>CM061550.1:270323948-275323948 GCA_030864225.1 Capsicum baccatum var. pendulum
TTCCTTGAGAGGTATTAACTTTGTTCATTACTGTATTTGATTGCTAGTAAAAAAGCCAAGAGAGCAAGTTTCAAATGTAGAGGCATAACCTCTACCACTACTAGAAGTTGGTGAAACGGGCACACCCAATTTTCTTCCAACGTAATGTATTTGCATTCTCAGAGTCTTTTTGCGCTTCGCGACCCATAGAATCAAAGCAAAGAGGAGATGAACACACCATTTAATTTTTTCTTGGCAACCAGTTGGCACGTGAGATGCTAGTTCTTACATTCTTCTGTGCTTTCCTTTTGCATTATCATGAATAACTACACATGGACCGTGGAGTTAAGAAACATACGTATACATGCAGAACATGCTCAAAGCGTTACTTGCCTGCTCAACCAAAGGAGCTAATAATGACTGCATTTAGAAAATTCCCTTACTTGGCGTCCAATTTTGTTTCAAACTATCGTCTACAACTTTACAATAACAAGTAGACACCTAATTTCGTCCCTCCTCAATATTATTTTCATACATTTTTACCTTATCCTACTGCGTACCCTACCCCGTATGATAATCCCTTCGCAAAAAGATAAAAAAAATAACAAACCAACAACCTACCCTATCAAATAGCAACACCTTACCTCACTACATACCTACGCCACGTCACCCCACCATCCTAACCCCTTAACAGAATTGGAGAAAGGCATATATACAGGAACATCATAATCACATTGGGAGTCCAGGGGATGCACTCACTATTTTCCTATTTTTATAGTATATACACACAAATACAACACAGTGGTAGAGGAGGACCACACAATTGGAGGGACTCCATCATTTTCATCTCCAGAGAACAGTCCACTCACCATTTGCACACGAGAACACTCACAGTAAATTCGCAAAAATTCATCTTCTTCACCTCATAAAATCGAACATACACAGGGAGACGCAAGCTCACTCTCATACTCACGCACAGATCGGGAGATAAGAGAGAGGATTGAGTGATAGAGAGGGGGTTTGAGAGAGAAATCGAAGATCGGGAGAGAGAAAATCGGTGGTGACTGGCTGTTCCGGCGATTTTTTGCCGGAAAAACATCCCTATCGCCTGAGATTTTATCTAATCTCTGTTTTCTGACTCGTCTGAGCTCGTCGGAGATATAGACTCTCACCGGGAATTCACTAGTACCACCAAAACTCAGATTTTTCTCTGTTTCAGTTGATCTTCAAACAAAATCTAGCCGAAAATATCACTGGGTTTGTCTTCAGCATTTTGGGGTTCGAGTTCGAGGTCTGTCCGTGGTTCATTGGTCCATGAGGTTCCCATCGTCGTTGAAATCAGTTCAATTGGTCGAATAAAAGCTCAAATTTAAGGTCCATCTCTTTATCTCATTCTTATCCTTAGTTAATTTTTATTGTTGTGTGTGGTTGATTGTTATCGTCTCGACTTTTTCTTATCTTACGTGTGTGATGTGAATGATGAATGTCGAATGATATTGATTATGGATTGCTGAAATATTATCGTTGATTTGTTATGTTGGAACAATGACTAAAAATGATTTGGGATGGGAATCGAAAGTTAATGAAGTAATTTGAATAGATTGTTTGATTTGAAATGAATATTAATGTTGATTGAATCCGGTTTAATTTTGATCCATTGATGATGTTGAATGTAATAGAATCACGATAGGTCAAGTCAGGTAGGCAAATAGTATGTTCGGGTAGGCGAATTTAGAACTTGTGGATTGTTGAATGTTCAAAATATTTGTTGAATGGTTTTATTTTAAAAATTTGGATCAAATGTATCTTTTGGCTGGGGAATGCCTCGAAGTACTTGTATTATTTTATCTGGGGAATGCCCCGAAGTATTTTGTACTCGGAGGACGTTCGTGGCAAAGGCACGAGGCATCGGGTAAAGCATGGGAGTATAGTTTAGGATTAGTATAGATTAGAATAGAATTTATATTTTTCGCATTTTTCTTACTTTGGACTGTATAATTGGATTGAACATTATATTTTTGCGATTTGTTTCGGTTTGTGTTTGTTTGCTTGATTGTTGTGTGTTTATATGGTTTATACATCTTTAGTGTCGAATTATCCGATACGCTCCACCAAGTGAACGTGGTCGAACCACGGGATCGAGGGATGCTTAACACTTTCCCCTAGATCAACAAAATTCCTTAGCCGGAATCTCTGTTCGCAAACCAGTTTTAAAAGAGCCAAAAAAGGTTTTGAAAAGGATTTTCCAAAGGTGACTTGGCACACCGGATTATGCCAAGTGGCAACTCTGAATAAAAAATGTAAATAGTCCTTTTTCAAAATAAATTTTTAATCTTTTTGTCGCTTTTACTAATAAAAACCCTTTAGAACTTAAAATCAATCTTTTTCGGAGTTAAAAAAAGGGGTGTGACACATAACCAATGTACTTCCATCAAGTGGAGTCTGAGAAGGGTAACGCAACCCATACCACTACCTTAGATGAAGTAAAGAGTCTGTTTTTGATAGACCCCCGGCATCGTCTACAACTTTAGACGACTAAATATGTTGATGTTTTAACTAGCACGTCATAAAATAGTTGCTTGATGAGCTGTGAATTCAGTATATCTGCTTGGTTGTATTTCTTTGCAACATAATGCAATTACGTATTCTGCCTTCACGGCCTGATGTATTGCGGAAGAGATAAAAAATGCTTGAGAGTCTCGCACTGAACAGGAGAGGCTTCACGCAAAACATAAAGAATTTATTCCCGCTATCTTTTCTAGTGAAAGATGGATGGTTTTCATAGACATGGATGAAAATGGATCTCACTTTCTTTGTAAGATACCTCTCTGAATCTTTTGTTGATGGAGTTTTTTTTTATTTTTTCTAGTGTAAATGGTAAAGTTGCTTCCGTGTGACTTGTAGGTCATGGGATCGGGCTGTGGAAACAGCCTCTTGCAGAAATATAATCTAAATTTGTGTACAATATACCCTTGTGATTCGGCCTTTCCCCCAACTCCGCCTATAACGGGAGCTTAGTGGACCAAAATATCCTGTCTTCCTTTCTAACGTTGTTCCCTTTACAGCTCCAAGGAATGGTCCTGCTGCCCGTTTAGTTAAGTCTGGTGAAGTTAAATGCAGCCACTTTGTCTTTAGATTGGATTTTGCTGATTGGGAAGTAGGGAATCTCTATATCTAAATGACTCAAAGTATTTTTCAAGTGAAATACATGTCCAAATATATTATTTCAAACTTCCACATACTATTTTTCAACTTCAACTCCAAAAATTACTTTTTTTAATGTTTTGACCAAATCTTTGTCCAAAAATCTACCTAGATAATAGGACCCTAGTGCTTTTTATCAAATGAATTCGAGGTATAGCAAAATGCCATTGTGCAAACAACTGATGATGAAAGCAGTACCACAAGGAGAAGAATTGATGGCAAACATAGAGATATGGGCTGCTCCAGTCTTTACTGAAGCTTGATATAATTTAATAATAATTGATCTCTATTGATATTGAAGGGGTTACAGCTGTATATATAGAGAACTGAAGAATAATTAATTACAGAATAACCCAGATGTATTTAATAATTATATATGTAGTCTATTATCCCGCCGCAAGCTGATCAGCGGTAATGAGGGGCAGCTTGGAGCAGAGATACTGAAAAGGCTGTAACGGAAGAGGCTTGGTGAGAATATCAGCAAGCTGGTCAGTAGATGGGACATAGTGTGTGACCATCGTTCCTGCAAGTACCTCATCGCGAACAAAGTGATAGTCGGACCCAACATGCTTCATACGATCATGAAGGACTGGATTTTTGGTAACACAAATAGTGGACTGATTGTCACAATAAATCTGTGGTTTCGTCGGGGGAATGCCAAGTTCATCTGTAAGGTATCGTAACCACATGGCTTCAGCAACACCCGCAGCCATGGCAGATATTCTGCTTCTGTGGAGGAACGGGACACTCGCGTTTGCTTCTTGGTGCACCAGGAAATCAGATTCGGTCCCATCATAACAATATATCCAGTAGTGGACTTTCGATCATCTTTGTCGTTAGCCCAATCCGAATCAGAAAAAACAGATATATCAAACGAGCCCTTTTGAAATAAAATTCCACATTGAAGAGTACCTTTAAGATAGCGCAGAATGCGTTTCAAGGCCTGAAAGTGTTGTTCTGTGGGAGCATGCATTGATTGGGAGACTCGATTGACTGCATATTGGATGTCCAGACGAGTAACAGCAAGATAATGAAGTCCACCGACGAGGCTCCGATATAGTGTAGGATCGGCAAAGGGAGTATTCAGCCCTGGGGATTGGCGGACTGCCATGGGAGTGACCGCGGGTTTGCAGTCTGTCATTCCAGCTCGATTTAGAAGTTCAAAGGTATATTTTATCTGATGCATCAATATGGTTCCCGATTTGCGGATGAGTTCGAGGCCAAGAAAGAACTCCAGAGGACCAAGGTCCTTAAGTTTGAAGTCACGATGCATAGCCTCAGTAATTTCAGTGATGAGTGATGACGAGCTGCCTGTAATAACAATATCATCCACATAGATAAGAATGATGACTGTCCCTCGAGAACAGTGAAGGGTGAAGAGGCTGTTGTCATGATGGTAGGTGCGAAAACCAAGACCCTGCAGAAAAGTAGAGAGGCGTGTGTACCAGGCACGTGGGGCTTGTTTCAGTCCATACAGTGATTTGCGAAACTTGCAAACATAGTGAGGACGGTTGGGATTAACAAATCCCGGTGGCTGAACCATATAGATGTCTTCCTCAAGATGACCATGAAGAAAGGCATTGCTGACGTCTAACTGATGAAGCGGCCAATCATAGTGAAGAGCAAGAGACAAGACCAGACGAATAGTCTGTTGCTTAACAACAGGGCTGAAGGTCTCCTTATAATCCACACCATACTCTTGATGATACCCTTTTGCAACCAGACGTGCTTTATAGCGAGAAAGAGATCCATCTGAATTTCGTTTGATGTGAAACACCCATTTGCACCCAATAGACTTTCGGTTACTAGGTAGAGGTACCAAATCCCATGTACGTTGTTCATTCAGAGCCTGAAATTCCTCATCCATAGCTTGGCACCAGAAACTATTTTTGAAGGCTTGGTTGTAGGTAGTAGGCTCAGTTATGGGATGTGCATCAAAGGGTATTTGAGTGTGGTAGACTTTGGGTTTGAAGGTACCGGCCTTGGCTCGGGTTGTCATAGGGTGAGTGTTGAGTGGAGGGTGATTAGAAAGGGGTGGTGGAGTTGTATGATATGTGGACGGGGGTTGGGTGGGGCTGCCGTGGGAGCTGGGATGTGAAGCGGTGGATGGGGTGGCTGTATGTGTGTTAGGAGTATGATGTAGGGAAGTGGTGGGTTGTGTGGCAGTCGGCTGGGTGTTCGGGTGGGAGGTTTGGGGGTTCGGGTGGGTGGGTGGTTGGTTCGAGTGGGTAGTGGTGTAGTGGGGTACCGGGTTAGGTGCCGAGTGAGCCGGAGCATGAGCGTGTGAAAAGGACGGAAATAATGGCACAATGCCAAGTGGATTGGGGGAGTATGGAGTAGAGGAAAGACTTGTGTAAGGAAATTGTTCCTCCACAAAACGAACATGACGGGAAACATATGTTTTTTGAGATACAGGATCGAAACATTTGTAACCTTTGATAGTGGGATGATAGCCTAGAAAGACACAAGGGGTGGACCGAGGTTGAAGTTTATGTTGAGTGTGTGGACGCAACCAGGGATAAACCAGACACCCAAACGGGCGGAGATGGATGTAGTCGGGTGGATGATTGTAGAGACGGGCATATGGAGTGGAGTTGGAGAGAGTGTGAGTAGGCATGCGATTTATGAGGTAGTTGGCAGTAGCAAGGGCATCAACCCAAAAGAAAACGGGTAAGGTGGAATCATGGAGGAGCGCAACAACTGTTTCTATTAGGTGACGGTGTTTGCGCTCAGCAACGCCATTTTGTTCTGGGGTATATGGACATGAAGTGTGATAAAGAGCCCCTAGACTTTGAAGAAAAACACCAAATGCATTGTTGACAAATTCTTTGCCATTGTCACTTCGAAAAATTTTGATTTTGGCATTAAATTGATTTTGAACCATTCGGTCAAAGTTGACAAAAACAGTATAAGCTTCGGATTTAAATTTTGGAGGATAAAGCCAAGTGAATTTACTGTAATCATCAACAAAACAGATATAATAACGAAAACCTTGAACAGAAGGAACTGAGGTTGGACCCCAAACATCAGAATGAATTAATTGAAATGGCGCAGTGGCCTTGTGTTTAGACAGTGAAAAAGGTAAACGACAAGATTTAGACACTGAACAGGACTCGCAATGTAATTTCTCTGAAAAATTAAAACCTAAGGAAGATAAAATGGATTTGGTGATGGCGGATGATGGGTGCCCAAGCCGGCGATGCCAGGTGGACGAGAGAATGGCTTGACTCACAACAGACGGAGACCTGGATGGAAGAGTGTATAGCCCATGCTCACAGCGGCCTGTGTACCGCACCCGGTTCGTGGTATTGTCCACCATCTGGAAATTGGTGTCATTAAAAATGAGGGTGCAGTTATTATCTTTAGTAAAGCGATAAACAGATAAAAGATTGGATGTGAGGGAAGGGACGTGGTGAAGGGTTGAGAGATGAAATTTACCATTTGGGGTAAAGACATACCCAGAGCCGGTGTTTGTGATGGGAAGGGATTGACCATTGCCTACTGTAATAGTTTCTGAGCCATGATACGGATGAGGAGCTTGAAGTTGTGAATAATCCGACGTCACATGGGTGTTAGCACCTGTGTCTAGATACCAATCGCCAGATTGAGCGGTTGTGGACGCATGCATCGCCCTTGATCCGCCGGACTGGCAATTTACATTCTTCGAGTCATCATAACGATACCAGCAATTAGCCGCAGAATGGCCCCGTTTAGCACAAATTTGGCACGTCGGAAGATCTCGTGTGGGCCCCCGCTGGTTTCCTCGTCCCTGTCCGCGACCTGAATGGAAGCCGTCCCTCGGTGGAGGCCCGCCTCTGCCTTTCTGCCCGGCGTTCCGATGGTCACCGCCACTGCTGCCTCGCCCTTGGTTACGGCGATCATCACCGCGACCCCTGGCCGAGCCCCCGCTGCCAGCCGAGTAAAGAGCCGTGACGCCAGGGGTGGAAATGGCTTCTCCGAGCAGTAATTTGTGTTCCATGTCTAGATTCAATTCTTCTGCATTAAGCCATCCAGACAGTTGATTCAGAGTGATTTCGACAGGTGAGAGGCGAATATGCTGTTTGAGAGAGGAATAGCCAGACGGAAGACCACGTAGCACGGCATTCACCACGTCTCGTTCAGGAATAATCTCGTTCACAGCATCTAGGTCAGACAGAATAGAGGCCACATCATCAAGGTATTGAGTCATCGTCTTCGTTCCCTTCCGAAGAGTATGCAATCTGTCATGCAACTGAAAGATATGAGCCGTGGATACAGAGTTGTACCTTGTGGCTAGTGCGTCCCAAAGTGAAGCCGATGTGAGAAAACCCCTGGCGTGTTTGTGCACAGAGGGGCTAATAACTGCGAGAAGACAGGCTCGGATCTGAGTGTCTATGATCATCCATGGAAGGTATTTGGGATTTGGGAGCATGACGCCGTCCTCCTCGGCTGTCTCGGGAGGCGGCTTCTCCGCACCGTCAATCCATCCGAGCAACAAGTTGGCTGCGAGGGCGGTGCAGACGTTAAGTGCTCAGGATGGGTAGTTGTTGTCAGATAATTTTTCGGGGATGAGATTGTGGAGATTCTTGAGCAGTAATTTTACTCCAGACGGTAAATTTGACAGAGGATCAACAACCTTGTCCATGGCGCCGACCTACGACGGAGGAGGGAGGCCGTGCGGCGTGGTGTAGACGGTGGCGGCGGCGCACACACGTCGGAAAAGAGGAGAGATTAGGGTTTGGGCGGAAGAAGAAACCCTAGCTTTGATACCATGATATAATTTAATAATAATTGATCTCTATTGATATTGAAGGGGTTACAGCTGTATATATAGAGAACTGAAGAATAATTAATTACAGAATAGCCCAGATGTATTTAATAATTATATATGTAGTCTATTAAAGCTTATAAACTGGTTCCAGTTGATGATTCTCAACTAAGATTACGTATCACTTGGGATCAAGAAGTTTTCAAGGAACCATGGGTTTTACACAATGCTTCAGATATCGATTAATCTCCTTAAATTGTTGATGCCAACAATGGCAATGGGAGCCTGAAGAGGAAGCTGCTTTGAAATATAATTCTAGTTATATATTTTAAATTGGCTATTTTGGTGTACATAGGATAAATTTTTGTCGGCGTTGTTCTTTGGTCAGATAATGTTTGAGTAGAATTTCATTTTTAAAATTAGTGCAGTCTGAATGCACATAGGATCTGAGGCTTTCAGTGTAAAGTTCTTCTAGTTTATCCGTAAAACTCCTGTCCAGCTGCTAAAACCTTGGATTCCTCTAAGAATCCCTGCATTTGGCCAACAATCCGACAAGATAAGACAATACAAAACTTCAAATACCATCTACCACCAGTCTACTAAGCCTCTACTGGACTGAAAACACAAGTCTGGCTAAGACTGCACAAGGCCCCCGGCTAACCATAAAATAACTGAAACTAACATCTGGATAGGTTGCCATCCGAAGAAAGGGAGGCTCACTAACTCTAAACGTGTGAGGAAAATCTACTGGTTTGCAAGACCATGAGACTTGGCCTCAGAACCTAAAATATAAGGGGTCAATACTCGAAAGTACTGGTATGTAGAACAATCCAAAAATAACACATGCTTTATATAAAATAAGTGAGAGATTTTTTAAATCAGTTTATCATAATACATCTAGAAATACATGGGCATAATCAATAAGCTTCAAAACATTTCTGTAAACCACGGCTCACTCTTTGTCTTACTTCTGAGGTAGGTGATATACCCTATATATCTACAATCCCATGGGCTATATGGAATCTTGTCACGACCCGAGCCTAGGCCCTAGCCGTGACGAGCATCCCGAACCATGAAGGCCCGGAACACCCATTCTCTATCTGGTTATCATGCACAACATTTATAATCATAACAAAATGCGGAATTTAGACTGAGTACGGAAAACATGATCAAGTCCTGCAATATTTCTGAATAATACTATCTGACATCAGTCTGGGAAATCTCTACTAAGAACATAAACATCTGTCTGAAAAGAAACTGGGACAAGGCCCCCAGTAAACCAAAAACATAATAAATAAGATAATGTCTGACATAATTAGGCCTTCCGAATAATAGAAGGCTCACCACTGTGAGATCAAGTGTGCAAATCCGAGAATGTCTACTGAGTAACTGGACCCCTAGACTGTGTCTCAGAACCTGGAAGGAGGAGGGGGGGGGGTCAGCACAAAAGTACTGGCACGCGAAGCAATCCAAAAACAGTATAATGGAGCATATATATATATATATATATATTAAGTGAAAGAAATTTTTTCATCAAGACATCCTGTATAAAACTATTTCTGAAAAATACATGGGCACTTTCTGAAAACATGCAACCTGTCTGTTCATTTCAAATCATGATCTGTTTTTTACTTCTGAGTTAGGTGGTATTCCCCTACAAGTCTGAATATTCCACGGGCTGTATGGAATCCGCCATTGACTCGGCGGGAAAGCCCCCAACCCAAGTGTGCCGCAAGGGTTGGAGTCTCTGAGTCTGATACGCCACAGGACATTTAAGTCAGCGCATAATAATATACCCGGGTCGGCAAACCACGGTTTTAGGCAATGAGTCGCTTGAACTCAAGCCCTCTTCGGGGGACCACCTAACATCTCTGTATGCCCATTTTTAACCTTTTCTGTACATGCAACATTCTGAATGTCTAAAATCATGAAAGTCTGACATGTCTGTTAGTCTGAGTCTGATATGGCATTTGTCTGAGTTGGTATCGTCATACCAAGACTTGCAAGTCCTATTTCTGAGCCATAATGTATTAAGCAAGAGCTTTCATTCAAAACATAGTTTAGACCACCAAAACATGTAATTTACATTAAAGATGTGATGTTCCGAAACTCAAATCAAATCCATGCAAAACTTTCATCAAACATATGGTGGTCATGTGCATTTTGGCAAAACCATGCATTCTTTCATTACATGTATATTCAACATTCACAACCCTCTCTTTCGTGTTCAAAATCATATTCCAAAATAATTTATATTACGTGAAACATGGAAAACTTTACATTAAGAGAGGGGTTTCATGAAAATCATGCTCTAAATTCATATTTCAGGACAACCACATATATACGTATACATATAATTTTCAATCACTTTGGGGGAAAGCCAAAAGGCCAAAACAGTATCATTAAAGCTTCTAAAACATGAGTATGTACATGAATTCGAAAACCCCATTCTTAAAACATGATTTCTATGCCCATGAGTTTTTAGGAAAACCCCGCGTACCTTGTTCTCCAAGGATAATAGATGTTTCTTGAAGCTTGCGGATTGGTGATTCTGAATATGTAATTATCTTTGAAAACTTACGGTCGAATCTTGAACTATTTGGGTTTTTATTTTGAAACCCTAAGGAGAATTCTTGAGCAATTTTGAGGAAAGCATGTGTATTATGGTGTTTGAGGGATTAAATCCCGTGTTGGTTGTATATATAGGGGTGGAGGATGACCAAAATACCCCGAAGGAACAATTAAGGTCAAATCTGTCCCTTAGTTGACAGTTTGGTAGGCTGGAGTAAATCTATTATAACTTTTTATGTATATATTAAAATTGGATGAAACCAACTGCATTTGAAACAGGACTCAAAGATATTTCGTTTGATATATTATAGCTCACACAGTTCATTATATACAGAGAGTTATGATCATTTAAATTTGACCCTGAAATGCTGAAAAACTGGGCAATAGGCTATGCGTTTTGCTACTGTTTTGAAATCCAAACGCAGCCTTATGCACTCCGAAAAAAATCCAAAACTTATCCGAGATGTACTATGAGATTTCCCAATCGTAACGCAACTTGAAAATCTAAAATTGAAGGTCGGGAAGGTCGAGAAGTTGTATCCCGAAGGTTGCCAGCTAAGAATGAGTCTAAGTCATTTCAAAACTTAGAAAAAATTTAAAACTTAAGTCTAAAGCTCAGAAATTACAGTCTAATACATGCATGACTTTTACGGGGCGTTACATTATCTCCCCCTTGGGATCATTCGTCCCCGAATGATGGATTGGAAATGGTGAAGCTCAAAGGTATAGAATGACGCTGACATGATGTGTCTTCTAAGAAAGTATATAATTTGATCTGAAACATTTAAACTTCTACCACGAAACTGAATTCTGAGTTGACTTGCCCTTACTTGCTTCAAGACGCTGATTCATGCTAAGAGTTTAGGATTCCCTTGAAGTGTTCATAATCCAATCATACATATTGAATTGAGAAGTGATAACTTATGCAATTACGAATCATGAGGCATCAAGACTTAGATCGTACCAGAGTATTATACTAACTGGGCTAAAATACTTGGAAGTATTTGAGATTATGCACTGAACACTCATGAACTGAGTCACGACTAAATAGCTGAATCTGAAACATGATGCTTTGACTGAACTGAATTTGCAACTTAGGATGAAATGTATTGGGATTGTCATACACATGAGACTTCGGATAGCAGGATTGGGTGAAAAGGTGGAAAACCACCGTAACTTGTCTGCCTGACTGCTAAACTGAAATACACTGGAAACTTATATTCAACGGGAGTATTTCTTCAACACTTTGTCTAAAGAAATTCTAGTGGCATTATGGGGCAAAAGATCTTGGACAATGCAACTTCTTGTTTTTTTTTTCAAGCTTAGCACACTTCTTTTAATACTCCCTTAACTAAACTATTTCCCTTAAATACCATATTCATTCCATTCAACTTATAATTCTCATATGGGCATTGATAGCTCTTTCTACAATGTCTATAGTAGCTTAAATCCTTTCACTGCGATCAAGCCTAACTCCAAGTCACAAAAATACAACATGTCATACCATGATACTAGTCTAAACAATATGATTCAATCTTCCATATCCTTTTAAAGTTCACACCCTAAGCATATCATGCCTTCCCACATTAATGACTAACTTTGAACTCTTACTATAGATTCACTAGCGCATTTTGCGTCCCTTCACTAAAATCCCAACATGTCATTCAAGCCTATCTTTATAACCTCATATGAACTTCAACCCAAACACCCATGAAGAAACACTTCACATATTCTCTAAACCACTATTAATATAACTCCCACGCGCTACCCCAAGAACATACACATACAAATTTTCACTAAAACTCACATATATCAAAAACTTGGCCCCAGATCTTACTTCACACTTATGGTCTTATCTAAAACAAGCATACTATAAAGCGTGAGTACATGAGTCATGAGCTACATGACCTCAATTTGGAGTTCATAACTTATGGAATGGCATTCTGACTACTGAATGAACTGAAACTTCTCATTTTAGAACTTGAAGAGTACATGATTCTCTATCATAAGCATGAACATGAATTTTGATCATTGGACTGAAACGTAAGGCATGAGTAGATATTGGGATAACTGGAAAATACTAAGATAAGAATGGGTTGAGTCTCACCCTCACTTTCTAACGTTCTAAATCATACTGCATCACTACTAGAATCTGAGAGCCTTACTTGGTCATTCATTTTGTCATCTCCCCCTTAGCTTCAAGTCATCATCTAGAGTTTGGGAGATCCTTTACCAGATTCTAACAGAACTACACTTACTACACTCTAGGGTCTGAAAAAAAAATAACAATACATGCATATCATAGAACTTAGCCCGAATGACTACCTTCCAGGATACACTCTTTCTCTAGCCACCAATAGTCATAGTATAATGCTTGCACACTTATTCTATCGGTTCAACCTTCAAAAGTCAAGCTTAGATGCTAACACTTAACATGGATATCACCAAGCCTTTGATGAACCATATCTCTTTCTATAGAGCATACCACTATTGTGACTCCAAATTTATATCCCTCTACTATGAGAATCAAGATCACCGCAAAAGGCCCAACACTATCAATCAAAACACCTTAACATGGCTATTTAGATCACCATGTACCATCTAACTAGTCTTTCTCCACTTAACAATTCAATGGTACCACTAGCCACGCACAACAAGTAATAGCCTTAGAAAAATACCGCAACCTCATGTCACCTTAGGCATACTTCTACATCATACATGCAATATCATACACCACTACGAATCAAATAAACTTACTCTATTGCATGCACCGTTTAAGTCTATTAGATCACTTCTATACAACTAGAATTCATTAACCAAGAAATCTTCACATCCACCTTCATGGACATCAACTGTTCAAACTTAATATCTAGTGCTATGCATGATTTACAACCCAACCTTACACGAAATTTTCACTTGGAAACTATGAAATAAACATCACGAAACACTAGTGCACTAGAACTTCATAACCCCAATAATCAATCATGACCTAACAGTTTTCCTTATCATAATCCATTAGCATGTACTATTTCAACACATCAAGCCTACTAATTTAATCCCACAAAACATGCATCATCAAACTCGTGCCACTATTTACCACCACACCATTTAAATTCAAGCCTATAGTTTAGTATCAATCATTCACCACCAATGAAGAATGCAACATAATATAAATATACTAATCCATCAAATTGGGATATTCTACCCAAATATTTCAAAAATCTACTACATACCTTCTCACAAGTAGCACTAGTTTACAACTACCAATGAAAAGAGGGTCAAGGGGGTTAAAGCCTCATAATAGACATGGTCAACCTTATCCTTATATTATTACCCCATACAATCTTTTCTACTTATACGGATTTCTCACCACATACTTTTAGACTACCTTCAATTTCCACTACAACCATGAGTCTATAATTATAACTTAATGGCTAATACAACCATTTTCACACGTCAAGCAACCGACAAATCACCCTGACTAACAACTCCTTCTCTACCTTCTACTAATCACACACAAAGACGTATCAATTCATTACCAACTCAATCTCATGCAAATAAATTCAGCTATACATATATTAAACCAACACAAAATCAACAAGTTGGACGACAAGTTGCTAGTGAATCGAAATAGGCCTCACACGGCTTCACTAGACTTTGATTTTTTTTTTGTATTTTGAACGAGAAAAATGACAAGACAACTATGCTAGTGAATCGAAAGAGCCCCACACGGCTTCACTAGACTTAAATTTTTTTTTTCTTTTTCAAAAAGACCATGATAACAAGATTACATATTACAAGAGATAGAAAATTGACACATAATATTTAATGGTCTAAGAATACACATCTTATTCTGTATAAATAAAAATCTGAGTAAAACACTTCCCCCGTGGACTACCATACCATCCACACGTGCTACTAGCTACCACATTAGTTTATCACTATAAAGGGGTAAATCACCCTCACTCTCACTTCTAACTTTGTGACTTTACATCACCAACTTCTTGGTCTAATTTCATTACCAATAGGTCATGAAAACAAAACTTTGACTCATACTACTATTTGGGTGGAAATACAGTTCCAACATTCTACTGCACATCATCCCCCCTTAAGCAAGACATCTGCAACATAAATTTCTAAAAAGTGCCGAATATACTCAATACAGAAGGCTAAAAAGCACGATTTCGTCAAGATCAAGGTTCACACTAGAACCCATCCACTCTCTGAAGCAATAACGGACTCTTCTCAAGTCCTTGCACAATTTTAAGATCTTATATGACGCGATCCGAAGGGACAATACCATTTACACTCTAAACTTCTGCACTTGATTCACCTTAATAATGAGACATATTTGAGGACATTAGAGTAAGGAAAGAACGTGGGATGACTTTTTACTTTCGTATGGGCGACACCATAGCACGAATTAGAGTATGAAAGAGGAACATTCTGACTCTATTGCACGAACTGGAACATGAAGAAAAAGAGACATTCCTAAATGCTTAGTAGCCTCCTGCTTATAAGTGTGGCGCGCTACACACCCATAAACAAGACTCTACCCGACGCGATTTCGCAGACACCCTGGGACCATGAACCGTGCTTTGATACAAGGTTTGTCATGACCCGAGCCTAGGCCCTAGCCGTGACGAGCATCCCGAACCATGAAGGCTCGAAACACCCATTCTCTATCTGGTTATCATGCACAACATTTATAATCATAACAAAATGCGAAATTTAAACTGAGTACAAAAAACATGGTCAAGTCCTGCAATATTTCTGAATAATACTATATGACATTACTCTGCGAAATCTCTACTAAGAACATAAACATCTGTCTGAAAAGAAACTGGGACAAGGCCCCCAGTAAACCAAAAACATAATAAATAAGATAATGTCTGACATAATTAAGCTTTCCGAATAATAGAAGGCTCACCACTGTGAGATCAAGTCTGCAAATCCGAGAATGTCTACTGAGTAGCTGGACCCCTAGACTGTGTCTCAGAACCTGGAAGGAGGGGGGGGGTCAGCACAAAAGTACTGGCACGCGACGCAATCCAAAAATAGTATAATGGAACATACATATATATATATATATATTAAGTGAAAGAAATTTTTTCATCAAGACATCCTGTATAAAACTGTTTCTGAAAAATACATGGGCACTTTCTGAATACATGCAACCTGTCTATTCATTTCAAATCATGATTTGTGTTTTACTTCTGAGTTAGGTGGTATTCCCTTACAAGTCTGAATATTCTACGGGCTGTATGGAATCCGCCATTGACTCAGCGGGGAAGCCCCCAACCCAAGTGTGCCGCAAAGGTTGGAGTCTCTGAGTCTGATACGCCACAGGACATTTAAGTCAGCGCATAATAATATACCCGGGTCGGCAAACCACGGTTTTAGGCAATGAGTCGCTTGAACTCAAGCCCTCTTCGGGGGACCACCAAACATCTCTGTACACCCATTTTTAACCTTTTCTGTACATGCAACATTCTGAATGTCTAAAATCATGAAAGTCTGAAATGTCTGTTAGTCTGAGTCTGATATGGCATTTGTCTGAGTTGGTATCGTCATACCAAGACTTGCAAGTGCTATTTCTGAGCCATAATGTATTAAGCAAGAGCTTTCATTCAAAACATAGTTTAGACCACCAAAACATGTAATTTACATTAAAGATGTGATGTTCCGAAACTCAAATCAAATCCATGCAAAACTTTCATCAAACATATGGTGGTCATGTGCATTTTGGTAAAACCATGCATTCTATCATTACATGCATATTCAACATTCACAACCCTCTCTTTCGTGTTCAAAATCATATTCCAAAACAATTTATATTACGTGAAACATGAAAAACTTTACATTAAGAGAGGGGTTTCGTGAAAATCATGCTCTAAATTCATATTTCAGGACAACCACATATATACGTATACATATAATTTTCAATCACTTTGGGGGAAAACAGTATCATTAAAGCTTCTAAAACATGAGTATGTACATGAATTCGAAAACCCCATTCTTAAAACATGATTTCTATGCCCATGAGTTTTTATAAAAACCCCGCGTACCTTGTTCTCCAAGGATAATAGATGTTTCTTGAAGCTTGCGGATTGGTGATTCCGAATATGTAATTATCTTTGAAAACTTACGGTCGAATCTTGAACTATTTGGATTTTTATTTTGAAACCCTAAGGAGAATTCTTGAGCAATTGTGAGGAAAGCATGTGTATTATGGTGTTTCAGGGATTAAATCCCGTGTTGGTGGTATATATAGGGGTGGAGGATGACCAAAATACCCCTAAGGAACAATTAAGGTCAAATCTGTCCCTCAGTTGACAGTATGATAGACTGGAGTAAATCGATTATAACGTTTTACTCATATATTCAAATTGGATGAAACCAACTGAATTTGAAAGAGGACTCAAAGATCTTTCGTTTGATATATTATAGATCACACATTTCATTATATACATGGAGTTATGATCGTTTGAAGTTGACCCTGAAATGCTGAAAAACTGGGCAATAGGCTATGCGTTTTGCTACTGTTTTGAAATCCAAACGCAGCCTTATGCACTCCGAAAAAAATCCAAAACTTATCCGAGATGTACTATGAGATTGCCCGATCGTAAAGCAACTTGAAAATCTAAAATTGAAGGTCGGCAAGGTCGAGAAGTTGTATCCCGAAGGTTGCCAGCTAAGAATGAGTCTAAGTCATTTCAACACTTAGAAAAAATTTAAAACTTAAGTCTAAAGCTCAGAAATTACAGTCTAATACATGCATGACTTTTACGGGGCGTTACAAATCTGCCCTTGACTCAGCGACCAAGCCCCCAACCCCAGTTTTCTGCAAGGGTTGGAGTAACTGAATATGATACGCCAAAATGGCACAAGGCAATCATATAATCCCTATCTTGGGAAATAAATTCAAAATCCACTTCGGGTAGGAGACAATATACATTTAAAGCTTTTTGGAACAATACATTTTATTACAATGAAGTTTTGGATAGCCTCACGTACCTTTGATTGACGAAAACATTGAGAAACTTTGACTCTTGAGGCTTAATCTCTAAACCCTAGGTTGTTTTCCCTTCTTCTGCTTAAGAAAAATGAACTAGGGATTTAATGAGTGATATAACGTGGATATGGACTTTAATTTCATCTAAGAGTGTTTAGGGATGGTTATGGGGCGTGAAAGGACCTTATTGCCCTTAACATAACACAAAAATGAAGCATTTACACCGCTATGCCATTAACCATGCGGCGCACAACCCATGACCTAGCACCCAGGTGGGCGACGCATGCCCCATTGCCTAGAAACCATATGGGCGACGCACACCCTATTGCTTAGCAATTCCAGTGGTGGTAGGCAATGGCAATGCGATGCACGACCATTGAATGGCCCTGTCTTGAGACGCACACTTAATTTTGAGGTCCCAAAACACCCCCAACACCTCCCCCAACGTCTATACATGGCGTACCATCAATACGGGGGTCCTAAAGGCCCTTCTAGAGCGAGTTATTCGAGTAATACGAGTATGGGATGTCACAGATGACTTGCTTCTCTACTGAGTGATTCCAGAGAATGTCTAGCAAAACCACTCTTGTGGCCCCTCTAAGTATTACTCTTCTGAACAGACTTTTACCGATGGAAAAAGCACTTTGACATCACTTTTAGGGTCATTAAGAGAATTTATTGATATCTGCCACTGCTTTACATCAAGTTTCCCATTCATATAGAGAATCTCTAGGCCTAAAGTCCAGCTAAAGAGAGACTTGAGTTGATCCTTGATCAGGTTTAGAGTTTCAAGTAACTGGCTATATATTATAACTCTCTCTTTTGTCCCACCACACAGTCCGATTAGTTCAACAACAAATTTCCTTTTCACTCCAATATCTGGATCCAACCGACATCTTATTTCTTTTAGCTGACTTTCCAACTCAGAGAACTCCTTCCTCTTTGCCACTAAGGAAGGATGAACAGAAATTAGAGAAGCCAGATTATGTTTGTAAAAGGAGCCTGGATTCTCTGAGATTCTTTTAAGCAACTGCTTCTGCAAATGTGTGGGCTTCAAGTGTACCACTGTATCCCTTATGCCCAGAAGGCTTACCCTCTTTACATTTTCGCTGCGCTTATGGACAAGTGGTGAAATAATATCCTATAGGTCTTCCAATGTTCGTGTATTCTTGTAGACGGGACTGCTAAGGGAAGCCCATTTCTGCTCCAAATCACTAGCAAACTTAGGAATTACAGCACAGTGAGTGTTGTACAGATCTTTGATATTTTTTTGGAATGGAGTTCAAGAAAGAACAATGTGCTTTTTTGTTTCAACCCCTTTCAGTGCTTTCCAAATAAGGCTTTTCTTATTCTAAGCAGTGTACCCTTCTTCAAGAACCAGAAGACCAGGAAACATTAAAAGTATTTCTCTAGTCTCTTTCGCATAACCCTTTCCATCTGGTCTCGTCAGAATCCTGAACAAATCATAGCTGATTCCTAAAATGCTCTTGCTTTTCGCCCATGATCTCAGATTTACCATACATATAAAACTTTGGAAATACCTTAAGAAATAACCGAAGAAATACAATGGTGAGTCGAGTTTTTCCGGTGCCAGGTGGATGTGAGATAATGCATCCCCCCTTACTATTGGATAGAGGCTCTCTCAGCCACTCAAGAGTTATATCTGCAGCTAGGGTGTTCTACATGAACTCAAATCCTCCACGTTGATGAGAATACATGGTACTTCTGACACTTATAGGAACTAAATCCCAAACGGTCCCCTCTCCATAAATAGGAAAATTCTCGACAAGAATCAGAAAATCTGAAGACATGGCGACTCTTCAAAAGATTTTTTTCCATACCCCTTGAGTTCTCTGAGGCTGCATATTACACCAGTTCAAGAATTTAAGAGTGAACCAAAACTAAATATGAGTGCAAAGTAAATAAAATCAAATATCAGTATAAATATAATTTATGGGCTAAGAAACCTCACAAACTAATTCCATTACGATAAAAGGTAGATCGATTAAAGTAATAAGACAGATGTTGTAAATTGAAGAGAAGTAGTTGAAAGGACAAATCTTGTATACTTACAAAAGGAGGGAAGATGTAATTGTTCTCTAAAACTACATGGGAACAAACTATACAGATAAGTTCAATTTGTTCATCGCGAAAAATAATGGTTCCCCGCCTGATAGCCACATGTTTGTCTACTCTGCATCGGCAAAACAGATGGATTTGTAAAACCAATATTTGATTTTGTGTCACACATGTCCATTTATCAAAAAGATTATCCATTTCCGTTTCCCAACTCAGAGAGAAAGGTTCCTTGTCTTCAAATCAAAATATTAAAGAAAGTGGTTCTTTGATAGGAA
This sequence comes from Capsicum baccatum var. pendulum, assembly GCA_030864225.1. NCBI lineage: Eukaryota > Viridiplantae > Streptophyta > Magnoliopsida > Solanales > Solanaceae > Capsicum > Capsicum baccatum. Next base: position 270,343,819 of record CM061550.1, read on the forward strand.
CCTGTTCCTTCTCTTCATGAGGAATGACTTTATCACGATGATCACCTTGTACTATAGAGTCAACATTAAACTTCAAAAATTCTGATTCATCGAGAGTCTTCTTCCGAGGCTTTCGAACTGCTGAGTCATTAAACTCGCAATCCTCTTCAGACAAGGATTTAAACTTCTCTTCACCTTTATCGTGCTTTTCATCCTCAACAACAAGTTTAGGTACTAGCCCACAATGTTCTGGTTCCTCATTATTAGAAGCTGACGATTTAATCTCTCGGTAAGTCTTGTCACTGGGGTCATCATTATTTTCATCAGTTGAAGCTTCAGATTCTAACTCAGAAGATGATGTAGTGCCAACAAGCTTCTCCTCAATTCTTATAACATCATCAGATCTTTCCTCGACTAAAGGCTATTTCGTGATAGATTTCCTCCTCCCATAATTTTTCTCTTGTCACCCCGAGAAGGCCCCACTGTTTTTTGTTTTCCTGCCACAACGTACGTCATCTCCAGTATTGTCATTCACTGAACTAGTAGGATTACCACTTTGATTCTGTCTGTTCCTTTGAATTAACTCGACTGTATATTTTAAAGACTTTTGTCTAGTCCTCTTCTTTGGAATAGAACCATCCCCCAAAACCATCTTCTACCTGAATCAAAACACATAATTTTTTTAATCAAAATGTACAAGCTTTAAGTTTTTAAAACTGTAAAGCAAGAGTAACCTAAAAAAACAAATCACAAGAGATGCACACATTTTTTATGTGTCAAATCACATGAGATTTGTAATGTTGAATGTGTGCGTCTACTATTTAAATATTATTACAGTTTAAATGCTAATTGAGGACAAGTTTAATATTTTAGGTAGAGTCAAGAGTGAACGCATGAATATCCTAACCTTTTTTTTTTGTTTTATTTCAGAAGCATTAAGGCTTCTACGTCTAAATTCATAACGGTTTGAATTTGGGAATTCCTATAATGTCAATTGACTTAATTTATGGCAAACATATCCACCTACATAAATGTTAAAAAGTAATTATTACAAATATATAATTTATATTTGAATAATCCATGAAAGTATTAAGTATTAACACTTTGATTTGAAATTTACGCACTACATAGATAAGACATAAAATAGTCAAATACAGGCTCAAACATTAATTAGGATGCACATATGACGTGAATTTTAATATAATTGTAACACCCCGTATTTTTAAGCAAGAAATCGAACCGTCGTTCCTACGTGTGTAAACTATAATCCCATGATTTATATTGAAATTCACATGTCATAATCTTTATCCTAGTGTGTGAAGTGATTATGAGGTGAAAAATGTTCATAGAAATCACTTAGAACAAAGTTGAACTAAGAGTCTTTGATTCGTTCAAAGTTTGATATTCGATTCTTAAAGGTCAACTTTGAACACGTATAACTTTTTACATATGTGGAAATTTTCAGCTAAAGACCCACCAAATTGTAGATAATTGAGTTAACTTGCCAACTATATCAATTTCGCCTTAATCTAATACCCGAGTGACAAGTTATGGCTTTTTCCATAAGAGGCTGTTATGATTCGGACATAATAAGCAAACCACAAGTAAAAGAAAACAAGAACAATACACAAATTTACATGGAAACCCTTGGGGGAAAAACCACGGGCAGAGGCAGAGGAGATTTCACTATAATGGAAAGAGAGTACAATGTGGAGAAGGCTGAATTTTCTGAATACCCAAAAACCCCCACTAAATGCACTTATATATTATGTGCATACAAATAAGTCCTAGGCCCAAGAATGTAAAGGTCCATATTGGGCTTGTCGTCCTGATCCCTACGCTACCACCATAGACCTCATTGAAAATCACCAACATGGGTTGCACCGCGAAACTTTTTGGGCCGGATCAACAAAATTTGAGTCACAACTCTAACAATCTCCATCTTCACACGAATTCTAATTCATAACTCAAATCCATTTCAAGACAAACTCTCCACCTCTTCTACAAAAGCCCCTAAGGGCACATCTTAATAGCTAACACTAACCAAGTCCAAGAAATGCTCAAACTTGGCACTTGGTAGTGTCTTGGTCATCATTTCAGCAGGATTATCATGAGTATTAATTTTTCTCACCATAATTTCACCACGAGCAATAATTTCATGCATAAGATGATACCAAACATCGATGTGCTATGTCCTCTCATGAAACAAGTGATCTTTCATAAGGAAGATAGCACTCTAACTATCACAAAAGATTGTAGTAATCTATAAGTCTTTGCTAAGTTCACCAAATAGACTTCTTAACCAAGAAGCTTCCTTGAAAGCCTCTGTAATAGCCATATACTCTGCCTCAGTAGTTGACAAAGTAACTGTAGTATGTAAGGTAGCTTTCCAGCTAATAACTCAACAACCAATGGTGCAAGCATAACCTGTAAGGGATCTCCTTTTATTATGATCTTCTACAAAATCAGAATCAACATACCCGATTACTCCATCTCTGTTTTGCCCAAACTGCAAACAAACATCAACAGATCCATGCAAGTATCTGATGATCCACTAAACTACTTTCCAATGTTCTTTGCTAGGATTTTCCATATATCTGCTAACTGCACTGACGATATAAGATAAATCTGGTCAGGAACACACCATCGCATACATAAGAGACCCGACGACACTAGAGTATGGAACTCAAGACATATAGTCACGCTCATCATTTATCTTTGGTGATAAAGTCATTGAGAGTTTAAAGTGAGCTGCCAATGGAGTACTAACAGGCTTGGCATTTTGTATATTGAACCTGTGAAGCACTTTTTCAATATATCTTTTTTGACTCAAGTATAACATACAATTCTTTCTATCCCTGAGAATCTCTATTCCAAGAATCTTCTTTGGTGCTCCTAGATCCTTCATATCAAACTCCTTACTGAGTTGGGCTTTAACTTTCATTATCTCTCTCATATCATTTGCTGCAATCAATATATCATCAACATACAAGAGAAGATACACGAATGAACCATCACTTACCTCTTTAAAGTAGACAAAACTATCATAGCTTCTCTTCTAAAACATATGAGAGGTCATAAAAGAGTCTAACCTCTTATACTACTGCCTGGGCGACTGCTTTAAGCCATAAAGAGACTTTTTTAGCAAACATACATAGTATTCCTTTCCTGAGACTACAAAGTCCTCTGGTTGCTGCATATAGATGTCCTCCTTAAGTTCTCCATGTAAGAATGCAGTTTTGACATCCAACTGCTCAAGCTCAAGATTATGCATGACATATTATGCTCGAATCAAACTATGCTTTACAACTGGAGAAAACACATCTATGAAGTCAATACCTGAAACCTGACTGTAACCTTTAGCAATTAGTCTTGCTTTGTACCTAGCATCTTCAAATCTCGATGTTCCTTCTTTCTTTTTGAATACCCACTTACAACAGATAACCTTCTTATCTTTAGGCAATCTAACCAGATCCCATGTGCTATTCTTATAAAGTGATTCCATCTCCTCTTGCATAGAAATCATCTACCAGCCAGAATTATCACAATTAACTGCTTCTGAGTAAGAAGAAGGATCTTCACCGGAATCAATACCTTCTTCTATACTTAATGCATAAGTAACCAAATCAGCTTTAGCATACTCCTGAGGTGGTCTAATATATCTTCTAGGCCAGTCTTTAGCAATAGAATATTGCGGCGCCACTGGTGGTGAAGAAGAAATAGTATTACTCTATATCTCTGGGCTAGACTGAGAGGTAGGAACTAGTGTAGAATCTTCCCCAATCTACTGATAACGCTCAATCTACAGCTCTCGTAGGAGTGTAAAGCGGTCGTTAGCAAATATAGAACCCAACCTGGGTTGGGTATCGATCCCACAGAGAATAGCTTGGTCAACAAGTAAGTGAAATTATTAGACTTTTGATGCAAGTCTCGTAAGAATGGGGGGATTGTAATAAGTAACCAAAGTAATGAAATAAAAGCTGAAAAATAGCAAAGTAAAAGAGAAAGATTGTCACGTTGGTTGTAAACAATGAGAATTGAGGCGTTGGGGTTATGTCCACCTTCAGAGGTATACGTCTCTATTGGCTATGAGTGTGTAGAGTCTTGACATGCAATTGCTTATAGAGAATTGTATTCGATGGTAAATCCAAGCGTCTCTCGACCTAAACAAGGACTATTTCACTTTAACTCTCTCGAGCTTAAAGCGTGTCTAACGGTACAAATTCTCCAAGAGGTTAGTCCAGTTACGGCACTAGCTTTTTAATAGGAAAGGGTGTCCTACTACCTTGACATTATCTCTTTTCCAGACAAATAACCTTTCTCTCGAACAAGTTAAATGTTAGACTGGCGTTGGTCTATGCGTCTTCTTTTCTAGACAAATAACCTTTCTCTCGAACAGGTTAGATGTTAGAATGGCGTGTTCTTGTGTTTGAACCGCAAAGGATGTAGATTTAAGATGAAGAGAATAATGATATAAGCAATATACGTGTCTTGAACTCACAAACTCATAGCTATAGATAGTAACTCATTCGGCTTCCATAACCCCAACTAAGAGGTTTAGTTACCCATGAATGCGAAGGATATCACGTTTTGCATGGTGGATGGCGTGAATAGTAGGTGTTTGGCGTGTGATTTTGGTGATTCCGTAGCAAGTAACGATTCTCTTGTTGTGGAATAGATGAATAGAAGAATAGATTAGAAGTGTTTGTGGTGGAAGATGAGAGAGATGGAAGAAAATTAATAGTTTAAGAATGAATTTCTTGAATTAAGGGAGGAGTTGCCTCCACTAAGGGAGGACTTGATTAAAATCTCTAGCATGATAGGGTATTTATAATACTCCTATCCTACTCCTACTATGCTAATGAAATAAATAACCAAATCCTACTAAACTAAGGAAATACTTAACCCATTTGTACTAGGTTAATGTAACATTCTCCTAATCCACATAAACTAATGAAATACATAACCCAATTGTACTAGGTTAATGTATCATTGTCAAAATCCAGCTTTGTGTCTGTAAGTCCCCAAAGTCTTCAGAAATGCTGTTTTAGCCCGGGACAGATTTTCCATCCAGCAGTTTTGGTCCAGGTCCCCAGAGTCTTCAGAAATGCTGTTTTAGCCCGGGACAGAGTTTCCATGCAGCAGTTTTGGTCCTTAGGCGTGTAAACTCCCTTTCCTTCCTTCGTGAGCTTTCTTTTGCGTCAAGTAAGCCATAAAATGCTGAATTTTGCATCATTTATACCTGAAACTTTACTAATCATGTTTGTTAGCTCATTTATAGGAAAAAGGACTAAAAGTGCATGAAATATATAATTTGTTCTCAAAACTAGGCTAAAATATGGGCAAAATATATTGATATAGGCGCGTAATTTCGCCTATCATCAACACCCCACACTTGCAGCTTTGTTCGTCCTCGAACAAAATATCATGTCCTTCTAAACATCAACTTAGGGTTTTACAGCAACAACACAAAACTTTCTTCAAGACAAGCTAAAAAATTATCAACAAAGAGTAGTTTTTCGATTATAAGTAGAAACAGTTTAACCTCTAGCGTAGACTAGTGATGGTGATCAAATCGCATGCAAACGTTAAGGTACATAGAATCATATACAACTATCCAAAACTCATCAACCATGTGTGTCTCACAATATAGTACCCATAATCACTCACAAGTATAGCATATTTTTCAAACATGGGTATCAAAGTGTCCTTGCTCTCGCTCTCACAAAAAATTCATATGTAGCAACTAATGACCATAGGCTTGCCCTTAATGTAGTACTCTACTAAATGTCGGAATGTTAAGATTAGGATCAAGTAGGTCTTTAGATGGTTGTAATGTAGGCTAAGGGACGGGTAGGACTATTTTGGCCAGAAATAGTGACTAAGTTCCTAAGCACTTTAATACATCACATTGTATCGTTGACACTTTGTTCTTTCAACCTTTCTTCTTTCCTTTTTATTCTACCACCCTTGTTCTCCTCTTTTGTTTTTCATTTTTAAGCACAACTTACTTTTCAGCTTTCTTTTCCCCTTTTTTTCTTTTCACAACATACCTTTTATGATAGCACTTTATTTTTCATAACACATTCAAGCACCTTTGCAATTTAAAGCATCATTCTTACCCAATTTCCTCTTTATGTTTGTCATATGACTTTTTCTCTTTAAAGCACTTAGGAATTTGGATCAAAATTATGGTCTTGAAAGAATGGATTAGGCTTACATACAAGGCTGTCAAAGAAATAGGCTAAAGGCTCAAAAGGGTTTAACTAGGATAATGTACATGGGTAGGAAAAACTGAAGGTAAACAAATATAGGTTGCCAAAGAAATGCCTAAATCATATCCTAACTTACACTCCTTATTTTCGCTTTGCATACATACCAGGCAAGTTCTAGCATCAGCCACACACATAGAATATACTATTATCTCACACACACAAGGCACATGGTCGACTTGATTTGGGAGTAATATAGACTCTTGACCCAACAAGTGAAGGAATTGAATCATACAATATCACATAATGAGTCACAACTAGAGCCTAAACATCTCAATAGTCACAATTGTAATACATACTCTTGTTATAATCTCATGCTGCCTATCAAAATAATTTCATGCGAAGCTAGAAAAATTTTAACTACTAAAAAAAACTAAAAAAAATGTCAAACGAAAAAAAAAAAAACGAACTCAAATAAACAAAGTAAACAAACAAACATAGGTGCAAACAGAGAAGTATAGCATGCAATGCCACCCCACACTTAGACGGGACACTGTCCTCAGTGGAAAATAAATACGAGGAACCTGGTCAGTCGGACTCCTCCTCTATGTCTGGGGTCATACCCCTTGCGTTGGAATCATCATCAAAGTTGTCATCCTCAGACGTTCCTCATAAGTATCCCACTTAATTCCAAGCGTGAGTTGAGGTATTTGCTGTGAGGAGGGTTCTCCTTGGTCCTTGCGACTTCTCTTTTTGCCCTTTAGGGAGGTGGTAGCCTTCTCCTTGCCTTGTCTCGCTTTAGGTGCCATTGTACCTGGGACTAGAAATAATGTTAGTTGCAGCACAATCTCACTTGATACAATCTATATGCAAGTACTAGGGGTACCACCCCACACTTAGTTTTGTTGCACAAATCAGCGAGGTAAACCTAGTCGATTTACTCAGATTTCGTCGACATACGTTTTAGGATTGTATTCCAACAAGAAAATCAGCATTGTATCACTTATTTGCAGCCATTGGACTACTTTCATGGTAGATATAGCAACACTACGACATAGGGGTTACCACATGGAATCGTTATTCTTACAACAAGCACAACCTCCTAAGTCGATAGGCACTATAATCTTATCCCGATGGCCGGGATAGTCTAACATGTAAGCATCCAAACAACACTCTTAAGCAATATTCATAGCCATATCTATTCAGCAAATATCATAACAATGCTATTGAAACCAAATTCAAGTCGGAAATAAGTCAAGAATTCCCTACGTATATGTTTACTCACATGATTATGTAACAACAATTCAAACACATGAACATCACCAACAATCTTATATGATTTAGCAATTTATAATAAGCATAGCAACGTAGTACTTACGATAAATAAATGAAAAATATGAGAGTACTTACTTGCTTGAAGCTTGTGGAGACGGTGTTGTGAATTGGAAGAGCAAAAGAAGAAAATTTTGAGAAGATTTGGAAGGTTATGTGGCGCCTTTAGGGTGTTTTCTAATGTGGTTGTGTTGTAAAACTATGTCCCCTTTATATAGGAAGAGTATGGGTCGGGTTATGACCCATTTACAATCGGATTTGGGGACAAAATCACCCTATATGCGGCGCATATCCCTCGGCATAACACATGTATATGCGGCGCATTGTCCATGGCATAATGGGACATATGCGCCGCACATGGTATGGCATATCTAGGCATATGCGGCGCATATGGTATGGCATTTGGTCTCAGTATCTCAAATGCCATAGCATAGGCGGCGCATAGTCAAAAGCACACCTAGGAATAGGCGGCGCATAGTGTATTGCACACTAGATTCCGAGTCCTTAGGCGATAGAATAGGTTGTGCATCGTTCGTGGCCTATTTTTACCAAGGCCTAGCCTTCCTCGAAGCCTATTATGACGTGAGAAAGGCTCAATTCATAGCCTTATGCATCACCATTCCTAACTTACCGACTTTACCATACAATGTGACCAAATCGTCAATTGAAATCAATCTCCTCGTTGCATCTTTCTTGCACCTATATTTGCTCAAAACACAATAAAAACGATTAGTACGATGGGTTGCCTCCCACCTAGCGCCTTAGTTTTGGTCGTGGCACGACTCTTATTTTTGGTTTTGTCATAAAACAAAACAAGTACTAGAATGAAAGAAAACGAAAAAAATGATAAAACGATGGGTTGCCTCCCATCTAGCGCCTTATTTATTGTCGTGGCTCGACATAGTTACCTCGAGTACTTAGACTTCGTCGAGGTAAATGGTGGATCGTTTTCTGAAAGGATTTAGACGACAATGAGGCTTACCTGTGGGCATGCGATCTTTTTCGAGCTGGCTCATACGTTTCTCCGGAGAGTCACCAATTATATCATCAATAGTCCAACCCATAGCTCTCTTGTATCTCCTCAGAGCAGAGATGAGAGCTTCTACGTGCTGTTCACTTAAATCATCTGCTCTCTCTGGAAGTATATTTCTACTTTCCAAGAACACATACCTTAGATAATCGGGGAGCTCTTGCGATTCTAGCATTGGTGGCTCGTCAAAGTGAGTCTTCGCTGTTGGTTGATTCTTGAGATCACAATCCGGTTTCTTAGGAGTATAAGACTCTATTTCTGTTAGATCACCCATAAGTTCTTCATAATCTTCATTATCCTCATGCTCAACATTCAGTGGCGCAGCAGACAATGGCTCAACAGTAGGTTGTTTCTCTATAGATAATGCTTTCGTATCCTCATAATGAACATCAGCTACAGATGACTCATTCATATCGCTGGGCTGCTTCATTGTTTTGCATATATCAAACCGTACCACTTCGTCAACCACTTGCTTGCCTTTTGCTGAAGTTTCCAGCACCTTACCACTTCTGGTAGTTATGGCCATGCATGACCCATCATTTTTTGGGTTCTGCACAGTATCGCTTGGTAAGGTGCCAGCCTTTCTTTGATTAAATGCTGCTGAAAGTTGGCTCAATTGCTGCTCTATTTGCTTGATAGAAGTGGAATGAGAATCAACTAGTTGCTTCATGGAGGACAAATCATCAATCACCTCCTTAACTCCCGCGCTCGTTGCTTCCACTCCTTTCAATAACTTAGCCATCATGTCTTCCATACTCCCAGAATTAGATGTGGTGGTATCACGTCTACCAGGGGGAACGTACAAACCACTCTTTTCATTATTTTTCTTCCAACTACCTTGGTCTTTGTTTCCAGATTTATCATAATGGTTCCGACCTTGGTTTCCTTGGGCATTCCCACGGAAACCCCTCTGATTGTTCAGGTAGTTGGCCTCCTCTTTAGAATCAGACTCGTCTCTTCCTTTTAGCGCTACAGCTTTCACTTTTTCGGTCTTCCCTGATAATAAGTGCTTGGTAAGAAGATCCATCTGCATTTTCATGTGAGTCATGTCTTGGTCACGATCTTCTTGTCTTCGCCTCTGCTCTGCAGTCATGCCAAAAGATACAGTAGAGCTTGCTACCTCAGAATCCCTGGTATGCCAAGCTCTACTTTGCTTTGTCATCCGATCTAGCATATGGCTTGCCTGCCCAAAGGTGAGGTCCATAAATGATCCACCTGCTGCATTATCAACCACTGGCTTAGTCACCGAATTCAACGCTCTGTATAATATCTCCATCAAGTGGACATTGGTCATATGATGGTTTGGGCATCGCATTAGCTTCGTCTTGAACCTCTCCCATGTTTCGTGGAGAGCTTCAGTTGGAAGCTGTCGAAAATTGGTGATCTCATCTCTCAATTGTGCTTTTTTGGATGGCGGAAAGAATCTTTCTAGGAAAGCGTCTTTCAATTGCCTCCAATGAGTAATAGAATCAGGAGTCAGCCCATTCAACCACATAGTTGCCTCCCCAGACAGAGACAATGGAAATAGACGTAATCGAATTGCATTCTGTCCAACTCCAGGATTGTCGAATGACTTGCATGTAGAAATAAAGTTGATGAGATGCAAATTCGGATCATCGCCTGCTAGTCCACCAAATAATCCCTTGAGTTGCAAAAGCTGAATCATGGCGCTAGTGATATTGAACTTTGCTCCCGGTGCTAAGGGAGGAAGAATAATAGCTCCTGTGGAACCAGGTCCGTCCAGATCGTCCTCATCGTCAGGATTTGTTGCTCGCCTACGGTTATCAATATTCTGTTGATGCACTTGAGCAGCCATCCTTTCAATTTCACGTTGTGCCTCCATTGATGCACTAAATAAACCTAAAAAAAAACAAAAACAACAACTAAAAGTAAAAGTACGAGAATCTTTGACCAAAGGGTCTAGTAATTATCACGAACTTGATTGACACTCGTATTCCCCGGCAACGGCGCCAATTTTTGATAACGCTCAATCTACAGCTCTCGTAGGAGTGTAAAGCGGTCGTTAGCAAATATAGAACCCAACCTGGGTTGGGTATCGATCCCACAGAGAATAGCTTGGTCAACAAGTAAGTGAAATTATTAGACTTTTGATGCAAGTCTCGTAAGAATGGGGGGATTGTAATAAGTAACCAAAGTAATGAAATAAAAGCTGAAAAATAGCAAAGTAAAAGAGAAAGATTGTCACGTTGGTTGTAAACAATGAGAATTGAGGCGTTGGGGTTATGTCCACCTTCAGAGGTATACGTCTCTATTGGCTATGAGTGTGTAGAGTCTTGACATGCAATTGCTTATAGAGAATTGTATTCGATGGTAAATCCAAGCGTCTCTCGACCTAAACAAGGACTATTTCACTTTAACTCTCTCGAGCTTAAAGCGTGTCTAACGGTACAAATTCTCCAAGAGGTTAGTCCAGTTACGGCACTAGCTTTTTAATAGGAAAGGGTGTCCTACTACCTTGACATTATCTCTTTTCCAGACAAATAACCTTTCTCTCGAACAAGTTAAATGTTAGACTGGCGTTGGTCTATGCGTCTTCTTTTCTAGACAAATAACCTTTCTCTCGAACAGGTTAGATGTTAGAATGGCGTGTTCTTGTGTTTGAACCGCAAAGGATGTAGATTTAAGATGAAGAGAATAATGATATAAGCAATATACGTGTCTTGAACTCACAAACTCATAGCTATAGATAGTAACTCATTCGGCTTCCATAACCCCAACTAAGAGGTTTAGTTACCCATGAATGCGAAGGATATCACGTTTTGCATGGTGGATGGCGTGAATAGTAGGTGTTTGGCGTGTGATTTTGGTGATTCCGTAGCAAGTAACGATTCTCTTGTTGTGGAATAGATGAATAGAAGAATAGATTAGAAGTGTTTGTGGTGGAAGATGAGAGAGATGGAAGAAAATTAATAGTTTAAGAATGAATTTCTTGAATTAAGGGAGGAGTTGCCTCCACTAAGGGAGGACTTGATTAAAATCTCTAGCATGATAGGGTATTTATAATACTCCTATCCTACTCCTACTATGCTAATGAAATAAATAACCAAATCCTACTAAACTAAGGAAATACTTAACCCATTTGTACTAGGTTAATGTAACATTCTCCTAATCCACATAAACTAATGAAATACATAACCCAATTGTACTAGGTTAATGTATCATTGTCAAAATCCAGCTTTGTGTCTGTAAGTCCCCAAAGTCTTCAGAAATGCTGTTTTAGCCCGGGACAGATTTTCCATCCAGCAGTTTTGGTCCAGGTCCCCAGAGTCTTCAGAAATGCTGTTTTAGCCCGGGACAGAGTTTCCATGCAGCAGTTTTGGTCCTTAGGCGTGTAAACTCCCTTTCCTTCCTTCGTGAGCTTTCTTTTGCGTCAAGTAAGCCATAAAATGCTGAATTTTGCATCATTTATACCTGAAACTTTACTAATCATGTTTGTTAGCTCATTTATAGGAAAAAGGACTAAAAGTGCATGAAATATATAATTTGTTCTCAAAACTAGGCTAAAATATGGGCAAAATATATTGATATAGGCGCGTAATTTCGCCTATCATCATCTACAATTCATCATGGGTGCTTGACTTTTGCTGATTCATGTTACTAAGCTCATTTGAGGATGAAGCACTAGATTTAGAGAAAGCCCAAAGAATGGCAGTTTCATCAAACACAATATCTCTGCTAATTATAACCTTTCTGCTTTCTGGACATCAAAGCTTATAACCTTTAACACCAGGCTTATAACCCATAAATAAACACTTGACAGATCTAGGCTCTAACTTTCCATTATCAATATAAGCATACGGAAGACATCCAAATATCCTTAAATCAGAATAATTAGCAGGAGTACCAGACCATACCTCTTGTGAAGTCTGTTTATCAATTGCTACTGAGGGAGAGCAGTTAATAAGAAGAAAAGTTATGGAAGTATCTTCGGGCTAAAAAGACTTGGGTAAACCAGCATTAGAGAGCATACAACACACCTTCTCTATTATAGTCCTATTCATTCATTCAGCCACACCATTCTGCTACAGAGTATGACGAACTATCAAGTGTCTCACAATTCCTTCTGACTTGCACAGAGCATTAGATTCATTAGAATAGAACTCTAAAACATTATCAATCTTAAGGAATTTTACCTACTTTCCTATTTGTTTTTCAATCATAATCTTTCACTCCTTGAAAGTAGGCAACACATTATTCTTTTGCTTCAGGAAGAACACCCAAACTTTTCTGGAATAGTCATCAATAATAGTCAACAAATAATTTGCACCTCCTCTAGAAGGTACTCTAGAAGGACCCCAGAGATCAGAAAGAATGTAATCAAGTGTGCCTTTATTTGAGTGGATGCCTTTAGTAAATCTGACTCTCTTCTGCTTCCTAAAAATGCAATGCTCACAAAACTCCAATTTGGTAATACTCTATCCATCAAGAAGCCCTCTCCTGCTTATTTCATCCATCCCGTTTTCACTCATATTCTCCAGGTGCATATGTCAAAGTTTAGCAACATTACTTTTTGATAGAGAGGAGGTAGAAACTGCTGCATTACCTTTAACTATAGATCCCTACAAGACATACAAATTTGTAGACTTTCTCTATCCTTTCATCACAACAAGAGCACTATTAGTAACCTTCAAGACTCTACCTTTCCCAGTGTACCTATATCCATTTGAATCAAGGGTACTTAAGGAAATAAGGTTTCTCTTCAGGTCTGGGACATACCGCACATCACCAAATATCCTCACAACCCCATTAAATATCTTAATTCTGATTGTTCTAATACCATCTATCTTGAAAGGTATGTTATTTACCATCAACACAACACCTTTAGAGACTGATTCATATGTTATAAACCAATTTTGATTGCGACACATATGAAACATGCAAGATGAATCAAGAATCCAATCCTCACAGGGTTTAGAGTTACCATTAGAAACAACCAAGAGTTCTCCATCACTGCCGCCATCTTTAATAAAACTAGCTTTAATGGACTTCTCTGGTTAGTTTCCCTTCTATTTTGGTGCTTCTTTTTTCTCTCTATTATGTAACTTCCAACACTTGAATTTGATGTGGACCTTCTTCTTGCAGTAATTATAGGTTTTGTTTTAGTTCTTAGATTTTGATCTATTTCTATCATCACCCCAAGAGTTTCTCTCATGATTCCTTTCTCGAACAAGAAGACTGTCTCCTTGAGTCTCCGACCCATTCACACGATACTTCATCTTCTCCTTAGAGAACAATGCATCATAGACTTCATCTATGGTTAGGGTATCACGACTATATAAAATTATATCCCTAAAGGTCGTGTATGATGCAGACAATGAATATAATAGAATCAACCCTAAATCTTTCTTATCGTACTTAACCTCCAGAGTTTCGAAATCAGAGACAATTTAAAGACAGATAGGTGATCTTCCAAAGACACACCCTTAGACATACGATGGGAATAAATTCACTGTTTGAGATGCAACTTGTCAGGCTCTTCATCATACACAACAATTCCAATTTCAACCACAACGCAGCGACAGTGGTCTCCTTCAGGCTTCTCCAAAGAATGATAGGAATTATTTTTCCATATTCGTCAAAAATAAACTCATCAAAAGCCCTCACTTTCCCCAGGAACAAAACCAAACTCTTCCTCAAGAAAATAAGAAATTCAAGTTTTCTTCACCAATCAAGAAGCTTAAGGTTCGTTGGAATATCCTAAATCTCATGGGCATAGGTTTTACTATTTTAACAAGTTTTAAAGTTATATAAGTATGTATATGTATTGAGTTTTGGGAAATTATTTTAAGAACATGCATCGTGAATCAAATTTGATGAATGTACTTAATTGTAATGGGGTTTCTTCATAAACTTGATTTATAATCTCGTGCATATTTGATTTTGATTCAAAAAGTGATTTGCGAATGTGAATTGTGAAATTTCCTTTTCCCATGAAGAAATTTATGGACTTTGCATGGTATGAAGTGTGAATTTTTTTTGAGAGCATGACTTAATAGCTCTTTTTTATTATGAGATTTATGTATAACTAAATGTTAGGGCTGCTTTATGAATGATTATATTTCTCAAGTTATAAATGCATCTTTATCAATTATGCTTTGTTAATTTACATGTTTTGAAAGAGGCGATTCATATTCCAAAGGCTCTTGTGTCCTAATGAATAAATTGCATGTGTTTTATGTAAAAATTAACCACCACAAGTTAAATTATTGAAAAAAGAGTGTTTTGCATAAGTTTCACATGCTATTTGAAATAAGAACTCTCATGGGATGTTTAAATCTTTTGGGTGGTCATTAATGTGTTTTTGAATGAAAAGGGCTATGGTTATGAAATGACATGCTATGTCTTACAAGTCTAGGTATGGCGATACCGATCATGAGGTGCCCCTAACATGAAAGAGATAAATGTTTTACAAGCATGAAACATGATTTTAAAGGACTAAAACTGAGCTTAAAGAGAGCTAGTTAGTTATCTGAAGAAGGCTTGAGTTCAGATAACTCTTATCCCTAAATCATGTTTTGTTGATATGTGTTTTATGTGATAATTATAAAGTGGGATAGCATGTCATGTCATCAAGTTGGGCATACCTTTTTCATGATTCTCCAATACTTATGACAAAATTGGATTGGGGGCTTGGCCACAGAGTTACGGGCAGACCCATATAGCGCGTGGGTACTAGACTTGTATGGTGTACCATCTAACTCAAAAGTAATACAAAGAGTTGAGTCATGAGTACAAGAAAAATATGTTAAAGCTCATCAAATTATGGCCATGTATTTTCAAATGTTTTATGATGACATATTTTTATGAAATGCTCTCACTTAAGTTGTATAAAAAATATATTTTGTTTTGGGATTGTTTCGTACCAGTACCTTTATGTATTGACCCCCTATATTTCAGGTTCTGTGGTATAGTCTCATGGTCTATCACATCAGTATAACACTTAGGATATGACAGAAATGATTGAGGGAGACATTTTCTTTTATGTTGAGTCTTTAAGTATATGGTCTAGTTGGGAGCTTTGTCCCAGCCTAGATAGTTAGTTTTCATTAGAGGCTTCATAAACCAGAGCTGAGTATTGTATTGTAATAATTTTCTTGACACAGTTTGAATTATAATGAATCTCCATTGAACATTATTATATCTTCCACACTTTGATTTATGCATGGATTATACTTATGATTACATACTAAGGGGTCTCTCAGGACTTCATGGTTCAGTATGCCCATCACAGCTAGGGCCTCAGCTCGAGTCGTGACAATCTTGGTATCAAAGCATGGTTTATGGTTCTAGGTTATCTACATAACTGTATCGAGTAGAGTCTTTTTATGGGTATGTAGCGCGCCATACTTGTAAGGAGAAAACTATGAGGCATTTAGGAGATGTTTCCCCTTTCTTTCATACTCTAGATCGTGCCATTGTGTTGTCCATATGAAAGTTATCCAAATTTCTTTTTACTCTGATTTTATTTGCTATGTCACTTTGTCAAGTCGATTCAAGTGCAGAAGCTCAGAGTCTAAATAATGTGGTCCTTTCTAATTGAGTCATAAAAGATTATGAAATAGCATAAGGACTTCAGAGTATTCCATTAGTACTTTAAGGTGTATTGATTTGAATGTATACCTTTATCCTGATGAAATTGTGCTTTTTCAGCCTAAGGTATGAAGTGTATTCAGTCCCTTAGAAAATTCTTATTGCAGATGTCATGCTAAAGGTTAGGGATTTTAGCAGAATGTTGGTATAGTATTTCCACCCGAGTAGCAAAAATATTAAAGTGTCATAATATATTAGTAGTAAAATGGTCCAGAAGATAGTGATATGGAGTCTTGATTTTAGAAGTCAGAATGAGGATGACTTTTGCATTAATAAGCTAGTTTTAGTTGTATAACCGTTGATTGAGATAGACTAATGTGGTAGAAATATTTGTAGATTATATGGTAGTCTATGAAGGAAGTGACTGGCTATGATTATTATTTATTCTAAATAGGGGAGGATCTCAGAATGGATAATTACGGCGGTTGTAGAAATCACTTATAGGCTGTGAATAAAAAGGGTAGATTAGTAGATAAGTTATGGGTAGAGACTCATTAGTGTAAATGGAATTTCAAGGTAGTTTAAGTGTATACATGGATAAGTAATTAAGATGTGAGAAAGTGGAACATGTTGATAAGATCATAATGGATATATTATAAGATTAAGATCGTAATGGAACATGTTATGAATTTTACCCCCTTGATTGTCATTTTTTTAGTAGTTGTAAACTAGTACTTCATGCGAGAAGTTATGTAGTGGATTATGAGGTGTAGTAGTAACTTCATGGAGAGGATGTGATTGTAGGTAGTAGTTAAGTGAAATGAGGTATTTGGTTTGATTTTCCAATTTGATGGACTAGTATAGTATGTGGCATCTTTTATCGGTGGTATATAATTGATGCTAGACTATAGGCTTGAACTTTAGATGTGGATTGTGGTGATAGGAATAGTAGCTTAATACTAATGAAGCATGTTTTGTGGGAACGAATTAGTAGGCTTGATGTAATGTGTGAAATAGCCTAGGTTGGCAACTGTTTATAAAATGAGTGAATAATTTTGATATATATACATATACATGAGGGCTAGTGTTAAAATAATGAATTATGATTGAGTCATTAAGTGGGTAAGGGCGTAAGTATATAAAGAATAAGTTTAACCCTGAGGTAGCATGTTGTTAGATAAGGTTTGATGTGTATGAGTATCACGTGTACCTAGATCACATTCTTGTATTTTTTTTTGTAGTATGGAGAAGTCTGAGAAGTTGTTGTATTGTGTACTCTAGAGTTGAATTGAGGAAATATAGGTATGCAATATACGCCTTTGGTATAGTTGTACAAATTTTGGTAAGTTGTAATATATGTGATTAGAGGTGTAATGCTAGTAATCTAAGAAGTTGAAGATAGAGTGTTGTGTTTAGAAGAATAGATGACCATGTCCATAATAATTTTATTTATAAATCGATGACTTTGAGGGTTGGAGGAAGATATGATTAGTGTCCCTGGAAGGGATGTCCTAGAAAGAATTTAGTGTCCTTACATTAAAAATATTGAAGCAAGTCTAGTGTTATGTGCATGGTGATAACCCCTTTATGTTGAGACTTGTGGGTATAGAGTTGGTGAGAGCTTATATCCTCAAGTTCAAGAGTGTGAATTTTCTCTTAGGGGGAGATAACAAGTTAAGGTAGTTCCCAATTTTCTCATTGCGACGAGTTGCAGGGAAGAGTCATCATAAACGGTAATAACCCATACTTTTTCCTACCTAATTTCATCCCAAGAATGTATAGTATTAGATTTTAAATTGAATGATGGTT
Organism: Capsicum baccatum var. pendulum; assembly: GCA_030864225.1. Taxonomy (NCBI): domain Eukaryota; kingdom Viridiplantae; phylum Streptophyta; class Magnoliopsida; order Solanales; family Solanaceae; genus Capsicum; species Capsicum baccatum. The sequence goes on from CM061550.1 coordinate 270,361,732, forward strand.
ATTCCATGAGGAATTTTCAAGATTTTCACTATTTGTCATGTGGGAAATTTAATAAGCTTTCCATCGATATAAGATTCGCCCAAATCCAATAACTGGGTTAGAAGTTACGACTACTTCAAGTTTTTGTCGTAAAACAGCTCCATACTGGTCAGTGGCGCGCTGCGCCACAAGCTAAAATGGCAATTTTCCTTTTCCAGTGTCTTAGCGTGATTTCCTCCACGTAACGCCAAAGTTCCATGTCACAAAAGAAGGGGCAACGCAATGGCTCAGTGTGGCGCCATCCCTCAGTTTCCCAATTGTCAAATTCCAGTGACACAGCGCAATAGCGCCGCATTGCGCTAGGGGTTCAATTCGAGAAATTTTTACTGAAATTAAATGACGCATCCAGGGTTCAAAGGGTCAACTTCCCACCCCTATTTAAGCTCTTTAACAAGTGATTTAGCCATTCTTCACCCAAAATATACTAGTTTCTCTCAAGAAAAACCTAGGGCTTTTCATAGAAGATTTAGAATCAAGAATTTCCTCCGTCAATCTTCACGAAATCACGAACCAAGGTATGTGTAGTGTTCATTCATGGAATCCGTTCATCTATGAAGCCCAAGAATATCTTTTCTAAGTTCAAGTTTATGGATTTCTTTATGAATTTCATGTTGGGTTTGTTTTGTTTATGTTGAGAATGATCAATTGAATTCAATTCCATGTTGGGTGATCAATTTTATGTGGAATTGATTTGTATAGATGTATATTCATGTGAACCTATGAATAAAGCCTATATGATGAAATTAGAGATGAATCATGATGGTTAATTGTTGTATAATGTTGTCTACATGTTCTATGCCTACCATGTGTTTGATTAAATGCCTAGATGAAAGATCAATGCCCAACTAGTATGATATCATGAAATCCCCATGTATGTACAAGGTATGCCTATCGCATGTTTTTATGGAATGTTTCTATAAATGTATTATGGATTATGATGTTAGCTATATGTTCAAGTAAGTTATGCTTGGTCAGTTTCCTTTCATTGAGTCTTGGGGGTACTTATACCAAAAACATTAGCTGTGTGCTTAGAGCCATGTCATGTTTTCACGATACTCTCAATCAAGCTATGAATTCTTAGACTTCAGATAGTCTTATGACTCAGGAAATATCCATGATTTCATGAACTCAGTCAGTTGTTAGATATCAGTAATATTCTGTCAGTCAACGGATTTCAGTAACTCAGTCCATGTGCGGTTCAGTAAATTATATTCAGTGTCTATTCAGATGGGAGTAGAAATTAGCATCGAGTGAACCCAAGGATGGGAACTCACCCATTATATGAGGGTGTGATTCTTAGAAGCAATCCTTGCATTCCAGAACTATGTAGCCAACATTGGTTGAGACATCATAACCTACTATATGAGGGTAGATGAGGTGGATTAGCTTGCTATATGAGGGTTCCCACCATTCTCATTAGAGTTACCTGTTATATTAGGGTCACTCACATGTTGTCCTTACTAGTGGTGTGGTATTGACACCTTTTCAACCAGGGCATAAATTGGACCCTAATTCATCTATAATGCATCATTTGGGGCATGTCGGTTAGATGACTACCTCCCATAGTATCAGTATCAGTCTGAGTTAAAGAACTTAGACAATTCTTTAGAATCCAGGACTATCAGATACAGTCAACTCAGATACATAACAAAACTCAGATAGTTCCACCAGAGTCAGGACTGTCAAATACAATCACTCATACTATTAGTTATATCAGTTATCAGTATGTCATGTTATCAGTATTCAAATTCAGTACTCATGTTATCACGATTTCAGATATAGTTACTATGTATGGATGCATGTATTCTCATGTTCATACTAGTCAGTTAGCTAGTATTGTTTATGCATATGAACCCTATGCATTCAACCTACTCCACATACATACCAGTACATTCAAAGTATTGACGCATTTGCTCTATGGCATCTTATACCATAGGTTTAGAGATACGAGCTCCAAATCAACAGTAGATTCCAGTTTCAGCAGTCAGAGTTAGAAGTGAGTCCTCATCATTCGAGGAAATGATTATTTCTCTATTACCTCATTAATTAGTTTAGTAGTTGGATTTAGTTAGGGACATGTCCCATCAACTCCTTATTCAGATAGTTTAGTCTGTTAGAGGCTTTCTAGACTATCATGTTTCAGACATCAGTATTTTCAGTTTTGTTTTGGGTATTCCATACCCTGTTTAGATGTTATGTTTTACTTCAGTTATGTGAACCTTATGCACTTTTAGTTCATATTTCCACATTATTTAGTATATTATACAGTATACAGGTACAAATATCAGTCATGGATTAGCTTGTGGTCCTTCGGGGTCATGAGCACCGTGTAGCATTTCGGGTACCAGATTCAGGGCATTACAAACTTGGTATCAGAGACTAAGGTTTAATAGAGTCCTAGGAAATCTGAAAGCCGCATATAGTAGAGTCTTGTACATGGGTGTGTTGCGCACATCATTTATCTACAGGAGGCTATAAGATGTTTTAGTAAGAGTTTCCCCTCTTTCAGTATTCATGTCTTGCCAGTAAGCATAATCTCAAGTCAATCCCTCAGTCTAATCCATTCTCCCTTTCTTCTATAGAACATGCCTCCTAAAAGAAGTAACGGAAATTAGTCAGCCCCTCAACCTGAAGATCCTTTGGGCGAATATGTTTCTCATGCAGAGTTTCGAGCTGTATTCACTACTCTTGCTAACTCAGTTTCTTCTCAAAATGAATGATCAGCTATCATTTTATCCAATCCAATGGCCAATTCAGCTGCAGCCAGGATTTAGGATTTCACTCGAATGAATTCTCCATTCTTTCTCGGGTATAAGACAGATGAGGACCCTTAGGAATTCCTAGATTAGGTACAAAAGGTTACAGATATAATGGGGGTTACTTTTAGTGAGAGTGCTGAGCTAGCTGCATATCAGTTGCAGGATGTGGCTCATTCTTGGTTCAAGCAATGGAAGTCCGAGAGGGCAGACGATGTAGGGTCAGTTGAGTGGGAGAAGTTTTCTTTAATGTTGCTTGATAGATTCTTTCCGCTAGATCTTAGAGAAGCTAAGGTGCTAGAATTCATCAATCTCAGGCAGGGCAATATGACATTGAAAGAGTATTCTTTTAAGTTTACTCAATTAGCCAGATATGCCTCTCATGTGGTTGCTGATAGAAGGGCAAGAATGAGTAAGTTTGTTTCAGAGGTGAATGATAGCGTGGTTAATGAGTGCAGATCTGCCATGATGAATAGTGATATAACTTTAGCCAGGATTATGACTCATGCTCAGCAGATTGAGAGAGCGAAGGAAATTAGTTTCAACTTTGCTCAGCCTAAGTCAGAAGGAGGAAACCATTCTCAGTTTTGTCCTAAGTCATCAGTTCCAGCTTCTTCTTCATCCATCGCTCTAGTTCCTAAGTTCAGAGAGGGTTAAAAAGGTAAAGTGCTAGGCTCTAAGTCCCAGGGTAGTGAGCAGTTCCTGCACCTATCCTCTTTAACAGACTTGTGGAAACTACCATCAGGGTATTTGCAAAGCTGGCGCAGAGGTATTTGTTTTGGATCTAGCAAGCCAGGCCACAGAGTTAGAGATTGTCCTCAGCTAGGTCCTCAGGGTCAACAGAATCACTCCTCAGCTCAGTTCGGTCACCCAAATCAGTAGGGTGCCACATCCAGTGCTACTAGTGGACAACGCCCAAGTTGTCTCTACGCTCTTCAGTCCCGACAAGATCATGAAAATTCTCCTGATGCAGTTACTTGTACATTACAGATTTTTCATGTGAATGTTTACACTTTGCTAGATCCAGGAGCTTCTTTGTATTTTGTTACTTCCTATATAGCAGGTGATTTTGGAATCGGTCCCAAAATCCTAGTAGAGCCCTTTTCAGTCTCTACCCTAGTGGGTAAAACCATCATAACCTGACGGGTATACAAGAACTGCCCGATTATGATATTTTGGAAAGTCACTTCAGCAGACTTAGTCTAATTAGAGATGACTGATTTGGACGTCATTCTCAGTATGGATTGGCTTCATTCCTACTATGCCATAATCGACTATAGAAACAGAATAGTCCAATTTTAGTTCCCAAATAAACCCGACCTTGGGTGGAAGGATAGTGTATCCGCTTTTAGGGGTCAACTTATTTCCTACCTTCAGGCAAGGAAAATGATATCTAAAGGATATGTCTAACATCTTGTTCGAGTTAAGGACACTAGTTCTGAAACTCCTAGCCTTGAATTAGTCCCAGTAGTGAATGAATATTCAAATGTCTTTCCCAAAGATCTTCCAGGAATTCCTCCTGAAAGAAAAATTGCCTTTGACACTAATCTTCTTCCAAATACTTAGCCTATCTCTATTCCGCCATACAAAATGACACCAACAAAACTCAAAGAACTGAAAGAACAATTGAAGGATCTTTTAGATAAGGGATTCATCAGGCCCAACATTTCTCCATAGGGCACTCCAGTATTATTCGTGCACAAGAAATATGGTTCTTTCAGAATATGTATAGACTACCGCCAACTTAATAAGGTCATGGTCAAGAACAAGTATCCTCTTACCAGAATTGATGACTTATTTGACAAACTTTAGGGTGCTAGTTATTTCTCTAAGATAGATCTTAGATCCAGCTAATATCAGCTCAGAGTTAGGGAATGTGACATTCCGAAAATAGCTTTTCAAACTTGGTATGGTCATTTTGAATTTCTAGTCATGTCATTTGGTCTTACCAATGCCCTAGCCACTTTCATGGACTTGATGAACCGTGTGTTCAAGCAGTACTTGTACATGTTTGTCATAGTATTCATAGATGATATTCTGGTCTATTCTCGCAATGAGCGTGATCATGCAGACCAATATAGGATAGTACTTCAGACTCTCAGAGATTATCAGCTATTCGCCAAATTCAGTAAGTGCAAATTTTGGCTAAGGTCAGTAGCATTCCTTGGTCGCATCATTTTTAGTGATGGCATTAGAGTTGTTCCTTAAAAGACCAAAGCAGTAAGAAACTGGCCTATATTTATCTCTCCATCAGATATTAGGAGTTTCTTTGGTTTGGCTAGCTATTACAGATGGTTTGTTATGGGATTTTCTCCTATTTCATCCCCTATGTCCAGATTGGCTAAGAAGAAAGTTAAGTTTCAGTGGTCAAATCCTTGCAAGAAGAGTTTTCAGTAGTTGAAGACTTGACTCACCTCAGCTCCAGTATTAGCTATTCCAAATGGTCCAGATGGTTTTGTAGTGATTTGTGATACATCCAGAGTAGGTATGGGTTGTGTCCTCATGCAGCATAGTAAGGTCGTAGCCTACGCCTCCAGACAGCTTAAGCCCTATGAGAAGAATTATCCTACTCATGATCTTAAGTTAGCGGCCGTTGTCTTTGCCTTGAAAATTTAGAGGCATTATCTATATAGTGTTCATGTACATTTCTTCACAGATCATAAGAGTCTTCAGTATGTCTTTTCTCTGAAAGATCTCAATCTTCATCATAGAAGGTGGCTAGAGCTCTTGAAAGATTATGACATGAGTGTCTTTTATCATTTGGACAAAGCCAATGTAGTGGCCGACACTCTCAATAAACTATCCATGGGTAGTGTTTCTCATGTTGAGGACAGTAAGAAGAAGTTACCTCAGGAAGTCCATCATCTTGCCAGACTAGGCATTCTCTTAGTCGATATAGATGAGGGTGATATATGGGTTCAGAGTAGTTCAGAATCATCTCTAGTTTCCAAGGTGAAAGAAAAGCAAGATAGAGATCCCAGCCTTGTCAAGTTGAAAGAGTCAGTTCAAGATCAGAAAGTAGAGGTTTTCTCCTAAGAGAGAGATGGTGTTTTGCATTGTCAGGGTCGTCTCTGTGTTCCAGGTGTAGATGACTTAAGGCAACAGATTCTTGCAAAAGCGCATGGTGTGCGCTACTCTATTCATCCAGGGGCAACAAGGATGTACTATAACTTGCGGAAAATCTATTGGTGGAGTGGGATGAAGAGAAACATTGTAGATTTTGTGGCTAAGTGCCCTATATGTCAACAAGTTAAGATAGAGCATCAGAAGCCTAGTGGGTCCATATAGGAGTTCAGTATTCCTACTTGGAAGTGGGAAGTTGTTAACATGGACTTCGTGACGGGTTTGCCTCAAACTCATCATCATCATGATTCAGTCTGGGTCATTGTAGATAAAATGACCAAATCAGATCATTTCCTTACAGTTCATACCTCTTATTCAACCGACGATTACACCAAACTCTACATCAAGGAGTTGGTCAGATTGCACAGTGTTCCATTGTTCATTTTCTCAGACAAAGGTACTAAGTTCACCTCTTATTTATGGAAACCATTCCAAAAGGTTTTTGGTACCCAAGTTCATCTCAGTACAACCTTTCATCCTCATATAGATGGTCAAGCAGAAAGGACCATTAAGACATTAGAAGATATTCTAAAGGCGTGTGCAATCGATTTCAAGGGAAGTTGGGATGAACACTTATATTTGATTGAGTTTGCATACAAAAAAAAATATCATTCCAGTATTCGGATGGCTCAATTCGAAGATCTCTATGGTAGGAGATGTAGATCTCCATTTGGTTGGTTCGAAGTTAGTGAGGCCTCAGTCATAGGGCCTGACTTAGTATTCGGCGCCTTAGAAAAAGTCCATTTGATAGAGAAAGACATTGGGCTACTCAGAGCTGACAAAAGTCTTATGTAGATGTTCGTATAAAAGATCTCAAGTTTGAGATTGGTGATCATGTCTATCTAAAGATCTCTCCCATGAAGAGAGTGAAGAGATTCGGCAAGAAGGGAAAGCTCAATCCCCGATATGTCGATCCCTTTAAGATTCCTAGTCGCTTTGGAAAGGTAGCCTATGAGCTTGAATTGCCTCATATCTAGCCTTAGTTCATCCAGTCTTTCATGTCTCTTTGCTCAAGAAATGCATAGGTGACCCATTAGTTGTAGTCCCTTGTAATACCCCACATTTTGGACTTGAATAAAAATCCGTCATTCCTATGCGTAGAAGTTTCCAAAGTCTCAAATCCTATGTAAACTTAGTGTGTTAATCAATTATGTAGTGTGGGAATCTATTTGATCATAAATATAGATCATAGAGGTCCCCTAACTCAAGTACAAGTTGAAAACTTTTCTATCATTCAAGTTTTAGTGAGCGTTAAAACTTGGGTCAAATTTAATCGACAATAACTCATTGTATATGGTGAACTGGGTGGCTTACTATATATCAAAAGAAATCTCTTTAAATTATCTTTCCAACTACCAATTTTACCTAAATACGATATCCGAGCAAGGAGTTATGCCCATTTTACTCCGGCATGTCAGGGTGTGAAACCCAGTGATGACATTTTATGATAAGCCATCACTCCCGTGACAGCCTATCACCAATGTCATCAGCCCTGGGCAGATTTTCACCTGCAGTGATGACATTTTGTGACACACCATCACGGCCGTGATGGCCTATCACCATTGTTGTCAACCTTAACCTGAAAACCCAGATTTTACCTTTTTATAACGATAATTCATGATGACCAATCACCAGTATGACGGATTGTCAAGAATGTCGTCTACTATTTTTCCCAACAATTGAGGGACATTTTAGTAAGGGTATTTTGGTCTTTTTCCTGCACTTCCCATGACTTACAACCCTCAAGAAACATATTATCTTCCATTTTCTTTAGTTAAAAATCTCAAAAAGCTCTCTCATACACTCTCAACCACATGATTGGGGTTTCCTCTAAAGATCATCTCCTCAAGATCAAGCCTAAGGATTTCTTTAAGAACCTTCAGAAACATTAGATCTCTTTCAAGATTCAATGACTAAGGTATGCGTAGTGTTCATCCACGGATCCCTTTCATCCGTGGAGCTCAAGAACTATGTTTTAAATAATAAATTATGATCTTTATATTGTTGTGTGATTATGTTCATGTTGATGATTGTTAATTATGTTTCAAGATAGTATCTAAATGTGTTTCCAAGAAGTGTATGGGTATGTTAGTTGGAAACCCATGAATTTGGGTGGTTCAAGATTTCTAAATTTGTTAATTACACCTGTGCTCAATATTGTGCGTGTAAGGTGTTTAGTAAAATGCCTAGAATGATAAAAATCATGTATATAACTTAGGGGTGAACTATATGATAAATTCATGCTAGTCTATTATGTTCACAGAGCTCACTTGTCATTGTTGTGCAATATATGAGTTAATGGAATGTACATGATGATTGGGGAATAGATTCATAGTGTGCCTATATGCCTTCCATGCTATGAACAAGATCATGATTTTGAAGTATCACACGAGTTATCCCCAAATTATTACGATATATAACTAAATATTACATGTTTGCCATTCCCTTATGCTTAAATGGTTTCCATGCTATTGTTATGAATAGTATATGTTGTCGGAATTCCCATGATATTAGAATATGAGATTTATGACTTGATTATAAGCATTCCTATTTATGTTAGACATTATGATGACCATATACTTCATGAAATCCCTCACTCATATATTATGGATTGTTATTGATGGTCATGTACTCAGGAAAGTCAACTTCTGTCAGTTTCCTTCCGTCGAGTCCTAGGGGGTACTTGTACCCAAAAAATGTAGCTGTGTGCCTAGAGCCATGTCGTGTTATCAGGATACTCTCAGTCAAGCCATGATCTTTTAAACTTAGTCAGTCATGTGACTCAGGAAAACTCAGTGATCTCAGTAGTCTAGTAATCTCAGTAATCTTAGTGCTCAGTAACCTCAGCGACCTCAGTATTCACAGTTAATCTCAGTAACTTCAGTAATCTCAACCAGTCCTCAGAACTTAATACATTTCGTCTGTCATTGGATTCCAGTAAACTTAGTTTAGCTCCGCTAAACAATACCACTAGTATCAGTCCTATTAATCAGTATCAGTTTAGCCAATCAGTTTAATTCAGTTATTTAGTATAGCTCAGTTATTCAGTTCAGTGTCCTTCAGATGGGAGTAGAATTTAGCACCGAGTGAACCCAAGGATGGGAACTCACCTACCAGTTCTGGGTATGATTCTTAGTAATCATCCTTGTGTTCATGAACTACGTAGCCAGCGTAAGTTGAGATATCTTAACCTGTCAAATTAGGGTTGATAAGGTGGCTTATCCTGTCAGTTTAGGGTTTCCACCATTCTCATTTGAGTACCTGCCAGATAAGGGTCACTCAAAACTGTTCTTACCAGTGGCGCGATATTGACACCCTTCTAATCAAGGCATAGATTGGATCCCAGCTCAGCTGTTATAGCATATATAGGGCATGTCAATTAAACAACTACTTCCCACAATTTCAATTACAGATTTCAGGATTGTCTGCTACAGTTACCCCGTCTTAGTAAAAGAACTCAGATGGTTTTTCAAATTTTAGGACTGTCAGATACAATCAACTTAGAAATAGAATGGAGCTCAGATAGTTCTTTCAGATTTATGGACTATTAGATACAGTATCTTATGCTATCAGTTATATTAGTTCTCAAAACTCATGTTACCAGTCACATTAGTTATCAAAATTCATGATATCAGTATTAACTCTTTATTCAGATAGTTAGAGGCTTTCTAGAGTATAGCATGTTATACAATTATTTCAGATTTGTTTTAGTATTATTATACCATCTTCAGACATTGTTCTTATCAGATGTTTATTTAGATTTGAACCTTATGGCCTTTTAGTACATGTTTTTTTCCATATCTTTATGTTATATTATGCAGTATATAAGTACAGATATCAGTCATGGGTTAGCTTGTGGTCCTTAGGGGTTGTGAGCATCGTGTAACATTTTGGTTTATCATATCGAGGCATTACTAACTTGGTATAAGAGCCTAAGGTTCAATTGAGTCCAAGGAAATCTGAAAGCCGCATCTAGTAGAGTCTTTTACATACATCTATTGTGTACCACACTTATGTATAGGAGGATGTGAGATATTTTAGGAATAGGTTCCCTTCTTTCATGTCTTAGATCGTGCTATAGCAAGGTTCTCTAAGAAACTCATGTAGATTCTCATCATGCTTCACTCATGCTAATTCCATCTTAATTTCAAGGTAACAGAAATAGTGAAGCTCAAGTCCTAAAGATAGGGCTTTCTCAGACAGTATCCCATCAGTTTCCTTATGTTCCAAAGTTATACGGATCTCATTCCTGATTATGAGAACTCATTCTCAAACCTATATTAAGATATGTCATCAGATATCTTCTCAGAATCCTATGATAGCATATGACCCAGATTTAGAAGCATGAACTCAGGAGTTTAGAAGTAGATAAGTTGGGATAATGATATCCAAATTGAACAGACTATGTATTAGTGGGGGTAGTTATGCCAAAATAAATTAGTAGGATTGAACAGTGGGAGTTAGAAATTTAAGTTTATTGACTTGAAATTAGGCATGAAGGTGTGGATATGATATTAGTAGTATGTGAGGGAACAGAGAAAGATGATATGTTTAGTAAGGCGAGCATGTGTTGATCAGAGTGTAAGTATGTGATAATGATTTCAATGCAGTTCAGAGATTAGTTTAGTGTTCACAGACTTATGATGATGGCTTAAAGCCAAGGGTGAGATGGTAGATCAAGTACCCAAGTTTGGCTCTCATATTCCAGTAGTAGTTCCAGTATGTACGAAAAAACAGTTAGGGAAGATGATTCCCGACCCATCCTTATCTCAGTGTAAAGCTTCGTACATCAGTCAACATAATTCTTATGTATGCTTCATGTATCAGATTCCATGAATACAACTTATGTTCATATGCATTCCATAGAATCATGTGCGCTTTCAGTTCTCAGTATAGGGAGTTCAGTTCTAAATCACTCAGTGTTACAAATCATGTTCCATGAACTCAGAAATTCCAGACTCAGGTCATTCAGCTCATGACTCATGTATGCATATCATGTCTTACAATATACTCAGCTTCCATGACTTATGCTACATCCTTACTGATTAGTTAAATTTAGAGTATGTCATGCATACCCTCAGTTCAGACCTTTTGGTACACACATGGTATTTATATTATATCCCTCAAACTTCAGTTAAGTGCTAAGTTCAGTTATGTGTCTATTCATGTTTTAAATTCTCTTAACTTAACCCATTTAGTGAGCTCTCTTTATGAAAATAGTGTAGTGTAGCGATGAGTAATTGCTTCAATAAGAGAGTGAATGATTCATGTTAAGAGAAGGTTGTTGCATGCTTTCTTTACATAAGGGTGTAGTTACAAAGATAGGCTTGAATATCCTATTAGTATGCAAGTAAAGGGCTAGCAAGAGGTAGTACTTAGAAATTGAGAAAATTCAGAGTGTGAATGTATATTCAAATCCTTGACTTATGTCAGCCTTCATTGTGCAACTATCACAACTCAATTTCTATCTAAGTTGCAGTTCAGTACTCAGTACTCAGTGCTTAGTAATTCATGTTCTGTATCAGAATTAAGCATTTTAGTTTCAGTCTAAACCTCAGTTTCAGTATTCAGTTATCAGGACCCAACATTTAGATCCAGTATGGATCCCAGTTACAGTCTTACATTATAGTGTCAGCTTCAGATCAATATTCAGCTCAGAAATTCAGTTCAGTATTAGACTTGCTTAACTATAGCATATAGTTATCAGCTACTCAGTTATAGGTATTTCAATACCTAAGTCTATGGAATGTTTCCAAATCAGGCAATACGTTTGGTCCTGTATTTTCAGACAATAAATCTTTCATAAAATCCATGATCAGGTACCTCATGTTACCCAGTCAGTCCCTTCTCATATGCATAATACTTTATGGCCTCAACACAACTACTTAGATTAAGTACAATTGAGTCTTGCATACCCAACATTCAGTTACTAGTTACTCAGTTAATCAGGTAAGTCAGTATGACTATGCATTCATGCATCACTCTTCAGTTTTAGATCTCAGATAATCAATCACGATTTTGTACCTAGGTTTCTTGTGCATCACCTCAACTTCCTTATTTTCTCAGGAATGTCAGTCCAACATCCTTCAAGGGACATAGTTTCCCAATGGGGAGATACTTTATAGCCCCCAAACTTCCATGATTTAAACATGTCTTTTTCTTTGATGAATCTATCTTGAAGGAAGTGTTACTTATGATCCGACCCTCTAGCTTCAAAACTCAGCAGTAAGCCATGTACTCATGCATTAGAGACTCAGTTCAGTTCATGTATCATGTTCCAGACTTAGTTATGTTCTTTTGTCTCTGCTCATGCATATTGAGTAATCAATCTCAGACTTATCGGTATTTTCAATTCATGGTAGCAGTCTTCTTTGAGCTTACTCATTCTCATGTTCAAATTTTAGTACACACTTGGTATTCCACTCCATTCTCAGTTCGCAGTTCAAACTTGGTATCTTTACCATTGCATATTCATTTACATGTTCATGAGCCAGTTTAATCGTATATTTGTGTTTCAGATATGTGGTATCATCTTATCAGTACTCTCCCTCATGTACTTATGAATTAGTTATGCATGTTCAGTATGATATGTTTAGCTTATTAGTTATGTCAGCTATGAAATCATGATCAGTCATTCATGCTCTATATTTATGTTAGTTTTATTTTCTCTTATCTCACCTAGTCTCATTCGAGGACGAATGTTCCCAAGGGGAGATATTGTAACATCCCACATTTTGGACTAGAATAAAAATCCATCATTCCTATGCGCAAACATTTCAAAAGCCTCGAATCCTATGTAAATTTAGTATGTTAATCAATTATGTAGTGTGGTAATCTATTTGAGCCTTAATTTAGATCATAGAGGTCCCCTAACTCAAGTACAAGTTGAAAGGTTTTCTATCATTCAAGTTTTAGTGAGCGCCAAAATTTGGGTCAAATTTAATTGACAATAACTTATTGTATATGACGATCTGGGTGGATTACTATATATCAAATGAATTCTCTTTAGATTATCTTTCCAACAATACCAATTTTGTCTAAATACAATAATGGAGCAAGGAGTTATGCCCATTTTACTCTGGCATGTCAAGGTGGGAAACCTAGTGACGACATTTTGTGATAAGCCGTCACGCCCGTGATGGCCTATCACCAATGTCGTCAGCCCTGGGCAGATTTTCACCCCCAGTGATGACATTTTGTGACACACCGTCATGCCCGTGATGGCCTATCACCATTGTCGTCAATCTTAACCTGAAAACCAAGATTTCACCTTTTTGTGACGATAATTTGTGACGACCAATCACTAGTATGACGGCTTGTCACGAATATCGTCAACTATTTTTTCAGCAATTGAGGGACATTTTAGTATGGATATGTTGGTCTTTTTCCTTCACTTCCCATGACTTATAACCCTTAAGAAACATATTATCTTCCATTCTCTTTAGTTAAAAATCTCAAAAAGTTCTCTCATACACTCTCAACCACATGATTGGGGTTTCCTCTTAAGATCATCTCCTCAAGAGCAAGCCTAAGGATTTCTTCAAGAACCTTTAGAAACATTAGATCTCTTTCAAGATTCAATCACTAAGGTATGCTTGGTGTTCATCCACAGATCCCTTTCATCCATGGAGCTCAAGAACTATGTTTAAAATAATAAATTATGATCTTTATATTGTTGTGTGATTATGTTCATGTTGATGGTTGTTAATTATGTTGCAAGATGGTATCTAAATATGTTTTCAAGAAGTGTATGGGCATGTTAGTTGGAAGCCCATGAATTTGGGTGGTTCAGGATTTCTAAATTTGTTAAGTACACCTATGCTCAATATTGTGCATGTAAGGTGTTTGATAAAATCCCTAGAATGATAAAAATCATGTATTATAACTTAGGGGTTAAATATATGATAAATTCATGCTAGTCTATTATGTTCACAGAGCTCACTTGTCATTGTTGTGCAATTTATGAGTTAATGGAATGTACATGATGATTGGGGAATGGATTCATAGTGTGCCTATATGCCTTCCATGCTATGAACAAGATCATGATTTTGAAGTATCACATGAGTTATCCCCAAATTATTATGATATATAACTAAATATTACATGTTTGCCATTCCCTTATGCTTAAATGGTTTCCATGCTATTGTTATGAATAGTATATGTTGTCGGAATTCCCATGATATTAGAATATGAGATTTATGACTTGATTATAAGCATTCCTATTTATGTTAGACATTATGATGACCATATACTTCATGAAATCCCTCACTCATATATTATGGATTGTTATTGATGGTCATGTACTCAGGAAAGTCAACTTCTGTCAGTTTCCTTCCGTCGAGTCCTGGGGGGTACTTGTACCCAAATAATGTAGCTGTGTGCCTAGTGCCATGTCGTGTTATCAGGATACTCTCAGTCAAGCCATGATCTTTTGAACTTAGTCAGTCATGTGACTCAGGAAACCTCTGTGATCTCAGTAGTCTAGTAATCTCAGTAATCTTAGTGCTCAGTAACCTCAGCGACCTCAGTATTCACAGTTAATCTCAGTAACTTCAATAATCTCAACCAGTCCTCAGAACTTAATACATTTCGTCTGTCATTGGAATCCAGTAAACTTAGTTTAGCTCTGCTAAACCATACCACTAGTATCAGTCCAGTTAATCAATATCAATTCAGCTAGTCAGTTCAGTTCAATTATTTAGTATAGATTAGTTGTTCAGTTTAGTCTCCTTTATATGGGAGTAGAAGTTAGCACTGAGTGAACCCAAGGATGGGATCTCACCTACCAGATCAGGGTATGATTCTTAGTAATCATCCTTGTGTTCCAGAACTACGTAGACAATGTAGGTTGAGACACCTTAACATGTCAGGTTCAGGTTGATAAGGTGGCTTAATCTGTCAGTTTAGGGTTCCCACCATTCTCATTTAAGTATCTGCCAGATAAGGGTCACTCACAACTGTCCTTACCAGTGGCGCGGTATTGACACCCTTCCAGTAAGGGCACAGATTTGACCCCAGCTTAGCTATTATAGCATATAAGGGGCATATCAGTTAAAAAACTACCTCCCATAATTTCAGTAATAGATTTTAGGACTGTCAGCTATAGTCACCCAGTCTCAGTAAAAGAACTCAGATGGTTCTTTATATTTTAGGACTGTCAGGTATAATCAACTCAGAAATAGAATGGAACTCAGATAGTTCCTTTAGATTTATAGACTGTTAGATACAATCACTTATGCTATCAGTTGTATCAGTTCTCAAAACTCATGTTATCAGTCACATCAGTAATCAGAATTTATGATATCAGTATTCAGCTTCAGGAATGTTAGTCACAGTCAACCATACCAGTTCTTCATAATCAGAACTGGCATAAACAGTTATTCATGTATCAGTAAAATAGTACTAGTCCCTCAGTATTTAGTAATATAGTATTAGTTTCTTACTTATTAGTGATTTACATACTTAGTATTCAGTTTCAAGACTGTTAGACACAGTCAATCAAACCAGTTTTTCATAACTCAAACTATCAAAAAAAGTCATTCATCTATTCAGTATCTCAGTATCAGTACACTTATGTTATCAGTATTTAGACTCAGTAGTCAGTATCTTCACGAGTTCAGTTATAGTTACGTATGCATGTATGTATTCTCACGTTCATATCAGTAAGTATTATTCATGCATATAACCTTTTTCATTTAGCCTACCTCACTTTTATACTCAGTACATTCAGACGTACTGGCGCATTTACGCTATGGTGCTTTCTCTTATGTTACTTCATAGGTTCAGAAGCACTAGCTCTAGATCAGTAGTAGTATTCCAATATTCAGAGTTTGTAGTGAGTCCTTCTCATTCGAGGATGACATGATTATAGCTTTATTTGCTATTTTAGTTCAGTTGCTAGATGGAGTTAGTTGGGGACATGACCCAACAACTCTTTATTTAGATAGTTAGAGGCTTTCCAGACTATAGCATGTCAAATAGTTATTTGAGATTTGTTTTGGTATTATTATACCATCTTCAGACATTGTTCTTATTAGATGTTTATTTACATTTGAACCTTATGGACTTTCAGTACATGTTTTTTTCCACATCTTCATGTTGTATTATGTAGTATATAAGTACAGATATAAGTTATGGGTTAGCTTGTGATCCTTTGGGGTCGTAAGCACCATGTAGCATTCTGGTTCAGAAAATTAGGGCTTTACAAACTTGGTATCAGAGCCTAAGGTTAAATAGAGTCCTAGGAAATCTGAAATCCGCATCTAGTAGAGTCTTATATATGCATGTGTTGTGTACCACACTTATGTGCAGGAGGCTATGAAGTGTTTTAGGAACAAGTTCCCTTCTTTCATGTCTTAGATCGTGCTATAGCAAGGTTCTCTAAGAAACTCATATAGATTCTTATTATGCTTCACTCATGTTAATTCCACCTTACTTTTAAGGTAACAAAAATAGTGAAGCTCAAGTTCTAAAGATAGGGCTTTCTCAGATAGTATCCCATCAGTTCCCTTATGTTCCAAAGTTAAGCAAATCTTATTCCCGATCATGATAAATTGTTGTCGAACCCATATTAAGATATGCCATTAGATCCCTTCTCAGAATCCTATGGTAGCATATGACCTAGAGTTAAAAGCATGAACTCAGGAGTTTAGCAGTAGACAAGTTGGGATACTGATATCCAGATTGAACAGACTATGTATTCGAGGGGGTATTTATGCCAAAACAAATTAGTTGGCTTGAACAGTGGGAGTTGGAAATTTAATTTTATTGACTTGAAATTAGGCATAAAGGTGTGGATGTGATATTAGTAGTTTGTGAGTAAACAGAGGTAGATGATGTGTTTAGTAAGGCGTGCATGTGTTGATCAGAGTGTAAATTTGTGATAATGATTTCAGTGCAGTTCAGAGATTAGTTTAGTGTTTATAGACTTATGATGATGTATTAAATACAAGGGGGAGATGGTAGATCAAGTACCCAAGATAGGCTCTAAAATTCTAGTAGTAATGCCAGTATGTACAGAAAAGCAGGTAGGGAAGATGATTCCCGACCCATCGTTATCTCAGTATAAAGCTTCGTACTTCAGTCAGCATAATGCCTATGCATGCTTCATGTCTCATATTCCATGAATACAACTTATGTTCACACGCATTCCATAAAATTATGTGCGTTTTTAGTTCCCAGTATAGGGAGTTCAGTTCTAGATCACTCAGTGTTACAAATTATGTTCTATGAACTCAAAAATTCTGGAATCAAGTCATGTAGCTCATTACTCATGTAAGCATATCATGTTTTATAGTATACTCAGCTTCCATGACTCATGCTACATCCCTACTGATTAGTTAAATTTAGACTATGTCATGCGTACCCTCAGTTTAGACCTTTGGTACACATATGGTATTTATATTCTATCTCTCAGACTTTAGTCAAGTGCCAAGTTCAGTTATATGTCTATTTATGTTTCAAATTCTCCTGACTTAACCCCTTCAGTGAGCTCTCTTTGTGAAAATAGTGTAGTGTAGCGATGAGTAGTTGCTTAAATAAGAGAAGGTTGTTGCATTCTTTCTTTACACAAGGGTGTAGTTACAAAGATAGGCTTGAATATCCTGTTAGTATGCAAGCAAAGGTCTAGGGAGAGGTAGTACTTATAAATTGGGAAAATTCAGAGTGTGAATGTATATTCAGATCCTTGACTAATGTCAGCCTTCATTGTGCAACTATAACAACTCAGTTTCTATCTCAGTTACAATTCAGTACTCAGTACTCAGTAATTAGTGTTCAGTCTCAGAATTAAGCATTTTAGTATCAGTCTAAACCTCAGTTTTAGTATTCAGTTATCCAGAACCAGCATTTAGATCCAGTATGGATCCCAGTTATAGTCTTAAGTTATCGTGTCAGCTTCAGATCAGTATTCAGCTCAGAAATTCAGTTCAATTTTAGAGTTGCTTGACCATAGCGTGCAGTTATTAGCTACTCAGTTATTCTATGGAATGTTTCCAAATCATGTAATACGCTTGGTCATAGATTTTCAGACAATATAGCTTTCATGGAATTCATGATCAGTTACCTTATGTTACCCAGTCAGTCCCTTCTCATATGCATAATACTTTCTGGCCTCAACCCAATTACTCAGATTAAATACAATTGAGTATTGCATACCCAATATTTAGTTACCAGTTACTTAGTTAATCAGGTAAGTTAGTATGACTATGCGTTCATGCATCACACTTTAGTTTTAGATCTTAGATAATCAATCACAATTTCGTACCTAGGTGCCTTGTGTATCACCTCAACTTCCTTAATATCTCTGCAAGGTCAGTCCAATATCCTTCAAGGGACATAGTGTCCCAAGGGGGAGATACATTATATCCCCCAAACTTCCATGGTTTAAACATGTAATTTTCTTTTATAAATCTATCTTGGAGGAAGTGTTACTTATGATCCGACCCTCTAGCTTCAAAACTCAGCAGTAAGCCATGTACTCAATGGCTCAGTATAGCCACGATATGATACTTTATACATGTCACGCATTAGAGACTCAGTTCAGTTCATGTATCATGTTCCAAACTTAGTTATGTTCTTATGTCTCCGCTCATACATATTGAGTAATCAATCTCAGACTCATCGGTATTTTTAGTTCATGGTAGCAGTCTTCTTTGAGCTTACTCATTCTCATGTTCAAATTTCAGTACAAACTTGGTATTCCGCTCCATGCTCAGTTCCAAGTTCAAACTTGGTATCTTTACCATTTCATATTCATTTGTATGTTCATAAGCTAGTTTAGTCATATATTCGTGCATCAGATATGTATGATCAGCTTATCAGTACTCTCCCTCATGTACTTATGAATCAGTTATGCATGCACAAAATATGTATGTTCAGTATGATATATTCATCTTATTAGTCATGTCAGCCATGAAATCATGATCAGTCATTCATGCTCTATATTTGTGTCAGTTGTCTTTTCTTTCATATCAGCCAGTCTCATTCGAGGACGAATGTTCCCACGGGGGAGATATTATAATACCCCATATTTTGGACTAGAATGAAAATCCGTCATTCCTATGTGTAGACATTTCAAAATCCTCAAATCCTATGTAAATTTAGTGTGTTAATCAATTATGTAGTGTGTGAATCTATTTGAGCATGAATTTAGATCATAGAGGTCCCCTAACTCAAGTACAAGTTGAAAGCTTGCCTATCGTTCAAGTTTTAGCAAGCGTCAAAACTTGGGTCCACTTTAATTAACAATAACTCGTTGTATATAAAGAACTGAGTGGCTTACTATATATCAAATTAAATATCTTTGAATTATCTTTTCAACGATACCAATTTCGTCTAAATCCGATATTGGAGCAAGGAGTTATGCCCATTTTACTCTGGCATGTCAGGTTGGGAAACCCAGTGACGACATTTTGTGACAAGCCATCACGTCCGTGATGGCCTATCACCAATGTCGTCAGCCCTGGGAAGATTTTCACCTCCAGTGATGATATTTTGTGACAAGCCATCACGCCATTGGCGACCTATCACCAATGTCATCAACCTTAACTAAAAAAACCAAGATTTCACTTTTTTATGGCGATAATTCGTGATGACCTATCACCAGTATGATGGCTTGTCACGAATGTCGTCAACTATTCTTCCAAGCAATTGAGAGACGTTTTGGTAAGGGTATTTTGGTCTTTTTTCTTCACTTTCCACGACTTATAACCCTCAATAAATATATTATCTTCCATTATCTTTAGTTAAACATCTCAAAAAGCTCTCTCATACACTCTCAACTTGAAGATTAGGGTTTCCTCTCAAGATCATCTCCTCAAGATAAAGCATAAGGATTTCTTCAAGAACCTTCAGAAACATTAGATCTCTTTCAAGATTCAATCACTAAGGTATGCCTAGTGTTCATCCATGGATCCCTTTCATCTGTGGAGATCAAGAACCATGTTTTAAATAATAAATTATGATCTTTATGTTGTTGTGTGATTATGTTCATGTTGATGGTTGTTAATTGTGTTTCAAGATGGTATCTAAATGTGTTTCCAAGAAGTGTAAGGGCATATTAGTTGGAAACCCATGAATTTGGGTGGTTCAAGATTTCTAAATTTGTTAAGTACACCTATGCTCAATATTATGCATGTAAGGTGTTTTATAAAATGCATAGAATGATAAAAATCATATATTATAATTTAGGGGTGAACTATATGATAAATTCATGCTAGTCTATTATGTTCAAAGAGCTCAATTGTTATTGTTGTGCAATATATGTATTATGTAGATGATGATTTGGAAATGGATTCATAGTGTGTCTATATGCCTTCCATGCTATGAACAAGATCGTGATTTTGAAATATCACATGAGTTATCCCCAAATTATTACGATATGAACTAAATGTTACATGTTTGCCATTCCCTTATGCTTAAATGGTTTCCATGCCATTATTATGAATAGTATATGTTGTCGGAATGCCCATCATATTAGAATATGAGATTTATGACTTGATTATAAGCATTCCTATTCATGTTAGATATTATGATAACCATGTACTATATGAAATCCCTCACTCATAGATTATGGATCATTATTGATGGTCATGTACTCAGGAAAGTTAAGTTATGTCAGTTTCCTTCCATCGAGTCCTGGGGGTACTTGTACTCGAAAAATGTAGTTGTGTGCCTAGAGACATGTCATGTTATCATGATACTCTCATTCAAGCCATGATCTATAGAATTCAGTCAGTCATGTGACTCAGGAAAACTCAGTAATCTCAGTAGTCCAGTAATCTCAGTAATCTTAGTGCTCAGTAACCTCAGCAACCTTAGTATTCATAGTTAATCTCAGTAATTTCAGTACTCTCTACCAGTCCTCAGAACTTAATACATTCCATCATCCATTGGAATCCAGTAAACTTAGTTTAGATCTATTAAACAATACCTCTAGTATCAGTCCAATTAATTAGTATCAGTTCAGCTAATTAGTTCAGTTTCGTTATTCAGTGTAGCTCAGTTATTCAGTTCAGTGTCCTTTAGATGGGAGTAGAAGTTAGCACCAAGTAAACCCAAGGATGGGAACTCACCTACCAGTTCAGGATGTGATTCTTAGCAGTCATCCTTGTGTTCTAGAACTACATAGCTAGCATAGGTTGAGACATCTTAACCTATTAGATTAGGGTTGATGCGGTGGCTTAACCTGTCAATTTAGGGTTCCCACCATTCTCATTTGAGTACCTGCCAGCTAAGGGTCACTCACAGTTGTCCTTACCAGTGGCGCGGTATTGACACTTTTCTAATTAAGGCACAAATTGGACCCTAGCTCAGCTGTTATAACATATATGGGGCATATCAGTTAAACAACTACCTTCCATAGTTTCAGTTACGGATTTTAGAAATGTCAGATACAGTCACCCAGTCTCAGTACAAGAACTCAGATGGTTCTTCAGATTTTAGGACTGTCAGATACAGTCAACTCAACTATAGAATGAAACTTAGATAGTTTTTTTAGATTTATGGATTGTTAGATACAGTCACTTATGCTATCAATTATATCAGTTCTCAAAACTCATGTTATCAGTCACATCAGTTATCAAAATTCATGATATCACTATTCAGCTTTAGGACTGTCATACACAGTCAACCAGACTAGTTCTTTATAATCAAAACTATTATATACAGTTATTCATATATTAGTAACATAGTACTAGTCCCTCAGTATTTAGTAATACAATATCAGTTCCTCACTTATTAGTGATTTACATGCTTAGTATTCAGTTTCAGGACTGTTAGACACAGTCAATCAGACCAGTTCCTCATAAGTCAAACTGTTAGAAATAGTCATTCATCTATTCAGTAACTTAGTATCAGTACAGTCATGTTGTTAGTATTCAGACTCAGTAGTCAGTATCTCTACGAGTTCAGTTACAATTACGTATGCATGTATGTATTCTCATGTTCATATCAGTCAGTATTATTCATGTATATAACCCTTTGCATTTAGCCTACCTCACTCGTATACTCAGTACATTCAGACGTACTAACGCATTTGCGCTATGGTGCTTTCTCTTATGTTAAACCATAGGTTCAGAAGCACCAGCTCCAGATCAGCAGTAGCATTCTCATGTTCAGAGTTTGTAGTGAGTCCTTCTTATTCGAGGACAATATGATTATTGCTTCATTTGCTATTTTAGTTTAGTTTCTAGATGGAGTTAGTTGGGGACATGTCCCATTAACTCCTTATTTAGACAGTTAGAGGCTTTCCAGACAATAGTATGTCATACATTTATTTCAGATTTATTTTGGTATTATTATACCATCTTCAGACATTGTTCTTATCAGATGTTTATTTAGATTTGAACTTTATGGCCTTTCGATTCAGAAAATTGAAACGTGTTAAAGTTCTATTGGTTTAGCAAATTGAGGCGTTATGTACCTCTTCAGAGCATTGGTGTTCAAAACACTCTCTCTTATAAAGAGATTCTAGTTGAAATGTTAGACTATTAGACTCACATATTGAGGAAGAAAGAAGTCCCTCTAGTTAAAGTTCTTTTGGAAAATCAGTCCATCGAGGGAGCTAATCGGGAAGTAGAGGCAGACATGCGTACCAAGTATCCTCACCTCTTCTTCGCCAACTCAGATCAAACTTAAGGTAACAGTTCTCCTTAAGCTTACTCAGTTTCATGTTCAGTGTTCATCACAAACTTGGTATGCAGTTTCATACTCATGTTCCCATTATAAACTTGGTATCAAGTACCATTGCATATTCAGTTATACACTCATGTATCATTTCAATTATGTAATTATGCATCATACATGCATTCTCATTGTGAGAAAATTAGTTCTTTAGAACACTCAGTCATGCATTCATGAATCAGTTACACATGCATCAGATATGCATGTTCAATATTATATGTTCAGCTTGTCAGTTATGTCAATCATTAGATCATATTCAGGTTATTCATGTTCAGTATGTACGTTAGTTGTATTTTCTCCCCTATTAGTCAGTCTCATTTGAGGATGAATGTTATCAAGGGGGAGATATTGTAATACCCGTACTTTTTCCTAGCTAATTTTGTCCTAAGAATGTCTAGTATTAGCTTCTAAATTGAATGATGGTTATTTCATAAGGAATTTTCAATATTTTCATTTTTTTTCATGTGGGAAATTCAATAATATTTCTATCGATATTAGATTCTCCCAATTTCAATAACCAGGTCAGAAGTTATGACTATTTTAAGTTCCCATCATAAAACAGCGCCATATTGGTCAGTGGTGTGGCGCGCCACATGATAAAATGGCAATTGTCCTTTTCCAGTATCTCATTATGATTTCCTCTGCGTCATGCTAAAGTTCCAGGTCGTAAAAGAAGGGGTAACGTGATGGCTCCGCGTTACGCCATCCCTCAGTTTCCCAATTGTCAAATTCTAGTGACACGATATAATAGCGCCGCATCACACCCGGGGTTTAATTTGAGAAACTTTTATTGAAATTAAATTACGCATCCAGGTTTAAAAAGATCAACTTTTGACCACTATTTAAGCCCTTTAACATGTGATTTAGCCATTCTTCACCCAAACTATACTAGTTTCTCTCAAGAACAACCTAGGGCTTTTCATAGAAGATTCAGAATCAAGAATTACCTCCGTCAATCTTCACGAAATGACGAACCAAGGTATGCGTAGTATTCATTCATGGACTCCTTTCATCCATGAAGCCTATGAATATCTTTTCTAAGTTTAAGTTTATGGATTTCTTTATCAATTTCATGTTAGGTTTATTTTGTTTATGTTGAAATGATCAATTGAATTCAAATCCATGTTAGGTGATCAATTTTATGTGGAATTGATTTGTATAGATGTATATTCACGTGAACCTATGAATAAATCCTAGATGATGATATTATAGATGAATCATGATGATTAATTGTTGTATAGTGTTGTCTACATGTGCTATGCCTACCATGTGTTTGATTAAATGCCTAGATGAAGGAACAATGCCCAACTAGTATGATATCATGAAATCCCCATGTATGTACAAGTTATGCCTATCACATGTTCTGATGGAATGCTTCTATAAATGTATTATGGATTATGATGTTAGTTATATGTTCAAGTAAGTTATGCTTGGTCAGTTTTCTTCCATCGAGTCCTGGGGGTACTTGTACCTGAAATATTAGTTGTGTGCTTAGACCCATGTCATGTTTTCACGATACTCTCAATCAAGCTATGAATCCTTAGACTTCAGACAATCTTATGACTTAGGAAATCTCGATGATCTCATGAACTTAGTCAGTTGTCATCTATAAGTAATATTCCACCAGTCAATGGAATTCAGTAACTTAGTCCATGTTCGGTTCAGTAAATTATGTTCAGTGTCTATTCAGATGGGAGTAGAAATTAGCACCGAGTGAACCCAAGGATGGGAACTCACCTGTTATATGAGGGTGTGATTCTTAGAAGTAATCCTTGTATTCCAGAACTATGTAGCCAACATAGGTTGAGACATCATAGCCAGCTATATGAGGGTAGATAAAGTGGCTTAGACTGCTATATGAGGGTTCCTACTATTCTCTTTAGAGTTACTTGTTATATTAGGGTCGCTCACATATTGTCCTTACGAGTGGCGCATATTGACACCTTTTAAATCAGGGCATAGATTCGACCCCAATTCAGTTATAATGCATTATTTGGGGAATGTCAGTTAGATTTCTACCTCCCACAGTCTCAGTATCGAACTCAGATAGTTTTTTAGAATCTTGGACTGTCAGATACAGTCAACTCATATATAGAACAGACTCAGATAATTCTACCAGATTCAGGATTGTCAGATACAATCACTTATGTTATCAGTTATATCAATTATAAGTATGTCTTGCTATCAGTATTCAGATTCAGCACTCATGTTATCAAGATTTCAGATATAGTTACTATGTATGCATGTATGTATTCTCATGTTTATACTAGTCAGTTAGCCAGTATTGTTTATGCATATGAACCCAATGCATTCAGCCTACCCCACATGCATACCAGTATATTCAAAGTACTGATGCATTTGCGCTATGGCATCTTATACCATAGGTTTAGAGACACGAGCTCCAAATCAACAATAGATTCCAGTTTCAGCAGTCAGAGTTAGAAGTGAGTCCTCATCATTCGAGGATATGATTATTTCTCTATTATCTAATTAATTAGTTTATTAGTTGGAGTTAGTTGGGGACATGTCCCATCAACTTCTTACTCATACAATTCAGTCAGTTAGAGGCTTTCTAGACTATCATATTTTAGACTTCAGTATTTTCAGTTTTGTTTTGGTATTTCATACCCCATTTAGATGTTATTTTTTACTTCAGTTATGCAAACCTTATGGCCTTTCAGTTCATGTTTCTAAATTATTTAGTATATTATGTAGTATATAGATACAGATATGTTTAGCTTGTGGTCCTTAGGGGTCATGAACACCGTGTAGTGTTCTGGGTACCAGATTCAGGGCGTTACATAAGCCTATTCCTAGTCAGTCAAACTCATCCTACTTTAATTTAAGAGGTATTCCTATCAATGTCTTATGTATTCAAGTCCTACCTATGTCCAAGGTCTGAGTTCTCTATGTAAGTCATGTCGTGATCCGATCTCCAAACTAGAAGAAATATTGTCCCTCAGTAATCCTATCCTTCAGGTATTTAAGCTTTGTGTTACAATGTTCATAATACATAAATCCATGCCTTATATCATGCTTAGTTCTAAGAAAACTATGTTTTACATATGTTACCGATTCATTTTATGTCAGGATTAGCCAAAGTGTTAAGGTTCATGCAAACTCATGACTATCTTAGCTCTAAAAATGAATAGCAATAGCTTCGAGTATCAATCTTTGTCTCAATTGTTGACTTCATAAATTCTGACCTTATGTTATACGACTCATGATGTAAGCGCTCATGTTTCTCACTGTGGTCTATCCTAGGAACTCATGTTGTGTTGTGTTTATGATGAACGACTCTCTACTCATGATCCATACACTCAATATATGAAGCACTTCATGTCTACATTATTGTATCTTCACCTCATGTCCCACTTTGAGTAGTGCAATAAGTATAAGTCATAGTTGAGTAGTGATACTCCTATTCATGATGCTTATGTTTGGGTCCCTCAGGGATCCTTTATATATTGGTTTGATGATGGTTGTGGAAGAGTATTAATGTTTTTGGTAGGAGAGTAGATGTTCTTGAAGGTGAAAATTTTGATGTGATTTCTTGAGCTAAGTTATAGGTGAAAGGGGGAAAAAGGGGGATAAACTTTTGTTATGTGAAATAGTTAGAACGAAAATATATGGAGAAAATCATTGTGAAGGTGATCAAATTTGTTGGTCCTAGTAGGGAGATACATAAAGTGGGTGTAGTAATGATATGCTTGAATGTTGTAATTGATGAAAATACAAACCAATGTGTTATGTGGTTGGTACTCCTTGATTTAAAACTCGAGTGTGTTTGATGGTAGTGAAAAGGTGAAGTAATTTTCTTAATGGGATGTAGAGTACAGGGTTTCATAGCTTATGTTAGCACCTTTTTTACTATGAGTAAGGCTTCAACTTAAAAAACACTATGTAGTGGGACTCAAACTCTTATGGTTAGATGTATGATGGGAGAATTGTAAGTTGGAAATGATGAAGTATGTTATTTATTGTTTGGTGAATAGACGAGTAGTGTCTCTAAGTTTAAGTCTATTCGTTGTATCTTGCAAGGTGGAGAATAATTCTATTCCTATCTCCCGTGAAGTCTTATTTCATGATTAGTACTGATGTAAAATCAAGCCTAATAAACCCATGCCTTATGTTGTGATGATTATGATCCTTAGAACTCATGGGCATGATCATTTCTATGTTAATTCTTATTTTCTCACGCTTCGTGCTTACACGTTTCACTTGGGGTTATCTTGAAGCTCTTTTGATGTCTTTACATATTTTGGTGAGGAAAAATATTCAATGAGAAGTTATATTCTTTATTCTATACTTTTAGAGCTTAAACAAGTTCCTACCAATCATTCAGGGATGAATTATCCCAAGGGGGAGATAATGTAACACCCCACATTTTCAAGCTAGAAATCAAACCATCATTTCTACGTGTATAAACTCTAATCACATAATATATTTATTTTGTCATGATCTTTATCCTAGTGTGTGAAGTGATTATAAGGAGAAAAATGTTCATAGGAATCACTTAGAGCAAAGTTGAGCTAAGAGTCTTTGATTTGTCCAAAGTTTGATATTCAAATCTGCAAGGGTCAATTTAAAACGCATGTAACTTTTTACATATTTGGAATTTTTCAACTCAAGATCCACTAAATTGTAAATAATTGAGTCATCTTTCCAACAATACTAATTTCTCCTTAATCTTATACCCGAGCAAAAAGTTATTGATTTATCTATGAGAGGCAGTAAGGGCAGGCGATTTGCCTGCGCTGCTTAGGTTAGTTCACTGAGATAAAGGGGGCACCGCAGGTGTTAGTCACTTGGGATAAAAGGGGCGACGCCCGGTCAATTCTTTCACTCTTTAAGCTTCTTAAGGGTCAAGGGGTACTTTTGTCCTTTTCCCTCAACCCCAAACGTCCAAAGGACGATATATACCACTAAAAAGGGGAATTATTTGACCATCTTCTTCAAAAGTTATCTCACCAAAAACCCTCACTTTCCCAAGAGCAAACTTTAACTCTTCCTCGATAAAACAAGAAATTCAAGTTTTCTTCTCTAATTAAGATTCTTAAGGAACCTGGGGCTATTCTAAATCTCATGGGCATAGATTTAACAATTTTAACAAGTTTAAAGTTATATATGTATGTATATGTATTGAGTTTTGGAAAATTCCTTTAAGAACAGGCACGGTGAATCAAATTTGATGAATATACATAATTGGTATGTGGGTTCTCCATAAACTTGATTGTTTTTAGAAAGTTATTTACGAATGTGAATTGTAAAATTCCCTTTCCCCATGATGAAATTTATGGACTTTGCATAGTATGAAGTGTGAGTTGTTTTCAAGAGAATAACTTAAGAGCCCTTTTAGATCATGAGATTTATGTATAACTAGAAGTTAAGGCTTCTTTACGAATGATTATATTTCTCAAGTTATAAATGCCTCTTTATCAGTTATGCTTTGTTAATTTACATGTTGTCAAAGAGGCGATTATTATTCCAAAGTCTCTTGTGTCCTAATAAAGAAATTGCATGTGTTTTATGTAAGAATTGACCACCACATGTTAAATTATTGAAAAGAGAGTGTTTTGCATAAGTTTCACGTTCTATTTGAAATTAGAATTGTCATGTGATGTTTAAATCTTTTGGGTGATCATTAATATGTTTTGAATAAAAAGGTCTATGGTTACGACATGACATATTATCGATTGCAAGTTTAGGTATGACAATACCTATCACGATATGCCCTTAACATGAAAGAGATAGATATTTTATAAGCATGAAGAATGGTTTTAAAGGACTAAAATTGGGCTTAAAGAGAGCTAGTTGGTTTTCCAAAGAAGGCTTGAGTTCAAATAACTCTTATCCCAAAACCGTATTTTGCCGATATGGGTTTTATGTGTTGTCCGGTAAGTGGGATAAAATGGTATGTTAGCATGTTAGGTATACTTTTGTCACAATAATCCAATCCTTGCGACAAACCCATATTTGGGAATTGGTTGCCGAGTCACGAGCGTACCCATATAGCCTATGGGTTCAAGACTTGTGGGGTGTACCCTCTAGATCAGAAATAATACAAAGAGTTGAGTCATGAGTACAAGAAAAATGTGTTAAAGCTCATCAAATTATGCCTATGTATTTTCAAATGTTTTATGATAACATGTTTTAATGAAATGCCCTCACTTAGGTTGTATAAAAAATATATATTTTTTAGATTATTCTACATACCAGTACCATTGTGTACTGACCCACTATATTTCAGGTTCTGCGGTATAGTCCCATGGTGTAACAACCTGCAATTGTGGCTAGAAAGTAAATCTCCATTTCTACGTGTAAAGTTCCAAAATCCAATAAATCCTATGCAAAATTAGTGTTAATTAATTATGTATTGTGGGAATCTAGCTGAGCATGAATTGAGATCATAGAGGTCCCATAACTCAAAGACTAGTTGAAAGCTTTCCTATCGGTTGAGTTTTAGTTGACATCTAAACTTGGGTCAACTTCCATTGACCATAAATTCTTGTATATAAAGAATCAGAGGGCCTACTATATATCAAATGAAAGGTCTTTGACTCTTATTTCCAATGCATTTGGTTTCACCTTAATCAAATATCAGAATAAAATGTTAAGCTCATTTCACTTCAGCATGTTTTTGTGTCAACAAAGTGACGACCTGAGTTGATAGGCAATCATTTCAGTGATGACCTATCAACCAAGTCGTCACCCCAAACCAGTGAGCCATTATTATTAGCTTCTAAGTGACGACCTGAGTTAATAGGCCATCACCTAAGTGATGACCTATCAGCCCAAGTCGTCAACCAAGAACAACTCATAAATTAGTTTCTGAGTGACGACTTGGTTTGATAGGTTATCACTTGGTTGATGACCTATCAACCAAGGTCGTCACCCTTGAAATTTAGAAATTTATATTTGAATCTGGAAGGGTATTTTGGTATTTTTCCCCACCCAAAATTACTCCAACACGATTTAAATAATCCAAAACACGTTTGAATTGATCTTTCATCAGTTTTACAACTTATCAAATCCTCTCCACTCTCAAGAACAAGATCAAACTAAAGTTTCCTCTAAGTTCAAGATTTTAAGAAAAGGGTCAAGATTAGAGTTCCAATCTTCAAACTAAATGACATAAGGTACGTAGGGATTTCCTAACTACATGGGCATGGAGAAATCTTTGTATTAATGTTTTGAATGTTGAGAAATTATGTTTTAATGAAAAGCTTGAATTACAATGAAAAGTAAGTATTTTAAATCCTTCATATGATGCGTGATTTTGGCCTTGAGGCCTTACATTGAATTGAACTCTACTCGTGTATATGTATAAACGTGTTTTCAATTTTGAAATATGAATTGAGAGCATGAAGAATGAATTTCCTCTCTCATTGTGTTACCTTTTTGATTTACAAATTAAGTGTTATTCAATTGCATGATTTTTTTGAGAAATTGACCACCACATGTTTGTTGAAATGTTTAAAAGGGAGCATCCCTGCATAGTTGATATATGTTTTGATAAGAAGAACTATCTAGCATTGTTGAATTTTTTGGTGGTCAAATGAATCAATTGGATTGAAGGAACTAATGTATATTATTATATGGCCTAGACATATGACTTGTAAGTCTTGGTATGATGATACCAAAATAAGATAATGCCATAACAGACATAAAATAGAATAGAAGTCAGATTTCAATTAGATTTTTAGATTTGAGCTTTGAAAGATGTATGTTCTGAAAAGGTTAAAAATGGGCTTAAGAGATGTTAGGTGGTTACTCGAAGAAGGAACAAGTTCTAAAAAATAAATGTCCGAAACCGTGTTTTGCCGATACGGGTTATTATGAACCTAAGAGGGATTATACGATGGCTTAGTGTCCAGTGGCATATTAGTCTCAAAAACTCGGACTCTTGCGGAGAACATGGGTTGGGGCTTACGCGCTGAGTCAATGGAGGATTCCATATAGACCATGGAATATCGGACTTGTAGGGTGTACCACCTAGCTCAGACCTAAGACACATGTTGGGTTGATTTACAGAACTATTTTTAAAAGGCCTATTTACTATGCCCATATATTTTTAAATGGTTTATAATGATGTATTTTTCATGAAATGCTCTCACTTTATGTATTAGTATTTTGTTTTTGGATAGTTCTGCGTACCAGTACGTCCGTATTGACCCCTAAATTTTAGGATTTGAGGCACAGTCTCGGGGTCCAGCTAAGCAGTTAAGTGGTGTTTCAGAGATTTATAATTGGTGAGCCTCCTCTATTTCGGGAGGCCAGATTTACAGAACATTGTCATTCATTTAGTTTATGGTCTGACTTGGGGTCTTGTCCCAGTCTTGTTTTAGATGTATGCTGAATCATGTAATGTTAGAGATTTTGCAGACGGGTGTCACATAGTTAGAGTATTCAGAATTTCCTTTTTAAATGTTTAATGTTTATGAGATTGACCATGGTTCCGTTATGTGTGTTGTTTTTCCGCAAATTTTCTTACATCATATGTGTTAGAGTGTGTACCCTATAGATTTTACTGTTTTACTCTATTTGTTGCTTATCAGTAGAACAAGTAAGCTAACGTGGTTCACTTATGTAGAGTAAATAGGATGACAGTATTTTTACGTGGAAAACACCCTGCTCAAGAAAGGTGTAAAAAGCCACGACCTATACCTCTATTGGATTTAACCCGAACTTTTCTAAAACTCTTGAGCCTCAACAATCAACAAATTACAAGACTCTTGTAAACTAGGAATTAAACTCTAACTCCTATTTCTACAATAACACAAATCTTTCCAATATAAGGGTTCCCAAGTCTTTGAGTTCCCTAACTTAAAGAAACAACTCCTAACTCAGTTTATACTTCACTAAGACTAGAATTACAAATCATTACAACTTAAAGAACCAACCTAATACACAAAATCTACGACTCTCTAAGTAAAGGAATAGGTTCTTCTTAAAGCTAGTGAATGAATTTACTGATTGATACTTTTCTTGTTAGTGCTTGAGTGAAACTCTTTCAGATAGTTTCTTCTATTTTAGTTAACTCTGATGAAGTCCTTCGGATGATCTACTCTTATTTCTTCAATAGGACTCTATCAGTGAGTTACACTTCTTGTTGCATTGTTTCTGGGATTCCTTTATTTGATCAATCTTCAAGTGTTATGTTTATCTTCCTCTCAACCTCTTTTATTTATGTGATACATTTTGAAAGAATACCTTAATTTATTTGCTTATCCACTTCTGACTTGACGCATTATTTTATCATTAGCCCTGCAACCACTTCTAAGTTCTTCAGAAGTAAGGACCGGTATGAATAACATGTTTCATTCACATACATCAATCATAAAAACATCATATCTCTAACAAATTCCCCCTTTTGATGATGACAAACCACACACATGTTTCATAGCATCACAACGAAACAACATTCTCCTTAAACTCCTGACATACTCAATAATGGATTTAAATATAAGGCTACTAGAATGAAATAGGTTAGGGATATGAGTTATAAAATTGCACAATCTATTCTTCCCGTTTTTGACATCATCAAAAACCAAGGTCTAAAGTCATAAATATACTATTTAATAATCCATATCCACTGGGGCTATCACTAAAACAATCAAAATTAGAGCAAAATATCATCAAGCATTAAGTAGAACAGGAGCAAAACACAAGAAGCAATTAAGTCCATTTCATTTAGAAGCAAGATATAATTAAGAGTACCAAAAGATGATAAAGAAGAAATAGGCAAAATTAAGGGCAATCCTAGGTACTAAGGAGGGAACTAAGGGGAGGAAGCAGAGGGAATAAGGGTAGTCAACTTTTGCATAATTTCAACATTTGTAGCTCTTTCACTCTCAATGGTAGCTTAAAGAGAAACAATTTGAGCTTGAAGTTCCAGTTTTTCATTATCATGCATTGCTTGAGTAGCCTCTAGTTCAGCTTGAGAAGACTCCAACTCAGTTGCTTTAGTAGCAAGAGCATTTCTCAAATACTGCATAGAATTATCAACACTCCTCATTTCAACAGGTAGTTCCATATTGTTCACAATCATTATAACATCTCTAGTAGTTTGCAAAGACCACACTTGAACAGGCACCCTAAACTCTTTAAATATAGGAGTAAGCCAGAATTCATATAGGAGAGCATGACCACTCACATCTTTGAGAAGAACCCTTTGCATGTGCTACAGAATAATCCTAGGCAGATTAGTTTATACTTTAGTATCAAGCAAATCCATGAGAGTGAGATCAAGAAAATTTTATACAGTTCTTATTTCCTTCCTAGGAGTGATCATCTTATGAGCAACATCAATGTAGAGGTGATAAAGAGGAGACATCTCTCTCTTGAGAACCCTATGATGATTTCTAGAAAACATTTTAGAAATATCAAGGACAGATGTAATGTTTTCAAGTGGAGGCCAAGTGACCTTGACATAGTGACCCCAACCCCCAGAGGAATGTTAAGAATTCTAGCAATGCCACCAACATAAAGATTTATGGTGACCCCTCTGACAATGGTAGAGAGCATCTCTCCAATAACAACTCGATTTGTATAGAACTCATAGACCTCAGACTTTGCAAACTTACTTTGCAAGTAACCTTGACGAAATAAGTGTGACCACCCCTGGGCATCTAATTTAGTTAATAATACATCTATATCAGAACCCTCAATCTATTAACACCACATCCTCTAGTCAGCTTGTGCTTTTAAAAGTGGAAAAGATGGTCTGCAGGAGAGTCAAGATTGGCAGATGGTTTATGAATCTCAAAGTCTGGAACAAACTCAGCAGGAGTATCAAGAAGTGAGTCAGAGTCAGAAGAATTGGAGGAAATAAGTATGTTAACCTATTTCTTCGAACGAGTGAAGGATTTTTGTGGAATGGATTTGGAAGATGATGAAGACTTTGAAGAAGAAGTGGACTTTGTATTAGTTGAAGGTGTATAGAGACAAAAGGGTTTTGGAATAGTGTATTTACCTTCTTGCCTTTATGCATAGAGCATAGTAATATATCTGGAGAGGAGGAATGAGGAGAAGAAGTAGGCGTATTCACACACTTCCTCTTTCTAACTTGAAGAGCTTCAGCAAGGTATGCCTCTACCTGTTGCTTTTACCGGCGAGTATGAGATGTTCTTGGAGTGGGCAAAATAAGACGGGGCTCAGCAAGATTATGGTCTTCAACAACAATAGTGGATGAAGAATGTTTTCTTTTTGTTTGAGATCTTGACTTTCTAGGAATCAAGTTGGCAATGGGAATATCATCAGGGTCGATAATTTGGAGACGAACAGGAGTTGGTGGAGCGGGATTGTGAGAGAAATGAGGAATGGAGAAAAATTGAGCAAAGGGTTTGAAAAGATTTTTCTAAGAAGTGAACTAGGATAATTTAATAGGAATGGTAGGTAGGATTGGAGGTGTAGTATTGGCAGTAGGATGAAGAATAATGGATGTAGAAGGAGAGGTAGAGGATTCAGAAGATGGAGGAGCTAAAGATGGGGCCATGGTGAGGAAGAAACCCTAAATTGTTCTTATTTGTGAGATGGTGAATTAATGAGGTGAGAGGAAGAGAGAAACAGATATAAGAAGGGGAAAAGAAGTTGAAACGTAAAGGAGAGGGATTTGATGGTAGCAAGTTAATGATAAAGAGTTATAGTGGTGATGGGATTGGTGTGGTAGCTTTTTTGAAAATGTTTGACTCTTGGGATTTGGCGGTTTAGAATAATTTGACAGACTAAAAGGGAAACCTATTTCTCCTTAGTCAGTTTAAGATAAACTGATAATCATACCTGAACTCTTGAACATTTTGAACAATTTAAGTATTTCAAAATCACTGTAAAAATTAAATACATGAAGATTAGATCACTCAAAATTTTGGAATCAGGACACACAACTAAATGTGCGAGACTAGATTAATCAACAAAAACTCAAGAGGACATCAACTTTTCTAGTCTATCATTAAGGGAGATTTATGAAATCTTAATCTTCCCCAAGGCTAACCTATTCTTGTTAAAGTTTTCCCTACTTACTGCCTTAGTGAATATATCAACAATTTGATCTTCATTAGAACAAAACATGGTTGATATAAGACCTTTTTCAATATATCTCTAAGAAAGTAATGTCTAATATCAAGATGTTTAGTTTTTTTTATGTTGGACAGGGTTCTTTGCAATATTAATGGCACTTGTATTGTCACAAAAAATAGGAATAGGTTCGACATCCACACCAAAATCCATGAGTTGTTGTTTAATCCATAACAACTGAGTACAACAAGATCCAACAACATTATACTCAGCCTTAATAGTAGATAAAGCTACTGAATTTTGTTTCTTGGTGGACCAGGTAATTAGAAAAGATCCAAGAAAGTGTGCCATACCTGTGGTGCTCTTCCTATCTACCAAATAACCTGCATTGTCAGCATCAGAATAACTCACCAAGTTAAAATTACTACCTTCAGGATACTATAGGCCAAGATCACTTGTTCCTTTGAGATATCAAAAGATTCTCTTCACAGATTTCAAATGAGATTCTTTAGGATTTTCTTAGAACCTTACACATAGTCCCATACTGAAAAAAATATTAGGTCTACTTGCTGTGAGATACAGTAATAATCCTTTCATCCCTCCATATAGTTTTTCTCCACATAAGAAACTGTTTCATCCATATCCAGTCTTGTGGCAGTGGCTATTGGAGTGCTGATCTATTTTGCTTCTTCTATGGAAAATCCTTTAAATAGTTCCTTAATATACCTTTGTTGATAGATTGTGGTTCTAGATGTCGTTTGCTTGATCTGTAGTCCTAAGAAGTAATTTAGATCCCCCATCATACTCATCTAAAATTCATAACTCATGAGTCTTGCAAAGTCATGAGTCATATTCATATTTGTGGAGCCAAAGATAATATTATCAACATACACCTGCATAACCAACCGATCTTTTTCATTAGTGTTCAATAAAAGAGTATTGTCAATTTTACCTCTAGTATGAATATGCTCCAAGAGGAATTTTGACAATCTTTCATACAAGCTCTTGGATCTTGTTTCAGACCATACAGTGCCTTGTCAAGCCTGTATACATAATCAAGGAAATCCTTACTTTCAAAACCTGGTGGTTGTTTTAGATACACCTCTTCCATAAGGATTCCATTCAAAAAATCACTCTTAACATCCATTAGATAAATAATGAACTCCATATAAGCAACAAAAGCTACAAAAAGCCTTATTGCTTCAATTCTAGCAACAGCAGAAAAGGCCTCATCGAAATCTATGCCTTCTTCTTGATTGTATCCTTAGACCACCAGTCTTACCTTATTTCTTGCAAATGTTCCATGCTCATCAAACTTTTTTCTATACACCCACTTAGTTCCAATCACTATCCTATCATTTGGAAGAGGAACTAAGTAGCAAACTTTACTTCTTTCAAACTAATTTTACTCTTCTTGAATGGCTATGATCCAATCAGCATTAAGAAGTGCTTCATTCACTTTCTTTGGTTCAATTTCTGACAAGAATGCTTTGAGGGAACACATGCTTCTCAACCAATACCTTGTGGTGATCCCAGATGTAAGACCAGTGAGTACATTTTCAATAAGATGTGATCCTTGATACTTGTATCCTTTTAGGACCAATCCTTTTGAGCTACTAGGATTACTACAATTGTTCTGGACTGGGGTCGCTGGTGGTTCAGTTCCCCCTATCAATGTGGCTCTAGAATTTGTTCCCCCAATTGAGGTACCTCCGTGTTTGATAACTCCAGTGGATGTACCATGTTGTGTAATCTATTCCTCAGAATCACTCCCTTCCTGCAAGTTAGTCTTAGCACAAGATTCATCAAAAACTACTACAAGTTAATCTTAGCTCAAGATTCATCAAAAATTATATGCACACTTTCTTCAACACAATGTGAATATCCTAAGAAGATTCCCTCATCCTTTTTAGCATCAAAGTTTCCCAAATGATCCTTCCTATTATTGTGAATGAAACATTTACAACCAAAAGTTCTAAAATAAGAGATGTTTGGTTTTCTTCCTTTTAATAATTCATAGGGAGTCTTCTTTAGAATAGGTCTGATCATGCATCTATTAATGATATATGCAGTTGTACTAATTGCCTTAACCCAAAGGTTTTTAGTAAGATTTCCTGCCAACATCATAGTTCTAGCCATATCGTCTAAAGTCCAATTTTTCCTTTCTCCTACTCCATTTTGTTAAGGTATTCTGGGAGCAGAGAAATTGTGATCAATACCATTTGCAGAACAAAATTCCAAAAACTTGACATTTTCAAATTTTGTACCATGGTCAGATCTTATGGAAATTAGCGAAGTGCCTAGTTTCTTTTCAATTTTCTTAATGAAAATAGTAAAGACATCAAAAACATCTTCTTTGGAAGATACAAACAATGTTCAGGTAAATCTAAAATAATCATCAACAATCATAAAAACATACCTCTTTCCACCTTTGCTTTGCAGTCTCATTGGCCCACACAAATCCATATGAATCAGGTTAAGGAACTTACTTTTACTGACATGGTTCTTTGACTTGAAAGAATATTTTAACTGTTTCCCCTTATACATGCATTGCAAACCTTTTTTTCCTTGAACTTTGTTTTGTACAAGCCCAGTACTATATCTTTGGAAGAAAGTTTGTTTAATTGTTTCATACTTGCTTGTCCAAGTCTCCTGTGCCAAAGGAGGGGATCATTTTCTATAGCACTCAAACTGGTCAGCTTTGTTCCTGGCATATCCATCCTTTTAACATTGACTCCTGCAGAAGTAAAAACAACTTTATTACCTTTATCACATAGTTGTGGTATGGTGGAAAGGTTATACTTCAATCCCTCCACAAGATAGACATCCTCCAATGCCCTTGATTCAGATATACCAATCTTTCCAACTCCAGTGATGATTCCCTTTTTTCCATCACCAAATAAAACTCCACCCCACTTATTTTGGAGAGTGAAAGGAATTTTTCATTATTACCAGTCATTTGTCTTGAACATGCACTATCCAGGTACCAATGCTTTTTGCTTTCTCTCACTCTCACCTACAAAAGTAAATAAGAGGTTAGATTTAGGAACTCAGACAAGCTTAAACCCTTTTTTATGAGTAAAAGGATGAATCATATATCTTCTAGTCCTTGCAGGTAACAGGTTACACAACCTGTTTCTTTTCACAGTTTTTATTTTCCTTATTTTGGTTTGAGATGGTTTATGTGCCAGACTTATACTTCTAGACCGAATTTTTGTAACAATAGGACATTCAGTAGTTGAATGATCTGAATTACCAAATATGTAGCATAAATCTTGAGTAATATCAAGGCTTTTGTAAAAACCCAGTCTAATTTTTTCACTGTGATTTCTCTCACTTAGTTTGTGAACAATTCTTGAAGAATTTGTCCACCTGTTTGCTCTTTCAAGATCAAGCTTTAGTTAAGTAATTTCTTTTCTCAGATTATTCATCATTTCTTTTGCATCACTGCACTCTTGTTTGTACTTGATAAACAAAAGTTCAACATTTTCCTGTTCCTTTGTTTTACCCTTTTTTACTTTTTCAATAAGTGTCAGTTTTAGGACTTCAGTTTTGAGTGTGACATTTACAGAATCAAGTTGTACAACCTGTTTCTTAAGAGTGTTGTTTTCCTTTTCAACAGTATTCTTACAAGCTTCTAAATCAATTAAGTCAAATTCAAGGCTTGCAAGGCTATTGAATAACTCATCTCTATCAGAAGTTAGTTTTTTGAAATCATCAATTAGAGCACTCTTAAGGACATAAGTTTTGTTTTAGAAAATAAGTGCAGTTTTTCTTTAATCTCAAGAATGCTTACCTCAAAAGTGCCATCTTCTTCTTTCAAGTCTGAATCTCCCATGGCCATAAGTGCATTCTCATCAATTTCTTCATCTTCTGACTCATCTGAATTGGATCACCAAGTGGCTACCATATCATACTCCTCCCTCTTTTTATCCTTTTCTTTTAATTCCTTTTTAGCTTTTTGCTTCTTTCACTCTATTTCCCATACAAGACAGTCTCTAATCTGATGATCAGTCTTACTACACTTGTAGCATCAATTTGGATTGTCATTGAAACATTTCTTGTTATTTGTTCCCTTTTTCTATTTAAAAAACTTGCTGAAGTTCTTAATTATGAAGGCAACCTATTCTTCATCAAGTTTAGCTTCTTCATCACTGTCTAATGCTTTCAATGCCAAGGTTCTCTCAGGGGCTACCAGTTCTTTCTTAATCTAATCAATTTGCATTTCAAAAGTCTTAAGATTACCTACCAGTTCATCAATTTTATTTGAGTAAGATCCTTTGCTTCCCTAATGGCTAGGTAATACCCTTAACACCTTTTCAACTTGTTCTTCTACAGGAATGTCTTTTCCCAAGGAGGTCAATTCATTGGTTAGGGCAGTAAGTATTGTCATTATTTCATAGAGTGATTCATTCTCCTTTATCTTGAAAGCTTTATATTGAGTAAAGAGAAGTGCAATTCTAAACTTCCTTACTTAAGAGGTGCCCTTATGTGCATTGACCAGGGCATCCTAAATTTGCTTGGCAGTGGTACAGTTTGATACCTATTGTACTCAGTTGTCCGTAATCCACAGACCAAGATGTTCTTAGCTTAAGCATTCTTCTTTAATCTAGCAAGTCCTCAAATGTAAGTTCACTTCTTACTTTCTTAACCTGTTCACCATCAACCAGCTTCATTGGGATAGTAGGACCATCAGTGATCCTCTTCCACAATTCATAGTATTCCCCTTGAATGAACATTTCCATGCTAGATTTCAACTAGACGAAGTGAGAACCATCAAATAGTGTAGGTATAGTAGTTGACTGACCTTCACTGTGACTAGTAGGAGGTGCGGAATTCATCATAGTGATGTTTGCTTAGGTGCAAATCTTATTTAAGACAACCTTGCTCTGATACCACTTGTTAGAGTGTGTACCCTACTAGTTTTACTATTTTACTCTATTTGTTGCCTATCAGTAAAACAAGCAAGCTAACGTGATTCACTTTTGTAGAGTAAATAGGAAGACCATATTTTTCCGTGGAAAACACCCTCGTCTCAAGAAAGGTGTAAAACCCACGACCTGTAACTCTAAAGAATATAACCCCAGCTTCACTAAAACTCTTGATCCTTAACAGTCAACAAATTACAAGACTCTTGTAAATGGGAATTAAACACTAACTCCTATTTCTACAATAACATAAATCTTCCAAAGATAAACGTTCCCAAGTTTTCGAGTTCCCTAAATTGAAGACACAACTCCTAACTCAATTTATACTTCACTGATACTAGAATTACAAATCATTACAACTAAAAGAACCAACCTATTACACAAAGTCTACAACTCTCTAATTAAAGGAACAAGTTCTTCTTCAAACTAGTGAATGAATTTGTTGATAGATGCTTTTCTTGTTAGTGCTTGAGTTAAACTCTCTGCAATAGCTTCTTCTATTTAAGCCAACTCTAATGAATTTAGATAATCTACTCCTCTTTATTTAATATGACTCTATCAGTTAGTTACTGTAATACCCCGGGAAATTTTTAATTGAAATTTTATGCGTAAACGTGTTCGATTCTATCTTCTAAAATGAATTATAAATTTTTCGTGTGGAATGTCTTAGATTATGACCCACCATTGTATATAGTATTGAATAAGATTCCCAATGATATATGGATCATCCAAAACGGACACCCGAGCGACAAGTTATGAACATTCCAATCAAATCGAGAATAGTAGTGAACAGTAAAACGTGCAGGAAAAAGTACTGAGGCCTGGCGTATTTTTGCTCCAACTTTAAATGATCATAACTCCTTATACATAATGATCTAGATGATCTAGTACATATCAATGAAAATCTCAGCGAGTCTTCTTTCTAATGAAATTGGTTTCATCCAATTTGTCTATCAGAGGAAAAAGTTATGGTCGATCTACTTCAGCCTATCAAAAGCAAGTTTTTGGGTCAACTTCAAACGATCATAACTCCTCATACACAATGATCTGGGTGAGATACTATATATCAATTGAAAGATATGAGAGTCCTCTTTCTAATGAAATTAGTTTCATTCCATTTGGATATCAGAGTAAAACATTATGGTTGATCAACTTCAAACTATCAAAATAGTCCACGAAAGTCATTCCCCCTCACCCAAAATCCATCCAAACCCTATATTAAAGAATATTAGAAGCATTATATGTTATATTTCATCAAATTCCGTCAAACAGAAAACCTTAAGCTCCTACAACCAACTTCAAGAACCTCCAAAGTTAACCATTAATTCTGCAAATTTACTCAAGATTCGAAGTTCCTAGTTCAAGAACTTTAAGAACCTCCAAAGTTCACCATTAATTCTGTAAATTTATTCAAGAATCCAAGTTCCAAGTTCAAGAACTCCAAGAACCATCAGTCAAAGGCACGATTAACATCTCAAAAATGAGTATCGATCTAAAGTTCATCATTTAAGGTATGCGGGGTTTTTCAACAAGAACACTCTTTTGTTCTTGTGCCCAAAAGTAATTTTCTTTACAAAGGCATGATTTTTATTTGATTTTTATGAATTTGAAGCATTAACCCTTATCTTATGATGATTATTATAAAATCTTGATGTTTATGATTTTGAAAGATGAATTTACATGTGTGGAGATATAAATCATGAATCTTGAACGATATTTATCATGATTTTGATATTTGGGTCATGAATCCCCATTGGAAATTGTGTTTTTTGAGAAATGTGTGTTATAAGCACATTGATATTGAATATTTGAGATATTTTGAATGATTTGACCTTTTTATCTTAATGGAGTTATTTTGAACTTGAGTGTGAATGAAATCCACAACGTGGTTGATTTTGATA
Organism: Capsicum baccatum var. pendulum; assembly: GCA_030864225.1. Lineage (NCBI taxonomy): Eukaryota > Viridiplantae > Streptophyta > Magnoliopsida > Solanales > Solanaceae > Capsicum > Capsicum baccatum. The sequence continues at coordinate 270,403,177 of CM061550.1, forward strand.
GATGGGAAGCATGATGGCTCACCATGTATATTTATATATTACTGAAATTGTTTTGTTCTGGATTATCTTTAAAATGATCTAAGCTAAGTTTGGGAGAAATCTTTAGCACTGAGTGTGAGGTATAAAGCGACCTTACTTCCCTAAAACTACGTTCCCCCATAGGAGTGAGCCTGAGGCTGATTTATATAGTGATCACTAGTTTGTGTGGATTTGATATCGATAGTCCTACTTCGATGGCAAGGTAGGACGGCTCTCCCCAACGTGGGTTGTACGTTGGACTCTATGTAGCTCACATGGTTTATGTCGGTTATAGAATCTCCCAGTGTGTATGTGTTTCCTTGTGTCTATGGTGAATGGTGAAGTGATTTGAAAGTGGAATTGTTAAAGTATTCCTTTGAAAGATTTAAATGATATTTACATTATGAGAATTGATAATCTTGATGAACTAAAAGTGATTGACAAATTATATGATGACTCACATGTGTTATTGTACTTATTTCATCCTCTCATTATTATGATGATTTTCTTCGAGCTATGTGAGTCTTTCATACATCCTACATATTTCTTATAAATATTTATGATAATGATGTTTATACAACTGCATACACCCCCATCTACTCAGTTCCTTTCCATGGTACTGACCCATATCTTCGGATGTGGGCTGTATTTTCTCAGAATATAGGTTTAGGTGCTCAGTTCTAGGTTTGACAGTGATTCTTTGGGCACGCTGTTCTACATCTTCTGTTGTGGTGAGTCCTCATGTTCTGAGGATGTAATGTCTGATGTTGGTTTCATGGAATTGTTTACATTTGATAACTGAGTATGAGTTAGTTAGGGCATGTCTCAATGGCTCGCTGGTTTTATTGATTTTCTAAGAGGCTTGTCAAACTAGTCTAGATGTTGGGAGTTGACTAATAAGTCGTATTTTTTTATATTTCTAAAATTCTTTTATTCTTGGATGATGATTATTCTATTGATATTTGAGGGTTATTTATGAAAAACCTATTAATTTATGTTGAACTAAATGAAAATGCCTCAAAGGGTTAGGTTGGGGCTACTCGTAGCCTCAAGCACCGTGTGATGCTCTGGGACCCATTTTTTAGGGCATTACAAACTTGGTATCAGAGCCTAGGGTTTTAAGGTGTCCTAGGGAGTCTGACAAGCCGCGTTAATAGAGTCTTGTTCATCAGTGTGTAGCGCGCCACATGTATGAGCAAGAGACTACAAGACGTTTTAGGAAAAAGTGTGATTCTTTCCTTCAGAAGTCTATCGTGCTTAAAGTGTCTCTCTCTGCTATTGATTCATGCTCTCCTCTTTCAGAAATTTGCCTCCATATTGATCGAGAAGAAATAATGATGGTCTGCAACCTCAACCTGCTGACCCATTGAATAAAAACGTGTCCCATGCTAAATTTTTGGCAGCCTTTCAGGCGCTGGCCCAAGCTGTTACTACAAATATTCAGGCCAACTCAGCCCTGGCTCTATAGTAGCAGGGAGGTAATTCAGCTACTGCCAGGATCCGTGACTTCATACGGATGAATCCGCCGGAATTCTATGGGTCCAAGTCTGATAAGGATCCACGATTATTTTTAGAGGAGGTGCAGAAGATTACTCAGGTGATGCATGTATCTGAGGAAGATAGTGTGGAGTTGGCTGCATATAGGTTGAAAGACCTTGCTTATGAATTAGTTGTTTCTTGGAGGAAAGGTAGAGGTGAGGGAGCTGTCCCTACAACTTGGCAAGAGTTCCAGGATGTGTTCTTGGATAAGTTTTCCCTTTAGAGATGAGGGAGGTAAAGGTGGAAGAGTTTACGAACCCGCGACAGGGCTCTATGACTGCTAGGGAGTACTATCTAAAGTTCAATCAGTTGGCTAAGTATGCTCCTTACTTAGTGACTGATAATCAAGCTAGTATGAGTAAGTTTGTGACCGGAGTGTCTAGTTATGTGGTTAAGGAGTGTAGGTCCGCTATGCTGAATAGTAAGATGAATATGTCTAGGCTGATGACTCATGCCCAATAGATTGAGGCAGATAAGATTAAGGAGAGAGATAGAATGAGAGAAAATAAGAGAGCTAGGTCTGAGCAGCACGGACAGGGTCAGACTAGATCGTAGGGAGGGAGTCGCCCTTAGTATCAGGATAGTTCATCTATGCCAGCACTGTCATCTGCTAGTGCTCCCATGCCTAGAGATAGGCAGGAGCAAGGTAGCAGGTCATATGCATCCAGGTCCCAGTACAGTACTGGCAGTAAGCCAAATCATCCCCTGTGTCCTAAGTGTGGTAGGGCTCATTCGAGTGAGTGTTAGGGTTAGAAGAGGGGTTATTTATGGTGTGGTGACATGGGTTACAAAGTTAGAGATTGTCCACAGGATGGACAAGGGCGTCATAACTATCGCCCTCAGACCCAGACTCAGACTTTTAGTGCTCCAGTTCCAGCGACTCGCCCAGCCCCAGATCAGGGCACCTCTTCTAGCAATGCTGGCAGGCAGCGCCAGAATAGATTCTATGCTTTACCATCCCACCAGGAATAGGAGGATCCCGATGTTTTTACTGGTATGCTTCGTATATTTCAGTTTGATGTGTATGCTTTGTTGGATCTTGGATCCAGTTTCTCATATATTACACCTTTGATTGCTGTGAATTTTAAAGTGAGTCCTGAGATTATTCCAGAGCCTATCCTAGTTTCTACCCCAGTGTGTGATTCAACTGTTGCCTAGAAAGTTTATAAAAAGTGTCCTGTTACCATTCTTCATAAAGTCTTGTTGGCTGATCTGATTGAGTTAGACATGGTAGATTTTGATATGATTTTGGGTATGGACTAGCTGTATTCTTCTTATTCCTCTATTGATTGTCGGACCCGAGTGGTCAAGTTTCAGTTTCCGAGTGCATCCGTGTATGGGTGGTTTGGGAATTCTGTGTCACCCAAGAGTTATTTTATCTCTTACCTCAAAGCTAGAAAGCTTATTTCCAAGGGGTGTATTTACTATTTGGTTAAAGTCAAAGACACTAAGTCTGAGACTCCAACTCTCCAGTTTGTTAATGTCGTCAATGAATTTTTTGATATCTTTTCGGATGATCTCCCAGGGATACCTCCGAATAGAGAGATAGAGTTTGGGATTGATCGTCTTCCCAATAGTCAGCCCATTTCTATTCCTCCTTACTGTATAGCCCCTGTAGAATTTAAGGACTTGAAAGAGAAACTCAAAGATCTACTAGATAAGGGTTTCATAAGGCCTAGTGTTTCTCCTTGGGGTGCACCTGTATTGTTTGTGAGAAAGAAAGATGTCTCTTTGCGTAGGTGCATTGATTACCACCAACTGAATAAAGTCACCATAAGAAATAAGTACCCCCTTTCGAGAAGAGATGATTTATTTGACCAATTGCAAGGTGCAAGTTATTTCTCAAAGATAGACCTTCATTCCGGCTATCATCAACTCAAAGTGAGGGAGTATGACATCCCAAAAACTACTTTCCGAACTTGTTATGGCTATTTTGAGTTTCTTTGATGTCTTTCCGGTTAACTAATTCCCCAGCAGCTTTCATGGACCTCCTGAATTGAATGTTCAGACCACATCTAGATATGTTTGTCATAGTGTTCATCGATGATATACTGGTGTACTCCCATAGTGAGGGTGAACATTCTGATCATCTCCGAACTATCTTGCAAACCCTTAGAGATCACAAGTTATTTGCCAAGTTCAGTAAGTGTGAGTTTTGGCTAAGGTCAGTTGCTTTACTGGGTCATATCATTTCTTTCGAGGGCATCAGAGTTGATCCCCAAAAGACCGAAGCTGTTAGAAATTGGCCTAGACCTATTTGTCCGATTGATATCCGAAGTTTCTTGGGTTTAGCTGGATATTACTGCCGTTTTGTTGAGGTTTTCTCCTCTATAGAGTCTCCTATGACTCGGTTGACCCAAAAGAAAGTGAAGTTCATATGGTACGAATCTTATGAGAAGAGTTTTCAGGAGTTGAAGACTCGACTCACTTCAGCCCCTGTTTTGAGTTTACCTAATGATGTTGATGGTTTTGTGGTGTACTGTGATGCTTCGAGAGTTGGGTTGGGTTTTTTATTGATGTAGAAGGGTAAGGTGATAGCTTATGCTTCTAGACAATTGAAATCCCATGAGAAAAATTACCCCACCCATGACCTTGAGTTGGCTGCTGTTGTGTATGCTTTGAAAATATGGAGACACTATTGGTATGGTATCCATATTGATGTATTCACTGATTATAGGAGTCTGCAGTATGTGTTTACCCAGAGAGAATTGAATCTTAGGCTGAGACGATGGTTAGAATTGTTAAAGGACTATGATATGAGTGTGCTATACCATCCGGGCAAGGCCAATGTTGTGGTGGATACCCTAAGTAGAGTGTCCATGGATAGTGTTTTGCATGTGGTAGAAGGTAAGAAAGAGTTGGCTCGTGATGTACATCGTTTGGCTAGATTGGGGGTTAGGTTGTTTGACTCTGCTGAAGGTAGTATTGGGGTTTAGAGTAGTTCCAAATCCTCCTTAGTTTCGGAAGTGAAGGAAAAATAATACTTAGATGCTAATTTGGTCAGACTGACCAAAAAGTAGAGGTTTTCTCCCAAGGGGGAGATGGTATGTTGAGATTGCAGGGTAGATTTTGTGTCCCGAATGTTGATGATCTAAGACAGAGGATTATGGCTGAAGTGCACGGGGCGCGATATTCTATTCATCCTGGTGACACCAAGATGTACCGAGACTTGCGGGAAATCTATTGGGGGAGTGGCATGAAGAAAAGATATAGAAGCGTTTGTGGCTAAGTGTGCAACATGCCAACAAGTTAAGGTTGAACACCAAAGACTTGGTGGTATGATGCAAGAGTTTAGAATTCCTACCTGGAAGTGGGAAGAGATAAATATGGACTTCATGATTGGTTTACCTCCTTCCCGACACCATCATGATTCCATTTAGGTTGTGGTTGATTGGTTGACTAAGTCTGCTCATTTCTTTCCTGTTCATACTTCATACACTGCTGAGGATTACGCTAGATTGTATATCCAAGAGCTAGTCAGACTGCATGGAGTTCCCTTGTCTATTATTTTTGATAGGGGTACTCAGTTCACTTTGCAATTTTGGAAAGCTTTTCAGAAGGGTCTTGGTACCCAAGTGCTTTTAATTTTTGCTTTTCATCCGCAGACCGATGGTTAGGCTGAGCGGACCATCCAGAACTTAGAGGATATGTTGAGAGCTTGTGCACTTGACTTTAAGGGAAGTTGGGATGATCACTTACCGTTGATAGAGTTTTCTTACAATAACATTTTCCACTCTAGTATTGGCATGGCTCCATTTGAAGCCTTATATGGGAGGAAGTGTAGATCACCCATAGGTTGGTTCGAGGTGGGTGAAGCAGCTGTGAGTGGTCCTGATTTGGTATTTGAGGCTATGGAAAAAGTTAAGTTGATTAGGGAAAGGTTGAAAACTGCGCAGAGTCGTCAGAAGTCATATGCAGATGTTAGAAGGAGAGACCTTGAGTTTGAAGTTGGTGACCTAGTGTATCAAAAAATTTCACCCATGAGAGGGGTGAAGAGATTCGAAAAGAAGGGGAAGCTTAGTCCTCGTTATGTTGGTCCTTACAGAATTCTTAGTCGTGTTGGTAAGGTAGCTTATGAGGTCGAGTTTCCTTCTGAGTTGTCCTCTGTTCATCCAATATTCCATGTCTCCATGCTTAGAATGCATATTAGCGATGCTGTGGTAGTGGATTCCTCTATTAGTGCTGACATTCAAGAAAATCTTTCTTTTGATGAGATTCCTGTTGAGATTCTTGATTTCAGTGTCCGAAGACTAAGGAACAAAGAAGTTCCCTTGGTCAAGGTGTTGTGGCAAAACTAATCTGTTGAGGGTGCAACTTGGAAAGCTGAGGCGGATATGCGATCCAAGTACCCGCACCTATTTTCCGTGAGCTCCAATCAAGCTGAAGGTACCGTTCTTTCCTAAATCATGCACTTTCGATAAAAGTTGCAGCAGTTCAGCTGTCATTTATTATGTGTTCAGCTCTAGTTTCTTGAATTTATGCATTCTATGTTGCATACGGAGTGAGAAATGATGTGGTGATGAGTCTAAGAATGGTTTCATCTATATGCTCTATTCCCTATCTAATCTTGGAATGTCTAGCGTCATTCGAGGATGAATGTTTCCAAGGGGGGGATGATGTAATACCCCGGGAAATTTTTCGCTGAAAGTTTGTGTGTAAACATGTTGGGTTCTATCTTCTAGAATGAATAATAAATTTTCCGTGCAGAATGTCTTAGATTATGACCCACCATTGCGTAGAGTATCGAATAATCTTTCCAATGATATGTGGATCATCCAAAAGAGATACCCGAGGGACGAGTTATGAACATTCCGATCGAATCGTGAATAGTAGTGAACAGTAAAACATGCAGGAAAAAGTACTGAGGCCTGGCGTATTTTTGCTCCAACTTTAAATGATCATAAGTCCTTGTACATAATGATCTGGGTGATCTACTATATATCAACGGAAATCTCTACGAGTCCTCTTTCCAATTAAATTGGTTTCATCCAATTTGTCTATCGGAGCAAAAAGTTATGGTCGATCTACTTCAGCCTATTAAAAGCAAATTTTTAGGTTAACTTCAAATGACCATAACTCCTTGTAAAAAATAATCTGGGTGAGATACTATATATCAATGGAAAGATATGAGAGTCCTCTTTCTAATGAAATTGGTTTCATCCAATTTGGATATCGGAGTAAAACATTATGGTTGATCTACTTCAAACTATCAAAACAGTCCACCAAAGGACAGATTCGAGAATTATTTGATTTTTAGGGGCGTTTTGGTCATTCCCCTCACCCAAAATCCGTCCAAACCCTATATTAAAGCCTATTAGAAGCATTCTATATTATATTTCATCAAATTCTCTCAAAAATAAAACTCCAAGCTCCTACATCCAACTTCAAGAACCTCCAAAGTTCACCATTAATTCTGCAAATTTATTCAAGATTCCAAGTTCCTAGTTCAAGAACCTTCAAAGTTCACCATTAATTTTGAAAATTTATTCAAGATTCCAAGTTCCTAGTTTAAGAAATCCAAGAACCATCATTCAAAGGCACGATTAATATCTCAAAAATGAGTATCGATCTAAAGTTCATCATTCATGGTATGTGGGGTTTTTCAACAAGAACTCTCTTTCGTTCTTGTGCCTAAAATTAATTTTCTTTACAAAGGCATGATTTTTATTTGATTTTTATGCATTTAAAGCAGGAACCCATATCTTATGATGATTATTATGAAATCTTGATGTTTATGATTTTGAAAGATGAATTTACATGTGTGGAGATATAAAGCATGAATCTTGAACGATATTTATCATGATTTTGATATTTGGGTCGTGAATCCCCATTGGAAATTGTGTTTTTTTTGAGAAAGTATGTGTTATAAGAACGTGGATGTTGAATATTTGAAATAGTTTGAATGATTTGACCTTTTGGTCTTATGGAGTTGTTTTGAATTCGAGTGTGAAAGAAATCCACAACGTGGTTGATTTTGATAGATGGGAAGCATGATGGCTCCTGATGTATATTTATATATTACTGAAATTGTTTTGTTGTGGATTGTCTTTGAAATGATCTGAGCTAAGTCCGGGAGAAATCTTTAGCAGCGAGTGGGATGTATAAAGCGACCTTACTTCCCTAGATCTACGTGTCCCCGTAGGAGTGAGCCGGAGGCTGATTTATATAGTGATCACTAGTTTGTGTGGATTTGATATCGATAGTCCTACTCCGATGGCAAGGATAGGACGGCTCTCCCCAACGTGGGTTGTACGTTGTACTCTATGTAGCTCACATGGTTTATGTCGGTTATAGGATCTCCCAGTGTGTGTGTGTTTCCTTGTGTCTATGGTGAATGGTGAAGTGATTTGAAAGTGGAATTGTGAAAGTTATTCTTTTGAAAGATTTAAATGATATTTACATTATAAGAATTGATATTCTTGATGAACTAAAAGTGATTGACAAATTATATGATGACTCACATGTGTTATTGTACTTATTTCATCCTCTCATGATTATGATGATTTTCTTCGGGCTATGTGAGTCTTTCATACATCCTGCATATTTCTTATAAATATTTATGATAATGATGTTTATACAACTGTATACACCCCCATATACTCGGTTCCTTTCCATGGTACTGACCCACATCTTCGTATGTGGGCTGCATTTTCTCAGAATGTAGGTTCAGGTGCTTAGTTCCAGGTTCGACAGTGATTCTTTAGGCATGCTGTTCTACATCCTCTGTTGTTATGAGTCCTCATGTTTCGAGAATGTGATGCCTGATGTTAGTTTAATGGAATTGTTTACATTTGATAACTAAGTATGAGTTAGTTGGGGTATGTCTCAATGGCTCGCTGGTTTTATTGATTTTCTTAGAGGCTTGTCAGACTAGTATAGATGTTGGGAGTTGACTAATAAGTCGTATTTTGTTATCTTTCTGAAATTCTTTTATTCTTGGATGATGATTACTCTGTTGATATTTGAGGGTTATTTATGGAAACCCCGTTGATTTGTGTTGAATTGAATGAAATTGGCTCAAAAGATTAGCTTGGGCTACTCATAGCCTCAAGCACCGTGTGACGCTCCAGGACCTATTTTTCGGGGCATTACAATTACACTTCTTGTTGCATTATGCCTCCTTATCTGAAAAGAATTCCTTTATTTTCTTAATATTCAATTATTGTTTTTATCTTCCTCTCAACCTCTTTTCTGTACATGATACATGTTGAAAGTATATCTGAATTTATTTTCTTATCCACTCCTGACTTCACACATTATTTTATCATCAGCCTTGCAACTATTCCTAAGTTTTTAAAATGTAAGGACCAAGATGAATAGCATGTTTCATTCACATATGTCAATCATCAAAACTGTATATCTCTAACAATATAAATATGGAGCATAATTATCAGATGGATAAGGGTGCCTGGGCCTTCTTGGTTCGGGATACTCGTTATGGCCAAGGCCCTGGCTTGGGTCGTGACAAACTTGGTATCATAGAATGGTTTATGGTCCCAGGGTGTATGTAAAATCATTTCAAGTAGAGTTCTATTTATGGGTGTGTAGCGCACCATACTTATAAATGGAAGGCTACAAGACGTTTAGGAAGTTCCTCTTTTTTATGATTTAGTTCATGCTATCGAGTTTGAATGTTCTCTAATCAATGACCTTGTGTATTTCAGAAAGTTATCATTCATCCCCGTAGAACCAATGAAAAAAATTCTCAGGCTGAGGATGTTCGTCCTACTCATGGGATGCAGACCCATAACAGAGACTGCACCTCAAAGTTTGTTCCTACTTTGGGAGTTCCTCCAATTCTGACCAGTCCACCTCGGGCTCCCTGGACCGATACTAACCATCCCCAACTTCCTCAGTGGAAATTTTCAAATGCTGAATTCCGATAATCCATTTATATGATAGCCCAACTGGTGGACTCTTAGACTCATCGGTCGAAAGATGTGGGTTTTGTATCTGGTTCATCTGAGGTTACGCAAGTTGGCCAATTTATGAGGTTAAACCCACTTATATTTATCGGCACAAAGGTTGAGGAGGACCCCCAAGGGTTCATTGATGATCTTGAGAAAATCTTCATAGTTATTCTCGTGAATGAGGTTGAAGGTGTGGAGTTGGCATCCTATCAGCTAAAGATGTGGTCAATCAATGGTATAATGAATTAGAGGATTTGAAGGGTAATAATGCTGATCCTTTTGTATGGGGTGACTTTTTGAAAGCCTTTCTGGATCCATTCTTTCCCTAGTAATTAACGAAATCCAAGGATGAAAAGTTTATGAAATTGAAACAAGGGAAGATGGGTGTTAAGGAGTACACCTTGAAATTCAACTAGTTATCACACTATGCTCCAAAACTGGCGGGTAACATAAGGGCTCACATGAGGAAGTTTGCCTTTAGTCTCTTAGAAAATTTTATAGTAAAATGTAAAAAAGCAATGCTGAATAGAGACATAGATTTTTCCAGGTTGTCTATTCATATGCAATAGGTTGAAGAGCAGAAGAAAAAATTGGCAAATGCAATGGATAAAGACAAGCAGGTCAAGAAGGCCAGGTCTAAAGACTAGAATAACAATTAGCACCAAGGCAGAAATTAGGGTAATAGGTCATCGGAGAAAAAGTTTTGGAGAAATGCTCAGTCTTCATCTAGCCCCCCAGCGCCCAGACCTTCGAATGATTAGTATTCTTTCAACCCTCAATCTAATCGTAGATGGAGGGCGTAGGGTACTCAGTACCAAGGTAGTGTAGCTCTTCCACATCAATCATTTCTGCGATGTGGGACTTGCGGTAAACATCACCCAGGAAATTGTCAGTTGGGCATCTTTGTATGTTATACTTATGGGCAGTCAGGCCACTTTCAGAGAGATTGTCCTTTCTCTAGAGGGAACATTGGGGGTTCCAGGTCCCAAGCTAATTCATCAGAGCTACCACCACTTCCCAATAGTACTACTTTAGCTACCGGGAGTGGTCATAATCGGTTATATACTTTGACTAATTGGCAGGATGTAGAGGCATCAGCAGATGTGGTCACGGGTATGTTACAAATTTTCTCCCATTATGTGTATGTGTTACTTGATCCTGAGTCTACTTTTCCTTATGTGACCTCGTATGTGGCAGTCAGTCTTGGCTTTGAGCCTGAAAATATTCTTGAACACTTCTCTATTTCTACTCCTATTAGTGACTTTGTTGTGGTTAGAAGGGTGTATAAAAATTATGTCGTGTTTTTCTATAATCATGACACTTTGGTAGATCTTGTAGAGATTGATATGATTCTTTAATGCTATTTTGGGAATGGATTAGCTTCATTCGTGCTATGTCACACTAGACTGTAGAACCCAAAAAGTCACTTTCTCCTTTTCGAATGAACCTATGATAGAGTGGGAGGGGTATTCTTTAGCACCTAAGGGGAAATTCATCTCTTATCTCAGATCCCACAAACTTATAGCTAAGGGTTGTTTGTATTATTTGATTCGGGTAAAAGATTCTAATACTGAAAGTCCTTCTCTTCAGTCTGTCCCTGTAGTTAATGAATTTTTACAAGTCTTCCCAATAACCTCCCAGGGATACCACCTGATAGGGAGATTGATTTTGACATTGGCTTATTGCCGGGCACTCATCCTATTTCTATTTTTCCATATAGAATAGCTCCTGTAGAATTGAAAGAGTTGAAAGAAAAATTAAAAGATCTTTTTGACAAATGCTTTATCTGTCCTAGTATTTCTCCCTGGGATGTGCCCGTACTCTTCGTGTGTAAGAAAGACGGTTCCCTCCGTATGTGTATAGACTACCATCAGCTTAATATGGTCACTATTATAAACAAATACCCTCTTCCTAGAATTAATGATCTTTTTGACCAACTTCAAGGTGATAAGTGTTTCTCAAAGTTAGACATTCAATCGGGGTATCATCAGTTTAAGGTTAGGGAGGCTGATATTCCCAAAATAGCTTTTTGAACTGGATATGACCATTATGAAGTCATAGTCATGTCCTTTGAACTAACTAAACCTCTATAGATTTCATGGGCCTAATGAATAAGGTGTTCCATCTATTTCTAGATTTGTTTGTCATAGTCTTTATTAATGACATTTTGGTTTGCTCTAAGAAAAAGGAGGATCATGCCAGTCACCTCCAAATTATCCTTCAGACCCTGAAATATCATAAATTGTATGAAAAATTTTCCATGTGTGAATTTTGGCTTAGTGCTATTGCTTTCTTGGGTCATATTATTTTTAGTGAGAGAATTAAGGTTGATCCCAAAATGACTGAGGTAGTAAGGAAATGGCCTAGACCCATGACACCAACCGATATCTGGAGCTTCTTGGGTTTGGCAGGGTATTACAGAAGGTTCATAGAAAGCTTTTCCTCCATAGCGGCTCCACTTACCAGGTGAATATATAAAAAGGTAAAGTTTGTGTGGTCTGACTCATGTGAGAATATCTTTGAGAAATTGAAAGACAAATTGACTACCGCACCTATTTTGATCCTTTTTGAGGGTATAGAGGGTTTTGTTGTATACTGTGATGCATCTTGGGTGGGACTTCGGTGTGTACTTACGCAACATGGTAAGGTGGAAGCTTATGAATCTAGGCATTTGAAGGTGCATAAGCGAAATTACCCCACCCATGACTTGGAGTTAGAGGCTGTGCTATTTGCACTTAAGATCTAGCGGCATTATCTATATGGGTTGCACATTGATATTTTCACTGATGGCATTATCTATATGGGTTGCACATTGATATTTTCACTGATCATAAAAGTTTGCAGTATGTTTTCTTGCAAAAATAACTTAATCTCAGACAGAGGCGGTGGTTAGAATTATTGAAGGACTATGATATAAGCCTGAACTATTATACGGGTAAGAAAAATATGGTAGCTTACTCCTTTAGTAGGTTTTTAATCTGCAGCATTTCTTATGTCGAGGAAGAAAAGAGGTAAATAGTGAAAGATATTCACTGGCTTACAAATTTAGGAGTTCGACTCTTTGATTTTGAAAATGGAGGAGTGGTTGTTCATGAGATAGCTAAATCCTCCCTGTGTGCTAAGGTTAAAGGGAAGCAGTCCAAAGATCCTATCTTATTGCAGATTAAGAATAATTTTTGTCAACAAAAGGTGATGGCATTTAAAATTGGTGGTGATGGGATTTTAAGATATCAAGGTAGGCAATGTGTGCCAAATATGGATAGAGTGTGGGAAAGAATTCTTGATGAGGCTCACACTTCGAGTTATGTGGTTCACCCAGGCTCTACGAAAATGTATCATGATCTTAAGGCTATTTATTGGTGGAATAATATGGAGCGTGATGTTGCTAATTTTGTTCTAAGTGTTTGAACTGTTAACAAATTAAGGTAGAACATTTGAGACCAGGGGGTACTTCCCAAGAGATAGCTTTGCCTATGTGGAAATGGCAGATGATCAATATGGATTTCATCATGGGGCTTCCAAAGTTCCGGAACCAATATGATTCCATTTGGGTGATTTTTTATTGGATGACCAAGTCAATTCTTTTTCTGCCTGTTAGGACTAACTATTCAAGATATGATTATGTCAAGCTGTATATTGAGAAAATAGTTTAATTGCATGGGGCATCAGTGTCCATTATAGCCAATCGAGGTACGCAATTCTCTTCACAGTTTTGGTAGTCTTTTCAGAGGGGTTTAGGTACCCAAGTGAACCTGAGTACTACCTTCCACCCTCAAACGATCGGCAAGCTGAATGCACTATTCAGACCTTGGAAGATATGTTGAGGGCCTGGATGATTGACTTTAAGGAAAGTTTGGTGGATCATTTACCACTGATATAATTTACCTACAATAATAGCTACCATTCCAGTATACATATGGCTCCTTTCGAAGCACTTTATGGGAGGAGATATAGGTGTCTAATTGGATGGTATGAAGTAGGTGAAACCTGGTTGTTCGGGCCGGACCTTGTTCACCATGCAATGAAAAAATTAAAGATCATTAGAGAATGACTTAAGACAGCCCAGAGTCGCCAAAATTCTTATGCCGCTGTCAGGAGGAGAGATTTAGAATTCAAAGATGATGATAGGGTTTTTCTAAAGGTCGCCCCTATGAAGGGAGTCATGCATTTTGGAAGGAAAACAAAGCTTAGTCCTCGTTATATAGAACCATATCATATTGTGAAGAGGATTGGTGGGGTTGCCTATGAATTATATTTGCCTGCAAATCTGGCTTCTATTCATCTAGTGTTCCATGTGTCCATATTGAAGAAGTGTAATGAAAATCAATCCCTAGTATTACATGTAGAGGAAATCAATGTGAAAGACTCCTTGTTATATGAAAAAGAACCCATTGCCATTTTAGATTGCCAAGTTTGGAAGTTGATAAGTAAGGAAATAGCTTCAATTAAGGTAATGTAGAGGAATCAATGACTCGAGGAAGCTACTTGGGAGTCAGAAGATGATATGCGTGAGAGGTACCTGACTCTTTTCAAAGCCATGGGTGATGATTTATAAGGTACAAATCCTATACTACACTTTTTCTTCTATTTAGTTCTTGAAATTGCTCTTGTTGTGTACCGAATCATCATTCGGGGATGAATGATCCCCGGGGGGATAATGTAATAACCTGTAATTTGGGAAAGAACGTAAATTATCATTCCTACATGTAAAGGTTCCAAAAGACAATAAATGTTATGCAAAATTAGTGTATAAATCAATTATGTAGCTTGGGAATCTATTTGAGCATGAATTGACATCATAGAGGTCCCTTAACTCAAAGACGAGTTGAAAGTTTTCCTATAGATTGAATTTCAGTGAACGTCTAAACTTAGGTCAACTTCCATCGACCATAACTTATTATATGTGATGAATAATAGGGCCTACTATATGTCAAATAAAAGGACTTTGAGTCTTATTTCCAACCCATTTAGTTACACCTTAATCCAATATCGGAGCAAAAATTTATGCTTATTTTACTTCAACATGTTTGTGATGTGTGAGCCGATGCTAACACATTTGAAGCTTTAACTCTGAATAATTGCAAAGTCTTAAGAAACCTTCATTGTTTTTGATTGATTTTAGTGTGTTAATGCAGGCATAAGTGATCTGGGTGGAAACCAAAGGAAAGAAGAATAAATCGGATGACATCTGGTACAAATAAGCTGAAGTGTAGCTGAAATCAAAACTGAAGCACCGTCATACATGGGATAGGCAGTCACAGTTGCCGTTAAGCTTAGACAGAACCTGAAGAGTTGAGATAAAATGTGATGATGATTCGGAAGGGCCGTCAAATATGGGACATGGCGTCAAAATCGCCGTCAACTAGAGACAGAGTATGCTGATTTCCAGTGAAGATGTGAGGCAGTTTTCACGTGCCGTCAGGATTTTTGACAAGCTGCCAGGATTGCCGTCTGATGAGGCAGAAGATAAAAATTCACTGGAACCTTTGACGATATCTCGCACACGTTGTCAGGAATCTTCCACGTCGTCAAAATCATCGTCATCTAAATCAAAGAGAAAACTAAAACTTTAATTTTATTTCCTTATTTAGGATTTACTATTTTAAGACTGGTTTTGGTGGTTTTATGGAAAGGATCTGTCATTATCTATCAGGCATTAAACTAGGGAAGAGAGACACATAACATTGCTCTCTTACATCAATTATTCTTCTTATTTTTCTCAACTATTTTTGGGTTTCTACCTTGTGTTCAATTGAAGAAACAACTTGTTATTTTGCATCTAATCATAAGTTATCCTTATTATTATGAATTCAACTTGTGATTTTGTTCATCAAATCATGAGTGGCTAATTCCATTAGCCGGGGTTATGGGATCTATGGATTAGGGTTTGATATGATACTAGGTGTTTAGCGGATTCAAAGAGTAGTGGAACATCTTGAAATTTTGTTGTTTTAACTGAAATCTAGTGGTTGCAAACATTAGGTTATGCCTTAGGTTTTATTTGCTTCTAACGGAAAAATAGACTAGAGGACATGAATTATCAACAGGGACTCGGAAGCTACCAACCTTCTGTTTAATGATTAATGATGTAACTGGATTAATCTACTTGAGATAACATCCTATTGGAAATAGATAAGTTATCTAAGTTCGAGAGAATTAGATAATAAATTGTCTGGTGAGGTTGAGAGATAAGTTAGATAGTATAATCGTCCGGGATATTTTGTTGTTCTATTCATTCCGAGAATCTCTATCATTACCTAGTATCTATCAATTCTCAAAACCCTTGGTGAACATAGCTCTAGTTTCCCATTTATCTTGGTTACAAACACTAAAGTATTGAAAGTGATATTTAACACACTGTGAACTTAAACCCCTATCTTTCAAAAATAGTAAACTACCAGTAAAATCTTTCATAAACAAATCGAAGTTCACACCCTATTCCCTGTGGGATTCGACCCCAACCTAGTTGGGCTTTATATTGACAACGATCGCTTACACCCATTCAAGAGTGTAATTTTGAGCGTTATCAAAGATGGCGCCGTTGCCGGGGAATACGGTTGTAGACTAAAAGTTTGTGCGAGAAAATTTACTGATAGTTAAGTTTCCTTGATTTACATTTATTTGTTATTTTTGTTTATCGCAGGTACTATGTTGCTTATGCCAAACACAAGAAGTTTTGGTGAACCACTATTACCAATCAATTTGGAATCTCAGCTAATAGGTAGAATGGCTGAACAACAGAAAGCAGAAAGACTAGCTGCTATGGCCAGGGCTCAGGTAAATGTACAAAATTTGGATCAATAAGCACGTCACCAAAACCATAATGATGAAGACTTGGGTGATAAGGAATAGGGGAATCCTCAAAACCCAAGGCGAGCTGAGCAAGTTGCTGCACCGGCGCAGTGAAACATCAACAGAAATCATCCAGTCCTAGTGAAATATGGGCAACAACCTATGTAATATGAGGCTGATGAAGATGATAAAGGAATGGACGGAGCTGGTGCAACAGGTGCTATAATTCCTCCACCGTTGGCACCATGAGCAAAATTCAGCATAACAAGTACGATGATCCAACTCCTGAATCTGAAGGGGTTATTTGGATGCTTACCGGGAGACGATCCGAACATACACTTGGTAAACTTCATTACTATTTGCAAATCTTTTGACAATCTGGGAGTAAGCCAAAATGCGACCAGGTTGAGATTGTTTCCCTTGTCTCTATCTGGGGAGGCAACCATGTGGTTAAATGAGTTAGAGCTCAATTCTATAACCAACTGGAGACAGTTGAAAGATGCATTCCTAGAACAGTTCTTTCCACCCTCCAGAAGGGTACAGTTGAGGGATGAAATGAGCAACTTCAGACAACTTTCGATTGAAGCACTGTATGAGACCTAGGAAAGATTTAAGAAGAAGCTTGCACAATGTCCGAACCACAATATGACGGACTTGCACTTTATGGAGACTTTATATAGAGCCTTCAACTCTATGACAAAGCCTATTGTTAACAACGCTACAGGTGGTTCGTTCATTGACCTCTCTTTTCTAGATGCTGATGACATGCTGAACAGAATGACCAAGCAGATTTGAGCATGGAACACCAGGGATTCTGTAGTGTCTAGCCCAACTAATGTTGGTGGTATTACTGTGGAGCAATGTAGAAGGGATGAGGAGCGAGATCAGGACATGACCTATTTGAAGATGCAGATGGACTTGCTGGCTAAACACTTGCTATCCGACAAAACTAAAATGGTAAAAGCTGTAAAATCTCAAGGTACCGCTTCTACAGGTGCAGATACGGAGGCAAACTATATGAGTAATCAGGGGGGTTTTCGAGGCAATAGACAAGGGAACTAAGGTCGGACTTTCTATGACAATCCTGATTATAAAGATAGGGAGCAGGGACACTGGCGGAACAATAATGACAGGAGTGGTTTATCAGTTCCTCCTGGAAGTCAGGATGCTTCAACTACTAGTTCTGGAAAGATGTCCATGGAAGGCATGATGGAAAAGCTGTTGAAGGGAGTTGAAGCTACAAACTCAGGGGTAACTAATATGAAAACCAAATTTTCTACCCTCAGTCAGTGGGTTAGCTCATACTTTAATTCTATTAAGCAATTGGAAAAATAGTTGAGCCAATTTTCGGATTCTCTGAACCAGAGAAAAGCTTGCACTTTACCTAGTGATACGGTTAAGAACCTGCAGAATGATGGCTCTTGTTTGGCGATTACCACCCGGAGTGGTAAGATGTTACCTGACCCTTCTATAGGCAAAGCTATGGAGAATGAGGTAAGTGTTGAAGAACCAGAAGGAAGAAATCCAGTGGAGACTGAAAAGCTGGATGGGTTAATTGATATTTGACAAAAAGAAGTCGAAACGAAAGGGGAAGTGTATTGAAAGAAATTCCAAGACCACCACCTATTTTTCCTCAAATATTGAAGAAGAAGGTAGATAATGAAAAATTTAGCAAGTTCATGGCAATAATGAAACAACTGACAGTGAATGTGCCATTGATGGAGGCACTTGAGCAAATGTTGAACTATGCTAAATTTAAGAAGGAATTGTTGAAAAAGAAACGAAAGGTAAGATGTGATCTGGTGGACAACATTCACCACTGTAGTGCTGTGTCTTCATAATTCTTAGTGCAGAAAAATCCTGACCCTGGAACATTCACCATACCGTGCACAGTTGGGTCCATGAAGTTTACCAAAGCTTTATGTGACTTAGGATCAAGTATTAATCTAATGCCGCTTAATATCTACAAGAATCTGGGATTGGGGGAACCTACCCCACAATGATGCATCTTGTGATGATAGAAAGATCGGTGAAACTACTAGTTGGTATATTGCATGATGTCCCGATAAAGGTGGATGACTTTATTCTGCCGCAGACTTTGTGATATTGTATTGTGATGTTGATTTTGAGGTATCCATCATCTTTGGTAGACCACTATTAGCTACAGGAAGAGTGTTGGCTGATATAGAGCTCAATGAGCTAAAGTTCAGGTATGGAAAAAGGGAGGCAAGATTCAAAATACATCCTCCTATGAAGCAGTTAGAGGAGATGAATATCTTCTCGATTGTTGAAGTATTCCAGGAAGATGGTAATGAGCTATTGATATGGTATCTTGACGAAATTTTAGTAGTCAAATAATCTAGTCATGCCGCGATATTAAATCAGGCGCTGTTTGGCAATAATGAAAGGAGTTGAACTGGTTGCAGGTCAGCCTGAGAAGGTCGACGCTAATTTTGATGGGCTATCACAAATATGACAAGCCCTGAGAAATGGCGTCAAAACAATCAACCTAAAACATCATTCTATTAAGGCTGACGGAAATTTTGAAGCTCCGTCTGATTTCTGACAGGCCGTCAAAAATATCGTCAAATGAGTCGGACCCAGCTTCAAATTTTTGGTCTTACCAGCCCAGCAATAGCTGTTCACATTCCCGCATATATTAGATAGTTTACTTACAGATTTAGTTTTCTTTCCTTAAAGAATTATTTTCCTTCCTTTTTTAAATTTAATTCCTTCTAAGGCAAAATCTTAAGACTCTCCTTGTTGAATCCTGAGAGTTAAGTCAAGAAATCTTCTTCCTCTCTCATCTCATCCTTCTCTCACTCACAAGTCTAAGTGCTCAAAGATTCATCAACTAAGTGTTGACATCCAGGTATGGAAAAACTTCAACTTCATCTTTATTTGGATCAATTATGAACTATAAGAAACCATGGTTTCAAAGGAGTGAGCTGAACCCATGAACATACTTCAATCTCCTTCGAAAACTAGAGTTTGTAGGGGCATGTGGTATAATTTCTGGGAAATATCAGTAAGAGAATGACCTAAGTTGAAATTGAGAATAATGGTAGAAGAAAAATTAAGCAAAAAGAAGTTAGAAGTTTAATGTTGTTTGATGGCAAACATTCATGGCCTTGCACCTGTGTGACGGCCGGTCAAAATTGCCGTCAAATGCTGAGAAATTTTGTAGATTCTGGATAAGGTTGACGATGTTTTTAAAGCGCCGTCATACGTGTGATGGCAAATCAGAAAGGCCGTCAAATCTGTACACTAAAAACAGTGATGATAATTAAATTGAGGTGATCCTTTTTCTTCTATTGTATGATTATGGGCACTAATTGAGAAATTTTATGTTTGCACAGAACCGAGCATGGCACCCAAAAGGAAGAATCCAACCACACCAAAGAAAGCAGCTAAAGAGAGTGTACCTCGACAACTTGTCAACGGGGACTCTCATTATGAAGACGAGGAGCCTTTTCTCAGGTGGAAAAGAAAGAGGACTAGTCTAAAGACTCCACCTCCACCTAAGCCTATTGAGGTGGAAGATACTGATGATACTGAGATGACAACCTCATCTGAGCAAGCTTCTGAGGAAAAAGGTTCAGAACAAACTGTGTAGCGTTCTGAGGACATTGAACAAGAAGATGAAACTAAAGATTTTGAGAGGCCTACAGCTAAAGAAACTGAGTCTGAATCACCATCTTCGGAGTAGCAAGGTGATAAGGATTCTCCAGTACGGGGAACTTTGGTGAAATAGAAAAAACCCGAGGTTAGGAACAATGCGAGATGGAAAATCCCTAGGGTTGAAATGATCTACTTGGATGGACTTCGCAGAACAGATCGACGAAATGCCAGAAGGCCAATTCAAGAGGAGAAGAAGATATCACTATAGAGTTGATCAAATACCCTAAGGTGATACAAAAACTCAAGGAGTATGGCCTGGAGTGGACTACTAGGGGAAACGGTGTTTACTTTCCTTCATTGGTCTGGGAGTTCTACGTGAACTACTAGGCTACGGTGGAAAATATGTGCCAAGGAGGGGATAGAACTTCCAATAAGCCTCTTCTAACCAAAGTTTCAGTACATGGAGTAAGGGTGGATGTATCAGATGCCACCATAAATAGATTTCTTCATGGGGAAACATTCATCCAATGAGCCACCTCACCTACATTCAATGCCCGGTTGAAGTATCAGGAAAATTAGCGCAAGTGGCTAGCAAATTTCATAGTAGATGGGGAGCTGAAGTGATTGAATAATCCGACAGAAAAGATTACCAAAGCATCTCTAAATTCAGAAGTAAGATTTTAGTGGGGTTTAGTGTGGATTCATCTAAAACCCACCAAGGGAGACAATGTATTAGGGGATGATCGAGCAATATTGGTTGCAAGCTTGATAGATAGGACCCCCTTAGATTTTGGAGAGATCATAGTGGAGGAGATCAAAATTCGACTCGTAAGACACGATGCTGCATATCCATTCCCATGTCTGATTACTAGGTTGTGTGAAGAAGCTAATGTACTTGTGATTTCAGGTATTGATGATGAGATACATGCCAAGAAAACTCACAACCCTATTAGCAAAAATGAAATTCAGTCGGGCTTCCAATTTGATTGAGATACAGATGGTGCAGAAGATCCTCTGATCACTCAGACTGTTCCAGAACCATATGTGGGGGTGCAAAGCTCTGACGTTGGACCACCACCACCAGCACATTCAATCCAGGAAGATTCAGTGCCACAAAGCAACAAACTGCTTCAGTTTCTCCAGCAACAACATGGTCGGTATTTCAGCCGATTGATATCAAGAAAGTAGCTAGACAAGCAAATTGGTGTGAGGTGCAACTTCAGGCCTTCGCTAAACAATTTGTAGCTGCTTTAGACAAAAGAGTAAAAGCTGCACTAGAACCTTTCATGACCTTGCCTGTACGGGTAGCAGATCTAGAGAATAGGTTCGATACTCGGGCGAGAGAGATGATAGGCACTGATCTTACCACTTTTAGGGTTACATTGGACAAGGTGAAGACTGAGTTTGGAATGTTACAGCACTACCAAATTATGGTGCCATCATGATCAGCCATACATGATGTAGAGGAATAAATTCCTATACTTGATCTTACTGTAGATTCCCCAAACAAAAAGAAGAAAAAGGGGGAAATAAAGGTAAGAACAAAAGAGATGAACCTGATGGCGAAGAAGAGAGAAAGGCTGAAAAAAATCAAAGAAGAAGACAGAGAAGAAAGACTTGAAAAGGGCAAGACTGGAGTCTCTGGCTAACATAGAGAAATAGGAAGCAGCCATCAGAGCTAGGGATGTAGGTGCTTCATTGATCCAGGATCCAGCTACTGCAAAGGTAGATGCCATGAGTAGGGAAAAGATAGCTGATGATGTGGTAGCAGGGTCAGAGACCCAGGATCCATAGGCTTGACTGTCTTCAGTTACATCCTAACCCTTGGTATATTTTAATTTTGATTTTAAGTTGAGTGTATAGGGAAACTGTTGTTGTAACATGTTCTATATATAATTAGGAGTAGTTCAATTACTCGAGGCATTTAACTCGTTTTGTGACTTTTTGAGTACCTCTCCAATGGTCTGATATGTTGTGAACTGTATGAAGTGCATTTGGTGTGACCACTGTGTATCTGTTTGTGGAAATAGTGTGCCAAATAAGTAACCTATAAAAAATGAATGCATGAAAAGGATGACTAGTGATGTGCTATATACTTGGGTGCCATGTGTGTGTAAGGTCTTACTCAGTTCCCATTATGCGTTGAATCTAGACCTTGCCCAGTTAGTCGTACCATAGTCATAGGATAAGCGTTAGGAAAGGATCATAGGCCATTTTGTATGTCAATCTAGTTTAGCTTAAATGACCATCCAAATGTGAATAATATCCCTTGATCCCTTTTTGAGCCTAAATAGTCCAGTTCTTTCTTTTACACCTTTCACCTTCCCATCACATCACAATGAACCTATTTTAGCCCTGGTCCTTCTTGGACACTGTGCACCTTAACTTAGGCAAATAGCCTAAGTTGAGGGTGGCTACTATAGGGGTGCGTGATGCATTATAAGTATGAAAAGAGGTAAAAGAAGGAAAATAAATAACAAGTTGGGTGTAGTGAAAAAGAAAATAGTAAAAGAGAAAACTGAGAAAGTTAATCTAATGCTTGAACATACAACACCCATATTGAGAATACCTATCAAATAAATGAGGGAAGAAAAGAAGGTCAAAAGTTGAAACCCCGTGAGTTAATGTAGTGCCAAGGAGGTGTAGTCACTATGAAATATCCTTGAATATCATACCAGCCCTAGCCTACGTTACAAGCTCAGAAAGTCCCTATAGAGGTCCTAACTAACTTATCTGAAGACTTTGGTACTAACTATAAGGGCAAGTCTATGGTATTTGATGTGCAATGTTGGAACTTCGTTCTGAGAGTGAGTCTTACATTCATCCCTATGTTAACACATGTGAATCTGAGTAAAAAAGAGATTTCTTTGTTGTGAGGGCATACCAGGTATGTTGCTATTGACTACTTTGTTCGAAGAATGTTATTTGGGTATGTGCTAGGTTGTTATTGCTAAAATTTTTGCCATATCTAGATGCTTGTGTGTTACATGGTTGTTTTCAAATATTAGACACAGTTGAGTTTATTTTGATTAATCATGGAGATGGTGCATGTATTCTGAACTGATAAGAGTAGTTAGCTACCGAATTGTACTTTGTTTACTCCTAGTTATGTTTTGGTTGCTTGAGGACAAGCAATTGTTTAAGTTGAGGGTGTTGATGTGTGAACCGATGCTAACATATTTGAAGCTTTTAACTCTAAATAATTGTAAAGTCTTAAGAACCCTTCGTTGTTTTTGATTACTTTAATTGTGTTAATGCAGGCATAAGTGATCGGGGAGGAAACCAAAGGAAAGAAGAATAAATCAGATAACATCTGGTATAAATAAGCTGAAGTGTAGCTGACGTTAATTCTGAAGCACCGTTATACATGGGATAGGATGTCAAAGTTACCATCAAGATTAGACAGAACCTGAAGTGTTGAGAGGAAATGTGATGGTGATTCGGAAAGGCCGTCAAATATAGGACATGGCGTCAAAATCGCCGTCAACCAGAGAAAGAGTATGTTGATTTCCAGTGAAGATGTGACGACAGTTTTCACGTGCTGTCAGGATTTTTGACATGCCATCAGGATTGCCATTTGATAAAGAAGAATATAAAAATTCACTGGAACCTTTGATGGCATCTCGCATACGTCATCAGGAATATGACACGCAATCAAAAGCATCGTCATCTAAATTGAAGAGAAAATTGATATTTTAATTTTATTTCCTTATTTAGGATTTACTATTTAAAGACTTGTTTCGGGGGTTATATGGAGAGAATATGTCATTATCTATCAGGAATTAACCTAGGGAAGAGAGGCACATAACATTGCTCTCTTACATCAATTCTTCTTCTTGTTTTTATCAACTATTTTTGGGTTTCTACCTTGTGATTCAATCAAAAAAACTACTTGTTGTTTTACATCTAATCATAAGTTATCCTTATCATTATGAATTCAACCTGTGATTTCATTCATCAAATCATGAGTGGATAATTCCATTAGCCGGGGTTATGGGATCCATGGATTAGGGTTTTATATGATATTAGGTGTTTAACTGATTCAAAGAGTAGTAGAACATCTTGAAATTGTGTTGTTTTAACTGAAATCTAGTGGTTGAAAACGTTAGGTTATGCCTTAGGTTTTATTTGCTTCTAACGGAGAAATAGACTAGAGGACGTGAATTATCAACAGGGACTTGGAAGCAACAACCTTCTGTTTAATGATTAATGCCATAACTGGATTAATCTACCTGAGATAACATCCTATTAGAAATAGATAAGTTATCTAAGCTCGAGAGAACTAGATAATAAATTGTCTGGTGAGGTCGAGAGATAAGTCAAATAGTATAATCGTCAAGGATATTCTGCTTTTCTAGTCATTTCGAGAATATCTAGCATTACCTAGTATCTGTCAATTCCTAAAACCCTTGGTGAACATAGCTTTGATTTCCCATTTATCTTGATTACAAACACTAAAGTATTGAACGTGATATTTAACACACTGTGAACTTAAACCCCTATCTTTCGGAAACAATAAACTACCGATAAAATCTTTCGTAAACAAATCAAAGTTCACACCCTATTCCCTGTGGGATTCGACCCCAACCTAGTTGGGTTTTATTTTGACAACAATCGCTTACACCCATTCCAGAGTGTAATTTGAGCATTATCAGTTTGTCTGTCAACAAAGTGAGGACCTAAGTTGATAGGACATCACCTAAGTGATGACCTATCAGCCACGTCGTCACCCCGAACTAGTGAGCCATTATTCAGCTTCTAAGTGATGACCTGAGTTGATAGGCCATCACCTAAGTGATGACCTATTAGCCCTAGTCGTCACCCAAGACTAGCAACTCATAAAATTAGATTTTGAGTGACGACTTGGTGTGATAGGTCATCACATGGTTGACGAACTATCAACCAAGGTCGTCACCTTTGAAATTCAGAAATTTCTATTTAAATCCATAAGGGTATTTTGGTATTTTTTCCATCCTAAATTTCACCTACATGATTTAAATCATCCAAAACATGTTAGAATCGATCTTCAATCAATTTTACAACTTATCAAATCCTCTCCACTCTCAAGAACAAGATCAAACTAAGGTTTCCTCTAAGTTCAAGATTTCAGGAAAAGGGTCAAGATTAGAGTTCCAATCTTCAAACTAAACGACATAAGGTACGTAGGTCTTTCCTAACTACATGGGCATGGCTAAATCTATATATTAATTTTTTGGATGTTGAGAAATAATGTTTTCATGAAAAGCTTGAATTACAATGAAAAGTAAGGATTTCAAATCCTTCATATGATGCATGATTTTGGTCTTGGGCCTTACGATGAATTAATCTCTACTTGTGTATATGTATAAACGTGTTTTCATTTTTGAAGTATGAATTGAGAGAATAAAGAATTAATTTTCTCTCTCATTGTGTTACCTTTCTGATTTACAAATTAAGAGTTATTGAATTGCATGATTGTTTTGAGAAATTGACCACTACATGTTTATTTAAATGCTAAAAAGAGAGCACTGCATAGTTGATATATGTTTTGATAAGAAGAACTCTCTAGCATTGTTGAATGTTTTTAGTTGTCAACTGAATAAATTGGATTGAAGAAACTAATGTATATTATTATATGGCCTATACATACGACTTGCAAGTCTTGGTATGATGATACCAAAATCAGATAATGCTATAAAGACGTAGAACAAAATAAAAGTCAGATTTCAATTAGATTTTCAAAATTTGAGCTCTGCAAGATGTATGTTCAAAAAAAGTTAAAAATGGGCTTAAGATATGTTAGGTGGTTATCCAAAGAAGGAACTAGTTTAGAAAACTCATTACCCAAAATTGTGTTTTGCCAATAAGGGTTATTATATCCCCAAGAGGGATTATATGCTGGCCTAGTGTCCTGTGGTATATAAGACTCAGAAACTCCTACTCGTACTGCAAACATGGGTTGGGGGATTATCCCCCGAGTCAACGGAGGATTCCATATAGCCCATGGAATATCAGACTTGTAGGGTGGACCACCTAGCTCAGAACTAAGAGAAAGATGTTGAGTTGATTTACAGAACTGCTTTTAAAAGGCCTAATTACTATGACCATAGATTTTCAAATGGTTTATGATGATGGATTTTTCATGAAATGCTCTCACTTACTTTATGTATCAGTATTTTGTTTTTGGATAGTTGTGCGTACCAGTACATCCGTATTTACCCCTATATTTCAGGATCTGACGCACAGTCCTGGGGTTCAGCTAAGCAGTAGAGTGGTGTTTTAAAGCTTTGCAGTTGGTGAGCGTCTCCTATTTTGAAAGACTGGATTTATAGAACATTTTCATTCATTTAGTTTATGATCTGACTTGGGGCCTTGTCCCAGTCTTATTTTAGATTTATGATGAATCATGTAATGATAGAGATTTTGCAGACGACTGTCACATGTTTATAGTATTTAGAATTCCTTTTTTAATTCTTCAAAGTTTATGAGATAGACCATGGATCTGTTATGTGTGTTGTTTTTTCGCAAATTTTCTTATATCATTTGAATAACGAGCATGATTACCAGATGGAGAAGGTCGCCTAGGACTTCATAGTTCGGGATCCTCGTTACGGCCAGGGCCCTACCTCGGGTCGTGACACATGGTCCATCACATTAGTGTAACACTTGGGATATGACAGAAATGGGTGAGTCATCCATTTTTTGGGAGGTATTTACTTGTATGTTGAGTCTTTCAGTAAATGGTCCAGTCGGGGACTTTATTCCGGTCTAGATAATTTTCATTAGAGGTTTCGTAGATGAGATTTGAGTATTGTATTGTCATAATTTTCTTGACACAGTTTTGAATTATAATAAATCTCCATTGAACATTATTGTATCTTCCGCACTTTGATTTATGTATGAATTATGCTTATGATTACTCGGTCCTTCATCGTTTGGGATGCCCGTCGCGGTTAGGGCATCGTCTCGGGTCGTGACAATAATATATATGCTATAATTTAGGGGTGAATTCAAAATTTAATTTGAAAGACTTCACCTTTTAATATTTATTTGGCCATGAATTCATTGTTTGTTTTTTAAATTATGGGATCATAATTATTATTTTACTAAAATTTTTTAGTGATTTCATTTATACCAAGAGTCTAAAATAAGAAAATCAATTGAACCGACATTGTTATATTACATCCAGATCTATATATGTATTTATCAATGCATAAATTGTTTACATGTGTAAAGTTAAGCTATGCACGTCTCTTCACTATTCAATTAATAGACTTATCATTTCTTCATTTTCTATCTTTTAAAATTGATTGACCAAATGAAAATCTCATCATTAGTGAGTCTCTCGTGTAAATTGAAGAAAAATGTATCGAAAGTTGTGTGTCACATGAGCGAAAACTATAGTAATAAATTAGTCTTTTAATATCCCTTTCAGACATTTATAGTCTTGTCTATAATTTTCTAAAAATCAATTGTACTGATCGAATTGAGCTGTACCAAGCTAAATTTAAGTTCAGGATCTTCAAATATGACTAAGTCCATTTAAACACTTGGAAAAGTTTTAGGTTGTTATCTCTTTAAGCATGTTACTAAGTGTGGTATCAAGGCGAGAATACTACGAGGTGTTACAATACTATGGTCAGTTTTACCACTTTTATGATCAGTTGTATTAGTCTATGTTAGGGGGTTATGAACATCCGATATCAAGGTTTTAAACATGCATCAATTTATAAGTTCATGATTTCGTTAGTTATGTATACAATATTAATTTTAGAATACCATGACTTGAGCATATCATTATTCCATTTATGTTTTAGTTAAACTTTTGAGTCATTCAGTTCAGAACAACACTTAGTATCGAGTGAACGCAGGTATGGCGGCTCCCCCATTAGTTAGGTAGAGTTATTAGTAGCAGTCCCTAAGTTACAAAACTATGTTGTCAGTGTAGGTAACGAGGGGTCACCCGTCACAATTTAGTCTTGACACCCTTGTTCTTCAGGACATTAAATTAGTAGATCCATGTCAGTTAGTGTTGGTACCATTGGCAAGGTATCGACACCCTTCCAATAGGGGTTACAAGTTAGACCTCGATTAGTTAAGATTTGGATATTTCAGTTGCAGTTATCTCTCACAGTCCTCAGTTAAGTTATTCAAATTATATTCAGTTCAGATTTGCATGACCAAGTGTTCAGTATCTTAGTCATCTAGTTATTCAAATTATTTCAGTACATGTTTATACTTGGTCTTGCATTTGACTTTTCATGTTCATATATTCATGCTCAGTATTTATGTATATCAGCTAGCTTCCAACTCACATACCGCTACATTCAAAGTACTGATTGCATACTCTCTTTTGAGCAATATTGTCTTATAACATAAGTTCAGATGTTCAATTCACAGATCGCACGTAGTCTGTTCCTGTGCCACTAAGCATCAACATTGGTGAGTCCTCATCAGTCAAGGACTAGTTATATTATTAGTTATTCATCCTAGTATTTTATTTCATGCTATTTCGGTTAGTCAGAGATAGTCGGGTGATAACGCTCAAATTACACTCTTGAATGGGTGTAAACGATCGTCGTCAATATATTTACCCAACTTCGGAGTCAGGGTCGAATTCATAGGGAACAATGTGAGTGGCGATTAAACAAGTTCGAAACTATAGCTACAAGTTAAATTCAAATACATAATAAAAAAGGACAAAATAGGGTTTTTATCAATCAAACAAATTTTAATGTTTCAACTTATTTTAGAACTCAAAACTTGGATTTCAATAGTTCGAATCAATAATATAGAGACACTAGGGTTGTGATCACTATGACTATTAATCTCCATTGAATAATAACTGTTCATTATTCTCGTGATAGGTGGGAACAGAAGATTATCCCTGCCGATGATACTATCTGACTTATCTCTCGACCTCACCAGAAAATTTATTATCTAATTCTCTCGAACTTAGATAACATATCTATTTCCAACCAGATGTTATCTCAGGTAGATTGATCCAGTTATGGCATCAATCATTAAATAGAATGTTGGTAGCTTCCAAGTCCCTATTGATAATTCATAATCTCTAGTCTATTTCTCCATTAGAAGCAAATAAAATCTAAGGCATAACCTAATGTTTTCAACCACTAGATTCAAGTTAAAACAACAGAATTTCAAGACGTTCCCACAATCACTCAAACCCTAATCAACCTATTAAATCAAGGAAATAATAATCATAGATCCCACAACCCTAGTTGTGGGTTTTAGTTGCTCATAAGATAGAAAGAGATTAGAAAGATTAAATTCATAACTTAAAGCAAGTGAACTTACAAAAGATGAAATTGAAAGTTGTTTCTCCTTCAAGAACAATAAGAATTTCCCACAACTAAATCAAAGGATGGAAAATTAAATTCTAAGTTAAGAAGTCAAAAACAAGTGAACTCCCCTTTACTAAGTTACAAGATGTCAAAAGCTGCTTCCGAAGTAGTGAATGAAACCCTAAAAGATGATATTTATACTAAAGCCTAATTAAGAAAATAAAATAACAAAACTTAATAAAATTCTCAAAATAGGTGACGCTCAAGCTGGCGCCGCGTCAAGAGTCTGACGCTCTATCACGGATGGCATCAGAATGCTTCAGTTTCCTTCAAAATTTGTCTTAGGCTAATAATGTAGCTGATGCCGCGTCACCGATCTGACGACGTATCACCAACGTCGTCAGATTTCTTCTTCAAACTTAATTCTCTGGTTTAAGCTGACGCCCTTCGTGACGCCTAACACTAACTTGATGCCTTATCACCAACGTCGTCAGAACTTCTTCTCAGGCTTCAAGTTTTGGGTTAAGGTTGACGCCAAACGCTGTATCACGGAGGTTGTCAGCCATGATTTCTTCTCTTTTTCTCAGATTTTCAACTCTTTTGCTCCATTGTCGGTTGTTTTTATTCCTTCAGCCTTTTACTGCAATATCATGAGCAAACACATCAAAACAATAAGAGTTGCTTCAGAATCCACAATTATTTTGAGCTAAAAAGAATTAAATGTGTTAGCTTTTGCTCACACATCAATATCCTCAACTTAAAATAATTTCTTGTCCTCAAACAACTATATAACACCATAGTAGACACATAAGATACCTATCACAGTTGATTATAAAGTTTAGCTCAAAACTCATACTACTCTCCACGTTTAATCCAATTGTGCATATCCATGAAGATTAACAATGTGACCCAAAGGAATCAAGATATGGCATCAATTCAGTAACAATAACCATGCATATGTATAAGTTACACTACCCAAACAAGTAAACAGCTAGTAATGCAACCGATATGCCCTTACAACAAAGAAGTCCCTCCTCACTCATATATGAACTCAATCATGTCAATGCGTGGACGGTCAAGAGACACTCACTCTTAGAAAGAAATTCCAACCAATGCATGTTCAAATACCATATGCTTTCCTTTATTTTCTTCGGCTTGTAATGCAGGCTAAGGGCTAGTATGATATTCAATGGCATTTAGAGTGACTAAGCCTCCTTGGCACTACCTTAACTTTTGGGGTTAACTTATTAACATTTTTCTTCTTTTTATCCTTTTCTTGATCACACATTATTCAGGATATATGTGGCTTTTCTTATTTATTTTTTTCACAACTATTCATTTCTTATTCTTTTTCCACAGCACCCTACTTTTTATTCTTTTTTCTTTTATTCTACCATTCCTCATACTTATTTTACATCACGCACCCCTATGATAGCCACCCTCAACTTAGGCTATTTGCCTAAGTCAAGGTGCACAGTGTCCAAGAAAGACTAGGGCCAAAATAAGTTCATTATGATATTAATGGGAAGGTGATAGGTGTCATAGAGAGAAATGGTCAATTCAGGTTCAAAATAAGGATCAAGAGATATCATGCATAATAGGGAAGGTCATTTACGCTAAAAGTGAACTAACATCAACAACGGCCTATGATCCTTTCCTAACCCCCATCTTTCAACCAAAGTAATACTAACTGGGCAAGTTCTGGATTTAACACACAAAGGGAACTAAGTAGTATCTCACACACACATGGCACAAAGGTGCATCACAAGCTTCTACCTATCCAGTTCATGCGATTGTTTAGCAGTAGATATCATGTCACTAGTACTAATAACATAACAAGATGCACAATGGTCACACATAAATGTATATCACATAGTTATAAAACAGACCAACGGAGAGGTGTTTATCATTCTCAAAAATCAACAAAAATATGTCAACTATCCTAGATACTTATTTTTCTCCCAATTAACCACAACACATCACAAAACAAAACACAATACGCCTAAACATGCCATCTCTACTAGGAACAAAACTCTGAGGAAAAGAGGAATGGTAACAAAAATCCCAGGAGGACATCAACACCCACAAGTAGCCCCACCCTCAACTTAATATCATGCATTGTTCCCAATACGTCAAATCAAAACAAGAGAGGTAGAAATATACCTGTGGCACTATGGGTGCGAATAGCTGATGTCAATCACATAATACGAATACAAATAACAAAATACCTTGGGTTGCCTCCCAAGAAGTGCCTAGTTTAATGTCGCAGCACGACCCAACTCATCTTTTCACTCCACCTTGAGGATATAAATTTTACCCCCAAATTAGAGTCCATCTTCTTGCCTCGCTCATAGGGAGGTGGTACAAATATTAATAAACCAAGTAATGGATGATGCATGGTAAACAACTCAACTTTAAAGTGAGGTGTGTTTCTGTGTTGCTTATCAAGTGTAAAATAAAGAATATAGGATTCTTGTTCCTCATATTCACAGTCTTCCACTATTTTAGATGATTCCACAGATAAGATATCATCTAAACATAATGTGGAAAAATGCTTCGAGTGTGGCCCAAAAATTCCTACTTCAAAATTTACATTATCCTCTACACACTCACTTTTATTCATGTTCTCAACATTTATACTTTGAATTGGGCTAGAGTCTTCATAAAAGATTTGCTTGGATTCTTATTTTGCCTCTAGCACCATTCCCTTAATCTTGGCATCATCCCTCATGGTTGGCTCGGTTGGTTGGGAAATCTCCAAGGTCTCGATATCCATCTCTTCTATCATTTCTCTTCCCTCGTTAAATGCCCTAATGTCTTGACGTATGTCACATATGGTATCATTCGTTGTGTCTGTATGATCCAACATTAGTTGAAGCATAGCTTCAATGCCACTCTTTCCAGTACTTTGTTCTTCCTTTTCTTGACCATAAGACCTGTCATACTCATAAAAAGAACTAGAACTTGGGTTAGCGCAATAGGGGGAGGGGGCATTTGGTAAATCACTCCAATGTCCATCTTGATCATCACATAAAGAACAATTATACTCCCGGTAGTATGGATATGGTGCACATATCTCTCTTCGAGGAGCATATCTACAATCATGCCAAAAGTGGGGTCCATCACAATATGGACATGGATCATCCAAATAAGATTTCCAACCATCAAACTCATGTTCATTCCAAGATTCCATAGTAATAAGTAAATTAGAACAAAAATTTACCTAACACAAGGAATAAGAAAAACTAAAACAAATATTTACAAGTTTGAATTCAAGCAAGTAGGCTAAAATTCCAAACCAACTCAATATGCCAAATCGTTCTCCGACAACGGCGCCATTTTTGATAACGCTCAAATTACACTCTTGAATGGGTATAAGCGATCGCCGTTAATATATTTACCCAACTTCGGAGTCGGGGTCAAATCCACAGGGAACAATATGAGTGATGATTAAACTAGTTCGAAACTGTAGCTACAAGTTAAATTCAAATACATAATAAGAAAAGGACAAAATAGGGGTTTTTATCAATTAAACAAATTTTAACGTTTCAACTTATTTTAGAACTCAAAACTTAGATTTTAATATTTTGAATCAATAATATAGAGAAACTAGGGTTTTGATCACTATGACTATTAATCTCCATTGAATAATAATTGTTCATGATTCTCGTGATAGGTGGGAACAGTAGATTATCCCTGCTGAAGATACTATCTGACATATCTCTCGATCTCACCAGACAATTTATTATCTAATTTTCTCGAACTTAGATAACATATCTATTTCAAACCGAATATTATCTCAGGTAGATTGATCCAGTTACGACATCAATCATTAAACAGAATTTTGGTAGCTTCCGAGTCCCTGTTGATAATTCACGACCTTTAGTCTATTTCTCCGTTAGAAGCAAATAAAATCTAAGGCATAACCTAATGTTTGCAACCAATAAATTCAAGTTAAAACAACAGAATTTCAAGACGTTCCCACAATCACTCAAACCCTAATCCAACTATTAAATCAAGAAAATAATAATCATAGATCCCACAACCCTAGTTGTGGGTTTTAGTTGCTCATAAGATAGAAAGAGATAACAAAGATTAAATTCATAACTTAAAGCAAGTGAACTTACAAAAGATGAAACTGAAAGTTGTTTCCCCTTCAAGTACAATAAGAATTTCCCACAACTAAATCAAAGGATGGAAAATTGAATTCTAAGTTAAGAGAGTCAAAAACAAGTGAACTCCCCTTTACTAAGTTACAAGATGTCAAAAGATGCTTCCGAAGTAGTGAATGAAACCCTAAAAGATGCTATTTATACTAAAGCCTAATTAAGGAAAGAAAATAACAAAACTTAATAAAATTCTCGGAATAGGTGACTCCCAAGCTGACGCCGCGTCAAGAGTCCGACGCTCTATTACGGATGGCGTCAGAATGCTTCAGTTTCCTTTAAAATCTGTCTTAGGCTGACGATGCAGCTGACGCCGTGTCACCGATCTGACGGCGTATCACCAACGTCGTCAGCTTTCTTCTTCAAACTCAATTCTTTGGTTTAAGCTGACGCCCTTCGTGATGCCTTATCACCAACTTGACGCCTTATCACCAACGTCGTCAGAACTTCTTCTCAGGCTTCAAGTTTCTAGTTAAGGTTGACGCCAATGCTGATAAGCTATCACAAGGCTGACGACGTATCACGAAGGTCGTCAGCCATGATTTCTTCTCTTTTGCTCAGATTTTCAACTCTTTTGCTCCATTGTCGTTTGTTTTTATTCCTTCAGCCTTTTACTGCAATATCATGAGCAAACACATCAAAACAACAAGAGTTGCTTCAGAATTCACAATTATTTTGAGCTAAAAAGCATTAAATATGTTACCTTTTGCTCACACATCATTGGGGACCTATCCCAACAACATTATGTTTAGAGGCTTTCAGACAGTCAGACAGTTAGACCTGTTTTCCAGTGATGTATTTCAGCTACTTTTTCTATTTTCTTGATTTTCAGATGATTTTTCTAAAGTGACTTCCGCACAGTATTTTTTACCTTCCTTTTTTTTGTGTGTGTATTTGTAGCTTTTGCCAGATCATAGTTTAGCTTGGGGTTACTCGTAACCTTAAGCACCATGCTACGATTAAGGGGTAAGCTTGGATCGTCACAATTAATAAATCTGCCATTTGATTATTCTATCTAATTAAACGCATAAAAAAATAAAATTATAGAAATTAAATATTATAGCAATAAAATTGGAGTAATAAACAAAGTAATAAAGAAGACAAAAAGGTCCTCCCAATTTGGGGGGTTTGGGGAAGTGTCTACATAAAATTGGGCAATGATAGAGAGTGAAAAAAAAGAGATAAAAGTTTTGTGTTTACTGATGGATGAAATCCAATGAATTATTTCCGGTGATTCACACGGCAGCGTAGATTTTCAATTACAAAGAGATTTTTTTTTTCTTTTGTTACCTAATAATGTGTGTCTGAATAGAGATTTCACCAAAGTTTCAAGTAAAAGTAATATATGAGTAAGAAAGTGAAAAATAGAGAATTTATCTATACGATATCAGAATATCATTTTTTGGTATATAATACAATAAACAAACAAGCAAAATCTAAATATTAATATATTACGAAGATCCATTAGTAACAAAAATAAATTAGTAACTATCTAGTTATTCTTATTTTAAGCTCATAACTATTCTTTAAGATATAAAAATAGGGTTATTTTTATAAAAATATAAAAGTTGGGATAAAGTTTGAAAACTAGAATTATTATTATTTAACGAACAAAAGTGAGTTGAAAAATAGATTTAGAGATAATATTCGAAATTCGAAATTCAATTTGAAAAAAACTGAACAATTTGTAGCATATTAAAAAATAAAAAATTATTTGAATGAGGTGAATACATAAAATGATGAGCGAAGTCAACTATAGGACTTTTCAAGCCTCTAACAACATCAAAATCACCCAAAATCCTTACCAAGACATTTGAGAATTGTGCCAACCATTCCCACGCTTCAATATCACATAAAACGTAATATTTCACAAATCAGGCCATTACAATATCACAACAAATACAATCATAAATGAGAATATCATAATCACACTTGTAGTCTTGTACAACCAACAACTCTTTAACACAACCTCATTTGATGTAATTAGACACTTAGAATATCACTCAACAATTAGAACACACACACATACAGACCACCTCCTCTCCCTCATTTTTTCCACTCCCCATCATTAATACCAACAACCAACAATTCCATGGACGGCGAGTCTGATCCGAGGTTTTGGTGGTTCAGGAGCTTCCATCCGTGACAAACTCAACTCTCGTTCAATTAATAAATTTGATTTGGAAAAGGTCCATCTCTTTTAATCTGTTATCTCCTTATTTCCTTATCGATATATTCTTATGTTGTTAGAAGGCATTTGTATTTATTGTTGTTGTTTGATTATGGGATGAATTTATTGATATTTGATTATATTAATGCATATTTGATTTCCATATTAGAGTAATGGATAATTCGGGGAGGGATTGAAAATCGACATTTTCAAATGCTTATCAGTTTGTTTTAGATTCCTATTACTATTGATTTTGATTCATTTTCAATTGATGGTAGCATGTTGGTGAATGTTGGGTAGACAAACTTTAGAATTTCATAATTGTTGAATGGTTGAATGTTTGTTTGAAGGGTTTCTATTTTTATCATTTTGATCAAAATATATTCATTTATTGGGCAATGCCCTGAAGTCATATGTTCCCATTTACCGGAAAATGTCCCATGAGATTTTTTATTCAGAGGCCCTTCATGGACGAAATTCGGGATATCGGAAAAATCATAGTTTAGGCTAGTTTGGATAGAATAGGTATATTTCCGTACTTTATTTTTATTTTGGACAATATAAGCGGGTTGGACACTATTCTTTTTATTTTTATGTATGTATTTGCGTGTTTGTTTGCTTTATTCGTGAAATCTATTAATTTATGTTGTTAATTTAGCTGATATGAATCAATGGTGTTACCGTGCTAAAATGATAGGATCAAGGAGTTTATCACACCTTTCCCTCGACAAACAAAATTCGTTAATCAGAATCTTTGTGCGTTGATCAGTTTAGAGTCAATTGTTTTGAAAAGAATTATCTTGGTGACTTGGCACACCGAAATTCAATGTCAAGTAGAGACACTCATTTTTAATGTAAATTCATTTTTGAAATACCTTTTTTTCATTTTCAGATTTGAAAATCATTTTCGAACTTGAAATAAAATCATTTTTGTAAAAAAGGAAGGGGGGAGGGGGGCGCGGAGGGGTTGACAAACAATAAATTTAGTGCACCAAATTGTATGTGAATGCACTTTCAAAATTTAAACTCTATGAATTTTACTTTTAAAATTCTTATTGCTGAACTCATTACATATACTATTAAAATTATAAATTCAAATTTAGTATTAATGGATATTTTAATCTAGGGATGTGGATGATTACAAGCTGTGGTACTCTGGGAGCGAGAGGCGTAGGAATGGAGTTGGCATCTTAGTAGATGAAGAGCTTAGAGATCAGGTAGTAGAGGTGAAGAGGATCAACGATAGGTTGATGACTATTAAGTTGGTCATTCGGGGGTTTACCCTGAACGTGTGTAGTGCTTATGCGCCGCAAGTGGGCTTGGAGGGGGAGGAGAAGATGCGGTTTTGGGAGGCTTTGGATGAGGTGGTGAAAGGTGTGCCTAGCTCGGAGAAGATTGTTGTAGCAGGAGATTTCAACGGGCGCATCGGGGAGTTATTGGGAGGCTTTGGTGATGAGCATGGTGATTTTGGTTTTGGAGAAAGAAATGAAGAGGGGGCTACTCTATTGGATTTTGCGAGGTCCTTTGGGCTGGTGGTGGTGAACTCGGGCTTCCCGAAGAAGGACGATCACCTGATCACCTTTCGAAGCGCGATAGCCAAGACCCAGATTGACTTTTTGTTGCTTAGGAAAGGGGATAGGGCGTTGTGTAAGGACTGTAAGGTCATCCCAAGTGAGAATATTTCGACCCAGCATAGGCTCTTGGTTATGGATTTGGGTATAAAGAAGATTAGAAAGAGGAGGGGTGAGGAGTGTAGACCTAGAATTAAGTGGGGCGGCTTGACGCCAGTGAATGCGTGAGAGATAGGGGAGAAGTTGGCGGGAATGAGAGTGTGGGAGTGTAGAGGGGACGTGGATCGTATGTGGGATAGGGTGGCTAGGTACATCTGGGAGAATGCATGTGAGGTGTTGGGTGTTTCTAGGGGCCAGGCCGGGCATCATCGGGGGGATTGGTGGTGGAATGAAGAGGTTAAGAAGAAAGTGGGGACCAAGAAAGGGGCGTATGCTAAGTTGGTTGAGAGTAAGGACGAAGAAGAGAAGCGGGTAAACAGGAAAGAGTACAAGCTAGCTAGGAAAGAGGCTAAGTTAGCAGTTACGGCGGCTAAAACGGCTGCTTTTGAAAGCTTGTATGCAGGGTTACAGGGGAAAGGAGGGGAGAAAAAGTTGTTTAGACTTGCTAAGGCTAGGGAGAGGAAGGGTCGTGACCTCGACCAGGTGAGGTGCATTAAGGGAGAGGACGGTACAGTGTTGGTGGAGGAAGGCCACATTAAGAATAGATGGCAGTCGTACTTTCATAGGCTCTTGAATGATGAAGGGGATAGAGCGATTGTGTTAGTGGAGCTGGAGCACTCAGAGGAGTGTCGGGATTTTAGTTATTGTAGATGTTTTAAGGTAGAAGAGGTTAGAGAGGCTGTTCGCAGGATGCGAAGGGGTAGGGCGACGGGGCCGGATGAGATACCGGTGGATTTTTGGAAGTTCACTGGAGAGGCTGGTGTAAGGTGGTTGACTGGATTGTTTAACGAAATCTTCAAGACGGAAAAAATGCCCGAGGCTTGGAGGTGGAGTACCATGATCCCTCTCTATAAGAATAAGGGTGACATCCAGAGTTGCAATAACTATAGGGGGATTAAGTTATTGAGTCACTCTATGAAGATTTGGGAAAGAGTGGTCGAGGTGAGGCTGAGACGGATAGTGTCTATTTCGGAAAACCAGTTTGGATTTATGCCTGGCCGCTCGACGACGGAGGCAATTCACCTGGTACGGAGGCTGGTGGAATAGTATAGGGAAAGGAAGAAAGACCTACACATGGTGTTTATCGACCTGGAGAAGGCATACGACAAAGTCCCCAGGGAGGTGCTTTGGAGATGCTTGGAGGTGAGTGGAGTCCCGCTGGCATATATCAGAGCAATTAAGGACATGTATGATGGAGCAAAAACTCAGGTGAGGACGGCGGGAGGAGACTCAGAACATTTCACTGTCTTGACAGGATTGCATCAGGGATCTACTCTTAGTCCCTTTTTGTTTGCTTTGGTGATGGATGTGTTGACGCGGCGTATTCAAGGGGAGGTGCCTTAGTGTATGCTTTTTGCAGATGATGTAGTTTTGATTGATGAGATGCGAGGGGGTGTGAATGATAAATTAGAGGTGTGGAGACAAACTCTTGAGTCTAAAGGGTTCAGGTTGAGCAAAAGCAAGACGGAGTATTTGGAATGCAAGTTTAATGACGTGAGGCTGATGAATGAGATGGTAGTGAAGTTGGAATCACAGGAGGTAACGGTGAGATTGACGAGGATGTCTCGCACCGTATTGGGGCGGGATGGATGAAGTGGAAGCTCGCGTCGAGGGTGTTGTGCGATAAGAAGGTGCCGCCCAAGCTTAAAGGAAAATTCTATAGGGTGGTAGTCCGTCCGGCCATGTTGTATGGAGCGGAGTGTTGGCCAGTTAAGAACTCCCACATCCAAAAAATGAAGGTGGCAGAAATGCGGATGTTGCGTTGGATGTGTGGGCTGACTAGAGGGGATAGAGTTCGGAATGAGACTATCAGGGAGAAGGTTGGTGTGACTCCAGTGGAGTATAAGATGTGGGAAGTCCGATTGAGATGGTTCGGACACGTGATGAAGAGGGGCATGGATGCCCCGGTTCGTAGGTGTGAGAGGCTAGCGTTGGATGGTTTTAGGCGGGGTAGGGGTAGGCCGAAGAAGTACTGGGGTGAGGTGATTAGGCGGGACATGGAGCAGTTACAGCTCACCGAGGACATGACCCTAGATAGGAAGATCTGGAGGACGCGAATTAGGGCAGAAGGCTAGGGCCAATTTGGGTCGCTAGTGTAGGGAATTACTTGGGGGGGGGGGTATTATTCTTGTTATGATACCTTGTTCCATGTTTTATTACGAATCTGTGTGTTTTTCTCTGTTTTTATTACTTATGGGTGTCGTATTTATGTTATGTTATGAAATC
This sequence comes from Capsicum baccatum var. pendulum, assembly GCA_030864225.1. Classification (NCBI taxonomy): domain Eukaryota; kingdom Viridiplantae; phylum Streptophyta; class Magnoliopsida; order Solanales; family Solanaceae; genus Capsicum; species Capsicum baccatum. Next base: position 270,442,633 of record CM061550.1, read on the forward strand.
TTGCTCTATGCTTTACTATGTATTTGTGTGGTATCTCGTGTCTCGAGCCGGGGGTCTATCGGAAACAGTCTTTCTACTTCTTTAGAGGTAGAGGTATGGACTGCGTACATCTTACCCCCCAGACCCCACTATGTGGGAATACACTGGGTTTGTTGTTGTTGTTGATAATACTCAATATGTGTTTGACCATAGATTCTGTATATTATTTATTTTATTTGAAATTTATGAGATTCAAATCATACTTGATTATACTTATTACAAAAAATATTTGGAGTAATATTTACGGTTGAATGTTTTCTTTTATTTTTAAAAACAAGAAGTATGATTTATATCTCGTTATTTTCAAAACGAGTCAAATTCTTCCGAGTTTGATTAACTTATCTGAAACGCACAATAAAAGTTATTTTAAAAGAGTAAATGTCATATAATAATGGATAGGCACATCATGTCATGAATTGCAATGATAAAATCACAAAAAATTAAAACTACATGCTACTAAATGGTATAAAAAAAGTACTACTTTATTAGTAACAAGCCAGTTAATTTTTATAAAGCTAGCTACTGCTATTCTTTAAGATATAAAGATATGGCTATTTTTATAAAAATATAAAAATTGGAAAAAATTTTGAAAATTATTTTTTTTGAAAAAAAATGAGTTGAAAGAATAAAGTCAAAGATATTTTTCAAAATTTGAAATTCAAATTGGAAAAATTTGTTTGAATCTCACGGGATAATACCTTCTTCACAAATGGTCGTATGAAATTCACATAGCTTGAGGTGTGCCAAACATTGTCCTTAAGGATATTTCACCCTGTATGAGTGTATCCTTTAGAATTCAATTAGCTTTTCTATTATTAAATAAACTAGGAGTCAGGTTCTAACAAAGATTCACCAAAAGGAAACTAACACTCTATATAATGATAAGAAAATTTTGTCAAGTCCATCCCTCGAAGAAGATTGTGTTGATTTATATAATGAGAAAATTCATCAAATGGGTTGTCAATGTTGACCAAAGAAACCACTATTGTCATCAAATATTAATGGGTCACGACTCAAAATGATTATGGTCATTACGGGAAATAATATGGCTCATGAAGTCAATAAAAGTCATTAAAATAGAAATCATTGTCTTTCAATTATCATCGTAGACATAATAATATTTTTTTTGATATATCCAATAATTCCCTACATATCACAAAAAGAATTGTATTAAGGAATAAGATGAAGCGAGACATTTTGTTGGATTTTAAGGAATAAGATGAAGCAAGACATTTTGTTGGATTTTCACATATAAGTACAATGTGTCGAATCTACTGTACGTAGACTATGAACCAAACCTAGATAAAATATGATATAGACATGCAGAACAATTAGTGAAGTTTATAAATTCTATGAATCTAAAATTCTTTTATAAGCTCAAAGTCTTATTCTATAACACTATACCTGGACAATCTTTGTCGTTATCACAATTTTACGCTAAGAGGCCATGCTCCTGTCCTGGTATTCCTGAGTGCTCGAGAAGTTCGTCAGAATTTCATAAGTGACACCGCTCTATACTTATATATCCAATCATTATGTGTATTATACAGAATATACATCACCTATAAAGGATATGAATTGGATTAAGAGTTTTAACTCAACCTTCATTTTTCCTTATCGTACCGTACTATATTCACACATAATAGGAGGAAAATTATTTTATAGTGTTATTTCAGGTACACAAAATTTGAATTTTGGAAAAAAAACTTCAACACAAGTTCAAGAATAGGTCAAGAACACTTATGAAGTTTTCCAACACTTTCAACACAAGATCAAAATGACATTTCAAAGAAGTGTGTTTTCTGAATTTTAAAGAAAATTAGATGAAGCAGAAAAAGCCAAGTCCTCCGAATTTACGGAGTGTCCTTAAGGAAATAATTCCCCTCAGGTACCCGAGGTTGCAGAATTTTTCTCTCAAGATAAAATAGCCTAACAATTCGACAGTAGTGGTACCAAACGATCGGATTCTCTTAAGACTCACTCAATGGGAGATGATCACATGAAGTTTTTTTATATGAAAAGAAGTGTTTTTTAATTCAAAAATTTTTCTTACAAACCTGTGAAAAAATACAGGTTTATATAGACATTAAGTGCCCATTCAGAAAGGTGACAATGGTTCATCCGAAAGGTGTGTCCTTTGGAACAGTCATGTCTGTCTATTCGAAACAATGTGTCTTTCTGAACATCCACAACCATTCAAACAATCATAACTTTTTCCAAAATACTGTGTTTTACATGACGAGTTGCGTCTCTTTCGAGCATTGTTTCTATATGCAGAAAGATGCACGTTAATAGAGGATCAAAAGCTGCAAAAAGTTATTCTATTTTTCCTTTGAATTTTTCAGACTGGATTTTTCCTACGTTTAAAACATAAAAATTCAAAGCCGAAGCCAAATAAGCGACGATGATGACGGCGTGAGGCACCTCTTAGTTCTTGCCTGACTTACCCTGTGGAGTAAGTGTTTCTTAATATAAATACTTGAAAGTTTCATTATCCCACCAATGTGGGAGAATTAGTAGACTTTTTGATTTTTTAGTACACTTACCATTTTGAGTTTTATCTCAATTTTTTTCTCCACTTGGTTTCCTGTATTTTTAATTCACACTTTTAATCTTGAACCCAATAATCCCCTATATGAATGGGGAATGGATACTTTTTCATAAAAGATTATGGAAAAGTATGTGATCATCAAGAAAAGACTGATTGCATCTGGATAAGTGAGTTTCCCTTTGAACTTTCCATAGTGAACATGCATCGGATGCACTCGGTCAATCGGTAGATTTGATATATTTAAACAGTCGATCTTTAAGGTACACCTAAACAACACGTCACACAACCAACCTTTTATCATTTATAGTTCTCACAATTTTTTTTGTTTCGGCCATGAACACATCTTGGTTTTATAAGAGCTTAGAGAATAAGCCTTTACTAACATTCTCCTTAAAGTGGATTGCAACGTCCCGAGTCTGTATCCCATACGCTACACGATTCTAGCGACCCCAAAGGACCACCAACTAACTCATGACTGGTACCTGTTGTGGGCACTGAATAATAATAACATTTTAATAACAATATAACTGAAATAAATGCAAAAGTAAGGTTGTAAATACCATAAGGTTCATAATTGAAAACCAATATTAAATACTGGTAATTGAATACTGAAACATCTATCTAAAGTACTCTAGTCTAAAAACCTCTACCTATCTGAATATGGAGTTGATGGGACAAGTCCCCAACTAACTCCGACTACTGAAATAAACTAAACATTGAAATAATAAAATGATATGATACTTTTTCATCTAACTCTGAGGACTCACCACTAAGTCTATTGCTGATAGATGGGCTACTAAATGCGGTCAGGAGCCTGTGCATTTGAACCTATGATATAAGACATCATAGCATAAAAGAAAGGTATGCATCATTAATTTGAATGTACTAGTATGCTAAGTGAGGTAGGCTGATATGCATGGGTTTATATGCATGAACAAATAAGTGACTGGGTAGCATGAATATAACTAACTAAGAGTACATGCATGAATACATAAACTATAACTGAGATCATGTAAATATTGGTTACTGAGTTTTGAATACTGATTAACTAATATCTAAGTTTACTGATACTGTAGTACTGATAACTGAGTGACTATTTTTGATAGTCCTGATTTTGTAGAACGAAACTGTGCTGAGTTCCATCCTGAGCTGTGTGACTGTGTTTGACAGCCCTGATTCTATAGAACTGAACTGAGTTCTACACTGAGACTGAAACTTAAACTGTGAGAGGTAATCAACTAATCGAAATTCCCCTTTACTAAACTAATTTAGGATCCAACCTGTAACCCCACTTGGAAGGGTATCAATACCGTACCATGGTAAAGACAAATGCTGAGTCACCCTCATCTGACAGATGCCCTGAATGAGAATGGTGGTATCCTGAACTAGCAGGTAATACATCTCATTAACCCTCAATTGTCAGGTTGAAATCTTAACCTACGCTGGATATGTAGTTCTAAAACATAAGTACTGCTTCTAAGGATCACACCCTTTACTGGAAGGTGAGTCCCCATCCTTGGGTTCACTCAGTGCTGAATCCTACTCCCAACTGAATAGACACTGAACTGAGCACTAGACTGTTCTAGGCTAGACTAACCTGTTACTGATCATGGTGACTAACTAAACTGAACTGAGTTCACTGAGTTCTGCTAACTGATAGATTACTACTGAGTTCTGTTAACTCACTGAGTTCTGAACTGATTACTAAACTGAGACCGTGACTGATTACTGAGTACCACTATTCGTGACACTACTGAGACTGTTCTGTAACTACTATAGTTCTAGGTAAACAACAAGATTTTTTGGTATTGAATACCCCCAAGACTCGATAGCATAAAAATTAAAGCATAGCATGAACTTGGAAAGCACAACAATGCATACTTGTCCATAACTCATTCATAGAGACATTTCATAAAATACTTGTGAGATATAAATTTACACATATGCTATTATGTCATGATTTTTCCCATTTTATTCACATGAGCAACTTATCAAGCATTTGGTGACACTAAACAACATGTAGACATCATAATTTCAAATCCTAATTTACCAAATCAAAAGTTTTAACATGAATTCACATGACACTACAAACATGTTAAGTAATTTCACATAAAATTTGTAATAAAGCATGGATTAGAAACCCAATTAACATCACAATCATGAACATACTCAAATACAACATGAAATTCATGAAATCAATTAACTTGAGGTTTTAAAAAAGTTTCTTGAACTTCAAGGGTGGAAGGAAACCCTTGGATGAACACTTCACATACCTTGGTATTCAAATTTATGAAGAATGATGGAGTGTTCTTGAATATTGAATCAAGAAATTAGATTTCCTAGGGTTTGTTCTTGAGTAGTTTGAGAAAGAATGATGGATTTTAGCCCTTTCGAATGATTAATCTCGTGTTTTTGAGATAAAATAACGTGAGAAAATGACCCAAATACCCTATGGATACTACTTTTAATTACAAAAAAATATGCCTAGTGACACACAGTCCGATGCACTGCATCTATGGGGTCGACTCGAGGGCCGACGCGCTGCATCGAGTCTGCATCAGCTCACTGGAAATTAGCATTGAGAGCTAGGAACAACATTTATCAATGCAATAGGCAATGCGGCGCGTCGAGATCGCATTAATCCATTGGTTTGGACTTCCAAACGTGCCTCAAATAATGTTCAAAAAATCTGAAACTCGTTCGAGAACACCTACTAACATTTTTTATCATGAATGAACTTAAAGATCGACATTTAATGGTCGTAAGGGTTGCAAAATGAGATCTCCAACTTATTAAGGCTAAAATAATTCTAAGTACAAATACTAAGCTGAAATTTCTAAGTATGGGACTCCCTTATCATGCTCTAAAGGGTTGAGTTAAGCTTAGAATTTTGCGGGGTCTTACAATATCTCCCCATTGGAAACATTCGTCCTCGAATGAGACTGAATAAACTGAGAATACTGATAGACTGAACTTACTTACTAGGCATGCATAACTGAAGCATGATTTTGTGACTGATAATACTGATAAACTGAGTTTGTATACTGAAAATGCATATCTGATGCATGAGTACATGACTAAACTGATTCATGAATGCATGACTAAGTACGCAATGTTAATTGTTACCAAGTTGGCAACTACATATGAACATGGAACTGAGAAAACTTAAGAAAAACTATTACCTTGAGCTGAGTCTGAGTTTGTTGAGAAGAGGTGGGGATACTTGGTCCACATATCTACTTCTACTTCCCATGTAGTTCCCTCAACGGACTAATTCCGCCAAAGAACTTTGACTAGAGGGACTTCTTTGTTCCTCAGTCTACGAACCTGATGATTAAGAATTTCAACTAGAACCTCTTCATACGAGAGACTGTTTTGAACCTATGCCCTCTACAGAGACTACAACTGCTGGGAAACCTATGCATTTCTTCAGCAAGGAGACATGAAACACTGGATGGACTGAAGCTAAATCAAAAGAAAACTGAAGCTCGTAAGCTACCTTCCCAAAATGACTGAGAATTTGGTAAGGACTGACATACTCAGGACTGAGCTTTCATTTCTTGCCAAACCTCTTCACTCCTTTCATAGGAAAGGTTTTTAAATACACAAAATCCCCAATCTCAAACTCAAGGTCCTTTCTGCGCACATCAGCATACGACTTTCGTCTACTCTGAGTTGTCTTAAGCCTTTTATTGATCAACTAAACTTTTTCTATGGTATCAAATACCAAGTTAGAACCTATCACTGCGGCCTCACCCACTTCAAAGAAACTAATAAGAGATCTAAACTCCTCCCAAAGAGCACCTCAAATGGAGCCATCTGAATGATGGAATGGTAATTGTTATTATACGCAAACTCAACCAAGGAAAAGTGGTCATCCTAACTACCCTTAAATTCAATGGCACACGCCCTTATCATATCTTCTAAAGTCTGAATGGTTCTTTCTGCTTGCTCATCTGTCTGAGGATAGAAGACTATACTGAGATAAACTTGGGTACCAAAACCCTTTTGGAAGGCTTTATAGAAATGAGAGGTGAACTGAGTACCTCTATAAAAAATGATGGACAATGGAACTCTGTGCAATCTGACCAACTGCCTAACATAGAGCTTGGCATCATCCTTGCCTGTATAAGAGGTAAGGATTGGTAAGAAATAAGCTGATTTAGTCATCCTGTCCAATATGACCTAAATAAAATTATGCTAATGACGAGTACGGGGCAAACCCGTTAGAAAATCCATATTCACCTCCTCTCACTTCCAAGTGTGAATATTGAACTCCTGCATAGATCCACTAGGCTTCTAATGCTCGATTTTAACCTACTGACATGTCGGTCACTTAGCTACAAACTTTGTAATTTCTCTCTTTATCCTATATCACCAGTAGACCTCCTATAAGTCGTAGTGCATCTTTGTGGTCCCTGGATGAATCGAGTAGTGCACACCAAGATCTTCTGCGAGAATTCGCTACCTTAAGTCATCTACACCTGGCACACAAAACGACCCTGGTAATGCAACACACCATTTCCCCCTCAGGAGAAAACCTTTTATCTTCTTATCTTTGACTGGTTCTTTCAACTTAACTAGACTGGGATCCCTATCCTGATTTTCCTTTATCTCAGAAACCAAAGATAATTTTGAACTAATCTGCACCCATACACTACCTTCTGTTGAATCAACTAAGCAGATACCTAGTCGGGTAAGCTGATGAACTTCCTGAACTAACTTCTTCTTATCATCTTCCACGTGAGCAACACTACATATATATATATATTTTATTGATAGCATCAACTACTACATTGGCCTTGATCGAATGATACAGAACACTCATGTCATAGTCTTTCAACAACTCCAACTACCTTCTCTGATGGAGGTTTAGGTATTTCTGCGAGAACACCTATTGCAGGCTTTTATGGTCAGTGAACACATCAACATGCACTCCATACAAATAGTGCCTCCAAATCTTTAAGGCAAATACTACAGCTACTAACTCAAGATCATGAGTAGGATAGTGATTTTCATGGGTCTTAAGTTATCTAGAGGCATAGGCTATGACCTTACCTCTTTGCATCAAAACACACCCCAAAACAACTCTGGAATCATCACAATATACCATAAATTTGTCTGAACCATCTAGTAAATTCAAAACTGGGGATGTAGTGAGCCGAGTCTTCAACTCTTGAAAACTCTTCTCACAAGAATCTGACAACTAGAATTTGAATTTCTTCTAAGTCAATTTGGACATAGGGGATACAATAGATAAAAATCCCTCAATAAACTGTCGGTAATAGCCGGCCAAGCCTAAGAAGCTCCTGATATCTGATGGAGAGATAGGTCTGGACCAATTTCTCACTACTTTGGTCATTTGGGGATCCACTCTAATGCCATCACCAAAAATGATATGGCTGAGAAAAGCTATTGACCTTAGCCAAAATTTAAACTTACTGAATTTGGTGAACCGCTAATGGTTTCTGAGAGTTTGCAGTAATATTCTGAGATAGTTTGTATGATCATGATCACTGTAGGAGCAGATAAGAATGTCATCTATAAAGACTATGATGAACATGTCCAAGTACTGCTTGAACACGCGGTTCATCAAGTTCATGAAAGCTATTGGGGAATTGGTAAGACCAAATGACATGACTAAGAATTAAAAGTGACCATACCGAGTTCTGTAGGTTGTAATCATAATGTCACATTGCCTGACTCTGAGTTGATGATAGCCTGATCTGAGGTCTATATTAGAATAGTAATTGGCACCCTAAAGTTGGTCAGACATGTCATCGATTCTGGGAAGTAGATACTTGTTCTTGACCGTGACTTTATTTAGCTGATATTAGTCAATGCATATTCTGAGAGAACTATCTTTCATCTACATGAATAGAACTGGTGCACCCCACGGGGATACACTATGTCTAATGAATACCTTATCTAGGAGATCTTTCAACTATTCTTTTAACTCCTTGAGTTCTGTTAGAGCCATTTTATAAGGCGGGATAGAGATAGGCTGAGTATCTAGAAAAAGGTCGATTCTGAAGTCAATTTCCTTTTCAGAAGGAACTCCGAGAAGATCTTCAGGAAACACATCTGGGAATTCGTATGCTACCAACATTGATTCAAGATTAAGGATATCTAAACTAGAGTCCTAAACACAAACAAGATGATAGACATATCCCTTAGATATCATTCTTCTGGCCCTAAGGTAAGAAATAAGCTGACCCCTAAGTGCTGAAGTACTACCCCTCCACTCTAGGATAGGTTTATTCAAAAACTGAACATGAACAATTCTATTTCTCCAGTCAATTAAAGCATAGCATGAATGAAGCCAATCCATGCCAATAATGACATCAAAATTTGTCATATCTAATTCTACTATAAGTTTGCTGAAGTAACTTTTTGAGATACCATAACTGGACAGTTATTGTATACCCACTGGGCTATGATAACTTTACCCATTGGGGTAAATACTGAGAAAGGCTCCACTAGAATTTTGGGACTGACTCCGAAGTCAATAGCTATATAAGGAGTTACAAAGGACAAAGAAGCTCCTGGATCTAGCAAAGCATAAATATTCAAATGATAAATTTATAACGTACCAGTGACTACATCAGGAGAAGTTTCCTGATGTTGTTGGGACTGAAGTACATAGAGTCTGTTTAGGCATTGCCCACTATGACTTCCAATTGTTAACCGAGTGACCTTTAACTTGTGATGAAATTTTTATGACTTAAAATCACTTGTTAAGTTCAAACAGAGTAGAAAGCGCAAAGCCTTAATATCCAGAAACCAAACAATACATATTCTTGATTATTTTCTTAAGATTGTTGTTTTGGGTACACAAAATCTGTATTTTGGCAAAACGACTTCAACATAAGTTCAAGAATATATCAAGAACACTTATAAAGTTTTCCAACACCTTCAGCACAAGATCAAAATGACCTTTCAAAGAAGTGTATTTTCTATATTTTAAAGAAAATTAGAAGAACCAGAAAAAAAAACAAGTCCTCTGAATTCATGAAGTGTCCTTAAGGAAATAATTCCCCTTAAGTACCCAAGGTTGTGGAATTTTCCTCCCAGGATAAAATGTCTTAACAATCCGACAGTAGTGGTACCTCAAACGATAGAATTCTCTTCGAACTCACACAACAACAGATGATCACATAGAGTTTTTGAGAAGACAAAAAGTTTGTTTTTTTAATTTAAAATTTTTTGTTACAAACCTGTGGAAAATGGAGATTTATATAGCCATTAAGTGCCCCTTCCGAAAGGTGGCAATGGTTCATCGAAAAGGTGTGTTCTTTGAAACAGTCATGTCTGTCCATTCGAAATAATATGTATTTTTCGAACTGCCACACCCATTCAAATATTCATACCTTTTTTGAAATAGTGCATCTTTTACACGACGATTTGTGTCTCTTTCAAACACTGTTTTTGTATGCAGAAGAATGCACGTTAATGGAGGATCAAGAACTGCAACAAAAATGTTGCATTTTTTCCTTGGATTTTTCCTATGTTTCAAATAAATTTTGTCTTAAAAATTAATCTCATCAATCATTTGCCAAATCCAAATCTAAATCCGAGGCCGAGGCCGAGCCGAGCTAGGAACGACGACGACAGCGCGAGGAACCTCTTGGTACTTGCCTCACTTACCATGTGGAATAAGTATTTCTTAATATAAATATATAAAAGTTTTATTCTCCCACCAATGTGGGAGAATTAGAAGACATTCCCATTTTTTACTACACTTTTCATTTTGAGTATTCTCTCATTTTTTTCCTCCACTTGGTTCCCTCCATTTTCCATTCACACTTTTAATATTGAACCCAACATATAGTACATACTTGATTAACTAATGACTTATTATTGTCCATATGATACTAATTCCTGGGATCTAAAGATTTTGTTGTTGATTTACTACAAATGCTATAAATCTCAAGATTCTGTCTTTTCATGAAAACCCATAACTTGGTATGTAATTTTAGTTAAAAGTTAGCTATTAATTTCATATTCATAAAAAACTTTGATGCATATAGACATTATAATCTTTGTTATATACGATCTCACTCAATTTACGGGAACCTACACATAGTAGTACGGTTGCAAAACCTAGCCAAAAAATTCATAGCATATAAAGATCTTTATATATTAGTCATAGCACCGAAAAAGGAAAAATACCTTCATTATGAGAGTTTTCGATTTATTTTATAATTTCCTTGAACTTCATTGAATCAACAATCCCAATATCATCATTTCCTTATTAATACCGAATGAAAAAAAATCTATTTTTACAAACAAAAAAATGCAATGACAAAACTTTCTGCGTTAGTGGTGGCAACCCTAGACAATCTGAAGTGACTGACTTTATGCTCAAACCCGTGACGTATAGGCCACATGCAACTCTAGTAATTTTTAATAAATATCAACAAAAAAATAACATAGAAGCCAAAAAAAGATTACCAAGAATACTGTTTTGAATTGCAGAGTATTTGCAATGAACACCTCTTTCTTGAAATTTTTGTTGCTCAGTCAAATCATCCAACTGATTTTAGCCACTTTTTTGAATTTTTTTCGACTAAGCGAGTCGATAATGATAAATAAATTTTTCTACCTTCTTTTATAGTAGGTAAAATCTTATTTATCTTTAAGATTACTAAATTCATATTTTGAGGAAAGTTAGCTACAGGTTTTATAATAGCTTTTATTCAAGAATTTTTCAAAACTATTTTAAAAAAATATTATTTTAGCTGAGGATAGAGCCTTTATACCGTTGCAAAAGTAGATGTAAGTTCTGCGTATCCTATCCAAACTCCACTGAGAAATTTATGGAGATAAGGAGAGAAGAGAAGTCGTAGAAGCATAATTGTTCATTGATCAAGTATTAGAGAAACTGTTACGTTGATGCAACTAACTGTTGCAGGTTCTATTTATAGGCTAGAGTATACCTTCTAGAATTGTCTTGAATATTCTTAGGTCTTAGCTCAACTACATCATACTTACAATCCATAATTGCCAGCTCACCACTTGGCTCCACATCATCAGCTAACCAACTAACTATTAACTATATTGTATAGTAGTTCAATGTAACATTAACTAACCACTCTTAACCAACTAACTGAACTAACTGATTGATAACTTCCAAGACTCCCCTTCAAGCTAAAGGGTGTAAACTGTTAAGCACACCAATCTTTCTTAATAAGTGACAATATTGATGATGTCCCAAACTCTTGGTTAGAATATTTGCTACCAGGTGTTGTGTTAAAACATCTAGGGGCTGGACAAGTCCATCTTTTATTTTATCTCTAATAAAATGATAGTCGATCTTGATATGTTTGGTTCTCTCATGAAAGATATTATTGGATGCAACTTGTATAGCTGATTTTCTATCACTAAATAAGAGGATGGGTTTTTGAATCTGTACATTCAACTCTACAAATAGCATCTATATCCAAGTAAGTTCTTCCATAGCAATAGACATACTCCTGTATTCAGCTTCAGCTAAACTCCTTGAGACTGTGTATTGTTTTTTAGCCTTCCAAGATATGAGTGATCCATAAAAATGCACCACATAACCAATAATTGATCTTCTAGTGTTGGGACACGTAGCCCTAACCGAGTCACACCAACAAACCAAGTTGTATCATCCTGAGCCTTCAACCAAACACCTTGACATACAGAACCCTTTTGGTACCTTATCACTCCATGTACAACCTCCAAATTAGATCTCTTTGGCCTTTGAATAAACTAACTTAATGTTTCAACAACAAAATGGACGTCTGTTCTAGTTATGGTGGCACACTATAACGCCTTGAGTCTGCACCCCGGATATCATACGGTGCTCATAATCTCGAAGGACCACAAGCTAATCCATGACTTGTACCTACTGCAATCTCTGAGTAATAAAGCTGTATAATATGGAAATTAGGCAGAAATTTACCATAAGGTTCAAAACTGAAATCAAGTACTGAATACTAAAAATCAATTATGTAAACTGAACATCTATCTGAAATACTCTATTTTGAAAGCCTCTAACTGTCTGAATATAAATTTGATGGGATAATCCCCTAACTAACTTCGACAACTGCAATAAACTAAATACTAAATATTGAAACACTAAAATAATAACTCTGTCCTCAAACTATGAGAACTCACTACTAAGTCTGATGCTAAAAGTCTGGGCTACTAAGTACGGTGTAATGCCTCGAAACTTGGTCCTGATACATCACATGATGCTCAAGACTATGAGTAGCCTTAAGCTAACCCTTTCTGCCTTCTACTAAGTTTGAATCTCATAACAAAAAAAATATGGACATAAAAGTCATACGAAATGCGGAAACTATTGAAAATAACTGAGAATAAAGTATGAAATATCCAAATGAATAATCTAAACCAAAACTATCAGTCTGATAAGCCTCTACTACTATAACTAGAGAGTCACTGGGGCAAACTCCTAGCTAACTCAAACTGTCTGAAAAAATGCTAAATCATATGACTAATAAGCTGCAAAATCTAAATGAATAAGTCCCCGAATTATGAGGACTCACCAACTGGCTGATGTAGATGGAGATGCTCGAACTATTCTCACTACTGATACTGAGCACCAGAACCTACATTATTAGACAATGTAGCATATAGACGTGTATGTGGATCAATACTTTGAGGATATACTGAGTATATGGGGGTGAATGCATAAGTAAAACATTATCTCACCATCATAATTTGTAACATAATGCATGCTAAATGTAAATGACTCACATAAGCTGGAATATATGGAATACTGAAATCTAAAATCATGAATAACAAATCATACTTTGTAAATCTAGTGAGCTATAACATTTAGTTTTAAAAGTTGTGCCTGTACTCTCTCTATCTCTTTGAATCATACTATCTAAGTGTAGACAGGACTCACTCTTAAATCTAAATTTTAAAAACTAAAATCTGAAGATAATATCTTTTTGTAAAGCATAATCTGAAATAAAGTTGTGAGCCTTTACACTTAGTTTTTTAAAAGCTTTTCTGTTATTCTTTACTTTTAACTAGCAGGGCAATTACTTTAAAAAGAAGCTTTCTGTAAGGGAAAATACTTTATCTGAAAATCTTTACGTTAGGGAGGTTCTTCTAGCCGACATAATTCATGCGAGCTACATGAAGTCCAACATCTCGTCCTCCTAAGGAAGAAACCTCCTGTTGGGGAGAGGTGTCATATTCTTGCTAGGGAGTATAACCTTATCTTAAGTGATCATATCTTAGCCCACTATGGGCACTTAATCTCAATTCTACAGTGGCACGTTGTTTTGGGGTATGAGACCTTGGAATCATATCTAACTCAGTGCTAAATACTACTACATTTAATCTGCTACACTCATTCTATTAGAAATCCACTTTAAAACCTAGTATAATGGTTTGTTTTGAAAACTAACTATGTATTGCTCAGACTCAGTCTGTAAATAAAGTTATTCTGATTTCTATAATCTGTAATAAATCTAAAAGTGAATTCTAAAATTTATCTAAGGATCAAAATATCAAACTTTATTAAAAATCTGAAATAATCTGCTCATAAGATGTTTAAAGCATCATCTTTCTTGAAATATCAACATATGAACTTGGGCTTTATAACCCATTCATTAATCTCATGTCAAAACTTCATAATAATCATACTTGATAATGAAAACAATGATAATCCATCTCAAAATATGTAATTTATGGCAATAGGCATGAAAATATAAAAATATGAAAATAGACATGCAATTCATCTTTAAATATCTCAAAACAACAAAATCTTGCAATTGGAAATAATGGGTATGAACCCTAATTCAAATCTCATGTAATTTCATATAAAATAATGTATATTTGATATAAAAACTATGTTTTAGGCACAATGATGAAAGAAAATTCTTTTTCATAAACCCTACATACCTTGATAGATGATTAGATGAAGAAACTTGAATGGTTTTGTAGGGGTATTTTGGCATTTTTCTTTTACCCCATAACTCCATAAACACTGAATTAAACCTCCATTTCACCAAAAATACACTTCTTTCTCTCAAATTATCTCAAGAACCAAACCCTAGGGCCTCAACCTAAGATTCAAGATCCCTCAAAATTTCACCATTAAATTCCAAAATTAATTCAAGAATTAGAATCCCCAAACTAAGATCTTCAAGAATCATCCATCAAAAGCATAAATAGAGTCCCAAAAGAAAGTGTTCATCCAAAGTTCATAATCTAAGGTACGTGGGGTCTATCCTAAAAACTACATGGGCTTGTAAACACTAGAACATAATTTAAAGATTATCAAGCATGAATTTAGAAAAAGGGTTTTGAAATATATGATTTTATTATATATTATGAATGTTTAATTGTACTGTTGATTTGGTCTTTAGGCCTTTCCCCCCCCTTTATATTGATTTACATGTATATGTATATGTATGAAGATTTAGATTGAAGATTGTTTGTGAGCACAACTTATGAAATCCCTTTCTTGTGATAACTTTAAGTTTATGATATTAATGTGAAAGATTTGAAATGCATGATTTATGGTTTGAAAATAGTTTACTCAAATACCATAGTATTTTGAGCATGATTTAGAGATTTTGAGAGGGAGTTTCTTGACATAAATGTGTTTGGTTAAAGAGAGAAAGATTTGCATAGGATTAAGAATTTTTGACATGACCACCTTGTATCATTGAAATGTTGTCAAAGAGAGTTGCATACATGTGTTTACATGAGTATTTAAAGAAAGGATTCTTCGAACTGATTTATCTATATGGTGGTCCCAAAATTTATTTTTTGAAAACAAAGATTATAATAAACTATTAATGGCTCAGAGATGTGACTTGTCAATGGTATGATGATACCATAAGTATGTATGCCATAACAGAGGATGTTTTCAGAGAATGCATGTTTTAAAGTGTTAAAAATGGGCATAAAGAAGGTTAGGTAGTTACCCGAAGAAGGCTTGAGTTCAAGTAACTCTTAGCCTAAAACCATATTTGCCGATACGGATAGATTATTATTGTATGCTGGCGACGGCCATGCAATACACTTGGGTTGGGGGATTGGCTGCCTAGTTAATGATAGATTCCATATAGCCCATGGAATTTTAGAGTTGTAGGGTATAACACCTAGCGTAGAAGTAAAATAAAGAGTGTCACAGAGTTCATATGATTTTACAGAGTCTTTCAAAATGCCCATGTGATTTCTTACTATACGATATATTTATGAACTATTTTAAATTGCTCTCACATATGTTGAATATAAATTATTATTTTGGATTTTCTCTGTGTACTAGTAGATCTGTATTAACCCCCTATCTCCCAGGTTCGGAGGCTCAATCTAGGGGTTCAACTAAGCAGTAGAGTATTTCAGAGAGAAATGATCTGTGCAGTGCTGAGCCTTCTTTGTTCCAGAAGGTCTATTTATTTCAGATTATGTTATTCCATTTGCTTTGGTCTACTGGGGGCCTTGTCCCAGTTTTTAGAAAGTTTTTACTTGATTATGTAGTAGAGATTTTGCAGACTGTTTCAGATGATGTTTATTTCATTTTGGATTTCATTTCTTATTGTTAAATTGAACCAAGAGTTTTGACCATGTTTCCGTATTAAATTATATTTCTATATTTTCTTTTATTATATGAATATTTTGTATGATTACCAGATAGAGTAAGACATCCAGGCCTTCATGGTTTGGGATATCCTTCACGGCCAGGGTCCCAGTTCATGTCGTGACAGCCCATGCGTCTGAACCTATGATATAAAACATCATAGGGCAAAATAAAAGTATGTGTCAGTACTTTGAATGTAATGGTATGCTAAGTGAGGTGGGTTGATAATCATGGGTTCATATGCATGAACAATTACTAGCTGAGTAACATAGACGTAACTAAATGAAAGTATATGCATGAATACATAAACTGTAACTGAGATCATGCTAACACTGGATACTAAGTTATGAATACTGATTAACTGATATTAAATTTTACTAATATTATAGTACTGATAATTGGGTGACTATTTCTGACAGTCCTTATACTGTAAAACGAAACTGAGTTCTATACTAAGCCGGGTAACTGTGTCTGATGGTCCTAAATCCGTAGAACTGAACTGAGTTCTATACTGAGACTGAAACTAAAACTGTGTGAGGTAGTTATCTAATCGACATGCCCCTCTCCAAATGGATTGGGCTCCAACTTGTAACCCCAAGTGGAAGAATATCAATACCGTACCACGGGTAAAGACAAGTTGTGAGTTAACCCTATCTGACAGGAAGCACTTTTTTCAACCCTTGCTGGTAGGAAAACTCATATGAGATGTATCAACCCTAGTCTGGCAGGCAGATATCTCAACTTATGCTGGCTACGTAGTTATGTAATGTAGGTATTTCTATTACGGGTCAAAGCCTATGCTGGAAAGAATTCCCCATCCCTAGGTTCGCTCGGTGTTGATTTTTAATACCAATTGAATAGACACTAAACTAATTTCTAGACTGTACTAGGCTTGACTGAACTGTTACTGATTGTACTGTCTAACTTAACTTAACTTAGTTGACTGAGTTCTGAACTAACTATTGAACTGAGACTAGGAATGATTCCTGAGTTTTACTAGTCATAACACTACTGAGACTATTTTGTAACTACTGTAGCTCTAGGTAAATAACTAGATTTTTACGTATTGAATACCCCTAGGACTCGATAGCATAAAAAGTAAAACACAGCATGATTTTAGTAGCATAATAGTACTTGCTTACTAATAATGCATTCATTTAAACATTTTTGTTAGACACCCGATATACATGAGCTTGTGCATGAATAAAATCACATAATAACATGTCATGCTTGTACTAGTCAATTCACATAAGCATTTTGACAAACACTTGGGGAGCATGGGTATTTCATATATAAATAAACATGTAATACTATCATAGATACTACATTCAACTTCTAATTCAAGAATTCAACATGAATTTCACATAATTTAATCTAAAATTAACTAGTTTTCATGAAACTTATCATAAAACATGGAATTGAAATCCCATTTAACATCATAATCAAGATTATATTCAAATTCAACACGAAATTTGTGAAATCAATTAACTTGTAGTTTAAAAGAGTTTTTTGAACTCCAAGGGTGGAAGGAAACCCTTGGATGAACACTTGACATACCTTGGTACTTGAACTAATGACGGTTGATGGTGAATTTCTTGAAGCTTGAATTGAAATTAGATCCCCTAGGGTTTTGTTCTTGAGTAATTTGAGAGAAATTATGAAGGTTTTTGCCCTAGAAATGATTAATTTCGTGTTTTTGGGGATGAATAGGGCTGGGAAAATGACTCAAATACCCTAATGGATGTAGAGTTTTAATGACTAAAAACGTGCTCAATGACGCACAGTCCGACACACCGCGTTGATGCGGTCGACGTGATGGTCGATGCTTCGCATCGAGTCTGCGTCGGCTCACTGGAAATTGGTACTGCGAGCTGGAAAAAATATTTATCAATGTGATAGGCGATGCGGCGCGTCAAGATCGCATTGATCTGCTGGTTTGGACTTTCAAACATGATTCAAATGATGTTCGAAAAATCTAAAACTTATTCGAGAACACCTGCTAACATACCTGATCATGAATCAACCTAAAAATTATCACTTTAAGGTCTTCAGGGTTGGGAAATAGGATCGCCAACTTATGAGGCTAAAATAATTCAAATTGTCAATAGTTAGCTAAAATTTTTAAGTATGAGACACTTTATCAAGCTCTAAGGGTTGAGTTAAGATTAGAATTTTTTAGGGTCTTACTCGTACATAAGCTTACCAACTAATCTTTGATAAGCAGTTGTATCTTTCAAGATAATATCACCAGTAATTCCTACTATCTCATCATAGTCAACTGATGTATGTCTAGCATTGGACTCTATAGGAGTAGAACCTAGTTTTGCACTAGCCAGACCAACTTCTGATATTAACTCAAGAAGATATTTCATTTGATTCAAGATAACACCTTTTATTGACCTCAAGACTTCAATTCCCAGGAAGTATTTAAGCTCTCCCACATCTTTGAGTTTGAACTGGTTGTGTAAGATCTCCTTGGCTTCAAGGATCATGGCTTCACTATCACCTGTGATCAATAAATTATCTACATAAACTAGTACCAAAATCATTTTCTTTACTCCTTTTAATGTGAACAAGGAGTAGTCATGAGCACTTTGAATGAAACCTGCACTCAATAATGTTGAGGTAAGTTTGATATTCCATTATTTGGAGGCTTGCTTAAGTTCATACAGTGACTTAAGGAATCTACAAACTTTATGACCTCCCTTTTGCTAAAAATCCTTAGGAATTCTCATATATACTTCATCAGCTAAATCTTCCTGTAAAAAGGCATTATAAATATCCATTTGATACAATGACCACCCTTTTGATACAACCAAAACAATCACATATCTAACAGTCACCATCTTTTTCACAGGAGAAAATGTGTCATGATAATTCAGTCCTTCCTGTTGACTATAACCCTTACCTAACAGTCTTGCCTTGAACCTTTCAATATCACCGTTTGCCTTGTATTTTATTCTATACATCCATTTTGATCCAACAACATATTTTTCGAGAGGTAACTCAACTATTTCCCAAGTATTATTATCTTCATGTGCCTGGATTTCTTGCTTCATAGCTTGGACCCATCTTTCATCTGTTTCAGCCTAACTGAAGAACTGAGGCTCTATTAAGTTTGAAAAACTACTCACATAGCATTGATAATTTGTAGTAGTGTTCTTGTATGACAGATAGTTGGCTATAGGATATCTAGTGCCTTTTCACTTGCCAGGAACTATACAATCTTTCATACAAATAGTCTCCTCAGATACTCTATATGTTTTTCTAGGTGGATGTGTTTCAGAATCTGCATTATCTGTATGTGAATGAACTAACTCTAGTTGTGTGTTAGTTGATTTTTCTAGTGTATCTACTGATGGACCAGTTGTAGATACATCATGACCCAATTCTTCTTCATTTAATATGTTATCAACACCAGGATTAGTTGAACTGACTAAGTATTGGTCATCACTGATCTCTGTATATGGTAAAAATGGCTCTATGTGTTTTTGTTGACTTCTTTTCTCAATAAATGGAAAGATATCTTCTTGAAATATGACATTTCTACTAAAAAACAACTAATCTGATGATAAGTTCAATAATAAGTACCCCTTAAGAGTAGTAGAGTAACCCATCAATGTTGCTTGTTGTGCTCTTTCAATAAACTTGTCATCTCTAGGCAATGTTGAAGCATAACACAAATCCCTATTACTCTCAGGTGTGCTAAGGAAGGTGGTTTAAACAATAGTACCTCATATGGACTTTTACCATCAATAGAATATGATGGTAATCTATTCATCAGGTAAACAATTTTCTTAACAGCTATGCCCAGTACTTGATATGCATGTGTGACTGAAACCTGATAGCTCTAGCCATGTTTAGGATCTATCTATGCTTTCTTTCCACTACACCATTTTATTGTTGTGTATAAGGGCAGCTGCTTTAATGTATTGTCCCTAGATACCGAAAAAAATCCTTACACTGAGCATTGAAGAACTCAGTACCATTGTCATTTCTTACGACATCAACACTAGTTCCAAATTGAGTCTCAATCATTACCAAAAAACTTTTAAGAGCCACAACAGTTTCTGATTTAAGTTGCAGTAAATTAATCCAATTATACCTGCTACAATCATCCACAATAGTCAGAAAATAGAAATTTTCATCAAAAGTTTTGGTTTTATAAGGTCCGCATAAGTCAATGTGCACAACATCAAAACATACATTTGACTTAGTCTCACTTATAGGGAATGGCAACCTGGTCTGCTTAGCTAATGGACAGACATGACACTTATTCAACAATTCGACATCTTTATTATGAGTTAAAAGATCTAGTGACCTCAACACTTGAATAGATGGATATCCAAGAATTTTGTGTCATGCATTGCTATTGTGTGTGGTTATACCTGCTATCAGCTTGTTTGTACCCTCATTGTTAATCTTCTAATCAAGAATAACTTTGATACTTTTGAGGACATATAAACCTCCATTTTCTCTATCAACCCCTTTTACTCTGCCATTGTAGAGATCCTAAAACACACAAAAGTCAGGATAAAGGACATCAGGTACAAATAATACATCTTTTACTAACTTATTTTGGAAAATTGGTGCCTCTCTTGTATAAGCTATATCCAGCTTTCATCCATTTAGAAGATGCAATTTATCCCATCCTATTTGAGTTGTCTTATTTCTTATGTGAACTACATCATTATCTGTTGCAATATAATGAGTTGCACAGTGTCTACTATCCATTCTTGTTGCTTAGCATGACAAAATAAACATGTACCTATACCTGATATGTTATTCAGATTCATGTCTTGATGATCTTTGTTTAGAAGTTCCATTATATGTTAATACTCTCCTTCTGTGAAATATTGTCCCTTGGCTACTGCTGCTTTGTTGACTGGTGGAAGCCATTTATCCACTTGATGAATACTAGAAGTAAATTGACTTACTTATTAGTTTCCATTATTATTGTGCTTCCTAAACTCCTGATTACCATGTCCACCACTACGACCATGGTATATGAAACCTCTTGATCCTCCAGTATTGTTAATTTCTTTTCTTCTCAATTTCCAATCAGTACGATACCTAATCATCTTATAACAGTTCACTCTTGTGTGCCCATTTAAGTGAAAATAGTCACACTTCTTGCCTTTATGGTTTTTGATTTCTATAAGTTACTTCTGAGTTTCTATTCACCTGTATTGTAGGGGATCAGACTTATCATCTGAAATAGAATTATAGGCCAGCTGTTGAATTTCATCCTCTGCTATCATATCATAAGTCTGGTTTAGAGTAGGTGTGAATCCTTTCAGTAGAATCTATCTCCTAACTTGATCATAGGAATCGTTTAGACCTCCCAGAAACTATATTAACCTTAGCTCAGACAAGTGGTCTGCATAATCCTTGGACTTTGGAATTTCACATGAGGGAGCAGGGATTACTGCATCATACCCATTCCATAAACTTTTCAGCTTGGTAAAATAAACAGCTACTGAATTAGTACCATGTGCCAAGGTATTAATCTCTCTATGTAATTGATAAACTCTCACACTATTCACCTTGTTGAACCTCTTTTTTAGATCTTCCCACACTTTATATGCACTTGTTGCACATAGAATTCCACTCAATAAATCTTCACTAACTGAACTCATCAACCAGGGGCAACACTATAGCATTGCAAGTCTCCCATTGCTCGTGTAATTCCTCTCTATACAAGTCTTTGTTGCATGCACCAGATACAAAACCAAACTATATTTTCCCAAGTAATTCGATCCCCATAGACCTGCTCCATATTACATAATTTTCTTATCCAATCAGTTTGATTGGAATCAATGTAGCCCCAGATACATCTGAAGCTCTAATGAACAAGGGATCACTGTGATCGATCCTTGGCGCCATTGTAAATTCAATGAATACACTCTAAGAGAGTTAGCTAAATAGAGATCTAATCTCTATATTCCAGTATTCACAACCTACGCTTTGATACCATGAGAAATTTATATAGATAAGGAGAGAAAAGAAGTGATAGAAGCATAATTGTTCATTGATCAAGTATTGGAGAAATTGTTACATTACTGCAACTAAGTGTTACAGATTCTATTTATATACTAGAGTATACTTTCTGGAATTGTCTAGAAGATTCTTAGGTCTTAGGTCAACTACATCACACTTACAACTCATAATTGCCAGCTCACCACTTGGCTCCACATCATCAGCTAACTAACTATAAACTATATTGACACTAGTTCAATGTAACAGTAACTAACAACTATTAACTAACTAACTGAACTAACTGATTGATAACTTCCAAGATCCACTCGTGAGATGATACTGAAATTGTTATTGTTATTGTTCTTGTTAAATCTGTTATATGTATATTATTTATGAGCGATCTGATAAATGGTTGTGTGCAAGTGGCTAATAGCTATATAAAAGAGACGTAAATTGTGTTTATTAATTTAGTATAAATATCAGGTACTGATATAAAAAAAAGTTGATGCAAGAATTTCAAAAAAGAAAAAAAGCATTATGTTGAACTCCTTCACAAGAGAGAAAATAAAATTTTGTACTCTCATGAGCTCGCATATCAAACAATTGTTCATAGATCATCAATAGAATTAATGCAAATTCAATTGAGTAACTTTCGTTTTCTGGTTCAAAACATACATAACCTAGGTAAAAAATAAGGCAGCTAACAAGCGTTAGGAGATTAATCAAAGTCCTCAATCCACATCAATCATAATAAACTATGAAATGTTATCATAACCAACAAAAGTAAAAAAAAAAAAAAGGCAGCGAACAAGCGTTAGGAGATTAATCAAAGTCCTCAATCCACATCGATCATAATAAACTATGTAATATTATCATAACCAACAAAACATAAAAGAAATTCCATATGCCTGAAAAGCACCTATAAACTCGACGACCTTCTAGTAATATAAGCTTCACTTCCAAGCCTCCCTTTTAACTCTCGTGCTCCTCCTCAAGGATGACTCACCACCTTCTTGAGCTTTGCTACGTATATTATTATACGCCCTTTTGTTCGATTTTTGTTTGACAAATATTGCATTATTTGCTGCAGGTAATCCCAACACAACTTTTCTATGAAATAACAGCTTGTTACCAATTTCTCTCATAATAATGGCTTTGAGTTCTAGCACGGCGGAATATTAAAGAGTTTTTTTAGGATAATAAACAATGGTATTATTGAACATCAACAAGAGATCCCGTAAGAAACTGACAATTTCTAAGTTCGAATGAACAATTTCTTCTAACTTGTTTTGAATAATTTGTAAATCCATATACTGCTTAATTTGTTTGATATAATCTAAATAGATAATTCCCTTAAAAAAAGAGAAGAAAATAAGTAGAACTAATAAGGAATTAATAGCCTAAGCTGTATGATTTTAATATGTTTGACTTCGCAATGAGATTAAGAAAGAAAAAATGATTTTTGGTCTTATAGATGTGAGATACTTTTTTAAAAAAAGATGTGAGATACTCCCTTCAATTTAATTTAACACCATTTTTATATCAATCCGGTAAAAAATATGCCGCATGGTAACATTTGCAAATAACCAAGCTGTAATTTATTACATACATGTTTAGTTTTAAAGTCATACAAATTTATTACATACATGTTTTAAACTAATTTTCTTCCTATCGAGTCAAATTAATTGTGTCATATATCAATTAACACAAAGGGAATAGAATTTATGTGTCTATGAAAAACATGTCAATAGGAGTAAAATGATGTGAAGTTAAATCACTTCTATGTTAGAAAGATGATAATTTTACAAAATAGATAAAAGAGGAAAGAACGCTACATGAAATAGAAGAAAGGAAGTGTTCTTTTTAGTTGCCAGGATTTTAGTTTACAATTATGGTAAAACTATAAGCATAATACCATAATGTAAACTTCTTCCTTATATATGATAAAATATTAATTTGTTTCATGATCAAATCTATGTGTAACATTCCAAAGAGAAGACTATTTGAGAAAGAAACATATATATATATCCATCTTTTGTAAGCCAGTAACTTAAAAATAATAGAGAGGATATGACTTACATCGTTAAACATAAGGAATTTGTTATAAATCCTATTGAATGGCGTATTAGTGACGACAATTATTGCAAAAAAGTTCTGCAAGATACATGATATTTATCGACGGATAGCTACCAGAGTGGAAAGTCGAGATTCAAAAAGATAACAATGCTGGTGAGATCTTAGCACATTAAAGGCTTTTAAGAAATAATCTTGATTGGTTGTATCCATTTTGTCCATAGATTTATAATCACCTTCTTTCTTATTTAACTTCATTCTTTCTTCCGCTACCAACTTGTACAAAAACAGAGAAGGTTTCCTATATAAACATAGCAGAAATAAAAATATCAATCGTAAGATGGTGGAATTGTATAACCAAAGATATTTGTCAAACTGAACTTACAAAAATGAGGATATACAATTTCACCCTCTCAAGTTTATCACTGAAAATTAAAAACACTTGATAGGTTGCCATTTCGGTTTCAAACTTTTGAAAAAAATCATGTCCTCTTATGGTTATTATTGAAATTTACAAACACTTGCAGAAACCATTTTCGAAGAGACACAACTAAGCTTTTTTTTTTTCATAAGAGGGTCTATTGGAAACAAGCTCTCTACCTCACAAAGACACGAATAAGATTTTCATAGATCTTGCCAGCTGCCTCAGACTCCATTTGTGAAGTTACACTGGTTATGCTACTGTTGTTGTTAAGAGACAACTAATCGTATTGACTCTTTGAGAAATAAAGATCATAAACATAACAAAGAATTATTAATTTTGAAAGATGCGATCAATGATAAAGAGTTTCTGCTCTTAGCAAATTTTAAAAATTTAACTTCTCAAAATTTCAACTTTTTCCTTTTTAGTGTTATTCATTGTACCAAAAATAATTGATCTACCAACAAAAAATTGACAATTGAAAAAGCCAAAACTGATGCATAGCTAACAATCAATTAGTGATTTTAATTTTAAGAAAAACATGAATTAGCTATTCATTTTTTTTAATATCTAATAGTATCTTTTAATAATTTTTCACTAACAAGATCAACAATGGAGTTTTTGATGCTTAGTGACAGAAATTATTCTTTGTTATTTTCTTTTGAAGTGATAAAATTGGAATCAAGATCTTTTTTTAATAAAAACAATTAATTTTTCAATAGTAGATTGTATCAATTAGTGATACTTTATTTGTGCCCTAACGAGATGTACAGTATAATTTGTGTCCTCTACATAACCTCTTTTTAAACAAAAACACATGCACATACACCATATAATTGAGAATCACACAAGAAATTAGTGAAATCTACAATTCTTCAAGCATCATAAATAACAACAACAAAAAATATGAAAAAGAGAGATTTTTTTTGATAATTATAAAAAATAAAAGATAAACCATACCCACGTGAAGTGTTTTTTAGTTTCTCTCTCTCTCTTACTAGCTATGTAAGTCTTTGTAAGTTCATCCGCTATCAACTTAACAAATGCACTCTCATCATCTTTTCTTCATTAAAATTCCTCTGATATCATTTTTTGTAGCATCCTTTTAAATTCTCGTACTAGACCTGACATTCCGAAGGCGACAAATTAATTTATCCTAATGACCATAATCATTCTGAGTAATGACCCATTAATATTTGATGAAAATTAAGCTGTTTTTTTGGTCAACATTGACAACCCATTTGATGAATTTTCTCATTATATAAATCAACTCAATCTTCTTCTTTGAGGGATGTGTTAGCCTCCTATATTTACGTTTTATGTTTTAATAATGACAAACTAATGAGTGAACATTTGTAGGATATTTAAGATCTCTAATGATGGAAGGAGATCTCACATAAAGGATATTGAAGATCTCTAATAATGGGAGGATACCTCACACAAAGGCAAGGAATATCCCTCAAACAAGAAAATTCTATATATGGAGCCACATCAATTGAGAATCTCATTGAGCAAGGCAAAAATAACCATATCAACTAATGATCTAGATGGACAAGTAAATCAAAGGATAATTGAACGTACCTCACAGCAAGACCAAAGGAAAGAAGATCGTACCCTATAAATAAACACATCTGATATGGACATGTATGACTATGAGAAAGGAAAATTGCACCGAGTATGGACATATCTAATACGGACATACGATAAGGTGCACACTCCCTCAATCATGGAATTAACCCAAATCCTTGATTGAGAAGAAATCTCTTCGATTTTCTTATAAACAAAAGAAGCAGATTAAAAGAAGACTATAAAGGCTAAAACGAAGGACAAAAGACACTATGCAACTACAAGAAAGAGCTTCAAAGTGTCTAAATCTCAGTCTTACAAAGCTTTGTACTTATCAGTCTACAACAGTTACATAAAGAATAGGATGGAGTCAACTTTGTAATACATACTATGTCACAAGATATGAAAAACAAAATAAGTCTTCGGAACTTGTTCATCATTATTGTACTTGATCCCCACTTTGAAAGATCTAAGGAAACTTTGAAACCCAAGGGTACTGAAAGTAGGCACCACATTGGTGTTCCGAACTAAGTTAAAATCTTTGTGTTACTTGAAGTTGACTATTTACTTGTCTATTTATTTAAATCTAATATGTTTGGTGAAGTATGTTAATTTGTAGGCAAGTCGACTGTTAAGTCTCAAGAGTAGATCCACAAAAATTTTCAATTCAACCCCCTTCTTAATTTCAATTGGTATCAGAGCATGTCTCAAAAATGGTGTTGCTTAATCATACGTGAGCAAAGATCAAATAAAAAACTAACAAATTCCCAATTCTTTTCTTTAAGCTGGTCATTCCTCCTCAAAACCATCATACTTCGATGGATGATATTACTCCTATTGGAAGAACAGATTTAGAATCTTCGTCTAAGCAAATAACTTTCAAGCATGGGTTGTCATTAAGAACGGACCAAAGCCAATTTTAGGACTCAAGGAGAAGCAGAAGGACAAAGTCAAAGAATTGAGCAGTACTGATATAGAAAACCTTAAAAACATCAAGGTCACCAAAGAACAATAAAAGGTAATTCAAATTAATGCGCAAGCTATAAGCTTACTTCTCTATGTCGTTAGTGGAGAAGAATACGACAAGATATCAATCTGTGAGACTGCAAAAAAAAATGTAGGATAAATTAGTGATAACTTATGAAGGAATCACCAAAGTCAAAAAGTCAAAGTTTATTTCCCTATTCAATGAATACGCGCTATTCAAAATGGAAGAAAATGAGAATTTTGAAACAATGTTTGGCAGATTCAGCAAAATGTATACAATCTAAAATCATTGCGGGTGATCTATCTGTATAGACTGCAAGTCCATAAAATGGTTAGAAGTCTCCCAAAAGTTTGGAAAACTAAAACGGCCATTCTGAAAGACGGAGGTCTTAACAACATGACATAACGAGCTATGAGGTAATCTCATCATATATGAATAAAACTATATCAACAATTACCATAATTAGGAAAAGAAGAAACCAGTA
This sequence comes from Capsicum baccatum var. pendulum, assembly GCA_030864225.1. NCBI lineage: Eukaryota > Viridiplantae > Streptophyta > Magnoliopsida > Solanales > Solanaceae > Capsicum > Capsicum baccatum. Next base: position 270,470,331 of record CM061550.1, read on the forward strand.
GCCTTCAATGCCATACCAACTGCAGAAGAGGACTTTCTGAAAGAAGCCAATAACGAAGGAATGACTCTCATAAATTGAGGAGTAAGGCAAATCATGAGACAGAGATAACAAAGATCCCAAGAAAACAAAAATAATGATTCCACTAGAAACGATGATCGTTGTTATCACTGTGGAAGGCTTGGCCACTTTAAATAAAATTTTATAGATTTAAGAAGGATATCTTCTAGAAAGAATCAAAATTTTTGAGCTTGGAGTGATGATGATGAAACTGAAGATGAAACACAAGAAACCAAGATGTGCTTCATGGCAAAAGATGAATCGAGTGAGGTAAGACCACATGACTATCATAATTATAATATTCTTGAATCTATTTTAGATATGACAACCAATGAGCTTCAAAAAGTTATAAATGAAAATAATAAACTTACTCAAGACAAGAAAAATTAGGAAGCTCGACTTAAACAAAAACTTGAAGAGGAACGAAGAAACTATCAAGTTAAAATTGAAGCATGTCAAATTGAAATTGAATTACTTCAAGAAGAGCTTGGTGATGTAAAAATGAAATTGAATAACATTAAAATCATCAAGTCAAAGTTTCGTGAAATCAAATTATTTTAAAACTAACTCAAGTTCCTTATCAAAACCGTTTAAATCAGCCAAGACCTTTTTCTACTCTCGAGGATCTATCTATTATATCTGTGGACAAAAACGGCACAAATCTTATAGCTACAGGAAAAAGTATAAAAGTGTGGGGGTTTGGAAGCCTAAAGAGAGCACATTTAACCCGCAAGGGCCCAATACCACTTGGGTACCTAAACAAAATTGATTTTCTTATTTTGTAGGAACATGACCGCAAGAGCTATAAGAAGGGAATGTGGGTCATCGATAGTGGATGTTCCAAGAATATGACTAGAAAGAAAGAAATTTTTTTTCTCTAAAGAAAATAAAAGGGGGATTAGTTAGATTCAGTGGCAACACTAGAGGCAACGTCATCGGAGTCATTTAAGTAAAGCTCAGCTCCTCATGTAAACTTGTTGAAGTGTATCTAGTAGACGACCTCAAACATAACTTGCTCAGTATAGTCAACTATGTGAAAACAAATTTGGTGTCTCCTTTAAAGCTGAAAGTTGTTCCATTAAACATGATAAAAGAGACATCTCTCTTATCGGTGAATGCGTTGATAATATTTATTTCCTAAATTTTCCTGACTTTGCTATCTTAACCTACCTCACTGTGTAAACCAATGAAATTTGGGTGTGTCACAAAAAACTTGGGCATGCTAGTATGCATTGAGAAACTGTTCAGGCTGGAACGGGTGAAAGATCTTCCAAAACTCAAGTTTGAAAAGGATCATATCTGTGATGCCTTCCAATTAGGTAAACAGAATCAGACATCATTCAAAATCGAAGACATTGTCTCTACTACCAAACGCCTTCAAATAATCCATATGGATCTGTTTCGCCCCACTAAGACCGTAAGTATTGGTGGAAAAAGATATATTTTCATTATAGTTGATGATTACTCACATTTTACTTGGGTGATATTTCTTGCTCATAAATATGAGGATTTTACAAACTTTGAAATCTTTTGTCGAAAAGTACAAAGAGAATCTGGACACTTCATCACCTATGTTCACAATAATCACGAAGCAGAATTCGAAAATAAGGCTTATGAGGAATACTCTGCCCAGAAAGGATACTCTTTGAACTTATCTTCACCTTAGTTTCCTCAACAAAACGGTGTGATAGAGCAAAAGAATTCGTCTCGCTAAGAAACTACCAGGACCATGCTATTAGAACAAAATCTCCCAGATCACTTTTGGGAAGAGGTAGTAAGTACATCATGTCACATCATCAATAGATGCCTCATCAGACCTATCTTAAAGAAAACACCCTGTAAGTTATGGAGAGCAAAGAAGCCAAACATTATCTACTTTCAGCCCTTTGGATGCAAGTGCTTCATCCATAGCAACATTAAGAATAACTTAGAAAAATTTGATCCACAAAGTGATGACGGTATTTTTCCTAGGTACTCTCCCACTAGTCATGCTTATTGGTCTTACAATAAAAGAATGTTATGTGTTGAGGAATCTATGCATATTATATTTGATGAAACTATCCATCCTCCTATAAGTGTAATTACTGATGAAGAATAGGCAAGTAATCTACAACCTAGAGCCAATGCTAGCACAACTCTCAAACCATCACATGATGAGTTGACTATATCCTCTCTAGAGTTAACACCTGCGGTAGAAACACTCAGGCCAAGTGTTCTAACAGAATAGAAACATGGTGCTAGCTATTCAAATGATTTCATAATCAAAAATCCAGATGATCGGATACAGACAAGAGCTTTATTAAGAAAGCAAGCTTCTACTGCCTTGTATCTCAAATTGAACTGAAGATGACCGATGAGTCCCTCAAATATTAATCTTGGGTCGAGTCTATAAAGGAACAATTGAACCAATTCAAACAAAGTCAAGTCCTAACTCTAGTTGAAAGACCCAAGAACTGCTCGGTAATTAAAACTAGATGGGTCTACAGAAATAAAGAATTTAATCTCATAAGAAACAAAGCTAGACTTGTGGCTCAAGGTTACTCCCAACAAGAAGGTATTGATTATGATGAAACCTTTTCCCCTATGGCAAGGTTAGAATCAATTCAAATTTTATTAGCTTTTGCTGCTTTCAAATGCTTTAAGTTATATCAAATAGACATCAAAAGTATCTTCTTAAATGGATTCATTCATGAAGAAGTCTTTGTAAAATAAACTCCTGGTTTTGAAAATCTTGCTATCTAAATCATATTTTTAAATTACCAAAAGCACTTTATGGTCTCAAACAAGCTCCAAAATCTTGGTATGGGAGATTGAGTACTTTCTTCCTAAATAAAAATTTTCAAAGAGGTAAAATTAATACAACTTTGTTCATACAAAATCTTGAATCAAATCTTCTTATTGTGCAAATTTACGTTGATGATAATATTTTTGATAGTCCTAACATCTCTCTATGTGAGAATTTTGCAAACCTAAGGATAGAAGAATTTGAAATGAGTCTCATGGGAGACTCATATTTTTCTTGAGATTGCAAATCAGGAAAACATCCGAAGGTACTTTCATGAATCAAGATAAGTACACAAAGGAACTTATCAAAAAGTTCGGCATGGAAAAAGGAAAGGCCTATGAAACTCCGATGAGTCCATCCACGAGCCTTGATTAAGATTCATCTGGAAAAGATATTGATGAAAAGATATATAGAAGAATGATTGGATCACTACTTTATTTGACCGTTAGTCGATCAGACATTATATTCAGCATATGTAGATGTGCCGGGTTCCACTCGACTCTCAAAGATTCGCATCTGACTACTACCAAAAGAATTATCTGATATCTCATTGGAAATCAAGATATTAGACTATGGTACCCTTGCTCCTCTAATTTCAAATTTAATTGGATATTTAGATGATGACTTTACAGGTGATAGAATTGGTAGAAAAAATACTAGTGGAATGTATCTAATTCTTAGTGATGTCCTAATTTTATGGCACAACAAGAAGCAAAGTTCAGTTGCTCTTTCAATAACTTAAGTCGAATACATAGCTATTGGACGTTGTAGTACTCAAATTTTATGGATTATGCATCAACTATTTGATTTTAATTCGTCTTTTGAATCTGTTCCCATAATGTGTGATAACACCAATACTATTAGTTTATATAAATATATCATGCATTATTGTAGGGTTAAACACATTGATATTAAGCATCATTTTATTCGAGATAATGTAGAAAATGTAGACTTTTCTTTAACGTTTGTTGACTTTGAAAATCAATTGGCAAACATTATTATGAAATCTTTGTTAGAATAAAGATTTTGTTACCTTAGAAAAAGACTTGGAGTTCTCATTATTAATGACCTATGAGTTTTTGGACAAAATCTTTCTACTTGTTTCAAATTTCTATTTAATTTTTTTTAACAAAAAAAATTGGTTTTCAAAAAGGGGTCATCATTATTTCTATGATTTTTCATGCCAACACTACTGCTTCTGCACCACTTTACATTCCCAACATCCCCCCTCTGTCGTTCTTTCATTTCCATCAGTCACCATTTACTTCACCTTGTTGCGTCTTCTCCTACCATCCTCTTTCCCAATAGTTGCCTACATCCCTCCTCTCTCTTAATTCTCTTACCTATTCTCTCTTCTTCTTCTCTGCCCCTTTAAAATCCGACTCCACTCTACTCCCATGACCATAACTTGCTCCATGACTAGTATTTCCAATCTCTTTCTCAAACTCTCTCCGGCAGTCCTATTCTTCTCTTTGAGTCCTCTGATGAATCCTCGTTGAACTCTTAATAGTCAACTCTTATCAAATGATCACATCCTGCACCTAGCCCAACCCTCTATGCCCTAAACCTTGTACAACCTCTCTAAACTCCTTCCTTCCTAAGGACATGAACAAGTTCTTGACATGCCCTCAAAAAGACAAATTCTCTACCTTAAAAAACAGCTCCATTATACCCAATCGCATAATCAATCTCTATCAATTAAAAGATATTTTCTATAATGTTAGTGACTTTTTTAAGTTTCAAGATTTTCCCCTGGTTTTTCATGTCTGTGGACCTGAGGTTTATGAGGATCCAGTCCACATATTCTATACGGATCTTCGTCTCTCTCCTAATAGTGGTGAACTTGAGACTCTTGTCCTTGGCAAAGAATCACCCTGAATAATTTTCTGTTTGAGAAGGTTTTTGATACAAAGTTCTCTAGCATGATTTTTTTCATGAATGGTACCTGGCCTAAATATTTTGAGGTAAGTTTTGAATAAGCATAAAATATCATGTCTGACCCAGATACTCTAATATCTAATTTTTGACCTTTGTCTCTGTGTTTCAAGTATTGTATCATGGCCCACATAATTGCTATCAACTAATTCCAAGGAAGGGATCACTCAACAACATTACTTGTTGTGATGTATTTGTCCTATATTATCTGGTTAAGATACACAAAATCAATTAGGGAACCTGGATTCATGAATATATGCTTGAGAGTGCAACGGATGTTCATGCCTCCATCAGTTTACCATAAGGCCTGCTAATTACTTGAATTCTTTTGCATTAATCTATTGATCTCTTCTTACTCCTAAGTGGAAGTCGTTGCTACTTATGACTCCAAAAATTTTGCCAGTATAGGCTATGTTATGCTTGATAATGAATGGTGCAAAAACGATTCTGCCCAAGCAAAGTCTGAACTCCCTAAGGTAAGAAAGTTTGTTGCTAAACCCATGATTACTGTGTTGAAGAAACTAAGGAAATCAAAGATCGCTTCAAAGTTCTTAAGGAAGGTGTCATACTGCTTCAAGAGACGACTTCCAAATTTGTAGACCTTGGGATGAGCACAAGAACTGACATAGGTGTGGTCCGGCTGGCTCTTGATGGGTTCAAACAAGAGGACATTAAGTTGTTTACTCGAGTGTTCACTTGCATGGACTCCCTCAAGTCCCAAGCCAACTTTCCTAAAGATGATCTTGTTATTTTCGTTCAGAACTCCTACTTCTTTAAAAATGCTGAAAAATCCTATGACAAATTCTGCCATAACATGCACAATACCCTAACATACTTTCTGGAAAAGCAAAGAATGATGAATTTTATTCAAATGTGGGTCGTGTCCCTTATTTTTGTTTGGTTGTAAGATGATTTTTTAACACACTATCTACCACACTTTTTGGGTTTTGCCTAGTACTTGGTAATTAGTTAGATTATTTCTCTGCTCTATGTCTATTATTTGTTTTGCTGCTATGTGTTTCTTTTTATTATTCCAAAAGGGGGAGAAATACAGGAATATCATAAGTGCTTATAAGTCAGCGAGAGTAAGTCAACAATCCATGGATAAGAGTCAACTGATGCTCACGGAGCTATGAAGACAAAGGTACTCGGAAGTCACTGACGAGGCTGGGAATGAGCACCTAAACCTATATTATAAGATAATGTAGCACATAGATTTATATGTGGATCAACACTTGGAAATGTACTGAGTATATGGGGGGTGCATGCATTTATATAAAACAACATCAATACTCTTTAATCAAATCATGTATGCAATAGGTAATCACTCACATGTCTTGAATAAGTATAAAATGTAAAGCTCCTGAATCATGTAGAATGGAGAATGTAACAGAAATCTCATGAGTCATTATAGTATAACTTCGAAATCGGTAATCTTCTCTTATTCTCATTACCCATAGACTAAAGGAGACTTTAAACAATGCTTTCAACTCATTCATATGCCTCATGGAGAGAAAAACTTCTTTAATGCTCAATAACTCATAACTCTTTTGAACTAAAATACTTGGAATACGGAATCATATAACTTTGAAACATACTTGGAGGCATTTCATTCACTTAAAGAAAATATCTCATTGGAAGGGTAAATACTTTAGTTTTCAAGGAAGTAATGTCAAGGGAGTTTTTTTTAACCGACATAAACCATGCGAGCTACATGGAGTTCAATGTTTTTTTCTCCTAAGGAAGAGACCTCACGTTGGGGAGAGGCGTCATTCTCTTTCTAGGGGGTATAACCTAGGTCTAGTGATCACTAAACAAACTCGTCCTTGGGACCAATATCAACTCAACCTTAGGCCCAATGATAATTATAAACTCAGCCTAGTAAGAAACCGTAGTAAATTACCCGCTCGGTGCTAAATACTACTTTCTTTAATTTATCTCGCTCATCTCATGAAAATCCACTTTAGAATAATCTCATGGTTCAATAAGAACCCAATAATCAAATCTATAATCTCATATAGTAGAGTAGATTTCAAAACTCAATGGCCATTAGGTCAAAACATTTCTCAACAATCTCAAAATACTCAAATCATGGGTGCTTATAGCATAAGAGTTCATAAAATTTCAAATCTCAAGTAGGGCTCAATAACCCATAATTCATTCTCAAGTTAAAACTCATCAAAAGTATAATAGATAGCAAATATGTTCATAACTCATGTAGAAATCTGGAAATTTCAGCAATTTGTCTCAAAATCTCACATACTCATATACTTTAATATCTCAAACATTTCAACTATTAACTTCTCAAGGATTAAAATCATCGGGTATAGACCCAGTTGCAATTTCTCAAGAAAACATGTGAAAATCATGCCATTAGACTCTCAATTCAAGGAAAACATCAAAATCTTACAATAAAAAACAATGGGTGAAAACCCCCAATTCAATTTTATGTAAAATCTCATAAATTGCAGAGAATTGTAGTTTAAATAAGCCTTTGGGCACAAGGGTGAAAGGATTACCCTTGTTCAAAATCCCACATACCTTCGATTATGAAATTGGATGAACAAGCTCACTCTAAAATCTTCTTATTACTCTTTAGAGAGAGTTATTGCAACCTTTGAACTTGGGGAACTCAAATCTCAACTTAATTTGTAGAATCCATGGTGAGTTGTTGGATTTCTTGGAGAAGGGTTTTAGATTTGCTCTTGAGGGAGAAACCTAGCCTTTGGATATTTTGGGAGATAATGAGTCTATAAAATTTGTTTGGAATATATCTGGTTGATAAAAGAGTGGAAAATACCAAAAAAACCCTTTTAAAAATGAGCTAAAAATACTGAACGGGGTCTACGACGGTTGGAGCGACGGTCCGTCACAAGTCCGATGGTCGATCAGGTTGTTTGTCGCACAATGACCATAGAAGTGACATACTACCTCAATACAATGGTCATATTGGTGGTCCTTCATAGGTCCATCAGATCGTCCGTCACTCGATGGCCAAGATGAGACCACACTGCCTTAGTGGCGACAGTCTCAGCGATGATCCGTCGCAGCCTTAACGGTCCGTCATCCTGGATGTTGTACCTGATCCAGGAAAGAGAGTTTCTACCTTGGTTGTGATGGTCCAAGCGATGGTCCGTCGCAGACTCGACGGTCCGTCGGATCGTCCGTCTCACTTGGCCGTTTCCAACAACTCTCAGTAAAATGGTCATAACTTCTCATCCCAATGCCGAATTTGGATGAAATTGGTATCATTGGAAATCTAATTCAATTATCTACATGATCAAAGAAAAATTTAAGAAAATTTTATATAGTTTAAATACTAATCACTTGGAAAGTCTCTTCTCAATTTTTTGGGCCAAAATTACACTTCACTTGACACGCTCTAAGGCTCAGACTACAAGAGAACTTTGCAGGGTCATACAACAAAGCTTTGTACTTTTCATTTTACAATAGTTACATAAAAAAAAGGATCAATTCATCTTTGTAATACATGCTAAAGCTATGTCACAAGATCTGAAAAACAAAATAAGTCTTAGGAACATGTTCATTATTATTGTATTCGACCCCCACTTTAAAAGATCTAAGGAGACTTTGAAACCCAATGTAAGGTTTGGCCATAGCTTACTGGCCACCAAACTTGGGTTTGGCCATGAGTTAGGCGCCGCCAACCCTATACTTTTTGATGTAGGAGCTCTATTTTTGAGTTATTTTGAGGGCAGCAAGGTCTTTTGACACTACATAACCATCCCTAAATATAATTACATGAAATCAAAGTGCCTAAACATTTTTTAACTCTCTAAAATCCCTAGGTCATCTTTCTAAATCTCAAGAGGAGATGAATAACTTAGGGCTGCACACTCAAGGTTAAGAGTCAATATTTTTGCATTTTCTTCATCAACTAAGGTATGTGGGGATATACTAAAATCATTGGTAATAAGCTTTATAGTTATTATCAAGTTTAAATCTATACAATCATGTTTACAAAAGAGGGTTTTGACATTGTTTTAAATAGCATGCATTATGAACTTGTTTGATGAAAGTGAATATTTTTCTTGAACCTTTGGTTATAGATTAGAACTATGATCACGTATACATATGAGATTTTAGTTTTGCGAACAATAATCAAGAGCATGAATGAGTAAACCCCTCTTTTGTTGTGTTACCTCTTGATTTCACATGTTATGGGTTGTCCAATTGCATGTTTTAAAGCATAAAATAAATGTTATACTATTTTTGTTAGATTGATATTGATTATTACTCAAAGAGAGGGTGTTTAATGTTTGTAAATGTTAAATGTGATGATTGAAAGAATTGCATGGGATTACTACAAAGTAATTGACCTCCTCCCCACATGTTAAGATTTGAGATAAGAGAAGTTTTGCGTGAGTTTCTACATACTTTTGAAATGTGGATTCTCTTCTATTGTTTAAACTATTTAGGTGGTCAACAATACTTTTGAAATAAGAAAGGACAGTAGATATGTTGTGACATGGATTGGAAGTCTGGGTTTGATGATACCCTATTTTTATGTGTACGAAGATAAAAAAAGAGAAACAATTTTTTTAGAATAAGCTATGTTTTAAAGGGGTCTAAAATTTGTCTTGCAAGAGTTAGATTGTTACCTAAAGAAGGCATGAGTTTAGATAACTCATTTCCCAAAATCGTGATTTGCCAACACAGGGTTATGTTACTCAAAAAGGAAATTATACGTTAGCGACGGCCCTATGGTGTAGTAGATAAGTAGATACTCCAACCCTTGTGTCAAACTTTGGTTAGGGGATTGGACGATGAGTCAAGGGCAGATTCCATATAGCCTGTTGAATTACAGATTGTAGGGTGTACCATCTAGTTCAGATGAGGTAGGGTCAGGAATTGCAAAATGCGTTTTGAAATATTAAGATTATGCCCATGTGTTTTTAACTATTTTAAGATAACACATATTGATGAAACTCTCTCACCTATGTTTTATATAAATGTATTTTGTATTTGGATTGTTCTACATACCTGTAATTTGTATTGACCCCCTATATTTCATGATCTGAGGCTCAGTCCCGGGTCCTTCTAAGCAATCGATTGGTCTATTAAAAGTTTGCAGTCAGTGAGCCTCCTATATTTAAGAAGGCCTTGTTCAAGGAACATTGTCATCTGATTTTAATTTATGGTCCGACTGGGGGCTTTTTCTTAGTTTTAAGACATGTTGTTTTCATATTGTTAGAGATTTCACAGACCGGTGTCATGGGTTTTGATTATTTATGAACTTATATTTTGTAATATTTAGTTGAAATAAATTAATGACCATGTTTCCATTTTGTCATGTTTTTCGTATTTCCTTTCAGTGAATAAATTATGTATATGATTGCCAATTAGAGAGGGGCTCTCGGGCCTTCATGGTTTGGGATGCTCACCATGAATAGGTCCTCAGTTTAGGTCATGACAAACTTGGTATCAGATCATGGTCTATGGTCCCCAGATGTCTGCAAAATCACATTGGATAGAGTATTTTTATAGGTGTGTAGTGTGCCACACTTATAAGGAGGAAGCTACTAGGCGTTTAGGAATGTTTCACTTTTCTTCATGTTCTAGATCGTGCCATTGTATTGTCTTTTTAGTGATTATCCAAATTACTTCTTTACTCTAATTTTATTAGCTATGTCTCATTTTGGAGTTGATTCAAGTGTAGAAGCTTAGAGTCTAAATGATGTGGTCCTATCTAATTGAGTCATAAGATACTATGGAATAGTATAAGGAATTGAGAGGAGTCCCTTAGTGATTCATGGTGTATGATTTGAGTGTATACTTTATCCTGATGAAATTGTGTTTTTCAGCCTGAGGTATGAGGTATATTTAGTCCCTTTTCTAAAATCAGTGTTGCAGATGTGATGCTTAAGGGTACTGAGATAAAGCAAAATATTGGAAAAATATTGACACATGAGTAGTGGTATGTGATAAAGTGTCATAATGTATAAGCTGTAGGATGGTCCAGAAGTTAGTGATATGAAGTCACAAGCTTAGAAGTCAAAATGAGGGTGACTTTTGCTTAAAGAATCTAAAGTTTTATAAACGTTGATTGAGAGATGGGTTGACATTTTATCATGATAGACTAGTGTGGTAGTAATATTGATGATTGTATAGTAATCTGTGAAAAAGTGACTAACTATGATTATTATTTATTCAAAATAGGGAAGGATCACAGAATGGATAGTTATGGTAGTTGTAGAAATCAATTATAGGAAGTGAATGGAAAGGGGTAGATTAGTTAATAAGTTATAATTAGAGACTCATTAGTGTAAAGGAAAATTGAAGGTAGTCTAAATGTATGTGTGGGTAAGTAAATATGGTGTGAGGAAGTGGAATATGTTGATAAGATCATAATAGGTTATAATATAAGATTAAGATTGACTATCTGTATTATGTGAATTTACCCCTTGATTGTCTTTTCTCTAGTCATTGTAAACTAGTATTTCATGTGAGAAGGTATGTAGTGGATTTTGAGATGCAGTAGTAATGTTGTGGAGATGATGAACTTATTGGCCAAAGTTAAGTGAAATAAAAGACTTAGGTTATATTTCTATTCGATTGATTAGTATAGTATGTGGCATGCTTTATATGATTGTTATTTTTGGGAAGTAGGCTTGAACTTTAGACGTGCATTATGGTGGAGAGAATAGTATCTTAATAATAATAATGCATGTTTTGTGGGAATGAATTAGTGGTTTTGATGTGAGGTATGAAATAACCTAGGTTGACAACATGCAGAGTAAGGAGTGGGAAATTATTATATATATATATATATATATAGTCATGAGGATTAGTTTTAAGATTAATAAATTGTGATTTAGTCATTAAGTGGATAAGGGTGTAAGTATAAAAGAATAAGTTGAACCCCGAGGTAGCATGTGGTTAGATAAGTTATGATGTGTATTAGTGTCATGTGTACCTAGATTTCATTCTCGAATCTTGTAGTTTGGAAAAGTGTGGGTAGTTGTTGTATAACGTTATTTAGAGTTGAATTGAGGAAATATGGGTAGGCATTATGCGTATTTGTAATTGTTAATCATAAGTCTATGACTTTAGGAGTTGGAGGAAGTTAGGATTAGTGTCCCTGAAGGGGATGTCCTAGAATGAATTTAGTGTCTTTTTATAAAAATTCTTGAGGGGAGTTTTTGTTCATGTAAATATTGATGCCCTTCTTTGTGATAAAGAGTGTGGATGCGTACACTTATAAGAGTGGGTATTGTAGTGTGATGGATAAGGAGGATAGCGAAAGTTAAAAGTAGCATTTCCGAAAAGCAAGGCCATAAGAGTATAGTTTATCATAGAGAGTTTAGCTTTTATGTGTATGGTGATCTATCTTTTGTGTTAAGATTTATGGATATATATTTGATGGGAGGTCATATCTACAAGTCTAGGATTTTGACTTTTATCTAAGGGGGGATGATGGACTAAGGTAGTTTTTGAATTTTCACTGTGGTGGAAAATTTCAAGGAAGAGTCATAAGAAATATATTCTTGTTCAATCAAGCTCCTCTTACTTCAATTTATGAGGTCATTCCTCTAATGCCTTATGTTATGTATTCAAGTCATGCTTGTGCCTATGATTCGAGCTCTCTATGCACTTATGTCCATGTTAAGTCCTCAAAACTAGAAGCAATAATGTTTTCAGTAACCCATGATTTAAAGTATTCAAGTTCTATGTTGTGATGCTAATGACCCACAGATCCATGTCTTATATCACGCTTGGTTCTAAGAAACTACACTTTGAGTATGTTATCGATACATGCTAGGGCAGGTCTAGCCCAATGAGATATAGTTTATGCAAACTCATGGCCATGTTCAGTTCTTCAATGATGAATAATAGTACCAAGTAGAAATCGTTGTCTCAATCGTTGATTTCATAAATTTCGCCCTTATGGTATACAACTCTTGATATTTGCACTCATGCTTTCATATTCTACCCAATTCTAAGAATCCATTTTGTGTTTTATTTATGCCTAAATGACTCTCTACTAATTACCTAGACATTTGATACATGAAGCACTTCATGTCTATTACATCATATCTTCATCTCATGTCACACCGTGATTAATTCAATAGGTAAATGTTATAATCGAATAGTGTTACTCTGTTTTATGATGTTTAAGCTCGGTTCCCTTAATGACTAATCCTATGATAGTATGCTAAGGTTTGTGGAAGCATAGTAATGTCTTAGGTAAGGGAGTTGATGTTCTTGAAGGTGAAAATTAAGATGTGATTTCTTGAGCTAAGGTTGTAGGAGAAGGGGGAAGAAGGATATGAACTCTCATTGCGTGAAATAGTTAAGTAGGAGTGATACATTGAAAATATTTGTGAGAGTGATTGAATTTTCTAGTATTAGTGGGGGAAACAATGAAGTCGGAATAGTAATGATAGGCTTCAAAGTTGTGATTGATGAAAATGCAAAACAATTTTTTATGTAGTTGGTATTCCTTTATTTAAAACTAGAGTGTGTTTTATGGTAGTGATAACATGACGTATTTTTCTTAATGGGATGTATAGTACAGGGTCCTATAGCTTAAGCTAGCACCTCTTTTCTCCGAGTTAGGATGCAACATAGAAGCATTATGTAGTGGGACTCAAATTCTTATGATTAGATGTGTAATGGGAGAATTGTAAGTTAAAAATAATGGTGTATGTTATTTATTTTTTTGATCATAGACGAGTAGTGTCTCAAAGTTTAAGTATTTTTATGGTTTCTTGTATGTTAGAGAATGCTTCTATTCCTATCTCCTGCAAAATCTCATTTTATGATTGTACCTAGGTAAATTAGGCCTATTATCACCAAATTAACTCGTTCCATATGTTGTGATGATCATGATCCCCAGAAATTATGTGCAAGGTTATCTCTATCTCAATCCTTATTATTTCACGCTTCGTTCTTACACTTTTCCCTAGGGGTAATCATGAAGCTCTTTTGATGCCATCGCATATTTAGTTGAGGAAAAATTTTCAATGCGAAGTTACATTCTTTATTCCATACTTTTAGAACTTCAACATGTTCCTACCCATCATTAGGGGATGAATGATCCCAAGGGGAAGATAATGTAACACCCCACATATTTTGATCTAGAAATCAAACTGTTGTTCTTATGTGTGTAAACCATAATCCCATGATTTACTTTTGAATTCATGTGTTATGACCTTTATCCTAGTGTAGGAAGTGCTTTCAAAATAACATATATCCATAGGAATCATGTAACACCCCATGGTTGTAATGCTCTTTTGGTACATCTAAAATAATCTTTAGGTCCCCTGTAGTGACGGTAGATCATTCGTTCACATTGTGGGAGGGGTTGGGGTGTTTTAGGACCTCAAAACTAAGTAGGCATCACCAAATAGAGCTTAGGCGATGGATAGGCATCGCCTTACCATCACCTACTTTCGCTGGAGAGGTTTGGCCATAGCTTAGGCTCCGCCAACCTTGGGTTTAGCCATAGGCTAGGTGCTACCAACCTTGTGTTTGGCCATAAGATTGGACCCTCCAACCTTGTGGTTAGGCCATGGGTTAGGAGCCGCTGATACGCCCAAATTACAAGTCTCGTTAGAAAGTGTAAGCGGTCGCTGTCAAATATAGAAACCAACTGGGTTGGGTGTCGAATCCCATAGGGAATACTCTAGTCACTAAGTATTGCGATTATTAGTAGACTGTTGATCGAAGGTTCCTAGATAATGGGGGTTTTGGGTTAAGTGCACAATAATACTATTAGTGTTACGAATGAGACGATATATGTAATAATATTTAATCACAGAGAATGACAAGTTAGGGATATGTCCACCTTGTAATTTCTATTTCTCTATTAACTATGAGTAATACAGAGTTTATACATGCATGCACTTATAGAGAGTCGTATTCTAATTTTAAATCCAAGTGTTTTTCAACCATCAAGGATTTATTCACCTTAGCTCTGTCGAACCTAAAGTGTACAACAAATGGTATGAATTCTCCAAGAAGTTTATCCTGCTAGGGCACTAACGTGTAAATAGAGGTTGGAAACCCCATTTTCTTGTCACACTCTCTTTTCCAAACATGTAAATTTTCTATCGAACAAGTTAATGCTATAATGGAGCATTCCCTATGTTTGCAACCATGAGAATTCAATCAAAATGAAGAGAGTAATGATATAAGTGGCATGACACATCATGAATTCACAAACTCATTGCATTAGAGAGTATATTACAAGGTTTCCATAACCCTAACAAATAAGCTTAGCTACTCATGGATAAAACCGAAATCAAACTAGACATAATCATCATACCAAACTAGAACAATCTCTGCGATGAAGATGAATAACAAGAATAAGAGGAAAACACGTTTTCCTCTCTACTTTCGCTTCCCTGAGCCGTTCGTCTCTCTCTCTCTGGTTTCAAAAATATTACAAAATCTGAATAATGAATAATAATTCTAAAAATTCAGCAATAATGCTTTTAATAACATCCTTGTCTAATAAGTTGCTACTGCATCCTTAAGTATTTAAAAATACTGAGTTTGCCGAGGAAAAAGTTCCCATGCATCACATTCAGTCCAAAAGTTGTCTTCCCTTTTATGTGGAGTTTTCCTTTGCTGTCCAAAGGTCCCCAAAGTGTTGAAATCTTTCTCATTAGTACCTGAAAAGCATGCTAATCACATAGGTCAGCTCACTTAACTAAAAATGGACTATAAGTGCAAGAAGTATGTATTTTATCCTCAAAACTTAGCTAAAACATTGGTAGATTATGGTGCTTAGACGTATAAATACGCCCAACATCACCACCCCACACTTAAAGCTTTGTTTGTCCTCGAACAAAATAGTACATCCATGTGAATACCTAATTAAAATTCACAAGAGCAACACAAAATTTTCAACAAGACATTTATTAACAAAGAGTAGATTACTTGATCATTACTAGAAACAACTCACCCTCGAACATAGACTCATTAAATTGGTTAATTCGTATACACAAGTTAAGCCAAAAAAAATCACATAAAACTACCCAACAATCATCAACCATGTGCACTCACACAAAATGTTACCCATAATCACTCATAGTTTTGCATTTTTCGAAACATGGGTAAAAAACTTTGCTTGCTCTCTCTCTCACAAAGAAGTCTTAGATTACAACTGATGACCATATGCTTGCCCTTAGTGTAATGCTCTACTAATATCAGAATGCTAAGGTTAGGATCAAATAGGTCTTTACGGGTTGTAATGCAGGCTAAGGGACAGGTAGGACTATTTTTGCCAGAAATGGTGACTACGTTCCTAAGCACTTTAATATACTACATTATGCCATTTACACTAACTTTTAACAACCACTCTACCTTCCTTTCATCTACTAACCCCCTTTCACCCATTTTGTTATTCAATCAGAAACACAATGATGGGAATATACAACTCTCTTTTTATTATTATTTTTTTTTCTCTCTATGATGGCCACTCTTTTTTTTTTAATAAGCATCCCTATAATGGCCACTCCTTTCCACAAGATTTTCATGTACCAATACACTCTGGGGCATCAATTTCACCATTTTCCTCTTATTTTTCCACACTCTTGACTCAACTTGATTCTTCAATTTAAAGCGCTTAGGAGCTTTTGGATCAAATTATGGTCTTGCCAAAAAAAATGGAGTAGGCTACATATGAGGTTGCCAAAGAAAATAGCTAAAGGCTCAAAGGGTGTTCACTAGGACAATGTACAAAGGTAGGTAAAAGGAAGATAAACAAAATCAGGGCTAGCAAAGAAATGCCTAAATTATCTCCTAAACTCACAATCTTTATTTCGCTTCACACACACACCAGGCAAGTTCTAGCATCAGTCACAACAAAGAATATACAAGAACCTTACACACACATGGCACATGGTTAACTTAATTAGGAGCCTAAATGAATTAAACCACAAGCAATTATCACAGAATGAGTCACAACTTAGAGCCCAAATGTTTCAATAGTAGTGATTCAGCACAAACTCCTGGTATAATGCCATGCCGTCCATAAGAACAATTTTATGCAAACTCTAACTAATTACAACTAAATCAAAACAACTAAGAAGAAATGTAGGCAAGCAGTACACAATACAACAGACATATACCTGCACCCCACACTTAGACGGAACACACTGCCCTCAGTGTAAATAAATAAGCAAAACCTGATTAGTCAGACTCCTCCTCTATATCGGGGGTCATACCACCTATGTCAGAATCATCATCAGAGTCATCATTATCAGAGTTGTCCTCCACATCAGAGTCTGGCAGTCGGTGGTCATCGTCTGTCGGCATATCATCATCTAGAGGTTCCTCAAAATTTACCCCCATTCCACACATGGCCCGAGCATGCTCATTAAGTGGGTAGTCATAGTCCAACTGCCGAAGCTCTGCATCAATTGGCACACGACCCCTATTCATCATGGTAAACTTAGTCATGCCATACAGATGGCGAAAAAAACTTTCATCTCGAGCATGTCTCTCAGTAGTGGTAAGGTTGATGCCTTGACCAGTTTCTGGCTCTTTGATTTTCGTGAGATCTACCTTCTTCGGGTTGTGTGGCAGCTTATGGTCTGCTGGCTCCTTCTCAATTATTTTAGCCAAAATGCGGGGGTCTCTCTTTGCTAAACTTTCCTTCTGCATCAAATCCACATGAACATATTTCTTCACTTTATTGTTCCTATACCATTCCTTCCCTTCCTCCTCCAGAACCCACTTGATCCCAAAAGTGCGTCAAGGCACTTGAAGAGAGGAGGAATCAGCCTGGTCTTTTCTGACCTTTTTGTGAGGTGGATGCTTTGTCCTTTCCCTGTCGTGCTTTCGTAGCCATGTTACCTGAGATCACAATAGAGTCATGTTAGTTTCATTTTGGAAGATTCACTATAATCGAAAAAGAAAATAGTGATGGCACCACCCCACACTGAATTTGTTTGCACAAATTAATTGAGTGAGTGATGTCGATTACTTAGACTTCATCGACATACATTTAGGTGGTATGTTCCAACAACATTAATAGCGCAGTCACACTTTCAACCCTTCACTTTACATAACAATTTCTCAGTTTGATATAGAGAAGCAACACACAATGGTCCTGTAATCTTGACTATCATTTTCAACTTTATTTCATTGGAGCAATGCAATCTTTGAACAAGACTACCACATAGAAATCTTATCATGCTATAGCATAGAAACAATCACACCATCTTATGCTTGTGGTCAATCATGATCATTACATCGATGAATGAGTCATTCAAACATTCAAGCTTACCACTCTTAAAATTATGCATTAACTTCAAAATTTCAACTCCATAAAAAAAAATTATGACAGTGAATACCAATCAATACATACTGGAGTAAAGTCAAGAATACCCACAAGAATCCTTTCACTCAATGAGATGCATCATAACAAACCAACCATATTCTTATCACCATGCACTACTTCAAAATCTAATGAACCATTATAAGCGTAGCACTGCAACAACTACGGAATATAAAAGAACAACTTACTTGGTGATGGATCGGAAAGGTGAGTCCGTAAGATTAGATGAGAAAAGAGGAAAACTTGGAGAAGATAAGCGAGCTTTGGGCGGTGCCTAGGTTCAACAAACAATTAGGTGGCGTTCAAAGTTTGATCCATCTATAAACGGGTTAGTAGACAAAATTTATGTTGATAGGCGGTGCCTATAGCATTGCCTAAGCATAAGTAGGTGGCGCCTATAGCATTGCCTATGTTAGCATAGGCGGCGCCTATAGCATTTCCTATGTGGGCATAGGCGACGCCTTGCCCATCGCCTATGTAAGGCAGTGAGCATAGGCAATGGCAGCGCCTTGCCCATTGCCTATGTTGGCATAGGCGGCGCCTTGCCCATCGCCTATGTGAGGCAGTGAGCATAGGTAATGGCATAGGCGGTGACTTTCCCATTGCCTATGTTTTAATAGGCGGCGCCTAGCCTATTACCTATGTTGGCATAGGCAACGCCTAGCCTATAGCCTTTGCTCCATCATTCCTAGACTTACTACCATTGGAATGGCTCACTTTCAAATCAAAATTTGGGTCTAATCTCCTCCTTTGTACTTCTTGCACCTACACTTAATCAAAAACAACAAAAATGATTAGAAGGATGGGTTGCCTCCCACCAAGCGCCTTGGTTTTGGTCGTGTCTCGACTCTTCTTTTTAAATTTTTATTTATCAAAAACAAACTCCTAGTGAAACAAAAATGATTAAAATGATGGGTTGCCTCCCATATAATGCTTGATTTATTATCGCGGCACGACATAGTTATCTCGAGTACTCAGACTTCATCGAGATATATGGTGGCTATACATTTTATCAAGTTGGTTGGACCGATATATAGCTTCACTCGTTGTCCATTCACCTTAAAGAAACCACCATCATTGTTTTCTAACTCCACTACTCCAGATGAGTAAACTTGGCTGATTCTGAATGGACCAGACCATTTAGATTTCAACTTACCTGGAAACAACTTCAGTCTGGAGTTGAAAAGAAGTACCAAATCGCCCTTCTGAAAGTTTCATTGGATAATCTTTCGATCATGGTACTTTTTCATCCTTTCCTTGTAGAGATCTGCTCTTTCATACGCATGTAGACGGAATTCATCCATCTCATTCAGCTGTCCCATTCTCATATTAATAGCATTATCCTAGTTCAGGTTACGCTGCTTCAGTGCCCATAGTGCTTTATGTTCTAGCTCAATTGGCAAGTGACAAGATTTCCCATAAACTAGTTGGTATGGTGACAAGACAATTGGTATCTTAAACATGGTCCTATATGCCCATAAGGCATCGTCTAGATTTCTGGACCAATCTTTCCTGCTGGCATTCACAGTCTTAGCAAGGATCCGTTTGATCTCCCGATTTGAAACCTCTACCTGCCCACTCGTTTGTGGGTGGTACAGTGTAGCTACCTTATGTTGCTTAACCCCATATTTTACCAATACGGACTTGAACATCTTGTTGCAAAAATGTGATCCTCCATCGCTTATGATGGTACGAGGTACCCTAAAACAAGAGAAGATATTCCTCTTTAAGAACGCTACCACACTCTTACCTTCATTATCAGCTAGCGCGACTGCTTCAACCCATTTAGATACATAGTCCATAGCAACTAGGATATATTTCATCCCAAATGAGCTCACAAATGGGCCCATGAAATCAATAACCCAGACATCGAATAACTCTACTTCAAGCATTTTAGACATAGGCATCTCATGGTGCTTTGAGATAGAGCCTTGCCTCTGACACTGATCACATCTTCTTACAAAATCGTAGGCATCCTTGAATAATGAAGGCCAATAATAGCCACATTGCAGTACTTTCCTGGCCGTCCTATCACCTGCATGGTGACCCCCAACTTGGGAAGCATGACTTGCTTCCAGTATGCTAGGCACCTTCACATCTGGGATGCATCGCCTAATAATACCATCAGCACATCGTCGAAAAAGATAAGGCTCATACCAGAAGTAATGTTTCACATCATGCATGAATTTTCTCTTTTGATGAAAGGAGAGATGCTCAGGAATCACTTCACTTACCATGTAGTTAGCAAAGTCTGCATACCACGGTAAGTCTTCCACCATAGTTGCTAGAATCTCTTCATCGGGGAATGCATCATCAATATCAAGGTCGGTTTGCACTATGTGCTCACTCTCAAGTCTAGATAGATGATCAGCTACTTGGTTTTTGCAACCTTTTCTATCCTTCACCTCAAAATCGAATTCTTGAAGCAGTAAAACCCACCTAATTAGCCTTGGCTTAGCATCCTTCTTTGCCATTAGATATCTTAGAGCCGCATGATATGTATGAACCACTACTTTGGTTCCCAATAAGTAAGCATGGAACTTTTCGAAAGCATAAACAACTGCTAGAAGCTCTTGTTCAGTGATGGTATAGTTATTTTGTGCTCCATTCAAGGCCTTGCTCACATAGTAGATTAGATTAAATAGCCTTTCTCTTTTCTGACCAAGTACAGCACCCAAGGTTACCCCGCTTGCATCACACATAACTTCAAAAGGTAGAGACCAATCGGGTGATACAATAATAGGAGCTTCAATTAGCTTTCCTTTGAGGCATTCAAATGCCTTCAAGCAATCTTCACCAAAGTAAAACTTAGCCTCCTTCTCCAAAAGTTTGCATAATGGGCTAGCAATCTTGGAGAAGTCTTTAATAAACCTCCGATAAAAACCCGCATGACCGAGAAAACTACGAACCCCCTTTACAGAAATTGGAGGTGGTAGCCTCTCGATAACTTCAATCTTGTCTCGATCAACCTCAATTCCCTTTTTAGAGACTTTATTCCCAAGAACAATGCCTTCCTTAACCATAAAATGACACTTCTCCCAATTTAGCACCAGATTTAATTCAACACATCTCTGCAAAGCCATACTCAGATTTGCCAAGCATGATTCAAATAACTCACCTACAATCGAAAAGTCATCCATAAATACCTCCAAGGTGTCTTCAACCATATCAGAGAAAATGGACATCATACACCGCTGAAAAGTGGCAGGTGCATTACATAGACCAAATGGCATTCGTTTGAATGCAAAAGTACCGTATGGGCATGTAAAAGTGGTCTTCTCCTGATCTTCAGGGGCAATTCAAGTCTGATTATACCCAGAATAACCATCTAAGAAACAGAACCATCCCTTCCCTGCCAATCGATCAAGCATTTGATCCATGAATGGCATTGGGAAGTGATCCTTTAATGTCCACGAATTCAGCTTCCGATAATCCATGCACACTCTCCACCCTGTGATAGGTCTGAGTGGAATTAGCTCATTCTTTTCATTTGCGATTACTATCATGCCACCTTTCTTGGGGACACATTGTACCGAACTCACCCATTTATTGTCCGAGATTGGATACACCACCCCTGCATCTAACCACTTTAAGATTTCTTTCATCACCACCTCTTGCATAGATGGATTCAGATAACGTTGATGTACAATAGTAGGCATGCAATCTTCCTCAAGCTGAATCTTGTGCATACATATCCCAGGAGAGATACCAATTATATCAGCAATAGTCCAACCAATGGCTCTCTTGTACCTCTGCAAAACAGAGATGAGAGCCGCTACTTGTTTTCACTTAAATCAGCAGCAACGATAACTGGCGGTGTATTTCCACTCCCCAAGAACGTATACTTTAGATGACTGGGTAGCTCTTTCGAATCTAGCACCGGTGGCTCTTCAATGGATGGCTTCGCTGGTGGTGAAGGTCGATTCTTAAGGTCAAGGTCCAGCTTCTTAGGGGCATATGAATATGACCCCATTCCTATCAGAGCATAGTATCTTCGAACTCTTCAACATCCTCACGCTCAAAGTTCAAAAGCACGGCAACCAATGGCTCAACAGTAAGATGCTTCTCTAAAGATAATTCCTTCTCATCCTCATAATAAACATCCACATTCATATCTTTGGGCTGCTTTATTGATTTGCATACATTAAAACATACCACTTCATCATTTATCCGAAATAAAAGCTTATTTTCTCGTAAATCAATAAGCACACTTCCTGTTGTGAGGAAAGGTCGACCCAAGATTATGGGCACCTCAAAATCCACCTCACAGTCTAGAATAACAAAGTCTGCAGGAAAAATGAAGGTAGGAACCTTCACTAATACATCATACAAGATACAAACAGGTCATTTTACCGACCTATCTGCCATTACAAACCGCATGTTGGTTGGTGTAGGGTCGCCCAACCCCAACTGTCTATAGATGGCTAGTGGCATCAAATTAATGCTAGCCCCTAAATCACATAAAGCCTTAGCAAAGTCTAAAGATCCAACCGTGCAAGGAATAGTGAAAGCACTCGGATCTGCCTTCGTCTGTACTAAAGACCTCGTGGAAATTGCACTACAATGATGAAAATTATCTGCCAGTTCATAGCTCGCTGCCCTTTTCTTGGTCAAAAGGTCCTTGATGATTTTGGCGTACCCTGCCATCTGCTCCAGTACCTCCACCAAAGGCACATTAATAGTCAGCTACTTCAGCATGGTCATGAATTGACTGAACTGGTGTCATCAGCTTTCTTCTTCAGTCTTTGAGGAAAAGGTGGTGGTGGATTTGGAAGAGTTTTCTCCACCACTTCCTTTTTATTTTGCTTTCCATTATCAATCTTTTCAGACTGCTGACATCTAGGTGTAGTATCATGAACGTTCTCATTCTGATTTTCAGTTTGTACAGAATCATCACAATCTGCTTCAATAACATTCTCTTCTATATTCTCAACCACCGGCTTGCCCTTGGATGGATTTTCCAACACTTTACAACTCCTCGGAGTAATAGCCAAACATGATCCATCATTCTTTGGATTTTTCACAATGTCACTAGGAAAAGTGCCAGGTTTTCTTTGATTGAATGCCGCTGATAGTTGACTCATTTGTTGTTCCAGTTGTTTTATTGCAGTGGAATGCGAGTCAGCCAATTGATTTATTGAGGACAAATCATTTTTTAACTCAGTTACTCCCGTGTTGGTTTCCTCCACTCTTTTCAACAGCTTAGCCATCATGTCCTCTATGGACATCTTCCCAAAGCCAGATGCAGTAGCTTCATGAGTTCCAGGAGGAACATACAAACCACTCCTGTCAGTCTTATTCTTCCAACTCCCTTGGTATCGGTCATTGTATCTGGATTTTTCATAATAGTTCCGACCTTGGTTTCCTTGGGCATTGCCTCGGAAACCTCCCTGATTATTTAAGTAATTTGCTTCCTCCTCAGAATAGTAGTCATTTCTTCCCTGCGATACAACAGCCTTGACCTTTTCTGTCTTCCCTGATAATAAATTCTTGGTAAGAAGGTCCATCTGCATTTTTATGTGAGCCATATCCTGGTCACATTCCTCTTCTTTTCGCCTCTGTTCTGCTGTCATGCCAGTAGATACAGTAGAGCTTGCTACCTTAGAATCCCTGGTATGCCAAGCTCTACTCTGCTTTGTCATACGATCAAGCATATTACATGCCTCAATAAAAGTAAGGTCCATGAATGACCCACCCGCAGCATTATCAACCACTGGCTTAGTCACTGAGTTCAAACCCCTATATAATATTTCCATCAAGTAGATATTGGTCATCTGATGATTTGGGCACCGCATAAGCTTCTTCTTGAACCTCTCCCATGTTTCGTGGAGAGCTTCAGTTGGAAGCTATCGAAAATTGCTTATCTCATCTCTTAATTGTTCTCTCTTGGATGCCAGAAAGAATCTTTCTAGGAAAGTTTCTTTCAATTGCCTCCAATTGGTAATAGAGTCAGGAGTTAGCCCGTTTAACCATAGAGTTGCCTCTCCAAATAGAGGCAATGGAAATAAGCGCAGCCGAATCGCATTCTGTCCAACCCCTGGATTGTCAAACGACTTGCATGTTGAGATAAAATTAATCAGATGCATATTCGGATCGTCGCCTGCAAGTCCACCAAATAACCATTTGAGTTGCAATAGCTGGATCATGGTGCTAGTGATATTGAACTTTGCTTCGGGTGCCAAGGGCGGAGGAATAATAGCCCCTGTGGCACCAGCCCCATCCAAATCATCATCATTATCAAAAAGAACTTGCATGGCTTGGCGTTCAGGTCTCATTCTAGCTTGACGATCTCTATTGACATTCCTGTTCACAGGTGCAGCCACATCATCTGCACACCTTGGATTTAATAACTCATCATCACCCAGGTCCTCATCATCAAGATTTGTTGCCCGACCTGGGTTATCAGCATTCTATTGATGTACTTGTGCAGCTGCCAATACAGCTAATCTAGCCTGCTCCTATTGAGCAGCCATCCTTTTAATGTTACGTTGCGCATCGATTCTGCAAATGAGTTGTGGTTCAGGGTTTATAGGTAATAATGGCTGACCTGATCTTCGTGTATTTGGCATGCACTCAACTAAACCTGAACAAAACAAAAACAACAAACAAAAAGTAAAATTTGAGAATCTTTGACCAAAGGGTCTATTAACCATCACAAACTTAGTTGACAACCATATTCCCCGGCAATGGCGCCAAAATTTGATATGCCCAAATTACAACTCTCGTTAGAAAGTGTAAGCGGTAGCTGTCAAATATAGAACCCAACTGGGTTGGGTGTCGAATCCCACAGGGAATACTCTGGTCACTACGTATTGTGATTATTAGTAGACTGTTGATCGAAGGTTCCTAGATAAGGGGGGTTTTGGGTTAAGTGCACAATAATACTATTAGTGTAACGAATGAGACGATATATGTAATAATATTTAATCACAGAAAATGACAAATTAGGGTTATGTCCACCTTGTAGTTTCTACTTCTCTATTAACTATGAGTAATGCGGAGTTTATACATTCATGCATTTATAGAGAGTCGAATTCTAATTTTGAATCCAAGTGTTTTTCAACCATCAAGAATTTATTCACCTTAGCTCTCTCGAACCTAATATGTACAACAAATGGTACGAATTCTCCAAGAAGTTAATCCTGCTAGGGCATTAACGTGTAAATAGAGGTTGGAAACCCTATTTTCTTGTCACACTCTCTTTTCCAAACATGTAACTTTTCTATCGAACAAGTTAATGCTATAATGGTGCATTCCTTATGTTTGCAACCATGAGAATTCAATCAAAATGAAGAGAGTAATGATATAAGTGCCATGACATATCATTAATTCACAAACTCATAGCAATAGAGAGTATATTACAAGGTTTCCATAACCCTAACAAATAAGCTTAGCTACTCATGGATAAAACCGAAATCAAACTAGACATAATCATCATACCAAAACAAGAACAATATCCGCGATGAAGATGATTAGCAAGAATCTCTACTTTTGCTTCCCTGAGCCGTTCGTCTCTCTCTGGTTTCAAAAATATTACAAAATCTAAATAATGAATAATAATTCTAAAAATTCAGCAATAATGCTTTTAATAACATCCATGTCTAATAAGTTGCTACTGCATCCTTAAGTATTTAAAAATACTGAGTTTTCCCGGGAAAAAGTTCCCATGCATCACATTCAGTCCAAAAGCTGCCTTCCCTTTTATGTGGAGTTTTCCTTTTCAGTCCACAGGTCCCCAAAGTGCTGAAATCTTTCTCATTAGTACCTGAAAGACATGCTAATCACATAGGTCAGCTCACTTAACTAAATATGGACTAAAAGTGCAAGAAGTATGTATTTTATCCTCAAAACTTAGCTAAAACATGGGTAGATTATGGTGCTTAGATGTATAAATACGCCCAACATCAGCCGCCAAATCTATATTTTTTGGTGTAGGAGCTCCATTTTTGAGTTATTTTGAGGGAACAAGGTCTTTTGACACTTCATAGCCATAACTAAACATAATTACACGAAATGTAAGTCCCTAAATACATTTTAACTCTCACAAATCCCTAGTTTATCTTTCTAAATCATAAGAGGAGATTAAAAACTTAGCGGTGCATACTCAAGCTTAAAGGGTCAATCTTTATGTGATTTTTTTGTCAACTAAGGTACGTGGGACTATCCTAAAATCGTTGGGCATAAGTTTTATGGTTTTTATCAAGTTTAAATCTATACAATTATGTTTACAAAAGAGGGTTTTGACATTCTTTTGAATAGCATGTATTATGAACTTGTTTGATGAAAGTAAACGTTTGTCTTGAATCTTTTCTTATAGAATTGAACTATGATCACGTATACACATGAGATTTCAGTTTTATAAAGAATAATCAAGAGCGTGAATGACTAAACCTCTCTCTTGTTGTGTTAACTCTTGATTTCACACGTTACGGACTGTCCAACTCTATGTTTTAAAGAATGAGATAAATGTTTTACTATTGTTGTGAAATTGATATTGATTATGACTCAAAGAGAGGGTGTTTTTGTGTTTTTAAATTTTCAATGTGATGAATGAAAGAATTGCATCGGATTACTACAAAGTAAATGACCCCCATATGTTAAAATTTGAGATAAGAGAAGTTTTGCATGAGTTTCAACATACCTTTGAAATACGAATTCTCTTGTATTTTTTAAATGATTTGGGTGGTCAACAATACTTTTGAAATAAGAAAGGGCAGTAAATATGTTGTGGCTTGCAAGTCTAGGTATGACGATACCCTATTTTGATGTGCCCGAAGATAAAAAGAGAGAAACAAATTTTTTAGAAGAATCTATGTTTTAAAAGGGTCTAAAATTGGGCTTAATAGAGTTAGATGGTTACCTGAAGAAGGCACAAGTTTAGATAACTCATTACCCAAAATTGCGATTTGCCGACACGAGGTTATGTTATCGGAAAGGGAAATTATACACTGGCGATGGCCCTATGGCATAGTAGATAAGAAGATACTCCAACCCTAGCGGCAAACTTGGGTTGGGGTCTTGGCCATCGAGTCAAGGATGAATTACATATAGCTCGTGGAATTACAAATTGTAGGGTGTACCATCTATCTCAAAAGAGAAGAAAGAGTAGAGTCATGAATTGAAAAATGTGTTTTGAAAGATTAAAATTATTCCCATGTGTTTTCAACTGTCTTAAGATAACATGTATTTATGAAACACTTTCACCTATGTTATATATAAATGTATTTTGTTTTTTTGGATTGTTCTACATACCAGTACATTTGTATTGACCCACTATATTTCATGATCTAAGGCTCCATCCTGGGGTCCCACAAAGCAGTAGATTGGTCTAGCTGAAGTTTGCAGTCGGTGAGCCTCCCTCATTTCAGAAGGCCTTGTTCATGGAATATTGTGATCTAATTTTATTTTATGGTCTGACTGAGGGGCTTTTCCAAGTTTTCAGACAAAAGTTGTTTTCATGTTGTTAGAGATTTCACTGACTAGTGTCATGTGTTCTGAAAATTTATGAACTTATATTTGTTAATGTTTACATGAAGTAAAATAATGACCATGTTTCTATTTAGTCATGTTTTTTGCAATTCCTTTTAGTATATGAATTATGTATAAGATTGCTAGTTAGATAGTGGCTCTCGGGCCTTCATTGTTTAGGATGCTCGTCACAACTAGAGCCTCAGTTTGGATCATGAAAAACTTGATATCAGAGCACGATTTATGAACCAGGGTGTCTGTGAAATCACATCAGGTAGAGTCCTTTTTATAGGTATATAGTGCACCACAATTATAAGGAACAAACGACTAGGCATTTAGTAATGTTTCACTTTTCTTCATGTTCTAGATTGTGCCATTGTATTGTCTATTTAGAGATTATCGAAATTACCTTTTTACTCTGATTTTATTAGCTATGTCTCATTTTCGAGTTGATTCACGTGAAAAACCTCATAGTCTAAATGATGAGGTCTTTTCTAATTGGAACATTAAAGATTATGGAATATTACAAGGATTTGAGAGGATTCTGTTTGTGCTTCATGGTGTATTGATTCAAGTGTATACTTTATCCTGATGAAATCGTGTTTTTAAGCCTGAGCTATGAGATGTATTTAGTTCTTTTTCTAAAATCTATGTTGCAGATGTCATGCTTAAGGGTAATGAGATGAGTAGAACATTGGAAAAATATTTCCACCCGAGAAGTGGTATGTGATAAAGTGTCATCACCTATAAGATGTAAGATGGTCTAGAAGTTAGTGATATGAAGTCACAAGCTTATATGTCAGAATAAGGGTCACTTTTTCTTTAAGAATCTAGTTTAGTTGTATAATTATTGATTGAGGGATGTGTTGTCATTTTATAGTGATAGACTAATATGGTAGTCATATTGGTAGATTGTATTGTAATCTGTGAAAAAAATGGCTGGCTATGATTATTATTTATTCAAAATAGGGAAGGATCGTAGAATGGATAGTTATATTGGTTGTAGAAATCAATTATAGGCTGTGAATAGAAAGGGTTAGTTTAGTATGGCTAGAGACTTATTGTTGCAAAGAGAATATGAAGGTAGTCTAAATGTATGCGTGGGTATGTAAATATGATATGAGGAAGTGGAATATGTTGATAAGATCATAATAGGTTATAATATAAGATTAAGATCAATTATCCCTACTACGTGAATTTACCCCCTTGAATGTATTTTCTATAGTTATTATAAACTAGTACTTCATGTGAGAAGGTATGTAGAGGATTTTGAGGTGCAGTAGTAATGTTGTGGAGAGTATGAACTTATTGGCCATAGTTAATAAAATAAAAGACTTAGGTTGATATTTTTATTCGATTGATTAGTGTAGTATGTGGCAAGCTTCATATGATTGGTGTTGTTAGATAATAGGCTTGATTTTTAGATATGGATTATGGTGGAGAGAATAGTAAATTAAGGATAATGATGCATGTTTTGTCTAAATGAATTAGTGGGCTTGATGTGAGGTGTGAAATAGCCTAGGTTGGCAACTTACAGAATAAGAAGTGGGAAATTCTTATATATATATATATATAGTCATGAGGATTAGTGTTAAAAATGACGAATTGTGGTTGAGTCATTAAGTGGATAAGGGCATAAGTATAAAAGAATAAGTTGAACCTTGAGGTAGCATGTGGCTAGATAAGTTGTGATGTGTATTAGTATCTTGTGTACCTAGATTTCATTCTTGAATCTTGTAGTTTAGAGAAGTCTGTTGAGTTGTTTTATAGCATTATTTAGAGATAAATTGAGGAAATATTGGTAGGCAATATACGCCTTTGGAATCGTTTTACAAATTTTGTTAAGTTTTAAGTTATGTGATTAGAGGTATTATATTAGTATCCTAAGAAGTTTAAGGAAGGGTGTTAAGTTTTAAGAAGCATGGATGTCCAGGCCCATGATAATGTTATTCATAAGTCGACGACTTAAGGAAATGGAGGAAGTTAAGATTAGTGTCCCTGAAGGGGATATCCTAGAAAGAATTTAGTGCCTTTGTATAAAAACTCTTTAGGGGAGTTTGTGTTCATGTGTATACAAATACCCTTCTTTGTGATAAGGAGTGTGGATGTGTATGCTCATGAGAGTGGGAGTTGTAGAGTGATGTCTATAGAGGCTAGCAAAAGTTTAGAATGGCATTTTCAAAAAGCAAGGCCTTCAAAGAATAGTTTATTAGGGAGAGTTTATAGTTTATGTGTATGGTGATATATCTTTTGTGCTGAGAGTTGTCGTAAGTCTATGATTGTGACTTTGATCAAGTCATGCTTGTGCCTATGATTCGAGTTCTCTATGCACTTATGTCTATGTTCTGACCTCCAAACTAGATGTTTTTGTGCCTATGATTCGAGTTCTCTATGCACTTATGTCTATGTTCTGACCTCCAAACTAAATGTCTTTCAGTAACCCATGATTTCAAATATTCAAGCTCTATGTTGTGATGCTCATGACCCACAGATCCATGTTTATCATGCTTGGTTCTAAGAAACTATGCTTTCTATATGTTACCGATACATGCCATGCCGGGTCTAGCCCATAGAGATAAAGTTTATGCAAACTCATGGACATGTTCAGTTCTTCAATGAGGAATAGTAGCACCAAGTAGAAATCCTTGCCTCAACAATTGACTTCATGAATTCCATCCTTATGGTATACAACCCTTGATATGTACACTTATGTTTTCATACTCTGCCCAGTTCTAAGAATCAATGTTGTGGTGTGTTTATACCAATATCACTCTCTACTCATTATCTAGACATTTAATGTATGAAGCACTTCGAGTCTATTCTATCATATCGTCAACTCATTTTCCACTGTGAGTAGTTCAATAGGTATATGTTATAATCGACTAGTGTTACTCTTTTTCATGATGTTTAAGCTCGGGTCCCTCAATGACCCACCGTATGATAGTATAATGGCAGTTGTGGAAGCATAGTAATGTCTTAGATAGTGGAGTAGATGTTCTTTAAGGTGAAAATTATGATGTGATTTCATGAGGTTAGGTTTTAGGAGAAGGGGGAAGAAGGATATGAACTCTCATTGTGCAAAATAGTTTGGAAGGATAGATGTGGTGAAAATATTTGTGAGAGTGACTAAAATTTACTAGTCTTAGTGGGGGAAACCATGAAATGGGTGTAGTAATAATAGGCTTGAAAGTTGTAATTGATGAAAACGCAAACCAATTTGTCATGTGGTTGGTATTCCTTGATTTAAAACTCGAGTGTGTTTCATGTTAGTGATAAGGTGAAATAATTTTATTAATGGCATGTAGAGTACAGGGTCCCATAGCTTAAGCTAGCACCTCTTTTTTTCGAGTTAGGCTGCAACATAGAAGCATTATGTAGTTGCACTCAAACTCTTATGGTTATATATAGTATAGGAGAATTGTAAGTTGGAAATTATGGTGTATGTTATTTATTGTTTGGGGAATAGACGAGTAGTGTCTCAAAGTTTAAATCTTTTGTGGTATCTTGTATGTTAGAGAATGGTTCTATTATCTTCCGCGAAACTCATTTCATGGTTGTACCGAGTTATGTTTGGCCTATTATCACCAAATTAACTCGTGCCATATGTTGTGATGATCACTAGAAATCATGTGGAAGGTCATCTCTATGTCAATCCTTATTATGTCACGCTTCGTGCTTACACTTTTCCCTAGGGGTAATCTTGAAGGTCTTTTGATGACTTTGCATATTTGGTTGAGGAAAAATGTTCAATGCGAGGTTACGTTCTTTATTCCATACTTTTAGAGCTTCAACAAGTTCCTACCCATTATTTGGGGATGAATGATCCCAAGGAAAGATAAAGCAACACCCCACATATTTTGAGCTAGAAATTGAACCGTTGTTCTTACGTGTGTAAACCATAATCCCATGATTTACTTTTGAATTCATATGTCATGAACTTTATCCTAATATGGGAAGTGTTTTTGAAATAAAAGATGTTCATAGAAATCATGTAACACCCCGTGGTTGCAATGCCCTTTTGGTATGTCTAAAATGACCTTTAGGACCCCTGCAGTGATGGTAGATCATGTGTTATCATTGTGGTAGGTGTTGGGGTTGTTGTAGGACCTCAAAACTAAGTTGGCGGTGCCAAATAGAGCTTAGGTATTGGCTAGGCATCGCCTACTTTTACTGGAATGTTTTGGCGATAGTTTAGGCGTTGCCAACCTCAGGTTTGGCCATTGGTTAGGCGCTGCCAACCTTCGGTTAGGCTATGGGATTGGCGCCTGTAACCTTGTGGGTAGGTCATGGGTTAGGCGCTGCCAACCCTATACATTTCGGTGTAGGAGCTCTATTTTTTAGTTATTTCAAGGAAACAAGGTATTTTGACACTACATAACCTTCCCTAAACATAATTACATGAAATCAAAGTCCCTAAATATGTTTTAACTCTCGCAAATCCCTAGTACATCTTTCTAAGTCATAAGAGGAGATAAACAACTTAGGGTTGCATACTCAAGCTTAAAGGGTCAATCATTTTATAATTTCTTCACCAACTAAGGTACGTGGGGCTATCCTAAAATCATTGGGCATAAGTTTTATGGTTTTTTTCAAGTTTAAAACTATACAATCATGTTTACAAAAGAGTGTTTTTACATTGTTTGTAATAACATGCATTATGAACTTGATTGATGAAAGTAAACATTTGTCTTGAGCCTTTTCTTATAGAATTGAACTATGATCATGTATTCATATGTGATTTTAGTTTTACAATAATCGAGAGCATGAATGACTAAACCCCTCTCTTGTTGTGTTACCTCTTGATTTCACATGTTAAGGGTTGTCCAATTGAATGATTTTAAGCATGAGATAAATGTTTTACTATTGTTCTGAAATTGATATTGATATGACTTGAAGAGAGGGTATTTTCATATTTGTAAATGTTCAATGTGATGATTGAAAGAATTGCATGGCATTACTACAAAGTAAACGAACCCCCCCCCCCCCAACACACACACATGTTGAGATTTGAGATAAGAGAAGTTTTGCATTAGTTTCCACGTACTTTTGAAATATGAATTCTTACAAGATTTGGGTGGTCAACAATACTTTTGAAATAAGAAAAGGTAGTAGCTATGTTGTGAAATGGATTGCAAGTCTTTGTATAAAGATACCCTATTTTGATATACCCGAAGATAAAAAGAGAGAAACAATTATTTTTAGAAGAAGCTATGTTTTAAAAGGGTCTAAAATTGGGCTTAAGAGAGTTAGATAGTTACCCGAAGAAGGAACGAGTTAAGATAACTCATTGCCCAAAATTGTGATTTGCCGACACGGGGTTATGTTACCCAAAAGGGAAATTGTATGCTGACGATGATCCTATGGCATAGTAGATAAGCATATACTCCAACCCTAGTGGAAAACTTGGGTTGGGGGCTTGGCCGCCGAGTCAAGGATGGATTCCATATAGCCCGTGGAATTACAGATTGTAGGGTGTACCATCTAGCTCTGAAGAAAAAAGAGTAGAGTCATGAATTACAGAATGTGTTTTGAAAGATTCAGATTATGCCCAGGTGTTTTCAATTGTTTTAAGATAACACATATTTATGAAACACTCTCACCTATGTTGTATATAAATGTATTTTTTTGGGTTGTTCTACATACCAGTATATTTGTATTAACACCTTATATTTTGGGATCTGAGGTTAAGTCTCAGGGTCTCAGTAAGCAGTACATTGGAATATTAGAAGTTTGCAGTCGGTGAGCCTCCCTTATTTCGGAGGGCTTTGTTCATGGAATATTGTCAACTAATTTTACTTTATGATTGGACTGGGGGTCTTCTCCATGTTTTCAAATAGAAGTTGTTTTCATGTTGTTAGATGTTTCGCTGACTTGTGTTATGTGTTTTTAATATTTATGAACTTATATTTCGTAATGTTTAGTTGAAGTAAAAGAATGACTATTTTTCCTTTTTGTCACATTTTCTGCATTTCCTTTTAGTATATGAATTGTTTATATGATTTCCTGTTAGAGAAGAGCTCTCAGGCATTAATGTTTGGGATGCCCATCACTGCTAGGATCTCAATTCGGGTCGTGACACCCAAGGGGACTGAAAGTAGGCACCACATTTATGTTCTGAACCAGAATAAAATCTTCGTCTCCTTACTTTAAGTTGATTATTTACTAGCCTATTAATTTTAATCTAATTTGTTTTGTGAAATGTGCTAATTTACAGGAAATTCGAATGTGAAGGATCAATAGTAGACTCACAGAAATTTTCAATTTATCCCCCTCTTGAATTTCAGGATAAACTAGACAAAATTTTCTCATCATAATATAGAGTGTTGGGTTTTTTTTGGGAATCTTTGTTAGTTTCTATCTCCTAATTTAATACTAGAAGAGCTTGTTGAATCTCGTGTGAGATATCCTTAAGAACAGTGTCTGACATGCCTCAAGCTATGTAAATTAAATGCAACTGATCTTAAAGAAGGTATTTTTCATATGATTTGCAACAATCTTAAGGATATTTTCGTATTGACCCTTTAGGTAATTTTCCATACGGTCTTCTTATTTTCTCCATTAGATCTTTTTCATAGCTACTCTAATTTATTTATGACTTGTTGGAACTGATAGTTCAGTTACCAAGCAGTTCATATGGTTTTTAGAACTTATTCCCTGTTTAGAAGTCTTCTCAGATTCTAAATAGCCACCAAGAAAAAACCTTACTAAAATGAACTCAAATGAAAATTCTAAAAGTGTCAGCAGCTCCATAATATTAGTTTTAGGCTAGAAATACCGTCGGCTTGTGTCCTAAGACACCCGTGTTCATTTTGACCAATTGGTCAAAAAGTAAAAAAATCAGTAGACATGGGTGTGGGTCACATAATTGGCCTTAAAGACCTATGAAGGAAATTCTGACTTCACCCATGAATCCTAAACATTGAATTTAGTAGTGTTACATAGTTCGTTTACAAAAAGTGGAGTCCGAATGTGTCCGAGAGGTCAAAAACAAGTTTTGACCTTGCGGTCCCCATATATGTGCGTATAAAAAGCCCCCTTAGATTTTTTCCATTTCCCACTTTCCTTTGAACCCTAGCAGCCCTAGAATAACTTGGCAACTTCAAACTGATTCTTGGGGATGAGTTAGAAGCTTGGTTTATATATATATATATATATATATATATATATATATATATATATATATATATATATATTCGTTATTAACAACGGATTTAAGGTATGAATCCTTCATTTTCAAGCTTTAGTTTCTCAAATTTTTGACCAAGATTCCAAATTGGTTGAGGGATTGATTTTACCCAAAATAAGCTTTCTTTTCACTAGATTATTGAGGTTTATAATTCCCGAATGTTAGTTGAACGTTGGTTGATCTCCAAAATGTGTTTTCCATATGTGGGACCCAATTGGGAGTTTGGTGCGTTTTTAGACCCGAAGCACAATGGTGCAATATGAAAATCAAAATTCTCACAATGATGTGTAGATTAAGTTTTTAATATCTTGACACCTTGAAGAAGCTTCTCAAAAATAAAAAGTAAAGGTTTAGCAGTTCATGAGCTTTCTTTGGATTTGAGGTAGGCTAGACTTACTTCTTGTTAGATTGAGCTATGTTATAGTATAATTGTGATATTTTATTAGATTGGGATGGTTTCTAGGTGTTGTATTGATTAAATGGTAACACTTGAAATTAGTTAAATTATTTAGGCCATTTGAACTGATATTTTGAAATACTTAACTTGTAGGCTAGAAATTATTTATTTGGACTTCATATCTCATGTATGGCATAAGAATGCTCTAGCTGCTTTATTTAGATAAGAGTGACGTTGTCTCTCATGCTAGGGATAAGTTGGAAATAGTTACCTACACTTGTGGGAATGTCTTAGTTTCCATGAAGGAGTTAGAATTAATTCTTGAGATAGACTTTTACCTTAAGACTATGGTGGCTCGTTATTCATCTAAGACTTGACTTAGACACCTTAGCTTAGTCCTTGGTAGAAGATTGACTTATCTTATAATTTGGTGAATTAGTTGTTGGTTCTTGACCCATCTTATTTTTGGATCGATCTAGTGTCCTTGGAGGCCTTAGATACTTGTTAAATGCTTAGAGAATGTACTTGGGAAAATGATGGCAAGCTTTAGTATATGAATTATGGTGATTACATTAGAAGTAATAAATTTGGTTGTTGACTATATTATGTTTAACGCTATGAATAAGCTATATATTATGCCATGTTTTAGCCATCGTTCATATTAAGAATGAATTATCTTTTGGTCAATATTAGGCCAATGAATATGAGACTAATGGGCCATTGTTTATGATATTTTTTATGGTTATACTTAAGGTCTAAATGACTAGATTATGGACTAATGATGAGTCCTTGATTATACATTTGATAAAGTCATTGTTTAGGCTAGTGTTTGGGCCCTTAACTATACTATTGCCCAAGTTATGATCATGCTTAATGATTATGCTAATAAATTGTATTGGTAATCTTCCCTTTTGTCAATATTGGAAATGATGACATTAATGGCATTAGACGGCATGCTTATTGACTATATACAAGAATCCTTTATAGATTATGTTAGAACTCATGTTATGATTTTGTCTAATAACCAAACTAGTGATTATTATAGAAAGCCTTCTTGTTGCTAATATTATGAGTGATACTAAGGGTTCTAAAAGGTATATTTATTGACTACATGAGAAGCTATGCTACTAACCCCATTGAACTCGTTAATGCTTTGTAATATTAATGATATATATATATATATATATATATCCATATATTTATGGATAAATTGTCCTTGAAGACGAATGATGAGATATTAAGGTATGCTTCTCCTTACTTCTCTTTTACTTTATCCCTCGTGGTGCTTGTCATATATTTTTGCCCACGTGGGGCTGACACTTTACTTTGGGGCTTGTTAATTACATTAACCCTTGTAGGGCTTACACATTACTTTATCCCTCGTGGGCCTTGTCATTTACTTTTTCCCTTGTAGGGGTTGTTTTTATTATTGATATATTGATGTGATGATGATGCCCGATAAGGCCATAGGATATATTGATATGATGATGATGCCCAACAAGGCTGAAGGATATATTAATGTAATGATGATGCCCAGCAAAGACGGAGGATATTATGATGATATAATTATACTCGTCGAGACCGGAGGATATTATGATTATACCCAACAAGGTCAAAGGTTATGTTAATGATATTATGATACTCGACAAGGCCAAAGGATATGATGATGATGTGATGATACCCGAAGTAGATGATCGATATATTGATAATATACGACCAAGGATATTGATGTTATGATAATACCCGATTTGAATCCGGCTAGCCTTATGTATGGAATTATATGTTTATTTATGTTTTTGTGTAGTTGGCTATAATATTGTTATTAGAGATGTCAGTTATAGTTATCTAATGAGTTAAGATATAAAGTGGTATAGTTGTTTATTTAAGGATGAAAGATGCTTAGTGGTGGATATTACTTAAGTGGTTAATAATGACTAATGGACTAGTAAACCTTAGTGATAGAGAGGACAAACGACATTAATGACTATTAATGGTGATGAGCATTTCATTATGGTGGTTAGTGATAAAGGGTTTAGCGGTGGTGATGATTAGTTTCTATTGATGACTAAATTTATGATGTTGATTAGTTGTTAAATGTGGATTTGTGGATTGATGATGATAGTTAATATGAGATTATAGTTGATAGATGAATAAGTGTATAATTGGTGATTTTGGGCCTTTTTATTTGATGGTGGCTAGTGGAATTATGATGCCTACATATAATATTGTCTAATTGGAGAATATGGTCTAATGGTGAATCTTGACTAGATACTAGATTTGGCTAGTTAGTAGATGATGGTTGGCCTTGATCTATAAATAGTTTCTAAGTGATGAATAGTGGATAGATAATAATAAGAGTTTATATCATGACAAGTAAGTTATTGATCTAGTAATAAATATAGGTTAGTTAATAATGAGTTAGTAGTGTGTATTGATGAGATAGATGCCTATATGGTGGTATGATCACGGTTATGAGTATATTGGTATATATTATGTAAATACGATTATTAGTGATGATTATGAATGTTGGAAAGTGTCCGTTTGATGGAAATTCTGGAAAACCATAGATAATAAGAAGTTGGTTACATATATATATACACATTGATGAATTGATCAGCCCTCCAGTGGTATGGGATGTCATAATGGGTTCTTTATTTTATGCTCTCTTAGGTGTACTCTCGGTTGGTATGGGATGTCATGATGGGTTCCTTTACTTATGCACTGGTTAGTGTATAAGCACCAACCTTTTACTTCTGATTGCACTTGTGTTGCCTTACGATTCTTAATCATTTATTTCTTATGTATGGAGATATTGGTATGCATTGATGCCTTATATTATATTGTTACTATGATGCTTAATAAATGTTTTTTATGACGATATTGGCATGTGTTGATGCTTTATACTAAATTGTGATTTTGATATTTTATACTTGTGATATTTAGCGATATTAACACGTGTTGGTGCCTTATAATATATTGTTATTCCAAATTTCTTACTTATTATATACAGTGATAATGGGGATGATTCAGGTTTGATTCTGTATCTTGACTTAGTTATGATGATCTTGCACATTATCATTCTTATATCATAATCTAGCTCGATCGATCGATGATGCCTATTAAGTACCCTTTGTATTGATACTCATTCTACACTTTTGTACTTTTTTGGTGCAGACTCGAGTATTAGCCATGGCTATTGATTATGGTTCATGCTGTGAATGATTCCCAGAGATATGGTGAGCTCTTGGAGTTTGAGTCTCCTGATTTTCTTCTATCTCTTATATTCAATCTTTAGTATTCTAGATAGATGTATTAACTATTCTATACTCGGAGTTGTATTACTACTAGTAGTTGCTCTTGTACTAGCTTTACTATGTTTTGGAATTGGTATCTGGTATGACTATTTATTGTATCTAGAGCCCTTGTATATACAATTGATGTTCTTAGATTCTGTTTTTGTGGGCCTTTCTTACTGGATTAACCTATTATGTTAGCTCTGGGTTATGATATTGGCTTAGATTTTGGTGGGAATTAGTAGGAGCTACCATGATGCATAAATCGAGTCATGACAAATTGGTCTAAGAGCCTAGGTTTTATTCGTATTGTTGGTACAAGAGCAAGTGTCTAGTTGATTCTTGTGGATTGAAACATTGATGTTTGTTTCCTATATTCGAGAGGCTATGGGACCTTCTTAGAAGCTCTTCGCTTCTTTCACTCATATTGTGCTAAGACTCTAAGTTGGTTTATAGTGTATTCTCTTTACTTTAATCTTCTGCAAAAGGATAGGATATGTACTACCTCTACGAGAGATGAGCATCTCGATACCAAGCCTAAGGATCTTACTCATGTTCATGGATAACCAAGAGGTTGAGGAAAGCCTCGTGATGTGTCCCCAACTAGAGGACAAGATAAGATACCTTCCCCAGGCCCTATCCCTGCACCTGAGCTAGAGATTCCATCATCATAGCCAGCGGTAAGCCAGGGACCACCCCAGGCTCCACCAGGTTTCATTCCTTCTTTATTGTTTTGAGATTCCTTGATTCATATGGTAAGTATGATTGGTGGTGTACCATCTGATGTTGCATATACCACTAGGACAGGGATGCAAACTGTAGCTACAACTCCTAGAATTGAGATATCTTCTACGCTGATAGTTATTCAGTTGATAGCTGCGTAACCAGTTGTGACCTATCCTGCTATGTCTGATGAGGAGCAAAATTTAATCAGTAGATTTTTTAGGTTAGCTCTGCCTCAATTTTTTGGTGCTCTTTAAAAGCATGCATTTAAGTTTCCTACTACTTGTGAGGATAGGCTTCATGGTTTAGGTCTTCTTGAGACTTTTGGTGTGGATTACACTATTTTTCAGTTGGATTTGTTTGCTCATAACTGGTGAAGAGGTTTTGCAGATTCTAGACCAGCTGGATCTTCTCCCTTGTCATGGACTCAGTTTTCTAAGATATTCTTGGAGCAGTATATGCCTCACAGCCTTAGAGATCGATTGAGAGATCAGTTCTCTTGATAGTCACTGAGTATAAGGCCCATTTTCATTAGTTGGCCAGGCATGCGACTTTTATTTTGGACACTGAGTATGAGAGAGTTTGTTGTTTTGTAAGAAGGATGAGACTCCTTATTCGGATGGCTAATTAGAGTCTAGTTATCCCAGGTAGGACTTTACTAAGGTTTTAAATCATGCTAGAGTGATGGAGGAGATGCACAGGGAGAGTCGTCAAGGTCATAAGTCCTAGGTTCAAGGGCAGATTTGGTGGCAGTCGTTATGAATCTTGCTTTAAAGGTGGTAGTTCTCATGTTAGGTATTCTCCACATTCATCTATTCAGCCTCAAAGTCATCCTAGTCGAACGGTTTAGGTAACTCTTCAGACCACTGATGGTGGTCAATCTAGTGGTAGTAGTCTCCCAAGTAAAAGCAATGTTCAATCTTTGAGAGGTTTGTCTATGGTTAATGCTAGACGTGGTGGTTATGCTTCATCAGCTGAATTTATTGGTTCTAGTCTGCACATATTTCTTATTTTACTTGTGGATTCCCTATTTATTATTCGCGTGATTACCCTAGTCATGAGGTAATCGTTGTTTTAGCCCAATGTGATACCCCTATTAAAGCAGTTCATCCCTCGAGTAGAGGTGGTTCTCATAGTTGCAGGGGTGTCCAATAGGGTGATTAGGATGGTACTCAGGCAGGTAAGATAGGAGGTTGGTCAAGTGCCCAGCTAGGTGGCGAGCGTGGTTAGTTATATTCACTACCTGCTAGATTCGAGGCTAAGACTTCAGATATTATGGTTATAGGTACGATTTTGGTGTGCCACAAGTCGGCTCATGCTTTATTTGATACTGGATTCACTTATTCTTATATATCTGCTTATTATGCACCATGGTAAAAGTTGAGTTGTGATTTATTACATATGCCATTGAGTGTATCTGTAACGCCCCGATAGTACACCCTAGGCTTCACACGATGCTTACAGTCCCGAGGGACCACAAGTTAACCCATGAACTGGTACCTACTGTGAGCACTAAAAAATATAATCATAAATGCGGAATAATAACTGATGTTTCCATAAGGTTTTATTAACTGAATTCAAAACTAAAATATAAGTCTATAAAAATAACTGACTGAATCTAATAAAATACTAATAAACTAGATAGCTAACTACAATATCTGAATAATGAATAACTGACTCTAATGTCTGAGAAGCCTCTAAATCTGAA
The DNA here is from genome assembly GCA_030864225.1 of Capsicum baccatum var. pendulum. Lineage (NCBI taxonomy): Eukaryota > Viridiplantae > Streptophyta > Magnoliopsida > Solanales > Solanaceae > Capsicum > Capsicum baccatum. The sequence goes on from CM061550.1 coordinate 270,511,195, forward strand.
AGACTGTGAGTTGATGGGACAGGCCCCAACTAACTCACCCTAACTACTAAGTTGAGACATGAAATAAAGTAAGCTTGTCCTCGAAGTATGAGGACTCACCACTGCTACTGCTGAGGATCTAAGAAGTCTAATTGCTAGTCAAGAACTGAGCGTCAGCACCAATGATATAATATATCATAGCACAAAAGAAAGGTATGCGATCAATACTTTGAATGTACTGTTACTCAAAATGAGGTAGGCTGACATGCAAGGTTTCAGGAATAGGGATAATAAACTATATGAATATATATGTAAAGCATGGAATACTGAAGAGAGAATATGAAATCTGTAGACACTGGAGATATGTGAAGCATGTAAATACTGTGTATGCATGAGAGTCTATAAACATGCGTGAAAATCTGGAGAAACTGAAGATGCATGACCAATCATATAACATGGATTGAGTAAATTCTCTAAACTAAAATACAGTAGTAACTGATAGCTGTATGCTTTGGTCAAATAATTGAAAATGAATAACTGAACTGGGACTGTAACTGAGACTATATCTGAAACTATGGGAGGTATCATCTAACCAACATGCCCCAATCTAATATAATCGGGGTCCAACCTGTAACCCCAGTGGAATGGGTGTTAATACCGATCCACGGGTACTAACACTGGTTGTGTGGATCCACTAAACTGATATATTATCCAAATGATTAAGGGTGTCAAGCCTGAATTGACGGGTGACCCGTGCGAGATAGTCAAGCCTAATCTAATGGGTGACTTCTCATATCCGACATTGGCTATGTAGTTCTGGAGTATAGGGACTACTACTAACGAGATGGGGAAGACTCCATCCCTACACCCGCTTGGTGCTAAATCCTACTCCCAACTAAAAGACACTGAAATACTAGACTGATCTGAGTTTAACTTACTGATATCTGATTATTCTGATAATGCTCCAAGTATGTTCCAAAGACTATTTTGTAATGTACTGAGACTAGAATAAATAGAAAGCTATGGTTTTTTGGGTATTCAATACCCCCAGGACTCAACAAAAATTATAGTAAAAGGAACACCAAAACTTTAAAGACATAACGTGAAGGCTTTTATTAAATCAATCACTCTTGTAGGTATTTTATCAAACACTTGTGGTTCATGGTTTAAAACAATCATAGGAATGTCATGGAACTTATAAAAATAGCATGAATTCAATCTAATAGTATTAAATCATGGTTTAATTCAATAAATAATAATATTAAAATATGGGGAATTGAATAAGAACAAAAATTTCATGGTAACATGGTATAAAATCAATAGTACATGGAGATTCATTGATGAAATCATAATTTAAAACGTAATAACTTGAAAAGATTATAGCTTGATAATTAAAATGGGTTACTTGGGCTCCATGGATGAAAGGAATCCATGGATGAACATCTAACATACCTGGGATAATGAATTTCTTGAAATTCTGGGTGAGTTCTTGTGGATTGACCTTGAATTTGAGAGCTAGGATTCTTGTTCTTGAAAAGAAGATCTTTGATCGTGAGAGGAATTGAAATAATAATGACTACTTGGGGTATTTAGGGGTTAAATTTCGTGTTTTAGACTAATTAGGGCCGTGGAAAAAGACCCAAATACCCCTTAACAAATTGAAAAATGGAAGCTGAAAACTAAAGATCCCAATATTTGGCTTGGCGCGATGCGCCACTATCGCACCAAGCCACAGGAAAAGGGACAAATGGGACCTGAACAAACTTTGCAATGTAGAGATATCGTGTCAAGTCTTTGAAATGCCAATTTGACCATCTCCACGATGCGCCAACATCGTGGAGGCCCACTAGAACTTGCCAATAAAAAAATTAGTCTACTCCATGATGTGCCATAATCACGGAGTCTCACTGGAAACTAACAATTGCTATTTACATTGGCTCTGTGATGCACTGATGAGTAAAATGATGGGGTCTAACAACTAAAACATAAAATCGTCATAACTTCTTACCCGGTTATTGGATTTGGGAAAACTTTATATCATTGGAAAGCTAATTGAATTTTCTACGTAATGGAAGGCTTTAAACTAAAAAATAATGAGTGTTACAAAACTTTTATATATGAATACTCATATATTAGGACTTAGTTTATGCTAGGGAAATACAGGGTATTACAATATCTCCCCGTCGGGATCATTCATCCTCGAATGAAACTAGTTAAGCTGAGGAAAACTACTGGACTAAGATTACACAAAGAACATGCATATATGATGCATGGAATGCAGGACTAAACTAATTTGTAAATGCTCAACTGACATGATCATGATGTGCAACTGAAATTGAGAATGATAGAGAGAAATCTTAAGAAGATTGTGGCCTTATACTGAATCTAAATTTGCGGAGAAAAGATGAGGGTACTTGTTCTGCATATCTTCTTCTGCTTCCCCAGTGGCTCCCTCAATGGACTGATTCCACTAAAGAACTTTGACTTGTGGAAATTCTTTGTTCCTTAGTCTTCTAACTTGATAGTCAAGAATTTTGATTGGAACTTCCTCATAGGAAATATTGTTCTGAACATCTACACTTTCGTTGGGAACAACAACCGCTGGATCACCAATACACTTTTTCAAATATACATGGAACACTGCGTGTACTGAATCTAGATTAGAAGGCGACTCAAGCTCATAAGGTAACTTTTCATAATGACTGAGAACTTTAAAGGGACCTACATATCAGGGACTGAGTTTCCCTTTCTTGCCAAATCTTTTCACTCCCTTCATGGGAGAGATTTTCAAGTACATAAAATCATCGAACTCAAACTCGAGATCGTTTCTCCTTATATCTGCATATGATTTCTATCATCTCTAGGATATTCTAAGACTTTCTCTAATCAATTGAACCGTCTTTAATGCATCAAACATGAAGTCAGGCCCTACTACTACGGCCTGACCTACTTCTAACAAACCAATTAGAGATCTATATCTCCTACCATAGAGAGCTTCAAATGGAGCCATCTGGATAGTGGAACGATAGTTGTTATTGTATGTGAATTCAATCAAAGGAAAGTGGTCATCCCAAATGCCTTTAAAATCAACTATGCATGCTCTCAACATATCTTTAAGATTCTAGATGGTTCTTTCTGCTTGACCGTCTGTCTAAGGGTGGAAAACTGTACTGAGATGGACTTGGGTACCAAGACCCTTTTGGAATGCTTTCCAGAAGTGAGAGGTAAATTGTGTATCTCAAACTGATATGATAGATAAGGGAACATCGTACAATCTAACCAACTCTCTAAGATAGAGTTTGGCGTAGTTCTCGACTGAATAAGAGGTATGGACTGGCATGAAATGAGATAATTTAATCATTCTGTCTATGATGACCCAAACTAAATCAAGCTGATGATAGGTATGAGGCAAACCTATCACAAAATCCATGTTCACTTCCACCCATTTCCACATGGTAATACTGAACTCCTGCATGGACTCACTAGGTTTCTGGTTGTTAATCTTAACTTGATGACATGTAGAGCACTTAGCTACAAACTACTTGATGACTTGTAGAGCACTTAGCTACAAACTTTATAATATCTCTCTTTATCCCACTCCACCAATAGATCTCCCACAAATCGTGGTATATCTTAGTGGACCTTGGATGAATAAAGTAACACGCACCATGCACTTCTGCAAGAATGTTTTGCCTCAAATCATCTACACTAGGTACTCATAATCTACTCAGACAACACAAAAAGGCATCTCCCCCTTGGGAGAAAACCTCCACTTTATGATCTTTGACTGATTCTTTCAACTTAACTAGACCTGGATCTCTATCCTACTTTTTCTTCACCTCTGAAACTAGAGATGACTCTGAGCTATTCTGCACCCATACACTACCTTTTGTTGAATCGAGTAAGCAGATACCTAGTTGGGTAAGCTAATGATCTTTCTAAGCTAACTTTTTCTTACCATCCTCAACATGAGCTACACAACCCATAGACAATCTACTGAGATCATCAGCCACTACATTATCCTTGCCCGGGTGATACAGAACACTTATGTCATAATCCTTTAATAATTCTAACCACCTTCTCTGACACAAGTTCAAATCTTTCTGAGAGAAGACATACTGAAGGCTCTTGTGATCTGTGAACACATCAAAATGCACTCCATACAAGCAATGCCTCCAAATCTGTAAGGTGAATACTACTACTGCTAGCTCAAGATTATGAGTAGCATAATTCTTCTCATGGGGTTTAAATTATCTGGAGGCATAGGTTATGACCTTCCCTTTTTTCATGAGGACACAACCTAAACCTACTCTGGATGCATCATAGTGCATAATAAACCCATCTGATCAATCTGGTAGAGTAAGAATTGGGGATGAGGTGAGTCGAGTCTTTAACTCCTGAAAAATCTTCTCGCAAAAATCTGACCAATGAAACTTAACTTTCTTCCTGGGGCATGCAATAAAAGAAAATCCTTTAATAAACCGACAGTAATAACCAGCTAAACCGAAGAAACTCTTGATATATAATAGAGAGATAGTTTTAGGCTAGTTTCTCACTCCTCATTCTTTTGAGAATTAACTATAATGCCATCACCAAAAATAATATGGCCAAGAAAAGCTACTGATCTTAGCCAGAATTCCTATTTACTAAATTTAATAAACAGCTAATGGGCTCTGAGAGCCTGAAGTACTATTCTGAGGTGGTCTGCATGATCGCTTTCATTACGGGAGTAAACAAGAATGCCATCGATGAAAACTATGAAGAAAATTTCCAAGTATTGCTTGAACACTTGGTTCATCAAGTCCATGAAGGTTGTTGGGGAATTTGTGAGACCAAAAGGCATGACTAGAAACTTGAAATGACCATACCGAGTTTTGAAAGCTATTTTTGGAATGTCACTTTCTCTGACTCTGAGATGATGATAGCTTGATCTAATGTCTATCTTTGAAAATTAGCAGGTACCCTAGAGTTGGTCAAACAAGTCATCAATTCTAAGAAATGGATATCTATTCTTGACTGTAATCTTATTCAACTAACGGTAGTCTATGCACATTCTAAGAGAACCATTTTTCTTATGCACGAATAGAATAGGTACGCCCCACAGGGAGATGCTGGGTCTGATGAATCCATTATCTAGAAGATCCTTTAACTGTTCTTTTAACCCCTTTAGTTCTGCTGGAGACATTCTGTATGGTAGAATAGATATGGGCTGAGTATCTAGAAGAAGGTCTATTCCAAAGTCGATTTCCCTTTCGGGAGGAACTACAAGAAGATCTTCAGGATATACATCTGAGAATTCTTTTACTACTAGAACTGAATCAAGAGTTGGCGTTTCGAGCTAGAGTCTTTGACTCGTATGGTAGAAACATCCCTCGGATATCATCTTTTTGGCCCTAAGGTATGAAATCAACTGACCCCTAAGAGTTGTAGTACTACCCCTCAATTCAATGACTGGTTTATTTGGAAATTGAAAATGAACTATTCTATTTCTACAATCAACTAAGGTATAGCATGAGTAGAGCCAATCCATGCCGAGAATGACGTCAAAATCCATTATCTATCACTCCACGAGATCAACTGAGGTAATTTTCTGAGATATTGTGACCGGACAGTTCCTGTATACCTGTCTGGCTATAATGGAAACACCAACTAGGGTAGACACTAAAAAGGGCTCTGCTAGAGTTTTGGGACAGACTCCAAAATTGATGGTTATATATGGAGTTACAAAAGAAAGAGAAGCTCTAGGGTCTAGTAAAGCATAAACATAAAGGTTAAGACGTACAATATACCAGTAACTATGTCAGGAGAATTTTCCTAATCTTGGCAGGACTGAAGAGCATATAATCTATTCAAATTCTAACCACTGGTAGCACTGGAAGTAGCACCCTGCTGAGTTGGGTGACCAGATGGAACTGATGACTGATTGGTGCACATCCCTACCTTTCTGAGCAACTATCCAACACTCCTGAATCCGATGGACTGGCTTGCCATACCTAAAGAACATATCACTACTTGCTCTACACTCACCCTTATGGTGTCTACCATATTTCTGACATAGAGGATTTGTACATGCACTTCTAACACTAACCTAGGAATTAGAGCCTGGTGCGTTATCCCTATTGTCATTTTTGAATTTGGGTACAAGAACACAGGCTGAATAGGATGCTAGGGTTGAAGACCTCTAATGAAATTGAGAACGGTTACCACCCTTTGACCTTAGCTTATTGAAATTAAAATTACCAGTTCTAGCTCTCTTGTTTCCTCTCTTGCTTTCCTTAATCTTCTACTCCTTTATCTATTGAGCATGGACCATCATCCTAGACAAGTCCATCTCCCTAATCAGCATTGCAGTCTTAGACTCTTTGACAATACTATCAGATACGCCAGACATAAATTTACTCATCTTGGACCTACTGTTAGCTACCACATAAGGAGCATATCTAGCTAACTGACTAAACTTAAGGGAATACTCCTTCATGCTCATGCTACCCTATATCAAGTTAATAAACTCTAACACTTTGGACTTCCACAATCTAGTGGAAAAAATCTATCTAGGAAAGCAGTAGAAAACTCTTCCCATTTTAAAGGCCCTGCATCAATACCCCTATCAACTTTCCACTGCTTAAATCAAGTATGGGCTACATCCTGCAAATTATATACATCCAACTCAGCACTCTGACTAGATGTGACCCTCATAACATCCGTTACCTTCTGCACCATATCTATGAATTCTTGTGGATACTCTTTAGACTTGGATCCCATGAAAGAAAAAGGAATCATCCGAGTTAAATCCCAAATTCTGGTTGTAGTAGTATTATCCACTGGGTTGGTTAAAATAGTAGTTGGTCATTCATTATGGGCTATTACAAAATTGGCTAGGGTAGTGAATGCAGCCCTAAATTCTGCGTGAGCGACATGCTCATCCAGAGGATCTGCCTGGATGGACTGAGTGGTTGGCTGAGTTCCTATTCTTCTTTCATTCTTCTTAGGAGGCATGTTCTATAAATGGAAGAAAGAAACATATTAGACTAGGAGTTTAATTTGAGCTCATGCTCACTCGCACGACATAAATACTAAAAGATGGGAAACTTTTCCTAAATGCCTTGTAGCCTCTTGCCTATAAGTGTGTCACCCTACATACCCATGCGCAAGGCTCTACTAGGCATGGCTTTCAAACTTTCTAGGACACTTTAAAACCTTAGGCTCTGATACCAAGTTTTTAACACCCCGAGAGTACACCCAGAAAGTCACACGATGCTTACAGTCTCGAGGGACCACAAGTTAACCCATGAGCTAGTACTTGTTGTGAGCACTGAATAATATAATCATAAATGCAAAAGAATAACTGATATTTCCATAAGTTTTTAATAACTGAATTCAAAACTAAAATATGAGTCTATAAAAATAAATGACTAAATCTGATAAAATACTAATAAACTAGATAGTTAACTACAATATCTAAATACTGAATAACTGACTCTAACATCTGAGAAGACTCTAAATCTGAAAGACTGTGAGTTGATGAGATAGGCCCCAACTAACCCCAACTAACTACTAAGTTGAGAGATGAAATAAAGCAAGCATGTGCTCAAAGTATGAGGAATCACCACTGCTACTGCTGAGGATCTCATAAGTCTAATCGTGAGCTGGGAACTGAGCGTCATCACCTATGATATAATATATCATACTACATAAGAAAGGTATGCGATCAGTACTTTGAATGTACTGGTATGCTAAATGAGGTATGCTTACATGTAAGGTTTCATGAATAGGGATAATAAACTATCTGAATATACATGTAAAGCATAGAATACTGAATAAAGAACATGAAATCTGTAGAAACTGGAGATATGTGAAGCATGTAAATACTATGTATGCATGAGAGTCTGTAAGGACTGAATATATGTAAAAATTTGTAGACACTGAGGATGCATGACTAGGCATATAACATGGACTGAGTAAATTCTCTAAACTAAAATACTGTAGTAACTAAAATCTGTATGCTTTGGTCAAACAACTGAAATTGAGTAACTGAGTTAGGACTGTAACTGAGACTGTATCAAAAACTGTGGGAGGTATCATGTAACCAACATGCCCCAATCTTAACTAATCAGGGTCCAACCTATAACCCCAGCAGGAATGGTGTTAATAATACGCCATGGGTATTAACACTAGTTGTATGGATCCACTAAACTGATGTATTGTCCAAAGGACTAAGGGTATCAAGCCTGAACTGACGGGTGGCCCGTGTGAGATAGTCAAGCCTAATGTGACGAGTGACTTCTCATATCCTACGCTGGCTATGTAGCTTTGGAGTATAAGGACTACTACTAATGACTCTTTCTATCTGATGGGGAAGCCACCATCCCTACACTCGCTCGGTCCTAAATTCTACTATAACTGAAAGACACTGAAATACTAGACTATTCTGAATTTAACTTACAGATATATGACTATTCTGATAATGCTCAAAGAATGTTTTGAAGACTATTCAGTAATGTACTAAGACTAGACTAAATAGAAATCTATGGTTTTTTGGGTATTCAATACCCCTAGGACTCAAAAACAATAATAGTAAAAGGACAACAAAACTTGGAAGACATAACATGAAGGCTTTTATTAAATCAATCACTCTAGTAGGCATTTTATCAAATACTTGTGGTTCATGGTTTAATATAATATAGGAATGTCATGTAACTTATAAAAATAGCATGAATTCAACCTAATAGTATTAAATCATGTTTGAATTCAATAAATAATAATATTAAAATATGGAGAATTGAATGATAACAAAAATTCATAGTAACATGGTATAAATCAATAGTACATGGAGATTATTGATGAAATCATAATTTAAAACATAATAACTTGAAAAAATTATAACTTTGTGATTAAAATGGGTTACTTGGGCTCAATGGATGAAAGAAATCCATGGATGAACATCTAACATACCTGGGATAGTGAATTTTTGGAAGTTTTGGGTGAGTTCTTATGGATTGGCCTTAAATTTAAGAGCTAAGGTTCTTCTTATAGAAAAGGAGATCTTTGATTGTGAGAGGAATTGAAATAATAATGACTACTTAGAGTGTTTAGGGGTTAAATTTTGTGTTTTAGGTTAATTAGGGCCATGAAAAAAAACCCAAATACCCCCGAACAAATTTAAAAACGAAAGCAGAAAACTGAAGATTTCAATTTTTGGCCTTGGCGTGATGTGCCACTATCGCACCAAACCACTGTACAAGGGACAATTAGGACCTGGAGAAACTTTGCGACGCGGAGCTATTTCAGCAAGCCTTTGAAATGCGAATTGGACCATCTCCGTGATGCACCAACATCGCGGAGGCCCACTAGAATATGTCAATCGCAAAATTGGCCTAATTCACAACATGCCATGATTGTGGAGTCTCACTAGAAACTGAAAATTGCTATGATGACTAAATTGACGGGTCTAACGACTGAAACTTAAAATTGTCATAACTTCTTACCCGGTTATCAGATTTGGGCGAATTTTATTTTGTTGGAAAGCTAATTCAATGTCCTACACAATGGCAGTATCTATACCAAAAACTAATGAGTTTTTCAAAAATTTTAGATATGAATACACATGTATTCGGACTTATATTATGCTAGAAAAATACGGGGTATTGCAGTATCTACTCCCATGGGTGATTCTTTAGTAGTGGATCGAGTATTCTGATCATGTGTTATGATAGTTAGTGATTTGATACTTGTGTCGATCATATTATTCTGGATATGCTGGATTTTGATGTGATTCCAGGCACGGATTGGCTATACTATTATCATACAGTCATGGATTATTTTTCCAAGACCATTACCTTATCCATGACCAGTGTACCCCCAGTTGTGTGGTAGAGATTATTTAGACATAAGTTTACTGGGATTATTTCTTACGTCTATGTTAGGAAACTTATATTAGAGGGTTGCGAGTCTTATCTTAATTATATTTGTGATACCTATTTAGCGAGTCCATTACTTGATTCTATTCCTGTTGTTTGTGAGTTTTCGAATGTGTTCCCTACTAACCTACCTAGTATTCCTCCTGACCATGATATCGAGGATTTGGGCTGATTATATCTCGAAGAGCACTTTCAGGACCCGTTATGGTCATTATGAGTTTGTAGTGATATCTTCTGGGATGACTAATTCCTACGCCACATTCATGGATCTGATCAACCATGTATTCAGACCCTATCTAGACTCCTTCATTATTATGTTCATTGATGACATTCTTGTTTATTTGGGGAGTAGTAAGGACAATTCATATCATTTGAGATTCATACTCCCGACTTTAACAGATCATATGCTATTTTCAAAGTTCTCTAAGTGTGAGTTTTGTCTTGAGTCAGTGACATTCCTTGGGCATGTGGTGCCCAAGGTTGGTATTATGGTAGACCCAGCTAAGATTGAGAAGATTCGGATTGGGCTAAACCTATGTCTTCGACAGAGGTCCACAGTTTCATTGGTTTGGACGGTTATTACAAATGCATTGTTGAGGGCTTTGCAACTATTTTAGCCACTATGAATAGAATGACTCAAAAAGAGATTCCTTTTTGATGGTACGAGGAGTGTGAGTCAAGCTTTGGAAAGCTCAAAGATTTCCCCACTTCAGCTCCGATGTTAGATTTTTCTATTGAGGGTGAGAGATTTACCATATTTTTTAATGCTTTTGCTATTGGCCTTTGTTGGGTTTTATTGAAATGGGATTGTGTCATTGCCTATGCTTCTAGATATTTTAAGTTTTATGAGCGCAACTACCCCACTCATGATTTGGAGTTGGCGGTCATAGTATTTGCTCTTAAGATATGGAGGCATTACTTGTATGGTGTGCATTGTGATATTTTCATCAATCATCGCTGTCTTCAGCCTCTTATGACACGACGAGAGCTTAATGATCAATAATGCAGATAGATGGAGTTGCTTAAGGACTGAAATATTTCCATCTTGTAACATTAGGTAAGGCAAATTTGGTAGCTGATACCTTGAGTCACAATGCAGATAGCTGATGCCCTAGACATTTTGATGGTTCGTCTTGATATTTTGAATCCTATGAAGATTTTGGCTTATGTGGAAGCAAGGTCCTCCCTGTTTGAGCAGGTTCATGATTGTTAGTATTAGGATGGAAAGTTGTGCCTCCTTCATGATTAGGTGTTGAGTGGTGAGTCCGAGAGGCATACCATTAATTCTGAAGGTATTTTGCAATTCTAGGGGCGTATTTATGTTCCTCAGGTTGGCAATGTGATTCAGATGATTTTACATGGGGCTCACAGCTCAAGATTTTCCATTAATCCTGGTAAAGCTAAGATGTATAAAAATTTAAGGCAACATTATTGGTGAGAAGGTATGAAAAGAGATTTGGAAGACTTTGTAGCTCGTTGCTTATGTTGTTAGCAAGTAAAGACCGAGCATCAATGTTGATACAAGAAATACAAAGGAATCATGAAACATACATCAAACAATCCACAAAATCACAACAACCCATGGAACTAATGGAGACCCCACTCGGATTCAACAATACAAGACAAGAATAAAAAGAATAACAAGGATACGAGGTGTTTAACACCTAATTTTGCAGAGAGCGACAAACTAGATTAACAATTACAAGATCAATAACACAATGAACATTAGAATCAAGGTATGGTTTTGAATAACAAGAAAAATAAACTTCACGAATACAACAAATACAAGGGATAGATAGATAGACAATTGAGTATGTGATCTTAAGAACCCAAGAGCTTATTCTACAATTGGACCCTTAACACAACACACAACATAAACTAATCTCTTGTGTGACACAATATTGGAATCCACCTTCCAAGCATCAACATTTCCAAGCCATGAGATCAACAAGAGTGATTCCACACTCTCTATACCTAGTTTCAGTTTTGCTGCCTCAAAGGAGAGAAGACTTGTGTTTCTTAGTGTTTTATAACTTACAACATAATGAATAATTGAACTAATGAAACCCTAAAGGTTTTATTTATAGCTATTACAAAATAGAAGCTAAAAATGTCCAAAATATCCTTTAAGAGCTAGGCGCCCTTCAAATGTATTTAGGGGTGGCCTTGTTGTGTTCCAAGGATCCTCTTTACACTTCAAGTGTGATATTAGGGTTGGTTTGGTGTGTTTTATGTCCTTCTATTGAACACCCCAAGTCTAGGGTCCATTACACTCTCATATGCGTCCATCTTTGTGGTCATACTTATATCATCCTCCCCTCCTTAAAATGAATTCAACATCGAATCCATGCCTTGCAAAATCAAAGAGAGACAAACAAGCACACTTTCTCATAGTATGAGGGTTAGGGTTGGCTAAAATAAAAACAATGTTTGCACCCAAAACACTCAAAATAGTCCACACCAAAAAAATAAGAAACTGAGGACCTTTTGAGTTCTAGTCTTAGCCAACAACAAGTCTCAACATGCCAAGGTGGTTCATATTTGACATAAAAAGAAGAGTCCTTAGTGTTAAATATTATGAAGCCATCGAAAAATTCACCAAGGACTTGGATATGATAAGAATCAAAAAGAGATGCACCTAAGCCGATAGTAAATCTTACCCACCCTAAGAGGGCACCAGGATCAAATGGGAAGAGGGTCCATAGACACGAGTCTAGACAAAACTCCCATTTCCCATAGTATTTACTATAATTACACGACATACTCTCTATATTAGCATACATATCATCACAAGGAAAGGGAGAGTAGTGAAAGGTGGTGCTCAAGTCTTCTTCCACTATGGTGTCCTCGGGAAATCCACACAAAGAAGAAGAAGAAGTCATTTTCGAGACTACACATTCCTTGTCTCTGAGAGTACTCTCATCTTCCAAGAAGAAATTTCCATCTTGAGAAGGAATGTTGTCATACCATAGTGGGTTGGCATATAGGATATATCCTCTAAAACAAGCTATGCCATCAACTTCGCTCATACCACTAGGTTCCTTAGGAGCTATTAAACTATCTTCAAACAAGATATTGTACCTAAAAAGAGAAAGATCTACCCCGTGTACAGATTTGAGATAAGAGATATCACTCTCAATAAGTTCACTATCAAGTTTCAAAGACGTTTCAATTTCCTCTCTAAGAGGTAAATCCGCAACTACACACCTTTGTCCATTACTAACCACATCACAACAATCGACATTTATGGTAGTGTAGGAAGTGGTGCTTTTTCCTTATAGCTCACACGAGCTATGGTCTTTACCTTGGTGTCGGTTAGGGTAGCCCACCTCTTCCCTCGGGAAGCTCTCATAGCAAGGTGTTTGGACCTTAGGTTTTGGACTTGTTGGGACAAGTGTCAATACCGATTTGGTGTAGCCTTTCAAGGTAACATTTTGTGTCTTCAAGATTTCCATTGATGCAATCAAATGTAGCATTGAGATTATTGGAAACCATGGAACCTGAAATAATAGACAAAATAACCAAACAAAACACACAAACTTGTTATATCAAAATTGCCTCACCACACTCTCACTCTCGGTTTCTACCTCACACTTGGTTTCACAAGTGTTGAAAGCCGGCTTGTACTTCGTGAGTGATTGAGGAAGGAGTCCACCTTGGTCCGGAATAGATTTTTGTTTGAATTTACTCAAAGAAAATTTGTTTCGAACTCAAACCAACATGATACAATGACTTTACAAAAGAGAAAAAGCGCACAAGGAACATATACACGAACAACGGATTCAAGAACTAAGTTACAATCTAGTAAGAGATTACTAGGTTGTCAATTAGTGTTCGAACCAACAAACGAAACTAGGGAATAATAAAATGAAACTAAGAAATCTGAAATTTGAGCTTAAAAATTGTCAATGAACAGTAAAAACGTGACGTGACAGTCATGTATTGGTTACGGTTGTTATCAAATTTTATTTTTCAATTCAAGTCTTGGTCCAATTGTAATTTGGAATTGGTTAACGGGGAAAACAAGTCTTGAAATCCTTTTTCAAGTTCAAAAAGAAAGACTTGACTTTTCTTTGTACTTATCCTTAAAACATGGGTCCTTAAATCATAGAAAAGTGGTGGAGAAGAGATGTAAAGTCTTTTGGTGGTTGGGGGTCTTTCAAGACTAACAAGTACATACACTTTTTTCCTTTTAGGATCCATCATTCACTTTATGTTCTAAAAATATATGAAGGAAGGTGAAGAACTTCAATAAAAACAACAACCACACCAAGAAGAATAACAAAAATCTTCAAGAACAACAACAATTCCAATGGTCAACTCCAATCCACAACAATAATTCCACCAACACACGGTCAAGTCATTAGTGTTGTATTTTCGGTTTTAACAAGAGATGAAGGTTTTGATGAACTTTATGAGCAATATAAAAAATCACCACATGAACAACAACTAAATCCACACGTCGAAGAACAACTAACAACAACCACACAGCCAAAATAGTCCACCACAACATTGTTCAACAACAATTGGCCAAGTATTTGTTCACAACAACAACATCAGCATATAAAGATCAAATTTAGATATAGACGCAATGTGTTACTGAAGAACAAAACTAACACTAGAAACACTCAATACAAATAAAAATCTCAGCCAAGACAACAATTTCAGCCAAGACAACAACAATGGACAGATTTGCTTCTTTTCAAAATTATCAGTTCTTAACTTTTTTTTTTATTTTTCAACTAACAAGACCAAGATTGAGCTTGTGTGAACAATATCAAGCCATGATATGATACTAAATGATACTATAAAGACAAGGGAAGCACGAAACACACACCAAACAGTCTAAAAATCACAACAATTTGTGGACCAAATGGAGACCCCACTCAGATTCAACAATACAAAACAAGAATAACAAAGATATGAGGTGTTTAACACCTTATTTGGCAGCAATAAACAAACTATATTAACAATTACAAGATGAAGAACACGATGAACATTAGCAACAAGGCACTGTTTTGAATAACAAGAATAATAAAGTACATGGTTACAACAAATACAGGGGATAGATAGATAGACAATTAAAGATGTAATCTTAAGAACCGAAGAGATTATTCCACTCTTGGACCCTTAAAACAAAAAAAACATAAATATATCTCTTACGTGACACAAGAACAGAATCCACCTCCCAAGCATCAACATTTTTGAGCCATGAGATCAACAAGAGTGATTCCACACTCTCTATGCCTAGTTTCAGTTTTGGAGCATCAAAGGAGTGAGGACTTGGGTTTCTTGGTGTCTTATGACTTAAAAAATAATGAATAATATAAATAATGAAACCCTAAAGGTTTTATTTATTGGTATTACAAAATAGAAGCTAAAAATGTATAAAATATCCTTTAAGAGCTAGGCGCCCTTCAAGTGTATTTAGGGGCTGCCTTGTTGTGTTCCAAGGATCCTCTTTACACTTAAAGTTTGAGATTAGGGTTGATTTGGTGTGTTTTAAGTCCTTCACTTTAACACCCCAAGTCTCGGGTCCATTACACTTTCGCATGCGTCCATCTTCATGGTCGTACTTGTATCAAACGTCTTGGTGTTTGACTCAAAGATTGCCAATTCTTGAGTGAAAATAGGAATTGATTAATATAGACTTCATCACTGGATTGACCTTTACCTCCCATGGTTTTGATGGCATTTGGGTTATTATGGATCATTTAATCAAGTCAGCATATTTCACTCCTATTTAGATTACTTTTAGTGTTGAGCAATTATCCTGTATCAATGTTTGGGAGATATTTCATTTGCATGGGGTTACTATTTCTATCATTTTAGACCTGTGGTTCTGTGTTTACTGTGAGATTTTTGTAACACCCCAAAATCTGATTTCCGAGATGCCACATAATGCTTTGAACTATAAGTAGTTCTGAGCTAACCCTGGCTGCTTTTCTACTAAATCAGAATCTTATCATTGGGGTAATATGAATATGAAAACATAATAAATGCGGAAATATTATCTGAAACATACTAATCTCATAAGTCTTTCTAAAATAATACTGAAAAATCTTAATACTGAATCAAAAATCTAAAACTGGATCTACTAGTTCGACAAGTCTCTACTAACTGAATCAAGAGAGTCACTAGGACAGGCCCTACCTGACTCAAACTGTCTAAATTGAATAATGAATCATCTACTAACAAAATGCAAATCTAAATAGCTAATTCCCTAAACTATGAGGACTCACTAACTACAGGGATGTAGATGATATGCTCGAAAGTCACTCACGCGCTAAGACAGAGCACCTGAACCTACATTATGAGACAATGACACACCTAGATATATATGTGGATCAGTACTTCAATGATGTACTAAGTATATATGGGTGAATGCAATAAGTATGCAATATCATCACAAACTATAAAATCATGCATGCTAAATGTAAATGACTCACATAGTCTTGAATAATCTAAAATCTGAAGATCATAAATCATGAATAGTAAAGCACATAATATAAATATTTTGAGCCATTACACTTAGTTATGAAATCTATATTCTATTCTTATTCTCAAATCATATAGGCTAAGTGAAATCTAAAAACTTATTCTACATGGAAAAAAACTTTATCTGAAGGAAATTCTTTCAAAGATTTTCTTTACTTGTAGGGAGGTTCTTCTAACCAACATAAAACATGTGAGCATTCATGAAGTCCAACATGTTTGTCCCCCTAAGGAGGAATCCTCACATTGGGGAAAAGAGTCATACTCTTGCCAGGGAGTACAGCCTATATGAGTGATCACATATCCATCATCCACGTAGAAGTGAAAACAATCTAAATCCTACATTGGCACATAGTTCTGGGGTATGAAACCATAGTAACGTACCCATATCGATGCTAAATACTACTCTCATTAAATCTGGATGCTCATTCTAATGGAAATTCACTTTTAGAATAATCTAATGGTTTATAATGAAAACCTACCGTATATCTGTTAATCTAAATATATAATCTAAATCTATAAAGTGGATTTCATATCTAATCTGAGACCAAAAGGTGAAATCTTTATCAATAATCTGAAAGGAATCTAGTCATAGGGTGCTTATATCACAACAATTCTTGAAATAGAAATCTTTAATTAGGGCTTAATGACCCATGTATCAATCTCATGTTAAAACATCAAAATATTCCTGCTTGATAATGTAAACATTGATAATTCAATTCAAAATCTATAAATTTCTGCAATATGCATGAAAATATAAAAATAATCATGTAATTCAACTTCTAAATCATTGGAATTCTCATAAGATTGTAAATAACATTAATGGGTATAAACCCTAACTTCAATTTCATGGAAAATCATATAAAATTCAGTAAATTCATGATTAAAATAAGTTTTGGGCACAAGAATGAAAGGAGTATCCTTGTTTATAACCCCACTGGAATGCCCCAATTTTCTGAACCAAAACCCTACACGGTGCTCAGGACCCTGAAGGACCACAAGCTAACCCATGACTGATATCTGTACCTGTAACTACAAAATATACATATAAAATGCGGAAACATGAACATAGAGGGTGTAAGGTTCAATCTTGAATAATAAAATATTTGAAATAAGGTGGTATCACAGTACCAAAACAAAACTGAAAATACTAAAGTCTAAATCTGAAAACTCTATAATCATCTGAAAGCCTCTAAACTGTCTGAATAAAGAGTTGAATGAACATGTCTCCAACTAACTCCCTAAACTGAAAATAAACTGAAATACTGGAATACTAAATGTCACAATCATGTCCTCGAGAGATGAGGACTCAGTGCTTACTGAACTGCTACTGCTGATCTGGAATCTGCAGCTCAGAATCTATGGTGTAACATGAAAACAAAGCACCATAGTGCAAATGCATCAGTACAACTAAAGTACTGATTATACGTGGGGGTAGGCTAAATGCATGGGGTTTATATGCATGAATATGCTGACTAATATGAATGTGAGAATACATACATACATACATACGTAACTGCTATTGAACTCGTGGAGATACTGACTACTTAAGTTTGAACTCTGACAACATAAGTTTCGTGATACTAAGATACTGAATGACTAATAACATAGATAACTGCAGCTAACAGTCCTAATTCTAGGGAAAACTATCTGAGTTCCAAACTGTATCTGAACAACTAAGTCTGAGATCAGTCCTAGCTAATGAGTGATCTGTGAAATTGATAATGAGAATACTCGATTGAATCTAAGATTGAGATCAAGCCTGTCTGTCGGGTGACCTATAGATCTAATAATAGGAATTTAAATATGGGACCAAGACTATCTGATGGGATGGTCCAGGAATCAATGGAACTATCTGAGTTCCTTACTGAGATCGATGACTGTATCTGACAGTCGTGATTCCTGATTTCTACTTTGAAGACTGATACTAAAATTGTAACTATAATTATGACTGTGGGAGGTAGTAACCTAACCGATATACCTCGATACTGTACTGGTGGGGTCCAATCTTTGCCCTAATTAAAAGGGTATCAATACCGTGCCACAGGTAGAGACCTCTATTATGGTCAATCCTCTCTGACGGGTGACCCTGAATAGGAAATCAACCCTAAGGCAATATAATATTTACGTATAGCCTTAATCTGATGGGTGACTCCTATATTGCGTTGACTACACAGTTCTGGAGTACAGGGATTGTTGCTAATGGTTCTGCCTTTATCATGGGAAAAAACGGCATCCCTGTACTCTCTCAGTGCTAATCCCTACTCCCAAATGAAAGACTCTAAAAAGATTAACTGCGCTGAACTGACTAACTGAACTGAACTGATTTATAAACTGATTAACAAAGCTGATAATATTTTCTTAGCTGAACTAAGCTGAATTCGCTCAGTTTCATTGACTGATGGAAAAGCTACTTGAGATCTGAGGTCTGACTGAGAGTACTGAAACTACTGGGACTACTAAACTACTGAGATATTTGAGTTTTTCTGAGTCACGCGACTAACTAAAATCTATGGAGCATAGCTTGACTGAGGATGTCTTGAAACATGACACTAGCTCTAGGCACACAGCTATAGTTTTCGGGTACAAGTACCCCCAGGACATGATGGAAGGAAACTGACACACATTACTGACTTGATCTTAAGAGTAGAGTCCACAATTCACAATATCATAAGTAAGGATTTCATAATAAGAATGATTTTCAACAAACTATCACATGATCGGGAATGCACACAACATGTATATACTTGCATGGCTCCAATAACATGGTCATTCCATATCATACAAAGGAGTCCCATCTTAGGCATCATCAAACTCCAACCACATGAACATCAATCACCAACAACATAAACATCATAATACATAATTTAGAAGATGGTTCTTGAGCTTCATGGACAAAAGGAGTCCATGAATCAACTCACTCATACCTTAGAAGGAAGATTCTTGATGATTGATGGAGGAATTTCCTTAAAATTGGATCTTCAAGCTTAATTATTCAACCCTAGTTGTTTTTCTCTTTTAGTGCTCTTGGATGATGAACTTAAGATGTTAGTAGGGTTGTAATGTAATTAGGAGCTATATATTTCATAGGGTTAAGTTTAGGGACGTGTAAGGAGTATTAAAAGACTTAATTACCCTCAAAATAACTCAAAACGGAGTGTTTAAGTCACTTGAAACCATAAGATATGCGCCGCATATGATATCACATATATTTACATAGGCGCCGCATATGATATCGCCTAAATTTACATAGGCGCCGCATATGATATAGCCTATATCTACATAGGCGTTACATATGCTATCACTTATATTTACATAGGCGCCACATATGCTATCGCATATGCTTTCCAGTGGCCATGTGCGATTGGTTAGGCGACGCACTCTACTTTACAAAGCCATAACTCCTAACTCGGGTATCGGATTTTGATGAAATTTGTATCGTTGGAAAGATAATTCGATTCTCTATAATTTGGTGGGTATAAATATGAATAAATACCACACTAACATCGAGTTATACACTTTCAAATATGACCCTTACGAAATCAAATACTAAAACTTGAAGGATTTAAAAACTCTTAGCTTGTATTGCCTTAAGTGACTCATATGAACATGCTTAATGCATCATAAGCTATCATATCTCTAGGATACTCATTGTAAGTGATGTACTCAAGTATGAATCACAGGATAGGAGATTTCATATGTAGGAAAAATGGTTCATCTCCTAACTTAGAAACATGTGGGGTATTACAATATCTGCCCCTTGGGAACATTTGTCCTCAAATGGAAATTAACTGAGGCGGGAGAGATGATAAGATGAAGTACGTAAAAGACATACACTACTGGAACATGGGTTCATGACTAACATGACTGAAAGTTGAGCACAACATACTGAACATACATATCTGATGCATAGGAAGCTGATTCATGAATATAAGACTGAGGATTCTAATAAAGTGAGTTTTCTCAAAATGAGAATGCATATCTGATGCACAACTAAAACGATGAATCCATGCATATATTATGCATTATTACATGACTAACATGATATGTAAATGTATGAGTGAAGATACTGATAAATAGTACTTTCTCTACTGAACACGTATATCTAATGCATGAATATATGATTGAGTTGACTCTTGAAAGATTGACTAATTATGCTATGGCACTTGATAACTAATTTATAACGGGAACATGAAAGCATCAAGAAAATATAGGGTATCTTCCCCTTGGAACACTATGTCCCTCTAGGAATATTTACCTTGCTGAGATACTGGGGTGATGCACAGGGCATCTACAAACTAAATTATAACTAAACATTAGAGAGCTGAGACTAATGCATGATGCATGAACTGAACTAGACCTGCTAATGTTATTGACTAACTCATGTGAAAACATAAGCTTAAACGAGTGCAAGATATCTAACAATGCATACAATGATCATGAAAATCTTGTAGCGTACCCGAATCTAGGTAGGGGAAACTTTCTAGATCATGCTGAGTCTGGAGTAAATAGAGTTGATTTTGACGCTGACCACTATTGGAGTTGGGATTTGTGGCCTGCTCACATGAATCTCTACCTTTCTGAGCTAACACTCTACACTCTTGTATTCTGTGGCCTGGCTTACCGCACCCAAAAAATACCTGACTATTAGCTCTACATGCACCTAGATAATTCTTGCCACACTCTCCACAAAGCGGAGCCTGGCGCCCCTCCTTGACTAACATCTCCAAAGTTAGGTGTGGGCACAATAGCTGAAGATGGAACAGGGGATGAATTTTTCTAACTATGATGAGAAAGATTACCACCCTGTGACCCAGCTAGAGAAAAGCTATAACTACCTATTCTGAATCTCTTATTAGATCTCTCCCTCTCCTTAGACTTATCTACCTCTATCTGTTGAGCATACATCATTAACCTAGCAAAGTACATGTCCCTATTGAGCATAGTTGTTCTACACTCTTTCAATACTAACCCGAACACACCAGTCACAAACTTACTCATACTCGCTCTGGGTCAGCTATCAAGTCAGGAGCATACTTAGCTAACTGGTTGAACTTAAGACAATACTCCTTCACTATCATGGAGCCTTGCCTCAGGTTCATAAACTCTTTTACCTTACCTTCTCTCATCTCTAACGGGAAAAACTTATCTAAGAAGGCATCCTAAAATATCTGCCAAGTCATTGAAGTTGCATCTTCCCCTCTACTCTTCTTCCACAACACTACCCAATCATGAGCAATATCTTTCATCCTATAGGACGCTAATTCCACACTATCCTCCTCTGAAACATGCATGATTTAGGTAATCTTCTTTACCTCTTCAAGATACAGTTGTGCGTCATCACCTGTTACTGACCCAAAGAATTCTGGAGGGTTCATTCTCATAAAATTTCGGATTCTGGCTGTTGCTGAATTCCTATCTTACTGGGGTAGGCCTGCAGTCTGTTGGTTAACCTGAACACTAGTGATCACTGCCTGGGCTAGCGCCTGAAAAGCTGCCTGAAATTCTGTATATGACACATTCTCATTCAAAAGATCTGAGGGCTGCGGGGCTGACAGATTCCCTATTCTCTTCTTAGGAGGCATGTTCTGCAAACAAAACAGGAACAAGGATTAAACTGGGAGTTCAACTTGAGCTTTTCCTCAATGGCACGATATGAGTACTGAAAGAAGGGAAACTGTTCCTAAAACATCTTATAGCCTCTGTACATAAATATGGCGTGCAACACACCCATGTACAAGACATTACTAGATGCGGCTTTCAAACTTCCTAGGACTCTATTTAACCTTATCTGATACCAATTTTGTAACGCCCCAATTTTCTAAACCGAAATGATACACGGAGCTCATGACCCTGAAGGACCACAAGCTAATCGATGACTGATACGTGTACCTATAAATGCATAATATACATATAAAATATGGAAACATGAACAAAGAGGGCATAAGGTTCAATCTTGAATAATGAAATATCTAAAATAAGGTGGTATCATCGTGCCAAAACAAAACTAAAAATACTAAAGTCTAAATTTGAAAACTCTATAATCATCTGAAAGCCTCTAAACTATTTGAATAAGGAGTTAAAGGAACATGTCTCCAACTAACTCCATAAACTGAAAATAAACTAAATACTGGAATAATAAATGTAACGATCATGTCCTCAAAAGATGAGGACTCACTGCCTACTGAACTGTTATTGCTGCTCTGGAATCTGCACCTCAGAACCTATGGTGTAACATAAAAAGAAAGCACTATAGCACAAATACGTCAATACATCTAAAGTACTAAGTATACGTAGGGGTAGGCTAAATGCATGGGGTTTATATACATCAACATGCTGACAAATATGAACGTGAGAATACATACATACATATGTACATAACTGGTACTGAACTCATGGAGATACTAACTACTTAAGTTTGAACTCTAACTGTATGAGTTTCGTGATACTAAGATACTGAATGACTAATAACATAGATGACTGCACCTAACAGTCCTAATTCTGGGGAAAACTATCTGAGTTCCAAACTGTATCTGAACAACTAAGTTTGAGATCAGTCCTAGCTAATGAGTGATCTCTGAAATTGATAATGAGAATACTCGATTGAATCTAAGATTGAGATCAAGCCTGTCTGTCGGGTGACCTATAGATCTAATAATAGGAATTTAAATATGGGACCAAGCCTATATGATGGGATGGTCCAGGAATCAATGGAACTATCTGAGTTCCTTATTGAGATCGATGACTGTATCTGACAGTCCTGATTCCTGATTTCTACTCAAAAGACTGATACTAAAACTGTAACTGTAATTATGACTATGGGAGGTAGTAACCTAACCGACATGCCCTAATACTGTACTGGTGGGCTCCAATCTTTGCCCTGATTGGAAGAGTGTCAATACCGTGCCACAGGTAGAGACCTCTACTATGGTCAAGCCTCTCTGACGGGTGACCCTGAACAAAAAATCAACGCTAAGGCAATATAATAGTTACGTATAGCCTTAATCTGATGGGTGACTCCTGTCTTGCACTGGCTAACAGTTCTAAAGTACAAGGATTGCTGCTAATGGCTCTGCCATTATACCGGGAAAATCGGCATCCCTGTACTCTCTTGGTGCTAATCTCTACTCCCAACTGAAAGACTCTAAAAAGATTAACTGCGCTAAACTGACTAACTGAACTGAACTGATTTATAAACTGATTAACTGAGCTAATAATATTTTCTTAGCCAAACTAAGCTGAATTCACTGAATTCCATTAACTGACGGAAAAGCTACTTGAGATTTGAGGTCTGACTGAGAGTACTGAAACTACTGGGACTACTGAACTACTGAGATATTTGAGTTTTTCTGAGTCACATGACTAACTAAAATCTATGGAGCATAGCTTTACTGAGGATGTCTTGAAACATGACACTAGCTCTAGGCACACAGTTTTAGTTTTTGGGTACAAGTACCCCCAGGACTCGATGGAAGGAAACTGACACACATGACTGACTTGATCTTAAGAGTAGAGTCCACAATTCAAAATATCATAAGTAAGTATTTCATAATAAGAATGATTTTCAACAAACTATCACATGATCGGGAATGCACACAACTTGTATATATTTGCATGGCTTCAATAACATGGCCATTCCATATCACAACAATATCATGAGCATCTCATACAACATCTTTAATTCACAACAATAGCATGGGGGTCATGTTGAACATAAAATTAGAACATGGAATAGTCATTTAGGACTTATTATGTCATAAAAGTATGATTTCTATTCCCTTAGATATTTTCATAAACACCTTACATGCACATCTTAGGCATAGGTGGATTCATCAATATTACAAATATTCAACCACCAATTACACATATTTATACATTAAATACCACCATATCCTCACACAAAACATACAAAGATCCCATCTTAGGTATCATCAAACTCCAACCACATGAACATCAATCACCAACAACATAAACATCATAATACATAATTTAGAAGATGGTTCTTGAGCTTTATGGACGAAAGGATTCCATGAATCAACTCACGTATACCTTAGAAGGAAGATTATTGATGATTGACAGAGGAATTTCCTTGAAATTGGAGCTTCAAGCTTAATTATGCAACCCTAGTTGTTTTTCTCTTTTAGTGCTCTTGGATGATGAACTTAAGATGTTTGTAGGGTTGTAATGTAATTAGGAGCTATATATTTCGTAGGGTTAAGTTTATGGACGTGTAAGGAGTGTTAAAAGACTTAATTAACCTCAAAATAACTCAAAATGGAGTGTTTAAGTCACTTGAAACCATAAGATATGCGCCGCATATGATATCACATATATTTACATAGGCGCCGCATATGATATCGCCTAAATTTACTTAGGCGCCGCATATGCTATCGCATATGCTTTCCAGTGGCCATGTGCGATTGGTTAGGCGATCCACTCTACTTTGCAAAGCCATAACTCCTAGGTCGGGTGTCGGATTTTGATGAAATTGGTATCGTTGAAAAGCTAATTCGATTCTCTATAATTTGGTGGGTATAAATATGCATAAATACCACATTAACATTGAGTTATACTCGTTCAAATATGACTCTTACGAAATCAAACACTAAAACTTGATGGCTTTAAAAACTCTTAGCTTGTATTACCTTAAGTGACTCATATGAACAAGCTTAACGCATCATAAGCTATCTTATCGCTAGGATACTCATTTCATATGTAGGAAAAATGTTTCATCTCCTAGCTTAGAAACATGTGGGGTATTACACCCACATACCTCAATTAATGAACTAGATGCTAAAACTTAAAGTTTGGATCTCTATTGATGCTTTGAAGATGAATTATTAGATTTCTTGTATTGGGAATCTTTAATCTTGAAATTTCCTTGAGAATTAATGGAAGATTTGGGTTTCTTGGAGAAGGAGCTTTGATGATCTAGGGTTTTATTTTGAGAGAAAAGTGATGAAATAAGCATAAAGTGCTTTGGTATATTCTTAATGATATGTTTTGGACTGATTGGGGCCCTGGGGATTTACCAAAATGCCCCTATTAAACTTTAAATCAAAACTGTAAATTGACCAACAATCCGGATTTACTGGGCCTTCGTGATGTGCCACTATCACGGTGGCTCTCCGAAAAAGGATGAGAGGGAACTGAGCATTCACTACAACGCACCTCAATTGCAGAATCTCACTGGAATGGGACCATTAGGAAAATGGGTTTCTCCGCGATGCAGGGCTATCGCGGAGGGCCACTAGAATTTGACAATTGTGGATTTCGCCTTCTCTGCGACACCCTAAGTGCCCAGGTGGCACACTATCAACTTTAAAATGCCATATCTCCTTCATCGAGTGTCAAATTTGGGAGAATCTTATATCATTGGAAAGATTATTAAATTTCCCACACAATGGAGATCTAAATCTGGAAAATTCCACACGAAATAATTACTCTCCATTTTGGAAGCTATCTCTTAACATTCTAGGGATGAATTTTTGCTAGAAAAGGTATGGGGTATTACAATATCTCCCCCTTGGGAACATTCATCCTCAAATATGACTAAGTAAGCTGAGAATACTATGGAATTTGAGGATATAAGCTATCATGTACAACTAAAATAAACTGAACAACAAAATCTAAATCATTCTGAGCTTCTAAGTAATTTTGTGAGTCAATGAACTTACATGAGGACAACTATATAGATGAATATATGATTAGAAAAGAATTGAATCAAGGAAGAGTATTACCTTCAGCTAAATCTGAGTTTGTGGAGAAATGAGGAGGGTACTTGGCTCGCATATCTGCTTATGCTTCCCAAGTGGCACTCTCAACAGACTGATTCTGCCAAAGAACTTTGACCAAGGGAACTTCTTTGTTCCTTAGTCTATGGATCTGATGATCTAAAATCTCAAGTGGAATCTCTTCATATGAAAGGTCGCTCTGAATATCTGAGCTTTCTAAAGGAACTACAATAGTGGAGTCACCGATACACTTATTAAACATAGAGACGTGGAATACAGGATAAACGGCTAATAAGTCTATGGGCAAATCAATATCATAAGCTACTCTCCCAACATGGCTTAGAACTCTATAAGGGCCAACATACTAGGGAATAATCTTTCCTTTTATGCCAAATCTCTTTACCCCTTTCATGGGTGAAATTTTCAAATACACTAAATGTCCAACCTCAAACTCAAGGTCCATTTTTCTCATGTCTGCATATGATTTCTGAAGACTCTGGACTATTTTCAATCTTTCTCAAATCAACATAACTTTCTCCATCGTTTCAAAAACTGCATCAGGCCTGAGAAAAGTGGCCTTACCCACTTCAAACCACCCTATGGGTGATTTATATCTCCTCCCATAGAGAGCCTCAAACGGGGCCATCTGAATGCTAGAATGATAACCGTTATTATAAGAGAACTCAATCAACGACAAATGCTCATCCCAACTATGTTTGAAATCAAGAGCACATGCCCTCAACATATCTTCTAGAGTTTGGATGGTCCTCTCTGCTTGACCTTCTATCTAAGGGTGAAATGTCGAGCTAAGATAGACTTGGGTAACAAGACCCTTTTGAAAAGCTCTCCAAAATTAAGAGGTAAACTGAGTATCCCTATCTGAAATGATAGACAAGGGAACTCCATGCAATCTGACTAACTTTCTGAGATACATATTAGCATAATCTTCAGTGGTGTAAGATGTATGAACTGGCAAGAAATAGGCTGACTTAGTTAACCTGTCAACAACAACACAAATCAAATCATGTCAACGACGCGAAAGGGGTAATCCAGTAACGAAGTCCATATTCACCTTTTCCCACTTCCAAGTGGGAATACCAAACTCTTAAAATATACCACCGGGTCTTTGGTGCTCTACCATAACCTATTGACAAGTTGTACATTTAGCTATGAACTCCGCTATATCTATCTTTGTACCACTCCACCAATAGATTTTCTGCAAGTCACGGTACATCTTAGTGGTACCTGGATGAATAGAATAATACGTTTCATATGCTTCAGGGATAATTCGCTGTCTCAACTCATTAACACATGGCACACACAATCTACTTTAGTATCTCCACTCGCCATCTCCCCCTTGGGAGAAAACCTCCACCTTTTGATCTTTAACTGACTCCTTCAATATGACCAAACGAGAATCCATATGTTGCTTCTCCTTCACTTTCGAAACTAGGGAAGATTCAGAACTACTCTGAACCTAAACATTCACTTCAGCTGAGTCAACCAGCCTAACACCCAAACTAGCCAAACGATGAACTTCCTGAACAAACTCATTCTTATCATTCTCCACATGAGCAACACTGCCCATAGACAATCTACTAAGGGAGTCTGCCACTACATTGGCCTTGCCTGGATGATACAGCACACTCATATCATAATCCTTCAACAATTCTAACCATCTCCTCTGATGAAGATTTAACTCCCTCTGGATAAACACATACTGCAAGCTTTTGAGATCCGTGAACACATCAACATATACACCATACAGATAGTGCTTCTAGATTTTCAAAGCAAACACCAAGCAGCTAACTCAAAATCATGGGTTAGGCAATTTTTTCACGAATGCTTAAGCTAACTAGAGGCATAGGCAATGATCTTACCTCTCTGCATCAAAACACAACCTAACCCAACTCTAGAGGCATCACAATAAAACACAAAATCATTTGTACCATCAGGCAATTCTAAACCTAAGGTTGAAGTAAGTCGAGTCTTCAACTTCTGAAAACTCTTCTTGCAGGAATCTTACCACTGGAACTTAACTTTCTTTTGGGTCAATCTAAACATAGGAGACACAATAGATGAGAAACCTTCAGCAAAACGGCAGTAATAACTAGCTAGACCCAAGAAACTTCTAATGTCTGACGGAGAAATAGATCTAGGCTAATTTTGTATGGCTTCTGTCTTTTGAGGATCAACCCTAATACCTTCACCAAGGAAATTTACTGACCTTAGCCAAAATTCATACTTGCTAAATTTGGTGAACAACTAGTGATCTCTAAGAGTTTGCAACACAATTCTAAGATGGTCTACATGGTCATCCTTACTACATGAGTACACAAGGATATTATATATGAATACTATGACAAACATGTCTAGATACTGATTGAACACTCGATTTATGAGGTCTATAAAAGCTACTGGGGTATTGGTTAGCCCAAAAGACACGAGTAGAAACTCAAAATGACAATAGAGAGTTCTAAAGGCTATCTTTGAAATATCACACTCCCGTACTTTAAGCTGATGAAGCCAGATATAAGGTCTATCTTTGAGAAATAACTTGCACCTTGGAGTTGATCAAATAAGTCATCAATTCTAGGAAGAGGATATTTATTCTTGACTGTGACCTTATTTAACTTAGGAGAGTCAATGCATATTTGTGAAGAACCATCTTTCTCTCGCGCGTATAAGATAGGAGAACCCCATGGAGAAACCTTAGGCCTTATGAAACCTTTATCTGAAAGATCTTTGAGTTGCTCTTTCAACTCCTTAAGATCTGTGGAAGCCATAAGATAGGGAGGGATACAAATAGGCTGAGTATCTGTGGAAAGTTCAATAATGAATTTCATCTCTCTATCAGGAGGTACCCCTGGGAGATTTTTTGAAAAAACATCAGGAAACTCAGTGACTACTCGGACAGACTAAATTATAGGAGTCTCAGACTTAGTGTCCTTAACTCGAACTAGATGATAAATGTAACCTTTTGATATCAACTTTCTGGCGTTAAGGTAAGATATGAAATGACTTTTAGGAGACACTAAATTACCTGGACACTCAAAGACTGGCTCATCCGGGAATTGAAACTTCACTACTCGAGTGCGATAATCTATAGAAGCATAACAGGAACAGAGCCAATCCATACCAAAAATATGATCAAAATCAACCATGTATAACTCTATTAGGTCTGTTAGCATGAATTTAGAAAGAACAGTGATAGGAAACTTTTTATAAATCTGTTTGACAACAACTGACTCACCTACCAGAGTAGAAACCAAGAAGGGCTCAGGGATCTTTTCAGAATTTACCTCTAAATTTACTACAACTAATGGGGTCACATAAGAGAAACTCAACCGAGGGTCTAACAACACATAAACATCAAAATGAAAGATACGAAGCATAGCAGTAATAATATCTAGTGAATTCTCCTACTCTTGATGAGAAGGTAAAGCACAAAACTGATTTTTGCACTAACCACCACCAGTACTGGATTGTAATAACCCGGGACTAACCCCCAGTCATAACATGGTGCTTATGACCCTGAAGGACCACAAGCTAACCCAAGAATGATATCTATTATGAGAACTGAATAATAATATTGTAATTAATGAGAAAAATGGGTTGAAATGCCAGAAGGTTCAAAACATCTGAAAAACTGATAAAATATAACATCTGTAAAACTAAATATTATATGAAAATCAAATCTAAAAAGCCTCTAACTGAATATGTCTTAAAATTGAGTTGATGGGACAATCCCCCAATTAACTCTATCTACTTAACTTCTACATCTACTAAAAATATGAAGTAATAGAATATCCTCGAATGATGAGGACTCACTGCTAAATCTACTGCTGCTGGATGAATCTAAATCTACTATACATGGTCGGGAACCTAAGCATCCGAACCTATGATATAAAACATCATAACACTGAAAAGTATGCATTAGAATGTGGGAATGTACTGGTATGCTAGATGAGGTAGGGATGAATGCAAGGGTTCATATGCATAAGGATATAACTGATTGAATAAGAATAACTAAACATGAGAGTACATGGAGAATCTATGAATATTATAAATACTGAGAATGCAATATGTGCATATACATATATGTATATATAAATTGGAACTTAGCTTTTCTTACACTAAGTATTAAATACTGATAACTGATTAACTGATACTGATTGACTGTATCTGACAGTCTTGATTCTATAAAACTGAGCTGAGTTTTGAATTAAGGACTAAAACTAAGACTAAAATTGTGGGAGGTAATCATCTAACTGATATGCCCCTCTCTGAACTGATGGGGTCCAACCAGTAACTCCAGCTGGAAGGGTGCTAATACCGTGCTACGGGTACTAACACTAGAAAACCAGGATTCCAAGCCTAACAGATAGGCGACACTTAGGCGGAGCCAAGACTAATTTGATGGGTGACCCCTGGGAAGTAGTCAAGCCTATCTGACGGGGTGACACCTAGGTAGAGCCAAGCCTAATTTGACGAGTGACCCCTTGGAAGTAGTCAAGCTATCTGACGGGTGACTCCTTATCCTGTGTTGGCTATGCTATTTGGGTGTACAGGGATTGCTACTAATGATTCTTCCTGAAGTCATCAACCCTGCTCTCGCTTGGTGCTGAATCCTACTCCCAACTGAAAGACGTTGAACTGAGTATACTGGACTGGACTGGACTAAGACTGAGTTTTCCTAAGTTCTATAATTGACTGAGTTCTATAATAGACTGAGAGTACTGATCGTGACATAACTAATACTATTTTGTAACTGACATTGGCTCTAGATAAATAGCTAAATTGTTGGGTATTAAATACCCCCAAGACTCGATAGCATGAGAAGTAAAGCAAAGCATAATCTTGACTAATATAACAATGTTCACTTGGCCATAATTCATTCATAGAGACATTTCATCAAAGACTTGTAATGCATTAACTTGTACATGAATGGGATCACATAATAACATGTCATGCCTTCACTATTCAATTCACACAAGCATTTTATCAAACACTTAGGGAGTATGAGTATTTCACATGATAATGGTCATCACATAAACATAATGAATATAATACTTAATTACAAATTCAAGGGTATAGCATGTAATTCATATAATTCCCCCTAAATATTATTCTATTTTTCATGAATCTTATCATAATCATGGATTGAAAACCAAATCAACATCATAGATGCATTAATCACTTTATAAATTTAAGGGTCTATCAAGATAATCACATATTTATTATACATGTTATTTAATTTCATGAAACCTGCATTTAAATTAGGGATTGGCACCCAACTAATATTATAAATACGAATTCAATCTAATTCAAACATGAAAATCATAAATACATTATCTTTGTACTTTGAAAAGGGATTCTT
Organism: Capsicum baccatum var. pendulum; assembly: GCA_030864225.1. NCBI lineage: Eukaryota > Viridiplantae > Streptophyta > Magnoliopsida > Solanales > Solanaceae > Capsicum > Capsicum baccatum. The sequence continues at coordinate 270,542,700 of CM061550.1, forward strand.
GGACTTCATGGGTGAAATAGACCAATGAATCAACATCTAACATACTTGAGAAGAAGAGTTCTTGAAGGTTCTTGGAGAGATTCTTGAGCTTGACCTTGATTTCTTGAACTAGGGTTTTTCCCCTTTGAGAGAAAGTGGTTTACTTCTTGAGAAAATAGTGAATTAATGAGCAAGTTGTGCTCGTTTAGGATTTGATGGAGTGTTTAGGATGACTAGGGGTGAGGGAAAAAGACCTTAGTTTCCTCAAAATGAAAAATCGAAACTGACTAAAAATCTTGATTTTGTACGCTACCGCAATGTGGCACAATACTAGAAATTGATGATTGGGAACTGAGCTGATGGCGCAATGCGGCGCCATCGTGGTACCTCACTAGTTGCGAATTTTCCCTTTGGTGTGATGCACCATGATCGCAAAGTCACACTTGAAAGTGATAATTTGGTAAAAGGATAGTGGCGCGATGCATAGGTATCGCGTTGTCTCACTGGAAAATGACAAATGCCATTTGGACTTCCTCTGCGATGTGCTGGAATAACAGGTAGTACACTATCTTACTAAAATTACTCTAAATCTTCGCCCGGGTGTCGAATTTAGGAGAATTTTGTATCGATGGAAAGCTTATTCAATTTCTCATGCAATGAAAATTCAAAATCTTGAATACTCCACATGTATAAAAGTGTATGCATCTTTAAATAAAGTATTTGACATTTTTAGGATGAATTTAAGCTAGGTAAAACTGTCGGGTGTTAACATATCTCCCCCTTAGGAACATTCATCCTCGATTGAGACTGGTTAAGCTGAGAAGCACTGATAGATTGTGTTTACGAATTGAACGTGCACGACTGAAGCATGAGTACATGACTGAAACTACTAATACACTGATTTTACATACTGACCACGCATATCAGATGCATGAATTACATGGCTGAATGGATTTATGAATGCATAATTGAACGTGTAAATTTAAGGAATACCAAGTTTATAATCATAAGTTGGACATGGAACTGGGTAAAGCTAAGAAAGACTATTATCTTAGGCTGAGAATACTGATAGACCTGAGATCATTTACTGAACATGAATGAACAGGGTGTGAGAACAGGGACTGATTCTGAATCATGATACATGAACTGAATACATAAACTAGAGTGATTTCTTGGATACATATCATGACATGGGGATGGTCATAAGGCTAAGATTGGAATGAAAGAGTCAACTTATAAGTATCCATTACTCCAATTAGATTTGTAATGTGAAGAGAAAATAAAAGGTTTAGGATATGAAATCTCGAGGGTTATAGTGTATCTCCTCCATGGGACATTGTATCCCTCAAAGAATGTTTGACTTGACTGAGATACTGAGGAAAAGCATGAGATGATGCATGGGACACCTATGAACTGAACCATAATTGAATATCTGGGATCTGAAATAGAGACATGATGCATGAACTAGGCTAAACACATTACTACTAGGATGCTCTATCTTGGAATGGTCATATTTCTAAGACTTTAAATAGTACAACTAGATGGAAATATGGGAAACCATATGAACTTATCCGTCTGACTTCTAACCTGTAGTACTGGCTTTACAGACTAACACATGCTAAAAACTTATACTCAACTAGAGCATTTCTTGACACTCTATCTATAGAGTTCTACTGACTTTAGGGAGCAAGTAAATCTTGGCATGGTTTGACTAAGACATCTGAACAAGAAATCATAACATGGATCTAATTTTGTAACATAGAGTAAGGCCTACAAAAACACCTTCTAAGATAGAGTTGCTAAGCCATGTGCTCTGCAGCTACATATTTTCAAGCTTAGACACAATTTTAGAATAATTTCTCAACTATACTCTCTACCTTAGCACAACACTTCACCTGAAACTACTAAAAATATTTACACGAGCGTTGAGCATGAATGAATAAACATACTACCTTATCTAATTAACTAAATGGCTGATAGCTAAATACTGGACATGTAAGATTTAACTGTTCTTAGCCTAAATAACTGGATAAAAATTGTAGAGTACTATGCATATGAGGTAAGGACTGACTAAGAAATGTAAGGTAACTGAACATAAATTCATGGAAATAGTTCTGATGTAAGAATGCAAGACTGAGTGCATAACCTATTCTGAAATAGTCTGTAAGCTGAAGTATTGAAATATTGATAACTGAATAACTGGTGACTGTATGCTTTGGTCAAGCAAACCTAAAACTGAATTGATCCACTGAGCTGACTGCTGAACTGAGACTGTCACTGAGATTTATACTGGAATTGAATAATAGGATATGATAAAACATGGATACTATATGAATACTCGGTTTGAAACTACGTGAGCGAGACTAACATAAATTGAGGATGTGAATATACAACCACACTCTACCTTCTCTTATCCCTTCAACAACAAATACAACATCCCACTAGTCATTCATTTACATACCAATATGATATTCAAGATTATCTTCATAACTACAGCCTCGTGTAAAACAAATATGCACTAATCTTTCTTAACATGAAACATTTACCCTACTCTCTCCCTTTTAAGAAATCACTCATCGCTACATCATCTCATAAGAGGAGTTCAAAGAAAGGCTAAAACATGAGTTCCTAAAGCATGAATGGACACTACACCAAACTTGATACTTAACTAAGGCCTAATAAATAGAATATCAACATCATGGATTTATCAAGAGGTCAAACTGAGAGTATACGTGACATAATATGAATTTAGCTATTTATTAGGAGAGTAGCATAAGCACTGGAATTGAACATACTATAAAGCATGAGTACATGAGTCCTAAGTTGCATGACCTGAGTTTACAGTTTCTATATCCATGGATCATGATTCATAAAACTAGGTGATATGGAACCCCTTATACTAGGATTTGTAAGCATACATGATTTTTGTTAATATGCATGAATATGAACTATGATACAGAGCTAACGTATAAGGCATGAGTAGATATCATGATAGCTAAAGTGCAAAACTTTGCACTGAGGTAAGGATGGGTTGGGCATCAATCTCTTCCACTACTTCTCTACAGATACTGACATTACTACTAAAATCTGAAAGCTTAACTTGGTTACTTATTATTCCATCTCCCCCTTCGCTTAAAGCCATTATTCTGTGTCTGTGAACTCCTTAATAAACTCTAAATCAAACTGAAACCACTTTACTCTAGAGTCTGAAATACAATAATACTCATAAACAATGAACTCATCCTAAAGGGATACACATGATATAGAATCCTCAACAATCATCATATAGCAACCTCAACACTGACTAGCATAGAATTCTCAACTTTTCTTTCTACTAGCTCAATCTTAAAAGATTCAAACTTAAATCATCTAAAACTGATGCACTAACCCTTCATCCAAGGATTGGTTCATTAATAAACTTGAAATGGAATGACTCTATTACTAAAATTAACTGAAGGGATTTTTTGGAATATTATAATCGAGCAATTCCTACTCATCTGGATGGAATAGATTAATCCCACTAAGGTAAGCACTAAATAAGGTTCTGTTCAGATTTATAATCTAACTTTAAAGTTGATTGTTATGCAAGGAGTTACAAGAAATAGAGAAGCTCCTGGATTTAATAAGGCATGAATATATAAATGGAAGATCTGTAACGTACCAGTGACCACATCAGGAGAACTTTTCTGATCTTATCTGGACTAAAGGGCATAAAGCCTATTTGGGCATTTCCTATTAGTGGCACTGGAAGTGGCACCCTGCTGGTTTGGGCGACCAGACTGAGCTACAGGATGATTGGACTGACCTTATTGGCGTAAATCTTTTCCCTTCTGAGCCATTACTCTATACTCCCGCATCCAGTGGCCTGACTTACCACATTCGAAATATTCATCACTGCCATCTCTACATGTACCTAGGTGATTTTTTCCACATTCTTCACAAAACAGATGGGTACGAACACCCTTTCCACTAACTTATGACTTAGAGCCTGGTTTTCTATCTCGAATGCCATTTCTAAACTTTGGCACTAGAGCACTAGATATAGAAGGATTTGGTCTTGAGAATTTCTGATAGAACTGGAAGCGGTTATCGCCCTCTGACGTTATCCTAAATCCACTTGTTCTGACTCTCATATTCTCTCTATTAGCCCTTATATGCTTATTTCTCTTGTTTTGCTGAGTATAAACCCCAAGTATAGAAAGGAAAATAGCTTGTAGGATATTCTGAGCAACTACTAAATAGGCTAAAGTAGTAAAAGCACCTCTAAATTCTATATGATAGACATGCTCATCCAGGGGATCTGCTTGAACGGGCTGAGGTACTGACTAATTTTCATTACTTCTTTCATTAGCTTATCTGGAAGGCATGTTCTTGAAGCATAAGGAAGATATGAATTTGATTGAGAGTTTAACTTGAGGTCATGCTCACTTGCATGACATGAATACTGAAAGAATGGAAACTTTTTCTAAAACATCTTATAGCCTCTTGTCCATAAGTGTGGCGTGCTACACAACCATGCACAAGACTCTACTAGATGCATCTTTCAGACTCCCTAGGACTCTATTGAATCTTAGGCTCTGATACTAAGTTTGTAACGACCTGGAACAACCTCTTAGTCATCACACAGTGCTTACGACCCTGAAGGACCACAAGCTAATCCATGAATGATATCGGCTATGAGCACTAAATAATAATACTATAATTTATATGGAAAATGGGTTTAAATGCCATAATGTTCAAAAAATCTGAAATATTGATAAAGTATAACATTTGTAAAACTGAATATTGTCTAAAAATCTAGTTTGTAAAGCCTCTAACTAAATATATTTGGAAGTGGAGTTGATACAAAAATCTTCCAACTAACTCCATCAACTGAACTTCTACATCTAATAAAAATATAAAATAATAGAATATCCTCGAATGATGAGGACTCTCTGCTAAATCTACTGCTACTGGCTGAATTTAAATCTACACCTGAGCATCCGAACCTATGATATGAAACTTCATAGCTTAGAAAAGTATGCATCAGTACGTGGAAATGTACTAGTATGCTAGATGAGGTAAGGTTAAATGCAAGGGCTCATATGCATGATGATATAACTGACTGAATGAGAATAACTAAACATGAGAGTACGTGGAGAATCGGAGAATACTGTAAATACTGAGAATGCAATCTGTGGATATATATATATATATATAACCTTTAACTTAGCTTTTTTTACGCTAAGTATTGAATTCTAATAATTGATTAGCTGATACTGATTGACTATATCTGATAGTCCTGATTTTATAAAACTAAGTTGAGTTCTGAACTGAAGATTGAAACTATGGGAGGTAATCATCTAACTGACAAGCCCCTCTCTAATCTAATTGGGGTCCAACCTGTAACCCCATCTAGAAGGATGCTAATACTGTGCCACGGGTACAAATTCTAAAAACCAGGATGCGATGGCATACTGATGGGTGACACCTGGGCGGAGCCAAGCCTAATCTAGTGGGTGACCCCTAGGAGGTAGTCAAGCCTAGTATGATGGGTGACTCCACATCCTGTGCTTTCTATGCAGTTCTGGAGTGCAAGGATTGCTACTAACGAGTCTGCCTATCTGATGGGGAAGCCATCATCCCTGCTCTTACTCTGTGCTAGATCCTACTCCCAACTGAAAGATACTAAATGAGTATACTGGACTGGACTAAGACTGAGTTTACTGAGTTTTTCTAAGTTTTGTAATTTACTGAGTTCTACTTAGTTTTGTAATGAACTGAGAGTACTGATCGTGACATGACTGATACTATTCTATAACTGACATCGGCTCTAAGTAAACACCTAAATTGTCGGGTATTAAATACCCCTAGGACTTGATTGCATGAGAAGTAAAGAAAAGCATAATCTTGATTAATATAACAATGTTCACTTGGTCATAATTCATTCATAGAGATATTTCATCAAACACTGGTAATGCATTAACTTATACCTGAATGGGATCACATATTAACATGTCATGCCTTTACTAGTCTATTCACATAAGCATTTTATCAAATACTTGTAGGGCATAAGATTGTACATGATTAAGATCTCATAATAACATCTCATGATTACTCTATCTACTTCACATAGGTATTTTAGCAAACACTTGGGGAGCATGATTATTTCACAAGATAATGGCCATCACATAAATATCATGAATACAATACTTAATTTCAAATTCAAGGGTCTAGCATGTAATTCATATAATTCCCCCTAAATATTATTCTATTTTTCTTGAATCTTATCATAATCATGGATTCAAAACCAAATCAACATCATATATGCATTAATCACTTTATACATCTAAGGGTCTATCAAGATAATTACATATTTGTTATACATGCTATTTAATTTCATGGAATTGCATTTAAAGCATGGATTGGAACCCAACTAATATTATAAACATGAATTCAATCAAATTCAAACATTGAAATCATAAATACATCATCTTTGTACTTTGAAAAAGGATTCTTGGACATCATGGGTGAAACGGAACCATGAATCAACATCCAACATACCAGAGAAGAAGAGTTCTTGAAGGTTCTTAGAGAGATTCTTGGGTTTGACCTTGATATCTTGATCTAGGATTTTTTTCCATTGAGATAGAGTGGCTTGCTTTTTGAGAAAATTGTGAATTCATGAACGATTTGTGCTCTTTTAGGGTTTGATTGAGTGTTTAGGCCTGGGGTGAGGGAAAAAGACCTTAGTGCCCTCAAAATTAAAACTTGGAACTAATTGAAAATCCTGATTTTGTACACTGGTGCAACACGGTGCAATACTAGAAACTGACAATTGGAACCTAGGCTAATGGCACGATGCAGCACAATCGCGGTGCCTCACTAGTTGGGAATTTTCCCTTTGGCGTGACGTACCATGATCATGGAGTCATACTGGAAAATGACAATTGGGAAAAAAGCTAGTGGTAAAATGCGGCGATATCACGTTGTCTCACTAAAAAATGACAAATTCCATTTGGACTGCCTCTGCGATGCGCTGGAGTACCAGGTGGTACACTATCTTACTAAAATATCTCTAACTCTTTGCCCGGGTGTCTAATTTCGGCAAATTTTGTATCGATGGAAAGATTATTCAATTTCTCATGCAATGTAAAGTAAAACCTTGAATATTTCATATGTATAAAAGTGTATTCATCTTTAAAGAATGTCTTTGACATTTTTGGGATGAATTTAATCTAGGTAAAAGCACGGGGTGTTACATAGGTATACAGGAACTGTCCGGTCACAATATCTCATAAACTTACTTCAGTTGATCTCGTATAGTTAGAGATGTTGGAATTTGACATCACTCTCAACATGGATTGGCTCCACTCATGATATGCCTTAGTTGATTGTAGAAACAGAATAGTTCATTTTCAGTTCCCAAATGAACTAGTCCTTAAGGGCCAGTTGATTTCATAATATAGCACTTAAGGGTCAGTTGGTTTCATACCTTAGAGAGAAAAAAATGATATCCAAGGGGTGTATTTACCATCTTATTCGGGTCAAAGACTCTTGATCAAAAACTCCAACTCTTGACTAAGATCCAGTAGTAAATGAATTATAAGATGTATTCCCAAAAGATCTTCCCAGAGTTCCTCCCGAAAGGGAAATAGACTTTGGAATAGACTTTCTTCTAGATACTTATCCTATATCTATCCCCTATATAGAATGGATCGAGCTAAACTCAAAAAATTGAAAGAAAAGTTGAAGTATCTCTTATATAAGGGGTTCATCAGACCCAGCATCTCCCCGTAGGGCGCACCAATTCTATTCGTGCGTAAGAAAGATGGTTCTCTCAAAATATACATAGACTACCGTCAGTTGAACAATGTCACAGTTAACCATAAATATCCACTTCTTAGAATCGATGACTTGTTTGACCAATTTCATGGTGTCAGCTAATTTTCTAAGATAGACCTTAGATTAGACTATCATCAGCTTAGATTCAGAGATTGTGACATTTTGAAAACATCTTTCTAAACCCGATATGGTCACATAAAATTTCTCGTCATGTCCTTTGGTCTTACAAATTCCCCAGCAGCCTTCATGGACTTGATGAACTAAGTTTTCAAGCAATACTTCTACATGTTCATCATAGTCTTCATTGATGACATTCTTGTTTACTCCCATAGCAAAAACGATCATGCAGACCATCTCAGAATAGTATTGTAGACTCTTAGAGTCTAAATATAGTAAATGCAAATTTTTTCTAAGGTCAATAACGTTCTTTGGTCATATTATTTTTGGTGATGGCACTAGAGTTGATCCTCAAAAGACCAAAGTACTAAGAAACTAGCCTAGACCCATCTCGTCATCAAATATCAGGAGTTTCTTAGGTTTAGCTAGCTATTACCGTCGGTTTGTTAAAGGGTTTTCATGTATTGCATGCCCTATGTCCAAATTGACTCAGAAGAAAGTCAAGTTTTAGTGGTCAGATTCCTGGTAGAAGAGTTTTCAGGAGTTAAGGACTCGATTCACCTCAGCCCCAATTGTTACCTTGCCAGATGGTTCAGATGGGTTTTTTGTATACGCTGATGCATCCAGAGTAGGTTTGGGTTGTGTCCTTATGCAAAGAGGTAAGTTCATAGTCTATGTCTCTACACAGCTGTGATGCCCTAAAATCTAATTCCCGGGATGCCACATGGTGCCCCAAACTACAAGTAGTCCTGAGCTAACCCTGGCTGGTTTCTACTAAATCTAAATCTCAAAATAGGGGAAATATGAATGTAAGATCATAATGAATGAGGAAACCATCTGAGTATTTAACATAATACTAATCTCATCAGTATAATAAAGAAACTACTGAAAATTTGAATAATGAAACAAAATCTGGATACTGAATCTGGTAGTCCGATAAGCCTCTACTAACTGAAATAAGAGAGTCACTGGGACAGGACCCAGCTAACTTGAACTGTCTGAAATGGATACAAAACATCTATAAATAAATTGAAAATCTGAATAGCTAAGTACCTGAAGTATGAGGACTCACCACCTACAGATATATAGATGAGATGCTAAAAAATCACTCGCATTGCTGAGACTAAGCACCTGAACCTACATTATAAGACAATGTAGCACATAGACGTATATTTAGATTAATACTTTGAGGATGTACTGAGTAAATGGGGTGAATGCAATAAGTAAATAATATCATCATATTTTATAAAACAATGCATGCTAAAGGTAAATAACTCACTTAGGCTTGAGAAATCTGAAAACTGAATATCCAAAGTCTTGAAAAACAAATCATATATTATAATCTTATGAGCCATTACCCTTAGTTTTGAAAGTTGTATTCTTCCCTGTTCTCAAATCATATAGGCTAAATAAAATTTATAATTCTGTATAGAAATTACTTTATCTTTTATCTGAAGGTTTATCTGTAAGGGAGGTTCTCTTGAATGACATAAAACATATGAGCATTCATGGAGTCCAATGTCTTTGTCCCTCTAAGGAGGAACATCCTCATGTTGGGGAGAGGAGTCATACTCTTGCCTGGGAGTATAACCTATCTAAGTAATCACATATCTATCATCCATGCAGAAGAGGGAATAATCTAAATCCTACATTGACATGTAGTTTTGGGATATGAAACCATGGTAACATACCCATCTCGGTGCTAAATACTACTCCCAAAACAATATCTATATGCTCATTCGGATGAAAATTCACTTTTAAAATTGTCTAATGGTTTATAATGAAAACCAACTAAAATTCTGTAAAGCTAAATCTTTAATATGAATCTGTAAAGTGGATTTCATATCTATTCTGAGAACAAAATAGCAATATTTAATAAGGGCTTAATGAACCATGCATCAATCTCATGTTAAAACATCTTAAAATTCATGCTTGATAATATGTATACATTTATAATTCATCATAAAATCTGAAAATTTCTGCACTATGCATAAAATATGAATATAATCATGTAATTCCACTTCTAAATCAATGAAAATCTCATAAGCTTGTAAATAACAACAATGGGTATAAACCCTAACTACAATTTCATGGAAATTACATAAAATCAAATAACTTTTGCAATTAAAAGAAATCTTTGGGCACAGGGATGGAAGGAGTATCTCTGTCCATAACCCCAAATAAATCAATTGATGAACTAGATGGTAAAACTTGAATTTTGGGTCTCTATTGATGCTTTGAAGATGAATTCTTAGAGTTCTTGAATTGGGAATTCTCAATCTTGAATTGCCTTAGAGAATTAATAGAGAAATTTGGATTTCTTGGGGAGGAAGATTGATGAACTAGGGTTTTGCTTGAGAGAGACTTGATGAAAAGTGGATGAAAAGTGCTTTGGTAGGGTTTACTTCATTGTTTAGGATGGATTAGGATCTGGGATATTTAACAAAATGCCCCTCATAAACTCATAAGCGGAACTGGAAAAATGACAAAAATCTCAAATTTTGGCCTTAGAGCGACGCGCCACTATCGCGCCAAGCCACTTGAAAATGCCAGCTGGGAATATGCATAGTGGCGCGATGCAGTGTTATCACATTGCTACCTCAGATGGGACCTGGTAACTTGGTCTTACGCGCCAACATCGCTAACCCTCACTGGAATTGGACAATTAGGGAATTGGCCCTCTACGCGATGCACCAATATCTCAGAGGTCCACTGAAAATTGACAAATGTCATTTAAACCTTCTCCGCGATGAGCTAATAACCTAAATGACTATGTTTTACGATTGGAACTTAAAATAGCCATAACTTCTTAATCGGTTATCATATTTAGGCGAATCTTATATTGTCGGAAAGCAAATTAAATTTTCCACACAATGGGAGGCTTAAAATATGGAAAATTCCACACGAAATAATTATTCTTTATTTTGGAAGCAATCCCTTCATATTCTATTGACGGATTTTAGCTAGAAAAGGTACGGGGTATTATAATATCTCCCCCTTGGAAACATTCATCCTCAAACATGGCTAGATAAGCTAAAACACTAAGGAATCTGTGGTAATAAGCTATCGTGCACAACTGAAATGAATTTAACGACTGGATCTAAATAATTCTAAGCTTATGAGTAATTCTGTGAGTGGATGAATTTACATGAAGATAACGATATAGATGAATGTATGATTAGAAAAGAATGGGATTAAGGAAGAGTATTACCTTCGGCTAGATTTGAGTTTGCAGAGAAGAGGTGAGGGTACTTAGCTCGCATATCTACTTCTGCTACCTAAGTAGTTCCCTCAACACACTGATTCAGCCAAAGAACTTTGACCAAGGGAACTTCTTTGTTCCTTAGTCTACAGATCTGATAATCTAAAATCTCAACTGGAATGTCTTTGTATGAAAGGTTGTTTTGAATATCTCAGATTTCTAAGGGAACTACCACAGCAGAGTCACCGATGCACTTCTTAAGCATAGAGACGTGGAATACAGGATGAACGGCTGAAAAGTCTGCAGGTAACTCAAGCTCATAAGCTACTTTCCCAACACAACTCAAAATTCTGAAAGGTCCAACATACCGGGGACTAAGATTCCCCTTCTTACCGAATCTATTCACCTTCTTGATAGGTGAAATCTTCAGGTATACTAAATCATCAACCTCAAACTCAAGGTCCCTTCTTCTTACATCTGCATAGGATTTTTTATGACTCTAGGCTATTTTCAATCTTTCTCTAATCAACTTAACTTTCTCCATAACTTCAAACACTGCATCAGTCCCAAGCAAAGCGGACTCACCTACATCAAATAAACCTATGGGTGATCTGTATCTCCTCTCATAAAGAGCCTCAAATGGGCCTATCTAAATGCTAGCCTGATAACTGTTATTATAAGTGAACTCAATTAATGAAAAATTCTCATCCCAACTACCTTTGAAATCAAGAGCACATGCCCTCAGCATATCTTCTAAAGTTTGGATGGTCCTCTCTGCTTGACCATCTGTCTAAGGGTGGAAATCTGAACTAAGATAAACTTGTGTACCAAGACCCTTCTGAAAGGCTCTCCAAAATTGGAAAGTAAATTGGGTACCCCTATCTGAGATGATAGAAAAAGGAACTCCATGCAATCTGACTAACTCTCTAATGTACAACTTAGTATACTCCTCAGTTGTATAGGATATATGAACTGGCAGAAAATGCGCTGATTTAGTCAATCTGTATATAATAACCCAAACTGAATTATGATAATGACGTCAATGGGGTAAACAGTCACAAAGTCCATATTTACCTCTTTCTACTTCCAAGTGGGGATACCAAACTCTTGCAATGTACAACCAAGTCTTTGATGTTCTATCTTAACCTGTTGACAAGTTCTACACTTTGCTACAAAATCTGCTATATCTCTCTTCATTCCATCCACCAATAGATTTCCTAAAAGTGGTAGTACATCTTGGTAGCACCTAGATGAATAAAATACCATGCACCATGCACTTCAACCATAATCCGCTGCCTCAAATCATCAACACATGGCACACACAATCTACTTTGATATCTCAACACGCCATATCCCCCTTGGAAGAAAACCTCTACCGTTTGGTATTTAACTAACTCCTTTAATTTCACCAAACTAGAATCCTTATCTTGCTTCTCTTTCACCTCTAAAAATAAGGAAGATTTGGAACTACTCTGAACCCAAACATTCCCCTTGGTTGAGTTAACCAATCTAATACCCAATCTAGCTAATCGATGGACTTCTTGAGCCAACTCTTTCTTATCATTCTGCACATGAGCAACACTACCCATATACAATCTACTAAGGGGGTCTACCACTACATTGACCTTGCCCGAATGATACAACATACTCATCTCATAATCCTTTAGCAACTCTAACAACCTTTTTTGATGGAGATTCAACTCCCTCTAAGTAAACACATACTGTAAGCTTTTGTGGTTTGTGAACACATCAACATGTACACCATACAGATAATGTCTCCAGATTTTCAATGCAAATACCATAGTAGCTAATTCATAATCATGGGTTGGGTAATTTTGTTTCATGGAGATTCAACTTTCTAGAGGCATAGGCTATGACCTTACCTCTTTGCATTGACACACAACCCAAACCAACTCTGGAGGCATCAAAATACACCATAAAACTGTCTATACCATCAAGAAATGCTAGGACTGGGGATGAGTCTTCAACTCCTGAAAACTCTTTTTGTAGTAATCTGACCACTGGAACTTCACTTTATTTTGGGTTAATCTAAATATAGGGAATGCAATAGATGAGAAACCTTCAATGAAACGGCGGTAATATCCAGCTAGACCTAAGAAACTCCTAATTTCTAATAGAGAGATAGGTCTAGGCCAATTTCTTATAGCTTTCGTCTTTTGGGGATCAACTCTAATACCATCAGCAGAGATAATATGACCAAGAAAGGCTACTGATCTTAGCCAAAATTTATATTTGCTGAATTTGGCGAACAATTGATGATCTCTAAGAGTTTGCAAGACAATTCTAAGATGATCTACATGTTCATCCTTACTACGAGAGTACACAAGGATGTCATCTATGAATACTATGACAAACATGTCTAGATATTGTTTGAACACTTGATTCATGAGGTCCATGAAAGCTACTGCAGCATTTGTTAACCCAAAAGACATGACTAGAAATCAAAATAACCATAGAGGGTTCTAAAGGCTATCTTTGGAATATCACCTTCCCTTACTTTAAGCTGATGATAGCCGGATCTAAGGTTTATCCTTAATAAATAACCTAAACCTTAGAGTTGATCAAATAAGTCATTAATTCTAAGAAGAGAATATTTGTTCTTGACTATAACTTTATTCAACTGATGATAGTCAATGCACATTCGCAATGAACCATCTTTCTTTCACACGAATAGGACTGGAGCGCCCCTTAGAGAAACACTAGGCCTTATGAATCATTTATCAAGAAGATCTCTGAGTTGCTCTTTCAACTCCCTAAGCTCTGTGGGAGCTATACAATAAGGAGGAATAGAAATAGGCTGGGTATCTAGAAAAAAGTCAATACCGAATTCTATCTCTCTATCGGGAGGTACCCCTAGGAGATCTCATAGAAAAACATCAGAAAACTCATTGACTACTCAAATAAACTAAATTGTTGGAGTCTCAGACTTAGTGTCTTTAAGTTGAACTAGATGGTAAATGAAACCTTTAGATATCAACATTTTGGCCTTAAGATAAGATATGAAATGGCTCTTGGGAGGCACTGAATTACCCGACCACTCAAAGACGGGCTCATCTGGAAACTAGAACTTTACCACTCAAGTGTGACAATCTATAGAGGTATAACAAGAATGGAGCCAATCCATACCAAGGATAAGATCAAAATCGACCATGTCTAACTCTATCAGGTCTGCTAACATGACTTTATGAAGAACAATGATAGGAACTTTTTTATAGATTTTCTTTTCTTAGCAACAACTAACTCACCTACTGGGGTAGAAACCATGAATGTCTTAGGGATCTATTCAAATTTTATCTCAAAATTCACTATAACTAATGGGGCCACATAGGAGAAACTCAATCCAGGGTTTAACAACACATAAACATCAAGATAAAAGACACAAAGCATACCAGTAACAACATCTAGTAAATCATCCTGCTCCTAGTAGGATGGTAAAGCATAAAACCAATTCTGGCACTGACCATAATTGGTACTGGATGAAGCGCCCTGAGGAGGAGCTGGGCGACCTAGAGGAGCTGGTGCACTATTAGCCTGAGTCTAAGGACTAACATATCTATTCCCCCACCTAGAATGTGGGCACTCTTTGATTCTGTAACCCAGTTGGCCACATCCATAACAACCTTTTTGGCCCTACAAATATTCACCTCTATAATTCTAACCACACTTAGCACATAAGGGATGATTAGGCTTCTTACTCACACTATTTTGAGATTTAGCCACAAAAAGCTTACCCCATTGCTTCTACCTATGTCTGAATATGGGAGCACTGGCTGAAGAAGGTGTGGGCATAGATGAACGATTCTAAAACTTTGAACGATTTCCTCCTCTAGGCCTATTCAACCATAATCAAACTGGCCTATTTTAGCTCTCTTATTTACCCTCTCTTTTTTTCCTTACCTTTTATGCCTTAATCTATTGGGCATGCATTACCAATATAGGAATATTCATATCTCCAATAAGCATAGCAGTCCTACACTTCTTAACTACTAACCCAGACACACCAGTCACAAACTTACTCATGCTTGACCTAGGGTCAGCCATTTATTCTGGGAATACTTACAAAACTGGTTGAACTTGAGACAATACTTATTCACAGTGATTGAGCCCTACCTTAGGTTCATGAACTCTTCTATCATAGATTCCCTCATCTAACATGGGAAGAACTTGTCTAAGAACGTGTCCTGAAATATCTGCCAAGTCATGAGAGTCACATTCTCCCCTCTACTTTTCTTCCACATTATCTCCAAATCATAAGTAACATCCTTCAACCTATAGGATTCTAATTCTACACTCTTCTTTTCAGAAATATGCATAAGTTGGGTGATTGTCTTCACCTCATCTAGATAAAGTTGTGGGTCCTCACCTGCCTTCAACCCAAACAATGCTGATAGGTTCATTCTCATAAAATCTCAGATTCTAGCTGCAGCTAAGTCCCCATCCTTCTGAGGTAGGACTAAAGCCTAACGGTTTCCCTAAACTTTAGCTATCACATCTTGGGCTAGCGCCTAAAAGGTACCTTAAACTCTGAATATGACACATTCTCATTTAAAGGATCTATGAGCTGAGGTGGTTGGTTCTCATTTCTGCAGGCATTAGCTTGATGAGGAGGCATTTTATATCGAATGAAATTATAATTTAGAAGTAGATAAAGACACAGAATGCATGATAGATTATGAAAGAAGAGATGATTTCCTAAAATGCTCCATAGCCTCTTGCCCATAAATATGGTGTTCTTCACACCGATAATCAAGACTCTACATAATGTGGATTTTCTGACTCTTTAGGACACTCTAAACCTTAGACTCTGATAACAAGTTTGTAACACCCTAAAATCTAATTCTCGGGATGCCACACAGTGCCCCGAACTATAAGTAGTCCAGAGCTAACCCTAGCTTCTTTCTACAAAATCAAAATCTCAAAATAGGGGAAATATGAATGTAAGATCATAATGAATGCAGAAAACTGTCAAAAATATCTGAGTATGTCTCATAATACTAATTTCATCAGTCTAATAAAGCAACTACTAAAAATCTGAATAATGAAACAAAATCTGGATACTAAATTTGGTAGTCCGACAAGCCTCTACTAACTAAAACTAGAGAGTCACTAAGACAAGCCCCAGGTGACTCAAACTGTCTGAAATGGATACAGAAATATTTATAAATAAACTAAACATCTGAATATCTAAGTCCTCAAACTATGAGGAGTCACCAACTGTAGAGATGTAGATGAGATGCTCGAAAATCACTCGCACTACTAAGACTTCGCACCTGAACCTACATTATAAGACAATGTAGCACATAGACGTATATGTGGATCAGTACTTTAAGGATGTACTGAGTATATGGGGGTGAATGCAATAAGTAAATATTATCATCATATTTTATAAAACAATGCATGCTAAAGATAAATGACTCACATAGGCTTGAGAAATCTGAAAACTAAATATCAAAAGTCATGAAAAATAAATCATATATTATAATCTGGTGAGCCATTACCCTTAGTTCGGAAATCAGTATTCTACCCTTTTCTCAAATCATATAGACTAAATGAAATCTATAAGTCTGTATAGAAAGTACTTTATCTTTTTTTCTAAAGGTTTATCTGTAGGGAAGGTTCTCTTACTCGACATAAACCATGTGAGCATTCATGGAGTCCAACGTCTTTGTCCCTCTAAGGAGGAACATCCTCACATTGGGGAGAGGAGTCATACTCTTGTCAAGGAGTATATCCTATCTGAGTGATCACATATTTGTCATCAATGTAGAAGTGGAAATAATCTAAATCCTATGTTGGCACGTAGTTCTAGGGTATGAAATTGTAGTAACATACCCATATTGGTGCTAAATACTACTCCCGAGACAATAACTATATGCTCATTCAGATGAAAATTCACTTTAAAAATAGTCTAATGGTTTATAATGAAAACCAACTGAAATTTTGTAAAGCTAAATCAGTAATCTAAATTTGTAAAGTGGATTTCATATCTAGTCTGAGATCAAAAGGTCAAATCTTTATCAATAATCTGAGAATTATCTTATCATAGGGTGCTCATAGCACAAACAATCTCAAAATAGAAATCTTTAATAAGGGGTTAATGACCCATGCATCAACCTTACGTTAAAACGTCTTAAAATTCATGCTTGATAATATGTATACATTTAGAATTCATCATAAAATCTGAAAATTTCTGCACTATGCATAAAATATGAATATAATCATTTAATTCCACTTCTAAATCAATGAAAATCTTATAAGCTTGTAAATAACAACAATGGGTATAAACCCTAACTATAATTTCAAGTAAATCACATAAAATCAAATAACTTTTGCAATTAAAATCAAGTTTTGGTCACAATGATGAAAGGAGTATCCTTGTTCATAACCCCACATGCCTCAATTGATGAACTAGATGCTAAAACTTTAATCTTGGGTCTCTAATGATGCTTTGGAGATGAATTTTTAGAGTTCTTAAATTGGTTATTCTCAATCTTGAATTACCTTGGAGAATTAATGGAGAAATTTGGATTTCTTGGGGAGGAAGTTTGATGAACTAGGGTTTTTCTTGAGAGAGATTTGATGAAAAGTGTATGTAAAGTGCTTTGGAGGGGTTTAATTCATTTTTTAGGACAAATTAGAGGATGGGAGATTTACCAAAATGTCCCTCTTAAACTCATAAATGGGACTAAAAAAATAACCAAAATCCAGACTTTTAGCCTTGGTGCGACGCGCCACTATCGCGCCAAGCCATTGGAAAATGCCAACTAAGAATATGCATGGTGGCGCGATGTGGAGGTGTCTCATTTCCACCTCGGATGAGACCTGGAAACTTTGCGCAACGCGCTAATATCATGGACCCTCACTGGAATTGGACAATTGGGGATTTTTCCCTCTCCGCAATGCACCAATATCATAGTGGGCCACTGAAAATTAAAAAACGCCATTTAAGCCATTTCTGGGACACGCTAATAATCTAAATGATGGAGTTTTAGACTGGAACTTAAAATAGCCATAACTTCTTACTCGGTTATCAAATTTAGGCGAATCTTAAATAATCCAAAAGCTAATTAAATTTCCCACACAATGGGAGACTTAACTATGGAAAATTCCACAAGAAATAATTATTCTTTATTTTGGAAGCCAACCCTTAACATTCTGTTGATGGATCTTAGCTAGAAAAACTATGGGGTATTACAACAGCATAAGCCTCATGAGAAGAATTATCTAACTCATGGCTTTGAATGGGCAGCTGTAGCATTTGCCTTAAACATTTAGAGGCATTACTTGTATGGGGCACATGTTGATGTGTTCACAGATCAAAAAAGTCTTCAGTATGTGCTCTCTCAGAAAGATTTGAATTTGCATCAGAGGAGATAGTTAGAGTTATTGAAAAATTATTACATGAGTGTTTTATATCATTCGAGCAAGGCCAATGTAGTGGATGATTCTCTTTGTATATTGTCTATGGGTAGTGTTTCTCATGTTGAGGAGAGTAAGAAGAAATTAGCTCACAAAGTTCATCAGTTTTCCCAACTAGGTGTCCGTTTAGTCGATTCAGTAGAAGGTAAAGTATGGGTGCAGAGTATCTCAGAATCATCACTAGTTTCTGAGGTGAACAAAAAGTAAGATAGAGATCCCAGTCTAGTTAAGTTGAAAGAATCAGTCAAAGATCAGAAATTGAAGGTTTTCTTCCAAGGGGGATATGGTGTGTTGCGTTGTCAGGGGTTGGCTATACGTGCCTTGTGCAGATGATTTAAGGCAATGAATTCTTATAGAAGTGCATGGTGCGTGCTACTCTATTCATCTGGGGGACACTAGGATTTACCATGATTTATAGTATATCTATTGGTCGAGTGGGATGAAGAGGGATATTACAGAGTTTATATGTAAGTGCTCTACATGTCAGCAAGTTAAGATTGAGCACCAGAAGCCTAGTAGGCTCATGCAGGAGTTCAGTATTCCCACATGGAAATGGAAAGAAGTAAACATAGACTTAGTAATGGTTTTGCCTCGTACTCATCGTCATCATGATTCTATATGGGTTATCATAAACAGTATGACCAAATCTACTCATTTCTTGACAATCCATACCTCCTTTTCAACCAAGGACTATGCCAAACTCTATATCAGAGAGTTGGTCAGGTTAAACAGAGTCCCATTGTCTATCATCTAAGATAGCGGTACCCAATTTACCTCTCACTTATGTAAATCATTCCAAAAGTGTCTTAGTACCTATATTCACCTCAGTATGTCTTCCACCCTGATGTGTGAGCAGACACTAACACATTTAAGGATTTTAACTGATAATAATTGCGAAGTATTAAGCAACTTTTGTCATTTTTGATTATTTTACTTTGATACTACAGTAAAAGCCATGATGCAAGGGAAATTTAAGAAAATGGAAGCAAAATAGCTGAAAGCTAATGCAAAAGAACTGGAAGTGTCGCTGAAGACATTCCTGATAAGTCGTCAGGCCTGTGATAAGTTATTAGAAATCACATCAAGTGTTGCAGTGTTAGAAGGATTAAAGTGAAACTGTGATGACATTTCTGACATGTTGTTATAACTGTGATAAGGCGTCAGAGTTGTCGTTAAGTGTAGGAAGAGAATTAAATTTTGAATGAAGAAGTGACGACATTTATGATATGTCGTCACGTATCTGATAAGTCGTCAAGCTTGTCATCAGTTAAAGTAGAAGATGCCAAGAATTCTGGAGGGCCTAACGATATTCCTGATAAGTCGTCAGGACCCTGACACGCTATTACAAATGTCGTCACCTGTTCCAAATGATTTTTTGAACATTGTGATATTATTTCCTTATTTAGAATTAACTATAAAAATCATTGTTTAGGATTTTTCTAGGGGTTGGCACTTGAGTTTTAAGAGACGTATTTTGATATTTTCTCTCTCTAGTTTCTTGGCTTGAAAAAGCAAGTACTTTGAAGAGATTATTATCATTATTTTGGGATTTCCATTGTGATCTAATCTACAATTTACTAGTTATTATTTATCTCTGAAGTTTATCTTTCAAACCATGAATTCAATTATGCATTTTGCTCGTTACATCATGAGTGGCTAAACCCAATTAACCTGAGTTATGGGATCTAGGGTTAGGTCTTGATGAGGTACTAAGTATTCATGATTCAAAAGGTGGTAGGATCTCTTGATAATTCTGAAGTTTTAATTAACATCTGTTGGTTGCAAATAGTAGACACACCTACTTTGATTTGCTTGAGAAAGAAATAAAATATAGTAGGAAATGAATTATTAACAGGGACTCAGAAATACTTCATTTAACCATTAGTGTTGTAACAAAATTGGTTAACCTAAGGTAAAATCTAGGCAGTAAATAAAAATTCCCTAAGTCCGAGAGGATTAGGGAATTAAACTCTTAAGTAGTCGAGAGACATTTAAGTATAACATCGATAAAGATAGCTTGTTATCCTACTCACCGTGAGAATCTTGAACCACTTTTAGCATCTGTCATGTACCGGAAGCCCTAGTGAACATAATTTGGGTTTTTTTTAAACTCTTGATTATAAACACTGAAACTAAAGTGACCAATAATTATTTGTTGATCATCAAAAAACCCCATTTTATCAATTTCGTATCATTTTTTTGAATTTAACTTGTAGCTTTAGTTTCAAACTAGTTTAATCGCCACTCACATTGTTCCCTGTGGATTTGACCTCAACTCCAAAGTTGGGTAAATATGTTGACGATGATCACCTTGCACTAAATTGACGTGTAAGTTGAGCGTTATCAAAAATGGAGCCGTTGCCGGGGAACAATTTGGCATATTGAGTTGGTTTGGAATTTTAGTCTACTTTCTTGAATTCAAACTTGTAAATATGTGTTTTTAGTTTTCCTTTATTTCTTGTGTTAGGTAGATTTTTATTTTAGTTTACTAATTACTATGTCATCGTGCAATGAACATGAGCTTGGTGGTTGGAAATCTTATCTTGATGATCCATGTCCAAATTATGATGGACCTCACTTTTAGCAAGATTGTAGATATGCTCCCTAGAGAGAGATGTGTGCACTATTTCCATCCTACTAGGAGTATGATTGTTCGTTATGTGGTGGTGAAGATGGACATTGGAGTGATTGTCCAAATTCTCCCTCCCCCCAATTTTCTAACCCAAATTCTAGTTCTTCTTATGATTTTGATAGGTCTTATGGTCAAGAACAAGAAGAACGAAGCACCGAAAAGAGTGGCATTAAAGCTATGCTTCAACTAATATTGGAGTGTGTGGACATAATGAATGATATCATATGTCATATACATCAAGACATAAGGGCAAATAACGAGGAAAGAAGAATGATTAAGGATATGGATATAGAGGTCAAGCATTCAAAGAAATTTTCCACATTATGTTTAGATGATATCTTGTCTATAGAATCATTTAGCATAATGGACGAGTGTGAAGATGCGGAGCAATAATTCACTGTTGATGTTGATATTTATGTTGAGCAACCCTCGGTGATTTCCCAACCAACCGAACCATTTATGAATGACGATGCCAAAGACGAGAAAATGGTACTAGAGTCAAAAGAAGAAATCAAGCACAATCTTTGTGAAGACTGTAGTCCATTTCAGGGTAAAAATACTAAAAGGTATAATACTCCCAAATTGAGAGTTAGTCCTCATTCGAACCACTTTTCAACATTATGCTTGGTGGATGTGACGAAAGTCGAATCACCTAAGCAAATGATGAATTTTGAAACTGAGGAGGAAGATTCTTACATTTTAGAGTTTGTCCTTCCCAAAAGGTATACTACAACCCCAATCTTGAAGGCCAAGAAGCTTAAATATCAATGTCCATTTAGTGGTTGTTTAAGATTGGGCAAGCAGCTCAAGTCTTCAAAGTGGAAAGATAGAACATTACTTATCATGCCCTCACATTTTTCCAACACACCCCAAAGATGTATTGATCAAAAATTGGGTCGACGTTTCAAATCCTCCAAGTGGAGACATAAATAATTAGCAACAAGGTATATTGACGAAGTCAGAGTTATCAAGATAACTGAGTCGTACCGTGATATTAAACCAGGCGTTGGTTGGGAGAAAACCCAAGGTATTTTGTTATTTTTATTTGTATTATGTGATTGCATCAGATCTTCGCACCTGTGGTGCCATAGGTATGTTTCTAACTCTCTTTTTTTAGTTGACACATTGGAGACAATGCATGATTATAAGTTGAGGGTAGGACTACTTGTGGGTGTTGACGTCCTCTTGGGGCTTTTGATGTCGTGCCTCTTTTCCCCAGAGTCTTGTTTCAAGTGGAGCCTGTATGTTTAGGCATATTATGTCTATTTTGTGATGCATTGTGGTTAACAGGGTGAAAAATAAGTATCTGGGGCAGTTGACATATTTTTGTTGATTTCTCTTGGAATGATAAATACCTCTCCAATTGTCTATTTGGTAACTGTGTGATGTGCATCTATATGTGACTACTGTGAATCTTTTTATGGCATTAGTACTCGAGACATGATAATAATTGTTAACAATTGCATGAACCGTATAGGTAGTAGCTTTGGTGTACCTTTATGCCGTGTGTGTGAGATACTACCTAGTTCCCGTTGTGTGTTAAATTCACAACTTTCCCAATTGGTCTTGCCTTGGTTGTAGGATAACGGTTAGGAGAGGATCATAGGCCGTTGTTTATATTAGTCCACTTTTAGCCTAAATGACCTTCCATGTGTGGATAATATCCCTTGATCCTAATTTTGAGCCTGAATGTCTATTTTTTTATTATACCTATCACTTTCCCATTTGTATCACAATGAACCTATTTTGGCCATGGTTTGGACACTGTGCACCTTGACATAGGCAAATGGCCTAAGTTGAGGGTGGCTATCATAGGGGTGCGTGATGTAAAATGAGTAGGAAGAAAGGTAGAGTAAAAGAAAAGAATAAAAAGTTGGGTGTGGTAGAAAAGAGAAAGAAAAAGAAAAGTTTTTATCATGGCGATTGGAAATTTCTAGAGTGGCTCTGTGATCCTAGCGCATCGCGCCAAAGGCCAAATTGGAATTTGAACTTTTCCAATATTTCAAGGCAATTTCACTGTGATGCGGAGAAATTCCAGGTCCTAACCAGTGATGGACCGCGATCTCACTGCATCGTGCTATTATCCATTTTCCCAAATGTCCAATTCCAGTGGCTTGGCACGATAGTGGTGCGCCGCGCCAAGGCAAAAAATTGGGATGATCAGTTTTCAGCTCAAGTTTTTTTAATTCATTTAGGTTATTTGGGCCTTTTTCCACTGTCCTCATCAACCTCAAACATGATATTTAACCCTTAAACAGCATAAATAATCATCATTTAGTAAATTCCTCTCAAAATTAAAGATTCCCTTTTCAAGAAGAAGAAGCCCTAGCTCTCAAATTCAAGGCCAAATCTCAAGAACCCTCCATCAATCTTCTCAAATTCATTAATCCAGGTATGTTAAGTGTTCATTCATGGGTTCCTTTCACCCATGGAGTCCAATTACCATGTTTTAAATCTAAATTATGATCTTTGCAAGAAATTATGATTTTAATTGAGATTTTAACCATGAATTCCCATGAATTTGTCCTATACTATGGTTTTATGAAATTGATGTTGAATTATTGTACTCCACATGTCTAAATTCTAATGGTTACTAATTTAATTCATGACTAGTGATGTTGGGGTTGAAATCAAGATTTTACTACAAGCTCTAAATCATCCCCATGCTTAGTTTACAACACGCATATCAACTGTTTGATAAAATGCCTATAAGGATAAATGTTTGATAAAATCCTTCATGCTATGTCCCCTAAGCTTTAGTGTTGTTTTGCTATTTTTGATATTGAGTCCTGGGGGTTGTGAATACCAAAAAACTTAGCTATTTATATAGTCTCAGTACATTACAAAATAATCTCAGAACATACTATGAGCATTATCAGATCAGTCAGTTAAACTCAGAACAGCCTAGTATTTCGGTGTCTTTCAATTGGGAGTAGGATTTAGCACCGATCGAGTGTAGGGATGGTGGCTTCCCGATTAGATAGGCATATTCGATAGTAGAAGTCCCTATACTCCAAAACTACATAGACAGCATAGGATATAAGAAGTCACCCTTCAGTCCAGGCTTGACTATCTTGTCGGGTTCACCCGTCAATTCAGGCTCGACACCCTTCATCCTTTGGGATATTGTATCAGTATAGTGGATCCACAAATCCAACATTAGTACCCACGACATGGTATTAACACCCTTCCAACTGGGGTTATAGATTGGACTCCAATTAGCTGATACCTCCCACAGTCTCAGTCCGATAATCAGACTAGTAATTCAGTCTCAGTGGTTTTTTTACCTAAGCATACACAAATCAGTTACTTCAGTATTTTAGTTTACATATTTTACTTAGTTCATGCAATATGCTTGGTCATGCATCCTCAATATCCACAATTTTTATGTATCTTCAGCATTTACAGATTTTCATGCATACATAGTATTTATAGATTTCACGTACTTCTAGTATCTATAGTTTCCATGCCCTCTATTGAGTACTCCATGTCTGTATGTATATTCATACATTTATTATTTCTGTTTATGAACCCATGCATATTATCTTACCTCATTTAGCTTACCAGTACATTCAAAGTATTGATCGCATACCATTTTCTTTGAGCTATGATGTATTATATCATACGTTCTGATGCCCAGTTTCTGGACCATGCATAGACGCTGCAGGCTCTCAGCAGTAGCAGTGGTGAGTCCTCATATTTCGAGGATAGATTATTTTATTTCATATCTCTAGTTAGTAGTTAGTGGAGTTAGTTGGGGCATGTCCCATCAACTCACAGTTATTCAGTTTAAAGGATTTTTAGACACTACAGTCAGTTATTTAGTATTCAGGCTTCAGTTGTGATCTCAGTTAGCTATTTTAGTTTATCCCAGATTTTAGTAGTTATTTAGATTTAGATAGTTATTTCTTCAGATTCATAATTTAGTATTTGATTCAGTTATTAAAACCTTGTGGCATATTAGCTATCCTTCCACATTTATGATTATGTTATTCAGTGCTCACAATAGGTACCAGTACTACACCTTGAAACTTGGATCTATATCTTGCAATACTAACACAATACACACTCTTTTTTTTTATCAACTTCTAAGATCAACAACCATTTTTTCTTCAACTATATATGGACATGGTGAAGAACACCAAGAACACAAACTTTGAGTCTTGAAGTTCTAAGGTTCAAATTGGACGCCCCCCCCCCCCCCAAACAACAACACCGCCTTTTTAAGCTTAAAATTCACAACACAATACCCACAATTCAAATTCAAAACATGAACCAACAACAACAATACCAACAATAATCGGCCACACTTTGGATTCACAACAACAACATCAACTTTTAAAGCTCAAACTTAGATTTAGAATCCTTTAGTGTTAGGGATGAAGAAGCCAACACTACCAACAACATAACACACAAAAAGGACTCTTAGATCTAAGTTTACAAGACACAAATCTCGTCCAAGACACAACAAGACATAATTTCGGCCAAGACAACAAAAATGGACAGATTTGCTTCTTTTAGGAATTTTCAGTTTTTAACACTCTTTTTTTTTGAATTTTCAAGCAAGCAAGCCCAAGATTGATCTTGTGGGAACAAAATTAAGTCATGCTCTGATACCAAATTATACAAGAAGACCAAGGAACACAAGAAAAGGCTCAAAACAGTCTACACAATAGAGAAAACTCGAGAGCTCCCCTTGGACAAGTTTCAGCCAACAACAAGGATCACAAGAATGACAAGATTATGAGGTGTTCAACACCTTATTTGCAGCAAACAACCAAATAAAAAATTAGATTAACAAGATGACAACACAATAAGAGAATAACAACAACAAACGGAACAAGATACGATAACAAGAACAACCAACGGTTTCACTAGAACAACACAAACTACTACATGATATGTAAAGATAGGAAGTAAGACATACACTATTACAAGGTTAAGAACCCAAATATGTATTAAATATAAGAACCCCTAAGACTTAAAATATCAACACCACACACTTACATGTCACAATAGGGATTCCACCACTCAAGAACCAATGTGTCCAAGCAATACACAATTATAAGTGAATCCACACTTGTTTATGTCCTAGTTTTGGGCTAGAGATCCTCTCTCTCAAGAGATGTGTTCTTTCAACAATATTCAATAACTAATAAGCTAAAACCCTAATATGTTCTATTTATAGAATTATTACAATAAGTGAAAAAATGACAAAAGTTCCCTTTAGTGTTGAATGAAAGAAATAGAGCCCATGGAGTGCAATAGAGGGGCGACTTTGTAGCCCTTTTCACACTTCAACTCGTACACTCTGTAGGTTGTATTCAAAATACTCAAAAACGTCCATATTCATGATTGGGCTTGTATCAAAACAAGCTTCTAACGAGGTTCAAAAAATCCAAAAGTCTCCCGAGGTGACCTATTGACATCCTGAATCACGAATTGGCTCAAAACTTGACATTTTAAGGTCGTAAGGATCTAAAATAAAGTCATTGAACTATCAATGCCAAAAGTGTGACTAAGTGTAAATACTTAGCTGAATTTTTTTCAAGTCTGGGACCTCTTTTCATGATCTAAAGGACTCAGTTAAGCTAGGATTTTGTGGGGTCTTGCAGGTTGCACCTATTGTCTAACACCAATCATGTAACACCGATGAAGCATGCCGCTTATTATACCAGTCTTTTAAATGGGGAAATAAACTCAAGTTTTGCATTCCATACAACTACGGCCCATAAGTTCATTCTCTCCAAAACATTATTACTACACCTTAGAATCTACCACACACCTTCTCGCATGTAGTACTAGTTGAAAACTACTAGAGAAAAGACAATCAAAAGGGAGTGTAAGGTCACATAATAGGGATAGTCAATTTGAATCTCATAATATAACCCATTACGATCTTATCAACATGTTTTACTTTCTCACATTATGTTTACTTACCCATGAATACATCCCCCCACCCCCACTACCTTCAAATTCCATATACAAAAATGAGTCTCTACCCATAACTTCTTGACTAATCTACCCCTTTTCATTCACAACCTATAAATGATTTCTATAACCACCATAACTATCCACTCTGAGATCCTTTCTTATTTTGAATAAATAACCATTAGAGTCAATCACTTCCTTCACAAACCACCCTACAATCTATAAATCTTTCTACAACATTAGTCTATCATTATAAAATGGCAACCCATCCCTCAGTCGAAGGTTATACAACTAAAACTAGCTCTTTTATGCAAAAATCACCCTCACTCTAACTTCTAGACTTGTGACTTCATATCACTAACTTCTGTACAATCTTACTACCAATAGGTCATGACACATTAACCTCAGGCTAAAAGGCATGAATTCATTAAGATAGTGGCATACGCTTGAATCAATAACTTTGAAGCACTAATGGACGGCTCCCAAGTCCTTGTTCTATCTCATAACTTCACGAATAACTCAATCAGAAAGGACCACATCATTAGGAAATCTAAACTTTTGAATTAGTATAGCCTTAAAAATGAGGCATGGACTACTGCTGAGCTAGACTATGGAAATTTGACTCAGAACCTACATTATGAGATAATATAGCCACCATGAAGGACGATTAATACCTGAAATGTATTGGTACACAAAACTAACTAAAAACAACATGTATTCCATATAAAAAAGTCGAGAGCATTTAGAAAACAATTTAGCATAGTATATATATGAAACACATAGACATAATTTGATAAGATTCAAAATATTTTTCTAAATAACGACTCAATCTTTGTCTTATTTCTGAGCTAGATAGAACACCCTACATATCTACAATCCCATGGGCTATATGGAATCCTCCCTTAACTTGGCGGCCAAGCCCCCTACCCAAGTTTGCTTCAAGTGTTGGAGTATCTGAATCTGATACGCCGAAAGGCACAAGGCAAACATATAATCCCCATCTTGGGATATAATAAAACCCGTATCGGTAAAAAATAATTCTGGGTAGTGAATTATTTGAACTCATGCCTTCTTTGGGTAACCACCAAACTCTCTTAGAGCCTATTTTTGACCTTTTAAAAATATTCATATTACTGAAATAATGATCTGAAGTTTGAAAAGTCCATAGTTTGTTCTGTTTTGAGTTTTTTATGGAATTCATCTATTTTGGTATCGTCATACCAAGACTTGCAAGTCATATAAACCATATCATATCATGTCTTATTCCTTTCATTCAAAACAAGTTATTTTACCACCAAAACATTTAAACACTTAAGAAGAGTTCTTATTTCAAAACATATGAAACTCATGTAACATACTCTCTTTTCAATACTTTGACAAAGTGTGGTCATTTCTTTCATCAATCACATACAATTTATCTTTTAGGACACAGAAGCATTTATAAATTTATAAAACACCCTCTCATTGAATTATAAAGCAATGCAGATCCACAATTGATAGAGAAACATTTACACTCAAGCTTTCAACTATTCTTATAGATAACCACAATACGTTAAGACAAAGGATTTCAAAATAAAAGAGAGAATTTCATAAATCGTGCTCTCATATAACTTCTCAAAAACATAACATTCATACACATGAATATAATTCAAGTTTAGGAAAACCCTCATAGTTTAAACAAAATTTCATCATAAATCTTGTTTCCAATACATGCTCTCAAAACAATCTCAAATCTCAAAACACGTGCATGCATATATAATTTAAAACTTGTAGAAACCATAAAGTTTATACCCGTGAGATTAAGGATATCCCACATACCTTAAGCTTCTTGATTTGTGAAGAAAGCTCGAATCTTTGGGGACTTGAATGATGGATTTATGAAAGGAACCCTATTCTTGACGTTTTCTTGAAGATTCTAGAACTTGGAAGTTTGAATTCTTGGATTTCTTGCAGAAAAGTATGGATTTTTGATCTTGGGGAGGAGGAGGGTTTACGTAAGGATTTGGTGATGAAAAGTTGTAAATAATGCCCTTTTGGTGTTTTAATTTGTCACATGGGTGCTTAGAGGCAAGGGAAAATGACTAAAATGCCCTTTGGGCTTGTATTTATGAATGTAGAAAAACATTACTATGCCTTGTAGCTAGACACGGTAACTTAGTCCTGCATCGCTGTGCTATCATAGTAGCTTACTGGTTCTGACGAAAATGATCATAGCTTTTTCCTCGGGTATTAAATTAAGGCAAAGTTAGTATCGTTAAAAAGATAATTCAATTATCTACAATTTGGTAGTCTTGAGATGAAAAATTCCATATATATCAAAAGTTATACATATTTAAAATTGACCTTTGTAGAATCAAATACATAAATTTGGCTGAATCAAAGTCTCTTAGCCCAACTTTGTTCTAAATGATTCCTATGACATTCCACCACAAAAGCATTTCACACACTAGGATAAAGATCAAGACACATGTATTCAAAGATAAATCATGGGATTAGAGTTTACACACATAGGAACAACGGTTCAATGTCTATCCAAAAACAAAATCTAAACCTTATATGCATAGTAAAGCTGAGATCATGGCCAAAAAGTAAGAGCGTTTTCGGATTTAGCTATGATTTGTTCTCGATTCTAATGAGAGAAGATGGAGAGGGTTATGCGAAGGAGACTAGAGAAATAATTTTAAAGTTTCCTGGTCTTCTAGTTGCTTAAAAAGGGACCACTGCTCAAAAAGAGAAAAGTCTTATTTTGAAAGAGCTAAAAGTGGTTGAAATAGAAAAGCACATAGTTCTTTCTATAACTCCATTCAATAACAACATCAAAGAGTTGTAAAACACTCTATGTATTGTATGTCCAAAGTTTGCTGATGATTTAGAGTATAAATAGGCTTTCCTTAGCAGTTTAATTGACAAGAATGCACGAGCATTGGAAGAGCTAAAGAGGGTAAGCCTTCTGGCCATAAGGGATACAGTGGTACACTTGAATCCCACATATTTATTGAAGGAGTTTCTTAGAAGAATCCTACAGAATCCAATCTTGTTTTACAAACAAAATTTGGCACCTCTAATTTCTGTTCATCCTTTCTTAGTGGAAAAGAGAAAGGAGTTCTCTGAGTTGGAAAGTTGGCAAAAAGGAATAATATTTCAGTTCGATCCAGATATTGGAGTGTCATGCCTCAAATCCTATTGGGGCAGATTGGCACCCGTAACCGAGGAGGCCCGGGAGAACCAGCTCATAACCTTATACTTCCCATGCATACCTCTATGAAAACCCGAAATTCGGACAGCATCATGTCGCATATAAAATGAAATAATCACCTATATAAGCTCAAGCACACATATATATGTATATAAAATACTTGGTCGTTGGAGCCATCACGTCTATTAACAAAATACCACCTTGACTATACATTAGGTCTACAAAGCCTCTAGATAATACACAGAGTTTAACTAAGGTTGGGACACACCCCGCCATATAACTAACTTCTATACAATACCAAAAGTGACTGGATATGACACGAAAAGCCCCAAAGCAAATTAGAGCTCACCAAAAGCAGTTGGATATCCTGGCTCCTACTTGTGCGGTGTATGAGCTAAGGTACCTGTGCCTGCAGCATGAAATGTAGGTCCCCCTTGAGGGACATCAGTATGAAATATGTACTGAGTAGGTAATGCTGTAGATAATCACATATGATATAGGAGCTCAATATAAATTAGAAATAAGTGAATAAATCGTAATAGGAGTGGACCACACTTACTAGAACTTGTGACAACCTGTACATTGTATTTATTCAATCAGTTTACCTTCGTTCTTATCAACTTTGTAATCATTACTATACTATACTGTGACCATTAGGATGCCTCCAGTACATATCAACTGGGATAGACCCATGATAGGCTTATGACCCTGGGATACCACCCATAAACACATAAATAGGGATCGACCCATGATAGGCTTATGCCCCTGGGAAACCACCCGATAAGAGAGAACTTCCATCACTTAGTTCAATTAATCTTTGATATTGTTATTTCGGTCTCCACCGCATTTTTGATACTTTGAAACAATGATACATCAATAAGAGACATATAAATAGACCATCAATGCAATAACAATGAAGTAAGAACTCATTGACACATCAATGAAGTGTTTTGGAGTCATCAATTCCATAACAATGAAGTAGGAACTTATTGGTATATCAATGAAACGTTTTGGAGTCATTAATAGCACATGGATCTTGTTTGAGTAACCGGATACCTTATAACATTCATTAGTGCAATAAACATGTAAGATTTGGAAAACAAGTATTGGAATATCTTGACATCTTGTAGGGTGGAAACAAGTTCATTGGTAACGTAGGACATCATACAAAACCATTATGGATCACATGTTACTGAATAACTTTGGAAGCTTTCTTAATAGAACAATTGTTCACTTTCATGCCAAAGATATGGTATAGAGTATGCTTTATATACCTGACTATCAACCATCAATACTAGTCCCAAATGGACTTCCCATCTTTTTGGATTACTTATCTACAATGAACATATATAGCAATCTAGTATTAGCAACGAAACGTCACAATTCAATTATTTGAATTCACCAAACTAGTGGTTAATCAGTAAGCCTTAATTACACCATAAAGGTTGTCACTTTAACCCTCTTATACTCCAATTACATTCACATGCCATGCATATTTATACAACATCCTCTAATATCAAGTTTGGATTCATTTATCGTTCCAACCAATCCATTAAACCAAATTAAGTCATAGACATAAATAATCATCAATTCAATAGTATATCACCATATCCACCTTCCATAACTCAATTACCATATCCACCATCAATAACTCAATTGCCATATTCACCTTCCACAATTCAATACAACCAAACCATGCAAAATAGTCCATAACCTTATTTCCATTACCTTTTAATAACAACCAATATATATAATCCTCTATCACACATATATATATGGAAAAGAACAAAGGCAAACAATATTCATACCTTAGAATTCACCTCTTGATTATGCAATCCTGTTTGCATAAATAATAGGTGTCGTTCGAAGCTCTCGAGATGACAAACGCAGTTATCGGATTACTTTGGAATTTCTACAGTTGAATCAAAAGTAATTTAAAGTCAAATTTGGCTAGGGTTTGTTCTTCGTCAATGATTAATCATGAAAATGAGTTTTTGAACTCATATACATGTATATATACACATATTCCCGTCCATAATATAATAGGAAATGACCAAAATGCCTTTAAAATTTAAATAATGTCAAATCTGTCCTTTGGTGGACTGTTTTGATAGGCTAAAGTAGATCAACTATAAATCTTTGCTCCGATATCAGATTTGGGTGAAATTGGTATAGTTGAAAGGATAATTCAAAGGGCTTTCATTTCATATAAAGTAGGCCACCCAGTTCGTCCTGGACAAGGAGTTATGGTCATTTGCAGTTGACCCTAAAAATCTATTTTGTTAGGATGAAGTAAAACAAGTATAACTCCTTATTCAGACGTTGGATTTGGATGAAACCAATTTAATTGGAAATAAGACTCAAAGATCTTTCTTTTCATAGGTCGCAGCTCTCCTAGTTCATTATATTAAGGGATTTATGATCGTTCGAAGTTGACCCAAAAATTCGGCTGGCCTCAGTAGTTTGTGTGCAGGAAATTTTCCTGCACATTTACTATTCCCAAATATCCCGGCCACCGTTTTATAGTTTTGAATGTACTCGATTATATCCGAAAACTATTTGTTTTTGGAAATCTTTATATCGTTGGAAAGCTTATTCAATAACCTTCGCATGGAACCATCGACAGGCAAATTCCTGTATAAAAAAAATAAAAAAAATTAATTCCATATAAATAAGACCAATACACGTACTTGAATACGCCAATACACGTACTTGAATACGGGGTGTTACATGGAGTGAAAATGAAATTTGTTGTTGAACTGATCAGACTATGTGGTGAGAAAAAAAAAGAGAGTTATAATAATTAGCTAGTTACTTAATCCTCTGGACCTGATCAAGAAGCAACTCAAGTCTCTCTTTGTATGGACTTTAGGCTGAGAGATTCTCTATATGGATAGGAAACTTAATGTAAAGTAGCGCTAGATATTAATAAATTCTCTTAATGACCCTAGAGTTATGTCAAAGTGCTTCTTGCATCGACAAAAGCCTATTCAGAAGGAATAAATCTTATAGGGGCCTCAAAAGTAGTTTTGCTTGACGTTCTGTAGAATTCCTCAATAGAGCAGCAGGCCATCAGTCGAACCTACACGAATGGTTAGAAAACAATCATGCATGTTTACTGTCTAGTGACATCAAAATGGGAGGTTGACAAGATCAAACAACAGGCAAGAAAAAGACATCATTCAGATATACTTTTGTCCAGGAATGAAGTGAACACTTCATGTTCTATGTCAAAGGATGACAGAATTGAATCCATGGTTAAGCAAGAGGGTCTCTATCTTATTTTTGAAAAACTATCTCGTGCACCACGGGTGGTACCTACTATATGCTTTAATTTTTGCAACCATCCTTTAAATTCAAGCATTTAGGTAGTATTCTTCAAAATCAGACTTTTTTGTAACTGCTTTTTCTTTGAAAATTGGCTCAAATTATTCATCTCTTTCTTGTCAGATGGTTGGCCAAACGCAAGGATACATAGAGGAACCCGAGGCTTTTGTAGGTGGACAAACGTTCTATAGAGAAACTTGAGTTAGCAGTGAAGATAAAGAATAGAATTCAATAGAAACCTTTTATAGAAACTTGATGTTCAGTTTTATCAGTTCTTTCAATGTAAAATCTATATGGAGAATCTGCAACTAAATGATAGTCTAATCAAGATATAGATTTAGGCATTTTATCAAGACCTTTTAACTATATGATAGTCTTTTTCATTGAAGTTTCTTTTGACCCACCAGAATCATAGATGAACTTTGCATTGAAAACCTCGGATCCTATGTACACCAAAATAGACTATTTTGAAGATATAACTAGAATTATATTTTTGAAGCAGGTGTTTCAGGAGAGTTATGGACGTCTGAAACTCGCGTAAAACCTTGCCATGGTTTCTTGAAAATTTCTTGACCCAGAGTACTACATAATATTAGTCAAGAATCATCAACTAGAACCAGTTTATAAGCTTTGGTAAATGCTGGATTCTTCGATATGTCTCTGTTTGGTTTATTAGCTTCAGTATAGACTGGAGTCGCCATTATATGTATGTTAGGCATCAACTCTTCTCCTTGTGGTACTATTTCAACATCAGTTGTATGCACGATGGATTTTGGTTATACCTAGAATTCATGTCATAAAAAGGCCAATGAAGTTTTGATGATTGACAAATAAATAAAACATGTTACTCAAGATGGTCCAAAGACATGAAAGAGAAGTTGATCTCATTGGATGAAATAGAGTAGTCTGCTTGAAGTCGGGAACAGATAAGCCTTTTCAATGAAATCATAATCACGTGGGAAAAAAAAGTGGTGATTAAGTAAAACACTTTATTGATAAGATGAAGAGAAATAGTTTCACTCTAACAAGGAGATCAAGTTAAAGAAGGAGTTTTACCAATACAAGGAGTTGTACTCAAAGAAGGACTTTGAGTTGACAGCAAACTTTGTTAAATTAAAGAGTTTGAAGCAAAGTAGAAGACCAAAGAGGTTGAAGGACTCTTTGAAGAGTTCTTATATATATCGAGGCAGTAACTCATTTTGGGACTCATTCGCTCAAAAGGATAGCAACATATCGACAAATATTTTGTGAAGTTACAAAGCTCGAAGAATCCTGATTTGAACCTGTTCCTATTACTTAGAGTTAAGGAGTCTTAGACTTTATGTATTAGGTTGTTTCTTGAGCTGTATTATTTTCTTGTCTCAGTGAAGTATAAACAGAATTAAGAGCATTTTCTTTACGTTTGGGAACTCGAAGACTTGGGAACACTCACCTTAGGAAGGTTTGTATTTTTGTAGAAATAAGAGTAAGAGTTTAATTTTTAGATTACAAGAGTCTTGTAATTTGTTGATTGTTAAGGCTCAATTGTTTTAGTAAAGTTGAGGTTAAATACTGTAGAGGTACAGGTCGTGGTTTTTTTCACCTCTTTGAGCCGAGTGTTTTCCACGTAAACATCACTGTGTAATTACTTAGTGTTTTACCTAAATAGGAACACGTTAGGAAACATGTTCCATTGATAGGAAATTGTTAGGCTAAAATAAATAATCAGTAGGGCACGTACTCTAACAAGAAGTATCAGAGCCTGGTTTTCTTACATAAGGTTAACACCTAAGAAAAGATCACTATGCTGAATTTTGCACCTCCTACTTGTCATAGTAAAAGACAATCCACTACTAGGACTCCTCTTTTTTATGGTACTCAATTCGCTTGGTGGAAAGCTAGAAGAGAAATGTTCATTCAAGGAGAAGACTATGAATTGTGGGACGGAATTACTGATGGTCCAAATATCCTAATGAAGTTGGAAGATGGAGAACAAGTAAAAATGGTGAGAAGTGAATTTTTGGCTAATTATTTGGTGACCAAACAAAAATAAAAAATCAAAGAACATCTTAGTGTATGGACTAGGTCCAGTGAGTATAATAGAGTGTCTACTTGTACCACTACCAAGAAAATTTGGGATGACTTGGTTAATGTACATGAGGAAACCAGTCGAGTGAGAAAATTCAGAGTTGCTCTTCTCTTTACTAAATATAAAGCTTTTAAGATGAAGGAAAATGAATTCCTTAATGAGATGATGTCAAGACTCATTGCTTTAATAAATGAATAAACCTCTTTGGGAAAAGTCATCACTACTGAGGAACAATATGAGAAAGTATTGACGGTCTTGCCAAAATCTAAATGGGATGTCAAAGTTACTGGGATTAGGGACGCAAAGGATCTAACTAGTATAACTTTAGATGAGCTTGTAGTAAATCTCAAAACTTATAAGATGCAGATTGATGAAGCAAAAAGTGAAAAGGAAGCTCCTAAAAAATTCTTGGATTTAAAGGCTTTTAAAAGTGATGAAAAGGCTGAACTAACTGAAGATCAAGTGCCATTAATAACCAAAAATTTTAAGAGAGTCTTCAAAATGAAAAATGGAACAAGTAGCAAAAAAAGTTCTAGCAACAATCCTACTGCATGTTATAAGTGTAGCAAGACTGACCATTAAATTCGAGATTGTCCTACATGGGAAGTTGAATGGAGAAAATAAAGAGCTGAGAAGGAGTTGAAAGAAAAGGCTAAGAAAAGAGAAAAATAAGAATATGCTATGGTAGCTACTTGGGGATCAGAGTCAGAAGAATCAGATGAGGAAGAGATTGATGAAACTGCTCTAATGGTCATTGGAGATTCAGGTATGGAAGAAGAAGATAGCACCTCTGAAGATAAAGTCAAAGGAAGCAAGAAGCATTGGTACTTGGATTGTGCTTGCTCAAGACACATGGCCGGTGATAAGAAAAAACTCCGTTCACTCTCCAAAATAAGTGGGGGTGCCTTTTGGTGATAGGAAAAAATGAACCATTACAGTAGTTGGGAAGATAGGGACCTCTGAATCAAAGGCACTGAAAAATGTCTACCTTTTGGAAAGAATGAAGCATAATTTGCTTAGCATATCACAATTTTGTGATAAAGGTAACACAATCATTTTTACTTCTGTGAGTGTTGAAGTCAAAAAGGCAGATAGCAAAGAGGTGATACTTACTGCAAGAAGACACAAGAATATATACAAAACTGATATAATAAATATTCCACCAACAAGGCTAACTTGTTTGAGCACAATCGAAAATGATCCCTTCCAATGGCACAAAAGACTTTGGCATGCAAGTTTAAAACAATTAAACAAACTCTCATCTAAAGACATGGTGATCGGATTGCCTAAAACTAAGTTCAAAGATGAGAAGGTTTCCAGTGCTTAGGTAAGAATAAAGTAGGTAAGGTCCTCATTCAAATCAAGGAACCATTTCAGTATAGTCAAGTGCATCAACCTGGTCCATATGGATCTTTGTGGACTAATGAGAATTCAAAGTAGAGGGGGGAAAGGTATGTCTTGGTAATTGTTGATGATTATTCTAGATTTACCTGGACACACTTTATAGCTTTCAAAGAAGAACATTTTGATGTTTTTTCCATATTCATTAAGAAAATGGAAAAAAAAAACTAGGCACTTCCCTACTTTCCATGAGATCTGATCATGGTACAGAATTCGAAAATGTAAAATTTTTAGAATTCTGTTCCACAAATGGTATAGATCACAATTTCTCTGCTCCTAGAACACCTCAACAAAATAGAGTAGTTGAAAGAAAAAATAGGACTTTGGAATAAATGGCTATAACAATGATGCTTGTAGGAAATCTTGCAAAAAATCTATGGGTTGAAGCAATCAGCACTGATGCATATATCATAAATATATGCATGATTAGGCCCATTCTAGAGACTCCCTATGAATTACTAAAAGGAAAAAAGGCTCACATTTCTCACTTTAGAACTTTTAGTTGCAAGTGTTTTATTCATAATAATGGGAAAAATAATCTAGAAAAAATTAATGCTACAAGTGATGAGGGAATCTTCCTTTGATATTCACTAAATAGCAATGCTTATAGAGTCTCCAATAATAGAATAAATTGTGTTGAGGAAAGTGTGCATGTGGTATTTGATGAAACTTGTGCTAAGACTAACATGCAGTAAGAAAGTGACTCTAAAGAACAACCAATAAAACAGGTTGCACCATCAAGACCATAGACTAGAGAAACTAAATCTGGAGGCACCATGACAAGGGGAACTAAATCACCATCTACTCCTGCTCAAGCTAGTCATGGCGATCCTAGAATCTCTCAAAAATTAATTTCAGAAGGGAACAAGTATGTAACGCCCCGGAAAATGGGTACCGGAGCATCACACGGTGCTTGAGGCTATGAGTAGCCCCAAGCTAACCCTTTGAGCCATTTTCATTCAGTTCAACACAAATCAACGGGGTTTTCATAAATAACCCTCAAATATCAACAGAGTAATCATCGTCTAAGAATAAAAGAATTTCAGAAAGATAACAAAATACGACTTATTAGTCAACTCCCAACATCTATACTAGTCTGAAAAACCTCTAAGAAAATCAATAAAACCAGCGAACCATTAAGACATGCCCCAACTGACTCATAATCAGTTATCAAATGTAAACGATTCTGTGAAACCAACATCATACATCACGTCCTTGGAATATGAGGACTCACCACAATAGAGGATGTAGAACAGCGTGCCCGAAGAATCACTGTCGAACCTGGAACTGAGCACCTGAACCTACATTCCGAAAAAATGCAGCCCACATCCAAAGATGTGGGTCAGTACCATGGAAAGAAACCGAGTATATGGGGGTGTATGCAGTTGTATAAAGATCATCATCATAAATATTTATAAGAAATATGCAGGATGTATGAAAGACTCACATAGCCCGAAGAAAATCATCATAATTATGAGAGGATGAAATAAGTACAATAACAAATGTGAGTCATCATATAATTTGTCAATCACTTTCAGTTCATCAAGAATATCAATTCTCATAATGTAAATATCATTTAAATCTTTTGAAAGAATAACTTTCACAATTCCACTTTAAAATCACTTTACCATTCACCATAGACACAAGGAAACACACACAAACTGGGAGATCCTATAACCGACATAAACCATGTGAGCTACATGGAGTTCAACGTACAACCCACGTTGGGGAGAGTCATCCTATAATTGCCATCGGAGTAGGACTATCGATATCAAATCCACACAAACTAGTGATCACTATATAAATCATCCTCAGGCTCACTCCTACGGGAGCACGTAGTTCTAGGGAAGTAAGGTCGTTTTATACCTCCCACTCGATGCTAAAGATTTCTCCTGTACTTAGCTCAGATCATTTCAAAGACAATCCACAACAAAACAATTTCAGTAATATATAAATATACATCAGGAGCCACCATGCTTCCCATTTATCAAAATCAACCACGTTGTGGATTTCTTTCACACTCGAGTTCAAAACAACTCCATTAAGACCAAAAGGTCAAATCATTCAAAATATCTCAAATATTCAACATCAACGTGCTTATAACACACACTTTCTCAAAAAAATATAATTTCCAATGGGGATTCACGACTCAAATATTAAAATCATGATAAATATCATTCAAGATTCATGTTTTATATCTCCACACATGTAAATTCATCTTTAAAAATTATAAACATCGAGATTTAATAATAATCATCATAAGATATGGGTTCATGCTTCAAATTCGTAAAAATCAAATAAAAATCATGCCTTTGTAAAGAAAATTACTTTTGGGCACAAGAACGAAAGAGAGTTCTTGTTGAAAAACTCCACATACTTTGAATGATGAACTTTAGATCGATACTCATTTTTGAGATGTTAATCATGCCTTTGAATGATGGTTCTTGGAGTTCTTGAACTAGGAACTTGGAATCTTGAATAAATTTGCAGAATTAATGGTGAACTTTGAAGGTTCTTGAAGTTGGATGTAGGAGCTTAGGGTTTTCTTTTTTAGGGAATTTGATGAAATATAACATATAATGCTTCTAATAGGCTTTAATATAGGGTTTGGATGGATTTTGGGTGAGGGGGAATGACCAAAATGCCCCTAAAAATCAAATAATTCTCAAATTTGTCCTTTGGTGGACTGTTTTGATAGTTTGAAGTAGATCAACCATAACGTTTTACTCCGATATCCAAATTAGGTGAAACGAATTTCATTAGAAAGAGAACTCTCATATATTTCCATTGATATATAGTATCTCACCCAGATCATTGTGTACAAGGAGTTATGATCATTTGAAGTTGACCCAAAAATTCACTTTTGATAGGCTGAAGTAGATTGACCATAACCTTTTGCTCCGATAGACAAATTGGATGAAACCAATTTCATTGGAAAGAGGACTCGTAGATCTTTCCGTTGATATATAGTATTTCACCTATATCATTATGTACACGGAGTTATGATCATTTAAAGTTGGAGAAAAAATACGTCAGGCCTCAGTATTTTTTCCTGCACGTTTTACTGTTCACTACTATTCACGGTTCGATCGAAATGTTCATAACTCGTCGCTCGGGTGTCCATTTTAGATGATCCACATATCGTTGGAAATATTATTCGATACTCTACACAATGGTGGATCATAATCTAAGACATTCTAAACGGAAAATTTATAATTCATTCTAGAATATAGAACCCAATGCGTTTACGCATAAAATTTCAACGAAAAATTTCCCGGGGTATTACAAAGTATCAAAGATCTCATCCTATGGAAAATATACTCATGGAATCACTTTAGTAATTACCACAAAATTAGGATTAATAGATTTGTGTGCCTTCAAAGCCTTCTTATCCATGATTGAACCAAAAAAAAGTAAATGAAGGACTCATTAATGCTGATTGGATCAAAGCCATGCAAGAAAGGCTCAATCAGTTTGAAAGAAGCAAGGTCTGTCACTTAGTTCCATCTCCAAAAGACAGCACTGTGATTGGGTCTAAGTGGGTGTACAAAAATAAAGTTGATGAACATGGAATAGTTACAAGGAAAAAGGCTAGATTGGTGATCCAAGGATACAATCAGGAAGAAGAGATAGATTTTGATGAGACTTTTGCACCTTTAGCCAGACTTGAGGCTATCAGGCTTCTTGTGGCCTTTGCTGCTTATAAGGAATTCATACTTTACCAAATGTATGTTAATATTGCATTCTTGAATGGTATTCTTAAAGAGGAAGTGTATGTGAAACAACCTCCTAGTTTTAAAAGTAAAGAATTTACTGACTACGTGTACAAGCTTGATAAGGAGTTGTATGGAATAAAGCAAGCTCCAAGAGCTTGGTATGAGCGTTTGTTAAAATTCTAGTTGGAGCATGGACATACTAGAGGTAAAATTGACAAAACTTTGTTTTTAAAAAATAATGGTAAAGATTTATTGGTAGTGCAGGTATATGTTGATGATATCATATTCGGATCAATAAATATTGAGATGACTCATGACTTATCCAAACTCATGAGTTGTGAATTTGAGATGAGTATGATGGGGGAGCTAACCTTTATCTTGGTCCTGTACATTCAACAATCACTTTCTAGAATCTTGACTCATCAATAAAAGTATGTGAGAGAACTTCTTAAAAAATTCTTCATGGAAGAAGCCAAGGAAATCAGCACACTAATTGCCTCTGCTACTAAGCTGGATATAGATGAAATGGGTCCATTTGTAGATCGAAAGTTGTTTAGAGGGATGATTGGTTCACTATTATATCTCACGGCAAGCAGGACTGATATTGTGTTCAATGTAGGATTGTGTGCTAGGTTTCAAACGAATCCCAAGGAGTCTCATCTAAAGGTTGTGAAGAGGATCTTCAGATATCTTAAGGGAACCACTGATCTTAGATTTTGGTACCCTAAAGGGAGCTAAAGTTGGTAGGTTACTCTAATGCTGACTATGCAGGGTATTTACTGGACAGGAAAAGTACTACAGGTATGGCACACTTTCTTAGATCATGTCTAATTACCTTGTCCACTAAAAATAAAATTTAGTAGCCTTGTCCACTACTAAGGCTGAGTATGTTATTCCTGGTTCTTATTGTGCCCAACTGTTGTGGATCAAACAACAACTCATAGATTTTGATATGGATGTAGGATGTGTTCCTATCTTTTGTGATAACTCAAGTGTCGTCAATATTGCTAAAAACTTTGTGCAACATAAAAGAACTAAACATATAAACATCAGACACCATTTTCTTAGAAATAACATTTAGAAAGGTCTTATATCAATTATGTTTTATTGTACTGAGGATCAAATAACATATATTTTCACTAAGGCATTGAGTAGAGAGCACTTTGAAAAGAACATATCAGAGTTAGGGATGATAAAGATTGCATGAACTCTCCTTGATGATTGTCTAGAAATCTTAGTTTTGCTTATGACTTGGCTAAAATATTGATTAATTCATTCTTACACATTGAGGTATGTGTCCTAATTCTAGAATTCTGAATGAACTGAAAAATGTGTGCATTTCATTATGCAGAAATATTAGTTCATACAAGTGATTTTAGCTATGTTTTGAACTACACCTGGGATGATCTTCATTAATCTTTCTAATTTCAGCTTGATGGAACAGCTAAGCTTATTTGGCCCCCAAAGTATTTGCCTCTGTAACAGTCAAATCTTTGGAGTCCATTTTCTGTCTAAACACTGCAATCATTAGACATCTACTTCATCTAAAAGTCTTTTATCACCACATCTTATATATCACACACTCACCAATCAACTCACTCTCACACAGTTCTCTCTCTTTTCATCATGAGTGTGTTTGTCATTCCTTCTCAGTGACTTTCTCTTCATCCTTCTCTAATGATATAGATCTCTCTCCTACTCTTTTACACATTAGCAAAATGAGGCAGGTTGCAACTCCTGTTACCACCCTTCCTCTTTCATTCTAGAAGTATTGAGTGGCCATGTGAGATTAGGTAAATCAGTGGAACATTCTATGGTTAAACCTTTTTCACAGTCCGAGTAGTCACAGTCTGTCCTTCCTATCAAGAAATGAGCTGTCAAACTTGTTCCTTATAATTCCTTATCATGGTTCAGTGAAAACCAAACTTTACAATTATGGAAAACTCTAGACAAATGGGGAGTCCTGCCAATCCTGTGCAACGGTTGAGGAATCTACTTGCTAAATTGGTCTTGGAAAAAATAGTGGAACATGAAATATCGAAAAGGGTCAGCCTACTTCTTGGGAAATTACTAAAACTGAAATCCTCCTTGCTTGAACAGTTCATAACAGTGAAAAAAAGGAGCTCCTTGCTAAGATTGATGCTATCCAAAGTGTTCTTGATAAGAAGAGTGATACATTGGCCACTCATGAGGCTAAGAAACTACTTCTTCTGCAAAAATCAATTCCCTTCAGGTTGATTTTGTTCGTGCACGCACTGACAGTGATCACC
This sequence comes from Capsicum baccatum var. pendulum, assembly GCA_030864225.1. Taxonomy (NCBI): domain Eukaryota; kingdom Viridiplantae; phylum Streptophyta; class Magnoliopsida; order Solanales; family Solanaceae; genus Capsicum; species Capsicum baccatum. Next base: position 270,585,803 of record CM061550.1, read on the forward strand.
CAACCACCTAGTTATTCTTGTTCCCTCTACCTTCACCAACTCTTAAAGCCCTAGAATTTTTGTTTGTTTTTGTTTCATCTAGTTGTTTTTGGATTAATTATTTATTATCATGTGTTGGTGATTTTAATAATATGGATTATTTTGCTTGATTAAAACTCAGTTTTTGTGCACTCTTATGCATGATTTATCTTGTCTTTTTGGTTCTGTTTGTTTTAGTGATAGACCAAGTGTCCATGAATTATTAAAGGATATTTTTGGTCTTGGCATATCTTGAACTAGATTTTCAATGATGTCAAAAGGGTGAAATGAGTTGTGCAATGTTTATAACGTAATGACTAATCTGTTTAATTTTTTTAGTGTTGTTTTTTGACTACGTGGTTCAGGGACTTAAAGTTTGTCATCATCAAAAAGGGGCAATTTGATAGGTCAATGAAGTATTGATGATTGACATATAAATAAAACATGTTACTCAAGCTGGTCCAAACACACAGAAGTCGATCTCACTAGATGACACAGAGAAGTTTGCTTGAAGTCAGGAATAGATAATCCTTCTCAATGAAATTATAATCACTTGGAAAAGAAGAAGTGGTGATTGAGTAAAACACTTCATTGAAAAGCTAAAGAGAAAGAGTTTCACTCTAACAATGAGATCAAGTTGAAGAAGGAGTTTTACCAGTGCAAGGAAGGTTTGTGTTTTTGTAGAAACAAGAACACTAACCTTGGGAAGGTTTGTGTTTTTGTAGAAATAGGAGTTAGAGTTTAATTTTCAGATTACAAGAGTCTTGTAATTTGTTGATTGTTAAGGTTCAATTGTATTAGTGAAGTTGGGATTAAATCCTGTAGAGATATAGGTCATGGTTTTTTCACCTCTTTCAGCTATGTGCTTCCACGTAAACATCACTCTGCAATTACTTATTGTTTTAGCTAAATAGGAACACGTTAGGAAACCTGTTCCATTGATAGAAAACTGTTAGGCTAAACTAAGTAATCAGTAGGGCACGTACTCTAACAACTAGGAAGACATTCGGACAATGATCTGATCGAAACATTAAAAAAGATGGCTTTTGGAGTTGAAGTTGAAAAACAGTATGTGAAAGTTGGGACTAATATATTTGGACTAGCAACGTGCTCTCTTGGCTTTTTGGATAGCAATCAAATACAGTAATGAACAAAGTTAATACCTTTCAAGGACGCAACATTAAACAATATAGCATCACTAAGCAATGCCAAGCACTAAAAGACATAACCTATCATGTTTGCCAGGATTTTGTAAGTGTAATCCTACAAGTGGGTTCTTAGAGAGGATGTTCGCAGACCTTATCTCTACCTTCATGGGTAGAGAGGTTGTTTCCTATAGACACTCGGCTCAAAAGAATTTACCTCCAGATCAAGAACAACAAAAAAACCACCATTATTCCACAGGTGGGGTCTGAGGAAGGTAAACCGAACACAGATCCTCGACTCAAAAGTAATAATCTCACTTTCAACATTCTTGCAACATGTAGAGATTTTGTTCAACCATTTAAGTTACACTAATAATTTGAAGGTGTAAGTTAGGAGACACTTTTCGGATTTTGTTCAATCTTTAAAATTCTTAGCATTAACTCATTATAATGCTAGAAGTAAATATACAAAGAACAATTTAACTGTGTAGCATCCTATAACCTTAGACAGGAAGGTGGAAGTCACAAAAAGGGTCGAAGGCTAGTAAGTAGTTGACCATTATCTTGCTTTTCCAGGTGTTAGAGATTACTGATAGTTTAGTGACCGTGTCTGTTGTGTAAATTAGGAAGATGTCAACAAGTGTAAATTAGAGCAGAAGTAGTCTTTTTAACCCGTGTTGACCAATAACAAGCTTCGAACATAAAGCAATTTATGTTGTTTTTTGTTTCTGTGTGCGATGTGCCCCACACAGGGCACAAAATGCTGTTTAGCATGTGTAAAATTCTTTTTTGAAAAATAATTAAGGAGAAAAGAAAGATGATTAATTATGGTCCATTTCTTCAGTAATATGGTACCTTTTATTTTATTTTTTATGTTTGATGTTTGTTCGCCCTTTAAGAAAACATTAAGCAAGTCAACTTTAACTCGTTTTTCTTGCATGTGTCAAGAGGTGATTATGTGCTCGATTGGTTTAAAAGGACATTTGACAACATATTGAAATAATACTTGAGAAAAATGCTTTCGTGATTCTTCAATTTGGTTTATGTAATGGTAAGAAGAAGCTGAGTCAGAGGCGGATTTAGGGGCTTGGGTGGGATTTTCGGAGACTCAGTAACTTTCGTATGAATATAGTATTTATATAAATCTAGTAAATATATAAGAATTACAAGTTGGGAACTCATAAACAAAGTGTATTGTTGATCTAGTGGAATGGAAAAACTTGTAAAAGTTTTATTGATTTCTTTATTTTATTTTTATCTAACATAGGACCATAAACAAATAGAGGGAGAAAAAATTCATAAAAATGGTAGTTTGATTTCTAATTTGATAGGATATAAAAATTGAGAGAGTTTAGTTTGTGCTAAGAGGGCATTTCTCGGGTGGTGAGTGCTCGACGACATTAACATAAATATTCAAGAAAGTGGTCCATCATGATATCATACCCCTTTTTTTAACCAAAAAAGGAATTATGAATTTAAGGTTCGAAAGGGTTTTTATTATTAGGTGACAAAATGAAGATTTGTTTCAAAAAGAATTTTTTATATTCAAAACTCAGAGTCTCCACGTGGCATAAATTGGGTGTGCCAAGTCACCTTTGGAAATCCTTTTTCAAAACGATTTCGACTCTTTAAAACTGATTTGTAAATAGAGATTCCGGCTAAAGAATTTTGTTGATCGAGGGAAAGGTGTTAGGCACCCCTCAATCCCATGGTTCGACCACGGTCACTTGGTGGAGCATATCGGCTAATTTTAATACTAAGAATGTATAAACCACATATGTAGACACCTAATTTCGTCCCTCCCCAATATCGTTTTTACCCATTTTTACTTTATCCTACCGTGTACCCTCACCCATTTAATTATTCCTCATAAAAATACAAAAATAAACAAAAACAATACCTCTAACTAATTTATCTTATCCTAACAACCTACCCAATCAAAAGCTTCCACCTCCCTACCCACTCACATTTTTATCCTCACATAATACATTAACAATAAAAGAAGGGGACCCACGGGACACCTAACAAAAAAAAGGACCCATTTTGTCACCATCTTCTTCTCCATATTTTGGATATATACGCACAAAAGAGGGAAATTTTTTTTTGGTTTTCAGGGAACAAGAACAATATAAAAATCCACATCATCATCTCCATTTTCTCTTCTACACATACACACAGAATACCACACACACGACTCACAATTCCAATCAAACACAACAACCAAATTCACCTGCTACCCATTTTTTCCATTCCAGTGAATATACATCACTCTTCCTCACCTCACAACAACAATTCACGCACACCACTCCATCATCACACACACAGAGAGCTGCGAGGGAGAGAAATCTGCGAAAGGGAGAGAGGGAGAGAGAGAGACGAACGAAGGGTTGACTGCGAAAAGGGAGAAATATACAGGGAACATAATTATACAGGGGGATTCGATTTGGTTTTTCTTCTCCTAGATAGCCATCATTTCTCCAGGAGGAAACTCCATTTTTTTATCTATATATAGACGCACACGCCGAACACACCCAGATCGAGAGAGAAAGTGAGGAATCGAGTGAGAAAGAGGGAAAAATAGAAGAGAGAGAAGGATCAAAAACAATATCCCTTCGCTGGAAAAACTTCATTTTCCATCTATTTCAGCTTGTTTCGGTCAACGTTGGAGCTCACTGGAGTTCTAACGAAATGATAGTTGTGGATTCTGACCCAAACCTAATTCGAATTAGTCAAGTTTGACCAATTTTGGGTCGATTCTGGCAAGGTTTTGTCGAAAATAATCACACCAAAGAAAAGGACATATCGAGGTTGATTTAGGGTTCGTCGAGCTTGATTTGGGGTTCTTCGGTATGCAGATTCGTCTTCTCAATTGATTGTGGTTTGGAATAAAATCATTGATGAAAGTCCAATTCTATACCTCTATTCTCTGTACTTGTGAATGTTTTTGGATGGTGATGATATTTATGTGATTTTGTTTGAAGCAATTCTAATTGTCATTATCTAATTGTTAATCATTGTTAAGGTCATGTCAATCACTGTAGGTGAAAAATACGATTTGATTTGGGGTTTAGTTTGATTTGGGGGCGGAAGTTAAAAGTTGATAAGGTAAGTATCGTTGTTTTGATTCATTGATATCGAACTTGATAGTATCATGATCGGTCGAGTGGGTAGGCAACCGTAGGTTCGGGTAGCCAAAATTTAGGATGAAAGTGTTTTGTTGAAATGTGTTGGTCTATGTTTTCGAATTGAAATGTATTCATTCAGCCGAGGAATGCCCTGAAGATTAATGTATTTATTCACCGGAGAATGTCCCGACGTATTATGTTGGCGTAGGCGGATCGTGATCAAGGCCTGAGGAATCGGGTAAATCATCAGAGCTTAGTTAGGATTAGTGTAGGTTAGATAGTATTTATTTTTGCATTTTTCTATTATGGACTGTATAAATTGGACTGGACACTGTACTTTTGATTCATTTTGTTTTGTTTGTTTGATTGATTATTTTTTTGTGTGTTTTGTGTGGTTTATACATTCTTAGTGTCAAGTTAGCCGATACGCTCCACCAAGCGACCGTGGTCAAACCACAGGATCGAGGGGTACCTAACACCTTCCCCTCGATCAACAGAATTCCTTAGCCGAAATCTCTGTTCGCGGATCAGTTTTAGAGTCAAAATCGTTTTGAAAAGGATTTTCCAATGGTGACTTGGCACACTAAATTATGCCAAGTGGCGACTCTGAGTTTTTAAATGTAAAAATAATCCTTTTTCAGAACAAATCTTCATTTTGTCACTTTAATAAGAAAAACCCTTTCGACCCTTTAAAATTCAATCTTTTGAAGTATGAAAAAGGGGGTGTGACAGTTCTAGCGACTCTGCTGGGGACAATTTCAGAATTCGAGCTTTTTTGGAGTCATATCGGGTTGGTTTGGCATTACGAGTGTATAAGCATTGTTTGTGATTTTGTTTGTGTTTTCACTTTTGTGTATTTTCGTGCTCTTTGTTTACAGTATTTATCCTATGTATTACCGCTTTTATATCTGACATCATGTGCATAACCCGAGTCATTCTTTCTGCAACAAGTCTCGGAGCGCACGTCGTGCGCACGAACTCTAGTTGAGTCACCTTTATTTTAGAGGGGGAGCCATTGGATGTATGGAGTAGGTGGAAAGCTAAGCAGCCACTATCGACATATGCTCCCCCGAACGGCCTTATTAGTAAACCACAACGTAGGCCAGCCTTTAGGTCATTCTTATGTGCACATATTGAGACCTAGCGGGGCCCACATGGTCCTTTGTAGGAGACCCACCCCTAAAGCATCCCTAGGTGCTAAATGTTGCATCTTTGAGGGTAAAATGGTCATTTGACGAACTGATTTGGGGAAAAGCATGTGCTAGAATTAAATAGTTTGTAGGCAAGGAAAAAACAGGAAAAAAAAAAGAGTTTCATAGTTTTTAGAGTTTTTTGTGGCTTTTGTTTTTCACAATCCAAATATTCAAAAAAAAAAAAATTACCTTTCGCACTCATTTTTCTCAAAAACATCAAAAAGATTTTCCTTTTGTTCCTTTACCATGCATTCATAATTCAAAAATTTTAAAAATATTTTTTAAAAAAAATTGGAGCTTTTTATAAAGAAAAAAAAATGCAAAAAAGATGGTAGTTTGTACATTTTATATAACTAAATACCCAAAAATATATTTTCTTTCATAATTGTTGGTGTCAGTTTTATGTAAAGTATCAAATTGCAAAAAAAAAACTCAAAAGAAAAAACTCAAAAAAAAAAAAATCAAAAAAGATTTTATTGGCATCTTTTATCGTCTATCTGTAATTGCGTCTCTCAAGTCAGGGTTGATTCGGTTATTTAATCATTAATTATCCTATCTGGACGAACTATGCACCCCTGATTCTCCTCTCTCGGGAGTGAGATACGTAGGCAGCCTATTATAGGTTCGGGGATCTTATTTAAAAAAGAAAAAAAAAAGAAAAAAATAATTCTTCACTTTTCATCTAGAGTAGGTGTTTCATACATGTCTTGAAAATAAAAATACAAAAAAAAATCCTTAATAGTCCTAAGTTTTATTTTTGGTTGATCTTATTCCAAAAAATTTAAAAAAATATTTTCTTCACTCTTTATTTAGAGTAGGTGTTTCATATACATCTTCAAGAGAATACTACAAAAAATAATTCCTTTAATAGTTTCAAGTTTCATTTTCATATGAAATTCAAAATTGAAAACCCCAAAAGATTTTTCTTTGGTAATCATAGGTTTCGTTTTGTATAGGTATTTTAAAAGTAAAAAATACAAAAAGATTTTCGTCAATTCTTTTGACAAATTTTTATTTTCTTTTCTTGTTAAAGTTTCAAGGAAAAGAATGAAAAAAGAGTTTAATTGGCTATTTTGGCAAGACTTCACAAACTACGCACACCTGATTCTCCCTTTTCGGGGGTGAGATACGTAGGCTCCCTTCTAGGGTTCGGTGATTTTTTTTCAAGAAAAAAAAGATGTTTTGAAAAATATTGAACTCTAACATATTTGTTGCCTTTTGTTCAGTTAGTTTAAGGTGGTTGGTTTATAGTTTCCTGGCTGGTCATCCATATCACACCAAATCCAAGGAAGGGTTAGTTGTGTCCAATAAGGATATAGAGAGTGACATCATGGATGAAACAAAGAGTCAGGAAATTGAGAGTTTAAAGGAAAAGAATTTGAGACTGAGACAACAAATGATGGAAATGTACAGATCTTGGGCCAGTGGGTTGCCTGCACCTTCGTTCCTCACTATTGACCCTACAAATACCTTGAGTCTTCCTCCAAAATCGCAAAGTCAGTTTCTTACTATTGTTGATGCACCACAGCATGCCTCAGAATTCATTCCACGTCAAATTCACCTCAACACTTCCACCACTCTTTCTTTATATCCTCAGTATAAGTCTACCAAATTCACAGCACCACATACCGTCTGTACTTTTGTTGCTCAACCTTCTACTAAGGCTTCCACTTTGTCTATCAATCCAACAATTGTGCTTCCCCAGTCCACTAGTGACTCCACATTCAATACTATTGATGATCATTGGTATACTCTTGAGACTACAATTAAGTTAAGTGGACCACCAAAATTTCTTACTAAGAAGCCTAGCATGCCAAAAGAGCCAGAGAAAATGGTTGGGAAAGTGAAGAGAGTAGAAAATAATACGAAAAATTTCCCTGGACTTATGGGCTATGAAGATGTTTCATCTAAAAACTGGGGCATTCCTTCAAGTATTAACCTTCCTCCCAGCTTTGAGACATCAAAATTTGGGGAGCCTGATGGACAGAAGGATTCTGTGAAACATTCGAGACGACATTGCAATCAACCAAGGGAAACTGAAGGAAAGAAGAAGGAAAACACACCTATTATCATGACAGGGTCAAAACAGAGTTTGAGAGGTCTAACCCACTAATACTGTCATCCTCAATACCGAGCTTACATATCAGATCCATATAACCACTTGCAACAAGGTTTTTTTTTCTGAAATCCGAGAAAGCCCATTCCACTTCCTCGATATCCTATGAACAATGCACAATTGTATGCTCATCCATATTCTTATCCATAATGGCATGCACCTGTCCCTCAACATCGTCCTTGACCCCCACAAATTTACCAAGGGACCTCTAAATCCGAATTTTATCCGAGGCCAGAGTTCGCAAAGAGGAGGAAGGAAAAAGATAATTTCACTCTTATTGGGGAATCCTATGCCAGTTTATTCCAGAGATTGGTACAGCAGGGCATGATCACTCATCTCCTTGGGTATACTCCTGACTCGCATTCAAGAAGCTTTGATCCTAATGTGCAATGTGCATATCATTCTGATGTTCAGGGTCATAGTACTGAAGATTGTCGCACTTTGAAAAGAGAAATAGAAAAGATAATTCAAGATAAATTGATTGTGGTGCAAAACATTGGACCTTCGATCATCCCACAGAGTTCTTCACTAGCACGCGGTACTGCACAATATGTAGGAGGCAATGAGTTAAGCATGGGGATTCAGAGCTTATTTGTTGAAAGAAATATGTCTGACAGTGGTGGAAGCTCTAGTCATGTTGATATGCAAACCAGTGGCTAATATGTCAGACTGAGCAATTGAAAAGTCACCCCTTTCCCTACTAGGAAAAGGTCTGGTAGTTTGTTTTGTTCTCTTTTCTATTTATTGAATTATTTCAGGGTTGTAGTTCGAGATCTATCTTGTTTTGTCCCTTTGTCGTTTATGTTCAAACCCTTTTATCTTTTATTTCAACTAAATGAAGTATCCCTTTCCTTTTGTGTTTCAAATATGTGTTGTTTGTTTGTTTTCTTTATACAGTCACTCTATGTTGATTTTAGTGATATGGCATGCCTACGGAATTTTCAGTCAGATCTTAAAATCTAGCTTAATCATGAAGCACTGAATCAGAGATTTAAATTTAGGAAAAGAGAGCATCTGAGAAAATAAATAGAGTGTTAAGGCATTTGGTGATCAACTTGAAGCCTTCTTTGAAAATTGAGACTTTTTGAGAATCTCAAGGATAACTTGGTCATAAATTGAAAGACATGTCTTAATTAGGTCAAACAGTATCTACGTGATCCTATCAAGAGGAACAGAAAGAAAATTAGCTCTACGAAATCATGAGTCCTTCAGCATGAGGAATGTACAACAAAGTGGAGTTGTATGCTGGGCAAGTGTAGAAAAAGAGGTGGCACACATACTCGGGGCAAGTTAGTGTTGTAAGACATTTCATAAGTGATCTTGATTGTGCACTTTTGCATTGCATTCTATGTATTAGCATTTTCAAGAATTGATATGATGAAGGCATTTCATTCTGCTATCCAAACACTGTGTCATCCTTTGTTTACCCCCATTTGGGCCTTAGTATTATTTTCTTTCATACCCCTCTTTTGGAATCAAGATAAGAGTCAACAAAATACAAAAAAAATATGTTGAAAAAGAAAGAAAAGATGAGTGTCAAGAAAAATAAAGTCAGAAAAGTCCCAAAGACAAAAGAGTCAACAAAAGGAAAAAAATAGAATCACGTGAAAGAACAAGCTGTCAGATACGCATAACCTGATTCTCCTCTCTCGAGGGTGAGATACGTAGGCTGCCCTACTCAGGGCTTGGTCCGACCAAATAAACAATTTAGAGTCGCCCAATCAAAAGAAACTGGGGCACGAGTTAATCCTCATTGTTTGAGTCGATTCCAAAAGTTGTAAGTCCTACCCCACTTTAAGTGTCGTTTAGGCCCCATGTCATCCTTTCTTTCTAACCTTATCCAAAAGCCAAGTTACAACCAAAGAAAGATCTTCAGATCAATCTTTGAGGATGTTAAGGCTGAGCATGTAAGGAATATGATGATGCATTTGGGAACTATTTGTCTTCCTCAGCATAGGGAATCAAGAGAGAAATAAAAATAAGAGAGTCTTATTGGTGAAACCCCTTACGGGCACCATAAGGCGATGGTAAGTTGAGAAAAATAAAAATGAGAGAGTCTTATTGGTGAAAACCCTCACGGGCACCATAAGGCAATAGTGAGCCGAGAGAAAATGAAAGAAGCTTATTGGCGAAAACCCTTCAAGGCGCCACTAGCCGAATGGGATCTTAAATGCAATTGACCTAAGAAAGCAACTCAGTTTCAAGGCCATTAACTCAACAACAATGGGTAGAAAGTTTGGATAAAAAGATCAAGCTGCTTAATCCAAAATGCATGGCATAATTATTAGTGTTGACTGTCATTTTTAGATGAATTTTTTGTTTGTTTGTTTTAAAAGGGGGCATTCATTGTCTTTTCTTTCTCCTCGTTATTTTAATTTTATCTTTCTTGAGTCAGTTATCAAAACAAAGAATTGTCTTTTTTTTTCGTTTTTTGTCTTTGAGTCAAGTCCGTGTCAAAACAAGTGAGAAAAGATTTCAAAACTGGCTACCAGCTTCTTTAATTGCACAAAGCAATACAAAATCTAGCACATGAAAGAGACATTATTGTGAACCCAAAAAGGGCATGCAGAAAGTTTTGTCAACAGAGAAGTCGGAAAACTCATGGAAATACCAAGGTTCAAGGGGTTTATTTGAGAAACACGACAAAGCAGAAATACTGTGTTTGTTTCAGAGTCATTCTTAATATGTTAAGTTTGGGTCAATGATACTGCAAGTCAATGACATATGATAATGGTTGGAAGCAAAGCTAAATGTGACGGGGGCAGCAGGAATTGCCTCAAAAGCCAAAGCCACAAACTAGCCACCATGTTTTTAAACTGACAAGTTTTCTTTGTATGTAATAGGAGTACATGTTGCATTCAGATCAAGGATTTTAGAGCCTAAACGTCAAAGGCCATAATTTCTCACCTCAACAATGCAAGAGGCAAGGTTGCTGCAGAGGTTTGGTAATCAAAACCATGGTAAAACTCATAATTCAAGATCTCTAGGAGACACACTTCCTTGTTTTGATAATTCAAACAACATTGATAAGGAAACACACTTCCTTGATTGGGTAATTCGAATTTCTCTTCTTAGGTAATGCACTTCCTAACTTAAGTCTTGACTCCTAGAAGACGTACCTTTTAGTCGAGTCATCCCCTTTGATTCCTATAAGACGTACCTTTTAGTCGAGTCATTCCTATTGATTCCTATAAGATGTACCTTTTAGTCGAGTCATCCCCTTTGATTCCTATAAGACGTACCTTTTAGTTGAGTCATCTCCTTTGATTCCTATACGACGTACCTTTTAGTCGAGTCATCCCCTTTGATTCCTATAAGACGTACCTTTTAGTAGAGTCATCCCCTTTGATTCCTATAAGACGTACCTTTTAGTCGAGTCATCCCTTTTGATTCCTATAAGACGTACCTTTTAGTCGAGTCATCCCCTTTGATTCCTATAAGACGTACCTTCTAGTCAAGTCATCCCCTTTGATTCCTAAAAGACATACCTTTTAGTCGAGTTATCCCCTTTGATTCTTATAAGACGTACCTTTTAGTCGAGCCATTCCCTTTGGCCCCTAGAAGACGTACCTTTTAGTCAAGTTATTTCCTTTAATTCCTATAAGACGTACCTTTTAGTCGATTCATCCCCTTTGATTCCTATAAGACGTACCTTTTAGTCGAGTTATTTCCTCTGATTCCTATAAGACGTACATTTTAGTCGAGTCATCCCCTTTGATTCCTATAAAACGTACCTTTTAGTCGATTCATCCTCTTTGATTCCTATAAGACGTACCTTTTATTTGAGCCATTCCCTTTGGCCCCTAGAAGACGTACCGTTTAGTCGAGTCATTTTCTCTTATTCCTATAAGACATACCTTTTAGTTGAGTCATTCCCTTTGATTCCTATAAGACATACCTTTTAGTTGAGTCATTCTCTTTTATTCCTATAAGACGTACCTTTTAGTCGAGTCGTCCCCTTTGATTCCTATAAGACGTACCTTTTAGTCGAGTCATCCCCTTTGACCCCTAGAAGACGTACCTTTTAGTCGTGTCATTTCCTTTGATTCCTATAAGACGTACCTTTTAGTCGAGTCATCCCCTTTGATTCCTATAAGACGTACCTTTTAGTTAAGTCATCCCCTTTGACCCCTAGAAGACATACCTTTTAGTCAAGTCATCCCCCTTGATTCCTAAAAGACGTACCTTTTAGTTGAGTCATTCCAATTAACTCATGGGAAATGCATTTCTTTATTTGGAAATAATTTTCTTTTCAGTTTTGATGTGATTTCAGGAGCATTCCCGAAGAACTGGGCGAATAAATGGAAAACCAAGCAACAAGGTGAAGAATTTGAAAGCATAGCAACAAGTTGATAAAAATAGCAAGTCAGGAGCCCGCCTGTGGAACAGGGTGCAGAAGTTGAAAGCATGGCAACACGTTGATGAAATAGCAAGTCAGGAACCCTCCTGGAGAACAGGGTGAAGAAATTGAAAGGCAAGCAACAAGTTAAAGAAATAGCAAGTCAGGAGCCCGCCTGAAGTATAGGGTGAAGAAACTCAAGTCAAGAGTCCAAAAGAAGCTGTATAGATAGGATTTTTGTAATTTCATTCATGCTTTAACTTGTAATTTTCATTTTAATGTAATGAAAGAGTCATGGACCAGAACCTCGATGGAACCTCACTTGACTCTTCAACCCGGTATAGTCCTACTCTTTTCAATCCTTTGAAATACCCGTGACTTGACTCTCTCATAACTTGGGTAGGTAGGATGTCTTAAGTCAAAACCCGGTTATCATTCTTCCTTCTATTTCTTTCTTTGTATAATGGTCGGGTCAAAATTTGGTCTCACTGTCTACTTCTTTGTCTGAAAACACTTCATGTTTACATTCAAAGGGGGCATGATGTAGACACCTAATTTCGTCCCTCCCCGATATCGTTTTTACCTATTTTTACTTTATCCTACCATGTACCCTCACGCATTTAATTATTCCCCACAAAAATACAAAAATAAACAAAAATAATACCTCTAACTAATTTATCTTATCCTAACAACCTACCCAATCAAAAGATTACATTAACAACAAAAAGAAGGGGGACCCACGGGGACACCTAACAAAAAAAAGGACCCATTTTGTCACCATCTTTTTCTCCATATTTTGGATATATACGCACAAAAGAGGGGAATTTTTTTTTTTTTGGTTTTCAAGGAACAAGAACAATATAAAAACCCACATCATCATCTCCATTTTCTCTTCTACACATTCACACAGATTAACACACACGACTCACAATTCCAATCAAACACAACAACCAAATTCACCTTCTACCCATTTTTTCCATTCCAGTGAATATACATCACTCTTCCTCACCTCGCAAAAACAATTCACGCACACCACTACATTGTCACACACACAGAGAGCTGCGAGGGAGAGAAATCTATGAGAGGGAGAGAGAGAGAGAGAGAGACGAATGAAGGGTTGACTGCGAAAAGGGAGAAATATACAGGGAACATAATTATACAAGGGGATTCGATTGGTTTTTTCTTTTCCTAGATAGCCATCGTTTCTCCAAGAGAAAACTCCATTTTTATCTATATATAGACGCACACACCGAACACACCCAGATCGAGAGAAAGAGTAAGGAATCGAGTGAGAAAGAGGGAAAAACGGAAGGGAGAGAAGGATCAAAAACAATATCCCTTCACCGGAAAAACTTTGTTTTCCATCTATTTCAGCTTGTTTCGGTCAACGTTGGAGCTCACCAGAGTTCTAACGAAATGATAGTTGTGGATTCTGACCCAAACCCAATTTGAATCAGTCAAGTTTGACCAATTTTGGGTTAATTCTGGCAAGGTTTTATCGGAAATCATCACACCAAAAAAAGGACATATCGAGGTTGATCGAGGTTCGTCGAGGTTGATTTGGGGTTCTTCGGCATGCGGATTCGTCTTCTCGATTGATTGTGGGTTGGAATAAAATCATTAATGAAGGTCCAATTTATACCTCTAATCTCTATTCTTGTGAATGTTTTTGGATGGTGATGATATTTATGGGATTTTGTTTGAAGCAATTCTAATTGTCATTATCTAATTGATAATCACTGTTAAGGTCATATCAATCAGTGTAGGTGAAAAATCCGTTTTGATTTGGGGTTTAGTTTGATTTGGGGGCGAAAGTCAAAAGTTGATAAGGTAAGTATCGTTGTTTTGATTCATTGATATCGAACTTGATAGTATCATGATCGGTCGAGTGGGTAGGCAACCGTAGGTTCGGGTAGGAGAAATTTAGGATAAAAGTGTTTTGTTGAAATGTGTTGGTCTATGTTTTCGAATTGAAATGTATTCATTCAGTCGGGGAATACCCTGAAGATTGATGTATTTATTCACCGGAGAATGCCCCGACGTATCATGTTGGCGTAGGCGGATCATGATCAAGGCCCGAGGCATCGGGTAAAGCACCAGAGTGTAGTTAGGATTAGTGTAGGTTAGATAGTATTTATTTTTGCATTTTTCTATTTTGGACTGTATAAATTGGACTGGACATTGTACTTTTGATTCGTTTTGTTTTGTTTGTTTGATTGATTATTTTTTTGTGTGTTTTGTGTGGTTTATACATTCTTAGTGTCAAGTTAGCCGATACGCTCCACAAAGCGATCATGGTCAAACTACGGGATCGAGGGGTGCCTAACACCTTCCCCTCAGTCAACAAAATTCCTTAGCCTGAATCTCTGTTCGCGGATCAGTTTTATAGTCAAAATCATTTTGAAAAGGATTTTTCAATGGTGACTTGGCACACTAGATTATGCCAAGTGGCGACTCTGAGTTTTTAAATGTAAAAATAATCCTTTTTCAAAACAAATCTTCATTTTGTCACTTTAATAATAAAAATCCTTTCGACCCTTAAAATCCAATCTTTTGGAGTATGAAAAAAGGGGTGTGACAACATAAACACACAATAATTAAACAAACAAACCCAAACAAAAAAAATCCTGAAAAATATAATATCCAGTCCAATTATATAGTCCAAAAATAGAAAAATGCAAAAATTTAAAGCTACACTAACCTACACTAGTCCTCAACTACGCTCCAATATTTTATCCGATGCCTCGGGCCTTCGTCACGGACGTCCTCCGAGTAAAAATACTTCGAGGCATTCCTCGGTGAATAAGCACATGAAACCTTGGGGCATTCCCTGGCCAAATGCATACACTTGAATCAAGTACGATAAACTAGAAAACATTCAACACACATTCCTCATTCAAATATTCAATAAAAACACTTATTCCTAAATTTTGCCTACCCAACCTACGCTTGCCTACTAGATTCAGTTTTTTACAATTCCAACAAATTCAATATAATTGATGATTCAAAGTTAATATGAATTCACCTTATCGTGCTTAACCCCTTCCCAAATTTCTTTTAACACATGAAAGTAATTATTAAGCCATATCAACATCGATTTCATACCAACGACTATCTATTCAGATAAAAAGCACTAAGTATCAACAAAATATTCGATCAATCATCGTCAAATACATAATAATAATAATAATAATAATAATAATAATAATAAGAGAGTAGAGCCAAGAATTGGACCTCAAAAGCTTTTGATTGACTTTAGAAGAGAGATGAGAGTCGCTTTGTGAACCTCAACGAACGCCGAAATCTCAACTATGAACCAATTCTAGCACAAATCCCTCAAAATTCAATTCAAAAAGAGACCCGCGATGACTCAAAAAGAAAACCCAAACAATGGTGCCTAAATCTAACCCAGATTTGAATCACGAATGAAATTACGCATCCATTTTCGTAACTGATGGAATTTTCGGTGAGACGCGATCTGAAAATTGAGTGGGATCACTTTTGGTGCTAGTCTAGGTCGGAGTACCACCGGTCGCGCCGTTTTCTAGCGAGTCTTGACGAAGCAGTGGCTAAACTCGTCGGAGAAACACCCCCTCTCCTCGATTCTTCTCTCTCCCAGATTCTCTCTTAGTTTTCTCTCTCCCTGATCAATTTTCTCTCAATCTCTCTGCCTTTCACTCTCGATATTTTTCTCGACTACTACCTTTCTCTCATCGTTTTCTGTGTGTTTGTCCTCCGATTTCCCTACAGCTGCCTCTCTAATCTTCCAAATTTTATCCCATGTGTGTGTGCGTTGTGTATTAACTGTGTGTGTTGAGATCTATGTGTGTTGTGATAATTGAGAGTGTCGATAAGTGCGTGTGTGTTTTGCATCTGTAATGGTGTGTGTATGACCAGTGTATGTTTTCTGGTAAGAATGAGTGGTGTCTTTATCGTGCAGATGGTGAGCTTTTCTGTAAGTGTCATCTGTCCTCTATCCCATTGTGAATTTTTATGTGTGAGTATGGTGAAATGGAGGAAAAAAGAAGATGGTTAGTATGTCCTCTACTGTGTGTTTGTGGTGCGTATATCGATGAGTGTTCAATGAAAAAAGAAAAGGAAGATGGTGAGTATATTCTGATCGTGAATCCCCCCTAATTGTGTAATTTTGTAACTGCATTCGATGGAATCAAACCTATGAGACCTTTTCTTTCTTCCTCTTTGCTTTTTTTATGGTATCCCATGTAGATGTATATTATTGGTAGCTTGTGGAAATATGCGTGTGGCGTGTGGGTCTCACATGACTGAGTGTGTAAGGTGAGTGAGGCATGTGTTTACTTGAGTACATTTAATGAAAAATAGGGAATGGTGCGTGAGGTGGCATGATGAGGTGTCAAAAGTGTCATGCCTTTGCTAATTTTTATCCTTTTTGAGGAAAAATTATGGTCAAACCCATTGATAGAACCTCAAATGTTGAATTGACAAGGAGAGTGTGCTATATTCTCCTTAGGCACGTGAATAGTAGAATAAAAAATATTTTATTTTTTTTAATTAAAAATTTTATATTTAAATTATTTTATTAACATAATTTTTAATTGTTATAATTTTTTAATTGAAAAAAAAAAAAGCACCCCCACCCCCACCCCATTCATCGTCATCTTCATCAATCCTCAACCTCATTCATCGTCGTCTTCATCAACCCCCTCTCACCAACCAAATCGTTGTCACCCCCAACCCCATTCATCGTCGTCTTCATCAACCCCCCAGCCCCCACCCCAGATCGTCGTCAACCGCCAAGCCCCCTTTCCCGTCATCATCGTCTCCTTTTCCAAGTTTGAAACACAAATGATTTATACCTAATCTTGCACATTTAGGTGAAAATTGAAGGATGGTGGTTCTGCAATTCCTTAAGCATCTACTGCGAAACTCCATTGAAATGGAAAACAAGAATGGAGAGATAAATCACAATTAATAATTTTTAATTTAGAAAAAAAATAGTGGAAGAGTTGTTCATCATGAACATAGAACTGTTCATTGTTCATCATGATCTGTTCATCATGAATCTCCAGATGTTCATTGTTCGTATCGAAATTGAATGAGTTGCATCACATTTCAAGATTTCGCAGCTATGACTTGGATAAAGTTATCAATTAACATAGAATTGTTTGTTGTTCTTTTTGTCAAGCTTTTATTTGGATTTTGTTGGATTTGCGGAATACTTGTAGAGTATGAATGTTATAGTATTAATGTCATAGTTTGTATTCGCATGACAGAAATATAAAAGCAATTCTAATAGTGCTATGGAGTTGTTGTGTATGTGTGTGTTGTTGATGTTGTTAATGGAGTTGCTCTGTGTATATGTGTGTTGTTAATGTTGTTAATGGAGTTGCTCTGTGTGTGTGTGTTGCTAATGTTGTTAATGGAGTTGTTGTGTGTGTATGTGTATTGCTGATGTTGTTAATGAAGTTTCTGTGTATGAGTGTGAAGACAATGGGGGAGAGGTGGGTGGGGTGAAGAAGAAGACTGGGTGGGTGGGGGTGTTTTTTCTTTTTTTTAAATTAATAAATTATTATTATTAAATGATACTAAATAAATGGAAAATGGACAAATCAAAATTTCCACAAAATAATTATTTTTTTGCCACGTATTTTATTTAATTGGTCATTTTTTCCACGTTAGCGCGTGTGTGCAACACACACTTTAGCTTTTAGCTGATCGGGAAAAATATGCCCAATTGGAACAAAATTTGGGGGGGGTTGGGATTTGATAGATACAGGCCTTAGTTTAGGTGCCTAAGTGAATTTTCGGGACAAGTTTGAGATCCTATCGATGGGTTTGACCAAAAATTATCAACTAAACAAAAGTATATGGTAAGGTAAATAAAAACAAGAAAAATGAGTAAAATATTTTCGGGGAGGGACAAAATTACGTGTCTACACATGATTCTTGTACTCCCTCAGTTTAAAAAAAATAATTTAGTTTGACTTGACACGAATTTTAAGAAAATAACAGACACTTTTTAATTTTGTGGTCCTAAATTAAAAATATGTGAAATATATCAAAATATCATTTAATCTTGTAATCTTAAACATGTTACATAAAAAGTTGAAATTGTCTTTACAAAAAAAGAAAGAGGCCGTTCTTTTTTAAAGAAATTAGAAAAGAAAATAGATAATTCATTTTTAAACCGAAGGAGTATTTGTTTTACACATTCGAAAGAAGAAATATGTGCAATTTACGGTTAAACAAAGTAATCATCCATAACTACCTTTAAAACGATTTGATTATGCAAATATTTAAATATGTCAATGAATTTCTTAAAATAAATATAAATATAAAACAAAATTACTGGGTTCAGTTAAGGATCCGTTCGTCATAAAAAGCAAAAAATATATTCACTTTATTTGGTATTTTTGAAGTTGAAAATAAAGTTGAAATTGTATTTGGCCATAGTATTTTAGAAATAGGATATTTTTTAAGTTGAAAAAATATAAAAAGTAAAAATAAATTTAATTTTTTTTAGAGTTTTATGACAATTGAGTTATTTTACGAAAATAAAAAGTATATATTGTTTTTTGAAAAAAATAAATTCAAAAGTGCAAAAACTGAATCCAAAAATAGTGAAAACACCTCTTGATTGAGGTGTTTGTCAAAAATACAAATACGGCGAAAAATGTATTTCAAAATATTTATAATCAAATAGATATTTTAAAATAACTAAAAATATATTTCAAAATATTATAAATAATATTTATGATCAAACACCTACTAAATCTGTAGCAGATACTCTAATCCGACACTACGAAAGAGCCAATATTATCTATTGTTATTATTCGGACAGAATAAATAAACCACAAGTAAAAGAAAAATAAGAATAACACACAAATTTACATGAAAACCTTGCGAGAAAATCCACGAGCAGAGGCAGAGGAACTTCACTATGAAAGAAGATGAGTACAATGTGGAGAATGGCGTAATTTCTGAATGTATAAAACCGACCCACTAATTGCACTTATATAGTATATGTGTGTACAAATAAGTCCTAGGTCGGATCCCTATGCTACCACCACAAACCCCATTAAAAATTACCAACATGAATCACACCGCAAAACTTTCAAAATCAGATCAACAAAATTCGAGTAACAACTCTAACATCTATGTTTTCTCCTACAATAATTAAGAAACAAAAGGAAAGGAAAAAAGAGAAAACACCAAGAGAAGCAATGATCAATGAGTATCATCCTATTTCGAACTATTCTTTGCATTCCACTTATTTCGACTTTTGCTTAACCTTTCGTACGTACATCTCGTACACTCTAATATTAACTTAACTTATTATACTAATACAAATAATAATATACAAATTCTAGCAAATTTAATCGTAGTTTAAAAAATATGAAATAACATGTAATAATGACTTATATTTTCCTTCTAATTAATGTAAGCATTATTTAATTTTTGATATTTAAATGATTTTTTACCGCAACTTTTTTCATACTCATTTTAGATTATTATTAATCATCATGGCTTATAATACTTTTATGTAGTTTTAAAATACATAAATTTTATTTAAAGATTTTATATCTAATTTATGATTAAAATTAAAAAAAGTTGACTCAAAAATTGGATTGTACCACATAACTTAGAAATTAAAAAAAAGTAAAAGTTGATGATGTAAAAATTCTTGTAACATTATCCATTTATATAACTTAAATCCAAAGTAAAGTAATTCAGTGGCATCATAAGTTCTGCCCCTACTCTTTGCATCATCCTATCTACCTCTCTCACAAACTGTAGCTAAACATTTTTTATTTTTTTTTAGCTTTTCCACAGGTAGTAGTATAGACAATACAAAATGAATTCCATGATCATTACATTATTATAATTGGAGTTGTGAAATCATAATCACAATTTATTTCAAAGAAAATGATACATTTTCATAAAAGGGTAGCTCGGTGCACTAAAGCAACCGCTATACGCGGTGTTCGGGGAAGGGCTTCACTACAAGGGTGTATCGTAAGTAGCCTTATCTTGTATTTCTGCCAGAGGTTGTTTCCAAGGCTTGAACTCGTGACGGCGTGACCTCCTGGTCACATGACAGCAACTTTATCAGTTACTCCAAGACTCCCTTCAAAATAATACATTTTCATATTTGAAATAATTTAATTTAATTTTTTAACTTTTGGTAACACGTTTTACCATCAAATAAATATCGGTATCATGTTTAATATTGTAAGTTTTAAAATTCTTTTTTCTTACCACACAAATTGACAGCAGTGGAAGTAAGATTCTTAAACCATGACTGTACTATTTTTTGTTTCTATAAATTCAACCCTAGCTCTTCCACTTCTCTTTCATTCTATCTTTCTCTTTTGCTTCTTCGTCTATATTACTTAATTCCAAATCTTTTTTGGTTATTAATATTAAACTAAGTACTAGAGCAAATCCTCTATTCTTTCACTATCATTGTACTAACTAAGTAAGAATCTTTATCCTCATTCTAAACGTACGGATTTTATAAATTAGTAAAAGAAATCTTCTGTTTCTTTTCTGTTTTGTTATTCCTCTGTTTCATAGTATTGTTCAAAAACAACAACAACAACAATAACATGGGCTCAACCTCAATTCTTCATCAGGGTTTGCAATCCTGCATGGAGCCACAATTACCTCAACAACATTTTCTAATAAGCAAATGGTGTCTTCCTAGATTAATTGATCTTTCCCAGTTTACCTTAAATACGTCTACTAATTTGAAAAAGACAGAAGCAGGAAATGATGGATTGTCTGAACAGCATAGCAATGTAGATAACAGCATTGGTGGTTGGAATTTCATACAAGATCTTTCTAACCCGAAAAAAGATTATTATTATGACCAAAAAGAAGAGTACGTTCACCCTATGGCGAAGCGCTCTTCTACCAGCCTTAGCATCAAAAGCTTGGAGATGTGTACTGAGAGCTTAGGGAGCGAAACGGGCAGTGACATGAGCGAAAGCATCGAGGAACACTCGTTTAACTTATCAGAAAGCGAGAATTCTCATCTAGCTCCACGATCCAAATGTAGGAAAATAGGCAAAAAACATGACAGGATAACTAATTTTCCACCTCCTATGCCTTCCCTTAGTCGAACGAATGGTTTTCAAGTGATGAGGCCTCATCGTGAAGGTGGGCGTTTAATCTTGAAAGCCACGACTATCAGTGTTCCTAAGTCTTACTTCAAAGCAGAACGCATTGATGGGAGGCTTAGGCTTTCTTTGTTAAATAATATTGAAGTTGATGAAGCGCGAGAAGATGAACATGAAAACGTTGATGAAAGTGATGATGGTGATATAAAATTAGTAAGTGAAAATGGATACGTAAGACCAAGCAAGTGCAAGGAAAATGGGAGTAGGATCAAAGGATACCAAGTTGGGAGACATTTTGGGTGCCCATACCTTAAATGCTGAAATGCTTGGTGGACATTTACTATATGCTTATTGATGTATTTTGGGTTATTATTATTATTTTATATTGTAATCTAACTTGATCTTTTAAGGGTAATTATTATGTTTATTGATATATTATATATAATATATTGTCCATTTGTGTTTGATTAAGATGCATTAGTTGGGGCAGAACGTGTCTATACCTATTAATAATGATATTATTATTGCATGCTATAAAGTTTGGTAATACGTACAAATAGTACTGAATTTCAGTACGCGTGAAATATTTAAAAGCTATTTTGCGGAGCATTTCAGGTAATATGTTAGTCTTCACTTGTAAAAAAACACTTTTTAAAGTGAAATTCATGTCCAAGCATAAATAGCTTTCAATATTGTTACTCCCTTCGTTTAAAAAAGAATGACCTTTTTTAATTTAACTTGAAATAAAATTTAAGAAAATAAAGAAACTTTTGAATCTTGTGGTCTTAAATTAAAGTTGTGTCAAATGTACTAAAATGTTCTTTAATCCTGTGGTTCTAAACATGTCATGTGGAAAGTTGAAATTAAATTATTATTAAAAAAAATTATTCTTTTTAAACGAACTAAAAAGGAAAATAGAATTTTTTTTTTTAAAGGGAGGAGGTCTAAAGTATTGCTCAATTGAGTAAGTGATCAAGTTCCATTCATCATGGACCAACTGGCATAACTGCCTTTTTTCTTTCGACACAGGAGAGTTCATGAAATATTTCATGGTACATGCAAGTGCACTTTCGTACTTCAAACTCTTACTGCAAAAAAAGTAAATAAATAAATAAATAAATAAATAAAGCATACTCTCTGTCACATTGTATATATGTGGTAGTATTTGATGAGTTAAGGGGAAAAAAGAGGAAGATTTTAAAAACGTGTGATCCGAGATAAAGTTGAAGTACTTATAAAACATCTAACAGAGACACATAAAATAAAATAGATGTAATAGCTACTATAAGAAACGTGCAATCAATTAAAAGCAAACAATTAATCAATCGCACAGTATATATAGTCATCGAGATCCAGATAACAAAGATGAACACAAATTTACTAGGTTCAACAGATATGCAATAAGCTAAGTTTTTCTGTAAGAGGAAAAGTTTCAATATGAAAACAGCTTTTATGAATTGCCGTTAAGCATTTAAACGAAATTACACTAAGGTCTTGTTTCATCAGGAGAAATTAGAGGAATAACTCTATCCTTGGGCTTAATCTAAAACGATACATTCAATGTGCACTTCTTGTTTCTGTACGTGCCTACTGATTACCTTATTTTAGCCTAACGGTTGCCTATTAATGGAATAGGTTGACTAACGTGTTCCAATCTGGCTAACACAGTAAGTAAATCACACAGTGATATTTACATAGAAAACACCTGGCTCAAACAGGTGTAAAAAATCATGACCTGTACCGCTACAAGATTTAACCCCAACTCTACTAAAACAACTGATCCTCAACAATCAACAAATTACAAGACTCTTGTAAACTAGGAATTAAACTTTAACTCCTATTTCTACAAAACACAAACCTTCCCAATGTGAATGTTCCCAAGTTTTCGAGTTCCCCAACTCGAAGACACTAATCCTACCTCAGTTTATACTCCACTGAGACTAGAATTGAACTGACAATACAACTCAAAACCAATCCTAATACATAAAATCTAAGACTCCTTAACTCGAAGTACTAGGAATAGGATCAATGATGATATCTTCAAGATGGTGAACCGCTCAGATAATTTGTCGATGCATTGCTTTTCTTTGTAAATGCATAAGTAACTAAGTGACTCACTCCCTCGAAATAAAAACAACTCTGCCAATAGTCCTTCAATGTCATAGTATTCTATCTTCATTTGTACTCTTCAACTCAAAAGAGTTTATTGTTTATTCAAAGTCCTTCTTTAAGTCAATCCCCTTAACTGAGTGAAGCTCTTTCTTTCACTATCTTTACATGTTTTACTCAATCACTACTTCTTACTCAATCATCACTTCTCCTTTCACGTGTGATCAATCATTACGATTTTATCAAGAGAGCTTATCTATTCCTGACTTCAAGCTAACTTGTTTGTATTCCCTAGTAATAATACCTGACCCCTATCTTCATGTGATTGGACCAACTTAGGTAGCATATTTCAATTACATGTCAATCATCAAAACTTCATCGATCTAACAAATTCCCTCTTTTTGATGATGACAAACCTACTGCCTTGATGCAACCATTATCTTCCTCGAAACACTTAGTCAAGAGAAGGCACTAAAATAAAACAGATTAGTCATTAGGTTATAAACATTTGCATAATTCATCTTCCTCCTTTTGACATCATCGAAAAGCTGGTTCAAGATAAGCCAAGACCAAAAAATAGACGTTTAATAATACATAGCTATTGGGTCTATCACTAAAACAAGCAGAAATGAAAGAAAAGACAAATAATGCATAAAAGTGTACAAGGAATAAGTTTAACGAGAAAAAGAGGTCATATCATGAAAACACCAAAACATGATAACTTGTAATCAATCCAAAAACAACAAGATGAAATAGAAAAAAACTTAGGGCTCTAAGAGTTGGTGAAGGTGAAAGGAACAAAAGGATGCAACTAGGTTAGCCGACGAACAATTTTAACATTTTCAGCGTGTGCACAAGTAAGATCAGCCTGAAGAAGATTGATTTTGGAAAAAAGCATTATTCTCTAAGCCTCATGATCAACCCAAGCTATTACCAAAGCAGCATTCTTCTTAGCAAGAACATTCTGGAGAGTAGAAATTCGAGTAAGGAGCTCTATTTTTTCAGTATTATGAACAACTCGAGAAAGTTTCAATTCTGGTTGAGCAACTTCCAAGTTAGTAGGCTGAGCATTTTTAGATATTTCGTGTTCCAGGTCCTCTTCCAGTTCTAATTCAGCAAGTATATTTCTCAACCTTTGCGTAAGATTATTAGTACTCCTCATTAAACTAGGTAGTGCTATATGATTCCCTAGATGATCAAGGGTCTCAGGAGTTTCCTCAATCTTAAAGTTTGTATCTTACTTAGTAAGGGCATCCTGAGTTTTCTTAGAATCGAAGAAATTAGAAGAAATAAGTTTTGCTACCTGTTCTTACAAGGAGAGAAAGATTTTGACTGAGCGAATTCTGAAGATAATTTAAAAATAGGATGTTCCATCGATTTTCCTATTCTCATAGAACAACTTAACATATCTGGAGAAAATAAGGTTGGTATAGGAATAGGTGTTGCAACACACCTATTTTTGCTAGCACGAAGAATGTGACTGGTAGAGTTTGGAGAAACATGAGTCACCGATTGGGTGAGGTGAGATTCACTGGGTGGTTTAGATTTGCTTGTATTGGATGAAAGTGAAGAAAAAGTCATGGAGAAGGAGGGATAAACACACTCTTTATGAAAATAGAGAGAATGGTATGAGTGTTGATATTTGGGTGAGGTAATTAGTGGTATATAAGGTGTGGAAAAGAAATTGTAGTTTAAGTAGAGGTCTAATGAGAGTGTGTTTGCAGTGTTTTGAAGTGTTTTGAAAAAAAAGGACTCTTAGGACTTCGCCGTTACAGACTTGAATAGTTTAGGAAGCAAATAAGTGTAGCTGTTTCATCAAGATGATTTTAGAAAAGATTAATGAAGATCATACCTGGTAGGTTTCAAAACACAACGAAAATCACTTGTATGAACTGGTATCTCTGAACAATTAAATACACAATTTAGTCAAGTCATTCAAAATTCTAGAATTAGGACACACAACTTAATGTACAAGACTGGATTACTCAACATTTTAGTTAGGACATAAACAAGAACTGATATTTCTAGTTAATCATTTTAGTTAGGACATAAACAAGAACTGATATTTCTAGTCAATCATGGAAGGGAGTTTATGCATTCTTAATCATCCCTAACTCTAATCTGTTCTTTTCAGAGTGCTCTTTGCTCAATGCCTTAGTGAAAGTATCAGCTATTTGGTCCTCAATGGAACAGAACATGATGGATATAAGACCTTTTTCAATATTATCTCTAAGAAAATGGTATCTAATATCTATATGTTTAGTTTTGTTATGTTGCACAGGATTATTAGCAATATTGATGGAATTTGTATTATCACAAAAGATAGGAACACAACCTACATCCATATCAAAATCCATGAGTTATTGCTTGATCCACAGCAATTGAGCATAACATGAACCAGCAGCAACATACTCAACCTCAACAGTGGACAGAGTTACTGAGTTTTGTTTCTTAGTGGACTAAGTTATTAGACATGGTCCAAGAAAGTGTGCCATACATGTAGTATTTTTCCTGTCCACTAAATAACCTGCATAATCAGCATCATATTAACCTACCAACTTAAAATTACTCCCTTTAGGGACAACAAATCAAGATCAGTGGTTCCCTTGAGATATCTGAAGATCCTCTTCACAACTTTTAAATGAGATTCCTTGGTATTTACTTGAAACCTTTCACATAAGCCTACAATGAAACAATATCAAGTCTGCTTGCTGTGAGACATAGCAGTGATAAAATTATCTCTCTAAACAACTTTGATCCATAAATGGACCTATTTCATCCATGACCAGCTTAGTAGTAGTGGCAATTGGAGTGCTGATTTCCTTGGCTTATTCCATGGAGAATTTTTTGAGAAGTTCTCTCTTATAATTTTGTTAATGAATCAAGGTTCCAAAAGGTAATTGTTGGATTTGTAGGCCAAAGGAAAAAGTTAGCTCTCCCATCTCACTTGTAATGACCCTTCAGTTCATTTTCCACATTTATTCTTATCTTTATTGTTTGAGCTTCTCAATAGCTTCCCCAAGTCATTTATGACTTGCTGGGATCAACGGTTCAGTTACTAGACAGTTCGTTTAATTTTTAGAGTCAATTTCCTATTTAGAAGTCTATTTGGTTCCCAATGGCCACCGAGTAAAAACTTCAGTGAAACAATCTCGGATGCAAAGTTTCACTACACCAGTAGATATGAAACATCAATTTTAGTCTAGGTAGACCTTTGGTTCGGTCCCTAATGCAGCCGAGCTTATTTATACCTATTGGTTGGAAAGTTAAAAATTTTAAAAAATGGGTGTAAGACCCATATTTCATTAAAACGATCTCGGATTGAAAATCCGGCTTCTCTATCGCATCCAAAATATTAATTTTAGTCTAGAGAGACCCTTGGTTTGGGTCCCAAGACTCCTAAACTTATTTCGGGCTATTGAGCGAAATTTATGAAAAATAAAACTATAGGTGTGGGCCCCACTTTTTGTTGAAATAATCTCAGATGAAAGTTTTGATGATTTAAATGAATTTGAAATGTGGTTTACACTCAAATTTCAGTATTGGATCATATATTTTGGATTTTGAATGAGTTTTGAGGATCAAAATAAGTTTTTAACTTTGTTGGCGGCCCAGACAGCGACTGCGACATCTCCAAAGATGGTAGGGGTATTTAAGCACCTTATAGGCTGCGTTTTTCACCATTTTTAGAGCCTAAAACCCTAATGGATATGTTAATTCAAAATTGAGTTTTGTGGGTGTCTAGAGAGCTTGGTAAACATCTTTTATCATGATTATCATCCGGATTAAGGTAAGATTTTATCACTTTATTGGTGAATTTCTTAGCTCTTGACCCAAAACTCCAATTTAGGTTAGACCTTGATTTAGCCCTAAATTTAGTTTGTTGTCACCCATTGATTGAGGGTTATAAATCCTTGGTATGACCATTGAATTGACCTCAGAAATATAATTTCCGTACGTGGGACAACTTGGGGTTTTTGGTGTCGTTTTTGGACCTGAAGCACAATAGTACAATATGGATATCGTTAGACTCGTATTGATGATTAGATTATGTCACACCCCTTTCTCGACTCCCAAAAGATATGGTTATAAATTAATGTTTAAAAGGGTTTTAATTATTAAAGTGACAAAAGATGAAAATTTGTTTCGAAAAAGGATTATTTATATTTTTTACTCAGAGTCGCCACTTGGCATAATCTGGTGTGCCAAGTCACCATTAGAAAATCCTTTTCAAAACCGTTTGACTCTTTGACCTATTTTGCGAACAGAGATTTCGGCTAAGGAATTTTGTTGACCGAGGGGAAGGTATTAGGCACCTCTTGATTCTGTGGTTCAACCACGGTCGCTTGGTAGAGCATATCGACTATTTTGCACTAAGAAATGTATGGGCCACACAAGAAGAATGCAAAACAATTAAACAAAACAAAACACCCCGAAATGTAAAGTCCAGTCCAATTATTACAAGCCGAACTAAAAAGGGACTGAAAGTAAACCTACGCTAATCCGGAACTAATGCTCTACCCAACGTCTCGGGCCTTCACTACGAACATCCTCTAGGTACATGATACCTCAGGACATTCCCCGGTGAATAAATATATACAGATACTTCGGGGCATTCCCCAACCAAATTGTACAATTGATTCAAAAGTGCTAAAATCAAACCATTCAATCAAATTTCAAACACTCAATCAACCCACAATCTCTAGATTTGCCTACCCGACCTATGTCTTGCCTATTCCAATCAGCGTATCTTGATACTACCAAATTCAATTAACGTTTATTTCAAGTCAAACAACTAATAAATCAAACTAATCAAAGTTCACTAATTATATCAAGTTTTCAATTCTCGCCCACTTATTCTCACATGAATTCAACTCTTTCAATTCCTTTATTCACGTAAATCAATCAATCAATATCAACCACAGTAATCGCGATTTCTCAAACACAATATCGAAACATATCCCCACGTCACAATCATCAACCAAACATAATATTCACTCCAACACATCAAATATAATAAACATGAAATAAAATAGGGGAATAGAATTGGACCTCGATTCGTAGCTTTCAAATTCCAATATTAATCGAGTGAAAAAAATGAAAACCGCATTCGAATATCCCGAGCAGAACCTCAATTTTATTTCAATCCGTAAATTGTTCGACGGCTGCCACCGGAATACCCCGAATCAAACCTCAACAATGCTCAAACTCAACTCGGTATCGAGAACAGTAACCAGAACAGATTAAAAACCCACAGAAAAAAAAACTCAATATGAACAAAACAACCTCAATATTTTCCCGTTACTGTTTCTACCATTTTCCAACAGATTTTGCCAAAATCGAACTAAAGTCGGTCCAATTTGGTTGGATTAAAGTTGGGGTCATCGTTCTCGTCGCGTCGGAACTCTGACGAGCTTCGAAAATAATGAAAAACAGAGAGAACCTGACCGCGTCAACGTTTTCAGTGATGCCTCGCCAGAAAGACCTCTCTCTCTCCAGTAACTCTCCCTCTCTCACTCGTTTTCTCTATCTCAATTCTCTCTCGATTCACTCTCTCTGAAATATTCTCTTTTCTCTACTCTTGATTTTTCTACTGACGACCTTCTCCCCCTGTTCTCTCTACTGACGACCTTCTCCCTCTGTTCTCTCTCTACTCTCTCGATTTCTACCCTTTGTGTGTTTGTATTTTCAAATTTCTAGGGAATGTATTCTCACTAATACCCCCATCGTTGTGTTGTTACTGTGTATACCTTGTAGTGTGTATTTCAATGGAGAATTGGAGTGTATTGTGTGTTATTGTTGTTGGTTGCTGTCTTTTCTCCCCATCTTTCTTTTGCCAGCCGTCTGCATATGTATACCACTATGTGGGTGTATAAGTTTCCGATTAGGTGTGTGATATGTTCAGTGAGAGAATATGTAGATGAGAGCATGGATTTTTTTGTGTGTCCCCAATTGTTGTATGGTGAATCCTTTATATCTGTGTGAATTGTGAGCAAAATATGGAGGATGATGGCCCCTTTTGTGTGTGTGTATATATGAGGTGAGGGTGGGGTAGTGGTGAGGTAGGTGGGGTCACATAGGGTAGGGGTAGTGGTGAGGTAGGGTAGAGTTTGTTAGGATAGGGTAGGTAGGTGTTGTGTTTTAGTTGGGTGGGTTGTTAGAATATTAGGATAAAACAAAATTAGTTAGGGGATTGTTATTTTTGTCATTTTGTGGAGGAATTATCACACGGGTGAGGGTACACGGTAGTATAACATAAAATCGGTAAAAGTGAATAAAATTTGAACTTTAAGAGGACGAAATCACGTGTCTACATCATGCCCCCTTTGGATGTAAACACATGGTGTTTTCATACAAAGCAGTAGACAACGAGGCAGAATTTTGTCCTGACCTTTATTTAAAAGCATAGAGCAAGAGGAAAGAGGAAAATCAGGTCTTGACTTAGGACATCCTACCCACCCTAGTTATGAGGGGATCAAATGAAGAATATCTCCAAGGATTGGAAGGAGATGGGCTATACCGAGTTGAAGAGTCCGCGGCTCTGTTATTACATCAAAAATGTAAATTACAAGTTAAAACATAAATAAAATTACAAAAATCCTATCTATGCAGCTTCTATTGGTTCTTGACTCGACTTTCATCACCTTATTCTTCAGGCGGGCTCCTGACTTGCAATTTCTTTCAACTTGTTGCTTGGCTTTCAATTGCTTCGCTTTGTTGCTTGACTTTTCGTTTCTTCACCCTATTCTCCAGGCGGGCTCCTGACTTGCTATTTCATAACTTTGTTGCTTGACTTTCATTTCTTCACTCTGTTCTCCAGGAGGGCCTCTGACTTGCTATTTCATCACCCTTTTCTTCAGGCGGGCTCCTGAAACCCAAAATTAAAACTAGAACGAAACTTATACCAAACAAGAATTATAATCAAGTAGTATTTCATTTTTGAAAGCGTTGTACCATTTTCTAGGAGGGTCCTGAACATAAGGTGAAATCCCATTTTCTAGGAGGGTCCTGAAAAGAAAGTAAAATTTCATTTTTCAGGAAGGTCCTGAAAATAAAGTAAAATCCCATTTTTCAGGAGGGTCCTGAACAGAAAGTAAAATCCCATTTTTCAGGAGGGTCCTGAACAGAAACTAAAGTCTCATTTTTCAGGAGGGTCATGAACATAAAGTAGAATTCCCTTTTTTTAGGAGGGTCCTGAACATAAAGTATATTCCCATTTTTCAGGAGGTCCTGAACATAAAGTAAAATCTCATTTTTCAGGAGAGTCCTAAACAGAAAGTAAAAATCCCATTTTTTAGGAGGATCCTAAACATAAAGTAAAATCCCATTTTTCAGGAGGGTCCTGAACATAAAGTAAAATCCCATCTTTCAGGAAGGTCCTGAACATAAAGTAAATTCCCATTTTTCAGGAGCGTCCTGAACAGAAAGTAAAATTCCATTTTTCAGGAGGGTCCTGAACATAAAGTAAAATCCCATTTTTCAGGAGGGTCCTGAACATAAAGTAAAAATCCCATTTTTTTTAGGAAGGTCCTGAACAGAAAGTAAAATCCCATTTTTCAGGAGGGTCCTGAACATAAAGTAAAATTCCATTTTTCAGAAGGGTCCTGAACATAAAGTAAAGTCCCATTTTTACAGGAGGGTCCTGAACAGAAAGTAAAATCCCATTTTTTAGAAGGGTCCTGAACAGAAAGTAAAATCCCATTTTTTAGGAGGGTCCTGAACAGAAAGTAAAATTCCATTTTTCAGGAGGTTCCTAAACAGAAAGTAAAATCCCATTTTTTCAGGAGGGTCCTGAACAGAAAGTAAAATCCCATTTTTCAGGAGGGTCCTGAACAGAAAGTAAAATCCCATTTTTCAGGAGGGTCCTGAACATAAAGTAAAATCCCATTTTTCAAGAGGGTCCTGAACAGAAAGTTAAATCCTATTTTCATAAGGGTCCTGAACATAAAGTAAAATTCCATTTTTTAGGAGGGTCCTGAACATAAAGTAAAATTCCATTTTTCAGGGGGGTCCTGAATAGAAAGTAAAATCCCATTTTTCAGTAGGTTCCTGAACAGAAAGTAAAATCCCATTCTTCAGGAGGGTCCTGAACAGAATGTAAAATCCCATTTTTTCAGTAGGGTCCTGAAAAGAAAGTAAAATTGCATTTTTCAGGAGGGTCCTGAATAGAAAATAAAATATCTTGCATGTGCATTTCCAATGATAGCTGAATTAACTGAAGCTAATTTTCCCCTATATCAACAAAGAAAATTTGTCAGTTAAAAACTTAGTGGTGGATTGCAGATCTTGGCTTCTCAGGTATCTGCCCAGCACTCGTTCCTTTCATCTGTGTTTCCAAATCGCTAACACTTGTCATGTCTTGCCGCATCATTGAACCGAATCCAGATTGAGGAAAGTGAGTTCTGACTCGCACAATGGGCTTCTATTTTACCATGCCTCTGAGGCGCACCCTTTTCCCAAATCTGAATGTTTCCACGAATCTAACAGCCTGTCGGTTGATCGACTTCCTTTGTTTCATGTTGAATTACGATCATATTTCTTTCCTGTGATGTTCCTTGACTTTTCATCGTATAATTGGAAAGACTGGTAGTAAATTTTGAAATCCTTTCTCGCTTGTTTTGACACGGACTTAACTTAAAATATAAAGAAATGATGGTGACTTTTATTTTAATAAATGACATAAAAGATAAAAGAATGAATATGTAAATGAAAGAAAAGGGCAATGTCCCGTATCCAAAAAGAAAACTTATCTGAATACGACAACCAACTCCAATGAGTATGACATGCATTTTGGATTGAGCTGTCTGATCTTCCTATCCAAACTCCCCATTTGTTGTTGAGTTCGTTCCTTTGTCGCTGAGTCGCTTCTTCAAATCCATTGGACTCATACATCAAATTCGATTGACGATATCTTTAAAGACTTTCGCCAATAAATCTATTTCTTTTCACTTTTCACTTTTCTCTTGAACTCTTCATCGCCTTACGGTGCTTGTGAGGGTTTTCACCAATAAGACTCGCTCATTTTTTGTATTTCTCTCCACTCACCATCGCCTTATGGTACCTGCAAGGGTTTTCACCAATAAGACTCTCTCATTTTCATTTCTCTCAACTCACCATCGCCTAATAATACTCTCTTATTTTTGTTTTTCTCTCCACTCACCATCGCCGTATGATGGCCACAGGGATTTTCACCAATAAGACTCTCTCATTTTTGTATTTCTTTCCTAATTTCTTATGTTGAGGGAGACAAGTGGTATCTCACAATGTATCATCATATCCATTTCATGCTTAGCCTCAACATTATCAAAAATTGATATGAAGGACTTTCTTTGATTGTAACTTGACTTTCGGTTAAGGTTAGAAAAGGATGGTAAGGGATTCAAACGATACTTGGAGTGGGGGTGGGACTTACAACTTTTGGAATCGACTCAAACAACACATTAACTCATGCCCTAGTTTTGTTGACTGGGTGAATCTTAAATCTTTCTTTAGTTGGGCCGAACCCGAAATAGGGCAGCCTACGTATCTCACTCCCGAGAGAGGAGAATCAGGTCGGACGTAGTTCTATCAAATTGTTCTTTGTTTTGATTTGATTTTGTTTGATGATTTTTTTCAGACTCTTTCTTTCATTCTTATTTTCTTGACATTTATCTTAGACTCTATTTTGATTCCAAAAGAGGGATATGAAAGAAAATTGAAACGAAGCTCAAACGGGTAAACAAAGGATGGCACAATGTTTGGATAGAATAACAAAATGTCTTCATCATATCAATCTTAAAAAATGCAAGTACTAAACATGCAATAAAATCAACAAAGGATCAAATATCATACATAGTATCTTTTGACCACATCAGCATTGATAGCCATTTCTGCCATTTTGCCTTCAATAGCTGTCAAATATAGGGCTTCATTGGGTAACACTTTCTTCACAACGAAGGGACCTTGCTAGTTAGGGGAGAACTTGCCTTTCGCTTCAACCTGGTGAGGAAGGATACGTCTCATTACCAACTGACCAACTTCAAAATTCCTAGGACGGACCTTTTTGTTATACGCTCGAGCCATCATCCTTTGGTACAACCGGCCATGACACACAGACGTTAGCCTTTTTTTCTCAATCAAACTCAAATCTTCCAGTCAGGTTTTTACCCATTCGTCATTATCAATCTCTGCTTCTACAATGACTCAAAGAGAGGGAATTTCAACTTCTGCAGGGATGACTGCTTCTGTCCCATACACCAATAAATATGGAGTTGCCCCTGTTAAAGTGCGAACAGTGGTGTGATAACCTAGCAATACAAACGGCAACTTTTCATGCCACTTCCTAGACCCTTGTACCATTTTTCGCAGTATCTTTTTTATATTCTTATTGGCGGCTTCTACAGCACCATTGGCCTTTGGGCGATATGGAGTAGAGTTTCGATGCGCGATATTAAACTGTTGACATACTTCTTGCATCAAATGACTATTGAGATTGGCAGCATTATCTGTAATAATCATCTTAGGAATTCCAAATTTACAAATGATATTGGCATGAACAAAATCTACCACAGCCTTCTTTGTCACTGACTTGAAAGTTACTGCTTCTACCCACTTTGTAAAGTAGTCAATGGCTACCAAAATGAATCTATGCCCTTTTGATGCCTTCGGCTCAATCGGTCCAATCACATCTATTCCCCAAGCCACGAACGGCCATGGAGCAGCCATTGCATGTAACTCAACAGGAGGAGATCGTATCAGATCACCATGTACCTAACACTGATGACACTTTTGAACAAATTGAATAGAATCTCTTTCCATAGTAAGCCAGTAATAACCTGCTCGAAGAATCTTCTTTGACAAGACATAACCGTTCATATGCGACCCGCATACTCCAGAGTGTATTTCAACCATGATTGTCGAGGCTTGTTTTGCATCTACACACCTTAAAAGTCCCAGATCTAGGGTCCTCTTATACAAGATTCCCCCACTTAATAAAAATCCACTGGCCAAACGCCTAATCATCCTCTTTTGATCATTGATGGCGTATACTGGGTATTCTCTTGACTGAATATACCGCTTGATATCCAAGAACCAAGGTTCTCCATCGAGCTCTTCTTCAACCGCATTACAGTAAGCATGCTAATCACGACTCTGTATATGCATTGGATCGATGTAGGCTTTGTCAGGATGTTGGAGTATTGAAGACAGAGTAGCTAAAGCATCAGTAATTTCATTACGAATCCTTGGAATATGCCTAAATTCTACTAACACAAACCATTGACATAGCTCCTACAAGCATTGTCGATACGGGATGAACTTCAAATCTAGAGTCTCCCAATCGCCTTAAATTTGATGGAAGAGCAAATCTGAATCTCCCAACACCAATAATTCTTGGACTCCCATATCAACAGCTAACCTCAAACCAAGAATGCAGGCTTCATACTCTGCCATATTATTAGTACAGTAGAATCGAAGTTGTGCTGTCATTGAGAAATATTATCCTGATTCACAGATAAGAATCACAACTAATCCAACACCTTTAATATTGACCGCTCCATCGAAGAATAACCTCCAACCTGGATAAGCATCTATAACGATTTCATCGACACACGATACTTCTTCGTCAGGAAAATATGTCTTTAATGGCTCGTACTCTTCATCGATGGGATTCTCAGCAAGATGATCTGCCAAGGCTTGGGCTTTCATGGCGGTTCGAGTCACATATACAATGTCGAACTCGGCAAGCAATATTTGCCACTTTGCCAATCGACCCATCGGCATAGGCTTCTGAAAGATATACTTCAAAGGATCCATGCGGGAGATGAGATAAGTAGTATAGCATGAGAGATAATGCTTCAATTTCTGTGCTACCCAAGTTAGGGCGCAACACGTCCTTTCAAGAAGAGTATACCTAGTCTCATATGCGGCGAACTTCTTACTAAGATAATAAATAGCCTGCTCATTTTTGCCTGTGACATCATGTTGACCCAGGACACAATCGACAGAATTTTCCATAACTGATAAATATAAGATCAAAGGCCTACCAGGATTCGGGGCTACTAGCACGGGCGGATTTGACAAATATCTTTTGATTCGATCGAACGCCTCCTGACATTCTTCAGTCCATTTTACTGCAGCACTCTTTTTCAGCAACTTGAATATGGGCTCACAAGTGGTTGTGAGTTGAGTAATAAACCTGCTAATGTAGTTCAGTCTACCAAGCAAACTTATCACCTCCGTTCTATTCTTGGGTGGGGGCAAATCCTGAATGGCTTTGACTTTTTAGGGATTCAATTCAATTCCCCAACGGCTGACTACAAACCCCAACAGCTTTCAATATGGAACTCTAAATACACATTTTGCCAGGTTGAGTTTGAGATTATACCTGCGAAGCCTTTCAAAGAACTTTCTTAAATCTTTAACATGGTCGGCCTGACTTTTTGACTTAATAATCACATCATCCACGTAGACCTCAATCTCTTTATGCATCATATCATGAAACATAGTGGTCATGGCTCTCATGTATGTTGATCCAACATTTTTCAAACCGAACGTCATCACTCAATAACAATAGGTTCCCCATGGTATGATAAAAGATGTCTTCTCCGCGTCTTCATCATCCATAATGATCTGGTGATATCCGGCATAGCAATCCACAAAAGAGGCAACCTCGTGTTTAGCACAGTTGTCTAACAAAATGTGGATGTTGGGCAGTGGAAAATCATCTTTCAGACTTGCTCTGTTCAAATCATGGTAATCAACACACACTCAAATTTTGCCATTTTTGTTTGGTACGGGAACAATATTGGATAACCACATGGGATAGCGAGCTACTCGAATTACTTTGGCTTCAAGTTTTTTTATGATTTCCTCTTTAATTTTAATACTTACATCCTTTTTAAACTTCCTCAACTTCTGTTTGACAGGAGGGAATGCGGGATTAGTTGGCGATTTGTGAGTCACTAATTCAATGCTTAAACCAGTCATATCATCATAAGACCATGCAAAAACATCCTTATAAGTCATTAATGCTTGAATCATTCTATCTTTTAGCTGTGGCAAAACATGTACACTGATTTTAGTTTCCCTAACATCTCCTTGATCTCCTAGATTTATTGGCTCAGTCTCATTCAAATTAGGATTCGATTTGTCTTCAAATTGTTCCAACTTTTTGCTTATTTCTTCTAGTGCTTCTTATTCATCATATTCCCCATCCTTCCTCATTACATCTTGATTAGTTTGGATTTTAAGGTCAAGATAAAAATTCCACACGCATGTCATGTCATTAGAATCAGCATAAAAAGAACTGTGTAAAAAAAAAAAAAACAAAATATATTAGACACTAAACAAAAGGGACATTGCATTTCATTAAATAAAAAGATAGAAGGGTTTAAAGATAGATGACAACATAACATAAACAAACTAAAATCCAAATTACAACCCTGAAATAACTCGAATAAATAGAAAGAAACACAAAATAAACTACCAAAACTCCCTCCTGACGGGGAGAGGAGTGACTTCCCAATTATTGAGCCGGACAGCTGGACCTATGAATTGCACATCTGCCATACTGGTACCTTCTCCTGCTTTGACCATATCAATTTTAATAAAAAGGTTCTGACAGTCATTACCCAATTCAACTTCAAATTTCACATGCTTCGTGACACCGCTCTTAACAAATGATTCATTGAGTAGTGGCATTGGGAGAGGGAGTGACCATGTTTCCTTTTTCCTTCCCTTGGCTTTCTTCAGATCTTCAGTTGTAGGCTCAAATCCCAGACCAAATATGCCCACGTTTATACTCAGACATATGGGATGAACTATACTATGCAGATACGCTCCCAAACTTTTTCCTAGCTTGAATCCATATTTCCAAAGTTCACTCACCATCATGATAGAAGCAGAAGACAATTGCGGTCCCGGTATAGCCTGCCATTCAAGGATACAATTCACTGGCACTGTATCAAAAATTTGATAGACGAATGTCTCCTCTATGTTATTTGCTTCAATAAAAGACAAGGGAGAATCTTCGTAGGCTGACAAATCTCCTTCACCATGAATAACTACTTCTTGCCTGTCATGCTCAAACTTAATCATTTGGTGCAGTGTAGATGCAGCCGCCTTGGCCTTGTGGATCCACGGCCTACCCAACAACAGATTATAAGAGGAGTCTACATTCAATACTTGAAACTCTATGGCGAACTCAACAGGCCCTATGGTCAACATTAGTTCTATTTCTCCAATGGAATTTGATTTTGCACCATCGAAAGCCCTAACACATACATTGTTGGGTCTGATCCTGTCAGCACCAATATTCAACTTCTGCAAAGTAGAAATAGGGAAAATATTTACACCTGAACCTCCATCAATCATAACATGAGTGACATAGAAATCTTCATACTTCACTGTAATGTAAAGGCCCTGGTTATGCCCTGTACCTTCAACGGGCAATTCATCATCAGAAAAGCTGATCCGATTGACCTCAAAGATATTTCCAACCATTTTCTCAAGTTGGTTGATTGTAATCTCCCTTGGAACATATGCTTTATTTAATACCTTCAGTAAAACATCACGATGCTCCTTGGAGTGCAACAACAAAGATAAAAGGGAAATTTGAGCAGGGGTTTTCTTTAACTGGTCTAATATTGAATACTCTGGCAATTTTATCTTTTTCAAAATTTCTTCGACTTCTTCCTCGGTGATAGACTTTTTGATAGATGATGGTGCACTCACCGTTGGCTTGAACTTTCTTAAGCTTTCAGGCATGAAGCATCTTCCTGACCTAGTCAAACCCCCTACCTCACCTATATCTTCCACAACTTTTTTCCCATGATAGGTCATCACAGTCCGCCCATAATTCCAAGGAACTCTTTTCGTATCAACTATCGGAGGTTGGGTCACCGATTTGAGGAAAATAGGCGCTGCCAGTGCTCCTTTCATCGTCAAGATAGGCTAACTCAGAGCTCCCACCACTGTCAATTTAGATTTATCCTGACTTAAATCAACATACCTTCTGGAGCCTTGTACTGTGATTAGGGGTTTCTTTGTGCTTTCTTGGGCTTTATCTTCTCTTATTCCTTCCCGGTTCAATGACATTGCTTTCAAAGACTCCACTACATTTACTGATTTCTCTTCAATGGTCTGTATCTTGACAATAGGCTTATAACCCATCGAAGAATCTTTCCCGTCATATATCAATTCTAACATATTGGCTTCAGCATGGGTTGGTAATGGATTCTGGTTAATGTTTGGACCTTCTGGGGCTTGGACCAGCATCTGATTTGTGTTAATTAAATCTTGGATAGCTCTCTTTAAATGCCAGCATTTCTCGATATCATGGCCTAGCATATTAGAACAGTACGCACACCATAAAGAATAATTGAGATTCCTCGGTGGTGGATTTGAAAGCCTTCCTTGAATTGGGCTTAAAACCTTCAACTTTCTCAACCTATCAAACAAACTAGCATATGGCTCCCCAAGAGGTGTGAATTGATTTTTGACCGCCTTATCCTTCTTATACTTGGGCCTAGACTGAAAACTGGGTCTGGAGGGGTTTTGGTAATTTGGTGGAGCGAGTGGGAGATTTTGTGGAGCTTGCGCGCGTCACTGCAGGTAAGAAGGGGTTTGGGCATATGGCTACGTGCTATATACTGGGTACGGGGGTGGTGGAATGGAATATAAAGGGTTTTATGGAGGGTAGTAATAGTGGGGAGGAATATATGGAGCTTGGGCGTAGAATTGGGATTGGGATTGGGGAGAGGGGCGAGGTGGTCTTTTGAGAAAGGAATGGGTTCCAGCTACGACAGTCGCCACGTTCTCTTTCTTCTTTTTACCTCCAAATGCGCCAGATCCACCTTGAATTGCTTGTGTAGTGTCTTTTAATGCGGCAAAACTCACTATTCGGTCGTTCTTAATTCCGTCCTCTATCGTCTCCCCCATTTTGAGGACTTCCATACAAGACTTTCCCATTGCCGGAAGTAAATGTTGAAAATAGGTCTCATACTGCGCCTGAATGAAAACTTCTACCAACTTACTTTCTTTCATTGGAGGCTTTACCCTGGCGGCCTGTTCACGCCACCTTATCGCGTATTCCCTAAAACCTTCAGTGCTCTTTTTCTTCATGTTGACCAAGGATTTTTCGTCCTGAATCAGGTCGATGTTATACTGAAAATGTTGAATAAATTCATAAGCCAAATCATCCCAGCTATTCCATTTATTAATTTCTCGATCGATAAACCATTCTGAGGCCAGATCTGAAAGACTCTTGCCAAAGAAGGCCATGAGCAGTTCTTCTTTTCCTCTTGCAGCCCTCAACTGGTTACAATAACGTCTTAAGTGTGCCACGGGATCACCGTGTCCTGCATACTTCTCGAACTTAGGCATCTTAAAATTGGGGGGAAGGTTGATGTCTGGGAACATGCAAAGATCTTTATAGGAAACACTCCTATAATCTCTGATTCCTTGCAAATTCCTCATATCCTGTTCTAAACTTTTCAATTTCCGGGCTATGATATCCTGTTCCTCTGTTGCGATAGCTTTCTCCATATCAAATGGAAATACAAGCGGCTTAGTATACCCATACGGTTCATTCATTTGCTAAGTAGGCTCCGGGGCATAATACTGACGACACCTTCAGTACTAGCTCACTGGCAGACCTAGGAAGCCTCATTGTGGGACGCACAACATATATGGGAGTTTTATGTGGTGGCGGAGCCATGAATACCGGTGTGATTGGTGGTGTTGGCTGAGCAGCTGGTCTTGATTGGGGAGCTGCCAAGGGCACACCAAAACTGCTAGAATAATATTATCAAGGAGTGAACCCTGGTGCGTGCTCAGGTGACTCAGTAGGAGCAGAGAATTGCACCTGAGAGAGCGGTGGACAATTAGAGATATTCCCAAGACCTTCAGGGAGCGGAGGAGGAGGCATTCCACTGGCCCATGCCCGGTGCAAATCTATCAGTAATTACCTGAGCCTACTACCTCATCATTGTGCTCTGAACTTTCTTCTCTGTAATCCTGATCCGGGTCAACGAGCGAATTTTCAATCTCCCTGCTATCCATGGGCAGCTATGCTTTGGATCTAGTGAAGTATGGGTGACTAGCCAGAGTGCTGTAAACCTACCACTGTTATTTGAAAGAGCATACTCATCAAAGATGACATCCGTTAGGATTAGGGCACACAACAAGCATGGGAATCACATTGGTAAAATTGCCCTAAATTCATGTTCATTTCTACCAGCTTTTGAGGGTAGCGAGGTCATTTTAACATCATCCTGATTTTTGTCTATACTTGTTTTTTTATCTACACTTATTATTATATTATTATTATTATATTATTTTTGTATCCATGTCTGCTCTTTTCTTTTCTCTCGTTATCTACCTTTATTTTATCATTCTTTATGGCTTTTGTTTTTCTTTAGAAGAAGAAAAATAATTAAAAACAACGAAACAAAATGATTAGATTGAACCCAAAAGTAGGTTGCCTACGTATCATGTTGTACATGAATCAGATCTTGCATAGTTCGTGACAGTCTTGCCAAAATGGATTAAACTCTTTTTTCATTCTTTTGCTTGAAACTTTAAAAAGAAAAGAAACTAACAATTTGTCAAAAGAATTGACGAACATCTTTTTGCATTTTTTTTACTTTTAAAATACCTATACAAAACGAAACCTATGATTACCAAAGAAAAATCTTTTGGGGTTTTCAATTTTGAATTTCATATGAAAATGAAACTTGAAACTATTAAAGGAAAATCTTTTTATAGTTTTCTCTTGAAGATGTATATGAAACACCTACTCTAAATAAAGAGTGAAGAAAATCATTTTTTGAATTTTTTGGAATAAGATCAACCAAAAATAAAACCTACGACTATTAAGGATTTTTTTTTTGTATTTTTATTTTCAAGACATGTATGAAACACCTACTTTAGATGAAAAGTGAAGAAATTTATTTATATTTTTTTTTTGGCTTTTTTTTAAATAAGATCCCCGAACCAACAATAGGCTCCCTACGTATCTCACTCCCGAAAGAGGAGACTCAGGGGTGCATAGTTCGTCCAGATTGGACAATTAACGATTAACTAATACATTGACCCTAACTTAAGAGACACTACCAAAAACAAATGAGAAAAAGAGAAAAAAAAATGGATTTTCAGCTAGACACTTTAACTAAGACTGACACTGCCAATTATGAAGAAAAAAAAATCTTTTTGGTATTTTTGTTTTTGAAAAATAAGTAGAAAAGGTAAACAAAACTCTTTTTTTCCTTTTTTTTAACTTACGGTACTTTGAGAAGACAAATGCAAAACGTAAAGGAAAAAAATCTTTTTGAGTTTTTGGATCGTGAAGAACAAAAGCCATAAAGAACTCTAAAATAAACTACGACACCCTCTTTTTTCATTCTTTTCGACTTATTTTTTCTATTTTTTCTTTTTCGTTTTTGCCTACGCACCTTACTCCTAACAATTTTTTATTTTTTTTTCAAAAATCAGTCCGTCAAATGACCACGTTACCCTTAAAAATGCAGCAGTTAGCACGTAGGGATGCTTTAGAGGTGAGTCTCCTACAAAGGTCCACGTGGGTCCCGCTAGGTCTCCGTATGATGCACATAAGCATGAACTAAAGGTTGACCTACGTTGTAGTTCACTAACAAGGCTGTTCGGGGGAGCATATGGTTGATAGTGGCTGCTTTGCTTTCCACCTACTCCATAACACCGACGGCTCCCCCCCTAAAATAAGGGTGACTCAACTAGAGGTTGTGTACAACATCTGTACTATGAACTTGTTGCAGAATGAAGGCCGGAGGGTGGACTCATGATGACAGATATAAAGCGGTAACACATAGGATAAATACTATAAACAAAGAGCACGAAAAAGTACAAAAGTGAAAATAACACAAACAATAACCACAAACAATGATTATACACTCGTAATGCCAAACAAAGCCGATACGACTCCAAAAATAGCTCGAATTCTGAAAACTTGTCATTGACTCCCCAGCAGAGTCGCCAAAGTTGTCACACCTCTTTCTCGACTCCCAAAAGATATGGTTATAAATTAACGTTTGAAAGGGTTTTAATTATTAAAGTGACAAAAAATGAAAATTTGTTTCGGAAAAGGATTATTTATATTTTTTACTCAGAGTCACCACTTTGAATAATCTGGCGTGCCAAGTCACCATTAGAAAATCCTTTTCAAAACCGTTTGACTCTTTGAACTGGTTTGCGAACAGAGACTCCAGTTAAGGAATTCTGTTGACCGAGGGGAAGGTATTAGGCACCTCTCGATCCTGTAGTTCAACCACGGTCGCTTGGTAGAGTGTATCAACTATTTGCACTAAGAAATGTATGGACCATACAAGAAGCATGCAAAATAATCAAACAAAACAAAACACCCCGAAATGTAAAGTCCAGTCCAATTATTACAACCCGAACTAAAAAGGGACTGAAAGTAAACCTACGCTAATCTTGAACTAATGCTCTACCCGACGTCTCGGGCCTTCACCACGAACGTCCTCTGGGTACATGATACCTCGGGGCATTCCCCAGTGAATAAATATATACAGATACTTCGGGGCATTCCCCGGCCAAATTGTACAATTGATTCAAAAGTGCTAAAATCAAACCATTCAATCAAATTTCAAACATTTAATCAACCCACAATCTCTAGATTTGTCTACCCGACCTACGTCTTGCCTATTCCAATCAGCGTATCTTGATACTAC
Source organism: Capsicum baccatum var. pendulum (assembly GCA_030864225.1). Classification (NCBI taxonomy): domain Eukaryota; kingdom Viridiplantae; phylum Streptophyta; class Magnoliopsida; order Solanales; family Solanaceae; genus Capsicum; species Capsicum baccatum. The sequence goes on from CM061550.1 coordinate 270,628,652, forward strand.
CAAATTCAATTAACGTTTATTTCAAGTCAAACAACTAATGAATCAAACTAATCAAAGTTCACTAATTATATTAAGTTTTCAATTCTCGCCCACTTATTCCCACATGAATTCAACTCTTTCAATTCCTTTATTCACATAAATCAACCAATCAATATCAACCACAGTAATCGCAATTTCTCAAACACAATATCGAAATATATCCCTACGTTACAATCATCAACCAAATACAATATTCACTCCAACACATCAAATATAATAAACATGAAATAAAAGAGGGGAATAGAACTGGACCTCGATTCGTAGCTTTCAAATTCTAATATTAATCGAGTGAAAAAAAATGAAGAACGCATCCGAATATCCTGAGCAGAACCTCAATTTTATTTCAATCCACAAATTGTTCGACGGCTGCCACCGGAATACCCCAAATCAAACCTCAACAACGATCAAACTCAACTCTGTATCGAGAACAGCAACCCGAACAGATTAAAAACCCACAGAAAAAAAGTCAATACAAACAAAACAACCTCAATATCTGCCCGTTACTATTTCCACCATTTTCTGGTAGATTTCACCAAAATCAGACTAAAGTCGGTCCAATTCGGTCGGATTAAATTTAGGTTCGTTGTTCCCGTTGCTTTGAAACTCCGGCGAGCTCCGACAATGATGAAAAATAGAGAGAACCTGACCACGGCAACGTTTTCAGTGATGCCTCACCAGAAAGACCTCTCTCTCTGCCGTAACTCTCCCTCTCTCACTCGTTTTCTCTATCTCAATTCTCCCTCAATTCACTCTCTCTTAAATAATCTCTTTTCTCTACTCTTGATTTTCCTACTGATGATCTTCTCCCCCAGTTCCCTCTCTACTCTCTCGATTTCTACTCTGTGTGTGTGTGTGTGTTTTCAAATTTCTAGGGAATGTATTCTCACTAATACCCCCATCATTGTGTTTTTACTATGTATATCTTGTAGTGTGTATTTCGATGGAGAATTGGAGTGTATTGTCTATTATTTTTGTGGGTTGTTGTCTTTTCTCCCCCTCTTTCTTTTGCCAGCCGTCTGCGTGTGTATACCACTATGTGGGTGTATAAGTTTCCGATCAGGTGTGTGATATGTTCAGTGAGAGAATATATAGATGAGAGCACGGATTTCTTTTGTGTCCCCAATTATTATATGGTAAATCCTGTATATCTGTGTGAATTGTGAGCAAAATATGGAAGATAATGGTCCCTTTTATATGTGTATATATGAGGTGAGGTAGTGTAGTGGTGAGGTAGGTGGGGTCACGTGGGGTAGGGTAGTAGTGGTGAGGTGGGGTAGAGTTTGTTAGGGTAGGGTAGGTAGGTATTATTTTTTAATTGGGTGGGTTGTTAGAATATTATGATAAAACAAAATTAGTTAGGGGATTGTTATTTTTGTCATTTTGTGGAGGGATTATCACACTGGTGAGGTTACATGGTAGGATAACATAAAATGGGTAAAAGTGAATAAAATTTGAACTTTAAGAGGATGAAATCACGTGTCTACAGATTATATTTTTGATAGTGTGATGGCATTTTGGGAATTGTGAAGTTAAGAAGAGCATGTGGTTCTTGACGTGTTATTTTGCGGTTTAGCCTTGAGGTAGGCACCTGTCCACTTTCCTTTATAGATGATGTATGATATGTATTACGTATAGATATAAATTTTAGGATTGATTATGAGTAAGATAGCTTAGCCTTGATTATTGATGTTTTGGGAAATTAGATGATGGTCTTGGATTCGTAAGATAGTATGTTTATAACCTTATGGACTCTTATTGCCTTCTCCCTAGTTTAGATTGAATTGTAGAATAGATTTGATACATTATTATATTATGGATGTAGTTTTAGTGTTGGATGCATGATTAGTATATTTGATCTTATTGGTCTAGTGTAGAATTCTTTGTATCATAATTTGGATAAAATTGACTTAAGTGCCCTTATTTCTAATTAATTTTCCTATATTAGGCTTATATGAGGCTTACTTGACATCTAGAATTGGAACAATATATCTTAGCCTAGTTTGGGGCATAGTGCACCTAATTAAGGAAATTGAGGTTTAGAAGTGGGATTTTCCAGCCCACTTAGGCCTAGACTTGTGCTAGTCATTATGGAATTAACTGTAGATGTTAGACATAATTGAGACTAGTAATCCTTAGTATAAGGTTACTTTGTGACTCGGTATATTGTAATGATGTTCCTAATATTGTGACTTATGAGTTATAGCTATGTTGCTTCTTATAGGAATGATGTGACAAAATGGGCCCATAGAGATGTTATTTCCTCTTAGACTTGATTTTTGGCCCATAGAGATGTTTTCTCTTAGACATGATGTTGGGTCCTTATAGATGATCTTTCTCTTAGATGTGATGTTCGGCCTATAGGGATACTACCTCTGTTTAGATATGATAGTTGGCCTAGAGAGGTGATATTCCTCAACGTCATGATGAATGACCTTTATATATGAAATGACTTATAGTTGCATCATGCTTATTGATATTATGCCTCCTATGTGAGCGATAATTATATGCTTATTGATATTATACCTCATATATGAGAGATATGCTATGACTTATAAATATGATTGTAGAGATGGGTTTCAGATATATATATGGGCCGAAGGCTGTGATGATGATATTATGATCATTTCAGACACATTATGGGGCTGAGGGTCGATAGATGATATCGATTGGATATCCAATAAGGGTTTATCCTTGTTGAGGAAGTGGATACAGTTCATGAATATATATATATATCTATATATATATATGAGTGTGTGTGCACGTGAATACACATCTCTTCGGTATAGGATGAAGGAAGGTGGTGTATGACGCTTATGATTTCACTTATTGAATACTGGTGATGACATACATAGATTTGATAAATTCATGATTATTATATCAATTATTAATGTGATTCTAGCTGAATCCAATCTTATGACTGTTCTTCCTAATTATAATACAAGCTATGTGGTAACTAGTTGTCTATTAGGTGACTATAGTACTTGATGCTTAGAATTCCAAATACATTAGTTAATGAGCCTTGCTTAGTAATATGGTAGCTAACGACTAGGGTTGATACGTGGATATAAAGTTGGGTTTATCAATGGTGGTGATATATGGCTATTGATAACAAGTTAGAATGTCTATTATTTGTTAAGTGAGGATAATATGGTCAACATTGCTAGGTGTTAAGGGATGCTAGTGATATTGATGCCCAGTTACTGATGTTGACTAGCTAATAGCGAGGACTAGTTAATTATAAGGATTAGTTGGTAAAGAGTATTAGATATTGATTGGTGTTAGTTAATAAAAGATGTTTAGTTGATAAATGATAAATAGTGAATAGATGGTGATTATGATTTATTGGTGAACCTTGACTAGATGTTAGGTTTGGCTAATTATTGATTATGGTTAGTTGATATTCCATGATTAATGATTATATGAAGAATCGGTTAGATTGATAACGAGAGATCATATGATGACTAGTAAACTAGCGGTATAATAATGAGTCTTGGCTAGTTAATAATGAGTAGATAGAATATAATGATAGGATAGTTATCTTTATGATATTATAATTACGGTTATGAGTATATCAGCTTGTGTCTATACACCTATAATATGTCTATATTTATTTGTTAATAGTTACGATGATATATTGATTCTCGGCAAGGCCGAAGGATATTGTGATGACATATTATTACCCGGCAAGACCGAAAGATATTATGATGATATCGATACCCGATTCGAGTTCAGAGAATACTATTGAGATAATATTGATATCCGTCAACACCGAAGGATATTGTAATGACATATTGATACCCGATTTGAGTTTGGAGAATACTATTGAGACGATATTGATACCTGGAAAGGCCAGAGGATATTGTGATAATATTGATATCTGGTTCGAGTCCAGATGATACTATTGAGATGATGTTAAGTCTCGATTAGGCTGGAGGTTAATTACGATAATGATGGTTCTGATGAGGATAGTTATTATGAGTTGTGATATTGATGGTATACTTTTCATTCATCCCTGCATGTGTATCGCCTATCACCATTATGCACCTATATTTATCAGTCGATATGGGACTGTTGCATAGATACGGGATACGGATATTTCATGTGTTGTTGTATGTTGATTGAACCTTCTAAGCCTTGGGTAGTGGGGGTACGCATAGGCTCATCTAGGTATTTGGTTCTCCGAAGTAGTTGGTTATTAACGTTGTTATTGATATTGTTATTATCATTGTTATGATCATTATTATGACTAGCTATGACAAATTGGTCATTGATCAGGTATCGGAATTTGAGGTATGTCTTTGGCCTCTCTTATCTTATGATTGTATTATCATGCATGTTTAATTCATATCTAGCTATGTGGATTAGAATCTCCGAGTATGATAGTATTTAAATTATGATAGTATTATAATGAGGTCTTAAAATAAGAACATGATGATCTAGGTTTTGTTTGAGATGACCTCTTATTTATATATATTATATATATATAGCTATATGAAGCCATAGTACTATCGAATATCCCTTCCTTCGTTGCTCATATTGTATAGTCATTCCTTCGCCTTGTATATTACAATATATCTTTCGTTTGCTATTTATTTGTATATTGACATGGGATATACAGTATAGCATTGGCATCTATTGAATATAGCTGGAATAGGATAGTTATCCTTGATACTTCCTTAGTCTTATTATGTTAAACTCTTGTACATGAATAGGATAGTTGTCCCTTGTTATTCTCATTCACCTATTACATGATTTATGGACTCTTGGTTGTAGTTTCCATTTTATTTATATGTTGTATATATCTAATTTATATTTGGAGCTCAGTTGGAAGTTGCCTACTGAGTACCATTCCTTTGGTACTCATACTACACCTTTATGGCCTGCAGATTATATTATGAGTTATCACCAATGATGTTTGTATCGTGGAGAGTAGCTTTGGTTTAGAGACTTAGAGTGAGCTCCTGATATTCTGAGTATTACTTATTTATTTCCTATGTATTAGACTAGTCTCTAAGTTGTATTTAGAGGTAAGTTGAATCACTATATTTCTCCTTGATATATCAATTTTGTACTCTTATTATGTTTAGAACTTTTGTACCGATACCACTAGGTTTTGGGATATGTCTATGTGTTGATCTTTATTTCATATATTTCGCATTCTTTTCCTTATGTTATTGAGTAGTTCGTTACTAGCCGTTCCAAACTATAGGTGTGTTTATCTGTTGGTGGGTTATGGTAGGCTCCATCATGGCCTAAAAAGTTAGGTCATGACAAATTGGTATTAGAGCATAGGCTTTATTGGTATATTAGTACAAGAGCTAAGTGTTAATAGAGTCCTGCGGATCGATGCGGAAACGTCCGTAACCTATCTTCAAGAGGCTATAATGGCATTTTAAGAAATTCGCTTCATGACCCCTTATCGTGTGTCCACATTCCTATGAACCTCAAATATATTCTTTGAATCTATTCTATTCTTGAAGGACGATGCGATATTGTCAACAGATGCAGACGAGACTCCAATATGTATTTCTAAAAAATTTTCACAGTATCGACTAGAAAATTAGAGATAGATATCAAAGATCTTCAGCGGTAGCTAAAAAGGATTTGGGTTGAGTCCTTATCAGACTTACGGAGTGTGGTATGGTTCTTCAATTCATGGTGACCATTCTGGATTATGAGGGGTAGTATTTTAAGTATTTTAGATTCTTGGTTTGGTTGTGTTATGATGGGACACTAGTTTAGAGAATGCCCCTGGTATGAGATAGGTGGTCAGATAAAGTTAGCATGTATTCCCCGCCAACCTAGAGTTCCTAAGACAGACTATTATTTTGAAAGTTTGGACATAAATTTGTAGATTTCTCCCAGCGTCGGTTGACCATCCATTTGAGCTTAGTTTGTGTTCTCTCCATATTGATGCTTCAGGATTACTATGACCATAGAGAGACCGAATACTAGTCTAGGAAGTGTCCCTAACATGAGATTCCAGTCATTCAACTTATTCAGATCAACCCCGTGATTTATGGCATCTTTTGTAGAGATAGTGCATATGGTGCCCTAATCGATGATTCGATCAGTTGGTCCGAGTTGGACCCATTTAGATTTATTTTCCCTATGCCCATCAGGCAAATGATTGCGGATGTCACAACGATTGGTGTGTTTTCATTTTTTGTATTTATCTTTTATTATGTGTATTGGGTTTTTTTCATACCCGTTAATGATTATATACCTTGATGAGTTCATATTGGTCGTTATGTGCCTTATTGTTGAATTTATGATTATGTTACTACTCCATGGTTTATTTCTTTTAGTAGTGGATAGAGTAGATATATATTGATATTTTTCCCCTATGGGAGTAGTTTTGGGTTCAAGTCCCATTTATCTTGACATATTATCCCTGTTGTGTCCCTTGAGTGGTACATGATATTGATATTTATTTTGGTACCGCCTGTTCAGGATGTTGATATTGATATTGTTATTTCTATTGCTACAACTGTGTGAGGTTATTGATATTACTTGATATTTTTACTAGATGTTGTTATATGATGAATTTGATTCTCGCTAGGTAACTGTTTAGACTAGTGTTATCTAGTTAGAATTTCATTTTATGATCTTATTTGGTGGCTTCAGCAGATATAACCTAATTTGATGATTTTTTCCCATAGTGCCGCGAGGTTGATTTTTTTCCCTCTTAGTTAGCTGTGCTAGACTGATTTGGGAGTATATTGTGGTATCAAACAAAAGTTGACCTTCCATGGTTCTATGTGGTTTATAAGTTGGCAATTTAGTTATATTTCTTGTTATTGTATTTGAGATTCTTAGATTTGCTTCTTGGATTGTGAAGGCTTTTGTTTCGGCTATCTCTTCCGATATAACCTATTTAATTAGTTTGAGTTCCATTCTTTGTTTGTGACAATTTTATCGCCCAATAGTGGTTTTAACATTGATTGTGAGGTTTTGTGGATTTATCTCTTAGATTTGATGGGTTTGTTCCTTTGTGATGGTTTGCCCTTATTATTAGTGTAGAGATTAGATACTCCTTTTTTGCGTGATATAGTTTTGTCTTAAGTGGAGTTGGAAAGTTTGAGGCAAGTGACCTTTCTTGTGATCACTTCTTAAGTTGGTTAATTTGAAATTCCTTGTCTTGTATTGTTGATTTTCTAGAGGTGGTCTTGACTTTGACCTTGGTTTCAGGATTGGTATATCCTTTGATGATATGATTCTTGGGTGGATTCAGGAAATTCCCATTTCAGCATTTGTTTGGCCTAGTGAGGCTTGGTGGAGTGATTTTCCTCGATGATATGATCCTTTGGCTATTTCTTTACCTAGATAAAGTATTAAATTGGTTAGTTCCCAACTTAAATTGTATTTATTTGAGTTGTTAAAGTTTTTACCTTCACTGGTGTGGTTTTCAGCCTAGAGAAGTTTTAAGTATGTTTGGATAGTTCATGCGTCCAGTGGATATGGAGTGGGTTATATGCATTTTCAGCCAGTAATTTATCCTTTGGCATGACTCCTATTTTGCAGTTCTATTTCATTCCGTCCAGCTGATATAGATTTGGTCGCTTGTGTTATCAGTCAGTGTTTATCCTTGTGGTGATTTTGCTCTTTAGATATGTCTCGAATGTGGCTTGGTATGATTTAACTCGAATATATCAAATTTTGGATACTAGAGTTAATTTGAGATAGTTGACATTGATATAGCCTTATTGACCTAGTTTTGAATTTTAACTGCTTGGAATGGTGATTTGGAAGTATGATAGATTTAGAGCATTAATGCCTACCCGTTCTTAGTTTTTGTTTAGATATTTGAGATGGAGCGGTTCAACCTTGGTGTTGAGATTTTAGCTTGGTGTTGTAGAGCTATCGTGTAGCCTTTACTTTGGACTTGTTTCTGTTTGGATTTCATTTATAGGCTGATTAAGCCTACTCTATGGTTGCTTATTCGGTCTTCTAGGCTTCAGTTGGATTATAGTTGATAAATGTTCAGATGATAGCCCATGGGCCCCGTGCTGGTTATTTCAATTTTGACCTCGAGTTTCAGTTTTATGTGGAGATTTTGGATGATTTACTCAGCAGGAGGAATTTGCTCCAGTTGGATTTAGTATTTCTTTATTCTTGATTGATAGGACATCCTGGAGTGAAATATTCAGTCATAAGTAGTTATACCTTGGGCTTTGGGATTTAAGTTTGATTTTCATTCGGACTGGTTGTAGTATTAGCATAGATTGCATTCCTTGATTATCTCCATTTGTGTGCCAGATAGAATCTTATGAGTTTATTATCATGTTTCTCACAAGGACTTTTTGCAAATCAGTTTCTGTTCTTTGAGTTCTCCATGATGAGACTGTGTGGATGAGACTTTCGCGATTTTCCTCCTGGCTTGGAGTAAATAGCATGTGCAAATGGTAAAGAAAGGTTATTTTTTTAGATTTGGAGTAAGTTTTATGACTCATGTCTTGGTTTGCTTTTGTCTTGGATGAGCCTTTATTGATTTATGCGGATATAGTGGTGGTGTTAGCGTGATGTGGTTCAGATGTGCGTGCATTAGCCTTTTCATTTTAGTTGGAGGCCAGTTAGCTGTTAAGTTGAGTTAGTTATTTTGAAAGTAGAATGAGAGTGCTTGTTGAAAAAGGGATACTTGTGGCAAAATCCCTTAGAAATGTTTTCTCTCTGTTGAGGTTACCTGGGAAGTCATGCTCGGAGCATGTAGACCCAATACCTCATCCATTTGAGCTTTTGAGATTCTTTTTATCCGTTCACTTTCGGGGACGAAAGTCCTTTTATTAGTGGAAGTTGTAATAATCCTTCAGGTCATTTTCCATATTTATGCTTATCTTCACCGTTTGACTTCTCCATAGCTGCCCCAAATCATTTATGACTTGCTGGGATAGACGGTTCGGTTATCGGGCAGTTTATTTAGTTTTTAGAGCTAATTCCCTGTTTAGAAGTCTATCTGGTTCCAAATAGCAACCGAGTGAAATCTTTAGCGAAATGATTTCGGATGCAAATTTTGACTATGCCATCAGATCTGAAATATCGATTTTATCAGGGTAGACCTTTGTTTCTGGTCCCAATGCACCCGAGATCATTTCAACCTGTTAATTGGAAAGTTGAAAATTTGAAAGAATGGGTGTGAGACCAACATTTGATCGAACGGATATTGTATTAAAAATCCGACTCTGCCATCTCGTCCAAAATGTCAATGTTAGTTTAGAAAGACCCTTGGTTCAAGTCCTAAGGCTCCCAAACTTATTTCAGGCTATTAAGAAAAATTTATGAAAAATAAAACTATAGGTGTGGGGACCCATTTTTTGTTGAAACAATCTCGGATGAAAGTTTTGATGATTTAAATGAATTTGAAATGTGGTTTAAACTCAAATTTCACTGTTGGATCATATATTTTGGATTTCGAATACGTTTTGAGGTACAAAAATAAGTTTCTGACTTTGCTGGCAGCCCAGACAGCGACTGCGGCATCTCCAAAGCTGGTAGGGGTATTTAAGCACCCTATAGGCTGTGTTTTCTTGACTTATTTTTTAGAGCTTAAAACCCTAAATGGGTATGATAACTCAAAATTGAGTCTTGTGGGTGTATAGGGAGCTTGGTAAACATCTTTTATCATGATTATAATCCGGATTAAGGTAAGATTTTATCACTTTATTGGTGAATTTCTTAGTTCTTGACCCAAAACTCCAATTTAGCTTAGGCATTGATTTAGCCCTAAATTTGATTTGTTTTCACCCATTAATTAAGGTTTATGATTCCTTGGTGATGTATGAGCATTGAGTTCACCTCGAAAATATGATTTCCGTACGTGGGACCCACTAAGGGGTTTTAGTGTTATTTTTGGACCCAAAGCATAATAGTACAATATGGGTATTATTAGACTCGTATTGATGAGTAGATTATATTTTTGATAGTGTGATGGCATTTTGGGGATTTTGAAGTGAAGACGAGCATATGGTGCTTGAAATGTGATTTTGCGATTTAGCCTTGCAGTTGGATCTTGTCCACTTTCCTTCATAGATGATGTATTATATGCATTGCGTATAGATATGAATGTTAGGATTGATTATGAGGAAGATAGCTTAGCCTTGATTATTGATGTTTTGAGAAATTAGATGATGGTCTTGGACCCGTAAGGTAGTTGTTTATGACCTTATGAATTCCTATTGCCTTCTCCCTAGTTTAGATTGAATAGTAGCATGGATTTGATACATTTCTAGATTAATGTTATCATTTTAGTGTTGGAAGAATGATTAGTATATTTGATCTGATTGGTCTAGTGTGGTATTCTTGGAATCGTAATTTGGATAGAATTAACTTAAGTACCCTTATTTCTAGTTGAAGTTCCTATCATAGGCTTGTATGTGGTTTACTTGACATCTGGAAGTTTGGGGTATAGTGTACCTAATTAAGGAAATTGAGGTTTAGAAGTGGGATTGTCCGACCCACTTAGGCCTAAACTTGTGTTAGTCATTATAGAATTAGCTGCAGATGTTAGACATAGTTGAGACTAGTAAACCCTTAGTATAAGGTTACTTTGTGACTTGGTATGTTGTAATGATGTTCCTCATATTGTGACTTATGAGTTATAGCTATGTTGTTTCTTATAGAAATGATGTGATAAAATGGGCCCATAGAGATGTTATTTCCTTTTAGACTTGATATTTTGCCCATAGAGATGTTGTTTCCTCTTAGACATGATGTTGAATCCTTAGAGATGATTTTCCTCTTAGATGTGATATTGGGCCTATAGAGATGATACCTCTGTTTAGATATGATAGTTAGCCTAGAGAGGTGATATTCCTCACCGCCATGATAAATGATCTTTATATATGAAATGACTTATAGCCACGTCATGGTTATTGATATTCTGCTACCTATGTGAGAAATAATTTTATGCTTATTGATATTATACCTCATATATGCGAGATACCTCCTAGATGTGAGATGATAAGAGATATGCTATGACTTATAAATATAATTATAGAGATGGGTTTCAGGTATGTATATGAGCTGAAGGCCGTGATGATGTTATTGTGATTATTTCAGACATATTATTGGGTCGAGGGTCTATAGATAATATCTATTGGACATCTGGGAAGTGTGTATCCTTGTTGAGGATGAGGCTATAGTTCATGAATATATATATATCTATCTATCTCTATATGTGTGTATGTGTATGTGTATACACATCTCTCCGTTATGGGATGGAGGAAGGTGTTGTATGACGCTTATGATTTCACTGATTGATTACTGGTGATGACATGCATAGATTCGATACATTCATGATTATTATATTGGTTATTGATATGATTCTAGCTGAATCCGATCTTATGACTGTTCTTCCTAATTATAGTATAAGCTATGTGGTAACTAGTTGTCTATTAGGTGACTATAGTACTTGATGCTTAGAATTCCAAATACATTAGTTAATGAGCCTTGCTTAGTAATATGATAGCTAACGACTAGGATTTATACGTGGCTATGAAGTTGGGTTTATCGACAGTAGTAATATGTGGCTATTTGATAATAAGCTATAATGCTGATTAGTTGTTAAGTGAGGATAATATGGTCAACATTGCTAGGTGGTAAGGGATGCTAGTGATACTGATGCCTAGTTAATAATAATGCCTAGTTACTGATGTTGACTATCTAATAACGAGGACTAGTTAATTATGAGGATTAGTTGGTAAACAGTATTAGATATTAATTGTTGTTAGTTAATAAAAAATGTTTAGTTGATAAATGATGAATAGTGAATGGATGGCAATTATGGTTTAATGGTGAAACTTGAATAGACGTTAGGTTTGGCTAATTATTGATTATGGTTAGTTGATATTCCATGATTAATGATTATGTGAAGAAACGGTTAGATTGAAACTAGAGATCATGTGATGACTAGTAAACTGGCGGTATAATAATGAACTTTGGCTAGTTAATAATGAGTAGATAGAATATAATGATAGAATAGTTATCTTTATGATATTATGATTACGGTTATGAGTATATCGGCTTGCGTCTGTACACCTACTTGATTCCTATATTTATTTGTTAATAGTTACGATGATGTATTGATACCCGACAAGGATGGAGGATATTGTGATAACATATTGTTACCCGACAAGACCAAAAGATATTATGATGATATTTATACCCGGTTCGAGTCTGGAGAATACTATTGAGATGATATTAATACCCGGCAAGGCCGGAGAATATTGTGATGACATATTGATACCCGATTCGAGTCCGGAGAATACTATTGAGATGATATTGATACCCGAAAAGGACGGAGGATACTGTGATGATATTGATATCCAGTTCAAGTTTGGAGAATACTATTGAGATAATATTGATTCCCAACAAGGCTGGAGGTTGATTACGATGATGATGGTCCTGATAAGGACAATTATTATGAGTTGTGATATTGATGGCATACTTTGCATTCATCCCTGAATGTGCATCGCCTATCACCAGTATGTACCTATATTTATCAGCCGGTATGGAACAGTTGCATAGATACGGGTGAAGGATATGCCTTGTATTATTGTATATTGATTGAACCTTCCGACCCTTGGGTGGTGGGGGTACGCATAGGCTCGTCTAGGTATTTAGTAATCTGAAGTAGTCGGTTATTAACGTTGTTATTGATATTGTTATGACCATTATTATAGCTAGCTATGACAGATTGGTCATTGATCCAGTATCAAGATTTAAGGTATGTCTTTGGCCTCTCCTATCTTATGATTCCATTCTTATGCATGAGTATTTCATGTCTAGCCATGTGGATTAGAATCCCCGAGTATGTTTTATAATGAGATCTTAAAATGAGAACATGATGATCTAGGTTATGTTTGAGATGACCTCCCATTTATATGTATTGTATATATATATATATAGATATATCTAGCTATGTGAAGACTCAGTACTATTGAATATCCCTTCCTTCATTATTCATATTGCATAGTCGTTGCTTCGCCTTGTATATTGCAATATATCCTTTTTTTCTATTTATTTGTATATTGACCTGGGATATATGGTATAGTATTGGAATATATTGAATGTAGATGGAATAGGATAGTTCACCTTGATACCTCCTTAGTCTTATAATGTTAGACTCGTCTACATGAATAGAATAGTTGTCCTTTGTTATTCTCATTGACTTTTTACGTGATTTATGGACTCTTGGTTGTAGTTTCCATTCTGTTTATATGTTGTATATATCGACTTTATCTTTGGAGCTAAGTTGACAGTTGCCTATCATACTACACCTCTGCAGCCTACAGATCATAGTACGGGTTATCATAGTTGATGTGTTTATCGTGCGGAGTATCCCTGATTCAGAGACTTAGAGTGAGCTCCTGACATTCGGAGTATTACTTATCTCTCTCCTATGTATTAAACTAGCCTCTAAGTTATATTCAGAGGTAAATTGAATCAGTGTATTTCTCCTTGATATATCACTTTTGTACTCTTATTATGTTTAGAAGCTCTTGTACTGATACCACCAGGTTTTGGGATTCGCCTATGTATTGATCTTTATTTCATATATTCCATATCTTTTCCTTATGTTATTGAGTAGTCCGTTACTAGCCGTTTCAGACTACAGGTTGGTTTTTCTACTGATGGGTTATGGTAGGTTCAATCATGACCTGAAAAGTTGGGTAGTGACATCACTCATCTCAAATTCCTAACTCATAAGTTTGGAAAAGTCATGAGTCATGTTGATGGATCAATATATACCTACATTACCAACAAATCTTTTCCATCAGTTTTTAAATGAGAGTGTTTTCAATTTTACCTCTAGTATGTCCATTCTCATAAAGAAATTTTGAAAACCTCTCATACCAAGCTCTTGGAGCTTGTTTCGTCCATACTAAGCCTTATCAAGCTTGTACACATAGTATTGAAATTTCTTACATTCAAATTCAGGATGTTATTTCACATAAACTTTCTCTTTAAGAATACCATTCAAGAATGCACTCTTGACATCCATTTGGTAAAGTATGAATTCTTTGTAAACAACAAAGGCCACAAGAAGTCTGATAGCCTCAAGTCTTTCCACAGGTGCAAAAGTCTTATTAAAATCTATGACTTCTTCCTGATTGTATCCTTCGACAACCAATCTGACCTTGTTCCTTATAACTATTCTATGTTCATCAACTTTGTTTCTTACATCCACTTAGTTCCAATCCCAGTTCTGTTTTTTGGGGTTGGAACTAAGTGTTAAACCTTGCTTCTTTCAAACTGGTTGAGCTCTTCTTGCATAGCTATGATCTAATTAGCATCAAGAAGTGCTTAATTTACCTTTTTTGGTTGGTTGAGCTCTTCTTGCATGGCTATGATCCAATCAGCATCAAGAAGTGATTCATTTACCTTCTTTGGTTCAATCACAGATAAGAAGGCTTTGAATGCACACAGGCTCCTCAGCTCTGATCTTGTTGTGATTCCTAAGGAAAGATCAATGAGAATATTTTCTATAGGATGAGATCCTTGATACTTGTATTCTTTTAGGCTCAATCTTAAGAGCTGCTAGGATCAACATAACTAGTTTGAGCAGGAGTAGATTATGGTTCAGTTCCCCAGTCAGAATGCCTCAAGATTTAGTTACCTTTGTTAGGGTTCCTCCAGATTCAGTTTCTTCAATCGATGGACCAGGTTGTGCCACATGTTCTATTGACTATTCTTCAGAGTCACTTTCTTCCTGCATGTACTTTCACCACAAGATTCATCAAATACTACATGCACACTTTCTTTAACACAGTTTGTTCTATTATTTAAGACCCTATAAGCTTTGTGATTATGTGAATATCCTAGGAAGATTCCCTCATCACTTCTAGCATCAAATTTTTCTAAATTTTCTTTGCCATTATTATGAATAAAATACTTGCAACCAAAGGTTCTAAAGTGAGAGATATTAGTCTTTTTTACTTTTAGTAATTCATAGGGAGTTTTATATAGAATAGGCATAATCATCCATCTATTTATAATGTATACAGCCATACTGATTGCTTCAGCTCGAAGATTTTTTGCAATATTTCCAAAAAGCATCATTTGTTCTAGCCATATCTTCCAATATTCCTTTCTACTACTCCATTTTGCCGAGGTATTTTGGGAGCAGAGAAATTGTGATCTATACCATTTGTGGAATAAAATTCTAAAAACTTTGCATTTTCAAATTTTGTACCATGATCATATCTCATGAAAAATAGGGAAGTGTCTAGCTTCTTTTCCATTTTCTTAATGAATATGGAAAAGACTTCAAAAGACTCTTCTTTGGAAGCCAAAAATAGTGTCTAGGTAAACCTAGAATAATCATCAACAATCACAAAGACATACCTTTTTTCATCTTTTCTTTGAAGTCTCATTGGTCCACAAAGATTCATATGGATTAGGTTAAGGCACCTGACTGTACTGACATGTTTCTTACATTTGAATGAGGACCTTACCTACTTCTCCCTTACACATGCACTACAACTTTCTCATCCTTCAACTTAGTTTTGGGCAAGCCCAGCACCATGTCTTTGGAAAAGAGTTTGTTTAATTGTTTCAGACTTGCATGTCCAAGTCTTTTGTGCCATAGAAGGGGATCATTCTATTGCACTCAAAAAATTCAGCCTTATTTCTGGCATGTTCATTATATCAGCTTTGTACACATTCTTGTGTCTTCTTGCAGTAAGTACAACCTCCTTGGTATCTGTCTTTTTGAATTTGTTACCTTTATCATAGAGTTGTGATATGCTAAGCATATTGTGCTTCAGTCCTTCCAAAAGGTATAAATCTTTTAGTGCCCTTGATTTAGAGGTCCCAATCTTTCCAACTCCTGTAATAGTTCCCTGTCTGCCATCACCAAAAAATACTCCCCCTCTACTTATTTTAGAGAGTGACAGAAATTTTTTTTATCACCAGTCATGTGTCTTGAGCAAGCACTATCCAAGTACTGGTGCTCCTTGATTCCTTTCACTTTCACCTGCAAAATACATTCAGGGGTTACATTTTGGAACCTAGACAAGCTTGGGTACTTTTTTACGTGAAAAAGGGTAAATCATATTTCATCTAGCCTATTGAGGCAACAGGTTGTATGACTTGTTCCTCTGACCAGGTTTGTTGTTCATTTTATTTGTTTGGATTTCCCTGAAGTCAGATTTCATTGCCATACTTGTACTCCTAGATCTTCCTTTAGCAATAATTGGATATTCAGTAGTTGGGTGATCATGGTTGCCACATATATAGTATATATCCTTAGTAACACTGTGACTCTTATAAAATCCTAGTCCAGCCTTTTCATTGTGAGTTTTTTCACCCAATTGATGAACAATTATTGAGGAATTTGTTTATCTTTTAGCCCTTTCAAGATCATGTTTCAGTTTTGAGATTTCTTGACTTAACCTTTCTACCTTGTCCTTTTCATCACTGCATTTTTGTTTCACCCAGGTCAATTCAAACTCAATTTTTTCTTGTTCAATATTTTTCATTCTTTTTTATTTTTCAGAAAGAGTTAGTTTTAAGATTTTAGACTTTAGAATCAGAATTGAAGAATCAAGTTGTCTGACTTGTTCCTTGAGAGTGTTGTTTCCCTTTTCAATGGTGTTTTTGCAAGTTTCCATATTAATTAGGTCAAACTTGATACTTGCAAGACTGTTGAATAACTCATCCCTATCAGAAGTTACTTCTTAGAAGTCATCAATTAAAGAACTCAACAGAGAAAAAAGTTTTTCTTTAAAGAATAAATACAACTTGTTTTTGAGTTCAGGAAGACTTACCTCAGTGGTACCATCTTCTTATTCCATGTTTGAATCTCTAATTTCCATGATAGTAGTTTCATCAATCTCTTTCTCATTTGATTCGTTTGAGTCAAACACCCAAGTAGATACCATAGCATATTCTTCCTTTTCTCTTTTCTTAGTTTTTTCTTTCAACTCTTTCTTTTCTCTATTAGATTTCCCAAACAGGACAATCTCGGATTTAATGATCAGTTTTTCCACACTTATAACATCTAGTAGAGTTGTTATTGGACCTCTTTTTGCTACTTGTTCCATTTTTCTTTTTGAAGACTCTATTGAAGTTCTTGGTTATAAATGCCACCTGCTCTTCAGTCAGTTTAGCTTCTTCATCACTTTCAAAATCCTTTAAGGCCAAGGATTTTTCAAGAGTTTCCCTTTCCTATTTTACTTCATTAATCTACATCTCATATGTCTTAAGATTCCTACAAGTTCATCCAAAGTCATTCCAGGAAGATCTTTTACTTTCCTAATTGCACTAACATTAGTATCCCATTTGGACTTGGGTAAGACTATTAACTCCTTTTCAACTTGCTCCTTAGTAGTAATAGTTTTTCCTAGGGATGCCAACTCATTAGTTAAGGCAGTGAGTTTTGGCATCATCTGATGAAGAGATTCATTCTCCCTCATTATAAAGGCCTCATATTCAGTAAATAGTACAGCAATTATGAATTTTTTTCACTTGACTGGTACCTTCATGTGCATTCACCAAGGCATCCCAAATTTGTTTGACAGTGGTGCAGGTAGATACCCTGTTGTATTCAGCAGGACCTAATCCACACACTAAGATATTCTTAGCCCTTGTGTTTTTCCTTAATACAAACAAATCATTAGTAGTAAACTCACTTCTCACCTTCTTGACTTGTTCTCCATCAACCAGATTCATTGGAATAGTTGGACCCTCAGTAATTCTACCCCATATATCATAATCTTTACCTTGGATGAATATTTCCATCCTGAATTTCCACCAACTGATGTGAGTGCCATCAAAAAGAGGAGGCCTAGTAGTGGATTTGCCTTCACTGTGACCAGTAGGAAGTGCAGAATTTATCATAGCGATCTTTTCTTAGGTGCTAACCTTATGTAAGACAACCTGACTCTGATACCATTTGTTAGAGTACGTACCCTACTGATTACTTTATTTTAGCCTAACAGTTTTCTATTAATGGAACAGGTTAACTAACATGTTTCTATCTATCTAAAACAGTAAGTAAATCACACAGTGATGTTTATGTGGAAAACACCCGGCTCAAAGAGGTGTAAAAAACCATGACATGTACCTCTACAGGATTTAACCCCAACTCCACTAAAACAACTGAGCCTTAACAATCAACAAATTACAAGACTCTTGTAAACTAGGAATTTAACTCTTATATCTACAAAACACAAACCTTCCTAAGGTGAGTGTTCCCAAGTCTTCAAGTTTCCCAACTTGTAGACAATAATCCTACTTCAGTTTATACTCCATTGAGACTAGAATTGAACTGACAATACAACTCAAAACCAATCCTAATACATAAAGTCTAAGACTCATTAACTCTAAGTATTAGAAACAGGTTCAATGATGATATCTTTAAAATGGTGAGCTGCTCAGATAATTTGTCAATGTATTGCTTTCTTTGGAAGTGTATGAGTAACTAAGTGTGTCACTCCCTCGATATAAAAACAACTCTGCCAATATTCCTTCAATGTCATCAGTCTTCTATCTTCCTTTGGACTCTTCAACTCAATAGAGTTTGTTGTTTATTCAAAGTCCTTCTTCAAGTCAAACTCCTTATCTGAGTGAAGCTCTTTCATTCACTTATCTTCACGTGTTTTACTCAATCACCACTTCTTACTCAATCACCACTTCTCCTTTCTCATATGATCAATCATTACGATTTTATCAAGAGAGCTTATCCATTCCTAACTTCTAGCGAACTTCTCTGTATCCCCTAGTGAGATCTGACCCTTGTCTTCAAGTGATTGGACCGGCTTTAGTAACATGTTTCATTTACAAGGCAATCATCAAAACTTCATTGATCTAATGCAGCTAATGAAACATAAAGAACCTGTAAAATTGGTCAGGAATATTTAATATTAACCTTTAAACACAAGGGGCTATTTCGGTCATTCTTTGTTGATGGTTGGGTTTCTATTTGACAATAAAGGAAAGTTCTTAAAGAAATAAATTGCCTACAAAGGGGAAAAGGCCTACCTGGTGATTCCACATTTCCACTTAACAATTTTTCAAAACTAGCAAAATCTTGTGGTTTTGTTGCTGGTTCAAAATAAGAAATATTCGTTTAAGCACATGAAATGGACTAACAACTCCTGAGTTGGTAAAATCATAGTTCCTTGCACTTGGCATTCCCATCATAATCCTTCCGAAATTATAACAATTCTTTTTCACAAAGTTAAGATTAGTATTTAACTACTATTTATTAGTGGATAAGAATATCACATTTGTATGAAATATAAAGTTATAAACCATGAATCCGTAGTTAAAATGAATCTTTTTCACAAACTTCGTTTCTTTTTGGAGCAATGCATCTTAATTCGATTGAAGTTGGTTATTTAAGGTATCTGCTTCTATTGAAATTGGAACATATGACTTGACTATCATTAGTTACTGCTTTGGGTGTCCTCTGAGATTTTATATTTCCAGCATCAGTTCATGTACGGAGGCGAATTCAAAATTTAAAGTTTATGAGCTATGATTTAAGGTTTATGCATTTTGAAGTTTATAATAAGTGCATATTCGGTAAATTTCTCAACAGTTATACATAATTTAGATTAACGTTATTGAGTTTTAATCAAAATCTATATCATATAAAATTCTGCATACGCCACTCTCGTGTAATAAATATTCCTTTTTCAGATTTTAAAAAAAGAGCAACTCGGTGCACTTAGGCTCCGCTATACCAGAACTTGAGGGACTGATAAAAGTCAAGTGGTCCATCTACATTATGAAGTTAGCATTTTAATATTATTATTATGCATGATTCTTGTAAGCATTTGCAGCATTATAGAGCATTACGGTTGCTGTTACTTTGCATGGCAGTTACCTTCAATTTTAATGGCATTATTTGGCATAATTCTCACGTTTGTGGCTGCATTTTCAGCTTCCAATAACTCCTATTTCATTTGTGTTATGAGGCGTTAATCTCAATAGTTAGTGGTGGAAGAATGTGGATATAAGTTTCATATAACTTCCTATCTTTATTCCTCCATTATCCTACTCTTTATGTCTTGTAACCTTTGTAACTCATGTAACTTCTATGTCATTTATCTACCATATTTATTCTTCCTATTCATTGCAAGGAAAAGTTCTTCACCTATAAATAGAGGTGATCTTGCATGATTTTTTTACACACACAAGATAGTATAGAATGCACAAAAGATAGTAAAAAAGATAGTTCATTAGTTGAAGGGAGGTGTTCTTTTTGTGGAGTTTTGAACTCAACTCTTGTACAGAGTTGTTGAATTGTTCTTTGAGAAGACTGTTGTATACTAGAGGGGACAAGTCAACAAGATTATTGCTGGACCGGTGAAATATTTTGCTGCAATGGGTTTGAATCTCCTTAAAGAGAGCAAGATATCTGCGTCTTAGCTGAAGAAGAAGACATTCTTTTCTTTTTTCTTTACTTATAATTTTCAGTTGTAATTTTATTGTAATTTCACCAACACATTATACTTTCTGTGAGCTATATTTCAAGTTAACTGAAATGTCTTACTATATATATAGCCCACCTGAAATTAATGAGAAAGCGAGCAAAATATGGAAGTTGTGCACATGCTGTAACATGCATGCTACTCCTATAATTCATTAATTTGTGAAATGGCATGTTAAAGCTGCAAGTATTTGGGTGTCCTTTTGAATTTCACATGAAATTGGTACCACAAAAGACACTGCAAAGTGCAAACGAATTCCTAACACATCGTATATCCATCCACATCCATACATTTAATCCTCGAAAAATTTCTACCTTTTCAACTAAGCAAAGTATGATATAAATTTATCCCAAAACTTAATTCTCCAATAAATGATGAGGTGAGGCGCCATATATAGTCAAAGTTTGCCTAGTTACAGGAAATATATAGCTACAATTTAGTAGCCAAATATACAAATTAAAGATTGTATATGCAATTACAATTTCGCTTTCAAGATTTGTATATATTAGCTCCAAGGTATGTAAAAGAAACGTATATTTTGCTATTTAATCTAAACCTTAACTGCAAATGGTAATTATTTTAAACCTTTGCAATGCCTGAAAATTATGACTTGATATTTTCTACTCCACATAATTTTTCCACTTTATCCTGCCTCTCAAATATGATAAACTAGTCAAGTTATAATCCTACAATAACTTAGATTGCGAACCAAGTGACAATATTCTTAGTTATAAGAATATTCTTAATGACACTTTTGGTTCGTTGGTTATTGATAAAATTCTAATTTTAATCTTTATAATATATGACTTAGTACATGAAACATTCAATTAATTGTCTTGGGTCTTTTGAACACGTTAACTGTGAATATTTGTAAATTTATCATAATTATAAATTGTTCCACCACTTAATACTCATACATAATGTTGAGTTGGTAATCCTCATTTGATGGTGATATAATCTAGACTTATCACATATATAAATATAATACATTTTACGTGGAGGGGTCAGAAACATGCCATTTAACTAATTAAAGGTTAAATATTACTGCGTCAAAAGGAAAGTTTTACCAATAACTTGGGGATTAAAATCGCTACCGTCCCTTGTTTAAACTACGTACGTACCTGTTATTTTTCTTTTAAACGTACATGTCATGTAATTAACGCTATACTTATTTGATCGGGGATTAAAAGAAGATTTCAAGAAGGAAAAAAACATATAAATGCTTCGTATAAGATGGACAATAAGTAGTTGTTTGGATGGTAAGCATTCTCCATTTCAGTCTTATAGTTGTGAGATAAGATCATCAAGAGAGCAAAAATAATGAAAACCCTAGTTATTATTATATATAATATTTTCAATTTACCAAAAAAATAAAAAGGTAAATAAATAAATAAAAGCATTCAACTAATGGTGATCATACATTGATGTTATAGCCATAGATAGTGTCAGTGTAAATTTCTCATAAAAGTCATGCAACGTTAAAGTTTATCCTTAAAAAAAAAAAAATCGACTAATTTTAGCATTAAATTTTACTCCCTCTAGTTTAAATTAAATAATTTTTTGAGTTAATTTTTAATATTCAAAATAAGTGAATTGTTCATTCTTTAAGAGACATTTTGAAACTTTCTTTTAATCTAATCGACCTTATTTTAATGTGGTTGAAATTTCAAGAGCAGTTTGATAATATTTAAAAGGATATATATGAAAAGTCAAATACAATTTACTAAAAAATACACAAATATACAATTTATGTTTTAAATATTACAAAAAATCTCAACTCCCTAAACATATTACAAAAATCTCAACATATACATAGAATGTTATGTATATGTCGGTTATTTTATGTATATATTAATAGGGAGAGAAAGTAAAATAATTAAAAAAGTAAGAGACAGTGTAATTATTTTCAAAAGGTTGGTATTTATGTTATCTATACTACAATTTATGTCCTAACTTCTTTTCCATAATATATGTACATTGAATCAAAAAATTATTTATTTTGAATTAGAGGGGGTATGTTTGTTTATGCAAGATTTATAATATGAATAACTCTTACTCCTATAACTAACTATCCAACGGCCCCCTTAACGTATTGGAAATAGAACACTCATTCCATATAGTATTTAAGTTCATATAGTATTTAAGTTCAGTTGTCTTTAACATTAAGTTTGATGTTTAAAAGACCTATTCTTCCACCAATTGAGCTAAACTACCCTTAGTAGTTAGTAGTAACCTTACAGGTCGTTTGATTGGAAAAGAGTTATTCTACAATAATTATTTTTAAAATTAATTATTTTATTATGTATATGAGATATGAGATAACTTATTTCATCATTATTATGTAAATGATTGGAAAAATAATTTCAGGATTAACTAATACCTTCAATTAAATATGAGATAAAATAATCTCATATTTCATCCCAAGAGTTATTATAAATACTCCCTCCGTTTCAGAATAAGTGAATTGTTGGGGTATTTATTGGTGTTTCAAAATAAGTGAATCATTGAATTTTTTTCTAAATTTGTTCTTGTGATTTGACAACCAATTAACTTTTGAAAAGGTATTACAAGGTCAACTTTTTCTTTTTTTTAGGGTAAAAATAAAAAGTTGTATTAAATTTATGCTTTTAATATTTTTTTTTTAATATATATACCAAAATTTAATAATTCATTTATTATGAAACGGAAAGAGTACCTTGTATCAAACAACTCTAAGCCCTAAGGTTAAAAGTATGATATGACACTTCTTGGCACATAATGTGGACAAACATCAAGTTGATAGTAAAAGTAAAATATTTTAACTCTTGAGTGTTGATATTCCATGGCCAAGCAAGTACCAAAGTTGTTGCTTTCTCAAAGTACTGCCCACAGGTGTCGACCTATAAGCCAAAGTTCTCCTACCAATTCTATAATTACTAGCTACGTTTCGTCTTCCCATTGGTTAACCATTTGTGTTTTTCACTGACACTATTATGGCTCCTCGTAGGTTTTGTTGGAGTATGTGATTCCAATTCGGTTGATTCGATTCTAAAAAAATTTGCGATGCGATTTATGCTTATGATTTTTTATTAGGTTTGTGGTGGTAGTGTAGGAATCGGGCTGATAGGTGCAATTAGTGAATTATTTTTTAACGTTCAAAAAATACTTCATTCTCCTCATTGTACTCCTCTTCATTATAGTAAAATTCCTCTGCTTTTGCCTGTGTTTTTCTCGACAAGAATTTTTACGGAAATTTATGTGTGTTCTTTTTATTTTGCTTATTTCTGTCCGATCATAACAGATTTTTTCCTGTCCTATCATGATTTCTAGTAAATATTTATCCACATTCTGTATGTATATCAAACTATGTAGAAATTTACAGGTATAATTAAGCGATATATGTTAGGATTTGCCTCAATTTTTTATTTTATCTAATTTTATACTATAATTAATGAAAAAAAGTTTTTTTGTTGAATTTTTTTTTTCTTCTATTAGGTTTATTCTTTTTTAAATAAAAGAATTTTGAAATTCTCTATAAATATAAGATTTCTCTTCTCAAGTCATAACACAATAGTATTCATAATTTATTTCATCAACTCAAATGCCGAAGAAAAATTAAAATATATATATAGTCAATCAAATCTGTAGTCATTAAAGAGTCTTTACTGAGAGATTTCTCCCAATAGGTTTAATCGTTATCTAAATTATCATCTCCATATTTTTTAATTTTAAGTTTCCGCATGACGCTCTCTCAATTTAAAACGCAAAAATATGATGAGGCAAGAATGCATGCTAGCTAATGAACCATGCTAAACTGTATCGACGCTCGGGGAGTTAATGGAGAAGGATGGTAAATTTATCGGCAATATATCTATATATGTTTTGTTCAAATCCAGCTCGAACCAATAATTGGTCACTTAGCCATGAGATGATATAACATCTTCGTAGTTAAGAAATATCCGATCCGAAGATAAAATAGAATCAAAGTTTTTCCTATTTTATATTTACTTGAGATTTTATATTTTAATTGATAAAATTTATGTTCAAAATATTAGGATTTTTATCCTAATCTTCTTATCAAAATTAAGTTTTTTTTTTTTTTTAAAGAAAAATAAAAGTAATCATAATTACTATCCTCTTTTTTGGGGAAAGTTTTTGAAACTCAATGAAGACCCTATTTTCATACAATAATACAATATCATCCGCAATTTAGTCGTTTAAGAGTCTAGTTTAGGAGAAGATTTTCTCCCAACACTTTTGTGTTTTCTTTAATATTATTTTTCATAGGTAAGCCAACTGGCCAAATAATATTAATAATGTCTTTTTAGTATACTTTGTCATCTGAATTTTCCTTTCTTGATCTTCAAATTTTAAACTTTCGCATGACGCCCTTCCGATTTTGAACCCAATACAAACACATGTTAATGTTTACTGATTTGATATAAATATTAAACACGGATAAAATTTTCGCCATGATTCTTTATGCTAATGGACGAAATGTACTTTTGGGTGTGAAATTATGAATCAAATAAAAGGGAGGTCACAATTTTTTTTTGTCATGCTTGCTCGTATCACATCAACTATTTTATACAAAATTTCTTTTAGTTATAGATGATGAAGAGAATAATTCAAGGGAAAATCATAGGACAAAGATACGCTAGATCTCCAGCACTCACGTCACTGTCCAAGGGTATTAATTTGACTAGAGACTAGAGTTGCCACCATCAACTTGCTCTCACTGCTGCTTTAATTTCCTGTGATAACATTTTGGGAACATTTGATTTGTTGGATGACAGTAAAATAATATCTAGAGAAAAAATACATTTATTCCGCGTTGGGTTGAACTTTTGATTTTGCAATTCCAAAATTATTTATAGCATGAAATTGATATAGCATCCCACTTTTTTTATTACATAGGGTTGCGATACATTTTAATTTGCTCGAAGCAACACTGTGATTTTGAGTTTATGGTTTTAAAATTTAGAACGTACAGAATCATAAACTCTGAATCGTAGTGAAGTAAATAAACTACAAGGTTTTGTCGAACTTGTAGACAAGCTCTAGGTATGTCCTGACATGTCCCAGCCGATAAGTCTCTACAAGTGAAGGTATAATCTAATTCTGATAATATTTTTACACTATATCCAATATGGAATAAGATGTTGGGATTACTAATGTAATAATAAAACGCCATAATAACAAAGATATTGTCACGTCCCAAAATTAATTTCAAGGCGTGATTGGCACCCGCTAACATCACCTGTCGGAAGAATCAATCTTTTATATTTTAGCAGTTAATTAATAAGCACTAAGATAAGATGTGCAACTCCAACCATCAATAACTAACGAATAATAATCCGATAAAATTTCATAATTAAACAATAAATTCATCAAGTACTCGAGAACTAATTCTCGAGCCGAAATCCCACGCTAAGATCATGAAGCATCTAAAATAGAGTTAAATAATTTCAACTGTTGGACATGCAAACCTAATGAAAAGAAATATAATCTAAAATAGCTAGAGCTGAAAAGATTGCCTCCACGAATAATGGGAAGGTTCATCTCAGCAACCGAATCCCAATAAATAGACCATCAGCCACTAATTTCACCTTCCATGAAGTATATATAGACATGCAAGTAAGGAGTGAGCTATATATAAATATAACCTAGTAAGATCCTCGACCCGCTACTTTAATATCTCTTGAACAAGTGTTAGAAAATACAATGCACAATGAAATATATAAATAATATGCACTCAATATCTCTTATAATGTAATGCTCAATAAGGTCTAAACGGAAGTTCAAAACGGCCCTCTATATCCACTCAATCAACTCTCATGGTTTGTCATAAACGACACTGAAGCTAATCAGCCTAGCATCCCAACAAGTCCACCCCAGCTTATAATAATGCCCCAAAAGTATATTAAGGCAGCAAGTACAAGGCCTCTAACATATTACGGCAGCATAGGTATGCCCCTAACATATTACGGCAGCGCATGTATACCCCTAGTAAATATATCACGATAGCAAGTATAAGACGCCTAACATATTACAGCACATGTATGCTCCTACTAAATATATCCAATATCCCAACGTCACCTCGCAACTCACCATTAAATGATTTTCAATATACTTAACAAAATAAATATCCACGATTAATCAAAGACCACCGATTCTTCCAAGCACATGCTTGTCCCAAGACATAGACTACACAGAAAATTACATTTTTCTTTTATAAAGTAATTTTGAAAACTAAGCACCAAAACTTAAAGTCTCACTTACCTCGAATTCAGAATCCAAACATCCCTTTCAATATATCACAACTATGCTCCCGTAAATTCAAATCACCTCAAACTATAGCGAAATGGATTTAAAATAATCAAAACCCTTTAAGTGGGTAACGTCTAAATTTTTTGAACAAGTCACCAATCAGAATCAAGTTCTCAGTCTAATTACTCGTTTGTATAACCATTTAAACATAGCAGCTTCAACAATTAGATTTTTCAATTAGCCGAATCTTTATATTTTTATTTTTCCAACAGAAATAAATATAGTTACTGTGTGAAACAGTGGCTTCGTAACATGCTGGTCCTTAATATTACTCCTCTGTTTTCATATAAATCCCAACACCAATTTGTCCCCTAAAATCATGAATATCCAATCATTATCAAATCATCTCCTTCCAATCATTAGCCTATTATTATTATTATGGAAGGAAATAGAAATTTTTCTTTCTTGAACTATTATAAAGATGATTTGCAAATACAATATCAAGGCACTGAGACATAACTGAAGGTTACTATCAATCAAATTATGGCCTAAAAAATTCTTTATAGCCCTTTTTAAACTCCACAAAATCATCTACGATGCTTGTTCTCTTCCAGTGATATAGGAGTCAGTTGCCCTATATTTTTTCCTACTCCTTTTATAACGTAAAACGTTATATGACAAATTAGGAGAATGGGTTTGGCCCACTTCTTTTAATTGTCTCAATTATTTGTTAAATTAATCCTTGATTGAAATAATTGTGATATTACAGATACCCGGTCCTATAGAATCCTTCTCCGATAGCCCTTCGAAAATGTAAAAGTTAACATTTAGAAGAAAAAAAATTCTCACAATTTATTTGATATAAAACAAAATACATGGTTATATTATACTCCTAATATCCTTTTTCTTGGTTTAATGAACTAAACATAAAGTATTTCTAACTAATGCTGTCATTATTTTTACTTTCATGTTGTAATCCTGATATAATATAAATCCTTGAATGACTTGTTTACTGACCAAAGACCAGCTATATATAATGTAATTTAATTAGATTGTAATAGATAATTTACCTCTTTTTTATACTAATTGACAAATAATCTTATCATAAATTAGACCATCTTTACAATTGTTCATGTATAAAAGATTAGCACTAGATATGTTTCTTGCCAAGTCAAATATACTGAAAGTCTCATTTTTCTAACAGCATCATTCTAGAAGGTGAACATGAGATTGTTGGGTTATTAAGAGGTGTGAATGGAAAATGAAAAGGTGATATTTTTTTCTAAAAAGACTCTAAGAGAAAGGATGCAATTTGAATAGGCACCTTTTCGGATTGAACGGTTATGACCTTTCCAATGGTTATGACTTTTCTGAAGAGTTGCACCTTTATGAAGGGGTGCACCTTCCTGAACCATTGCTTCTCTTCATGAAGCAACACGTTGATGGCTATAAATACCTGAATTTTTTCTTGGGTAAAGCCAAATTTTTAGAGTTGAAAACATTCTTCTTCTTCTTAAAAATTCTCTTGTGATCATCAAACTGTTGAATGCGTTCGAAGATTTTGAAAGTTTGAGGTACCGCTACTTTCAGAAAGTGAACCATTTTATCCTGGGAGGAAAGATTCCATAACCTCGGGTACTTGAGGGGAATAAATTTCTTAAGGACACACCGTGATATCGATGGACTTGGTTCTTAAATTTCTGATTCATTTTCATTTCATAATTGTGGTTAAACACTTCATTTGATAGTTCTTTTGATTATTTTTTTGAACTTATGTTTGAAGGTGTTGAACTTTATTATAGTTCTTGAAAACTTATTTTCGAACTTAGTTTGAAGCTTGTATAGAAAACATACGGATTTTGTACCTGTCGGTATAACAATCTTAAGGAATTTATACTAATATGTATTATTTGGTTTACTGTTTTTTAGTAAATAGTTTGAACTTCATATTGGTAGTTCTTCAACTTTTTGAACTTGTGTTTGTTCTTGAAACTCCATTTTGATTGTTCAAAAGTTGGTTGAACTTGTGTTGAAGTTCTTAAGATTGGTTTTGCTATTTTCCAGAAAATAGTTTAAACTTCATTTTGTTGATGTTCATAAATTGGGTTGAACTTATTGTTAAAAGTTCAAAGTAAATATAGAGTTTAAACTTCATTTGATTGTTCATATGTTAATTTGAACACGTGTTTGAAGTTATTGTTGAAAAATACAGATTTTATCAAAATTGAGAAAAATAATAATTTTAAGAAAAATATAAAAATATTTATTTGTGCTTGATTAGTGAAGGAAATTTTTTTTTATCACCATTTATAAATCAAGTATTTGGTTAATCTGTATTGGGTCTAGTTTTGTGGAGACTAAATTTTTTTGATTTCTACTCCCTCGGTTAGAACTTAGAAGAATATAAAAACTTCACTGATTCGTTATAATCTCCTTATTGGTTTCTGGAGTTTAAAATATGTGGGGTTTCACTCTGTTTGAATTTAATTCTGATTTGAAGTCATAAAAACGTTGTCATGTTTCAAAGTTCATTCGGTTGATAATTTGAAGAAATAAAAAATTCATCACTGACTAGAAACAAGTTGACAAAAGACTAAAGTTTTTATTGTTAATATTCTGAAATACTAAAGAGTATGTCAAATATTGACA
Source organism: Capsicum baccatum var. pendulum (assembly GCA_030864225.1). Lineage (NCBI taxonomy): Eukaryota > Viridiplantae > Streptophyta > Magnoliopsida > Solanales > Solanaceae > Capsicum > Capsicum baccatum. The sequence goes on from CM061550.1 coordinate 270,658,027, forward strand.
GAAAAATGACGAATGAAACTGAACAATAAATTGATTTGATTGTGAAGGGTGTTGTCCCAACGACAACCAATATTGCATCATTAAGTCGTTCAGGTATCACTCTAGCAATGAAAAAGATAGAGAAATCAAAAAAATATTTTGGTGTGAACTTCAAAGAATAGAAGCAAATGATGTCATTTTGGCTGGCTAAACTTGAAATGCAAATGTTCACAAGTATAGATCCTCATATTCTAGAAAATATAATGATTGAAAATCAATTGTTTGCTTGAAAGATCTTGTGAGTCATTTCAATATATACGAGGACAATGAGTTGAATGAAAAATCATCAATGATGATTGAAAATCCTGTTAAGGATGATAATCCAAATAATTAGAAGACGGAGAATTCTAATGGATAAGAGAAAGAGCAGAATAAGAAAATGTTCAAAGAAAATTTCTACATTTGTAGTGATGGTGGCCACAAAGCTCTAAATAGTCAAGTTCTAAATAAGAACAAGAGAAGAGATTAGATAAACATGTTGGAAACAACTAGAGAGATTGAAAATATATGTTACATGATCACTAAAAGCAATCTAGTTGGATATCCAAATGAATGGTGGTTTAATTTAGGGTCCAGTTGACATGTTTGAGCGTACAAAGAAGCTTTTGCTACTTGTAATCCCATTAGTCCCAAAGAAGTGATATTCATGGGAAATAATGCAGCAATCAAGGTTGAAGAAAGTGGGAAGATATTTCTAAAAGTGACTTCCAGCAAGGTGTTGACTCTCAACAATATTCTCCATATTCCTACTATTAGAATAAACATAGTGTCGACGATAATTCTCATTAAAAATGGATTTAAGTGTGTTTATTTCAAAGAAAGTTGTAATAAGAAAGAATGAAACATATGTAGGAAAGGGCTACATCAAATAGGGAGTTTTCAAGCTTTATGTAACGTTTGTTGAAATGAAGAAAGTTGAGGCTTCTTCTTACTTGCTAGAGTCAAACGATTTGTCGCATAGTCGTTTAGGATATGTCAAGTATAAAAACTTGTGCAAACTGATTAGTTTGGAAGTGTTGCCTAACTTTGAGTGCAATAAATCAAAGTGTCAAATATGTGTGCAATCTAAGTATGCTAAGCATGCGTATAAGTCCGTTGAAAGAAATTCTAGTCTCTTAGACTTAATCCATACAGACATTTATGATAGGAAAATACCTTTTCGTGGTGAAAAAAAGTATTTATAACTTATATTGACGATTGGACTAGGTATTGTTATATATATTTGTTAAATAGTAAGGATGAAATAATAGACACGTTTAGGCAATACAAAACAAAAATTGAAGATCAATTAGAGAAAGGGATCAAAACGATAAGATATGATAGGGATGGAGAATATGAATCTTCTTATACGGAGATATTTGTAGAGAATGGAATTATCCATCAAACTACTGCTCCGTATTCACCTCAATCAAATGGAATTGCGGAAAGAAAAAATCGAACATTGATGGAAATGATGAATGATTTTCTTATAAGTTTAGGTTTACTGCAAAACTTGTGGGAGAAGCTATCCTTACAGCTAATTTAATACTCAATAGAGTGTCCTATAGTAATACACGTTTAATTCTATATTTTAACACCTCAAATTTTCAGGCTAGAATTTAAATTATTGTTATGAAGTATGTAGACCGAAACCCAATGATTTTATATCTATATTTGTGTGATGATCAATTATATAGTATGAAAATGTCCTTATATATCAGTTGAGTTCATAAAAATCTTCGAACTCAAAGACGAGTTAAGAACACTTCTATTGATTAAGTTTTAGTGAATGATTCAGCTTGGGTGAACTTTAACTGACTATTACTCCTTGTACATAATTATTTACATATCCTACCTTATATAAAATGAAATATCTTTGAATCTTCTTTCCAACGCATTTATTTTCACCTTAATCCAATGTCGGAGCGAAAAATTATACTCATTTTACTTCAACATGTCAATCTGTCAACAAAGTGACGACCTGACCATATAAGCCATCAACTAAGTGACGAATTAAAAGCCAAATCGTTAGCCCAAACTAGTGAGCCATCAGTTTCAGAATCAAAGTGATGACCTAAGTTGATAGGTCATCAACTAAGTGACGACCTATCAGTCCAAGTCGTCACCCTTAAAATTCAGCAATTCCTATTCAATTTTGAAGGGGTATTTTTGGTCTTTTCCCTCACCTTTCAAAGACTTAAATTACGCATTAAACCCTATTAAGTGATAAAATGTCAGTTTCTCATAACTCATAATCCTCTCCACTTTTAAGAACAAGAAAATTAGGATTTTTTCTCAAGATCATTTCCTAAGAACAAGATTCAAGCCCTCCTTCAAAAAAATCAAGAAATTATAATTCCCAATCCGAGTTCAAGAAAAGTCAATTCTCTTTCAAGATCAATTCCTTGAGGTATGTTAAATATTCATCCATGGGTCCCTTTCACCCATGGAGTCCATGAATCTAATTTCAAAGTCAAAGTTATGATCTTTAAATGTTATTTTGATTTTTAATTATGATTTTTAACCATGAATCTTGATTATATACCATGTTTACATGAGATTGTTGTTGTTATTAAATTCCACACATTTGAATAATGTTATTCGCTGATTTAAATCATAATTAGTGATGTTTATGATGAAATCATGCTATTACTACAAGCTTTAAACTATTTTCATGCTTAACTTAAACTACGAATATCAAGCGTTTGATGAAATGCCTCAAAGAATGAGTTTTGAATAATGACCCTTGGTATGTTTTCAAGTGAGTTCACATGGAATGCATTATAGTATGTTTTAAATATTGTGACATCCATATCGTGTTCATACGAATTCAGAGTAAAACCCTAAGCTTATGATTTGGTCATATGATTGTACGATCTTTTCATGTTTAAAAGGCATCTCCATTTTAAAGTCTTAGTCCCCATGTGTTTAATGAAATGCTTAGGTGAATAATTGTGAATAATGATTTCCTTCCCTAGCTTCAAAGCTTCCATGTGTCTTTGTTGTTTTTGTTATCGAGTCTTGGGGGTTATGAATACCTAAAAACTTAGTTGTTTATAGAATTTCAGTAGTTACAGAATAGTTTAGATAGACCATGAGCATATTCATCCAGTTAACCATCATGATCAATTACTTGTCCAGTTAAGCTTAGTTCAGTCCCATAATCAATATCAGTCTAGTTGGGAGTAGGATTTAACACCAAGCGAGCCTATGGATGGGGGGCTCACCCGACAGTTATGACTGGGTCCTTAGAAGCAATCCCTAAGTTCCAGAACTACGTAGCCAATATAGGTTATGAGATGTCACCTATTAGTTTAGGACTGACACTCTCAGGAGTCACCCGTTAGTTTAGGACTGATCTCAGGGGTCACCCGCTAGATTAGGACTGACTCCGTATCCATTATTAGTACCTGTGGAACGGTACTAGCACCCTTCCAACTAGGGTCACAGGTTGAACCCCAATCATCTCAGACTGGGGTATGTCAGTTAGATGATACCTCCCACAGTTTCAATTTTAGTACACAGTTTAGAATTTAGTTTAAGTTTTGCCTGACCATAGCATATAGATATCAATTATTTAGTTATCCGATTTTAGTATTTTAGTTTACAGATTATATTCAAAACATGTTTATGCTTGGTCATGCATTCTATGTATTTACAAATTTCATGTATCTATTCAGTACTTCATGTTATTCATTCAGTTAGTTAATTACTCCAGTACATAATACTATGTATATTAGTATACCTTATTTTGCATACCGGTACATTCAAAGTACTGATCGTATACTCATTTCTTGCACTATGATGTCTTATATCATAGGTTCGGATGCTCGGATTCTTGATTTTACTTAGACTTTCCAGTGCATCAGCAACAGCATCCGTGGTGATTCTTCATCCTTTGAGGACGAGTTACCTTATATTTAGCTATGTCAGTAGTTTAACTATTTAGTCATTTGGAGTTAGTTGGGGGCTTGTCCCATCAACTCCACAGTTAGATAGTTTAGAGGCTTTCAGAATAGTACAGGAAGTCAGTTAGTTTTCATTTGTTATTATCAGTTATTTTATCAGTAATGTCAGTATTGTTTTACAGACATAATCAGAACTATGATTTAAACCATATGGCATTTTTTAGTTAAATTCTACATATTCCTTCTATCATCAGTATATTACTCAGTGCTCACAGCAGGTACCAACTCATGGGTCAGTTTGTGGTCCCTCGGGACTATAAGACCGTATGGAACACAGGGTGTACTCTCGGGGAGTTACAAACTTGGTATTAGAGCCTAAGGTTTTAAAGTATCCTAGGGAGCCTGAAATCCACGTCAAGTAGAGTCTTGTGCATGTGTGTGAAGTATGCCACACTTATGGACAAGAGGCTACAAGATATTTTAGGAAAAGTTTCCCTTCTTTCATATCTCAGATTTTGCTATAGAAGGTCCTCTAAGAAAGTTATACAAATTCTCATCTTGCTCTATTCATGCTAGTTTTTCCCTATTTTCAAGGTAACAAAAACAATCAAGCTTAAATTCTTACAGATAGAGATTTTCTCAGACAGATCCCACAAACAGTTATGGGATTGTATGCAGGTTTGAAAGTGCCCCATTAGTTCCTTTATGTTACAAAGTATGAAATATTTCATTCATGATTCATGAAAATCATTCATTTATCCAAAGTCAGGTGGTCTTTTAAATCCCTACTCAGAATCCTATGATAGCATATGACCTTGAGTTACAAGTATGAACCCAAGCATTATCTAAATTCAATAGATTTTCCATTCATGGGGCTAGTTGCATTAAGATGAATTAGTAGGCTTGAAATAGTGCATGCAAGAAAAGAATTTAGGCTTGAAATAGTGCATACTAGAAAAGAATTTAAGTTTGTTAATTTGAAAGTATATGTTATTAGTGAATGGTAATTCCCATGATGTAGGGAAAATATAAGTTTAGAGATGTGATATTTGTAGGCTATGGTGAAAGTAGTATGGTTAATAAAGATTTGCGGATATCCATGTTATATGTTAGAATCTAAGTTTGAATCTGTGAAGGTTGAGCTAATAGAAAGAGGAGTTAAAATTCTAAGTTAGTCTATTTTAAGTTGTTACATGATGATTGTTGGGGCTATAGAGGGCTAAGATTTATATCTCAGAAAAAAGCATTAGTGTAACGCCCAAAATCTGGTACCCAAAATACTACACAGTGCTCGTGACCCCGAAGGATCACAAACTAACCCATGACTGATATCTGTACCAGAACACTGCATAATATACTGTATAAATATGGAATACAAGGCTGAAAGGACATAAGGTTCAAATATCTGATAAAACACAACATCTGAAAATACGGTATATCAATACCAAAACAACTGAAATAACTGTCTGAATATACTATAGTCTGAAAGCCTCTAACACTGTACTGTCTGAATGTGGAGTTGATGGGATATGTCCCCAACTAACTCCAACTACTGAAATAAACTAAGTGTTGTTGAAGTGAAGTAATCAAATCATAACATCCTCAAATGATGAGGACTCATTGCTGACTCTGACTGCTGAAATAGGAATGCTACTGATGCTCTAGAGCTCGTACTTCTGAACCTATGGTATAAAACACCATAGTGCAAATGCATCAGTATGATTGAATATACTTGTATGCTAGTAAGGTAGGTTGAATGCAAAGGGTTCATATGATGAACAATACTAACTGACTCTATAACATGAGCATGAGAATACATTTATGATTAAGTAATTGTAACTGAATTCATGATAATACGGACTACTAAATCTGAATACTGATATCATGAGTTACGGATTACTGATGTAACTAATCCTGAGTGACTGTATCTAACATTCTAGATTCTGATGGAACCAGCTGAGTTCCGTATTGTACTGGATGACTGTATCGGACAGTCTAGATTTTGTAGAACTATCTGAGTTCTATTACTGAGACTGAGACTGAGACTGTAACTGTGGGAAGTAGTCCTTTAACCGATATGCCTTAAATAAGCTATTATAGCTGAGTTGGGGTCTAATCTATAACCCTAATTGAAAGAGTTTAAATAGCGCGCCACTGGTAAGGACAAGCTGTAAGTGACCCCCATCTAATAGGTACTCTAATGAGAATGGCAGGACCCTCATCTAACACGTTAATCCACCTCATCTACCCTCATCTAGCTGGTTTGATGTCTCAACCTATGTTGGCTATGTAGTTCTGTAGAACAAGTATTGCTTCTAAGAGTCACACCCTCTACTCGCAGGTGGGTTCCCATCCTTGGGCTCACTCGATGCTAAATCTTTCTCCCATCTGAATAGACACTGAACTGAATATACTAGACTGAACTAGACTGAGTTCACTGAATTTCGTTGACTGACGGAATATTACTAAGATCTAATAACTGACTGAGATTACTGAGATTTCTGGAGTGATACTGAATTTGCTGAGTTTTCCTGAGTCATATAACTGACTTAATTCTACCAATCATGGCTTGGCTGAGTTTAACGCCCCAAGAACCCATCCCGAGATGTCACACAGTCCTTAAGGTCACACATGGCCCCAAGCTAACCCTCTAAGACTGTCATCACTTTCAGAACTCACTATAACGCAAATCATGCTAAGATAAAGAGGAATAACCATGTCATGAACATACTGCGATACGAAGTAATAGTGCTTTGTACAATCAAAATACTGATGTTCTGTACATACTGGTACTCTAGCCTGACAAAGCCTCTACTACATAAGACTGAAGAGCCATTGGGACAGACCCTCAAGTGGCTCATACTTAATGGAAAAATAAACAACCATCAATTAGCAAGATAAAAATAATAAACATAGGTCCTCGAACCATGAGGACTCACCAACTGCAGGAATGTAGATGAAGGTACTCGTAGATCACTATCGCGGCTGAAACTGAGCACCTGAACCTATATTATGAGAAAATATAGAATACAAAAGTGTATGGGAGTCAGTACTTGGGAATGTACTGAGTATGTAGGGGTGGATGCAACATTTTAAATAATATCATAAGTGTATAAGAAAATCATGCATGCTGACAGTAATAACTCTCTTCGCTTGAATTATCTGAAACATTATTTCCATAAATCATCAGTAATAACACATGCTTCATAAATCTCATAAATCATTCAACTCAACTCAAAAGCTTTGACTCATGACTTAGAGTGAGTCGGTAACTCAAGGTATTTATATCATTATGGGTTTGGGAGTTTCTTATTACCAACATAACTACTCTATGTGAGTTGCATAGAGTCCAATATTTTGCCCTCCTAAGGAGAGAACCCCATATTGGCAAGGGTGTCATACTCTTTCCAAGGAGTACAACCTTAATCTCATCATCACAATCTCATACTCGGCCTTTGGCCCACAATTATCAATACCAATCCTACGGTGGCACGTAGTTCTGGGGAAATACTAAATTTCTCGCTCGATGCTAAATACTCCTCCCAGACTTAGCTCAGAACGTGTTAGGAAATCCACCTCAATCAATATCAACTCATGGGTCTATCATGATGACCAAAACAACAGTATATCTCATCGGTAAATCATATACGACTGTGGATTCCTAACTCGACTCAAATTCAAACAATGTTTCTCAACATCAAGTACATTTTCTTATCAAATCATTTCAAATGCCAAAGCTTCAAGGAAACATCATAAAACTTATTCTTGACTTTCAATTCAAATATTGATATATATATATATATATATATATATATTAAATAGTCAAATTTCTCATAGAAAAACACAAATCTTAACACTTATCATAAATCACTTAGAAAACATCAATATATAATGACAATACTTCTCATGGAATAAATACTCAATTTAAGAAGCATGATGGTGAAAAAACCATAAATATCAAGCTCATTTAACTCAAGTCCCATTAATCATACATAAAGAAATTGGGGTGTAAACCCACTTACAAGATCATGTAAATCAATAGTAGAAATTAAATCTTTAGGCACAAGAACTAAAGGAGTGTCCTTGTTCACCCCACATACCGTGGATTTTGATTTGAAGATGTGGAAACTTTTTTGGAACTCTAATCACACTTTTAGGCCAAGATTCTTGATTCCTTTGACTTGGGAAACTTAGTTCTTGAACAACTTGGAGAAATTCATGGAGGATTCTCTGAATTTCATGGAAGAGGATTTGGATTTTGGATCTTGTAGAAACCCTAGTTTCTAGGAGATTCTTGGAAGATTGGAAGAGAAAGGAGAATAAAATGAGTGGATCTTCTCCACTTTGATATATATATATATATATATATATATATATATATATATAAGACCACATGGGGAGGAAATAACCAAAATGCTCTTTTTTTAAAATGCTGAAATTTGCTGATCGGGGCCTATGACGGTCCGTCAAAGGGACTGATAGTCCATCAAGTCGTCCGTCACTTGAGGGATAGAAATGAGACATTCTGTCTTTAGCTGATGGTAGAAGTGACGGTCCTTCAGAGAACGAACGGACCACCAGATCGTCCGTCACTCAGGGGGTTAGGAATGGGCCATTCTGTTTTGACCTGACGGTCCAGTTGATGGACTGTCAACCTTCTGACGGTCCACCACTTTGTCCGTCACACGAAGGCCCAAAAAGGGGAGATACTGCCTTGGCTTGATGGGATATTTAACGGTCCGCCAAGTACCTGACGGTCCACCAGGTCGACCGTCAAACCTGGACGATCCGATACCGTTGAGTAAAATAGCCATAACTCACTCATCCGATGTTGGATTTTGATGAAATTAGTTTTGATGGAAATATTATTCAATTCTCTACATGAATAAAAGAGGAAATTAGAGAAATAAAACATGGTTTAAACATTAATCATTTTGGAATTCATATATACACACTCAAAAGATGGATTTACGCTCAATAAATGATCGGGGTATTACATTGAGATTATCATGAAACTGACACTGGCTCTAGGCACAAAGCTAAATTGTCGGGTACAATTACCCCCAGGACTCGATATCATAAAATTGACAAGACATGACACTTCTTGAATACATGACCATAATCAATAATTCATAATACAATCAGTTGGGAGTTTCATGAAGCACTTGGTTCTCATACTCTTGTACATGAATAGGAATGTATTCAAATATATCATGGTTACACAGGTCTAGTCTTTTGGGTATTCCATAAAACAATTTCAATGCATCATAATAGCATGAGAGTAATTTTGAAATATAAGGATAAAGCATGGATTCATCATTTAAGCCCTATTGAGTCAATAAGCATAAATGTTACTCTCTTATGCATTTTATCAAACATCTAGTATGCATAACTTAGGGATTAAGCATGAACATCAACTTAATACATCAAGTTCCTTCCTTCAACTCAATTTTATCGATTTCAATCCATACATTAACAAATTTCATGATAACATATTAAAGATTCAAACTTGGAAGTCACACAACAACATAAACATGATTATAATTAATCCACAACATGGGTTTCACAATTCATGATTTTAAAATAGGATTCTTGAGCTTCATGGATGAAAGGAACCCATGAATCAACACTAAATATACCTGAGTGGATGATTTCTTGAAGATTGGTGAAGGAAATCTTGAATTCTTGATTTGAAATTAAACACCTAGGGTTTCTTGTTCTTGGGGATTGATCTTTGAGAGAAACCCTAATTTAGTGTTGTGTATGAATAATTAAGTTATGAGATCTGGTCTAGTATAATTAGGAGTTAAAACAAGTGAAAAGGACCCAAATATCCTTTTAAAAATGACTTAAAATTTCTGATCGTAAGTGGCGACACTTTGGGCGATGGTTCATCGCTGGTTCGATGGTCCGTTGGTCCATCCCGTTGTACTTGGCAAGAACCTGAACTTTCTACCTTGCCTGCGATGGTTTGGGCGATGGTCCATCGCTAGCTCGATGGCCTGTTGGTCCTGACCATCCCACTTGGAAAGAATATTAGTTCACTTCCTTAGCCACGACGGCTTGGGCGATGGTCCGTCGGCCTGACCTTTACTTCTGGGCAGTTCCAATAGTTCTCTGTAAAATGTCCATAACTTTTTACTCCGATACCGGATTTGGATAAAATTGGTATCGTTGTAAAGCTAATTCAATTTTCCACATGATAAAAAGTCAAAATTAGGGAAATTATATTTGATTTAAACATCATTAAATTAGGAAGTCATCCCTAAATCTTTTGAAGACTAAATTAGACTTCAAAAAAGTTTGGGGTATTACAATTAGTACCAAGTTTTACATTATCGAGCATAGTCATTCAGGGTAAGTTTACCAATTATGTTTATTATTACACCCTATATTCTAGAGTAAAGTGGTGGATGTTCAGTTTAGAGGTATTGATTAAGTGGTTCCCAGACTTAGAACAATGACTTTAAGATAAGGAGAAGATGATAGAACAAGTAACCAAGTTAGTCACTCAGATTCTAGTAATGATGCTAGTGTATTGTAGAACATCAGCAATAGAGAAAGGTGATCAACCCATTCTTATCTCAGTACAGAGTTTTGTACTTCCGTCATTGCTATACATACTTATGTTTTATATGTCATCTCCATGATCATAGTTCATATTCTTTCACATCATAAAGAATTATGTGTGCTTCTAGCTCTTAGTATAATGAGTCCCAGTTTTCTCAGCTATAAGAATCATGTTCCATGAAACTTATGAACTCCAACTCAAATCATGTAGCTCATGACTCATGTATTCATGGTTTACAGTATTTTTAGTTATATTACTCATGCTACGCATATAATGATCAGTGAAATTCATATCTATATCATGCATATCCCCGGATTAGTCCTATTTGATGAATACAATTTAGTTCATGCATCATGTTTTAGATTCTAGATAATCAATTATGATTCAGTTCATATATGACTCATGCATCATCTCAGTCTTCCCTTACTAATTCAGCCAAGTCAGTATCATTCAGGGAACAAACTATCCTAATGGGGAGATGCTGTAATACCCCAATAGGTATACCTTGTGATAGCCAAGAGGCGATAGGTGGGGCAGGAAGCATGATGTACAACGATAAATCTCATTATTCTCTAGTTGATTATCACTGTTTACTTTGTGAATTCATAGGATAATGTGTCGACTCCACTTACAAAAGGCCTATCTAGAAAGGGAGTTGAGAGAAAATCGAAAAAAATGGTTTTACAACCTAGGACAAGTCAGCATGGTTGTAATTCTACTGTAATACCCTATACTTTTCCTAGCTCAGCTTAGCTCCTAGAATGTTAAGGGTTAGATTTAAAAATGAATAACTCTTGATACATATAAAATTGATAAAGCTCTAGACACCCCCTCCCCCCCAATATGTAGATAATTGGCTCAACTTTCCAACGATACTAATTTGGTCATAATCCAATACTCGGTTGAGAAGTTATGGCATTTTTAGTAAAGCAGTATGTCGTTTTGACAGGAACTGCATCGCGGCGAAGGACGATTTTGCAATTGTCAAATTCTAATGGAGCACCACAATTACGTCGTGTCACGGTGAAAGTCCAGTTCCCATTCGTTCTTTTTCCAGTAAGGTGACGTGATTTTACTGCATCACAATAATGGACAAAATGGGGCTCATCCCTTTTCCAATAGCCCAACATGATAGCCTCGTGTTGCATTGATGGGCAAAATTGGGCTCGTCCCCTTTTTAGTGAGCCACCACGATAGTGATGCGTTACGGTGGGTGGCTAAATTGGGATTTTCTAGTTTTTGAGTTAAATTTTAAAAGGGTAATTTAGTCAATTCCCAAGCCCCTAAATCGGAAATAACACAGAATTAAACCTATTCTAAGAATTTTATGCTTACGTTTCATCAAATTACTCTTCAAGAAAACCCTAGAACTCAAAACCTAATCCCCAAGGAATCCAAATTCCACCATTCTTTTTTCAAGATAGCTCGAAATTAAGGATTCCCAATTCAAGATCTCCAAGAATTCATCTTCAAGAGAACAAATAGGAATACAAGTTCAAGTTTCTTCATCAATTTTATTAATTAAGGTATGTAGGATTTTTCAACAAGGATAATCCTTTCATCCTTGTACCTAAAATTAGTTTTAAAGTTGATTTTGTATGAAATTACACGAGTTTCAAATTAGGGTTAATACCCAGTATTGCTAATTGAAACATTATGAGGTTTGAAGTGATTTAGATGATAAATTTGCATGCTTATTTCCGTATATTCATGCTTATTGTAGTAATTTCCTGATTTAGACTTGAATTATTAATATTATTATTATTTAGCATCAGTTTTATGATGCTTTGACATGAAATAATTGCATAGGTTATTAACCCTAGTTTGAATGTTATTTTTTCAAATGATTATGCTTTTAAGAATCCCATGATTTGTTAAATTCAGATTTTGGACAAATATTTAATATTTTGATCTCAATCTAGATACGAAATACACTTTAAAGATTTAGCTACAGCTACAGTAAACATATTTACAAGAGGTTTTCATTGTAAAACCTTATATTACTTTTAAAGTGAATTTTTGATAGAATGAGCATACAGATTAAAAGGATTAGTATTTAGCACCGAGTTGGGTGTGGTTACATGCCCCAGAACTACGAGCCAATGTAGGTTCAGATTATCAGATTTTTCCCATTTCTATATGGATAACAGATACAGATGTGATCACTTAGATTAGGTTATATTCCTTGGCAAGAGTATGACACCTCTCCCCAATGTAAGGTTTTTTCCTTAGGGGAACTAGACGTTTGACTCCATGATAGCTCACATGGTTTATTTCGATTAGAAGAACCTCTTTATAGCCTAAAGCCTAACAAAAAAGAACAACAGAATAGCTTTTAGAAACTAAGTGTAAAGGCTCACAGTTTTATTCATATGTTGCTTTATATATTGCTTTAGCTATGAGATTTCATATTTAAATTTACATGTACAAAAGTGAGTCCTTTATACACTTAGACAACATGATTTAAAGACAGAATAGAAGTACATCTTTTAGAATCTAAATGTTATGACTCACTAGATTTATGCAACATGTTTTGCTATTCTTGATTATGATTTACATTTTTCACATATTCCAACTTATGTGAGTCATTTACATTTAGCATGCATTATTTTATAATTTGTGATGATGTTGAGGTATTATTTTACTTTTGCATTCACCTCCATATACTCAGTACGATCTAAAGTACTATTCCACATATACGTCTATGTGATACATTGTCTCATAATGTAGGTTCAGGTGCTCCATTTCTGTAGCGTGAGTGATTTCGAGCATTTCCATATGCATCCCAACAGTTGGTGAGTCCTCATAGTTCAGGTACTTTGTCTTTTAGTTTTTTCAACTTATTAGTATAGATGATTCAGTGTTTTTAGACAGTACGAGTCAGCTGGGGGTTCGTCCTAGTGACTCTCTAGCATTAGTAGTAGAGGCTTGTCAGACTGCTAGATATGATCCAGACTATCCAGTATTGATTAATTGTTACAGATATTCTAATCTCTTTTTATTCTTTTAATCAAAATTTACTAACGTGAAGTAAAAAATAATAAATGGCAATCTATGGCAGAAATATATCAACTTTGTTTTGAATGAACTATATTATAGAAATATAAGGCCTAGTACATTATGTTATTTAAAAGTGACAAATTTAATATTTTTTCCATTCTAATTTTCTGTATATGTCATATAATGGCTATTATGATTTTAATAAACTATTAAAAAGTGGTCAATAAAGTCGCATATCAAACATAACGTAACGATCCATATATACGATACAATAATATTCAAAAAATTAGTAGTTGAGTGATTTTGATAATTTTAAAAGTTGAGGGCATAAAATCATATTTAAAAAAGATTTTTCAAAAGTCTAAAAAAAAAATTAAAAAGACATGGCCAAACACAACTCCAACTCCGAAAAAAAGTAATTTTCTTGGCCAAACGGCTACTTATATTCAGATTGTTTCAGCTTCACTCAGACAGAATTCAATATTTAGTTTGATTTTTATATCTATACTTCCTCGATTTTGAGCTTCAAATCTAGTAGAAGGCAGACAGGGTTAGTTTAAGGCTACTCGTAGTCTTGAGCACCGTGTGATGTCTCGGGACTATTTTTATGGTGTTACAAACTTGGTATCAGAGCCTAAGGTTTATAAGAGTCCTATGGTGTCAGACAAGCAACGTTACATAGAGTCCTGATCATGGGTGTGAAGCGCGCCAGATTTATGAGCAAGAGGCTACAGGATATTTTTAGGAAATTATCTTTATTTCATGATCTATCGTGCTTACAGTATCTCTATATTTTTTAAACTTTGCTCTTACGTGACTGTTGAATATGACTCCCCGTCGAGATAACACTCGTAGAAATAATAACTAGCTACCCCAGCCTGCTGACCCTCTGAAAGAAAATGTATCCTATGCTGAATTTTAGGCTTCTTTTCAAGCGTTGGCATAGGTTGTGACTGTCAATGTTCAGGGAAACCATCAGGCAGCAGTCCCACTTTAGCAGAATGGGGATTTAATAGCAGCCAAAATTCATGACTTCATGAGAATGAATCCGCCAGAGTTCTTCAGGTTAAAAGTAGGTGAGAACCGATAACTTTATTTAGATGAGGTACAAAAGATCATCCAGATTATGCATACTTCTGAAGAGGAGAGTGTAGAGTAACCATCTAATAAATTGAAGGACATAGCATATGATTGGGTAGTTATGTGGAAGAATGGTAAAGGTGAGAATGCAGCTCCTATGAGTTGACAGGTGTTTTAGGATGCATTTTTAGACAGGTTATTTCTGCATAAAATGGGAGAAGCTAGGGTATAAAAGTTTGTAAACATGAGGCAGGGCTCAATGACAGTGAAGGAGTACTGCCTTAAGTTTAACCCATTGTCTAAGTATGCCCCTGATACGATGGCTAACCCTAGGGTGAGTATGAGTAAGTTTGTTACTGTAGTATCTGGTTTGGTAGTCAAGGAGTGCAGCACTTTCATGTTTAATGGTTACATGGATTTTTCTAGGTTGATAATTCATACACAGTAGATTGAGGTAGAAAAGCTAAAGGAAAGACATAGGGGAAATAAGAAGGATAGAACTGAGAAGTTTGAGTATGGACAGATAAAGTATGGAGTGGGAAATTATTCGCAGTTTCAAAATTGTTCATCTATGCCAGTGCCATCTTCAGCGAGTGCTCCCACTCCCAAAGCTAGGCAAGAGTGGTGGGGTAAGACTTCTATGTCCAGATCTCAGAATAGTGTGAGCGTAAAACCCAGTTATCCTCCATGTGCTAAGTATGGTAAGAATCATCTTGGTGAGTGTTTGTTGGGATATAAAGGTTGTTATGGTTGTGTTAAGTTAGGACATGGAATCAAAGAGTGTCTGCAAGATAGGCAGGGAAAAAGGGATGTTTGTCCCCAAACTCAAGCTACTAGCGCACCAGCCCCTCTAGGTCGTCCAGTCCCTCCTCAAGCCACATCATCTATTACCAATGGCGGTCAGTTCCAGAATTGGTTTTATGATTTACCATCCCATCAGGAATAGGAGGATTCACCAGATTTTATTACTGGTATGCTTCATACTTTCATCTTGATGTTTATGTGTTGTTAGACCCCGAGTCGAATTTCTTCTATGTGACCCCATTAGTTGTAGTAAATTTTGAAATAGGTCCTAAAAAATCCCTGAGCCCTTTTTAGTTTCTACCCCAATGGGTGAGTCAGTTGTTGCCAAACAAATCCATAGAAAGTGTCCTACAGTGGGTGAGTCAGTTGTTGCCAAACAATTCTATAGAAAGTGTCCTATCATTGTCCTTCATAAAATCATGTTAGCAGATTTAATAGAGTTAGATATGGTTGAATTTGACCTTATTCTTGGTATGGATTGGCTCCATTCTTATTATGCATCCATAGATTGTCGCACCCGAGTAGTGAAGTTTTAGTTTTCTAATGAGCTAGTATTTGAGTGAGAAGGTAATTTAGTATCTCCTAAGAGTCATTTTATATCCTATCTTAAAGCCAGAAAGTTGATCTCAAAAGGATGCATATATCATTTAGTTCGAGTCAAAGACACTAAGTCTAAGACTCCAACAGTTCAGTCAGTCCGTGTAGTCAATGAGTTTCCTGATGTTTTCCCAAAGATTTGCCAGGGATACCTCCCGATAGGGAAATAGAATTCGGTATTTATGTTCTTCCAACTACTCAACCCATCTCCATTCCTCCATATCGTAAGGCTCCATCCGAGCTTAAAGAGTTAAAAGAACAGCTTAAAGACCTCTTAGATAAAGGTTTCATAAGGTCCAGTGTCTCTCCATGGGGCGCTCCTATCCTATTTGTGCGAAAGAAAGATGATTTTTTGAAAATTTGCATTGATTATCGTCAGCTGAATAAAGTCACAGTAAAAAATAAATATACTCTTCTCAGAATTGATAACTTATTCAACCAGCTCCAAGGTGCAAGTTATTTCTCAAAAATAGACCTTAGATCCGGCTACCATCATCTTAGAGTAACAGAATGTGATATTCCAAAGATGGCTTTCAGAACCCGTTATGGTCATTTCGAGCTTCTAGTCATGTCCTTCGGACTAACAAATGCCCCAACATCCTTTATGGATTTGATGAATAGAGTGTCCAAATAGTATTTGAACATATTTGTCATAGTCTTTATAGATGATATTCTTGTCTATTCTCATAGTGAGGATGATCATGCAGACCACCTTAGAATTATGTTGCAAGCTTTTAGAGACCACTAATTATTTGCCAAATTCAGTAAATGTGAATTTTGGCTAGGATCAGTAGCATTCCTCGATCATATTATTTCCCGTGATGGTATTAGAGTTGATCCCCGAAAAATAAAAACAGTAAGAAATTCCCCCCCACCTTCAGCCCTCATAACAAAAATCTAGCCCTCTTTTGGCAAATAATACTCATTATTTCACAATTGCTCAATAACAAGAGAACCCTAGGTGATTTATTTCAAATCAATAACTCAAGATTTCTCTGTTAACTTTCCAGAATTTTTCAACAAAGGTATGTAAAGTGTTCATTCAAGGATCCCTTTCATCCTTGGAGCGCAAGAAACCAATTTTCAAATCATGAACGGTGATTTCCATGTTGTGGGTTGTATTTTATCCATGTTGATATTAATGTATGTTTTACAAGTTGAAATCTTTAATGTATCTCATGATATTATGATAGCATGCATGTTGAATTTGAATTCTCTTATGTTGAACTCTGAAAATATGAACTTAAGATGATAGTCATGATGCTTTACCATATTATCCATGCCCAAATACAAGATTTTGCCTTCTAGGTGTTTGTCAAAATGCTTAAGTGAATGGATTGTGAAATTGTGACTCATTTGTAATCCAAATGATGATCTCATGCTATATCCATGTATTTAAGTTGACTCTTATGCTAAAGCTATTCTTTGTAATGAATTGATGAAATGCCTATGAGATTAAAGTTGTGAAATTATGATATGATGCATGACTTCCTATTCATGTGCAAATTTATGACTTTCAAGTTCTCATGAAATCCCTCAATGATTGTATTGTGAGTTGATGACTATTGTCCTGTGTTAAATAATGGTCATGTCTTATTATTTTCATACTATCGAGTCTTGGGGGTATTTAATACCCGATAATTTAGTTGTGTGCCTAGAGCCAGTGTCAGTTTTCAAGATACTCTCAGTCAAGCCATGATCAGTAAAATTCAATCAGTTACAGAACTTAGGAAAACTCAGTAATCTCAGTGTCAGTCCAGTCCCATTCAGTATTCAGCTAAATCCTTAGTAAACTTAGTCAGTTATCAGAATACAATAGTATTCCATCAGTCAATAGAACTCAGCAAACTCAGTTCAGTTTAGCTCAGTATAATTAGTTCAATGTCTATTCAGATGGGAGTAGGATTCAGCACTGAGTGAACCAAAGTATGGGAACTCACCTGATAGCAACGGGTGTGATTCTTAGAAGCAATATTTACATTCCATAACGATGTAGCCAGCGTAGGTTGAGACATCTAACCTGCTAAATGAGGGTTGATGAGGTGGCTTAACCTGTTAGATAAAGGTCCCACCATTCTCATTAGAGTACCTAATAGATGAGGGTAACTCACAGCTTGTCCTTACCAGTGGCACGGTATTGACACCCTTCTAATTAGGGTTACAGATTGGACCCCAACTCAGCTACATTTTTCTATTTGGGGCATGTCGGTTAGATGACTGCCTCTCACAATCTCAGTCTCAATCTTCAGTAAAGAACTCATCCAGTTCTATAAATTTTTAGGACTGTCAGATACATTCACTCAGCTCAGTACGGAACTCAGCTAGTTCCATCAAAATCAGGATTGTCAGACACAGTCACTCAGTAATTAGTATATCAGTTATCAGTAATCCATATTATCAGTAAATTAGAATCTATAATCTATATGATTTCAGTTATAGTTATGTATTCATGAATGTATCCTCACACAGTCATGTTTATGTTATTCAGTCAATTATAGTTCATGTATATGACCCCTTGCATTCAGCCTTACCTCAATTTGCATAGCAGTACATTCTCATGTACTGATGCATACTCTTCTCTTATGCTATGGTGTTTTATACCATAGGTTCAGATGCTTAGGTTCCCGATCACACTTAGCAGTTTAGGGTTTAGCAGTCAAACTTAGTGATAAGTCCTCATAGTTTAAGGACATGATTATTTCATTATTTCAGTAATTTAGTACTTAGTTTATTTCAGCAATTAGAGTTAGTTGGGGGCATGTCCCATCAACTCCTTATTCAGACAGTTTAGAGGTTTTTTCAGACTATAGCATGTTCAGACAGTTATTTCAGTTTTGGTATTGATATACTCTATTTTAGATTTATTACAGTATTGAACCTTATGGCAGTTCAGCCCATTATTCCACATATTTCAGTATTATTTTACAATTATTATTGCAGGTACCAGTCATGGGTTATCTTATGATCCTTCGGGATTATGAGCACCATGTAGCGTCCGGGGTACCAAACTCAGGGCGTTACAGTTTCACCCATAAAGGGGGTAAAGATATTTGGAAAAGGGGGGAATCTTAGTCCACGATATGTAGTCTCCTACTAGATTTTGATTCTTGTTAGGAAGGTAGCATACGATCTTGAGCTACCCACAGACTTGTCATCAGTCCATCCAGTGTTCCATGTGTCCTTATTGAAGAAGTGCATGGAAGATTCAGCTGTTATAGTCCCTCTAGAAAGCACAACTATTCAAAATAGCCTCTCATATAAAGAAGTTCCAGTAGAGATTCTTGATCATCAAATCCGTAGACTAAGGAACAAAGAAGTTCCCTTGGTCAAAGTTCTGTGGAAAAATCAGTCCATTGAGGGTGCTACATGGGAAGTAGAAGTAGACGTGCATACCAAGTATCCTTACCTTTTCTCCACAAACTCAGATTCAGTCGAAGGTAATAGTCCTCTTTAATTTTGTTCTTCTCCAAGCTCAGATTCATCCATATAGCTATCTTTTTATAAATTCATGCACTTGCAGATTTAATTCAGTCGCTCAGTATGTTCTAGATTCAGTCATGCAGTTTGTTCAGTTGTGCATGCCATCATTTATAGCCTCAATTTTTACAGAATCTTCAGTTTATTGATTCTCATTTGAGGATAAATGTTCCCAAGGAGGAGATAATGTAATACCCCATACATTTCCTAGCTAGGCTTAGCTCCTAGAATATCAAGGGATAGACTTGAAAATGAATAACTCTTGATACATGTAGAATTTTCAAGCTCTAGACCCCCCTTATGTGTAGATAATAGGATCATTTTTCCAATGATACCAATTTTGCCTTAATCCAATAGTTGGTTGAGAAGTTATGGTATTTTTAGTAAAGCAGTATGGCATTTTGACAGGCATTGCATCGCAGTAAAGGACGATTTCACAATTGACAAATTCTAGTGGAGTACCACGATTATGTCTCATCGCGGTGAAAGTCCAGTTCCCATTCATCATTTTTCCAGTAAGGTGATGCAATTTCACCGCGCCACGATAATGGACAAAATGGGGCTTATCCCTTTTCTAGTAGCCCAATGCAATTGCCCAGTGTTGTGTTGATGGGAAAAACCGAGCTCTTTCCTTTTCCAATGATCCATCGTGATAGTGACGCATCGCGGTGGGTGGCCAAATTAGGATTTTCTAGTTTTCGAGTTAAATTTTAAAAGGGCAATTTAGTCAATTCCCAAACCCCCAAGTCATGAATAACATAAAATTAAACCTATTATAAGCATTCTATACTTACTTTCATCAAATTACTCTCCAAGAAAACCCTAGAACTCAAAACTTAATCCCCAAGAAATCCAAATTCCACCATTATTTTTTCAAGATAGCTCAAAATTAAGGATTCCCAATTCAAGATCTCCAAGAATTCATCTTCAAAAGCATAAATAGGAATCCAAGTTAAAGTTTCTTTATCAATTTCATTAATTAAGGTATGTGGAGTTTTTCAACAAGGATAATCCTTTCATCCTTGTACCTAAAATTAGTTTTAAAGTTGATTTGATATGAAATTATATGAGTTTCAAATTAGGGTTCATACCCAGTATCTCTAATTGAAAGATTATTAGGTTTGAAGTGATTTAGCTGATAAATTTGCATGCTTATTTTTATATTTTCATGCGTATTTCAGTAATTTCCATATTTAGACTTAAATTATCATCATTATTATTATTTAGCATGCGTTTTATGATGCTTTGATATTAAATAGTTGCATGGGTTATTAGCCCTAGTTTGAATATTGTTTTTTAAAAGATTATGCTTTTAAGCATCCCATGATTTATTTTATTCAGATTTTGAACAAAGATTTGATCTTTTGATCTCAGCCTAGATACAGAATCCACGTTGCAGATTTTGTTGTAGTTATAATAAATAGATTTACAAGAGGTTTTCATTGTAACCCCTCATATTACTTTTAAATTGAATTTCTGAAAGAATGAGCATACAAATTAAAGAGAGTAGTATTTAGCACCGAGTTGGGTGTGTTTACATGCCGCAGAACTACGATCCAATGTAGGTTCAGATTATAAGATTTTTCCCATTTCTATGTGGATGACAGGTACAGATGTGATCACTTAGATTAGGTTATTCTCCTTGGCAAGAGTATGACTTATCTCCCCAACGTGAGATTTTCTCCTTAGGAGAACTAGACGTTGGACTCCATGATAGCTCATATGATTTATGTCAGTTATAAGAAACTCTCTACAACCTAAATCCTAACAAAAAAATAATAGAACAGCTTTTAGAAATGAAGTTTAAAGGATCACAATGTTATTCAAATATTG
Source organism: Capsicum baccatum var. pendulum (assembly GCA_030864225.1). Classification (NCBI taxonomy): domain Eukaryota; kingdom Viridiplantae; phylum Streptophyta; class Magnoliopsida; order Solanales; family Solanaceae; genus Capsicum; species Capsicum baccatum. The sequence continues at coordinate 270,679,315 of CM061550.1, forward strand.
CTTTATATATGGCTTTAGATATGAGATTTCATATTTCAATTTACATGTACAAAAATGAGTCATTTCTACACTTAGCATGATTTAAAGGCAGAATACAAGTACAACTTTTAGAATCTAAATGTTATCACTCACTAGATTTATGCAACATATTTTGTTATTCTTGATTATGATTTACAATTTTCAGACATTTCAGCTTATGTGAGTAACTTAGATTTAGCATGCATTATTTTATAAATTGTGATGACGTTGAGGTATTATTTTACTTATGAATTCACCCCCATTTACTCAGTAAGATCCAAAGTACTGATCCACATATACTTCTATGTGCTACATTATCTCATAATGTAGGTTTCGATGCTCAGTTTTCGCAGCATGAGTGATTTCGAGCTTCTTCATCCACATCCCGACAGTAGGTGAGTCCTCATAGTTCAAGGACTTGGTCTTTCAGTTTTCTAGATTATTAGTATAGATGATTCAGTAGTTTTAGATAGTTCGAGTCAGCTGAGAGTTTGTTCTAGTGACTCTCTAGCTTTATTAGTAGAAGCTTGTCAGACTCCCACATATGATTCAGACTATCTAGTATTGATTTTCAGACTTATATTCAGATTGTTTCAGCTTAGCTCAGACATAATTTCGCATTTAGTTTGATTTGTATATCTATACTTCTTCTATTTTGAGCTTTAGATCTAGTAAAAGGCAGACTGGGTTAGCTTAAGGCTACTCGTAGTTTTGAGCACCGTGTGATATCTCAGGACCCATTTTTGGGGCAGTACATCTACCTAGCCTACTTCAAGGAGAATGTTAGTAAAGGCCTATTTTCTACACTCTCATGAAGCCAAGACGTGGTCATGGCTTATAATGACCCTTCAGGTTATTTTCCTTATTCCCACTTATTTTCACCATTAGAGCATTTCCATAGCTTCCCCAAGTCATTTAAGACTTACTGGAACCGATAGTTTGGTTATTGGGTAGTTCATTAGTTTTTAGATCCAATTTCCTATTTAGAAGTCTTCGTTGATTCCAAATGACCGTTGAGGAAAAACTTCAGTAAAAAAATTTCAGATGTAAATTTTAACTGCACCAATAGCTATGTAATATCAATTTTAGTATAGGTAGACCCTTGGTTCAATCCCACAGCACCCGATCTCATTTTGACCCATTAGTCGAAAAGTCAAAAATCAAAATATATGAGTATGGGACCCATAACTAAATGATCTCAGATGGAAAATTTGACTTCACCAATGCATGTATAATGTCGAATTTAGTGGGGTTACATGGTTATTTTCAAAAAATGGGGTTTGAATGAGTCCGGGAGGTCAAAAATATGTTTTGACCTTGCAGGCCCATTTAAACTCATATAAAAGGCCCTTTTGGCCGATTTTTTGGGCATTCTTCACTTCTTTAAGAAACCTAGCAACCATAAAAGATTTTTTCACTTAAAAGTTAGTCTTGTGGGTTGATTAGGAGCTTGAATAACTTGTGTAATTCATTTTTGCTACAAATCTAAGGTAAGATTCCTTCAAATTCGGTATTAATTTCTTGATTTCTAGACCCAAAAAAAAAAACTAAGTCCTTGGGGCTCAATTTTAGCCACAAATGTGATTGAACTCAAATTTCTTGAGGTTTATATCTCTCTAATGATGTTTGAACAATGAGTTGGTCTCGAAAACTCATTTTTTGAAGGTGGGACCCACTTTGGGGGTTTGGTGTCATTTTGGACCCATGGCATAATGGTGTCATAATGGGTGTTGTCGTTCTTGTAATGATGCTTATATTATGTTGTTGATATCTTGGCTCGTGGAAGAAGAAGCTTCAAGAAAAGGAAAGGCAAAGCTTGTTGGTTCGTGAGCAATTGGACTTGAGGTAGGTTAGGCTTACTTATGGATAGATTGAGCTTGATTGTAGTATAACCATTGATATCTTGTGAGATTGAGAGGAATCTTAGATGAAAAATGGATGATTGATGATACTTGGTATTAGTTGATTCTTGTAGGGAATTAAACTTGTAAAATGTGATGCTTGACCTTTAGCCTAGAACCTTGGGTAATTCTACTTGTAGCCTCATGAAAAGTATGAGATACTCTAGTTTCTCTAATAGTTGAGAATGATATTGTTATCTAACCTTAAGTGTATGTTGACCTAGCTATGACTAGTTATGGAATGGCCTTAGTGTTGGGATGACTTAAAAAGAATTCTTGAAGAGGATTTTCCCTTATAGGCCTAGTAATGATTGATAAGCCCTTATGGTGTGATTTAGACAACTTAGCCTAATTCTAGGTAGAATTTAGCCTTGTAGAAGTGAACTTTAATATTATTGGGATTTAGGTGTGGAACTTGACCCACCTTTAGCTTGAACGATGAAATTTTGTAGTGACCTAGATATTTGACGAGTGTCTAAATCACGTTATTGAGAATATAATGGTTAAACCCGGTTTTTAGTTTATGTATGTGGTCGATCATTGGATAATATGTATACTTGGCTGATTATCTTGTTTTCATGATATGATAGCCTTATAAAGTCTTGTGAATTAAACTTATGATTATGTTATCGCTTAACTTATCAATTAGTTCACCAAGTAAACCTCTAATTATGTTACCACTCTTACTATGAACCAAGTCTAATGATTAAACTAATGCTTATGTAAACGATTTTCCTTTTTGGGTTAGTATGGTGAAATGTGGGAATAAAAGAGGCAACTATCTAGCATGCAATTGACGTATAATTGACTTGCTAATAAACATGATAACCTTGGAAAAGTGGTGATTGCGTATATCATTTAGATATTCATGCTCATGCATCTACTTATATTATGTAGTGATGACTAATTGTAAAGTATAATGGTATGTGTTACCTTGCATCACTTATACTCTATTATTGTGTCTTGTACATGTTCATTGATTTGACTACATATGTATGTGAATGTTGGTTGTCTTGGGAGATGTGCTAATGATATAATGATGTCCGGTGAATCCGGAGGACATATTGATATTATGATGATGTTTGGTTAATTCGAAATAGGGAATGATGTTATTATGATACCCGGTAAATCCGGGACAAGACGGCAAAGGTTCGAGTTCGCCTAAAATCATTTGACCTTTAGTATTTTAAATTTCTTTTCAACATATATCCTGGCTATTTGATAATTTCCAACAGATGAGTCATATGTTGCAACAGCTTAGTAATCTGTTGTAATCGATGTCAATATTTGTTTGATAATTTCCAATAGATGAGTCATTTATTACAACAGGTTAGTCATCTGTTGCAACAGATGTCTATGTCTTTTTGATCATTTTCAACAGATGTCTTTATCTGTTTGGTCATTTCCAACAGATTACTCATCTGTTGCAACATGTTAGTCATCTATTCACTCAACTTAAGCTATTATTAGTAATAACTATATTGATTTAACTGAAATTAAACATGAATTAATAAGTTCAATTTCAGTTTTAATTAATCTCATGGTAATTACATGATCAACTAAGTGTGTTCGTCCTGAATAGAGTGATCAATTGATCAATTTTATTTGAAATGATTCAAACTAAGCTATCATTAGAAATAACTATATTCATTTTACTAAAATTAAATATGAATTAGTAAGATCAATTACGATTTCAATTAATCTCATAGGAATTACATGATCAACTAGGTCTTTCGTCCTTAGTAGAATAATCAATTGACCAATTTTATTTGAAATGCATCAAATGAAGTCATTATTCGTAATAACTAAATTGATATAACTAAAATTAAAGATGAATTGATAAGTCCACTTACAAATTCAATTAATCTCATAGTGATTACATTATCAACTAAGTGTATTTGTCTCGAGGAGAGTGATCAATTGAATAATTATATTTGGAATAATTCAAATTCAATCATTATTAGTAATAACTAAATTGATTTTAACTAAATTAAAGATGAATTGATAAGATCTCTTACAATTTCAATTAATTTAATAGTAATTACATGATCAACTAAGTGTATTCACCACGAGTAGAATGATCAATTAACCAATTTTATTTGAAATAATTAAAATTAAGCTATTATTAGTAATAACTAAATTGACTTATCTAAAATTAAAGTTGAATTGATAATTTTAATAACTTCATAAGTGATTTTGGCCAGTAAAATTATGATATTTGTTGAATTTCTTATTTGATGTATCTGCTACTGCTACAATGGATAGAACCTACAACATGAATCTAACATATGTGTCACAACCCAAACCGAGGCCCAGGCCGCAACGAGCATCCCAAACCATGAAGGCTCGAGAGCCCTTCTCTAACTGGCAATCATATACACAATTCAAATACTGTAAGGAAATGTGGAAAAAATAGAAAAATGGAAACATGGTCATTCTCTTACTTAAACTGAACAATATGAATAGAAGTTCACAATATTCCAAGAACATCTAATATCAGCCTGCGAAATCTCTAATAATATGAATACAACATATGTCTAAAATCTGAGACAAGTCCCCTAGTTGGACCATGAACGAAAACCAAATAACAGTATTCCATAAACAAGGCCTTCCAAAATAAGGGAGGCTCACCAATTGCAAACTTCGGAAAAACCAATCTACTACTTAGCGGGACTCCGAGACTGTGCCTCAGATTATGAAATATAGGGGGTCAATACAATTATGCTGGTATGTGAAACAATCAAAAATAGAATTTTTATTACACAACATAGATGAGAGCATTTCATAAAACATTACACATAAGATAAGTAAAACACATGGGCATAATTTAGAATTTTTCGAATGCTTTCTTGAAATCAAGACTCAACACTTTATTTTACTTCTGAGATAGATGGTACACCCTACATTTCTATAATCCCACGGGCTATATAGAATTCGTCCTTGACTCGGCAGCCAAGCCCCCAACCCAAGTTTGCCGGAAGGATTGGAGTCGTAATCACTATTCTAGTATACCAGTGTCTCAAGGACAAGTACACATTGGCATTAGCAAATCATATCACCCGAATCGACAAAACTCGATTTCCAGCAATGATCCCGTACACTCAAATGCCTTTTTTGGGTAACAATCTACCTCTCTTTAGGCCTAATTTTAGTTCTTTAAACATCACGCTTCTCATACAAAATTATTCAATGCTTAAAATCTTAAGGGCATATCATCACAGGGTATCGTCATACCCAGACGTGCAAGTCATTCATATCGTATCAATTTCATAGTCCATCTCACTCAAAACATGCAAATGACCACCAAAGATTTATAACAACACAAGAGAATCATCATTTTGAAGACTCGTGAAATCTTTATGCAATTACTCTCTTTTCACAATATCTATACATGTGGTGGCCATGCCAATTATTCAATCACATTAAATTCTTCTTTTAAATACAATGAGTATAGTTATGGCAAGAAAACTCCCTCTCATCATATCATAAAATCATGTCAAACACCATGATGTTAAGAAACTTTCAAACCTTAGTTCATGCATTCAAAATCATTCACAATACAAATGGACACTAAAATTGGTAACAAGAGAGGGAATTCAATAATTATGCTCTTAATTAAACTTTCCAAACTATATACGTATATACGTAAGGGGTTAAAATTTGATTACCAGAAAAAGGATTCAATAAAATGCATATATTTTCATCAAGATGAATTAATAATCATGCTTTACGAAACAATATTTAAAACCTTTAATTTACAACATGATTATAAATTATTATATATGAGAAAAATGACAAAATCCATGCCCATGGGTTTTGAGAATAGTCCCTCATACCTTATGTTGCCTAGTTTGAAGATTGGAACCCTAATCTTGACTCTTTTCTTAAAATCTTGAACTTGGAAGGATTGGTTTCTTGATCTTTGGGGAAGAGACTAGGGTTTAGTTGAGAAAAAAATTGAGGAATTTTGGATTTAGTTCTTGGGAAAAGGGAGGGTTTTAGTGAGTTGATGTTGAAGAGGATGGGCAAATATTGCACTTTTGGGTTATATAAATCGTCCTTTTGGACGTTTGGGGTTGAGGGGAAAGGACCAAAGTACCCCTTGACCCTTAAGGAGTTGAAAACAGCATAGGAATGGACCAGGCGGTGCACCCTTAGCCCTGGGGAGTAGATCCCACGATGCCCACTCCAGTCTGGCGCTGTAAGCCCTGCGGTGCGGGCTTATCGAGCGCCCTTACTGCATCTCACAAAAATGGCTATAACTTTTCGCTCGGGTATCGGATTAAGGAGAAATTGGTATCATTGGAAATCTAACTCAATTATCTACATTGGTTGGTATTGAGCTGAAAAATTCCACGTATCTAAAAATTTATACATGTTCAAAGTAGATCCTTGTAGAATCGAATACCAAAGTTTGGACGAATCAAATATTCTTAGCTCAACTTTGCTCTATGTGGTTTCTATGAACATTTTTCACTTTGAAAACACTTCCCACACTAGGATAAAGATCATGACATGTGAATTAAAATATGAATCATGGTATTAGAGCTTGCACATGCAGGAATGATGGTTTGATTTCTAGCTCAAAAATGTAGGGTGTTACATTATCTTTCCTTTGGAATCATTCATCCCCGAATGATGGGTAGGATCTTGTTGAAGCTATAAAAGTATGAATTAAGGAACGTAACCTCGCATTGAAAATTTTATTTTACTCAAAAGAATATGCAAAGGCATCAAAAGAGCTTCATGATAACCCCCTAGTGAATCATATACGCACGAAGCGTGAGATGATAAGGATTGATATAGAGATGACCTTGCACACGATTCTTGATCATCAAAACTTAAGGCATGAGTTTATTTGGTGATAATATGCTTGATTTACTTCAGTATAATCAGGAAATGAAATTTCAAGGAAGATAGGAATTAGAAGCATTCTCTACCTTACAAGATACAACGGATAGACCTAAAACTTAGAGACACTACTCAACCATGCCCCAAACAATAAATAACATACTTCATAATTTCCAACTTACAATTCTCCCATAACACATCTAACCATAAGAGTTTGAGTCCTACTACATAGTACTTCCATGTTTAAACCTAACCCGAAGTTAAAAGGATGCTAACTTAAACTACGGGACCCTGTACTTTACAGCACATTAAGAAATCACCTCACCTCATCACTATAACCCAACAACCTCAAGTCTTAATTCAAGGAGTAATAACTACATAGATCATTGGTTTGTGTTTTCATCAATCACAACATTCAAGCCTATCATTACTACACTCACTTAGTGGCTCTCTCCACTAAGACCAGCAAATTCAATCACTCTCACAAAGATTTTCGCCACATATCTCCTTCCTAACTATTTCACGTTATAAAAGTTTATCTCATTCTTTCCCCCTTCACATATAACCTTATCTAAAGAAATCACATCAAAATTTTTACATTCAAGAACATCTACTCCCTATACCAGAAATATTACTATGCTTCCACAACCACCATCATGCTAACATACGGAGAGCCATTGAGGGACTGGAGTATAAACATCATAAATGGGAGTAACACTATTAGACTATAACTTATACTTATATCACTCTTCAAGGAGGGACATGAGGTGAAGATACGACACAATATACACGAAGTGCTTCATATATCAAGTGTTTGGATCATGAGTAGAGAGTCGTTCGGTATAAACACAACACAACATGAGTTGTTAGGACATACCCTAGTGAAAAACATGGGTGCACATATCATAAGTCGTATAACATAGTTTAGAATTTATGAAGTCAATGATTGAGACAAGGATTGATACTTGAAGCCACCGCTTCTCATTTCACAGTTGAGGATTTTGCATGAACCTTATCACTTTAGCTAGTCCTGATGTAAAATAAATCGATAATATATAGAAAGCATGATTTCTTAAAACTAAGCACTATGTGAGACATGGATTTTATGGGTCATGAGCAACATAGCATAGAACTTGAATACAAAAGACATTGGTAGAATGACCTCTTAAATTGGAGTAAGAGGAGTTTGCTTGAATAGGAATAGATTAATCATGACTCTTCCCTGCAATTTTCCACCATGTGGAAATTCAAAAACTACCTTAGCTCATCATCTCCCCCTTAGATCAAAGTCATAATCCTAGACTTAAGGACATAACCTATCATTACATCTATCAGCAAATATTCAGCACAATGGGGTATCACCATGTACATAAACTCTAAACTCTCCTTGATAAACTATACTCTGAAGGCCTTGCTTTTGGAAAATGCTTATCTTAACTTTAGTATTTATAGACCTCACCCTACAACTCACACTCTCATAAGTATTCATATCCACACCCTCTTATCATATAAAGATCCATTCTCCACTACTTAACAAAATTGCATTAAACCTCTAATTACGCACATATTGCCTACCTATATTTTCTCAATTTAGCTATAAAGAACACCATACAACAACTCCTTAGTCTTCCCCAAACATCTCCATACTACAAATTTCAAGAACACGAATTAGGTACGCCAAACACTTATACACATAAAACTTTATCTAACAACATATTACGTGGGGGGTTCAACTTATTCTTATATACCCACGCTCTTATCTGCTTAACGTAGCAACCACAATTCATCATTCTAACACTAGTCCCATGTATATAAATATATCATAATTATCGACTCCTTTTTCCATAAGTTGCCAACCTAGGCTATTGCACACATCGAATCAAGCCTACTACTTACTCCCACAAAACATGCATCATTAATCTTAAGCTACTATTTTTACCACTATACTCCACATCTAAAGTTCAATCCTATTGTCTAACAACACCAATTATATAACACCGATGAAGTAGGTCATATACTATACTATTCCATCAAATTAGGGAATCAACCAAACAATCTTATTTAACTTAACTACTATCCACAAGTTCATTCTCTCAACAACATTGCTACTAAACCTCAAAATCTACTAAATACCTTCTCACATGCAGTACAAGTGTAACTCCCCAAGTCTGGTACCCTAGATGCTACATGGTCCTCATAATCCCGAAGGACCACAAGCTAACCCTTGACTGATATCTGTAATTGAGCACTGAATAATACACTATAAAAATACAGAAAACTAATGGAAAACTTGCCATAAGGTTTAAACATCTGAAATACAACTAAAAACTAAATACTAATACAACTGTCTAAACATCTAGTCTAAAAAACTCTAGCCTGAAAGCCTCTAACTGTCTGAATAAGGAGTTGAATGGAACAATACCCCAACTAAATCCATCTACTAAAAATACTAAATCTAATACAATAAAATGAAATAAGCACCATCCCCGAATAATGAGGACTCACTGCTATCTACTGCTGCTGGCTAAATCTGGACTACTAAGGGTGCTTTGGATCTCATTCTTCTGAACCTATGGCCTAAAATACCATAGCACAGGAAAGTATGCATCAGTACATGAGAATGTACCAGTATGCTAGATGAGGTAAGGCTAAATACAAAGGCTTATATGCATGAACTATAGCTGACTGAATAACATGAGTATACTGAATGAGGAATTACATACATGAATACATAAACTATAATTGAAATTGTAGTAACACTGAATACTGAGTTCAACTAACTGGATTATTGATAACTGGGTTTACTGATGCTGAATTCTAAATACTAATTTACTGATATTTGAGTTTACTAACACTGGAATACTAAATAACTGAGTCTACTAATATTGATCTAAGAGTTTTTTTCTAATATTGATTAACTGTATTTGAGATCAGTCCTATCTAGCGGGTGATCTCTAAATCTACTGATATTGATTTTGATTGATTGTACCTGAGATCAGACCTATTTAGCTAGTGATCTCTGAATCTCTAGATGATGAAAATAACCGATTCTATTTGAGATCAATACTATCTAGTGGGTGATCTCTAAATTCTATGGAACTATCTAAGTTCCTTACTGAGCTGAGTGACTGTATCTAGCAGTCTTGATTTCTATAATACTGTACTGATTTCTATTACTGAGACTAAATCTAAAATTTAAACTATGAGAGGTATTCATCTAACTGACATGCCCCAAATCTGAACTAGTAGGGTCCAACCTGTAACCCCAGCTGGAAGGGTGTCAGTACTATGCCATGGGTAAAGACAACTGATATGGAATCAATCCTAATCTAGCGGGTGACCCCTGAGATCAGTCCTGTACTAGTGGGTGATCCCCGAGTATGTCAGTCCTATCTAATGGGTGACATCTCATGCCTACGCTGGCTACGTAGTTTTGGAACTCAGGAATTGCTTCTTGGGATCTCAGTCCTATCTAACGGGTGAGCCCTCATCCCTAGGCTTGCTCAGTGCTGAATCCTACTCCTAAATGAAAGACACTGAACTAATTTCCTAGTTCATACTAGGCTTGACAGAATTGTTACTGATCATACTAATTAACTAACTAATCTCACTGAGTTCTGTTGACTGACGGAATGCTACTGAATTCTTTTATCTGACTAAATGCTACTGATTTCTTGGACTGAATACTTGAATACTACTGAGGTTTGAACTGAATACTAAACTGGAATAGACTGATACTTAGATTACTGAGTCTCTATAAGTTCTGTAACTGACTGAGTTCTACTGATCATGGCACGATTGAGATTATCTTGAAAAATGACATTGGCTCTAGACAATCAGCTAAATTATCAGGTATTAAATACCCCCAGGACTCGATAACATAAATAAATAAGGCATGACAATTCTTGAATAGCATAACAATAGTCTACCATTCATAATAAAAATCAAGGAGGCATCTCTTCAAGCACTTGGAAGTCTTAAACATGTAAACGTATAGGGATGCATACCAATGTCTCATAATTCATTCTTTAAGCAATGCACGTAAATGGGAGTGCATGCAACATATCATAATTCATTCACTAAGGTCTTTCAACAAACACTTGGCATGCATTAACTTATACATAATTAGGGATTTCATGCTAACATGTTGTAATGACTCTATTTCCTTCACATAAGCATTTTATCAAACATATGGGGAGCATACATTAGTTATACAACAATCAATACATCCAATTAACATGGCTACATCAATAAACTTGCAACTTAAAGGGTTTTATCATGAACATTATGTAATCATCACATGCTAGGACTAAATCATGAAACTTGTAATCTAGAACATGAGTCACAACTCAACAATAATATAAACATGAACTTCAACTCACATAAATCATGAAAAAATCATAAATATTCAATCTTTATAATTTGAAAATGGCTCTTGAACTCCTTGGATGGAAGGGACCCAAGAATCAACATTTAACATACCTTAGTTCTTGATTTTAGGAAGATTGGCGGAGAGACTCTTGAATTTGGATCTTCAATTGGAAAACCCTAACTTGTTCTTGAGAGAAATTGAGAGAAGAAAGTATATTTTGGGGAAAAATAGGGTTGAATCTTGTGTTATAAGGTTATATAGGGTGGGAAATTAACCCAAATACCCCTCTAGACGTGGATTTTAAAAAGATGAAAACTGGGCACCAACTCGGTTGTCTACACAGCGCGTTAATGGCATCGACGCGTCATACCATGATCGCCCCAAGCCTTAGTACTTTTGACTGGCAAATCTTGCATAATATTAACCAACGCGATAGGCAACACGGTGCTCCTGGATCGCATTGGTCCACTATTTTGGGACACCAAATGCGGTCCAAAAAATCCAAAACTCATCCAAAAACACCTACTTACATAGCTGATCATGAATCAACTTAAAGATCGACATTTAAGGATCGTATGGGTCGAGAAATAAGATTGCCAACTTATGAAGGCTAAAAAAGATTCTAAGTGTAAACACTTAGCTGAAGTTTCTAAGTCTGAGACCTCTTTATAAGCTTTAATGGACTGAGTAAAGCTTGGAATTTTGCGGGATCTTACAACTAGATTACAACAACTAGAGAAAAGATAATCAAAGGGGGTAAAGTCACATAATAGGGATCGTCGATCTTAATCTTATATTATAACTCATTATGATCTTATCAACATATTCCTCTTCCCCACATCATATTTACTTACCCATGCATATATTTAGACTACCTTCAAATTCTCTTTACAACTATGAGTCTCTACCCATAACTTGTTGGCTAAACTACCCTTTCCAGTCCAGCCTATAAATGATTTCTACAACCACCATAACTATCTATTATGATATCATTCCCTATTTTGTATAAGTAATAATCATAGCAAGCCACTTCCTTCACAGACTACTATACAATCTACAAATATTGCTACCACATTAGTCTATCTCTATAAAATGGAAACCTACCCTTCAATCAACTGTTATACAAATGAACTAGCTTCTTTACACAAAAGTTACCCTCATTTTGACTTCTAAGCTTGTGACTTCATATCACTAACTTTTGGCCCATCTTACAGCTCATAGGTTATGGCACTTTATCACATACTACTACTCAGGTGGAATTAATGTTCCAATATTCTACCACATATCACTACCCTTAAGCATGACATCGGCAACAAGGGTTATAAAAAAGGGACTGGATACACTTCATACCTCAGTCTCAAATGCACGACTGATGTAGATATGGGTATAATCTTAAATCAATATACTTCAAAGAACTTATGGACTCCTCTCAAGTCCTTATATAATTTCATAATCATTTATGACTCAATTAGAAATGACCACACTATTTAGACTCTAAGCTTCTGCACTTGAATCGATTCGACAATGAGACATAGTTAATAAAAACAGAGTAACAAAGGCATTTGGATAACCTCTAAATGAATAACACAATGGTATGATCTAGAATATGAAGAAAGAGAGACATTCCTAAACACCCAGTAGCTTCCTCCTTATAAGTGTGGTGCACTACACACCCATAAAAGGACTCTACCCGATGTGATTTTCCAGACACCATAGGATCATAAACCGTGCTCTGATATCAAGTTTTTCATGACCCAAACCAAGGCCCAGGCCACGATGAGCATCCAAAACCATGAAGGCTCAAGAGCCCTTCTCTAAATGGCAATCATATACATAATTAAAATACTGTAAGGAAATACGAAAAACATAGAAAAATGGAAACATGGTAATTCTCTTACTTCAACTGAACACTATGAATAGAAGTTCACAATATTCCAAGAATATCTAATACCAATCTGCAAAATCTCTAATAATAAAAATACAATATATGTCTTAAATCTAGGACAAGGCCCCCAGTTGGATCATGAACTAAAACTAAATAACAGTATTCCATAAACAAAGCCTTCCGAAATAAGGAAGGCTCACCAATTGCAAACTTCGGACAAACCAATCTACTACTTAGCGGGACCCCGGGACTGTGCCTTGGATCCTGACATATAGGGGGTCAATACAATTGTACTGGTGTGTGAAACAATCCAAAATAGCATTTTTATCACACAGCATGGATGGGAGAATTTCATAAAATATTACACATAAGATAAGTAAAACACATGGGCATAAGTTAGAATTTTGAAATGCTTTCTTGAAATCAAGACTCAACACTTTATCTTATTCCTGAGATAGATTGTACACCCTATATTTCTACAATCATTCAGTTCTAGTGGGTTATAAACACTTGATACCTAGTTGTTTTACATGATTTTAGTATCTCAGAAATGATTTCAGTTAAACCATGAGTATTATCATTCAGTCAGTTATTATAATCAGGATATGATGACCAATCTCAGTTGTATGTTCAATTTTATTTAATTTATTTTCATCCAGTGCTAATGTCAGTTCAGTTGAGAGTAGGATTTAGCACTAAGCAAATGCAGGGATAACGGTTTTCCCGTCAGTTTGGTAGAGTCATTAGTAGCAGTCCCTATATTCTATAACTACGTAGCCAGCATAGGATCTGAGGGGTCACCTATCAATTTAGGTTTCACTTTCTCTCAGGGATCACCCATCAGTTTAGGCTTGACACCCTATTCCTTCAGGACATCAGCCTTGTGGTTCCACATCGTCAGCCAGTGTTAGTACCCATGGTACAATACTAACACCCTTCCAAATTGGGTTATATATTGGACCCCGATTATCTCAGATTGGGGTATGTCAATTACATGATACTCCCACAGTCTTAGTATAGTATTCAATATATTTTAGTTTAGGTTTGCTTGACCAAGTGTACAGAATCTTAGTTATTCAGTTATGCAGATTTTAGTTATGCAGATTTCAATTATTTAGTTTATAGATTATTTTAGAAATATGTTTTATACTTAGTTGTGCATTCTTAGATATCACATGTTCATGCATTCATGCCTAGTTATCTCATGCATTTTAGCCAGTCCTCATCTCATAAACCAGTATATTCAAAGTAATACTTTTCTTTGTGCTATGTTGTCGTATAACATAGGTTTGGACACACAGTGTAACTCCTCGAGAGTACTCCCTAGGCATTATATGGTGCTTACGATCCCGAAGGACCATAAGCTAACCCATGATTGGTACCTTCTGTGAGCACTAAATATAATACTGAAATATATATATGAAAAGAATATGAAAATGCCATAAGGTTCATAAAACTGAATCAAAATTGAATAAATCTATAGAATAATTGCTAACTGATAATGTCTAAAAGCCTCTAAACATCTTAAATAAAAGAGTTGATGGGATAGGCCCCAACTAACTCACAACTACTATTTGAAATAACTGAAATACTTAAATAATTTATTAACTGAATAAAAGACATGTCCTCAATGGATGAGGACTCACTATTATTACTACTGTTGATCAACTAAATCTGACTAAGTACGGTCAGGAAGACAAGCATCTGAACCTATGATATGAGATATCATAGCACAAAAAAAAATATGCGTCAGTATTTTAAATGTACGGGTATGCTAGGTGAGGTTTGGATAATATGCATGGGTTCACGTACATGAGAATACTAACTAAATATCATAAAATAACTGGATGATAGGATATACAAGACTGGAACTACTGTAAGTACTGAACATGCAATACCAAGCATATATCGTCTGTCTGAATTGGTCTGAAACTAAAGTACTAAGTTTTTGATAACTGAATAACTGATAAATGTAAGTCATGTTCGTGTATAAATAAATTGAGTTCTATATAGAATACTGAATACTGAATACTGGATACTCGATACTAATTGCTGAATACTGCATACTAAAACTATAACTGTGGGACTTATTATCTAACGAGCATACACCGATTATGGATTAATTTGGGGTCCAACCTGTAACCCCAGTTGAAAGGGTGTTAGCGCCATACCACAGGTTACTAAAAATAGTTGTGTCAACCCTAATATAGCAGGAAGACTCATGAGATGTATATGGTTACATCAACTCTAGTCTGGAAGGAAGACGATTTGCCCTACACTGGCTATGTAGTTTTGTAACTCAAGGACCATTACTAAGGGTCAAACCCTCTGCTGGTAGGAATGCCTTCATTCCTGGGTTCTCTTGATGCTGAATTTTACTCCCAACTGAAAGACACTAATCACTAGATTGTACTAATGTTGAATGGACTGACCCTAATCGTGTTGATTAACTGAACTGGACTAAGCTCACTAAGTTCTGTTAACTGACTGAGTTCACCTATTCTTGCCTTTGCTGGGACTATTCTATAACTACTGCAACTAAGTAAACAGCTAGATTTTGGGTAGTAAATACCCCCAGGACTCGGTACAATATATAATAAACTCATATCATAACTTTAGCAACACAAAAATAAGTTACCATGCATAATTTACTCATATGGATATTTTATCAAACACTTGGGGAGCATGATTGTTATACATGAGAACTAACCACATAGGGTATCATAACTACTTCATGCAACTTGCAAATTCAAGGGTTTTGACATGAGACATTCATAATCCAACACACATGCTAACTAAATTTTATGGAACTCATAAAAGATCTTAACTTAAAACCCATACAATAACACAAACATGAGCATAATTCAATTCATAACATGGAAATCATAATTCAAGTTTTGAAAAGGGTTCTTGAAATTCAAGGGGGGAAGAAAACCCAAGGATGAACACCTAACATACCTGAGTGACAAAATTTGAGAAGATTGTTGGGGATTTCTTAGAACTTAATCTTGAGCTTGATGAATTAGAATTTATTTCTTGAGAGGATTTTGTGAATGAGTGAATTTATTTTGCCTATTGAGGAGCTGAATTTCATGTTATGGGAGTTTAAAGTGGGAGAAAATGACTTAATTATCCATACAACCTTTAACTAAATATGAAAACTATGCCCAGCGATGCGATAATTGATGTTCCACATAGATGTTATTGACATAATTATTAACGTGTTACGTCTATGGTGTCAACGCAAAAGCCAATGCAACGCATCATGATCACGTTGGCTTGTTATTTTGGTCATCTAAACATGACTCAAACGATGTTCAAAAAATCAAAAGTTCACCTAAGATGACCTATTGACATACCTGATCATGAATCAACTTAAAAATTAACATTCTAAGGTTGTAAGGATCTAAAATAAGATCATCCAATTACGAAGACTAAAAATGATTTTAAGTCTTAACACTTAGCTAAATTTTTCTAAGTCTCGTAATCCTTATTACAAGCTATATGGGACTGAATTGAACTAGAACTTTTACAGGGTCTTACACATAGTTTTCCAACCACTCTTAGATAGCTCAGCGCTATTAAGCAGTAGTAGTGGTGAGTCCTCATCCATCAAGGGCATGAGTTGTTTATTTTAGTTACTTCAGTAATTCTATATTTCAGTAAGTCAAAGTTAGTTGGGGGTATGTACCATAAAATCCTCAGTCAGTTTAGAGGCTTTCATACAGTCAGTTATATAGTCAATCAATTTATCAATTCTTCCAGTATTATCAGTGGCTTTAGACTGACAGTTGGTATTATGGTATTTCATCAGATGTTTTAGTCTTATGATTTTCTCATATTTTTAGTATTCATATTTGGTATTTCCACGGCATTTTATTTTTTGTATATGTGTTGTGTCTCTATTTCATTTAGTTCTCATAGCAGGTACTAGCCGATGGGTTAGTTTATGATCACTTATGGTTGTAAGCAAGACTAGGGGTAGCCTCGGTTCATGATAGGCTTATTCCCATGGTCCAATTCAGTAGCAGTTGATTGTTCTAGGAGTTCCAAGTTGGTAAGACTCCCTTACTTTGGAAGGAATTCTATCCCTATTTTAGTTTAGTTGTCTTATGGTATGGCCGGGGCCTTGTCTCGGCTTAGTCATTCTTGTGTTTTTAGTTCAGTAGAGGCTTCATAGATGGATTTTAGATTAGATTTAGACTTTTTTTATGGAATTCTATCATAAAGTATCTAGTTATATTATGGGACTATCACGTTTTTAGTTTATCTTTCATATTTTTGTTTTACATGAGTTATGCTTATGATTACATGCTAAGGGGTATCTTGGGACATCATAGTTTAGAATGCTTGTCACATCCAGGGCCTCTGTTCGGGTTATGACAAGCTTAGTATCAGATCATGGTTCATGGTCCCAAGGTATGTATGAAGTCATGTCGAGTAGAGTCCTTTTTATAGGTGTGTAGCGCACCACACTTATAAGGAGAAAGCTACGAGGCATTTAGGAGATGCTTCTTATTCTTTCATACTATAGATCATTCTATTGTGTTGTCTATGTGGAATTTATCCAAATTTCTTCTTTACTCTGACTTTATTAGTATGTCCTATTATTGAGGCAATTCAAGTACAAAATCTTAGAGTCTAAACTTTGTGGTCCTTTATAATTGAGTCATAAAAGGTTATGATATAGCACGAGGACTTGAGAAGAGTCCATTAGTGCTTTAAAGGATATAGATTCTAGTGTAGACCCCTATCTATATTAATCATGCGTTAGAGCCTGAGGTAAGGAGTGTATTCATTCTCTTTTAGAATCCTTGTTGTGGATGTCATGCTTAAGGCCAGAGATCTGTGGCAGAATGTTAGAATAGTATTTCCACCCGAGTAGTAGTATGTGATAACTCGTCATAACCTATGAGCAGTAAGATGGTTCCAAAGTTAGTGCTATGAATCCATAAGTTTAGAAGTTAGAAGTAAGGGTAACTCTTGAGTAAAGAAGGTAGAATTAGTTGTGTGACTTTTAAGTAGAGGGTGGTGTGCCCTTTCACAGTGATTGTCTAATATTGTAGCAAGGTGATAGACCGTGTAGTAGCCCGTAGATGGAGTGATTAGCTATGATTATTATTTATTTAAATTATTAAGGATCTTAAAATAGGTAGTTATGGTAGTTGTAGAAATCATTTATAAGTTGTGAATGGAAAGGGGTAGATTAGCCAATAAGTTAAAAGTAGAGACTCACAAGTTTTTTTAAGGTCTTGAATGTAGTTGGTATGTTTGTATATGCAAGTATATATAATGTGAGAAAGTAGAATATGCTAATAAGGTCGTAATAGGTTATATTTTATGATTAAGATAGACTATCCTTATTATGTGACTTTACCCTCCTTGGTTGTCTTTTCTCTAGTAGTTGTAAAATAGTACTACTTGTGAGAAGGTGTGTGGTAGAATTTAAGGTGTGGTAGTAGTAATGTGGAGAAAATGAACATGTGGGCTATAGTTAGGTGAAATGAGGAATCTGGGTTTATTTTACCCATTTAATGGACTAGTATAATATGTGGCATGCTTCATCGGTGGTACATGATTGGTGCTATACAATAGGCTTGAACTTTAGGTGTGAATTGTGGTGTTAAGAATAGTAGTTTAAGATTGGTGATGCACGTTTTATGCGAGTAAGTTAGTAGGCTTGATTTGATGTGTGATATAGCCTAGGTTGGCAACTTATGGAAAAATGAGTGGATAATTGTGAAATATGTCCGTATATATGTACACACACACATGAGGACTAGTGTTAAAATGATGAATTGTGGCTGAGTCATTAAGTGGATAAGAGTTTTAGGTATATAAGAATAAATTGAACCCCAAAAGTCATGTTGTTAGATAAGTGAACACATTTGAGAATTCACTTACTACTGAAACTAACTCAAGACTAAGAGTCTCCGAACTAGAGTCTTTGACTCGCACAAGATGATAGACACATCCCTTGGCTATCATTTTTCTTGCTCTAAGGTACGAAATAACCTGACCCTTAAGTGTTTTAGTACTACCCCTCCATTCAAGGATGGGTTCATTTAGAAACTTAAAATGAACAACTCTACTTCTATAGTCAACTGGGGCATAGCATGAATAGAGCCAATCCATGCTGATAATGACGTTAAAATCCATCATCTATAACTCTAATAAGTCTGCTGAGTGACTTTCTGAGATATCATAACCGGATAGTTCATGTATACGCTATGATAGACTGACCCACTGGAGTAGAGACTAACAAAGGTTCTGTTAAGATTTCTGGTCTGACCTAAAAGTTGACTGCTATGTAAGGAGTTACAAAATATAGAGAAGCTCCTGGATCTGATAACGCATAAACATATAAATAGAATATCTATAACGTACCAGTGACCACATCAAGAGAACTTTCCTGATCTTGTCTGCACTGAAGTGTATAAAGCCTGTATGGGCTTTGCCCACTGGTGGCACTAGAGGTGGTACCCTGCTGATTTGGGCGACCAGACTGAGCTGGGGAACGATTGTAATGACCCTACAAGCCTGACTGAGTATAATATCTAATCCTATATCCTGGCTTGCCACACCCAAAACATATATTACTGCTAGCTCTGTAGACACCCTAATGGTTTCTGCCATAATTTTGGCAAAGAGATTTGTTCGAGCACTACTGACACTACCCTGAGATTTAGAGCCTGGTGCCCTATCTTTGTTACTATTTCTAAACTTAGGTACTGGAGCAATGGCTGAGGACGGAGCTGGAACTAAAGCTTTCAGGCAAACCTAGGAATGGTTACCTCCCTCTGACTTAGGCTAAGTAAAATAGAAGCTACCTGTTCTAGCTCTCTTTTTTTCCCTCTCTCTCCCCATATTCTTAGCCTTTTCTATCTGTTGAGCATGGACCATTATCCTGGATATGTCTATCTCCTTAATTAACATCATAGTTCTGCACACCTTAACCACACTCTATGACACCCAAACATGAACTTGCTCATCCTGGACCTATTGTCCGCTACTACATAGGGAGCATACCTGGTTAATTGAGTAAACTTGAGGGAATACACTTTCACACTCATGTTGCCTTGCCTGAGATTGATGAACACTAACACCTTGGCTTATCTTAACTCTAAGGGAAAGAATCTATCTAAAAAAGCAGTAGAAAACTCTTCCCATTCTATGGGCTCTACATCTGTGCCCCTGTGTAAGACCCCATAAAAAGTTTTAGCTTTATTCAGTCCTCTAAGTTTATTAAGGAGTCGCGGGTTTAGAAAATTCTAGCTAAGTTTCCAGACTCAGTTTATTTTTAGCCTTCGAAAGTTGGCAATCTCACTTTGCGACCTTAAATTTCTTTAAAGGTCGATGTTTAAGTTGACTCATGATCAGGAATGTAATAGGGGTTCGGGGATAAGTTTTGGATTCTTCGAACCTTGTTTAGACCATGTTGGGAATCCCAAAATAGTGGACCAATGCGATCTTGGTGCGCCGTGTTACCTAACGTATTGGTTAATATTTTCCCCAGCTACCAGCATGCCATTCTAGTGATACGGTGCATTTTTGGGGCGACGCGTTGGATATCAATCGATGCGTCGCATCAGATATTGCGTCGGCAACCCAATTTTCAGCAATTAAAAAGCCGCATCTCTGAGGACATTTGGGTCTTTTTTCCTCGACCTTCAGCCCTTAAATCACAAAATTTAGCCCCTTTAGAGGTATAATACAATCATTATTCTCAAAATTCCCACGAACAAACCCTAGGTCTATTAATCCAAGATTCAAATTCAAGAGAATTCACCACCAGTCTTCCTAAATTCAACCAATAAGGTATGTAAAGTGTTCATCCAAGGATCCCTTTAATCCTTGGATATTAAGAAACCAATTTTTAAACCATGAATAGTGAATTCCATATTGTGGGTTGTATTTTATCCATGTTGATAT
Organism: Capsicum baccatum var. pendulum; assembly: GCA_030864225.1. Classification (NCBI taxonomy): domain Eukaryota; kingdom Viridiplantae; phylum Streptophyta; class Magnoliopsida; order Solanales; family Solanaceae; genus Capsicum; species Capsicum baccatum. The sequence goes on from CM061550.1 coordinate 270,700,274, forward strand.
TAAGGTATGGTTTTCCAAGTTGAAATCTTTAATGTATCGCATGATATTATGATAGCATGCATGTTCAAATTTGAATTCTCTTATGTTGAACTCTGGAAGTATGAACTTAAGATGATAGTCATGAAGCTTTACCGTGTTGTCCATGACCAAATACAAGATTTTGCCTTCTAGGTGTTTGTCAAAATGCTTAAGTGAATGAATCGTGAAATTGGGACTCTTTTGTAATCTAAATGATGATCCCATTCTATATCCATATGTTTAAGTTGCCTCTTATGCTAAAGCTATGCTTTGTAATGAATTGATGAAATGCCCATGAGATTAAAATTGTGAAATCATGATATGATGTATGCCTTCCTATTCATGTGCAAATTTATGACTTTCAAAGTTCTCATGAAATCCCTCAATGATTGTATTGAGAGTTGATGACTATTGTATTGTGTTCAAGAATGGTCATGTCATATTATTTTCATGCTATCGAGTCCTGGGGGTATTTAGTACCCAAAATTTAGTTGTGTACCTAGAGACAGTGTCAGTTTTCAAGATACTCTCAGTCAAGCCATGATCAGTAGAATTCAGTTAGTTACAGAACTCAAAAAACTCAGTAATCTCTGTGTCAGTCCAGTCCCATTCAATATTCAGTTGAATCCTCAATAAACTCAGTTAGTTATCAAAATTTAAAAGTGTTCCATCAGTCAACGAAACACAGCGAACTCAGTCCAGTTCAACTCAGTATAATCAGTTCAGTGTCTATTCAGATAGGAGTAGGATTCAGTACCGAGTGAACCATAGGGTGGGAACTCACCTGCTAGCAAAGTGTGTGATTCTTAGAAGCAATCCTTGCGTTCCAGAACTATGTAGCCAGCAAAGGTTGAGAATTCAAACCTACTAGATGAGGGTTGATGAGGCAGCTTAACCTATTAGATGAGGGTCCCACCGTTCTCGTTAGAGTACCTGATAGATGAGGGTCACTCACAGATTGTCCTTACCAATGGAACAGTATTGACACCCTTCCAATCGGGGTTATAGATTAGACCCCAACTTAGCTATATTATCTTATTTGGGGCATGTCGGTTAAATAACTACCTCCTACTGTCTTAGTCTCAGTCTTCAGTAAGGAACTCAGATAGTTTTATAAATTTTAGGACTGTCAGATACAGTCTTTCAACTTAGTACAAAATTCAGCTAGTTCTATCATAATCAGGACTGTCAGACACAGTCACTCAGTAAACAGCATATCAGTTATCAGTAATGCATGTTATCATTAAACACAATATTTAGAATTCTTATGATTCCAATTACAGGTGTGTATTCATGTATGTATTCTCACGCAGTCATGTTCATGTTTTTCAATCAGTTATAGTTCATGCATATGAACCCTTGCACTCAGCCTACCTCACTTTACATACCAATACATTCTCACGTACTGACGTATACTTTTATCTTGCGCTATGGTGTTTTATACCATAGGTTTGGAAACTCAGATTCCGATCGCACTTAGCAGTTTAGGTTTCAGCAGTCAGAGTTAGTGGTGAGTCCTCATAGTTTGAGGACATAATTATTTCAGTGTTTCAATACTTAGTTTATTTCAGCAGTTGGAGTTAGTTGGGGACATGTACCATCAACTCCTTATTCAGACAGTTTAGGGGCCTTTTTCAGACTATAGTATGTTTAGATTGTTATTTCAGTTTTGGGTACTGTTACACCTTATTCAGACATTGTTTTATTTAGTATTGTTCAATTTTGAACCTTATGGTATTTCAGCCCATTATTCCACATATTTTAGTATTAATATATAGTTATTACAGCAAGTACCAGTCATGGATTAGCTTTTGGTCCTTCGGGATTATGAGCACCATGTAGCATTTAGGGTACCAGACTCGGGATATTACAAAATTAGTATCAGAGCCTAAGTTTCAACAGTGTCCTAGGAAGTTTGAAAAGTCGCATCTAGTAGAGTTTTGTGCATGGGTGTGTTGCGCGCCACATTTATGTACAAGAGACTATGAGATGTTTTAGGAACAGTTTTCCTTCTTTCAGTATTTATGTCATATGAGTGAGCATAAGCTCAAATTTAACTCTCAGTCTAATCTATTTCTCCCTTTCATTTACAGAACATGCCTCCCAAAAGGACCAACAAAAGGAGAAATTAGAATCAGTTAGTACCTAAGCCCGTTTAGGCAGATCCCCTAAATGAACACGTTTCTCATGCAGAGTTTATAGCTGCATTCACTACTCTTACTAATTCACTTATTGTTTAGAATAAATGCCCAATTTCCATTTCGACCAACCAAGTGGCCAATTATGCTGCATCCAGGATTCGGGACTTCACCCGAATGAATCCTCCTTCCTTCATCGGGTCTAAGACAGATGAGGACCCTCAGGAATTCCTTGATCAAGTGCAAAAGGTTACAGATATCATGGGGGTAATTACTAGTGATAGTATTGAGCTAGCTGCATATCAGTTGTAGGATGTGGCTCACACATGGTTCGAGTAGTGGAAAGCTGAAAGGGCCACAGATATAGGGTTTGTTGAGTGGGAGGGGTTTGACACTGCCTTTTTAGATAGATTCTTTTCCCTAGAGCTGAGAGAAGATAAGGTGTTAGAGTTTATCAACCTCAGGCAGGGCAATATGACAGTGAAAGAGTATTCTCTTAAGTTTACTCAATTAGCTAGATATGCTCCTCATGTAGTGGCAGATAGTAGATCTAAGATGAGTAAGTTTGTTTCTGGGGTGAATGATAGTGTGGTTTAGGAGTGCAGGACTAAAATGTTGATTAGTGAGATGGACATAGCCAGGCTTATGGTCTATGCTCAACAGATAGAGGAGCAGAAGATATGGAGAGAGAAAAATAGAATAAGAGAGCAAGGACAAGTAGTTTTAACTTTGCTTAGACTAAGTTAGAGGGAAGTAATCATTCTCAGTTCCACCTGAATTCTTCAGTTCTAGCTCCTTCCTCAGCCAGTGCTCCAGTTTCTAAGTTCAAGAATGGTAACAAAGATAGGGCGCCAGGTTCTAAGTCTTCGGATAGTGTCAGCAGTGCCCAAACCCATCCTCTTTGTTAGACTTATAGCAAGAACCATCAGGGTATTTGTAGAGCTGCCAGTGATATTTGTTTTAGATGTGGCAAGCCAGGCCACAGATTCAGAGATTGTCCTCAGTCAGGTTTTTAGGGTCAGCATAACCGTTCCTCAGCTCAGTCCGATCGCCCAAATCAACAGGGTGCCACCTCCAGCGCCACCAATGGGCAACGTCCAAATAGACTCTATGCTCTTCAGTCTCTATAAGATCAGGAAAATTCTCCTGATGTGGTCACTGGTATGTTACAGATCTTTTATTTGTATGTTTATGCTTCACTAGATCTAGTAGCGTCTTTGTATTTTGTTACTCTTTATCTAGCAATTGATTTCGAAGTCAGTCCCAAAATTCTAGCAGAGCCCTTTTCAGTATCTACACCAGTGGGTAAATCTATCATAGCCCAATGGGTATACAGGAACTGTCCGATTATGATATCTTAGAAAGTCACTTCAGCAGACTTAGTTGAATTAGAGATAACTGATTTCAATGTCATTCTCAGCATGGATTGGCTTCATTTTAGCTATTCCACAGTCAACTACAGAAATAGAGTTGTCCAATTTTAGTTTCTGAATGAGCCCATCCTAGAGTGGAGAGGTAGTACTTCAGCATTCAGGGGTCAGCTTGTTTCCTACCTAAGGGAAAAGGGAGATAATATCTAAGGGATATTCCTATCATTTTGTTTGAGTTAAGGACTCTAGTTTTGAAACTTCCATTATTGAATTAGTCCCAGTTGTAAATGAATACTCAGATGTCTTTCTAGAAGATCTTCCCGAAATTCCTCCCAAAAGGGAAATAGACTTCGGCATTGACCTTCTTCTAGATACTCAGCACAAATCTATTTTGCCATACAGAATGGCACCAGCAGAACTAAGAGAATTTAAAGAATAGTTGAAGGATTTCCTAGATAAGGGATTCATTAGACCCAGCATATCCTCATGGGGTGCACCAGTTCTATTCGTATGTAAGAAAGACGGTTCTCTCAGAATTTGCATAGACTACCATCGGCTCAATAAAGTCATGAACAAGAACAAGTATCCACTTCCTAGAATTGATGACTTGTTTGACCAACTTCAGGGTGGCAGTTATTTCTGTAAGATAGACCTCAGATCAGGATATCATCAGCTCAGAGTCAGAGAATATGCATTCCAAAAATAGCCTTCATAACTCGGTATTGTCATTTCAAATTCTTAGTCATGTCCTTTGGTCTTACCAATGCCCCAGCAACTTTCATGGACTTGATGAACCATGTGTTCAAGCAGTACTTGGACATGTTTGTCATAGTCTTCATAGATGACATCCTTGTCTATTCCCGCAGTGAACCTGATCATGTAGACCATCTCACAATAGTATTGCAGACTCTCAGAAATCATTAGTTGTTCGCCAAATTCAGTAAGTGCTAATTTTGGATAAGGTTAGTAGAGTTCTTTGTACATATCATTTACGACGATGGCATTAGTATTGATCCCCAAAAGACCGAAGCAGTGAGAAACTGGTCCAGACCCATCTCTCCATTAGATATCAAGAGTTTTTTGGGTTTGGCTGGCTATTATAGACGGTTTTTTGAAGGGTTTTCTTCTATTAAATCCCCTATGTCCAGATTGACTCAAAAAAAGTCAAGTTTCAATGGTCAGATTCATGCGAGCAAAGTTTTTAGTAGTTAAAGACTCAACTCACCTCATCCTCAGTTCTAACTCTTCTAGGTGGTTCAGATAGGTTTGTCATGTACTGTGATACATCTAGAGTATGTTTGGGTAGTGTCCTCATGCAGCTTGATAAGGTTATAGCCTACGCTTCCAGACAGATTAAGCCCTATGAGAAGAACTATCTGACTCATGATCTTGAGTTAGCAGCAATAGTGTTTTCATTGAAGATTTGGAGGCATTACATATATGGGGTGCAAGTAGATGTGTTCACAAATCATAAAAGCCTTTAATATGTATTCTCTTAGAAAGACTTAAACCTCCGTCAAAGAAGGTGGTTAGAGCTCTTAAAATATTATGACATGAGTGTCCTTTATCATCCGGAAAGGCCAATATAGTGGACGACACTCTTAGTAAACTATCTATAGGTAGTGTTGCTCATGTTGAGGACAGTAAGACGAAGATAGCTTAGGAAGTCCATCAGCTTGCTAGACTAGGTGTCCGCTTATCCCATTCAGAAGAAGGTAGTATATGGGTACATAGTAGTTTAGAATCATTTCTAATTTCTGAGGTGAAGGAAAACCAGGATAGAGATCCTAGTCTAGTCAAGTTGAAAGAGTCAGTCAGAGATCAGAAGGTAGAGGCTTTCTCCCAAGGGGGAGATGGCATGTTGCGTTGTCAGGGTTGTCTGTGTGTGCAAGGTGTAGATGACTTGAGGCAACAAATTCTTGCAAAAGCGCACGGTGAATGTTACTCTATTCATCTAGGGGCCACTAAGATGTACCGCGACTTGCAGGAGATCTATTGGTGGGAGTGGGATAAAGAGAGACATTGCAGAGTTTGTGGCTAAGTTCTCAATATGTCAGCAGGTTAAGATTGAGAATCAGAAACCTAGTGGGTGATACGCCGAAATTACAACTCTCTTATGAGAATGTAAGCGGTCGTTATCAAATATATAACCCAACTAGGTTGGGGTCGAATCCCACAGGGAATATGGTGCTAATTAAGTTGTATGTAGATTAGTTGACTTTTAATTGTCTGATTCCGTAAAATAAATAGGGGGGATTTGATTCAGTTCACAAACTAATGGTTTCAGTTTAACAAGATGAAATATGTGCAGTAGTATTCAAATTCAGAGAAATAGAAAGCTAGGGTTATGTCCACCTTGTAGTTTTCAATACTTTCTAACTATGGGCGTTACAAATTCATACATGCATCGTGTTTACAGAGAAATGTATTGTATTTAATAACATAATCCTAGTGTTTCTCAACCATCAAGGACTAATTCACTTTAGTTCTCTTGAATCAAAAGCGTTTACCAAAAACAAAACGAAATTTCTAAGTAGTTAATCCTACTAAGGCATTAACTTGTGAAATAGGGGCTGGTAATCCTATTTCCTTGTCACTACTCTCTTTTCCGAAAAACAACCTTTCTTTTGAACAAGTTGTGTTTTAAGGCATATCCTCTATGTTTGCAACCATGAGAATTCAAGATAAGCGAAGAGAGTATGATATAAACAAGTCAATGCATAATAAATTCAAAATCCAAAGTAATAGATTGTATGCTACAAGGCTTCCATAACCCTAACTAATGAACTTAGCTATTCATGAATAAAACGAAAATCATCATAAATATATTCATCATACCAAAAACTAGAAAATGATTTTGGAGTGCGAATGGTGAAAGTAAGAGAGAAGAAACTTTTTTCTCTCTCGCCTCCCTCAGCCGTTATTCTCCTCTCTCTAAATAATACAGAATAATTGAATAATGAATAAAAATTCAGCATTTAACCCTTTTAATAATCTTTTCTCTCATAATTGCCTTCTAAGTTCCTGAACAAATTATAAATGACAAACTAGTCTTGGACATATTTTCTAGGGCCCACATTTGGTCCAAATTGCTATTCTCTCTTGTGCCATATGCCATTCTACATTTCACAGTCCCATAATGTCTTCATCTACCTCATTAATGCCTAAAATTATGCTAATCACATCGGTTAGCTCAATTACATAGAAATAGAGTAAAAACATAAGAAACTAGGCACTTTGTTCTCTAAACATAGCTAAAATATGGATAAATTATGGTGCTTAGGCGTATAAATACACCCAAGATCACCACCCCACACTTAAAGCTTTGTTGTTCCTCGAACAACATATCCATTTATACATACTACACAAGCCTTAGCATCCACAAAGGAAGACAAGATGCTCAAATAGGCTCACACAACAATTATGAACAAGAAGTAGATTCAAGAATCAGTACTAGAGACAACCTACCCTCAAGAATACACACATTAAGTTGGCGATTTCATACATATCATTTAAGCATAGAAATCATAAAAATTACCCAACCTTCATCAACCATATGCCCTCATAACAAGAAAAATTCCCATAATCACTCACAATTATACAATTTCTAACAAAATGGGTGCAAGAATCAAGTTGCGCTCACTCTCACAAAGAATTCTTAAATTACAACTGATGACCATATGTTTGCCCTTAGTGAAATACTCCACTAATATCAGATTTCTAAGATTAGGATCAAATGGCTATCAAAGAAATGCCTAAATCATATCCTAAACTCACAATCTTTATTTCGCTTTGCATACACACCAGGCAAGTTCTAGCATCAGTTGCAATAAGGAATATACAACAATCTTACACACTCATGGCACATAGTCAACTCAATTAGGAGCATTATAGATTCTCGACCGAACAATTACCTGAATTCAATTAACACCAACAATCACAACAAGAGTCACAACTAGAGACTAGGTGTTTCAAATATAATAATCCATCACATACTTATGTTAGCATGTCATGTGATCCACAAGAGCAGTTACATGTAATTGAAAGACTACTTTTCTGTTAAGACGGTCGTCATCCATCCATCATCGAGAAAAGCACCTAATTATGACTAAATAACTAACAAAATGAATAAAATAACTAATCCTATCTAGAAGTATACTAAGGAGAAGGTCCTATTTTCTTACAAAACAAGTAGCAAAGTACCCAGCCACCCCACACTTAAGCTCAGCACTGTCCTCAGTGCAAATAATAAGATAAAAAATGTGGCTATTAGTACTTCCCATCCACATTAAGAGTCATGCCACCTGCATGGAGATCATCATTGGAACCATTTTTCCTAAACTCATCACATCACCCATATCATCCATGTCAGTCACACCTAATCAAGTTAACTTCAATTAAGATAAAGATGGTGAAGTCACCACCCCATACTTAATTTGTTAGTTTAAACCAATTAAGTGTTTTTATCGGGTACTCAGACTTCACCGACATACACTTTGACATTGTGCATCAACATGAGTCACAATACAATTCATTCACTTCAATTCCCCCAATTCTATTTCAATGAAGCACTTTTTGAACAGAATCACGCTCTACACTTTCAACTATATTAAGATATACAAGACGCCATCACTTTCACAACATCACAATGGCAAGAATTTAATTCATAATCCTTAATAAATCACTTAGCTATAACATAGAGTCACAATAACTAATGATTAAGAAAGTAAAACGTACCTTGAAGATGAAAGTTTGGTGAAAGAAAAGGAAAATTCTTGAGATAGTTAATGTTGAAAGAAAAAAAGAATGGTGAGAGCAATCTTATGCAGGTTAGGGGTGAAATAAGGATAACTTTGGGCATTCATAGTGTGGATTCTATTAAAGGGTGAGATTTTTGTCGAGTTGATCCAATAAAAAAATGGATTATTAGGCAAAACTTACACTGATAGGCGGTGCCCATGAAATAGCCTAAGCATAAGTAGGCGGCGCCTAACCCATCGCCTAAGTAAGGCAGTGAGCATAGGCAATGATATAGGCGGCGCCTAACCTATCACCTATGTTGACATAGACGGCGCCTAAGCTATCGCCTATGTTGACATAGGCGGCGCCTAACCTATCGCCTAAGTAAGGCAGTGAGCATAGGCGATTTACAATGCGGAGCATATCTTAAGATGTGCGGCGCACTCTTGGTCGGAAAGGTCCCTATTCTACCACCACAGACCTCATTAAAAGTCACAAAAATAAGTCGCACCACAAAAATTTTGGGGTCGGATTAACATAATTTGGGGCACAACTCTAATACAAATCATGACTCGAGCCTTAACAACTGACCATTCCAATTTACCTGTAATGTTCCCATTACTCCTAAACTTACCACCTTTGATGTGGCTCAATTCAAAATTGACTTTTGTACAAATCATCTCCTTAGTACTTCATGCACCTACACTTAATCAAAAACAACAAAAATAATTAGAAGGATGGGTTGCCTCCCACCAAGCGCCTAATTTAGTGTCGTGGTACGACCCAATAAACTTTTTCCTCCACCTTGAGGATATGAATTTCACCCCCAACATCGCATCCATCTTTTTGCCTCGCTCATATGGGGGTGGTGCAAAAATTAAGAAGCCGACTAATGGATGATGCATGGTAAAAAACTCGGTCTTAAAGTGAGGTGTGTTTTTATGTTGCTTATCAAGTGTAAAATAAAGAATATAGGATTCTTGGTCCTCATCATCACACTCTTCCACTATTTTCGATGATTCCACAGACAAGATATCATCTAAACATAATGTGGGAAAATGCTTCGAGTGAGGCCCAACTAATTCTACTTCAAAATTCACACTATCTACTACAAACTCACTTTTACTCACCTTCTCAACATCTTCTCTTGGAATTGGCTAGAGTCTTTATTAGAGATTTTCTTGGTTTCTTCTTTTGACTCTAGAACTAAGTCCTCAATCTTGGCACCATCTCTCATGGTTGGTTCGGTTGGTTGGGAAGTCACTGAGGGTTGCTCAACATCAATATAGGGTTCTAGCTCCTTATCTTCACACTCTTCCATTATGCTAAATGATTCCACAGACAAGATATCATCTAAGTATAATGTAGAAGAGTGTTTTGAATGATTGACCTTTGTATCCATCTCCTCATGAATGATTGGACTCATTTCTTGATGAATATCATATATGATATCGTATGTTTCTTCCTGGAGATCCAATATTCGTTGAAATGCTTCAATGCCACTCCTTCCAGTGTTTTGTTCTTCCTTTTCTTGACCATAAGACCTATTAAACTCAAAAGAAGAACTAGAATTTGGGTTAGCACAATGGGGGAGGGTGCATTAGGGCAATCACTCCAATTTCCATCTTGACCACCACATAAAGAACAATCATACTCCCAGTAGGATTGAGATGGTGCACACATCTCTCTCCGGAGAGCATAGCTACAATCTTGCCAAAAGTGAGGTCCATCACAATATGGACATAGAACATCAAGATAAGATTTGCAACCACCAAGCTCATGTTCATTCCACGATGCCATAGTAATAAGTAAACTAAAATAAAAATCTACCTAACACAAGAAATAAAAGAGAACTAAAATCAAATATTTACAAGTTTGAATTCAAACAAGTAGGCTAAAAATCGAATCCCACAGGGAATATGGTGTTAATTAAGTTGTATGTAGATTAGTTGACTTTTCATTGTTTAATTACAAAAAATAAATAGGGGTGATTTGATTCAGTTCACAAATTAACGGTTTCAGTTTAACAAGATGAAATATGTCTAGTAGTATTCAAATTCAGAGAAATAGCAAGCTAGAGTTATGTCCACCTTATAGTTTTCAATACTTTCTAACTATGGCCGTTACGAATTCATACATGCATCGTGTTTACAGAGAAACGTATTGTATTTAATAACATAATCCTAGTGCTTCTCAACCATCAAGGACTAATTCACTTTAATTCTCTCGAATCAAAAGCGTTTACCAAAAACAATACAAAATCTCCAAGTAGTTAATCCGGCTAAGGCATTAACTTATGAAATAGGGGTTGGTAATCCTATTTTCTTGTCACTACTCTCTTTTCCGAACAACAACCTTTATTTCGAACAAGTTGCATTTTAAGATATCCTCTATGTTTGCAACCACGAGAATTCAAGATAAGCGAAGAGAGTATGATATAAACAAGTCAATGCATAATGAATTCAAAACCCAAAGTAATAGATTGTATGCTACAAGGCTTCCATAACCCTAACTAATGAACTTAGCTACTCATGAATAAACGAAAATCATAATAAATATATTCATCATACCAAAAACTAGAAGACGATTTTGGTGTGCGAATTGTGAAAGGAAGAGAGAAGAAACGTTTTTCTCTCTCGCCACCCTCAGCCACTATTCTCCTCTCTCTGAATAATACAGAATAATTGAATATTGAATAAAAATTCAGCATTTAACCCTTTTAATAATCTCTTCTCTCATAATTTCCTTCTAAGTCCTTGAACTAATTATAAATGACAAACTAGTCTTGGATATATTTTCTAGGCGCCACATTTGGTCCAAATTGTTGTTCTCTCTTGTGTCATATGCCATTTCGCATTTTATAGTCCCATAATTTCTTCATATACCTCATTAATTCCTGAAATCATGCTAATCATATCGGTTAGCTCAATTACATAGAAGTAGAGTAAAAACATAAGAAACTAGGCACTTTGTTCTCTAAACATAACTAAAATATGGATAAATTATGGTGCTTAGGTGTATAAATACACCCAAGATCAGTGGGTCCATGCAGGAGTTCAGTACTCCTACTTGGAAGTGGGAAGAAGTGAACATGGACTTCACAATGGGTTTGCCTCGTACTCATCGTCAGCATGATTTAGTTTGGGTCATTGTAGACAGAATGACCAAATCAGCTTATTTTCTTCTAGTCCATACCTTTTATTCAGACATGGATTATGCCAAGCTCTAGATCAGAGAGTTGGTCAGATTACACGGTGTTCCATTGTCCATTATCTCAGATAGAGGTATCCAGTTTACCTCTCAGTTCTGGAAAGCATTCCAAAAAGGTCTTGGTACCCGATTCCACCTCAGTACAATGATAACGCTTAAACTACACTCTTGAATGGGTGTAAGCGATCGTTGTCAATATAAAACTCAACTAGGTTAGGATCAAATCCCATAGGGAATAGGGTGTGAACTTCGATTTGTTTACAAAATACTTCACTGGTAGTTTACTGTTTCCAAAAATGGGGGTTTAAGTTTCACAGAGAGTGAATTGTCACTTTCAATATTTTAGTATTTGTAACCAAGATAAATGGGAGACCAGATTATGTTCACCATAGGTTTTGGGAATTGAAAGATACTAGGTAATGCTTAAGACTCTTAAAGTAAATAGAAACAACAGAATATCCCTGACGAAGATACTATCTGACTTATCTCTCGACCTCACCAGACAATTTATTATCTAATTCTCTCGAACTTAGATAACTTATCTATTTTCAATAGGATTTTATCTCAGGTAGATTAATCCAGTTACGGCATCAATCATTAAATAGAAGGTTGGTAGCTTCCGAGTCCCTGTTGATAATTCATGCCCTCTAGTTTATTTCTCTGTTAAAAGCAAATAAGCCTAAGGCATAACCTATTGTTTGCAACCAATAGATTCAAGTTAAAGCAACAGAATTTCAAGATGTCCTACTACTTTTTGAATCCTTTAAATACCTAGCATCAAATCAAACCCTAATCCATGGATCCCATAACTCGGGCTAATAGAATTAGCCGCTCATGATTTGATGAATGAAATAACAAGTTGAATTCATGGTAATATGGATAAACTTACTGATGGATGAAACCCAATAAGTATTTCTTCAATTCAATCACAAGATGGAAACCCATAATAGTTGATAAGTGTTTGGAAAGAAAACAAGAAAAATATCTAATGAAAAAAATGAAGCAATTTTACGTTCCACTCTCCGAGTTAATTGTCTGATCACCCCTACAGGTCTTTAAATAGTCAACCCTAAATAAGGAAATAAAATTAAAATTTATGATTTTCTTCGGAATAGGTGACAGCATTCTTGACGGCGCGTCATACATTTGACGGCGTGTGCAGGATGTCGTCAAAGTTTCCAGTGACTTACTATCTTCTGATTTTTTTTACGGCAAGGCTGACGGCGTGTCAAATATGTGACTGCCCATGAAAAATGTCATCACATCCTTACTGGAAATCAGCATAATCTGCCTTAGTTTGACAGCCTGTCCCATGTTTGACTACGCTTGCGAAACGTCATCACATTTCATCTCACTCCTCAAGTTCTGTCTAAGCTTGACGGCTACTTTGACAGCCTATCATATGTCTGACGGCGCTTCGGAAATGGCGTCAGCTACACTTTAGTTCATTTGCACCATATTTCAGCTGATTTATTTTTCTTTTCTTTGGGTTCCTCCCCGATCACTAGTATCTTCATTAAAACAATAAAAACAATCAAAAAAACAACAAAAGTTGCTTAAGACTTCGCAATTATTCTAGGTTAAAGGCCTTAAATGTGTTTGCAATTGCGCACAGATCAACACCCTCAACTTAAAGCAATTCTTGTCCTTAAGCAACTAAATCTAACTAAGAAAACACATAGCACATTTAGCACGCATAGCTCAACACAAAGTTATCCTTTCAATGCCAAACCAATGTGCATATCATTGAAAACAGTACTGTAACACAAAGAAATCAAGCGGTAGCATCAACACTGGCCACAATAACCATTCACATATCAATACCACATTATCTAAACAAGTGAGTAGCTAGTGACGATACCCGTGTGCCCTTACAACAAAGAAAATCTCCTCTCCTCATATGAGAAATCCAACCATACTCCTTATCTTACACCATGCACCCCTATGATAGCCACCCTCAACTTAGGTTGTTTTCCTAGATCAAGGTGCTCAGTGTCCAAGGAATCCTATGGGTAAATATGTTTATTATGGTAAAAATGGGAAGGTGATAGGTGTCATACAAAATAAATGGTCAAGCTAGGCTCTAAACAGGGATCAAAAGGGTGTTATGCATACAGGGAAGGTTATTTAGGTTAAAAGTGAGTTAATCAATGATGGCCTATGATCCTGTCCTGACTCCTATCCTAAGACCATGGCAAGACTAACTAGGCAAGTTCTGGTTTTAGCATACAGAGGGAAACAAGTAATAGCTCGCACACACCTGGCACACAAGTATATCACATATCACTACTTATCTAGTTCATGCAATTGTTCAGTAATGATCATCAAGCAGCTATAATTAATGCCACAACAAGATTCAAAATGGTCATAAGTAAATGTAATCCACACAGTTTATCAAGCAATACATTGAAAAGATGGTTAAATATTAAGCAAGACATGTCACTGCCTTTTTTTTTACCAAAAACTATGTTACAACAGTAAAATAACAGCCACCCTCAACTTAGAACTAAAGCAAAAACTAGCCTAAGAGTTAGGGTATACCTGGACTTGGTTGTTCTCAGGGATCATGGTTTGCCTCCCATGCAGTTCTTGATTTAATGTCGCGGAACGACTCAGGTGTCTCGATTACCTCAAACTTCATCGAGACAGATAATGGTGATGCTTTTCACTGATTCTTCTGGGCCAATGTAAAACTTGACCCGTTGCCCATTTACCTTGAATTTACTGCCATCTTCATTTTTGAGCTCCACTACTCCAGATGAGTGGAATTGATTTACCTTAAAAAGACCTGACCACTTAGATTTCAGCTTCCCTAGGAACAATTTGAGTCTAGAATTAAACAGAAGCACCAAGTCCCCTTTTTTGAACTCTCGTTTCTCTATTTTCTAGTTATGATACTTTTCCATCTTCTCTTTATACAAATCTGCTCGTTCATATGCCTTGAGACGGAATTCATCCATCTCATTTAGTTGCCCTAGTCTCATCTCTACAGCTTTCTTCCAATTCAAATTCAACCTCTTGAGTGCCCATAAAGCTTTGTGTTCCAGCTCTATTGGCAAATGGTATTATTTTCCATAGACCAGCTAAAGTGGTGACATGCCAATAGGTGTCTTAAAAGTAGTTCGATATGCCCACAAGGCATTATCAAGTTTTTGGGACCAGTAGTTTTGGCTAGCATTCACCGTCTTAGATAGGATGGCCTTAACTTCAAGATTCAACACCTCCATTTGCCCACTGGTTTGCGGGTGGTATGGAGTAGCCACTCTGTGCTATTTCACTCTATATTTTACTAGATCTGCTCAAAATAATTTGTTGCAAAAGTGAGATTCTCCATCGCTAATGATAGTGCGTGGTACTCTAAAGCGAGAGAAGATGTTCTTTTTTAGAAAAGCGAAGACTCTATTTCCCTCATTGTCAACCAAAGCAACAACTTCGATCCATATAGAAACATAGTCAACTGCAACCAAAATATACTTCATTTCGTAAGAACTTAAAAATGTACCCATGAAGTCAATGCCCCCAGACATCAAATAATTCCACTTCAAGCATCTTAGTCAAGGGCATTTCATGCCTTTTAGATATGGACCCCTACCTCTGACATTGGTCACATTTTTGCATAAACTCGTGGGTATCTTTAAACAATGTTGGCCAATAATAGCCACTCTACAACACCTTCCTAGCCGTTCGGTCACCTGCATGGTGACCCCCAACTGGGGAAGCTTCCAGTATGCACAGTACATCTACTTCAGGCATGCATCTCCGTATGATATTGTCTGCACATTGCCAAAAAATATAAGGCTCATCCCAGAAGTAGTGTGTTACATCACACAAGAACTTCTTCC
Organism: Capsicum baccatum var. pendulum; assembly: GCA_030864225.1. Classification (NCBI taxonomy): domain Eukaryota; kingdom Viridiplantae; phylum Streptophyta; class Magnoliopsida; order Solanales; family Solanaceae; genus Capsicum; species Capsicum baccatum. The sequence continues at coordinate 270,715,592 of CM061550.1, forward strand.
TTTGCTGGAATAAAAGATTTTCTAGAAGGATCTCACTCACAACATAGTTTGCAAAATCCATATACCAGGGCAATGTTTCCACAATAGTTGCCAGGATCTCCTAATCAGGAAATGCATCATTTATCTTTGTTTCATCATTAGCTTCTTGTTCACCTTCTATTCTAGATAAATGATTTACAACCTAGTTTTCACAACCTTTCCTATCTTTGACTTCAAAATCAAACTCTTGCAGTAGCAATACCCATCTAATAAGCTTTGGTTTAGCATCCTTCTTGGACATCAAGTACCGTAAGGAAGCATGGTCAGTATGGACTACCACTTTAGTCCCAAGCAGATAAGATCTAAATTTCTCAAAAGCAATACCACAGCTAGCAGTTCCTGTTCGGTTACTGTGTAATTCTTTTGTGCTCCATTCAGTGCTTTGTTGGCATAATATATCGGGTGAAACAATTTATCCCTCTTCTGTCCAAATACAGCTCCCAGCGTGACACCACTTGCATCACATATTATTTTAGACGGTTTTGCCCAGTCAGGTGCAATAACAATAGGGGCATCAATCAGCTTCTTTTTAAGGCACACAAATGCCTTCTAGCATTCATCATCGAAGAGGAATTTCACTTCCTTCTCCAACAGCTTGCAAAGTGGATTTGCAACTTTTGAGAAGTCTTTTATGAATCCCTGATAGAATCCTGCATGACCAAGAAAACTACACACTCCTTTTACTGAAATGGGAGGCGGTAATTTCTCGATAACTTCTACCTTTGCTCGATCAACTTCAATCCCTTTTTCAAAAATTTTGTACCCAAGCATGATACCCTCCTTTACCATAAAATGACATTTTTCCCAGTTAAGCACTAGATTAAATTCAACACATCTTTGCAAGGCCACATTCAGATTCTCCAGACACGTTTCAAATGAATCACCTACCACGGAGAAATCATCCATGAATACCTCTATGGTGTCTTCCACCATGTCAAAAAAGATAGACATCATGCACCGTTGAAAAGTGGCAGGTGCATTGCATAGCCCAAATAGCATCCTCTTGAATGCAAATGTGCCATATGGGCATGTGAATGCCATCTTCTCTTGATCTTCTGAGCAATACAGATTTGGTTATATCCATAATAACTATCCAAGAAGCAATACCACCCCCTACCAGCCAATCGATCAAGAATTTGGTCCATAAAGGGCATTATGAAGTGGTACTTCAGAGTCCAAGAGTTTAACTTATGGTAATACATGCAGACTCTCCACCCGGTTACTGGTCTGGGTGGAATCAACTCATTCTTTTCATTAGCAACCACCATGATACCCCTTTCTTGGGCACGCATTAAACTAGACTCACCCATTTACTATCATAAATAGGGTAAACTACTTCTGTATCCAACCACTTAATAATCTCCTTTTTAACTACCTCCTGCATTGGTGGGTTAAGACGGCGTTGATGCTCAATGGTAGGAGTACAATCTTCTTCTAGTTGGATTTTATGCGTACAGATGCTAGGTAGAATGCCAATAATATCTGCGATGGTCCATCCGATTGCTCTCTTGTGGCTCTGATGTACTAAAATAAGTGCATTTACCTGTTGTTCTTCTAAATCAGCTGCAATAATAACAGGTAGCGTGCTCCCTTTCTCTAGAAACACATATCATAAGTGATCAGGCAGTTCCTTCAATTCCAACACCAAAGGTTCTTCAATAGATTGCTTGGCTGGTGGCGTTGGTCGAATAGCCATGTCAAGGTCCAACTTTTTAAGAGCATAAGAATATGAGCCCAGGCCAATCAGGGCACAAACTATCTCTTTATACTCCTCAATGCCTTAACTATCATAGTTTATCACAACCACGGCTAAAGGCTCGATAACAAGCTATTCAGTTCTGAGCACATCCTGTTCCTCCTCAAAATACATATCAACTACTGAGAACACACTCATTTCCTCATGTTATTTCATTGATTTTCCCACATCAAACTACACCACTTCATCATTCACCCTGAATAAGAGCTCATTTGCTCTCAAATTGATCAACACACTTCCGGTTGCAAGAAAAGGTCGACCCAAGATTATGGGCACCTCAAAGTCCACCTCTCATTCCAGAATGACGAAGTCTACGGGGAATATGAAATTTGAGACCTTTACCAACACATCATATAGAATGCCAACAGGTCACTTTACTGACCTGTCTGCCATCACCAGTCTAATGTTGGTAGGTGTGGGATTCCCCAGACCCAACTTTTTATAAATAGTCAATGGCATCAGGTTAACACTTGCTCCCAAATCACACAGTGCTTTAGTGAATTCCATGGTTCCAATTGTGCAGGGAATGGTGACTGCACCTGGATCCGACTCCTTCTACATCAAGGTCCTTATGGAAATAGCACTTCAAAGGTAGAGGTCAGCTTCCAGTTCATAACTCACTACTCGTATCTTGGTAACAAGGTCTTTCATAAATTTTTCATATCCTGGCATCTTCTCAAGTTCTTCGATCAAAGACACATTTATTGTCAATTGCTTGAGCATCTCTAGGAATTTGCTGGATTTTGCATCGTCTGACTTCTTTCTCAATCGTTGAGGAAAGGGAGGTGGTGGCCTTGGGATGGGTTTCAACACCACTTCATCTTTATTCTCCTTGTCCGATATATCAACAGATCTATTCGGCTTCTCAGACTCTTCTGGGTGTTGTTCTGTTGGTTCCTCTGCAACTTCCTCATTGTTCAAAGATTTGCCCGCAGAAGGGCCAGATAAAATCTTACCACTCCTAGTGGTAATCGCTAGACATGAACCATTTGCCTTCTGATCCTGAACCGTTTGATTAAGTAAAGTACCACTTCTTCCCTGGTTCAGTGTTGAGGAAAGTTGACTCATCTATTGCTCTAACTACTGGATAGAAGTTGAATATGAACTAACCAACTGACTCATAGTGGAAGATTCACTCCTCATACTAGTTAATCCTGTGTTGGTAGCCTCTACTCCTTTTAATAGTTATTTCATTATATCCTCCATAGACCACTTTTCCAATCTAGTTGTAGCAGCTTCTTGATTTCCAGCACGAATATACAACCCACTTCTGTCATTGCTGCTTCTCTAATTTTTTTGCTCCCTATCTCTGTGATTAGGATTGTCATACCCATTCCAACCTTGATTCCCGTGGCTATTGTCTCAAAAAAACCCTGGTTAGTAACATAGTTGGATTCTTCTTCAGACTCCATATCAACCCGGTCCTAAATCATTACAGCCTTTATCTTTTTTGTCCTTCCTATCAATAAGTGCTTGGTGAGCAGGTCCATTTGAGTCTTTGATGGGCCATATCTTGATCCTTCTCCTTATCTCTTCTGCATTGTTCATTATTCATTCTAATAGGAATAGTTGGACTTTCCACCACAGAATCACTGGTGTACAAAGCCCTACTTAGTTTGGTCATCCTATTCAGCATATCAGCAGCATCTTAAAATGACAAAGCAACAAATGACCTACCAGCAGCGTTATCTACCACTGTCTTTGTCACAGAGTTAAAAGATCTGTACAAAGTCTCCATCAAATGTATGTCCGTCATGTTAAGGTTCAAACACTGTGTCAGCTTCTTCTTGAACCTCTTCCAAGTTTCATATAAAGCCTTATTCGGGAGCTGTCTAAAATTGTTGATCCTATCCCTCAATTGTACCCTTCTGGACGGTGGAAAGAACTTTTCTAGAAAAGCTTCTCTCAACTGACTCCAGTTGGTTATAGATCAGGCGTCAACTTATTTAGCAACAATGTTGCCTCTCCAGACAGAGACAACGGGAACAGCCGCAACTGGATAGCGCTCTGGCTTACCTCCAGGTTATCAAAGGATTTGCAAATGGTGACAAAATTTACCTGATGCAGGTTGGGGTCATCCCCAAGAAAGCCTCCAAATAACCCCTTCAGATTCAGGAGTTGGATCATAGTGCTTGTAATATTAAACTTTGATCTGGGTGCCAACGGAGGGGGAATGATTGTACCCGTTGCACTTTCTCCATCCACATTGTCATCATCATTAACCTCATATCGCAGCGGTTATTTTTCCATTTTGCTTATGCGGTGGGGTTCCAAATTGAGTAGTGCTTGGCTTAACCTATAAAGATCCTACAAATAAAAAAAAACAACCGAACGTAAATCTGGAAAACTTAACTATCAGCAAATTTTTGCACACAAACTTTTAGTCCACAACTATATTCCCTGGCAACGGCACTATTTTTTTGATAACGCTCAAACTACACTCTTGAATGGGTGTAAGGGATCATTGTTTATATAAAACCCAACTAGGTTGGGATCGAATCCCATAGGAAATAGGGTGTGAACTTTGATTTATTTATGAAATACTTCACTGGTAGTTTACTATTTCCAAAAATGGGGGTTTAAGTTTCATAGAGAGTCAATTGTCACTTTCAATATTTTAGTCTTTGTAACCCAGATAAATGGGAGACCAGAGTTATGTTCACCATGGGTTTGGGGAATTGAAAAATACTAGGTAATGCTTAAGACTCTTGAAGTAAGTAGAAACAGCAGAATATCCCTGACGATGATACTATCTGACTTATCTCTCGACCTTACCATACAATTTATTATCTAATTCTCTCACACTTAGATAACTTATCTATTTCCAATAGGATTTTATCTCAGGTAGATTAATCCACCAGTTATGGCATCAATCATTAAATAGAAGGTTGGTAGCTTCTGAGTCCCTATTGATAATTCACGTCCTCGAGTTTATTTCTCTATTAAAAGCAAATAAGCCTAAGGCATAACCTATTATTTGCAACCAATAGATTCAATTTAAAGCAACAGAATTTCAAGATGTCCTACTACTTTTTGAATCCTTTAAATACCTAGCATCATATCAAACCCTAATCAATGGATCCCATAACTTGGGCGAATAGAATTAGCCGCTCATGATTTGATGAACAAAATACCAAGTTGAATTCATAGTAATATGGATAAACTTACTAATGGATGAAACCCAATAAGTATTTCTTCAATTCAATCACAAGATGGAAACCCACAATAGTTGATAAGTGTTTGGAAAGAAAACAAGAAAAATATCTGATGAAAAAGATGAAGCAATTTTACGTGCCACCGTCCGAGTTAATTGTCTAATCCCCCCTACAGGTCTTTAAATAGTCAACCCTAAATACGGAAATAAAATTAAAATTTATGATTTTCTTCGAAATAGGTGACGACGCATCATACATTTGACGGCGTGTGCAGGATGTCGTCAAAGTTTCTAGTGAATTACTATTTTCTAATTTTTCTGACGGCGTGTCAAATATGTGACGGCCCATGAAAAGTATTATCACATCCTTACTGGAAATCAGCATAATCTACCCCAGGTTGACGGCCACTTTGACAGTCTGTCCCATGTTTGACTGCGCTTGCGAAATGTCGTCACATTTTATCTCAACTCCTCAAATTCTGTCTAAGCTTGACGGCTACTTTGACAGCCTGTCATATGTCTGACGGTGCTTCAAAAATGGCGTCAGCTACACTTTAGCTCGTTTGCACCAAATTTCAGCTGATTTATTTTTCTTTTCTTTGGGTTCCTCCCCGATCACTAGTATCTGCATTAAAACAATAAAAATAATCAATAAAACAACCAAAGTTGCTTAAGACTTGGCAATTATTCTAGGTTAAAGGCCTTAAATGTGTTTCCAATTGCGCAAACATCATACATCCTTTCATTCTCAGATGGATGGTCAAGTAGAAAGGACCATTCAGACCTTAGAAGATATGCTAAGGGCATGTTCAATTAATTTCAAGGGTGGTTGGGATGACCACTTTTCTTTGATCGAGTTTGCAAACAACAACAGCTATCATTCTAGTATTCAGATGGCTTCATTTGAAGCTCTCTACGGTAGGAGATATAGATCTCCAATTGGTTGGTTTGAAGTTGGTGTGGCCACAATTGTAGGGCCTGACTTGGTATTTGATGCCTTAGAAAAAGTTCAGTTGATCAGAGAAAGGCTCAAGACAGCTCAGAGCTGACAGAAATTTTATGGAAATATGCGTAGAAAGGATCTCGAGTTCGAGATTAGTGACTATGTGTACTTGAAAATCTCTCCCATGAAGGGAGTGAAGAGGTTTGGCAAGAAGGGAAAGCTCAGGCCTCGATATGTTGGCCTCTTCAAAATTCTCAGTCTCTTCTGCAAAGTAGCTTATAAGCTCGAATTGCCTACAGATCTAGCCTCAGTGCACCCAGTATTCCATGTATCCTTGCTAGAGAAGTGCATAGGTGACCCAGCAGTTGTAGTCCCTATAGAGGGCATAGACATTCATAACAGCCTCTCTTTCGAAGAGATTCTAGTCGAAATCCTTGACTATCAGACTCATACTGGGAAAAAAGAAGTCCCACTAGTAAAAGTTTTTTAGCGGAATTAGTTCGTTGAGGGAGCTACTTAGGAAGCACAAGAAGATATGCAGACCAAGTACCCTCACCTCTTCTCCACAAACTTAGACTCAGCTCAAGGTAATAACTTTCCATAAGCTTATTCAGTTTCATGCTTAGATTTCCATTATAAATTTGATATTAATTACCATTGCATATTTAGTTATATGCATTCATGTGTCAGTTCCGTCATATATATATGCATCAAATATGCATTCTCATTATGATAAACTCAGCTTATTAGTAATCCCGGTTATGCATTCATGAGTCAGTTATTCATGTATCAGATATGCATGTTTAGTGTGATAATTCAGTGTATCAGCAGCTTCAGTCATGAAATCAAGCATCAGATATGCATGGTCATCATGAAATTTAGCATGTTAGTAATATCAGTCCTAGACTCATGTACCAGATAATCATATCCAGTAAGTAGATTCAGCCTACTAGTACTTTAGTTCAAACAGTCCCATTCGAGGATGAATGTTCTCAAGGAGGAGATATTGTAAAACCCCGCAAAAATTTCTAGCTTAATTCAGTCCTCTAAGCTTATTAAGGGGTCCAGGCTTAGAAAATTCTAGCTAAGTTTCCAGACTTAGTTTATTTTTAGCCTTCAAAAGTTGGCAATCTCACTTTGCGACCTTAAAGTCCTTTAAAGGTTGATGTTTACATTGAATCAGGATTAGGAATGTCAATAGGGGTTCTCGAACAAGTTTTGGATTCTTCGGACCTCGTTTAGACTATGTTTTGAATCTCAAAACAGTGGACCAACGCGATCTTGGTGCGCCGTGTCGCCTAACGCGTTGGTTAATATTTTCCCTATCTACCAACGTGCCATTCCAGTGACACAACATGATCTTGGCATGACACATTAGATATCACGTCAATGGCATCGACACACCGCGTCAGATATTACGTCGGCAACCCAATTTTTAGTAATTAAAAAGCTGCATCTCTGAGGGCATTTAGATCTTTTTCCCTCGACCTTCAGCCCTCAAAACACGAAATTTATCCCCTCTAGAGGCATAATACAATCATTATTCTCAAAATTTCCAAGAACAAAATCCTAGGGCTATTAATCCAAGATTCAAATTCAAGAGAATTCACTATCAGTCTTCCCAAATTTAAGCAATAAGGTATGTAAAGTGTTCATCCAAGGATACCTTTTATATTTGGAGCACAAAAAAACAATTTTTAAACCATGAATGGTGATTTCCATATTGTGGGTTGTATTTTATCTATGTTGATATTAATGTATGGTTTTCCAAGTTGAAATCTTTAATGTATCTCATGATATTATGATAGCATGCATGTCGAAATTTGAATTCTCTTATGTTGAACTATGGAAGTATGAACTTAAGATGATAGTCATGAAGCTTTACCGTGTTGTCCATGCCCAAATACAAGATTATGCCTTTTAGGTGTTTGACAAAATGCTTAAGTGAATGAATCGTGAAATTGTGATTCATTTGTAATCTAAATGATGATCCCATGCTATATCCATATGTTTAAGTTGCCTCTTATGCTAAAGATATGCTATGTAATGAATTGATGAAATGCCCATGAGATTAAAATTTTGAAATCATGATATGATGCATGCCTTCCTATTCATGTGCAAATTTATGACTTTCAAAGTTCTCATGAAATCCCTCAATGATTGTATTGAGAGTTGATGACTATTGTATTGTGTTAAAAAATGGTCATTTCTTATTATTTTCATGCTATCGAGTCCTGGGGGTATTTAGAACCCAAAAATTTAGCTGTGTGCCTAAAGCCAGTGTTAGTTTTCAAGATACTCTCAGTCAAGCCATGATCAGTAGAATTTAGTTAGTTACAGAACTCAGGAAAACTCAGTAATCTCTGTGTCAGTCCAGTCCCATTCAGTATTTAGTTAAATCCTCAATAAACTCAGTTAGTTATCAGAATTCAAAAGTATTCCATCAGTCAATGAAACAAAACAAACTCAGTTCAGTTCAGCTCAGCATAATCAGTTCAGTGTCTATTTAGATGGGAACTCACCTGCTAGCAAAGCGTGTGATTCTTAGAAGCAATCCCTGAATTCTAGAACTACGTAGCCAGTAAAGGTTGAGACTTCAAACCTGCGAGATGAGGGTTGATGAGGCAGCTTAACCTGTTAGATGAGGGTCCCACCATTCTTGTTAGAGTACCTAATAGATGAGGGTCACTCACAGCTTGTCCATACCAGTGGCGCAGTATTGACACCCTTCCAATCGGGGTTATAGATTAGACCCCAACTCAACTATATTATCTTATTTAGGGCATGTCAGTTAGATGACTACCTCCCACAGTCACAGTCTCAGTTTTCAATAAAGAACTCAGATAGTTCTACAGATTTTAGGACTGTTAGATGCAGTCTCTCAACTTTGTATGGAACTCAGCTAGTTCTATCATAATCAGGACTGTCAGACACAGTCAATTAGTAAACAGCATATCAGTTATCAGTAATCCATGTTATCATTAAACACAGTATTTAGAATCCTCATGATTCCAGTTACAGTTGTGTATTCATGCATATATTCTCACGCAGTCATGTTCATGTTTTTTAGTCAATTATAGTTCATGCATATGAACCCTTGCACTCCACCTACCTCACTTTGCATACCAGTACATTTTCTCGTACTGACGTATACTTTTATCTTGTGCTATGGTGTTTTATACCATAGGTTCGGATGCTCAGGTTCCTGATTGCACTTAGCAGTTCAAGTTTCAGCAGTCAGAGTCAGTGGTGAGTCCTCATCGTTCGAGGACATGATTATTTCATTATTTTAGTACTTCAATACTTAGTATATTTCAACAGTTAGAGTTAGTTGGGGACATGTCCCATCAACTCCTTATTCAAATAGTTTAGAGGCTTTTTTCAGACTAGCATGTTTAGATAGTTATTTTAGTTTTGGGTACTATTATACCTTATTCAGACATTATTTTATTTAGTATTGTTCAATTTTGAACCTTATGGTTTTTCAGCCGATTATTCTACATATTTTAGTATTATTATACAATTATTGTAGTAGGTACCAGTCATGGGTTAGCTTGTGGTCCTTTGGGATTATGAGCACCATGTAGTATTTGGGGTACCAAACTCGGGGTGTTACATCCCGTCTACCTTTCACTGCTTAAACCACATGTGAGATACATCTTGTAGCTGATAGGCAGCTAACTGAGCACTCTCACTAGAAGTCTCTCCCATAATATCTGTGATTTTTGCACCTAATTGAGGAACTTTTGTGGATTCTCTTCAGACTTAGATCCTGAAAATAAGGGAGGATTTATTTGAGTGAAGTCCCAAATCCTAGTTGTAGCAGTATTGGCCACTAGGTTGGTCTGAACAGTTGCTGGCTATTTGTTCTGAGCTACTACAGAATGTGCTAGAGTGGTGAACGCAGGTATGAATTTTGCATAGGAGACATGCTCGTCCAGGGGATCTGCCTGAACTAGCGGAGGTGCTGGCTGGTTTCCAGTTCTTCTTCCATTGGTCTTTTTAGAAGGTATGTTCTATAAATGGAAGGAAAAAATGAATTTGACAAAGAGTTTAACTTGATCTCATGCTCACTCGCACGACATAAATACGAAAAGAGGGAAACTTTTCCTAAAAATACCCCATAGCCTCTTGTCCATAAGTATGGCACGCTACACACCCTTGCACAAGACTCTACTTGACACGGATTTCAACTCCCTAAGACTCTATTGAACCTTAGGCTCTGATAACAAGTTTGTAATGCCCTAAGTCTGCACCTCAGATGTCATATGGTGCTTACGACCCCGAAGGACGATAATCTAACCCATGACTGGTACCTGCAGTGAGCACTAAATATTAATACAAAAATAATACAAAAGTTAGGCTAAGGTTCCATAAGGTTCATAATCTGAAAATTGATAAATACAGCAACTGTTAATAACATCTGAAAACTTAATATAGTCTAAACTAATCTAGTCTGTAAAGCCTCTAACTGAACTGTTTGAATGTGGAGTTGATGGGACAAGCCCATAACTAACTCCAACTAATAAAATACTGAATCTAATATAATATTAAAATAAAATAATATCCTCGATAGATAAGGACTCACTACTAAATCTGTTATTTCTGACTGAATCTGGCTGAGCGCGGTCAGAAACCTGAGCGTTTGAACCTATGATATGAGACATCATAGCGCAAGAAAAGAGTATGCGATCAGTACGTGAAATATACTGGTATGTTAGATAAGGTAAGGCTAATATGTGTGGGTTCATATGCATAAACAGTAGCTGACTGAGTGATATGAATATAACTGAATGAATACTATGCATATACATACATATACTTTGTTTGAGATTTATACCGAAATTGAGTACTGAGTTCTAATAACTAAGTAACTGATATCTGAGATTATTGATAATTGAATTATTGATAACTGGGTGACTATTTCTGACAGTCCAGATTCTATAAACTAAACTGGGTTTTATGATGAGACTGAAATTAAAACTGTGGGAGGTAATCATCTAACCGACATGCCCCTCTACGAACTGATTAGGGTCTAACTTATAAACCCAATTGGAAGGGTGTCAGTATAGTTCCACGGGTACAGACACTGGCTGAGTGGATCCACTGAAATATCATCTCAAAGGACTAACGGTCACCCTCTACTGGCAGGTTCCTGATGAAAGTGGTATTACCCTCAACTGGCAGGTGAACACCTTATCAACCCTCAACTGGAAAGTTGATATCTCAACCTACGCTGGTTATGTAGTTCTAGAACACAAGGACTGCTACTAAGGATCACATCCTCTACTGAAAGGTGACCCCCCATCCTTGGGTCCGCTCAGTGCTGAATCCTACTCTCAACTGAATGACATTGATTATTAAACTGAACTAAACTGGACTGAGTGCCATAACTTCTCACCCAAATATTGAATGTAGAAAAAATTAATATCGTTTGAAAGCTGACTGAATTTCGTACACAATGATGGGTCTTAAGCTAGAAAAATCTGAGTATTTTTGAAAGTATATATAGGAATTCTCGTGTACTGAGAGCTAAACTAAGCTAGAAAAATATGGGGTATTACATACTACTATATAGTGGGATTCAAACTCTTATGGTTAGGTGTGTTAGGGGAGAATTGTAAGTTGGAAATGATGAAGTATGTTATTTATTATTTGGGGCATAGTCGAGTAGTGTCTCTAAGTGTAAATTCTATTGGTCGTGTCATGTAAGATTGAGGATACCTCTATTCCTATGTTCCACAAAATCGTATCTCATGTTTAGTGCTAAATCAAGACCCATTTACACCAAATAAACTCATGCCTTATATTGTGATGATTATGATCCTTTTAACTCATGTACAAGGTCATCTCTATGTCAATTCTCATTATCTCTCACGCAGTACTTACACGATTCACTAGGGGTTATCATTAAGCTCTTTTTATGCCTTTGCATATTTTGTTGAGGAAAAATATCCAATGGGAGGTTACGTTCTTTATTCCATACTTTTAGATCTTCAATAAGTTCCTACCCATCATTCTAGAAGAAATGATTCCAAGGGAGATATAATATAACACCCTATGTTTTTAACGCTCTAGTAATACCTTAAAATGATCCATAGGACTCTTATATCTATGGTAAACCATGTTTAGATGTTATGAGATGCGTTGGGTGCTTTAAGGTGTGTAAAATGGCTTGGCATCGTAAGAGGGACCTTACGCTAAGGCTCCACGCTATGTAGGGAAATCAAACGCTCACTGCCTCAAGTTGGCTTTGTCCATGCGCCGCCAACCTCAAGGTTTTATTTGGACATGTGCGGCCAACCTTGTGGTTGGCTTTGGCCATGCGCCGTAAGGCAAATGCCAAGCACCATAAGTTGCTCTATTTTGTTCTATATTAAGGGCGTTGAGGTCTTTTCACACCCTATAGCCATCCATAATCCCGTATGGATGAAATTTAGGTCCTTAAACATATTATTTCACTTCTAAAATACCCAAATCATTATCCCTAAAGCAAAAGAAGAGAAAACTACCTCAGGTTTAAGGATCTTCAAAGTCAAGGTTGGACTTTACGCTATGTTTTCTCAAATTTAAGGTGGGTAAAACTATTATAAATATCATGGGCTAAATTATGTTTTTCTTATGGATTTTGAATGATAATTATGTATGTGAATATGTACGATTTCTAGAAGCATCTTAGGAGCATGAATTAAAATCTTTTACATAGATGAGATGAGTTTCGAAAGGTGATTTTGAGCATAAGTTATGAAATTCCCTTTATAATGAGGAAATATGGTCTTAATATGATATGAGTTGTGAGTTGGGTTTGAGAACACAAATTATAAACCCCCTTTTTCGATCATAAGGTTTACTTGTGACAAATGTTGGGTTGTTATATAAATGATGATAATCCTTGAGTTTAAAAGTCTTACTGATTTATAAATGCTCATGTGAATTATTAAAGGATTGCATGTGTTTTGTGAAATAATTGGCCACCCCATGGTAGAGTGTTAAAAGAGAGCGTTTTGCATAGGTTCATGTGCTTTTGAAATAAGAACCCTCTTCAAGTGTTTAAATATTTTGGTGGACCAATATCACTTTTTTAATGAAAAGACTAAGAAATGATACGATATGGCTTATACGACTTGCAAGCCTTGGTATGATGATACCAAACCAGATAAATGCCATGATAGACTCAGAAAATAATAGACTATAGACTATTCAGATTTCATATTATGGTTTCAGTAAGATACATGTTTTAAAGGGATAAAAATGGGCTCTAAGAAAGTTAGATGGTTATTCGAAGAAGGCACGAGTTCAGCTGACTCATTGTCCAAAATCGTGTTTTGCCGATAGGGTCTGGCCATGTGCCTTTTGGCGTATCAAAATCAGAGACTCCAGCCCTCGCGAAAAACATGGGTTGGGGGCTTGGCCACTGATAATGGCATACCTGTATAGCTTGTGGGTAATCAAATTTGTAGGGTGTACCATCTAGCTCAGAACTAAAGTCAAGAGTTGAGTTCAAGTATTTACTTGAATGTTTTGAGGTTCTTTAAAATATGCCCAAGTGTTTGATTTCTATTATGTTAAACTATTTTCATAATGGTTTTGATCATGTTATATGAATTATATTGCTTTTGAATTGTTCTGCACACTGATATATTTCAAGTATTGACCGTCCTTCGTGGTGGCTACATTATCTCATAATGTAGGATCTAAGGTTCAGTCTCGCGGTCCAGTTCAGCAACAGTTGATTGTTCCAGGAGTTCCAAGCCGGTGATCCTCCCTTACTTCGGAAGGCATTCTAACCTTACGTTAGTTTAGTTGTCATATGGTCCGGCCGGGGGCCTTCTCCTGTCTTAGTCATTCTTGTGTTTTAAGTTCAGTAGAGGCTTCATAGATGGATTTTAGTTTGGATTTGTACTTTCTTTATGGAATTCTGTCGTATAGTGTTGAGTTTGATTATGGGACTATTTCTTGCACTTTTATTTCACATGAGTTATGCTTATGATTACATGCTAAAGGGTGTCTCGAGCCATCATGGTTTGGGATGCCCGTCATGGTCAGGGCCTCAATTCGGATTGTGACATAATCAGAGTATGATCAATAAATTTTTGTCTGCTTTTTATAGTAGGTAAAATCTTATAGTAGGTAAAATCTTATTTATCTTCAAGATTACTAAGTTCATATTTTAAGGAAAGTTATCTACAGGTTTTGTCATAGCTTTTATTCAAGTACTTTTCAAGCCTGTTTTAAAAAAATATATTTTTAGCTGAGGATAGGACCTTTCTACCCCTGCAAAATTAGATGTAAGATCTGTGTATCCTACTCAAACTTCACTCGTGAGATGACATTGAATTTGTTATTTTTATTTCTACCCAAACTTCACTTGTTAGATGACACTGAATTTGATATTTTTATTGTTAATTGTGTTATGTGTAGATTATTTCTGAGCATTCTGATAAATGGTGGTGCATAAGTGGCTAATTTTCATATAAAAAAGATGAAAATTGTGTTTATTAATTTAGTATAAATATCATATACTGATATAAAAAACAGAAGAGGTTGATGCAACAATTTTGAAATAGAAAACTCTATGTTGAACTCTTTCAAAAGAGAGAAAATAAAATTTTGAACTCTCATGAGCTCACATATTAAAGAATTGTTCATAGATCATCAACAGAATGCAAATTCAATTATGTAACTTTTGTATTCTGGTTCAAAACACACATAACCTAGTTTTTTTTTTTAAAGGCAGCTAACAAGCGTTAGGAGATTAATTACAGTCCTCAATTTGCATCAATCATAATAAACTATGAAATATTATCATAACAAACAAAATATAAAAGAAATTCAGTGCACCTAAAAAGAACCTATAAACTCGACCACCTTCTAGTAATATAAGCTTCACTTTCAAGCCTTCCTTTTCACTCTTGTGCTCCTCCTGATGGAGCTTTCTTGAGCTTTGTTATGCATATTATTATAAGTCCTTTTCTTTGATTTTTGTTTGGCAAACATTGTATTATTCGTTGCAGGTAAACCACACACAACTACGCTATGAAATAAGGGTTTTGTTACCCATTTCTCTCATAACAATGGCTCTAAGTTCAAGCGCAGCGGAATATTGAAGAGTTTCTTTTGGGTAATAAACAATGGCATTGTTGAACAACAACAATAGATCCCTGAAGAAGCTGGCAATTTCCGTATTCGAATAAACACTTTGTTCTAACTTGTTTTGAATAATTTGTAAATTCATATGCTGCTTAATTTGTTGATATAATCTGAATAGACAGTTTCCTGAAAAAAAAGAGAAGCAAATAAGCAGCATTAATAAGAAATTAATAACCTAAACTTCATGATTTTAATATCGTACATTGAGTTCGCAATGAGATTAAGAAAGAAAAAAATGATTTTTGGTCTTATAGATGTCAGATACTCAAAAAATAAAAGATGTTAGATACTCCCTTCAATTTAATTTAACACCATTTCAGTATCAATCTGTTCAAAAAATATGACACGTAACTACATTTGCAAATAACCAAGCACACTTCCCTTTTTACCATTAATGAAAAGTTTTTAAAGTCATACAAATTTATTACATATATTTTAGTTTTAAAATTATTTTCTTTCTACCGAGTCAAATTAATTATGTCATATATCAATTAAAACAAAGGGAGTAGAATTTATGAGTCTATGAAAAACATGTCAGTAGGAGTAAAAAAATGTGAAGTTAAATCACTTCTATGATGATAATTTTTCAAAATAATTAAAAAAGAAAAGAATGTAGCATGAAATAGAAGAAAGAAAGTATTCTTTTTAATTGTTGGGGTTTTAGTTGATAATTAAGGTACAAATATAAGCATAATATCATAATATAAACTTCTTTCTTATATATGATAAAATATTAATTTGGTTCATGATCAAATCTATGTATAACATTCCAGAAAAGAAGACTCTATTGGAGAAAGAAACATATAAGTATCCAGCTTTTGTAAGTCAATCACTTAAAAATAATAGAGATGATATAACTTCCATAGTTAACCATAAAGAATTTGTTGCAAACCCTATTGAATGACAAATTGGTGATGACAATTATTGCAAAAAAGTTCTGCAAGATATATGATATCTATCGATGGATTAGCAATGAGTTTACCTGAGTAGAAAGTTCAGATTCAAAAAGACAAGAATGTTAATGAGATCTTAGCACATCAAGGACTTTTAAGAAATAACCTTGATTGATTATATCCATTTTGTCCTTAGATTTATAACCACCTTCTTCCTCATTTAACTTTATTCTTTCTTCCACTTCCAAGTTGTACAAAAAGTGGGAAAGTTTCCGATACAAACATAGCATAAATAGAAATATCAGTCGTAAGAGGGTAAAATTGTATAACTAAAGATAATTGTTAAACTGAATATAAAAATGAGGATATACAATTTCACCCTCTCAAGGTTATCACTGAAAATTAGAAACACTTGATAGGTTGCCTTTTCGTTATCAAACTTCTAAAAAAATCAAGTCCTCTTATGCTTATTATTGAAATTTACAAACATCTGTAGAAATCATCAAGGTGAATAATATACATTTTTCAAGATAGACCAATAATTTTTTTTTCATAAGAGGATATATTGAAAACAAGTTCTCTACCCTACAAAGATACGAATAAGCTGCCTCAAACTCCTCTTGTGAGGTTACACTAGATATGATATTATTGTTTTAAGAGAAAACTAATCGTATAGACTATTGGTGTTCATGGATCGGTTTGGGTAGGTTATTGGTCAAAATCATAACCAAACCAACCTAGTCAATTTTTAAATTTCTAAAATCAAATCAAACCAAACAAAAAAATAACCATCGGTTTGGTTCTTGTCGGTTTAGTTCGGTTTGGTTCGATTTTTTCGGTTGATAACTTTAGCTAATGATAAAAGTTGAGAATTTTAAAAAAAAAACAAATTCAATCTAACATATGAGATGCCAATTGAGTGTTGTATCTCAACCTTAAAACTACGATGTCAACTGATTGTTATACTTCGACATGTTCTTGCTCAACAAGGTTCAAAAAGAAAGTTAAAATTAGTAAGTGTCTATAGTCTAATGAATCTCTGCTGTAAATTTCAATATACAACAAGATATTATTTTCTCAATTAGTATCATTTGTCATTCAAAATGCGAAACTCATTTAGAATCTCATAAGGTACTGTCAACTAGATGAAGACATATGACTGAATGTGTTACGACTAAAGTTAAATCATGATTAAAATATAAAATGTAAGAAATATTTAGATTGTATTTATGAACAATATATAGATAATTATAATATATATATATATATACATATATGTATGTATATGTATGTGTGCGTGTATCGGTTCGATTTGATTATTTTGTCGGTTATTTTAGAGTAAAAATAAACCAAACCAAATTAGTATCGGTTTTTTAAAATTCAAAACCAAACCTAACCAAATATCAATTTTTTTAATCGATTTGATTTGGATCGCGGTTCGGATTGGTTAAAAATCAAACCGTGAACACCCCTAGTATAGACTCTTTGAGAAATAAAGACCATAAATATAACAAAGAATTATAAATTTGGAAAGACGTGAAGAAATGTAAGAGAGATTGTATGAAAAATTTACTATATTTCCTTGTCTTCAATGTACAGAATCCTACCACTATATATACATGTATATGCTGAAAAGGAAATGTAATAACAGAATAAATGTATTTACTCAATTGCTCTAATCCTGGTTGATTTTATTCTCTACCATGAATACAATCAATTTTTGTATGGCTGTAGATCTTGTGAGCTATGTATATCCCTGTGTGTATCTCTTGTGAGTTGTCCAGTATCTTCAGTTTTAAGGAGTCCATTCTTCTCCTTCTTATCGTTATTGATTACCTTATCTCCAACACCCCCCTCAAGTTGGAGGGAAAAGAGGATAGCCCCAACTTTCCAAGAACTATATGCAAATATGGACGAGATAGAGGTTTGGTGAAGAGGTCGGCAAGCTAAGATTTTGAAGGGACAAAAGATAGATATATCAACCTTGAAAGAAATTGTTAGCGGACAAAGTGACAATCCAGTTCGACATGCTTTGTTCTTTCATAAAAGACAGGATTCCGGGCAATGTGAATTGTTGCTTGGCTATCAGAGTATATGGGTACTGGTAATGATAGTTCAAGGGATAAATCAATAAGAAGACGGGTGAGTCAGGTTAGTCCTACAACAAGACGTCTCATTGAACGATATTCAGCTTTAGCTGAAGAAAGGGATATGGAGGTTTGTTTTTTCGATTTTCAACTTATAAGAAAACCGCCTAAGCTTATAAATAAACCACTGATAGATTTTCAAGATTCACGGCAAGCTTCCCAATCTGCATCACAAAAAAATAAAAGAAAGAAATTTGGGTTTGAATTGAGAAAGAGACCTTGAGTGGGGTTTGATTTAAGTTATTGAAGGACATGGAGAGTTGCTGTAATCTGGGAATAGATGGTTTTTGCATGTATTGACTAAGGGTCAAGACAGTGAAAAAAAGGTCGGGTCTTGTATGGGTAAGATAGTTAAGTTTGCCAATCAAATGTCGATAGATGGTTGGATCTAACAAAGGAGTTCCAGGCGCAACAGTCAATTTGATGGAAGGATCGAGTGGAGTAGATACTGTGGGGAGACTGGAGCAATTAAATTCACTGAGTAAGACTCTCATAAACTTGCTTTGTATAATGATACAACCCATTAGTTCTCGCATGATTTCCATTGCCAAGAAAAAATGAATCTAGCTAGGGGTGTGCAAAAACCGAATCGAACGATAAAGCGAACCGATAAAAATGTTATTGGTTTATTGTTATTGGGTTAACGGTTTGTCAATGGTTTTATAAAAAAATATTGGGTTATTAGTTCGGTTTGATATTTTCTTATTGGATTATTGGGTAAACCGATAACCTAATATATATATATGTGTGTGTGTGTGTGTGTGTGTATGTATATGTATGTATGTATGACTTATTATATATTTTTCTTAATTTCTACCAATTAACAAACCTATTATTTCAATTATACAAACTCTTAATTTCTCCTAACAACATTTAGTTCAAACTTAAAGATTCTTGTAAATTAAAACACATTATGTAGGATTTATGGTTGCAACTAAGATTCAATTTTTTTTTCATGCTAGTTACTACTATTTCTATATTATGAGTATTTTCTTATCGGTTAAACAAAAAATCGAATCGTTAAGGACTAAAAACTGATAAATCGAAAACCGATAAAAAATATCTTATTGGTTTGGTTATTGGTTTAGCATATTTAAAAATTGAAAATAGATAAACAGAACTGATAATATATAAAATCGAACCGAACCGACCGATGCACAACCCTAAATTTGGCCAAGATCCTTTATTTGAAATTCTGAATGTAGAAAAGACTTGAGATCTGAAAGTTCTTGAGCATTATTACCGATGAGTAATAAATCATCAACATAAACTACCACAATGGAGATAGAGTTTCCTGTCCTTTTGAAAAATAATGAATAATCATTAAGAGATAAGGAAAAACCTTTAAAATTGAGAGTTGTTGCAAGCCTTGCATACCATTTTCTGGAGGTTTTTTTCAAACTATAGAGGGATTTCTTGAGTTTACAAACATGATAAGGACTGGGTGGACATATTTCTAAAGGAAATTTCATGTAAACCTCTTCTTAGAGGTCTTCATGGAGAAAAGCATTACTTACATCAAACTAAGAAACAGGTCAATTCTTCTTGATTGCAATAAATAATAGGCATTTGATAGTTGTCATCTTAACTACAGGGGGAAAGGTTTCGGTGTAGTCTATGCCTTCCTTTTGTATATCACCTCTGATAACCAATCTTGCTTTAAGTATTTCTATACTTCCATCAGCCTTTTGCTTAACCTTGTATACCCACTTACAAGGTAAACCTTTCCTTCTAGAAGGGAGAGGCACCACATCCTATGTTTTATTCATGATTAAAATTCAGAATCCATGGCAGCTTGCCATCCAGGATGTTGACAAGCTTGAGAATAATGAGTCGGTTCTGAAATTTGTGAAACAAAATGTAATAAAGCCTGATTTTGATCAAAAATAGAAGAAAATGAATATGTAGGTGGTGAGGAAGGAACGGCTAGACAAATAGTAGCAAGATCAGTGGAAAAATATTATTGCAAACAAAGACATGTAAATGACTAGGTACAGTGCCTTTGTTTTCTCTACTAGACCTTTTGGGGGCGGTAAGGTAGGAGGAGGTAAAGGTTCTTGAATGGTGGAGGTAGATGGAGGAGTAGTAGTTTGAGGATGAGAAGTAGAAGTAGTGTATATAGTAGAAGGTAAAACGGGTGAGGAATGGTCTGGAATTGTAGGGGAAGGAAGGAACATGGAGTCATTTGTTATGTGATCGGAATAAATAGAAGAGAAAGGTGGAAAATAGTAGATAAAATGGTATTAGGAAATGAGGCGAATGAATGTGCTCATGAAAACGAACATTTCTTGATGTGCATACCTTCTTAGAATCGAGAATAAGAACTTTGTATCCCTTTTGTCTGGTAGGGTATCCTAAAATGATACAAGCAGCTGCTCTAGGCTCGAATTTGCTTCTAGCATGTGATAATGTAGAAGCATAACACAAACATCCAAAGCTTCTTAAATGATGATATGAAGGTTTTTTATGAAACAAGAGTTCATAAGATGTGTTACCTTGTAATACTCTAGATAGAAAACGATTGATCAAATATGTTGCCGTGAGTATGCACTCTCCCCAATAAGGAATAGGAACTTTGGAATGGAACATTAAGGCTCTTCCAATTTCTAGTAAGTGCCTATGTTTCCTTTCTACAATTCCATTCTGTTAGGGTGTGGCTATGTAAGAAGTTTGATGTAGAATCCTTTGAAATTGTAAAAAAGAAGCTATTTCAGCACTCTTCCCTAGGTCCAAGGCATTTTCGGATCTTATCATTCCGACTTTAGCATTGAACTGTCTTTCTATCATGCACAAGAAACTCTTTAGTACTGAAAAAGCATTTGATTTTGTAGTCAACAAATAGGTCCAAGTTCCTCTACCAAAACCATCCATAATTGTTAGAAAGTATTTATATCCACTATAAGTAGGAACCTTATATAGACACCAAATGTCAATGTGAAGAAGATCAAAAATTCTTTTACTCTTGATATGACTAATTAGAAATGGTAATTTGGATTGTCTTGCTAAGGAGCACACAGTGCAAGGACAGTAAAAATTTAAAGAAAAAGAAATGAAACTAATATATTTCATTGCATTGAAAGGAAAATACCCCAGTCTTACATGCCATAACATTACATTAGATTGTGATTTGGCCGAAATAGGGACAGAAACTGAAATTAGAACAGAATAAGAATTAAATCTCTTAGGAAGAGAAACTATTGAATCTAAAAAAGAATTAGAAGTAGCTCTCTTATTGACC
This sequence comes from Capsicum baccatum var. pendulum, assembly GCA_030864225.1. Taxonomy (NCBI): domain Eukaryota; kingdom Viridiplantae; phylum Streptophyta; class Magnoliopsida; order Solanales; family Solanaceae; genus Capsicum; species Capsicum baccatum. Next base: position 270,736,912 of record CM061550.1, read on the forward strand.
GAAACAACTTTTGAAACAATATTTTTTGTAGCAAGAGATTGAGTGCGAGTAGGCTTTAATATGTATAGTCCGTCTTTGACTTTACTAAAAACTTAAGGGCTCTTCAGTAAAGGGCCCTGCAAAAGACAACTAGTAGATGTGAATATGGCAACATACTTGAAAGATGGACAGAATTTATGAATCGAAAGTAAATTAAATCTGAAACATGGTATATAAAGGATATTTGTGAGTATAAAATCAGGCAAAAGAGAAATAGTTCTTGCATGAGTAGCCTTTACTCTAGATGAATTAGGTAACCTAACCATTATAGGCTTAGATAAAGGTATGAGAGATAAAAACGAGTTAGGATCAAAGCATATATGCTCAAAGGCTCCTGAATCAATAAATCATGATATAGAATTTGAATTATCTACTGAATAATGAAAGGGTGAATGTTCAAAATATGTACCGGCAGCTGAGTTGGCATTCACTTCTGATCCAACAGTTTTTCCATCTTGAATATGTTTCAAGAGATGAACAAGCCAATTGAACTGACTTAGGGAGAATTAGGATTCTCAGAGGCAGCAAGAATAGATTGATTCCCTTCTAGTTCTTCCATTGAACTTGCAGAATTACTTCTCAGAATTCCTTGAAATTTCTTGGATTTGGTGAACTTAAAATCTACTAGAAAACCTATTAACCTGTCACAATTGTCTATAGAGTGATTAGTCATCTTGCAATAATTACACAATCGGTTGCTTTTCTTTCCTTTGTTAGAAGAATTTCCTTTGAAATAAGTATTCCCAACCTTTTTGTTATAATTAAATCCAAATCCAGTTCTCTATTGAGTATTTAGTTGATTTTTCGATATAGCTAATTTTTCTGCCATGAAGGAAGAGTTATCTCCAGGAAACTGAGAAGAGAGGTGAGTTTCTCTCTGATTTTCATCCTGCATCAAGAGAGAATAAGCATGGTTCATAGAGGTAAAGGATTAACCATGAGAATATTATTTTTGGTTGGTGCATAGGTATCATTCAATCCCATGAGGAAATGAATGAGTCTCTCATCTCCTTTGAATTAGATCATCTTCTTTTATCTTTCACATGAACACACACAGATGCAAAGCACATTAACATTTAACGTGTCCAACTCATCCTATAACCTTTTTATCTTGGTGAAGTATCCAATAATATCACTAGATCCATGGACTAACTCTCCTAGTTCTTTCTACAGATGATACAATTTTGCCCCATTAGGCTGGCCAAATCTGCGTTCTCGATCTGACCAAAGGTCTTTGGCTGTTCTGGAATAAAGAACACTGAAAGCAATATCTTTCGAAAGAGAATTTAAAAACCAAGATGTTACCATGTCGTTGCAATGACTCAGAGTTTAAAAGTTGGATCATCCAAGTTTGGACCAGGACAAGTTTCATCTATGAAGCCCAACTTGTGTTTTACTGAAAGAGATATACGAATAGGCATTCTCACCCCTAGATATCCTTCGCCATCAAAAGGAGTATTGACCAAGATCATTTTTGGTGCATCAGATGGATGAAGAAAGTAGGGATAAGAATTGTCAATGGTAATTCCAATGTCTTGTTAAGCAGTGGTATTATGAGTGCTTTCAGAACTCTCAACAGTGGAATTTGACATTTTTTGAAGAATAAAGAAAAAAAAATCAAAGGAATTAAAAGAGATGAGCTTGCAAGTGTTAGTGCTCTGATACCATGAAAAAATGTAAGAGAAATTGTATGAAAAATTTATTGTATTTCCTTGTGTTCAATGTACAGAATCCTACCACTATTTATACATGTATATGCTGAAAAGAAAATATAATAACAGGATAAATGTATTTACTCTAATTGCTCTAATCGTGGCTAATTTTATTATCTACCATAACTGTAGATCTTGTGAGTTGCGTGTATCTCTTGTGAGTTGTCTAGTATCTTCAGTTTTAAAATGTCCAATCTTCTTCTTATCTTTATTGATTACTTTATCTCCAACATGAAGAAATGTAAGAGAGATTGTATTTCCTTGTGTTTAATGTACAGAATCCTACCACTACTTATACATGTATATGCTGAAAAGGAAATATAATAAAAGAATAAATGTATTTACTCTAATTGCTCCAATCCTAGCTGATTTTATTATCTACCATAAATGCAAGCAATCTTTGTATAGTTATAGGTCTTATGAGCTATGTGCATCGCTATTGAGTTGTCCAGTATCTTCAGTTTTAAAGAGTCTATTATTCTCTTCTTATCGTCATTGATTACCTTATCTCCAACAAGATGCGATCAATGATATAGAGTTTCTGCTCTTAGCAAATTTAAAAAATTTAACTTCTCAAAATTTCAACTTTTTTCTTTTTAATATTATTCATCGTACCAAAAATAAGAATCGATCTACTAACATAAATTTGGACAATTGAAAAAGCCAAAACTGATGCATAGCTAACAATTAATTAGAGATTTTTAAGAAAACATGAATTAATTAAGAAATTTATTTTAATTTTTTATATATCTAATAGTATATTTTGATAATTTATCGCTAAACAATATCAACAGTGGAGTTTTGATGCTTAGTGAAAAATTATTCTATGGATATTTTCTTTTGTAGTGATAAAATTGAAATCAAGAACTTTCTAATAAAAAAAAATAATTTTTTAATAGTAGATTGTATCAATTAGTGATACTTTATTTGTGCCCTAACAAGATGTACACCTTTGAATATAATTTGTCCTTTACAAAATCTCTTTTTAAAAAAAAAACACATACATACATCATATAATTGAGGATCACACAAGAAATTAGTGAAATCTACAATTCTTCAAGCATCATAAACAAATAAAATTTCAAAAAAGAAAATTTTTAAGCATTTTAAGAGGATCTAAATCACTTGGTGATAGGGGTAGGCATTCAGGTGGTTAACTTCGAATTCTGAATCTTAGCTCAATTTGGCAAAAATAATAATCAAAATAAATTTGATTCGGTTCAATATTTTTAATTTGTTTTTCCGATTTAAAGATCAAAATAGTGGATATTTCTTTTTTGGCATAACAGGGCTTTTGAAATTGTATAATTTTTTTTGTAAATGGCTTTTCAAACCTAATTTTCATTAGCCATGAAAAATTCACAAAAGTTTTTTACATTTCAACTCGTCAGAAATCTTTTGAAGTAGATCATAAGGGCAATGTTGACTGGGCGACGAAGATGATGACTAGTCGATGATGAAGTTGACTTGAGTGAGCCAGAGACAGAGAGAGACTGAAATGTCTAGTGAGTGAGGTGGAGGGAGAGTGTGTTGGTTCTCATCTGAACCTCCATTTTCATCGCCGCCTCCTCTAGGTTATCAGAGATTTGCCACCTCCTCTAGGCTATCAAAGATTTGGTGCCTGATGGATGTGATATCGTCTTGCTCACACGAGCTTTCGTAGGTAATCTAAGCTCCTCACTCTACTGTTCTTTACTCCCCTCTGTTGCTATCTTCAGGTGTTTGGGGTTGTTTCGTTTCCTAGTGGAGTTGAAGGAGGTACACGTCTAGAGTTCGCAGTTTTTTCCTCTGTAGTCTCATTCATTCCCTTCTTGTTCTTTTGTTCCATCTCACTCAAGCTTTTCTTCTTGCTTCTAGATCTGTTGCTTGGCTCAAATGTCGGACTAAGACTGACCTCCGTTCTTTCAAGTTAAATCTAACGCCGGGCCCTTTTGTTTTTTTTATGAATGTTTTTGCATGCTAACATAGTTTAGCCAAACTACATAACAGTTTTCTAGACCCTATGACATGTCAAACATTGATGTAAATATTGGTGTTGCTACTTCAGCTCGTCTCTCATTTTTTAAGCTGTGAATGCATGTTTTGGCTTCTGATGATTCTTCTTGTCCTTAAATCTTATTCTTCAACATGCACTTAAACGGAGGCAAGGGCACTTCAACATGCACTTAAACATAACTTGGAAAAAAAATTACAGAACTTTGTTCTGAAGAGTAATTCACTTGCGACGGTGAATATCATCAGAGATGTGTGGAAGGTGCCATGAGAACTAGTGAAAATAATTGAAGAAATAAGGGACAACATGAGGCTACAGGGAGCTAACATTCAACACATTTATAGGGAGGGAAATCAGCTAGGAGATCACAGAGCAAATCAAGCAATCACATAGCATTTGATAACATTCAATAACTTCGATGAGCTTCCACAAATGGGGCGAAGGAGACTCAACACAAATAAGGCACAAATCCCATCAATAAGATTTAAGGACAAGAAGAATCATCAGAAACCAAAACATGCATTCACAACTAAAAAAAATGAGAGACGAGCAGAAGTAGCAACACCAATATTTACATCAATGTTTGACATGGCATAGGGTCTAGAAAACTGCTAAGCTAGTTTGGCTAAACTGTGTTAGCACGCAAAAACATTCATAAAAAAAACAAAAGGGTCCAGCGTTAGATCTAACTTGAAAGAACGGAGGTCAGCCTTAGTCCGACATTTGAGCCAAGCAATAGATCTAGAAGCAAGAAGCAAAGCAAGAATGAGATGGAACAAAAGAACAAGGGAGTGAAAATGAGAGACTTATAGAGGAAAGAACTGTGAACTCCAGACGTGTACCTCCTTCAACTCCACTTGGAAACGAAACAACCCCAAACACCTGAAGATAGCAACAGAAGTCAAGATTACAAAGAAACGAGTAAAGAACAGAAGAGTGACGAGCTTAGATTACCTTGGAAAGACGAAAGCTCTTGTGTGAGCAAGACGATATCACATACATCAGGCACCAAATCTCCGATCACCTAGAGGAGGCGAAAATGGAGGTTCAGATGAGAACCAACCAAGGCAAAAGGTCTTTTTGAAAATTTGGAGCAAAGAGTATAGAGGAAGACATATATAATAGAGAGCAGATCATTTTTGTAGTGGGCATACCCGATCATTTTTTATATTTTGCTTTTCTTTGTTAAATCTGTAGGCCGAACTTGTTTATTTCATTTGATTATTAATAAAAGGGCCTGCAAAGGCCAACAAAAATTTACTTAAAAAGAAAAAAACTTTGTACAAGTAATTATAGACACAGAACGCCTTTGTACTGATACTAGACGTGCAGAGAACTTGTGGCGTGTGAACATGAAGAGATTCAATAGACAAAAGAAGAGGACCAAACAAGCAAGAGTAATAGTTTAGGATAATCCTGATCCTAGTTACAAGTAGATTCAAAAATATAAAGCATAACCTGCTGGGAAATCGCATCTTGGTCCCCAGTAAATGACTCTGTATAATGCATAATGAATATCACCACACAAATTGACTCAAGCCAAAATAACATTTCAATCTCTTTATAAGGGTTATGTTCGGACCATCTTGTGGGTATATCGACTATCCCATCAAGTATCAGCTGCACAAGTATATGGATCTATGCCAACCAAGATTTAGACAGATGGAAAGGAATCAACTTGTCTCTGCTGAAATTTGAACTCTCCAATCTTCGCTTTAAAATATATCTCTTTCACAATGAACAAAGTAAAGGTTGGATTCATAAGGAATAGTCACTTCCTAGAATTTCAGAGGGAGGTTTTTTATTTTGAAAAAGTAGTGCCTTATAAGTGGTAGTTCATAAAATAAAACAATGTCATTAGCCAACACAACACACTCAGTTTAGTGTTATCCGTTATGACCTCATAAATGTGCACTTAGAATATATCTATCTTTTCACAAATGAACAGAGTAAAGATTGGTTCATAGTAATAGTCACTTCCCAGAGCTTCCGAGAGAGTGGTAGATCATAACATAAAACACTATCATTTTCTTTGATTAGGTAAAGAAACATAAAAGAGTGTCATTAGCAGACACAACATACTCAAGTTCAGTCTTATAAACTCATAAATATGTGCTGTATTTCTATTCTCTTTTTTTTTTGTTTGGTAACCAAGAAATCCCCCGGGGCTAGTAGCACACGTTCCGACACCCAATGGTAATAGGCTAACCCTCCCTTTACTCCACTTAAAGACCAGGTCTATATTTGTGTAGGGTTTGAACACCTGATGTATAGCATACACATACCATACCATGCTGCAGTGGCAATTTATAGCTAAATTATGAGGCACGTGAACCCGTGATCTCTCCGTAAAATTAGGTATTTTATGCTTATATTTTCCAAAATTGGTATAATATTATGTCGGCAACCATGCTACAAGAAGACAAAGTGGCGCACTTCGTTGGATGTTGATCAGTATTTGACCTAGAGGACTAGAGATCAATTCCCATTTAATGTTTTTCCCCTTTTTTCAGTGGTTCACCATGTTCTAAAAATCCTAAATTCGCCTCGGCCACACTGTACTCTTACTGCTAGACCAAAGTCCTGGGGCTAATTGTAAGTAGCTGTAGCAACATCAAGTTGTGCCAGTGCAGTGCATACTTAACTGTACTAATGAATTGCTTCATAAGCATGTTATGTAACACGGTTCAACTTTAGTTTCTCTAGGAAGCCCACATAACACCAAGGAATTTGATTCTCTTATATTAGTTGACAAGGGAAGTCACATACAGATAGCAGATGTTTGAATGTCTACAATCATCCTTAATGAAATAACCTAACTTGTCTAACCAGTCATTTTCACCATAATCTATCTGCACATAACAGATTCTGGCAATTGTTGGTAATCCCTTTCCCCATAATGTTCGAAGAAGGCTGATGCACAGAGCCTTAGTCATCTAACATCAGATGGCGAGAAATGACTTCAATATAACTTATGTTAGCATTATGAAAATAACTAACCTGTAAACAATTACATCCCATATTTAGTCCAAGTAGGGAGGAAAATCTTGATGATGACTACAGAAAAGACAGTAGAAGAGAATGCTCATTACCAATGAGAAAAAGTTCCATGATAGAAATACACATGAGCCTTCCATTCAAAAATATATAATGATTACTAATGTAATATATTTTTGAAAGAAAAGACCATGTATACTGCTATCATGAAAATTATACTTTTTCTAACATAGGCAAGCAAGCATTTGCTCAAGGTTCACACTCCCAAATCCAAAATTGGCCTTGCAATTATTCTTCGGTTTCGGGTGGTATTCTTTGAATACAAGATAATCATTTTTGTGTCTTCTGAGTACAACAACAACAACAACAACAAAAAATCCAGTGAATTCCTACCAAGTGGGGTCTTCTGAGTACAAGATGGTAAATATCAGATGGGTAAGGAACAAATCAAAAATATATAGGCACAATGCAATGTTGGCCTTTCTTTCATGTTTGGACGACATGGCCAATTCTAGTTATTAAAAAGGTCAGTTCGGTGCTAAGCTCGGGCTATGCGCAGGGTCCGGGGAGGGCCCGATCACAAGGATCTATTGTACGCAGTCTCACCTTACATTTCTGCAAGGGGCTGTTTCCGAGACTTGAAAAGGCCTAATTTGAATATCTGGAAGGGCACATTCTAGTTATTATTCATCTAATTTGAATATCCAATTTCTGCATTGAAAGCTTTATTCACCAGAATTTCTTCTAACGTGGCACATATGAGACAACCTATTTATCAATTATTACTTCTACAAAATCTCCAATTACCAATGGAGACAAAAAAAAATATAGCTTATCTCTATGCTGCTCAAAGGTATCAACTTTGCCAGAAAACTGAAGCCTAAGGAAAAGGTAATATGATTTTATTCTACCCACACCAAAGTGTGAAACCAAAGTGTGAAGGGGAAACACTTGAAACCCCAACTAACTAATTCATCACACAACTAGACCAGCACCTCAGCTAATGCATGCTTTTCCTAAGTGATCCTAAAGAGTAAAAGGTCAGTTGCATTGACTCCTGCAAGTTTGGGTGAATATTCGAGCTCAAGTTCAATCTAAACTTGTTTAGTTCAAGCCCATTGGGCATTTAAAGTAATTCTCATATTTACTGGAGTCCTTAAAGTAATCTTCTGGAACATAACTTTTTTGGGGATAATCGATAAATTCCCATGTGAGTTAGCTGGCCAACAGGTTTGAAACTTGGTAGAGTATGAGTCCAACTCCAATCTCAAGTACCATGCTTTGTGTCAGTGACAAAATTCGAACTCGTGACGTGCTCCCAATTAACATAAGCCAAGCCATGCCCTGACCATTAGACCAAACCCAACGCAATTCTCCACTTGCAGTATTCAATCATGAGCATTCACCTCACTACCAAGTTAAAAGTAGGGTATGCCTTTCCTCTTAGGACTCGGTTGGTACAAAGGATAACCAAGGATTAATTTAGGGATGAGCTTATCCCACATTTGGTTGGGATAAAATGCATCAGATAACTCATCCGAGGATTAGTTATCCCGGGATTTTAGTGTTATTTTTATCCCACCTTTAGGATGAGATAACTAATCCCGGGATACCTTGTTTCCCAACCAAATGAAATCATGAGCATTCACCTCACTACAAGTTAAAAACAGGGTATGCCTTTCCTCATGAGAATTCACCTCACTACAAGTTAAAAGTAGGGTATGCCTTTCCTCTTAGGGCTCGGTTGGTACAAAGGATAACCAATACCAGGATTAATTTTGGGATGAGCTTATCCCATGTTTGGTTGGGATAAAATCCATGGGATAACTCATCCGAGGATTAGTTATCCCGGGATTTTAGTGTTATTTTTATCCCACCTTTAGGATGAGATAACTAATCCCAACATACCTTGTTTCCCAACCAAATGACCCCTTAGTGGAAAAGGATATACACCAAAGATATTTATAGTTTTATCTTTTGATAAAGTGAGATATTTACAATTTACCAAGGTTACCATACTTCTATATGAAAATGCCATGAGAAAGGGAGTTTTGGTAGCATGATTAGAGTGCAATAAACATTATACTTGTATAAGAAAATGTTATGACAAAGGGAGTTTCAGCAGCATGAATAGAGTGATATCAGCACCAATCGAAGTTTATATGTTCATAAGATAACCAACACCAGAGGCTACTAAGAAACTTTCCCAAACAATAAACCAGTCTTTTTTATTCAAATGTGTGCTTCGGAAGGATGGACAGTAAAAGAAAAGGGAGATAGATCACCTCTTGAATTGTCATGTGAAGGGACGACCCGGTTCATACCTACTCCCTAGGTGTCGGGGAGGGGGGGACCACTCCGGGCCTGACCTACGCGCCCTCACCCCAGCAGCTAAGAGGGGAACAAAATTATAAGCAATTGATAACTAAAACACTAAACTTGAAGTAGACAAAGAAAAATGCAAAAACTAAGATAGACGTAGTAGAAAATTTAAAATTGAGCACTAACTTTACGTGCGAGGGAGAAGTAACAATCCAAACAGGAGAAGCTTGTGGAACTAGCTTGTTAACTGCGTCAAGCATACTTTCAATCATCACCAAAATTGAAATCACTTGTCTACAAATACTCATTTTCTTTATCAACATACTTGGACCAAAGAGGCCAAAATTGGTTCATTGCAATATCAAGCCACGGTTTCATATTCCCATTGAACAACAACAACAACAACAAACCCAGTGTATTCCCACCTAGTGGGGTCTGGGGGGGTAAGATGTACGCAGTCCATACCTCTACCTCTGAAGAAGTAGAAAGGCTGTTTCCGATAGACCCCCGGCTCAAGACGCGAGACACCACACAAATATAAAGTAACACACAGAACAGGATTTCATAACGTAAATACGGCACCCATAAGTAGTAGGAAACATCGGAAACATCGGAAAACACCCAGATTCGTAATAAAACAAGGAACACCGAAAGCATAACAAGAAGAGGAATAGGAATAGGAATAAAAATAAGAATAGGAAGAATAACAGGAATAAAACCCCCACCAAAAACTTCCCTACCCTAACGCCCCAAACTGGCCCTAGTTTTCTGCCCTAATTCGCGCCCTCCAGACCTTCCTATCTAGGGTCATGTCCTCGGTGAGCTGTAGCTACTCCATATCCCGCCTAATCACCTCACCCCAGTACTTCTTCGGCCTCCCCCTACCCCGCCTAAAACCATCCAACGCTAGCCTCTCACACCTACGAACCGGGGCATCCGTGTCCCTCCTCTTCACGTGTCCAAACCAACTCAATCGGACTTCCCGCATCTTGCACTCCACTGGAGCCACACCAACCTTCTCCCTGATAGTCTCATTCCTAACTCTATCCCCTCGAGTCATCCCACACATCCAGCGCAACATCCGCATTTCCGCCACCTTCATTTTTTGGATGTGGGAGTTCTTAACTGGCCAACACTCCGCTTCATACAACATGGCCGGACGGACTACCATCCTGTAGAATTTGCCTTTAAGCTTGGGCGGCACCTTCTTATCACACAACACCCCCGACGCGAGCTTCCACTTCAACCATCCCGCCCCGATACGGTGTGAGACATCCTCGTCAATCTCATCGTTACCCTGTATCACGGACCCGAGATACTTGAAACTATCCCTCTTACATACCTCCTGCGATTCCAGCTTCACGACCACCTCGTCCTCCAACCTCACATCATTAAACTTGCATTCCAAATACTCTGTCTTGCTTCTGCTCAACCTGAACCCTTTAGACTCAAGAGTTTGTCTCCACACCTCTAATTTGTCATTCACACCCTTTCGGGTCTCATCAATCAGAACTACATCGTCTGCAAAAAGCATACACCAAGGCACCTCCCCTTGAATACGCCGCGTCAATACATCCATCACCAAAGCAAACAAAAAAGGACTAAGAGTAGATCCCTGATGCAATCCTGTCAAGACAGTGAAATGCTCTGAGTCTCCTCCCGCCGTCCTTACCTGAGTTTTCGCTCCTTCATACATATCTTTAACCGCTCTGATATAAGCCCTCGGGACTCGACTCACCTCCAAGCATCTCCAAAGCACCTCCCTGGGAACTTTGTCGTAAGCCTTCTCTAGGTCGATAAACACCATGTGCAGGTCCTTCTTCCTTTCCCTATACTATTCCACCAGCCTCCGTACCAGGTGAATTGCCTCCGTCGTTGAGCGCCCAGGCATAAATCCAAACTGATTTTCCGAAATAGACACTATCCGTCTCAGCCTCCCCTCGACCACTCTCTCCCAAATCTTCATAGAGTGACTCAATAACTTAATCCCCCTATAGTTATTGCAACACTGGATGTCACCCTTATTCTTATAAAGAGGGATCATGGTACTCCACCTTCATGCCTCGGGCATCTTTGCCGTCTTGAAGATTTCGTTAAATAGACCAGTCAACCACCTTACCCCAGCCTCTCCAACGTACTTCCAAAACTCCACCGGTATCTCATCCGGCCCCGTCGCCCTACCCCTCCGCATCCTGCGAACAGCCTGTCTAACCTCTTCTACCCTAAAACGTCTACAATAACTAAACTCCCGACACTCCTCTGAAAGCTCCAATTCCCCTAACACAATAGCTCTATCCCCTTCGTCATTCAAGAGCCTATGAAAGTACGACTTCCATCTATTCTTAATATGGCTGTCCTCCATCAACACTCTGCCGTCTTCCCCCTTAATGCACCTCACCTGATCGAGGTCACGGCCCTTCCTCTCCCTAGCCTTAGCGAGTCTAAACAACTTTTTCTCCCCTCTTTTCCCCTGTAACCCCGCATACAGGCTCTCAAACGCGGCCGTCTTAGCTGCCGTGACTGCTAACTTAGCCTCCTTCCGAGCTAGCTTGTACTCTTTCCTGTTTACCCGCTTCTCTTCTTCATCCCTGCTCTCAACCAACTTAGAATACGCCTCTTTCTTGGACCGCACTTTCTTCTCCACCTCTTCATTCCACCACCAATCCCCCTGATGGTGCCCGGCCCGGCCCCTAGAAACACCCAACACCTCACTTGCCTTCTCCCTGATGCACAAAAGCATTGTTGATCTAATCCATGTTGATGCTTGGATTATAACCAAGCCCCAAAACATGCAAAGACTTATCAAGTGTTTTTGTTATAGAGTAAAATGTGATCAAACCTGGAGGCAATGTTCCCAATTTCCATAATATCCGATTTTCATTCTGCAAAATATTAGCAGCTCTATCAGTAAGAATGAATATACTAGCGGATAAAGTAGTCCTGGAACAAGTTGATTAAACCCCGTGAAAATATAGGACAATGTGGCTTTTTAACAATACAAAACCTAGAGTGTAAGCACAAACACAATATGGAGAAGCACAAGATATACAATACGACTGCAACTAAATCTATAAACTAACATATTCAATGAAGATAGCTGCATCTCACCATTCTCTGCCAGTAATGCTATTCTCTTCAGTGGACTTCTCCCTCCTCAAGCATCTAAGTCGATGAACAAACCAAAACATGTCTCTACAGCTCCATTCACCTAACCATCCTTTCTATTTTCCAGACACCTACCAGATCTATCTGAACAACTATATCAGCGTCCAAGAACAAAATCCAATGCAGCTTGGGGTACATTTTGGGTAAATAGAACCTAAGGTGTCGCCAGATACTTGGTATCCTTGGTTGCATTCTCAAGCTTATTATTGAAGTAGAACTGTGCATCTTTGCAGATTCAAGTTGTTTAAGTACTGGGACATACGAGGAGTTCAAGAACTTATAAACTTCAACAGCCTTCACTTCAGTGTGAGCTCCGCTGTAATCTTTACCAAATATTCATCTTATCAATCACAACATGAAACACGTGCTTTGATGGGAGTTCTTTACAGCATAGTTCACCACAACTGAAGCAGCAAGCACAGAGAAAACTGCACAGGTTTAAAGCTTAGGATCCTCAAACTCCAACGGAGTAGGCTTCCCATCATCTATGTACTTCTCCTAACGTGCAATTTTTTCTTTCATTAACCCCATAGCCAAACAATGCAGGATCTTCGGAATAGACCTTGCAGATTGCAGATATCAAGCTAGAAAAAACACCTTGCTTCTTTGCCTTGGTTAATAGCTCATTGACTGCAAAAATAGTGCCTTTTAACTTTTGAGTCTTAATTGATAATCAAAAGACTTTTTGCCTCTAAAACAGTACTTTTCGCATTGCTTTTATTCGTTCCTTCTCAAACTACCTAAGCACTGACTCGTCAATAGACTTCACATCTAACTCAAACAGCCTGGTGGTCATCTCTCTTAGCTTCAAAGGATCCTATTTCCAGCGTAGAATGGACCCACCTTTTGAGCCAACTTCGTACAAATCATTCAACAAACCCTATTTTAACAAAAAGCAAGCAATTAATACTACATAAAAAAGGCATGAACAAACACATAGAACATTCAAATTATAAAATTGAAAATGAAGTAGGCAATTAACGAAATGATAATAGATAATTTTAGTAACGATATAGGACTTACGAGGCGATGAAATGCAGGATAGTAGGACGACGTGTAAAGAAGAGAGAGAAGGAGAGAAAGATAATAAAAGGAAAAAAGGCAACAGTGGGAGGACCCTCCACGGTTACCACCTCGATTGTTGAACTAGCTTCTTCTGTTGAAATCACCACGATTATAGCCCCTACCACCGCCTCCATAGTTTCCTCGCCCTCGTACGCCCTCATTCCTGAATGCAGAACCCCTTCCAGATTGATATCTACCCCTAATGTTACCTGAAATAGAGGAAGGATGATTCCTTTCAACAAGAATAATTGGGGGATCAATCCCGCAAATAGTCATATTCCTTCAATGAATTAACACGAAGCTCTACACAGCAGCTCTAGGGATACAATCACTACAAAAATTAATAGAACATAAGCCTCCAAATTCCTCAAAAAACCACAAATCTAGTCTCAACAAAGACACTTCCCAGGAAGGAAAAGTATCAAGATGTGCAACAAACTATATCTGTCATACGTGTCCTTTATTTGTGATTATAAAAATATTGGCATAATTCCCAGTTATAAAGGCAAGTTTTTCAGACAATCTTTTCGTAGATCCTAACCTCCTTGCTTCCTCTTCTTGAACATAATATTATCTCAAGGCGCATTCATTATGCTTTATAGAATGCTTACCAGCAAGTGGAATATCACTCTATTTACCTTTACAAGAAAAGAAACAATAGAAATATACTCTCCACAACCATGTACATTTGATGTTTATAGTTTATTTTTCCACCACGTTGAAGCAGTGATTGTCATCGTTACTACCAATGGAGAATAATTGAACTTGCCTCGAGAACTAGTAGACTTCTTCTCTTCAACGGCAGCTTGGCGTTCACCAATTAAAACTGGAGAAGACAGAGACGCAGAGAAACAAAAAATAATCAGACATGTCAGAAACCTGAAACGATTCAGAAAAAACCAGGCTAAGAACAGACATCAAGCAGCAAAAATCCCTAAATATCACTAGCCTGCGTGATAAACATCAATATCTTTTTGGGAATAAAGTAGTGAAACAATACCAGTACAATTGGTGCACTTTCAACACAATTATTATTTTGATTGAGTTCAAGTATGTTGGTTTCTTATGTTGGTTTTTTAAAAAAGATGGGGCAACAAAAAATGGGTCTGAATGACTCTCAATAGATTGAAATGGCTTTCATAGGCTTTCAGTGAGCTTTCAATAGCTTTCAATCATTTTCTTAATCATCAGACACGCCTTTAAAATAGTAGCCACCTTACAATAACAAGTTGCGCAATTCAAAATTCAAACACACCTAAGAAATCTCAACAACTCAAACAACCTAATTAAAATTCAAAATTCAAATTTATCCTAATTTAAACAATTTATTTTGCTAAAAACTAGTACAGTAACTAAAAGCAAATTTCATCACTCCTTTGTTATAGTTACTGCAATTTGAAAACTGCTCCTCAATTTTTGTTCTGACGGTTGATGCTGAATTTTTCTTGATTATTTTTGAACTTGCACATTTTCTGGATATTGATCTTTCTCTTTTTCGTTCTTTTTCTTCTTTTGATTTTGTGCTTAAACAACAACTTCCATGACACTGTCTTGTGTCGCAGCTCTTTTGAAAGTGCTTTTATTTGGATAATTGTAGGATTTGCAAAATGTTGTTGCAAGTATTTTTCTTCCATCACAACACATATGGCATGGTGATAGATTATAAAATATAAGTTCATTTTCACTTGATCAAATCTTATAGTTTTTTTCAGTGAAATTTTTTTGGGCATTGTTATTGAAAGACTGCTACTTGACATCTGTATTTGTTGAAAATAGCCCTACACTTTGAAAATAAGCACATGTTGAAAATGATAGCCCTGACTAGTAAAATGGGTAGCCCTGATGGGTTAAAAATGGTTTGGTAGCATTTTGGAAGAACTCACAAATCCCGTAAGATTAATGAATTAGTCTCTTGATACCAGTGTTGGTTTTTTAAAAAGATGGGGCAGCAAAAAAGGGGTTTGAACGACTCTCAATGGATTGAAATGGTTTTCATAAGCTTTCAATTATTTTCTTAATCATAGGACAATCTTTAAATAGCCACCTTACAATAACAAACTGCATAATTCAAAATTCAAACACACCTAAGAAATCTCAACAATTCAAACCTAATTAAAATTCAAAATTCAACCTAATCCAAACAATTTATTTTGCCAAAAACTAGTGCAGTAACAAAAAGCAATATTCAACAAAGTATCTGGTTGAAACTCTGCAGAGCAAGGGAGCAGGATATCAAAACCAAACAAGTAGAAGTGTCTACCAAGCTATTCAGCCTAGTTTCAGCTTAGTAATGCAAAAGTTGCCATTAACTCTTCAATAGTCTCAACATCCATTAGATACACTTCCCCTCCTATAGAGTTAATATAACACTGAAGTTACTGACAGCATGGTCTGTTGCAAATATTCTACATTAAATTTAGCTTTACTATAAGATGAACCTATAACAGTTGGTAACAGCTTTTTATAGCTTGTTTGGCCAAGTTTTGAACAGTCAAAAGTGTTTTTTAACAGTACCTGCTTTAGAAAATAAAGAGTTTGGCCAAGTTCAAGGAGACGAAATATAACAATAGATTTATTAACAAAACTAACACTACTTAAAAAAAAAAAAAAACAAGAAAAACCAACAGACTCGAACCGAGGTACTTTATTGGTTTTGTCAATGAATTTTTTTAAAATCTTCTTCAAGAAAACCAACAGAAACCTGTCTGCTAATTTCGCGCAAAAACAATGATTGTTTATATTTTTTTTAAGAAAATGATGGTACGCAATCAGTTTTTTTAAAATGAAAACTGACAGACGTCTGTTGGTTTTTAAAGCGTGAGACTACAGCTGATGAGTATAATTATCAGCAGAAGTTATTCATCAAAGAGCACGAGTGGTCTAGTGGTAGAAATAGAATTGTTCAATGCGCACTATAAACACTTGGGTCCAATTCCAAGTTTTTACATTTATTTCTTTCAAATACATTTTTTGAAAACCAACGAATTCCCTCGGGTCTTCGACCTATTTTTAGTAGTCCAAGTGTTTAACCCAGTTTTATGATCTGTTAATGTTGACTATTTATTCTGCAAAATAAATTTTTGAATAGTAGCAAAAGTACTTTTTCAGCTTTAAAACAAATTGAAAGAAAAATCCCCCAAAATAAGTTGGTGCAGATTTTTCAGAACAGGAATACCCATGTCAAAAGTTCATTTTACCAAACTAATTAGTGCTTCTCTTTGTCTCAATTTAAGTGGCACCCTTTTCTTTTTAATTTATCCCAAAAAGAATGTCACCTTTCTATAATTAGGAACAACATAATTTCAAAAAAACATTTACCCCTAATATAATGATTTGTGGAAATTCCGAGGTTTGTTTTGGATCACAAATTCCAGAAGTCACCCTTTTTCCTTAAACTTTGTGACGAATCAAACAATGACACATAAATTGGGATGAAAGGGATGGTAACTTCCTAATTTTCGAAATTATCCATTACATTTTCATATTGTTATTTTATCTATGTTATAGTAATAGTAAATGAGAGAAATGATTCAAAGTGAGAATATATTTACAAAATGAAGATTGTCTGCTATTAGGTTATCAAAAAAAAAAAAAAATTGTTTGCTATTAGAAGTATGATTTGATTCTAAAAAATAGAAAGTTCTTTGTTTTTTTTTTTTTTTTAGACAAGCATTCTACTCTAAATTTTTCTTGACAAGATGCTTATGAGCATATTCTGTAATCTGAATTATTTTTTAGTTTTGAAGTTCTTTTTGGTTGGTTTAGATTTGTTTCTCTACTTATTTGATAGGTATATTACATTAAAATAAATTAACAAGTTGTGAAGCTAAATTAGAAACTATAAATCTTAACATGTGGGCTCATTTTTCTATTTCCCCAATTGTGGGATCATACAGGCTTTTGGCCATAAAAATCAAAATTTTTTGGAGTTGGGAGTTGGGATTGTATTTGGCCATGAATATAAATCGGAGTTGTTTTTGAATTTTTGTGAGAGACATGGGAGTGAAAATAAGTTTTACTAACTTGTTTTCAACTCCATGTTATATTTGGAATTCTCATTGACAAACTGGCACTTAATCTTTTAGAATATTTTATAAAATATAACATTAATTTATGTTATATTTAGCCCATTTTTGTGATCCACCTTGCTAATAGATACATATGTGACAACTTATATGCATGTATCCTTATTTACAATTTGAACCTTCAAAAACTTCTTTAAAATGTTAGCCAAACACAACTACTAACAAAAGCACTTCCAAAATGATTTAACCAAGCAGAAAATGTTGCACTTCCGTGCAGTTTTTTTAAAACAAAGTGACAGTTAGATAAAATTAGCTAATTTTGACAATTTGGACAGTCTCTTAGTCATCCTCTAGTTACCTATGTTGCTCGGGATCTGCGAAAATGTCAACAGGTGCGTGTCTGATTCTCCAAAAGTAGTGTATTTTTGGAATCTGACACTGGTGCGGCATAGAAAGTGACGAGTCCGTGCAACTTAGCTAGTTACCCTATACACTGGTGCTGGTGCAGGAGGTTGCCTCACTTGCTCAACATTCTTAAGCACAATCTTCCTAGGAGCAGATACTGGAGGAGGGAAGAAAGTTGCCGCACTTTCCTTTAGATGCATGACCTGAAAATTACATTGCAAACTGTTCAACTAAAAGCTTCCAAAGATGCTTTTCCAAAAACTATCACCACCAAAAACGAACAATTGATATTGCAAATAATTTGAGTAGTGCTCAACTAACACTAGCATAAAGTCTTGAACAACACAATTAAATGTTAAAAGCTTTAACATTTACACGACCAAAAGAATATTGGAAAATTACAATTAAATGTTAAAAGCTTTAACATTTACACGACCAAAAGAATATTGGAAAATTAACCCTTCCTTAACCCATTAGAAGGCAAATGAAGATGAAATAGGCCTCGGTCTGTTTTGCCCATGGGCACTTACAATTGAAGCATAAGACTTCTTTGGGACTTCTTCAATTATGATGTTAAGACTCCGCTACCACTTGTGAGTCACCTTGCACTTCATCAGCAACCTCAGCCACGGGCACTTCCTCTTCCACAACAGATGGTGTGCTCTTTGGGACTTGTGGGCTCATAAACTTCTCAACAATTAGCTTCCTCAGCAGACGGTGTGCTCTGCTCAGAAATGTGACTCTCCTGAGCTGGAGGGGAGTCTGCAATAACTACAACAAATAAGTCAGTGTTCAGCTGCTAATAAGGTAATTATATAAAACCAAAAATCTAATCAATTGTTCAATTACTTTGCTCTGGAGTAACAGGAGCCAACACATCAGTTTCTGGAACCTGGACAGTGTCTTGTTGATTGACAATCTCCACATATCGGAACATGTCATTCAAAACAAAAGTACCCTCGGCCTTGTGGAGCCAGGAAGAAAGTTTGAGAAAAATTTCTCATCAAATTGTCTTTCCCAGTCAAATATCCAGTAACAAGGACGTGCACTCCCCCATTGATGGACTCCTGGGAATCCACAGACTTGATCTCTGCTCTGAAGTCCGCATAGTTAAGTGACAGTATCTTATCATTGATAGCCTACATGGTGGCCATTAGACAAGACAAGATGTGTGAATTCAGTACTGCTGAACAAGGAAAAACAAGACATAGTAGCAGAGCAAACTGCTTTAATTAATTACTAAAAACAAGTCACTAGGTTAAACCATTTGTGAAATCCTAGAAAAGCAATAGACCAGCACTCTTTTGTATTTCCTAAACCAAAAAAAAAATGCAACAGCTGGCTCTCTGGATCCTCACTTATCAAAAGAAAAAATTAATATAGCCTGGAAGCCCAAGACAATGTTTAAAACCATTTAAGCGTGAAACTAAAAACAAACAACAAGATCATCCATTTCACAACCCCCCCTTATCCTGTCTCTGTTGCAGTATTTTCCTAGGCCAACTGGAAATAATAACATGAGCTGCAATGACAGTTGGACTGTGTAATGTTCAGCTAGATTAGGACATGATACCTTTCCAAAAAATATCTATATAATATACAAATTCCAAACTTGTACAAAGAATATAGAAAGCTACAAATTTTATAGTTAAAAATATATATAAAAGCCTGTGATAAGGATAAAAAAGACTTTCCCAAATATAAATAATACTACCTCTGTTTCAAAAAAAATGATTTACTTTCCTTTTTAGTCCGTTTAAAAAAGAATGACCTTTCCTTTTTTTTAGCAACTTTAAAATTTTAACTTTACACATTCCATGTTTAAGACCACAAGATTGAAGGGCAATTTGATTCATTTGACATATCTTTAATTTAAGACTACAAGATTCAAAAATCTTTTTTATTTTCTTAAACTCGTGTCAAGTCAAACTAGGTATCTTTTTTAAACGGAGGAAGTATCACACTAAGCAAAAAGAGGACAGAGTGGTGGGATGCATAGTTGAGTGGGGCTTACTTGCATTGTGGTGGTGATGCTCATGGAGCTATCAGCTTCAGGGCCAACAAGCTTGCTTTTATTCTGCTGATAAAACCTAAATATCAGGCCTGGTGAATGGTACAGTATATGATAATAATACTGCTGCACACAAAATCAACTCCCTCACTGTCCATCTATACTGCCAAATCCTAATAAATAAAACTAAAAGAAAATAAAATAAAATCAGACAAGTGAATAACAATATGAATACGCACAACTTGAGCAGACACAGTTTATTCAATAAAATAGGAAAGAGAGAGAGAGGAAGAGACAAAGTTTGCTCTTCGCCTCTAAGCTTCTCCTTTATTCAACACAAATTGACACACTCTCTCTACAGCTACAACAGGGTTTTGGGAGGTAGCGAGTGGCTGATCTAGTTGATCTAGAAGAAGCCGACGAGAAAAACAGGCACAAGATCTCAAGTTTGCAATTAAAAAAAGTGATAATGGGTCACGCAACTTGTCCCTTTTAAGTCCCTTGAACAAGTGGGACAGCTGTTCAACAATTGCATTAGTTATCTCGATAATTTCGTACAGTTATCGAATAACTTCTCTCAATTAGCGAAAAACTTTGTACAGTTGTTGAATAATTTTATACAGTTGTCGAACAATTTCGCCCAGTTATCGAACAATTTAGTGTAGTTGTCGAACAACTTAACACAGTTATCAATCAACTTTGATAGTTGTTGAACAACTCCACAAAATTGTCAAACAACTATTAAAGTTATTCGACAACTAAAGAAGTTGTTGGAACGAAAAAACTCAATAAAATGTCTCTCCCACCTAATTTTAAAAACTTGAAGGTGCTCACTTAATTGGACAATTTGTTTATCCCTTTTAATCCAAAGTCCCTGAAGCGCCACTGTTGAGAGAGAATGTAAAAGGGTTCTTGTTTGGAACTGTTGAAAAAAAAAAGTTGTTTAAAAGTACATGTTGAACTTATTTTTAAAATAAGTAATTATGTGTTTGAATAAAAATACTGAAATTGAAAAAAAAAATTATTAATGTGTTTAGTAAATAAGTGTTTTTAAGCACCTTTTTATAATTAAAAACAACAACAAATCCAGTATATTCCCACATAGTGGGGTCTGGGGAGGGTAGAATGTACGCACTAAGTGGGGTCTGGGAAGGGTAGAATGTATGCAGTCCATACCATTACCTTCGAAGAAGTAGAGAGGTTGTTTTCGATAGACCCCCGGCTCAAGACATAGGACCGTAGCCAGCATACAACATGATAAGAATAACAACGATACAACAACCACAGAAATATAGTACATTAACCAACCAAAGACACCCCTTCCCCCAACCCTAGCATTACCAACGAAGCTACACCTAACTCTCCTAACTACAGCCTATAACTTGACCACACCCCTTAGCCCTCTACCTTAATACTCTTCCTCCAAACCTTCCCATCGAGGGTCATGTCCTCAGTGAGCCGTAACTGCTTTATGTCACGTCTAATCACTTCTCTTCAATATTTCTTCAGTCTACCCCTACCCCGTTTAAAACCATCCAGGGCCAACCTCTAAAACGTATGAACCGGGATATCCGTGCCCCTTCTCATCACATGCCCAAACCATCTCAACCTCACTTTCCGTATCTTATCCTTCATCGACGCCACTCCCACTTTCTCCCGAATAATCTCATTCCTAACCCTGTCAGCCCTCTTAAATCCACACATCAAATGCAACATCCCCATTTCCGCCACCTTCAACTTCTGGACGTGAGAATTTTTAACAAGCCAGCACTCCGCTTCGTACAACATAACCGGCTGAATTCCAACTCTGTAGAATTTGCCTTTAAGATTGGGAGGCACCTTCTTATTGCATAGAATTTTCGAGTCGAGCCGCCATTTCAACCAACCTACGCCAATACAATGAGAAACATCATCATCAATCTCTCTATTCCCCTGAATCATAGACCCAAGGTACTTAAAACTATCCTTCTTACAAACCACCTGAGACTTCAACTTCACTATCACCCCGTCTTCTTGCCTCAAATCACTAAACTTGCACTTCGAGTACTCCTTCTTAGTCCTACTCAACCTAAATCCTTTAGCTTTCAGGGTTTGTCTCCAAACCTCCAACTTATCATTAACACATCGATGTGACTCATCAATCAAAACTATATCATCCGCAAAAAGCATACACCAAGGAACCTCACCTTGAATACTCCGTGTCAACACATCCATCACCACGACGAATAAAAATGGACTAAGAGTTGATCCTTGGTGCAACCCTGTCAAGACCGAAAAATGCTCAAAATCCCCTTCCACAGTCCTTACCCGAATCTTTACCCCCTCGTACATGTCCCTAATCGCATGAATGTACGCCACTGGGACCCCCCTCACCTCCAAGCATCTCCAAAGAACCTCTTCAAGGGCTTTATCATACGCCTTTTCCAAGTCAATAAACACCATGTGCAGATCCCTCTTCCTTTCTTTATACTGCTCGACTAGTCTCCGCACTAGGTGAATTGCCTCAGTCATTGAGCGACCAGGCATAAAACCAAATTGATTCTCCAAAATAGACACTATCTTCCTCAACCTCTGCTCCACCACCCTCTCCTAAATCTTCACCGTGTGGCTCAACAACTTAATACTACAGTAGTTGTTGCAACTCTGAATGTCACCCTTGTTCTTATATAAAGGAATCATTGTGCTCCATCTCCATGCCTCGGGCCTCTTAGCGGACTTGAAAATATTGTTGAACAACTCGATCAACCACCGTAACCCTGCCCCGCTAGCAAACTTCCAAAAATCCTTAAAGTTGTTAACAATATATATAGTTAATTATTATTTTTTTTATTTTTAAAATGATTCAAACTAAAATTAATATATATATATTACTACTATTTATTACTTATACTAGAGAAGCATGGCCCGTGTTAGCACAGGCCCAACATTAAGATATTTATTTTTTAAATCTTGATATATTTAAATAAAAAAATTTAATAAAAGGATTGCATATGTTTTTCAGGATTCATTTGGAATTTAGAATGAGTTCAAAATATGTTATTTTAATATGTATTTAGATAATTTAAGTTATTAACTATTGTAATTCATAATTTTTTTTATGTATTTTTCAAATTAATATACGTTACTTTTCTTGTCCAAATTTTTGTGGCATTAAAATTCAATTATATTTTAAAAATAATTTAAGTTTTTAATTATTGTGATTTATAATATTTTCTTCTATTCCAATTTCAGTGACACTAATATAATTTCAAGAGCCGATCAAATATTTTATATCTTTTAAATTTTTTAAGTTGTTGATTATTGTGATTTCTAGTATTTTTCATATAATTTTTTAAAATATATAACATATTTTTTTTTTTAGATATTTTAAGTTTTTAACAATTGTAAATTATTATACATTTTATGTAATTTTTGAATAATATATGCTACTCTCCTTGTCCAGAGTTTTGTGTCGATAATAGCTAATTATATTTTTTAAATAATTTAAAATTTTGGTCATTGTGATTTATAATATTTTTTCTATCTCAACTTATGTGGCGTAATGCTTAAATAACCATAATAATTGATTAGGGGTGATATAGTAAAATCATGACTGAAGCAGCTGAAGCAGAAATCAATCAATTTTTTTTTGTTAATTATTGTTAATTACAGTACTTTTTATTTTATTTTCAAATAATATATGTTGCTTTATATCTTTTTCTGTCCTGTCGCAATTTATGTGGCACTAATATAATTTTGATAGTCAACCAAATATTTTATGTTGACATATCATTTTGTTATTCTTATTTTTCTAATATATAAATGACTTATAATAAGGAGTGATATAATAAAATCGTCGTTCGAAAGACGAAAATTTAATTTAAAACATTAAGAGTTAATTTCATATTTTATGTCTATTTTATTTTTTATTAAATATTATTTATTTTCTTAATACTTAGATGACTCATAATAATTAACTAAGAGCAACTGATTATGTTATTACTATAAAATTAATATAATTTTATCATATCCAATAGTAATCATCGATAATTCACCGAAATAGTATATTAATTAAATACGGGATGCTATATTTGCATATGCAAAATATGATATTATTAAACATTATTGGATAGTGCATTATATTTATCTTTCACAATAATAAAAATTTACTATATATTTTTAATTTATTTTTAACTTGATACATATTGACCCAACATAAATTTTAAGAAAATATTCATTAGAAATTTATTTTATTAAATTAAATTTATTATTTTTTTACGTTAAAAATTTAAATTTAAGTTTAAATATTCGTATTTCTATATAAGAAAAAAATAATTTTAAAATTTAAATTTACTAAAATAAATAAATAAATAAAAATATTAATTTTCTATGTAAAAGTCAATTAAAATAATAAAATTGATTTTCTTTAAATATTTAGTTGCAATTAATTAAGATAATTTTTTATTTTGTCATGATTTATGCTGCACCGATAAAATTTTGAGAGTTGAATAGAACTTTTATCTATTTTTTAAAAAAGGTATTTTAACTTGTTAATTATTGTGATTTATAATAATTTTTACGTAATTATCAAATAATATATTTACTCTTTGTGTCCCAATTTATGTGGCTTCAATACAATGTTGAGAGTCAACTAAAATTTTTATATATCTTTTAAATATTTTAAGTTGTTAATTATTATGATTTGCAGTACTTTTTTTTATCTCAATTTATGTGGCATTGCTAAAATAATGAGAGTCAATAAAATTTCTACATGTGTAACAAATTATTGTGATTTGTGGTAACAAATTAGTTTTGGACATGATAGCTAATAAATAAATAAATAAAAATTAATTTCAATATGTAGTTATAGTTAATTAATATAAATTAATAGAATATACTAAATATTTAAATCATTATGATGAAAAAATGAAATTATTATATTGTAACACCCCGTAAATTTTTTTCGTACACTTATCGCGATTATATGGAGTCCTAAAGGCTTGCGTATGGGTTAAATTAAGTTTATGGTGTTCGGAAGTACCCCGTCAATAGTTGTATGTGTAGGTATTGGAATAAGATTTCCAACGATATAAAGTTTGCCCAAAACAGAGAAGTATTTCATATAAGCGAGCACATTCGAAATTTCAAAACGGTGGCCGGGAAGCCTGTGAACAGTAAATCTGCAGGAAAATTACTGCAGCTAGGCAATTATTTTTTTGGATCAACTTTAGACAATCATAACTCCTTGTACAAAAAGAACTGTGTGAGCTGCTATATATCGACGAAAAGCTCCGAGAGTCTTATTTCCGATGAAATTAGTTTCATCCAAATCCAATGTCTGAGTAAGGAGCTATACCCGTTTTACTACAGCCTATCAAAAAAAAAAAAAACAGAATTGTGGGACAGATTTTTGGGTCAACTTTACACGATCATAACTCCTTGTACAGGAAGAACTGGGTGGTATACTTTATATGAAAATGAAAGCCCTTTGAATTGACTTTCCAATGCAATTGGTTTCACCCAAATCCGATACCGGAGCAAAGAGTTATGATCGATTTACTTCAGCCTGTCAAAACTGTCTACTGGGGACAGATTCGGATTTATTTAAAGTTTTAGGGCAAAATGGTCATTTTCTATTACCTCTTGGACGAAAATGGGTCTTTATAAACCTACACTTAGCCTCATATATATCATATATCATCCAATTATTAAGAGAAGGTGAAACCCTAGCCTAATTTCAACTTCAAATATTTTGTGATTCAACCGTAGAAAATTCGAATTGGTTCCGTAGTTGTGTTCACCATCTCGAAAGCTTCGAGAAGCACCCCATGGTTATGTAAGGAGGATTCTAAATGCAAGAGTTCATTGTTAAGGTATGAATATTGTTTATTCTTGATTCTTATCCATGAATAGGTATTGATAAAGGATTATGAGTATTGTCTTGATGTTGGAAGATAACCAGAAACATAGTTATGAATTGTTTTGTATAAATTGTTAGTAGTAAATTATGGAAGTTGTTGTATTGGATTATGGAGGATGAATTGTGGTGATATATCATCATATTAGTGGTTATGTATGCCTAGTGATCATGTTGGTATTGGATGGTGATTAAGAAGGGAAATAAAGGCTAAGAGTGATGTTGAGGGATATTTCATGAAAATGCATGATATGTGAATGTAATAAGAGTATAAGAGGATGTATGTAGCACTCTTATTGATGAGTTAAAGGACTACTTCCTAGACATTATTTGGTGAAGTTAATACCTAAATGGTAAGTTTTGGTTGCTAATACTAGTTTGCCACAAATGACTTATTGTAGATAAGTGTTCGAAGAGTACGGGAAGTCAAGTTGGACTTGTATTGAAGTGGTTATATCAAGGTATGTAAGACATACTCTATCTAATCTTTGGTATGAATAATGACCCATGGCACTCTCAAGTAAGCTTCCAACATTGTCCTACGATACATGACACATAATAACATCATATGATCTTCGACACCACCAATTGAACTTGTTTTCACTTTTAAGATGTCCGGCTAGTCAAAAAAATGTCCATATACTATTGTTGACTCCGAAATGGTTTAATGAGGTATCCATGATTCTCTACTTCATTTTCATGATATTGATTACCTATTTACATGTTTTTCCTATTGAGGTATCATGGTTTCAAGTTCCATAAGGTGTGACCACAAAGTAACCAATCTCAAAGATTAATTGAGTTAAGAAATGGAATGTCTGTATTTTAAATTGATGATATGATGTATTGTATTAGTACCACTGATCAGTTGGCCATTGTATTATAAAGTTTATATATATATGCTATTCCAGGGGTGGTCCCTGATGTATTGTATTAGTACCACTGATCAGTTGGCCATTGTATGACATATGTTATGTATTGATAAGGATTACGGGAAGTAATGATATGAAAGTAATGTGCAGGTATCCCATCAGCTCTTTTAAGTGTGGTCTACTCATACTGTTTATTCACTGGTATCTGGGTTCTGTTGATCTTTTGTATCTCATCTTGATACTCACTGCCTTACATACTCAGTACATATTTCTGTACTGACGTCCCTCATGGGGACCTGTATTCATGCCTGCAGGAACAGGTACTTCAGGTCGTACACCTCCGTAGTAAGAGCCAGGACATTCTGTTGTTAGTGGTGAGCTCCAGTTGTTTCGGGGCATCCCAAGTCATTTCTATATGTATTTTTGGTATTTGTATAAAAGTCTTTAGTGGGCGGGAGTTTGTACCAACCCTAACTCAGTTGTGTATCTATGTACAGGCTTTTGTAGACATATTGTACAGCCATAGGAGTGTTTGGTTGATAGACGTGATGACTCTGACGACCAATTACTGTTTATATATATATTTATGCGTGTCTGCTGGGCTGATACAGGTACTATTTTCTTCTATTTACAACGAAGTGCTGCCCAAATTTCTAATTTTCATAAGTAATGTAAATGTGAAAGTATAGGTTATGAACGGGTTCTCCCGGGCCTCCTCGGTTACGGGTGCCAGTCCGCTCCAATGGGATTTGGGGTATGACATATATATTGAGGCATGGTATGTAATTAAGTGGGAATAGAGGGATTTTTTTTGGGTAAGAGTCAATAAAATTTTTATATGTCTTTTAAATATTTTAAATTATTAATTATTGTGATTTGTGGTATCAAATTAGTTTTGAACATGACAGACAATTAAATAAATAAAAAAAATTTACTTCCAATATGTAGTTATAGTTAATTAATATAAATTAATAGAATATATTAAATATTTAAACCATTCAAATAATAAAATTATTATATATTGAGACATGGTATGTAATTAAGTGGAAGTAGTTGGTTTTTTGGTAATTGCAAGAGGTGGTCGAAACCACCTCTTCTATATAATAGAAATATATACTAGACAAGCATGCCCGTGTCAGCACGGGCCCAACATTAAGATATTTATCTGTCTTTTCAATCTTGATATATTTAAATAAATTTTTTTAATAAAAGGATTGCATATGTTTTTTAGGATTCATCCGGAATCTAGAATGAGTTCAACATATGTTATTTTAATGTGTATTTAGATAGTTTAAGTTGTTAACTATTGTAGTTTATAATATTTTTTTAATGTATTTTTCAAATTAATATACGTTACTTTCTTGTCCAAATTTTTGTGGCATTGATAATCAATTATATTTTAAAAATAATTTAAGTTTTTAATTATTATGATTTATAATACTTTTTTCTATTCCAATTTCAGTGACACTAATATAATTTCAAGAGCCGATCAAATATTTTATATCTTTTAAATTTTTTAAGTTGTTGATTATTGTGATTTCTAGTATTTTTCATGTAATTTTTTTGAAATATATAATATATTATTTATTTATTTTAGATATTTTAAGTTGTTTACAATTATAATTTATAATAATTTTTATGTAATTTTTGAATAATATATGTTACTCTCCTTGTCCAGAGTTTTGTGTCGATAATAGCTAATTATATTTTTTAAATAATTTAAATTTTTTATCGTTGTGATTTATAATATTTTTTCTATCTCAACTTATGTAGCACAATGCTTAAATGACCATAATACTTAATTAGGGGTAATATAGTAAAATCACGGCTGAAGAAGAAATGAGTCAATTTTTTTTTAAATTGTTAATTATTGTTATTTACAGTACTTTTTATTTTATTTTCAAATAATATATGTTGCTTTATATCTTTTTCTGTCCCGTCCCAATTTATGTGGCACTAATATAATTTTGATAGTAAATCAAATATTTTTTGTTGACATATCATTTTGTTAATCTTATTTTTCTAATACATAAATGACTTATAATAAGGAGTGATATAGTAAAATTATCGTTCGAAAGACGAAAATTTAATTTAAAACATTAAGAGTTAATTTCACATTTTATGTCTATTTTATTTTTCATGAAATATTATTTATTTTCTTAATACCTAGATGAATCATAATAATTAATTAAGAGCGACCGATTATGTTATTACTATAAAAATTAATATAATTTTATCATATCCAATAGTAATTATCTATAATTCACCGAAATAGTATATTAATTAAATACGGGATGCTATATTTGCATATGCAAAATATGGTATTATTAAACATTATTGGATAGTGCATTATATTTATCTTTCACAATAATAAAATTTTACTAGATATTTTTTATTTGTTTTTAACCTGTTACATATTGACCCAACACAAATTCTAAGAAAATATTCATAAGAAATTTATTTTATTAAATTAAATTTATTAATTTTTCACATTAAAAATTTAAAGTTAAGTTTAAATATTAGTATTTCTATATAAGAAAAAAATAATTTTAAAATTTAAATTTACTAAAATAAATAAATAAATAAAAATATTAATTTTCTATGTAAAAGTCAATTAAAATAATAAAATTGATTTACTTTAAATATTTAGTTGCAATTAATTAAGATAATTTTTTATTTTGTCATGATTTATGCTGCACCGATAAAATTTTGAGAGTTGAATAGAACTTTTATCTATTTTTAAAAAAGTATTTTAACTTGTTAATTATTGTGATTTATAATAATTTTTACGTAATTATCAAATAATATATTTACTCTTTGTGTCCCAATTTATGTGGCTTCAATACAATTTTGAGAGTCAACTAAAATTTTTATATTTCTTTTAAATATTTTAAGTTGTTAATTATTATGATTTGCAGTACTTTTTTTTATCTCAATTTATGTGGCATTGCTAAAATAATGAGAGTCAATAAAATTTCTATATGTGGTAACAAATTATTGTGATTTGTGGTAACAAATTAGTTTTGAGCACGATAGCTAATTAAATAAATAAAAAAATTACTTTCAATATGTAGTTATAGTTAATTAATATAAATTAATAGAATATATTAAGTATTTAAATTATTATGATGAAAAAATGGAATTATTATATATTGGGGCATGGTATGTAATTAAGTGGGAGTAGAGGGGTTTAATTTGGTAAGAGTCAATAAAATTTCTGTATGTCTTTTAAATATTTTAATTTATTAATTATTGTGATTTATGGTAGCAAATTAGTTTTGAACATGATAGACAATTAAATAAATAAAAATATTACTTTCAATATGTAGTTATAGTTAATTAATATAAATTAATAGAATATATTAAATATTTAAACTATTATGATGAAATAATAAAATTATTATATATTGGGGCATGGTATGTAATTAAGTGAAAGTAGTTGTTTTTTTTGGTAATTGCAAGAGGTGGCCAAAACCATCTCTTCTGTATAATAGAAAAGAAAAAAAGAAATATATATATATATATATATATATATATATATATATATATATATATATATATATATATATATGCGCAGAGAACCTCATCACAGTAGTTGATTTTGTGTTACTGATGCAGCATTTCAGTATGAGGTGCGATCAATTCTTAAATTCATCTGTTTCATTGTTCATGTGGTGTGCAAATTATGAAGTGGACGCATTACTAAATTTGTGCCTGATGTCATTTTTGCATCCATATCTTATAGGCGACTGACATTTGGCTTTTTTAACCTTCAGTTTTTAACTCATTTTAGCTTTTTCTTCCACCCTTTTAATTCTTAGATTCATGGATTATTAGTAAATCGTTACCACTATGGTTTATAATTGTTTCTGCATATCATATCATTGATGGTATTTCAGTTGTGAAAAACTCGAGAGTGAATAAGTTGCCCTAATTTCCCTCTTCCACTACATCACCCCAGCTACCCACCAAATGCTGAATTAAAGAAGAGCAAAAATTGTGGAACTGTGAGGCCAAACATACTAATGCTACCAATAAAAATATGCTACCACTCAGCTTAGTACAGATAAAGTGAAAGTGGTTGTTATATGCCACAAGATTAATGTCCTTTTGCTTTCTTGTGTTCAGGTTTCTCTTTTGGGCTTGTGAAACCTGCTTCTAATGGAGGGAAGAACTCCGTGGTCACCAAGCTAGCTGGAACTTTTATATATCTAGCACCAGAATATACCGGTAAGCATTTCATTTTCCTATCAATCTACTCGCAAACATTTGTGGTGATTTCAGTAGTATATTCAAGCTTTTGGTGTTCTAATACATCTTATAGTGATTTATTTCACTATCATTCCACATAAATAACAAGGATGGTTAAAAAATTGCGAGAATCAACATCTACACTATTTATTCATTGTCTAAATCTTATGCCACGTAATAAACTGTGGACAGCTAAGATGATTTTAAAAGGGTAGTCCTGTGCACTAAAGCTACCGCTATTGAAAATCACAAAGTTTGAAATTTATATTCATGGACAAATTTATAGTGACGACATTGTTGTATTGTCCTGTGGAAAGTTCTATTACAAATGCATCGCAGGTGGTCACCTTGTAAGTTACTTACCTAGAGCCTTGGGCTATTTGTATGGAAGAATTTGTAGAACTTGATGAAAATTTGTCATAGTCTAATAAAAGTACATTGAAGAATGTTACCACGTCAACTCTACATGGCTATACCTTTTCTTGGCAAGCTTTTATATTAGCTAACTACTTATATTACAGCTCTTTGGTCATGCATTTTAGGTATGCATTGTACTTTGTATAGCTTCAGGAGGCAAGTTGATGGAGATATTAAAAGTAGTAGTTGTGGCGGCGGCTATGGTGATGATAAGGGCAGCAGAAGCAATATGGCTAGAATTGCCAACTTCAGCTGACAAAGAGTTGTCATACATGATAACGAGCACTATCAAGCTGATGTTCTACCTACTATCTCTGTTCAGGTAATTAAATAAACCCATGATTGGAATATGTTTTATGCATAGATTTGGGGATTCATTTTGCATATATATGAACCTTAGATGCAGTTTTTGTTGTGTGTATATATATGAAATATTGATATTGTAGCTGAAGGAAGATCAGATGTGTAAGAACAATTCTGATTAATATCTTGAAGGCACTATTGATAGAAAATGGCGTAGACAGTTTTAGAATTTAAGTTTTATGGATTTAATATTTAACGTTCTTAGGATTGAACCCATTATATATTTAAAATCGCATGCGTATTATTCATTGCAATTTTCATGAATTTTTACATATAAATTTGTGCTTTCTTTAGAAATTCATAATCTCATGACAGATTTGGAAATGGTTCATAGATATGCTCTATCCACCCGGACGACATTCACTGCATGGACAATAATGATCTGCGTAACGGAAAGCTGTCACACCACGAGGTATTTAGTGAAAATGCCACTGGTCTAACTGGTTATTCCCTTTTACCCTTAGCATTTGAGAATATTCGTACTCTGTCTTGTAGAATTTTCATAGATTGTACAATGAATATAGCAGAGTTCGTGCATCTTCTTCTCACTTACAAATAGTAGTGATATATTTTACTTAAAAATAAAGTATATTGCAAGATGTGGCCACGTGGGTAAGACTACATACAATAGATATTTATGGTTCGACATTTTCCTGGACTCCGCACATAACAACACTTTAATACACCAGCCTATCATCATTCTTAATTATAAGAATTGTGTTTGCTACTACCATTTAGAAAGTATTTCGAAAAAAGGAACAAGATTTGTTTATGGAAAAAAAAAGAGCCTTCAGCTAGAAAAACCACATTTCTAGGATGTAAATTGGGAAGTTTAGTTCACAGCTGATTTATTTTATACTTATAAGATTCTCTAATTTTGACTGATATGGAGTTAATTTAAGAAAGTATAATGACTTTTCAATCTTATGGTCTGCTAGGTTAAAGATATGTAGAATGTCCAAAATAAGTTAGAATCTTATTCTTTCTAGGAAATGTAGGTTGCAGCAACAAAAGGATGCAAAATCTAAATTTCGAAGAATAGTGGAAAAATCCTTACAAAACTCAGTGGCCTCCTTGTTGTCGATTTTGTAAGAATTTCAAAAGTAAATTATTTAGCGGATCAACAAAAGAAAAAGAAGTAGAATGTGAATCCGCAAATGACTGACAACAAATGTACTGGGAAGCACAGTTGGAAAGGTACAAACATCAAATGATCTATGTCTTAGGACTAATAACTATTTTACATGGTTTCAATTAACCTGTAATGTGATGACTCCATTTTAAGTTTTTGGAATGTTATCCTTGTTATAAGAACTCTGCTTCGTTATATTGTTTTCCCTATTCATATATCAGTGTGTCTAGCTGTTCTTGATTATTTGTGGTTATTTTTTGATTTCTTAGTGTTGCATGTTGGTATTGCCATGTAACTCTATGGTTCCCTCATGTTTAAGACATTCTTATGTTCAAGCTATGAACTTTACATGTTTTGATGAAAACCCATGTCCTATTTCAAGCGAATTACATGTGAATTCCTCAATTCATGATTTTTGTTATGTAATCATGCAAATCTCCCATGTTTAAGATATTGCCATGTTTATGTTCATGATCCCCATGTGTTTGGAGAACTGCTCCATGTTAAAGTATTAATTCCTACGTGGTTGATAGAATGCCCATGTGAGTTGAATAGGGTAATAATGACATGTTACCATGTGTTCTCATTCATCTACAAGTCCATAACTTTCAAAAGTTTGATAAAATGTCTTAGTGAATAATTATACTGAGGATTTTAATTTTGATTTTGAAATTTAAATTTGCGGATTTCTAGATGGATGGAACAAATAATTGAAAAAAATAATCCAATTTGACATTGGATTCTTCTTTTCCAGTTTAATAGATAGAATTTGAAAAACACTATTATTTTCACATATTTACTTAGTACTTTTACTTAAAAAAAGCTTTTTACTTACTTTTTAGGATTTCTAGATCGATGAACCAAATATAACTGAAATAATTTAATTTGACATTGATTCTTAGTTTAATAGATAGAATCTGGAAAACATTTTGTCTCCACATATTTACTTTCTACTGTTACTTTAAAAAAAAACTATTCACTAACTTTTTGCCTTACTACTATTTTATTTTCACATGTGTCATGTCTACTTACTTTTTACCTGAAATCTGAATTTTGAGGAAGAGTGAAAAAATCCTTATGAAACTCAGTGGCCTCCCCGTTGCCGGTTTTGTAAGACTTTCTAGAGTAATTTTTGAACATTAAGGAATTTGAGATTTTAACTTTGATTTCAAACTTTGTAGACTTCTAGATGAATGGACCAAATAATTAAAATAATCCAATTTGACATTGGATTTCTCTTTTTCAGTTTAATAGATAGAATTTGAAAAACACTATTGTTTCCACATATTTACTTTCTACTTTTACTTAAAAAAAAAGCTTTTTACATTTTAGGATTTCTAGATACACATCTACATTGTTGAACAAACATAAAAATTAAATCTCTTTTTCCACAGAATGACTCTCAATTAATACAACATGCTGAAATGAGATAGAATCAGAATCTGTTCAGAATTCAAGTGAAAAAAGTAGTTTCCCGCACTGATCATACAATCTCTGGGAAAGTCGACATTTTATCCTGTACTGAAAAAGCAAACATCATGCCCTGTCTTCCTACAC
Source organism: Capsicum baccatum var. pendulum (assembly GCA_030864225.1). Classification (NCBI taxonomy): domain Eukaryota; kingdom Viridiplantae; phylum Streptophyta; class Magnoliopsida; order Solanales; family Solanaceae; genus Capsicum; species Capsicum baccatum. The sequence continues at coordinate 270,771,134 of CM061550.1, forward strand.
CATCCACATTCCATATCAAAGAAGGAAGCAAGAAGCAAAAAAAAGATTTCACTTCTTCTGTTGAACAGGTCGAACAAAAAAGTGAACGCTAGAATATGCTCAAGATGAAACAAAAAATGGAGCCATCGACTCCAATGAAAACAAAAAAAAATGTTTCCAACACATTGCTTTCATATTATCTCTTTCAATAGTTATTATATAGCTTTAATAAAATATCTACGGTACTCACCATCATTTTGGAAACCTCGATTATACTTTCATTCTTCTTCCGTTTTCCCCTTTCTTCAACTGCTATTTTGGATTCTCTCCATCTTTAAGAATTTCTATTTTCTAATGGAAGAAGATTCAATTCGATTTTTGATTCTTGTGTCTCTAATTAGCTAGAGTTGATTGAGTTTTAAGATCCTTGATTACAAAGGTAAATGAGTAACTGCTTGTTTTTGGCCAGTTAATGTGGAAGATGGATATGTTCAGCAATTGTAGTTGCACAAATAGCCAAATCGCATGTTGAATTTTTAGAAATATTAATAAGCACAAGTGTCTTCTAGATTTTTCAGTAACATTTAACAAATTTGGGATAGATTTTTTTCTGTTTGAGAATTTACTGTTGACATGTTAATAGATGGCTATTTATATAAGCTTTACAATTGCTGATAACCTTGGCGAGGTTTCTGCAAAAGGACAAGTTCTCTATAATAGTTCATCATGTCATGCTGAATCTGTGATTTTATAATTGATTGTTCTTTCTAATTTTATTTTTCCAATCTGACGTTGGTTTATGTTTCAGATTCAAACAGTTTGCTTTGATAATGGGGGTGCGGATAACTAGGATAATAAATAGATTTATTGTAGGTAATGAATCTATTCTTTTTTGTGCGTGGTTATTTCTTAGATTTTGTTTTAATAAATTATTCTGTTTGTGAGATGTATCCATTAATTTATTTAGTTTATTATTTTATCCTGTAGTAACTGCTGAGTTACAAATTTCTGTATAATAATTTATTCTTTCTGTACTGTAGTATATATCTAATTCTAGATTTTCTATGTCATTTATTATTTTGTGTTGTTCTTCTCGTAGTGAGTTTTTTATATTATATAAACTGTCACATGTACTTTTTTCTAAATTTTCTAAGGTTTTTTCTATCCATATTAACTTTTCTTTTAGATCTTCCATTATTTTTCTAATATGGTTTCTATAATTAACTTCGTTATTTAGATTATCTTGGTTTTCTCTAGTTTTTCTAATATATTCTAACATCCACAATCTTGGTCTGAATAATATCCTTCTGGGTAAATGTCTTCGTATATTTGTCCTGTGGCATTTATCATTTCAATTTCGTAGTTTATTACTTCTTCTAATATCATTTTCTTAATATCTATTATTTCTATATCTTTAAGTATATATAAGGTTAAAATTCTAAGGTAGTCTAAATGGGCTATTTTTTAAAATTGATATTTTATAGCTATTTGTTTTAGACTTAGTAGTTTTTGCATATTTTTATTAGGAGATTTTATATATTTTTTATTTTTCATGTATTTGTCTATATTTATTTTTATCTGTTTTTCTAGTAACTGTATATTTCGTATATCTTTAAAATTTCTGCTTAATCTTAACATAATAAATATTTATAAGAGTAGTTAGGTATGTGTGGTATATAACTTATTCTATCCGTATAATTTTCTCCATATGCTTTTTCTAATATAATTTTTCTTATATCTGTAACATCTATATCTCTAAGTACATACAAAATAAGTATTTTGAATTTATCTACCATCATATCAGATATATTATCATTCATTATCATAAAATTGTTTTTTTCAAAATATTACCTTCAACCATGTACATAATAAAATATAGTCATCTCAGATTACTATATACTAGATTATTCTTAAATAACATGTTCTTCGGTCACTACTAGCATGGTAATTCGGATACTTTTCCCTTAAACAGCGCCTCGACTTTGGTTACTCCCCGCCACGGCTTCTTGCCTCATTGGTTTCACTTTTAGGATGGCATAGTTCCTTGGGATTTTTCTCCGTTTCCACTTTGCTAATAAACTTCTTAACATATTATTTTTCGAATAATTCTACTATAAAGTAACTAATATGAATTTATTTTATCATATCATGATTGTCGTGAATTATGAATTTAGCTATTCATAATCGTAAATAGATATACCTGTTCCGGTAGCTTTGATATTTCTGAGGTTTGTTGCTCCATAGCTTTTTCCATTGCAGTATATATTTAATTAACTAGGCAAAAGTATTTTGGATGGAGAGAGTTTTTGCTTGAATGTTGGAAGGCTTGCCTCTGCAATGCCTTCTGAGCTCTTATTTATAGAATGAACAATGTACAGAATTTTTACATCCGTATTCTAAAAAATAAAAACTAAAAACTAAAAAGAAACTAAAAAGACTTAAAAGTCTTTCTTTTCACCTAACCTAACCTATAAGACTTTGAAAATTCCTACTTTACATTAACTCTTCAATAGATGCTACAAAGCTACTAATGTTATCTTTTACGTAACAACTTTGTACAAATAAGTCTTCCGCCTGTCATATCTGCTGTATCTCCATTATTGCTCTGCTCTTATCTTTCCAGCTGCCATCCTTATCTTCTTTTATTCTAGCTGTACTGCTGGGACGTCATTATCTCCTCCATTACATTTTGAACATCTGTGGTCTGGATATTTGTGTCCAATAGTTTTGCAATATCTGGTCAATAATTCCTCTGAAATAAATTTTTCTTTAATAGCTCTAGCGATAGGTTCTGTCTCTGGTTTAAGCAACGTCATAATCCATTGCCTAATAGTCTCCATATCTGTTTCCCGTAGTTCTTTTGAATTCGAATATATTAATACATGATTTCTTGAATAATAACTCCATATAGGATTTTGATTGCAATATGTATTTGCTAGTTCTTGTAAAATTGTAGATAGTCCGATAACTCTTTTGTTCGCATAAAATTTTGGTATCTCGATTCTGGGTATCTCTGGTTGTGTACCAATATCTTGTGGTACAATCATATCTCGTGTCATTCCTATTTTAACAACTTGTATAGGTTTTTTAACTTCATCAAATAATATCTCTGCTGGTGCAGTGTAGATTTTTATAAAAAATAAAGTACCTTTGGTTATTCTTTTAAATGTGGTAAGTGCTTCATATATCTCGGGTATAGTGGATATCTCAGTTCCGTCTGTGGTATATACGGTACTAAGTAATCCATATTCGTAGCAAGTTTTAACTAAGCTGGGTTTGGTTTTAGGTAAGGCAATTAGCTTATTGTATCCGTTCAATTTCTGGGTTATATAGTTTGTATCTGGTTCTTGGATATTTGTAGCTTTTGGGTTGCTATTTAAAAAGGTTTGTACATTGTAGATATTTTCTATATATGTGCGGAGTGTAGTTGTATGTCTTTTTGTCTTGATTTAGGCTATCTCGATATGTGGTAACTTGTGGGGGTATAAATATGGGGTCTTTTGATGTATTTGGTGTATATGGTTTGTCAAATAGCTTGTTTAGGTTCATATTTTTTCTAACTCCTTTGCTTGTACCTGCAGAAGTAGATTGATAAACGTTATGGGTTTTATGGAGTATCCCAACGTCTCCTTCTAGCTCTGGAATTTTATTGTCTTCCGATCGACATAGCTCTGCGCATTGCTGAGTTAGCTGATTCATAGCTATAGACTTCAGTTTATCTTCACTAGTCTTTAGCTTTAGCGTTTCTATCTCAGTACCCATCTTTACTATCTCAGTACCCATACTGTCCACTTTCAATGAAAGCATAGTCAGGGCGTTGAGTATCTTTTCATGTATATTTTCTTCTATCATTTCAGTTTGTGTAGCTTTGTCTTGATATGTAATCTGCAATAACATTTTTGTTAGTACTGATTACTTCTATTATAAATGTAAAATTTAATATGTTTAAAACTAGTCTCCGAATCTCTTTTGTTGTAACTGAATTTTGTATTTTCTTTGTTAGCCACCAGCGTACCTGTGTATTATCTGTTCGCACAATAAATTTGTTATATACAATATATGGCTCAAATGCTAACAAACATTTATATAATGAACATAATTCTTTCCTATTTATTTCCCATTTTATTTCTGTCTCGTTGAACGTACCTGAGTAGTATCTACAATGATGTTCTATTTTTTCTGCTTCATATCTATATTTAAGTACTCATCCATAACTATATTCACTGGCATCTGCTTCTACTATATATGTAAATTTTCTATTTTCATCTGAAAATTGTAATTTTGGTAATTCCTTGCAAAGTAATTTTATTTTTTGAACTTGTTTTTTATCTTCTTCATTATAATTATATTCTATATCCTTTTTTAATTTTTTTTGTAGTGGTTTTAAGTTTTCTGCTAATTTTGGAATATATTCTCTTACTTGGTTTACTAATCCTAAAAATGATTGTAATTTCTTTTTTGTATCTAATTCTTCTTTCGAGTTTATTATTTTTTGTACTATATGTTGTTACATTTTTACACCACTTTTATCTATTTGTATTCCTAAAAATTCTATCTGGTTTTTCATAATTTCAGCTTTCTTTTCACTTAGACTTATTCCTGATTTTTCTATTATATTCGTAATTTGTTCTAATAACTTTATATGTTCTTCTTTAGTTTTTGTATATAATAATATATCATCTATGTTTACTATGCAATTAGGTATTGTTTAAAATAATTATCCATAAAATGTTGATATCTACCTGGTGCATTTTTATATCCAAATGGTAATACATTCCACTCATAAAATCCTTGTGGTACCGTAAATGCGGTTAATTCATTAGATTCTTCTTCTAACTTTAGATGGTAAAATCCTGATTTACAATCAAATTTGCTAAAATAATTATATCCTTGGATTTGTCTTATTTTTAATATCTTATTTGGTATCGGATAATTATATGTTATAGTTTTTGCATTTAAATTTCTATAATCAATAACCATTCTACTTTTTCCTCTTTTTTGTTCACTATGTTTATTTACTATAAATGCTGGACTATTATGTTTACTATTACTTTTTTGTATATATTGTTTTTCTAATAATTCATCTACATGCATTTTAAATTCTTTTAAATCGTCAAAATTATATGTTAATGGTTTTTGGGTTATTATACTATTTTTATCTTATTTATTGAAAATATAGTTATTTCTGTTTTATTTATCAAAAATACTACTAATTCTATTGTATCTTCAGCGTTTTTTATATTTTCTAACTTTTGTGTAATTTTTTCACTTCCTTTTATCCAATCAGTTTTCTTTCTTATTTTATTATTAACTCTTTTTGCTCTTACATTTTGTTTACATGGTGTTGTAAACCACCAGTCATTTCTAGTTATTATATGTGGGTATAGTTTATCTAAAAATGGCATTCCTAAAAGTATATCTTTTGATGTTAGTTCATAATTATAAATTTATTCTATTGTCAATATCTTATCCCATATTTGTGCTTTTACATTCCTAGCTTTATAAGTAATTAAGCTTCCTTCATTATTAAATCCTTTAACTACTATTGGTATTTTTAATTTATCCCATTTACTTTCTGGTAAGCAATTATATCTACATAAATTAGCTTCTGCTCGTGTATCTATCATAGGCGTATAATATCTACTGTAATATCCTTCCACTACTATCTTCATTAATACATATATTTTCATTTTATGTTAAGGCTCTTTTTAAGAATAATCTTTCCCTATTATATGTTATGGCTAATTGTGTATGTTCTATATTATATGGTTTTACTTGTTCTAACCATTTTATTCCTAATATTATATCTGCTTTTTGCATTTCTTCTTTTACCTCAAATTCTATTTTTATTTTTCTAATTCCTCCTATTATTATTTCTTTTTCTGCTATATCTTTACTATTTATTAAACTTCTCGGTAGATCTGGGCATATATCATTATCAGTTTTTATTTCTTCATTTTTTACTAAACATTTTGCTATATAATTTTCTTCTTGTCCTGTGTTTAATAATATTAAATATTCTTTTTCATTTATTTTTCCTGTTATGTAATATTGATTTAGGTTAATTATTGGATTTGTTTCATAACTCATTCTTTTTGATGAGGTTGATGATTCTGGTTTTTCATTAGCTATTCTTTTTGTTGTACTTATTCTATCATTTACTATTTCTAAATTTTCTTCTATATCTATGTCTCTATAACTATAATCATTATAATCTATCGTTTTTACAATTTGTTCAAATGGGCTATCTATTTGTATCTTGTTAATCTTATTTTTCCCTGTTACTTTATGTTTTGTTGTTAATACATATAATTTTTACATCTCGCTGTAAATATTTTACTTCCTGGGGTTAATTCTATTCCTGATATCTTCCAATATAATACTAGTGATTTATCTATATTTCTATCTGTTACCGCTACTGAATAATTTGCACTTATTATAAATTTAAATTTTTGGTATATTAAATTTCCTTTTACGGCAGTTTATGCTTTTTTCTATAGGTTTTATAATTCTATCATCTGCTAAATATAATTCTATTGGTGTATCTATTCCTTCTCTAAAACATGTTTTTATTAATATTTCTGTACCTCCAAGGTGTACATATTTTATTGGATCTCCTTTACTTTTTATATCATTTATTTCTTTATTAATTATCCTTTTTGTTACTAGTGGTATACTAGCTTTACCTTTTGCATATCTACAGTCTATTATATGTTCTTTTTGACATACTACATAATATTCATCTTTTTTCCTAGTAAAAAGATTCTTTATTGTTGGTATTTTAAATATTTTTTCTACACTTAAATCTAACTCTTTTCCTTTTATTTCATCAAATATATTACTGTCAAATATTATCTTTTGTTCTGTTCCTTCATCATTTAAATATTCTTCCTTTATTATTATTTTTATATCTTCTTCAGTCATTTGATTCATCTATCTCACTATCTATTTCAGTATCTGTTTCGTTTTTTAAAATTTCATATATACTATCTTCACTTTCTAATTTATAATCTATATAATCTATTTGCATATATTCTGTATTTTCTATTTTATTTCTAATATTTGTTTATTTTTTGGATTTTTGGGTAATTTACAATCTCTAGCTAAATGTCCTAACTTTCCACAATTATAACATGTACATTCTTTTATAGATTTTTTCTTTCTATATGGTCTTTTATTTTTGTAATTTTTTACATAATATCTTTTTCTTGGTTTTTTGTATTTATATTTTGATTTTTTATATTTCTTATATTTCTTGTGTCTTTTTCTTTTCTTATAATATCTTTCTTCGCATCCAAATTGAGGTGCTATTTTATTTTTGCAACATGCTAAATTTCTTATTAATGTTTTTTCCATTTTTAATTCTTCTCTATATTTTTCACATAAGTTTCTATACCATTGTTGTAAGAATTTTATTCTAGCTCCTAACGTATCTACTATTTTTGCTTCTTCCCAACTTTTTATTATTTTTGAACTAAATGGTTCGGGTAATTTATTAAAATATAATTTTCTTATTTCCTTACTTTCTTCTATGCTATATGCTCCTTTATAATAATATTCTTTAAATGCGCAAGTATATTCGTCTATATAACACATATTACATATTGTTAATTTTATCATTAAATTCCTATTTGTATCTTTTTCTTCATCTTGTTCTTCTTCTAATGTTGTCATACTACCAAATTCATCTTTTATAGCTGTTTCATATTTTTTTAATAATTCTATAGGTGTTAATTTAGTTGTTGTTGATGATGTTCCTTCCATAGGTTTATTAGTTCTTAATACTTTTTTACTATTTTCAGTTAAATTTGTAAACCATAATTTTACTGATCCTATTAATATTTTTTCTATGTATTCTGGTGCATCTGTTATGTTTATATTATTATCTAATAATTGTTTTGTCATATATCCTATCCATAATTGTATTGTTTTTTCTGTATCTATTACACAGTCTAGGTCTAAAAAGTTATAATTTTTATTAACTATTTGTTTTGGTGTCCATTTGTCATATTCATTATATCTTTTAAATTTATTTTTATAATATATAGGTTTTCTTATTTCTGTTGTTTTAGGTAGTATATTGTCATCTTCTTTTTTATCAAGAGTATTTATTTCTGTGTTATTATTTTCTAAGTTTTCTTCATTAATTTTTTCTTGTTTTTCGTTAATTTCTAAATCTTTTATATTTGTCAATATTTCCGTATATGTTTCACTATCTTCTGAGTCATAATTATCTGTCTCTTCTACTTCTATATTATTTATTTCTAATTTTTCTTTAAATTGATTTATCTCGTTTATTAATTTTTGTTCTTTATCTTTTTCTTCTTTTTCTTTTTGTCTTTGTTCGTACAAATCTTTTAACATTTGTAGTTCTTTTTCTAATTCAGCAATTCTACTATTTTTAGTTTCTTCTATTTTTCGTATTTCTTCCGTAGTTTGTTCTTTAATTTTTTCTATTTCCTTTTTTCTATCTATTTCTTCATTTTCTTTTTCTATTCTTACCATTGCTGTTAATTTATCTTCTAATTTTAATTCTTCTTTTTCTAACATTAGGTATAAATGTTCTCCTATTTTCTTATATCTTCTTCCTAGATTAGAAAATACTATTTTTATTTTTGATCCTTCATGATTTTCATATATTTTTTCATCTATTATAAATTCTTCTTTATTCATTTTATTGTGAATAGTTCATGTTGGTATACATATTCTAAACTATCTATTTGTGATTCTAATTTTGATATTTCATATTTTTGTATATTTATTGAATTTTTGCTAACTCCGGCAAATATATTATAATGTAATCTTTCTTTTCTTATTTTTAATTCTTTACGTTTTTCAGAGATAAATTGTTTTAATTCTTTGTATTTTTTCTCTTTATTCATTTAAATTATTTTTATAATATTTTGGTTGATATCTAAATCTTATTTTATCATAATTAGGTGGTATGTGTCTCATTCTTCTAGATTTTAAATGAATTATTAATTTTGCTTCAATACTAGATATTAATGTAATTAAGTAAGTTAATCTTTGTGGATTTTCTTTTGTTTTATTTAGACTTATATATTCTGAATAATTACTAACTAAAGATTCTTTATTTTTTCTAAAAGCTTCTCTATTTTTAAATGGTCTTCTCATAATTAATCTAATAAATAACTAAATCTAACTAATTCTAACACGTATCTCACTTGCTGCAACCGTGAACATACTGTCTGCTAATAACCCAAGGTTTGTTATTTTTTCAACTTGAATTTCTGAAGTTTAATTCTTTTATTTTGTTTCTTTACTCTTTTAACAACTATATGTAATTTACACCAGTTTGTTTATTTCCATATGCAATGGTAATAGTATAGTTTAGGACTTTCAAACATGGGTATTATTTAAAAATTATGAGGATGATGTGATCTATAACTTTAATGATGGAACCATTTTAAATGTCCTACATTAGTTGTGATATTTTAATTTGTTGAGACAAAGTTCATGTTTTGAATTCTTCCTCTGTGCGATTACTCCCCTCAGCCATATCCGCAAAGAATGAGATGTATCTTTTAATCAGTACCCTCTTTACTATGGATATTCTTTGTCGATTTTCCTTTGATTGATTCTATAAGTACTGAAAAAATCATGAAGAAACAACATGTTTCCAGCCAGTAATTTATTTTCAGTAGCATTATTTCTAAAAGAAAGCCACTGTATTTGACATCTGGTATCAATCGAGGAACTCTTCAGGATTAAACTTGAGTTATTCCTATAAGTTTAATTTGTGCCTCTTTTTAACGCAGGCAGTTAAAAGTGGAAATCCTGACTACACTCACTTTATATCACTTCTGTTGTTGTGACATAGTGAAACGGTCAAGAAGCTCAACAACTTTCAGAAGTCTGTTCTTTGAACTACTAAGGTTAATCGAGATGAAGATTCTCATCTCTGCATTTCCTTCTTATGTTTATAATAATTTCTATCCCTATCTTTCAACCTAGCACGGGGCTCATTGTTTCCTTCATTATGTCATAATCTCTAACAAAATTGACGAATATTTAGCCACTCTTAATAGATTTGGGAATCGATAAGTCCGTGTTTATTAAGCCAAAAATATTTCACTTGACTGTGCTCATGCTAGAACTTGCGAATAATAGTCAAATTAAAGCTGCTGCTAAGGTTCTGAAGGTAAAATTTTATATTTAACTAGCTATTTTATTCCTTTTATTATATATTTTTCACTGTCTTAACTTTTCATAATAAATATTTTTTTCTATTGTCGGATTTGGAGTGGATTAATCCCGAGGCGGATTATTGGAAACAACATGGGAAATGCTTCTAGATACATATTGAGGATGTTGAAATGAAGAAGATAACTCCTTTTCCATAAAGTATCCATGCTAGCAACAGAAAATTAAATTAGCTATAGCAGAGTTCGCGCATCTTCTTCTCACTTACAAATAGTAGTAATATATTTTACTTAAAAATAAAGTAAAGTATATTGCAAGATGTGGCCATGTGGGTAAGACTACATACAATAGATATTTGTGGTTTGACATTTTCCCGGACTCCGCACATAACAACACTTTAATACACCGGCCTGTCATTATTCTTAATTATTAGGATTGTGTTTGCTACTACCATTAAGAAAGTATTTTGAAAAAAGGAACAAGATTTGTTTATGATAAAAAAAAAAAAAGAGCCTTTAGCTAGAAAAATCACATTTCTAGAATGTACATTGGGAAGTTTAGTTCACAGCTGATCCATTTTATACTTATAAGATTCTCTAATTTTGACTTGATATGGAGTTAATTTAAGAAAGTATAATGACTTTTCAATCTTATGGTCTGCTAGGCTAAAGATATGTAGAATGTCCAAAATAAGTTAGAATCTTATTCTTTCTGGGAAATGTAGGTTGCAGCAATAAAAGGATGCAAAATCTGAATTTCGAAGAACAGTGGAAAAATCCTTACAAAACTCAGTGGCCTCCCGTTGTCGGTTTTGTAAGAATTTCAAAAGTAAATTATTTAGTGGACCAGCAAAAGAAAAAGAAGTAGAATGTAAATCCGCAAATGACTGGCAACAAATGTACTGGGAAGCACAGTTGGAAAGGTACGAACATCAAATGATCTATTTCTTAGGGCTAACAACTATTTTACATGGTTTCAATTAACCGGTAATGTGATGACTCCATTTTGAGTTTTTGGAATGATATCCCTGTTATAAGAACTCTGCTTCATTATATTGTTTTTCCTATTCATATATCAGTGTCTAGTTGTTCTTGATTATTTGTGGTTATTTTTTGATTCCTTGGTGTTGCATGTTGGTATTTTCATATATCTCTATGATTCCCTCATGTTTAAGACATTCTTACGTTCAAGCTATAAACTTTATATGTTTTGATGAAAACCCATGTCCTATTTCAAGCGAATTACATGTGAATTCCCCAATTCATGATTTTAGTTATGTAATCATGCAACTCTCCCATGTTTAAGATATTCCCATGTTTAAGTTCATGATCCCCAAGTGTTTGGAGAATTGCCCCATATTAAAGTATTAATTCCTACGTGGTTGATAGAATGCCCGTGTGAGTTGAATAGGATAATAATGACATGTTACCATGTGTTCTCATTCATCTACAAGTCCATAACCTCCAAAAGTTTGATAAAATGTCTTAGTGAATAATTATGCTGGGGATTTTAATTTTGATTTTGAAATTCAAATTTGCGGATTTCTAGATGGATGGAACAAATAATTGAAATAAATTATCCAATTTGACATTGGATTCTTCTTTTCCAGTTTAATAGATAGAATTTGAAAAAATACTATTGTTTACACATATTTACTTAGTACTTTTACTTAAAAAAAGCTTTTTACTTACTTTTAGGATTTCTAGATCGATGAACCAAATATAATTGGAATAATTCAATTTGACATTGATTCTTCTTTTTTCAGTTTAATAGATAGAATCTGGAAAACATTATTGTCTCCACATATTTACTTTCTACTTTTACTTAAAAAAAAAACTATTCACTTACTTTTTGCCTTACTACTATTTTATTTTCACATCTTTCATGTCGACTTACTTTTTACCTGGAATCTGAATTTTGAGGAAAAGTGAAAAAATCCTTATGAAACTCAGTGGCCTCCCCGTTGCCGATTTTGTAAGAATTTCTAGAGTAATTTCTGAACATTAAGAAATTTGAGATTTTAACTTTGCTTTCAAACTTTGCGGACTTCTAGATGGATGGACCAAATAATTGAAATAGTCCAATTTGACATTGGATTCCTCTTTTTCAGTTTAATAGATAGAATTTGAAAAACACTATTGTTTCCACATATTTACTTTCTACTTTTACTTTTAAAAAAAGCTTTTTACTTTTTAGAATTTCTAGATACACATCTACATTGTTCAACAAACATAAAAATTAAATCTCTTTTTCCACAGAATGACTCCCAATTAATACAACATGCTGAAGTGAGATAGAATCAGAATCTGTTCAGAATTCAAGTGAAAAAGTAATTTCCTGCACTGATCATACAATCTCTGGGAAATTCAACATTTTATCCTGTACTGAAAAATCAAATATCATGCCCTGTCTTCCTAAACCATCCACATTCCATATCAAAGAAGGAAGCAAGAAGCAAAAAAAAGATTTCACTTCTTCTATTGAACAAGTTGAACAACAAAGTGAACGCCAGAATATGCTCAAGATGAAACAAAAAATGGAGTCATCGACTCCAATGAAATATTAATAAACTCAAGTGTCTTCTAGATTTTTCAGTAACATTTAACAAATTTGGGATAGATTTTTTTCTGTTTGAGAATTTACTGTTGACATGTTAATAGATTGCTGTTCATATAAGCTTTACAATTGTTGATAACCTTAGTGAGGTTTCTGCAAAAAGACAGGTTCTCTACAATAGTTCATCATGTCATGCTGAATCTGTGATTTTATGATTGATTGCTCTTTCTAATTTTATTTTTCCAATCTGACATTGGTTTATGTTTCAGATTCAAACAGTTTGCTTTGATAGTCTTGGTGTTACACTTCGTGCAACCGTGAACATACTGTCTGCTAATAACCCAAGGTTTGTTATTTTTCCAACTTGAATTTCTAAAGTTTAATAATTCTTTTATTTTGTTTCTTTACTCTTTTAACAACTACTAGTTTTTTGTACGTGCTCTGCACGTGTTTCTCACGTTAATTAATAAGATTATAAATATTTTACTGTCATATTTTATCTTGTAATTAATACTATACATCGATTATTGTTATAGAGAATAATTTATAGATCATGTTTATGTGTTTCATCAAATTTAACTTGTTGAGTTGGATTGCAACATCTAAAACTTTCTTTATTTAGGTAAATATTAAAAAGGAGTAATTAATACGTGTTGTAGTTCTAAATAATATAGTAGTATGTCTGACTAATAAGAATATATTAAGAAAGAAAATTTGAGCATTTGAAATAATTAATAAATATATATCGATTGATTAAGTAACACAGAAGAATACAAAAAACATCTCACATATTGAAATGTAATATCAAACATTAGTAACGCTGATTTGCATAAAACATACATCTTAAAAAGTTTACTTGGTGTTACTATGGCTTCACAACCACCTCTTTTAGGTCACTTAGATTTAATCCTCATGGAAGACACATGTAAAAGTAGAATATCACAATGACTTTTTATTTATAGAATTTAAAGAATTAAATGAGTACATTCTACATATCATGAATATATTATTTTGATTGTAATCTAAAACAAATTCTAACACTAAACAACAACAACAAAAAAAATACAATGACATGATAACTTCTCATAAGCTTCATACAATACTTGTATAAGAAATATGAGCAAAAACTAAACATAAAAGTAATTTACTTTTCAAATTTTTTTAATATATGTTTAATTTTAACAAATCACAAATAAAAAAATGTAAATGAAAAACCTTAGCCCAGAGAACACACCTATATTAACTTTTGTCCCCTATATAATCAAATTCACATGCCTCTCTTGTTGCTATGCAACATATTTATAAATCAAGTAACTAAAACATTATTAGTTACACAAAATTTTGGAGTAAATAAAAAAATAAAAAATTATTATCATTATTAGTAAAGAAATACATTCAATGTATGAGTAGCAACATAAGCAATTTCAAACATCATCGTATATCCACTTTAAGCAGAACAGATATGAAAGTAGAAGGAAAAATGGATGATAATAAAAACAACAGATAGTAATTGATTATAAACTACAATCCAATAATATGACAATTAGATATCAATCTTTACACAAATTTTTTTTGAAAGTCGACCAACATCCATCTACCACCTGTAATCTACAACAAAATAATAGAACAATAGAAATATTAAAAAATACAATTAAACTTAAGCTTTACGCAAAAAATTTCTCAAACCAACCGACATTCGTCTACCACTTGTAAACTACTACAAAATAATACTATAACAGAGATATCAAAAATTTTATTCTCATAGTCGACCAACATTGATCTACCATTTGTAAACTACGACAACACAGTACAATAATAGAGATATCAAAACAAAAATTAAATCTAATATTTACACATTTTTTCTTCAAAGCCGACTGACATTTACCACATGTAAACTATGACATAATAGAGCTATCAAAACAATACAATTAAACCTAATCTTGACACAAAATTTTCTCAAAGTCGATCGACATTCATCTACCACCTGTATCAAGCAGAAAAAACAACAAATAGCAAGAAATTCTGATAATACAATTAAGTCTAATAATTACATAAACAAATTCAAAGTCCTACGAAACATACAAAACAATAGGATAATAGATATATCAACATAATAAATAATATAATTAAACCTAAATTTTACAGAAAAAATTCTCAAAGCCGACCAACATTCATCTACCACTTGTAAACTGCAAAAAAAATAATACTATAATAAAATATCAAAATAATATAATTTAATTTAAATCAAACTTTTAGACAAAAATTTCTCCAAAGTCAATCAACATTCATATATCACCGTAAACTACAACAAAATAATATAGTAATAGAGATATCAATACAATGTAATAGAGATATCTATACAATGTAATTAAACTAACCTTTACACAAAAATTTTCTCAAAACCGACCGACATGCATCTACCACCTGTATTAAGTATAAAAAATAATAAATAGTAAGATATTAAGATAATATGATTCAAACTAATCTTTACATAAAAAATTTCTCAAAGTCCGACAGAAAACATTCATCTATAATATAAACTTGAAATTAATAAAAAATAACCATCTTCAATGAAAACTAAGAAAGAAAAGTAAGTAATTGAATATCAAAATAACGAAAACAATTAAAAAATTTAGAGAACAAATAATTGTATGTATGCCAAAAATATTCATGTGACTGATATAAAAAATGTATTAATTGGGAGAGAATTATTAGGAAGGATCCCCAATTTATAGAAGTCCAAAATTTTATAGAAATTCAAAACCTTTTTCCTTCAAAAAAGGATTACCTAAATATGGAAGATTTTATTTTTTTATTAATTTTTGAAAAAAGTGAAAATTTCAAATATAATTAATAATTGTGGAGCAATTCTCACACGTCCTTTCTAATATCACTTTAATTTTGAATCTACTTTACCAAAATTGGATAGCTTCTTGCCAAAATATTTCAGGACTTATATTATAGAATTTCTTAATTTTTAAAATAAATTTTTTTCTTACCATATATTTTAAGATTCCTTAAATATTAATTCTCCTGATATTTTTTACCATATATTTTTACTTACCAAATAATATAAGACTTTTTCATTTTTTTAAAATATTTTTTTCTTACCAAAATATTTTAGAACTTTTTAATTTTAAATATTATAAAAATAAATAATAATTGAAGTAAATAAGTGAAAAGACAATTTTGTCTATTACAGGGCCTTTTAATGAATGACAAAAAGTTTAAATCACTTTTCTAAGGGTCTTCACACTTTTAATATATTATAAATATGTAATTTATACTAGTTTGTTTAATTCCATATGCAGTGGTAATAGTATAGTTTAGGACTTTCAAATATGGGTATTATTTGAAAATTATGAGGATAATATGATCTGTAACTTTAATGATGGAATCATTTTGAAGGTCCTACATTAGTTGTGTTATTTTAATTTGTTAAGACAAAAGTTCATGTTTTGAATTCTTCCTCTGTGCGATTACTCCCCTCAGCCATATCCGCAAAGAATGAGATGTATCTTTTTATCAGTACCCTCTTTACTATGGATATTTTTTGTCGATTTTCCTTTGATTGATTCTATAAGTACTGAAAAAATCATGAAGAAACAACATGTTTCCAGCCAGTAATTTATTTTCAGTAGCATTATTTCTAAAAGAAAGCCACTGTATTTGACATCTGGTATCAATCGAGGAACTCTTCAGGATTAAACTTGAGTTATTCCTATAAGTTTAATTTGTGCCTCTTTTTAATGCAGATAGTTAAAAGTGGGAATCTTGACTACACTCACTTTATATCACTTCCGTTGTTGTTACATAGTGAAACGGTCAAGAAGCTCAACAACTTTCAGAAGTCTGTTCTTTGAACTGCTAAAGTTAATCAAGATGAAGATTCTCATCTCTGCATTTCCTTCTTATGTTATGATAATTTCTATCCCTATCTTTCAACCTAGCACGGGGCTCATTGTTTCCTTCATTATGTCATAATCTTTGACAAAATTGACGAATGTTTAACCACTCTTAATAGATTTGGGAATCGAAAAGTCCATGTTTATTAATCCAAAAATATTTCACTTGACTGTGCTCAATGCTCATGCTAAAACTTTCGAATAATGATCAAATTAAAGCTGCTGCTAAGGTTCTTAAGGTAAAATTTTATACTTAACTAGCTATTTTATTCCTTTTATTATATATTTTGTTATTTCTTTTGTACTTCGGGTACACAGAATCTGTTCATTAAAACACCAACTTCAACTTGAGTTCAAGTATAAATAAGAAATAATGAAGTATATCAAATACCCTCAACACAAGATCACAATGAACTTTCCAAGAGATGTATTTTATTTTGCAAAAATTAGGATGAAATAGAAAATAGCCAAGTCATCCAAATTCACGGATTTTCTTTAAGGAAATAACCCCCCTCACTGTACCCGAGGTTGTGGAATTTTCCTCCCAGGATAAAATGGCTAACAGACCAATAGTAGCGGTACCTCAAACGGTTGGAATATCTTCGAACTCACAGAAAGTTTTGAGTGATCACACAGAATATTTTTGAGACAAGAAGAGAGTTTTTAATCTGAATTTCGTACTAAACCTATGGAAGAAACCAGGTTTATATAGCCACAACATGCCTCTTCTGAAAAGAGGCAATGGTTCACTCCAAAGGTTACACCTTTGTTGTAAGTTCATGTCTGATCAACAAAGATTGCATCTTTTTCTAAATAGTTATCTCATTTCATGAATTAGTGTGTCACTTCATTGAAGGATTACATCCTTCTGAAGCATCATTTTGAACCATTGCAACCTTCTGTAGCCTCAGTTCAGAATAATGTATCATTTCTGAAGTACTAGTTTAAAAACAATGCATCAGTTCACTTGAAACAGTGCAACTGTTACTGCATGTATATATAAATGGAGGTCCAAAACTGCAGAAAAATTTTATTGCATTTTTCCTTGGCATTCTTCAGAATTCAAATAAAGTTTGTTTCCAAATCCAAATCCAAATTCGAATCCGAAGCCGAGCCGAGCGAGCTAGTGACGACGACGGCGCGAGGCATCTATTATTTATTACCTCACTTGCCATGCGGAATAAGTGTTCTTGATTATAAACACTTTCAAGTTCTCTTCTTCCATAAATGTGGGAGAAAGAGTAAACTTTCTAATTTGGGAGTACACTTTCCATTTTAGTGTCTCTTTTCCCTCCACCATTTTATTCTCCATTTTTCCATTCACACTTCTTTCATATACTATGAACCCAACAATCCCCCACATGAATGGGGAATGACTATTTTTCATAAAATTTTTATGGACAAGTATGTGATCATCAAGCAAAGACTGATTGCATTTGGATAAGTGGGTTTCCCTTTGAACTTTTCATAGTAAACATGCATCGGATACACTCAGTCAATCGGTAGATTTGATATCTTTGAACCATCGATCTTTAATGTACACCTAAACAATACATGTCAAACAACTAGACTTTTAATGTTTATGGTTCTCATGGTTTTGTTCTTTTCATCCATGAACACGTTCCAGTTTCATAAGAGCTTAGAGAATAGGCCTTTACTAACATTCTCTTTGAAACGGCTTCCACTTCACCTTCGCATAGGTGATTTCTAAATGTTCAATCCTATAGATTAAACTATTTGGTAAAATCTGCCAAATTTAGATAATCACTAAAAGACTTTTCACCTTAAATCTTATCCTAGTTTACTATACATTGTCTACATCATGAGAATGGGTTGGGTAATTGACAATGTTGAACCTGTCAGACACAACTTTGTTTGATCTCCTTGAACCTAGATCTTGGGATCTCCAATCTGCTAGGTAGAGTTACCAACATGCTAACTCGTCCTAGGCCTTAAACTCATTCCCTTGGATGTTCTTTCTACTCCTTCTCTAGATAGGCCTTTTGTAAGTGGATCCGACACATTATACTTTGACTTTACATAGTCAATAGTGATAATTCCACTAGAGAGAAGTTCCCTAACGATATTATGTCTCCGTCGTATGTGACGAGATTTACCATTGTACATCATGCTCCCTACCCTACCTATTGCCACTTGGCTATCATAGTGTATACATACTGGTGCCACTAGCTTGGGCCAATATGAAATATCTTCCAAGAAATTTCGGATCCATTCTTCTTCTTCACCGGCTTTATCTAATGCGATAAATTCAGATTCCATTGTAGAGCAAGCGATACAAGTCTGTTTGGATGATTTCCAAGAAACTGCTCCTCCACCGATAGTAAATACATATCCACTTGTAGATTTTACTTCGTTCGATCCGGTGATCCAATTTGCATCACTATATCCTTCAAGTACTGCAGGATATTTATTATAATGCAAAGCATAGTTTTGAGTGTATTTAAGATACCCCAAAACTCTTTTCATTGCCATCCAATGAGTTTTGTTGGGATTACTCGTGTACCGACTCAATTTAATAATTGCACATGCTATGTATGGTCGTGTATAGTTCATTATATATATTAAACATCCCAATACTCTTGCGTACTCCAATTGCAAGTTAATTTCACCTTTATTCTTTCGAAGTGCAAAGCTCACATCCAATGGAGTCTTTGCAATACCGAATTCCATATACTTGAACTTGTCAAGTACCTTTTCGATATAATGAAACTGTGACAATGCCAACCCTTGTGGAGTTTGATGGATACTTATACCTAAGATTACATCTGCAACTCCAAGGTCTTTCATATCAAACTTGCTCCCGAGCATTCGTTTTATTGCATTTATGTCAGAAATATCTCTGCTGATGATCAACATATCATCCACATATAAACAAACAATGACTTGGTAATTTGGTGTGTCTTTAATATATACCTATTTGTCACATTCATTTATCTTGAATTCGTTTGCCAACATGGTTTAGTCAAACTTTGCATGCCATTGCTTAGGTGCTTGTTTTAGTCCATAAAGTGACTTAACAAGTTTACACACCTTATTTTATTTTCCTGGAACCACAAAACCCTTAGGTTGTTCCATGTATATTTCTTCCTCTAAATCTCCATTTAGGAATGCGGTCTTCACATCTATTTGATGGATTGAAGATTATATACCGCCGCCAAGGAAATTGATATTCAAATCGAGGTTATCATTGTTACTGGCGAGTATGTATCAAAGTAATCAAGGCCTTCCTTCTATTTGAAGCCTTTTACTACAAGTCTTGCCTTGTATTTGTCAATAGTACCATCCACCTTTATTTTTCTTTTGAAAATCCATTTAGAACCTAACGGTTTATTTTCGGGAGGAAGGTCAACCAATTCCCATATATGGTAGCTTAAGATTGAATCTATCTCACTATTGATTTCCTCTTTCCAAAAGGATGAGTCTGACGATGACATTGCTTCTTTAAATGTTTGAGGCTCATTTTCCAAGAGAAATGTTACAAAATCCGATCCAAACAAAGTTGATGTTCTTTGATGTGTACTACGTCTTGGATTTTCTTCATTATGTACATTCTCACTTATTTCATCTCGAGGTCATTTAGATCCTCTACTAGACTGTTCATGTTTAATTTTATATGGGTAAATGTTTTCAAAGAATTCAGCATTGACTGATTCAATTACCATTTTTTCATTAATATCCGGATGTTCGGATTTATGAACCAAAAATCGACATGCTTTACTACTTTTAGCATATCCTATGAACACACAGTCCACCGTTTTAGGTCCTATCTTAACCCTTTTAGGTATAGGAACTTGAACCTTCGCTAGACACCCCCACACTTTGAAATATTTCAAGTTGGATTTCCTTCCTTTTCATTTTTCGTAAGGAATTGATTGTGTTTTACTATGGGGAACTCTGTTGAGTATACGATTGGCCGTAAGGATAGCCTTCCCCCATAAGTTTTGTGGTAAACCAGAACTTATAAGTAAGGCATTCATCATTTCCTTCAAAGTTTGGTTTTTCCTTTCCGCAATTCCATTAGATTAAGGTGAATATGGGGCCGTAGTTTGATGGATTATTCCATTCTCTACACATATTTTCACAAAGGGAGATTCATATTCTCCGCCCCTATCACTTCTTATCATTTTGATCTTTTTGTCTAACTTATTTTCAAATTCAGTTTTATATTGCCTAAATGCATCTATTGCTTCATCCTTACTATTTAGCAAGTAGACATAACAATATCTAGTGCAATCGTCAATAAAAGTTATGAAATACTTTTTCCCACCATGTGATGGTGTTGACTTCATATCACAAATATCAGTGTGTATTAAGTCTAAGGGATTAGATTTCCTTTCAACGGACTTATAAGGATGCTTTGCATACTTTGATTCCACACACATTTGACACTTTGATTTATTACACTCAAAGTTTGGCAAAACTTCTAAGTTAATTAGTTATCGTAACGTTTTGTAATTAACATGGCCTAAACGTTCATGCCATAAATCATAAGACTCAAGCAAATAAGAAGAATTCAAACTTTTATTTATTTCAACAGTCATTACATTCATCTTATAAAGGCCTTCGGTCAGATAGCCTTTTCCTACATACATTTCTCCTTTGCTAATTACAATTTTTCCATAAATGGTTACACATTTGAATCCGTTCTTATCTAGGAGTGAAACAAAAATTAAGTTCATACGTAACTCCGAAACATATAACACATTGTTCAGTGTCAAGACATTGCCGAAAGTCATCTTTAAGAAATTTTTTCCTATTTCCTCCACCTTAGCAGTAGCGGAGTTATCCATGTAGATCATTTCTTCAGCTTGAGCCACAACAAATGACGAAAACAACTCCTTGTTGGTACATACATGGCGGGCGGCACCAGAATCCATCCACCATTCGTGAGGATTGCTCGTCAAGTTTCACACCTCTTTTTTAACCGAAAAGTTTTGATTTTAAGTTCGAAAGGGTTTTTATTATCAAAGTGACGAAAAATGAAAATTTGTTTCAAAAAAGGATTATTTACATTTTTTATTTAGAGTTGCCACTTGGCATAATCTGGTGTGCCAAGTCACCTTTGAAAAATCCTTTTCAAAACAATTTGACTCTTTAAGACTAGTTTGCGAACAGAGATTCCGGCTAAGGAATTCTGTTGACCGAGGGAAAGGTGTTAGGCACCCCTCGATCCCGTGTTCGACCACGGTCGGTTGGTGGAACGTATCAGCTAACTTTGACACTAAGAATGTATAAACTACATAAAACACATAAACAAGCAACAAACACGTCAAACAACAATCCAAAACCAAAATAATAATGTTCAGTCCAATTATACAGTCCAAAAATAAAAACATACAGAAAGGTAAAACCTATTCTATTCTAAGTTAGTCCTAAACTAAACTCCAACCCGCTGCCTCGGGCCTTCGTCACAAACGTCCTCCGGGTATAAAATACTTTGAGGCATTCCCCAGCGAATAAACACAAATACCTTGGGGCATTCCCCGGACAAATGAATACACTTTAGTGCGAGAAAATCAAACTATTTAACAAAATCTCAAATATTCAACAAAACAACGAGTCCTAAACTTTGCTTACCCAACCTACATTCGCCTATTCATTTCAACGCTATTTAATGAATCAAAATAAATTAATGACTACTTTTATCAATGTCAATTTCAACCACCCACGTTGGCTTTCATTTTTCATCAATTACACCAACTACTACTCCTATTCATTCCATATATCATCGAAAACACACCGTGAAGCACAAAATCATGACATCATAACGTCAACAAAACTCACCAACTACGATCCATCACACATAATCACAATAATTAAACACATTTGAGATAATAACAAGAATATAGAGTTGAGGGATGGACCTTAAACCGCTTTTTGACCAATATTATTCAACGAGATAAAGAAAACCTACATCCGATAACCTCGACTTAAGCCCTAACAACAAATCTGTCCAGCTCAGTATTTGGGAAATTGAAACCCGAAGTCCGATTCAAACAACCAATCCGCAAAGCGACTGAAAGTATTCAATACACGCCCTACAATGCGAAATAGACGAGATCTGCCTATGACTTTTCCACCGGAGTCAATTCAAATCTTACCGAAATCGACCCTTGAACAAACTGAAATCGAACTCAAAATGAAGCTGACCCAAGTGAACCAAAATCTAACCCAAACACACCAAAACTAACCCAAATGAACCAAAATCTAAACCAAACGATCAGAAATCTAACCTTGAACAAACTGAAATCGAACTCAAAATGGCCGGAATCAACCCAAAATAGGTAGATCTCGGACTGGTTTTAACAATTCGATCTTAGTTTTCAGCAATGGAGATGGTTTAAATGGAGTTTTCAATGGATTATAGAGTTGAATCGGAACTAGTGAGAGGATTTTCAGTGAACAGTAGCCGAAAAACTTGATCTCCGATCAACTTTCTTCTCTTGGTGTCTCTCACGTCATTCTCCTCTTCCATGTGTGTACGTTTTCTGGTGAGAGGACGTGTTTTCTGGTGAACTGTGAGTGTGTGCGTGCAAGATTCGTGGTGAAGAGAAGAATGTTTTTTTTGAGCTCTTTTTGTAAAGAAGATAATGGAGAAGATAAAAATAGGGATGGTCCCCTCTCTTTATATTCTGGGTGTGTATGTGAGAATAATGGAATTCCCCTGTATTTATCTGTTTTTTGAAAAATGGAGAGGAAGAAAGAATGGTATATGCGTATGTTTTTTTTTTCTGTTCTCTGAATGTGGTGTATGTATATGGGTACCTTTTTTTGTGTGTTGATGTGTGGGACACGTGAGTGGGGTAAGGGGGTAGGGGTAGGGTAGGTGAGGCTATGGGTATGGGGTGGTGAGGTGTGAGGTGTCCACTTTTAATTGGATAGGTTGTTAGGATAAGATAAATTAGTTAGAGGTATTTTCTTTGTTTATTTTTGTATTTTTGTGGGATATAATTACATGGGGTTGGACACATGATAAGGTGAACTAAAAATGAATAAAATTAGACTTCGGGAGGGACAAAATTAGGTGTCTACATCATGCCCCCTTTGAATGTAAACACGAAGTGTTTTCAGACAAAGAGGTAGACAGCGAGACCAAATTTTGACCCAACCATTATTCAAAGAAAGAAACAGAAGGAAGAAGGACAACCGGGTCTTGACTTAAGACATTCTACCTACCCAAGTTATGAGAGAATCAAGTCACGATTATTTCAAACGATTGGAAAGAGATGGACTATACCGAGTTGGAGAGTCGAGTGAGGTTCCATCGAGGTTCCGGTCCACGGCTCTGTCATTACATTAAAAATGAAAATTACAAGTTAAAGCATAAATGAAATTACAAAAATCCTATCTATACAACTTTTTTTGGACCCTTGACTTGAGTTTCATCACCCTATTCTTCAGGCGGGCTCCTGACTTGCTATTTCTTTAACTTGTTGCTTGCCTTTCAATTTCTTCACCCTGTTCTCCAGGCGGGTTCCTGAATTTCTATTTCATCAACTTGTTGCCATACTTTCAACTTCTTCACCCTGTTCTGCAGGCGGGCTCCTGACTTGCTATTTTTCAATCTGTTTAACTTTCAATTTCTTCACCCTGTTGCTTAGTTTTCCATTTATTCGCCCTGTGCTTCGGGCAGGCTCCTGAAATCACATCAAAACTAAAAATAAAATTATCCCAAACAAATATTATTATAAAGAGAAATTCCGTTTGACAAAAAACTAGAGTTTCAAAAATAGAAATTAAATTTTTTTTTCCAAGTTTATCATTAGAAGACTTTTAGAAAAGTCACATCATACCTACTTGCACGTTGCAATGATGAATCAAGACTCTGACCAAGAAATGCATCTCTTGAGAGTAAAATTGAATAACCAAGACTAGGAAGTGCGTCTCCTAAGAATTAAAGTGAGGGATTCTAACTAGAAAGTGCGTCTTCTAGAGATACAAGTTTAAGTTAAAAAGTGTGCCACCTGACAAATGAAAACTGGCAAGAAAGTGCCTCTCCAAAGGATTAAGTGCAATAACTTGACTAGAAAGTGCATTTTCTAGAAATCAAGGGGATTGCTAGGAAGTGCATTACCCAAAAGCAAAGTTTGAATTACCCAATCAAAGAAATGTATCTCTTTACCAATGTTGCTTGAATTATCAAAACAAGGAAGTGCATCTCCTTACCAATGCCACTTGAATTACCAAACCAAGGAAGTGCGTCTCCTTACCAATGCCGCTTGAATTACTCAAACAAGGAAGTGCGTCTACTCAAAAATGTTTCTTGAATTAACCAAACAAGGAAGTGCATATCCTTACAAATGTTGCTTGAATTTCCCAAGCAAGGAAGTGCGTCTCTAATGTTGCTTGAATTACCAAAACAAGAAAGTGCGTCTCCTTTGGAAGTGCGTCTCCTTATGATAGCGCTTGAATTACCAAAATAAGGAAGTGTGTCTCCTTACAAATGTTGCTTGAATTGTCCAAACAAGGAAGTGAGTCCCCTTACAAATGTTGCTGGAATTACCCAAACAAGGAAGTGTGTCTCCTTACAAATTCCAATCAAATTACCAAACAAGGAAGTGTGTCTCCTTACAAATGTTGCTTGAATTATCAAACAAGGAAGTGCGTCTCCTTACAAATATTGCTTGAATTATCAAAACAAAGAAGTGCATCTCCTTACCAATGACGCTTAAATTACCAAACCAAGTAAGTGCGTCTCCTTACCAATGTCGCTTGAATTACTCAAACAAGGAAGTACGTCTCCTCACAAATGTTTCTTAAATTAACCAAACAAGGAAGTGCATCTCCTTACAAATGTTGCTTGAATTGCCCAAGCAAGGAAGTGCGTCTCTAATGTTGCTTGAATTACCAAAACAAGAAAGTGCGTCTTCTTTGGAAGTGCGTCTCCTTATGATAGCCCTTGAATTACCAAAATAAGGAAGTGTGTCTCCTTACAAATGTTGCTTGAATTGTCCAAACAAGGAAGTGCATCTCCTTACCAATGTTGCTAGAATTACCCAAACAAGGAAGTGCATCTCCTTACAAATGTTGCTGGAATTACCCGAACAAGGAAGTGTGTCTCCTTACAAATGTCAATCGAATTACCAAACAAGCAAGTGTGTCTCGTTACAAATGTTGCTTGAATTATCAAACAATGAAGTGCATCTCCTTATAAATATTGCTTGAATTTCCCACACAAGGAAGTGCATCTCCTTACAAATACCGCTTGAATTACCAAACAAGAAAGTGTGTTTCCTCATAAATGTTGCTCGATTTACCAACTAAGGAAGTGCATTTCCTTATAAATATTGCTGGAATTACCCAAACAAGGAAGTGCGTCTCTTTACAAATGTTGCTAGAATTACCAAAACAAGAAAGCGGGTCTCTTTACAAATTCTGCTTGAATTACCATGGATTTGAATACCAAATATGTGTAGCAACATTGCCTCTTGCATTTGTAGAAGTGAGAATATTACGGTCCTTGATGTTTAGGCTTTGAAATCCTTGATTCGAAGGTAGCATGTGTTTCTATTTCATACAAAGAAAACTTTTTAGTTTAAAAACATGGTGGTTGGTTTGTGGCTTAGCTTTCACGGCAATTGCTTTTGCCCCCGTCACATTTAACCTTGCTTCCAACCATTAACATAGGTCGTTGACTTGTTGCATCATTGACCCAAACTCAGATTATTAAGAGTGACTCTGAAACAAACACAGTATCTCTTCTTTGCCATGCTCCTCAAATAAACCCTTTGAACCTTGGTATTTTCATGAATTCCCAGACTTGTTTGTTGACAAAATTTGTATGCCTTATTTCGGCTAACAATCATGTCTCTTTTATGTGCTGACTTTTGTCTTGCTTGGTGCAATTGGAGAAGCTGGTAGCAGTTTTGAAATATTTCTTCACTTGTTTTGACAAGGACTTGACTCAAAGACAAGAAAAAAAATGACAGTGATTTTTATTTGGACAACTGACCCAAGAAAAATAAAAATAAAAATATAAAGAAGAAAGAAAAGATAATGAATGTCCCCATTTGAAACAAAGAAATGAAAAATTTATCTAAAAATGACTGTCAACTCTAATGATTATGCCATGCATTTTGGATTAATCTGCCTGATCTTTCCATCCACACCTTCCACCAGTTGTTGTTGGTTAATGGCCTTGAAACTGAGTTGCTTCCTTGGCCAATTACATTCGGAGACCTCATTCGGCTAGTGGCACCTTGAAGGGTTTTTGCGAACAAACCTCTCTTATTTTTCTCTCAGCTCACCATCGTCTTATGGTGCCCATAAGGATTTTCACTGAGAAGACTCTCTCATTTCTCTTTCTCTCAACTTACCATCGCCTTATGGTGCCCGTGAGGGTTTTCACCAATAAGACTCTCTCATTTTTATTTCTCTCTTGATTCCTTATGCTGAGGAAGACAGGTAGTTCCCAAATACATCATCATATCTCTTGCATGCTTATCCTTAACATTCTCAAAGATTGATCTGAAGGTCTTTCTTTGGTTGTAACTTGGCTTTTGGATAGGGTTAGAAAGAAAGGATGACATGAGGCCCAAACGACACTTGAAGTGAGTTAGAACTTACAACTTTTGGAATCGACTCAAAGAAATAAGGATTAACTCATGCCCCAATTTCTTTTGACCGGATGATTCTAAATTATTTGTTTGGTTGGACTGAGCCCCTAGTAGGGCAGCCTATGTTTCTCACCCCCGAGAGAGGAGAATCAGGTCATGCGTAGTTCTGGCATCTTATTTTCACTTGATTCTAAATTTTTTCGCTTTTGTTGACTCTTTTCTCTTTGGATTTTTCTGACTCTATTTGTCTTGACACTTTTTTTCTTTTTGGACATATTTTTTTTCTTCTCTATTTTTTTGAACTTTTTTTGAATCTATTGTTTTGCTCGACACTTTTCTTTTGAGCTTTGCTGACTATATTGATTCCAAAAGAGGGGAATGAAATAAAATAGGACTGAAGCTCAAATGGGGTAAACAAAGGATGACATGATGTTTGGATAGCAGAATGAAATGCCTTCGTCATATCAATCCTTGAAAATGCAAGTACATATCATGTAATATGAAAGAGAGAGATGAAGATCATTTGCGACATATTTTTAAGCATTAACTTTAACTGAGTCTGTGCGTCACTACTCTTGCATTTTGTTCAACATATCACTCCACTTTTGTTGTACAATCCTCACATCGAATGACTCATGCTTTTGTGGAGCTACTTATCTTCTTGTTTCTCCTGATATACGATCACATGTCCTCTATTTGACCTAATTGGGACTTGCCTTTAAATCGATGACCAAGTTGTTTTTGTTATTCTCAAAATAATTGCCTTAACTTGTTACCAAATGTCTCAGTACTCTATCTATTTTCTCATATGCTCTCTTTTTCTAACTTTAACCCTCTGATTCAATGTTCATGCTTAAACTGGATTTTAAGATCTGGCTGAAAATTTCACTAGCATGTCATATCACTAGAGTCAACACAAAATGTACTATGTAAAAAAAACAAATAAACGACACATATTTAAAACACAAAGGAAAATGAGACACTTCATTTAGTCGAAACAAAAGATAGAAGAGTTTGAACATAAACAACAAAAGGACAAAACAAGACAGATCCTGAACTACAACCCTGAAATAATTCGTAGAACAAAAAATAAAACAAAACAAGCTACCAAACCCCTTCCTGGTAAGGAGAGGGGTGACTTCTCAATTGCTCAGCCTGACATCTTAGCCACTGGTTTGCATATCAGCATGACTAGAGTTTTCCTCACTGTCAATGTTCTGCACCATATTGATTTATCTTGAATCATCTTTTCAATTTCTCTTTTTAAAGCACGACAATCTTCAATACTGTGACCCTGAACATCGGAATGATATGTACATCGTACATTAGGATCAAAACTTCTTAAATGTGGGTCAGGAGTATATCCAAGGAGAGGAGTGATTATGCCCTGCTGTACCAATCTCTGGAATAAACTTGCATACGACTCTCCAATGGGTGTGAAGCTATCCCTTGACTTCTGTCTCATTTCATTATTTGGCTTAAATTGAAAACCAGGCCTAGAAGGGCTTTGGTATGTATGTGGAGTTGGAGGATAACTCAGCAGAGTTGGTGCGCACCACTGTGGGTAAGATGGGGGTTGAACATATGGTTGCGCGATATACACTTGATATGGAGATAGGGGAATGGAATATATTGGATTTTGGGAAGGATTCTGTGGAACTTGGCCATAAACTTGGGTTTGAGCCTGTGGGTAACGATGGTATGGTCCTTTTGCCCGTACCTGTTATCCAACTATAATAACAGATGCATCTTCCTCATTCTTCTTTCCTACAACACTTCCCGAACCTTTTTTAATTGCTTGAGTAGTCGCTTTCAATGTTGCAAAACTCACAATGCGACCAGTATTAATTCCATCCTCTATCATCTCCCCCATTTTGAGGACCTCAATAAATAACTTGCCTAATGTAGATAACAAGTGTTGATAATATGTTTCATCTTGTGCTTGAATAAACACCTCCACTATCTTGCTTTCTTTTATTGGCGGTTTTACTCTAGCAGCTTGTTCGCACCATCTGATCGCATACTCCCTGAAACTCTCAGTGTTCTTCTTTTTTATACCAGTTAGGGATTTTTCGTTAGGTATCAACTCCACATTGTATTGAAATTGTTGCACAAATCCATTAGCTAGGTCATCCCAACTAATCCACTTGTCAATATCTTGATCAACAAACCATTTCGAAGCTAGGCCTGAAAGACTCTCCCCGAAATAAGCCATGAGTAGTTCTTCCTTCCCTCTAGCGCCCCTTAGCTGGTTGCAATAGCGTCTCAAATGTGGTACAAGATCACCATGTCCATCATACTTCTCAAACTTCGGCATTTTAAAATCAAGAGGAAGATGTACACCTGGAAACATGCACAGATCTTTATATGAGACACTTTTGTAACCCCCAAGTCCTTGCAAGTTTTTCATAGTCAGTTCCAAACTTTTCAATTTTCTGGCTATTTTCTCTTGTTCTTCTGTCATAACAGGCTTCTCAGTGTTAGGAGGAAATTCAGGCGGTTGAGGGCAATCGTAAGGACTAGTCAACTTAAATGTGGGCTCGAGAGCATAATGCTGATCACTAAAAATATTCAATACAGGCTCTCTTGTAGAGTATAGAGGCACAACTTGTGGATGAACATCAAAAGTAGGAGCTTCAAGTGTGGGTGGCGCCGCAAAAGCATGAACAGCAGCTGGAGCCAAGTATATGGTAGTCTTGGATTGGGGAGTGAGGAGATAAACCTTGGAAGTGGTTGGAAATTGTTGCCCCGGAGTCGTTCCTGATGCATGTTGTGGCATATCAACAAAAATGGGAAATTGTGCATGTGACACATGAGGCAAGCTAGAAAGATATTCTAGATTATCAGTGGGAACTGGAGGAGGCGGCAACCCATTAGCCCAAGCTCGATGCATTTCTATTATTTGCCGCCTTAATTTCCGAATCTCTTCATTATCTCCTACATTCTCATTCCCCGAACTCCATATCTGATTAGTGACAACTAACTCGGTATCCTTGTTGGCCATAACTTCATCTGTGACTTGGAACAATATGGAGGACCAGCCAAAATGCCACAAACCAACCACCTTAAACTAACTGGACAAGAGATAGCAAATGGTTAGAGTTCAACAGTTTTTTTAAAACCTCTTTTTTTTTCTTGAAAAGATCACCGAACCCAAGAAGGGAGCCTATGTATCTCACCCCCAAAAGGGGAGAATCAGGTGTGCGTAGTTCGTGAAGTTTTGCCAAAATGGCCGATTAAACTCTTTTTCTTTCTTTTTTTTTTCTTGAAACTTTAAAAAGAAAAGAAAAATAAAAAATTTTCAAAAGAAGTGACAAAAATATTTTTGAATTCTTCGGCTTTAACATTCCTATACAAAATGAAACCTATGATTACCAAAGAAAATCTTTTTGGGTTTTTGATTTTGAATTTCATATGAAAACAAAACTTGAACCTATTAAATGAAAAATCTTTTTGTAGTTTCTTTTAAAGACGTATATGAAACGCCTACTCTAAATGGAGAGTGAAAAAATATTTTTGAATTTTTCAAATAAGATCCCCGAACCAACAATAGGCTGCCTACGTATCTCCCTCCCGAAAGAGGAGAATCAGGGGTGCGTATTTCTTCCAGATTGGACAATTAATGATTAACTAATAGATTGACCCTAACTTAAGAGACACAACCAAAGACAAACAAATAAAATCTCACTTCAACTAAAACTGACACCAACAATTACGAAGGAAAATCTTTTTGGCATTTTCACTATATAAGAATGTACAAAGCTCCTATTGAAAGGAAAAAATATTTTTGGAGTTTTCGAATTATGAATGCTTACTAAAGAAATAAAAGAATTTTTTTTAACATTTTTTATTTTGTGGGAAATGAGTGCAAAAAGTAAAAAAATATATATTTTTTTAATTTTTGAATTGTGAAAAACAAAAGCCATAAAGAACCCTAAAAACTACCAAATCTCTTTTTTTTTTCTTCACTCTTTTTTTTTTTTTTCAACAATTTCTTGCCTACACACTTTGCTTCTAACTCATGTTTTTGCCCAAAACAGTCGGTCAAACAACCTCGTTACCCTCAAAGATGCAACATTTAGTATGTAGGGATGCCTTAGAGGTGAGTCTCCTACAAAGGGCCGAGTGGGCCCTGCTAGGTCTTCAATATGATGCACATAAGCATGACCTAAAGGCTGACCTACGTTGGGGCTCACTAACAAGGCTATTTGGGGGAGCGTATGGTCGATAGTGACTGCTTAGCTTTCCTCCTACTCCATACATCCAAGGCTCCCCCCCTAAAATAAAGGTGACTCAACTAGAGTTCGTGCGCACGACGTGTGCTCCGAGACTTGTTGCAGAAAAAATGACTCGGGTTATGCAAATGATGTCAGATATAAAAGCGGTAACACATAGGATAAATACTGTAAACAAAGAGCACGAAAATACACAAAAGTGAAAACACAAACAAAATCACAAACAATGTTTATACACTCGTAATGCCAAACAAAGCCGATACGACTCCAAAAAAGCTCAGATTCTGAAATTCTCCCCAACAGAGTCGCCAGAGCTGTCACACCCCTTTTTTAACCTAAAAGTTTTGATTTTAAGTTCGAAAGGATTTTTACTATCAAAGTGATGAAAAATGAAAATTTGTTTCGAAAAAGGATTATTTACATTTTTTATTCAGAGTCGCCACTTGGCATAATCTGGTGTGCCAAGTCACCTTTGAAAAATCCTTTTCAAAATAATTTGACTCTTTAAGACTGGTTTGCGAACAGAAATTCCGGCTAAGGAATTCTGTTGACCGAGGGGAAGGTGTTAGGCACCCCTTGATCCCGTGTTCGACCACGGTCGCTTGGTGGAACGTATCGGCTAACTTTGACACTAAGAATGTATAAACCACATAAAACACATAAACAAGCAACAAACACGTCAAACAACAATCCAAAACCAAAATAATAATGTTCAGTCCAATTATACAGTCCAAAAATAAAAACATACGGAAAGATAAAACCTATTCTATTCTAAGCTAGTCCTAAACTAAACTCCAACCCGCTGCCTCGGGCCTTTGTCACGAACGTTCTCTGGGTACAAAATACTTCGGGTCATTCCCCAGCGAATAAACACAAATACCTCGGGGCATTCCCCGGCCAAATGAATACACTTTAGTGTGAGAAAATCAAACTATTTAACAAAATCTCAAATATTAAACAAAACAACGAGTCCTAAACTTTGCTTACCCAACCTACATTCACCTATTCATTTCAACGCCATTTAATGAATCAAAATAAATTAATGACTGCTTTTATCAATGTCAGTTTCAACCACCCACGTTGGCTTTCATTTTTCATCAATTACACCAACTACTGCTCCTATTCATTCCATGTATCATCGAAAACACACCGTGAAGCACAAAATCATGACATCATAACATCAACAAAACTCACCAACTACGATCACATCACACATAATCACAACAATTAAACACATCTGAGACAATAACAAGAATATAGAGTTGAGGGATGGACCTTAAACTGCTTTTTGACCAATATTATTTGACGAAATAAATAAAACCCGCCTTCGATAACCTCGACTTAAGCCCCAACGACAAATCTGTCCAGCTCAGTATTTGGGAAATTGAAACCCGGAGTCTGATTCAAACAACCAATCCGCAAAGTGACTGAAAGTATTCAATACACGCCCTGCAATGCGAAACAGGCGGGATCTGCCTATGACTTTTCCACTGGAGTCAATTCAAATCTTACCGAAATCGACCATCGAACAAACTGAAATCGAACTCAAAATGAAGCTGACCCGAGTGAACCAAAATCTAACCCAAACACACCGAAACTAACCCAAATGAACCGAAATCTAAACCAAACGATCAAAAATATGACCTCGAACAAACTGAAATCGAACTCAAAATGGTCGGAATCAACCCAAAATAGGTAGATCTCAAACTGGTTTTAACAATTCGATCTTGGTTTTCAGCAATGGAGATGGTCTAAATGGAGTTTTCAATGGATTATAGAGTTAAATCGGAACTAGTGAGAGGATTTTCGATGAACAATAGTCAAAAAACTCGATCTCCGATCAAGTTTCTTCTCTCGGTGTCTCTCACATCATTCTCCTCTTTCATGTGTGTACGTTTTCTGGTGAGAGGACGTGTTTTCTGGTGAACTGTGAGTGTGTGCATGAAAGATTTGTGGCGAAGAGAAG
The DNA here is from genome assembly GCA_030864225.1 of Capsicum baccatum var. pendulum. Classification (NCBI taxonomy): domain Eukaryota; kingdom Viridiplantae; phylum Streptophyta; class Magnoliopsida; order Solanales; family Solanaceae; genus Capsicum; species Capsicum baccatum. The sequence goes on from CM061550.1 coordinate 270,804,516, forward strand.
AATGTTTTTTTTTAGCTCTTCTTGTAAAGAAGATAATGGAGAAGATAAAAATAGGGATGGTCCCCTCCCTCTATATTCTGGATGTGTATGTGAGAATGATGGAATTCCCCTGTATCTATCTATTTTTTGAAAAATGGAGAGGAAGAAAGAATGGTGTATGCGTATATTTTTTTTGTTCTCTGAATGTGGTGTATGTATATGGGTACCTTTTTTGTGTGTTGATGTGTGGGACACGTGAGTGGGGTGAGGGGGTAGAGGTAGGGTAGGTGAGGGTATAGGTATGGGGTGGTGAGGTGTGAGGTGTCCACTTTTAATTGGATAGGTTGTTAGGATAAGATAAATTAGTTAGAGGTATTGTTTTTGTTTATTTTTGTATTTTTGTGGGATATAATTACATGGGGTTGGACACATGGTAAGGTGAACTAAAAATGAATAAAATTAGACTTCGGGAGGGACAAAATTAGGTGTCTACAACAGTTGAAGCATTTTCCCTTGAACTTTTTCTTGGGTTGATTACTTCCTTGTTCAGCTTTCTTTCCTTTTTTGGAATTATTTTGGTCATCTTCTAAGTATGTGCTCCATTAATTGTAGAATTTCTCTTTGAACTTCTTTCGGCAGCTTTATTATCCTCTTCAATACGAAGTCGGACTATAAGATCTTCAATGGTCATTTCCTTGCATTTATGCTTTAAGTAGTTTTTGAAGTCTTTCCACAAAGGTGGTAGCTTCTCAACTATCGCTGCTACTTGGAAAGCATCATTCACAATTAAACCTATAAAACAGTTTATGTGAGTATTAAGAACATTTTTAATTTGTTCAACTAAGGTATTTTTCAAAGATATACCTTCTACTAGGAGATCATGTATGATGACTTGCAACTCCTGTACTTGAGAGACAACAGATTTGCTATCTATCATTTTGAAGTCCAAGAACCGTGCAACAAGGAAATTTTTTAATTCCTGCATCCTCCGTCTTATATTTTCGTTCAAGTGCCCCCATAGCTCCTTTGATGTCTTGGTTCCACTATAAACATTGTAGAGGTCGTCTTGGAGACCACTCAGAATATAATTTCTGCAAAGAAAGTCCGAATATTTCTAAGCTTCTACAATAACGAAGCGGTCTTTGTCCGAGGTTCCCTCGGGTACCTCAGGAGCGTCTTCGCTAGTGAACCATTGCAGACATAAAGTGGTGAGGTAAAAGAACATCTTTTGCTGCCACCGCTTGAAGTCAATGCCCGAAAATTTTTTGGGCTTCTCCGCCGGTGCCATTGTTGGCAGAGCATTTGTGCGACTTGATGTAGCAATATTAGTTGTCCCCACAGACATTGTCTCATCCATTATTTGACTTTCGTTAGTCATCTTTCCTGTCATACAAGACAGAAAAATTTAGTATTTTCAGAATACTACTTATAAAGTTAAATAACTTTTCAACTTTTCTTCTTATTTCTAATTAACGATGAAGTTTTTATAACTTCAAATAGTCAACTGAGTGAAATTTAACTTGTGATGAAGATTTTATGTTTCTAATCACTAGTTAAATTCAAGCGGAGCAGAAAGCTTAAAGCTTTAATCTCCAAAAACAAGTTATACAGATTCTGTAAAATTAAATTATTTCCTTAAGATTGTTATCTATCGTTTGTACTTCGGGTACACAGAATCTGTATATTACAGCACCAACTTCAACTCGAGTTCAAGTATAAACAAGAACGCAATGAAGTATATCAAATACCCTCAACACAAGATCAAAATGACCTTTCTAAGAGGTGTATTTTATTTTGCAGAAATTAAGATGGAACAAAAAATAGCCAAGTCGTCCGAATTCACGTATTTTTCTTAAGGAAATAATCCCCCTCACTGTATCCGAGGTTGTGGAGTTTTTCCTCCCAAGATAAAATGGCTAACAGACCAACAGTAGCGGTACCTCAAATGGTTGGAATATTTTCGACTCACAGAACGTTTTGAGTGATCACACAGAATATTTTTGAGACAAGAAGAGAGTTTTTAATCTGAATTTTTAATCTAAATTTCATACTAAACCTATGAAAGAAACCAGGTTTATATAGCCATAACATGCCTCTTCTGAAAAGAGGCAATGGTTCACTCCAAAGGTTACACCTTTTCTGTAAGTTCATGTTTGATCATCAAAGATTGCATCTTTTCCTGAACAGTCATCTCATTTCATGAATCAGTGTGTTACTTCATTGAAGGATTACATCCTTCTGAAGCATCAGTTCGAACCATTGAAACCTTCTGTAGCCTTAGTTCAGAACAATGTATCATTTCTGAAGCACTAGTTCGAAAACAATGCATCAGTTCACTTGAAACAGTACAACTGTTACTACATGTATATATAAATGGAGGTCCGAAACTGCAGAAAATTTTTACTGCATTTTTCCTTGGCATTCTTCAGAATTCAAATAAATTTTGTCCAAAAAGATAGATCTCATCGATCATTTGGCAAATCCAAATCCAAAGCCGAGAGAGCGACGACGCGAGGCATCTTTTATTTCTTGCATCACTTGCCATGTGGAGTAACTGTTCTTGATTATAAACTCTTTCAAGTTCTCTTCTTCCATCAATGTGGGAGAAAGAGTAAACTTTCTAATTTGGGAGTACACTTTCCATTTTAGTGTCTCCTTCTCCTCCACCATTTTATTCTCCATTTTTTCATTCACACTTCTTTCATATACTATGAACCCAACATATTTTTCACTGTCTTAACTTTTCATAATAAATATTTTTTTCTGTTGTCGGATTTGGAGTGGATTAATCCCTAGGCGGATTATTGGAAACAACATGACAAATGCTTCGAGATACATGTTGAGGATGTTGAAATGAAGAAGATAGCTCCTTCTCCATAAAGTATCCATGCTAGCAACAGAAAATTAAATTAGCCAGCGTCATTCACAGCAAGCTTTCGATCTACTCTTCTTCCAGTTCTCTTTTTATTTCATTTATCAAATGATCATAAAATTGGTTGATTATTTCTATTTTCCTTTACTATAGAGTGATCATTGTATAAAGTTTCCTTCTTATTCCGGCCGTATATGGTCACAGTAAATTTCATATTCCTTGCCTGCAATTTTTTATTTCAGGTTTGCTGATTCTATTATTTTCGACAGAGAATTGGATTTATAAAACTCAAAAACATGGGATCAAAAATGGCTGATAGCTTGATTAAAGTTGGATATGAGGTCGCATTACATGACATGTAAAGCGTTCAACTTCATTCACTTATTTATAACCGCTTACACTGTAGAATCAATTACACTTTTTTCTGTTACATAAGAAGGATTGAAAAGGGAAATGGGAAGTTGAAATGGTGTGAGAACAGTGAGAATTCGATCCACATCTGTTGCAGGGAAAACTCTCACTGGTACCACTAGGTTGTAAGCCTAGGTGGTGTCACATCTTAGCATAATTCCATATGTAATTGGATATGAAGTAGCATTTTTCAGGTAGCTCTGTTGTGTTATGAAACGGACGAGTGTAGTTGGACGAAAAGCAAAAAATACATGATAGGATACTCATATATTTTTAGATTTTGGTGTAGCACAATGCGGAATAGGGTGGTTGAGAATAGGAATCCTTCTATATTGATTCTTTGTTAAACTGAACAGAAAATTCAGCATTTCCTAATATCACAATGTTGTTAACGTCTGTTATTCGCTGTATATGTTGTACTTGCACATATCTTAAAGCTTTATATTTAGTCATTTATCTCCTAAAAGTTCATAGTTTGATGTGTCCACCTGCGATTGTATACTATAAGAACCAAAATTAGGAAATGCTCATTCTGTTAAGTTTAGAACTTTTTCTATAAAGATTTGTATGTAGTATGCTAGCACAATGCCGGCACAAGTAACTACTGTTGAAAATGCATATGGAGATAGCACAATGTTATCTTTTCCTGAGTTTCATGTGAAGAATTTTATAACTTGGATAAGTTTGAAGCAAGCTAACTGATTATATGTGTTTGCAATCATGCAATTCTTAAATATCTGGCTTGTGCATTTCCTGCTACTTATTTTCAGTATGTACTTTAGTCAAATGCTTTTTTATCTTGAAAATAATAAACAAGCCTTTCAAAATTTGAGAAGAGATGACAGTGAATGAACATAAGTCGTTAATTGGAGTCTCTGTACAGTACCAAGTACCAACTTATGAGAAAAAGAAAAAAATGTATATCTATGATACCTATGAACAGTGTAGATCTTCACTCTTAGTGACAAACTAATGACTCTCGATGATCTCATCAAGAAGAATAAGACCGACGCCGGAGGTAAACCTCGCGGCCGAAGTCGCGGCGCCACCGCCGCAACCTACAATGGTGTCCCTTCTCGCCGGTTTCCTAATCATTCTGCTAACCGAGATGCACCTTATTCAACCACCAAGGTCACACCTTTTCTTTGTTTAAATTGAAAAAATGGAATTTCTTTTTCCCGAATTATTTCAGTTCTTCGTGTGTGGATAAAATTGTTGTATCTGATCCAAGTTAAAATGGCGGTTCAGGCTCCTGAAGCGGCGTGGAATCATAATATGTTCGTGGCTGATTAAGCGATCCCCTTTGGACAAGGTGGTGGTCGGGCTTCGTCTTCTATAGAGGCTGGGACAAAGCTCTACATCTCCAATCTTGATTACGGCGTCTCCAATGAGGATATCAAGGTACTCCCTCTGTTCACTTTTACTTTTCCAATATTCCAAGAATAGATTCTTTATTTTTACTTGTCACTTTTAATCGTATCAAGAAAAGACAATTATCTTTTTCTTGTTTTACCCTCAACATTAATTAATTATTTCCCAAGACCTAGGACGATAAAGCAATTAATATGGATGTTAATGGTATAATACTCATATTAATCGTTGCTTCGTAAGAGGCGTACAAAGTCTAAAGTGGGAAAGTAAAAGTAAGGGAGGGAGTAGCTTTTTTCCCCTATTTGGTAACTGTGGTTATTCTATTTGCTGGGAGATTTTATGGATGAGTGAGATTTTGGTAACCTATAATTGTCTTCTTTGGTATTGGAATCGAACAGGCCAGAATAGAGAGATTAGTTTGGGATTGAACGTACGCTTTAATTTTGAAAGTACTGTGTTTTTCTTTTCTTTTGCTTCCGTAGTCTCTTTTGGTTACACTGTTACAATTTGTTCTCAATGTCCTGACCTTTTGTTTGCACCTGTTATATTCGTTGTTTAAATGCAATAGTCCTCATAGTTAATCTGAGTGAGGAGATACAACAACATCAACATTCCCATTGCAGTGTCCCACGAAGGGAAGTCAGGGGAGGATAGTGTAGTGTGTACGCAGACCTTATCTCGAACTCAGAAATAGAGAGACTGTTTCCTATAGATCCTCGGATCAAGCAAGACAGTCCAAAGAAGTCTTGAAAAAGAACTAGTGGAATTACAAGAAACAACAGACCATAACAGATAGTAACGGAACAAAAAACTACAGCACAGCAATGCACTAATCGAGGTACAAGAAACCAAAGATACTAACAGGAATCGAAGGACAAGAAACTACTCTGACTACTAATATGATAAAAAAGGAGCTGTGAAAGAAACTAATTGAGTTTTTGTAGCTGATATCATGTTATCTCCCTTTTTCTGCCGATAAGGAAGTTTGTTTTTCTAGGAGTTTGTAGTATGTACTTGCATTGGTGTATGAAAAAGATGCATTGTTATTTTTTAAAGTAGTGTGTGTAATTTCTTTTGAAAGTTTATTCATTTTCCACCAACAGTATGTTTATGTATTGAATTGCAGGCGCTCTTTTCAGAAATTGGTGACCTGAAACGCTATGCTATTCATTATGATAGGAGCGGGAGATCAAAGGTATTTTGTTGACCTAGACTATGCATTCTAAAGGAAAATAATGTTGCTTGGCTGAGATTAGTGGAACTGCTTCTTCAGGAAACAGCGGAGGTGGTTTTCTCACGTAGACAAGATGCAATAGCTGGTGTTAAAAGGTTCAACAATGTTCAGCTTGATGGGAAGCCAATGAAGATTGAAATTGTTGGAACCAACATTGTCACTCCTGCTCCTTTTCCCAATGGTGCTTTTGGTTTTGAAGATACTAATGGAGTTCCTAGAAGGTATGTACCTGGTTATTCACCACGATATTGTTAAATTGGTTCAAAATTTTGTTCGAAATGTTCTACTTAGCTATTTGATGATAAATGAAAAATAAGTTTTTGATGCTAAGTGGTAAGTGCTAACTGTTTTTATACGTTTTTTTTTTTATGCGTTTTATTCTATATAACAACTATTTGTAAATTTCTTTTACACACTCGCACCCACTTCTAAGAAAGGTCATGCAAAGAAGTAGTATATATATTTTTTGCCTGGAGCACATTTTTGTTCGTAGTTTCTGGCAGCAAGTTTCAAAATTGGATTTTTTCTAGATTTACCTTTGTCTTGAACTATTGAAAACAACCTCTCTACCTCATCTTAATGATAGAAATAAGGTCAACATGGTGCGTACACTCTATCCTCCCCAGACCCTATTTTGTGCGACTACAATGGGTATGTTGTTGTTGTACATTGCTTGGCACATTGATGAGTTTAGCTAATGCTATTATGATTTGGGTAATTAGGAGTAATAAAGAAAAATGTATCTTGCCCAGTGATTTGTTCTTTCTTTTCAATTGAGCTTCTCCTTTTTAGACTCTTTGGTATAACTGATTGTTATAATTAACACGCAACAATGTATGATAGTTTGAGTATTTGAAACTAATTAATTCTTACCTATTAGCTTACTTTTACATTAGATAGATTAATGCACACCAATATAGCATTCGATGAATTTATTGGATAAAGCAACTAAAAAACAGTGAGACTTCAACCTGAATTTCATGGCTTCTTGATTTTTTTTGTAATGGCAGACCATTGTTCACTTAATTACTGGTTGACTTTACATTATTAGAAAGGAGATGGCTGAGATCTATCAAATTGCAAGTGTACTATATGATATGCTGAATAGTGGTACCCTCTTCAAAAGTAGATGGTGAGATTTGTGTTCTTCTGTAGTCCTTGAAATTTTCCAGTGTGTATACCTCTTCTGGGAACTTTAAGCACTACTGTCTTCGTTTTCACAGTAGTATGGTATTTCCATAGTTGTATAAAACATACATTTGAGATCTTATGATATGTCCATGATAGTGATATTGTGGCGTATTCAAATGTATTTATTGATATAATGTGCAAAAGTTACTTTTATATTGATCTTTATAAAAAAATCGATGCTATTTGGTTTGGTTATAGTTTTACTCAAAAAAAATCGTGAAAATAACCAAACCGAACCGATAAATTATATATATATATATATATATATATATATATATATATATATTATAATTATTTATATATAATTTATAAATAAAATATAAATATTTTATTAAATTTAATCTTAAACTAAATTTTAATGGGAAAATTAACTATATAAACTTATTAGATTAGTTGTTACAACTTATAGCAAGACTTTTAAGTTTTCAAGTTATAGCAACTTTCATCTTAAAAAAATATATAATTTTTTTATTCTTTTGTTGAAAATACAAAAAAACAATTACTGGAAAAGGAAAATTAATATTTAATACAATTAATATACAATTTACCTTCCTTAAGTAGTTAACCTTAATTATTGATATTTATCCACCCTCAAATCCCTCAAACCGTTATTTATCGTCCTATTTTAATGCTTGCACTAAGAGTTTCCATCTTCATACTCTACTTGCCACTTTTTACACGATTTCTCTCTACCATCAAATAAAAAACGCATTGTATGTTGATTAGAATTTGATAGAAAAGCAAAAAACAAGTATTTCTTTAGATAAAAAATATGAATTCTATTAATTTGCATTCAATCATAATCCGTCATGGAGGGAGATGGGATTTTTCAGGTTTGTTAATTTTTTTACGCCTTCTAAACGAATTTAAATATTTATTTTTACGTTTTTGCAATTATCTGTTGTTATTGTATAAACAGGAAAACCTAGGGACTTTGGAATTGATGGGATAATGTATGATGCAACAACAAAGTACAAAGGATTAGTAGAAGCAATCGCAACACAACTGATGATAGACACATCCGCAAATACACTTGAAATACGATACATAATAAGTGATCGATGCCCAAGTATGGTCATACACAATGATACAAGTGTGCAGGTGTATCTGGAACAGAAGAAACTGGTTGCTGATTTCTTCTTAAAATATCCATTGTACGTTACAACATTGGATAAAACGAACAGTGTAATTCACCAAACTGAAGGAGCAATTGTGTGTGTTGGGCAACAGTTTTCTAACGAAAATAATGAACAAAGGAGAAAGCTATTTTCAAAAGATTGTGTTCGTTTAATCGGGATAAGTCCAGATTTTGAAGAATTTGAAGAAAAACGTGTGGATGTAATTTATGATGTAACGAATATCAACATAGCTGTAAAACAGACTTACAAGGATAAACAAACATTGGCTAATGTTATGGAGTTGCATGCATTTATGAAACAGTTCTTATCAAACTGAAAGGTTAAGTGAAAGCAGGTAACAACATTTGTGGTTTTTTTTTTTGTGTATTAAATTGGATAGTAAAGCTGTATGTTAAGCCGAAATATGATTTTTTTTGTAATATTTTTTTTACTTTAACAGCTACTATTCGGTTTGTGTGGTGGAGGATTGTACTTGGTTTCTTCGTTCTTCCAGAATTAAAAAATTAAATATTTTAAAATAAGAAAGTATTCATACATGCTCAATTATGCGAGGCGTCAAGGGATGACAAAAGTGGTAGCCGGATTGATCTTAGGTAATTATGTGGACACCAAAAGAATATACACTCCCAATGATATTGTTTCTGACATGATGAGGGAGCATGGGATTTCATTAGATTATCATTAGGCATGGCGTGCAAAAATCAAAGCAGTTAAAATGTTACGCGGTGATCCTACCGAGTCATATCAAAAGATACCTGGTTATTATATATGTTGGAAAAACATTATCGTGGATCTGTTGTTAGATGGGAGAAAATCGAATAAAATAGATTCTTGTATGCTTTTGTTGCATTGGATGCTTCAATTCGTGAATAGGAATATTGCAGGACAATTATTGTAGTCGATGAAGCAGCTCTAAAATCACTTTATGGTGGAACTATGCTGACTGCGAGCACGTTGGACCCAGGAGGTAAAGCGTATTTTTAAATTTTTTATTTTTAAATGTAAATCATAGCAGAATGTTAATGTATTGTATAATATTGGTATGTCATATGTATGTATTTTGTTTGTCTTGCAAAAAAGTAATCAACCAGTATATTATATGGAGTATGTTATGATTGTAGGTCATATACTACCCCTTGCTTATGCTGTGGTTGATTCAGAAAATATTGCCTCTTGGACTTGGTTTTTTGATAAATTTAAGATTGCATTTGGGGAAAGAGAAAGTATGTGTATAATGTTCGATAGAAACGAGATTATTTGGAAGGCAACATCCACAGTATATCCAAATCTGGCACATCATGCTTGTATTTGGCATTTGTGGTGCAACATAAAGGTAAAATTTCGTAAGAATCTTGAAGAATTGTATAAATTTTTTTTTGCAATGGCAAATGAATATACTCTACAACAATTTGAAGAGTTCATGGGAAGGGTGGACCAAATTGATAAGATAGTCAGGGCGTATTTTTTCCAAATTGGCTACCACAAATGGGCAAGGATTCATTCTACTGTCAAACGGACTTGGACAATGACATCAAACATAGCGGAATCCATCAACAACACCAACAAAATAGCTAGAAGATTACCGGTGGTTTCAACAATGGATTTTATGAGGTTAATGATTGAATCATGGAATGCAAAACAACATGAGGAGGTAACAAACACATTAACAGAGTTGACAGTCAAATATAATGATATTTTGATAAATAATCGTTTGCTATCTCAGAGAATGATAGTAAGTCCTTTATCCACTACTTTTTAAATGACTTAAATTTTTTGTTAACTGGTTTGTGTATTAAAGTTGCTTCTGAATGCAGGTAAAAACATCAAATGAATTCCTGTATACTGTTAGTAACGGAGCAAAAAGATTCATTGTTTGTTTGCGAAGCAGAAAGTGCAGCTGTGGAGAATTTCAATTGGACGAAATACCCTTCTCTCATGCTATGACTGCTATTACATATAGAAACCAACATGACGAGAACTATTTCTCACCTTACTACAACAACAAAAATTTCAGAGATGCTTATGCCATACCAGTTGAACCTCTTCCTTGTGAAATTACATAGAAAATACCATGTGAAGTGTTGGATGGAGTTGTATTGCCACCTGATTCTAAACGACCTTTCGGAAGACCATGTTATGAAAGATGGAAAGCATCAAATGAAGACAAGTGTAAACGTTCAAAGGTTACATGTAGTGACTATCATCGTGAGGGGCACAATAAAAGGACTTGCCACAAACATGCACCATCTGCTTAAGATGGAATCTGTGTTTCTTACTTTATGTTGATGTTAAGGTTTTTTTTTTTTAAACGTTTATGATCAATAAATTCAAGTATTAAGATTTGTGTTGTTTTAAGTAATTTTGTGGTTATGGATATATTGGTTTAAAATAAAGAAATGTTTGAGAGTTGGTGAATTTTTTTTCAATTAATATAACTGAACACGTAGATATTTGCAAAACATAACAACATACACCAGAAATGCACAGTAATGTGCAGTAGTTGCATGTTGGTATGTAGGTATTTGAATCAATAACAAACAATGTGTTATTTACATGGTATTTTCAATAACAAAACAATGAATACTATGTGAGGACCTCGAATACTATGTCATCAAAACAACACTTCCTTATAATTGTATTGTGGTGCATGAAAGCTAGAGAAACAATGAAAAAAAATTAGTCCTAGCACGTAAGATAGTGATATATAAGGAAAAATAAGCAGGTAGGTCTGTTGTGAATTGTATGTAAACCATGTTGGATCAGATGCATAAAACACAAGAATATATGGAAAAATTTGCTAACATTTTATAAACTAATTAAAAGATAATATTCAGAGCATGATGATGAGCTCAATTTTTTTTTCAAATATTCATAAAGAAGCACCATGTATACAGCTGAATGCAATAAATGCAAGTATCAAATTAGGTATAAAATTACACAATCTACAAAAACTAATACAAGCACAAGAACTTCCCCAACTAAAAACACTATTGCTTTACTTCATCACATTGATAAAGTTCAACCAACCAAAAATCAATATAGAGTAACAAAAAAAAATTCTGGGTATCCTGGTAATAACTAGAAAAGATCCTACTACTTTCAAATATCAAAACATCCGTAAAAAAATACAAGAACTAAATAAGAAAAACTACTGTTATAATATTTTGTGACTGGTATTATCGTGTCCTTGAACTTCCAAACTGCTCCCTAGATATTTTGAAACCATCATGCTTGCTAGTAACATTTTTAGTTGCCTCACTTTCACTGACTGCTCCATCATTCTGCTTCCGTGTGGCATAATTCCATAGTAGTGCACCATATCTGAGTCGATGGTTCATAACACCAAATAGTGTACTGAAGACATCAAAGATGCCATGACTAACGTACTTAGCAAAGGCACATACAAACATACCATAGTCACTATAAAATATAAAATCAGAAAAATCACTTATAAAGCAACATATATATTAATATAAATACATAAAAACATAATTTAAATATAACTTACTTAGATTGAGGTCCCTGCTGAGGTGTATCTTTCAAAATGACATACTCCAAAGGTTCACTCAATGATTTATCAATGTATGCAGCTTCCCGATGCCAGTCAATATCCAAACATTTCCCGTAAAAATTAGTGGCAACCAAGAATAGAGGTATCATGGTAGAAAGGGATCGAACATGATCTAAAACATTCTTTGAATGGACAACACCTCCCATCATCGAATCATAACATATAGACACCTATGTCTAATTCGGAAAACAACTAATATCCAATGAAATGACTCACTAACATTCACAGGAATGATGATATTATCAACAAAATCCCAGAAAACATTGGCAAGTAGTTTGTAGCCCCTGATGTACTGGCTAACGTGATGTTCAGCAGTGATACAACTCATTTATTGATTCAAACTCAATCATTGTTGATGAATTGAACGTATCCATTTAACAAAGAAGACAACAGTAGTGGTGTATGTAATAGGCTTCACTATACTATACTTTGATTTTTTCCTCAAGTAATACATTATCACGTCAACATGCTGAATAAACAAAAATTGTATTAGAAAAAAGCAAAAATATAATACAGATATGCATAACAACACAGGACAAAGAGAATAATACAACATCATAATTAGTGTATTCTGTGCACAAAATACTCGTAATCCAAGCATACTAACCAGAATTATACACTAGCACACACATAAAATACAGATATGCAGATATAAAGCATTTTCTAACATTTATGCATCATTTGGATAGGCACTGAATATATTCAATGCTGCAATATATTCTCCAGTATATTATGTAATTTTCACCACTTTTACCATCATTACAAGTGCAATAATGTTCAAGGTATGTTGTTAATTGAAGCCATTCTTTGTTATGGTCCTTAATCGATATGTATAAGAGTAAAGAATATGAAATCCATCATTAATCATTGCTTTGTCATATTGCTTTTCAAGAATGGACTGGACAAAATACTAAAAAAAGTATCTGAGAAGTATGAATTTATCACAGTGCTTTCAGGAACAATTGTATTCCATGTGACTAGAGAACAAGAACAAGCAAATCCACCAGGTAAAAATTCTAGCTGAAGAATGTAACCAATTTTTAGCAATATAAATTATGTGCTCCTCAACTTGATGTATGTATATCCTTGATATCATGCAGTTTAAAAATCTTCTAAAAACCACTGAAATTGGATCTTTCTGACTGCAACACTTAAGACATATGTTGACTTGGGTGTGAACTATCTACTTAAGGTCGATTTGACTTTATATTTTTAAAGATACTTCTAATTTTGGTTACATTGTTCTATTCTGATTCCTATAAAGATGGTAAGGAAACACAAATAAACTAATCGAACCTAGTAATATCTCATTTTACTCGAACTTTGACAACAATTAGATGCTACGACTACCATGAATGCTAGTGAGAAGAAGAAATTTCTAAATACCCATTGGTATTAAATCTGATGTTAGTGTAATTCAGTAAAAGTTCAAGCCTGGAGTTCACTTTAAGTTCTTAGAAATTCTTTTCTAGAAGCTAGATTAACTCCAAATTAAGGCCTCAATGTATTTTTACTACTCAAAGTTTATTGCAAGTTTGTGCTAGTAATATACTGGTTTATGCAGTAAATATCTCGTGGTATGATGGAGAAGATATAAAAGTTATGGAGGATGAAAATTACATAATGTTGAATGATTCAAACTATTTTTAGAGTCGATGAAGCAGAATGCAAAGAAGAAGTGTAAACAGAAATAAGTGAAGCAGGCATGCATAGAAAAAGTGTAACTTTTAAGCCTCATAAACTGAATCAAATAGCCACAGAAATGTAATATTCAAGACTCAACAAACTATGTATGTTCCCGCAAAGTTAAATTTTTGGAAAACCTATACTTTCTACTACTATCTACACACAAAATAATCCTAAAGAAATTATTCAATACCAAATAAAATACAAAAAACATCCCTCATCATTTCATGGTCGTCCAGTGTGAATCAAGGTACGGAACCAATCTTTATCTTCAATTTTAATGTCATCCAATACAAATTTTGGAATTATCTTATTCTGTAAAGCAGTATTTGCAACACTCCTACATACATTATTAAAAGGTAATAAATATTTCTTATTGAACTGTCAATAAAAAAAATTTGAAATTCAGAAACCACACCTTTTTCCTCTTGACTTGGGGTAACACCAATCAGTGAATTGTTGAATCAACAAATCCGGAGTCTCAAACCCAATATACTCCTGAAATGGACGCTTGCTCTTGAAGTACAATGGACATCTTCGAGAGCTTGTGTCAGATTGGTTATACACACCTACTGGAGATTTGTCAAACATTATAGGCGTAGCGATATGTGCTTTTGGTGTTTCCAATTCTCTAAATGTTGGTTCAAGAACAACTAATTTAGACTCGGTAAAGAATGGTATGTCATCAAATGGTGACTGATCACTGACAGGATTAATCACAACTGGATTGTTAGAAACTGTGAATGAAACATGAGAACTCATGAAGTGAATTTCAATAATGTACAATCTTGTTATTATATAAATAAAATTAAATATGAAAGTATAGAAATATTACCATCCAATGGGACAGAAACATCATCACGAAAAGAATATTTTTCAATAACCGGATCAACAAGCACTTCATTTTGCTTCTTGCTTGCAGTTGGGGTTTGTAAACCAACGTCCACATTCTTAGAAAATATATAGTATTTTAATAACAGTTAGTAATGAAAAAACTTATAACAAATTTATGATAGTTGAATGCAATGAAAACTAGCCTCTTTTTCAACAAATTCAGATGATTGTTGTTTAACAAATCTTAATTCATTCAATATCAACTTCACAAATTCTTCAACAAACTCCCTCATCCCATTGAATTGACTATCAACCTGAAAAAACATAAAACAATGAAAAAGATATATCAAAAACTGATTTAGATTAATAATGAAATTATAAAATTATAGATTAAACATTCTTTTTATATTCTATCATTTCTTTGAAAACCAGCACATACATAAATATAAAGTACTTAGTTAATAGTACAACTGAAAAATATAACCCTACAAAATAAAAACACAAAAAATATTGAAATTGAAATATGATGTGCATTATAACGTTTTACATATCATTCAAAACAAACCTTCTCCTGAAATAACGACATATGACAACGGACCTGCACATAGACATACAAAAAACCTCAATCACATGTTTATATTATATTTTGAAAACAATACTGAATATTTACTTGAAGATTAAACTAGAAACATACATTGGCTATTTCATTCTTTAAGACAGAAAATGCATCTTCAGTTATGGGTGGTACAGAATGGTCTGAATCATTACTACAATGTTCATGACCCAAGCTGTCCTAATGAATAGCTCCAAGGTTGAATTCCAACTCCTCTTCATCGGTAAACACAATGTCACTAAACACATACTGACGTTTAAACAAAAAGTTAGATATAAAATTAAACACTGGTATGCCCAAAAAGTGTTATTGCATACCGATAATATACATATAAAATATGAAGGAACAATGCTGATACGTAAAATAATTACTTAAGAAAATACAGTTAGAATATAAACATTACCTCATTGTTGTACCGTTTAAACATTGTACTCTGAAGATAGTCATAAAAAATGAGTTCTTCAGAAGACTCCCAATTTAAAATACTTGAGTTTTTTATCCAATCCGATTAGCTACACACTTATCAATGTTCAAACAACACTCATAGAACCAGATTTGAAGCGCAAGATGAAATCCTCAAAAATGAAAAGAGGATGATTTTTTTTTCATCTTATGACTTCATGATTTTTTCAAGACTTGAAAACACTCACCTCCCCAATCATACTTCAAATAGTGACCTGATTCTACCAAGTCAAAATCAGCCTTCTTTATGAACGTTCTTGGCAACTCAGAATGAAGAAATCGACTTATGAAGTATACTAATCCAATTTCATACAAATCTTCATCTCGAAAAGCAATCTTCTTGTTAACAAAATGATCATAGAAAACAGACCTCATTACCTTATCCATACCGGGATAATATCTATCCATTAATTTATTTTTTACTGTAGGATCGAATACAAAATCTGATTTCTTAAAACATTTCAACCCACTAACCACAGAAAATTCTCTCTTTCCGAAATGCAGATCTTTACCATTGATATTGAAGATGAATAAATCATCCCTATCGTTATAGGTTTCTGCAAGTAATAGACTACGAAGAAGCTATGGTTGAATTTTCAAAAATGCATATTCAAAAAATGACAAAATGGTGATTTCTGAAACATTTTGAAATGCTGTTTGGTCCATCTCTGTTTGAGATCATCAAACACATTAACTTTTATGTATGAAGACCAGTGAGTATATTGCTTTTTGTCCTGAAAAAAAAAGATATAAATTATTCACAACACTTTGACCATCAAATATGGATATATACTGTTTTTTAATAACATCTCTGTTTATTGCATACTTAAAAGTTAAAATAAACAATTTATAAAACTTTTGCCATGAATGTAAAAAAACAAAATGCACCAACTTGTTTCACAGTTATAATTTATATTTCAACCCTCATCCATTAACAACAACAAAAGTGCTACTTCAACTTTAAACCATAACAACAACAAAAGTTAAATTTTCAACTTTCAACCACTAACAACAACAAAAGAAATATTTTAACATAATCCGAACAATAACAATATCAAGAGTTATATTTCAACTTTAAACCACAAAAACTCAAAAATTAAAAAAGGCTAATTTACATGCATGTCATTAAAAAAATTAAAATTAATTCAATATCAATTTAACCAATTTAATACATATATGAAAAAAAAACAGATTACACTAACCTTGAACACATTTCTTAATTTTTTTTTTGTCAGACATTTTATCATCCACTTTGCCAACACTCACATTGACCTTAGACCTTGTAACTCTAACATTTTCACTAATTTTGATTTTTGATTTTTTTATTTTAGGCGCGGGAGTTTCATCTTCAAAATTCAAATCGGAATCATGTTGACCAACAAGCTTTTTCCTCTTATCAACCTTCTTAAAACCTGGAGCAACTTTTTTTGATAAAATATAGCTTTGCATGTTGAGTTGTTGCTTGAAGGATGGTGAAATCTTTGAAAAATCGAATTTCACCGGCAAAATTTCACTTTTATTGTGAGAAATAGAATCAACTTCAACAACTTTTTTCTTGTTCTTTGATTTTGGAGATGGAGTAAAGCACCCCAAATCAAACGACGGTCTTGAAAGATTAATAGGACTATTTTGTTGTATAATTCTAGGGCTTTTCCTATTAGGGGTAGAATCAAACTTGATTTTTTCGGACATTGTTTCAAGAAAACTAGAACAAGTTTAAGATATTAAACCAAACTCAAATGGTGACTGGTGTTGGGAAACCAAAAATTATACTCAAAAGAAAAGTAAAAAAACTGAAAAGAGTAAGATACCGTAAAAGAAGGGAGTAGACTTTTATTGATAGTTATTAAAAGTTATTAAAAGATATATTACGTATGAAGGGAAAAAAGAGTTTAAAAAGTTAAAGAAATAGACTTCTATTCATAATTAAAGACAATAAAATATAAAAAAGTGTATAATTTAGTTAATTCTTCAAGTTAATAAAAGAATGAAATCAATTTTTAACTTTACAAAAAATAATTACCATATATGACTCCTTAAATTGTGAACAAACTCTAATTTTTAATTATTAAAAAAATATTAAAATCTTAACTTGCCATAATTATCCAATAATCATTAATTAAGAGTGATAAATATTAATTGCAAAATATAAGGAAATAATATAAATTATAAATTGATTTTCAGAAATTTAACTAAAATATGTTTTTCTCAAAAGTTGCTATTGCTTGTAATTATTTCTTAAGTCTAGTAATTAATGAAAAGTTTTGCTATAACTTGTAATTAACAATCTAAAAAGTACATTGGGATAATTTTCACAATTTTAATCTATGTATGGCCCAATCAATACTTTAG
Source organism: Capsicum baccatum var. pendulum (assembly GCA_030864225.1). Classification (NCBI taxonomy): domain Eukaryota; kingdom Viridiplantae; phylum Streptophyta; class Magnoliopsida; order Solanales; family Solanaceae; genus Capsicum; species Capsicum baccatum. The sequence goes on from CM061550.1 coordinate 270,822,231, forward strand.
CCCAATTGTCCAAAGCCCCAAATCCAAGCCCAACTCTACCTACTATTTCTAATAAGTTCCTACGGTCCCTACCTCACTTTTTCTACTTCCTCACTTTTTCTACTTCAACTTTCACAATACGTAGTACATTAACTGCTGCTTCTTTTGTTCTTCATTGAAAGGCAGCACCACATTAGCTTCTGTTGTTCTTCATAGAAAGCAAACGATAAAAAAATTCTTTTCGGTTTATCATCTCACAAGAAAAAGCAAAAATTTCTTTTCAGTTTTTCCCTCTCGTTTGTTTTGCGTTGATGGTCTATGCAACTGCAAGTGTTTCACTTTCTTCCTGCTGATTATACTTGTGCCATATTTTTGAGAGTCTCGGCTAGCTCAGATTTTGCAATATTTTCTTATTTAGTTTCTTAATTCCCTATATCTCGTTTACGCTCGCTTTCGTAGTATAGTCTTCTCTTTATTTTTTATGGGATGTTTTTGGTGATTAAATCTGATTCTATTCTATAGTAAAATCTCAAAGTTTCATGGGATGGAACTTTAGCCAGACAATGGTGTAGCCGTTCAGAGGAATGGCATGAATGATGTATGGTTTGTGAAATTTTATGTATGGTTTGTGAATAACCCAAGAGAGATGGCATGAATGATGACTAAAACTGTAATCCATATGTTGCTTCATCTTCGGTCACATAAACAAAGAATCTTTCAAACGAGTTAGTAGTTACCATGGTCCCTGGTTCAAATGGTAGTTTTATGTCTCCTTGTTTATTTAATCTTTTCCCTATATGATTAGCTCACCTAGCTAGTCTATAAAGTAGACAAATAACTCAAATTTGCTCAACTTTGTCTCTTTTTGCTGTACACTGCAACAGAATATAAAGCTCTGTTTTACAATATGCATGTATGTGTTTGTAAGCTGTTGGATAATCTTAGTGCTTACAATATAAAGTTGGTGCTTTTCATCTCAATGTTGGTTTTGTTTAATGTGTTTGTTATGATTTTTAAGAGTTTACAGTGTCATTTGTCCATCATTGTACAAATATTTGATGAAAAATTATTCAATGTGATACTCTTTTTTAGGGGGTAAAAGAAGGAGTTTATTCCAGAGATGGTTGGAGTAGGCTAGTCAATAACAGAAAAATCAAAAAATCGAACTAAACCGTCACTTATTTTCCTTTTGTGGTTTGGTTTGGTTTGGTTTTAGAAATTCAAAAACCGACTAAATTGATTTTGGTTATGATTTTAACCACTAACCGATCCAAACCGACCCATGAACACCCCTAGCTGCGTCTGCAGGTTACCGAGGTGCGCGCGCAGATCACTTTATTGTGCAAAACAGTGTGACTTTTACCTCGAAAGGTCGCATCCCTTCGAGGTGTGTTGTGCATGTGTCCGCATGGCGTCCGAAATACACCCGCACATGGAGAAAAATATTTCTATCATATTCTTTGGATTAAAATTCCACTTGTTCATCAAGTTTCAAATAAACCTTGAAGGGTCGCATCTCTTCGAGGTATGTTGTGCATGAGTTCGCATAGCGTCTGAAATGCGCCCACACATGGAGAATAATATTTCCACCAGATTCTTTGAATTAAAGTTTCACTTGTTCATCAAGTTTCAAATAAATTTTGTCTAAAAAATAGATCTCATTGATCCAAAGCCGAGCGAGCAACAATGACGACGACGCAAGACACCACCTTGTTCTTGCCTCACTATCTATGTGGAGATGTGTTTCTCGATATAAATACACGAAAGCTTCTTTCTCCCACCAATATGGTAGAATTTAGTAAGCTTTCCATAAAAAAGTACACTTTCCATTTTAGTGTCCTTCTTTCCCTCCACTATGTTTTCCTCCATTTTCCAATACGGGCATGATTTATGTATTCCTTGGTGTTCCTACAAACTAAAGAGCCAGTGGAGAAGTTTTTTTTTGTCGAAAACATTTTGGTTTCGATTACGCCAAATGTTCCAAATCGCAAAAGGGAGAAGGTCGAGCAACGCTGGGAAATTCATATGAAAGGGGAGATTTAGATTCTTGAGAACCTGAAGCCAGTGATGGTTGGTCACATCTAAGTAGGAGATATTGATACCCATGTCTAACCAGAATTTTTAGCTTTATAGTAGTGAATAAACACATGAGAAGCAGTTTCAGGTTCAACATTAAATATAGGGCAGTAAGGATTTGAATTTAAACTAATATAATAGAGATAAGCAGCTGTAGGGATTTTCTCATAAGAGCAAAGCCAAAAGAAGAGTTTAATCTTCTCCAATGTACATAGTTTCCATATCTAAGAAAATTCGTACGTAGAGGTATTTTGATTAAAAAGGGAAGTATAGACAGATTTAGTGGGAAAATCCCATTTTTATTGTAAGTCCAATAAGATTTATCCCAGGTACCGATGGAGTTATTAGGACGAATAGTGATGGCTCGAAGGATAGTGTCACTAGGGGTTTCAAATGATTTTTTTCTCCAATCCCAACCAATCCCATTCCAAATATCCGACAACCGTAGGGCCTCTTTCCTTTGGTTATGGGAGACAATTTTGAAAACTACTCACTTACTCACTTTCACAACTTACTTTGAGGGTTAGACACCAAATTTCTTTTTTAGGGTTAAGGTATAAACAAGGCAAAAAAATGAGTTAGAGTTATGGGGTCATGAGCTTCTTTAATATTTTTAAAACTTGAAGAAAAAAATACAATTTTTTAAAAAATATAACATGATCTCTTTTTATATTTATTAATTTTTCAAATATTTATTAAAATCATTTAATATTTTCAACTGTATTTCTCTCTCCTCGAAAACCTTCCTTCTCCTGATTTTAGTTTCAATATTTGAAAATTTTTTTGCACGATTCTTGCTTCCTCAGGCAAAATTTTCCAATTTCTCTTGCTCAGGTAAGTTTAATCTTCTTCCCCGATCAGTTTTAGATCCATTTTAGTAATTTTTTTATGACGTATTGTGTTGGGGTTCTTCGATTTTGAAAAAAATTGCATTGTTCTTCATTGAATTAGTCGAAATTTGAGTGTTTTTAGTTAACATTGTCGATTCCGCATGTTTAATCGTGTTTTGCTTTGGATTATGAGTAGAAGTTTTTTAAATTTTTGTACATATATTGCATATTGATTTTGAATTTCTTGTACTGAATTGGACCCATTTTAATGGTGTTCTTCTTGTTGTGAATTGCACTGCCAATAGTTGGTGAAGTTGGAGCTTGATTTGCATGTTTGATGTGAGGCGTTTTTCCATTTTTCTTAATAGACCAGTGGTTGATAGATCGACCAGTACAAATTTATTTTTGCTGCAACTTTTTCATTTTTATTAATAGACCAGTGGTCAATAAAGTGACCATTCAGATTCGATTTTATCTGTAGATCATAAATGGTGAGAAGAGTTCATAAAGCAGTTAAAAGGTCTGCTGACACTGCTTCTAGAAGTAGAAAGCAAAAAGCCAAAAGAAGTTTTGAAAACTTCCAAGAGGAAAAAACCCATAGTCAATGAATCGGAGTTCGAAACCAAATAAAAAATCATTGTCGATATTTTTGAATATGACGAAAGTAGTGCACACGAGAGTGACGATGTTGAGTATGGTAAAGGTAGAAGTGAGGGGGAAAGCTAAGAAAAAAGTGAAAGTGATAGCGGGGAAAGTGAGGATGGGAGAGATAGTGGAGACGGGGAGGAGGATTCCCTATCCTTGCTAATTTGTGCGAGAGATATCTCTGTTGAGTCGTACGAGCTAACAACCTGGATGGATGATCTAGGTTCTTTTCCTGCAAAGATTTATGTGAGAGTAAGAATTGCGGTATATCGAGAGTTTAGACGGATTCTTATTGAACAAAAGTTGTATTCTGATTTTAAGAAGATATGTTTCAGACACTTGAGGCATATCCCAGAACATTTTAAGTTTAATAGAAAGATGGTCCATTATATGTTGCTGCGACATATAAAAAATCAGAAAAAACTGCATGAAATTTGGTTCTGTGTGAATAGTAAGCCAACTTGTTTCAGCATAAAGAAATTTGCTTTGATTATTGGGCTGAATTGTTCAGTATATCCCCGTGAATAAAAAATGAACAAAGTCCTCCAAAATGGAGAAAGCTTTCATTTTAAGGTGACGAAAAACAAGAACATTACTGCTGCAAAGTTGATTAGCCTAATGAAAGGTAATAGACTGAATAATCAACAAAAGTTGAAGTGTTCTTTGGTTTGGTTCGTGCACGCGATGCTGCTGGCAAAGGACCCCGTCAAAGAAGGTAGATTCGAACCACATCAAGATGATGGCTGATTTAGAATTATTCGGGGGTTATCCATGGGGAAAAGAGTCCTTCGGTCTGACCTTGAGCTATCTGACAAAGAAGACTGATCTGACCAAGCAAAATGAAGCTTTTGTCAAGAGGAATAATGCATCGTACGCATTATTTGGCTTTTCCTGAGCGTTTCTGGTACATATAATCTACCATCTTATTGATTTATTATAGACTCTTACATATTTATGCAATAATACATAGACACTGTAGATTTACTTATGCTTCTATTGATTGCAGGTTTGGATATATGAGTCCTTTCCTCATCTGGGAAGGTACACCGGCAAGTCATTGGATTCTCTTTTGTCCATTCCCCATCTTTTTAGATGGCACAGAGTCGAAGTGAGACAACATAATGTGAGACGACCCGTTTAAGTACAAAGGAAACAATACAAAGGTAGAATTATTCTTATTATGATCGATATGATAATAATATTATTATATTAGTGAATGCTGTGTAATTTGTTTTTATTTTTTATTTAAGCCATATACGGATGCAGTTAAGGATACGTCCACCGATGCGTTGAAGGCACAACTAAAAAACATGACTGTCCTGACTTCATCAACTAGGTCGCGGACGAAGACGAAGATTTAAGTGGCCACCATTATGTTCCAAGTCCAGCACGTGCTTGTGATCATACTGGTTCAAGTGGACTCAAAGCTGCACTAGAATCTTCTAACGACGATGACCTGCACAAGCGTGTTGCTTTGGTCGATAAAAGTCTACTGCATATTGCTTCTTTTGTTAGAGATGAGAGGCTGAGGAGAATCGAGAAGAATAAGAAGAAGCAACAAGATAAAGGTAAATTAATATTTTCTTGCTCTTCCAATTTAATTTTGTTGCATATTTTTTGTAATCCTTTCAAAATAATGCAGCGCACCTCGACAGTCCCCCTCGTAGCCAGCATAAAGTAAACCTCGAAGAACTTACAGTCACAGTGATGTGATGGACATTGCTGCAACAGATAAAAAAGTTGAAGAAGAGAAGAAAGAAAAAGAAACAGAAGAGGAGAATGCAACAGATGAACAAGATGCAAAAGAAGAATAAGAAGAATAAGAAGAAGAAAAGATGAGGAGATGACAACTGAAGAAGAAGAAAAAAATGAGGAGAAAACAAAAGAAGATGGTGAAAAGAAATCAGAAGAAGAAGAAGACAAAAATGAGAAGACAGTTGATGAAGAATTAGTGGTTGAACAGGAGGTTGAAAACATTGAAGAATAGAAGAAATCATTAGAAGAAGAAGAGAAGAAAAATGAGAAGAAAGAAGTTGAAGAAGAGGAGAAAAAACATGAAGAAAAAGAAGTGGATATGATGGGCATTGTTGCGGAACTCAATCAAGAAAACAAGTAGTTTGATGGATTTGGAACAAACAATTTTCTTAATGATTTATTTTTTATGGATAATTGAATTACATATATTTGGCATGTCAATGATGACATTTACTGATGAAATTATCTTAAGTTATTCCATTGTCTCATTAGATTAAACAATTAGCTGCATTGCGTTACCAGTTTAACTATTGTCCTAATTTATAGTGGTTGATTGAAAACATTGTAGAAGTTGTTCTTTATAATTTATAGACTCAACAGACTATCGATTGAGTAATTCATATATTTACAATAACTATTATGGTTTATAGAGATCGATGATAAAAGACATAGACATAATTCTTTATTAATTATAGATTACACCCACGATTGATTTAAGAAACCATACATCTATTTATTCAGTTTTCGATATCCTTATTACACCATTCCAGAATGCCAACAACAATAACAAACCATACAATAAATTTTTTAGGCCTTTCTCTTTTCCTCGGCCAAAATCAACCTTTGCTTTACTTGATCCCTATCCATTTCTACTTCTTTTAGTGATCCTTTCAAGTAATCCCTTTGCTCTTCGACTTCTTTTAACAATGTCATCAGTAGATCTCTATTTTCTTCAGATTCCTGAAGCCTTTAGAGTATATGAAACTTGAAAGCGCCTCAAAAATTTGATGTCAATGGGCTGTTCGTCGGTGAGTCTTCGTCAGGCCACTTACAAATAAGTATCCGCCATTATTCTTTCCAACCGCACAGTTAAAGAATTTTCAACCTGAATTTCAATCGGTGCGTAACGTCCTAAAAATAGCTGGATTGCCACAATGACATATGTAGGACACTTTTGCATTTAATTTTTGGAATGCTTGAGATATTGTAGTTGTTAACAAAAATTAAAGTCAAAAAAATGAGAGTGTTAACACAAAAATAGCCTTCCTTTTATAGAAGATAAAATTGAGACATTACCGCTGGATGTGATTTGACGTGTACTGTATTACCGTTGTAAAAATCTGATATTTAAATTTTTGTTACTACTGGACTTGTTTCATAGACCTTATTATAATCGATTCCTTCTCATGCTTTTGGTAGATGACGCACCGTATAGATAGACCGTCTAACATAAACTAAGAGCTAATTCCTTAATAACCGCACTAGACGATGCTACATATTCATAGACCATAACTAGCACACATTTTGAGAAGGATTATTTAATAAATAAAATAATAAATAATTAGATTTTATGCAATTAAAGGAGCTTGAACAAGTCATGTGATCGTATGAAAGTCCACGTAAATTGGATAAGGTAATCAAAGATGTGTGAGGATAATACAAAAATTTCCAACTTAATTTTAATCTTTTCAACTAATTACTTTTGTGTCATAATCTTATCTTTTAAAGTCAAATTTATTTTTTGTATTTTATTTATCAAAAGTTCTCTTATTTTGTCATTTTGAAGGCCTTCTTTGTTTTAGTTCTTTATTTTCTAAATTTGTTAGACATTCATTGACATGATTTAATTTTTAGGCATCAAGTTTAATTTTTTATGCATAAAAAATTTGTAGTCCTCAGTTACATCCCTCAAATGGGTCAACATTTTTTTAGGAAAACTTCACGGCTTAGCAAACATAAGCACCTAATTAACCTACTCAATTAAGTTCTAATTAATTATAATTCACAGCTTAACTTAACTATATTGCCCCCTCTCTCCTCCCATCTCTCTCAATCTCATCGTGTATTATTATATTTGTATCAACTATATTCAGTTCTTATGACCACCTTCATATGATTGTATGTTTGTATTTTTGTGTATTCTGAAAATGCTTGAAAAAAAGGTTATAGTTAGATAAAATATAATTTGATCTCCAAACAATTTATGATAAAAGCTCAATTTGAATCATCAGAGATTATAATCTCAAAAGATTTCAGTAGAATAGGAGTTAGAGCTTTCATACATACATTTGTTATGCTTTTCTTCTTTGAAAGTCTATTATTTAATCTAAGAAAAATATTATCCTTTAACTTCCCAATATCATTTGTACTGTACTATTTTAGAACTCCTTAAAAAGTATCATACTAATGTCACACACACACACAAAAACAAAGATTAAGAAGGAGAAATTTTTTAAAATATCTATAATTTTTTTTAAAATTTTAGTTCATATAACTTCTGAATATCTAAATTTTAATTTCAAATATTAAATTAATCTAACTGAATTTAACAAGAATGTGATGGGATGACGAAAGCATATTATTTGATCTTCACCGAGTTGTAAATATTTTACATACTTCAGAGTTCAAATCATATTATGTTGTAGAATACCAAATTACTTGTATCTCTTTATTTTGGTATTTACTGATTCCCCAGTCAAATTTTCTTTCTATTGCATAATATTTTGTTTAAGAAGTACCTAATTATGTGGCTATTTTTATCATGAAGATTTGTGAATAGGACATGCCTAGCCGCTACTAAATTATATCAATTATACATTAAAAAATTGTGATACAAATTATATTTTTGTAATTGAGTTCGGGCTCGGGCTTAGCACGGGCCTCATAAAACTATTAAATAGCTACACATGTTTACTTATTTTCCATACATGTTATTACATTTGTCCTCATTTATTATTTTATGATATTTTTATTTGGGACTTTGTAATTATTTTTTTTAGTATTCTTTTTTTTATAAATCTCTTTTTGTTCCTTATTAGATTACTTATTCCTTTTTACTCATTTCTTATATTAAACATTAATTACTTTTCTTTCTTATTTATTTTAGTAAATAACGAAAGATTTATAACTTTATTTACATTATTACTATTATTATTATTATTATTATTATTATTATCAAGTAATTAAGTAAAGTATGAATAGCTAAATTTAAATTTTTAAAACATAATTAATAAGGATAATTTTATATATTTTATCCTTAATATATTAAATTCTTAAGTTGTTTGTCAAGTCAAAGAAACAAGTAAAAAAGAATTGAGAGAATATCCTTTCTCTTTTTTTTTTTTTTGCTTGATCCTTGTACTAAAAATAAATTTTTTCTTTTGCTTATTATATTAGCAAATAAATAAAGATTTATTATTATTTTTCAATATTACTCTTATCACTAAGTAATTAAACAGATTGGACTGATACTGAGATTACTGAGTTTTCCTAAGTTCTGCAACTGACTGAGTTCTGTAACGGACTGAGATTACTACTGATCGTGACATGATTGATACTATTATGTAACTAACACTGGCTCTAAGTAAACAACTAAATTTTTGGGTATTAAATACCCCCAGGACTCGATAGCATGTAAAGTATAGCAAAGCATAATCTTGAATAACATAATAATGTTCACTTGGTCATAATTCAATCATAGAGATATTTCATCAAACACTTGTGATGCATTAACTTGTACATATACTAACATGTCATGATTGCATCATTTAATTCACATGGACATTCTATCAAACACTTGGGGAGCACAACTTAATGCACATAATCATGGATAACATATAAACATGGCAACTACAATGCCCAAACTTGCAATTTCATGGATTCAACATACAATTCATATAATTTCCCCCTAAATACTATTCTATTTTCATGAATCTTATCATAAATCCACAATCATGGATTGAAAACCAAATCAACATCATAGATTGATTGTCACATTATAAATTCAAGAGTTTATCAAGATAATCACATATTTGTTATACATGCTATTTAATTTCATGAAACTTGCACTTAAGTCATGGATCTCAACCCAACTAATATCAAGAATATGAATTCAATCTAATTGAAACATGGAAATCATAAATACTCAATCTTTGTACTTTGAAAAAAGGATTCTTGGACTCCATGGAAGGTAAGGATCCATGGATGAACATCTAACATACCTGGAAATCTAAATTTTTGAAGTTCTTGAAGACTCTTGGAGGGATTCTTGAGATTGCTTTTGAAACTTAGGGGCTAGGGTTTTCTATCTTTGAGAGAGAATGTTTTAAATTGGGGAAAAGTGAGTTAATAATGACCTAAATATGTTTTTAGGGATTTAATCCCATATCTAGGCATCATAAATACATAGAAAAGGACTGTTTTGACCCTGGGCGCAACTTTAATTTTTCATGAAATTTTTTTGATTTGGGGACCTGGCACGATGCAACGCTATCGCGCCATGTCACTGGAAAAAGACAGTTGGGAAATGGCATGGTGGAGTGACACGGTACAATCACGTTGTCACTTTAGTTGCGTACTGGAATTGCACCGCGACGCGGTGTAATCATGTTGGTACACTGGAAATTGACAATTATGAACTGGGTCTATGGCGCGATGCGCCATTATCATGGAGAAACACTGGAAACTAACAATTTCTATTTTAACACACTCCGCGATGTGCTACTGGCCTGAATGACGATGTTTAACGATTGAAACTTAAAATCGCCATAACTTTTTACCCGGTTATCGGATTTAAGCAAATTTTATATCGACGGAAAGCTTATTGAATTTAATACTTAATGAAAAGTCAAAATATTGAAAATTCCATATGTATAAAAGTGTATTCATCTTTAAAGGAAGCTTTTGACATTTTTGGGATGAATTTAAGCTAGGTAAAAGTACGGGGTGTTACAATATCTCCCCCTTGGGAACATTCGTCCTCGAATGAGACTGGCTAGCTAAGAAATGCTGATAAACTGAGCTGACACACTGAACATGCACACTAAAACATGACTACATGGCTGAACTACTGACAAACTAAATTTCCACACTGAACATTCATGTCTGATGCCTGGAATACATGACTGAACTGATTAATGAATGCGTGACTGAATATGCAACAATAACTGATACTAGGACTTATAGCTGTAACTGAACATGAGACTAAGTAGATATAAGGAAGACTGTTACCTTAAGTTGAGAACACTGATAAGCCTAAGATCACTTACTGAACATGTATGAATGGGAACATGAGAATATGAACGAGTCTGAAACATGATACACGAACTGAATATCGGTAATTGAACTGATCCCTTGAGTACATATCTTACGGCTGAGATTGAAACTAGAGGGTCAACTACGAGAACCCACTACCTCAAACTGGATTCATTTCGTGAAGAGAAAATGGAAGTTTTAGGACATGAAAGCTCAGGGATTATAGTGTATCTCCCCCCTGGGACACTATGTCCTTCGAAGAATGTTGACTTGACTGAGATACTAAGGAAAAGAAATAGACGATGCACGGGGCACCTATGAACTGAATCATAACTGAATATCTGGGATCTGAAAATGAGGCATGATACATGAACTGGGCTAAGCTCATTACTACTAGGATGCACTATCTTGGAATGGTCATATTCATGAAACTTCATATAGTACAACTAGATGGAAAGATGGGAAACGATACGAACTTGCCCGCCTAACTGCTAAACTAAACTGAATTCTTGGCTTTATGAACTAACTCATGCTAAAAACTTATACTCGACTAGAGCATTCCTTTGACACTCTTTCTATAGAGTTCTAATGACTTCAGAGAGTAAGGAACCTTGGTATGATCTGAATAAGAAATCTGAATCACAACATGGCTAAGATTCTATAATATGGAGCAAGGGCTACGAAATGTCATCTAAGACAGAGTTACTAAGCCTCATGTACTGAAACTACTAAATTGCCATCCTAGCCACATTTATCAACTATTCCCTCAACTGTAATTTCTACTTCAACACCGCATTTCACTTGGGGCTACTGAGAATATTCATATGGGCGTTACGCATGAATGCTTGAACATACTAACCTATCTGATTAACTGAATGACTGATAGCTGAATACTGGGTATGTAAGACTGAACTGTACATAATCTGAATAACTGGTCTGAAGCTGTAGGGCATTATGAATATAGGAGAGAGTGACTGAGTAACAGGAGATAACTGAGCATGAATTTGCGAAAACTATATTATCTAAGAATGCAAGACCAGGCGTACAACATGATTCTGAAATAGTCTGTAAACTAGGGTACTGATCTGATTACCAAGCTAAGACAGTGACTGTGATTGTAACTAAGAAAGTAACTGAGACCGTACTGGAACTGAATACTGAGTGAACTGAAACTCCTTATACTAGGAATTGTAAGCATGCATGATTTTTTGATAATTTGCATGAGTATGAGTTATGAGCATAGAGCTGACATGTAAGGCATAAGTACTGACATTACTGACACTACTACTAAAATCTGTAAGCCTGACTTGGTTACTTGTTCTACCATCTCCCCTTTAACTTAAAGCGATTATTCTAAATCTGTGAATAACTTAATAAACTCTAAATCAGACTAAAGCCACTCTGCTCTAGAGTCTGAGATACAATAATACTCATAAACACTGAACTCATCCTGAAGTACTACCCTTGATAACGTAAGGTCCACTGCTAGTACTTTCTTTTGATACACAATTCTTAGCTTTCTATAGCCCCAACAATCATCATATTATAGCTTAAACACCGACTAACTTAGAATCTTCAAATCTTCCTTCTATTAGCTCAACCATCAATAATTCAAACTTAGATTCTAACATATAACATGGATATCCTTAAATCCTTAATAAACGTACTACTTTCATCATAGCCTGAAAATATCACATCCACAACATATATTTCAAATCAACAAACTTAAGTTCTTGCATACACTGCTTCAAGCCTACTAATTCACCTTTCGTACAATTAGCCCCATAAAATATAATCTGCTCAAATTCAGATAATACTATCCCTATTTTACTACTGCTAAACCTCTGGGTCCTTGCTTTTAACTATAGGTCACATGCTATCATATGATTTTGGGGAGGGATCTAAGAGAATACCTAAGTTTGGGTAAATGCATGATTTTTCATATATCATGAATGAAATCTTTATTACCCATAAGGGCGCTGATGGGATACTTTTAAGCCCACATGAAGTCCCATAACTGTCTGTAAGGAGCTGTTTGAGAAATCTCTATCTGTAAGATTGATCGATCTTGAATGTTTTTGTTACCTTGAAAACACGGCAGGGCTGGTAAGAATAGAGCAAGGTGAGAATCTGTATAAATTTCTTAGAGGACCTTTCTATGGCACTATCCAAGACATGAAAGAAGGGAAACGTTTTCTAAAAACATCTCATAGCCTTCTATCCATAAGTGTGGCGCGCTACACACCTATGTACAAAACTCTACGCGATGCAGCTTTTCAGACTCCCTAGAACACTGTTGAACCTTAGGATCTGATACCAAATTTGTAATGACCCGAGACTACCCCATAGTCATCACACGATGCTTACGACCCCAAAGGACCACAAGTTAACCCATGAATGATATTTGCTATGAGCACTGAACAATAATAATGGAATTAATGCGGGAAAAAGGGCTGAAATGCCATAAGGCTCAAAATATCTAAAATACTGATAAAATATAACATCTGTAAAACTGAATACTGTCTGAAAATCTAGTCTGGAAAGACTCTAACTGAATCTGTCTGAAAGTGGAGTTGATTGGACAATCCCCCAATAAACTCCATCTACTAAAATACTGCTAAGTTGAAGTACTGAAATAAAAGCATATCCTCGATATATGAGGACTCACTGCTAAATCTGCTACTACTGGCTAAATCTAGCTAGGCGCGGTCACAAGCCTGAGCGTCCGAACCTATGATATGAAATATCATAGTGCAAGAAATGGGTATGTGATCAGTACGTGGGAATGTACAGGTATGCTAAATGAGGTAAGGCTGAGTGCATGGGTTTATATACATAAACAATAACTAACTAAATGATATGCAAGAGTTGGATTAGCATACATGGAGGATCTGTAACTACTGAACATACTGTGCATACTGTAATTGAGTATACTGGAACTGTATTTGATAACTGATAACTGAATATACTGATAATTTGAGATCATTGATAATCTGAATTACTGATAACTGAGTGACTGTATCTGACAGTCCTGATTCTATAAAATTGAAATGAGTTCTATTCTGAAGACTGAGACTGAAACCAAAACTGTAGTAGGTAATCATCTAACCGACATGCCCCAATCTGAACTAATAGGGGTCCAATCTGTAACCCCAATTAGAAGGGTGTCAGTACCATGCCACGGGTAAATACAATTATTGTGGAGTCAATCCTAACTGATGGGTGATCCCTGAGATCAGTCCTAAACTAGCGGGTGATCCCTGAGTATGTCAGTCCTATCTAATGGATGGCATCTCATAACCTACGCCGGCTACGTAGTTCTGGAGCTTAGGGATTGCTTCTAGGGACCCATTCCTATTTAACGGGTGCGCCCCTATCCCTAGGCTCGCTCGGTGCTAAATCCTACTCCCAACTGAAAGACACTAAACTGAGTATACTGAACTGGACAGATACTGAGATTACTGAGTTTTCCTAAGTTCTGTAACTGACTGAGTTCTACTAAGTTCTGTAACGGACTAAGAGTACTACTTATCGTGACATGATTGATACTATTATGTAACTAACACTGGCTCTAAGTAAACAACTAAATTGTCGGGTATTAAATACCTCCAGGACTCGATAGCATGTAAAGTAAAGCAAAGCATAATCTTGAATAACATAATAATGTTCACTTGGTCATAATTCAATCATAGTAATATTTCATCAAACACTTGTGATGCATTAACTTGTACATATACTAACATGTCATGATTGCATCATTTAATTCACATGGACATTCTATCAAACACTTGGAGCACAACTTAATGCACACAATCATGGATAACATATAAACATGGCAACTACAATGCCCAAACTTGCAATTTCATGGATTTAACGTACAATTCGTATAATTTCCCCCTAAATACTATTCTATTTTCATGAATCTTATCAAAAAAAACAAATCAACATCATAGATTGATTAATCACTTTATAAATTCAAGAGTTTATCAAGATAATCACATATTTGTTATACATGCTATTTAATTTCATGAAACTTGCACTTAAGTCATGGATCGCAACCTAACTAATATCAAGAATATGAATTTAATCTAATTGAAACATGGAAATCATAAATACTCAATCTTTGTACTTTGAAATAGAATTCTTGGACTCCATGGAAGGTAAGGATCCATGGATGAACATCTAACATACCTAGAAATCTAAATTTTTGAAGTTCTTGAGACTCTTGGAGGGATTCTTAAGATTGCTTTTGAAACTTGGGGGCTAGGGTATTCTATCTTTGAGAGAAAATGCCTTAAATTGGAGAAAAATGAGTTAATAATGAACTCAATACGTTTTTAGGGATTTAATCCCATATCTGGGAGGAATAAATACACGGGAAAGGACTGTTTTGATCCTGAGCGCGACTTTAATTTCTCATGAAATTTTTTTGATTTGGGGCCCTGTCGCGATGCGGCTATCACGTCGTGTCACTGGAAAAAGACAACTGAGAAATGGCATAGTGGCGCGACGCGGTACGCGTTGTCACTTTGGTTGAGAACTGGAAGTGCACCGTGACGCGGTGTAATCACATTGGTACACTGGAAATTGACAATTATGAACTGGGTCTATGGCGCAGCGTGCCAATATCGTGGAGCAACACTGGAAACTAACAATTGCTCTTTTAACATACTCGCGATGCGCTACCAGCCTGAATGACGATTTTTAACGACTGAAACTTAAAATCGCCATAACTTTTTACCCGGTTATCGGATTTAAGCGAATTTTATATCGACGGGAAACTTATTGAATTTTCTACTCAATGAAAAGCCAAAATCTTGAAAATTTCACATGTATAAAAGTGTATTCATCTTTAAAGGAAACCTTTGACATTTTTAGAATGAATTTAAGTTAGGTAAAAGTACGAGGTGTTGCATGAACACACCACTTATTTATTTTAAATTAAATTTTTATGCCTATTCATATTTTCTAATTATCCTCATACTTCCTTTTTTCATAAATAAAGTCCTTTAAATGTTATTCACATATAAAGAAAAAACTTTAATAAGCATAGTAGTTTACCAGACAAGACATAATCAACGTATCACTAAATTAATTTAATTATGTAATAGAAAAATATGGTTTAAGTTATATTTTTTCTAAAATTAAATTTTATATTCTTTATCATGAGCTTGGTCCCGAGCTTATCACGGGCCTTATGCAACTAGTATAATACAAACTTTTGATAGTCCCCACAAGACTATTATAGTTATTTTAATTAATTTTTAATCCTCTAAAATTGTGACACTATGAATGATAAAGATGAAGTTATTTATCTTCTTCTTTGCCATATGGAAATTTGCACTTGGGGCATATGTCATGAAATGAGAAACTATTATTTAGTTTTTTCTTGTAATTTTTATTATTTAACTATTTCCTTCTTTTGAAAAAAATAATAATTAGGAGTAAAGGAAGGGGAATTAAGGAGGGAATTACAAAGCAGAAAATCAAACATTTACCAATAAAGTGAAAATTCAGATTCTCAATCAATTGAATTATTTAAATTCCCATATTGTTCAACTAATCGGTAAATCATTCTTTGAAGCTTTTCATTATAATTTTTTGTTTCTCATACTCACATATTATTTAATTAAGTCAATTACAAAAAATAAACGTCAAATATTTAATAATTAAGTTTTTACTTTTACTTCTGCTTCATGAATCATCTTTCAATGACATTATTTATTCACGATTTTAATAATAGTTATCTGACAAAAAGACCCCAAAACTTTGATTTTGACTAATTTTTGTTAGTTTTTAATGAAAATTGATTATTTAATTAATTTAAAATATTAAAATCGTATTAAAAAAAATTAATATCTTATATTAGCTTTTATTTAACGTAGTTTAAAACAGAAAAATATATTATGATTGTGGAGAAATTTCATCACCTTTTCCTTCTTTCTTAGTATT
This sequence comes from Capsicum baccatum var. pendulum, assembly GCA_030864225.1. Classification (NCBI taxonomy): domain Eukaryota; kingdom Viridiplantae; phylum Streptophyta; class Magnoliopsida; order Solanales; family Solanaceae; genus Capsicum; species Capsicum baccatum. The sequence continues at coordinate 270,838,721 of CM061550.1, forward strand.
TATATTTAATAGTAATTTTTTTTTATAAAATAAGTTTGTACCAACATCTTAAAATGAAGAAAGAGGTAAAAGAAAGGGGTTAAAATTAGTGATTTAAGGATTATATTTTATTTTGTTGAATTGAGTATGTTTTTCATGTATTTTCTAATTATTTTTATGATATGAATAGAATTCTTGTGTGGACAATTTTATTAATTTCTATTGAAAATATTTGGCATATTTAATATACTAAAAATTAAAATTATTGATAATATTAAAAATTAAGGTAGTGATATAAATAGAGATCAAATTATTTTTAAAATCTCTTTTTTTTTGGTTAATTGAGAATTAATATTGTTTAACATAAAGTGTATATAGTAAATTAATTGATTCTCGATGTCATTTTCCTGAGTTTATTTTTTTCTTAATTTAATAGAAAATTAAGCTTAAAGCACAACATTTAACTAGCATAAATTCTTGCCTCATGAAACTATAAATAAAATTATATATTTTTCACCATAGATAAGAAGACTTAGGAAACCAATTGATCCTTTTGATGACTTTTTCTTTCATCTTCCTAGATGTAGAGAAGAACTCGAACTTAGAATACTAGAAAAGGAAGAAACAAGTATCAAAATTTCTAAATAAATATATTTCTAGTTTTTTATATGTTCATAAATTCATAAAAATGCTAATATTTTTAAATTTATACGATCTTTGTGAATTATAATTATTTTATATTATTTTAAATCATGTTATTACATAAAATATTAATTCACTTGAGTTTTGTAGGAAAGAATGGAGGTTTTTGATAGTCCTCACATCACAAATTGGTGGTGTAAAATTTTACATGTAGTTATTACATTGCCATTATTTTTTTTTTTTCTTAATCAATTCACATATGGATCTTTATAATTGGTCAATATCACTTTTTTGTTATTTTTTTCATCTTAAATTATTTGTCACATTTCAATTTTAATGAAAAATTATGAACTTTAATCAATATTTTAAAAAAGATGCACTAACTTTAAATTTTCATATACTTTTGAATATCTAATTTTTAATTTTTAAATACTAGATTAATGACACATAATTTTCTTGAGAACTAATTATAAACACGTAATAATAATTTTTTCATTCAGTTTATATCTTATTATAGATTTAGTTATCGAAATAAAATATTGTTCTTATAATATTATTTATAGGTTATTGATGCTATTTAAAAATTTTATCTGTCGATTAGACATGCAATTTATTTTTTTCCTCTTGTAATTAATGGCGTAGATGCAGACAAACATAAGCAATTAACAAAGATTTTATTTAAGGTAGGATTAAGTATTCTTAGAAGAGTAAATACAACAAATACTCTCATTGTTAAATACTTTTAAAAGGTGCCAAAATAAATTATAGTAATTCCATCTCAATCAAAAATAAATTTTAAAATATAATTAATGAATCTTGTTATAAATATACCATATGTAGTGAATGTCTAATTTACCATATATAGTGAATACCTACTATACCATATTGTGTATGTCTATTTATGGAAAAGTTACAAACCCTAAGGTTAGTTAAAGGGGTTTTCATTCATTGAAATTCATCCTCAAGAGAAGAAATAAGAATTACTCTCTCTATTCTCTCTTCTTCTTCTTTGTTCTTTAGTTATTTCATAACATGTTATCAGCACGAGACTCTATCATGAGCACTTATTCTACGATAAAAGCAAGAGATGTCAGGTAATATCTATTATTTTTATGGTCCGTTAAGTTTCTTGTAATATTTATTATATAGAGGATATCACAAGATCTTACAAGCATATTCAGAAAAAGAAAAGATTAATATATGCATATAAGATAATCATCCGTATTCTGGTAAAGAGGCTATATGTATTTCTGGTAAAGAGGCTATATGTATTACTGTTAACATGTTTCTTTTCTATTTACTCATATCTCCGTATTATTTTGACCTTTGAGAATCAAATTTATAAATTTGTATAAATTATTTGCTAAATGCCTTTGGCAGAAAGGTTTGCTAAATTGCATATTAGTGATATAAACTATCTTTTGGTTGAAACCTAAGATTGGATGGAGTTGCTTATAATGAACACATATTATTTTCATCGGAAACTAGAGATTTGCGATTATGCCTCTAAGATTTCAATACCAACTCCCATAAGGTGGTTACCTTTAGAAGAAGAGATTACTACACTGAAAAATTTGTACATGATGAGGATCTGCACATTTCTTTTTGAGTTATTTGAAGAATCTTGACTTTGTAAATTTTGTAGTTCAGAGTCCACAACTGTACTATTATAAATTTAATGCTATGTAAGGAGCTAGGAAATTGTTTAACTTATTGAATTGGAAGGTCTACTTTTGATTTGTTTTGTTGTGTAAATTATACTACTGTTTGGATTAATTGCTGTAGAATCGTTATATAGTCACGTATTAATTACAATTTTGAGACGTTGCTAATTTCGTGAAAGACATCTACATGCATTTATTAATTTTTCAAGAAGAAATTTATCGACATATTCATATTATTAGAGGACTATTATCTACATTCTCTAATTAATTAAGATACATATTTTAATTGGTTGGATGACACGAGACTCCACCACGGGAAAGTACCAAAATTAGAGAAATCATCTGTCAATGTTCTTTGAAGGTAAAGTCTTGATTGAAAGAAAAAAAAGAAAAGGATTATCATTCTGTCTTCATAATCCATATATGACCTTTAAAGGTTCATTGCCTCGAGCAAGAACTACCTCTCACGGGTGTTGGATATTGAAATCCACTTAGATGTTATGGGTCTTGGAGACGCCATATAATCAAAATCGTGCTAAAGCTATGATTTTCTTGCGTCATCATCTTGACGAAATTCTGAAAATTGAATACCTTACTACTAAGGATCCACTAGTTTTATGGAATAGCCTAAAAGAAAGATTTGACCACTTGAAGATGGTCATCATCCCAAAAGCACTATATGAATGCATACACTATGAAAATAAGATGTTGGGGATCAAGTCCCATCGATTTATGTCTAAGACGCCTTTACATGGATAAGACATTGAGTTTGAATCTCAATGCACCATATTGACGATATTATGATGGCTAAGGCAAAATAATGTGTATTTCATGAAAAGTCATGAAACATGTCTCATTGAATATGCTCTATTCCCTGAAATGAATGTGGTAGCAATATATGATAAGTCTGAGATATGACAACTTACTTCATTCTTGAAGTGTATGTGATAGTAGTGCATAATATGTCTGAAAGAAGACAAGTGATTGAATGCACAAATATATGTATGGAGGGACAATATGATAATGATCATCAAAAGTGATGATATTTTCACACGCATATTATGATCATAAGATATGCTAGAGAAAAATTCTCTGCATTATATGTATGCCTCGATTTGCTCCTGACGTAGCAATATCATGAAAGAGGTTATAAGCTATCAAAATTTGATAGACTTAATTCACAATTATATTTCATTCCTGGGGAATGAGAATTTTGATTATTTCAATGCAAACGTGCACTTGATTGTGATGACATCACAACTCACTTCCGAATGAGGTAAAATAATTGAGAAGAGTTATGTTGAAATCTACTTATGAATTAGTAGATTTGAAATTTATTCATGTAATAGTAAATGTGAAATTTACTAAAGTAAAAGGTGCATGTCATGGTAACTTGGAGTTTGCTAAAATAAAATTTCATAAATTGACATGAACGATTGCGACATCTCAAAGATGTGCATACTGAGTATTGAGCATATATTGAAGAATTAGAGAATTCTTCATTACTTTTAATGTTGCTTGTTCTCATGATAAGTTGGTTGGACCAACTAATTTTGGGATTGGATCCCTTAAAATCTGAAAAGTGTAAAAGGTAAATATGGACCCGTTCACTATTCATGTGATCTATTAAGATGCATCGATATGAGATGATCACTTGTACGTTTACTGTCAACCTGTAGTTTGGCATTCATAAAGTTGTTTGCGCAATAAAATTGAGTTAAGAGGATAACTTTCAGATTGTGCAATTAAGACAATTAATCTTGATAATGATGGTTTAATATTAAATGACTTCGATAAATAGCTAGACCATTATTAATGAGAACAAAACTTCATGTGTTGGTCTGAAATATGATATGCACTTGTATGCATTAGACCAATAAATTATGATTATTTCTTCCCTCTCAATTGGTTCAAGGTTAGGAACCAACTATTCCATCTAATAATTTTGATGTGCGGTATACGATTAATGAATATACCATGATGCACAAAAATTGAGGATGTACATTAGTTTTCCTAACATAAGAGGGAGAATATAAGCAGTTATGAAGTATGTTAGGAATTATCACAAATCTTTATTCAAAAGATAACTCAAGTCAAATGCCGAAAGCATCTCATACTTAAGCTGCAAGTGCTCCTATTTTGTGTTCCTGATGGAAAAAGTCTATGCATGTATGAAGCGTGTTAGACCAATCGGATCCAAATGAAATTATCCTCGAAAAGGATAAGGAACGAATAATCATAATAAGAAAGCAATGCGCTTTTGAAGAGCCTACGACATAACACTTCATGAAACCTTATGAAAAGTTAAGGTACCTGAAAATAATGAAATGATGAGATCTCAAAATGTTATGTCACATTGTGAACCGATACGAAATGATATATCATCAATATCCTTGATACAATATTGGCGTAATATTGTGAAAGATTATGAGGATCTGAGTTCTACGTTTATTTAAGCATGCTGACGTAGAAACATTTATCAAGTGACATGAAAGGATGCATCTTGGTAAGTGAAAACTTATTTGATTTGTACTCCACACACTTGAAGATGTTACACGTGAAATGTTGAATATTGTCACTTGACAAAATATATCTTGTAAATACTATAAGGTCTGATATAGCTTTTTTTTGATTAATTATTAGCAAGATATAGTTCCGCTCCTACTAGGAGACATCGAAATGGAATCAAACACATGATCTTATTTTATTCTAAAGATTGCAGTCCCGATCTTGTTGATTATACTCGTGCTAGGTATTTATTTAAGGGATAATTACATAACTTAGCAAATATTGACTCCTAATTACCTTATTTAGCCTAGTTTTAATTAATTACAATTCATAACCTCCTCTTGCTTATTAATTTTTCATAATTACAATTTAGAGTTTCTCTCATGAACTTTTTTTTCCTCTCTATTCTCTATTACTTTTTTCTTCTTTCCTTTTTCAGTTTTTTCCTTTTTTTTTTTCGTTTTCTCTTTCTTTTCTTCTTCCAAAATTTTCGGGTTTTTTTTCTTTTGTATTTTTTTTCTTTTTATTTTTCTCCTTTTTTTTGTTTTTTTTTTCTCTATTTTCTATTACTCTTTTTTTCAGTTTTTTTTCTTCATTTTTTCTTTTCCTTTTTTTGTTTTCTCTTTCTTCTTTCTTTTTTCAATTTTTTCTTTTTCGTTGTCTTTTTTTCATTTTTTCTTACCTTTTTTTTTTTCCTTTTTCAGTTTTTTTCTTCTTTTTTTCTTTCCCTTTTTTCGTTTTCTCTTTCTTTTCTTTTTTCAATTTTTTTGTTTTATTTTTTTTCTTTTGTATTTTTTTCTTTTTCTTTTTTCTCCTTTTTTTTCTATTTTCTATTACTTTTTTTTTCCTTTTTCAATTTTTTTCTTCATTTTTTCTTTTCCTTTTTTGTTTTCTCTTTCTTCTTTCTTTTTTCAATTTTTTCTTTTTCGTTGTCTCTTTTTCACTTTGTTTTTTTTTCTTTTTCTTCTTTTTCTTTTTTATTTTTTGTCCTTCTATTTTTTTTATTTTATTTTTTTCTCTATGTTCTATTACTCTCCTTCTTTTTTTTTTGTATTTTTTCTCACATTTTTTCTCTTTTTTTTTCTTTTATTTTTTTCTTTTTTTTCATTTTTGCGAACTAGTAAACATCAATAAAAGTGCGAACTATAAAAATATAAATACAAAGGCAAATTATAACATATAAATGCAAGTGGTAACTATAAAATACAAATACAAATGCGAACTATAACATATAGATACAAGTGTGAATTATTATTTGTATCTTTTAATTATTGAAAAGGAACGATTGATTCTCTTTTTACGAATATTTATTTATATTTATTTATATGAGTTATATTTATTGATACAAATAAATACAATTCAAATTTTTATAAAAATACAATATGTATTTGTATTTTTAAAATCGTTGGTTTCATTTGTTTGTAATTATATTTGTATCAAGGGATATTTATTTATTTACAAGTATGAATAATAATTTTGACATACAAATACACAATGGTACATTTTTATCAAATGATACATTGCATATTTATATATTTTAGAATCAAGAAAATATAATTAATGCATTTACTTGTTTGTATACAAATACAAATGATAAATTGTACATAATTACGGCTAAATACAATATGTAATCAACTTACAAATATAAATACAAAATAATTCTGTAAAAATAAAAAGACATTGTCGAAAATAGAATACAAATACAAATATAATCTAAATATACAAACACAATAAAATCATAATACAAATATAATCCAATATAATATACAGTCAATTATAAAATACAAATACAAAATAGTTCTTTAAAATACAAGTGCGAATTATATAATACAAATATAAACGCGAACTACAAAATACGAATACAAGCACAAACTTTAAAATACAAATACAAATATAGTTGTATCAATGAATACAAAAATATAAATGACGGTGTGACTACAAATAGATAAATAATTATGGTATTTACGTTATCATCAATGACTTGTGCTCGAATAGTTATACTTTTTAAAAATACAAAAAATATAAAATAGAACAAAAAATGATAAAGAAAATAAGTACAAAAAAAAATCAAAAAAAGAAAAAAAGAAAGAGAGATACAAGAGAGAAAAAATATATAAAAAAATGAAAAAAAATAAAAATAGGAAAAATTAGAAAAAGAAGAAGAAAAAATGAGGAAAACACGAAAAAGAAGAAATATAAAAAAAAGAAAAAGAAAAAAAATGGTAGTGTTTTTGGCAAGACTAAATATGGAGTGTATTTATGTTTTTATGAATACAAACCACTAAGTAAAAGTGAATACAACGACTGTGAATCGAATACAACAACTAAATGGTACTGTATTTATATTTTATATGAATACAGACTATTGATAAAATTGAATACAGCGGGCGTAAATTGAATACAACTGCTATAAATGGTAATTATGTAAAATATGACTATGAAAGGTGAGTTTTTCAGCAAAATGTAGCTATTTTTGAAAGATCTCCTTTATTTAATCTATATAAATCTTGATCTCAAACATGCAATATGTTCACATGTGGGGATACTGCCATATCTTGGAGATATACAACACAGTCTATCTAGCCACTTCAATGAACAATACTGAGATAATAGCTATTTACGAAGCTATTCGAGAATGTGTATGGTTGAGGTCCATGATACATCTAATTCTAGAAAAATGTGATTTGAAATATGACAAAGTTCCTATGATTTTTATGAAGATAACGCAAACATGCTTAGCACAACTTAATGGAGGATTCATAAAAGGAGATAGAATGAAGCATATTTCGTCAAAGCTTTTCTATACACATGATCTCCAAAAGAATGGTGATATTAATATGCAAAAGATTCATTCAAGCGACAATGTAGCTAATTTATTCACCAAGTCTCCTCCAACAGCAACTTTCAAGAAGATGATGCACAAGATCGGGATGCAAAAGTTCAAGGATGTTCTCACTCAAATACGCGTTATACTCTTTTTTCCTTTCAAGGTTTTGTCCCACTGGGTTTTCCTTGTAAGGTTTTTAATGAGGCAACCTATATGCATATTGTTAGAGATGTGTACTCTTTTTCCTTCACTAGATTTTTTTTTCTACTAGATTTTTTCTAGTAAGGTTTTAACGATCCACATTATCTATCAATTAGACATTCAAGGGGGAGTGTTATAAATATATCATATATAGTGAATGTCTACTTTACCATATATAGTGAATACCTACTTTACCATTTTGTGTATGTCTATTTATGGAAAAGTTACAAACCCGAAGGTTAGTTTTCCCCTATAAATAAAGAGGTTTTCCTTCATTGTAATTTATCCCTCAAGAGAAGAAATAAGTATTACTCTCTCTATTATATCTTTTTCTTCTTTGTTCTTTAGTTATTTCATAACAAATCTAATTTTATGTGCGTCCACATTTAATATAAAAGTTACTTAATAAATTTCTATATTAAAATTGATATATAAAATACATTTGATATTCTAACAACTTATGATAAAGATCAAAATTGAATCATTAGAGATTATAATCTAAAAATAATAATTAATAAAACAGAAACTAGCTTTCTTGTATGTATATTTTTAGTTTTTCTTTATAAAAAATTTAATATATAAATAAAAAACAATTATCCATTAACTTTCAGATACTATGTGGTACTTTAATATTTTAGAATCCCTTAAAAAATATTAAAAATCTACACACAAACAAAGAAACAAGAGTTGAACCTCATTTTAAAAAATATCTATAAATTTTAATGGTAATTTGGTCCCGGACTCAGCACGGGCCAAATAGCACTATTTATTATATTATTATATTATTATATATAAGAGAGAATAATAAACTTTGGTAGTCTTCACAAGGCTATTTTAGTAATTTTAATTAATTTCTTAATCCAATAACACTATTTTACTATTATATATAAGAGACAATCGAAGGACTTTGGTAGTCCTCACAAAAGTTTCCAACTTAATTTTAATCTTTTCAATTAATTACTTTTATGTCATGATTTTATCTTTTATAATAATTTAATTAATTTCTTAAACCTATAATATTGTGACATTTGGTTGATATTGATGAAGTAGTATGTCTTCTTTCTTGCTATATGGACCTTTGCACTTGGTGCATGTGTGTCGTAGTATGAGAAGTTATTATTAGTTTTTTCTTGTAATTTTAATTATTTAATTAACTATTTAAAAAAAAAAAACAATTGGGAGTAGGGCAAGGTAAATAGGGAGGAGATTACAAAGCAAAAAATTAAATATTTACCAACAAAGTGAAGTTTAGGTAGTTAATCAATTGAACCATTCCAATTCTCATATTATTTAACTAATCAATAAATCATTTTTATAATCTTTCATTATAATGTTTTGTTTTTCATACTTATATATTATTTAATCAAGTCAATTGCAAACTATAAACTTCAAATATCCTTTAATTATTTTGTTTACTAAATTACTTGTACTTCATGCTTTATGAAGTACAAGACCAAAAAGCTTTAATCTTTCCCTTTGCTACTCACAAGACCAAAAGACTTTAATTTGACTATCTTTTGTTAACTTTTTAAATCAAAATTAATTATTTAATTATTTTTTGTACATGAAAATAGTCTTAAAAAAATTAATATTTTATATGAACTTTTATTTAAAGAAGTTTAAGAAAAAAAATATTTTGATCGATGGGAACTTATTTTTGTTGCATGAATAATTCATCACTTTTTTTCTTCTTTCTTAGTATTAATCTTTAATAATTTATTTTTCATATGAAAGAGTTTTATATAAATACCATGGGGATGAAGAAGATGGGGAGAAAGAGGGGTTAAAATTAGTTATTGCATGAGGTTATATTTTATTTCTATCAAATCGAGTATGGTTCTAATGTATTTCTTAATTATCTTTTATTAATTGAAAAAAAATTGTGAACACTTTAATCCATTGCTTTTGAAAATACCAAACATATTTCACATACTGAAAATTAAAATTATTGATAAAGTTAAGAATTAAGGTAATGATATGAATTAAGATAAAATTATTTTTAAAATCTCTTTTCTGGTCAATTGAGAATCAATATTTTTAAGCATCAACTATTGAGAGTGAATCAATTGATTCTCGATGTTCATTTTAATGAGTCTAATTTTTTTTTTTTTTAATTTAGTATAAAGTTACACTTAAAGATCCACATTTAACTTGATTCTTATCTCCTAAACTTAGAAATGATTTGAGGGCCTTCAGTAGCATGTTTCTCAAATCATTGGATGATTTGGACTTCTAGAGACGTATTTAAATCATCGGGGATGTCGGAAAGTGTTTTGTCGCTTTGGAATAATCTCTGGGAAGAACTTCGTTGATTGCTCCTTGCAAGAACTTGATAGTCAATGCCGACGTTGTTAATGCTTGTCAAATTCGTCTTTTCCGAATGTCCCTTTTCAGCCCCCCCCTCTTAGAATGTTATGTTACCCCCTATTTATAGTTGTAGGGGGGTAGGACTTGTTGCTTGTGATTGGTCGAAATATGCCACTTTGACACTTGGCGCCTTTTGACTGGTTGTTGAATTTGAATGAGATTTCCACATTATTTGAACATGTGGCGGCGTTTCATTGGACATGGATTTGACTGAGATACCACGTCACTTGATGAGTTTAGGCTTCAAGATGAGATGGACCTTGATGGGGAATAAAATGGGTTTATTGTTTTTTTAAACCCAAAATAATTTTAGACCCAATAAAATATGGATCAAATTCAAATTTTATATGAATTTGATCCAATAAATTTTACGTGTCTACAAACCTGGTGGCGAGACTTGAAGTACTCATGAATGCGTTTTCATTCTCATGACTTTAAAGGTATTTGTTTCTCATTGGTTCATCCTAGTTAGACCAATACTTGCGAGTGATCTAACTAAAGTTTACTCCATGGACTTTCATGTCGTGAAAGTCTTCGTCAAAGCAACCAACGATTTGTTTGTGGTGATCCTCATTTTTCGTCCACAATCGAGTACAAACTCGATATTATTTCAAGAGTACTAAAAAAGTGACCAACTTGATTTTTTTTGACTCTTCTTGGATAAGTATGAACATGAGAACTCACCACCTTATTATTTATTTAAATAGTTTTTACCAGCACAACAATGTGACCCTCTCAATGTATTTGAATTAAAAGTATCAACACAAACCCCTCACTTGACATATTGCACGTATGAAGTAAAAAAGTTGACTTAATTTTTTATACCAAAGGAAAATATTAACTTTCCTTTTGGTTTCATGTACCAAAGAAAAATATCAACTTCCCTTTTGGTTTCATGTACCAAAGGAAAAAAATATTAACTTTCCTTTTGATTTCAAGAAAGAATTAAAGTCATCTCTAAAGAAATCTTCTCAATATGGTAATTTTTCAACTGATTGACAATTTGAAATACCCAGGGATTCTCATCTTGTAATTTCACCAAAACATTCTTTGTACACAAACTAAAAATTCTTCATAGGAGCCTCTATATAAAAATCCATAACCCTTGCAAAGACATCCCTTGGTCTCTTTGTGACCATGTATTTGGAAAACACTGCTGGTGCACCTCAACCTTTTTGGCAGCATTGGTGGACGTCAAGTAAAGTATACAACCTCTTTGCAACATTGACTGAAGAAGTACATGGAGTGTCTTTCCTGATTTCAACTTCAAACACTCGCAGAGTAAAAATCATATCTGACTGTAGGAATGTCCAAATATTGAATGACTTAGTTATGGAGAGACTAGACTTGTATTGCATGTCAAACTCCTTCTGTATTGACGATTATCAATTTTTGAAGTTGACGCTATAAGCTATCATGTAGTGACTTCAGTTAGCATGTTACTCCTCTTTGCTTTTTTTTTTGTAGGTTTATGAAAAAATGCAAGTGGTGTCGATATCACACCAAACATATACAAATATTGTCCAAATGATTGGTCAGGAACCACTCGAGGCATCATTTTTTGAGTCGCAGTTTTCAATGGGCAACAACTAGGTGCTTCACCCATTTTCTCGAGGATTTGGCGAGCAATATTCCCTCTCATGGCTTAGAAACGGACAATCAGAGCAACACTTTTATACCCTTATCCAGAAAATTTATGCCTATTTCCTTAAATCTTGGCATAGAAAACTCCTTGCATCTCCGCATAGAAGATCAAGGGTTGAAAATCAAATTTAATGCTAATCGACACTGATATCAGCCATGTTGAACTAAACTGATGTGCTTCTCCCAATGTTGATCATGACAAATTGAAGCATCATGCTTTTGGTACCGACACCTAATTCTAGATTGAAGGTTCACATATTTGGCATCAATCCGGATAAAATCAAGAAGCTTCATCCGGTCAACACAGTAGATGTGTTCCATCTTCATTTTTTCTTTGTATAGGTTTATGTAAATGGTCTTGATGGCAGACCAAAAAGTTTGACATGATTGATGTTGAACCATTTGGTTACTTACTGCTTGATAAGAAAGTGACTTGGAATAATCTGATTTCATCCTTGACAACGCTGAAAGTTCCCCCTTTTAACTCCAGTGAGCATGTACTAGGTACACTTCCATAAACATATTTATTCTCCAATGGGATAACAAAAATATGAGTTGTTTGATTCATAAAAATGGAATTCAATGTCCTGATATGTCTGTTTTGTGGTGTGATGACCAACAATGTGATAAAATTTGCAGTATTTAGGATCATCGATTTTGTTTGATTCTTCAGGTCGCTTTGACTTAGGAAGTTCAATGATTTCTTTGGCTAGCAACTCGTCTAGAATCCCAGGAATATCAGAGTCGAAAAAAGGATATACCCTTTCTTGTAACTCCTTCAAGGTTGATTGATTTTTCACCTCTCGCATTTGTTGCTTTGGAGCTTTCTCTTTTAACTTTTGTCTTGTGGAGGCCTTCGTAAAACTCACAATTGTCGTCTGAGATTCCTCAATTTGATCTTCAGTCGAGTCTTTGAATTTCGTGACTTCTTTCCTAGGATAAAAAATAGGTGACGCCATTCTATAACTTGCAATACTTAGCTCCATGTCATAAGCGCGCGTAGCTAATTCTTCAAAAGTTTGAGACTTAATTTCTTAGAGGATATACACAAGGCCCCAACATATTCCTTGAATACAAATTTCAATCGCGAAAGTTTCAAATGGTTGATCCTTGCAATTGAAGCTTAATATTCGTCAACGATTTATGTAGTCCACTATAGAATCATCTTTACTTTGTCTTGTGTTTGTCAATTCTATCATGCTGACCGTACGATGGGTGCTGTAGAAATGATTTAGGAACCGACTTTATAGTTGCTCCCAACAATCAATTGATTAAGACTCCGAGTTCGTGTACTAATCAAAGGCGTAGCCTTTCAAAGAGCGAACAAACTGCTTGACAAGAAGATCATCATGTGTGCCAGCATTGCTACAAGTTTCAACAAAATGAGTGATGTGTTGCCTTGGATTCCCCTTTCCATTAAATTGTTGAAACTTTGGTGGTTGATATCCAATTGGCATCGGTAAGCCCTTGATTCGCTTAGAATACGAGTTTGAGTATCCTATAAAACTTTATGACAAACCGCTATATTGTGCCTTGATGGTGTTTGCAATCATATCTTGTAATTGTTGAACTGTTAGAGTAGTCACTAAAACAAATCGATCAACACATTGATTATCACTTGACTTGATGAGAGATTCACCATCAACTTTTTCTTGCGATGTTAGATTATAATTTGACCCTCCAGGATTGTAGAGATCTAACTTGCTCATAAGTTGGGTGATTTGATGATCTTTCTCATTAACAGACTTCTTTAAGTCTTCAATGGTTTGCTACATCATTGCAAACTTCTCATCCATGTCAACTGTATCAACCATGAAGCTGTTGACTTTCGTTGAAGTTGGAGAATTCATTAAGTCCTCAGATTCTCCAAAGTTGCAGACAGTTTTAGACGGTTCATCTGATAACATAGATGCAAAGTTACCCCCAGGGGTTGTAGTTACAGCCGAAATTTAAGATTTTATCCTTTTCGTCATCTCCAAAAAGGTGAAGTATTGGGATCCATCCAAAGCACAAGCATTGAGATTGTATCGATTGATGGAGCCAACATGTATGATCTCAGTAGACATGGCAGTAGTAGACTTCTTGCATGAAACTTCTTTGATTTTTCTAAAGTCCATTATAGTAGCTAAATTTGTGATTTTTCAATTTGTAAAAGGAAGAGATGAAGAACAGAATTGGTCCCATAGGGCGTGCCAAGCTTTGTTTGCAACAAATTTTTGTTGTGCTAAAAATTAACTGCAAGCAAAGATAAATAAATAAAAAACATTAATTTTTATTGATGAATCTTGTGAGTACAATTTTGTTGTTCTCTTGATTCTTCTCTCCTAAACTTAGAAATGATTTGAGGGCCTTCAGTAGCGTGTTTATCGAATCGTTGGATGATTTGGACTCCTAGAGACGTATTTCAATCATCGGGGATGTTGAAAAGTGTTTTGTCGCTTTAGAATAATCTCCGGAAAGAACTTCGTTGATTGCTCCTTGAAAGAACTTGATAGTCAATGCCGACGTTGTCAATGCTTCTCAAAGTTCTCTTTTTAGAATGTCCCTTTTCTGCCCCCCTCCCCCTAGAATGTTATGTTACACCCTATTTATAGTTATAGGGGATAGGCCTAGTTGCTTGTGATTAGTTGAAATATGTCACTTTGACACTTGACGCCTTTTGACTGATTGTTGAATTTGAATGAGATTTTCATATCATTTGTACACGTGGCGGCATCTCATTAGTCTTATATTTGACTAGGATGCCATGTCACTTGATGAGTTTAGGCTTTAAGGTGAGATGTACCTTGATGGGGAATAAAATGGGCTTATTATTTTTTTAAGCCCAAAATAATTTTAAACCCAATAAAATATGGATCAAATTCAAATTTCATATGAATTTGATCCAATAAAATTTACGTGTCTGCAAAGTTTTAATAAACTTGTAAGGACTCATAAAAGAAACATCTTTAAAAAGTATTTTATTGAGTTCAATTTTTAATTATTTAATTTATCGTAAATCATACAATAGTTTGTAGCATCAAATATTTTTATATTAATCAAATATTGTATTATTTTTTAAAAAAATAAATTAGCCAATGTAAAGTTTAATTGAGAAAAAATAATGAAATTAATTATACATAATGCAAAAATCAATTTAGATCGTTAAAGGTTTTCATTCAAAATCTTTTAGTAAAATAAAAAAGAGAAAATCTTTCGTGTGTGCATTTGTTTGAAAATTAAAAGAAATACTAAAATATACCACAAGAAAAATTGTTATTTTTAACTTATACAATCTATTACTCCCTCCGTTTTAATTTATTTGTTTGGTTTTGACTTAACACAAAGCTAAAGAAAAAGTAACGAATATTTTTTAATTTTATGGTCTTAAACTAATAATATGTAGAAAGGACCAAAATATTTGTTGATCTTATTGTCTTAAACATGCCATGTGGAAAGCTGAAATTAACCCAAGAAATAAAAGAGACATTTTTCTCAAAACGAACTAAAAAAAGGACAAAAATTGAAACAAATATATAATTTAACATTTTAAAAATATCAAAAAATAATCAAACTAGACCGTTAACTAATATAATGGTACAAAACAAACAAAAAGCAAACATAGCAAGTTTTAAGAAAATTAAAAATATAAATGTTAATTTAGTTTGGGCTCGGGCTTAGCATGGGCTTAACGACGCTATTATATATATTATTATTAGAGAATTCCAATTTTTGGTAGTCCTCATGAGGTTATTATAGTAATTTTAATTAATTCTAATCCTTTAAAATTGTGACATTTTGGATGATAAAGATGAAGTTATTTTATCTTCTTTCTTGTCATATGGACATTTACACTTGGTGCATATGACATGAAATAAGAAACTATTATTTAGTTTTTTCTTCTAATTTCTATTGTTTAACTATTGTTTTTCAAAATAAAAAAAAAACTTCTTTCTATTGTTTACTTTACTTTACTACTATATATAAGAGAGGATCTCCAATTTTGATAGTACTCAGTTGATTTTTTATTTATTTTATCTTTAAATGAAGGTTTAGTGACTTTGCAAATTCTCAATCATTTTGGTAATTTGGTTAATTATATGGGCTTTTAAGTGATATTTATATATAAGGGAGAATCTCAAATTTTGGTAGTCCTGACAAGGGAATTTCAGGTATTTCACTTCCTTGGCTAAGTGAATTAAGAGAATACACATGGCATTTGATGGTGTTCTTTTACCCTTATTCTTTTTGTTAAGGTCATTCCCACTTGTGTGTTTATAATTGATATTCCTGTTTTTTATGTTTTTTGTTTGATTGTTTTTCTTATTATATTTTTGTATTTATATACATATATGATCAGATCTCTCTCTCATAAGCTCCTCTCTCTCTCTTTCTGTCTCTCTCTCTCTCTCATACCTAACATTCACCGACCTCAAACGGTCGATGTCGGCGACGTCATAGCTACACCGGTAACAGGTAAGGGACCTCTCTCCCTCTCTTCTCTCTCTCTCCTTGAATCTTCCCATTCTCATCGCTACTCCCTATCTCTCCTCTCTTTTCTGTTCCCCCTCTTAGACACTCCTATCATCGGTGAGCTTAGAGCTTCTGCTAGCTCGATTCGAATTTCGGCGATGGGTAAGTGGGGCAGCTTTGGTCAGAAAGTCGGTCAGAATAGGTTGGTACGAAGACAACCCAACACACAATTTCTGACAAGTTGCAGAGGTCACTCCACCGTCATTCCGGTGATGCATCGGCGAGAATATTTTGGTAACCCATTTCTGGCAATCAAATTAGCAGTACTCAAGAGCATCCCGGTGACATCTAAACCTTTGATTTTTAGCTGTTTCTTAATATTTAGTTTCATGATTTTATTTTGTTACTCCTTATTCATTACGTACAAAGTATAATTTAGTTTCCTAGATTGTTTGTTTTTTTGTATTATTTTCCTGCTTTGAGTTCTTGTGACTATAGTTGTGCCTAGATTGCTTAGTGGTGGGTATTATTATGTGGTTCTAGCTGAGAGGTCGATAGTGTATTCTTGTGCGTATCTGTTGTTTACTTACTATTTTTATACTGTTGCTTTATTTGCTTGTCGGTTTGTCTGCTGGCCGGTGTGGGGCCCTTGTTACGGGTATTAAGTAGTGGCTGCAGGGGTTGATGATCGAGTAAGCTCATGTCCGAGGGCGTTGAAGTTTGGGGCAGTTTTGAAAGAGGGGAGAGGAGGAAGGACAGGGGTGGGTGTGAGGTCTAAGCTGAGTGTTCAGGCTGGTCAGGTGACGGGTGGTGAGGGTAGGGTTTTGAAACATTGGGACCCTTCAGGGTAAGTCCGTAGAGTTGGTGAAGATTCTTAAGAAGAGGAGGATTAATATTGCGTGTGTCTAGGAGACTTAGTGGGTAGGATCTAAGGCTAGGGATATGGATGGATACAAGTTGTGGTACTCAGGCAGTGAGAGTTGTCGTAATGGAGTGGGCATTTTAGTGGATGAGGAGCTAAGAGGGCAGGTGGTGGAGGTTAAGAGGGTAAGTGATAGGTTGATGATGATTAAGTTGGTCATTGGGGGGTTTACGCTGCATGTGTATAGTGTTTACACGCTGCAGGTGGGCTTGGTTGAGAAGGTAAAAGGGAGCTTTTGGGAGGCTTTGGATGAGGTGGTGAGAAGCGTGCCTAGCTCGGAGAAAATTGTCATAGTAGGGGACTTCAATGGGCACATTGGGGTTTTTTCGGGTGGCTATGATGATGTGCATGAAGGGTTTGGTTTCGGTGACAGAAATGGTGAGGGAGTTGCTCTGTTGGATTTTGTAAGGGCCTTTGGACTGGTGGTTGTCAATTCAAACTTTTCGAAGAAGGAGGATCACTTGATTACTTTCTGAAGCGCATCAACCAAGACTTAGATTGACTTTGTGCTACTTAGAAAGGGGGATGAGGCTATGTGTAAGGATTGTAAAGTCATTCCGATTGAACATCTTTTGACTCAACATAGGCTTCTGGTGATGGACTTAATTATCAAGAAGAACAAGAGGAGTAGGGACGGAGAGGGTTAACCCAAAATTAAGTGAGGTGGCTTGACACCTGTTAGTGCACTGGAGATAGGGAAGAAGGTGGTGGTAATAGGGGTGTGGGAGTGTAGGGGGGACATGGATGTTATGTGGGATAAGGCGGCCAACTGCATCAGGGAGGCGGCTATAGAGGTGTTGGGTGTTTCGAGGGGTCGGGTAGGACGATATAAGAGGGACTGGTGGTGGAATAAAGAAGTTAAGAAGAAAGTGAAGATCAAGAAGGGGGCGTATGTTCAGTTGATTGAGAGTAAGGATGAAGAGGATAATCGCGTGAATTGGGAGGTGATACGGGATAAATAGACCTCTTATCTTTTGATGACATCTTTGAAGGCCAACACATAGAGGCTCAATACTTGGTCACCTCGAGGATACGAGAGCATACATGTAGAGACAATTTTGGGTACTTGATAGTGCAATGCCGAGTGTGGAAGATTGCTTAGAGCATTGGAGACTTGATGAATCATGGCCTTGGACAACACTTAATGGCTCACGACTTTGGACACCTTCATTAAGGGCATTTTGGTTACTTTACTTTGTCCAAATGCACTCTATGGCCTCCTCTCCTCATTATGGGCATTGTTGTCATTTTGCCTTGTCTTGTAATTGAATAAATAGAACACGTTAGGGTTATTTTCACTTAGTTTATGAATGGTGATATTTTGAAATATTGAAAATCCTCTCTCTTGAGAGTAGAACACCTTAGTGTAGTTCTAAGTTAGGGCTTGGAATAACCATTGTAGTTTAGGGCTTGGAAAAACCAATATTGTTCTTTGCTTGGAAACGGTGGATCTTGAGGTGATTTGATTTCCTTAGCGGACATTGTAAGAGTGTGGTTTTGATTATTACATTCATTAGGGGTTAGTGTTGAAATACACTTGGTTCTTAACCTTGTAATAATCTTGGTCTCATTATCTATCCTTTACTTTCTTGTAATCTTGTTGTTTGTTCTTGTTGTCTACTCTCGTCTTTGTGGTGTTGTTGGCCGACATTGATATTATTGTTATCTTGTTCATAATCTTGTGTTGTTAACTTAGTTTGGGTGGCTGTTTTGGTGTTGAAACGCACCATTTTATCTTGTTCTTATTGTTGTTGTAGTGAATCCGAGAGTGGTCTCCAAAAGGTCCTTGGATCCTTAAGATTAGTGGACTATTTTGGGGTGTGTTTTGTGTTTCCATTGTTGTTCTTATATTAGGAGGTCTACTAAGTAGCAAGGAAAGAGGCTAAGTTAGCAGTTACGGCGGCTAAGACAACAACGTTTGAGGGTTTGTATGTGGGGTTAGAGGAGAAAAGCGGGGAAAAAAGGTTGTGTAGGCTTGCTAAGGCTAGGGAAAGGAAGGGTCGTGACCTCGATCAAGTGAATTGCATTAAGGGGGAGGATGGTAGAGTGTTGGTGAAAGATGTTCACATTAAGAAGAGATGGCAGGAGTATTTTCATAGGCTTTTAAACGAGGAAGGGGACAGAGGCATTGTGTTAGGGGATTTGGAGTGCTCGGAGGAGAACTGCAATTTCAGTTACTGTAGACATTTTAAGGTTGAGGAGTTTAGGGAGGCTATTCGTATAATACAGAGGGGTAGGGCGATGAGGCCCGACGAGATCCCGATGGATTTTTGTATGTATGCTAGTGGGGCAGGCTTAAGGTGGCTGATTGATTTGTTCAATGCCATATTTATGACTGTAAGAATGCCTGAGGCTTGGAGATGGAGTATGATGATTCCTTTGTATAAAAACAAGGGTGACATTCAGAGTTGCAATAACTATAGGGGAATTAAGCTGTTGAGTCACAGTATGAAGATTTAAGAGAGGGTGGTTGAGTGGAGATTGGGGAGGGTCGTGTCCATTTCAGAGAATCAGTTTGGTTTTATGCTTGGTCGCTCGACGACAGAGGCAATTCACCTGGTGAGAAGATTTGTGGAGCAGTATATGGAAAAGAAGAGGGATTTGCACATGGTGTTCATCGATCTGGAGAAGGCGCATGACATATTCCCTAGGGAGGTTCTTTGAAGATGCTTCGAAGTGAGAGAACTGCAGGTGGTGTACATCAGAGCTATTAAGGACATGTACGATGGAGGGAAGACTCGAGTGAGGACGGTGGGAGGAGACTCAGGGCATTTTCTGGTAGAGACAGGTTTGCACCAGGGATCGACTCTCAGTCCTTTCCTTTTTGTGTTGGTGATGGACGTGTTGACGTGGAGTATTCAAGGTAAGGTACTGTGGTGTATATTATTTGTAGATGATGTAGTGCTGATTGATGAAATGCGGAGAGAGAGGGTGTGTGTGTGAATGAGAAATTGGAGGTTTGGAGGCAAACCTTAGAATCTAAGGGGTTTAGTTTGAGTAGGTCCAAGACGGAGTATTTGGAATGCAAGTTTGATGACTCGAGTCAGGAGGACGGTGTGGTGGTGAGGTTGGACTCTCAGGATGTTTGTAAGAAGGATAGTTTTAAGTATCTTGGGTCTATGATTCAGGGGGATAGCGAGATTGAGGAGGATGTCTCTAAGCGTATTGGAGTAGGTTGGATAAAGTGGAGGCTTGCCTCGGGAGTGTTATATGATAGGAAGGTGCCCCTTAAGCTTAAAGGCAAATTCTACAGAGTGGCAGTCCGTCCGACCATGCTGTATCGAGCTGAATATTGGCCAATCAAGAACTCCCATATCCAAAGATTGAAGGTGGCGTAAATGAGGATGTTGCTTTGGATGTGTGGTCTCACTATAAGTGATAGAGTTAGGAATGAGATTATCCGAAAGAAGGTGGGAGTGGCTTCGGTGGAGGACAAGATGAGAGAAGGCAGTTTGAGATGGTTTGGGCATATGTTGACGAGGAGCGCGGATGCCCTTGTTAGGAGGTGTTGACACCTATTTTTTCCCTCCACAACTACGTTTAACTCGGGTTTCCTCGATTTTTGAATAAAATCACAACAATTATTTTTTTCTAAATAAATGCGTTTTAAAATAGGTATTCAGGCTAATTTTGTCATTTAAGTGATAATTATATATTTTCGTCTTTGCATATACAAGATTTTATAAATGACATCATTTAAATGAACATTTTCATCAAAAAGGGACTTTAAATTAAGTATTATTTGGAAAATAAATTTTAAACAATTAAATCTGGATTTAAATACAATTTATTCTTACAAATAATCTATTTGGAGAAATACTTGTTTGGTTTTATTAAATCAAGAAGCTTGGGATTGAACAAGGGGACAGTTCGTATCAAAATTTCGATTTGATTTAGTCAACTTATTGAATTTGGCTCAGATTGAAATGAAATTGGCCCCAATTGAATGCGATTGACCAATTGGTATTTAATTTGGCTATAATTTAAATTCAATTGCCTAAATTAAAACCCAAATATCCTAATTCTAGTCCAATCCTTGAAATTACCTCCTAATCTACCCAATTCCAGGCCCAATACTTAAATCCCAAACCAACCCATTTTAAACAAAATCAGCCCAGCCCAACAATTCTCTAAATGACAACCCAACTCAATTAATAACCCCTAGCCCAAAACACCCTCCTGACCTGGGCCCAATTAATCTTCTCCAAATAACATCAGCATCAACAACATTCGAGAACAACAATGCCAAAACCACCTTCAACATTAACAACTTCCAATTGCGACAGACCGACCAGAACCCGACCCTCAAATTTAATGATTTCATTCTACAACTGTGTCTTGTGAACCCAGAATAAGGCCAACCCGACTTTTCTCCATACGCGTCTCATTAGTTCGTAAGAAGAAAGCTCAAGAAGCTTCCGAAATAGGTCCAGGTGTCTCCTCAACGGTTTGATTCCACGAATCTCGGATGAGATTGTACAATTTTGTACATACCTGAGGGTTTTTAATTGGTTTTCAACTGAAATTCATTGGGGGGAATTTTGATTGGTCTACCCGTCATGAATCGGGGGGAAAATAAGGTGATGTGGGGGGATTCAAAATTCAAAAAGATTTCGGAGAAGGGCCCCTATTCATTTTCTATATATAAAGAGTCATTCATTCTCTTTTGGGAGGATTTTTTTCCTTGGTATTCGAAGGGTAAAGACAAGGAGAGTCTTCTTTATCTTTGGAAGTCCTTTTTCTCTTTTGGGGGGAATCAAGAAAAAAGGCTCAGAAATTTGAGGGTTTAGAAATTGTGTTTAGAAAAGCTTTGGGAACTTGAATTCTGTTTCTTAGAAATTTTAGGTTTTTAAAATTGCTAGGGAGAGATTCGAGGGTTGAAGAGGGAAATCTTTTGAGTGAGTTTCTGATTCAGAAACAGAGAAAGGAAAATTTTAAAAGTTTCTAAATTTAGGTTGAAAACCTTAGTTGAAAATCTGTGGGGTTGTAAAATCTCTAAGACGTAAAAGCCAGAAGATGCTCTATTGGTGGTCCACGTCGCGATATTCTGATAGTGATGATTTTACTAATAGCTCGTTGTCCTGTTTTGTTGCCACGAGACAGGTAACACTCTATTTCAGTTATTTTTCAATTATTTCTCCTTCATCTCCCCATTCTGTAGTCATTCAGTGTCTCTCATTGATGTGGTATGCTGGGCTGCCTGCTGTAGAGGTCTTAAGGACCATGAGTAGCTGTTGTGGATGAAGGAGTTGAGTGTGTTGTGGTGTTAAGATTAATCTATGTTCGGGTTTGATTTCTGTCATTCTTTTACTTTGATGTCATGGTCTGTCGTTCATTCTTGGGGTTACTGAATAATTTTTGGACTATGCTCCACTTAGTGTATTGCTTGAGGCGAGAAGGGATGGATTATTAGGCTAAGTCTGCTGTTTTTGATTGTATTCAGTAGTTTAATAGGGGGATGTTTGGCTCGTAGTTGTTATTTGATTGTGCATGTCTGTTGTTATTACCAAATGGCGTCGCGATTGTCGAAGCTAGTGGCGTTGCAAGTAGAGCTACCTCTCAAGTTCCTTTGGCTTCTCATGTTCCAAAAGGACAATGAGTATGGTCCAAGATATGCTAAAAAAATCCTAGGATTTCTCGACGATTACCTTATTTGAGTGAGCGAGGGGAAGGATTGAAACAATCTGTTGTTTTGATCATCGTTACTATTTGTTGTTATTGTAACTGTTGAGCCATACTGTCATTAGTGGAACTGCCTATTGAATTCTTTGGTTTCTCAAAGGACGAGGAACAACGAAGATAAGTCTACTAAAAACAAAAAATCCTGTGATTCCTCGACGATCATCTCGCTACCAAAAGCTAGCCTTTTGTGTTTTCCGAAGAGAGAGTGAGGATGAGGATAATGGACTTTGCCATATTTTCCTTTGGTTTTGTGAGTTATGTCTTTTGTTTTGTTTCGAATCCTGAATTTAGATTCCCGCTCTTCTTATAGATTCATTTTCAGCATGAAATCACATTAGATGGATAACATCGTCGTATTTCAGGATTCTAGGCATTTGAGTATGTTTGTTCAGAAAGTCAGCTTAATTTTGTTGTCATTGTACTGTGTATAGTCTATACTCAGGCTAAGCATTCCCAAGGATCTTTCTCTGTCAACAATAATCAAGAAAGTAGGGATGAAGTTGCATTCATTTTACTCTCAACATGGGATTAGAGATGGGACAACGCATCACAATTGCTTGTCTCCGTCCTCAAATACCTGCTGCCAGAACTTAATACTGCAGGTTATTTAAGCACTCTTCCAGATTCAAATATTATTTGTCTCGTGGTCAAGTGCAATTAATATGTTGTCATTGTCGAGGTTATTGTTTCGAGTGACTGAAAAAGTTCAAAACTTGAAAGGAAATTCATTCCTTCGAAAGGGCTTGCTTTATAGCTATTACTACGACTCATGAGTCAAACATTGAGCACCTCGCTCATTCTCCAGGCTACTGTTATGTGCCTTATGTTTTCGGTTTTCTTGATGTTTACTTTCTTGATAAAATTGGATAACATGTAAGCTTTATGGATTAACATCTCGGTGAGTATTCAAAACCTCGTCCATATTCTGACCATGTGTCTAGCTTGATAGAATCTTGAATTAGCTTTCTTTTACTGATATTATTGAATATGAAGCACATGTCATTCTGATCATGAATATCTTTCAAATAAACTAACAGTATGTCATGCGCTACTCACGTTATCACTCATCATACGCTCTTGGGTATCAAACATGTCATTTATAATTGAGTGCAAATAAGTTTACATCAAGACATATTTGCTTAGCATGCTGTTTGACTATATGGACGCACCCTCCTTCTTTCTTATGAGCCTTTTCTACATCTTTGCTTTTTCAGTGACAGAGTATAAGTTAGTTCACCCTATATGCTTTCTTTCCTTCAGATGGTCGTATGCTACGTGTCTTACTTACTTCCTTGATTTGATTTTCGTGTTTACATTCTTCAATTTCCTTTTTTTTTCTTGTATAGTTGATCACGTCTTAACATTCTTTATTTTTCTTGTCTCGCATGAATCCACTTTGGAGTCCAATTGGACTCTTTCCCTTTGCATCCCTAAGTACCAAAAAGTGATCCTGTGGTGTACAAATATAAGGATTCAAGAGAAGAAGAATGGGCTAAAATCCCTTCTTTGAAGTGGCAAAGGGACTAGAAAGTCTCTTTTTATTTATTTGTTTATATTCTTTATTATCTATTTTATTTATTTATTTCCTTATTCATTCATTTGGGCCATGAAGCCAAAGTTGTATTTAATACCGGTGGATCGAGACTCGAGCTAAAGGCTCGAAAACATAGAATTAGGATAGGTGAAAATGGGTTGAAAACCCAACTAGATTAGGACAGGGTCGACGGTTTGGGCTCAAAAAGCCTAAATCACTACTTCCCCGCTTTTTGACCTTTTTCTTTCATTTATTTGTTTGCTTGTCTCTTTGCGAACCTAGTTAAATCCCTAACTAAGTCGCTAAAAAACTCATTTCACGAAAACTTTTTCCTTAATCAATTACTTTTTCAACAAATTAATTTTTTCGAAGTTAATCAAAAAAATGTTTTCAAACAGTCTGGTTAACCGCAAGTTAGCGGACGTTTTAGGTGCCTAACACCTTCCTAAAATGTTAATAAGAACCACTTACTCGGAATCTTTAACTTAAAATGATTTTCCTGTTTTGAATCATTTTAAGTAACTTTTATAAAGGTTTCTTAATTCCTTTTCAAAATTAAGTGGTGACTCTCTTCCAAAAGTCAAAATTTGCGGAAAAAAATCGTTTTTTCAAACTCAAGTTGTCCTCTTGAGAACCAATGTTCAAACCCACTCTATACACCTAGGATAAAACAAAACCAAAACCCTATTTTAGGCATGAGCCTAGGACGACCCAATACCCGAGCGGGGTATTGGGCCCATTAGAATACCTGACCTACGTCTATTGACCCCGAGTCAATTATAGATGAACCATATTTATGTGTTGAATAAAATGTATGCCTGTCTAATTTAATCCATTATCCTTTGGGGTCGGAAAAAAGCTTGATTTGCTTACTTTCGTAAAAAGAATTGAAGCAAGTTAAGCAAGAAATTGATCTATTTGGGAGGTTGCATCTAAGGCACAATTCGAGCGCCGACGGATTTCACCAATATGAGAAGTGGACAAAGCTAAGAAGGTAAAGGCAGACGAAGGAGCCTCCAGTATCTAGTTTTTCTATTTCCCTGCGCGGGAACTTATCCTTTTTCATGTTATTTCCCTTTTTCCCCAAAGATTATATTCCTCTTTTGTTATCGTTTGTACGCATTTTTGCCCGTTTCGTGTCTATATAAGTTGGGGGATAATGGATTGACTTTAGGGAAGCATATACTTTCTTCAAAAATCGTTAGGCCTAAACCCTTGGCTCAAAAAGGGTCACCCCAGTTAGGATACACATTATTATAATGTTTTGTGTGCTTGTGGTGTTTGTTTGGATCAAAGGAAAGTTTATCCGCTATGCTCCTATGGATGAATTTGTCTAGGACTCAAAACAATTCTACATGGTTATTTTCTGTCAAATATTTTGCATTACTTATCACATGCGGAAACTAACACATCTACCTTTGAGTTGTTTTACTTTACAGATAATAGAAATTACTCCATGTTGATATAAGCTGGCAGCACATCCCCACTTCACCCGATCGAAAGCGCACAAAATCTCATCCCCTGACCATCATTAAAAAATGATAGGAAATGACGAGGAAATTGCCCTGACTATTCGGGACAGTGTGATAGCGGAACAGAATGAGATGATTGCGGAACTTGCAAGAAAGTTAGAAATGCTTCAGGAAGAAGTAAATCACACTCGGGATTTGGCTAACTTGGCTATCACCGTCAATGCCCCCGCTCCAGAGGGACACGGGACTCCACTCCAAATCCCTCCCCTCAGCACACCTATTCTCGGGGATCAGTCGAATAACGTATCATCTATCTCCGCTCCTTTATTTGTCCAAAATACTAATCGTCAAAATAACCTAGACGCCTATCATCCACAAAATCCATCTGTAACCCCACAAAATCCGTCTTCAAATCCAGTTCCAAATCCTCAAAACACATTTCCAAATCTTCAAGATTCACTCCCAAATCCGCAAAATACGTCAAACCTACCTTTGAATCCACCAAATTCATTTCCAAATCAATAAAATCCTTCTTAAATTCCGCCAAACTAATCGCAAAGTCCACAGAGCCTTCCCAATTTCCAAAATGTCCTTCCCACTTACCAACCAAATTCCTTTCATCCATAAAATCAAGCCTCCCTTCCAAATCCCCTTCAGGCCATTGTATCCCCTAACACCTATGAACCCCTTCCTAATCCCGAGATGGACCATTACAAGGAGAAGGAGAAAGAGTGGAGGACCGGGCATGAAAGGAATTTTCTAGCTATGAAGGAAGAGCTCATGAGGATAAAAGAGTCTCATGGAGCCAGGGACCACGACGGTTTGGGGTATGACGACTTATGTGTTCACCCGGGAGTAGACCTACCAGATGGGTACAAAGTCCCTAAGTTTGAAATATTTGACGGTACCGAAAACCCAATGGACCATCTTAGAAGGTAATGTGAGCAACTGGTAGGGATAGGGAAGAACGAGGCATTATTGATGTGCCTATTCAGCCGAGGTTTAAGCAGTGAAGCCTTAGAGTGGTTCATGTCTCAGGAGCCAAAAAGATAGACTGGTTGGAAAGCATTGGCCATAGGTTTCCTTGATAGGTTCGCATTTAACATTGAATTAGTCCCGAACTGGTATTCACTAGATCGAATCAAATAGAAGAGTGATGAGAGTTTTTGAGACTATGCCTTTCGTTGGAGGAAGGAAGCTGCCAAAGTGCAACCCCCCATGTTCGAGGAAGAAATGGTATCTTTTTTCTCTCGCGCACAGGAAGGAGAATTTTATACCAGGATTGTATCCGCGGTTCGAGCAAATTTCGCAGATTTAGTAAAGATTGGGGAATTATTAGAGGAAGGCATCCGAACAGGAGAAATTTCCAAAACCCCAACATTATTTGAATCTTCTGCATTTTCAAAGAAGAAAAGAGAGGATGCGACTGTAGTCTCTACTAATTCGGTTGATAAGTTAAGGAGGAAATTCAAGACTAGGAATATTCTTTCCTCATCATCGTCATCAATTTTTCAGCCTGTATTCTACGCTCAACCTCAGTGCCAAGTTCCACAGCCAAATTATCAGCCTCATACTCAAGCTACTTTTGAAAATAACCAAATAAATGTCCAAACGTCTCCAAATTATCATCAAGAACCTCCTCCCATAAATCAGAAGCATTATAACCCTCCACGTCCAAAATTTGAAAAGAAACCTCCCCGAAACTTTACACCGCTAGCTGAAAGTCGTACCCATCTCTTTGAAAGATTGATGAAAGCTGGTTATTTGCAACTGATCCAGCCAAATCCTATCAATCCCAACTCCCAGTTTTATCATCCCGATCAAAATTGTGCCTATCATTCAGGATTCGCGGGGCACAGTACCGAGGATTGTATTAACTTGAAACATAAGATCCAAGATTTGATTGATCAGATGGTCATCAC
Source organism: Capsicum baccatum var. pendulum (assembly GCA_030864225.1). Taxonomy (NCBI): domain Eukaryota; kingdom Viridiplantae; phylum Streptophyta; class Magnoliopsida; order Solanales; family Solanaceae; genus Capsicum; species Capsicum baccatum. The sequence goes on from CM061550.1 coordinate 270,866,537, forward strand.
ACTTCAGTCGCCGACACCAAATGTTAATAGTAATCCGTTGCCTAACCATGGGGGGTCTACAGTTAACATAATTGAAATAGAGGGTGAATGGGTGTCTAGCAAGACCATCGCTAAGGTAAATTTAGAAGGACTCAGAAGAATGGAGGAGGTGGAAAAGATAGATAAAGTTGTGGCCGCCTTAAGTAAGAATTTATAAAGAATTATCAAGCCTATTATGGTCCCATAAAAAGCTTTTAAGCATGGAATAGAGTACCAACCAAGAAAGGAAGATGAGATCAAAGATAATTCAAAGGAGAGTCTTTTTAGGCCCTTGGCGCTCTTGTACCAGTCATTTACCATACATGAGATGTCAAATGCTGATGGTCTTAGGGATGGGATAGGAGATCTGTTCGAAGGATGCAATGGTCTACCAGATGATTTCCCAAAGTCCGGTGGGATGAAAAAGGTTGCACATGGAGAGGCTTTACAAAATTGGACTTCCACTCCACTCCTAATTCATCGCCTGTCGCGGTAGATGAAAGGGCAATTACTAATAGTTTTTAAAATCAGTGCTGATCCGGAGGAGGCCCCATGATCCACCCTTTTATGTCTGAAAATTTTGTTTTGTGTTTTACAACTTTCAAAAAGGCATGGGCCCACATTTGTGTAGGTCATAAGCCATAGTTTTTATTTATTTTTCCAAAAGGCCTCCCTTTATTTAAGAAGTTATTTTTTAAATATGATTATCTAGCATGATTTATTTTGGTAGCAATAATTTAAAAATCTGCCAATGTCATGTCATGTCAAGGGTTAGACGAACAAGGTGAAGGAAATAGTGATGAACAGAAAAGGTGATGAGGAGCGGTTAGTAGTAGATATAGAGGAATGTGAAAATCAAAAGAAGCCCAACCTGGAGGAGTCCTAATCCTACCTGAGATGGATGGTCAAGAGTGGACCAAACTAATCAATTCTGATGCGGTAAAGAGATATCATGCTTGAAAGATGTTATAGTTTTGTTTCTTGGCTTATTTGTAATCGCCTTTATAATAGTATCAATTTTATGATGTGTAATCGCCTAGATTCCTTTCCCTTTATGTATGAACTACGTGATGATCTGAATTCCCAAGAAAGGGATATGTAGGCGGCCTATGTCGACTTCGGTCAACCCATTAATTTCTAAGCATAATCCTGACTTATGTTTGACCTGATTCCTGCTTTAATGGGATACATAGGCGCCCCAACGGCTCAGTCATATAACCCCAGAAAATAGAAAATGGGGCAAAATTTTTGAGAAGGAATCTCAAAAATTCACAAGAGAAGATCGATGTCCAATAAAGAGAATGAAGATCAGCAAAGACTTCAGATCCACTTGGATTGGTATCATCTCAAACAACTTTAAAATGGGGCAGAAATTTTGAGGAGGACCTCAAAATTTTCACCAAATGTCGGAAAGTATTCCAAATTCCCCAGCACCAGAGGCTAAAGTCAAGCTTTGGAAGCCACCAACTGTAACAAAGTCTGGGTAGACTTAATTTTTGGCTATGATAGAACTACATGAAGAAACCCTCCAACAATGATCATGAGTTTTGGAAACCATCTGTTGAATATAGTCAAAACCACGAGGAAGACATTCGTTGAGATAATACATGACATGACTGGCAGAGATTTTCTAAAAGTTTTACAGAAGTTTTCAAAATTATTTTCAAAAATTTAAGACTATTTTCTAAAAATCTTACGACTCACTTATTTAGTATTTGCCTAGACATCATTTGGGATGGAGTATTAGGGTGGAAGTCCCGATATGGTAGAATGCCCAAGAGATAGCAAGGACCAAATCAAGGATCGAAAGAGGTCAACACGGAGTAATTTCATTCAAACTAATCATTTTTTTGTGGATGGAAGGTTCAATATATAAAATGAGGGTCTCTTTCAAGAATCCCCGAGCAAAATGGGAGCCACAACAGAGCATTAATACCCAAGAACGGTATTTTAGGGTAGCCCTAAAAATAGGTTCAACGCCCATTTATTGAGGACCTTTGATTTGTCTATCTCATTTCTCGATATCGTAGGCTACAAACAAAAGCTCTTTGTCTTCTTTACACATATCGCATTTAGAAGTTTCCTAAAAATAGTCGCTAGTAAAAGCAACTTTGTGTATACTAATCGTCTACCTTGAGTACAGGTACATGTAGAAAGCAGGACGCTGACAAATGAAGTCAGGGCTATTGCATCTCATCGCCACAAGGGCTATTGGATATCATTTCCACAAGGGCTATTGCATATCATCGCCACAAGGGATATTGCATATCATTGCCACAAGGGATATTGCATATCATCGCCATAAGGGCTATTGCATATCATCGCCACAAGGGCTATTGCATATCATCGCCACAAGAGCTATTGCATATAATCGCCCCAAGGGCCATTACATATCATTGCCGCAAAGGCCATCTCATACCATCGCCCCAGAAGACATTAAATATCTGTTGACACGCTAGAAAAACATGCTGGCGTCGAGGATATCTCATCATTTCGTGAATCAGCATATGAATGCATCGAGGGTACACGATTTGAAGGGACGCCTTTAACTCTCTATCCAAGGATGAATGATATATAAGGTTTTCTGGAAATTGACAATTTAAGGGATTATCTATAAGTCATATTATTTAAAATAGGATAGTGTGCAAGATCACCTATGAGTTGCTAGCCTGTAGGTCATCCGTAAGCCACAACAACATCCTAACCGGATAGTGTGCAAGATCGCCCAAAAATCGATAGTTCAAAGGTTATCCATAAGTCGCAACTAAATCCTTACCGGAGAATATGCAAGATTATCAAATTGATACGTCCAAGGGTTCTCTATAAGCCGCATCATATCCAAGATCGATTATGTCCAAGATTACCCAAAGACTAACAATTTGAGAGATTATTTATAAGTCATATTGTATCCAAGGTCGGATGATGTGCAGGAACACCTGAAAGCTAGAGATTGGAGGGATATCTGTAAGCCATCTCTTATCAAAAGTTGGATAATATGCAGGATTACCTAAAAGCTAGAAATTCAAAGTATATCTGTAAGTCGCCTCGTATCCAATATCAAATAATATGCAAGATTATCCAAAGATTGATAATTTAAGGAAAATTTATAAATCGATCATTGGCTATAACCGGAGAGGTTATCATTCAACATACAACAAGTGATATAGGTAACCAAAAGGGTTTCCACTCCAGCACAAGATTACACGGTTGTAGAGACCATTATGCATAAAGTATCGGCGGTGTCCAAAAAGGCCACCCCACTCTGAAGGTACACAAAAGGATGACTTCTCTTTTTAGACAACAACTCACGCGGAGATATGGTAAAATACTATATACTTCATTCGTGAATTGACCTTATCACTAATGATTTTTGTGTGAGAAATTGTCGAGATCATCCGAGAGGATGAAAATATCAAACCAAAACCACAGGTGCGAACGACTCCAAAAAGGACGCTGCACAACGTGGAACTCTTTCTCAGTAGCAAAACGGGACATAGTTTGGAGAGGGATGTCAAACTCTCTAGACGCGAGCTAAATGATGATTACCACCAACATTTGACCATGCCTCTATTAGAAGGCATGTGGGTATTTTTGGATATTCTGGTCTCAATTATACCTCTAGGATGTTTTCTTAACTCATACCGAGGGGAACTTTCTTTTTTATTTCAAATTCGGGTGACAACATAATTAGAGTTTTGGAAATTATGCCCAGGTAAATTCTTACCTATGGACTTGAATAGCTCTACGTTCATGGTTAAGAGGTTACAAGATTTTTTTCCGCAACTCGATTAACTTGTCACTCATCCTGATCCAAAGATCGTCTGAAAGAAAAGACTGTCTTTTCTACCGATCGAGTCGAACTACAAGCAGTCTGATTCCTGAGTCCTGGGGATATGTAGGTTGGGATCTATGTAGAAAACTTGACTTCATTCCAACCTCTCCCCCAAATCCCTTTATTCTCTAGTTTCTCGGTTTTATCAAAAACTCTAAAACCGAGATAGCTTGTGAATTTTTTGAAAATCATGGTCTATAAACTACAAGTGGCCTGAATTCTCATGTAACTTGAGATATGTAGGAAATTTGATACCGAGGTTCGGCCATAACTCCATGAAACTCGTGCAAAAAACCAATGTCTTTCAGATTCAAATCTGTGGTCCGACAAAAATTTAGGAACGTCAACCTCCCTTTGCCCAGGGTTACTTGCATCCACCCTACCCAAAGGGAGGGGACAATTGTTCACACCTAATTTTTTCCCTCCACAACTACGTTTAATCTCGAGTTTCCTCGATTTTTGAATAAAATCACAACAATTATTTTTTTATAAATAAATGCATTTTAAAATAAATATTCGGGCTAATTTTGTCATTTAAGTGATAATTATATATTTTTGTATTTGCATATACGAGATTGTACAAATGACATCATTTAAATGAACATTTTCATCAAAACTGGACTTTAAATTAAGGATTATTTGGAAAATAAATTTTAAAAAATTAAATCTTGATTTAAATACAATTTATTCTTACAAATAATCTATTTGGAGAAATACTTGTTTGGTTTTATTAAATCAATAAGCTTGGGATTGAACAAGGGGTCAATTCGTATCAAATTTCGATTTGATTTAGTCAATTTATTCAATTTGGCTCTGATTGAAATCAAATTGGCCCCAATTGAAATGCAATTGACCAATTGGTATTTAATTTGGCTATAATTTAAATTCAATTGCCTAAATTAAAACCCAAATATCCTAATTTTAGTCCAATCCTTAAAATTACCTCCTAATCTACCCAATTCCAGGCCCAATACTTAAATCCCAAACTAACCCATTTTAAACAAAATCAGCCTAGCCCAACAATTCTCTAAATGACAACCCAACTCAATTAATAACCCCCTGCCCAAAACATCCTCCTGACCCAGGCCCAATTCATCTTCTCCAAATAACATCAGCATCAACAACATTTAAGAACAACAATGCCAAAACTACCTTCAACATTAACAACTTCTAATCGCGACAGATCGACCAGAACCCGACCCTCAAATTTAACGATTTCAGTCTATGACCCGTGTCTCGTGAACCCAGAATGAGGCCGACCCAACCTTTCTCCATACACGTCTCATTAGTTCATACGAAGAAAGCTCGAGAAGCTTCTGAAATAGGTCCAGGTATCTCCTCAAAGGTTCGATTCCACAAATCTCAGATGAGATTGTACAATTTCGTACATACCTGGGGGTTTTTAATTGGTTTTCAACTGAAAACCGTTGGGGGGATTTTGATTGGTCTACCCATTACGAATCGGGGGGAAAATAAGGTGATGTGGGGAGATTCAAAATTCAAAATATTTTTGGAGAAGGGCCGCGACTGAAGAAGAGCCAGGGGATCGGTCTGAGATCGAAAGAGGCTTGGATCAATTTGAATTGGCCAAGATTAAAGAAAAAAAAGATTGCTTGGCTGAACAGATTAGCCCCTGATTGAATTGGAGAAGGCACGCCTAGTTCGAAGGTTGTGGCACCACAACTTGGGTGAACTTTCATCACCAAGTGAGATGGTTGAAATGATTATTGACTGCTTCGCCAGCAAAGATGCCTATAATTCCAATAAACCCAATGTACCCAGGGCTAATTTACGGCACTTGAGGGCTTGGTTGACACGGGCACAACAATCGGCGGAGCGCGATGGGAGGGGAAACATGAGTATAAAAAAGAAGATTTCTTCCATATCCATAATTGAAGGATATTTCAAGTAGCTGACGTATTGTTTCACATTACAATTTCTCAACCATTCTACATTCCCAAAATGGATCCTATCAAATATTTCACATTTTCTATGATTATCTCTATTTCAGGTATTCGGGGAATCCTCCTTAATAGACAAAATATTCCTATTATGTCAATGCCAATTGAATCAATGTTATTAGCTGTGAATTTGAACTTTTTGGTATTTTCTATTTGCGGAATCTGCTATTGGGTTAGCTATTTCGTTATTACTTTTTGAGTCTGAGGGACTATTGTTGTAGAATCTATTAATAGCATTCAAGGTTAAAGATGACTCCTAGAGAGTTACCGAAATACGAAGTTCTCTTCTCCTTTCTTTCTTTCTCTTCTTTCTTTTTGATACTTGGTTGGCAGGGTCAGGGCCTTTCTCGCTGGGCGAGCGCATATGATTCGTCAGTCCTTTCTTATTCTTAAACCACTTTCCATTAAGTTGATGAAAGATAGAGATTAGGCTTTCTAAATGAGATTGAGTTCCACAAATATTCAGGCTAGAAAGATGCTATTTGCTACTATTCTATCTATTTGTGCATCAATTTCGAAGAAGATCTCAATTTATAATGAAGAAATGATAGTAGCTCTACATTTTATAGGCTTTATCCTATTCAGTCAGAAGAGTTTAGGTAATACTTTCAAAGTGACTCTCGACGGGAGAATCCAGGCTATTCAGGAAGAATCGCAGCAATTCCCTTATCCTAACGAAGTAGTTTCTCCATAATCCAATGAACAACAATGATTAATTAGGATCAACTTGCGAATTTGTGGCACCATAGTAGAATCATTACCAATGGCATGCTGTTTGCCTAAGTGCGAAATTTTAGGTTTTCGAAATTTCTAGGGAGAGATTCGAGGGTTGAAGAGGGAAATCTTTTGAGTGAGTTTCTGATTTAGAAACAGAGAAAGGAAAATTTTAGAAGTTTCTAAATTTAGGTTGAAAACCTTAGTTGAAAATCTGGGGGGGAGGGGTTGCAAAATCTCTAAGAGGTAAAAGCTAGAATACGCTCTATTGGTGGTCGACATCGCGAGATTTCGATAGTGACAATTTTATTGATAGTTCGTCGTCCTGTTTTGCTTCCATGATATAGGTAACACTCCATTTCAGTTATTTTTTAATTATTTCTCCTTCATCTCCCCATTCTGTAGTTATTCAGTGTCTCTCATTGATGTGGTATGCTGGGCTGCCTACTGTAGAGGTCTTAAGGACCATGAGTTGCTGTTGTGGATAAAGGAGTTAAGTGTGTTGTGGTGTTAAGATTAATCTATGTTCGGGTTTAATTTCTGTCATTCTTTTACTTTGATGTCATGGTTTATCGTTCATTCTTGGGGTTACTGAATAATTTTTGGACTATGTTCCACTTAGTGTATTGCTTAAGGCGAGAAGGGAAGGATTATTAGGCTAAGTCTATTGCTTTTGATTGTATTCAGTAGTTTAATAGAGGGATGTTTGGCTCGTAGTTGTTATTTGATTTTGTATGTTTGTTGTTATTACCGGATGGCGTCGCGATTGTCGAAGCTAGCGGCATTGCAAGCAGAGCTACCTCTCAAGTTCCTTTGTCTTCTCATGTGACAAAAGGACAATGAGTAAGGTCCAAGATATGCTAAGAAAATCCTAGGATTCCTCGACGATTACCTTATTTGAGTGAGCGAGGAGGAGGATTGAAACAATTTGTTGTTTAGTTCATCGTTACTGTTTGTTGTTATTGTAACTGTTGAGCCATAATGTCATTAGTGGAACTACCTCTTGAGTTCTTTGGTTTCTCAAAGGACGAGGAACAACGAAGATAAGTCTGCTAAAAAACAAAAAATCCTGTGATTTCTCGGTGATCATCTCGGCTACCAAAAGCTATCCTTTTGGGTTTACCGAAGAGAGAGTGAGGATGAGGATAGTGGACTTTGCCATATTTTCCTTTGGTTTTCTGAGTTATGTCTTTCGTTTTGTTTTGAATCCCGAATTTAGATTCCCGCTCTTCCTTTAGGTTCATTTTAGCATGAAATCACATTAGAAGGATAATATCGTAATATTTTAGGATGCTAGAATTTGAGTATGTTTGTTCAGAAAGTCAACTTAATTTTGTTGTCATTGTACTGTGTATAGTCTATGCTCAGGCTAAGGATTCCCAAGGATCTTTCTCTGTCAACAATAATCAAGAAAGTAGGGATGAAGTTGCATTCATTTTACTCTCAACATGGGATTAGAGATGGGACAACACATCACAATTTCTTATCTCCGTCCTCAAATACCTGCTGCCAGAACTTAATACTGCAGGTTATTTAAGAACTCTTCCAGATTCAAATATTATTTGTCTCGTGGTCAAGTGCAATTAATATGTTGTCATTATCGAGGTTATTGTTTTAAGTGACTGAGAAAGTTCAAAACTTGAAAGGAAATTCATTCCTTCGAAAGGGCTTGCTTTATATCTATTACTACGACTCATGAGTCAAACATTGAACACCTTGCTCATTCTCTAGGCTACTGTTATGTGCCTTATGTTTTTGTCTTTCTTGATGTTTACTTTCTTGATAAAATTGGATAACATGTAAGCTTTATGGATTAACGTCTCGGTGAGTATTCAAAACCTCATCCATATTCTGACCATACATCTAGCTTGATAGAATCTTGAATTAGCTTTCTTTTACTGATATTATTGAATATGAAGCACATGTCATTCTGATCATGAATATCTTTCAAATAAACTTACAGTATGTCATGCGCTACTCACATTATCACTCATTATACGCTCTTGGGTATCAAACATGTCATTTATAATTGAGTGCAAATAAGTTTACATCAAGACATTTTGCTTAGCATGTTGTTTGACTATATGGGCGCACCCTCCTTCTTACTTATGAGCCTTTTCTATATCTTTGCTTTTTCAGTGACAGAGTATAAGTTTGTTCACCCTATATGCTTTCTTTCCTTCAGATGGTCGTATGCTACGTGTCTTACTTACTTCCTTGATTTGATTTTCGTGTTTACATTCTTCAATTTCCTTTTCTTTTTCTTGTTTAGTTGATCACGTCTTAATATTCTTTATTTTTCTTGTCTCGCATGAATCCACTTTGGAGTCCAGATGGACTCTTTCCCTTTGCATCCCTCATTAGGCCAATGATTTAAGAGAAGAATGGGCCAATCCTGTGGTGTACAAATACAAGGATTCAAGAGAAGAAGAATGGGCTAAAATCCCTTCTTGAAGTGGCAAAGGGACTAGAAAGTCTCTCTTTTATTTATTTGTTTATATTCTTTATTTGTTGTCTTTATCTATTTTATTTATTTATTTCCTTATTCATTCATTTGGGCCACGAAGCCAAAGTTGTATTTAATACAGGTGGATCGAGACTCGAGCTAAAGGCTCGAAAACATAGAATTAGGACATGTGAAAATGGGTCGAAAACCCAACTAGATTAGGACAGGGTCGACGGTTTGGGCTCAAAAATCCTAAATCACTACTTCCCTGCTTTTTCCCCTTTTCCTTTTATTTATTTGTTTGCTTGTCTCTTTGCGAACCTAGTTAAATCCCTAACTAAGTCGCTAAAAAACTGATTTCGCGAAAACTTTTTCCTTAATCAATTAATTTTTCAACAAATTAATTTTTCGAAGTTAATTAAAAGAATGTTTTCAAACAGTCTGGTTAATCGCAAGTTAGCAGACATTTTAGGTGCCTAACACCTTCCTAAAATGTTAATAAGAACCACTTACTCGGAATCTTTAACTTAAAATGATTTTCCTGTTTTGAATCATTTTAAGTAACTTTTATAAAGGTTTCTTAATTCCTTTTCAAAATTAAGTGGCGACTCTCTTCCAAAAGTCAAAAACTTTTCGCAAAACAGGAGGTGTGAGAGACTAGCTTTGGATGGCTTCAGGAGGGGTAGAGGTAGGCCAAAGAAATATTGGAGGGAGGTGATTAGGCATAACATGGAGCAACTGCAGCTTACTGAGGACATGACCCTAGACAGGAAGGTTTGGAGGTCGTGGATTAGGGTTGAAGGCTAGTGTGAGTGTGCGGGTTGTGGATAGGTGTTAGGAGAGTGTGGGGGTGGTAGTCCTCTTAGGTCTGTGAGTGTATTGTTTACTACTAGGAGAGTATCTGTTTTCCTATTTCTTATTTCGTATTGCTTGTACTTTACTTATTTTGTATTTCCTTGATATTTACTGTTATTATTTTATCGCTTATTTCTGTTGTGTTATACATCCTGTTTCGAGTTGCATTATGACCTTGCTATACTATTCTCTCTCTTGAGCTGGGGGTCTATCGAAAACAACCTCTCTACTTCTTTGGAGGTAACGGTATGGACTGCGTACATTTCACCCTCCCCAGACCTCACTGTGTGGGAATATACTGGGTTGTTGTTGTTGTTGTTATCACTTAACAAATTATCTTTCCATTAAAACTCCCTTCATCTTTAATTAATAATTACTTGCTCAAAAAAAAATATTCAAAAATTACTTTCATATAAAATCAAAGTTAGTAATAATTTCCAAGCACATCCTTATAGGAATTGTTCAATTCTTTAAAAAAATATATTATAAATAGGATAATTTAATTAATAATAAATAGTACATTGTCTTTATTATTTTTTTAGTGGACATGAAAAAAATAAAACAATAATTAAAATTGGGTGAATAGAATATTTTTGTAAAGGGCACGTAAATAATAAACACGATAAGTAAATGGAACGAATGGAACAATCTAAGTAAATGGACTGAATGGAACAATCTATTAATTTAATTTAATTATTATTTAATATTCTTATAGATTACTATTAAGTTAGTTTATGTAAATTTTTAAATTAAGGTTGTAACCATTTTTTTATATACTTGAAATCGTTGAATTATTTAATTGCATTAGATTGAAAAAAATAAATTTTGCAAAAGCTCTTGTCACATGAAATTATAGGTGAAAATAAAATAATAAATATCAAAACAAATTTATTTCTATTTATAACTAAGAAATTACATGCCCACAAACTCATTAAAATATCAATATTTTCTATTTTTGATCATCATTGAATTGCCATTATTAAAATATCATCATGTTATTTTATAAAATATTGATTTGCTTGTGGCCTTTTGATATATTCTAATTCTTCAATAATACTTTCTTCCTCACAAATAAAAAGTTATTTAAAATTATCCAATTATGTGATTAAGAATTTTTAATAATTATAGAACTTATCAACAAAATTTATTTAATACGTCGGTCATTAGATTATGTTGATTATAAAGTAAAAGATATAATATAAAATATATTTTTTGAATTTAAATTATTGGGCCCGGGCTTAACATGAGCCTCATAAAACTAGTTAGTTACATAGATTGAAAAAAGGAAAAATTACCTAAATAAACATATAAGTTTCTAAACCTCTAAAAATCCACAGACTTCTAAAAAATTACTTAAATCCCAAAGTTTCATATTTTTTGCTAAATTTGAGATAAAAGTTAACCCTACAACTAACAAGCCAACTCTTTACTGAAAATACTCCACATCTTCTCTTTGTACGGTGCAAAATCTGGTGCAGTTTCTATCCATCTTCTCCATCTGATTCAAAACTTTCAATCAAGGTAATTTTTTCCATAAAATCAGGTTCAATTTATTTAATTCCTTTTTTACGTTTTTATTTTTCAATACTTTTTTGGCACAAGTAAAGCTATGTGAAATTTGAGTCTTTTGGTAGAGCGATTTCGTCGATTTCACTTTATTTATGCTTCATTGTTTGAATTATCAGTATGAATAAAGAGTCCGGACCTTATTTTAGTCTTGGGTTTTCACAATTAAAAAGTATCAAAGAATCTCAAGAAGTTGTAAACTTCGTTTCGGGAGATTTGACTATGAAATTGATGTTTTCATGAAAATAGGTCAAAACATAGAAATGATCCCCAAACTATGAATAAATTATTTCAAAAGCTTGCTAAGAAGGACAAGAAAAAAGAAAGTGATTCTAAGAAAAGAGGATCCAACAGTTCTGCAAGTAAAGCTCCCGCCAAGAGAAGAAGAATTGTCGAAGAAATTTATAGAGACGAGCTTCCTAAGGTAATTACATGTACAGATTTGTTCAATATTAGGCCGAGATACATATTTTGACTTGAATGATACGTTTGTAAATTCATTGTTTATCTAGTTCTTTGTTGCTAATTTTATATGTATCTTGTGATTTATTTTGATATTGTAATTAATATAACAAAAGATACAAGTTTTTAAGTATATAGATATATGTTATGTTGACTTGTATCTGTGAGTTGTTAATGCTTTGATATGTATCTATTGGTGTTTAAAATTTACTGAAAGTTTTATTGTAAGAGATACAAGTTATGACTTCATAGATACATGTTGTATTAACTTCCTTAGGTTAATTGTTATTGAAAGTTATATTACAAAAGATACAAGTTTATCATAGATACATGTTATGTTGACTCATATCTGTGAGTTGTTGTTAATGCTTTGATATGTATCTATTGGTGTTTAAATTTTACTGAAAGTTTTATTGTAAGAGATACAAGTTATTACTTCATAGATACATGTTGTGTTAACTTGTATCTAGGACTAACTGTTAATGGCTTGAAATGTATCTAGTGTTGTTTAATTGTTATTGAAAGTCATATTACAAAAGATACAAGTTTATACCTACATACATACATGTTGTATTAACTTGTATCTAAAGTATGATGTTCTTAGAGTTTTTGTTTTTATTGTACTGACTTAATGTAGAGTTGTTGCATCTCAACTAATTTTTTCATTATTGTTTCTGTTTGTTTTTAGGAATTGAGTTATGTTATAAAGGAAATTCCAACTCATCCTCTTAGATTTGTAAGTTCATGCAATTTAAGATTTAAGGATGAAATTAAAGAAGTTGTCAGCCAAAAAGTTTTACACTTATTTGAGAAGACTATTTTCGAATGTTATCTCAACATACCTCTTTCTAATTATATTGGACAAATAACAAAATATCTTCTTATGATCAGATCGATCAACCAAATCAAGAAGAGATATATGTGTTTGTCAAAGGCCAGATTCTTAGATTTTCCATCTATGAATTTGCTTTGATAACTATCTTAAACTGTTTTGGTAATGTTGATGATTTCAAATATGAAGATTCTTCTCTGAGTTGGCTTATGAAAAGGTATTTTCCACAATCAACCAATGGTGTAGATAAGGAGGCATTGGTGGAACGTTTACTGAAGGAAAATTTTGAAAAAAAAAAGGGTGCCCTCCAGATGGCAATCCTATACTTCATCCACACATTTATCTACTCACAGCTGAATGTTTCTCCCGTGCTATTTTCTGATTTCAAAATGGTTGAAGATGAAAAATATCAATTCTTTACTTGGGGTAAAGTGTCTTTCTCCAGGTTGATGGTCTCACTTAGGCAAGAATTTTCAATGGAGAAGCAGCTTTATAGGTTGGGTGGTATCCCTCAAGTTCTTAATGTGTGGATATTTGAACTCTGTTCAAATGTTGATACCAAGGTTTTTGTGAAGGAGGTTAATAACATACCTCGTATATTGAATTGGAGGGTTGTTGCAGTCTGGCCTCAGTTTAAGCAGTTTATGATCGGAATGTTTAGCAAGGTACGATACTGACTGAAATTTTTTCATACATTGCATTACAGTATTTTTAGTTTTAATCGTAATAATATTTAATGGATAAATTTGTTGTACATAATGTTCATATGCCAACTTGTTCCTACTACGGACGAGTTTGAAAAACTTGATTTGCTCTATTTTTGCATCTGATCACCATGGTACATCTATGATGCCATCATTAATTGAAAATCCAGATCAGAGGAGTTACAGAGTGAATTTACCCCAAGTTACCGAAGATCATGGTAGTTTTGATGATTTCAGTACTACCCCTCCACAATTTTTGATGAGGGAGTCGATACATGCATTTTGTACAGTATCTGCACCTCTGACAAAGAGTGGAAAAGATGTTCCTAAACGAAGAAGATCAGATCATAAAAAACAAACCCAGATTCAAAACGCAAAAGAAAAACAGACAGCAGGTATTTTCCATATCAACATATGTTATATTTTTCTCATAATGAAAACGTTTCTATATCGTGTTGTTTTTCATGATTAACAAATATTGGCAGATCCAACAGATACCGAAGAAAAGAGTAAAGTGGATGTTGATTCAACAAGCATAAACAGGAAAGAGCTTTTGGTTAAAGCGGACCTAGATTCGTTAGAGTCTGAAATGAAGACATATTCGAAGACATACGTAAGGATCTATAATTTATTGTTGTATAAATTTATGATTTGTATGCATTTTAATTAATCAACTATGCATATTTATTAGATTGACTAAAAATTCAAAGATTTGGAGCGTGTGATGAATTACAGATTCACTGAAGTTTTGAAGTCATTCTAGCAGAAAAATGAGACTATGAAGAAGGTAACATGCTTTAAAACAACACACATTTATTAACGACTATATTGAATTTATTCCTTCTGCTCATCCTTATGTTTTAGGAAAAAGTTCGAAAGAGGGTCAACATTCAGATGATGTTGCTGATTTTGAAGGCTATAGTAATCCCATCAGGCCACATTTTGACTCGAAAAAAATAAAGGAAATAGAGGTGCCCATTAGTACATATTTACTATTTTAATTATCCTATAATGTTTATGTCTCAATATTTACTTACTTTTCTTAAGTACTAATTAACTAATTATATTGTATTGAATTTTTTTATTCTCTGATAAAAAATCTGTAGGAAACTATTCTAAAATTGAGCCAGCAATAATGTGATCCTTCAGATAACGTTGTTGATGATGCAGGACTTACTAGTACTGATAGTGTAGTGAAAGAAACTGAAAAACCAGTTGAAATGGAGGATGATAAAGTCAACCAAGCACCATCATTTCATAAGAATGGTGAACAACATGAAAAGGTAATTAACATTCATTATGTGTTTTGTAATTAACATGACTATTTTGGCATGCTTGAAATGATAAATGTAAACTAAGGCATATATGTAATTAACAGTTAGGTATCTTGTACAGTTTAATTAATTTAGTAGTAAGAATCTAATTCACTAAAAAAAAAATTTGAACTGACAGTTATGTTATTAATATTTCAGATTTAAAATAATGTTTGGATACAAGTTAAAACAAAGTTGAGATACAAGTTAAAATAAAACTGAGATACAAGCTACAATAAAGTTTAGATACAAGTTAAAATGGAGTTTAAAGTAAAGTTTAGATTCAAGTTAAAATAAAGTTAAGATACGAGTAAAAATAAAGTTTAGATACGAGTTAAAACAAAGTTGAGATACAAGTTAAAATAAAGCTGAGATACAAGCTAAAATAAAGTTTAGATACAAGTTAAAATAAGTTTTAACAAAAGTTGAGATACAAGTTAGAATAAAGTTTAGATACAAGTTAAAATAAAGTTAACATACAAGTAAAAATAAAGTTCAGATACAAGTTAAAAAAAAGTTCAGAAACAAGTTAAAATAAAGTTGATATACAAGTTAAAATAAGTTTAAATACATGTTAAAATAAAGTTTAAAAATAAAGTAGAGATACAAGTTAAAATAAAGTTGAGGTACAAGTTCAAGCTGTGAAACCATCCTCCTTCAGAAATGCATGTAGGACACGGGCTCCTTTTTTCTTATCCATGTTATACCATCAATTATGACAGTCAAAAGTATTTAATATATTCTTATATAATTCTAAATAACAAGTCCAAAATATCTTTGTTAGAACCTTTTCCTAAACATTGGGCATAACAAAAGCTTCAATGCTTCGGGATGCCTCTTCAGACATCTGTGTGTGATAGCTGGGAAAGACTTAACTTAAGAACAACACTTGCACTTATTTAAGAAAAGAATACACAAAACTTGGCTCTTTTTGTTTTTATGGCACCGAGAATAGTAACACAATAAATGATCCATCCTTAATTGGGGCTAGCATGGTTCTGCACGTTAGACAAAATTTATTGCTTAAGAGATAATCATCAAATGCCTAGAATTGTGTTGGTTCTGTTTGCAATTTGGCAAATGACTCAATTCCTACACTGTTGTTACTTGATATACAACAAAGAAACAACAGGTACCAGTGATTATCACTTTAATAGAATGCACTCTGTGTTAAAATATAATAGAGATACAAGTTCAAATAAAGTTGAGATACAAGTTACTACTTATTGGTAAAGTTGAGATACATAAATGGACATTATTGATACTATTTTGGTTTTAAAATAACTGGACTTTGTAAAATATTTGTTAATGTTTCAAATCATTTTTAGGATGCTGGAATTAAGAAACAGAGTGACATTGTTGTTGAAGAAATGCAACCGCTTGAAAGTATTATTCCAGGTTGAGAACATGATTAGACATTGACAATTTACAAGCCTCCACCAACAATTCCAGCAGAGTATGAGATTAGTGACACCGTAATTTTGTCTGCCTTTTCTACGCCAAAAAAGAATGTGTCAGATGATAAAAATACACCTGCACCGTGCTCAAGAAAGCCATCAAAGATTTACCGTTCTCCCTTTTTGACCCATTTTGGATCAAGTTGTAAAGGAAAGTAAAAGTTGGCTTCTAAAGAGTGAAAAAAATACCCATTCGAAGGTTATCACATTACTGGGGATTCACCTATTGTAGAGATAGAAATATTTGAAGAATGAATTAATGATGGCCTTTACAAGCAACACATGAAAAAGTAAGCAACACATGTATTATTCTAAATTCAAAAGTAATATACAACTAACTATTTATTTATTTTTTCAAATCAACTACACTTTTATGTTACAGGAAAGATAAGGACGATCACTACAAGGTTAATTGTTCAACACTTGGATTTCGTCAACTAGATTTCGTAGTTGCTTTTCCAAAATTCAAGAACTGGTTTTACTTGATGTATCAACAAAACAAGTGTTGGAATGATGATGTATTTTCATTATGGATAACAAAAATATCACATTGTGACATCGTGAAAGTATATTTTCATTAGTATATGCATTTCGTATTGCATGCTATATATGATGTATTAAGGTATTTAACACGGGATTTTTAGATAGTCTGCATAAATTAGATGAATTCTTTAATTAAAAATTCATACTAAGAAACTTGTTTTTGTCAATTTTTATTATTTGCTGCATTTTAGATTTTTTTTTCATTATGTTCATATGTTTTATTAGATATATGATAAAAAAAGATCTAACATCATATATTAATATGTTTCTTATTGAAATGTTTGTTTTTCAATTACCTTCATTTTTTCTTCAAACTTTGTTTAAGCCGATTTTCAATAGTAAATACATTTTGGATTGTGTGATATCTATGATGAAGTATTAAAGACTATTACATGAGTTACATTGACTACACAAGTTATAAAAATTGTTTAAGCTAAACATCATGCTAACAGAACTTGTTTCTGAAAGATTTGTATCTTTACTATTACTAAAGATATTTGGAATGTTTTAGCCGAATATAAATTGTATTTGATACATAATAACAAAAAATGTATCATTCTATATGAATATATATGCTGTTCATTTGCCGCTCTTGCAGTTATTAAAATTTATACATTTATTACATTAGATACATAAACAATAATTTGTATCTAATTTCTAATTATTACAGTTGATTGCTATAACATACTAATTTATTACAATTTGAACAACATCTGGATGTCATTATGTACTACTTGAGGAAGAAGTACAAGAACACGAATTTTTCAATCACAAGATACACTATCACAGATTGCTTTTTCAAAGTGTACATCGATAAGGCATATGTGAATTACTATAATGCTGACATTGCTAAGGATCTTGCAACTCAAGATGCATCTGCCAGGACTGATGAGGTTGCTGATATAGAGATGTCATTGATTAACACCATCAAGGGATTGAGTACGTGCGCAGGTCAGCCTTGGTATCTGGTTAATGAGGTATTTGTCCCAATTAACTATGACGGTGCCTTTCACTGGGTATTGGCAGTCATTGCTTTAAACGATTGATGCATTCGTGTGTATGATTCAATGGCCTCTTCACGGAAAAGAATACAAACAAGTGAGATTGAAAAGTTTCTTGTAATGATTCCGAGTTACCTTCAGTACAGTGAATTTCTTGAGCACAAGGTACCCACTGACTGGGCTGCACTAAAATAATACAAGGGAAAGACCGAACGGGATCCATTTCAAGTGGAATATGTATTTGAGATAGCACAATAAGATAGTGGGAGCTTGTACATATTACATTACTTTTTTGATTGTTTTCATTACCGTACTCATGTATATTGAAGTTTTTAATTTAATTATTCATTGAAATACAGGGATTGTGGTGTATTTGTAGTTGTTTATTCTGAGTATCTAAGTGAGGGATTAGGCATTCCATATTTGGGTATTGATGCTCAATACCATCGTGTGAGATATTCTACTCTTTTGTGCAAGTACGGGTTTGAAAAAATAGAGAAAGGATACTTTAATGAGAATGACGATCCATCAAGGCCAAGGAGCAAGTTCACACAAAAAAAAAAACAGACCGTGTTTTGCATATTAAGTAGTTGTTTATTTTTTTGCTCGTTGGATATTACAAAATGAGTAAGTTGATAGAAACTTTAATGATGTTGGTAATGTTTAGATAATCATACATTATATTTTTTTAATGATTAAATAGTTTTTTCCTTACCCATTATAATGCAATGCCCAAGCATTTTAGATATATTTATGTTTCGAAATATGTTGCTCTTGGACTTTATAAAGACATTGTATTAGATACATATTTTATAATATTTTACAATAATATGTATCTAAAACAATGAAAAATACATTACAATATAATGGTAGTAACCTTCACAACATTACATTATTTAGTATCTACAACAATTTTTTGTTCCAACTAATACCTGTTGTCTCTAAAATGTATAACAAATTATATCACAACTTAATGGTACTATATTAAAAAACTAATGACATATTAGATTCTAGAAGTAATTATATAAACTTGTATCTATAAAATTATCTGAGAAACATCTTATTAAATTATATGTATCTAGTACAAAAAAAACATATTTTACTATATAATAATTGTAAATAACAAAATATTACATTATTATGTATCTATAACCGTTTTTATTTACTTAGAATACATGTTTTCCTACAACCTGCATAACACATTATAGCAAAACTTATAGTCCTACATGATACAATTATATTTTACAATTGATACAAATTGTGTAAACTTGTATCTATAAATTTGTGGAAGATACATCCTATAAAAATATAACTCTTTTCAATCATTTACTATAACATGACAACTAAAATAAAATTTGATAACATTATCAGTTAAATATATGGGAGAATACTCACAAAAATACCTGAAGTTTGACCGGATTATCAGTTGAGCAGACTGATCTTTACGGGGATCCTATTACCCCCAGACTCTTTTAAATGGAATTAATTCCCCCCACCCCAAACTTTTTAAAAGTGGAATTAATTTCCCCCAAAAATGTTATACGCAATTTTGACGGTCGTAAGTGTAGTACACGTGCTCTTTCTTCTCTATTTTATCACTTTTCAATATTTTTTCACCATTACAACCATATTAAAGATTCCACAACTCAAATTCCTCCTACAAATCAAATTACAAATGATTTCATTGAATCAATTTCAAATTTCAAGTCCATTCTTATCACTCCAAAAGTTTTCAAATTCAATTTCCAGTTTCAAACTTTGAATTTCATTGAGTTTATGAAGAAAGTTTCTTCATACTTGAAGAAATATTTTCAGTTTTCAAATAATTGAATGGAATCTTCCATTAATTTTCTTCATTCAATTCACTCCAAAAGTTTTCAAATTCAATTTCCAGTTTCAATTACGCCAACTCAATGGAATCTTCCATTTAGTTTAAAATTCCAAGTCCATTCCAACTCAAATTTTAAATTCAAATTGAAAACTTTCTTCAAGAATTATTCAAATTTGTTCATACTGGAAACTGAAAATTTGAACTTGAACTCCAAAAAACTGAAAATTCAAGTTTGAGTTCAAGTATGAAATTGAATTTAAATTTGAAATTATTCAAAGTTTAAAATTGAAAACTTTCTTCAAGAATTATTCAAATTTGTTTCCAGTTTCGACGAACAATTTTTTCCCTCTCTTGGTGGATTTTCTTTTTGATTTTCCCCCTTAGCTGGTGGCTGAGGTGGTGTTGGTTACCAGCGGCAATGATGGTTGGTTGGTGGTGGCAATGGTGGGTTAAATTTTGTCATTTTTATGGAATTAAAGAGGACTCATTTGGTGTGTGCGTGTTGAAATTGAATCAAATTGGTGAAATTGAATTGGGTGTGTTGAAGATGACCCATTTGGGTGTGTATGTTTGTGATGAAATTATGTTCAATTTTAATTCAACAATGGAGCAACTATTGTTGAAGACTCCATTGTTGAAGATAAGAAAGAAAGAAGAGAGAAGAGAGAAGAGAGAAGAGAGAAGAGAAAGAATGAAAAAATAAATAAATAATATAAAACTTTTAAAAATTAGAAAATTAAGGGGCTGTTTGGCAAAAAAAAAGTTTATAACGTTTTTTAACACTTTCACGCGCTCAATGCGCGTTACTTACACGCGATGGCCCAAGTGGTCAGATATATACCATTAAAATATGAAAAAAAAATTGGGGGGTAATAGGACCCTCGCAAAGTTTAGTATGAACTGGTAATCCGGTCAAAGTTCAGGTATTTTCATGAGTATTCTCCCTAAATATATCTTACTTTCTATATGATGTGTCACGACAATTTAAATCTTCAAAAAATATATATAAATAATTAACAAAGGAGCGAAAAAAACTATTTATTTCAGAAACTATTTTTCTTAAAATTCTTAAAAAATAACAATGTCATCATTTAAAACGTCACATTAAAAAGAAAAAAAATCCAACTACAAGATAACAAATTATTCCACATTGTTAATCAGTCAACTGCAGTGTCACTCCTTCTTTGGAAAGAAGTTATAAGTACGCCTGTTGTGACCTACATAACCACATCTCCCGCAACAATTACTGTTCGATGTCATTGTTTCACTTGATTTCTTGTGCCTCTTTTTCTTTGGCCTTTCGGGTGGACGTTTGTATTTTGGTGGTAACACAACTTTGTCTATAACTTCTTGTGGCACAATCTAGTCCTTCTTATCGGGCATTGAAAACATAAATTCTTCATACGTCTTCCTCAATGTTTCAGGATAAAAAACTCTGAGCAATAATTAAGGCTTCATATCAATTACATGCTTGTTTTTTAGTACTGCAATCGCGTGTTCACATGTTATCTCATCCAATTGGAATCTACCACAAGTGCAAGTCCTCCTATCAAGACATACTATGTACTTCCTCCCATCATCATAAACAGAATATACATCTATTGATGACGCACTAACCTACAAGATTAATCATAATATATTTACACATTGATACATATTGATCTTTTTTAGAATATTTTGTTTAACTTCATCAAAAAAATTGATTAAATTACTGTAACATTTTCCAAAACAAAATTTTTAAAACAAATAGTATCCTGTATTATGAATCAAACATTCTATAACATGTAAAACAAAACAAAACATCAAAACTAACCTTAAGCCTTGAAGATTTTGAAGTATTTAGCTGAAGAATTCCTTCAAATCTACTACTAAGTGACGTGTTTGCATAAGATGCTCTTTCTCTATTCTTGCAATTCCACTTTCCAAACAATTTTCTAGCCTGCTCCAAAAATTCTATTATCGGCAACTTACGTGCTAGCTTTAATTTACCATTTATGCACTCTGCTATATTTGAAGTCTTCATTCTACCATAGTTAACAGGTGCATACATGCGTGCTCACTCTTCAAATCCAGCATCCTCAAGATAAGACTTTACCCTCTGATAAATCTTCCCAACTTGATTTAAAAAAAAATCAAACTCATCTTTACGGTAAGCCTTGGCCATAGCATAGTAAATATCACTAAGTCTATCTTTACTTTTCCTGAAGTTTGTGCAAACATTCTTCCACAAGTGTCAAATACATGTGAGGTGCAGCACATTCGGATATACAACACTCACAACCTTTATTATGCTTTCATGACGGTCGGATATAACACACATACTATCGCGCTATCCAAAAGCAATACTGAAATTCTCAAAAAATCAAGTCTGCGAATTATCATTTTCACTGTCAACAACACCATACGCAATTGACAGAATGCGTCCTATAATTTTGATAATAAAAAAATTAATTAAGCAGATACAAGTAAATGATTTTTCAAACTAAAATAAAATTAACAAAAATTATGATCTGAATTACATCACAAAATAAACATACATACAAATAAATATAAATTACCTGCTCCATCAAGAGTACTTGCGGAAACAAATGTACCTTTATATGCTCCACTCAAATGTGCACCATCAACCACAACTACAGGCCTGCAATACTCGAATCCACTCTTCAAAGGTTACAATCAACGAACAAATACATAAATTTATTATCCTCTGATTTATGCTTTCTAATATGTGAACATGGATATACGGAATTTAACACACACACACACACGCACACGCACACACACACACATATATATATATATATATATATTCATTTGTCGATAACCATCCGCAGGTTTCCCCCTTAACATCTCAATCGCACGCTCTTTAGCCCTCCAAGCCTTCTGATAGTTAATGTCTACACCAAAAGCATTTTTAATATCTTTGATTATATCATTGGGGTGTGTATTCTCTTATAATTGACAAGTTTTGGTGCATCAAAACCACTAACAAATCCAACTGTAGCTTGAAGTTGAGTAAAAACTTGGTCTTTCAATGGGCATGTGTGCACATCTTGAAAAAATCTAACTTTAAATAGTTCAGTCCCTCGACAACATGATGCTTTAAAGATCCAAACACAATCCTCCGAACGACATCATAGGACATACCTGAATCAATGAAAACAAAAGTACAAATTATTTTTCTTCGCGCACTGAAAAAAACAGATTTCTATATTCATTAATTGCATTGAATACTTGTACAACATGTATCTAGAACATTTACAACATGTTTCTAGGACATGTTTATGTATCTAGGACATTTCTATTATATCTATGAAACTAAAACACAACAAGAAACATAATTAAACATAACTTCATAAACTGAGATGCAAGATGAGAAAAATGTATCATTTTCATAACAAAATATATCTCGGCGTTAATAACATAAAGACACAAAAAAATCTATAAAATAATCATCAACCAAACATTGAATACAAAATTAAATTAACATACACAAAATTAACAACACCTTCTACATAAAAAAATATAACATACCTTTTCTTGTCCGATCTTTTGGCATAATAATTGAACGAATACTCAATTGCAAACCACGCTTTAACCGAAATGAGAGTACACTTGTCCTTATAGATTTGCCCAACCTTAACATCACTATATTTGTAATCAGTAATGATCTTGTTTCCCTTCCTATCCAACAAAGGCATAAAACAAGAAGAATTAGATTTATAACTAATTATTTCTTCAACTTTTTCTGATGGACTTTACAAACACATTACAACTCCAAGTTTCCCATCAAAAAGCATTTCACTAGCAGACTTATCTAAATAGTGATGATAAGAGAATACGTCCCAAATCCACGCTCAATTTTTTTAATTTCGACATACAACTTCACACTCATTTCGTTATGAATCAACAACAGACAAGCATTTCCTTCAACAATGTAACAAGCTTCAATTTTTTTCCTTGTTTCATCGATTTCCAAGTCTCCCGCAATTGTTGAAATCAGTTTTTCGTAAGTAACATGTTCACTGATCACAATTCTGTCACTCTTATAACCAACATATTCAATTTCATTAACCCAAACACCGGAATGACGTAACAACACCGAAATATTCCTATCAAAAAAATGAAATTAACAAATCAAACGAAAAAAAGTTGGTATGTCTTCTCTGAACAAGAAGAATGAAGATTTTTCAATTTCAAAAAAATATTATGAAAACGTTTATGTTTTAACGTGGTGAAATAATAAACTGATTACTAGGGGTGTACATAGGTCGGGTTGGTTTGATTTTCTATTGAAAAAAAAAAATAAATCAATTATGTCGGTTTATTAAAACTATAAATCAAATCAAACCAACATAAAATTGGTTTTTTTGGTTTAGGTTTTAGTCGGTTCTTTCGATTTTTTAGTTTTTTCTTGTTTTTTTTTTATAATATTTATTTTTGACAATTATATTGTGAGTGAAGTTTAGATCAAGTATGTTTTCACTCATGCGCTAATGAAAAACCACAATTATGAAAAATTGAGGAGCAAAAAACTCTCTTTAAACTAAAAAAAATAAGATGAAGAGTGAAAAGTTTAGGTTTTAAGTTTATATTGGATTTTGGATCATTTTATTAGCAATTAATGGATAAATATTACAACGTAAAGGCCCAAATATGAATATATATATATATATATATATATATATACATCTACTTTCTAAATATTAAAAATTAACAAGACTAATTGAAAGGTATTTAAAAAGTAGATTATAATTAATATTTTATGTATAAAAAGTTATATATATATATATATATATATATATATATATATATATATATATATATATATACATCTACTTTCTAAATATTAAAAATTAACAAGACTAATTGAAAGAGATTTAAAAAGTAGATTATAATTAATATTTTATGTATAAAAAGTTATATATATATATATATATATATATATATATATATATATATATATATATATATATATATATATATATAATATTAAAAGTGGGAATATCCTTAGAAAAGTGAATTGAACCTTTTGCGCTTCATTGAAATCCTTGCTTTAAACAAAATCATCCTTTTCACTATTTTTTCCTAATATTTAAACAGAATCGTCTTTTTCACTATTTCGTCCTAATATTTAAGAGTTGAAAATTAATTAAATGTATTTATGGTAAAAAAATTTCCTTATTAGAAGACATCAGAATTTCTATATCTTTTTCTGATTTAAGAATTGAAAATTAATTAAATATATTTATGGTAACTCTTTCCTTATTTGAAGTCATACAACTGATACATTTGTTATTAGTTTAAGAATTCTAAATCAACTAAATTTGATTTTAAGAAGATTTGAAAAATCTAAAAATAAATATAAAACTATTAGAATAAGAAAGAATTAAGAAGTTCCAGATTTGTAAATGTTTTAAGTACGTAATAGAATGTAATTAATAAATTTGTAAAGATTTTATTTTAAAAATAAGGAACAATTTATATATATATATATATATACACACACACACACACATATATAAATTAATCGTAATACAAATATAGTTTAAATTGATGTGTCTCTCTTATTCTGTGGCAACAAGGGAAAGGGGTATACAAATGTAAAAGTGATACCATCAACCATATGGAATTGGAAAACATATATGTGCATATGTTTATGTTTACATTATTACATTAAAGTGTGAAAGATTTTTGCAAAGTGATTTGAACTTTTACACCTTATTAAAAATCTCCGCAATAGATAAAATTATTTAATTTTAAATAATCAAACGTTACACGTGCGACCAAACTAGCATACACACACACACACACACACACACACACACACACACACACACACACACACATATATATATATATATATATATATATATATATATATATATATATATTATGCCGATTTGATTTGGGTTCGGTTTGATTTTTTTTTGGTTAACACCAAACCAAACCAAGAATGGTCGTTTTTTTTTCAAACGTCAAACCAACCAAATCAAACCATAAGTCGATTTTTTTTCTCGGTTTGGTTTGGTTCTTCGGTTTGGTTTGACTTGACGGTTTGGTCTGTACACCCCTACTGATTACCATAAATTGTGGAATTTCATTTTATTTTTTACCTTAATTAGTTAGCTTAAATGCTATTTTAATGCAAACTTATCTATTACATCCCTTAAAATGTGCTGATTTAGTTAATTAATACTTGTATCCATAGTATGTATCTAATGTGATTAACATGTATCATCAGTGTTCAAATGTTGAGATTTTATGAGATTTTGAAAAAAGTTGGAATTTTTAGTAATTAATAGTAAACATGTCGTTATATATATAATTTTTACTTGAAAAAACACACCAAATAAAATATCAGTAATACGAAAAGTTAATCCATGCACTATGCATTCTACCAAACGTCTTACTGTGTAAAATCTTACCTCTATCATAAACTAGATAGCTCGTGTCCGTGCTTAGCACTGACATTCTTGCGATATTATTGTACAAAAAACAAATTCATCCTTCGAGAAGGTAATTTCTTGTAGTACAATAAAGTTAGATATTAATATTATATGTTATATTCATTTGTAGAACAAAGGTATACAACTACATAGTTGAGCATGCTAGAAAGACAAATCGTGAGATTGTTCATGTGTAGTGTGGTCTAAAAGACCAAACTCAAAAATAAAATGGTTGATACGAAATTCTACATGGTTGTCTAAACAATATATTAATCCTTAAAAAAATTAATACTCTGAAAAGAAAAATGGGCATATGAAGAAGAATCAAACATGAAATTGTCTACTATACACAGATGACACGGGTGACATTGTTCTGTGGTCTCCTCCAGTCATGGTTCTATATTTTAAGTGATTTGTTTTCTTGGACATCTCCTTAAGATTTTTACACAATGAATTAACTTAAAATGCAAAAACTAGCAAAGCTTAATTCGTTTACTCCATTATATAGTGTTTAACGTACTGTAGGTGCGGTGCAGAGAGGTCCTTGCAAGTGCTTACAGGAAAGAATCACTCTCTGCTTTCAATCATTTGTTATTGCATTAATCAGTTTGGTTGTTCGTAAATATTGTTGTCATCTTCAGCACAACAAAGACATGCCTTCACATATGAGTCGCATAGCATTTTAAACCTGCTAATATGTTATATGAATTTGACCCCAATTCCTACCAATATACAAGAAAAGAGTACTCGCATTCATATTCTTTTTCACTTGAATTAATTGAGGTCTCGTCTGCTCGACTCTATTTATTCCTTTCAGATTAGCTCTGCTGAAACTACTCAATCATCATACATTTCTATGTGGTGCAAAAAAATTATTTGATATTGAGAAAATAAAAAAAATGAAATGTCAAAGTGACCTCTTGAGCAATAGGATCGTGTTATTGATGCCTAACTCTTTACTGACCTCCGCTAAAGTGGACAAGATATTGTTTAAGCGACGTCTGCTTTAGCGGCCAGGCTTCTGCTAAAGCAACATAGTCGGGACCAACCTTGCTCACTAAAGAGACCAGTGTTTAAGAGACCAAAGGTCTGCTTAAGCAGTTGCACCTGTTGAGTACATGCACCAGCTGAACTTGGATTTTTCCATGTTTGTACTGACCTTTCGAGATTTATTTGGAATCCCATGAATGCAAATAAACTATGCTACCGTATTAAGTTCGATATTTTGAACACAATAGCCCCATCAAAATTTCCATCTAGGATTGTTTCAATGAAATATGGGCCCCACACTAAAGGACCACTTTTACTTAAATTCATCCAATAGTCCAAAATGAGTCCGAAAGCCTTGAGACCTAAATCAAAGGTCTCCATAACCTAAAATCAATATTTCAGAGCTGATAGAACTGTTAGAATTAGCGTATAAGGTTGTTAACCTAAAGTTTATGCCCGATAGCTAATTTTTACAATCAAAGACATCAAAATAGGGAATTGGTTCTAAAACCAAAAAAACTACCCGATAACTGAACTGTCAGCTCCAGTAAGTCATAAATAACTTGGTGCTACTATAGGAAAGCTCTAAGAATAAAAAAAAAGCGTGGAAATGCAACAAATGACCGGAGGATCATTACACTTTTGAAACTCAACAATGAAATTTAGTGGGTCCTCTCCAAGATTTGGTGATGAACTAAGGGGATTCATTTCGAGAAAGTCACAAATCTTAAAAAAACTCGAGAACTGGTGTTGGTCTGGGCTGCATGGTTAGTCTGAGTATCCACAATTTGGGTCAATATCTAAATAATATTTCTTAAATCAACATTTGGGTCAATATTTTAAGTCTGAATGGCAAATGAATTGGAACCCTCTATGAACTTGTAACACCCCGCATTTTCCTAGCGTAATCTAAGTACCTATACATGAGTGTTCACATATAAAATTTTTGAAACACTTATTATTTTTCAGTTTAGAGCCTTCCATTGCGTAGAAAATTGAATTAGCTTTCCAACGATATAAAATTCGCCTAAATCCGATAACCAGGTAAGAAGTTATGGTGATTTAAAGTTTCAGTCATAAAACACCGTCATTTTAACCCTTAGCGCGTCGTGTAGGCAGCCCAAATGACAATCATCAATTTTCACTGAGACTCTGCGATCATAGCGCATTGCGGAGCATACCAATTTCCCGTTTGTCAATTTCCAGTGGGACTCCGCGATCATGGCACGTCGCGGAGGTGGCCAAAATGGCATCCCAAGGCTTACCGCAATAGTGGCGCATCGCAGCGTTTGTCCAGGTCCCAATTACCTGATTTTCAGTGGCTTGGCGCGATAGTGGTGTGTCGCTCCAAGGCCAAAAATTGGATTTTTTAGTTTTCAACTTCCGTTTTTAAATATGTTTAAGGGTATTTGGTTTTTTTTCCTAAGCCCTAAAATCATCCTAAACACGAGATTTAACCACTAATTGACCTAAACACTTATCATTATTCACTTTCTCTCAAATTAAAAATCCTCTTTTCAAGAACAAGAAACCCTATCTATCAAGAATCAAGACTGAATCTCAAGAACTCTCTATCATTCCTTCCAAATTCAGTAACCCAGGTATGTTAGATGTTCATCCATGAATTCCTTTCATCCATGGAGTCCAAGTATTCGATTTTAATTATAAAGTTATCATCTTTTCAAGATTTATGATATTTATTTGTGATTTTAAACCATGAGTCTCCATAAACTTTCATGAATATTGATTTTATGCCTTATTTTAATGAGATTATCATTGATATCAATTTCCACATATCTCAATATTGTCATTCTTCGAATTAACTCATGATTTAGTGTTATTGATGTTGAAATCATGATATTATTTAAATTTTATGCTATTTTTCATGAGTGGCTTAAACTATGAACACCAAGTGTTTGATAAAATGCTTACAAGAATGAATATTTGATAAAAGGTTTTCATGCTATGTCCTCTAAGCTTGATACTATTTTACTATCATTACTTTTGAATCCTGGGGGTATTGAATACCCGAAAATCATAGTTGTTTTATTAGTCTAGTCTTAGTACATTATAGAATAGTCTTCAGATTATACTATGAGCATTATCTGAATAGTTAGATATCAATCATTAAACTCAGAACAGTCTAGTATCTCAGTGTCATTCAATTGGGAGTAGGATTTAGCACCGAGAGAGTGTAGGGATGGAGGCTTCCCCATCAGATAAGCAGAGTCGTTAGTAGCAGTACCTATACTCCAGAACTATGTAGCCAGTGTAGGATATGAGTAGTCACCCATCAGATTAGGCTTGACTATCTCGCAGGGGTCACCCGTTAGTTCAGGCTTGATACCCTTAGTCCTATGGACATGATATCAGTTTAGTGGATCCACACAACCAACGTTAGTACTCGTGGCATGGTATTAACACCTTCCAATTGGGTTTATAGGTTGGACCCCGATTAGCTCAGATTGGGGCATGTTGGTTAAATGATACCTCCCACAGTCTCAGATGTAGTCTCAGTCACAGTTCTAGTTTAGTTATTCATTCTTAGTGTTGTTTGACCAAAGCATGCAGATGTCAGTCATTTCAGTATTTCAGTTTACAGATTTTAGTCAGTTCATTTTATATGCTTGGTTATGCAACTTCACTGTCTATAGATTTTCATGTATTTTCAAGATTTACAGACTCTTATGCATATACAGTAATTACATGTTTTATATATCTCCAGTAGCTATAGACTTTATGTTCTATACTCAGTACTCCATGCTTTACATGCATATTCAGATAGTTTATTACTCCTATTCATGAAACTTTGCATGTCAGCCTACCTCATTTAGCATACCAGTACATTCAAAGTACTGATCGCATACCTTTCTTTTGTGCTATTATGTCTCATATCATAGGTGCTGACGCTCAGTTATCGGATTGTATGTTGATTCTCAGATTGTCAGCAGCACAATAGCATTGGTGAGTCCTCATCATCCAAGGATAGATTCTAATTCCTCATGTCTTAATTTTAGTAGTTAGTAGAGTTAGTTGGGGGCCTGTCTCATCAACTCTCAGTCAGTCAGTCTTAGAGGCTTTTCAGACATTACAGTCAGTTAGTTGTTTAGTTTAGCAGTACTTCATCAGATTCAGACAGTTGTTTTTCCTAGATTTATATTTTCATTTTGAATTCAGCTATTAAAACCTTATGGCATTTTAGTTATTTTTTCCTCATTCATGACTATATTATTTAGAGCTCAAATCACGTATAAGCTCATGGTTAGCTTGTGGTCCCTCAGGACCATAAGCATCGTGTAACACCTAGGGGGTAGTCTCGGGTTGGTACAAACTTGGAATCAAATCCTAAGGTTTTAAAGTGTCTTAGGAAGTCTGAAAATTGCATCGAGTAGAGTCTTGTGCATGGGTGTGTAGCGTGACACACTTATGGATGAGAGGCTATAAGGAGTTTAGGAAAAGTTTCCCTTCTTTCAGTATTCATGTCATGCGAATGAGCATGAGCTCAAGTTAAAATCTCAGTCTAATCCATTTCCTCCTTCTGTTTATAGAACATGCCTTCCAAGAAGAACGGAAGAAGAGCAGGAACTCAACCAGCCCCTCAGCCCATCCAGGTAGATCCTCTGGACGAGCATGTCTCTCACGCAGAATTCAGGGTTGCGTTCACTACTCTAGCAAACTCCGTAGCAGTACAGAATAAATGATCAGTTGTTGTTTCGGCCAACCAAGTGGCCAATACTGCTGCAACTAGGATTCGGGACTTCACTCGGATGAATCCTCCTTCCTTCACGGGATCCAAGTCTGAAAAAAATCCACAAGAATTCTTAAATATGGTTCAGAAGGTCATGGATGCTATGGGGGTGACATCTAGTCAGAGTGCTAAGTTGGCTGCATATCAATTGCAGGATGTATCCCATACTTGGTTCAAACAGTGGAAAGTTGGTAGAGGTGTTGATGCAGGGCCTATGGAATGGGAAGAGTTTGCCACAACTTTCTTGGACAAGTTTTTTCCATTAGAGTTGAGGGAGGCCAAGGTGTTAGAATTTATTAATTTGAGGCAAGGCAACATGAGTGTGAGGGAGTATTCTCTCAAGTTCACTTAGTTATCTAGATATGCTCCTTATGTGGTAGCTGACAGTAGGTCCAAGATGAGTAAGTTTATGTCTGGCATATCTGATAGTGTGGTCAAGGAGTGTAAGACCGTAATATTGATTAGTGAGATGGACTTATCTAGGTTTATGGTCCATGCTCAAAAGATAAAGGACTAGAATATTAAGAAGAGAGAGAGAGGAAACAAGAGAGCTAGAACGGGTAGTTTTAATTTCAATCAGCTAAAGTCAGAAGGTGGTAACCGTCCTCAGTTTCATCATAGGTCTTAAGCCCCAACGCCCTCTTCAGTCAGTGCCCCAGTACCCAAATTTAGAAATGACAATAGAAAAAGGTCACCAGGCTCTAAGTCTTAGGTTAGTGTTATCAGTGCTCGTACAAATCTCTATGTCAGAAATGTGGCAAACACCATCAGGGTGAGTGTAGGAAAGGTAAGCCAGGATATCAAATTTGGGAGTGTCGGGTAGTTTCTCAGAAAGGTAGGGATGTGCGTCAACAGGGCCAGTCCCACCAGTTATCTATTCCATCCGGTCACCCAAATCAACAGGGAGCCGCTTCTAGTGCTACTAGTGGTCAGCGTTCGAACAGATTATATGCTCTTCAGTCCTGTCAAGATCAGGACTCCTAACATAGTTACTGGTATGTTGAAAGTCTTTCACTTACATGTTTATTCTTTACTAGACCCTAGAGCTTCTCTTTATTTTGTAACTCTATATATAGCCGTTAATTTTGAAGTGAGTCTTAAAACTCTAGCAAATCCCTTTTCAGTGTCTACCCCAGTAGTTGTTTCCATTATAGGCAGGCAGGTATATAGGAACTGTCCGGTCACAATATCTCAAAAAGTTACCTCAGTTGATCTTGTGGAGTTAGAGATGACGGATTTTGATGTCATTCTCGACATGGATTGGCTCTACTCATGCTATGCTTCAGTTGCTTGTAGAAATAGAATAGTTCATTTTCAGTTTCCAAATGAACCAGTCATTGAATGAAGGGGTGGGTAGTACTATAACTCTTAGGGGTAAGTTTATTTCATACCTTAAAGCCAGAAAGATGATATCCAAGAGGTGTGTCTATTATCTTGTGCGAGTCAAATACTCTTGCTCAGAAACTCCTACTCTTGAGTTAGTTCCAGTTGTGAGGGAATTTCTAGATGTGTTTCCTGAAGATCTTCCTGGAGTTCCTCCCAAAAGGGAAATCGACTTCGGAATAGACCTTCTTCCAGGTACTCAGCCTATATCTATTTCGCCATTTAGAATAGCTCCAGCTGAACTCAAAGAGTTAAAAGAACAGTTAAAGGATCTCCTATATAAGGGATTCATTAGGCCCAGCATCTCTCCATGGGGCGCACCTATCCTGTTCGTGCGTAAGAAAGATGGTTCTCTTAGAATATGCATTGACTACCATCAGTTGAACAAGGTCACAGTCAAGAATAAATACCCACTTCCTAGAATCGATGACTTGTTTGACCAACTTCAGGGTGCCAGTTACTTTTTGAAGATAGACCTCAGATCAGGCTATCATCATCTTAGAGTCAAAGAATGTGATATTCTGAAAACAACTTTCCAAACTCAGTATGGTCACTTCAAATTTCTAGTTATGTCCTTTAATCTCAGGAATGCCCCAGCAGCCTTCATGGACTTGATGAACCGAGTGTTCAAGCAGTACTTGGACATGTTTGTCATGTCTTCATTGATGACATCCTTGTCTATTCTCGTAGTGAACACGATCATGCAGACCATCTCAGGATAGTGTTACAGACTCTAAGAGCCCATCAGTTGTTCGCTAAATTCAGTAAGTGTAAGTTCTGGCTAAGATCAGTAGCTTTCCTTGGCCATATTACATGAAGCACAACAATATGACACAAGGGAATCAAGGTATGGCATTACATTAGCAACAAATAACAATTCATATATACAAGTTTCACTACCCAGACAAGTAAGCAGCTCGCAATACAACCCTTGTGTCCTTACAACAAAGAAGTACCATCAGTTATATGAATTAATGCTTGACAATGTGGGGACGGTCAAGAGAAACTCATTCTCAAAAGAGAAGTTCCACCAATGTGCATCAAATCCTATAGTTTTGCCCTTATTTTCTTTACCTTAGTTTTCAAATAGTAAAGTTAGGATCACGATAGGACTTTAGTCGGCTTGTAATGTAGGCTTAGTGGTTGTTAAGGTACATATGGATATAATTAGTGACCGAGACTCCTTGGAAATACACTTACTTTGGGGTGCACTCAACAACTAATTCTCTTTTATTCCACCCTTATTTCTTCCTTTTTATTCTTTTATTGCGCATTCAAGTTTGATGTGGTTTCTTTTATTATTTTCTTTCTTTATTTCATTTTTATTTTCTTTACCTACCACACTTAATCCTACTATCATTTATCTTATTTTTACCCTTTTTCATACCCAATTTACTTTACACACCTATATGATAGCCACCCTCAACTTAAGCGATTTACCTGAGTTGAGATGCATAATATCCAAGGAGGACCAGGGCCAAAACATGTTCATTGTAACATAATAGGATGGTGAAAGTTGTTACAAGAAAAATAGGCTATAAGGATCAAACATAGGGATCAAGGGATACTTATTCACACATTAAAGATCATTTTGGCCAAAAGTGGACTAATACAAAAAATGACCTATGATCCTTTCCTAACCGACTATCCTACAACTTAGACTAACCGAGCAAGTTCTGGATTTAACACACAAAGGGAACTAAGTTGTACCTCACACAAACAGGGAACAAGGCCACATCGCAAGCTACTTCCTATCCGATTCATGCACAAGTGAGCCATGATTATCATGTAGTTAATCCTGATGCCATAGCAAGATCCACAATGGTCACACATATATACATTCATACAATTCTAAAGAATTTTTTTCGTGGGTTATCATTTTTCTCAAAAATCAACAACAAAACATGCTAACTGCCCTGAATACTCAAAACCCCCCTAATTAAACAAAAACACAACATAATATAAAACAAAATACAACAAAACACAAAATTTAACCAAGACATGCTAGTTCTTCAACCATATCACAGCCTACAGGAAAAGAAGAACGACAACAAAAACCTGCGGCAGCTATGGTACACCCCATCCCCAACTAAAAGATTATGCATTATCCCTAATACGTGTAAATAATGTAAAGAAAGGAAATAAGGACATACCTAGGACGTAGTAGGTGTCCACATAATGATCAACCCTATATGGGTATCACAACTGCCTGAGGTGGTGGTGATGGTTTTGCACTACTAGTGGATGCACTTGCAGTGATCTCGACCCGCCTCTTCCTATCGGTAAAGTCAGTCGCCCTCAGTCATATTTGTCCTATTTATGGACTAGTCAAATAGTATATTGGGATCCTAAAACTCCATCTCTCTACCTCTGTTGATCTTAGCTATAGGGACTATATTCACATCCCCCACAAATAATTCAAGGCATATAGGTCCATGCGTAGGTACCGATTGAATAATTAGTTGTATAACTAGAGGGATGTCTAGAATGGTGCTCTCAGTGAGAGAGCATATCTCTGCCTGTGCTATGGTCACCTCTTCTCTAATCTCACCCAGATTGGGTGCCTCAATAACATTGAATTGGGCTGACACTCAGCCATCAAAATCATCTGTAAGGTCATGTACCTCAAATTAAAAATCTGATATCTCAGCCCTATGTGCAGTCGATAATCTAGTCTCTACCACCTCAAGTATCGTCCGGATACAAGGCTGAATTTGCCTATATAATGATGCTACCTCAGCCTCAATATTCTCTAGTCGAGAGGTCGTAACTTTGTCATTATATGGTAAGCTCTATAGAAACTCACGTAATATAAAACCATAATTCTAGCTGCAACAACGACTGTAGTAGAGGGGTAAAGAGGCAATGTAGATGTCCTAATTGGCTTCAAAGAGGAAACTAGAACTAAAATTGATATGGTTAGGGTCCTCTCGCCCTGTGTACTCTTCTTAGGGAACTCTCTCTGCTCCCCCATCTCAAAATTCATACTAATACCAAAATCTAATCCCTCTATAACAGTAGGCTCTACAGAATTGATGGGCCCTCAAACTAGGCTGGAGTCACTATCAAAGGCATACGGGACCTCTGTGCACGAACAAGGTTATCCAGATCCTTGATCATACTAGTCTGGGCCAATTTTATTGCCACTATTCTCATATAAACATTATGAATCACTAGAAAATAGGCCTTATCACATAGCTACTATACCATACAAACAAAGGGATTAGTGGTCATCTCCTCAAATGCCCGCTCATACACCTCATGCTAGAACTAAAACAAATAAGGACAGTGTAGGAAGAGTAAAAACACAAGGATTTTTACGTGGAAACCTAGGAAGGTAAAAACCATGGATTTCCCTTACAAGCACTAAAGAAATCCACTAAATCATCCTCCTAATTATAGTTTAGATTTTATCCTAACTTTAGTCTCCTTGCACGCAGCAACTCTATTACCAGCTTATCTTGGTAAATCTACCAAGGACCCTCTCTACTGATTACCATTAATCAACAAGTATCTTAGGAAACTCTACCTAAGCACCCCTCTCAATGAAAGAACAAGACATTACTCTTATAGCTTAAGTAATTCATTTACAAATCAATACTCACTCAAGAACACTCACTCAATCTTTTATCATATTACAAAGATAAGAATATGAGCAATGCTTGAGCAGTCTTAAAGTGGAATTTTTGCTGCTTCTCTTCACTTTTTAGAATTTGTAAAAACTTTTTGATGAAGAGACGTCTTTTTCTTTTTATAGCTGAATGATGATTAAGGGTGAAATATATAGCACCTACAAGTTTGTTACAGAATAGGAAAAAACTATGTAGATGACGCGTGTTAGTTGTATTGTACTTTGCACATCCAAGGACCTGGTCCCTTGTAGTTTAGCTTCTCATGATCAAAACTACATATAGAAATTTTTCCTCTTTTGATGATGAAAAACCAAACCATACAATTTGAGTAACAGTGCGCATTCATCACATTTAATTAGTGTGATTACCACCTGAAGATGAATGTTCCCCCTATAATCATGCTTTCTCTATCATGCAATATAGGGACCTGATCCCTTGTTTTCATTTGCAGGAAGAACCTTATTTCTTTCCTTTTCATCATGCACCTTCATTTAGTGCATTTGCACGCTGCACACTCTTTTCTATTGCACACTTCCCCCTATCAACATGACTCTATACCTTTATTTATCTATTCAACACATCATATTTTCCCCCTTATCAGCATGCCATTTTTATTCACCTAGAAGACCTGATACCAAGACCCTACTCAGTATTCCCCCTTTTGGCATCATTTAAAAGGATTAATGGTAAACCAAGAGTAAATTCATCCCAAATCAGTTAACTCATAGCCACTGGAGCAACACTGACATGAAGAATAGCTTTGCAACATAAAGAGAAAAATTGTAACACACAAACTAAAGATTCATTCATTCATACTGGTTAGTACTAGTACAATAAGCTAGAATAATCACCATAAGAATACCTTTTCTTTAAAATCCATTATGAGGATTAGGATATAAAACTGACTCAAAGTTGATGAGGGAGTAAGGATAACAAGGTTCAAGTAGAGTGAGGGTGGAGTGAAAAGGACTTAAGCAGTATCCTCGTTCTTGTATTTTTAGCAATGTGAGTATCCAACAACTGTATGGTAAAGTTCTCCACTTCAGCATTCTATTCAGTCACTTTTGCTTGAAGTTTCACATTTGCAGTTGTAAGTTCATCAGTAGAACCTGGTCCTTCAGAGAACGGCCTTTGATTCAACCGTGTTAGGTGCACTAATTCAGCATCTTGGGCATACAACTTAATCCTTAACCTCTTTATTTCCATGACTCTTAATTTCTCTTGAACAACTAGCAACTTAGATTCTTGAGCCTCCAGTACAGCTTTGCTCTCTATGCATTTATTCTCTACGAATGTTGTCAGACTGAATATTAGTTTGGTTGTTCCAAGTATTCTCTTTTGTCCCAATTACCCAAAGGTGTTAAAATATCTTCTTCAAGAGATATCTATATGGAATTCCATGTTTTCCTTCATTTTCATGAATCACATTATGCATATGCTGTATCATTAGAGCAGGAAGGTTTATCCATTGAACTTTTGTCAAGTTTTTCAATCAAGAACATGTCAACACCAGAAGCAATTGCTCTTATTTATCTAGCCACATCTTTCACTTTTTTCTTTTGGTCTCATTAATTACCTCTTCCCTTTTTTAATTATAACTTTTCTCTTCTTGGGATCAAGTTCCTCTGAGGCTTTCTTCCTTTTTCACAACTATGAGTTTCTGCCTTATTTTAGTAGGGTTACAAAACTTTGACTTAGAGGACCTAAGGATAAGTTTTCTATGTCTTTAGTTGCTGAAGGGTCAATATATTTGATGAGGGAATATTCAATTTGGTTTTATGAGTGAAAGAGAATTAGAAGGGACAGTTTAGGTTAGAAGAGTTAAAAAGTGATGAGTTGAGACTAAGAATGGGAAATAGCCTGATTTAGCAATTTGAAAAGGTGACCGTTGTCATCAAAAGATGTTCTTTTTGAAATGAAATATTTTCTTTTAATAAGTCTTTCTTCATTTTTGAAAGGAATTGATAGTTTTGTTTAGAGAAAAAAGACACATGGATTTCTAGACAACATTTTTATAATTATTAAAGCATAATATAGTGACACTAACTTGAGAGATGAGACCAGGACCCTCTACTTTTTAAGTGAATCTTCAATTTTGTGCAAGTTACAATTTTTCACTTTCAAAGTTGTTCCCGTGGGTGTATACCTGCAAGGTTATGGTACTAAGTTAGACTAATATGCACCCACTTTATCAAGGATTCTTGTCTTCTTATCATAGCTAATTTGATGGAGAGAAATTGATTCACATGATAGGTCAGGTTACTTTGATTAATCCTTCTTGAGTCTTTCAGCCTCTGCACACCTTTTTTGTTTCATAACGTGTTCTTAATGTAGGTCTGATGACCAAGTCCCCAAGAGTTTTATAATGACCCTTTCTACTTGATCTAAGTCTTGAGCTGGGATCAGTGACTGATATTTTGCATGATTACCATTCTCGTCTGCATCCTCCAAATATTTCCTCATCATTTTTAATATCTTCAACCCCCTTCCCTTTTTATTTAAAAAAGATCACACCATCTCCTTCTTGTTCTGGGAATCTTCAGCTGCATTTTGCCATGGATCAGGTGTTTTGAAATCAACTATTTCACTTAAGATACTTCTATCATAAAGTGTCCTAAGAAAGAGAGAATACAGTCAGACTTTCAATATTGGGCTAGTTGATTACTCATTTTTAATGATCATTCTTGATTGAAATTCTCTTCCTCATACTTATAACTATGATCACTTGTCATATTTGGGAACCCACATGAGTATGAGTTCCCAGTACTAGGACAATGGAGTGATAAGATTTTTCTTAGTCCACCTAGGTAGAGATAACTTTCTCTTCACGACTTTTTGAGACTCAAAGCCCATAAGATGGGCACTCTCCTACTGAATATGTTCAGTATTCCTTAATTTTGCCTTAAGCCAGTGTTGACATTTTTCTTTCAAATGTCCATCTCTTCCATAGTGAGTGCACACGAGTTTGTGCCTTTTGCTTCTATTTTCATAAGCAACCTTTCCTTTAGACTCATCAGGTTGGAATTTTCCTTGATAGCCCAGACCTCTACCGTTATTAACACCTTGACTAGTCAAGTTAGAAGGGATCAGTGAAGAAGTTGTCCACTTCAGAGACTTGTTCAACTCTTCTTTCAAACGAACCAGGTACCTCTCTAATTCTTCATTCCTGTGCAGTGTTTTCATATGGTATTTATGTGAAACTTACAATTTCTCCGCAAGATCAATTTGAAGCCTTGAGGCTTCCTTTTTCCATTTACTATCTACACCATTTACTTAGTTTAGATTACTTATTAGACTCAAATTTTCAGAGTTCATCTTTGTGAACAACTCTTTGGTATAAAAAATTTTGAGAGTTAAAGCAATTAGTTCATGCTCTTGATTCTCTACCTTTTCATATAAGACATTCTTCTCAGCGTTTAGTTAACATACAGAGTCTAACAACACACTTTCAAGCCTTTTTTATCTTCCTAGCAGTGTAATTATCTAGATTCTCCTTAATATTGGATAAAGTTACCTCTTTTTCTTTTTCATTTTTTGTTTCTGCCCTGAGTGCAAGCAAGGAATTATAGATAACTAGAACCTCTGCTACTACTAGCATAGAAACATCTCTAATCTTCTCATCTTCATCTGAATAGCTAAAAGAATTTCCCCACACCACTAGAGCTTACTTTACAACATATTCAGCTACTGCCTTTCTTCTTGAATTATCAAGGACCTAGTCCCTGATCCTTTCTTTGTCACCCACAACCTAGAGATGATCCTGATAATCTATTTTCTACATTGTACAATCCTTAATAAAATGTTCAAGACTTCCACATATGTGGCAGACTTCCATAATGCCTCCCCTTTTGCTGCTACTCCCACTTATTTGAAATTGGCCACTTTGTTTCATAGCTCTAACTATTCTTTTTTCCAAGTAGGAAACATCAGTGTCTTTTTCCTAGGAGTCTGATATATATGATTTTAGTGCCAAATATTTTTCTATTATTACCTCCATCTTCTGATGCCCTTGCTATTTTTTAAGTTCATGAGTCTTTAGATTCCCAATGAGTTCATCCATAGTGAGGGTGTTCAGATTTCTTACCTCAGTTATGAAATCAACTTTGCTTTCCCATGACTTGGGAAGGACATCCAAAATCTTCCTCACTTGTTTATACAATGGAATCACTTCTCCTAAGTAGTGTAAATCATTTGAGATGGAAGTGAATCTTATATACATTTCCTGTATTACCTCTCCTTCTTTCATAGTGAAGGTTTTAAATTGTGTTATCAACATATCTACTTTAGAGTCTTTCACCTCTGTTGTTCCCTCATGAGCAATCCTTAAGCAATCCCAGATCTCTTTAGCATTTTTAAAAACTAAGATCCTATTGTATTCATTAGGACCATGCCACATACTAACAATTTCTTGGCTTTGTAATTATTTTCAATCTCCTTTCTATATTCATCATTGAACTCCCTCCTGCTTTTGACAACTATTTTTATCTCATCTTATTCTTTGACTTCTTTTATAGGAACATAAGGACCATGAAGAATAATGTCCATCAGCTCACTATCCTCAGCCATGATGAAGTTAAGCATTCTAGTTTTCTACCACCTATAATACTTTCCATTAAATCTTAGTGGTCTAGTAGTATATTGCCCTTCTTCTAGATTAGTTCGAGCAGCCATGTTAACCAAGAAAAATTAGGTGTGAACCTTTTAGAGTGACCTTGCTCTAATACCAATTTCTAGAACCCTTGGGGGTTGCACCACACAGCGAGGGACCAGGTCCCTCAAGATCAATTGTAGGCAATTAAATAATAGAGTGCAGGAAAATTAAGGACAGTTTAGGAAGAGTAAAAACACAAGGATATTACATGGAAACCCAAGAAGGGAAAAAACATAGCTTTCCCTCACAAGCACCAAAGAAATCTACTATAATCAACCTCCTGATTATAGTCTAGATTTTAACTTAACTCTAGGCTTACTATGCTATCAAAAACTCTACTACTAGCTCATCTTGGTAACTCTACCAAGGACCCTATCTACTGATTACCTCTAATCAACAACTAGCTTAGCAAACTCTACCTAAGCACCTCTCTCAATGAAAGAACAAGACATTACTTTTATAGCTCGAGTAATTCTTTTACAAATCAGTACTCACCCAAGAAAACTCGCTCACTTTTTTAGCATATTACAAAGATAAGAATATGAGCAATGCTTGATCAGTCTTATAGTGGAGTTTTTCCTGCCTCTCTTCACTCTTTAGAATTTTCAAAAATAGTTTGATGAAGAAGCTCCTCTTTCCTTTTATAGATGAACAATTATTAGGGCTAAAATATAATTTGACCAGCTTTCCAAAATAGTACAAAATAACACCTGCAAGTTTGTTATAAAAGAGGACAAAATTGTTGGATGATGCATGCTAATTGTGTTGTACTTTGCACGACCAGGGACCTGGTACCTTATAGTTTAGTTGTTCATCATCAAAACTACATATAGCATATCATATCTGATGATGGATGCAAAATTAATATCATAACCAACAGCCATGCTCGCAAATAGTGATGTAGCATCCCAAGCAAGTAAGTTATTCGTTGTAGTTGGGCATAATCGATAACGCACTAATAACCACCAAAACTTTGCGGTGAAATTCAACGCCACCTTTTTAATCACACCTTACCCCTTAACCCAAGGGGCATCCACACCAAGAGGTGAAATATAAGTGGTGATCCATCTCACCAAACCTACTATCTCACTCGTATGCTCAACCTCTTGCACAGTATGTCTATCACGCGCTAGTCTCAAATGATGATCACACTCAGCTGTAGACATAGGATCTATATAATTTAGGAAAAAATAACTCGATGGATGGCCTCTACTGATATATCAACCGTGACCCCTCTCACAAGTAGTTGCTATAACTGCAACTTCTCTATATGCCTCCTACCTCTAGACGTAGTCAAATATACTATGACATGGTAGGAGGTATAGAATACCTATACTAAAGCTGAGATGTATAAACTTGGGGGCCTAGTCATCCACCCCAGCTGATACTTATCAAACACAACCTATAACAATGGTGCTCCATCCAACCCAGATAACTCTATCATTTTCTCCTCATAAATTAC
Source organism: Capsicum baccatum var. pendulum (assembly GCA_030864225.1). Taxonomy (NCBI): domain Eukaryota; kingdom Viridiplantae; phylum Streptophyta; class Magnoliopsida; order Solanales; family Solanaceae; genus Capsicum; species Capsicum baccatum. The sequence goes on from CM061550.1 coordinate 270,908,387, forward strand.
CCTCTTGGGTGGGTCTGTCTCGGTCACAATACTATCTCTCTCATAAAGCAGTAGCCAAATTCCTCTACAAACCATCTCTAGTTCACTTAATTAATTGGCTAGGCCGAGATGTGCATAGCGTCAAAGGCTTGATCTGTCTAAGCTGGTGGATCTGTACCTGGTGGTGTCTCTTGATGTGAAGTCAGTTGTGTACCCTCCTTAGACTGAGTACTGTTGATGACTTCTCCTGATCTGCTACCTCAGTCTCATCCTGTGACCCCTCCTAAGTCTAGGGTCCTGTATAGCTGCCAATGAAAGTGGATCAGACTCCACCAACTCCTCTTTATCATTCTCTCCCTCATCAGACTATGGAGAGTATGGAGGTGGCATCCTAGACTTCTTTATTCTCAGCCTGTGCACTGGTGTACTGATATGTGGCTGAGTCTTAGGCTGAGTAGAAGTAGGTCACCTTCCCTATAGTGAACGGTCTGCAAGTGGTACACCAGAGGTAGCCTTAATAATAGTCTCTATTGAAACATATTTTTGGGCTCTAGTTTGTGGCTGCATCACTCTGGTTGGGGCTGCAATAGTTAGGGCAACTGGGTATTCCTCCACTAAGCCACTACTCTCGGAGGAGTCACCCCTTCGCCTCAAATATGCATCCTTCTTCTTTGAAGCCTATGGTGCCATGTGTACCTGAAAAACCAAGTAATAATGTTTGAAAGATAGTGAGGGACTGCAAAACTTTAAGACATACTCAAATAGTCAGGGACTGCAAAACTTGCAGAGAAACTCAAAACTCAAAAACTTCAAATTATCCGTCAATTTTACATCCCTATAACTTATATTAAGTCCCAACAAGTCCAATATGCACACATACTACTAGAATCAACTTTTTCGATACAAACTAGCATGCAAACTTTTTGGATTCCTCTACCTTTTCAATTTCAACTTTCATTTCTAGCATGAACATATTGTTTAATTTATGAACAATGCACCACTTTAGGATTATTAGGCTAATCCAAGGCTCCTACAAACAAGCTTGTTGTTTTATACATATTTTGCATTATAGTGAACATACCAACTCACTTATTTTTAATTGTGCACAAATTAATACTATTAGGAGCCAAGAATATTACCTTTTATTGGAAGAACCGAAAGTGAAATATGAAAATATCAAGTGAAAATATAACTTGAATGCATACATAGTGCCTTTGGACAAGTTGTTACCAAGAACAAGTCACGTTCATGCCTTTTATCAAGTGTAAGGGAGTGGGGTAGTTTTGATTTTGAGTGGGAAGAAGGAATTTTAAGGTTTTAAGTATTTAAAATAGGTAAAAGAGGCTTAAATACCCTAGGGAGTTTGGTTTAGGGTTGGTTTAAGTTGGGGTAGGCCGAGATTTTTAAAAAGATTGGGCCCAAAAATTAGCAACTTACGGTACCACCTGCGAGATTTTTCAAAAATTGGACCCAAAATTTAGCCACTTACGATATTTTTCCCTGCTCTTTGGACGTTGCACTATGACCCTTACTGCACTACGTACGAGGTAATAAGTGGTATTTACAACCTCATAAGTATGTTTACAAGTTCAAGTCCAGAAAATTCCCCAAAAATCCTTAAAATTTCATTTTGACATTAAAGCACAACTTACCTAGCCTACATGGGGCTTATGACCTTCATGAGTTGGTCAAAAAGTCCCCTTACATAAAATATTATAAATGACGCAATGTATTACCATGTTCTAGGTCGTTCCTCATGCTATTGTACCTACAAAAAGGAAAAACAATCGTGAACACTAGAATAGTGGGTTGCCTTCCATCCAGTACTTGATTTAACATCGTGGCATGCCATAGCTAAGGTGGTTACTCAGACTTCACCAACAAACCCATGGGTTTCCTCCCATGAAGTGGTTGATTTAACATCACGGCATGATGTGGGTACCTTGACTACTCAGAATTAATTAAGTTACCCAAAGGAATAATCTCCAGGATAATCAACACATTGAATATCCAACACCATTCTCATGTTTGTTGGCTGCTTCATAATTTGTTGGATATTGAATGTGACTCCTTCATTATTAACTCTAAACTTGAGTTCCCCCTTGTCCATATCAACCATCGCTCTACCCGTGGACATGAACGGTCTTCCCCATATGATGGGCATCTCGAAGTCAACCTTGCAATGCAAAATGACAAAGTCAACTGGAAAAATAAAGTTATCAACTTTCACCAATGCATTAAATGATATGCCTACGGGTTTCTTTACAGTGTAGTCTGCCATCAACAACGGCATAGTAGTTGGCTGTAGAGGGCTCAAGTCTAATTGGTTGAATACAACTAGTGGCATCAAATTAATGCTGACTCTCAAGTCACAAATTCTCTAGCAAATCTGTATGACCCTATAGTACATGGGATTGTGAACATATCGGGATCACCCTTCTTCTGGGCCAGTGACTGTACTATATTGGTGCAGTCCACCAATGTCCTCAAAATGAGCTTCTCTTTTCTTCATCACCAATACTTTCAAAAACCTAGTATACCCAAAAATCTACTCCAAAGCCTTAAGAATAGGGGTGTTCAAGCTCAGATCTTTCAGCATCTCAATGAATCTCTTGAACATCCCTTCCTCCTTCTATTTCAGTCTTTGAGGAAAAGGTGAGGGTGGTCATGGAATTTCCTTCACTAAGGGCTCCTCAAACTAGTCCTTACCCTTATCTTTATCAATACTAAAATCAACACCTTTTGCATTATCTGACTCCACAGTAGGTGTCTCATCAACCATAATACTATCATTCTTAGGAACATCCACAAAAGGTAACAGGGGACAACAAAAGACTTACCACTTTAAATGTTAATAGCGAAACAATGACCATCATTCTTTGAATTCTGAACCATGTTGCTCGTAAAGTGTAATACCCCCGTACTTTTCCTAGTTCAGTTCAGCTCATAGTGCATGCATAAGAGGCTTAAAACCTGAAAATTTAGCTAAGTGTTAGGGACATAGCCTTATTTTTTAACCTCTTAACTTAAAGGATTTTTAAACTAACCCTCCTAACCCCGAGACATAATTTTTTGAGTTAATTCATGTTCAGGGGTGTAAAATGCATGTCTCGGGGAAGTTTTGGATTTTTCAAACGAGGATTGAGGCATGTTTGGATTTCATTTCCAGAGCCTCACCATGATTGTGGTGCATCGCAGTGGTATAGCGATGAGGCTCTTGGCGCATCATATTGGACCTCAAATCGGCGTCCCACTTACGAATTTAAATTCCTGAAGTGTAGTCTTGTCTTTTTTGATCACCCCAATTCATAAAACAACACGGGATTTAGTTAGGGCATTATATGCCCAAATTCTTCAATTTTACTCTTAAAGACAAACCCTGATCATTCTCCAAGTTCAACAATTCCCTTTCTTTCACTTCAAGAAAACTCAAGCATTCAAGCTGCACCATCCAAGGACTTTCAAGAAAGTTGTTCTCTTTCAAGATTTAGGCATAAAAGGTATGTGTGATGTTCATCTATGGTTTATTTCACCATGGAATCCAATAATCCCTTTTTAAATGTTAAATTATGAGTTTTCCATGTTTTAAATGAATTATCTCGATGAATTTCTTGTTATTTTTATTTTAAGTTAAGATTATAATTGTTTTCAAGTGGAGTGGATTATAATATGTTTTGAAAGATAAAGTTCCCATGTCATGTTCAAGCAATTCAGGATAAATCCTCAAATTATGGTTTTTGTCATGTAATTATGTTGTCTCACCATGTTTAAAAGCATCCCCATGTTAAAGCCTTAATCCCCATGTGTTTGATGAAATCCAAAGAGAATGATTCCCCATTATGGTCTTTTAAAGCTTTTGCATGCCTTTGTTCTTATTTGTTTTCAGTGTCGGGGGTTATGAATACCCAAAACTTAGTTGTTTATATAGTCTCAATACATTCAGAATGATTTCAGGTATAATCTCAGTACATTCAGAATGATTTCAGATATATCATGAGCATTATCAGTTCAGCCAATTATCATATTCAGTTAAACTTAGAATAGTTCAAAAATCAGTGTCAATTCAGTTGGGAGTAGGATTTAGCACCAAGCGAGTGCAGGGATGACGACTTTCTCATCAGTTAGGCAGAGTCGTTAGTAAAAGTCCTTGTATTCTAGAAATACGTAGCCAATATAGGATATAAGGAGTCACCCATCAATATAGGCTTGACTCCCTCTAGGGGTCACCCGTCAGTTTAGGCTTGACTTCCTCTCAGGGATCACCTATCAGTTTAGGTTTGACACCCTGGTCCTTTAGCATACCAGATTAGTAGATCCACACAGCAGTGTTAGTACTTGTGGCACGGTACTGACACCCTTCCAACTAAGGTTACAGGTTGGACCTCGATTAGCTCAGATTAGGGTATGTTGGTTAGATGATACCTCCCACAGTCAAGGTACAATATTCAGTACAGTTTCATTTTAGGTTTTCTTGACTAAATCATACAGATTCTCAGCTATTCAGTTATCTGATTTCAGTATTTCAATCTACAAACTATTTAAGTATCATTTTATATGCTTGGTCATGCATTCTCAGATTTACAACTTTCACACATATTATGCATCAGTTATCTCATGTTATTCAGTCATTCATTATCTCATTCTACTGAGTCAGTCAGTATTTCATGCACTTGAACCTATACATTTCAGCCTAACCTCATCTCATGTGCCAGTATATTCAAAGTACTGATCGCATACGTTTTCTTTGTGCTATCATGTTTAATATCATAGGTTTAGACGCTTAGTTTCCCGACCATGCTTAGACACTCAAGCTAGTTAGCATCAGCAGAAGTGGTGATTCCTCATGTTTCGAGGACCTGTTATGTTATTTTAGTCTAGTTAGCATCAGCAGAAGTGGTGATTCCTCATGTTTCGAGGACCTGTTATGTTATGTTAATATCATAGGTTTAGACGCTTAGTTTCATGACCATTCTTAGACACTCAATCTAGTTAGCATCAGCAGAAGTGGTGATTCCTCATGTTTCGAGGACCTGTTATGTTATTTTAGTCTTTTCGTATTTTATTTCAGTTAGACAGTTAAGAGTTAGTTGGGGCTTATCCCATCAACTCTCTTTTCAGTCAGTTAGAGGCTTTCAGACATTTTAGACAAGCAGATAGTTTGTCGGTCTTATCAGTCAGATTTTTAGTATTTTTGCATATGTTTCATATTTATGGATTCATGTGTATTGTTTTCATTATTTAAACCTTCTAACGTATTCAGTTGATTTTCACACATGTTTTTTATTATCAACTTTACTCGGTGCTCATAGCAGATACCAGCTCATGGGTTAGCTTGTGGTCACTGGTGACCTTAAGCACCATTGTTGCGACTAGAGGGTAGCCTCGGGTCATTACATAAAGGTACTCGACTGCCTTTGATTAAAGTAGCAGACATCTGCCCAAACTGTGCCTCTAACTATTTGATTGTAGTTGTATGAGACTCAACCTTCTGGGTCAGACCTGAGATATCATCCTTAATACATATTTCCTGATTTTCTTGACCTTTCACCCGTTTGGACAACAATGCCTCCATTCTCGATTCATTATCACGGCTGTCCGACGGAACATACCTGTCTTCATTATCTTAATAGTCATCCTCTCTTCTCCAATTACCATTACACTCCCTACTACGGTTTCTGTAACTGACTCCATAATAGTTCTGACATTGGTTTCATTTCCCTTTGTCTTGATAACCTACCAATTCTCGATCAAGATACTTAGCCTCCTCTTCCAAGTCAAACTCATAAGCTCTAAAGGTTGTACCCTGTGAACCTACCATATTCACCTTCTTGGAATTTACAGCTGTGAACTACTTAGTCAACAACCCAATATCAATCCTCCGCTATGCAATCTCTTGAGCCACATAATCATCAACCACTTTATGGTCGCCGAAAACTCCAATGGCATAAGTGCCGGCACCTTTCTCTTCGAGTATTCCACCCATCTGGTCAAGAACCTCAAAAATTGCTTCTCCACGTCATTTTATGAATGCTCCTCTAGTGATTATGCCTTCCATAGCTCGGGAGCTGATGTTCAGAGCTCTATAGAATATTTCCAGCAAGATCTCCCTAAAATACGATGATTGGGTACCATGCTCAACTTCTTCTTTAACCAAAACCAAGCCTCGTACATCAACTTAGAATGTTGCTTCCTGAAGTTGTATATCTAGTCTTTAAACTGCAACATTCTAGCTAGAGGAACGAAATAGTTTAAGAATTGCTTTTGCAACCCATTCCAAGTGGTAATCGATCCTCTAGGAAGTTCTCCCAACCACAAAGAAGATTTTCCAGTTAATGAAAAAGGGAACAACCTTAATTAGAGTGCCTCCTTTTCTACCCCCAAAATAGTATAAGAAGTGCGATCCCAACAAAATTAGCAAGATGTATATTTACATCGTCTGTAGCCGATCCCAAAAGCAAAGAATAAGTAAACATCAAAACTCCACTGTTGATCTTGTTTAGCAATAGATTATCAAAAGCTACTATTGGATAATAAAAAAAAAATTAAAATGAATTCGTAGCTAATTCAAGTTTTTTTTAAAGATCACTAATTGATAGCAAGCTATGCATCAATTTTGGCTTTTTCAATTGTCCATATTTATGTTGATAGATCGATTTTTTTTTTGTACGATGAATAATAATAAAAAGAAGAAAGTTAAAATTTTGAGAAGTTAAATTTTTTAAATTTGCTAAGACCAAAAACTCTATATCTTTGATCGCGTCTTTCCAAATTAACCTTTCTTTGTTATGTGTATGATTTTTATTACTCAAAGAGTCTCTATGATTAGTTGTCTCTTAACAACAACAATAGCATACCAAGTGCAACCTCACAAGTGGAGTCTGAGGCAACTGATAAGATCTATAAGAACTTATGCATACCTTTGTAGAGTAGAGAGCTTGTTTTCGATATACCCTCTTATGAAAAAAATTTATTTGTCTCTCTTCGAAAATATATATTCTTCACCTCGATGGTTTCTAACAACTGTTTGTAATTTTTAATAATACCCCTAAGAGGGCTTGATTTTTTTTTAGATGTTTGACTACGAGAAGGCAACCTATCAAGTGTTTCCAATTTTCAGTGATAACCCTCATGTGAGGGTGAAATTGTATTCCTCATTTTTATAAGTTCTGTTTGACAGATATCTTTAGTTATACAATTTCATCCTCTTACGATTGATATTTTTATTTATGCTATGTTTATATAGGAAACTTTCTCACCATTTGTATAAATTGGAAGCGGAAGAAAAAATAAAATTAAATGAGAAAGAAGGTGATTATAAATATAAGGACAAAATGGAGATAATCAATCAAGATTATTTCTTAAAAGTCCTTCATGTGCTAAGATCTCACCCGCATTGTTGTCTTTTTGAATCTCGAGTTTCCACTCAGGTAAACTCATTGCTAATTCATCGATAAACATTATGTATCTTGCAGAATATTTTTGCAATAATTGCCGTAGCCAATACGTCATTCAATAGGATTTGCAACAAATTCTTTATGGTTAACGATTGAAGTTATATAGTCTCTATTATTTTTAATTGATTGACTTAGAAAAGAAGGATACATATATGTTTCTTTCTCAAATAAAGTCTTCTTTTTTGGAATATTATGCATAGATTTGATCATGAAACAAATTAATATTTTAAATATATAAGGAAGAAGTCTGTATTATGGTATTATGCTTATATATGTACCTTAATTATAAACTAAAACCTTGACAAATATATTAAAAAGAATACTTCCTTTCTTCTATTTCATGTGGCGTTCTTTCCTCTTTTATCTATTTTGAAAAATTATCATCTTTCTAACATAGAAGTGATTTAACATTACATCTTTTTACTCATGGTGACCTGTTTTTCTTAGACACAAATTCTACTCCCTTTGTTTTAATTGAGATATGACATAATTAATTTGACTTGATAGGAAGAAAATATTTTAAAACTAAACATGTATGTAATAAATGTGTATGACTTTAAAAACTTCTTACTAATGGTGAAAAAAAAAGTATATAGCTTGGTTATTTGCAAATGTAGCTCTGTCGCATATATTTTGAACAAATTGATACTAAAATGGTGTTAAATTAAAATGCAGGGAGTATCTAACATCTTTTTTTAAGAAAACTATCTGACATCTATAAGACCAAAAAACATTTTTTTTCTTTGTTAATCTCATTGCGAAGTCAAACATACAATATTAAAATCATAAAGCTTAGGCTATTAATTCCTTATTTGCTTTTTTTTTTTTTCATGGAACTATCTATTCAGATTATATCAAACAAATTAAGCAGCATATGGACTTACAAATTATTCAAAACAAGTTAGAACAAAATGTTTATTTGAATTCGGAAATTGCCACCTTATTCAGGGATCTCTTATTGATGTTCAATAATGCCATTATTTATTACCCTAAAGAAACTCTTGAATATTCCGCCCCGCTTGAACTTAGAGGACATTGAAATTTTGTGGACTCTAAAAAAAAAGTTCATCTTTGGTTAGAGTTCTTGGGGCTACTTTACCCTAAATCTAGTTTGATGGCTACTCAATCTAAACCCTAAATTATGCCTATATAAAGGGGGCAAATATCCCTTAAAGGCATCTCCAGTATCCCACAAATTCACGGGATATTCACAAAGAGATCAACGACTATTGGTAATAAATTCATGGGATATTTATAGATCAAAACCCTATCTTCAAAGTCCCAATAAATTCATGGGATATTATAGATCAAAACCCTTTCTTCTTAATAATAAAATACATCAAGAAGATCCACAAAACCTCCTTTCATGGAGATCAAATCCAAATACTCCTGCGTTCGAGAAATACGCCACTGACAACCCTCGAATTATGGAGAAAATCATGAGAGAAGAATAAAGTGAGGAACAGATTTGTACCCCCATCGTTTATCAATAAAAATTGTTGTTTCTTCATATTTTTATTTGTAGTTGAAATTTATTTTTCATGAATTAAATTATGTTGGAAACACCATTGTTATGAGAGAAATGGGTAACAAATTGTTATTTCATAGCAAAGTTGTGTTGGGATTAGCTGCAGCAAATAATACAATATTTGTTTAACAAAAATCGAAGAAAAGGGAGTATAATAATATGTGTAACAAAGCTCAAGAAGGTGGTGAGTCATCCTTGAGGAGGAGCACGAGAGTGAAAAGGAAGACTTGGAAGTGAAGCTTATATTACTAGACGGTGGTCGAGTTTATGTTATTTCGTTTGTACTTCGGGTACACAAAATCTGTATATTACAACACCAACTTTAACTTGAGTTCAAGTATAAACAAGAACACAATGAAGTATATCAAATACCCTCAACACAAGATCAAGATGACCTTTCCAAGAGGTGTATTTTATTTTGCAGAAATTAAGATGAAACAGAAAATAGCCAAGTCGTCCGAATTCACGGATTTTCCTTAAGGAAATAATCCCCCTCACTGTACCTGAGGTTGTGGAATTTTTCCTCCCAGGATAAAATGGCTAATAGACCAACAGTAGCGGTACCTCAAACGGTTGGAATATCTTCGAACTCACAGAATGTTTTGAGTGACCACACAGAATATTTTTGAGACAAGAAGAGAGTTTTTAATCTGAAAATTTCGTACTAAACCTGTGGAACAAACCAGGTTTAAATAGCAACAACATGCCTCTTCTGAAAAGATGCAATGGTTCACTCCAAAGGTTACACCTTTGTTGTAAGTTCATGTCTGTTCATCAAAGATTGCATCTTTTCCTGAACAGTCATCTCATTTCATGAATCAGTGTGTCACTTCATTGAAGGATTATATCCTTCTGAAGCATCATTTCGAACCATTGCAACCTTCTGTAGCCTCAGTTCAGAACACTGAAGCACTAGTTCAAAAATAATGCATCAGTTCACTTGAAACAGTGCAACTGTTACTGCATGTATATATAAATGGAGGTCCGAAACTGCAGAAAATTTTTTGCTAAATTTTTCCTTGGCATTCTTCAGAATTCAAATAAAGTTTGTCCAAAAAGATAGATCTCATCGATCATTTGCCGAAGCCGAGTCGAGCGAGCGAGCAACGATGACGATGGCGACGGCGCGAGGGCATCTATTATTTCTTGCCTCACTTGCCATGTGGAGTAAGTGTTCTTGATTATAAACACTTTCAAGTTCTCTTCTTCCACCAATGTGGGAGAAAGAGTAAACTTTCTAATTTGGGAGTACACTTTCCATTTTGGTGTCTCTTTCCCCTCCACCATTTTATTCTCCATTTTCCCATTCACACTTCTTTCATATACTATGAACCCAACAGTTTATAGGTGCCTTTTAGGCGTATTGAATTTCTTTTATGATTTGTTGATTATGATAATATTTCACAGTTTATCATGATCGATGGAGATTGAGGACTATAATTAATCTCCTAATGCTGCCTTTTTTTACTGGGTTATGTTTGTTTTTAATGAGAAAAACAAAAGGTACATAATTGAATTTACATAATTCTGTTGATGATATGAACAATTGTTTGATATGTGAACTCATGAGAGCTCAAAATTTTACTCTCTCTCTTTCAGTTCAACATAATTTTTTTCCCAAATTCTTGCATCAACCTCTTTTGTTTTTGATATTTGTGCCTGATATCTATATTAAATTAATAAACACAATTTACATCTCTTTTATATAGGTATTAGCCACTTATGCACCACTATTTATCAGATCACTCATAAATAATCTACAGATATCACAATTAACAACAACAATAACGAATCCAGTGTCATCTCCCGAGTAGAGTTTGAGTAGGATACGCAGACCTTACATCAACTTTTGCAGGGGTAGAAAGGTTCTATTCTTGGCTGAAAAACACTTTTTTAAAAAACAAGTTTGAAAAGTACTTGATTAAAAGCTATAATAAAACCTGTAGATAACTTTCCTCAAAATATGAATTGAGTAATCTTGAAGATAAATAAGATTTTTCCTACAATAAAAAGCAGACAAAAAAATTTATTGATCATCATCGATTCACACAGCCAAAAGTGAAGAAATGGCAAAAATTCAGTTGGATGATTTGACTAAGTTACAGTAAATTACAGAGCAAAACAGTGTGTACTTTGGTAAATTTCGCAGAATCACAAACTGAATGTTATTCTTTTTTGGTGTTGTTGTTAATTTTGGTTTTCTGGCATTCTTTTAGCCAATCCCTCTGTCGTGTTCTTCGCAGAAGAATGTCCAAATAAATAGGGATTTTTAGATGGTAACAGTTATGTAACTGTTCCCCCTTTTTATTTGAAATCTATACCACACACACACCCCCCCCCCCCCCCCCGCTTTATTTGAAATTCATTTTTCAGATAATCAAGATCAAAGAATCGAATCGGGTTGGATCGGTCCACATGGGCGACTCATGACTCATAATTCAACATCTCCTACTTCGTACATGGTGGAGAAGACCCAAGCCAGTACTACATCAACAAGACACCAATTCATACGATAAATAGTCTGTGCGACCTATGAGCATCACGAGCTTTACCTTTAAGGTTTTATAAGCTACATTTAGGAATCCAATCACATGTGGAAAGAATTCTCTACTAATATGAGGATACTAATACTCACAATACCCCAGACTTCATTCACTACTTCAGTAGTTACTTATCTGATCCCTCATCCTCTTAAAGAGGTGAACTCGAGTTCATGATTAACTTTATATACACAATTACACTCGACACTTTTATGGTTAATGTAACAGCCGACTTGTGTATACAAGTTAAAATATTTATTTTAATCATCTTTTCTTTCTACCCGAATCCATCTGTTCCAATCAACTGCTTTCCTAGACATGCACCGCATTGTCGAATATCTTATGGCTATTAGCAACATGCTAAAGTAGCAACACCAATCAAAACTTCACGAAACAGTTAAAGGTCTAAGGGTATTTCAATGAAAAGTTAAAATAACTTTGCGGTTCTCACACAATGAAGAAACAGGGATTCCTTCTTCTATTAACCCATTGGTCGCTAAGAACAAGTGGTATGAAACGCGTGCTACGATGTCTCACCTTATATTGGTGTGTGTGTCTCATTTCTTTAGCCATTCAACATCGTACAGATCTAGGTCTAGACACCTCTAAATGTCTAACCTGAGTTTCTTTCTTTAATTATCCTCAAATCCATATTCTTAGAGAAACTCACATCTGGCTTTATAAAATAAGTCATAATTTGATGGTGAAACTTTTCTCTTCACGTTCCTCGATGTAAGAGGTGATTGCTTGTCTGTGAGAATCAATCTCCCTACTTTTTCGACACACTATATTAATAAAACACATTTTCACATGCATATGAGATTGAACATAAATTCAAGACTCTTATATTGGTAATAATTACAATCAAGTTATTTGCAATAAAGAAACATAATCATATCCTACGTAATTCTAGAGCCATAACATATTTCTCAAATAAGTCTCTAGATATCGCCTTAGTAAGGGGACCAACTATCATTTCTTGTGTAGGAATGTATTGTAAATTTATTTCTCCACTTGCTCCTATGTCTCTTACAAAATTATACTTAATATCAATGTGCTTGGTCTTGCTGTGATATTTAGGATCCTTTGTATATGCAATAACCGCTTGACTATCACAATACAAAATCACGGGACCCTTAGAATTCTTTGCAATGTTTAAATGTTCAAAGAATCTCTTTAACCAAACAACTTCTTGTACTGCAATGCACAAGCCACAAATTCGGATTCCATAGTTGACAGGGATGTGCAAGATTGATTCTTACTTTTCCATGAGATTTCACCACCATTTAGTAAGAAAGCATAACCAAAGGTTGATTTTCTATCATACCGGTCACCAGCCCAATCAACATCAGTATAACCTCTTATGGATAAATAGAATCCATTATAGCATAGTGAATAATCAGCAGTTCCCTTCAGGTATCGAAAAATTCTCTTAACTGTTTTTCAATGATCTCTTCCAGGATTGGATTGATACCTACTAACCAGACCTACGACATAACAGATGTCTAGACGAGTACACATCATAGTGTACATCGAACTCCCAACTGCACTAGAATATGGTATTCGAGACATCTTTCTTTTCTCTTTCAGTCTTTGGACGCATTTCAAGGCATAAAGTTTCACCTCTTGCTATAGGAGTATCCATGGATTTGCAACTATTCATTCGAAAACATTCCAAAATTTTCATTATGTATGTTTCTTGAGATAGACTCAAAATTTTCTTAGAACGGTCTCTTTGAATTTTAACACCCAATATATAGTCTACTTCACCCATATCTTTCATGTCAAATGACTTTGAAATCCATGACTTAACAGTTTTCACATACTCCAAATTATTTTCAGCTAATAAAATATCATCCACGTAAAGTTAAAGAATCACAAATATTTCATTGGACTTTTTCACATAGATGCAATGGTATTCATCGATCATAGTGAAATCAAATGAAATCACTTCCTTATGAAATCGCAGGTACCACTGCCCTGAAGATTGCTTTAGGCTATAGATTGATCTGTTTAATTTACAAACCTTTATTTCTTGTCCTTTAACAACAAAGCCTACAGGTTGTTCTATGTAGATTTCCTCATTTAGTTCTCCATTGAGAAAAGTGGTTTTCTCTATTTGGTGTAATTCTAAATCTAAACGTGAAACTATAGACAAAGCAAGCGAATTGAGGTAAATTTCACAACTGGTGAAAAAGTTTCCTCATAATCTATCCCAACTTCTTGAGTAAAACCTTTTGCCACCAATCGTGCTTTGTGTCTTTCTATTGTTCCATCTGATTTGCATTTAACTTTGAGAATTCATTTGTACTCAATAGCTTTACACCCAGAAAGAAGGTCAACTAGATCCTCGACATTATTGGTTTTCATGGACTCTAATTCTTCTTTCATCGCTTTTATCCATTCAATTTTTTCGGGACTTGATAAAGCCTCAATCACAGAATTAGGTTCATCCAATTCTATAGGATATACCAAGAAAACATAATCCTCAATCTCATCAGATCATTTAGATAGATCTTTTTGTAATATCCCGCGATTTTTTCTAGCTTAAACTCGCCCCAAAAATATCAAGGATTATCTCTTATAATAAATGATATTTAATTTGTGTGGAATTCTTTATATTTGAACTTTCCATGGTGTAGGAAATTGAATAAGCTTTCAAACGATATAAGATTCACCTAAATCTGATAATCGGGTAAGAAGTTATGGTTATTTTAAGTTTCAATCGTAAATCACTGTCATTTGGACCCTTAGCGCGTCGCGGAGCAGTGAAAAATCTCAATTGTCATTTTCCAGTGGCTCTCTGCGATTGTACCGCGTTGAGGAGAGGGCCAATTTTCCCTTTGGTAATTTTCAGTGTGACCTCGTGATACTGGCGCGTCACGCCAGTGATCAAAATGACAAACATAAGGTCTCCACGATTGTGGCACATCGCGGAGAGAGCCCATTTTTCGCTCGTCCAAATTCCAGTGACCCACCGTGATAGTGGTGTGTCACAATAGCCACCCAGTTCACAAAATATTGTATTTTTCAGTTTCATTTGGGAGTTTAAAGAGGGCATTTTAGTCATTCTCCCAGCCCCTGGTCTGTCTTAAACAAGAAATTAAACCCCTTCAAACCATTTTACATTCACTTTTCACCAAATTTCTCTCAAGAAAAACCTTAGTTCATCAACTTCCTCCCCAAGAAATCCAAGATTCTTCCATTAACTCTACAAGATAATTCAAGATTGAGATGTCCCAATACAAGAACACTAAGAATTCATTCCCAAAGTATCAATAGGAATCCAAGATTCAAGTTTTCATCAAAGATCATCACTTCAAGGTATGTGGGGTTTGAACAAGGGTAATTCTGTCATCCTTGTGCCCAAAACTTTATTTTAATTACAAATTTACTGTAATTTATATGATTTCCCATGAAATTCAAGTTAAGGTTTATACCTATTATCATTTTTTGCAATATTATAAGATTTTCCACGATTTAAAAGTTGAATTACATGATTATGTTTATATTTCCATGCATATTGCTGAAATTCCTAGATTTTAAGATGATTTATGAATGTTTACATTACTAAGAATGAATTTTAAGATATTTTAATATGAGATTGATGCTTGGGTCAATAGACCCCATTTAAAGATTGCTATTTCAAAGAATTATTGTGCTATAAGCACCCCAAGATTAGAATGCTTTCAAATTATTGAGAAAGATTTGACCTTTTGGTCTCAAGACAAATTTGAAATCCACTTTACAGATTCAGATTACAATTTATAGTTGGTTTTTACTATAAACCATTAGATTACTTTTAAAGTGGATTCTTCTTAAAATTTTGAGCATGCGATTGGGAGTAGTATTTAGCATCGAGCGGGAAGTGTAGCATTAGCATGCCCTATCTTCCACAAAACTACGTGCCACCATAGGTACAGATTCAGACTATTCCCACTTCTACGTGGATGACTTAGATTGCGATCACATAGATTAGATTGTTCTATTCCGATGGCAAGGGTAGAACATCCCTAACCTTATGGGGGCTAGTCGTGGGATACTATGGATGCTCACATGGTGTACATGTCGGTTAGAAGAACCCCCCAAACAGACGTCCCCTACTCTTGAAACAGTTTAATTGATTTCAAGACTTAAGATATGAAGAATAAGTTTTCAGATTTCATTTAGCCTAAATGATTTGAGAATAAGAATAGGATACAAATTTCAGAACTAAGTGTAATGGCTCACAAGATTTAGATTACATGTTTATTATTCATGATTTGACTTTCAAATTTCAGATTTCTCAAGCTTATGTGAGTCATTTACATTTAGCATACATGATATTTTTTATAAACTGTGATGATATTGTTTACTTATTGCATGTACCCCCATATACTCAGTACATCCTCAAAGTACTGATCCATATATACGTCTATGTGCTACATTGTCTCATAATGTAGGTTCAGGGGCTAAATCTCAGCAGCGACAGTAATTTTCAAGCTTCTCATCTACATCCCTGTAGTTGGTGAATCCTCATAGTTCGAGGACTTAGCTATTCATGTTTCAGTTTATTAGTAGATGTCTTTCTATTTATTTTAGAAAGTTTGAGTCAGTTGGGGCCTGTCCCAGTGACTCTCTAGATTCATATAGTAAAGGTTTGTTGGACTACCAGATTCAGTCTTAGATCTCAGTTGTCGTATTCAGACTTTTCAGTCTTTGTTTAATCAAATTGATGAGATTAGTACTTTCAGATAAATTCAGATTATTCAGATAGTTTTCCACATTTTGTCATGATTTTATACTTATATTTCCCCCATGTTGAGACTAAGATGTATTAGAAGGCAGGCAGGGTTAGTTCAGGACTACTTGTAGTTCGAAGCACCATGTGGTATCCCGGGAACTAGATTTTGAGGCGTTACACTTTTCTAGTACTCTTACATAATTGAAGTTCAGATTCCTTGGTAGGATTTTGGGATTCATCACTCCCACTTAGATCAAGAATTATTTCTTGATTTATTGAATTATCAAGCATGTCTGGTGATATTATTTGATCATCTGAATTTAATATTTTGTAAAGAGGCTCATTTTCCTTAATTTTTGAATATGAATCCAAAAGGTCTAAAATAATCAAGTTTTGGCCTTTTGTTGTAAATAAGTTCATATGGATTCTTGTTTAAGGTAGATTTAATCAAGCATTTGTTGGTAACATAATAGGCAGTATTGACAGCATCTACCAAAAAATTCTTTGAAAGATCATCATCAATTAACACGGTCCTGGAAATTTCAATCAATGTCATGTTCTTCCTTTCAACCACTCCATTTTGTTGTGTAGTTCTTAGAGCAGAGAAGTTGTGACTAATGCTCTTTTCAACATAAAATCTTCAACTTTGGCATTCTCAAACTCAGTTCCATGATCAGATCTAAATCCTACTATTTTGCAGTTCAGTTTTACTTGAATTTATTTGTCAAAAATACCAGTACTTCATAAGTTTCATCCTTGGTTCTCAGAAACATAGTCCAAGTGAATCTAGAATAATCATCCATAATAACAAACACATATCTCTTCCCTCTTCTACTTTGGAATTTAACAGGTCCACAAAGGTCTATATGCAACAATTCAAAGGGTCTTGTGGTGCTTACCAGCTTTTTCTATTTAAAGGATGATCTGGGTTTTTTTTACACATGCATCACAAACCTTGATATATGTGAACTGTATCTTTGGAACCCTGCACACCAGGTCCTTTGAGACCAATTTGTTGAGTAGAAAAGAGCTTGGATATCCCATTAATCTGTGGTATAGATCAACATTATCACTTTGAGAACTTAAACAAGTCAATTCACAACCAACCACTAAGTCTAAATCTACCACATACATGTTTTTGCATCTTTTAGCTTTGAGAATAACTTATCTAGTCTTCAAGTCAGACATGGTGCGCCCATCAAATAGGAACTTCACTTCATTTCCTTTGTCGCAGATTTGAGATACACTTAGAAGGCTATACGTAAATCCATTAACATAATAAACATCTTAATTTCATGATTTAATGTATTCCCTATCTTTCCAAAACCATAGATGTAACTTTTATTTCCATTGCCAAAAGTGATACCTCTACCTTGAATTTCCTTGAGTGAAAGAAAATAATCAGTTCTACCAGTCATATGCTTAGAGCATCCACTATCCATAAACTAGCTTTGGCTACTTTCCCTTACTCCCACCTGTATACAAAAATCATTTGTTATATTTGGGAACTTACTTGAATCTGAGTTATGGAAAGGAAGACGAGGGAGTGATAACAGCTTTGTTGGTCCAGCTAGGTAATTTGTTTTTCTTAAAGTTTGTCAAGGAATTAAATCCCTTAGAGAATGACTACATCTGTTTTTGCTGAACATGCCTAGAATTATTCATTTTAACTCTAAGCCATACTTGACATTCCTTCCTCTTGTGACCATCCCTAACACAATGAGTGTATAGAAGATTGTTGGCTTTATTTCTAGCAACGGAGAGATACTTTCCTTGGGACTTAAGAGGATGGGTATTGTACTGATACCCAAAATCTTTACCATTATTGATCCTCTAACTGGTTAGTGTTTGGAAGAAACTATGAAGAGGCGGTCAATTTTAGGGATTTGTTAAGATCTTCTCTTATGCGGACCAGGTCCCTTTCTAATTCTGTATTTTTATAAAGAGCATGTCATAAGAAGCTTTTGAGAATTCTTTAACTTTTCTTCAAGATCAATTTGTAGTTTTGTAGCTTTCTTTTTGCCTTTCCCATCAGATTCATCTATGTTCTTCAGTGGATCCATCATATCCTTGTTTTCAGATTTCAATTTTAAGGACCGTTCTCCTACTTCAGACAACTGAATAGTTAAGGCAAGTTTTTCATGTTCTATATTTTATACCTTATCTTTAAGTAAATCCCCCTCAACAGTAAGCTCACACATAGAATCAAGAAAGACTACAAGTTTTTTTTATCTTCTTAGGAGAATAATTATTCAAGTTTGGCTTAATATTAAATAGAGTTACCTCATTCTCTTCTTCATCATTTGATTTAGCCATGAGAGCAAAAAAAGATTTATAGGACATTTCACTGTTTTCCACAACTAACATAGAAGCATCTTCAGCCTTTTCTAATTCATTAAATTCACTTGAAGTGTCTCTCCAAATAGCTAGGGCTTGTTTCACAGCATAATCAGCCACAACATTCCTTCTTGACTTCTCTGGGACCTAGTCCTTTCTTTTCTATTGTTGGTTCTTTTTCCTTAAAACTGACCACTTCTTTTCAAAGCCTTGACCTTATCTAAGTAGGAAACATTATCATCTTCCTCACTAGACTCAGACTTTGAGGCTTTTAAGGCTAGGACTTTTCTCTTTTACTCTCCTTCTTTTCCTGACCCAGTTGTTTCTTTAATTCATGAGTTTTTAAGTTCCTAATAAATTCATCCATGGTAAGCGTCTTCAAATTTATAGCCTCAGTGACAATATCAAATTTACTTTCCCATGATTTAGGAAGAACTTCCAGAATTTTCCTCACTTGTTTATGTAGGTGAAAGTAGTGCAACTCATTCGTGATTAAGATAATTCTTATGTGCATCTCTTGAATGGTTTCACCCTCCTTCACAGAGAAGGCTTCATTCTGAGTGGTCAATACATCCACCTTTGATTCCTTTACGTCAGTTGTTCCTCTATGAGCTGTCTTCATAAAATCCCAAATCACCTTGGCATTTTTTTAAACAGAGATATGACTGTCTGCATCGGGTCCTATCCCACAAATCGACAATTTTTTAGCCTTGAACTTCGTTTTAATCTTCTTATGATCTTCATCATTATATTCTCTCCTGGTTTTAGCAACCATTCAGATTGTGTTCCCTGGAACATGAGGACCATTAAGTATCACATCCATCATCTCACTATCTTTAGCCATAATAAAATCATACATCCTAGTTTTCCACCACCTGTATCATTAACCATTAAAATGAGGTGGTCTAGTGGTTGATTGTCCTTTGTCCAGATTAGATGGTGATGCCATGATCAAGAATTCACTCTAGGTCTGGACCTTTTAAAGTGACCTCTCTCTGATACCAATTGTTAAAATGCAGGGATTCACCACCGTTAAGGGATCAGGTCCCTAAGATGCAATATATGACAAACAAACAAAACACAAGGGAAAACTGAAAGTAAAGAAAGCAATCAATTTTTACGTGGAAACCTCCTTGCTCAAGGGAAAAAAATCATGACCTGTACTCACAGGCTCTCAAACTCTATTATAATCAGAATCAATCTCGATTACAGATTTTATTTGAACTTAGCTCTAAGTTCTACTAGATTGCAATGACTCTATCACAATCTACACTTGACAACTCTATCAAAAGCTCTCTCAGAATTGACTAGCTCTAGCCAATATGACTTAGGCAAATCCACCTAAGAAACTCAAACACAAGACAAAAACATTACTGTTTATCACTGGAGTAAATCAATTACAGGACTCAACACAAGAACACAAACACTAGGAGCAATACAAAATATTTAATCTTGAGCTATCAAGGTTTTTGTCATCTCACTAAAAGACTTGAAATTTCAAAAACTATTGAGGAATGAGTATCCTTATGTATTTATAGGAGTGTAGAGATATATAATAGAATTTTGATTGAACCAGGTATCCATTCTGGTACGTTGTGCACCTGCATAGTTTGTTGCAATAGCTGATAAAATGTGTCGCGTATGACAGCTATGCTTTTGTAAAGTAAACATTGGACATGGTCCTCTGAGTATTATCTTGT
Source organism: Capsicum baccatum var. pendulum (assembly GCA_030864225.1). NCBI lineage: Eukaryota > Viridiplantae > Streptophyta > Magnoliopsida > Solanales > Solanaceae > Capsicum > Capsicum baccatum. The sequence continues at coordinate 270,928,648 of CM061550.1, forward strand.
CATCAAAATATGAGAAAGCAAGGTGATAACAAATGGGTGTCTACAATGAAGATGGAGATGATGATGATCGAAAAAAATCGAACCTGGGAGCTTGTTGAGAAACCTCTTGACAGAAAGAGCATTAGTGTAAAATGGGTCTTCAGAAAAAATTTGAACGCAGATAGTTCTACCAAAAAACACAAAGTGAGGCTTGTGGTGAAGGGCTATACTCAGATTTTTGGAGTAGACTACTCAGAAACTTTTGCACCAATTGCTCGCCTTAACACAATCAGATTGCTACCAGCCATTGCAGCAGAAAAAAGTTGGAAAATTTATCAACTAGGTATTAAGTCGGCCTTTGTTAATGGTTTCTCAAGGAGGAGATTTATGTTGAGAAAATAGATGGTTTTGTTGTTAGTGGGAAAGAATATAAGGATTATTTGCTAAATAAAACTCTCTATGGATTAAAGTAAGGATCAACAACATGGTATAGAAGGATTGATAATCATCTGTTAAGTTTGGGTTTTTAAAAAGCTTATCGAAATCCACTATTTTTGTAAAATATAAAGACGATGATATTCTTATTGTGCCTCTTTATGTGCATGATCTTCTGGTAACAAAAAATAATTCAAGGCTGGTTGAAGATTTTAAAGAAGAAATGATGATAGTTTTTGAAATGACAGATCTTGGTCTCACGGCCTATTTTCTGTGAATGGTGATCAAGCAAAGCAAAAGTGAAGTGTTCATTTCCCAAAATAAATATGCAAAGAAAATTTTGAAAAAAATTCAAATGGAGGACTGCAACCCGATGAGCACACCAATGAATTTAAAAGAGAAACTCTGTAAAGAAGATGGAGCCGATCAAGTTAATGAAGGGTATTATAGGAGCTTGATTGGACTATTTGTTGTAAGTCTCTTATCTCATTTTATGTATTACGCAAGTAAGAAGCATCTAAGAGCAATAAAAAAATATTAAGATATATCAAAGGAATTGTTGACTATGGTGTAAAGTTTGAGAAGTCTCAATGCTTCAAGTTGCTTGGGTTCTCGGATACTGATTGGGCCGGATTCGCTGATGATATCAGAAGTACTTATGGACATTGTTTTAGCCTAGGTTTAGGAATCTTTTCATGGTTATCTAAGAAGTATAAAATTGTTGCATAATCCACTGTAGAGGATAAATTCATAGTAGCAACTGTAGCAGTAAACAAAGCCCTATGGCTTAGAATGATCATGTGTGATTTACATATCTAATAGAAAGACAATACTGAGAAACTAGTTAAATACCTGGCAGTTATTGCAATCTCAAACAATTCGGTGTGTCAACTTCAAGTTCTATTTCTTGAGAGAAGTGAAACAAAAGGGAGAAGAGACTCTAATCTACTGGAAATCCGAAAACCAGCTAGCAGACCTGTTTACTAAGCAACCTCCAATCAGTATGTTCGAGTGTGTAAGGCAGAGAATTGGTGTTTGCATTTCATAAAGCAAGGAGTGTTGAAAGTTTCTTTAAGAATTCACATTTTCTTTTTTTGCTCTCCAGTTCTTTTTACATACGACTCCGAGTCAAATTGGGATTCCTATTATAACACCCCGCATTTTTTGGGCTAGATTTGAAACCGTCGTTCCTACACGTATAGACTCAAACCCAATAATTTTTTGTTAATATATGTGATATGATAAATTCTATAATGCGGTAATACCTTTGGATATGAATTTAGGTCACAAATTTCTCCTAACTCAAAGACGAGTTGAGAACGTTTCTATCGATTAAGTTTTATTGAATGTTTCATCTTGGGTCAATTTTATTCGACCATTAATACTGGTATATAATGATTTATGTGCCCTACTATATACCAAAAGAAATATCTTCGAGTCCTCTTTCCAACGCAACTGGTTTCACCTAAATCCAATATCGGAGTAGAAAGTTATGCTCATTTTACTTCGAAGTGTCTGACTGCCAAAAAATGACGACGAAGTTGACGAGTTATCAACTAGGTGACGACTAAAGTTGACGAGCCATCAACTAAGTGACTACCCATCAGCTATAGTCATCAGCCTAGGACAGTAAGGGGTAAATTCCAGTTTAAAGTGATGACTTAGGGTGATGAGCCGTCACCTAACTGACGGGTCGTCAACCTTGGTCGTCAACTGAAGAATTCTGTGATTTTCTTTGGTTTCTTTAGAGGTATTTTGGTCTATTCCTCACCCTAAAACCCTACCCCACGAATTAAATTGCACCCTAAATGTTATTAATTAACTTTTATCATTTTTACAAGATCTCAAATCCTCCCCTCTCAAGAACAAAAACAAATTAGGGTTTCTCTAAGTTTAAGATTTCAAAAAAAGGGTCAAGAGTTGGGTTCCAATCTTCAAGTTAAACAATATAAGGTATGTGGGGTTTTCCTAAACTACATGGGATTGTTAAAAACGTTTTGAATAAGGTTTAAAGTTATGAAATCATGTATTTACAAAGAGTTTTGAATTTATATTTATAATTATGCATTGTGAACCCTTTTGATGATAATGTTTTGGTCGTGAGGCCTTTCTCCCTTGAAATTGATTGTTACTCGTATATATATGTATATGTATGCATTTGATGTTTTGAAACTTTAATTTGAGAGCATGAATATTTGTACTCCCTCTTTTGTTATGGCATTCTCTTGATTCCCATGTCACAAATTGATGAGTTGCATATTTAGAAACATGATATAAATATCTTTATTATTGCTATGGAATTTATTTTGGTTATGAACTAAAAGAGAGGGAGTTTTCTTGTTTAGATAAATGAGAAGTGATGATTTTAAAGATTTGCATGGTTTGTCACAAAATACTTGGTCTCCACATATTTGTTGAAATGTTGAAAAGAGAGAATCTCTGCATAGTTGGAAATATGTTTTGAAAATACAAACTCTCTTGCATTGTTAAATATTTTTGGTGGTCAACTGAAATTGAAGGAACTAATGCATATTATTATATGGCTTAGACATATGGCTTGCAAGTCTCAGTATGATCATACCAAATCAGAAAATGCCATAACAGACTAAGAATAGAACAAAAGTCAGATTTTATTTGGATTTTCAGAACTTGAGCTTTTAAAGATGCATGTTCAGAAAAGGTTAAAATGGGCTTAAAGAGAGTTATGTGGTTATCCGAAGAAAGTATGAGTTGAAAGACTCCATGCTAGAAACCATGATTTGCCAACACGGGATTATGGTACCTTGCTTTGTGATCTTGTGTACCTTGATTCATGTCGTCTCAAATTAGGACTATGGTTCGGAGCCCAGCTTTGTGATCTTGTGTACTACCATGACACGTTGATTTGATTGGGGATTTTGGCACCCTTTTGTGTGATATTGCGTATCTCCCTTACTGATACTCCAATCTTTGCGGCAAACTTGGATTGAGGGCTTGGCCTTTGAGTCAAGGACGGATTTCATATAGCCTTTGGAATTACAGATTGTATAGTGTACCATCTATCTCAGAAGAATAACTAAAGGTAGAGTCATGATTGTAAGAACGTGTTTTGAAATTTATCAAATTATACCCATGTGTTTTCAAATGTTTTATGCTGACATGTTTTTATGAAATGCTCTCATCTATGTTGTATATAAATATATTTTATTTCTGGATTGCTCTGCATACCAGTACATCTGTATTGACCCCCTATATTTCAGGATCTGAGGCTCAGTCCCGAGGTCCCGCTAAGTCGTAGATTGATTTGTTAGAGATTTGCAGTTGTGAGCCTCCTCTATTTCGGAAGGCTTGATTTATAAGACATTGTTATTTTATTTTAATTCATGGTCCGACTAGGGGCCTTGTCCCAGTTTTCAGACAGATGTTATTCTCGTTAGTAGAGATTTCGCATACTGGTATCATGTGTTTTGAATGTTAAGAACTTCCTTTCGTATTGTTTAGTTGAATTATGAGATTGACCATATTTTCTGTGTTAATATTCCATATTTATTTACGTTGTATGAACGTTGTGTATGATTTCCAGATAGAAAAGGGCGCTCCGGCCTTTACGGTTCGGAATGCTCGTCGCGGCCAGGGTCTCGGCTCGGGTCGTGACACCTATTTCTGGTAGGAAACTGTTAGTTGTTTCTGTTATTTTTGGAAGAAAATAGGTATTTTTTTTATGGTAAGTTTAACCCATTTTTAGTTGTAATAGGGACTATTTAAGTTAGGAGTTGGTTAATCAATAAAGTATGCTGCTTTAACCAGAAAATAAAAAACTTCTCTGCACTTCTTCTTCTCCAACTCGATCTCTATTTTCAGTCGCTAGTTCTTGGCTCTTCTTGCTGCGTAATTTCCCTTAACAGTATTAACACCAACACAAGGAATCGTAAAATCAATAACCTAGTGCGATAACCTGAACATAGTAAACAACAGACGATAACAGATACAAAACTCCAGAAACTACATAAATAATCTAATCTACACAACAGACAGGATGCTCTAAGCTACCAATAATCCCTCGCCCTGGAAAAGCAAAACAATGGTCAACTATTTTCTAGCCTTCTACCCTTTTTGTGTCTGCCACTTTCCTGTTTAAGGTTACCAGATGCTACATGGTTAAATTATTCTTTGTATGTTTACTTCTTTATATTTTGAATTCCCTTTCTATAGATCCACGTGTAGATCATTCTAACATTATAATGAGTTAATGTTTAACAATTTTAAATATTGAACTCATTAATATCTTGATTTGCCTTTGAAATTCTGAGCTACTAGCTGAAAGCCTTCAAAGAATCTTGGAAGTGTCTATTAAGTTACACCTTCAAATTATTAGTAACATAAATAGTTGAACAAAATCTCTACATGTTGCAAGAATGTTGAAAGTGACATTCTTACTTTTGAGCCGAGGATTTGGTTTTGCACTACCTCCTCAGACCCCACATGTGGTATAACGGTGGGTTTGTTGTTGTTGTTCTTGATCTGGAGGTAAATTCTTTTGATCTGAGTGTCCATAGAAAACAACCTCTCTAGTCACGAAAGTAGAGATAAGGTTTGTGAGCATCCTCTCCAGAACCCACTTATAGGATTGCACCGGCAAAATCTTGGAAAACATGATAGGTTATGTATTTTAGTGCTTGGCACTGCTTGGTGCAGCTATCTTGTTTAATGTTGCATCCTTGAGAGGTATTAACTTTGTTCATTACTGTGTTTGATTGTTAGTCAAACAGCCAAAGAGCAAGTTGCAGACGAAGAGTCATATCCTTTGACATTACAAAAAATTGGCGAAACAGCACACCCAATTTTCTTCCAACGTAATGTATTTGCATTTCAAGTATTTTTGCACTTCGCAACCCATAGACTCAGAGCAAAGAGGAGATGAACACACTATGTAAATTTGGTTTTGGCAACCTATTGGTACGTGAGACGCTAGTTCTTGTATTCTTTTGTGCTTTCCCTTTTGGTTTATCATGAAGGATTGGACTCATGGAATGTGAAGTTAATCAACACAAGTATACACGCAAACCATTCTCAAAGTTGTACTTGCGTTCTTAACCAAAGGAGGTAATATTTTCTTTCTCGTGTTTTGTGTTGTAAATTCCCTTGGTGTCCAATTTGGTTTCAACTAGCACATCATAAAATGGTTGCTTGAGTTGTGAATTCAGTATATCTGCTTGGCTGTATTTCTTTGCAACATAATGCCATTGTGTATTCTGCCTTCATGGCCTGATGTTAATGCAGAGGAGATAACAGATACAGACAAGAACATTCTACCATGTTTCAGATCCTAAGAAAGGAAAAGAGAGTTAATCTTGAGAATATCGTATTGAATATATGGAAATGCTTCACCCAAAACCATAGAGAATTTAATCGTGTTATCTTTTCTAATGAAAGATGGATGGTTGTCATAGACGTGGATGAAAATGGATCTCACTTTCTTTGTAAGATACCTCTTTGAATCTTTTGTTGACGGTGTATTGTATATTTATCCTACTTCTTGTAAATGGTAAAGTTGTTTTTGTGTGACTTGGAGGTTACGGGATCGGGCTATGGAAACAGCCTCTTACAGAAATAGTCTAAAGTTGTATACAATATACCCTTGTGGTCGAGCCATTCCCATGACTGCCTATAATGGAAGCTTAGTTGAAGAGTTGCAGTGGGTTGCTCTTCAATTCGGGAACCTGTTCCTATATAAACTCACATGACAAAAACTAGGAGAGATATTATCTAAGAAGTACAGAATTAAAGTAAACAGCAGACACAAGGATTTTACGCGAAAACTCCTTGCTCAATGGAGAAAAACAACGACCTGCCTCCAGCATTTCTAAGCTCTACTATATCCAAGCAACTTCTTGAAAACAGACTTCAAACTTCATGATTAAAATCTTAATCCTTACTCTCCTAGTAATAACTTTATTACAAGGAAATAGTACAGAAACTCTACTGCAGTCACTCTCCAGCTAACTCTAACTGGACACACCAAGCAAACTCTAGCTTGAGAATCACCTAACTCTATATGATTACAAAGATAGAAGGTTTACACCTCAACACCTACTTAACAATCATAAACAAATATATGAAACCATTTAAGAGGACATATACAAAGACACAACTAAAACAAGGAAATAAAATACAACTTGATCAAGGAAATGTAGTCATGGCAACTTGATAAAATACAACTTGATCAAGTTGAGATGTAGTTGAGCCTATAGCGCTTCTATATTCTCACAATTAAATATCTCTCTCAAGGAAATAAAATACAACTTGATGAACCCCTATCTTTACTTTGTATCACAAATCACACAACCCATCCACAATAGGCACAACTACATCTCAACTTTCCCCTTTTGGCATCAGCAAAGAGGTTAGTTAGTAAACCAAGCATAGATAAGCATACATGTTAACTCATGGCTATTGAGGCTACACTTACATGAGCAGGAAAGATCAGACAGAAATATAAAAAGTGATAGCACAAAATGAATGCATTCAATGGTCATGCAAGTCAGTCACAAATACTATTTAAAAGCAGTAACAAGAAAAACATAATAACAGTTGTACCAATTACATCCCCAAAACAACAAACTAAGAGACAACAATCTTAAGGGAACAAGTTCTGGGTAGGACTTGAAAAGAGGGCTAAGGGGGGAAAAGAGTGGGGACCAAGTTAATTTGGATTCTAGGAAGGAACTTTGGACCACTATCTAAGGAGGATTTTCATCCTCTCACTCTCATCTGCATATGCCTTAAGAATCTGTTGAGTTATTTCTTCATTATTGGTAGTTAAGGCTCCATTCTTGGCTTCTAGCTCCTTCACCCTTTCCTGTAGAGCAACACTTTTAGAGTATAATTCAATTTCTAAGCCTGGACCCATTTCATTTCCTTTGACATGTGCAGCTTTTAAAATAACAATTTATACATCCCTTAGAATGATCATGGCAGTCAAATTATCTATCTCTTCCTTCAATCTTTTATGTTAATACACCAATTCAGACACTGGGGACTTGGATTTTCCACCACTCCACCTTTGAATGCATTCATTATCTTCAAGAGTTGTGATATTAATACTTGTTTTACTGAACCATCTTTTCCTTTCCCACACTCAACATTGAAATAAGTAAACACCCTATTCAGCCAAAAGCCATAGGCTAGCCCATGCTTCTTATCTTTGGCAGTCATGACTGTGTTGATATGCTCAATGACAATGGCTGCTAGATTAACCTTCTTATATTTTGACAATATTTTCGTGAGGAACAGATCTGGACTTGTGATAGTAGTTCGCTTCTCAAACTTGGGAAGTGAAGCTTTGTTCACTAGCTTAAACAACAACTGATATTCACCTTTAAGAGTCTTTTTGTTGACATTTTTAATGTTCAAATTATCCAGTGACCCACAAATTTGTAGAAAGACATTTTTAATGTTCAAATCATCCAGTGACCCACAAATTTTCAGAAAACTTTCAGACCTCTGTTCTAATCTTAAGGACCTAATTTCTTTAGTAGGTGCCCCAAGAATTTCAGACAACAAATCTTCATCTATACCCATATTCACCCCATTAATCGAAGAGTTCAAATACAGTCAACAACAACAACAACAACAAACCCAGTGTATTCCCACCTAGTGGGGTCTGGGGGGGTAAGATGTACGCAGTCCATACCTCTACCTCTGAAGAAGTAGAAAGGCTGTTTCCGATAGACCCCCGGCTCAAGACGCGAGACACCACACAAATATAAAGTAACACACAGAACAGGATTTCATAACGTAAATACGGCACCCATAAGTAGTAGGAAACATCGGAAACATCGGAAAACACCCAGATTCGTAATAAAACAAGGAACACCGAAAGCATAACAAGAAGAGGAATAGGAATAGGAATAAAAATAAGAATAGGAAGAATAACAGCAATAAAACCCCCACCAAAAACTTCCCTACCCTAACGCCCCAAATTGGCCCTAGTTTTCTGCCCTAATTCGCGCCCTCCAGACCTTCCTATCTAGGGTCATGTCCTCGGTGAGCTGTAGTTTCTCCATATCCCGCCTAATCACCTCACCCCAGTACTTCTTCGGCCTCCCCCTACCCCACCTAAAACCATCCAACGCTAGCCTCTCACACCTACGAACCGGGGCATCCGTGTCCCTCCTCTTCACGTGTCCAAACCAACTCAATCGGACTTCCCACATCTTGCACTCCACTGGAGCCACACCAACCTTCTCCCTGATAGTCTCATTCCTAACTCTATCCCCTCGAGTCATCCCACACATCCAGCGCAACATCCACATTTCCGCCACCTTCATTTTTTGGATGTGGGAGTTCTTAACTGGCCAACACTCCGCTCCATACAACATGGCCGGACGGACTACCATCCTGTAGAATTTGCCTTTAAGCTTGGGCGGCACCTTCTTATCACACAACACCCCCGACGCGAGCTTCCACTTCAACCATCCCGCCCCGATACGGTGTGAGACATCCTCATCAATCTCACCGTTACCCTGTATCACGGACCCGAGATACTTGAAACTATCCCTCTTACATACCTCCTGCGATTCCAGCTTCACGACCACCTCGTCCTCCAACCTCACGTCATTAAACTTGCATTCCAAATACTCTGTCTTGCTTCTGCTCAACCTGAACCCTTTAGACTCAAGAGTTTGTCTCCACACCTCTAATTTGTCATTCACACCCTTTCGGGTCTCATCAATCAGAACTACATCGTCTGCAAAAAGCATACACCAAGGCACCTCCCCTTGAACTTGAAGAGTTCAAATACAGTCCATCAATAGAAATGATCAAGTTATGATAGAACATTCTCACCTCTTCTTTATGTAACTAAGGCACAGGCATCTCAAGTAGGTTCTTCCAGTGTTGAAACTTTACTTTGTCAATGAACTCCCTCAAGACTATCACAGTCATTATCCCTGTTATCAGTACTCTCGGTTTCTTTATCAGAGTCCTCTACATCAACTGGGTCTATTATATCTATCCCTACCTACTTTAGCTATCTTCTCTTTTTATTATTTTCCTTGCTTATTTCCAAGGCTTCTCTCATCAAATTCCTAAGACTTGACATAGTCCTAGTAGATTTGATGGTTCTAGCGGAAGCCTTGGTTGAGGAGGAGGACTTTTTCTTAGCCAATTTCTATGACAAGGGTTTGTTATCATCACTATCTAGGTTATTCTTCCCACACTTATTTCCTCCCGATACGTTAAGAATAGGTGGAAGTACTATATTTTCATAATCAGCATTTTTAATAGATTATTTTACATCCTAGTAAACAACATTGGTGAGGGTGTTTCCTACCTGGGGGGTTCGGCTCTCAAGGTTATCAATCCCTTTACTCCTATATCCTTACTCATGGACTAGATATTTGAAGGAGTGGCTTTGAAAATAGGCAAGTCCTCAAATAGGTTTTCATCTAAAGAGGTGCTTCCAGAATTGCTAGGGACTCAGATTTATTAGATGAACGGATTTTAGAGGATGAATCCAACCCTAATATAAAGTAATGGTTTGGTCAGGAACATTGGTTTTGGAGAGGTTGCTTTGAAGGTCATCCTCATTAATAGGGGATTTAGAAGAATCGACTTTGGGGTCAACTTCCTTTATAGGAGAAGGACTGATATGAGGCCAACATTGGTATTAGCACCATCATCCCTTTCGGAGGGTAAGTCATTTGGAGGGCTCATCTTTGTTTGAGTATTATAATCCATGGAAATCATTCTTAAGGAAAGAGGAGTAAATTTTATGATGAACAACTTCTATTCTGAGCCTGAGGGAATAGAAGGAGTATATATTACCTTGAAAGTAATGGGATCATTCTTTTGTGAAGATGAAAAAGTGGACTGCAAATGATGAGAGAATCAAGGTCTTTGAATGGTTAGGGAACTAATAAGGTTGTATGAGAGAGAATTTTCAAAATAAGAGAGAAAATAATGTGATTTCAGACTTTATATAGGGCATGAGAGAATGGTTCAAATTTTTTGAATAGGTATGCCTGATAAGATATGTTGGCGTCAGATGGACATGCCTCTTTAACTTAAAGTAAAAAAACATTTTTTGAAAAAGTCAAGAGAGTGACATGGAACGACCATTAAATGTTTAAAATAGTCACTGCTTAGGAATAGTAAATGGTATCAACCTGATTAGGGAACTGGTCCCTAAATAATTCATGAACCCAATCATCTGTACTGTCTCACTTCTCTTTTCACATCTTTTCTTCCTTACAATGGGTGTCTATCTATAGAAAATATAAGACTAAGTCATAAATGTAGGACAGCGTCTAACCTGGATACCTACTTATCAGTTCATAGCCATGCAAGGAGAATTTTGAGAGTAGACAGTATCATTTAGATCTCATCACCTTCACCCCATTTTGTTCTACTCAGCTAGTTTTCTACCCATTTTTAAGGAACACCAAGATATATGTGCTTCTGGACTACAGGAGGGTTATTATACAACCAGATCTTCAGCATCACCATCATCCATACATGGTTTATTCGCATCCACCATCAATGAGAATTAATCTCTACTAAGTGCTTCTAGCAAGAGGAGTTCTTTAGATCTTCACCATATCACCAAACACTAAACATCAATATCCTTGTTTAGGTTTCTCCTTCTTGTTTTACCCTGCATTCAACCATCATTTGTTAGTTTTAGGAACCCATTTTAAGTTTGAGTTCCCAGTATGATGACAAGGGAAAGATTAGCCTCTTTCGTGTTCATCTGGGCAATCTAGTTTTCTTTCTACTTGGTGTTATGAAATTACTCATCCTTCCCTAAACTATTGCTTTAGAAGGACACAATTCTCTTGTGTGACCATTTTTTCTACAAATGCAAAATAAATTGTCCTTATTATCTACTGGCTTGGTGGAAGGGTTGAAGGGACCAACCTGACTGTGATAACCTATTCCTCTTATGTTGTTGTATCCTAGGCTGGTGAGAGTAGTGAGAACTTGTGAAGATTTAGACTACTAGAGGGTATTTTCAAGTTTAGTCTTTAACTGAACCAGTTCCCTCTTCAGCTCTGAGTTTCTTTCAAGTAAAGCAGACATGTTTGTCATGGTTTTAGTCAATTTTTCTTCTAGCTGAAATTGTAACCTGCCTCTTTCATTTTTCCCTTGGTAACTTGCTTAGAAAATTCATCAAGTTTTTTGCTTAGAAAAAACTTTTCACAAGAGAGAGTTTTGCAAGTTGTTTGGTACTCAGTTACCTACATACTTAGTTCAATCATTTCTTCCTCACACTTTCCAAGATCCTCCTTCAGCTTTGCCTTTTCAATGGTGAGTTCAGCCACCTGGACTCTCAACTCAATTACTTCCTCCTCACATTTTTCTAGGGATTCTTTTATATTTTCCTTGTCCTTAGCAAGACATTCAAGGAGTCAATCAACACAGAGGCAAGAGATCTTAGCTTACTAAGGGAGTAATCCTTCAGATTTTTCGTGATGTCAAGTAGAGTCACAGATTTATCCTCATCATCACCAGTATCTGCCATCAGAGAAAAGTGTGAGTCAAAAACTTGCACATCATCTTCCATTACCATTATTGACACATCTTTTTCTTGTTCTGAATCGTTTGAGTCACTTGATAAGTCACCCTAACAGGCTGCAAGTACTTGATTTGCAACCATGTCAGCTTCATCTTTCCTGTTGTACTTTATAGGAATTTGTTCTTTCCCTCTCTCCTTATCAACAGCTTGTTTGACATATTTCTTGGACTCAACCTTATGCATTAGACAATCCTTGATGTAGTGATGAATCTTACCACATTTGTGACAGATATCTTTGTTCGTTCCTTCATTGTGGTGCTTGCTAGATTCACCTCTTCTAGATAAAACCCCTGATATTTTCAAGGCTTTAAGTACCCGTTTGGCAATATAAGTTGTCTCCCCATCTTCAACACTGGAAGTGTCTTTTGCATCCCTAAAATCCAAATTTTTCTCTGCCTTGGGCTAAACTTTTAACTTCTCATGGTTTTTCAACATTTCATAAGTTTTGAGATTACCACTAAGTTCATCCATGGCTATTTATTAAGATCCCTGTCTTCTGTGCTAACATCCACTTTGCTTTCCTATCTGTTAGGAAGAATGCTCAGGATCTTCCTGACCTGCTTGTGTACTGGAATATCCTCACCCAGGCAATGCAGCTCATTTGTCACAACACTGAACGTAGTTTGCATCTCTTGAATGGACTCTCTTTCCTACTTAGTGAAAGTCCCATATTGATTGGTTAATATGTCCACCTTGCTTAACCTAAGTAGTTCTTTCATGGGCTATTTGAAGACAGTCCTAGATCTTCTTTGCAGTCTCAGAGTCATAGATCTCATTGTACTCATTAGGACCAATACCACACATCAGTATCTTCTTGTCTTTGTAGTTCTTTTAGATCTTCTTTCTCTCTACATCATCAAGCTCCTTCTTGGTCTTGGGAACTTATATGGTTACATCACCAACTTTCACTGCCCTTGTAGGAACAAAAGGGTCATCCCCAATGACATCCCATAGCTCTGAATCTTCAACCATGATGAAGTCATGCATTCGTGTCTTCCACCACCCATAATATTCACCATTGAACCTTGGTGGCCTAGTGGTTGACTGGCTTTCTTCTAGATTTTAAGGAGCAACCATTTTTAAGATCCTTCCAAGATGTTATCCCTTTTATAGAAGATTTGCTCTGATACCAAATAAAGAGTTGCAGTGGGTTGCTCCTAAACTCGGAAACCTGTTCCTAGATGAACTCACACGACAAGAACTAGGAGAAATATAAACTACAAAGTGCAGGAATAAAGTAAATAGCAGACACAAGAATTTTATATGGAACTTTCTTTCTCAAGGGAGAAAAATCACGACCTGCCTCAGGCTTTCTAAGCGCCACTATATCCAAGAAAATTCTTGAATAAAGACTTCAAACTTTAGGATTAAACTCTTAATCCTTACTCTCTTTGTAATAACTCTATTACAAGGAAACAGTACATCAACTCTACTGCACTCACTCTCCAGCTAACTCTAACTAGACACACCAAGCTAACTCTAGCTTGAGAATCACCTAACTCTGGATGATTACAAAGACAAAAGGTTTACACCACAACATCTACTAACAATCATAAGCGAATATAGGCAACCATTTAAGAGGACATCTACAAAGACTCAACTACAACAAGAAAATAAAATACAACTTGATGAATAGTCAGTTCCCTATTATAGAGTAGAGTCTTTGATTTCAGCTTGAGAGAGATATTCAATTGTGAGAATATAGAAGTATTAATTTTCTTATTGAGGAAGATGAGCAATATATAGTATGACACAATAAAACCTAGGAGAGCAATACAATCCAAATGGTCCCTCCTTTTGTCCTCACTTAGGAATATTCTTGGAATCTTCTTGGATGCTTTAGGACAAACACTTTTTCACCAATTTTATTTCTTACTTTTGTATCAAACAACAGTTTTTGACCAAGATTAAACATGAAGAATTGAATGTTTTCAAGAACACTTTTTCTCCGGAGTTCGGAATAAGTTGAAATTTTGAACGTAGGCACTTTTCAACCTTCTAAACTCATTCCAAACATCATTTAGCTCAAATTCTTCACAAATTTTTGAGATTTTTCAATTCACATCAAACTTCTTCAACCTAAGCTTCCAACAAGGATAGAACACTCAAATAAGCTTCGATTTCATTCAAATTTTATTTATAGAATCGTATAGTGTTAGACAACACAATTCTAACACTAGAAACACAAGAAAAACACAAAATCAAAAACTCAAATTTTGACCTAGGGCTAAAAATGTGAATAGTGACTTTTTGGGATTTTTTATTTTGGCACTTCTTTTTTGTGGATTTTCAAGATAACAAACCCAAGATTGACTTCGTTGGAAGAAATCAAGCTCGTATCTGATACCAAATGATACATGAATAATGTACAGAATCGAAAACTAAACTACGATATAAAAACAAAAGGTAAAGATAGATAGATAACAAATAATAGATAGACACAATGGACGAATGAATAGCAAAAAAAAGGGTGTATCAAACCCTAAACCCTCTATTTAATAACACACAAAACACCTAATATCCTACGTAGACGTCAAGGGAATTGTATTCACGAGCAAGACACGTTTCTAAATGAAGTTTCAACACAAGTGATTCCACGCTTGCCACAAGCTAATCCAAGCTTACCTCACACTCTCAATAGAGTTTACATTCACAATTCATCAATAACTGCCTACTAAATGAATGAAAAGTCCTACTTATAGTCTAGGCTAAGTGACCCATTTAGGAAAGACTAAACATAAAAGCCCATAAAGCACATGCTTGAGCATTTGTAGAGCATATGGGGCGCATACCAAGGGTATAGTGGGTTGTTATAGTGGGTTGTTTTGACGCGCTCTAGCGGATCTAGAGCGTGTTGGGCGCACCTCCAAAGCGGATGGGGTGCATTTCCTCTTTTGGGGGCTTTCTAGCCCCGTTTTGTCTTCTCTTGGCCTCTCTAACATCCCTTGAGACTCCTTGATCATCATAATCATCCAATGGATGCCTTTTGATAGCCGTCTCCTTGATCATCATAATCATCCAATGGATGCCTTTTGATAGCCGTCAAGAAGTCATCAAGTGTAACTTGACCTGTAAGCATCCTCTCGAGCAACCCGGAGGCCATTTGGATTGTATCAGAGAGATCCCATTAGCTGAGACAAAAAGGTGTCAAAAGCTTTTTCACCAACTTTTGTACTTTGCGCTAGTTGCGACAGTTGACTGTGATAGTGATAGGTGAGCCCAACTTGTTTCCTAAGTGGTAGTAGCTTTGCCATCACACAATCTCTAGGAAACAGGTCATCAAAACTAAAGATGCCTAAATCTACATCTCGATTTAGACTATCATATAGTTGCAGATTCTCCATATAGATTTTATATTGAAAGAAACGATAAAACTGAACATCAAATTTGTATAAAAGACATTGTATTATTATAGATTCAATCGTCAATTGAATATACTGAACCTTTCCTATTGAATTATATTCTTCATCTTCACTGCCAACTCTAGTTTCTCCGTAAAAATCTTGTCCAGCTGCTAAAACCTTCGAGTCCTCTACGAATCCCTGGGTTTTGGCCAACAATCTGACAAGAAAGAGAGAGTATTTGAGCAAATTTTCAAGGAAATGCAGTTAACAAGAAAGTCTGATTACTTCATGTACCAGCAAAGAAGAAGAAATTAAAGCACACAAATATATATACTAACCTAACTGCTTCATCTTGAATGATGGTTGTAAGCATTAAAGCATGTAGTAGGCACCATCCGTGTTTCATGAGATAGTTTTTCAAAAATATGATGGAGACCCTCTTGTCATGGATTCAAGTATATCATCCTCCGACACAGAACATGAAGTATTCACTTTATTCCTGGACAAAAGTACATATGAATGATATCGTTTTCTCGCCTGCTGTTCAATCTTGTCAACCTCCCATTTCGTTGTCACTGGACAGTAAACGTGCACAATTTTTTTTGATCGTTCCTGTAGGCTCGACTGATGGCTTGCTACTCTACTGAGGGATTCCAGAGAATGTCAAGCTAAACCACTCTTGAGTCCGCTATAAGAAACATTGAGGAGAGTGACACTTTAGTCAATTTGAGAAGATTAACAATGATGATAACCTAACTTGTGTGATTGGAGATCCATGAATTAGGTTCATATGGGAAATAACAAGTCATTAGCTAATCAAGCAAGCACTATAAAATAATGTCCCTCCTATGATGTGTAAGTAAGCACTATAAAATAATGTCCCTCCTATGTTGTGTGAATATAGTGCAGCGTTGCCAGGCAAAATGAGGATAGAGTTAAAACTCTTAATCCAATTCATATCCTTTATATATGTGGTGTATTGTTCTGTAAAATATACTTGATGATTGGACCTATATGAGTGTGGAGAGATGACGCTCTTAAGAAATTGTGACGAATTTCTAGAGCACTCATGAATACCAGGATTCCCATATGGCCTATTAGTGTGAAACAATGATAACGATAAAGATTGTGGAAGTATAATGTGACAGCAGAAGACTCTGGCTTATAAAAGAATTTTTGATTCATAGAAGTTCTAAACATCACTAATTGTTTTGTATGTCTATATCTTGTTTTACCTAGGTCTGGTTAATAGTCTGTGGACATTAGATTCGACATATGGTACTTATATGTGAAACCCTAGCAAAATGTCTTTCTTCATCTTATTCCTTAATACAATTCTTTTTGAGATATAGGGGAATTGTTGGATATAACAAAAAGAAATTATTATGTCTACAATTATAATTGCAAGACATTGATTTCTATTTTAATGGCCTTTGTCTTCTTGAATGGCCGTTGGTTGATGTTTATTCTTTTCTAATTTCTCCAACTCCTCTAATGTTTTAACCTCTTTATAACATACCATTGATGAGTCATATTATTTCTCTTAATGACCATAATTGTTTTGAGTTATGACCCATTAATATTTGATGACAAATGTAACGTTTTTGGTCAACATTGACAACCCATTTAATTTAATGAATTTTCTCATTATATAAATGAGTAAGTATCTAGTACCCTCCTCAACTATGATCAAATTTACTACGACACATTTCAACTTCACAAGGATCCTATTACCCCTTAAACTAAAATTTAGCGTATTTTTGTCATCCTTTATAGCTGACTTGGCACCTTTTGTCAACCTATTTAGCTAATGTGGCACCTTTGATGTGGACCCAATTTTATATAATAAAAGTACAAAAGATTGATAAAAATAAGCTAAAATTGAGTTTCGGAGGTAATAGGACCCTGTGAAGTTGGACTGTATCTAGCAACTTTGGTCACAATTCAAGGGGTACTGTATGCTTATATCTGTATAAATCAATTCGATCTTCTTCTTTGAGGGATGAACTAGAAAAAATTTTCTTATCATAATATAAAGTGTTGGGTTTTCTTTTTATGAATCTTTGTTAGTTTTATATTCCTACTTTAATAATAGGAAAACTTATGAATCCCGAGGATACATCCATACCGGGTGAAATATCCTTAAGGACAGTATTTGACACACCTCAAGCTATGTAAATTCCATACAACTGGTGGTGAAAAAGGTATTTTCTGTAGATTTACAACGCATTTTTTCCAATTTGAATTTCTAATTTTGAAAAATATCTCTAACTTTGTTTTTTTCAACTCACTTTTTTTTCAAAAAAAATCTAATTTTCAATTTCTTTTTCAATTTTTATATTGTTGTAAAAAATAGCCATATCTTTATATCTTAAAGAATAGCGCAGTAGCTAACTTTAAAAAAAATTACTGGCTAGTTACTAA
Organism: Capsicum baccatum var. pendulum; assembly: GCA_030864225.1. Classification (NCBI taxonomy): domain Eukaryota; kingdom Viridiplantae; phylum Streptophyta; class Magnoliopsida; order Solanales; family Solanaceae; genus Capsicum; species Capsicum baccatum. The sequence goes on from CM061550.1 coordinate 270,946,387, forward strand.
TTTTTTTTACCAATAGATCTTTGTAATACCGTTGTACTTTTTGGAGAATGAGAAAAAGAATTACTAATGTATTACAAAGCTCCATTAGGGAAAAAAAAAATGTAATACCATTTAGTAGCATGTAGTTCATATAAGGGATCCAAATGAAACTCATGTTTCAAGTTTTTGTAATTTTATCAATGCAATTTATGACATTATGTGACTATTCATTATTATATATATTACTCTTTTAAAATAATTTTTATTGTTTGTTTCAGGTGAGTTAATCAAAATTTGGATCAAAATTTGGAGAATTTGGCTTATTTTTGTAAGATATATCCATTAATTTATTGGGTTTATTATTTTATCCTGTAGTAACTGTAGAGTTACAAATTTCTGTATAATAATTTATTCTATCTGTACTGTAGTATATATCTAATTCTAGATTTTCTATGTCATTTATTATCTTGTGTTGTTCTTCTCGTAGTGAGTTTTTTATATTATGTAAACTATCACATGTACTTTTTTCTAATTTTTCTAAGGTTTTTTCTATTCATATTAACTTTTCTTTTAGATCTTCCATTATTTTTCTAATTCGGTTTCTATAATTAATTTCATTATTTAGATTATCTTGGTTTTCTCTAGTTTTTCTAATATATTCTAACATCCACAATCTTGATCTGAATAATATCCTTCTGGGTAAATTTCTTCGTATATCCGTTCTAGCGAATTTATAATTTCAATTTCGTAGTTTATTACTTCTTCTAGTATCATTTTCTTAATATCTATAATTTCTATATCTTTAAGTATATATAAGATTAAAACTTTAAGGTAGTCTAAATGATCTATTTTTTAAAAAAAAATTGATATTTTATAGTTATTTGTTTTAGCCATAGTAGTTCTTGCATATTCTTTTTGTTGTACTTATTCTATCATTTATTATTTCTAAATTTTCTTCTATATCTATGTCTCTATAGCTATAATCATTATAATCTATTGTTTTTACAATTTGTTCAAATGGGCTATCTATTTGTATTTTGTTAATTTTATTTTTTTCTATTATTTTATGTTTTGTTGTTAATACATATAAATTTTTACATCTTGCTATAAATATTTTACTTCCTGGGGTTAATACATATAACTAATTCTTGCATATTTCTATTAAGAGATTTTATATATTTTTTATTTTTCATGTATTTGTCTATATTTATTTTTATCTGTTTTTCTAGTAACTGTATATTTCGCATATCTCTAAAAATTCTACGTGATTTTAACATAATAAATATTTATAAGAGTAGCTAGGTAGACATGGTATATAATTTACTCTAGTCATGTAATATTCTCCAAATGCTTTTTCTAATATAACTTTTCTTATATCTGCAACATTTATATCTCTAAGTGCATACAAAATAAGTATCTTAAATTTATCTACCATGACATTAGATAAATTATTATTCATTATCATAAAATTGTTTTTTTCAAAATATTTCCTTCAACCATGTACATAATAAAATATAGTCATCGCAGATTACTATATACTAGATTATTCTTAAATAACATGTTCTTCGGTCACTATTAGCATGGTAATTCGGATACTTTTTTCCTTAAACAGCGCCTCGACTCTGGTTACTCCCCGCCACGGCTTCTTGCCTTATTGGTTTCACCTTTAGGATGACATAGTTCTTAGGGATTTTTCTCCGTTTCCACTTTGCTAATAAACTTCTTAACATATTATTTTTTGAATAATTCTACTATAAAATAACTAATATGAATTTATTTTATCATATCATGATTGTCGGGAATTATGAATTTAGCTATTCATAATCATAAATAGATATATCTGTTCCGGTAGCTTTGATATTTCTGAGGTTTGTTGCTCCATGGCTTTTTCCATTGAAGTGTATATATTTAACTAACTGGGCAAAATATTTTTGAACGGAATGGAGAGAGTTTTTTTGGCTAATGTAAGAAGGTTTGTCCTCTGCAATGCCTTCTTCTTTTATTTATAGAAAGAATACATCTTTACATTTTTTACACCTGTCCGCTAAAAAACAAACAAAAAAAACAATCAAAGAAAGACTTAAAAGTCTTAAAGCCTACCCTAAGCCTATAAGGCTAAAATTCAAACTTTATTCAATTTACATTAAATGCTACCAACTAATTTTTTAAATGCTAACTTTACGTAAACAACTTAATAAGTCTTCCGTCAATCTTGTCATATCTGTTGTATCTTCATTACTGCTCTGGTCTTATTAAATAATGAAGATACAGCAGATATGACAAGATAGACGAAAGACTTATTAAGTTGTTTACGTAAAGTTAGCATTTAAAAAATTAGTTGGTAGCATTTAATGTAAATTGAATAAAGTTTGAATTTTAGCCTTATAGGCTTAGGGTAGGCTTTAAGACTTTTAAGTCTTTCTTTGATTGTTATTTTTGTTTGTTTTTTAGCGGACAGGTGTAAAAAATGTAAAGATGTATTCTTTCTATAAATAAAAGAAGAAGAAGGCATTGCAGAGGGCAAGCCTTCTTACATTAGCCAAAAAAACTCTCTCCATTCCGTTCAAAAATATTTTGCCCAGTTAGTTAAATATATACACTTCAATGGAAAAAGCTATGGAGCAACAAACCTCAGAAATATCAAAGCTACCGGAACAGGTATATCTATTTATGATTATGAATAGCTAAATTCATAATTCCCGACAATCATGATATGATAAAATAAATTCATATTAGTTACTTTATAGTAGAATTATTCGAAAAATAATATGTTAAGAAGTTTATTAGCAAAGTGGAAACGGAGAAAAATCCCTAAGAACTATGCCATCCTAAAGGTGAAACCAATGAGGCAAGAAGCCGTGACGAGGAGTAACCAGAGTCGAGGTGCTGTTTAAGGAAAAAAGTATCCGAATTACCATGCTAATAGTGACCGAAGAACATGTTATTTAAGAATAATCTAGTATATAGTAATCTGAGATGACTATATTTTATTATGTACATGGTTGAAGGAAATATTTTGAAAAAAACAATTTTATGATAATGAATAATAATTTATCTAATGTCATGGTAGATAAATTTAAGATACTTATTTTGTATGCACTTAGAGATATAAATGTTGCAGATATAAGAAAAATTATATTAGAAAAAGCATTTGGAGAATATTACATGACTAGAGTAAATTATATACCATGTCTACCTAGCTACTCTTATAAATATTTATTATGTTAAAATCACGTAGAATTTTTAGAGATATGCGAAATATACAGTTACTAGAAAAACAGATAAAAATAAATATAGACAAATACATGGAAAATAAAAAATATATAAAATCTCTTAATAGAAATATGCAAGAACTACTAAGGCTAAAACAAATAACTATAAAATATCAATTTTAAAAAAAAAATAGATCATTTAGACTACCTTAAAGTTTTAATCTTATATATACTTAAAGATATAGAAATTATAGATATTAAGAAAATGATACTAGAAGAAGTAATAAACTACGAAATTGAAATTATAAATTCGCTAGAACGGATATACGAAGAAATTTACCCAGAAGGATATTATTCAGATCAAGATTGTGGATGTTAGAATATATTAGAAAAACTAGAGAAAACCAAGATAATCTAAATAATGAAATTAATTATAGAAACCGAATTAGAAAAATAATGGAAGATCTAAAAGAAAAGTTAATATGGATAGAAAAAACCTTAGAAAATTTAGAAAAAAGTACATGTGATAGTTTACATAATATAAAAAACTCACTACAAAAAGAACAACACAAGATAATAAATGACATAGAAAATCTAGAATTAGATATATACTACAGTACAGATATAATAAATTATTATACAGAAATTTGTAACTCTGCAGTTACTACAGGATAAAAATAATAAACCAAATAAATTAATGGATACATCTTATAAAAATTTAAGAAATAACCACGCACAAAAAAGAATAGATTCATTACCTACAATAAATCTATTCTATAATCTAGTTATTAGCCTAGTTATCCGCACCCCCCTACAAATGGTATCAGAGCTAACAAATGGTATTAGACTAACAAGATATATATCATACTTCTTGTTTTTAGAAAAAAAGAAATACATTCAAACATAAGCATCACTCCAAATAATTTTTGTAATAAGTATAATCAAATTCAACTTGAATCTCATAAATTTCACATAAAGTGAAATATATTCAGGGTCTATGATCAAACACCTACTGAGTATTTTTAAAAAAAGCATAAATACATATATGTGAAAATCTAGTAAAATATCCACTAAAACTAAATTTGAATTTATAATTTAATGAGTTCGCCATTAAGAACTTTAAATTTTGAAAGTCCATGCACATACAATTTGGTGCACTAAATTTCTTATGTGTTCCGACCCTTGAGTAACTGAGAATATTTTGAGCATTTTAATATTTTTATTAATTTGTCTCATTTGTATTAAAAAACGTAATGTTGGACGTTAGTGGTTGCGTGGCTTAAGTTACATTCTTGACAGCAACTCTCACTTCAATTGCCTATTAATCTAGAAAGAGTTAATGACCTTTATTTGGCAGTAATCCACGCACTAAATTTCTTATGTGTTCTGACCCTTGAGTAACTGAGAGTTTTTTTAGCATTTTAATATTTTTATTAATTTGTCTCATTTGTATTAAAAGACTTAATATTGGACGTTAGTGGTTGCATGGCTTAAGTTACATTCTTGGCAGCAACTCTCACTTCAATTGCCTATTAATCTAGAAAGAGTTAATGACCTTTATTTGGCAGTAATCCACATACGTTTGTATGGCTGATAATTCAGCCTCCAAAAAATGTCCAAGAGCATTACTCCCTTTTTTACTTCGTTGTGCTTTATGACAATAGTTAGTGGTGGTAGAATGTGGACATAAGCTTCATGTAACTCTTATAACTTTCATTCTTAGTTCCACCATTACCTTATTCTTTATGTGGTGTAACTCATGTAAGTCTTGTAACCTCTAAGCCATTGATATTCTATCTTTACTACCTCACATTGATTCTTATTCATTGCATGGAAGATTTCCCACCTATAAATAGAGGTAGCCTTGCATGGTTTTGGTACACATACACACAAGATAATATAGAGTTCACAAAAGATAGTAAAAAAGAGAGTTCATTAGTTGAAGGGAGGTATTCTTTTTGTGGAGCTCTGAACTCAACTTTTGTCCAGAGTTCCTGAGTTGTTATTTGTGAGAAAGGTTGTTGTATCCCGGAGAGGACAAGTCAAGAAGATTATTGTTGGACCAGTGAAAAATTTGTTGTAGTGGGCTTGAATCTCTTTAAAGAGAGTGAGATATCCGCGCGTCAGTCGAAGAAGATATTCTTTTTATTTTCTTCACTTGTAATTTTCAGTTGTAATTTCACCAACAATTTTAAGGAGATTCAATGGAAATAACCCAAAAATCCGCGGATGTCAAGATGGGAGATCTCAACAAGTCATTCCGGTTCAATGGTACTCACTTTAAAAGGTGGAAGGGTAAAGTTCTTTTCTTCTTAAGTCTTCTCAATGTTTCTTATGTGTTAATTGAGAAGAACCCAAACAAATTAGATAACTCTTCCATGAGTGATGAAGAACTCATTTCTCTTCAAGAGAAAGTTGAAAAATACGACGGTAACTCCTACAAGTGTCGGTACTTTTTACTTAATTGTCTATCTGATAATTTTTATGATTATTATGATAGAACTTACTCTAGTGCAAAGAAAAATTGAAAAGTCTTGCAGAGTAAGTATGACACTGAGGAGGCGGGAGCAAAAAAAATATGCGGCTAGCAAATTTTTCCGTTTCCAAATGTTGGACAACTAAGCAGTAGTAGACCAAGCTCAAGACTTCATAATGACTGTTAGCGAGCTCAGGTCCGAGGAAGTCAAAATTGGAGATAACCTTATTGGTTGTGTTATAATTGATAAACTTCCACCTTCGTGGGAGGAATTTCAAAAAACTATGCACCACAAGCAAAATAAAACTTCTCTTGAGACTTTGATAATAAGAATCTACATGGAAGAAGAAGAAAGGAGACAAGATGCACTTTTGCAAACAGAAGAGAACAACATCACACCAAAGGTAAATTTAACTTCTTCTAATAATGTTACCCTTGAAACTAGCAAAAATACTATTTTGAAGCCTAAGAAGAAAAAATTCAAGAAAAATAATGGTAGGCATCCCAAGGACAATAATGGTGAAACCAAGCAAGCAAAAGATCAATATGTATAACAAAAAGAATTATGTTTTGTCTGTGGCAAGAGTGGGCATACGGTTTTGCAAATTTTGAAAACGTGGACCTACTCCTCAAGTAAACATTACTGAAGAACCAGTTATGGCAGTGATAACAAATATTAACATGGTGGAGAATGTTGATGGATGGTGGACTTACTCTGGTGCAAACCGTCATGTCTGTTGTGATAAAGACTGGTTTAAAAAATATACAAATTTTGAGGAACCCAAAACCATCATGCTTAGAGATTCACACACAACTCAAGTACTTGGAATGGGAGATGTCGAGTTAAGATTTACTTCTGGAAAGGTATTAATCTTAAAATATGTACTTTATACTCCTTCTATGAGAAAAATTTGATGTGTAGTTTTCTTCTTAATAAAGCAGGCTTCAAATAGATTATTCAATCTGATCAGTATTGTAACACCCCATATTTTCCTAGCATAATTTAAGTCCCTATACATGAGTATTCGTATATGAAATTTTTGAAACACACATTATTTTTCAGTTTAGAGCCTGCCGTTGCGTAGAAAATTGAATTAGCTTTTCAAAGATATAAAATTCATCCAAATTTGGTAACCGGGTAAGAAGTTATGGCTTGGTGCGTCGCGCCAAGGCCAAAAATCGGGATTTTAGTTTCCAACTTACGCTTTTAAATTCATTTAAAGGTATTTAGGTCTTTTCCTCAAGCCCTAAACTCATCCTAAACACAAAATTTAACCCCTAATTGGCCTAAATACTCATCATTATTCATTTTCTCTCAAATTAAAAATCTCCTCTTTCAAGAACAAGAAACCCTAGCTCTTAAGAATCAAGGTCAATCTCAAGAATTCACCCAAGGAATTTAAGAAATTCATCCGTTAAGGTATGTTAGATGTTCATTCATGGAGTCCAAGAAACCCTTTTTAAATTGTAAAATTGTGATCTTTTTAAGTTATTTGATTTTAAATAATGATTTCATCCATGAATCTCCATGTACTATTGACTTTATACCATATTACCATGATAGTATTGTTAGTATTCAATCCTCTATGTTTTTATATTATTACTTATTGAATTAAACTATGATTTAGATCTATTATGTTGAATTCATGCTATTCCTATAAATTTCATGACATTCCTATGATTGCTTTAAACCATGAACTACAAGTATTTGATAAAATGCCCACAAAAGTGATTGATTTAATAAATGCCTTCACGCTTTGTCCCCCAAGCTTTAGTGTCATTTTACTATTATTGCTTTTGAGGGTACTGACTACCCGCAAACCATAGTTGTTTATTTAGTCTAGTCTCAATGCATTACAAAATAATCTTTAGAACATACTATGAGTATTATCAGAACAGTCAGATATCAGTCAGTTGAACTCAGAATAGTCCAGTATTTCAGTGTCTTTCAGTTGAGAGTAGGATTTAGTATCGAGCGAGGGTAGGGATGACGGATTCCCCGTAAGATAGTCAAAGTCGCTTGTAGTAGTCCCTATACTCTAGAACTACATAGCTAGCGTTGGATATAAGTAGTCACCTGTCAGATTAGGCTTGACTATCTTGCAGGAGTCACACGTTAGTTCAGGATTAACACCCTTAATCCTTTGAAAATTATATCATTTTAGTGGATCCACACAGCCAGTGTTAGTACCCGTGGCACGGTATTAATACCCTTCCAGCTGAGGTTATAGGTTAGACCCCGATTGGCTCAGATTGGTGCATGTCGGTTAGATGATACCTCCCACAATCTCAGATACAGTCTCAGTTACAATCCCAGTTCAATCATTCTGTATTAGTGTTGTTTGACCAAGGCATATAGATATCAGTATTTTAAATATTTTAGATTATAAATTTTACTCAATTCATGTTATATGTTTGGTCATGCAACCTCAGTTTCTAAAGATTTTCATGTATTTTTTAGCATTTTCAGACTCTCATGCATACACAGTATTTACACGTTTTACTTATCTTCAGTACCTATAGATTTCATGTCCTCTACTCAGTACTTCATGCTTTACATGTATATTCAAATAGTTTATTACTTCCATTCACGAAACCTTGCATATCAGCGTACCTCATTTAGCATACCAGTACATTCAAAGTACTGATCGCATACTTTTCTTTTGTGCTATGATGTCTCATATCATAGGTGTTGGCGCTCAATTCCCGGATTGCACCTAGATTCTCAGATCTTTAGCAGTACAGTAGCAGTGGTGAGTCGTCATCATCCGAGGATAGATGACTTTACTTCATGTCTTTATTTTAGTAGTTAGTAGAGTTAGTTGGGAGCCTGTTCCATCAACTCTCAGTCAATCAGTCTAACAGGCTTTTTAGATACTACAGTCAGTTAGTTATTCAGTTTATCAGTATTTTCTCAGATTCAGACAGTTGTTCCCTTTCTAGATTTATAATTTGATTTTGAATCTAGTTGATAAAACCTTATGGAAATATCAGTTATTTTTTGCATTTATGATATTATTATTCAGTGCTCACAGCAGATACCAGCTCATGGGTTAGCTTATGGTCCCTCGGGACCGTAAGCACCGTGTAACGACTAGGGGGTAGTCTCGGGTCGTTACAAGTATGTAATTGTTAAAAATAATGTTTTTGCGGGAAAGGGGTATGCATGTGATTCTATGTTCAAGTTGAATGTTGAAATAAATAAAATATCTACATCTGTTTATATGATTTCTTCTACTAATTGTTGGCATGCCCGTTTGTGTCATATAAATGATTGTTATGTGGGAATCATGAGTAGTTTAGGATTAATTCCAGTGATCAAAAAGAACTTTGAAAAATGTGAGGCTTTTAGTAAAGCCAAAATCACAAAAAGACCTCATTTTCAAGTTGAAAGAAAAATTGAATTATTAGAATTAGTTCATACTGATGTTTGTGAACTTCTTGGAATTTTAACTCATGGAGGAGATAGATATTTGATAACGCTCAATCTACAGCTCTCATAGGAGTGTAAAGCGGTCGTTAGCAAATATAGAACCCAACTGGGTTGGGTATCGATCCCACAGGGAATAGCTTGGTCAACAAGTAAGCAAAGATTACTAGACTTTTAGTGCAAGTCTCGTAAAAAGAGGGGATTGTAATGTGTAACCAAAATATTAAAGTAAAACTGAAAATAGCAAAGTAAAAAGAAAGAATGTTTAGTACGATGTAAAACAATGAGAATTGAGAAGTTGGGATTATGTCCACCTTATGAGTTGTACGTCTCTATTGGCTATGAGTTGTGCGGAATTCAGACATGCATGTGCTTATAGAGAATTGTATTCGATGCTAAATCCAGGCGTCTTTGGACCTATTCGAGGATTATTTCACTTTAACTCTTTCGAGCTTAAAGCGTGGCTAACGGTACGAATTCTCCAAGAGGTTAATCCAGTTACGGCACTAACTTTTTAATAGGGGATGGGACCCTACTACCTTGACATTATCTCTTTTCCAGACAGATAACCTTTCTTTCGAACAAGTTAAATGTTATACTGGCGTATTCTTGCGTTTGCAACCACAAAGAATTTAGGTTAAGACGAAGAGAATAATGATATAAGCAGCATAGTGTCACGAACTCACAAACTCATAGCAATAGATAGTATCTCATTCGACTTCCATAACCCCAACAGAGAAGTTTAGTTACCCATGAGTGCGAAGGAAATCACAATTGACATTGTCATTATACCACAATAAGAATTTCATGTAGCACAAGTGTGGTAGGCGTTAGGCGTGATTTCTTGCAAGTAACGTTTCTCTTGTTGCGTAAATTAAGAATAGATGAATAAAAGAAGAAGTAGAAAGATGAATTAAAACTAGAATGAGAATTGTTGAGGAATAGTAGAAGAATCCATTAAAATCTCTCGCAAAATAGGGTATTTATAATACTCATATCCTATTCCTACTAAGCTAATGAAATACTTAACCCAATTGTACTAGGTTAATGTATCATTATCCTAATCCTACTAAGCTAATGAAATACTTAACCCAATTGTACTAGGTTAATGTATCATTATCCTAATCCTACTAAGTTACTGCTAGTCCCCAAAGTCTTCAGAATTGTTGTTTTTGCCCGGGACATATTTTCCATGCGTCACTTTTGGTCCTTAGGCGTCCAAGCTTCCTTTTCTCCTTTCGTGAAGCTTTCTTTGGCGTCAAGTAATCCATAAAATGCTGAATTCTGCATCATTTATACCTGAAACTTTGCTAATCATGTTCGTTAGCTCACTTACAGGAAAAAGGACTAAAAGTGCATGAAATATATAATTTGTTCTCAAAACTAGGCTAAAATATGGGTAAAATATAGCACTATAGGCGTGTAAATTCGCCTATCATCAACACCCCACACTTAAAGCTTTGTTCGTCCTCGAACAAAATATCATGTCCCTCTAAACATTACTTTAGGTTTCACAGCAACAACACAAAATATTCGTCAAGACAAGCACAACAATTACCAACCAAGAGTAGTTTTCCAATCATTAGTAGAAACAATTCAACATCCAACATAGACTCGTGATGGTGGTCAACTCATATTCAAAAGTTAAGGTACAAAGAATCATACACAACTACCCAAAACTCATCAACCATGTGTGTCTCACAATATCTTACCCATAATCACTCACAAGTATAGCATCTTTTTCAAACATGGGTATAAAAGTATCCTTGCTCTCGCTCTCACAAAGAATTCATATGTAGCAACTGATGACCATAGGCTTGCCCTTAGTGTAATGCTCCACTAAATGTCAGAATGCTAGGCTTAGGATCAAGTAGGTCTTTTGATGGTTGTAATGTAGGTTAAGGGACGGGTAGGACTATTTTGGCCAGAAATAGTGACTATGTTCCTAAGCGCTTTAATACATCACATTATATCATTAACACTTTTTCTTTCAAACAACCTTTCTACGTTTTTTTATTCTACCACCCTTTTTCTCCTCTTTTGTTTTTTCCAATTTTGAACATAACTAACTTTTTAGTTTTCCTTTCCTTTTTCTTTTCATAACATACCTCTTATGATAGCACTTTCTTTTTCATAACAAATTCAAGCACCAATACATTCTAAAGCATCATACTCACCCAATTTCCTCTTATTTTGTCACATGACTTTATACTTTAAAGCACTTAGGAATTTGGATCAAATTATGGTCTTGAAAAAAATGGATTAGGCTTACATATGAGGTTTGTCAAAGAAAATAGGCTTTAAAGGCTCAAAAGGGTTTAACTAGGATGATGTCCATGGGTAGGTAAAAATGAAGGTAAATAATCATAGGTTGCCAAAGAAATGCCTAAATCATCTCCTAAACTTGCATTCTTTATTTTCGCTTTGCACACATACCAGGCAAGTTCTAGCATCAGCCACAAGCATAGAATATACTATTATCTCACACACACAAGGCACATGGTCGACTTTATTGGGAGTAGTATAGACTCTTGCCCCAACAGATGAAGAAATTGAACCACACAATATCACACAGTGAGTCACAATTAGAGCCTAAACGTATAGTCATGATGTTAGCACAAACTCTTGTTATAATCTCATGCTGCCTATTAGAATGATTTTATGTGAAGCTAAGTAAGAAAAATTTTACTACTAAAAAAATTGAAAAAAAACAAAAAAAACAATTTCGAAAAACAACAAACTAAGCAAACAAACATAAATAAATGCAAATGTGGATAGAGAAGTAAAGCATGCAAATACCACCACCCCACACTTAAACGGGACACTGCCCTCAGTGAAAAATAAATACGAAGAACCTGGTCAGTCGGACTCCTCCCCTATATCGGGGGTCATACCCCCTTCGTCGGAATCATCATAGGAGTCGTCGTCATCAGAATTCTCCTCCACGTCGGAGTCTGGCATGCGTCGATCATCATCGGTCGGCACATCATCATCAAGAGGTTCCTCAAAGTATGTACCTACTCCACACATCTCCCTCGCATGCATATTCATTGGATAGTCATGGTCCAGCTGTTGGAGCTCTGCAGCAGTTGGAACACGACCTCCGCTCATCATGGTGAACCGTGTCATGCCATAAAGATGACGGAAGAAACTCTCATCTCGAGCATGTCTCTCCGCAGTAGTAAGGTTGACGCCATGTGTTGTTTCAGCATCTTTGACCTTTGTGAGGTCAACCTTCTTCGAGTTATGTGGGAGTTTGTGATCAGCTGGTTCCTCTTCGATGTCCTCCTTCCGCAAGATTGCTGTCAACAGGTTGCCAAAGGTGAAGTGGGACCGCTTGTGTAGTCTGGCCTTCCGCATTGTAGAACGAATGATTGCCCCAATGTTGATAGGGACATTCGTCATCAATGCATAGACCAAACACACTCTATCTCTTGTTATTTTGGTGTTCTGGGTCCCAGGAATAAGGCAAGAGTTGACAATACGCAACCATATTCTTGTTTCCCTATTCAAAGGAGCATAGGGGAAGGTGTTGTGTCGTCCGGTGTCTTTATGTCTGCTCCACCTTGCCATGGATCTACTTCCACAAAGTGTGTGTCGAATTGCTCTATAAGGAGGTCTACTGTACAGCTCTTTGAATGGTGTTGGATCGACTGAAGGCAAGCCAAGAAAGGAGTTGATCAAATCCGCATTGAGTTGTAGAACTTGGCCCCGAATCTTGACTTCGCTGCCTGTGATTTTTGGTGACCAGTTGGCATAAAATTCTCGTGTCAAATCAAGATTGCATTCTCCTATGTCGTGGAAGATGAAATCCAGATTTAGTGCCATGATTTTCGCCAACATGCGCGGCTCCTTCTTTGCTAGGTTGTCCTTGTTGATCAAGTCGACATGAACGTATTTTCCTTCCTTGTTGTTCCTATACCATTCCTTGGCTTCCTTCTCAAGAACCCATTTTATTCCAAACATGCGGCGTGGTAATTGCATTGAGGATGATTCTCCTTGGTCCTTGCGACCTCTTTTCTTGCCCTTTTGGGAAGTGGTAGCCTTATCTTGTCTTGCTTTGGGTGCCATTGTACCTGAGATTTAAACAATGTTCCTATTAGCATCAGCTCGATATATACAATCTATACACAAGCAGTAGGGGTACCACCCCACACTTAGGTTGTTGATACAAATTAGTGAAGTGAAAGTAGTCGATTACTTAGACTTCATCGACATGCATTTTAGGCGCTATATTCCGACAAGAAAATCAGAGATGTATCACTTCTTGCAACCTTAGCAATACTTTCATGTTAGGTATAACAAGACTACTACATAGGGATTACATCCTGGTATAGTTTCTATCAATAATCACAACCTTCTATGTCGGTAGGCAACTATAAGTCATATCCCGATGAACGGGATCTTCTAACATGTAGGTATTCAAGTGACAAGGTTATGCAATGTTCATGACTATAGCGATTCCGCAATTAGTATAACAATGCATCAAAATCAAATTCAAGTCGAAAATAGTTTAAGATCATCCTAACATATATGTTCACTCACATGGTTTTGTATCAACAATTCAAACATATTAACATCACCAATATTTCTTCAAGATGTAGCAATTCATAATAGACATAGCAACGTAGTACTTACGAAAAATAGATGAAGAATAAAAGAGTACTTACGTGATTGAAGCCTTTGGAGATGTTCTTGTGAAGTGGGAGAGCAAAAAGAAAAATTTTGAGATGTTTTGGAGAGTATGTGCGGCGCCTAGGTCAAGTTTCCAATGTGTTTATGTTTCAAAACTAAGTCCCCTTTATATAGGAAAAGAATGGGTCGGGTTTTGACCCATTTAAAATCGGTTTTGGAGACAAAAAGTGACCATAGGCGGCGCCTTTAGCTTTGCCTATGCATGGTATAGGCGGCGCCTAATGCAAAGCATTTGCTATCATAGGCGGTGCCTAGTGCAATGCCTTTAGTGACCATAGGCAGCGCCTTTAGCATGGCATATGAGATTCTGAGACCAAATGCTTTAGCATAGGCGGCGCCTATGCTATAGCATACTTGAGCATGGGCGGCGCCTATGCCTTTGCACACTAGATTCCGAGACCTTAGGCTATAGTATAGGCGTTGCCTTGTTCGTGGCCTAGTTTTACCTAGGCCTAGCCTTGCTCGATGCCTATTTTGTCATGAGCAATGCTCAATCCATAGCCTTATGCATCTTAATTCCTAACTTACCACCTTTACCATGCAATACATCCAAATCATCATTTGAAACCAATCTCCTCGTTGAATACCTCTTGCACCTACATTTGCTCAAAACCAATGAAAACGATTAGTACGATGGGTTGCCTCCCATCTAGCGCCTTAGTTTTGGTCATGGCACGACTCTTATTTTTGGATTTTCATTTATAAAAAGCAAAACAAGTACTAGAACGAAAGAAAGACAAAACGATAAACGATGGGTTGCCTCCCATCTAGCGCCTTATTTATTGTCGTGGCTCGACATAGTTACCTCGAGTACTTAGACTTCGTCGAGATAAGTGATGGACATATAATTCATCGAGTCAAGAGGACCGATATAAGGTTTAACACATTGACCATTCACCTTGAAGACAACACCATTATTGTCTTCCAATTCAACTACTCCAGACGAGTAGACTTGGATAACTTTGTATGGACCAGACCACTTGGACTTTAACTTACCTGGGAATATCTTCAATCTGGAGTTGAAGAGAAGCACCATATCATCCTTTTGAAAGTTTCGTCGAACAATCCGCTGATCATGATACTTCTTCATCCGCTCCTTGTATAGGTCCGATCTTTCATATGCATGGAGACGGAACTCATCTAATTCGTTCAGCTGCTCCAACCTCAGATTCATCGCATCATCCCAATTCAAATTCAATTGTTTCAACGCCCACAATGCCTAATGTTCGAGCTCAATGGGTAAATGACAAGCCTTCCCATAAACTAGTTGATAAGGGGACATGCCGATGGGTGTTTTGAATGCAGTCCTATACGCCCATAGTGCATTATCTAGCTTCCAAGACCAATCCTTCCTATTAGCATTTACCGTCTTCGCAAGGATTTGCTTGATCCCCCGATTGGAAACCTCTACTTGTCCACTCGTTTGTGGGTGATAAGGCGTGGCTACCTTATGTTGCTTGACACCATACTTGGCCAACACGGATTTGAATAGCTTGTTGTAAAAGTGAGATCCTCCATCACTTATGATAGTACGTGGTACTCCAAAGCGAGAGAAGATATTCCTCTTCAAAAATGCTACAACACGCTTTCCCTCGTTGTCGGCCAACGCTACAGCTTCAACCCATTTCGAGACATAATCTACAGTAACTAAGATGTACTTCATTCCAAACGAATTCACGAATGGACCCATGAAATCAATGCCCCACACATCAAAGAGTTCTACCTCAAGAATTTTTGACATGGGCATCTCATGGTGTTTCGAAATAGCACCTTGTCTTTGGCATTGGTCGCATCTTCTAACAAAGTCGTAGGCATCTCTAAATATCGAAGGCCAATAATATCCACTTTGCAATACTTTTCTTGCCGTCCGATTGCCTGCGTGATGTCCTCCAACTTGGGAAGTGTGGCATGCTTCCAATATAGTAGGCACCTCTACATGGGATATACATCGTCTAATAATACCATCCGCACATCGTCGAAACAAATATGGCTCATCCCAATAGTAGTGTTGTACGTCATGCATAAACTTCCTCTTTTGATGGTATGATAAATTGGCAGGTATTACATTACTCACCACAAAATTTGCAAAGTCGGCATACCATGGTAACTTTTCTGTTATCGTCGCTAGGATCTCCTTGTCAGGGAATGCATCATCAATCTCGATATCAGGCTGCGCCACATGCTCGTTCTCGAGTCTAGATAGATGGTCGGCCACTTGGTTCTCGCAACCTCTTCTATCTTTAACTTCGAAATCAAACTCTTGCAGCAGCAATACCCATCGAATTAATCTTGGTTTTGCATCCTTCTTTGTCATTAGATACCTAAGAGCTGCATGGTCTGTATGAACGATCACCTTAGTACCCAATAGATAGGCACGAAACTTCTCAAACGCATACACAACCGCTAGAAGCTCTTGTTCTGTCACAGTGTAGTTCCTTTGGGCTTCATTTAGGACCTTACTCGCATAGTAGATAGGATGAAATAATTTCTCTTTTCTCTGACCAAGCACAGCTCCAACGGCTACACTACTAGCATCACACATAACTTCGAACGGGAGAGACCAATCTGGTGCTACCATGATAGGGGCTTCAATGAGTTTTCCTTTGAGGCATTCGAATGCCTTTAAGCAATCTTCATTGAAGTCAAACTTCACATATTTCTCCAAGAGTTTCCATAATGGACTAGCAATTTTGGAGAAGTCTTTGATGAACCGATGATAGAAACCTGCATGGCCGAGAAAACTACGAACTCTCTTCACCGAAATTGGAGGCGGTAGCTTCTCAATGACTTCGATTTTTGCTCGATCAACCTCAATTCCTCTTTCGGAGATTTTGTGCCCAAGAACGATTCTTTCTTTTACCATGAAGTGGCACTTCTCCCAATTCAGCACTAGGTTGAATTCTACACATCTTTGCAACGCCATACTTAGGTTTGCCAAGCACGCTTCAAAAGTCTCACCAACAACTGAAAAATCGTCCATAAATACCTCCAAAGTGTCTTCAACCATATCAGAAAAAATTGACATCATACAACATTGAAAGGTGGCTGGTGTGTTACATAGCCCGAATGGCATACGTTTGAAGGCAAACGTACCATATGAGCATGTAAACGTTGTCTTCTCTTGGTCTTCAGGTGCAATACAAATCTGATTATAGCCTGAATAACCATCTAAGAAGCAAAACCATCCTTTCCCCACTAATCGATCTAGCATTTTGTCCATAAATGGCATTGGAAAGTGATTTTTGAGTGTCCAAGAATTCAACTTTCGGTAGTCCATGCATACTCTCCATCCAGTGACGGGTCTGAGTGGAATAAGCTCATTCTTCGCATTCGCGACCACCGTCATGCCTCCTTTCTTGGGAACACATTGTACCGGGCTTACCCATGTACTATCAGAGATTGGATACACAACCCCCACGTCTAACCACTTGATAATTTCTTTCTTCACCACTTCCTGCATAGGTGGGTTTAGACGTCTTTGATGCTCAATGGTGGGTGTGCAATTCTCTTCAAGCTGAATTTTATGTGTACAAATCCTAGGTGGAATACCAATAATATCTGCAATGGTCCATCCAATGGCTCTAATATACTTCCGTAGAATAGCAATGAGAGCTGCAACTTGTTGCTCACCCAAATCTGCTGCAACAATGACTGGAAGTGTGTTTCCGCTTCCTAGGAATGCATACTTTAAATGTTTTGGCAGCTCCTTCAATTCTAATGTGGGTGGCTCTTCAATAGATGGCTTAGCTGGTGGTGTGGGTCGATTCTTGAGACCAAGGTCCAGCTTCTTGGGAGCATAGCGATATGTCCCTAATCCTGATAGAGCACCAATAACTTCTTCACAATTTTTAGCATCCTCATTCTCTCCATTCATGAGCACAACCGCCAAAGGGTCATCAATAATTTGCTCTTCTTCAAGTAATTCTTTCTCATCATCAAAGAAAACATCAGCCACCAAAAATACACTCAGATCTTTAGGTTGCTTCATTGATTTGCAAACATCAAAGCGAACTACTTCGTCATTTATTCGGAACGAAAGCTCATTAGCTCTCAAATCAATAAGCACGCTTCCCGTAGCAAGGAAAGGACGCCCCAAGATTATGGGAACTTCTGAGTCTGCCTCACAATCCAAAATAACGAAGTCTGCCGGAAAGATAAATGAAGAAACCTTTACCAAGACATCACATAGAATACCAACAGGTCGTTTTACCGACCTATCCGCCATTACGAGCCTCATGTTGGTTGGAGTAGGATCACCCAACCCCAACTTCTTATAGATAGATAATGGCATAAAATTGATGATGGCTCCTAAGTCGCATAATGCTTTGGCAAAATTCAAAGATCCAATGGTGCAAGGAATAGTGAAAGCGCCGAGGTCAGCCTTCTTCTGAACTATTGATCGGGTAGCGATTGCGCTGCAGTGATGAACATCATCTTTCAACTCATAACTTGCTGCCCGCTTCTTTGTCAAAAGATCCTTCATAAATTTCGCATACCCAGGCATTTGTTCAAGTGCCTCCACCAATGGAACATTAATGGTCAGCTGTTTTAACATAGTCATGAATTTGCTGAACTTCGTGTCATCCGCCACCTTCTTCAATATTTGAGGGAAAGGTGGTGATGGGTATGGAATTGTTCTCTCCACGGCTTTCTTCTCCTCTTGCTTCCGTTTTTCAGCTTTTTCAGGTTGCAAATTGTTGGGGTTGACGTCGTTGACGATAGGATTAGTTGCAGCGACATCTTCTCCTTTCGCCTTATCATCAATGTCCACTACTTCGTCAACCACTTGCTTGCTTTTTGCTGAATTTTCCAGCACCTTACCACTTCGGGTAGTGATGGCCATGCATGACCCATCATTCCTTGGGTTTTGCACAGTATCGCTAGGTAAAGTGCCAGCCTTTCTTTGATTGAGTGTTGCTGAAAGTTGGCTCAATTGCTGCTCTATTTTCTTGATTGAAGTGGAATGCGAATAAACTATTTGTTTCATAGAGGACACATCATTAACTACCTCCATTACTCCCGCACTCACTGCTTCCACTCCTTTCAAGATTTTAGCCATCATGTCTTCCATACTTCCAGAACTAGATGTGGTGGCGTCACGTCTTCCAGGGGGAACGTACAAACCACTCTTTTCATTCTTGTTCTTCCAACTACCTTGGTCCTTGTTTCCAGATTTATTATAATAGTTCCGACCTTGGTTTCCTTGGGTATTACCTCGAAAACCCCCCTGATTGTTCAAGTAGTTGACCTCTACTTCCGAATCAGATTCGTCTCTTCCTTTTGACGCAATAGCTTTCACTTTTTCGGTCTTCCCTGATAATAAATGATTTGTAAGAAGATCCATTTGTGTTTTCATGTACGCCATATCTTGATCACGTTCTTCTTCTCTTCTTCTTTGGTCTGCAGTCATGCCAATAGATAAAGTGGGGCTTGCTACCTCAGAATCGCTGGTATGCCAAGATCTACTTTGCTTCGTCATACGATCTATCATATTGCTTGCTTGACCAAAGGTGAGGTCCATAAAAGATCCTCCAGCTACATTATCCACCACTGGTTTAGTTATTGAATTCAAGGCTCTGTATAATATCTCCATTAGGTGAACATTAGTCATGTGATGGTTTGGGCTTCTCGCTAGCTTTGTCTTGAACCTCTCCCATGTTTCATGAAGAGCTTTAGTGGGAAGCTGACGGAAGTTGCTGATTTCATCTCTCAATTGTGCTCTTTTGGATGGCGGAAAGAATCTTTCTAGGAAAACGTCTCTCAATTGCCTCCAATTTGTAATAGAATCAGGAGTCAGCCCATTCAACCATAGAGTTGCCTCCCCAGACAGAGACAATGGAAATAGACGTAATCGAATTGCATTCTGACCAATACCAGGATTGTCAAACGACTTGCATGTAGAAATAAAGTTGATGAGATGCATATTCGGATCATCGCCTGCTAGTCCCCCAAATAATCCTTTGAGTTGTAATAACTGAATCATGGTGATTGTGATGTTGAACTTGGATCCGGGCGCTAATGGTGGAGGAATTATGGCTCCTGTGGCTCCGGCTCCATCAAGATCATCATCATCGTCGTCAAAGGCTGGTTGCATGGGTTGGCGATCATACCTAAACCGATCTTGACGACCTCTTCTGTTGGCAGGTGTTGTGATTTCAGCATCATGCCTTGGGTTTAGTAACTCGTCATCACCTAAATCCTCATCGTCGGGATTCGTTGCTCGCCCAGGGTTATCAATGTTTTGTTGTTGAACTTGAGCGGCGGCAAGAGCAGCTAATCTCGCCTGTTCCTATTGAGCAGCCATCCTTTCGATTTCTGCTTGTGCTTCTATTCTGCCAATACGTTGTGGTTCAGGATTGATAGGTAATAACGGTTGACCAGAACTTCTAGTATGGGGCATGCACTGAATAAAAACCTGTAGTAAACAAAAACAAAAACTGAAAGTAAAAGTACGATAATCTTTGACCAAAGGGTCTAGTAATTATCACAAACTTAATTGACACTCGTATTCCCTAGCAACGGCGCCAATTTTTGATAACGCTCAATCTACAGCTCTCGTAGGAGTGTAAAGCGGTCGTTAGCAAATATAGAACCCAACTGGGTTGGGTATCGATCCCACAGGGAATAGCTTGGTCAACAAGTAAGCAAAGATTACTAGACTTTTAGTGCAAGTCTCGTAAAAAGGGGGGATTGTAATGTGTAACCAAAATATTAAAGTAAAACTGAAAATAGCAAAGTAAAAAGAAAGAATGTTTAGTACGATGTAAAACAATGAGAATTGAGAAGTTGGGATTATGTCCACCTTATGAGTTGTACGTCTCTATTGGCTATGAGTTGTGCGGAATTCAGACATGCATGTGCTTATAGAGAATTGTATTCGATGGTAAATCCAGGCGTCTTTCGACCTATTCGAGGATTATTTCACTTTAACTCTTTCGAGCTTAAAGCGTGGCTAACGGTACGAATTCTCCAAGAGGTTAATCCAGTTACGGCACTAACTTTTTAATAGGGGATGGGACCCTACTACCTTGACATTATCTCTTTTACAAACAGATAACCTTTCTTTCGAACAAGTTAAATGTTATACTGGCGTATTCTTGCGTTTGCAACCACAAAGAATTTAGGTTAAGACGAAGAGAATAATGATATAAGCAGCATTAGTGTCACGAACTCACAAACTCATAGCAATAGATAGTATCTCATTCGGCTTCCATAACCCCAACAGAGAAGTTTAGTTACCCATGAGTGCGAAGGAAATCACAATTGACATTGTCATTATACCACAATAAGAATTTCATGTAGCACAAGTGTGGTAGGCGTTAGGCGTGATTTCTTGCAAGTAACGTTTCTCTTGTTGCGTAAATTAAGAATAGATGAATAAAAGAAGAAGTAGAAAGATGAATTAAAACTAGAATGAGAATTGTTTAGGAATAGTAGAAGAATCCATTAAAATCTCTCGCAAAATAGGGTATTTATAATACTCATATCCTATTCCTACTAAGCTAATGAAATACTTAACCCAATTGTACTAGGTTAATGTATCATTATCCTAATCCTACTAAGCTAATGAAATACTTAACCCAATTGTACTAGGTTAATGTATCATTATCCTAATCCTACTAAGTTACTGCTAGTCCCCAAAGTCTTCAGAATTGTTGTTTTTGCCCGGGACATATTTTCCATGCGTCACTTTTGGTCCTTAGGCGTCCAAGCTTCCTTTTCTCCTTTCGTGAAGCTTTCTTTGGCGTCAAGTAATCCATAAAATGCTGAATTCTGCATCATTTATACCTGAAACTTTGCTAATCATGTTCGTTAGCTCACTTACAGGAAAAAGGACTAAAAGTGCATGAAATATATAATTTGTTCTCAAAACTAGGCTAAAATATGGGTAAAATATAGCACTATAGGCGTGTAAATTCGCCTATCATCAATATTTTATCACTTTCATTGATGATTTTTCTAAGTTTACATATGTTTACTTAATGAAAAATAAAAGTGATGCACTTGAGAATTTTAAAACTTTTCTCTATGAAATTGAAAATCAGTTTAATGGAAAAATAAAAAGAATAAGAAGTGATATAGGCCATGAATATGAGTCACATGAGTTCAATTCTGTTGTTAGATCATTGGGTGTAATTCATAAAACTACTCCTCCTTATTCTCTTACATCTAATGGTGTAGAGAAAAGGAAGATTAGAACTTTGGTTGAGTTAACTAATGTCATGTTAATTAAATCTTGTGCACCTTTAAGTTTTTGGGGTGAAGCTCTTTTGACTACGTGTTAAGTGTTGAATCGTGTGCCTCATAAAAAGATCAAATTAAGACCTTTTGAGTTGTAGAAAGGTCATATTCCAAATTTGAGATATCTAAGAGTTTGGGGTTGCTTAGCCTATGTAAGGTTACTGGATCCTAAAATCTCTAAGTTGGGTAAAAAATTTACTACTTGTGTTTTTCTTGGTTATGCTTCAAATAGTACGGCCTATAGATTTTTTAATCTTGAAGATAGTGTGATAATAGAATCAGGTGATGCTATTTTTCATGAAAATAAATTCTCTTTTGATTCTAAAAATAGTGGGGGTCTAAGGACTAAAGAAAATATTTTGTCACTACCTAGTTCTTCTACTTCTACTTTAATAAATAAAAAAAATAATGATTTTGAGTTAAAAAGAAGTAAACGAGCTAGAGTAGAAAAAGATTTTGGTCCTGATTATTATGTTTGTAACATTAGAGATGACCCTATCACTTTAAAAGAAGCTTTGTCTTCACATGATGTTATTTTTCTAAAAAGAGGTTGTAAATGATGAAATGGAATCATTAATTTCCAATAAGACTTGGAAGCTAGTTGATTTACCACCGGGTTGCAAAACAATTGGATGTAAATGGGTCTTACGTAAAAAGTTAAAACCGGATGGATCTGTTGATAAATACAAAGCAAGGCTAGTGGCTAAAGGTTTTAAACAACTAGAGAGCCTAGAATTTTTTGATACTTTTTCTCCGGTAACTAGAATTACATCCATTAGGCTTTTAGGTGCTATTGCGGTAATTTTTTATTTACAAATTCATCAAATGGATGTAGAAACTGCTTTTTTAAATGGAGACCTAAATGAGGAGATTTATATGGAACAACCGAGTGTTTTGTTGAGGCTGGCCAAGAAAGCAAAGTGTATAAACTTAATAAATCCCTATATGGCTTAAAATAGGCACCAAAGCAATGGGATGAGAAATTTGATTCCTACATGATTGATAATGAGTTTAAAACAAATGAGTGTGATAAGTGCATATCATAAGTCGTAAAATAATTCGCATGTTATTATTTGCCTATATGTTGATGATTTATTGATTTTTGGCTCTAGCATGAATGTTATTGGTGAAACTAAAAATATTCGTAGAAACCATTTTGATATAAAAGATCTTGGTGAGGCAAATTTTATTTTAGGAATAAAAATTACTAGAACATGTGATGAAATTTTTCTTAACCAATCACATTATGTTGAGAAAATATTAAAAAAAATATAATTTCCTTGATTGCAAGCCTGTTGTAACTCTATTTGATTCTAGTATTCACTTGTTTCCTGTTGAAAGTGAAAGTGATGTATTAAATCAAAAGAAATATGCTAGAATAATTAAAATTTTGAGATATATGACTAATTGCACTAGGCCTGATATTACATATGCAGTAGGAATACTTAGTAGGTTTACTAGCAAGTCAGGTAATAAACATTGGCATGCTATGACGAAAGTAATAAGATATTTAATTGGAACGAAAAATTGTGATTTGTTTTTGAAAAAACATCCTATTGTACTTGAAGGCTTTTGTGATGCGGTTGGAACACTTTACCAGGTGATTCCTTATCCACTACTGGTTGTGTTTTTTACTTTGTCTGGAAGTGTTATTTGTTGAAAGTCTAAAAAGCAAATAATTATTGCTAACACTACTATAGAGGCTGAATTAATTGTTTTAGCTTCATCTAGTGAGGAAGCGAATTGGTTGAGAGATTTGTTATTTAAAATTTCTTATTTTGAAAAACCAATTCCTCGTATTTTAATTCATTATGATAGCACCATGGCAATTGGTAGAGTTCAAAACTGTTATTACAACGGTAAATCCAAACTTATAAGGAGAAAACACAATAATGTGAGATCATATTTGATAAATGGTACCATTAATGTTGATTATGTCAAATCTTGTGATAATCTTGAAGATCCATTGACTAAGGCCTTAGGAAGAGAGAAGGTCTGGAGCACATCGAGGAGGATGGGATTGAAGCCTATTGAATCTTAAATCATATGTGAGGAAACTCAACCTGGGGACTAGAGATCCTATAATCAGGTTCAATGAAAAAAACAAATCACATGATGACTTGTTGTAAAAAATGCACTACATTTTATCCCTCCCTATGGTGTGAGGGCATTAACCTGTAATGTGGGTGAGGTTGAATTTAAAAAACTTTTAATGAAAATTTGTAGCTCGTATTAATGGGGTGCTAAATTACAAGAGCACCCTCGACAGATTTCACCTATGTGAGTGTGGAGGTAGGTCGCTTCCTATGAGAATTGGGCTCATTCTCAAAGACACTCATGAAATCGGGATAGCACCAAGGTCGTAATGTGCTGGCTATAAAGTTCATGTCAACACCTTGACTATTATGTATAAACAGTAACTTTTTATTTCCCTTAAGTAGTCATAGTTCAAGTCTGAGACCACTACGACTCTAGAGTAAAAATTATTATTTTATTAAGTGGAGGTTCAATGCAGAGCACACCTTCATTATGCATGGTAGTCTTTCTTCAACTAGTGAACTCTCTTGTTAATATTAAAATGAGTGGGAGATTGATAGTTTTTTTAGCATTTTAATATTTTTATTAATTTTTCTCATTTGTATTAAAAGACTTAATGTTGGACATTAGTGGTTGCATGGCTTAAGTAACATTCTTGGAAGCAACTCTCACTTCAATTGCCTATTAATCTTAAAAGAGTTAATGACCTTTATTTGGCAGTAATCCACATACGCTTGCATGGATGATAATTCAGCCTCCAAAAAACGTCCAAGAGCATTACTCACTCCTTACTTCCTTGTGTTTTATGACAATAGTTAGTGGTGGTAGAATGTGTACATAAGTTTCATGTAACTCTTATAACTTTCATTCTTAATTCCACCATTATCCTATTCTTTATGTGGTGCAACTCATGTAAGTCTTGTAACCTCTAAGCCATTGATATTCTATCTTTACTACCCCACATTCATTATTATTCATTGCATGGAAGATTTATCACCTATAAATAGAGGTAGTCTTGCATGGTTTTGGTACACATACACACAAGATAATATAGAGTTCACGAAAGATGGTAAAAAAAGAGTTCATTAATTGATGGGTGGTGTTCTTTTTGTGGATCTTTAAACTCAATTCTTGTCCAGAGTTGTTGAGTTGTTCTTTCTGAGATAGGTTATTGTATCCTGGAGGGAACAAATCAAGAAGATTACTGCTGGACCGGTGAAACATTTGCTGTAGTGGGATTGAATCTCCTTAAA
Organism: Capsicum baccatum var. pendulum; assembly: GCA_030864225.1. NCBI lineage: Eukaryota > Viridiplantae > Streptophyta > Magnoliopsida > Solanales > Solanaceae > Capsicum > Capsicum baccatum. Next base: position 270,971,710 of record CM061550.1, read on the forward strand.
GAGAACGAGATATTCGCGCCTCAGCCGAAGAAGAAGATATTCTTTTTATTTTCTTCATTTTTAATTTTCAGTTGTAATTTTATTGTAATTTCACCAACAGTAACTTATTAATTTAAATCATTTTGTAGATTAAACTTAGTTATCATATTTTTCTTATTTTAAACCTACTAAAATTTTGAAAAATGCTAAATTTTGTCACTATTTTTACATTCTTATTTCATTAAAATTCTTTAAATTATAAATAGTATAATATGAAATAATATGAAATATAATTTTTTTTTGCAATTACATGATTGTTTTTACTTATAAAAATTTGGTTAGATGATAAAGAATGGATTTTGGGTCTAACTCAACCTCAAAAGCTAGCTCATGATGTGAGGATTGCCCAAGACTATTTAAGGAGACCATGAACCCTATAACCCACTGATGTGGGACTCCAACACTCCCCCGTACACACACCCAAGACTGGACATATGGAGCGTGGATAATATAAGATGGGGAGCCCAACATCGGAAATAATAAATTGGGTGAGTCTTCCTCTGATACCATGATAAAGAATGGATCTTGGGCCAAACTCAACCTCAAAATCTAGCTCATAAAGTGAGGAGTGCGCAAGACCATATTGTATGACCCTGTAGATTCTTGACAAAGCACTCATTATCATGAAACTGAAAAAGGACGTTATTATCAAGAGTGAGTTTGGAAATATTTACGAGGTTTTTTTTTAATTTTGGGAACAACAATAACATAGGATAGGGTGACAGGTTTAAGTTTTGCAGACAAAATTTTAGTGCCAATATGGGAAATATTTAGTGACATGCTATTGCCGACAATAAGTCAATCACCTCCATTGTACTCTGAGTTGATAGATAGTTGTGTCAAATTTGGAGTAACATGATGAGAAGCACCGAAGTCTAAATATCATGATGTATCAACAATTGTAGATGGAGAAGAATAGTTGGCTTATGGTACTGAATGAGGTACACGGGTATTGGACATGACAGACGGATGCGAAGAGGTTATGGGGGACTAAAATTTAGTGTGTATGGGAGGTTAGGCAGTGGTATAATGTCACCGGTAGTAATTAACCGCTTCATGGCTAGATTTTCCACATATTTGATATTGGGGACGATCGCATTTTAGATGTGAATTTTGATAGGTAGATAAATGAGATGGTTGGTGTGAATATTTAAATTGCATTTTTGCAGAAGCGGGTGCCCAAAAAGTTCTAGCCAAGTTGGCAGTGGGTGTGGAAGAAGCTGAAATAAGTTGAGCCTCTTCATTTATTCATTCTTCTTCTTGAAGAAGAAGTCCAAGTAGGTCGGTGGGAGTAATAGGTTCAACACGTAGGTTGAGAGTTGCATAAAAAAAAGGACGAATTAAAACCATAGAGAATATATGAGATAAAATCATCATCCAAGATAATTTGAGAGATTTCAGCTTAAGGTATCGGTTAAAGTACATTTATTTTCAAAATATTTGAGAATAGAAAGAGATCTTTTTTTAAGAGAATGAAGTTGCCATTTTAGATGCCTCACATGGGATTTTGCTTGGGTTTGAAAGAGGCACTGAATTTTGTTCCATGCTTCAAAAGAGGACTTGTAAGTGATTACATAAGTAAGAAGGGGATTGAAATTGTTTGTTTGAGTCAAAGAAGGGTGTACAAATCACATTGGTATCATTCCTCATATTTCAAATTTGGAATAGTGACAGATGGTTCAGCTGGGTCATTTTAGGACATTACAGTAGCAGGTGGTGGATTGTAGGATAGTGCAAATGAATTGAGATGGAATATTTGAAGAGCATTCATGAAATTACTCTTCCAAATCTGAAAGTTATTTCGATCAAGTTTCAAAGAGAGATTCAGTAAGTGATAAGCAACTTTATCGGAAGATGATCCTTGTGTGAGAGTGAGACTATTATTTGTGGTTGTGTAATCGGCCATGTTGGAACAATGACAACTGACACTATGTAAGAAGTAAACGTACTAAAGATGGGAGAATAATGGAGTTCAGAGACTCTCTGTTAAATCTTCTACCGAGAGGAAGATGTTATTTATATAGTCACTATGTACATGGATCCTGTAAAAGGATTAATATGAATCCTATATTCTCTCTAATCTAGTTATTAAGATATGTTGGTGTAATACACCAAAAATTACAATAATTACAGTTGAGATAATAAAATCAACAAAATGAAGAAAAAAAATAATCTTCTTCTCGGCGGATATCTCGCTATCTTTAAGGAGATTCAAGCCTACTGTGGCATAATCTACACCGATCCAGAAGTATATCTCTTGAATTGTTTCCTCCAGGATACAACAGCCTATCAATGATTTACAACTCAATCAGCTCCGGATTATTAAACAGTCCAAACCTCCACCATAAGAACACCTTCAACATATAAAACTCTCTTTTGTATAGTGAATATAGTTAAACACTTAGAATATTTTTTTGTCTCAACTCTCTCTTTCACTAATATAATTACTCTCTTTTTTTATAGTAAATATAGTTGAAGAATTACAATATTTTCTATGTCTCAACTCGCACTTTCACTACTACATTAACTCTTACCATCTGTTTCTTATCCCACAACAAAGGAAGAAACACCACTATTTATAGGTGAGGAATTCTTTCATGTATTGAATGAGATGAATGAGGAATAGTAGTATGGGTAGATGAATAGTCTTGATGTTACTTAAGTTACATAAAATTAATGGCCATGGAGTTACAACAACGAATGACCATGAGAGTTACAAAAACTAATGGTCATATGAGTTACAAGAACTAATTGTCATCTTTTACTACAATTTATACCACTGACATATGCACTTAATATATTAATTTAATAATAAAAATGTATTCACCAACATTCCTCCACTCATTTTAATATTAAATTATGAGATTATTTCACCAAATTACTTGAAGGTAAACTATTATGCATAATGAAGGTGTGCTCTGCATTGAACCTCCAAGTAGTAAAACAGTAAACTTTACTCCAGAGTCGGTAGTGGTTTCAGACTTAAACTATAACTGCCTAAGAAAAATAAAGAAGCATTGCTTACACTGAACAATCAATGTATTGACATAAACTTTAATAGTCAGCACGTTATGGCCAGTGCTATCTCGATTTTCAAGAGCGTTTATGAGAATAAGTCCAATTCTTATAAGAAGTGACCTACTTCCACACTCACATAGGTAAAATCTGTCAAGGGTGGTCCTGTAATTTTGACACTCCACTCATGCGAGATACAAAATTTTATTAAGAGTTCTTAGACTCAATCTTCACAAATCACTATACAAATAAAATGCACTCACATCAAAGGAAGGATTAAACAAAAGTGCATCTCACACCAAGTCATCATATGATTCACTCTTCCCATTGAACCTGGTTATAGAATCTCTAGTCCCCAGGTTAGGCTTCCTCATATATGACTCATGATTTTTTATAGGCTTCCTTCCTCTCCCGCGATGTGATTCAGACCTTTTATCTTGCCAAGGCCTAGCTTAGTTCATCAAGATAATCCCATAATTTGACATACTCAATATTAGTGGTACCATTTGTCAAATATAATATCACAATTTTATTTTATTCTCACAATCTGAATTTACTGTTTTAATAACAGATTCAAACATTATCAATAACATTGGTGCTATCACAATAACTCAAAACTAGAGAAATTAATTTCTCAAAATAAAGTAATTGATTAATTCACTTTTTCACTAATTGAACATAAAATAATTAGTTTAACCACCACGATAGAGTTAGCAAATAATAATTTATTTTTTCATTTCAACAAATAGCACCAAGTTCTTTTTTTCATTTTGCATCAAAAACACTTTAAAGTATAGCAAGATTTATTTCAATAAAACAAGCCACAACTTTTTTTCAAGTAAATATACCTGATTTGCTTGTATAACCTGCTTAAGTACTTTTACACAATTTCAGGCCAAGTGCAACTGGACACATATCTCGTATTTTATTAGGCTAGTAAACTCATTTTTTTGCACCACTTTCACATATTCGAATCAAAAGGAATTGCATGGCTCATACAATCAACAAAATGTATTTCACAATTTTTCTTTTTCACCATAATGTGGTATGTCAAGGAAAAGTTCATCACATGATTTAGGTATTTTTCATTTCTAAAATGAAATTTATCTCACCCAAATATTTAATGTCAAATGGCTACTCAACATATTTTATCCTTTATTTGATAACATGTAAGAGCCAAATTTAAAGACATCAAGTCATATTCAAATTAATAATGACATGTGATTTATTCCAACCATAATTATGCACTTGTAACACTTTCTTAACTCATTCTCAAAAGTGTAAATATCACATTTTTAGGATGATTTTTTTCATTTCATTATCCCCCACTATTATAAGAATTTTAATATCACTTTATGTTCATGAAAAGTAATATCACTTTATTTATTAAAAATATTAGGTAGAAGGTTTTTTTACCTTTCTTCCATAAGAAGTAGAAAAGTTCTTTTACCTTTCCTACACTTGAGTTGAGCAAGTGGAAAAATACTTTACTCTTCATCTATTTCCTTCTGTCTCTTGAAGAGAATAGTGACATTGAGATGTTGAGATCTCTCATTTTGATATCCACAAATTTTTAAACTATAACAAAATGTGAGTCTCCTTAAAATTGTTGGTGTAATATACCACAAATTACAGTAATTTAAAATCAATAAAAATAAAGAAAATAAAATAATCTTCTTCTTGGCTGAGGCGCGGATATCTCGCTCTCTTTAAGGAGATTCAAGCTCACTACAGCATAACACTGATCCGGCAGTATATCTCTTGACTTATCCCCTCCAAGATACAACAATCTATCAATGATGTACAACTCAAGAAACTCCAGATTAGATGAAGAGTCCAAAGCTCCACCATAAGAAAAACTTTCTTTAACATATAAAACTCTCTTTATTATAGTGAATATAGTTAAAGACTTAAAATATTTTCTTTGTTTCAACTCTCTCTTTCACTAATATACTTACTCTCTTTTGAAAAGTGAATATAATTGAAGACCTAGAATATTTTTTATGTCTCAACTCTTTCTTTCACTGCTACATTTACTCCTATCATCTTTTTCTTATCCCACAACAAAGAAAGAAACACCACTATTTATAAGTGAGAAATTCTTTCATGTATTGAATAGTGTTAGAGTTTGTGATCCAAATTTTATTGATTCGGCTCTGAAAAGTTTGCACTACGACCCATGTTTGTGATTTTGTATGGGATGGGTCTATGTTGGTAGCATCGGAACTTGTATGTTTTTGGGCCTAGGACTTATTTGTATGTATGTATTATATAAGTGCATTTAGTAGGATGTTTCGGGTTGTTCTTATATACACAAAATTGAGACAATCGTCTCCACATTGTACTCTTCTCCATTATAGTGAATTCCTCTGCCTCTGCCCATGGTTTTTCCCGCATAGGTTTCTACGTGAATCTGTGTGTTCTTATTTTTTCCTTTTGCTTGTGGTTTTCTTATTCTGTCTGATTCATAACAAAATGGTGTCAGAGCTAGATCAATTACTTTCTTGGGGTGGCAACCATGAATTATGATATTTCGTTGTTGGATCGCAACACCAGATTTTTGTTATGGTAGGTTAAGAGGTGGGTTGTGCTCGCGTAGATAGATTTGGACAATGCTCTATTAGGGTTTGATATGATACCCTCATAGTGGATAGAAGAGGACAAAAGCATAAGGATCGAAAGGATCTGTCTCAGATCCACCTTCATTTATCCAATCAGATTCTATAGGATATTTGAAGGAGACCATTGTCGTTGTGTTATGGTTGAAACTAGAATTGTTATGTATGATGAAGAACCTCACAAGTAAGTTGCATCTCAAACAATGACTTTATTCCCATCGCATGTTTGAGGGTCCTTGGAGGATCACCAATCTGTTTTTAAGAAAATCGTCTCTTATTTAGAGACTCTGGAGGTTAAGTACGATGAAGAAAATTTAGGGTTGATTTTATTTTGTTTGCTTCCTGCATCATACACGATATTTAGGGATATGATTTTGTATAGTCGCGATACCCTGACTATAGATGAAGTCTATGATGCGATGTTCTCTAAGGAAAAGATGAAGCATCTTGTGAATAGGTCGGAGACTCAAGAAGATGGTCTCATTATTCAAGGAAGTACTCATGAAATGAACTCTGGGGGTGATGATAGAAATAGGTAAAAATCCATAAACAGAAACAAAACCTATAATTACTATAAAAAGAAGGGTCATATCAAATCCGAGTGTTATAAGTTACAGAATAGAGATAAAAGAGAAGATCCAAAACCGAAGGGAAACCAACCAAAGAAGATCGATGAAGCCAGTTTTATTGAAGATGGCGGTAGTGATGGAGAACTCTTGGTAGATTCTGATGGTAACTCCAAACCCTGAGAGGATTGGATTCTTAATTCAGCTTGCATATTTCATATGTATCGCAATCGGGATTGGTTTACAATATATGAAACAGTCTCTAAAGGTATTGTGTTAATGGGACATAGCATACCTTGTAAGATATTTTCTATTGGAATAATCAGGATCAAGATGTTTGATGGGGTTATGAGCACACTTGGTGATGTGCGGTATATCTCAGACCTAAATAAAAAACTTATTTCTTTGAGTACCCTTGATTCGAACGGATATAAGTACACCGATAAAGGTGGAGTCCTGAAGGTTACTAAAGGTGCTCTTATTATGATGAAGGGACAAAGAAAGACTGTCAATTTATATATATTGCAAGGATCTACGGTTACAGGTGACGCAGTTGCCTCTACTTCATATCTATCAGATAATGATGTTACTAAACTTTGGCATATGCGCCTGGGCATATAAGTGAAAACGGGATGGCTGAACTAAGTAGGAGAGGACTTCTTGATGGGCAGAGTATTACCAAATTGGAGTTCTGTGAGCACTGTATTTTTGGGAAGCAGAAAATAGTCAGATTCACTAAAGGCATCCACTCAACTAAACGCATACTTGATTATATTCATTCTGATCTATGGGCCCCTTCTAGAGTACCTTCTAGAGAAGGTGCTAATTACATATTGACTATTAATAATGACTATTCCTGAAGAGTTTGGGTGTTCTTCCTGAAGCAAAAGAATGATGTGTTGCCTACTTTCAAGGAGTGGAAAACTATGATTGAAAAGCAGGTAAAATGCCTTCAGGATGATAATGGTTTAGAGTTTTGTTCTAATGAATTTAATGTTCTGTTCAAGTAAGAAAAAATTGTAAGGCACTTAACAGTTCATCATAATCCGCAGTAGAATGGTGTGGTCGAACAAATGATTAGGACTATAATAAAGGTACGTTGTATGCTCTTTAATGCTGGTTTACCTAAGTCTTTTTGGGTCAAAACTGCTTCCACAGCTTGTCTTTTTACTAACCGCTCTCCCTCAGTCACGATTGATAAAAAGACTCCACAGGAGGTATGGTCTGGTACTCCTACTAGTTATTCTGATTTGAGGATATTTGGATGTCATGCTTATGCTCATGTTGATAATGAAAAGTTAGAACCTAGATCTGTCAAGTGCTTATTTATGGGTTATAAGCCTGTGTTAAAGGTTATAAGCTTTGGTTTCCAAAAAACAGAAAGGTTATAATTAGCAAGGATGTTGTGTTCGGTGAAACTGCCATGCTTCGGGCTTTCTCCGAATCTAGTGTTTCGCCCCCAGATGAACCTAGTGACATAAATCAGCAAAAGTCAAGCACCCACATTGAATTGGGGATTGGATCAGAGCCTACACTAGTGCTTACTTCTCAATCTAGCCCGTAGATACAAAGTGACACTATTTCTTCTTCACCACCAGTGACGCCACAATATTTTGTTACTAAAGACAGGCCAAGAAAAGATATTAGACCTCATCAGAAGTATGTTGAAGCTGATTTGGTTGCTTATGTATTGAATGTAGTAGAAGGCATTAATTCCGATGAAGAACCTTCTTGTTACTCAGAGGCAGTTAGTTGTGATGATTCCGACCGATGGATGACTGCTATGCAGGAGAAGATGGAATCACTTTATAAGAATGGCACATGGAATCACTTCATAAGAAAGTTGTCTATTGCAAGTGGGTATTTAAAAAAAAAAGAAACAACGAGAGTCGAAGATGCTAGGTACAAAGTAAGACTACTTGCTAAAGGTTGTAGTTAGGTTCCAGGTGTTGACTTTATAGATGTATTTTCTCCAGTTGTAAAGCATAGTTTGATTAGAGACTTTCTTGATATTGTGGGCATGCATAATCTTGAGCTTGAGCAGTTGGATATTAAAGCTGCATTCTTACATGGAGAACTTGAAGAGGACATCCATATGCAACAACCAAAGGGTTTAATAGTCTCAGGAAAGGGGGACTATGTATGCTTGCTGAAAAAGTCTCTTTATGGCTTAAAACAGTCGCCCGGACAGTGGTATAATAGGTTTGACTCTTTTATGATTTCTCATATGTTTCGGAGGAGCAGTTATGATAGTTGTGTCTATTTCAAGGAGGTAAGTGGTGGTTCCTTTGTGTTTTTTCTCTTGTATATTGATGATATGTTGATAACTACGAAATATATGAAAGAGATAATAAAAGTCAAAGCCCAGCTCGGTAATGAGTTTGAGATGAAGGATCTAGGAGCAGCAAAGAAGATCCTTGGCATAGAAATTCTGAGGGATAGAGAGAAGCGTAAGTTATGCTTGAGTCAAAAAAGGTATATTGAGAAAGTGCTTCACAAGTTCAATAAGCAAAATACCAAACCTGTTAGTACTCCATTGGCAGATCATTTCAAACTCTCAGTCACGTTATCTCCAAAGACAGATGATGAGGTAAGTATATGTCTCGAGTTTCATATTATAATGCCGCCGGGTCTCTTATGTACGCGATGGTGTGTTCCCCGCCAGATTTATTATATGTAGTTAATTCAGTTAGCAAATACATGGAAAATCCTGGTAAAGAACATTGGAAAGTAGTTTAGTGGATTTTCAGATCCTTGCATGAATCTGCTGATGTTTATTTGCAGTTTTGGCAAAATAAAGATAGAGCGATTGGGTATGTAGATTCTGATTTTGCAGGAACCTTAATAAAAGGAGGTCTTTTACAAGCTATGTTTTCACCATGGGTGGTTTTGCTATCAGTTGGAAAGATACTTTGTAGACTACGGTTGTTTTGTCAACTACTGAAGCAGAGTACGTGGCTATTACAGAGGTTTGAAAGGAAGCTATTTGGTTGAAGGGTCTATTTGGTGAACTCAGCAAAGACTTGCAGATTACTACAATCTTTTGCGGCGGTCAGAGTGCTATCTTCCTTACAAATGATCAGATGTTTCACGAGAGGACAAAGCATATCGATGCTCAATATCATTTTATGTCTTAAATTATTACTAGTGGTGATATTGTGGTAAGCAAGATTAGTACCTATGATAACCCTTCTGATATGATGACCAAGATACTACCAAGTGCCAAGTTTTAGCATTGCTTGGACTTGATTGGTGTTTGCAGTTAAGATGTGCCGTTAGGGGCTTTTGTGGAAGAGGTAGAGAGTTTGTCTTGAAATGGATTTGAGTTAGTTTGTCTTAAAATGGATTTGAGTTCTGAGCTAAAATTCGTGTCAAGGTGGAGATTGTTAGAGTTTGTGACCCGAATTTTGTTGATCCGGCCTTGAAAAGTTAGCGGTACGACCCATGTTTGTGATTTTTCATGAGGTCTGTGGTGGTAGCATAGAGACCTGTATATTTTTGGGCCTAGGACTTATTTGTATGCACATATTATATAAGTGGGTTTAGTGGGCTATTTCGGGTTTTTATCATATACACGAAATTGAGACTATCATCTCCATATTATACTCCTCTCCATTATAGTGAATTCCTCTATCTCTGTTCGTGGTTTTTCCCGCAAGGATTTCTACGTCAATCTATGTGTTCTTGTTTTTCCTTTTGCTTCTGGTTTGCTTATTCTGTCTGATTCATAACAAAGAGATGAATGAGGGGTAGTAATGTGGGTAGATGAATAGTCTTGATGTTACATAAGTTACATAAAACTAACGGTCATTGAGTTACAAGAACTAATGACCATGTGAGTTACAAGAACTAATGATCATCTTTTACCACAATTTATACCCACTAACATATCTTAATTACAATTACATGATTATTTTTTCATATAGATTTAGTTAGAGGTGGGGGAGAGGTCGGGGACAGGTGGGGTGAGGCGTGTTGGGGGTGGGGGTAACATGTTCTGTTTTAAATTTAAGATAATATGATTTAACATGTTCGAACGAGACATCCAAATATAAAATTATAAAAAATATTTTATATTATTCGTACATCGCGAAGATACATATACTAATTTATCTTAATTTAAGCCTACTAACATTCCTAAAATTCATTCCCATCTTTGCTTCATTATTAGCAAGTCGAGCATGGTACATTAACAAGAGTCAATTTCGAGTGCTACTGCTTGCTAATTCTTCTTGACGATTAAATGACTTATAAGAGGATCCATATTATTTTGTGTTCGAGAAAATCGTTATTTTAGTTCTCGAGAAAAATAAAATTACAGAAAAGAATTATATCTGTTCTGGACCTCGTGCATAGCAAAAATTTTAATATTATTTTGTGAGTGAAAGATCAACAACATACCTAAAATATCCTCATTTTTTTAGTATCATACTTTAATTATCATCAATTATTTACCAAAATACAATTCAAATATCAATTGTTTACTTTTCCTACCAGGGTAGAAAAGTGAAGAATTGATAATTAATAGATGTCTTGATAAATAGTTGATGATAGTTCGAGCAGAATATTAGCACACATATAGTTTATATATAAATTAAAACTAAAAAAATAGAATATTTTAGGTGAATTTTTTACTGTTAATTCTTATTTCGCAATTACAATTATTTGCGAAATTGTGGTGCTACTGACATTTTTATTTAACACAGAAAAAGAAGTGAATTTTTCTACCCAATTTCTCTGAATAATTTCATCACAAAATAAAACAAAGGAAATAAGTTATTATTTCCCTTTATTTCCTTTCATTCCTCTAACCTTCATCATTTTTCAAACAAAAGAGTATTGATACCTTTTTTTAAAAAAAAAATAGAGGTTGAAAAAAAAAGGAAATTGCAAGTTGCGAAATTAAATCCTCACTAATAATATGAAAACTCAGACAACTAACAAATTTATTTACTAGAATCTCCCAGAAACATTTTGATATATTATACATCTCTTCTTTGGTCAATGTGTAATGATCCTTTCCTTCGTTACAGTAAAGTCTAGCTGTATAAAATTCGGATTAAGATTCTCCTCATATACAGTGTTAGAAAATTTAGGCTAGGCTAGTCTTGGATGAAATCCAAGTGTGGTATGACCTAGGATAATTCGGGAATAGATTAGTTAATGGTTAAGTGATTTGAGGTTATTTTGTGATGCTAAGACGATGAGAAGTGCGTAGAAATTTTTGAAAGTGAATTCGGGTTACTAGAAATTCGTTTAGCACATTTGACGTAAAGAAAGTAGTTTGGGATGGCAATATCCAAAGTGTATTGTGAAACGGGCAAAATTTCGAGGTAGTCAGACTTTCTTCCTTAGCCTAGGCCGCTATTGCGGGAGGCAGGCTGCTACCACTAACCCGTTATAGTGGGAGTCCGGGTCGGTCAATTTCGCCATAGCGGAAAATCCCGTTTTAGCAATGCCACTATAGCTGAAATTGTTCCACTATATTAGGATAAAAGCTGAGTAATGTAGAAAATAGCCCCAAAACTTATTTTCCATTCCAATTACGTTCTATAGTGGAGTAAAAGCTGATTAATGTAGAAAATAGCCCAAAAAATTATTTTTCATTTCAAATACATTCACGGATTGTAGAAGGCGATTTTAGGCTATTTTCTTTGATTTTCCACCAAGTTTCTTTGTCGAGGTAAATATTTTTATCCTTCTAACTAGTTTTTCGAAGAATTAACCTTAGAATCACTAGTTTATGATTATGGGGATGGATTTAACTTGATCTAGATAGAAATTCTAGTGTATCTTGGTGATTTTATGGTAAACCCTTATGTTTTGGTTAAAGTTAGATGAACTAAGATTGCATGCTTAGAATTCATCCTTATAAACATGAACTCGGTAGAACTAAGGTGGAATTATGGTAGAAAAATTCTAGAATGAGGGAATGATCATGATTATGGCCATGAGATTTTGGGATTAGGTTAAAGCATCATTAATGTTAGTTTAGCAAAATACAACTCTAATTAAATTTTTTGAAATTTGTTAACCACAGGGGACAAGTAAAGTGAAATGGAGGGAGTATCAACCAATTTTTCTTCATCGCCAATTTGAGTAAATAACTACATAAAGTGATACTAGCAGTCAAATTTAGAGTCTTAAAGAATCATTAATGATAGCTTAGCAATATATACTTTCTAATTAAATTTGTGTGTAAATCACAAGGACGAGTAAAATAAAATGGAGAGTATCAAATAATTTTTCTTCTTCATGATGAAGTAAATAACTACATAAAGTAATATTATTAGTCAAATTTAGAGTTTAAAGTATCATTAATGTTAGTTTAGAAAATATACTTTTAATTAAATATTTTTAGATATGTAAATTACAAGAGACAAACTAAAGTGAAACAGAGGGAGTATCAAACAATTTTTCATCTTCATCAGACGTAGTAAATAACTAAATAAAGTAATACTAGTAATCAAATTTAGATTTTTAAAGCATTATTAATGTTAGTTTAGTAAATATATTTCTAATTATTTTTTTTTAGATATTTAAATTACAAAGTAAAGTGAAATGGAGGGAGTATTAAACAACTTTTCATCTTCATCAGATGGAGTAAATAACTAAATAAAATAATAATAGTAGTCAAATTTAAAATTTTAAAGCATCATTAATGTTAATTTTATAAATATACTTCTAATTAAATTTTTTGAGATATGTAAATTACAAGAGACAAAGTAACTGAAACAGAGGGAGTAACAAACAATTTCTCATCATCATCGCATGAAGTAGATAACATCATAAAGTAATACTAATAGTCAAATTTAGAAGTCGTTTGATGTGATGGATAAGTGGAGATAATCCTGGAAAAAGTTTTTAGGGGTTGTTTGATGTGGTGGATAAGGTATAATAATCTCGGAATGAAATATAAAATTATTTTATCCTGCATTTGGTAGAAGTATTAGTTAGTTTCATAATTATTTATCTCATCATTTATACTTTAATGATAGGCAAAATATATAGATAGACCCCTGAACTTTTTGATTTTTTTCGTATTGGCACCTCAATTAGGCCATGTACCAATTGAACCCTTTAGTCATTTACTAATCAAAAGTTTTTTTAGTAATTCAATTCAAATCTCAATCTCTGATTTTGATTCCGATCCCTAAGTTTTGAATCATCTTTTTTGGACTTCAAGAAAATAAGATCGAAGAAATTTGGAATTGCAAATTATTCTTCCGCAATCCAAAAATTGAAATGGAGAAATCATCTAGTTAGAGCTTATATTCCCAAGTAACTAAAATTGATGAAGCTATTCTATGCGAGAGCTTCGAAAAGATACACCAACATCAATGTGATTATTGAAATTTTGGATTTTCTTTTTAAAAGATGAAGTGTAAAATAAAAATGAATGTGGTGCTTTGGTTGGTAGGAATTTCCACGCAAGGCAAGTTTGATTCACGTGCATAACTCATAACAAATACAAGCTCAAAAAACGTGTCATGTCAGACGATTATGCTTAATTGACATAATTTGTGAATAATTAAAGGATTCAATAGATACATGACCTAATTGAGGTGTCAATACGGAAAAAGTCAAAAAGTTCAAAGACCCGTCTATGTATTTTGCCTTAATGATTGGATAAATTATTCCTACGTACATAAGGAATAACTTATTTGCAAAATAACTCGATGGACCCTTGTACTTGGTCTGGTTTGTAAAGTGCATGTTTCTACTTGACCCTTTGTCATCTGATCCCCCAACTCAATAAAACTCAATATTTTAAATCCTATTTCGATGTGTGTAACACAACCTCCCAGCGTCAGCTTCCACATCATTTTTAAATATTACATTAAATTTCATGTAATTTTTAAAATTCTACATAAGAAATTAAATATTAAAATAATTTTTTTTATAAATAATTCATTCCAAATAATTAAAATTCCTCTCCAAGTAATTTAAATTTTTAACTATAAATTCATATATACAAACATAATGAATTTTTTATTTTTAAATTTGAATATCTCTAACAAATTCACAAAAACTTTAAGTTTTTTCAAGCTCATTTTCACTAATTTTTCAATACCAACTATCACTCACTTTCAATTCAAATTTAAATTTTAATCCAAAAAAAAATATGAAAAGATTTGAATTGGGAGAAAAAATAAAAAATAAATAAAAAAGTGAGCTATTTTTTAATTTGGGGTGGGGGGGCTGGTGCGGAGGAATTGGGAGGGGGACTGGTCTGTTGGGGTTTTTTTGGGGGTAAAGGACATAAATAACACCTAAAGCGAAAATAATACCACATATATAGCACTCAAAATTAAATACCTCATAAAATAGCCACAAAGTAATTCCACTAACTAGTCTTCATTGCCATACGCTTAAACAAAATCAAAAACATTCTTGAATTACTTTCATTTTCTTTCTTTTCTTTTCTTTTCCTTCACAATTTCCTTTTCATTCAAACTCCTAAACCTTTGTTCCTTTACTTTTTTCGATACTCCAACAAAAAATATTATTTTTAAGTATAAAAATAGCAACACTGACATGGCATCAGATTCAAAATGGTGAAAGTATGAAAGGGATCTCTACTGTTCATTGATAGGCAATAATATCAGAATGATATCAGTCACTGCACAATTCTCTTTGCTATAATGCAGAATTGTTGCAAACTAGTGCAACATCTTTCCCATAAAAATTAAACAGATTGAAACGCAAGCTTTTTGGGAATCTATGAATAGAATAATTAGTACATAGATTGCAACTTGGTGGCAAGAATGTGGGGGATGGCTGCTATCGTTTTATTTGAAAATAATTTTTTTAGCTTTAGGTGCTATTTCTGTCCATTGCCAAAAAAAAGAGGAGATTTTCAATTTGTAATTTGATATAGTAGAAGAACTATATGAGAAAAAGTTTATTCCAATTCCTCTGTAAAAGGTGTATTTACGTGGTATACATATTGTATCGACTTGGTATAAAAGTGTATCAATCTAGTATAAAAGAGTATCAATTGGGTGTAAAAGTGTATCAATCAAATATAAAAGAGTATCAATCGGGTATAAAAGTATATCAATTGGGTATAGAGACTGCATGTGGCCAACTAACTCAATTGTTATCGCAAACTACATTAGATAGATCGACACATAATAGAGGAGAAAATAAAAAGATCTAGGAATTATATTTTGAAAAGAAAAGTGATTTAAGAGTAGCCAACTGTAAAGAGTATTTAATCTCCTTAATTGTGTAAGGAGAATGATTTTGGACCAAATGGCCAAAAGAAGGAAATAAATTGGGCTGACTGGCTTCAATTGTCCATATTTTTATAGTGTGGACCATTTCTTTTTAAAATGACCAATTCATGTCCTTTTTCCTTTTTTAGGGAGAGGGGGGAGGGGGCTGGTGCGTTGGGGTGGGGGTTGGCTACTCTGAAGTGGGTTAGGCATGGTTATAGGTAGGTGGGGGCTTGTGCGTTAGGGGTGGGGGTGGTTGCTGCGAAAGAAAAGGGTGGGGGAAGGGTTGTAGGTGGTGCTGGGAAGGGGTGAGGGTGTTGGATGTAGGGGTGAGAGTGGGGTGAGAGGTGCTGGATGGAAGGTGAGGGGTGGGGGTGAGGGGGTGTTGGACGGTGGGAGAGGGGGTGGGGGACTTTAAACCCTTTTTAAAATTTTTTAAATATTTATTATTTTTAAATTTTTAAATATATTTTAAAATTAAAAAAATTGTACCACACACTTACAAAATGTGTGTAAACACGCATTTTGCCAACTCAATAATTTAATGCCACATATGCATAAGAAGGGTTTAAAATGTTGCATTTTGATGGGTTGAGGAGTTCGTACACTTTACAAATGGGAACAAGTACAGAGATTCACCAAGCTATTTTGCCTAACTTATTCCAAAATACAATACAACAACAACAACAATAAACAACCCAGTGTATTCCTACATAGTGGAATCTGGGGAGGGTAAGATGTACGCCGTCCATACCACTACCTCCGGAGAAGTAGAAAGGTTGTTTCCGATATTCCAAAATAATTAATATTGAAATAACTTATTAACAATCAAACGAATCCTTAAAATTTAAAGCATCATCAATATTAATTGAGTAAAATATACTTCTAATTAAACTAGTATACGTACCCGCGCATATTAAAGTATTATTTTTAATCATTTTATATTGAAATGTTTCGATCGAGCATGTTAAATTATATTATCTTAAAAAAAGTTCAGCTATCACATTATTTCGCACTAAAATACGAAAAAAATAAACTAAAAATTCTAATCCCCACCCACCTCATCTCTACCTCACCTCCTCAAGTTATATATTTTAAAAGAATAAAAAAAATCTATCTCCCCCCACTCCTGTAACTAAATATACATTAAAAAAACCAATCATATATATTTTTATGTATTATTCACTATTTAAACATATTAGATTATTAATATTTTTCCCCAACCCCCCTCAAAAAAAAAAAAATTATCCCCCACTTCTAACTAAATATATGTGAAAAGAATAATCACATATATTTTATATATATATTACTTACAGCTTAAAGATATTAGATTATTAATATCCCCTTTCGCTCCTCCCCCTCCCCCCTCCCCCCTCCCCTCAAGCTCTTTTATTTAAACTTTATAAATAATAATATTTGCATTATATTACTTCATTATATTCTAAAAATTAATTCAAATCCCACCTCTCACCTCCCATCATCGATGCACATTTTTCTATTATACTTTAATTACTTAAATTTTGAAAATATTTTTTCGATCACATTAACTTAATAAGTTATCAACTACTACAAATTTAGAAGTTCAAATCTAGCTGTTGAAATACAATTTTTGGAGTAAAGAATTTTAAGATGAATATATCTTGTCGACCAAATTTATTATTCATTAACCTATCATATTTCTTCTAAAAGTTCATTTTAACAACTTCGACACTCTTTACAGAAGAAGATCAAGATACATCAAATCACATATCTCTCGAAATAGGTTACAATTATTTATTTGAAACTTCAAGATAATTTACAAAGGAGTAATATTGGAAAAGAAAATAAAATTTTTATGCAATATATCATTACTATCTTGAATCACATTTGAATTAAGTAATGATAAGTACTAAGTGGTAGAGTAACACTAACATTCTAAAATCATGAAGGGAGGCGTGATCAAATAAAAATTCAAAATTCATCAAATGGCTAGAATGTTAATTTGGATTCAAAATCAAATTAAAAACACACCAAATTAATTATTGCATCAAGACAAATTAATTTTAGAGTTTACATCGTCTTATGATGAGTTTGAGTGACTTCACTGAAAATGAGAAGAGAGATCATAATTGTATATATATAAATTTGAATTATATGTTATACTATAATTCAATTTAAATCTACAGTTATAAGTATCTTTTGCACTTAAAACAGTCTTTTTTGGAATCACCTAAACTTTATCATGTTATTTATTTTTTAGTTGTACCTTATTTATTTTTCGCTTGTTCTCCATCTCTTTAAATTTTTCTCTATGTGACGGATAACTTTAACACCCTATCTTCTTCGGTTCCTGCACACTAAAAAAGAATTGTGAGTACTTACTGTAATACTTTTTCGATTTCTTTACGTTATTTTATATAATTTCTGCAACTAAATCGTTCAAAATTTTAATAAAGAATCTGCAGAAAAAGAATAGAATTAATTCACTTCGGATGTTTTCATTCTTAATAGAGAAAGCAAAAGAACAATACAAACAAGCATTGATAAATTTAGAGATAATACCCAATTACCCCCCTGGACTATACCCAAAAAGGCTATGACACACCTCAACTTAAAGGGGGCCCTATTACCCCCCTGAACTAATTAAAAGTGTAATTTTGACACCCTTAGTGCCTACGTGGCACAACACACTGAAGTGTCCACGTGAACATACGTGTGTGCCACGTAGGCACAAAGGGTGTCAAAATTACACTTTTAATTAGTTCAGAGGGGGTAATAGAACCTCCTTTAAGTTGAGGTGTGTCATAGTCTTTTTGGGTATAGTTCAGGAGGTAATTGGATATTTTCTCATAAATTTATGTAAACATGAAGCGTTAGGCGATGAAGAATAACCGATTTAGCTCTCAGATGTGAAAACTCATTTGGTCAAATACAAAGTTACTATCCTCTCAATTTATATAACACTAGTTCAGTGCACGTGTATATTATATTGAGCAATAAAAAAATTATTAACATTAAAATAAATGCAATATTTTAACTAAAATTGAAAATGAAAGTTCTTTTTGTTAATTGATACATGAAAGCACATTATTATTCAGGCAACAAAAGAAAATAATCATTTCATATAAATCTGAACTACCCTCCACCCATTCATAATAACCTAGGAATATCCAAATAAGTACATATTGCGTTCCAAGAGATAATTCGGACAATTACGAGGCATAACTAAACTTTTCTATAGTTAAAAAAAAAAAAATCTTGACACACAAAATTAAGAATTACCTACAAAATAATCACCTACTTCTCATTTATACAAATAGAAAATAGCACAAAAAAAACCCATCGAACATATCATCCAGGAGATCACATTCAATTAGGACAATTCAAAATCTCATCATTAATAGCAAATCGTGTATTTGATAATTGTAAATGTATGATCCAAAAGTGCAAAACATAACAAAAACACTAACCAATTAAATTCAAAACTCCTAAACTTTTTTGATTCAAAAAGAAAAAAAAAAGTCTCAAAACCTCCGAACTCTTGAACTTATATTGGGCCCTTCGTCGCCTCGATCCACTATGCGTCCATAACAACCTAGGAAAAGATATCCAACTAAGCACATAAAGCATTCGAAGATATCAAAATATAACATTATATATTGAATTCAACAAATAAGTGTAATTAAAAATTCAACTATAATACTAATGAATAAATATATCAAATTATAGTTAAATAACATAATCAAAACTAAGTGACAATTCAGCTTTTAAAAGTGCTGATCTTCAAGGGTCTTGACTCTCGATGGTAAAGATTCAACTCTAACCGCAAAATCAACTTTCAGCCCCGACATTTGATCCCAATCCTGATTCCTATTCTCGACTTGGGATTCAAAATCCTAAACCAACATGGAACATGAATTTATAAACAAACTTTAAAAAAAAAAAAAAAAAAAAAAAAAAAAAAAAAAAAAAAACATAACAACGACAATCCAAAGTTACCTATCTTTTCCAACAAATCCAAATATTAACCTTTGACTAAGATCTATCAAACATGTTTGAGAAAGAGAAATTAGAGAAGCAAATTAAATTCAAAAACATTAATGTATAAACGGACAACTAATAACCAATTTATACACACGTATAGTTGTAATACTCATATTTAGCAAAACAAAACCTTTCAATATTAACGAAAAAAGAGATTGACAACGGAATCAATATATTTACAATAACACAAAAGTTATAGTATGTTACCTAAAAAAAATCAATGTAATATATTATTTATTTAGATAACAAGTACACACAAAAATCAATAACCAAAAAATAGTTGCATAGAGTCAAACAACTTTGAATTTACATACATACAAATCATCAAAACAATAATATTATAGTAGTAATGTAGTGCAAAAACAAATCTAAGTTTTCTCGGAAAAAAAGTGCTAGAAAAATAAATTAAAAGCTACCTCATCAATGATTTTTGGGGATGCTAATATTTTTCTGTCCATGTATATATATATATATATATATATATACTAGTTTAGGTGTACGCGCCTCGCGCGTGTACCTCACTTTATCGAGTTCAAACGTTGTACTAAATAGGATATTTGTTTAAATAATAAAGATGAATACAATAATTAAATTCAACATCTTTTGGAGATTTAAGAATCTATTCATTAGCCTAGTTATCAAATGAATCTATTTATTAGCCTAGTTATCCGCACCCCCTTACAAATGGTATCAGAGCACAGTAATTTAAAAAGTACAGAAGTGAGATATAAGTTAGTTAGATGTTATAAAATTAGTTATTTATAAAATTAATTATGAGAAGACCATTTAAAAATATAGAAGCTTTTAGAAAAATTAAAGAATCTTTAATTAGTAATTATTCAGAATATATATGTCTAAATAAAACAAAAGAAAATCCAGAAAGATTAGCCTATCTAATTACATTAATATCTAGTATTGAAGCAAAATTAATAATCCATTTAAAATCTAGAAGAATGAGACACATACCACCTAATTATGATAAAATTAGATTTAGATATCCACCAAGGTATTATAAATATAACTTAAATGAATAAAGAGCAAAAATACAAAGAATTAAAACAATTTATCTCTAAAAGACGTAAAGAATTAAAAATGAGAAAAGAAAGACTACATTACAATATATTTGCCGGAGTTAGTAAAAACTCAATAAATATACAAAAAGATGAAATATCAAAATTAGAATCACAAATAGATAGTTTAGAATATATATACCAACATGAACTATTCACAATAAAATGAATAAAGAAGAATTCATAATAGATGAAAAAATATACGAAAATCACGAAGGATCAAAAATAAAAATAGTATTTTCTAATCTAGGAAGAAGATACAAGAAAATAGGTGAACATTTATACCTAATGTTAGAAAAAGAAGAATTAAAACTAGAAGATAAATTAACAGCAATGGTAAGAATAGAAAAAGAAAATGAAGAAATAGATAGAAAAAGGGAAATAGAAAAAATAAAACAACAAACTACGGAAGAAATACGACAAAAAGAAGAAACTAAAAATAGTAGAATTGCTGAATTAGAAAAAGAACTACAAATGTTAAAAGATTTGTACGAACAAAGGCAAAAAGAAAAAGAAGAAAAAGATAAAGAACAAAAATTAATAAACGAGATAAATCAATTTAAAGAAAAATTAGAAATAAATAATATAGAGGTTGAAGAGTCAGATAATTATGACTCAGAAGATAGTGAAACATATACAAAATTTTAACAAATATAAAAAATTTAGACATTAACGAAAAACAAGAAATAATTAATGACGAAAACTTAGAAAATATCAACACAGAAATAAATACTCTTGATAAAAAAGAAGATGAAACCATAATACCTAATACAACAGAAATAAGAAAACCGATATATTATAAAAATAAATTTAAAAAATATAATAAATATGACAAATGGACACCAAAACAAATAGTTAATAAAAATTATAACTTTTTAGATCTAGACTGTGTAATAGATACAGAAAAAACAATACAATTATGGATAGGATATATGACAAAACAATTATTAGATAATAATATAAACATAACAGATGCACCAGAATATATAGAAAAAACATTAATAGGATCAGTAAAACTATGGTTTTCAAATTTAACCAAAAATAGTAAGAAAGTATTAAGAGCTAAAAAACCTATGGAAGGAATATCATCAACAACAACTAAACTAACACCTATAGAATTATTAAAAAAATATGAAACAACTATAAAAGATGAATTTGGTAGTATGACAACAATAGAAGAAGAACAAGATGAAGAGAAAGATACAAATAGGAATTTAATGATAAAATTAACAATATGTAATATGTGTTATATAGACGAATATACTTGTGCATTTAAAGAATATTATTATAAAGGAGCATATAATATAGAAGAAAGTAAAGAAATAAGAAAATTATATTTTAATAAATTACCCGAACCATTTAGTTCAAAGATAATAAAAAGTTGGGAAGAAGCAAAAATAGTAGATACATTAGGAGCTAGAATAAATTTTTTACAACAATGGTATAGAAATTTATGTGAGAAATATAGAGAAGAATTAAAAATGGAAAAAACATTAATAAGAAATTTAGCATGTTGCAAAAATAAAATAGCACCTCAATTTGGATGCGAAGAAAGATATTATAAGAAAAGAAAAAGACATAAGAAATATAAGAAATATAAAAAATCAAAATACAAATACAAGAAACCAAGAAAAAGATATTATGTAAAAAATTACAAAAATAAGAGACCATATAGGAAGAAAAAATCTATAAAAGAATGTACATGTTATAATTGTGGAAAGTTAGGACATTTAGCTAGAGATTGTAAATTACCTAAAAATCCAAAAAATAAACAAATATCCGAAATAAAAATAGATAATATGGAATATATGCAAATAGATTATATAGATTATGAATTAGAAAGTGAAGATAGTATATACGAAATTTCAGAAAACGAAACAGATACTGAAATAGATAGTGAAATAGATGAATCGAATGACTGAAGAAGATATAAAAATAATAACAAAGGAAGAATATTTAAATGATGAAGGAACAGAACAAAAAATAATATTTGACAGTAATATATTTGATGAAATAAAAGGAAAAGAGTTAGATTTAAGTGTAGAAAAAATATTTAAAATACCAACAATAAAAAATATGTTTACTAGGAAAAAAGATGAATATTATGTAGTATGCCAGAAAGAACATGTAATAGACTGTAGATATGCAAAAGGTAAAGCTAGTATACCACTAGTAACAAAAAGAATAATTAACAAAGAAATAAATGATATAAAAAGTAAAGAAGATCCAATAAAATATGTACACCTTGGAGGTACAAAAATATTAATAAAAGCATGTTTTAGAGAAGGAATAGATACACCAATAGAATTATATTTAGCAGATGATAGAATTATAAAACCTATAGAAAAAAGCATAATAACTGCCGTAAAAGGAAATTTAATATACCAAAAATTTAAATTTATAATAAGTGCAAATTATTCAGTAGCGGTAACAGATAGAAATATAGATAAATCACTAGTATTATATTGGAAGATATCAGGTATAGAATTAACCCCAGGAAGTAAAATATTTACAGCAAGATGCAAAAATTTATATGTATTAACAACAAAACATAAAATAACAGGAAAAAATAAGATTAATAAGATACAAATAGATAGCCCATTCGAACAAATTGTAAAAACAATAGATTATAATGATTATAGCTATAGAGACATAGATATAGAAGAAAATTTAGAAATAGTAAATGATAGAATAAGTACAACAAAAAGAATAGCTAATGAAAAACCAGAATCATCAAGCTCATCAAAAAGAACAAGTTATGAAACAAATTCAATAAGTAATCTAAATCAATATTACATAACAGGAAAAATAAATGAAAAATAATATTTAATGCTCTTAAATACAGGACAAGAAGAAAATTATATAGCAAAATATCTAGTAAAAGATGAAGAAATAAAAATTGATAATGATATATGCCCAGACCTACTAAGAAGTTTAATAAATAGTACAAATATAGCAGAAAAAGAAATAATAATTGGAGTTAGAAGAATAAAAATAGAATTTGAAGTAAAAGAAGAAATGCAAAAAACAGATATAATATTAGGAATAAAATGGTTAGAACAAGTAAAACCATATAATATAGAACATACACAATTAACTATAACATATAATAGAGAGAAATTATTCTTAAAAAGAGCCTTAACATAAAATGAAGATATATGTATTAATGAAGATAGTAGTGGAAGGATATTACAGTAGATATTATACACCTATGATAGATACAGGAGCAGAAACTAATTTATGTAGATATAATTGCTTACCAGAAAATAAATGGGATAAATTAAAAATACCAATAGTAGTTAAAGGATTTAATAATGAAGGAAGCTTAATTACTTATAAAGCTAGGAATGTAAAAGCACAAATATGGGATAAGATATTGACAATAGAAGAAATTTATAATTATGAACTAACGTCAAAAGATATACTTTTAGGAATGCCATTTTTAGATAAATTATACCCACACATAATAACTAGAAACGATTGGTGGTTTACAACACCATGTAAACAAAAAGTAAGAGCAAAAAGAGTTAATAATAAAATAAGAAAGAAAACTGATTGGATAAAAGGAAGTGAAAAAATTACACAAAAGTTAGAAAATATAAAATCCACTGAAGATACAATAGAACTAGTAGTATTCTCGATAAATAAAACAGAAATAACTATATTTTCAATAAATAAGATAGAAATAGTTAAGAAAAAATTAGAACAATTATATAGTGAAGATCCATTAAAAGGATGGGAAAAGCATAAAACTACCATAAAAATAGAATTAATAGATAAGAACAGCATAATAACCCAAAAACCATTAACATATAATTTTGACGATTTAAAAGAATTTAAAATGCATATAGATGAATTATTAGAAAAACAATATATACAAAAAAGTAATAGTAAACATAATAGTCCAGCATTTATAGTAAATAAACATAGTGAACAAAAAAGAGGAAAAAGTAGGATGGTTATTGATTATAGAAATTTAAATGCAAAAACTATAACATATAATTATCCAATACCAAATAAGATATTAAAAATAAGACAAATCCAAGGATATAATTATTTTAGTAAATTCGATTGTAAATCAGGATTTTACCATCTAAAGTTAGAAGAAGAATCTAAAGAATTAACCGCATTTACGGTACCACAAGGATTTTATGAGTGGAATGCATTACCCTTTGGATATAAAAATGCACCAGGTAGATATCAACATTTCATGGATAATTATTTTAAACAATTACCTAATTGCATAGTATACATAGATGATATATTATTATATACAAAAACTAAAGAAGAACATATAAAATTATTGGAACAGTTCACAGATATAATAGAAAAATCAGAAATAAGTCTAAGTTAAAAGAAAGCCAAAATTATGAAAAATCAGATAGAATTTTTAGGAATACAAATAGATAAAAGTGGAGTAAAAATGCAACAACATATAGTACAAAAAATAATAAATTCAAAAGAAGAATTAGATACAAAAAAGAAATTATAATCATTTTTAAGATTAGTAAACCAAGTAAGAGAATATATTCCAAAATTAGCAGAAAACTTAAAACCACTACAGAAAAAATTAAAAAAGGATATAGAATATAATTATAATGAAGAAGATAAAAAACAAGTTCAAAAAATAAAATTACTTTGCAAACAATTACCAAAATTATAATTTTCAGATAAAAATAGAAAATTTACATATATAGTAGAAGCAGATGCTAGTGAATATAGTTACGAAGGAGTACTTAAATATAGGTATGAAGCAGAAAAAATAGAACACCATTGTAGATACTACTCAGGTACGTTCAACGAGACAGAAATAAAATGGGAAATAAATAGGAAAGAATTATGTTCATTATATAAATGCTTGTTAGCATTTGAGCCATATATTGTGTATAACAAATTTATTGTGCGAACAGATAACACACAGGTACGCTGGTGGCTAACAAAGAAAATACAAAATTCAGTTACAACAAAAGAGATTCGGAGACTAGTTTTAAACATATTAAATTTCACATTTATAATAGAAGTAATCAGTACTAACAAAAATGTTATTGCAGATTACATATCAAGACAAAGCTACACAGACTGAAATGATAGAAGAAAATATACATGAAAAGATACTCAATGCCCTAACTACGCTTTCATTGAAAGTGGACAGTATGGGTACTGAGATAGAGAAGCTAAAGCTAAAGACTAGTGAAGATAAACTGAAGTCTATAGCTATGAATCAGCTAACTCAGCAATGCGCAGAGCTATGTCAATCGGAAGACAATAAAATTTCAGAGCTAGAAGGAGACGTTGGGATACTCCATAAAACCCATAACGTTTATCAATCTACTTCTGCAGGTACAAGCAGAGGAGTTAGAAAAAATATGAACCTAAACAAGCTATTTGATAAACCATATACACCAAATACATCAAAAGATCCCATGTTTATATCCCCACAAGTTACCACATACCGAGAAAGTCTAAACCAAGACAAAAAGACTTACAACTACACAGCCCGAACATACATAGAAAATATCTACAATGTATAAACCTTTTTAAATAGCAACCCCAAAGCTACAAATATCCAAGAACCAGATACAAACTATATAACCCAGAGATTGACCGGATATAATAAATTAATTGCCTTACCTAAAACCAAACCAAGCTTAGTTAAAACTTGCTATGAATATGGACTACTTAGTACTGTATATACCACGGACGGAAACGAGATATCCACTATACCAGAGATATATGACGCATTTATCACTTTTAAAAGAATAACCAAAGGTACCTTGTTTTTTATAAAAATTTACACGGCACCAGCAGAGATATTATTTGATGAAGTCAAAAAACCTATACAAGTTGTAAAGATAGGAATGACACGAGATATGATTATACCACAAGATATTATTTCACAGCCAGAGATACCTAGAATCAAGATACCAAAATTTTATGCGAACAAAAGGATTATCGGACTATCTACAATTTTGCAAGAACTAGCAAATACATATTGCAACCAAAATCCTATATGGAGCTACTATTCAAGAAATCATGTACTTATATACTCAAATTCAAAAGAGTTACGAGAAACAGATATGGAAACTATTAGGCAATGGATTCTCACGTTGCTTAAACCAGAAACGGAACCTATCGCCAGAGCTATCAGAGAAAAATTTATTTCGGAAGAATTATTAACCAGATATTGCAAGACTATTGGACATAAATAGCCAGATCACAAATGTTCAAAATGTAATGGAGGAGATAATGATGTCCCGGCAGTTCAGCTAGAATAAAAGAAGATAAGGATGCCAGCTGGAAAGATAAGAGCAAGAGCAATAATGGAGATACAACAGATATGACAAAATAAACGGAAGACAAGATATTTAATATATTGTATAAATTTGTATAAGTCTTTAGTCTTTAGAAAGTTTACGTAAAAGAAAAGATAGTAAAAGTAGTTGATAGAATTTAATGTACATTCAATGTAAAGTTTGAATTTTTAGCTTTATAGGCTTAGGGTAGGCTTTATAGAATGGAAGACTTTTAAGTCTTTCTTTGTTTGTTTTTTAGCGGACAGGTGTAAAAATGTAAAGATGTATTCTTTTCTATAAATAAAAGGAGAAGAAGGCATTGCAGAGGCAAGCCTTCTTACATTAGCCAAAAAAAACTCTCTCCATTCCGTTCAAAAATATTTTGCCCAGTTAATTAAATATATACACTTCAATGGAAAAAGCTATGGAGCAACAAACCTCAGAAATATCAAAGCTACCGGAACAGGTATATCTATTTATGATTATGAATAGCTAAATTCATAATTTTCGACAATCATGATATGATAAAATAAATTCATATTAGTTACTTTATAGTAGAATTATTCGAAAAATAATATGTTAAGAAGTTTATTAGCAAAGTGGAAACGGAGAAAAATCCCTAAGAACTATGCCATCCTAAAGGTGAAACCAATAAGGCAAGAAGCCGTGGCGGGGAGTAACCAGAGTCGAGGCGCTGTTTAAGGAAAAAAGTATCCGAATTACCATGCTAATAGTGACCGAAGAACATGTTATTTAAGAATAATCTAGTATATAGTAATCTGAGATGACTATATTTTATTATGTACATGGTTGAAGGAAATATTTTGAAAAAAGCAATTTTATGATAATGAATGATAATATATCTGATGTCATGGTAGATAAATTTAAGATACTTATTTTGTATGCACTTAGAGATATAAATGTTGCAGATATAAGAAAAGTTATATTAGAAAAAGCATTTGGAGAATATTACATGACTAGAGTAAATTATATACCATGTTTACCTAGCTACTCTTATAAATATTTATTATGTTAAAATCACGTAGAAATCTAGAATTAGATATATACTACAGTACAGATAGAATAAATTATTATACAGAAATTTGTAACTCTGCAGTTACTACAGGATAAAATAGTAAACCAAATAAATTAATGGATACATCTTACAAAAAGAATAATTTATTAAAACAAAATAACAAAGATATCCACACACAAAAATGAATAGATTTATTATATCAAATGAATCTATTTATTAGCCTAGTTATCAAATGAATCTATCTATTAGCCTAGTTATCCGCACCCCCCTACTAATTTTATAACATCTAACTAATTTATATCTCACTTCTGTACTTTTTAAATTACTGGGCTCTGATACCATTTGTAGGGGGG
This sequence comes from Capsicum baccatum var. pendulum, assembly GCA_030864225.1. Lineage (NCBI taxonomy): Eukaryota > Viridiplantae > Streptophyta > Magnoliopsida > Solanales > Solanaceae > Capsicum > Capsicum baccatum. Next base: position 270,999,944 of record CM061550.1, read on the forward strand.
TGCGGATATAACTAGGCTAATAACTAGATTATAAAATAGATTTATTGTAGGTAATGAATCTATTATTTTCTGTGCATGGTTATTTCTCAAATTTTTGTAAGATGTATCCATTAATTTATTTGGTTTATTATTTTATCCTGTAGTAACTGCAGAGTTACAAATTTCTGTATAATAATTTATTCTATCTGTACTGTAGTATATATCTAATTCCAGATTTTCTATGTCATTTATTATCTTGTGTTGTTCTTCTCGTAGTGAGTTTTTTATATTATGTAAACTATCACATGTACTTTTTACTAATTTTTCTAAGGTTTTTTCTATCCATATTAACTTTTCTTTTAGATCTTCCATTATTTTTCTAATTCGGTTTCTATAATTAATTTCGTTATTTAGATTATCTTGGTTTTCTCTAGTTTTTCTAATATATTCTAACATCCACAATCTTGATCTGAATAATATCCTTCTGGGTAAATTTCTTCGTATATCCGTTCTAGCGAATTTATAATTTCAATTTCGTAGTTTATTACTTCTTCTAGTATCATTTTCTTAATATCTATAATTTCTATATCTTTAAGTATATATAAGATTAAAACTTTAAGGTAGTCTAAATGATCTATTTTTTTTTTCAAAATTGATATTTTATAGTTATTTGTTTTAGCCTTTGTAGTTTTTGCATATTTCTATTAAGAGATTTTATGTATTTTTTATTTTCCATGTATTTGTCTATATTTATTTTTATCTATTTTTCTAGTAACTGTATATTTCGCATATCTTTAAAAATTTTACGTGATTTTAACATAATAAGTATTTATAAGAGTATCTAGGTAGACATGGTATATAATTTACTCTAGTCATGTAATATTCTCCAAATGCTTTTTCTAATATAATTTTTCTTATATCTGCAACATTTATATCTCTAAGTGCATACAAAATAAGTATCTTAAATTTATCTACCATGACATCAGATAAATTATTATTCATTATCATAAAATTGCTTTTTTCAAAATATTCCCTTCAACCATGTACATAATAAAATATAGTCATCTCAGATTACTATATACTAGATTATTCTTAAATAACATGTTCTTCGGTCACTATTAGCATGGTAATTCGGATACTTTTTTCCTTAAACAGCGCCTCGACTCTGGTTACTCCCCGCCACGGCTTCTTGCCTTATTGGTTTCACCTTTAGGATGACATAGTTCTTAGGGATTTTTCTCCGTTTCCACTTTGCTAATAAACTTCTTAACATATTATTTTTCGAATAATTCTACTATAAAGTAACTAATATGAATTTATTTTATCATATCATGATTGTCGAAAATTATGAATTTAGCTATTCATAATCATAAATAGATATACCTGTTCCGGTAGCTTTGATATTTCTGAGGTTTGTTGCTCCATAGCTTTTTCCATTGAAGTGTATATATATTTAATTAACTGGGCAAAATATTTTTGAACGGAATGGAGAGAGTTTTTTTTGGCTAATGTAAGAAGGCTTGCCTCTGCAATGCCTTCTTCTCCTTTTATTTATAGAAAAGAATACATCTTTACATTTTTACACCTGTCCGCTAAAAAACAAACAAAGAAAGACTTAAAAGTCTTCCATTCTATAAAGCCTACCCTAAGCCTATAAAGCTAAAAATTCAAACTTTACATTGAATGTACATTAAATTTTATCAACTACTTTTACTATCTTTTCTTTTACGTAAACTTTCTACAGACTAAAGACTTATACAAATTTATACAATATATTAAATATCTTGTCTTCCGTTTATTTTGTCATATCTGTTGTATCTCCATTATTGCTAATGCTCTTATCTTTCCAGCTGGCATCCTTATCTTCTTTTATTCTAGCTGAACTGCCGGGACATCATTATCTCCTCCATTACATTTTGAACATTTGTGATCTGGATATTTATGTCCAATAGTCTTGCAATATCTGGTTAATAATTCTTCCAAAATAAATTTTTCTCTGATAGCTCTGGCGATAGGTTCCGTTTCTGGTTTAAGCAACGTGAGAATCCATTGCCTAATAGTTTCCATATCTGTTTCTCGTAACTCTTTTGAATTTGAGTATATAAGTACATGATTTCTTGAATAGTAGCATCATATAGGATTTTGGTTGCAATATGTATTTGCTAGTTCTTGCAAAATTGTAGATAGTCCGATAATCTTTTTGTTCGCATAAAATTTTGGTATCTCGATTCTAGGTATCTCTGGCTGTGAAATAATATCTTGTGGTATAATCATATCTTGTGTCATTCCTATCTTTACAACTTGTATAGGTTTTTTGACTTCATCAAATAATATCTCCGCTGGTGCCGTGTAAATTTTTATAAAAAACAAGGTACCTTTGGTTATTCTTTTAAAAGTGATAAATGCTTCATATATCTCTGGTATAGTGGATATCTCGTTTCCGTCCGTGGTATATACAGTACTAAGTAGTCCATATTCGTAGCAAGTTTTAACTAAGCTTGGTTTGGTTTTAGGTAAGGCAATTAGTTTATTATATCCGGTCAATCTCTGGGTTATATAGTTTGTATCTGGTTCTTGGATATTTGTAGCTTTGAGGTTGCTATTTAAAAAGGTTTGTACATTGTAGATATTTTCTATGTATGTACGGGCTGTGTAGTTGTAAGTCTTTTTGTCTTGGTTTAGACTATCTCGGTATGTGGTAACTTGTGGGGGTATAAACATGGGATCTTTTGATGTATTTGCTGTATATGGTTTATCAAATAATTTGTTTAGGTTCATATTTTTTCTAACTCCTCTGCTTGTACCAATATTTAAGTACTCCTCCGTAACTATATTCACTGGCATCTGCTTCTACTATATATGTAAATTTTCTATTTTCATCTGGAAATTGTAATTTTGGTAATTCCTTGCAAAGTAATTTTCTTTTTTGAACTTGTTTTTTATCTTCTTCATTATAATCATATTCTACATCCTTTTTTAATTTTTTTTGTAGTGGTTTTAGGTTTTCTGCTAATTTTGGAATATATTCTCTTACTTGGTTTACTAATCCTAAAAATGATTGCAATTTCTTTTTTGTATCTAATTCTTCTTTTGAATTTATTATTTTTTGTACTATATGTTGTTGCATTTTTACTCCACTTTTATCTATTTGTATTCCTAAAAATTCTATCTGATTTTTCATAATTTTGGCTTTCTTTTCACTTAGACTTATTCCTGATTTTTCTATTATATCTGTGAACTGTTCCAATAATTTTATATGTTCTTCTTTAGTTTTTGTATATAATAATATATCATCTATGTATACTATGCAATTAGGTAATTGTTTAAAATAATTATCCATGAAATGTTGATATCTACCTGGTGCATTTTTATATCCAAAGGGTAATGCATTCCACTCATAAAATCCTTGTGGTACCGTAAATGCGGTTAATTCTTTAGATTCTTCTTCTAACTTTAGATGGTAAAATCCTGATTTACAATCAAATTTACTAAAATAATTATATCCTTGGATTTGTCTTATTTTTAATATCTTATTTGGTATTGGATAATTATATGTTATAGTTTTTGCATTTAAATTTCTATAATCAATAACCATCCTACTTTTTCCTCTTTTTTGTTCACTATGTTTATTTACTATAAATGCTGGACTATTATGTTTACTATTACTTTTTTGTATATATTGTTTTTCTAATAATTCATCTATATGCATTTTAAATTCTTTTAAATCATCAAAATTATATGTTAATGGTTTTGGGGTTATTATGCTGTTCTTATCTATTAATTCTATTTTTATGGTAGTTTTATGTTTTTCCCATCCTTTTAATGGATCTTCACTATATAATTGTTCTAATTATTTTTTTAACTATTTCTATCTTATTTATTGAAAATATAGTTATTTCTGTTTTATTTATCGAAAATACTACTAATTCTATTGTATCTTCAGTGTTTTTTATATTTTCTAACTTTTGTGTAATTTTTTCACTTCCTTTTATCCAATCAGTTTTCTTTTTTATTTTATTATTAACTCTTTTTGCTCTTACTTTTTGTTTACATGGTGTTGTAAACCACCAGTCGTTTCTAGTTATTATATGTGGGTATAGTTTATCTAAAAATGGCATTCCTAAAAGTATATCTTTTGATGTTAGTTCATAATTATAAATTTCTTCTATTGTCAATATCTTATCCCATATTTGTGCTTTTACATTCCTAGCTTTATAAGTAATTAAGCTTCCTTCATTATTAAATCCTTTAACTACTATTGGTATTTTTAATTTATCCCATTTACTTTCTGGTAAGCAATTATATCTACATAAATTAGCTTCTGCTCCTGTATCTATCATATATTTTTTCATCTATTATAAATTCCTCTTTGTTCATTTTATTGTGAATAGTTCATGTTGATATATATATTCTAAACTATCTATTTGTGATTCTAATTTTGATATTTCATCTTTTTGGGTATTTATTGAGTTTTTACTAACTCCGGCAAATATATTATAATGTAGTCTTTCTTTTCTCATTTTTAATTCTTTACGTCTTTCAGAGATAAATTGCTTTAATTCTTTGTATTTTTTGCTCTTTATTCATTTAAGTTATATTTATAATACCTTAGTGGATATCTAAATCTAATTTTATCATAATTAGGTGGTATGTGTCTCATTCTTCTAGATTTTAAATGGATTATTAATTTTGCTTCAATACTAGATATTAATGTAATTAGATAGACAAATCTTTGTGGATTTTCTTTTGTTTTATTTAGACTTATATATTCTGAATAATTACTAATTAAAGATTCTTTAATTTTTCTGAAAGCTTCTCTATTTTTAAATGGTCTTCTCATAATTAATTTTATAAATAACTAATTTTATAACATCTAACTAACTTATATCTCACTTCTGTACTTTTTAAATTACTGTGCTCTGATACCATTTGTAGGGGGTGCGGATATAACTAGGCTAATAACTAGATTATAAAATAGATTCATTATACTCAAAACAGAGATATAAATACAATACAATTAAACATAACTTTTATCTAAAAAGTTTCTCAAAGCCAACCAACATTCATCTACCACATGTAAATTCATCTACCACTTGTAAATTCATCTACAACGTGTAAACTATAAATATATCTTGATTAATAAATAAATATGCCTATTATACTATAAATATATAGTCATTGGATTAAAATTCTACTTTCACTTTTTTTAATCTTATTTTTGAATAAAATTATTTGATTTCATTAGAATTCAATTCAGTTAGTACTTTTCTAAAAGCTAAATTGTTAATTTAACTAAATCTCCTAATATGTCATGTGGATAAAAGAAAAAAAGAAGAAGAAATCTGTATACAATTAGAGTGGCTAACCAATTTCTTATGAAGAAATATAATCCAAAGAATTTGGTAAAAGTTATAAATAAGTAAATTTTAAATTATTTATTATATATAAGTCATTATAAAAAAATCACAAAAAACATCTAAATTATCAATTACCTATTCAGAATAGATGATAATTTATTATTTAAACTTCAAGAATATACAAAAATCATTAAAGAGAACTTCTCAATTAGTAGAATTCTAACAAAAATGCATGATAATTTATTTTTATAACATAAAAAACATACTAAAATTTTAGAAAACTTACCTCAAATCACAAGAAAAATTGTCTCTTCAATCATAAATACCGTTAATATTTCACTAAAAACTTCTCAATTATTAGAAATTGTCTATCACGAATACATGATGATTTGTTATTATAAACTTCAAGAACATACTAATTAAATTTTTAAAAACTACCTCAAATCACAAGGAAATTTATTTATTTAATCATAGATATTATCAAGATTGTAAACATCAAAATAAAAAATTTAGAAAACATACCTTAAATCCAATCAAATTTATGAACAACGATAATAAAGAAAAAAATTATTTGAGAACTATATTGTCGACGTATTATTGTAGAAATGAAGAATTTTCAATTTATAAGAAATTTTAGGTTTAGTTTACTTTCCTTCTTTGTCAATTCAATTTGTATTTATTTAATGTAATAAATTAGCCTTTGTGATTTTTTCAATTCCCATGTTCTGTTTGGTTTTTCTTTTTTCTTTCTTCTTTTTTTTTCCTTTTTTCCTCCACACGTTTTTTTTCCTTCCTTTTTAATTCAATTTACCTTTCTTTCCATTTATGTATTTTCCTTTTTTTGTTCTTTTTTTTTTGATTTAGACGTTTTTTTTCCTTATTCTTTTCAATTCAAATCAATATTATTTTTTATTTATTTAATTTATTAATAAATTACATATAAGGTAATCTTTGAATTGATTTAAAACTTTCTTTCCTAACTCAATAAGGATTTTAATTAATTTCAAAGTTCTAATATTAATAATAACTAAATAATAATTTGAGGAAAATAGTGAAAAGACAATTCTGTCTAAAGAAGAGACTTTTAATGAAGGGCAAAAAGTTCAAATCAATTTTCTAAGAGTCTTCACACTTTTAATATTATATATATATATATATATATATATATATATATATATATATATATATATATATATAGAGAGAGAGAGAGAGAGAGAGAGAGAGAGAGGGGGGGGGGGGAGTCCTAAATAAAAATAATTACTACACAATATTAGGATTCCTATGCTAATTTTAGGATTCCTACCGGAATTCATTTACCAAAAACATTACATGTAATTTTAAATTTTTCCATTTGGGGTGTGTTTGGTATGAAGGAAAATATTTTCCATAGAAAATATTTTTTGGAAAACAAGTTGATTTCTTACTTGTTTTCCTATGTTTGGTTGGTGGATGAAAAATATTTTTGAAAAATATTTTATAGTATTTGGTTGGTGAACGAAAAAATATTTTTCAAAAGAATACATTCTAGTATTTAGCTAAAGCACAAAAATACATTTTAGAAAAATATTTTTGGATCCTAGAAAATGCTTTTTTTAGGGTGCGTTCGGTATGAAGGAGGAAAAATATTTTCTAGAAAAATATGTTATTTCTTATTTATATTCGTGTTATACAAATTGGATAAATATATGTTTTCTAAAAGTATTTGTATATATTTAACAAAAACAATGAGAACGAATAGGATAAAAGGGGTGGGATAAGAAAAAAGTTTTGAATTTTTTTTTTAAAAAAAATTAAAAATATTAATTTTTTTTGGAGAAGGGTTGGTATGTGCCTAGGTGGGGGTTGGGGTTGTCAAAATAGGTAGTAATAAGTACGGGTGGGCATGGTATGGTATGGTACGGTTGTGAACAATGAAATTTTATTTAATTAAATTCGTACGAAATTCAGATTATATTAAATTCAAATGTATATTAGTACCAAATAAATATTACGGATTAATATAATTGGATTAATTATTTAAGTCCAAACATGTATGGATTTAAATAAAGTCCAATCTTTATTGGGCTAGTCCTTTAATTTGGGCTACAAATAATGAGTCTACCTTACTAAGCCCAAGATATTGTCATATTCTAGAGGCCCAAATAAGCACACGTGTGAAATGACGTGGCATGCCAAGTCAAGGGAAGGAGCCAATAGGATCATGCCACTTGTCAAAATGATGCAGCAGGACCATGAAATAAAAGCCCATAAAAAGGCGTCACATCACTTAAATCTGCTTGATCAAAGAAAGTTCATATTCATAATGACTCTTTCTTTCCTACAACTATAAATAGGGATCTCATAATTCAGAAAAGGAGACCCCCAGATCTCTAACTAGTAGCAAGAGAAAGCTCGTGGATCAAATACCGCAATTTCTCTAAAAAGCTCAAGCATTCAAATCAAGTTCATCAAGATTCAAGATCAAGACCGCAATATTCAAGAACAAGCTCAAAAGCCCTTGAATTCAAGCACAAGTCAAGATCAAATCCCTCAAGTCCACAAACCAAGTTCAAATTCAAGATCAAGCTTTAAGCCATTGAATTTATATTTGGAAAGGCGAATCGGAGGATCCATAGAGATTGTAACACTCGCATTGAAATCAATAAAATTGATTGTTGCAATATTTTCTTGTCTCAAATTATTATTTATTTTTTGGTTTTGAGAATTTTACTATCCAAAAAATTTTGGCACGCCCAGTGGGACAATCTCTACTTCTCATCTCAACTTTTCAGACTTTGAAGATTAAGAACGCTGAAATGACTTTCAAAAAGACCAACTCTCAGTTAAATTCTTCCAAGGCTGTTGATTCAAGGTTCTCTGCCGAAGTGAAAAACATTCTTGGTGTTAATTTCAGAATTTTAGGAGTTGTCACAAGGAGCAAGGCAGGCTTGCTAGGACAACAAACACATCAGTGTCATCCGCGCCAACTCTAATTTTTGGATCTTCGAACCCGAAAGGAATGAAGTCCAATGTAAGTGCTTCAGAAGGAGGAAGCAGTGTGGCTAAATCGTTGAAAAAGACTCTAGCTCTACTTTAGCATTCTGGTTCCAAATACTGTGGAGCCAAGAGTGATGGTCGTTCAATAAATACGTTATCTCCACTTACACCACATAAGCTAAGCACTTCAAAGATCAACTTATGTGATAATTCGTATTACTCTCCAATATCTCCGGTGATCATGTAAGAAGTGGTAACTGATGCCTCATCTATGGAGAAGTAGCTTGCGAATCTGACAAAGGTAATTGAAGGCCTAACCAACTATGTTCAGAATCAAGAGGCTAGGATTGATAAGATAGTGGATAGAGTGGAAGTCTTGATAGATGGAGAATCTAGCCATGCATCAGGAAAATCTCCAGAGGTTCATGAGATAGAAAATCCTGTGAAACAAACACCATCGACTAAAGAGGTACAAGTTTCTGCTGAGGGAATGATCCCGATTGGGCAATTGAGGGAATTTATTGAAAGGATCCTCAAAGACAAGTATGATGTTGTCACCAAGTCTTCCCTTGCATATGCCAAGTCTTACACGGTAAGAATAGATAGCCTCAAAATGCTTGCTGGCTATCAACCCCCCAAATTTTAACAATTTGAGGGCAAAGGTAACCCAAAAAAACATGTCGCACACTTTGTCGAGACATGTAATAATGTTGGAACTTACGGTGACTATCTTGTCAAACAGCTTGTTCGTTCCCTAAAGGGAAACGGCTTTGATTGGTATACAGACCTCGAGCCTGACTCCATCGATAGTTGGGAGCAATTAGAACACAAGTTCCTAAATCGGTTTTATAGCACAAGGCGTACAGTGAGCATGATAGATCTCACAAATACTCGGCAAAGAAAGAATGAGCCAGTTATCGACTTCATCAATCGATGGAGAAATGCGAGTCTAAACTGTAAAGATAGGCTCAGTGAAGCTTCTACAATAGAGATGTGCATCCAAGGAATGCACTGGGCTTCTCTACATCTTGCAAAGAATTAAACCAAAATTCTTTGAAGAGTTAGCTACTCGTGCACATGACATAGAGTTGAGCATGTCTTCTGCTGGAAAGAAAGGAGCACCTATTCATGACCCTAGAAGGGAAAAGAAAAAGCAGGAACCTAAAAGATAGGGCAAGTTTGTTCCCAAAAATAAAAACAAGGAGTCCATGAATATTGATGTGTCTCCTGTGAAGGTCATCACAAAGGTAAGCAAGAAGCAAAGTATGAAGACGACTTCTGGAGCACGTCCGAATCAGAAAACTTTAAAGGAAATGCAAGAAAAAGAATATCCCTTCCTTGATTCTGATGTTCCTGAGATTTTCGATGAACTCCTTGAGTATAAGATCATTGAACTCCCAGAGATGAAGCATCCCAATGAAGCTGGAAAGACCAATGACCCTAATTATTGCAAATATCATAGGCTCATAAGTCACCCTCTGGAGAAGTGTTTTGTCTTTAAAGATAAAGTCATGCAACTGGCAAAAGATAAGAAGATCTTCTTCGATGATGAGACGGTCAGTTCTCATCAAATCTTTATTACTTTTGGCTCGCTCGACCCAGTCCAAATATGTGTTGAAGAGCATAATGAGAAAATATTAGAGCCTGATAAGTCTTCAATTGATGAAGGTTGGACTCTGGTGATGAGGTGCAGACACAAGAGGATGAGTCTGCGAAAGGAGTCATCCAAGAAGCCAACCAGAAGAAGAATAGTAAAGAAACTAAGGAAATAGAAGTTGGTTGAATTCCTAAAGAAGACGAGGGTGACTGAGCTTTACCACCAAAAACCTCGACGTCCGGTGACTTTAGAGGAATTGTTACCGAGTTGGTTTCATGTAAAGACTGCCCAAGTCAACCTTGAGGCGTCTTGTTTTAATACCGCCAAAGAGGGGGCAAAGGGTGAGAATTTACCCATGGAGGTTCTTTCACCTTTCGAAAAGCTTGCTGAAACTCTTGGTGAATAGGCACATGTGTGTGATACAAAATTCCCATTCACAAAAAACGATCTTCTGCTTGGTGAGGCCCTACATAACCTTCTTTTATACATGGTGTGTCAAATTCTAGGAAAGAAGATCAATAAAATCTTGATAGATGAGGGGTCTGGAATCAACATCTTACCTATCCGCACGATGAAAGAACTTGGCATCACTACTAGCGAATTGGACGAAAGCCGTATAATGATTCAAGGCTTTAATCAAGGGGGCCATAGGGCCATGGGATGTATCAAGTTGGGGATTCGTATGGATGATTTTCAATCAAACCTATTGATGCATATAATCGATGCCAAAACTTTATACAATATATTGCTTGGTAAGCCTTAGGTGAAAGGGAACAAAATTATATCATCCTCTTACTATCAATGCTTGAAGTACCTCGAAGGAGGAGTGGAATGAAAGATAGTTGCCGATGATAGGCCATTCACTAAAGCTGAGTCATATTTTGCCGATGCAAAATTCTACTTAAAAAAGCATGTTGTAGATGAGAAAAGGGTTGAAGATGTCACCAAGACAAAGTGTGGCGATCTTGCATCTAAGAAGGTCGTGGTGACTGTCAAAAAAGTCGCCACCAAGAAGCCTCTCTCCACTTCAAATAAAAAAAGTGTCGCTTCTACGAAAAAGAAGGCAACTCCCATTCTTCGTTACATACCGAAGGTAAGGAAAGAGAAACACCACCCATCGAATTCCCAAGATAATGTACTAAAGGGGCTAACTTTAACTATCGGGAAGATTTATGCAATAAATCCATCCTCAAGACTTCTTGAAGAGTTCGTGGCTCAAAATCTGCCACAAGATATGGCACTCCCTATGAAACGTACGAAGGATGGCTTTGATCCAAATGCACACAAGCTATTTGTAAAGGTTGGATACAATCCAAATGAGCCATCAAGGTTGGGCAAACTTTCGTCGGAAGGAATGACCAGGCAGGCACGTGAAGGCCTAGGATATACGCAGCCACCTCCAATTCGTATCTCCATAAGAAGGGCGGTTAGAAACTACATCATTGTAGAAGAAGAGTCCACTGCATCCAACAAAAGGGCTTCTGTCTTTGACCGACTTGGAGAATCAACTATAAGAACTTCTGTGTTCGAAAGGTTAGGACCTCTAAATAAGAGAAAAAATAACAAGTGTAAGAGGAGTCGTCAAAGCATGATGATGCACTCTTCACTTAAATACAAAAGGATTTCCAAAGTTTGATTCCTTCTAGAATAAAGTGACAAACGGAACTAGTAGTTTTATGCAACAAGGTTCTAAAAGAAAAAGCACATAATGTGGTTTATACCAAGCAATGCAAAGAAGATGAAGAGAGCATTGGATCCTCATATCATGTTACGACCTAGAACAAGAAAGATATCTCGCCTTAAATAAAAGTTGATGAAGAGATAGAAGATGCCTTTAGATGTTATCATATATCTGTCAACGACGATGATCCTTAAGAGAAGAAAGATGCTGGAGATGCTCTATTGCAACTTAAAAAAGCAGTAAAGGCCAAAATAGATCCCTTGAAGAAAGTTAATCTTGGAACCGATGAAGACCCAAGACCAACTTACCTGAGTGCGTTTCTAGAAGTGGAGGATAAAATCGCTTATATGGACATATTCAAAGAATATATGAATGTCTTCGCCTGGAGCTATAAGGAAATGCCTGGCTTAGATCCAAAAGTAGCGGTCCATCAGTTGGCAGTCAAGAATGGTGCCCTTCCTGTTAAGAAAGCCCAAAGGCACTTTAGGCCAGAATTGGTTCCATTGATCAAAAATAAAGTTAAAAAACTCATTGAAGCTGGCTTTATTCGTGAAGTCAAATATCCCACATGGATTTCAAGTATTGTTCCAGTACGGAAAAAGAATGTCCAAATTTGCATTTGTGTCGACTTTCAGGATCTCAACAATGCATGCCCTAAGGATGATTTTCCAACCCCCATACCAGAGTTGATGATTGATGCCACCATTGGTTATGAGGCAATGTCCTTCATGGATGGTTCATCCGGCTACAATCAAATCCGCATGGCGCCAAAAGATGAAGAGCTCACTGTATTTTGTATGCCCAAAGGTATTTATTACTACAAGGTGATAACTTTTGGTTTGAAGAACGCTGGCGCCACTTATCAAAGGGCTATGCAGAACATCTTTGATGGCCTGCTCTATAAAAATATTGAATGTTATGTGGATAATCTAGTGATGAAGTCAAGAAAGAGAGACAGCCACTTAAAAGACCAAAGAATGGTATTCGAGTTACTTCGAGATATCAACTTAGGATGAATCCGTTGAAGTGTGCCTTTGGAGTTACTTTCGGAATGTTTCTTGGCTTCATTGTACGACATAGAGGAATTAAAATTGATCAAGACAAGGTCGATGCAATTTTGAAGATACCCGAGCCTCAAAATATTCATAAGTTAAAAAGCCTTCAGGGAAGGCTAGCATATTTAAGGAGGTTCATCTCAAACCTGGCCGAAAAATGCCAATCATTTAGTCGTCTCATGAAGAAGAACACTCTCTTCAAATGAGACCAAACTTGTAGTAATGCCTTTAAGAGTATCAAATCATACTTAATAAATCCATCAGTTCTTGCGGCACCCAGGCTTAATAAATCCACCAGTTCTTGCGGCACCCATACCTAGAAAACCATTGATACTCTACATCGCGGCAAAAGAGAGGTCAGTTGGAGCACTATTGGCCCAAGAAAATAGTGAAGGCAAAGAAAACTCTCTTTACTATTTGAGCATAATGATGACGCCGAATGAGCTAAAGTATTCTCCAATTGAAAAGCTATGTTTGGCATTGGCCTTCTCAATTCAAAAGATAAAACACTAATTTCAAGCTCATATTGTCCGTCTTGTGTCTAGGGAAAATCCCGTCAAGTTTGCAATGTCGAAACCGGTCCTTAGTGATCGACTTGCAAGATGGTACCTTCAATTTTAGCAGTTTGAGATTGTGTACATTCCCCAAAAGGTTGTAAAAGGACATTGGCTGACTTCTTAGTAGACCACCCGATACCTAATAATTGGGAACTGAGCGATGAACGTCCTAATGAAGATGCAATGGTCATTGAAGCTAGACCCCCATGGAAGATGTACTTTGATGGTACCACACATTGAGACAGAGCTAGTGTTGGTGTGGTATTCGTCACTCCACAAGAAGAGGTCATCCCATACTCTTTTACCCTAACAAATCATTGCTCTAATAATGTTGTTGAATATTAAGCTTTAATACTTGGACTTGAGATGGCAGTTGACATGAAACAACTGCAATTACAAGTCTTTGGTGACTCCCAATTGGTGATCAAGCAGCTTTTGGGAAGCTATGAAGTCAGAAAGACTGAACTATGACTATATCATGATTATGCATAAAATTTGATGAGGTGGCTTGTAGGAGTAACCCTCCAACATATGCCAAGGAGAGAAAATAAGCAAGTTGATGCCCTAGCTGCTCTGGCCGCAACCCTGACTCTTCTTAATCAGACCCAAGTTACTGTCCGCCAAGAATGGGGAGTACCGCCGTCAGATAAGGATGCAGAAAACAAGGTTGAATACCTCATTGCCGTGTCTGAAGCTGTAAAAGAAGATTGGTGACAACCTATCATTGATTACTTATGTTATGGGATACTACCAAAAGATCGAAGGAGAAAGACTGACATTCATCGCCGTGCACCTCGCTTCCTTTACTACAAAGACACATTGTACAGAAGATCATTTGAAGGAGTACTCTTACGGTGTTTGGGAGAGGAAGAAGCAATTCAAGATTTGCAAGAATCGTACTTAGGAGTTTGTGGATCACATCAGTCTGGATCGAAACTCCATTTTCACATTAAAAGGATGGGATATTATTGGCCAACGATGGTGAAAGATTGCTTGGACTATGTTAGAAGATTCAAAGCTTGCCAATTCTATGCAAACTTCATACATCAACCCCCAGAAGTACTACATCTAACTGTAGCATCTTGGCCATTCAATGCTTGGGGAATGGATGTTGTTGGTCCACTACCAAAGTCTTCTGGTGGACACTTATACATCTTGGCCACAACAGATTACTTCTCAAAGTGGGTCGAAGTTGTTGGTCTTAAGGAAGTAAAGAAAAAAAATATTGCAAACTTCATCCGAGTAAATATCGTCTACCACTTTAGAATTCCTCAATATATAATAACTGATAATGGCAAGTCGTTTGATAACAAACTGATGAATAAGATTTGTGATCTCTGTGGTTTCAAGCAGCGCAAGTCTTCTATGTACCATGCTGCCACCAATGGTCTAGACGAAGCATTCAATAAGACTTTATGCAACTTGTTGAAGAAAGTCGTCTCCAAATCCAAACGAGACTGGCATGAGCGAATGAAAGAAGATTTGTAGGCGTATAGGACAACTTACCGTACACCAACGCAAGTAACCACATACTCACTTGATTTTGGAGTTGAAGCAGTTCTACCACTTGAGCGTCAAATACCTTTTTTGAGACTGGCCATTCAAGAAGGGCTCACTGATAAAGAAAATACTAAGTTGCGTCTTGCAAAGTTAGAAGCTCTTGATGAGAAGAGGCTGGAGGCTCAACAAAATCTTGAATGTTATCAAGATCGGCTATCTCGTTCTTTCAACAAAAGGGTTCGCTTAAGGTGTTTCCAAGTTGGAGATCAAGTCCGTGCAGTAAGAAGGCCCATTATCACTTCTCATAAGTCTGGGGGCAAATTCACCTTGAAGTGGGATGGACCGTATGTCGTATAAGAGGCCTATTCAAATGGTGCTTACAAGCTCGTCGATGCAAATAGCTTGAGGATTGGCCCCATCAATGCCAAATTCTTGAAGAAGTACTATCCTTAAAGGAAGATGTACACTCCTTAAGGCACGAGTATAAACTACATGTACACTCCTTAAGGCATGAGTATAAATTGCATGTACACTCCTTAAGGCATGAGTATAAACTGTATGTACACTCCTTAAGGCACGAGTATAAACTGTATCTACACTCCTTAAGGTATGAGTATAAACTGTATGTACACTTCTTAAGGAATGAGTATAAACTGCATGTACACTCCTTAAGGCACGAGTATAAACTGCATGTACACTCCTTAAGGCACGATTATAAACTGCATGTACACTTCTTAAGGCATGAGTATAAACTACATGTCTACTCCTGGCCCACAAGAGTATAAACTGTGAACGACTCAAAAAAAATCAAATAAATAGCAGCTAGGTTAAAAACCTCGAAAGAGGCGGCCTAGGCAAAACTTAGGACACAAAAAAACACTCACCCAGAACTACGTTGTGACTTGATCCTCTTTGTTGAGGTACATAGGTGCTTGGAATCTCATTCCGAGTTTAGTTGCATGAGTGTAAAAAAAAATATGTTCCTACAGTGTCTGTCATATGAACGCAAAGTATGAAACTATTCTAATCAAATTTTGGACTTACTCCAAATATTTGTGACTCAATGGGGGCAACCTGTCAAAAATAAAAAGAGTTCCTTCAATAGAATTTGGAATACTAAAGTTCTCCAAGCCTATAACTAAAAGGATATTGAAATTTCCATGTCTTAAGGTGGACGAAAGTTATCCCTTTGCACCTTAAGCTGGCCTCTAACGGGTTTATCCTTAAAAGGATATTGAAATTTCCATGCCTTAAGGTGGACAAATTTGTCCCTTTGCACCTTAAGTTAGCCTCTTGAGGGTTTATCCTTAAAAGGATCTCAAAAGTTCCATGCCTTAAGATGGACAAAATTTGTCCCTTTGCACCTTAAGCTGGCCTCTCGCGGGTTTATCCTTAAAAGGATATCAAAAGTTCCATTCCTTAAGATGGATAAAATTTGTCCCTTTTCACCTTAAGCTATCCTCTAACGAGTTTATCCTTAAAGGATATCGAAATTTCCGTGCCTTAAGGTGGATAAAATTTGTCCCTTTGCACCTTAATCTGGCCTCTCGCGGGTTTATCCTTACAAAGGATCTCAAAAGTTCCATGCCTTAAGGTGGACAAAATTTGTCCCTTTGCACCTTAAACTGGCCTCTCGCGGGTTTATCCTTAAAAGGATATCAAAAGTTCCATTCCTTAAGGTGGATAAAATTTGTCCCTTTGCACCTTAAGCTATCCTCTAACGAGTTTATCCTTAAAGGATATCGAAATTTCCGTGCCTTAAGGTGGATAAAATTTGTCCCTTTGCACCTTAATCTGGCCTCTCGCGGGTTTATCCTTAAAAAGGATCTCAAAAGTTCCATGCCTTAAGGTGGATAAAATTTGTCTCTTTGCACCTTAAGCTGGCCTCTTACATGTTTATCCTTAAAAGGATATAAAAAATTTTCATGCCTTAAGGTGGACAAGATTTGTCCCTTTGCACATTAAGCTGGCCTCTCGTGGGTTTATCCTTAAAATGATCTCTAAATTTTCATGCCTTAAGGTGGACAAAATTTGTCCCTTTGCACCTTAAGCTGGCCTCTTACGTGTTTATCCTTAAAAAGATATAAAAATTTTCATGCCTTAAGGTGGACAAGATTTGTCCCTTTGCACCTTAAGCTGGCATTCTGATGGATTTGTTATGTAAAGGGGCCGTCTTGAAGTCAAATTGGTCGATCTTAGAGTGTACAGAGGCGAAGTTAAACTTCGCACCCTAAGCCAATTATTGCAAAGTCAGCATCTTGAAGTCAAATTGGTCGGTCTTAGAGTGTACGGAGGCGAAGTTAAACTCTCGCACCCTAAGCCGATTGTTGCAAAGGTAGCATCTTGAAGTCAAATTGGCAGGTCTTAGAGTGTACGGAGGCAAAATTAAACTCTCGCACCCTAAGCTGATTGTTGCAAAGTTAGCACTTTGAAGTAAAATTGGTCGGTCTTAGAGTGTACAGAGGCGAAATTAAACTCTTGTACCCTAAGCCGATTGTTGCAAAGTCAACATCTTGAAGTCAAATTCGTCGGTCTTAGAGTGTACGGAGGCAAAGTTAAACTCTCGCACCCTAAGCCGATTGTTGCAAATTCAGTATCTTGAAGTCAAATTGGTCGGTCTTAGAGTGTACGGAGGCAAAGTTAAACTCTCGCACCCTAAGCTGATTGTTGCAAGTCAGCATCTTGAAGTCAAATTAGTCGGTCTTAGAGTGTACGAAGGCGAAGTTAAACTCTCACACCATAAGTTGATTGTTGCAAAGTCACCATCTTGAAGCTAAATTGGTCGGTCTTAAGGTGTACGGAGGCGAAGTTAAACTCTCGAACCTTAAGCCGGTTGTTGCATTTTTTTCAACCCTACAAGAAAAAAAGGGGGGGAGAGAGAATAAAATAGTAATAAACAAATTAAGAAAAAGCAACTCACTGATAATACTCCGTCAAAGCAGGACAATCTGCCTCGTACAGAATAGGGCCTGCAGCAAGAACTAATGCAAAATTCATGCTATGAATTATTAAATTCAATGACTCGTGGCATGTATTTATAGGGGTAATACGACAGTGGCAGCATCACAAACCAATTAAAAGTTGGAAATAAAAGGAAACAGGTGGCGCATGATACCTAGTACTACCTAAATTGGGAAAGAGCCTAATAATGATTTGCCAGGGAGGTGGTTATTTTATAATGGGAATTCCATTGATAGCCAAACAAATAAAAAAATATATGAGCACATAATGTTGACTTTAATTACTTCTTGGATGTGACTCGTAAGTCACCATTTACGTGCCATATATTTATTCTTTTTAAATATGACATAATATGGTCCGTACTTCAAGCCTAGTCTGTAAAAAATTAAATGCTCCGACAAGTCATGAAGTAGGGGGCATTCTGTGAGCAATGAAGTTTTATTTAATTAAATCCTTACGAAATTCGAATTATATTAAATTCAAATATATATATTAGTCCCAAATAAATATTACGGATTAATATAATTGGATTAATTATTTAAGTCCAAACATGTATGGATTTAAATAAAGTCCAATCTTTATTGGGCTAGTCCATTAATTTGGGCTACATATAATGAGTCCACCTTACTAAGCCCAAGATAGTCATATTCTAGAGGCCCAAATAAGTGTCATGTGTCAGATGACGTGTCATTTCAAGTCAAGAGAAGGAGCCAATAGGACCATGCCACTTGTCAAAATGATGCAGCATGCCCATGAAATAAAAGTCCATAAAAAGGCGTCACATTACTTAAATCTTATTGGTCAAAGAAAGTCCACATTCATTATGACTCTTTCTTTCATACAACTATAAATAGGGGTCTCATAATTCAGAAAAGGAGACCCCCAGATCTCTAACAAGTAGCAAGACAAAGCTCGTAGATCAAACGCCGCAATTTCTCTAAAAAGCTCAAGCATTCAAATCAATTTCAACAAGATTCAAGATCAAGACCGCAATATTCAGGAACAAGCTCAAAAGCCCTTAAATTCAAGCACAAGTCAAGATCAAGTCCCTCAAGTTCACAAACCAAGTTCAAATCCAAGATCAAGCTTTAAGCCCTTGAATTTATATTTGAAAAGGCGAATCGGAGGATTCATAGAGATTGTAACACTCACATTGAAATCAATAAAATTGATTGTTGCAATATTTTATTGTCTCAAATTACTATTTATTTTTCGACTTCGAGAATTTTACTGTCCAACAACAGTATTTGAAAATTCGATACGGTAATTTTGGTATTTGATTTTTAAAAACATTATACCATTACCATACCATATTAATTCGGTATGGTTCGGTACTTTGACGTTTGATTTCGGTATTTTGCGGTATGGTAATCGATAATCATAGTTTGTTTAACTTTGACAATATATACTCGTATACTAAAGTATTATTATTTCGACTTTTCAAAAGCATGTCTTAATTGTATCATAAAAATGCATTACACATGTAGAAATATTGAAAAAGAAGTACAAATAATTATTTTTATTAGTTAATTACACCAAAAAGATATTTCAATCAAGATAGAGTAGCGAAAGTTTCAAAGTCTAAATATTTTTATACTAATACTAAGTATTTTTGTGTGTGTGTATATATATATATATATATATATATATATATATATATATATATATATATATATATATATATATAAAGTTACTTATGTAACTATATATACTTCGGTATGGTATTCGGCATTCGGTATGTCATTTGTAAATACTGTATACCATACCATATATCAAAAAAATTTAAAATGTATACCATATACCATACCAAATATCATAATACCAAAAACCACGGTATCAAAAATTTTGGTTCGGTATGATAATTCGGTTATACCATACCATGTCCACCCCTAGTAATAAGGATGGGGTAAGAAAATAATTTTGATTTTTATAAAAACAAATTAATTTTTTGAGGGGTTGGGGGTGCTAGTAGGGGGTGGAGGCAGGGGAGAAAGAGTGGGGGTGAGAAAAAAAGGAGGGAAGAAGGAGGAGGCTGGTAGGAGGTTGGGTAGGGGAGATAAGAAAAAAGTTTGGATTTTTTAAAAAAATTTAATTTCTTTTGGAAGGGAGTAGGGTTCTGGGTTTTGGGTAGGAGATGAGGTAAGAAAAAAATTTAAAATATATTTTTAATAGGGGTGGTAGGGGCCTGGGTGGGGGATTGAGGGTCGGAGTTGGGATGAATGATTTTGAGAGTTGTATGAATATTTTAACTTAAGAGTGAGGTTGAAAGAGACTTTTGAAAAATGTTTTCCTTACTTTTTGAAGGGAAGTCATTTTCCTTAGAATTGAGGAAAATAAGATGATTTGGAAAACATTTTCCAAAATCTTTAAGCCAATCAAACATGAGAAAATCGGAAAACATTCTCTAGAAAATGTTTTCTAGAAAATGTTTTCCTTCATACCAAACACACCCTTGTTGTACTATATATTTTTTTTTCCATATATTTTAGGACTCCTTTATTTTAAATATTATAAATATAATATAATAATTAGAGAAAATTAGTGAAATGACAATTTTGTCTACTGTAGAAACTTTTAATGAAAGGTAAAAGTTCGAATCACTTTTCTAAAGGTCTTCATATCTTTAATATATTATAAATATAAATTATAGATTATAGATATAAAGATAAATTCAAAGGACTTTCTCTTTTAATTGGTTAAATAGATAAAATCAATTCAAATTTCAAAATCATTTTATTTGTTATGCTGATAATTTATCAAAATTGCAGTGAGAAATTATAATTATTTTCAAACTAAAAAACATCACTTGATTAGGATATAGACATAGATAAATAAAAATAATAATGTAGGTTTCAAAACAAAATTATTTTTCGAAAATTAAGCGATAATGTAAATTTATTTTCGAAAATTAAGAGATAATGTAATTTTATTTTTCAATTCAAAATATTTTTAATTTCAAATTCAAACATCTGTTTGAATTGTGGCTAGATAGTTATCACATTTAACTAATTCAATTTATTTAATTTTTCTAACCATGTGATAACCTTGGACTATGAATTAATTGTTATCTCTCCCTAGTTGCCACATCTAATTAAATGTTTCATTAATTATAAGTTTTATTTTATTCTTTAAAAAGTTAGTTAGGTGGATAAATTGAAAATCAAATTGATAAATATTTCAAAATTTAATTTACTTATACATTGTAGAGTTCGTTTACTATGTGCATGTTTTTTTTTCTTTTTTTTGTTAACATTTATAATTATTACTATCAGTATTATTTAAGTATATTTTCTAACATTTGAAAGAGATAAATTTATGAAATAATAAAAATTCTTTAGAACTCTATGAAGTAGATTTCTATTTTCAAGCTAATGAATTTTTTCTTTTTAAAAGGATAATGTATTTTCAAATTCAAATTTTTCTAATATGTTAACTCAAAATTTTTATTATAATACCATTAAATTTTGTCCCAAAAATTGTCATGTGGTTTCTCAGTAGCTTGCCACTTGGCTTTGTGATGCTTTCAATTTTGCTTTTATATATAGAGAAATAGATTATTATTGTTATTATTATTATTATTATTATATTATTATTATTATTATCATTCATTAAATATTAAAATTAATTTATAATTGTAGACACCTAATTTTGTCCCTCCCAAAATTGAATTTTATCCATTTTTAGCTCACACTCTACTATGCACTCTCACCCACGTGATTATGCCTCCATAAAATGACAAAAAATAACAACCCTTAACAAATTTTATCTTCTTTAATAACAAACTAACAACCCTCCCTATTAAAAGTTGACAACACATCACCTACCTTATGATACCCTACCCCACCTACCCTACCCCCTTACCCCACTCACGTGTCCCACATATCAACACACAAAAGGGGAACTCAACTGCTATATACTCTATTTTTTTATCTTCTAAAAAAGGGTGGAGAGAGCACACAGAGAGGGGAATTCATCTTCTTCTCCATTTTTCTCTCACATACATACACTAACACACACACACTTCATCATCAACACCATCTCACACCGCACACCATCAGAAAAAGCAGGCACCTACGCAGAAAGAAACAGAGAGATAGAAGCGAGGAAGATCGAAAAGAGAGGAGAGATCCAGAGTAGAGAGTGAAAGGAGGCGGAGCAGTGCCCGGAAAGGGGAAAACGGTTTTGTTTAGCTCTTTCCAGCAAGACCCAACCAAAACTGACCCTCCTCGTCTACTCCATTGGAGAATAATCCATGAACTTAAAACCCACCCCTGTTTTCTGATCCTTTCTGGCGAAATCCGGCTGGGAAATGTCATTTTCATTAACTGTACGATCCGCCGAAGCTCCGGGGAGGCACAAACGGTGACCGTATTCTGATTCCAGTAGATTTTTCTATGATTGGTTCATAAATATGAGATTTAGGGGGTTCAAATTAACATTTTCCATTATTTTTTTAATCTATTTGGATCGCAATTCCTTGATAGCAAAGCTGGGTTTGTTTGATTGAGGTTCAATTCGAGGTTTCGGTGCAGATTTTATCTCATTTATCGAATAATACTTAAAAGCGCCATTGAGGTAAAATTCTACTCCTTCTCTTCTTTATTTCGTCATTTGTCATGTTCAATGCTTTGAATTAAACACGGTGTGTTGGTTGATCCATGATGATATGAATTGTTGTTTATTTTGATTCAGTGCTTGATTTCTTTAATTATGGATTGATTATGAATTGTGTGATGAAATAATATCTCATGAAGGATTAAAATTGACTGTTGGGGGTAAAATTGAGAAATTGATTAAAGGGGTTTAATTTAGACTAACTTTGATTTATTATTGCTTTGTTTAAATTCGAAAAGCATGAATATTATCGGAATGTGATAGTATCATGATAAGTCAAGTGGGATAGGCAAACATAGGTCGGGTAGGCGAATTTAGGGACTGTGGATTGATGGGACATTTGAATTATGTGATTGAATGGTTTTTGGCTTTATCGCTTTAAGATCACTTGAATCATTTGGCCGGGGAATGCCCCAAGGTATTTGTGTTCATTCACCAGAGAATGCCCCGACTATTATGTTGGCGGGAGATGATCGTGATCAAGGCCCGAGGCACTGGGTGGAGCATAACTTAGGATTAGTGTAGGTTAGCGTAGGTTTACATTTTAGTACCTTTTTATTTTTGGTCTGTAATAATTGGACTGAACACTATATTTTGGACTTGTTTTGTTTTGTTTGTTCGTCTGATCGTTTTGTGTGCTTTTTGTGTGGTCTATACATTCGTAGTGTCAGATTATCCGATATGCTCCACCAAGTGATCGTGCTCGAACCATGGGATTGAGGGGTGCCTAACACCTTTCCCTCGGTCAACAAAAGCCCTCAATCGGAATCTCTATTCGCGGATCAGTTTAAAAGAGTCAAAAATAGTTTTTTGAAAAAGGATTCCCAAAGGTGACTTGGCACACCCAATTATGCCAAGTGGCAACTCTGAGTTTAAATGTAAATAATCCTTTTCGAAATAAAATTTTTATTTTTTGTCACTTTAATAAAAGCCCTTTCAAACTTAAAACGAATATTTTTGGTTAAAAAGGGGTGTGACAACTCTGGCGACTCTGCTGGGGACTTTTCAGAATTCAAGCTTATTTTTAGAGTTGTATCGGCTTAGTTTGACATTATTAGTGTATAAACATTGTTTGTGTTTATTTTATCATTGTTGAGTGCTTACGTGCTACGTGTTTACAGTTTTTCTCTTGTGTGTTACCGTTTTATATCTGGCATCATGTGCATAACCCGAGTCAATTCTTTCTGCAACAAGTCCTGGAGTGCACGTCGTCCACACAAACTTTTGTTGAGTCACCCTTATTTTAGGAGGGGGAGCCATGGGACGTATGGAGTAGGTGGAAAGCAAAGCAGCCACTATCGACCATATGCTCCCCGGAACGGTCTTGTTAGTAAACCTCAACGTAGGTCAGCCTTTAGGCATGTTTATCTGTATCATATTGAGACCTAGCGGGACCCACTTGGTCCTTTG
This sequence comes from Capsicum baccatum var. pendulum, assembly GCA_030864225.1. Classification (NCBI taxonomy): domain Eukaryota; kingdom Viridiplantae; phylum Streptophyta; class Magnoliopsida; order Solanales; family Solanaceae; genus Capsicum; species Capsicum baccatum. Next base: position 271,023,631 of record CM061550.1, read on the forward strand.
TAGGAGACTCACCTCTGAAGCATCCCTACGTGCTAAATGTTGCATCTTTGAGAGACCGATTTGGGGAAAGCATGTGTTAGAAGTAAAGTGTGTGGACAAGAAAAATTGAAAAAAAAGAGAGGAAAAAGAAAGAAAAAGTGAGTCGAAACGAAAAAAAATAGAGTTTCGTAGTTTTTAGAGTTTTTTATGGCTTTTGTTTTTCACAATCCAAAAATTCAAAAAGATTTTTATACCTTTCGCACTCATTTTCTCAAAAAAACATCAAAAAGATTTTTCTTTTATTCCTTTATCATGCATTCATAATTCGAAAACTTTCAAATGAAAAAAGTTAATTGGAGCTTTTTATAAAGAAAAAAATGCAAAAAGAGATGGTAGAAGTTTTGTACATTTCATATAACTAAAATACCCAAAAAGATTTTTCTTTCATAATTGTTGGTGTCAGTTTTATGTGAAATGTTAAATTGAAAAACTCAAAAAGATTTTATTGACGTCTTTCGTCGTCTGTCTGTAATCACGTCTCTCAGGTCAAGTCTTAGTTTGTTCTTTAATCCTTAATTGTCCAATCTGGACGAACTATGAACCCCTGATTCTCCTCTCTCGGGAGTGAGATACATAGGCAACCTATTGTTGGTTCGGGGATCTTATTTGAAAAATCCAAAAAAAATAGATTTTCTTCACTTTTCCTTTAAAGTAGGTGTTTCCTATACATCTTTAAAAGAAGATCATAAAAAGATTTTTTGTTAATAGCTTCAAGTCTTATTTTCGTATGAAATTCAAAAATTGAAAACCCAAAAAGATTTTTCTTTGGTAATCATAGGTTTCGTTTTGTATAGGGAGTTTAAACCTAAAAACTGCAAAATGATTTTTGCCAATTCTTTTGACAATTTGTTATTTTTGAAGTTTCTGAAAAAAAAAAAGAATTAATTGGTCATTTTGGCAAGACTTCACGAACTACGCAACCTGATTCTCCTCTTTCGGGGGTGAGATACGTAGGCGGCCCTCTTGGGTTCGGTGACCTTTTCAAAAAGAAAAAAAAGTGTTTTGAAAAAAAAATGTTGAATTTTAACGCATTTGCTATCTTTTGTTCAGTTAGTTTAAGGTGGTTGGTTTGTGGTATTTTGGCTGGTCCTCCATATTGCACCAAGTCACAGAGAAAGTTATGGCCAACAAGAATATCGAGTTTGTTGTCATTGATCAGATAGGGAGTTCGGGCAATGAGAATTTAGGAGCTAATGAAGAGATTCAAAAATTAAGGCAACAAATGATAGAAATGCATCGAGCTTGGGCTAATGCGTTGCCACATCCTTCATTTCCCGTTGATAATCTGGAATATCTTTCTATCTTGCCTCCAGTGTCATATACACAGTTTCCTATTTTTGTTGACACACCATAACATGCATCAGAACCTGCTCCAGGGAAACACTATCCAAACACTTCCAATATTCATTTCCTCACTCCTCAACACAAAGCTACCACATGCTCGGCTCCACCCACTGTTCATGTTTTTGCAGCACCACCCCCACTCAAAGCTCCTACTTTTAAGGTTTATCCACAAGTTGTGCCTCCCCACTCTGCGAGATAGCCTATATTGAATATTTTTGCTGATCAACATCATGCTATTGAGCCCACATTTAAGTCAACTAATCCTTATAGCTATACTCACCCATCTGAATTTCCTTTTAACACTAAGAAACCTGTTATAACAGAAGAACAAGAGGAAATGACCAGAAAATTGAGAAGTTTAGAACTGGCTATGAAAGACCTTCAGGGACTAGGGAGTACAAAAATGTCTCATATAAAGATCTGTGCATGTTTCCAGGGAATCATCTTTCTTTTGGTTTTAAAATGCTGAAGTTTGAGAAGTATGATGGACATGGCAATCCTATAGCATATTTGAGATGTTATTGCAACCAACTAAGGGGTGCTGGGGGGAAGGAAGAATTACTCATGGCATATTTTGGTGAGAGTCTTTCAGGCCTAGCTTTGGAATGGTTTGTTGACCAAGACATCGACAAGTGGATTAGTTGGGATAACCTAGCTAATGAATTTGTGAAACAATTCCAATATAATGTGGAGTTGATTCCTGATGAGAAATCCCTAACTAACATGAAGAAAAAGAGTACTGAGACTTTCACAGAGTATGCGATTAGATGACGTGAACAAGCTGCTAGGGTGAAACTATCAATGAAAGAAAGTAAGATAGTGGAGGTATTTATTCAAGTGCAGGATGAAATATATTATCAATACTTGTTACCTGCATTAGGCAAGCCATTTATTGAGGTCCTCAAAATGGGGAAGATGATAGAGGATGGAATTAAGATCCGGCGCATTATGAGTTTTGCAACATTGAAAGCGACTACTCAACCAATTCAAAAAGGTTCGGAAAGTGTCGGAGGAAAGAAGTGTGAGGAAGATGCATCTGCCATTGTAGTTGGACAACAGGCACGGGCAAGGGGATCACACCATCATTACCCACAGGCTTAAACCCAGGCTTATGCCCAAGCTCCACAGAATCTTTCCCAAAAATCCATTATATTGTATTTCCCCACCTACATATCCAATATACAATGCATAACCCTATGGTCAATTCCCTTCTTACCCACAATGGCGTGCACCAACTCTTCGGAGTCATCCTCAAACTCCACAAACATACCAAAGCCCTTCTAGGTCCGATTTTCGATCCAAGTCAAACAATGAAATAAAGTAGAAGTCAAGAGATAACTTCACACCAATTGAAGAGTTGTACGCCAGTTTATTCCAGAGATTGGTACAACGGGGCATGATCACTTCTCTCCTTGGATATACTCCTAACCCACATTCAAAATATTTTGATGCTAATGTACGATATGCATATCATTCTGATGTTCAAGGTCACAGTATTGAAGATTGCCGTTCTTTGAAAAGATAAATAGAAAAGATGATTCAAGATAAATCAATTATGGTGCAGACCATTGACAGTGAGGAAAGCTCTAGTCATGCTGATATGCAAACCAATGGCTAAGATGTCAGGCTGAGAAATTGAGAAGTCACCCCTCTCCCTACTAGAAAGAGATCTGTTAGTGTGTTTTGTTTTATTTTCTGTTGCCCGAATTATTTCAGGGTTGTAGTTCGGGATCTATCTTGTTTTGTCTCTTTGTCGTTATGTTCAAACCCTATCTTTTATTTTAATTAAATGGAGTGTCTTTTTTTTCTTTGTAATTTAAATTTGTGTTGTTTGTTTGTTTTCTTTACATAGCATATTTTATGTTGATTCTAGTGAAATGACATGCTAGCAGAATTTTCATCCAGATCTTGAAATCCAGTTTAAGTATGAACATTGAATCAGAGGTTTGAGTTAGTAAAAGAGAACATCTGAGGAAATAGGTAGAGTGCTGAGACATTTGGTGACAAGTTGAAGCCTTCTTTGAAAATTAAGGAACTTATTTTGAGAATCACAATAATAACTTGGTCATCAATTGAAAGACATGTCTCAATTAGGTCAAATAGTGGCTGCGTGAACAGAACGAAAATCAGCTCCACAAAATTATGAGTCATTCAATATGAGGAATATGCAACAAAAGTGGAGTTGTATGCTAGAAAAGCGTAGAAGAAATAGTGACTCACAGACTCAGTCAAAGTTAATGCTGCAAAAGATGTCACAAATGAACTTCATCTTTCACTTCCATATTGCATGATATGTACTTGCATTTTTAAGGATTGATATGAAGAAGGCATTTCATTCTGCTATCCAAACATTGTGTCCTCCTTTGTTTACCCCATTTGAGTTTTAGTCCTATTTTCTTTCATACCCCTCTTTTGGAATCAAGATAGAGTCAGTAAAACTCACAAGAAAAGTGTCAAGAAAAAAATATGTTCAAAAGGAAAGAAAAGAGAAGAGTGTCAAAAATAGGGTCAGAAAAAAATCCCAAGGAGAAAAGAGAAAAAAAAAAGAAACAAAAATCAGAATCAATCAAAAGAACAAGCTACTAGAACTACGCGTGACCTGATTCTCCTCTCTCGAGGGTAAGATACGTAGGCTGCCCTACTCTGGGCTCGGTTTAACCAAATAAATAATTTAGAATTGTCAGTCAAAATAAACTAGGGCATGAGTTAATCCTTATTGTTTGAGTCAATTCCAAAAGTTGTAAGTCCCACCCTACTTCAAGTGTCGTTTGGGCCCCATGTCATCCTTTCTTTCTAACCCTATCCAAAAACCAAGTTACAACCAAAGAAAGACCTTCAAATCAATCTTTGAAAATGTTAAGGCTAAGAATGCAATAGATATTTTGACATATTTTGGAAACTATTCGTCTTCCTCTGCATAAGAAATTAGGAGAGAAATAAAAATGAGAGAGTCTTATTGGTGAAAACCCTCACGAGCATCGTGAGACGATGGTAAGTTAAGAGAGATAAAAATGAGAGAGTCTTATTGGTGAAAAACCTCACGGGCACTATAAGACGACTGTGAGTTGAGAAAAATGAAAATAAGAGTCTCATTGGTGAAAAACCCTCACAGACACCATAAGACAATGGTGAACTGAGAAAAAGAGAATGAAAAAGACTTGTTGGTAAAAAACTTTCAAGGTGTCACTAGCCGAATGAGGTCTTAAATGCAATTGACCTAAAGAAACAACTCAGTTTCATGGCCATTAACTCAACAACAATTGGTAGAAAGTTTGGATAGAAATATCAGGCAGCTTAATCCAAAATGCATGACATAATTATTAGAGTTGACTGTCATTTCTAGATTAATTTTTCATTTCTTTGTTTCGAATGGGGACATTCATTGTCTTTTCTTTCTTCTTTTGTTTTTATTTTGTTTTCTTGAGTCAGTTGTCCAAATAAAAGTCATCGTCATTTTTCTCTTATCTTTGAGTCAAGTCCATATCAAAACAAGTGAGGAAAGATTTCAAAACTGGCTACCGGCTTCTTTAATTGTGCAAAGCAAGACAAAAGGCCAACACATGAAAGAGACATGATTGTGAGCCGAAATAAGACATGCAGAAATTTTTGTCAACTGACAAGTCTGGCAACTCATGGAAATACCAAGGTTCAAAGGGTTTATCTGAGAAGCACGGCAAAACAGAGATATTGTATTTGTTTCAGAGTCACTCTTAATAATCTGAGTTTGGGTCAATGATGCAGCAAGTCAGTGACATATGCTAATGGTCGAAAGCAAGGTTAAATGTGACGAGGGCAAGAGCAATTGCCGCAAAAGCTAAAGCCACAAACCAGCCACCATATTTTTAAACTAACAAGTTTTCTTTGTATAAAACAGGAACACATGCTACCTTCGAATCAAGGATTTCAAAGCCTAAACATCAAAGGCCGTAATATTCCCACTTCTACATATATAAGAGGCAATGTTGTTGCACAAATTTGGTATTCAAAACCATGGTAAAATTCATAATCCAATATCTCTAGGAGACACACTTCCTTGTTTGGACAATTCAAGCAATATTTGTAAGGAGACACACTTCCGTGTTTGGTAATTCAAGCGACATTTGTAAGGAGATGCACTTCCTTGTTTAGGTAATTCAAGTGACATTTGTAAGGAGACACACTTCCCTATTTGGGTAATTCAAGCAACATTGGTAAGGAGAGTAACTTCCTTGTTTGGTAATTCAAGCGGTATCATAAGAAAACCCACTTTCAAAGGAGATGCACTTCCTTGTTTGGATAATTCAAGCGGCATTTATGAGGAGACGCACTTCCTTGTCTATTTAATTCAAGCGGCATTGGTAATTCAAGCGACATTGGTAAGGAGATGCACTTCCTTGTTTTGGTAATTCAAGCGGCATTTGTGAGGAGACTCACTTCCTTGTTTGGTAATTCAAGCAACATTTGTAAAGAGATGCACTTCCTTATCTGGGTAATTCAAGCAACATTGGTAAAGGAGACGCACTTCCTTGTTTTGGTAATTCAAGCAATATTTGTAAGGAGATGCACTTCCTTAGCTGGGTAATTCAAGCAACATTGGTAAAGGAGACGCACTTCCTTATTTTGGTAATTCAAGCGGCATTGGTAAGGAGATGCACTTCTTTGTTTGGTAATTTAAGCGACATTTGTAAGGAGATGCACTTTCTTGTTTAGGTAATTCAAGTGACATTTGTGAGGAGACGCACTTTCTTGTTTGGGTAATTCAAGCGACATTGGTGAGGAGACACACTTCCTTTTTTGGGTAATTCAAGCGGCATTTATGAGGAGATGTACTTCCTTGTTTGTTTAATTCAAGTGGTATTTATGAGGAGATGCACTTCCTTGTTTGTTTAATTCAAGCGGCATTGGTAAGGAGACGCATTTCCTTGTTCAGGTAGTTCAAGAGATATTTGTTAGGAGATACACTTCCTTGTTTTGGTAATTCAAGCAGCATTGGTAAGGAGAAACACTTCCTTGTTTTGGTAATTTAAGCGGCATTTATGAGGAGACGCACTTCCTTGTTTGTTTATTTCTAGCAACATTTGTAAAGAGACACATTTCTTTATTTGGGTAATTCAAGCAGCATTTGTAAGGAGACGCACTTCCTTGCTTGGGTAATTCAACCGGCATTTGTAAGGAGATGCACTTCCTTGTTTGGATAATTCAAGCAACATTTGTAAGGAGACACACTTCCTTTTTTGGGTAATTCAAACGGCATTTGTAAGGAGACACACTTCCTTGTTTTGATAACTCAAGCAACATTGGATCCCGCCAGAAGTACAAGACGAATAAATAGAAAGTCAAGCAACAAAGTGAAACAATTGAAAGCTAAGCAACAAATTGAAAAATTGCAAGTCAGGAGCCCGCCTGAAGAATAGGGTGATGAAACTCAAGTCAAGAGTTCAAAAGAAGTTGCATAGATAGGACTTTTGTAATTTTATTTATATTTTTACCTCTTCTAATTGTTCATTTTTTGACGTAATGATAGATCCACGACCGGAACCTCGATGGTACCTCACTCAACTCTTCAACTCGGTATAGTCCATCTTCTTCCAATTCTTTGAGATACTTGTCACTTGATTCCCTCATAACTTGGGTAGGTAGGATGTCCTAAGTCAAGACATGGTGTCCCTCCTTCCTTCTGTTTCATTCTCTTTGAATAATGGTCGAGACAAAATTCTGTCTCGTTGTCTACTTCTTTGTCTGAAAACACTTCGTGTTTACATTCAAAGGGGGCATGCTGTAGACACCTAATTTTGTTCCTCCCAAAATTGAAATTTATCCATTTTTAGCTCACACTTTACTACGCACTCTCACTCACGTGATTATCCCTCCATAAAATGACAAAATATTACAACCCTTAACAAATTTTATCTTCTTTAATAACAAACTAACAACCCTCCCTATTAAAAGTTGACAACACATCACCTACCTTATGATACCCTACCCTACTTACCCTACCCCCTCACCCCACTCACATGTCCCACACATCAACACACAAAAGGGGAACCCAACTGCTATATACACTATTTTTTTTATCTTCTAAAAGAGGGAGGAGAGAGCACACAGAGAGGGGAATTCATCTTCTTCTCTATTTTTCTCTCACATACACACACTAACACACACCCACTTCATCATCAACACAATATCAAACACACACACCACAAAAAATAGGCACCTACGCAAAAAAAAACAAAGAGATAGAAGCGAGGGAGATCGAAAAGAGAGGAGAGATCGAGAGTAGAGAGTGAACGAAGGTGGAGCAGTGCCCGAAAAAGGGAAAACAGTTTTGTTTAGCTCTTTTCGACGAGACCCAACCAAAACTGACCCTCCTCGTCTATTCCACTGGAGAATAATCTACGAACTCCAAACCTGCCCCTGTTTTTTGATCCTTTCCGATGAAATCTGGTCGGGAAACATCATTTTCGTTAACTGTGCGATCTGCCGAAGCTCCGGTGAGGCACAAACGACGACCCTATTCTGATTCCAGTGGAGTTTTCTATGATAGGTTTAAAAATCTGAGATTTAGGAGGTTCGGATTAATGTTTTCCGTTGTTTTTTTTAATCTATTTGGATCACAATTCCTTGATACCGAAGCTGGCTTTGTTCGATTGAGGTTCGATTCGAGGTTCCGGTGCAGATTTTATCTCGTTTATAGAATAATACTTGAAAGTGGCATTGAGGTCCAATTCTACTCCTTCTCTTCTTTATCGTCGTTTGTCATGTTCAATGCTTTTAATTGAACACGGTGTGTTGGTTGATCCATGATGATATGAATTGTTGTTTGTTTTGATTCAGTGCTTGATTTCTTTAATTATGGATTGCTTATGAATTGTGTGATGAAATAATATCTCATGAAGGATTAAAATTAACTGCTGGGGGTAGAATTGAGAAATTGATTAAAGGGGTTTAATTTAGACTAACTTTGATTTATTATTGCCTTGTTTAAATTCGAAAAGCATGAATATTAACGAAACGTGATAGTATCATGATAAATCAAGTGGGATAGGCAAACATAAGTCGAGTAGGTGAATTTAGGGACTGTGGATTGATGGGACATTTGAATTATGTGATTGAATGGTTTTTGGCTTTATCGCTTTAAGATCACTTGTATCATTTGGTCGGGAAATGCCCCGATATATTATGTTGGCGGGAGATGATCGTGATCAAAGCCCGAGGCACTGGGTAGAGCATAACTTAGGATTAGTGTAGGTTAGCGTAAGTTTACATTTTAGTACCTTTTTATTTTTGGTTTGTAATAATTGGACTGAACACTATATTTTGGACTTGTTTTGTTCTATTTGTTCGTCTGATCGTTTTGTGTGCTTTTTGTGTGGTCTATACATTCATAGTGTCAGATTAACCGATATGCTCCACCAAGCGACCATGGTCGAACCACGGGATCGAGGGGTGCCTAACACCTTCCCCTCGGTCAACAGAATTCTTTAATCAGAATCTCTTTTCGTGGATCATTTTAAAAGAGTCAAAAATAGTTTTTTGAAAAGGGATTCCTAAAGGTGACTTGGCACACCCAATTATGCCAAGTGGCGACTCTGAGTTTAAATGTAATAATCCTTTTTGAAACAAATTTTTTATTTTTTGTCACTTTAATAAAAGCCCTTTCAAACTTAAAACGAATCTTTTCGGTTAAAAAGGGGTGTGACAATAATATATATATATATATATAGATTATTATTATTATTATTATTATTATTATTATTCCACCACTACAATTACCATTATTACAACCATTATTACGTTTTTCAAAAAAATTGAAAGTGCTGCTACTATGTTTTTTATGAAAAGATATTATTATTATTATTATTATTATTATTATTATTATTATTATTATTATTATTATTTGAATATATTTTAAATTATATTTAAAAGGGATAAGCTTATGTTTCTAATTTCAAACTAATGTTAATTTTTTTTAAAAACCAATATATTTAAATACAAATATGTTATATTTTAATTCAAAATTTTTATTCCAATGTTTATAACCTTTTCCTAAAAACTGTCACATGGCCTCCTATTGTGCTGCCACGTGACATCTTGTCTTCTTTTAGTTTTGCTTTTATATATACTAGTTTGGGTGTACGCGCCTCGCGCGTGTACCTTACTTTATTGAGTTTAAACGTTACATAAATAGAATATTTATCTAAATAACAAAGATATATACAATAATTAAATTCAACATCTTTTGAAGAATTTATTTTATTAAACCTAACCCTTACCATAAGAAATTGTCAAAGCCGATCGACATCCATCTATCACCTGTAAACTGCAACAAATAATACAATGATAGAGACATCAAAACAATATAATTACACAAAAATTTTCTCAAAGTCGTCTGACACTCATCTACCATCTGTAAACTATAACAAAATAATACGATAATAGAGATATGAAAATAATACAATTAAACTTAACCTTCACACCAAAAAAAAATTTAAAACACAGATATGAAAACAATACAATTAAACCTAACTTTTACCTAAAAAAAATCTTCAAAGCTGACCGATATTCATCTACCAACTGTAACTTCATCTACGACTTGTAAACTACAACAAAATAATACAATAGTGATCACAAAGCTTCAGTTTTGATGAAAATAATTCTTATGTAAGCGAAAATTTTGACCCTAAAGAATGACTTGAATGAAAACAAAGAAGATATATATACACACACGCATTGAATTCTATTATGTTGACAACAACAGTGAAGAAGTTGAGGGTTAAAATATTAAGCATACACCAATCTCGACATGCAATCGAATTAAGTTAGATGAGCATCAATAATATTTTTTTCAATAAGGTAATTGATTTAACGTGCATCTCAATATTTGTAGAAGTATTTCCTTAATCGAGTTCTATTTTAGGAGTATTTTTCTAATTGATTACGAAAAATATTAATTGATTCTCATTCCATATATTTTAGGAGTTTAGTTAATATAATAAAAATAATTAAATAATAATTAAAGAAAATAGTAAAAAGACAGTTTTGTCTAAAGAAGGGTCTTTTAACGAAGGACAAAAAGTTCAACTCACTTTTTTAAGGATCTTCATACTTTTAATATATTATAGATTATAGATTATATATATATATATATATATATATATATATATATAGAGAGAGAGAGAGAGAGAGAGAGAGAGAGAGAAATTATTATTATTACCTTTTATGTAATATTTGAATATATTTTAAATTATATCTGAAAGGGATAAGCTTATGTTCCTAATTTTAAGCTAATGCTAATTTAAAAAAAATAATATTTTTAAATATAAATATCTTATATTCTAATTCAAAATTTTTATTATAATATTTATGACCTTCTCCTAAAATTTGCCGCATGGTTTTCTATTATGCTGCCACGTGGCTTGTCTTAGTTTTGCTCTTATATATATACTAGAGGTGCATGACCTGTGTCAGCACGGACCCAACACTATAAATATTTTTTAGCACTAAAATTTGATATTGATGAGATACAAATATAACTGTACATTGATTTGATTAAATATTATTAATTCTGATATATAAATGACTTATAATAATTAATTAGGGTAATATAGTAAAAAATATATTATTAATTCTAATGCATAAATGACTTATAATAATTAATTAGGGGTAATATAGTAAATCACGGAGCAATTAGGGGTAATATAGGCAGACATGTCATCTATTTTTTTAATTAAATAATATTAATTTTCAATACATAAATAACTTATAATAATTAATTAGGGATGATATAGTAAAATCACGGTTAAAGAATCTGAAACAACCGTCATAAATATCTATTTTTTAAATCCAATATTATTAATTTTAATGTATAAATGACTTATAATAATTAATTAGGGGTAATATAGTAAAAAAATATTATTAATTTTAATATATAAATGACTTATAATAATTAATTAGGGTTAATATAGTAAATCATAGAGCAATTAGGGGTAATATAGGCAGACATGTCATCTATTTTTTAATTAAATATTATTAATTTTTTAATATATAAATTACTTATAATAATTAATTAGGGATGATATAGTAAAATCACGGTTAAAGCAGTTGAAACAAACGTCATAAATATCTATTTTTTAATTAAATATTGTTAATTCTAATATATAAATGACTTATAATAATTAATTAGGGGTAATATAATAAAAAAATAATATTAATTCTAATATATCAATGAATTATAATAATTAATTAGGGGTAATATATAAATCTTGAAGAAATTAAGGGTAATATAGTAAATGATGAAGCAGTGGTTGAAACCAAATGACTTATAATAATTAATTAGGGGTAATATAGTAAAAATATCATTAATTCTAATATATAAATAATTTTTAATAATTAATTAGGGGTAATATAGTAAATTACGGAGCAATTAGGAGTAATATAGGCAGACATGTCATCTATTTCTAATTATATATTATTAATTTTTTTAATACATAAATGGCTTATAATAATTAATTAGGGATGATATAGTAAAATCATGATTAAAATAGCTAAAACAAATGTGATAAATTTCTAGTTTTTAATTAAATATATTAATTCTAATATATAAATGACTTATAATAATTAATTAGGGGTAATGTAATAAAAAAATTATTAATTCTAATATATAAATGACTTATAATAATTAATTAGGGGTAATATAGTAAATCATAAAGCAAATAGGGATAATATAGTAAATGACGAAGCACTGGTCGAAACCAGTGCAGGCAAACATGTCATATATTTTTTAATTAAATATTATTATTTTTTTAATACATAAATGACTTATAATGATTAATTAGGGATGATATAGTAAAATCACGGTTAAAACAGCTGAAGCAAATGACATAAATATCTTTTTTTAATTAAATATTATTAATTTTAATATATAAATGATTGATAATAATTAATTAAGGATAATATAATAAAAAATTATTATTAATTCTAATATATAAATGACTTATAATAATTAATTAGGGATAATATAGTAAATCACGGAGCAATCAGGGGTAATATAGTAAATGATAGGCGGTAATATAGTAATTTAGTTTTTGAATAAAATATTATTAATTTTTTAATACATAAATGACTTATAATAATTAATTAGGGATGATATAGTAAAATCACGGTTAAAGCAGCTGAAACAAACGTTAGAAATATCTATTTTTTAAATTAAATATTATTAATTTTCTATAAATGACTTATAATAATTAATTAGGGGTAATATAATAAAAAATATTATCAATTCTAATATATAAATGACTTGTAATAATTAATTAAGAATAATATAATAAATCACGGAATAATTAGGGTGTAATTAGGGGTAATATAATAAAAAAATTATTATTAATTCTAATATATAAATGACTTGTAATAATTAATTAAAAATAATATAATAAATCACGGAACAGTTAGGGTGTAATATAGTAAATAATGGGGGTAAAAAGGTAAATCCACGAAGAGTTGGTCGAAACCAGCTCTTCTATAAAATACTAGAAGTGCAAGTCCCGTGTCAGCACGGGTCCAACAATAAAACATGTGGATTGCAATTTTTAAGTTTTAAAATTTATGTTGGAGTAGGAAGTTTGAGCAGTAGAATGTTTTCATTGGTACGATAAAATATACTTATAAAATATATTTCTATAAATTTTTTATCAAACTTTTCTTTTGTATATACTCCTTCTATTGAAACGTAGGAGTCGTTTGTTATAATGTATAAATTTTCTTTTTGAATAGAATATATTAGTAATATTTGTATTAGTAATGCTTCTATTAGTAAATGCTGGTATTGTTTATGTTAACCTTAGTTCTTATACATTGTTTAACGTGCTGCATTAAAATTTACCTTTTCGATTTTGATATATTTAAATAAAAGTTTTTTTTTATTTTAAAGAATTGCATATACATTTTAAGATTCATTCGAGATCTAGCACGGGTTCAATATATTAATTTTTATCTCAATTTATATGACACAAATAGAATTTAGATAATCAATCATACTTTTAATAGGTATTTAGATAATTTAATTTGCTAACTATTGTAATTTATAATATTTTTATGTAATTTTCAAATAATATGTATTATTTTTCTCGTCCAAATTTTGTGGCATTGATAGTCAATTATATTTTAAAAATAATTTAAGTTTTTAATTATTGTGATTTATAATACTTTTCTTCTATTCCAACTTCAGTGACACTAATGTAATTTCAAGAGTCGACCAAATATTTTATATCTTTTAAGTTTTAATTATTGTGATTTCTAGTATTTTTCATGTAATTTTTTTGAAATATATAACATATTAAATTATTTTTAGATATTTTAAATTTTTAACTATTGTAATTTATAATACTTTTTATATAATTTTTTTTGAATAATATATGCTGCTCTCTTTGTCCAGAGTTTTGTGTCGACGATAGCCAATTATATTTTTTAAATAATTTAAATTTTTTATCATTGTAATTTATAATACTTTTTCTATTTCAAGTTATGTGGAACAATGCTTAAATGATCATAATAATTAATTAAGGGTGATATAGTAAAATGTAATTATTATTATTTATTATTTTATTATGTATATGTGTTGATTCAAGAAGAATTTGGAAATATTTAGAAATGTGTTGAATGTTACAAATGTTAATAATACATTTGTAACATTTGGTGCTTCTTGATTTTTCAACATTTATCTCTTATGTGTTTTTACTCTTTTGCCCTTTGAGTATATGTAGCAATTTTTATTTTTTTTAAGAAATGCCATGAAAGTTTTACTCTTTTGCCCATTGAATACATTACTCTTCTTGTCCAAATTTTTGTGGCATTGATAATCAATTATATTTTAAAAATAATTTAAGTTTTTAATTATTGTGATTTATAATACTTTTCTTCTATTCCATTTTCAGTGACACTAATATAATTTCAAGAGTCGACCAAATATTTTATATCTTTTAAATCTTTTAAGTTGTTAATTATTGTGATTTTTAGTATTTTTCATGTAATTTTTTTTGAAATATATAACATATTAAATTATTTTTTTCTATTTCAACTTATGTGGCACAATGCTTAAATGACCATAATAATTAATTAGGGGTGATATAGTAAAATTATGGTTGAAGCAGACATGTCATAAATGTCTATTTTATTTTTTACTTAAAGTATTAATTTTTTAATTTATAAATAACTTATAATAATTAATTAAGAGCAGTATAATAATTAATTAGGAATGATATGGTACAATTACGGTTGAAGCAGACATGTCATAAATATCTATTTTATTTTTTAATTAAATATTATTAATTTTGTAATATATAAATAACTTATAATAATTAATTAGGTGTGATATAATAATTAGTTAGGGGTAATATAGTACAATTACGATTGAAGCAGTCATGTCATAAATATTTATTTGATTTTTTAATTAAGTATTATTAATTTTTAATATATAAATAATTTATAATAATTAATTATATGTGGGCTCCATCATATTCAATAGGAGTAGCATCAATGGCAAAGTGGTAATTTATTAGAATGGCATGAGTTGTAATTAATTCAAAATGGAAGGACTTTTCTTATAGTTGTTGATAAGGTCCAAACATTAAAACACAAAATACAATTTTCCTAAACAAACTAATCTTGCAAAGTATTTTATAGACCTTAGTATCCTAAAACTTTGTTTTAATACCCATAAGCTAACATGTCAAAACCATCATTTCTAATATATAGAAAAGAAAAGAAAAGATTTTATATATATATAGTATAATATAATAGTAAAGAAAAGAAAAATAATATTTTTTTTAAATAATTTAAATTTTTAATGATTGTGTAAAACTTTTTCTACTCCAATTTAAGTGACATGATACTTAGATGATCATAATAATTAATTAGAGATAATATAGTAAAATTACGATTGAATGTATTAGGAAAAAATTTAAATTAGATGAAAATGTAATAACAAATAAGAAAGAAAGTAAATTATATGTTTGATATGAAATTAAATAAATAATAAAATTTATTTAATTGCATCAATTATAATTATTTTTTACAATAAATTATCATCCTACTAATCAATTTACTTAAATATATTTGAAATAATTTTTATACATAAAAATAAAAAAGATAAATAAGATTGAAAAATAAATGGAAGACAGAGGGCCCACATGTGTGGAAATATGTGTGATGATATTATGGTAAATTTCTTTAATGATATTGCTTGTAATTAAAGAAAAAATAATGGGTTTTTATTTAAACTTTTGATGAAATTTTAAAGTCAAAGCACAAAAAATAATTAAATTGAGCTTATAATTTATTATAATGATCAAATTATCCCTAGATAAATTTGTTATGTCATTTCTATCCCATGACCAAACCAACTCTTCTATAATATAGAAAGAAAATAAAAGAAAAAAGAAATATATATATATATATAGATAGATTTTTCTTAAAGTGTAATTTGATATGGAGATTATCAATTACTTTTTCAATTCACACCCCTCACCCTCACCCTACCCCCCACCCCACTACCATCCACCCCAACCAACAAAACTAAGCAGCCCATACCTGTCCAAAGATTCTCCCCAAGTAATCAAGGATGTCCACAACTCCTGCTATAGATTCTTGTACAGTAGAAACCAGTGATGGGGTCAAACTCCATACCAAAATCTTCAAACCAAATCCATATCAAGAAGGTGGAGAAATAACCAAAAATGGGTCATGGGTTGTGGTTTTGGTTCATCCATATTCAATACTAGGTGGTTGTCAAAGTTTATTGAAAGGAATAGCAAGTGGGGTTTCAAGAAAAGGGTATAAAGCTTTGACCTTTGATATGAGAGGTGTTGGGAGATCATCTGGGAAGCCTTCTATTACTGGGTTTAAGGAAGTTGAGGATGTTGTTGCTGTTTGTAAATGGGCTTGTCAAAATTTGGCTGTTAACAAGATTCTGTTGGTGGGTTCTTCTGCAGGTAGTATTTCTTTTCTTGCACTATTGGTGTTTTTTGGGTTTTTAGTATTATTGAATTGTCTCTAAATTAATCTTGTTTGATGTTGATTCAACGGCCTTGATATACATAGGAGGTTGTGGAGGACACAGATTAAGGTAGGAGGTTAGCAGGTTGCAGTGTGTTGTCTTGTTATCTGTTCATATTAGTAGTTGTAGTATTACTCCTGTTCAATATTAGGTAGCTGTCAGAGTCTATTGAAAGGAGTAGCAAGTGGGGTTTCAAGAAAAGGGTATTAAAGTTTTGACCTTTCATATGAGAGGTGTGGGGGAGATCAACTGGCAAGCCTTCTATTACTGGGTTTAAGGAAGTTAAGGATGTTGTTGCTGTTTGTAAATGGGCTTTCGAAAATCTTTCTGTTAACAAGATTCTGTTGGTGGGTTCTTCTGCAGGTAGTAATTCTTGTTCTAGCACTTTTGGTGTTTCTTTTTTTCTAAATTAAGCCTGTTTGATGTATACTGTTTGATGTTGATTTGATGGCCCTGATATTGTATTCCATAGTTTAGAAGGATTTTTTTTTTTTCTAGTGATGAGGTGTGAGAGGTTGGCCGTCAAGCACTTGAGGAAAGGTAGAGGTAAGCCTAAGAAGTACGGGAGTAAGGTGATTAGGCAGGACATGACACAGCTTCAGCTCACCGAGGATATGACCCATGCTGGGAGGGTGTGGAGGGCACGGATTGGGGTAGAAGGTTAGTAGGTTGAAGTGTGTTGTCTTGTTATCCGTCGATACTAGTTGTTGTAGTATTACTCCTGTTGTGGTTTTGGTTCATCCATATTCACTGTTAGGTGGCTGTCAAAGTCTATTGAGAGGAATAGCAAGTGGGGTTTCTAGAAAAAGGTATAAAGCTTTGACCTTTGAT
Organism: Capsicum baccatum var. pendulum; assembly: GCA_030864225.1. Classification (NCBI taxonomy): domain Eukaryota; kingdom Viridiplantae; phylum Streptophyta; class Magnoliopsida; order Solanales; family Solanaceae; genus Capsicum; species Capsicum baccatum. The sequence goes on from CM061550.1 coordinate 271,040,873, forward strand.
ATGCGAGGTGTTGGAACATCAACTAGGAAGCCTTTTATTACTAGGTTTAAAGAAGTTAAGGATGTTGTTGCTGTTCGTAAATGGGCTTGTGAAAATTTAGCTGTTAACAAGATTTTGTTGGTGGGTTCTTCTGCATGTAATATTTCTTTTCTCGCACTTTTGGCGTTGATTTCTGGTTTTTAGGAATATGGGGTTGTTTCTAAATTAAGCCTGTTTGAGGTGTATGTTTGATGTTGATTTAATGGCCCTGATATAACATTCCATAGTTTAGAAGAATTTTCTTGTTTTTCTGGTAATGAGGTGTGAGAGGTTGGCCGTCAATGGTTGAGGAGATGTAGAGATAGGCCTAAGATGTACTGGGGTGAGGTGATTAGGCAAGGCATGACACAACTTCAGCTCGCCGAGGATATGACCCTTGCTAGAAGGATGTGGAGGACACGGATTGGGGTAGAAGGTTAGTAGGTTGCAGTGTGTTGTTATCCATCGGTACAAGTAGTTGCAGTATTACTCCTGTTGTTGTTGGTCCATCCATATTCCAGGTTAGGTGGTTGTCAATGTCTATTGAGAGGAGAATAGCAAATGGGATATCAAGAAAAGGGTATAAAGCTTTGGCCTTTGATATGAGAGGTGTGGGGAGATCAACTGGGAAGCCTTCTATTGCTGGTTTTAAAGAAGTTAAGGATGTGGTTGCTGTTTGTAAATGGACTTGTGAAAATCTTTCTGTCAACAAGATTACTTTGTGGGTTCTTCTGCAGGTTGTTTTTCTTTTCTTGCACTTTTTTGGGGGTTTTCTAAATTAAGCCTGTTTGATGTTGACGTAATGGCCCTGATATAGTACTCAACAATTTAGAGTGATTTTCTTGTTTTTCTGGTAATGAGGTGTGAGAGTTTGGCCGTCTAGGGGTGATTAGTTACGACATGGTGCAACTTCAGTTCACCGAGGATATGACCCTTGATAGGAGTGTGTGGAGATCGAGAATTAGGATAGTAGGTCAGTGGGTTTGCAAGAAAAGGGTATAAAGTTGTAAGCTTTGATATGAGAGTTATGGGGAGATCAAATTGGAAGCATTCGATTAATGGGTTTAAGGAAATTAATGATGCAGTGGCCGTTTGTATATGGGCCTGTGAAAATCTGTCTGTCAACAAGATTTCATTGGTGGGTTCTTCTGCAGTTAGTATTTCTTTTCTTTCACTTTTGTTGTTTGATATTTGTTTTTTGTCTTTTAAGTATTATGGGATTGTCTCCGAATTAGGCCTATTTGATGTTGATTCAATGGCCTATATATGTATATAAAGTTGTGGAGGACATGGATTGGGGACCCCAGTTTGGGGTAGAAGTGTGTTATCTTGTTGTCTTAGTAGGTAGCAGTGTGTTATCTTGTTGTCTGTCCATACTAATAGCTGTAGTATTATTCCCCTCGTTCTGGTTCGTCGATTTCTATTAGTAGTTATTATCATATTATGTTATTGTAATTACTATCCTGTTATTATTTGCTATTTTTGTCACTATCTGCTATTTCTTGTATGTCTATGACGTCTCCTTCTGGACTGCTTTGGACTACTTTTCCTTGAACTGAGGGTTTCTAGGAAACAACCTCTCTACGTTTGAGGTAGGTGTAAGGTGGTCTGAGGCTTACATTCTACTTCCCCAGATCCAGCTTTGTGAGATTTACTGGGTATGTTGTTAAGTTTACAAGGATTCTCCAAATTTTCAGTGTTATTCCAATTAAGTACTGCATTGGGTCAGCTCATTTAATGGTTAAATTGCACTTATAGTCTGACACTTTTTTGTATTTTTAGCGTCTATGGATGTTTTTCTGGTTATTTGGAATTATAGTGTTGTCTCTAAATTAAGCCTGTTTGATGAATATGTTTGATTCAATGGCCCTGATATATAGTCTTGTCACAGTTTAGAAGGATTCTCCAAATTTTCTGTGTCTTCTTTGTGTCTTTCCAAATAAAGAGTGCACTGTGTCAGTTCATTTAATTTTAAGAGAATTACTGTCTGTTTTCTTGTTTCTTTAATTGATAGCTAAAACTTCTAGTTTAGTGTAGTAGCATATAAACAGCTTGACGCGTTGAGTTTGTTGGATTACAAGGATATATAAGTTGATTCCTATCATATAAGGTAGTTCTTGAGTTGCATTTGATAGGAAACTGCTGCATGGTTTCAGTAGGGAAGGTAAATTTTTATCCTTTTCCTAGTGGCTCTAAGATTAAAGATATTGTATCCTTTAGAGGCGGAACCAGGATTTGAAGATTATGTATTCCAAACTTTGCCACCGAACCCATAGGTCGTTTTAGGAAAAGGAAGTGGAAGACGCAGTAGGAGAAGAAGGAAGCAAAGAGAACTCATGCATTTCTAAATTTTTTATTTTTCTCAATAAGTTTATGTTATGTACACTGATAACACTATTAGGTTAAGTTGACCTATAATAATATCTAACTCTGTGTATCAAGCCTGATATGGTATTCTTAAAATAGAGTTATAACCTGCTATTACTGGTTAAATTGCCTTGACAGCTATGTTGCTCACACACTCCCGAAATGTTGTCGTGCCCATGTCAGCCTCCAAAAATGCACTACTTTTGGAGGTTCGACCACACCGTAGCCATTTTGAAGAGTCCAAGAAACATTGACTAAAAGGGGACGACCCGGTTCATACCTACTCCGTAGGTGTCGGGGAGGGGGGGACCACTCTGGGCCTGACCTACGCGCCCTCACCCCAGCTTCGCTGGAGGGGCGTTTCGAACCCCCGACCCTGGCACACCACGGTAAGCAAGCTTACCGCTGAGCCAAGGCCATCCCTCCCAAGAAACATTGACTAATGATGTAAATATTTTTGTATTGTCGGTGTATATAGATGGTCTTTGGTTCTTATGAATTATGGGGTTTGCTTCTAAATTGGACCTGTTTGATTATATGTTTGATGTTGATTCAGATAGTGTATTCTGCAGTACAGAAGGAATTTCCAAATATTTCATTGTGATTTCTCTATTGTTCCAAATAAAGATTGCAAAAGGTTGGTTCACTTCTTTGTTAGTTGCATTTCCTAATGAGAATAATGATATTATTCTCGTAGCTTTAAATGTTAGTTAAATCCTCTTGTTTACTGTAGTTTCATATGAAGAACTAGATGCGTTGAATTTGTTGGTTTATAAGGATATGCAAGTAGTTTTTTATTTTTTTAAGAAAGTTGCCAGTTATATGCGAGTTGATTTTTGTAGGTTGGATGTATATATGCTAGTTCTTGAGCCATATTTGATAGGAAACTGCTTCATGGTTTCAGTAGTGGAGACAAATTTGCATCCTTTGCCCGAAGATTAAAGATATTGTAGCCTTTCATTTGTTCGTGTCTTTTTGTCTATGAAGGGAGTCCTATCTTCATTTTCAATATGTATGTCGCTTGTTGCTAATCCACCATTCAACTGAAGAGACCTGAAGGTAACATTTTGAAATTTAGAGATCGCACCTTCCTGATATAGTTTCATATGCGTGTGAAACAGTTTTTTGGTAGGAAAGTTCCGAAATAAAATACCTCTAATTAATGCAATGGTAGCGAAGCAGCCCATGACATCAATAAATAATGGAGCTAATCAAGATATTAAGGGTTTGAGTAGGTGTGGTTAGCTTGAGAATCTAAACAAATTTAATAGCGCTAAATTGGTAAGTACTCAAATATTAATGTCTTATATTTACATGGATAAATGGGAGTTGAAGAAAAGAATGTCACTGAAAGTCAGTAACCAGTTAACTGCCTAAATTTTATGACTCTGGTCCCCTCCACACCATAGCTACAGTCAAGGGTCTGTATTTACACCGTATAGTGGCGCTGATGCGCCAGTGCGGAGGTGTGAGACACTGGCTATGGATGATTTTAGGCGGGGGAGAGGTAGGCCGAAGAAATATTGGAGTGAGGTGATTAGACATGATATGGAGCAGTTACAGCTTATGGAGGACATGACCCTTGATAGGAAGGTGTGGAGGATGCGGATTAGGGTAGAGGGTTAGGGGGTGGGAGGGTGTCGGGTGTTCTGTGTGTGTCTGAAGTTTCTCGGTAGTAGGTTTTGAGTGTTGTTTATGGTTTCAGATGTGTAGTTTGAGTACTATCTTGTGGCTAGCGTTGTTAGTATATTTTGCACACTGTACAAGTCTATATTGCATTTATGTATTGTGTTTGTTATATGATGATTGATTCTAAGCCGGGGGTCTATCGGAAACAGCCTCTCTACTTCATCTGAGGTAGTGGTATGGACTGCGTACACTCTACCCTCCCCAGATCCCATTAGGTGGGAATACACTGGGTATGTTGTTGTTGTTGTTGTTGTAGTGGCTGAAAACTTCGACTTGTTCAGCAAGATTCAGGTTTAGCTTAGGCAAACTCCAAGCACGCCCGTCCAGTGTGCTTCTTTCACGACATGCTACAGTCCTGGGTGTCTTCTAGTGGTCTTCTAGGGTTGCTGTTTCCATTCTTGTCATATATATATAATTTCAAGACCCCAATGGATCTATGATAGGATCGTTTATTTACAACGGAATGGTATACAAAGTCAACAGATCTCAATGAATACAATAGGATTTATGGCTACACAAACTGTTGAGAACAATTCTAAATCTTGTCCAAGACGAACTGTAGTAGGAGACTTGTTAAAACCATTGAATTCGAAGTATGGTAAAGTAGCTCCCGGGTGGGGGACTACTTCTTTGATGGGTGTTGCAATGGCCTTATTTGCGGCATTTCTATCTATTATTTTGGAGATTTATAATTTTTCTGTTTTATTGGATGGAATTTCAATGAATTAGATCTATAAGAACCGCGATTAAAACCTCTTTCAAAGAACTTCAACCAATGTATTTAGACAAAATGGTTCAATGGATCCTTGTACTATGTCGGTTTTGTAAGTTGGACACTTCTACTTACATATTTGTCATCTAGACCCCTAAACCCATTAAAAAGCTATATTTTGCATCCTTCGACCGTTGACCGAGCCTACGTGGCATTGCAATTGCTGAGTAGGATGAAGTGCGTGAAGGCACTCGCCTAAGGTGCGAGTGAGGATCAATTTTTAGTCAATTTTATATTAAAATAATTAAAAAAAAATTAAAAAGGCCACGCAACTGTTTTTCAATTTTTTTAATTTAACCATATTTTTAAAAATTAAAAAATAATACAACAACAACAACAACAAACCCAGTGTATTCCCACATAGTGGGGTCTGGGGGGTAAGATGTACGCAGTCCATACCTCTACCTCTAAAGAAGTAGAAAGGCTGTTTCCGATAGACCCCCGGCTCGAGACACGAGATACTACACAAATACATAGTAAAGCATAGAACAAGATGTCATAACATAAATACGACACCCATAAGTAATAAAAACAGAGAAAAGCAAACAGATTCGTAATAAAACATGGAACAAGGTATCATAACAAGAATAATACCCCCACCAAGTAATTCCCTACACTAGCGACCCAAACTGGCCCTAGCCTTCTGCCCTAATTCGTGTCCTCCAGATCTTCCTATCTAGGATCATGTCCTCGGTGAGCTGTAACTGCTCCATGTCCCGCCTAATCACCTCACCCCAGTACTTCTTCGGCCTACCCCTACCCCGCCTAAAACCATCCAAAGCTAGCCTCTCACACCTACGAACCGGGGCATCCATGCCCCTCCTCATCACGTGTCCGAACCATCTCAATTGGACTTCCCGCATCTTATACTCCACTGGAGTCGCACCAACCTTCTCCCTGATAGTCTCATTCCGAACTCTATCCCCTCTAGTCAGCCCACACATCCAACGCAACATCCGCATTTCTGCCACCTTCATTTTTTGAATGTGGGAGTTCTTAACTGGCCAACACTCCGCTCCATACAGCATGGTCGGACGGACTACCACCCTGTAGAATTTGCCTTTAAGCTTGGGCGGCACCTTCTTATCACACAACACCCCCGACGCGAGCTTCCACTTCATCCATCCTGCCCCAATACGGTGCGAGACATCGTCGTCAATCTCACCGTTACCCTGAATCACGGACCCGAGATACTTGAAACTATCCCTCTTACATACCTCCTGTGATTCCAACTTCACTACCACCTCATTCTCCAGCCTCACGTCATCAAACTTGCATTCCAAATACTCTGTCTTGCTTCTGCTCAACCTGAACCCTTTAGACTCAAGAGTTTGTCTCCACACCTCTAATTTTTCATTCACACCCCCTCGCGTCTCATCAATCAAAACTAACCCTCCCCCCGTCCAGCCATCCCCCTCCCCATCCCCTCCCCCATCGACCCCCTCTCCCCCACCCCCCGTCCACCACCACCATTAATGCCCCCCACCTCCACCAATTCTCATACACCAAAACCCAATCACACAACATATTCACTTAACACACCCACACAAAACCTCTATTTTATTTATGGATTAGCAACTACACAACAACAATTCTCCACCCGTCATCATTAATATACGATACACTCGCCATCTTCCTTTGTTCCGCAACTTATACACACAGACGCACCCTTACTGAAAAAGACACACACAAGGAGAGAGAGATCAAGGGAGAAATTGAGAGTAAGAAAACAATGAAGGAAAGGGCAAGAACGGGAGAGATCGAGAGAAGCGGAGAGAGTGTGATCGAATTCCGACGAGGTGCGAAGATAATCCATTAAAATCGGTGACCAAGCTCTTCACAGGAATCGACCATATCCACCGAAAAACGACTCAGAACTTGCCATCGTAGGAAAACCCATCACCAGCGATCGAAATCACCCGCGAAATACCATCACCGGTGAGCTACGAGTGAGCCGCCAACATAATCCATTTCATTTGAGTTGTCCAGTTGGTTTGAGAATTTGTCCCATTTTCATTTTTGTTATCAAATGACTGTTCGTTTGGTCGTTTCCTCAGCTCTCACGCCCCCTCTGCTTCGTTCTCTCTCTCGTTGTTCAGCTCTCTCTCTTGCTCAATCTTTCTCAGATTTGTGTGTGCGCATGATATCAGTGAAGAGTGTGTGGTGTGTGCAAGTTGAGTGTGTGTTTTTCTCGGTAGCTGGGTGTGTTTGTATTGTTTACTCTATATCAGGAAGCCATAGATCTCTATGTGTGTGTGCGTTTTTATTGTGTGGGTGTAAAATCTGTGGAAAATGATTGTTGGAAGCTCATTGTGAGTGTGTGTGATGGTGTGTATTGAGAGTGACCATGAAAAAAGTTCGTTTGTAAGAAAAAGAAGAAGAAGAAATGAAGAAAGAAAAACAGCAAAAAGAAAGAAATGGGGAAAGGGAATGGAGAAAGATGAACAACAAATGGAAAGAAATGAGGGAAGAGAGAGGAAGAAGAGGGGGGTGGGTTCTTTCTATTCTTTTTATTTATTTATTTATTTTAATATGTAATATTTTTTATATATAAAAATGACGTGGAAGATGATGTGGCACACGTGGCAGCTGATGTGGCAGCCGACGTGGGAGAGTGTGTTACACTCACCCAAAAAGTGTTTAAAATGTTGTTTTTTAGTGAATTCAGGGGTCCAAATGACAAACATGTAAGTAGAAGTGTAAAACCGACACAGTACAGGGGTCCAGAAGGTCATTTTGCCATGTATTTACCACATCTTCAAGACATTCCTAATTCCAAGGGAATTCATCCACGTTATTGCTCAAGAAGGTTGAGAGCTCCATGTTGTAGTTACTTGGTGTCTTTAACGTTCAGCTTTATACAAACATGAATTGCTGCTACTCAAGTTCCATAGTTACTATTTTCGTTTGCTGCTACTTTTGATGGCATAGGTGTTCGATGTTTCACTCTTTCTCTTGCTTTTCCATGAAAATTGAGGAGGTGCTAAAGTAGTACACATTTAATCATGTTAGAAGGAAGTGACAACGTAAGAACACACTGTATGAGATTGAAGTTGTCTTTTTAACTAACGGAAAACAAGAATGCAGGAGTAAGATCATTTTTTCAGGTGAGCGTTTAAAATGATAATTCATTCAGCTCTATTTATGAATTCTCTGAAATGTATATCCCTTTGTCGTTAATTTGTACACCTTCTCAATGGACTGTGTGACTCATCTGAGTACTCGCTGCATTGCTTTGGTAAGCAATAAAATCACATCCCTCTATCATATTGTCCAATATTTTGCCTAATTAGGGAAACGGTTTTGGTTTATTAGGAGTGTGTGACCATTTGTTTACTTTTGTCTCACAGTCTTTTGCTGTATTACCATTTGTTATAACGATGGACTCCATATGACTAACAACAACTACATATCCAATGTAATCCCACAAGTGGGGTCGGGAGGATAATCCCACACATTTGAATTTTGAGTTTAACTCTTCTTATGCTATATTCACCTGATTACAGAGTACGTTGGTGTAACCATTTCCGATCAATGTTCTGATTATCGATATACATTTTTTAACAGGTGCACCAATAGCAGGCTCAGCAGTAGATCAGGTTGAACAGATTGTGGGATATGTAAGTATTGGTTACCCTTTTGGTTTATTGGCATCGGTCCTCTTTGGGCGACATCACAAAAACATATTGAAGTCGCCTAAACCAAAGCTCTTCATCATGGGGACACAAGACGGATTCACTACCGTTAAACAGCTGAATAACAAGCTTAGATCTGCAGCAGGACGTGTCGAGACTCATCTTATTGAAGGTATTGGCCACTTTGAGTTGGAAGGACCTGCCTATGATTCTCAGATGGTAATTTTCATTGCAGAATTCCTCAGCACTTTGTAGTCCTCAAGATGCTCGCGTTGCACGGGAAGAATTTGCGACATAATGTGGTTGTCTATGAGCGACACCCAAGCGTTCTACACGCGGTGTTGCACCGTCAGTGTTAGGCAATATCGTAAAATGACGCTTTCTAGCTGGTCTCCAAATGACAAACTTCCTATGTATGTGTTGAGAAATTCACTAAATATGACAACTTTCCATCACCTGATTCTTGGAAGAGAAAAATGGAGTTGGGATTGATTTTGTGGGTTGGGGGGTGGGAGTGGGGGTGTTGATGGAGATCATATGGTATGGGTTTGGTAAAACTCAATAGTTTTGGCTTAAATTTTGTGTTGAGAAATCCGCTAAATATGTATATATAATAAACTTTGAACCTAGTGACATGGAAAGGATCGTCAGAACCTATAAATTTCAAATCTTGATTGTGTATGAGCAATGATAGCGTATGTGCAACATGGTAAATACTTATCTGCATCGAGTGTCTTTTTTCGATACCGAGTATTTGGGTGTAAAATTTTACCTCTGGAATAAAAATCTTAACTCCGTTACCATGCTGACATACTAACGTTCATCCTTTATTGTTTGACATGTTATAATGCTCGGACTCAAGTGGAGGTATTTGATAGATAAATTTTAAGATTTTGGAGTACGAATACAACTGGTTAGATGCCATCAATAAATATATAATATGACACACAAAGCATATATTTCAATTAAAGTTATTAAATTTAAACAAATAAATTATACAGTAATTCTTCATAAATATCTAATATCTTACTAATTATAAGATATTTTGTGCAATGGCATACTTTTATGTTAGAAAGCAATAATTGAGAATTTGAATGAGATGACATGTTCATCCTCAATGCTATTTTTGAATGTCTCATGCTCATGTGCATGCTCTTTTTGTTCCTTTCTTGTTCTTTTCTTCTTTTGCTCTATTGGTTTTCATTTTTTAAATATAATCATTCACGAGAGCTTTGCTCTGTTGGTTTTCCTTTTTTATATAATCATTCACTAGAGCCTCGGAGTAACGGGTAAAGTTGTTGTCATGTGATCAGGAGGTCACGGGTTCAAGCCTTGAAAATAGCCTCTGATAGAAATACAAGTTAAGATCGCGTACAAGACAATACATCATTGTTGTGGGACCCTTCTTTGGACCCTGCGCATAGCGAAAGCTTTAGTGCATTGAGTTGTGTGGAACTCATCAATGGGGTGGAGAAATCTCATCAATTTAACTCCCCTCTTTGATGGTCTTATTGGAGTTAATTGCATCTCAGATAGATCTAGAGGATCGATTACGAGTTCACATGAAAAGTGCTTAAAAATTATTTTGAAACTTAAGAGCACTTAAAATAAGTCAATTCAAATAGATCTTAGGTTATGATATACAATTCGCGCATTGCACGGGTATTATACTAGTTGGAGTTAATTGCATCTCACATAGATATAGAGGATTGATTACGAGTTCACATGAACTCCTTAATTCTTGCCAAGACTTACACGTATACATTCATCAAATACTGATAAATATTTAATTGTGAACTCATAAGTAAAAAAGAAAAAAGACAGCCCGGTGCATTAAAGTTATCGTTATGCATTGTGTTCAGAGAAAGGCCCTACCACAAGGGTGTATTATACGCAGCCTTACCTTGCATTTCTATCAGAAGCTGTTTCCAAAGCTTGAACCCGTGACATCCTGATCACATGGAAAAATAACATAAACATACATCTTAACTTACCATATTTACACAAATTTTCATCTTTACAAAGTAATTACAAAAATCTCAACTAATTATGTATATTCGGTGGATGTATCGTAGAGCTAATTATGTATCTCAATAGGCCCAAAATCGAAAAAATATATCGGGTAGCTAATTATGTATCTTTACAAGGAAAAAATATCTCTTCGTTGAATGTATCAGGAGTTAATTATGTATCTCGACAAACTCAAAATCGAAATTTTTCATAATTATGCAAAATATTGAGATTTTCTATAACTAAGCTCCAAACTATTGAAATTTATGTTGTTTGCGCTAAATTAAATAGGCAACACTTCATGTCCAGGACTTATTGACTTTATTGATTGAATTAATTTAGATTCGCTCCGCAAAGATTCAAAAGGGAGAAATGCTCCTTATCAGGAGCTTCTCCATTAACAAAACTCGAATCTGAAATTTCTGATTAAAAATAAGAATATATTACTTATATTATATGTTTTGTATAACAAAATTTTACTTTTTTCTCCAAATTGTACCATAGGACCTCCTCCTATATGGTAAAAATACTAACAATATATCTTTTCACTTCATCACAATTTAGAAAAACAAGAAAATAATAGAAGGAACTCAATAACACTAAAATATACACTTGCATATACATTAATGTTATACAATAATAAAAATAAAATCAATCTAGTCATTCCTAGTTTCCTACATTAATCAATTGATCCACAAATTTCAATTTTCTGAAAACTAATAAGAATAGATGAATAGAGCACTCATACAAGAATATCAACTTGTGATTATACGGAAGAAGTTACCGTTCAAGTCCATGATACGTATTGTCCGCTTCAGATCTTATGAAATTTTTTAATTGGATTACGTCATCATGGAGCTCATCCAAAAACACACATACTCGTTCCTCAGCTAGCTAAGTTAGACGTTTGCCAGTCCTTCTCTTAATGCACCCTCCATCATGGCCGTCACAATAGAAAAAAAAATATACATGAACACTATATAAAACAGAAGTAACTACAACAAAATATTTTTTTTGACAGAGAAAAAAATGTTAAATTCTCTTTCTTCATTGTATCCTAAATTGTTAAAAGAATGAAAATGAAAAAAATCAAGAACAATTTTTTTTTTTTTTTTTATATCAATGATGTACTTTATTTTGAATTGGATTTGGAGAACTTTTTGGCTTTCTCCTTAAAATATTTTCCAATTCTTTTTTCTCATGTTCTAAAATTGCTTCATTTACTTTGCCAATATTTGTAGAAATTGAATTGGAATAAACCATTAATCTTCTTGAATATTGGAATTTTATTCCTTGAGAAACCATGAATAAATGAGATAAAAATAAGAATAGAGTAAGAAGAACTAATTTTCTATGATAATTATTTTCCATAGAAAGAAAGTGATAAAGATGTTCATAAAAATAAAAATAAAACTTTGGTTTATAAGAATGGAAATAGGTTGATATATAAAGCTATGGAGCTTGTGACTAAATCTGACAAAACATGTGTAAATGAATTAAATATAAGAAAAATAATACTAGTAATATTTAAAGGCTAGTCCATAGTTTTTAAGTCAAAATTAAGTGGCTTCCATACTATACACTCAACTATTGTAAATTCTGATACATAGCTATAGTTTTAAAAAATTACTAACCATAGTTATATTTTGAATTTTATAACAAATACAAAATACATACGCATATAATATAAGTTGATATAGTTCTTTTATTTCAGCTGATACAATATGTCTTGATACAATTATTATTCATTTGATATAAATATCTACCTGATATAATCGATTTCTTTCACTTGAATATAATTTTTCTTGTTAATATGACAATTATAGCTACGTCATGTAAATATAATAAGCATGTTATTAGAGTTATCCAAAAGTGTGTTAAAATGTGTAGAAATAACGTATATTGGTCACTTTTGAGATAAGCATTCAGTATCTCTCGAATTACGGTTAAAGTTGTTACGACACACTCCAACTTCACAAGGATCCTATTACTCTCGAACTCAATTTTAGTGTATTTTTGTCACCCTTTTATGTTGACGTGACACCTTTATTACATAAAAATGAGGTCAACGTCAAAGTGCCATGTCAACTAAAAAGGTTATAAAAATATGCAAAAATTTAGTTCAAGAAGAATAATAGAATTTCCGTAAAGTTGGAGTGGTCGTAACAAATTTAATCATAGTTCAGGAGGTACTAGATATTTTACTTCTAAGGCTATATATAAAATTGGTAAATCCTTTTTCTATAGTATAAGTGAAAGTCCTTGGTATTACTAATTTGTAATATTCTCTTTCTTTCAATTTTTTTTTTCACTATTATTATTACTACTATTGTTTCTATTTTTATTCTATTCTATTTATATAAATATTATTATATTATTTTTACTACTAATTCGTCTTATTCTTTTTTTTCATTTTTTTTAGTATTATTATTACTACTATTATTTCTATTTCTATTTTATTTATTTATTTATTTATTATTATTATTATATTTTTTTTACTGTTATATGTTAGTGAAGGTTGGGGTGACTACCAAGGGTATTTCGATAATTTTAGTCACCCCAACCTTCACTTATATATAGTAGTAAATAAAATGGTTATACATGCATTTGTTTTTTCCTTATATTTATTAGTTTAGTCCTCATTTTTATAGTACAATAAAATGGTTACACATGCATATTATTTTTTTCTTATATTTATTGGTTTTGTCCTCATGTATTATTTTAATAATATTTTTATTTAGACCTTTGTAATTGAATTATACATCGTAGTTTTTTTTATAAATATCTTTTTGTTCCTTTTTAGGGTGACTAGCAAGGGTACTTTCGTAATTTATGTATTATTTCAATAATATTTGTATTTAGACTCTTGTAATTGAATTATAAATGGTAGTATTTTTTTTATAAATATCTTTTTGTTCCTTATTAAATGACTACCAAGGGTGTTTCGATAATTTTATGGTGTAATAAGTGAAGGTTGGAGTAACTACCAAGGGTATTTCGGTAAATTTAGTCACCCCAACATTCACTTATATGTAGTAATAATATCTTTTTGTTCCTTATTAAATGACTATCAAGAGTATTTCGATAATTTAATGGTGCAATAAGTGAAGGTTGGGGTGACTACCATGGATATTTCGATAATTTTTGTCACCCTAACCTTCAATTATATAAAGTAGTAACTACAATCATATGATTTTTTCTTTAGATTTATTAATCTTGTCCTCATTTTTATGATGCTATAAAATGGTTACATGCATATTATTTTTTTTTATATTTATTAATCCTGTCCTTATGTATTATTTTAATAATATTTTTATTTAGACCTTTGTAATTGGATTATATATGGTAGTATTTTTTTTGTAAATATCTTTTTGTTCCTTATTAAATGACTACCAAGGATCTTTCCGTAATTTTATGGTGCAATAAGTCCAGGTTGGGGTGACTACCACGGGTATTTTGATAATTTTAGTTACCCCACCCTAACCTTTACTTATATATAGTAGTAAATAAAATGATTACACATGCATATTTTTTCTTATATTTATTAATTTTGTCCTCATGTATTATTTTAATAATATTTTATTTAGACCTTTGTAATTGAATTATACATGATAGTATTTTTTTATAAATATCTTTCTGTTCCTTATTAAATGACTATCAAGGATATTTCGGTAATTTTATGGTGCAATAAAATGGTTACACATGCATATTACTTTTTTCTTATATTTATTATTTTTGTCCTCATTTTTGGTGCAATAAGATGGTTACACATGCATATTGCTTTTTCATTATATTTATTAGTTTTGTCCTCATTTATTATTTTAATGATATTTTTATTTAGACCTTTGTAATTGAATTATAATGGTAGTAATTTTTTATAAATGTCTTTTTGTTCTTTATTAAATTACTTATTTTTTATATCCCAAGAATATTTCGGTAATTTTATTGTGCAATAAAATGATTACACATGCATGTTGCCTTTTTCTTATATTTATTAATTTTGTCCTCATTTTTACGGTGTAGTAAAATGGTTACACATACATATTATTTTTTTCTTATATTTATTAGTTTTATCCCCATGTATTATTTTAATAATTTTTTTGATTAGACCTTTGTAATTGAATTATACATGGTAGTAATTTTTTAAAAATATCTTTTTGTTCCTTATTAAATGACTACCAAGAATATTTCGGTAATTTTATGATTCAATAAATATTTCGAAATCGATGTATGTGTCCTCAACTTATATATTTGAAACTTTCAAATGAGACCTGCATCATGTACTTTTTCAGGAATGTCCAAACAAAAGACGTGTCGCCAACTGTAGTTGCAACAATCTAGCTAGATTTTTATCCACTTATATAATCACTTTTGTATTGGTTGAACCAATCTAGCAAAGCTCAATTTTGTTCCACACTGAATGTATATATTATGTTAACATCGATTTATTGTACTACATTTTTTTTTTACTCCTATGTAAAATAATTAAAATAAGTAGGAAATAATCTTCCCCAAAATTGAATCTCCTTTGCACATTACTGTTGCCAAAATATGTGCCTTGCACGGACACGGATATCTAGTTTGTTAATATTGAGAAAACTTTGGCTTAAAAAGAAAATCAAATTATCTTCTTAATTATTTTTCATGGTACTTTAATCTTGTTACTCCTTCTGTTTCAAAAGAAATAATCTACTTTAACTTGGCACAAAGTTTAAGAAAATAAAGAAGACTTTTGACTTTTGTAATTTTAAATTAAAGTTGTATCAAATATACCAAAATATTCTTTAATCGAAAGAAATCATCTTATTTAAATGAACTAAACAAAAGTAGACCATGTTTTTTTTAAACAAGGAGGTACTATTTAATAGGGACAGAGACTTGGAAACAGCAAAACATGTGAGACCTGATTTGACTAATAATAAGTAGATCTCATTGATTCAAATTTCAAAGAAATTAATTTTTCTAATTTATAAAACTATATAGAGTAATATATAAAGAACATGACCATGTGACTTTTTGACAATGAACCAACATTAGTCCATTTTCTTTTGTGTACTTTTGCTTGTATTATATTTTAAACATTTGAATCACAGGTGGATTTTTTTTTTTGGAAATGATAATGTTTCAATCAGAAGTTTTTCACTGATTAATATAAATCTCTTATGATCATTTTTATATTTATGTTATCTGTTAAAAATTTGATTTATTTATATCATTATCATCACAAAATATGTTCATTCATGTAGTTATATTTTAACGGTGATTTTGTAAAATAAGAGGATGATTTAAAAACTGATGACATGGCATTGCAAAACCACCGTAAAAACAATGGCACAAATGAACATGTTTCGTAACGACAGTGACATAGATGAACCAAACTTTAAATGAATAATATAAAGTATAAATAACATAAATACCAACCTTCTAAAGTAATTACACTCTCTCCCACTTTTTTAATTACTTTATTCTCTCTCCCTATTAATATAAATAATATAGCCGACATATACATAACATTCTATGTATATGTAGGATTTTTGTAATATGTTTAGGGAGTTGAGATTTTTTGTAATATTACAAACATAAGTTGTGTATTTGTGTAATTTTTTGATTCATTTCTAATAGTTCTATCACATATTTGAAACTCATCTCTTTTCAAAAATCCATTTCACTTTTTAAACAACAAATACTTTTTGAAAATTTCTGCCTTCTTTTCAAAAATCCATTTCACTTTAAAAACAACAAATACTTTTTTAAAATTCCACAATTTTCATGATAGTATTCCTCCTCTTGTGGCAATTGGTTCATTCATACTACCAAAATCCTTTTTAACCTAGTAAATTAGATAGTAGAATTTTAAACTCGAACTCATAACGTTCAAAATCATGAATTTACATTTGAGTTAAATGCAAACTTGAAATCATAACGTTCAAATCATGACTTTACATTTGAGTTAAATGCGCGTAGGGTGCCAAAGCTTTTCCAGTCAACTCCTGTTACATATCATTACGAAGAAACTCAAAACTAACAAAGGAGATCCGCAACTTGAATAAGACACGAGAATCGAGACCATCTCTGTTCCTTTCTACATTCGTAAAGTCACAATCGTGGCGGCCTATGTACTTTAGAAACTCAAAACTAATGAAGGAGATCCGCAACTTGAATAATACACGAGAACCGAGAGCATCTCTACTCCTTTCTACATTTGCTAAGTCACAATCGCGGCGGCCTATGTACTTTAGAAACTCAAAACTAGTGAAGGAGATCCGTAACTTGAATAAGACACGAGAATCGAGACCATCTCTGCTCCTTTCTACATTCGTACAGTCACAATCGCGGTGGCCTATGTACTTTAGAAATTCAAATCTAATGAAGGAGATCCGCAACTTGAATAAGACATGATAACCGAGATCATCTCATCTCTACTTTCTACATTCGTAAAGTCACAATTTGCGGCAGCCTATGTACTTTAGAAACTCAAAACTAATGAAGGAGATCTGCAACTTGAATAAGACACGAAAATCGAGACCATTTCTACTCCCTACATTCGTAAAGTCACAATCGCGGTGGCCTATGTACTTTAGAAACTCAAAACTAATGAAGGAGATCCGCAACTTGAATAAGACACAAGAACCGGGACCATCTCTACTACAAGGAGATCCGCAACTTGAATAAGACACGAGAATCGAGACCATCTCTAAAGTCACAATCGCAGAGGCCTATGTACTTTCTCAACGAGTTCAAATCTACCTTCGTAGAAAAAAAAACCAAGGACCTAAAAGTAGATCATCAAGTTTGTGGTTATATCGCCCTGCCTTTTAATCGATACACAGTTGAAGAGGCCGATCACATGGTTTGGTTTCTTACTCGACGCCTTTCAAGAGGAAATGGTTGATCAATGCTCAAAACAAACAAGGTATTCGTATCTTTATTGGTATGTAACTCGCAAAAAACTGCATTCTCTAACACAAAAAAATCCGAAAAACAAAAAAGGGAATAGCTACACCTTTTACACACTACAATAACAAAAGCTAAAATTTCTATTGCATATACAAGTTAACATCTTGTATCACATAAGTAGAGAGGGTTTATGAGGAACAAGAAAGCATGCCTACACCGGGACGATAAGCCCAAGCTGGAGGCAGGCGCGCGTATTTCTCCATGCCAGGTTGTTCGTCAAATGGACGTTGCATAACTTCCAGTAGTCGTCGGACCTCACCAAAATCACCTTGTTCAGCTGCATCTATTGCACTTTGGCATAGATAGTTTCTAAGGATGTACTTTGGATTTACAGAATTCATCGATGCCTTTCTCTCATCGTCAGATACACCACTAGTAGAGAGCTGTAGAGTTGAATAGTGATTAGTTTATAGAGGAGAAATGTATGAACAAATTGAAAAAATAACAAATTCAACCGAGATGGTGTCACGCTAGTATCATACATAAACACGCACTCAAACTTGGCCTCAACTGACAAGTAAGCACTCTGACTTTGAGAGTGCACATTTAGACACCTCAACTTAGTCTCCACTGGCAACTAAACAATCCAACTTGTCCCCACCGTGTCTCGTGGAAACACGACACTGATGTGGCACATAAATTTCGGAGGAGTCAAGATGATCATTTGTACGTTGGAGTGTTCAACTGTCACAATGGAGACAAGTTAAGGTGTCTAGATGTGCATACTCAAAGTTGGTGTACGTACTTACCAGTTGAAGCCAAGTTTGAGCGTTTGTTTATGTATTATGTCTTAAAAGTACAATCACAGTCTGCAGATGAAGTAGGTTATCTTCCTGGAGAGTAATTATCCGGCCTTTCGACCAACAGCAGCCTGTATCTAAGGGGAACAGTGCAGGTGAGGCAAATAGCTGTTCCACACAAATGAGAGCACTACGAAAATAGTCTAAAAGCAAGGGCCTTAATAGTGCTGCATCATGCTTATGTCGCTTGACCCTTAGTTATTACTATTAGTGAACAAGTTAAGCAATGGGATTTAACTTACAAAGATGACGTTGACTTTGTCTACATGATTTATAATGCACTACGACTGAGCTCAGAAAGAAGAAAACACCTAAGTCAAAGAAAGGAAATTAATTATACATACCTCCTGTATGTAGGATTTTACCCAACTTGTCCAAGCTTCCTTGCGCTCCATACCAATATCCAACAGAGCAGCTTTCAGAGGAATCAGTAACTGGTTATCTGGAATTGTAGCATCAGCTTTGATGTTCGATAGTAATCGGAAGAAGTTCGTGTAATCAACTTTATCAACAGCCATATGCTTAAGTAGGTCACCAATCATTTGTTTATTGTACTTGACCAAACCAAGCTTTTTGGTCATGATAGCTTGATAATCATCCATAAATCTGATGCCATACCTAAAAAGAGTCGATAGATGAAATGTCACTCAACAGTACAAAGATGAAGACCAGTAACGGAAAGAACACATTCGAGGAAATGGTAGTATTTTTCGTCACCTCTCCATGGCATAATTTGCCTCCTTCTCATTTAGCAACTTTGCAGTAGATAGAGTTGTAGCAAACTGAGCAACATTCCATAAACCTATATCTGGCTGATTCGCGAAGCAGTATCTCCTGCCAGGTAGATCAGTGGTATTTGGTGTGTAACTGGGATCAAACGCATCTAAAAATCCAAACGGGCCATAATCTATGGTGAGGCCTAATACACTCATGTTATCAGTATTCATCACTCCGTGTGTGAACCCAACACCTTGCCACCTTGCAATCATGGAAGCAGTCCGCTCGGCAACTTCCACTGCCCATGCTGAAAAAATATACCCATACATTAATGTATGCGAGAACAGTAACTTGTTTCTTCTGTTCCATAACAAAAATGCACAATAACTAGCACAGAATATAACGAAATGAAGTTAGAACTATGTTCCAAGAACACATTGTGAACTCCAAGTCCATTTTTTTTGGTGTCGGATGAACTGAAAATACTTACAGAAACTAAACATATGGACTTTGGTCTTATAAGACCAAAGGAAGAATCTTTTTATGACAATAAGGCACTTCCTTTCCTCAATAAAAATATTTGGCGTCTCGAACTAGGAGTTTGCTTGGTACTATATTAATCTGGACAGTAAAGCTCTAGTAGATCATCAAAGAGATCATACAAATAGCCAGTAAAAGATTGTATTATCCTTCTTCACGTAGACGTGGGAGGATGAAGAAATCCACGGGAAGAAACAGGTAAAATTGAGACCCTATGTCCACTTCATATCACCACATTGTATGGAGACCAAAAAGTAGCATCTTTTAATGACAACAAAGTGCTTCGTTTTCTCGATAGTAAGTGCTTTAGGTTCTGAAAATAGAAGTTCACCTTAAACTAATCACCAGCTGGATGTTAGAAGCCTAACAGATCATTACCAAGCCCGTACAAATGGCTAGTAAAACTCAGTGCATTTCACCTTCCACTTAGACATGGGAGGACATTAAGGAACATTGGCAGGGGCATATAAATATAAACGTTAAAGAGTTTTGGTGGCAACCGGAAAGTTGAGACAAGAACTACTCGTCAAGAGACAATTACCATTAAAAAGGAGAACAGATTTAGAACAGGGACAAACAAACCACCCCTATGTCCACTTAAAGAAAACCAATATATTTACCTGCATATTTGTTTGAAGTTAAATCCACAGTCGAATCATCTTCCTCGCCGGTGCTGAATGATATGCTTTCACTCTTGCTCATGTTCTCTAGATGGGGGAAGTGATGTCGAATTGTGTAATCTGCTAAAGTTCGCACAACCTCAAGGTCCTCGTTACCCCTAGAAGCATGTAGTTGGTAAGAACCAAAGCGCAAAAAGGATTGAGCAACTCTGCAGACAATGGCACCAGGTTCATCCTTCGGATTCCCACTGCATGAAAAAGAACAGAGTCATGCATAGCAAGAACAAAAGACTGACTTGAATGGATCAAAAAACGACTGCGAGCATAATTGCTATAACATGGCTCCCTATTCATACTCCAAGTCTACAGTGAAAATACTATATTGGTGGTTACGTGGTTCTCACCAATTTTAGCGAATAAACTGCAAGCATATCATTCTCCCAAGGGTTCTCGACTCAAGAACATTTCAAAACAAAAATGATAAACATATCGTACAAATAACTACATAAAGAAGAGATTGAAGTCTCAACGTTTCCTTGCTGATTAAATGGCATAAAACTGTAAAGAGTAACATACTCATAAAACATGTCCCTGGTGACATCTTGTCCCGTCATTACAAGACAGAGTGCTCTTGTAGTTGGAATTCCAAGACTATGCATTGCTTCACTACAGAGGAACTCCCGGATACTACTCCGAAGCACTGCAAGACCATCAGCAAAACGGCTATATGGGGTCTTCCCAGCACCCTTTAGCTGCAGTTCCCATCTTTCAGACTTTGAATTCAAAACCTCTCCAAGAGTTATTGCTCGACCGTCACCTAGCTGACCAGCCCACATCCCAAACTGATGTCCTCCATAGTTCTGGGCATAAGGCACACTGCAGAAGCAAATTCCACCTAACATGCTGTCAGAATATTAAAAATTAAGAAGATTCAAACTAGAGAAGTGACACTTACGCTCCGACTAAAGGTGATGCCCCCGAGAACAGAAGTGGAAAATCAGGCCTCTCAAATCTGAAAGGTTAAAAGAACTCAGCGTCACTTCCATCACAATACATTAGAAAGGACAACCTTCAGCAAACATTAAAACCTCACTCTTTAGGATTCAACTCAAGTAACTCAGCAACTGATTCTGACCACACAACGAGCTGAGGATTCTCCACCTCAACAGAAGGCAACACTTTCGTATAGCACGCATGCAATACCTACATAAGCACAATATTTGGCTTCAATAAATAACTTGAAACATAATTCTCACCTCAATGCAAAAACATCAATGTCATTTCATCATCATCAAAGTCAAAGGGGACTGCAGCACTTACTACATATGGAAACCAGGATTTCAACTTTCTCGATATGCAGACACTACTAGCAGAAGATTAACCTTCCTCACTTAGCTCGGAGCCATGAAACAAGTCTTTTTTTTTTCAGAAAGGTTATGAAATTGAATTCACAGAACTTACCTAGTACCTGAACTATGGGAGTTGAAGAAAGGGAACCATTGAAACTAATTTCAATGCCAGCTCTATAAGGACAGCTTGTGGAAACACAATTTCTACAAACATGAATAACTAGCAACGAAAGTTACCCATCTCCCAAATCAAAAAAAAAAATTTCTTCACATTAAAATTTAAAGGGACTGCAGCACTTATTACTTTTACAACATCAAGATGTCAACTTTTTTGACCTTTCTACGGTAAGAGCATTAGAAGTCCCAACTTGAAGTCTGACTCAACAACATCGGTGAAGATTTCATGAAATTTCAACTATTCAATTCGAATAAAGATCACAAATTCAATTAAAACTCAATGTTAGCACAACACCAAGAAACACAAATATTAACAAGGTAAAAAAAACTAATCCTCGACCTCCATATTTTCTATCTAGGATTATGTCCTCAATAAGCTGTAGGGGTATATCCCTCGTCTTGTCCACCATGGAGGTCACACCTTGTCCCAACTAGAAATCACACTCTCCTATATCACTGAAGAACTCATGAAATTCAAACTACTTAATTAAAAACTACCAATTCGATAAAGATCACAACTTCAATTAAAACCCAACCTCGATACAACACAAAAAAAAAGATATTAACAAGAAAAAACGAAAAAAACTAATCTTCGACCTCCATATCTTCCTCGGTGACCTACAGTAGTGTCATGTCCTGCCTAATCATGTATCTCTAAGACTTTTGACGGCCAACCTCTACCTCCCCTTATACTAGCTCCCACTACAGCCAAACTTTCACGCCTCCCTCATTTTATACATCACGGAGACCACTTCCACCTTATCCCAATTTGAAATCACACTCCACAATATGAGTAAAGAGTTCATGATATTCCAACTATTCAATTCAAACCAAGAAAATTCAATAAAGATGACAAATTCAATCAAACCTCAGTCTTAAAACAACACAAAAACACAAATATCAACCAAAAAAATATTTTTTTGAAAAAAAGGCCTCTCTTGGAAGTGTATCTTGTTCTAACTATCCAGGGTCATCTTCTCCATAAGATTCAGGAGTGTCATGTTTGGTGAAGAATTCATGAAATTCCAACTATTCAACTCAAAACAACAATTCCAATAAAGATCACAAATTCAATCAAAACCTAATCTTAACAACACAAACATTAACAAGCCATATCTTCTTATCTAGGGTCAAGGGCCATGTCCTAAGTTAGCTCAGGAGTATCATTCTTAAGTGACGAATTCATGAAATTCCAACTATTGAATTCAAATAAATATCACAAATTCAATCAAAACCAAATATTTAAACAACACAAATATCAACAAGAAAAAAACTAATCCTCAACATCTATATCTTCCTATTCTAGGGGCATGTCCTCGATAAGTTGCCCTTGATAACACTTCTTCGGCCTACCTCTACCTCCCCTTATACTCAATATAGACAACCTCTCACGCCTCCTATCTTCTATGCATCTTCACTCTCACATGCCGGAATCATCTCAACCTCCCCTCCCACCACCTTGTCCCAACTTGAAATCACACTCAACAACATCAGTGCAGAATTCATGAAATTCCAACCTATTCAATTCTATAAAGATCACAAATTCAATCAAACCCAATCTTTAAACAACACAAAAGAACACAAATATCAACAAGAAAAAAACTAATCCTCAGTATCTATATCTTCCTATCTAGGGGCATGTCCTCGATAAGGAGCCCTTGCATGAAATTCCAACTGTTCAATTCCATAATGATCACACATTCAATCAAAACCAAATATTTAAACAACACAAATATCAACAAGAAAAAAACTAATCCTCAACATCTATATCTTCCTATCTAGGAGCATGTCCTCTATAAGCTACCCTTGCATGAAATACCAACTATTCAATTCTATAAAGATCACAAATTCAATCAAAATCCAATCTTTAAACAACAATAAAAACACAAACATCAACAAAAAAAATTAATATAAAAATATATATGTATAAAAATTTAAAAAAATAAAATAAAAAACCTCTCTTGGAAGTGTATCAGTTCTTGGATCAGCAGGCAGTTCACGAACAAAAGAATGATCCCAATTAAGTTCATCAAGTTTCAACAAACGTTTATTACTATTACTTCCATCATTTTCAAGACTCTGATTCTTGAATTTGTCAGCAACTGAATCAACCGAGTCCATCGAAGAAAACAAAGCACCAAAACGATTATGGTGAATTGGGTATGACGAAAAGGGGTTCTTTAGGTGAAAAGGGAAATTGGGTCGAAAAGATTTGGAGAAGAGAAGAGCGGTGGATGATGAAGAAGTATGAAGGAGTGAAGGTGAAATCTTGGAAAGTATTTGCATAGTTGTTTGTATGTTTTGATTTTAATGGGACTAAAATGAAATATATGAAATATATTTTTGAAATATATTAGTAGTAAATAGAGTTTTGGTCAGTCGTTATGTTTATCAGGTAGATGATATTTTATGGTCAAACGTGTTTAGAAATGTTTATATATAAATATTTGGTTTAGTTAAGTTTCAACAAATATTTACTGTTATTTTCATCGATTTCCAAACTCTGATTCTTGAATTTGTCAGTAACTGTACCAATTGAGTCCATATAAAAAATCAAAGCATTAAAGCGATTGTGGTGAATTGAGTAATGATGAAAAGGGGCTCTTCAGGTGAAAAGGGAAATTGGATCGAAAAGATTTGGAGAGGAGAATGGAAGAAGGGAGGTGGAGAAGAGCGGTGGATGGTGATGAAATTTTGTGAAGTATTTGCATACTTGTTTGTATGTTTTGATTTTATTTTTGGACTGAAATGAAATATAGTAATAAGTAGAATTTTGAAAAGTCGTTATATTTATCAGGTGAACGATATTTTATGGTTAAATGCATCTAGAAGCGTTTGTATATAAATCTTTTGTCTAGTCAAGTATCAACAAACATTTACTGTTACTTTCATTATTTTTCAAAACTTTGATTCTTGAATTTGTCAGCAATTGAATCAGCTGAGTCCATAAAAAAATAAAATAAAGCAACAAAACGATTGTGGTTAGTTGTGCATGATGAAAAAGGGTTCTTTAGGTGCAAAGGAAAATTAGGTCGAAGAGATTTGGAGAAGAGAAGACTGGTGGATGATGAAGAAGTGTGGAGGAGTGAAGGTGAAATCTTGAAAAGTATTTGCATACTTGTTTGTATGTTTTGATTTGAAAGGGGACTCAAACGAAATTTACGGGTTAGTAGAGTTTTGAAAAGTCGTTATATTTATTAGGTGGATGATATTTTATGACTTAACACACCTAGAAACGTTCGCATATAAATATTTACTCTAGTCAAATTTCAACAAATGTTTACTGTTACTTTCATCATTTTCAAGACACCGATTCTTGAATTTGTCAGCAACTGAATCCATCCCATAAAAAAAAACAAGGCATCAAAACGATTATGGTGAATTGGGTATGATGAAAAGAGGTTCTTCAGGTGAAAAGGAAAATTGGGTCAAAGAGATTTTGAGAAGAGAAGAGCGGTGAATAATGAAGAAGTATGAAGGAGTGAAGGTGAAATCTTGAAAAGTATTTGCATATTTGTGTGTATGTTTTTTATTTTAATGGGGACTGGAATGAAATATAGTAATAAGTAGAATTTTAGAAAGTCGCTATATTTATCAGGTGGACAATATTTTATGGCCAAACACGGTTAAAAATGTTTGTACATAAATATTTGATCTAGTCAAGTTTCAACAAACTTTATTGTTATTTTCATTATTTCTCAAACTCTGATTTTGAACTGAATCAACTGAGTCCTCGAAGAAAACAAAACACTAAAGCGATTGTGGTGAATTGAGTAATGATGAAAAGGGGTTCTTTAGGTGAAA
This sequence comes from Capsicum baccatum var. pendulum, assembly GCA_030864225.1. Taxonomy (NCBI): domain Eukaryota; kingdom Viridiplantae; phylum Streptophyta; class Magnoliopsida; order Solanales; family Solanaceae; genus Capsicum; species Capsicum baccatum. The sequence continues at coordinate 271,066,328 of CM061550.1, forward strand.
AGGGAAATTGGATCGAAGAGATTTGGAGAGGAGAAGGGGAGAAGGGAGGCGTAGAAGAGCAGTGGATGGTGATGAAATTTTAGAAAGTACTTTCATACTTGTTTGTATGTTTCGATTTTATTTTGGACTGAAATGAAATATAATACAATAATAAGTAAAATTTTGAATAGTCGTTATATTTGTCAGGTGGACGATATTTTATGGTTAAATGCATTTTGAAGCATTTGTATATAAATATTTTGTCTAGTCAAGTATCAAAAAACGTTTTCTATTACTTTCATTATTTTTCAAAACTTCGATTCTTGAATTTGTCAGCAACTGAATCAACTGAGTCCATAAAAAAAATAAAGCATCAAAACGATTGTGATGAATTGTGTATGATGAAAAAAGGTTCTTTAGGTGAAAAGGAAAATTAGGTTGAAGAAATTGAGAGAAGAGAAGACCGGTGGATGATGAAGAAGTGTGAAGGAGTAGCGGTGAAATGTTGAAAAGTATTTGCACACTTGTTTGTATGTTTTGATTTGAATGGGGACTCAAATGAAATATTGTTGGGTTAAATATGAAAAGTGTGAATGAAAAATGGAAGGAACTAAGTGGAGAGAAAAATTGAGAAAACACTAATATGGAAAGAGTACTCTAAAATTGGAACGTCTACTAATTCTCCCACATTGGTGGAAGAATGTGACTTTTAAGTGCTTCTATTAAGAAACACTTACTCCACATGGTAAGTGAGGCAAGAACCAAGAGGTACCTCGCGCCGTCGCCGTCGTCGTTCGCTCGGATTCGGACTCGGACTCGGACTCTGATCAATCGATGAGATCTATCTTTTTAGACAAAATTTATTTGACAGAAATTTAATCCAAAAAAACAAAGGGAAAAATGAGACAGAAACTTTTGTGTGTTTTAATCTTCATTAACGTGCATGCATGCAGTAACACTGTGCAGAATGCGAAATGCTGTTTCGGAAGGGATGCAACCCTTCAACGAAAAGACACTAATTCGTGAAATGGTGCCCGTTTGGATAGTTGTGACTGTTCGAAAAAGACACACTCTTTGGAATGAACAAACATGATTTTTCAGAAGGATACACTTTTTCAGTAAATCATTGTCACCTTTCGGAAGGGGAACCTGATGGCTATATAAACCTGTTTTTACCCACAGATTTACATACTAAATTTTCTGAATATACAAACACTTCTTGTCTTCAAAAATATTCCATGTGATCATCTAATCGTTGAATGAGTTCAAAGATATTTCAATTGTTTCAGGTACCGCTACAGTTGTTTGTTTGGCCATTTTATCCTGAGAGAAAAATTAAAGACACTCCGTGAATTCGAAGGACTTGGACATTTCTGTTTCATCTTATTTTTCTGGAAAAAAAAACATACTTCTTAGAAAGATCACTTTGATCTTGTGTTGAGGGTGTTGTTGTACTTCATTGTGTTCTTGTTTTATACTTGAAACTAGTGTTGAAATTATCTTGACGAATTACAGATTCTGTGTACCCAAAAATATTGAATAAATAACAAATATAAGGGTAAGTAGAGTTTTGAAAAGTCGTTATATTTATTAGGTGAATGATATTTTATGGATTAACGTGCCTAGAAACGTTTGTATAAATATTTAGTCTTTTCAAATTTCAACAAACGTTTTTATCATTTTCAAGACTCTGATTCTTGAATTTGTCAGCAACTGAATCAACTGAGTTTTTCAAAGAAAACAAAGCAACAAAGTGATGTGGTGAATTGGGTATGATGAGAAGGGCCCCTTTAGATGAGAAGGTGTTCTTTAGATGAAAGGGTAGTTGGGTCGAAGAGATTTGGAAAAAAGAAGGGAAGAATGGGAGGCGGAGAAGAGCGATGGATGATGAGGAAATTTTGGAAAGTATTTGCATACTTTTTTATCTATTTTGATTTTTACAGGGACTGAAATGAAATATAGCAATAAGGTGTAGAATTTTTTAAAGTCGTTCAATTTATCATGTGGAAGATTATTTTACGGACAAACACATCTAGAAGCATTTGTATATAATATTTGGTCTAGTTAATGTTAGGTGTGTTTTGTTAACCGCTACAAAAGTAACATCTACTATTACTTTCATCATTTTCTAAATTCTAATTCTTAAATTTGTCAACAATAGAATTAATTGAGTCCATCAAAAAAATTAAGCATCAAAATGATTATGGTGAATTAAGTATGATAAAAAGGGATTTCTAGGTGAAAAGATAAAATGGGTCGAAGAGATTTGGAGTGAAGAAGAGCGGCGGATGATGAAGAAGTGTAGGTGAAATCTTAAAAAGTATTTGCATACTTGTTTGTATGTTTAGATTTTAATGGGGACTCAAATGAAATATAGTAGTAAGTAGAGTTTTGAAAAGTTGGTATATTTGTTAAGTGAACGATATTTTATGGCAAACGCGTCTAGAAACGTTTGTATATAAACATTTGGTTTAGTCAAGTTTTAACAAACTTTTGGTGTTACTTTCATCATTTCCCAAATTCTGATTCTTGAATTTGTCAGCAACTGAGTCAATTGAGTCCATCGAGAAAATGAAGCACCAAAACTATTTTGGTGAATTGAGTATGATGAAAAGGGGTTCTTTGGGTGAAAAGAGAAATTGGGTCAAAGAGATTTGGAGAGGGGAAGGGAAGAAGCGAGGTGGAGAAGAGCGATGGATGAAGATGAAATTTTGAAAAGTATTTACATACTTATTTGTATTTTTGATTATAATGGGGACATAAATGAAATATAATAATAAGTAAAATTTTGAACAGTTGTTATATTTGTTAGGTGGACGATATTTTATAGCCAAAACGTGCCTAGATGCATTTGTATACAAATATTTGATCTAGTAGTCAAGTTTTAACAAACGTTTACTATTACTTCGATCATTTCCCAAACTCTGATTCTTGAATTTCTCATCAACTGAATTAATCGAAGAAATAAAGCACCAGAACGATTGTGGTGAATTGGATATGATGAAAAGGAATTCTTTAGGTGGAAAGAGAAAATGGATCGAAGAGATTTGAAGAGGAGAAGAGAAGAAAGGAGGTGAAGAAGAGCGGTAGATGAAGATAAAATTTTGAAAAGTATTTGCATACTTGTTTGTGGGTTTTGATCTTAATGGGGGTTGAAATGAAACAAAGTAGTAAGTATAGAATTTTGGAAAGCAATGATTATATATGTCAGGTCGACGAATATTTTATGACTAAATACATTTAGATTCATTTGTTAGATGCACATTTGATCTGCTAGCATCTAGGTTTGTTGTGCTAATTATTGAATGATAGATTCAACATGTGTCTACTATTACTTTCCTCATTTTAAAGACTTTGATTTTTGAATTTGTTAAAATAAAGCATCAAAACAATTGTGGTGAACTGGATATGAAGAAAAGGAATTCTTTAGGTGGAAATGGAACATGGGTCGAAGAGATTCGGAGAGAAGAAGGGAAGAAGGGGGTGGAGAAGAGCGCGGTGGATGATGATGAAATTTTGAAAAGTATTTGCATACTTGTTTGTATGTTTTGATTTTAATGGGGGCTAAAATGAAATATAGTATTAAGTATAGAATTTTGGAAAGCAGCTGACGTATATGTCAGGTGGAAGAATATTTTATGACTAAATGTGTCTAGATTCATTTGTTAGATACACATTTGATCTAGTCAACATCTAGATTTGTTTCGCTAATTATTGAGTGATAGTTTCAACATGCGTCTACTATTACTCCCTCATTTCCAAAATTCTGATTCTTGAATTTGGCAGTAACTGAATCAACTGAATTCATCGAAAAAATAAACCATCAAAGCGATTGTAATGAATGAGAATGATGAAAAGGGGTTCTTTACATGGAAAGAAAAATTAAGTCGAAGAGATTTGGAAAGGATAAGGAAAGGAGGGATATGAATAAGAGCAGTGGATGGAGATGAAATTTTAAAAAGTAAATGCATACTTTTTGTATGTTTTTGATTTTAATGGGTTTGAAATGAAATATACTACTAATTAGAGTTTTGAAAAGTCATTATATTTGTGGACAATATTTTATTACCAGATGCGCCTAGAAGCATTTGTATACAAATATTTGATCTAGTCAAGTTTCAACAAACATATATTATTTTTCTATAATTTTCTAAACTCTGATTCTTAAATTTATCAGTAACTGAATCAATTGAGTCCACCCAAAAAATAAAGTAAGATGAAAATTGTGGTGAATTGGGGACGATGAAAATGAGTTTTTTGGGGGTGAAAAGGGAAAATGGGTTGACGAGATTTGGAGAAGAGAAAGAAAGAAGGGATGTAGAAAAGAGCGGTGGATGATGATGAAATTTTAGAAAGTATTTGCAAACTTGTTTGTATGTATTGATTTTAATTTTGGGGGTGGGTGAAATGAAATATAATAATAAGTACAGAATTTTGAGAAATATTTGCATACTTGTTTATACAATTGTTATGCGTATTTGAGTTAGTTATATCATATGATTGCAAAAATTTATTCATAAAAGAAAATCATAATATATAAACGTGTCTTTTAACTCGGTCTCAATTGATATTTGTATCCTTCAATTTTGAGTATATACAAGTAGACATTTACACTATTATAAAGTTGAACAAGTAGAATGATGCATCTTACTTGGCAAATCCATGTGATTTGACACGTAGGATATGTACATTTCACATGATCAAGTGTTAAAAGAAGGCATAGTACATAAACATAATTTATGATAGTTTTAATGGACGCATTTATGAAGATATGCAAGTTATTAATGTGACGCATTAGAATATTTTGTTACTTTATTTATAAATTATACTTTGCTCATATGGTAAGATTGTATAAGAGTCTGATTCTTGAATTTGTTAGTAACTTAATCAACTGAGTCTATCAAAAAATACAAAAAATAAAATAATTGGTAAATTGTATATATGATGAGAAGGGATTCTTTATGTGAAAAAGGAAGATGGATCAAAGAGATTTGGAGAAGAGAAGAGCGGTAGATGAAGAAAATTTTTTGAAATGTATTTGTATACTTGTTTGTGTGTTTGATTTTAATGGGGACTGAAATGAAATAGATTTTAGTTGAATTTAGGAAAGTCGTCATTGAAATACGTCTAGCTTTGTTTGTAGATAAATATTTGGTCTAGTCAATATCTAGGATTATTTGCTAATTATTGAGTGATATTTAGATAGGAACTCAATAGTTCCGGCATGAAAATCAAAAGTTTTGGCCCGTAACTCCTTGTTTGTGTGTTTTAATTGTACCAACAAATCTTGTAAAATTATGTGCATCTAAAAATTTGTTATATCATGTAATTACAAATGTTTATTTATAAAAAAACTGTGCAGATGTGCAAATTATTAATCTTACATCTTAGAATATTTCGTGACCTTATTTATGAATCATGATTTGCTCATTTGGTAAGATTATACAAGAGTTGAAATTTTTTGAATAGTTTTCACAAATTATGAAATTTTCATGTAGAAAAGATACAACTTAAAAAATTCAATTGGCATGTTCAAACAAAATTTCAATTTCGAATCATGTCCAAATAGGCCCTTAATCACCTAAGAATATGGTGATCTGCCTTCTTCTCTTCACATGTTCAAACCATCTCAGTCTTATTTTCCTCTTCTTATCCACCACAGAAACCAGTCCATTCTTGTCCCATATAATCTACTTTCTACTTTTATCTCTCCAAATATGCCATAATCCATAATAATAATAATCTTATCTCTGTTACTTTCATCTTCTGAACACAAGCATTCTTAACTAGCCCCATGTGTAACAAAATAATTTTAACCATCATATTATAGAACTTACCTCGAAGCATTGATGACATTTTTATCACAATATCCTGGATGCAAGCATTCATTCATCCACTTGCTCCAATACCATGTGTGATGCCATCATTAATCTCCTATTTTCTTGGATTAAACTCAACATACTTGAAACTTTCTTTCTTGAACATAAGTTGTGTATCAATCTTTACTTTCGCCTCCGCTTCATGCGTTATGTCACTGAACTTGCACTCCAAATACTTTATTTTTGTCTCGCCTGATCAGAAACTTTTAGATTCTAAGATTTATCTCCAAACTTTAGTCAATCATTAGTTTCACTTGTCTCGTCATTGATATTATGTCATCTACAATTGACATAAACTATAACACTCCCCTTTTTAATATGTCACATCAATTTATTCATCATTTTTAAGACAAATAGAAACATGCTAAGGCTTGATTCCTGATGTAATCTCATCCTAAAAATTAATTTAATAGAAAAGTTAATCAATCAGAATTTGTATAGTCAATCCTAATTTATTTGGTAGTGAAGCTTAAACTAGAAAACAAATACTACATGAAGTAAAGGTGCCAAAATTATAAAATGAGGACTAAAATTAGAAATTTATCTATTTGTGAGGAGCCAAAATTGCAATTTACTCTTATGTTTCTTTGAAATTTAGTTTTGTTAGGACTTGGATCATAGTAATTGTTTTAATGATTTTCTTTTGTGTTTGAAACTTTGACTTTTCGTTTTTTGTCTTTGTCCTACCTATTTTCTTGGCAATACTAATTTTGGAATTTGAAAATATGATTTTGAGATTGTGTTCATATTTTTTTTCTTCAAATAGTACAAGAGTATAAGGGTAACCAAATGAATATATTATTTTTTTTATCTTTTTTTTTTTGTTTTTTTTTTACTTTGGTAGCTTAGTGGGAGTTTAGATATAAAAATTTGTAAAATTTGAAAAAGAAAATAGTATTATATATTTATATATATGGTTTTCCTTTTGTATTTGAGACTTTTTGACTTTTGGTTGTTTGGCTTTGTGCTACCCTACCTATTTTCTTGGCAATTCTAATCTTTTACTTTGAAAAAATGATTTTGGGATTGTGTTCATATTTATTGCTTCTTTCTTTTTCTCATTTCATTGTCTTGTTTGTGTTCTTGATAAAGATATTAACGATGCAGAGAAAATTAACATGATACATACAAGATCAATTTATTGTCAATCTCCTAGCCTCATCTACCGAGTCAATGAATGCATTTGAAAATACTCAACATTAGCCACGAGTATTTAACATTTATTTATATTAGATCACTTAATCATGATTACATAAATTAGTAGTATTAATTTGGTGTAAATATTGCCTATATCATATTTGGGTAAAGGAAGAGGATCGCGATAGATTGACGAGAAGAAATCATCTAATATTTTCACTCAATTTTGGATTCTATGCAGTATAATCCAATAAAGTGGGATCTAAGAAGAGTAGACTGTATTCAAACTTTATCCCTACCTTAGAGATAAAGACTGTTTCCGATAGATCCTTGGCTCAAGGAAAAAATTCTCCAAACACAATTCAGAAAAGAAGCAATAGAAGTACAAGAAATATCACATAGTAACAAAAACCACAAATAATAACAGAACAGAAACTATAACAAAATAATATGATAGCCGAGTAGAAGAAACAATAAATAATAATAGAAATCTCCGAACAAGTAACTACATAAGCAAATACTAACTGTATTTCACTAAATTAAGAATGCAAATCTCAGTACTACTGCAGTGTTTTGTTTGTCCATCAGGGCTGAACTTAATTGTCTGAATATATTGATCCACATGATGTTGACATTGTTTGCTAAGTCTGTTCCTCGGACTCTCCAAAAATGTCACCGTCTGTGTGTCGGATCCTTTCAAAGTAGTGCATTTTTAGAGGATCTGAGAAAGATAATCCTTTGATTGCTGTCCAAGAGATGCCTCAAGAGACCGGGAAAGCCAAAGTTTGCGAAATCATTGATTGCTAGTCTTCACCTCGGTCCAGTTCCGACTGACGAGAAATTAATCCCGTTTTAGGGATATCAAGACAGTCAAATGTTGAGTTCTATCTCGTAGAGGAAAAAAACGAGTAGGTTTTCATGAAAACAACTACAACAAAATACCCAGTGTATTCCCACAAAGGTGGGGTCTGGGGAGGGTCAAGTGTATGCAGTCCAGACCACTACCTCAGACGAAGTAGAGAGGTTGTTTCCGATAGACCAAGGTTATTTTACAAATATGTGATTAAGAAGAGCTTGTGGAAATTCAAACATACTAGTAGGAAAGGGTATTTTGTCAGTCACTCTCCTAATTCATTGTTATGCATTTCGAGATGAGAAAATAAGGAAAATTCCCGTTAAGAGGATGTACATTAATGGAACTGGTTACATAACAAGTTACCTGATCATTTTCGTTGATTTCTGCTTTATTCCTGACAGCATTCAGTTCAATGATAAGGCCACTGAGAACAACTTCTTTCGACTATTCCTGAAGCAACGTAAAACAGTGTCTCAGAAGTTATCTGACCAAGAACACTTGATAAACAAAATCACTTTTTGGATCATTGCCGTTGCTAGCGCTTTGAACTGTGAAGCTATTGCCTCTTCTCCAATGAGGTAAGTAGGTCTCGGAGCTCTGTTGCTTTGTTAGTCATTCCATTTACTGAATATGCTTTTATCATACTTCTGTATGTTATCTTATCTGGCTTACATCCACTTCGTTCCATCATCTCGAGCACCTCTTTCAACTCTGTGAAGCGTCCCATCATCCCATACGCATCCACTAGGCAGTTAAAAAACACGGTATCAAGTGCCACGTCAGAATTCTCAATAAACCGCAAAACACCTCCAAGTTTCTCAGCTTTACCAGCTTTCCCGTACGCTCTTACAAGCGAACAAAGAGTAACACAGTTTGGTTTTATCCGTTCAGACTGCATCAGCCTAAAAAGAAATTCCATCTGCTTTAAATCTCCAGCCCTTCCAAATGCATCTATTACGATATTGTAAGTAACTATTGTCCATGAAAAATGGTATTTCTGCATAAACTCCATTACAGCGCCCATTTTCTCGTAGTTTTCTGTTTTCCCATATGAATCTAAGAGTATGTTGAATGTCTTGATACTAGGTTCAATTCCAGCACTCTGAAACTTCTCGTAGCATTTTTCCATCATTTCTATTTGCCCACTGCCACCAAACGCTCTCAATGTTGAGTTCATCGTCCACACATCTGGCTTGCAGTCTCTTTGCCGCAGCATTTCGACAAGTGTGGATTCCATCTCTTTGAACCTTTGGTTAAAAAAGAAAAGAATCAATTTCCCTATCATTAAAAACTAACAGGCACCTACCTCGAGAAAATGATAATCAGCGGGTACAATAACATTTTCTCAGCAAAGACGTCACAAAAAACAAGTTAGCTATGAGCGTGCAGCTTAAGGTTTTCCGTCTGATAATCCACTCTAATGTGTTTCATCTCTCATTTTGGATGTCGTAAGTTGATAGACAAACACTCAAACTTAACCTCAGCTGGCACGTAAGCACTCCAACTTTGAGATTGCACATCTAGACACCTTAACTTGGTTTCAACTGGCAACTGAACACTCCAACTCGTGTGGACACCTGATGCTGATGTGGCACATAAATTTTGGATGTGTCTAGATGATCATTATGTAAGTTGGACTGTGCAAATGACACAGTGTAGACAAGTTGAGGTGTCTAGATGTGTACTCTCAAAGTTGGAGTGCTGACTTGCCATCTGGGGCCAAGTTTAAGGGTCTGTTTATGTATTATGCGAAACTCATTTCTAGTTTGGTACAATTAGAACTTTCTTGTCAGCTATGTTGGGAAATCGGAAATAGAACCATAGCAATCTTGTAGAGCAATCAAACCTTTTCGCTTTGCCATAGGAATCAATGAGAGTATTATATGTTACTGTATTGGGCTTGATCCCCATACATTCCATGTCGGAAAGCACGATTTGCACTTTGTCGAAGTCATAAACCTGCAAGCAAGACTTTATCAGGATGGTATATGTGAAGACATCAGGTTGGCAGTTCGGAGTGTTCTTCATCTCTTCCAGGATAGAAAATGCTTCATGGAAACGACCACTGCGGCTATAGGCAGACAAAAGAGCAGTGTAAGCTTCTTGATTCACGACACAGCCCTCCTCCGCCATCATCTCGAATAAAGATTGAGCTTTCTCAGGTTCCTTACATTTCCCAAGCATGACGATTAATTTGATATAGATACCCGCATTGGGCCTGTACCATAACTGCTCCTGGAGGAGTTCAAAGACCTGAAGGGCAATGAAAAACAATGATGATAATTGATAACGGTTGTTTTATTTGGAATCTAGAAAATGTTTCCTCGTAACACATGAACATACAACATCAATAAACAGAAATCATCTCTCACGTGCACAGCAATTTGATAGTACAATGCACTAGCGTGAATCAACTGGAACAAGGGAAATCCAAGAGGTTTTTCAAATTTCAACAACATACCCAGTGTATTCCCACATAGTGGGGTCTAAGGAGGGTAGAGTGTACGCAGACCATACCACTACCTCAGGTGAAGTAGAGAGGCAGTTTCCAATAGACCCCTGGCTCAGGACCGATAATGATAGTACATTTTTCAGTCCAGAGGAAAAGTTGCATTGCACCATGAATATCGATTCCCAGAACAACTCCAACATGATACGAAAAACAGTTCAAGCATAATCTATTCCCAAAAAAACATGAAATAGCAATATGTGCTTCTATATGCAATTATGATTGCACCTTTCTCAGTCGAGATAAAAAAACCGCACCATCATTACCAATTCCAGGAAAATACAATATGTGCTTCAAATTTGTTGTACAATATGCAGTTATAATTATAATTCATACCTAACAACTATCTTTTCCTTTTAAAATTCCAACTTGGGTTCCAAATTAAGAAACAAAGAGCACAAAAACTCAACAAGTACTTCAAATGTGACGTACAATATGCAGTTATGATAATAACTTCTAGTACAAACAAGAAATTGCACCATAATTATCAATTCCCACAACAATTCCAATTTGAGCTCCACAACTAAGAACCAAAAAGGGAGTAACAACACCAACAGCACACCCCGTGTAGTCCCACAACGTGTGCTCTGGGGAGGGCAGAGTGTACGCAGATCATACCTCTACTATGTGAGACTGCAAGGTTGTTTCCGATAGACTCTCAACAAAAGACAAAAACAATCTTAAGAAAGGACTTAATGGAAGTAACAAAAACAGCAACAAAAGATAATAGCATAACAATACTACAACAAAATAATACTCCCCCTATCTTATTTTACGTGACACTCTTTCCCTTTTAGTCTGTTCCAAGAAAAAAAATCACCTCACCTTAATTATAAACAATTTAACTTCAAAATTACCCTTTTATCCTAATGTACAACTGTAACACCCCAACTTAAACATAGGTGAGATGCTGGATATATAAGTAAGTAAACTGGTCTTTCACTCTAGTGACGCGTTTTAAAATCGTGCGGATCTAGGCCCAGAGCGGACAATATCACTAAAGTAACTTCAAAAATTACCCTTTATCCTAATGTACAACTGTAACACCCCAACTTAAAAACAAGAGAGACGCTGAGTATATAAGTAAACAATCATTTCACTCTAGTGACGCGTTTTAAAGCTGTGCGGATCTAGAACCAGAGCAGATAATATCACTAGTTTAACTTTAAAAATAACCCTTTTGTCCTAATGTACAACTGTAACACCCCAACTTAAACACAAGAGAGATGTTGGATATATAACTAAACAAGTGTTTCACTCTATTGACGCTTTTTAAAGTCGTGTGGGTGCGCCAGAGCGGACAATATCACTAGTGGGTTGGGCCGTTACAAATAACCTGGCTTTGTTACCATTTGTAACGGCCAGTCCACTAGTGATATTGTTCACTGTGGGCCTAGACCTACACGGCTTTAAAACGCATTATATACCCATCACCAATGTGGGACTCCTGAAGGATTATTATAGGGAAAAACAACATAAATCTCCATAGTTTGGAGCGTAATTACAGAAAATTCCGACACTTTGCATAATTATTGAAAATTCCGATTTTGGGTCTGTCGAGATACATAATTAGCTCTTGATACATCCAACGAAGATATATTTTTTCTGACTTTGGGGCTGCCGAGATACATAATACATCCAACGAAGCTACATTTTTTCCTTTGTAAAGATACAAAATTAGCTGTCGATACATTTTTTTCAATTTTGGGTCTATCGAGATACATAATTAGCTCTCGATGCATCTAACGAAGATACATAATTAGTTGTGACTTTTGTAATTACTTTATAAGGGTGGAGATTTTGTGTAAATATGATAAGTTAAAGTGTGTGTTTACGTTATTTTTCCAAAAGAAAAAACAACATAATTCCGATAGTTTGGAACTTAATTCCAGAAAATCCCAATATTTTGCATAATTACTAAATCCCAATTTTGGATCGATCGAGATACATAATTAGCTCTTGATACATACAACAAAGATACAATATTTCCTTTGTAAAGATACATAATTAGCTTCCGATATATTGTTTTCGATTTTGAGAGTGCGGAGATACATAATTAGGTCCCGATACATAACTACAGTACTTCATAAGAGTGGGTATTTGTGTAAATACATAAGTTAAGTCGTATGTTCAGATATTAACAAAACAATATTAGACGAAACAATAGATAGTAACAGAAATCGAAATGAGAGCCAAAAATCAAGAACCAAAAAACACAAACCTTAAGAGCAGATTGCCAACGCAAGGCAGTAATACGTTCATGAAGAGCTTCAAGAACAGTACGTGGCAGTAATTTCTTGGAATTCCCTTTCTTCTTATTCTTATTCTTCTTATACTCAATTACTTCTTTTGTAGCTTCTCTTCTTAGTATTATTGATACTGCTTTCTCTGATGCTATCTTTTTATTCTTTTCTTCTTTCTTTTCCTTTGCTAATTCTTTCGAAAAATTCGGGTTGATGGGTTTGGAGGACCCGGGTATGGTGACAGTTTTCCGGGTTAACCGGTCGGGTCTTGGTGGTTTGAAAAGTGGTGGAGGAATTGGATTGGAGAAAGCCATTGGAGTTGTTGAAGTGTGTTTTAGATGATGTTTGATAATACGAGGCCAATTTTTTTCTTTTTACTAAAAATTACACAAATATACAACTTATATTTTCAATATTACAAAAAATCTCAACTCTCTAAATATATTACAAAAATCTCAACATATACATACAATACTATGTATATATCAGTTATATTATATATATTAATAGGGGAGATAGTAAAATAATTAAAAAAATGTAAGAGATTATAATTACTTCCAAAATATTTGATATCTATGTTATTTATACTTTTTTTTTGTTACAATTACACTTTCTTTGGATGGTGATTGAATCTATCCTTCAGTTTTATTATTTGATTTGACAGTATGTTCTTAATTATTAAAAATATTAAATTTATTAATAATTATTAATAAAATATTTTTTTTATTATTTTATCATAATTATATCATTTAGATATATTAAATTCATGTAAATTCTAACAAAGTCAATAAAATAGTAGATCAAATAAATATAATAAGATTTATTTTTTATAGTAATAAATTTATTTCTTTTGGTGTTTTGAGACGAGACACCGATGACAATACAAAGTTTGAATGTGTCTTTTGTGTATGCTATGGATGTGTTTGGTAATGGAATTTAAAAAAAAAAAATTCCAAGAAAATATTGTTTCTTACTTATTTTCTTATGTTCGTAATACAAAGAAAAGAAATTTCTAAAAGTCTTTGTACATATTTAACACAAATAATGAAAACAAATATGATAAAAGGGTGGCGGGATTAAAAAATTATGTTTTTTAAAGAAATATTTGGGGGTGGAGATAGTGCAGTAGGGGGGTGGGGGTTAAAAAAAGTTTTAATTTTTTTTAAAAAAATAATGAAAAAAATTATTTCTTTTTTTTTTGTGTGTGTGATGTGGGGGAGGGGGGGAGGGGAGGGGAGATGGTAGGGGGTGTAAGAAGTGTTTTTTGAAAGTTTTAAAAAATAAATTTTAAAAATATAATAAAATTGATGGGGGAGGGGCTAGTAGGTGGTGGGGTGGGGTGGGGATGAGGGTTGGGTAAGTTTTTGAAATATTTTTTTAAAAAAAATTGGGTGGGGTTTTGGTGGTTATGGGGGTGGGCGAGGTTGGTGGGGTACCACCAAACCAGTGGTTACATAAAATGGGGGGTTTTCATAGTTACCAAACTATGAGATTAAATCGTACCATACCATACATTTTAAAAAATAATTAAAACAAATATGGTTCTCTTAAATAACTATACCATACCATACCATGGGAAACCACCATCCAAACAAAGGGTTAGGTAACATGGTGGTTCGATCGTTCATTTTTATTTATCCCATTTTACTTATCGTGAGAAGAGGAACCTTGAAATAAATGATAAAATTATTGTCATATAATTATGAGGTCACAAATTCAGATCTTGAAAGACTGCATACAGATGCACTCTTATGGGGAGCCCTCTCGAGCTTTAGTGCAAAGGCTATCTTATTTTATTTTATTTTTACATTTTGCTTATGTGTATTAAACTTAAATTAGGTGACATCGTAATGGAATGTTTACTTTTACTTGTCATATTTTGTTTAGAAAAATTAATTCTCATTATGTGGATTTCATTTATCGAGAATATAATTAAATTATACTCTCGTTATTTGCTTTTACTTGTCAATTATTTTTTTATTAAAATTATTTCTTTAATACAGTATAACCTCGATAAATTAATACTCGATAAATTAATAACCTCGCTAAAATAATAATTTTCTTCGGTCCCGAGTCGGGATCAACGTGGTAAATTAATAATTCGCTAAATTTATAAGATAATACAAAAAAAAAATTCATATAGGTCCCATTTGATATATAAATTAATAATTCATCTGTATCAAAATATTTCATACATAATACATAAGTAAACTAAACAGGTTTCTGAAAATATGAATCTAATGTTGTTTGTTTCTTCTTGAAATCAATATCACCTTGAATCTCATCTCTAACCCTTCTTACTGCATTAAGAATATCAGGTGTAGTCTTCTCATATTGCAAAAGGAAGTGATGTAAGGTGATGTAAGGTGATTGTTGCTTTCAGAGTATTTGAAGACTTGCATAATACATCTATTTATATAGTAACTTAGTTAATGTATGTACGTGTAACTACATTAATAATTGAGTGGATTTATACATTTTAATGAATGTAGCATGTAACTATATTAATAATTAAGTAGATTTATATATTTTATTAAGATATACATAGAATATTGAAAATGTATCAGCAAAAATACATGAATTTGGTTAAGTATGCATAATTAATAGTCAATGTAGAAATTAGTTTTCACGTACACCTAGGTACATTCATAATATGGACCCAAAAAGTATATAATTTATAAATTAATAATTATTAATTTATACGATTAATTAATATCTCGCTAAATTAATAAAATTTGACGGTCCCAACAGTATTAATTTATCGAGGTTATACTGTAAATATATCAAACTAAAATATAATAAATAATCCCTCCATTTCAAAATAGTGACGAACTTTGGGGGACCAAAGATCAAGGAAGAGTCACAAGGGATCAACCAACTAAATGTTGGGCTTTAACAAAGCTCAAAGTGCAAGAGAAGAATGGATGATCAAAATAGGCCACCTACTTAAAATAAGTATCAAAATATATTATATATTTAAGGGCAAAATTCAGATATAGCATACTTAAGAGCCTAATTATTAATTTTATAGTGAAAGTTTGATAATTACATTTTATAGCAACTTATATTTTGTATTTTTAAAAAATGTTGCTGGAAAAATATATGTACAAAAAAATTACTGCACTTAAGTAACTGAAATTAGTTGAGCTATATATGGTATAATTATCAATCAAGTAATTATGTAGATTCCTTTTCCATTTAAAACTCTTAAAAAACATGACTTCCGTTATAACTTGAGAATTCAAATTTCAGTTTTTCCCCATTAACAACTGCATCTCTTCTTAGCAATTTGTTCGAAACTTACCCTGTTTTGTTGAATCAAAATGGACTGATTCTTCTTCGAAATCAACAACAATTGCAAAACGATGCAGTAATTTGATTGAATCAAATTTAATTGTTGATTCATCTGTTCCATTTGTTTGAATTCAACTGTCAGTTGAAAATACAACCATTACTACTGTTTAAGGCACATAATCATTTTTGTTATTCAGTTCGTTTTTTTTTTTACCATTACTGATGTGCCTATCAAGTTTTGGTTGTCGAACGTAATTTGTATATGAAAAAATTGAAAAACAAGTTCGAGTTAGATTCAAGGCAGCAGTAAAATTGGAATTCAAGTATCTGTTGCAAATTTCAGCTTTAAAGTTGTTTTAATGGGAAAAAAATCAATATTCGAATATTGTTTTGAGGATCGTTTGTTGCTATTTTGATTGTTTTAACAGTAGAACAAATCGTAAACAACTTTCAAATTGAAGTTGATTCAATTTTTTTCCGAAATACTATATAAATGAATGATCGAATGTATCTGTTGATTTTGATGATATTCTATGAACTCATACAAAAGTATAAAATATCTGCTGCATATGTATTTTTTATTTACTTAATGTTAACACTGCATATGTATTTTTTCTCTGTTGTCGGAATTCTATAGTATAAATGTATATTTTGAAAAGATATTTTACTTTAAGAAAATGTAGTGTAAATGTATTTTTTAAATTCAGTTGCTGGCTGTGTGACTTTGTTTGCACTTAAATCTGAAAAGTGCGTGTTATAACAAGTGATATTTGACAAATATGTATAAAACATATCAAATTACAAATTATGTATGTTCCAGATGTATTTTTTTGACATGCTTAATGTTAACACTGCATATGTATTGTTGATATGATTTATGTTAACATTGCATATGTATTTTTGTTTTGCTTTTTTGGAATTTTAGAATATAAGTGTATATGTGAAAATATATTTCGTACCTGTTTTACTTCCGTTTGATGCAGTATTTTATGTATTTGGTTGAAAACTTTTGCTTTGTTTGTATGTAACTTTAAATAAATATTGTATAAAATGTATTTTATAAATTGAGATGTTGGCTGGGTAACTTTATCTGCACTTAAAGCTGTAAATAGTGTGTTAAATAAGTGATATCTGATAAATATGTATATTTGTTTATTTATTGATTAAATCAAGTAGAAATGGGAAGCATACCAGTCCATGTGAAGCACTCTAGCCGATGGACGTACGAAAAAAACTTCGAAGAATATGTCACTGATGCTATACTGTTGAGCACATTAGCAACATTCGTTGACCTGCATGATATTTTGGCATCGCACTTAAGTGTGGATTTAACCAAAAAACGTATTTTAGTGGAATATCAAATCACTGCTAATGCAGGGCAGATAGAAATACATAACTATATGGGTTTGAATGTGTTTATATTGCAGAAAAGCTGATACAAGACATGAATTGTCTTCCTTTATATGTAAGCATTTTGGATAAAGTTGTAGGGAACAACTTGGTAAGTTCATCTATATGTGTTGATGAAAGAGATATCAATTGTAACAACTTTCAAACAGTGATAAATACAACAAATGAAGAAGCTTTGGTGGGTTGTGAAGATACACAAGCATTAGATTTTTTTGAGATGGATACTGTTGAGGTTATTATCTCTGACTCGCATCACAAGCATGTTGAGGACAATCAGGTTTACTTGACAATTTTTTTTTAAAGTCAGTCATGAAGGACTATGCAATTAGGGAAAAGTTTCAAACGTGCAATAAAAGGTCTAGTAAGAAAACGTACGTACATTCTATATCACTATGATTTTGTTAAATATTACTTTGGATATGTATTTTGAATATATTTAATCATGTTTGATGCAGTTATACATTATTTTGCAAATTAAGAAATTGCGAGTTCTTAATGCGTGCATCAGGCATGGGAGACACTGGAATATTTAGAATTAGAAGATTCATACCTGAATATACTTGTCCAGTGAAGGACAAGATCTATCCAAATGTTCATGCAACTAGTATGTTGATAGCTGGTATGGTTAAATAGAAATTCAAAAATCACAAATGAAAATACAATGCGACGGAAATAAAAAATGACATGAAGGAAGATTTTGGTATGGATTTGACATACACTTTATGTTGGAGGGCCAAAGAAAGAGCGTTAGAAGAGTTGAGGGGTAAGCCATCAGCATCTTATGGGAAACTGTCATCATACTTATATGTGCTTAATACTACTTATCCGGAGTCACATATAAGAATGAAGAAGACAGATGATAATGCGTTCCTGTATGTATTTATCGCTCTACATGCATTCATTAAAGAATTCGATCATTGTAGACCAGTCATAGTTATTGATGCTAGTTATCTGAGAGGAATGTATACTGGGGCATTTGTAACAACATATACAACAGACGGAGCAGGTTAGTATCATTTAATAATAATTACATTGTATAACTGGTTGTATTTTTTTGTATTTCTGCTGTTGACTTGAAAATACATATATCCAATTCATATATACATATCTGTATGTAATTACTTATATTTTCAAAGTTTTCTGAATGAAACATGTAAAATTGATTATGTTTGATAGTTAGGTGCAAGTATATTTTATTATATGTAACTGATACCATTTCTGGTAGATAAAATATATATTTTAATTGACCTATATTTGTAATAAATACATATGCAGTTCCTAACTGTATTTAAATCGGCCTGCATAGATTTTTTTTATATGTGCAGTTTATATTTTTTCTTTGGCATATGGTGTACTTGATTCGAAAAATGATGAATTATGTATATAGGTCATATATTTCCTTTGGCATATGGTGTGCTTGATTCTGAAAATGATGCATCTTGGACGTGGTTCTTCGAGAATCTAAAGAAAGCGTACGAGGTTAGACAAAACATGTGTGTTGTGTCTGATAGGAATCCAAGAATCATAAAGGCTGTTGGTGATGTGTACGAAGATGTTCCACATTATGAATGTATGTGGCATCTATGGGGTAATGTGAAAAACTTTACAGAAAGTCACACGATGCATTGTCGGAGATCTTTTAAACAATGGCCAAATCATATTCAAGGTCAGAATTTCACATGTTAATGGAAAAAGTTGAGGCACCTGATATAAGGGTGAAGAAATATTTGAAAAAAGTGGGCTAGGTCGTATGCAACAGTTCACCGAGGATGGACTTTAACTTCAAACATTGTAGAGTCAATAAATGGAGTGCTTGTATCAGCTAGAGAACTGCCAATTTATGACTTTCTTGAGGAAGTTCGAATACTGTTTGCAAAATAGAATTGTGCAAATAGGCAGGAGGCTTCATATATATTCACAACACTCATTGAAAAGTTTAATGACATAATCAGTGAGAACGAGGCTTTGTGTACCCGTATGATGGTATGACCTTATTTGGCTGCTCTGTACAAAAGTGCTCTGCATATGTATTTTTATTGTATAAGTATTTTTTTTTCAAAAATGTTGGTGTGCTTACAACATATCATGAAATATAGAATTCATCTTTTTGTATCAGTGCATTTGATTTTTTATCTTTATTTCAGGTTGTACCAGCCACAGAATGTGTGTATACGTACACGACAAAGAAAAACACTTCAGTGTTTGTGTCAAGGTAAAAAAGTGCTCATGTAATGTTTTTCAAATAGATGAGATACCATGTGCACATGCTTGTG
This sequence comes from Capsicum baccatum var. pendulum, assembly GCA_030864225.1. Taxonomy (NCBI): domain Eukaryota; kingdom Viridiplantae; phylum Streptophyta; class Magnoliopsida; order Solanales; family Solanaceae; genus Capsicum; species Capsicum baccatum. The sequence goes on from CM061550.1 coordinate 271,085,908, forward strand.
CGGTGTTAGAGAAAAAGAATTTTGAAAAGGGGTCATACTCATCTGATTTGTTTAAACCAAAAACTGTTTTGAAGACATATGATGTTCTAATCTACCCGTTGCCACACAAAGATGACTGGATAATTCCAGAGAACATATGCGATGAAATAGTACTGCCTTAAAAATTCAAAAGACCTCTAGGAAGACCTGCAAAGAAGGATCGTGGAAAATCAGGTCGGGATATGTTTGGAAAGAAGAATATCAACTCATGCGGTTGTTGTGGGGCTAAGGATCACAATAGGCATTCTTGTAAAATCACAAATGATACATTTCTTGTTCTGTATTATTTCTTGAAACATTTTTTTTTCTTTATAATGATGAACTAATTCAGTTTAGTTAATGCATTTATGAATCATTTGACAATTGAAGACAGTAATATTTGAATAATGGAGCTATATATGTTTCAAAAGCTGTACATTACACATGTATTTTCTAGCAGCAGTTCATATGTATTTTTGACATAGTAAATATATTTTAGGTTAAAGGTGTTAACTTTGATTAACCAAACAGGTATATGATTCCTAATTGTTCAAGTGTTTAAATATATGTGACATATTCTGCAAATATATATTTGAATTGCATAATGTTATTACTGCATATGTATTTAAATTGTAAAAATACATTTGATGTATAATCCATATGTATTCTTAATAAAAATATCATCAGTGCATATGTATTTTGTAACTAAAATCAAATCTATAACTGCATATGTATTTTCTTGGCAAATATTTTTAATGTATAATCCATATGTATTTTGTAGCCAAATATCAACATTGTATATTTATTTTGTAAATAACTGCTATAATTTTTTAAATTTTACTTTAATTTAAATCCTAATTTATAATTATAGTTAAGGAATACATCCTCAAAATGCATATAAGGTATGTTGCAGTTGTATTTTTGTAATGTTTGATTCTAACATTTCATATGTATTTTTATGCAGAAAAATAATTAATTTATACAACATATGTATTTTTCTGCATAATATGAAAACTACATATGTATTTTTTAACTAAATCTCAAAGTAAAAGGTAGAACTCCATAAATCTCACACTACATGTTATATTTAACAATATAGGAAGGTGGTGAAAAACTTTAAAGACCAACAACAACATAGTAAAATACATATTATGAATATTCCATATGTATTTTTGCAATATTTAATTTTAACACTGCATATGTATTTTTAGGTTAAATAAAATTGATTTATACGACATATATGTTTTTAAACATAATATAAAAACTACGTAAGTTTTTTTTTTAACAATATCTTACAGTAAATGGTAGAACTCCATGAAATAGAACCAATTCAAAACATAAAAAGTAGTCTGTACAATCAAAACCTACATCCATAAACTAGTTTCTAAAATACAAAAAGTCAAAAATTCATTAACCATCATACATCAACAACTTCAGTAACACTAGTTATTCTACTTTGCCTTGCAGGCCTCAATGGTGCTTCGACATCACTAGTGGCATTTGCTTCTTGTTTTCGGATCCCATAGTCCCACAAAAGTGCAACATATCTTGTACTGAGTGCGTTAGGGTCGAACTCAGTCGCAATAACTTTGTGACCATAAGAAAGACACTCTGCATACATAATCATAAAGACACCACAATTCCTACAAAAAGGAAAAACCAAATCTGATTTAATAGTGAAATATATTTTGTACCAACATACAATTTTGGTATATGTAAATACAAACTTACAAGCTTTCACTCGGTTATTGAGGCAAATCATCTTCAAATAAAACATCAAACATATCTGTGGATTCTTTATCTTTGTATCTTAGATGATTTTGAAGATCAATTCCTTTCTTAACATAGAAATCACAATCTTGGAGACATAATGGAATAATCGTTGCTATTTTCTCGATCTCAGCAAGAACAGCCGCATAATGACCACTGGATTCATATAAATCATACAAGAATATACACCTCTCTAAAAATGATAAAATCGCGAGAACCAAGTGATTTTTTTTCTTTATATTGACCGGAATAAAAATGTCTTCCACTGTATGCCATGGCACTGCAGCATGCATACGAAATTCATTGATGTATTCAATAATATGGTGCTCCTGTCCTCCAGCATTAAGGTTTTGATGATCCAGAGAATATACATTATTCAAAGATCTAATTACGTTCATAAAGTTACAGTCAACTGTACTGTATTTGTATAATTTGTTTGGCTCGTTTTTGTACGAACTGTGCGGTCCATACTTTGACTTCTTCCTCAAGTAGTATAAGCAGACATCAATATGTTGCATTAGTGAATACCACAAAATTTAGAGCATTCAAAATTTTTTTATTGTAAATATTAAAGTGTATACAAGTAAAAAATACATATGCATTTTTTTTATATTAATGTAGAAGACTTGTGTATCAAAAAGTGCATTCTTAAAGTTCAGTTACATACAGACAATGTTATGTAATAGTATATGCAACAGTATGTGATGTAGTATACTATATCATACTTTGAATACTTAAAAATACATATATGTTAAACCATATGTATTTTCAATGTAACCTAATATGTATTTTTAAGTATTGTTACAGACGAAATGAATTTTTTTTAAAAATAATATACTAACCGAGACTCTCCATGTCTGATCTGCAAACCCCATCTTATAGAATCAATTTTTGTCTTCAACAGTCTCAACACCAAAATGCATCTTTGGAATTTCTGATTTTCCCCTCTTGTAATGATCCACTTTTCCTTTCCTAGGTATTTTAAGGAGATGGTAAACCATGAGAATATGTATTGATACAAAAAAATAATTTGAAGCAATTCAAAAGAGCTACCTCTTGGCAGTAGCTTTTAATAGGTCGGCAGAAATTCAATCGTTGAAGTTCTTGACAATCTTCGTATCTATTATCCCATCAATCGGGTGATATAAAAATGGATGTTTCTGGGGGAATATGTGTATTAGCCCTGCTGAGCTCCCTATATAATTAGAGAATAGAAAAACTTAATAAATACAAACATATTTGCAAGACATATTACATAAAAAATTATATATATCTTATTGTACTTACCAGCTGCTGAACCAAATTTTTCGGTGTATGGGGATTTCTTGAATTTTGATGGTCGCCAACTTTGGTCTGGGAGTGTTAACTTCACGATTAGAGAATGGATGAATCATGATGCTCTTTTGATCGTAGACATTCAAGCTAGGTAGAAACTCATTCGGGATTGTGTTTTGTGAATCAGGCCACAATTGTTCATCCCTCTGTTCATCATTGGTTACTTCTTGTGTATTAGGAGGTGTCCTAACTTGCTCCTCTGTAGCAAGTTCGACCTCTAAATTCACCAGTGAATTTGAACTCAAATCAGTGATCCCTCTGTTCATCTAATAAAAAAATTGAAAAAAGAATATTACTTTTTTTCTATCAAATTGACCCTAAATAAACTCTAAATATATTATAATAAGATACATACTTGAGCATGATCTTCAATAACAGTCTCAGAGGTTTTTGCATCCAAAATTTCATGTTCTTCTTGACGGTTTGCCGATGGATGTATGATGATGCTTTGTATTTGATAGGCATTTAGGCTCGGTAACATCTCATTAGGGATTGTGAATTGCGAATCAGACAAAATTGTTTCATCAATTTTCTCATCGCTGGTCTGCAAAAAAATAAAAGAAAAAATTTAATTGTCCTCTGGCTTATTACATGACATGAAGACAAAGTTAACATCACTATACGTACTCGACAATCATGTTGAACAACCTTCTCAGAATGTAAGTAATCCAAATTTATACTTCGGAGAAGCTCATTAGGGATTAATTGTTGAGAATCAATTTCAACATTTATTTTTTCGGAATGCAAATCAGTGCACCCCTTAAAAACAAGTAAAAAAAATCAAAACATCAAACAAACATGTACTTGTATCTGTTTATATATGTGAATTCAAATGAATATATATATGAAGCATAATTATTTACCTTTTTACCAAGAAAATTTGCCTCTAATTCCTGATCAACCTCAGAACTTAATCGTTGTGGTGATCTTTCGGTACTAACATAATCCATATTCTGGAGGACAGAATCTTTATCTACATGTTGTTGCTATAAATACATATACAAATTGAAATAATCTATTAATACTTGAGTCAAACAAAATATGTATTTTTTTAATGAAAATAAATATATGTATATACAAATACAATAAAATACATATTGATATATAACAACAAACTCATAAATACATATTAAAGAACATAGCAAGAAAAAAACAGTCTTTGTTAAAATACATATGAAGTGTTAAAAAATACATATGAGTATAATAAAAATACATATGCAGTGTATACAACACATTAAAAATACATATTGATATATAACATATAGCTCAAAAATACATATTTCTGAACATAACAAAAAAAACACTCAATGTTAAAATACATATATATATGTAGTGTTACAAAAATACATATGAATAAAACTAAAAAATACATTTGCAGTGTGTAGAACACATAAAAAATACATATTGATATGTAACATCAAACTAAAAAATACATATATTTGAACAAAACTAAAAATCCACTGTGTTTGAAAGTTCTATTAACCTCAAATGTATTTTGAATATAAACTTTAAAAGTACAACTAAATCTGTATTTGAACTTTAATATTTACCTTTGTACCGTCAAAAATATTATTCGAAGATTGAATTACATCAGGACTGAAATGTTGCCCAGATTGCTCTAACCCTCCCTGATCAACATTTGGTTTATCAGCTTCTATATGTACAACCTGATCCTAAAAAAATTAAGTCCAATAACATAATGAGTTATTATGTTGTATTTGTATAAGGCAGTCCAAGAAGTATACATATTCAAATCAACTAAGATTTTCAAAGAAAAAATTAACCTTGCTTTGAGCAAATGCTTTCTTCATCTTTTTGATTTTTTTTATCATTAGTCCACGAATTTCTTTAAACTCGCGACGAACCTGTTTTGATACAAAATCAATAAACAAAGTTTTTTCCATGTAAAAAAAATATTTTCCAAAAAACAATTACCTCATCGCGGAATGCATCAAAATCTTTCTTAGAAATAAAGGCTTCTTTATCAACATGACTCTCAGGCTTTGAAACGGCTACTTCCTCTACATGAATATCTGGCTTTGACTGTACCTGAGGAAAAATAACCCGAGCTATTTTCTTTTCTTCCTTCGTGTTTGAAGAAGATGCCTATCGTGTTAGAATTAGCTTAAAAACTGGTGTCTTCATTCCATCAGCCTTTGCAACACGAGGAGCTGGTGTCCTCGTATGGGTATGCTCGTTTACTTGCTTTTTCCTTAAAGGTTTCTTCGCTACTGGTGTTGATGAATCAACCTTCTATTTCTTCTTTGAATGTTCATTGATCTTTTTTGGTGGTGGATCCTGGAAGTCATCATCAGAATCAACAGAACGTTCATGTTGTATTGCATCCTTCTTTGGTATTTGCAATTTTGACAACTCCTTTTTCGTTGGCTCTATGTTCTTAAAGACAACCTAGAATAATAGGTAAAAAATATATGTTAAAGAATCATTTAAACAATTGTAAATGAAAATGTATATATGTATACTGTAAATTACATATGTATTTAGTAACAACAAACCTTGCCATTGTCATTGAACATAGCATTCATCAAAAACTCAAAGCGTGGACGAGGTGCAATCGTCTTCCGATTTAATAATCGGGGAATCCGATTATCAACCTTCGATGCAATCTTTGGTGGGACATTAGAACAACACTCGTAAAGCCACACTTGAATAGACAGTGGCATTCCCTGAATCAAATAAAATTGACCACTAGCTTTCAACCGGTTGTTCAAACTTTTGACCAGATCTTCAAAAGATAAAGAACCTCATGGAAAATCCTTATATCTTCCACTATCGACCAAATCAAAATGAAGACGAGGTATAATCACAGTTTCAACATTAGATAACACAAATGAATGCAGGAAATACAGGATTGCAAATTTCTCAGCATCCTCATCATTGTTCTCCCCCCATATTTTCTCCGTGAATGTTAGAAATAGTTGTCTTTTCTGTATAATTTCTGCCCCATTGAAATACTTCTCAACCATCCTATTTGGTACACCCTCGTAAAAAATAAAGTCATATCTATTTGACACACAATTCAATCCAGTTATGATAGCAAATTCCCTGGGAGTAAAATTAAGAAAGGTGTCATTAGCACAAATCAGAATACCAGAAGAAGAACTACCCTTCACCTCAAGCGTCATAACGCATCTGCACATCTGTGCTTGCACTACACATTGCTGCTTCTTCATAAAATAACCTAAAATATTATTGTCGCAAAAGTTTTTAATATGCTTCTATAAATATCTTTGTCACTGTATGAGCACATGTGTGGTGCAAATCTTGAAAGTTTTCTGACTATGAATATTTCGTCCCGCATAACCTATACAAAGTAAAACTACCACTTCTTAATATGTAAACAAAATTCAAGCATACAAAAAAAAAATAACATGGAACCAACACTGAAAAAAACATATCACATATAATAAAAATTACAAGCAACACTAAAAAATACAAATCAAGTATGCTAAAAATACAATCAACACTGAAAGATATAAATCAATTATGATAAAAATACAACCAAGACTGAAAAAACATATCAAGTAAGTCAAAAATACATATAGGCAATGACATACCTTATAGCGAACATACTGATGTGGTAGTTAAACTAAAAGTAACATGCATATGTATTTTATCAGTCCAAAATATAACAAATTCTTAAAAAAATACATATTAAATATATAAAATACATATAGCAAAAAAAATCTGTTCATGAGTATTAACCTATTTATTAACAATATATTTTCACAATTATCCTATCATCTTCACAAATATATTTTCTACTAAATTTGTCCTCCATATATCATCAAAAACATAAAATACATATTCAATATTTCAAAAAATACATATAACTTACAACTTTAGTAACATCTAAACTTATAACAAAATACATTTACTTAAAAAATACATTTACACGAAATTTTACCCCAAAAAATACCTCTTCATCACTATCTTCTTGAGAATCGCCAGCAAAAGAATTTTGCACTTCCTCATCAACCTTACTACTCAAAACTTCAATTTCTTGAGCTTTTCTTTTCTTCTCTGTCCCTTTTTTAATTTTTGTTTTCTTTGGAGAATGCTTTTTCTGCAACCTTTTTTTTTTTCATAATTTCTGTCATCTTAACCAAATCGTTGCGAAATTTTGACCTAATCTCCTTCGATCTGTGAGATTTCTGTAAAGAAGATGAAACAACTTTAACAACTTCTTCTTGAGTTAAGCTGATACTAAAGGACGGTCCACAATCTGAACTCAAATTTAAATTTCGTATGCCAGTAGTTTTATTTTGTGATTCTAGTGTTTGTTCATCCATTTAAACAAAAGAAAATTAAAATCTGATTTTGAGATGTGTTAGAGTCGAGAAATACCCCAAAAAAAATAAAAAAAACATGCAATAGCTATATTAAGTGTTACCTGAAGTAGTTGAAGATTTGATATAGCTAAAATCGTGCAAAAGAAAGTAAAACTAAAGCTGAAAGATTTTGTTAATGGCAGAGAAAACGGAAAACTATCTTTCAAAATTGGAGAGAGAAGGAATAGTGACGTGAAAAGAGGGGTAACTGAGGTTACTTTTCCAATGCGGTAAAAATAAGAGAAATACAATAAAAATATGTCATAAATGCTATGAAATGTAAATTCATAAAACTAGTGTTTTTTTTTATTCTTTAATACATAGATATGTTACTTTATGTATTTTCCCCTATATTTAAAGTAGTATTAAAATAGGCTTAACTAAAAAAAAAATGAGTTATACCTTTTTCTGTTAACGAAAAGTTAAACAATGGAATTAAGTTTTATAAAAAGTTTATAATTTACTTTTTTTTGTGAGTTATCCTTCTTATTTATATACTTGTCTTATTTGACATGTGCTGAGCCCGAGCCCAAACTACATTAATATTGATATTTATAAAGATTTTTTTATTACTCTACTTTATTTTTTTTGTATAATATTATATTAGTTAAAAATAGTTCAATAATTTCTCAATATTGTTAGAATACTAAATTACATATTCATTTCAATTTTTTGTCCTATTTTCTTTAGTTCATTTCGTTTCAGAAAAAATGTCTTTTTTCTTTCTTAGGAACTGTTTAAGACTGCAAGATTAAAAGATATTTTGATTTTTTCTATATATCTTTAGTTTAAAATCACAAAATTTAAAAATATATGTTTCATTTTAAAATTTTGTGCTAAGTCAAAATCAGACAAATAAATTGGAACAGAGGGAGTAAAAATTTTCGTAAGTTAAAAGAAAAACTTTTTTCAAACAAATGCATGTATTAAAACTCTTTTCCTTTTTGTTTTACTAAATTTTTTTGAATGGAAGTCTTTAACAATCTAAATTGAGTTTTGCCTTATATTGAATTAACTTCACTATTTTTTTCTCAATTAAATTTATATTGGCTAGCACATTTGTTTAATAAAAAAATATTATATTTAAATAATATAAAAATATCTGATGTTATAAATTATTGTATGATCACGTTAACAAAGTTAATTATAAATAAATAAATTATTTATAAATCTAATTCAAGAAAATATTTTATAAATGTTCCTTCAATTGGTGAAAGCTTATAAGGTTATTAAAGCTTCAATCAGGGGTAAGAAGACAAAATAGAGTTCCTTGTGGGGATTAAAAATTAGGTATTCTCTCTTATTATTATTATTTTCACATAAAGACACATGCATGAAATATTGCATGTCATGTTTGTGACCTAAATGAAAGGCCATGGAACATAGGAATGCAAAAACGAAAATAGGGTAGAGGCAAATATTGCACTGGCTTCTGCAACGGCACTGCTAGTTCTAAGTTACGAGCAGACGGTGAAAAGGAATTTGATAAAATATATACACTGGTGTGATATTGAGATGTTACCTTGGTTGTTCATATGTTCATGCTTCACTTTGAGAAGGAGCAGATGTTTCTCCATTGTTGGATCAAAGAGATGAAGGAATGGAGTCTTCGAGAAATGTTGAGAAGAAGCTGGGAAAATATCTCCATTGTCCTTTGAGTTAAATGACGAATTTGCCCTTGAACTAAATGACGGATTTGTCCTTGGTCGTCCCGTGGTTCATGCTTCTATATAGTAGAATTTTCACATAAAAGAACACTACAAAATTTTAAATTAAATTTTTAATTTGATTGGATAAATAAATATTTTGTAGTGTCACTATCACTTTTTCTTATGACTCATCACTTGTATAACATTTAAAAAGTCCATATAATTAATCAAATTTACCAAAATAATTGAAAATTTACAAAGTCATCAAAACTTCATTTAAGGATAAAATGAATAAAAAAAAAAATAATGTGAGAACTATCAAAGTTGAAGATCCTCCCTTATATATAGTAGTAAAAATAAATAACATAATATGATTTGAATTTTGAAGTATGTAAAATATTTACAACTCGGTGAAAATCAAATAATATACTTTCGTCATCCCATCACCTTTTTTTTTTTAAAAAAAAAAGATATTTGCCTAATATTTGAAGCTCAATTGAGTTAGATTAATTAATATTTTAAACTAAAATTTAGATATTCAAAAAATGTATTAAAAACACTATAAATATCAATTCTCCAATTAATATAGTGAAAATAATTTTAAAATATTGATTAAAATTTATATGATTTGATCCTCAAAAAGTGTTCTCAGTAGTGTGTAAGAGGGATAGTTTCAAGTACCTAGGGGCCATGATTCAGGGGAATGGTGAGATTGATGAGGATGTCTCTCACCGGATCGGGGCGGGATAGATGAAGTGGAAGCTCGCCTTGGGGGTGTTGTGTAATAAGAAGGTGCCGCCTAAGCTTAAAGGCAAATTTTATAGGGTGGCAGTCCGTCCGGCCATGTTGTATGGAGCGGAGTGTTGGCCTGTCAAGAACTCTCACATTTAAAAATTGAAGGTGGCGGAAATACGGATATTGTGCTGGATGTGTGGGCTTACTAGGGGGGATAGAGTTCGGAATGAGACTATTCGGGATAAGGTTAGAGTGGCTTCGGTGGAGGACAAGATGCGGGAGGTCCGTTTGAGATGGTTCAGACATGTGATAAGGAGGGGCACGGATGCTCCAGTTCATAGGTGTGAGAGGCTTGCTTTGGATGGTTTCAGGTGGGGCAGGGGTAGGCCGAAGAAATACTGGAGAGAGGTGATTAGGCGGGACATGGAACAGTTACAGCTTACTGAGGACATGGCCCTAGATAGGAAGATCTGGAGGACGCGTATTAGGATAGAAGGCTAGAGACTTTTTCGGTAGGTAGGATAGGGCTTTACTTGGCCGGTACAGTATTCTTGTTATGCTGCATTACGATGGCTTACTATTCTTTGTTTACTACTCCTTATAGGTGGCGTGTTTATATCATGCCATATTGTTCCATGCTTTATGTACATTTTTGATGACTTATCTTATCTTGAGCCGGCAGTCTATCGGAAACAGCCTTGCTACTTCTCCAGAGGTAGTGGTATGGACTGCGTACATCTTACCCTCCCCAGACCTCACTATGTGGGAATACACTATGTTTGCTATTGTTGTTGTTGTTGTTGATCCTCAAAAAGTGAAACATAACAGTAAATATTTTAAAATTAAGAAGCAAAAAAAAATTACTTAAATAAGGTACAAAAAGATTCATAAAAAGTTATTATATAAATCAATCACAAAAGCACATATAAAATTTTTTTTAAAAAAAAAAAGAAAAAGAGAGAAAACTTTCTGAAATGATATGCATATAGGCGAAAATAGGCATGTATAACTACAGTTTCATAAATTACAATTCATAACTCGTGTAGTTATTGTATTTAAATCATGTCAAAGAATTTCTGTCAAATTAAGAAAATAAAGAAACCCTTCAAAATGACAAGATAAAAGAACTTTCGAAAAATAAATTACAAAAAGTAAATTTAACTTTAAAAGATAAAATCATGACATAAAAGTAATTAATGAAATGATTAAAATTGCGTTGAAAACATGACATAAAAGTAATTAATTGAAAAGATTAAAATTAAGTTGAAAATTTTTGTGAGGACTACCAAAATCCTTGAATTGTCTCTTATATATTATAGCAAATAACTCACACACACAAAAAAAATTGAGTTATATTAATAAAAAGGATAAAGACTCACAAAAACAGTGAGTTATATATTGAATATAAAAACTTTTTCTTTTTTGACTCCTTTATCTTTATTCATCCTATTCACCTCCAAAACCCTACAAATTCACATCGATTCACCACTGATCCCTCACCCCCAACATAAATTTTGTTGATTCTTAATCGTTGGTCCTACATTATTGTTGTTCCATACTTAAAAATCAAAAAATTCAGTTCAATTGAGGTATTTTTTTAATTTTTCATCTTTTTTAAAGAATTATTGATTTATGGCTCATAACACTCAAATTTCATGACTTATTTGGCCAATTCTTCGTAACTGTGTGGCTTGATTCCTTGATTCTTAGTGATCTACCTTATAAGAAATCCCCATTATTAGTGTGTACATCTAATATGCGTAGTAGCCCCTATCTTATATGTATCAAAAATTATTTACAAAATTTATTTATATTTTGACTTGCACTAAAAAAATTATTTTATATATACAAGAAAGAAATATATAAAATTCATTTATATATAATGGCACTAATTCTTATATATTCTAATATATACAAGAAATATATACAATTCTTATATATATAAAATTCCTATATATATATATATATATATAATGGCTCAACGGGAGGAAGTAATGGAGAAGCAAGACTATAAATTTTCGATTTATAATCATTACATTATCAGATCAGATCACCTAATGAATATCAACTAATAAGCATTCTTAAAATGTTTGATTTATAATCTTAAAAATAAGATAGATTACCAGCTATAACAAATAAAAATAATTAAATATATAGAAAAAAATCGCACTAACAATATATTTAGAGAAAATGGTCAAATGCCCTCGAACCTATTACCAGATTCTCAACTACACGTCTATACTTCACGGGGATCCTACTATCCCTTGAACTATTTTAAAGTGAAATATGAATCCACTCAAAAAGTCATCCAGATTTGTATTAGGTGGTGAATTGCACGCGCCTTGCCACGTAATACTAATTTTTTTTAAAAAAAATTATTTTTCTTTATTTTGTTATTTTCTTTTCTATTTTCCTTTCCTCCGTTTTTCTTTTCTTTTTGGAGTAAAATACATTGAAATGAAGGTCAATTTTAAGAGAATGGTAATGAAACTCAAAGGTTTGTTGTGGAATTTAGATGAACTAGAAAAACGAATGAGAGAAAGAGAAAATAGGGGCAGCTCAACGTGTCGTTGGAGTTGGATGAACCGGAGTGATGCTTCTCCGCTAAGGATGAAGCAAAAGATCAGATTCAAAGTAATAATTGAGGAAAAAACTGACATTGGGGATGATTAAATTAAAGGAATAAGAAGATTTATGAGAGTTTAGTTAGGGTTTATAAGGGGTAGGTATGACATTTGGGGCAAAGTCATGAAAATTAGAGATGTAAAAATGGGTTATTGAAAATTATAAATTGAGCACCGACGAAGAAGAGAGAAGTCTCAAAAAATTAAGAACAATTCTTGATGATTGTTTGGTGATTTAGATGTTGCTTTATGTAGTGTTAACAATTACGGGTAATGGTGAACCAAATCGTGAAGAAATATTAGACGATAGGAGAGTAGATGGGGTTGTTATGGTGGCGGTGCTATGGTAGTGGTGGTTCAGATATAGTGATGGAGAATGTATACGTGGGTGGATTGTTGAGTGATGAAAAAAAGTAGAGAGAAGAAACTTAAAGATAAATGTTAAAAATAATATATCTTTAACAAAAAGTCAAAAATTTTATATAAAATTTGTTTTAATAGTATTTTGGACTTTCACACGCCTTGAAGAGAGCGAACTCACTCTCTAGGGGCTTTGAGCCGTAGGTGACAAAAAGAGTTTGAAAATGAGGTGTAGGTGATTCAAGTCTTAATAATTGAGTGGAGGTGATAATTACTTAATTAGGGATTAAGAAAGTTGGAGAAATTTCAAAATAACCCACAAGTTTTTAAATTTACACTTTGATCCAAATGTTAGTTGATATAACGAGAAACGGAGGAAAAAAAGGCACGTTTCTCTCTCTTCTCATCTGTTGTTATTTTCTTTCTCTTCGTGATTTTTGTTGTTTATTGTTGCTGCTGCTTTATTCATTATCTTCTGCTTTATTATCATCATCTTATACTTCATTATCCTTTTCATAATCTTCTTGTTGACCATTGTTGTTGTTATTGTTACCGCAACTGCTACATTCATGTTGCAATTGCTGCTCTTTGACCAATTTCTTAGGTCAAATTTTCTTTTGTACATCACTTTGAACTTTGGCATTTACTTGATAGGAGACTTTGGTAAGTCAAATTATGCTTTTTAGTTGAATTTGTCTTCTTGGTAACTGCTAGTGTACTATTTTTTCAATAATAGCTAGCACGCGAACATGAATGCAACATAAGAGCCATCTGTTTAAACAGATCCATTATCTGTTGCACCAGATAGATATTCTATTGCAAAAGAAGACTCATATGTTGGATTCATGTTTATGGTTCTATAGTGCCCGTAACATGAATCGAACAGATGGGTATTCTGTTGCGACAGATTAGTAATCTGTTCCAACAGACAATTAATCTATTGCACCAGATTAGTAATCTGTTCCAACATATAAGTAATATGTTGCAAAAGAATATTTATCTGTTGCGACAGATTATAATTCTACTGCAGCAGATGAATAATCTGTTTTGAACAACACAATACAGCTCCTGTCACAAACCCAACAGATAACTCGTATATGGGTCTCTTGCTATTGATACTGGATTCAATTATTCCTTAATCGTAGACATGTTTGTTGAGAAAAAGAAACAGATAGAATGAAAACTAAATGAGAATTAAAATATCAAAGTGGATCAAACATAAAATTTTTATTAAACAAAAAAATAAAAATACATAGGTAACAGAAAAAAATAATCTAATTATTATTATTATTATTATTATTATTATTATTATTATTATTATTATCATCATCATCATCATCATCATCATCACCATCATTATTATTATTATTGCCAGTCGACCAATCTTCAACTGGCAGCAGCAGAGCCCTCCTCATCCTGCGGATCTCCCGCAGCATCCTTACCCTAAAGGCGGCCAACTCCCACTGTAGGTCATGAATCGGCATCTGCAGTTCCCACACGGTATCTCGTAAAATAACGACATCCCACACTGGATCATTCATATCTAGAACACAGATAAATTGACAAAAACGCAAAAACAAAAGTAAAAAAAAGAATCTAAAAGTAATACAACGTATATTTATACAAAAAGCAAGAAAAATTTTACCAGAGACATAGCGAGCAATTGTGCTTAGTTTGGTTTTTCCATTCCAATATAATTGCAAGAGACGTCAAGAAAGTCATAAAAGTGATATTGAGAGATTACTAATCATGCCTTTTAAAGACTTTCGTTGTGGCAAGAATTTTTGGCGATGGTGTAAACTTTTGTATGGCGGATATCTTGTCCTTTATATGGGAGAAGAGCGGTCAGTAATAAGGCTGAGAGATTGAGCTTGTTTAATTTGTGCACTAACTCGGACAAAGATTTTTGATAGGGTAATGAGCGTGGAGGTACGTAATGTTTGATAGGTTTGGTAGAGTCAGTTTAGATCAAACGTTACATAATACCCTTGCTAATTAATTTATCAAATCCCTTGAAGGTTAGTTGAGCAAGCTGCATTGATCAACGCTCGATAAAAGTGAGCTATTCAACTGTTGGGACCACTTCTTGACTGTGCATCAACATATTTTGACCTAAAATAAATATAGCGACCCTCCATGTACCATTTAAGGTTTCTGAATAAAGTGTGTTCTGAAGGCCTTCTACAATTTCATAACTTTGAAGAAAGTGTTCCTAATCGAGCCCACAAAAGACCAGCAACCCTATACTAACTTCAAAGACAACAACGACAATCTTGAATGCCAAATCAAAAATCTGGAGGCAAGCTTGAAAATTATCGGGATTCATATACTACAGCAAGCCTCTAATCTTTTCTAAGATATGTTGAAAGCATGCTAAAGCTAGAAAACACAGTCAATTATATCCAAATTGCTAAGGAAGTAATGATACTCAATCTGCCTTTCAATTTTATTTGTGGTTCCGATCAGGTCAACAACAGTAGACCTAATAGAAAACATAAACAAGAAAGCATGAGATGCAATTTAAAATTCAGAAATTGTAGCCTTATCTTAGATTTCTTATTTTAACTGTAGCTGTTATTAGCGTAGTTTTTCTAGATTTACTGTACATCATTTCAACCCTCGATGCTTGCGAGGCTGCTTTCTTGGTCTTATGTTATTTTCTATCTAGGTGATAATTCCGAACACGTTATCTCGACACAACTCCTTTGCAAAGAAACTATCTGCACTATTTTTCTTTCAAAAAAATAACAGACGGATTTTTCATTACTGGATACACTTTCATATTTGCACTTGATTCAGATTTCTCATGTTCTAAGTTAGTTTCATCGGTCGAATTCACTAGAAGTTCCTTTCTACCCTATGTTTCCTCTTCAATTAGCTCTCAAATGATATAGTCTTTTAGCAACCCCCAATTTTCCTTCACAGGCATTCTCCTACTGCACCTTCTGGCGTATAATCATCACCCCGAGCAATCCAACCATATAAATTTGGACTAGGGCAATTACTATATTGATTTCTGTTCTTGGTTGAAGCAGTGGGAGGCTTCGAAGGACCTCTCAGAGTCTAATGCACCCTAAAAGTTAGTCCAATCACCATTGAATCTCTTTATAATGACACCAAAACTAGATCCTTTCACAATACTTGACACATAAACATGAGCAATAACCGACATTAAATATTAATAGGATATCAGAACCATATTCATGTTGGACCTATTAAACTTAACTGTAAAATTACAGATATCTTGTTTGAATGATCAATGACTAAATGGTAAAAACAACATTCAAAAAATTAGAGTACTCTATGTGTGTTTTCACGATAACATTATCAATAATACATACCTCTCACATATGAAGTAGTTCCATCTGCAAACGGCTTATTTCTTTGAACCCATCTTTACTGTAGCCTCTTGTGATGGTAAGACAAAAGTTGATCAACTTTTAGTTCCTTATATCTACAAAATAGAGAAAAAAATTGATGTCAAATAAGAGAAGAACATAAAGAACATTATCCATCTATTGCAATAGATGTGGAGTCTGTTGTAACAGATATGGAGTCTGTTGCAACAGATGTAGAGTCTATTGGAATACATCAAACCAGCCTTGCTAGTGGTTTAATTTGTTCCAACAGTTGCTTCATCTGTTGCAACATCAACAACAACATAAACTACAAAGAAATAATAAATAAAAAACATCAACAACAAAGAAGCAACATCCTTTGTTCTAACACCATCAACAACACCACACAATAAGTTCTAATAGCACCAACCTCACCAACAACATTAGTAATAGTATCAACAACAAAGAAAAAAACAAAATACATACTAAAAAAATGATATTGTCAACAAGGCTTTTAAACTTATCCTAACAGATAACTTTTTTCGCATATTATAATAAAAATTCCTGGTTCGTTTATTCAATACTTAAAATTTTCTTCAAATTTTTTAAATAAATATGATATGGGTAAATAGTAATTAAATAAAAAAACAGATGTAAATAACTTGCAAAGAAGAAGATGATAATGAAAGAACAATAGTGAATATACCTTACTTGTAATATCAAAAAGGGGATCAAAATAATAATTTCAGTTAAGGAAATATATGGATCAGTTTAGATGCGAAAGGATCTTTATGAGAAAGAGGAGAGAAAAGAGAGAAAAAAGATTGTGATAACCCTAAAAGAGGAGAGAAAGAAAAAAATGAGAGATGAACAAAATAAATTTAGGGTTGAAGGAGAGATGAGATAATTTAGGGTTTAAATATTGATTAATTAATATTCAATAATAACTTGAGGGGAATGAGGAAGATGAGTGACATTGAAAAGACAAGACAAGACTACTCAATGAGATTTTTGAGTTATCCAAGAAATATTTTTTACTGCCTTTAGTAGTACTATTTTACCTCTCTTTCTTCTTTCGTTAGTAGTACTATTTAATCTCTCTTTCTTCTTCCAGACAGAAGCTTGCTTTAAAATTAAAAGAAAAAATAAAATTTCAAACATATATGTCATGTTGCAACAGATATCAATATCTATTTGAAAAAATTCAACAACTCATTCATCTGTAACAACAGAGCAAATGTCCATTTGATAGGGTCATCAAATATGTCATCTATTACAACAGATATCAATATATATTTGAAAATTTCTAACAGCTCAGTCATCTGTCATAACAGATGCAAATGTCTATTTTGATAATTAAATCAAATATGTCATCTGTTGCAACAGATATGAATATTTGTTTGAAAAATTCAAAAAGCTCAGTCATTTCTTGCAACAGATTTTATTGTAATTGATTTAGGTAGAATTAGGGATGAGTACATAGGGTCAACTACAATATCAATTGAGTCTTTGCAATTGCATGGTGTTGGTATTGCGTTCATCCCGATCTGAGTCGTCGATCGATCACTCTGAGTTGAAAAGATTCTCATTAACTTAATATTAAGCTAGTACCTAAATTGATTTTGGTAGAACTAGGGATGAATGAGTTCATAGGGTCAACTACAACTCCAATTGAGTCTTTGCAATTACATGGTATTGGTATTGCGTTCATCCCAACCCGAGTCGTTGATCGATCACTCTGAGTTGAAAAGATTCTCATTAACTTAATGTTAAGCTAGTACCTAGATTGATTTTGGTAGAACTAGGGATGAATGAGTTCATAGGGTCAATTACAACTTCAATTGAGTCTTTGCAATTGCATGGTATTGGTATTGCGTTCATTCCGACCCGAGTCGTCGATCGATCGTTCTGAGTTGAAAAGATTCTCATTAACTTAATGTTAAGCTAGTACCTAAATTGATTTTGGTAGAATTAGGGATGAATGAGTGTAGACACGTGATTTTTGACCCTCCCCAAGTGTAATATATATATTTTTCAATATTAAATATTTATATATAATCCGATATTATTTTAATTATTATTTTATTTTTAATAAATTTTTAGTTAATAAATAACTAAATGAAGTTAATTTTAGTATATTATTTTTTCCAATTTAAAAAAAATAATACAAAAATTTTAAAAAAAATATGTTTCTTTTTAAATAAATAAGTTAGTAGTTTTAGTGCTATCTTAATTATATTTATTTTTGGCTATTTTTAAAATTTTATTGTATTTTCTTAAATATAAAAATTAATTAGTTATTATTATATTATATTATATTATATTATATTATTTTTATTGTTGTTATTATTATTTTATTCATTTATTATTTTTATTTGTTATTATTATTATCTTTTTTTATTAAAAAAATAAAAAAAAATTCCTATCCTATCCTAATCTACCCCAACCACCCCCTATTTTTCCTCCAACTCCCTCAACCTCCCACATCACACCCCTATATATACATACACGGACAACATATATACACACACGGACAACAAAAAAAAAGGGAGACACACCCAAAACTTAGACAAAAAAGTCAAAGAGAAACAAAGGGAAAACAAGAAAAACAGCGAATGGATAAAACGGAAAAAAGAAAAACAAAAGGCAAAACAAAATTGAAAGAAGAATAAGAATAATGAGAAGGAGAGTTCTTTAAATTTGGTGAATCGAGTTTCGGGTCTCCGTTTGAGTTTTTCGGTGAAAGCGTTCTTGTTTCTTGTTCAGTTATTCTACCACACCGGTTTCTATTTGATTCCTTTATTCATATTTTCTTTGGAAATCAAAGCATGAATGAAGTTATTCCAACGGATTGATATATTATTTAGAATGTGTAGTTTATTATTTCTATGTACTTTGCTCTATGTCTTCATTTATAATTTGTTTGTCATTTT
Source organism: Capsicum baccatum var. pendulum (assembly GCA_030864225.1). Classification (NCBI taxonomy): domain Eukaryota; kingdom Viridiplantae; phylum Streptophyta; class Magnoliopsida; order Solanales; family Solanaceae; genus Capsicum; species Capsicum baccatum. The sequence continues at coordinate 271,105,022 of CM061550.1, forward strand.
GAAATGAAGTTAATTAGATTAGTTTCAAACTTTTGAATGAGATAATTATTAAAGTGAATATCATTAAAAGATGTAATTATACACTCGGTTGACATGCATGCTTAACGATGCGTACATGCGTGCATGCAAAGGAAAAAAAAAAGTGAGAGAGATCACATGCACGAAATATAGGTGCAGAACTAGAGGGAAAAGAAAAGAGAAAACAAGAGAAACAGTTAATATGACTTATATTTGTTTGGTTCCATTTGTTAAATGAGAAATCCTAATCACATGGTTTTTTTTTTTGAAAAAACAAATGCTCCCATACTTGAATCATTGTTAAAATTCTCTGTTACTTAGATTTAGGTATTTGTAAGTATAAATTTTATCCGATTAATAAAAACGTTAAGTTTTCAAAGTCAGAATGAGTTAATAAAGCACGGTTTTGTGAATTTTTTCTTTGTGTTTTAAAATAAGGTTTTATGAATATACTAGAGCCTTTTGTTACTTTTTCATGTTTTGCCGTAGATAGGAAATTGTATAAATTGGTTATAATGTTTTGACAGGTAATGAATACGTTGGTATTTTCAGTGTTTGAGTGATGATTAGTTTGTTTCGTGTACGTTATTATACGTTTTTTTTTTTATCTAAAAAGGGATTATAGATCCATATATTGTTTGGTCATTTTCCTTCCTGGTTCATGATTTTTACTAATTTAATACAAGAGTTATAGACAAATTTTAGATATTAAAAATGAGCGAATCTAGGCCCAAACATAATCTGTCAAAATAGTTTAAGTCAAGATAAGTTAATAAAAGCGACCGTGCTAGAACCACGGGACTCGAGGGGTGCCTAACACCTTCCCCTCGGTCAACAGAATTCCTTACCTAGTCTTCTATTTTCGCAGACCAGGAAACAGTCATTTTCTTTTGATTAGGGATTCAATAAGGTGACTTGGAACACCATAACTCAATTCCAAGTGGCAAATCTGTAAATAAAATAATCCCTATTCAATATCGTAACTTTAATTGGAAAAACCCTTCGACCTCGATCTCTTCAAGCGAAAAAAGGGGTGTGACATCTCTGGCAACTCCGCTAGGAAATAATAAGAATTCGAGCTTTTGATATTGACTTTACCTGCTTCAATTATTTTTGATATTGTGTTTATTGGCCTTATGTTCTACTTGTTGCTCATTTACTGCTTTGATATTATTTGAACTATATTATATATTGTCTTCTCTCGCGTACCCCCTTTGAGTCTCTAAAATAGGATAGAGAGAATGGAGCATATGCATCCCACCTTCTTTTTGAGATAGCCGGAGTTTCAAGGCATCTGGTGAAGGATATAGTTACACATGTTAGGCGGGGTTCGAATCGGCAACGAAGGTGGTGTTGACCTACTACCGACCAAGTTGTCCCTCCCTGGCTCGAGTGTCCGCTCGGGTAAGCCAGTCTAGATACCTATTCCTATCAGGCTTAAACTTAGAAGAACTGAAAACTCAGAATCTGGTTATCCCTATTAGGTACCGCTTTATCTGCATCATATGCATTTGACTTAGCGGGACTCGGCACAGAGGCCAGGTTTGTCTAGGATAGGTGACCTACTTTATAAAGACCAACATGTGTATCCTACGTACGCGCTCTTTGACATTTGTTTGGAAGACTGTTTGTTTGTTGACCGAATTCAGGCAACTTTAAAATGCAAGAGATTAAATTTTCCTCGCACTTAGTGAATCATTTTTTTTTAAAGAAAAAAAATATATATTTAAGAAAAAGGAAATTTTGTAAAAATATAGTAACATAGTTTTACAGTCTTCATGAACTACGAGGGTTTGACTCTCACATCTTAGTGGGATACGTAGGAAGTCCTTCCCAGGATACGACCCTATCTTTTGAAAAATTATTCATATATTTATTGGGAAATATTTTGAAAATATGATTACTTTCATAATTATTTTTCAAATTCTCAAGTCTAATTTTTATATATATCTTAATAGCCCTGAATCTTTAGGGATCATGAGGCTAAGGTTTTTTTTTTTTAAAAAAAATATATATTTCAATAGCCCGAAATCTTTAGAGATCATGAGGCTAAGTTTTTACAAAATAAATAAAAGTATATAAATCTTAACAGTCCTGAATCTTTAGGGATCGTGAGGCTAAGTTTTTACAAAAAAAATAAAATATATCTATATAAATCTTAACAGTCTTGAACCTTTAGGGGTCTTGATGCTATGTTTTGTACGATATATATTTCGAGAACCACGCACACCCGATTCTCATATTAATGAGATACGTAGGCAGTCCTCAATGGATTCGGTGATCTGAAAAAATTAAACTCTGACACATTAATTTTCTCTAAAATCAAAATAGTATTAAGGTGGTTGGTTTTTGGCTAAGTTGGCTTCTCATCCATGTAGCAGAGGTTCAAATAAAAGAGAAAAATAACCCGCAAAGAGGGTGTAGGGTTTGACAGTGAAGAGGAGCAAAATCAGGTGATTTTGCAAGAACTAGCATCAATGGAAGAGATTAAGTTACTGAAACAACAGATGTCGGAGATTTATCGAGCTTGGTTGAATGGACAAGCCCTGCCATTATCAATCTCTGTACTTTCGACTACGAATGATCCAAATCTTGCTCAAGCTCAAACTAGCGATCCATTATACCCACCTAGATTTGGCCCATTTGCTAATATGTCTGGCATTGCTGGTACTTCTACCATGCACACACCAAATCCGTCTGTCACAAATAACCCTTTTTTCACTTTTGTAGCACCAACTATTGCGAGCTATCAATCGACAGAACTAAAGAATATGGGGGAACCAAGTCTTGATCTGCTATATCCTCCTAAAATGACTTTCAAATCCCAAAATCCACAGTATTATGCTCATCAACATGATTCTCCAATCGTGATTGAGAAGATTGTTAAAAATGAGAAACAAGAGGAGATGGCTAGGAAAGTAAGAAGCTTAGAGCAGAGTATGTGAAATATGCAAGGATTAGGAGGACCAAAAAGTATTTCATACAAAGATTTATGTATGTTTCCTAACGTCCATTTGCCGCTAGGGTTCAAAATACCAAAGTTTGATAAATACGAAGGTCATGGCGACCCTGTGGCTCATTTGAAGAAGTTCTGTAATCAATTAAGGGGTGCAGGAGTAAAAGAAGAATTATTGATGGCTTACTTTGGAGAAATCCTGACAGGAATAACTTCTGAATGATTTATTGACCAAGACATTTCCTGTTGGCACGTGTGGGATGACATGGCTCGAGATTTCATTCAACGATTTCAATATAAAATTGAGATAATGCCAGATCGCACTACGCTTGCCAACATTAGAAAAAAGACAACTAAACATTTTCAAGAATATGTTGTCAGATGGAGAGAGCAGGCTTCAAGAGTCAGACTATCGATAAAAGAATCTCAAATAATCAATATCTTTCTGCAAGTGCAACAACCGGATTATTTCCATTATTTACTTTCTACTATTGGAAGCACATTTGCTGAGGTTATTAAAGTTGGAGAGATGGTATAGAATAGAATTAAGTTAGGAAAGATTATCAGCCAAGCCGCTTTGAAAGCAACAACACAAGCAATTCAAAGTGGTTTAGGAAACTTTGGTGAAAACAAAAGAAAAGAAGATGTAGCAACTGTTGTGCCAAGTCCACGACAAAATTGGAGATGTGCGCGTCAACCATTTGCACAAAATCCATTATATTTCATTTTATCCCCTCAGTATCCTAGTTATAATGGATAGCCATATGCCGGAACCCCTTCTTACTCGCAATGGCGTGCATCAACCCCTCAGAATCATCTTCCAACTCCACTAACATACCTAAGACCCTCTATATTTGATTTTCGCTCCAAACCAAACAATGAAAAGAAATAGAAGCTAAGGGATAATTTCACACCAATTGGAGAATCATATACTAGCTTATTTAAGAAATTGAGACAAAAGGACATGATCACTCCTCTTCTTGGGTACACCCCTGACCCATATTCAAGGAACTTTGATCCTAATGTACAATGTGTATATCATTCTGATGTTCAGGGTTATAGTACAGAAGATTGTCGTGCTTTGAAAAGAGAAATAGAAAGAATGATTCAAGATAAATTGATTATGGTGCAGGACGTTGATAGTGGTGAAGGATCTAGTCAAGCTGATGTACGAACTGGAGAAGATATCAAGCTCAACAATTGAGAAGTCAGTCCTTCCCTTCCTAGAAAGAATTTGTGAAAGTTTATTTTGTTTTTCTTTCTGTTATCTGAATTATTTCAAGATTATAGTTCTGAGTCTATCTTGTCTTTTCTATGTCATTTATGTCGAAACTCGGTCTTCTTTTGTTTTAACAAAATTTAGTGTCCCTTTTATTTATTTATTTCTTGTATTTTATTTTACTTTATTTTAATATATATATTATTTGTTCATCTTTCCTTTCTTTAAACAATTCTTTTATGGTGATTCTAATGATACGATATGCATGATGAATTTTCACCAGATCTTAAAACCTAATCTAATCCTGAAACACTTGACCAGGAAAATAGAGTTGAAAGGAAAAATCATGTAAGGAAATAAATAAAATGTTTAGATGTTTGTTGATTGAGTTAAAGCCTCACTTGAATGGATCGAAACAATCACTTTGTGAAAAAAAATGACTTTTTCATCAATGAGAAGGTCAATCTCAAATATTTTAAATGAGAGCGATCAGAAGATATAGTCTCCATTGTCAGGAGAAGCAAAAGGAAGTTAGCTTAAGAACGCATGAGTCCTTTAATAGGAGAAATGTAAATATAATTGGACCTTTCTGTTTGACAAGTGCATGAGAAGTAGTGACATACATATTCAGTTAAGGTCAATATTGAAAAAAAGTATACATGATCTTTATGTTCACTCACAGATTGCATGTTAAATTCTTGCATTTTTAAGAATTGATATGACGAAGGCATTTCATTCTGCTATCCAAATGTTGTGTCATCCTTTGTTACCCCTTTTGAGATTTAGTTTTATTTTATTTCATACCCCTCTTTTGGAAGCAAGATAGAGTTTGAGAAAAAATAAAAAAAGGTGTCAAGAAAAATAGAGTCAGAAAAATGTCAAGAAAAAATCAAGTAAAAAAAATGTGTGTCAAGAAGAAAATGGAGTCAGAGAAAAAAAATGTCAAGAAAAAAAAATGGAACTGAAAAAAAAAAGAATCAAAGAAAAGAAAAAATGAGAGTCAGGTTCATTTAAAAAAAAAGAAAGTTTGACTTGTCTGAACTACGTTTGACATGATTCTTGCTATGACAAGATACGTAGGTAACCCTATTCTGGGGTTCGGTCCAACCAAGTAAAAATTCAATTTACCCAGTATGAAATAAAACTGGGACAAAAATTTATTTCCTTATGAGTTGATTTCAAAATTTGTATGCTTCACCTAATGTCATGTATATTTTTGAGCCTCGTGCCGTCCTTTCTTTCTTACCTTATCCAAAAGCCAAGTTACAACCAAAGAAAGACCTTCAGATCAATCTTTGATAATGTCAAGGCTAAACATGTATGAGTATATAAGGTTTCATATTATGGACACCATAAGGCGACCGTGAGTTATGAGAACAATAAAAAATGAGAGAGTCTTATTGGTAAAAATCCTTACGGACACCATAAGGCAACAGTGAGCTGAGAAATAAATGAAAATGAAATCGGCTTATTGGCAAAAACTCATTGAGGTGTCACTAGTCAAAGAAGGATTGTAATCTAGAGAGAGCATGTTCAAGAATGGCCCCATTTCAAATTCAATGAGTGAGCAAAAGTTGACAGTGATTAGTTTGGGTAGATTAGGTTATGTAATTCAAAATGCATGTCATAATCACTGAAATCACCTGCCACATCCAGATAAGTTTTAATATTTGTCGTTTTTGAAAAGAGATGTCTATTGTCCTTTTCTTTTCTTTGAATTATTATTTTTCTTTTTGATTTTGTGTCTTTGTCATCGAATGAAAAATCAATATCGTCATCTTTCATGTATTTTGAGTCAAATTTATATCAAGACAAGGGAGAAATAACTCCAAAACTTGCTACCAACTCCCTCAATTGCACAAAGCATGACAAAGGGTTATTGCACCAAGTTAACATGCTTCAAAATAAAGTAAGATATTCAAGAATGCTTATCACCCGACAATTTTTGGACTCACAAAAGTATAAGAGGTGAATTTGAAGTTGAACCTAGAGGTATCATGCAAAAGAAATATGATTTGAGTCAAAAGGTTTTAGTAGTCAGAATTTAGGATCAATACTACAGCAAGTCAACAATACCTATCAATGTTTTGCAATGGAGCTGAGTATGACAAGTGCAAGAGATTGCCTTAATGGACAAATGTCACAAATCAACCATCGTGTTTTTAAATTAAAAAGTTTTCTTATATGAAACAAAAACATGTTACCTTTAAATCAAGGGCTTCAAAGGCTAAATATCAAAAGATGCAATTCCTCATTTTGCAAATGCAAGAGGAAATATTGCTACACATATTTAGTAATCACAATCATAGTGAAAACTCATCATCCTATATCCCTAGGAGATGCATTTCCTTATTTGGGTAAGTCATTTTTCATGTGTTAGGTGATGTACTTCCTAACTTGAACCATCATTCCTAGAAGACACACTTTCTACGAGTCATTTCATTTAATCCCTAGGAGATACACTTCCTAGTCTGAATAAGTCAGTTTTCATTTTTTAGGTAACACACTTCCTAACTTGAACATTCACTCCTAGAAGACGCTCTTTCTAGTCGAGTCATTTCATTTAACCCCTAAGAGACGCACTTCCTAGTCTGAATAAGTCAGTTTTCATTTGTTAGGTAACACACTTCCTAACTTGAACATTCACTCCTAGAAGACGCTCTTTCTAGTCGAGTCATTTCATTTAACCCCTAAGAGACGCACTTCCTAGTCTGAATAAATTAGTTTTCATTTGTTAGGTGACGCACTTCCTAACTTGAATATTCACTCCTAGAAGACGCACTTTCTAGTCGAGTCATTTTATTTGACCCCTAGGAGACGCACTTCCTAGTTAGGGTATGTTAGTTTTCATTTGTTAGGTAACACACTTCCTAACTTGAACATTCACTACTAGAAGACGCACTTTCTAGTCGAGTCATTTCATTTAACCCCTAGGAGACACACTTCCTAGTCTGAATAAGTCAGTTTTCATTTGTTAGGTGAAACACTTCCTAACTTGAATCATTACTCCTAGAAGACACACTTTCTAGTCGAGTCATTTCATTCAACCCCTAGGAGATGCACTTCCTAGGCTAAATAAGTTCATTTTCATTTATTAGGTAACGCACTTCCTAACTTGAACATTCACTCCTAGAAGATGCACTTTCTAGTCGAGTCATTTCATTTGACTCCTAGGAAATGCACTTCCTAGTCAGGGTATGTCAGTTTTCATGTGTTAGGTAACACACTTCCTAACTTGAACCATTTCTCCTAGAAGACGCACTGTCTAGTTGAGTTCTTCCATTGAACCCTAGGAGACGCATTTTCTAGTCTGGATAATTCAAGTTTCATGTGTTAGGTAACACACTTCCTAACTTGAACATTCGCTCCTAGAAGATGCATTTTCTAGTTGAGTCATTTCATTTAACCCCTAGGAGACGCACTTTCTTGTCTGGATAATTTAAGTTTCATGTGTTAGGAGACACATTTCCTAATTTTGGTCATCAGTTTTACTTTGAAAAAATGCATTTCTTTAGCAGGGCCTTGATTGACCCTTTTTACTATACTTTTTAAAAGTTGTGATCTGATGACATTCACAAAATTTTCTAGTACAAACTGGGGCAAAAATTTTGTTCGTGTTTATTGAATTTTACTTTTTGCTCAGGACCCTCCTGAAGAATGGGAATTTATTTTATGTACAGGATCCTCCTCAAGAATGGGAATTTAATTTTTGTCCAGGACCCTCCTGAAGAATGGGAATTTACTTTTTGCCCAGGACCCTCCTGAAGAATGGTAATCTAATTTTTCTCAGGACCCTCCTGAAGAATGGGATAAGACCCTCCTGAAGAATGGGAATTTATTTTATGCTCAGGACCTTCCTGAAGAATGGGATAGGACCCTCTTGAAGAATGAGAATTTATTTTTATGCTGAGGACCCTCCTGAAGAATGAGATGTTATTTTTCTATTTCACATTTTATGTTGAGTTCAGGAACATATTTGAAAAATCAGAAATAGAAAGTCCAGGAGCCCGCCTGAAGAGCAGGGTGAATAAACGAGAAAGTCTAGGAGCCCTCCTGAAGAACAGGGTGAAGAAATTGTAAGTCAAGGAGCCCGCCTGAAGAATAGGGTTGACATTATCAGTTGCAAGTCAGGAGCCCACCTGAAGAATCGGTTGAAGATTTTCAAATCCAATCCAAAAGAAAATCTGAAGAATAAATCAATTTTCAAGTTCCCCTCTAATACCAACGAGGAGGAACATTTCGTGTATCAAATTCAACTCAGAATAACGACTACCTCACCATTTGAGAAGTCATGAAGATTCAAGTCAAGATTCCAGAAAAGCTGAGCAATAGATAGGATCTTTCACTTGTATCTTCATTTTCATTTTTTATTTGGATGTAAAAAACAGAAGCCGCAAACCGAAGACTCGATGGAACCTGACTCGAACTCTAGCTCATTGTCTCCTTATTTTGCCTTTTTGAACTACACGTGACTTGATTCCCTTATCACCTGGGATATGTAGGTTGTCCAAAACCAGGACTCAGTCGCATTTTTTTTCTTTCTTTTATATTCTTTTTGAATAATCGGAGGATCAAAAATCATATCTTTGTCTACTTCTTTGTATGAAAACTCTTTAAGATTTCAAACAAAGAGGGGCAAAATGTAGACACATGATTTTTGACCATCCCCGAGTGTAATATATATATTTTTTCATATTAAATATTTATATATAATCCGATATTATTTTAATTATTATTTTATTTTTAATAAATTTTTAGTTAATAAATAACTAAATGAAGTTAATTTTAGGATATTATTTTTTTTCCAATTTAAAAAAAAATAATACAATTTTTTTTTAAAAAAATGTTTCTTTTTAAATAAATAAGTTAGTAGTTTTAGTACTATCTTAATTATATTTATTTTTGGCTATTTTTAAACTTTTATCGTATTTTCTTAAATATAAAAATTAATTAGTTATTATTATATTATATTATTTTTATTGTTATTATTATTATTTTATTTATTTTTTATTTTTATTTGTTATTATTATTATCTTTTAAAAAAATATTTTTTTTCCTATCCTATCCTAACCTACCTCAACCACCCCCCTATTTTTCCTCCAACTCCCTACACCTCCCACATCAAACCCCTATATATACACACACGGACAACATATATACACACACAGACAACAACAAAAAAGGGAAACACACCCAAAACTTAGACCAAAAAGTCAAAGAGAAACAAAGGGAAAACAAGAAAAACAGTGAATGGACAAAACGGGAAAAAGAAAAACAAAAGGAAAAACAAAATTGGAAGAAGAATAAGAATAACGAGAAGGAGAGTTCTTTAAATTTGGTGAATCGAGTTTCGGGTCTCTGTTTGAGTTTTTCGGTGAAGGCGTTCTTATTTCTAGTTCAGTTATTCTACCACACAGGTTTCTATTTGATTCCTTTATTCATATTTTTTTTGGAAATCAAAGCATGAATGAAGTTATTCCAACGGATTGTTATATTATTTAGAATGTGTAGTTTATTATTTCTATGTACTTTACTCTATGTCTTCATTTATAATTTATTTGTCATTTTGAAATAAAGTTAATTAGATTAGTTTCGAACTTTTGAATGAGATAATTATTAAAGTGAATATCATTAAAAGATGTAATTATACACTCGGTTGACATGCATGCTTAAAGATGCATACATGCATGCATGCAAAGGAAAAACAAAAAAAAAGTGAGAGAGATTACATGCACGAAATATAGGTGCAGAACAAGAGGGAAAAGAAAAGAGAAAACAAGAGAAACAGTTAATATGACTTATATTTGTTTGGTTCCATTTGTTAAATGAGAAATCCTAATCACATGTTTTTTTTTTTTTTAAAAACGCTCCCATGCTTGAATCATTGTTAAGATTCTCTGTTACTTAGATTTAAGTATTTGTAAGTATAAATTTTAACCGATTAATAAAAACGTTAAGTTTTCAAAGTCATAATGAGTTAACAAAGCACGATTTTGTGAATTTTTTCTTTGTGTTTTAAAATAAGGTTTTATGAATATACTAGAGCCTTTTGTTACTTTTTCATGTTTTGCCTTAGATAGGAAATTGTATAAATTGGTTACAATGTTTTGATAGGTAATGAATACGTTGGTATTTCTAGTGTTCGAGTGATGATTAGTTTGTTTCGTGTCCGTTATTATACGTTTTTTTAATCTAAAAAGGGATTATAGATCAATGTATTGTTTGGTCATTTTTCTTCCTGGTTCATGATTTTTACTAATTTAATACAAGAGCTATAGACAAATTTTAGATATTAAAAATGAGTGAATCTAGGCCCAAACTTAATCTATCAAAATAGTTTAAGTCAAGATAAGTTAATAAAAGCGACCGTGCTAGAACCACGGGACTCGAGGGGTGCCTAACACCTTCCCCTCGGTCAACAGAATTTCTTACCCAGTCTTCTATTTTCGCATACCAGGAAACAATCATTTTCTTTTGATTAGGGATTCAATAAGGTGACTTGGAACACCATAACTCAATTCCAAGTGGCGACTCTGTAAATAAAATAATCACTATTCAATATCGTCACTTTAATTGGAAAAACCCTTCGACCTCAATATCTTCGAGCAAAAAAAGGGGTGTGACTATGAGTTCATAGGGTCAACTACAACTTCAATTAAGTCTTTGTAATTGCATGGTGTTGGTATTGCGTTCATTCTGACCCGAGTTGTCGATCGATCACTCTGAGTTGAAAAGATTCTTACCTAATATTTTCAAAACTATATCTTTCAAAATTTTAAAAATTAATTAAGATAAATTCAGACCAAATTAACAATTATAATTCTTGTCATTCTTTTCCAAAATTACAAATCAACCCACACAAATCATTCATTTGCGGGAAAACTTTTCCTTATGCAAATCTCAAGTTCTCGCTCTTCTCTCTCCCTCTTAATAATACAGACCAACTACTCAACATATTTTTCAATCCTTTAAAATAGATCAATTTTCTTTCCATTTTTAATGACATAGTTGTTATTTTCGACTTCATTCTTATTTGTATTCGTTGCTTTCTCTAACTTCGCAGTTAACGGAGTTCGTGAAGATTTCTGCATTTGTTCTTTATTCTCAAAATTAGGGATTTTTAGTTTATAATAAAAAAGAAGACTTTTAGTTGTATTATCTTCGAGAATGGGTTAATAATTTTGAGTTTTGATGCTAAAAACGTAGAAAGCACCCGAGAAAATTCTAGTTTTGTCGCAGTGTTTTGTTGACTGTTGTGGTATTTTTGGATGGTGTTTGTATTGTTAGTGGTGGATGTTGGTGGTGGCTATTGTTGGTGGTGTCAATATTTGTGGTTTTAGTGGTGGTGTTGCTGGTCTTGGTGGCATTGGTGGTAGTGTTGGTGGTCTTGATATTGTTGTTGGTATTGGTGGCATTGATGGCGGTATTAGTGGTCCATCTGTTGTAACAGGTGGAAGATCTATTGGGAGATATTAAATAGGTCTTCTAACAGATTCCCCATCTGTTCCAACTGATGAGTTATCTGTTGGAGTATTTTTTTGTAATATGGCGTATAATAATTTATTAAAATTTATCTTAACTTTTTAAAAAAAATTATGCAGACATCAAATGTAATGTATTTTTTATTTTTCTATTATTTGCAGTTAAAAGATGTCTCCCAAATAAAAAGAAACTACAAGTGGATCAACTTCTAACCACATAACAAAAAAGGCTAGAGTACAAATAGATTTGGAGGAACTTCCTAAACAATCTCAGTCAGGGTAAAATGAAGCTGAGGAAAGTGAGAACTCCTTCTCGCTAATGGAGCGTGAATTAATATAGAAATCCCAGCATGATCCTGTCAAAACTATTAGTATTGACAGATTTCGAGTTGCGATGCCGATAGATTACCCTGCAAAAGTAACTGGTGATCTTATACTTAAATGTCAGTTGGGGAAAGGTTTTGATGAATTTAGGAGTAAAATAAAGAATAAAAACATTAACGGACTTTTTAAGAGGAGCTGCTTTGCGTACTTTCTTATGCTACCTGAGGATCAAAATCTCCGTTTCCAAATGAGCATGGTATATGGTCCTCTCAAGAGCAGGATCAATTACGCTGGGGATAATAAAGATTCGAAGGAGAGAAAAAAAATAGATGAAATCTGGATCAACTACTGTGGCATGTTGGTTTGTTTTGAATTGAAAGAGTTTGCCATAGTGACAGGCTTGAGATGCGATCGTCCAAAAGAACCTCTAATCAAGGAAACACCCCACAAAAGGTCCAACAAACGCAAGAAAAAAAAGATGGGTTGTTGGGTATTGTTGGACGTAGCTACAAAGCGGGGGATTTAATAGCAGATCTCGAGGATAAAGCCATACCAAAGCAGTACAGGAAAAAAAGTGCTTAGTTTGATTCGTCCATTCCGTTATATTGGCAAGAGATGTCAGGAAAGTCATAGAAGATGATTTGTTGGCGCTTGCTGATGATTTTGAGAAATTCAATGATTATCTCTGGGGATATAACAGCTACTACTTGATTGTCAAGTATTTACTGACAAAGCTATCCAAAGGAAAGATCCTATTATACGGCATTTCTTGGGCTTTCATGGTAAAATTAATCACTATTTTTACACATCTATTATTTTATATTGAATATAGTTATTATGAATTTTTTTTCTTGCTTCCTATTTTCATTTTTAAGGCTTGGGCATTTGAAGCCATTTCTTCCCTCCAAAAGCAGTTCAAGGATTACCCGGATGAGGTTTCTCATCCAAGGATTCTTAGGTGGTTGGCTGAAAAGAGCAGCAAAAAAAATTAAGGAAGGTGATCTCTTTAACCCCCCGGATGATGCAGTACGTCTTCTTTTAAATAAAATAATTTGCCTCAAAGAAAGATATTGAAACAGATGTGCCATCTATTGCGATAGATGAGTCATCTGTTACAACAGATTAGCTGTCAACTACAACTGATGCAACAAATGGGTAATCTGTTATGACAGATGATCTATATTTCACAACAGATTAACCATATGTTGCTCTGGTTTCCTGAACTCGACTCAATAGATTACCCATCTACTGCAAATTATGCAATAAATGGGTAATCTGATGTAATATATTATCAATCTGTTATGACATACAAATCAGTTGTTGCGGCAGATAGATCATCTGTTGCATAAGTTGGTTGTGTTAACATGTAACCTAACTGACTGCAAATTATTATTATTATATGATTTAAATGTCTTCTGTCTTTTTATAAGTTGTGCATCCTTAGATCGTGCCTACTCAGCAGGAGTTGGGGATGACTTCTTTTATTACTCTAGGTCTTGTTGATACAATAACGTACCCAAAGGTGGAGTTAATAAAGAAGGAATTGGTTGAAGCAACAACCATAAGAAGAGCAGTTAGGCAAGGTCAGCCTAATGTTGAAGCTCTTCATGACCAACTTACTGCAATAGATCCGGGTGCTTCTTCTGGGGGTATTGCTGGTGGAGTTGTTGATGATGGTAGCATCCATCCTAATATTGTTGCTGCTTCCAGGCGTGATTATGAGTAAGTTCGTGCTCAGGAAAAAATAAATACGTTTGAAAACACCCCTTGCATAGGTCCCTCTCACCCCTCTTCACCATCATGTTCTCTTTGCAAATGTAAAGTGTGCAAGGACAGAGAGGATAAACTCCTTACAAAACTAGAGGCTATTACTGAAGCTTCCAAGGAGTTGAAATGCAAGAGGAGTGTCATACCACCCAAGAAGGTGAGGGAGACATACACTCCTACAGTGGTAGTTAGGAGGAAGAGAAGAGACATTTGTCAAATACTCTCTATTCTGAAAACAAAAAATATTGCAACTCCTTCCGCTCCAGGAGTTGTTGAAGTTCAGGGGTCGTTGAATAAGGTGGACATATATGTGGCACTTGACGACTAGGAGAAGAAGAAATTGTAAAAAATAATGACTAATGAGATAAAACCTCTACAAGAATACACCATGTATTTATTTGCTGCCCAAGACTTCACGAGTATGACAAATATGCGTGAGTGGTACGTGGATAATGTAAGTTTACTTTTGCTAACCTAGACTTTATATCTAATCCATGAAGAAGATGCTGTGCAATAGATGTGTAATCTGTTACAACAGTTGGGTATTCTGTTGAAACATAATACATATCTATTGCATAAGTTGCGTTAGCTGGGTAATCTGTGAACTAATTCAGAGAACCCTCTGCAACAAAATCTTTCTTTTGTGTTTTTCTTCTTTACAATTATTAACCTATTTAAAAATTATCTTCTTATACCACAGTATGTTGATAAAATTCTCTGCCTCATGAGGGGCAGGCAATTAGCGTACCTGGATGTTTATGATATTGCCGATAGAATAATGGACCTCAACTTCTACAACAATTTCAAGAGTAGGTATGATAGTCTCCATAGGAAAGCTGGTTCTGGTGGCCGAAGAATTAATTAGTTAGTTTCTGCGTTCAAATAGGATGAAGATATGATTAACTATGTTAGAGGTATGAAGCCATATCCACAAGACAAGAGCTGGACCAAGGCAAAGAGAATTCTTGCAGTCATGAACGTGGAAGTCAAAAATTTTAAGCCACTCTTGAAGTTGTTCCCCAAGTTATTGACGCAGAGTAAACTGATGGATCATTTGCTAGCGGAGGTCTTGAAGATGAAATCATGGGATTTTGAAGGTCGAAATAAGAACATCCACCTTCAAAAAAATAAAATTGGTGCCGCGTGCAAGCCATACTCGCTTGCATACATCGAGTGTTTGCTGACCGGCACAGAAATGACCGATATGTGAGACACCATTGTGAAAAAGATTCAAGAGTTCTGAGCTCATGGGGTACTAACTAAATGGTTGGAGCCCATATATAAATAAGAATATTAACAAAGATAGAGACGAACACGATAATAATTTTTTATTTCAAGCCACTTTGTTTACTTTACATTGTAGTGACTATTTTTTATGTCTGACGAAAGTTAAATTTTTATAATGCAACAGATTGTTGATCTATTGTAACAGATATCATACCTATTGTGATAGATTGATTATCTGTTGTAATAGGTTGGTCATCTATTGTATTATGCAGATATTTCTGTCTGTCTGTCGCAACAGATATACAATTTGTTATAATATATAATCTATCTGTTGCAACTGATAGGTAATATATTGAAACAAATCAAGTAGGAAGACCTGTTATATAATTTTCAGCAGATGACCTACATATTGCAACATATGCCTAAATCTGTTTGCTAAGATGTGTCGTCTGTTGCAGCAGATGTATTATCTGTTGTGATATTTGACTCTACTATTCCATTTCAAGTAACAATTTTAAAACTAAGGATTAAATTATATTCATAGACAACATAAAATAAATCAAAGCCTTTGAAAATTACATGAAATAACTTAACAAATAAGTGAAATGTAAAAAAAATTATTATGGCTACAAATGATCTACTCTACAAATAAATCAACAAGTTAACTAAGGAGAATAACTTATTACATTGACAGACTCAAGCTATAAAGATCTACTCAATATGGACAAGTTGTTCTTCATTCGGTGCTACATAATTCAGCTTTGGTCGTCGTGGATCTTTAATGTCGCTTGCGTACAGTTTCTGAGCTTTCGCTTCTCCATATTTTCATAAGAGAGAAGCATATCTTTTGCGGAGTAATATGGTATCAAGTCCATTATTTGGTACTTGTAATCCATCGCTCAAATACTCGGCGTAAGCGGCAACAAAAAGACCGCAATCCCTGCATTTTAAAAAAATAGATAATCCATATCTTGCAGTTCATGTAAGCGTTGTGAAATTTATGAAATGAAACTAAACCACGATACTTATACTTACAGGATACCAATGGTTTGTTGAGAAATTCCTTCAACATATTGTACATCAAATGGATTACCCATTTTATCCCGGTATGCTTCAATCGTCGACCAATCAGTACGAACCTTTTGGTCCAAAAAGCCACTTATATCAAGGTAAGTAGACAATATTTTGCCTATTTTTGTATCTCATACGATGTCCCGGAATGTCTTCTTTGCAAGATCAAGTCATAAACTCGGATGCTCCTCTCTTTTAGAACGACGACAGCCAACACTCAATGGAATTCATCACCACAATTGATTGGGATGTACACTTCGTCGACCAAATGCCAAGGTAAGCCAGCTGGAACGCTAAAGCCTTTGATGATGTTGATTAAGCATTCCTCATTTTAAAAAACTTTTGACTGCTGTTGACAATACCTATCGTAGGCATTATTGATGTAAATTTTATACAAACAATTGTCTATCGTGTATTTGTATTATTCTTGTGTTTGCAACTTGTCCTTCTTTTGGAGGTAGTAAAAAATGACATCGATGTGCTGCACATATTATCGAACATTTCATATTATGTGATGAAAAAATTAATACACAGATGCAATTAAATAAAATATTAATTAATAGTAATATGTATGACATTTATACCTCATCATTCTAGTAAGTTTGGGGATGTGACATCAAATAGAATTAATTCTTGGTTCCGGAATGTGCAACAACAAAGTCGAACATATCAAAACCAAGACTCAATTTGTTTATTTTGTAGTGTTCGTCATTTTGTTTTCTACGTGATGATTTATATGTGTTCATGTCCTATTTTTACAACAAGAATTGTATAAATCAATATCTTTAAAATTGATTTATGTTCCTGCCAACATGATGCTTTAATAGCCTACCGGCAATCCATTCTGAATAGTCATTGATTAACTTTGTTAATTTTTTTAGATCCTCGTCCGAGATTTTAAACCCTTCAAACGGGTAATTCTTCCGTTCTCTCGAACTAATATGCTCTACTTTTTCTTCTTCTTTAGACGCAGTTGATGGATTATCAACTGTGATATTATGCTCTTCAGCAGTAGCTTCTACTGTGACATCCACCTGAAAAGCCAGAATTATCAATGCTAATTATAGATATACAACAGATTGGCTATCTATTGCAACATATGAGTCTTATGTTGCAACAGATAAATCATCTGCTGGGACAAATTCGAACAAATAAAATAGAGCGGTATGATAATTTCGAATAGATGACCCATCTGTTGCAACATAAGACTCATCCATTGGTATAAATTAAAACAGTACGAAAACCTATTTGATTTGCTGAAACAGACGAACATATATTGCAACAGATAACACATTTGAAGCAATAAGTTAGACAACAGTTGTATATGTTTGTTTGATAATTTTCAGCAAATTTATCATCTGTTGAAACAGATATGTACCTGTTTGTTTGTTGGAACAAATTATATACATTTACCTTCTTCAGCATATGCTGCTCTTCTATGGCCCTTGTACATTAAACAGCGGTGCAAGACAAAGATAGAGGAGTTGCAATTTTACTTTTTTTTATGCTTGATGGTGCCCTGGAAATATCTTTCCTTCTTCTCTTATCCACCTTTATCTCTAGTGGAGTGTATGAATATGAAATCCTCTTTGATGGAATGGCACCCCTCTTAGATGTCATTTCCTTTAAAGAAGCAGTTAGTGCATTAATAACATTAATCACTCCATCATGTTTCGCCTTGTAGTCTTGACATTTGCATGTACAACATTCGCTAGAAGTAACAAAATTTGAATAACTAGTATGATCATAATCATAATGGTTTGTTGTTTCAAAAATTGTAAGAGCAACATCATTAGCCCCAACAACAACACCACTACCACTACCACTATCATCATTAACAACAATAAGGTCACCCTTCAAAATTGTTTTTTTTTTGTGATGGTTGTTGCTCCAAACAATTTCATTTTTATTCTATCAACGACCTTAGGATCCGATAAAGTTTGCACAGACCGTAAAGTAAGAAAAATGGCATCTTCAACTCTCGATTAGTCGAAATAAGCCACGGATGAAAAATCTAAAATAAATCAGTACATATATTAGAATGATGATGAAATTATTTAAAATAAAAACTTGATTAGAATTAGACTTACTGCTTCCTTCGGGGGTTTGAAAAGATCAAGAAATTTTATATTTTTATCAGTTTTGGCCGACAACCATCTCAGAATTCTTGGACAAGAAACTTCTTCCTGGTAGTTCACTTGTTGTCTCAAATAAGGAATGACCTCAAATGCCCAAGCCTATAATATAACGACAATAAATCAAAAGCAATATTGAATAAAAAAATGAATCATATCATAATAAAATAAATATTTACCATGAAAGCCCATGGAAAGACATATAAGTTGACTGTCTTTGGCATTAACGGAGTCAATAAATATTTGACAGTCATTTTGAAGCTTTTATAACACCAAGGATAGATGTTAAATGCCTCAAGATCCTTGGAGAGATTTATTAAATCGAAGCTTATATTGTTGTTAATGTCTCTCGCCCAAAGAATATTATGTATAAACCAAGCCAAGCACAATTATTGCTTGTGCTTCTTTGAAAGCCTTTTACCTTTCAATGTTTTTATCAATTTTTTATTTTTGAAGCTTCCATGTCATCATAATCACTCGACTTGCCTTTGCCTTTTTTTTTGAGAGTGCGGGGCGCTTTTTTTTGGGTTAGAGTAGGTATAACTTGAAAAGGAGAAAAAGGATAATATTTTAGTCCAGTAACTATGGCAAACTCCTTTCAACCAAAATAAACAGGCATGCCACGATAATTTATCCACACCTCATCCATCTTATCTTTATTTTCATACATAAACCTACGCTATCATATACCATTCTCATTTGGAAACAATCATTGTTGTCCTCCGAAAAATCAAGATATTGCCCAAAGCAGCTTTCCCTGAAATAAGAATCCAATTTTTGTTCTCAAAGTATTTTTCTAAAGGCGTTGAAAGATTTTTCTATGACCGACTTAACCACGAAATCACCCATTAAATCTATGGCACCATCGCACTGCATTCTCACAGGATAACGATCAATGCTGAAGGTTTTGACCAAATCTTCGGTGGAAGGGCTATTAGCATTTGGATCACCTCTTTTGAAATATTTCTCCTCCCCATGTTCATTATCTTATACTCCTGGTTGAGATAACGCTTGTAAAGCAAGCTCATAGCCTAGCTGCTTCACTTGTTCCTTTACTTAGAATTGATTCAATTTCTTTTCTTTTGGGAGCCATGTAATCTTAAATTAACAGAAACATAAAATAGATTATAATTGATTAATGCATCGTTAAAAAGAATAACAGTAAATATAACATACACAACAGTAAAATAACAGTTCCAATAGACTACACATCTGTTGCACCAGGTATGTTATCTGTAGTAACATATAACCGACCTGTTGCAATGGATGAGTAAACCGTTGGAAATAATAAAAATAGATCACTCATCTGTTGCACCAGGAAGGTTATTTGTTGCAACATATAACCACTTGTTGCAACGGATGAGTAATCCGTTAGAAATAATAAAAACAGATCACTCATCTATTGCACCAGAAATGTTATCTGTTGCAATAGATGAGTAATTTGTTGGAAATAATTATAATAGATTACTCATCTGTTGTACTAGGTAGGATATCTATTGTGACATATAACCAACTTGTTGCAGTAGATGAGTAATCCATTGGAAACAATAAAAATAGGTTACTCATCTATTGCACCAGGTAGGTTATCTGTTATAGCATATAACCAATCTGTTGCAGCGGATGAGTAATCCGTTGGAAATAATAAAAATAGATCACTCATATGTTGCACTAGGTAGGATATCTGTTGCAATATATAAGCAACCTGTTGTAGCGGATGAGTAATCCATTGGAAATAATAAAAATAGGCCACACATCTGTTGAAACAGATCACTCATCTGTTGCCAAATGAGTTATCTGTTGGATCAATATTGTTTAAATTTATTCCAAACAGAAGAGTCGTTTGTCGTAACAGATGAATGATTTGTTCTATTCATATGTTGCAGTAGATGTTTAATTTGTTGCATCAAATGTTTCAGCTGTTGGAACAGATGGTTAATCTGTTGCGTTAGATGATTAATCTATTGCATCAGATGGTTAATCTGTTGCATCACCATTTTTTCCAAGAAAAACAACAAATCAATCCAGCAACACCAACATAACATACGCACACTAAAAACATCAACGGTGACCAAAAATCACCAACAAATCGAATCAACAGTTCGACAATAAGAACTACAATAATAACAAAAAATTATATTTCACACCGAAAAGAGTAGAGAAGAAATGTTAGAAATTAGGATTTTATTCAGTCCACGTTTCAAATTTAAGCAAGAAATATTAAAATTGTTAACCAATACTAGAAGAGAAGTTGGCTTAAGTCATAATTTTTTACCTGTGAAAGAAGAAATGGGACGACGAAGAACTTGAAGTTGTTGTTACTGGAGAAGTTGACTCAAGTTCCTCTGTTTCTTCATGTCGATTGACGGTTGAAAGTCGAAAAGGAACTCGCCCAGCTATTTATCGCCGGAGCTTGAAGAGAGAAATTTTGTAGAACTATTGGTTGGGAGAGAGTTGACAGACTGTCTCTCTCCTGAGAGAAGAGAGACAGTTGATTTGGAGGAGAGGGGTGTGAGTTGATTTATATTTTTAAAAAGATTAGAAAGTTTTGAAAATATTAATCAAGTCCACAATTAATTTAATCAAGTTTCCTACTTATGTTTGATCCTTTAAGTTGATCAATGTCACCAATCCTTCATTCAAGACTTAAAAGACCTTTCCTTCAATTTTCTCCACTTTCTATGCCATGTCTGCATTTAGGGGTATATTAATTTCATTTTACGAAGGGTAATAGGACCTCCGTAAAGTTTAAATATGTAGTTAAAAATCTAATAATAGGTCGGGAGGACATTTCACCATTTTCTCATATATATATATAACTTAAACTTAGTTAAGAATATCTGTCAAAATTTCTCTCTTTCGAAACAAAACAACAAACAATATTTTATATATGGAGAATATTTAATAGAAAGAAAATTCCTTTTTTGATAAGGACTGACAACAAGTTAAGGAACACAACCTTTTTCCCACTATTTTATAAAGAGGAATCACATTCATGTGAGGAAGAATCTAGTCCCAAATTAAAAGTGAACTATATGATCACATTATATTATGCCCTCAAGATAAAATAAATCATATATCATGATTTCAAACTTTAATTAAAGGGATAATATATCAATGTGTTATTTAACTTAGTTTTTAGCTGACATTTATATTCTTCAATTTTGGATGTGCATAGTGACGGACCCAGATTTTTAGGGTCGTGGGTGGATCAGGGAGGTTTGAACATATAATGATGCTCAAAGTTTTAAGGTTCCGTTGAAAATTAAAGCACCTAGTTATATTATTGACTTCCTAGGTGTTTTATTTTACTTTTATACAGTTTTTATATATTTCTTATATAGTAATACTTTGTCTGCATCAGATTTAATGGGAGCTAGAGCACCACAAAAAAGCACCTAGGTCCGCCCCCGCCCTTGGATGTACGCGAGTAAACACTTAAACTTGTATAAAGTTGAACAAGTAGACACACACGTCCTACGTGGCATCAACGTGGCAATCAGCATGAGATTGCCCCATAGATGCCATGTTAGAACGTGTGTGTCTACTTATACACATCCAAAATTGGAGGACATAGATATTAAATGAGGCCATTGCTTATGTATTACGCCTTAATTAAATGCCATGAATTTAAATACTAGATATAAAAAATCTTCTCATAAAGAACACTTTACTCGTTAATATACTTAGATGTGAATTTAAAATAGTTAAATCAATTTGCTTATTGTATAGTTAAACATCTCAAAAAGGAAAAAACCACAACAAAAGTTGCAATTAGGTGATAAGGTGAACTAGTTGTTTTTAGCTGTCTGGTTGTAGTTTGAAAAAACTTAAATGTGAATCTACAGTAATATTTACAATCATATCATGCTAATTTACCATAGTTAAGACAAAATTTAAGGTGAGAATGTGTATTGATTAATTATGATTTAGTGATAAGAGTGCTAGTTGTAAAGACATATGTATATATGTATTACATTAATAATGTAAAAATTGAATGCGCATAACGACATTTAAGTGTTTATCCAACCAATAATATAAAGATTTTTCGCATTATTATATTTGATCACTTAAAAGTAATAAATGTTGATTCTAAAGGCATGTCGACGGACTTATTATAGTACATAAAATTACATATACAACGATATATTTGTTTACACTATCAATATATATAAGCTAAATTAGTATGTCATATTGCATGTGTATATTATTCAAAGGAAAAGAATAACAAGAAAACATATGCATCGCTCAAATAGAATCATTTGCCAACTTGACGATAAGAAATTCCAAGCGTAGTGAGAAATCCAAATTAAAAAAAATCTTGTACTATATATTTAGAAAAAAAAAAAAAATATGCAGCAAAATTTTCCTATATAAAGGCAAAGAGTTCTTGAGTTAAAATCATCAATAACTTCTTCATTCAAGATATTATTTAGATCTTCTTTTAAAAAAAAAATAAAAAAAATTAATGTTTTGCAACATAGTTCTTGGTGGTGCAATGGGGGACGCCGAGCCTATTTCTATTTCTAATTCTAATTTTTTTTTTTCAAGGGCAATCTTAAAGTAATGATAAAATTATTTTCATTTGTGATTTATCAACCATAAATTCAAACCGCGAGATCATTCACTGATGCTTCTTTTAGGATAAGTTAACCCAATATTTGTTAGATTTTCTCATATTGGTTAAGGTGCCTAAATCTATTTTTCTTCACATAGTATGTCAAAGCTAGGTTTACATCCCTATATTTGTGGTTTACCCAATGTCAGACCGTATGTTATGTTATTCACGTTTCAGTTAATTAGGTCAGTACGTCCGATGATGAGGTGTTAGATTGTACCATATTAATTGAATAAAATAAGCCGTTATCTCCTTTTAAGGTCTTGAATAATTCATACCTATGATCTAAATTTGACGATATTAAATTAGATTGAGAGTCTATTTTTCTACAAGTATCCGATAGAGCTCATGATCAAAAGATAGTCTTATCATTTTGAGAGTCAAACAAGGAATAGGCCGGCCCGGCGTCGTCATTGCACCACTAATAACCATAAGTTGCCTTCTATTTTGTGATTTTGAACATAAGCTTTTTATGAACATCATATCTTTACGAATTGAATCAAGATTCCAGGTAGTATGTAATTCAATCCTCAATAGAGAAAATGATAAATAATACTTAAAACATTCTTTTTACATGTAGGTTATTGATGATCTCGGAGGGCCACATGCACGGTTAGATATTTGTCTAACTATGATTGATGGATAAAATTACCTGATATTTGTTCCTCGTAGAAGATAACAGGTATCCATAGAATTAATTGAGATGCGCAAAAATTAAATTGAACACCACCATTATTTTAAAAAAAATTGGTTGTACCTTCAAACCTGTTGAATTCTCTAGTGTTCAGCACCTTTAAACCCTTTTCATAGTCTTCACTCCCTCCCACACCTTCCTCATAATTATCCTAAACTAGGTAACATATCCGCGCTTCGCGCGTGATAATAATTCATTTCGATAACCCTTCAAATAATACTTTCTCATATACAAATATCAGAAGTGCTAAAAAATCACTCTGCGAAAAAAAAAAAAGTTTAGACTTTAAATCCAAATATATTGGATTTCTAGAATACTTAATGTAACTTGTGAAATTATACCTTTTTCCTCTTTTATCTTCTTTGATTAAATATTTTTCTTTCTTACTTTATTTTTTAAAATGTCAAATCTTTCTTTCCTCTCTTTTAAATATTAAGAAATAATATTAGCTTACAAAAGAAACTCATATGCGGCCATAATAACAGTTTGATAAACTTAATCTCAATAATTCTCAGCAGCAACCCACTGCTTCGATCCACTGCACTTTAAAACAATTGATTTCTTAAGTATATTTAGCCATTTTCACATTTCATGCAGTTAAGGATATTCAACTTTATTACAAACTAAGAAATATTATTTTATATCATTTAAAACTCATGTAGTCCATATATCACAATGACTATCAATTATCTCTTGCCTTTTAGAAGTTTTTGATGTCTGCTAGTTATCCGTCACGAAGCTTATCACAAGGTTCATCACTTATGGAAGAAAGAAAGCCTATGAGTACATTTTACGTAATAATTTTGTGAAACAGTAACACGTTTATTGGAATATCAAAGTTATACCGAATTATTAAGGGATCACGATAGATTTTGTTTGTTAAAATTGTCTTGTCGATGCCTCCCGTCTATAAAATAGAGACAACTTATAGCTCTCTTTCTCTTTGACCAAGTTGATCTTGCATCATCTCAAATTCGTTTTCATGGTAATCCATCAAATTCTCGAGACCTAGAACATGTAGAAATAGATAAGCAAGACATAAATTACATTTTTCGGACCTTGGATGTTGTTATACCTTCTCCTTGTTGCCATTTAATCTTTCATGGTAGAATCAATGTATTACTGTTTGCTTCAACAGGAAATTTAGTTCCCACAAAGACTGATTCGTTCCTCTGCATTTCTGCAAAAAAAAAAAAAAAAATCTTGATATTGAGTCAATTTCTGAATTTTTGCGAGAAAAGTTTTTCTTGATATTGAGTAAATCATATTTTCTACGGTGCACGCAAGCTCTACGAGTTCAGCTTTCAACTTCAATGCCTCACAATCGCGTTTACTGATTATATTGAAGGCATAACGCAAAATAGCTCTAAATACTTCACCATTTTCATAGAACAAAAGTCATATAGTAATTTGCGTTGATTATTGTACGATTACTCATAAGGCAAGTAGTAGAAGCATAACTCATGCCCCTCTTTCTGAATGTGTTTTTAATGTAATAGTTTCTTTCTACAATATCTACTCCAACAACTAATTCATAAAAATGCACCACTCTCAAATGTGATTATAGATCAAGTTCTCAAATAAAAAATAGAGAAAATTAAAATTACCTCTTTCTTTCAAATAAACAAATCGAAGACAAATATAAAACTCTTTTCTCTCTTCAATTTGTCAAAAGGATGATTTGCTACAAGAAGAAAAAAGGAAAGCTTTTTATGTTATCTGATTTTTAAAATGCCCACTAATCAAAACCTCCATATTAAATAATTTTTGGTATAATAATAAAAAGAGTACATCTCTTGCACAATAATATTGATAAATATCTATTGCTCGACGTTCTAAATATACAACAGAAAGAACAACAATATAGTGTACTCCAACAAAGAGATTTGGGAAGTGTAAAGTATACGTAGTTCATACCATTACCTCACACAAAATAGAGAGGTTGTTTCAGATAGATCCCGACTCAGGAGATGTTCCAAATATATTCTGACAAATAAATTACTGAATTGTATTTCAATTTAATATCAAGAAAAGATAAATGTCACTTCACTCATCTATTTAATTCTCACAAGTGAAAATAGAAAAAAGTAAAATATATATAGACCAAGCCCTACTTTGTGTGGTAGAAAGGCTGATTTCGGGCAGACCTACCCTCAACTTAAAAAGAAAGATCTAAGCGGTGCGAATTCGAATTCGTAAGGCTCCAATGTGGGTACCGAATACCCGATGAAAAATAAATAAAAAAAAAAGAATCTCA
Source organism: Capsicum baccatum var. pendulum (assembly GCA_030864225.1). Classification (NCBI taxonomy): domain Eukaryota; kingdom Viridiplantae; phylum Streptophyta; class Magnoliopsida; order Solanales; family Solanaceae; genus Capsicum; species Capsicum baccatum. The sequence continues at coordinate 271,130,786 of CM061550.1, forward strand.
ATGTGTTCAATCGCGAAAAAACATGGAAAACTTTTAAAGTTTCGGTTCGCCTGTCATAATTGTATATTGCTTTTCTTTTATGCACAATAATACACAATGTTAAATTGTTAAACAATACAAAAATGGAGAAGAGGTAACAAATATTACACGATCTAAGAGAAATAAGCAAAACAATATATGCACATAAACAACTGAAAATCATGAAGGCATGAGGATATGAGTATACATATCTTACGAATAGGAATAATCTAAAAGAAGAATCGCTCATCTAAAGGCACAATTACCAGCAACGTAAGGCCTGAAATACAAAAAAAATATAGAATAATAAGAATAATAAATGCAAGAGAAACACTAATACAAATACACATGAAAGAAAAAATTAAGAAAACATGAAGTTTCATGCCTTCTTAAAATTGAAACCTTTAAGTTTTTTATTTGAAATAGCACATATGATGAGTTGAATTCTTCTCCTTTGCTAAATAATTTTTATTTTTCTTTGAGAGTAAGATAAGATTGTGGGACCATGATTTGATTATTGTATTTTTAAGAAGAAAGTTAATAGTAATGGGGAAGGAAAAGGGAAGATTCGGAGTTTTGAAAACTACTTAATAAAGGGTAATTAATGGATTTTATTAAGGAAAATTAATGGGTGGGATTTAAAAAAAAAATTAAAAGGAATAAAAGGTCAAAAAACAGGAAAAAAGACATACTGACCTTAGAGACATGCCACGTCAGCAGTCTCGTATTTCATTTTTATATATATATATAGAGAGAGATATTTACTAGCAATAAATTTAATGTTTTAAAAAATATAATAAATAATAAATGATATTTAATATTAAGAAGTCGTGAGATAAGAATAACTAATTTCGAAATTAATTTAGAAGAGGAGCTTGTTTCATATGTAGTTGGGACAAAATATATGTAATAACTCATTTCGGGATTAGTTATCTCGGGATATAGTGTTTTCTTATCACTCCTTGAGGATGCGATAACTAATCTCATAGTAATAGCTAATCTTGGGATTTATAATTTTCGGAATAACTTGTTTTTCAATCAAACAACCCCTTAAGAACAAAATGGACAAATTTTTTAATCAATGAATGAGTAAAGATGGATGAAGGGAGTATTGGTAGGTGTTTGGTCATCAAAATCATTTTTTATAGAGTTGGAATTACAATCGAAGTTTGAATTTGTGTTTGCGCATGAATATAAATTGAATATGAAAGAAGTAAAAGTAAAAAAAATAAAAATTCATTTTTCTCAAATATAATTTTAAATTATATTTGAAATTTTTATGACCATGCACTATTACTTTTATTAAAATATAAAATAATTTTTTTCAACAAAAATTAAAAATTCTCATATAGCCAAAACAACCCCAAAAAGTCACTTTCAACATAACTTGGGTGGCATCGATTGCAAAAAATGGCACTAAAATAAAACACAAAACCATTATCAAAACAAACCATTTTAATAATAATGCCCCCACAGTATTGATTTGCACAATCTGTATTTTCCTTCCTATCCACAAAAAAAAAAAAAAAAAAAGAGTCCACTCCACACACAAATTGTATAATCATTCATTAATCTTCACAAATATAAATTCACCCAAAAATTAAAAATCAACAAAAAAAATTTCCGTTAAAATTAAATATTGAAAATCTTTGATTTACCATTGTTTGAGTAATAATGGGTAAAGGAGGAAGTGATGAAAACATGGCTGCTTGGCTTCTTGGTGTTAACACCCTCAAGATTCAGCCTTTCAATCTCCCTGCTTTGGGTATTTCTTTTTTACTTTTATTATTGTTATTATTATTTTTTTGCATTTTTCTACTGTTTCTTGAACTTATATATGTTGTAATGTGAGAAAATAATTGTATATGTGGAGCAGCATAAACAGTTTTTCAGAAGTTAAAAAACATTAGTTTTTTTTTTTTTTTTTCAAAAAAGAGATCAAGCATCTAGTAACCCCTAAGATCAAATTTTCTACTAGGCACTCCAACTTCACGGGTCCTAATACTCCGAACTAAATTTTAGTGTATTTTTGTTGAACCTTTTTAGCTGACGTAGCACATGACCTAGTAACCCTTAAGATCATATTTGCTACTACGCACTCCAACTTCACGGGTTCCTATTACCCGAACGAAATTTTAGTGTATTTTTGTTGAACCTCTTTAGCTGACGTGGCACATGACAGTCTTTCACGAGCCTCAGGTGTTTAACTCAACGCAAGGTGTCACATCAGCATAAAAGATTGATAAAAATACCTTAAAATTGAGTTTAGGGGGTAATAACACCTTGGGGGTGTGTCGTAGCAACTTGGACGATAATTCAGGGTACTGGATGTTTATCTCAAAAAAAGAAAAAAGAACACTTTTTTAAAAAGCACTTTTGAGAAAAATATATTTAAAAAGCACGTTTAAAAGTTTGATCGAACATTAATTACTGTATAGTAAGTAGTGTTTTTTTCTAAATTTAAGCATTATTATTTACATTTGAATTGTGGTTAAGAACAGAGTGACTAACATTGTTACTTCATAGGACCCCATGATGTTAGAGTTAGGATGAAGGCTGTTGGTATTTGTGGAAGTGATGTTCACTACCTCAAGGTAAAATCTTCCTTCTGGTTCACTAGTTTGATAGCTCGATTTAGGGGTTGGGAGTGCTCGTGAGGTTCGAACACACATATTGACGCTCAAAGCGTTAAGGTTCCGCATGAAATCCAAAGCACCCAACTATCTTCTTGGTTTCTCGGGTGCTTTTTTGAAGCTTATACCAATTTTTATACCTTTTTTATATAATTATACCTAGTCTGCGTCGGATTTAACAAGTGCTGGAGCACCAAAAAAATGCATGTAGGTCCGCCCGTCTTTATGGTATATAACTCTTGTTAGTATTTAGGTTCGGTGAGTGTTGTGTGGCCTATACTTTGGTTATGTTTCCATTGACTCTACGATGATTATTATTGTGTATAGAGGCCTACCCAAGCATGTAAAAAGAATGAGAGAAACAAACTTGTTGGTACTCCTATTGTTCAAATGTAAAAAATTATGTTATATGGATCCTAACGCTATTATGCTTCTGGTATTGGTATGATTACCATCAATCCTTTTAGAATGTTGTATTGCGTTTTGAAAGGTTAATGTGAAATGCCCAATATCTATATTATATACATGTTTGTTATGTTGCTCGGACTCTCCAAAAATGCTTTGCACTTGTGTTGGTATCGTTGGAGGATTCTACATGCACCTAACGACATTTTTGAAGAGTCCTAGTAGCGTAGCTGTTTGGTAAGAAAAATGAAGTGTGCTTGCAACGCGAGTGAAGTTCTGTTACATTTTCTTGGGCCACATCGTACATTGTCTGGTTAGAGAGACTACAGAAGTTTTGAGAGCAAAGCAACCACAATTTTGCGTCTGAAATTTAAGGTGTGCATCTGTTGAGTGTTTGGTGTGAATTAGAGTACGTAAATGAACTAGAGCCTATTTCCGAACTTTTAGGCTTTAGATACATTATGGAATCTATTTTCTTTGAGCATCAATTTGGTGCTATACTCGATGAATTCATGTCTTCCTTATACAATAAAAACTTATAGTAGTCTCAAACTTGAGAAACATCAGTTAAGCTTCTAATTGGAAATAAATTTTTGAACTTCAGACCTTGAGATGTGCGGATTTTGTGGTTAAAGAGCCAATGGTGATTGGTCATGAATGTGCCGGGATCATAGAAGAAGTTGGTGGTGAAGTCAAGACATTGGTTCCTGGAGATCGTGTAGCACTAGAACCCGGAATTAGTTGCTGGAGATGTGATCTTTGCAAAGAAGGGCGATATAATCTCTGCCCTGAGATGAAGTTCTTCGCTACTCCTCCTGTTCATGGTTCTCTCGCGAATCAGGTACAAACCTTACCTACTTCTATCAATTTTCCACATGTCACGTTGATTTCACATTTAATAAGAAGGCACTCATGGCATAGTCACGTGACCTAATCGTTCTTTGTTGGTTTAGTTAGGTTAGAAGTTGGAATAAAAATGTGAGTAGTTTTTAAATCTAGTACCTATTGAACTTCCATAGATTACATAAATAATAGAATTGATATTGAGCTCGTTTGTCCCTCCGAATATAATCGTTAGTGTACTCAAATTTGCCATAGGCTTATTGTACGTGAGGTCACATAAAATTATGTACAGAGGCATTGTGCAGAATGCAGGGCTTACGGAGTGGTAATAAATTCCAACGTTGACAAAAGCTAAAACACTGATTTCTTTTCGATCACCAACAGGTAGTCCATCCTGCAGATCTATGTTTCAAGCTCCCCGATAATATAAGTTTAGAGGAGGGAGCAATGTGTGAGCCACTTAGTGTTGGTGTTCATGCCTGTCGGCGTGCAAATGTTGGTCCCGAGACAAATATATTAGTGCTGGGAGCTGGACCAATTGGACTTGTCACACTGCTTGCTGCTCGTGCTTTTGGTGCCCCAAGAATTGTTATTGTGGATGTAGATGACTATCGTCTTTCTGTCGCAAAGAAGTTAGGAGCAGATGACATCGTCAAAGTTTCAACTAATATTCAGGTCAGGATCCAAATTTCAAAGTTCTTGCAGTTAATCTCCCATGTTTCTTGTGCACTCTCGAGACCGAATATATAGTTTCTTTCATGCATGATAACTAACTTTATTCGTTATAACAACAGTCACAGAACTATTTTGTCTCGTTAAAATAACTTAACCGACAGTCACAAACTATTAACAGTAAAATAATTGGAAACTTTACCATTATAGTAGTAAAGTTTAGTTGCTTTAATGTGACAAAGTAGTATCGTAACTTTACTGATATAGTGAGTAAAGTTCAGTGACCATTACGAGAAGTTAATCCGTGAATACACAAACATCAAAGTTGAAGATGTTGCCGGTTTTCTTTCCACTTCGCTAACTGGTACTTTTGAACAGGATGTAGCTACGGATATAGAGAACATTCAGAAAGCGATGGGAGTTGGAATCGACGTGAGTTTTGACTGTGCTGGCTTTAACAAAACCATGTCGACTGCCCTTGGTGCAACTCGTCCAGGCGGCAAAGTTTGCTTGGTGGGAATGGGACATCACGAGATGACTGTTCCTCTCACTCCAGCTGCTGCAAGGTACAATAACAACTATGCATCAATCTAACTAAGTTGGAGTTGACAATATGAATCTTCACTGATCATATCGCTTTATTTAAGTTCGTCACACACCAGTATTATAGGAAGTGTACAATAATGAGTACCATACATATAAATCTCAAACAAGACTAACAGACTATTAGAAAACATATGATCTAAAAGTAAACGTACTAGCCTGATTAAAATAAGGAAAATGCTCTGTTTCCACCCTGAACTATACATGAAATTGACGTGACACACCCGAACTTTAGGAGGGTCCTATTACCCCCTGGACTAATTAAAACTGTATTTTTTGCAACCTTAGTATCTACGTGGCACATCAGTGAATCAACACTGAAGGTCCACGTAGGCACACGTATGTGCCACGTAGGCACTAAGGTTGCCAAAAGTATGGTTTTAATTAGTCCAGAGGTAGTAGGACCCTCCTAAAGTTCGGGTGTGTCTCAGCAATTTCGTGTATAATTCAGGGTGGAAACAGAGCATTTTCTCATTAAAATATATTCCCAACTAATTCGTATTAGTTATACCTATGACGCTCACACACTTCAAAGTGCTTCCAGGTGTGTGTATCAGATCCTCCAAGTAGTGCATTTTGTAAGGATCTGGCATGAGTGCGACAATGTTTTGTCGAGAGTCTTGAGCAACAGAGGTTTATATAGATCTTTTTCCCTCTAAAACTTTAATTCTAGAAACGTGAGTTCTCGGCCCTTCAAAGCAAAGCTTTGTTCCTCCCTAGCCAAATTGGGAATTGTTCTCCGTATCTGCTTTATCTCTTTTGGTACCATATCAGGAGGTCAATGTCATCGGAATATTTCTATACTAGAATATGTGGCCTAGGTGTCTTGAGGTCTTAAGAAGTGGAAAGATAGATATGAAACCTTCTTAAGTTAGCGTCAGCTATCTGAATCCTCGTTGACCATATCACTCTATTTTAGTTCGTCTTGGACCAAAATTATACAGAATAGAAAAATAGAAAGCACTAGAAATTCTCTACATTTTCTAATTGGTATTGCTCATCATGATTGTTTTCCCATGTAAGTCGGGGGTCTATCGGAAAAGGTCTCTCTACCCCCACAAAGGTAGTGGTAGGGTCTGCATACGTTCTACCTTTCCCAGACTCGACTTGTGGGAATGTCGTTGATAGTTTACCTGACTAAAACTTTTGTTATTTTTCGCTAACAATTAAGTTATGGTTCGTTCATTTCTGTATCCCTTTTGCCGTGTCACACTAATGTTTCGACAATTGTGGTTCAGGGAGGTCGATGTCATCGGCATATTTCGCTACAAGAATACGTGGCCGTTGTGTCTCGAGTTCTTAAGAAGTGGAAAGATTGATGTGAAACCATTGATCACACACAGGTTTGGCTTCTCTCAAAAGGAAGTTGAAGAAGCTTTTGAAACAAGTGCTCGTGGTGGTGATGCTATCAAAGTCATGTTTAATCTGTAAAAATACAAATGAGAAAATAAGTTTTACCAAATGTTTCTGAGAAATGTTTTATCAAAAAAAGATGTTTTATGCTTAAGAGAACTGCTATGTATTAGTTGAAAATGTTTGAGAATGGTGAAATAAAGTAGTTGGTTAACTTATCTAGTAATGAGTTGCTTTATCATGTGTCTAGGGAGCAAGTCATAGTTTGAGTGTTTAAATGAAATTTACTACCAAGAATGTAAATCGAAAGTGTCTGATAAAAAATACTTTATCATATGGTTAGGGAACAAGTCAATAGTTGAGCATTTAAATGAAATTTACTAGCAAATTTAAGGAGTTGTGCGTATTAATTACTACTCGATTAATCTTTATTCACGTGTACTTAAGCTTCTGCCTCTCGCTATATGCGGAGTCAGAATAAGAATCGAACCTGAAAGTATTTATTGCACCAGCGTTATAAAAAAATTAATAACTATTAGGAACAAATATAAAAATGCTCATTTTTTGTCAAAAATAAAAGAGATAAAGCATCCAATACCCTCGAACTATGAACAAAGTTGCTACGACACACTTCAATTTCATGGGGGGTTCTATTACCCCTGAACTTTATTTTAGCTTAATTTTGTCACCATTTTGTGTTAATGTGCACCTTGCGTGAAGTTAAACACCTGACGCACATGAAGGACTGCCACGTGCCATGTCAACTAAAAAAATTGACAAAAATACGCTAAAATTCAGGGGTAATAAACCCCCCATAAAGTGTAGGAGCGTATCGTAGCAAATTTGGTCAAAGGATTACTAGATGCTTATATCAAAATACGAGACCAAACTACTCAAAAATATATCAAGATGACTACTTTGTACCTACTCCTAAATATAAAGGACCATTTTTGTTATTATCTTACATTAATAAACTCCAACTAATAAAGTACACAAACTTTTAACTCAACAAGTTGTAGTTGACTTGACTATGAAGTCTTCATAGTTCATCTCAATTCACACTATAAATTAACAATTTTCTTTTGCATATAGTTAGTTAGTTATGTTCTTGATTTGTTTAACAAAATGGCAATTTCCTTTTCTTATTTTCTTATAATATTGCTCATCTTTTTCTTTCCATTACATAACTTAGCTCAAAATAATGGCAGAGTATCTACTAGTAGTTCTGTTAGTGCAACATATGAAAGTACCCCATGGCTTTCACCATCTGGTGATTTTGCATTTGGTTTCCAAAAAGCTGAAGAAAATAAAGACCAGTTCTTGCTTTGTATATGGTATGAAAATATTGAAGAAAAAACTATAGTATGGCATGCTAATATGAGTGATTTAGTGCCACAAGGATCGATATTGTATCTTGATCCTCAAAGAGGTCTTATACTTAATGATCCTCAAGGGAATGCCCTTTGGAGAACTGATATAGTTTTTGGTAATGTTGATTATGGATTCATGAATGATACTGGAAACTTTGTTGTAATGGGAAGTGATTCTAGTGGTCCATTGTGGGAAAGTTTTGGAAATCCAACTGATACTTTGTTGCCAAATCAAATATTGGAAAGAGGAAGCTTCCTTGTTTCTCAAAAGTCAGAAGCTAATTTCACTCAAGGTAAGCGTTGAACTCTGTGGCCAACTCATTTGATTGTTTAATGAAGAGTAAACATCTATTATCCCCAAACTATGATCAAATTTGCTGCGACACACTCCAACTTCACGGAGGTTATATTACCCCGATCTAAATTTTAACGTATTTTTGTCAATCCTTTTAGCTGACGTGACACTTTTTGTCAATCTTCTTAGCTGACATGACACCTTTGACGTGAGCCCCATTTTGTGTGTAAAGGTGCCATGTCAGTAGTGACAAAAATATGCTAAAAGACCCCTGTGAAGTTGGAGTGTATCGTAGCAACTTTGGCCATAGTTCGAGGGGGTACTGGATGCTTTTCTCTTTAATGTATTATGGGAATTTATCATGAATTGACTAGTTTTATGCTGGCTGACAGACTACCGCGACCCTTGTTCTTTATTTAGGCTTGGGATCGGCAAAGTGAGCAAAGCTCACATAGGCAGAGTTAGGAATATGTTTTAGTCATATTAGTACTTTTGCTTTAGCTCCTATGCTTTTAGGAGTCTTTTTAGCCCATATATGAGATTTTTATGCCAGTAGATGAACTTAAATGGAGAAACATGGTATTCCTACGGTTGAATCCAACTTGTTTGAGATTGAGGCGTAGTTGTTGTTGTAGGTCTCATCACTCACTCTCACGTGTGTGCCTAGTTCTTTTCCATTAGCGAGGGTGTACTTTTAGATTATTTGATTATGTTATGTCTCGGCAGGTAGGTTTTATCTTCGGATGCTTGATAATGGGAATTTGGTGCTTGTTACACAGAGTGTACTTTCCAATATGGATTATGATGATGAGTACTATAACAGTCAAACTTTCGACTCAACTAATGCAACGAATTCTGGGGACAAGTTGGTTTTTGAAGAGAATGGCGTGATGAGCGTATTGAAGAGAAACAATCAAAGGCAAATTCTTACTCCGCGATCCATTCCTTCAGCTTCGCAAAATTATCATCGCGTGACACTTAACTTTGAAGGAGTTCTTACTCATTATTATCATTCAAGGATTTCGGATAGCAGTGGCTGGAATGTTTTGTGGTCTCAACCGAATAATATATGCATCGAAATTGATGGAGACAAAGGAACTGGTGCTTGTGGTTACAACAATGTATGCAATCTTGGTACAAACAATAGACCAGTTTGTAACTGTCCACAAGGATACTCACTGGTTGATCCGAACGATGCTTATGGCGACTGCAAACCAGATTTTTCTATAAGTTGTGATGAAGTTGGGAGGGGTTCACCTGAAGATTTTTACAGTTTTATCACGATTCGTGATACTGATTGGCCGAAATCTGACTTTCAGCTAATTAGCCCTTCAACTGAACAAGACTGCCAAAATGCTTGTCTGAATGATTGTTTTTGTGCTGTTGCCATTTATAGAAGCAATAGTTGCTGGAAAAAGAAGCTGCCGCTGTCGAATGGGAGAATAGACACTAATCTGAATTCGAAAGCTTTTATGAAAATAAGGAAAGATGGTGTTCTTGGCCTTCCAATCCCGGGATCTCATCAAAAAAATAGTTGGCGAATATGGGCAATTTTCGCGTCTTCACTCTTAGGCAGCTCCGTGTTGGTAAATGTTCTGCTCATTGGCGTATTCTGTTGGGGATTCTTCCACATTTATAAAAAGAAAGTGAACGTACTTCGCCCTACAAGTCATGTGACGGACTCTTTCTGTCATAGTTTTACGTATAAAGAACTTGTAGAAGCCACAGACGAGTTCAAGGAAGAGCTAGGCAGGGGTGCCTACGGGATTGTTTATAAAGGGGTGATGTCTGGCGGTTCAAGAAGCGTAGTCGCTATAAAGAAGCTGGACAGAGTTGCTCATGAGGCAGAGAAAGACTTCATGACTGAAGTAAATGTGATTAGTCAGACTCATCACAAGAATTTGGTCCGTCTGATTGGATATTGTAACGAGGGACCTCATCGTTTGTTGGTCTACGAGTATATGAGTAATGGAACTCTTGCAAGTTTCATATTTAGTGATCCGAGACCTACTTGGAGTCAGAGGACAAATATCGCGATGGGCATTGCAAGGGGACTTGCATACCTCCACGAGGAGTGCAGTACGCAGATTATCCATTGTGACATAAAACCTCAAAACATTCTCCTTGATGACTACCACGTTGCTCGAATATCAGATTTTGGATTGTCTAAACTGCTGAAGATCAACCAGAGTCGAACGGATACTAACATTAGAGGTACAAGAGGCTACGTTGCTCCAGAATGGTTTAGGACTAGTCCAGTCACGGTTAAGGTAGATGTTTACAGCTTTGGTGTACTGCTACTAGAGATCATCACTTGCCGGAAATGTTTGGAGAATGACGAAAGCTATGGAACGGAGGCAATTCTTACGTATTGGGTTCTGGACTGCTTTCAAGAAGGAAAGTTAGAAACTTTGGTGCAAAGTGATATCGAGGGCTTGAATGACAAGAAGCAGCTCGAGAGGTTCGTGATGGTTGGTATTTGGTGCATTCAGGAGGATCCATCGACGAGGCCTACTATGAGGAAGGTTTGTCAAATGCTTGAAGGATCTGTTGGAGTGACTACTCCACCATGTCCATATAATTTTAGCAATACTATTTAACATCATAGGCCTCATTTACGTGCGATTTCCTCCTCTGTATGTATTTCTGTGTTCGAGTTGTCTAGTTCTATTACTTGCTTTCATGTTGAGTATTCATAAAATTGTAGTTATATCCATTATCTCATGCTTGAAGGGCATAAGCAGTAGTACTAGTTTTCATCTTATGCATTTACTAGTGAAGAACTAAGCAAAATTTGGGCAATCTTATAGTCGGGAACAACCTCTCTACCTTCACAAGGCAGTAGTTAAGGTTGCATGCCCACCACCTTTCCCAGACCCCACTTGTAGGATACATGGGAATGTTGTTGTTGTTGTAACCGAGAAATTGCCCATTGGTTAGTCAGCTCAACCCTAGTGGGTCCACATGTTTGAAACATGCGGGGATTATGGCCCGCTTCTCTATCCTACTCCCAATTAATACCACTCGTCATGTCCGCAGTGATGAAGCCAGGATTTTTTACTAACGGGGTTCAGAAGTAAACATACGAACTAGTCGAAGGGGGTTCAACATCTATATATATAAAAATAATTTTAATCATGTATAAATAGTATAATTTTTTATCGAAAGAATTACTAGTTATATGCGCTCGATCCACATATCACTCGTTGAACTGAAGTCCGGAGGCAACAATTTTTGGGCATCTTAGCAAGAGCGTTCCACCTTTCACAAGTGGTCTCGAGTCTTTTTTCCTTATAGTTCATACTATGCAATGTAAATCTGAATTAGTCGGACTAATGTGTCTGAGGAACTGGAGGGTTAAACCAATAAAATTTCTGATACATACAGACATAGATGGCTATTGCTTATTTGCTAGTTTTCAATGGACCAAGTCAACTTTTTTTTTTTTAAATTGTTACATAATTAACTTATGTGGCTAAAAATCCAAATTATTTTAATCTTATGTGTTCCTATCCAAGTAAAAATCTGTTGACTTAATATGAAGCACTTTCTTTTGAGTCTTGAATGAATCATTAGACTTTTCTTTCCCATTATCTGAATTTTGACTAAGTTTGAATAACATGTCAATTAAACCAATTGCCAAACTCTTTAGAAATGTCAAAAAAGTAATACAAAATAGGCATCCCTAACTTCCAAGAAGGCAAGAAATCTTTGTTATTACCTAAGTTGCTCGGACTCTTTAAAAATGTCTACGAGTGTGTGTTGGATCCTCCAAAAATAGTGTATTTTTGAAGGATCTGATACGGGTGCGGCAACATTTTTGGAGAGTCCGAGTAACTTGAGTTATCACCTTTCTGGATAATGTTGATACAGGTGCAGCAAAATTTTTGAAGAGTTCGAACAACTTGAGTTATCATCTTTCTAGATAATGTTAGTCTTGTGTCTAATAGTTGCTCATATATTTCTCAGCCTACAGATAAAATATCAGACTGTCTGTTTTATGTTTATAATAAATTATTTATTGAGAATGTGGTCTCACACTTTCTCATAAGATTTTCTATTTTCTAAAAAAGAACCATTTAACAAGTGGATGGCCATGATTTTTGTAACAAAAAGTTTTCTCTTAATTAAAAGTTCCTTGTAGATTGGAAAGTCCTATGTTGTCAATCAAGATTTTGGTTCATAATATTCAAAGCCATCAATCATTTAATAGTGTAAAAGTATTGACTCTCCAATTCTTGAATTCCACTTGTGACTTCAATAACAAACCCCAATTTTCTTTTGTTAAAAGACTATGAGGTATTTTGACTAAGCTTATAAGCCGGTCAAATAGACTTTATAAGTAATCGCGTGATTGGATAGAAGTGCTGAAACAAGCTTATCGACTATTTAAGGTGGTTACATTTCCATGTTATTGTACTTGTGAAATCCCAAACAAAACAAAAATAATGATCAAAGTGAGTTTGTTACTTTTTCTCCTACTCAACTTGTTGATTCATATTCCAAATTTTGCATCGTCACAAACCAAAAATGATGTGAAAATTGGATCATCACTCATTGCTGGTGATGATAAAACATCTCCATGGATTTCTCCTAATGGAGATTTTGCATTTGGATTCCAACAACTAGGTAATGAAGATCAATTCCTAGTGTCAATATGGTACAACAAAATACCAGAAAAAACTATAGTTTGGTATGCAAATGGTGATAATCCATGTCCTAAAGGATCAAGAATCGAGCTACTTGCTGATCGTGGATTAGTCCTTACTAGTCCACAGCAAGATGAGACTTTGATTTCTGATCCTTTGATTGGTGTTGTTGCTTATGGTTCTATGAAAGATACCGGTAATTTCGTGGTTGTTAACAAAGATTCTGAAAGTTTATGGGAAAGTTTCAATCAAAGTACAGATACAATCTTGCCAACTCAAGCATTTGCAGAAGGATTCAAGATTTCATCTCGTCGATCAGAGACTAACTTTTCGAGGGGTAGATTCTTGCTCAGGATGTTTAAAAATGGGAATATTGGAATTGCTACTGTGAACTTGCCTAGTGAATATATCAATGAGAACTTTTTCTTGATTCGTAGCTTCGATCAGTTGAATGCAACGAATTATCAGTTGAAGTTCAATGAATCAGGCCAAATTTTCCACTTGGTGAACAACAGCAAAGAGGTTGTTCTATCAAAGGGTGATATTGGACCATCAACACGGTTCTATCATCGTGCCACGCTCAATTTTGATGGCGTATTTACTCTCTATCAGCACCCGAAAGAGCCTAAAAGTACTGATGTTTGGTCTACTGTATGGTCAGTTCCTGATAATATTTGCTATAGTTTTCCTACTCAAAAAGGTACTGGTGTATGTGGATTTAACAGAATTTGCAGACTAAGTATCGACAAAAGACCGGATTGTCAGTGTCCGCGAGGGTTTTCACTAGTCGATCCAGAGGATGATTACAAAGGTTGCATACCGGATTTCGTGCAGGAGTGTGGTGACAATCAAGATAATGCAAGAAATGATCAGGTTGAGATGGAAACTGTAACGAACATCGATTGGCCTACAAGTGATTACGAGCAACTTCAGCCTTTCGATGAAGAAAAATGTAAGACAGCATGTTTGAATGATTGTATGTGTGCTGTTTCGATTTTTCGAGAAAATAGTTGTTGGAAGAAGAAGTTGCCCCTTTCAAATGGTAGAGTGGATAATAGAGTGAACTCTAAAGCATTCATCAAAAGAAGGAGAGGTAACATTGCTTTAGAGGATCCTAATACTTCAAAGCCAAACAAGAATCAAGAAACTATCATCATTATTATATCAGTGTTCTTAGGTAGTTCTGTTTTTGTTAATTGCCTACTTCTAGTAGTACTTTCTCTTGTTTTTTTGCTCATTTATCGTAACAAAATCTCAACGTTTGATCGAAATGGAAGTACCATGGATCAAACATTGAGGTACTTTTCATACAAAGATATGTCAAAAGCCACAGAAGGATTCAAGGAAGAACTTGGAAGAGGGGCATTTGGGATAGTCTACAAAGGTGTTGTCGAGATAGGCAGTCCTATTCCGGTAGCTGTCAAGAAGTTGGATCGGGTAGTCCAAGACGGAGATAAGGAATTCAAGACCGAGGTGAATGTGATAGGCCAAACACATCACAAGAATCTAGTCCGTTTAATCGGATTTTGTGATGAAGGTCCTCATAGGTTGCTTGCCTATGAGTTCATGAACAATGGTTCATTATCAAATTTTCTCTTTGGAGATCTAAAATTGACATGGAACCAAAGGACTCAAGTGGCACTCGGGATAGCAAGAGGGCTATTGTACTTGCACGACGAGTGCAGCACACAGATCATTCATTGCGACATAAAACCACAAAACATTCTTCTTGATGATCATTATGATCCAAGAATATCGGATTTTGGACTAGCAAAGTTGTTGAGGATGGATCAAACCGAGACTCAAACAGCGATAAGAGGAACGAAAGGGTACGTTGCACCAGAATGGTTTCGAAACATGCCAATCACAGTGAAAGCAGATGTGTATAGCTTTGGTGTTTTGCTACTTGAAATCATTTGTTGTAGGAGAAATGTGGACTTTGATGTTGGTGAAGATAGAGCAATTTTGACTTATTGGGCTTATGATTGTTACCAAGAAGGTACAATATATGAACTTGTTGAAAATGATTCTGATGCAATTAGTGATAGAAAAAAATTAGAAAAATTTCTAATGGTAGCTATTTGGTGCATTCAAGAAGATTCTTCATTGAGACCTACTATGAAAAAAGTAGTGCTAATGCTTGAAGAAATTGTTGAAGTTCCTAGTCCTCCATGCCCAAATCCTTATAGGACTGAAAATTCTCTTGTAGACGCGGTCTAATAGAGAATTTCATCAATCCAAAGCACGAAGCATCCTGCATTCGTGCAACTCCAGAGGAAATGTCGCTTCCCGGGGTGTAATGTTATTGGTAGCCTACACTGACGCAAGCATCAATAGCTGATTTCATGGCTCGAGAACCAATGACTTATAGTATGTATAACAAATTTGCTATTGTTTTCTACTTGTTTATATTGATCTAGGGATAATTATTGTATACATTTTTAATCACTTGTATACATGCATAGTTTAGTGAATATTGTTGTAATTATGATATTGATAAATTCTTTATCTATAGATAGGTAGATATTGTTAGTACTCATTCTTTACTTGCAACTTGCTAAGTAGCATACATTAGGTTTCTTGATTTTTCCATTAACTCCATTATGACAATATACAAAATGTTTTGTTTTAACTACTAATTTATGAGTAGGTTGATATATAAAATGCAAATTTGGGTTAATTTGGGAGGATTGAGTTATCCCTTTACATAATTCATCTTGATTCAACTCATTTTGACCCGGGAAACCTTTGGGTGGGTTAAATTATGATCTAATAATTAACTTAATCCATTTTGACCTGATCTGCTCATTTGCTACCCCTACGAGTACTCCTGTAAGGGGACACCTCAAGCAATTTCCTACTAGAAAAGTGTTACTGACTTGTTAGAATTTGATTTGACATCAAGAATATTAATTTTCATATGTACTATAGGAAATTGAAAATTATTACTTTTTTGTGAGTATATGTTTAATTGAAAAATTAATGTATACATTTAGGAGGTTTATAGTTTTGGGGTGTGGTGGGGGGTGCCTAAAATTTTTGAGAAACTGCATATAAATCTCGACAGTTTGTAACTTAATTACAGATAATCCCCACATTTTGCATAATTATTGAAAAAATTTGATTTTGGATTTGTCGAGATACATAATTTGTTCCCGATACATCCAACGAATATACATTTTTTCCTTTGTAAAGATACATAATTTGCTCTTGATACATTTTTTCTGATTTGTCTGTCAAGATACATAATTAGCCCCTGATATATCCAATGAAGAAACATAATTAGTTGTGATTTTTGTAATTACTTTGTCAGGGTGGAAATTTATATAAATATGATAAAATAAGGTGTATGTTTATGTTATTTTTTCCAAAATTTTACACACGCCTAGTCTTGGTACTTTAATTTGTAGCCGTTGTAAGTGATACTCCATTTATTACAATGTATACCAAATGCATAATTAGTATATTTGAATAGGGAATGATTAAGTAAAAAAAAAATTAAAAACAACAATAGGGTGGAAACTAGAGAAGTCATTTCAATCATCAAAATGTCCTCCTTGCTGAATAAAATGTTATTTCCTTCGTTTTAATTTGTTTGTTTAATTTTTGATGGACACAAATGTTAAGAAAATAAAGAAAACTTTTATATCTTGTTGTCTGAAAATTAAAGATATATAGAATGTACAAAAATGTCATTTAATCTCATAATTCGCGTGGAAAGTTAAAAATTAAGAATTTCAAAAAAAAAAAGAAAAAGAAAGAAAAGACATTGTTTTTAAACAGATTAAAAAAAAAAAGTAAGACAAACAACTTGAAATCAAAGGAGTATTTTGTTAGAATTTGACATCAAGAATCTTGGTTGCAAAATATTAGTTTTTCCTACGTGCAATACAAAATTAAAATTTTATTATTTCCTCCGTTTAAAAAAAAATGACCTACTTTTCTTTTTAGTTCGTTTAAAAAAGAATGACTTCTTTCTTTTTTTGGCAATACTTTAATTTCAACTTTTCACATGACATGTTTATGACCACAAGATTAAAAGACATTTTGGTACATTTGACACAACTTTAATTTAAGGCCACAAGATTCAAAAGTCTTCTTTATTTTCTTAAAATTTATGCCAAGTCAAAGTACGTTATTCTTTTTGAAACGGAGGAAGTACTTTTTTTTTGGGCTACTATTTGTCTAGATTGAAAAACTTATTACAAAATACTATTACTAGATTTTGTTGATAGATTATTGAAAAAGATAAAAGTGAGAATTTTTAGGGTTGATATTAGAAGGTTGAATACAAAATTAATAGGGCTAATGCTACTACTCATCCCTCTCAGACCATCCAAGTTAAGTGGATATCTCCTATTAGAGGTCACTATAAACTTAACACTGATAGGTCTACTTTTGCGAACCTTGGGAAGGTAGGCACTAAGGGTGTCATTAGAAATAAAAATGGAAACTAGGTAGTGGACTTCACCCATAGAAGTCACTATAAGATTACTACTGATGGATCTGCTTTTGTGAACCCTGGGAAGAGAGGCACTAGGGGTGTCATTAGAAATAAAATTGGGAATTGGGTAGTGGGCTTCACCCATAGAAGTCACTATAAACTTAACACTGATGGATTTACTTTTGGAAACCCTGGGAAGGGAGGCACTAAGGGTGTCAATGAAAATGAAAATGGGGAATGGGTGGTGGGCTTCACCCATGAAGGTCACTATAAATTTAACACTGATGAATCTGCTTTTGGAAACCATGGAAAGGGAGGCATTGGGTGTCATTAGGGGACTGAGTGGTGAGCTTCACCCATAGAGGTCATTATAAACTTAACACTAATGGATCTGTTTTTTAGGAATCCTGGGAAGGGTGGCACTGTCATTATAAACTTAACATTGACGAGTTTGCTTTTGGGAACCCTGGGAAGAGGGACGCTAGGGGTGTCATTAGAAATGAAAATGGGGACTAAGGGTGTCATTAGAAATGAAAATGGGGGCTGGTTGGTGGGCTTCACCCATAGAGGTCACTACAAACTTAAGACTGATGAGTCTGCTTTTGAAAATCCTGGGAAGGAAGGAACTAGGGGTGTCATTAGAAATGAAAATGGGTACTGAGTGGTGGGCTTCACTCATAGTATTTTCTGCACTACCAACAACATGGTTGAACTACTAGCTTTAAAGCAAGGTCTGGAGCTAATCTTAGACCAGAGTCTCACACCCTTGGAGGCGACTCAGGTAATTCACATGATTAGCAATATACATCATGTTATAATTCACTTATTGTTGAATACAGATTATTGATGAGGAGGAAGGATAATCCAGTCGTGAAGCATAACTTCAAAGAGCAGAATCAAATAGCAAACCAACTAAAAAATGTTCTATTTTGTAGAACAAACTTGTAATTAAGCCATTGTATGGTTAATTATGACAAATTCAATGGTAGCAACTCCACTACCCCCATTATTATGTAGTTTTATTATTATGAATATATGAATATGCAAGTTTAACCAAAATGCAATTATTATTTTTTTTATCATTTGGACTAAATTGGTAAAATATTTTTAAGTAAAAATTGTGTTAGGTGAAATTTCAATTCAAGTCTCGACAATCCGTCGATATTATTTATATCAAAGTGGAGCCAGTGATGGACCATTTAATTTTAAGTACATATATTTTTATCAACGTTCTTTTGATGTTGTATGTAGACATATTTTATTTTCTTCCTTCCTTGTTTTTTACTGTTATTTTGGTCTAGGGTGGGGGATAGATTACACAATGAATGTCTTTTTTTTTAAATTGACAGCCTAATAATCTGTCTATAGATGGATTTTTTTTTAAAGGAAAACAGTGAAACCAAAAATGATTTATTTCTGTCAGTCTAGAAATTAAAGTCTGGAGACCAATATATTGTTGGTGGCCTAAAATTTTGGGCTATTTTGTTTTTGTAGTTTTTTGTGAGTTTCTCTTTCATCATCCTGGGGTAGGGGGTGGGGGGTTTCCTAGGTGGGGTATTCTTATTGGAGTCGATTAAATTCGAATTGACACCAAGAAGTCCCACATTAGAGGGTAAAGTGCCCCTTAAGAAAGGCAATTTCGGAGCCAAGGAGACTCGAACCTGAGATATCGGGTTAAAAATGAAGGAGTACCTGCTACTGCACCACAATCCTTATTGGTCGCGAGAACTAATTTCACGTATGGGCATTTAATTTTAATTTACTATGAATCATTAAATTATTTTTCATAATATTTTTTTTTTTGTCAATTAAATACATTAAAATATTACGATAATTACTAAACTATTTTTTGTAATACAAAATTATTCAGTTTTGTCTAGATATTATAGAAAGTCCTATTTTTTGTAATACAAAATTATTCAGCTTTGTCTAGATATTATAGAAAGTCTCTAATAGTGAAAAAAGAGAGGAGATATTTCAAAGATACTGATGCAAAATTGATCAAATAAAGGATTTATAGATGTTATAACCAAGTAAATTATATTCTTTTATATGTTATCGTGTATTTGGTGAAATGAAAATTTTTATCTCAACATAAATTATGGGATTGACAAGAAAGTATTTTAAGTAGAATTCCCATTATCTTAGCAAGAGTTATTGCAGTAGGAAAATGACTTGGAGGATTTGAAAAGCAATGTAATATATTATAATTTTCAAAGTTTAGTCAAGATTTCACTCATTAAGATTTTTACTCGTGTTTGATTTGGTATTGCTATCACATTTGATTTTGAGAATTATAATGATATTGCTGAAGAGTATTTTTGACAAGAAAAGTTTGGGTCAGGGGTATAACACGTTGTCATGGTCTGAACTAACAAATCGTGCGGACATCATAGTTAGGTGAATCCTTATTAGCCAACTAAAATATGCAGACTTCTATTTTAAGAGAATATCAAATTAAATATAACAAGTAAATTAAATATCAATAAATAATTTTTCAAAAATTTCTTACAGTTGTCCTTCATTATCCTAAAACTTGGTTAGATATGTACAAGATCTACCTATTATATAATAGACAGAGAATAATACAAATAATATAAGGACTCTAACATCTGCCAAGGAGGAAGTGTAAAAGTTAGTGTCGAATCTCGTTATTCATCTAGGAACTGCAAACTAACCTACATCTAGTTTACACCCCCAGAAGAAATGTAGAATATTAGGGTCAGTAGGCATCATCAGTGTTAGTCCACATAATCATAAAATAGAATTGAAAAAAAAAATAAAAATCATGACATCTTAATAGAGTATAATTCAACTAAGGTTGTCATATCATTATAACACTTTGCTTATATAAATTACAATTTCCTAACGCTATTAATGAGATTATATTCACCACTAGCATTAATTCACATCATCTACTACGATTCAAAATTAAACCATCACTATTACCCCTTTATTCTAATTACTTCATTGCCCACATCTATAGGTTCAACCCAGTAATCATAGACAACTCACACTAAACTCTTAGGCTAACAATCAAACGCTCTCTTATAATATTAAAGAATAATAACGAGCCAATCGGGTAAGCCTCATTTACAACAAGTATAAATAAAGCAAGTCGACCAACATATAGCAAGTAAGCTCAGAATTTTACTTTTTTAAGTACATGTAACACAGGGATTTGGGCTGTAGGTGACAAAAAAGTTTTAAAATGAGGTGTAGGTGATGTCTTAATAATTGAGTGGAGGTGACAATTACTTTATTATGAATTAAGAAAGTTGGGTAAGTTTCAGGATAGCCCATAAGTTTTTAAATTTACACTTTGATCAAAATATTTACCTAATATAACGAAAAACGGAGAAAAAAAAGCCGTCTTTCTCTCTCTTCTCATCCATTGTTGTTTTTTCTCTTTTAGCAATTTTTGTTGTTCATTGTTGCTGCTTCTTTATTCATCATCTTCTACTTCATTATCATCATTTTATACTTCATTATCATCTCCATCTTCTTGTTGACCATTTGTTGTTGTTGTTGTTACCGCTATTGTTGCTATTTGACCAATTTTTTAGGTCAAATTTTATTTCGTACATCACTTTTCACCTTGACATTACTTCATAGGAGACTTTGGTAAGTCAAATTATGATTTTTAATTGAATTTATCATCTGAGTAATTGTTATTGTTCTATTTTTTAAATAATAGATAGCACGTGAACATGAATGCAACATAAGAGTCATCTGTTCAGATCTATTTCAATGGAAGAATTATATGTTAGATTCATGTTTATGGTTCTATAGTGCCGTAACATGAATCGAACAGATGAGTCATCTGTTGCAATATATGGCCCATCTGTTGCAACATATTAGTTATCTGGTGCAACATGATAAAAATCTGTTGCAACATATTAGTAACCTATTGCAACAGAATTTGAACTGAATTCCAATAGACATGTTGTCTGTTGTAATAGGGTAAATATCTGTTGCAACAGTTTATTAACCTATTGCAATAAAACCTGAACTTGATTCCAACAGACGGTAAATATCTGTTGCAACATATTAATAACCTATTGCGATAGAACCTGACCTCGATTCTAACAGATCGTCGTTTGTTGCAACAGGCAAGTCATTTGTCGCAACAGGTTAATTATTTATTGTAATATGTCACTCATCTGTTGGAATCAATTTCAAAGGTACCTCAGAATTGTAACATCAATCCCAACAGGTGCTTCATCTGTTGCAACAGATATATAGTCTGTTTTAACATATGATTCACCTTTTACAACAGATGACTCTTTGTTAAAATCAGCTTTAGGAGCGTAACATGAATCCTGATAGGTAAGTAGTAAGTTGCGACTACTTACACATCTGTTGGGATTCATTTACGGTACTATGAAATCACTATTAACTTTTTTTTTACCAAATGACTTTATTTAGGTACCACTAATGGAGGGATCAATAACAATAGGGGTAGATTGTCATGGTCAATGGATCGAGAAGGGGAATCAATATACATGGAGTTGGAAGGTGGGTGAAATGATAGAGACGGTAGCTATGACAGTCCAAAGTGATGTTTCGTATGACGATTTTGTGAACTTAATTTTCAACTATTGTGGACTGAATTTTCAACCAGAAGAACTCGTCATCAGCTACATGCACAACTAATTTGAAAATCAGAGGGTACTGCCTTTCAAGATAACCGATCAGAATTGGTTGCATGCTTATCTTAGTTATTCATTGAATCCAGGCTGGTGTTAATGATGTACGTGGTTTAAAAGACGAGAGAGAATGAGAACCAGAACGTAGAAGAAAAAGAACAATAAAACATATTTGATGATAGGTTCGATGATCTAGACATGAATATTCCAGATGATGATCAAACACCTACACCCATTGATGTGATCGATATAGTGTGCAGTTCTTCTTGATCAACACAGCCTAGTAATCTTTAAGACGACGGAACCGACATATTCAAAAGAATGTCATTCAAGAAAAAGAATGAACTATCTATGTAACACCCCGAGCCTGGTGCTCAGAATGCTACACGGTGCTCATGACCCCGAAGGACCACAAGCTAACCCATGACTAATATTTGTACCTGTACACTGCATAATATGACATAATAATGCAGAAACACACACTGAAAGGCCATAAGATTCAATACTGAACATGATCTGAATGATACAACATCTGTGTGGGGTAATAGAATACCCAAAATAAAATTGAAAATACTGAAGTCTGAAACATGATAGTCTAGAAAGCCTCCAACTGACTGAACTATTTGAGTAAGGAGTTGATGGGACATGTCCTCAACTAACTCCAACTAATAAATTGATTAATGAGATAATAAGAAAATAATCATGTCCTCGAAAGATAAAGACTCACTTCTAACTCTGTCTGCGGATATTTGGAATCTACTGTTGCTCTGGAGCTCGTGTCTCTAAACCTATGGTATAAGACACCATAGCGCGAATGTGTCAATACTTTGAATATACTGGTATGCATGCGAGGTAAGCTGAATGCATGGGGTTCACATGCATGAACAATAATAATAACTGACTAACTACCATGAGTGTGAGAATACATGCATGAGACATAACAACTGATACTAATATGATTACTGAATCTGAATATAACTGATAAAATGAGTGATTGTATCTGATAGTATTGAATCTGATGGAACTATCTGAGTTTTGTACTGTATCTGAGTTGACTGTATTGAGTTGACTGTATCTGGCAGTCCTGAAATCTGAAGAACTATCTAAGTTCTATTATTGAGACTGATTGACTATATCTGACAGTCCTGATTCTGTAACATAAAACTGTGGGAAGTAGTTATCTAACCGGCATGCCTCTGATACGCCATTATGGCTGAGTTGAGGTCCAATTTGTAATCCCAATTAGAAGGGTTTCAATACCGCACCACCGATAAGGAGAAGCTGTGGGCGACCCTCATCTGATAGTGTCCCCTATACGAGAACGGTAGGGCCCTTATCTAACAGTGCTTATCCACCTCATCAACCCTCATCGGACAGTGTTGATATCTCAACCTATACTGACTACACAGTTCTGGAATATAAGGATGACTTCTAAGAATCATACCCTCATCTGATAGTGTGTGTTCCTATCCTTGGGTTCACTCGGTGCTAATTCCTACTCCCATCTGAATAGACTTTGAACATGATTTACTAAACTGAACATGAGCTGAGGTACTGAATTTCGTTGACTGACGGAATACTACTGATATCTAACAACTGACTGAGTTCATGAGATCATAGAGATTTTTTGAGTCATAAAACTGTCTGAAGTCTAAGAATTCATAGCTTGACTGAGAGTATCGTGAAAACATGATATGGCTCTAGGCACACAACTAATATTTCGGGTACGAGTACCCCCAGGAATCAATGAAAGGAGACTGACCAAGCATAACTTACTTGAACATATAACTAACATCATAATCCATAATACATTTATAGAAACATTTCATCAAAATATGTGATAGGCATAACTTGCACATACATGGGGATTTCATGGTATCATGCTAGTTAGGCACTTTTCCTTCATCTAGGCATTTAATCAAACATATTGTAGGCATGGTACATGTAAAAATCATTGTACAATAATTAAACATCATGGTTCAGTTCTAAATTTCATCATTCAAGGGTTTAGTCATAGGTTTGCATGAATCTATAATAATTTAACCCACATAGAATTTATCACCCAACATAGAGTAGAATTCAATTTCTCATTATCCACTTGAACAAGAGCAGCCCAATCATGAAATTCATAAGAAAATCCATAAACTTGAATTTAGAAAAGGGATTCTTGGGCTTCATGGACAAAATGAGTCCATGAATGAACACTATGCATACCTTAGTTCATGATTTCGTGAGGATTGACGGTGAAACCTTCTTGAATTCGAATCCCTAATAGAAACCCTATCTTGTTCTTTAGAGAAACTTGAGAGAAACTAGTATATTTCGGTTGAAGAATAGCTAAATCACATGTTATTGGGTATAAATATGGCTAGAAAATTGACCCTTTTAACCCTTGGATGTGTCTTTTAAAATTATAAAAAATTTTCGAACTAGACCCTTAGCGCGATGCGGCGTTATCGCTCCATGTCATTGGATTTTGACAATTGGGAAATTAAGGGATGGCACGACGTGGGGCCATCGCGTTGCCATTTCCTTTGCGACCTGGAACTTTGGCGCGACGCAAAGAAAATTGTGCTGAGACACTGGACAAGGACAATTGCCACTTTAGCTTGTGGCGCGGCACGCCACTGACCAATATGGTGTTGTTTTACGACAGGAACTTGAAATAGTCATAACTTCTTACCCGGTTATCGGATTTAGGCGAATCTTATATCGATGGAAAGCTTATTGAATTTCCCACATGAAAAAAGTGAAAATATTGAAAATTCCTCATGGAATAACCAATATTCAATTTAGAAGATAATACTAGACATTCTTGACATGAAATTAGCTAGAAAAAATATGGGTTATTATAATATCTCCTCCTTGAGAACATTCGTCCTCAAATGAGACTGACTGAGAAAGGAGAAAAGACAACTGACTTACATACTAAACATGAATAACTGGAACATGATCTAATGACTGACATGACTGACAACCTGAATATATAGTACTAAACATGTATATCTGATTCATGTGTAACTGATTCATGAATGCATGACTGAGTGTTCTAAAGGACTAAGTTTCTCACAATGAGAATTCATGCCTGATGCATAATTGCATAACTGAACTGATACATGAGTGCATGAATGAATAAGTAATGGAACTTGATACCAAGTTTATAATAAGAACATGAGCATAAAACTGCATACCAAGTTTGTGATGAACACTGAACATGAAACTGAGTAAGCTTAAGGAGAACTGTTACCTTGAGCTTCATCTGAGTTGGTGAAGAAGAGGTGAGGATACTTGGTACGCATGTCTGCCTCTGCATGTCTGCCTCTGTTTCACAAGTAGCTTCCTCGACGTATTGATTTCACTAAAGAACCTTAATTAGAGGGACTTCTTTGTTCCTCAATCTATGAGTCTGATAGTCTAAGATTTTGACTGGATTCTCTTTATAAGAGAGAGTGTTCTAAACATCAATTCCCTGAATAGGGACTACAACTGATGGGTCACCTATGCACTTCTTAAGCAAAGAGACATGAAAGACTGGTTGAACTAAGGCTAGATCTAAAGGAAATTCAAGCTCATAGGCTACCTTTCCAAAGCGACTGAGAATCTTGAAGGGACCAACGTATCGGGGACCGAGATTTCCCTTCTTACCATATCTCTTCACTCCCTTCATGGGAGATATATTTAGATAGACATGATCACCAATCTCAAACTTGAGATCTTTTCTATGAACATCTGCATAAGACTTTTATCGGCTCTGAGCAACCTAGAGTCTTTCTCTAATCAACTGGACTTTTTCTAAGGCATCGAATACCAAGTCAGGACTTACGACTGAGGCCTCACTAACTTCGAACCAACCAATTAGAGATATACATCTCCTACCATAGAGAGCTTCAAATGGAGCCATCTGAATATTGGAGTGATAGCTGTTGTTGTATACAAACTCAATCAAAAGTAAGTGGTCATCCCAACTTCCGTTGAAATTGATTGCAAACACCCTTAGCATATCTTCTAACGTCTGAATGGTCCTTTATGCTTGACCATCTATCTAAAGATGAAAGGCTGTACTAAGATGAACTTGGGTACCAAGATCCTTTTGGAATGCTTTCCAAAAATAAGAGGTGAACTGGGTACCTCTGTCTGAGATAATGGACGATGAAACACCGTGCAATCTGAACAACTTCTTGATGTAGAGTTTGGTGTAATCCTTGACTGAATAAGAGGTATGAACCGGAAAAAAATGAGCTAATTTGGTCATTCTGTCTACAATGACCCAGACTGAATCATACTGATGATGAGTTCGAGGCAAACTCGTCACGAAGTCCATGTTCACAACTTCCCATTTCCAAGTAGGAATACTAAACTCCTGTATGGACCCACTAGGCTTCTGATGCTTTATCTTATCCTGCTGACATGTAGAGCACTTGGCCATAAACTCTATAACATCTCTCTTCATCCCACTCCACCAATAGATTTCTCGCAAGTCACGGTACATCTTTGTGGCCCCTGGATGAATAGAGTTGCGCGTACCATGCACTTCTTCAAGAATTTGCTGTCTTAAGTCATCACACCTGGAACACAGAGATGACCCTGACAGCGAAGGATACCATCTCCCCCTTAGGAGAAAACCTTTACTTTCTGATCCTGGAAGGACTCTTTTAACTTGACAAGGCTGAGATCTCTATCTTACTTTTTTTTCACCTTAGAAACTAGAGATGATTCTGAACTACTCTGAACCCATATATCACCCTCTTCTGTATCGACTAAGTGAACACCTAGTCTAGTAAGCTAATGGACTTTCTAAGCTAAATTCTTCTTATTGTCCTCAACATGAGAAACACTACCCATGGATAGTCTACCGAGAGCGTTGGCCACTACGTTGGCCTTGCTCAGATGATAAAGGACACTCATGTCATATTCTTTCAAGAGCTCTAACCACCTTCTCTGATGAATATTGAGATATTTTTGAGAAAAGTCATACTGAAGACTTTTATGATTAGTGAACGCATCTACATGAACAACGTATAGATAATGTCTCCAAATCTTCAAGGAAAAGAATACGGCTGCTAACTCAAGATCATGAGTAGGATAATTTCTCTCATGGGGATTAAGCTGTTTAGAGGCGTAGGCTATGACCTTACCATGATGCATGAGGACACAACCCAAACCTACTCTAGATGCATAACAATACACTACAAAACTATCTGGACCGTCTGGAAGAGCTAATACTGGAGCTGAGGTAAGTCGAGTCTTCAACTCCTAAAAACTCTTCTCCCAAGGATCTGACCACTGAAACTTGACTTTCTTCTGAGTCAATCTAGACATAGGGGATACAATAGAAGAAAATCCCTCAACAAACCATCTATAATAGCTGGCTAAACCTAAGAAACTTCTGATATATGATGGAGAGACAGTGCGAGGCTAGTTTCTTACTACTTTGGTTTTTTGAGGATCCACTCTAATGCCATCACCGAAAATGATATGACCAAGGAATGATACTGAACTTAGCCAAAATTCACACTTACTGAATTTGGAAAATAGTTGAGAATCTCTGAGAGTATGAAGTACTATTCTGAGATGGTCTGCATGATCATGCTCACTACAAGAATAGACCAGAATATCATCTATGAAGACTATGACAAATATGTCCAAGTAACTTGAACACACGATTCATCAAGTCCATAAAAGCTGTTAGGGAATTGGTAAGACCAAAGGACATAACTAAGAATTCAAAATGACCATACCGAGTACGAAAAGATATTTTTGAAATGTCACATTCTCTAATTCTGAGCTGATGATAGTCGGATCTGAAGTCTATCTTAGAGAAATAACTAGCACCCAGAAGTTGATCAAATAATTTATTAATTCTTGGAAGAGGATACTTGTTCTTGACCGTGACCTTATTGAGTTGACGGTAGTCTACACACATCCTAAGAGAATCGTCTTTCTTGCGCATGAATAATATTGGAGCGCCCTATAGGGAAACGCTGGGCCTGATGAATCCCTTATCTAAGAGATCCTTCAATTGTTCTTTCAGTTCTCTAAGTTCTTCTGGTGCCATTCTGTATGGAAGAATAGATATGGGTTGACTATCTGGAAGAAGACCAATGCCGAAGTCTATTTCCCTTTTGGGAGGAATTCTTGGAAGATCTTCGGGAAAGACATCTGAACATTCACCTACAACTGGAACTGATTCAAGGCTGGGAGTTTCGGAACTAGTATCCTTAACTCGCACAAGACGATAGACACATCCTTTAGATATTATTTTTCGTGTCCAAAGGTAGAAAACAAGCTGACCTCTGAACGCTGAAGTACTACCCTTCTACTTAAGGACAGGTTCATTCAAAAACTGAAATTGGACTATTCCGTTTCTTTAGTAGACTGTGGCATAGTAGGAATAAAGCCAATCCATGCTGAGAATAACATCAAAATCATTCCTCTAATTTGACTAAGTCTACTTAAGTAACTTTTGAAATATCATAACCGGGCAGTTCCTGTATACCCACCGGGCTATGATGGTTTTACCCACTGGGGTAGAGACTGAAAAGGGTTGTACTAGGATTTCGGGACTGATTCCAAAATAGCCTACTATATAGGGAGTAACAAAAGACAAAGAAGCTCCTGGATTTAGCAAAGCGTAAACATGCACATAAAAGATCTGTAATGTACTAGTAACTACATCAAGAGAATTTTCCTGATTCTATCAGGACTGAAGAGCATAGAGACGATTTAGGCATTGCCCACTAGTAGCATTAGTGGTGGCACCCTGCTGATTCGGGCGACCGAATTGAGCTGAGGAGCGGAGATGACTCTGATAACCTGGCTGAGGGCAGTCTCTGACTCTGTGGACTGGCTTTCCACAACTAAAATAGACATCGCTACCATCTCTGCAAGCACCCTTGTGGTTCTTACCATAAGTCTGATAAAGGGGATTAGTTCGGGCATTGCTAACACTGCCCTGAGACCTAGAGCCTAGTGTTCTATCTCTGTTACCCTCATTGAACTTAAGAACTGGAGCATTGGCTGAAGAAGGGGATGGAACTGATAACTTAGGATGAAATTGGGAACGGTTTTCTCCTTTTGATTTAGGCTAAGCGAAGTCGAAACTACCTATCTTTGCTCTTTTATTCTACTTCTCCCTCTGCTTAATATTCTGCTTCTCTATCTGCGGAGCATGAGTCATAAGCCTAGCTAAATTCATGTCACTATTCAGCATGGCAGATCTGCATTCATTTACCACGCTATCATTTAACCCTGAAGTGAACTTACTCATCTTGGCTCTGCTGTCTGCAACCACATGAGGGGCATATCTGGGTAATTGAGTAAACATAAGAGAATTCTCTTTTACCATCATATTGCCCTGTCTAAGGCTGATGAATTCTAGCACCTTATCCTCTCTAAGATCTTGGGGAAAGAATCTGTCTAAAAATGCAGGGACAAACTCCTCCTACTCTATAGGACCTGCATCATCTGACCTTTCTAACTTCCACTGTTTGAACCAAGTATGAGCCACATCCTACAACTGATATACAACTAGCTTGGCACTCTTAACAGTAGTCACGCCATGATATCTGTCACCTTATGAACTTGATCAATGGATTTTTGAGGGTCTTCATCTACCTTAGGCCTGAAGAAGGATAGAGAATTTATTTGGGTGAAATCCTGAATCCTAGTTTTGGCTGAATTGGCCACTAGGTTGGTCGGAATGACTACTGTCTATTTATTTTGAGTAGAAATTGACTGAGCAAGATTAGTGAATGCGGCCCTGAACTCCACATGAGAAAAATAATCGCCCAAAGGATCTTCGAGCTGAAGGGCTGACTGATTTCCATTTTTTCTTTTAGGAGGCATGTTCTGTAGAAGCAAGGGAGAAACAGATTAGACAGAGAGATTGACTTGATATTATGCTCACTGGCACGACATGAATACCGAAAGAAGGGAAATTATTCCTAAAATATCTTAGAGCCTCTTGCACATAAATGTGGCATGCAACACACCCATGTACAAGACTCTACTAGACACGACTTTCAGACTTCCTAGGACTCTATTGAACCTTAGATTTTTATACCAAGATTTTAACACCTCGAGCTAGGTGCTCGAAATACTACACGGTGCTCATGATCCCGAAGGACCACATGCTAACCCACGACTGATATCTGTAACTGTACACTGCATAATATGACATAATAATGTGGAAACATGCACTGAAAGGACATAAGGTTTAATACTGAACATGATCTAAATGATACAATATTTGTGTTGGGTAATAGAATACCCAAAACAAAATTGAACATACTGAAGTCTGAAACATGATAGTCTAGAAAGCCTCTAACTGACTGAACTGTCTGAGTAAGAAATTGATGGGACATGTCCCCAACTAACTCTAACTAATAAACTGATTAAGTAGATAATAGGGAAATAATCATGCCCTTGAATGATAAAGACTCATTTCTAACTCTATCTACGGATATCTAGAATCTACTATTGCTCTGGAGCTCGTGTCTCTGAACCTAAGGTATAAGAAACCATAGCGCAAATGCGTCAGTACTTTGAATGTACTGGTATGCATGTGAGGTAGGCTGAATGTATGGGGTTCATATGCATGAGTAATAATAATAACTGACTAACTATCATGACCGTGAGCATACATGCATGAGACATAACAACTGACACTAATACTGTGATAACATGATTACTGCATTTGAATATAACTGATAACATGAGTGACTGTATCTGACAGTCCTTAATCTGATGGAACTATCTGAGTTCTGTATTGTATCTAAGTTAACTTTATCGGACAGTCCTAAAATCTGAAGATCTATCTGAGTTCTATTACTTAGACTAATTGACTATATCTGATAGTCCTGGTTCAGTAACATAAAATTGTGGGAAGTAGTTATCTAATCGACATGCCCCTGATACACCATTATGGCTGAGTTGGGGTCCAATCTATAACCCTAATTGAAAGGCTGTCAATACCATTTCATCGGTAAGGACAAGCTGTGGGCGACCCTCATCTGATAGTGTCCCCTATATAAGAATGGTGGGGCCTTTATCTGACAGTGCTTATCCACCTCATCAACCCTCACCGGACAGTGTTGATGTCTCAACCTATGTTTGCTACATAGTTCTGGAATGCAAGGATGACTTCTAAGAATCACACCCTTATCTGATAGTGTGTGTTCCCATCCTTGGGTTCACTTAGTGCTAATTCCTACTCCCATCTGAATAGACTCTGAGCATGATTTACTAAACTGAACATGGGCTGAGTTACTGAATTCTGTTGACTGATAGAATACTACTGATATCTGACAGCTGACTGAGTTCATGAGATTATGGAGATTTCCTGAGTCATAAGACTGTCTGAAGTCTAAGGATTCATATCTTGACTGAGAGTATCGTGAAAATATGACATAGCTCTAGGCACACAACTAATGTTGCGGGTACGAGTACCCCCAGGAATCGATGGAAGGAAACTGACCAAGCATAACTTACTTAAACATATAACTAACATCATAATCCATAATACATTTATAGAAACATTTCATCAAAACATGTGATAGGCATAACTTGCACATACATGGGGATTTCATGGTATCATGCTAGTTAGGCACTTTTCCTTCATCTAGGCATTTAATCAAACATATTGTAGGCATGGTACATGTAAACATCATTGCACAATAATTAAACATCATGGTTCAGTTCTAAATTTCATCATTCAAGGGTTTAGTCATAGGTTTGCATGAATCTATATCTTTAATAATTTAACCCACATAGAATTTATCATCCAACATGGAGTAGAATTCAATTTCTCATTATCCACTTGAACAAGAGCATCCTAATCATGAAATTCATAAGAAAATCCATAAACTTGAATTTAGAAAAGGGATTCTTGGGCTTCATGGATGAAAGGAGTTCATGAATGACCACTATGCATACCTTAGTTCATGATTTCATGAGGATTGATGATGAAACCTTCTTGAATTCGAATCCCGAATAGAAACCCTAGCTTGTTTTGAGAGAAACTTGAGAGAAAATAGTATATTTTGGGTGAAGAATAGCTAAATCACGTGTTATTGGGTTTAAATAGGGGTAGAAAATTGACCCTTTTAACCCTAGGATGCATCTTTTAAAATTGTAAAAAATTTTCCGAACTAGACCTTAGCACGACGTGGCGCTATCGCACCGTGTCATTGGATTTTGACAATTGGGAAATTGAGGGATGGTACAATGCGGGGCCATCGCGTTGCCACTTCCTTTGCGACCTGAAACTTTGGTGCGATGCGGATAAAATTACTCTGAGACATTAGAAAAGGACAATTGCCATTTTAGCTTGTGTCTTGGTGTCCCACTGACCAATATGACGTTGTTTTACGACGGAAACTTGAAATAGTCATAACTTCTTATCTGGTTATCGGATTTAGGCGAATCTTATATCGATGGAAAGCTTATTGAATTTCCCACATGAAAAAAATTAAAAATCTTAAAAATTCCTCATGGAATAACCATCATTCAATTTAGAAGCTAATACTAGACATTCTTGAGATGAAATTAGCTAGGAAAAAGTATGGGGTGTTACAATCTACCACTTTGTTTATTTCTTGCTTGAAAAAATATTTCAGAATAAAAGAAGGTTATTAATTTGAGTAGTATCTTTAGCTACAAATGTGCTAATCCGAACTGCAAGTTGTGGTTGAGAGCGGTGAAGTACGTAAGTTTTGATAGATTCATCATTCATAAACATGAAAAGGATTACACCTGTGGTTCAGAGTACATCTCGGGCCAAAATCCTTACGCCACGGCAAAGGTCCTCGGTGAATATTTCAAGAGTTAATTCCCCGATGGAAAAATCCCTTCTACAAGGGTTATGACCAATCAACTCCTTACAAAATTGAAAGTACTGATCAGTTATTTGAAGATATATACGACCATGGGGATTGCCAAGGACTTGGTTTGGGGGACACACGAGCATGGTTATACAATCCTGGATGCCCACCATTACTTGATTGAGTCAAAAAATCCCAGAAGTAAGACCACGTTGCATGTTGATAAAAATGGAAGGTTCAAGTACTTTTTTGTATTCTATGGTGCTTGGATACAAGGTTTTTGAAATTTGAGAAAAGGCATAGCCATCGACAGTATCTTCTTAAGGAGCAAGTATAATGGAGTTCTGCTAGCGGCGGTGGCGCAGGATGTGGAGAATCACATCTTTTCTATCTCTTTTTGTGTAGCGGACAAGGAATGTGATGCCTCTTATGAATTTTTTTTAACAACTATGAAGCTGCATCAAAGATGCTGAATAATTGTGTTTTGTTTTGGATAGGCATACAAGTATTCCAAAGATGGGTTCAATTTTTTTCACTTCAGCTCACTTTGGTTGTTGCATCAGGCATCTTGGAGAGAATATTCGTACCAACTATCATAACGAAAGGGTCGTGACCCTTTTTTATAGAGCAGCTAAAGCATATAGTAGAGAGGACTTTTTATACTATTTCAATAAAATAATGGATGTGAATCCTAAGGTAGCAGAACTTCTCGTACGTGTCAGTTTTGAGAGATAGAGCTGGGAATTCTATCCAGAAAATAGGTACATTCTTATCAATTTAATGTGTTATTTGAGTTACAAGTTTAGTATGACGTCGTACTAAGTGATTCTTTTGTATAGGTACAATATTATGACATCAAACATAGTTGAATCAGTGAATTCATTATTTGGCGATGAAAGAGAATTTTCCATCAAGGCTATGTTTGAAGTAATAAACAAGAAGTATGGCTGATTTTTTATGAAAGGTGTGTACAGTTCAAGGGCACAAAAAGAACCCGATTTGTTCTCAAAATCAAAAAAATAATATCAACGAACATCAGTTTAGGGAATAGGTTATTATCTCATAAAATAGCAGATTACAAATTTAGTATCACCGGTAATGGTGATGTTGCCGCGATCGATCTTCAAACAACTACTTGTACGTGCAGAGTTTTTGAATTGGATAAAATACCCTATCCACATGCCATGGCAGCGCTTCGAGCTCAATACAGTCCAAAATATGGACCTAAAGTTTACGAGAACTCCTCTTAATATTATTCAATGGTAAAATATCAAATGGCATATAGTGGCATATTACTCCGATGTCTCTCGAAGAATCTTGGGTTGTTCCTGCAGAGGTTTTGGGGAGATTTATACCTCCTCTATATATTGATCCAAGCAATATCAAACTGGAAATAAAGCCATATAAGAGGAGGCGTAAAGTCGGAGAATCATTTTCATCAAGAAGAAATAAGTGCTCCGTGTGTTAGCATGCTGGCCACAAAAAAACTACATGCCCGGATCGTAATCCACCATGATCATTGTAATTGCAGAAACTTGTGTTGTTTTTTGTTGTGGACTTTTATATATTTAACTCATTGTTGTGAACATAATGTTATCACTTATTATGTATAAGGTATCTTTTTTAATTACTTGTGCATCAATAAAAAGAGGCAAAACATGAACTAAATAATATAGAAGACCACAATTATTCTCAACAGATTAACCATCTGTGGAAATAGATGGACATTAGCTGGAAGATTACAACATAGTTCTATCAAACTGGAATGTTTTCCTCCAGCAGATGACAAATCTGTCGCAACAGATGGATAATCTATTGACAGAAACCCAATCAATGACCAATCTGTTCCAACACATGGTTTATTTATTGAAAGAACTCAAAAGCCAAAATTGTTATTGCTACTAGATTCAAAATTGCTCCTTACCTCCAATCGTCGACATGTTAACATGTATGTTTAGAAGAAATAGACTGAAAATTGAATAGGAATTAAAAAGCCAAAGTCAACTAAAAATAATTTTTTCATTAAACAAAAAATAAAATACATTAGGTATAGATCCAATATAAAAAAAATTAAATACATATGCTAAAATAAAAATACATTCTAATTATTATTATTATTATTATTATTATCATCATCATTAATGACAGTCGTTCAATCAACTCGCAGCAGCAGGGCCCTCATCAACCTCTGTATCTCTCTGAACATTGTCGCTCTCACGACGACCAACTCCCTTTGCAGGTCATTAACCTGCCTCTGAAGTTCCTGCACTATGTTGTGCAAAATAGCAATGTACCAAATAGGATTAGCCATATCTAGAACATGCATGAATTGACAAATGTAAGGAAAATAGTCCAAATATAATACAATGTATACTACAAACTGGTAGATTTACACCAACAAAAAAACTTACCTCAGCGAGAAAGGAATATGCTCTTTAAAGAGAAGTGGTTGAAGATGTCACACGAAAATAAAAATGCAAGAAATAAATAAAATTTAGCAGAATGAAGATTAAGGAGGGACCTATTTATAGAGGATTAAATCTGGATGTGTAAGGACAAAAGGCACGTCTGTTCAGCTCTATTGTATTAATTACATTCAAATTGGTGAAATTTTATTTTCTATGAAAAGTTGAAACTTTTTCTTTTACATTAATACTCCTCACCTTTTTAAAATGGTTTGAGACTTGATAACAACCGAAATTATTGAGTTGTTGCAATAGATTATCCATCTTTCGCAACAAATTTAGTATCTGTTGCAACAGATGGTCTGAATATGCAATAGATGGTCTGTCAAAATAGATTTATCATCTATTGCAATAGATGGTTTTTATTTGCAATAGATGAGACATCTTTTGCAACATATGTATTATCCATTGTGACAGATGGACCATCTATTGAAGGAGATATTTTGATTTTTTCTAACAGTTGATTCATCAATTACAACAGATGGAGAATTTAGTTCATCAGCTGTTTTGAATGTGATAGATAAAAAGTCACGACTCTTCACCTCTTTTTTAATAGTCATCACATGTGTGCAGATGAATAAACACTGTCCTGTCTGTCGCAATAGATTTATCATCTATTGCAACATTTGGATTATCTGTTGTGAAAGATGGACCACATGTTGGAGGAGATGTTTTGATTTTTTCTAACTACTGATTCATCAGTTACAACAGGTGGAGAATTTGATTCATCGGCTATTTTGAATGTGTTAAGGTAAAAAGTCACGTCTCTTCACACCTATTTTTTGATAGTCATGATATGCGTGCAGATATTTAAACAATATTGTCTGACATATCTTGATGGGGTAAGAAGAATAAGGTACGTCCAATGGATCCACTTTCATGCGTGAGAGTTATGTATTTTATTGATCAGGCTACCGTGACAGACACACATAAAGTTCAATGATTTTGTGAATGAAGATTTTTACCGATTAGACACTGATCCTTCAAACAAGATACTGCATTGTACAGTTTAGTTTGATGGGTGCGAATTGATAAGGTCGAAGGGTTCTCAGATGGTGGTGTCGAAACCCCGTTATAATTTAATGATGATTTATGCTTATGTTTTTATGTCAAGTTTTGGGAAGGGTTTAAGTTTTTGGCAGCTGCATAAATATCCAATAGTGATGGGATCGATTTTAATGGCGCAATGGACTTCTTGAAAGGCTTCCGAAGCCTCGTACTGCAGCAAACAATAATGGAACCAATAGAAATTCCCCTGGTCCAAATTTATATGGATGGATTGCTAGAGACTTTTATACAGAAAAGGTGCTTGGGAGAATACCTGTATGGGAAGGGGAAGGTGGAGAAGGCCATATATCATCTCAGACCTTGTTTAAGAGAAAACACAAGGAGGCAAGTAAGAAACTTCTAGAGAATCTGGCCAATGAAATTGACATGAGAAACGAAAAAACTGGATGAGCTTCAAATGTGAAAGTGTATCCAAATATAAAAAACCATCAGTCATTGAAGAAAAAAGAAGAATGGTCAACAAGACTGGAAATGGACACTTTGCTAGAGAATGCAACTAGCGAGCGTGTACTCAATGAAGACTCTCACAAAGTTCAGGACCAAAACTCTAAGAAAGAAGCTTCGCGAGCATAGGAAATTGGTAAGATTATCGGTCTGAATTAAAACCTAAACCAACAACTCCTGAATTAAAAATAAGGGAAGCCAAGACATCAATTTTTAACGTCTAACTTATATGCCATGTCTTTTATTTGTGGCTATGATCAGGTCAATGGCAGTAGAAACAAAAAGGTCTGAAGTCAGGAAAAAATCCCATGCCTTGTTGTTTCCACTTCCTTTGATCTAACCAGAGCCATAAATAGAAGGCATGGGATACAAGTTTAACTTGATAAATTTCCACCTTGGATTTTAATTCAGGAGTAGTTGGTTCAGGATTCAATTTTGACCGATAATCTTACCACCTTCTGTGCTCGCGAAGCTTCTTCCTTAGAGTCTTGGTCCTGTATTTTGTCGGTCTTCATTGAGGCCATGCTCGCTAGTTGCAGTCTCTAGCAAAGTGACCAGCTCCAGTCCTCTTGAACATTTTTTTTCTTCAACGACTGATGGATTTTCATTTTTGGATACACTTTCACATTTGCAGCTCATCCAATTTTTTCATTTTTCATGTCAATTTTCATCAGCCAATTTTGCTACACTTTCATTCCTACCCTGTGTTTCCTCTTAAATAAGGTCTGAGATGATATATGACCTTCTCAACCTCCCCCTTCCCGCATAGGTATTCTCTCAAGAATATTCTGGTATATAATAGTCTCCTCCAGCAACCCATCCATAATTTTGATCAGGGAAATTTCTATTGGTTCCATCGTTGTTTACTATTATGTGAGACTTTAAGGGCCTTTCAAGAAGTCCATTGCACCATTAAAAGTGGTCCAATCACTATTGGATATTTGCACTGCCGCTAAAAACTGAACCCTTCCCTGAACTTGACACAAAAATATGAGCTTAAACCGTTATTAAATTGTAATAGCATATCGACACCACCTACTTTGTCCCTCATCCTTACCAGTTCGAACCTAACAATCTTAACTGTAAAATGCCATATCTTGTTTGAAGGATTAACGCCTAATAGTTAAACAACAAACATTCATAAAATTATTATACTGGATGCGTGTTTTCACGATAGGTTGATCAGTAATACATACCTTCTACATATGAAGTGGTTACATCTGAAAGCAGATTATTCCTCTTTACTCTAGGCTTTAATGCTAGTCAGGCAAAAGTGGATCCAGCTTCACTTTCTTTTATCTGCAAATAAGAGAAATATATTTGATGTCAAATAATAGAAGAACAAAAAGAACATTACAAAAGAGTAACACAAATTAAGTGAATCAATAGATGACCAATCTGATGCAATAGATTACCCATATGTTCAATCGATGAGGCATCTGTTGCAACAAATGGATGACATATTACAACAGATGTACATCTGTTGGAATAAATCAGACCGGTCTTGCTACTGGTTTGATTTTTTCAAATAGTTGTTCCATCTGTATAAAAGGGTAACACAAAATTTATTGAATCAATACATGACCAATATGATGCAACAGATTACCCATATGTTCAACCGATGAGTCATCTGTTGTAACAGATGGATGACATATTACAATAGATAGGTCATCCTTTAGAATAAATCAAACCATCCTTGCTGTTGGTTTGATTTTGTTCAACAGTTGCTCCGTTTATTCTAACAGTTGATTCATCAGTTGCAACAGTTGAGGAAATTATTGCAACACCACCAATAACAACATCAACAATAAAGAAACAACACCATCAACAATACAAACACCACATGTTCCAACACGACCACCACCCCCAACAATAGCACCACTAAAGTAACAAATAAAAGATATAAAAAAACTATACTGATAACAAGACTTTTTAAGTTCTCCCAACAGATGACTTTTTTTGCATATTTTAATAAAAACAAAGGTTCATTCATTCAAGACTTAAAAGTCACCTTTCCTTCAATTTTCTCAATAAATAGAAAACTGGTAATGGGTAAATCATTAATAGCAACAGATGTAAATATCTAATTTAAATGACATACAAAGAAAAAAATGAGATGGAAAGAGCAATAGTGAACCATACCTGCAATGTCAAAAAAGCAAAGGGATCAGAACATCCAATTCAATCGAGAAAAGATATTGATCGACTGACATTTGAAAGGATCCTCATCCAAAAGAAGAGAGAAAAGAGAGGAAAAAAGGAAAGAAAATTGAGAATAAATAAGAGAGAGAGAGATGAGTTGAGTTTCTCGTCTTGAGTTTATGGCTGAAGGAGAGAGCATTCTACTTCCTCCATTTCATATTAGTTGAGTTGACCCTTATAGACTTGACCCATCCATTAAGAATAATATTCATTAGGGGTCTATTTTACCATATTAGCCTTATTAATTATGCTTTGAAAATATAAATTTGAAAATATATACAACTTGTCTAATCATTTAATGATAAAGGTATTATTGGAAGAACATATTAAAATCCTCTTGATTTCATCATTAGGACAACTAAATTCAAAAAAATATTTTAAAAAGAGGGTCAACTAAAATAAAACAAAGAGGGAGTAGATATGGGTTTTAAATATTCATTAATAACATTTGAGGGGCACGAGGAGACGGTGACATTGAAAAGATTTTTGAGTTATCCAAGTAATATTTTTTACCGCCTTAGTATTTTATCTTTTTTATCTCGAATAAAAAATACCTAAATTGCTTTTAAAAAAGATCTTAAAACATTAAAGTCATACTTTGCAACAGATGACAATTTCCGTTTGAATATTTCCAAAACTTGGTCATCTGTTGCAACAAATAGCAGCGCTTGTTTGATAATTTACAATAGACGAGTAATATGTTGCAATAGATGACTTAATCTGTTTGATTATATCCAACAAAAAAGACATCTGTTGCAACATATTAACTATTTATTTTATATAGTTTCAATTGAGTTCATATGTTAGACTAATACCTTAATTGATTAATCTAGGATCAAGGACGTGTTCTCATAGGGTCAACTACAACTTCAATTGAGTTTTTTGGCCATTGCATAA
This sequence comes from Capsicum baccatum var. pendulum, assembly GCA_030864225.1. Lineage (NCBI taxonomy): Eukaryota > Viridiplantae > Streptophyta > Magnoliopsida > Solanales > Solanaceae > Capsicum > Capsicum baccatum. The sequence continues at coordinate 271,170,616 of CM061550.1, forward strand.
TGAGACGATATTGTGTTTCTCTCGACCAGAGTTGTCAATTGATCACTCCGATCTGAACTGATTCTTATTACCTCATGTGTTCAACTAATACCTTAATTGATTAATCTAAGACTAAGGACGAGTTCTCATAAGGTCAACTATAACTTTAATTGAGTCTTTTAGCAATTGTATGATGAGACGGTATTGTGTTCCTCCAGAACAGAGTCATCGATCGATCACTCTGAGCTGAATTGATTCTTATTACCTCATATGGTCAACTAATACCTTAATTAATTAATCTAGGACTTGAGTTCTTATAGGGTCAACTACAACAGATGGCTGCGCCTATATTATAATTTACAATAGATGGGTAATCTGTTACAATAGATAACCTAATCGATTTGATAATTTACAACAGATTGGTAATCTGTCTCAACAAATGACTTAATTTATTTGATAATTTACAACATATGATTAATATGTTGCAACATATAACTTAATCTATTTGATTATATCCAACAGGAAAGACATCTATTACAACAGATTGAACATTTTTTTAGACAATTTCAATTGAGTTCAGATGTTAGACTAATACCTTAATTGATTAATATAGTACTAGGGGTGAGTTCTTATAGGGTCAACTACAACTTTAGTTAAGTCTTTTGGCAATTGCATGATGAGACGGTATTGTGTTCCTCTCGACCAGAGTTATCGATTGATCACTCTGAGCTGAATCGATTCTTATTACCTCATATGTTCAAATTATACCTTAATGGATTAATCTAGGACCAAGGAAGAGTTCTCATAGGGTCAACTACAACTTTTATTGTCTTTTGGCAATTGTATGATAAGAAGGTATTGCGTTCCTCCCGACCAAAGTCATCGATCCATCACTCTAAGCTGAACTGATTCTTATTACCTCATTTGTTCAACTAATACCTTAATTGATTAATCTAAGACCAAGGAAGATTTCTCATAGGGTCAACTACAACTTCAATTGAGTCTTTTGGAAATTACATGATGAGAAGGTATTATATTTCTCTCGACCAGAGTCGTTGATCGATTACTCTGAGCTGAACCAATTCTTATTACCTCATGTGTTCAACTAATACCTTATTTGATTAATATAATACTAGGGACGAGTTCTCATAGGGTCAACTACAACTTCAATTGAGTCTTTTGGCAATTGTATGATAAGACAGTATTGCATTTTTCCCGACTAGAGTTGTCAATCGATCACTGTAAGATAAACCGATTCTTATTACCTCATATGTTTAACTAATACCTTAACTGATTAATATAGGACTAGGGGTGAGTTCTAATAGGGTCAATTACAACTTCAATTAAGTTTTTTGGCAATTGCATGATAAGACGGTATTGCGTTCCTCCCGACCAGAGTCGTCGATCGATCACTCTGAGATAAACTAATTCTTATTACCTCATATGATCAACTAATACCTTAATTGATTAATCTATTACTAGGGGTGACTTCTCATAGTGTCAACTACAACTTTAATTGAATCTTTTGGGAATTGTATGATGAGATGGTATTGCGTTCCTCCCGACTAGAGTCATCAATCGGTTACTCTGAGATGAATGAATTCTTATTACCTCATATGTTTAACTAATACCTTAATTAATTAATCTAGGACTAGGGGTGAGTTCTAATAGGGTCAACTACAACAGCCTATTTGATAATTTGCAATAGATGGATAATCTGTTACGACAAATGACTTAATCCATTTGATAATTTACAACAGATGGGTAATCTGTCACAAAAAATGACTTAATATTTTTGATAATTTACAACAGATGGGTAATCTATCGCAACAGATAACTTAATATGTTTGATATTTTATAATAGATGGGTAATCTGTTACAACAAATGACTTAATCATTTTGATAATTTACAACAACTAGTTAATTTGTTGTAACAAATGACTTAATATTTTTGATAATTTACAAAAGATGGTTAATTTGTTGCAATATGTTGAACATTTGTTTTTATACAATTTTAATTGAGTTCATATGTTAGACAAATACCTAAATTGATTAATCTAGGACCAGGGGTGAGTTCTTATAGGGTCAAATACAACTTTAATTGAGTTGTTTGGCAATTGTATGATGAGACGGTATTGTGTTCCTTTCGACCAGAGTCGTTGATCGACCACTCTGAGCTAAACTAATTCTTATTACCTCATATGTTCAACTAATACCTTAATTGATTAATCTAGGACTAGGGGTGAGTTCTCATAGGGTCAACTACAACAGATGAAAGCGTTTATTTGATAATTTACAATAGATGGGTAATTTGTTGCGACAAATGACTTAATCCATTTGATAATTTACAATAGATGGGTAATCTGTCACAATAGATGACTTAATTTTTGTGATAATAGATGGGTAATTTATCGCAACAAATGACTTAATTTGATTGATAATTTACAACAGATGTGTAATCTGATGCAACAAGTTGAACATTTGTTTTATACAATTTTAATTGAGTTCATATGTTCAACTATTACCTAAACTGATTAATCTAGGACCAGGGGTGAGTTCATAGGGTCAACTACAACTTCAGTTTAGTATTTTGGCAATTGCATGATGAGAGGGTTAAAAATTATGCATATATTTTATAATTTTAAAAAATAATTAAGATTAATTTGGACCAAATTAACATTTTTAAAACTTGCCATTCTTTAACAAAATACAAATCAACACATACAAATCATCCATTTGCGAGAAAAATATTTCATCATTTTAAATCTCGAGTTCTTGCTCTTTTCTCTTTCTCAACAATACAGTACAAACAACATCTACTCAACAAATTGTTCAACCCTTCACAACAGATCGAATTTCTTCTTAACCACATAGGTGTTATTTTTTACTTCATTCTTACTTGTATCAATCATTTTCTCTGTCTTCGTAGGTAACAAAGTTCAAGAAGAGTTCTATAATTGTTATTTTTTTCTAAAATATAAGGGTTTTTAAGTTAATGATGAAAAAGAAAACTTTTACCTATATTATCTTCGAGAATGGGTTTACAATTGTGAGTTTTAATGGTAAAATCATAGGAAGAACTCGAGAAAACCTTAGCTTTTATCGCAGTATTCCATTGACTATCGTGGTATTGTTGGATGGTGTTTGTGGTGTTGGTGGTCATAGTGGTGGTGGTGTTGGTAATCGTGGTGGCACTGGTGGTGATTGGTGGTGGCATTGGTTGGTGGTGTTTATGATGGCTGTCGGTATTTATTGTGTTTGTGGCATTAGTTGGTGGTGTTTGTGGTGGTGGATGTTGGTGTGTCGATATTGGTGGTATTTGTAATTTTTTTTTAAGATTTATGCATACATCAATTGTAATGTAATTTTTATTTTTTTGTTATTTGTAGGTAAAACATGTCTGTCAAAATAAAACAAAGTGAAAGTGGATCAACTTCTGATCACCCAACAACAAAGGCTACAGTACAGAGGAGTGAAGCTGATGAGAGATATGAAAACAACATTGAGGGAAGTAGACAAGGGTCTGTAGATGGTGATGAAGAAAATAAAAGTGAGAAAGAGGATAATCATCAACATGATGATAATGGATTGCCAATGGGGCGTGAATTAATATCGACATCTCGGCATGATACTTTCAATACTATTAGTATTGACAGGTTTTGAGTTGCGATATCAATAGATGACCCTGCAGCAGAACTAACTGGTGAACTTGTACTTAAATGTCAGTTGGGGAAAATTTCTAAATTTTTTAGGAAAATTATGAAGAAGGAAAACATAGACGGACTTTTTTAAGGGGAGCTTCTTTGGACGCTTTCTTTAGATGCCCAAGGAGCCCCCTGCCCGTTTCCAAATAAGGATGGTATATGGTCTTCTCAAGTGCAGGATCAAGTACATAGGGGATGATAAAGATGCGGAGGAGAGGGCAAAAAAAGATGGATGAAATCTGGATCAACTACTGTGGCATGCCGATTTGTTTTGGTATGCGAGAGTTTTCCATAGTGACGGGATTGAGATGCTATCATCAAGAAGAACCACCTATCGCCAAGGGAACACCCCACAAAAGATCCAAGGCAAGCAGTAAAACCAACAAATGCAAGGAAAAATTAGATGGGTTATTGGATATTGCTCGACGTTGCTATAAAGCATCGGATTTGTTGACAAATCTTAGGGATAAAACCATACCAAAGCAGTACAAAAATAAATTGTGCTTAGTTTAGTTTGCCCATTTGGTTATATTGGAAAGAGACATCAACAAGGTCATAAAAGATGATTTGTTGGCGTGTACTGAGGATTTTGATAAATTCAACAATTATCCTTGGGGATACGACAACTTCTACTTGCCTATCCAACATTTATAGACAAAGTAATCCTCAGGGATAACCACATTATGAGGCTTTTCTTGGGCTTTCATGGTAAAATTAATCACTATTTTTACTCATCCATTAATTTATATTGAATATAGTTATTAAAGTATGACTTTTTTTGCTTGCTTCCCATTTAAATTTTATAGGCTTGGGAATTTGAAGCCATTCCCCCCCCCCTCCGAAAGCAGGTAATATATTACCCGAATAAAGTTTCTCTTCCAAGGATGTTTAGGTGGTTGGCTACAAAGAACAACCCAAAAATTAAGGAGGCTAATCTCTTTAACCCTCCGGATGATGCAGTATGTCTTCTTCAAGTAAAATAATTATACTCAATGAAATATATTGAACAGATGTTATATCTGATGCACCAAATAGGATATCTATTGTGACAGATTACCCATCCTGTGCCAAACGATGCAACAAATGGATAATCTATTATGACAGATCATCTATTGCATAACATGTAACCCAATAGATTACATGTCTTATGTATTTGGTGCAACAGATTGGTAATCTATTGCGATATACAATTGATATTTTACATCATATTATCCATGTGTTGCTCTGGTTCTCTGAACCCGATTCAAAAGGATATTAACAATCCACTACAAACTATGTAATAAATAGGTAATCTGATGCAACATATTATTAATCTGTTGCAGAAGTTGACTGTGTTAACATGTAACCTAACTGTGAAAATTATTATATTATATGATTTAAATGTATCTATCTTTTTTCATAGATTGTGCATCCATGGATCGTGCCTACCGAGCAGTAGTTGATGATGACTTCTTTTATTACTCTAGGTCATGTTAATACTATAGCAGACCTAACGGTGAAGTTAATAAAGAATAAATTGGTTGGAGCAACGACCATAAGAAGAGAAGTTAAGCAAGGTCAGCCTAATGTTGAGGCTCTTCATGACCAACTTACTTAGGCAGACCCGGGTGCTTCTTCTGGTGGAGTTGTTGGTGTTGGTGGTAGGCCTGCTGATGCTACTACCACTCATGATGATGAGCATACTGATGCTCAAGAAAAAATAAATATATTTGAAAACACCCCTTTCACAAGTCCCTCTCACCCCTCTTTACCCTCGTGTTCTCATTGAAAATGCGAAAAGTGAAAGGACAACCAGGATAAACTCATTGAAAAAGTAAAGGCTACCTCTAAAGTTGTCGAGAAATTCAAATCTAAGAGGGGTGTCATATCATTCATGAGGGGTGTCATACCAATCAAATAGGTGAGGGAGACATAAAATCCTATAATGGTGGATAGGAAGAAGAAAAGAACAATTAGCAACATACTCTCCAATCGAAAATAAAACAAATTGAAAATCCTACCTCTCCAAAAGCTGTTGAAGTTAAGGGGCCATTCAAGAAGGTGGACATATATGTGAAACTTGGTGCCAAAGATAAGAGGGATATGCGACGGGCCAAAAATGCCAAGCGAGGCACACCAGACTACCCCATACCTCTCTTTCCCCCCCCAATACTTCCAGACTATGACAGATATACGTATGCGGTATGAGGATAAGGTAAGTTTACTTTTCCTAGCCTAGCCTTCTAATCTACTCCATGAAGAAGAGGCTACGTAACAGAAGTGAAATATATTACAACAGTAAGGTATTCTGGTGCAACCTGTAGTGGTTCTATTGCAACTTATTATCCATCTGTTGCATAAGTTGCGTTGGATTATTGATTTAGAGAAACCTATGCAACAGATGGACCATCTGTTGCATATTAACAATTACTAACCTCTTTAAAAATTGACTCTTTATATCACAGCATGTTGACGAAATTCTCTGCTTTATGAGAAAAAGAAAATTAGTGTACCAGAAAGCTTATGACATTGGCGATAGGATAATCGACCTCGACTTTTGTAAGAAGCTCAACGATAAGTAAAATCAACTTAATAATGATATGTCAGCTTGTGGCATGGGATTTGATTTGTTAGTTTCTATGTTGGACTGGGATGAAGAAGAAATGATAAAATATATTAGAGAAGAGAGGCCAAATCCAAACGACAAGAGCTGGACCGAGGAAAAGAGGATTCTTACAGTCATGAGTGTGGATGACATATATTATCGGGATGTTTAGATACTACTTGAGGAGGGAAAATCAAAGTTTATGAATACAACAAACCTGTTATCGATGAGGTCGATCTTTTTTTACACGCGCAGCCACTGATGGAGCTGTTCCCCATATTGTTGAGGGGGAGTAAGCTGATGAATCATTTTCCAGCAGAAGTGTTGATGAAGAAATCATGGGATTTTGAAGGTCGAAATAAGGGCTTGAACCTTCCAAAAAATGATACCAGTTTTGCATACAACTCGTACGCTCTTGCATAAATCGAATGTTTGTTATCGACATATAAATGGCCAAGCCAATGACCTTTCTTTGCAACAATGCTTTGTAAACCTGCAAGAGATCTGGGCTTATGGGGTATTAACTAGACACTTAGAGCCTGTGTATATAGAAGAGCTTGTGAAATAATAATTTTTTATTTCAATTCACACTTCACTTTACTTTAAATTATATGTACATGTAGTGACAATAATTTTTTCTGATGAAAGTTGAGTTTTTTTATAATGAAATAGATTGTAAATTTATTGTAAAATATATTCTATCTGTTCTGGCAGATAGTTTATCTGTTGCAAAAGGTTGGTCATCTGTTGCATTGTGCCGATGTTATTTCTATCTAATCTAAGTCTAATCTATTGCAACAGTGGCAAGACCTAATTGATACTTTCCAACAGATGACCTAAATTTTACAGCATATGTCTAAATCTATTTGATTTTTTTCAATAATTACGCTTGAATATCCATGTACTCGACAACACCAAACCAGTAACAAATGCACCACCATGAAAATTTCAGCAATTAAGCTTGAATATCCATATGCCCAACAACACCAAACCAGTAGCAATAACAGTAACAATGTAGTATCTTCTTGCTCGATTTTGTTTCTCTTCAGAAGACTTGACTTTCTTCAACAAACCCCAAATTACACGATTTTCTTGTGAAGGGTGTCGTTCTTCATACCAATCAAAGTAATCGCATTCACCCAATTTCTATAAAAATAAGAACACAATTAAAAAATAATTACAAGTCAATAATTAATCAACTAATTAAATTAAAAAAATATTACCTTTGAAATCTTACAAGTAAAAAACATACAACCTAGATTTTGTTGAGTCCAAGATATCTTTAATAGAGCTTCATGACCGCACTTACAATATCAAAAATCTTTATCACAAAAAACAATGGAAAATGCGCTCGACATTGTCAAGCTCAGTTGGAAAAAATAAAAAAAAAAAGATGAAGAAAAGAAAGACCAAATGCAAATAATTTAAAGAATTTGGATAGATAAAAAATAATGATGAAGAAGAATATTTGGGAATTTAGGTTTAAATTTTAAGAAGAAGATGAATATATAAGACAATGGAGAAAAAAATGACCGTTGGGGGCAAATCAGACGCCAAGTCAGAAAAAAGTACCAAACTGACACATTTGGTGCCTATTTTATTTTACGTGTTTAAAATGAACATTGTCTACTTGATGCCTATTTTATTTTAAGTGTTTGAACTAAGTCGATGGGTTTCGCCTTTTTTATTTCAATTCACTTTCATTTCTTACATGTAGTGGCAATTTTTTATGTCCAATCAAAGTTGAATTTTTATAATGCAACAGATTCTCCATCCGTTGTAACAAATATTCTACCTGTTCTGACATATAGTTTATCTGTTGTAATAGGTTGTCATCTGTTGAATTATGTCGATGTTTCTATCTAAGTCTATCTGTTGCAACAGTGAGAAGACCTATTTGATAAATTCCAATAGATTTCCTAACTGTTGCAACATATATCTAAAGCTGTTAGATATTTTCCAATAGATGTATCCTCTGTTGCAATAGATACGTTATCTGTTGCAATGTTTGAATCTCATATTCCATTTCAATTAATAAGTTCAAATCTAAGAAAAAATAAAATTCATATACAAAATAAAATAAATTGAACCCTAAGAAATTAGCTAAAATAAATCAACGAATAAATAAAATATAAAAAAATTGTTATGGGTACAAATCTCAACAAATACATTAACAATTTAAGTATTGATGCCAAGGATTCCTAAGGAGAAGTGAGGTTATTACATTGACAGGCTCAAGCTGTAAATATCTACTCAATATGGACAAGTTGCTTTTTATCCGGTGCTATGGAATTCCACTTTGACCGTCATGGATCTTTATTGATGCTTACGTATGGTTCTGCATTTTCTGTTCTTCGTATTTCCATAAAAAGAGTAGCATATTGTCAATGTTGTTCAGCAATAGCTTCTACATCCACCTGAAAAGTCAGAATTGGTTAATGCTAATCACGGAGATACAACAAAACGAAAAAGGATAACTCATCTGTTCTAACTGATCAAACAGGTCTTCATCTTAGTTTAAATTATCCCAAATAGATTATATTTTTCTTGCAATAATGAATCAACTATTGGGAAAAATTTCTACATGAGGAAGACCTATATGATAATTTCCAATGGATGAACCATTTATTACAACATATGACTCATCTGTTGCAACAGATAGGTCATCTATTAGTACAAATAAAAGTGGTACGAAGAGCTGTTTGATTTGCTAAAACAGACGAGACATATGTCGCAACAGTTACTTTATTTGGTGCAACAAGTTAGTCAACTGTTGCAATAAATGTATATATCTATTTGATAATTTTTAGTAGATGTGGCATCTGTTGAAATAGATATGTGTCTATTTGTTAGTTGGAAAACATATATATTCACCTTCTTCAGCTCGTGCTGCTCTTCTTTGGACATTGTACATTTCTTAGTGCAACATACAGTAGAAGAGTTGTAAGTTTAGTTTTTTGGATGCTTGATAATGCCTTGGAAATTACTTTCCTTTTCCTCTTTGCCCTAATCTCTAATGGAGTGGATGGATATAAAATCTTTTTTGATGGAATGACACCCCTCTTAGATGTCAATTCCTTTACATAAGCAGTTATTGCATTAATAACATTAATCACTATATCATGTTTCACCCTACAGTTTTGACATTTGCATGCAGAACATTCGCTGGGAGAGGAAAAATCTATATAACCAGTATGATCATACTCATAATAATTTGTTTTAAATACTGTAAGAGGAGCATCATTAGCACCAACAAAAGCACCGCTACCATCACCAACAACTCCATCACCATTAAGACCATCATCAACAACAAGCCCACCATCCAAAATTATTTTTATTGTAATGGTTGTTTCTCTAAACAATTCTATTTTTATTTTGTTGATGACCTTAGGGTCCGATAAATTTTGCACAGACCATAAAGTAAGAAAAATTACATCTTTAACTCTCGATTGATCGAAACTAGCGACGGATTCACAATCTAACATAAATCATTATATATATTAGAATGATGATTAGATCATTCAAAAACATCATAAATTAAAACAAAAACTTAATCATAATTATACTTATTGCATCCTTCGGGGGTTGAAGAGATTAAGAAATTTTGCATTTTTATCAGTTTTGGCCGACAACCATCTCAAGATTCTTAGACAGAGAACTTCTTCCTGGTAGTTCACTTGTTGTCTCAAATAAGGAATGACTTCAAACGCCCAAGCCTATAAAATAACGCCAATAAGTCAAAATCATTATTGAGTAAAAAAATGAATGATATCATAATAAAAGAAAGAAATATTTACCATGAAATCCCATGGAAAGCCATATAAGTTGACTGTCTTTGGCGCTAACAGAGTCAAAAAATATTTGACAGTCATTTTGAAGCCTTCATAACCCCAAGGATAGCTGTTAAACGCCTCAAGATCATCGGAGAGCTTTATTAAACCAACGCATATGTTGTTGTTAAAGTTTTTCTCCCAAAGAATATTATGTACAAACCAAATCAACCACAATCACTGCTTGTGCTTCTTTGAAAGTCCTTTACCTTTCAACAATTCTATCAAATTTTTGTTTTTGAAGCTTGGACCAACAATGGACACTAGGTCATCATGATCACACGACTTGCTTTTGCCTTTTTTGGGTGTGTGGAATATTTTTTTGGGGGGTTAGAATAGGTATAACTTGAGAAGGAAGATAATATTTTAGTCCAGTAACTATGGCAGACTCCTTCCAACCAACACAAACAGGCATGCCATAGTAATTTATCCACACCTCATCCATCTTATCTTTGTTTTCATACATAAACCTACGCTTGAGAAGTTCATATATCATTTTCTTTTGGAAACGAGCATTGTTGTCCTCCGGCAAATCAAGATATTTTCCAAAGCAGCTATCCCTGAAATAATCATCCAATTTTGTTCTCGAAGTATTTTTCTGAAGGCATTGAAAGATTTTCCCATGGATGACTTAACCATAAAATCACCCGTTAAATCTGTGGTACCATCGCACTATATTCTCACAGGATAATGATCAATGCTGAAGGTTTTGATGAACTCTTTGGTGGAAGGGCTATTAGCATTTGGAGCATCTCTTTTGAAACATTCCTCCTCCCCGTATTCATCATATTCTGCTCCTGATTGAGATAACGCTTGTTGTCGCGCCCTATTTTTACCTGAGGGCAAAACGAGCACGACGTTATGGATTCTAAAAGAATGAAAATTGTACAGAGTCGCCACCTTATTTTAAGGGAAATGAGTAAAACTTTTTTTTATTTATTAAAATGCATGACTTGTGTTTTAGTCTACGAAACCAGTTTAGATTCTAGGTAAGAGTTCAAGTTATTCCGAAGGGAAGGGGTTAGGCATCCCTCAGAATCCACAAGTGTGGTACCCGGCTAGACTAAATTTATCAAAGAGGGAGGAGGTATAAATGTTTAAATAATATAAAGTTGTATGTGTATTAAATATATAAATAAGTTTTGTTATGAAAATATGTACAAAAGTATGTATAAAAATATAAATATTTCATCTAAAAGGAAAAAATATTTTTTATAACGTATAAAAAAAAGAAGAGTATCTTTTATATACTAAAAAGGAAAAGTATTTTTTAATCAAAAATCACAAAAGAAAATATAAATTCATTTTTCAAAAGAGAGCTATGTAATATGTGAATGTGAATTAGTTGATTAACTTAATTATTTTATAAAAATATTAACGGCCTAAGTTTTGCCTAAAATTGATGAAATTATGTAAATAAAGAATATCCCCGCCCGGCACCGAAAAAGTAAAATTTTTACTATTTTTTTCGTTATTTGTACAAGTGTGAGAATATAAAGTACAATATAAAATTTAAGGGCCCCTTTGACTGCAACTCCCCACGAATATTTCAAAATAACCTGTATAAACACTTTAAAAAAGAATATTAGTAACAAATAAAATAATCAAAATAAATTGAACAAGTATGTATGCGTATAAAATTATAAAATATATTTTCGTTAAAAAGTGGGCTCAGATAATGTCATGACTGCGAAATGGCTGCTCAATTAATTGGCCGTCCTAAATCGTCTTGCAACGAAGTGGTTGCTCAATTAATTAGCCGTCCTAAATCATATTGTCAAGATATGAATTGTAAAATCTTGTGTTGTTATAAAGTTTCATCATCGCCCAAAATATTTATTTTTATTACGTATTTGTACACGTAAAGTCCGTCTTTTATTTACGGAGGCCTCAAATTAATAATAATTTTTCATCGGCCATTGTATTGATACTTGATATGAATAAATAAACTTGAAAAAAATAAAGTCCGTCTTTTTAATGCGGTGACCTCAAGTATCCGATGGAGAGATAATGTCATTGGCCAAACATTTATTTTTGATGTAAATAAGTAAATTTTGAGAAATAAAAATATGTCTTTTGTCACAGGGTGGCCTCAGTATCCGACAGAGAGATAATGTCATTGGCCAAGCATTTATTTTGATATAAAATAGTAATCTTTTGAAAATAAAATCCGTCATTTGTAATGGAGTGGCCTCAAGTATCCGACGGATAGATATTTTCATCGGCCAAATAATTAATGGTATTTAATAACAATAAAAAATAATGAAAAATTAACAAAGTCACTGAACGCATAGCAAAATCATACATAGCAATTCAAACGACTATCAATGATTAAAATAATAAAATGACAAAAAGGTCAAAGTTAATGAATAAAATGATGTATCCATGATGAAGTAATTGAAAATAACAAAAATAGAGTAAAAATTCTTAATTGTATAACAGAGTAATGTAATAAAATAGAAATAATAGTTCAAACATGATTGAAAAATGTGAACATTTACCGAGAAGTGACAATAACCATCATTAAGCATCCATAAACAAAGAAATACGGAAATAAATTCACATTAAATATCAATCAACAAAACCCTTAAAAAATATAACGAAGATTGATGGAAATGGATAAAGGAAAGAAAGTCACTGGGACACAAAGTTTCGGCCATGAACAGTAAGAAAATATGAATAACAACAGCAACACTTGAGAAAGTACAAATGGTGGAATATCACCAAAATATGGAGCAAAAATTTATTTTATTTTATGTGTATATGTGTGTTTTTTGTGTGTTTCAGAGAGAGAAAAAGGAGAAAAAATTGTGTGTATTTTCTTATTCTTGAGAGAGGGGAGAGAAAAGAATATAATGTGTGTGTGATTAAAAAATGTGCATATGCATTAGTGTATTTTTGGGAGAGAAAATAAAAAATAAGGAAAGATTTTTTCTTGTGTTTTTTTGTGTATGTATTTGAGAGAGAGAAAAAATATGTGTGGGTGTATGAAAATGTGTGTGTAGAGAGAAAAGATGAATAAAATTGTCTTCCATCCTTTCCTATCTATAATAAAATTGGGCACTCCTATTATCCAATGGATAAAGGGGTGTCCCCTCTTTTTATAATAGCATATCTTTTAGTTCTTAAGATATTGACCAAAGGATGTTCATTCTATTGACCAATGGATAGAGTTATTGTCCAAAGGGTAGTGTCATTGAGTGGTCATTGTCAGATGTGACAAAACAACACTGAGTGGTCATTGTCGAACGTGACAAGACATTATTGTGTAGTCATTGTCGGATGTGATAAGACATCGAATTAGTATACTGCACAAAAATAATTGATCTGACTCAGCGTTTGTGGACTGTAAAATATAGATGTTGAATGAAAAATGTAAAGAATATTAAAATTATTAAAATATAATTAATTTAAAATACTGTTAATATATATATATATATATTTAACGTCATGTCGTGCACGTGTGCGGGTGATTGCAAAATGTTAAGAACGATAATGAATTGGTAAAAATCCGAAAATTAGAAAAATTATTAATAAATTATAAAAAATAAAAACATGACAAAAAATTGATTAAAATCCTAAAGAAAGGATAATTATCAATAATTTATCAAACAATTGTAAAAAGATGTGAAAATTATGTTTCGTGCCCTTTAACAAACAAAAAGCCTGAAGACGTTAATTTTAGGCACGGAGAGAAATAATTGGGTGTCAGCAGTTGCCCCTTTTTATTTGAGGACGATGTAGAAGTCTTCAAATGAAAACGTTGACGTGCAGCCAATTTTGCTCGACAAAAATGATTTGAAGAAAATTCGATCAAACTTCAATTTAAAGTTACCTACATACCTCGAGTTGTATGAGGATCAGGTCAATGTAGTTCAAAAAATTTAAGCAAATCGCCCTATTTTTAAGGGTGAGAGATCATGGAAAATGATTATTGGGAGAAGTACTAATTGAAAACAAAAGTGTTCATCTATTTTCGATGCCCCTTTCAAAATTGCCCCTGTGAGATACTAGAGACGCAAGATTGTGTACTTGCTGGGGAGAAAGAATGATTGTGGTTGTGACGATCGAACTCTGCACAGATCTTCCTAAATATCTCAAGTGTTACGAGAATCAGGTCACTATAATTCGAATCATAGCAATATCAAAATTTGCCTTAGTGTAGAGTTATGGTGACACTGGGTTCCTTCAAGGATGACAACAAAGATTTTAACATGAATGGAATGAATACGGCTGCTTGTTCCAAAATTGACTGTTTGGGTAGCTGGAAATGAGTAGATGTCGGATAGCAATATTTGTTGGGGACTTTGAGCGAAAAAGTAATTGCCAATTTTCAAAGATTGCCCCAGTATCGGATTAAGAAGATATTGAGTAATGATAATAAGGATTATAAAAATGAGAGTTTTGGGTCGAGTTGAGTTGAGTTTCTTCGCCAAAATTCCTGACATAACTAGGGATCCCTGATATTCCGCTAGCATGCCCTATTTTGCTGCTAAGAGTATAGTTCTACGTTGTACTGCATGTTCTATTATTATCTCTATTTTTGAAGGCAATCCACCTGGCAGGTGACAACTGAAATATAAATAGCCTCCGTCGGCGGAGCAGTTGATGAAATATAAATAGCCTCCGTCGGCCGAAATTTAAATAGTCTCTGGCGGCTGAGCAAAATGTAAATAGCCTCCGTCGGCGGAGCAGTTGATGAGATATAAATAGCCTTCATCGGCCGAAATTTAAATAGTCTCTGGCGGCTGAGCAATTGCTGAAATATAAATAGCCTCCGTCGGCTGAAATGTAAATAGCCTCCGTCGGCTGAAATGTAAATAGCCTCCACCGGCTGAAATATAAATAGCCTCTGCCGGCTGAAATATAAATAGCCTCCACCGGCTGAAATGTAAATAGCCTTCGCCGGCTGAAATGTAAATAGCCTCCGTCAGCTGAAATGCTTGTTGAGGAAGTGAAAGTTGCATTATAAGCCCTATTATTGGGGGCGGGCGTGCCCTGCCCTATTGTTCGGGGCAGACTTTTCCTGTCCTATTGTTCGAGGCGGACTGCCCTTTCCTATTGTTCGGGGTGGACTACTATGTCCTATTGTTCGGGGTAGACTACTCTGTCCTGTTATTTGGGGTGGACTGCTCTGTGTTATCTTAGAGTTCTGTGAACATCTATTAGTACTTGATGACCGAGTCTTAATGAGGATATCCATTTAATGCAACCTGCAAAAAATCAAGAAATTTCTTTTAGAGTTAGAAATTTTATTGAGCAAGCAACTTTATGAATGTCAAACTGCAGGTTCACAATGAATGTACATGTGATCATCTTCGTGATGCATCTTTTCAACATATCACATGATAGGTGAACGGGCCCATATTCACCTTTTATACCTTTCAAATTTTAAGGGATCCAATCCCAAAATTAGTTGATCCAACCAACGTATCATGAGAACAAACAACATTAAAGTTCATGAAGAATTTTTGAATTCTTCAATATATGTTTAATACTTAATATGCACATATTTTAGATATCCCAATCGTTCATGTCAACTTATGAACTTTTATGCTAGTAAACTCCAAGTTTACCATGACATGTACTTTTTTCTTTAGTAAATTTCAGATTTACTATTACATGAATAAATTTCAGATTTACTACTTTAGAAATAGATTTCGAAATAACTCTTCTCAGTTATTCTGCCTCATTCGGAGGTGAGTTGTGATACCATCACAATCAAGTGCACGTTTGCATTAATAAGCTTCTCATTCCTCAGGAATGAAATATAATCATGTCTTAAGCGTATCAAATTATGATAGCTACTACAAAAGCAAATTAAGGCATACATATGATATGCCCTCGGAATAGAGCATATCAATGGGATATATTTCATGAGTTTTCATCAAATATCCATTATTTTGCCTTAGCCATCATAAATTATCAATACATGCATTGAGATCAAATCTCAAAGTCTTATCTATATAAAGGCGTCTTAGGCATAAATTGATGGGACTTGAACCAATATATTACCATCCCTTTTGATAATATTTTTCTTAAGGAATAAATTTAAAACATAAATGGTTTCAAACCAATTATTTTTTCTCAAATCCAACAATAATTATATTATTAGTAGCAAAAGATAAACAACATAAGAAATTACAAACCTTGATATCCTTAAGATTTTGTAACGCCCCGAAAATGGGCCCCAAGGTGTCACGCGATGCTTAAGGCTACAAGTAGCCCCAAGCTAACCCTTTTAGCCATTTTTCTACCATTCAATACTTATAATCAAAGTCATCATAATCAAAACATCTAAACATCCTCCATAATATCATACTGCAACATGAATGAAATACAGAAAGTAACAAAATATGACATCTCTGATAAATCTGATCAATCTATCCATCTAGTCTGACAAGCCTCTACTAAACTTTATATTCATGAGCCATTGGGACAAACCCCAACTGACCCGAACTTAGAAAATAAACTGAACGACTCAAAGTAAATGAAATAACTAGTCCTCGGACCATGAGGACTCACCACTGCAGAGGATATAGATCAACTTGCTCGGATAATCACAGTCAAACCTGGGAATGAGCACCTGAACCTAAATTATAGGGAAAATGTAGCCCACATGCGAACATGTGGGTCAGTACCATGGAATATGTACCGAGTACATAGGGGTGCATGAAATAAACATATTTAAATAAACATATTTATATATATATATATATATATATATATATATATATATATATATATATATTTAACGATCATATCATAAGTTTTCTTTCCAAATCATGCAGGACATTTGTAAATGGCTCATAAATCTTGAAAGAAATCTAAAATTTGAAATCATACACAATGAATGGTAAAACATGCCAATATGGATATCATGAGCCATTACACTTAATCCAGATATCAAGATTCTTTTCTTATTCTTTCATCAAACAATCTTAGTGAAATCTGGAATAGTGAATACATCATAAATCTGCATTTCAAATATCTTTTAAATCAGTAAAATCAATCTAAGAATGAGGGACGACTCTTTGGGAGGTTCTTCTAACCGACATGTACACCATCTGAGCACCCATGATATCCCACGACTTTCCCCCGTAAGGTTAGGACTGTCCTACCCTTGTCATCGGTATAGAACAATCTCATCTCAGTGATCACTATCTCAATTTTTCACATATAGTGGAAGTCAATGTCTCAACCTACGGTGGCACGTAGTTCTGAGGTATGAAACCATAGTAACATACCCAACTCGGTGCTAAATACTACTCCCAATACTATGCTAAAAAATCTCAAGAAAAATCCACTTCAAGGGTAACTCATATTTCTTAAGTTAAATAAATGATAAAAATCCGTAACTCATTTCATAAAGTGGATTTTAACTCTGTTGTGACCAAAAGGTCAAATCTTTCTATACTTCATCAAAAGTAGTCTAAACATGGGTGCATGTAGCACATAAATTCTCAAAACAACAATCTCAATGTGGGTTAATGACCCTTATAGCGATAATTAAAACATTTCAACATTTATGCTTTATATCACAAGCATGCATAATTTATACGGAAATCTGAAAATTTTCAACCTTTAATCATAACAATAATCTCAAACTCATGGAGTTTATTTTCTAAACATTCAAAATAATCATAGTATCTTGAACAACAACATAGGATAAGATTTATCACTTCAAATTCATGATAAAACATGTAAAAATCATGTATCTTTGTAAAATAATGCAAACTTTGGGCACAAGAACGAAAGGGTGTTCTTGTTCATAACCCCACATACCTTTATGGTAACGGATTCGTTGAAAGATTGGACCCTCAATGTTGATTGTGTAACCCTAGTTGTTTTTCTCCTTTAGTGCTCTTGGATGATGAACTTAGACTAATAATAGGGTTATGATGTGTTAGAATCTATTAAATTCGTAAGGTTAAGTTTAGGGGTGTGTAAGGAGTGTCAAAAGACTTAATTTCTCTCAAAATAACCCAAAAATGGAGTGTTTAAGTCACTTTAAACCATAAGATATGCGCCACATATGATATCGCATATATTTACATAGGCGCCGCATATGATATCACTTATATTTACATAGGCGCCGCATATTATATCGTCTATATTTACATCGGTGCCGCATATGCTATCGCATATGCTTTCCAGTGGCCATGTGTGATTGGTTAGGCGACGCACTCTACTTTGCAAAGCCATAACTCCTAGCTCGGGTGTCGGATTTTGGTAAAACTGGTATCGTTGGAAAGCTAATTTGGTTCTCTATAATTTGTGGGTAGAAATATGTAGAAATACCACATATTTATCAAGTTATGCTCATTCAAAGATGACCCTTGCGAATTCAAACACTAAAACTTGATGGATTTTGAAACTCTTAGCTTTTACTACCTTAAGTGACTCATATAACCACACTTAACTATCATAAGCTCTCTTATAACTAGGGTACTCTTCGTAATTTAGGTGCCCAAATATGGCTTACAAAATTGGGGTTTTCACATATACGAACAATGGTTTGTTTTCTAGCTTAGGAAATGCGGGGCATTACAGATTTATAATCTCACCTTGTTTGACAGAGTCTCGTGCCGATAACGTGTTATGAAACAAGAAAGAATAAACAAGAAGAATAGAGATTTACAATCTCACCTTGTTTGGGAGAGTCTCTTGTTGATAACGTGTTATGAAACAACAAAAAATAGAGAAGAAGAGTAGAGAGAATAGAGAGAGTAATTTTTATTTCTTCTCTTGAGAGTGTAGTCACGTAATTTTGTCCTTTTCGAAAATATTTTAATTATTTTCATTTTAATTTATTTTTTAAAATTTTTATTTTTATTTTTATTTTTATTTTATTCACCTTACCATACTTTTGTTTAATTGATAATATCTCCCTAAAAAAAAAGAATTGAAAACAATTAAATACATAGCATCTTTGTCACCTCACTATGCACCTCAACACCTTACTTTCTATTTTTCTTTGGATACATGCAAAAGGCACACACCCTACTCATTTTTCCACACATCACCCTCATCTTTCCACATGCCACACACTTATTCCCATAAGCCACCAATTATATGTTTCCACATAGGATAATAAATAAAGAAAAAGAAAAATCAAATAAAAATATAAAAGAAAATTTCTAAAAGGGGAAAGGGGGCTCATTCTTTCATCATCATCTTCTCCACAATAACAACAATCACCAAATCATCTTCCTCACAAAAAGAACAAAAAAAATGAGGGAGAGAAGACAGAATTACGCGAGAGAAAAAAATCGAGAGAGAAACAGTATCGTGAACAGTGTTGTGAACAGTACCGTGAATAATGTTGTAAACAGTACGTGAACAGTGTCAGTTTTCGGGTTCGATTGGATTTACGGAGCTTCAGTTTTGGGTCTCAAATTTTTCAATACGGAGTTGGAGTTCGTCTTTGTTGAGGTCCTATTAGGAATTCTATAGTCCGGGCTTTCTTGATTTTATTATCAACGAAATCGATTCTTCAAAGGTCCATCTCTCAACTCTACTTTTTATTATATTGAAGTTGGTTAATATCGTAATTTTGTGATGCGGTTTTGAATATTTCGAGCGAAATGTTAATTGTTGTTATGGATATGAATGATTGGTATGCTTAAATATTTGAATCTTCGTTGGGGTATGTGTTATTGGTTTCGGATATTGAAAAGTGATTTGATAGTCGAACTGATTTAATAATGTGGATAAAAATGGATATGGGGGATGAAATTGAGAAATTGATAAAAAAAGTTGAATTTAGATTAGCTTTTGTTTATTGTTGTTTTGTTTAACTTGTAATGGGCATGAATATTGTTGGAATGTGATAAAATTATGATATGTTCAAATGGATAGGCGAATGTTGGTTCGGTAGGCAAAAATTTAGGAATAAGTTTTCTTGTTGATTGTTTGAATGTGGAATTTGAGTTGAACGGTTTGTTTTTAGTTCTTGCATTTGGAAATGTATTCATTTAATCGGGGAATGCCCCGCGATCACTTGTATTTATTCGCCGGAAAATTCCCCGAAATATTTTGTATTTTGAGGATGTCCGTGATGAAGGCCCGAGGCATCGGGCAGCATGGGAGTGCAGTATAAAATTAGTGTAGAGTAGAATAAGATTTACATTTCGCTTTCTTTTTCTATTTTGGACTGTATAATTGGATTGGACATTGTTTTTGGATTTGTTTGCTTGATTGATCGTTTTGTTTATGTTTGGTGTGGTTTATACATTCATAGTGTCCAAATTAGCCGATATACTCCACCAAGCGACCGTGGTTGAACCACGGGATCGAGGGGTGTCTAACATCTTCCCCTCGATCAACAAAATTTCTTAATCGGAATCTCTGTTCGCGAATCAGTTTTATAGAGTCAAAACCGTTTTGAAAAAGGATATCCATGGGTGACTTGGCACACCTGATTTATGCCAAGTGGCGACTCTGAGTTTTGAAACTAATGAATTATTTTTCGAAATAATATTCATCTTTTGTCACTTTAATAATAAAACCCTTTCAAAACTTAAAAATCAATTCTTTTGCGGAGTGAAAAAAGGGGTGTGACAGAGAGATCTTGATGTGAAAATACAATGAACAAAACTCCTCTATTTATAGAAAAAAATTACTCCTAATTTGAGTAAAAGATGGATGCTTCAAATCCAAATAGATATCAAAGTAGATCTTGATAGACATTCACTATAATGTAAATACACTTATAACAAAATTTTATTCCTTTTTTTTGGGCTACTATTTTTCTAAATTGAAATACTTACAAAATACTATTACTGGATTTTGTTGATAGATTCTTGAAAAAAATGAAAGTGAGAATTTTTAGGATTGATGTTAGAAGGTTGGATATCAAAATTTTCCAATTATTGTTGATAAGATTCATACTTGTTCCCCCACCAAACTACTTGAAAGCCAAAGGATAAGATTAGTTTGTGCAGGACACAAAAACCACCACATAATCAGATTTCCTAATTGGTCCAAAGCCAAAACCAGCTAATAAACCCACCAAACTTATCTTGACTCTTAAAAACATATAAACAAAAATTGATCTATTTTCATTTAATAATATCTACTTAATAATGTTATATATATATATATATATATATATATATATATATATATATATATATATATATATATATATATATATATATATATTCTCATCTCAATTATGTGATGTTTGACTTGATATCCAATTCAAGAAATAAAGAGAAATTTTTGAAATTTATGATCTAAAATAAGTCATAAATATCTATGTGACTATAAATCATTTCATTAAATAAAATAGATATTTAATCTGTCCAAATATTTTTAAAAAGATAATTTATTTAATATCTATCTCTCTCTCTATATAGCTATAATATAAGGAAAAAATATTATTAGGTACCTAAGCAAATTATAAAAACAAACAAAGAATTAAAGAGTTGTACCAATCGAGTTATGATATTTTTTTTCCTCATTACTACAGTTCAATCATTTCAACTCAACTTTTGGGTGGGTCAATTTTGTGGGTGGATTATTGATATTACGAATTAATTTTCTCACATTGAAAAAATAGAGAAATGCTAAAAGATTTATATGTCAAATGGGTTCTCCCATCTATCAGGCTAGTCTTTTGGGTTGGGCTCTCCCGTTTGGTTTATAACATTGGTGCTTTCATTGAGAGTCCCACGCGTTGGGCCGTGACTCAGAGTGGTGACCTTCATGCTAGGAGTGGTGGCCTGGACCTAAGAGGGGTGCCAGCCGTGACCAACTAGGCCTAGCCGTGACTAGGGGTGTACAGACCAAACCGTCAAGTCAAATCAAACCGAGAAAAAAAGCCAACTTATGATTTGGTTTGGTTGGTTTGGCATTTGAAAAAAAATCGATCATTCTTGGTTTGGTTTGGTGCTAACAAAAAAAAAGTCAAACTGAAGTCAAATCAAACCGACATATATATATATATATATATATATATATATGCATGCATATAATTTAACTTTTTATACATAAAATATTAATTATAATCTACTTTTTAAATATTTTTTCAATTAGTTTTATTAATTTTCAATATTTAGAAAGTAGATGTGTATATATATATATATATATATATATATATATTCATATTTGGGTCTTTAAGTTATAATATTTATCCATTAATTGCTAATAAAATGATCCAAAATCCAATATAAACTTAAAACCTAAACTTTTCACTCTTCATCTTATTTTTAGTTTCAAGAGAGTTTTTCGCTCCTTAATTTTTCATAATTGTGATTTTCATTAGCACATGAGTGAAAACATACTTGATCTAAACTCTAATCACAATATAATTATAAAAAATAAAGATTATAAAAAAAATTGAGAAAAACTGAAAGAACCGACTAAAACCTAAACCGAAAAAATCGATTTTATGTTGGTATGATTTGGTTTATAGTTTTAATAAATCTACATTATTGGTTTGATTTTTTCAATAAAAAAACAAATCAACCCGACCTATGTACACCCCTAGCTGTGACCAACGAGGATCGATCTACGTGTGGAGCCGTGCATTGGGCCGTGACTTGGAGTGGTGGCCTGCGTGCTAGGAGTGGTAGCCTGGACCCAAGAGGGGTGTCAGCTGTGACCAACTGGGCATAGCCGTGACCAATGAGGATTGATTCACGTGTGGAACCGCGACTCGGAATGGTGTTCTGTGCGCCAGGAGTGGTGGCCTAGACCTAAGAAGGTGCCAGCTGTGACCAACTGGGCTCAGCCGTGACCAACAAGGTCGTTGGTTCTCAAGTGGAGGCGATTATTATGAACCAATTGTCCCACATTAGAAAAATAGAGAAATGCTATGAAGTTTATAGGCCAAATGAGTTCTCCCACCTATCAGGCTAGTCTTTTAGTTTATAAACCAAACAGGAGAGCTCAACCAAAAAAACTAGCCTGATAGGTGGGAGAACTCATTTAACCTATAAACCCCTTAACATTTCTTTATTTTTTTAATGTGGAATAATTGATTCATAACAATTGACCTGATCATTTATTCACTCAATCCATTTTTTGATAAATTTAAATTCAATCTAATCAGTTCATTTGATACTTTAGCTATTTTTATTAGTTGAGATTGATTAAGGGGTTGATCTATCAAAATAGCCAAAAATATGGGGCAATTAGGATTATGAAAGTTAGGTGTACATTGAATAAAGTGTGACAATTTTAAAGAGTTAATTAAGCATTATGAGAAAGAACACAAGTATCTTTTTCTCATTCCATGTGATTTTTATACTGAAGTTTGAATAAATTTAAATTCGCACATTGCAGGGTGCACTTCTAACAGCGATGTTATGTCATAAAAAATTCTCTATTTCCAAATACTCAAACTTCGAACCTCTAATTAAGGGTGATGAATCTTAATCATTTCATATTTTTTGATTGAAAAAACAAATTTTTTTTTTGGCAAAAAAAAAAAAGCTGTGTATTTGTACGTCTAGACAGTGTTATAACGTTGACATTTGTTATGTTTTTCATACTGCCTAAGGACATCACAATTATGCAACAAATCAAATCAAACTTTATGATGTAAATTAATGAAGGCCATAATAAATAGCACGTTTAGAACAAGTCCATTTAATAATTGTACTCATGCTAAGATTATGTGGTGGTCAGTAATTGTGGAAAGTGTAGAATACAAACATAAATTAAAAATGGAATCAAATTAATTTTTATTTGATTTGATTTTATGTTTTTAAAAATTACTAATATGTTGTTTATTTTGATTTCATTCAAAAAAGTCGAAGAAGTAATCGAACCGAGCCCAGTATATATATGCTTGTTTTTTTTTTTTTTTTTTTTTTTTGGATAAATCGTTTCTTTTATTTTCGTGTGTACCAAACATCAAAATCAAACTGAACTCAAATCGTTAATAAGAAAATCGATAAATATATATTATATTTGGTTTGGTTTAATTTTAATAATTTAAAAATAATTATATTGAGTTGACCAATAACCGATCCAAACGGATTCGTGAACACCCCTAATAATAATAATCACGTTTTCATTGTAGTATTTAATCTAAGCTCTTTTTCTTTTATTTCGACTCTGAATAAAGTTCATATCACACTTTCAAAAATAAACAAACAAAATTCATCATCTAGCTATATATTTCAGACAGCTAAATCTTCCAAAAATATGTACATCACTTGGATAGGACCACAGGCACAAATCATACGTTCTTCCGAAATGTCATAAGACAACAATATTTCTTATTTGACTTGTTTCATCATAAGATAATTATCAAAAACTTATTAATTATTAAGTGTTACACAATTTATTTTGAATTTCACCCTCATAATGGATATTGTGGCAGAAGGGGGAGTCTTGGAATTTTGAAGTAACTGATGAAGTTGTTGTCATGTGATCAGGAGGTCATGTGTTCAAGCTGTGGAAACAGTCTTTGGCGAAAATGTAAGATATGACTGCGTACAATAGATCCTTGTGATCTGACCTTTCTCCGAACTCCATAAATACCGAGAACTTCAGTGCATTGAGCTGCCTTTTTAACAAATCTTGTGGTATATCGTTTAAGACATTCCTAAATAAGCATACGGAAAACTTCAATGCATCGAACTGTCTTTTTAACTAATCTTATGATATAATCTTTTAAGACAATTCCTAAATGAAAAGCTGTTAATCAAGTTGTTCATTGGCATTAGTCTAATAATAAAATCTCACAATTGTGTCCATTACTAGATCTAGTTCAATATCTTCAAATCTCTTGATTTGATTCATTCTGATGTATGGGTTGAGATGGTCCCATCAGAAATAAATCTCATTACTCAAAAAGATTCTTGTAGCCTCATAAAAAAACAAAATATACACTCATTTTGATACATTCAAATTCGTTACCTCTATTAGTTGAAATAGCTTAAGCGTTTGATATATTAAAATAGCCAAAAATATGAGGTAATTAGGATTATGAAAGTTAGGTATGCACCGAATAAAGTGTGACAAAATTTAAAGTGTTCACGAAGTATTATATGAAAAAAAAAATATTTTTTTTCTCATTCAATAGTCAGTATCTATATCGGGATCTAAATAAATTTAAGTTTGCGTCTGACAAGATTCATTTCTAGGGGCGATATCCTCAACCAAAAAATTTTCATTCCCATGAAGTCGAACTCGAACCTCAATTATAAGTGGAGGAATCCCAATATTTTTCAGTTTTTTTTTTTTTTGGTAGAAAAAGAAGGTGTTACTTATAAGTGGAGGAATCCCAATATTTGTTGTACTAAAAATGATATGCTAAAATTCTACACCATACCATCTCTAAAACTATTGAAGAAAAAAAGGATGTATCTTAATAAAAAGTACTCATATTTGATGTAATAATCTAAGTGTAATCATCAAAACTTTGATCCCAACAGTAAACACAAACAATACAAAAATAAATTATTCTCATATTATGATATCAACAAAAGGGAGAAATGTCTTACTCTAATATTAATTATTAATCTCAAAATAAATTATTGTTTTTATCGCTTACACCAAACCACCCGTAAGAGTTACGTGTAGGCATGTGTTATAGTGTGAGGCATATGCAATGTTTTTAATACTGACTAACAGGGACATGGCAATTATATATCAAATCAAAAATTTATGGTAGGTGTTAAAATAAATAAAATGAAGCTACAATTAATATCACGTGTAAAACATAGTTCACTGAATAACAACCACATCAGAATTATATATCAGAATTATATTTTGGTACTCATGAAATAAAGAAATATTTTATCTTATTTGTTCATTTTAATAAATTAAGAATGCTCTGTCCCTTTTTTCTCATAGTATCCTTAATTACTAGTATTTTTTTTCATTCGTTTTTATTCGTTATTATTTTTTTAATTTGATTTTTATTTTTACTTGTTATTTTTGATAAATTAAGAAAAGATAAAAATAAATTTTTCATGTTTTACGTACTATAGCATTAATTAGTTATTCTCCAAATTATTTTTCAATACCTATTAATCTTCCGTTCTAAAATAATTGAATTATTGGAGTTTTTTTAGTGTTTAAAATAATTGAATTGTTTATTGTTCAAGATAGATGTTGAATGTTTTTTTTTTTTAATTTTACCCTTCTTTAATTAAATTTTCAAGGATGAGTTCCAATGATCATTACTAATTTTGGAGTTTGAAAAGGACAAAAATGAAAAAGCATGACCAATTTATGTCTATCTCTTTTCCTTGAGATGTGTGTTATATTCCAACAATTTAATTATTATCGGAACGGAGGGAGTACTGAATACTCCATCCGTTTCGTTTTAGTTGACCCTCTTTTTAAAAATATTTGTTTTAATTTAGTTGTCCCTCTGATAAAATCAAGAGGATTTTATTATGTTCTTCCAATATTACCCTCAATATTAAATGATTAAACAAAGTGTATTTATTCAAATTCACATTTTCAATGCATAATTAATAGGGTTATTTTAGTAAAATAAGCCCCTATTAAATAATTTCTTAAGAGGTGTGCTAAATCAATAAGGGTCAATTAAAACAAAACGAAGAAATTGTCAATTAATAGAGACAATATGATAAATACTCTACTAATCATTGTTTTCTTTTTTAATGGATGTATCATGTCAAAAAATTGGTAAAAGCAACAAAGGGAGTATTGAATAACTGCGTACTTAAATTAAATAGTACTCCCTTCGTCTCAATTTTTTTAATTTAATTTCTCATTTTACTTGTCTTTCTTCATTAATCAAGAAGAGACAATTTTTTTTTTATGTTTTACCCTTTGCATTAATTATTTTTTCTTCAAATTAAAATATAAACATTATTTAATAGGGGTACAATGGTAAACTAGGAATGTTATAAACATTTTTCTTAATCAATATGTTATCTCAATTTGGGACGGTTAATTTGAGACGAAGAGAATAATAGTTAAATTTGAAATTTTAAAATATCATTAATAAAATTAATTTAGTAAAATAGATTTCGAATTAAAAAAATTTTAATCAAGAAATGTGGCTGGTCAATAAGGACAGTAATATAAAACGGAGAGAGTAGAAATTTCAATTTAATTCATTGAAAATCTTTAGGAAATGCCCACCATGTCACTATAATTATGATCATGTTTTCTCTATAATATTGATTTGAGATCGCGATAAAAATTTCATAAATTTATAATTTCCATCTTTCTATTATAAAAGTCTATATCACACTTCCAAATAAAAAATAAACAAACAAAATTGATTATCTTGTCCTACTATCACTATGCATAGGACCCCAAACGATAAGTCCGTATCAAATGTCACATAACAACAACATTTCGCATTCAACGTGTTTAACATTTCTCACTCAACATGTTTCTTTAGATATAATTATATTACCAAAAATTTGTTAAGTATTACACAATTCACTGCTGATAATAATATGTATTTTAGCCGATGCTAAATGTTATAAAATTTACTGCTGACATTAATATGTATTTTAGCCGATGAGGAGAGCTCAGTGGGAGCTAAAGCACTACTCTCAGCTTCTATCTGATCAAAATCATCGAAAAACATAGATCGGAATGCGCGTAAGAAGACTAAATCGATTGTCATGAATTAAATATCGTAGTATCTTGTGATCAGTCAGGCAACGAGGAAGGTTCAAGTTTTACTTGCATCAAAATTTTCTTTAGCATAATCGTTTAGGACATCCTTAAATGAAAAGTTACTTATGTGTTGTAATCTGAAAAAAGCCACAAGTTGGTTTGATTTACTTTGATGTATGGGGTTGGGGTGCGCAAAACCCTTTGAAAATATTGGGCATTATTCAAAAATCGTGTAACCTCATATACATGAATAAAATAATATTGTTGAAGGAAAATATTGTCATATAATTAATCGAAATCTATAAGTGTTTCATGGGGTAGCAATAATCACAAAAGCTAGGGACTGTTTGGTTGGAAAAGAAGTTATCTTAGAATTAGTTATCCTACACACAATGTGGAAAAAAATAACATTACAATTTTAGGATAGCTAATTTCGAGATGAGTTATTTCATGTATTTTATAACAAACAAACATGGAATAAACTCATTCTAAAATTAATTTCAGGGTTAATTATCCCATATTCCTTGTATCAAATGAATGGTAGTTGTTTTCACGATGTACCAAGTGACAGGAGATAAAACAATTTAAGAATAATTAAAAGGATAATAGTGGAAAGTACTATACAATTTATGTCCTAAATTTTTTTCTTAAAGGATATGTCATTCTCCAACAATTCAATTATTTTGGAATGAAGAAAATATCAGAATTATGATGGAACTCATGAAAGTGTGTGCTGTAATTAATTGTAAAACACTCATATTTTCTCCATCTCATTTTATCTGGTGCCTAATTTCTATATAAAAAAAATCATTTCATATATTATTTATTTTAATAACTTTAAGAGTATTTTATTTCTTTTTTCTCATATTATCCTTAATTAGTATGAAACAACTCCGTACATAAAGTAATAGTAGAATTTCAAAGCAACATTGATAAAGTCAATTTAGTAAAATAGATTACTAATTAAATATTTCTAAATTAAAAAGTGTGAAAAATCATGAAGGACCAAATAACGTGAAACGAAAAAGAATAGAAATTTTAGTTTAGCTCATTGAATATCTTTAGGAAATGCCCTTGTCAATTTAATTATGATAATGTTTTCTCTGTAATAATAATCTGAGATCGCAGTAAAAATTCATAAATTTTAAATTTTTATTCATCTATTATAAAAGTCTATATCACACTTCTAGGTTCTAAATCTAAAAACAAACAGACAAAATTCATTATATCTTGTCCTACTATTACTATGCATAGGACCCAAACTTTAAGACTTTTAAGTTCATCTCAAATGTCACATAACAACTTACATTTCTCATTCAACATGTTTCTTTAAGATAAAGTTACCAAAAACTTGTTAAATGTTACACAATTTACTGTTGATAACAATATGTATTTTAGCTGATGTTAAGTGTTATATAATATACTGCTAATAATAATTTGTATGTTAGCGATGAGGAGAGCGCATTGGGAGCTAGAGCACCACTCTCAGCTTCTATCTGGCAGAAATCATCAAAAAAAAAAAAAAAAAAAAGGTCAGACTGCGCGTACCGAGACTAAATCGATTGGTCTTAAATTGAATTTTGTACGTATCTCATGATCAGTTTGTACGTATCTCATGATCAGTCAGACAATGAGGAAGGTTCAAGTCTTACTTGCATATATATATCAAAATTCTATTTGGCATAATCGTTTAGAGCATCCTTAAATGAAAAGTTATTTATGTGGTCTAATGTGAAAAAAGGTCAGAAGTTGATTTGATTCATTTTTATGTATGGGGTTGGTGTGTTCAAAACCCTTTGAAAGTATTGGGCATTACTCAAAAAATCATGTAACCTCAATAAAATAATATTGTTGAAAGAAAATAGTGTTATATGATTAATCAAAATCTATAAGTGGTTCATGCCTTCGTGGGGTAGCAATAATCACAAAAGCTAGGCTCGTTTGGTTGGGAAAAAGTTATTTTGAAATTAGTTATTCTATATTTAAGGTAGGATAAAAATAATGTTACAATTCAGTATGACTAATTTCGAAATGATTTATCCCATGCATTTTATTCCGACCAAACATATAATAAATTTATCCTAAAATTAATCGGGTTAGTTATCCTTTATTTCTTGTACCAAATGAGTGCTAGTTGTTTTCATGATGTACCAAATGGCAGGAGCGGAGCCACAAGTCTGTATAAAACAAAATAAATTTGGATCAAACTTTGTACTTTTGTTAAAAATTATTGAATATGTATAAGCAATTTCATGAGTATCGAAAGTTATTTTTTTATTACTCAAAATCCATAAATTTAAAATTCTAACCAAGTCGAAATATACATCTCAAAGTCTTTGATGATCCCCCTCCCCCCCTCCCCTCGCACTAATAATTCTATCACCCATCATTTCACAGCTCTCATCTCCACCACATTGTCTTGGTAGATAAATACAAATATGATTGGTTGGGGTTTGGCTTTTGTCTCCATCTCTACTTAATTCCTAGTGAGTATATTTTGTTACTAAATTTTACGTATTAAGAAAATTACTGTCCACCTAACTAAGGGGAAAATATTTTAGTATATATATATATATGTATATTGCGAATTTCCAATAACAATCATAATTCATTAATTTCAAATCCTAATTCTGCCTTTGATGATGTAGACCTATTTTAATATTCATTCAAGAGCTCTATAAGACAAAAGGATTTTTTTCTATTTTTCATATTTATTTATTTTTTTTTTTGGAAAAAACATAAGTTCCCTAAGCAAAACTCCATCTATATAAAGAGAACCCTTTTGAGATCATAATACAAACCAAAACAACTATCTTCTTGACTCAAAGAAGAGTAAAAAAAATATAATTAAAAAAAATGTTGAAGCTTCATCTTCAACAATCACCACAATCTACAAAACCCTTAATTCCATGGAGTACTAAGCCAATATCCTTAGCCTCTTTTCCCATAAATGTTTTAAATGAAAACTTTGGAATAAAAAATAAGAAGAATAATTTTAGGATTCATCATAATTATAATAATGCTGCAAATAGCACTAAGGCTGTGCTTTCTACTGAAAAATCCACAGGTGTTAAAGTTGTTGTGACTGTTCAAAAACAAGTTAATATAAGTCTATCAAGAGGACTTGATGATATTGGTGATTTGCTTGGTAAATCATTGCTTTTATGGATTGTTGCTGCTGAGCTTGATCCTAGTAAGTATATTCATTCACTCATTAATTAATTTTCTTCAATTTGTACGTAAATAAAACTATGAACAGAGTTGTTACGATACATTCCAACTTTACAGGGATTCTATTACCCTCTGAACTCAATTTTAACGTATTTTTGTCACCCTTTTGTGCTGACATGACACCTTTTGTCGACGCTGACATGACACCTTTGATGTCGGCCCCATGAAGTTGAAGTGTATCGTAGCAAATTTGATCATAGTTCGGAGGAGTACTACTAGATGCTTTACTCTTTCATTTTTTTTCATGTGGGTTGGTTGGCGTCAAAGCAGTGGTAAAACCAGAAATTTTGTTTAAAATGTTAATCACTCACTTATATATATCGTAATATGTTCGTTATAGTTTTTCTGTTAAAGAGTGTTAAACTGATCATTCTTTTAATCTATGTAGTTGTGTACTTGTCAGAGTCAAAGGTGAAATCAGACTTTATACTTGATGGTTTCAATTTTTAAGATTTTCGTGATAAATTTATTGTAATTTTGAAATTTTGCATTCATGACTTTTATTTAGTTAGTAGGAGTAATATTTTACATTGTTTGAGTCCAACAGAAATATTGTCATACTCGTGTTGGATCCTCCCTATTTTAAAGTTTTTATAATCGAACTCGTTGTAATTTTGAAATTATATTTTATTTTCAAAATTTTTAACCATCATAATTCCCGCGACAAAAAATGATACAGTATTTATGATATTTTTTTTTACAGTATAGTTATGGATTTTGAATCCTTTGAAAACAAGACTAGAAGCTGGCTCATTAATTTAGAGTGTATAAAATTAATTTTGATTTTTTCCATGTTCATAGCCCAAGGATTACATTTTTATTTTTCAAATTTCCCTTAGTGAAAATTTTGATCCGCCACGAATTCAAGTAAAAAATGCACTTATATGAAGTTATGAGTTCAATATTTAGTGTGTATTTAAGCAACAATAGTATTCACGCTGGCAATTATTTCATGTAAAATATTTGAAAGAAGAAATTATAGTCTATTGATAACTACGCAAGTTGAGTGTCGTCCAAAAATTTGTTATACTTCGTTCATTTAGTTTTAATTGTCACATTTCTCTTTATAAAAAATCGATTTAATTAAACTTTAAATTAAATTAAATTAATTTAATATTTTAAATTAAAAATTTAGATATTTAAAAATAATATGAAAAATGATATAAGTTGCAATCGTTCTCATATTAATATGATGTAATATATATCTTAAAATAATAATTAAAATTTGTACAATTTGACTCCCAAAAAATGAAAAATGATAAATAAAAATAAACGAGGAGAGTAACATGGACAGGAAAGATACAAAGAAATTAGAATCTCAGATCTGTCATTTTGTTGTTTAATTTAATCATTCACAGTAATGAAGTACAGTACTATCTGTCATTTTGTTGTTTAATTTAATCATTCACAGTAATGAAGCACAGTACTACTTAAATAATTGTACCTTTGACAAAGAGATAACTAGGGGTGGACGTTTGGTATTCGGTTTGCTATTATCATAATTTAGATTCGGTATTTCGATAATTGGTAAATGAATGTACATACCAAATATTATATCATTAAACTTCGGTTTGGCAATTTGATAATCGGTGAATTAAATTTTGATTCGATACGGTATTTAGTAATACCATATTAAAATTAAATTTGGTGGACTCTATTTTAGGCCAACGATAACAGTTTACTTTAGAATCGAATCAAAACACAAGATAAAGTTTCTGTCCTATGCCTTATAGCTCATTCATCATCTGTTGATTTAACATAATAACTGTTTAATGCAGAAATGACTCCGGAAGATAATAGCCACATCTATTTCTCAAATATTTGCCTCGTAGTGACTAGTGAGTGAGTTTAAATAAAAGAATTCACTAACCCTTTCATCAAGAATAACTTATTAATTTTTTAATATCATACAACATAGTATCAAACCTTTTTTATTACTTAGATATGACAGGAAATGAGTATCTCTGCATCAAATCTCCCACCGGACATAACTTAGATATACCTAAAAATTGCATCAAGACTAGACAAGTTTAGGTTGTCTTGATAGATAGAACCAGAATGAAGAAAACACAAGTAATATGAAACAATAACTTCATATTTGAACATGTTGTCCACGGTTGCTAACAATAAAAATTTTAAAAGTGATTTTCATTTTAAAATTTTAAAATGAATATAGTATTATAGACTTTAATTATGTGGGTTTTTTTTGTGACCTTTTGTAGAATATTAATTTGGACTCGTGGCCTATAAGTATAGACTATGGTTAATTAACAATAATTTGGTATTCGGTAAATACCAAATACCAAATAGTAGTAATATAATATCTTTTACCAATCCTGAACCCAAATACTGTAATTTTAAAATTCTACTCCTAATTACCATAATAAATACCAAATTATCAAATACCGAATTCCGAATTTTTCAATTCGATTCGGTAATTCGGTTTCTGGTATTTTATGCCCAGCTCTAGACATAACCTATCATCAACCTGAGTTGTGATAGATGGTTTGGAATTTTTTTATGAGATAATACATTAAACCCCCCTAAACTTATCAGCTCAACTCACTTTAGCACTTAAGCTAAACTTCTATTTATTTACTCTCCTTATCATCTTTAAAGCGAATTAATTACAACCCTAATGCTGACGTGATTTTTTTTATATAAAAAAAAAAACGCGTGATTTTTTTTTTTAAAAAAACTACTAATATTTATATATATATATATATATATATATATATGTAAGGAAAAAAATAAAAAAAAATTCCTCCTCTTCTTCACCCAAACCCGCCAACAGCCCTCCCCCTCTTCCTTCGCCAAATCCACCACCAAACCCGCCAACACCCCCACTCCACTTCTCCTCCAATTACGAAAGATGCCATCCCCCACCTTTAATTTCTCCTCCTTCAACCCCTTAGATCAATAAAAAAAGAATGAAATTGAATTTGAAATTTAATAAATCTACATGGTTTGGATGTTTGGTTGTTGATTTTAGAGAATTTGATGTTGATTTGATTGAATTTTTCAAGTGGATTGAGGTTTTTAGCACTATTTTATGGTATTTTTCAATGATGGTAATTAGATTTTTCAAGTGGGTTTGAGTTTTCCGGCGAAAATCCGTCGGAAAATCTGACAGGTGTGGTTGTGTGGGGTAAACCTGTCTAACGGGCCGGGCCGGTTCAACCCGGAACCGGCCCTCTCAATTTTGTCGGGTTCCGGGCCGGTTACGGGCCGGTTTTGGCCTTAACCGGTCCGGGCCGGGCCGGGCCGTACAGTAAAAATTTTAAAACCCACCCGGAACCGGCCCACTTAACCCAACCCGCTAAAACCGGGTCAAACCCGGTTAAAAACCGGTCAAATCCGTCAAAAAATTAAATAAAACATCAAAGATACACTATATATACACTCGATATACACTATATACACTTCATATACACTATATATACACTATATATACCCATGAAGTCATAATTCTTCAAGTTTGAGGTCGTCGTTGGGCTATGGTTCCATTCCTTGGTTTCTTATTTCTGCTCTATACATGTATACGTTAAACATACACGTCTATAGAAGATCCATTCACATATATACACTCTATTCTATGTATATGTAATACTTTACTACATTATATATACATTACAATATGTATAGATATACTTATATACTAATTTATAAAACATATACACATATATATGCACCATTCAATATATATTTACTAGTTTAAATAAAATATATATACATGTATACGTTAAACATACACGTCAATAGAAGATCCATTCACATATATACACTCTATTCTATGTATATGTAATACTTTACTACATTATATATACATTACAATATGTATAGATATACTTATATACTAATTTATAAAACATATACACATATATATGCACCATTCAATATATATGTACTAGTTTAAATAAAATATATATACATGTATACGTTAAACATACACGTCTATAGAAGATCCATTCACATATATACACTCTATTCTATGTATATGTAATACTTTACTACATTATATATACATTACAATATGTATAGATATACTTATATACTAATTTATAAAACATATACACATATATATGCACCATTCAATATATATTTACTAGTTTAAATAAAATATATATTCAAGTATACGTTAAACATACACGTCAATAGAAGATCCATTCACATATATACACTTTATTCTATGTATATGTAATACTTTACTACATTATATATACATTACAATATGTATAGATATACTTATATACTAATTTATAAAACATATACACATATATATGCACCATTCAATATATATTTACTAGTTTAAATAAAATATATATACATGTATACGTTAAACATACACGTCAATAGAAGATCCATTCACATATATACACTCTATTCTATGTATATGTAATACTTTACTACATTATATATACATTACAATATGTATAGATATACTTATATACTAATTTATAAAACATATACACATATATATGCACCATTCAATATATATTTACTAGTTTAAATAAAATATATATACATGTATACGTTAAACATACACGTCAATAGAAGATCCATTCACATATATACACTCTATTCTATGTATATGTAATACTTTACTACATTATATATACATTACAATATGTATAGATATACTTATATACTAATTTATAAAACATATACACATATATATGCACCATTCAATATATATGTACTAGTTTAAATAAAAAATATACACATGTATACATTAAATATACACTTCTATAGAAGATATATAAACATATACATTAAATATACATTAAATATACATTAAATATACATTAAATATACATGAAATATACATTAAATATACACTTTTTTTCTGTTGCCGGGCCGGGCTGGGCCGGTTAACCGGCGGGCCTGGACCGGGTTGGTCCGGGCCGGGTTAACCGGGCCCAAATTTTTAAAAAAACCGGACCGGGACCCGGTACCCTAAAGCCCTAGGGCTTTCCGGGCCGGGTCAAACCGGTCCGGTTTGGTGTTATGGGCCGGGTCGGGCCGGGTCGGGCCGGGTCAGCCCGGCCCGTTTGACACCCTTAGTGTGGGGGTGGACGAAGGTGGATGGGGGTGTGTTTAGGTGTGGTAGTGTAGGGGTGGACGGGGCGTGTGTGCAGGTGTGAGGGTAGACGGGAGGGAGGAGGTGGAGGGGAAGGAGGGGTGAGTGGTTATGAAGAAGATGGAAAATGGGAGGTGGAGTATTTTTTTAATTTAAAATATTTTATATATATTTTAAAATATATATATATTTATATATATAATATTTATATATATATATATATAATATTAAAAAAATACTTTATTTACGTGGCGCTGATATGTCAGCGAGTGTGATGCACTCTCTATTATGAGAGTGGTATTATATATTAAGGGGTGAAATTAATTTACTTTAAATATATTAAAGGGATAAATAAATAGAATGTTAGTTCAAGTGCTAAAGTAAGTTGGGAAGACAAGTTCGGATTTTTTTTGATGTATTATCTCTTTTTTTATTCATAATTAGAGATTTTGTTAGGTTTTGAGAATAAAGGTAGCTTGGTACATGAAACTCTCGCTATGAGCATGTTTTAGTGGCGGTGTCAGAATTTTTACTAATGAAGTTCAAAATCGAAAGAAGTAGACGCACGACTTAGCCGAAGGGAGTTCAACATCAATTATATAGACATAAAAAATAATTTTAATCATATATAAATAGTATGATTTTTCGTCGAAGGAAATTTAAGTGACCCTCCTAGCCATAAGGTGGCTCCGCCCCTGGCATGGTCCAAGGAAGAATAAAACCACAAGGGTCAATTGTGCACAACGTTCTTGCTTCAATTTTTGCCAGAGACTGTTTTTCATGGACGTTGAACCTGCAACTTCCTGATCATATGGAGATAACTTAACCAGTTACTTCAAGACTCTTCTTCGAGCTTTTGAAAATATAAAAGACAATATTATTGAGATTATGTCCTTAGGAATGGCCATGCAATGTGTAAATTCGAATTTATTAAGGCCAATACAAATATCGAATAATGAGTAAAAAGACAAAAAAATAAAATAAAATTAATGTGTCAACTAAAGCAAATTTACTTTGATTAGTGTTTGAAAATTGAAAACAATATAAAGTTTAAAACCAATAACTTGAAACAATACATGTGATTGGAAGTACTTGCAACTCGGATTTTCATGATTAGGTTAAGAATCCATTGAATAAATTGATGTTTTATTTAGATTTGGTTTGACTCTAAACTTCTTAAAACTAATAATATTTAGTTTTTCTTTTATTTTCTTCAAAACAAACTGAAGAAAAAGCCAAATTCAATCGATAACTTTATATGCACAAGATATTAATTTTCGCAAATTCCTAAATCATACACTCACTATCCCTAAATTCCTAAATCCCTTTATTATATTATGAAAATCCAAATTTCTTTTCTTCTAATGAACTTTTTCCTCGAATATTGTTGCATTAATTATAATTTCTTGAGATAAGCATCCAGTATTTTCCTAACTATGACCAAAGTTGCTACGACACACTCCAATTTTATAGGGGTCATTAACCCTTGAACTCAATTTTAATGTATTTTTGTTACCCTTTTGTGCTGACGTGACACCTTTATTACATAAAATGGAACCCACATCAAAGGTGCCACGTTAGCTAAAAAGGTTGACAAAATGTGTCATGTCAACTAAACAGATTGACAAAAATATGCTAAAATTTAGTTCAGAAGTAGTAGAACCCTGTGAAATTAGATTGTGTCTTAACAAATTTGATCATAGTTCAGGAAATACTAGATGCGTTACTCTAATTCTTTAAATATTATTACTAACTATTTTTTTTCTTATAATTTTTTTTTAAAGAGACTGGAACTGAGAAGCCAAACATTAAAGCATTTGCACATCGTGGAAAAGATGTGGATGGTGATACACATTATGAGGCTGATTTTTCAAATATTCCAGAAGATTTTGGAGAAGTTGGTGCAATTTTAATAGAAAATGAACATCACAAAGAAATGTATGTGAAGAATATAGTAATTGATGGATTTCCCCATGGCAAAGTTAATATTACATGCAATTCTTGGGTTCATTCCAAATTTGATAATCCTGATAAAAGGGTTTTCTTCACTAATAAGGTTTGCGGACATACTCCCTTCTTATTTTTATTTTGTACTTTATTTACGAAAAATAATTATCAAATTATAAAATTTGTTTTATTATAGAATTTCTAAATTCGGAATAAGAAAAGTAATCGATAAATTTGCATAAATAGATGGAAATAATGATGTTGCCATAGAAGAAGTGATTGTTTGACATATATAGGTTGAATGATCACCTACAAAATATATATATATATATAAAATTTAGTGTAGATTTTGATCTATAAAAACAAATGTTGGATTAAGGTAATATGACTTTCTTTTTCAAATAGAGTATAATTCATGTGCCCTTCTGGCCCAAATCCCCGTCCCACCTCACCCCACGCAACCCAAATGGTACCAGTCTGGTCTAGACTCGATAATGTCTCGAATTGGTGGTGGGGGTAGGGGGTGGGTAATAACCAGTACTACCTCGGTGTATATAGTCCTATTATTGAGTGTTGTTTTTGATCTATAAAAGATGTATGTTGGGTTAAGGTAATATGACTGTCTTTTTTGAATAGAGTATAATTCATGCACCCCTCTAGCCCAAATCCTATATATCCCAGCCCACCCCACACCATCCAAATGGTACCAGGTTGATCTAAACTCGATAGTGTCTTAGATTGGGAGGGAGAGTAAGAAGTACTATCATTAGGTATACAGTCCTATAACAGGCTAAAATGAAAAGTAAGTATGACGTTTAAATTGAGACAGAGTATGAACTACCCAAGAATTATCATTGTAACATTTTTCTCCTTCCAAAAATCTAGCAAGAACTACAAATATAAGTCCTAGAGCCTCTACCATCTTAATAAAGCCTTTTGATCTATTCAAAAATAAAATAAAATAAAATAAATTTTGATGTGAAATAATGAAAATGGTGGACCACATTCTATATACTAGGAAGTTGTGGTCCATTTTTAGAAACAAAAAGTCCACATCTCATTTCTCACTTACTATTATTATAAGACAACAGAGAAGGTATCAAATAGTTGGGTTGTGGTCCTATTAATTAAACTTATTATTGTGTACCTTATATTATAATGGTCCCTTTTTTTCTTCCCTATATATAGAAACATGCATTTGTCTAACGTGTTATATCATATATGTATGTGAAAAAACGACGTACATGCAATAATTATATATCTAAAGTTGATTTTTTCATAAATTACAATTTAGTGATCGATACATACATGAACTGTAGGACCAATACGAGATATTTACAATCCAATGATCGATACATACCTGAATCGTTGGACCAATATAAGAAAGAAATTAGACATACAAGTTAACACGAACACCACTATACTTTCGAAAAAAAGTTAATAAGAAAGATATTGACGTGAGAGAATCTTTTTTGATAGGTAATGGAAGTAAGGATTGTGATTGGGCCATTGGGGTTAATGACTCAGCCAATATGGGGTTATAGTCAAACACAAAGTAAAGAAAAAAAGTTTCATCAGTTTTTGTTTGGTTATTAAATAAATTACTATAAGATGATGACATAATAAATTTGGTAAGAGTTGGGACGTGTTGAATTATAACTCATAATTTTAACATACAGACTCAACTAATTTCAATCCAAATTACTTCTGGACAGGTTGATAAATGACTCCCCCCCTCCCTCTCCTAGGCAGAGGTAGCTTGAGATCAGGGGTTCGAAAATTATACTATTCATATATGATTAATTTATTTATATTTATATATATATATATATATATATATATATATATATATATATATATATATATATATCGGAAGGGGAGCCTTGGAATAACAGGTAAAGTTACTGCCATGTGAGGAGGCCACGACTTCAAGCCTTGGAAACAAATGCAAGGTAAGGCTGCGTACAATATACCCTTGTGGTGGGGCCCTTCCCCGGATCCTGCGCATAGCGGAAGCTTTAATGCACCAGACTTCCCTTTTATATATAGTATACATCGAACCCTCTTCTACTGGTTCACGTGATTACTTCTTTAACACTACTATTAAAAATTATATATTTTATTTACTTAATTACACCTTCGACGTATAATTTTTTTTTCTTTTTTGATGCATGGATGCAGTCATATTTACCATCTCAAACTCCAAGTGGAGTAAAGAGGTTAAGAGAGGGAGAACTTGTAACTGTAAGAGGTGATGGAGTTGGAGTAAGAAAACAATTTGATAGAATTTATGACTATGATGTTTATAATGATCTTGGTGATCCTGATGCTAATGATGATTGTAAAAGACCAGTACTTGGTGGAAAAGAATTACCATATCCAAGAAGGTGCAGAACTGGTAGACCAAGAAGCAAAAAAGGTAAAATATAAATGCGCCTTATGCGACATGAATCTTGATTATATTTTGAAGAGTAAAACATCTGGTACCTCCTGAACTATGACCAAGTTTGCTATGACACATTTCAATTTCACAGGGGTTCTATTACTCTCCGAACTAAATTTTAACGTATTTTTGTTATCCTTTTTAACTAACGTGACACTTTTAACGTGGGCTCTATTTTATGTAATAAAGATACTACCTTAGCACAAAAGGGTAACAAGAATATATTAAATAGAGTTCGGGGGGGGGGGGGGTAATAGAACCCCTGTAAAGTTGGAGTGTGTTGTAGCAACTTGGACCATGGTTCGAGGAGGTCCTCGATGTTTATCTCTATTTTGAATATCAAATAGCTATATAGATAAATGAATTTATAATTCACTAGTATTTATAAGCCAAATTGACTCAACCAAAAATCATAAGTTGATTAATCCAACTTATAATGTTTCAGTTTATAAGTATTTTAGGTTTGATCAATCGACCAAATGTGTGATTTGCCCTTTTATAATCACCAAAATATTCTCTCAAAATGAAATTTCTAACTCCCTCTATATTCCATTTTTGTCATTCATCACCCTTTACCATATAGAGAGATATTTTTATTTATATTCTTTTAAATAACTTTAAGGACATTTAAGTTATTTTACTAAAAAAACACTTATGAACATTATTTTACTAAATACATCAATTACTTATTATTAATTTCAATTCTTCCATAATGCATAACTTTTAATTTATCAAAAAAAGTTTCTGCACTTCTATCTAGACATGTGACATAACTGTTAAATAACAAAATTATTTTTTCCGTTATTTCAAATTATTTTCTTTTAATTAACATTTGTCAATTATCAACATTATTACTCATCTAATCCAAATTGGCTCTTTATCAATGTAATTTAACATGTCATAGTAGATGATAACGCGATAACTAATGTAAGAATGCATGCTTTATATTATCAGTACGTAAAAGTTAAACTTGAATTGAATTTTGTGCATGCATGCATACAGATCCATTATCAGAATCAAGGAGTAGCTCAGTGTACGTACCAAGAGATGAAACATTTTCAGAAGTGAAGAGCTTAACATTCTCAGGCAACACAGTTCACTCTGTCCTACACGCCGTCGTGCCGGCATTGGAGTCAGTCGTCTCCGATCCCGATCTAGGGTTTCCTCATTTTCCGGCTATCGACTCACTTTTCAATGTCGGCGTCGATATTCCGGGACTTGGAGAGAAAAAAGGGGGACTATTGAATGTCATACCAAGGCTCTTTAAGGCTATTTCTGATACTGGAAAAGATGTTTTGCTCTTTGAAACCCCTCAATTGCTTGAAAGTAAGTATCAACTATGCTGCTTGAACTCTTTAAAAAAAATTTGACATTTGCATGTCAAATATTCTAAAAATAATGTATTTTTAGTGGATCTGACATGAGTGTGAATCATTTTTGAAGAGTCCGAGTAACGTAGCCAATGCATGCATATGGTCTGATTGATTTATCGTTGCATTATATATATATGTTGGTTGGATCCACCAAAAATATTGTTAAATTAGTAAGGATCACGATCCTCCAAAAATACATAGTATTTTGATGATTCATAGATTTTCTTAATAAATATACAGATTAGTAAGTTGGAATCACTTTAGTAAAATTATATTATATATTTTGATCGTTAATTACAAAATTTCATGTAAAAATTAATATTTATATATATGTTTTTTTTATGTATATTTATGGCAGGGGACAAATTTTCTTGGTTTAGAGATGTGGAATTTGCTCGTCAAACTTTAGCTGGTTTGAATCCATATAGTATACGATTGGTTACGGTATGTCATATACTCTCTTTAATTCTATTGATATATATACATACCACGCGTATAAGATTCTGTGAGGATATGTATTTACTGACGGAATCATAATTTTCATTATGAGGTGATAACAATCACTATCTATACATAACAATAATTTTATATTTATTCAAGACGCTTGTACTTGTACCAGATTGTCATCTCGATTTCTGTACTCTAGGTCATTAATTTCTAGTTTCTTTTTTTGTTTTAGAAAAATTGCTCGTGAATTAGGTCGATTTATATACATTTTGGTAAAAAATAT
This sequence comes from Capsicum baccatum var. pendulum, assembly GCA_030864225.1. Taxonomy (NCBI): domain Eukaryota; kingdom Viridiplantae; phylum Streptophyta; class Magnoliopsida; order Solanales; family Solanaceae; genus Capsicum; species Capsicum baccatum. The sequence goes on from CM061550.1 coordinate 271,213,088, forward strand.
CAATTTAATGGTTGAAATATTTTGAGCTAAAATATTTATGAAAATACAGGAATGGCCATTGAAGAGCAAGCTAGACCCTGAGGTGTATGGACCTCCTGAATCAGCAATTACAAAAGAGCTAATTGAACTTGAAATTGCAGGATTTATGACTGTTGAAGAGGTATATATAAACACATTATTCTTATGTATTTTTATTTCAATTATGAGAAAAATACATTTATTTTCGTTTGTATATGGACAGACGATAATATGAATGACGTCGATAAGAGGTGGTCTTATAATGTTGGCAAAAGTTACATGTGTTAGCTCAATTGCTCACATGTCAATATAAAATAGGCAACACATTGCACTATCTCTATGTCACAACATTATAACCAAAATTGTTCCCGATGGGCAACACGTGTCATTTTGTTTAAATATTTTGTTAAGGGGGGTTAAAAATTCAAAAGATGGCCCCTTATGGTTAAGTGTTTCTTTATGATCATTTTATTGAGTTACACATACCCAACGTCAATGCAGGCAGTTGCACAAAAGAAGTTGTTCATACTAGATTATCATGATTTGTTGATGCCATATGTGAACAAAGTGAATGAACTCAAAGGAACAGTACTCTATGGATCAAGAACTTTGTTCTTCTTGACACCTGATGGAACATTGAGACCATTGGCCATTGAGCTAATTAGGCCACCAGTAGATGGTAAGCCGCAATGGAAGCGCGTTTATTGCCCAACTTGGCATGCCACTGGTGCTTGGCTATGGAAATTGGCTAAAGCTCATGTTCTTGCTCAAGACTCCGGCTATCACCAACTAGTTAGTCACTGGTACGTTATCAGGTTACCTAAAAGATATTTTCATACATGTCTTCTTATGACGTCAGAGTTATAATCTTGAAACTAAAACAAGTAAAAGTGACTTGATATGATGATAGTGTAAAGAATTTTTACATTATTACACTACTAAAACATCGGTTTTTTCCCATTGGTAAATGTTCAGTGGCGTGCTATTCCCGCATATATATTATGATTGAATCAGTGTGAAAAAAATCTCATTCCCACCATGTGTTTTTCCAGTGAACTGGCTCGGTGGGAAAACCCTTTAGTTCTAGTAGTGTCAGGTCCCCTAAAAGATATTAGTTACATATAAGTTCGTAGTCTTGAAAATAAGATAGGTTACCTAAGGAAAGGTGACTTGATGGTATAAAAATTCCTTACGTTGACGGTGTATATAATAATATAAACTCTTTGTTAGTCACTGCTACATTATCAGGTCACCTAAAAGATATTTACATTTACGTCTTCTTTTGCAAGCTGTTAGAAATCTTGAAAATAAAACAAGATAACTCTGATGCTGGTGTATAACATATTGCTCATTTTGTTCTCCAAAATTTTGCAGGCTAAGAACTCATTGTTGTACAGAGCCATACATCATAGCAACAAATAGGCAACTAAGTGCAATGCACCCAATATACAGATTATTGCATCCTCATTTCAGATATACAATGGAGATAAATGCCTTGGCTAGAGAAGCACTTATAAATGCCAATGGTATCATTGAGAGTTCATTTTTCCCTGGCAAGTATGCATTGGAGTTGAGTGCTGTTGCCTATGGTCTTGAATGGAGATTTGATCAAGAAGCACTCCCAGCAAACCTTATTAGCAGGTAAATAATTCACTAATCTTCTGTTTTTTGTTTTCGATTTGGTGTCTGGTATCTGTTTTAGAACTCGACTAGTCTGCATTCACATTAAAAGAATCCCTCTTTAGGAGTAAAGCGCTCCCAACCAAAGGCGAGTCGATTCACAGGGGTCGAACTCGAGACCTGTGGTTATAGATGGAGAAATGTTAAGCACTCTACCACAACTTTTTGTGATCATTAATCTTGTTTACTATTTGTGGATCCCATTTGATGGTTAGGGCTCGCATTGGGGTCCGACTAATCCGAAGTTGAGTTAGAAAATCCTATTTTGTAGGTAAAATGCTCATAACCGAAGGTGACTCCATTCGGAGGGGTTGAACTTGAGACCTCGAATATTTACCATCCCACCGCAAAGTTTGATGGTCACTAATCCTTTCAAAAAAGGCAGTCTGGTGCACTAAAGCTCCAGCTATAGATAGGGTCTGGGGAAGGGCCCCACCATAAGGGTGCATTAATTATACGCAACCTTACCGTGCTAGATGCTGTTTCAAACGCTTGAACCCGTGACCTCCTGGTCACATGGCAACAATTTTATCAGTTACTCCAAGGCTCCCCTTCCATGGTCGCTAATCCTTTGTGAAGTTCTATTTTTGAGTTCGCTAATCCTTTCCTAATGGCATAATCATAAACGTCTCCTTTAACTTGGCCTGAGTTGGTATCTATGCCTTCCAACTTTGGATGTACAAGTAGGCACTTAAAGTATCACACAATTGAACAAGTATACACACACGTCCTACATCGCAAATCTCACGTTATTGACATGTACAACACGTGCAACTCATGCGATGAGAATCTACTATATATATAATATTTATATGATGAAAAGGGTTAGGACCTTCCACTAACATGTTATTTTGTGCAAAATTTACAGGGGATTGGCTGTGGAGGATCCAAATGAACCACATGGATTGAAGCTCACAATAGAAGATTACCCTTTTGCTAATGATGGTTTAGTACTTTGGGACACACTTAAACAATGGGTAACAGCTTATGTCAACCACTATTATCCACAAACAAATCTTGTTGAATCTGATATAGAACTTCAAGCTTGGTGGTCAGAGATAAAAAATGTTGGTCATGCTGACAAGAAAGATGAGCCATGGTGGCCAGAGTTGAAAACTCCAAATGACTTAATTGGTATTATCACAACAATAGTTTGGGTAACTTCTGGACACCATGCAGCTGTTAACTTTGGTCAATACAGCTATGCAGGTACACTCACCGTATTTGCTTTACTCTAATTTTCAATTTTTTAATACTGTCAATGTATAAGTTAATAAAGAGGAAATTCGGAGTAACAATAAAGTTATTTTTGTGGATCGCGTGTCTGAGTTGGAAACTAGTCATTGATGTTTGTGCCAGGATACACTGCTCAGCTATATCACACCCCCTTGAGTATGAACCTTCCCAAACCCTGCGTGAACATGAGACGCTTCATGCACCGAGTTGGTATTTACACAAAATATACATAAATATGTGTCCTCAATTAAAAGGGTAGTTCGGTGCATTAAATTAAGCTCTCGCTATATGCGGGATCTGGGGAAGGGCCGGACTGTTAGGGTCTGTTGTATGCAATCTTACACTGCATTTTTGAAACTGTTTCTACGGCTTGAACCTGTGACCTCCTCAGTTCTTGAAATATTAACTATTCTATTGCATATGTAGGTTACTTTCCAAATAGGCCAACAATTGCAAGGTCAAAAATGCCAACTGAGGATCCAACAGATGAAGAATGGGAGTGTTTCTTGAATAAACCTGAGGAAGCACTACTAAAATGTTTCCCTTCACAAATTCAGGCAACAAAAGTAATGGCAATTTTGGATGTCTTATCAAACCATTCACCAGATGAAGAATATCTTGGTGAAACAATTGAACCTTACTGGGCTGAAGACCCTGTAATTAAAGCGGCATTCGAGGTATTTTCGGGGAAATTGAAGGAACTTGAAGGGATAATTGATGCTAGAAATGCTGATCCTAAGTTGATGAATAGAAATGGAGCTGGAGTTGTACCTTATGAATTATTAAAACCATTTTCTGAACCTGGTGTTACTGGAAAAGGTGTACCTTATAGTATTTCTATTTGATTTTTGGATTAGTGATTCTTTTTTTTTTTGTGTGTCAATGACATGAATTGTGTAATAAACATTCATGTGAAATAAAAATGATGCTATCCAAATGAGCTCTCTCTTTTTTCTTTTGCAAATGCTCATTGAAACAGTATTAGTTCCTATATTTGTATTAATACAGAGAGGGGGAGGGGAGGGGGCGGAGGTTCAAGCTGTGGAAACAATCTCTTGAGAAATGCATGAGAAGAGACTGTGGACAACAGTTGGGGCACCTTTAGTGCACCGAGCTGCCCTTTTTTTTTTATATTTGTATTCATATGAACTTCACCGATGATCCTTCACTAAATAACTCATTACTAACAATTTGGATAATCTATCGCTAATCATGTTTAGCAACGAATTTTGTCACCAGAAATGAATGGTGTATCAGCTGAACTTATGGATACTGGCTGAGTTGGTGAAGTGACACACTATGCATCTCGTTGAACCCAACGATACTCCCAAATTGAAAGATTGCTAATGTAAGGTGTAATGGCAACTGCAGATTTCTCAATTTGAGATCTTTGTTCATCTTCTAGATATGTTGCATGGTCTGTATGACTTGTTTTCTTGTCCTTTACAACAAACCCGGAGTCAGAAAATTTTAAGGTACATTCATTGTCATTAACAAGCTTACTCACAAAAATCAAAATGAAAAAAATTCAACTTAGATACAATTAGAATATGTACTTTTAATTGAATATTTATACCAATTATCCTTGTCTCCAACATATATATGTAATATTGAGTCGATTTACCATCCCGTACCATAACTGAGTCATATCCTTTGAATAAAGAAGGATTATTAAGGTTACCTATTGATTGTACCATGTGAGTTGCTGCAGAATCCGTGTACAGATTGTGATCTATCTTCTTCTCTGATGTCGAATCCTCTTAATGCATTGGCAAATTGAGAAAAAGTTGGATATGGAGGTTTGCCCAACATGACAGTTCTCAAAACCTTATATTTGTTTTCAAGTCCTTTTGCGAAGCTTATAACTTTGTCCTCCTCGTCTAATGGTTTTCCTATAGCGGCAAGGCTATCACAAATTTTCTTGAACTCTTTCACATATTCATCAACCTTCTTTGATCCAATATTGATACTTTGAAGTTGTTGCTTCAGTTGAAATTCTTTATCCTTGCTAGCCTGTAGGTAGTTATCCTCAAGACTTTGCCATATTTGTTTTGCAGTAGCGCAACTGATAATAATGAGGAACATAAACTCCTCATGCATAGTTTCAGTAAGCCAACTTCTAACCAAGACATCCCTTTCTTCCTATTCCAAGTATTTAGGATTTGATTCTCTGCTCAATTTATCACGTTTCAACTGCTGATGGTGGATCTTTGATGATTATATCACCAACCTTCAATGTTTGCATCAACTGAGAGATTTGAGTCTTCCACACAAGGTAATTTGAAGGTTTCAATTTTATAGGACATATAGTTATAAGTTGATGAAGTGATGCAGGAGTAAGGGAGAGACCGATAGATGTTTGAGTGGCCATTGTAGCGTGTAATAGGATTCAGGATTCACGATTGATTTTGTTAAAACCAAAGCTCCGATACCATGAAGAAATTTATCAAATGTGAAGCCCTGATTTGTATTCACTGCTAGATTTTTATGCTCTATTTATATTACATGTATATGTCTCTATTCAAGGCAAACCTATACAATTAAGAATAGATGGAACCATCGACTTTGGTATGCGCATCACATCAAGATCTTCTTTGAACCTTGTTGGCTTCACTGATGCAGACTGAGCAGGCTGTGTCATTACTCAGAGGTCTACTACAAGTCTATGTATCTTCTTGGGAGTTAATTGTATCTCATGGTCATCTATGAAACAACATATAATTTCTCGATCAAGAGCTGAAGCAGAATATCCTGCTCTCGTCTTTCTTGCTTCAGAAATAACTTGGTGTTTCTCTTGAGTTCTCTGCAGTCCTTTATTTCGATAATATTAGTGCTTTATGCTTGACGAGCAATCCCATCCTTCATGCACCCATGAAACACGTGAGCTAGACTATCATTTAGTCAAAGAAAAAGTGACAGGGAGTGCCATGGTAACCAAATATGTGCCATATTTACACCAAGTTGTGGACATCTTCACAAAGGCTTTGACAAAGCAATAGTTTCAGTTTCTTTGCAACCAGCTTGGAGTTGTCTCTATTCCAACATCCAGCTTGAGAGGGGATGAAAGTGAGTCCTTGTCCAGCGTTAGTAAGAAAATGTAAGTTTCTTCACTAAGAGATCATAGGTCTATCGGAAACAACCTCTCTACTTCTTTGGAGGTAGTGGTACGTACTGTGTACATTTTATCCTCCTCAAACCCCGGCCACTATGTGGAAATATACTGGGTATGTTGTTGTTGTTGAAGAGATCATAGTAAAGGAAAGATAAAATCCAAGAATATTGTTGAGAAAAATGTTAGCCAAGACAAGGAACTACTCAATACTATAACAACATATCAGTGTAATTCCATAAGTGGAGTTTGAGAAAGGTAGAGTGTGCATAAACTTTACTCCTATCTTGGGAGGTAGAACGGTTTTCGATAAGCTCACGACTCAAGAGAAAATATATCAAAGCAAGTCAAGAAAAAGAAATAGCCGAAGTGAAGAAACCATGGCAAGATAATATGAAAAGCCCAAAAAGAAGATTCTATAAAAAGGATAGGAAACAACAGAGTTACAAATCGAAATTATAGGAGAAATACTATAACTACATCTATCTTCATCTACCCTTAGAAAAGTGATTTAAAACTTTTGCCCATTATTAAAATACACAAAATTGTTTTTCACCTTTTTCCTCAAATTATTGTCATTTAATAATTTTTCATAATTTAATATGTTGAAATTAATTAAAGCCGAATTAGATAAGAAACCATAATATTTAACACTTCTACATCAATTAGAATTTTACCTTATATATATAAAAAAGAATTCTACAAATCTAATTAATTATACGGCTTCTTCTACCTACAAACATATAGCTTATTGGTTTTAGGTTTTCTTATTTTGATTTCAATTCAAACCATCTTCTTGCATTCATACCATCAATTATTTTTTGAAGGTATGGCTTTGATTCACCTTTAGAATTGAAGTTTGAAATAATATTTGATTTCTTCATGTATTTTTTATGTTGACATCTTTTGGTTAATCTATTTGTAAGTTTTAATAAGTTAGCTAGGAAACAATTGCGTTTATTCGATATTTGGAAATTTTTGGATGGACGATAGTATTTCATACAAACTTTATAATAAATTTTAAATTTTTATGTGTTATGTATTTTTCGCTTTTCCCCGATCAATAATTTCAGCAGGAATTTAGCTACTTATGTGATACCAATACACGATAATATATCATACACAAATTCTGTAGAATAGTGTTTGCTTAGATAAATCTAATTAGTTCTTGTTAGACCAATGAAGTTTTAATGATTCACAAGAAACATATAGAAGAAACATGTTACTCAAGCTGGTCCAATTACATGGAGACAGTCACTAGGAGAGCAAACAGGAATGAACAAGCTCAATTTTCTAGAGAATGGATAAAGCTCTCTTGTGTTCTTGGTGGATCACGTATGATAAAAAGAAGTTGTAATTGAATACAACACGTGTAATAAAAAGAAGTTGTATAGAAATTTTCGATAAACCCGTGGTTCAAGGGAAAACATATCAAAGCAAGTTAGAAAAGGAAATAGCTGAAGGGAACAACCATGGCAAGATAATATGAAAAGCCCAAAAAAAAATTCTATAAAGAGGATATAGTTACAAATCGAAAGGCTAAGAAATTTTAGGAGAAATACCATGACTAGATCTATCTACATCATTATCTATATGTACATCTACATCTATCTATAATTTATAATCTATAATATATTAAAAGTGTCAAAATTCTGATTCGAACTTTTTATCTTTTTACTATATTTCTTCAATTATTATATGATTATCTTTATATTATTTATTATTAGCATAATAAATATGTGAGATTCACTTTTGCATTAGAATTCAATATCAATTAAAATAGTATTACACGTAGTATTTTCTTTATTTAGATTTTTTTATCCACTTTAGGTTAGGATTATTCTACCAAAATTATCACTTTAGGTTAATTAGTACAATATATTCTACACAAATTTTCATGGACTACAGAAAAAAAAATTAGGTTTAGGTTTCACAATTTAATGCCGCTTTTAGTTATAATTCTTTTTTACTAATTAGTTTTATTATTACGTTAGTTTGATTTGAAAAATTATGTTATATTTTCTTTGTATTGGTTGATAGGATTTAGATGTAATTATTTTTGTGTGAAGATTAGGTTTAATTGTATTGTTCTAATATCTTGATAGTTGTGGTGTTGTAATTTCTATCATGTTACTATATGCTATTTTTAAAAATTAATACAGATGGTGGATGAATGTTCGGTTAGACTTTGAGTAATTTTTGTATAAATGTAAGATTTAGTTGTATCATTCTGATGTCTCAATTATCGTATTTTGTTGTAGTTTTTGTTTTGTTGCTATCTGCCATTTTTCTGCTTAATACAGGTGATAGATGAATGTTTGATCGGGCTTTGACAAAATTATGTATAAAGGTTAGGTTAAATCTTATTATTTTGATATTCGATTATTGTATTGTTATTATGTTATAATTTCTTTGTATTGGTTGATAGGATTTAGATGTAATTATTTTTGTGTGAAGGTTAGGTTTACTATATGCATTTTTAAAAAAAATTAATACAGGTGGTGGATTAATGTTCGGTCAGACTTTGAGTAATTTTTGTGTAAATGTAAGATTTAGTTGTATCGTTCTGATGTCTCGATTATCATATTGTGTTGTTGTAGTTTCTATTTTGTTGTTATCTGCCATTTTTTCTGTTCGTACTTTGAGAAATTATGTGTAAAGGTTAGGTTAAATCTTATTATTCTAATATTCGATTATCGTATTGTTTGTTGTAGTTTCTATTTGCTATTTTTTTCTGATTAATTTAGGTGATAGATGAATGTTTGGTTGCGCTTTGAAGAATTTTTATGTAAAGCTTATATTTAATCTTATAGTTCTAATATCTTGATTATCTATCCCATTTCTATTTTCTATTTTTCTGCTTAATACATATGGTAGATGAATGTTAGAATGAGCTTCAAAAAGATTTTGTGTAAAAATTAGATTTAATCACAGTTTAACATATTTAACTGTATTTTTAATCTTCACTCTTAACAAAAATATTTGAAAAATTCTTCATCAAAGATGACTGGTTCAGTGTATTGCCAACAAATCGATAAAGAGGACAAAGTATTACTCATCTAAAAATTGATAGTAGCCATTAGATTAGGAGAATCTAAATCAGAATTTTGAGGACGAGAGAAGAGCGCATTTGGATTATTAGAAGCAACAAAAGTAAGCTTACTTAGAAATGGGTCATTGTGGTTTATAGGAGGCACATGAATATTTGTTTTGTTACGGATATTGGCTGCACAATGAATCTTAAACTACAATGTTTTAGAGGCATTGATAAAGATGAAGAACATTTTGATTCTTCACAGTTGAGTTTTGATTCTTCTACAAAAGCTTGAAAGGAGGAGTGAGTGGTTGAACACAAAAAAATATGTGAAATTTGAATAGTGTGACTTAATTTGGAACGAATGAGAGACCTGATCAGTCCATGTTATTATATATATGAATGAACATTACATAAATAGTTAACAAAAGATTGAAACAATAATAAAATTTGAATATAGATTCACCAAATCTTGGACCCCTTCGTTCCCAAAGAGGTGCAATATTATTGTTATTGTTTCAAAACTATCTATTCCTTTTTCACTAAAAACAAGAATCTTTTAAAATATTATAATTTATATTACTTTTATTAAGATTTTAAATATCTAAGTAGAATAAGAAAATCAATGCACAGTATAAAATCAGAAAGAGTACTTTAGAGTTTAGATATTGTATGCCTTTTTGGCAATAGAAAAGTATTTACTATATGACTCTCAATAATTTTACTAATATCCTATTTACTAGAACAAATCCACCAACAGATTCTTTAAAATTAATAGTGATAGGAGTGACAAAGATAATTTAAGTGTAGGATGATGATGATAAGAGATTCAAAGGAAAGATGATAATGACCTATTCTATTCACTTTCACAAGTAATATTGCAGAAGTTAAAACTCTACAATTTGAGGTTCAATGATATATTCAACATAACATTACATAACCAAAGCTTACCTCTTTCTCTTTTTCTTCTTTGCTTAAATAAGAAAAAGTTGACTTTGTAGTGTTGTTATTGTAGTATGAAGTTTGTCATGTCTCCATGATAGGTTATATATAAATTAGGGATTGTATCTCACCCTTATAAATAGGTATCGTGCATTTTTATCATTAATTTTAATATTAGTATTTCTTCTTTTATTTTCTATCGTCATTGTTGTCGTCGTCTTTTTGAAACTCTTCTAAGTAGACAGTTGCCAAAAGTATAAAAGAGTTACTGATTTAAAAAAAAATTATTATTTTGGATAATTAAAAAACACAATTAAAAAAAGAAAAAATACAAATGGAGGTGAATGTGAGAGGAAGCCTAAAAAATCCTATTGTTCTCCTTACACAAAGTTGTATAAATATTTATTTTGATCTTCTATGAGTAGTATAGGTAGAATAAGAACATAAAGAGGCCAACTTAAATATTATAGACTGTTCAGGTTTTTAGAGTCTTGAAAAATATTAGTTTCAAATTTTTTTTATAGTCTTATAAAGTAAAAATGTTTTCAGATTTCATTTGTGTTATCGTATGTTTTTAGTAACTCAAAAAAAGAAAGACTAAAGTTTATGTAATAGTGAGACGAGTAAATGTAGTTGTAAGCGGCGAGCGAGTGATAACTTAATAGTGATTGTTAATTGAAAAATGAAATCTGAGATTGTATGTATCCTTAAAATTTGAAATTTTTTTTTGTCTTAGTTCATTTTTCGGTTGTATGACCACATAGGAATAGGCATCCACAACATCAATAGTCTCACTGGTTCAATTTAGTTTTGATTTCATTTCTTTTGAATCAGGAATCTATTAAAAACAGTCTATGATTGTGTAGTCATATGAGATCATTGCTTCCACAAACATTAATAATTTCACTGGTTCAATTCTGCTTTGATTTCACTTATTTTGAGCTGAAGATCTATCAAAAGCAATCTCTTTACCTCACAAAGATAGGCGTTTCACAAAATAAAGGGTAAGCTTTGTACATTCTACCTTCTACTTGCGGGGAAAATATCTTTTTACATCATAGACATAGGAGTTTCACAAAAGAAATGACAAGATCTACGTACATTCTATCCTGGGCCTTTGGGCTGTAGGTGATAAAAGAGTTTTAAAATGAGGTCTAGGTGACACAAGTCTTAATAATTGAGTGAAGGTGATAATTACTTTATTATGGATTAAGAAAGTTTGGTAAGTTTGAGAATTGCCCACAAGTTTTTAGATTTACACTTTGATCCAAATATTTACCTAATAAAATGGAAAACGGAGGGAAAAAAGATGTCTTTCTCCTTCTTCTCATCCATTGTTGTTTTCTCTCTCTTAGCGATTTTTGTTGTTCATTGTTGTTGCTGCTTTATTCATCATCTTCTGCTTCATTATCATCATCTTCTACTTCATTATCATCTTTATCTTCTTCTTGTTGACCATTGTTGTTGTTGTTGCTCTTACCGCTACTGTTGCTATTTGACCAATTTATTAGGTCAAATCTTGTTTCATACATCACTTTCTACTTTGGTATCACTTCATAGGAGACTTTGATAAATTAAATTATGATTTTTAATTGAATTTTTCATCTGGGTAACTGCTATTGTGTTGTTTTTCCAATAATGGATAGAACTCGATTATGAATCCAACATAAGAGCTATCTTTTTAAATAGATAAATTATCTGTTGCGATAGATGAGACATCTGTTTTAATGAAATACTGATATGTTCTATATGCCATAACATAAATCGAACAGATTAGTCATCTGTTGCAACAAATGATTTATCTGTTTAAGCATATTAGTTATTTAGTGCAATATGGTAAATATCTCTTGTAACAAAACCTGAACTCGATTCCAACAGATGTGTTGTTTGTTACAAAAGGGTAACTATCAGTTGCAATATATTATTAACATATTGCAACAGAACCCGAACTCGTTTCAACAGACGGTAAATATCTGTTGCAATATATTAGTAATCTGTTGCGATAAAACCTAACCTTGATTCCAACAGATCATCGTTTGTTGCAACAGGTAAGTCATATGTTGCAATAGGTTAATTATCTGTTGCAATATATCACTCATCTATTGGAATCAGCTTCAAAGGTACCTCAGTACTGTAACATCAATCCCAACAGATAGATAGTCTGTTGCAACATATGATTCACTTGTTACAACAAATGACTCATCTATTGAAATTAGCTTCAGGAGCGTAACATGAATCCCAACAGGTAAGTAATTTGTTGCTACTGATTACATATCTGTTGGGATTCATTTACGGCACTATGAAATCACTATTAACTTTTTTTTAACAAATGACTTTATTTAGGTACCACTAATGGAGGGATCAATAACAATAGGGGTGGATTGTCCTGGTTAATGGATCGAGAAGAGCAATCGATATGTATGGAATTGGGACAAGGGTGAAATTCTTGAGATGATAGCTATAACAGTCCAAAGTGATGTTTTGTATAATGATTTTGTGAACTTAATCATCAGTTATTATGGACTGAATTATCTCCTTTGAAAATCAGATGGTACTACCTTTCAAGATAACCGATCAGGTTTGATTGCATGCTTATCTTAGTTATTCATACAGGCCGGTGTTAAGGGTGTACGTCGTTGAAAAGACGAGAGAGAATGAGAACCAAAACGTAGAAGAAGAAGAACAACAAAACATCTTTGATGATAGGTTGGATGATCAAGACATGAATATTCCAGATGATGATCAAACACCTACGCCCGTTGATGTGACCAATACGATGTGTAGTTCTTCTCAATTGACACAGTCTGAAAATCTTCAAGACGACGGGACCGACTTTTTTATTGGAATGTTATTCAAGGACAAGAATGAACTATTTACCACTTTGTTTATTTCTTGCTTGAAAAAATATTTTAAAATAAAGAAGGTGATTAATTCGAGCAGTGTCTTTTGCTTCAAATGTGCTAATTCGAACTGCAAGTGGTGGTTGAGAGCGGTGAAGTACGCAAGTTCTGACAGATTCATCATTCATAAACATGAAAAGCATCACACATGTGGTTCGGAGCATATCTTAGGCCAAAATCCTCACGCCATAGCAAAGGTCCTCGGTGAATATTCCAGGAGTAGGTTCTCCGATGGCAAAGTCCCTACAACAAGGGTTATGGATAATCAACAATTTACGTTGGGTGTCCTGGTCAGTTGTTGGAAGATATATACGGCCATGGGATTTGATAAGGACTTGGTTAGGGGGACACTCGATCATAGGTATGCAGTCCAGGATGCCTATCATTATATGATTGATTCCAAAAATTTTGAAAATAAGAAGGCATTGTATCTTGATGAAAACAAAAGGTTCAAGTAATTTTTTTATCCTATGGTGCTTGGATTCAAGGTTTCCGACATTTGAGAAAAGGAATATCCGTCGATGGTACCTTCTTAAGGAGCAGATATAATGGAGTTCTACTAGCGGCGGTGGCACATGATGCGGAGAATTACATTTTTTCTGTCACTTTTTGTGTAGCGGACAAGGAATGTGAGAATGTGATGCCTCTTATGAATTTTTTTTTGAACAATTGTGAAGCTGCATCGAAGATACTGAAGAGTTGTGTTTTGTATCGGATAGGTGGATTCACGTTTCTTCACTTCAGCTTACTTTGGTTGTTGCATCAGGTATCTTGGAGAGAATACTCAGACCAACTATCACAACGAAAGGGTCGTGACCCATTTTTATAGAGAAACTAAAGCATATAGTAGAGAGAAGTTTTTAGACCATTTCAATCAAATAATAGATGTGAATCCCAAGGTAGAAGAATTGCTTGTACGTGTCAGTTTTGAGAGATGGACCCGAGAATTCTATCCGGCAAATTGGTACATTCTTATCGATTTAATGTCTTGTTTGAGTTACAAGTTTAGTATGATGTCGTACTAAGTGATTCTTTTGTATAGGTACAATATTATGACATCAAACATAGCTGAATCGATGAATTCATTATTTGGTGATGAAAGAGAATTTCCCATCAAGGCTATGTTTAAGAAAATAAGCAAGAAGTATGGCGAATTTTTTAATGAAAGGCGTGTGCAGTTCAAGTGCCCGAAAAAAAAGATCTCGCTGTTGTTGAAATCGAAAAAATAATATCAAAGAACGTCAATTTTGGAATGGATTATTATCTCATAAAATAGCAGATTACAAATTCAGGATCACCGGTCATGGTGAAGATTCCATGGTCGATCTTCAAACAAGATCTTGTACATGTATAATTTTTGACTTTGACAAAATACCCTATCCACATGCTATGGCAGTGCTTCGAGCTCAATACGGTCATAAATATGGAGCTGAAGTTTACGAGCACTCCTCTCAATATTATTTGGTGGAAAAATATGAAATGACATATAGTGGGCATATTACTCCGGTGCCTCCCGAAGAATCTTGGGTTGTTCCTGCAGAGCTTATGGGGAGATTAATACCTCCTTCATATATTGACCCAAGCACTATGAAACTGGAAAGAAATCCATATAAGAGGAGGTGTGGAGTCGGAGAATTATTTTCATCAAGAAGAAATAAGTGCTCCGTATGTAAGCGCGCTGGCCATAAAAGAACTACATGCCCGGATTGTAATCCACTATGATCATTGTAATTGAAGAAACTTGTATAGTTATTTGTTGTGGACTTTTATATATTTAAATCATTGTTGTTTACGTAATGTTATCATTTATTATATATAAAATATCTTTTTAATAATTTGTGCATCAAGAAAAAGAGGCAAAACATGAACTAAACAATACAACAGACCACAAGCATTTTCAACAAGTTACTCATTTGTGGCAACAGATGGACATTAGCTGGAAGAACACAACACAGTTTCATATGACTGGAATGTTTTCCTTCAATAGATGATAAATCCGTCGCAACAGATGGATAATCTGTTAATAGAAACCCAATCGATGACCAATCTGTTCCGATACATGGTCCATCTATTGAAAGAACTCATCATCATCATCATTAGTGACAGCCGGCCAATCAACTCGCAGCAGTAGAGCCCTCATCAGCCTCTGCATCTCTCTAAACATCATCACTCTCACGGCGACCAACTCTCTCTGTAGGTCATTAACTTGCCTCTGAAGTTCCCGCACTGTGTCGCGCAGAATAGCAATGTCCCAAATAGGTTAGCCATATCTAGAACACGCATGAATTAAAAAATATAAAGAAACGAGTCCAAATATAATACAATGTATACTACAAACTGGTAGATTTACACCAACAAAAAACTTACCTCAACGATAAAGGAATATGATCTTTGAAGAAAAGTTGTTGAAGATGTTACATGAAAAGAAAAAATGCAAGAAATAAATCAATTTAAGCAGAATGAAGATTAAGGAGGGACCTATTTATAGAGGATTGAATCTGGATGTGTAAGGACAAAAGGCACGTCTGTTAAGCTCCATTGTATTAATTACATTCAAACTGGTGATATTTTATTTTTTATAAAAAGTTGCGACTTTTTCATTTACATTAATACTTCTCACCTTTTCAAAGTGGTTTTGAGAAGACTTAATAACAGCCGTTATTATTGAGCTATTGCAACAGATCGTCCATCTGCCGCAATAGATTTACCATCTGTTGCAATATATAGATTATCTGTTGTGACAGATGGACCATATGTTGGGGATGTTTTGATTTCTTCTAATAGCTGATTCATCAGTTACAGCAGATGGAGAATTCAACTCATCAACTATTTTGAATATGTTAGATAAAATATCATGACTCTTCACCTCTTTTTTAATTGTCATCACATGCGTGTAGATAAATAAACAATGTCTGGTCTATCACAACAGATTTACAATATGTTGCAATATATAGATTATCTATTGCGACAGATGGACCATATGTTGGAGGAGATGCTTTGATTTCTTCCAACAGCTGATTCATCAGTTGCAATAGATGGAGATTTTAATTCATCAGTTGTGTTGAATGTGTTAAGATAAAAAATTCATGACTCTTCACACCTCTTTTTTAATAGTCATCACATGCGTGCAGATGGATAAACAACACTGTAGTATCTTTGATGGGGTAGAAAGAATAAGGTGCGTGCAATGGATCCACTTTCATGCGTGGGAGTTATGTATTATTGATCAGTCTACCGCGACAGACACACATAAAGTGCAATAATTTTATAAATGTAGTTTTTTACCGATTAGACATTGATCTTTCAAATAAAATCCTGCATTGTACAGTTTAGTTTGATAGGTGCAAACTGATAAGGCCGAAGGGTTCCAAGACGGTGGTGTCGATACCCTGTTACAATTTAATGACGGTCTATGCTCATGTTTTTGTGTAAGATTGGGGAAGGTTTCAAGTTTTTGGCGTCAGTGAAAATATCCAATAGTGATTGGACCGATTCTAATGGCACGATGGACTTCTTGAAAGGCCTCCGAAGCCTCACACTGCAGCAAACAACGATGGAACAAATAGAAATTTTCCTATTCTAAACTTATATGGATGGATTGCTGAGGAAACTTTTATACAACAGAAGGTGCTTGGGAGAATATCTGTGTGGGAGTGAGAGGAGGAGAAGGCCATATATCATCTCAAATCTTATTTAAGAGAAAACACAGGGGAGCAAGCAAGGAAATTCTAGCAAATCTGGCCAATGAAAATTACATGAAAAACAAAAAAAACTGGATGAGTTGTAAATGTGGAAGTGTATCCAAATATAAAAATCCGTCAGTCGTTAAAAAAAAGAAGAATGGTCAACAGGACTGGAGCTGGACACAGAGAATGCAACTAACAAGCATGGCCTCAATGAAGACTCACACAAAGTGCAGGACCAGAACTCTAAGGAATAAGTTTCACGAGCATACAAAATTAATACGATTGTCGGTCAGAATTGAAACCTGAACCAACTACTCCTAAATAAAAATACAGGATCAAGCCAAGGTGGCAATGATCAGGCCAATGGAAGTAGAAACAAAAAGGTCTGAAGTTGGGAAGAAATCCCATGCCTTATTGTTTCCAGTGCCTTTGCCCTGAACAGAGCCATAAACAGGAGGCATGGGATGCAAGTTTAACTTGAGAAATTTTCACCTTGGCTTGATCCCATTTTTTTAATTCAGTAGTAGTTGGTTCAGATTTTAATTTTGACCGACAATCGTATCAATATCCTGTGCTAGAAAAACTTCTACCTTAGAGTTCTGGTCCTACACTTTGTGAGAGTCTTTATTAAGGCCATGGTCGCTATTTGCATTCTCTAGTAAAGTGTCCAGCTCCAGTCCTGTTGACCATTCTTCTTTTTATCAATGACTGATGGATTTTTATATTTGGATACACTTCCACATTTGCAACTTGTTTAGTTTATTCATTTTGCATGTCAATTTCATCAGCCAATTTCACTACACTTCCCTTACTACCCTGCATTTCCTCTTAAACAAGTCTGAGATGATATATGGCCTTCTCAACCTTCCCGCATAGGTATTCTCCCAATCACCTACTATTGTATAATAGTCTTCTCCAGTAACCCATCCATATATATTTGGACTAGGGGAATTTCTATTGTTTCCATTCGTGTTTGCTGCAGTGCGAGGCTTCGGAGGTCTTTCAAGAAGTCCATCAAGCCATTAAAACCGGTCCAATCACTATTGGATATTTAAACTGCCGCAAAAAACTTGAACCCTTCCCCAAACTTGACACAAAAACATGAGCATAAATGGTCATTAAATTATAACAGGGTATCGACACCACCTAATTGGTCCCTCAGCCTTACCAGTTCAAACCTAACAATCTTAACTGTAAAATGCCATATCTTGTTTGAAGAATTAACGCCTAATAGGTAAAGAACAAATATTCACAAAATCATTATACTGGAGTTGTATTTTCACAACAGGTTGATCAGTAATACATACCTCCCATATATGAAATGATTCCATCTGCAGGCAGCTTATTCCTCTGAACCCATCTTTACTCTAGCCTTTAATGTTGGTTGGGCAAAATGGATCCAATTTCACTACGTTTTATTTACAAACAAGAGAAATACAATTGATGTCAAACAAGAGAAAAAGAAAAAGAACATTACAAAAGGGCAACACAAAATTGAGCGAATCAACAGATGAATAATCTGATACAACAGACCCATTTGTCAACCGATGAGGCATCTGTTGCAATAGATGGATGACATATTGCAATAGATGGGTCATCTATTGGAATAAATCAAACCAGCCTTCTACTAGTTTGATTTCTTCAAAAAGTTGCTCCTTCTGTTCAAAAGGGTAACACAACATTGAGTGAATCAACAAATGACCAATCTGATGCAACAGATTACCTATCTGTTAAACCGATGAGGTATTTTGCAATAGATATAAAAACAACAGTTTGTTCATTCAAAACTTAAAAGCCACATTTTCTTCAATTTTCTCAATAAATAGGAAACTGATAATAGATAAATTATCAATAGCAACTGATATAAATATCTAATTTAAATGACATACAAAGAAGAAGACGAGATGGAAAGTGCAATAGTGAACCATACCTACAATGTAAAAAAAGAAAAGGGATCAGAACATCTAGTTCAGTTCAGAAAAGATATTGATCGGTTAAGATCCAAAAGGATCCTCATCCGAAAGAAAAGAGAAAAAAGAGGCAAAAAGGAAAGAAAGAGAATTGAGATTAAAGAAGAAAGAGTGATAGATGAGTTGAGTTGAGTCTTGGGTCTTACTTATGTTATGGCTAAGCGAGAGAGTATTCTTCTAGATATGGGTTTTAAATATTCATTAATAACTTTTGACTTTTGAGGGGCATGGGGAGACGGTGACATTGAAAAGACCAGATAAGACTATTCACTTAGGAGATTTTTGAGTTATCCAAGTAATATTTTTTACCGCCTTAGTATTTTAACTTTTTTTAATCTCGAACAAGAAATACCTAAATTGCTTTTAAAAAAAGGGTCTTAAAACATCTAAGTGCTACAGATAATAATTTCTATTTGAAAATTTCCAAAGCTCGGTCATCCATCACAACAGATGCGTAATATGTTGCAACAGATGACTCAATCTGTTTGATTAAATCCAACAGAAAAGACATCTGCTGCAATAGGTTGAACATTTGCTTTTATACAATTTCAATTGATTTCAAATGTTAGACTAATAACTTAAGGGGTCTTTGGTAGAATGTATTGTAAAATTTTATGTATGCATTAGTTAATGTGTATTGCTTGTACCTTGTTTGGTACGACCTTTTGCCTATGTATAACTAATGCCAGCATTAGTTATACACTCTATTGTGTATTGAAGTTTGTATTAGTAATACACTTTATTTTCTATGTATTAGTAATACAAAGACTTTAAACACATGCATTAACTTATTAAATGACCTCAATACCCCTCAATTTCCCTTACAAAATATTTCACCATTCTTTTTTCTGCCATTTTTATTTGCATTAGTGAATCTTTTTAAAATATTTCACAATTTCTTTTCCCACTATTTGAATTTACAACAATGGATGGTTGATTTAGATAACTATAACATATTTTTGGTTTTCTTCGAGTGTAACGCCTCGGAAAATGGGTCCGAGCGTTACACGGTGCTTGAGGCTACGAGTATCCCCAAGCTAACCCTTTGAGCCATTTTCATTCAGTTCAACACAAATCAACGGGGTTTTCATAAATAACCCTCAAATATCAACCGAGTAATCATCATCCAAGAATAAAAGAATTTTAGAAAGATAACAAAATACGACTTATTAGTCAACTCCCAACATCTATACTAGTCTGACAAGCCTCTAAGAAAATCAATAAAACCAGCGAGCCATTGAGACATGCCTCAACTGACTCATACTCAGTCATCAAATGTAAACAATTCCGTGAAACCAACATCAGACATCACATCCTCGGAACATGAGGACTCACCACAATAGAGGATGTAGAACAGCGTGCCCGAAGAATCACTATCGAACCTATACCTGAGCACCTGAATCTATATTCCGAGAAAATGCAGCCCACATCCGAAGATGTGGGTCAGTACCATGGAAAGGAACCAAGTATATGGGGGTGTATGCAGTTGTATAAACATCATCATCATAAATATTTATAAGAAATATGCAGGATGTATGAAAGACTCACATAGCCCGAAGAAAATCATCATAATCACGAGAGGATGAAATAAGTACAATAACACATGTGAGTCATCATATAATTTGTCAATCACTTTCAATTCATCAAGAATATCAATTCTCATAATGTAAATATCATTTAAATCTTTTGAAAGAATAACTTTCACAATTCCACTTTCAAATCACTTCACCATTCACCATAGACACAAGGAAACACACACACACTGGGAGATCCTTTAACCAGCATAAACCATGTGAGCTACATGGAGTCCAACGTACAACCCACGTTGGGGAGAGCCATCCTATCCTTGCCATCGGAGTAGGACTATCGATATCAAATCCACACAAACTCACTATATAAATCAGCCTCAGGCTCACTCCTATGGGGGCACGTAGTTCTAGAGAAGTAAGGTCGCTTTATACCTCCCACTCAGTGCTAAAGATTTCTTCTGGACTTAGCTCAGATCATTTCAAAGACAATCCATAACAAAACAATTTTGGTAATATATAAATATACATCGGGAGCCATCATGCTTCCCTCTATCAAAATCAACCACGTTGTGGATTTCTTTCACACTCGAGTTCAAAACAACTCCATTAAGACCAAAAGGTTAAATCATTCAAAATATCTCAAATATTCAACATCAACGTGCTTATGACACACACTTTCTAAAAAAAACACAATTTCCAATGGGGATTCATGACCCAAATATCAAAATCATGATAAATATCGTTCAAGATTCATGCTTTATATCACCAAACATGTAAATTCATCTTTCAAAATCATAAACATCAAGATTTCATAATAATCATCATAAGATATGGGTTCATGCTTCAAATTCATAAAAATCAAATAAAAATCATGCCTTTGTAAAGAAAATTACTTTTGGGCACAAGAACGAAAGAGAGTTCTTGTTGAAAACCCCCACATACCTTGAATGATGAACTTTAGATTGATACTCGTTTTTGAGATGTTAATAGTGCCTTTGAATGATGGTTCTTGGATTTCTTGAACTAGGAACTTGGAATCTTGAATAAATTTGCAGAATTAATGGTGAACTTTTGAGGTTCTTGAAGTTGGATGTAGGAGTTTAGGATTTTTTTTGATGGAGTTTGATGAAATATAACATATAATATTTCTAATAGGCTTTAATATAGGGTTTGGACGGATTTTGAGTGAGGGGGAATGACCAAAACGCCCCTAGAAATCAAAAAAATTCTCGAATCTGTCCTTTGGTGGACTGTTTTGATAGTCTGAAGTAGATCAACTATAACATTTTGCTCCAATCTTCAAATTCGATGAAACCAATTTCACTAGAAAGAGGACTCTCATATCTTTCCGTTGATATATAGTATCTCACCCAGATCAATGTGTACGAGGAGTTATGATTGTTTGAAGTTGACCCAAAAATTCACTTTTGATAGGATGGAGTAGATCGACCATAACTTTTTGCTTCGATTGACAAATTAGATGAAAAAAATTTCATTGGAAAGAGAGCTCACAGAGCTTTTCGTTGATATATAGTAGATGACCCATATCATTATGTACAAGGAGTTATGATCATTTAAAGTTGGAGCAAAAATACGCCAGGCCTCAGTACTTTTTCCTGCACGTTTTATTGTTCACTACTATTCACAGTTCGATCGAAATGTTCATAACCCGTTGCTCGGGTGTCCGTTTTGGATGATCAACATATCATTGAAAAACTTATTTGATACTCTACGCAATGGTGGGTCATAATCTATGACATTTCGCATGAAAAATTTATAATTCATTCTAGAAGATAGAACCCAACACGTTTACGCATAAAATTTCAACGAAAAATTTCCTGGGGTATTACATCATCCCTCCTTGGAAACATTCATCCTCGAATGATGCTAGACATGCCAAGATTAGATAGGGAATAGAGCATACAGCTTAAGCCATTCGTTAAACTAATCACCACATCGTTTCTCACTCCGAATGCAACATAGAATGCATAAATTCAATAAACTACAACTGAACACATAATAAATGATAGCTGAACTGCCGCAACTTTTATCAAAAGTGCATGATTTAGGAAAGAACGGTACCTTCGACTTGATCGGATTTCATGGAAAATAGGTGCGGGTACTTGGATCTCATATCGGCCTCAGCTTTCCAAGTTGCACCCTCAACAGATTGGTTTCGCCACAACACCTTGACCAAGGAAACTTCTTTGTTCCTTAGTCTTCGGACACTGAAATCAAGCATCTCAACAGGAATCTCATCAAAAGAAAGATTTTCTTGAATGTCAGAACTCACAGAGGAATCCACTACCACAGTATTGCTAATATGCTTTCTAAGCATGGAGACATGGAATATTGAATGAACAGAGGACAACTCAGAAGGCAACTTGACTTCATAAGCTACCTTACCAACACGGCTAAGAATTTTGTAAGGACCAACATAAAGGGGACTAAGCATCCCCTTCTTTCCGAATCTCTTCACCCCCCTCATGGGTGAAATTTTCAGATACACTAGGTCACCAACTTCAAACTCAAGGTCTCTCCTTCTAACATCCGCATATGACTTGTGACGACTCTGTTCAGTTTTCAACCTTTCCCTAATCAAATTAACTTTTTCCATAGCCTCAAATACCGAATCAGGACCACTCACAGCCGCTTCACCCACCTCAAACCAACCTATGGGTGATCTACACTTCCTCCCATATAAGGCTTCAAACGGAGCCATGCCAATACTAGAGTGGAAACTGTTATTGTAAGCAAACTCTATCAACGGTAAGTGATCAACCCAGCTTCCCTTAAAGTCAAGTGCACAAACTCTCAACATATCCTCTAAGGTCTGGATGGTTCGCTCAGCCTGACCATCGGTCTGCGGATGAAAAGCAGAACTCAAAAGCACTTGGGTACCAAGATCCTTCTGAAAAGCTTTCCAAAATTGTGAAGTGAACTTAGTACCCCTATCCGAAGTGATAGATAAGGGAACTCCATGCAGTCTGACTAGCTCTCGGATATACAATCTAGCATAATCCTCAGCAGTATATGAAGTATGAACAGGCAAGAAATGAGCAGACTTAGTCAACCTATCAACCACAACCCAAATGGAATCATGATGGCGTCGGGAAGGAGGTAAACCAATCACGAAGTCCATATTTATCTCTTCCCATTTCCAGGTGGGAATACTAAACTCTTGCATCATACCACCAGGTCTTTGGTGTTCAACCTTAACCTGTTGGCATGTTGCACACTTAGCTACAAACCCTGCTATATCTTTTTTCATGCCACTCCACCAATAGATTTCCCGCAAGTCTCGGTACATCTTGGTGGCACCAAGATGAATAGAATATCGCGCCCCGTGCGCTTCAGGCATAATCCTCTGTCTCAGATCATCAACATTCGGGACACACAATCTAACCTGTAATCTCAACACACCATCTCCCCCTTGGGAGAAAACCTCTACTTTTTGGTCCTTGACTGACTCCTTCAGTCTGACTAAACTAGCATCTAAGTATTGCTTTTCCTTCACTTCCAAAACCAAGGAGGATTTGGAATTACTTTGAACCCCTATACTACCTTCAGCAGAGTCAATCAACCTAACCCCCAATCTAGCCAAATGATGTACATCACGAGACAACTCTTTCTTACCTTCTACCACATGAGAAACACTACCCATGGACACTCTACTTAGGGCATCCACCATAATATTGGCCTTGCCCGGATGGTGCAGCACACTCATATCATAGCCCTTTAACAATTCTAACCATCGTTTCTGCCTAAGATTCAATTCTTTCTAGGTAAACACATACTGCAGACTCGTATGATCAGTGAAAACATCAGTATGGACACCATACAAATAGTGTATCCAAATTTTCAAAGCAAACACAACAACAGCCAACTCAAGGTCATGGGTAGGGTAATTTTTCTCATGGGGTTTCAACTGTCTAGAAGCATAAGCTATCACCTTACCCTTGTGCATCAATACGCAACCCAAACCAACTCTCGAAGCATTAAAGTACACCACAAAACCATCAAAACCATCAGGCAAAGTCAAAACAGAGGCTGAAGTGAGTCGAGTCTTCAACTCCTGAAAACTCTTCTCACAGGATTCGGACTATAAGAACTTCACTTTCTTCTGGGTCAACCGAGTCATAGGAGATGCTATAAGGAGAAACCCTCAACAAAACGACAGTAATAGCCAGTTAAACCCAAGAAACTTTGGATATCAGTTGGAGAAATAGGTCTAGGCCAATATCTAATAGCTTCGGTCTTTTGGGGATCAACTCTAATACCCTCGAAAGAAATGATATGACCCAGAAAAGCAACTGACCTTAGACAAAACTCACACTTACTGAACTTGGCAAACAACTTGTGATCTCTAAAGGTTTGCAAAATAGTTCGGAGATGATCAAAATGTTTATCCTCACTATGGGAGTACACCAGTATATCATCGATGAACACTATGACAAACATATCCAGATATGGTCTGAACACTCGATTTATGCGGTCTATGAAAGCTGCTAGGGAATTAAGTAACCCTAAACACATTACAAGAAACTCAAAATGGCCATAACGAGTTTAGAAAACGGTTTTCGGGATGTCACACTACCTAACTTTGAGTTGATAATAGACACAATGAAGGTCTATCTTTGAGAAATAACTTGCACATATTTCTGAAAGAGGAGAGCACGAATCAATAGCAGAGAGAGACACTTTAAGCATGATAGACTTCTGAAAGAAAGAATCACACTTTTTCCTAAAACGTCTTATAGCCTCTTGCTCATAGATGTGGCGCGCTACACACCGATGATCAAGAATCTACTTAATGTGGCTTGTTAGACTCCCTAGGACACCTTAAAACCTTAGGCTCTGATACTAAGTTTGTAACGCCCCAAAAAATGGGTCCCAGAGCGTCACACAGTGCTTGAGGCTACGAATAGCCCCAAGCTAACCCTTTGAGCCATTTTCATTCAGTTTAACACAAATCAATGGGGTTTCCATAAATAATTTTTAAATATCAACAGAGTAATCATCATCCAAGAATAAAAGAATTTCAGGAAGATAACAAAATATGACTTATTAGTCAACTCCCAACATCTATACTAGTCTGACAAGCCTCTAAGAAAATTAATAAAACCAGCGGGCCATTGAGATATGCCCCAACTGACTCATACTCAGTTATCAAATGTAAACAATTCCGTGAAACTAACATCAGACATCACATCCTCGGAATATGAGGACTCACCACAACAGAGGATGTAGAACATCATGCCCAAAGAATTACTATCAAACCTAGAACTGAGCACCTGAACCTACATTTTCTAGAAAATGCAGCCTACATCCGAAGATGTGGGTTAGTACCATGGAAAGGAACCGAGTATATGGGGGTGTATGCAGTTGTATAAAAATCATCATCATAAATATTTATAAGAAATATGCAGGATGTATGAAAGACTCAGATAGCCCCAAAAAAATCATCATAATCATGAGAGGATGAAATAAGTACAATAACACATGTGAGTCATCATATAATTTGTCAATCACTTTCAATTCATCAAGAATATCAATTCTCATAATGTAAATATCATTTAAATCTTTCGAAAGAATAACTTTCACAATTCCACTTTCAAATCACTTCACCATTCACCATAGACACAAGGAAACACACACACACTGGGAGATCCTATAACCGACATAAACCATGTGAGCTACATGGAGTCCAACGTACAACCCACGTTGGGGAGAGCCGTCCTATCCTTGCCATTGGAGTAGGACTATCGATATCAAATCCACACAAACTAGTGATCACTATATAAATCATCCTCAGGCTCGCTCCTACGGGGGCACATGGTTCTAGGGAAGTAAGGTCGCTTTATACCTCCCACTCGGTACTAAAGATTTCTCCCGGACTTAGTTCAGATCATTTCAAAGACAATTCATAAAAAAACAATTTCAGTAATATATAAATATACATCGGGAGCCATCATGCTTCCCATCTATCAAAATCAATCACGTTGTGGATTTCTTTCACACTCGAGTTCAAAACAACTCCATTAAGACCAAAAGGTCAAATCATTCAAAATATCTCAAATATTCAACATCAACGTGCTTATGACACACACTTTCTAAAAAAAACACAATTTCCAATGGGGATTCATGACCCAAATATCAAAATCATGATAAATATCGTTCAAGATTCATGCTTTATATCACCAAACATGTAAATTCATCTTTCAAAATCATAAACATCAAGATTTCATAGTAATCATCATAAGATATGGGTTCATGCTTCAAATTCATAAAAATTAAATAAAAATCATGCCTTTGTAAAGAAAATTACTTTTGGGCACAAGAACGAAAGAGAGTTCTTGTTGAAAAACCCCACATACCTTGAATGATGAACTTTAGATCGATACTTATTTTTGAGATGTTAATCGTGCCTTTGAATGATGGTTCTTGGAGTTCTTAAACTAGGAACTTGGAATCTTGAATAAATTTGCAGAATTAATGGTGAACTTTTGAGGTTCTTGAAGTTGGATGTAGGAGCTTAGGGTTTTCTTTTTGAGGGAGTTTGATGAAATATAATATATAATGCTTCTAATAGGCTTTAATATAGGGTTTAGACGGATTTTGAGTGAGGGAAAATGAACAAAACGCCCCTAAAAATAAAAAAAATTCTCTAATCTGTCCTTTGGTGGACTGTTTTGATAGTCTAAAGTAGATCAACCATAACGTTTTACTCCGCTATTCAAATTGGATGAAACCAATTTTATTAAAAAGAGGACTCTCATATCTTTCCGTTGATCTATAGTATCTCACGCAGATCATTGTGTACGAGGAGTTATGATCGTTTGAATTTGACTCAAAAATTTACTTTTGATAGGCTGAAGTAGATCGACCATAACTTTTTTCTTCGATAGACAAATTGGATGAAACCAATTTCATTGGAAAGAGGACTCGCAAATATTTCCGTTGATATATAGTAGATCACACAGATGATTATGTACAAGGAGTTATGATCATTTAAAGTTGGAGCAAAAATACGCCAGGCCTCAGTACTTTTTCCTGCACGTTTTACTGTTCACTACTATTCACGGTTCGATCGGAATGTTCATAACTCATCGCTCGGGTGTCCGTTTTGGATGATCCACATATCATTGGAAACCTTATTCGATACTCTATGCAATGGTTGGTCATAATCTATGACATTTCACATGAAAAATTTATAATTCATTCTAGAAGATAGAACCCAACACGTTTACGCACAAAATTTCAACGAAAAATTTCTCGGGGTATTACATCGAGAGTCTTTAAAAGATTTTTTTTAAAAAAATTGAGAATATCTTAATTTTAAGTCTTGTATTTTATTTTTGTTTCGACTATGTTAATCCGTTGGCGTAACATTTTTGCACAAAGATGAAGGTCTTGCACTTAATCCTAAACCTATATATAATAGTTCAACAATATTAATTATCTTTGAAATAACAAAAGAATTTTGTTGCAAAAAAGTGTACAAAATCAAAGAAGGGTATTTTTGTAAACAAAAATTTCTTTTATAGAAATATGTAAGATGTATTATTTCTTATACATCAAACCAAACAATGTATAAGAAATAATACATGCATATCTAATACAAGCATAAATAATACAAGTATTACTAACACAACCATTACTAATACACTATATTTTGCATTGTTCTTATACACTCTACCAAACGACCCCTAATTAATTAATCTAGGACCGGGGGTGAGTTCTTATAGGGTCAACTACAACTTCAATTAAATCTTTTTGCAATTGAATGATGAGACGGTACTGCATTCCTTCCGACCAGAGTCATCGATCGATCACTTTGAGCGGAACTGTTTCTTACTACCTCATATGTTAGACTAATACCTTAATTGACTAATCTAGGACCGGGGGTGAGTTCTTATAGGTTCAACTAAAACTTCAATTATTTCATTTGGAAATTGAATGATGAGACGGTACTGCATTCCTTTCGACTAGAGTCGTCGATCGATCACTCTGAGTGGAACCGTTTCTTACTACCTCATGTGTTAGACTAATACCTTAATTGACTAATCTAGGACCGGGGGTGAGTTCTTATAGGTTCAACTAAAACTTAAATTGTTTCTTTTGGAAATTGAATGATGAGACGGTATTACATTCCTCCCGATCAGAGTCATTGATCGATCACTCTGACCTGAACTGATTCTCACTACCTCATATGTTAGACCAATACCTTAATGATTAACCTAGGACCGGGGATGATTTATCATAGGGTCAACTATAACTTTAATTGAGTATTTTGGCAATTGAATGATGAGGCGGTATTGTATTTCTACTGACCAGAGTCGTCGATCGATCACTCTGAGCTGAACCGATTCTTACTACCTCATATATTAGACTAATACCTTAATTGATTAATCTAAGACCAGGGGTGAGTTCTCATAGGGTCAACTACAACTTTAATTGAGTCTTTTGGCAATTGAATGATGAGATGGTATTACGTTCCTCCCAACCAGAGTCATTGATCGATCACCCTGAGATGAACCGATTCTTACTACCTCATGTTAGACTAATACCTTAATTGATTAATCTAGAACCGGGGGTGAGTTCTCATAGGGTCAACTACAACTTCAATTGAGTCTTTTGGCAATTGAATAATGAGTCGGTATTGCGTTCCTCCCGATTAGAGTCATCAATCGATCACTCTAAGCTGAACCAATTCTTACTACCTCATATGTTAGACTAATACCTTAATTGATTAATCTAGGACTGGGGATGAGTTCTCATAGGGTCAGCTACAACATATGGTAACCCCTATTTGATAATTTACAACATATGGGTAATCTATCGCAATAGATTACTTAATCCGTTTGATAATTTACAATAGATGATTAATCTGATGCAACAGGTTGAACATTTGTTTATATACAATTTCAATTGAGTTCATATACCTAAATCGATTAATATAGGACTAGGGGTGGGTGAGTTCATAGTGTCAACTAGAACTTCAATTGAGTTTTTTGGCAATTGCATGATGAGAGGGTTAAAAATTACGCATATTTTTTATAATTTTAAAAAATAATTAAGATTAATTCAGACCAAATTAACATTTTCAAACCTTGTCATTCTTTTTCAAAATACAAATCAACCCATACAAATCATCCATTTGCGAGAAAAACGTATCATGATTTCAAATCTCGAGTTCTTGCTCTTTTCTCTTTCTCACTCACTCAATTATACAGTACAGACAATAACTACAACTACTCAAAAAATTGCTCTACCCTTCACAATAGATTGATTTTGTTCTCATTTTTGACCACATAGGTGTTATTTTCGACTTCATTCCTACTTGTATCATTCATTATCTCTGTCTTCATAGGTAACAAAGTTCGAGAAGAGTTCTATAGTTGTTATTTTTTCTAAAAAATAAGGGCTTTTAAGTTAATGATGAAAAATAAAAATTTTAGTTGTATTATCTTCGAGAATAGGTTTACAATATTGAGTTTTGATGGTAAAATCGTAGGAAGAACTCGAGAAAATCCTAGTTTCTGTAGAAGTGTTCCGTTGACGTTGTGGTATTGTTGGATGGTGTTTGTGGTATTTGTGGTGGTGGTGGAGGTCGTCGTCGTCGTCGTAGTGGCACTGGTAGTGGCTGTTGGTCGCATTGGTTGGTGGTGTTTGTGGTGGTTGTCAATGTTGTCAGTATTTATGGTGTTTGTGGCATTGGTTGGTGGTTGTGGCTGTTGGTGTGTTGTTATTGGTGGTGTTTGTAATATATTTTTTAAAATTTATGCATACATCAATTGTAATGTAATTTTTATTTTTCTTTTGTCTCTAGGTAAAACATGTCTCCCAAAAGAAAAGAAAGTGAAAGTGAATCTACGTCTGACTACTCCAAAAAAAAGGCTACAGTACAGAGGGATTCAGAGTAGCTTTCTGAACAATCTAAGTCAGGAAAACAAAGTGAAGCTGAGGAGAATAATGAAAACAACATTGAGGAAGCTGAATAAGGGTCTATAGATGGTGATGAAGAAAATGAAAGTGAGAAAGAGGAGGAATTAGAGAGTGATAAAGAGAAAGAGGATGATCATCAAGATGATGACAATGGATCACCAATGGGGCATGAATTAATATCGATATCCCAGCATGATCCTATCAAAACTTTTAGTATTAACAAGTTTCAAGTTAAGATGTCGATAAATGACAAAAAAGTAGAAGAAGAACTAACTGGTGAAATTGTACTTAAATGTCAGATTAGGAGTAAATTTATTTATTTTATAAAAATTATAAAGGACGAAAACATAGATGTACTTTTTAAGAAGAGCTGTTTTGGATGCTTTCTTGAGTTGCCTGAGTCCCCTGCCCATTTCCATATGAGGATGGTATATGGTCTTATTAAGCGCAGAATTAAGTGCGTGGGGGATTGTAACTCCTTGAAATTGGGTCTCGAGACGTCACACGGTGCTTAGGGTCACAAGTGACCCCAAGCTAACCCATCTACTGGCATAACTCATAAGCAATTGAATAAAAATGTAAATCCTTACAAATTAGCAGAAATTAACTCTTTTCTGAATCTGATCGATACAAAAATGGAATTTTACTGGATTACAATTCTACCTTTACAACCAAAACTGAAATAAAATACATCAACTTCTACTAACTGTCTATGAAGCCTCTACTAGTACTGACTGTAGGTAGCTGGGTCATGACTTCCGACTAACCTAACTCAATACGACTGAATAAAGAAAATACAACACTTCTCAAACTATATAACTAACTCAAGCCCTTGAATCAAAAGGACTCATCACCTGCTGACTGGATGCCGCGAACTGACTGGATCTGAAGATGTACACTATACCTTGTACCTACATTTCGAGAAAATGTAGCCAACATACGAATATGTGGGTCAGTACCATGGAGACATACCAAGCATATGGGGGTGCAATGCATATATAAAATAATATCTTAATATCATTGCAGTTTATAAAATTATGCATGCTGATATAAATGACTCACTTAGCTTGAATTAAAATCATCATAATCATAAGAGAGTAAAATATATAGGGTGAAGCATGTGAGTCATCATAATAAATCTCAATTCACTTCCATCTCGATTCCAAATCATCAAAGCAATCAAATCTCATAACAATTCTCTTCGGAATATATGTTCATTAAATCTTTTGAAAACAATGAGTTTCTCAAACTCAGTTGTAATACCCCGCATGTTTCTAAGCTAGGAAGTGAATAAGTATTCCTACGTATGAAATATCCTATCCTGCAATTCATACTTGAGTACATGACTTACAATGACTATCCTAGTGATAGGATAGCTTATGATGAATTAAGCATGTTTATATGAGTCACTTACGGTAATACAAGCTAAGAGTTTTTGAATCCATCAAGTTTTAGTGTTCGATTTTGCAAGGGTCATCTTTGAATAAGTATAACTCGATGTTAATATGGTGGTTTGACTGATTTAGACCCACCAAATTATAGATAATAGAATTAGCCATCCAACTATACCAATTTTGCCTTAGTCTAATACCCGAGGGAAAAGTTATGCCCATTTTATTAAGAGACAGTAAGGATAGGCGATTGGTTAGGCGCCACCCAACCAAACATAGGCGATTGGTTAGGAGCCACCCAACCTAGCTTAGGCAATCACTTGGGCACTACCTAAGTTAGTTCCAGGTGCCAAAAACACTCTGTTTTGAGTTATTTTAAGGGTAATTGAGTCTTTTAACACTCCTTGCACGTCCCTAAACTTAACCCTACGAAATATATAGCTTCTAAACATATTACAACCCTATTATCATCTCAAAGCTCATCATCCAAGAGCATTAAAAGAGAAAAACAACTAGGGTTGCGTAACTAAGGTTGAAGATCCGATTTCAAGGAAATTCCTCCGTCAATCATCAAGAATCTTCCTTCTAAGGTATGCGTGAGTTGATTAATTGACTCCTTGTGTCCATGAAGCTCAAGAACCATC
The DNA here is from genome assembly GCA_030864225.1 of Capsicum baccatum var. pendulum. Classification (NCBI taxonomy): domain Eukaryota; kingdom Viridiplantae; phylum Streptophyta; class Magnoliopsida; order Solanales; family Solanaceae; genus Capsicum; species Capsicum baccatum. The sequence continues at coordinate 271,245,175 of CM061550.1, forward strand.
TTCTAAATTTTGTATCATGATGTTTATGTTGTTGGTGGTTGATGTTTATGTGGTTTGAGTTTGATGATGCCTAAGATGGGATCTTTATATGTTTATTGTGAGGATATGGTGGTATTTAACGTATAAATATGTAAAATTAGTGGTTGAATATTTGTAATCTTGATGAATCCACCTATGCCTAAGATGTGCATGTAAGGTGTTTGTGAAAATACCTAAGAGAATAGAAATCATGCTTTTATGATATAATAAGTCCTAAATGACTATTCCATGTTCTAAGTTTATGCTCAGCGTGATCCCCGTGCTATTGTCTTGAATTGAAGAAGTTGTATGAGATGCTCATGATATTGTTGCGATATGGAATGACCATGTTATTAAAGCCATGCAAGTATATACATGTTGTCTGCATTCCCGATCATGTGATAGTTTGTTGAGAATCATTCTTATTATGGAAGCCTTACTTATGATATTGTGAATTGTGGACTCAAAACTTGTGATCAAGTCATGTCACGTGTGTCAGTTTTCTCCTATCGAGTCCTAGGGGTACTTGTACCCGAAAACTATAGTTGTGTGCCTAGAGCCATGTCATGTTTCACGATATCCGAACTCAAGCTATGATTCCATAGACTTCAGTCAGTCATGTGACTCAGGAAAACCTCATGATCTCAGTTAGTTGTCAGATATCAGTAACATTCCGCCAGTCAACGGAATTCAGTAAGATTAAGTCATGCACAGTCAGTTATTCATGTCCAGTCCCTCCAGATGGGAGTAGAGGTTAGCACCGAGTGAACCCAAGGATGGGAACTCACTCACCAGTTCAGGGTGTGATTCTTAGTAGTCATCCTTGTGTTCTAGAACTACGTAGCTAGCGTAGGTTGAGACATCTTAACCCATTAGGTTAGGGTTGATGAGGTGGCTTAACTCGTCAGTTTAGAGTTCCCACTGTTCTCATTGAGTACCCGCTATATAAGGGTCACTCACAGGCTGTCCTTACCCGTGGCACGGTATTGACACCCCTCCAGTCGGGGCAGAGATTGGACCCCAGCTTAGCCATAACGGCATACATGGGGAAAGTCGGTTAAACACTACTTCCCACAGTTTCAGTATCAGTCTCAATAAAAGAACTCAGGGCGTTCTTCAGATTTTAGTATATATAGGACTCTCAGATACAGTCGTCCATGTTATTAGTTTCATTATCAGTCATGACAGTTATTAGTAAACCATGATTAGCTTACAGGTCATGCTATCATGTATTCACGGTCCCAGTTTCTATATATGTGTGTTTGCACTCCCACGTTCATATTAGTCAGTCAGTGTTGTTTATGCATAAAACCCTTTATGTTCAGCCTACCTTCCTCGTATAGTCAGTACTCCAGTTGTACTGACGCATTTGCGCTATGGTTCTTTCTTTTCATGTTAAACCATAGGTTCTGAGACACGAGCTCCAGCCTAGCAGTAGCAGTAGCATTCCAGTCGCAGAGACCCAGTGAGTCCTCATTGATTCGAGGACAATATGATTTGATACATTTATTTATTTCTCCAGTTCAATTTTACAGAGTTAGTTGGAGACATGTTCCTTCAACTCCTTATTCAGATAGTTTAGAGGCTTTCATATTTATGTTCAGATTTACGTTCAGACTTAGCTTTCAGATTGAGTTGTTTTGGGTATTTTCACCCACATGATTTTATTTAGTTGAACCTTATGGCCTTACAGTTCTTTGTATTCTGCATTATTATATCATGATTTGCAGTATACAGGTACAAATATTAGTCATGAGTTAGCTTGTGGTCCCTCGGGGTCATGAGCACCGTGTAGCATTTCGGTTCAGCGAATCGGGGTGTTACATCAGTCTTTCAAACAAATATATTTTCATCTCAGATAGAAGAATAAGACTTTTCATATTAGATAGGAGAATACACACACACACACATTGGGAGATCTCATAACCGACGTAAACCATGTAAGCCACTTGGAGTCCAACGTACAACCCACGTTGGGGAGAGTCGTCCTATCCTTGCCATCAGAGTAGGACTATAAGTATCAAATCCAAAAAATAGTAATCACTATATATAATCAGCCTCAATTCCGGCTCCTACGGGGGCACGTAGTTCTAGGGAAGTACCAACACAGCTATACCTCCCACTCGGTGCTAAAGACTACCCCTGGACTTAGCTCAGATCTTTTCAAAGAAAATCTACCATAAACTAATTCAGCAATTCACAACGGGAGCCATCATGCTACCCCTTTTTCATAATAAATCAAAATATGGATTTCTTTTCTCATTCGAGTTCAAAAATAACTCTTTCAAGACCAAAAGGTCAAATCATTCAAATCTCAAGGTGTGCAAAACACATTACTTTCACAAAAATCATAATTCTCAAATAGGGTTCAAAACCCATATATCAATACTTGAGCAAAATATTTCAAGATTCACACTTTATGTAGCAAACATGTATAATTCATATGAAAATCTGGAGATTCAACTTCAAACATGATATTAACATCAAAACTCAAGGAATTTATATTCAAGACATCATAAAAATATAATAGTCTTTTGAACAAGAATGTAGGATAATAGTTTCTATCTCAAATTCATATCAAAGCATGTAAAATTATATATCCTTGTAAAATAATACAAATTTTGGGCACAAGAATGAAAGGATGTTCTTGTTGAAAACCCCCACATACCTTAAACTTGAAGCTTTGAATGAACTCTTGACCTTGGGACTCTATTCGTGAAAATAATGATTGTTTCTTGTAGCCCTCGGAATGGGGATTCCGAATCTCGAAGAATTATTGAAAACTCATGGTTGAATCTTGAGATATTTGAATTTTTAGGTTGAAACCCTAATAATGTTCTTGGTGATTTTGAGAGAAAGTAAACTTATTTTGGTGTTATGGGAGTTTAATCCACATTGCTTAATCCCTAATTCCTCATTGCTTATCGCGCACATTTAATTGGACACAAACACATTGCCTCTTGGAATGTACATACGTATAAGACTGCGGATAGTAAGACTAGCTGGAAAATTAAGAATTTATAGGAGCTTATCTCCTTGCTTGCTAAACTAGATTACAGGCCATATGGACTGGATCATACTGTCTGCCCATACTCAAATGGAGTATTTCTTCTGCACTTTTCTATGAAATTCTATTGACATTAGGGAGCAAAGAATTTTGGGCATGCTCTGAACAAGACATTTGACTAAGGAATTATAACATTGATATAACTCTATAGCATGGAATATAATTATATAACTCATAAACTAGGATGGGATTGCTAGGTCGTAGGCAACGCAACTTCTTACTTTCAAGCTTAGCATCACTTCTCAAATGCTCTCTTAACTATACTATTCCCCTTAAATACCATACTCATTTGATTCAACTTATAATTCTCATATTGGCACTGCGAAATCTTTCTACTAAGGTCTAAACTAAACTAAGTTCTCTCACCATGATCAAGCCTAACACTAAATCACAAGATAAACCATGCCAAACCATAATACTAGTCTAAACCACAAGGTTCAATATTCTATATCTTCTTAGAGCTCACACCCTAAGCATAACATGCCTTACCACTTCAATGACTAATTTAAAAATCTTGATATGGATTCACTAGTGCATATTGCATTCATCATCTTACACCCAACATGATATTCAAGCCTATCATTAAAAATCACATATAACTTTAAGGAAAATACCCCTAAAGGCATACTTCGTATATTCTCTAAACCTTTATCAACAACAATTTTCTTGCACTATTCTTAAAACATACACACAATTTCTAACTAACCATGACATGTATCAAAGACTTGGCCTCAATCTTACTTCACACTGTAGCCTTAGATAGAAAAGCATAAATAATCTTTCTTAATGAGGGTCATCAACTCTCTCACATCTAAACCATTGCTTATCCACTATCATCACCACTATCTTAACAAGGAAGAGGTCACCGAAGGGCTAACACATATGAACCAGAAGCACAAAAACTACAATACATAACATTAACACTTATCTTTGTCCTGAGGAATAAAATATCAAAGGCATGGATTTATTAAAGAAATCTAAGTTGAGGACATGCATGATATAATGCGAACTTCACTAGTATCATGAGTTTAAAAACTGGTCATACTCTGAAACATAAGTTTATACTTATCATGAACTATTCAACATAAGACTGGAGTTCATAGATTCATAAGAGATAGCTCGAATCACAGAGTAAAGCTGTTACATGCTTGCTAGAAGATGAGAATGTGCTTGAGCACACATGATAGGTATAAGCATAGGCCTGTGGCATGGATTTGTCAAGAAAGTAATGGATTTGGTGTTGTAATGACTGAAATCCAAGGAATACTCTAGAGTAAGAAGGGATCACTATCTCATCATAACTCATTATTGACATGTATCACAATCTAATTCTCAAAACTCGATTTGGTTCTTTACTAACCATCTCCCCCTTAGGTCAAACTTGGTATTCTAAGTATGATGGTCTACTCCATATCCTTGAGATTAAGCCATAATTTCATTATTCTATTATCTATAAATAAATGCTAAACTCACAAGAATAAACTAATTTTGAACTTACCGACTTCATTCTTGAACAACCCATCCATATGCCATCCTTAATTCCTAGCTTCAATAATCATCATCAAAGACTTACACTCTCATTTGCAACCATATCTACATCTCTAATCACATAATCATAGCCTACCAAGATCACACTTCTATACTTATATTTTTCCCAAACCATGAGAATAAAATCATACTAAAATGATTCAACATCTTCAATCATAACTCCTTAACTTAGCTATCAAGAACAACATAAATTATCTAACTAGTCTTTCTCCACCTAGCAACTCAACGTTACTACTAACCACACAATATGCAATAATCCTCAAAAAATAATGCAGCCGCATAGCACCTTGGGCACACCTCTACACCATACTTAATTACGAACACATGATCTTATACTCTTGCATACACTGTTCAGGCCTACTAGATTACCTCAATATAACTAGCATCAACAACCGAACCATCAACTGTTCAAACTTAATGTCTAGAGCTAAACATGATTTACAACCCAATCTCACATACAATTTTCACTTCAAAACTATAGAACATAGCATTAAGAAAAACTAGTACACAATGACAACCGATCATAATCATATGGCCTATCTTATTCATAATCTATTAACATATCCTTCTTCTTCACATCATTACTATTTACCCATCTTCACACCTAAATTACTTTCATAGCTCTATAAATTTCAACTAAACTTCCTCTTGCAATCTCAGGAAAGACTAAATTAACAATACTCAACCACCAAGTACTTCCATCAAAACCTATACTTTCCTAGCACAAAAAATACCAAACAATAACTCTTTTCATACTTTAAGCAAACAACAATCCACCTTAACTAATAATCTCCTTCTCTAACTTCACTAAACTAACAAACAAAGGTATATCACTTTATTACTAATTCAATCATAAGCAAAAATTCAATTATACATATTCAATAAATCGTCTTTACTACCATTCTTGCCACTACACTTCTAAACCCATAAGTTCAACTAGCACAAGACTTTGAACTAAACATTACTACAGCACTACACAGAAACCCACACTTTCAACTAACACCAGAATAACAAGATAAATAACAAGTTGCTAGTGAATCAAAATAGGCCTCACACGGCTTCACTAGACTTTGATTTTGTGTTTTGATTAAGAAAAATATATGAATAACAAAGCAACTATGCTAGTGAATCAAAATAGGCCTCACACGGCTTCACTAGACTTTGATTTTTCACAAACATAATGATAACAAGATTACATAATACAAGTGATAGAAACTTGACACACAATACTCAACAATCTAAGAATACACCTTATTATGTCTTAATTAAATAAATCATAAGAACAAGGGTATAACTTCAAATCTGATGAACTTATAACATACTAGAGGGCTCCTCTCAAGCTGCTTTATGAAACTTCTGCTAGCAATTATAAAAGCATTATCTGGGGAGGAACTGGAACTTGCCAAACATGTTACCTCAAGAACAGTACATAGATAGAGAAGTATAGACTATCATTATGGATTATGAGGAGAAATTCAAAAGCACATCTGACTCAGGCTTTGTGCACGATTTCTACAGGCCTAAAAAAGCACTTTAGTTTTTAGAACTCAAAAGTACTGACAGGATACTTTATAGCTCTCTTACAGTCCCATAACTATCTATGGAGAATGCAGCTCAACTATTTTTGATGCCTTAGAAATAAGGCAGAGATGGCCTGACTAGAGTAAGATGAGAATCTATATAAGTTTCTTGGAGAACTTTTCTATAGCATGATTTAAGACTTGAAAGAATGGAGATATTTCCTAAATGCCCTGTAGCCTCTCAAAGAAAAGTACAGATATCTCTGTACCATTCCACAAGACTCTACTAGACACGGCTTCATAGACACCCTAGGACACTTGAACTCTGTGCTCTGATACCAAGTTTGTAATGCCCCAAAATCGGGTCCCGAGACGTCACACGGTGCTTAGGATCACAAGTGTCCCCAAGCTAAATCTTCTACTAGCATAACTCATAAGCAACTGAATAAAAATATAAATCCATACAAATCAGCAGAAATTAACTCTTTTCTTAATCTGATCGATACAAAAATGGAATTTTACTATATTACAATTTTGCCTTTACAACTAAAACTGAAATGAAATACATCAACTTCTACTGACTGTCTATGAAGCCTCTGCTAGTACTGACTATAGGTAGCTGGGTCATGACTCTCGACTAACCCAACTCAATACGACTGAATAAAGAAAATACAACACTTCTCGAACTGTATAACTAACTCAAGCCCTTGAATCAAAAGAACTCATCACCTGCTGACTGGATGCCGCGAATTGACTGGATCTGAAGATATACATTAGCCTTGTACCTACATTTCGATAAAATGTAGCCCACATACGAATATATGGGTCAGTACCATGGAAACGTACCGAGCATATGGGGGTGCAATGCATATATAAAATAATATCTTAATATCATCACAATTTATAAAATTATGCATGCTGATATAAATGACTCACTTAGCTCGAATTAAAATCATCATAATCATAAGAGAGTAAAATATATTGGGTGAAACATGTAAGTCATCATAATAAATCTCAATTCACTTCCATCTCGATTCCAAAGCATCAAAACATTCAAATCTCATAACAATTCTCTTTGGAATATATGTTCATTAAATCTTTCAAAAACAATGACTTTCTCAAACTCAGTCTTTCAAACAAATATGTTTTTATCTCAGATAGAAAAATAAGGTTTTTCATATTAGATAGGAGAATACACACACACACATTGGGAGATCTCATAACCGACATAAACCAGGTGAGCCACATGGAGTCTAACGTACAACCCACGTTGGGAAGAGCCATCCTATCCTTTCCATCACAGTAGGACTATAAGTATCAAATCCAAAAAAATAGTGATCACTATATATAATCAGCCTCAATTCCGGCTCCTATAGGGGCACGCAGTTCTAGGGAAGTACCAACAAAGCTATACCTCCCACTCGGTGCTAAAGACTACTCCCGAACTTAGCTAAGATCTTTTCAAAGAAAATCCACCACAAAATAATTTAGCAATTCACAACGGGAGCCATCATGCTTACCATTTTTCATAATAAATCAAAATGTGGATTTCTTTTTTCATTCGAGTTCAAAAATAACTCTTTCAAGACCATAAGGTCAAATCATTCAAATCTCAAGGTGTGCATAAAACATTACTTTCACAAAAATCATAATTCTCAAATAGGGTTCAAAACCCATATATCAATACTTGAGCAAAATATTTCAAGATTCACACTTTATGTAGCAAACATGTATAATTCATATGAAAATCTGGAGATTCAACTTCAAACATGATATTAACATCAAAACTCAAGGAATTTATATTCAAGACATCATAAAAATATAATAGTCTTTTGAACAAGAACGTAGGATAATAGTTTCTATCTCAAATTCATATCAAAGCATGTAAAATCATATATCTTTGTAAAATAATACAAATTTTGGGCACAAGAATGAAAGGATGTTCTTGTTGAAAAACCCCACATACCTTAAACTTGAAGCTTTGAATGAACTCTTGACCTTGGGACTCTATTCGTGAAAATAATGAGTGTTTCTTGTAGCTCTCGGAATGGGGATTCTAAATCTCGAGGAGTTATTGAAAACTCATGGTTGAATCTTGAGATATTTGAATTTTTAGGCTGAAACCCTAATAATGTTCTTGGTGATTTTGTGAGAAAGTAGACTTATTTTGGTGTTATGGGAGTTTAATCCCATGTTATAAACATATATAGGGGTGTTTTTGGCACTTGGAAGTGAGGTATGCGCCGCATTGCTTATCGTACACATTTAAGTATGCGCCGCATTGCTTATCGCACACATTTAAGTATGCGCCGCATTGCTTATCGCACACCTATTCCAGTAGCCATGTGCGATTGGTTAGGCGATGCACTCTACTTCACAAAGCCATAATTCCTTGCTCGGGTGTCAGATTTTGATGAAATTGGTATCGGTGGAAAGCTAATTCAATTATCTACAATTTGACAGGTTTTGGGATGAAAAATTTCTAGTATATTAAGATATATTAACATTTGAAGTTGACCCCTGTAGAATCAAATGTCAAACTTTGGATGAATCAATTGGTCTTAGATCAACTTTGTTCTAGGTCATTGCTATGAATATTTTTCACCTATAAACTACCCCATAGACTAGGATAATAATCATGAATGTATTCATGTAAGAATCACTTGGATTAGAGCTTAGACATGCAGGAACGACCGTTAGAATTCTAGCATGAAAAATATGGGGTATTATGGGGATGATGAAGATCCAAACGAGGGGAAACAAAAAGATAGATGAAATTTGGATCAACTACTATGGTGTGACAGTTTATTTTGGCTTGCAAGAGTTTGCCATAATGATAGGCTTGAGATGCCATCATCTAGAAGAACCACCTATCGCCAAGGGAATACCCCATAAAATATCCAAGGCAAGAAAATACAAGGAAAAAATAGATGGGTTGTTTGACATTGCTCGACGTGGTTACAAAGTTTCGGATTTGTTGATAGATCTCATGGATAAAACCATAACAAAGTAGTAGAGGGAGCAGTTGTGCTTAGTTTGGTTTGGCCATTCGGTTATATTGACAAGAGACATCAATAAGGTCTTAGAAGATGATTTGTTAGGGTGTGCTGAGGATTTTGATAAATTCAACAATTATCCCTGTGGATATGACAACTTCTACTTGATTGTCCAATATTTACTGACAAAGCTATCCTCAGGGATGACCACATTATACGGCTTTCCTTGGGCTTTCATGGTAAAATTAATCACTATTTTAACTCATCCATTAAGTTATATTGAATATAGTTATTATGACTTTTTTTTGCTTGCTTCCAGTTTACATTTTTTAGGCTTGGGTATTTGAAGCCATTCCTTCCCTCTGAAAACATCTAATGGATTACCCTAATGAGGTTTCTCATCCAAGGATATTTAGGTGGTTGGATGCAAAGAGCAACACCAAAATTAAGGAGGTTGATCTCTTTAACCCTATGGATGATACAATACGTCTTCTTTAAGTAAAATAATTTTACTCAATGAAAGATATTGAATAGATATTATATCTGATGCACCAGATAGGACATCTGTTGTGACAGATTACCTGTCCTGTGCCAATCGATGCAACAAATAGATAATCTATTGTGACAGATAATTGATATCTTGTATCAGATTACCCATCTGTTACTTTGATTCTCTAAACCCGACTCCTAACAGATTAACCATCTACTGTAAATTATGCAACAGATATGTAATCTGATGTAACATATTGTTAATACACATATAGATCATCTGTTGCATAACATGTAACCCAATAGATTACCCATCTTGTGTAACTGGTGCAACAGATTGGTAATTTGTTGTGACAGATGATTGATATTTTACATCAGATTATCCATGTATTGCTCTGGTTTCCTGGACCCGAGTCAAATAGATTTTAACCATCTATTACAAATTATGCAATAGATGGGTAATCTGATGCAACATATTATTAATTCGTTGCAGAAGTTGACTTTTAAAATGTTAATCCAACTGTGAAAATTATTATATTATATGATTTAAATGTATCTATCTTTTTTTTCTAGGTTGTGCATCCATGGATCGTGCCTACTGAGAAGGATTCATTGATGACTTCTCATATTACTCTAGGTTATGTTGATACTATAGCATACCCAACGGTGGACTTAATAAGGAAGGAATTGGTTGGAGCAATAGCCATAAGAAGAGCAGTTAGGCAAGGTCAACCTAATGTTGAGGCTCTTTATGATCAACCTACTAAGGCAGATTTGGGTGCTTCTTCTGGTGGAGTTGTTAGTGTTGGTGGCAGGCATGTTGATGCTGCTACCACTCGTGATGATGAGCATGTTGATGCTCAAGAAAAAATAAATATGTTTGAAAACACCCCTTTTCACCCTTACACAGGTCCCTCTCACCTCTCTCTACCCTTGTGTTATCGTTGCAAATGTGAAGAGTGCAAGGACAACCAGGATAAACTCTTTGAAAAAGTAGAGGCTATCTCTAAAGCTGTCGAGAAATTCAAATCCAAGAAGGGTGTCATACCATCCAAGAAGGTAAGGGAGCGATACACTCCTACATTGTTGGTTAAGAGAAAGAAAAGAGCAATAACCGACATATTATCCTATCAAAAATAAAAAATAATTGCAACTCCTCCCTCTCAAAAAGCTGTTGAAGTTCAGGGGCCATTCAAAAAGGTGGACATATACACGAAACTTGGCGCCAAAGAGAAGAGGGATCTGCTATAGGCCAAGAATACCAAGCCAAGTGTACCAGATTACCCCAGGCCCCCCTTTTCCCCCTAAGACTTCCAGACTATGACAGATATGCGTATGCGGTACGAGGACAAGGAAAGTTTACTTTTAATAATATAACCTTCTAATCTAATCTACCCCATGAAGAGGAATCTACACAACAGATGTGAAATCTATTGCAACAGCTGCATATTTTGGTGCAACTAGTAGTGGTTCTGTTGCAACTTACTATCCATCTATTGCATAAGTTACGTTGGATTATTGATTTGGAGAACCCTATGCAATAGATGGACCATATTTACAATTACTATCCTATTTAAAAATTGTCTTCTTATATCACAACATGTTGACAAAATTCTCCGCCTCATAAGGAAAAGGAAATTAACGTACCCGGAAGCTTATGAAGCTGCCGATAGGATAATGGACCTTGAATTCTGCAAGAAACTTAAGGATAAGTAGGATCAACTCAATTCTAAAGCATTATCCTATGGTACGGGACTTGATTTCTTAGTTTCTATGTTAGACATGAAGGAAGAAGAAATGACAAAATATGTTAGAAGGGAGAGGCCAAATCCACACGACAAGAGTTGGATCGAGGCAAAGAGTATTCTTTCAGTCATTAGAGTGAACGACATACATTATCGGGCTATTGAGATACTACTCGAGGAGGTAAAGATCAAAGTTTATAACTGCAACGAACCTACCATCGACGATGTTGATCTTTTCTCCTCGTGCAGCCACTGATGGAGCTATTGCCCATCTTGTTGAGGGAGAGTAAATTGATGAATTATTTGCCAAAGGAAGTGTTGATGAAGAAATTATGGGATTTTGAAGGTCAAAAAAAGGGCATGACCCTTCCAAAAAATGATGTCGATTACACAAGTGGCTCACACGCTCTTGCACACATCAAATGTTTGCTGACCGGCACATAAATGGTCAAGATAACGACATTTCTGTGCGACAATGCTGTGGAAAACCTATAAGAGTTCTGGGATTATTGGGTACTAACTGGATGCTTGGATCCTATGTATATAGAAGATCCTATGAAATAGCAATATTTTATTTCAAGTCATATTTCACTTTTACTTTAAATTACATGTACATATAGTAGCAATAATTTTTTTTTCGTTGAATGAAAGTTGAGGTTTTTATAATTCAATAGATTGTCAATCTGTTATAAAATATATTCTATCTGTTCTGGCAGATAGTTATCTATTGCAATAGGTTGGTCATCTGTTGCATTATGCCAAAGTTATTTCTAACTAATCTAAGTCTAATTTATTGCAACAGCGGGAAGACCTATTTCATAATTTCCAACAGATGACCTAAATTTTACAACATATGCCTAAATCTGTTTGATATTTTGCAACAATTACGCTTGAATATTCATGTTCTCGACAACACCAAACCAGTAGCAAATACACTACCATGAAAATTTCAACAATTAGGCTTGAAAATTCATGTGCCCAACACCACCAAACCAGTAGCAATAATGGTAACAATTTAGTATCTTCTTGCTCGATTTTGTTTCTCTTCAGAAGCCTTAACTTTCTTCAACAAACCCCAGATTGCACAATTTTCCTATGAAGGGTGTCGTTCTTCATACCAATCAAAGTAATCGCATCCACCCTATTTCTATAAAAACAAGAACACAATTACAAAACAATTATAAGTCAATAATTAATCAACTAATTAAATTAAAAAAATTACCTTTGAAATTTTACAAGAAAAAACATATGACCTACATTTTGTTGAGTCTATGAAGTCTTAAATAGAGTTCCATGACTGCACTTACAATATCAAAAATTATTATAAAAATATATAGCTGAAGATGTGCTCGACATTGTCAAGCTTAGGGAAAAAAAGATAAAGAAAAGAGAGACCAAATACAAATAATTTGAAGAATTTGGATAGATAAAAAAAAGATGACGACGAAGAAGAAGATTTGAGAATTTAGGGTTAAATTTTAGGAAGTAGATGAATATATAAGACATTGGAAAAAAATGACCGTTGGGGGCCAAATCAGACGCCAAGTCAACAAAAAGTGCCAACCTGACTCATTTGTGCCTATTTTATTTTACGTGTTTAAAATGAACAACGTCTACTTGATGCTTATTTTATTTTAGGTTTTTGAACTGAACACTGTCGATGGATTCCACCTTTTTTATTTTAATTCACTGTCACTTTCTTACATGTAGTGGCAATTTTTTTATGTCCAATGAATGTTGAATTTTTATAAAGAATCTGTTGTAACAGATATTCTACCTGTTCTGACATATAGTTTATCTGTTGTAATAGGTTGGCCATCTGTTGCATTATATCAGTATTTCTATCTAAGTCTATCTGTTGCAGGAGTGGAAAAACCTGTTTGATAAATTCTAACAGCTTACCTACCTGTTGCAACATATGTCAAATATGTTTGATATTTTCTAACAGATGTGTCGTCTGTTGCAACAAATACATTATCAGTTGCAATATTTGAATCTAGTATTTCATTCAATTAATAAGTTCAAATCTAAGAAAAAAATAAAATTCATAGACAAAATAAAATTAATCGAAGCCTTAAGAAATTAGCTGAAATAAAATCAATGAATAAATGAAATGTAAAAAAATTATTATGGGTACAGATCTCAACAAATACATCAACAATTTAAGTATTGATGCCAAGGATTTCTAAAGAAGGGTGAGGTTATTACTTTGACAGACTCAAGTTATAAAGATCTACTCAATATGGACAAGTTGTTCTTCATCTAGTACTATGGAATTAAGCTTTGCTCATTGTGGATCTTTATTGTCACTTACGTATGATTTCTGCGCTTTTTGTTCTCCGTATTTCCATAAAAAGAGTAGAGTAGCATATTGTCAATGTTGTTCAACATTAGCTTCTACATCCACCTGGAAAGCCAGAATTGGTCAATGCTAATCACGAAGATACAATAAAACAGAAAAGGATAACTTATCTATTCTAGCAAATCAAATAGGTACTCCTCCTATTTAAATTATCACAAATAGATTATATTTCTGTTGCAACAATGAATCAACTGTTGGGTCAAATTTCTACATGAGAAAGACCAGCATGATAATTTCCAATGGATGAACCATCTGTTGCAACATATGACTCATCTATTGCAGTAGATAGGTCATCTGATGGTACAAATAAAAGCAGTATGAAGAGCTTTTTGATTTGCTAAAACAGACGAGACATATGTCACAACAGGTACTTTAGCTAGTGCAACAAGTTAGTCAGCTGTTGCAACAGATATATATATCTATTTGATAATTTTCAGCAGATGTGTCATCTATTGAAATAGAAATATGTCTGTTTGTTAGTTGAAAGACATATATATTCACCTTGTTCAGGTTGTGCTACTCTTCTTTAGACATTGTACATTACTCAATGCAACACACATAAAGAGGAGTTGTAATTTCACCTTTTTAGATGCTTGATAATACCTTGGAAATCACTTTTCTTTTCCTTTTAGCCTTAATCTCTAATGGATTGGATGGAAATAAAATCCTCTTTGATGGAATGACACCCCTCTTAAATGTCAATTCCTTTATAGAAGTAGTTAATGCATTAATAACATTAATCACTACATCATGTTACGCCCTGTAGTTTTGACATTTGCATACAAAACATTCGCTGAGAGAGGCAAAATCTGTATAACCAGTATAATCATACTCATATGGTTTGTTTTAAATACTGTAAGAGGAGTATCATTAGCACCAACAACAGGACCACTGCCACCACCAACAACTCCATCACCGCTAAGAACATCAACAACAACAAGCCCACCCTCCAAAATTATTTTTCTTATTATGGTTGTTTCTCCAAACAATTCCATTTTTATTCTGTCGATGACCTTAGGGTCCGATAAAGTTTGCACAGACCGTAAAGTAAGAAAAATGTCATCTTCAAATCTCGATTGGTCAGAACTAGCGACGGATGTACAATCTAACATAAATCATTACATATATTAGAATGATGATTAGATCATTCAAAAAAATTATTAATTAAAATAAAAACCTAATTATAATTTTACTTACTGCATCCTTTGGAGGGTTGAACAGATCAAGAAATTTTGTATTTTTATCAGTTTTGGCCGACAACCATCTCAAGATTCTTGGATAGAAAACTTCTTCCTGGTAGTTCACTTATTGTCTCAAATAAGAAATGTCTTCAAACGCCCAAGCCTATAAAATAACATCAATAAATCAAAACCTTTATTGAGTTAAAAAAAATGAATGATATCATACTAAAAGAAAGAAACGAAACATTTATCATAAAAGCCCATGGAAAGTCATATAAGTTGACTGTCTTTAGCGCTGACAGAGTCAACAAATATTGGACAATCATTTTTAAGCTTTCATAACCCCAAGGATAGTTGTTAAATGCCTCGATCCTCGGAGAGCTTTATTAAACCAACGCTTATGTTATTGTTAACGTCTCTCACCCAAACAATATTATGTACAAAACAAACCAAGCACAATGACTGCTTGTGCTTCTTTGAAAGTTCTTTACCTTTCAACGCTTCCATCAAATTTTTGTTTTTGAAGCTTGGACCAATAATGGACACCAGGTCATCACGATCACACGACTTTTATTTGCCTTTTTTGGGTGTGCGGGGTGCTTTTTTTGGGTTAGAATAGGTATAACTTGAGAATGAGGATAACATTTTAGTCCAGTAACTATGGCAAAGTCCTTTCAACCAAAACAAACAAGCATGCCACAGTAAGTTATCCACACCTCATCCATCTTATCTTTGTTTTTATACATAAACCTATGCTTGAGAAGTTCATATACTATTTTCATTTGGAAACGAGCATTGTTGTCCTTCGGTAAATCAAGATATTTCCCAAAGCACCTGTCCTTGAAATAAGCATCCAATTTTTGTTTTCGAAGTATTTTTCTGAAAGCGTTGAAAAATTTTTCCATGGCTGACTTAACCACGAAATCACCAATTAAATCTGTGGCACCATCACACTGCATTCTCATAGGATAACGATCAATGCTGAAAGTTTTGACCAACTCTACGGTGGAAGGGCTATTAGTATTTGGATTATCTCTTTTGAAATATTCCTCCTCCCCGTGTTCATCAATTCTGCTCTTGATTGAGATAACTCTTGTAAAGCAATCTCATAGAGTGGTGGATATAGCCTAGCTGCTTCACTTGTCCCTTTACTTGGACTTGATTCGCCTTCTGTTCATTTGGGAGCCATATTATCTAAAATTAATAGGAACATAAAAAATATATTATAGTTGATAATGCATCGTTAAAAAAGGATAACAGTAAATCTAACAAGAAAAATAGTAAAATAACAGTTCCAACAGATCACTTATCTGTTGCACCAGGTAGTATATCTGTTGCAGCAAATAACAAACCTATTATAGCGGATGAGCAATCTATTGCAACAATACAAAATGTATCACTCATATTTTAAGATAGATGAATGGTCTGTGCAACAGATCACACATTATTGCAACATGAATGATCTGTTAGAACTGTTAAATAATTTGTTGTAATGGATGAGTAATCTATTGTAACAATACAAAACATATCACTCATATGTTGATAAAAATAAATGGTCTGTGCAGCAGATCATACGTATATTACAACATCACCTGTTGCAACATATGAGTGATCTGTTTGAATAGTTAAATAACCTGAAGCAGCGACTGAGTAATCTATTGTGATAATATAAAATATATCACCTATCTGTTGATAAAGATGAATGGTCTGTGCAATAGATCACACATCTGTTGCAACATATGAGTGATCTATCGGAACAGTTAACTAACCTATAGCAACGGTTGAGTAATTTGTTGCGACAATACAAAATATATCACTCATCCATTGAGAAAGATAAATGGTCTGTGCAACAGGTCATACATCTGTTGCAACACATGAGTGATCTATTGGAACAGTTATCAACGGTCAATATTATTTACATTTCTTCCAACATTGGGTCATCTTCGCGGGAGATAAATGATCAGTTGGAAAAATCATGTCTTGGACATGTCCTGTTAGAAGAGTTGGTAGGATTTTATCCAACAGGAGGTTCATTGTTGCATCCGATCATTAAATTAATGGTTCTTCCATTGCATCAGATGGTTAACCAGTTGTATCAGATTTTTTATCCAATGCTTAATCAGTTGCAACATATGATTAATCTGTTGCATCAGATAGTTAAATTGTTGCACCATATGCTAAATCTATTGAATCAGATGATTAATCTGTTGCATCAAAATTGTAATCTGATAGTTCCTATGGTGCATTAGATGGTTGATCTGTTGCATCATCTGACAAATCTGTTACATCAGATGGTTAATATGTTGCACTAGATAGATAATCTGTTGGATAAAATAAAAATAGTAGCATTATTTTGTTCAACAGAAAAATAGCAATATCACTATTACCAAGAACAAAAACAGAACAAATCAACCCAAATTGTTGTTTTATTTTTATAAACACAAACTTCAAAGAAATGCATCAAACAACAAAAAAAATCATAATACACTTCGAAAAGAGAAGAGAAAAAATATAAAAAATTAGGGTTTTATTGAAACCACATTTCAAATTAAAGCAACAAATATTGAAATTGGTAACCAATACTATAAGAGAAGTTGGCTCAAGTTTCTCGTTTTCTTCAAAACTAAAATGGCCATAATTTTTTACCTGTAAAAGAAGAAAAGAAACGATGATAAATTCGAAGCTGCTGTGGCCGGAGAGTAAGGCTGTCACGTCGATTGAAGGTTGAAGATGAAAAGAAACTCGAAACTTAACTATTTTTCGTCGGATGTTGAAATCTCCAAGGATTGAAAGGAGAAATTTACAGAACTGTTGGTTGGGAGAGAGTTGAGAGAAGCTGTCGAGAGAGAGAAGATTGGTTGATTTGGATTGAAGAGGGGTTTGGGTTGGGTTGATTTGTATTTTTAAAAAGATTAGAAAGTTTTAAAAATATTAATCAAGTCCACAATTAACTTAATCAAGTTTGCTAATGATGGTTAACCCTTTAAGTTGGTCAATGTCGTCAATCCTTCATTCGAGACTTAAATGACACCTTTCCTTCAATTTTCTCTTCTATCCTCTACTTATACGACTACACTAGATATGTTATTGTCGATGTATTATTACTTTCAAATAATTTTATTTTTCTTGCATGGAGTATAATTTTACTTATTAACACGAGATACACGTGCAAAGCACAAACACAAAACTAGTCTACATTAAAAGTGTAAAGACAGAAAAGTAATTTAAACTTTTTGCCTTTCATTAAAACACAATAGACAAAATCATCTTTTCACATTTTTCCTCCAATTATTGTCATTTAATAATTTTTCATAATTTAATATGTTGAATTAATTAAAGTACTTATTTTATTTAAGTAAAAAAATCATAATATTTAACACTTCTAGATCAATTAGAATTTTACCTTATATATAAAAAAAAGAAGAAGAGAAAAATACCCGGATTAGCCACTATTGTGCTTTTATTACCATTTAAAGCCTAATTTTTAATTAATTACAATTCATAGCACCCTCTTGCCTATTAATTATCCCTAATTACAATTCATAGTCTCTGTCATGTATTTTCTTTTTTTCTCTATTTTCTATCACTCTTTTTTTTTTCCTTTTTCAACTTTTTTGTCATTTTTTCCTCTTTTTTGTTTTTTCTTTCTTTTTTCTTTTTCATTTTATTTTTTCCATTTTTTTATTTTTTGTTCTTTTTATTTTTTTCTCCTTCTTTTTTTTTATTTTCTATTACTCTCCTTTCTAAAAAATTTTCTCTTTCTTTTTATTTTACTTTTTCTCCTTTTCTCTTATCTTTTGTAAGACCCTGTAAATTTTCCTCATCATTAAAGCTTTCAAAAATGAGTCACAAGAAGTTTCGGAATTTTTTTATTGCATTGCGATGGGGCCAACCTATAGAACATCTCGGGTGAGTTTCGAAATTTTTGGACCTCGTATAGGGCGTGTTTGGTTTTCAAAATAGTAGCACCATGCAATTTGCATGCGTCGCATGGTGCAACGCATCCTTGGTATCATGCGATGGAGAATGTGATGCATGCTCCAATCCGGTGGGATAGAGCATGCGACACGTGCTCTACTCCGTGTACCTAGAAATTTCAGCATTTTAACCCGTCCCGTTAAGGGTAAAAATGGTATTTTCCATACCCTTTTCCTCTTAAACACAAAATCAAAGCCCCCAAACACCAATCTATTGATATTTTCCTCAATTTATCTCAAGAACTCTTACTAGGGTTCCAATCTAAAAACCAAAATATCTTAAGATTCAACCGTGGAATTTCAATAATTCTTTCATATTCGAATTCCACATTACGAGGGCTACAAGAGACACTGAATAGTTCATGAATAGCATTCCAAGGCTAAGGATTCATTCAAAGCTCCAAGTTTAAGGTATGTAGGGTTTTGAACAAGGACACCCTTTCGTTCTTGTGCCCTAAGTTTTTGATTTTCTTAAAGATTTTACCATTTTCAAGATGAATTATGCCTAGTTTTCTATGTTTCAAGTTTATGAGTTATGAATTGATCAAGTTTTGAATTATATGATATTTCACCTATTTTATGTTGTGAATTGAGAATTTATAAATGAATTGTATATTTCTACCATGATTGAAGTTTTGAATGGTCCTAAAGTTGAATTTTTGAAGCCCTACTATTTTGAAAGTTAATATTGCATGAATATGCATACATGCTATAAAGTCCAAGAATGAGATTTTGATATGTTTCATGGTATTTTGAGAATGGTATCGATATTTCTATGTCATTGAAGTTTTGAAACTTAATAAAGATAGTCTATCAATGTTTAAAGAAAAGAGTTGATTTTGAGTCTAAGCTAAGAAAGGAATCCACTCAATGGCTCTCTAGTTATGGAGTTATAGAGGCTTGTCAGACTAGATGTCTTTACATTTAGATACTCAGTATTTTGTTACATTCACAGTACTCTATCATATTTTAGTTAGACTATGACTTGATTTACTCTATTGTAATGTCCTCCGCAATCTTGATTTAAGCATAAGAAAGTAGTAGCAGGCTTAAAGGGTTAGCTTGGGGCTACTTGTAGCCTTAAGCACTGTGTGATGTCTTGGAACTCGGTTTCAAGGTGTTACAAACTTGGTATCAGTGCCTAAGGTTTAAGGAGTCCTAGGGAGTCTGACAAGCCGCGTTAAGTAGAGTCTTGATCATCGGTGTGTAGTGTCTCACATCTATGAGCAAGAGGCTATGAAATGTTTTAGGAAAAAGTCGCTTCTTTCTTTCAGAATCTATCGTTCTTAAAGTTGTCCCCCTCTTTGCTATTAATTCATGCTCTCTCTCTTATGACAGTGTGAAAATGATTCCTTGTCAAGCCCATAAAAACAATAATGATCAGCAACCCCAGCATGCCGATCCCCTGAACGCAAATGTCTCTCATGCTAATTTTCGAGCAGTTTTTCAAACGTTAGCCCAGGCAGTCACTATAAATGCTTAGGCTAATAATCAGGAAGCAGTTCCATAGCAGCAGGGAGGTTATTTAGCTGCTACCAGGATTCGTGACTTTATGCGGATGAATCCGCCAGAGTTCTATGGGTATAAGGTAGGTGAGGAACCGCAGTTGTATCTTGATGAGGTAACGAAGATCACCCAAGTTATACATGTGTCTGTGAAGGAGAGTATAGAGTTGGCATCTTATAGACTAAAGGATGTTGCTTATGATTGGGTTGTTATGTGGGGAAAGAGTAGAGGGGAGAATGCAACTCCTATGACTTGGCTGGTATTCCAAGATGCATTCTTAGATAAGTTCTTTCTGTTGGAGATAAGAGAGGATAAAATAGAGGAGTTTATGAACTTAAGGCAGGGGTCCATGACTGTTAAAAATTACTATCTGAAGTCAACCAGCTAGCCAAATATGCTCCAGACTAGCCAAATATGCTCGTACTAGTATGAGTAAGTTTGTGATAGGTGTGTCTGGTTTTGTATTGAAAGATTACCAAACTGCGATGCCAAACAGGGATATGGATTTGGCTAGGCTGATGATTCATGCGCAGCAGATAGAGGTAGATAAGATAAGTGAGAGGGATAGAGTGAGGGGTAAAAAGAGGGATGTCTAAGCAGTGGAGTACGGCCAGGCTAGGTCCCATGGGGGAAATAATCCTCAGTTCTAGAGCTATTCATCCATGCCAGCACCTTCATCCGCTAGTGCCCTAGTGCCCAGAGGTAGGCCAGAGCAGAGGAACAGGCTTTCTATGTCCAGGTCTCAACAGAACATAAGTAACAGGCCTACTTACCCTCCTTATGCTAAGTATGGCAGGACCCATCCAGAAGAGTGTTTGGCATAGCAACATGGATGTTTTGGTTGTGGTAAGATGGGCTACAGACTTAGAAATTGCCCGCATGCCAGTCAAGGGAATAGAGATGCCTGACCTCAGGCACAGGCCACTAGTGCACCAGCTCCCGCAGCCCATCCGGCTCCTCCTCAGGAAGCTTCATCCAGTACTGCTGACGGTCAACGCCAGAACAAATTCTATTCCCTACTTTCCTGCCATGAGTAAGAGGATTCTCTCGACATTGTTACTGGTATGCTTCGTGTATTTCACTTCGATTTTTATGTGTTGTTGGACCCTGGGTTAATTTTTTCTTATGTGACCCCACTTATTGCTGTGAACTTTGAAATGAATCTCCAAAGGATTCCTAAGCCTTTCCTAATTTCTAATCTAGTAGGGGAGTCGGTCGTTGCTAAGCAAGTGTATAAAAAGTGTCCTATAACTATTCTTCATAGAGTGATATTTGTTGATCTAATAGAGTTAGATATGGTTAATTTCGATGTTATTCCAGGTATGGACTGGTTTCATTCTTGTTATGCATCTATAGACTATCGCACCCGTGTAGTCAAATTCCAATTTCATGATGAATCAATTTTTGAGTGGTCAGGGAGTTCAGTATCCCCCAAGAGAAATTTCATATCATATATAAAATCCAGAAAGCTTATATCCAAAGGTTGAATCTACCACTTAGTTAGAGTTAAAGACACTAGGTCTGAGACTCAAACTAAATAGTCGGTCAAATTGTAAATGAGTTTCTTGATGTTTTTTCGAAAGATCTCACAGGGGTACCTCCCGATAGAGAGATAGAGTTCAGGATTGACCTTCTTTCCGACATACAACCTATTTGTATTCCTACCTACCATATGGCACCTGCAGAGCTTAAGGAGTTGAAAGAGCAACTCAAAGACCTTCTAGACAAACATTTCATAAGGACCAGTGTCTCTCCTTGGGGTGCACCTATTTTATTCATACAAACGAAGGATGGTTCTTTGCGTATGTACATTGACTATTGTCAGCTTAATAAGGTCACTATCAAGAATAAGTACTCCCTTCCTAGAATTGATGACTTATTTGACCAGTTGCAAGGTGCAAGTTATTTCTCCAAGATAGACCTTAGATTCAGCTATCACCAACTCAACATTCGGAAATGTAATATCCCAAAGACAACCTTCCAAACCCGCTATGGTCATTTTGAGTTTCTTGTTATGTCCTTCGGGCTAACCAGTGCTCCATCGGCTTTCATGGACCTCATGAATCGAGTATTCAAGCAGAATCTTGATATGTTTGTCATTTTTTTCATAGATGATATTCTAGTGTATTCTCGAAGTGAGGGTGACCATGCAGATCATCTTAGAATTATCCTGCAAACTCTTAGAGATCACCAGTTATTCGCCAAATTCAGCAAGTGTGAGTTTTGGCTAAGGTCTATAGGTTTTCTGGGTCACATAATTCCAGTCGAAGGTATTAGAGTTGATCCCCAAAAGATAGAAGCTATAAGAAATTGTCCTAGACCGATCTGTCCATCTGATATTAGGAGTTTATTGGGTATAGCTGGCTTTTACCGCCGTTTCGTTGAAGGTTTCTCTTGTATTACATCTCTTATGACCCGAATGACCCAAAATAAAGTTAAGTTCCTTTGGTCAAATTCTTGTGAGAAGAGTTTTCAGGAGTTGAAGACTCGACTCACTTCAGCCCTTGTGTGGACTTTGCCTGATGGTATGGATGGTTTTATAGTTTATTGTGATGCTTTTAGAGTTGGTTTGGATTGTGAGTTGATGTAGAGGGATAAATTTATAGCTTATGCCTCTAGACAGTTAAAACCCCATGAGAAGAATTACCCAACCCATGATCTTGAATTAGTTGTTGTAGTGTTTGCCCTGAAAATCTGGAGATATTATTTGTATGGTGTGTATGTTGATGTTTTTACTGATCATAAGAGCCTGCAGTATGTGTTGACTCAAAAAGAGTTGAATCTTAGATAGAGGAGGTGGTTGGAATTGTTAAAAGACTATGATATAAGTGTGTGGTATCATCTGGACAAGGCCAATGTAGTGGAAGATGCCCTTAGTAGATTATCTATGGGTAGTGTTTCGCACGTGGAGAAAGGTAAGAAGGAGTTAGCTCGTAATGTACACCGTTTGGCTAGATTAGGTGTTAGGTTGCTTGATTCTGCTGAAGGGATTATGTTAGTGCAGAGTAGTTCCAAATCCTCTTTAGTTTAAGAAGTAAAGGAGAAGCAAGACTTAGATGCTAGTTTGGTCGGATTAAAGGAGTCAGTCAACGACCAAAAGGTGAAGTTTTTCTCCCAAGGAGGAGATGGTGTGTTAAGATTGCAAAGTAGACTGTGTGTTCCTGATATTGATGATCTGAGGTAGAGAATTATGGCTGAAGCGATGGCGCGCGATATTCCATTCATCCTGGCGCTACCAAGATGTACCGCGACTTACGAGAAACCTATTGGTGGAGTGGTATGAAGAAGGATATACTAGTGTTTATGGCAAAATGTGCAACGCGCCAATAAGTTAAGGTAGAGCACCAAAGACCTGGAGGTGTGATGCAAGAGTTTAGTATATGTACTTAGAAGTGGGAAGAGATAAATATTGATTTCGTGACTAGTTTACCTCTCTCCCGACACCATCACGATTCTATTTGTGTTGTGGTAGATAGATTGGCCAAGTCAACGCATTTCTTACCTGTGAATACATTTTATACTACTGAGGATTACGCTAGACTGTATATTTGGGAGATATTGAGGATGCATGGAGTTACTGTGTCTATCATTTTGGATGGGGGGACTCAGTGCACTTCCTAATTCTGGAGGGCATTTCAGAGGGGTCTTGGTACCCAAGTTTATTTGAGTTCCACGTTTCATCCATAGACTGATGGTTAGGCTGAGAGGACCATCCAAACCTTAGAAGATATGTTGAGAGCATGTACTCTTGATTTCAAAGGTAGTTGGGATGAGCATTTTTCACTCATTGAGTTTGCGGATAACATAGTTATCACTCTAGCGTACAGATGGCACCATATAAAGCTTTATATGGTAGAAGATATAGATCACCCATAGGTTGGTTTGAAGTGGGAGAAGCTGCTTTGACTGGACCTGATGCCATATTTGAAGCTATGGAGAAAGTAAGATTGATTAGAGGGAGGTTGAACATAGCTCAAAGTCGCTAGAAGTCATATGCCGACGTGAGAAAAAGGGATCTGGAGTTTGAAGTTAATGACTTGGTGTATCTGAAAATTTCATCTATGAAAAGGGTAAAAAGGTTTGGGAAAAAGGGGAAGCTTAGTCCCCGTTATATTGGTCCATAAAGAGTTCTTAACCGTGTTGAGAGAGTAGCTTATGAAGTTGAGTTGCCTGTAGAGTTGTCAGCTGTTCATCCGGTCTTTCATTTCTCCATGCTTAAGAAGTGTATTGGTGATTCTGTTGTTATAGATCCTTTGGATAGCCCCAATGTTTGGGACAATCTTACGTTTGAAGAAGTTTTGGTTGAAATCCTAGATTACCAAGTCCAGAGATTAAGGAACAAAAAAATTCCCTTGGTGAAAGTTTGTGATGGAACCAGTCCGTTGAGGGTGCTACTTGGGAAGTCGAGGCAGATATGCGATCCAAGTACCCATACCTCTTTTTTGCAAGTTCAGATCAAGCCAAAGGTGACATTCTTTCTTAATTCAGTCCCCTTTTAATAAAGTTGTATCTATATAACCATTCTTATCATAAGTTTATATGCTCTTGGAAGTGTTTAGCCAAGTGTTTCATCTGGGTATCCTTCATTTTCTCTACATTCTTAGCATATCTAATGACATTCGAGGATGAATGTTCCCAGGGGGTAGATATTGTAAGACCCCATAAAGTTTCCTCATCGTTAAAGATTTCAAAAATGAGTCACAAGAAGTTTTACTCATAGAATTTTAGCTAAGTGTCTAACACTTAGTTTATTTTTAAGCCTTGAAACTTTGATGATTTATTTCGCGACCTTTGCGACCTTCCCGACCTCCGTTTCTGAATTTTTTTATTGCGTTACGATGGGGCAAGCCTATAGAACATCTCGGGTGAGTTTTGGGAATTTTGGACCTCGTATAGGGCATGTTTGATTTTCAAAATAGTGACACCATGCAATTTGCATACATCACATGGTGCAGCGCATCCTTGGTATCATGTCGCATGCTCTGGTCCGGTGGGATAGAGCATGCAACGCAGGCCCTGCTGCACGTACCTAGAAATTTCAGCATTTTAACCCAACCCATTAAGGGTAAAAATGGAATTTTCCACACCCTTTTCCTCTTAAACACAAAATCAAAGCCCCCAAACACCATTCTATTGATATTTTCCTCAATTTATCTCAAAAACTCTTACTAGGGTTCCAATCTAAAAACCAAAATATCTTAAGATTCAACTGTGGTATTTCAATAATTCTTTCATATTCGGATTACCCGTTACGAGGCTACAAGAGACACCCAATAGTTCGTGAATATCATTCCAAGGATAAGAATTCATCCAAAGCTCCAAGTTTAAGGTATATGGGGTTTTGAACAAGGACACCGTTTCATTCTTGTACCCAAAGTTTTTGATTTTCTTAAGGATTTTACTATTTTCAAGATGAGTTATGCCTAGTTTGCTATGTTTCAAGTTTATGAGTTATGGATTGATCAAGTTTTGAATTATATGATATTTCACTTATTTTATGTTGTGAATTGAGAATTTATGAACGAATTGTATATTTCTACCATGATTGAAGTTTTGACTGGTCCTAAAGTTGAAATCTTGAATCCCTACTATTTCAAAAGTTAATATTGCTTGAATATGCATACATGCTATAAAGTCCAAGAATGAGAGTTTGATATGTTTCATGGTATTTTGAGAATGGTATTGATATTTCCATGTCATTGAAATTTTGAAACTTAGTAAAGATAGTCTATCAAAGTTTAAAGAAAAGAGTTGATTTTGAGTCTAAGCTAAGAAAGGAATCCACTCAGTGTTGTTTAAGTTAAAGGGTGGCATGATTGGCCCCATTATATATATATATACACATATATCTTTGAACTGTTAAGGTGGATTTTCTTATAAATTCTGAGCTAAGTCAGGGAGTAGTATTTATCACCGAGTTGGATTTGATTCTGCGGTCTCATGCCCCAGAAATACATGCCCCCGTAGGTTTCTGAATCACCCCAAGTGGGTTAAGTTAGTGATCACTACAAAGTAAAGGTTCTACTCCAATGGCAAGGATAGAGTAGCTCCCCCCAACGTGGGCAAGACGTTGGACTCCATATAACTCACATGGTTTATGTCGTCTAGAAGAAGCTCCCAAGTTTTCAAGTGTCCCAAGTCTTAAAGTTTTCAAAATCTTAAGTCCTTGAGTTTAAAAGGGGTTTTATTCTACTTAATATGCAAGTATGAGTATTTATGAGTATATGTATTGTGAAAATTAGAGTCGTAAGCCTTCTTAAGTTTCCAATGATTAAAGTGTACATTTTTGAAAATTGATATTTTTAAGGTCTCATTTACTTACAAGCTACAAAACAGACAAAGAATGCAAGTTTGAGAACAAAGTGACATGACTCTGGTAATTTACTTACATATTTTCTTTTTATTATTTATGAGAGTTTTGTTCTAGCTATGTGAGTCATTTATATAGATATTCGCATGCATATTTTCTGCAAAGAACTGTGATATTGTTTTATATAAATGCATACACCCCCATATACCCATTACATTCCCAAGTATTGATCCACATACTTGTCTGTGTGCTACATTTTCTCGTAATGTAGGCTCAGGTGCTCAGTCCCAGTCTTGTCAGTGATTTCTGAGCACTTTCATCTATATTTCAGTAGTGGTGAGTCCTCATGATTCGAGGACATATTTTTAGACTTTTCTGTATTCCAGCATATGTCGTTACTGTTTTCCATTAGTTCAGGTTAGTTGGGGATCTGTCCCAATGGCTCTCTAGTTATGGAGTAATAGAGGCTTGTCAGACTAGATGTATTTACAGTTAGATACTCAATATTTTGTTACATTCACAGTACTCTATCATATTTTAGTTAGACTATGACTTGATTTACTCTATTGCAATGTCCTCCGCAATCTTGATTTAAGCGTAAGAAAGTAGTGTGAACTATCATTTGTATTTTTGAATTATTGAAAAGGAACGATTGATTTTCTTTCTACGAATACTTGTTTGTATTTATTGAATCTAGTTGTATTTATTTATACAAACAAATACAACTCAAATTTTTATACAAATACAATATATACAAATACATATTGTATTTGTATTTGTAAAATCATTTGTTTCATTTGTTTGACATTGTATTTGCACCAAGTTATATTTGTTTATTTACAAATATAAATTATAATTTTGATATACAAATACAAAATGGTACATTTGTATCAAATGATACATTACACATTTATATGTTTTAAAATCACAAAAATATAATTAATGCACTTATGTAATACCCCGTATGTTTCTAAGCTAGGAGACGAACCATTTTTCCTGCGTATGAAACCTCCTATCCTGTGAGTAGCATTTTAGTGCATGACTTACAATGAGTTTTTGAATCCATCAAGTTTTAGTGTTCGATTTTACAAGGGTCATCTTTGAATGAGTATAACTCGATGTTAATATGGCAGTTTGACTGATTTAGACCCACCAAATTGTAGAGAATCAAATTAGCCTTCCAACGATACCAATTTTGCCTTAGTCTAATACCCGAGCGAAACGTTATGCCCATTTTATTGAGAGACAGTAAGGATAGGCGATTGGTTAGGAGCCGCCCAACCAAACATAGGCGATTGGTTAGGAGCCGCCCAACCTAGCTTAGGCAATCACTTGGGCGCTGCCTAAGTTAGTTCCAGGTGCCAAAAACACTCTGTTTTGAGTTATTTTAAGGGTAATTGAGTCTTTTAACACTCCTTGCACTTCCCTAAACTTAACCCTACGAAATATATAGCTTTTAAACACATTACAACCCTATTAACATCTCAAAGCTCATCATCCAAGAGCACTAAAAGAGAAAAACAACTAGGGTTGCATAATTAAGCTTGAAGATCCAATTTCAAGGAAATTCCTCCGTCAATCATCAAGAACCTCTCTTCCAAGGTATGCGTAGTGTTCATCCACGGATTCTTTTCGTCCGTGGAGTTCAAGAATCAATCTTTAAAATACAAAAGCTTGGTTGATTGTGGTGATATGATCATACCCATGTTGATTCTTGTTTGTTTTGCTATATAATAGTATCGTGACTGTATATCTCATGAAAGTTATGTTGTTAGTTGAAAAACATGATCTTTAGATGGATTGATAGAATGCAAGTATGAAATCCACCTATGCCTTAAAGAATGCATGCAAGGTGTTCGATAAAATGCCTAGTATGTTAGAACTTCATATTTACATGATTTCATGATATCTAAATAACAAGTTCATGTTAGTAATACACTCCAATATGAATTTCCATGCAAATTATGTGTTGTTATTGTTGTGATATAAAGCATGTATGATAATGGAGATATAAATTATGTACACAAAATATATCCATGCTTTCCCTACCATGTTTGAGGTGTTGAATAAATACATGAAGTATAATATCCCTAAATCATTACAATATGAACTAAACATTACATATTGCCGTTCCATTACGCTTGAATGGTTTTCATAAGATTGCTATGAATAGTATATGTTGTCGGAATGCCCATGATATTAGAATATGAGATTTATGATTTGATTATAAGCATTCCTATTCATGATAGATATTATGATGATCGTGTACTTCATGAAATCCCCCCCCCCCTCCACTCATGTATTATGGATTTTTATTGATGGTTGTGTACTCAAGAAATTCAAGTTGTGTCAATTTTCTTCCATCGAGTCCTGGGGGTACTTGTACCCAAAAAATATAGTTGTGTACCTAGATCCATGTCATGTTTTCACGATACTCTCAATCAAGCCATGATCTATAGAATTCAGTCAGTCATGTAACTTAGGAAAACTCAAAAATCTCAGTAATCTCAGTAGTCCAGTAATCTCAATAATCTCAATGCTCAGTAACTTCAACAACCTCAGTATTCACAGTCAGTCTCAGTAACTTCAGTACTCTCAACCAGTCCTCAGAACTCAGTATATTCCATCAGTCATTAGAATCCAGTAAACTTGACTGCAGACACTTCTTAATTCTGTGGCCTGGCTTGCCACAACCAAAATAGACATCACTACCGGCTCTGCAAATGCCCTTGTGGTTCTTACCACAAGTCTAACAAAGGGGATTCATTCAGGAACTGCTAATACTGCCCTGAGATTTAGAGCCTGGCATTTTGTTTTTATTGCCGTCTCTAAACTTCGGCACTGGAGCGCTGGCATAGGAGGGAGCTGGAACGACTGACTTGGAGCAAAACTGTGAACGATTTCCTCCATCTGACTTGGGGTAAGAAAAGTTGAAATTACCTAACCTTGCTCTTTTATTCTACCTCTCCCTAGTCTTAAACTTCTGCTCTTCTACTTGCTAGGCATGGGTCATGAGTCTTGCTAAGGTCATATCACCAATCAACATCGTAGACCTACACTCATTTACCACGCTATCGTTGACCCCTGACACGAACTTGCTCATCTTAGCTCTATTGTCTGCAACCACATAAGGAGCATACCTGGCTAGCTGAGTAAATCTGAGAGAATACTCCCTAACCATCATATTTCCCTGCCTGAGGTTGATGAACTCAAGAACTTTGGCTTTCCTCAGCTCTTGGGGAAAGAATCTATTTAAGAAGGCCGTGACAAATTCCTCCCACTCGATAGGGCCTGTATCATCTAACCTCTCAGACTTACACTATTTGTACCAATCATAAGCAACATCCTATAACTGGTAGGCGGCTAACTCAGCACTCTCAATAGAAGTAGCACCCATGATGTCAATGACCTTCTAGACTTGGTCAATGAACTCCTGAGGGTCCTCATTAGACTTAGACCCATAGAAAGATGGAGGGTTCATCCGAGTGAAGTCCCGAACCCTAGCTGCTTTGGGAGTGGCCACTAGAGTTGCTGGAATGACTGGTGGTCGTTCATTCTGTACAGCCATGGACTAAGCAAGTGTGGTAAATGTGCCTCTAAACTCCGTATGGGAAACATATTTGCCCAAAGGATCTTCAGGCCGAGGAGCTAGCTGGTTTCTTCTCTTTGGGGCCATGGTCTGGACTAAGAGAAGAATGGATTAGACTAAAACTTTAACTTGTGATTATGCTTAATAGCATGACATAAATAATGAAGAAAGGGGACTGTTCCTAAAACATCTTATAGCCTCCCGCACATAAATGTGGCGCGCAATATACCCATGTACAAGACTCTAATAGATGTGGCTTTCGGACTTCCTAGGACTCTATTGAACCTTAGGCTCTGATACCAAGTTTGTAACACCCCGATTTGCTGAACCGAAATGCTACACGGTGCTCATGACTCCGAGGGACCACAAGCTAACCCATGACTGATATCTGTACTTGTAAACTGCAAATCATAATATAATAATGCGGAATACATAGAACTGTAAGGCCATAAGGTTCAACTGAATACAATCATGTGGGTGAAAATACCCAAAACAACTAAATCTGGACGTAAATCTGAAAGTAAATCCGAAAGCCTCTAAACTGTCTGAATAAGGAGTTGAAGGAACATGTCGCCAACTAACTCCGTAAGACTGAACTGAAGAATAAATAAATGAATCAAATCATATTTTCCTCAAATCAATGGGGACTCACTGTGTCTCTGCGACTGGAATGCTACCGCTACTGCTGGGTTGGAGCTCGTGTCTCGGAACCTATGGTGTAACATGAAAAGAAAGCACCATAGCGCAAATGCGTCAGTACAACTGGAGTACTGAGTATACGAGGAAGGTAGGCTAAACATAAAGGGTTTCATGCATGAACAACACTGACTGACTAATATGAACGTGGGAGTACAAACACACACATATAGAAACTGGGACCATGAATACGTGATAGCATGACCTGTAAGCTAATACATGGTTTACCGATAACTGTCCTGACTGATACTGAAACTGATAACATGGATGACTGTATCTGACAGTACTATATATACTGAAATTTAAAGAATGCCCTGAGTTCTTTTACTGAGACTGTTACTGAAACTGATAACATGGATGATTATATCTGACAGTGCTGTATATACTGAAATCTGAAGAACGCTCTGAGTTCTTTTACTGAGACTGATACTGAAACTGTGGGAAGTAGTGTTTAACCGACATGCCCCATGTATGCCGTTATAGCTAAGCTGGGGTCCAATCTCTGCCCCGACTGGAGGGGTTTCAATACCGCGCCACTGGTAAGGACAGCTATGAGTGACCCTTATCTAGCAGGTACTCAATGAGAACGATGGGAACCCTAAACTGACTGGTTAAGCCACCTCATCAACCCTAATCTGACGGGTTAAGATGTCTCAACCTACGTTGGCTACGTAGTTCTGGAACACAAGGATTGCTACTAAGAATCACACCCTGAACTGGCGGGTGAGTTCCTATCCTTGGGTTCACTCGGTGCTAACCTCTACTCCCATCTAGAGGGACACTGAACTAAATAACTAAGCTGAACTGAATAACTAAACTGAACTAATTACCTGAACTGATACTGATTAACTGGACTGATACTAGTGGTATTGTTTAGCAGAGCTAAACTAAGTTTACTGGATTCCAATGACTGACGGAATATTACTGATATCTGACAGCTGACTAAGATCATGAGATTTTCCTGAGTCACATGACTGACTGAAGTCTATGAAATCATATCTTGAGTTCAGATATCGTGAAACATGACATGGATCTAGGCATACATCTATAGTTTTTGGGTACAAGTACCCCCAGGACTCGATGGAAGGAAACTAACACACATAACTGACTTGATCATAAGAGTAGAGTCCATAATTTATAATATCATAAGTAGGGATCTCATACTAAGCATGGTTATCAACAATGTATTGCATGGAAAGTATTTCATATCACATGGAAGTACTTGCACAATCTTAATATCATGTTCGTTGTATAATCATATTGGCAACACATACTAATAACATAGAAATTCATGCGGATTGCATGGTTATCATGCATCTTGTTCATAAGTAGGATTTTCTAGTAAACATAGCATAATCTCATAAGAATAGTTCATGAGTATTCCAACAACATTTACAAGGCACATTATCAATCATAGAAGTCATTGGAACGTAAGAGCATATCATGAATCCTTCACTTAGTCACAATTTAGCTATATTGCATGATTTCTAGTTCCTTAGGCATTTTATCAAACAACTTACTACACATCTTAAGCATAGGTGAATTCATCAAATTATACATCATGAACAACCAAATTACATGTTTCCAACTCATATGATATCATGAATTCACAAAAACATATAAAGATTCCATCTTGGGAATCACCCAATATCAACAACATGATCATCAACACCCAACAATATAGAAATCATACTTTTATAATGAAAAAGAGGAAAACAATCAAGCATCAACATGGGTATGATCATATCACCACAATCAACCAAGCTTTTGTATTTTAAAGATTGATTCTTGAACTCTATGAACAAATTGAATCCATAAATAAACACTACGCATACCTTAGAAGGAATATTCTTGATGATTGATGGGGGAATTCCTTGAAATCGGATCTTCAAGCTAAATTATGCAACCCTAGTTGTTTTTCTCCTTTAGTGCTCTTGGATGAGGAGCTTTGAAATGAAAATAGGGTTGCAGTATGTTTAGAAGATATATATTTCGTAGGGTTAAGTTTAGGGACGTATAAGGAGTATTTAAAGAATTAATTACCTTTAAAATAACTCAAGATGGACTATTTTTGACACCTGGAATTTACTTAGGCGGCGACCAAGTAATCGCCTATGCCTGGGTTGGGCGGCGCCTAACCAATCGCCTATGCTTACTGTCTCTCACGAAAATAGGCATAACTTTTCACTCGGGTATTGGATTAAGGGGAAATTGGTATCGTTGGAAATCTAATTCGATTTTAAACAATTTGGTGGGTCTAAATCAGCCAAAATACCACATTAAAATTGAGTTATACTTGTTCAAAGATGACCCTTGCAAAATCGAACATTAAAACTTGATGGATTAAAAAACTCTTAGCTTGTATTACCTTAAGTGACTCATATGAACATGCTTAATGGATCATAAGCTATCCTATCACTAGGATATTCATTATAAGTCATGTACTCAAGTATGAATCACAAAATTAGAAATATGCGGGGTATTACACTACCTCACTCGTATACTCAGTACATTCAGATGTACTGACGCATTTGCGCTATAGTGCTTTCTCTTATGTTACACCATAGGTTCAGAGGCATGAGCTACAAATCAATAGTAGATTCCAGGATCAGCAGTCAGAGTTAGACGTGAGTCCTCATCCTTCGAGGACATGATGATTTCATTTCTATTTCAGTTTTCACTTTATTTCAGGTGTTGGAGTTAGTTGGGGACATGTCCCATCAACTCTTTATTCAGTTCAGTTAGAGGCTTTCAAACTAGATGTCAGATTAGATGTTCAGACTTCAGTATTTATGTTCCTTTTTGGTATTGATATACCATATTTTTCAAATATGTATTAGTATTGAACCTTATGGCCTTACAGTTCATGTTTTCGCATATTTTATGAGATATTATGCAGTTTACAGGTACAGATATCAGTCATGGGTTAGCTTGTGGTCCTTCGGGGTCATGAGCACCGTGTAGCATTTCGGATCAGAAAATCGGGGCGTTACAACTTACTTGTTTGTATACAAATACAAATGATAAATTGTACATAGTTACGACTAAATACAATATGTAATCAACTTACAAATACAAATACAAAAGAATTTCTTAAAAATAAAAAGGTAATTAACAAAACAGAATATAAATACAAGTATAATCCAAATATAATCTAAATATACAAACACAATAAAACCATAATACAAATATAATCCATTATAATATGCAATCAATTATAAAATATAAATACAAAATAGTTTTTAAAAATACAAGTGTAAATTATATAAAATATAAATAATGGCGCAAACTAACAAATACAAATACAAGTGCGAACTATTAAATACAAATATAAATGCGAACTACAAAATATAAATATAAGTGTGAACTTTGAAATATAAGTACAATACAGTTGTACCAATAAATATAAAAATATAAATGACGGTGTGACTACAAATACAATAAATAATTGTGGTATTTACATTATCATTCATGATTTGTGCTCGACTAGTCATATTTTTTGAAAATAAAAATATAAAATAGAACAAAAAAATAATAAAGAAAATAAAAAAATCAAAGAAGAAAAGAAAAGAAGAAAGAGAAATAGAGGTAAGAGATTAAAGGGAGAAAAAGCAAAAAAACAAAAGGAAAGAAATGAAAAAAATAAAAGTAGGAAAAAATAGAAAAAAAAAAAGAAGAAAAAGAAGACGCACAAAAAAAATAGAAAAAAAGATAATGGTAGTGTAGGAAAGAAAATATTCAGTTCAACGAGATGAGCGTGATTGAGATTTTTTTCTTTTTAAAAATATTGAATTTCATTTTTGGCGCAACTAAATAGGGACCATATTAATATTTTATATGAATACATACTATCTGTAAAATCGAATACAACGGACATAAATCAAATACAACGACTATAAATGGTAATTATGTAAAATATGGCTATAGAAGGTGGATTTTACAGCAAAATGATGCTATTATTGAAAGATCTCCAAAAAAGAATTCGGTACAAATCTATTTAATTATACGGCTTCTTCTACCTACAAACATATGGCTTATTGGTTTTACATTTTCTTATTTTCACTCATACCATCAATTGTTTTTTTGAAGGTGCGGCTTGGATTCACCTTTAGAATTGGAAGTTTGAAATAATGTTTAATTTGTTCATGTAGTTTTTATGTTGACATCTTTTGGTTAATCTATTTGTAAGTTCTAATAAGGTAGCTAGGAAACAATTGTGTTTATTTGATATTTGGAAATTTTTGGATGGACGATAGTATTTCATACAAATTTATAATAAATTTTAAATTTTTACGTGTTATGTATTTTTTGCTTTTCCCTGATCAATAATTTCAGTAGTAAATTAGCTAATTATGTGATACCAGTATAGGAAAATAATCATACACGAGAATTTTGCAGTATAGTGTTTGCTTAGATAAATCAAACTAGTTCTTCATGAAAAAGATTATCGCTAGAGTATTATTTTTTTTATTAAATTTTGTACGTTAGAGCATAGCTTTTATTAATGGGTCTCTAGGTTTGTGATTTTCAAGTGTTTTTTCTTCCGAGCAAAAATATTTTATATTTCATGATGTTAGAGAGGTTGTTTTAAAAAATCAAACATGTATTGAAAAATTGTCTAATGTTTGAATATTTCACATGGATAAATGTAAGTTGCACTTTAATGAATATTATCGATATCGACAACAAATTTTGTTATCATGATTATAATTTTCTTCATATATATAGTTTTATTGTTTGACGTAAGACACGGGCAAAATACATACACTAAACTAGAATATATATATTAGAAAGGATAAGTGTTGACACCCAGTTTCAAATTAATTTGGAGCATCTCCAATTTTAAACAATTTTCAAATAATCATTTTATAAAATTAAAGTATTTTCGAAATCAATTTCAGGCTAATTTATTAGTTTGAGTAAAATAGATCTCTTTGTTAAAGTCTATAAAATTATATAAATTTTACTAAGAATATCTTGAAAATAAATTTTGGTGAAAACTGTGCTTAAATTGAATGATGGCTTCATTTTTCCCAAAATTTCATCTTAAAAGCGAGATTAGTTAGTCTTTGATAAAATAACTATGCTTTTCATTAAGTTTTGAAATTAATTCAACAATTAAGTTTGTCGGGCAAAGTTGTCAAATGACCACTAATGAAAATTTTGTTTGTCATTAAGACACAAGTCTTGAAAAATTGACCAAATAGACACCACTTATGCTGTCATCGTGTATTGTTTTCATCTTAACAAATTTAGCACACAAATTTTTAATAATACACTTTAGCCACCTTCTCATCTATAATTATATTCAAATATCTTTCCACAAAAGGAAAAAAAAAATTCAAAAGCTAAAATAAAAGCTCCCGATTTTCCTCCAAAATTCTCCATTTTAGGCACGATTCCGACGATTTTTTCTGGCGATCAGCTTAAAATCAGTCCACAAATGTCATAATCTTGTTCATTGCATCCATTGTTACCACATTTATTTGTTATTTTCTCAATTACACTCTCTACCATTGTTATAAAGCTTCCAAATTACTCACATTATGCAAAACCTTTTTATAATGTACATTACAGTAGCTCAGGTGACTCTAACTTCGTTTCTCTATTTTATAAATCCAACGATCGTTGATTATAAATCATTATTACACTTTCACCGTTTTGTACAGAGATTTACCCAGTCATCGACCATTCATAGAACAGACATATGCCTCTAGCAGAATCGAGGATCAATTTTAGCGTACTCATAGGATGTCTATTGCAGAGATTGTTATTGTTTTTGGTTATTTCATGGGAGAATGGGAGGAGACTCTCAAACGTTGGAATTGAAAATCCTTTATTAAGGTAACATTGTCCATTGCAGTTCAATGCAATGGTTGTTCATACAATGACTTAATTGCAAGCGTAATGGAGAGAGGGGATTTAGATTGTGAGCCAAGAAACGTGGTCATTAGTTATCTAATGAACTCGAAAGAAAAGGTGCATCCTACAATCATAAATAATAATAAACATGTATTCTTTTACATGTTGGATGTTGGTGCTGATAGATTTAGGCTTATTTTAAAAATAAATGTAGTTGAAAGGCCCTCGGAAGAACCCTTGAATTCATCACCACCCCCACCTCGACACACGTCAGTCAATGATGATTCGGTTGAATACGAAAATGAGGGAGATCATCCAATGAATATGGAAAATCATTTTATGAATATGGACTATGATTCATTGGACACGAAAGATGTTGAAGAAGATTGTGGATCGGGATCACAACCAAATCATTTCTTATTCAATTAAACTAATTTCTATCGTGAACAAACATTCAACAACAAGAAAGAGCTAAAAATGTTACTAGACCAAGCGTCAGTGAGACAGTCTTTTGATTTAGTTATGAAGAAGAATTTTAGCAAATTCTTGAAGGTGAAATGTGTATCTCGTGGTTGCAAATGATTGTTGTTGTCAAAGAAGTACGAATGCTCAGACAGATTTCACATATACAATTATGTTGGAGTCCATATTTGCGGTAATGAATACGCCAGAGGTAGGCATAAAAAAATCTCATTCGAGATCATTGTTTCACTATGTTTAAATCATTTTTGTGATGGTAAGGGTCCAAGCATAAAAGAAATTCATAGGATTGTCTTTAGGGAGATGCATTGCAAGGCAAACTATTGAATGTGTTAGAAAGAAAGTGTAATTGTGAATAATATTGTTCATGAGACATCGGAGCACAGATATTCTTGTTTGTCGACTATTTCCTACATGGTCAAGTTATTGAATTTTGATTATTCTTATTTCATCATGGTTAATAAGAGAGATGGATCCTTCATAGATTTCAAAGATTGCATATGGGGATACGCCCACATGAAAAAGGTAATACCATTGAGTCACACATTTATATGGAAAGTACAGGGGTGTGTTGCTGACTGCCGTTGCACAAAACATCAAAAATTATATTTATTCGATTTCCTTTTATGTTGTGGACAAAGAGAATGATGCTTCTTGAAACTTCTTCTTGAAGAAGTTGAAGACTACAGTGGAGGGAGAACAAGATTTATGTTGCCACCTCTGATACGCACATTAGTACCGCCAATGTCTTCTCTCGTGTTTATAATTATGAGAATCATGAATTTTGCATGAGGCACCTTTCTGAACATCTTTGAGTAAATCAGCACTGTGGAGATCATCTTTATCTATTCTACACTGTGAAAAGAGTTATTACTGAAATGAGTTTAGAGAATATTTTGCGAAATTCAAGGATAGATGCCCCGAGGCAGCACATATCTTTGAAAATGTGATTGGTTTTGAAAAGTATACACTTCCCAGGCAATATGTACAATGTGATCATCATAAACATCATTGAGTCGCTCAACTCATTGTTGACTGATGAAAGGGAGTACCCCATGTCATAAATTCGGTTGCTAAAAAGTATGGTGAAAATTTCAGGGAGAGCCATGCATATGTCGCCAGTTTAAAGAACAAACTTGTTCCTTGTCCGAAAAAGATCTTAAGGAATAATAAGAGCGTAAGCGACTCCTTGTATGTGACTAATGTGAATGGATATCCTGATCAATTCAACGTGTTCGAGAGTGGTGTTACTACCAAGGTCAATCTTTTGGAGAAGTCGTATTTTTGTGGAAAATATGACTTGGTGAAATTGTCTTGCGAACATGCGATGACCGCTTTACGATCAAAGTATGGCGATGGCAAAGTTTATGGTAATTCCATCTATGAGTAGTCTTTGCCTATTTAAAAATAGAAATGTAACTCCTTGCAAACTTTAAAGCTATTAACATTGTCCCTCTAGAGTACAAATGAATTGTACCACTAGATTGCAAGACACGAAGATTTTTCCACCCCCTATGATCCCAAACTCAGAAAAAAGAGAATCAAATGCATTAAGGTCATCATTGAAACTTTCAGGTCCAAGAGGAGGAATAAATGTTTAGTGTGCAAGAGACTCGAGTACAAGAGAACCATATGTAGGATGACTAACAACTATTAGATAAGATTGTCTCTTCTTTTTTAACTTAAGCTACTGTTTTGGGGGACCCTCGTATTTATGTCAAATTTAATATTCAGTTATAATCGAATCTATGACTTGTCTATGATAGTCTATACTAATCTATTGTGTATTTTTCACACGGTTCATTAAGGAATTGGTAAATGATCTATAATTTTTCATCGAATATGTTATATAGGTCTTTACCACCCTATCACTCCAATTAATGCATTTATAGTAGTTTGATGATTTCAGTTAATTAAAAGTTGCACTACACGTCTATTCACATAAAAAGTATACACAATTCAAATGACTTCTATTCCTACACACATTGACTGCTCACTAGTTAGAAATTTTAAATACCTTCTTCTATGAATTTATTTATACAGTGATATTTTTTATGTGATGAGTCACTCTACCTACACTACATAGTGCAAAAATCTGTTCATCTTCAAAGAAGAGTCATGCCTCCAAGAATAATCCCAATTCGATCAGTCGGGAGAATGTGTATCCATCGCCACTAAATTGAGAGAATTTACATATATGAAGGAGTTTAAACAAGTCATATGATCATGTTAGAGTCCACATAAATTGAGAGTGTGATCGAAGTGGTATGTGGATGGGTAGTGGTTGAACAAATAACATCCTCAAAACATACTTGTGCTTTGAGGGTCCATCGATTCATTGGTCTACCGTAGACGTATATGGTTCGTAGAGTATGAATAATTATCAAGATTGATGGTAGACCCCATAGTTCTATGTACATGGTTGAAGACCTTTACTAGCATGTTCTTTAAAAGGAAATAATTAAATAAAAATAAATAAATTATGAAATTTTACACATATGAAGGAGTTAAACAAGTAATATGATCATATAATAGGCCACACAAATTGAAGATGGTAATCAAAAGGATACGTGGATGGATAGTGGTTGAACTAGTAACACTCAAACACTAATGTTATCAATACAGTTTGATAAAAACAGATTCACTACAAAATTCTAAGAATTTTCATAAAATTAAAAATTTGTGATACCATCCAACGATCATTCAACACATTTGCAGTCCAAATTAAAAAAATTGTCTTACACTTTCACCAGATTACTGTTCAAATATTTTTTCTTCATCAACACTAATGTTATCGTTAATGAAATCAACTAATATCTATAACTACATCATCGACATCTTCTTTTTTCCTTCTTTTTCTCTTTTTTTTTCTCCTCCTTCTCTTGTTCTGCTTCTTTTTTGTCTGCTTCCATTCTTCATCTTTTTTCTCAGATTCTTCTTCTTTGTCTGCTTCTTCATCAGTTTTCACTAATTCTTCTACATTTTTCCCAGCTTTTTCTTTCTCAAGTGTCCAAAACAGGACTGCTTAAATCTTTATTTCAAATTTTGGTCAACAAGAACTTGCTTAAAATCTCAGTATGCAAACATCCTTGATCTAAGCAATATTTTGGTCGGAAAAGATTCAACCTCGTCCATCAAAGTTCAATGGTCATATCGTTCCACGAAAATGTACCTTAAATAAAATGGCACGAAAAAGAGATCATTATCTCCATCAACACTATTTTTTTTCACTATCCTCACTCTCTTCATTATCATTACTACCACTATAATCAACAACATCATCACTAGACTCAATAGTTATTAGACTCATCACATATTTATCTATGTCTGTCGTGATCTCCGAATTTAATTTCGACTCTTCCGCTTCAGTTCTTTTTCTTTTAGAGGCTTTTTCAACTACCTTACTATTTCTTTTTTTACTGCTAGAAGCAAAATCAGACGCGGTAGCAACAATGTCTTTAACACCCCATTTAGCTTTACCTATATTTTAACAGAATCTACAATTAAAAATAATTCTATCATTGTCAATTCATAAACCATAAATCTACTAACAAAAATAGGTCAATGCTCAATTCAAACAACCCAAATAACTGAGAATCATCCCAACATTCCACAAAGCAGTATACAAAAATAGCAAAATTAAATTAATTTTTTTTAAAAAAATCAAAATCCAACAGTGTGATCAACGAAAAATTTTCTGTCAAATATACGAAATCAAAACTCAACTATTTCTACGGAATCAAACTAATTATCTATAAAGTTTTCATATTTTCACTATTAAATCAATAATATTTAAAATGAATCTCCTATACCTAAAGATTTAATAGAATCTAGGGTATTGTCAATTCATAGAGCACAAGTCTACTAACAGAAACAGGTGTCACACTCCCTTTTTACCAAAATATTGATTTTAAGTGTGAAAAGGGTTTATTATTAAGTGACAAAAGAAAATAATTTATTTCAAATAGGACGTTTAACAATTAAAATTCAGAGTCGTCACTTGGAATATTCTAGTGTGCCAAGTCACCTTTGGAAATCCTTTTCAAAATATTTTTTTGACTCTTTCAAATCTGGTCCACGAACAGAGATTTCGGTTAAGAA
This sequence comes from Capsicum baccatum var. pendulum, assembly GCA_030864225.1. Classification (NCBI taxonomy): domain Eukaryota; kingdom Viridiplantae; phylum Streptophyta; class Magnoliopsida; order Solanales; family Solanaceae; genus Capsicum; species Capsicum baccatum. The sequence continues at coordinate 271,286,622 of CM061550.1, forward strand.
ATTCTATTGATCGAGGGGAAGGCGTTAGGTACCCTTCGATCTCGTGGTTTGACCTTGATCGCTTCATGGAGTATATCGGTCAATACAATACTATGAAGTATATAAACCAAACAAAACACACAACAGACAAAAAATAAACAATCAAACAGTCAAAACTCCAAAATAGTGTCCATTCAAATTTATTAAAAACTAAAATAAAAATGCTGAAATTGAAATCTAAACTATTTTAGCTATCCTACACTATGTTTTACCCGGTGCCTTAGGCCTTGATCACGATCGTTCTTTCAAGTATAAAGAATCGCAGGGCATTCTTTGCTAATGAATTTTTTTTCCTCAGAGCATTCCCCGACCAAACGAGTACAAGAAATTTAGATGCAATGAAATAAAGGTCATTCAATACATTCAAATGTTCAACAATCTATAATCCTTGAGTTTTTCCTACCTGGCCTTAGATTTGCCTATCGATTCTCGGCCTAACACATGATACTATCGAGTTCGACAAAATTAATGTCCATTTCAAGTCAAATACTGATCAATGAATCAAACTAATCAATATTCACCTTTTATCAATTTTTAATTCACGCCCCCTGATTAACCAATTTAAACATAAAATCAACCAATCGAACCACGATAATTACGAAAAGCTCAAACACATTCAAACACACCATCAAATTATATCATCAAACATGTTAAGATAATAAAGAGAGCAGATTTAAAAATTTAGACCTTAAGAGAACTGTTTTTCACCGATAATAATGAGTTAATGAAGCCCAAACTTGAAATCCTAACATGAAAAGCCTTGCCAACCAACAAACCATATCGGTGTCAAGAAACGACAATCCGAACAGATTGAATCCAAGCAGAAGACCTCAATATGAACCCCAAATCATGGATATTGACACAACTTAATCACGAAAACCTCCCAAAATCTAATATCAAAAACAAAATCACGAAGGTAGAAGAGACAACGAACAACGACTCCTAAATCCAAGATAAATAAGAACAAACAACATGGTTTTGGGTTGGTTTTAAGCTAGTGACCTTATTTTCCAGTGGGTTTTGCCGGAAACAATATCGGATGATGACGTTGGAGTTTTTCAGTGACTTATCCGAAGGATTTTCAATGAGAAACTTGCAAAAACCAGTCAAATCTCCCCTGTTCTTTCACTCTCTCCCTCGATTTCTCTGTTTTCACCCTCTTTTTACTCTATTTCACTATTTTGATGGTGTTTGCAAATATTCATACATGTGTATTTTTCGACAATTATGTATGTCCTTTTTGGTGACTATGTGGGTGTGTATATATATATTTGTAGGTATAAAGTTGTGTATGAGAGTGACGGTGTGTGCATATATCATGAGGCAGCCTCCTAAAAATATGATAAGGGACAGGGGTAGGGAGGCACGTGGTGAAACACCTTGGTTTCTGGATCTTGGAAAATTTCTTGGAATTGTAGCCTCTAGAACCAATACAACTCATGGGTATGAGTCATATGTTAGGGTACGGATGGTATGGTCTAGTCGTATGCTAACCAGTGTTGGTTGGTAGAATGGATTTTGGTTACTGAAATGGGTACGACTTGGTGATACAAGTCGTACTGATGGATATGGGTCATTTTGTTACTTCTCTTAACATTAGACTTGGTAACATAAGTTAAGTCTGAGTATGAGTGGATCACCATGATCTATAAGTCAGGGTACGAGTCGTACCAGGGACTCATATGGTGGACAGTGTCAAAATCTTTCTTAGGTGTATTCTACTAGGGGTACGGGTTGGGGAACGAATCGTATGTTGTGGCTATGAATTGTTTTGGATGAGTCGTATACTGGATAGTATTGGGTTCAAAGGTTGAGGCTTAGGATACGAGTAGTAGTACCAGTCGTATCGGGGGTACGATTGGTAAGGGGTGGTGGGTACCTCATTGGACTGTTGGTGGTGTGGTTGAGGAGGGGCATGGATGCCCTTGTTCGTAGGTGTGAGAGGCCAGCTTTAGATGGTTTCAGGCGGGGTAGGGGTAGGTCAAAGAAATACTAGATAAAGGTGATTAGGCGGGACATGGAGCAGTTACAGCTTACTGAGGACATGACCCTAGATTGAAAGGTCTGGAGGATATAAATTAGGATAGAAAGCTAGTGCCATTTTGGGTTGTTAGTGTATGGTATTACTTGGTGGGTGTATTATTTTTGGTATGCCATCTTGTTTCATGCTTTATTACAAATTTTTTTACTATTCCTTGTGGGTGTTGTATTTATGTTATGTCATCGTGTTCCATGCTTTATTATGGATTTATTTATTATTTCTTATCTTAAGTTGGGGGTCTATCAGAAACATCCTTTCTACTTCTTCGGAGGTAGTGGTATGGACTGTGTACATCTTACCCTCCCCAAACCCCACTATATGGGAATACACTAGGTTTGTTGTAATTGTATCTCATCGTAAAGTCTTGCAGTCTTACCTGATGGAAAAAATCTGATGAGTAACTTTCTGGCTAAGTCATCCCATGATGTGATTGAATTGGTCGGCTCAGCATTCAACCATCTTTTAGCTTCCCCCAATAGTGAATAGGGAAAAGTGTCAGCCTCACATAATCTGTACTCATCCCAGTCGAAATGAATGTGTCAGTAAGCTCAATGAAAGCCTGCAAGTGGACTTGTGGAACTTCATGTGAAAGCCCTACAAACTGTCCACTGCTGATGAGAAGCTGCACCATATTGTGCTTTAACTCAAAATTTCCCCTAGAAGTTGGTTTTTGAATTGGGGAAGTCAAGTTCATCGGAAATGGGACTGCCACTTCCCTAACTATCCTATGTGCTTGTTGTGCTACAGCTATTGTAGCGGGATTTTCTTGGTCCCTATCCCTTGCCAGCTTCCTAACCTTAAAACCTATTTTTTGCAATCATAAAACCAAGACCAAGCATAAAAACACCAAATAAATCTAAAGTAAAAACTAAAATAAACAGTTGCCAAATAACAAGTCCCCGACAAAGGCACCGAAAACTTAATAGAGCCTAAGCGAACACACAAGTGTATGGAGTCTTATCAGTTGCCCAGAATTGATCCCACAGGGACTTGATTCAACAACGATTTGATTTCAATTTAACTTCTGATATTAGTTTAGTTCAAAAATAACCAAAAGAGAGATTAGAGTTTATAAATTGCAAGTAAAGTAAATAGTGCGTAAATTAAGGATCTTAGACAATCAATAGGAGTAAAACCAGGGTTGAAGCACTTTGAACAATCTTACTATGTTGTTGAATTAAATTCATCAATTCACTTATCTTGGTTGTCGATTCATAGAGTTAATCGCATGATCATGGTCTCCCGACCTCTAACCAATTACCTAATGTGGACATTACAACTACATCGGTAAGCGGGGATGTAATAATCAAATTAAGTTCTTTAAGCTATCATCCTAAGTTTGAATCAAGTAAGGTATCTAAGTACACCCCTATTCTAGATACTAATCTGTATTCCTTATTTCATAAAAGACTACAAATCATACTTTGTTCAATCCCACATTCTATCTCCTTATACCCTCTCCCAAATTCACAAGGTTGACAATGGGTGTATTATAAGGGTGATCAAGCCTCAAAATAGTTAAAATAAGATTTAACACACAACCAATAATGATAATCAAATCAATGAACTAATATCAAAACTATAGTACTCATGTATTCATCTTCAACCTCGAAAAGAGGGCGTTTAACCATGCATATTCATAATCATAATCACTAGTTTGTAATTAACGACTAAGAATATGCATGAACTAAATTGAAATGATAAAAACCTGAGTTATGAATTTGAAGCAGACTCCTTGATGTTCCAAGACGTACATAGATGAATAACAATATGTACAAAGATGTATTTATAGTAGACAACAAAGCCCAAGCCCTATAGGATTCAAAGTGCAACTCTTTGCCTGTTTGGATAAGGTCACGACACGAGGATGGATTGACTTGACTAAAGGTCGCAATGAGAGACTTTCTTAGGTTAAGTAGGGGTCACGAAGCGAGGATGTCTTGAGTCAAATAGGGGTCGCGATGCGCCCTTATCGCGACACCTCTATGAAATTCACTTCTCAGAAATTGGTTAAGTGTTGGACATTCCTACATTCATCCTTGACATTGTGGTGTCTTTCCCTTGGTTTTACAGACTCCAATATATCTATATATCATCATAAATAGCTCATAAAAGATCCTATATGAACACACCACACGAATAAGAGGTTCAAACAACATAACATCTATCATAACGAATCAAAAATAAGAGCTTAGGCTAGGTTGATCTCCCTGATCTTCCACTTCATGTTTCGATTCTATACTTGACTCACTTGAACTTTGAACACTACCAAAAGTTGTTCCACATATAATGACACCATGAAAACCATTTAGAACGCATTAGAAAAAATAGAATCCAACAAAAGAGACTAAACAAGAACCTAGCTCAAGCTAGTAATACTAGTTTCATTGATTGAACTCTAAGTGATCCAATTAAATCCAAACTTGTTTGGCATGTACTTTGCACATTGTAATCACACACTTTATCACTTAGATGCTTATTTATATCAATATAAACACCTTAAGCACTCATCCTCAAAACAAGATGGAATAAGCTAGAATAGTAATGCTAAAGTGCATAAATACACCCAACATCATCTTGACATGAACAATAACGCTATTTTGTTATATGTTCAAAATTCAGCCAACTCAGAGTAGGCGGATGGAGGTTGGATTGACGGGGGTGGTCTTTGATCCCAGTCGAACTTGGGACAACAATTATGATAAGGCCCTAGGTCGGGTCATGTCAAGTTGGTATCAGATCATTTGGTTCACGATCAATTGAGAGTCTAAAAAGCCATGCCAAGTAGAGTCTTTTTTAGGGGTGTATAACATGTCGTACTTATTACAGGGAGACTACAAGGAATTTAGGAAGTTTTACTTTCTTGGTATTCTACTTTAAAACTTGGAGTCTAAATCCTGGAACCTTCTCTAATCCTTGTTTGTTCATCTTTCAGATCATGCTTTATAAATTTGGAATACAAGAAAACTCTTTTGTCCCATCTGAGGATGATGTTGATGGGGGGTATCCTATGTGAGGAGTTCATCTTCGATCTCATGGTCCTATACTTGATAGTTCTGGAGTTCTGCTAATTGCTACTAGTACTCCTCAAGGTGAGGTGACTGATGCGGAATTTCACAAGTCAATCCATGTCATTATTCAGACGGTTGATTCTCAAGCTGAGCGAGATGCATCTGATGGGTTGTCTACTAATGCCACAAGGGTTGGCTAGTTTATAAGCTAAATCCTCCTATATTTACTGGAGTATAGGTGGAGGAGGATACTCATGCTTTATTGGATGAGATGGAAAAGATATTTCAGGTGATGTAGGCTACCAATGTGGAAGGTGTGAACTTTATGATGTATCAGCTTAAAGATATTGCATACTAGTGGTATGAAAAATGGGACAGAAATAGAGGTAATGTAGAAGGGTCAATTTTGTAGGAGACCTTTTTAAGTCCTTCTTAGATTGTTTATTTCCTCAAGAGTTGAGGGAGGAAAAGATGGAAGAGTTTGTGAATCTCAAGTATGGGAGAATGACTATCAAGGGATATGCCTTGAAGTTCCATCAGCTGTCAAGGTATTCTACTGATTTAGTGTCTGATATGAGGAAGAGAATAAGGAAGTTCTCATTTGGGTTAAATCAGGATATAATTTTTTAAAGTAAGACTGCTTTTCTAATTAAGGATATGGAAATTTCAAGGTTGACTATTCATATGTATCAAGTAAAGGATAAAAAGAAGAGGCAAGAGGAGTTCGGAGATAGGCAGGGTAAGAGGAGTAGGTTTTCTGATCAGAGAGGTGCTTAGTTGCAAGGTGGTTGGGATGGAGGCAAATGGCAAAAAAATAAGTGTGGGAGTTATGGTTCCTTCTCCACTACTAGTTCTCCTTACTCGAAGAAATCAGGTGACAGGTGTCCGCAAGATGGTGAAGAATTTTGGGCACAAGGTGCCCAATCTCAGGGAAAGCAGAGGTCAGTCTATTTCTTCATGCCCTCCTTGTCGATTCAATGGTCATTCTCATCGAGGTTATTATGACAAAGGGAGGTATAAGTGCTTTAAATATGGCTAGCTAGGCTATCTGCTCAGGAAGATAAGCGTAGAAAATAGCCTGGCTGGTCATAGGAATAAATATGAGGCTATCTTCCTATGGCTTTATCTTCTGCTCCGGCACCTGGTGCTTTAAATATGCACTTATCTTCCGGCCAACACCTATCTTCTTCTCCTGCATCTGGTGGAATAAAGTCATAGGAATGAAGATGAGGCTATCTTTCTATGGCTTCATCTTCTGCTCTTGCACCTGGTGGTACTACTCCTATTTTTAATATTGGCCGGAATAGGTTGTATGCTCTTGCATATCAGTAGGAATCTGAGACATCACCTGATGTTGTTAATGGTACGTTACAGCTCTTTTCCCATGATGTGCATTATTTGCTTGATCCGAGGTCTATTTTCTGTTGCATGGCCCTCTATGTAGATATGGGTATTGATTTTGATCCTGAGGTTATTTCGGATCCTTTTTTCTATTTCTATCCTATTAGGTGACTCGGTTATTATAAAGATAGTCTATAGGGTGTGTGTGGTAGCTGTTAGTAGTAAGCAGACCTTGGTGGATCTGTTTGAGATGGATATGGTAGATTTTGATGTTATTCTGGGAATGGATTGGTTACATTCTTGTTACACGTCTTTGGATTGTCAAAACTATAAGGTCATCTTAAAGTTCCCTATTAAACCAGTTATAGATTGGGAGGGTGGTTCCATAGCTTCTAGGGGGAGGTTTATTTCTTATCTTAGAGCTCCGAGATTGATCTCTAAAGATTGTCTCTGTCATTTAGTCCAAGTTAAAGATCCTAACTTGGAAGGTCCTTCTTTGCAGTCAGCTCCAGTGGTGAATGAGTTTCCCGAGGTCTTTTTGAATGATCTTCCTGGTGTTCCTCCAGATAGGGAAATTAAGTTTGGTATTGAATTGCTTTCGAACACTTTTCCAATATTTGTTCCTCCATATATTATAGCTCATAACGATGTGAGAGAACTCAAGGAGCAACTTATGGATTTTCTGGATAAAGGATTTATTCATCCTAATGTATTTTTGTAGGGTGCACCGGTGTTGTTCATCGCAATAAGGATGGTTTTCTTTGGATGTGCATCGACTACTAGCATTTGAATAAGGTGACGGTCAAGAACAAGTACCCTCTTCCAAGAATTGATGATTTGTTTGATCAATTGCAAGTGGCCAAGTTCTTTTCTAAAATAGATTTTTGGTCTGGGTATTATTAGTTAAGATTAGGGAGGTGGTTATCCGTAAGATATTTTTTCGTACTCAATATAGGCATTTTGAATTCTTGGTAATATAATTTGGTTTCACTAATGCCCTGGCGGAATTTATGGATTTGATAAACAAGGTGTTCATGCAATTCTTGGATCTTTTTGTCATTGTGTTTATTGATGACATCCTAGTTTATTCTAAGAGTGAGGTGGATCACGCTAATCACCTCCGTGTGGTGTTGCATACCTTGAATGAACATCAGTTGTATGCCAAGTTCTCTAAGTGTGAGATTTGGTTAAACACTGTGACTTTTCTTGGTCATATTATTTCTAGTGAGGGATTATAGTGGATCCTCAAAAGGTGGTTATGGTTAAGATGGCCTAGACCCATGACTCCTTCTAATATTCAGAGCTTCTTGGGCTTGGCTGGATATTATAAATGGTTTATGGTAAGCTTTTCATTGATAGTTGTTCCTCTGACAAAGTTGACTCAAAAGAAGGTCAAGTTTTCTTAGTCGAATGCTTGTAAAGGGAGTTTTGAGAAGTTGAAGGACAAGCTAACTTCGACTCTAATTTTGATTTTCCTGGAAGGCAACGATGGGTTTCTAGTTTATTATTATGCATCTTAGGTAGGGCTTGGTTGTGTTTTGATATAGCATGGAAAGGTGATTGCCTATGCTTCTAAGCGATTAAAGATACATGAGAGAAATTATCCTACTCATGATTTAAAGCTGTTGGCGGTAGTGTTTGCTTTGAAAATATGGTGGCATTATTTGTATGGTGTGCACATAGACATCTTTTCTAATCATAAGAGTCTACAGTATGTGTTCACTCAGAAAGATCTTAATCTCAAGCAGAGGAGATAGATTGAGCTTCTCAAAGACTAAGATATGCATCTTCACGACCATCTAGGTAAAGCTAATGTGGTTGCTGATGTACTTAGAAGGTTGTCCATGGGGAGTTTGGCTCATGTGGAGTAAGGAAAATAGGAACAAGTGAAGGATATCCATCGCTTAGCTAATCTTAGAGTTCGCCTCTTGGACTTCGAAGATGGTGGTGTAACGATGCAGAAAGTGGTTCAATTATCTCTTGGTGCAGAGATCAAAGAGAAGCAAGTGTTAGACCCTGTCTTAATGAAAATCAAGAGTAATTTTGGTGGGCAAAAGGTGATGGTGCTTGAGATCAGTGGTGATGGTACTTTGTAGTACCAAGGGAGGTTGTGTGTCCCTGATATTGATGGGTTACGACAAAGAATATTGGCGGAGGTGCATGAATTATGCTATGTTGTTTATTCGGGCTCGATAAAGATGTATCATTATCTCAATGAGATCTACTGGTGGAATATTATAAAAAGAGATGTGTTTGATTTCTTGGCCAAATGCATGGTGTGCCAACAGGTTAAGGTTGAGCACATGAGATCGGGTGGGTTGTATCAAGAGATTGGTTTGCCCGAATGGAAATGGGAGGTGATCAATACGGATTTCACTATCGATCTTCCTCAATATCGAACCAATTTGATTTGATTTGGTTCATCATGGATAGGATGATGAAGTCTGCTCACTTTTTGCCAGTAAGGACTACTTTTGTGGTAGAGAATGAGGTAAAGTTGTACCTTCGAGAGATTATAAAGTTGCATGGGGTACTTATTTCGATTATCTCCAATCGTGGCATGCAGTTCTGGCAATCTTTTCAGAAAAGGTTGGATACCAAGGTTAGTCCGAGTGCTATTTTTCATTTGCAGATATATGGGCAAGTAGAGAGAACTATTCAGACATTGAAGGATATGCTTCGAGCGTACGTGATTGATTATGGTGGTAATTGGATTGAGCATCTACCTTTGGTAGAGTTTGCTTACAACAATAGCTATCATTCTAGTAATAGTATAGCCCCTTTTGAGGCATTGTATGGTAGGAAGTGTATATCTCCTATTGGGTGGTTTGAGCTTGGTGAGGCTGATGTTCTTGGTCCTGATTTGATTTATCAGACTATGTAAAAGGTGAAGGTTATTCGGGATAGGCTTAAGACTTCCCAAAGTCGCCAAAAGTCCTATGGGGATGTTAGGCATAAAGACTCAGAGTTTGAGGTTGGAGATAAGATCTTTCTAAAGGTATCTCCTATGAAGAGAGTGATGCGTTTTGGCAAAAAGGAGAAGATCAGTCCTTGGTTCATTGGTTCTCATGAAGTTTTGTAGAGGGTCAACAATGTCTCTTACGAATTAGAGTTGCCTTATAGCTTGAGCTCAATTCATCCAGTATTTCATGTTTCGATGTTGAGAAAGTGCATTGGTAATCCTTCTTCGATTGTTCCTTAGTGGGGTTGACTATCTCTGATTCTCTAGCTTATTAAGAAGTCCCGATTGACGTATTAGATAGGTAGGTCTGTTGGCAGCGGACCAAGGCTACATGGGAAGTGGAGGAAGACATGACGTCCAAGTATCCACATTTTTTTTCTGCTCCTAGGATTTGTATGAAAAGAATGTGTTTTTGAACACATCTTTATTTCCTGAGTTTGTTAAAGGAAAGGTTGAATCTCTTTCATCCTTGTTTCTGTCTTAAAGGTAAGGGTAGAGACATCTAAATGATGGATTGATATTTGATAATTCAAATGAATCGTGCTTGTTGACCAACTTTTTTTGTCATTTGGGGATGATTGTTCCTAGTGGGGGAGATTGAAACACCCTGGTTTCTGGACCACAGAAAAATATCTAAAATTCTGGTCTCTGAACCCAATACGGCTCATGGGTATGAGTCATATGTTGGGGTACAGATGGTATGGTCCAGTCGTATGTTAACCAGTGTTGGTTGGTGGAATGGATTTTAGTTATTAGAATGGGAACGACTTAGTGATACGAGTCGTACAAATGGATATGGGTCATTTGGTTACATCTCTTAACCTTAGACTTGGTAAATTAAGTTAAGTATAAGTACGAGTGGCTCACCATGATCAATAAGTAAGGGCACGAGTCATACCAGGGAGCGGTATGGTGGATAATGTCTAAATCTTCCTTGGGTCTATTCTACCAAGGGTACGGGTTAGGGTTACGAATCATATGTTGTGGATAGGACTTGGTTTGGATGAGTCGTATATTGGACAATGTTGGGTGCAAAGGTTGAGGCATAGGATACGAATGGTGGGTACCACTCGTATCGGAGGGTACGATTGGTGAGGGGAGTCGTATCCTCATATGAGATTTTTGTGGAACTTAAGTAGGGGTATTATGGACATTTTCCCACTTAACCTAATAAGACCCCATGACTTCTAACCTACTTGGGAGGTTGTTTGCCCTATTATTCTACTCATTAAACTTATAAACTCTTTCAAAACACTCCATAATTCTCTCAATAGATTTTGGGGGAAGAAAACTAGGGTTTCAACTATAGGAATAATTTGGGGATCTTTTTGGTGATTTCTCTCCATCTACTTTGTCAATTAAGCCATATTCTCTTCCCTCATTGTTAGTTCCAACTAAAGGCATGGTTATATATTGTTTTCACGGTTTCATTAATGTATGAGTTTGGTTTTCAAATATGATTTGGGGGTTTTGATGATAAATGATTGGTAATGGTTTCCTATGGTTTTTATTATGCTTTTCCATTCATTATGATGGCTTTGGATACTTGGTTGCATGGGAATGATATAATGGTTATTGGAATTGGTTTTGGTTACATTATGCCTCCAAGATGTTTGACAAAATGCTTATGAGAATGTTTTCACTGCATTAATGTATTTTAATGGAACTCTTTCTTGTTTAAAATAGGCAAAGGAACTCAAATGGTTTAAATGGATTTGAAAGTTTAAAGACAAAATGTTAATTCTTGTGGGGTACATGGGGAATCCCCCAAGTGGTTTAATATGGTAAATTGAAAGGTACATGGGAATCCCTTAAGCTATACCTGGTTGGCTATGGACATTACTTGCAAGTTATAGTCGGTATGAAGATACCATGACTAATGGCCTTGGTTAATAAATGGATAATGGTTTGATTGCTTAATAATTGTTTTAATTGGTCTTAAAGGAGGGATGTATAGCAAAGTCGTGGAAGGTGGAGGTACCTAAGGGACCAAAACTGAAAACTCATATTTTTCGATATGAGGTTTGGTCCGAGTGACCGTCTGCATGATGTCACACTTTATATTTGGGGATGTACTAGTCATCCCAGGTTACTTTTTCTAGCCGTACGGCTGCATCACTAGGGCCATTTTAGCAAAGGGACTGAACCCATATAGCCCATGGGTAGTTTAGGATGGTAAAGCTACACAGCCCAAGTAAAGGTTTTAAAGTGCATGCTAAACCCGGTTCCCTTTCCCGGCATGGTTATATATATGTATGGTTGTAAGCACTATGGTTGGTTTTACTTGGTTTTATAAATTACATTATTTGTCCTTATCCTGAGTCCATGCTAGAGATCACTCGCTAACCCACCTTCAGGCGGATGTATACCCACACTAAGCAGAAACATGCCGTTCCACTTCTCCTATTTAGCATTCAGACATCGGTATCAACATTTGGATTGAAATTTTAAGCTTTCATCTTTCTGGGAGGATCCATTTCATGTTATGGATATTTCTATACACTTTGATTTTATTTTAGATATTGGTTTTGGCTATGGTTAGGGGCATGTCCCAATCGGATATTCTTACTCTTTCGGTTAAAGGCTTTGTGGTACTACTATGGGTTGGTATTTCTAGAATCGGTATGGGTGTCTGCCTTAGTGTTGGCATTGGTATTTAGGATGACATCATTGGATATAATTTCTCACTGTTCCATCATATTTTATTTTAGAATTAATTATCTTAAATTTTGGTACTTCTTTGGTTATGGCTTGATTTATGTCCCTTGGTTTTGGTTTGGTTTGGTATAGTTGAACGGTTGGTATAGGACGGTTGGACTCAATCAGGTTAGTCATGGTCGTGATCCTATCCCAGAGTCTTGATATGAACAATAATGCTATCTTGTTATATGTTCGAAATTCAGCCAACTCAGAGTAGGTGGTTGGAGGTTAGCTGGGTAACGGGGGTAGTCTCCGATCCCGATTGGACTTGGGATGCCTATTATGACAAGTCCTCAATTCGAGTCGAGTCAAGTTGGTATCAGAGCTTTTGGTTCATGGTTAGTTGGGAGTCCACAACGTCGTGTCAAGTAGAGTCTCTTTTAGGGGTGTGTAGCGCGACACACTTATAAGAGGGAGACTACAAGGCATTTAGGAATGTTTCACTTTCTTTGTATTCTACTTTAAAGCTTCGAGTCTAAATCCTAGAACCTTCTCTAATCCTTATTTCTTCATCTTTCAGATCATGCCTTATAGATCTGGAACACAAAAAACTCTTCTGTCCCATCCGAGGATGATATTGATGGGGTGTGTCCTACATCTGGAGTTCATCTTTGATCTCACGTTCTTATACCTGATGGTTCTGGAGTTTCGTTAGTTACTACTAGTCATCCTCAAGGTGAGCTGACTAATGCAGAATTTTATAAGTCAGTCTATGTCATTGCTCAGATGGTCACTTATCAGGGTGAGCGGGATGCAACTGATAGGTTGTCTACTGAGGCTACAAAGGTTGGCCAGTTTATAAAGTTGAATCCTTCTAAATTCACTTGAGTGAAGGTAGAGGAGGATCCTCATGCTTTCTTGGATGAGATGGAAAAAATATTTTGGGTGATGTAGGCTACCAATATGGAAGGTGTGAACTTTATGACGTATCAGCTCAAAGATATTGCATACTAATGGTATAAAAAATGGGATAGGGATAGATATGATGTGGAAGGGTCAATTTTGTTGGAGATCTTTCTAAGGACTTCTTGGATCATTTCTTTCCTCAAGAGTTGAGAGAAGCAAAGATGGAAGATTGTGTAAATCTCAAGCACGGGAGAATGACTGTCAAGGAATATGCCTTAAACTTCCATCAGCTCTCATTTGGTGGATGACATTTGGATTAGAATGAGGAAGTTCTCATTTGGGTTGAATCAGGATTTAGTTTTGTAAAGCACGACTACTTTGTTGATTAAGGAGATGGACATTTCAAGGTTAACTATTCATATGCAGTAAGTGGAGGAAGAAAAGAGGAGCCAGGAGGAGTTAGGAGATAGGCAGGTTAAGAGGAGTAGTTTTTTTTATTAGGGAGGTGCTCAGTAGCAAGGTGGTTAGGATGGCAACAAATGGAAGAAAAAGAAGTGTAGGAGTTTTGGTTCCTTATCCACTACTAGCGCTCCTTACCCAAGGAAATCGGGTGACAGGCGTCCGCAAGATAGTGACGATTTTTGGGTACAAGGTACCCAATCTCAGGCGAGCGGGGGTAAGTCTATTTTTTTATGCCCTCCTTGTCGGTTCTATGGGTATCCTTACCAAGGTTATTATGATGAAGGGAGGTACAAGTTCTTTAAATATGGCCATCCAGGCCATCTGCTCAGGAATTATTTGGTTAATAAGGTGGCTACGAGAACGAATAAGGTTCATATGGCTTTATCTTCTGTTCCTGCACCTGTTGGTGCTGCATATGCGTCTATTACTACTCCTATGCTCTTGCATTTCGGTAGGAATCTGAGACATCACCTGATGTCGTAAATGGTACGTTACAGCTCTTTTCCCATGAAGTGTATTGTTTGCTTGATCCGGGTTCTACTCTTAATTACATGACCCTATATATGGCTATGGGTATTGATTTTGATCCTGATGTTATTTCAGATCCTTTTTCTATTTCTATCCTAATAGGTGACTCGATTATTACTAAGATAGTCTATAGAGTGTGTGTGGTAGCTTTTTGTAGTAAGAAGACCTTGGTGGATCTGTTTGAACTTGATATGGTGGATTTTGATGTTATTCTAGGAATAGATTGGTTACATTCTTTTTATGCGTCCTTGGACTGTCGAACCTGTTAGGTTATCTTTAAGTTTCCTATTGAACCGGTTATAGAATGGGAGGGTGGTTCCATAGCTTCTAGAGAGAGGTTTATTTCTTATCTTAGGGTGTGAAGATTAATCTCTAAAGGTTGTCTCTATCATTTAGTCCAGGTTAAAGATTCCCACTTGGAAGGACTTTTTTTGCAGTCAATTTTGGTGGTGAATGAGTTTCTCGAGGTCTTTTTAGATGATCTTTCGGGTGTTCCTCCGGATAGGGAAATTGAGTTTAGTATTTATTGGCTTCCGTACACTTATCCAATATCTATTCCCCCGTATAGAATGGCTCCGACTGAGTTGATGAAACTCAAGGAGCTACTTATGGATCTTCTGGATAAAGGGTTTATTCATCCTTGTGTATCTGTAACGCCTTGATTTTCTGAACCGAAATGCTACACGGTGCTCATGACCCCGAAGGACCACAAGCTAACTCATGACTGATATATGTACCTGTAAACTGCATAATATCTCATAAAATATACGGAAACATAAACTGTAAGGCCATAAGGAAAAAGAAACATAAATACTGAAGTCTGAACATCTAATCTGACATCAAGTCCGAAAGCCTTTAACTAAACTAAATAAGGAGTTGAAGAAACATGTCTCCAACTAACTCCATGAACTGAAAAACTAATCTGAAATACTGTAATAAAGTAATAATAATATTGTCCTCAAATGAAGAGGCGCACTGACTGCTGAAATATATAATGCTACTGCTGCTTTGAAACTCGTGCCTCTGTACCTATAGCATCAAATACACCATATCACGAATGCGTCAGTATGACTGAATTTACTGAGTATACGAGTGAGGTAGGCTAAATTCAGAGGGATTTATATGCATGAACAATGCTGACTGATATGAATGTGAGAATATATACATACATACGTAACTGCAACTAAACTCGTGGTGATACTAACTACAGAGTCTGAATACTAACAACATGAGTTTACTAATGCTGAGATACTGAATGACTGAGTTTATTGATATTGAGATACTGAATGACTGAGTTTACTGATATTGATATTTAATTCACTAATAAGTGAGGAACTGATACTGTATTACTGAATGCTGGAAGACTAATACTATATTACTGATAAAGGAATGATTGTTTCTGATAGTTTGATTATGAAGAACTAATTTGATTGATCGTATATAACAGTCCTGAAACTGAGCTCGTGATAACATGACTACTGAGTATGAATACTGATGACATGTATTTACTGATAACATATCATGAATGATAACTGAATTTTGATAACTAAATTTTGATAACTGATATATCTAATAACATGAGTTTTGATAACTGATAGAATGAATGACTGTATCTGACAATCCTAAATCTGATGGAACTAGCTGAGTTCCATACTATATCTGAGTTGACTGTATCTAACAGTCCTGATATCCTGAAGAACTATCTGAGTTCTTTTACTGAGACTGATACTGACACTATGGGAAGTAGTTATCTAATCGACATACCCCAAATACAGTATAATAGCTAAACTGGGGTCCAATCTCTGCCCTGATTAGAAGGGTGTCAATACCATGCCACTGGTAAGGACAAGCTATGAGTGACCCTCATCTAGTAGGTACTCTAATGAGAACGGTGGGAACCCTTATCTGACAGGTTAATCTACCTCATCTACCCTACTCTGACAGGTTCGCTACATAGTTCTGAAATGCAAGAATCACACCCTCTACTGGCAGGTGAATTCCCATCCTTGGGTTCGCTCGGTGCTGAATCCTACTCCCAACTGAATGACACTGAACTGATTATATTGAACTGATTTCCTAGTTCATACTAGAATTAACTGAACTGTTACTGATTGTTCTTTTTAACTGAACTGAACATTGACTGAGTTTATTGAGTTTCGATGACTAGCGGAACACTACTGAATTCTGTTAAATGACTAAATGCTACTGAGTTCTGTTAGCTGACTGAGTTTACTGATGTCTGAACTGAATACTGAACTAAATTGTACTAATACTGAGATTTACTGAATTTCATAGACTGACGGAATATTACTGAGATTACGTAGATTACTGAGTACTGAGTAAAACTAAACAGATAATGCCTTTACATGAGTTTTCCTGAGTCATGAGACTGACTGAAGTCTACTAAACATGGCTTGACTGAGAGTATCGTGAAAATATGACATGGCTCTAGTCATACAGCTATATTTTTTGGGTACAAGTACCCCCAGGACTCGATAGAAGGAAACTGACACTTCTTGACATTCTTGAATACGTGATCAATATCAACCATTCATAATAAAATAAGTTGGGGATTTCATGAAATACATGGTTAACGTAATCTTGTTCATGGTAGGAATGTATATAATCAAGATCATAATTTCATACTGTTACATCATGATATTCCAACAACATATTCATTGTACAACAATAGCATGTAAGTCATTCAAGCATGAGGTCAATGGCATGAATTCACCTTTTAGGCCATATTAATCCATACTATATGTTTCTTGTTTCTCTTAAACATTTAATCAAACACCTTTCATGCACAATTTAGGCATAGGTGAAATCATAAAATTTTCACAAAGTATAAATCACCAAATTCATGGACTTCAACTTATATTTCAACATAGTTTCATGATTTCACATAAAGATCCCAACTTAGGAATCATTCAACACCAACAACATGATCATCAACGTCCAACTTGCAATTTCAAGAACTCAACATAAAGTTCATATGAATAATATTACAAAATAAATTAGTTTTCATGATTCTTGAGATAACTCATGGAATTAAAAACTCAATTTAACATCATCAACATGAACATAACCATCCCACCACAAAATATTCATGATACATGACTTAAAACTTGATTCTTGAGCTCCATGGATGAACACTATGAATACCTTAGTTCTTCATTTTACGAAGATCGACGAAGAGAATTTCTTGAAATTAAATCCCCAATTGCAAACCCTCTTCTTGTTCTTGATGAATTTTGAGAGAAATCAAGCATATTTTGCTAAATTATGCTGAATCTCGTGTTTGTGTATATATATAGAGAGGTGGAAAAGACTAAAATACCCCTAGAGAAAGATAGAAAGACGCAGCTGTCCTCTGTTGTTTTCAGGATGATAGGCTGAAGTAAATTGATCATAAATTTTTACTCCAATGTTCAAATTGGATGAAACCAATTGCATTGGAAAGAAGACTCAAAGATATTTCCATTGATATATAGAAGATCTTACAGTTCATTATTGATATTTTAAAGTTGACTAAAATTTTTGACCTGAAATGCACCCGGAATGCGGGAGCATTTCAAACCAGTGAGTTAGCCACTGAAATGCGCCCAAAATGCGCCAGGAATGTGTCCAATACGTACTAGGTACTTTCATCATCGCAACGCAACTTGAAAATCTAAAAACGGAGGTCGAGAAGGTCATCAAATGAATCTTCGAAGTTAGGAGGTCTAAAATGAGAGTAAGTGTTGAATTTGAAGACTTAGCCAAAAAAAATTCTAAGTGTTGGAATCTCTCATGGAGCTTTACGAGCTGAATTTGACATGCAATTTTTATGGGGTCCTATAATATCTCTTCCTTGGGAACATTAGTCCTTGAATGAGACTGACTGAGAGGGGAGAAAAGACAACTGACGTGAGTACTAAGCATGAACGACTGAATATGATTTCATGGTTGACATAACTGAGAAGCTGAATATGTCATATTGAACATGCATATCTGATGCATGCGTAATTGATTTATGAATGAAAGACTGAGTGTTCTGATGAACTAAGTTTTCTCAAAATAAGAATGCATATCTGATGCATAACTGATAAGATGAATCTATGCATATCTGATGCATGATTATATGACTGACGTGATACGTGAATGCATGACTGAAAGTATTTATAAGTTGACCACACGTATCTGATGCGTGGATACATCACTGAACTGACTCATGAACATACGACTGAACATGCAATGGTAATAGTACCAAGTTTAGTACTGAAATCTAAACATGAGAATGAGTAAGCTCAAGAAAGACTATTACATTGAACTAAAAATACCGATGAGTCTGAGATTAATCACTCAATATGCCTGAGCAAAAACATGATAACATAACTGAGTCTGGAACATGATACATGAGTTGAACTGAGTTTGTAATGCGTGACATGGATAGAGTATCATGGGATAAACTGAGCCATTAAGAACATAGATTACGACTAAAATTTGGAGCTAGAGGGTCAGCTTATAAGTAACCCTTTCTCCAGCTGGATTCATCTAGAGAAAAGAAAGTGGCATGTTTAAATCACATAAGGTCGGGAAATATAGGGTATCTCCCCCTTGGGACTCTAAGTCCCTTGAAGAATACTGACTTAGCTAAGATACTAAGGAAAACTAAGGCGGTGTACAAGGCACTTATGAACAGAATTGTGACTTAATAGCTGGGATTTGAAACTGAGACATGATGTATGAACTTAGCTGATTACAAGTGCATAAATATACTAACTTATTTGATTAACTAAATAACTGGTAACTGAATACTGGGTATGCAAGACTAAATTGTACTTAATCTGAATAGCTGGACTGAGACCATAGAGTATTATGCATACGAGAAGGGACTGACAGACTAACATGAGGTAGCTGAGCATGGATTTACCAAAAAGGTTTGAACTGAGGATATACATGAAGTGGTATGAATTTATCCAATCTGTAGGGGCATAACATGAGTCATGAAAGCTGAGTATACTATAAACCATGATACGTGTACAGGAGTTATAAGCTGCATGACCTAAGTTTTGAGTTTTTTAGTATTCGTGAGACATGATTCGTGACACTGAGTGATTTAGATCTGACTCCTTATGCTGGGAGCTAAAAGCGTACATGATTCTATGAAAAACATGTGAACATAAGCTGTGTTCATAGAATTGATTCGTACTGCGGGGTAAACTAAGATCCTTTATACTGGGAACTAAAACCGTACATGATTTATGGAAAAGTGCATGGTCGTGGTTTGTGACCATAGAGTTGATATGTAAGACCTGGGTAGATTTCGTGATAGCTGAAGTACAAATCTTTGTACTAAGAAGAGGATGGGTTGGTAACCATCTTCTCTTACTACTTTTCTATACATACTGGCACTACTACTGGAATCTGAGAGTCTGACTTGGTCACTTGATCTATCATTACATACTTATACTCTGTTCGACACCTGTCCATCCTACTAAACACATCAGCTGCTTATGTTTCCTCATATGCTACTAATATCACATCTACACCTTCATGCTTAATTTCAAGTAAATAAACTTAAATTCTAGCTTACATTTTTCAAGCCTCCTGATTTACCTTGGTACAACTATCCCAATGACTACATAATCTAATCAGACTAGATAATATTATCCCAACTCATCTACTGCTAAAATCTTGGGTCCATGCTTAAAATTCTAGGTCTCTACTGTCATAGGATTTTGAGAAGGGATCTAGCGGCATATCAAAAATTGGATTTGAGTTTACAAAGGAGTTCTCATGATGATAAATAAAATCTGTACAACTTTGGAACATGAATGAACTGAGGGGATATTGTCTGAGCATGTGGCAAATCCCATAACTGTCTCCAGGTATTGCATAAGAAAGCCCTATCTTTAAGACTTGAGCTTCACTGTTTCTGTTACCTGGAAAGTAAGGTAAGGTTGACATGAGGGGAGCCTGATGTGAATCTACATGGGTTCCTTAGAGAAACTTTCTATAGCACGATCTTATGACATGAAAGAAGGGAAACTGTTCCTAAAACATCTCATAGCCTCCTGCACATAAGTGTGGTGCACAACACACCCATGTACAAGACTCTACTTGATGCAGCTTTCAGACTTTCTAGGACACTGTTGAACCTTAGGCTCTAATACCAAGTTTGTAACACCCTGATTTTCTGAACCAAAATGCTACACGGTGTTCATGACCTCGAAGGACCACAAGCTAACCCATGACTGATATATGTACCTATAAACTGCATAATATCTCCTAAAATATGCAGAAACATGAATAGTAAGGCCATAAGGTTCAATAATGATACATATTTGAAAAGCATAGAATATCAATACCAAAAATAAACATAAATACTGAAATCTGAACATCTAATCTGACATCTAGTCCGAAAGCCTCTAACTAAACTGAATAAGGAGTTGTAGGAACATGTCTCCAACTAATTCCATGAACTGAAAAAATAATCTAAAATACTGTAATAAAGTAATAATAATATTGTCCTCAAATGAAGAGGAGCACTGACTGCTGAAATCTGCAATGCTACTGCTGCTCTAAAACTCGTGCCTCTGTACCTATGGCATCAAATAAAATACCATAGCACGAATGCGTCAGTACGACTAAATGTACTGAGTATACGAGTTAGGTAGGCTAAATGCAAAGGTTTTTATATGCATGAACAATGTTGACTGGTATGAACGTGAGAATACATACATACATACATACATACATATGTAACTACAACTAAACTCGTGGTGATACTGACTACTGAGTCTGAATACTGACAACATGAGTTCACTATGCATACCTTAGTTCTTGAGCTCCATGGATGAAAGGAATCCATGTATGAACACTATGCATACCTTAGTTCTTCACTTTACGAAGATCGACGGAGAGAATTTCTTGAAATTAAATCCCCAATTGCAAACCCTCTTCTTATTCTTGATGAATTTTGAGAGAAATCACGCATATGTTGCTCAATTATGCTAAATCTCATGTTTGTGTATATATAGAGAGAGGTGGAAAAGACTAAACTACCTCTGGAGAAAGAGAGAAAGGCGCAGCTGTCCTTTGTTATTTTTAGGCTGATAGGCTGAAGTAAATTGATCATAACTTTTTACTCTAATGTTCAAATTGGATGAAAATAATTGCATTGGAAAGAAGACTCAAAGATATTTCTATTGATATATAGCAGCTCTCACATTTCATTCTATACAGGAAGTTATGATAGTTTGAATTTGACTGAAAATTTTGACCTAAAATACGCCCGGAATGTGGGAGCATTTCAAACCAGTGAGTTAGCCACTAAAATGCACCCAAAATGTGCCCGTAATGTGTCCAATATGTACTAGGGACTTTCCCCATCGCAACACAACTTGAAAATCTAAAAATGGAGGTCGGGAAGGTCATCAAATAAATCCCCAAAGTTAGGAGGTCTAAAATGAGAGTAAGTGTTGAACTTGAACACTTAGCAAAAAAAATTTCTAAGTGTTAGAATGTCTCATGGAACTTTACGAGCTGAATTTGACATGCAATTTTTACGAGGTCTTACAGTATCTCTGTGTTGTGCACCGGTGTTGTTCATGCTTATGAAGGATGGTTCTCTTCAGATGTGCATTGACTATAAGCAGTTGAATAAGGTGACGATCAAGAACAAGTACCCTCTTTGAAGGATTGAAGATTTGTTTGATCAATTGCAAGATGTTAAGTTCTTTTCTAAGATAGATCTTTGGTCTGGGTATCATTAGCTTAAGATTAGAGAGATGGATATCCCTAAGACAGCTTTTTGTACTCAATATGGGTGTTTCAAATTCTGGGTAATGTCATTTGGTTTGACTAACGCCCTGGCAAAATTTATGGATTGGATGAACAAAGTGTTCAAGCAGTTCCTAGATCTTTTTATCATTGTACTTATTGATGACATCCTGGTTTATTCTAAGAGTGAGGTGGATCACACTAATCACTTTCGTGTGGTGTTTCATACCTTGAAGGAACATCATTTGTATATCAAGTTCTCTAGGTGTGAGATTTGGTTAAACGTTGTGACTTTTCTTGGTCATATTATTTTTAGCGAGGGGATTATAGTGGATCCTCAAAAGGTTGCTATGGATAAAAGATGGCCTAGACCCACGACTACTTCATACATTCAGAGCTTCTTGGCTTAGCTGGGTATTATTGATGATTTGTAGAAAGCTTTTCGTCGATAGCTGCTCCGTTGACTAAGTTGACTCAGAAGAAGGTCAAGTTTTCTTGTTCGTATGCTTATGAAGAGGGTTTTGAGAAATTGAAGGACAAGCTAACTTCGATTCAAATTCTGACTATGTCGAAAGGTAATGCTGGCTTTCTGGTTTATTGTGATATATCTCAAGTAGGGCTTGGTTGTGTTTTGATGCAGCATAGGAAGGTGATTTCCTATGCATCTAGGTAGTTGAAGGTACATGAGAGGAATTATCTTACTGATGATTTGGAGATGTTGGAGGCAGTGTTTACTTTGAAAATATGGCGGCATTATCTGTATGGTATGCACGTGGACATCTTTTATGATCATAAGAGTCTACAGTATGTGTTCACTTAGAGGGAGCTTAATCTCAGGTAGAGAAGATAGATTGAGCTTCTCAAGGACTATGATATGAGTTTTCACTTCGGCCCAAGTAAAGCTAACAGGTTGTTGATGCTCTTAGCAGGTTATCCGTGGGAATTTTGATTTATGTGGAGAAAGGAAAGTGGGAACTAGTGAAGGATATCCATCGCTTGGCTAATCTTGGATTTCACCTCTTGAACTCCGAGGACGGTGGTGTAGTGATGAAAAAAGTCATTTGATTATCTCTTGGTTCAGAGATCAAGGAGAAGCAAGTGTTAGACCCTGTCTTAATGAAAATCAAGAGTAATATTGGTGGGGAAAAAGTGATGGTGCCAAGGGAGGTTGTGTGTCCCTGATGTCGATGGATTGCGACAAAGGGTGTTGGGGGAGGCTCATGAATTGCACTATATTTTTCATCCCAACTCAACGAAGATGTACCATTATCTCAAGGAGATTTATTAATGGAATGGTACAAAAAAGATTTGGTTGATTTCATGACCAAATTCATGGTGTGCCAATAGGTTAAAGTTGAGCACATGAGGCCTGGTGGATTGTATCAAGAGATTGATTTACCTGAATGGAAATAGGATGTGATACATATGGATTTTGTTACCGGTCTTTCTCGATCTCAGAACTAATTTGATTTAATTTGGGTCATCGTGTATAAGATGACAAAGTCCGCTCACTTTTTGCAAGTGAGGACTACCTTTTCGGTAAAGGACTATGCAAAGTTATACCTTTGAGAGATTGTGAAGTTGCACAGTGTACTTATTTCGATTATCCCTAATTGTAGCATGCAATTTTCATGTCATTTGTGGAGATCATTTTAGAAAAGGGTTAGGTACTAAGGTTGGTCTGAGTATTTTTTTTCATCTGTAGATGGATGGGAAAGTAGAGAGAATTGTTCAGACATTGAAGGATATACTTCACGCGTGAGTGATTGATTATGGTGGTAATTGGGTTGAGCATCTACCTTTGGTAGAGTTTGCTTACAACAATAGCTATCATTCTATTATTGGTATGGCCACTTTTGAGGTTTTGTATCGTAGGAGGTGTTGATCTCATATTGGGTGGTTTGAGCTTGGTGAGGCGATATGTTTGGTCCTGATTTGGTTTATCAGACTATGAAAAAGGTGCAGGTGATTCAGGATAGGTTTAAGGCTGCCCAAAGTCGCCAAAAGTCCTATGCGTAGAGACTTAGAGTTTGAGGTTGGGGATAAGGTCTATTTAAAGGTATCTCCTATGAAAGGAGTGATGCGGTTTGGTAAAAAAGGGAAAATCAATCCTCGGTTCATTAGTTCTTATGAGGTATTATAGAGGGTCAGCAATGTTTCTTACGAATTAGAGTTGCCTTATAGCTTGAGCTCCATTCATCCAGTATTTCATGTTTCGATGGACGAAGTACATTGGTATCCTTCTTTGATTGTTCCTTTAGTGGGGTTGAGTATCTCGGATTCTCTGTCTTATGAAGAAGTCTCGGTTGAGGAATTGGACAGGCAGGTTCGTTGGCTGCGGATCAAGGATGTGGCTTTGGTTAAGATTCTATGACAGAACCACAAGGTGGAAAAGGCTATATGGGAAGTGGAAGAGGATATAAATTCCAAGTATCCGCACTTATTTTCTACTCCTAGGTATGCATTCTTGAACACATCTTTATTTTGAGTTTGTTAAAAGAAAGGTTGAATATCTTACATCTTTGTTTTTTCCTTAAAGGTAAAGGTAGAAACATCTAAAGGATGGATTGATATTTGATAATGCAAATGAATCATTCTTGTGGTTGACCTACCTTTTCCATCATTCGGGGACGAATGTTCCTAGTGGGGGAGACTAAAATATCCTGGTTTATGGAACTTAAAAAGTTTCCTAGAATTCTAGTCTCTGGACCCAATACGGATCATAGGTATGAGTCATATGTTGGGGTACGGACCGGTATGATCCAGTGGTATGCTGACCAGTGTTGGTTGGTGTAATGGATTTTGGTTACTGAAATGGGTACGACTTGGCGATATGAGTCGTACAAATGGATACGTGTCATTTGGTTACTTATCTTAACCTTAGACTTGGTAAATTAAGTTGGGTCTAAGTATGAGTGGCTCACCATGAGCCATAAGTTAAGGTACGAGTCATACCAGGGAGTCATATGGTAGACATAGTTTAAATCTTCCTTGGGTCTATTCTACCAGGTTTTGGGGTATGGATCGTAATTTGTGGATACGACTTGGTTTAGATGAGTCGTATAATGGACAGTGTTAAGTGCAAAGGTTGACTCATAGGATATGAGTGGTGGGTACTAATCGTATCGGAGTGTATGACAGATGAGGGGAGCCGTATCCCTGTGACGGGATTTTTGTGCAACTTAAGTGGTGCTATTATGGACATTTCACCACTTAACCTAATAAGACCCCATGACTTCTAACCTACTGGAAGGTTATTTACCCTATTATTCTATTCATTAAACGTAGAAACTCTTTCAAAACACTCCATAATTCTCTCAACAGATTTTGGGGCAAGGAAGCTAGGGTTTCAACTATAGGAATAATTTGGGGATCTTGTTGGTGATTTCTCTCCATCTACTTTTTCAATTAAGGCATGTTCTCTTCCCTTATTGTAAGTTCCAACTAAAGGCATAGTTTTATATATTATTTTTATGGTTTCATTATTGTATGATTTTGGTTTTCAAATATGATTTGGGGGTTTTGATGATAAATGATTGGTAATGGTTTCCCATAGTTTTAATTATGTTTTTCTATGCATTATGGTGGTTTTGGATACTTGATTTCATGGGAATGGCTTAATGGTAATTGGAATTGGTTTTGGTTACATTATGCCCCCAAGGTGTTTGACAAAATGTTATGAGAATGTTTTCATGGCATTAGTGTATTTTCTAATGGAACTCTTACTTATTTAAACTTAGTAAAGGAACTCAAATGGTTTAAATGTATTTGAAAGGTTTAATGGCTAAATTTTAATGCTTAAGGGGTACATGGGAATTCCCCAAGCGGTTTAATATGGTAAATTGAAGGGTACATGTGAATTCCTTAATCTATACCTTGTTGGCTATGGACATTACTTGCAAATTATAGTCAGTATGACGATACCACGACTAATGGCCTTGGTTAATAAATGGATAATGGTTTGATTGCTTGGTAATGGTTTTAATTGGACATAAAGGAGGGATGTGTAGCAAAGTCGTGAAAAGTGGAGGTACCGTCGGGACCAAAACTGGAAACTCATATTTTTTTATGTGAGGTTTGGACCTAGTGACCGTGTTCATGATGTCACACTTTATTTATTGGGGATGTACTAGTCATCCCAGGTTACTTTCTATGGTCTTGCGGCTTCACGCACTGGGACTCTTTCAGCAGGGGGAGCTAAACCCATATAGACCATAGGTGGTTGAGGACGACAAAGCTACATAGCTGAGGTAAAGGTTTTAAAGTGCATGCTAAACCCGGTTCCCTTATCCATCATGGTTATTTGTATGTATGGTTTTAAGCATTATGTTTGGTTTTACTTGGTTTTATAAATGGCATTATTTTATTCTAATACAGATTTCATGCAAGCGATCACTCGCTAACCCATATTTAGGCGAATGTATACCCATGCTATGCAGGAATCGATCATTCCACTCCTCCTATTTAGCATTTAGACATTGGTATCGGCATTTGGATAGAAGTGGCGAGCTATCTTTCTGGAAGGCTCTATTTCATGTTATCGATATTCCTATACACTTTGATTTTATTTTGGATGTTGGTTTTAGCTATGGTTGGCTACATGTCCCAATCGAATATTCTTACTCTTTCAGTTAGAGACTTTGTGGTACTGCTATGGGTTGGTATTGGTAGGATCGGTATGGGTGTCAGCCTTAGTATTGGCATTGGTATTGGGGCTAACATCATTGGACATAATTTCTCACTATTCTATCATATTTTTTTTGGGATTAAAATATGATGTATACCCACACTATGAAGGAACTAGCTGTTCCACTCCTTTTGTATAGCATTCGTACATAGGTATTGGCATTTGGATTAAAATGGTAAGCTTTCATCTTCCTGGAAGGATCCATTTCATGTTATGGCTATTCCTATGCACTTAGATTTTATTTTGGATATTGGTTTTGGCTATGGTTAGGGGCATGCCCCAATCGAATATTCTTACTCTTTCAGTTAGAGACTTTGTGGTACTGCTATAGGTTGGTATTGGTTGGATCGGTATAGGCGCCAGCCTTAGTATTGGCATTGGTATTGGGGCTAACATCATTGGACATAATTTCTCACTGTTCTATCATATTTTTTTTGGGATTAATTATATTACAGTTTCGTACCTCTATGGTTATGCCTTGGTTTATGGCCCTTGGTTTTGGTTTGGTTTGGTACGGCTGGATGGTTGGACTCGATCAAGTCGAACACGATCGTGATCCTATCCCAGAGTATTGACATGAATAATAATGTTATCTTGTTATATGTTCGAAATACAGGCAACTCAGAGTAGGAGTCTGAAGGTTGGGTTGGGTAACGAGGGTGGTCATCTTGGTCAAACTTGGTACTCTCATTATGACATGGTCTCGAGTCGGTTCGTGTAATACCCTGGGAAATTTTTCGTGGAAATTTTGTGCGTAAACGTGTTGGGTTCTATCTTCTAGAATGAATTATAAATTTTTCGTACAAAATATCTAAGATTATGACCCACCATTGCATAGAGTATCGAATAATCTTTCCAACAATATGTGGATGATCTACTATATATCAACGGAAAGCTCTGCGAGTCCTCTTTCTAATGAAATTGGTTTCTTCCAATTTGCCTATCGGAGAAAAAAGTTTTGGTTGATCTACTTTAGCCTATCAAAAGTGAATTTTTGTGTCAACTTCAAATGATCATAACTCCTCGTACACAATGAGCTGGGTGAGATACTATATATCAACGGAAAGATATGAGAGTCCTCTTTGTAATGAAATTGGTTTCATCCAATTTGGATATCGGAGTAAGATGTTATGATTGATCTACTTCAGACTATTAAAACAGTCCACCAAAGGACAGATTCGAGAATTTTTTACTTTTAGGGGCATTTTGGTCATTCTCCCTCACTCAAAATCCATCCAAACCCTATATTAAAGCCTATTAGAAGCATTATATGTTATATTTAATCAAATTCCCTCAAAAAGAAAACCCTAAGCTCCTATATCCAACTTCAACAACCTCCAAAGTTCACCATTAATTCTGCAAATTTATTCAAGATTCCAAGTTCCTAGTTCAAGAACTCCAAGAACCATCATTAAAAGGCACGATTAACATCGCAAAAATGACTATCGATCTAAAGTTCATCATTCAAGGTATGTGGGGTTTTTCAACAAGAACTCTCTATCATTCTTGTGCCCAAAAGTAATTTTCTTTACAAAGCCATGATTTTTATTTGATTTTTATGAATTTGAAGCATGAACCCATATCTTATGATGATTATTATGAAATCTTGTTGTTTATGATTTTGAAAGATAAATTTACATGTGTGGTGATATAAAGCATGAATCTTGAATGATATTTATCATGATTTTGATATTTGGGTCGTGAATCCCCACTGGAAATTATGTTTTTTTAGAAAGAGTGTGTTATAAGCACGTTGATGTTGAATATTTGAGATATTTTGAATGATTTGACCTTTTGGTCTTAATGGAGTTATTTTGAACTCGGGTGTGAATGAAATCCACAACGTGGTTGATTTTGATAGATGGGAAGCATGATGGCTCCCGATGTATATTTATATATTACTGAAATTGTTTTGTTGTGGATTGTGTTTGAAATGATCTGAGCTAAGTCTGGGAGAAATCTTTAGCACCGAGTGAGAGGTATAAAGCGACCTTACTTTCCTAAAACTACATGCCCCCGTAGGAGTAAGCCTGAGGCTGATTTATATAGTGATCACTAGTTTGTATGGATTTGATATCAATAGTCCTACTCCGATGGCAAGGATAGGACGGCTCTCCCCAACGTGGGTTGTACGTTGGACTCCATGTAGCTCACATGGTTTATGTTGGTTATAGGATCTCCCAGTGTGTGTGTGTTTCCTTGTGTCTATGGTGAATGGTGAAGTGATTTGAAAGTGGAATTGTGAAAGTTATTATTTCAAAAGATTTAAATGATATTTACATTATGAGAATTGATATTCTTTATGAACTGAAAGTGATTGACAAATTATATGATGACTCATATGTGTTATTGTACTTATTTCATCCTCTCATGATTATGATAATTTTCTTCGGGCTATGTGAGTCTTTCATACATCCTGCATATTTCTTATAAATATTTATGATGATGATGTTTATACAACTGCATACACCACCATATACTCGGTTCCTTTCCATGGTACTGACCCATATCTTTGGATGTGGGCTGCATTTTCTCGGAATGTAGGTGCAGGTGCTCAGTTCCAGGTTTGACAGTTATTCCTCGGGCATGCTATTCTACATCATCTGTTGTGGTGAGTCCTCATGTTCTGAAGACGTGATGTCTGATGTTGGTTTCACGGAATGTTTTACATTTGATAACTGAGTATAAGTCAGTTAGAGCATATCTCAATGTCTCGCTGGTTTTAATGATTTTCTTAGAGGCTTGTCAGACTAGTATAGATGTTGGGAGTTGACTAATAAGTCGTATTTTGTTATCTTTCTGAAATTCTTTTATTCTTGGATGATAATTACTCTGTTGATATTTGAGAGTTATTTATGAAACCCCGTTGATTTGTGTTGAACTGAATGAAAATGGCTAAAAGGGTTAGCTTGGTGCTACTCGTAGCCTCAAGCACTGTGTGACGCTCTGGGACCCATTTTCTGGGGCGTTACAAACTTGGTATCAGAGCCTAAGTTTTTAAGGTGTCCTAGGGAGTCTGACAAGCCGCGTTAAGTAGAGTCTTGATCATCGGTGTGTAGCGCCCCACATCTATGAGCAAGAGGCTACAAGACGTTTTAGGAAAAAGTGTGATTCTTTCTTTCAGAAGTCTATCGTGCTTAAAGTGTCTCTCTCTGCTATTGATTCATGCTCTTTTCTTTTATAAATATGCCTCCACATCGAGCGAGAAGAAATAATAATGGTCAACAACCTCAACCAGCTGACCCATTGAATGAAAATGTGTCTCATGCTAAATTTTGAGCAGTCTTTCAAGCGCTGGACTAAGCTGTTACTGCAAATATTCAAGCCAACCCGGCCCCAGCACTAAAGCAGCAGGGAGGTGATTCAGCTGTTACCAAGATCCGTGACTTTATGCGGATGAATCCGCAGAAATTCTATGGGTCCAAGTCTGATGAGGATCCACGGTTGTTTTTAGAGGAGGTGCGGAAGATTACTCAGGTGATGCATGTATTTAAGGAACATAGTATGGAGTTGGCTGCGTATAGGTTGAAAGACCTTGCTTATGACTGGGTTGTTGCTTGGAGGAAAGGTAGAGGTGAGGGAGCTATCCCTACAACTTGGCAAGAGTTCCAGGATGCATTCCTGGATAAGTTTTTCCCTTTGGAGATGAGGGAGGCGAAGGTGGAAGAGTTTATGAACCTGCGACAGGGCTCTATGACTGTTAGGGAGCACTCTCTAAAGTTCAATCAGTTGGCCAAGTATGCTCCTGACTTAGTGGCTGATAATCGGGCTAGTATGACTAAGTTTGTGACTGGAGTGTCTAGTTATGTGGTTAAAGAGTATAGGTCTGCTATGCTGAAAAGTGAGATGAATCATTCTAGGCTGATGACTCATGCCCAATAGACTGAGGCAGACAAGATTAAGGAGAGAGATAGAATGAGAGGGAATAAGAGAGCTAGGTCCGAGCAGAACAGACAGGGTCAGACTAGATCGCAGGGAGAGAGTCGCCCTCAGTATCAGGATCGTTCATCTATACCAGCACCGTCACCTACTAGTGATCCCATGCCTAGAGGTAGGCAAGAGCAAGGTAACAGGTCATATGCATCCAGGTCCCAGTACAGTGCTGGAAGTAAGCCAAATTGTCCCTTGTGTCCTAAGTGTGGTACGGCTCATTCGGGTGAGTATTGGGGTGAGAAGAGGGGTTGTTTCCGGTGTGGTGACATGGGTCACAGAGTTAGAGATTTTCCACAAGATGGACAAGGGCGTCGTGACTATCGCCCTCAAACCAAGACTCAGACTGTTAGTGCTCCAGTTTTAGCGACTCGCCCAGCCCCAGCTCAGGGCGCCTCTTCTAGCAATGCTGGAGGGCAGCGCCAGAATAGATTCTATGCTTTACCATCCCGTCAGGAACAGGAGGACTCTCCCGATATTATTACTGGTATGCTTCATATATTTCAATTTGATGTGTATGCTTTGTTGGATCCTGGATCCAGTTTCTCATATGTTACACCTTTGATTGCTGTGAATTTTGAAATAATTCCTAAGATTATTCCTGAGCCTATCCTAGTTTCTACCCCACTGGGTGATTCGATTGTTGCCCAGAAAGTGTATAAAAAGTGTCCTGTTACCGTTCTTCATAGAGTCTTGTTGGCTGATCTGATTGAGTTAGACATGGTATATTTTGATGTGATTCTGGGTATGGAGTAGCTGTATTCTTCTTATGCCTCTATTGATGGTCGGACCCGAGTGGTCAAGTTTCAGTTTTTGGGTGCATCCGTGTTTGAGTGGTCTGGGAATTTTGTGTCACCCAAGAGTCATTTTATCTCTTACCTCAAAGCTAGAAAGCTTATTTCCAAAGGGTGCATTTACCATTTAGTTAGAGTCAAAGACACTAAGTCTGAGACTCCAACTCTCCAGTCTGTTAAAATCCTCAATGAGTTTTCTGATGTCTTTTCGGATGATCTCCCAAGGATACCTCCTGATAGAGAGATAGAGTTCGGGATTGATCTTCTTCCTGATACTCAGCCTATTTTTATTCCTCCTTACCGTATGGCCCCTACAGAACTTAAGGAGTTGAAAGAGCAACTCAAAGATCTACTAGATAAGGGTTTCATAAGGCCCAGTGTTTCTCCTTAGGGTTCTCCTGTGTTGTTTGTGAGAAAGAAAGATGGCTCTTTGCGTATGTGCATTGATTACCGCCAACTGAATACAGTCACCATAAAAAAATAAGTACCTCTTTCTGAGAATAGATGATTTGTTTGACCAATTGCAAGGTGCAAGTTATTTCTCAAAGGTAGACCTTCATTCCGGCTATCATCAACTCAAAGTTAGGGAGTGTGACATCTCAAAAACTATTTTTCAAACTCGTTATGGTCATTTTGAGTTTCTAGTTATGTCTTTCGGGTTAACTAATGCCCCAACATCTTTCATGGACCTCATGAATCGAGTGTTCAGATCATATCTGGATATGTTTATCATAGTGTTCATCGATGATATACTGGTGTACTCCCGTAGTGAGGATGAATATTCTGATCATCTCTGAACTGTCTTGCAAACCCTTAGAGATCACAAGTTGTTTGCCAAGTTCAGTAAGTGTGAGTTTTAGCTAAGGTCAGTTGCTTTTCTGGGTTATATCATTTCCTCCGAGGGTATTAGAGTTGATCCCCAAAAGACCGAAGCTGTTAGAAATTGTCATAGATCTATTTCTCCGACTGATATCTGAAGTTTCTTGGGTTTAGCTGGCTATTACCGCCGTTCTGTTGAGGGTTTCTCCTCTATAGCGTCTCCTATGACGCGGTTGACCCAAAATAAAGTGAAGTTCTTGTGGTACGAATCTTGTGAGAAGAGTTTTTAGGAGTTGAAGACTCGATTCACTTCAGCCCCTGTTTTGACTTTGCCTTATGGTGTTGATGGTTTTGTGGTGTACTGTGATGCTTGGAGAGTTGGGTTAGGTTGTGTATTGATACAGAAGGGTAAAGTGATAGCTTATACTTCTAGACAGTTGAAACCCCATGAGAAAAATTACCCCACCCATGACCTTGAGTTGCTGCTGTTGTGTTTGCTTTCAAAATTTGGAGACACTATTTGTATGGTGTCCATGTTGATGTTTTCACTGACCATAAGAGTCTGCAGTATGTGTTTACTGAAAGAGAATTTAATCTTAGGCAGAGACGATGGTTAGAATTATTAAAGGACTATGATATGAGTGTGTTGTACCATCCGGGCAAGGCCAATGTTGTGGCGGATGCCCTAAGTAGAGTGTCCATGGGTAGTGTTTCACATGTGGTAGAAGGTAAGAAAGAGTTTGCTCGTGATGTACATCATTTGGCTAGATTGAGGGTTAGGTTGTTTGACTCTGCTGAAGGTAGTATAGGGGTTCAGAGTAATTCCAAATCCTTCTTGGTTTCAGAAGTGAAGGAAAAGCAATACTTAGATGCTAGTTTGGTCAGACTGAAGGAGTCAGTCAAGGACCAAAAAGTAGAGGTTTTCTCCCAAGGGGGAGATGGTGTGTTGAGATTGCAGGGTAAATTGTGTGTCCCGAATGTTGATGATCTGAGACAGAGGATTATGGCTGCAGCGCACGAGGCGTGATATTCTATTCATCCTGGTGCCACCAAGATGTACCGAGACTTGCGGGAAATATATAGGTGGAGTGGCATGAATAAAGATATAGCAGCATTTGTAGCTAAGTGTGCAACATGCCAACAGGTTAAGGTTGAACACCAAAGACCTAGTGGTATGATGCAAGAGTTTAGTATTCCCACCTGGAAGTGGGAAGAGATAAATATAGACTTTGTGATTAGTTTACCTCCTTCTCGATGCCATCATGATTCCATTTGGGTTATGATTGATAGGTTGATTAAGTCTACTCATTTCTTGCCTGTTCATACTTTATATACTTCTGACGATTACGCTAGATTGTATATCCGAGAGCTAGTCATACTCCATGGAGTTCCCTTGTCTATCATTTCGGATAGGGGTACTCAGTTCACTTCGCAATTTTGGAAAGCTTTTCAGATGGGTCTTGGTACCCAAGTGCTTTTGAGTTCTGCTTTTCATCCGCAAATCGATGGTCAAGATGAGCGGACCATCCAGACCTTAGAGGATATGTTGAGAGCTTGTGCACTTGACTTTAAGGGAAGTTGGGATGATCACTTACTGTTGATAGAGTTTGCCTACAATAACAGTTTCCACTCTAGTATTGGCATAGCTCCATT
Organism: Capsicum baccatum var. pendulum; assembly: GCA_030864225.1. Lineage (NCBI taxonomy): Eukaryota > Viridiplantae > Streptophyta > Magnoliopsida > Solanales > Solanaceae > Capsicum > Capsicum baccatum. The sequence continues at coordinate 271,320,202 of CM061550.1, forward strand.
TGAAGCCTTATATGAGAGGAAGTGTAGATTACCCATAGGTTGGTTCGAGGTGGGTGAAGCGGTTGTGAGTGGTCCTGATTCGGTATTTGAGGCTATGGAAAAAGTTAAGTTGATTAAGGAAAGGTTGAAAACTGCGCAGAGTCGTCAGAAGTCATATGCGGATGTTAGAAGGAGAGACCTTGAGTTTGAAGTTGGTGACCTAGTGTATCTGAAAATTTCACCCATGAGAGGGGTGAAGAGATTCGGAAAGAAGGGGAAGCTTAGTCCCCGTTATGTTGGTCCTTAAAAAATTCTTAGCTGTGTTGGTAAGGTAGCTTATGAGGTCGATTTGCCTTCCGATTTTTCCTCTGTTCATCCAATATTCCATGTCTCCATGCTTAGAAAGTATATTAGCGATGCTGTGGTAGTGGATTCCTCTGTGAGTGCTGACATAAAAGAAAATCTTTCTTTTAATGAGATTCCTATTGAGATTCTTGATTTCAGTGTCCGAAGACTAAGGAACAAAGAAGTTCCCTTGGTCAAGGTGTTGTGGCGAAACCAATCTGTTGAGGGTGCAACTTTGTAAGCTGAGGCGGATATGCGATCCAAGTACCCGCACCTATTTTCTGCAAACTCCGATCAAGCCGAAGGTACCGTTCTTTCCTAAACCATGCACTTTTGATAAAAGTTGCAGCAGTTCAGCTGTCATTTATTATGTGTTCAGCTGTAGTTTCTTGAATTTATGCATTCTATGTTGCATTCGGAGTGAGAAACGATGTGGTGATGAGTCTAACAAATAGTTTCAGTTGTATGCTCTATTCTCTATCTAATCTTGGCATGTATAGCGTCATTCGAGGATGAATGTTTCCAAGGGAGGGATGATGTAATACCCCGGGAAATTTTTCGTTGAAATTTTGTGCGTAAACGTATTGGGTTCTATCTTCTAGAATGAATTATAAATTTTCTATACGAAATATCTTAGATTATGACCTACTATTACGTAGAGTATCGAATAAGCTTTCCAACGATATGTGGATCATCCAAAACGGACACCCGAGCAACTATTTATGAACATTCCGATCGAACCATGAATAGTAGTGAATAGTAAAACGTGCAAGAAAAAGTACTGAGGCCTAGCGTATTTTTGCTCCAACTTTAAATGATCATAACTCCTTGTACATAATGATCTGGATGATCTACTATATATCAATGGAAAGTTCTGCGAGTCCTCTTTCCAATTAAATTGGTTTCATCCAATTTATCTATCGAAGCAAAAATTTATGGTCAATCTACTTCAACCTATCAAAAGTGAATTTTTTTTATTTTTAGGGGCGTTTTGGTCATTCTCCCTCACCCAAAATCCATCCAAACCCTATATTAAAGCCTATAGAAGCATTATATGTTATATTTCATCAAATTCCCTCAAAAGGAAAACCCTAATCTCCTACATCCAACTTCAAGAACCTCCAAAGTTCAACATTAATTCTGCAAATTTATTCAAGATTCCAAGTTCCTAGTTCAAGAACTCCAAGAACCATCATTCAAAGGCACGATTGACATCTCAAAAATGAGTATCGATCTAAAGTTCATCATTCAAGGTATGTGGGGTTTTTCAACAAGAACTCTTATGTTCTTGTGCCCAAAAGTAATTTTCTTTACAAAGGCATGATTTTTATTTGATTTTTATGAATTTGAAGCATGAGCCCATATCTTATGATGATTATTATGAAATCTTGATGTTTATGATTTTGAAAGATAAATTTACATGTGTGGTGATATAAAGCATGAATCTTGAATGATATTTATCATGATTTTGATATTTGGGTCGTGAATCCCTACTGGAAATTGTATTTTTTTTTAGAAAGTGTGTGTTATAAGCACGTTGATGTTGAATATTTGAGATATTTTGAATGATTTGACCTTTTGGCCTTAATGGAATTATTTTGAACTCAAGTGTGAAAGAAATCCACAACGTGGTTGATTTTGATAGATGAGAACCATGATGGCTCCCGATGTATATTTATATATTAACGAAATTGTTTTGTTGTGGATTGTCTTCGAAATAATCTGAGCTAAGTCTGGGAGAAATCTTTAGCACCTAGTAGGAGGTATAAAGCGATCTTACTTTCCTAGAACTACGTGCCCCTGTAGGAGTGAGCCTGAGGCTAATTTATATAGTGATCACAAGTTTGTATGGATTTGATATCGATAGCCCTACTCCAATGTCAAGGATAGTACAGCTCTCCCCAACATGGGTTGTACGTTGGACTCCATATAGCTCACATGGTTTATGTCGGTTATAGGATCTCCCAGTGTGTGTGTGTTTCCTTGTGTCTATGGTGAATGGTGAAGTGATTTGAAAGTGGAATTGTGAAAGTTATTCTTTCGAAAGATTTAAATGATATTTACATTATGAGAATTGATATTCTGGATGAACTGAAAATGATTGACAAATTATATGATGACTCACATATGCTATTGTACTTATTTCATCCTATCATGATTATGATGATTTTCTTCGGGCTATGTGAGTCTTTCATACATCCTGCATATTTCTTATAAATATTTATGATGATGATGTTTATACAACTGCATACACCCTCATATACTCGGTTCATTTCCATGGTACTGACCCACATCTTCGGATGTGGGCTGCATTTTCTTGGAATGTAGGTGCAGGTGCTCAGTTCCAGGTTTGACAGTTATTCCTCGGGCATGCTGTTCTACATCCTCTGTTGTGGTGAGTCCTCATGTTCTGAGGACGTGATGTCTGATGTTGGTTTCACGGAATTTTTTACATTTGATAACTGAGTATAAGTCAGTTAGAGCATATCTCAATGGCTCGCTGGTTTTAATGATTTTCTTAGAGGCTTGTCAAACTAGTATAGATGTTGGGAGTTGACTAATAAGTCGTATTTTTCTATCTTTCTGAAATTCTTTTATTCTTGGATGATGATTACTCTATTGATATTTGAGGGTTATTTATGGAAACCCCGTTGATTTGTGTTGAACTGAATGAAAATGGCTCAAAGGGTTAGCATGGGGCTACTCGTAGCCTCAAGTACCATGTGATGCTCCGAGACCTATTTTCCGAGGTATTACAAGCCATTTCATGTGTGTAGGGGTAGGGTGGGGTAGGAAGTTGGGATGGTTAGAATAAAGTGAGATCTCAAAGTTGTTATGGATTTGTTGTAATTTTGTTACTTGGGATAAAGATAAAAAATGATGAGATGGTTGTTTATTTTGTGTTTCTTGTGGGAAAATTACCAAGAGGATGGGGTACATGACAGGGTAATCGAGTTGAATTGATTTTCGGAGAGGGGCGAAATTACATGTCTAAATCATGACCCTCTTTTTTTATGAACACAAACTATTTTCAGACAAAGAAGTAGACAACGAGATAAAATTTTGACCCGGCCATTATTCAAAAGGAAGAAAAAGAAGAGACGCAACCGAGTCTTTATTTTGGACAGCCTACCTATCCTAAGTTATGTGGGGATCAAGTCACAAGTGGTTCAAGGATTAAAAAAGATAGGGGCTATACCAAGATGGAGAGTTGAGTGAGGTCCCGACAAGGTTCCAGTTCGTGGCTCTATCATTACATTAAAAATAAAATTTACAAGTTAAAAAATAACAGAAACTACAAAAGTCCTATATATGTATCTTCTCTGGACGCATGACTTGAGTTTTTGATTTTTTCCAAATTGACAAAAGATCTAATCTTCTTTGGGTTGAACTTGAGAATAGATTCTTTCTCCATACAAATTTAATATTGGAGATGAACTTACAAATTAACCATGTTCTGTAGGCGGTACTTCTAAATTTGAACTTGAATTTGAAAATGGTTACCTTATTCTTCAAGTGAGCTCCTGACTTACAATTTCTTCATTTCGCTGCTTGAATTTCAATTTATTCGCCTTGTTCTCCAGGCAGGATCCTAACTTTCAATTTCATTACCCTGTTCTCTAGGGGGCTCTCGACTTGCAGTTTCATCACCCTGTTCTTCAGGCGCGCTCCTGACTTTTAATTTTATCACCCTGTTCTTCAGGCATCCTCCTGACTTTTAATTGCACCACCCTGTTCTTCGGGCGAGATCATGACTTTCAACTTCATCACCCTGTTCTCTAGGAGAGCTCATGACTTTCAATTTCATCACCCTATTTTTCAGGTGGGCTCCTAACTTGTAATTTCATCACCCTGTTCTCCAAGTGGGCTCTCGACTTACAGTTTCATTACCCTGTTCTTCAAGAGGGCTCCTGACTTTTAATTTCATCACCTTGTTCTTCAGGTGGGCTCCTGACTTTCAATTTCATCATCCTATTCTTCAGGTGGGGCTCCTGACTTTTAATTTCATCACACTGTCCTCCATGCGGGCTCCTAACTTTCAATTTCATCACCCTGTTTTCCAGACGGGCTCCTGACTTGTAGTTTCATCTCCCTGTTCTTCAGGCGGGATCCTGACTTTCAATTTTATCATATTGTTCTTCAAGCGGTCTCCTAACTTTTAATTTCATCACTCTGTTCTTCAAGCGTGTTCCTGACTTGTAGTTTCATCACCGTGTTCTTCACGTGGGCTCCTGATTTTCAATTTCATCACCCTGTTCTTCAGGCGGGCTCCTGACTTTTAATTTCATCACCGTGTTCTTCAGGCGGGCTCCTGACTTTTAATTTCATCACCCTATTTTTCAGGTGGACTCTTGACTTTCAATTTCATCACCTTGTTCTCCAGGCAGGCTCCTGACTTGCAGTTTTATCGCCCTGTTCTTCAAAGGGCTCCTGACTTTCAATTTCATCACCCTGTTCTTCATACGAGCTCTTGACTTTCAATTTTATGACCCTGTTCTTCAATTGGGCTCCTCACTTTCAATTTGTTGACTTGTAACTTCCAAACCTCATTCTCCAGGCGGGTTCTTGAAATCAAAGTCCAAACTAGACAAAAATTATTCCACATAAAGATTATGACAAATAAATATTCCATTTTTCTTTTTGCAAAATAAAATCCCATGTTTCATGAGGGTCCTGAGCAGAAATAAAAGTCCCATTTTTCAGGCGGGTCCTGATCAGTACGACAACTCACGGATATTCTCCCCAAAGGTAGCTAAACTTAATGAATAAACCTTTGCCTCTGTTTCATCAAAGAAAAAATTGTTAGTTAAAAACTTAGTGGTGGCTTGCAGCACTTGGCTTTCCAGGCATCTGCTCTAGGCTAGTTCCCTTCATTGATCCAAACCCAGATTAAGGGAAGTGACTTTGATTCAAAACGCCAAATTTCTATTTTACCGTTCCTCTAAAATGGCACCTTTTGAAACCTGATACTCCTATAAATCCACTAACCTGGCGGTTGATAAACTTTCTTTGCTTGACTTGATTTACGATCATGTTTCTTTCATGTGTTGGTACTGATCCTTTCATCGTGCAATTGAGGAGACTGGTAGCCAGTTTTGAAATCTTTTCACTTGTTTTGACAGTGACTTGACTCAAAAGTGTAAAGAAATAATGGTGATTTTTTATTTTTATAAATGACATAAAAAGACAAAAATATGAATATATAAAAAAAAAAGAAAAAGACAATGTCCCTCTTTCAAAATGACAAAAAGAAAAACTTATCTGAATACAACAACCAACTCCAATGATTATGACATGCATTTTAGATTAAGTTGCCTGATCTTTCCCCCAAACTTCACCATTTGCTGTTGAGTTAATACCTTTGCAACAGAGTTGCCTCTTCAAATCCATTAGACTCATATACCTCATCCAATTAGCGATGCCTCAAGGAGTTTTCGCCAACAGGTCTCTCTCCTTTTTATTCCTCTCAAACTCACCATTGCCTTACGGTGTCCGTGAGGGTTTTCACCAATATGACTCTCTCATTTCTATTTACCTCAACTCACCATTACTTTACGGACCCTGTGAGGGTTTTCATTAATAAGACTCTCATTTATATTTCTCTCATTTTTATTTCTCCCAGCTCACCATCGCCTTACGGTGCCCGTGAGAGTTTTCACCAATAAAACTCTCTTATTTGGTTCCTCATGTTTCCCCATAATGATGCAGAAAATATAATGCCAAAAACATTGTCATATATCCATCGCATGCTCAGCCTCGGCATTCTCAAAGGTTGATCTGAACGTCTTTCTTTGATTGTAACTTAGTTTTTGGATAGGTTTAGAAAGAAAAGATGACAAAAGGCTCAAATAACAGCTGAAGTGGGGTGGTATTTACAACTTTTGAAATCAACTCAAATAACGAAGATTAACTCATGCCCCAGTTTCTTTTGATTGGGTAATTTTAAATTATTTATTTGGTTGGACCAATCTTAGAGTAGGGCAGCCTATATATCTCACCCCGAGAAGGAGAATTAGGTAACACATAGTTCCTTCCGCTTGTTCTTTGTTTTGGTTTGATTTTTCCTTTTTTTTTACTTTCTTTGAGTAAATTGTACGATTTTTTTCTTATTCTTCTTTTCTTGACACTTTATCTTTTGACTCTATTTTGATTCCGAAATAGGGATATGAAAGAGAAATAAGACCAAAGCTCAAAAGGGTAAACAAAGGATGACACAACATTGGGATAGCGGAATAAAATATCTTCATCATATCAATCTTTAAAAATACAAGTACTAAATAGGAAATAGAAGTAATGAAGGGTAAAGATCATAAATAATATCTTTTAACTGCATCGGTATTAACAGTCATTTCTGTCATTTTTGCTTCTATATCTGTCAAATATAAAGCTCCATTGGGCAACACTTTCTTCACAATAAAGGGCCTTTGCCAATTTAGGGAGAACTTTCCTTTAGCTTCGATCTGATGAGGGAGGATGGGCTTCAATACTAATTGACCGACTTCAAAATACCTGGGATGCACCTTTCTATTGTATGCTCGGTCCATTCTATTTTGATACAATTGGCCATGACGCACTGATGTCAGTTTTTTTCATCAATCAAACTCAATTTCTCCAATTGAGGTTTGATCCACTGATCGTCGACGATCTCTGCTTCCACAATGACTCGAAGAGATGGAATTTCAACTTCTACAGGTATGACCGCTTCTGTCCCATACAGTAATAAATATGGAGTTTCCCCTATTGAAGTGCGAATAGTAGTATGATAACCTAGTAATGCAAACGGCAACTTCTCATGCCATTGTCTAGACCCTTGTATCATTTTCTATAGTATTTTCTTGATATTTTTGTTGGCGGATTCTATGACGCCATTTGCCTTTGGACGATATGGAGTGGAATTCAATGAGCAATCTTGAACTGTTAGCATACCTTTTGCATTAAATGACTATTGGGGTTGGCAGCATTATCTGTGATAATCACCTTTGGAATGCCAAATATACAAATGATGTTAGCATCAACAAAATCTACCATTACCTTATTTGTTACTGACTTGAAAGTTGCCGAGCTCTACCCACTTTGTAAAATAATCAATGGCTGGCAACCAAAATAAATCTGTGTCTGTTTGATGCTTTCGTCTCAATCGGTCCAATCACGTCATCCTCCAAGCTACAAAAGGCCATGGTGCAGACATTGTGTGTAACTCAGTAGGAGGAGAATGTTCCAAATCACCATGTACCTGGCATTGATGAAGTTTTTGAACAAAATGAATAGAATTCCTCTCCATAGTAAGACAATAATAACCCGCTTGAAGTATCCTCTTTGACAAGACATAACCATTCATATGCGGACCGCATACTCCAGATTATATTTCAACCTTGATTGTCGAAGCTTCTATTGCATCAACACACCTCAAGAGTCCCAGATCAGGGGTTTTCTTATACAAGATTCCCCACTTAAGAAAAATTCACTAGACAAATGCCTAATAGTCCTCTTTTCACTACTGGTGGCATGTGTTGGGTATTCTCCCGACAGGATTTGTCGCTTGATATCAAAGAACCAAGGTTTGGGATCAAGTTCTTCTTCAACTGTATTATAATAAGCATGCTGAACACGACTCTATATAGGCACCGGATCGATGTAAGCCTTCCGAATGTTGGAGCATCAAAGACAAAGTGGCTAAAGCATCAGTAATCTCATTGCGAATTCTTGGAATATGCCTAAGATTTACTGACACGAACCATTGACACAGATCTTACAAGCATTATAGATACAGTATGAGATTTAAATCCCGTATCTCCCAATCTCCTTGAATATAATGGACAAGCAAGTATGAGTCCCCCAACAATAATAGTTCATGGACTTTCATGTCAATAGCTTGTCGTAGCCCCATAATGCAAGCTTTATATTTTGCATTTTGTTGGTACAGTAAAATTGAAGTTGCACTATTACTGGAAAATGTTTCCCCAATTCAGAGATAAAAACTGCACCTAATCTGACCCATTTCATGTTAACGGCTCTATCAAAGAACAACCTCCAACTTGGATCAATATTTATAATAACTTCATCAATACACAACACTTCTTCATCAGGGAAATATGTCTTTAATGGTTCATAATCTTCATCAATGGGGTTCTCAGTAATATGATCTGCCAAAGCTTAGGCTTTCATGGCGGTTCGATTCACACATACAATGTTGAACTCAGTAAGCAATATTTTCAACTTTTCTAATCGACCTGTTGGAATAGAATTTTAAAGGATATACTTCAAAGGACCCATGCGAGAAATGAGATAAGTAGTATAGGATGAAAGGTAATGCTTCAACTTTTGTGCTATCCAAGTTAGGGCACAATACGTCTTTTCAAAAAGAGTTTACTTGGCTTCATACATTGTGACCTACCTACTAAGATAATAGATAGCTTGCTCATTTTTTCCTGTGTCATCATGTTAACCCAACACAACCAAAGAAATTATCCATAACTGATAAGTACAAAATTAAAGGCCTACCAGGCTCAGGTGTACCAGTACCAGTGGATTTGACAGCTATCTTTTGATTTTATCGAATGCTTCTGACATTCCTCAGTCCACTCAACTGCAACACTCTTCTTCAGTAACTTGAGAATGGGCTCACAAGTGGTTGAGAGTTGAGAAATGAACCTACTAATGTAGTTCAATCTACCAAGCAAACTCATCACTTTTGTTCTATTCTTGTACCGTAACAAATCTTGGATGGCTTTGATCTTTGAAGGATCCAATTCAATACCCCGACGAATGACTATAAACCCCAACAACTTTCCACACGAAACTTGAAATACAAATTTTGCTTGATTGAGTTTGAGATTATACCTGGCAAGCCTTTCAAAGAACTTTCATAGATCCTTAACATGGTCATCCTGATACTTTGACTTAATAATCACATCATCTACATAGACTTCAATTTTCTTATGTATCATATCATGAAACATAGTGGTCATTGCTCTCATGTATTTTGCTCCAGCATTTTTCAAACCAAATGGCATCACTCGATAACAATAAGTTCCCCACGGAGTGATAAAAGATGTCTTTTCTGTGTTATCGTCATTCATAATGATTTGGTGGTACCTAACATAGCAATCCACAAAAGATGTCACCTCATGTTTAGCACAATTATCAAGAAAAATGTGGATATTGGGCAGTGGAAAATCATCCTTTGGACTTGCTTTTTTAAAATCCCAATAATCAACACATACTTGAATCATGCCATCTTTCTTTGGGACAAGAACAACATTGGACAACCAAGTAGGATAAAGAGTCACTCGAATGACTTTGGCTTCAAGTTGTTTCATGATTTCCTCTTTAATTTTCACACTTACATCAGTTTTAAACTTTCTCAACTTCTATTTGACAAGGGGAAAATCAGGATCAGTTGGTAATTTATGAGCCACTAATTCAGTGCTTATACCAGTCACATCATCATAAGACCATGCAAAAACTTCTTTATAATCAATTAATGCTTGAATCATTCCCTCTTTTAATTACGGCACAGCATGTATACTTATTTTAGTTTCCCTAATATCTCCTTAATCTCCAAGATTAATTGGCTCAATTTCATTCAAATTAGGATTCGTCTTGTCTTCAAATTATTTCAAATCTTTGCTTATTTCTTCTAATGCCTCTTCTTAACCATATTCCACCCCTTGTTTCATTATATCTTGATTAGATTGGATTTTAAGATCAGGCTCAAAACTGTATACATGTCATATCACTAGAATCAACATAAAGAGAACTGTATAGAGAAGAAGATAAACGAAATATATTAGACACAAAAACAAAAAGGGACATTGCATTTCATTAAAAGGGAAAGATAGGAAGGTTTAGACATATACGACAATAAAACATAAACAAGATAAATTTCTAATTACAACCCTGAAATAACTCAGATAAGCAAAAAGAAAAACAAAATAAACTACCAAAACTCCCTCTTGATGGGGAGAGGAGTGACTTCCCAATTGTTGAGCTGGACATCAGGGCCAATAAACTGCAAATCTGCATTGCTAGTACTTTCCCCAATTTCAACTACATAAGCTTCAATAAACATGTTCTGGAAAGGGGTGACTAAATCTGCATCGTCATCATTCATTGTCTCTATGATAGATAGTATGGAGGACTCAACAGCATTGACTTTGATGAAGGACTAGTTGAGTAGAGGTATTGTCTTGGTAAGTGTCCATGAATCTTTTTTTCGCTTCTTAGCCCTCTTTCTATCCTCAAAAGTAGGTTCCTACCCCAAACCAAAGGTACCAAAGTTCTCACTTAGCTATACTGGATGAGACTTGCCTTTTAAAGACATCCCTAAACCTTTCCTGGTTTAAAACTATGCTTTAACATTTCATTCACGACCATAACAGATGTGGAGGGCAATTGTGGCCTTTGCATAAGATCCCCTTGAAGGTTTTTCTCAATAGTTACTACCTAAAAATCCTAATAAATTGGAGCTCTATCTGCATTACCTATCTCAATAAAGGAATCTTTGCTCACAGATAAGTCCTCTTCACCATGAACAACAATTTCTTGTCCGTCGCTTTCAAATTTAACCATTTGGTGTAACGTAGATGCAACTACCCCAGCCTTGTAAACCCATAGTATTCCCAATAATAAATTGTAAAAGGCGTCGATATTCAACACTTGAAATTCTATGGAAAATTCAACAGGCCCTATAGTTAACATTAGCTTTATTTCACTAATGGAATCTATTTTTGCTCCATCAAAAGCTCTGACACATACATTATTGGGTTAAATCCTGTCAATACTGATGTTCAACTTTTGCAAAGTAGACAGAGGACAAATATTAGCATCAGAACCTCCATCGATCATGACACGAGTGACATAAAAATTTTCATATTTCACATTAATGTAAAGGCGTCGATTATGCCTCGTACCTTCTATAGGAAATTCATCATCAGAAAAGTTAATCCTGTTTACTTCAAAGATCTTTCCAATAATTTTCTCCAACTAATTCGCCATAATTTCTCCAGGGGTATAAGCTTCATTAAACAACTTTAATATAGCCTTACAGTGTTTATAAGAATGCAACATCAAAGAAAGAAGGGTGATTTGAGCTGGAGGCTTCCTCAACTGATCTATGATTGAATATTCTGAAAATTTCATCTTTTTCAAGAATTCTTCAACTTCTTCCTCTGTGATAGGCTTTTTGAAAAATGATTTCCCATTCATTATTGGTTTAGACTTCCTCAAACCTTATGGAATAAAACATCTTCCTGAACGAGACAAATCCCTAACTTCATTTACTACATCCACAATTTCCTTCCCCTGATAAGTCCTCACGGTCTACTTATAATTCTAGGGGACCATTTTAGTGTCGACTAGTGGGAGTTGGCTTACCGGCTTGATGATAATAGGTGCTACAAGTACTCCTTTTACAGTCAAAATAGACTTGCTCGAAGCTCCTACTACCATTAACTTGGGTTTGTCCTAACTTAGACCATAATTTTTTCAACTCCTTTTACAATGATCATAGGTTTCTTCGTATTTGCTTGAACTTTATCTTCTACCATTTCTTCTTAGCTCAATAACATTGCCTTCATCGAATCTGCTACATTTACCAATTTTTCCTCATTAGTTCAGATCCTAACAATAGGCTTCTAAGACATCGTAGACTCTTTGCCATCATATATGAACTCCAACATAGTCATTTTAACATGGATTGGCAATGGATTTTGGTTGATGTTTGGATCCTTCGGGGCTTGTATCATAATTTGATTTGTGTCGATCAGATCTTGAATCACTCTCTTCAAATACCAACATCTTTTTGTATCATGCCCTGGCATATCAGAACAATACGCACATCTTAGAGAATAATCAAGATTCCTTGGAGGTGGATTCAAAAGCTTTCCTTTAATTAGGCTTAAGACCTTTATATTCCTCATCCTCTGAAACAAATTAGTGTACGACTCCCCGATAAGCATGAAATTATTTTTGACTACCTTTCTTTTCTTAAACTTGGTACTAGGTTGAAAACTATGTTTGGAAGGGTTTTGGTAATTTTGTGGAGCTGAAGGACGATTTTGAGAAGTTGGTGCACCCTATAATGGGTAACAAAAGGTTTGAACATATGGTTGTATGCTATATACTGGGTATGAGGGTGGTAGAATGGATTACAATGGGTTTTAAGAAGGGTAAAATGATAGAGGGGGTAATATATCAAGCTTGGGTATAGACTTGGGCTTGAGACTGAGGGTAAGGGTGAGGCAGTCTTTTCGGATATGCATGTGGTCCAGCTACAACAACTGTTACATCCCCCTTCTTTTTTTCCCTCCAAAAGTTCCAAAACCACTCTAAATTGCTTGGGTGGTAGCCTTTAATGTGGCAAAGATCACAATTCGTCCGGTATTAATCCCCTATTTTATTATTTCCCCCATTTTGAGGACTTTGACAAATGGCTTACCCATTATCGGAAGCAAGTGTTGGAAATAGGTCTTATCTTGTGCCTGAATGAAGACCTTTATCAATTTACTATCTTTCATTGAAGGTTGTACCCTAGCAGCTTGGTCACGCCACCTTATCGCTCACTCTCTGAAGTTTTTGGTACTCTTTTTCTTCATATTAGTCAAGGGTTTCTCGTCAGGAATGAGCTCCACATTACACTGAAATTGTTGCACGAATTCATTAGCCAGGTCATCCCAACTATTCCACTTGTCAATGTCCTGATCCATAAACCACTCTAAGGCTAGACTCGAAATACCTTCACCAAAATAAGCCATGAGAAATTCTTCTTTACCTTTAGCACTTCTTAATTGATTACAATAACGCCTCAAATGTGCTACCAAATCATCGTGTCCATCATACTTCCCAAACTTTGGCATCTTAAAGCCAAGAGGAAGATTAACACATGAAAACATGCACAGATCTTTATATGAGACACTTTTATAACCCCCAATTCCCTACAAGTTCCTCATGACCTGTTCTAAACTCTTTAATTTTTGCGCCATGCCCTTCGATTCTTCTGTCATGACATGTTTATCAGGTTCAGTTAAACTTAGACCAGTCCAAAATTCAATGTCTTTCAGTTGGGAGTAAACCTTATCACCGAGTGAATGTAGGAATGACGTCTCCCCCATCAGTAGACATGAGACACTTGTCTCTCCCGTCAATATGCATAGACGTTAGTAGCTAGGGGCGTTCGGTACTTCAGTTCGGGTTTGGTTTTTTTATTTCATTTTTTTGATTTTTAGTTTTGAAATTATAAGAATCGAAAATCAAACCGAATATGTTCGGTTCGATTCGGTTTATATAATTTTCGGTTCAGTTTTATTGCGGTTTAATAACTTCGTTTTTTCAGTTTTGGGCCTATTTAATGGGCTACGTTATATTTATAAATTAGGTTACATAATATCTGTGATTGACTAATTTCACTCCAAGTAAAGTCTTGAAGAAGTAAACAAACAAATTTCTTTAAGTTACTTATTGCTTTGGACAGTAATCATGTTAACATCATTTGACCGCTAGTATCACTCTAGAACAATTGAACCACAATAATTAACTGTGAAACAAAACAACTATATATTCAACAGCAAGCTATCATAATGCGTAAAACAACTTTAAAACTTGACAAATTAGAAGTTTTCCTAATCAAATTATGACTGATTATTAACTACAGAATGCTCAAGACTGGAGGTTCATAGAGAACTCGTCTCCCATAACACATGTTAACAGTCATGGTAAGAGTAGCAGCCCTTTAGAAATTTAGGAATTAGGTTTTTTGCCTTATGAAATGAAATCAATTTACTGATTTAGGGCCTTTTGGAATATATATATTAATTTAATAATATAGATATATTAGTGTATATTGTTTTATTATATGAAGGGCCCTCTTAAAGGTTAAATAAATATTATTTTATTATATATATTATATAATTAGAAAAAATATATTAAAAATTTTGGTTTAAATCGAAAAATCAAATTATGTGAACCTAAAACCCATAACCTGATCCGAAATATCAAAATTCAAAAAAAAAAAAAAAAAAAACTCGAACCGAAAAACCAATAAACCAAACCCAAAAAATCGAACTAATTTGGTTCGGTTTGGTATTTTGATTTTTTGGTATTTATGCCCACCCCTATTAGTAGTAGTCCCTAAGTTCCATACCTATGGTGCCACCATAGAATTTGAGAGGTCCCCCGTCAGTTAGGCATGATATCCTAGTCCTTTTAGACATCATATTAGTGTTCCGTACAACCATTATTAGTACCAGTGGCATGGTACTAACACCCTTCCAACTGGAGTTACAGATTGGACCCTGACAATGTATTAGGGCAGGTCAGTTATAGCTAGCTCCCACAGTCTCAATTCAGTATTCAGTACAGAGTACAATTTCAGGTTTGCTTTAACATGGCATATAGTTATCAGTTATTCAGTATCAGCATTTTAGTACTTTAGTTTACAAACTATTTCAGTATCATGTTATATGCTTGGTCATGCATCCTCAGATTTTACAACTTTCACGTATATTATGCATTAGTTATCTCATGTTATTAATTCAGTTGGTTATTATTCATGTACATGATCCCGTGCATATCAGCCTAACCTTGTTTAGCATACCAGTACATTTAAAGTACTAACCGCATACTCATTTCCTGCACTATATCATAGGTTCGAATGCTCGAGTTCCCGACCGCACTTAGATATTCCAGCGCATTAGCATCAGTAACAGTGGTGAGTACTCATATTCCGAATGCCGATTATGTTTATTCCAGCATTTCAGTTCAGTAGTCAATCAGAGTTAGTTGGGGACTTGTTCCATCAACTCCACAGTCACTCAGATAGAGGCTTTCAAATATTTTTAGACAGTTAGTTAGTTTTTCTGTTGATTATTGACAGTCTTTATAGTATTGTTTTCAGACAGTTATTTCAGACTTAAAAGTTTAGTGATGTTTTAGTATTTTAAAACCTTATGGCATATTCAGTTATTCCGCATATGTGTAGCTTTTATCATCAGTTTCATTCAGTGCTCACAACAGGTACCAGCTTATGGGTTAGCTTGTGGTCACTTGTGACTATAAGTACCGTGTAGCATCCAGGGTGTACTCCCGGGGCATTAAACCAATATTCACCTTTTATTGATTTTTAATTCACACCTCCATGATTAACCAATTTTAATATAAAATCAACCAATCGAACCACGATAATTACGAAAAGCTCAAACACATTCAAACACACCATCCAATCATATCACCAAACACGTTAAGCTAATAAAAAGAGTGGAGTTCAGAATTTGGACCTCAAGAGAACTGATTTTCGTCGATAATAATGAGTTAATGAAGCCCGAACTTGAAATTCTCAAATGAAAAGCCTCTACAAAGAACAAACCAAATCGGTGTCACAAAACCACAATCCAAACAGATTTGAATCCAAGAAGAAGACCTCAATATGAACCCCAAATCTCAGATATTGACACAACTTAATCACAAAACCCCCCAAAATCTGATATAAAAAACAAACTTACGAAGAAAGACGAGCCAACGAACAACGACGTTCAAATCCAACACAAATATGAACAAACGACACGTTTTGGGGTCGATTTTAAGCTGGTGACGTTGTTTTTCGACGAATTTCACCGGAAAAAGTATCAGACGGTGACGTTGGAATTTTTTGGTGACTAATCCGATGGGTTTTCGACAAGAAACTTGCTGAAAATTGGTCAAATCATCCCTGTTCTTCCACCCTCTCCCTAGATTTCACTGGTTTCATCCTCTTTTTACTCTATTCTACTGTTTCAATGGTGTGCGAATATCAATGCGTGTGTATTTTTTGGTGATTATGTATGTGTCCTCTTTGGTGACTGTGTGGGTGTATGTATATGTAGCTGTGAGTATGAAGTTGTATATAAGAGTGACAATGTATGTTTGTATCGTGAGGCAGCCACTTTAAAAACGTGATAAGGGGTAGGGGTAGGGGGTGGGTTAGGAAGTTGGGGTGGTTAGAATAAGGTGAATGTCAAAGTTGTTATGGATTTGTTGTAATTTTGTTATTTGGGATAAGGATAAACAAAATGATGAGATTGTTGTTTATTTTATTTTTCTTGTGGAAAAATTACCATGTGGATGGGGTACGTGATAAGGTAATCGAATTGAATTGATTTTTGGGAAGGGGCGAAATTACGCATCTACAACAGGTCAATGCTCAATTCAAAAAACCATAATAATTAAGAATAATTTCAAAAATAGCAAAACTGAATTATTTTTTTTAAAAAAATAAAAATCCAACAGCGTGATCAACAATTTTTTTTATTGAATCTACGAAATCAAAACTCAACTATTGCACTAAATCAAACTAATTAGCTATAAAATTCTCATATTTCAGCATTTAATCAATCATATTTTTTAAAAAATATTTGTTCACTACACAATGGATAACAAATAAAATACAGTAAAATGGATCTAGAAACAATCAAAATTTAATTTTAACTTACCTTAGTATGAAAAAGGGAGAGCTTTGTCATTGGAGAAGAAGATGAAGCAAAATGAAGTTTGGGAGTTTTTTCTTGGAACTAAAGAGTTTTAGAGGACAGAGAGAGGAGGTTTAATTTATTACTAAAAAAATTAGAGGGAGTTAGGTGCAGTTTATTTAATTCCCAAGTTTTGAAAAGGCTGAAAAGGTCCATTGCCCCACATACGGACTCCACTGTTTCCTCTTTTTTTTTGAAACCTAATCCTAAAAATGAAGAGGCCGTTTGGCCATATATTTTTTACTTTTTTCCGGAAATTTTTTTCATTTTATGGAATCATGGTGTTTGGCCATAGATATTTCAAAAATATTTTAATTTTTTTTCAACTCTAATTCTAAGTTTTTTTTTAATTACAAATAACCTTAATTTTTTAAATATTACATAAAAGGCCCTTAAATGATTTAGATGAGTTTTGGAGCAAATCCGAAAAGAAAGACATTTTTATGAACAAATCATCAAGTCCGGACACATTTTTGAAAGACATTTTTCTCGGTAAAAGACATTTTTAAACAACAAATAAAGATTTTTAAGCTAAAAAATCGGTATATTTTCATTTTTAAGCTGAGGACCCTTCCATCATTGATGTGAAATTCTTTTCATTCATGAGTATAATCAATAGATAAATTAGTTGGGCAATTTTGATAGTTTTAAAAAATTTGGGGTATAAAATTAAATTTAAAAAAGATTTTTCAAAAATCAAAAC
This sequence comes from Capsicum baccatum var. pendulum, assembly GCA_030864225.1. Taxonomy (NCBI): domain Eukaryota; kingdom Viridiplantae; phylum Streptophyta; class Magnoliopsida; order Solanales; family Solanaceae; genus Capsicum; species Capsicum baccatum. The sequence continues at coordinate 271,337,728 of CM061550.1, forward strand.
ACATCTTTCAAAAATATATCGTCAAACACAACTCCAACTCCAACTTCAACTTTAAAATTTTTTAGTTTTTATGGTCAAACGCCTATTAAATAAAAAAATTAAGTGTCGATTTGATAAAATAAATTTGAAAGGGTTTTTTTTTTTTTTGCCAACTCTTCTCAAGTTTGTCTCAGTACATCTTAGCTTGTGGTTAAATTAATTTGGATCACTTATTTATTTGGATCATGTAGAATGGTTAACATCGATGTTTCCATTTTACCTACTTCTAGGAACAAAATAACATTTTACACGTTTTTTTTTTTATTTTCTAATTTACATATTTCTAAGTTTACCAAAAAGTTATCCAAGTGTTTTATCATTTTCTGTTGACAATAATGTTTCTTTTGACACATGGGTGTATTTGGTGTGAAGGGCTGCGGTTGGAAGTTAGATCTTATGTCAGCGTCAGATGATGTGGTTGAAAGAGATTCAGTTTTGAAAAATATCTTTCTTAATTTAATAGGGAAGTTTTTTCTTAAATTAGAGAAAAATAAATCTATTCAAAAATATTTTTCAAATCATTTGTGTCTATTATATATGAAATTATATTTGTGTTTTAATTTATCAAGAACTTAATATGTTGTCTTTTCTCTAGAATCAAAAGTTTATAAAGTCAAAATTCTAAATTTTTCCTCTGCATAATATACATTTATGGTTCGGTAATGGGATGAAAACCTTTTCCAATCTCTCACTTGTAGTATATTTAACCGTAAATACATGTTTAGTAGACTAGTGATATATTTAATTAATGAAAGCAGATATGCAGTAATCACGAGTCGTGTCATCAATCAATTGAAATTCTCATGATTTAGATGAATTTCGAGTGTACATAATTAACTTAGATATCCTAGGCATTGCAAAGCGTATTCTCTCTTGTATAGCTAATTAATCCTAACCATCATAATATCATGACTGAAAAACCGTTGCTATGTTCTTCCACATATCTATTTTTTTTTCTTTTTTGATTTAAAGGATGGATTAATAAAAATTAAGTCAGAGGGTTTGACATAGTTGCATCGGTCATGACTTGGTCGATCCAAATAGAGGTCTCAGCCACATCCCGGCTTCGTAGGATAATATTAGATTGTCTAATTTGTTTAGTAAAAAGAGTTCCCCGAGTGTCTGCCTCGAGTGCAGCACGAACAAATAGCAGTGGAACTAGCATTATGTTTAAGCTTCCAAAGGAATCCATAGGGACAACCAAAAAGCACACATAGTTACATAGGAAAAACTCCATCTATATAAAAAGAACTCCTTAGGGACCATAATACAAACCAAAACATATATCTTCTTGACCCAAAGAAGAAAAAAAAATGTTGAAGCCTAATCTTCAACAATCCTCACAATCTACAAAAACTCTAATTCCATGGAGTTCTAAGCCATTAGTCTTAGCCTCTTTACCCATAAATATTTTAAATGAAAACTTTAGACTAAAAAAGAAGAATATTAGGATTCATTATAATTCTACAAATAGCACTAAGGCTGTACTTAGTTCTAAAAAAAAATCCACTGATGTTAAAATAGTGGTTAATGTTCAAAAAAATGTTAGAGGAACTAATTTAGGTTTATCAAGACGACTTGATGATTTGTTTGGTAAATCACTCCTATTGTGGATTGTTGCTGCTGAGCTTGATCCCAGTAAGTATAATATTAATTCACTCATTAATTTCATTCGTAAGTAAATAAAAGTGTGTTCTCTCTGTATTTCATTAATTTATTATTTGTTGGTCGAAGCCAGAGCAGTGGCAAAACAGGAAATTTCTTTAATGGTATTAAGTTGATCATTCTTTCCTCTATGTGAGTATCCCAATAAGCCAGAAAAGTAGAACCTGAATTTATACCTGATGGTTTCAACTTGTGAAATTTTGCATTCATAACTTGGCTCTATGTGGCCATATAAATTTTAAAGTTAAAACTTGAAAATTAGAATTTTTATTGAAATTGCTTTTGAACATACATTTTATAACTTGATTTTTCCTTTTTTAAAAAACTTTTGTAGAAGTCCCACAAAATAAAAATAAAAGTAATTTGAGCCTCTTTTTAGGAACTTGAAAATATTTGAATAATTTTGAAAATTTTGATAAAAAATTTCATGGTCAAATATATATTTGAAGATAAACTTTCAAAATCTGATCCAAAATCTATGCCCAAGCTACCTTAATATTTGTTTAAACTATAGTCTTTCTCTGCCCTAATTTATGTAACACTGTTTGACTTGACACAAAATTTTAAGAATGAGAGGAAGACTTTTAAAATTATGGCTTAAAATGAACCTTAGATATTTATGTAACTATAAATCATTTCACTAATGCTAACAAAATTTTTTGGGATAATTACATAACTTAATCAATATTGACTCCTAATTACCTTATTTAGCCTAGTTTCAATTAATTACAATTCATAGCCTCCTTTTGCCTATTAATTTTTCATAATTACAATTTATAGTCTCTCTCATGTTCTTTTATTTTTCTTTTTTTTTCTTCATTTTTTCTTTTCCTTTTTTTTTTTTCCCGTTTTCTCTTTCTTTCATTTTTCAGTTTTTCAACATGCATGTAACAATACCTAAATAGTTGAACCAGGACTGTTACACACTCCTAATTATGGACAGACCAAAACTAATAATTATTTTCAACATGATCATTGATCTATCACAATCATCTTCAACATGATCATTGATCTATCACAATCATCTTCAACGTGCATGCATGTAATTCCGTCTCAAATATACACACACACTCTCTCTCCAAAGAAAAAATAATTCTAGTACCATATAATTAATTTCTGCTTATAAAATTTACAAAATGATAATGACAATCTTATGAATGTCACTTTCCTCTCTAATCTTATGAGTCAGCAAATAGTAACTACAAGCTACATACCTCAAAATCTTATAAAGATTCTTCCTCTAGGCCCTAGGGCCTCCTTTCACCTCAATACATGGTTGATGGGTACTCTAGAATGGTGAAAATAGATTGAGTATCCCGTATATATTCCAATTCATTTCGATTTTCATTTCGGTCCAAGTAATTTTAGGACAAATCAATAGTGCTATGACCATGATTTATCCTTTTTCAACCTAAATAATTTTGGCAACCCGTTTCAACCTAAGTAAAAAATCATCTATTTACTCAACGTCTTAGCCCATTTTGACTTAACCACTTATTTATCAACTCAATCTATTTCGATCCACTCAAATTCTATATAACTCATTCTTTGGACACCGAAAAATTATATTATGTATATGAAGAATTATACAATAGAACATACATATATATTAAATCTTAAAAAAATTTTATTTCGCCACTGCATGCAAGAGTTTTACAAGCCGAAGGACAACCAAAAAGAACACAGTTACATAGTCAAAACTCCATCTATATAAAGAGAACTCCTCAGGGACCATAATACAAACCAAAGCATATATCTTCTTGACCCAAAGAAGAAAAAAAAAATGTTGAAGCCTAATCTTCAACAATCCTCACAATCTATAAAAACTCTAATTCCATGGAGTTCTAAGCCATTAGTCTTAGCCTCTTTACCCATAAATATTTTAAATGAAAACTTTAGACTAAAAAAGAAGAAGAATATTAGGATTCATTATAATTCTACAAATAGCACTAAAGCTGTACTTAGTTCTACAAAAAAATCCACTGATATTAAAATAGTGGTTAATGTTCAAAAAAATGTTGGAGGAACTAATTTAGGTTTATCAAGACGACTTGATGATTTGTTTGGTAAATCACTCCTATTGTGGATTGTTGCTGCTGAGCTTGATCCCAGTAAGTATAATATTAATTCACTCATTAATTTCCTTCGTAAGTAAATAAAAGTGTGTTCTCTCTGTATTTCATTAATTTATTATTTGCTGGTTGAAGCCAGAGCAGTGACAAAACAGAAAATTTCTTTAATGGTGTTAAATTGATCATTCTTTCCTCTATGTGAGTATCCCAATAAGCCAGAAAAGTGGAACCTGAGTTTATACCTGATGGTTTCAACTTGTGAAATTTTGCATTCATAACTCAGCTCTATGTGGCCATATAAATTTTAAAGTTATAACTTGAAAATTAGAATTTTTATTGAAATTGCTTTTGAACATACATTTTATAACTTGATTTTTCCTTTTTTAAAAAACTTTTGTAGAAGTCCCACAAAATAAAAATAAAAGTAATTTGAGCCTCTTTTTAGGAACTTGAAAATATTTGAATAATTTTGAAAATTTGATAAAAAATTTCATGGTCAAATATATATTTGAAGATAAACTTTCAAAATCTGATCCAAAATCTATGCCCAAGGTACCTTAATATTTGTTTAAACTATAGTCTTTCTCCGCCCTAATTTATGTAACACTGTTTGAGTTGACACAAATTTTTATGAAAGAGAGGAAGACTTTTAAAATTGTGGCTTAAAATGAACCTTAGATATTTATGTAACTATAAATCATTTCACTAATGCTAACAAAATTTTTTGGGATAATTACATAACTTACTCAATATTAACTCCTAATTACTTTATTTAGCCTAGTTTCAATTAATTATAATTCATAGCCCCTTCTTGCCTATTAATTTTTCATAATTACAATTTATAGTCTCTCTCATATATTTTTTTTCTCTATTTTCTATTACTTTTCTTTTTTTTTTTCTTCATTTTTTCTTTTCCTTTATTTTTCCGTTTTCTCTTTCTTTCTTTTTCAGTTTTTTCTTTTTCGTTTTCATTTTTTCCTTTTGTATTTTTTTCTTTTTCTTTTTGCTCTTTTTTTTGTTTTTTGGTCTATTTTCTATTACTCATTTTTTTTCTTTTTTCTTCATTTCTTCTTTTTCTTTTTTTGTTTTCACTTTCTTCTTTCTTTTTTTAATTTTTTCTTTTTCGTTGTCTTTTTTTCTTTTTCTTTTTATTTTTTCCTTTTTTTTATTTTTTTTTCTCTATTTTCTAGTACTCTCCTTCTTTTTCTGTATTTTTTTTTCTCACATTTTTTTTCTTTTTATTTTTCTCCTTATTTTTATTTGTGCGAACTAGCAAATACAAATATAAGTGTGAACTATATTTCAATTTTTTATTCTTCATTTTCTTTTTTTCCTTTTGTATTTTTTCTTTTTTTCCTTTTTCTTTTTTCACCTTTTTTTTTCTATTTTCTATTATTCTTTTTTTTCTCTTTTCTTCATTTTTTCTTTTCCTTTTTTATTTTCTCTTTCTTCTTTCTTTTTTCAATTTTTCCTTTTTTGTTGTCTTTTTTTCCTTTTATCTTTTTTAAAAAAATTTCTCTATTTTCTATTACTCTTCCTTTTTTGTATTTTTTCTCCTTTTTCTCACATTTTTCTCCTTTTTTTTTTCTTTTTTTCTCTTTTTATTTTTCTTCTTATTTTTATTTGTGCGAACTAGCAAATACAAATACAAGTGCGAACAATAAAATATAAATACAAAGACGAATTATAACATACAAATATAAGTGAAAACTATAAAATACAAATACAAATGTGAACTATAACATATAGATACAAGTGTGAACTGTCATTTGTATTTTTTAATTATTGAAAAGGAACGATTGATTTTTTTTTTTTTATGAATACTTGTTTGTATTTATTTATATTGATACAAATAAATACAATATAATTTTTTTTATAAAAATACAATATATATAAATACAATATGTATTTGTATTTTTAAAATCATTGGTTTCATTTGTTTGTAATTGTATTTGCATCAAGTGATATTTATTTATTTACAAATACGAATAATAATTTTGACATATAAATACAAAATGGTACACTTGTATCAAATGATACATTGCATAGTTATACATTTTAGAATCAAGAAAATACAATTAATGTATTTACTTGTTTGTATACAAATACTAATCATAAATTGTACATAATCAGTTAAATACAATATGCAATCAATTTACAAATACAAATACAAAATAATTCTTTAAAAATTAAAAACATCGACGAAAATGGAATACAAATACAAATATAATCTAAATATACAAACACAATAAAATCATAATACAAATATAATCCAATATAATATACAGTCAACTATAAAATACAAATATAAAACAGTTCTTTAAAATATAAGTGCGAATTATATAAAATATAAATGACGGTGTGAACTAAAAATTACAAATACAGGTGTGAACTATAAAATACAAATATAAACGCAAACTACAAAATACAAATATAAATACAAGCGCGAACTTTAAAATACAAATACAAATACAGTTGTATCAATGAATGCAAAAATATAAATGACGGCGTGACTACAAATAGATAAACAATTATAGTAGTTACGTTATCATCAATGATTTGTGCTCGAGTGGTTCTATCTTTTAAAAATACAAAAAATATAAAATAGGACAAAAAAATGATAAAAAAAATAAGTACAAAAATGAAAAAAAAAAAGAGAGATAGAAGAGAGAAAACAATAAAAATAGGAAAAATTAGAAAAAGGAAGAAAAATGAGGAAAACATGAAAATGAAAAAATATTAAAAAAAATAAAAAAGAAAAAAATGGTAGTGTTTTTTGCAAGACTAAATATGTAGTGTATTTATAATTTTATGAATACAGACTACTGAGTAAAAGTGAATACAACGGCTGTGAATCGAATACACCAGCTAAATTGTACTGTATTTATATTTTATGTGAATACAGACTATTGATAAAATCGAATACAGCGGGTACAAATTGAATACAACGGCTATAAATGGTAATTATGTAAAATATGGCTATAAAATGTGAGTTTTCCAGCAAAATGTGGCTATTTTTTAGAGATTTCCTAAATTTTTTAAAGTTAATTTTTTTCTAATTATAAATAATTACAAAATTATATATGTTGAAAATTGTGAGTAACGAATCTCACCTCCGCCATTTTAATTTCTTCCGAAACAAAATTCCTATTCACTATTATCAACACTCCTTCGTGCTTTTTCCATGGCTTTCGCAATTGCGGTACTCAATTCATCTCTGAACAACATTCCTTCCATAACAATCCCATATCTAAAACCTTTATCGCTAGATTAAGCTCGCAATTTCAATAATATATCTTCGCTAAATGCTAAGGATAAAAAAAAATAAAAAAATTTAAAGTTAATTTTAAAATTATTTTTCGAATATCTAATTTTAAAGTTTTAGAAACTATCAAAAATTTTCAATTTTTATGTAATCTTCACAAGTGAGCAAGTCATAGCTAGTCTATAACAAAATATCAAAATATCCTAAAGCGCAACATTGATAAAGTGAATAATTCTATGTTCTTTTTATAAATAAATATTTGTATTTATAAACTTGTAAATAGACATAATTTATTAAAGATATACATAATTTATTAAAGATATACTAGTCAATAATAGTAGTAACTGGTTATTCTTTATTAGTATAATCCTTTCATGCGTGGTACAGACAATTTCTTCATTGTCGCGAGTGTTTTTCTTTTTTTTTTCATTTTTTTTTCTTGCAAAATTTGAAATAATGGATTAATTCTTCTTTTTTGATAGAAGTCCTTTTTTGATAAAATATAAACTTATGAATTATGATTTGGAATAGAAATCATATTTTTCTAGAGAATTTGGAAGTTAAAATCACGATTCCAAATTATGATCTCAAATCGCATACCCAAACATACATTGATTTAAAATCATGACTTCATGTCGCATATCTAAGTACAAACTAAGAAATGCACTGGCTATCTATAAATAAATATCGACCTGTAAACTTATCTTTTAATATATTATTTTAAAATCACTATATAGGAATTTATAAAACTCAAAATATTGAATCCACCTCTGCCTTAATGTCACCATCCAAAATAGGATCATGACCGGTGCTAAGGAGTTTAGGATGTCAAAGCAAGCCTCATCAAAATTCTATAGAAAATGACAGAAATTCCCCTGCTTTTGGGACTAACAAGAAATTTTTTTGTCTCAATTCAACCACAAAACAACCCAACATCACAAGAACCACACAAATACCAACACAATTCACCATCATTAACAATTCACCAATACCTCCAACTAATTTTACGAAAATCATCTCAAAAAATGAGAGAAGATTTAATATTTCAAAATAACGAAAGACTCAAAACTCTAAAGACATGACTATGGAGCAAACTAAGAGTTTTTCAAGAAAAAGAAACATAACGAGCAATTAAACTATTGCCCACACGAACAATTGCGGGGCTCACCAGGAATATGCCGCTCGGATCCTCTAGCCAATGCGATTCTCACCGTCACCTGCGTTCTCTGAAAGAAATAATAGCGTGGAGTGAGACGCTAGCTCAGTAAGGAATAAACTTAACCACAGCCGTTTTAATGGGGACGAGTCAGAAAACATCGTGAAATAAATGTTTTTTCAGAAAATAGTATCAATAATTAATATCATTGTTTCATGTAAGCCAAGTGAACCAATAATTCAGTAATAAACTTTAAAAAGGATCGTATCACATCAAATATTACATATTTGGGAGGTTTCCAAGAATGAATCATGTAATCAGTGTGACATTCTTCATTAAGAATAGCCCATAACAATGGACCCATCATAAAAGAGTCAAATATCATATCAGTATGCTAGTTCTACCTTTCCACTAGCGGGGGCTGTAACAAACATTAATAAATACAAGGTGCACCAGGTCTAACGATTCCGCCGTTAGCTACGGAATTCAAATCAAGGTCTACTCCCATTTATAAACTCTTTGTAAATAATAGGATATTCATATGAAAACATTTTTCAGAATAATACATATCATTTAAAGTTCATATCAAATCATGTTACATACAAATTTGAGTAAAAACACATGTCAAAAATACTTATTTCTCATGTAAGTGAAAACATTCACCGTAATAATATCATATCTTAAATAACCACTTCAATATCATATCAAGATTATATCTCAAATAGCCATTTCAATATCATATCGAGATCATATCTCAAATAACCATTTCAATATCATATCGAGATCATATCTCAAATAACCTTTTCAATATCATATCAAGATCATATCTCAAATAACCTTTTCAATATCATATCAAAATCATATCTCAAATAACCTTTTCAATATCATATCAAAATCATATCTCAAATAACAGTTTCAATATCATATCAAATAAAGGACTTGTCCCACATGCAATTTCAAAGTATATCATAACTTATTGTTTTATCAAAAACATGAATAGATACAAAAATCGTGGTAAGATTACTACTCACAGTACAATTTTCGGAATACCAACTTGTCACCTCAAACAATTGATAGGACTCCCTTCGATTGAATCTAAAATCATATTAATCTCAAGTTAATACTCTTGTTTGGACTAATTCTGTGATGAAATTGAACTACCCAACCCTTAAGGTTTTATGATAACCTTCAATTTCTTAAACTTTGTATCCAAAACAACATCTTATTACCCAAAATTCTTGTCTTTAGTAACTAAATTTCAATACCCAAATCAAATTAACTTGACTAAAATTTACAATAAAGATGTAGGAACAAATTTACCTTAACCCGAAATAATTTTCCAATCAACCCTTAAGCTTATCCTTTCTTTCATAGAACAAAAGACTTGATTTTTTTTTTCTGGTTTGACCGTAGCAAGGCAGAAGTATGCCTTTGCTATCTATTGTAGTAACCCTAAGGTAATGGACACCTAAGCCCGTAACACACATATATATATAATATTCCCATTTCAGCATAATAGTGGAAGATTGGGCCATGCCCATTTCTCTTACATTATTAATCCCAACAAAAATTATAGTGGGAAAAAGAATGGGCCACTCCCTTATCCTATATATAATTAATCCCTTTAATTTTTTTATTTCAATAATAATGTGGGGTATTACATTCTCCTCACCTTAAGAAATTCGATCCCCGAATTTAAAATAAGTGCACACCTGAAGACTGGAACTAGTGAGGGTACTTGAGTCTCATATCCTTTTCTGACTCCCACGTAGCTTCAATGGTATGGTTCTTCCATAAGACTTTCACGGACAGAAACTCTTTTGAACGTAATCTTCTTACTTGTCGATCAATGATAACCACTGGTTCCTCCTCGTATGTTAAGTTCTTATCAAGTTGCAAGGTTGGTGCTTCGAGTACGCGAGAAGAATCTGATATACACTTTCTTAGCATAGAGACATGAAATACCGAATGGATAAAAGACATCTCGGAAGGAAGTTCCACATGATATGCCACTCCTCATAGAAGCTCAAGTATCTTATAAGGTCCTACAAACCTCAGGCTCAATTTACCTTTTTTTTCGAATCGCATCACACCCTTCAAAGGAGAGACTCGAAGAAAAACCTCATCCCAACTGCGAACACTAAATCTCTTCTCCTCTTGTCTGCATAAGACTTTTGTCTGCTTTGAGCTGTGAGCAGCCTCTGTCTAATCAATTGGACCTTGTCCATAGCATCCTATACTAAGTATGGTCCTAAAACTTTAGCTTCTCAAACTTCAAACCACCCGATAGGAGAACGACATCGCCTTCCATAAGAGGCTTCATATGGAGCATAGTACGCTCAGACTGTCCGTCCGTTTGCAGATGAAATGCAGTACTAAGATCTACTCAGGTACCCAATGCTTTTTGGAAAGATATCCAAAAGCGTGAAGTGAACTGTGATCCTCTATCAGAAATGATGGACAATGGAACTCCATGAAGTTGGACAATTTCATTCATAAATAACTGGGCATATTTCACTCCATTATATGTAGTCTTTACTGGAAGAAAGTGAGCTAACTTAGTAAGTCGGTCCATAACTACCCATACAGAGTCATGACCCTTAATGGTTCACAGTAGCCCGATTACAAAATCCATGGTAACTCTTTCCCATTTCCAATTTGGAATCCTGATCTCTTGCAATAACCCTGCTGGTCGTTGATGCTCTCCTTTAACCTGTTGATAAGTCAAGCAACTAAAAACAAAGTTAGCAACATCTTTCTGCATACCTTCCCACCAGTACAACTGCTTCAAGTCATGATACATCTTAGTGGAACCAGGGTAAATGGTATATCTGGAGTTGTGAGTTTCCTCAAGAATAGCTCGTCTTAACCCATCTACAGCTGGTACACATAATCGATTACCCATTCGAAGAATACCATCACTATCAACACTCATCGTCTTATTTTGACCAGATAGAGCCTCATCTCGATATTTATGGAGTTGCACATCCTCAAATTGAGTGTCCTTTATACGTTCTATCAAAGAAGATTTAGCTTGAACACAAGCCAACAACACCCCTGACCTTCCAACACCAATACTAACATATTTTTCTTCAAGTTTCTGCACATCATTCACTAACTTCCTCTTTCCAGGAGCTATATGTGCCAAACTACCCAGAGATTTCCTGCTCAAAGCATTAGCCACAACATTAGCTTTTCCAGGATGAATATAAGATAACACAATCATAATCTTTAAGTAGTTCCATCCACCGACGCTACCAAAGATTTTGATTTCTCTGCTGAAAAATATACTTCAAGCTCTTATGATCGGTATAAATCTCACAAGATTCACCGTATAAATAATGCCTCCAAATCTTAAGAGCAAAAACCACAGCGGCCATCTCCAAATCATAGGTAGGATAATTCAGCTTGTGCTTCTTCAACTGTCTCAAAGCATAAGCTATAACATGAGCATGTTGCATGAGAACACATCATAATCCAACCCCTGAAGCATCAAAGAATACTTTAAATCCTCCAAAACCTGATGGTAAGGCTAAAATTGGTGCAGTGGTCAAACATGTTTTGAGTTTCTGAAAGCTCTGCTCACATTCTTCCGTCCACTAGGACTTCATATTTTTCTGTGTTAACTTGGTCAATGGAGCTGCAATTTTAGAGAAATCCTGCACAAACCGCTTGTAGTAATTAGCTAATCTTATAAAGTTGCAAATCTCCGTAGGTGAAGTAGGTCTAGGCCATTTTTGCACTGGTTCTATCTTTTTAGAATCCACTGTGATACCATCTTTGAAGACAACATGCCCCAAAAATGATACTGAGTCAAGCCAAAATTCGCACTTAGAGAATTTAGCATAGAGCTTATGTTCTCGCAACGTCTGCAATACAATCATCAGATAATTCTCATGTTCTTCCTGGCTACGAGAATATATCAGAATATCATCAATAAATACTATTACAAATTTGTCTAAAAATGGCCTGAACACTCTATTTATCAAGTCCATGAATGCAGCAGGAGCATCGATTAACCCGAAAGGCATCACAAGAAACTCATAATGCCCATATCGAGTTCTGAATGCTGTCTTGGATATATCTTCCTCCTTAATTCTAAGCCGATGATAACCAGACCGAAGATCAATTTTAGAAAAGTGGGCAGCCCCTTGCAATTGGTCAAACAGGTCCTCTATACGAGGCAACTGATACTTATTACGTATCGTTACCTTGTTTAGCTGCCTGTAGTCAATACATATTCTTAGAGACCCATCTTTCTTCTTTACAAACAAAACTGGTGCACCCCATGGCGATATACTTGGTCTGATGAAACTCTTATCTAGCAAGTCTTGCAACTGCTATTTGAGCTCCTTCAACTCTGCTGGTGCCATACGATATGAGGGTATAGATATTGGCATAGTGTCAGGTGTCAAATCAATATCGAAGTCTATCTCTCGTACTGGAGACAATCCTAGAAACTCCTCAGGAAATACATCAGAGAATTCCCTCACCACAGGTATATTCTCCAAACTAAGTCCTCCTTTACTATCACCACTTATCAAAGCCAGGAGACCCATGCAACCTTTCTTCAAAAGTTGTTGGGTCTTTATAAAATATATAACTTTACTAACCTCTGGGACTTGACCACCTTCTAATACAAAACTAGATTCGTTGGGTATTTCAAATCGAACTATCTTTGCATGACAATCTACGGTAGCATAGCAAAGAGATAACCAATCTATGCCCATCAACACATCAAAGTCAATCATATCAAGTACAATCAAGTCACCAAGGGTAACCCTACCTCTCACTATAATCTCACAATCACGGTATACATACTCAACTAATAAGGAATCTCCCACAGGAGTAGCAACAAGAAAAGGATAATCTAATATCTCAGGATTTTTATCAAATCTCACAGCAAAGTATGAGGACATATAAGAATGCTTAGAACCCGAATCAATCAAGGCATATGCATCAAAAGAGAAAATGGAAAGGATACCTGTAACCACTGTATTCGAGGCGTGAACATCCTATCTAGTAAGTGCAAAGACTCTCGATTCTCCTCTACCAGCACTTCCTAGTGCCTGGTTCCCAAAAACCCCTTCTTCATTACCTCGACCTTTACTTCCCTTACCTGCACCATTACGAATAGCCTGACTAGGTGCAGTTACCTGACTAGAACCCTGAATAGCATTTCTCTGAAGCTGAGGGCAATCCCTGGTGCGATGACCTGAATGACCACATCGAAAGCACGCTCCAATCAAAACATAACACTGACACATATGTGATTTGCCACAAGTCTGGCAGGATGGATTAGTGGTATGAATCTGGCCTGAACTACGATATCCCTGAGATGCTGAGGACCCCTGAGTACCCTGTCTAGCAGGTGGCTTATACCCAGACTATAAAATCAAATTTGTCCCAGTCTGATGTCCCTGATGTTTTTCCTTATTTTCCATTCTGCAGTTCGCACCTAACTTGCCACTGAAAGATCCACCCATCTTAGCCTTCTTACAAACCTCATAAGTTGTCCGTTCTGGACGACCCTTGTCCTCAATCATTCTAGCAATATCCACTATTTCATAATAGGTTAAGACTTTCATCTGTAGGGCCACTGCATTATAAAGACAAGGAATCAACCCATTTATAAACCTCTGGACTTGAGCTTCTTTTGTGGACACAAAGTATGGAGCATATCTAGCTAGTTTGCAAAACAAAGTGTTATAAGTTGATACATCCATATCTGAAGTCTGAACTAATCTCTCAAATTGAGCTGCATACTTCTGTTTCTGACTGTCAGGAAGAAAGGTATCCATGAAGAACTTAGTGAACTAGTCCCATGTCAAAGGTACTACTCCTGCAGGCTTTCCTAGCAATAAAGTATCATACCAAGTGTTAGCCATGTCTTCCAATTTGTACGATGCAAGCTCCATAACCCTCTCACTAGAACATCCTAACGCCCACAACGCCTTGAAAGTACCATCCAAAAAGCTTTAAGGATCAACTGAACTATCCGACCCTATGAATTGCGGTGACTTCAACTTTAGAAACTCCTATAAAGATACCTCCTTGTTTCCAAAGTTGTAAGTCTGAATAGGTGCCTGCAACTGTACAGAATTGCGTTGACCACCCTTCTCCTATTTCTCCAATCGGTCGGCCAAACCCTCTATGGCTTTTTGCATAGAAGCAAGTGCCTCGGCAGTACTACCCTCATGAGATGGAAGATGTGGACTAATATTTTCTTTAGAAGTAGGTTCTCTTGATCTTCTTGGAGTGACAGTGCAATTTTCTGTGGTATCACGACTACCCCTACCTCGGCCCCTTCTGCGGGCTCTACCTCTTCCCCAACCAATAGATGCTCTGCGACCTATCTGATTTAACAAAACAAGACAGTTAGATTCATCTAATTGATCCTAAACGTCACACACGTACGAAAAAATAAGAAAGAAGATCAAGACACATCCTAACACGCTCTCGCAGAATCACAATTATAGAAATGGCCAGCAGCATAACCATAATTGAGATTCTGCTACTATCGTGTGCTCCATAGACACAGAATTAACACTTCTCTGATACCAACTTTGTCACGACCTAAAATAGGATCATGACCGGCGCTAAGGAGTTTAGGACTCCAAAGCAAGCCTCGTCAAAATTCTACAAAAAATCAGGCAAAGTTTCCCCTGCTTTTGGGCCTAACAAGAAAATTTCCTGTCTCAATTCAACCACAAAACAACCCAACATCACAAGAACCACACAAACACCAACACAATTCACCATCATCAATAATTCACCCATACCTCCAACTAATAATACAAAAACCATCTCAAAAAATGAAAGCAGATTTAATATTTCAAAATAATGAAAGACTCAAACCTCTAAAGACATGACTATGGAGCAAACTAAGAGTTTTTCAAGAAAAAGAAACTTAACAACCAATTAAACTATAGCCCACGCGAACAATTGCAGGGCTCACCAGGAATATGCCGCTCGGATCCTCTAGCCAACGCGATCCTCACCGACACCTGCATTCTCTAAAAAAATAATAGCGAGGAGTGAGCCGCTAGCTTAGTGAGTAATAAACTTAACCACAACCGTTTTAATGGAGACAAGTCAGAAAACATCATGAAGTAAACCAATAGTTCAGTAATAAACTTTAAAAAGCATCGTATCATATCAAATATTACTATTTTGGGAGGTTTCCAAGAATGAATCATGTAATCAGTGTGACAATCTTCATTAAGAATAGCCCATAACAGTGAACCCCTCATAAATGAGTCAAATATCATATCAGTATGCTAGCTCTACCTTTCCACTAGCGGGGGTTATAACAGACATCAGTAAATACAAGGTGCACCAGGTCTAATGATTCCGCCGTTAGCTACGGGATTCAAATCAAGGTCTACTCCCATTTATAAATTCTTTGTAAACAATAGGATATTCATATGAAAATATTTTTCAGAATAATACATATCATTTAAAGTTCATATCAAATCATGTTACATATAAACTCGAGTAAAAACACATGTCAAAAATACTTAATTCTCTTGTAAGTGAAAATGTTCACCGTAATAATATCATATCTTAAATAACCACTTCAATATCATATCAAGATTATATCTCAAATAGCCATTTCAATATCATATCGAGATCATATCTCAAATAATCATTTCAATATCAAATCGAGATCATATCTCAAATAACCTTTTCAATATCATATCAAGATCATATCTCAAATAACCTTTTCAATATCATATCAAAATCATATCTCAAATAACCGTTTCAATATCATATCAAATAAAGGACTTGTCCCACATGCAATTTCAAAGTCTATCACAACTCATTGTTTCATCAAAAACATGAATAAATACACAAATCATGGTAAGATTACTACTCACAGTACAATTTTCGGAATACCAACTTGTTACCTCGAACAATTGATAGGACTCCCTTCGATCGAATCTAAAATCATATCATATCAATCTCAAGTTAATACTCTTGTTTGGACTAATTTCATGATAAAACTGAACTACCCAACCCTTAAGGTTTTATGATAACCTTCAATTTCTTAAACTTTGTATCCAAAACAACATCTTATTATCCAAAATTATTGTCTTTAGTAACTAAATTTGAATACCCAAATCAAATTAACTTGACTAAAATTTACAATAAAAATATAGAAACAAATTTACCTTAATCCGAAATAATTTTCAATCAACCCTTAAGCTTATCCTTTCTTTCACAGAACAAAAGACTTGATTTTTTTTTCTCTGGTTTGACCGTAGCTAGGCAGAAGTATGCCTTTGCTATCTATTGTAGTAACCCTAAGGTAATGGGCATCTAAGCCCTTAACACACACACACACACACACACACACACACACATATATATATATATATATATATATATATATATATATATATATATATATATATATATATATATATATATATATAATATAAATAACTTAAATACCAACTCTTTTGGAAGTAATTACACTCTCTCCCACTTTTTTAATTACTTTACTCTCTCTCCCTATTAATATACGTAACATAGCCAACATATACATAACATTCTGTACATATGTTGGAATTTTTGTAATATGTTTAGGGAGTTGAAATTTTTTGTAATATTAAAAACATGAGTTGTGTATTTATGTAATTTTTAGATATATATAATATTCCCATTTGAGCATAATAGTGGAAGATTGGGCCATGCCATTTCCCTTACATTATTAATCCCAATAAAAATGAAAAAGAATGGGCCACTCACTTCCTATATATAATTACTCCCTTTAAAAAAATTCTTTTTTTTTTATTTCAATAATAATGTGGGGTATTACATTTAATCTCTTTTATGCTATTTTCTTAATTCATAATTGTTCAAGTACCTCTCCCTCTCTTTTAAGTTTTATGCTAATTTCTCCTCTAATGTTCTCCAAGTTCTATTTAATTGTAATTCTTTAAACATTGTTATTAACTATTTTGTTCCCTATATATTTTTCTTTAAAGAGACAGGAATTGAGAAGCCAAGCATTAGGACTTTTGCAAAACGTGGACGAGATGTGGATGGTGACACACATTATGAGGCCAATTTTGTAATTCCTGAAGACTTTGGGGGGGTTGGTGCAGTTTCAGTAGAAAATGAGCACCAAAAGGAAATATATGTGAAGAATATAGTAATCGATGGATTCCCCTATGGTAAAGTTAACATTACTTGCAACTCTTGGGTCCATACAAAATTTGATAATCCTGAAAAAAGGATTTTCTTCACTAATAAGGTTTGGCCAAAATTCCCCCTTCTCTTTTTATTTATACTTTATTTATCCATAAATAATTATCAAATTATTTCTATCTCATACAATTGGAGAGACACAATAAAAAAATTTGATTCATTAGGCGAGATTTTATTGTCCAAACTAAGAATTCACAGAAGTAATATACAACTTTAAGTAAAATATTTAATTCTTCAAAAATCAAAGGATCAAACCATTGAAGTGTAAATAGATATCATAGCAAAAAAATTTAAAAAATGATAACTTCATGCCAGATATAGACACTTAAACTTAGAATGTTGGGTTTATTCTTATGTCATGAAATTTAAAAATATTACAGTGCATGTGAAATAAATAGATTAAAATCAAATTAATGACTAAAATGTATAAATATTTATAATTATTTATAAAAATAATAATATATATTTAAATAATTTTAAAATTTATGTATATAATTTATCGGTTCGATTTAATTATTTTTTCAATTTTCTTAGTAAAATTAAAACCAAACTAAATATTATCTCTATTTTTAAAATTTAAAATCAAATAAAAATAAATTTCAATTTTTTAATTTGATTTGATCTTGCACCAAATCATGAATATTATCTAGAGCCACTTTTTTACAATCCCAATGAGCTTTTAGGCCTGTTCAAAAGAAAATCAAATTAGCTTTGAGATAATGAAAAGATCGAAAGTAACAAAAAATGTATGACTCATTCTAAATCACAAAATTACTTGTCAGATCAACTATATTTTTATTTATTTAATTATTTCTTCAACATTTAATATTTCTTTCTACGCATGGCTGCAGTCATATATACCATCTCAAACTCCAAGTGGACTAAAGAGGTTAAGGGAGAAAGAACTTGTGACAGTGAGAGGTGATGGATTTGGAGAAAGAATAAAATTTGAGAGGATTTATGACTATGATGTTTATAACGATATTGGTGATCCTGATGGAAATGGTGATGGTAAAAGACCAGTACTTGGTGGAAAAGAATTACCTTATCCTAGAAGGTGCAGAACTGGTAGACCAAGAAGCAAAAAAGGTAGTAGTACATTATTTCATAAGCAAACATGTTACTTGATCCCTCTAGCATGTCTATCTATGTGCATCTAGTGCAGAATCTGTTCTCATAATGAGGTAATAATACAAGCATAAGAAAAACAGGTGTTTACTACTATTAGTCCCTAAGTTACACACTGCAAGTGGCTAACGTTTCTCTGATTTGCAAACTCTCATTAAGGGCTTAATATATATAGCATAAAGGTGTCAAACGGGCCGGGCCAACCCGGAACCGGCCCTCCCATTTTAACCGGGTTGTGGGCCGGTTAAGGGCCGGGTTTGACGTTAATCGGGCCGGGCCGGCCGGGCCAAACAATAAAAAAATTAAAACCCACCCTAACCCGGCCCACTTAATCCAATCCGGTCAAACCCGGTTAAAAACCGGTCAAACCCGTTTAAAAAATAAATAAAAAATCCAATATACACTATATACACTCCAATATACAATATATATTTTTTAAAAAATATATAAAGTATAAACAATTACACATATATACGTACCATTCAATATATAATTATATATGACTATACGTACTACTTTAAATAAAACATATGCTATAATAGTATAATATATATATATATATACACACTACAATATATATACGTTAAATATATACTACTTTAGAAGATATATACACATATATATGCACCATTCAATATATATGTACTACTTTAAATAAAATATATACTACAATATACATATATATATACACAACAATATGTATATATATATAGTTACATACTAATTTATAAAACATATGCACTTGTATACTTTAAAGATATACGTCTAAAGAAGATATATACACATATATACGCACCATTCAATATATATGTACTACTTTAAAAAAAGTATATACTACAATATATATACTAATTTATAAAACATAAAGTAATGTATACGTTAAATATACACGTCTATAGAAGATCTATTCACATATATACACTCTATTCTATGTATATGTAATACTTTAAATGAGACATACTACAATATATATACATTACAATATATATTTGTATAGTTATATACTAATTTATAAAATATATACACATGTATACATTAAATATACACGTCTATAAAAGATCCATTCACATATATACACTCTATTCTATGTATATGTAATACTTTAAATGAAATATACTATAATGTATATACATTACAATATATATTTGTATAGTTATATACTAATTTATAAAACATATACACATGTATACGTTAAATATACACGTCTATAGAAGATCTATTCACATATATACACTCTATTCTATGTATACGCACCATTCAATGTATATATACTGCTACTTATAAAATATACTACATTATATATACATTACAATATATATAGATATACTTATATACTAATTTATAAAACATATACACATGTATACATTAAATATACACTTCTATAGAAGATATATACACGTGTATATGCACCATTTAATGTATATATACTACTACTTATAAAATATACTACATTATATATACATTACAATATGTATAGATATACTTATATACTAATTTATAAAACATATACACATGTGTACGTTAAATATACACTTCTATAGAAGATATATGCACAAATATACAAAACATATGCTACTTAATATAATAAATTAATAATATTTGGTAGTAAATTAATAATATATTAGAAGTAAGTTTTTAATTTAAAGTAGAAAACTAGAAATTCAATTTAAAATTTTAAATCGTTAAATAAAAAAAAATAAAAAACAAGGACTAAGGAGTGAATGAATTTGGGGAATTTTATTGATTGCAAAATGATCCAAAATTTATAATTTACATGAATGAAAAATCTATAAATTATGCATCATTTTTTCCAACTCATTCATGTTAATATTAATGGGAACTTGCATAGGATAGTCAAAGTCAACGGGGGCAAAACCATGCATTGGACTTGATTCTGCTAAGTTCTCCCGTGAAGTCATAATTTCTTCAAGTTTCAGCTCGTCGCTCGGCTCCAGTTCCATTCCTTGGTTTCTTCTTTCCCCTCTAATCCAATCTCTGAGGCAAACTAGAACATTCATTGCATTGTTTCCCAATGAGTGTCGGTTGTCTCCAAGCTGCTGTCGTCCCTGACTAAAGGTGTTCTCTGATGCAACGGTTGACATTGAAACATTCAAGATATCTCTAGCTAATCTTGAAAGCACAGGATATTGTGTTTCATTACTCCTCCACCAATCCAACGTGTTGATCCATCGTCTGCGATCCTCTGGTGCCGTCTGAAGATAATATTTCAGCTCTTCCCGATAAGTTGATGTGTAAGTTCTGTCATCAATACTGTTCCAACAATTTAAATCATAAAACGAATCAGAAAAACCACTATGTGCCGGCCTTTTAGAAGATGATGGCTCCTTGGGAGGATGAGGAGCGACAGTTGGAGTGATATTTGTAGGTACGGCTAAATCAAATAAATCAGCATAGTGATTATATAGTTTTTCTATGTAATCCTTTGCATCAGCCGTAGCCGTCCACAAATCAGGTTGTACTTGTTCAGAATCATGGTTAGTATTTATTTCTAAGTTAGTATAAATAAGAGTACTAAAGTGACACATATGATTATATTTCATGCACGGATTTAGCATAGCACCAACCAAGTAAATAGGGGGAATCGGGAAAAAATATTTTTTAAATTTCGTAAACATGGCGCCAACAGCTTCTTTATAACCTTCTTTATTTTTATATTCTTTGAGCAAACCAGAAATATCGGCTATATATGCCAAAATATTACAAACAGTAGGATAATAAGCACCGGAAAATTCAACCGTAGCTACATAAAATTTTTCTAAAAACTTAACAAGATCATTAATTACAACCCAATCAGAATTATGTAGCATGCAATCAGCAGAATCAGCAAATAAACCGCAATGTTGGTTAAAAGCTAGTGTAATAGGAATTCTATATTTATAACAAGTTTTTAAAAATTCATACGTAGAATTCCATCTAGTATCAATTTCCTCAAGCATCAAAATCGGTGTAAGTCCATTTTCTTGACATTTAACTTTAAATTCTCTAATTCTCGATCTACGATTATTTCCTTGAATAAAATCAACGACAAGATGAATTTTTTCAATATAAAGCTCAAAAAACTCAAGACCATCTTTAACAATTAAATTATATATATGACATGCACACTTAATATGAAAAATTTCAGGCAAGGCGGAGATAGCGTAGATTTTATTTTTGTTATATCAGTCTTGTTGTTAGAAGCATTATCAAAAGCAATACATAAAATTTTATTTTCGATACCATAATATACGACAATTTTAACAATAGAATCAACAATAAATTATCTAGTATGTTTACGATCTTCATCATATAAAAAAGTAAGAATACGTTTTTGCATCACGAAATTACTATCCATCCAATGACAAGTAACAGTTAAATAATAATTTTTATTTACAGCACGACCAAGATCAGAAGTTAGGGACAATCTACATTGAATATTTTTTAACAATGTTGATAAATAAAAATAATATTGTGAATGGAGTCTAAAAATATCAGACCGACAAGTAGTTCTAGGAATATCATTAAACATAGGATTATAAATTGCTTGTATATAACGAATAAAGGCATCAGAAGAAGGAAAACTAAAAGGCAAACAACCCACAGTTACCATTTTAGCTATTTCTTCCCTGTCCCTCAATTTATTATACTTCTTCGATATGTGACCGGTTGCTGGGTCCATTCTAGTTTGCGTTGATCCACCAACATCCCCACCACCTTTTGCAATATTTAACTCTCTTTTGTGATCTTCAGCTATATGTCTCATTAACGTACCCGTACCCCCTTGCTTGCCTCCACTTCTATGCTTATATATTTGTTGACAAATATTGCATTGCACCTCAATATCTGATATACGTTCAAAAAATAGCCATGCAATACTAGTTCTTTTACGAAGTTTTGGGGCATTGGGAGGACGGGAAGGGAGATTAACTGATTCAGATCTAACGTTAGCATCTCCTACTGCGGGTGTCTCAGCAATATTTTCATTATCTTCATCTAAATTAACCGCATCTACTTCATTTTCTTCTTCTATACCGTAATTTTCCTGAGCTTCTACATAATCCATATCGTGAGCACCTACACCTATTTCTTCCTCAAAAGGTGTACCAAACGGTATCGGAGGCGAAGGCACACGGGTATATCTACTACTTGAACTACCTCTACCGCTAGTAATTCGCTTTTTACTACTACTACCGCTTCCGGGACAAATTTTTTTAACACCTTTAGTAGCGAGGTTTCTTAATTTATCCATAATATAAATTAAATTAAACTAAAAATATTCAAAATACACAAATATAATAAAATTAATTATTAAACAATTAATACAATAAATAAAAATTAAACGTAAGAGATGGAACGACAATACCAAATTTTGGAAGTATCCGAAAATTGCGACTTTAGAAACTTCCGCTCGTACTTTGTAAACGAAAAATTAAAAAATTAAAGTGAACACTTTAAGAAATTAAATATATTGAATATTTGAGAATTGAGAATTGAGATTTGAGAGAGAATGAAATTTGAGAGAGTGGAAAATTGTGTGAAAAATGAATTGAAGTTGTAGGGTATTTATAGATTTTTTTTTGGGATTAAAAAATATTTTTTAAAGTTTTTTTTTTCTTTTACTAAATGGGCCCAAACTAGCTGTTTGGACCCAAAAATGGCTATATAGCCGTTGGGCCAACGGCTAGTTTGGCCCAAAATCCAAAATATCTTTTTTTTTTTTTTTTTAAAAAAAATTTTTTGGGCCGGATTAACCGGGCCCATTTTAACAAAATAACCGGCCCGAAACCCTAAAGCCCTAAGGCTTACCGGGTTGGGTCAAACCGGTCCGGGTTAGGTAATCGGGACGGGTCGGGCCGGTCGACTTGACACCCATAATATAGCATTGTTGCATACTAACCTTCTCCGGTCAATCTTTTGGAGCTCTTTTTCATCTTCAGATACATCTTGTTTACTAAGAAGGTTGGCCAACTTAGAAGTTCCTCTTCATCCCATCCTACCTCCTCATAGTAATTTTGGGCTTTAAGAATCTTTTGCACTATCCAATATTCCTGCTTAGGTTGTATCTCTCATATTAACTTAAGCTTCCAATAGTACATATATATATGCACTCACTGAATTCACTTTTTGCCTTTCTTTCTACTTAGGCTCCACAACAGTTTACACTCAGTTGCCTTGTTCCATGTGGCAATGTCTAGGAAGAAATTCAAATAACCAACAACTTTTGTCCAACATAAAGTTTAATTCCTTGACAATCAATGCTTTCCCGAAAGAATGAACTCCTCCAGACTCAAAGAAAGTTCCTACAAATGGTTCTATATACTTGCTCACATTCTTTGGCATAAAAATATTTTGCTCAAAAGATTTGGATTGAAAAGAGCACATGTTTAATCACTCGTACCCTACCTGCATAGGATATGAATAGTAATAATCACTCCCCACTCCAGATACAGACTTTATTAGTAACAATTGTTGGTCTCTATTGAATACAACCCTATCTTTCATTATTAATGGATTGACCAAGGGAGATTGCTCATCATAGAACCGCAGTAGGGATTTTAGTACCCAATTTATTTAGGTCGAGTACGACCATCCATGTTGACTTTGTTAGTATGTTTAACCTATTTTGAGCTAACCTTTGCTTCAAATTGGGATGAAAATATGTTGTATTAACATCTCCTAATTTGATCGACTGCACCCTTGATTTTTGTTTATGATGCTCTCCTCCATATTTAGGCAATTTTCAAGATTCATTTTCATTTGCATTTGTTTCTCATCTTTTATATGCTCTACAGATTGTGTTGGTACTCTCATGTCCTTTTACATCAATACAAGTTATTGCCTAAAACTGTTGATTCTGTCTTCAAAAACCCTAAACTCAACTGTATTTAGTTTCTCTATAGCTTGCTTAACATAGTTAAGATTTCTCCAAATGCCTACTATCTTGCACCTTCAAAAACCTCTAAATCACACTTCTCAATAGTCTTGGGAAAATTCGCATGATCATTCATGTGATTTAGGAATTTGAAAGGCCTTGTTCTTCTGTCCTCATCTTGTGCTAGGAATAAACTCACTAGAGAATGGTTAGAGCATCTAGGATCCACCATTGTCAATATCTATCTAGCATTCACCAATCGATAAATTCATAGTGCTATAAGTATGACTATTTTTCCTAGTATACTCTCGTCCACTAGTCTTTAGAACTGACATTCTTGTATCCTCTAAGAATTCATTAAAATCTCTGAGCTCAACTTCTATTGGAGTAGTACCAATCACTCTATCCTCTACTACTTTGATTGTATCATAATCCCCAAAGCAATCCATGGTACCCACTGTTAGCTACGAAGATTCCTCAAATCAATCCACAAGTCCCCTCTTCCTCCTTGTGTATAAAGCCTGCATTAGCAGTGAAAGTAAAGTTTACATTCAAGACTCCAATATGGACTATAGTGTGTGTACACTGTGTTGAAATAAACTACAAGCTAACATGTGTATAGGCAGAACTCCATATCACCCATATCCTTCCCCTATCTCTATAGGCATAGTTGTCTACCCATAAACATACAGGTGAAATCTTCCTCATAATTAATCTGACCTACATTCTGCTCCTTATTTTTATGTTCTTTTAGTACTAAAATACTGAAATTATTACTAGTGATGAACACCTTTTTTGCTTATAAATTTTATTCAACCCCCTAATATTTCATGTAACTAGCATCATGTAGACAAAGAGTTTAGATTTGCGGAGGCCACCACCCTATCATAGTTACATGTCCGCTGACCTATTGAAGTCATTAATACTGTTTACCCAGGCACTAGCAAAGATTTCTTCACACTTCTAGCTGTAGATTTACCTCTTACCTCCTCCTATTTATCCTCCTCATGTCTAGTGTTCTGACTCAACTTGACCCAACCTTGGAGACACTGGTTGTAAGCCCATCCCTACTGGAGGTGCTTTGATACTCCTTCTTACGTACCATTGAAGGGTTCATATTTAGGTACTGTCTTGATCTGTGCACCAGGTTTAGGGCGCTATCTTTGGGTACCTGTTGCCTTGGCTTTGGTACAATAGGTTCTGTGGTTTGGACAACAGGTGGGCATTTATGTCCAACTTGTAGATACTTTTGACAATATGCAGGTATTCATTCATAAATCACCTTCTTATCAAACATTATTCTTCCATTTGGATCTTCTACTTTGACAGTTAGTGGGAGCTTCTAATTAGTGATACCAAGCTCAGTCAAAACTCTGGCATAAGAGATTTCAGCCACCTTATTATGCATTCATCATCATATAAAGGAAGTCCCAATCCACTATTAAGATTTGGGACTTATTTTACCCGGATTGGAATTGTTTGCAAGACCTCTTCACAAAGATCAAAATATGCCGACCGTGATAATTGGCTTATTGTTCAACGTGTGTGCTCATAAGTATTAACACTTTGTCTCTATCTTCCAGGATCACAAAGCGTACAAGGAAATATAAGTCATTGTGGTAATACATAGCAGGCATAGTAATTTAATTCCATTGTGCAACAATGTACCTCTCAAGGCTAGCAGATGCTGCATATATAGAAGTTAAACTTCAATTGAATTTTTGTAATATTTTTTAAAAATCTTTGTACGTGCATGCATGCAGATCCATTATCAGAATCAAGGAGTAACTCTGTGTACGTACCAAGAGATGAAACATTTTCAGAAGAGAAGAGCTTAACATTCTCCAGCAACGCCGTTTACTCAGTCCTACAGGCTGTTGTTCCTGTGTTGGAGTTGGTCGACCGCAACCACGAGTATCTACATTTTCCATCCACTGGCTCACAGTTCAACGTCAACGTCGATATTCCTAGACTTGGCAATAAAAAAAATGGCAAGTTTAATTTCATACCAACGCTCATTAAGGCTATGTCTGACATTCAAAAGGATGTCATGCTCCCTGAAACTCCTCAATTGCTTCAAAGTAAGTACCCAAAAAGTCAAAAACCTACGACTCCCTCGCCCATCCATCTTTACTGATTCACTATGTTAAAAATAGATGTCGAATAATATTTGTCTACTTTGAAAAACTAATGAATAATTTACCCTTTCCTATCTATTTTATCCTATACATTAAATAAAATTCATTATCCAATGACCAATGTATTTCCCAAAACATTAAATTTATTATATTCAAAAGGTAATATAGTAAAAATTACCCTTATCATTTACTATTTCTTAATTTGTGTGTCAAGTCAATAGGGGACGACTATTTATGGATGGAGGGAGTATAAATTAACTGTGTTGCTTGAGTTTCTTTTAAATGTTAACGGGTGCAGTGTCGAGTTCACTTAAATTAGTGATTTCTGAAGGAGTAAACACAGGTATGCGAATTATTATATTTGAAGAATCCAAAAAATTTAATTAATCATTTGCATTTTGCTTTTTGTGGTTGGATGTACATTTATTTTCATTTGATATCATGCATCTAATAAAGAAGGAGAAATCTATTTATTGCATAAAAACTTATATGTTCTTCGGATCCTTCAAAAATACTGTCATATTGATTTGAACTCTCAAAAAAGGCATTATATTTGGATAATTCAACATCGGTGCATGGCATTTTTTAAGGATATATCTAAGGAATAGAGAAGCACATGTGGCTCTAGAAACATATATATATTGATCGGATCCTTCAAAAATATCAATGTATCCTTTAATTTATTTCTAAATAATCCTACATATATGGTTTGATTAATTATTGCATTTTGCTTCTTGTAGTTGGATCAATATATATATTTTCACGTGATACCAAGAAACATTTGTGAAAAATAAAAATAAAAATCCAAATATTATATTTATAGAAATCTATATGTTGATTGGACTCTTTAAATCATTCATATTTTTCAAAAAATTCACAATATTCAGATAATTAGACACATGAGTGCGATGACATTTTTAAAAATTTCTTGGAGAAATTAATGTTATATAATTTTTATATATATATTTATGACAGGGGACAAGTTTTCTTGGTTTAGAGATGTGGAATTTGCTCGTCAAACCTTAGCTAGCTTCAACCCATATAGTATACGATTGGTCAAGGTATATATGTTATTGCCTTAATTTTTTTTTTTTTTTAATATCACTTTATTTCCATAAAATTAACTGGCATTTATTTTGATTTCAATTTATCTTGCTTTATATATACTAGTTAAGTGTACGTACTTTGCACGTGTATATCACGTTAACTATAATCTTTGAATATGAAACGAACAAATTATTGTCGTTTTGGGATATTTTCTTAAAACTACAATAATAAGTGTTCATTAATCGATGGGATTATTATTTCTCTTCTTATAATATGATGAGTATTGGATAGTATTCAATTGTAAATCTAGTTCTTAATGTTGAATAGAAAAGTCTTGTAAAAGAATATTATTTGGTTTGAATTTTTAATTTGAGAAAATAGTTCTTCTTCTTACCATATATTTTAGAACTCTTTAAATATTAATTCTCCTAATATTTACTACCATATATTTTTTTCTTACCAAATAATTTAGGACTCTTCAATTTTTAAAATATATTACTCTCTTACAAAAATATTTTAGGACTCCTTAATTTTAAATATTATAAAAATAAATAATAATTAAAGAAAATAAGTGAAAAGACAATTTTGTCTATTGCAGAGTCTTTTAATGATGGACAAAAAGTTTAAATCATTTTTCTAAGGGTCTTCACACATTTAATATATATATATATATATATATATATATATATATATATATATATTTGGTAAATAATATTGTACTAACAAGTCCCAGTGTAGAATATCACCACCTGTACCACCAAAACTACTTGGTGAATCTTGTCTATGGTATTATCGGGAGTGATAATTTTTATTTTGTTTGTTCTTTTATTATTCCTTATCTAGTGTTGGTGTACTATAGCACAAATTATAATAGTTACAGTTGAAATAATAAAATGAACACAAATTGAAGAAAATAAGATAATCTTTTTTTTGGTTGAGGCGCATATATCTAACTCTCTTTAAGGAGATTCAAATTCACTGCGGCATAATCTATGCCGATTCAGCAGTATATCTCGTGACTTGTCCCCTCTAGGATATAACAATCCATCAACGATGTACAACTCAAGCAACTCCAAATTAATTAAAGAGTCCAAAGTTTCACCATAAGAACATCTTCCTTCAACATATATTTACTCTTTTTGTATAGTGAATGTAGTTAAAGACTTAGAATATTTTCTTTGTCTCAACTCTCTCTTTCACTAATATAATTACTCTCTTTTGTATAGTGAATATAGTTGTAGATTTAGAATATTTTCTTTGTCTCAACTCTTTCTTTCACTACTACACACTATAATCTTTTTCACGCTTATCATTTTTCCTTGTATATACAATAACATGCAAGATCACCTCTATTTATAGGTGATGTATTCATCATTGTATTGAATAAGAAGAATTAAGAAGGGTGGTAAACAGGAAAGATCAATAGTCTTTAGGTTACAAAAGTTACAAGAAACTAATGGCACTAATAGCCATGAGAGTTACAACAAAATAATGAGAGAATCTGCAAATTACTAAAGGCCACATTCTATCACCATATTCTTAACAATTAGAGTAATGTGGGTAGATAAATAGTCTTATTGTTACATATGTTACATGCGACTAATAACTATGGAGTTACAACAACTAAAGGTCATATAAGTTACAAGGCATATTGTGGTAGATTATGGAGAAATAAAGTGTTAGAAGTTAGTTATCAAAATATAATGACACCACTTTCTCCACTTTGGGTGTGCTTGGTACGAAGGAAAATGTTTTCCTAGAAAATAAGTTGATTTCTTACTTGTTTTCCAATGTTTGGTTGGTGGATGAAAAATATTTTGCGAAAAATATTTTATAGTGTTTGGTAGGTAAATGAAAAAATATTTTACAAAAAATACATTCTGGTGTTTAGCTAAAGTGTAAAAATACATTTTAGAAAAATAATTTTGATCTCCAAAAATACTTTTTTTAGGGTGCGTTCGATACGAAGGAGGAAAAATATTTTCTAGAAAAATAAGTTATTTCTTACTTATATTCGTGTGATCGTTATTCAAATTGGATAAGTATATATTTTCTAAAAGTATTTGTATATATTTAACAAAAACAATGAGAACGAATAGAATAAAAAGGGTGGGATAAGAAAAAAGTTTTGAATTTTTTATAAAAATAAATTAAAAATATTAAATTTTTTTGGAGAGGGAGTTGGTAGGTGGGGGTTGGGGTTGTCAAAATAGGTAATAAGGATGGGGTAAGAAAATAATTTTGATTTTTTAAAAAACAAATTAATTTTTTTGGGGGCTTGGGGGGGCTAGTAGGGGGTGGGGTAAAGGAGAAAGAGTGGGGTAAGAAAAAAATTTGAAATATTTTTTTTTGAATGGGGTGTATTAGGGGGTGGGGGTCGGGGTAGGGGAGTGAGGGTGGGGTAAGGAAAAAATTGAAATGTTTCAAAAAATTAATTTTAAAAAATATATTTTTTGGGGGGAGGGGGAAGGAGGAGGTTGGTAAGGGAGGGGTCAGGTAGGGGAGGTAAGAAAAAAGTTTAGATTTTTTTTTAATTTTTTTTTTTTTTTTGGAAGGGAGTAGGGTTTTGGGTAGGGGATGAGATAAGAAAATTTTTTTAAATATTTTTTTTAATTCGGGTGTTAAGGGGTGGGGCGAGGCGGGGGATTGAGGGTCGGAGTTGGGATGGATGATTTTGAGAGTTGTATGAATATTTCAACTTAAGAGTGAGGTTGAAAGAGAGTTTTGAAAAATGTTTTCCTTACATTTTGAAAGGAAAAAATTAGTTGATTTGAAAAACATTTTCCAAAACCTTTAAGCCAACCATAAATGAGAAAATTGAAAAACATTTTCTGGAAAATGTTTTCCTTCATACCAAACACATCCTTTATGTTCATAAATTATCATGCAAATTAAGATTTTAATATTAAAATGCATAATAACACGAACATCTACATTGTTTTATTTTGAGCCGGGAGTCTATCGGAAACAATCTCTCTACCATATTTGAGGTTGAGGTAGTGGTATGGACTACATATACTTACCCTTCCCATATCCCACTTGGTGGGAATATACCGAGTATGTTGTTGTTGTAGCTTCCTCCAAGGTACCTATTGAAACACACCTAGGATTGTATTGTACACTGTTCTGAAGGAGAAGTTAGGCATTTGATGCACTTCTTCAAAGCTATATCCAGCTTCTTTCATGTAGTATTTGGCTTTAACAAAAGGGTTATATCTAACAAAAGGCATGTTAGTATTCTTTAAAAAAAATATTGCCATCACTTTTGGTTTTTGGGCTGGCAATACCCTCCTATTCAATTCATCAATTTATGAAACAAGCAGAAGAGAGGAAGATAGAACCATACCTCCAAGAGAAGTCACACAATGCAGGACTATAATGTACAGTCATCAAAAGTAAAGAGATTAGCTATACAAGATATCTTTCCACATCTATTGGTGGTTGGTGCTTCTGATGAGTTTCTTGAGTCATGTTTTTGTAATTTTTCTACTTGATCATGTTAGTGAATGGTTATGATTAAAAAGTCTAGTTCTAAGATGAACATTTTAAAATCATTTTATCTGAAACAACTGTTTGCATTGAGAGTTAGAAAAACTATGTACCATTATATGACCTTATAGTCTTCACATGAACACCAAATTGATTCTTAATCAACAACATATCCAGTATATTCTCACAAAGTGGGTCTGGGGAGGGTAAAGTATATAGGCAAAGTGGTCTGGGGAAGATAAAGTGTATACATAGTTCATATCACTACCTCAGATAATGTAGAAAAACTATTTCCGATAGACCCCGGCTCAGGATAGATATTGTTGAAGTGTGTGGCCATTTCATCTAAAAGCTTACAATGTTAGAGAGATCACACTTCTTTATTATTTAATTATATTCTCAACACGCCCCTCACATGCGGGCCTTTTTTTTTTTTCATGGATCAAGCACGTGAAAATTCTTTTAATAATGGGTGGCGGTGAGATTCGATTCCAGGACCTTCACGTGCTCTGATACGATGTTGAAGTGTGTCATCATCTCATCTAAAAGCTTAAACTATTAGAGAGAGCACACTTTTTTATTATTTAATTATATTTTCAATAGATATAACAGTATAAAAAAAAACATAAAAGTACACAACAAAAATGGAATAACACACCGCTAGATGATAAAGAAAACAAGACACCCACAAGGTAATACAATAAATTATCTATTCAAAATCAAAGACATCACCAAAACACCACGAACAAGCAACTACAGGCGTAGATATAAACAAAAACTCCTACCCACTAACCCTCTACCCTAATCCGCATCCTCCACACCTTACTATCAAGGGGCATGCCATCCATAAGCTGTAATTACTACATATAAATTGTTTGAGAGCCGTAATAAGATTTGAGCTACAATAAATGGATCCAAATATATCTGCTACAATCATTCGTGATTATCAAAAATAGCATTTCTTATCAAAAGTTGAAATTTCATATAGTCCCCAAAGATCCATATATACAATATCAAAGCATACAGCTGGTCTAGTATTACTAATAGAAAATGCTAGTCTAGTGTGTTTGGTTAAGGGACAGATATGACAATTACTCAAAGACTCAATGTCCTTATTCTTCTTCAAGAGATTTGGTGACTTCAACGCTTGAGAAGAGGAATGACCAAGTCTTTTATGCCATAGATTGATATGCTCCACAGAAGCTCTTACAATCAAGTTCCGATGATCTCGAGCCTTTTTCCTTACCAATTCCCTTCATCCCGCCACTGTAAAGGTCCTAAAATACACAAAAAAACAGGGTAGAAAGAGACAAAACAAGAAAGTTGTCTAATGATTTTGGCCATACTGATAACAAATTGAATTTGAAATAAGGTACAAATACATCCTTCATAACTTCATTCTTAAAAACAAATGCCTCTCCAATGTGTTATATGTTAACTTTGGCTCCAGTAGGAAGATTCACCTTATCTCTTTCTAATTTAACTATTTTATGGCTCTTTGAAAATATATCCTTATTTGCTACAATATGGAAAGTACTAGAATCTACAATCAATTCTTGTGATAAAGCATGAGACAATAGACAAGTAGCTATGACATATTGACTTGCTTCATCTCTTGTGTATCTTTGTTTAATAGCTCCATAATCAGCTTGTATTCTCCATCTGTGATCCCTTGCCCCTTGGCTAAGGTAACATTGTTTATCTCTTTGTTCGCCTCATGACTAATCAAGGCAATCCGACTTGCATACCCATAGAAGTTGTTCCCAGTGAAATTATTTGTTGAATGTTGGGTGTTAACTTGGCCTACATACTAATGTTCGTGATGTCTATTGGCGCATACATCCTGTCTTGGAAGATATCTCATGATTGATCTTTCCTATCTCAGTAGATTGTCCATATCTCAGTATCCCATAGTGTTTAGTTTCTATTTAGGAGAAGATACAATTCTCTATTAGTTGATTCTTTACTTATTTAATTTGTATTCTCTTGTATATATACACGTACATATCGGTGAAATCAATAGAAGCTTTTATATACTTTACTCATCTTTACATGGTATCAGAAACCTCGCTATACTCTAACGAGTAAGATTTTTTTTTCTCTCCCACCCACCCTTCACAAATGGCAGACACTCCTCGAGTTGTTAATGCTGAAAACAACGTCAGCCCGATGGTTGTTCAATTTAACCTTGTGTCCTAATTGCCCATTAAATTACTTGGCAGCCACAATTTTGCAACGTGGAAGGCGCAATTCTCCATGCTTATGCATGGTCTGATCTCTATGGTCATCTTGATGGGTCTATACCTTCCCCATCTCGCACTATCACAACTGGCACAGCCACTAGTGCCAATCCTGCATTTACTCTTTGGTTTCGACAAGACCAACTCATTCAAAATGCACTTATGGCATCTGTTGATCCAATAATTACCACAACTATTGCAGCAGCTACCTCAGCAAAGACAGCCTGGGATGCACTGCACATCGCCTATGCGAACAAGTCCCAAACCAGAATTTTCAGTCTGCATGATCGACTTGTGCGTCTGACCAAAGAATTCCAGCCAGTCATCGAATATTTGCAAACTGTTCGATCTATTTCTGACGAACTCTCTACTGCTGGGGCTCCGGTCTCCAACTTTGAACTTATTGTCAAGATCCTTAGTGGTTTGGGTCCAGAGTTTCGTGAGATCTCTGGTGCCATCCGTGCTCGTGACTCCACTATTACTTATAAAGAACTCTACGAAAAGCTTCTGGATCATGAGCTTTTCTTTCGACATGAAGAGTCAAAAAAAGTTTCCAATCAGATTACTGCTGCTGTTGCTGCTACCTCTGCTGCTACCTTCAAGAAGCCTGTTACTTCGAACAATCACACCAATTGTCGTCTCAGCAATAATAATGGCAACAACCAATAGTGGTGGTCCAACAATCACTTTACTTCACACAATCCACGACGATATTCGACCACCACCAACTCTTCTAATGGTGTTCACTGTCAGTTGTGCAACAAACCAGGTCATGTTTCTATTGTTTGTCTATCGAAATCTCACAATCACTTTGAGGCGAAAGCCAATTATGTTTCAGGATTATGGGCATCAGAAAATCCTTGGATTCTCGACTCTGGTGCGTCTCATCACATCACTGCCAAACCTCAAAATTTGCAGCCATACAATACTCTTTGTGCTCCTAGCATTAAATGCAATTTACTCTCTGTCTCTAAATTTTGTCAAGATAACCTAACCTCTATTGAATTCTTTCCCTTTTTTTGTGAATGACTTGAAAACGCAAACTTCATTGGTGCACAGTCAGAATAAGGAAGGTCTCTATGAGTGGCCAAATTTGCCCTCCTTGTCTTCTCCTCAAGTGCATTTGACCTCCACCAGCGCATCCACTTCTACCTGGCATAGTCGATTGGGTCATCCTAATGCAAGAGTGTTAAATTTTCTTTTGAATAAATTCTCGCTACCTTGCTCGCGAAATTTTTTTTTAGTTTGTAATTCTTGTTCCTCAAATAAGGCCCATCACCATCCTTGTAAACACTTTAGTTTGTCAAGTACCAAACCATTTCAAACAATATTTAATGATTTATGGGGTTCTCTCCGGTTCAATCGATTGACAAGAAATTATACTATTGTATTTTTGTGGATCAGTATACCCGATACACTTGGCTTTACACATTAAAGAATAAAAGTGAGGTTACAAACCTTTTCAAAAACTTTCAAGCATTAATTGAACGTCGTTTTAATACGAAAGTTCTTTCTATCTATACAGATGGTGGTGGCGAATATAAAAGTCTTGATCCATACCTAAGATCTCAGGGTATTGAACATCTTTTATCCCCTCCATACACCCCTCAAAGAGTTGCTCTTGCTGAAAGACGTCATAGACATATTATTGAGATGGCTCGCACTTTACTTCATGAAGCTTCACTTCCACCGACTCTTTGGTCTTTTGCTTGTCAACATGCAGTTTATCTGATAAATCGCTTGCCAACCTCACTTTTACAAAATAAATCACCTTTTCAAATGTTGTTTGGTCATAATCTGGATTACCATTCCTTAAAAACTTTTAGGTGTCTCTGATATCCATGGCTCAAACCTTATTCAAAAAATAAATTAGAGCCACGATCAACACCATGTGTATATTTAGGATTTTTTTTAGTTCATCATTGTCACCAATGTTTTGATACAAAATCTTCTAAAATATATTTATCTCGTGATGTGAGTTTTTTTAAAAATAATTTTCCTTTTCAAAATACATTTTTAAATATTTCTTCAACTTGCAAAGAACTTGCGTGGAAAACCCAACTGATACTACCCCAACAATATCCCCTAGTTTCTCTTCTCCCATAAGTAGCGAATTACTTAGCCCCATACTTATCCCAAGTTCAGATAGCAGCAACGCTCTCAAAGACACTGTCTCCTCTACCTGTGCTCCAACAGAATCTGTAAGTTCAGGTAACTCTTCTCCCCCTTCCTGCAAATTCTGTTGTTCCTACTGATCTCTGTGAAATCCACTCTTATTCCCCATTGCGTTAATCATCGGCTTTTCCAATTGTATACAGTTGCAAAAACAAAACAATATCATCTGCTAGCCAAAATGTCGCTGCTCGTCCCTCCACCTCACTTCCGCTACAACCTTTCCCGGACCCTGCTCAAGCCACAGAACCCCAATAACCTTTTGCTCCTGCTCCAAAACGTGTTGTGACCCGTTCACAGCACAACATTTACAAACCAAAAACCATTCTTGACTTCATGGCTCACTTATCCCCCTCCATCACCCCAACCAACTTCAAACGAGAAAACAATTACCCATAGTGGCAAAGAGCAATGAAAAATGAATTTGATGCATTATTAAATAATCAGACATGGGATTTAGTGCCACATGACCCCACAAAAAACATTGTTTCTTTCAAATGGTTATACAAGTTAAAAAGAAAAGTTGATGGGACAATCGATCGCTACAAGGCTCGACTTATTGCAAAGGGGTTTACACAGTGTCCTGGAGTTAACTATCATGCCATGTTCAGTTCGGTCATCAAACCAACTACTATACATTTGGTTCTCTCTATTGGTATCCAGCGGAATCGACCTCTCCGCCAGTTTGATGTTAACAACTCGTTCTTGCAAGGTCGTCTAGAAGAAGAAGTTTACATGTTCCAACCTCCAGGTTTTTCAGAAGAGCAGTTTGCCTCACACATATGTCGTTTAAAGAAAGCAATATATGCCCTCCATCAAGCCCCTCGGGCGTGGTACAATGAACTTAAGACATTTCTTTTTTATCTAGGATTTATCAAGTCAGAATCTGAGGCCTCACTCTTTATTCACAAAACGTCAAACAATATTTTGTATGCACTAATTTATGTAGACAATATCATTATTACAGGGAATCATAACTCAGAGGTTAATCGGGTTATTGCTCGTCTTGCTGGGCATTTTCCATTAAGGATCTTGGGAATCTGAACTTCTTTCTTGGAGTGGAGGTGCTCCGAACTTCCAAAGGGATCACTTTATCACAGTCCAACTACATCAATGAAATCCTCTCTGACAAAAATATGAAGGACTGTAATTCAGCAAAAACTTCAATGAGTGCCACTGAAGTGCCTCAACTACATGATGAAGCGAAACCAACCGATGCTACTCGCTATAGGAGAGTTCTTGGAAAACTACAGTACTTGTCTTTTACTCGTCCAAACATTAGCTTCTCTGTGAATAAATTATCTCATTTTATGCACTCTCTATCTGAAGTGCACTGGAAAGTACTCAAACTAGTACTCAGGTATCTCCAAGGAATACTTCAGTTCGCTCTTCACATTCAAAGAGGTAATGATTTCAACGTACATATGTACTCTAACGCAAATTGGGCTGGAGATGTGAGTGATCGAGCTTCCACTACTGGTTACATATTATTTTTTGGACAAAATCCTGTGAGCTGGTCTTCAAGAAAACAAAGAACAATTGCTCGCTCATCAACTGAAGCAGAACATCATGCTGTTGCAAGTGCGCTGGCTGAAACTAACTGGGTGACAAATCTTCTAAAAGAATTACATGTTTCACTTTCTCAAAGACCAACCGTTTATGGTGACATTGTTGGTGCAACTTATTTGTATGCAAATCCAGTTTTTCACAGCCTCATGAAGCACATTGCTATAGACTCACTTTGTTCTTAAATAAGTTCAGCAGAATCGAGTTCACATTGTTCATATTCATGATGCAGAAAAAAATGTGAACACTCTAACTAAAGCTCTACCAAATCCAGCCTTTGATAAACACCTATTCAAGCTAGGCTTTGCTACACAATGCCTATTTTGAGGGGGGCGTATTGGCGCATACATCCTATCTTGGAAGATATCTCATGATTGATCTTCCCTATCTCAGTAGATTTTCCATATCTCAATATCCCATAGTGATTTAGTTTTTATTTAGGAGAAGATACAATTCTTTATTAGTTGATTCTTTACTTATTTAGTTTGTATTCTCTTATATATATACACATATATATCAGTGAAATCAATAGAAACTTTTATATACTTTACTCATCTTTACAATGTCCATGTCCGCTAAAGCTTCCATAACCTTGGGTGCTATATCCTCCAAAATGAAATTGTTGACTTGATCCACTTGAGTTTTCATTGTTGTAACTTTGTTTCTTCCTCTACTTCCAATTTGTAGGATAACTTATAAATTTATAGAAATCTTCTCTAGTGTGACTAATAAAGCAGAGAAATAGAGTAGAAGAAAGTAGGTTTATTTGATGAGACTACAGTGGACTTTATATACAGCTGAAATAATCAAAATAAGCTTAAACCAACACCTAGAATGTAGGAATAGAAAACTACGGCTAAACAAACTAACACCTAAATAAGTTGAACAAATCTAATCCTAATCAAATTATATCTATAGTATTAGTATATGTGCACAGTAAAAAGAATGTTACAACACTGGTAAAACACTAATATGCTATTATGCCCCCCCCCCCACCCCCAAGTTAGGTGTGAAGAGACAATATGTAACTTGGAAAGAATTAGCTAGAAAGCTGGCTTGGACAATAGTTTGGTAAGTGGATCAGCAAGTTGATTAGCAACGTGTATGTGCCTCATTTGGACAAATCCATTGCGGGACCTGGTTATGAACAAAGTGAAGATCAACCTCAAGGTGATTCATTTTGGTATGATGTACCGAATTCTCGGCAATGTACGTAAATCCAAGGTTATTACAAAGTATTATAGGTGTATCAAGGAGTGACACATGAAGATCTTTGAGCTAGTGAGTAACCCAATTTGTTTTAGATAAGGCGAAAGCAACTGCACGATATTCAACCTTAGTGGAGGATCTTGATATAGTAGGTTGCTTACGAGAACTCTAGGAGACAGATGTTGTGCCCAAATAAATAATGTAGCTCGAGATAGAGTGGAATCATTGATGTCACCTGCCCAATTTGCACCAGCATAGGCGTAGAGAGAAATCGATTTCTGTGGGGAAATACGAATGTCATATTGTGATGTTTCTTTAAGGTATCGTAGGATATGCTTAACTGCCTTCAAGTTAAGCACAGAAAGATAGGTGTTGAGCTGAGTAAGTTTGTTTATGGAATATGTGACGTCAGGTCGGGTAAATGAAAGGTACTGAAGCTTACCGAGCATACTTCTGTATTCTTTTCCATCAGTTTTAGGTGCTTCATCATCAACTAGTAGGATCTCGAACATGCTCATAGGTGACTGAATACCTTTGCAGTATTGCATATGAGTCTCATATAGAATCTCTTGTATATACTTGGATTGACTGAGAAACAAGCCATCAACATTCCTGTGTACTTCAACACCCAAGAAATAGTGTAATAAACCAAGGTACTTCAGAGAAAAAATTTTTGAAAGAGAGGTAACAACATGTTGAATGGGTGTTTCATCACTGCCTCTGATTATGAGGTTATCCACATAGATTAGAATATAAATTGTGACCCTCATATTGTATAAAACAAAGAGAGAATTATCACACTCAGATATTTTGAACCCTATTCGAATCAAAGAACTAGTCAATGCATCATACCAGACCTTAGGAGCTTGCCGGAGTCTGTAAATTACCTTTTTGAGATAGCATGACTGAATGTCTTGTGAAAATTAACTCCGGGCCTTTGGGTGAACCCTTTTGCAACTAAACTTGCTTTGTACCTATCAATAGAGCCACCGGATTTAGTTTTAATTCGAAACAACCACTTATAAGGGATAATATTTTGGGCATGGTCTCGTGGAACCAAGTCCCAGGTCTGGTTCTTTATTAATACATCAAATTCAGCCTTCATAACATCTCTATAATATGGAAATTTTTTGGTTGCTGGTGGGTTACAAGAAAGGTACAGGCTAGTTCATTTGGTCAGTGTAGTCAACAATTTTTTATCACTTGGCGATGTTATTTTGCGATCTCGTTACCACACTATGTTATTCTATAGGTGGAATATTAATAATAGGTTCAGATGGGGGAGGTAAACTGAGAGATGGGGCTAACTGTATGGATGATGAGTGTGGTCGACATCGATAGACGTGGGTAATTGGTGGGCGACAATTCTTGGAGATAGGACAAGTAGAGGGAACAGGGGTCTTGGCTTTGGAAAACAAAATAGGTTTGAAGGTTATCAGTAAGGTATTGCCTATACCTATCAGAAGAAGATGTTAAAGTAGAGTAGATATTACCTTGTTCCTGAGTTATGGAGTGATTTGCCTTCGGTTAGTTTTCCTGTGCGGCTCGAATTGAGCACATATCTTGGCGTGTGCATAGCATGAGTGGAATAGTGACGGGCAACCGGGTGTTATCAGCATCAAGTGCATTTTCTCCATAATTGAAAAGGTTAGAATTATTTGGAGAAGAAACTTTTTCCCACTTTAAACAAGAAAATTTCTGGTTCAACTGAGAAAATATTCTTTCAAATGGAAAAACATCTTAAAAAAATTTTACATCCCAAGAGAGAATTTTTGGAACTAGTTGGGTCAAAACACTGATGGGAATGATGAGTGATGGAGAATCCAAGATAGACACAAGGTTTGGAGTATGGTTCCAACTTATTTTAGGCCTATGGTCGAAGCCATGGGTAGCACAAACAACCAAATGTATGAAAAGATTCATACGTTGATTTGTCATTAAAAAGAACTTCAAATGTTGAATTGTTATTAAGTGTGATAGTGGGTAGGCTATTGATGAGATATGTGGCATGATGGCAAGCAAATGACCAAAAATCAGATAGTAAAATAGCTTGATGAAGTAGTGTTTTAGCTGTCTCAACTAGGTGACGATGACGTCTTTCGGCCATGGAAACCCGTTGAGATTTGTACAGTGGAGAAACAAGGTGTTGTATGCCATTGGAGTAAAGGTACGGGTCTAATATTTGATATTCACTTCCTCCAACAGTGTATAGGGTGAGTATATTTTTTATCAAAATGGTTTTCAAGCACAGGATGTAGGTTTTGAAAAATTTGTTGTAGGTTTTGAAAAATTTGTTGAACTTCATTTTTGTTTTTCATTGTGTATAACCAGATGTATTTTCTATACTGATCAACAAAAATACAACAATAACGTTTTTTAT
This sequence comes from Capsicum baccatum var. pendulum, assembly GCA_030864225.1. Classification (NCBI taxonomy): domain Eukaryota; kingdom Viridiplantae; phylum Streptophyta; class Magnoliopsida; order Solanales; family Solanaceae; genus Capsicum; species Capsicum baccatum. The sequence continues at coordinate 271,378,382 of CM061550.1, forward strand.
CAATTGAGAGAATGGGAGATGGCCCCCATAGATCGTTGTAAAGTGTTTCTAATGGAGATTTACTAGACAATTTATTTAAATAAAATGGAAATTTGTGGGCTTTATTGCAGCAACAGAAATTATAATAAGTAAATTTATCTTTCAAAGAATAAGAAAGACTGAAATTATTGAGAATGCAAAATAAAACTCGAGAATGAGGGTGACCCAATCTTCGATGCCACAAATGTAATGAAGGGCGGTAACAGCAACATTGATGGTTGAGCAAGATGGTGTTGACCGTTTGTAGAGTCCTGCTTTATTCGGGCCGCATAGAAGAGGCGTTCTCGTATTCAGATCCTTCACAAGAAAGTTAAAAGGAAAAACTTCTATTAAGATTTGGTTATCTTGACAAAATTGAGAAACTAAAAAAAGCTTGCGCTTGATAGCAGGAGCACATAAAATAGTAGAGAGTTTGAAGGCATTATTTGATGCATATAAATGAGTAGTACCAGTTTGAGTAATTGGAATCACATTATCATTACCCATCGTCACTTCCTTCATCCCTTTGAAGTCCTGAACATTGTGCAGGGAGTTGGTATTAGAGGTAATGTGGTGAGATGCACCTGAGTCTACAATCCATGGGTCATTTGGCGGTGTTTGGGCAGAAAAATTAGCCTTTGCTTCAAAATGGTTGTGGGATAAGGACCGACAGACATTTGTTGTATGGCCAAATTTATCATAGAGATGACAGCGAACTCGTGAAGATTGGTGTGGGATGTTACGCCACTGAGAACTATTGTTGGAATCCTCAAGAATAGCACTTGGCTTGGGCTGTCTGTTTTGGGGACAACAGTTGTTATTATTAGGTGGGTGTCGATTATTGCGTGGTGTTGATTGGGAATTTTTGACACGTTGAGCAACTGCTGCAGTGACTTGTGTGGTCGTCTTTTTGAGATCCTCATGTTTGAGAAACACTTCATGATCAAGAAGCTTGTCAAAAAGTTCTTTGTAGCTGATTGGAGAGTCTCATGCTCGTATAGCTGCAGAAATCTTACGGGACTCTGGACCGGGGCCACTCAAAATTTTCACCACAAGTTTCTTGTTATTGACCGGTGAACTAGTTGTGGAGAGCTCATTAGACAGAGAGCGAATCTTACACAGATATTCAACAATTGATTTGTTATCTTTACTGACCCGATTGAGATGGTGACAGAGGCTAAATATGCAGGTTTACGATTTGTTCGCAAAGGAGGTGTGAAGATGATCCCAGGCAGCTTTGGAGTTGTCTACAGAAGAGAAAGTGAATGCGATTGTGGCATCAACAGAGACCATAAGAGAAGTTTGGATTAGTTTATATTGATGAAACCAATCCTTGTATTCGGGGTTGGCGGATTCAATTTCGTTAGTAATGATTTTTTTTGGAGGGGACAACTTGGTGCTATCAAGATGACCATAGAGTTCATGGCCATGAAGTAGCATGGAAATATGGGCCTTCCAAACAGTGAAGTTGTGGTTGTCAGATAGTTTAATGGGAAATTGGGAGGCTGGGTTGAATTGAATTAAGTTTTTGACGACATGGGAGGCATCAACATTAGCATTGGGGCTGGAGGCAGCCATTGATGTGTAGAAAAAAATTACTCATTAGAGTTATTGTTGATCTGATACCATAATAAAGCAGAGAAATAGAATAGAAGAAAGTATGTTTATTTGATGAGACTACAGTGGACTTTAACTACAACTGAAATAATCAAAATTAGCTTAAACCAACTCCCAGAATGTAGGAACAGATAACTACCGTTAAACAAACTAATGCCTAAATAAGTTGAACAAATCTAATCCTAATCAAATTATATCTTTAGTATTAGTATATGTGCACAGTAAAACAAGGTTACAACACTGGTAAAACACTAATGCTAATGCACTATTAGTGACCAGTAAAATGGCAGTGATCACTCTTGATTCCCTTGTAGTTTTGATTCCCATAATTGGTTTTTGAGCTTCTACTCACCTGCATTGCGATTGGATCAGCATTTTCACCAATAGTAGCCACCCCAACTAATTGTTGAATTTCATATTCTATTATCATGTCATATGCTTGATTAACTATAGGTGCAACTCCTTTAAATTATATCTCTCTTAGAGCTTGGTCATATGAATCATTCAAGCCACTCGAAAATTAAATTAACTTAATCTGACACAGATGATATGCATAATCCTTTGACCTTAGACAAACACATAATGGGGCCCAAATTACAACATCATACTCGCTCCATAAATTCTTTAATTTTGTGAAGTAAGTTGACACTGAATCAGGTCCTCGTGAAAACGTATTGATTTCTCTATGCAACTGATAATGCGTCATACGATTCACCTTTTCAAATTCGCTCTTTAAGATCTTCCTATCTTCAAATGCACTTGTTGAATACACAATTCCATTCAGTAATTATTCACTGATAGAACTCATTAATCACGATAACACGATTGCATTGCAGGTCTCCCATTGTTCATGTAGATCATCTTTGTACAATGAATGCTATGCTACATGCTCCAGTTACAAATCCATATATCCTCTTTCCTAACCATGTGATCCTCATTGATCGACTCTAAACTTCATAATTCTTATATCCAATCAGCTTAATATTGATCAATGTTCCAAAAAGATCTAATAGACTGATATATAGAGGATCACTCGGATCAATCTTAACCATCACCATTTCTAGATTTTCTTCAACAAACTAGAAAATTGATCTTCTCTGAACAATGTATACAATTTTAATTTACAAAACCAGTAACGACTTGCTCTGATACCATGTGAAAAATTACTACAACAATCTACATATCAACTGGGAAGAACAGAGAAAACATCAGGAGAGAAACTTCATTGAGGAGGAAGAAGGAAATAAGTTAGAGTTCTACTATAATGCTCAGCACACTAGATAATTTATAGACCTATAAAAGTGTCTAGAAACATCTAGAAGCTTGACTAACTTGATGATGCATAGTTATTATGGTACTATGCTTTGTTTTGATGATTTGACAAATCTACTGAGGGACCATATGAAGAACCAGGCACCCACACGAGGTCTCGGAAGGAATAAGGGAATCAGGTTCTTAGGAAAAATAAGCTGTAACTATTCCTCAGATGGGTCATACTTCATAGGGACCATATGACAGACCTGGTCCATCAGTCGTTAAACTTTTTGGCAGTCAACAGTACAGCTTGCAATTGTACTTTTTGCAGACTAGTTGGTGCACAATAGTAGAGGATCAACAGCTTTTATCTCGACCGATGAGAAACTTTCTAGGGTTTCCCTCCATTTGCTTCATATATAAAGATCATTATATGGGAAGAAAATCTAGTTTCGCAAAAGCCAAAAAGATTCATCTTCCAAAGAAAAAATCACTATCATAAGAAAAACATTGCTCATTTTAACAAACGGACCTGATTGAGTTGTTGCTTTAGTCTTTATTGTTTTTTTGAGTCTTGTGTCTTTCGTTCTTAAATCGTAAATCTATTCCTATGTTATAAGGGATAGTAGATATTTCACTTGTCTAAGTCTTTAGACTGAGTCACATTAACAACAGTTAGTTAGTCGAATCATCTATTATTTTAGTCAAGTTTGTTTTCACCATTCTTGGTGTTTCTCTTAGGTAGAGTTACCTAGGAGTGTCAGCTAGAGTTAGTTGATTCAGTGTGCAGTAGAGTTGCTGCACAAGTTTTGGTAGAGTTACCTAGGATGGTTGGCTAGAGTTAGTCGACGTGGGAGTGTGTTAAAGTTACTGCATCAGTCTTGTAATAGAGTTATTACAAGGAATTAGGATTAATAGTTTAATTCTTGTGATTGTCGGAGTTTGTAATTACGTTTTGGCTTGAGTTAGTGGAGTTTGTGGAAAATTTTGTGTGACAGATCGTGGGTTTCTCCTTCCTTGAGCAAGTAGGTTTCCACGTAAAACATCTTATCTTCTCTACTTTCAGTTTCTTTAAGTTTGTTCTTCAGTTTCCAACATAACTCAACAACCTCACCATCACAGCTCCTATACAGCTGACATCATTTAACTAACTTATGGAAAAAATAATTCTAATGGATCAGTAAAACAGATCAATGCAACAGTGAATTTAACTAACTAATTGCAGATATTTTCAATAGAACTTTACCCAACTATCGTTATAAATCAGTGTGTGTGTATAGACAGACAGACAGATAGATAGATATTGGTTAAACTATCAATTTGTTGGTTGAAATATTTTGAGCTAAAATATTTGCTTCATGAAAATACAGGCATGGCCCCTAAAGAGCAAGCTAAACCCTGAAGTGTATGGATCTCCTGAATCAGCAATCACAAAAGAGCTAATTGAACATGAAATTGGAGGATTTATGACTATTGAAGAGGTATAAACAAATCATTTGGCTTTTTGAAATTGTATGAAAAACACATTATTTATGTTTTGTTCGTCGACATACGATATTCAGTCAGGTTATGAGGCCTTTCTTGCCACATAACAACACTAAATCAATGCACAAATTATAACTAGAACTTATTTCTGACGGACAACATATGTCATTTTTAAAATATTTTGTTAAGTGGGTCAAAAATTCAAGATTGCCCCTTATGGTATCCTTTTTCCTGTTAAAAGCTTTCCTTCTGATAATTTTAATTCTTGAGATACACATAACCAATGCAGGCAGTTGAACAAAAGAAGTTGTTCATCCTAGATTATCATGATTTGTTATTGCCATATGTGAACAAAGTGAATGAACTTAAAGGAACAGTACTTTATGGATCAAGAACTTTGTTCTTCTTGACACCTGATGGCACATTGAGACCATTGGCCATTGAGCTAACTAGGCCACCAGTAGATGACAAGCCTCAATGGAAGCAAGTTTATGTCCCAAGTACTTGGAATGCCACTGGTGCCTGGCTATGGAAATTGGCTAAAGCTCATGTTCTTGTTCATGACTCTGGCTATCACCAACTAGTTAGTCATTGGTAAGTGATGATGATATATACACTTTGCTAATGAGTTTTGAGCTATATACAATGTCTGCGTAAGTAAAGATTTTTCTAAACTATCAGGTCACCTAAAAGATATTTATCATTTTATAGTTAAGTCTTCTTAAAAGATTGGGGGTGCCATTATTTTATGTATACAATACACCTAGCACTAACCATAAAATTGAATAGGAACAACGGATCAGTCAATTAGTTTTGCATAATTTAATAAGGTTTTTTATTGACAAATAAGTTCCATTTTTAGTTAAATCTTTTATAAGGTAGATTCGCCCCTGCTTACACCGACGATGCATATAACTTAAATTCTCACTCCTAACATTACTCTATCGCTTAGACGGTATTTGGGTAAGTTTATAAGCACGTTAAATCAGCAAAAAGTCATAAGTCAATCACCTGCATAAGGTGCAACTTTTCACTTTTCAAGTTATTAGCAACTTTAGTTTTACCAAATTTAGTTATAAGCTACTTATGACTCCCATGTTTAGAAGATACATGTTGCTGAAATGAGGATGTTGAGGTGGATGTGTGGTCATACTAGGTGCGATAGAATTAGGAATGAGGTTATTTGTGATAAGGTGGGAGTAGCCTTCTTGATGGACAAGATGAGGGAAGCGGCAATGAGATAGTTTGGCTATGTGAAGACATGAGGTGCGAATGCCCTAGTGTGAAGATGCGAGAAGTTGGATATAGTAGGTATGTGGAGGGGCAGAGGTAGGTCAAAGAAGTATTAGAGAGAGGTAAGTAGACAGGACATGGCGCATCTTTAGGTTACCGAGGACTTGACCATATATAGGAGATATGGAAGCCGCGTATTAGATTAGAAGGTTAGTCGGGTAGGAGTGTTGTCTTGCTTTAGAGTGTTTAGGCTTCATATGTTGTTGTTTATTGTGTTTCGATCGCATTATTTGTGGTTGATTATTTTTTCTTTCTAGTAGACTCTGCATTGATCCCATGTTAGTTGATTTATGTTCTTCACTGTTTCTCTATGCTTCGTATCTGAAAAATTTTATGGCAAATTTTTTCTCCAAAATATTGCAGGCTAAGAACTCATTGTGCTACAGAGCCATACATTATAGCAACAAATAGACAACTTAGTGCAATGCACCCAATATACAGATTATTGTATCCTCACTTCCGATATACAATGAAGATAAATGCTTTAGCTAGAGAAGCACTTATTAATACCAATGGCATTATTGAGACTTCATTTTTCCCTGGTAAGTATGCAATGGAGTTGAGTTCTTTTGCCTATGATCTTGAATGGAGATTTGATCAAGAGGCACTACCACAAAACCTTATTAGCAGGTAAATAATTCACTATCAGTTATTTCCTTTTTCTACTCGACCTATCACCATATATGTATGAAAACACACCTCAACTATGAGTTGTCATCTTTTCCTATCTGAACTACCACAATCATTCAGGTAACAAAAGGGATCGGAACAGTTAGGAAAAGGGAACAAGTAATACTTGAGGTGATAATTCAGGTAGGAAAAGAGAACAGTCAGTGGTGGAATAAGAATTTTCACTAAAGAGGTTCGAAATATGAAAACTAAATAGACAAAGTCAAAGGGGTTTAACATCTACTATATTTACATAAAAAATAATTTTAACCACATCATACTTTTAGACAGCCTTATTTTCTAAACAAATCATGTTTTGTGTGAAATTTATAGGGGATTGGCAGAGGAAGATCCAAATGCACCATATGGATTGAAACTAACAATAGAAGATTACCCTTTTGCTAATGATGGTTTAGTACTTTGGGACATACTTAAACAATGGGTAACAGCATATGTTAACCATTATTATCCACAAACAAATCTTATTGAATCTGATATAGAACTCCAAGCTTGGTGGTCAGAGATCAAAAATGTTGGACATGGTGACAAGAAAGATGAGCCATGGTGGCCAGAGTTGAAAACACCAAATGACTTAATTGGTATTATCACAACAATAGTTTGGGTAACTTCTGGCCACCATGCAGCTGTTAACTTTGGCCAATATAGCTATGCAGGTACACACCTTAGGTTTTTTAACTTTCTTCACTTTTCATGTTGATAATTTCACTTAATATAAAGATTTAAGAGTAAGAAACACACCGAAACTATCTCCTTGTTTTGATCTTCATACATGAACTATTAGAAATGTGAGTTTTCTATCTGAACTATCACTCAATGGTTAGTAAAACACACCTAAACGTTGACTAGACCAAATATTTGTCTGCAAGCGCTTCTAAGCGCGTTTGTCATAAAATCTCCATCCACCTGACATATATGACTCTATTAGCTGACTCATTATTTTTATATCTTGAATTGATTTCTTTAAAATCCTAAACTCTCCTCTTCTAAGCCAAAGATATTGACACACGACTGAGACGAGAGCAAAGCTGAGAAGGTCGAGAGGAAGATGTCGCAATGGAGAACAAAATTAATTCAGACAGTAATTAGTTTTAATCATTAACTGCAACTTTTAACCTAATATCAATTTATTTAACTTTGCCGAGGTGGAATTATTTTTCAACGACGAGTACAATGTGACAGAATTTGTAAATAAAAGAGAGGGTATAGTACACATACCATCATACATTAGTCAAGGTGTGTTTCACTAACCATTGGGTGATAGTTCAGGTAGGAAATTTACACTCTCAAAAGCTAGCTCATAAGGTGAGAATTGTCCAAGTTCATAAAAGCAGACCACCGATACATTCTCCAATCAATGTGATCGAGACTCTTACTCTAACACCCCCAAACCCACTCCCTTCACGCCAAGTCCCAACTGGAGCACGGATCGAGAGCCTACACGAGGATTGACCTGGGTAGGAAACTCACACTCCAAAAGCTAGCTCATAAGGTGAGGATGTTCTAAATTACTCAACCCCCCCCCCCCCCCCCCCCCCCCTTCACGCCAAGGAACAAGTGGTGCATGGATCGGGAGCCCAAACAGGGATGAACCTACCTCTTATACCATGTAAGATATGGTACCTGGGCCTAACTCAATCCCAAAAACTAGCTCATGAAGGGATGATTACCCAAGTTCATATACACAGGGCACCAGTCTATTCTCTAACCAATGTGGGACTCTAATCCACTCTATGAGTTTCTTTTAGGTAATGTGATAGCGCAGATTTTTTTTTTTATATATATACATTAAATTAGGGGAGCCTCGGAGCAACAGTAAAGTTGTCGTCATGCAACCCAAATGTCATGTGTTCGAGTTGTGAAATCAGTCATTGATGCTTCGGACGATATAAGTACATAATTTTTACAATATATATGTATTATAACTTGTTATAGTAGGTTATCCGCATATATAATTGTCTAACTTAGTAATCTCACTTACAGTGAAGTGTTACTATAATTATCCCTTAGGTGAACTAATAGAGTACTAATCTATTCATTGCCCTTGTGGAAAATAATTATAGAAGCATGTAAGTTAGTTATGGTACTTACACTATGAATATGTCCTCAATCTTGAAATATTAACTCTTCTATTGCATATATAGGCAACTTTCCAAATAGGCCAACAATTGCAAGGGCAAAAATGCCAACTGAGGATCCAACAGATGAAGAATGGGAGAGTTTCTTGCAAAACCCTGAGGAAGCACTATTAAAATGCTTACCTTCACAAATTCAAGATACCAAAGTAATAGCAATTATGGATGTTTTATCCAACCATTCTCCAGATGAAGAATATATTGGTGAAAAAATTGAACCTTCCTGGGCTGAGGACCCCGTAACTAAAGCGGCATTTGAGGTATTTTCGGGGAAATTGCAGGAACTTGAAGGAATTATTGATGCTAGAAACGCTGATAGTAATTTGAGGAATAGAAATGGAGCTGGTATTGTGCCTTACGAATTATTAAAACCATTTTCTGGACCTGGTGTTACTGGAAAAGGTGTACCTTATAGTATTTCTATTTGATTTTTGGAGTAGTGTATCTTCCTATGTATCACAATGCACTATGTGTCTAAACCTTGACCCATATTATTTAATGAATAACTTCAATGTTTATTCTAGGTCCATAATTTAGCAATATTGGTTAAAATAAAATTGAATGTGCACACAGTTATAAATACGAGAAATATCATATAAAATAAAGCTTCATCAACATTCGTTGTTACAATGAAAATTTACATAGTGGAATTGAGTCCCATTGTGACATATGATTCCTAAATTTTTGAGGTGGCATGCCTTTAGTTAAAGGATCAGCTAACATCACTTCAGTACTAACGTGTTCAATGACAACATTCTTATCTTTAACGTGTTCTCTTATGGCTAGATACTTGATGTCGATATACTTGCTTCGACTACTACTTTTTTTATTCTTAGCCAAAAAACCAACAACTAAATAGTCACAATATAACTTAAATAGCTTAGAGATTGAGTCTGTAATTCTCATCCCAGAAATGAAACTCTTCAAACATACATCATGTGAGCTAGCCTCAAAATAAGAAAAGAACTCAGCCTCTATAGTGGAAGTAGTAATCAACATTTGTTTGGCAATCCTCCAAGATATAGCTCTATTGGCTTACATAAAAATGTATCCAGAAGTTGATTTTTGTGAATCAACAAGGCCATCAAAGTCTGAATCAGAGTTATTAACAGATAATATATGCCACCTCAGTTTGTTATTAGATTAAGATATTATAGCTATCAAGATATACTCAATTACGGTAGTTAGTTATGTGTTATATTTAGGAGTCTCATAGTTTCCTGTATTTTAAGTGTTTCTGCTTCTTTGTACTTATCACGTAGTTTGTATCCGCTCTATAAAGAGCTATTGTACATGAATAACATTCATCTTTTCTCCTCTGCATCTCAAACCTTTATATGGTATCAAGAGCTTTTTTTCTTCTCACGAAGTTCTAAGATTTTTTTTTAACTACCATCAGAAATGGCTCTCTCTGTTACCAACTCTGATGCAACCAACTCCACCAATATTGTCCAATTCAACCCGATTACCCAACTTTCGATTAAACTTGCTGGCAGCCATAATTTTTCTCTCTGGAAGGCCCAAGTATTCATGCTCATGAGAGGACACAATCTTTACGGACATCTAGATGGGACTATCCCTACTCCTGCCGTGACCACCGCCACAATAACCAGACAATTGACAACCCCGATTACGTTAATTGGTTTCGTAAGGACCAATTGATCCAGAATGCAATTTTAGCATCCGTAGATACTACTCTTGCTGCCACTGTTGCCACTGCAACCACTGCCAAAGAAGCCTGGGATTCCCTCCATACTGCTTATGCCAATAAGTCACAAACTCGTATTTTCAGCTTGCGAGATCACCTAGCTCGTCTTACAAAAGAGAGTATTCCAGTGATGGACTATCTCAACCAAGTCCGATCTCTCTGTGATGAGCTTTCCACTGTAGGATCTCCTGTCACAAACGACTAACTCATTGTCAAGATTCTCACTGGTGTTGGACCAGAATATTGAGAAATCTCAGCAGGGATTCGTGCACGTGACACCCCAATTTCATATGCCGAACTGTTTGAAAAACTTATTGATCACGAGCTTTTCCTCAAACACAATGCTCCGCTTCACTCCACCACAATTACTGCTGTTGTTGCTCAGAAGTCCAACTTTCAAATAAGGACCAACGTCACCAACAACAATAGGCATCAAAACAACTACCAGCAGCAACAACAACAACACAACTACCAGCAACAACAACAACGTTCTCAGCCAGGGCGTAATCGTCGCACCAATCACCAAGAAGTCAACTTAGTGTGTCAGTTATGTGACCAACCTAGACACTCTGCTCGCATTTGTCGTTCTCAGTATCACAATTATTTTCAGGCTCGGGCCAACTTTGTTGAACAAAAAAGGCAGCAATCAACCCCATGGATAGTTGATTCAGGGGCTACACACCATGTTGCATTGGATACCCAAAGTGTCACAAACATTACTGACTACAATGGGTCAAAAGAAATCACTATGGGAAATGGTCACACCATACCAATTTCTCACACTGGTAACACTGACTTATCTGCATCTAATTCTAGCTTTCAATTATCCAATATACTTTGCTCCTCTTCCATTGCTAATAACTTGATTTCAGTTTCTCAATTTTTTCATGATAAGAAAACATCCATTGAATTCTTTCCATTCTCTTATCTTGTGAAGGAACTGAGTACGGGGGCGCCGCTAGTTCAAGGGCGGAGTAGAGGACGCCTTTATGATTGGCCTCCAGACAATGTTTCTTCTTATCAACCGCAATGCAATGTGGCTATGTCCTTAGATCTGTGGTATCGACACTTGGGGAATCCACCACGCCGTACTATAGATATAGTTTTGAACAAATTTTTCATTCCTGTTAAGAAAGGCTCTCTTTCTATTTGTAATTCATGCCAATCAAATAAAAGCCACAGGTAATTTTTTTCTACGAATTCCTTGCAGAGTCACAAGCCTCTACAAATTATTTACAGTGATTGTGGGGTTTGTCACCTGTCTTGTCCGTTGACAAAAACAGATATTATGTTTTGTTTGTTGATCAATTTTCAAAATACATGTGGCTCCACATGATTCAAGCCAAACACGAGATTTTAGATATTTTCAAAACACTACATCCATTACTAGAACACCGATTTCAAACAAAAATATTATCTTTTTATACTGACGGAGGAGGTGAATTTCAGAGTTTAACTTCTTATTTGAAATCACAGGGGATTGAACACTTAATTTCTCCACCTTATACTCCACAACAAGTTGCTATAGTAGAAAGACGACATCGACATGTTGTCGAGACTGCAAAAACTCTAATGCACCAAGCTTTTGGAATTTTGCAATTTTGCATGTCATCAAGCGTTTTTTCTCATAAACAGAATGACAACTCCAAATCTAAAAGATAAGTGTCCATACAAGCTTTTATTTCAATAATCACCAAATTATGACAACGTCAAAATTTTTGGTTGTTTATGTTATCCATGGCTGAAATCGTATGTACAAAATTAGCTTGATTCAAAATCAAAGCTCCGTGTCTATCTAGGATTTTCAAACAAACATTATTGCCATCAATGCTTTGACCCGACCACCTCCAAAGTCTATCTTTCGAGAGATGTAGTATTTTTTAAACTAGTTATCCTTTCACCAATATTTTTTCTAATTGTAAAAATCAGAATATGAAAATTTCTTGGGATGAGTTATCTCCTTCAAAAGAGATGGACATTGATATCTCAACAAGGCCACATTGTTTTGAACTACCACAACTATTGTCTACTGGAACACAAAGGCCTCTCTGCGTTCCTTCCACAGCAGCGGTGCCAAGCTCAGGTACTTCTCCACCTTCTCCCAACAATTCAACAAGCAGCCCTTCTCTCTATTCAATGGCATCAGCTCTTATTCCCCCTTCTCCAGCAGCAACAAAGATTCTACCCATCACCCACACCTATAGCCGTCAGAACTCTAAAGTTACTCCATCCAACCAAGCTCCTCAGGTTCCACCAACCACTGCCCCTTCACCACAACCAAAACCAGCCACCCTTTCACACCCGATGGTTACCCGCTCAAAAATAAATAGCCTAAAACCCAAGAATTTTCTTGCCCAAACCAATCTCCTGCCACCAATTCCCCAGTCCTACCGTCAAGCAAAACTATATCCTTAGTGGCAAGAAGCGATGAAAGCGGAATATGATGCTCTAGTCAGAAACCAGACGTGGGATTTGGTCCCTAGTGATCCCTCCCAGAATGTTGTAGACTGTAAGTGGTTATTTAGAATTAAACATAATCCTGATGGAAGCATTGACAGGTATAAGGATCACCTAGTAGCCAAAGGCTTCACTCAAAGACCCGGGTTAGATTATCATTCCACATTCAGCCTTGTTGTCAAGCCTGCAACAATCCGCTTGGTCCTTGCACTTGCTGTCCAACGTTCCTGGCCTATTCATCAGCTAGATGTCAATAATGCATTCTTACAAGGTAGACTTGAAGAGGAAGTGTACATGAAACAACCTCCTGGTTTTGAGTCCTCTCAAAATTCTACTTACATTTGCAAGCTCAAAAAGGCCATATACGGACTGAAGCAGGCTCCTAGGGCATGGTACACTGAGCTCACCAACTACTTGACAAGTATTGGATTTTAATAGACTACCTATATAATTATTAAATACATCTGGGTTATTCTGTAATTAGTTATTCTTCAGTTCTCTATATATACAGCTGTAACCCCTTCAATATCAATAAGATCAATTATTATTAAATTATATCATGGTATCAAAGCTAGGGTTTCTTCTTCCGCCCAAACCCTAATCTCTCCTCTTTTCCGACGTGTGTGCGCCGCCGCCACCGTCTACACCACGCCGCACGGCCTCCCTCCTCCGTCGTAGGTCGGCGCCATGGACAAGGTTGTTGATCCTCTGTCAAATTTACCGTCTGGAGTAAAATTACTGCTCCGGAATCTCCACAACCTCATCCTCGAAAAATTATCTGACAACAACTACCCGGCCTGGGCACTTAACGTCCGCACCGCCCTCGCAGCCAACTTGCTGCTCGGATGGATTGACGGTGCGGAGAAGCCGCCGCCCGAGACAGCCGAGAAGGACGGCGTCATGATCCCAAATCCCGACTACCTTCCGTGGATGATCGTAGACACTCAGATCCGAGCCTGCCTTCTCGCAGTTATTAGCCCCTCTGTGCACAAACATGCCCGGGGTTTTCTCACATCGGCTTCACTTTGGGACGCACTAGCCACAAGGTACAACTCTGTGTCCACGACTCATATTTTTCAGTTGCGTGACAGATTGCATACTCTTCGGAAGGGAACGAAGACGATGACTCAATACCTTGATGATGTGGCCTCTATTCTGTCTGACCTAGATGCTGTGAACGAGATTATTCCTGAATGAGACGTGGTGAATGCCGTGATACGTGGTCTTCCGGCTGGCTATTCCTCTCTCAAACAGCATATTCGCCTCTCAGCTGTCGAAATCACTCTGAATCAACTGTCTGGATGGCTTAATGCAGAAGAATTGAATCTAGACATGGAACACAAATTACTGCTCGGAGAAGCCAGTTCCACCCCTGGCGTCACGGATCTTTACTCGGCTGGCAGCGGGGGCTCGGCCAGGGGTCGCGGTGACGATCGCCGTAACCAAGGGCGAGGCAGCGGCGGCGGTGACCGTCGGAACGCCGGGCAGTAAGGCAGAGGCGGGCCTCCACCGAGGGACGGCTTCCAGTCAGGCCGCGGACAGGGACGAGGAAACCAGCGGGGACCCACACGAGATCTTTCGACGTGCAAAATTTGTGCTAAGCGGGGCCATTCTGCGGCTAATTGCTGGTATCATTATGATGACTCGCAGAATGTAAATATCCAGTACGGAGGATCAAGGGCGATGCATGCATCCACAAACGCTCAATCTGGCGATTGGTATCTAGACACAGGTGCTAACACCCATGTGACGTCAGATTATTCACAACTTCAAGCTCCTCATCCGTATCATGGCTCAGAAACTATTACAGTAGGCAATGGTCAATCCCTTCCCATCACAAACACCGGCTCTGGGTATGTCTATACCCCAAATGGTAAATTTCATCTCTCAACCCTTCACCACGTCCCTTCCCTCACATCCAATCTTTTCTCTGTTTATCGCTTTACTAAAGAAAATAACTGCACCCTCATTTTTAATGACACCAATTTCCAGATAGTGGACAATACCACGAACCGGGTGCGGTACACGGGCCGCTGTGAGCATGGGCTATACACTCTTCCATCCAGGTCTCCGTCTGTTGTGAGTCAAGCCATTCTCTCGTCCACCTGGCATCGCCGGCTTGGGCACCCATCATCCGCCATCACCAAATCCATTTTATCTTCCTTAGGTTTTAATTTTTCAGTAAAATTACATTGCGAGTCCTGTTCAGTGTCTAAATCTTGTCGTTTACCTTTTTCACCGTCTGAACACAAGGCCACTGCGCCATTTCAATTAATTCATTCTGATGTTTGGGGTCCAACCTCAGTTCCTTCTGTTCAAGGTTTTCGTTATTATATCTGTTTTGTTGATGATTACAGTAAATTCACTTGGCTTTATCCTCTTAAATTTAAATCCGAAGCTTATACTGTTTTTGTCAACTTTGACCGAATGGTTCAAAATCAATTTAATGCCAAAATCAAAATTTTTCGAAGTGACAATGGCAAAGAATTTGTCAACAATGCATTTGGTGTTTTTCTTCAAAATCTAGGGGCTCTTCATCACACTTCATGTCCATATACCCCTGAACAAAATGGCGTTGCTGAGCGCAAACACCGTCACCTAATAGAAACAGTTGTTGCGCTCCTCCATGATTCCACCTTACCTGTTTCCTTTTGGGTTGATGCCCTTGCTACTGCCAACTACCTCATAAATCGCATGCCCACTCACACTCTCTCCAACTCCACTCCATATGCCCGTCTCTACAATCATCCACCCGACTACATCCATCACCGCCCGTTTGGGTGTCTAGTTTATCCCTGGTTGCGTCCACACACTCAACATAAACTTCAACCTCGGTCCACCCCTTGTGTCTTTCTAGGCTATCATCCCACTATCAAAGGTTACAAATGTTTCGATCCTGTATCTCAGAAAACATATGTTTCCCGTCATGTTCGTTTTGTGGAGGAACAATTTCCTTACACAAGTCTTTCCTCTACTCCATACTCCCCCAATCCACTTGGCATTGTGCCATTATTTCCATCCTTTTCACCCGCTCATGCTCCGGCTCACTCGGCACCTAACCCGGTACCCCACTACACCACTACCCACCCGTACCAACCACCTAGCCACTCGAACCAACCACCCACCCACCCGAACCCCCAAACCTCCCTCCCGAACACCCAGCCGACTGCCACACAACCCACCACTTCCCTACATCATACTCCTAACACACATACAGCCACCCCATCCACCGCTGCACATCCCAGCTCCCACGGCAACCCCACCCAACCCCCGTCCACACATCATACAACTCCACCACCCCTTCCTAATCACCCTCCACTCAACACTCACCCTATGACAACCCGAGCCAAGGCCGGTACCTTCAAACCCAAAGCCTACCACACTCAAATACCCTTTGATGCACATCCCATAACTGAGCCTACTACCTACAACCAAGCCTCCAAAAATAGCTTCTGGTGCCAAGCTATGGATGAGGAATTTCAGGCTCTGACTGAACAACGTACATGGGATTTGGTACCTCTGCCTAGTAAACGAAAGTCTATTGGGTGCAAATGGGTGTTTCGCATCAAACGAAATTCAGATGGATCTCTTTCTCGCTATAAAGCACGTCTGGTTGCAAAAAGGTATCATCAGGAGTATGGTGTGGATTATAAGGAGACCTTCAGCCCTGTTGTTAAGCAACAGACTATTCGTCTGGTCTTGTCTCTTGCTCTTCACTATGATTGGCCGCTTCATCAGTTAGACGTCAGCAATGCCTTTCTTCATGGTCATCTTGAGGAAGAAATCTATATGGTTCAGCCACCGGGATATGTTAATCCCAACCGTCCTCACTATGTTTGCAAGCTTCGCAAATCACTGTATGGCCTGAAACAGGCCCCACGTGCCTGGTACACACGCCTCTCTACTTTTCTGCAGGGTCTTGGTTTTCGCACCTACCATCATGACAACAGCCTCTTCACCCTTCACTGTTCTCGAGGGACTGTCATCATTCTTATCTATGTGGATGATATTGTTATTACAGGCAGCTCGTCATCACTCATCACTGAAATTACTGAGGCTATGCATCGTGACTTCAAACTTAAGGACCTCGGTCCTCTGGAGTTCTTTCTTGGCCTCGAACTCATCCGCAAATCGGGAACCATATTGATGCATCAGACAAAATATACCCTTGAACTTCTAAATCAAGCTGGAATGACAGACTGCAAACCCGCGGTCACTCCCATGGCAGTCCGCCAATCCCCAGGGCCGAATACTCCCTTTGCCGATCCTACACTATATCGGAGCCTCGTCGGTGGACTTTATTATCTTGCTGTTACTCGTCCGGACATCCAATATGCAGTCAATCGAGTCTCCCAATCAATGCATGCTCCCACAGAACAACACTTTCAGGCCTTGAAACGTATTCTGCGCTATCTTCAAGGTACTCTTCACTGTGGAATTTTATTTCAAAAGGGCTCGTTTGATATATCTGTTTTTTCTGATTCGGATTGGGCTAACGACAAAGATGATCGGAAGTCCACTACTGGATATATTGTTATGATGGGACCGAATCTGATTTCCTGGTGCACCAAGAAGCAAACGCGAGTGTCTCGTTCCTCCACAGAAGCAGAATATCGTGCCATGGCTGCGGGTGTTGCTGAAGCCATGTGGTTACGATACCTTACGGATGCACTTGGCATTCCCCCGATGAAACCACAGATTTATTGTGACAATCAGTCCACTATTTGTTTTACCAAAAATCCAGTCCTTCATGATCTTATGAAGCATGTTGGGTCCGACTGTCACTTTGTTCGCGATGAGGTACTTGCAGGAACGATGGCCACGCACTATGTCCCATCTACTGACCAGCTTGCTAATATTCTCACCAAGCCTCTTCCGTTACAGCCTTTTCAGTATCTCTGCTCCAAGTTGCCCCTCGTTACCGCTGATCAGCTTGCGGGGGGATAATAGACTACCTATATAATTATTAAATACATCTGGGTTATTCTGTAATTAGTTATTCTTCAGTTCTCTATATATACAGCTGTAACCCCTTCAATATCAATAAGATCAATTATTATTAAATTATATCAGATTTGTTAAATCAAAATCTGACTCGTCTTTGTTTATCCTCCATAATTTTGGTGTTACTGTCTACATTCTTATATATGTTGATGACATAATCATTACAGGCAGCACTCAGGAAAGTATCATGTCCATCATTAATCACTTTCTCAGCAATTCTCTCTCAAAGATCTTGGGCTCTTGCATTATTTTTTGGGTGTTGAGGTAATATCCACGCCAACTGCGATATACTTGTCCCAACACAAATATGTCATGGATCTTTTAGATGAATTATATATGGCTGACTGCAAGGGTGTTCCAACGCCAATGTCATCAACCTGCTCCTTCGTTGACTCAGAGACCGATTCAACCGTTGATGTTTCACTTTATAAATGAATCATTGGTAAGCTTCACTACCTATCCTTCACTAGGCCTAACATCGGGTTTGTTGTGAGCAAGTTGTCTCAGTTCATACATAATCCCAAAGAGTCTCACTAGAAGGCTACCAAACATTTGTTGCGCTACTTGAAGCAAACAAGCACATTGGGGGTCCAGTTAAGTTGACAATAAACAGACTATTTGCTTGCATATTCTGACTCTGATTGGGCTGGAAATCCACATGACAGAACATCAACAACAGGTTATGTTGTCTACCTTGGGGACTCACCAATCTCATGGTCTTCCAAAAAGCAAAAGTCTATCTCACGCTCATCCACAGAAGCTGAGTATCGAGCTGTTGCTGCTGCTATTTCTGAATTCAATTGGCCCATGAATTTGATCTAGGAGCTTCACCTATCACTTTCTTCCACACCAACCGTTCTCTGTGATAACGTTAGCACCACTTTCATTTGTGCTAATCCCATTTTTCATAGTAGAATGAAGCATATAGCTATTGATTTATATTTTGTTCGTGAGCAAGTTCAACAAAAGGCCCTTGAGGTTCGTCACCTTCACTTCGCTGATCTAGTTGCTGACATCCTTACCAAGCCTCTTCCACGTACAACTTTTCTACGGTATTTTCACAGGTTGGGGCTTGTTCCAGTCACCCCCAATTTGCAGGGGCATATTAACAGATAATATATGCCACCTCAATTTGTTATTAGATTAAGATATTATAGCTATCAATATATACTCAATTATGGTAGTTAGTTATGTGTTATATTTAGGAGTCTCATAGTTTCCTGTATTTTAAGTGTTTCTGCTTCTTTGTAGTTATCACATAGTTTGTATCCGCTCTATAAAGAGTTGTTGTATGTGAATAACATTCATCTTTTCTCCTCTGCATCTCAAACCTTTATAAGAGTAACCAATGACTTCCATGTTATTTGATCGTTCATACATAAGCATATAGTATTTTGTCCCTTTAAGATATCTTAAGACTTTCATTGCAGCTCTCCAGTAGTCAAGATCAGGATTACTCTGATATATTCCTAATATTCCAACAATAAATTTTATGTCATGTCATGTCTTGTACAAACTTGGGCATACATCAAGCTTCCAACAGCAAAGGCATATGAAATATCTTTCATTTGTTTCCTTTCAAGATCGTTCATCGGGCATTAGTTCAAGTTAAAATTGTCACCTTTCACAATAGGAGATACACTTGAACAATCTTTCATTCAAAATCTCTCTAAAATTTTATTGATACAGGCTTCTTGAGACAGACCTAAGGTACCTTAATATCTATCTCAATGAATCTTAATGCCAATGACATAAGACACATTACCTATATATTTCATATCAAACTTTTAGAGAGAAATTATTTCACGTCATGTATCATTCCCTTATCATTGGATGCAAGTAAGCTTTCGTCCACATATAGAACTAAGTAACATATTTTACTCTCACTGATGTTCTGGTATATACATTGATCCATAATATTCTCAACAAAGCTGAATGAAGAGATAACATTGTGAAATTTCAAATACCAGTGGTGGGCGGCTTATTTTAGTCGGTATATGAATTTCTTTAACTTACATACCAAGTGCTCACCATTATTAAAGAAGAAACCTTCAGGTTGTTTCATATAAACATATTCCTTTAGCCTCTAGATCACCAATGAGAAATGTAGTTTTCACATTCATTTGTTTCAATTCTAAGTCAAAATGGGCTACTAATGTCAATATATATGCAAGAAATCCTTTTTAGACATAAGAAAAAAGATATTTGTGTAGTCAATTCCTTCCTTTTGAGTGAAGATTTTAGCAACAAATCTCATTTTATATCTTTCTATGTTGCCTGATGAGTCCTATTTAGTTTCAAAGATTCATTTATATTCAATGGATTTTACACCATTAGGCAACTTCACAAAATCTCAAACTTCATTATTTTTCATGAAATTCATCTCTTCTTTCTTGGTGTTGTACCATCATTCAGACTCATTTCAATTGATGGGTTGTGAAAAAGATTCAATTCAATAATTTCTAAAATCACTTGAAAAACTTGATCTACATGAATATTTTCAGCAGCTTGTGGAATCTAATTATTAATTGTGCAACACTCAATTGTACTTGAGAGATATTATGTATGACAATCAATATTTGACTTGAAGTGGAAGATCAGTCTCTAATCGAAATTGTATTCTGAAATTAATCCCAATAATTAAGTCATTCTAAAAAAAATTGCAGTTTTGATTCCACAATCCTAGTGGTGTTAGAAGGACAATAAAATTTGTTTAGTTTAGACCTTTCGGTATATCCAATAAAATATCCACTAATGGTCATAGGATTCAGTTTCTTTTCTTGTGGGTTGTAGATTCTTACTTCAGAAAGGCATCCCCATACGCGAATATATGTTAAACTCGATTTTCAACCTTTGAACAACTCAAAAGGTCTCTTTGGGACAACCTTGATTGGAACTCAATTTAATATATATGCACTGTCGTCTTAAGAACTTCAATCCACAAGGACTTAGGTAGTTTAGATCTACTTATCATACTATGCACCATGTCCAATAATGTTCGATTTCTTCATTCTGCTATACCATTTTGATATGGAGAATCAGGCATGGTGTATTGGGAAATAATCTTATTCTCTTGAAGAAACTTTACAAGCGAATCTTGTGTTTGTACATCCTCAATGTATCTACCATAGTACTCACCACTTCTATCATTCCTTACAATCTTAGTTTGCTTTCCACAATGTTTCTCTACTTCAGCCTTAAAAACTTTAAAGGCTTCTAATGCGTCGCTTTTATTATGAAACATGTAGAGATACATATATCGTGAGTAATCATCTATAAAGGTGATAAAGTATTTCTGACTATATGCTTTTATATTTGGATAACATATATATGAATGCATGATTTCTAATATGATTAAACTCCTCTTGGCACCTTTCTTTGACTTGTTAATCTACTTGCCTTTAATGTAGTCAACACAAGTATCGAAATCAGTAAAATCTAAAATACTAAGTACTTCATCATGTACTAGTCTCTAATTATATCTATGGAGATATATTCCAATCTTTGATGCCATAAAATAGAGGAATTTTCATTCATAACACATTATTTAGTATCAGTTTGAACATGCATAACATTATGAGTGGATTCATATTGTAAATTGATAGAGAATAGAGGATACGAACCAAATGGCCATCATAGCTATTAATGACATGCATCATGCAAGGCCGACACATGAAGAATCGGTTGTGGTCACATTGGGGGCATAGGGACACGCATGGGAAACTCACTTTGAGTCCACAATAGATCAATTCCGTGTGTGGAAGGTTGCTTAGGATCTTTCCTTGATGAGACACTTGAGAGTCCAAGTGATGAAGAATAATTATGAAGGGCAAAATGACACAAGGGATTGCATATGTTGAAGAGTGAATAAGAGCTTGAAACATTCCCTGACCATCCTTTCTTTACCCTCCAAAGCCGCCCATCCCCTTAAGGGTGTATTGGTCATTTTATGCCCATTCTTTACACTTCATAGGCGCCTCTTTCTCATTAAGAGTAGTTTGGTCCCTTCACTTTGTAATAGCTTATAAATAGACTCATTTTAGGTTTAGTTCACTGGTTGTTGAATATGGATGATTGAAGAAACATTTTCTTCTCTTGAGAGAGTGTGAAAATCATAACTAGGGTAGCACTTAGTGTGGAATCACTAGTGTTGCAATTTAGCTTAGAAACATTGATGCTTGAGGAGATTGACGTCTCTCTTGTGTCTACTAAGAGTTTGGTGTTACTTGTATGAATCTTAGGGGTCTTAATGTTTGAAACACATTTTGGTTCTTATGATTTTGTAAAAGTTTATGTCAAGCTACTATATCATTTATTTATTGCATTATTGTTGTGTTTTGTATCTTATCTTCCTTATCTCGTTTCTTTGTGTTGTTACCTCATTTGTTGTTATCTTGTTTCCAGCTTTGTTCTTGTGTTTCCTGGTTGTTTTTAGTGGTCCGTACTCGTTCCTGTATCAATAGACCATCAGACAATGTACCATAGCCAATAAGTTTATGTTTATAAAATAAATTAGAACAACCTTCTAAAAAGGAGTATCCCAAAAGTACAAGTCTTGATACTAAAATTAAATTTCTAAAAAAACAATTAGGAACACGAAAGATCTTTTCCAACTCTAAAATAAAACCACTACTAACAAATGCTCATTGAAACAACATTATAGTTCCTATATAACTGTATTGCTAAGAACTTCACCGGTGCTTCCCTAAACAGCCCATAGCTAACAATTTTTAAAAATAATTTATCGCCCATTATACATAACAACAAATTTTGTTGTTTAGATATAAAATTTGTTAATTTTTGCGAATAACGACTAATTTGTAGAGTGAGAAATGATCTCTCTAATACTTGTATTCATCAAATTAAAGTTACAAGAGGAGAGGGGGTGTCAAACCTACCCTCTTGTGAAGAAAATACTCGAACATGATTATTCTGTATTTCACTTTATCTGACACTATTTTCTTAAAAGTACTCCGCACATCTTCTTCAATATTTGCAACATACAACAATAATAATATTGATAATGTTAGACACTTACAAAGCAAAGGCGCAACAGAAATATAGATTGACATACCTCCAATCATTGTTGAGGATTTGTAGTTGACGTTGGTGTTGGCATCGGCGTCAACTTTCCTTTTCCAGTGAATCTTCTAAGCACTCAACTTCAATTTTAGCTGGTGTTAATGTTTACAGGATTGCACTTAGGGACATTGGACCGCATCTAAAGTATTTATAATTGTTCGACCATCAGTAACAGTTTAAGACAATTCTTGGAGATAAGGTGTGGCAGTTTTCTGAGGTTACACTACAACAAATGTGATATCTAGCTTCGAATTTTTTAGCTACGATATAAAATTTGTCACTAATTGTTCACTTTTAATGATAAAAGTTACCTTTCATCATTAAATAAATGGGTCACATATTTTTAGTGACAAAATATAAATTTTCGTAGTACAATTTTGTCCTCTAATGTTTCCCGCCAAAAAAATGTAGTAAGCTTTAGCCATAAACTTTATATTTAATTGTGACATTAGTATGTGTCACTAATAATATATATAATTAGTGATGATCATTTTATTGTCTCTAATCAATCTATGATTTAGTGACAATAAAAATTTGTCACAAAATTTGCAAGGTATAAATAGCAATGACTTTAAAATTTGTAGTAGAATAATTCAACTATTTGCGACGAAACAAATTCATAGCAAAATACAAAATTTTCTATGTATACAACTATTTTCATCATAGTATAGAAATATGTATATATATGAAAAATGTATCATACATAATGAAACTATTTCATTATTGTATAAAATATGTATCTCTATGTATATAAAAAAATGCATTATTATTGTATAATTTATGTATATAGTTTATGTATAATAAATGTATATATTCTCACTAATTATACAGATATATACAATTAGTATACACATATTATACATATTCCAGGATACTAGTTTAACCGCACGTGTCTCTCACGTATAATATTGGATTATTTAAAATTAAATAATTTTATCTACTGCAGAGACTTTTTGTGACGTGTAAAATTTTAACTCACTTTTCGAAGATCCTTCACATTTTAATATAATAATATAAATATGAACATCTATTTTAGTGTAAGCACATATATATTTTACCACCAGAAGTTTCAAGTGATTGATCGATCATTACTTTTGCATTTGTCATGCAGTACCTCTTTCCCTTACTGCCAGAGGCTAAGAGAGACCCATCAATTTGAATCATATTTGTGGCACGATTATTTTTTTTTTCTATGTTTAAATTTTTTTCTTGTTTTTAAAGTCAGACCTTTATCAAATCATTAATTACATTTTTATTACGTACTTAAATTTTTTAAAATTTGGTGCTTCTTAAATTTTTCTTATTCTAACGCTTTTATATTTATTTCTATATTTTTAAATTTTCTTAAAATCAAATTTAGTTGTTTTAGATTTCTTAAATTAATGAAAAAAGTGTTTGTTGTCATTAATTCTGATGAATTCTAATAAGGATTGGTTTTACCATGAATATATTTAATTAATTTTCAACACTTAAATATTAAGAAAAATCATTAATTCTGATAACTTCTAATAAGAAAATATTTTACCATAAATATATTTAATTAATTCTCAACACTTAAATATTAGAAAAAAATATGAAAAAGACGATCTTATCTAAAGCAAAAACTTTCAATGAAGGACAAAAAGTTCAAACAATATTTCTAAGGCCCTTCACATTTTTCATATACTAGATTAAATGCACATGCCTTATACGTGTAACGTTTGATTATTTAAAATTAAATAATTTTATCTTTTACGGATAATTTTAATAAAGTATAAAAGTTTAAATCGCTTTTAAAGATTCTTCACACTTTAATATAATAATGTAAACATAAACATATATTTTAATGTAAGCACAAATATATTTAATCACTAGAAGTTCTAAGTGGTTGATGGATAATCACTTTTGCATTTGTCATTTAGTGTCTCTTTCCCTTGCTGTCAGGGGCTAAGAGAGGCGCATCAATTTGAACCATATCTTTTCTTCATTTGAAAGTCAATGTACAATTTAAGTCTTTGTTCTTAAAGTCTAATCTTTACAAAATGATTGATTACATTCTTATTACGTATTTATAACTTTTAAAATTTTGGTACTTCTTAAGTTTTTCTTATTCTAACGCTTTTATATTTATTTCAAAATTTGTTAAATCTTTCTAAAATCAAATTTAGTCAATTTAGATTTCCTAAACTTAATATATTATAGATTATAAAACAAAAGGTTCAAATGACATTTCTAAGACCCTTCACACTTTTAATATATTATAGATATAAATTTCTTGAACACGCCAAGTATAACAACAACATTCTAGTTAATTTTACTATTTTATACTTTTAATTTAGTTATTAGTTTTAATTGATAAGTACTTTGAGGTCAGCTAATATTTTTTTAAAACATTCCATAATTAAACTATTGTGTTAGGCATCCGTATCCTAATATAAAGAGAACAAAATTAATTGTAAAATTTTCTTCCCAATTAAAATACCTTTCATGTTAATTTTTCCTTTTTATTGAAACATTCCATAGTTAAAAATTATGTTGGTCATTTGTATCCTATAAAGATATTACAATTAATTGTACACAATAAATAAAATCGTCTTTTTACTATTTTTTTTTATATAATTTTAATTTAACTATTAGTACTTATTTGTAAGATATATAAAAATAAAGCCACGAATGTCAGCTAAATTTAATTGATAGTTGTAGGTTTTTTTCTTTTCCTTTAATCTCATCATTAATGTTATTTATATTATTTCCTTAAGTTATTCCTTTTCCTTTTTTTTTTATTCTTTTACTTTCTCTTATTTATTAAAGTAATTATTACTCCCGTAATGGTTAAACATTGATATAACCTTTTCCCCTCCCTATAATTAATGATTATTCAATAAAATCATAGGGATTAATCACAAGCTAAGCCCCCAACAACTTCCCCAATTAAGCCTAATGCCAAATTCATAACATTACGTATCTTCGGTCTTCGAAATATAATTGTGATAATTTTAATCTTCGAAAATAATTTCAGGTATAGTTTTTAAGATTTCATAGATTAGTTAGCACTATGCTTACTATTTTGATTTATTATGACACCTTTTGTGTCTGCCTTAATTTGTTTGCTTCCCTTCTTTATTTTTTTAATTTATTAATTTGTATTTGATGATTTGAATGTAGAACAATTATGAATCAGTAAGATTTTTGTATATTTTCTTTATTTGAATGTAGAACAATCATGAATCATGCTTCCCTTTCTCTTTTCAGCCTTTATAGGTGAAACTCTTCACCTCCCTCACGTTTGGTTACTCCTGTTGATTATATTATTAAAATGATTAACGTGAAATATGTAACGTTTACTTTTTTTCATCAACCATTTAAATTATATATTTAGAGCATATTAACATGGAATTGAAGATTTTCAAGCATGGGTTCTAAAACAACTCTTTATGTGTACTCTCATCTAAAGTCATTGTCATCTTTTTATATGGTGAAAACTAAAAACACATTTCACCAGCTCTTCATAGCTGAGTAACTAATTTAATGGGTAACTAGCATCGTAATGTCTCCATTATACCAATGTTTTTGTAAGTCTTAGCTGGGTACATTAGGCCAGTTGTACTAAGACTTGATGCTAGAGGACACACACTTGTACAGAAGACATGTACGGTCTTGGACATAAAGCCTTAAATCTTTTATCTAGGATGTTCGCTTAGCGTGATTTGACAAGGATACACTTGCAATTTATTTGGACTCGTGAAATTACGCTAAAAATATAATTGTTGTTGCAGTATATCATGATATTATAACATATGAATTCTACACAGGTTGTGGAAGGTAGAAAACAAGACTAGTTGCTACAAAAAATGTTTTTGCAATGATATTTTGAGAAGAAACCTCCATTTTATTATCTTCGTTTTGGTAATGTTTAGTATATCTCAGTTAGACTTTCAAGTTGGATGAATTTTGGTCAATGTTGATTTATTTAAGCGTATCTAGTGAGATATTATCTTATGAATGTCATTTTATTTGTTCTTAATTAATATATGACAGTTTTTTTTTTTTGCTATTATCTTACTTCTTTTAGTATGTTGTTTTTTATAAAGTCTGTATAACGCTCTTTATAACGAAGTTTAAGATATTTATATACGATTTAAGTTTCAAATTATGAAAATCTAACTAGCTAAATACAAATGGTTGTGATTAGTGACGAAATATTTTATTCGTAAAAACATCACTTTTACTTTTTAAAACCATCACATATTCGTCATCAAATATTTGGTGACAAGAGTTAATGTTGTCCCTAAAAAGTCCATTTATTACCTACAAATTAACTTTGTATTTTGTGACATTTGATATCGTCATTAATTATAACATATTCTAGTGACAAAATTATTTCGTAGGTGAAAAAATATTTTTAGTGACGACGTGATCGCTTTCAGCTACAAAATGATAAGAAAATAATGTTGTCACTAATTTATACATTTAGAGACATATAGAGAATACGCATGTAAAAGATAGTATTCAGTGACGAAATAATTTTTGTTCCGCGACGAAATACATAGAAGATTAGAGACAAATTAATTCATCACTAATTCAAATAAATAATTAGTGACACATCATTATCGTCGACATTATAACTTCTTTAGTGACAAAAAAAATACTATTACCTACAAAAAATAAAATTTCTACGACGAACAAGATCGTCCTAAATGCTACGCATTTGGGGACAACAAATATTTTCGTAGTTAATGCAAGACTATTTAATGACGAAGCACTAAGTCGTCTCAATATATATTTAACGATCCATAATTTAGGAACGAACGAGTGACGATTATATTTTCATCATGAAAGATATTTTGTGACGAAATATAATTTTTTTATGGTAAAATATTTCGTCATTGATAATCGAATTTGTTGTAGTATTATAGGCAGTTACATAAAGTGAGCCAGTTGAGAGTTTAACTTCCTTTGTATATGGATCATTCTTTGTATACGGATCATTACAAAAGTTCAAGTTAACTAACACATTATTCTCTTATAGTACACTGTACATAACATAAGATTGGTGAAAACAATACAAATATAGCACATTTACAAGATTATAAGCACACTAATACTTCTACTAGATACATAAAAAGTTTATTCAAGTATTAGTACTCTCTCGGTTGTTTCACTTTATGCGATACTATTTCTTTAAAATTCTGTAATATTATTCTTTAATTTGACAATATGCTATAACGATAACAATATCAATTATTCTTTTATGATAGTACATAACATGGGACTGGTGAAAATGATACAAATATAGTACATGATACATGTACAAGATTACAAACACACTAATACTTGTACTATACATAAAAAGTTTACTCAATGATACATTTATAAGATTACGATCACACTAATATCTGTACTATACATAAAAAGTTTATTCAAGGACTAGACTCCTCCCATTGTTTCACTTTTCAATACTATTTCTTTAAAACTTTGTACTAATATTCTTCATTTTAGCAACATGCTTCAGCGATAACAAAATTGATTATTTTTTTATAATAGCACATAACATGGGACCGGTAAAAATGATATAAATACAATATATAATACATTCACAAGATTAATTACAAGCACACTTGTACTATATATAGAAAACAATGATGCATTTACAAGATTACAAGTACACTAATACTTATACTATACATAAAAAGTTTATTCAAATACTAATACTCCCTCAAATTGTTTAACTTTATTCGATATTATTTCTTTAATATTCTGTAGTAATATTCTTCAATTTGGCAACATGCTACAAGTCAACTATAAATAATAGTACACAACATGGATTGGTGAAAACCATACAAATATAATACATGATACTTTTACAATATTACAAGCACACTAATACTATCCATAAAAATTTTACTCAAATGATATATTTACAAGATTGCAAACACACCGATACTTTTATTATATGTATACAGGCCGTCTCAATAAAATTAGTGGTCCAAAGTCAAATTTAAATAAGACACCTACAAAAATAATATTATAATAACTTATTATAATAACTAGAGTTATTTTGTTGTAGTTGTATATTAGTTGTTTTCGGTGTAATATTTTAAAAGACACGTAACCTTTAATTTCACATATAATATGACTTTTAATAAAAGAAACATTCATTCTAGTTAATAAGATGTTAGCCATTTATTTGCAATTTATCAACTTGGATGTTGTTGTCAAAACATTAATTATTAATATGAAGTTTGAGTTGCTTAATTCAAAGTTCTAAATATTTCTAGTAAAAATTAGGTATCTCTTTCTTTTTGCATTTTTTAGGATAATTTTTTTAAACGCATTTCACAGTCTTTATTATTTCAAGTGAAATTGAAATCATGAAATTTACTATTAATTTTTTTGAGACTTCAAAATTTTGAGACCTAAAGCAAAGAATTCACTAGTCTTACCCTTGCGCCACCTTGTATATATAGAGAAAGTTTATTCATACATGATACTTTTACAAGATTACAAGCACACGAATACTTCTACTATTTATAAAAAGTTTACTCAATGACACATCGATAAGATTACAAGCACACTAGTATTATATGCATAAAAAGTTTATTCAAGTCTTAATACTCCCTCGCGCAGTTTCACTTTATGCAACACTATTTTTTTAAAACTCTGTAATAATATTTTTTAATCTGGCAACATGCTACATCGATAATAATATTGATTATCAAATGGATCCAAATGCCACCAACACCACCTACACACCCAACCATCAGAACATTCTGCATCTGAACTGCAGCTTCTTGAACAAGTTGGTTCAAATTCATTTGGAAGCAATTTCAATTGCATCATTGAAATATATAGAGGAAAACTCCCTAGTGCCATTGCTTTATTCACCCCTGAGGTTCCAGACATATCAACTGCATATACAAAATTTCGATTAAACAATAAGTATATATTTATAAACATCAAGTTAATAATTAAGGGTTTTATAACTTTTAATAATTTTACACACATAAATATAGAAGAGTTGTGGAAGCAGGTGGAGATCACCCTGTTTCGGTCCCTCTTTATTGTAACTTCTTATTTTCTTAGTTTTAATTTATTTTTTATTTAATATGTATTTAAAAATTATATAAAATTACTTTAAATTTCAATAATTAATGATTTAAAATATTTAAAGACTTATAAAGATTTTAATTCATTCTTCAAATACTATCACAGTTACACAAAACAGAGGAAGCAATATATATTATTTAAAAATTAATCAGTAGCAACTACTGTAAATCACCAAAAATAACAACTTAAAATATGTAAAAACTGTATATAAAAAATTCAATTGACTCTCTTAATTCCCTCAGTGTTACATAAATTGGGACAGAGAAAGAAAACTATGTAGAAGTATTATAAATCACATTAATTAACGACTTAAACTATTTAAAATCATACAAAAATATTAAGATTATATATTAAAAAAATTGGTTGACTTTTCGAATTTTATTATTGTCACATAAATTGAAACGATAAGAGTAACATATATTATCTAAACTCTCTCTATATAAAAAAAGTATTATATATTATAATAATAATTCAAAAAAATTTAAAATGTATCTGTATCACAAAAAAATAGCATATATAGACCCGTGCAAGCAGAGGATCAATATATATATATATATATATATATATTGAGCATGATTACCAGCAGTGGCGGTGAGGAGAATGGTAAAGAAGATCGCAAACTTAAGTAAAGAGTGCAATTTCATATCCATATTTTGCTAATTTATTGTAAGAGTAATATACATCGTAATTATTTATTATTATATTGGAATCATATTTATAAGCAAAACCACTGAATGCTAATGTTGACATGTCACTTCAATATAGAATATTTATTTTTGATAAATAATACAGTATATTGATTTATAGTTGATAACTATGAATCAATTTAAAAGTTAAAGAATAAAATATGATTCTAAAGTAATGAAATATATGCTCTTTTGATAAGGATTTTTGAACTTGATGCAAGAGATAAAGAGATAAATTTATTTTTTATCTTTTAATGGGCTAATTTTTAATTTTTATCCTTCAAAAATTGATTTTATATCTAGCATAACATAAATTCTTTAAAGATGAAAGAACATAATTTATAGAATATTATCATGTGAAAAATATAAACATATGTTCCATGAAAAAATAGAACTTTTGTTAGAGTGAAAGATCAAAGATAAACACAACATAGGGACAAAAGTGCAAATTACTCTCTTTTTTCACAAGTTTTACCAAAGAATATATTCATGAAGAATATATACTAACCCTCGCCCAGTTGAGAAATCCTAAAGGGCTTATTATCAATAAGTATCAATGATAAAAAAAAAAAAAAAAAAATTGCATATATATATATATATATGTAATGTATCGATATTATATAAATAGTGTATAATCGTTTATACATAATATATAGTTGTGTATCAAAGATATTCATACATCACGATCACATACACTTGGGGCTTTGGAATCTAGGTGACAAAAGAGTTTTGAAATGAAGTGTGGGTGACACAAGTCTTAATAATTGAGTGAAGGTGACAATTACTTTATTAAGGATTAAGAAAATAAGAAAAATTTGAAAATAACCCACAAGTTTTTTAATGTACACTTTGATCCAATGTAAAACCTAATATAACTAAAAATGAAGGGAAAAAAGACACGTTTTTCTCTCTTCTCATTTATTGGAGTTTTCTCTCTCTTTGTGATTTTTGTTGTTCATTGTTGTTGTTGCTTTACTCATCACCTTCTTCCTCATTATCATCATCTTGTTCTTCATTATCATCTCTTCTTGTTCATCATCATCATCTTCTTGTTGTTGAACATTGTTGTTACCGCTACTATTGCTACTTGATCAAAATTTTTTAGGTCAAATTTTATTTGTATATCACTTGGAAATTACTTATAGGTGATTTTAGTAAGTAAAATTATAATTTTTAGTTGAATTTCTCATCTGGGTGTATCTGCTACTGCTGTTTTTTCAACAGTAGATTAAACATGTAACGTGAATCCAACAGATGAGTAATCTGTTGTACAGATGAGTAATCTGTTGCAACAGATTGACTAATCTATTGCAACATATTGACTAATCTGTGCAACATATGAGTAATCTGTTGCAACATATATGACTGATCTGTTGCAACAGATTACTCATCTGTTGGATTTGTATTATAGTGCTGTAACATGAATCCAACATATGGGTCATCTGTTGCAACAGATTACTCACTTGTTGTAATAAATTACTCATATATTGGATTCATGTTGCAGGTTCTATCCATTGTAGTAGTAGCAAATATACCAATAACAAATTCAACCAAAATCATAATTATACTTACAAAATCACCTATGAAGTAATGTCCAAGTGATATACGAACAAAATTTGACCTAAAAAAATTCTAAAATTTTCAACAAGGGCACAACTAATAAGTGAAACACATGAAAAATTTCATGAAATGGGAAAGAGGACAAAAATAGTGTATTATACATCAAATGCAAAAGGATCGAGGGGACAAACGTTTGAGTTCTCCTAAAAATATTTAAGTTTCCTAGTATTTTAATTGCTTTCTAATGGATAACCCATCTATTATAACAGATTTTCTATCTATTTGATAATTTCCAACAGATGAATCATCTGTTGCAACATATCAGTCATCTGCTGATTCAAATTGAGCAATTATTAGTAATAACTAAATTGATTTAGCTAAAATTAAAAAAAAAAGTCTTTAAGACAACGAGACAAACATTTGCGTTCTCCTAAAAATGTTTGAGTTCCCTAGTATTTTAATTATTTTCCAACAGATAACCTATTTATTGCAACAAGTTAGTCATCTGTTGCAATAAATGCTTATAACAGGTTAGTCATTTGTTGATTCAAATTAAGCAATTATTAATAATAATTAAATTGATTTAACTAAAATTGAAGACAAGACCTTAGAGAAGGGGGAAAATATTTGAGTTCTCCTAAAAAATATTTAAGCTTTAGTATTTTAAATTGTTTTCAACGCATATTTTGTCTATTTAGTAATTTCCAACAGATGAGTCATATGTTGCAACAACTTAGTCATCTGTTGCAACAGATGTCTATATCTGTTCGATAATTTTCAATAGATGAATTAGTTGTTACAACAAGTGAGTCATTTGTTGCAATAGGTGTCTATATCTGTTTGGTCATTTTCAATTGATGTTTTTATTTGTTTGGTCATTTCCAACAGATTACTCATCTGTTGTAACATGTTAGTCATCTATTGATTCACATTAAGTCATTATTAGTAATAACTAAATTGATTACTAAAATAAAATATGAATTAATAAGTTCAATTATAGTTTCAATTAATCTCATGGTAATTGCACAATCAACTAAGTATGTCCGTCCTGAGTAGAGTGATCAATTGACCAATTTTATTTGAAATGATTCAAACTAAGTCATCATTAGAAATAACTAAATTGATTTAACTAAAACTAAAGATGAATTAGTAAGTTCAATTACGATTTCAATTACTTTCATAGTAATTACATGATCAATTAAGTGTTTCGTACTGAGTAGAATGATTAATTGACAAATTTTATGTGAAATAATTCAAATTAAACCATTATTAGAAATAACTACATTGATTTAACTAAAATTAAAGATGAATTAGTAAGTTCAATTACGATTTCAATTAATCTCAATAATTAAATGATCAATTAAGTGTTTCATCCTTAGTAGAATAATTAATTGACCAATTTTATTTTAAATGATTCAAATTAAGTCATTATTAGTAATAACTATGTTGATTTAACTAAAATTAAACATGAATTAATGAGTTCACTTACAATTTCAATTAATCTCATCGTAATTACATGATTAACTAAGTGTATTCGTCCCGAGTAGAGTGATCAATCGATCAATTTTATTTGAAATAATTCAAATTAAGATATTATTAGTAATAACTAAATTGATTTAACTAAAATTAAAGATAAACTTACAGTTTCAATTAATCTCATAGTAATTAAATTATCAACTAAATGTATTCGTCATGATTAGAGTGATCAATTGACCAATTTTATTTGAAATGAATCAAATTAAGCCATTATTCGTAATAACTAAATTGATAAAACTAAAATTAAAGATGAATTGATAAGTTCACTTACAATTTCAATTAATCTCATAGTAATTACATGATCAACTATGTGTATTCGTCTAGAGGAGAGTGATCAATCAACCAATTTTATTTCAAATGATTCAAATTAAGTCATTATTAGTAATTAATAAATTGATTTTGACTAAATTAAAGATGAATTGATAAGTCCACTTACAATTTCAATTAATGTATTCATCCTTAATAGAATGATCAATTGATAAATTTTATTTAAAATGATTCCAATTAAGCAACAACAACAACAACAAATCCAGTGTATTCCCACACAGTGAGGTCTGAGGAGGGTAAGATGTACGCAGTCCATACCTCTACCTCTAAAGAAGTAGAAAGGTTATTTCCAATAGACCCCGGGCTCGAGACACGGAATACTAAACAAATCCATAGTAAAGCATGGAACAAGATGGCATAACATAAATACGACACCCACAAGTAATAGTAAACAGAGAAAAGTAAATAGATTCGTAATAAAGCATGAAACAAGGTATCGTAACAAGAATAATACCCCCACCAAGTAATTCCCTACACTAGCGACCCAAACTGACCCTAGCCTTCTGCCTTAATTCGCGTCTTCCAGATCTTCCTATCTAGGGTCATGTCCTCAGTAAGCTATAACTGTTCCATGTCCCGCCTAATCACCTCTCCCCACTACTTTTTCGGCCTACCCCTACCCCGCCTAAAACCATCCAAAGCTAGCCTCTCACACCTACGAACCGGGGCATCCATGCCCCTCCTCATCACGTGTTCGAACCATCTCAATCGGACTTCCCGCATCTTATTCTCCACTGGAGTCACACCAACCTTCTCCCTGATAGTCTCATTCCGAACTCTATCCCCCATAGTCAGCCCACACATCCAATGCAACATCCACATTTCTGCCACCTTCATTTTTTGAATGTGGGAGTTCTTGACTGGCCAACACTCCGCTTCATACAACATGGCCGGACGGACTTCCACCCAGTAGAATTTTTCTTTAAGCTTAGGCGGCACCTTCTTATCACACAACACCCCCGAGGAGAGCTTCTACTTCATCTATCCCGCCCTAATATGGTGCGAGACATCCTCTTCAATCTCACAATTACCCTGAATCACGGACCCGAGATACTTGAAACTATCCCTCTTACATACCACCTGTGATTCCAACTTCAATAGCACCTCATTCTCCAGCCTCACGTCATTAAACTTGCATTCCAAATACTCTGTCTTGCTCCTATTCAACCTGAACCCTTTAGACTCAAGAGTTTATCTCCACACCTCTAATTTATCATTCAAACCCCCTCCCCCCTCCCCCTCCGCGTCTCATCAATCAAATATACATCATCTGCAAAGAGTATACACCAAGGAACCTCTCCTTGAATACACCGCGTCAGCACATCCATCACCAAAGCAAACAAAAAGGGACTAAGAGTAGATCCCTGATGTAATCCTATCAAGACAGTGAAATACTATGGGTCTCCTCCCGCCGTTCTCACCTGAGTTTTAGCTCCATCATATATATCCTTAATTGCTCTGATATATTCCACCGGGACTCCACTCACCTCCAAGCATCTTCAAAGCACCTCCCTGGGGACTTTGTCGTATGCCTTCTCTAAGTTGATAAACACCATGTGTTGGTCCTTCGTCCTTTTCCTATATTGTTCCACCAGCCTCCGTACCAGGTGAATTGCCTCCGTCGTCGAGAGGCCAGTCATAAATCCAAACTGGTTCTTCGAAATAGACATTATTCGTCTCAATAACTTAATACCCCTATAGTTATTGCAACTCTGAATGTCACCCTTGTTCTTATAAAGAGGGATCATAGTACTCCACCTCTAAGACTTGGGTATTTTCGCCGTCTTGAAAATTCCATTAAACAATCCAGTCAACCACCTTAAACCAGCCTCGCCAGAAAACTTCCAAAAATCCACAGGTATCTCATCATGCCCCGTTGCCCTACCCCTTTGCATCCTGCGAACAGCCTTTCTAACCTCCTCTACCTTAAAATGTCTACAATAACTAAAATCCCGACACTCCTCTGAGTGCTCCAGCTCCCCTAACCCAATAGCTCTATCCCCTTCGTCATTCAAGAGCCTATGAAAATACGACTGCTATCTATTCTTAATGTTGCCATCCTCCACCAACACTGTACCGTCCTCTCCCTTAATGCACTTCTCCTGATCGAGGTCACGAACCTTCTACTCCCTAGACTTAGCGAGTCTAAATAACTTTTTCCCCCTCCCTTCTCCTGTAACCCCGCATACAATCTCTCAAATGCTACTGTCTTAGCTGCCGTAACTGCTAACTTAGCCTTTTTCCTAGCTAACTTGTACTCTTTCCTGTTTACCCGCTTCTTTTCTTCATCCTTACTCTCAACCAACTTAGCATACGCCCCTTTCTTGGTCTCCACTTTCTTCTTAACCTCTTCATTCCACCACCAATCCACCGATGATGCCCGTCCCGGCCCCTAGAAATACCCAACACCTCACTAGCATTCTCCCTGATGCATCTAGCCACCCTATCCCACATACTATCCATGTCCCCTCTACACTCCCACACCCCTATTCCCGCCAACTTCTCCCCTATCTCCCACGCATTTACTGGCGTCAAGCCACCCCACTTAATTCTACGTCTATACTCTTCACCCCTTCTCTTCCTATCCTTCTTTATACCCAAATCCATAACCAAGAGCCTATGCTGGGTCAAAAGATTCTCACTCGGGATGACCTTACAGTCCTTACACAACACCCTATCCCCTTTCCTAAGCAACAAAAAGTCAATCTGGGTCTTGGCTATCGCGCTTCAGAAGGTGATCAGGTGATCGTCCTTCTTCGGGAAGCCCGAGTTCACCACCACAAACATTTGAGTTCTCTTAAAAACATTTGGTCTTTACTATTTTAAATTATTTTCCAACATATATCTTATATGTTTGATAATTTTCAACAAATGAGTCATCTGTTGTAACAACTTAGTCATCTGTTGCAATAGATGTCTATATTTGTTTGATAATTTTCAATAGATGAGTGATTTATTGCAACAGGTTAGTCATCTGTTACAACATATGCCTGTATTTGTTTGGTCGTTTCCAACAAATGTCTTTATCTGTTTGGTCATTTCCAACAGATGTCTTTATCTGTTTAGTTATTTTCAACAGATTACTCATCTTTTGCAACATGTTAGTCATCTATTGATTCATATTAAGCTATTATATTAGTAATAACTAAATTTATTTAACTAAAATTAAACATAAATTAATAAGTTCAATTACAGTTTCAATTAATCTCATGGTGATTACACTATCAACTAAATGCGTTCGTCCTGAGTAAAGTGATCAATTGACCAATTTTATTTGAAATGATTAAAACCAAACCATGATTAGAAATAACTATATTGATTTAACTAAAATTAAAGATGAATTAGTAAGTTGACTTACAATTTCAATTAATTTTATAGTAATTACATGATCAACTACGTGTTTCGTCTTAAGTAGAATGATCAATTGACCAATTTTATGTGAAATAATTAAAATCAACAATTATTAGTAATAATTAAATTAATATAACTAAAATTAATATGAATTGATAATTTTAATTACGATTTCAATTAATCTCATAGTTAGTAATTACATGATCATCTAAGTGTATTCGTCTTGAGTAAAGTGTTAATTGACCAATTTTATTTGAAATGATTCAAATTAAGATATTATTAGTAATAACTACATTGATATAACTAAAATTAAAGATGAATTGATAAGTTCAATTACAATTTCAATTATTCTCATATTAATTACATGATCATCTTAGTGTGTTCGTTCTGAGTAAAGTGATCAATTGACTAATTTTATTTGAAATGATTCAAATTAAGTCATTATTAGTAATAGCCAAATTGATTTAATAATTACAATTTCAATTAATCTCATAGTAATTACATGATCATAAGTGTATAACCTATTACAACAGATTTAATTTATTGCAACAGATGAGTCATTTGTTGAAAATTATCAAACAAATATATACATATGTTGCAATAGATTAGTCATCTGTTGTAACAAATGTCTTTATCTGTTAGTCATTTACAATAGATGACCAATCTGTTGCAACATATTGTCACACCCCTTTTACGTACTCCAAAAGATTTATATTTTAAGTTCGACAGGGTTTTATTATTTAAGTGACAAGAAATGAAAATTTGTTTCGGAAAAGGATTATTTACATTTTTTATTCAGAGTCACCACTTGGCATAATCTGGTGTGCCAAGTCACCATTGGAAAATCCTTTTCAAAACCATTTGACTCTTTAAACTGGTTTGCGAACAGAGACTCCGGCTAAGGAACTCTGTTGACCGAGGGGAAGGTGTTAGGTACCCCTCGATCCCGTGGTTCAACCACGGTCGCTTGGTATAGTGTATCGACTATTTTTTTGACATTAAGAAATGTATAAACCACAAAAGCACGCAAAATAATCAAACAATAAACTAAACAAAACAATCCAAAAATGTAAAGTCCAGTCCAATTATAAAGTCCAAAAATAGAGAAATACGAAAATATAAATCCTATTCTAAACTAAATCTAGACTAAACTCCAATGACTTACCCGATGCCGCGGGCCTTCATCACGATCGTCCTCCGGGTACAAGATACCTCGGGGCATTCCCCGATGAATAAATATATACAGATACTTCGGGGCATTCCCCGGTGAAATGAATATAGTCGATCCAAAGGCGGTAAACAAAACCTTTCAACACATAATCCAAACCTTCCATAATCCACAAGTTCTAAATTTTCCAATATGATCCTATTGTTTGCTTACCCAGCTCGACCAATCATGACACTATTACAATCAACGACATTAATGAATCAAAATGACAATATTCATTTTTATCAACCTTCAATTCCCGCCCCACTTTTATTCTCAAATTATCGATTTTAATTCTCAAACGAGATATCATTTCATCGTACAACACATAAACAATGAATCAACACCAAGTAATTATTCACCATCAACAAAGATCAAAAAACACGCCAACGTTCAATCCATAACACCGAATATCATAAAGAGTCAAATAAAAGAGAGGGAGAAGACAATCGGACCTCAATTATCAATTTCAATATAGTGTTATCCAATTAAACGAGATAGAGTCCGACCGGGAACCTCGAATTGAACTTCAACCGCGATCCACCAACTCGAATCCAAACCGAATGGAACTCCACCAATGACAATGAATACCCGGAATCAACATCCAAACTGATTTCAAACCCAAAATAAAGACCTTGATATGAAAAAAAAAAACCAAGATCCGAACCCAAAACAACGACTGATGACGCTCGAAATATGATTTTGATCTTGAATCACCAACAAAGACGAACCTGAAACTTCAAAAATCTGATAGAAAACTAAGCACCCCCACACTTGAACTCCAGTGAGCTAACGGTGCCCAAAACAGATGAACGTAGGTCGGATTTTGGAGAGTTTGAATATTTTCTAAATGGGGTCGCTCGAAAACTTTTAAAAACGGACTGTTCTGGCGATATTTTCGTTTCCCTATCGGACTCGTCCGAAAATCAATAGAGAACGACAAGATTCTGGCAAAATAGTTACCAGAGCAGCGACCAAACCCACTGAAACCTGCTTCCAAGTAACTCGAAATCAGCACAGTTTTTTTTATTTTAGATCTCGACTTCGAATCTCTCGTGCGTGCGCAAATATCTCAGCGTGTGTGATTTCAGATTGTTGACTGTGCGTGATATTTTTTCTGTGA
The DNA here is from genome assembly GCA_030864225.1 of Capsicum baccatum var. pendulum. NCBI lineage: Eukaryota > Viridiplantae > Streptophyta > Magnoliopsida > Solanales > Solanaceae > Capsicum > Capsicum baccatum. The sequence continues at coordinate 271,417,998 of CM061550.1, forward strand.
ATCGTGAAGAAGAAAGATGTTCTATGTGTGCTATTTTTATATGCTGAGGTCCGGTCAAAGGCCAAAAATAGGAATTCAAAAAATGGTGTGTGTATGTAGCTTGGTGTGAGTGTGAATGAATTCTTGTGCAAAAAAATAGAGGATCTGCTCTGTGTAATATGTGAATCGTGAAGAAGAAAGAAAGAATGGAATCCTTCCCTTTTTTTTAAGAAAAATAAAAAAATGGCCTCTGAATATGGTCCCTTTCTCTGTGTATTCCGTGGAGTGTGGGTATGTATATATGGTGAGGGTGGGGTAGTGGTGAGGTAGGTGGGGTCATGTGGGGTAGGGGGTAGGGTGTGTTGTGTTTTTTGATTAGATGGGTTGTTAGGATAGGGTAGGTAGGTGTTGTTTTTTAATTGGAGGGATAAGGGTTAGGTGTCTATTTTTGTTTGGGTAGGCTGCCAGGATAAGACAAAATTAGTTAGAGGATTGTTATTTTTGTTATTTGTGGAGGGATTATCACACGGGTGAGGGTACACGGTAGGATAAGGTAAAAATGGGTAAAACGACATCGGGGAGGGACGAAATTAGGTGTCTACATCATGCCCCCTTTGAATGTAAACATGAAGTGTTTTCAGACAAAGAAGTAGACAGCGAGACCAAATTTTGGCCCGATCATTATCCAAAGAAAGAAATAGAAGGAATAAGAACAACCGGGTTTTGACTTAAGACATCCCACGTACTCACATTATGAGAGGATCAAGTGACAAGTATCTCAACTTCTGGAAGGAGATGGACTATACCGAGTTGGAGAGTCGAGTGAGGTTCCATCGAGGTTCTGATCCGCGGCTCTGTCATTGCTTTAAAAAAATGAAAATTTAACAAGTTAAAACATAAATGAAATTACAAGATCCTATCTATACAGCTTCTGTTGGCTCTTGAGTCGACTTTTATCACCCTATTCTTCAGGCGGGCTCCTGACTTGCAATTTTTTCCAACTTGTTGCTTGGCTTTCAATTGCTTCGCTTTGTTACTTGACTTTTCATTTCTTCACCCTATTCTCCAGGCGGGCTCCTGACTTGCTATTCCATCACTTTGTTGCTTGACTTTTCATTTTCTTCACTTTGTTCTCCAGGCGGGCTCCGGACTTGCTATTTCATCACCCTGTTCTTCAGGTGGGCTCCTGAAAACCAAAATTAAAACTAGAACTAAAATTATATCAAACAAAAATTATAGTAAAGTAGTATTTCATTTTTGAAAGCGTTGTCCCATTTTCCAAGAGGGTCCTAAACAGAAAGTAAAGTCCCATTTTTCAGGAGGGTCCTGAATTGATAGTAAATTCCCATTTTTCAGGAGGGTCCTGAGCAGAAAGTAAAATTCCATTTTTCAGGAGGGTCCTGAATAGAAAGTAAAATCCCATTTTTCAGGAGGGTCCTGAACATAAAGTAAACTCTCATTTTTCAGGAGGGTCCTGAATAGAAAGTAAAATCCCATTTTTCAGGAGGGTCCTGAACAGAAAGTAAAATCCTATTTTTTTCAAGAAGGTCCTGAACATAAAGTAAAATCCTATTTTTCAGGAGGGTCCTGAACAGAAAGTAAAATCCCATTTTTCAGGAGGGTCCTGAACATAAAGTAAATTCCCATTTTTCAGGAGAGTCCTGAACAGAAAGTAAAATTTCCATTTTCTAGGAGGGTCCTGAACATAAAGTAAATTCCTATTTTTCAGGAGGGTCCTGAATTGAAAGTAAATTCCCACGGATGTGCATTTCCAATGGTAGCTGAATTAAGTGAAGCGAATTTGCCCCTATTTCAACAAAGAAAATTTGTTAGTTAAAAACTTAGTGGTGGCTTGTAGATCTTGGCTTCTCAGGTATCTGCCCAGCACTCGTTCCTTTCATCTTTGTTCTAAATCGCTAACACTTGCCCTGTCTTGCCGCATCATCGACCCAGATCCATATTGAGGGAAGTGAGTTCTGACTCGAACAATGGGCTTCCATTTTACCACGCCTCTGAGGTTCACCCTTTTCCCAAAATTTGAATGTTTCCACGAATCCAACAGCCTATCGGTTGATAGACTTCCTTTGTTTCGTGCTGAATTACGATCATATTTCTTTCCTGTGCTGTTCCTTGGCTTTTCCTCGTATAATTGGAAAGATTGATAGTAAATTTTGAAATATTTTCTCACTTGTTTTGACACAGACTTGACTTAAATGTAAAGAAATGATGGTGACTTTTATTTTGATAAATGACATAAAAATACAAAAAACATGAATATGTAAATGAAAGAAAAGGGCAATGTCCCATATTCAAAAAGAAAACTTATCTGAATACGACAACTAACTCCAATGAGTATGACATGCATTTTGGATTGAGCTGCCTGATCTTCCTATCCAGACTCCCCATTTGTTGTTGAGTTCGTACCTTTTGCCACTGAGCTACTTCTTCAAATCCATTGGACTCATATATCACATTCAATTGATGACATCTTAAAAGACTTTTGCCAACAAATCTCTTTCTTTTCACTTTTCACTTTTCTTTTGAACTCTCCATCGCCTTACGGTGGCCGTGAGGGTTTTCACCAATAAGACTCTCTCATTTTTATTTCTCTCCACTCACCATCGCCTTATGGTGCCCACGGGGGTTTTCACCAATAAGACTCTCTCATTTTTGTATTTCTTTCCTGATTTCTTATGCTGAGGGAGACAAGTGGTACTTCACAATGTATCATCATATACATTGCATGCTTAGCCTTAACATTATCAAAAATTGATCTGAAGGACTTTATTTGGTTGTAACTTGGCTATTGGTTAAGGTTAGAAAAGATGGTAAGGGGCTCAAACGATACTTGAAGTGGGGGTGGGACTTACAACTTTTGGAATCGACTCAAACAACACATTAACTCATGCCCTAGTTTTGTTGTCTGGTTGAATCTTAAATCTTTATTTGGTTGGACCGAGCTCGAAATAAGGCAGCCTACGTATCTCACTCCCGAGAGAGGAGAATCAGGTCGCACGTAGTTTCATCAGCTTGTTCTTTGTTTTGATTTGATTGATTTTTTTTTCGAACTCTTTCTTTTATTCTTATTTTCTTGACATTTATCTTTGACTCTATTTTGATTCCAAAAGAGGGATATGAAAGAAAGAAAAAAATAAAACGAAGCTCAAACGGGTAAACAAAGGATGACACAATGTTTGGATAGAAGAATAAAATGTCTTCATCATATCAATCTTAAAAAATGCAAGTACTAAACATGCAATAAACTCAACAAAGGATCAAATATCATACAAAGTATCTTTTGACCGCATCAGCATTGATAGACATTTCTGCCATTTTGCCTTCAATATCTGTCAAATATAGGGCTCCATTGGGTAACACTTTCTTCACAACGAAGGGACCTTGCCAGTTAAGGGAGAACTTGCCTTTCGCTTCAACCTGGTGAGGAAGGATACATCTCAATACCAACTGACCGACTTCAAAATTCCTGGGACGGAACTTTTTGTTATACACTCGAGTCATCCTCCTCTGATACAACTGGCCATGACACACAGACGTTAGCCTTTTTTCCTCAATCAAACTCAAATGTTCCAGTCGGGATTTTACCCATTCGTCATCATCAATCTCTGCTTCTACAATGACTCGAAGAGAGGGAATTTTAACTTCTGCAGGGATGACTACTTCTGTCCCATACACCAATAAATATGGAGTTGCCCCTGTTGAAGTGCGAACAGTGGTGCGATAACCTAGCAATGCAAATGACAACTTTTCATGCCACTGTCTAGACCTTTGTACCATTTTTTGCAGTATATTTTTTATATTCTTATTGGCGACTTCTATAGCACCATTGGCCTTTGGGCAATATGGAGTAGAATTTCGATGCACGATCTTAAACTGTTGACATACTTCTTGCATCAAATGACTATTGAGATGGTCAGCATTGTTTGTAATGATCATCTTAGGAATTCCAAATCTACAAATGATATTGGCATGAACAAAATCTACCGCAGCCTTCTTTGTCACTGACTTAAAAGTTACTGATTCTACCCACTTTGTGAAGTAGTCAATGGCTACCAAAATGAATCTATGCCCATTTGATGCCTTCAGCTCAATCGTTCCAATTACATTCATTCCCCAAGTCACGAACGGCCATGGAGCGGCCATTGCATACAACCCAATAGGAGGAGATCATATCAGATCACCGTGTACCTGACATTGATGACACTTTCAAACAAATTGAATAGAATCCCTTTCCATAGTAAGCCAGTAATAACCTGCTCGAAGAATCTTCTTTGACAAGACATAACCATTCATATGTGACCCGCATACTCCAGAGTGTATTTCAACCATGATTGCCGAGGCTTCTTTTGCATCTACACACCTTAAAAGTCCCAGATCTGGGGTCCTCTTATACAAGATTCCCCCACTTAAGAAAAATTCACTACCCAAACGCCTAATAGTCATCTTTTGATCGTTGGTGGCATATGATGGGTATTCTTCTGACTGAATGTACCGCTTGATATCCAAGAACCAAGGTTTTTCTTCGAGCTCTTCTTCAACCGCATTACAGTAAGCATGCTGATCACGACTCTGTATATGCACTGGATCGATGTAGGCTTTATCAGGATGTTGGAGCATTGAAGACAGAGTGACTAAAGCATCAGCAATTTCATTATGAATCCTTGGAATATGTCTAAATTTTACTAACACAAACTGTTGACATAGATCCTGGAAGCATTGTCGATACAGGATAAGCTTCAAATCTCGCGTCTCCCAATCGCCTTGAATTTGATGGATGAGCAAATCCGAATCTCCCAACACCAATAATTCATGGACTCCCATATCAACAGCTAACCTTAAACCAAGAATGCAGGCTTCATACTCCATCATATTATTAGTACAGTAAAATCGAAGTTATGCTGTTACCGGGAAATATTGTCCCGATTCAGAGATAAGAACCGCACCTATTCCGACTCCTTTCGTATTGACAGCTCCATCAAAGAACAACCTTCAACCTGGATCAGCATCTATAATGACTTCATCGGCATACAACACTTCTTCGTCCGAAAAATATATCTTTAATGGCTCGTACTCTTCATCGATGGGGTTCTCAGCAAGATAATCTGTCAAGGCTTGGGCTTACATGGCGGTTCGAGTCACATATACAATGTCGAACTCGGTAAGCAATATTTGCCACTTTGCCAATCTACCCGTCGGCAGAGGCTTTTGAAAGATATACTTCAAAGGATCCATGCGGGAGATGAGATAAGTAGTATAGGATGAGAGATAATGCTTCAACTTCTGTGCTACCTAAGTTAGGGCACAACACATCCTTTCAAGAAGAGTATACCTGGCCTCATATGCGGTGAACTTCTTACTAAGATATTAAATAGCCTGCTCTTTTTTGCCTGTGACATCATGTTGACCCAGGACACAACCGAAAGAATTGTCCATTACTGATAAATATAAGATCAAAGGCCTACCAGGCTCCGGGGGTACCAGCACGGGCGGATTTGACAAATATCTTTTGATTCGATTGAACGCTTCCTGACATTCTTCAGTCCATTTTACTGCAGCACTGTTTTTCAGCAACTTGAATATGGGCTCACAAGTGGTTGTGAGTTGAGCAATAAACCTAATAATATAGTTCAGTCTACCAAGCAAACTCATCACCTCCGTTCTATTATAGGGCGGGAGCAAATCCTGAATGGCTTTGATTTTTTAGGGATCCGATTCAATTCCCCGACGGCTGACTACAAACCCCAACAGTTTTCCAGATGGAACTCCAAATACACAATTTGCCGGGTAGAGTTTGAGATTATACCTGCGAAGCCTTTCAAAGAACTTTCTTAAATCTTTAACATGGTCAGCCTGACTTTTTGACTTAATAATCACATCATCCACGTAGACCTCAATCTCTTTATGCATCGCATCATGAAACATAGTGGTCATGGCTCTCATGTACGTTTCTCCAGCATTCTTCAAATCAAACGGCATCACTCGATAATAATAAGTTCCCCATGGTGTGATAAAAGATGTCTTCTCCGTCTTCATCATCCATAATGATCTGGTGATATCCGGCATAGCAATCCACAAAAGAGGCAACCTCGTATTTAGAACAGTTGTCTAACAAAATATGGATATTGGGCAGTGGAAAATCATCTTTCGGACTTGCTCTGTTCAAATTACGGTAATCAACACACACTCAAATTTTGCCATCTTTCTTTGGTACGGGAACAACATTGGATAACCACATGGGATAGAGAGCTAATCGAATTACTTTGGCTTCAAGTTGTTTCATGATTTCCTCTTTAATTTTAATACTTACATCCATTTTAAACTTCCTCAACTTCTGTTTGACAGGAGGAAACGCGGGATCAGTTGGCAATTTGTGAGCCACTAATTCAGTGCTTAAATCAGGCATATCATCATAATACCATGCACAAACATCCTTATAATCAATTAATTCTTGAATCATTCCATCTTTTAGCTGTGGCAAAACATGTACACTGATTTTAGTTTCCCTAATATCTTCTTGATCCCCTAGATTTATTGGCTCAGTGTCATTCAAATTAGTATTCGGTTTGTCTTCAAACTGTTCCAACTCTTTGCTTATTTCTTCTAGTGCTTCTTCTTCATCATATTTCCCATCCTGCTTCATTACATCTTGAGTATTTTGGATTTTATGGTCAGGCTGAAAATTCCGCATGCATGTCATGTCATTAGAATCAACATAAAGAGAACTGTGTAAAGAAAAGAAAAACAAAATATATTAGACACGAAACAAAAGGGACATTGCATTTCATTAAATAAAAAGATAAAAGGGTTTAAATATATATGCCAACATAATATAAACAAACCAAAATCCGAATTACAAGCCTGAAATAACTTGGATAAACAGAAAGAAATAACAAAATAAACTACCAAAAATCCCTCCTGACGGGGAGAGGAGTGACTTCCCAATTATTGAGCCGGACAGCTGGACCTATGAATTGCACGTCTGCCATACTGGTACCTTCTCCTGCTTCGACCATATCAACTTCAATAAAAAGGTTCTGGAAGTCATCAACCAATTCAACTTTAAATTCAACATGCTTCGTGACACCGCTTTTAACAAATGATTCACTGAGTAGTGGCATTGGGCGAGGGAGTGACCATGTTTCCTTTTTCATTCCCTTGGCTTTCTTTAGATCTTCAGCTGTAGGCTCAAATCTAAGACCAAACGTGCCCACGTTCTCACTCGGACATATGGGATGAACTATACCGTGCAGAGACGCTCCCAAACCCTTTCCTAGCTCAAATTCGTATTTCCAAAGTTCACTCACCATCATGATAGAAGCGGAATACAATTGCGGTCCCGGTATGACCTGTCATTCAAGGATACGATTCACTAGCACTGTATCAAAAATTTGATAGACGAATGTCTCCTCTACGTTATTTGCTTCAATAAGAGACAAGGGAGAATCTTCGCAGGCGGGCAAATCTCCTTCAGTGTGAATAACCACTTCTTGCCTGTCATGCTCAAACTTAATCATTTGGTGCAGTGTAGATGCAACCGCCTTGGCCTTGTGGATCCACGGCCTTCCCAACAACAGATTGTAAGAGGAGTCTACATTCAATACTTGAAACTCTATGGCGAACTCAACAGGCCCTATGGTCAACATTAGTTTTATTTTGCCAATGGAATTTGATTTTGCACCATCAAAAGCCCTAACACATACATTGTTGGGCCTGATCCTGTCAGGACCAATATTCAACTTTTGCAAAGTAGAAATAGGGAAAATATTTGCACCTGAACCTCCATCAATCATAACGTGAGTGAGTAGAAATCTTCACACTTCACTGTAATGTAAAGGCCCCGGTTATGCCCTGTACCTTCAACAGGCAATTCATCATCAGAAAAGCTGATCCGATTGAACTCAAAGATTTTTCCAACCATTTTCTCAAGTTGGTTTATTGTAATCTCCCTTGGAACATATGTTTCATTTAATACCTTCAGTAAAACATCACGATGCTCCTTGGAGTGCACAACAAAGATAAAAGGGAAATTTGAGCAGGGGTTTTCTTCAACTGGTCTAATATTGAATACTCTGGCAATTTTATCTTTTTCAAAAATTCTTCGGCTTCTTTTTCGGTGATAGGCTTTTTGATAGATCGCGGTCCACTCACCGTTGGCTTGGACGTTCTTAAGCTTTCAGGCACGAAACATCTTCCTGACCTAGTCAAACCCCCTACCTCATCTACATCTTATACTACTTCTTTCCCGTGATAGGTCATTACAGTCCGCCCATAATTCCAGGTAACCCTATTCGTATCAACTATCGGAGGTTGGATCACTGATTTGAGGACAATAGGCGTTGCTAGTGCTCCTTTTACCATCACGATGGGCTGACTCAGAGCTCCCACCACTGTCAACTTAGGTTTATCCTGACTTAAATCAACATACCTTTTGGCGCCTTGTACTGTGATCAGGGGTTTCTTTGTACTTTCTTGGGCTTTATCTTCTCTCATTCCTTTCCGATTCAATGACAATGCTTTCAAAGACTCCGCTACATTCATCGATTTCTCCTCAATGGTCTGTATCTTGACAATAGGCTTATAACCCCTCGAAGACTCTTTCCCATCATATATCAATTCTAACATATTGGCTTCAGCATGGGTTGGCAGCGGATTCTAGTTAATGTTTGGACCCTCCGGGGCTTGGACCAGCATCTAATTTGTGTCAATTAAATCTTGGACAGCTCTCTTTAAATGCCATCATTTCTTGATATCATGGCCTGGCATATCAGAACAGTACGCACACCTTAAAGAATAATCGAGATTCCTCGGCAGTGGATTTGAAAGCCTTCCTTAAATTAGTCTTAAAACCTTCAACTTTCTCAACCTATCAAACAAGCTAGAATATGACTCCCTAAGAGGTGTGAATTGATTTTTGACCGCCTTCTCCTTCTTATACTTGGGCCTAGGCTGAAAGGTGGGTCTGGAGGGGTTTTGGTTATTTGGTGGAGCGAATGGGCAATTTTGTGGAGGCGCTATATACTGGGTATGGGGGTGGTGGAATGGAATATAAAGGGTTTTGTGGAGGGTAGTAATGGTGGGGAGGAATATATGGAGCTTGGGCGTAGACTTGGGCTTGGGATTGGGGATAGGAGCGTCTTTTGGGATAGGAATGGGTTCCAGCTACGACAGTCGCCACATCCTCTTTCTTTTTTTTTCCTCCAAATGCGCCAGATCCACCTTGAATTGCTTGTGTGGTGGCTTTTAATGCGATAAAACTCACTGTTCGTCCAGTCTTAATTCCATCCTCTATCATCTCTCCCATTTTGAGGACTTCCATAAAAGACTTTCCCATTGCCGGAAGTAAATGTTGAAAATAGGTCTCATCCTGCACCTGAATGAAAACTTCTACCAACTTACTTTCTTTCATTGGAGGCTTTACCCTGGCGGCCTCTTCACTCCACCTTATCGCGTATTTCCTAAAACCTTCAGTGTTCTTTTTCTTCATGTTGACTAAGGATTTTTTGTCTGGAATCAGGTCAATGTTATACTAAAAATGTTGAACAAATTCAGAAGCCAAATCATCCCAGCTGTTCCATTTATCGATATCTCGATCGATAAACCATTCTGAGGCCAGATCAGAAAGACTCTCGCCAAAGAAGGTCATGAGCAGTTCTTCCTTTCCTCCTGCAGCCCTCAACTGGTTGCAATAACGTCTTAAGTGTGCCACGGGATCACCGTGTCCTGCATACTTCTCGAACTTAGGAATCTTAAAACCGGGGTGAAGGTTGATGTCTGGGAACATGCAAAGATCTTTATAAGAAACACTCCTATAATCTCCAATTCCTTGCAAATTCCTCATAGCTTGTTCTAAAATTTTCAATTTTCGGGCTATGATATCCTGTTCCTCTGCTGCGACAGGTTTCTCCATATCAAATGAAAATACAGGCGGCTGAGTGTACCCATACGGTTCATTCATTTGCAAAGTAGGCTCAAAGGCGTAATACTAACTATCTGAAACCTTCAGTACTGGCTCACTGGCAGAGCTAGAAAGCCTTGTTGTGGGACGCACAACATATATGGGAGTTTCATGTGGTGGCGGAGCCACGAATACTGGTGTGATCGGTGTCGCTGGCTGAGCAGCTGGTCTTGATTGGGGAGCTTCCAAGGGCACACCAGAACTGCCAGGATAATAACGTCGCAGAGTGAATCCTGGCGCGTCATCAGGTGACTCAGTAGGAGCAGAGAATTGCGCCTGAGAGAGCGGTGGGCAATTAGAGATATTTCGAAGACCTTCAGGGAGCGGAGGAGGAGGCATTCCGCTGGCCCATGCCCGATGTAAATCTATCAATTGTTGCCTGAGCCTTACTACCTTATCATTGTGTTCAGAACTTTCTTCCCTGTGATCCTGATCCGAGTCAATGAGTGAATTTTCAATCTCCCTGGTAGCCATGGCGAGCTTTGCTTTGGATCTAGTGAAGTATGGGTGACTTGCCAGAGTGCTGCAAACCTACCATTGTTATCTGAAAGAACATACTCATCAAAGACGACATCCGTTAGGATTAGGGCACACAAACAAGCATGGGAATCACATTGGTAAAATTATCCTAAATTCATGTTCATTTCTACCATCTTTTGAGGGTAGCGAGGTCATTTTAACATCATCCTGATTTTTGTCTACACCTTTTTTTTATCTACACTTATTATTATTATATTATTATTATTATATTTTTTGTATCCATCTCTGTTTTTTCTTTTCTCTCGTTATCTACCTTTATTTTATCATTCTTTATGGCTCTTGTTTTTTTTTAAAAGAGGAAAAATAATGAAAAACAACGAAACAAAATGATTAGATCGAACCCAAAAGTAGGTTGCCTACGTATCATGTTGTACATGAATCAGATCTTGCGTAGTTTGGGCCACTTTTTTTTATTTTTTGCGAAAACGAAAATAAACAAACCAAGGAAAGACGTAACATCATAACATTTTGAAGAAAGAAAACAACAAAAACGTACAAAAGTTTGGGACCACTTTAAAACTAAACAACAAATACGAAGCAACATTATAGACCCCTAAGACGACATAGGTGAAATTACTAATAAAGACTCTAATACCAAAAACAACTTGACTTCGACTTAAAGAAGACACCACCCTACCATGACAGGCACATAAAAGACTCAAACTGAATAAAGATAAGAAATGCTCTTTCAGACTGGTGCTCTGCGTGATGACCCTGGCTGAGATGGACCTGCCTCTGAAGTTCTCTTTCTCCCATTTAAACTTTGTAACATATCCTATAAAGACACCCTGTATTAGGGAAGAAGCTGCGGGCCTGTATTTCTGCCTCATGAGGAGTGCACTTGGAAAGATTATTCTGACACCTTTCTACCATCTTGAACAAATCTGCTAACTGAACCCTCAGTGTTTCTACTTTGGATCCTACACTTTCATCCTGATGGTCATCTACTATGCATTCTTCCTGTATTCTCCCTCTAAGATACGCTGGTAAGGGTTGACTGATACCCCGAGGGATAGATTGAAGCCAAACCCCATATCCTTGAGTGTAGCCCGGATTATCCAAACTTTCTTTGAGTGTGTCCACACCTAGCTTTGTTGCATGCTTCCAAAACTGCTCGTACTTTCTCTCACCTAAGGCTTGGTCCTTGAAGTACTCAATATCTTTTAGAAAATCCACTGCTGGTGGCACGTCCTGCAACCTACCCAACTGGCGTATTACCCTAGAAGGACTGTATGGTCTAGTGCAATTGAGCCCTAACATAACTAAAGGGAGTTGCGTCTGACAACCCAACAATACTATCTTTGGGCGAAGCCACAGATAAGTCCACAAAATGTTATCCCTGGTTCTTGACTCAAGAAATTCAATCCAACCGTCGACTCCCACGCGTAACGAGAATTTATCCAAACGCAACCTGGAGTCCATGGCTTTCACTCAATTGTGAATACAATGATCTAACACGTCTGGTTTATCTAAAGAAGGCGCAAGCAAATTCTCCATCACCCATATCTGCAATATCAGGTTACTGCCCTCAAAAAATCTCCTTCCCCCCTTCACTTCGGTTAAAGCCTTATATATTTCTGTTAAGATCATGGGTATGAGAGTGAACCTGCCCTTTTGATTAATGCCCTTGTCGTTTTGATCCTTATGAAATAGGGCCATCACCACAGATTGTAAACAGGTATTAATACGTCTTTCTTATAGTGGAAACACTAAAGTACCTAACAAAGCGAGGGTGAAGACTTCAAGACGTTTTCTCTCCCACTTCTCCTTAGTCACATGAAATTCATCCCAAAAGCAATCAAAACCTTCCGAGGGCCCGAATCTAGCGAACAAAAAGTCTAAGGAAACCCACGAATCACTTAAACAACCCAAACTCATACCTTTACTTTTTAAACCACAAGACTGCAAAAATCTCATTTCGTGCTCAGATCATATCCTTCTCGATATAGGGCAAATGCAACAAACCGGATATTTCTGCCAAAGTAGAAGTCATTTCACATTCCCCAAACCTGAATACCAAACTACTTGGATCCCAAAAGGTCAACAAAGCCTCTATTAAATCTGGACGAGGGGTAACATGCAGAAGTTTCGTAAGATCACCTAATATTTTAATCAGTTTCTGCTGATCAACATAGTTAAACATTTCCCACCATTTGATTAACTTTTTGGGCACCTTGACAACCATCAGAACTCTAGACTTGGTGGACAAATCCATCCTGTAATAACACACAAGACGTTATCTCAAAATTCGACAGAAGTAGAAGATTCCCAACCCTTGGGATTTTTGACGCAAACATATGTCGATGGGATAGACCACATCCATGACTCCAATTTGCTGAACAAAAGTACTGAGCGAAATCAGTCTACTTGGCAAACAACTCTAGATTACGGGGCGAGAGACCTAGGCTAATACTAAGACAAAGGCCAACACAAAGAATTACCGGACCCACCGAGGGTTGCCTACGTATCCTAACCCAAGGGAAGGGAATCAGGTATGCGTAGTTCATCCAAATTGGACAATTAATGATTAACTAATAAATTGAACCTAACTTAAGAGACACTACCAAAAACAAACGAAAAAAACTTTTGGATTTTCAGCTAGACACTTTAACTAAGACTGACACCACCAATTAGGAAGAAAAAAAATCTTTTTGGTATTTTTATTTTTGACAAATAAGTAGAAAATGCAAACAAACTTTTTTTTTTGATTTTACGGTACTTTGAGAAGACAAATGTAAAACGTAAATTTTTTTTTTGAGTTTTTGGATCGTGAAGAACAAAAACCATAAAGAATTCTAAAATAAACTACGACATTCCTTTTGATTCATTCTTTTTGACTCATCATTTTTCTATTTTTTTAAAAAAAAATTCTATATTTTTTCTTTTTTTTTTCTTTTCGTTTTTGCCTACGCACCTTACTCCTAACAATTTTTTTTTCAAATCAGTCCGTCAAATTACCACGTTACCCTTAAAGATGCAACAGTTAGCACGTAGAGATGCTTTAGAGGTGAGTCTCCTACAAAGGGTCATATGGGTCCCGCTAGGTCTCACTATGATGCACATAAGCATGACCTAAAGGCTGACCTACGTTGTGGTTCACGAACAAGGCTGTTCGGGGGAGCGTATGGTCGATAGTGGCTGCTTTGCTTTCCACCTACTCCATAACACCGACGGCTCCCCCCTAAAATCAGGATGACTCAATTAGAGGTTGTGTACAACACGTGTACTACGGACTTGCTGCAGAAAGAAGGTCGGGGGGTGGACTCATGATGATAGATATAAAAGCGATAACACATAGGATAAATACTATAAACAAAGAGCACGAAAAACACACAAAAGTGAAAACAATAACACAAACAAAATCATAAACAAGCTTATACACTCGTAATGCCAAACAAAGCCGATACGACTCCAAAAATAGCTCGAATTCTGAAAACTTGTCATTTGTTCCCTAGCAGAGTCGCCAGAGTCACACCCCTTTTACGTACTCCAAAAGATTTATATTTTAAGTTCGACAGGGTTTTATTATTTAAGTGATAAGAAATGAAAATTTGTTTCGGAAAAGGATTATTTACATTTTTTATTCAGAGTCGCCACTTGGCATAATTTGGTATGCCAAGTCACCATTGGAAAATCCTTTTCAAAACCATTTGACTCTTTAAACTGGTTTGCGAACAAAGACTCCGGCTAAGGAACTCTGTTGACCGAGGGGAAGGTGTTAGGCACCCCTCGATCCCGTGGTTCAACCACGGTCGCTTGGTATAGTGTATCGACTATTTTTTTGACATTAAGAAATGTATAAACCACAAAAGCACGCAAAATAATCAAATAATAAACAAAACAAAACAATCCAAAAATGTAAAGTCCAGTCCAATTATGCAGTCCAAAAATAGAGAAATACAAAAATATAAATCCTATTCTAAACTAAATCTAGACTAAACTCCAATGCCTTACCCGATGCCACGAGTCTTCATCACGATCGTCCTCCGGGTACAAGATACCTCGGGGCATTTTCCGGTAAATAAATATATCCAGATACTTCAGGGCATTCCCCGGTGAAATGAATATAGTCGATCCAAAGGCGGTAAACAAAACCTTTCAACACATAATCCAAACATTCCACAATCCACAAGTTCTAAATTTTCCTATCTGATCCTATTGTTTGCTTACCCAGCTCGACCAATCATGACATTATTACAATCAACGACGTTAATGAATCAAAACGACAACATTCATTTTTATCAAACTTCAATTCCCGCCCCACTTTTATTCTCAAATTATCAATTTTAATTCTCAAACGAGATATCATTTCATCGTACAACACATAAACAATGAATCAACACCAAGTAATTATTCACCATCAACAAAGATTAAACAACACGCCAACGTTCAATCCATAACACCGAATATCATAAAGAGTGAAATAAAAGAGAGGGAGAAGAGAATCGGACCTCAATTATCGATTTCAATATAGTGTTATCCAATTAAACGAGATAAAGTCCGGCTGGGAACCTCGAATTGAACTTCAACCGCGACCCACCAACTCGAATCAAAACTGAATGGAACTCCACCAACGACAGTGAATACCCGCAATCAACATCCAAACGGATTTCAAACCCAAAAATAAAGACCTCGATATGAAAAAAAAAACACCAAGATCCGAACCCAAAATGACGACTGATGAAGCTCGAAATATGGTTTTGATCTTGAATCACCAACAAAGACGAACCCAAAACTTCAAAAATATGATAGAAAACTAAGCACCCCCACACTTGAACTCCGGTGAGCTAACGGTGCCCAAAACAGATGGACGTAGGTCGGATTCCGGAGAGTTTGAATATTTTCTAAATGGGGTCGCTCGAAAACATTTAAAAACGGACTGTTCTGGCGATATTTTTGTTCCCTATCGGACTCATCCATAAATCAACAGAGAACGACAAGATTCTGGCAAAATAGTTGCCGGAGTAGCGACCAAACCCACTGAAACCCGCTTCCGAGTAACCCAAAATCAACACAGTTTTTTTTCATTTCAGATCTCGACTTCAAATCTCTCTCGCACGCGCATACGCAAATCTCTCAACGTGTGTGATTTCTGAGTGTTGACTGTGCGTGCTATTTTTTCTGTGAATCGTGAAGAAGAAAGATGTTCTATGCGTGTTATTTTTGTATGCTGAGGTCCGGTCAAAGGCCAAAAATAGGGATTCAAAAAATGGTGTGCTTATGTAGCTTGGTGTGAGTGTGAATGAACTCTTGTGCAAAAAAATGGAGGATTTGATTTGTGTAATATGTGAATCGTGAAGAAGAAAGAAAGAATGGAATCCTGCCCTTTGTTTTTATGAAAAATAAAAAAATGGCCTCTGAATATGGTCCCTTTCTCTGTGTATTCCGTGGAGTGTGGGTATGTATATTTGGTGAGGGTAGGGTAGTGGTGAGGTAGGTGGGGTCACGTGGGGTAGGGGGTAGGGTGTGATGTGGTTTTTGATTGGATGGGTTGTTAGGATAAGGTAGGTAGGTGTTGTCTTTTAATTGGATGGATAAGGGTTAGGTGTCTATTTTTATTAGGGTAGGCTACTAGGATAAGACAAAATTAGTTAGAGGGTTGTTATTTTTGTTATTTGTGGAGGAATTATCACACGGGTGAGGGTACACGGTAGGATAAGGTAAAAATGTGTAAAATGACATCGGGGAGGCACGAAATTAGGTGTCTATCTGTTTGGTCATTTTCAACAGATTACTCATTTTTTGCAACATCTTAGTCATCTATTGATTCATATTAAGCCATTATATTAGTAATAACTAAATTGATTTAACTAGTATTAATAAGTTCAATTACTGTTTCAATTAATCTCATGATAATTACACGATCAACTAAGTGTGTTCGTCCTGAGTAGAGTGATCAATTGACCAATTTTATTTTAAATGATTCAAACCAAGTTAGAAATAACTATATTGATTTAACTAAAATTAAAGATGAATTAGTAAGTTCACTTACAATTTCAATTAATTTTATAGTAATTACATGATCAACTAAGTGTTTCGTCTTAAGTAGAATGATCAATTGACCAATTTTATGTGAAATAATTAAAATCAAGCAATTATTAGTAATAATTAAATTAATATAACTAAAATTAATATGAATTGATAATTTTAATTACGATTTCAATTAATCTCATAATTAGTAATTACATGATCATCTAAGTGTATTCGTCTTGAGTAAAGTGTTAATTGACCAATTTTATTTGAAATGATTCAAATTAAGATATTATTAGTAATAACTACATTGATATAACTAAAATTAAAGATGAATTGATAAGTTTAATTACGATTTCAATTAACATGTTGCAATAGATGAGTAATCTGTTGCCAAAGACCAAACAGTTAAAGACATTTGTTGAAAATAACCAAACATATATAGACATCTGTTGCAACAAATGACCAACCTGTTACAATAGCTAACTCATCTATTGAAAATTATCCAACAAATATAGACATCTATTGCAACAGATGACTAAATTGTTGCAACATATGACTCATCTATTGAAAAATATTAAATAGATAAGATATATGTGAACTCAGAACCAAAATGAGCCACAGAATTTAACAAGTGACCAAAATAGGTCACCTATTTAAAAAGTTACCAAAATAGGCTAAACGTAATAATTTATTACGTTTTCTATTTTTTTCTTAACGATCAATTAACGGAGTTGACTTTTACAATTTCTTACGTTTTACATTTTTTTTTGTAAAATATAAAAAATTCTTACGTTTTATAAAAAATATTAAACATAAGAATTTCTTACATTTTACACGATGACCGAGGAAAAAATGCAGTGAATTATCAAATCAATTAAAAAGATACTAAAAATGAGTTGTTCAACATAACAAAAAGTTCCGTTCTTAACTTTTTTATAGTAGTGGTCCCCCATCCACAATTTCTTTTTCCACAAATGTCCATCACTTCTACTTTTTCCTCTTTTTACATATAATAATTATAATTTTTTTATTAGTTAAATTTAGTTAAATTTAACATGTAGTTCAAATAATTTATTTTTTTCTCTATGTAATAAATTTTTACATTTTACATAAAAAAATTTAAAAATAGAAGTATCAATTACCTCATTAACTCAACAATTTTCTTATATTTATTCTATGTCAAAAAAATAATCACTTCTATCCTTAATTATCTGACTTCTCTCTAAAAAATATTATACTTTTGAGTTTTCCTCTACTCCAAAATAGTAAAATGTTGAATTATCATCGATCAAATATGCTACTATATACAATAATTATATTTTTTTGGTGTGTTAAAAATATGAAATTATTTTTTTCGGATAGTGATTCATCGTAGTTTTTTATTAGTGTTTCGATTAGGATATTGAAGAGACTCACATGCACAAATACATTTCATATTATAATTAATGGAGTAAAAATCACAATTTAATTTAGGAACACTCCTAAATTAATATAAGAAAATATATTTTTTTAGGAACACTCCTAAAAAATAATAATTCTTGTATATAGTAGCATATTTGATCGACGATAATTCAATATTTCACTATTTTGGAGTAGAGAAAACTCAAAAGTAAAATTTTTTTAAAGACAAATCGGATAATTAAGGATAGAAGTGATTATTTTTTGATATAAAATAAATATAAGAAAATTTTTAAGTTAATGAGGTAATTGGTACTTCTTTTTTTATTTTTTTTTAGGTAAAACGTAAAAAATTATTAGAAAAATAAATTATTTGAACTACATTTAAAATATAAATAATTTTAACTAATAAAAAAATTAATAATTATCATATTTAAAAAGAGTAAAAAGTAGAAGTGATGGGACATTTGTAGAAAAAGAAATTGTGGGTGGGGGACCACTGCTATAAAAAAGTTAAGAACGTTACTTTTTGTTACATTGAAAAACTCTTTTTTTAGTACCTTTTTAAATGATTTGACAATTCATTGTATTTTTTTCCTCGGTTATCGTGTAAAACATAAGAATTTCTTACGTTTTACAAAAATATGTAAAACGTAAGAAATTCTTACATTTTTCAACTCCGTTAGTTGACTGTTAAGAAAAAAGTAAAAAACGTAATAAATTATTGCGTTTAGCCTATTTTGGTAACTTTTAAATAGGTGGCTTATTTTGGTCACTTTTTTAATTCCGTGGCTCATTTTTATTCCAAGTTCGATATATGTTGAAAAGCAATTTAAAATACTAGAGCTCAAATATTTTTGGGAGAACTCAAACATTTGTCCCCTTGTCTAAGGTCTTGTATTAAAGACTTGTCTTCAATTTTAATTAAATTAATTTAGTTATTATTAATAATTTCTTAATTTGAATAAACAAATGACTAACCTGTTATAAACATTTGTTGCAATAGATGACTAACTTGTTGCAACAAATAGATAATCTGTTGAAAATAATTAAAATACTAGGGAACTCAAATATTTTTAGGAGAATACAAATGTTTGTCCCATTGTCGTAGAGACGTCTTTAATTTTAGCTAAATCATAATTGTTTAATTTGAATCAACAGATGACTAGCATGTTGCATCAGATGATTCATCTGTTGGAAATTATCAAACAGATAGAAAATCTGTTGTAACAGATGGGTCAACTATTAGAAAGCAATTAAAATATAAGGGAACTTATACGTTTTTAGGAGAACTCAAATGTTTGTCCCCTTGATCCTTTTGCATTTGATGTATGGTATATTATTTTTGTCTTCTTTACCTGTTTCATGAAATTTTTCATGTGTTTTACTTATTTGTTATGCTCTTGTTGAAATCTTTTTAAAAACATTTAAGTCAAATTTTGTTCGTATATCACTTGGACATTACTTCATAGCTTATTTTATAAGTAAAATTATATTTTTTGTTGAATTTCTTATTTGGTGTATCTGCTACTGCTACAATGGATAGAACCTGCAATATGAATCGAACATATGAGTCATCTATTGCAACAGGTGAGTAATCTGTTGTAATTATGACTAATCTGTTGGAACAGATGACCCATATGTTGGATTCATATTACAACACTATAAAACGAATTCAACAGATGAGTAATTTGTTGCAACAGATTAGTCATATATGTTGCAACATATTACTCATTTGTTGCAACAAATTTGTCACATGTATTGCAACAGATTAGTCATATATGTTGCAACAAATTAGTCATATATGTTGCAACATATTACTAATCTGTGCAACAAATTAGTTATATATGTTGCAACAGATTACTAATCTGCGCAACATATTATCATATATGTTACAACAGATTACAGATTAGTATATATGTTGTAACAAATACTCATCTATTGGATTCCCGTTACATGTTTTATCCATTATTAAAAAACAGCAGTAGCAGATATATCTAGATGAGAAATTCAACTAAAAAATAACAAACATTAAAAAATATAACAAAAAACATAAAAAAATAACAAACACCAACAAATCAAGTTCCTCATTTTTGTCATAACTTAAAAGCCCTAATTTTTTACTTGTAAAAATCGAAAAGAAATAATGAAGAACTAGAAGTTGTTGTGGCCGGAGAATGTTGTCATGTTGACTGACGGTTGAAAGTCAAAAAGGAACGGGCAAGAACTCAAAACTATTTGTTGCCAGAGGTCGAAGTTGCACAAGATTGAAGAAAAAAATTTAAAAAGTTATTGGTTGAGAGAAGTTAGAGAGAAAAACTATCGAGAGAAAGAGAGAAGAGAGAGAGATTGATTTGCAGAGGGAGGGAAGTTTTGTGGGTGTGAGTTAATTTATATTTTTGAAAAGATTTAAAAGTTTAGAAAATATTAATTAAGTCCACAATTAACCTAATCAAGTTTTTTAATTATGTATGACCCTTTAAATTGATCAATGTCACCAATCCTTCATTCAAGACTTAAAAGACACCTTTCCTTCAATTTTCTCCATACACTTCTTATGCAAAATTTGTACATTGCAACATTTTATCTTGAAAAGTAATGGCTAGTGGAGTCTTTCAGTCCCAACCTCTGATAAATAAATGAAACCCCTCAACCAAAATACCAAATTCACAATCATATGGCTACTAACTAAAGTATTTTTGCATATTGAAATGCAAATGGTAGTCTAATATTTCAACTAGAATTGAACACCAAGTAGGAGCGCACTTAGACTTGTTGAAGTAGTTAACGGATTGTGGTACCACCCGAGATATTTCTGTGAGTCTTTGGTATGGGATGATGTCCAAAAGAATTTTTAGTCAAACATCAATTGACTGTGCATTAATAGATGATATATACATGGATTCACAATATATTGCTAATTGACTCTAGAAATCAAGACATTCGCATTGAACTTGTAAATCTATTCATAACCTTTCGGGCCCAATCAATCTCTATTCAAACTCCCTTTTATTTGTAGGAGTACATATTGGATTTGCCAATTATGTTATGATCAGAGTCCTACTCATTCCGATGTAGTTGAGTTGGGGAAGCTGTACGTATTATTATCGGTCAATCGATTGAAGATCTAGATACTCAGTTAACATTAAGAACTTTTCATATCGAAAAAATATTTGTTGTAATTTGGTGGGCTCATTTTGTATTTGTATTTGTTGAGCCCAAATTGTTAAATAGAAGCCCAATCATAAATTAGCCCAAACCCAATTAAAAGGGGGTAGGTGGGGGGTTGGTGAAAAGGGTTGGTGAGGGTAGCTTAGGACCGTCGGATTAGAATCGATCCACACCGTCCATTGGAAAACTTGAGGCCTATAAATACCCTCACCTCTCATTTGTAATTACACACCAAAAACACAATTCTTCTCTTCTTCCTTAACTTCTCTCCATTTGTAATATTTCCTTAGTGAAATATAAATATAATAGTGTCCGAGGACGTAGGCACAATTTGCCGAACCTCATTAAATTCTGGTGTCCTTCTTATTGTCTTGTCTAACTGTTTTCAGTTAATATTTGTCGGGTATAGTTGTTGTGA
The DNA here is from genome assembly GCA_030864225.1 of Capsicum baccatum var. pendulum. NCBI lineage: Eukaryota > Viridiplantae > Streptophyta > Magnoliopsida > Solanales > Solanaceae > Capsicum > Capsicum baccatum. Next base: position 271,439,450 of record CM061550.1, read on the forward strand.
TCTATTTGTGCTACTAAATTACTAGTGATAATTCTGTCAAGGCTAGACTGGTATTTAAGTGGTCCGCTTGTGACCCTCCACTCTTACCTGGGAATTTATCTGGTGTGATTTTCTAGTACAAATAATTTACACGCTATTTGAAATATCCCGAGCTTCCGCAACAATTGGTATCAGAGCCTAAGGTTTTATCTGAGTATGCTCTGTGGTTGCAGCACAGTCTGATCTTCCACATCAGAAAAGAATTACTTTGGTAATCTGGTTGTTAACTGAAAATAATATTTGTATTAAAAATGGAAGACAAGACTATTGAAACAGCCGCGTCGAGTGTCAACAATACGTCATCATTGGCATCTTCGCTTATGACAAGAATTGTGTCAAATGCGAAATTTGCAGTTGAAATTTTTGACGGATTAGGACATTTCGGGATGTGGCAAGGTGAAGTTCTTGATGTTCTTTTTCAGCAAGGGCTAGATATTGCAATAGAAGAAAAGAAACCAGACGGAATTGGAGAAGACGATTGGAAGGTTATCAATCGTGTTGCTTGTGGTACCATTAGATCCTACCTTGCAAGAGAGCAGAAGTATCCATACACAAAGGAAACTTCTGCAAACAAATTGTGGAATGCGTTGGAGGATAAATTCTTGAAGAAAAACAGTCAAAATAAACTATACATGAAGAAGAGACTGTTACGCTTCACATATGTTCCTGGTACCACAATGAATGATCATATCACCAGCTTTAACAAGTTGGCAACAGATTTGCAGAACATGGACGTGACCTTCAGCGATGGAGACATGGCCTTGATGTTGTTGAGTTCACTTCCCGATGAATACGAGCACCTTGAAACTACTCTACTTCATGGGAATGATGAAATTTCTCTAAAAGAAGTTTGCTCCGCATTGTATAGTTACGAGCAAAGAAAGAGAGAAAAACAAAAGGTCAACGATGGAGAAGCATTGTTCGTGAGAGGTCGTTCTCAAAAAAATATGAGAACGAAGAAAGGAAGATCCAAGTCAAAATCCAGACCCAGCAAAGATGAATGTGCATTTTGCCGAGAAAAAGGACACTGGAAGAAAGATTGTCCAAAGTTAAAGGGAAAGGCCAAACCTAACAATGGTAAGGCTGTCATGGATTCAAATGTAGCTGACTGTGATGACTCTGATTTCTCACTAGTTATATCGGAATCATCCACATCATCTGATGTATGGTTGATGGACTCAGCTTGTAGTTATCACATGACTTCTAATCGAGAATGGTTCATCAATCTGCAAGAAGAAAAATGTGGAACTGTTCACACTGCGGATAATAGCTCTCTTACCGCCCATGGTATTGGTTCAATTCGACTAAGAAACCATGACGGATTGAGCAGAACATTGACAGATGTTCGATATGTGCCAGATTTGAAGAAAAATCTCATTTCTGTGGGAGCCCTAGAATCAAAAGGGTTCAAAGTTCGTGCAGATAATGGGGTGATGAAAATATGCTCTGGCGCATTGGTGGTGATGAAGGCAATTCGGAAAAACAATAACATGTACCACTATCAAGGTAGTACAGTTATTGGGACAGCGGCAGTGACATCCAATAATAAGGAAGCAGAAATGACCAAGTTGTGGCACATGCGCTTGGGACATGCTGGAGGAAAATCCTTGAAAGCTTTATCAGATCAAGGATTGCTAAAAGGTGTAAAAATATGCGACTTGGAGTTTTGTGAGCATTGTGTCATGGGAAAGCAGACAAGGGTTAAGTTTGGAACAGCTATCCATAATACTAAAAATATTTTGGATTATGTTCACTCTGATGTTTGGGGTCCTTCCAAAACACCTTCATTGGGTGGGAAGCACTATTTTGTAACCTTTGTTGATGACTTTTCCCGGAGAGTATGGGTGTATATGATGAAATCAAAAGATGAAGTGCTAGGAATATTTCTCAAATGGAAGTCAATGATTGAAACACAAACTGGCCGAAAGATCAAATGTCTTCGCACGGACAATGGCGGAGAGTACAAAAATGATTTTTTTCAGAAAGTTTGTGAGGAAAATGGTATTGTTAGACACTTCACTGTCAGACATACACCACAACAGAATGGAGTGGCAGAACGCATGAATCGAACTTTGCTGGAGAAGGTTCGATGTATGTTGTCCAATGCTGGCTTGGGCAAAGAATTTTGGGCTGAGGCTATAACATATGCGTGCCATCTCATTAATCGTCTACCATCTGCCGCTATTGATGGCAAAACACCATTGAAAAAATGGTATGGAAAGCCTGCTGAAGACTACAGTTCTTTGCATGTATTTGGCTCAATTGCATATTATCATGTAAGAGAGTCAAAGTTGGATCCGAGGGCAAAGAAAGCTGTATTTATGGGGATTACTTCTGGAGTCAAAGGATACCGCTTATGGTGTCCAGAGACTAGAAAAATTATATTCAGCAGAGATGTTACCTTCGATGAATCCTCCTTGACAAACAAGGTAGCAGTTGAGATTGCCAAACAAATTGAAGGTACTTCGAAGCAGGTGGAGTTTGAGGGAAAAATAATTTTTCCCTCACAAAGATCAAATGAGGAAACAACAGAAAATGTTCCTCTGGAAGAAGAGCCAGTTGAAGAAGAGATTCCGTCCCACGAATCTCAACAACAACTTGAATCAATTGCAACGAGCAAGCCAAAAAGAACCATAAGGAAACCTGCTCGACTTATGGATACGGTGGCTTGTGCAGACTCAATTGTAGCTGATGGTATTCCTACCACTTATAAAGATGCAATCAAAAGTTCGAAAGAAGATAAGTGGAGGATTGCCATGAATGAAGAAATGCAATCTCTTCATCAGAATAACACATGGAGATTGGCCAATCTCCCAGAAGGCAAGAAGGCAATTGGGTGCAAATGGGTATTTGCAAGGAAAGAAGGATTTCCTAACCAAGAAGAAGTACGCTACAAAGCAAGATTGGTGGCTAAAGGATATGCTCAAAAGGAGGGAATTGATTATAATGAAGTGTTTTCTCCAGTCGTAAAACACTCCTCCATTAGAGTTTTGTTGGCTTTGGTAGCAAAGTTGAATTTGGAACTAGTTCAGTTGGATGTAAAAACAGCGTTTTTACATGGAGACTTGGAAGAGGAAATCTACATGACTCAGCCAGAAGGATTCAAAGTTGCTGGAAAAGAAAATATGGTGTGCAAACTTGAAAAATCGTTGTATGGATTGAAACAATCTTCTAGACAATGGTACAAACGATTTGACGAGTTTATGTTGGGACAAAATTACAGAAGAAGCAAATACGATAATTGTGTGTATTTGCGTGAGCTTGAAGATGGATCCTTTATATATCTTCTCCTGTATGTTGATGATATGTTGATAGCTTCGAAAAGTAAAGAAGAAATAGGGAAGTTAAAATCTCAACTCAAAGGGGAGTTCGAAATGAAGGATCTGGGTGAGGCAAAGAAAATTCTTGGCATGGAGATAAAAAGAGATAGACATTCAAAGAAGCTCTACTTATCTCAGGCAGAATACATGAAGAAGGTGCTAGATCGTTTTGGAATGAACGAAAAAACAAAGTCGGTTAGCACCCCACTCGCCCCTCACTTTAAGCTAAGTGATTCTTTGTCACCAAAAAATGATGTTGATCGAGAGTATATGTCAAGAGTACCATATGCGAATGCTGTTGGTAGCTTGATGTATGCAATGGTTTGCACAAGACCCGATATCTCACATGCTGTGGGAGTTGTGAGCAGATATATGCACAATCCTGGAAAGGAGCATTGGCAGGCTGTGAAATGGATTCTACGGTATATTTGCAATACTGTAGATATTGGTTTAGTCTTTGAAGATAGTCAATATCTGGTCGGATATTGTGACTCAGATTATGCTGGAGATTTGGACAAACGAAGATCAACTACTGGTTATGTTTTCACTCTTGCAAATGCACCAGTTAGTTGGAAGTCGACTTTACAGTCAACAATTGCCTTGTCTACCACTGAAGCAGAGTACATGGCTGTTACAGAGGCTATGAAGGAGGCAATTTGGCTTCAAGGATTGCTAAGAGAGCTTGGTATAAAACAAGAAGGCGTCACAATATTTTGTGATAGTCAAAGTGCTATTCATTTAGCGAAGAACCAAGTTTATCATGCAAGGACGAAGCACATTGATGTCCGATATCATTTTGTCCGAGAGATTATAGAAGAAGGTGGAGTCAAAGTACAGAAAATTCGAACGACAGATAATCCTGCTGATATGTTGACAAAGGTGGTAACGTCGATCAAGTTTCAACACTGTTTGAACTTGATTAATGTTATCAAAGATTGAAGATAGCATTTGGGGACACTACTATGTTCATGAGAGAATTGAAGAAAAAAAAAAAATATCGCCCAAGGTGGAGATTTGTTGTAATTTGGTGGGCTCATTTTGTATTTGTATTTGTTGAGCCCAAATTGTTAAATAGAAGCCCAATCATAAATTAGCCCAAACCCAATTAAAAGGGGGTAGGTGGGGGGTTGGTGAAAAGGGTTGGTGAGGGTAGCTTAGGACCGTCGGATTAGAATCGATCCACACCGTCCATTGGAAAACTTGAGGCCTATAAATACCCTCACCTCTCATTTGTAATTACACACCAAAAACACAATTCTTCTCTTCTTCCTTAACTTCTCTCCATTTGTAATATTTCCTTAGTGAAATATAAATATAATAGTGTCCGAGGACGTAGGCACAATTTGCCGAACCTCATTAAATTCTGGTGTCCTTCTTATTGTCTTGTCTAACTGTTTTCAGTTAATATTTGTCGGGTATAGTTGTTGTGATCTATTTGTGCTACTAAATTACTAGTGATAATTCTGTCAAGGCTAGACTGGTATTTAAGTGGTCCGCTTGTGACCCTCCACTCTTACCTGGGAATTTATCTGGTGTGATTTTCTAGTACAAATAATTTACACGCTATTTGAAATATCCCGAGCTTCCGCAACAGTATTCACAGGGGTACTACAGAACATGTGCGAGCTTCATCTAATGAAAAAATAAAATTCAATAAGAATTTGATTCATCCGACACGTACCCTTCATGGGCATCCCATATAAAATTAAAGATAAACTACTCACTTGTTTGTCATTGATAATTTATAAGATACCATATTACAAGCTACTTAAAGTGAAACCATATTGACATTAGCATTTTGTGGAGAAGACAATGTAATAGGAAATCTCAAATCCTATTGTATTTATATGTGGAATATAGATATGGTCATTGTAGATGAGGAGAAATTAAGAATACAAATTCTAATTTCCAATTGTACAAGAATAGAAAATACGTTAACATAGTAATTGACAAGAGCTAGAATACTTTAATATCCAATGCACAATCAACACCCTCAACACATGTACATACACATTAATATTATTTGAAATAAATATATTACATGCTCGACACTATAGCTGTCAAAACGGGCTGATTAATATAGTATATAATGAGCATTCTCAACACATACACATCACTATTATTTGAAATACATATATATTTACATGCTCAATACTAGAGCCGTCAAAATGAGCTGGATCAATCCAACTCAACTCAAGTTTTACGGATCAAAGAATTTAATGGGCTAAAACAGTCCGATTCTTCATTTTAAAGAATGTTATAATATATGACCCAATCCATCCCTAAAAGAGTCGCAAGTTAGGATGGGCTAGTCGTTCATTTTCACTGATCTTTTTTTTTTTGGTTATTTTTTTTGCTTTTCAATCTATATTTGGACATATAAGTATGACAATTTGTCAACATAAAAGTACATAATTCTATGATAACTTATAGCATATATATACCAATACATCGTCAAGCATATTTGAATTCGTCGATAAAGTTGTCTAAATTAACATCACCTTCATTTAACTTCATATGAATCAAAAATCTATATATCAAATAATAATATTTAAATTTACTTAAAAATATTCTCGCTTTGAATTTAAGTAAAATCGTGCAATTAATTTCGAGTAGCAATAAGTGCTTGAACATTTGATAATGAATACAATTTGCTATATAATATTGGTGGTTAGAAATTTATGTGTAAATTGTTGTTTAAGATACTAGCTAGAACAAATTCGGTAGTCACTATTTACAGTTTTAAATCCTTTTTGTTCACAATTTTCTTTTAAATTTTAAATTGACAGAATAGTCGTCAGACCCCTCAACTTGTTGACATCTTTCACTTTGACACCTCAAGTGAACGTTGTTCACTTTTGACACCTCAAATAGTTATAAAGTATGTCATTTTGACACTTTTTGCTGAGTCAGCAAAAATATATCGTGTGCATGTATTACATGCGCTGATGACATGGAAAGAGATCAATTATAATAGGACATTTATCATTTTCCCATATCATCTTCCTTAATCCATCCCACCCCCAAATTGTTTACCGCCACCCCACCCATCCACCCACTCTCTCCATATTGTCTCCTCCAATCCATAAACCCCTCCTCCAACGGTTGGAACAATCCGACCACTAAATTGACATTAAATTCACAACAATTTGATAATATTTGACAATAATTTTTTTCACCCTCCATCCAAATTAACAACAACTGGGTAAATAAAAAGTATGACAACCATAAATTTGGGCGTGGACCTGGGTCAATGTCGACGCCACCGTCAATCTGTTTGTTGTCGTCACCATCGCCATCATGCTCTAATGTGTTGCAGTGGGCAGAGGAGAGAACAGTGAGCATGGAGGAGGAATTGATGATTAATTTGATTTATTTGTTTTTGTTAAAAACTCACATTATTTGTGAGTATTAAATTGTAAAAACAAAAATCTGTAACTTTGTTAGTTCCTGATTATGTGCAATATAATTGTTAGATAATGCGGAGATGTGTTTTATCATTCATAAAAAATTCAACCTCCATTAATGAAGGTTAAGCTAAAGAAAGGTGGTGTGGAGAAGATAATGTGAGGGACTTTTTTGTAATTATTTGATCAATAAAACACGTGTCATTAATTCATTGGACCAATTGTTGCTGATTTGTCAATGGAGATTTACAATAATTTTTAAAAAATTTTAAAGATAAAATTACGAAAATATCTCCCAAAATGCGTTTAAAATGCGTGTGTTACACGTCTCATGATGACTCATCAAAAAGTATCAAATGCTACACTTTATAGCTACTTGAGGTACCAAAAGTAAACAACATCCACTTGAGATGCAAAAGTGATAGATGATGCCAAGTTGAAGCGCCTACCGATGTATTCTACCTTTTAAATTTAAATTGAATAGCAATCATGAATGAAACATCTATATTTGGTGATTAAGACTTAATGCTCAATAAATAAGGTATTTTGTAAGATATTAAGATCTATTTAGCATAATATATTAATTTTAAATTCCTTTTTCACTATCTTCAATTAAAATTTAAATTTAAATTAAAAGTCTTTTGTTCCAAGGCCACCTAGCCCAACTCTGATGAAGCTTTAAGGACCAGCGAGTTGACTTGAACTGAACTTATAAGCTTCAATTTTAAAAGAACCCAACTCTAATAGTGAGTTAATTGAGTTGGCTGACCTCCAAGGTCAAATCCATTTTGACAGCTCTACTCAACACTCTTATCACAAAAATATATTATATTGTATTCATATTGGGAATATAGATATGGTAGTAGATGATCAAAAGAAATTAGGATTCAATGCTTTAATATCCAATTTCATAATCAACACACGCAATACATACCCATCGCTATTATTTGACATACAAATATTACATAACACTCTTTTAACACATAGTACATCAATATTATTTGAACTATATAGTACATCATCACCAGTTCTCTCAACACACACAACACATTATAGTTATTTAAAGTGTGTATTACATAATTATATTCTCACTTGAGATAAGGTCCTGACTTCTGATATACTCTTTAACTTTGCGATTTGGAGCTGATATATCTCTACCATTACACAAATGGCTCACATTGATAAATCAGGACCTTTCTCTAATCCCTTTTTACTTTTAACACACACACTAATAATTATTTATAATATATATATATATATATATATAGATAGATATAGATATAGATATATATATAAATACATGTAATCATCACTCTTAACACATGCTTATAACTAGTACTTAATTAAAGTAGTACATAATAATTAATTAACACTATTAATCAACATGCTACACCAATACTCAGTATAACCCCAAGTTGGATTTTCATGAGGCCAACACCAATGGCATAACCAAGCACCAGCACAGTCACTATTAGATCTACAAGCCACATGACAAGTCATGGCAAAGTCATTTGGAACTAATAATTTCATTATTGATGTAGACATCTAATTTTGTCCTCCCAAAATTGAATTTTTATCTATTTTTAGCTCACCTTACTATATACTTTCACCCATGTGATTATAATCCACAAAAATACAAAAATAACAAAAATTCAATAAATTCCTAATCTTATCCTAATCCTAACAACCCACAAAAATACAAAAATAACAAAAATTCAATAAATTCCTAACCTTATCCTAATCCTAACAACCTACCCCCACCCCTACCCCTACCCTCACACCTCACCACCCCACCCTCTACCTACCTACCATACCCCCACCCCACGTGACCCCCTCCTTTTCCTTGGAACACACACTCCTCACCAATGAGCCACGCCATTTTTTTGAAGAACACACACCACCACACACTCACGGATATACTCCATTAACACCAGGTACGCACAGCTCTACACACACGACATCACTCATAGACAATTGATTGAGAGAGGTAAGAAGAGAGAAAAACAAACAGAGAGAGGAGGTTGAGATCGAAACAGCCAACAAATCAGAGAGAGAGAAATCCGGCAAAACCCACAGAAAAAGCATCACCAGCTTCACTCCGATCGAACTCACGTCGGAAGGGCATTCTCCCCTTCATTTTCTAGTTCAAATATCATCGGAATTCCATCCATAGCTCAAATGGATACAAAAATCTCGTTCTAGATTTTGTTTTTTGGTCAGATTTGATTCAGTTTTGGGTTCGAGTTGAGGTCGTTGTTGGTTCGAGATTGGCATGGTTCTGGTCGATGCTCTTTTTATGAACTCGTGAGATTGCTAAAGGAATTTGGTTGATTGAGGCAACATTTGAGGTCCAATTTTCATCTCTTTCTTTATAATTTTGTCAATCTTATGTGAGTGATGGTGTGAATTGTTGATATGTTTTGATTGTGTGTTTTTGAGCAATTTTGATTGTCACGGTGGTGATTTTGATTGATTGATTTCACATTAATGTTGATTATCCTTGGTTAAGAGTGAAATTGGAGCGGGAATCGAAGAATTAATAAACATGAATGTGGGTTTATGTCGATTTGTTGTTGGTTGTTTAAATTGAAATGAATGTTAATTATGTTGATCTTGATAGTAGCATGTTTTAGGTTGAGGGTCGTTAGGCAAATCTTAGGTTCAGGGTAGGCAAACATAGGATTCGTGGTTTTGTTGAATGTTTGAAATATGTGTTGGAATTGTTTTGTTTTATCACTTTTGAATCAATTGTATAATTTGGCCGGAAAATGCCCTGAAGTATCTGTATATATTTATTCATCGGGGAATGCCTCGAGGTATCATGTACCCGGAGGACTTTCGTGATGAAGGCCCGAAGCGTTGGGTAGAGCATTAGTCTAGAATTAATTTAGTGTAGGATTTATTTTTATGCATTTTTTATTTTTGGACTGTATAATTGGACTGGACACTAAATTTTGGATTGTGTTATCTTGTTTTCTTGCTTGATTGTTTTTTTGTGTGCATATTTTGTGTGGTTTATACCCTCGTGGTGTCAAAGTTAGCCAATACGCTCTACCAAGCGACCATGGTCGAACCACGGGATCGAGGGGTGCCTAACACCTTCCCTTCGGTCAACAGAATTTCTTAGCCGGAATCTCTATTCGCGGATCAGTTTTATAGAGTCAAAACCATTTTGAAAAAGGATATTCATGGGTGACTTGGCACACCCGATTTATGCCAAGTGGCGACTCTGAGTTTTGAAACTAATGAATCCTTTTCGAAACAATTTTAATCTTTTGTCACTTTAATAATAAAACCCTTTCAAAACTTAAAACAATATCTTTTTTTTGGAGTCGAAAAAAGGGTGTGACAGCTCTGGCGACTCTACTGGGAATTATTTCAGAATCAGAGCTTTTTTGAAGTCGTATCGGCTTTGTTTGGCATTACGAGTGTATAAGCATTGTTTGTGATTTTTGCTTGGGTTTTCACTTTTGTGCGTTTTTGTGCTCTTTGTTTACAGTATTTATCCTATGTGTTACCACTTTTATATCTGACATCATGTGCATAACCCGAGTCATTCTTTCCGCAACAAGTCTCGGAGCGCACGTCGTGCGCACGAACTCTAGTTGAGTCACCTTTATTTTAGGGGGGGGAGCCGTTGGATGTATGGAGTAGGTGGAAAGCAAAGTAGCCACTATCGACCATATGCTCCCTTGAACAGCCTTGTTAGTAAACCACAACGTAGGTCAGCCTTTAGGTCATTCTTATGTGCATCATATTGAGACCTAGTGGGGCCCACACGGGCCTTTGTAGGAGACTCACCTTTAAAGCATCCCTACGTGCTAAATGTTGCATCTTTGAGGGTAACGTGGTCATTTGACGGACCGATTTGGGGAAAACATGTGTTAGAAGTAAAGTGTGTAGACAAGAAAGTGTTTTAAAAAAGAGAAAAGGTGAATCAAAAAAGAGTTTCGTAGTTTTTAGGCTCTTTATGGCTTTTGTTTTCCACGATTCAAAAATTAAAAAAAAAAAAGCAAGATTTTTTTTTACTTTTTGCACTCATTTTTCAAAAAAATAATAATAATAATAATAAAATAAAACATCAAAAATATTTTTCTTTTGTTTCATTTAGCAAGCATTCACAATTCGTAAACTCCAAAAAGATTTTCTTTTTTTTTTTTATAAAAGAAAAATTCAAAAAAGGTGGTAAAAGTTTTGTACATTTTACATAACGACAATACCAAAAAGATTTTTTTTCATAGCTGTTGGTGTCATTTTTTATGTGAAGTGTCAAATTGAAAACTCAAAAAAAAATATTTTGTTATGTTGTTCATCGCATTTCTTTGGTCGTGTCTCAAGTCAGGGTGCAATCCGTTATTTAATCATTAATTGTCCAATCTGGACGAACTACGCACCCCTGATTCTCCTCTTTCGGGATGTGAGATACGTAGGCAGTCTATTGTTGGTTGGGGATCTTATTTAAAAAAAATTAAAGAAGATTTTTTTTTCACTCTTCATTTAGAGTATGTGTTTCATACATGTATTGAAAAGAAAAATACAATAGTCGTAGGTTTCATTTTTGGTTGATCTTATTTCAAAAATTCAAAAAGATTTTCTTCACTCTTCATTTAGAGTAGGTGTTTCATACATGTATTGAAAAGAAAAATACAAAAAAAAAGAAAGATTTTTCTCAATAGTCGTAAGTTTCATTTTTGGTTGATCTTATTTCAAAAATTCAAAAAGATTTTCTTCACTCTTCATTTAGAGTAGGTGTTTCATACATGTATTGAAAAGAAAAATACAAAAAAAAAAAAAGATTTTTCTCAATAGTCGTAGGTTTCATTTTTGGTTGATCTTATTTCAAAAATTCAAATTTCTTCACTCTTCATTTAGAGTAGGTGTTTCATATACATCTTTACAAGAAAACTACAAAAAGATTTTTCTTCAATAGGTTCAAGTTCCATTTTCATATGAAATTTAAAACTGAAAACCCAAAAAGATTTTCTTTGGTAATCATAGTTTTCACTTTGTATAGGGATGTTAAAGCTGAAAAATTCAAAAATATTTTCGTCAATTTTTTTAACAAATTGTTATTTTCTTTTCTTCTTAAAGTTTCAAGGAAAAAAAAAAAGAAAACAAGTTCAATTGGCCATTTTGGCATGACTTCATGAACTACGCACACTAGATTCTCCCCTTTCGGGAGTGAGATACGCAGGCTCCCTTCTAGGGTTCGGTGATTTTTTTTCAAGAAAAAAAAAGAGGTTTTAAAAAATGTTGAACTCTATCATATTTGTTGCCTCTTGTTCAATTAGTTTAATGTGGTTGGTTTGTGGTTTCATGGCTGGTTCTCCATATCACACCAAATCCAAGGAAGGGTTAGTTGTGTCCAATAAGGATATAGGGAGTGGCATCATGGATGAAACAAAGAGTCAGGAAATTAAGAGTTTAAAGGAAGAGAATTTGAGACTGAGACAACAAATGATGGGAATGTACCGAGCTTGGGCCAGTGGGCTGTCTCCACCTCCGTTTCTCACTTTTGACCCTGCAAATACCTTGAGTCTTCCACCAAAATTGCAAAGTCAGTTTTCTACTGTTGTTGATGCACCACAGCATGCCTCAGAATCCATTCCACATCAAATGCACCTCAATATTTCCACCACTCTTTCTTTATCTCCTCAGTATAAGTCAACCACATTCACAGCACCACATACCGTCTGTGCTTTGTTGCTCAACCTTCTACTAAGGCTTCTACTTTGTCTATCAATCCAACGATTGTGCTTCCCCAGTCCACTAGTGACTCCACGTTCAATACTGTTGATGATCATTGGTATACTCTTGAGCCTACAGTTAAGTTAAGTGAACCGCCAAAATTTATTACTAAGAAACCTAGCATGCCAAAAGAGCCAAAGAAAATGGTTGGGAAAGTGAAGAGTGTAGAAAATGATATGAAAAATTCCCCCGGACTTATGGGCTATGAATATGTTTCATATAAAAACTGGGTCATGTCTTCAAGTGTTAACCTTCCTCCCAGCTTTGAGACTTCAAAATTTGGGGAGCCTAATGGACAGAAGGATTCTGTGAAACATTCGGGACGATATTGCAATCAACCAAGGAAAACTGAAGGAAAGAAGAAGGAAAACGTATCTATTGTCATGACAGGGCCAAAGCAGAGTTTGAGAGGTCCAACCCACCAATACTGTCAGCCTCAATCCCGATCTTACATATCAGATTCATATAACCACTTGCAATAAGGTTTCTTTCTCTGAAATCCAAGAAATCCCATTCCACTTCCTCGATATCCTGTGAACAATGCACAATTGTATGCTCATCCATCTTCTTATCCACAATGGCATGCACCTGTCCCTCAACATCGTCCTCAACCCCCACAAATTTACCAAGGGGCCTCTAAATTCAAATTTCATGCGAGGCCAGAGTTTGCAAAGAGGAGGAAGGAAAAAGATAATTTCACTCCTATTGGGGAATCCTATGCCAATATATTCCAGAGAATGGTACATCAGGGCATGATCACTCCTCTCCTTGGGTATACTCCTGACCCGCATTCAAGAAACTTTGATCCTAATGTGCGATGTGCATACCATTCTGATGTTCAGGGTCATAGTACTGAAGATTGTTGTACTTTGAAAAGAGAAATAGAAAAGATAATTCAAGATAAATTGATTGTGGTGCAAAACATTGGCCCTTCGACCATCCCACAGAGTTCCTCACCAGCACGCAGTACTGCACAATATGTGAGAGGCAATGAGTTAAGCATAGGGATCCAGAGCTTATTTGTTGAAGGAAATATGTCTGACAGTGGTGGAAGCTCTAGTCATGTTGATATGCAAACCAGTGGCTAATATGTCAGGCTGAGCAATTGAAAAGTCACCCCACTCCCTACTAGGAAGAGGTCTGGTAGTTTGTTTTGTTTTCTTCTGTTTTTTGAATTATTTTAGGGTTGTAGTTTGGAATCTATCTTGTTTTGTCCCTTTGTCGTTTATGTTCAAACCCTTTTATCTTTTATTTCAACTAAATGAAGTGTCCCTTTCCTTTTGTGTTTCAAATATGTGTTGTTTGTTTGTTTTCTTTATATAGTCACTTTATGTTGATTCTAGTGATATGACATGCCTGCGGAATTTTCAGTCAGATCTTAAAATCCAGATTAATCATGAAGCATTGAATCATAGAGTTAAATTTAGGAAAAGAGAGCATGTGAGAAAATAAATAGAGTGTTGGGGCATTTGGTGATCAACTTGAAGCCTTTATTGAAAATTGAGACTTTTTAAGAATCGCAAGGATAACTTGGTCATTAATTGAAAGAGATGTCTTAATTAGATCAAACAGTGTCTACGTGATCCTATCAAGAGGAACAGAAAGAAAATTAGCTCCACGAAGTCATGAGTCCTTCAACATGAGGAATGTACAACAAAGTGGAGTTATATGCTGGGCAAGTGTAGAAAAAGAGGTGGCACACATGCTCGGGGAAAGTTAGTGTTGTAAAACATTTCATAAGTGATCTTGATCGTGCACTTTCGCATTGCATGCTATGTACTAGCATTTTCAAGAATTGATATGATGAAGGCATTTCATTCTGCTATCCGAAGACTGTGTCATCCTTTGTTTACCTTCATTTGGGCCTTAGTGTTATTTTCTTTCATACCCCTCTTTTGGAATCAAGATAAGAGTCAACAAAATTCAAAAAATATGTCGAAAAGGAAAGAAAAGATGAGTGTCAAGAAAAATAAAATCAGAAAAGTCCCAAAGACAAAAGAGTCAACAAAAGAAAAAAATAGAATCAAGTGAAAGAACAAGCTGCCAGAACTACGCATGACCTGATTCTCCTCTCTCGAGGGTGAGATACGTAGGCAGCCCTAATCAGGGCTCGGTCCAACCAAATAAACAATTTAGAGTTACCCAGTCAAAAGAAACTGGGGCATGAGTTAATCCTCATTGTTTGAGTCGATTCCAAAAGTTGTAAGTCCTACCACACTTCAAGTGTAGTTTGGGCCCCATGCCATCCTTTCTTTCTAACCTTATCCAAATGTCAAGTTACAACCAAAGAAAGACCTTCAGATCAATCTTTGAGGATATTAAGGCGGAGCATGCAAGGGATATGATGATGCATTTTGTGTTCTATTTGTCTTCCTCAGCATAGGGAATCAAAAGAGAAATAAAAATAAGAGAGTCTTATTGGTGAAAATCGTTATGGTGACTAGGTAGGTAGGTAGGTAGATAGATAGATAGGGAGAGAGAGAGAGAGAGATAGACAGACAGACAGACAGAGAGATACAGAAAGACAGATAGACAGACAGACAGACAGGTAGGTAGGTAGGTAGATAGGTAGGTAGGTAGGTAGATAGATAGATAGATAGATAGATTGATGGATGGACGGATGGACGGAGAGACGGAGAGACGGACAGACAGACAGACAGATAGACAGTCGTTTATCCAATAAAATTTTTTATAAAATCAATAAAAAACTGTTAACTCGATAACCCAATTTTTTAAGGTTTTATCGAAAACAACCACTCTACCTCGAAGGTAATGACACAATCTACATACACACTACCCTCTCCAAACCCTAATTCAGATGTTTCGCTAAAGATTGCTCAAGATTTAATATATATGCATTGCAATTTGCAAAATTATCTTTTGACATAGACTTAGAATAATTTTATATACATTATAAATTTTCAACAACAATGCACAATTATCCATCTATAGGATAATTATCCTTTAAAAGATAGAGATACTATTTTTGATAGACCCTCAGCGTAGGTAAAACATATCAAAGCACTATAGCGAAGACCGAAATTTTGTTAAGAGTGTTGAACATTTAATATATTCCTATAAACAATAATTTTTAACCTATGTATTTCCTATAATTTTTATATATATAATATATTTTTCGATAAAAGGTGTTTGACTAGCTACCCTTCACTACATATGTGGCAACCCCACAGTCAAAGCATATCAAAGAAAGGAAATAATGAAGGAAAGAACAATGTCAACGATGTAACAAGTTATACGATAACTAGGAGAGTAAATCATCTACCACCTCGAATTATGACCAAATTTGTTACGACATACTTCAACTTCACAAGGATTCTATTATCCTCGTGAACTCAATTTTAGTATTTTTTTTAACCCTTTTTAGCTGATGTGGTATTTTTTTAGCGGACGTGGCACTTTTGACGTGAGTCTCATTTTTATGTAATAAAGATGTAATGTCAACAAAAAAGGGTGACAAAAATATGCTAAAATTCAGTTAAGGGGATAATAGGACTCATGTGAAATTGGATTGTGACGTAGCAACTTTGGCCATAGTTCGAGTGGATAATAAATGTTTATCTCACCTAGGACAAATAAAATACATGTAATACTAAAATTAAAGAATAAGATAATACGACTATGGAGGGGGTAAGAGTTATAACCTGCGGTAGCAGTAAGGAGAATTGTGAAGAAAATAGCAAATTTGAGTAAAGAATGTTTCATTTAAATTGGAATCATATTTATAAGCCAAAAATGAATATAATACAACAATATTTTATATTACTTGATAATATAAATAATTAAAAGCTTATGGAATTTATCCAAACGGAATAAATATATACACACAGATAGCCTCTTTCAATGACTTGTTTTTTCACTAGATGAAGAGACAATTTTAATTTTTACCTAATATATCGTTTTTCACATGTTTTGTTTTCGTCCTTATTAACCCCACCTATGGCTGTCAAGTGGGCCGGGTTTCCCACTTAAATAAATCGGTCCGATTTGACCCGGCCCGATAAGCCTTAGAGCTTTAGGGTTCTGAGTCCTGGGTCGGTTATTTTTTTAATTTGAGTCCGATTAACCCGGTCCAAACCTAGCCCGGTTCAGGTCCGCCGGTTAACCGGCCGGCACGGCCCGAAATATATATATATTTTTTAATAATATTTTTTTTGTATAAATTAGTATATAACTATACAAATATATATTGTAATGTATGTATATTATAGTATATTTCATTTAAAGCATTACATATACATAGAATAGAGTGTATATATGTGAATAGATCTTCTATAGACGTGCATATTTAACGTATACATGTGTATATGTTTTATAAATTAGTATATAACTATACAAATATCTATTGTAATGTATATATATTATAGTATATTTCATTTAAAGTATAACATATACATAGAATAGAGTGTATATATGTGAATAGATCTTCTATAGACGTGTAT
Organism: Capsicum baccatum var. pendulum; assembly: GCA_030864225.1. NCBI lineage: Eukaryota > Viridiplantae > Streptophyta > Magnoliopsida > Solanales > Solanaceae > Capsicum > Capsicum baccatum. Next base: position 271,456,424 of record CM061550.1, read on the forward strand.
ATTTAACGTATACATGTATATATATATATATATATATATATATATTGTAGTATATTTTATTTAAACTTTAAAGTTTAAAGGAGTACATATATATTTGGATGGTGAGTATATATGTGTAATTGTGTATATATGTATATATTTTTTAAATTCTAATGTAGTATATACTATATATATAATGTATATATATTGTTTAATGTATTTATAATGTATATAGGTGGGTATATATAATGTATATTGAAAAAAGTTTTTTTTTTAATATTTTTGACCGGGTTTAGATGGGTTTGACCGGGTTGGGTTAAGTGGACTGGGTTAGGATGGTTTTTGATTTTTTTACTGTTGGGCCCGGACCAACCCGACCCACTTAGACCCCAACCCGGCCCGGCTCAGTCCTCAACCGGTTAAATAACACAGGCCGGTTCCGAGTTGGCTCGGTCCGGCCCACTTGACAGCCATAACCCCACCTATATCATATTATATTGGTAAATGATTATGTAACAAATATAACCATGACAGAGGCATGTGCACATTGGAGGATGCCTATATATATATATATATATGTATATATGTATGTATGTGTGTATATATATAAGATTGACATATATCCAAATTCCAATCATTGTCACGAGTAGTTGGAGTTAGTTGACGACGGTGAATGAGTCTTCTAACCACTCAAACCTCACTCCCAAGAAGATGGTATGGGGTTCTGGAGAAATTTTGTGCTTAGGGACCCATTATCGCAGCTTCACATTTATATTGTTCCTCCATTAAAAAAAACAGTTATTGGAACAGTTGTTATCTGATAAAAGGAGATTGTTTAATTTTCTTTAGGTTAGGTAGTTTCAAATAATGAGATAAATGAAAGTTTCAATTGACCCTAATTAAGTAGAGGATCATTTCCACACGTCCATTTTGAACGTGAACTAACAAAACTCATATGTTAATGTATGCCATTACAATTCTCCCTATCAGTATGATTTCCCTTTCTTATAAATTATATTAAGGATAAGATTATGCTTAGTTTATTTAAAGGAAAAAGGGTCAAATTTGCCCTGCTATTCAAAATTTATCAACTTTGACCGGATTAAATTTTGGATAAACAACAGAAATTTTAAAAGTTTGAAGCTTAATTACAGAAAATTCTTATATTTTTTATAATTACTGAAAAAATTCTAAATTTGGGTTTATCGAGATACATAATTAGCTCTCGATACATCTAACGAATATACATTTGTTTTGTAAAGATACATAATTAGCTCTCGATATATATATATATTTTTTTTAATTTTGGGTTTGTCGGGATACATTATACATCCAATGAAGATATATTTTTTCTTTATAAAGATACATAATTAGCTCTTGATATATTTTTTTCAATTTTGGATCTGTCGAAATACATAATTAGCTTCCGATACATCCAATGAAGATACATAATTAGTTGAAATTTTTGTAATTACTTCGTAAGAATGGAGATTTGTATAAGTATGATAAGTTAAAGTTGTATGTTTATATTATTTTTCCTTAAATTTTGGGTCTGATAGTACCTGTACTATTAGTAAAACGTCCTATAGTTTTCCTTGATTCCAAATTGAGCTCCAAATTGTTGGAAATTCGAATCATAGTTAAAAGATATTTGTTTTGGATATGTTACTATTCCCATTCCCCACTCTCCACCCCCACCCCACCCCCCAAACCCCCAAAACAAACAAACTTGGAGTTCACTCATCATTTATCTTGGAGTGTTAATAGTAGCAATCAAAAGTACATAATTTGTTAACAACAAGGATATGAATGAATTGAAAGAAAATGCTAAATAAAATTAAATAATTTCGAATAGTGCAGAGACTAATTTGAATGTATTCTTGGTGGTTACATGAATAAGAATACGTTGGTTCGTTTAACCAAAAAAAATTGCATACATCTTTTAATTTTTCTTTTAAATGAAATTAATTAGAGAAGTTGTTTTTCTTTATTGTATGTCAATCATCATAGGTGTAATTTTTAAGTAAAAGGTGATTATTTATGCATTTATTAAAGAATAATATTCCTTCACGCATGACTTTAAACATGTAAATTTATTAAATAATTTGACTTCTGCATTTTCTAGGTCTATTAATGGAATATAATGAACTAGATGCCCATAATTTAAAGTGATTCTTTTATGATAAAGCTTCATCAAGCTGTAAAACTCCATCAATTAATGTGAACCAACAAAAATGCTCCACTAATTCTGTATATTAGTTAATTAAAAAAAAAATATTTTTGATGACTTAGATGAAATGAGTCATCATGAATTATCTTCAATGTGATGTGAGATGTTGGATTCTTATAAGAAAGAATTTCTTGATAAGTAGTACTTTACCTTCTTAATTGGGCCTACATAAGTGATTGAGTTTAAGATATGATCCTAATATGGGGTAGTCTTCATGATATTTTATTCTTTATAAAAAAAGTCTTATAAAAATAACCTCAATAGTGGTTTTAATTTTTTGATTTCGCTTAATAACTCTGGCACATAAGACAAATATTGTTTATACCGCAGATATTTATGATATTTCAAGATGATAAATCTGAACAGCTACTAGAAGTTCTGATAATAGTCAAAAGATAGAAACTAGATACGTTGCCTATAGGACTGACATTCCAACTCTTACCCATAAGGTAGTTTATTCATGACATTTCGAAATAATAAACCTATTTAGCTAACCACAAGTTATGTCTTATAGAAGAACGTTAGAACCTTTTTAGAAGGAACAAAAATTGAAGTCCACACACTTAGGGGACAATAATTATTCAAGACTGGACATTTGAAGGACAAAAAATCAACTCCACACTTTGGGGGAAAGGGAAACTAAGTGTAACTTCTTGACAACTAATCTAATTAGTTGGCCAAGTCAACTAATTAAGGCAAATTAATGGAGATAATTAATTCATCTTTTAAAAAATATCATAAATGAGAACACAAATAACTATTCTTTGGGGAGGGAAACTTTGAAGTTTTGCTCACGAGAAAAATGAGGTTAAAAGTTCAAAATCACCCGTCTAACATCTCGTTTTACTACTTCCTCTAAAATATAACAATAAAGATTGCTTAACGATCATTTTTCAGCCCACCTGAATTTCATTATCATGTGATCAAGAAGTTTTCTTCCAATATTGAATTTGACGTACTATGCATTTGATATTGACTCATATCTACCATTCCGTTAGAATTCGAATCGCAGGATATATACACAAAATTTGATAAGACATACTTTGAATAACGATAAATTAGACGATAACATAACCTAACCTAATGAGTACGTACGTAACTTAAAGAGAATACAAAATATCGATAGAATAACCTTATAAGCTATATTTCCTTTAATGGATCGAAAGTCACCTACATATTTTTGCATTATACTACGCATAAATTTGTAGCTCTCCTAGATCATGCATATACAAGCATCTAATAAGTACTGCTTTGGATTCTCAATTTTTTTTTTCCACTTAACAAAAATAAAATTAGTAATAATCTGTTGCTAAATCACTCGTAACTAGTAATACTTTATAGTAATTTATCGTTAAATAGAAGTAGCAACAAATTTTGTTGTTTAGTGAAATTTGTCTGTCTCTAATGCCTTCTTCTTTTTTTTTTTTTTTTTTTTTTTGAAAGGATGAATCAGAGCTAAAAAAAAAACTGAATTAATCAAAGCTCCGTAAAGCGTAACAATTAATAACGTCACTTTGCCACTTTTAATAACCTATCACATATTTATTGCACCCTTAATTAAGTTTCAACACATGCATACTGGTTATTTAAAGTAAAAGTACATATATAAAACATGCCTTATACAAACGATCTAATATAGTACATGCAAATCGGAGCAACAAATGACTAGAATCATGTGACATCAATATAATTTCACTTTATACTCTTCATAATGTTCCATCGCGTATTTATTGCACCCTTAATTAAGTCTAAATAAATGCACAAAGATTATTTGAACCAGTAGTACATACATAAAACATCCACGCATATACAAGAGATCTAACGTAGTACATGCAAATTAAAGCAACAAAGGACTGACTGGCAATAAATCATGTGATATCAATATAATTTCACTTTATATTCTTCATAATATTTTATCGTGTATTTATTGCATACTTAATTAAATCTCAACACATACATAATGATTGTTTGAAGTAGTAGTACATATATAAAACATAATTATGCAAACGATCTAACATAGTGCATACAAATCGAAGAAACAAAGGACTGATTCATAGTGAATCTCCTAATACTCCATCGCGTATTTATTGCACCCTTAATTAAGTCTCAACACATGCACAATGATTATTTGAACTAGTAGTACATACATAAAACATGCATGCATATACAAGGGATCTAACATAGTACATGCAAATTGAAGCAACCAACGACTGACTCTGCACTGCAGTGAATCAATCATGTGGCATCGATATAATGTCACTTTATATCACTTATAATATCTCATCGCATATTTCACCCCAACATATTGGTCAATTTGGCAAGATGCTACAACGATACTCATATTCATCTTTATTAGGCACATAATGCCACCAACACCACCTACACACCCAACCATCAGAGCAATCTGCATCAGAAGTACAATCTCTTCCACAAGTATCCTCTTCATAATTATTAGCAAGTAAATTTAGTTTCACCATTGATATTGCTCCTACTGTCATCATTTTCATCTCTGAGCTTCGAGACAAATCAACTGCATATATACAATATTCGATTAATTATATGCTAATACAAAATTCAAAACGATATAAAAAAGCAGGAATTAGTGATGGACAATATGAATCGCAATCCTATTTAGCGATGAATTATACGAAAATAATGTTTACTAATACAGGCTATTAATTTAGCTACAGATTTTTTAGTTAATTCTTGTTTGTTTTGTATGGTGAAATAAACACATAAATATAATTGAACACATCACACATGTCTATGTAATCATTACAACATGCATTATATTTCGATTAATTATAACCATTATCAAGTACTTAATAATCATATAATATGAACTTGGAAATGCTACTACAAAGCAGGAATTAGCGATGAACATCTTCTGTCGCTAAAAAACAAAAAAGAGTTGTTAATCTTATTTTACAATGAATTTTAAAAGAACCTTATTAACTATGAGATATTTAGTGATAGATTAATGACAGATTCTTGCTTTTTCTATTGGTGAAATAAACATATAAATATAATTGAATACATGCATGTCTATGTAGTCTTTTCTAATCCATGCAACTAACCCCCCACCCCACCACACACAAAAAAAATAGGGAAGAGTAAGGCATCACCAGCAGTTGCTTTAAGGAGAATGGTGAAGAAGATGGCAAACTTAAGTAGAGAATATAATTTCATACTTCATAGCCATTTTTGCCAATTTATTGTGTGAGCTTATATGATGATAATTTCTTACTATATTGGAACATATTTATAAGCAAAATTAGATCGTCCCATGGGTTATCATTCATAGAAATTTCCAACCCTATCCAATCTCAGTTAAAATATTATATTAATGCAAATTAGGAGGTGACAAATGGAGAAATCAGATTAAATTTGGACGGATTAAAATTGACCTTGACTCAAAATAAATAGATAATTCATTAGTTTTCCTAAGTTTATATGGATCTGTTTCAGTAGCAGCATCAGAATTTTTACTTAGTGGGTTCAAAATTTAAAGACCTAAGCAGACGAAGATGTTAGGGAATTCAACATCTATTACTTAGTGGGTTTAAAATTTGAAGACCTTTGATTGAGGTCAAGATTGAGTCAAAAAATTTTAAACGATCTGACTTTAATTATTTCTAATTTAACCTGTCATGAAAATTTGTTTCACATAACTTATTCAAAATTAAGCTGATAATATTTTTATGAGCTAATATTACTACGTTTATTATCAACTTTACGTTAGTGGAAAAAGAAATAGATTCCCTAATTAAAAGTTATTCTTGGGTCCTTGGAATAAAGACTAGTTAAACAGGATATTCTTTAATGATAAAGCATCTATCTGTATACAATTTACACATGTAATTTTATTTTTTTTAAATAATTCTATCTGTATACAATATCATCAATGACAGAAGAAAACGACCTCATTGCAAATGCAAATCTGAGCCCATTCTTTTTTTATTTACTTAACAACATAAATCTCCCAATTTTGGAGCTAATTACTTCCTATTCTAGTTCTTTTCAATATTATTAAAAATTTCCCAAAAATATAAAATCTTGATTACTGAAATCTCGGATACATTGCGTTGTTCTAAATACAATATTGCATTAGTAGGTCGGTTGTTATGTATCATGACCATAATTCACTCACCTCAAATTTCGAATACATCACTAAATCTCGGATACGTTGTGTTGGTCCCAATACTTTGCGTTAGTATGCTAGTTGTTTTGGATCATGACCATAATTAATTCATGATACATAAGTTAATCATGATACGTACTGTCTCGAATACATTACTTGATTTTCATCGAATACATACTATCTTTAGATACATTACTATCTCGGATATACTACTTAAACATTAGATAGAATGTAATTAAATAAAACATATAAAATAATATGTAGATATGGTAAAATAATTCGTGCTGTGATGTAAATTTTTTTCTATTTTTAATAATAAAAAGAAAATCAGAGCCCATTCATTAAGTTGGCCTAAAGAGTCTGGACCCAACAATTGTTTGTTTCACAAATTCTCTGGCCCAAACTTATGTCTCTCAACTTTGAAGGCCAACATTCTTGATCAATAGAAAAAAAAAATTGTAATGAGTTCAGTCATAAAAATCTAAAATTATACTCGTCAAATTAAAATCTTGAATACGTCTCTGTTAAATGAGAAAAAAAAGAGCCTAAATTTATAGGTTCTAGTCAACTTTCCGTACAAAAAATTGTATGCCTCACAAGTAATCGTGGTGGTCGGATGAGTTGTGACTTACGAGCATTTCAACTAATTTCAAAGGGTATCATCATGCTACTTCCCCACTAATAGAGGTACTGAGTAACTCTGTTCATCAAGATATTGATACAAGTTGGAGGAATGAGATGAGCTGGTACTCGAAGGAAGATTTCTATTGAATAATTAGTTAGACAGTTATAGTTTAAATTTTTGTTAGTGTGAGTGACATATACGTATCATTTCATTAACGGCAGAGGCATATGTGTATCCAAAGTATGACAGAGAATATCTACATACCATTTATCAGAGTTCGGGATATATTTGTCCCTTTTCCATTTTTGTTATAACTATAGCTTAGATAGTTAACACAATAGTAGCTCCATTTCCCTGTTAATTCATTGTTGTTAGTAATTCATTCTAACTATAAAAAGCTCATATGTAAGATACATTAATCATTCATGAATAATATCTCAAAGTTTATCTCTTTTATATTCTCTCTATAATTTCTTTTTAGCTACAATTCTGGGATTAATTCCTGATTTAGCTATCATCTTTTCAAGCTTAGCTCCTAAAGGGTAGCCCAATGCCGCTCCTGTTATGTCCACAGTTCAGGGAAGAGCCCCACCACAAGGGTGTATTGTACGCAGTCTTACCTTACATTTCTGTCAGAGGATGTTTCCAAGGCTTGAACCTGTGACCTCCTGGTCACATGACAACAACTTTCCCAGTTACTCCAAGCCACCACACTGTACTCAACCAACATGGTTAGAACTAACATTATTGCAAAAACAATTGGGCTTGTATCATACTTCATGTATCTTTCATAAACATTAGTTGAGTATCAAATGGAAATGCTATAAGGTACACCTTTTCCAGTAACACCAGGTCCAGAAAATGGTTTTAATAATTCATAAGGCACAATACCAGCTCCATTTCTATTCCTCAAATTACAATCAGCATTTCTATCATCAATAATCCCTTCAAGTTCCTTCAATTTACCCGAAAATACCTCGAACGCTGCGTTAATTATGGGATCCTCAGCCCAGTATGGTTCAATATTTTTACCAACATATTCTTCATCTGGAGAATGATTTGATAAGACATCTAAAACTGCCATTACTATTGTTGCCTGAATTTGTGTAGGGAAGCATTTTAGTAGTGCTTCCTCAGGTTTGTTCAAGAAATTCTCCCATTCTTCATCTGTTGGATCCTCAGTTGGCATTTTTGTCCTAGCAATTGTTGGCCTATTTGGAAAGTAGCCTACATATGCAATAGAATAGTTAATATTTCAAGAATTGAAGAGGACATACATGCAAATATATATAAGTGTAAGTACAATTTGTCTATAAGAAACAACCTCGGTACCCCCATAAAGGTAGGGTTAAATTCTCCACATATCTTATCCTCCCTGGACTTCACTTGTGGAATTAGACATTTTTCTAAAATAATTAAACTTATATACAGTAAAGTATGGTCCGATGCACGAAGCACTCTACATTCACGTACGATCTAGGAAATGGACGCTCCTTAAGCTAGGTATAATATATGCAACCTCTCCTAACGAAGCATCATTAACTGATTTCATAGCTCGAACTATGTAGGTCACAAAAATATACTTTATCATTGCTCCAAGACTCGCCCTTCATTTAACTTACATGCAATTACAGCCTATGTTGTTCGGACTCTCCAAAAATATTGTCTAAACCATATCGGATTCTCCAAGATGCCTATTTTTGGAGTATTCGGCACGTTTGAGCAACATAGATGACAGCTCGAAAAACAACTTTTACTAACTCGGTGCATGAAGCATCTCATGTTCACGCAGGGTTTGGGAAGGGTCATACCCAAGAGGTGTGATATAGCTAAGCAGTGTATCCTGACACAAACATCAGTGACTAGTTTCCAGCTCAGACACGTGACCTATAGGTCACCCAAAGATAACTTTACCGTTACTCTGAATTTCCCTTATATTTAACTTATACACATTGACAGTATGAAAAAATTGAAAATTAGAGTAAAGCAAAAAAGCTAAGGTGTGTACCTGCATAGCTGTATTGGCCAAAGTTTACTGCTGCATGGTGAGCAGAAGCTACCCAAATTATTGTTGTGACAATACCAATTAAGTCATTAGGTGTTTTCAACTCTGGCCACCATGGCTCATCTTTCTTGTCACCATGTCCAACATTTTTGATCTCTGACCACCAATCTTGAAGTTCTATATCAGATTCAATAAGATTTGTTTGTGGATAATAGTGGTTGACATAAGCTGTTACCCATTGTTTAAGTATGTCCCAAAGTACTAAACCATCATTAGCAAAAGGGTAATCTTCTATTGTTAGTTTCAATCCATATGGTGCATTTGGATCTTCCTCTGCCAATCCCCTGTAAAAAATTTGCATAAATTAACATGTTAGTGGATGTAGGGGCACAAGGGGCTCATCTGAGTCCTTTTCGTCGAAAATTTTATACAGGTTAAACTTATTTTTTCGGTACATATAGTAGATGTTGGATCTACGCCTCGTGTCTGATTGTGTAAATATTTTTATACTATCAGCGCATTGAAATTAAAAAAAAAGGGGGCAGCTCGGTGCACTAAAGCTTCCGCTATATACAGGGTTCGAGAAAGGGCCCCTCCACAAGGGTGTATTGTACGCAGTCTTACCTTACATTTCTGTCAGAAACAGAAACAGTTTTCAAGGCTTGAACCCGTGACCTTTTGATCACATGACTGCAACTTTATCAATTACTCTAAGACTCCCCTTCTATTGGTGCATTGAAATTAAACTCAAAGATTAAATTTAACTAAATAATTAGCAACCACCAAAGGCTATGGTGAGGTGGTAAGTACCCCAAATAGAAAAGTAAAAAGTAGTAGAATAGTGACCACCAATGGTCATGGTGGGTACGTGGTAACTATCCCTTTATCTTTAATAAGAGATTTCAAATTTCCTAAGAATGAGTCACAATTGGTTGGGAGTGTTTTACCCCAAAACGAGATTTTCCACGACAATTCGGATAAATCAAACCCCAATGCAAGCCCAGATACAAGGTTGAAAACCAAAAAAGAAAAAAATCATGACTGTGGTAGAGCAGTAAGAAATATCCTCTATCTCTAGCCATGGTTCTCAAGTTCCACCTCCCTGTGAATAGAGTCGCCTTTGGTTGGGACAGATTTACTGCTAAAGTAAAACTTTCTGACCCGCAAATTCAGATTAGTCCAATCCCAAACAAATACCGAACACCAAATTAGAAGTAGGAAAATTGAAAATTAATGAATTATTACCTGCTCATAAGGTCCTCAGGGAGTGCTTGTCTATCAAATCTCCATTCAAGATCATAAGCAACAGCACTTAACTCCATTGAATACTTGCCAAGGGAAAATGAAGTCTCAATAACACCATTGGCATTAATAAGTGCTTCTCTTGCTGTGGCATTTATCTCCATTGTATATCTAAAATGAGGAAACAATAATCTGTATATTGGATGCATTGCACTTAGTTGCCTATTAGATGCTATAATATATGGTTCTGTAGCACAATGAGTCCTTAGCCTGCAAAATTTTGGAGAGAAAAAAATGATTAGCCATAAAGTTTAAAGGGGGTAATTAATTAGGACCAAATATAGTTTAAAGGGGATCTCAAATAAACACGTAAAGTTTAGAAGGTCTTTAGTATTCTCTCACGTCTTATGTATACTTGTATGTAAATATTTTTTGGATGACCTAATAAAAAAGCAGTTTAGTGCATTAAAGCTTTTGTTATACGTAGGGTTCAAGGAAGGGCCGGACCATAAGGGTCTTTAGCATGCAGCCTTACCTTACATTTCTATCAGAGATTGTTTCTACGATTTGAACCCATGACTATTGTCCCAGCGGATACAAAATTTGTATGTTTTTAATACAAACTTCAATACTAAGTTTAAGAACAATTTTTAAGAACTACAATGAAGTTACAACAACTTCAAACACAAGTCCAAATGAATGATCAAATGAACTATCAAAATGAATTGTTTATCAACTTTAAGAAAGAAGATGAAGTAGAAAATTATAGAATCAAGTCCACCGAATGCACGGCGTGTCCTTAAGAAATTTATTCTCCTCAAGTACTCGAGGTTATGGAATCTTTCCTCCTAGGATAAAACAATTCTCTTTCTGAAAATAGCGGTACCTCAAATTTTCAGAAACTTCGAACACACTCAACGATTTGATGATCACACGAGAGTTTTTAGAAGAAGAAGAAGAAGATTGTTGTTCTACTAAAAAATAATTGTCTTTACCTAAGAAAAAATTCAACTATTTATAGAAATCATGGTATTGCTTCATGAAGAGAAGCAATGGTTCAGAAAGGTGCACCCCTTCATAAAGGTGCAACTCCTTGGAAAAGTCACAACCATTGGAAAAACCATAACTATTGAAAAATCCATAACCATTCAATCTGAAAAAGGTGCCTATTCAAATTGCATCTTTCTCTTAGTGTTTTTCCGAAAAAAAACATCACCTTTTCATTTTCTATTCACACCTTTTAATAACCCAATAGTGACCTCCTGGTCAAATGGCACCTTTGTTACTCGAACTCTGCAATAATGTCGAAAAATGTGTGTCGGATCCTATGAAGGTACGATCCGAGCAACATAGGCTGACAGTGTAATGCGTGTATGATCCTCCAAAAGTCATGCATGCATTTTTTGGAGGATCCGACACAGGCACAATAACATTTTAGGAGAGTCCGAGCAACATAGGCTGACAATGTAACGTGTGTCTGATCCTTCAAAAGCCATGCATTTTTTGGAGAATCTGACATAGGTACCAGTTACCACAACATTTTAGGAGAATCCGAGCAACATAGGCTGACAATGTACATAACTTAAAGAACTCATGAGCAAAGTGCATTTATCATCATCACTTACCAATGACTAACTAATTGGTGATAGCCAGAATCATGAGCAAGAACATGAGCTTTAGCAGTCCTCCATAGCCAAGCACCAGTGGCATGCCAAGTACTTGGGCAATAAACTTCCTTCCATTGAGGCTTATCATCTACTGGTGGCCTAGTTAGCTCAATGGCCAATGGTCTCAATGTGCCATTAGGTGTCAAGAAGAACAAAGTTCTTGATCCATAAAGTACTGTCCCTTTGAGTTCATTCACTTTGTTCACAAATGGCAATAGCAAATCATGATAATCTAGGATGAACAACTTCTTTTGTTCAATTGCCTGCATTGGTTATGTGTAACTCAAGCATTAATATTGTTATGAAATCAAATAGGAATAGGCAATACAATAAATAAAAGAAAACAAGAAGAACACACAGATTTTACGTGGAAACCTAGACGGGAAAAACTACAGGCAGAGGTGGAGAAAATTCACTATATCGGAGAAGAATACAAGGAGGAGCTGAAATCTCAATAACATATAAAACTGTCGAAAACCAACCCTCTAAATTGCACTTATATAATACGTGCTTACAAGGAAATCCTAAGCCCAAAAACATATAGTTACATATGTCTATCGTCCAGTTCCCTCCGCTATCACCACAAATCCCCAAAAATTCTCACAATTATAGTTTTACCAACATGGGTCACACCGCAATCTTTTCGAGTCAGATCAACAAAATTTGGGTCACAAACTCTAACAAATATTATCATAAGGAAGACTTTATAGATTATATATAAGAGGCGATCTTGAACTTTTGACTTCCTTACAAAATCTTTTTAAAAAATGACATGTGTTGTCCATCAGAAATAAGTTGATCTAGTTGTAATGTGCACATAAGTTAGTTCTACTTTTTAAATATTTGTTAGTTAATTAGTTATAAATAAAAAAAGGATAGATTAGAAATCTCTGATAAAATGTCCGTCCGTAACCCAGTAACCCAGCAGATAAAGTAAAAAATAAATAAATAAGAATGATGTGTTTATATATACCTCTTCAACAGTCATTAACCCTTCAATTTCTAGTTCAATCATCTCTTTTGCGATTGCTGATTCAGGAGGTCCATATGCCTTAGGGTCTAGCTTGCTCTTCAATGGCCATTCCTGTATTTTCATAAAAAGTATATAATATTTTAGCTCAAAATTTTTCAAACAATCAAACTGTCATGAGCAAACAACATAAATCCTAACAGTTTGGAGCTTAATTACAGAAAATCCCGACATTTTGCATAATTGCTGAAAATTCTGATTTTGGGTTTGTCGATATGCATAATTAGCTCTCGATACATCTAACAAAGATACATTATTTCCTTTGTAAAGATACATAATTAGCTCCCGATATGTTATTTTCAATTTTGGATCTGGTGATATACATAATTAGTTCCCCGATACATCCAACGAAGATACAGAATTAATTGAATTTTTTGTTATTACTTCGTAAGGGTAGAAATTTGTGTAAATGTGATAAGTTAAAGACTTAACGTGTATATTTTCATTATTTTTCCAAAACAAGACTCCATAGAACATACCCTAATGTGCAAAAGCTTATAGTCATGTCATGCATGTATATAAATAAAATTCAAACTTATATATACTGACAGTATAAGAATTTTTTCATGATCCTTGTGTTTATTTTTATTGGTTGTATTAATTAGTAATTTGCCAATCTTTTAATTTGAAGGTTACCAATTAGGCTTCCTAAAGAAAATGATTTGCTATTGACTTTTAAGTAGCCTGGTATTGGTATACAAATTATCAACGATATACATACAATAGTTAAACATGTGAATATTTATATGTACCCAATATTAACATTCCTTTTGTTAAATATATAAACCATACTGATCATAGAGAGCAAGATAAATTGAATTCAAAATAAATGCCAATTAATTTCAAGGTGATATAGTGAAAAATCAAAAAAGAAATTAAATTGAAGGTAATAGCATACGGTAATTTTGCGTACACTCTATGGACTGATGTAAACATTCGATACAGATATATTTTTACAGAATAACGTACCGTAACCAATCGTATACTGTATGGATTCAAACCAGCTAAGGTTTGACGAGCAAATTCCTCATCTCTAAACCAAGAAAACTTATCCCCTGTCAGAAATATAAAATATATATATATATATATATATATATATATATATATATATATATATATATATATATAATATTAATTTTTACAAAAAAATTTACGAAATAAGTTACAATCTAGGGTTGGATGAATTTAATATTATTTCTAAATTAGTTGAAAAAATTAAAGTTAAATTATTTCTTAAAAATAAAAATCACAATCTTTCTTTTTGAAACATGCTAGAAAGCAAAATGTATCATATAAGGACGGAACTAGTGTTTTTACGTTTGATTCAAGTGATCCAAATCAATTAAGCTGCATGTTTCAACAATATTGCTTAGATCCTTCAAAAATGTCCATGCATTTATACTAAATTATCCAAATATTATGTATTTTCGGAGGATCCGAACTCCAAACGGATGTGATGACATTTTTGATAGATCTGAACATCATATAAGTTTCAACATAAGTTGCAATTCTCCCCAATATTTATTAGATCCTCCAAAAATTATCACCATCCATATAGGTACGTATGTGACATGCATCTGCCCATATTTAATAAAGAATTCGAGCTAACATATAGTTTGTAAAGTTTTTGAGTACTTACTTTCAAGCATATCAGGAGTTTGAAATAGCAAGACATTATTTCTTGTATTAGAAATAGCCCTAATGACTCTTCTTACAACGTTCAACAAGCCGTTTCCTCCATTCTCATGTTGCGAAAGATCGATATCGACATTGTAAAGAGCGTCGATGGCCGGAAAATGTGGAAACCCTAGGTTGGAATCCGTGAAGATCGACCGCAACGCCGGCACGACAGCGTGTAGGACTGAGTAAAAGGTGTTTCCATTGAACGTTAACTCCTTTATTTCTGAAAATGCTTCATCTCTTGGTACGTATGTAAAGTCACTCTTTGATTCGGATAATGGATCTGCATGCATACAAAAAAAAAAAGAAAAAAAGATTTTAATCAGTCTGGTGCATTAAGTTTCCGTAATATATACGTGATGTCTGGCCATTGGTGCATTAAGTTTCCGCTATATATACGTGATGCCTGGTCACTGATGCATTAAGTTTCCGCTATATATACGTGATGCCTGGTCACTGGTGCATTTAGTTTTCGCTATATATACGTGATGTCAGGTCATTGGTGCATTGAGTTTTTCCTATATATACCATATACGTGATGTCTAGTCACTGGTGCATTAAGTTTCCGCTATAGATACGTGATGTCTGATCTGATGCATTTAGTTTCTGCTATATATACGTGATATTTGGTGCATTAAGTTTTTTTGGTCAACAACCCAACATGTTCTTATTCACCAAATCTGGAAATCATCCTGATGGTGCATTAAGTTTTAATATATACGTGATGTCTGGTGCATTAAGTTTTACTATATATACGTGACGTCAGGTGCATTAAGTTTGTCTATATATGTGATGTCCGAAAAAGAGTCGGATTTCACGGCGATCTATTTACATAGTGTTATCATGCATTTATGCAAGAAGTCGTTTCTACAGCTAGAATGATATGTAATATGTAATAATAATTTATAATTCTCCTATCATTCAAAAAATATTTAGCATTCAATAAAAAGTACAGTATGTGTAATCAGATGCTTATCGTCATGTCAGAAACTATAATTGATAGTAGTAGCGCAATTTTTATTTCTTAACCAAATCCATTTAAAAAGCATCATGTTCAAGTTCGACCATGACTCCGACCAGGATCATTGCGATCTAAGCATAGATATGTTATGTTGGTGTTACCCATGATATTGACTCCCTATTGACATTAATATCACTTGTTCGGATCAAGCATATATACCATCATGTCGATCAAAACAATATAATCGATAGCGAGGATACAACTTTAATTTTTTTTTTATTTTTTTTAACAAACTCATCAAGCAAGTGTCATGTTCAAATTCAACCATGACTCCAACCCAGACCATCCTCGACCCACCCCACCTCCTGCACGACTTACCTCTCCATAAACAGAAAATTGACATTACCCAACAAACTACTAACATTTCTTACACCATCATTATATAAACATCAAGAAAAATATACTCCAATTATTATTATTATTATTATTATTAATAATAATAATAATAATAATAATAATAATAATAATAATAATAATAATAATTGTGATTTATGAAGTATTTACCTTTTTTACTTCTTGGTCTACCAGTTCTGCACCTTCTAGGATAAGGTAATTTTTTTCCACCAAGTACTGGTCTTTTACCATCATCATTACCATCAGGATCACCAATATCATTATAAACATCATAATCATAAATCCTTTCAAATATTTTTCTTTCTCCAAATCCATCACCTCTTATTGTCACAAGTTCTTCCTCTCTTAACCTCTTTACTCCACTTGGAGTTTGAGATGGTAAATATGACTGCCACACAGAAAAAATACAATATTAAAGTTGTAAACATGTATAATTAGCTATATATCGTTGAGTATATAATTAAGTAAATAAAAAAATATTTCCAACCATTTAAGTATTTTTATAAAATGATTGCACATTTCTACACGGTACAAGAACAAACGAAGGTCTAATATAAGGTGATTTTATAAGTCATATTTTTGTGAGCTGATTTTACTATCGTACGACCACTAATTATAATAAAGAATTTTCATGTACCGGTTCTCTTTTATTATCTTTTTTTTTTTTATAACAGTGATATCCAAAATAAATCGTATATCTGATTCCTTTCTCGTACGAGTGTCATGTAATTGTCAATGTGTCTCTTATTTTCCAAAATTTTAATGTCAGATAAAAGGACCATCAATATAAGCATAAGGTGCACAATAAGAGCATCATTTTATGTTTTGTAATATGGTGACAATAATAACTTTAAATTTAATAGGACCACAAGGTCCACAACAAAAGCATAAAATATGAAATAAAAAACAAAGCATTTATATGCAGAGAAAACAGAAAAGTACTAAATTGTTTTTTTTTTTTTTTGAGAAATTGTTGGGTTCAAAGTATATGAAAAAGTGTGAATGAAAAAGTGTGAATGAAAAAATGGAGAAAAAATAGTAGAGAAGGGAGACACCAATTTAGAAAGTGTACTCCCAAATTGGAAAGTTCACTCTTTCTTCCACATTGGTGGAAGAAGAGAACTTGTGAGTGTTTAAAATAAGGAACACTTACTTCACATGGTAAGTGAGTGGTAAGTGAGGCAAGAAATAAGAGATGCCTCGTGCCATCGTTGTCGCTTGCTCGGCTTCGGATTATGATCGATTGATGAGATCTATCTTTTTGAATAATGTAAAATACCAAAGGGAAAAAAGCAACTTTTTTCTGTGTTTTGATATTCCATTTATATGCATGCATGCAGATTTTGAAACAGTGCAGTGCTGAAACGAAGGGATGCAACCCTTCAACGAAATGACACACTGATTCATGAAATGACATGCCTGTTCGGAAAAGACACATTCTTTGGACGAACAGACATGACTTTTCCAGAAAGTTCACATCTTTTAAGTGAACCATTGCCACTTTTCAGAAGAGGCACATGTTGGCTATATAAATCTGCTTTCATCCACAGGTTTAGGTACGAATTTTCTGAAATACAAACTCTCTTCTTGTCTTGAAAAACTTTTTGTGTGATCTATCAAACCGTTGAGTGAGTTCGCTGAATGCAACAATTTAAGGTACCGCTATTGTTCGGATTGAAGGTCATTTTATCCTGAGAGGAAGATTCCAAAACTTCGGGTACAGTGAGGGGAATTATTCCTTAAGGACACTCCGTGAATTCAGAGGACTTGGTCTTAAATTCTGTTTCATCTCTTTTCTAAATATTAACACGCTTCTTAGATAGATTAATCGTAATCTAGTGTTGAAGGTGTTACAAAACTTGATAAGTGACTTGAAATAGTGTTGAAGTTTGTGTTTCTTATATATAGATTTTTGTACCCGAAACTACATAAAACATAACAGAAATTAATGGACCACAACTTCTTAATAATGTATGTATATCTGGTTCAGTATTTTCAAATTATTTGTTACGATTCCCTTTTACATATTCCTTACTTCTTCTATTTCAAATTATCCAAAGATATAATGTCAGTGTATATATATAATAAAATCAATTCTTCAATTGTAACATTGTATTTCTGTCCATTATAAAAATCAACTAGTTACTTTAATTTTTTTTATTCTGAATGATTCAGGTATGTGAAAAAGAGATAAACGAAGCATCAGTGAAAAGGTATGTAATATTGGCTATGGATGATTAAAGGAGAGGCAATGACAGGCAGAATAAGTATTGGGGAGAGGTGATTAGCTAGGATAGGACGTAGCTGCAGCTTGTCTAGAGGAAGAGGACATAAATTAGGGTAAAGGGTTAGTTAGGTAGTTGAGAGTTGTCTCGCTTAGTCTTTCATATTATTGATTATTGTATTTCTTAGTGGTACTATTTTGCAGACAGGGGCGGAGCTACCGTTAGGTCAGGGGGTTTCATCCGAACCCCCGTCGGCGAAAATTATACTATTTATACATAGTTAATATTATTTTTTATGCATATATAGTAGATGTTGAACTCCCTTCAATTAGTTCGTACGGTTACCTCTAAACCCCCTTAATGAAAATCCTGACTCCACCACTGCTTGCAGAGGTAAAACCAAGATATACACTACTCTCCGCAGAGTTCACTTATGAGATTACACTGAGTATCAGGGTCGGAGCTACACTTGGTCGAGCGGGTTCATCTTAATCCCCTTCGGCGAAAAATTTTACTACTTATACATAGTTAAAATTATTGTTTATGTATATACAGTAGATGTTGAACCCCCTTCGATTAGTTTGTATGTTTACTTCTGAAACCCCTTAACGAAAATTCTGGCTCCGCCACTGCTGAACATATTATTATTAATGTTGTTGTACTTTCTTATTATGCATGAAGAAATCATGTCTAATAAAGAAAAATTTTATATTATATCTCCAATTATCGAAGCTAAAAATAATTCAATAATTATTTTTGGGCAATAAAAAGATAAATAAAAAGAGGAGGGAATTATTTTTTTTCTCCAAACCTTATTGGTGAAGAAAATCCTTTTATCAGAATTATCAAATTTGGAATGAACCCAAGAGTTGCATGTAATATCAACTTTGCCATGGACAAAACCATCAATTACTATATTCTTCACGTACATTTGTTTTTGGTGCTGGTTTTCTACTAAAACTGCACCAACACCCCCAAAGTCTTCAGGAATTACAAATTCAGCCTCATATATTTTGTCACCATTCACATTTCGTCCTCTACGTGCAAATGCTTCAATATTTGGCTTCTCAATTCCAGTCTCTTTAAAAAATATAGAGAGAGGAAAAATAATTAGCATAAAAGAGAGGGAGAATTAGTAAAAAATTTCATATAAAATATTAATCTTTAATATTTATAAATACTGTTAAATGAATCTTGAGTTTAACTCAACCACTAAAGCTAGCTCAAGAGGCGGACAATTGCCAAAGACCATATAAGAAACACTCCCCACATACCTGGACCCTAACTCTCTAGTACTGGATACGTGAACAATTTGTCCAAGGATGCCTAATATATCGAAGGTTCGACTTTGGTACCATGTTAAGAAATGAATCTTGGGTCTAATCAATATCAGAAGTTATTTCATGAGAATAGATTATCCAAGGTCGTATACGAAGACCACCTATCCTTTTTTCATCCGATGTGGATTCTTTAACATTCCACCTCATGCCTAGAGCTGGACATTTGGAGTACTATGACAACTTAATATGAGGGCCAACATCGATAAATAATTATTGGGATTGACCCTGTTCTGACATATTAAGAAAATGAATTTTATATCTAACTCAATACAACAACCAGTTCATGAGGTGAGTATTAGCCAAAATAACATAAAGAGACTTCCCTCATATATATTAACCACGCGATATAGGATATCTTCTTTCATTTTAATACATGGTTCGAGCAAAAGCTACTCGATTCACATGAATCCCACAAGTGAGGTCTAGCAGCGGTGGACCTAGGTTCAAATTGGTGGTGCTACGATACCCATTAAACTCGATGGAAAATAGGTATAATTATTAAAAAAAAAAATGTTTAAAAATTAGTATAAGATGAAAAGTAAGCACCCTCATAGCCAAAAGGATACCCAGGTGTTTTGGTTTTCATGAGGAATCTTAAAGTTTTGGGTGTCAATAAATGTGTTCCAACCTCCTGATCGTGCACCCACGATGCCTAAATCCTGGGTCCGCCACTAAGGTCTAGCGATCGGAGGGTAGAGTGTAAGCAGACCTTATCACTGAGAGGTTGTTTCTGAAAGATCCTCGAAAATGAAATAAAGAGAGAATACACAAATTAATGAGTGAATGTATATACTTACTAGGATCAAGCTCAGCAGCAACAAGACACAAAAGTATTGTTCTACCAAACAAATCACCAATATCATCAAGTCCTCTTGATAAACTTAAATTAGTTCCTCTAATTGTTCTTTGAACAGTCACCACAGCTTTAACACTTGTAGATTTTTCATTAGTACTTTGTACTAAGGTGGATTTTTCAGTAGTAGTAGTAGAAAGCACAGCCTTAGTGCTATTTGCAACATTATTATAATGAACCCTAAAACTCTTCTTATTTTTTATTCTAAAGTTTTTATTCAAAATATTTATGGGAAATGATGGCTTAGTATTCCATGGAATGAGGGTGTTTGAGGATTGTGATGATTGTTGAAGATGTGGCTTCAACATCTTTTATTTATTTGACAAGAAGATATTATGGTTTGGCTTGTATATTATGGTCCCTAAATAGTTCTCTTTATATAGATGAGATGATTTTTTTTTTGTGGCTTAAATTATATTTGACTTTTTTTCTTGTTTTGTTTTTTGGTTATATGTCTTTGGCTTGTAAAAGTCTTGCATGGATACTAAAATAGGTTTACAAATATGTTCGTTAAATAGGCGTGTTGGATTGAATTTCATCTAGTTAAAATGGGCTGAATTAAATTGATCTATGCTCAAAAAAACATAAAAAAAATTCGGTTGATATAAGCTAAATAATGGGTCATAGCTCAACTCGTCATACATGCACAAAAGAAACTTTTAGTAGAAACATAATAAAATTCTACATTTTGCCGTTCATAGGTTGTTCTTTAACTTTTGCTCTTTAAAAATCGAGTTCTTTAGAAATTGAAGTCATGCTTGGACATAATTTATGGAATATTATGATATAAAAAATATAAACTTATATCCTGCGAAAAAGTTATTTATTATGAAAAACATAAATTAAAAAATAGCACAAAATAGGAACACAAGTGCAAATGACCCTAAAACCTTGAAGTTTTCTTACCATTATTATTGGTCTAATTTTGAGGATATACGACATTGACAATTAGGGTTAGCTATTCAAGAGAGAAAATCACTTAGGATATCTATGTTATGGTCAAAGGAAATTCATCCAAATTATGAAGATTTCTGATAATCGATGACACGACAGACGAGTTATACTTTTTGCAAATTCCCTTTCGCTAAGAAAAATTTCAAAAGTTTTCTAAACTAGTATTTATGGTTGAATATAATACTAGAAGTGAAAAAAGGGGAAAGATTTTCATCAAATTACACAACTAGAAATGTATATTGAGAGGCAGAATTAGGATTTTTACTTTATGAATTTTTTAATTCTTAAAAAGAATAATTTATTGAAATCTGGAGTTATACATAATAACATATTAAGTTGATTTTAAACACGAGTAAATATAATAAATAAGCAAAAATTAGTGAATTTTTCCATATAGGTAAGAAAAACAAATCTTGTTAGAACTAGAAAGTCTAGAAATAGGTAGAGTATATATCCTCCAATTTTTTTTAAAAAAGACTACTTTCCTTTTTAGTCTGTTTTTAAAAGAATGATCATTTTTTTATATATATAATACTTTAATTTTAACTTTCCACGTAACATCTTTAAGACCACAAGACTAAAGGACATTATGATATAGTTGACATAAACTTTAATTTAAGACTACATATTTAAATTTTTTTATTTTTTTTTAAATTTTGTGTCAGGTCAAATAAGATTGTTCTTTTTGAAACGGAAAAAGTATATGCGTCTATGGGCAACTTGACTCTATGGGGTGTTCTCTGATTTTCTTATGTTCAGTTGGTTATAATTTTTAGATAGTATTTTCTACGGGTGGAATTAGGTGTAATTACATGATCTGACATGTTTAATTGGCCAGATAATTACTTGGTCAATAGATAATTGAGTGTAATTGGTAGAGGGTAATTACATCTTGTGATTTCTTATAATTTTGTGTATTATCTATTATATTTATTTATTTTCATTTAGCATAATTTTGTTAGCATTCTATTTTTTAAATTAAGTAGAATTCATTGTTGAATGAGATTGTAGACTTAGGTTTTTATTTTCTTTTGAATCCTAATTATGTACATTATGTTGAAATTTGACATAAGAGTATTATTTTATTTTATTTTTAAAATTTTTGAACTTATGTTATATTTTCAACTCTGATTTATTTGTTTTACTAGTATTGACTTGATATTTCATATTACAAGTCATTCATTTTTTAATTAGAATTTATCTTTTTATCAAATATTTTAATAATTTTATAGCACTATATTTAAAATATCCCCATTATGTGGGAATACACTGGGTTTGTTGTTGTTGATATTTAAAATATGGCTTAAGTCATCGACAGACCCTCAAACTTGTTTCAAAAATTCACTTAGACCCCTTAACTAAGGCCTGTACCTATCAGTCTCCTAAACCCCCCGAATTTTGATCCAATTGTTCATTTTTTGCCTACATAGAACATCGTGTGCTGTGTAATCGCGGGAGGCGCGGGAGGCATGAAAAATCAGTCCATGTGGCAAAAGTTAACATTAAATAACGTATACTTTTGTCATCCCCTTTACTTTCCCTCTATTTAACCTAATT
This sequence comes from Capsicum baccatum var. pendulum, assembly GCA_030864225.1. NCBI lineage: Eukaryota > Viridiplantae > Streptophyta > Magnoliopsida > Solanales > Solanaceae > Capsicum > Capsicum baccatum. Next base: position 271,479,327 of record CM061550.1, read on the forward strand.
TCTTCTTCTTCTTTTTCATTCTCTCCTCCATAGCTGAATTCTTTCTCAACTTCTCTCATCTCACTATTAAATTTATCTCATAATTTCTCTTAAAATATTTTTCTCTCATTTTCAATGAGAATGTTGAAAAATTTTGTTAATGTTGAGGTTTCCAATTTGTGTTATTGTTCCAAATTTGTCCTTTAAGAATTTCAAGGACTCTATCAAATTTGATCGTAGATTTTTTGAATATAAAGTTCCAAAGGTTTGTATCTTTTTTCACAGATTTTTATTTTATTTTTTTGATGATTTTTTGATTATTCTACTGTTTTTGCATTTTAATTTAGGAAAATGGTGGATGTGGGTACTTTAGATGGATTGATCCAAAACCTTTAACTTTTGTGCATCAATATCCTGAGGTAGAATTGAGCTTAATGATTAGGAGCAAAGATGGTGAAAATTCGTGTGATCGATTGAAGCAAAAGCTCAAAGAGGTTGAACAAGAGAGGAACATTTTGTGTGAGAAATTGAAAGATAGTGAAGAGAAGTTGATTGCATTGAGGCAAAAACTCAAAAAAGTTAAACTTGAAAGGAAATATGCTAAGTTCAAATTGAATAGACATTGTCAATTGGCTACTTTGTGTCTAGTTGTACAGCTACTGAAGGTATAATCATATAGCCTATTTGTAACTACTGAAGGTATTGATAAAAATAAACTATATTAGAAGCAGCGCATCATATTAAAACTGCTCAAGATTGAGCTAAAAAGTGCAAGCAACAGGATATCATATTAAAACAGCTCAAAGTTGAGCTAAAAACTGCATACATCAGTAAACAAGGTGTTCAAAAAAATCTCAACATTGAGCATAATAGTTCTACAGAAGCATACACCAAAGTCATTAACTGTTGTCTAAGAAAAAGTTGTTCAAAAACTAGTAACACAATTTGTTCAAAGTCATTAATCCTCATTACATTACAAATCATTTCTAAATGAACTACTTCTTTGAAGATCTAGCTGATGAAGAAGACTTGGTTGCATCCATTTTTTCCCTCTTATTTGCTTTCATTTGTTGCAATTGTGTGCTGCTGGCTGCATCTTTTCTATTTCACTTTAGGCCACTAGGTTTAAAATCTATATCTATATTAGTTAGTAAAGCACTCTTTAAATTTATACCTCCATAAGGAACCTTCTCACTTGATGTACCATACTGCAAAATTAGACAAAATTGTAAGACAATGAACATTGAAAACTTGAATGAAAACATTATTATAGGTAAATAATGAGACAAGGAGAAATACATTGTACTCTTAGGTTTCAGTTGCTGGATCAGCGTAAACACCAAAACCAGTTGCAGGCCTTTTATATCCAGTAGCAGCAACAAATGAGGTAGCATTGTATGGCCCTCTTGTTGGTTGGCAAAGGTGGTACTTGACTGAAAGAAGCATTTCTTCCACTTTCAAATAGGGTCCCTTTTGCATTGGCTATTTTTTTTGCCAATCCTCCACCACTCCCTCCTTGACCTCTACTAGTTCCTCCTTCATTTCCCCTATCAGCGCCACATTGACCCCTACCAGAACCACATCCCCTATCAGCACCATATTGACTCTTATCAGAACTACCATCCCTACCAGAACTATCTTTACCTCTACCAATAGCACCTTGACCTCTACCAGCAACACCTTGACCTCTATCAGCCACACTTGATACCTTTCTTTGAGGTGCTCTTGGAACAGCAACTGTGTCAGCATAAATAGATCCTGATTGACTGGATTGTGTAGTTGCATATGTATGAAAGGTGGAGCTTGACTGTGAATAAATACAACACAATATTTTCAATAGTTTTCAATAATAATATTAAATAGGAGAAGAATATTAAGGCAGCAGAACATATATAACTTACTCTTTCTGTATGACTTTGAGTGTAGGTATCTCTTGCCATTGCACTGGTGTCACTACAAATAGAACTTGATTGTGGTGGTGGTGGATTTCATGATGTTGCAGGCTGAGTTCTAGGTTGACTACTATTACAGCTCCCTATCCCATTCTAACATACAAACAGAAATATGAAAAGTTAAGAAATATGTTAACTTTACAAACTATTATGAAATTCATTTAAGGCTTACCATTTTGGCACACATAGTCTTGTTATGGACAACTTGCTTGCACCTTGAATAGGTGATCTTGATACTTTTTTTTGAGAGTTTGCCCTACTTTTTTGGCTCATCCTTGTTCTTCTTTCTGTTCTTGCCAGGTCTGTCTGATATCTTTTTTGGTTTTGGAGGTTCAATTGATGGGTTTGTGGTTTCTGGCCACATTCTCATATTGATAATTGGTTGAATGAAATGGATATATGACTTAAGAAGGGTTTTTTTTCTATACCAGTGCTCTACATGCTGATCAGAATCTTTATTCAAGTAATAATAAGCACAAATGGCATAAGGACAAGGAATACCTCTTAACATTCATAACCTACAATCACAATACTTCTTGTCCAAGCAAACAACAAAAGTGTAACCCCCATCCCCAATTTCAAAACTATTAAATCTATTCCATACTACTCTACACCTATTTGAATATTCCTTGTTATCTTCTAAAATAGTTCTTGACATAGGTGCAATGTCTAAAATTTATGTTTCTGCAAATTTGATCATATCTACATATCTATTCATCATTTTATGTTTGATATCCTCTAACATTGTGATTATGGACTTATGTCTAACAGCTAAGATTCAAGAATTAAAAGTCTCACACATGTTATTTTCTACAATATCACATTTGGAATGTGTTTTGAAATATGCCCTACACCAAGAAGGAGTAGGATTAACCAACATGTCCTCAGTTATTTCTTTCTTACCTAGCCTTGACATTGCTTGCATCTCCTCTTTAAACTTTACTTCAAAGCTTGATTTTGCACATCTCCAAAACTGTTTCCTTCTTTCTTCTCCTCTCCAGTACATATGCCCATTGCTCTAAATATGTCTAGCACACATTCTTCTCTTAGTATTTGATAACAGATCCATCAAAATAGAAACAAGACCCTGTAATAAATATAAGTATTATTAAAACGGGAATATTATAGAAAAATAAAGTCAAGTAATAAGAAAAATAATTAAGTAGTGGTACCTTTTGTTAGTCTGACATTACAGTCAAGCCTTCACCAGTTCCCAGATTTAGATCAGCAATCAGATACCTTATGAACTAGTCCTAGCTATGTTTTATTTCAATATCCACAACTGCCCATGCAGTAGGATACATTTGGTTGTTGCCATTTTTCCCCACAGTAACCAACAATTCACCCTTACAAGGTCCGTTAAGAAAGCATCCATCAAAACCAATAATTTTTATACACCCATCTAACCATCCTTGCTTGAAGGCATGAAAGCACACATAGAAATAAACAAAGAGGTTCTTCCCTGGTTCAGTTTCTTTGTCAATTTTTATCCAACAAGAACTTCCAGGATTTATTGTCTTGATCATATCTGCATAGTCACATAATCTGGCAAATTTCAGCTTCCAATCACCCATATTCTCCCTTATAACAATCTCTTTAGCCCTATAACAAATAGTTTTACCTACATAAAGACCCAACACCTCTCTTACCAAATCCTGAATTTCTCAAATCCTAATGTATGGCTGAGAAATAATTCTATCCTTGAACTTTCTAGTAACCAACTTTGAATCACACATCTTGTTCTTGTTTAGAGGTATACACTTGCGAATAGGGTTATAGTTTTTAACAATAAAATCACCTGAATTCCTATCAATAGAAGCAAATAGCAATCAATTGCAATTAGCTGTATTGCACTTCACCCTTATTCTATATTTTTCATTAGGTTTTAACTTCAACTGTCTTCTATACTCTACAGCATAATCTGCAATAGCTTTTCTAAACTGTTTTGCACTCTCAAAAATCATTCCAAGCTCAAACACAGAAAATTCACAATTTTCATCATACCTAGTTTTCTTGCTTCTCCTTCTTCTAGGTAGATTTACTCGTCTAACAGCATCTACATCTATCTCTTCACTATTTTCACTCCAGCAATCAAAACTATCAAGATATTCCTCATCTCCACCTAACTTTCTAGCGTATTTGGTAGCCTTATTTTTACCAATATCCCCAAAGCCTCTATCTACACAACCAGCAACTCCCACAGGTGCTTCTTCAGTTTCAATAACCTTTTTTCTTGTTTTTTGGTTTCTTTCTTTCTTGTTGACTTTGTTGTTGGCTTTGTTTTTCCTTCTTTTTTGTCTAAAAACCCTCAACTCCTCATCAATATCTGAGCCATCTTCTAAAGGAATATCTCCAAGATTACCTCCTTCTACACCAAGATCTTCTAAGTTAACATCTTCCACATAGATATTTTCTAAATCAGCCTCATCACCTTCTTCTACACCAACATCTTCTACATGGGCCTCTCTCTCTTTACCTAAGTTAACATTCCCTATCTCAACATCTTCTAGGTTAAATCTTCTAGATCAGTCTCCCTTTCTTTCTCTACTCCAACAGATTTCCTCTTTATGTTAGCACTATCATCAACACCAATACTTTCTCTTTCTAGGTTTGCACACTCAATAATATGAGGTGTAGATAAAAAACCAGTGGGACCATCAGGGTCAAGAATTGGTTTATCTAAAACATGATATACATAAAAATCAATAGAGTCCTCATGTTTTAAGTCTTTAACTAGTTCAAGGAGATGTCGGTCACTTTTAACCAAGTTGAACTGTTTAGTTACTGCATCTTGATAATAAAATCCCTTAACAGTTTCATACCCTAATTCTTTAGTATAAAATAACAATTTCAGTATGGAAAAGTGGTCCTTGTCAATGTACTTAGCTCTGGCACACAACTTGCAACATATGTAGGGACACTCATATTGAAAAAGGCTCCCCCGTAGTAAAATTTTGTGAAAATTATCTCCATTTATTACGTCACCTGCAACAAAGGGTAAAAATTCAAAGTTAATTAATGGAATATACCCAAAGTACACACCAATAAGCTAAAAGCTACAACCTTTAATGCATGTTCAGAAAGAGACGGAATATTCCTAAAATCACAGCCCTAACAGTGAAATTTCAAAACCCTATAAACTAAAATATGCTAAAATTCAATAAATTTAACAAATATAAATCATAATAACACTTACACGAGGAAGATCTAAGGAAAAACTCCAAATTTCTCCTTCGATTTGAGTGGAATTTTGGTTAAATTAGGGTTAAATTAGGGTTATCTGAGAGAGAGATTTAACGTCGAGGAGAGACAAAATTTCGTCCAAAATGAATTTCGTGTCCATTAAAATATAATAAGTATATGTGAATTTATTTAATACACGTAGAGAGTTTTAAGTGGAATAGCTTTCCACATCAGTGGCGTTTGAAAACACGCGCATGGAAACTAATGGGAATAGGGGGGAAAAAATGCCCAATTGAATCACAATTCGCGGGGAGTTTAGGGGCCTGATAGGTACAAGCCTCAGTTAAGGGGTCTAAGTGAATTTTCGAAATAAGTTTGAGGGTTTGTTGATGACTTAAGCCTTATAAATAACATATAAACTTATAAATCAAGTTTTAAATTAAAAAATAAATCAAAATCACAATGAAATTAAAATCCTACTTTTGAGATGAATTTTGGATTTGAAATCAAAATTTCAATATAAAGTTGAAGTGAATATTAACTTCAAATCAATCTTTAAATTTGAGCTTCAAATTACATAATTAAACAAACTTAAGAAACCATAAAAAAATTGTTTGTTTTTTTTTTTAAATCAAATACACGTGATGAGCAAGTCATATTCACACCTAAAATGAAAGTGGGAAAAAGGAAAAAAATAGGGCAACAAGTTATGTTAGAAATATACCAATTGGTTGATTTGATTGATTTTGAAAAATACTTATTTTTCAGAACAATGATTTGTAGTATTAGCTGTTTGAGAGAGATAAGAATTTTATTTTTATTATGTTTAGAATTGTAATACGATTATGAAAGTCAATAATTCAATTATGAATGTAATTTCTTTTTATTTTGGGGGAATACATGGACAACCGATTAAACTTATTAATGAATTTGATATAGAAACTCTAGTTACGATATATTCAATTGATGAACATTTGAACATACGATAAAGTATTTTCATTATATTTATAAAATTTTGTGTATTTTCAAGCATTTATCAAGTAGATAAGTTGACTACTTCAATACATACATGCCTCAATAAGTCATCTAAATGAAATCTGTTCGAATAAAAAGAAGTGACAAATTTATGAGATTAACTATGTTATGTCATGCATGTAGTAGCATTCATGTGTTCAATTGTTCAATTAAAACATATAGTAGTTTGAGTGTCAAAATAAAATATATTGTCAAATTTAAGGGTGTTATATACATACATACATACATATATATACATACATATATATACATACATATACATACATACATACATACATACATATATATATATATATATATATATATATTTCATTTTGCTTGCGCAAAAACTTTTTTCTCCATTACTCTATTTGTCTCGATTTATATATTATCGATTTAAAAAGAAAAAAACTTCTTTTTATCCGGTTAAGTGGCTTTCACTCCTACTCTAAACTACTGTATGCCTGTTTGAATCTTCTATTCCAATGATAATTTAACTTTTGATTTTTTATTTTAATCTTAATAAAATAATTTATAGATTAAAAAAAATCTACAACTTTCTTTAGTCAGTAATTTCAAAATCTTTTTTTTTTTTTTTATTGAATTCTCAATGGCATGGACCTTCCAGAAAGATATTTTTCGAAAACTATTGGCCAGCATATTTTGTCTTTCTTTCTCCTATATAATAAGTCACGGTGTGGCAGGTGAAGCGCACACCCCATCGTTAATATCCCTACTTGCCGTTATTTGACATGCTTGCTCCGTAATTTTATTATATTATTTCTAATTAATTATTATATGTCATTTAAATATTAAAAATATTAATTATATTTAACAAATAAAATATATGAGACATTTATTACATATCTCCTTCAGCTATTTCAACAATATTTTACTATATCATTCCTAATTAATTATTATACGTCATCTAAGTATTAAAAACTTAATAATATTTAATATTAAATTAACTTGATGTCTTATATAAAGTCCTCTTAATTATTTTAACAGATTTTTTTATAGTAATTTTGCTATATCACTTCTAATTAGTTATTATAAGTTATTTAAGACATGTTTGTACTATATCATCCCTAATTAATTATTATGATCATTTAAATATTGTGCTAATTAAATTAGATAAAAAAAATTATAAATCACAATAAATAAAAAATAAATTATTTTAAAAACATAATTGACTATTAAAGCCACAAAATTTAGGGTAAGGAGAGTAAGATATATTATTAGAAAATTACATAAAAAATATTATAAATTACAATAGTTAATAATTTAAAATATCTACAAAAAATAATTAATTTGTTATATATTCAAGAAAAATACATAATAAATTACAATATTTAATAACTTGAAATATCTAAAAAATAATTAATCTGTTATATATAGCAGAAAATATGTAAAAAAATTATCAATCATAGTAATTAACAAGTTAAAAAATTTAAGGGATATAAAATATTTGGTTGACTCTCAAAATTAAATAAATGCCACTTAAATTGAAATAGTAAAAAACTTATTATAAATCTCAATAATTAAAAACATAAATTATTTTTAAAATATAATTGATTATCAATGCCACAAAAGTTTGGACAAAGAGAGTATCATGTTTTATTTGAAAATTACATAAAAGATATTCTAAATTACAAGAGTTAACTAACTTAAAATATTTTATTGTATATTTCATAATTACTATGTGAAAAGTAAAAAAAAATAATAGAATCTCGAAATTATATGGGTGTCACATTAATAATTTAAAATATTTTTATACAAATTTCATTAATCTAAATATAATAATATATGCCTAACTAAGAAAATTTTCAATGATAATTTTACCATATCATCTCTAATTAATTATTATATGTCATTTACGTATTAAAAATATTAATTATATTTAACAAATAAAATAAAAGAGGCATTTATTACATGTCTACTTCAGCCACTTCAACGATAATTTTACTATATCATCCCTAATTAATTATTATAAGTCATCTAAGTATTAAAACATTGATAATATTTAATATTAAATTAACTTGACATATTATATTAAGTCTACTTAATTATTTTAACAGATATTTTTTATAATAATTTTACTATATCACTTTTAATTAGTTATTATAAGTCATTTAAGATATGTTTGTACTATATCATCTCTAATTAATTATTATGGTCATCTATACATTGTGCTAATTAAATTAGAATAGAAAAAAATATTATAAATCACAATAATTAAAAAAATAAATTATTTTAAAAACATAATTGAATATCAATATCACAAAAATTTGGACAAGAAGGGTAACATATATTATTTCAAAATTACATAAAAAGTATTATAAACTACATAGTAAATAATTTAAAAGATCTAAAAAAAATAATTAATTTGTTATATATTCAAGAAAAATACATAATAAATTACAACATTTAATAACTTAAAATATCTAAAAAATAATTAATCTTTTATATATAGCAGAAAATACATAAGAAAAAGTTATTAATCACAATAATTAACAACTTAAAAAATTTAAAGGATATAAAATATTTGGTTGACTCTCAAAATTATATCAATGCCACTTAAATTGGAATAGAAAAAAAGTTATTATAAATCTCAATAATTAAAAACTTAAATTATTTTTAAAATATAATTGATTATCAATACCACTAAAGTTTGGACAAAGAGAGTATCATATTTTATTTGAAAATTACATCAAAGGTATTCTAAATTAGAAGAGTTAACTAACTTAAAATATTTTATTATATACTTCATAATTACTATGTGAAAAGTAAAAAAAAAATGATTGACTCTCGAAATAATATGAGTGTCATATTAACAATTTAAAATATTCTTATATAAATATCATTAATCTAAATATAATAATACATGCTTAACTAAGAATTTATAACCAAACAAATGAAGGTTATAATTAAATGATAGAATTATATATAATGTAAAATTTTCAATGATCAATATTGAACCGTGCGTAGCACGGTCATAGCCAACTAGTATTATATAAGAGAGAGTTAGGCAACTGAAGCAGCTCTCCGTTGACATGTTTGCTTCAGCTGCTTACTCCGTAATTTTACTATATTATTCCTAATTAATTATTATCAGTTATTTACATATTAAAAAATAATAATATTTAATAAAAAAATTAAAATAGATATTTATGACATATCTACGTTAGTTGCTTTAATCATAATTTTACTAAATATTACCCTAATTATTATTATAAGTCATCAAAATATTAAAAAATATATATTTATTAAAAAAATTATAAAATAGATATAAAATGATAAGTTAACTCTTAATGTTTTAAATTAATTTCACGTCTTATATGAGGTCCACTAAATTTTTTTTCACAAGTATTTTTATAGTAATTTTATTATATCACTTCTAATTAGTTATTGTGAGTCATTTAAGACATATTTGATTTGCTGCTTCAATCGTGATTTTACTATATCACCTCTAATTAATTATTATGGTCTAAACATTATGTCACTTAAATTGGAATATAATGAAAAGTTTTATAAAGCACAATAATTAAAATCTTAGATTATTTAAAAAATGTAATTGACTATCAATGCTGCAAAATTTTGAACAGGGAGAGTAACACATATTATTTAAAAATTATAAAAAAGTATGATAAATTATAATAGTTAATAGATTAAAATATCTAAAAAAAATTAATCTGTTATATATTTCAAAAAAATACGTACAAAATATTATAAATCACAATAATTAACAACATAAAAAATTTAAAAGATATAAAATATTTGATTGACTCTTGAAATTATATCAATGCCACTTAAATTGGAATAAAAGAAAAATATTATAAATCACAATAATTACAAACTTAAATTATTTTTAAAATATAATTAACTATCAACGTCACAAAAGTTTGAAAAAAAAAAAGAGTAACATATATTATTTAAAAATTAAAAAAAATAGTTATAAATTACAATAGTTAAAAACTTAAAATATCTAAAAATATATTAAAATTATGATTGATTATTTAAATTTTATTTGTGTCACATAAATTGAGACTAAAAAATAACATATACTGAGCCCGTGTTATCTATAAAATAGTAATATAGGCCCATCGAATTTTATGTTTCACACTCTTTATTAATTTATACATTTGTAGAGTTTAATTTTGATTGTGAATCAAATTTGTAAAATATAATTATATAATTGAATAATAAATCATGATTATTAATATAATTATTATTATAATATTAATTTAGAATAGATATTGGGCCGTGCTTTGCATGGGCATCTTCTCACTAGTTCTTCTCATAAGTACAAGTGATTCAATAACTTGTTTTACACGTGCAAGTTATAGCATCAAAAAATTTGATGTAATCATCGTGATGTAATTTTTCAATAATTGAAATGGACAATACAATGTTAGGGTTTTTGTCCTGATTTTCTTATCAAATCTAAATTTTACTTTTCTTAGAAGGAAAATAAAAGTAATACCATAATTACTTTTATTTTTTCTAAAAGAAAAATATAAAATTTTTCATATTTGACAAACCTATTTCTTGAATGAAAGATTTTGAAACTCTATAAATAGAAAACCCTTCTCGTACCATAATAACAAATTAGCATTCACAATGTAGTCGTTAAAAGAATTTTGTTTAGGGAGAGGTTTTCTCTCAATATTTTTATATTTTCTTTAATATTAATTTTTATGTTTAGGTCAATTGACCAAATAATATTAATAGTATGTCTTTTTAGTATTGTTTCATGTGTCGTCTCAATTACCATCTCTATGATTTGCAAACTATGAATTTTTACATAACACTCTCTCAATTTCGAACCCAACATATTACCCCTCCAACTAAAGAATATATGTGAAGACTTGGGAATTGGGATTCACATACAGTTTAGAGTTAGACAGATCGATAATACTTAGTTTTGGTGAATATATAGTTAAACAAAAAAAATAAAAAAAAAATTAATAAAATAGAATTTCGATATTGCATGATTGCAAGACATAAAAAGATAATAGGATAGAAAGTTGGGTTCTTAGAAATTGTCGTTTCACTTAAAAAAAAATATATCAAATTCTGATAGAATCCGTCAAAAATTAGCTCATTAAAAATATTTTTGACAATTTTTTGTCAAAAATATCTTATTTTTCGATAGCTTTACGAGGGAAAGGTCCACTTGAAATTTGCTTTTTTTATTAGTGTTATTATTATAACGCTAAGTTAGTACATAATTCTATTTACTACATTTATTGTCTAGAGCAATTAAGTTCAAAATCCAGTGAAGGAGATGAAAATGTAAGTGTAAACATGTCTTTTTGTACCTATCTTAATGGAAAACTTATCTTCTTTTTTCAAACTTCAAAAATGTTGGCCACCTACTATATATATATATATATATATATATAGTTTGACTAGTCTGCTAATCTACTACTTCTTTCATGCTATTTTATGTGATACCGTTTGACTTGATATAATATTTAAGAAAAAAACGTAGTAATGTTTTTAAAGTTTGTGATCTAAAATAAGTCTTAGATATATATGTGGGTATAAATCATTTCACTACTGGTAAAAATAAAATTTTAAAATTAAATTATTTCTAACTAAAGTAAGATAACATTTTTTTAAGACGGATTAAAAAAAAAGAATGTCACATATAATGAAGCGAAGGGAGTGCGTTTTGAAATATCCGTTCATCTCAAACTAAAAGTTAAGCTGTTAAGGAGAACATATATTTATTTCCAAAAGAATTGGTATTTATATTATTTATACTTATATTATGTCTCAACATGTCTTCATGCCCATAAGTCTATTCTTTTTCGTGGATTGTACACATGAAAAATCTTTTTCATAATGTGTTAATATGAGACTCAATATTAGTTTACTTATATCTTATCTTCATATTTTGGATTTTTTAGATAGATAGCAACATATAAAAGGGTTACTTCTTGGCAATTTAACTTATGAAAAATGAAATCTCTGGCAAGATTCTTAATTAAAGGTCAAAAAAACGTTTGGTCAATTTTAATTTTGGGACCAACTAGGAAAATGATATGTAGTAGCCTAGTAGGGTTATTATATGAAAATGAATTTTAGTTCTTTCTTTCATGTGATGCCTAATAAAATGTCACTATTAATGTATATATAAGTTAAAATTGCATGTAGAATTTTGAATTACCTATAAATATATGAAATTAGACTTTTTGGCTATATTGTTATAAGTCATGACGAATAAGTTTGGCTTTGGGGCCAATTAAGAAATCTGATATACTCTCTCGTTTCGTTTTAGTTGGTCCTCTTTCTAAAAATATTTGTTTCAATTTAATTGTTCCTTTAATGAAATCAAGAGGATTTTATTATGTTCTTCCAATGCTACCCTTAACATTAAATGACTAAACAAAGTATATTTACTTAAATTTATATTTTTAAAGTATAATTAATAAGGCTAACTTGATAAAATAAATCCCTAATTAATACTTTTTTAATGGGTGTGTCAAGTCAATAATGACCAACTAATATGAAACGGAAGAAGTATATGTTATCTTTGACATTTCAAAGATTTTTTTTTTTAATTATAATGGCAGGATTATAATATACTCAGCCTTTTTGTTAATAGTCATTAATTATTTATATAATATTTTACTATAAAACAACTATCTTTGAAACTGATTTTTCATATGATATTATTATTATATTATATGCTCTAGATGTCGTTATAGAAACTAAAGAGATCTGGATAGACGACCTTGTTATATACGGATCGAAGGTTTGACATTTCAACCCATTTGGTTTTAGGGAATAAAGTTTTCCGAAATTCAAATAACGGAAATATAATATAATTAGACATCTTTATAATAGTCATTCTCAATAATATTTTATCACAATGAAGGAGTCAGACTTTTGGTTAAGGATGTTCATATTTTTCCTTGGGCAAAGAACTATTTAAAAAAAAGAAAATAAAGCACTGGTGCACCTGCCAAGGTTCGAATCCGGATTGTTGATGCGGAAATGCACACTCTTGACCACTGGACTATGCTTCTCTAGCTTGTCAAGGGTGTGCAACAACATGTATATAACCATCAATATCTATATTTAACCTATATACTCAAAAAAAAATTCCGATAAAGGGTGTTCATCTGATTATCCTTCATCGGCTGTGGCTCCGCCACTATTTTATCATAATAGCTTAGTTTTCATTGAAACATATGTTTCATGTTATATTATGTTATGTTATATGTTCTTTATAAATAACTACGACGTCTATGTAGAGAGATTTGACTCATATGCACTAAATAATGAAGAGATCATGTAGTGAATATACTTTTATCAGTAAATATTTGATTCATTGGACTATAGATAAAATATATAGAATATGAGTTTGATTTAAGCTGGATAAATTAAAATAAACTTATATTTCAGTTTTATTTTGTGTGCAATAAAATTTTATTAAATTTAAATTCATATAAAATTTGAATTATATTAAATTTAAATATATTATTTTAAATAAATATTACAGATTAATATAATTAAATTAATTATTTAAATTTAAATAAATATTTTAAATAAATATGAATTTAATTAAAGTTCAAGTTTTATTGGGCTAGTCCATGAATTTGGCTACAGATTATGAGTCCATTTTGTTAAGCTCAACATGTCATCATATTCTAGAGGTCCAATTTGAGCGGTACGTGTCAAATGACGTGGCATACTAAGTCAAGTGAAGGAATCCATATGACCATGATACATGTCAAAATGACTGACTCATCCTTTGTAGGAAAAGTCCCAAACGCAAAAATTAACAATGCTTTAAATTGGAAACAAACTTTTCCGTTTTACCTTTGGAACGTCTGACTAACTTGAAACTATAACCAATTTAATGAGTTTACGTAGGTGTTTGAACATGTGATTTAATCTCATGATTTAAAATCAAGAGATGAAATCAACAATAAATTAGGAGGCGTAGGAGGGACTCCTCCACGATGTAGTAGGTAACTGGATAAATGACTTTTCAGCAAAATTCAATGTACAATCACCTATTGATTCAACTGAAGTAATAAAATATTAGCTAACGATCCCTCGGATAATGTTTGTTCAGAGCCCGCTGAGAGCAGATAAGGAAGAAACTTCTTTTGTATAGTATTCTATGTCTTTATGTATTCGGTGTGCATTAATAGTACTAGGCCGGAATCAATAACTGATTCAGAATTTTCATTCACGGGATTCAAAAAATAGAAATAGAAATATTTAGTAGCTTGCACGTCCAGCGGGAATCAAACCTGAAATGTGGGGGTCAGTAACGCGGACCAAGTAGCGCAACAACACCACTGGGCTATATGTCAACTTTGGTTTACGAGGTTCAAAAGCATTCTATTTGTATACAAATACAAAAGATCTAACCTATATATACAGTGTAATATTTTTAAGGGTGTTCGGGTGAACATCTTAGCACCCACTTTCTTATGATGCATAACATTAAATACAATGGCTTTATTTACCAAAAAAAAAAAAAAAGTTGAACTATTTCCTCCTAAAGTAAGCTCGTTCATTCAAAATTTTTTATTTGCCCAAGATAACACAAATCAAGCCCCAAAAAATAAAAATAGAACATTAAAAGCTTAGTACAAATAACATAAATCCCAACCCCATTACACATATTTATCCTCTTTCTCATCTTCTTAATTAATTTGTTCTCTCTCTTGATCAATATACATAACTCAGTCATTATATACATAAGACGCTATGTATCTGATAAATCTGTTGCCAACGTTTTAATAGAAAAATAACAGATTTTTCCTTATTTTTAGGACACAATTAATGATGCAACATTAATAATGGATTACTGCATCCCTTAATTTGTGTAATAGCTATACTAATTCAAATTTTAAAAAACAACAACACAAAAAGAAAATCAACCAAAAAATAGAAATCACAAATAATCTAATAACTGATTTTTGATCTCTTGAAAAAAAAAATTGATTTTCTTTGTATTAAACAAGATGAATATTATAATTTTTTTAGGCATTCTGGTGAATAAAAAATCAAAACAAAATATATATTCATTGTATGTGCCAGAGTTTGAAGTTGAAAATTTGATCTGTGATAGCAATAGTATTGATGTGAAGGTGAAACAGATGTATAAGGATAAATCGACGCTTGTTTTAGTGATGTCTAAATATTAGGTTCACATGATTTTAATTGCGGACCAAAACATTCAGACAAAATTATATTTTTTTAGTTATGTTACGATATGTACATCTCATAAAGGTTTTATGGTATCTTAGTATGTTTCTGTATTTCAAGCTATATTCATATAGTCAACTACCAGGACATTATTAGAATTTTGAGGTTATTTGATTTTTTATTTTTGAATATGATTGTTAGTTTGTGCAACAATTTTATAGTTTTTTTTCAAGAATGTGATGATTTAGTAGTAGTTGACAGTTCATACACATAACATTATTTAAGTATATGCTAATCATACACATAAATAATATTATGTCTATGAACTAAATTGATATGTTTAGTTCATATACATATCAAAATGTAATATACATAAGTAATTTATGTATATGTGCTATACTGATATGTATAGTCAGCTTACATCTCATAAACTTTTTTATGATTTTTTTGTATATTTCTGTAGAATTTTATTTAGTTTAGTTCACGCTATATACATATTGTCAACCACCCGGACATTATGATTTTTTTTTAAAAAAATTCCAAGGTTAAAATTTGTATGTTTCTGTAGATTTTTTTTTTTTTTGAAAGTGAATCGTGCAATTATGGAAGGTTTCAAATAGATCAGATACCTTGTCCTCGCGTTATTGCAATCTTGAAGGTTAAACATATAAAAGAATTTGGGTTATACTGCTCAGATTACTACAAGCCAAGCATTTTGGTGAAGACTTATGAACTTTCAATTTTTCCAATGCCAGATAAGAAGGATTGGAATGTTTCTAAAAGTGTAGAAGAGGAAGAAGTGCTACCACCAATATATTAAAGACAAGCAGAAAGACCTAAGAAAGGGAGAAAAAAATCAAGCGATACGTTGTCATCAAGCACAAACTATTGTGGACGATGCGGACATGAGGGTCACCATATGCGTTTCTATAACTTTTTTCCAATGGAGAAATGACTTATAATTTTATCTACTTATGATGATTAATCACTTGTTTATCATTTTCTACTTTTATGTAAGCTTGTTAATGGGGCTGGGCCGGGTCAACCCGGAATCGGCCCATCACATTTAAACGGTTTATGGGCTAGTCCGGTTCCGGGATAGGTTAAACGGGCCGGTCCGATTTTGGGCGCAATAGTAAAATTTCAAGAAACAAGCCGGGACCGGCCCACTACACCTAACCTAGTTCAACCCGCCTAAACCCGGTCAAAACAAAAAGAAAAAATTAAAAAAAATTTCTCCAATATGTACCATATATATCCACCTATATACATTTTAAATACTTTAAACAATATATATGCACTATATATAGTATATACTACATTAGAATTTAAAGAACATATACACATATACATATATACACAATTACACATGTAATCGTGTATACGACTATACATTAGTTAAATATATGTACTACTTTAAATAAAACATATACTACAATATATATACTAATTTATAAAATATATACATATGTATACATTAAATATATATTACTTTAGAGTCTATAGAAAATATATACACATGTATACGTACCATTCAATATATATGTACTACTTTAAATAAAACATACACTACAATATATATACTACAATATAATGATATATATACTACTTTATAAAACATCTACACATGTATACGTTAAATATATACTACTTTAGAGTCTATAAAAAATATATACACATATATACGTACCATTCAATATATGTACTACTTTAAATAAAATATTTACTACAATATATACACACACACTATATATAGTTATACTAATTTATAAAACATATACACATGTATACGTTAAATATATACTACTTTAGAGTCTATAGAAAATATATACACATATATATGTACCATTCAATATATATGTACTACTTTAAATAAAACATATACTACAATATAATGATATATATACTAATTTATAAAACAACTACACATGTATACGTTAAATATATACTACTTTAGAGTCTATAGAAAATATATACACATATATACGTACCATTCAATATAGGTACTACTTTAAATAAAATATATACTACAATACATATACTACAATATACACACACACTATATGTATAGTTATATACTAATTTATAAAATATAAACACATTTATATATTAAAAATATACTACTTTAGAGTCTATAGAAACACATATATACATACCATTCAATATATGTACTACTTAAAAACATATACTACAAGATATATACCACAATATAATGATATATATACTAATTTATAAAACATATACACATGTATACGTTAAATATATACGACTTTAGAGTCTATAGAAAATATATACACATATATACGTACCATTCAATATATGTACTACTTTAAATAAAACATATACTACAATATATATACTACAATATATACACACACTATATATATAGTTATATACTAATTTATAAAATATATACACATTTATACGTTAAATATATACTACTTTAGAGTCTATAGAAAATATATACACATATATACGTACCATTCAATATATGTACTACTTTAAAACATATACTACAGGATATATACTATAATATAATGATATATATACTAATTTATAAAACATATACACATGTATACGTTAAATATATACTACTTTAGAGTCTATAGAAAATATATATACATATATACGTACCATTCAATAGATGTAATAACTTAAATAAAACATATACTGCAATATATATACTACAATATATACACACACACTATATATAGTTGTATACTAATTTATAAAACATATACACATGTATACGTTAAATATATACTACTTTCGAGTCTATAGAAAATTTATACATATATATACGTACCATTCAATATATATGTAATACTTTAAATAAAACATATACTACAATATATATATATATATATATATATATATATATATATATTACAATATAATGATATATATACTAATTTATAAAACAACTACACATGTATACGTTAAATATATACTACTTTAGAGTCTATAGAAAATATATACAGATATATACATACCATTCAATATATATGTAATACTTTAAATAAAACAAACTACAATATATATAGTACAATATATATGCTACAATATACACATACACTATATATATAGTTATATACTAATTTATAAAATATATACACATTTATACGTTAAATATATACTACTTTAGAGTCTATAGAAAATATATACACATATATACGTACCATTCAATATATGTACTACTTTAAAACATATACTACAAGATATATACTACAATATAATGATATATATACTAATTTATAAAACATATACACATGTATACGTTATATATATACTACTTTAGAGTCTATATAAAATATATACACATATATACGTACCATTCAATAAATATGTACTACTTTTAAAAATATATTATGCTACTTAATATAATAAATTAATAATACTTGATAGTAAATTAGTAGTATATTAAAACTAAGTATTTAATTTAAACTAAAAATTCAATTTAAATCGTTAAATGGAAAAAATTACAAAGTAAGGAGTGAATGAATGTTATATTTTATTGATTGCAAAATGATTCAAAATTTATAATGTACATGAATGAAAAATCTACAAAGTTCTCATCATTTTTTCCAACTCATCCATGTTAACATTAACGAGAACTTGCATAAGATAGTCAAAGTCAATGGGGGTAAAACCATGCATTAGACTTGATTGTGCTGAGTTCTCCCTCGAAATCATAATTTCTTCAAGATTTTGTTCGTCTTTCGGCTCCACCTCCATTCCTTGATTTCTTCGTTCCGCTCTAATACAATCTCTAAGGCAAACTAGAACATTCATATCATTGCTTCCCAAAGTGTTTCTGTTGTCGCCAAGCTGTTATCGTCTCTGACTAAAAGCGCTCTCCGATGCAATGATTGACATTGAAGCATTCAATATATCTCTAGCTAATCTTGAAAGCACAAGATATTGTGTTTCATTATTCTTCCACCAATCCAACGCGTTGATCCGTTGTCTACGATCCTCTATCGGCGTTCGAAGATAATACTTAAGCTCTTCCCAAGAAGCTGTTGTGTAAGTTTCCTCCTCAAAATCGTTCTAAACATTTAAATCATAAACGTAATTAGGAAAATCACCGGTTAGAAGATGATGTCTCCTCGTGAGGATGAGGAGCGACAGTCGAAGTGATATTTTTTGATACAGATAAATCAAGTAAATCAGCATAATGGTTATATAATTTATCTATGTAAATGTTCTCATCACTCATTGTCGTCCACAAATCTAGTTGTTCTTGTTCTTCATCATCAGAATCATTATTAGTATTTATCTCTAAGTTAGAATAAATAGGAGTACTAAGGTGGCACATGGTATTATATTTCATACACGGATTTAGTATAGCACCAACCAAGTAAATAGGGGGAATCGAAAAAAAATATTTTTTAAATTTTGCAAACATAGCACCAATAGCTTCTTTGTAACCTTCTTTATTCTTATATTCTTTGAGCGAATCAGAAATATCGGCTATATATGCTAAAATATTATAAACTGTAGGATAATAAGCACCGAAAAATTTAACCGTAGCTATATAAATTTTTTTCAAAAACTTAACAAGATCATCAATTACTTCCCAATCAGAATCATGTAGCATACATTCAATCGAATCAGCAAATGAACCACAATGTTGGTTAAAAGTTAGTGTAATAGGAACTCTATAAGCATGACAAGTTTTTAAATAATCATACGTAGCATTCCATCTAGTATCACATTCTTCAGGCATCAATATCGGTCTAAATCCATTTTTTTGACATTTAACTTTAAATTCTCTAATTCTTTTTCTTCGATTATTTCCTTGAATAAAGCCAACAACAAGCCGGATTTTTTCAATATAAAGCTCAAAAATTTCAAGACGATCTCTTACTATTAGATTATATGTATGACAAGCACACTTAACATGAAATATTCAAGTAACGGTGGAGAGAGCTTCACTTCTAACTTTGTAATAGCAGTTTTGTTGTTAGAAGCATTATCAAAAGCAATACATAAGACTTTTTTTTTAATACCATAAAATTCTGCAACTTTACTAATCGAATCAACAATAAATTCTCCAGTATGTCTTCGATCTTCATAATACAAAAAAGCAAGAATACATTTTTGTATAACATAATTACTATCTATCCAATGACAAGTAATGGTTAAATAATCATTTTTATTAACAGAACGACCAGGATCAGAAGTTAGAGTCATTCCACATTGACTATTTTTTAACAATGTAGATAAATTAAAAACATATTGTGAATAAAGTCTAAAAATATCGGTCCGACAAGTACTTCTAGGAATACCATTAAACATAGGATTATAAATTGCTTGAATATAATGAATAAACGCATCCGAAGAAGGAAAACTGAAAGGCAAACAACCCATAGCTACCATTTTTGCTATTTCTTCCCGGTCCCTATATTTATTATAATTCTTAATTACCTGACCGATTGCTGGGTTCATTCTAGTTTGTGTTGGCCCACCAACAGCCTCACCACCTTTTGCAATAAATAACTCTCTTTCGTGATTATCATTTATATGTCTCATTAACATACCATTACCCCCTTGCTTACCTCCACTTTTATGCTTATATACTTGTTGACAAATATTGCATTGCACCTCAGTATCGGCTATACATGTAAAAAATTGTCATGCAATACTAGTTGTTTTACGAGCTCTTGGGGCACGGGGAGGATGGGGAGGATGATTAACCTATTCAGATCTAACGTTAGCATTTCCTAGTGCGGGTGTCTCACCAATATTTTCATCATCTCCATCTAAATCTACCGTATCTACTTCATTTTCTTCTTCTATACTGTAATTTTCCTGAACTTCTACATAATTCATAACGTGAGCACCTATACCTACTTCTTCCTTAAAAGGTTGACTAAGCGGTACCAGAGGCGGAGGCACACAGGTATATCTACTACTTGAACTATCTCTACCGCTAGTAATTCACTTTTTACTACCACTACCACTTCCGGGATAAATTTTTTTATACTTTTAGTGGCGAGGTTTCTTAATTTATCCATAATATAAATCAAAATAAAAAAATTCAAAATACACAGATATAATAAAATTAAATATTCAATAATTAATACACTAATTAAAAATTAAACGTAAGAGATGGAATGACAATACCAAATTTTGAAAGTATCCGAAAGTTGCAACTTTAAAAATTTCCACTCATACTTTGTAATCGCAAAATAAAAAAATTAAATTGAGCACTTTAGAAAATATATAGAATATTTGAATTTTGAGAATTGAGATTTGAGAGAGAATGAGATTTGACAGAATGAAAATTGTGTGGAAAATAATTTGAAATTGTAGGGTATTTATAGAAATTTTTTTGGGTTTAAAAAAATATTTTAAATGAAAAAAACTTTTTTTGTAATTAAAAAGGCTAAGTAACCGTTTGGACCCAAAAACGACCATATAGTTGTTGCGACAACAACTACTTGTGGCCCAACAATCCAAAATCTATTTTTTTTTTAAAAAAGGTATCCGAGCTGAGCCGGTTAACCAGCAGGCCTGGATCAATTTTGGTCCGGGCCGGGTTAACCGGGCCCAATTTTAAAATTTGCCCAGCCCGGTACCCGGTACCCTACAACCTGGGGCTGACCGGGCTGGGTCAAACCGGACCGGGTCAAATCGGGTCGGGTTGTTTAAGTAGACCGGTTCGGGCCGGGTCAAACCGGCCCAATTGATACCTTTACTTTTTTGTAATGTTTTTTGAACAATTTGAGTTGGTTGTTTCATTTACAAACTTAATTATCATGATGACATACAATTATGTGTATTGTTATATATATTTTGGTGATTAATACTTGCTTTTGATGTTATTAAATGTTTATGGAGTATCAAAATCATGTAACTGTATAACTATGCTAATCACAACAATTTATAAGTAAATATGTATTTAAAAAAATTGAAGTGACTTTAACTAATACTTTATTGATTATTATGTGAAAATGTAAAGATTAGTTACGTATATGAAAATTTTATTATGTAATTGATTATATTGTGTCTGAAAGTAATATGTTATGTATTTAACTGGTGTTTATATGTGTGTATATATAAACATATACATATAAACACCAGTTAAATATATTGTAATACCCCAAAAGTTCAGACATTTTTATGATCATGTTTCGAACTCATGAGTAATAAATTTTAGTGCTTTGGTAGTGATATGATCAAGGTTGATGCATATTAAG
The DNA here is from genome assembly GCA_030864225.1 of Capsicum baccatum var. pendulum. Taxonomy (NCBI): domain Eukaryota; kingdom Viridiplantae; phylum Streptophyta; class Magnoliopsida; order Solanales; family Solanaceae; genus Capsicum; species Capsicum baccatum. The sequence continues at coordinate 271,501,837 of CM061550.1, forward strand.
GCCTCAAAAGTGTCCTAGCTAATAGACGAATCAAAATAATTCTTTACCGATTGAATTCTTGAGAAGGATATTGGTATAGTCAACTTCAAACGAGCATATCTCTTGTTATGCTATGAATCTCTGATCTCATTACCCACCAATAGATATATAATTGAATTATCTTTTCAACGATATCAATTTCACCTATTTTACTCCGGCATGTCAGGCTGGGAAATTGAGTGACGACATTTGTGACAAGCCGTCAAGCCCGTGACGGTCTATGGGCATATTTTCACCCCCAATGACGACATTTTGTGACAAGCCATCACGCCTGTGATGGACTATCACCAATGTCGTCAACCTTAACCAGAAAACCAAGATTTCACATTTTTGTGACGACAATTCATGACGACCTATCACCTGTATAACGGCTTGTCACGAATGTCGTCAGCTATTTTTCCCATCAATTGAGGGACGTTTTAGTAAGGGTATTTTGGTCTTTTCACTTTACTTCCCACGACTTATAACCCTCAAGGAGCGTATTATCTTCCATTATCTTTAGTTAAACATCTCAAAAAGCTCTCTCATAAACTCTCAACCACAAAATTAGGGTTTTCTATCAAGATCATCTCCTCAAGAGCAAGACTAAGGAATTCTTCAAGAACCTTCAAAAACATTAGATCTCTTTCAAGATTCAATCACTAAGGTATGCTTAGTGTTCATCCATGGGTCCCTTTCATCCATGGAGCTCAAGAATCATGTTTTAAATTATAAAATTGTGATTTCCTTGTCGTATTATGACTATATTCATGTTAATGATTGTTGTTTGGATTCAAGGTTGTATCTTGATGTGTTTTCATGAAGCATGTGAATAGGTTAGTTGAAACCATAAATTTTTTATGGATTACGATGGTCGAATTGATAAATATACCTATGCCTTAAAAGAGTGCATGCAAGGTGTTTGATAAAATGCCTAAGGAACTAGAAATCATGCAATATAGCTAAATTGTGACTAAGTGAAGGTTTCATGATATGCCCCTATGTTCCAATGATTTTTATGTTGATATTGTGTCTTGTAAATGTTGTTGGGATGTTCATGAACTAGTATTATGAGATTATGCCATGCTTACTTGCAAATCCTACTTATGTACAAAATGTATGATATCCATGCACTTCATGGAATTCCCCAAGTTATGATATTATGGATTGTTGATGTTGGTCACGTACTCAAGTCAGTCATGTGCGTCAGTTTCCTTCCATCGAGTCCTGGGGGTACTTGTACCTAAAAAATTTAGCTGTGTGCCTAGAGCCTTGTCATGTTTCACGATCTCCAAAATCAAGCCATGAATCAATAAAAATCAGTCAGTCATGTGACTCAGGAAAACCTCATGATCTCAGTCAGTTATCAGATATCAGAAGTATTCCGTCAGTTAACGGAATTCATTAAGTTCAGTCCACGTACAGTCAGTTACTCATGTTCAGTCTCTTCAGATGGGAGTAGAAGTTAGCACCGAGCGAACCCAAGGATGAGAACGCACCTGTTATATGAGGGTGTGATTCTTAGCAGTCATCCTTGCATTCCAAAACTATGTAGCGAACATAGGTTGAGACATTGTAGCCTGTTATATGAGGGTAGATGAGGTAGCTTAACCTATTAGATGAGGGTTCCCACCGTTCTCACTAGAGTTACCTATTATATGAGGGTTGCTTACATGTTGTCCTTACTAGTGGCGCGATATTGACACCCTTCCAGTCAGGGCAGAGATTGGACCCCGGCTTAGCCATAATGGCACATATGGGGCATGTCGGTTAAACAACTACCTCCCACAGTTTCAGCATCAGTCTCAGTAAAAGAACTCAGATAGTTCTTCAGATTTCAGTATATTAGGACTGTCAGATATAGTCAATTTAACTACAGTACGGAACTCAGATAGTTCCAGATTCAGGACTGTCAGATACAATCACCCATATTATCAGAACTACAGTACAGTCATGATTAGTTATCAGTAAACCATGTATTAGTGTACAGATTTAGCTATCATGCATTCACAATCTCAGTTATTATGCATCTATATTTGCACTCTCACGTTCATATCACTCAGTAAGTTAGCATTGTTCATGCATGTAAACCCTTTTACATTTAGCCTACCTCACTCGTATACTCAGTACATCCCCACGTACTGATGCATTTATGCTATGGTGATTTTTTTCATGTTACACCATAGGTCCAGAGACACAAGCTCTAGATCTACAGTAGAAGTAGCATTCCAGTATACAGAGTTGCAGTGAGTCTTCTTCATTCGAGGATGATATGATTTGATTCATTTATTATCTCAGTTAGCTTTCAGTTTTACAGAGTTAGTTGGAGACATGTTTCTTCATCTCCTTATCCAGACAGTACTTAGAGGCTTTCAGATTTATTTCAGATTTGTATTAGGTTTTGATTCAGATTCAGTTGTTTTGGGTATTCGTTACCCCACATGGATGTTATGTTTTGACAGATTCTTTATTCAGTTGAATCTTATGGCCTATTATTCATGTTTTCTGCATTCTTCATGTATATTATGCAGTGTATAGGTACAGATATCAGTCATGGGTTAGCTTGTGGTCCTTTGGGGTCATAGGCACCATGTAGCATTCCAGTTCAGAAAATTGGGGTGTTACATATATACACATCCATATGTGTGTAAAAACACATATAAACACCAGTCGAACCGATAGCCACATCAGAATGGTTTGTTGCAAAATCAATAGCATAAATGACCATATAATCAAGCATCTGGATTTCAAGCATAATTAATAGCATAAATTCTCATATAATCAATAAGCATGACTTCTAACATAATTCATGGCACAATTTCTAATATCATTAACAAGGATGTTTTCTAGCGTGATTACTAGCATAATTTCTTAGCACCATAACCATTATCAAGGCCTATTCAATAAGCAATATCATAGGAAATAACTTATCAATAGCATAGGTAATGGCGTAACATTCATCATCATTAGGGCCTATTCAAAAGCATGCACAATAGTTTATCATGGGCTTACCCAAAGATTATTAATAGCATAACCTACTGCTTATTATAGCATAGTTAATGTCTCATCATAATATAATCGACCATCTAATCAACTAGTCTATGAGCATTACTTGAATGTCATCATCACCATAACCATCACGTGCTAAGGTTCCTCAATATTGCCTCAAAGGGATCACCACAACTATCATTTTCTAAGGTTCCTCAATATTTCCTCAAAGGGCATTCTCTAGGTATTCAACAAGCGTATAAAGGTATCAAAAGAACTAATCATCAATCTTGACTTAAGGTGGGTCAAAGGGCCCACTTCTAAATCTTCAAAATACATTCTAAGTCAAATTTTACCTCGGACTCGGCTAAGGTAACTAAATCCACTCTTAGATGTATAGCAAGCCACAATTAGTCCTAAGGTAGAGATTCTTCTCAAGCACTTTAAATAAGTCTAATGAAAACTAAGGCAACCTTCATTAGTGTAAAAAACTAAGGCCAATCTTACCCTAGCATAAATGAAAAGGTCACTCCTATATAACTAAAGTAATTTAGAGAATTCTCATCCTAAACATGAGCCATAAAGTCTAGTTCACTAAGGTTCAAGGCAACAAGTTAAGCATTTCAACATTACGGTTTCAAGTAGCCTTAAAGGTCCAACTAACCCTAGTCTTGTATTTCATCAATCCAATACCTAAAACCCATCCCAAATCTAACATAATATCATAGAAATATTATGAAATATCTCAATCTAACAAGGGATAAACCTAGCCTACCACGACGCTAAAGAAAGCTCCACAAACTGCTAAATTACCAATTTTTCCTTTCAAGAAGCCTTCTCAAGATACCAAGCTATCAGAAACACATTCTACTCATCAATATGAGAATATCGATACCCATATTGTATCATTATGCTTCAGATCCAAAAATCACCTTAAAAAATTCATGTGGGTCCCACTTATGAAAATTGCATTTCCGAAACCAATCCAAACTTCATACAAGCTCAAGGAATCCATTATATTTCTATATATTAGGATTAACACTTGATTTGTCTCTACTATACTTTTATATGTTATGATAACAATTAATCATGTTTATCTTTATATTTATAACTCCAATTTTAGATTATTGTAGATCTTTTGGTGCAATAATTATTTTGATCTACTTTGTACAATATACAGGATAACGATGAATAAGATTAATATCTTATTGTACTGATGAACATGAGGGGTTAAGTATTAGTTGAAAATGTTCTAAGATGGGAGGAGATTCAATTTCGATAGTGATTAATATTTATAATTTCATTCAAATTGAGTAAATTGAGAAAGTATGATAGTGTTGATCAAAAGTAGAGTTGAAGAGTGAATATTCAAACATATGAAGGACTAATCATTTATTAAAAAAAAAAATAATATACAATAAGATTCATTAATATTTGTTGGTCCATTATCATAAGAGAATAAGTGAACGTGCAAACAAGTTAGGATTTTACATAATGTTCTAAGTTATTTGTTGAAAAAATGGTAATAAAAAAATATGAGAGAGGGAAAATTGATTATTATTGAGACCTTGCTCAAAATATTTGCCTTGACGCAAAATATTTTAAATTTATAAAAAAATATACTATGACTAAGATCGTGCAAAGGAATACAAAATCTACTTTGAAAGAAAAATCTATTAAGAAAAGAAAATAGAAGGGGAAACTCTTTTCTTCCTCTTAATAAGAGGGTGCAAATTAAAATATTTATATAAAAGAATTTAAATTTCAAGTTAAAATTTTAGAGAGAAGCCTCACATGCATAACTTTAAAACATATCTTTCATTAGATCTTTATTTTTTCTAACCAAATTTAGAAGTAAGTCACTTAACTAATAATAATTATGTCAAAAATACATTTTTTTTGTAATTATATGATTTTGTTTTTACAAAATAAATCAATGTAGATCACAATATTATCTAATATTCTCAAATAATTATATTACAATATAATATTATTTGCGCGCGGATACTAACCTTCGAAAAGAAATATTTAAGTTTTATATAATTAATGATATTAATTTTAATATTTTAATAGTTATTTTTCGTATTGCATAAATTTATTAATTTCAAATATGTGAACAATATTGAATAATTTTTTTATTATATAAAATTAATAAAATAATATTTTTCATAATTAATTTTATTTAATATCAGCCGCGCATCGCGCGGGTACTAATACTAGTATAATAATAACATAGTAAAATAAAAGAGAAGAGAAACTGCTGAAATGTTACTGCAGCAAAGTGAGGAAGAGGCAAAAAAAAAAAAAAAAAGATGCAACTGTGCGAGGAAGATTAAAGTAGAATGTGCTAAGAATTTAGTTTAGAAATAATAGGTTTTAATTTTTCAAAGAGACGTGGATGATGAAATTTAAGGGCAGTTTTTTATTTTGATGTACGTGGGTTATGAAGTTAGTATTTTGTAAAGGATATAAGCAGTGGTGTATTTATCATTTGAAATTCAACATATAAATTAACTATTTAGGATTTTTGAAAATTGGCATTTTAATTTGACTGTTTTATTTTTTTAATTTTATATTGTGAAATAAGGGATACGTCTTTTAAATGGGGAACGTGCACATCAATGTGCTTTTGGGGGTTGAGGTAGTTTATTTTAGGAAAACCTTTTCTTTTTTCTGTTTTAGCTTTCTTCATTTGTCTTTAACTTGTTTGTCTATTTTAAAAAATTTTAAAGATTAAAATAAATATAATTATAAAAATATTATCTTAATATATTATATTAATAAAAATATAAGAAAACAAGTTGATAGGTTAAAAAATTGACTCGATCTTATCTATTATTTTTAATTAAAAAATATTATCTTTAGTAATTGTTAGTAAAATAAGTTGTTTAGTTTATGATAAATTTAAATTTTTAATTATATTAGTCTATTTAATTGTTGATATATTTTAGATTCTTGAATTTTAAATTATGTTCAACATTTTTCTGTTGCGTCATTTTTAAAAAACTAAATAATGGTTATAGTATTTTGATATTTAATTATTTTTAAATTTAAAATATAAATTGCTAAATAATTATTGTTTTGAAATTGCGAAGTGTCTTTATCCTGTCACTTGGCAAAAACACAGGTAAAATTTTCTTGCTGCTGAGTATATATAGAATATTTAAATTTGATATTTTATAAAATTGAATCAAAAAAATTTAAAAAGTTAAAAAGAACAATAAGCATTAATTACCTAACCTAACTTAAACAAATGGCAGATCAAATGGTGTTTAAACAAACTTAAAGAAATGCATCAATTATCAATGATAATAATAGTAATGTCATTTGTTATTTTAATTATTATCAAAATAGCTATTACAAACATTATAAATATTATATTAATAACGTCTTTTAAAAATTTAAATGGGGAATGTGCGAACCAATGCGATTTTGGGGGGTGTTCATGGAGGTTGGGGTAGTTTATTTTAGGAAAACATTTTTTTTCTTTCTTTTTAGCTTTCTTCATTATATAAAGGCAAAATGACCTTTTGCACTTCTGTACTATGTTAGTTTTGTAAGTTGGGCACTTTTACTTACATGTTTATCATCTGTACCCTTGAACCCATCAAAAAACAACATTTTGCACCCTTTGACCGTTGACCTTCCCTATGTGGCAAGGTCATGGTGACTAGGACAAAGAAGTGTAGCCACTCGCCTGGGGGTGCGAGTGGGGGTCAATTTTTGGCCAATTTTACATTAGAATAATTAAAAAAATAAAAAAATATTAAAATTTAAAAATAAAAATAAAAAAGGGTCCTTTTTTTCCTCCATCTTTTTAAATTTAGAAATATTTTTAAAAATTTCAAAATAATTTTAAAATATTTTTAAAAATTTAAAAATAATAAAAAAATATTTTTATAAATTAAAAAAAATAAAAAAGTGTCCTTTTTTTCCCTCCATCTTTTTTTAATTTAAAAATATTTTTTAAAATTTTAAAATAATTTAAAAATATTTTTAAAAATTTTTAAAATATAAAAATATATTTTTCCCTCCCCACCCAGCCCGTCCCCACCCCCACACCCCACCCAGCCCCATCCCACCCCACCCCAGCCTCTCCACCCCTCCCCAACACCCGTCCAGCCCTTCCCCACACCCACCCCCACCCCCACCCCAGCCCGTCCTCACCCCCCACACCCTACCCAGCCCCATCCCACCCCACCCCCAGCCTCTCCACCCCACCAAGCCCCATCCCCACCCCCTTACACCTCACCAACCCCGTCCAGCCCTTTCCCACCCCACCCCAGCCCCCATACCCCACCCCAACACTCTTCTAGCCCCCCTCCCCCCCCCACACGTTCACTTTTTATTTTTTATTTTAATTTTCCCTCTCAATTCAATTCTTTTCATTTTTAATTAAAATTTAAATTTAAATTGAAAGTGAGTGATAGTGAATATTGAAAAAAATTAGTGAATTTTGCTTGAAAAAAATTAAAATTTTTGTGAATTTGTTAAAAATATTCAAATTTAAAAATCAAAAATTTATTATGTTTATATATATGAATTTGTAGTTAAATATTTAAATTAGTTGGAGAAGAATTTTAATTATTTGGAATGGATTTGATGTTTAATTTGTGAGAAAAAATATAAACATGATTATTCAATTTTTTCTACAATTTATAAATTTTTCTTATTTAATTAAATTAATTTTAATATTTAATTTGTTATGTAGCATTTAAAAAATGACTTGAAATTTAATGTGATATTTTTTTTTTAATTTTTTAAAATAACGTGGTAGAAGTGTCAGGCGTGACAGCTGACGTGGGGGAGAGTGTGTTACACTCACTAAAAAAAGGTTTAAAATGTTGTTTTTTAGTGGGTTCAGGGGTGCAGATGACAAACATGTAACTAGAAGTGTCCAACTTACAAAACCAACATAGTACAGGGGTCCAGAAGGTTATTTTGCCTTATATAAATATCAAATTTTTAATTTTTAAGAAGCTGTAGGAATAAAAGGCAAACAATAAATTAATAAATCAGTTACCAAATTTTTTAAAAGGTTGTTAAATGAAAACAATAACTAATTATTACCTAACTAACTAATTTGTCCTAAAATTTAACATGTGTCATTTTCATAGGCTGCCACTTGGCAGCAATCTAAGCAAGACTTTCTTGCTATTTAGTATATATAAATGGTCGTGGTGTCTATTGGTGAGTGGAGAGATGAGTATATAGTGAGAGTATTCTGTAAATTGAAAATTCCAAATTGGGAGTGTATCCCATAGGCCCCCTTTCTGTTATGGTATGAGTAAAATGTGAGGGGTGGGGTACATAGATATATGTGTATGGGGTGTGGGGGTGAGGGTGACGTGGGTATGAGTGTATGGGGTGTGGGGGTGGGGTAGTATAGTGCTTAGGATGAGGTGTAAAAATTAGTTAGGATAAGGGAATATTAGGGATTAGGGGTTAAATTTGTTAGGATTTGGTTATTATTTATTTTCTTGTGGGGAAAGTGTAGAGTGGGTGAGGGTGTATGATAAGGTTGGCAAAAATGAATAAAATTGAACTTTAGGAGGGACAAAATTAGGTGTCTACACCATGCCACTTTTTATGTGTAAACACAAAGTGTTTTCAGAAAAAAAAATAAACAACGAGACCAAATTTTGACCCAACCATTATTTGAATAAAAATATAGGAGGAAGAAGGACGACCAAGTTGGAGAGTCAAGTGAGGTCCCGTCGAGGTTCCGGTCCGTGGCTCTGTCATTACATCAAAATGAATTTTACAAGTTAAAAACATAAATAAAATTACAAAAGTCCTATCTATACAGATTTCCTTGGACTGTTGACTTGAGTTTGATCACCCTATTCTTCAGGCGGGCTCCTGACTTGCAATTTCTTCACCCTGTTCTCCAGGCAGGTTTCTGACTTGCAATTTCTTCAACTTGTTGCTTGACTTTCACTTTCTTCATCTTGTTTCTTCACTTTCAACTGCTTCACCTTGGTTCTTGACTTTTTATTTATTCGCCCTGTTCTTCAGGCAGGCTCTTGAAATCATATCAAAACTAAAAAGAAAATTATTCCAAACAAAGATTATTATAAAGAGATTTCATTTTTCAGAAAGTGCATTTTCTAGGAGTCAAAGGGAATGACTCGACTAGAAAGTACATCTTCTAAAGAATTAAGGGGAATGACTCGACTAAAAGGTACAGCTTATAGGAATCAAGGAGCATGATTCAACTAAAAGGTACATCTTCTAAGAATCAAGGGGAATGACTCGACTAAAAGGTACATCTTATAGGAATCAAGGGGAATGACTCAACTAAAAAGTACGTCTTATAGGAATCAAGGGGAATGACTCAACTAAAAAGTATGTCTTATAGGAATCAAGGGGAATGACTTGGCTAAAAAGGTACGTCTTATAGGAATCAAGGAGAATGACTCGACTAAAAGGTAAGTCTTATAAGAATCAAGGGGAATGACTCGACTAAAAGGTACGTCTTATAGGAATCAAGGGAAATGACTTGACTTGACTAAAAGGTACGCCTTATAGGAATCAAGGGGAATGACTCGACTAGAAAGTACATCTTCAAGGAATCAAGGGGAATGACTCGAGTAGGGAGTACATTTTCTAGGAATCAAGGGGACTGACTCGACTAAGAATTACATCCTCTAGGAATCAAGACTTAAGTTAGGAAGTGCATCACCTAATAAGTAAAATTTGAATTACCCAATCAAGGAACTGCATCTCCCTACCAGTGCCGCTTGAATTAAAAAATAAGAAAGTGTGTCTCCTTACCAATGCTGCTTGAATTACTCAAATTAGAAAGTGCGTCTCCTTACAAATGTCGCTTGAATTACCCAAACAAGGAAGTGCGTCTCCTAACAAATTTTGCTTGAATTGCCCAAATAAGAACGTGCATCTCCTTACAAATTTTTCTTGAAATGTTCAAACAAGGAATTGCATCTCCTTACAAATACCACTTGAATCGTTCAAACAAGGAAGTGTGTTGATGATAGGCGAATTTACGTGCCTATATCAATATATTTTGCCCATATTTTAGCCTAGTTTTGAGAACTAATTATCTATTTCATGCACTTTTAGTCCTTTTTCCTGTAAACGAGCTAACAAACATGATTAGGAAAGTTTCAGGTATAAATGATGCAAAATACAGCATTTTATGGCTTACTTGACGCAAAATAAAGCTCACGAACGAGATGGAAAGGAGCTGGACGCCTAAAGGACCAAATCTGCTGTATGGAAAATCTGTCCCGGGCTAAAACAGCAATTCTGAAGACTTTGGGGACTTACAGACACAAAGCTGGATTTTTACAAAGATACATTAACCTAGTATAATTAGGTTATGTGTTTCACTAATCTATTTGGATTATGATATTGTAACCTTACCCTAGTACATTTGGGTCAAGGATTTCATTAGTATATTAGGATTTGGTTATTTATTTCATTAGCTTAGTAGGAGTAGGATAGGAGTATTATAAATACCCTATCATGCTAGAGATTTTTATTCATCTTCTTACAATACAATTCTTCCATCCCTCTCTTCTTCCACTACAACACTTCTATTCACTCTTCTAATCTTTCCATTAATTCTATTATTCTTCTATTCATCTATTCCACAACAAGAGAATCGTTACTTGCTAGGGAATCACTAAAACCACACGCCTAAACACCCACTTCTCACGCCATCCACCATGCAAAACGTGATCTCCTTCGCACTCATGGGTAACTAAACTTCTCTGTTGGGGTTATGGAAGCCGAATGAGATACTATCTATTGCTGTGAGTTTGTGAGTTCGAGACACGTATATTGCTTATATCATTATTCTCTTCATCTTAATGCAAATTCTTGTGGCTGCAGACGCATAGAATAACGCCAGTCTAACATTTAACTTGTTCGAGAGAAAGGTTATTTGTCTGGAAAAGAGATAATGTCAAGGTAGTAGGACACCCTTTCCTATTAAAAAGCTAGTGCCGTAACTGGACTAACCTCTTGGAGAATTCGTACCGTTAGACACGCTTTAAGCTCGAGAGAGTTAAAGTGAAATAGTCCTTGTTCAGGTCGAGAGACGCTTGGATTTACCATCGACTACAATTCTCTATAAGCAATTGCATGTCAAGACTCTACACACTCATAGCCAATAAAGACGTATACCTCAGAAGGTGGACATAACCCCAACGCCTCAATTCTCATTGTCTACAACCAACGTGACAATCTTCCTCTTTTTACTTTGCTATTTTCAGCTTTTACTTTATTGTTTTGGTTACATATTACAATCCCCCCTTCTTACGAGACTTGCACCAAAAGTTTAGTAATTTTGCTTACTTGTTGGCCAAGCTATTCCCTGTGGGATCGACACCCAACCCAGGTTGGGTTCTATATTTGCTAACGACCGCTTTACACTCCCACGAGATCTGTAGATTGAGTGTTATCAAAAATTGGCGCCGTTGCCGGGGAATACGAGTGTCAATCAAGTTCGTGATAGTTACTAGACCCTTTGGTCAAAGATTCTCGTACTTTTACTTTTAGTTTTTGTTTTTGTTTATTGCAGGTTTTTCTTTTAGTGCATGCCCCATACTAGAAGTTCTGGTCAACCGTTATTACCAATCAATCCTGAACCACAACGAATTAGAAGAATGGAAGCACAAGCTGAAATCGACAGGATGGCTGCTCAACACGAGCAAGCAAGATTAGCTGCTCTTGCTGCTGCTCAAGTCCAACAACAAAACATTGATAATCCTGGGCGAGCAACAAATCCTGACGATGAGGATTTAGGAGATGACGAGTTGATAAACCCAAGGCATGGCGCTGAAATTGCAACACCTGCCAATCGAAGAGGTCGACAAGCTCGGTATAGGTATGATCGCCAACCCTTGCAACCAGCTTTCGATGATGATGATGATGATCTTGATGGTGCCGGAGCCACTGGAGCTATAATTCCACCACCATTAGCGCCCGGAGCCAAGTTCAACATCACAAGCACCATGATTCAGTTATTGCAACTCAAGGGATTATTTGGTGGACTAGCAGGCGATGATCCGAATATGCATCTCATCAACTTTATTTCTACATGCAAGTCTTTTGACAATCCTGGTGTTGGTCAGAATGCTATTCGATTACGTCTATTTCCATTGTCTCTGTCTGGGGAGGCAACACTATGGTTGAATGGGCTGACTCCTGATTCTATTACAAATTGGAGGCAATTGAGAGACGCTTTCCTAGAAAGATTCTTTCCGCCATCCAAGAGGGCTCAATTAAGAGATGAAATCAGCAACTTTCGTCAGCTTCCCTCTGAAGCTCTTCATGAAACATGGAGAGGTTCAAGACAAAGCTAGCGAGATGCCCAAACCATCACATGACTAATGTTTACCTCATGGAGATCTTGTATAGAGACTTGAATTCAATAACTAAACCAGTGGTGGACAACGCAGCTGGAGGTTCTTTCATGGACCTCACCTTTGGTCAAGCAAGCAATATGCTAGATCGCATGACAAAGCAAAGTAGAGCTTGGCATACCAGGGATTCAGAGGTAGCAAGCCCCACTTTATCTATTGGCATGTCTGCAGACCAAAGAAGAAGAGAAGAAGAACGTGAGCAAGACATGGCGCACATGAAAACACAATTGGATCTTCTGACAAAGCACTTATTATCAGGGAAGACCGAAAAAGTGAAAGCTGTGGCGCTGAAAGGAAGAGACGAATCTGATTCGGAAGAGGAGGCCAACTACTTGAACAATCAGGGGGGTTTCCGTGGGAATGCCCAAGGAAACCAAGGTCGGAACTATTATGATAAATCCGGAAGCAAAGACCAAGGTAGTTGGAAGAAAAATAATGAAAATAGTGGTTTGTACGTTCCCCCTGGTAAACGTGATACCACCACATCTAATTCTATGGAAGACATGATGGCTAAGTTATTGAAAGGAGTGGAAGCAACGAGAGCGGGAGTTAAGGAGGTGATTGATGATTTGTCCTCCATGAAGCAATTAGTTGATTCTCATTCCACTTCTATCAAGCAAATAGAGCAGCAATTAAGCCAACTTTCAGCAGCATTCAATCAAAGAAAGGCTGGCACATTACCGAGCAATACAGTCCAAAACCCAAGGAATGATGGGTCATGCATGGCCATCACTACCAGAAGTGGTAAGGTGCTAGAAACTTTAGCAAAAGGCAAGCAAGTGGTTGACGTAGCAGCAGACATTGATGCCACACCTAGTGACGTTACAAGAGAAGAAGTCGCAACAACTACTTCAAACGTCAAAGATGTTTTACCTAGTGATGTGCAGCCTGAAAAAAATGATAAACGGAAGCAAGAGGAGAAGAAAGCCATGGAGAGAACACTTCCATACCCACCACCACCTTTTCGACAAAGATTGAAGAAGGCGGCCGATGACACTAAGTTCAGAAAATTCATGACTATGCTCAAGCAGCTGACCATTAATGTCCCATTGGTAGAGGCACTGGAACAAATGCCTGGGTATGCGAAGTTTATGAAAGATCTTTTGACTAAGAAGAGGGCAGCAAGTTATGAGCTGAAAGATGATGTGCATCATTGTAGTGCAATCGCTACAAGATCGCTAGTTCAAAAGAAGGCAGATCCTGGAGCTTTCACTATTCCTTGCACAATTGGATCATTGGATTTTGCTAAGGCATTGTGCGATTTGGGAGCTAGCATCAATTTGATGCCACTATCTATCTACAAAAAGTTGGGGTTGGGAGACCCTACACCAACCAATATGAGGCTCGTGATGGCTGATAGGTCGGTAAAACGACCTGTAGGTATCTTGAATGATGTGTTGGTGAAGGTTTCTTCATTCATATTTCCTGCCGACTTCGTTATTCTAGATTGTAAGGAGGATTCTGAAGTTCCCATAATCTTGGGACGTCTTTTCCTTGCAACCGGAAGTATGCTTATTGACATGAAAGATAATGAGCTTTTGTTTTGAATTAACGACGAAGTGGTACGGTTTGATATATGCAAAACAATGAAGCAGCCCAGCAATATGAATGAGTTATATGTAGCTGATGTTCATCATGAGGTTACGAAAGCATTATCTATAGAGAAACAGCCTACTGTTGAGCCATTGTCTGTCGTGCCACTGAAAGTTGAGCATGAAGATGATGAAGGTTATGTAGAACTTATGAGTGCTCTAACAGAAATAGAGCCTTATACTCCTAAGCAACCAGAATGTGATCTCAAGAATCAACTAACAGCGAAGACTCCCATTCACGATCCACCAATGCTAGAAACGCAAGAGCTCCCCGATTATCTAAGGTATGTGTTCTTGGAAAGTAGAAATATACTCCCGGAGAGAGTAGATGATTTAAGTGAACAGCACGTAGAGGCTCTCATCTCTGCTCTGAAGAGATACAAGAGAGCTATGGGTTGGACTATTGATGATATAATTGGTGACTCTCCGGAGAAACGTAGGAGCCATCTTGAAGAAGATTGCATGCCCACAGGTAAGCCTCATTGTCGTCTAAATCCTTTCAGAAAACGATCCATCACTTACCTCGACGAAGTCTGAGTACTCGAGGTAACCATGTCGTGCCACGACAATAAATAAGGCTCTAGATGGGAGGCAACCCATCGTTTTATCATTTCATCATTTCATCGTTTTATCGTTTCGTCGTTTTAGTATTTTTTTCTTGATAAATGAAAATTCAAAAATAAGAGTCGTGCCACGACCAAAACTAAGGCGCTTGGTGGGAGGCAACCCATCGTACTAATCGTGTTCATTTGTTTTGAGCTAATATAGGTGCAAGAAGTATGCAACGAGGAGATTGATTTCAATTGACGATTTGGTCGCATTGTATGGTAAAGTCGGTAAGTTAGGAATGGTGATGCATAAGGCTATGAATTGAGTCTTTCTCACGTCATAATAGGCTTCAAGGAAGGCTAAGCCTTGGTAAAAATAGGCCACGAACGATGCACAACCTTTTCTATAGCCTAAGGACTCGGAATCTAGTGTGCTATACACTATGCGCCGCCTATTCCTAGGTATGCTTTTGACTATGCGCCGCCTATGCTATGGCATTTGAGATACTGAGACCAAATGCCGTAGACTATGCGGCGCATATGTCTAGAAATGCCATAGACTATGCGGCGCATATGTCCCATTATGCCATGGACAATGCGCCGCATATGTCATTGATATGCCGAGAGATATGCGCCGCATATGTGGTGATCTTGTCCCCAAATCTGATTGTAAATGGGTCATAACCCGACCCATACTCTTCCTATATAAAGGGGACTTGGTTTTATAACACAACCACATTAGAAACAACCCTAAAGGCGCCGCATAACACTCCAAATCCTCTCAAAATTTTCTTTCTTTGTTCTTCCAATTCACAACAACTTCTCCACAATCTTCAAGCAAGTAAGTACTCTCTTATTCTTCATCTATTTATCATAAGTACTACGTTAATATGCTTATTATATTTTGCTAAATCATGTGAGATTGGTGGTGATGTTCATGTGTTTGGACAATTGTTACAAGATCGTGTGATTGAATATATACGTAGGGAATTCTTGACTTGTTTCCGACTTGAATTTTGTCTCGATAGCATTGTTCTGATAATTGCTGAATTGATATGGCTATGAATATTGCTTAAGATTATTGGTTGGATGATTACATGATAGACTATCCCGGCCATCGGGATAAGGTTATAGTGCCTATCGACTTAGGAGGTTGTGCTTGTTGTAAGACTAATAATTCCATGTGGTAACCCCTAGGTTGTAGTGTTGCTATATCCACCATGAAAGTAGTCCAATGGCTGCAAGTAAGTGATATAATGCTGATTTTCTTGTCGGAATACAATCCTAAAACGTATGTCGACGAAATCTGAGTACTCGACCACTTTCACTTCACTGATTTGTGCTAACAAGACTAAGTGTGGGGTGGTACCCCTAGTGCTTGTATATAGATTGTATCATGTGAGATTGTGCTGCAACTTATGTTATTTCTAGTCTCAGGTACAATGGCACCTAAAGCAAGGCAAGGCAAGGAGAAGGCTACCACGTCCCAAAAGGACAAGAAGAGAAGTCAAAAAGACCAAGGAGAATCATCCTCAGCGCACCTACCACGCAGAATGTTCGGAATAAAATGGGTTCTTGAGGAAGAAGCCAAAGCATGGTACAGCAGCAACAAAGAAAAGAAATATGTGCACGTCGACTTGATCAACAAGGAGACCTTAGCAAAGAAGGAGCCGCAAATGTTGGCTAAAATAATGGCTTTGAAGCTAGATTTCATCTTCCGCGACATGGGAGAGTGCAATCTTGACTTGACAAGAGAATTTTATGCCAACTGGTCGCCAAACACAACAGGCAACGAAGTCAAAATTCAGGGCCAAGTGTTACAGCTTACAGCGGATTGGATCAACTCTTTTCTTGGCCTACCTTCGGTCGACCCTGCACCATACAAAGAGCTGTACAGCAGGCCTCCTTACAGAGCGATAAGACACACACTTTGTGGAAGAATATCAATGGCAAGATGGGGCAGACATAAGGAAACAGGCCGTCACAACACATTCCCCTATGCTCCACTAAATAGGGAAGCAAGAATCTGGATGCGCATTGTCAACTCATGCCTTATTCCTGGGACGCAATACACCAAGATATCAAGAGATAGAGTGTGTTTGGTTTATGCGTTGATGACGAATGTCCCTATCAACTTTGGGGCAATCATTCGATCTACCATGAGGAAGGCCAGACTCCACCGAAGGTCCCATTTCACATTCGGCAACTTGTTGACAGCAATGTTGCGGAAGGAGGATATAGAAGAGGAACCAGCTGACCACAAACTCCAACATAACCCAAAGAAGGTTGACCTCACTAAGGTCAAAGATGCTGAAACAATGCATGGAGTCAACCTTACTACTGCGGAGAGACATGCTCGTGACGAGAGTTTCTTCCGTCATCTCTATGGCATGACACGATTCACTATGATGAGTGGTGGACGTATTCCAACTGCTGAAGAGCTCCAACAGCTGGACCACGACTACCCAATGAACAGGCATGCCCGGGAGATGTGTGGAGTGGGCGTATATTTTGAGGAACCTCTTGACGATGACGTGCCAACTGATGATGATAGACGCTTGCCTGATTCTGATGATGAGGAGAACTCTGACGATGACTCTTATGATGATTCAGACGAAGGGGGTATGACCCCCGACATTGATGAGGAGTCCGACTAAACCAGGTTCTTCGCATTTATTTTCCACTGAGGACAGTGTCCCGTCTAAGTGTGGGGTGGCAGAATCTGCATGCTATACTTCTTTGTTTGCACCTATGTTTGTATGTTTGCTTGTTTACTTTGTTTTTTTAGTCCATTTTTTTTTGTTTTTTTCATTTGACGTTTTTTTAATTTTTTAGGAGTAAAATTTTTCTAGCCTCGCATGAAATTATTTTGATAGGCAGCATGAGATTATAACAAGAGTATGTGTTACAATTGTGACTATTGAGACGTTTAGGCTCTAGTTGTGACTCATTATGTGATATTGTGTGATTCAATTCCTTCACTTGTGGGGTCAAGAGTCTATATTACTTCCAATCAAGTCGACCATGTGCCTTGTGTGTGTGAGATAATAGTATATTCTATGTGTGTGGCTGATGCTAGAACTTGCCTGGTATGTATGCAAAGCGAAAATAAGGAGTGTAAGTTTAGGATATGATTTAGGCATTTCTTTGGCAACCTATACATGTTTACTTTCAGTTTTACCTACCCATGTACATCATCCTAGTTAACCCTTTTGAGCCTTTAGCCTATTTCTTTGACAACCTTGTATGTAAGCCTAATCCATTTTTTTTTCAAGACCGTAATTTGATCCAAATTCCTAAGTGCTTTAAAGTGAAAAAGTCATGTGACAACATAAGAGGAAATTGGGTGAGTATAATGCTATAAATTGTAATGGTTCTTGAATGTGTTATGAAAAGTGCTATCATAAGAGGTATGTTGTGAAAAGAAAAAAAAAAGAAAGCTGAAAAGTGAGTTGTTCTTAAATTTGAAAAACAAAAGAGGAGAACAAGGGTGGTAGAAGAAAAGAAGAAGAAAGGTTGAAAGAAAAAGTGTCAATGATACAATGTGATGTATTAAAGTGCTTAGGAACTTAGTCACTATTTCTGGCCAAAATAGCTGATCCTACCCGTCCCTTAGCCTACATTACAACCGTCAAAAGACCTACTTGATCCTAATCTTAACATTCTGACATTTAGTGGAGTACTACATTAAGGGCAAGCTTATGGTCATTAGTTGCTACATATGAATTCTTTGTGAGAGTGAGTGTAAAGATATTTTGATACCCATGTTTGAAAAATATGCTATACTTGTGAGTGATTATGGGTACTATATTGTGAGACACACATGGTTGATGAGTCTTGGATAGTTGTATATGATTCTATGTACCTTAACGTTTGCATGCGAGTTGATCAGCATCACGAGTCTATGCTTGAGGTTAAATTGTTTCTACTTATAATCAGAAAGCTACTCTTTGTTGATAATTGTTGTGCTTGTCTTGATAAATGTTTTGTGTTGTTGCTGTAAAAACCTTAAGTCGATGTTTAGAAGGACATGATATTTTGTTCGAGGACGAATAAATCTACAAGTGTGGGGTGTTGATGATAGGCGAATTTACGTGCCTATATCAATATATTTTGCCCATATTTTAGCCTAGTTTTGAGAACTAATTATCTATTTCATGCACTTTTAGTCCTTTTTCCTGTAAACGAGCTAACAAACATGATTAGGAAAGTTTCAGGTATAAATGATGCAAAATACAGCATTTTATGGCTTACTTGACGCAAAAGAAAGCTCACGAACGAGATGGAAAGGAGCTGGACGCCTAAAGGACCAAATCTGCTGCATGGAAAATCTGTCCCGGGCTAAAACAACAATTCTGAAGACTTTGGGGACTTACAGACACAAAGCTGGATTTTTACAAAGATACATTAACCTAGTATAATTAGGTTATGTGTTTCACTAATCTATTTGGATTATGATATTGTAACCTTACCCTAGTACATTTGGGTCAAGGATTTCATTAGTATATTAGGATTTGGTTATTTATTTCATTAGCTTAGTAGGAGTAGGATAGGAGTATTATAAATACCCTATCATGCTAGAGATTTTTATTCATCTTCTTACAATACAATTCTTCCATCCCTCTCTTCTTCCACTACAACACTTCTATTCACTCTTCTAATCTTTCCATTAATTCTATTATTCTTCTATTCATCTATTCCACAACAAGAGAATCGTTACTTGCTAGGGAATCACTAAAACCACACGCCTAAACACCCACTTCTCACGCCATCCACCATGCAAAACGTGATCTCCTTCGCACTCATGGGTAACTAAACTTCTCTGTTGGGGTTATGGAAGCCGAATGAGATACTATCTATTACTGTGAGTTTGTGAGTTCGAGACACGTATATTGCTTATATCATTATTCTCTTCATCTTAATGCAAATTCTTGTGGCTGCAGACGCATAGAATAACGCCAGTCTAACATTTAACTTGTTCGAGAGAAAGGTTATTTGTCTGGAAAAGAGATAATGTCAAGGTAGTAGGACACCCTTTCCTATTAAAAAGCTAGTGCCGTAACTGGACTAACCTCTTGGAGAATTCGTACCGTTAGACACGCTTTAAGCTCGAGAGAGTTAAAGTGAAATAGTCCTTGTTCAGGTCGAGAGACGCTTGGATTTACCATCGACTACAATTCTCTATAAGCAATTGCATGTCAAGACTCTACACACTCATAGCCAATAAAGACGTATACCTCAGAAGGTGGACATAACCCCAACGCCTCAATTCTCATTGTCTACAACCAACGTGACAATCTTCCTCTTTTTACTTTGCTATTTTCAGCTTTTACTTTATTGTTTTGGTTACATATTACAATCCCCCCTTCTTACGAGACTTGCACCAAAAGTTTAGTAATTTTGCTTACTTGTTGGCCAAGCTATTCCCTGTGGGATCGACACCCAACCCAGGTTGGGTTCTATATTTGCTAACGACCGCTTTACACTCCCACGAGAGCTGTAGATTGAGCGTTATCATGTGTCTCCTTACAAATGTCCCTTGAATTACCCAAACAAGGAAGTGTGTCTCCTAGAGATATTGGATTATGAATTTTACCATGGTTTTGATCACCAAACCTGTGTCCTCTTACATTTGTAGAAGTGAGAAATTATGGCCTTTGATATTAGGCTTTGAAATTCTTGATTTGAAGGTAACATCTATTCCTGTTTCATACACAGAAAACTTGTGAGTTTAAAAACATGGTGGTTGGTTTGTGGCTTTAGCTTTTGCAACAGTCGCTTATGCCCCCGTCACATTTAACCTTGCTTCCAACAATTAGCATATGTCATTGGCTTGCTGCATCATTGACCCAAACTCAGTTTATTAAGAGTGACTCTGAAACAAACACAGTATCTATTCTTTGCCATGTTTCTCAGATAAACCCTTTTGAACCTTGGTATTTTCATGAGTTTCCAGACTTGTCTGTTGACAAAACTTTCTGCATGCCTTATTTTGGCTCATAATCATGTCTCTTTTATGTGTTGGCTTTTGTCTTGCTTTATGCAATTGAAGAAACTGGTAGCCAGTTTTGAAATCTTTTCTCACTTGTTTTGACATGGACTTGACTCAAAGACAACAAAAAATGACAATGATTTTTTTATTTGGATAACTGACTTAAGAAAATAAAATAAAAATAAAGAGAAGAAAGAAAAGACAATAAATGTCCCCATTTGAAGCAAAGAAACAAAAAGTTTATCTAAAATGACAGTTAACTCTAATGGATGCATTTTGGATTAAGCTGCCTGATCTTTCCATCCAAACTTTCTACCAACTGTTTTGAGTTAATGGTCTAGAAACTAAGTTGCTTCCTTAGGTCAATTACATTTAAGACCTCATTCGGCTAGTGACATCTTGAGGGGTTTTCTCCAACAAGCTTCTCTCATTTTTCTCTCAGCTCAACATCACCTTATGGTGCCCGTGAGGATTTTCACCAATAAGACTCATTTTTATTTCTCTCAACTTACCATCATCTTACAGTGCCCGATAGGGTTTTTCACCAATAAGACTGTCTCATTTTTATTTCTCTCTAGATTTCTTAAGCTGAGGAAGACAAGTAGTACCCAAAATATGTCATCATATCCATTACATTCTTAGCTTTAACATTCTCAAAGATTGATCTAAAGGTCTATCTTTGATTGTAACTTGGCTTTTAGATAAGGTTAGAGAGAAAGGATGTCATGAGGCCCAAACAACACTTGAAGTGGGGTATGACTTACAACTTTTGGAATCGATTCAAACAATGAGGATTAACTCATGCCCTAGTTTCTTTTGGCTAGGTGACTCTAAATTATTTATTTGGTTGGACCGAGCCTCGAGTAGGGCAACCTACGTATCTCACTCCTGAGAGAAGAGAATCAGGTCACATGTAGTTCCGACAACTTATTCTTTTGCTTGAGAGGCTATATTTAGATAGCTTTAGGAGAAGTAGAGGTAGGCCGAAGAAATACTGGAGGAAGGTGATTAGACATGATATAGAGCAACTTCAGCTTTCTGAGGACATGACCCTAGATTGGAAGGTGTGAAGGTCGTGGATAAAGGTAGAAGGCTAGTGTGAGTGTGTGGGTAGTAGCAAGTAGTTAGGAGTGATTTTGTGTAGTCGGGTTAGTAATCCTAGGACTGTGTACATAGGTGTCTTTGGTATGTAAGTGTATGTTACTACTAGGTGGGTATCCTATTTCTTATTTCTTAGTTTATATTTTCTCATTTCGTGTTGCCTTTATTTCTCATATTTCGTATTTCTCTGATTTCTATTTTATTATTTCTTATTTCTTATTTGTGTTATGTCATCCATCCCCTTGTTTACTATTTTTTATCTTGAGTCGGAGGTCTATCGGAAACAGCCTCTCTACTTCTTCGGAGGTAGTGGTATGGACAACGTACATCTTACCCTCCCCAGACCCCACTTTGTGGGAATACACTAGGTTTGTTGTTGTTGTTGTTATTGACTTTTTTTCCTTTGGAATTTTTTTTTCTGACTCTATTTTTCTTGACACTCTTTTCTTTTCTTTCTTTAGACACATTTTCATTTTTTTTGAAACTTTTCTGGCTCTATTCTTTTGCTTGACACTTATCTGTTGAGCTTTGTTGACTCTATCTTGATTCCAAAAGAGAGGTATGAAAGAAAATAGAACTAAAACTCAAATGGGGTAAACAAAGGATGACACAATGTTTGGATAGCAGAATAAAATGTCTTCGTCATATCAATCCTTAAAAATTCAAGTACATGTCATGCCATATGACAGTGAAAGATGAAGATCATTTGTGACATTTTTACAGCACTAACATTAACTGATCCTATGTGTCACTATTTCTTCTGCAAACTCCACCTTTGTTGTACATTCCTCACATCGAATGACTCATGCTTTCGTGGAGCTGATTTTTTCGTGTTCTTTTTGATGTAGGATCACACATCCACTATTTGACCTAATTGAGACATGTCTTTCAATTGATGACCAAGTTATTTTTGTAATTCTCAAAATAATTGCCTTAATTTTTAAAGAAGGCTCCAACTTATCACCAAATGTCTCAACACTCTACCTATTTTCTCAGATGCTTTTTCTAACTTTATCCCTCTGATTTAATGTTTCATGTTTAAATTAGATTTTAAGATTTGGCTGAAAATTCTGCTAGCATGTCATATCACTAGAACAACCTAAAATGTACTGTGTAAAGAAAACAAACGACACATATTTAAAATACAAAGGGAAGAAAGGACACTCAATTTAGTTGAAATGAAAGATAGAAGGGTTTGAACATAAACGATAAAGGGACAAAACAGGATAGTTTCCAAACTACAACCCTGAAATAATTTGGATAACAGAAAAGAAAAGAAAACAAACTACCATACCCCTTCTTAGTAAAGAGAGGAGTGACTTCCCAATTGCTGAGCTTGACATCTTAGCCACTGGTTTGCATATTAGCATGACTAGAGCTTCCACCACTGTCAGAAATATTCCCTTCAACAAATAAGTTCTGCATCCCCATGATTAACTCATTGCCTCCCACATATTGTGCAGTACCACATTCTGGTGAAGAACTCTGTAGGACGGTTGAGGTGCCAATGTTTTGCACCACAATCAATTTTTATTGAATCATCTTCTCTATTTCTCTTTTCAAAATACAAAAATCTTCAGTACTGTGACCTTGCATATTAGAATGATAAGAACATCATACATTAGGATTAAAATTTTTTGAATGTGGATCGGGAGTATACCGAGGGATAGGAATAATCATGTCCTATTATCTCAATGTTTGGAACAAAATGGTATAGGACTCCCCAATTGGCGTGAAATTATCTCTTGCCTTCCTCCTCATTGCGAACTCTGGCCTTGGATAAAACTTACATTTAGAGGTTCCTTGATAAATTTGTGGGGTCCGAGGATAACGTTGATGGACCGGGGCACGCCATTGTGGATAGAAAGATAGATGAGCATCCAATTGTGCATTGTTCAAAGGATACTAAGGAACTGCTGTAGACACATAATTTTTGTCCCTCCCCAAAAGCATTTTTTTTCATTTTTTACCTTATCCTATCGTGTACCCTCACCCATGTAATTAGACCTCACAAAAATACAAAAATAACCAAAATCCATAACAAATTGAGTCTTACTCTAGCAAAATTTATCCTAAACAACTTATACCTCACTACCATACCTTACCCCACAACCACCTACCCTACCTCACTACCCCACCCTCACCTTATTGGAATGGAATTACATTCACAATATACTTCTTCACTGAAATCACACACTGGGGAGACCTCACTAGACACTCACCTCTCTTAATGATTTTTCATGGACAAAAATTCATAGACAACACACCACTCACACCTCACAATACACGATCTGGGAACCTCACTATATATACAAAGAGTTCATCTTCCATTAACAGACACTATCCAACTCACGAAATCCACTATACGTACCTCACTGATATTTAGGAAAACTGGGATAGAAGAGAGAGTGGAAGGGAGAAATTGAGAGAATCAGGGAGAGAGGGAGCTAAGAGATAAAATGGGCAAACAGAGTTGAGGGAGAAAGGTCAGTTCTGTATTCGATTTACTGTTGCGGCGATGGTTTCACCGAAAATGCATCAAAACATCACCAAATCTGATCGAAATTACTAGAAAAAGGGCTACAGGATGACGACTGAACTTCAAATCCATTAATAGCCCAAGATCGGCATCAAATCAGTCTGTTAATCAGCCTTTTCTAATGAATCTGGCCGGAAAGAATGTTTTCTCGATTTTCGCGGGGACTATCTCGGGTTATTAGGTCTTCTTTTTGGGTTTTGATCGATTTGGAGTTGGTTTGAATTGAGGTTCCAAATCAAAGTTCTTAAGCGCGGATTATGTTCTTTCATTGAAGTATTATTGAATTTTGAAATCTTCGAATTGAGGTCCAATCCTATCCCTTCTTTTATTTCATTATTTATTATATTCAAATGCATCAAATGACGCGTTATTTGTTGCTTGATCTGTGTTGGTATTAAATATTTGCTTGTTTTGAATAGTGGTTGGTTCCCTTGAGTTTGGATCATATCATGAAATTATGTCTCGTTTGAGAATTAAAATTGGTTGTTTTGGGGGCGGAAATTGAAAATCAATAAGAGTGAACATTGTAGTATTTTGATACATTGTTTATGTTGAACGTTGATAGTATCCTGTTTAGGCTGAAACTAGTAGGAAAATTCTAGGCTTTGGGGTAGGAAACTCATAGGATTTTAATCATCAAACGTTCAAATATTTATGTTTGAGTGATTTTCTTTATTTTTATCATTTTTTTATTAAATGTATTCATTTAGTCGGGGATTGCCCTGAGGCTCGTTGTATTTATTCATCGGGGAATGCCCCAACGTGTCATGTTGGCGGCAGATGATCGTGATGAAGGCCCGAGGTGTCGGGTAGAATGTAGTTAGAATTAGCCTAGAATAGAGTAGGTTTATATTTTCGTATTTTTTTAATTTTATTTCGGGACTGTATAATTGGACTGAACACTAAATTTTGGATTGTTTTGTTTTATTTTGCTTGATTGATTGTTTTGCATGCTTTGTGTGGTTTATACATTCGTAGTGTTTAAATTAGCCGGTATGCTCCACCAAGCGACCGTGGTAAAACCACGGGATCGAGGGGTGCCTAACACCTTCCCCTCGGTCAAAAGAATTCCTTAACCGAAATCTCTGTTCGCAAACCAGTTTTATAGAGTCAAATCATTTTGAAAAGGATTTTCTAAAGGTGACTTGGCACACCCGATTATGCCAAGTGGCGACTTTGAGTTTTGATTGTTAAAAGTCCTTTTCGGAACAAATCTTCATCTTTGTTACTTTAATAATAAAAACCCTTTCGAAATTTAAAATGAATCTTTTTGGTTAAAAAAGGGGTGTGATAGCTCTGGCGACTCTGCTGGGGACTTTTTAGAATTTGAGCTTATTTTGGAGTTGTATCGGTTTAGTTTGGCACTATAGGTGTATAAACATTTTGTTTGTGTGGTTTTGTATTATTGTATTACCACTGTTGAGTGCCTACGTTCTCTTTTTTTTTTTAGTTTTTATCTTATGTGTTGCCACTTTATATCTGGCATCATGTGCATAACCTGAGTCATTCTTTCTGCAACAAGTCCGTAGTACACGTGTTGTACACGACCTCTAGTTGAGTCACCCTTATTTTAGGGGGGGAGTCGTCGGTGTTATGGAGTAGGTGGAAAGCAAAGCAGCCACTATCGACCATACGCTCCCCCGAACAGCCTTGTTAGTAAACCCTAACGTAGGTCAGCCTTTAGGTCATGCTTATGTGCATCATATTGAAGACCTAGCGGGACCCAATTGGTCCTTTGTAGGAAACTCACCTCTAAAGCATCCCTACGTGTTAAATGTTGCATCTTTGAGGGTAACGAGGTCATTTGACAGACTGATTTGGGCAAAAGCATGAGTTAGAAGCAAAGTGTGTAGGAAGGAAATTGTTGAAAAAAGGAAGAAAAAAGAGTAAAAAAAAAGAGATATGGTAGTTTTTAGGGTCCTTTATGGTTTTTGTTTTTCACAATTCAAAAATTCAAAAAAAATATTATTTTTACTTTTTGCATTCATTTCCCAAAAAATCAAAAACGTTAAAAAAATCTTCTTTTATTTCTTTAGTAAGCATTCACAATTCGAAAACTCCAAATTTTTTTTCCCTTCAATAGGAGCTTTGTACATTTTTATATAACAAAAATATCAAAAAGATTTTTTCTTTCATAGTTGTTGGTGTTAGTTTCTAATTAAAAATCCAAAAAAGATTTTATTTTCATCGTCTGTCTTTAGTTGTGACTCTCAATTCAGGGTTTAGTTTGTCATTTAATCCTTAATTGTCCAATCTGGTTGAGCTACGCACCCCTGATTCTCCTCTCTCGGGAGTGAGATATGTAGACAACCTATTGTTGGTTTGGGAATCTTATTTGAAAAAATTCAAAAAGATTTTCTTCATTTTATATTTAGAGTAAGTGTTTCATGTACATCTTTAAAAGAAAACTGGAAAAAGATTTTCCTTTAATAGGTTCAGATTTCATTTTCATATGAAATTTAAAACTAAAAACCCAAAAAAAAATTCTTTGGTAATCATAGATTTCACTTTGTATAGGGGATGTTAAAGCTGAAAAATTCAAAAACATTTTCGTCAATTCATTTGACAAATTGTTATTTTCTTTTCTTCTTAAAGTTTCGAGAAAAGGAAAAAAAAGAAAGAAAACAAAGAGTTTAATTGGCCATTTTGGCAAGACTTCATGAACTACGCATACCTGATTCTCCTCTTTCAGGAGTGAGATACGTAGGCGCCCTTCTTGGGTTCGGTGATCTTTTCAAAAAAATTAAAGAAAAAAAAGGAGAGATTTTGAGAAAGTGTTGAACTCTATCGCATTTGCTAGCTCTTGTTCAGTTAGTTTGAGGTGGTTGGTTTGTGGCATTTTGGATGGTCCTTCATATTGCAACAAGTCACAGAGAAGGTTATGGCCAACAAGGATACCGAGTTTGTTGTCACTAATTAGATAGGGAGTTCGGGAAAACAAAATTTAGGAGATAATGAAGAGATTCAGAAATTAAGGCAGCAAATAATAGAAATGCATCGAGCTTGGGCTAATGGGTTGCCGCCTCTTCCAGTTCCCATTGATAATTTTGAATATATTTCTAGCTTGCCTCCCATGTCATATGTACAATTTCCCAGTTTTGTTGATATGCCACAACATGCACCAGGATTGACTCCGGGGCAACAATATCCAACCACTTCCAATGTTCATTTTCTCATTCCCCAATCCAAGACTATTATATACTCGGCTCCACCTATTATTCATGCTTTTGCAGTGTCACCCTCACCTGAAGCTTCTACTTTTGATGTTCATCCACGAGTTGCTCCTCCTTACTCTACAAGAGAGCCTGCATTGAATATTACTGGCGATCAGTGTTACACTTTCGATCCTACATTCAAGTTGACTGGTCTTTACAGTGACACTCACCCACCTGAATTTACTCCTAACACTGAGAAACCTGTTATGACAAAAGAACAAAAGGAAATGACCAGAAAATTGAGAAGTTTAGAACTGGCTATAAAGAACTTGCAAGGACTTAGGGGTTACAAAAGTGTCTCATATAAGGACTTATGCATGTTTCCAGGTGTCAACCTTCCCCCTGGCTTTAAAATGCCAAAGTTTGAGAAGTATGATGGACATGGGGACCCAGTGGAACATTTGAGGCGCTATTGTAACCAATTAAGGGGTGCTGGAGGGAAGGAAGAACTACTCATGGCTTATTTCGAGGATAGTCTTTTAGGCCTAGCTTCGAAATAGTTTATTGACCAAGAAATTGACAAGTAGATTAGTTGGGATGACCTAGCTAGTAAATTTGTGCAACAATTTCAATACAATGTGGGGTTGATCCCTGACAAAAAATCCCTAGTATAAAAAAGAAGAATACTGAGAGTTTCAGAAAGTATGCGATCAGATGGCGTGAACAAGCTGCCAGGGTGAAACTGCCAATGAAAGAAAGTAAGATAGCAGAAGTATTTATTCAAGCGAAGGACGAAACATATTATCAACACTTGTTACCTGCATTAGGCAAGCCATTCATTGAGGTCCTTAAAATGGGGGAGATGATAGAAGATGAATTAAGACTGGTCGCATTGTGAGTTTTGCAACATTGAAAGAGACTACTCAAGCAATTCAAAAGGGTTCAGGAAGTGTTGGGGAGAAAAAGAATGAGGAAGATGCATCTGCTATTGTAGTTGGATAGCGGGAACGGTCAAGAAGACCCGTCGTCGTCACTCTCAGGCACAAACCCAAGTTCATCCCCAAGCTACACATAATCACTCCCAAAAGCCATTATACTCTGCTCCTCTACCTCCATATCCAGTATATAATGTACAACCTCATATTCAACCCCCATCTTACCCATAGTGGAACACACCAACTCCTCAGAGTCATCTTTTAACTCCACAAACATACCAAAACCCTTCTAAGCTTTTGATCCAAGTCAAATGATGAAATGAGGCAAAATTCAAGAGATAGATTCACACCAATTAGAGAGTCTTATACCAGTTTATTTTAGAGATTGGTATAATGGGGCATGATCACTTCTCTCCTTAGGTTCACTCTTAATCGGCATTCAAGAAATTTTGATCCTAATGCACGATGTGCGTATCATTTTGATTCTTAGGGTCATAGTATTGAAGATTGTCGAGATTTGAAAAGAGAAATTAAAAAGATGATTCAAGATGGATTGATTATGGTTCAGAACATTGATAGTGAGGAAAGCTCTAGTCATGCTGATATGCAAATCAATGGCTAAGTTGTCAGGCTGAGCAATTGAGAAGTCACTCCTCTCCTTACTAGGAAGAGGTCTGGTAGTGTGTTTTGTTTTATTTTCTCTTGCCCAAATTATTTCAGAGTTGTAGTTCAAGATCTATCTTGTTTTATCCCTTTGTCGTTATGTTCAAACCCTATCTTTTATTTTAATTAAATGGAGTGTCCCCTTTTCCTTTGTATTTTAAATTTGTGTTGTGTTGTTTGTTTTCTTTACACAACACATTTTATGTTGATTCTAGTGAAATGACATGCTAGCAGAATTTTCAGCCAGATCTTGAAATCCAGTTTAAGTATGAACATTGAATCAGAGGTTTGAGTTAGTAAAAGAGAACATCTGAGGAAATAGGTAGAGTGTTGAGATATTTGGTTACAAGTTGAAGCCTTCTTTAAAAATTAAAGCACTTCTTTTGAGAATCACAAGAATAACTTGGTCATCAATTCAAAGACATGGCTCAATTAGGTCAAATAGTGGCTGCGTGAACAGAAAAAAAATCATCTCCATAAAATCATGAGTCATTCAATGTGAGGAATGTACAACAAAGGTGGAGTTTGCTAAAGAAGTAGCGACGCACAGACTCAATCAAAGATAATGCTTAAAGGATTTCAGAAATGATCTCTGTCTCTCATTCATATTGCATGATATGTACTTGCATTTTCAAGGATTGATATGATGAAGGCATTTCATTCTGCTATCCAAACATCGTGTCATCCTTTGTTTACCCTATTTGAGTTTTAACCCTATTTTCTTTCATACCCCTCTTTTGGAATCAAGATAGAGTCAACAAAGCTCAAAAGAAAAGTGTCGAGCAAAGCAATAGAGTTAGAAAAATTTCAAAAAAAAAAGAAGACAAAAAAAATATGTCCAAAAACAAAAAAAGAGAAGAGTGTCAAGAAAAATAAAGTCAGAAAAGTTCCAAAGAGAAAGAGTCAACAAAACAGAAAAAATTAGAATTAAGTGAAAGAATAAGCCGCCAGAACTACGCGTGACCTGATTCTCCTGTTTTGACGGTGAGATACGTAGGCTGCCCTACTAAGGGCTCGGTCCAACAAAATAAACATTTTAGAGTCACCCAGTCAAAAGAAACTGGGGCATGAGTTAATCTTCATTGTTTGAGTTGATTCTAAAAGTTGTAAGTCCTACCCCACTTCAAGTGTCGTTTGGGCCACATGCCATTCTTTATTTCTAACCTATTGAAAACCCAAGTTATAACCAAAAAAAAAACCTTCAGATCAATCTTTGAGAATGTTAAGTCTAAGCATGCAATGAATGTGATGACACATTTTGGGAACTACTTGTCTTCCTCAGCAATAAGAATCAGGAGAGAAATAAATAATGAGAGAGTCTTATTGGTGAAAACCCTCATGGTCACCATAAGACGATAGTAAGTTGAGAGAAATAAAAATGAGAGAGTCTTAGTGGTGAAAACCCTCACAGGCACCATAAGACGACTATGAGTTGAGAGAAATGAAAATAAGAGAGTCTCAATGGTGAAAAAACCCTCACAGACACCATAAGGCAATGGTGAACTGAAAAAAATAAGAGAGGCTTATTGGAAAAAACCCTTCAAGGCGTCACTAGCCGAATGAGGTCTTAAATGCAATTGACCTAATGAAGCAACTCATTTTCAAGGTCATTAACTCAACAACAATTGGTGAAAGTGTGGATGGAAAGATCAGGCTTAATCCAAAATGCATGGCATAATCATTAGAGTTGACTGTCATTTTTAGATAAATTTTTACTTCTTTGTTTCAAATGGGGACATTTATTGTCTTTTCTTTTTTATTTTCTTGAGTCAGTTATCCAAATAAAAATCATTGTCGTTATTTTTCTATTGTCTTTGAGTCTAGTCCGTGTCAAAACAAGTGAGAAAAAAGATTTCAAAACTGGCTACCAGCTTCTTTAATTTTACAAAGCAAGACAAATGGCCAGCACATGAAAGAAACAAGATTGCAAGTCAGAACAAGGAGTGCAGAAGGTTGTTGTCAACAGAAAATTTGGGGAAATACTAAGGTTTAAAAGGATTGTCTGAGAAACATAGTAAAACAGAGATACTGTGTTTGTTTCAGAGTCACTCTTAATCATCTGAGTTTGAGTCAATGAAGCAACAAGTCAATGGAATATGCTAAGAGTTAGAATCTAGAGCAAATGTGACCAACGCAAGAGCGATCATCGCGAAAGCTAAAGCCGCAAACCAGCCACCACGTTTTATACTCACAAGTTTTCTTTGATGAAACAGAAAACATATTACCTTCAAAGTAGGGACTTTAGAGCATAAATATCAAGGGTTACAATGCCTCACTTTTACAAATGCAGGAAGCAATGTTGCTGCACAGGTTTGATAATCAAATCATGGTAAAAAATCATCACCTTATATCCCTCAGAGACACACTTTTTTGTCCAGGGATTTTAGTTTTCATTTGCTAGTTGATACACTTCTTAAATTGAACCTTCACTCCTAGGAGACGTACCTTCTAGTCGAGTCATTCCCCTTGATTCCTATAAGATGTACCTTTTAGTCGAGTCATTCCCTTTGACTCTTAGAAGACGTACCTTTTAGTCGAGTCATCTCCCTTTGATTCCTATAAGACGTACTTTTTAGTCGAGTTATCTTTCTTTGATTCCTATAAGACGTACCTTTTAAATGATTCATCCCCCTTGGTTCCTATAAGATGTACCTTTTAGTCGAGTCATCCCCCTTGATTCCTATAAGGCGTACGTTTTAGTCGAGTCATTCCCCTTGATTCCTATAAGATGTACCTTTTAGTTGAGTCATTCCCTTTGACTCTTAGAAGACGTACCTTTTAGTCGATTCATCTTCCTTTGATTCCTATAAGATGTACTTTTTAGTCGAGTCATTCCCCTTGATTCCTATAAGACGTACTTTTTAGTCGAGTCATCCCCCTTGATTCCTAGAAGACGTACTTTTAGTCGAGTCATCCCCCTTGATTCCTATAAGGTGTACCTTTTAGTCGAGTCATCCCCCTTGACCCCGAGAAGACGTACCTTTTAGTCGAGTCATCCCCCTTGATTCCTACAAGGCGTACCTTTTAGTCGAGTCATTTCCCTGGATTTCTATAAGACGTACCTTTTAGTCGAGTTATCTTTCTTTGATTCCTATAAGACGTACCTTTTAAACGATTCATCCCCCTTGGTTCCTATAAGACATACGTTTTATTCGATTCATCCCCCTTGATTCCTATAAGACGTACCTTTTAGTCGAGTCATTCCCCCTTGACCCTTAGAAGACGTACCTTTTAGTCGAGTCACTCCTTTGATTCCTATAAGACGTACCTTTTAGTCGAGTCATTTCCCTTGAACCCTAGAAGACGTACCTTTTAGTTGAGTCATCCCCCTTAGTTCCTATAAGACGTACTTTTTAGTCGAGTCATCCCCCTTGATTCCTATAAGACGTACCTTTTAGTCGAGTCATTCCCCTGATTCCTATAATACGTACCTTTTAGTCGAGTCATTCTCCTTGATTCTTATAATGATGTGACTATCACAAAAGTCCTTTAATGATAAACTGGAGCAAAATTTTATTCTTATGTTTGGAAATTCACTTTTCTGGAAAATGAAATCTCTTTATAATACTCTTTGTTTGGGATAATTTTCTTTTTAGTTTTGATGTGATTTCAGGAGCCCGCCTGAAGAACATGGTGAACATGATGAATAAATGAAAAGTCAAGAAAAATGGTGAAAATTTTAAAGTCAAGTAAAAAGTCGAATAAGTTGAAAGTAAAAAATAAAGGTGAAGAAGTTGAAAGTCAAGCAACAAGGCGAAGAAATTGCAAGTCAGGAGCCCGCCTGAAGAATAGGGTGATGAAACTCAAGTCAAGAGTCCAAAAGAAACTGCATAGATAGGACTTTTCTAATTTCAGTTATGTTTTTAACTTATAATTTTCATTTTTGATGTAATAACAGAGCCGCGGACCGGAACCTCGATGGGACCTCACTTGACTCTCCAACTTGGTTGTCCTTCTTCCTTTTGTTTCTTCCCTTTGAATAATGGTTGGGCCAAAATTCTGTCTCATTGTCTACTTCTTTGTATGAAAACACTTTGTGTTTACATGCAAAGAGGGGCATGATGTAGACACATAATTTTGTCCCTCCCCGAAAGCATTTTTTTAATTTTTTACCTTATCCTACCGTGTACCCTCACCCATGTGATTAGACCTCACAAAAATACAAAAATAACCAAAATCCATAACAAATTGAGTCTTAACCTAGCAAACTTTATCCTAAACAACTCACACCTCACTACCATACCTCACCCCCAACCACCTAACCTACCTCACTACCCCACCCTCACCTCATTGGAATGGAATTCCATTCACAATATACCCCTTCACTGAAATCACACACTGGGGGGACCTCACTAGACACTCACCTCTCTTAACGATTTTTCATGGACAAAAATTCATAGATAATACACCACTCACACCTCACAATACACAATCTGGGAATCTCACCATATATACACAGAGTTCATCTTCCATTAACGGACACCATCTCACTCACGAAAGCCACCATACGAACCTCACTGATATTTAGGAAAACTGGGATAGAAAAGAGAGTGGAAGGGAGAAATTGAGAGAATCGGGGAGAGAGGGAACCAAGAGAGAAAATGGGCCCTGTCTGAACTTCGAATCCATTAATACCCCAAGATCTATGTCAAATCAGTCTGTTAATCAGCCTTTTCTAAAGAATCTGGCCGAAAAGAACATTTTCTCAGTTTTTGCAGGGACTATCTCGGGTTGTTTGGTCTTCTTTTTGTATTTTGATCGAGTTGGACTTGGTTCGAATTGAGGTTCCGAATCAAAGTTCTTAGGCACGGATTATGTCCTTTCATTAAAGTATTATTGAATTTCAAAATCTTCGAATTGAGGTTCCGAATCAAAGTTCTTAGGCGCGGATTATTTCCTTTCATTGAAGTATTATTGAATTTCAAAATCTTTGAATTGAGGTCCAATACTATCCCTTCGTTTATTTCATTATTTATTATATTCGGATGCATCGAATGACGCGTTATTTGTTGCTTGATCTGTGTTGGTATTGAATATTTGCTTGTTTTGAATAGTGGTTGGTTTCCTTGAGTATGGATCATATCGTGAAATGATGTCTCGTTTGAGAATTAAAATTGGTTGTTTTGGGGGCGGAAATGGAAAATCAATAAGAGTGAATATTGTAGTATTTTGATTCATTGTTTATGTTGAACGTTGATAGTATCATGTTTAGGACGAAACTAGTACACAAATTCTAGGCTTTGGGGTAGGAAACTCGTAGGATTTTAATCATCAAACATTCAGATATTTATGTTTGAGTGATTTTCTTCATTTTTATCGTTTTTTTATTAAATGTATTCATTTAGTCGGGGAATGCCCTGAGGCTCATTGTATTTATTCACCAGGGAATGCCCCGACGTATCATGTTGGTGGTAGATGATCGTGATGACGGCCTGAGGCGTCGGGTAGAGCGTAGTTAGGATTAGCCTAGAATAGAGTAGGTTTATATTTCCGTATTTATTTTATTTTATTTTATTATGAGACTGTATAATTGGACTAAATACTAAATTTTAGATTGTTTAATTTTGTTTTGCTTGATTGATTGTTTTACATGATTTGTGTGGTTTATACATTCGTAGTGTTTAAATTATCCGGTATGCTCCACCAAGCGACCGTGGTCGAACCACGGGATCGAGGGGCGCCTAACACCTTCCCCTCGGTCAACAAAATTCCTTAACCGAAATCTCTGTTCGCAAACTAGTTTTAAAGAGTTAAATCATTTTGAAAAGGATTTTCTAAAGGTGACTTGGCACACCCGATTATGCCAAGTGGCGACTCTAAGTTTTGATTGTTAAAATTCCTTTTCGGAACAAATCTTCATCTTTGTCACTTTAACAATAAAAACCCTTTCGAAACTTAAAATGAATCTTTTTGGTTAAAAAAAGGGGTGTGACAACTGCAATGGAATATCTTGGATTTTGCAAAGCGGAACCTTGTTTCAGGTGAGCATGTGGATCTGATGTGTAAGTTCGGGTTTGAGGCTGATAGTATTTATGAGTTGGACCTCTCGAGCTCTACTTTGCCCCTGGAACGATGATAGGTACGTTATCCTTCTTGTTTCCTTCAGGACCTCTCAACTGATGACAATATCGTCCCAAGTGTTTTACGGAATCCCCATACCCATCATGTTCCTTAAATTTCAATATCTCAAAGTTAGGAGGAAGGTTGACACTTGAAGACATGCCTAGTCTTTATATGAAACATCTTTTTTACCTGTGAGTCCTAAGGAACTTTTCATAGCATTTTCTGCACCCTTCATTTTTCCAAACATTTTGTCTTGCTCTTCTACCATGTTAGACTTCTTGGTAAGAAATTTTAGTGGTCCAGTTAACTTAAAAGTAGGCTCAGGAGCATAGCAATGATCATCAAGAGTATTGAACATGGGTTCACTAGCGGTATGAAAAACCACAGCCGTTGGGCGGATGGCCAATGTGGAATCCTCAGTAGAGGGTTGAGCAGTAAAATCACAAATGGTATGTGGTGTTGGAAATGTAGTAGGCTTATATCGAGGAGCTAGAGAAGGAGTGGTGGAAGTATTGGGATACAGTTGACGTGAAACAAATTGCGAGACATGTTGTGGTATGTCAACAACAATGGGAAACTGACTTTGCAGTTGTGATGGAAAACTTAAGATATTGGCAAGGTCAATAGTGGGGAATAGATGAGGAGGTAGCCCACTGGCCCAAGCTCGATACATTTCCATCATTTGTTGTCTTAGTCTCAAATTTTATTCCTTTAAACTCTCATTTTCCTGACTCTTTGTTTGATCCATGAGGTCACTCTCCATATCCTTGTTGGACATAGTTAAACCTTCCTTAGATTCGGTGTGATGTGGAGGACCAGCCAGAATGCCACAAACCAACCACCTTAAACTAACCGGACAAGAGATAGCAAATGCGTTAGAGTTCAACATTTCCTTAAAATCTCTTTTTTTTTTGAAAAAGATCACCGAACCCAAGAAGAGTAATCTCACCCCTGAAAGGAGAGAATCAGGTGTGCGTAGTTCGTGAAGTTTGGTCACAAAAGGACCGATCAAATCTCTATCTTTTTTTTTCTTGAAACTTTAAGAAGAAAAGAAAATAACAAATTGTCAAAAGAATTGACAACAATCTTTTTGAATTTTTCAG
Source organism: Capsicum baccatum var. pendulum (assembly GCA_030864225.1). Taxonomy (NCBI): domain Eukaryota; kingdom Viridiplantae; phylum Streptophyta; class Magnoliopsida; order Solanales; family Solanaceae; genus Capsicum; species Capsicum baccatum. The sequence goes on from CM061550.1 coordinate 271,537,926, forward strand.
GTTCAACATCCCTATACAAAATGAAACCTATGATTACCAAAGAAAATCTTTTTGGGTTTTCAATTATGAATTTCATACGAAAATGAAACTTGAACCTATTAAAGGGAATTTTTTTGTGGTTTTCTTTTAGAGATATTTATGACACCTACTCTAATAAAGAGTGAATAAAATATTTTTGGATTTTTGAAATAAGATCCTCGAACCAACAATAAGTTGTCTACGTATTTCACTCTCTCGAGAGGAGAATTAGGGGTGCGTAGTTCATCCAAATTGGATAGTTAAGGATTAAATAATAGACTGAACCCTGATTAAACACGACTAAAGACAGACGTTGAACAACATCAATAAATTTTTTTTGAGTTTTCAATTTGACACTTCACATAAAACTGACAACAACTATGAAAGAAAAATCTTTTTGGTACTTTCTTCATATGAAATGTACAAAACTTCTACTAGAGGTCGATAGTGGCTTAGTTGGGGTGCACTAACAAGGCTATTCGGGGGAGCATATGGTTGATAGTGGCTGCGACAGCTTTCCACCTACTCCATACAACCCAACAATTTTCCCTCCTAAAATAAGGGTGACTTAACTAGAGGTCATGTACACACTTGTACTATGGACTTGTTGCAGAAAGAATGACTCGGGTTATGCACATGATGACAGATACAAAGCGGTAACACATAAGATAAAAACTGTAAACAAAGATCACATAGGCACTTGACAATGATAAAACAATAACACAAAACAACACAAACAAAATATCTATACACCTATAGTGTCAAACTAAGCCAATACAACTCTAAAATAAGCTCGAATTCTAAAAAATCTCCAGCGGAGTCGCCAGACCTATCACACCCCTTTTTTAACCAAAAGAATTATGATTTTAAAGATTAAAATAAGAAAGGTTTTTTATTATTGGGTGACAAAATATGAAAATTTATTTCGAAAAAGATTATTTACATTTTTCATTTCAGAGTCGCCACTTGGCATAATCGGGTGTACCTAGTCACCTTTGGAAATCCTTTTTCAAAACCGTTTTTGACTCTTTAAAATTGGTTTGCGAACAGAGATTCCGGCTAAGAAATTCTGTTGACCGAGGGGAAGGTGTTAGGTACCCCTCGATTCCGTGGTTCGACCACGGTCGCTCTGTAGAGTATATCGGTTAGCATGAACACTATGAATGTATAAACCACATAAACACACAATAATTAAACAAAAAACACAAATAAAATGAATCCCAAAAATATAATGTCCAGTTCAATTATACAGTCCAAAAATAAAAAATGCAGAAATGTAAACCTACGCTAACCTACACTAATCCTAAACTACGCTCCAATGCTTTACCCGATGCCTCAGGCCTTCATCACGAACGTTTTTCGGGTACAAAATACTTCGAGGCATTTCTCGGTGAATAAATATATACATGTGACCTCAGGGCATTCCCCGACGAATAAATACATTTGATTCAAAAAGCAATAAAACAAAGCCATTCTACACCTATTTCAAGCATTCAATATTCTACAAGTCCTAAATTTGTCTACCCGAACGTAAACTTTATCTATTAAGCTTTAGGCCTAAGATATGATCCTATTGAGTTCACAAACTTGATATTTATTCCGAATTAAACAAAACAACAATAAATCAAAATTAATCTAAATTCACCTTTTTTATCAATTTCTCAATTCCACTCCAAATCCATTCTCAACATGATTAAACCAATTCAACACGCAATCCACCAATCAAGTTTTCACATCAAAATCCAACATCAACCAATCACATAATGAAAATTCAAACGTGCCAAACAAACTCATTCACATTCACGTCAAAATTAACGGGAGAGAAGTTAGAATTGAACCTTGCCACTTTCGTTCAACTATTATTCGATTAAAGAGAGTTCGCACCCTGAAACCTCGAACCTAACCTTAACTCAAACTTGAAAATCAACCTGATATCTACAAATAGCAACCAGAAAGATTCAAGAACAGTGGAAAGACATTAATACAAAAACCAATCGCGACCCCCAACAGTTTCGCACCACTCGATGTCGCAAAAGAAAATCCGAACTGAATTTTGACTGCTTTCACCGAAATCTGGAATGGGGATTTAGTTTTTTGGTGATATTTAGTGTTTTTCGAGGAATGTTTGGATTGAAAACAAGGACTCTTTGCTACGTCGGAGCTCCGGCAAGATCGGCAGCAACCGGAAATGGAGACGTGATTAGCAACGATGAAATTTTCTGGTGAAAACTCATCCAAATTTTTTCTGTCGCACGTTTCTCTCGCAATTAAATTTGTTAGGATTTGGTTATTATTTGTTTTCTTGTGGGGAAAGTGTAGAGTGGGTGTGGGTGTATGATAAGGTGAGGAAAAAATGAATAAAATTGAACTTTGGAAGGGACAAAATTAGGTGTCTACAAGGACTATCTCAATGAAAATTAATAACTTGTTTAATTGTATATACATTCGACAAAATTTGTGTCTAGAAGATTAATTGTTGTATGTGTTGCACGTATTAGTTGCTATTTATACTTGTAAATAGCTGAACTATCTTAATGTAGGTTCTTTTTTTGATTTGTTACCCATAGCTGAACTGATCTATAATGGGCATTTTATCCCATTTCAGACTACTTTTGGATATTATGTTAATAATGTGTTCTTATGTATTTGTTTGCATTATTATAGAAATATTAAAGTAGCAGATGATCTGCATGTGCTGCACTTGCGTTTATATTTGTCTTTTCATACATGTATGTTGTTTATAAATGTGTAATCTCATAGCTAATTTTTATTCAAATATATTTTTGTATGTATGTTGTTTAATTGATTGATGCATCTCCTTTAATTTTATTATAGATGGCTGATCAGAATAATCACGATAGTAGTGACATATTGAGACAAGTGAGCTCATTAGCTTCATATGCTGCTATTCAAGTGGTTATTTGGTTTTGGACGTATGCTTATGAAATTGAAAATGATTGACGTACGATCACACAAGATATACGACTTGAAAGAGAGAAAGTTAGAGATGAATTATTCAGCCGTAGTATATTAAGAATGACCCCTTTATCTTTTACTGGTCTGTGTGAGATTTTAGTTAGAGATGGAGGTCTTAGACCAACACTTCAAGTTACAGTTGAAGAACAAGTTGCAAAAATACTTTACTTGTTAGCACATAATGTGACAAATTATGGGTTATCTTTCATTTTTCGATGATTTGGAGAGTCGGTTAGTCGCCATTTTCATGTTGTCCTACGAGCTATCTTGAGGTTATATGAAAAATTTACTAAACAACCTGATGGATCCCATGTTCCTTCTGAAATTGGTAGCAATAAAAAATTCTACCCATATTTTAAGGTAAACACAATTTAACATTATTTAAATTTAATCAATATAGAGAATGTTTACATTATTAATAGATATTATAATATTAGGATTGTGTTGGTGCAATTTATGAAACACATATACGTGTTAAAGTTTCACAACAAGAAGCACCAAAATATAGTGGGAGGAAAGATTATCCAACTCAAAATGTACTAGCTGCATGTACATTTGATTTAAAATTCACATATGTGTTAGCTGGGTGGGAAGGTACAACGTCTGATTCAAGAATCATGAAAGAAGCACTAAATAGCCAAGATCCACTAAAAATTCTAGAAGGTAAAATATTATATATATATTTATCCAGATTTAGGTATATATAATTAGTATATAATTAAATCTTTTACTTTTATGTCTAGGAAAATTCTACCTTGTTGATGCTAGAATCATGTTGAGAAGCGGGCTTATTACACCTTATCGGGGGAGCGATATAACTTGAAAGAGTATTCAAGAAATCCACCACAAAATTCTCGTGAATTATTTAATTTGCGACATGCTTCTTTGCGTAATGCTATAGAACGAGCATTTGGAATTCTTAAAAAGAGGTTTCCTATAATTTCTAGCTCAACTGAATCATCATACGGAATTGAAACTCAAAAGTTGATTATATTTGCATGTTGTGTCTTGCAGAACTATTTAAGAGGTGTAGATCCAAATGATGAGTTACTCGCTCAAGTTGATGCAGAGCTTATGAATGATAACACTGTGCATGAAGAAGTTTCAAATTCTAGGGACAGTAATGAAGAATTTAGAAAGGGGGAGTTGATTCGAGATGGCATAGCAATTGCCATGTGGACTAATTATCAAGATTAATTTTTTAGGAAAAAATTTAAGTGATTATTTGTGTGACATTTTTTATTTGGTGTTATTTACAAGTAATCTAGTGATGTTATTATTTTTACTACAAACATTATGTATAGTTGTTTCACTTTATATTATTTATTTTTTATCAATATTTATGTGTGACAACATTTTCTTTTTTTGAATGTTATGAATATTTATCTTAATTCTGTAGTGGTTGATATGGCGAAAAAGTCAAAGGAATTTACCTTAAGTGATCTAAACGTACAAAAGAATTTTGTATGTAATTGGACAAACACGATGGATGACACATTAGTTGATGCCTATTGTCATGAAGATGCACTTGGACATAGGGTTGGAGGAACTTTTACATCGCACGCAATGGATAACATTGTGAAGGATCTACGATTAAAATTTTCGAATAAGGTTATTAACAAGGAGAAAATTCATAATCAGATGAAAGCAATCAAAAGAAAATTTATCAAATATTATGACACATTTCATCAGTCGGGAGTGAGCGAATTTGCATGGGATCCGATCACGCATAAATGAGATGCTGAACCTGAAGTATGAGATCAACTAATTCAGGTAAATTTACATCCCATCACGACTAAGTATGTTATATTATAGTCATAACTAAATTTTTATTGTTGTGGCATGGTTAGTTTGAAGTGGTGAAATTCTTCAATAAACATGGATAAGTTACTTTTTTTAATACTCTCTCCGTTTAAAAGAGAATGACCTACTTTCCTTTTTAGTCCGTTTAAAAAAGAATGACCTCTTTCCCTTTTTAATTTTAATTTTCCACATGACATGTTTAAGACCATAAGATTAAAGAACATTTTGGTACATTTGACATATCTTTAATTTAACACTTCAAAAGTTTTCTTTATTTTCTTAAAATTCGTGCCTAGTCAAACTAGGTCATTCTTTTTGAAACAGAGGGAGTATTATTTTATTCAGTAATATTTTGCACTTATAATATATAGGTTAAGCCTCAAGCTGCTTAGCAGAAGAACAAGTCATTTTGAAATTATGAAAAGCTGGTGATGCTTTATGGAAAGGACAGAGCTACTGAAAAACATGCTGAGACTGGTTCAGATATGTTAAAAAAGAATGCTCGTAAAAATTTAAAAAAATCAAGTGCTGATTCATTTACTATTGATGAGATAGATGAAATGGGTTATATAAATACTGGCTCATTAAAAGATATGGAGGTACATGAACAAGGCGACCAAAGTCAAGCAACTAATGATGCACCTACACCGAATGTCTATTCAGAAGCACCAGCGCCTACCAGAAATAAAAAATCTAAACATGATCATCTTGAAGGCGTGACTGACATGTTGAGAGGTGGGATGGACAACTTGGCTGGTGCTATTAATTGGTTTTCACCCCTTCCACCTATTTCTGAGATGAGATATGGAATATGTTGGAGGAGCTGAATTTGGAAGCTGGTGTGAATACAAAGGCCTACATATTTCTTTGCCAAAATGCAAGTGCATGTCGCATACTTATAGGATGTCCAAAGGAGCAGCGCAAGTGTCTTTTAAGAGAAATGATGCCAGAAGATAATTAAGTTAACCTTCTATTTTTTTTTTACTTTATGATTTATATTATTGACAAAAATGAATATTTGAACTTTTGTTGGCACGTTTTGCACAAGGTTTACTTGTTTTGGGTTTGAATAATTCGTGAAGTGTTCAAGTGAATCTAACAAATGCTATTGATTGCTTAAATTAAAGTGTTCTTTGCATATGATATTGTTCTATGTTCGCATCCACAACTATATGCAAGGCCAACGATGGACCAGGTTGTGAACATGTTGGAGACTGAGATTGTCACACCCCAAATCCCATTGGAGCAGACTGGCACCCGTAGCCGAGGAGGCCCGGGAGAACCCGTTCATAACCTATACTTTCACATTCACATTACTTATGGAAATTAGAAATTTGGGCAGCACTTCGTTGTAAATAGAAGAAAACATTACCTGTATCAGCCCAGCAGACACGCATATATATATATATAAACAGTAATTGGCCGTCAGAGCCATCACGTCTATCAACCAAACACTCCTATGGCTGTACAATATGTCTACAAAAGCCTCTACATAGATACACAACTGAGTTGGGGTCGGGACAAACTCCCGCCCACAAAAGACTTTTATGCAAATACCAAAAGTACATATAGAGACGACTTGGGATGCCCCGAAACAACTGGAGCTCACCACTAACAACAGAACGTCCTGGCTCTTACTGCGGAGGTGTACGACCTGAAGTACCTGTTCCTGCAGGCATGAATGCAGGTCCCCCGTGAGGGACGTCAGTACGGAAATATGTACTGAGTATGTAAGGCAGTGAGTATCAAGATGAGATACAAAAGATCAACAAAAACCAGATACGAGTGAATAAACAGTATGAGTAGACCACACTTAAAAGAAATGATGGGATACCTGCACATTACTTTCATATCATTACTTCCCGTAATCCTTATCAATACATAACATATGTCATACAATGGCCAACTGATCAGTGGTACTAATACAATACATCAGGGACCACCCCTGGAATAGCATATATAGATAATCTTTATAATACGATGGCCAACTGATCAGTGGTACTAATACAATACATCAAATCATCAATTTAAAATATAGACATTCCATTTCATAATTCAATTAATCTTTGAGATTGGTTACTTTGTGGTCACACTTTATGGAACTTGAAACCATGATACCTCAATAGGAAAAACATGTAAATAGGTAATCAATATCATTAAGATGAAGTAGAGAATCATGGATACCTCATTAAACCATTTCGGAGTCAACAATAGTATATGGACGTTTTTGACTAGCCGGACATCTTAAAAGTGAAAACAAGTTCAATAGGTAGTGTCGAAGATCATATGATGTTATTATGTGTCATGTGTCGTAGGACAATGTTGGAAGCTTACTTGAGAGTGCCATGGGTCATTATTCATGCCAAAGAATAGATAGAGTATGTCTTACATACCTTGATATAACCACTTCAATACAAGTGACTTCCCGTACTCTTCGAACACTTATCTACAATAAGTCATTTGTGGCAACAAGTATTAGCAACCAAACCTTACCATTTAGGTATTAACTTCACCAAATAATGTCTAGGAAATAATCCTTTAGCTCATCAATAAGAGTACTTCATACATCCTCTTATACTCTTATTACATTCACATATCATGCATTTTCATGAAATATCCCTCAACATCACTCTTAGCCTTTATTTCCCTTCTTAATCACCATCCAATACCAACATGATCACTAGGCATACATAACCACTAATATAATGATATATCACCACAATTCATCCTCCATAATCCAATACAGCAACTTCCATAATTTACAGCAACTTCCATAATTTACTACTAACAATTTATACACAACCAGTCATAACTATGTTTCTAGTTATCTTCCAACATCAAGACAACACTCATAATCCTTTATAAATACTTATTCATGGATAAGAATTAAGAATAAACAATATTCATACCTTAACAATGAACTCTTGTATTTATGATCCTCCTTACATAACCATGGGGTGCTTCTTGAAGCTTCCGAGATGGTGAACACAACTACGGAACCAATTTGAATTTTCTACGGTTGAATCACAAAATATTTGGGGTTGAAATTGGTTAGGGTTCCCACCTTTCCTAAAATTTGGATAAAATCTGATAAAATTGAGGCTAAGTGCAGGTTTTTAAGACCAAATTTTCGTCCAAATAGAAAATGACCATTGTGCCCTAAAAATTGAAATAAATCCCGAATCTGTCCCCAGTGGACAGTTTTGACAGGCTGAAGTAAATCGATCATAACTCTTTGCTCCGATATCGGATTTGGGTGAAATTGGTATCATTGTAAAGATAATTAAGAGGTCTTTCATTTCATATAAATTAGGCCACCCAGTTCGTCCTGTACAAGGAGTTAGGATCGTTTGAAGTTGACCCTAAAAATCTGTTTTGAGAGGCTGAAGTAAAACGCGTATAACTCCTTACGTAGATATTGTATTTGGATGTAACCAATTGCATTAGAAAGAAGACTCAAAGATCTTTCTATTGATATATGGTAGCTCACCCAGTTCATTATATTGAGGAAGTTATAATCGTTCAAAGTTGACCCAAAAACTGGCAGGCCTCAGTATTTTCCTGCTAATTTACTGTTCACAAAAATCTGTTTTGAGAGGCTGAAGTAAAACGAGTATAACTCCTTACTCAGATGTTGGATTTGAATGAAACCAATTTCATTAGAAAGAAGACTCTCGGAGCTTTTCGTCTATATACAGCAGCCCACACAGTTCCGTTTGCACAAGGAGTTATGATCGTCTCAAGTTGGTGTGCCTAGCTGCAGAAATTTTCCTGCAGAATCACTGTTCACAGGCTTCCCGGCCACCGATTTGAAATTTCGAACGTGCTCGCTTATATGAAATACTCCTCTGTTTTGGGCAAACTTTATATCGTTGGAAAGCTTATTCCAATACCTACTCATACAACTATTGACGGGATACTTACGAACACCATAAACTTAATTTAACTCATACGCAAGTCTTTAGGACTCCATATAATCGCGATAAGTGTACGAAAAAAATTTACGGGGTGTTACATTATCCCCCTCTTAAGAACATTCGTCCTCGAATGTTAGCATAGTTACTCAATTAAGACATGTCCAAGCTTACAATTAACATATTCATCATCATAACATCCTTGCATAAAAACAAACACTTACTTGTTATTGTTCTTCTTCCGTCTCATGAACTTCCTCCTCATCGTTGAATAGGTAAGGGTACTTAATCTTCATCGCTTCCTCGGCTTCCCATGTGATCTCCTCAACTTGTTGATTCCTCCAAAGTACTTTTACCGATGCTATCTCTTTATTCCTTATCTTTTTAATTTGGCGATCAAGAATAGCAATAGGCATTTCTTCAAAAGTTAGATCTTTTGTAATTTGTACATCTTCCGTAGTAGTGATGTGCGATGGATCTCCAATGTACTTGCGAAGCATCGAAACATGAAATACAGGATGAACTGCTGAGAGCTCTTGAGGTAGCTCTAACTCATAAGCAACCTGTCCAAATCTTTGAATGATCTTATACGGACCTATGTATCGTGGACTTAACTTTCCTTTCTTGCCAAACCTCATCACTCCTTTCATCGGTGATACTTTCAAGAATACCCAATCATCGATAGAAAACTCAAGTCCTCTTCTTCTAACATCCGCATAAGATTTGTGTCGACTTTGAGCTATTGCAAGCCGTTGTTGGATCACTTTAACCTTCTCCATTGCTTGATAAACAAGATCCGGTCCAAATAAGACCGCATCACCTGCTTCAAACCATCCTATTGGCGATCTACACTTTCTTCCATACAATGCTTCATATGGTGCCATTTTGATACTTGAATGATAGCTATTATTGTAGGCAAACTCGATAAGAGGTAGGTGATCATCCCAGTTGCCTTTGAAATCTAATACACATGCTCGTAGCATGTCTTCAAGTGTCTGGATGGTACGTTCCGCTTGTCCGTCCGTTTGAGGATGAAAAGCCGTACTTAGATTTACTTGTGTCCCCAAACTCCTTTGAAAAGACTTCCAGAAATTCGCGGTAAATTGGGCTCCTCGATCGGATATAATGGAAATTGGAACTCCATGCAACCGAACGATCTCCTTAATATACAACTTCGCATACTCTTCCGCCGTATAAGTTGTCTTAACTGGTAAGAAGTGCGCAGATTTGGTAAGCCTATCAATGATCACCTATATGGAATCAAACTTCCGATATGTACGAGGCAAACCCGTGATGAAATCCATATTGATCTTGTCCCACTTCCAGACTGGAAGATCTATACATTGCATGTAACCACCGGGTTTCTGGTGTTCTACTTTGACTCTTTGACAATTCGGACATTCAGCTACAAATTCGGCAATATTCCTCTTCATGTCATTCCACCAATATATTGCTTTCAAATCTTGATACATCTTAGTCGACCCTGGATGGATGGAATACCTTGAACAGTGTGCTTCTGTCATAATTCTCTTTCTTAGCTCAACTACATCAGGTACACATAAACGATTCTGACACTGAAGCACTCTTTCTCGCGTAAGCTCAAATGCCTTTGTCGTGCCACTCTGCACATCCTCCTTAAGCTGCAATAAAATTGGATCTGCATACTGCTTCTCTTTCACTTCAGCTATCAATGAAGATTCCGCTGCATTACGTACAATAACCTCTTCATCTGGAGTTTCGAGAAGTCGAACTCCCAAATTAGCTAGTTGGTGAAGATCCTTAATAATCCCCTGCTTTTCTATAGATGCCATTTTAGACTTACGACTCAGTGCATCCGCTACCACATTCGCTTTCCCTGGATGATACAAGATATCAACATCATAATCTTTCAACAATTCAAGCCATCTCCGTTGCCTCAAGTTTAGATCTTTCTGACTGAAGATATATTGCAGGCTCTTATGATCGGTATATATGTCAACATGAACCCCATATAAGTAGTGGCGCCATATCTTCAAAGCAAATACAACTGCAGCTAGCTCAAGATCATGCGTGGGATAATTCCTCTCATGAGGTCGCAACTGTCTAGAGCCATAGGCTATTACTCTACCATGTTGCATTAGTACGCATCCTAAGCCAATTCTCGAAGCATCACAGTACACTGCATACCCTTTTGTGCCTTCAGGAAGTACCAATACCGGTGTAGAAGTCAACTTGCTCTTCAGATCCTGGAAACTCTTTTCACAGGCTTCATTCCATTGAAACTTGGAGGCTTTATGCGTCAACTTAGTCAAAGGTGCAGAAATAGAAGAAAAACCTTCAACAAACCTTCTATAATAACCTGCCAACCCGAGGAAACTACGAATCTCCGTAGGCGTCGTGGGTCTTGGCCAATTCTTCACAGACTCAATCTTCTGAGTGTCAACTTTTATGCCTTCACTGGATACAATATGGCCCAAAAATGCCACTGACTTGAGCCAAAACTCACATTTAGAAAACTTCGCATACAGCTTACGATCACGAAGAATCTGCAATGTCTGCCTTAAGTGATTAACATGGTCCTCTTCTGATCTAGAGTAGACCAGAATATCATCTATGAAAACTATCACGAACACATCTAGAAACGGCTTAAACATCCTATTCATCAGATCCATAAAAACTGCGGGTGCATTTGTCAGCCCAAATGACATAACCAGGAATTCATAATGACCATACCGTGTTCGGAAAGCTGTCTTGGGTATATCTTTATCCTTGACTCTCACTTGATGATAGCCTGATCTCAAGTCAATCTTGGAAAAACACTGGGCACCCTGCAACTGGTCAAATAAATCATCAATTCGGGGAAGGGGGTACTTATTCTTGATAGTCACCTTATTCAATTGCCGATAGTCAATACACATCCTCAGCGAACCATCTTTCTTACGCACAAACAATACTGGTGCTCCCCAAGGGGACATACTAGGCCTGATGAATCCCTTCTCTAGCAAGTCTTTCAGTTGCTCTTTCAATTCTCGCAACTCTGCTGGTGCCATTCTATAAGGAGGTATTGAGATTGGCTGTGTGTCTGGCAACAAATCAATACCAAACTCCACTTCTCGTTCAGGAGGTAAACCTGGTAGTTCTTCAGGAAATACATCAGGAAATTCATTCACAACCGGAACGGTCTGAAAAGTTGGCGGCTCTGCCTCTGCATCCCTTACTCTAACCAGATGGTATATGTACCCCTTGGAAATCATTTTTCTTGCCTTAAAGTAAGAAATAAATCTACCTCTCGGCGCGCCAACATTACCCTTCCATTCAAGGACTGCCTCATTTGGGAAATGGAAATATACCTTCTTAGAACGGCAATCTACTGTAGCATAACAAGACGCTAACCAATCCATGCCCATAATAACATCAAAATCTACCATTTCCAACTCAACAAGATCGGCCAAAGTATCACGACCACAAATATTCACAACACAATTTCGATAAACATTCCTAGCTATAAGAGATTCCCCCACTGGCGTTGATACTTCAAATGGCTTGGCTAATAATTCGGGTTTTCTTCCGAACCTTCCCGCAACCAAAGGAGTAGCATACGATAATGTAGAACCAGGATCAATTAAGGCATACACATCAAATGCAAAGATGGACAACGTACCTGTAACCACGTCTGGAGAAGCCTCTAAATTTTGCCGATCCGCTAGGGCATACACACGGTTCTGAGCTCCGCTAGCACTAGCTACTCCTCTATCACCTCTACCATGACCCATAGGTTGTGCACCCCTACTCAAAGGAGGCACCGAAGATGACGCAACAGCTGATCCGGTAGGTCGTGTTATACTACCTGTGGTCCTGCGTGGGCAATCTCTAGCCATATGCCCCGGCTTACCGCACTAAAAGCAATTATTCGTCCCAAGCCGACATTCGCCAAAGTGAAATTTTCTACAAATGGGGCACGGGTGTCGTGGAGGTCTCAATTGACTCATACTCCCTTGCCCTTGATACCCTACTGTTCGCGAACTCTGATTTTCACTGCTTTTCCCGAACTGATTACCTCTGAACCTTTGAAATTGCGGTGGAGCACTAATTGCAGGATAAGAAGATAACGGGCTAGGCAATCTATGAGAGAACGAAGGCCTAAAACCTCCCTGAGATGCCACAAACTGCCCTATAGCTCTGGGCCGCTTAGAATATCCTTTTTCTGATTCCTGGGTTCTTCTTCTTTGCCTCTGCTCTTCCATCTTCTGAGCAAAAGCTTGTATCCTCGCTATATCCATGTCCTTGTTCAAAGCAGCAATGGTACAATCTCTAACCAAGTATGGTTCCAATCTATTCACATAGTGATGAACTCTGTCGTCCATAGTAGCTACCACATTAGAAGCATATCGAGACAAGGAGTTAAATCGAAGACTATACTCTCTTACACTCATATTACCCTGACGAAGATTCAAGAATTGATCTGCACGGGCCTGACGAGTCTCAAATGGAAGATAATGATCAATAAATGCATTTTTGAACTCTCCCCACGTAGTTGGAGGTGCATCAATACCCCTAGATCGTTTCCAATCCTCGTACCACAATATAGCCTCTCCTTTCAGTCTATATGCTGCTAGCTCAACCATCTCTTTACCGGATACATGCATAACATCTAGAACCCTTTGGGTTTGATCGACAAAGTCCTGCGGGTCTTCATTAATATCTGATCCGGTAAAAGTAGGAGGATCCAATTTCAGAAAATCCTGAGTCCGAAGGCTAGCTGCTCTATCCATACCACTAGAACCCGTGGTAGGAATAGCTTGCCCTTGAACTTGACCGGCAACTATACGCGTCAGAAGTTGTACTGCATCCCTCAAATCTCGATCAACCACATTAATAGACGGCCCTTCTGGAGGAGAAGAAGCGCCTGATATATGCTCAGCTTGAGACTCACTTTGCTCAACTTGTGCCGGTGGTGACTTACTAGTACCTTCTCCGGCCACTGCATCTACTCGTTTCCACTTATTCTTTCTCCTTGTAACCGGCATCGTCACTATAATAAATAAAAAAGAAACAATTGGATTAAGCGATTGATTATGACTTTATCTCTAATATGGGATCTATTGCACGATCTAAGAAATGAAGAGTGGAAACAATCCCTAAATGTCCAATAGCCTCCTGTTTATAGATGTGGTGCACAACACACCGATAAACGAGATTCTACGTAGACACGGCTTTGTAGACTCACTAGGACGAACTTCTCTGATACCACTTCTGTCACACCCCAAATCCCATTGGAGCAGACTGGCACCCGTAGCCGAGGAGGCCCGGGAGAACCCGTTCATAACCTATACTTTCACATTCACATTACTTATGGAAATTAGAAATTTGGGCAGCACTTCGTTGTAAATAGAAGAAAACATTACCTGTATCAGCCCAGCAGACACGCATATATATATATATATAAACAGTAATTGGCCGTCAGAGCCATCACGTCTATCAACCAAACACTCCTATGGCTGTACAATATGTCTACAAAAGCCTCTACATAGATACACAACTGAGTTGGGGTCGGGACAAACTCCCGCCCACAAAAGACTTTTATGCAAATACCAAAAGTACATATAGAGACGACTTGGGATGCCCCGAAACAACTGGAGCTCACCACTAACAACAGAACGTCCTGGCTCTTACTGCGGAGGTGTACGACCTGAAGTACCTGTTCCTGCAGGCATGAATGCAGGTCCCCCGTGAGGGACGTCAGTACGGAAATATGTACTGAGTATGTAAGGCAGTGAGTATCAAGATGAGATACAAAAGATCAACAAAAACCAGATACGAGTGAATAAACAGTATGAGTAGACCACACTTAAAAGAAATGATGGGATACCTGCACATTACTTTCATATCATTACTTCCCGTAATCCTTATCAATACATAACATATGTCATACAATGGCCAACTGATCAGTGGTACTAATACAATACATCAGGGACCACCCCTGGAATAGCATATATAGATAATCTTTATAATACGATGGCCAACTGATCAGTGGTACTAATACAATACATCAAATCATCAATTTAAAATATAGACATTCCATTTCATAATTCAATTAATCTTTGAGATTGGTTACTTTGTGGTCACACTTTATGGAACTTGAAACCATGATACCTCAATAGGAAAAACATGTAAATAGGTAATCAATATCATTAAGATGAAGTAGAGAATCATGGATACCTCATTAAACCATTTCGGAGTCAACAATAGTATATGGACGTTTTTGACTAGCCGGACATCTTAAAAGTGAAAACAAGTTCAATAGGTAGTGTCGAAGATCATATGATGTTATTATGTGTCATGTGTCGTAGGACAATGTTGGAAGCTTACTTGAGAGTGCCATGGGTCATTATTCATGCCAAAGAATAGATAGAGTATGTCTTACATAACTTGATATAACCACTTCAATACAAGTGACTTCCCGTACTCTTCGAACACTTATCTACAATAAGTCATTTGTGGCAACAAGTATTAGCAACCAAACCTTACCATTTAGGTATTAACTTCACCAAATAATGTCTAGGAAATAATCCTTTAGCTCATCAATAAGAGTACTTCATACATCCTCTTATACTCTTATTACATTCACATATCATGCATTTTCATGAAATATCCCTCAACATCACTCTTAGCCTTTATTTCCCTTCTTAATCACCATCCAATACCAACATGATCACTAGGCATACATAACCACTAATATAATGATATATCACCACAATTCATCCTCCATAATCCAATACAGCAACTTCCATAATTTACAGCAACTTCCATAATTTACTACTAACAATTTATACACAACCAGTCATAACTATGTTTCTAGTTATCTTCCAACATCAAGACAACACTCATAATCCTTTATAAATACTTATTCATGGATAAGAATTAAGAATAAACAATATTCATACCTTAACAATGAACTCTTGTATTTATGATCCTCCTTACATAACCATGGGGTGCTTCTTGAAGCTTCCGAGATGGTGAACACAACTACGGAACCAATTTGAATTTTCTACGGTTGAATCACAAAATATTTGGGGTTGAAATTGGTTAGGGTTCCCACCTTTCCTAAAATTTGGATAAAATCTGATAAAATTGAGGCTAAGTGCAGGTTTTTAAGACCAAATTTTCGTCCAAATAGAAAATGACCATTGTGCCCTAAAAATTGAAATAAATCCCGAATCTGTCCCCAGTGGACAGTTTTGACAGGCTGAAGTAAATCGATCATAACTCTTTGCTCCGATATCGGATTTGGGTGAAATTGGTATCATTGTAAAGATAATTAAGAGGTCTTTCATTTCATATAAATTAGGCCACCCAGTTCGTCCTGTACAAGGAGTTAGGATCGTTTGAAGTTGACCCTAAAAATCTGTTTTGAGAGGCTGAAGTAAAACGCGTATAACTCCTTACGTAGATATTGGATTTGGATGTAACCAATTGCATTAGAAAGAAGACTCAAAGATCTTTCTATTGATATATGGTAGCTCACCCAGTTCATTATATTGAGGAAGTTATAATCGTTCAAAGTTGACCCAAAAACTGGCAGGCCTCAGTATTTTCCTGCTAATTTACTGTTCACAAAAATCTGTTTTGAGAGGCTGAAGTAAAACGAGTATAACTCCTTACTCAGATGTTGGATTTGAATGAAACCAATTTCATTAGAAAGAAGACTCTCGGAGCTTTTCGTCTATATACAGCAGCCCACACAGTTCCGTTTGCACAAGGAGTTATGATCGTCTCAAGTTGGTGTGCCTAGCTGCAGAAATTTTCCTGCAGAATCACTGTTCACAGGCTTCCCGGCCACCGATTTGAAATTTCGAACGTGCTCGCTTATATGAAATACTCCTCTGTTTTGGGCAAACTTTATATCGTTGGAAAGCTTATTCCAATACCTACTCATACAACTATTGACGGGATACTTACGAACACCATAAACTTAATTTAACCCATACGCAAGTCTTTAGGACTCCATATAATCGCGATAAGTGTACGAAAAAAAATTTACGGGGTGTTACAGAGATACTTGTTCCAACCATACCAGAAAGACCAATTTCTCTCATTTCTGATCATCGATGAAACTGGTAGTTACTTCTGCAGTGAATATCTAATTATGTGATGTGATATTTTCGATTTTAGAGCTTTTACATTTGTCCTTGATCCAAGGATCTTCTTGTTAAGAAGTCTATGTTGCTTGCCTTCAGATGTCTATGTTGTTGTTTAATACTGCAGTGATTATCTACTTATGTTGATGTTTTTAAGTTTTAGAGCTTTTACTTTTGTCCTTGGAACTTAGGAACTTGTTATTCTGTTTCTCTGTTTCTGTTGTTTGGCTTAAGAAGCTTATGCTGCTACTGAAGCATAATATTTTCCTTGTTACATGCCCATCTTTTTTAAGTACCAGAAATGTTTTCTCACTTTTGGATTTCTTCTGTTGTACTTGGCAAATGACAACTCGTTTTCAGTGTTGAAACAACTAGAAAAAAATGCACGTTTGTATCTATTGATTTCTTTGTAGTTTTTGTCCAAAAACACCAAAAATGATAGTATCTGGTATGTCTTGCATGTACTTCAACTGTTCTAATAGATACTTGCGACCTTCCACCAGCATAACTATCTGGTAACTCTGCTCATAAGGCTTGGCAGATGGAAAGAAATCACTGTGTTTTTTTCTTCTCTTTAGGATTTGAATCCGAGACCTCATGGATCTTCAAAATACTAGTTGGTCACAAATAAATGGTCTGCATTTAGATAACATACTAGACAAAGGGCTTCAGGTTTTTCTCAGTTATACTTGATGGCAACCTTTCACTTCTCAAATTCATGTTTGTCTTAGAATAAGTATATGGAGCATCTTTCCATGCTTATGTACTCCCTCTCCCGCACAGTGTCATGGGCTCGTGGTTTATGTACCTTCTAGAATCAAATGGCTTAATTCCTTTTTCCATAGGATCCTCAGTTTTGGACCTACAAACCATTATCTGATCTGATGGTCCGTGCAGCTGCTGATGATGTTCGATTTCTTCCTTACGTATTCCATAAGATGATAGTAGTGCCAAAACATATATGTTGTTTTGTATGGATATTTTTTTATATAATCAGAGAATTTTCTTATCCTTCATAATTATATTAAGGCATTGGATCCTTGTCCTGACTTTTGCTGGGTTTGATCACCTAATTAGTAGAGAATTAAGCTACCCGTGAAAAGTATAACACAAGAAGTGTTAGATGTGATTCATGAAAGTGGAAGGCTGACTGGATTAACCTATTTTGGAGGCATGAATTGAAAATAGTAGCATGATTTTGAAAATTTAATTTGTGAAAGTCTGCAGCTTATCAAATTTCTAGACATTCTTAATCAATAAAATGTTAGTGCATTTTTGCTAAAATGTGTTGGTGCATCTGTTCCTTTATATTAACTTACTTCCAACAGCGAAAGAAAGTTGCATTTATATTACAGTGATTGCTTATCCTTCGATGTTGTACAAATAGCTTATTATCTTATAAAGGAACAGATGGAGAAGAAGAGCTCACCAGATGGCCATATCACTATTGAGCGCCTTCTTGGAGATCCATGCTATTGTGGTACTCAATGGCGGAACCACCTTGTAATTAAGGGGTTCATTCGAACCCCCTTCGATGAAAAATTATGCTATTTATATATGGTTTAAATTATTTTTTATGTATATATAGTTAGTGTTGAACCCCTTCGGCTAGCTCGTGTGCTTACTTTTTTCAATTTTGAACCCCCTTAGTAAAAATTCTGGCTCTACCACTGATACTATGCCCTGTTCAACTTCTCTTTATCTTTTCCCATGTGGTGACTGCACCAAATATCTGAATGTTGAGTAGTTAAATGCAAGAACTCCCACTGGATGACCAGTTAAGTTTGGTTTGTTTTTGGTTCCTGGATACATTTTGATTTGGCTTTGAGAACTAGTTCTATAAAATATAAGTGTCACTGGTTATGGTTTTCGTTAATAAATAAATAAGATTCTTGTATTTTTTTTTCAAAGCAACAGCTGATAGTGCCAAGAATAATAGAAGACATCATCTAGGATTCTGGTAGTGATTATGCTTGCTCTTGTGGTCTTTAATCATTAAAGACAAAAGAGAAGAATTGCAAAGTTTCCTCTTTGAAGTGCTTCTCTCTCTTTGAGGAATGTGTTTTCAACATTGTGTTAGCCATGCATATTAAGAGATGGCATTGGAAATTGATACTGTTTGTAAGTTTTGACTAGGGAACAAATTAATATGCACATTTCAAGTTGTTATGGTAATGAATATCAAACAATCTTTTCTGGTTAGTTCATAACTTTAAACTAAAAATAATGAAAACAAATGAAGCAACAATTTTATAGTTCTATAGCAAGGACTCTTCTTGTTACTGACAAGTTACTATACAACCTCAAATATGCTCTTTGACAAGTGACAGTACAAAATGATTTTTTCATAGATCGAACATTTTTTACCAGTGTAGATGCTCTTTGAATGTGTTTTTATATGTCAGTGACAACACAAAGAAAATTCTGCTCATAGTTAATAAAAAAATACCCCTAATTATTTTAAATTTTAAATTTATAATAATCAGGGGTATTTTAGTGAAATTACCCGTTACGATACAATTTCATACCATCAAACCAAACAAAAAAACTGTTATTAAATAGTAGTGAACTATACAGTCTATCCAAACATTGTATTGTACTATACTATATAGTACCATACCATTCCATACTGTACCGTACATTATGAAACCATGACAAACCATCATCCAAACAGAGTGTAAAGAGAAAACATATTGAAAATAAAGTGCTACTGTTATTATACTACATCTATTTAAGAAGCAAAAACACTTTCAGTAACAACTTGACAAAATAAAATATAAAAAATAGACATTACACTAATGAAACATTAAAGAAATTCTTACATCAATCACTATTTTCTTCTCCTTCACCAATTCAATTATTTTGGTTGTTCGATTTTAATGCAGCGACAGTCAAATCTCTCAAATCTACAAAACAAAATCTTAAAACTCAATTTGCATAACCTGCATATCCTCAGTACAAATACAACATTCACAAATTGATATGCTTTCAGTAGTTATTCAACTAAGAAAATAAATTTGAGTTAACATTTAGAACACAAATAAAGCCCTACTTCTAAAGATAGATGAAAAGGTTAGGAAACCCCAACTATTCAGGTGTCATAGTGAAAGGTTATAACAATAACAAAAAAAGAAGCGGGATATCGAAAGTCCTTGTTATCATTTAGGTTTGATAATTAATTACAGCTAGGTTTAGTCTAACATTTAGGTAGCACGTACAAGAATATCTATAAGAGGTTCATATCTAAATTGGATGATGTCCGAACTAGTTTTAGAATACAGTTTTATTGTAAAAGAACTTTCACAATCCGCTTGAAAAACACTTATGCTATGAAAACTTAAATATTTAGAAGTGATCTTTGACATGATCCAATGAAGATAAAGTTTAAAATCACGTAACTATTAATAGGTACTTCCAAGTACCACTTATAGAATTCCATTCAAATGTAAATTTGAACACCTTCCATTATGTTGCATTCCTCCTTCACCTCTCTTGATACATACAACATTACCTCAAACATATCCAACTTTTTATTTCCTACTGCTAAATACATAAAATCATATAATAACCATGATTGATTGCTTTAAAGATAATCAACAATATAAAATAACAGAAAATGCATCAAGAATCATTTGAAAAAAGTCCACAAACAATATACATACATATATATATATATATATATATGTATATGTATATGTATATGTATATATAGAAGTGTTAATGTATTACAAATTCTATTGGATTGTAAAGGAGTCAGATTTGGCAGGGTCAAACCCAGAGAAATAAAAACTATCCTTCCCAAACTGCATACATATAGAAACAACTAGTAACTTTCACAGTAAAAGTTTAAGAAATAAGAAATAATTAGTAGAACGTAAATTCCACAATAAAAGTTCAAATAATAAGAATAAAATCGTTAAAAAGGAGAATAGAATAAAAATGGTTAAAACAATAATGTGGTTCTGATAAGCATACAACCACTTATGTGTAGGAACTTCTGTTTTACATCTAAGTTGGTTCATCGTTCGTAAAATTAAATGATGTTCCATTACAAGATAGATAATTTTTCCTTCAATTGATTTTTTGAGGGGTTAATGTCTCCCCATAGTGATATTTTGGCTCACTTTGTTCCATCTATTGTCCTCAAATTCAAGAAAAAACATATCAAGATTCAATTTTGATAATTTTCCCTGTATATTCATTTCAATTTCTTACTAAATAATTCTTATGTGAGTGTCAAAATAGATGAAAACCAGTAAAATAAAGCAAAATGAAGTGATAAATTCAATTAAAGAGATACAACCAACTTTTAAGAAGAAAGAAAATAGTTATTGACTCACATTGTCAATGACTCTTCAACATCCTCATTTATCTACTACAAATAGGTAAAGTCTTTTAAATTGTCTTGTTATCAGATTTGTAAGCTGCATTCTAAGATAGATTTTTAGAATCAATTCATCAAAAACTCTGATTCTACTTGTAAAAGACACGTGATGATGGATAAAATTGTTGAAACATGTTTACCTCATAGCTCTATGATATGTTGTAATGGAGGAGAAATTATGACTATAAATAGGGGTGCAGATGCACTAAGCATTGAGTAAGTTACACCTCAAACATTACTGATAGATAGTTCCCTGCAAGCACATCAATTCAAAGATAATTATTTGACATAGAGAAGTACTTATAGATGCCAAAAGTGCAACCTCAAATCAAGCAAGAAGTTTAAC
The DNA here is from genome assembly GCA_030864225.1 of Capsicum baccatum var. pendulum. Taxonomy (NCBI): domain Eukaryota; kingdom Viridiplantae; phylum Streptophyta; class Magnoliopsida; order Solanales; family Solanaceae; genus Capsicum; species Capsicum baccatum. The sequence continues at coordinate 271,559,484 of CM061550.1, forward strand.
AAACAAATACAACTAACGAAGAACAAGCAGCTTGCCTCAGTACCATTATTTATGCAGAAAGGTTAGATGAATATTCAATACGAAAATTTATCTGAGAGTAATTAAATCAATGGACAACACAATAACAACATACCTAGTATAGGCCCACATTGTGGGGTTTGAGGAGAGTTTAGTGTACGTATACCTTACCAGTACTCAAGGTAAAGAAGTTGTTTTCGATAGACCCTTGCCTCAAGAAAAAACAAATCAACGCAATCTAGGAAAAGAAACAATGGATGTGAAAGCATAAAAAAGTCTGATGAATAGTAATTAAGATAATCGATCAGTATAATATAAACTAATTCTACATTGATTACTAAACAAAAGTAGGCAAATAGTTTTATAGGAGTACTTAGTTGTTGACACAAAAAATTAACTTAGAAGAAAAAGAGGAGAAAGAAGACATTAGCAAGTATCGATAATAGTGGTTGATCTTTTACTCCGATTGCGGGTAAGATTCTTCTCCGAACTTTGGGATCAAATCTGCAAGTAAGTAAAAGAAAAATGACCACAAGCTTGGAATTTTAATGGCGACATGTAATGGAAACACATTCGAAAATCATTTTTCCCATTTTAAAAACAATATTCTGATGGAGTTACTGATTATCCAACCCTTGATAGACATCAATATGGTGAACGACATAGCTGGTATGGAGGGAGAGATCTGACAAGTGAGCAAGCCAGTCGATATCCTGATTCAATTTCTTTTGGTCATAATCATCAGTGCGTTTTTAGACTATGCTTTTTATCTTTTTCAGCAATTGTTGACTGTTAGCCCCACCCTGGACACACCATGAGCACCTGCATATGAGATTTTAATAGTCATGATGATCATAATAAGGATTGTGAAATTTCTGCATGTCCATTGGAAAGTTTGAGTTGCCCAAATTTCTATCACTACAATCCTTAGAGATTAACTAAATCCGAAATTCTGTCTCAAAAAAAGAAAAGAAAAAAAACTAAATCAGAATACGAAGGAGCTGGATAAGGGAGAAGTTAATAGTCCATTCTAGACAAGATAACCCCTGTAGCATGGAATGGAGCAAAGGGGTTTTGAAAAAATAAATGTGTAGTGAATGGAATTTATAAAAGGGAGTAGTTTATTTTAGGACGGTATATATAGGAGAAGTAATACAATGTAGTCATTGGGTTGGTTTCTTCTAGTAGAACTTTTCAGTTTGTAAATGAGGTTTTATGTTCTGGAAGTTTGAAGAGGAAAACATGTTGAATAATACTGCTTGCTATAATTGTTTAGGCACAATGTACTTGTCCGTGTCCTGACTAAATTATTTCTTACTTCTATAGGCTTCTTTTTCTTACCAAATATATGTCTTCCATGTTTTTTCCCACTGTTAAGCTGAAAGATATGAACATATGGATCAAGCATCTATAATACGACAAGAGAAAATATTGAAGTCTCACCATTGCAATCTCTTACAGTTGATGGAGGATCTAGGTACACCTCAAACATTACTGATAGATAGTTTTCTGCAAGTACATCAATTCGAATATAATTATTTGACACAGAGAAGTACTTACAGATGTCAAAAGTGCAACCTCAAATCAAGCAAGAAGTTTAACAAACAAATACAACTAACGAATAACAAACTGCTTGTCTCAGTACCATTATATATGCAGAAAAGGTTAGATGAATATTTAATGTGAAAACATATTTGAGAGTAATAAATTAATGGACAACACAACAACAACATACCTAGTATAGTCCCATATAGTGAGGTTTGAGGAGGATTTATTATACGCAGATCTTACCACTACTTCATAGGTAGAGAGGTTGTTTTCAATAGACCCTTGGCTCAAGAAAAAAATAAATCGAAGTAATTCAGGAGAAGAAACAGTGAATGTAGAAGCATAACAAAGTCTGATGATAGTAACTAAGATAATCCATTAGTATAATATAAACTAATTCTACATTGATTACTAAACAAAAGTACGCACAATAATTTAGTAGAAGTACTTAGTTGTTGACCCAAAAAAATTAAACTTGAAAGAAAAAAGGAGAAAGAAGGCATTATCAAGTACCGATAATAGTGGTTGATCTTTACTCCAGTTACGGATAAGATTCTTCTCCGCACTTTGCGAGCTTGAAATTTTAATGGCAACATGTAATGGAAACACAGTCCAAAATCATTTTCCCCACTTAAAAAAATATCACATTTGATAGAATTTCTAAAGTGAAAGAAGTTTCAGGATGGCTTTTCCCCTTTAGTTACCAACTGGAATATTGATTTTTTTTTTTTAAAAAAAAAAAACTGAATATAATCTAACTGAACTTCAATTCAGATAATACGTGTTGAAATTTCGATGCTTACCTTGCTGGATTTGGAGTTGTTTGCGCATAAGAAAAAGAATACATGAATGAAAAGACAAAGAAATCAATTTTTCCATGAAAAAGAATACATGAATGAATAAGAAACGTTTTCAAAAAAAACTGATGGATTTCAACTATGAAGATGAAACCGTAGGTTTTTTATTTTCTTTAATTTAGATGTGTTTTTAATTATCATTATTAACCAGTAATTAATTAATGAAATGAGATACATAGAAGAAAAAAAAAAGAGAAAATTCCAAAAATTGAAGAAAAAGATAAATCCTATTGTTGATCATCTAAGCATGCCACATCAACATGGTTATATTCCTCCTTTATATTAATACTACTAAATTTAATCGCGCTTAGTGCGATTACAGAAGATCTCATTAGATTTACGAACTAATATTTTTTATTATATCCAAAAATTAAAAATAAAATTTTTTTATTTGATCCTTAAATTCAAATAAATTAGATTTTAAAATTTTCTTTATTTTAATATTAACACTCCGTTTTATATTTTTTTTTCTCCCTCTAACCTTTCATCACCTAATTAGCTGTTAGGAGGAATCCACGAAGAATACAATATTTACAACATGAAAATAAATATTAAATTTATGAGCTAAAGAAAACACAACATAATTTCTTATCATTGATAAGTAAAATAAAAATATATCACTTATCCCTACTTTTTAGCTAAAAGCAATTGTTTCTATCATGAAATGTTATTTTATAAATTAAAGTAAAACTAAATTAATAGTCACAATATTTTGTTGATATTGAATACAAAGAAATAGATATAACATATCATATGTTACAAAATAACTAAAGAATAAAGAAGAAGAGTAGAGAGAATAGAGAGAGCAATTCTTATTTCTCTTGAGGGATGAATTACAATGAAGGAAAACCCCTTTATTTATAGGGGAAAACTAATCTTGGGGTTTGTAACTTTTTCATAAATAGCCATACACAATATATGGTAAAGTGGGTATTCACTATATATGGTAAAGTAGACATTCAGTATATATGGTACATTTATAACACTCCCCCTTGAATGTTTAATTGATAGATAATACGCATATATGCTGCCTTACTAAAAACCTTACAAGGAAAATCCAGTGGGATAAAACCTCGTAAAAAAAAAATAGTACAACGCGTATTAACTCCCCCTAATGAGATCATCCTTGAACCTTTGCATCACAATCTTGTGCACCATTTAAAAGTTACAGTTGAAAGAGACTTGGTGAATAAATCATCCACATTGCCACTTAAACAAATCTATTGCACGTTAAAAGCACCATTCTTTTGGAGCTCATATATGTAGAAAAGCTTTGACGAAATGTGCTTCGTTCTATCTCCTTTGATGGATCCTCCCTTAAGTTATGCTATGCATGTTGCATTATCTTCATATAAGATTGTGGGTATATTGTCACATTTCAAACAATATTTTTCTTAAATGAGATGTATCATGCCTCAACCATACACATTCTTGGCTTGCTTTATGAATAACTATTATCTCAGCATGGTTCCATGAAGTGGCTATGATAGACTGCTTTGTCTATCTCCAAGATATTGCAGTACCACCACATATGAACATATAGCCTATTTGAGACCGAGCTTTATGTAGGTCAGATAAGTACCCAACCTCAACATGACCAATAAGATCAGGACTGTAATCTTGCTAACAAATTAATTGAAAAGGGCTATATCAGGCCTTATAGTATTTGCAAGATACATTAGTGCATCAATTGCACTAAGATATGATACTTCGTAATCAAGGAGTTCCTCATTCTTTTCTTGAGGTCGGAATGGATCCTTATTCAATTTTTCATGTTTCTCATTTAAGCAAAAATTCTATTGCTTTTGAAAACTCTCCAAGAGTTCCAATGATACTCAAATCATCAAATTATCTCTTATGAGGATAATAAAAAGTTTCCTAGAAACTTTATATCCTTCAGGTATTTTGAATCCTTTAGAGATTTTCATATGGATTTTTGTCAAGTGACAATATCCAACATGTCAAGTGCGACATCTTCAAGTGTCTGGACTGCAAATCAAATAAGTTTTATACTTACCAAAATGCACCCTTTCGTGTTACTTGATAAATATTTCTACGTCAGCATGCTTAAATAAACGTAGAATTCGGATCCTTGTAATACTTTATAATATTGCGTCAATATTGTATCAAAGATATTATCGATGATATATTATTTTGTATTGGTTCACAATGTGACATAACATTTTGAGATCTCATCACTTCATTATTTTCAGGTACCTGAACCTCTCATAGATTTCATGAAGTGTTATGTCGTAGGTTCTTCAAGAGCACATTGCCTTCTTATTATGATTATTTTCTCCTTATTCTTTTCGAGGATTATTTTATTTAGAATAGATTAGTCTACCATGTTTCATGCATGAGTAGATTTTGTCCTTTAAAAATGAAAAATAGAATGCAGCTTAGATATAAGATTAAATTTGAGTCAGTAAATGCTTCCGACATATGACTTGAATTATCTTTTGAATGAGGATTTGATGATAATTCCTAACATATTTCATAGCTGCTTGTAATCTCCCCCTTATGTTAGGATAACTAACATATATCCTCCATCTTTTTTGAGGAATACATCTTTGTGCATCATGGATATATTTATTAATTGTATACCGCAGATCAAAACTATTAGATGAAATAGTTGGTTCCTAACCTTGAACCAATTGAGAGGGAAGAAATAATCATAATTTATTGGTCTAATGCATACAAGTCTTATTGTATGCAACATATCGTATTTCAGTCCAACACATGAAGCTTTGTTCTCATCAGCAATGGTTTAGCTATTTATTGAAGGCATTCAATGCCAAACCATTTTCATCAAGATGAATTGTCTTGATTGCACAAGCTGAAAGTTATTCTCTTAACTCAATTTTATTGAGCAAACAATTTATGAATGTCAAACTACAGGTTGACAATAAATGTACAAGTGATTATCTTATTGATGCATCTTTTCAACATATCACATGAAAGGTGAACGGGCCCTTATTCACCTTTTATATTTTTCAGATTTTGAGGGATCCAATCCAATAATTAGTTGGTCCAACCAACTTATCATGAGAACAAACAACATGAATAATTTTTGAAGAATTTTCTAATTCTTCATTACATGTCCAATACTTAATATGTACATCTTTGGGATGTCATAATCGTTAATGTCAACTTATGAAATTTTATTCTAGCTAACTTCAAGTTTACCATGACATGTATCTTTTTACTTTAGTATATTTCAGATTCACTATTACATGAATAAATTTCAGATTTACTACTTTAGAAGTAGATTTCAAAATAACTCTTCTCAATTATTCTACCTCATTCGGAGGTGAGTTGTGAAGCCATCACAATCAAATCCACGTTTGTTGATAAGCTTCACTAAAGATCATCACATTCACCTAGGGAATGGATCTACGCTTATAACAATTGAAATTCTCATTCCCATGAATGAAATATAATCGTGTCTAAAGCCTATAACCTCTTTTATGATATTGCTACTTTAGGAGCAAATCGAGGCATACATATGATCTAGAAGATTTTTCTCTAACATATCTTATGATCGTAATACGCGTGTGAAAATATCACCACTTTTGATGATCATTATCATATTGTCCCTCCACGCGTATATTCGTGCATTTAATCACTTGTCTTCTTTCAGACATATTATGCACTGATATCATATACACTTCAAAAATGAAGTAAGTTGTCATATTTCAGACTTATCATATATTACTACCATATTCACTTCATGGAATGGAGCATATTCAATGGGACATATTTCATGACTTTCATTAAAAACACATTATTTTGCCTTAGCCATCATAATATCATCAATATGGTGTATTGAGATTCAAACTCAACGTTTTACTCATATAAAGGCGTCTTAGGCATAAATTGATGGGACTTAAACCCAACATATTATCATCCCTTTTGATAATATTGTTCTTGAGGAATAAATTTAAAACTTAAATGGTTCCAAACCAATTATTTTTCCTCAAATTCAACAATAATTATATTATTAGTAACAAAAGAAAGATAACATAAGGAATTACTAACCTTGAAATTACCTTTAGATTTATAATCTCATCTTGTTTGGTAGAGTCTCGTGTTGATAATGTGTTACAAAATAACTAAAAAATAAAGAAGAAGAGTAGAGAGAATAGAGAGATCAATTCTTATTTCTCTTGAGGGATGAATTATAATGAAGGAAAACCCCTTTATTTATAGGGAAAAACTAATCTTGGGGTTTGTAACTTTTCCATAAATAGACATACACAATATATGATAAAGTAGGTATTCACTATATATGATAAAGTAGACATTCACTATATATGATACATTTATAACATCATATTTTTTTAGCCTTGACTTGTAGTCTGCTTAGATTATTTCCTACTTAATTTTTTGGAGGAGGTTCAAATTCTTCCATACTTGATTTTGTCACAGATCAATCACTACTATATTTACTAATCAAAATGACAACATATAATTCATTTTGTCTCTCCGCATATGTTGCCGTTGGGAAATGATGGTACCACAAAATTCATTTTTGTTTAGCACTATCCATTGACGAATCTATTATTACTATTCCTAGTTCGTCTAATTCAGTACTTTCACGTGAAATATAAATTTATAAGTAAAAATTCACTAAAATTGTAATAAATAATAAATATTAAAAACTCATAATTTTAAAAATTTACCAGATTATTACTAAGAACATTAACTATAAATTAAATTTAGATTATGAATCTTCCTCCATCTCTTCATATAATATACCACTTCAATTCACAAAAATGATAAATATTAACTGGTCATATCCGTGAGGCTTAAACCAAAGAAGTAACATTAAACCAAGGAAGTAACAATTGACTTCTTTCATTTTAATTAAAGCATGTAAGCTAATTGAAAAAAATATATATAAGGCAAAAATGAAAAGAAAGAAGGAAAAAGTAAACCGCCACCCCTAAAAAAAATAAAAGAAGAACATAATCAACCTTAATTAGCTTAGGATATAGAAAAGATGTATACAACTGAAAAGTTAAGAGTCATTAGCTGTGAATACAAAAAAGCGTTGGTAATTGAAAGGCTAAGGTAATTAACATAATTAAAAGAGTTTTATTGAGTGATTTTGACTTCTTTTTTAAAATATAGCACATAGATAAGAAATAAAATAGAGAAGAATACCAAAAAAAAATTAAAAAAAAATGCAATTGGAGGTCATAAAAATTTGTCACATCACCTTGTCTATGTTCCTCTTTTATATTATACTAGTATACGTACCTGTGTGATGCACGGATAATATTAAAATAATATTTTTAATTATTTTATATTGTCATATCTCGTTCCAGCATGCTAAATCATATTACCTTCAAAAAATTTAAATATTATATTATTTATCAATAAGAAAATAATTTAGAGAAAAAAAGCAAATCAAACCCTAACCATTCCACCCCGCCCCCTCTTCAATTTTAAATATAGTAACTTATTTAATAATAAATAATTATTAATTTTGTTGTTGGACTTTTGCCTTTATATTTTTAATAATTAAGACATGTAATTACAATCCTTACCTTCATTTCACATTTTTATTTTTTTATTTTAATCTATCAATTAAACTTCAACAACTAACTATATTTTTTATGAAAAGATTTCATCTTTCAATTTCATTTCTAAATACTTAATTGTATCAATTATAAAAACTCTAATTTCAAAATTTAAATTTCACCATTCTCAATTCAATAAACAAAACACATATAATTTAATATTTTTTTAAAAATTTCAAATAAATTTAATCACTCCCCCAATTTTTTATTTTTTTTTTAAATTTTAAGTTTTTTTTCTTGCCCTACCCAAATCCCTACCCCCAACTCGTCCTCCTGGCTCCTTCCAACATCTATTATTTATTTATTTATTTTTAAAAAGATTTTTTTTCTTAACACCACCGACCTCACAACGAAACCCCCTCCTCCCCAACACATACATACAAATAAATATTTTTAGAAAAAAATTTAAAATTTTTTCTAACCCCAAAATAATTTTAAACTCTTTAATTTATATTTTTTAAGAATTTTTTTTCCTATCACACCCCAACTAAACCTACATTCACCACCCCTACCCTCCACCCACCTAGACCACCCCCTTACACCGTTTCCATCTATTCCAATTCACCCCGATCATATTCATCTCTTTGTCACAATTCATTTTTATTGTTTAGTATTAGAATACATATATGCTTTTAGGAAAATATTTTTTATTTGCATCACGAACAAAAAATATAAGTAAGAAACAATTTGTTTTCTTAAAAAATATTTTTCATGAAAATTATATTCCTTCATAATGAACACAACCATAAAATCATTAAAAATAGTCGGTGATAAAAGATAAGAATGATGGTACACAAAATCTTAATTTTTTTTTCTTGATAAACAAAAAATATTATATATAAATAATAGTATTTTTGTAACAAAATATTTATCAAATCGAAAAAAATTAACAGTACCCTTTTGTAGAACTAAAAACATGTTTGTTTCATGTTTGTTTTGTAACTTAAAATGATAAAAAATCATGAATCTAAAGTGTAAAAATAGATGAAAAGTATGATATATAATTACAATATAAAATATTATTTGTGATGACACCATGAACATCTACATATTATAATTTTTCAGATAATTTAGTACACAATAAAGTATGTAATGCATGTATATACATTGTTCAAAAATATCAAAAGATTGACTTTTAAAAATTTAAGAAATCACATATTGATTAAAGTGGTGTACCTTGAACATTAATGGAGAGAGATAAAGATAAAAAATGACACATTCTTCCTGCATATAAAAAAGAAAAATGTTAAATCAAATATAATTTTTAAAATATGAAGAATTAAAAAATGCAGTAAATGAATTCAGGAATTCAACTTTCATTAAAATTCAAATTCAAATACTCTCATAATTATCTAGTTTATTTGTCTTCTTTATCCTTCCTTTTTTTCAAATGTAATACATAGTTATCTTACCTATATATTTGAATTGAGATAAATATTTGAAATTAATGGGATAATAATGATAATTTTTAAAATTATTATTTTATATTTATTATATAAATATATTTTATAGCATTTAAAAAGTATAAATTTATGTATTTACTACTTTCCACACATGATTTTTTAGTTTTAAGCTAATGAAAATATGTTATTTTTTAAATCTAAAAACCTATTATTTTCACATTCAAATATTATTTTTTAAAATAATAATAAAATTTTCTCTTCAATAACCGATTATTATTATTATTATTATTATTATTATTATTATTATTATTATTATTATTATTATTATTATTATAAAAACTACTACTACTACTGCAGTATTTTTTTTGCTAAATTAAAAAATTACTACAACGGGTCTTCTACTATTACTACGACAAATATTATTGTTTATTGTTATTATTATTATCTTTTGGTAAATATTTTTTTTTGGTTAAATATATCATCCTAAACATAATATTATGAGTTCTACTACTACAACTGTTATTATTATTATTATTATTATTATTATTATTATTATTATTATTATTATTATTATTATTATTATTATTATTATTAAATAGTTAGAGTTTATCTAGGACTCTTCAACTATGATATCTAGGTTTAAGCTAATAAAAATCTTTTATTTTTCTTTTAAAGTATTATTATTTTTAAATTCAAACATATAATAAAATAATTATTAAATAGTTAGAGTTTATTTAGGAATCTTCCGACTATGATTGCTAGGTTTAAGCTAATTAAAATATTTTATTTTTCTTTTAAAGTATTATTATTTTCAAATTCAAATATATAATGAAATAATAATTAAATAGTTAGAGTTTATTTAGGACTCTTCAACTATGATTGCTAGGTTTAAGCTAATAAAAGTCTTTTATTTCTCTTTTAAAGTATTATTATTTTCAAATTCAAATATCTAATAAATATTTATTATATTTTCAAATTCAACTAATTATAAAGATTTTAGTACAATACTTTTAAACTTGTCCTAAAAACTGCCACGTGACTTCTTAAAATTTTGCCACGTGGCTTCTTCTAGTGCTTCGTCCTCTACTTTATAATATACTAATATCTGTGCTAGCGCGATACACAGATTATTTCAAAAGAAAAAAGAAAAGCAATGAGAGATAATTGTAACAATTTTTATGCATTTGTTTTATCATCTTGTATGGAGTTGTTTACTATAATATTTTTAGTTAATATTTTACCTATAATTTAAATAAGTTTTTTGAACTATTTATATTTTATTTTCAGTATTATTTATTGAATTTTAGTTTTAATTGTTGATATTACCTACCTATGAATTTAAATTATATATTTTCTTATAAAATATTATAAATGAATAAAGTATAGTACTTGTTGAATAAAATTGCAAATGTGATTATATTTATATATTTTTTGTTAAATATTAAAAATTAATAAAATATAGTACTTGATAAAGGAATTGCAATTGTGATTATATTTATCCAAAATCATTCAAATATTTTGAGTTGATAAATATTTAATTATATCTTACTTTCTAATGCAATACACCTAACACAAAATTAAATTATATAAATTCAACTATTTAATAACATTTTAAATATGTTTCTTGAATTTTTTAGTGTTTAATTATTGTTACTTTTATCTTATTTAGTAAGATTCCAGTAGCATAATCTTATTCATATAGGATGATTTTTTCAATAATTTAAGAGATTTTCTCATCTCAAATTCAGATAAATTTTCATTTATACTTTTACACAAAAATACTTATTTATATTTTTAATTTTTTTCCATACGTATAATTAATTTGTTATTTTTTTCCACGTGTTCTTTAAAAACTATTTTTTCCTACTTATGTCATTTCTATTATCATCTTTTAATTTTATGTAAATGAATATAAAGTTTTATACTTTTATATTTTGTTTTTTCTTATTATACTTTTATTCCATTAATCAATATTCTTTTATTATTAAAATTCAAAAAATATCATTTCAATTATACAAGAAATTTAATCTCATCCAATTAGAAATAGAAATCAGGATATTGTCATTTTGTTATAAACATTTAACAACTTTTAAGCATGATTTTTGTAGGCTGGATCCACAATTGCTTGAAGTTGTCTCGTAAATTGCTATAATTGTAATCTAGAAATAAGATGATTAAAAAAGCTCATTTCAATTGTATATGATCTATCCTTATTTTTCTATTTATTAATTTAGTTTATATTATCCAAAACAAAGAATACAAATTTTTGAAAATGCAACCCTATATATCCATCTTGTAATTTATATACTTGTTAGTTTGAGTCAGATATTTTGCAACCAATTAGATCAATTCCCATTTGAAAAAACTAAAGGAAAATCAAAGAGATGAATGAAGATTATCAATCCATTATTTTTTATTTTTGTATTTAACCTTTTCAAATAAGTTATAAAATTTTGTTTCTTCACCATGTTCACTCTTCAATTCATATAATTCGCTAGGAAACTCACTTCAATTCATATAGTTCTAGTTCGCTAGGAAACTCAACATATTAGAGCGTGCATGTAGATAAAATGTTGATAACACTCATTATACTTTAAGCAAAAAAAAAAAAAAGATAACACTCATTATTCTAAATTAATGTAAATTTGAAAGTTGGGGAAAAAAGGAAGATATAACATTGTCTTCATATGTTCCTACAAACATAATTAGAATCATTAATCCTTTTTCTGTGATAGCATAACCAAAAAAATAAAATAACAAAAAAAAATACGCATGAACAATGCACCTTGATAGTTATTCAGAGAAATTGACGATGAGCATTATCTATAAAATAATTTATCCGTGATAGGTATATCTGTTTCAAAAGATAAATATAATGTTAATTATAAATAATAAAAAATAATTATAAAAATTAAATTAACCATAAAAAATATATTGGTAGTTATTCAAAGAATCTGATAAGCATTATCTGGAATCTTTTTATCCATGGTAGATATATTTGGAACAATAAATAACCGTATAAAGTAATTAAAAAATTAAATTAAGCATGAACAACATACCTTGATAGTTGTTCAAAGAAAACTGACGAACATCATGACCTATAAGGAGATGTTAAAATAGAATTCACAAAGATATGTCTTTAGTTTTACAGAAAAGGGCCTAAAATACCCTTCAACTATCTAAAATGGTGCAAAAATTTCCCTCATCTACCCATTGGGCCTAAAATGTTCTTTCCGTCTACCTATTAGGTCAGTTTTACCCTTCAATTTAACAACAATCTTTTGGCCCCACCTCATTTATTACATGGCGCATTGCTATTGAATAATTAATATTAAATTAAACTAATTAATTTTATCTCCAAATTAATTGGTTCCTCTTCCTAACTGCATACAAATCTTTAATTGGTTTAGACTGGGAGCTGCACCGGACATTGATCATGTGAATCCGTAAGTACAAAAGGACTTATCCGAATGGATGAATTGGCTCAATACTGAAATTGGTTTCGATGGTTGGAGATTCGACATGGTCCTAGGATATGCACCTAGGTTCACTAAAATCTACATGGACAATAATAAACCTGATTTTTTTGTTGGAGAGTTCTTCTTGAAATTTAATAACAAATCGGATGGGAAACCGGACTATGATCAGCACAGGAATGATTTAGTTCATTGGGTTCAGAATGTGGGTGGAGTTGTGACAACTATTGATTTTACGACTAAAGGGATTCTTGGTACTGTTGTTGGCGATACAAGATTTGATTTGTTGAAAGATTCTAACGGAAATCCTCCAGGAATGATTGGTCTTTTGCCCCAAAATGCTGTGACATTTATCGATAATCATGATACGTATTCGCAGTAGCAATAGCCATTCCCTAAAAATCCAAATGATAAAGTTACTCAAGAATATGCCTACATTTTAACTCATCCTAGCATTCCATCAGCGGTATGTATATTTCTTCATTCCCTACATTTTAACAAGCAAGATTAGGCACGCCATATCCATATAGAGCTTAAGTTCTACGCGGTAATGGTGTGATGTTACATGACTAAATCACTTATAAATAATCACAAGTCTTTATAATTCGGTTAACTTGGAAAAACTGTAACTTTACTGTTGTCAATGCATATGGCTTAAATCCATCCATATGTCAATCATGCAGAAGTATTTCTAACGAGGCGAGTTGTTCTTTTGTGTTGTATAGTTTTATGACCATTTCTTCCTGTTCCAAGGGATGAGGAAACCACTTAAAGATTTGTATGCAGTTAGGAAGAGGAATCAATTAATTTGATTAATTAATTTTGAGATAAAATTAATTAATTTAATATTAATTGTCCAATAGAAATGTGTCATGTCATAAATGAGATGGGGCCAAAAAATTCTTGTTAAATGGAAGGGCAAAATTGATCCAATTGGTAGATGGGAAGGACATTTTAAGGCCAATAGGTAGATGAGGGGCATTTTTTCACCATTTTAGATAGTTAAAGTACATTTTAGACCCTTTTCCGTTAGTTTTTATACTACTATCACGGTGATATTCCGAATAAATAGAATAAGCAGGGACATAAAATGATTTTATTATTACTAATATGAGAATAAAAATTTCTATTATTGTTATGTTGAATCTATACAATAAATTATTATTAAAGTAAACAAACAAAGATTAATTAATACCTCTGCGAATAACGATCATAGAAAATTCTCTCGAGATAAATAAAATTCAAAATTAAAAATGATTATCAATAAAAAAGAAGAAGAAAGTTGACACTGGTATATGTGTCACAGAAGGGGTCTATATATATAAGACATTATAAAATTGAATTTTCATGAAAAAAAAAAATTATTCAAATTCAAAACTGAATGTGATATTAATTTTTTAAAAAATATAGGATTTTAAATATCATAATTATCTTATATCTTAATTTTTTGAGTTTGAAAAAAAATTAACATGGGAGATATTCTTATCAATTCAAGTTAAAAAATGTAGATATATCTAATTTTTGTTGAAACACAAATCTTTCAAATAAAAAGTCTCCATTCATTCTTAGGAAACTTATTAAAAATATATTATTTTTAAAACCCAAATATATCTTCTCCCTAATAAAGATACTCACCATTTATAGTAAGAATTTATTTAAGCCTTTTACTACTATTTATTTATTTACGAGATAATATTCAATTACTCCCCTGAATTATACCTAAAAACGCTATGATTTGTGTACTATTACTACTATTATTTATTACTTATTATTCTTATGCAAATAATATATTATTATTATGTAAATAAATCTTATACATACATACATACATACATACATATATATATATATATATATATATATATATATATATATATATATATAATATTTAAATTTTATAAGATATAGGTTTGAAAAAGTAAGAGTCTATTAGAACTCTTCAATTATGAATTTTTATTTATTAAGATAATGTGTTTTTTTTTTTAAAATGATATTGTATTTCAAATTCAAATATTCAATCTTTTAATTCAAAATTCTTATTACAATGTTTATAACCTTGTCCTAAAAAATGTCATGTGGCTTTCTATTGTGCTGCCACTTGGCTTCTTCTTGTGCTTTGTCCTCTGCTTTATAATATATATAGATATGGATTCTCAAAAACTTAACTATTGCATGATATGTCTCATACTTCTTTTGTGTTTGCTAACATGAAAAAATAAATATCAAAAAATAATATTAAAATTCACAGGTATTTTATATATATATAAAATTCAACTGCTTAAGAAAATTAACCTTATAAAAAGGTAAAAACGGCCTAATCCAACCTTGACCCATCACATAAGAAACGTCTATGACAACATATATATTTTCGGAGAAGTATCGATGATGTGTTAATTTTTATTATCATCATCTGCAATAAAATCTAGAGAGATTTAGAGAATGGAAAAAAAATAAGATTCTAAAAATCTAATGAAAACAACGCATTGTATATATATAAAAAATTATCCAACAAAATTATTGTATAATTCAAAGCATAAAAGAGTAACTTTACTTTTAGATTGCCACATCTTAAAGACATATGACACAAACATGAAGCAAAGTAATATATATATATATATATATATACACACACACACACAATTGAAAATATATAGACATATCATATCACCTTGTTTATTTCTAACTTTGAATAGATCCAATTAAAGAAAGATAGAGTAAGGGTTCACTTCAAATCTATATATAGTACAAAAATAAAATATGAAAAGACATAAAAACTAATTTTATCATACGCAGCCTTACCCTGCATTTCTGCAAGAGATTGCCTCCACATCTTAAACCCGTAACCCACCGAGTCACATGATAGAAACTTTACCAGCTAATCCAACGCTCAATAAAAGTCATTTCCTAACTTCATTTCTTGTAGGGGGATCAAAAAATTTCCGACCTGCCATTTAGCAGTGCCAAGGGTAGTTCTAAAGTCCCTACGAAGGGCATCACAATTTCAACTACCAGTAGTGTCCTTCAAAGCATGAATCCATGTCCTATAAGTTGATTCCATTCTTGAAAATGAAAAATAAAACTATGTCAATCAAGAAAGCAAAAGAAACAAAACCCCACATAACCAAAACAAAGAAAGCTTCAATCTTTACATCACTAATCATCAAAACATCCAACTTAATAATTCCAACAAAATCAATCAATACCCACCATTTTTTAATTAAAAAATATAAAAAATAATTCATTAAGCAGTAAAAGAAAAAAGGGGTTACCTGTCGGTGGATTCTTGAACGTCTTCTGCAGCTGGAAAAAACGGATCTTTCTCCCACCTATCAAAATGAGACCCCATATTTTCCAAATATTACCAAATACAGAAATTTACTGCCAAAAAATGAATGAAAATACCCAAAAAAAACAACTCTTCAGGTCAAAATAACATCAAAAAATGAGAAAAATTACAAAATCCAAGTGTATTTTTGATTTGAACAATCTTGGATCAAACCCAGAATCAACAAATCTTCTTTATTTTTCGTTGTAACTTTACTTTCAGATTACCACATCTTAAAGACATATGACACAAACATGAAGCAAAGTAATATATATATATACACACACAATTGGAAATATATAGAGATATCACATCACCTTGTTTATTTCTAACTTTGTATAGATCCAATTAAAGTAAAATAGAGTAAGCTAAAACATGAAAAGAGTTCACTTCAAATATATATATAGTACAAAAATAAAATATGAAAAGACATAAAAACTAATTAAAAAATATATATCATTGAAGAATTAATACATATTAAAACCCACAAATTACATATGATGAGGAAGAAGAAACGGTACAGAAAACTGTATATTGAAGTATATCAAAAGCCATTATAATTAGCACATGGCCTTTAACTATGCATTTATTTTGTGGGTCTTTTAAAGTAATTTAATAAATAGATTATGTATTAAGAAAACCTGAAAAATCCTCCAAAAATTTAAAAAAAATGAGAAAAAAGAAAAATAAGAATAGTGGACATAGAAAAGTGTCACATCATCCTTGTATATATATATTGATTGGCAGTAGTGATGTGCCATGGAGTTTTAAATTATTAATATTTTTTTTTCCTTTTCTTCTAATTATTGCAGTGGCATGGTAACAGTAGTGATGTTATGACTACATTAAAGTTAATAGATTAAAAAATAAATTGAGAAATTGAATTTTAAGCTTAGAGTTAGACTATTATAAGTCACCATTTCTAATTGAATTTTCACTTAGATATGATATTGACATATCTGATGTGACATTCTTTAATTAAGTTCGAATGGTAATACTGAAATGTGTTTGATGTAGGTGGTTTAGAGTTAGTTCTATGTTTGAAGTTCATGAAAATTGAGATGTGACTATGTTTTCAATCCGAAATAAATATAGCAATATGGGAGTTATTAGATTCGTATTCTCATGCAAAAATATGTGTTTACTTCAAATTGTGACCATTCGAAAGCTTTACGAAATGACAAGTTTATAAATTGACGCTTGGTCTTTGGTTTAAGGCGAGTTCAAACTTTCTTAGACTCTTTTTTGAAGTGCTTATGTGTTAGTTATGTATAATTGGAGTAATGGGGATGAGGTTTCCATATAGGTGAAGTGACAAGCATCTATACGGTTACCGATGTCATTTGAGGAGTTAAAATAGGTCAATTGTATATTTTGAATTGTTTTTCCTACTTGCTAGCATGATGGAGTGATTTGTTGTGGTAAATGAATTGTTCAGAATACTAGCTAATGAGAATACTCCAACTTGATAAATTAAGTTGATTCTTGAAATCGATATCTGATATGATTTTAGACATAAAGTGCTTTGTTTAATTTTATAGTTAATTTGGGATTAGAGTTGCACGCTTGCACATCATGCATTGCATCTCATATAGGGTCAGAGTGCACGCCTGTACACATTATTTTTTTTTTTGGAGTGAACGCTTGCACAACATATTTATTAGGATCGGAGTGTACGCCTGCATAGTGCATGGACCTTGTGAATTCCCCATAGGTCCTGGCCTTGAAGTTATTGCTCGGTAGGTGTGTACATAACATATGTATTGCATTGCATTCATTCCTGGTTCAGATTGAGTAAGGTGTATCTGTTGATTTGTACTATATACAGAGTGCTTGAATATCTGTTACTTGATTATTCTGTTGTAGTAAGGTGGCTTTTCTGAGTGTAAGTTGTACAATTGTTTAGATGATTGACATGGTGTTACTGTAACTCCCCAAGACTACTCCCTGAATGTGATACGATGCTTAAAACCATAAGTGATCTCAATCTAACCCATGATACTGGCATAATTCGTGAACAACTGAATAAAATATATAAAACTGAAAATAACAAGCGGAAGAGATATCTTAAGCTGAACTTATTCAATACAACATTGTTTAAGAATGTTTACATCACTTGATATACAAAGGAAACTAAAATTGAATACATGAACTCAGACTGACTGTCTATGAAGCCTCTACTAATACTGACTATAGGTAGCCGGGACATGACCTTAGTTATCCCTAATCAATACGACTGAATAACAAAATGATACTAGAACTATAACTGACTCGAGTCCTCTAATCAAAAGAACTCATCACCTAGTGGTTAGAAACTCGAAACTATCTGACCATGATGCGTGGGCTACAATTGGTACCTACATTATGAAACAATATAGCCACACATACGTATATGTGGTCAGTATGTCTTAAATGTACTAAGTAAGTAAGGGTGAATGCAATAAGTAAAACTGAATCAATGCATAATCTTAAAAACATGCATGCTAAGTGCAAGTAGACTCACCAAGCTACTGAAATAAACTAAAAGATGAAATATCATAAAACATGAATAACAAACATAATCTGGTAAGCTGAGTCAGTTATTACACTTAGTTTCTGAAAACTGTCTTTTCTATGGGAGTTTCTCATATCTGATATAAATCATGTGAGATAGTATAGAGTCCAATGTCTTTCCTACTTTGAGGGAAGTTGTTCTACCTTTGTCATCAGAATGGAACCTGAACTGAAACTAGAGTGATCACTAAATTGAGACCATATTGGTCAAGAGTACACTCTCTATCGAGACCCCTAAACCTTTGGTGCTAGGTAGTTTCTGAGAAATAGGATGCGCTGAATCACATCCCTCTCACGCTTCTAAATACTACTCCCAATATATATATGTATATCGATGTTTTGTATGTTCATACTGATGAAATTCACCTTAAAATAAGAATATGAGTTTATAAATCTGAAAACCAATCATGCTTCTGTTAATAAATCATACTCAGGAATAACTGTATGAATTTCATATCATGTATTAGATCATAAGATCAAAACTAAAATCTGAATCATACTGTAGTAATCCAAATTAGTAAACCTGAATTTCTTGTAAACTGAGAGAATCATGATTAATTCATATGCTCTTATTTGTAAACTGACTGAATCATGCTGAAAATCAACTCATGAAAATTCATGTCAAAATACATCTCATAATAACAATTATGTAAGTAAAAATATGAGTAAAGGTAAATTCTTGTGCTAACTAAACTTTAAATTACATGATAGTGTCATAATTTTAAAAACATGGAAATTGGGTATGAACCCTAATTGAAATCTCATAAATTCAATTATAAATCAAAGATCTTGGGCACAAGGATGAAAGGTTATCCTTGTTCAAAACTCCACATCCCTGAACTTGATGAACTTCCAAAGACACTTGAATTGGAGCCTTAGAAGTTGAACTTTCGGGAGTGAAGAGGAGAATGAGTGTTGAAAACTGACTATGATGAGTAAAGAATATTTATTGGGTGATTTAAGTCATGGGGGAGTAGTTTGAGGTGAGGAAAAAACCAAACTACCCCTAAGAAAACTTTAAAAAATTACAGGAATTTCTCAGTTGACAACAGAGTTGACAGCCCGTCAACTTGTTAGTGGCGTCAACTTAGTCGTCAATCTCTAGTTGAATTTTATATTTACTGGTTAAGGTTGACGATGGAGTTGAAAGCCCGTCAACTTGTTGACGGATCGTCAACATAGTCATAAATCTCTAAATGATTCAAGGCCTTTTATGGTTAAGGTTAACGACGAAGTTGACAGCCTATCAAATAGTTGACAGCTCATTAACTTAGTCGTCAGTTTCTGGTAGACAGATACTCCCAGGTAAAATGATCATAACTTTCTACTCCGAATTAGATTAAGGTGAAATTGAATGCGTTGGAAAGAATACTCAAAGATATTTCATTTGGTGGGTCTTGAGCTCTAGAAATCTATAAATTATAAATGTTATACTCGTTTAAGGTTGACCCTTCCAGGATTAGATACTAAAACTCAATCGATACAAGTGTTCTCAACTCAACTTTGCTCTAAGTGCTTCCTATGACCATAATTCACATAAAAAATACTTTACAAATAAGGTGAGTTTAACATATTGCTTTGGATCATTTAAACATATGACAAATAATTAAAAATTTTTCTACGAGCTTGTGGGATATTACAGTTACTCGTCACTACTTTCAATTAGGATCGGTCAACAATGCTTGCTGAGTACATATGGTTACATACTTACCATTTATTTTTATGAACCTTATGTGCAGATACCATTTCGATAATCTCTGTGCACTAATTCCTGTGGTATATTCAGTGTTAGCATCTTTAGAGATTTGAGGTAGCTGCGATTGATTTTAGAGAGTACTGAAATCTCCTCTAGCCTTATCTTTTTATATTTTTTACATTTTAAGAAAATCAATTTTGTTTTTTAGTTTTTGAATTTAGTGGCTTGTATTAGTGATGACTACCAAACCTGAGGTTATCTATGTCTTGACTACATAAGTTTATTAATCTATTTTTGAATTTATTTGAGGTTAATTATGATCTTATGTCATTCTACTTCTATAAGTTTGAGATGTTGTGTTTGAAACTGGGTTCCTGATTTACCTATCACAGAGGATGGAATATGTGTCATCGCAATCTCGATTTGAGATGTGACAGATGGTATAAGTTCCCCTGGTTCATTGGGTGGTTTGATTCTTTTAAGGTTAGGCCTTGGGGCACTAATTTATTAAGAGATTTGATATATCGAGTGAGATTGATCCAGGATCGGCTCTTAGTGGCTTAGAGAAGACAGAAGAGTTATGTTGACAGGAGGATTCATGACTTGGAGTTCATACATGGTGAACAAGTCCTGCTGAAGGCATCAATCACGAAGGGTGTGATGAGGTTTGAGAAGAAAGGAAAACTCAGTCTGAGGTTTATTGGCCCTTTTAAGATTCTTCAACGCATTGGACCAATGGCTTATGAGTTGACTTTTCCACTGGGTCTAATAGTCGTGCATCCATTTTTTTTATGTTTCTATGTTGAAGAGGTATCATCTATATGATTCACATGTGATTTAGTTGGACTCAATGGATTTGGACCAGAATCTAGGTTTTGAGAAAGAGCCTATATGTAAGACCCCGTAAAGTCCTAGCCTATTTTAGCCCCATATAGCATGCCAAAAGAGGTCCCAAACTTAGAAAATTTCAGCTAAGTATTGACACATAGTCTTATTTTTGTCTCGATATTTCAATGATTTATTTTTGATCTTTCCGACCTTAAATTGCCAATTTTTAAATTGATTCATGATCATGTTTATCTATAGGTCATCTCGGTTGAGTTTTGGAAATTTTGGACATCGTTTGAGGCACATTTAGATGATCAAAATAGCAAGTCAATGCGATTTGGATGCGTCGCGTTGGCTGTTGCGTTGTCACCATCAACACGCCGCATCGGTAATCGCGTCGATACCATTAACGTGGGGCATCACCTGTCGCGTCACTGGGCACATTTTATGTATTAAGTTATGGATTTGTGAGGGTAATTAGGTCATTTTTCCCTCACATAATTCAGCCTTAACACGAAATTTAGCCTCTAAAATGGCAAACTTCACTCATTATCTCACAAATTCTCTCAATAGCGAAGCCCTAGTTCATCAAGTCAAGACCACCCCTCCCAAGAATTCACTAATTATTTTCACGAATTCAACAATCAAGGTATGTTTAGGTGTTTATCCTTGGGTTCTTTCCACCCTTGGAGTTCAAGAATCTTTCTTTAAAACTTAGATTATGATTTATATTCTTGAATGGAATTATGTTCATGTATGTGTTATTGTGTGGGATTTCAAGTCAAGAATATTTTGAGTTTCATGTGAATTAACTAGAATGTATGTTGATTTATGTAACCCTCATGTTAAATCCTTGAATTGTGGTGTTGAATCTGGTAGTTATGATAATCATATATTGCTCATTCTCATGTACAAGAAGCATGTATCCTAAGTGTTTGACAAAATGACTCTATGAAGGAATTATGCATGATAACTTATGTGTGATACTTTTAAGGTTGAGATATGGTTCCATTATCTATGTAATCGAGTCCTGGGGGTATCGAATACCCGAAATTTATCTGTTGTCTAATTTTCCAGAGTCTATAGAACGAATTTAGTTATACCATGAGCGAGACCACTCAGTCGGTTAATGTAGTCAAGTGTCAATTCAGTCAAGCCTAGTACAGTCTACTGACCAGTTCAGTATCGATTTAGTTGGGAGTAGGATTCAGCACCGAGCGAACCCAGGGATGGGGACATTCCTGCCAACAGAGGGTTTAACCCTTAGTAGCAGTCCTTGTGTTATAGAACTACGTAGCCAGCGCAGGGTAAATTGTCTTCTTGCCAGACTAGGGTTGATGTAATCATATACATCTCATGAGTCTTTTTGCCAGATTAGGGTTGACCCAGCTCATGTTAGTAACCCATGGTACGGTGCTAACACCCTTCCAACTGGGGTTACAGGTTGGACCCCAAATTAGTCCATAATCGGGGTATGTCGGTTAGATGATAACTCCCACAATTACAGTTTCAGTATTTAATAATCAATAATCAGTATCCAGTATTCAGTATTTGGTACAGAACTCGGCTAAAATCAAGCCCTAAGTGAATTTAAAATTTTGGGTCAAGAACTAAGATATTCATCAATAACGTGATGAAATCTTACCATATTTCGAATGATAATCGTGATAATAGATAATAATCAAGCTCCTAAGTCACCCACGCAACTAATTTTTTAGTTATCATACCATTTAGGGTTTTAGATGGCATAATTTGTGACAAATTAGCAGGAAGAAAATTATTTTATTAATACTTATTGGTAAATTTAATATTTATAATAATTAAGGGCATTTTAGTAAACTTATTAGTTACGATACAGTATCATACCGTCAAACCAAATAATAAAATGTTATTAAATAATACTGAACGATATAGTTTATCCAAGGATTGTATTGTACTATATTGTACAGTATAATATCATACCATACAGTATCGTATACTATGAAATCATGGCAAACAACCATCCAAACAATGTGTTAAGGTATCAAACACTACAATAAGCCTTGAAAATTTCACCGTGAACACTATCGCCAACGTGTGAAGCAAGATACTCATGTAATTCAAGTATTTCAAATGGTTTGAAGAGTAACGGATTTTCTTCATCAACAATTTCTTTTGGCGCCTCAATGAAGTGACCTGGTTTTGATAATGAAAATAATCCAATGGAGAATCTATCATTTTCTCCACTCATTGTTACCTTGTGGATAGGAGAATATAACCGACCATTTGTCCATGCCTGTATAAATTTACATCGTCATTGCATAAAATTCAAATACATCAATTATATTAATAATAGATATTTTTTGGATAGACGTTCCTGTCGAATTTGGGCTGGAAATAGGTGTATTTCTAGTAGTGATCAACCGCATTATTTGACTACAAATGTACACATAGTCAAATATGTTTTTGAAAAAAAAAATAGTATAGCTACATTAAGCAAGTTCTTGGATATAATTATAAATTTGACTAAAAGAGTTTTTAAAGTTAATTTAAAGTTTTTGTATGTTGAAAAAGAATTGAACTTTTGTAAGTGCAAAGTGGTGTATCAGATTCTCCACAAGCTGTGCTTTTTGAAGGATCTAACATGAATATGGTAATACTTTTGGAGAGTCAAGCAACATAGGCTCTAACAAATATCGAGACTCATTTTCAATTTCTCATGAGAGTATTAAAACATGTAGTTTCAATAGTCTTTGTTGTTTGAGCTGTTTAAATACTATTGAGTGTATCAAATTTTCCAGGATATTGCATTTCAGAGCGCATCCAACATGAGTGGGGCAATATTTGTTAGACCAATAATGATAATTGTACAAGAAATTCAAAATAAAACTTGCTTGGCTTAGAGGCACGATAATACGCTTCTTGAAGATAGTTGGAGTCTCTCCCATGTGCAAACGGAAGAACAAGTGACAACTCTATCTTCGGGATTCAACTAAGCCACAAAACAAGTTGCATTCAAGAATGTTGCTCTTCTATTCTTGAATTGATGATTTCACCATTTGATCAATGTCTCTCAAGTGTTTCTCAAGGGGAAAGTATTTTTGAGTGCTTGTCTTTTCAAACCAAAGAAAACACTATTTATAGGATGAAAGTTTCATGCATGAGAAGCATATTAATTAAGTAATAGTTAATAGGTTCATGTATGTTTTAAAACAAAAAAATGTCATTCTTTCAAGAACCTATAACGTAAAACTTAATGAATAATGAATTTGTCAAATACATTTTCTTTGTAACTCAAAACTTATGAATAATGAATTTATCAAATTCATTTCCTTTGTAACTAAAAACTTTAAGTGATGCATTTGTTTCAAAACTAACTGAAACATAACTCTTAAAAAATCTTTAACCGATGTATTTGTTTCAAAATTTATTGAAACATAAAATCAACAATCCCTCACTTGTTTCAGAAAATTTTATCTTTAAAAAATAAAATTCATTTGAGACATCAATCTAGCAACATGCATCAATAATGGTGTCTTTTGGACTTGAACCATTAGCTAGTGAAGACTTTCTAAATCATTGACTACTTAGTGAACAAATCTTGAACTAAGTGGTTCATTGAATGAAGTAGAAAAATACTCCACGCATATTGCTATGTTCCGATGAAAATCCAAATCCTTTGACACCTTACGTCCATGTGTCCCGAATATTTTTAGCTAAGTGCTTTAAGATTTTCCTGTAAAAATTTTATTGAAGCGGCCTCCACTTTACACTTAGTGCGGTGAATTCATCAAGAGTAACTTTGCATACTCCGACTAAGTAGTCTATGAATTTCATTAAGAGAAATTAATCTCATCCTCCTTTACAATAAAGTATCAGTAAATCTATCAAGAGTGTTCCTACACACTCCAACCGAAATTGGTGTATAGACTTAATAAGAGAATATAATCTCATTCTTTTCTTTTGTAGGAATACTGTCAAATCTATCAAGAGTGTTATTATTTACTTCAACCGATATCGACCTTATAGATTTATCAAGAGAATAAATGTCAACTTATGCACATCTACTCACTCTCTAGGGAAAGAAAATTTTTTATTGATGTGCTTCACAATTGTAACTTTACTTGTTTTTCCCTTTGAACCTAAGATTAAATCATTAGGTAGGGTTACCATCAAGTACAATCAATCTACAACAGGCTTCATTCCCATCCCATTACAAGTTTGTACCCCCAATTCCTTACCTAACCCTTTAGACAAAGGATCTGCTAAATTGAGTTTGGACTTCAAATATTGAAGCAATATTATGCCATCCTCCAATAATATTCTCACATGATTGTGTTTGAGATGAACTTATCTTGACTTTCCATTGTAACAATCACTTGAAGCCCGAAATATAACAGCTTTATTATCACAATATACAGTCAAAGGTAATATTGGCTTACACCATAATGGAATATCTATCAGCATACTCCGCAGCCAATTAACTTCTTCTCCAGCAGAAGGCACGACGATAAATTCTAACTCCATGGTTGAGTGAGTAATACATGTCTGCTTCTTTGATCTCTAAGATATTGCTACTCCAACCAAAGTAAAAATCCATGCAATAATAGATTTAGAGTCATTCGGATCAGAATTTCAAGTAGCATCATTATAGCCTTCAAGAACTGCTGAAAAGGTAGAATAATGCAGGCCAACATTAATTGTACCCTTCAGATACCTTAAAACACGAATTAAGGCATTCCAATGCTCAACTCCAGGGCTACCAGTAAACTTGCTCAAAGTTCCTACTGCATAACCAATATCTGGCCTGGTACAATGCATGGCATACATAAGACTCCCAATAATCTGAGAATATGTCAATTGATCAAGAATATCACCAGTGTTTCACACTAGTTTGATGCTAGGATCAAATAGTGTAGGAGCAGTCTTGTCGTCAAAATGACCAAACCTCTTTAGAACCTTCTCAATATAACTTGATTGAGTAAGAGTCAAACCACTTGCCGATCTTACAATTTTGATGCCTAAAATTACATCAGCTTCTCCAAGATCTTTCATTTCAAACTGAGAAGTAAGAAAATATTTTGTTTCTTTGACTCTTTCAATATCAGTTCCAAAGATCAACATGTCATCTACATAACGACATATTATAACACCAGAATTTTCTTAAAATTTACTAAATATGCAGATATCTCCACCATTGATTAAGTAGCTATTAGAAATCATAGCTTTTCTAAATTTATCGTGCCATTATTTTGGAGCTTTTTTTAATCCATAATGAGATTTAAGAAGTTTACAAACTTTACGTTCTTGATCAGGATTGACAAATCCTTCTGGTTGTTTCATGTAGACTTCTTCATCTAGATCTCCATTCAGGAATACAGTTTTCACATCCATCTGATGAATCACAAGACCATGAATTGCTGCTAGAGCAATCAAGAGACGAATAGAGGTCATTCGAGCTACAGGTGCAAAATTATCAAAATAATCAATATCTTTCAATTGAGTAAAGCCTTTAGCTACCAAACGGGCTTTGTACTTATCTAAAGTACCATCGGATTTCATTTTCTTCCTAAAAATTCATCGACAATCAATTGGTTTACATTCAGAAGGAAGATCTGACAATATCCATGTATTATTAGATAATATAGAATGCATTTCATCATCAATGACTTCACGCCAAAATGGAGCATCATGTGAAGACATAGCTTCAACATAAATTTAAGGATCCTTTTCAACCAAATAAGCTTGAAAATCAGGTCCAAAGTCTTTTGATTTGGCTGATATTGAACTACGTCTAGGTTTAATTTCTTCCAATGGCTCAACTATTTTCCTTTTAAGAGGAAAAATAGAAGAACTTGAATCTTGTTCAAAAGAATCTTTTTTCTTGGGATATATATGCTAAAAAAAGTTAGCATGTAAAGATTCAATAATTGTGTGAGGACTTGGGGTCTCAAGATTTAAAAATCTATAAGCCTTACTGGTTTGTGAATAACCAATAAACACACAATCTACTCCTCTATAGCCAATCTTGGTTAAATGTTGATTTGCTAATCGAACATGAGCCAAGCAACCCCATGCTTTAAAATAATTTATATTTGGTTTTCGATTATTCCAAAGTTCATATGGAGATGCATCATGATTCCTGGAAGTAATTCTATTCAAAATATGAGATTCTGAAAGCAAAGCTTCAGTCCAAAAATTTTCAGATATACCAGATCCATAAAGCATAGAATTAACCATTTCTATGAAAGTCCTATTTTTTCTTTCTGCTACATCATTTTGTTGTGGTGTATAGGACATGGTCAATTATTTTTCAATGCCTTCTCTCTCACAAAAATCAATAAAAGCTGACTTTAAGTACTCTCCACCTCTATCAGACCTAATTGACCTAATTTTTACACTTAATTTATTTTCAACTTCTGCTTTATATGCTTTGAAAGTCTCAAATGTTTCATCTTTTGTTTTCAATGGAAAGACATAAGTATATATTGAGTAGTCATCAATAAAAGTGATAAAATACCTCTTTCCATGATGTGACAAATAATCCATCTCACAAATATTAGTGTGGATTAATTACAAAAGTGTGGAAGTCCTTTCAACTATCTTAAAGGGCTTCTTAGTAATCTTGCATTTACTACAAGTAAGACACTTAGCAGTATGATTCTTCCCATAATCTTTGATTAATCTATTATTCACCATAAGTTGAATGGATCTAAAATTCACATGTCCCAGATGTTCATGCCATAAGTCCAGAGACTCCACAAGATAAGCAGAAATATTTTTATTTTCAATATTGAGTTGAAACATTCCATTTGCAACATAACCTTTTCCAACAAACATGCCATTTCTAGATAAAATAAACTTATCTGCCTCAAAAACCATTTTAAAATCATTCTTCTAAAGAATCGTACCTGATATGTGACGAGTTGCGCTAGTATCTATCCACCATTCCACTTGATCTTCCGCTACAAATGCTTCTGTGACCATTGCCACAAGATCATCTTTTTTATTTTTATTTGCTTTTTCTTTCTTCTTTTTGTCTTTGAGAATTCTACAATCACGCGCATAGTGACCAACTTTGTGACAATGATAGCATTCACTAGCTTTAAAATTGGCACCATTACGCTTGAAATTTGTAGTCTTCTTTGCCTTTGAAAAAATCTTATTTTCAGGTTCCTTCTTGTTTGATTTTTCTTCAACCATATGAGCTTTCATGACAGGTTCCTTCAAACTATTATTATCGCGCCATCGTGTCTCTTGTTCAATTTGCAAGTGTTGCAACAATTGTTCAAGAGTCAAATCTTCCTTTTTATGTAAGAGTTTGCTTCGGTACTCTTTCCAAGATGGAGGAAGTTTTGATACAATAGAACCAACATGAAAGTTTTCATCAAGAGCAATTCCAGATATAGCAATTTTATTAGCTATAAGTTGGAATTCTTGTACTTGTTCAGTGATTGACTTGTCATCAACCATGAACTCCATATAATTTGAAACGAGAAATTTCTTAGAGCTCACCTCTCTGGCTAAATAAATAGCTTGAAGAGTGTCCCATATCTCTTTAGAATATTTGCATTTAACATAATATTGATCATAATATTTGTTAGACATTCCTCCAAGAATATAATTCTTGCACAAATAACCATCATATTGCCATTTGGCAATTTGTTCTTTAATCAAAGTAACCTCGTCAGATGCTACCTCAGATCCAGGAGAATTAGGACAAGGTTCTTCAAGAACATATGTCAACTTTAATCGTTTTAAAAAGAATTCCATCTTTCCACGCCATCTAGGAAAGTCTTTGCCATCAAATATTTCAAAATTAGGATTAGGCAAAGATGGAATACTATTTGATACGATGTAGAAGCCATATAGACAACTATCTTCAAATTGTTAGAACAATAATGATAATCGTACAAGAAATTCAAAATAAAACTTGCTTGGCTTAGAGGCACGATAATACGCTTCTTGAAGATAGTTGGAGTCTCTCCCACGAGCAAACGGAAGAACAAGTGACAACTCTATCTTTGGGATTCAACTAAGCCACAAAACAAGTAGCATTCAAGAATGTTGCTCTTCTATTCTTGAATTGGTGATTTCACCATTTGATCAATGTCTCTCAAGTGTTTTTCAAGGGGAAAGTATTTTTGAGTGCTTGTCTGTGCAAACCAAAGAAAACACTATTTATAGGATGAAAGTTTCATGCATGAGAAGCATATTAATTAAGTAATAGTTAATAGGTTCATGTATGTTTTAAAATAAAAAATGTCATTCTTTCAAGAACCTATAACGTAAAACTTAATGAATAATGAATTTGTCAAATACATTTTCTTTGTAATTCAAAATTTATGAATAATGAACTTATCAAATTCATTTCCTTTGAAACTCAAAACTTTAAGTGATGCATTTGTTTCAAAACCAATTGAAACATAACTCTTAAAAAATCTTTAACCGATGTATTTGTTTCAAAATTTATTGAAATATAAAATCAACAATATTCAACGGTAGTTTTAAAAAACCAGGCAACATAGACTCTAACAAATATCAAGATTCATTTTCAATTTTGCATTAAGAAATTAAACATGTAGCTCCAACCGATGTTGCTTGGATATATTCTACATAAGAAAATAGGTCAAACAAATTTAAACGGAGAGGGTAAAACTTACTTTGAAGGAGTCACCAGCCAAAACAGCATAAGAATTTGGTGAAATATTGACATCAATTCACTCATCATTTTTGTTGATTTGCAATCCATTGACTTGATTTTGTGATATTATAATAGTCAACAAGTTAACATCTGTGTGGCCAGCTAATCCATCTTGATTACTATTTTCATCTCCACTAATAGTTGATAATGCCTTGTAATGTATAAGTCTAAATAGGAAATATTTGAGATCCAAAAATTCATCAATGTGATTTTGTAATCCCAATTTCTCCAAAATCATCCTTTTCACCATTGCATCCAATTTCACAAGTGGATTTGACAAAGATTTTACCAAATTTCTTCAAAAATTAATCCACATGTAAGGTTAGCATAGATATACAAGCAAGGCTGAATACATATGTACACACTTGAAGTTGACACAACTATTTGGTTTTGGGATAATAGTCAGAAAAATATCTGAACTTTACCTGAATTTGCAGTTGAGCATACTGAACTTTGCAGGGGTCCTATTACCCCCTAGACATTTTTGAAATGGAAGTAATTAACCTGAAATGCTATACCCAGTTTTGATAGATGGCGGTGTAATACACGCACCAATCTCATATTTACAATTGTAAATATGAGATTAACGCAGTTGTCCAAGTGGGCATATGCCATTAATATATGAAAAAAAAGTCTAGGGGGTAATAGGACCCCCGCAAAGTTCAGTATGCTCAACTGCAAATTCAGGCAAAATTCAGGTATTTTTCGGACTATTATCCCTTTAGTTTTCATTCCATGATAAAAATAGATTGTACAAAAATAACTTTACCGTTGTTCTAAAACTCTGTGAAGCACAAATAAATTTCAACATAATGGTAAAATTAAGCAGACATACCAGAAATCAGGATTATCATGAGACCAAAAGATACTAGCAAAACTTTCAACACTTTGAGGATTAAGCAAATCAGAAATACACAAAGCCTTATACAATGGTATGTTTGGATTTTGGAATCATCCCAACGTATCCATGAAAAGTTTTTTTAGATAAATTTTTCAATTTAATCTCCAGAGGAAATTCAAAATTTCTTTTGAAGTACCAAACATGGCCTCTCTAATTTCATTTGGAACATTATCATATATTGCTTCAAAACAACCATATTCTTATAAGGCTTCAAAAACTTGAATTTTGATTGATTCCCATTTTGGGGTGTTTGGTTTTATATTGGAAAAATCTATGATTGGAATTTTAACTTTAGATGCCATTGACGAATTATATTGAAATCATGACTTAATAGAAGGCATACATATATACTACTTCTATATTGGGAAATGGATGCACAAGTGGATCCAACATCACTAATAATTAAAAACAAAAAAAAAAACATTTCCCACATGCATGCTACTGTATGTTACCATGCAATTGCCAATATATAATGACATAATATGCTAAATTTTAGTAGTAATTATTGCATCACTGTTCCTCATAATACTTAATAAGGACAAAAGAAAAAATAGCAAGTAGTAATAATTGGCCAATCATTGGGTCAAGAATAGTTAAGAGTAGTAAATATTGATCATCATTATCGTAATTATTACGTCAAAAACAATTAAATATACAACCTATTAAATTATAGTGTAAACACATACTGACAATAATGATACAATATGATACTCCCTCCATTTCATAGTTGACTCTCTCTCTAAAATTATTTTTTTTATTTTTAATTATTCAAGTTTTAAAATCAAAAGAAGTTTATTGTATTTTTTTAATATTATTTTTATTATTAAATAATTATATAAAGGGTATATATACATTTAAATTTATATTTTTAATACATAATTAATAGGATTACTTTAATAAAATAAGTCTTTAGTAAATATTTTCTTATGGAATGTGTCAAGTGAACAAGAATACTAAATTATAGTGTACCTGAATCATATTAATAGAATCACTAAGAGTTTTATCCTCTCATGTGAAAAATTCCTACGTTGTAACTACTGTTTCTCAGTTTTTAAACTCTCTTCTTATTATTAATAAATATGATAAATCCTTTTCACTTAAAATTTATTTTTTATTGATCACATAAGTAAATAAATTATGACTTTATCCCTTTAAATTATAATTAAATTAATTATCTAAAATACCTGAAATTTAAATAAATCATTAAAATTTATTCGAAACATCGAGAAAACAAATCAAATATATATATATTGACTAAAAAGTTTATTCCGAACCTACTGAAAATATTAAGACTTACAATAGATCTATTAAAGTTATCCGCACCCCCTACAGTTGGTATCAAAGCCTATGCTATTTAAAGTTACGGAAGTAGTATATATTTGGATTTATTTGATTATGAAACAATTAAATTTAGATATTTACCAAAACAATATTTTATCTGTTTAGATGGATAACGTACAAAAACCACAACAATATAAAGAATTAAAACAAATCATATCTGAAAAACGTAAAGAATTAAAAATAAGGATAGAAAGACTATAGTATAACATAATTGTCGGAGTTAGTAAAAACTCAATAAATGCATAAAAAAAAAGAAATATCAAATTTAGAATCAACAATAGATAGTCTAGAATATATATATCAACATAACTTATATACATTTAAATAAAATGAACAAAGAAGAATTTATAATCGATGAAAAAACATATGAAAACCATGAAGGATTAAAAATAAAAATAGTATTTTCTAATCTAGGAAGAAGGTATAAGAAAATAGGTGAACATTTATATTTAATGTTAGAAAAAGAAGAATTAAAATTAGAAGATAAGTTGGCAGTCATGGTAAGAATAGAAAAAAGAAAACGAAGAGATAGATAGAAAAAAGGAAATAGATAAAATAAAACAACAAACAACAGAAGAAATACGAAATAGAAGAAACTAAAAATAGTAGGATTGCTGAATTAGAAAAAGAACTACAAATGCTAAAAGATTTATATGAATAAAGACAGAAAGAAAAAGAAGAAAAAAATAAAGAACAAAAATTATTAATTGAGATAAATCAATTTAAATAAAAATTAGAAATAAAAAGTAAAGAACCAGAAAATGCTGAAGAAACAGATAATTATGATTCGGAAGATAGTAAAACATATACAAAAATTCTAGAAAACATAGGAAAACTAGAAATTAATGAAAAACAAGAAGTAATTAATAAAGAAGATCTAGAACTAATAAATACAGAAGTAAATACTCTAGATAAAACCATAATACCTAGTACATCAGATATAAGAAAACCAACCTATAATTATAAAAGTAAGTTTAAAAGATACAATCCAAAGGATGAATATAATAAATGGACACCAAGACAAATAACTAATTATAACTTTTTAGATTTAGACTGTGTAATAGACACAAATAAAATAATACAACTATGGGTAGGATACATGTCAAAACAATTATTAGATAATAAAATAGATACAACAAATACAACAGAATATATAGAAAAGACATTAATAGGAAGAGTAAAATTATGTTTTTTAAACCTAGCCGAAGAAACTAAAAAAGTATTAAGATCTGATACAAAAACAGAAGGAACATCAACACCTACAAAACTATTACCAACAGAAATATTGAAAAAATATGAAATAGCTATAAGTGATGAATTTAGCAGTATGACAACAGAAGAAGCAGAACAAAATAAAGAAAAAGATACGAATAGGAATTTAATGTTAAAATTAGCAATATGTAATATGTGCTATATAGTTGAATATACGTGCTCATTTAAAGAATATTATTATAAAGGAACATTTAATATAGAAGAAAGTAAAGAAATAAGAAAATTATATTTTAGTAAATTACCTGAACCATTTAATTCAAAAATAATAAAGAATTGAGATGAAGCAAAAATAGTAGATACCCAAGGAGCAAGAATAAAATTTTTACAACAATGGTATAAAAATCTATGTAAAAAATATAGAGAAGAAATAAAAATGGAAAAAACATTAATAAGAAATTTAGCATGTTGTAAAGATAAAATAACACCTCAATTTGGATGTAAACAAAGATATTATAAGAAAAGAAAAAGACATAAGAAATATAAGAAATACAAAAAATCAAAATATAAATATAAGAAACCAAGAAAAAGATATTATGTAAAAAATTATAAACATAAAAGACCATATAGAAAAAAGAAATCTATAAAAGAATGTACTTGTTATAATTGTGGAAAACTAGGACATTTAGTTAGAGATTGTAAATTAACAAATAATCCAAAAAATAAACAAATATCAGAAATAAAAATAGAAAATACAGAATATATGCAGATAGATTATGAATTAGAAAGTGAAGATAGTATATATGAAATTTCGGAGGATGAAACAGATAATGAAATAGATAGTGAATTAGATGAATCAAGTGACTGAAGAAGATATAAAAATGAACCAAATAACTGAAGAAGATATAAAAATAATAACAATGGAAGAATATTTAAATGAAGAAGGAACAAATCAAAAAATAATATTTGATAGTAATATATTTGATGAAATAAAAGGAAAAGAGTTAGACTTAAGTGTAGAAAAAATATTTAAAATACCAACAATAAAAAATGTATTTAGTAGAAAAAAGGAAGAATACTACGTAGTAAGTCAAAAGGAACATGTAATAGATTGTAGATATGCAAAAGGAAGAGCTAGCATACCACTAGTAACAAAAAAAATAATTAATAAAGAAATAAACGATATAAAAAGTAAAGACCCAATAAAATATGTACACCTTGGAGGAACAAAGATATTAATAAAAGCATGTTTCAGAGAAGGAATAGATACACCAATAGAATTATATTTAGCAGATGATAGAATTATAAAACCTATAGAAAAAAGTATAATAACCGCTATAAAGGAAATTTAATATACCAAAAATTTAAATTTATAATAAGTGTGAATTATTCAATAGCAATAACAGATAAAAATATAGATAAATCATTAGTATTATATTTAAGAAATATCAGGAATAGAACTAACCCCAGGAAGTAAAATATTTATAGCAAGATGTAAATATCTATATGTACTAACAACAAAACATAAAATAACAGAAAAAAATAAAATTAATAAAATATAAATAGAAAGTCCTTTTGAACAATTCGTAAAAACAATTGATAATAATGACTATAGTTACAAAAATATAGATATAGAAGAAGATTTAGAAATAATAAATGATAGGATAAGTACATAAAAAAGAATAGCTCACACAAAACCAGAATCATCAAGTTCATAAAAAAGAACAAGTTATGAAACAACTTCAACAGTTAATTTAAATCAGTATTATATAACAGGAACAATAAATGAAAAAGAATATTTAATACTCTTAAACACAGGACAAAAAGAAAATTATATAGCAAAATATCTAGTAAAAAGTGAAAAAATAAAATCTAATAGTGATATATGTCCAGATTTACCAAGGAGTCTAATAAACATTAAAGACACGACAGAAAAAATAATAATAATAGGAGTTAGAAAAATAAAAATAGAATTTGAAATAAAGGAAGAAATGCAAAAAACAGACATAATATTAAGAATAAAATGGTTAGAACAAGTAAACCATACAATATAGAACATACACAATTGTCTATAACATATAATAAGGAAAGATTATTCATAAAAAGAACTTTAACATGATATGAAAATATATGTACTTGTAAAAATAATAGTACAAGGATATTATAATAGGTATTATACACCTATGATAGATACAGGAGCAGAAGCAAACTTATGTAGATACAACTGTTTACCAGAAAGTAAATGGGATAAATTAAAAACACCAATAGTAGTCAAAGGATTTAATAATGAAGGAAGCTTAATTACATATAAAGATAAAAATGTAAAAAATACAGATATGAGATAAAATAATAACAATAGAAGAAATCAATAATTATGAACTAACATCAAAAGATATGCTTTTAGGATTGTCATTTTTAGATAAATTATACCCACATATAATAACTAAAACAGATTGGTGGTTTACAACACCATGTAAACAAAAAGTAAGAGCAAAAAGAGTTATTAATAAAATAGGAAAGAAAAATGATTGGATAGAAGGAAGTAAAAAAATTACACAAAAGTTAGAAAATATAAAAAAATACTGAAGACACAATAGAACTAGTCGTATTTTCGATAAATAAAAAGGAAATAACTATATTTTCAGTAAATAAGATAGAAATAATTAAGAAATAATTAGAAAGATTATATAGTGAAGATCCATTAAAAGGATAGGAAAAACATAAAACTACTATAAAAATTGAATTAATAGATAAAAATAGCATAAAAACTCAAAAACCATTAACATATAATTTTGACGATTTAAAAGAATTTAAATGCATATAGATGAATTATTAGAGAAACAATATATACAAAAAAGTAATAGTAAACATAATAGTCCAGCATTTATAGTAAATAAACATAGTGAACAAAAAAGAGGTGAAAAGTAAAATGGTTATTGACTATAGAAATTTAAATGCAAAAACTATGACATATAATTATCCAAT
This sequence comes from Capsicum baccatum var. pendulum, assembly GCA_030864225.1. Taxonomy (NCBI): domain Eukaryota; kingdom Viridiplantae; phylum Streptophyta; class Magnoliopsida; order Solanales; family Solanaceae; genus Capsicum; species Capsicum baccatum. Next base: position 271,595,892 of record CM061550.1, read on the forward strand.
ACCAAATAAGCTATTAAAAATAAGATAAATAAAAGGATATAACTATTTTAGTAAATTTGACTGTAAATTAGGATTTTATCACTTAAAGTTAGAAGAAAAATCTAGGGAATTAACTGCATTTACAGTACCACGAGGATTTTATGAATTGAACGTATTACCATTTGGATATAAAAATGCATCAGGTAGATATCAACACTTTATGGATAGTTATTTTAAACAATTACCTAATTGTATAGTATACATAGATGATATATTATTATATACAAAAACCAAAGATGAACATTTAAAATTATTAGAACAATTTATAGATATAATAGAAAAATCAAGAATAAGTTTAAGTGAAAAGAAAGTCAAAATTATGAAAAATCAGATAGAATTTTTAGAAATATAAATAGATAAAAGCGGAGTAAAAATGCAACAACATATAGTACAAAAAATAATAAATTTAAAAGAAGAATTAGATACAAAAAAGAAATTACAATCGTTCTTAGGATTAGTAAATCAAGTAAGAGAATATATATAAAATTAGCAGAAAATCTAAAACCATTACAGAAAAAATTAAAAAAAGATATCGAATATAATTACAACGACGAAGATAAAAAACAAGTCCAGAAAATAAAAATACTTTGTAAAGAGTTATCAAAATTATAATTCCTAGACGAAAATAATTTTTTTACATATATAGTAGAAGCAGATGCAAGTGAATATAGTTATGGAGGAGTACTTAAATACAAATACGAAAATGAAAAAATAGAACATCATTGTAGATATTATTCAGGGACATTTAATGATATGGAAATAAAATGGGAAATAAATATAAAAGAATTATGTTCATTATATAAATACCTATTAGCATTTGAACCATATATATTGTATATAGCAACTTTATTGTAAGAACAGATAACAAACAGGTACGATGGTGGATAACGAGAAAAACACAGAACTCAGTTACGACGAAGGAAATTTGGAGAGTAGTATTAAATATACTGAATTTTACATTTACAATTGAAGTGATCAATACTAACAAAAATGTCATTGCAGATTACTTATCAAGACAAAACTTCTCAAACTGATTTATCAATGGAAGAGGCTGATGCCAAAGATACCCAGACCGATTTATTACTTCAAATGTTTGAGCAAATGAAGTTATTACAAGAAAGAGTTATTACACTAACTACTGAAGTTACAAACGTAAAAGTACAGGTTGGGCACTATAAAAAATAAGATACTGTGCAAGAAGAGCACATTAAAAAACTAGACCTAGAAGGTGATGATGAGAAACACCTAAAAACTCAAATTACTAATGAAATTACAGTTACAACTGCAGGCGCAGGAGATATATCTAAAGGGAAAAATATAGTCACTCAAAATAAACCTGAAATACCAAAGAAAAAGAATTACAATCTCAACCAAATATTTTCAAAACCATATACACCAAATATACAAAGATTAGAATCATTTGCACCTCCCCAAATACATATTCTGAATCACTTAACCAAGAAAAACAGACATACAACTATATTGCCCGAAAATACATTGAAAATATATACACCTTACAAATCATGTTAAATACCAAAACCATTCAAAGTGAAGAACTAGACGCACAACAAAAAGGATATATTACCCAGAAATGTCAGAATTACAATAAACTTATTGCTTTTTCAGGTACAAGTTCGAATTTAATCAAATCATGTTACTATTATGGATTATTATCTACATTTACACAACTAATGGAGAAGAGTTAGAAGGAATTCCAGATATTTACAATGGATTTATGATCTACAAGAGAATTACTAACGAACAATTATTTTATGTTCGATTTTATTCCGCCCCAGACAAAATATTGTTTGATGAAGTTAAACAAACTATTTCAGTAATCAAGATAGGTATGACCAGAGATTGTATTATTCCAGAAGAAATATGTGAACAAGACGAGATACCAAAAACACAGATACCAGGATTTTACCGCAATAAAAGAATTATTGGACTTAGTAATATATTATCAGAATTACTTAATAATTATTCAAATCAGAAACCCATTTATATATATAGCTCGAGGAATCAAACATTGGTTTATTTAACTTGTAAAGAAGTTAGAGACCAAGACATGGAAGAACTTAGAAAATGGGGATTAACACTCCTCAGACCAGAAGAACAACCATTAACGAGATCTATCAAAAAAGGAATTATTTCAGAAGAAGCTAAGGAACAATTTTGTGAAAAAGTTGGCCAAAAATACAATGATCACATATGTAGCAGATGTAGTGGCAGACACAACTTTATTCCAGATGTGATGCTACACTGACAAGAAGATAAAAAATAGCAGATACGATAAAAAGAAGATAGAGAAAAAAATATAGCAACGATCAATAATGGAGATAAAAGACAGAGATATTAATTATGAAAGAGACATGTAACAAAATAAGATAGATTTTTTTCTTTATTTACGTAAATTATTAATCTATTGTATAGGTTTTTTGACTATTATTAGTCTAGGTATTAATAGTTTTTGTCCTTATTTGCATTTGTAAGTCATTCTCTTCTTTTAAAGAAGAAGACTTTTTGTAAAGTAGAGTTAGGACAATAAAGACTTTGTAAAGAAAAAGTTAGGATACGTGTAAAAATAACAGTGTAAAGTATTCTCATTATAAATAAAAGGTATCGAAGGCAGAATGAAGCAAACCTTCATGCGTTAAAGCAAAAACTCTCTCTTGTCCACAATAAATATTTTGATTATTTATTAAAAAATAGGTATATTTCAATGGAAAAATCTATGGAGGAACAAAGATTAGAATTATCAGACCTACCAGAACAGGTATATTCATTTACTATTATGAATAGCTAGATTCATAAATTCCTAACAATCATGATAAGATAAAATAAGTTCATGTTAGTTGCTTTATAGTAGAATTATTCAAAAAATAGCATGTTAAGAAGTTTATTAGCAAAGTGGAAAAGGAGAAAAATCCCTAAGAACTATGCCATCCTAAAGGTGAAACCAGTGAGGCAAGAAAACCATGATAGGAGAGTAGCCAGAGTAGAGGCGTTGTTTAAGAGAAAAGTATCCAGATTACCATGCTAATAGTGACCAAAGAATATGTTATTTAAGAATAATCTAGTATATAATAATCTAACGTGATCATATTTTGTTATGTGTATGATTGAAGGGAATATTTTGAAAGAGTACCATATGAAAAATGAATATTTATTTATCGAACGAAATGGTAGATAAATTTAAAATACTTGTTTTATATGTACTTAAGGATATAGAAATTACAGATATAAGAAAAATCATATTAGAAAAAGTATTTGATAAATATTTTATGGCTAGAGTAAATTATATACCACACTTACCTAACTACTCTTACAAATGCTTATATACTAAACCTACATATCAACCATGATAAATTATGTATATTTAGAATATTGGAAAATGAATATAAAAAATATACAATCAACAGAAAAACAAATGAAAACAAATTTAGATGAATATATGAAGACTAAAGATTTAAAATATATACAATTTCTCAGTGAAAATATAGAAGAATTAATGAGATTAAAATAAAAAACTAAAAAATATTATAATAAAGTATTTAATCAATTTTAAATGACAGATAATCTTAAAATATTAATCATATATATACTTAGAAATATAGAAATTATTGATATTAAGAGAATAATATTAAAAAAATATTAGACTATGAAATTGAAATTATAAATTGGATAGAACAACTATACCTAAATAATTACCCAGATGGATATTATTCAGACTAAAATGTTAGAATATATTAGAAAAATTAGAGAAAACCAAAGTGACCTGTATGAAGAAATTAATTATAGAAACTGACTCAAAGAAATAATGGAAAATCTAAAAGAAAAATTAATATGGATAAAAGAAACCTTAGAAAATTTAGAAAAAAGTACAGATAAAAGTTTATATAACATAAAAAACTCATTAAGTGAAGAAGAAAGAGAGATAATTAATAGTATTAATAACCTTAATTCAGATATAAATTATAGTACAATTAGAATAGAATATTACATAGAAACTAATAAACAAGTAACTACTTTAGAATAAAATGATAAACTATGAGTATTTAAAATATTGAAGACAAGATATGGAAGAAATAAGATTAGAAGAAATGCTTATGAAAGAGAATTTAATCAAATATTTTAGAACAAAAGATATAGAATATTTAGAATACCTCAAAAATAATATAGAAGAATTACAAAGACTAAGAGAAAAAACTAAAGAATACTATAGTAAAACATTTAATCAAATACTATTTAATCAACCCCCAAGATATGAACATAAATAAAATAAAAATATTTAGAGAAGTTATGAAATATCCACACACAAATAAAAATAGATCCATAGTTACAATAGATCTATTAAAGTTATTCGCACCCCGATCTATTAAAGTTATCCGCACCCCCTACAGTTAGTCAAAAGTTTATTCCGAACCTACTGAAAATACTACGACACTAATTCGAGGTCATTTCGATCAAAGGTTGACCATGATCGGGATTAACTTTATTAAAATTCACGAACCCAATTAATGACTTAAATCGCCTCTGAACACCTCAAGAACCGTCTCTACCCAACAATGCAAGTCATAAATCACATCAAAACACTACAAGCAGGGTTAAAATAATAAAAATTCACAAAATCACTTAAAGAGATCGTTACATCATCCACCACTACAACAAACATTCGTCCCCGAACATGAAGAGAAAGAAGGTACCTGACCATCAAAGAGATGAGGATATCTACTCTGCATGTCAGACTCAACCTTTCAAGTGGCTTTCTCTATGGGAAGATGCCTGATACAAGTACGATCATGACCTTGGATACTTTTTGAGTATTTTAAAGACCACCTAAAAGGATGCATAAGCCCAAGTATGAAGAAGGCCCAAACCCGCCCCTAAAGTGCACACAATGGGAGGTTTGGAGCCCAATAATGAAAGGGCACTTTAGTCTTTTGTCTCTTATTTTGTAATGTAATATATATAGGACATTATAGGGTTTCTAGTTCTCTAGTTGTTTAATGATATTGAGAGAACACTTCTCTTAGAGAGAGAGAGAGAGTCCAAACCAAAACTAGGGCATTGCACAAGTGTGGAATTATTTATGTGTTACATTTTGCTTGATACGTTGGTGTTTGGGTGGTGGTCGCCTTTGCTTGATACATTGGTGCTTGTGTCAATTGTAAGAGATAGGTGATAGTTGTGTGTAGTGTTAAGGGTCCAAGAGTGGAATATGCTCTTGGGTTCTTAAAATTATACCTTTCATTTGTCTATCTTTCTATCTTTAGTTTGTTGTAACCGTTGGTAATGTCTTATATTGTAACTCGTATTGTTCTTGTTGTTATAATATTGTTGTTTTTCATACTATTATGGTTAATTTAGTTTGGGAATGTTGGCTGCCAATAGGTGTTAACACCTTATTCTCTTCTATTTTTGTCCTTGTTTTAAATCTGAGAGGGGCCACCAAAAGAGGCCCTTGGTTTCTTGGACTAGTGGACTGATTTTGGTGTGTGTTTTGTGTCTTCCATAGCCAGTCTTGTATCAATGCCTCCACTGTCCCTTCATTGATGCTATGTACTTTGACCTTAACTTTCTAACCTGCCTATCCAAAATAACTTATAGACTATTCCTCAAAAACCAGATTCTGGTCCAAACTCACCGAGTCCCACTGAATCACATGCGAATCATTTGGATAGTACGTCTTCAACATAGAAAAAAGGAAAATTAGATGCACGACTAAAAGACACAGTGGCGAAGCCAACTCATAAATGAACTGCTTGGTGATCGAATTGTTAGTCCTAGCAAGTCATAAATAACTTGGGGTAGCTATAGTAAAGCTATAATGGTGAAAATAAGCAGAAATACGGAAAATGACCAGAAGGATCATTACTATATCCACTACTAAAAAAACTTTCATTCATAAAAGTTAAGGATTAGGATGTACCTGAAGTCTCAAACTAGTGAGGATACTAGGTTCGCATCTCGATTTCAATCTCCCAAGTGGCCTCCTATACTGGGAAGTGCCTCCACTATATCTTAACTATAGAATCTCCCTAGTGCTTAATCGTCTGACATCACTAGCCAAAATGAGCACAGGCTTCTCTACAAAGGTCAAACACTCATCTAACTGGATTGAGTCCCATCTAAATACATGAGATGAATCAGGAATGTATTACCGCAACATGGAGACATAGAAAATTGGATGGACAGAGGCAAAATCTGGAGGTAGAGCTAACTCATAAGCTACCTCACCAACGGCGTGAAGAATCTCAAAAGGTCCTTTATATCTAGGACAGAGCTTGCCCTTCTTCCCAAACCTCATCACACCCTTTATGGGAGATACATAGATAAATACACGATCACCAACTCCAAATATCAATTAGAGGTGTTTAGGTGAACAACTCTACGTAGACCATTTCCAGATTTCTACATCCATTGAAGTTCCAGTTACCAGCCAACACAGTTCAGATTGACTACTGTGTAAAGGAGATAAATAAGGTGAAGGTAAAGCAGATTAGTTTAGAGGAAAAGCTTGGTCACTTATGGTAGATTTCTAAAATGGTTTCTATGGAGCGGGAGGAGTCTTCCTGGGTGGTTGGCGGAGTTGGCTCTTCATCTTGGATTACGAAGAGGATCCTGAACTTTACAGTGAAGGATTGATGGACATATATGTATCATATGCTGAGTCCCACATATAGGGATAATGTATTGAGTCCAGATAGAGCCACCCTGATCGCAGGCATCATGGAGGGATACGAACGAAACATGGCCAAATAGATAGTGATGAAGATCCGTGATTGGATGGTGAACACTGACACAGCCTTGGAATTCCCATGCTTGTTAACAAGAATATGTTTATATGAGAGAGTGAGAGAGATTCCAAGAGTTGATCAGTTCATCCGGACATGAAGTACTACAAATTTAGGCTTAATTTGGGATGCTATGAACCCCATCTCCAAGGCAGCTAAAGTGGAGGCCACTTTCTCCGAGAGGCATTACGGGTTGGAGGGCATATGGTGGATATACTAGGGTTCACATATATTGGTGAAACCCCATTGAGACTGCCCAGTCCGAGCCTCAAGCCTCAGATGAAGCAGGCACTTTTCAAACTCTGACTTTACCTCGTGCGGCCAGACCATTCTCTGTCAGGTTAGTTCCTGCCATCTATGCCTTAGTACTGCAGACTTTTCTAAATGAGGTGATAAATAGATTGAGAACCGTGGAGAAAAAACTAAAGAATTTAGAGAGTAGGGTTAAGACATGGGTGCAACAAGAGATTTGAGGTGAGATGAGTGAAATGCAGACTCGGCTTGAAGGGTTTGAGAGACAGATCAACCAGAAGCTGGAAGATGTATAGTCCCCAAATATGAAGGGGATACATGAGGAGTTAGTTCCATCCTGGGCTGCCATAGAGGATATGCATGCCAGGCCTTATGCCTATTATTAAGAGGATACACAAGGAAGAAGAGATATCAAATATATGGGGAGTTAAGAGGTCGAACATAGATACTGGAGTTGATGATGGTAATAGGACAAGAAAAAATAAAAGAGAAGTAAAAAAAGTGAGAAGAGAGAGGTTAAGGCTGTCAAGGAAGCCAGTATTCACGATGAGCGAGACCGTCAGATGAGGGTCCATGAGATGGTGATGGAAGTTGGTAGCTCCTGAGTTACTGATGAGATTGCTGTAGATGTGACTGAGTTTATTGGGAGCACTACTCCCACCCCACAGGCACCATTGAGTGCCTCGGCCATCGCCGGTGCCACTAATGGTTTGAGCATCCTAGACTCTAACGGGACCACTGCTAATAAAAGTGGGGTTCATTTTGAGGCCCCCTGTACTAATACTGCATGAGTTGGCTCCTTGAGTGCCCAGGTATGTCTTCGCCCGTTGTTTTTACATTATAGATACACTAAGGATAGTGCATACTTTTTTAGTTTGGGGTGGGGGTGTATCACGTAGACGTGGTTTCTATTGCCATGATTCTTTTCCCACCAGCTATGATTTAATTGTAGAACCGGGAATGTTTAGAATAAAATTATTTCGTGTTGTGTTTTGTTTGGTGATGTTTTGTGTTTTTGTTTAATTAGGAAGAATGTTTGTACCTAAGGCAGTTGATATATTTAGCATGATTGTGCTTAAATTGTTTGATATATATATATACACATACACAACTGTGTGATGTGTTTATCCATGTGACCATTGTGAATCTTGTGAGGGAATTAGGATTAGGAGTATAATAATCATGGCTAACAATTACATGAACTGGATAGATAGTAACTTGCGATGTGACCCTGTACCATGTGTGTGTGAGATGCTACCTAGTCCTTGTGTGTATAGAATTCAAAACCTGCATGGTTAGTCTTGCCAAGGTTGTAGGATAGTAGGCTAGAAAAGGATCAGATGCCATTTTTTGAAACCAATCCACTTTTAAGCCTAATTGACCAACCAAATGTAAATTAGTATCCCTTGATCTAATTTTGAGCCTAAATAGACCTATTTTATCATTACACCATTCACTTTTCCATTTAAATTGTAATGACCCCGTTTTGGCCTTAGTCCCCCTTGGATAATGTGCACCTCAACTCAGGCAAATCGCCTAAGTTGAGGGTGGCTATAAAGTGCGCAAATAGAAATGGGTATGAAGAGGGGTGTGAATATAAAAATAAAGTTGGGTTAGGCATGGTAGAAAAATAATAAAAAAATAAAAGATGAAAAAGAGAAAAGAAAGAATAAAAGAAAACCACGCCCAACCTGAATGGGCTGTAAAAGAATAAAGAAGGGAGAAATAAGGGTGGAATGAAAAGAAATTGGTTAAGTGGACACCAAAAACATAAGTGTAGCCCCCGATCCTACATTACAAGCCAGTGAAGCCCTATAGTGATCCTAACCCAATTGTTTGAAAACTAATGTAAAGAAAATAATGACAAGCCTGTGGTATTCCGTACACACTGTTGGAACTTCTTTGTGTGTAAGAGCATCTCTTGACTATCCCTGCATTAATGTGTTTGATTTATCTGAATGATTAGGAATTCTTTGATTATAAGGGTACACGGGTTGTGTTGTTAGAATACTAATTTGTTCAGATAGTGCAAGTTGTATATATATAGGGTTTTTTGTTGCTAATATGATGCCATAATTTGATACCCTTATGTCCCATTGTTGTGCTTCATTGATATACACAGTTGTTTTTTGAAAAGTTGAAAATAGGAGGGGGATAATATGTTTTGAGGTAGATTTGATTATCGACTACCATAGGTATCTTAGGTTCTTCCTGGTTAATCGTTATGTTTGTGTTGTTTTGTTTTGTTGCCTGATGACATGCAAATGTTATAAGTTGAGGGTGGTGATATTTCATGATTTCATGGCACTTTTGATGCATAAAAAAGGTAAAAATATGCATAAACGTAGGCCTTTTTATTGGATATGATGTATGTCTTTAGAATGTTGTAGGTAAATTAGGTTGGTGGTGATATGGTTCAGAAAAGGATGAAACAACTCCAAAAATATCTAAGTGTTAACTGGGTAACGAGTCGTTTAGTCACCTAATGACTCGTGGCCCAAGTCATTACATGAACAGTGAGTGATGCTGACTTCAGGGAGTAAAGGCTGACCACAACTTGTTAGGAGTGACAATGAGTTATGGTAGGAAATTGTTCTGAGCACATTAGACAAAAGTCCTAAAAGTTGACAAGTAAAGTTCTAGTGGAAATGTGTGAAGACCACGAGTCGTTATGACAGATAATGACTTATGGTGAGGAGTCGTTCTGAGCATGGAGGTACTCAGTTCACTTTGAATTTTTGATGTACTCAGTTAGATATGAGTACAACATTCCATCCACAAACGAATACCAGTAAGATCAGACTATTCAGGTGTTGAAGGACATGTTACAGGTTTGTGCGATGGATATTTTGGGTCATTGGGATCAATTTTTATCCTTAGCGGAGTTTTTCTATAATAATAGCTATCATTCTAGTATTGAGATGGCTCCGTTTGAGGCTTTGTCTTGTAGAAAGTGTAGGTCCCCAGTTAGGTGGTTTGATACTTTTTAGGTTAGAATTTGGGGCACTGATTTATTGAGAGATTCGATGGACCGAGTGAGATTTATCAGGATCGGCTCTTGACGGCTCAGAAAAGGTAGAAGAGTTATGCTGACAGGAGGGATCGCGACTTGGGGTTCATGCAGGCTGAACAAGTCCTGCTGAAGGCATCACCCATAAAGGGTGTGATGAGGTTTGGGAAGAAAGGAAAGCTCAGTCCGAGATTTTTGGTCCTTTTCATGGGATTCTTTAGTTCGTTGGGAAAATGACTAATGAGTTGGCTTCGCCACTGGGTCTTTTAGTCGTGCATCCAGTTTTTTGTTTTGTTTTAGTTGGTCCTTATTGACTTGACACTCTTTTTAAGAAAATATTTAACAGAGGCTTATTTTACTGAAGTAACCCCATTTATTATGCACTGAAAATATAAATTTGAATAAATACACTTTATATAGTTATTTAATGAAATTAACAAAAAGATAGTTATTTAATGATAGGGATAGTATTAAAAAAATACAATAAACTTCTCTTGAACTTGGACAACAAATATAAAAAAAATATAGAACTAATATAAAAGGAGAAAGTATTATATTGTATCATTATTGCCAGTATATGTCAGGTGCACTATAAGGGATAATACCCACGAAAATACCTGAAGTTTGACCGGATTATCAGTGGAGCATATTGAACTTTGCGGGGGTCCTATTATCCCCCAGAATTTTTTTTCGTATTTTAATGGCATATATCTGTCACTTGGCACATTGCGTGTTAGTCACGCGCATTGAGCGTGTGAACAGTGCTAAAAACGGTTTAAACTCTTTTTTTTTTGCCAAACAACCCCTTAATTTTTTAATTATTTAAAGAGAAAAGGCATTTTTTTCCCTCTGAACTTATCCTCCAAACTCACTTTAGCACTTAAACTTAACTTCTATTTATTTACCCCCCTCAACAACTTTCAAGTGAATTAATTTCACCCCTATGGCTGACGTGGCAAAAAATAAAAAATAAAAGCGAGTGAATTTTTTTTTTTTTTTGTAAAAAAGGCCACTTTATTGCTATTATTATTATTATTATTATTATTATTATTTATATATATATATACATATATAAAATTAAAAATTAAAAAAGAAAACAAGAAACCCAACTCCATCTTCTTTCTAACACCCCCTTCCCCCACCCTCACCCCGTTTCTTCATCTACTTTGAACCCCCACCCCGTTTCTTCATCTACTTCGAATCCCCACCCCGTTTCTTTCTGTATTGGTGTGTTTCTTTCTTAGCATTTTTACTAGTGGAAGATTGGTTTTTGAATTTGAATTTATTGAGGTCTTTAGTGATGGTGTTTCTTTGGTTGTTTTATTCTTTGGCAAAGAAGTGTTGGTTTTGAATAGATCTGAGGAGGATTTTTTAATTGTAGGGAAAGTGGTTTTGGTTGAATTTGTGTATTTAGTGGAAGTGGAATTGAGCTTTTTCATTTGGGATTTTAGTGCAAGTTCCTCTTCTAGGGTGGGCTTAATAAGCTTGAGTTTGATTTTGGTTGAACTAAAAACTGAATCAGACAAAGAAAATTTTATTTTAGCAAGCTTGATTTGATTTTGGATTGTACCAAAATCAAAGGAAGAAGAAGAAATCTTGGTTAATTTGGTTTGATTCTTGGAAGAGCTTGTGGATTCGATGAGCTTAGTTTAATTCTTGGAACTAGAAGTGAACTTATTTTGAATTTTTTCTTGATTGATTGTAGAGAATCCTCATCATCAATGGTTGAAATGAACTTTTCTTGATTGGCTTAGAAAAATCATCATCTTCAATGGTTGAAATTAATTTCTTCTTGACTGATTTTGGAAAATCATCATCAATATCTAGCTCCAACATTCTTCTTCTAATTCTTATTGATAAAAACATTACATTGATGTTTTTATGGTTGTTCTCTTGGTGGTGCTAATGGCGAAAATGAAAAAAAATTGAAGGAAAAGGCATTTTCGTTACAGTGATGGGGAATGAAAGGGGAGAAATAGTGGGTGGGGTTGGGGGACTATGTCTGCTAAAGAAGAAGAGGAAATTGGGGTGGGGTGGGGGTGGGAGCTGTGAAGAAGAAGAACGAAGGGGGGTGGGGTCTATTTTATATAAAATATATATTTATATATATATATATATATATAAATATATATTTTATATATATATAAAAATAGTATATATATATTTTTTTTTTCTCTTTTTAAGAAAATATATAAAAAGTAAGTGTGTGGGATTATTAATTTTTTAAAATTATAATTTCCTACATGGCAATGGCATGACACTGATGTGGCAACGATGTGACACGTATGTAGTGCACTCTCCGTTGTAAGAGTGGGTTTTTGATTTTGGGGGTGAAATTAATTCACTTGAAAGTTGTTAAGGGGGGTAAATAAACGGAAGTTAAGTTTAAGTGCTAAAGTGAGTTTGGAGGACAAGTTCAGGGGAGGAAAAAATGTCTTCTCTTATTTAAAGTTTTATATTTTCATTTATTTAAAGTTTTTCATTCTTTTTCTCCTTTCTTCTTTCTTCTTGAGTTTCAGTTTCTTCTTCCTCTTTGTTGCAGTCCATTTCGTTCCATTTCAGTTTCCATTCTTGAAGATTCCGTCATCAAAACTGGAAACTCAATGGAAGAAAGTTTGGGGTTTTGAGTTTAAGAAAGTTTGTTGAAGAAAGTTTTCAAGAAATTTGAGTTGGAATGGACTTGGTATTTGAAACTCAATGGAAGATTCAATTGAATTGGCGTAATTTAAAAATCAAATTTGAAAACTTTTGCGGACCCGGATGAAGAAAATTAATGGAAGATTCCATTCAATTATTGAAAATTCAATGTATGTTTTTTTATACGTAAACTGGAATTCAAGTGAATTCATATAAATTCAATGTGCAAAAAAATTAATGTGCAAGAAATTTTTTTATTAAACTCAATGGAATTCAAAGTTTGAAACAAGAAATTGAATTTGGAAACTTGTGTGATATGAATGGACTTGGAATTCGAAATTGACTCAATAAAATTATTTGGAATTTGATTTGTAGGATGAATTTGAGTTGTGGAATCTTTAATATGGTTGTAATGGTGAAAAAAAATTGAAAAGTGATAAAATGGAGAAGACAAAGTGTGTGTACCACACTTCGTACCTAAAAAATTGAATATATGTTTTGGGGGATTAATTCCACTTTAAAAAAGTCCGAGGGGGAATTAATTCTGATTTAAAAAGTATAGGGGGTAATAGGACCCCCGCAAAGTTCAATATGCTCCACTGAAAATTTGGTTAAAGTTTAGGTATTTTCGTGGGTGTTATCCCCCCCCCACCCCCGCAAAGTTCAATATGCTCCACTGAAAATTTGGTTAAAGTTCAGATATTTTCGTGGGTGTTATCCCCACACTATAATTTAATAGGTTGTATATTTAATTGTTTTTGACGTAATTATTACAATTATGATGGTCAATGATTACTACTCTTAACTACATTATTGACCTAACGATTGGCCTATTATTACTACTATATATACTTTATTACGGTAAAAACTTCACGCACTCAGTGTATACACCGAATTAATGTTTTTACCATGGTTATGTAATTAAATTAAGTAAAATATATGTTGATTAATCATGATTAAGTAACATGAACTTTAAATTCAAACACATGACATACGTATATTGGTTTGGTGTATACACCGGGTGTGTGTAAGTTTTACCCATTTATTACTTACTAATTTTTCTTTTGTCCTTATTAAGTATTATGAGAAAAGTGATGCAATAATCACTAAAATTCATTGTTATTCTAATTAGTGTTTGGTGGATTTATTAACAGGAAATAGTTATCATATTATGTCATTATTGGCAGTTGCATGGTAACATATAGTAGCATGCGTGTGGGAAATGTTTTTTTAAAAAAAATTATTAGTGACGTTGGATCCATTTGTTCACCAACTTCCCAGTACATATATATATATATATATATATATATATGCGCGCGCACCCTCTATTAAGTCTTATTACTTCAATACAATTCATCAATGGCATCTAAAGTTAAAATTCCAATCATAAAATTTTCCAATATAAAACCAAACACTCCAAAATGGGATTCAACAAAAATTCAAGTGTTTGAAGCCTTACAAGAATATGGTTGTTTTGAAGCAATTTATGATAATGTTCCAAATAAAATTAGAGAGGCCATGCTTGCAACTTCAAACGAAATTTTGAATTTCCTTTAGAGATTAAATTGAAAAATTTATCAATAAAACGTTTTCATGGATACCTTTTGATTCCACACTTACCATTGTATGAGGCTTTGGGTATTGTTGATTTGCTTAATCCTCAAAGTGTTGAAAGTTTTGCTAATATCTTTTGGCCTCATGGTAATCCTGATTTCTGGTATGTCTACTTTTTTCATTTCTCTCAAAATTTAATTTATTTATCTTCTCTGATCGAGTTTTAAAGTAGCGATAAAGTTTTTTCTATGATCTATAGGACATGAATTTCAGTTATTTGTATGTGACCTATAGCTTACGAATTCGAGGAACAATGTCATTAAGGATTAGATAGAGTAGGTTGTCTACATTTTACTTGTTTTTTCCTGGATCTAATCTTTCCTTTCTCGAATCTCGCATGTAAACACATCATATTTTTGTATTGGACTATTCTTTAAAAATAAAAGTTATGTACCGATAGTGTATAATTTTATTTACAGTATTTAAATTTATAATTTAAAATTAAAAGATATTCAACTCTACGACCAAAAAAGTCAAAATCTAATGAAAACCAAAAGGAAAGAAGAAAGAGGTGTTTAAATAGGAAGGCACTAAGAGGGTTATGGAAGAAAGGTGAAAGGTAGGTAGGGAAGGGTTTAGAAAATATTTTATTCATTTAATTAATTATCATGTCACTTTATTCTGCGAGCGTAATATCTGTATAATTAATATCCTTCAACGTTATGTTTATACAACCTGCCAAACGACCCTTAAGAGGTTTCTGGAAGACAGGTGAAAGATTGGTGAGGTAGGTGGGGAAGGGTTTAGAAAATGGAGTAGTTTTTTCATTTAATTAGTTATCATGTGACATTATTCTGCTAGTGTAATACATACTATGTAATTTTAGGTGATTGTCAATAATTCTAAAATACAACTTTTAAGTTGTGTTACGTATTCAACAACTACAATTTTTATATGTAAATTAATTTTTGCAGCAATTTGATAAAATCCTACTCAAATCCTCTTGTGGAATTGGATGCAATGGTGAAAAGGATGATTTTGGAGAAATTGGGATTACAAAATCACATTGATGAATTTTTGGATCACAAATATTTCCTATTTAGACTTTCACATTACAAGGCATTATAAAATATTAATGGAGATGAAAAAAGTAATCCTACTGGATTAGTTGGCCACACAGATGCTAACATCCTGACTATAATATCACAAAATCAAGTTAATGGATTGCAAATCAACAAAAATGATAAGTGGATTGATGTGAACATTTCACCAAATTCTTATGCTGTTTTGGCTGGTGATTCCTTTAAAGTAGGTGGTATTCTCTCCGTTTTAATTTGTTTTTAAGAAAATGACACTTTATTTTAACAATTTTTTTATTTATATATCCAACCGACATCGGTTGGAACCTATGTTGCTCGATTCTTTATGAATATGCCGCATTCGTTTTGGATTGTTCTTCAAAATGTAATATATTGAAAGATCTAATAATTGGATAATATTTTTGAAAAGTTCAAGCAACACAGATTATTGGAACTATATGTTTAATATTTTCAATACATAACTGAAGATGAATCTTGATATTTGTTGAAGAGTATGTTGCTCAATTCTACAAAAATATTATCACACCTAAATATCAGATCTTTCAAAAGACATAACTTCTGAAAAGTCTAACATACATCTAACGACATTTTTCGTCATAAAAGTTTAGACTCTTTTTCAAGTGAAATGCATTAAAATATCATTTTTTAAGATCAACTTTCATTTTTTATTTCTATTTTTTGCAAGTTTTAGTCAAATTTATATCCAAACGCTAACTTAACGTAACTATACATTTTTTTACAAAAAAGTATTTCTAGTCAAATAATGTTGTTGATCACTACTAGGAATACACCTGTTTCCACCCGAAATTCGACAGGAAACTCTATCGAAAAAACAATTGTTTTTAGTGTAATTGGTGCATTTGAATTTTATGCACTGGCGATGTAAATTTATACAGACATAAACAAATGGTCGATTGCATTCTCCTATCTACAAGGTAATAGAGACCGAAGAAAACGATAGATTCTCCATTCAATTATTTTCATTACCAAAATCAGGTCACTTCATAGAGGCTCCAAAAGAACTTGTTGATGAAGAACATCCTTTACTCTTCAAACCATTTGAAATAGTTGGATTATTTGAGTATCTTGCACAAAAAAGGGGTGTTCCTGGTGAAACTTTGAAGGCTTATTGTGGTGTTTGATACCTTAACACTTTGTTTGGATGGTGGTTTGTCATGGTTTTATAATGTACGATATTGTACGGTATGGTATTCTACTGTACAGTATAGTACAATACAATGTTTGAATAAACTGTATCGTTCATTATTGTTTAATAACATTTTTATTGTTTGGTTTGACGATATGATACTGCATCGGAACTAGTAAGTTTACTAAAATACCCTTAATTATTATAAATGTTAAATTTATCAATGATTATTAATAAAATAATTCTCTTCCTGCTAATTTGTCACAAAGTATGACATATAAATATATTAAGTTGTTAAATTCATGAAAATATTAGAAAAATTAATACAAGAGTAGATCAAAATAAATGTAATTGGAATCATTTTTTATAGTAACAAATTTCATTTTCTTTTGCTATTTTAAAATGTGACCAACGATAATTACAAAGGTTGGATGCATCTTTTGTGTATACTACGGGCGTGTTTCGTATGAAATACAAAAGAAATTTCTATGAAAATAAATTATTTCTTGTGTTCATTACACAAATAGGAATATATTTTCTAAAAACATTTGCATATATTTAACACAAAACAATAAGAATGAATAAGATAGCGGGGCGGAATAAGAAAATGATTATGAATTATTTTTTTTAAAAAACATATTTGGAGGTGAGGTAAGTGGAGTGGGGAGTCAAGTGAAGGGGTAAGGCGTGGGGATAAGAATTTTTTTTTTTTTTTTTTTAAAAGTTTAAAATGATTTTTCTTTTATGGATGGGTGGTTTGGGGGTGGGGGTGCGGGGGTTGCTGGTTGGAGGTGGTGGTGGGTTAAGAAAAATCTTTTGGAACATTTTAAAAACCAATTTAAAAAAAAAGGTACGGGGAGGGGGGCTTGTAAGTGGTGGGGTAGGGGTAGGGGTGGGTGAGGATGAGGTAAAAAAAGTTTTTAAATTTAAAATTTTTTAAAAAAATTGTGTGTTGGGGGGGCACGTTGGTAGGGAGTGGCGGGGGGATAACAAAAAAAGTTTAAAATTATCTAAAAAAAAATTAAAAATTAATTTCTTTTTTTTTGGGGGGGGGGGGGGGGGGGACAATATAGGGTAAAGGGTAAAATAGGATTATACAATATTAAATAAGGACATAATTAAAATAAAAAAAAACAAATAAGTAAACCATGGGATACCACCAAATCAGTGGTTACGCAAAGTGAGGTTTTCATGGTTATCAAATCATGAAAATTAAACCATAGCATACCATACATTTTAATAAACAATCAAAACGATCATGATTTTCTTAGTAACCAAACTATATCATATCGTAAAAAAATACCATTCAAACAGTGTGTAAAAGATGTTAATTGACAGACGTTTTTGTTAGAATGCCATTAATATATATGAGAATTTTAGTAAAAGTCCCTATGTCCAAAACTAAAGTGCCACCATAAATTCTAAAGGATCTCAGAACCGTCTTGGACAAGCCATTTTCAATGATAGTGTGTATCTAATTTTTGAATTGTTGCGGTTCATAAGCTTTAATGTTCTATTTTTATTTTTGGGGGGCTTGTTTTGTGTTCTCTTGGGCAAATAAAGAATTTTGAATGAACGGGCTTACTTTTAGGAGGAAATGGTTCAACCTTTTTTTGGTAAATAGAGAGATTTGATTTAATATTATGGATCATAAGAAAGTGGGTGCTAGGGTGTACACCCGAACAAACTTGGTAAATATTATACAGTATATATAAGGTGATTTTCTATATTTGTATACATAGATTGCTTTTGAACCTCCTAAACCAAAGTTGAGAGGTAGTCCAGTGGTGTTGTCGCGCTACTTGGTCTGTGTCACACCTCTTTTTTCAAAAAAAGATAAATTTTAAGTTTGAAAAGAGTTTTATTATTAAGTGACAAAAGAAAATAATTTATTTCGAAAAGGACTTTTAACAATCAAAATTTTGAGTCGCCACTTGACATAATATGGTGTGTCAAGTCACCTTTTGAAATTCTTTTTCAAAATAGTTTTTGACTCTTTCAAAACTGGTCTACAAATAGAGATTCCGGTTAAGGAATTCTGTTGACCGAGGGGAAGGTGTTAGGCATCCCTCGATCCCGTAGTTCAACCACGGTCGCTTCGTGGAGTATATCAGCGATGAAAAACCAAATTGTGGAATTGACGCAGAAATATGCAGCTAACGATGCTAAGTTTGCTAAATTTGATAAATTGAAGGAGTTGGTAAGAAGCACATGCCTCAAGTATTTCAGGACGAGGAAGATAATGAATCTGATGATAATTAGATTGTAGTTATTGTTCTTGTTTTTTCTTGTGACATTTAGATCTTTAAACTATTTGATTTGATATTTGTTTTGAATGGTTTAAAGTAGTTGTATTTATAAATTTTTGTCGTGTTTGATCCAATTGTGAAAAATAAATTAGTTATGTTGTTTATGATCTGAAAGCAGTGTAAGCGAATGCAATATAATAATTATTTAATTATTTATTAAATAATTATTATTATTAAATAGTTTTTGAATAATTTTCCGACAATAGTGGTCAAAATAATTAAAATTATTAAATAATTATTTATAAAATTTCCGACTACATTGGTCGAAATAATTATAATTATTAAATACGTATTTATTAAATTTCTGACTACAGTAGTCGGAATAATTATATTATTAAATAGTCATTTATTAATTTTTCGACCACAGTAGTCGGAATAATTATAATTATTAAATATTTATTTATTAAATTTTCAACTACAGTAGTCGGAATAATTATATTATTAAATAATTATTTATTAAATTTTCGACCACAGTAGTCGAAATAATTATAATTATTAAATATTTATTTATTAAATTTTCGACTATAGTAGTCGGAATAATTAAAATTATTAAATAATTCTTTATTAATTTTTCGACTACAGTAGTCAGAATAATTAAGATTATTAAATATTTTTTTATTAAATTTCCAACTACAGTAGTCGAAATATCTATAATTATTAAATAAATATTTATTAAATATCCGACTACATTTCCGACTAAAGTAGTCAGAAATTTCCGACTACTTTAGTCGGAAAAGATTTTTCGACAAGCTATATTCCAACTACCATCGAGTAGTCGGAAAATAGTCAGAACTACCTTATTTTCTTACCACATTACGACTGCACTGGACGTCAGAAATTTACTGTTTTCTACTAGTATGAGGTGGTTAAATTTGATTGGATGAGTTGTCAAATTGTTAAGAATTTATTGGATTTGTTATCGTGTGGAACTTATCACATAGGTGAAGGTACGTGGTAAGATGAGGTAAAAATATAATTTTGAGGAGGGATAAAATTATATGTCTACAGTCTGCGTTACTGACCCCCCACATTTCAGGTTTGATTTTTGTTGGGCGTGCAAGCTACTAAATATTTTGTTTTTTTTAATCCCCTGAATGAAAATTCTAAATCTATTATTGATTCTGGCCTAGTACTATTAATGCACACTGAATACATAAAGGCATAGAATATCGTACAAAAGAAGTTCCTTCCTTGTCTGCTCTCAACAGGCTCTGAACAAACATTATCGGAGGGTTTGTTAGCTAACTATTTATATTACTTTAGTTGAATTAATAGGCGATTGCACATTGAATTTTGCTGAAAAGCCTTCTATCACCTACCTACTATATCGCAGAGGAGTCCCTTCTACACCTCCTAATTTATCGTTGATTTCATCTTATGATTTCGAATCACGAGATAAAATCACATGTCTAAATGACTACTTAGACTCATTAAATTGGTTGTGGTTTCAAGTTAGTCAGACATTCCACAGGTAAAAAGTAAAACTTTGGTCCCAATTTAAAGTATTGTTAATTCTTGGGTTTGGGACTTTTCTTGCAAAGGATGAGCCAGTTATTTTGGCATGTGATATGGTCCTATTGGTTCTTTCACTTGACTTCACATGTCACATCATTTGACATGTGACGTCCAATTAGACCTCTAGAATATGATGACATTTTGGGCTTAGCAAAAACGGACTCATAATCTATAGCCCAAATTAATGGACTAGAACAATAAAAATTAGACTTTGATCAAATCCATATTTATTTAAATTTAAATAATTAATTTAATTATATTAATCTGTAATATTTATTTGGACTAATATATTTAAATTTAATATAATTTAAATTTTATACAAATTTAAATTTAATAAAATTTTATTACACATAAAATAAAACTAAAATATAAGTTTATTTTAATTTATCCAGCTTAAATCAAACACAAATTCTATATATTTTATTTATAGCCCAATGAATCAAATATTTACTGATAATTGTATATTCACTACATGATCTCCTCATTATTTAGTTCATATGAGTCAAATCTCTCTATATAGACGTCTTAGTTTGTTTGGAATTTTTTGATTGCTTCGGTGAAATATATTTATAAAGAGCATATAACATAACATAATATAACATGAAACATATGTTTCAAGAATTTAAGTTTTGTGCACTGTCAGTGTACAAAATATTTTATGTTATCAGGTAAACTTGACTTACTATTGCAGGTTATCTAATATTTTTTTTAATTTTTATGTAAATAATTGGGTAAGCTGCAATAGCAGGTCAAATTAACTGATAGTGTAGAATATTTTGTGCACTGGCAGTGCATAAATTTTTAGAGTTATGATCCGAATTTAGTTGATCCGGCCTTGAAAATTTCGCGGTGCGATCCATGTTTGTGATTTTCAATGGGGTCTGAGATGGTAGCGTAGGGATCGGGCCAATAGGCCGGATCCCGAAGCCCACCACTGATCCCGATGGCGGCGCGGGTTGCCCCGCGGTATGGACCTTTATGTTTTTGGGCCTTGGACCTATTTGTACGCATGTATTATATAAGTGCGAATTAGTGAGCTGTTTCGGGTAATTCTTATACACACGAAATTGAGACTATCGTCTCCAACATTGTACTCTCTCTCCATTTTAGTGAATTCCTCTGTCTCTCTCTGTGTTCTTTCCCACAAGAATTTTCACGTAAATTTGTGTGTTCTTGTATTTCTTTTACTTGTGGTTGCTTATTTTCTGTCCGATCATAACATAGAACTTAAACTCATGTTTCAAAGAAAACTAAGCCATTATGATAAAATATTATTGAGAATGACTATTATAAAGATGTCTAATTATATTATAATTTCGTTATTATAATTTCGGAAAACTTTATTCCCTAAAACAAAATGCATAAATGTCAAACCTTCGATCCGTATGTAACAATGTCGTCTATCCAGATCTTTTCAGTTTCTATAGGGACATCTAGAGCATATAATATAATAATATCACATGAAAAAATCAGTTTCAAAGACAATCGTTTTATAGTAAAATATTATATAAATAATTAATAACTATTATAAAGAAGTCTGATTATATTATAATCCTGTCACTATAATTCCGAAAAGAAAATCCCCCACCAAACTATTTGAAATGTCAAAGATAAAATTTGAAATGCCAAACTTATTCTTCCTGACTTATAACAACATAGCCAAAAAGTCTAATTATATGTAATTTAGACTTCCACATGCAATTTTAACTTATATGCATTGATAGTGACATTTTATTAGGCATCAATTGAAAGAAAGAACTAAAAATCATTTTCTTATAATAACCCTACTACATATCATTTTCCTAGTTGGTCCCAAAATAAAAATTGACCAAACCTTTTTTTGACCTTTAATTAAGAATCTTGCCATAATTTTCATTTTTTCATAAGTTAAATTGCCAAGAAGTATCCTTTTTTATATGTTGCTATCTATCTAAAGAACTCCAAAAATAGGTCAAATTCATCGGTGGCCTCCTAAATTTGACATGAACTTTCACTTAGGCACCTCAATTAGACGTTGTTCACTTTAGGCACCTCAAGTAGCCAAAAACTATGTCATTTTGACACCTTTCAAAATCAGCACGGGTGCGTGGGTCTCACTCGCCACCAGCATAGATAAAACGATCAATTAATTTGTGCCAACTCATTTAAATTGCCACATCACTATATGCACCTAATTTTTATTTTTTTTTAAAAGATAAACACATGAAAAGGGACCAATTATAAAAAGACATTTGTCATTTTTATAAAAAAATTTATATAATTAATTTAAATAAAAAATATTAATAACCCCACTCCCACGTTATATTATCTTGCTAACCACCCCATCCCACCCCATATCATCTTCCTCAACCCACCCCACCCCCAACGTTTTCTTTTTCTTTTTCTATTCATACATTTTTCTTTCATTTTCTTCCATACCCACTATCAAATTTCCATTGCCATCATAGCATCACAATCACTAAACTCCACACAACCTTAATCTCCATTAATGGAGATTGAATCCTCCATTAATGGAAGTTGAATTTTTCAATCCATCGTTTTGCTCATCCTTTATAGAAGTTTTTGGAAGCTTGAATTCTTTGAATGATTTGAAAAATGTAAATAATTTACTTATCTTCTTGAAGAAAGAAACAAACACACAGTGACATTTTTTAATTCGTTTTTTTTTTTATTTTTTTTTTGGCTTATCTTTTTTGTTTATGTGAAATTGTAAATGAGAGTGTGAAGGAGAGAGGATAAAAGAGAAGAGTGGAGTGAGGTTGGGTGAGGGTTGCTAAATAGAGAAGAGGACTTGGGTGGGGGTTATTGGGGAGATGAGTAGAGGTGGAGAAGATGACTTTGGGATTTGGGGGGTGGGGTGGGGGTGAGGGTGGGATGCCAAATAAAATTAAATAATTTTATAATTATTTTAAAAAATGTCACGTGCCATCAATTAATTGGTTTTTTTAATTTAATTGTGTGTATATATATATTAATGAGTTGGATAATTATGTCATTAATTGCTATGTATATATATTGTTGCTGATTTGGAAACAATTTCAATAATTTAAAACAAATTAAAGATAAAAAAAATTATGAAAATACCCCTCAAAAATTATGAAAATACCCCTGAAATGCCTCCAAAAGCGAGTGTAATACACTCTCTTTGCTGAATCAGCAAAAGGTGCCAAAATGACACAGTTTATGGCTACTTGAGGTGCCTAAAGTGAACAATATTCAGTTGAGGTGCCAAAGTGAAAGATCATGCCAAGTTTAGGGGGCTGCCGATGGATTTGGCCTCCAAAATATGAAGATAAGATATAATATAATATCGAGTCTCATATTAACACATTATGAAAAAGAATTTTCATGTGCACAATCCACGAAAAAAATTAATCCCTCTGTCCTATTTTAGCTAGGAACAATTTATTTTGCACGATAATTAAAAAATTATAAATTAAATAATAAATTTGCTATTTTACTCTTTATTCATATTAATGATATTCACTTGGTATAGGGATGAACATTAGAATTTTAATTATTCACATTTAATATATACTATTAATTGTAGGAGTAAAATTAAAAAAGATAATTAATTCTATCCTGATTTAATAAGTGATCTAACTAATACGAGATATTTATTTTTAGAAAAATGACCAATTAAAATAAAGCAAAAGAATAGACTTGTACGTGAGGAGACTTGTTGAGACATAATATAATATAATATAATATAATATAATATAATATAATATAATATAATATAATATAATATAATATAATATAATATAATATAATATAATATAATATAATATAATATAATATAATATAATATAATATAATATAATATAATATAATATAATATAATATAATATAATTTAATATAATATAATATAATATAATATAATATAATATAATATAATATAATATAATATAATATAATATAATATAATATAATATAATATAATATAATATAATATAATATAATATAATGGTCTGTTCATCAGCATTTAAAGCAAGGTATTGCTCAGTTGTTTTAATAATTTGTTTATGTTTTACTTTATCAAAACATGGGGTATGCCACTCAGCCTACCAGACCATATAACAATATCGAATTAAGCCAAAGTCGGAAGACCGAACCAAAGCACCAACCGAAATAGAAAAGAATCTTAAATAGTTTAATGACTGTATGGGTTCTTTTACCCAAACATGGGGCCTGTCAGAGATTTAATAACCTTATGTTAAACCTATGTGTCTAGAAGTTCTAATTGTGCAGAATTCACCCTTTTCTTAACAGCACAATGGGCTAGAGAGGCACAACTTACTAGACGGAGTCACAGAGACAAGGCTAACATAAGTGTATTAACCTCGACTGTACCTCCATTTTGGAACCAAGTCAAGAAATTAGAAAAATTCTTTTATATTTTGATAGAGTCTGGATCTTTCATAGTTAACATGTCAGCGAAGTTAAATCTTCAACATAGATATAAGAAGCCTTTTAGCCGGACATAGTCACGGCTGGGTTAGGGTAGAAGTTTAATTAAATGCTCACAAGTAAGAAAGAAATATGTACCTGATTAGTTGGGAACCAGACTGAAATAGTAGTAAACAGTAGCTTCTTCTTTATTTAATTCTTAAATATGTTACAAAGAGAGATAGAGAGAGAGAGGGAGAGTTTTTAGAAAACAAAAAGAGAGAACTTCTTAACTCCTGCCTCTTCACAAGAATGAGGCGTCTATAAATAATAAAAAGGAGAATCTTGCACAGTAATGGATGGGTCCCTGTGCACAGTGATTTTACTATTACAAAAGAAAAAGTAGAGGGGTCTTATCAAACAGTCATATCTTATCTTTGCCTTTCCATTTCTTGATGAATGCTTTAGCTTTTTCAATTTCTTCCTCTTCTATCAGAATTTTCGAAGGTTGGGAATCAGTAATATCTTCAGTATTTGCTTCAGTGCTATTCATTGAGATGTCTGAATTTTGCTCAACAGTTTGAAGTAATTTATCTCTTACTTCTGATAAATATTCTTCTATCATTTGCATTTTATTCCCGTCATGTGCAGATATTCTTCTAGAAACATAGTTAAGACTTTTTTCTTCAATCAAAATTGATTTTTTGGGAGTTTTTTCATATTCAGCAATTTTCTTGATTATTTCCTCCCTTTGATCATGACCATAGGTGAGTTTAGTTTCTGGACCTTTTCGAAGCAATTTGTCCCAGAAATTACAATAGAATATTCGGTATAAGGCAGGGATTTGTTGAGTGTCATAGCCTATTTCTACGGACCATCGATGGATCCAAGGGATAGAGAATTCGATGTAGAAATACATCTGATCAATAGTATCAATTTTACAAATATGATCTGAAAGATATAATTCTGTTAAGAAAGGGGAGGATTTTTTCCATGAATAGTACAGAGAAGAATATTCTGGAGGTAATATTTTGACTGTAGGTCCATGTTGAGTCCACCATTGAATAAACCAATTTGAAATAGGCTTTTCAAATACTTTAGCACAAATTTTTATAAACCAAGTGTGTTTGTGCTTATAATTATTATAATATAATACTTAAGAAAAGGCTTTAATATAATCCCAGTAGGTGAAATTGGCAAGTGTTTGTCCCATTGGCCCCATTGGCATAGATCGTTGAGTCATTGACGAAATACCCCATTCTTCAATAGGAATAAGTTTTTCAATTACCATTTTGGAGTATCCATGTACTCCAGGGGTAGTTTCTCCGAGGGGGCTGCGATCAAAAGTTGCACTAAATGTTTGCACTAATATATGTTCATAATAAGTCCGGGTTTTATGTGATTCGCCAATAAAATATACGTTGGCAGTAAGATAATTTTTAAGTATTCGCCATTCTTCTTCAAAATTTTCTTGACCAGGAATATGCTGATTTTCAATATATAATATAAGTTCTCTAGCATCCAATTTTTCATATGAAGGCTTATCTTCAGAATTTTCTTGAACTATGGACGCAAAAGAATTTGCAGTTTTTTATTGATCTGATAGATAAGATTGCAGTTGTTTATACAACGGATGATTTTCAGGAATATTTTCTAAATGCACGGAAGAGCCAATGTTCAGAGTTTTGGATGATGATGATTCATCTTGAGGAATTTTTGAATTAATTAAAGTTCTATTTCCTCGTTGTAATATAGGAAAATTAGAACTTGTAGAGCTATATGCAGAATTTCTTCGATCAAAATATGAAGGGTTTGTTCGTCCTCCTTGATATGAAGAGTTTTGATTCCTTCCACCCTTCCTCTTCCTTTGGCTATTTGCCAAGGAGGATCCATACTGCATCAATAATCAGGAATTTGATCAGCATACCATGACATATATTCAAAGAGATCTTCATAAAGTGTGTCCTTTGTGATAAGATCATCAATGACTTTTCGAAGTATGAGCATGTGTAGGTCCATATTTAGAGGAATTACTTTTATAAAGGTGATTAAGAACTTTTCAGAGAAGAAGTGTAGAAAGAACTTCATTATATCTGTAAACATTAATCACTTAAGTCAATATCAAACTAATAAATTTCATTTTCAAGGAATTCGTCGTGGTTAAGGAATAAATCTTCTTCTATCGGGCTACAAATTATATTTTCTAAGATAAGAAAATGAATATCTTCGTTTAAAGGAATGCATTTGATAATAGTAATTATAGTTTTCTCAGGGAGGAAGTACGTGTAAAAATTCATGTTAGATATTTGCGAGATAGAAAATCAGGCAAAGAATTTTCACTACCCTTCTTATATTGTATTTCATAATCAAAAGGGGCTAATTGAGCTTGCCATCTTGCAAATATTAATTTGGAGGCATCATGTTTAAAGTCTTTGTTAAACATAAATTTAACGAATTGAACATCAGTTCTAATTATAAATCTTTGATTATATAAATCATCTTGAAATTTTAAAACACATTTTACAATAGTTAACATTTCATGGGCTATTGTGACGTATTTTTTTTGACTTTCAGTCCATTTTCCAGAATAAAATCGAATCAAACATTCTGTTTTTGTATGGGGATTAACTTGTTTAAGTATTCCGCCATACCCAATATTAGAAGCATCAGTTTCAACAATTTTTAACCAGTTAGAGTTTGCAAGAGATGTACAAGGAAGAGTTTGAACTCGATTTTTAATTAATTTTACTAAATCAGTGTGGACTTGAGTCCAAGGAGTTTTGTGATCCTTTTTTTAGTCTATCATATAAAGGAGCTAAATCTCTAGACAGATTTTCATAAAAAGGAAAAATATAATTAAGACTACCGAGGAATCTTTGAAGTTGTTTTTTATCAGTAATAATATCAGGGAATTTTTTAGCAAATTCTAGAACTCGTTGTATAGGCTCAATAGAACCTTGAGAAATATTATGTCCTAAAAAACTAATATTTGTCTGGAATAAACTTATCTTTGGTTTGGAGATGACCAAGCCATTTTGTATAATTATTTGTTTAAACGTATGCAAATGTTTAAAATGAGATTCAAGGGTTTTTGAGAATACCAAAATATCATCAATATAGACAATGATAAAGTCCATATAGGAATTAAAAACGTCATTCATAATTTTTTGAAATTCGGAAGGAGCATTTTTTAAACCGAATGGCATAACATTCCATTCATACTGTCCAAAAGGGACATTAAAAGTAGTTCTATAAGTATGTTCTTTATCGATTTAAATTTTTCAGTAACCAGATTTTAAATCGAATTTAGAGAATATATTAGCATCATATAATCTGGAAAGTAAGTCTTTTTTATTCGGTATAGGATATTGAATCCATTTTAAAACTTTATTCAGAGGTTTATAGTTTATGACTAGTCGAGGTACTCCTCGTTCTTTTTCAGCAGCATTATTGACATAAAAAGCAGTGCAAGACCAAGGGAATTTTAAAGGTTTTATAAGACCCTTTTGCAGAACACTATCAATCTCTGTCTTACAGAATTCTACTAACTCTGTATTCATTTGACAGGGTCAAGATTTTGTTGGAATTTTTTCTTCACTGAAGTCATTTTCATAAGGAAGAGAAACAATATGCTTCTTTCGGTTCCAGAAAGCATTTGGATGATCCACACAAATATCAAGAATCAATTTAGAAATTATTTTTATTTTTTCTTGGATTTTTACTGATTTTAAAGTATCAAAAATATTAATACTCATTAGTTCTAATTGTAAAAAATTAATTTGCTTTTGTTTCATACTGATAAGGGTATTTATATCCCTTGTTACAGGATTAGTAACAAAAGGATAAGAGATTTGTTTATTCTGATAAGTAGCCTTAAAACCATTTACATCAATATGTGTATAAGGATAAATAACATTTATAAAAGGTGTTCCTAAGATAATAGGAGGATATAACTGATTTTTTACCAAAAAGAAAAAATGTGGAATGCAGATTTTATCTCGACATATATGAGTATTTGGTAATTTATAGTTGATATCAAGAGTATGACCAGATGCAGACTTAACTATGTGAGTAATTTTTTCAAAATATTTGGTTGGAATTAGTCCTTCTTGAATACAACTAACATCAGCACCACTATCAATCATAGCAATATTAGTGATAGAAAATTCCTTATTTATCAGAATAGTGCAATTTATATACCATTTATGAGCAGTAACTATTTGCATCATTCTCAAGAAATAATCCCTTTTTAAATCTTCTTTTGGACTAAATTTATCAATTTCGAAATTTTCAAAGTATTCAAAATCCTTTTCTTTTCCTTTTGAAGTAATAGGAGTTTCAGGGATGTTAGGAATCTTTTCTTCAATTTTCAAAATTTTATGATCGGAGATCATCTGATTTTGTTTTAAGGAGACAATTTTTTTTTTAATTGTTCAACTTTGATTTTTAAATCATTAAAGGTAGTATCTCTACATGGAGTTTGACTCAACGCAAGACGTCGATTAACCTCGGCTAAGGAATACGACATGTGATAATTATCATAAGAGTTATCTTTAGAAATACTAGTATTAGTAGAAGTTTTTTTAGTAGCAAAATTAATAATTTTTTCACGAAGTTTTTCATCAGTAACTTCTTTCAGCAATTCAAGAACATTATCAGCAGTAAGATTTTGAACATTTAAATCAAGATCTTCAAATTGCGCTTGAAGTTTATACATCATTTCATTACAATTACAAATATCATTATCACAATCATTGCATTTATCAACCTGATTGAGTTCACTATCAGAGTTAGGTAATTCAAAATCATTTTCACATATAGAATCAGATTCGGAATCAGAGGTATATAATAAATTATAAACTTGGTCATGAACTTCTTCAGAAAGTCCTAAGGACTTGAGTTTTTGTAATTTGCAGTTTGGAGTTATATGATCATATTGGTTACACTTATAGCACTTAATTTTTGCTAACTCTCTTTTTGATCTATTTTTCGTGAATCTGGTAGACTTACGAAAGGATTTTCTAGTTTCACGTTCTTCTTTGGTTCTATGCCTAGAACGTTTATTTCTATAGGAATTATCAGGTTTGGAATATCTTTGGGTTTTTCTTGCTAAGGGTTTATCCATACCAAATTATTCACAAAAGTCTCCTAATTGGGATTTTTCTCTGAGTTTGTCGAGCTTAATCTGTCTGGCTAATTTTAACTCGTTGCAAAGGGCTAAGCCTTCTTGAGTAGAAGCTACAATAAGCTGACCGTAAGTTTTTTCTGAATACTGGACTTCGCCATAAGATCCTCTAAGTGATTTTCTAACTCTTTCAGCAAATAAAGGTGGAAGGCCATCAATGAATTTAGCTTTCCAATGGTCATACTTACTTTCGGGAAATCCATAACCCTACTAAGAAAGGTGTCTTTATACCATCTAAATTCTCCTAAGTGTTTGCATTTTAAACCATTAAGAAGAGTTCTAATGTTTTCATACTGATTGGTAAATCTTCCTCCAAAATGTTCAATAATTGCAAGCATAAGGGTATAGACAGCATCTGATCGTCCTGCCCGAAGTGGTCGTCCTAGATTATCTTTTTCAGGTTTATCATTGGTGGCATTAAAAATAGCCTCGCGTTTATCATCGTCTAGGAAATTATCCCACCAGCCTCGAAGTTGGCCAGTAAATCCTGCAACAATCATTTTACAAATTGTTGGGTCAGTATGATTGGGCCGATTCTCTGCTGAAGCAGTGGCTGTGGCAATAGTAGCATACATGGATATTCGATGGATAAGAATAGAGATCTGTCAATCTGATAATCCGTCAATATTCCATTCATAAATAGCTTCTCCACTATAAGAAGTATTTGTTTGATTCCAATCTCTTTCCTCTATCAGAACATCTTGAGGAGTTGGACGTGGATAATATGCAGTAGACATATGGGGAATATCAGCGTATTTTTTTTTCGGTTGTTTTTTAATCATACCTTTTAGCTTATTTAGTTCGGAAGAGATTATATCTCCAGTATTTTGAGTAGATTCAATATTATCAGCAAAATTAGACTCGAGTTTTTGCACAAAATCATCAGAAATATTAAGAGGTTGAATGTTTAAACGAGAGAACTTTTTATCTAAGAGTTTTTCTAATTGGTCTAATTGAGAAACCTTTTCAAATCCTTCTATTTCAGGAGGTCTTTGGATACAAGGTTTAGATAAAATATATCCTTCTTCTTCTTTATTTTCGGAAGTAGAAGGAATGTTAGAGGAATTCATCTGCGGGCTAAGTTTATTAACTAACTCAATTAATTCGTCCAGTTTTTTTATCAAGACAGGAAATATGTTCTCCTAAAACTTTAACATAAAGACTCAAATAATTATTTTGGGCGATAAGGTTATTTATTTCAGAAACAGTAATTTTTCCAACATCTTCACTGACAAATTTTTGAAAAGCAGAAAAAGTCATTCCAGTATTATTGGATAATATAAAGGAAGACTGAGGAGGATATAGTGCCTGAGTAATTGTACCGTCAGAATTTTGATAAGATCATTCAATTATTTTGATATATGATGGCAAATATGCAGACATAAATCATGGTACAAAAAAAATAATTTTATTATGCAAGACACATATTTCGTAGAATTCTTCGGAAATATTTTGTAATTCATCAGGATAATAAGTCTCGAAAAACCATGTCCTAAAGGTTTTTCATTTTTCAGAAAAAAATTCTTTATGAATATATTTCCTTGCCTGAGAACCAGGACTAAAATCAATAAGTTGTGTCATCATAGTTAAACATAATTGATATCAAAATCCATCTCAGATGGGGTAGGATTTTCATTATCAAAATCTTGAACTATATTAGTTTTAGAGTTGATTTTTATCTTTTCTACACCTTTAGGTGTAACATGCGAATCTGCAGAATTAATAGTATGCAAGGATGCCGCTTGATTCCTAGCTAGACCATAATCAGGTTCGATAGGAGAAATATGATGTATAGAAGGAAGTCTTCTTGGTAGTGAAAAAGAATTTCTATAGACTGGGGGATTATTATCAAATTGTAGATAAATTCGTCCATCTGAATTTTGAGTTACTTGAGTTAACTCTGAATTAGTCACATCCTCCACCAATTGTTTTGGAGAAGTGACTGAGTTTAAAATCCATGTTTTGGGGAAGTCAATTTCATCCCATCGAATAGGTCTTCGGGTAGTAACCTTAGATTTTATAAAGTTGGTTTCAATAAGCATAATGCAATCAGAAGTATCATCTATTAATTTACATCGAGGATTTAAGGTTGATAATAAACGATAGTATATGCAGTAAGATAATCCTATAAGCTCAGATCCAGGGGCATAATCATAACCATGAGTTTTCACATTTAAGGTTAAAGCATGAAGAATATTTACATCTGTTAGAGATAATTGTAAATTTGGCTGAGTATTAAAATATATAGGACCATAGGTAAGAGTAGATTCAATAGATCCCATTAAGGATTTTCTAAAATTTAAATTTCTAGCATCACGCAAAACATTTAAAAATGTTTCAGGGAGACCTTTTAGTGTTAAAGGTCGAAAGGCAATTTGTACTAGGCCAATATGCATATAATTATAATTACGTTTAAAAATATCAATATCATGCTTATTTAGGAGTTGAATAGTCTGTTCATCAGCATTTAAAGCAAGGGATTGCTCAGTTGTTTTAATAATTTGTTTATGTTTTCTTTTATCAAAAAATCCGTACTCATATATGGTTTTTAATTCAACTTTTGGAATTGTCCATTCCAAATAAATGGACAATTCCAAAAGTTGAATTAAAAACCATATATGAGTACGAATTTTTTGATAAAATAAGACATAAACAAATTATTAAAACAACTGAGCAATCCCTTGCTTTAAATGCTGATGAACAGATTATTCAACTCCTAAATAAGCATGATATTGATATTTTTGTAATTATAATTATATGCATATTGGCCTAGTACAAATTGCCTTTTGACCTTTAACACTAAAGGGTCTCCCTGAAATATTTTTAGCTGCTTTGCGTGATGCTAGAAATTTAAATTTTAGAAAATCCTTATAATATAATATAATTAAGTAAATAAATATATGTTGTCCTTAACAACTTGACTTTTAGGATGAGATGATATCATATTTCAAAATGTATACTATACTCCCTCCGTTTCATTGAATGTGACATCTTTTTCTTTCAGTTCGTTCAACAAAAAATGACCCTTTATTACGAAAATAATTTAATTTTAAAATTTTAATTTTTTCTTAATAAATAGTTTATATCTACATAAATATTTAAGATTTATTTTGAATTACAAATTTTACTACTTTTGTTTTTTCTTAAACAGGGCATAAGTCAAATTGTACTTTTTTTTTTTATGTGAATAGTATGTGGCCAACAATTTAGAAGTTTGAAAAAAAGAAGATAAGCTTTACATTAAGATAGGTACAAAAAGACATTTTTACCCTTATATTTTCATCTCCTTCATTGGATTTTGAACTTTTGCTCTAGACAATAAATGTAGTAAATAGAATTATGTACTAACTTAGCGTTATAATAATAACCCTAATAATAAAAAGCAAATTTCAGGTGGACCTTTACCTCGTAACACTATCGAAAAATAAGAAATATTTGATAAAAAGTTTGTCAAAGATATTTTTAATGAGCTAATATTTGATGGATTTTGTCAGAAATTGAGACTTTTTTTAATAAGTGAAATGATGATTATTAGGAATCTCCTCACCAAAAAAAAAAAGATTATCAGGAATCAGATTTTCTATCGTTTTATCTTTTTATGTCTTGCAATCGTGCAACATGGAAATTCTATTTTATTTTATTTTGTTTTTATTTGTTTAATTATTTTTTTCACCACTATATTCTTTAGTTAGAGGGTAATATTGTCCAATATTATATACTTATTGAAAAATTGTTAATGATGACATCACAATATCACATCAAATTTTTTTATGCTATAACTTGCACGTGTAAAATAAGTTATTGAATAACTTGTACTTGTGAGAAGAAAATGTGGTGGCCATTAATTTTGAAAAATATCTTTCTGGATGGTCCATGCAATTGTTTTTTTTTTTTTTTAAAGAACTCTAAAATTATAGACTAAAAAAAATTATATATATTTTTTATGTAAATTTTTTCATTAAAATCAAACTATTATTAAATATTATCTAGTATTAAATATAGAGGATGTCATTCTTGTTAGGATGTCATTCTTTTTTATAAAAAAGAAGTGACATATAAATTTAGATAAAAAGAATAATTGAAAAAATATAAATAAAGATGAAAAATATCAATAATTTTTAAACTCATCAATATTTTTATTTTAGTATTCAAACTATGCATGTCCTAATTAAATAACTGAACTGTTATATAAAATATTTCAATTAGATCTTTTTGACTCAAATTTTGAATAAACTTTTACATGCATTTTCAAACTCATGACATAGATGAGTTAATCCCATTAATATATCACCCTTTTTAACTATACACGTCAACATCACTTCGATTCTGAGTGTACCCGACCCGCCACTATCCAGTAACCCTAATCCCAACGCCAATCTCCGTAATTGCTGGACGATTTCATCATCTGTTTCGACTCTAACAGTGAGATTTATTTCTCTTATTAATGATTTTAATTTTTTTTTCCTTCTTAATATGGTCTGCAATTTAGTTGAGCCTGATTTTATGTATTGGCAGATATTGTGTGTATTTTGTGCGTGCCTGCTATTTGTTCTTTATTTCTTTATATCTTTATTCTGCTAGCATCTGTTGTGCTGGAATTTTGATTGCATTTTGTGCTTGTGCGTGTGACTTTTGTTGTTATTGGCTTATTGCTATTTGTAGCCTTCGCTGTAATTTGTCTTGAGCAGTGGCTTGGGTGGCACATGGTGGAATAGGGTCATATCCTGGGGGTCCTGGGGGGCTGGGGGTGGGCTTGAGGGTTGGTGTTGGGTTAGGTACGAGATGCGGAGTGCGAGGTATTAAGGGAGGGGATAAGAGAGTTGATAGTTTGAGGGTAGGGTCATTGAATATTGCAACCCTGCAGGGTAAGTCGATAGAACTGGTTAAGAATCTTGGAAAGAGAAAGATTAATATTGCGTGTGTCCAAGAGACCAAGTGTGTAGGCTCCAAGGCAAGGGACGTAGATGGATACAAGTTGTGGTTTTCTGGTAGTGAAAGACGTAGGAATGACGTAGGCATCTTAGTGGACGAGGAGCTTAGGGGACAGGTAGTAGAGGTTAAAAGGGTCTGTGATAGGGTTATGACTATCAATTTGATCTTGGAGGGGTTTACTTTGAACATCTGTAGTGCGTATGCGCTAAAGGTGGGCCTGGACAAGGAAGAGAAAAAGAAATTTTAAGAGGTTTTGGACGAGGTGGTTAGAGGCGTGCCTAGTTCGGAGAAGATTTTCATAGGTGGGGATTTCAACGGGCACATCGGGTCTTTTCCGTTAGGGTACGATGATGTGCATGAGAGCTTTGGGTTCGGGGTTAGGAATGATGAGGGAGCTGCTCTTTTGGATTTTGCGAGGGCCTATGGGTTGGTAGTAGTGAATTCCAGCTTTCCGAAGAAGGAAGAACACTTGGTTACTTTCCGTAGTAGGATAGCCAAGACTCAAATTGACTTTTTGCTGATTAGGAAGGGAGATAGAGCATTATGTAAGGATTGTAGAGTAATTTTGAGTGAGAATCTTGCGACTCAGCATAAACTCCTGGTGATGGACTTGGTTATAAAGAAGGGAAAGATGAGGCGGGGTGGGAAGGGTCAGCCTAGGGTTAGGTGAGACAGTCAGACTCTGGTTAGTGCTTTGGAGATAGGGGTAAAGTTAGAGGGGATGAGGGTGTGGGAGTGCAGGGGGGACGTGGACAGTATGCGGGATAGGGTTGCTGGTTGCATCAGAGAGTCGGATAGAGAGGTATTGAAAGTTTTGAGGGGCTGGTCTGGCCGGTATCGGGGGGGGGGGGGGGGGGTTGGTGGTGGAATAGAGATGTTAAGAAGAAGGTAGAGACGAAGAAGGCAACTTATGCAAAGTTGGTTGAAAGTAAGGATGAAGAAGAGAAACGGGTGAGCAGAGGGAGTACAAGTTAGCTAAAAAAGAGGCTAAGTTAGCAGTCACGGCTGCTAAGTCAGCAACGTTTGAGAGTTTGTATAAGGGGTTAGACGAGAAAGGCGGGGAGAAGAGGTTGTTTAGGCTTGCCAAGGTTAGGGAACGGAAGGGTCGTGATCTAGACCAGGTGAAGTGCATTAAGGGAGAGGATGACAGAGTTTTGGTGGAAGACACCCTCATTAAGAAAAGATGGCAGTCTCTTGAATGATGAGGGGGACAGAGGTCTTATGTCAGGGGAGTTGGACCATTCCGGGGAGTGTCTCAACTTTGGCTTTTGTCGGCTTTTTAAGGTAAAAGAGGTCAGTGAGGCTATTCACAAGATGCGAAGGGGTAGGGCCATGGGGCCCAATGAGATTCCGGTAGATTTTTGAAAGTTCTCTAGCGGGTCAAGGTTGAGGTGGCTGACAAACTTGTTTAACAATATTTTCAAGTCAGCAAAGATGCCTGAGGCGTGGAGATGGATCACGATGATTCCTTTATATAAGAACAAGGGTGACATTCAGAGTTGCAACAACTACCGGAGTATTAAGTTATTGAGTTACATGATGAAGATTTGGGAGAGGGTGGTGGGGCGGAGGTTGAGGAAGATTGTGTCTATTTTGAAGAATCAATTTGGTTTTATACCTGGTCGCTCCACGACTGAGGTAATTCACCTTGTGCAGAGACTGGTAGAGCAGTATAGAGAGAGGAAGAGGGACCTTCATATGGTGTTTATTGACTTGGAAAAGGCCTATGACAAGGTCCCTAGGGAGGTTCTTTGGAGATGCTTGGAGGTGAGGGGGGTCCCGGTAGCGTACATCAGAGCGATTAAAGACATGTATGAGGGAGCGAAGACTTGGATAAGGACAGTGAGAGGAGATTCGGAGCATTTTTCTGTCTTGACAGGGTTGCATCAGGGATCAACTCTTAGTCTGTTTTTATTCACTTTGGTGATGGATGTGCTGACGCGGAATATACAAGGCGAGGTGCCTTGGTGTATGCTTTTTGCGGATGATATAGTTTTGCTTGATGAGTCGCGATAAAGGGTTAATGATAAGCTGGCGGTTTGGAGACAAACCCTGGAGGCTAAAGGTTTCAAGTTAAGTAAGACCAAGACGGAGTACTTGGAGTATAAGTTTAGTGACTCGAGGCAAGATGAGGAGGTGGTAGTGAAGTTGGATTCTCAGGTGGTTTTCAAGAAGGAGAGTTTTAAGTATCTCAGGTCTATGATTTAGGGAAATGAAGAGATAGATGAGGATGTCTCTCACCGTATTGGGGCAGATTGGATGAAATGGAGGCTCGCTTCGGGAATTTTATGTGATTAGAAGGTGCCCCCCAAGCTAAAAGGCAAATTCTATAGAGTTGCAGTCCGGCCTTCTATGTTGTATGGAGCGGAGTGTTGGCTGGTTAAGAATTCTCATATCCAAAAATTGAAGGTGGCGGAAATGAGGTTGTTGCGTTGGATGTGTGGATTCACAAGGGATGACAGGGTTAGGAATGAAATTATTTGGGAGAAGGTGGGAGTGGTGTCAGTGGAGGATAAAATGCGGGAAGTGAGGTTGAGATGGTTTGGTCATGTGATGGGGAGGGGCACAGATGCACCAGTTCGAAGGTGTGAGAGGTTGGCCTTGGATTGTTTCAAGCGGGGTAGGGGTAGACTGAAAAAATACTGGAGAGAAGTGATTAAACGTGACATGGAGCAGTTATAGCTGACTGAGGACATGACCCTGGATAGGAAGATATGGAGAAAAAACATTAGGATAAAGGGCTAAGGGTGTGGATGAGTAGTAGTCAGTAATTAAGTGGACTTCGGTGTCCTTTAATTTGTTTGGCAAT
This sequence comes from Capsicum baccatum var. pendulum, assembly GCA_030864225.1. Lineage (NCBI taxonomy): Eukaryota > Viridiplantae > Streptophyta > Magnoliopsida > Solanales > Solanaceae > Capsicum > Capsicum baccatum. The sequence continues at coordinate 271,633,568 of CM061550.1, forward strand.
GTAAATTTTTTTTGTGGATGTCGTACCTATGTTATTTTATCATGATTCTATGCTTTGGATGCTTCTGTATACTGTCTTTTATCTTGAGCCGGGGGTCTATCAGAAACAACCTCTCTACCTCTTTTGAGGTAGTGGTATGAATTGCGTACATTATACCCTCCCCAGACCCACTATATGGGAATATATGGATTTGTTATTATTGTTGTACTTAAATTGAAACAACTCCGTACAACTTATTGAGACATGCATATATTAAAAAAAGAGTGATTAGTATATTGTAAGTGATTAATTTATTTACTTGATAAACACTTAATCAGGACACAGAGACAAGCTTTAAAAGTTATAAAAATTCTTTATCATGAGTTCATATATGCTCAATTGAGAGATATCGTAATTAGAGCGTCTACCTGAAATTCACTAATAAGTTTAATAGGTTGTCAATGTATTCCTAAACTAGATGGCCATGGCCCGTGCTGAGCAGGGGGGCCAACATCGATAAATTCTAGTGATATCGCAATATCTGAACAGTCCAATGTGCTATAGGGAACATCAACTCTTCAATTTCTTGTACATATTTTAATTTCTTTTTAGTTTCAGCCATTACTATGTATGATTTTTGCAAATTATTGAAACGACACACACAAAAATAATCAGGGTAAGTTCCTATTAAGCGTATCAACTTCAGTATTTACACATATGAAATAAATACAGAGCAAAATTTAGATTAAAAAGGTTAAGTAGTTCTTCCAACTGTCATCTTTTATCTTTATCCACTTAACTTACTGCACACGTTCTTAACTTAGCAGAAAGCACTTAAAAAGAACACATATTTGCTCAAGTCATATTTTAAACAATTTCATATGAAAATGTCTTGAAGAAGATCATACAGATAGAATCATACTGTAAATCTAACTGTTTTATTTTCAATATTAGAGAATAGGTATTTTATCCCATCTAATCTTAGGTATCCACTCCCACACAGTTTTTCAAATGGAAGACACAACAATTTGACAATAAATTCAGAATAATTGAACAGATACAGTAGCAACAACTCTTGCAACAATGACTTGAATTGCACTTGAAGCATATCTAGGTCATACCACTACTACTATATTTTCATGCATACGATAATTGAGAAGATGTAAACCTTTACAACATTAAGTACTGCATAGTTATTCAGACAATGAAAATTCTGAAGAAAAAGTTCTATATGTTTCAGTAGCAGATAATACTTCACAATTACAAAGGACAAATACGTAATCAGGAACTTTCTACAACGTCTTGTTGTCTAGAGATGGCAATTTCAAAGAGAGAAAAGTATTTCAACAAAAATGTCGAACAAAATGAGTGTCGATACTAACTATAATGGTCTAAATCAAAGTACAGCAGAGCAGTTTTTTCTAACCTTCTTCAGAAGTTAATGGTGAATCACCAATTATAGGAGCATTTTCAAGCATGAAAATATTCACCTACAATGCACCTATATGTAGCTATTTTCAAGCATGAAAATATTAAGTTAGATCAAATTGTTGATATTCAGTAATTAATTATAGAAACAAGGGAATTAACATATTTTTACCAAAGTAACATCGCCCAAACACTACTAAAAAGTCTTGTTTTAGCCATGCCATTTAGTGAAGGACATCCCTCACTAATCAAAATTTAGTCCATCGCTACAAGGTGCCTTGCTAATTTGAGCCTTGCTAATTATTAGTGAGGGAGACCCTCGCAAAATAGTGATGAACTCCAACACTCAGCCATCGCTATTTTGATCTTGCTATTTTATAGAAAAATATAATATAGTGAGGGATGTCCCTTGCTATATTAAAAATATATATAATATTAATTTATTATTTAGTGAGGGAAGACCCTTGCTATATAAAAAATATATATACTCTTAATTTATTATATAGTGAGGGAAGACTCTTGCTATATTAAAAATATATATAATATTAATTTATTATTTAGTGAGGAACAATCCTTGGTACATGAAAATTAATACAAATTATAAATATAAATATATTGAGGGATATCCCTTGCTAAATCAAATAAAAATTAATTTGATCTTTGAATATTTTGAGGGATATAGCTACAGAAGTCCCTTTCCAACCTGGTGTTATTATTAATTTTTTACTGCACTATAACTCAATATTTAAATAGAAAATTAACATACAACCAATATTAACCAGCAAAACAATAAGAAAAACTCCTCCAAAATAATTTAAACATTAAAATTAAGCAACCAAACTTCATACATGTTCATCCAACTTAAACAATATGCAAACAATCACCACAAATTCTTTTAAATACTCCAAACTAACAAAATTCAAACCTAAATCAACAACTGCAATGACCCTTCAGGTCATTAGTCGTGTTCTTGCTTATTTTCGCCGATAGAGCTCCTCTATAGCCGTCCCAAGTCATTAGTGACTTGCTGGAACCGATAGTTCGGTTACCTGATAGTGTGTTTGATTTTTAGAACCATTTTTCCAATTTGAAGTCTTCGTCGATTCCAAATGGCCGCCGAGCGAAAAATTCAGTAAAATAATTTTGGATACAAATTTTGACTGTGCCAGCAGCTATATAATATAGATTTTAGGATAGGTATATCCTTGGTTTGGATCCCATGGCACTCGAGCTCACTTCGACCCATTAGTCGAAAAGTCAAAAATCAAAATATACGGGTGTGGGATCCATAAGTATCCTAAATGACTTTGGATGGGAAATCTGACTTCACAAATACATTCGCAATGTTGAATTTAGTGAAGTTACATAGTTTGTTTGCGAAAAAGGGAGTTCGAATGAGTCCGGAAGGTCAAAAATAAGTTTTGACCTTGCGGGCCCATCTAAAATCAATAAAAGGGTCTTTTTGACAGATTTTGGGGCATTCTTTATTTCTATTAAAACCATAGTAGTCATAGGAGATTGGTGACTTAAAAAATGGGTCTTGTGGGTTGATTAGGAGCTTAGTAACTTGTATAATGCATCCTTTTGCTACTAATCTAAGGTAAGAATTTCTCTAATTTGATGTTGATTTCATGGTTTCTTGACTCAAACCCCCTAAATCATTATGGGTCAATTGTAGCCCCAAAATTGAGTGATTGAATCAAATTACTTGAGGGTTTTAACACACTAAAGATAAATGTGTTGGTCTTGGAAACTCTTTTCCAAGGGTGAAACCCAATTGGTGTTTTGATGTCCATTTGAAACCCATGGCACAATGGTGCTATAATGAGTATTGTCATTCTTGTTGTAATGCTTAGATTGTATTGTCGATAGCATTGCATGTGGAAGGGAAAAATTCTCGAAAAGGAAAGAAAAAGCTCGTTGGTTCATGAGTTGCTTGGATTTAAGGTAGGTTAGGCTTATCTGTAGTATAGATTGAGCTTGTTTGCAATGTAATCATTGATATCTTGTGAGATTCGGCGGGAAATTTAGACTATAGTTGATTAAATGGTGAACTTGTGATTCATTAATTCCTATAGGCCGTGGATTTGTAAGGTATGATATTTGACCCTTAGTCTAGGACCTTGGTTAGCTTAATTGTGGTCTCATGACTAATGTGAGAACACTATAGTTGTTCTAAGTAGACATAAATGGTATACTTTTCTATCCTTAGAAGTGTATTGACCTATATAATGCCTAGATAGGCGATAACCTTGGTGTTGGGTTGACTTGGGAAGGATTCTTGAAGAGGCTTTCCCTATATGCCTAGAAAGGATTGGTAAGCCCTTATGGTGAGGTATGGATGACTTAGCCTGATTCCAGGTAGAAGCTAGACCTATTTTAGTAAGCTTGGCATTCTCAGGATTTAGAAGTAGGACTTGACACACCTTAATCTTGAACTAAGTAAATGCTTAGCGACCTAGATACGTGGTGATTGTCCAAGCTATATACATATATGTAGGGGTTGTGATAGTTGCACTCGATTATCGAATTATCTTGTGATCATGACTTGAGTACCCTTGGTAAGTGATTATTGTGTATGTTTGGTAAATACTCACGCCCTTATTAATGCTCATATTACGTGTGAAGCTTATTAGTAAGGTAAACTGACAAGTGTTACCCCACATCCCTACTTCTTTATATATTGTGAGTTTTTGTGTATGATTATTGGTTTGTCTATGCATATGGAAGAATGCTGTTGTATCCGGAGAAATATGTGATATTATGATGATGCTCAGTTGGAGTCCGGAGAAATATGTGATATTATGATGATACGCGGTTTGAGTGTGGAGGAATGTGTGATATTATAATGATGCCCGATGAATTCGAAGGAATACGTGATATTATGATGATGCTCGGTTTGAGTCTAGAGGAATATCTGATATTATGATGATGCCCGATTCGAGTCCGGAGGAATGTGTGATATTATGATGATGTCGATAAATCTGGAGGAATACGTGATATTATGATGATGCTCAGTTCGAGTTAGGAGGAATGTGTGATATTATGATGATGTCCGATGAATTTGAAGGAATATGTTGATATTGTGATGATGCCCGGTGAATCCGAAAGAGGTAAGAACATTATGATCTGTGTGGGGAAAATTTACTTATATGCATTGATATTTGCAAGGTTAGGTCGTGTAGGCCAACCGCCTATGTTCTTGAATTATGAGGTCTCTCTTGGTAAATTATTATTCATTTTTTATTTCAAATCACTATATAAGAGTCATGACCCTTGTTGATGCTAAATTAGCTACTAGAGGAAATTTTTGCTTAATATTGAGTTAACGCTTAGCGTTATGTGTAAACTTGCATAAAAATTCAAGGGTTAACCTAATATATATACTTGACTTGAATAAGATGTTATATTATGAAATTTTGCCTAGTAAGGTGGTTTATGTGATAACTAGCTACTTCTAAAATATATGATTATTATTTGGAACCTAGTAAACTAGTTGGTGGACTTTACTTGATTAAAATATGAAAACTAGTCCTTAAGGTTGTGACATGCTTAGTGATGATGGATCTAGTATTGATGGTTAGTTAAATTATCTCCTAACCTGTGAAGTTGAGATGGCTTAGTTGATAACTTATGTTATGATGATGGTAGTTAAAGAATGGCCTATGATAGTTGAATAACCTATACTATGGGTGGCTTGTAGTTTTTCCCCAATTTGATAAATAGTGATTTTAAGACTTGTAATCTTTTGATTTCTGAAAAAAAAATAAGGTTAATTAGTATGAAGTTTGCGGTATTTATCAATGAATTATAGAATTAATGGTTACATGTCTATGCTATGACAATGTTGCTTTCTTTATGTTGAATTATGGTATGGGTGTTTGGAAGTGGATTTCGATAATGAGTCATGGCGGGGCTGTGCAACCCGTGATTTTTGGTAAATTGATGTAGTAGTTGTGTTTTATGGTATTATTGGTTGTATTTTTTTGTGTACTCTCCGGAGGTATGGGACACCGTGATGAGTTCTCTGTTGTGCTCTCTGTCGTGTACTTTCTGGCGGTTTGGGACATCGTGGTAAGTTCTTGTGTGTATGTTCTAAAGATGGTTGATGATGATTTTGGCAAGTAAATGTTTTGTTGTTGTGTATATGGATGTACGCTTTCGAAATGATACTCAGTTGTTATGGTGATTATAGAGTATATTGAAAAAGTATGTCATTTTATTGCTTTAGTAGTATAGATGTTGTTACAGTGGTATCAAAGCAGATTCAGGTCCGATTCTAACCCTTGCCTTTAAGATAATTGTCTTACTTTATATTGTCTTTACATTATATTTGAGCTCAGTCGGCTGATGATGCCTACTGTGTACCCGTGTTTTGGTACTCCTACTACACTTCTGTACCTTTTTGGTGCAAACCCAGGTTCTAGTTGCCGCCGTTGAGCTAGTTCGTGCGAGTTGACTATTCAGAGATCAGGTGAACTCTTGGAGATCGAGTTGTCCTTTTTCCCCTCTATCTTTATTTGTATTTTGCTTTGGAGACAAATGTATGAGATTATTTAAGACATTTTAGATTCGGGGATTGTAAATTCCTCTTGTCAAGTTTAGAAGCTCTTGTATTAATACTATCAGGTCGTGGGATTTGTGTTTGAATATCGGTTGTCCTTAGTTGTGAAATGTTGTTGTCATATATTGTGTTGATAAATAGAGTCCATGTTGGACGTTCTTACTGAGGTAAACCATTGTCATAGCTCCGGGTTACGGTATTGGCTTACCTATCAGTGGGATGTGGTAGGTGCCGTCATGAATCCAAATGGGGTTGTGACAAATTGATATCAGAGCCTAGGTTTCACCGATATTATTGATACAAGAGTAAGTGTCTAATAGTGTTCTACGGATCGAAATATTGACATCTATTTCCAATCTTCGGGAGGCTATATGACATTCTTAGGAGTTCTTTATTTTTTTTAATTCATATCATGCTAAGAGTCTGAGTTGGTTTGTAGTATATTTTCATGACTTTACTCTTTTACAAATATCGAGGAGACGTGCTGCCCCTCTACGAGGTACGCATCCTAAGATTGGGCCCAGAAATCCTGATCTTATTCATAGACGACCTAGGGGTCAAGGACAGCCTCGTGATGTGTCTTTAGCTAGGGGACAGGATAGGCCGCCTTCCCCGGGACCTATACCCGCACTTGAGCCAGAGATTTCTCTGCCATAGCTAGTGGTGGGCCAAGGACCAGCCCAGGCCCTACTAGGTTTTATTTCTTCTTCATTGCTCAGAGATGCCCTAATTCAGATACTGAGTATGGTTGGTGGTGTACCATCCGATGGTGCACAAAATTTTAAGACCGGGACACAGCCTACAGCTGTAGCTCCTAGCATTGAGATTCCTTTGCGCCGATAGTTATTCAGCCGGTAACCGCGCCACCAGGTATGACCCAGCCTGCTATGTCTGCCGATGAGTAGAAGATATTTGGTAGATTTCTTAGGTTGGCTCCACCTAGGTTTTCTGGTACTCCTAAGGAGGATTCATTTGAGTTTCTTACTGCTTGTGAGGATAGGCCTCATGGTCTAGGCCTTGTTGAGACTTGTGGTATGGATTACACCATATTTCAGTTGGATTTGTCTGCTCATCACTGGTGAAGGGGTTTCGTGTATTCTAGACCAGTTGGATCTTCTCCCTTGTCATGGACTCAAATCTCCGAGATATTGTTGGAGAAGTATATGCCGCGTAGTCTTAAAGATTGACTAAGGGATCAGTTCTACAGACTAGAGCAGGGCTCCATGAAAGTCGTCGAGTATGAGGCTCATTTTTATGAGTTGGCCAGACATGCGACTTCTATTTTGGATACTAAGTATGAGAGGGTTCGATGCTTTGTCAGAGGGTTGAGACTCCCTATTTGGATGGCTACTCAGAGTTTAGTTGCTGCGGGTAGGACTTTTGCTGAGGTTTCTGATCATGCTAGAGTAATGGAGGAGAAACACAGGGAGAGTCGTGAGGGCCGGGATAAGAGGCCTAGATTCCAGAGTAAATTTGGTGGGAGATGTATTAGTTCCTGATTTAGGAGTGGTATTTCTTATGTTGGACATCCTCTGCTTCTATCTTTTCAGCTTCAGAGTCAGACTTGTCGACTAGTTCAGGCAGTTTTTCAGACCGCTGATGGGGATCAGTTTATTGCTAGTGGTCTCCCTAAAAAGGGAGATGAGCAGTCTTTAAGAGGTTTATTTTTAGGCCATGCTAGGCTTGGTAGCTATGCTGGATCAGCCGAATTTGTGAGTTTTGGTTCTTCTCGTGAGTCTTGTTTTACTTGTGGTCTTCCTAGTCATTTCTCTAGAGAGTACCCTAGTCATTGGGTAATGGTTGCTTCAGCACAGGGAGCTACTCCCATTAGGGTAGTTCCTTTTTCATGTAGAGGTGGTTTGTGAAGTCATAGAGGTAGTTACCAGGGTGCTCAAGGTAGTACTCTGGTAGACAGGATAGGAGGCCGGTCAGGTGTCCAGTCAGATGGCGGGCGTGGTCAGTTATATGAAGTACCTGCTAGACCTGAGGCTGAGACTTCGAATGTTGTAGTGACAGGTATGATTTTGGTGTGTCGCAAGTCGGCTCTTTTTTTATTTGATCCCTAATCCACTTATTCTTATATATCTTCTTATTATGCACCATACTTGGATTTGATTAGTGATTTATTATCTGTGCCATTGAGTATATCTACTCCCATGGGTGATTCTTTAGTAGTGGATTGAGTGTTCAGTTCATGCATTATGACAGTTAGGGATGTTGATACTTATGCAGATCTTATTGTTCTGGATATGCTGGATTTTGATGTGATACTGGGCATGGACTGGTTGGCTCACTATCATGCGGTCATGGATTATTTTTCCAAGATCATTACCTTAGCCATGCCCAGCATACCCCCAGTCATGTGGCAGGGAGCAGTTAGCCGCAAGCCGATGGGGATTATTTCTTATGTTTGTGCTAGGAGACTTATATAGAGAGGTTGCGAGTCTTATCTTACTTATATATATGATACCCGTGTAGAGAGTCTGATGCTTGACTCTGTTCCTATTGTGTGTGAGTTTCCAGATGTATTTTGCTGATGATCTGCCTGGTATTCCCCCTGACCGTGAGATTGAGTTTGCTATTGACCTTGATCCTAGCACCAAACCTATTTCTATGAAACCCTACCATATGGCTCCTGCCGAGCTTAAGGAGCTGAATTCTAAGCTTTAGGATCTTCTTGGTAAGTGTTTTATTAGAACGAGTGTGTCCCCATGGAGAGCTCCTGTTTTGTTTGTAAAGAAGAAAGATGGTTCCATGTATATGTGTATTGATTATAGGCAGCCTAATAAAGTGACGGTGAAGAACCGTTATCCTATGTCTCGCATTGATGATTTGTTTGACTAGCTTCAGGGTGCAGTAGTGTTTTCTAAGATTGACTTAAGATTTGGTTACCATCAGTTGAGGATTTGGGCTGAGGATATGCCGAAAATATCTTTCAGGACCCGTTATGGTCACTATGAGTTCTTGGTGATGTCTTTGGGCTGACTAATGCCCCCGCCGCATTTATAGATTTGATGAACCGTGTGTTCAGACCCTATCTAGAATCTCTTGTCATTGTGTTCATTGATGATATTTTTTGTGTACTCGAGAAGTAGTGAGGAGCATGCGCAACACTTAAGGATTGTGCTTCATGTTTTGTGAGAGCATTTGCTTTTTGCCAAGTTCTCCAAGTGCGAGTTTTGGCTAGAGTCAGTATCTTTTCTCGGACATCTGGTGTCCAAGTGGGTATTATGGTAGACTAGACTAAGATTTCAGCGATTCATGATTGGGCTAGGCCTACGTCTCCAATTGAGGTTCGCAATTTTATTAGTTTGGCGGGTTACTATAGGCACTTTGTTGAGAGCTTTGCTACCATATCATCCCCTATGATTAGATTGACTCGGAAGGAAGTTCCTTTCTGATAGTCCGAAGAGTGTGACTTGAGCTTTGGGAAGCTCAAGGATTGTCTCACTTCCCCCCCTGTGTTAGCTCTTCCAGTTGAGGGCGAGGGATTTACAGTGTTTTTTATGCTTCTGGTGTTGGTCTTGGATGTGTTTTGATGCAGCAGGGTCGTGTCATTACCTATGCTTCTAGACCACTTAAGGTGCATAAACGCAACTACCCTACTCATGATTTGGAGTTGGCAGCAGTTGTAACGCCCCGTAAAAGTCATGCATGTATTAGACTGTAATTTCTGAGCTTTAGACTTAAGTTTTAAAATTTTTATAAGTGTTGAAATGACTTAGACTCAATCTTAGCTGGCAACCTTCGGGATACAACTTCTCGACCTTCCCGACCTCCATTTTTAGATTTTCAAGTTGCGTTACGATCGATCAATCTCATAGTACATCTCGGATAAGTTTTGGAATTTTTCGGAATGCATAAGGCTGCGTTTGGATTTCAAAACAGTAGCAAAACGCATAGCCTATTGCCCAGTTTTTTCAGCATTTCAGGGTCAACTTCAAACGATCATAACTCCCTGTATATAATGAACTGTGTGAGATATAATATATCAAACGAAAGATCTTTGAGTCCTCTTTCAAATTCAGTTGGTTTCATCCAATTTGAATATATGAGTAAAAAGTTATAATCGATTTACTCCAGCCTATCAAACTGTCAACTGAGGGACAGATTTGACCTTAATTGTTCCTTAGGGGTATTTTGGTCATCCTCCACCCCTATATATACCACCAACACGGGATTTAATCCCTCAAACACCATAATACACATGCTTTCCTGAAAATTGCTCAAGAATTCTCCTTAGGGTTTCAAAATAAAAACCCAAATAGTTCAAGATTCGACCGTAAGTTTTCAAAGATAATTACATATTCGGAATCACCAATCCACAAGCTTCAAGAAACAACTATTATCCTTGGAAATAGAGGTACGCGGGGTTTTCGCTAAAATCTCATGGGCATAGAAATCATGTTTTAAGTATCGGGTTTTCGAATTCATGTGCATACTCATGTTTTAGAAGCTTTAATGATATTGTTTTGGCCTTTTGGCTTTCCCCCAAAGTGGTTTGAAAATTATATATATATATATATATGTATATATGTGTTTGTCCTGAAATATATGAATTTAAAGCATGATTTTAATGGAACCCCTCTCTTAATGTAAATTCTTTCATGTTTCACGTAATATAAATTGTTTTGAAAGACATCTTGAAGAAAAGAAATTATGATATGAAGTGTTTTGACTTTTGCTATGTTTGGAATACGATTCTTGAACAAGAAAGAGAGGGTTGTGAATGTTGAATATGCATGTAATGAAAGAATGCATGGTTTTGCCAAAATGCACATGACCACCATATGTTTGATGAAATTTCTGCATGAATTGAACTTTAAGTTCGGAATATGAAATCCTTTACATCAGTTGCATGTTTTGGGTGGTCTAAACTATGTTTTGAATGAAAGCTTTTGCTTAGTACCTTATGGCTCAGAAAAAAATCATGACTTGCAAGGTCTTGGTATGACGATACCAATTCAGACTAATGCCATATCAGACTCAGACTAACAGATATTTCAGACTTTCATGATTTAGAAATTTCCGAATGATGCATGTTCAGAAAAGGTTAAAAATGGGCATATAGAGATGTTAGGTGGTTCCCCGAAGAGGGCTTGAGTTCAAGCGACTCATTGCCTAAAGCCGTGGTTTACCGACCCGGGTATATTATTATGCGCTGACTTAAATGTCCTGTGGCGTATCAGACTCAGAGACTCCAACCCTTGCGGCACACTTGGGTTGGGGGCTTCCCCGCCGAGTCAATGGCGGATTCCATACAGCCCGTGGAATATCATAATTGTAGGGTAATACTACCTAACTCAGAAGTAAAACACAAATCATGATTTGAAATGAACAGACAGGTTGCATGTTTTCAGAAAGTGCCTATGTATTTTTCAGAAACAGTTTTATACATGATGTCTTGATGAAAAATTGAGCTATCAGGGAGAAGGCTGGTGTGACCCCGGTGGAGTGCAAGATGCGGGAAGTCCGATTGAGCTGGTTCGGTCACGTGAAGAGGAGGGGCATGGATGCCCCGGTTTGTAGGTGTGAGAGGCTGGCGATGGATGGTTTTAGGCGGGGTAGGGGTAGGACGAAGAAGTACTGGGGTGAGGTGATTAGGCGGGATATGGAGCAGTTACAGCTCACCGAGGACATGACCCTAGATAGGAAAGTCTGGAGGATGCGAATTAGGGCAGAGGACTAGAGGACTAGGGCCAGTATGGGTCGCTTGTGTAGGGAATTACTTGCTGGGGGTAGTATCCTGGTTATGTTTCCGCGTCCCTTGTTTTAGTACGAACCTGGGTGCTCTCCTTTGTTTTCTTTTACTTTTACTTTCACTTTCACTTTCACTTTCACTTTCACTTTCACTTTCACTTTCACTTTCACTTTCACTTTCACTTTTGGATGCCGTATTTATGTTATATATTTTTGTAACCTCGTTTGGTGTTTTGCTTTGTAATTGTGTGGTATCTTGTGTCTTGAGCCGGGGGTCTTTCGGAAACAGCCTTTCTACTTCTTTAGAGGTAGAGGTATGGACTGCGTACATCTTACCCCCCCCAGACCCCACCAGGTGGGAATACACTGGGTTTGTTGTTGTTGTTGTTGTGTCTTGATGAAAAATTGCTTTCACTTTATATATATATATATATGTATGTTCCATTATACTATTTTTGGAGTGCTTCGCGTGCCAGTACTTTTGTGTTGACCCCTCCCTCCTTCCAGGTTCTGAGGCACAGTCTAGGGGTCCAGCTACTCAGTAGACATTCTCGGATTTGTAAACTTGATCTCACAGTGGTGAGCCTTCTACTATTCGGAAGGCCTAATTATGTCAGAAATTCTCTTTTTATTACGTTTTTGGTTTGCTGGGGGCCTTGTCCCAGTTTTTTTCAGACAGATGTTTGAGTTCTTAGTAGAGATTTTCGCAGACTGATGTCAGATAGTATTATTCAGAAATATTGCAGGACTTGACCATGTTTTCCGTACTCAGTTTAAATTCTGCATTTTATTATGATTATGAATGTTGTGCATGATAACTAGACAGAGAATGGGTGTTCCAGGCCTTCATAGTTCGGGATGCTCGTCACGGCTAGGGCTTAGGCTCGGGTCATGACAAACTTGGTATCAGAGCACGGTTCATGGTCCCAGGGTGTCTGCGAAATCGTGTCGGGTAGAGTCTTGTTTATGGGTGTGTAGCGCGCCACACTTATAAGCAGGAGACTACTAGGCGTTTAGGAATGTCTCTCTTTCTTCATGTTCTAGTTCGTGCAATAGAGTCAGAATGTTCCTCTTTCATACTCTAATTCGTGCTATGATGTCGCCCATATGAAAGTAAAAAGTCATCCCAAATTCTTTCCTTACTCTAATGTCCTCAGATATGTCTTATTACTGAGGTGATTCAAGTGTAGAAGTTTAGAATCTAAATGTTATGGTCCTTTCTGATTGAACCATATAAGAGTTAAAATTTGTGCAAGGACTTGAGAAGAGTCCGTTAGTGCTTCAACGTGTATTGATTCCGATGTAGACATTGATCTTGATGGAATCGTTCTTTTCAGCTTTAGGTATTAATTGCATTTAGTCCCTTTCAAATTTATGTTACAAATGACTTTCTTAAGGGGGGATGATGTGTAGTAGAATGTTGGAACTGTATTTCCACCCGAATAGTAGTATGCGTTAAAGTGTTGTTGTCATGACCTATTGGTAGTGAAATTAGACCAAGAAGTTGGTGATGTGAAGTCACAAAGTTAGAAGTCAGAGTGAGGGTGACTTTTGTGTAAATGAATATTTTAGTTGAATAACCGATGTTCGAGAATGATTTACCCCCCTTATGGTGATAGACTAATGTGATAACTAGTAGCATGTGTGGATGGTATGGTAGTCCGTGGAGGAAGTGTTTGACTCCGATTTTATTTATACAGAGTAAGATGTGTATTCTTAGTTCATTGGATATTGCGTATTAAATTTCTATCTCATGTAATCTTGTCATCAAGGTGTTGTTGAAAAAAAAAAATAAAGTCTGGTGAAGCCATGTGGGGCTCTTTCGATTCACTAGCATAGTTGACTTGTCATTCATTTCATTTTCTTGTTCAAAATACAAAATCAAAGTCTAGTGAAGCCGTGTGAGGCCTATTTCGATTCACTAGCAACTTGTTGTCCAACTTCTTGTTCTTGTGTTGGTTTAATATATGTATAGCTGAATTTGTTTGCATGAGATTGAGTTGGTAAAGAGGTGATTCGTCCTTGTGTGTTGTTTAGTAGATGGTAGAGAAGGAGTTGTTAGTTAGGATGATTTGTAGGTTGCTCGAAGTGTGAGAAAATGGCTATATTAGCCAGTAAGTTGTAAGTATAGACTCATGGTTGTTTGTGGAATTTGAAGGTAGTCTAAATTTATGCTTGAGTAAGTAAGCGTGATGTGAGAGGCCGTATAAGTAGATAAGATTGTATGGGGTTATAGTATAAGATTGATGTCGATCATGTCTATTATGTGACTTTACCCCTTGACCTTCTTTTCCTTGGTAGTTATAAACTAGTACTACTAGTGAGAAGATATGTAGTAGATTTTTGAGGTATAGTAGTAATGTTATAAAGGTGCTTTGGTCGTGGATAGTATCTAGATAAAATCAAGTATTTGGGGTAGAATGTCCCAATTTGATGGACTAGTAAATTATGTTGTATTCTTCATGGGTGGTATTTACTGAATAAAACAAGTATGAGCTGATGCCTATGATGCCTTACAACATGTATTTATAGTACCTAAAAGTCCCTAAGTCAACAAGGTACAAAAATGCAAGCTATACAATTATCAACTACAAGCTGAAAATCTGAAAATCTGAAAATCCTGCACATGCATGCTGAAATTTCTGCACATGCTTGCCAACCTTTGTGGACCTTTTAAAGTGGAAAATTTGCAGTTTCATACCAGCCCGTGTGAACTTCCTAAAGTCTAATAAATGTGCTGCTAGCCTATTTTGACCATCTAGAAGGTGCTGGAACGTTGGCAGCAATGCAGAGCATTTATCGAAGCCCCGCCAAGATCGAAAATGCGCCCGAATAGTCCGAAACATGCTCAAAACGTGAGGAGTTTAATGGGTTGTGATGTTGAGCATCACAATGTGGTTGTAAAAATAGTGACTTAAGATTAATGATGTATGTTTTGTAACAATTATGTATAAGGTTGGGTTGTAAATCATGTTTAGCACTAGACATTAAGTTTGAACAATTGATGTCCATGAAGGTGGATGTGATGATTTCTTGGTTAATGATACTAGTTTTATAGAAGTAATCTAATAGGCTTGAATGGTATATGCAAGAGCCTAAGTTTATTTGATTCGTAGTAAAGTATGATGTTGCATATATAATGTAGAAGTATGCCCAAGGTGATCTGAGGTTGCGGTATTTTCTATGACTATTGGTGGCTAGAGAAAGATAGAGTGTATCCCGGAAGGTAGTCATTCGGGCTAAGTTCTATGATATGCATGTATTGTTATTTTTTTAAGACCCTAGAGTGTAGTAAGTGTAGTTCTTTTAGAATCTGGTAAAGGATCTCCCAAACTCTAGATGATGACTTGAAGCTAAGGGGGAGATGACAGAACGAATGAACAAGTAAGGCTTTCAGATTCTAGTAGTGATGATGTAAATGTTCTTGTTGATGGAAGATCATAGTACGTTTGTTTAGATAAGGCCATAAGTATGAAGTGAGATTTGGTGGCAATCTTTGATACATGTGATGTTTAGTGGAAAAGTTTGTGTGTGTATGTTTTTAGGATAGCGCGTGGGAGTTATATTGATAATAGTTTAGAAACTATGTGAAGTATGTATTTATGGGTGTTTGCCTTGAAGTTAACATGCGGTTATAAATTAGGCTTGAATGACGTTTTGGGATTATAGTGGAAGGTTGCAATATACATTAGCGACTTCATATTAAGAGTTCAGAGTAGTCATTAAAGTGGTAAGGCACGTTATGCTTAGAATGTGATCTTTAAAAGAGGTATAGAAGGTGGCATCATATGGTTTAGAATAATAGCATGGTGTAGCATGTTGTATTTTTGTGACTTAGAGTTAGGCTTGATCGCGGGGTAATTAAGCTATTTTAGACATTAGTAGAAAAATTTGTCAATGCTCATATGAGAAATTTAAGCTGAATTAAATGAATATCATATTTATAGGGAATAGTATAGTTAAGGGATATTCGGGAAGTGCGCTAAGCCTGAAAGTAAGAAGTCGTATTGCCAAAGGTCTGAAAATTCTATCCTAATTTAGGAGTTATATGTCTATATTTTAGACTGCAGAGTAAAGTCAATGTTGTGATTTCCTCAGTTGGATGTCTTGTGTAATCCATACCCAAGATTTGTGGCTCCCTATTACTGTTAGAACTTCTTTAGAGAGTGTTGAAGAGATACTCCAGTTAAGTATGAAAGTTCAGCTTAACAGTGTATTTAGTCCTACATTCATGAGAACAACTCAAGGACAGATCCATGCATCAGATATGCATGTTCATTATGAGAATTCAGCCTATGAATAGCTTCAATCGTGTATTCCATGCATCAGATATGCATGTTCATTATGAGAATTCAGCCTATGAATAGCTTCAATCGTGTATTTCATGCATCAGATATGCCTGTCCGATATAAGAATTCAAAATATCAGTAGTTCCAGCCATATGGTCATGTTTCAAATCAATGTATTCTTTATTAGAGGACATGTCATGTCCGCGTTATTCTATATCTTTAAGGCTTCAACAAGTTCCTATCCATCATTCGAGGACGAATGATCCCAAGGGGGAGATAATGTAACGCCCCGTAAAAGTCATGCATGTATTAGATTGTAATTTCTGAGCTTTAGACTTAAGTTTTAAAATTTTTATAAGTGTTGAAATGACTTAGACTTAATCTTAGCTGGCAACCTTCGGGATACAACTTCTCAACCTTCCCAACCTCCATTTTTAGATTTTCAAGTTGAGTTACGATCGGGCAATCTCATAGTACATATCAGATAAGTTTTGGAATTTTTCGGAATGCATAAGGCTGCGTTTGGATTTCAAAACAGTAGCAAAACGCATAGCCTATTGCCCAGTTTTTTCAGCATTTCAGGGTCAACTTCAAACGATCATAACTCCCTGTATATAATGAACTGTGTGAGATATAATATATCAAACGAAAGATCTTTGAGTCCTCTTTCAAATTCAGTTGGTTTCATCCAATTTAAATATATGAGTAAAAAGTTATAATCGATTTACTCCAGCCTATCAAACTGTCAACTGAGGGACAGATTTGACCTTAATTGTTCCTTAGGGGTATTTCGGTCATCCTCCACCCCTATATATACCACCAACACGGGATTTAATCCCTCAAACACCATAATACACATGCTTTCCTGAAAATTGCTCAAGAATTCTCCTTAGGGTTTCAAAATAAAAACCCAAATAGTTCAAGATTCGACCTTAAGTTTTCAAAGATAATTACATATTCGGAATCACCAATCCGCAATCTTCAAGAAACATCTATTATCCTTGAAAATAGTGGTACGCGGGGTTTTCGCTAAAATCTCATGGGCATAGAAATCATGTTTTAAGTATCGGGTTTTCGAATTCATGTGCATACTCATGTTTTAGAAGCTTTAATGATATTGTTTTGGCCTTTTGGCATCCCCCCAAAGTGGTTTGAAAATTATATATATATATATATATATATATATATATATATATATATATATGTATATATGTATATATGTGTTTGTCCTGAAATATATGAATTTAAAGCATGATTTTCATGGAACCCCTCTCTTAATGTAAATTCTTCCATGTTTCACGTAATATAAATTGTTTTGAAAGACATCTTGAAGAAAAGAAATTATGATATGAAGTGCTTTGACTTTTGCTATGTTTGGAATACGATTCTTGAACACGAAAGAGAGGGTTGTGAATGTTGAATATGCATGTAATGAAAGAATGCATGGTTTTGCCAAAATGCACATGACCACCATATGTTTGATGAAATTTCTGCATGAATTGAACTTTATGTTCGGAATATGAAATCCTTTACATCAGTTGCATGTTTTGGGTGGTCTAAACTATGTTTTGAATGAAAGCTTTTGCTTAGTACCTTATGGCTCAGAAAAAAATCATGACTTGCAAGGTCTTGGTATGACGATACCAATTCAGACTAATGCCATATCAGACTCAGACTAACAGATATTTCAGACTTTCATGATTTAGAAATTTCCGAATGATGCATGTTCAGAAAAGGTTAAAAATGGGCATACAGAGATGTTAGGTGGTTCCCCGAAGAGGGCTTGAGTTCAAGCGACTCATTGCCTAAAACCGTGGTTCGCCGACCCGGGTATATTATTATGCGCTGACTTAAATGTCCTGTGGCGTATCAGACTCAGAGACTCCAACCCTTGCGGCACACTTGGGTTGGGGGCTTCCCCGCCGAGTCAATGGCGGATTCCATACTGCCCGTGGAATATCAGAATTGTAGGGGAATACTACCTAACTCAAAAGTAAAACACAGATCATGATTTGAAATGAACAGACAGGTTGCATGTTTTCAGAAAGTGCCCATGTATTTTTCAGAAACAGTTTTATACATGATGTCTTGATGAAAAATTGCTTTCACTTTATATATATATATATGTATGTTCCATTATACTATTTTTGGAGTGCTTCGCGTGCCAGTACTTTTGTGTTGACCCCCCCTTCCAGGTTCTGAGGCACAGTCTAGGGGTCCAGCTACTCAGTAGAAATTCTCGGATTTGCGAACTTGATCTCACAGTGGTGAGCCTTCTACTATTCGAAAGGCCTAATTATGTCAGAAATTCTCTTTTTATTACGTTTTTGGTTTGCTGGGGGCCTTGTCCCAATTTTTTTTCAGACAGATGTTTGAGTTCTTAGTAGAGATTTTCGCAGACTGATGTCAGATAGTATTATTCAGAAATATTGCTTAGTAGTTTTCACGCTCAAGATTTGAAGGCATTACTTGTATGGTATGCGCTGTGAGAGTTTCACTGATCATCATAGTCTTCAGTATCTTATGGCCCAGCGGGAGCGTAATGTTCGCCTACGTAGATGGATGGAATTATTAAAGGATTATGATGTGTCTATCTTGTATCATTTGGGTAATGCTAATGTGGTAGCAAATGCCTTGAGTCGCTAGGCAGTAAGTATGGGTAGTTTGGCATGTATTTCAGTTTCTCAGAGGCCACTGGCATGGGACATTCACTCCTTAGCCAATTTGATGGTTTGCCTTGACATCTCGGATCCAACGAGAGTTTTTGGCTTATATCGAAGCGAGGTCCTCCCTGTTTGAGAAGATTTATGATTGCCAGTTTGAGAATGATAAGTTATGACTTCTCCATGATTGGGTAGTGAGGGGCGAGTTTGGGAGACACACCGTGGATATCGAGGGTATCTTGAGATTTCAGGGTCATATTTGTGTTCCCCGACTTGATGATCTGATCTAGTCTATTCTGCATGAGTCTCACAGTTATATATATTTTATTCATCCTGGTATGGCCAAGTTTTGTAACGATTTAAGGCAGTTATATTGGTGGGGTGGTATGAAGGGAGATGTGGCAGACTTCATATAGCCTTTTGCTTGTGTTGCCAGTAGGTTAAGGCCGAGTATCAGCGTCCTGACAGATTGACTCAGATTGCCCATTCCCAAGTGGAAATAGGAAAGTATCACCATGGACTTCATGGGTGGTTTGCCTCGTACTTCTCGTGGTCACGATGGTATCTGGGTTTTTATGGATCATTTGACCAAGTTGGAACATTTCATTCCTATTCAAATGACCTTTAGCGCCGAGAGATTAGCCCAGATTTATATTTGGGAGATAGTTCATTTACATGAGGTTCCTGTGTCTATCATATTAGATCGTGGTTCTGTGTTTACTTCGAGGTTTTGGAGAGCATTCCAGGAGGAGTTGGGCACTCGAGTGGATTTGAGTACAGCCTTTCATTCGCAGACGGACGGTCAGTTCGAGCGGACTATTTAGGTGCATGAGGATATGCTTTGAGCTTGTGTTATGGACTTTGGAGGTCAGTGGGATCAACACTTAGTTTTAACAAAGTTTGCCTACAACAACAGTTATCATTCAAGTATTGAGATGGCCCCTTATGAGGAGTTGTATGGTAGGAGGTGTCATTTTCCTATAGGATGGTTTGAGACATCCGAGGTTAGACCCCGTGGTACATATTTTCTTTAGGACTCGTTGGATATAGTTAGCGTGATTCAGGATAGGTTGAGAGTAACCCAGGGTAGGCAGAAGGCCTATGTCGACCATAGACTTCGTGCCTTGAGATTCGGAGTGGGTGATCGTGTGTTCCTTCGAGTTTCACCTATGAAAGGTGTGATGAAGTTTGGAAGAAAGGGTAAGCTTAGCACTCACTATATTGGTCCTTTTGAGATTCTTCGTATGGTTGGCGAGGTGGCCTATGAGTTGGCTCTATCTTCAGGCTTTGTCGTTGTCCATCTGGTTTTCCATGTCTTTATGTTGATGAAGTATATTCTGGATTCTTCTCATATGCTTAGATGGGACTTGGTCCAGTTGGACGATCAATTGACCCCGTACTTGTTTTGGCTAGTGATGTGAAGCAACTGAGTACAAGGGAGATTCCGGTGGTCAAGGTTCAATAGAGGCATCGCCCAATAGAGGATTGGGAGATAGAGAGTGAGGTACGAGCCCAGTATCATTACTTGTATAAGACTTCAGGTACTAGCTAATCTTTAATTTTTGGGGCCGAAAGTTCCTTAGTAGTGGATGTTGTAATGACTCTTTAGATCATTAGCCCTGTTCTTACTTATTTTTACCGATAGAGCGCCTCCATAGCCATCCCAAGCCATTAGTGACTTTATGGAACCGATAGTTTGGTTACCTGATGGTTCGTTTGATTTTTAGAACCACTTTTCCAATTTGAAATCTTCGTCGATTCCAAAAGGTCATCGAGCGAAAATTTAGTAAAATGATTTCTGATGCAAATTTTGACTGCGCTAGCAGCTATGTAATATCGATTTTAGGATAGATAGACCCTTAGTTTAGATCCAACAACACCCGAGCTCATTTTGACCCATTAGTCAAAAAGTCAAAAATTAAAATATATGGGTGTGGGACCCAAAGTGGACTAAATGACCTTGGATGGAAAACCTGACTTCACTAATGCGTCCAGAATGATGAATTTAGTGAGGTTACATAGTTTGTTTGCAAAAAACAGAGTTCGAATGAGTCCGGAAGGTCAAAATTACGGGCCCATCTAAAATCATTTAAAAGTGTCATATTGGAAGATTTTGGGGCATTCTTCATTTCCATTAAAACCCTAGCAGCCATAGGAGATTGGTGACTTAAAAATGGGTCTTGTCGGTTGATTAGGAGCTTAGTAACTTGTGTAATCCATCCTTTTGCTACAAATCTAGGGTAAGAATTTCTCTAATTTGATATTGATTTCATGGTTTCTTGACTCAAAACCCCTAAATTATTGTGGGTCAATTGTAGGACTAGAATTGAGTGATTGACTCAAATTACTTGAGGTTTTTAACTCACTAAAAAAAATTAGGCTATGGGTTGGTCTTGGAAACTCCTTTCCAAGGGTGAAACCCAATTGAGGTTTTGGTGTCCATTTGAAACTCATGGCACAATGGTGCTATAATGGGTATTTCCATTCTTGTTGCAAAACTTAGATTGTATTGTTGATATCATTGCTTGTGGAAGGGGAAACTTCTCGGAAAGGAAAGGAAAAGCTTGTTGGTTCGTGATTTGCTTGGATTCAAGGTAGGTTTGTCTTACCCGTGGTATATATTGAGCTTGTTTGTAATGAAATCATTGATATCATAAGAGATTCGTTGGGGAATTTAAACAATAGTTGATTAAATGGTGAACTTGGGATTCATTAATTTCTATAGGTCATGGATTTGTAAGGTATGATATTTGACCCTTCGTCTAGGACCTTGGTTAGCTTAATTGTGGTCTCATGACTAATGTGAGAACACTATAGTTGTTCTAAGTAGACATGAATGATATACTTTTCTATCCTTAGGAGTGTATTGACCTATATAATGCCTAGATAGGCGATAACCTTGGTGTTGGGTTGACTTGGGAAGGATTCTTGAAAAGACTTAAACTATAGACCTAGAAAGGATTGGTAAGACCTTATGGTGAGGTATGGAAGACTTAGCTTAATTTCGGGTAGAAGCTAGACATGTGGTAGTAAACTTGGCATTCTCGGAATTTAGAAGTGGGACTTGACACACCTTAATCTTGAACTAAGTAAATGCTTAGCGACCTAGATACGTGGTGATTGTCCAAGCTATATACATATATGTAGGAGTTGTGATAGTTGCACTCGATTATCGAATTATCTTGTGATCATGACTTGAATACCCTTGGTAAGTGATTATTGTGTATGTTTGGTAAATACTCACGCCCTTGTTGATGCTCATATTACGTGTGAAGCTTATTAGTAAGGTAAAATGGCAAGTGTTACCCCACATCCCTACTTCTTTATATATTGTGAGTTTTTGTGTATGATTATTGGTTTGGCTATGCATATGGATGAATGCTGTTGTATCCGGAGAAATATGTGATATTATGATGATGCTCAGTTGGAGTCCGGAGAAATATGTGATATTATGATGATGCGCGGTTTGAGTGTGGAGGAATGTGTGATATTATAATGATGCCCGATGAATTCGAAGGAATACGTGATATTATGATGATGTTCGATTTGATTCCAGAGGAATATGTGATAATATGATGATGCCCGATTTGAGTCCGGAGGAATGTGTGATATTATGATGATGCCCGATGAATTTGGAGGAATACGTGATATTATGACAAAGTCTGGTTCGAGTCCAGAGGAATGTGTGATATTATGATGATGCTCGAGGAATGCGGAGGAATATGTCGGTATTGTGATGATGCCCGGTGAATCCGTAAGAGGTAAGAACATTATGATGCCATGTGGGGAAAATTTACTTATATGCATTGATATTTGTAAGGTTAGGCCGTGTGGGGCCAACCGCCTATGTGCTTAAATTATGAGGTCTCTTTTGGTAAATTGTTATTCGTTTCTTGTTACAAATTACTATATAAGAGGTGTGACCCTTGTTGATGCTAAATTAGCTACTAAAGGAAATTTATGCCTAATATTGAGTTAAGGATTAGCATTATGTGTAAACTTGAATAAAAATTCAAAGGCTAACCTAATATATATACTGGACTTAAATAAGAGGTTATATTATGAAATCTTTCCTAGTAAGGTGGTTTATGTGATAACTAGCTACTTCTAAAATATATGATTATTATTTGGAACCTACAAACCTAGTAAACTAGTCGATGGACTTTACTGGATTAAAATATGAAAACTAGTCCTTAAGGTTGTGACATGCTTAGTGATGATGGATCTACTATTGCGTGATGGTTAGTTAAATTATCTCCTAACCTGTGAAGTTGAGATGGCTTAGTTGATAACTTATGTCATGATGATGCTAGTTAAAGAATGGTCTTATGATAGTTGAATAACTTATACTATGGGTGGCTTTTAGTTTTTTACCAATTTGATGAATAGTGATTTTAAGACTTGTAATCTTTTGACTTCTAAAAACAATTAAGGTCAATTAGTATGGACTTTGCGGTATTTATCAATGAATTATAGAATTAATGATTACATGCCTATGCTATAATAATGTTTCTTTCTTTATATTGAATTACGGTATGGGTGTTTGAAAGTGGATTTCGGTAATGAGTCATGGAGGGTTTGTGCTATCTGCGGTTTTCGGTAAATTGATGGAGTAGTTTTGCTTTATGGTATTATTGGTTGTATTCTTTTGTGTACTCTCTGGTGGTATGGTAGTCGTGATGAGTTCTTTGTTGTGCTCTCTTTTATGTACTTCCCGGGGGTATGGGACGCCGTGGTAAGTTCTTGTGTGTATGTTCTAAATATTGTTGATCATGATTATGGCAAGTAGATGTTTTGCTATTGTGTATATGGCTATATGCTTTCGAGATGATACTCAATTTTTATAGTGATTATGGAGTTTATTGAAATAGTATGTCATGTTATTGATTTAGTAGTATAGATGTTGTTACAATGGTATAAAGCTGATTCAGGTCCGATCCTACCCCTTGAATTTAAGATCATTATCTTACTTTATATCATCTTTACATTATATTTGAGCTCAGTCGACCGATGATGCCTGTTGAGTACCCGTGTTTTGTTACTCATACTACACTTCTGTACCTTTTTGGTGCAGACTCAGGTTCTAGTTGACGCCGTTGAGCTAGTTTGTGGGAGTTGACTATTCAGAGACAGGGTGAGCTCTTGGAGATTGAGTTGCCCTCTTTCCCCTCTATCCTTATTTGTCTTTTACTTTTGAGACAAATTTATGTGATTATTTAAGACATTTTAGATTCTGGGATTGTAAATTCCTCTTGTCATATTTAGAAGATCTTGTATTAATACTATCAGGTCGTGGGATTTGTGTTTGAATATCGGTTGTCCTTAGTTGTGAAATATTGTTGTCATATATTGTGTTTGTATATAAAGTCCATGTTGGACGTTCTTATCGAGGTAACCCATTGCCATAGCTCCGAGTTACTGTATCGGCTTACCTATCGGTGGGATGTGGTAGGTGCCATCATGACTTCAAACGGGGTTGTGACACCAACACCACTTAATACTCCATTCCATCCTCCTCGTCCTCTCCACCATCATCATCAGAGCTAGGGGTGAAGAACGAGGATACTTGATTAAGGTATTTACTTAATCCTTGAGTTCTTTGACATCTGACTCTAGTGCCGTTCTACGCCGCTCCTTTATCCTTTTTTTGTTCCTCCTCGTACTTCCTAACAAGCTACCAAACTTTTTGTCACATCTCCTCAAACTACTCATCTGACATGGTGGAAGAAATTCTATACCTTGCAATCCATACTGAAACAGTGAAAATTCTTCTCAGAGCAAAGGTCGTATGCCCTTCCCTTGTACACGCCCCCAACTATGTCTAACCAGCAAAAGAGATTTTCTTCCTCTGATGGCATGATTGAATTTCCTTGGTCATCTGTCGATCGACACTTTTTGATCTCTTCAATTTTTTTAACATATCGATTCTACATTAAAAGTAAAATAAGTATATAATAAATGATATAAAAAAATTCTAAATAAGATATGAACTTACGTAAGTATTCTCTGTCCGTGTATCGACCCAGACTTGTTTTCCATATCTAATTTTCATATGGGTCTTTTTCCCTACCTCTTCACGAGTGCCTGGTATATCAAAAGATGTCTTCTGCAAATGAAATAAACATAGTGAACCACAATTACATAAATAATTTACTACCATCTAAGTGTATAAATAATTACCAGTATCTTCATTCAAAAGGCCTAAAAAAATAACCCAAAAAGAGTGACATTGAGTCCCTGGAGGTTTTAATTCCAAATGAGATGAATGATGCATCAAATGCTGGTTGCTAAACAAGTTTGTCTTCTCAAGTGACCAGACTTAACTAAATTCAAAACACAAGTTCACATTTCAAGTACCTACACTTAACCATTTTCAAGTATCTAATTCACTTCTCAATGACCACACTTAACTAAATTCAAAACACAAGTTCATATTTCAAGTACCTATACTTAAACATTTTGAAGTCACTAATTCATTTTAGTAAGGTTTTTTCCCTGATTTTCTTACCAAAATTAAGTTATACTTTTCTTGAAAGGAAAATAAAAGTACTACCATAATTACTTTTACTTTTTATAAAAAGAAAAATATAAAACTTTTCCATATTTGGCTAACCTCTTTGTTGGAGAAAAGATTTTGGACATCTATAAATAGAAGACCTCCCTTCTCATACAATAACAAAAAAGTATCCACAATGTAGTCGTTTAAGAGTCGTGTTTAAGGGGAGATTTCTCCCAAAAGGTTTTGTGTTTTTCAATATTAGTGTTTTAATATGTCGGTCTATCAAATATATTAATAATATATATATATTAGTATGTTTTTTCTTTGTGATCTGAATTATCATCATCTTGGTTTGCAAACTATAAGCTTCCGTATGACGCCCTCTCGATTTTAAACCCAACAAGTGGTATCACAGCTCATGGTTTAATGGTCCGATGGTTCAGATTGAGGACACGTTGAGATCAAAGTTGCAACCAATTTGATGATAATGAAGATCTTTGTCTAGCTACATATGGAGAAAAGTTTCAAATAAATTTTCAACAATCCTACTGCTAATCCATCTTTAAAACCAAAATAAAATTTCAACCCATGTTTATGGGCTCCAACTTTTAACCCTTGCTTACTTTCAATGTTTGATCTCCTTTCAACTCGTGCATTTATTTTTAATGCATGATCTCCACTCTTAACCTGTGCTCACTTTCAATGCACAAGGATCCACTTTCAACCCTGTTTACTTATAACACAGGGCTTCAATAATATCAACCCGTACTTTTATTTTTAACGTATAGGGCTTCACTTTTTAACCCATGTGAATTTTTAATCATGGTAAGAAACAGTGATAAATGAAGATCGTGTGAAGAAGAAAGATCAAAATTATTTTGCCAGAAAATCAAGCCAAAAAGGGGAGATTTGTTAGGGTTATTGCCCTGATTTTCTTACCAAAATTAAGTTATACTTTTCTTGAAAGGAAAATAAAAGTAATACCATAATTACTTTTACTTTTCCTAAAAAGAAAAATATAAAACTTTTTCATATTTGGATAACCTCTTTGTTGGAGGAAAGTTTTTGGACATCTATAAATAGAAGACCTCCCTTCTCATACAACAACACAATAGTATCCACAATATAGTCGTTTAAGAGTCTTGTTTAGGGGAGATTTCTCCCAAAAGATTTTGTATTTTTTAATATTAGTTTTTTATTTTGTCAGTCTACCAAATATATTAATAATATATATGTTTTAGTATGTTTTTTCTTTTTCATATGAATTATCATCGTTTTGGTTTGCAAACTATAAGCTTCCGCATGACGCTTTCTCGATTTCGAACCCAACAAGTGGTATCAGAGCTCATGGTTCAATGGTCCGATGGTTCAGATTCAGGACATGTTGAGATCAAAGTTGTAACCAATTTGATGATAATAAAGATCTTTGTCTAGCTACATGTGGAGAAAAGTTTCAAACAAATTTTCAACAATCCTACTGCTAATCCATCTTTAAAACCAAAATCAATTTTCAACCCATGTTTATGGGCTCCAACTTTTAACCCCTGCTTACTTTCAATGTTTGATCTCCTTTCAAATCGTGCATTTATTTTTATTACATGAGCTCCACTCTTAACCTGTGCTCCTTTCAATGCACAAGACTCCACTTTCAACTCTGTTTTCTTATAACACATGATTTCAATAATATCAACTCGTGCTTTTATTTTTAATGCATAGGGCTTCACTTTTTAACCCATGTAATTATGGTAAGAAACAGTGATATATGAAGATCGTGTGAATAAGGAAGATCAAAATTATTTTGCCATAAAATCAAGCCAAAAAGAGGAGATTTGTTAGGGTTATTTCCCTGATTTTCTTACCAAAATTAAGATGTACTTTGCTTGAAAGGAAAATAAAAGTAATACCATAATTACTTTTACTTTTCCTAATAAGAAAAATATAAAAATTTTCCATATTCGGCTAACCTCTTTGTTGGAGGAAAGGTTTTAGATATTTATAATTAGATGACCTTCCTTCTCATACAATAACACAATAATATCCATAGTGTAGTCATTGAAGAGTCTTGTTTAAGGGGAGATTTCTCCCAAAAGGTTTAGTGTTTTTCAATATTAGTTTTTTAATATGTCGGTAATTTGACCAAATATATTAATAATATATGTATTTTTAGTATGTTTTTTCTTTGTCATCTGAATTATCATCGTCTTGGTTTGCAAACTATAAGCTTTCGCATGACGCCCTCTCCATTTCGAACCCAACACATTTCTCAAGTGACCACACTTAACTAAAATCAAAATACAAGTTCACCTTTCAAGTAACTAAATTCAAAAC
Source organism: Capsicum baccatum var. pendulum (assembly GCA_030864225.1). Lineage (NCBI taxonomy): Eukaryota > Viridiplantae > Streptophyta > Magnoliopsida > Solanales > Solanaceae > Capsicum > Capsicum baccatum. The sequence goes on from CM061550.1 coordinate 271,661,018, forward strand.
ACAAGTCACTAATTCATAATTCAAGTCCATACACTTAAACATTTTCAAGTCACTAATTCACTTCTCAAGTTACAACACTTAACTATTTTTAAGTCATGAATTCACATTTCAAGCGACTACACTTAAACATTTTCAAGTCACTAATTCATTTCTCAAGTGACCACACTTAACTAAAATCAAAACACAACTTCACCTTTCAAGTAACTAAATTCAAAACACAAGTTACTAATTCATAATTCAAGTCCATACACTTAAAACATTTTCATGTCACTAATTCACTTCTCAAATAACAACACTTAACCATTTTCAAGTCATTAATTAATATTTTAAGTACCTACACTTTATACCATTTTTAAGTATCTAATTCACTTCTCAAGTGACCACACTTAACTAAATTCAAAAAATAAGTTCACATTTCAATTACCTACACTTAAATATTTTGAAGTCACTAATTCATTTCTCAAGTGACCACACTTAACTTGTCATGACCCGAACCGAGGCCCTGGCTGTGACGAGCATTCCGAATCATGAAGGCTCGGACACCCTTCTAACTTGAAATCATATACACCATTCATACATAAACAAGGAAATACGGAAATTATAGCAAGGCAGAATCATGGTCATAAATCTGATATGAATTTAGCATGTAAGAATGAAATCCAAAACTAACTAGCAACATCTGCAAACCGTCTGCAAAATTTCTACTACATGATCACTAACACAATCTGAAAACTGGGACAAGGCCCTCAGTAGACCAAAACCATATCTAATAATAGTTGTCTGAAAGTAAACAGGCTTTCTGGAATAAAGAATGCTCATCAACTGGACACTGCAACTCTGTCTGATAAAATCTATTGCTTTTCTGGACCCCTAAACTGAGCCTCTAAACCTGGAGGGAGGAGGGGAGGGTCAATACAGATGTAATGGTACGCAAAGTAATCCAAAATAAAACTTTTATATAAGTAAAATAGTGGAGAGCAATTTGTTAAAAATCATGCATAAAAAGTTCTCAAAACACATAGGCACTTTCTAAAAATCATAAGTCATTCTTGTCAATGCACTGTCTGTTCTTTGGATTACTTCTGAGTTAGATGGTACGCCCCTACAATTCTAAAATACCACAGGCTATATGGAATCTCCCATTGACTCCGCGGGGAATCCCCCAACCCGAGTGTGCCGCAAGGGTTGGAGTTTCTATTTCTGATACGCCATACGACACTAGGCCAGCGTAATATAATATAACCAGATCGACAAATCACGGTTTTGGGAAATGAGTTGTCTGAAATCGTGCCTCCTTCAGGGAACCACCTAACGTCTCTTTATGCCCAGTTTTAACCACTTCTAAACATACATCATTCTAAATCTTAAAATCTGAAAGTCTGATTTCAAACATGCAGTCTATTCTGTTCTGAATTATTATGGCATAATCTGAATTGGTGTCATCACACTAAGACTTGCAAGTCCTATTTCTGAGCCATAGTACAATAAGCATGATCATTCATTAAAACATAGTTCAAACCACCCAAACATGCAAATAGTATAAGAGATTTCATGTTCTAAAGCATAAATCAAAACTATGCAAGAATCCTTTAAGCATATGGTGGTCATGTACTTTTGGCAAAATCATGCACTCTTTCATTATATGAATATTTTCAACATTTATCAACAAAACTACCCTCTCTTTTGAAATTCAAATCTTAATCCAATTATAACACAATTCAAGATATTTTAAACCATGCTTTTCAAGGATGCATTCAAAACATCTATATCATATGATAAGTAAAGAAATATCAAAACAAGAGAGGGATTTTAAATAAGTCATGCTCTCAATTAAATCATCAACCTTAAAATACAAGTATACATATATATATATATATATATATATATATATATATATATATATATATATATATATATATATATATATATATATAATTTTGAATCAATGTGGGGGAAGGTCAAAAGACCAAAACAATACCGTCAAGATTTCTAAAACATGAATGTATTCATAAATCTGAAAATCCCTTTCTTAAAATCATGATTTCTATGCCCATGAGATTTTAGGAAAACCCCGCGTACCTCGATTATGAAAAATAATGGTTGATCCTTGAAGCCTACGATTTGGGGATTTCAAATTTTTGATTAATTTCAAAAATCCACAATTGAATCTTGAGTTTCTTGGAGGAGAAACATATGAGCTAGGGTTTTCGTTTTGAGGAAAATCTTGAGAATGTTGTATATTATGCTTGTAGAGGTCTTAAATCTCCTGTTTGGATGTTTTAAGAGACTTGGTAAAAGTACAAACTACCCTTGTTAACTTCTGAATAAAACTGAAAAAATTTAAATGGGAACCCGATCTTATGGGCCACCACGATGCGCCATTATCGCAGTGTCTCACTGGAAATTGACGAATGAGAATTTGGCCCACTCCGTGATGCACCACCATCACTGAGTCTCACTGGAAATTGACCATCGTCATTTACACCATCTCCGTGATGCGCCAAGGATAGAAATGATGGTGTTTTATGACTAGGACATAAATTAACTATAACAACTTCACCGCGTGTCTGTTTTGTATGAATCTTATATCGACAGAAAACTTATTCGATCATCTACGTAATGAAAATTTGAAATCTAAGGAATTCCACAGGGAAATAAGTATAAATCATTCTAGAAGCCAACACCTGATACTTTAGGGATAAAAATTCAGCTAGAAAAAACTTCAGAGCGTTACATAACTAAAATAAAAACACAAGTTTATCTTTCAAGTAACCAAATTCAAAACACAAGTCGCTAATTCATAATTCAAGTTCAAACACTTAACATTTTTATGTCACTAATTACCTTCTCAAGTGACAACACACAACCATTTTAAAGTCATTAATTCATATTTCAAGTACGTACACTTAACCATTTTCAAGTATCTAATTCACTTCTCAAGTGACCATACTTAACTAAATTCAAAACACAAGTTCACATTTCGAGTACTTATACTTAACTATTTTGAAGTCACTAATTCATTTATCAAGGGATCACACTTAACTAAAATCAAAACACAAGTTTACCTTTCAAGTAACTAAATTCAAAACACAAGTCACTAATTCATAATTCAAGTCCATACACTTAAATATTTTCAAGTAAATAATTCACTTCTCAAGTGACAACACTTAACCATTTTCAAGTCATGAATTAACATTTCAAGCGACTACACTTAAACATTTTGAAGTCACTAATTCACTTCTCAAGTGACCACACTTTAGTAAATTCAAAGCACAAGTTCACATTTCAAGTACCTACACTTAAACATTTTGATGTCACTAATTCACTTCTCAAGTGACCACACTTTACTAAATTCAAAACAAAATTTCACCTTTCAAGTAACTACACTTGAACATTTTGAAGTCACAAATTCACAATTTCAAGTAACTACAGTTAACTGTTTTCAAGTCACAAGTTTCCAATTTTAAGTAACTACACTTAATCATGTTAAAGTCACTACACTTAATAATTTTAATATAACTTATTTACATTTCAAGTCACTAGTACACATTTCAAGTCACTACATTCAAACCATTTTCAAATAACTAATTGACCTTTCAAGTCACTATACTTAACCATTTTTAAGTAACTACAGTTAACTATTTTCAAGTCACTAGTACACATTTCAAGTCACTACACTTAACCATTTTAAAATAACTAATTCACATTGCAAGTCACTAAACCACTTTCACGTAACTAATTCACATTTGAAGTAACTACACTTAACCATTTTCAAGTCACTAGTACACATTTCAAGTCACTATACTTAACCATTTTCAAGTAACTACACTTAACTATTTTCAAGTCACTGGTACACATTTCAAGTCACTACACTTAATCACTTTAAAGTCACTAGTATACATTTTAAGACACTACATTTAATTATTTTCAAGTCAAAAGTTCATAATTTCAAGTAACTTAGTTCATATTTCAAGTGACTACACTTAATCATTTTCAAGTCACAAGTTCACAATTTTAAATAACTACACTTAACCATTTTAAAGTCACTAGTATACATTTCAAGTCACTAGACTTAACCATTTTAAAGTCACAAGTATACATATCAAGTAACTACACTTAATCATTTTCAAGTCACAAGATGTCACGACTCAATTTCTCAGGTCATGATGGCACCTTCCATAACCAACCAGTAGGCAAGCCAACCCTTAGTCCGGAATGGCTAGTAATGGACTACTCAACGATATAAGGAAAAAAATGTGGAATAAATGACATAAATATCAACACATAATAGAATCCCAAAACTTGGTGGTATCAGTACAAGAGCTTCTAAATATAATAAGAGTACAAAAGTGAACTATTGAGAGAATTACCCTGATATGACTTATCGTTGTGTGCAACATAGAGATTAGTCTAATACATAAGAGAGAGATGAGTAATACGTCGAACGTTAGGAGCTCACTCTAAGTCTCTAAACCATGGTTGCTCTGCACGAGACACACGTCCATGGCGATAGCTTGCACTATGATTTGCAAGCTACAGAAATGTAGTATGAGTACCAAATAAATGGTACCCAGTAGGCCACTGCCAACTGAGCTTCAAAGATAAAGCAGATATATACAGTATATAAACAGAATAAAAACTACACCCAAGAGTCCAGAAATCATATCAGAAGTCATTGAGATAATGAGGAACAACTATCCCGTTTAGGTCCAAGAGACTAACATAATAAGACTAAGGAAGCATCAAGGGTGAACTATTCTATTTCAGCTACATTTAATAGGCATCAATGTTATACCGTATATCCCAAGCCAATATACGAATAAATGGCGGATGCAAGATATATAGCAATATACAAGGTGAAGAAACGAATATACAATAAGAACAAATGAAGGGAGGGATATACGATAATGACATAGCTTCATATCTCTCTCTCTATATATATATACATATAGATGTGAGGCCATCTCAAAGCATAAGCTAGATCATCATATTCTCATATTAAGACCTCAATAGAATCCTATTAGTATTTAATACCACATACTCAGGGTTTCTAATCCACATGGCTAGACATGATATAATCATGCATAGTAATGCAATCATAAGATAGAAGAGGCTGAATACATATCTCGAATCTCAATACTAGATCAATGATCAATTTATCATAAGTTAACCATAGTAATGATCATATCAATCATAATAACAATATAAATATCGACATGAATAACCGGCTACTCCGAACAACCAAATACCTTGCCGAGTATATGGGTAACCCCACTGCCCCAGACTCGGAAGGTTCGATCAACACACAATAACACAAGGTATATTTTTTATCCATATCTATACAACCGTCCCATACCGACTAATAGACATAGGCATATACTGGTAATAGGTGATGCTCATGCAGGAATAAATGCAAGGTACACAATCAATATCACAACTCATAATAACTATTACTGTCATGACCATCATCATCGTAATCAACCTCCGGCCTTGCTGGGTATCAATATCTTATCATAGTATCCTCCGGCCTTATGGGTTATCAATGTATCACAATAGTATCATTCGTGTTAAGCCCCCATATTAAGAACGAACAAGAACCGTATACACTTATTCTATAAGCACTCTATGAGGTATGCGAGTTTATGGAATAATAACGAGCAAGATATTCAATAAGAGTTGCATATATACAAGAGGGAGTTACATTAACAAAACTATACAATACTACACAATGTCCATGAAGCCTCTAGTCAGTTTAACACTCTATACTACAAGTGACTAGTTTGCATCAGGACCGTTATGCCCAACTAGAGACCTATACATATAATCAAAATACTGAGCATAGAATGGCTCCATAGAGATTTGGAGCTCACCAAAATATCAGCTAAAATGGCAATAAGGCCTAACGTGGGCGTCTCTTATCTTGAGGATTTGAGTCTGTATTATTAAAATATGATGGGTCCGAGACGTCAGTACATAAATAACACGTACTGGTATGAAAGTAGACAGAATAAGAGTTGGACAAGTATAGAAGCTCATATGAGTCAAATGGTAAAGTGAAAAAATGTATGACACAACAAATAACACATGTACCATATGAACTGATAACTTAAGCACCAACGTTATTAGCATCATATATAATATTTAAAAATGCATTCATTATAATATAGGGCCTATGCTTTGCCTAGGTGATGCACTTATCCTATAAGTAGTACGAATGATCACAAGATGGCCTTCCGAACGCAATCTGAGACAAGTATAAAGCATATGTTGCTCACATACTCATTCCTATGATCCCATATGTGTAACTGTATTCATAGTTTGTATCCAGGTACGCCCCGCCTAGGGGCTCACTATGAGGGTCTGCCCGCAGGCCATATATGTCATATGTTGGCTCGAGTCAGGGGAAATCAATACATGATGTTCCAGCAGACTTCAAATACAAATGATCCCACAAAAGAGGGTACACCTAATGGTTGGACTCACTATAATGGTCCGGTCTTGATCTTATGCTATGAATCAGTTTGAGCGATATACCAAGACAAACCTATGTACCCTCCCATTGGTAATATTTATCAAATGATGCCTTGAATACCTATGATATATGGACTACGATATTAATTATTTAGCAAATACATGCGAGCACAACTATGTTGTTACCATTTACTATTACTCCTAAAGTATGGAATATATATTGTGGCCTAAGGGCTTCAAGTATGAAAAGAAAATTATGATAATATGGAACTATAATGAAAACGTAACACAAGAGGAAAAATAAATACTTCTAAGCTTGATAGTAGAATGAGGGAATGATATGTAAGGCAACATAGAAATTCCACTCTCGTAATTCATAAGAATTATATTAACATCAAATGGAAAGGAGCATACGATTCAGGGTGGTGCCTAGCGGCGAGGGAAGGTTTAGCTTCACATACCTTATTGCTTAACTAGCTACGATAGTATTTTGGCCCCAAATGACTTTACCCGAGGGAGTATAGCTTTTATATTTCAAACCACCAACTTTCATTATCCGATAGACAATTCACTTGATACAAGGATAACATATACATTTATGAGTAATTCGAAGGGACATTTAACAATTTATTTCAATATTTTTCACTGATGCCTGAAATCAATCGAACTTCTCAACAGTAGTCCAAAATGAACTCTAACCTTTCCAACTAATAGAATTCAACGTTAAATCCACCCATTTGATAAAAATCTCTAAAAGCTCCTCTTATATCAAATTTTTCTCCTTTTCCCCAAATACTTGTCTATAATTTAAATTCAAAAGGAAGGGATGGGGAATTTACCTTTTGAGATTTAATTTTTCAACTAGAAATTTATTAATCAAATTCATGAAATTTCCTTAGGATTCCACAAAGTTCTTTAACTTGTATGTTCCGTAAGGACAAAGGTATCCCCTTTGTTTATAATCTTCTTCGTAATCCCTTTATGTTGCCTTTTTATTGACGAAGAAAGAAATAAGAACAAAGGGTATTACGGTTGTTGTTTTTGGAATGAAGAGAGCAATGTTTCTCTTTCCCCCTTTTTTCCTTTCTTATTCCCCACTAGTATAGTATATATACAGCTTTTCCTTTTTTTTTCTTTTTCTTTTTTTGTATACCCTTTATCACCTACTAGTAATAACTATATAATTTATATACACTAGCTATACGTATATGTATACACTATAAGTTTCCATAAAATACGTACATCACGTAACTCTTTAGAAATTCGGGGTCATGCTTACTTAAAGTATCATACTTGAATTCAATTTTTTTTAGGTATAACAATCTCCCTCACTTAGGATCATTCGTCCTCGAATGACGCTGGAAGATTACTCTTCATCCAACAACATTCACAAACATCCTTTAAATCATTTAACCAGCTTTAACATCACTTGACCCATCATAAGGCCTTAAATTTGGCTAACTCCCTAGATTTCTTAAAATTTCACCAGAGTTTTCTTTGTAAATAGGCCTATCGGGTACCTGTCAGCTAACCAGAATACGTCCCAATACGTTTCACAAAGCGTCACAACACATATAATACTCAAAAAATAATACAGAAGGCTCTGATTGTCCCTTAAACTCAATAAATTATACCCAAGCCTCCTCTTGGCCTTAAACACAATTAAAAGTTATAACTAACCACGAAACATACCTTATACTCTACATCCGCACGTTGTTTCCATGTAAATCTCCAAACTCAAAGGCACAAATCATGCACCTAAATATATCAAATAAAAATCAGATATCAACAGAACAAAATCTAGTAGAAACTAATGATCATATAAAAGGACAGGTAGTTCAAGAACCTTCTAATAGTTTTTGGAACAAATAAGGGTATTTAGTTACCATATCTGCTTCTGCTTTACAAGTGACTTCTTCTACATTCTGGTTCCTCCATAGCACCTTTACTGAAGCTATATATCTAGATCTGAACTTTTTGACCTGTCGATCCAATATAGCCACGGGGACTTCCTCAAATGATATGTCTCTAGAAAGTTCAATACCCTCTATAGGGATGACATGTGAAGGCTCTCCTAAGCATTTGCGTAGCATAGACACATAGAAGACAGAATGCACTACAGCTAATTCTGGAGATAATTCTAACTCATAGGTTACCCGGCCAATTTTGTAAATAACTCTATAGGGCCCAATATACCTGGGACTTAACTTACCCTTTTTTTAATCGCATAACAGCCTTCATAGGCGACACCTTCAATAACACAAAATCATTAACATGAAACTCTAAATCTCTACGTCGTATATTTGCATATGACTTTTTCCTACTTTGAGTTGTGTTCAACCACTCACGTATCAACTTGACCTTTTCAACAGCTTGATGGAATAGATCTGGACCCAATACCTGCGTTTTGCCTACTTAATTCAAACAAACCAGCAGGTGATCTACATTGTCTTACATACAGAGCTTCGAATGGAGTCATGCTAATACTGGAGTGATAACTGTTATTATAAGAAAATTCTATTAAAGGCAAATGATCATCCCAATTACCTTTAAAAGTCAGCACGCATGCTCTCAATATGTTTTTGAGTGTCTGAATAGTGCGCTCGGCTTGGCCATTTGTCTGCTGATAAAATATTATGCTAAGGCTCACCTGCGTACCCAAGCTCCTATGGAATGATCTCCAAAACTGGGCTTTAAATGGGGACCCTCTATCTGAAATAATAGACATAAGGGTCCCATGTAAGAGAATAATATTTTTTTACATATAACTTGGGATAATCTTCAGTCTGTTGGTAGACTTAACAAGAAGGAAATGGTTTGATTTCATCAGCCGATCAACTACTACCCAAATAGAGTCATGTTTTCAAAAATAAGTAGGTAAGCCTACAACAAAATCCATATTAATAGCATCCCACTTCCACACTGGAATACTAAAGGTTTCTGCTAGGCCATCGGGTCTCTGATGTTCTTCTTCTACTTATTGGTAATTGGGGAACTGTGCCACATATTCTGCTATATATTTCTTCATGTCGTTCCACCAATAGAACTCTTTAAGATCATGATACATTTTTGTAAAGCCGAGATGGATTGAATAACGAGAGCAATGTGCCTCAGCCATAATCTGTTATCGCAACCCATCTACATCAGGCACACATAATCTACCTCGAGACCTCAAAGTGCCATTACCTACTAGTTCAAATATCATAATTCAATGTTATTGAATTCTCTCTTTAGATTGGAATAATAAAAGGGTCATCATACTATATTTGCTTAACTAATGTCACGAGCGATGACTCGGCTGAAATAAGTACAATAACACCACCATCTTCAGAATTCACAAGGCAAACACCAAGATTGTCCAATTTGTGAACATCTCTCACTATTTCCTATTGAACAGGTGGTAGATGTGCTAGACTACCCATGGATAGTCAACTAAGATCATCAACTACAATGTTACCTTTACAGGGATGATAGTGAATATTGGCATCGTAATCCTTCAGTAACTCTAGCCACCTCTGCTACCTCAAGTTTGGCTCTTTATGCTTGAATAGATAGTGAAGACTCTTATGATCAGTAAAGATATTAACATGCACTCCATATAAATAATGGCGCCATATTTTAAGCGTGAATACCACAGCTGCAAGGTCCAAGTCATTAGTGGGATAATTCTATTCATATTTCTTTAATTTTCGAGAAGCATACGCTATAAATCTTCCATGATGCATTAGGACATAACCCAAACCAACACCTGAAGCATCACAATATACTACATAGCCTTCTGTGCCCTTTGGTAAGGATAATGCTGGTGCAATAGTTAATCTATGTTTCAGCTCTTGGAAACTTCTTTTACAAGCATCTAACCACTGGTACTTAACCATTTTTGCGTCAATTTGGTCAATGGGGCAGAAATAGAGGAAAATCCCTACACAAATCTCCTATAGTAACCTGCTAGCCCCAAGAAAATACACACCTCAGTAGGAGTAGTTGGTCGAGGCCAATTCTTCACAGCTTCTATCATTTGAAAATCTACTCTAATGCTTTCTCTAGCTACTACATGACCAAGAAAAGCTACCGAGGCTAACCAAAACTCACTTAGAGAATTTAGCATACAACTGGTGCTCTCTGATCCTTTGTAATACTGACCTCAAATGATCTACATGGTCAGCTTCATTATGTGAATATATCAAAATGTCATCTATAAATACAATCACGTAAATATCAAGGAAGGGCTTGAAAATCCTATTCATCATGTCCATGAAGGATGTCAGGGCATTCGTTGGTCCAAATGACATAACAAGAAACTCAAAGTACCCATATCTTGTTCGGAAGGTTGTTTTGGGAATATCTGCTTCACGAATTCTTAACTGGTGATAATCGGACCTCAAATCAATCTTTGTAAAGCATTTAGATCCCTGTAATTATCAAATAAATCATCTATTCGGGGGAGAGAGTACTTATTCTTTATTGTCACTTTGTTCAGCTGTCCGAATGAAACCTTTATCAAGTAAGTCTTTTAACTGCTCTTTTAACTCTTTCAATTCTATAAGGTGGAATTGATATCGATTGAGTATCGGGATCCACATCAATACCAAAATCAATCTCTCTGACAGGAGGTAATCTGGGAAGTTCATTAGGAAACACATCTGAATACTCATTCACCACTGGTATGGATCCTAAAGTCGGTGCCTATTTTTTGGCCTCAATATCTTTCACTTAGACTGGGTGATACAAACACCCCTTTGCAATAAGCTTTCGTACCTTAAGAAAGGAAATAAACCTTCCTCTAGGCATAATAGAATCACTCCTGCACTCTAAGACTGGCTCTCCGAGGAAGTAGAAATAGGCTATTTTGACTCGACAATCAACTGTAGCATAACAAAAGGATAACCAATTCATACCTATAATAACATCAAAGTCAACCATTTCAAGTTCAATCAGATTAGCTAATATAACACGACAACATACTATTACTACACAATCATAATAGACCCGTCTAGCTATAATAGAATCTCCTACCGGAGTCGATACTACAAATGGTTTGCATAGAAACTCCAGCTCCATTCCGAACTTCTTAGCAACAAATGGGGTAACATATGACAAGGTAGATCCAGGGTATATCAAGGCATATACGTCATGTGAAAAAATAATTACGGTACTTGTGACTACATCTGAAGATGCCTCTGAATCTTGCCGACCATGTTGTGCATACATACGGTTCAGACCAATGCTCGAACTGGGCCCTCTGCCCCTACAATATCCTCTACCTGCTAGTGCCTGAGGGCCGTGAGAAGAAGAAGGAACTGATGAAGATGAAGCTGATGCAGACCCTGTAGGCTATGATTGATTACCTCTACTTTTACCTCTAAGATGTGGACAATCATGTACTATATGATCCTCTGTACCACACTAGTAACACTTATTTGAACCACACCGACACTCTCCTTTATGTGGTCGGCCATACTATTTGCACGTAGGTCGAGGTGGTAACCCTTGACTAGCATCCCTCTGAGGTCGTAAGTTTGGTGCTCTAGAAGTCTGGCTTTGCTCATACCTGTACCTCAAGAACTGAGTTGGGGAATTAGATGTGGAGTGCACAGCTAACTGGGTCTGCCTCAGTGGCCCTCTACTAGTGAAAGCTCCACTACTTCCCTGATACTGGCTGGTCGTCCTAGCTCTCTTACTCAGCTCCCTTTCACTATCTATTTCACGATTACGCTGATTTTTCTCTACCTACTAATCACGTGCCATGATTTTTGCTATATCCAAATCTTTATTCATAGCAGCAACAAAAAGAAGGTCCTTCAAGGGACTCGCAAGGCCATTCACAAAGCGATGAATCTATTTTTCTTGTGTGCTAACCACCTCTAAAGTATATTTGGACAACTGAGTAAACCGCAAATAATACTCCTTGACACTAACATTACCCTGCTTTAAGGATAGAAATTCATCCACCTTTGCCTCCCTGAGCTCTAATGGCATCAAAATAATCCATGAAGGATTTTGAAAATTCTATCCAGACCATTGGTGAGCTTCCTAACCTCTCGAGGCAACCCACGTACCATACCAATCAACAGCAACACCTTTCAATCGATGGGCGGCCAATTCAACTATATCTGTATCCGAGACCCGCATCACCTTTCAAATTCAATAAGCCTCTTCAATGAATTGTTGAGGGTCATTTGCAAGCTTAGAGCCTATGAATTCTAGTAAATTCATACGAAGGAAATATTTGATCTTAGATTTGGCTATCCCTCCCTGAGTAGCAACAGGTACGTCCATATTCTATTGATAACGCTCAATCTACAGCTCTCGTGAGTGTAAAGCGGTCGATAGCAAATATAGAACCCAACCTGGGTTGGGTGTCGATCCCACAGGGAATAGCTTGGCCAACAAGTAAGCAAACTTACTAAACTTTTGGTGCAAGTCTCGTAAAAGGGGGGATTGTAATGTGTAACGAAAACAATAAAGTAAAGGCTGAAAATAGCAAAGTAAAGAGAGAAAGATTGTTACGTAAGTTGTAAACAATGAGAATTGAAGCGTTGGGGTTATGTCCACCTTCTGAGGTATACGTCTCTATCGGCTATGAGTGTGTAGAGTCTTGACATGCAATTGCTTATAGAGAATTGTAGTCGATGGTAAATCCAAGCGTCTCTCGACCTGAACAAGGACTATTTCACTTTAACTCTCTCGAGCTTAAAGCGCGTCTAACGGTACGAATTCTCCAAGAGGTTAGTCCAGTTACGGCACTAGCTTTTTAATAGGAAAGGGTGTCCTACTACCTTGACATTATCTCTTTTCCAGACAAATAACCTTTCTCTCGAACAAGTTAAATGTTAGACTGGCGTTATTCTATGCGTCTGCAGCCACAAGAATTTGCATTAAGATGAAGAGAATAATGATATAAGCAATATACGTGTCTCGAACTCACAAACTCACAGCAATAGATAGTATCTCATTCGGCTTCCATAACCCCAACAGAGAAGTTTAGTTACCCATGAGTGCAAAGGAGATCACGATTTGCATTGTTATTGTTGAGTAATGGCGTGTGGATTAGGTGATAGGCGTGTGGCGTGATTCCTTAGCAAGTAACGATTCTCTTGTTGTGGAATTTAAGAATAGAAGAGTAGATTAAAAGTGTTTGTGGTGGAAGATGAGAGGGATGGAAGAAAATTAATTGTTGAATTAAGTGAAGAATAGAAAGATCCTCCCAAATCTCTAGCATGATAGGGTATTTATAATACCCATATCCTAGTTCTACTAAGCTAATGAAATAAATAACCAAATCCTACTAGACTAATGAAATACTTAACCCAAATGTACTAGGTTAATGTAACATTATCATAATCCAAATAAACTAATGAAATACATAACCCAATTGTACTAGGTTAATGTATCATTGTCCAAATCCAGCTTTGTGTCTGTAAGTCCCCAAAGTCTTCAGAAATGCTGTTTTAGCCCGGGACAGATTTTCCATGCAGCAATTTTGGTCCAGGTCCCCAGAGTCTTCAAAAATGCTGTTTTAGCCCGGGACAGAGTTTCCATGCAGCAGTTTTGGTCCTTAGGCGTGTAAACTCCCTTTCCTTCCTTCGTGAGCTTTCTTTTGCGTCAAGTAAGCCATAAAATGCTGAATTTTGCATCATTTATACCTGGAACTTTACTAATCGTGTTTGTTAGCTCATTTATTGGAAAAAGAACTAAAAGTGCATGAAATATATAATTTGTTCTCAAAACTAGGCTAAAATATGGGCAAAATATATTGATATAGGCGCGTAAATTCGCCTATCATCAACACCCCACACTTAGAGCTTTGTTCGTCCTCGAACAACATATCATGTCCTTATAAACATCAACTTAGGGTTTTACAGCAACAACACAAAACATTCTTCAAGACAAGCACCACAATTATCAACAAAGAGTAGCTTTCTGATTATAAGTAGAAACAGTTTAACCTCTAGCATAGACTCGTGATGGTGATCAACTCACATGCAAACATTAAGGTGCATAGAATCATATACAACTATCCAAAGCTCATCAACCATGTGTGTCTCACAATATAGTACCCATAATCACTCACAAGCATATTTTTCAAACATGGGTATCAAAATGTCCTTGCTCTCACTCTCACAAAGAATTCATATGTAGCAACTGATGACCATAGGCTTGCCCTTAATGTAGTACTCCACTAAATGTCGGAATATTAAGATTAGGATCAAGTAGGTCTTTTGATGGTTGTAATGCAGGCTAAGGGACGGGTAGGACTATTTTGGCCAAGAATAGTGACTAGGTTCCTAAGCGCTTTAATACATCACTTTGTATCATTGACACTTTTTTCTTTCAACCTTTCTTCTTTCTTTTGTTCTACCACCCTTGTTCTCCGCTTTTCAATTTTAAGCACAACTCACTTTTCAGCTTTCTTTTCCTTTTTCTTTTCACAACATCCCTCTTATGATAGCACTTTTTTTTTTCATAACACATTCAAGAACCATTACAATTTATAGCATCATACTCACCCAATTTCCTCTTATGTTGTCACATGACTTTTTCACTTTAAAGCACTTAGGAATTTGGATCAAATTACGGTCTTGAAAGAAATGGATTAGGCTTACATACAAGGTTGTCAAAGAAATAGGCTAAAGGCTCAAAAAGGTTTAACTAGGATGATGTCCATGGGTAGGTAAAACTGAAGGTAAACATGTATAGGTTGCCGAAGAAATGCCTAAATCATATCCTAAACTTACACTCCTTATTTTCGCTTTGCATACATACCAGGAAAGTTCTAGCAGCAGCCACATACATAGAAGATACTATTAATCTCACACACAAAAGGCACATGGTCGACTTGATTGGAAGTAATATAACTCTCGACCCAACAATTGAATCACACACTATCACATAATGAGTCACAACTAGAGCCTAAACGTCTCAATAGTCACAATTGTAGCACATACTCTTGTTATAATCTCATGCTGCCTATCAAAATAATTTCATGCGAAGCTAGAAAAATTTGACTCCTAAAAAACTTAAAAAAACGTCAAACGAAAAACAACAAAAAAACGGGCTCAAAAAAACAAAGTAAACAAACAAACATACAAACATAGGTGCAAACAAAGAAGTATAGCATGCGATTCTGCCACCCCACACTTAGACGGGACACTGCCCTCAGTGGAAAATAAATACGAAGAACCTGGTTAGTCGGACCCTTCATCAATGTCGGGGGTCATACCCCCTTCGTCTGAATCATCATAAGAGTCGTCGTCAGAGTTCTCCTCTTCGTCAGAATCAGGCAAGCGTCTATTATCATCAGTCGGCACATCATCGTCTAGAGGTTCCTCAAAATATACACCCACTCCACACATCTCCCGTGCATGCATGTTCATTGGGTAGTCGTGGTCCAGCTGTTGGAGCTCTTCAGCAGTTGGAATACCTCCACCACTCATCATAGTGAATCGTGTCATGCCATAGAGATGACGGAAGAAACTCTCATCACGAGCATGTCTCTCCACAGTAGTAAGGTTGACTCCATGAGTTTGTGTGGGAGTTTGTGGTCAGCTGGTTCCTCTTCGATATCCTCCTTCCGCAACATTGCTGTCAACAAATTGCTGAATGTGTAATGGGACCTTTTGTGGAGTCTGGCCTTCCTCATGGTAGATCGAATGATTGCCCCAAAGTTGATAGGGACATTCGTCATCAAAGCATAGACCAAACACACTCTATCTCTCGATATCTTGGTGTATTGATTCCCAGGAATAAGACATGAGTTGACAATACGCATCCAGATTCTTGCTTCCCTATTTAGTGGAGCATAGGGGAAGGTGTTGTGTCGACCTGTTTCTTTATGTCTGCCCCACCTTGCCATTGATCTACTTCCACAAAGCGTGTGTCGTATCGCTCTATAAGGAGGCCTGTTGTACAGTTCTTTGAATGGTGCTGTGTCGACCGAAGGTAAGCCAAGAAAAGAGTTGATCCAATCCGCGGTGAGCTGTAACACTTGGCCCCGAATTTTGACTTCATTTCCTGTTGTATTCGGCGACCAGTTGGCATAAAACTCTCTTGTTAAGTCAAGATTGCACTCTCCCATGTCGCGGAAGATGAAATCTAGCTTCAAAGCCATTATTTTTGCCAACATTCGCGGCTCCTTCTTTGCTAAGGTCTCCTTGTTGATCAAGTCGACGTGCACATATTTTCTTTCTTTGTTGCTGCTGTACCATGCTTTGGCTTCTTCCTCAAGAACCCATTTTATTCCGAACATTCTGCGTGGTAGGTGTGCTGAGGATGATTCTCCTTGGTCTTTTCGACTTCTCTTCTTGCCCTTTTGGGATGTGGTAGCCTTCTCCTTGCCTTGCCGTGCTTTAGGTGCCATTGTACCTGAGACTAGAAATAATGTAAGTTGCAGCACAATCTCAGTTGATACAATCTATATGCAAGCACTAGGGGTACCACCCCACACTTAGGTTTGTTAGCACAAATCAGTGAAGTGAAAGTGGTCGAGTACTCAGATTTCGTCGACATACGTTTTAGGATTGTATTCCGACAAGAAAATCAGAATTGCATCACTTGTTTGAAGCCATTGGACTACTTTCATGGTGGATATAGCAACACTACAACATAGTGGTTACCACATGGAATCGTTATTCTTACAACAAGCACAACCTCCTAAGTCGATAGGCACTATAACCTTATCCCGATGGCCGGGATAGTCTATCATGTAAGCATTCAAACAACAATCTTAAGCAATATTCATAGCCATATCAATTCAGCAATTATCATAACAATGCTTTTGAAACCAAATTCAAATCGGAAACAAGCCAAGAATTCCCTACGTATATGTTTACTTCACATGATTTTGTAACAACAATCCAAACACATGAATATCACCACCAATCTTATATGATTTAGCAATTCATCATAAACATAGCAACGTAGCACTTATGCGAAATAAATGAAGAATAAGAGAGTACTTACTTGCTTGAAGTTCGTGGAGATGGTGTTGCGAATTGGAAGAGCAAAAGAAGAAAATTTTGAGAGGATTTGGAAGGTTATGCGGCGCCCTTAGGGTTTATTCTAATGTGGTTGTGTTATAAAACTAAGTCCCCTTTATATAGGAAGAGTATGGGTCGGGTTATGACCCATTTACAATTGGATTTGGAGACAAAAACACCACATATGCGGCGCATATCACTCGGCATATCAATGACATATGCGGCGCATTGTCTATGGCATAATGGGACATATGCGCCGCATAGTCTATGGCATTTGTAGACATATGCGCCGCATAGTCTATGGCACATGAGATACTGAGACCAAATGCCATAGCATAGGCGGCGCATAGTCAAAAGCATACCTAGGAATAGGCGGCGCATAGTGTATAGCACACTAGATTCCCAGACCTTAGGCTATAGGATAGGTCGTGCATCGTTCGTGGCCTAGTTCTACCAAGGCCTAGCCTTCCTCGAAGCCTATTTTGACAAGGAAAAGGCTCAATCCATAGCCTTATGCATCACCATTCCTAACTTACCAACTTTACCATACAATGCGTCCAAATCGTCAATTGAAATCGATCACCTCGTTGAATACTTCTTGCACCTATTTTTGCTCAAAATCAAACGAAAACGATTAGTACGATGGGTTGCCTCCCACCTTGACAAGTAAGTCTATCACCTAAACTGATATGAAAAGAGAAAATGATAGAAATATCCCAAGATAAGACTTCTAGAATGAAGCCAAACCATATAAGTAATTATAATAATGTGGGAAGAACTTATCAAAAATACAAATCAAGCCCAAAATCAGGTGTCAATAGTGTAAGAACTACTAATAAAATCCAAGAGTCAAATACATTGAAAAAATAACCACAAGGAAATAATATCTATCTCCGAACACTAATAAATACATAACTGTTGTAGAAAGATAGAGGTGAAATATGGACGCATGAATGTCCAACAGCTACCTTGAAAGCTCCAACAATCACCCGAGTTAATCAAGATAAGACGCACTCGAGCTAGGACCTATACCAAAAGGGCGCGGTATGCATGAGTACGATCCACTTGTACTCAGTAGGTATCATAGGCTGACCAAGCAATGTAGTAAATAAAGTATACAAAATATACACTAAGGGCACGTCACCTGAAATCAAAAAATATTCCACAACGGTAGCCGACACAGCTTGCACTAATAGTTCTAATATATCACATATATTGCAACATCACAACAAGATAGAACACAAGTATACATTATATCGCATATAAGTAGAACAAGAGGCAACATGTATATACAAGATCATTAAATACAAGTAAAAAATGATAAAACAATTGCATAAATGGAAAGTTAATATGGCAATACAACACAATATAAACACAATAAAGTAAGTGCAATGTATATGATGATGCACGAGGTCATAGTACAACCTCCGGAATCGTCGTACAATCCTTGTATACACCTACGGAGGCAAGCCACCCAACACAGGACCCATGGGGGGTTCATCAACCCGTATACAATCCATATATATCATATTTTCTTTTTGGCACATCTCTCAGAAAGGTGTTATCAAATGTTGCTAGTGTTTCTCAGATGTTGCCATGGTGGTACCAATGTTTTATGAATGAGTATGATATGAAGATGTAATGCTCACACCAATCACAATGAGTATTTCCACAACCAGCTACATGATATATTTCCACAACCAACCACATGATATATTTTCACAACCAACCACAATGATATATTTTCACAACTACATGAGTCAATATCCACTCATTATTTTTATTTCATCCATGAATTTCCACATGTCTCATATGCCAATAAAGTATGAATATAATCACAATACACCAATGGTACCACATTAAGCATTTTAACTTTACAATACAATTATTCACATGTATTCAAGGCTATCAATATCACATGGGACCCCACACGGTCACACATATCACATAATATTTTAATTTCAATAATTATATCATATATAGGCCCCCACATAGGCACAAAACATAGATACACATTTTTCATGATTAGTTTCCACCCTTAACATGCATTTTGTATCATCATTTACTACTCAGCCCAGTCTGAAAGAGTTAAGCTATAACCTACCTCAAAAGCCAAAACTGGTCTGCTACACTTTGAACCCATGATCTTACTTTTTATGAATAATCTCAAACTTTATTAAAACCATCAAATATTAAATCTACACATTAAAACAAAACCAATGACACCCATATTGACTACTTTTGGTTCGGGGTCAAAATGGATCCTCGGAATGAATTTTTCGAAAAAGAAGGGAAACATTAGAACTTTACTTCAAAAACATATTCTTCATATTTTTAGGAACCCACATATGAAAAATCAAGTTAAATCGTGTCAAAATTAAGGTTCAAATTGAAGAAAATTATTTTTAAACTTTACCGGGTAAAATCTTTGAAATTCGGATTAAAATCAATAATCAGAGTTGTTTTGAAGGTTAAATTGATGAAAAACTAGTAATTATAAGATAAAAACATTATTCAAGTGAAAAAATGAAATTGGAGTTTAAAATCAACCCCTGAGATTTTTGGCGTTTTGAGAAATTAATCAAGCAATAGATATTAATCTAGCTATCCAAGCTCCCACAAACATCACTTTTAAGCTCTCATACTATTTTAGGGTTTAACTCTCAAGAGAAAAGATGAAAAATGATCAAAATAAGCCCAAAACTGATATATATATATATATATATATATATATATATATATATATATATATATATATATATATTGCAGAAAAATTGCACAAAAAAGCTGTATTTTTTAGTCCAATTCGAACTTCGACGGGGTGCCCAAAATTTTTTCGGAGTCCGATATATGCAAACAAAATATGAAACCATACTAAATTCGATGTTCCAGATGCGATGGAAAATTCATATTTTCAAAAAAATATCATTTTCATAAAGTTGACCCCCTAAAAATTTGAAATTATAATTTTTCAAATCGAGGGTCAAAATGAGATTTAAAAGCCGTAAAATTATACCAAATATGCTAACACCCTAAAACCAATATTCTGGATCTATTGGCAAAGTTGGATTTTGTATCTGAGGTCGTTTCGATCAAATGTGGGTTCCACACTCATATTTTTAATTTTCCAACTTTCCGATTAATAGGTCGAAATGAGCTCGGGTGCACCGGGACTCAAACCAAAGGTATACCTCGCCTAAAATCAATATTTTGGAGTTGCTGGTGTAGTCCGTTCGGTCATCTGTCACACGGATCAAAAGATATCCTCATAAGTCTAAAATAAAGCTCTCGAAGCCATCAAAAACTACAGCATCACATAAATGATACCAAAATGCATCAAAAAATATGTCAATCAGTCCTACACCCTAGAAATACCATAATGCAACTAAAGAGAAGGGTAAAATAGTCAAATCACATAAAATCACAAATTTCATATCTTTCTTCAAATTTCTAGGTCGTTATAAATTTATTGAAGTTCATAGTTATGAATGCAACTTGTTCTTCATCTAGTTCAATTTCTTCATCACTGTCAGAAGCCTTCAAGGATAAAGTTTTCTCAGGAGCTGTTATTTCCTTTTTGACTTGATCAATTTGCATTTCATAAGTATTCAGATTTTCCACTAGTTCGTCCAAAGTAATCCTAGTGAGGTCCTTTGCTTCCCTTATTGTAGTAACCTTAACATCTCATTTAGACTTAGGCAAGACCCTCAACACATTTCAACCTACTCCTCTGTATTGATGACCTTCCCCAATGATGTTAATTAATTGTTAAAGTGGTGAGTCTTGTCATCATCTCATGAAGAGATTCACTCTTCTTCATTTTGAAGGCCTCATATTCAGTAAAGAGTAGAGCAATTCTGAATTTTCTCACTTGAGTGGTTCCCTCATGTACATTAACCAAAGTATCCCAAATTTGTTTGGCGGTAGTGCAATTGGACTCTATTGAACTCAGTTGGACCTAGTCCACACACCAAAGTGTTCTTAGACTTTGCATTCTTTCTTAATGAAACCAAATCTTCAACAGTAAATTAACTTCTCACCTTCTTAACTTGTTCTCCATCAACCAGTTTCATTGGAATAGTTGGACCATCAGTGATCCTATTCCACAACTCGTAGTCTTCTCCTTGAATAAATATTTTCATCCTGTCTTTCCACCAAATAAAGTGAAAGCCATCAAAGAGTGGAGGTTTAGTAGTGTATTGACCTTCACTATGACCAGTAGGCGATGCGGAATTCATCATAGTGATCTTTTCTTTGGAGCTAACCTTATTTAAGGCAACTTGGCTTTGATACCACTTCTTACAGTACGAGACCTACTAATTTACTTAGTTTAGCCTAATAGTTGCCTATTATTGAAACAGGTTGTCTAACGTGTTTCAACAAAGCTAAAATAGTAGGTAAATGAGACAGTGCTTTTACGTGGAAAACACCCAGCTCAAAAAGGTGTGAAATACCATGACCTGTACCTCTACTGGATTTCACGCCAACTTCACTAAAAAACTTTAAGCCTCAACAATAGAAAATTACAAGACTTTTGCAATCTAGGAATTATAAACTCTAATTCCTACTTCTACAATTCACACAAACCTCTCAAGGTATGTGTTCTCAAGTCTTCGAGTTTCCCAACTTGAAGACAACAATCCTAACTCAGTTTATACTTCACTGAGACTAAAATTACATGAATATTACAACTCAAGAACCAACCTAATACATAGAATCTAAAACAATTTATCTTCTTGGTAATAGGAACAAGTTCAACTACTAGTTTTTTCAAGCTATAGAACTGCCAAGGTAATTTGTCAATTGCCTTTTTCTGTCGTAAGTGTGTGTATGAATATGCAGATCACTTCTTCTATTTAATCATCACTCAACAAGGAGTCCTTTAACGGATGAGACTTCTATCTTGAAACAATCTCTCAACTCTTCAAAATTTGTTATCAAGTAAAAGTCCTTTAAGTCAATCTCCTTGTCTAGGTAGAACTGCTTTTTCAACTTATCTTCAAGTGTTTTGTTGTATTCAAACTCTACTTCTTATTATCGCACGTGATCAGTATTTTGAGTTTATCAACTGCTTCAAGTTATCCATTTCTGATCTCACGTGTTTTGTCTTCATATAACAGTGGTGGACTTGTAATACTTTGACTCTGCATATCAGTGGACCACTTAAACTAACAAGTTTCAGCTTATCAAGTTAATCACCAAAACTTCATACATTCCAACACATATGTAGCTCTCATAAAGGCTTTCTCAGGCTCTTTTCCATTTATTCTTTTTCTTAAAACATAGTTGAGTGATATATATTTTCAACTATAATAGGAAGTTGATATTTACATTTTCTATTATAGGACTTGGTGTGGATGAGATATTGTTCATCTTATTACTGGGGAAGTGGGATCGCAATGAGAGGGAATCCTACGGATCACACACTACTGGTGTCTTCGTAGAAGATGAATGCCAATTCCAGAGATGGAATGATCACCATCTCCTCCAACTTAGTCAAGAATTTTTGCATCTTACGATACCTTTTCATTTTAGTTCTCTGTAAAAGCACTTGCAAAAATGATTTTGTGTTCTTATCATGACCAAAATGTTGTAGGATGTTGTAGTGGTGTATACAATGCATCCATGGGAAAGAGATGCTCGCCTGTTTAACGACGCATTATTGAAAGGATCTCAACATCATATTATCATTGAGACTGTTTGCACTCCATCTTCTCAACAACTTTTGGGCGCAAGACATGCCTATCATTCCGTTTTCCAACACTATTGAGGAAGAAATGGCATTCCGTATCAAAGCTCCTGAAAAAACGTCTTTTTGGTCGTCTAACTTACATACACTGACCGTGCAAGTTTTTCTTTTATCAAAAAAAATTACTCCCTCCGTTTCATAATAAATGAATTGTTGAATTTTGGCACACATATTAAGAAAAAAGTATTAAAGACATAAATTTAACATAACTTTCCATTTTTACCCCAAAAAAAGAAAAAATTGACCTGGTAATATTTTTTCAAAAGTTAATTGGTTGTCAAATCATAAGGGCAAATTTGGAAAAAAATTCAATGACTCACTTATTTTGAAACACCAATAAATACCCCAACAATTCACTTATTTTGAAACGGAGGGAGTACTACTTTGTAGGCTTACTATTTTTAAAATAATGGTACCTTAGACTTTAAAAACAAGAAAAGATTTTATATTTAAAAAAAAAGTTGTTCCAAAAATATGGTTCAAATCGATGTGTCTCTCTTAACCTCTGGCAACAAGGGAAAGAGGTATGACAAACACAAAAGTGATGATCCTTCAACCACTTAGAACTTCTGGTGGTAAAATATATATGTTCTTACACTAAAATATATGTTTGTGTTTACATTATTATATTAAAGTGTGAAGAATCTTTGAAAAGTGATTTAAACTTTTACACATCATTAAAAATCTCTGAAAAAGATAAATTATTTACTTTTAAATGATCAAACGTCACACGTGTAAGACATGTGTGGTTAAACTAGTTGTAAAAAAAAATCTAATGAGTTCAGTCATAAAAATCTAAAAATGAACTCGTCAAATTAAAATCTTGAATACGTCTCTGCTACATGAGGAAAAAAAGTCTAAATTTATAGGTTCTAGTCAACATGAGGAAAAAAAGCCTAAATTTATAGGTTCTAGTCAACTTTTTCTACAAAAAATTGTATGTCTCATAAGTAATCGTGGTGGTCGGATGAGTTGTTGTTGGCGAAATTACAAAAAATATAACAAGTGAAGAAAAAAGAAAAGAATATCTTCTTTTTCTTCGGCTGAGGTGCGAATATCTCGCGCTCTTTGAGGAGATTCAAGCCCACTGCAGCAAAATATTCCACTGGTCGAGCAGTAATTTTCTTGACTTTTCCCTTCCATGATACAACAATCTTTCTCACAAAGAACAACTCACGACAAGAGTTGAGTTCAAAGTTCCACAAAAAGAACACCTCCCTTCAACTAATAAACTCTCTTTTTTACTAACTTTTTTGTGAACTCTATTATCTTGTAGTTTCCTAAAACCATGCAAGACCACCTCTATTTATAGGTGAAGAACTCTTTCATGCAATAAATAGAAAGATAAATGTGATAATAAAGATGGAATATCAATGGCTTTTAGGTTACAAGAGTTACATGAGTTACACCATATATAGAATAGGATAATGAAGGAATAAAAAGTGGAAGTTACATGAAACTTAAGAAAGATGATGACCAAATTCATCCACCATAACCAAGAGCCAAAAGAACTAAATGTAATATATGATAAACAATTCCATGCACGTCCATGTCTATAGGCAGTAACTTCCGCAATCTTCAAGGCATTATATGCCACTAAATACTATGAAAAGTAACAGCAAAAACTTACGTCCATTATGCCTTAAAAGGTCATAACCCATTAAGTGTAAATGGGCATAAATGCCTTAGAGGAAAGGACTTCACTATTGCATGGAAATGTTACAAATGGATGGATCAATCGAAGCATTAAAATTGATATTAAAATGCTAAAGTATCATCAATCCCTTACTCATTTTAATATTAATAAGAGAGTTTACTAGTTGAAGGAAAACTACCATGCATAATGAAGGTATGCTCTGCATTGAACCTCCACTTAGTAAAACAGTAATTTTTACTCTAAAGTCGTAGTGGTCTCAGACTTGAACTATGACAACTTACGAGAAATAAAATGTTACCGCTTATACATAATATTTAAGGTGTTAATATGAGCTTTATAGTCAGCACATTACGGCCTTGTGCTATCCCTAACGAGTGTCTTTTAAGAATGAGCCTAATTCTCATAGAAAGCGGTCTACCTCTACACTCACATAGATGAAATCCGTCGAGAGTGCTCCTGTAATTTAGCACCCCACTCCTACGAGCTATAGATTTTTATTAAGAATTTTATAAACTCAATCTCACAATCATTACAGGAAAATGCACTCACACCATAGGGAGGGATCAAAAAAATAGTGCATTTTTCACAACAGGTCATCATGTGATTTTTTTTTTCCATTGAACCTGGTTATAGGATCTCTAGTCCCCAAGTTGGGTTTCCTCACAAATGACTCAAGATTCAATAGGCTTTAATCGCATTCCCTCGATGTGCTCCAGACCTTTTCTCTTGTTAAGGCCTTAGTCAATGAATCTGTAAGATTTTCACAAGATTTGACATAATCAATACTAATGGTACCATTTGTCAAATATGATCTCTCATTACTGTATTTTCTCCTTATAGGTCTGAATTTACCATTGTAATAATAGTTTTGAACTCTACCAATTGCAGTGGTGCTATCACAATGAATTAATATAGGAGGAATTAATTTTTTAAAATAAGGTATTTAAAATAACAAATCTCTTAACCAATTCTCCTCCTCACTAGCTATGCTAAAGCAATTAGTTCAGCCTTCATGGTAGAGTTAGTAATAATTGTTTGCTTTTTAGACTTCCAACAAATAGCACCACCACCCAAAGTAAGAATATAACCAGAAGTGGATAAGTAATCACCTGATAAAATGTTTCAATCCGTATCACAAAAGCTTTCAAGTACAACAGGTTATTTTTTTATAGAACAAACCACAATTTTTCGTTCCAATTAAATATCTCATTACTCTAGTTATAGTATGACAATGTTCATTATCTGGCTTGCTAGTAAACCTGCTAAGTACTGCGCCTACATATGCAATATCTGACCTAGTGCAATCAGTCACATATCTCAAACTTTCAATTATGCTAGAATATTCCTTTTGATTTATAACATCATTTTCACTTTCAACAGAAAACAAGTGAACACTAGAATCAAATGGAGTTACAACATGCTTGCAATCAAGGAAATTATATTTTTTTTAATATTTTCTCAACATAATGTGATTGGTCAAGGAAAATTCCATCACATGTTCTAGTTATTTTTATTCCTAGAATAAAATTTGCCTCACCAAGATCTTTCATATCAAAATGGCTTCTAAGAATATCTTTAGTTTCACCAATAACATTCATGTTAGAGCCAAAGATCAATAAAGCATCAACATATAGGGAAATAATAGCATGCGACTTATTTCAAGACTTATGATATATGCATTTATCACACTCATTTGTTTTAAACCCATTATCAATCATGCAGGAATCAAACTTTTCATGTCATTGCTTTGGTGCCTGTTTTAAGCCATATAGGGATTTATTAAGTTTACACACTTTTCTTTCTTGGTCAGCCTCAACAAAACACTCGGGTTGTTCCTTATAAATCTCCTCATTTAGGTCTCCGTTTAAAAAAGCAGTTTTTACATCCATTTGATGAATTTGTAAGTAAAAAATTACCGCAATAGAAACTAAAAGTCTAATGGATGTAATTCTAGTTACCGGATAAAAAGTATCAAAAAATTTTAGGCCTTCTAATTGTTTAAAACTTTTAGCCACTAGCCTAGCTTTGTATTTATCAACAGATCCATCCGGTTTAAATTTTTTACGTAAGACCCATTTACATCCAATTGTTTTACAACCCGGTGGTAAATCAGCTAGCTTTCAAATTTTATTGGAAATTAGTGATTCCATTTCATCATTTACAACCTCTTTCCAAAAAATAGCATCATGTAAAGACAAAGCTTTTTTTAAAGTGATAGGGCCATCTCCAATTTTAAAAATTTAATAATTAGGACCAAAGTCTTTTTCTACTCTAACTCTTTTACTTCTTCTTAACTCGAAATCATCATTTACTTTGTTTTCTAAAACAGAAGTAGAAGAACTAGGTAGTGACAAAATATTTTCTTTAGATCTTAGACCCCCACTATTTTTAGAATCAAAGGGGAATTTATTTTCATGAAAATTAGCATCATCGGATTCTATTATCACACTATCTCAAGATTAAAAAATCTATAGGTTGTACTATTTGAACCATAACCAAGAAAAACACAATTAGTAATTTTTTTACCCAACTTAGAGATTTTAGAATCCATTAACCTTACATAGGCTAAACAACCCCAAACCCTTAGATATCTCAAAAAAGGCATTAATTTGGTCTTTTTATGAGGCACACGATTCAACACATAACAAACAGTCAAAAGAGTTTCACCCCAAAAACTTAAAGGTGCACAAGACTCAATTAACATGGCATTAGTCAACTCAAAAAAAAAAGTTATATTCTTCCTTTCCGCTACACCGTTAGATGCAGGAGAATAAGGAGGAGGAGTTTCGTGAATTATACCCAATGATCTAACAAAAGAATTGAACTCATGTGACTCATATTCACGGCCTCTATCACTTCTTATTCTTTTTATTTTTCTATTAAACTGATTTTAAACTTCATAGAGAAAAGTTTTAAAGTTCTCAAAAGCATCACTTTTATTTTTCATTAAGTAAACATATGTAAACTTAGAAAAATCATCAATGAAAGTGATAAAATACCTATTTCCTCCACGAGTTAAAATTCCTCCAAGTTCACAAATATCAGTATGAACTAATTCTAATAAATCAGTTTTTCTTTCATCTTGAAAATGAGGCATTTTTGTGATTTTGGCTTTACTACAAGCCTCACATTTTTCAAAGGTCTTTTTGATCACTGGAATTAATCCTAAACTACTCATGATTCTCACATAACGATCATTTATATGACACAAACGAGCATGTCAAAAATTAGTAGAAGAAAGCATACAAACAGAAGTAGATATTTTATTCATTTTCAATATTCAACTTGAACATACAATCACATGCGTACCCCTTTCCCACAAAAATATTACTTTTAATAATTACATACTGATCAGATTTAATAATCTATTTGAAGTTGCTTTATTAAGAAGAAAACTAAAAGGGCAGCCCGGTGTACTAAAGCTACCGCTATGTGCGATGTCCGAGGAAGGGCCCAACCACAAGGGTGTATTGTACACAACCTTACCTTGCATTTCTGCCAGAGGCTGTTGCTAAGGCTTGAACCTCAACTCGACATCTCCAGTTTCAAGAACTTGAGTTGTGTGAGAATCTCCAAGCATGATGGTTTTGGGCTCCTCAAAATTAGTATATTTTTTAAACCAGTCTTTTTCATAACAGACATGACGGTTTGCACCAGAGTCTGCCCACCATCCATCAACATTCTCCACCATGTTTATATCTGTTATTATCACCACAAATGATTCTTCGGTAATGTTTGCCTGAGGTTTAGGCCCACGTTTTTGTAATCTGCAAAATCGAGCAACATGCCCGCTCTTGCTACAGACAAAGCACAGTTTTTTTCCTTGTACATGTTGATTTTTTGCTTGGTTATTTTCACCATTATTGTCCTTGGGATGTCTACCATCATTTTTCTTGAATTTTTTCTTCTTTAGCTTCAAAGTAGTATTTTTGTTAGTTTCGGGGGTAGCATTATTTGAAGAAGTTAAATTTACCTTCGGTGTGATGTTGTTCTCTTCTGTTTGCAAAAATGCATCTTGACCCCTTGCTTCTTCTTCCATGTGGATTCTCATTATCAAAGTCTCAAGAAAAGTTTTCTTTTACTTGTGGCGCATAGATTTTTAAAATTCCTTCCACGAAGGTGAAAGTTTATCAATTATGCCAAAAACAATAAGGTTATCTTCAATTTTGACTTCTTCAGACTTGAGCTCTCCAACAATCATTATGAAGTCCTGAGCTTGGTTCACCACTGATTTGTTGTCCACCATTTGAAAATGGAAAAATCTGCTAGCCACATATTTTTTCGCCCCCACCTCCTCAGTGTCATTCTTTGCACTAGAGTAAGTTCTATCATAATAATCATAAAAATTATTAGATAGACAATAAAAAAGAAAATACCTACACTTGTAGGAGTCATCATCATATTTTTCAACTTTCTCTTGAAGAGAGATAAGTTCATCATCGGTCATGGAAGAGTTATCTACTTTATTTGGGTTCTTCTCAGTTAACACATAAGAGACATTGAGAAGACTTAAGTAGAAAAGCACTTTACCCTTCCACCATTTGAAATGAGTGCCGTTGAATAGGAATGGCTTGTTAAAATCTTCCATCTTGACATCCGCGGGTTTTTCAGTTGTTGCCATTGAATCTCCTTAAAGTTGTTGTGAAATTACGAAAAATATTGCAACTGAAAATTACAAGTGGAGAAAAAAGAAAAGAATATCTTCTTCTTCGGCTGAGGCGTCGATATCTCGCTCTCTTTAAGGAGATTCAAGCCCACTGCAGCAAAATATTTCACCGGTCCAGCAGTAATCTTCTTGACTTGTCCCCTCCAGGATACAACAACCTTTCTCATAAAGAACAACTCTGGACAAGACTTGAGTTCAAAGCTCTACAAAAAGAACACCTCCCTTCAACTAATAAACTCTCTTTTTTACTAATTTTTTTGTGAACTCTATTATCTTGTAGTTTCCCAAAATCATGAAAGACCACCTCTATTTATAAGTGAAGAACTCTTCCATGCAATAAATAGGAAGATAAATATGGTAGTAAAGATGGAATATCAATGAATTTTAGGTTACAAGAGTTACATGAGTTACACCACATAAAGAATAGGATAATGAAGGAATAAAGTGTGGAAGTTATATGAAACTTAAGAAAGATGATGGTCAAATTCATCCACCATAACCAAGAGTCAAAAGAACTAAATGCAATATATGATAAATAATTCCATGCACGTCCATGTCTATAGGCAGTAACTTCCACAATCTTCAAGGCATTATTTGCCACTAAATACTATGAAAAGTAACAGCAAAAACTTACGTCCATTATGCCTCAAAAGGTCATAAACCCATTAAGTGTAAATGGGCATAAATGCCTTAGTGGAAAGGACTTCACTATTGCATGGAAATGTTACAAACGGATGGATCAATCAAAGCATTAAAATTGATATTAAAATGCTAAAAGTATCATCAGTTGCGACTTGCGAGCATTCGACTAATTTCAAAGGGTACCAGTAAGTTACTTCCCACTAATAGAGATACTGAATAATTCTATACATCAAGATATTGATACAAGTTGGAGGAATGAGCTGAGCTGGTACTCGAAGGAAGATTTTTATTGAAAAATTAGTTAGACGATTATAGTTTAAATTTTTGTTAGTGTTAGGGCATATACGTACCATTTCATTAATGGTAGGGGAATATGTATACCCAAAATATGACGGAGGATATATATATATGTATTATTTATCATAGTTCGGATTAAATTTGTCCCTTTTCCATTTCTGTTATAATTGTAGCTTAGGTCGTTAACACTATAATAGCTCCATTTCTCTGTTAATTCATTCTTGTTCGTAATTCATTCCAACTATAAAAGCTCATATGTAAGATACATTAATCATTCATGAATAATATCTCAAAGTTTCTCTCTTTTATATTCTATCTATAATTTCTTTTTAGCTACAATTCTCAGATTAATTCCTGATTTAGCTGTCATCTTTTTGAGCTTAGCTCCTAAAGGGTAGCCCAATGTATTAAAGCTCCCGCTATGTCCATAGTCCGCGAAGAGCCCTACCACAAAAGTGTATTGTATGCAGCCTTACCTTGCATTTCTGTTAGAGGCTGTTTTCAAGGCTAGAACTCGTGACCTCCTGGTCACATGAAAACAACTTTACCAGTTACTCCAAGGCTACCGTTCTTCAAGCTTAGCTCCCAGACCACACTATACTCAACCAACATGGTTAGAACTAATATGATTGTAAAAACAAGTGGGCTTGTATCATACTTCATGTATCTTTCACAAACATTACTTGAATATCAAATGGAAATGCTATAAGGTACACCTTTTCCAGTAACACCAGGTCCAGAAAATGGTTTTAATAATTCATATTATTTCATAAGGCACAATACCAGCTCCATTTCTATTCCTCAAATTACAATCAGCATTTCTAGCATCAATAATCCCTTCAAGTTCCTTCAACTTACCCGAAAATACCTCGAACGCCGTGTTGATTATGGGATCCTCAGCCCAATATGGTTCAATATTTTTACCAACATATTCTTCATCTGGAGAATGATTTGATAAGACATCTAAAACTGCCATTACTAGTGTTGCCTGAATTTGTGTAGGGAAGCATTTTAGTAGTGCTTCCTCAGGTTTGTTCAAGAAAATCTCCCATTGCGCATCTGTTGGATCCTCAGTTGGCATTTTTGTCCTAGCAATTGTTGGCCTATTTGGAAAGTAGCCTACTTATGCAATAGAATAGTTAATAATTCAAGAATTGAAGAGGACATACATGTAAATATATATAAGTGTAAGTACAATTTGTCTATCAGAAACAATCTCTGTACCCCACAAAGATAGGGTTAAAGTCTACGTATATCTTATCCTCCCTGGACCTCACTTGTGGAATTAGACATTTTTCTAAAATAATTCAACTTATATACGGTAAAGTATGGGCCGATGCACGAAGCATTCTACATTCACATACGATCTAGGGAATGGACGCTCCCTAAGCTAGGTATAATATATGCAACCTCTCCTAACGAAGCATCATTAGTTGATTTCATAGCTCGAACTATGTAGGTGACAAAAATATACTTTATCATTGCTCCAAGACTCGCCCTTCATTTAACTTACATGCACTTACAGCCTATGTTGTTCGGACTCTCCAAAAATATTGTCTAAACCATATCGAATTCTCCAAGATGCACTATTTTTGGAGTATCCGGCACGTCCGAGCAACATAGATGACAACTCAAAAAACGACTTTTACCAACCCGGTGCATGAAGCATCTCATGTTCACGTATAGTTTGGGAAGGGTCATACCCGAGAGGTGTGATATAGCTAAGCGGTATAGGTCACACAAAGATAACTTTACCGTTACTCCGAATTTCCTCTATATTTAACTTATACACTGACAGTATAAAAAAATTGAAAATTAGAATAAAGCAAAAAAGCTAAGGTGCGTACCTGCATAGCTGTATTGGCCAAAGTTTACTGCTGCATGGTGAGCAGAAGCTATCCAAATTATTGTTGTGACTCCAACATTTTTGATCTCTGACCACCAAGTTTGAAGTTCTATACCAGATTCAATAAGATTTGTTTGTGGATAATAGTTGTTGACATAAGCTGTTACCCATTGTCTATGTCCCAAAGTACTAAACCATCATTAGCAAAAGGGTAATCTTCTATTGTTAATTTCAATCCATATGGTGCATTTGGATCTTCCTCTGCCAATCCCCTGTAAAAAAATTTGCATAAATTAGCATGTTAGTGGATGTGGGGGCACAAGGGGCTCATCTGAGTACTTTTCGTCGAAAATTTTATACTCCATATATAAGGTTAAACTTATTTTTTCGGAACATATAGTAGATGTTGGATCTACGCCTTGTGTCTGATTGTGTAAATATTTTTATACTATCAGCGCATTAAAATTTAAAAAAAAAAAAAAAAACAGCTCGGTGCACTAAAGATGTCGCTATACACAGGGTTCGAGAAAGGACTCCTCCACAAGGGTGTATTGTACGCAGTCTTACCTTGACCTTCTGATCACATGACAGCAACTTTACCAGTTACTCCAAGACTCCCCTTCTATCAGTGCATTAAAATTAAACTCAAAGATTAAATTTAACTAAATAATTAGCAACCACCAAAGGTTATGGTGAGGTGGTAAATACCACAGATGGAAAAGTAAAAAGTAGTAGAATAGTGACCACCAAAGGTCATGGTGGGTACGTGGTAAGTATTCCTCTATCTTTAATCACAGATTTAGATTTCCTAAGAATAAGTCACAATTGGTTGGGAGTGTTTTACCCCAAAACGAGATTTTCTGACAAAAAATTCGGATAAATCAAATGCCAATGCAAGCCCAGATACAAGGTTGAAAACCAAAAAAGAAAAGGGAAAAGACTCAAATATGTCATTGAATTATCAAAAATGATTCATTTATGTCATTCGTTAAAAGTTACGCTCATTCATGTCATTGTCGTTATAAAATCAGTTTATACTTTTTAACTGTGGTTTTTAAAATACAACTTTGCCACGTGGCCTCTTATTAGAGGTCCACGTCATTTTTAAAAAAAAAAAAAAATTTTACCCTTTAAAAATTTTTGATCCATTAAAAAGAATCCACTCACACCCAACCTATTACCTTAACCCACTTTAATATTACTCTTTAAATGGATCTAAGTCCACATATTTCTGGAAAAATATTCATATATATACATAAATAGTATCTGCGTGAGTAGGTACCAAACAATACTTAAAAATATGTGGACTGTAAACACCCTACGTACCTGGATGGTGGTCTTTTATTTATTTTATAATTTTTTAAACTCTAACATGCCTAAAAATAAATTATGCTCTACGTCTCGTCCACGTTAAAGAGTTAAAGGATACCAAATAGCCAAGTCCACGAAATAATTAAGACTACCAATAATTCAATTATACAACTTATAATCCAAATTTAGAAGGGATTTTTAGGTATTCTTCCTAATTAAAAGTTGTGGTCCTTCAAGTATGTGGTATTCTCTTCGTCCTAAATTGTGTGATGATGTTCGAATTTCGAGAGTCAAAACAAATTATTTTTTAATCGTAATTTATTCATTTGTCATTTTAAATTATTAATTATTCTAACCTATATTATTTTAAACGTAGTATTCAAGTATGTAAATTTCATGTTGGAAGACTAAATGATTATATATATGTTCAAATTTAGGGTCAAAATTAAGAGTAATATTAAAGTGGATTAAGGTGATAGGTTGGGTGTGGGTGGATTTTTTCAATGGATTAAAAAATTTTAATGGATTAAAAAAAAAAAATGACGTGGACCTCTAATAAGAGGCCATGTGGCAAAGCTGTTTTTTAAAAACCACAGTTAAAAAGTAATGGCATGGATGAACCGTTTTATAACGGCAATGGCATGAATGAGCCTAACTTTTAATAGATGGCATAAATGAGTCATTTCTGATAGTTCAGCGGCATATTTAAGCCTTTTCCGAAAAGAAAAAAATCATGACTGCCAAATATTGTGGTAGAGCAGTAAGAAATATCCTCTATCTTTAACCATGGTTCTCAAGTTCCACCTCCCTGTGAATAGAGTCGCCTTTGGTTGGGAGCGATTTACTTCTAAAGTAAAACTTTCTGACCCGTAAATTTAGATTAGTCGAATCCCAAACAGATACCGAACACCAAATTAGAAGTAGGAAAATTGAAAATTAATGAATTATTACCTGCTAATAAGGTCCTCAGGGAGTGCTTGTCTATCAAATCTCCATTCAAGATCATAAGCAACAGCACTTAACTCCATTGAATACTTGCCAAGGGAAAATGAAATCTCAATAACACCATTGGCATTAATAAGTGCCTCTCTTGCTGTGGCATTTATCTCCATTGTATATCTAAAATGAGGAAACAATAATCTGTATATTGGATGCATTGCATTTAGTTGCCTATTAGATGCTATAATATATGGTTCTGTAGCACAATGAGTCCTTAGCCTGCAAAATTTTGGAGAGAAAAAATGATTAGCCATAAAGTTTAAAGGGGGTAGTTAATTAGGACCAAATATAGTTTGAAGGGGATCTGAAATAAACGCGTCAAGTTTAGAGGGTCTTTAGGTATTCTCTCACGTCTTAAGTATACTTGTATGTAAATATTTTTTGGATGACCTAATGAAAAAGGGCAATCTGATACACTAAAGCTCTTGTTATACATAGGGTTCAAGGAAGGGCCGGACCACAAAGGTCTTTAGCATGCAGCCTTACCTTGCATTTCTGAGATTGTTTCTACGATTTGAACCCGTGACTATTGTTCCAGCGGGTACAAAATCTGTATGTTTTCTATACAAACTTCAATACTAAGTTCAAGAACAATTTTTAAGAACTACAATGAAGTTACAACAACTTCAAACACAAGTCCAAATGAATATTCAAATGAACTATCAAAATGAAGTGTTTATCAACTTTAAGAAAGAAGATGAAGTAGAAAATTATAGAATCAAGTTCACCGAATGCACGGCGTGTCCTTAAGAAATTTATTCTCCTCCAGTACCCGAGGTTACAGAATCTTTCCTCCTAGGTAAAACAATTCTCTTTCTAAAAATAGTGGTACCTCAAATTTTCAGAAACTTCGAACACACTCAACGATTTGATGATCACACGAGAGTTTTTAGAAGAAGAAGAAGAAGATTGTTTTTCTGCTCAAAAATAATTGTCTTTACCTGAGGAAAAATTCAGGTATTTATAGCCATCAAGGTATTGCTTCATGAAGAGAAGCAATGGTTCAGAAAGGTGCACCCCTTCATAAAGGTGCAACTCCTTGGAAAAGTCACAACCATTAGAAAAACCATATCTATTGGAAAAGCCATAACCATTCAATCTGAAAAAGGTGCCTATTCAAATTGCATCCTTTCTCTTAGTGTCTTTCCGAAAAAAAACATCACCTTTTCATTTTCTATTCACACCTCTTAATAACCCAATAGTGACCTCCTGGTCAAATGGCACCTTTGTTACTCGAACTCTGCAATAATGTCGAAAAATGTGTGTCGGATCCTATGAAGGTATGATCCGAGCAACATAGGCTGAAAGTGTAATGCGTGTATGATCCTCCAAAAGTCATGCATGCATTTTTTGGAGGATCCGACACAGGCACAATAACATTTTAGGAGAGTCCGAGCAACATAGGCTGACAATGTAACGTGTGTCTGATCCTCCAAAAGCCATGCATTTTTTGGAGAATCCGACATAGGTACCAGTTACCACAACATTTTAGGAGAATCCGAGCAACATAGGCTGACAATGTACATAACTTAAAGAACTCATGAGCAAAGTGCATTTATCATCATCACTTACCAATGACTAACTAATTGGTGATAGCCAGAATCATGAGCAAGAACATGAGCTTTAGCAGTCCTCCATAGCCAAGCACCAGTGGCATGCCAAGTACTTGGGCAATAAACTTCCTTCCATTGAGGCTTATCATCTACTGGTGGCCTAGTTAGCTCAATGGCCAATGGTCTCAATGTGCCATTAGGTGTCAAGAAGAACAAAGTTCTTGATCCATAAAGTACTGTCCCTATGAGTTCATTCACTTTGTTCACAAATGGCAATAGCAAATCATGATAATCTAGGATGAACTTCTTTTGTTCAATTGCCTGCATTGCTTATGTGTAACTCAAGCATTAATATTGTTATGAAATCAAATAGGAATAGGCAATACAATAAACAAAAGAAAACAAGAAGAACACACAGATTTTACGTGAAAACTCTAGACGGGAAAAATCACGGGCAGAGGAGGAGAAAATTCACTATATCTGAGAAAAATACAAGGAGGAGCCAAAATCTTAATAACATATAAAACTATCGAAAATCAACCCTCTAAATCGCACTTATATAATATGTGCTTACAAGGAAATTCTAAGCCCAAAAACATACAGTCACATATGCCTATCGGTCCGATCCCTCCGCTACCACCACAGGTCTCTAAAATTTCTCACAATTACAGTTTTACTAACATGGGTCACACCGCGATCTTTTCGAGCCAGATCAATAAAATTCGGGTCACAAGTTCTAACAAATATTATCATAAGGAAGATTTTAGAGATTATATATAAGAGGCGATCCTGAACCTTTGACTTCCTTACAAAATCTTTTTAAAAAAATGACATGTGTTGTCCATCAGAAATGCGCACATAAGTTACTTCTACTTTTTTAATATTTGTTAGTTAATTAGTTATAAATAAAAAAAAGGGTAGATTAGAAATCGCTGG
This sequence comes from Capsicum baccatum var. pendulum, assembly GCA_030864225.1. Lineage (NCBI taxonomy): Eukaryota > Viridiplantae > Streptophyta > Magnoliopsida > Solanales > Solanaceae > Capsicum > Capsicum baccatum. The sequence continues at coordinate 271,698,124 of CM061550.1, forward strand.
TAAAATGTCCGCCCGTAACCAGCAGATAAAGTAAAAAATAAATAAATAAATAAATAAATAAATAAATAAATAAATAAGAATGATGTGTTTATGTATACCTCTTCAACAGTCATTAACCCTTCAATTTCTAGTTCAATTATCTCTTTTGTGATTGCTGATTCAGGAGGTCCATATGCCTTAGGGTCTAGCTTGCTCTTCAATGGCCATTCCTGTATTTTCATAAAAAGTATATAATATTTTAGCTCAAAATTTTTCAAACAATCAAACTGTCATGAGCAAACAACATAAATCCTAAGAGTTTGGAGCTTAGTTACAGAAAATCCCGACATTTTGCATAATTACTGAAAATTCCGATTTTGGGTTTGTCTATATACATAATTAGCTCTCGATACATCTAACAAAGATATATTATTTCCTTTGTAAAGATACATAATTAGCTCTCGATACGGTTTTTTCGATTTTGGATGTGGTGAGATACATAATTAGTTCCCCGATACATCCAACGAAGATACAGAATTTGTTGAATTTTTTGTTATTATTTTGTAAGGGTGAAAATTTGTGTAAATGTTATAAGTTAAAGTGTATATTTTTATTATTTTTCCAAAACAAGACTCCATAGAACATACCATAATATGCAAAAGCTTATAGTCATGGCATGCATGTATATAAATAAAATTCAACTTATATATACTCACAATATAAGAATTTTTTCATGATCCTTGTATTTATTTTTATTGGTTGTATTAATTAGTAATTTACCAATCTTTTAATTTGAAGGTTACCAATTAGGCTTCCTAAAGAAAATGATTTGCTATTGACTTTTTAAGAAGCCTGGTATTGGTATACAAATTATCAACGATATACATACAATAGTTAAACATGTGAATATTTATATGTAGCCAATATGAACATTCCTTTTGTTAAATATATAAATCATACTGATCATAGAGAGCAAGATAAATTGAATTCAAAATAAATGCCAACTAATTTTAAGGTGATATAGTGAAAAATCAAAAATGAAATTAAAATGAAGGTCATAGCAAACGGAAATTTTGCGTACACTCTATGGACTGATGTAAACATTCGATACAGATATATTTTTACAGAATAACGTACCATAACCAATTGTATACTGTATGGATTCAAACCAGCTAAGGTTTGACGAGCAAATTCCTCATCTCTAAACCAAGAAAACTTATCCCCTGTCAGAAATATAAAATATATATATATATATATATATATATATATATATATATATATATAATATTAATTTTTACAAAAAAATTTACGAAATAAGTTACAATCTAGGGTTGGATGAATTTAATATTATTTCTAAATTAGTTGAAAAAATTAAAGTTAAATTATTTCTTAAAAATAAAAATCACAATCTTTCTTTTTGAAACATGCTAGAAAGCAAAATGTATCATATAAGGACGGAACTAGTGTTTTTACGTTTGATTCAAGTGATCCAAATCAATTAAGCTGCATGTTTCAACAATATTGCTTAGATCCTTCAAAAATGTCCATGCATTTATACTAAATTATCCAAATATTATGTATTTTCGGAGGATCCGAACTCCAAACGGATGTGATGACATTTTTGATAGATCTGAACATCATATAAGTTTCAACATAAGTTGCAATTCTCCCCAATATTTATTAGATCCTCCAAAAATTATCACCATCCATATAGGTACGTATGTGACATGCATCTGCCCATATTTAATAAAGAATTCGAGCTAACATATAGTTTGTAAAGTTTTTGAGTACTTACTTTCAAGCATATCAGGAGTTTGAAATAGCAAGACATTATTTCTTGTATTAGAAATAGCCCTAATGACTCTTCTTACAACGTTCAACAAGCCGTTTCCTCCATTCTCATGTTGCGAAAGATCGATATCGACATTGTAAAAGCGTCGATGGCCGGAAAATGTGGAAACCCTAGGTTGGGATCCGTGAAGATCGACCGCAACGCCGGCACGACGGCGTGTAGGACTGAGTAAAAGGTGTTGCCATTGAACGTTAACTCCTTTATTTCTGAAAATGCTTCATCTCTTGGTACGTATGTAAAGTCACTCTTTGATCCGGATAATGGATCTGCATGCATACAAAAAAAAAAAAGAAAAAAAGATTTCAATCAGTCTGGTGCATTAAGTTTCCGTAATATATACGTAATGTCTGGTCACTGGTGCATTAAGTTTCCGCTATATATACATGATGCCTGATCACTGGTGCATTAAATTTCCACTATATATACGTGATGCCTAGTCACTAATGCATTTAGTTTTCATTATATATACATGATGTTAGGTCATTGGTGCATTGAGTTTTTCATATATATACCGTATACGTGATATCTGATCACTGGTGCATTAAGTTTTCACTATAAATACGTGATGTCTGATCTGATGCATTTAGTTTCCGCTATATATACGTGATATTTGGTGCATTAAGTTTTTTTTGGTCAACAACCCAACATGTTCTAATATACGTGATGGTGCATTAAGTTTTAATATATACGTGATGTCTGGTGCATTAAGTTTACTACATATACGTGACGTCAGGTGCATTGTTTGTCTATATATACGTGATGTCCGATAAAGAGTCAAATTTTACGGCGATCTATTTACATAGTGTTACCATGCATTTATGTAAGAAGTCATTTCTACAGCTAGAATGATATGTAATATGTAACAATAATTTATAATTCTCCTATCATTTAAAAGATATTTAACATTTAATAAAAAGTACAGTATGTGTAATCAGATGTTTATCGTCATGTCAGAAACTATAACTGGTAGTAGTAGCGCAATTTTTATTTCTTAACCACATCCATTTAAAAAGAGTCATGTTCAAGTTCGACCATGACTCCGACCAGGATCATTGCGATCTAAGCATAGATATGTTATGTTGGTGTTACCAATGATATTGACTCCTTATTGACATTAATATCACTTGTTCGGAGCAAGCATATATACCATCATGTCGATCAAAACAATATAATCGATAGCGAGGATACAACTTTAATTTTAATTTTTTTTTAACAAATTCATCAAGCAAGTGTCATGTTCAAATTCAACCATGACTCCAACCCAGACCATCCTCGACCCACCCCACCTCCTGCACGACTTACCTCTCCATAAACAGAAAATTGACATTACCCAACAAACTACTAACATTTCTTACACTATCATTATATAAACATCAAGAAAAATATACTCCAATTATTATTATTAAATAATAATAATAATAATAATAATTATTATTATTATTATAATTGTGATTTATGAAGTATTTACCTTTTTTACTTCTTGGTCTACCAGTTCTGCACCTTCTAGGATAAGGTAATTTTTTTTCCACCAAGTACTGGTCTTTTACCATCATCATTACCATCAGGATCACCAATATCATTATAAACATCATAATCATAAGTCCTTTCAAATATTTTTCTTTCTCCAAATCCATCACCTCTTATTGTCACAAGTTCTTCCTCTCTTAACCTCTTTACTCAACTTGGACTTTGAGATGGTAAATTGACCGCCACACAAAAAAAATACAATATTAAAGTTGAAAATATGTGTAATTAGTTATATATCGTTGAGCATATAATTAAGCAAATAAAAAAATATTTCTAACCATTTAAGTATTTTTATAAAAGGTCAAAGCCATCGATAGGCACTCAAACTTGTTGCCGAAATTCACTTAGACACCTAAACTAAGGCTTATTCCTATCAGTCCCCTAAACCCCCCACATTTTGTTCCAATTGTGCCTTTTTTTCCCTATCAGCAAAAAGCTCAAAGTGTGTGATGCACACACGCGATGACGTGGCAAAACGAGATAATGGAAAGCTGACACGTGGCATTGTAGGTCCAATAATTATTAAAAATTAATTATAATTTTTTAAAAAAAAGTATATAAAAATGGCATTGAGGAAATTATTAAAAAATAATTCTAAAATTATTTTTAAAAAAAAACTGATTATTTCAATAAAGTTTATAAAATTTTTTAAAAAATGAAATAAATTATTAAAAAATTATTTTTTTAAAAAAAAAATTATTAAAAAATTATAAAAAAATTAAAAATGAAAATAAAAATGGCATTGAGGATATAAATTATGAAAAAATAATTATAAAATTATTTAAAAATAAAAAACTGATTATTTAAAAAACATTATAAAATATTTTAAAGAATGAAATAAATTATTAAAAAATTATTTAAAAAATAAAAAATTAATTATAAAAAAAATTATAAAACTTTTTAAAAAATAAAAATAAAAAATTGATTATTTAAAATAAATTTTAAAATTTTTAATAATAAAAAATTGCATTGAGGATCCAAATTATTAAAAAATAATTATAAAATTATTTAAAAATAAAAATAAAAAACCAATTATTAAAAAGAAATTATAAAAAATTTTAAAAGATGAAAATAAAACTCCCCCACCTAACCCCAGCCCCCCTCCCCCAGCCCCCCTCCCCCAGCGTTCATCTGCTTCCCTTCCGCCCACCCCCCAGCGTTCATCGTCTCCCCAGCCCCCTCCGCTCCCCCGCCCCGACGTTCCTCTTCTTCTCCATGAAATAATTTTATAATTTCTCAAATTTTACACTAACACACAGCACAACAAAAACATATTCACATTACAAGAAGAAACCTTAATTTTCTTCTTAGCTTGATAATTAGTTTCCACCATATTCATATCAACAAAATAGCAGCAATGGCGCGGGTGGGGTACTATGAAACGATGAAGACGCGGAGTGGGGTGGAGATATGAAACGACGAATAATATGTTGAAAATCCAACAATTCAAATGTAGAAAACTTCAATTTTTTCCGGCGAACTTTCATTTTTTCCGGCACTCTAATGGCGGAAAAGAATAAGAATAACAACAAAAAAATTTTAAATCAAATTCAAAAGTAAGAACAAGAAAGGAGAAAAAGTAGAAAAAATGGTATGAGAATTAAGTTTAGCAAAAAAAAAAAAGAATGAAGAAGAAGAATGGTGAAGAAGATGAAATGGAGAGAGAAAAAAAATGAGGCCAGGGGTATCGGATGGGGTGGGGGGTTTTGTGGGGAGGCCTTTTATTTTTTTAATTCTGTTTTATTAAAAAAAAAATTGGGGGCCTCTAATGCTTTTTGTTTTATTAAAAAGTTTGTTGGGGTCTTTAGTGTTTAAAAAAAAAAATTATTATTAAAAAAATTTTGGAGCCCTCAATGCCACTTGGCATCTTTTTATTCGTAAATTAGTAAAAAAAATGTTCCTCACGCGCTTCCCACGATGGCATTGCACGCGCAGTGCCACATAGGCAAAAAAGGTCCAAAAATGTAGGGTGTTTAGGGGCCTGATAGGAACAAACATTAGTTTAGGTGTCTAAGTGAATTTTGGCAACAAGTTTAAGTGTCTATCGATGTCTTTGACCTTTATAAAATGATCGAACATTTCTACATGGTACAAGAACAAACGAAGGTCTAATATAAGGTGATTTTACGAGTCATATTTTTGTGAGCTGATTTTACTATCGTACGACCACTAATTATATTAAAGAATTTTCATGTACCAGTTCGTTTTTTTAATCTTTTTTTTTATAACAGTGATATCCAAAATAAATCGTATATCCGATTTCTTTCTCGTATGAGTGTCATGTAATTGTCAATGTCTCTCTTATTTTCCAAAATTTTAATGTCGGATAAAAGGACCATCAATATAAGGTGCACAAAAAGAGCATCATTCTATGTTTTGTAATATGGTGACAATAATAACTTTAAATTTAGTAGGACCATAAGGTCCACAACAAAGCATAAAATATGAAATAAAAAACAAAGCATTTATATGCAGAGAAAAGTACTAAATTGGTTTTTTTTTTTTTTTTGCAGAAATTAATGGACCACAACTTCTTAATAATGTATGTATATCTAGTTCTGTATTTTCAAATTATTTGTTACGATTCTCTTTTACATATTTCTTGTTGGGTTCATAGTAGATGAAAGAAGTGTGAATGGAAAAATTGAGAGTAAAAGGGTGGAGGGAAGGAGACACTAAAATGGAAAGGGTACTCCCAAATTGGCAAGTTTACTCTTTCTCCCACGTTGGTGAAAGAAGAGAACTTGAGAGTGTTTATATTGATGAATACTTACTCCACATGGCAAGTGAGGCAAGAAATAATAGATGCCTCGCGTCATCGTCGCTCGCTCGCTCGGCTCGACATCTATCTTTTTGGACAAATTTTATTTGACAGAAATAAAATAAATAAATTCAATCCGAAAAGTGTTTTGAAACTCCATTTAAATATACATGCATGCAGTAATAACAGATGCAATATTCGAAGTGAACTGGTGTCACTGTTTCAACGAACCGTTGCACTGTTTTGCGAACTGATGCACTGCTTCTATGTTTTTGTTTCTGAACTGGTGCATATTTTCGAAACAATGTTTCCTGAACTAATACGTTGGTTCGAACAGATGCAACTCTTCAATGAAGTGATGCACTGTTTCGAACTGGTGCACTGTTTCAGCAAAATACTGCAGTGTTTTGGGTAAACAGACATGCATTTTCAGAAACATCACACCTCTAAGATGGACCATTGTCTCTTTTCAGAAGAGGCATCTCTTGGCTATAAAAAACTTATTTCATCCACAGGTTTTGTAACAGAAATTTTTTTTCAGATTACAAACTTCTTCTTATCTTAACAAAACCTCTGTGTGTGATCAGTAAACCGTTGAGTGCGTTCGAAGAATCCGCCTATTTGAGGTACCGCTATAGTCGGATTGAAGGTCATTTTATCCTGGGAGGAAGATTCCATAACCTCGGGTACAGTGAGGGGAATTATTCCTTCAGGAAAGTCTGTGAATTCGGACGACTTGGCCTTAATCATTTCTGTTTCATCTTTATTTTTTTGGAAAAATAAATACACCTCTTGGAAAGATCATTTTGATCTTGTGTTGGGGGTATTTGATACTTTATTGTGTTCTTGTTTATACTTGAACTCGATTTGAAGTTTTTGTTCTACTATACAGATTTCTGCGTACCCGAATATATTGTGGGAAATAACAATCTTAAGGAATAACTTACAGAATCTGTATTGCTTATTTTTGGAGATTAAAGCTTAATCTTTTCACTCCGCTTAAATTTAACTAGTGATTAGAAGACATAAAATCTTCATCACAAGTTAAGGTTCACTCGGTTGACGATTCAAAGTAATAAAAACTTCATCGTTAACTAGAAACAAGAAGAAGAGTTTCAAGTTACTTAACTTTATAAATAGTATTAACATGTTAATATGTGGATGATATGTTACTCATCAGTAGAGACATTTCTGACATAAATGCAACAAAATGAATGCTCAAGAGCAAGCTTGATATGAAAGACCTTGGAGTTGCAGATGTGATCTTAGATATAAGAATCCATCGAACTCCACAAGGGTTAGCATTGTCACAGTCTTATTATATCGAAAAAGTACTGGACAAGTTCAAGTATATGGAATTTGGTATTGCCAAGACTCTATTGGATGTGAACTTTGCACTTCGAAAGAATGAAGGTGAAAGTGACTCACAATTGGAGTACGCAAGAGCATTGGGATGTTTAATGTATATAATGAACTGTACACGATCAAACATAGCCTGTACTATTAGTAAAATGAGTCAGTACACGAGAAATCCCAACAAAACTCATTGGATGGCAATGAAAAGAGTTTTGGGATATCTTAAATACACTCAAAACTATGCTTTGCATTATAATAAATATCCTGCGATAATTGAAGGATATAGTGATGCAAATTGAATCACCGGATCGAACGAAGTAAAATCCACAAGTGGATATGTATTTACTATCGGTGGAGGAGCAGTTTCTTGAAAATCATCCAAACAGACTTGTATCGCATGCTCTACAATGGAATATGAATTTATCGCATTAGATAAAGCCGGTGAAGAAGCAGAATAGCTCCGAAATTTTTCAGAAGATATTCCGTATTGGCCCAAGCCAGTGGCACCAGTATGTATACACTGTAACAGCCAAGCAGCAATAGGTAGGGCAGGGAGCATGATGTACAATGGTAAATCTCGTCACATACGACGGAGACATAATACCGTTAGCGAACTTCTCTCTAGTGGAATTATCACTATTGATTATGTAAAATCAAAGAATAATATGTCAAATCCACTTACAAAAGGCCTATCTAGAGAAGAAGTGGAAAGAACATCCAATTGAATGGGTTTAAGGCCTAGGACGAGTCAGCATGGCGGTAACTCTACCTAGCAGACTGGAGATCCCAAGAGCTAAGTTCAAGGAGATCAAACAAAGTTGTGTCTGACAGGTTCAACATTGTCAATTACCCAACCCATTCTCATGATATAGACAATTTATAGTAAACAAGGATAAGACTTAAGGTGAAAAGTCTTTTAATGATTATCTTAATTTGGCAGATTTGATCAAATAGTTTAATCTACAGGATTGAACATTTAGAAATCACCTATGTGAGGGCGAAGTGGAAGCCACTTCAAAGATATTGTCAGTAAAGGCCTATTCTCTAAGCTCTCATGAAATCGGGACGTGTTCATGGCTGAAAAGAATAAAACCGTAAGAATCATAAACGGTAAAAGGCTGGTTGTGTGACATATGTTGTCTAGGTGTACATTAAAGCTCGACGGTTCAAAGATATCAAATCTACCGATTGACCGAGTGCATCCGATGCATGTTCACTATGGTAAGTTCAAAGGAAAACCCCCTTATCCAGATGCAATAAGTCTTTGCTTGGTGATCACATACTTGTCCGTAAAAGTTTTACGAAAATTAGTCATTTCCCATTCATGTGGGGGATTATTGGGTTCATAGTAGATGAAAGAAGTATTAATGGAAAAATGAAGGGTAAAAGGGTGGAGGGAAGGAGACACACTAAAATGGAAAGTGTACTCCTAAATTGGCAAGTTTACTCTTTCTCCCACATTGGTGGAAGAAGAGAACTTGAGAGTGTTTATATTGATGAATACTTACTCCATATGGAAAGTGAGGCAAGAAATAATAGATGCCTCGCCCCGTCATCGTCGTCGCTCGCTTGGCTCGGCTCAGCATCTATCTTTTTGGACAAATTTTATTTGACAGAAATAAAATAAATAAATTCAATCCAGAAAAGTGTTTTGAAACTCCATTTAAATATACATGCATGTAGTAATAACAGATGCAATATTCGATGTGAACTGGTGCCATTGTTTCAATGAATCGTTGCACTGTTTTGCGAACTGATGCACTGCTTCTATGTTTTTGTTTCTGAACTGGTGCATATTTTCGAAACAATATTTCCTAAACTAATACGTTGGTTCAAACAGATGCAACTCTTCAATGAAGTGATGCACTGTTTCGAACTGGTGCACTGTTTCAGCAAAATACTGCAGTGTTTTGGATAAACAGACATGCATTTTCAGAAACATCACACCTCTAAGATGGACCATTGTCTCTTTTCAAAAAAAGCATCACTTGGCTATAAAAACCTGATTTCATCCACAGGTTTTGTAACAGAATTTTTTTTTCAGATTACAAACTTCTTCTTATCTTAACAAAAACTCTGTGTGTGATCATTAAACCGTTGAGTGCGTTCAAAGAATTCGCCTATTTGAGGTACCGCTATAGTCGTATTGAAGGCCATTTTATCCTGGGAGGAAGATTCCATAACCTCGGGTACAGTGAGGAGAATTATTCCTTAAGGAAAGTCCATGAATTCGAACGACTTGGTCGTAATCATTTTTTGTTTCATCTTTATTTTTCTGGCAAAATAAATACACCTCTTGGAAAGGTCATTTTGATCTTGTGTTGAGGGTATTTGATACTTCATTGTGTTCTTGTTTATACTTGAACTCGATTTAAAGTTAAGACTATTAAGTGGGTCGGGCCGGGCCAACCCGAAATTGGCCCGTGTCATTTAATCGGTTTGTGGGCCGGGCCGGGTCCGTGTTGGGGTCTAAGTGGGCTGGGACGGTCCGGGCTCAACAGTAAAAAATTTAAAAACAACCCTAACCCGGCTCACTTAACCCAACCCAGTCAAACCCACCGAAACCTAGTCAAACCCAGTTAAAAAAAGGGTCAAACCCGGTCTAAAATTTTTTTTAAAAAATTTCAATATACATTATATATACCCATCTATATACATTATAAATTCGTTAAATAATATATATACACTATCTATATAGTATATACTACATTAGAATTTAAAAATATATACACATATACACAATTACACATATATACGCATCATCAAATATATATGTACTACTTTAAAGTTTAAATAAAATATACTACAATCTATATATATATAGTTTTATACTAATTTATAAAACATATACACATGTATACGTTAAACATACACATCTATACTAATTTATAAAACATATACACATGTATACGTTAAATATACACGTCTATAGAAGATATATACACGTGTATACGCACCATTCAAGGTATATATACTACTACTAATAAAATATACTACAATATATATACATTACAATATATATAGATATAGTTATATACTAATTTATAAAACATATACACATGTATACGTTAAATATACATGTCTATAGAAGATATATACACATGTATACGCACCATTCAATGTATACGTACTACTTTAAATAAAATATACCACAATATATATACATTACAATATATATATATATATATATATATATAGTTATATACTAATATATAAAATATATACACATGTATACGTTAAATATACACGTCTATAGAAGATATATACACAAAAATACAAAACATATGCTACTTAATATAATAAATTAGTAATATTTGGTAGTAAATTAACAATATATTAGAAGTAGGTTTTTAATTTAAAGTAGAAAACTAGAATTTCAATTTAAAATTTAAAATCATTAAATGAAAAAATATAAAAAGTAAGGACTAAGGAGTGAATGAATCTGGTAAATTTTATTGATTGCAAAATGATCCAAAATTTATAATTTACATGACTGAAAAATCTACAAATTATGCATTATTTTTTTCAACCCATTCATGTTACTATTAATGGGAACTTACATAGGATAGTCGAAGTCAACGGGGGAAAATCATGCGTTGGACTTGATTCTGCTGAGTTCTCCCGTGAAGACGTAATTTCTTCAAGTTTCAGCTCGTCGCTCGGCTCCGGTTTCATTCCTTGGTTTCTTCTTTCCACTCTAATCCAATCTCTGAGGCAAATTAGAACATTCATTGCATTGTTTCCCAATAAGTGTCGATTGTCTCCAAGCTGCTGTCGTCCCTGACTAAAGGCGCTCTCTGATGCAATGGTTGACATTGGAACATTTAAGATATCTCAAGATAATCTTGAAAGCACGAGATATTGTGTTTCATTACTCCTCCACCAATCCAACGTGTTGATCCATGTCTGCGATCCTCTGGCGGCGATTGAAGATAATATTTCAGCTCTTCCCGATAAGTTGATGTGTAAGCTCTCTTATCAATACTGTTCCAACAAGTTAAATCATAAAAGAAATCAGAAAAATCACTATGTGCCGGCCTTTTAGAAGATGATGGCTCCTTGGGAGGATGAGGAGCGACAAATGGAGTGATATTTGTAGGTACGGCTAAATCAAATAAATCAGCATAGTGGCTATATAATTTTTCTATGTATTCATTTGCATCACTCATAGCCGTCCACAAATCAGGTTGTACTTGTTCAAATCATTGTTAATATTTATTTGTAAGTTAGTATAAATAATAGTACTAAAGGGGCACATATTATTATATTTCATGCACGGATTTAGCATAGCACCAACCAAGTAAATAGGAGGAATCGGAAAAAAATATTTTTTAAATTTCGTAAACATGGCACCAATAGCTTCTTTATAACATTCTTTATTTTTATAATCTTTGAGCAAACCAGAAATATCGGTTATATATGTCAAAATATTACAAACAGTAGGATAATAAGCATCGGAAAAGTCAACCGTAGCTATATAAATTTTTCTAAAAACTTAACAAGATCATTAATTACAACCCAATCAGAATCATGTAGCATGCAATCACCAGAATCAACAAATGAACCGCAATGTTGGTTAAAAGCTAGTGTAATAGGAATTCTATAATTATAACAAGTTTTTAAAAAATCATACGTAGAATTCCATCTAATATCAATTTTCTCAGGCATCAATATCGGTGTAAGTCCATTTTCTTGACATTTAACTTTAAATTCTCTAATTCTCGATCTACGATTATTTCCTTGAATAAAACCAACAGCAAGACGAATTTTTTCAATATAAAGCTCAAAAAACTCAAGACCGTCTTTTACAATTAAATTATATATATGACATGCACGCTTAATATGAAAAATTTCAGGCAACGGCAGAGATAGCGTAGATTTAATTTTTTTATAGCAGTCTTGTTGTTAGAAGCATTATCAAAAGCAATACATAAAATTTTATTTTCAATACCATAATACCCGACAACTTTAACAATAGAATCAGCAATAAAATGTCCAATATGTTTACGATCTTCATCATATAAAAAAGCAAGAATACTTTTTTGCATCACAAAATTATTATCCATCCAGTGACAAGTAACGGTTAAATAATCATTTTCATTTACAGCACGACCAAGATTAGAAGTTAGGGACAATCTACATTGAATACTTTTTAACAATGTCGATAAATAAAAATAATATTGTGAATGAAGTCTAAGAATATCAGACCGACAAGTACTTTTAGGAATACCATTAAACATAAGATTATAAATTGCTTGTGTATAATGAATAAAGACATCAGAAGAAGGAAAACTAAAAGGCAAACAACTCACAGCTACCATTTTAGCTATTTCTTCCCGGTCCCTCAATTTATTATACTTCTTCGTTACATGACCGGTTGCTGGGTCCATTCTAGTTTGCGTTGGCCCACCAACATCCCCACCATCTCGTGCAATATTTAACTATCTTTCGCAAGCTTCACCTATATGTCTCATTAACGTACCCGTACCCCTTGCTTGCCTCCGCTTCTATGCTTATATATTTCTTGACAAATATTGCATTGCACCTCAGTATCTGATATATGTTCAAAAAATTTCCATTCAACACTAGTTGTTTTACGAGGTCTTGGGGCACGGGGAGGACGGGGAGGGAGATTAACCGATTCAGATCTAACGTTAGCATTTCCTACTGCGGGTGTCTCACCAATATTTTCATTATCTTCGTCTAAATTAACCGCATCTACTTTATTTTCTTCTTCTATACCGTAATTTTTCAGAGCTTCTACATAATCCATATTGTGAGCACCTACGCCTATTTCTTCCTCAAAAGGTGTACCAAGCGGTACCGGAGGCGAAGACACATGGGTATATCTACTACTTGAACTACCTCTACCGCTAGTAATTCACTTTTTACTACCACTACCGCTTTTGGGACAAAATTTTTTAACACCTTTAGTAGCGAGATTTCTTAATTTATCCATAGTATAAATTAAATTAAACTAAAAAAAATCAAAATACACAAGTATAATAAAATTAAATATTAAACAATTAATACGATAAATAAAAATTAAACGTAAGAGATGGAACGACAATACCAAATTTTGGAAGTATCCGAAGGTTGCGACTTTAGAAACTTCCGCTCGTACTTTGTAAACAAAAAATTAAAAAATTAAAGTGAATACTTTAAGAAATTAAATATATTGAATATTTGAGAATTGAGAATTGAGATTTGAGAGAGTAAAAAATTATTTGAAGGTGTAGGGTATTTATAGAATTTTTTTGGGGATTAAAAAATAATTTTTAATGTAATTTTTTTTTTTTTTAAAGAAATGGGCCCAAATTAGCCATTTGGACCCAAAAACGGCTATATAGCCGTTGGGCCAATGGCTAGTTTGGCCCAAAACCCTATTTTTTTTTTTTTAAAAAAAGCATTTCGGACCCGGCCGGTTAACCGACGGGCTTGGACCAGGCTTGATCCGGGCCGGGTTAACCTGGCCCAAATTAAAAAAATAATTGGCCTGGGACCCAGAACCCTAAAGCCCTAGGGATTATCGGGCCGGATCCAATCGGGCTGGATCCTTTAAGTGGGCCGGGTAGGGCCGAATAGTGTCGGGTCAGCCCGGCCCACTTGACAGGCTTAGTTGAAGTTGTTGTTTTACTATACAAATTTCTGCGTACCCGAATATATTGTGGGAAATAACATTCCTTACTTCTTCTATTTCAAATTATCCAAAGATATAATGTCAGTGTATATATAATAAAATCAATTCTTCAGTTGTAACACTGTATTTCTGTCCATTATGAAAATCAACTAGTTACTTTAATTTCCATATTCTAGATGGGTCGTGCATGTGAAAAAGGGATAAACGAAGCATCGGTGAAATTTGAAAAGGTATGTAAGGGGTTAAAAATTTGAAGAAAAACTCATCGAAGAGGGTTCAATATCTAGAATATATAAATAAAAATTATTTTAACCATGTATTAATAATATAATTTTCTGTCTCAGGGGGTTCGTCCGAACCCCCCTTTAATAGGCTAACTCCGTCTCTATTGGGGAGAGGTGATTAGACAGGACAGTCCGTAGCTGCAGCTTATCTAAAAGACGGAGACATGAATTAGGTTAAAGGGTTAGTTAGGTAGTTGAGAGTTGTCTTGCTTAGTCTTTCATATTATTGATTATCGTATTGCTTAGTGGTACTACCTTGCGGAAAGGGGCAGAGCTACCCTTGGGCAGGGTTTTCATCCGAACCCCCTTCGGCGAAAAATTATACTATTTATGCATAGTTAATATTATTTTTTTATGTATATTATATATATAGTAGATGTTGAACTCCCTTCAAGTAGTTTGTCTGTTTACTTCTGAACCCCATTAATAAAAATTCTGACTCTGTCACTGCTTGCAGAGGTAAAACAAAGATACATACTACTCTCCGCAGACTTCACTTATGAGATTACATTGAGTATCAGGGGCAGAGCTACACTTGGTTGAGCGGTTTCATCCTAACCCCTGTCAGCGAAATTTTTTACTATTTATACATAGTTAAAATTATTTTTTATGTATATACAGTAGATGTTGAACCCTCTTCAATTAGTTCGTATATTTACTTTTGAACCCCTTAACGAAAATTCTGGCTTCGCCACTGTTGAGTGTATTATTATTAATGTTGTTGTACTTTCTTATTATTATGAAGAAATCTTGTCTAATAAAAAAAAATTATATTATATCTCCAATTATCGAAGCTAAAAATAATTCTATAATTATTTTTGGGCAATAAAAAGATAAATAAAAAGAGGAGGGACTTTTTTTTTCTCTTTTTTTTTTTTTTGCAAACCTTATTGGTGAAGAAAATCCTTTTATTAGGATTATCAAATTTGGAATGAACCCAAGAGTTGCATGTAATATCCACTTTGCCATGGACAAAACCATCAATTACTATATTCTTCACATACATTTGTTTTTGGTGCTGATTTTCTACTAAAACTGCACCAACACCCCCAAAGTCTTCCGAAATTACAAATTCAGCCTCATATATTTTGTCACCATTCACATTTCGTCCTCTACGTGCAAATGCTTCAATGTTTGTTTTCTCAATTCCAGTCTCTTTAAAAAAATATGTGGAGAAAAAATAATTAGAATAAAAGAGAGGGAGAATTAGTGAAAATTTTCATATAAAATATTAATCTTTAATATTTATAAATACTGTTAAATGAATTTTGAGCAAAAGATATAGAATATTTAGAATACCTTTAAAATAATATAGAAGAATTATAAAAACTAAGGGAAAAAAAAAAAAGAACACTATAGTAAAACATTTAACCAATTACCATATAATCACCCCCAAGATATGAATATCGATAAAACTAACATAAATAAACTCAAAATAAAAATATTTAGAGAAGTTAAGAAATATTCACGCACAAATAAAAATAGATCCATTGTATTTATAATAGATCTATTTTACTACACAAGTTATCCGCACCCCCTACAATTGGTATCAGTGCCTATGCCGTTTGAAGTTATGGAAGTAGTATATATTTGAATTTATATGATTGATTTATTAATTATGATTTATTTGAGAAAACTAGATTTAGATATTCCCCAAAATATTATTTAGATGAATAACGTACAAAAATTACCAAAATATAAAGAATTAAAGCAAATAATATCTAAAAAACGTAAAAAATTAAAAATAAGGATAGAAAGACTACAATATAACATAATTACCGGAGTTAGTAAAAACTCAATAAATGCACAAAAAGAAGAAATATCAAATTTAGAATCGACAATAGATAGTCTAGAATATAGTAGGATTGCTGAATTAGAAAAAAGAACTACAAATGCTAAAAGATTTGTATGAAAAAAGACAGAAAGAAAAAAAAGAAAAAGATAAAGAACAAAAATTATTAAATGAGATAAATCAATTTAAAGAAAAATTAGAAATAAATACAATAGATGTTGAAGAAACAGATAATTATGATTCAGAAGATAGTGAAACATATACAGAAATTTTAACAAATACAAAAAATTTAGAAATCAATGAAAAACAAGAAATGATTAATGAAGAAAACTTAGAAAATAGAAACACAGAAATAAATACTCTTGATAAAAAAGAAGATGAAAATATAATACCTAGAAAATCAGAAATAAGAAAACCTACATATTATAAGAATAAGTTTAAAAGATATAATCTAAAGGATGAATATGACAAATGGACACCAAAATAAATGTTAATAAAAATTATAACTTTTTAGACTTAGATTGTGTAATAGATACAGAAAAAATAATACAATTATGGATAGGATATATGACAAAATAATTATTAAATGATATTATAAATATAATAGATGCACCAGAATATATAGAAAGAACACTAATAAGAACAGTTAAATTATGATTTTTAAATCTAACTGAAAATAGTAAAAAGGTATTAAGAACTGATAAATCTACAGAAGGAACATCATCAACAACTACAACTAAATTAACACCTATAGAATTATTAAAGAAAATATGAAATAGCTATAAAAGACGAATTTAGCAGCATGCCAACAACAGCAGAAGAACAAAATAAAGAGAAAGATATTAATAGGAATTTAATATTAAAATTAGCAATATGTAATATGTGTTACATAGATGAATATACTTGTGCATTTAAAGAATATTATTATAAAGGAACATATAATACAGAGGAAAGTAAAGAAATAAAAAGATTATATTTTAGTAAATTACCTGAGCCATTTAGTTCAAAAATAATAAAGAGTTGGGATGAAGCAAAAATAGTAGATACTCTAGGAGCAAGAATAAATTTTTTACAACAATGGTATAGAAACCTATGTGAAAAATATAGAGAAGAAATAAAAATGGAAAAAACATTAATAAGAAATTTAGCATGTTGCAAAGATAAAATAGCACCTCAATTTGGATGTGAAGAAAGATATTATAAGAAAAGAAAAAGGCATAAGAAATATAAGAAATACAAAAAATCAAAATATAAATATAAGAAACCAAGAAAAAAATATTATGTAAAAAATTATAAACATAAAAGACCATATAGGAAAAAGAAATCTATAAAAGAATGTACTTGTTATAATTGCGAAAAATTAGGATATTTAGCTAGAGATGGTAAATTACCTAAAAACACAAAAAATAAACAAATATCAGAAATAAAAATAGAAAATATAGAAAATATGCAGATAGATTATATAGATTACGAATTAGAAAGTGAAGATAGTATATATGAAATTTCGGAGAATGAAACAAATAATGAAATAGATAGTGAATTAGATGAATTAAATGACTGAAGATGATATAAGAATAAACCAAATAACTGAAGAAAATATAAAAATAATAACAAAGGAAGAATATTTAAATGAAGAAGGAACAGATCAAAAAATAATATTTGATAGTCATATATTTGATGAAATAAAAGGAAAAAAATTAGATTTAAGTATAGAAAAAATATTTAAAATACCAACAATAAAAAACATATTTAGTATAAGAAAAGAAGAATACTACGTAGTAAGTCAAAAAGAACATGTAATAGATTGTAGATATGTAAAAGGAAGAGTTAGTATACCGCTAGTAACAAAAAGAATAATTAATAAAGAAATAAACGATATAAAAAGTAAAGATCCAATAAAATATGTACACCATGGAGGAATAGAGATATTGATAAAAGCATGCTTTAGAGAAGGAATAGATACACCCATAGAATTATATTTAGCAGATGATAGAATTATAAAACCTATAGAAAAAAGTATAATAACTGCCATAAAAGGAAATTTAATATACCAAAAATTTAAATTTATAATAAGTGCGAATTATTCAGTAGCAATAACAGATAAAGATATAAATAAACCATTATTATTATATTAGAAAATATCAGGAATAGAACTAACCCTAGGAAGTAAAATATTCACAGCAAGATATAAAAATCTATATGTATTAACAACAAAACATAAAATAACGGAAAAAAATAAAATTAACAAAATACAAATAGAAAGTCCTTTCGAACAATTTGTAAAAACAATTGATAATAATGATTATAGTTATAGAGACATAGATATAGAAGAAAATTTAGAAATAATAAATGATAGAATAAGTACAACAAAAAGAATAGCTTATGAAAAACCAGAATCATCAAGTTTATCAAAAAGAACAAGTTATGAAACCAGTTCAACGACTAATTTAAACCAATATTACATAACAGGAACAATAAATGAAAGAGAATATTTAATACTCTTAAATACAAGACAAGAAGAAAATTATATAGCACGATATCTAGTAAAAAATGAGGAAATAAAATCTAATAATAATATATGCGCAGATTTACCAAGAAACTTAATAAACTTCTTAACATGCTATTCTTCGAATAATTCTACTATAAAGTAACTAACATGAACTTATTTTATCATATCATGATTGTTAGGAATTTATGAATTTAGCTATTCATAACTGTAAATGAATATACCTATTCTGGTAGTTTTGATAATTCTAAGCTTTGTTCCTCCATAGATTTAGCCTAACTCATCCACGAAAGCCAGCTCAAAAGGCGGACAATTGCCCAAGACCATATAAGATGACTCCCCGCATACCTAGACCCTTGCTCTCCATTACTGGATACATGAACAATTTGTCCAAGAGTGCCAAATATATGGAAGGTTCGACTTTGGTACCATGTTAAGAAATAAATCTTGGGTCTAATCAATATTAGAAGTTATTTCATGAGGAAAGATTATCCAAGGTCGTATACGAAGACCACCTATCCTTTTTTTCATCCAATGAGAATTCTTTAATATTCCACCTCACGCCTAGAGCTGGACATCGGGAGTACTATGACAACTTAATATGAGGGCCAATATCGATAAATAATTATTGGGACTGGCCCTGTTCTGATTCCATATTAAGAAGATGAATTTTATGCCTAACTCAATACAACAACCAGTTCATGAGGTGAGTATTGCCCAAAAGCCAAAATAATATAAAGAGACTTCCCTCAGATATATTAACCACGCGATATAGGATATCTTCTTTCATTTTAATACATGGTCCGAGCAAAAGCTACTCGATTCACGTGAATCCCACAAGTGAGGTCTAGCATCGGTGGACCTAGTTTCAAATTGGTGGTGCTACGATACCCATTAAACTCGATGAAAAATAGGTATAATTATAAAATAAATGTTTAAAAATTAGTATAAGATGAAAAGATAGCACCCTCAAAACCAAAAGGATAGCCAGGTTCTTTGATTTTCATGCGGAATCTTAAAGTTTTGAGTGTCAATACATGTGTTCCAACCTCTCGATCGTGCACCCAGGATGCCTAAATCCTGAGTCCACTACTAAGGTCTAGCGATCGGAGGGTAGAGTGTAAGCAGACCTTACCACTGAGAGATTGTTTCCGAAAGACCCTCGAAAATGAATAAAGAGAGAATAGACAAATTAATGAGTGAATGTATATACTTACTAGGATCAAGCTCAGCAGCAACAAGGCACAAAAGTATTGTTCTACCAAACAAATCACCAATATCATCAAGTCCTCTTGATAAACTTAAATTAGTTCCTCCAATTGTTCTTTGAACAGTCACCACAGCTTTAACACTTGTAGATTTTTCATTAGTACTTTGTACTAAGGTGGATTTTTCAGTTGTAGTAGTAGTAAGCACAGCCTTAGTGCTATTTGCAACATTATCAGTATGAACCCTAAAATTCTTCTTCTTATTTTTTAGTTCTTTTTTTTTTGGCTTTGAGAATTCTATAATCACACGCATAGTGACTAACTTTTTGACAATAATAGCATATACTAGATTTAAAATTGACACCATTACTCTTGAAATTTGTAGTCTTCTTTGTCTTTGAAAAATTCTTATTTTCAGGTTCCTTCTTGTTGATTTTTCTTCAACCATATGAATTTTCATGACAGGCTCCTACAAACTATTATTATCACTCCATCATGTCTCTTGTTTAATTTGCAAGTGTTGCAACAATTGTTCAAGAGTCAAATCTTTCTTTTTGTGTAAGAGTTTGCTTCGGTACTCTTTTCAAGATGGAGGAAGTTTTGATACAATAGCGCCAACATAAAAGTTTTTATCAAGAACAATTTCAGATATAACAATTTTATTAGCTATAAGTTGGAATTCTTGTACTTGTTTAGTGATTGACTTGTCATCAACCATTTTAAACTCCATATAATTTGAAACGAGAAATTTCTTAGAACTCGCCTCTTCTGCTAAATAAATAGCTTGAAGAGTGTCCCGTATCTCTTTAGCATATTTGCATTTAATATAATATTGATCATAATATTTATTGGACATTCCTCCAAGAATATAATTCTTGCACAAATAATCATCATATAACCACTTGGAAATTTATTCTTTAATAAAATTAGCCTCGTCAGATGCTACCTCAGAACTAGGAGCATTAGCACAAGGTTCTTCAAGAACATATGCGAACTTTAATCGCCTTAAAAAGACTTCCATCTTTCCACGCCATCTAGGAAAGTCTTTTCCATCAAATATTTTAAAATTAGGATTAGGCAAAGATGAAATACTATTTGATATTGATATAGAAGTCATTGAGACAACTATCTTCAAACTGCAAGAACAATAATGATAATTGTACAAGAAATTTAAAATAAAATTGCTTGGCTTAGAGGCACGATAATACGCTTCTTGAAGATAGTTGGAGTCTCTCCCACAAGCAAACGGAAGAACTTGTAAAAACTCTATCTTCGGGATTTAACTAAGCCACAAAACAAGTAGCATTTCAAGAATGTTGCTCTTCTATTCTTGAATTGGTGATTTCATCATTTGATCAATGTCTCTCAAATATTTTCAAGGGAATAGTGTTTTTTTGAGTTCTTGTCTTTCCAAACAAAAGAAATAGTATTTATAGGATAAAAGTTTCATGCAAGAGAAAAGTATTAATTAATTAAGAGAAAATACCCTATTACCCCCTGAACTATACCCAAAACGGTTGTGATACACCTCAACTTAAAGGAGATCTTATTACCCCTTGAACTAATTAAAAGTGCAATTTTCAGATCCTTAGTGCCTACGTGGCACATATGTGGTACACACGTGTGCCTACGTGGACACTTCAGTGTGTTGTGCCACGTAGGCACTAAGGGTGTCAAAATTATACTTTTAATTAGTTTAGGGGGTAATAGGACCCCCTTTAAATTGAGGTGTGTCTCTACCGTTTTGCGTATAGTTCAGGGGGGTAATAGGGTATTATCTTAATAATTAATAGTTAATAGGTTCATGAATACTTTAAAACAAAAGGTAATTTTCTTTCAAAAATCTAAAACGTAAGATTTAAAGAACAATGAATTTGTCAAATTCGCGTCAAAACTTTTAACTGATGCATTTGTTTCAAAATTAATTAAAAAATAACTCTAAAAAATTTTTAACCAATGTATTTATTTTAAAATTTATTGAAACACCATCTTTAACAATAACAGTTGGTGGCATTATGTGCTTAATAAAGATGAATATGAGTACCGGTGTAGCATCTTGCCAAATTGACCAATATGTTGGGGTGAAATAAATATGCGATGAGATATTATAAGTGATATAAAGTGACATTATATCGATGCCACATGATTGATTCACTACAGAGTCAGTCGTTGGTTGATTCGATTTGTATGTACTATGGTCTATGTTAGATCCCTTGTATATGCATGCATGTTTTATGTAGGTACTACTAGCTCAAATAATCATTGTGCATCTGTTGAGACTTAATTAAGGGTGGAATAAATACGTGATGGAGTATTATGAGATTCACTGCGAATCAGTCCTTTGTTTCTGTGATTTGTATGTACTATGTTTGATCGTTTGTATAATGAATTTTTTATGTAGAGATAATATCCAATTACCCCCCTTAACTATATCCAAAAAGTTTATGACACACCTCAACTTAAAGGGGTCTTATTACCCCCTGAACTAATTAAAAATTTAATTTTGACACCCTTATTGCCTACATGGTGCCTACATGGCACATACGTGACACAATACACTGAAGTATCCACGTAGGCACACGTGTGTTCCACGTAGACATCACATAGACACTAAGGGTGTCAAAATTACACTTTTAATTAGTTCAGGGGTAATAGAACCCCCTTTAAGTTGAGGTGTGTCATAGCCTTTTTGGGTATAGTTCAGGAGGATAATTGAGTATTTTCTCTTTTATATATGCACTACTACTTTAAACAATCATTATGTATGTGTTGAGATTTAATTAAGTGTGCAATAAATATGTGACGGGGCATTATGAAGAATATAATATAAAGTGAAATTATATTGAAGTCACATGATTCACTGCTAGTCAGTCCTTTGTTGCTTTAATTTGCAAGTACTACGTTAGATCCCTTGTATATGCGTGGATGTTTTATGTATGTACTACCACTTCAAATAATCATTGTGCATCTATTGAGACTTAATTAAGGGTGCAATAAATACTCGATGGAGCATTATGAAGAGTACAAAGTGACATTATATTGATGTCACACAATACTGCGAGTCAGTCTTTTGTTGCTCCAATCTACATGTACTATGTTAGATCGTTTGTATAATGCATGTTTTATATATGTATTACTACTTCAAATAATCATTATGCATATGTTGAGATTTAATTAAGGATGCAATAAATATGTGACGGAGCATTATGAAGAATATAAAGTGAAATTATATCGATGTCAAATGATTCACTGCGAGTCAGTCCTTTGTTGCTCTGATTTGCATCTACTATGTTAGATCGTTTGTATAATGCATGTTTTATATGTGTAGTACTACTTCAAATAATCATTATGCATGTGTTGAGACTTAATTAAGGGTGCAGTAAATATGCGACGGAGCATTATGAAGAATATAAAGTGAAATTATATTGATTTCACATGATTCACAGCAAGTCAATCCTTTGTTGCTCCGATTTGCATGTACTATGTTAGATCGTTTGTATAATGCATGTTTTGTATATGTACTACTACTTCAAATAATCAATATGCATGTGTTGAGACTTAATTAAGGATGTAGTAAATACGCGACGAAGCATTATGAAGAATATAAAGTGAAATTATATTGATGTTGATTCATTGCGAGTCAGTATTTGTTGCTCCGATTTGCATGTACTACGTTAGATTCCTTGTATATGGATGTTTTATGTAGTACTACAATTTCAAATAATCATTATGCATGTGGTGAGGCTTTATTAAGGGTGCAATAAATATGTGATGGGTTATTGAAAGTGGCAAAGTGACGTTATTGTTACTCTTTACGGAGATTTGATTAATTCAATTTTTTCTAGCTCTGATTCATCCTTTCAGGAAAAAAAAAAAAACTAAAAAACAAGGATTAGAGACGGACAAATTCCACACTAAACAATAAAATTCCTTGCTATTTCTATTTAACAATAAATTATTTATAAAATATTGATAGTTACGAGCGATTTAGCGATGAATTATAACTAATTTCAAATTTTCAAAGTGAAGAATAAAATTAAGAATCCAAAGTTGTACGAATTAGATGCTTGTATATGCATGAACTAACAGAGCTAAAATAAATAAAGAACCAACTTTTGTTGTACTGCAAAGGAAGTAAGGAACAATATGTAGGTGGCTTTGGATCCATTAAAGAAAATATAGCTTATAAGGTTATTCTATCGATATTTTGTATTCTCTTTAAGTTACGTATGTACTCATTAGGTTATGTTATCGTCTAATTTACCGTTATTCAAAGTATGTCTTACCAAATTTTGTGTATATATTTTGCGATTTCAATTCTAACGAAATGGTAGATATGAGTCAATATCAAATGCATAGTACGTCAAATTCAACATTGGAAGAAAACTTCTTGATAATATGACAGTGAAATTCAAGTGGGGGTGGAAAATGGTCGTTAAATGATCACCGTTGTAAAACTTTGGAAGAAGTAGTAAGTCAAGATGTTCGATGGATGGTCTTGAACTTTTTACGTTATTTTTTTGGTGAGCAAAACTTCAAGTTTTCCCCAAAAAGAATAGTTATTTGTGTTCTCTTTTATGTATTTTTTAAAAGACGAATTAATTATCTTCATTAATTTGCATTAATTAGTCGACTTGGCCAACTAATTAGATTAGCATCACTCGAAAAATTACACTCAGTGTCTCCCAAAGTTTTTGGTCTTAATTTTTTGTCCTTCAAATGTCCAGTCTTGAATAATTTTTGTCCCCTTAAGTGTGTGGACTTCAATTTTTGTCCTTGCTAAATAAGTTTTAATGTTTGTCTATAAGTCATAACTTGTGGTCACACAGACGGATCTAGAATTTAAAGGTTGTGGATTTCCAACTTATAATTCTTATATATTTACTAGTTTTTTCAATATAAATTCATGAATCGGATGAAAGTTATGAGTTCACGAAAACCCACACTTTATGTTGTGCATCCGCCCCTGTGTGGTCATTTAAGCAAGTTCACTGTCATTAACAAACTACCTTATGGGTAAGAGTTAGAATGCCTTACTTATAGTAAATATATCAAGGTTCTAACTTTTGGCTAGTCAATTATGCAGGTTCATTGTTTTGAAATATCATGAATATCTGCATTATGGATAAGAATTAAAATATCTGTCTTACACGCAAGGATTATTAAGCAAGGTCAAAAAAAAAATTAAAATCACTCCTTATGGAGGTTATTTTTCAAAATTATACTTTTAAATAGTTCAGGGGTAATAGGACCCCCTCTAAGTTGAGGTGTGTCATAACCTTTTTGGATATAGTTAGGAGGGTAATTGGGTATTATCTCAATAATTTAAAAGTGAAATATATATGTCATTTTTCAGCCAACGTCATTATACTTATTGTCCCCAAAGTTTTTGCTTTTAATTTTTTTGTCCCCTAAATGTCCAATCTTGAATTTTTGTCACTCAAAGTGTGTGGACTTCAATTTTGGTCCCTGCTAAATAAGTTCTAACGTTTGTCTATAAGGCATGGGTTGTGGTCAATATAATTAATCAGGTACAATGTCTTGAAATGCCATGAACAAACTACCTTATGAGGGTAAGAGTTAGAACGTCTATCTTATAGGCAACATATCGAGGTTTTAACTTTTGACTATAAGCAGAATTTTTAGTCAATTGTGCTGGTTCATTGTCTTAAAATGTCATGAATGTCTGCATCATGGACAAGAGTTAGAACATCTACCTTATGTGTTATTAAACAGGGTCAAAAAATTAAAACCACTTCTTATAGAGATCATTTTTATAAAACCCTTTTTTAGGAAAATAAAATATC
Source organism: Capsicum baccatum var. pendulum (assembly GCA_030864225.1). Taxonomy (NCBI): domain Eukaryota; kingdom Viridiplantae; phylum Streptophyta; class Magnoliopsida; order Solanales; family Solanaceae; genus Capsicum; species Capsicum baccatum. The sequence goes on from CM061550.1 coordinate 271,723,836, forward strand.
GTAAAGACTGCGCTATTTTAGGGCCATTTCTGAACTTAAACAAGTGTCACTTATGTAAAGCCACTTAAAAGGGTAAAGTACTACTTATCAAGAAATTCTTTATTCTCTCATCAGAATCCAACATCTCACATCACATTGAAGATATTTCATGATGACTCATTTCATCTAAGTCATCAAAAATATTTTTATTAATTAACTAATATACAGAATTAGTGGAGCTATTTTGTTGGTTCACATTGATGGAGTTTTACAGCTTGGTGAGTGCTTTATCATAAAAGCATCACTTTAAATTATGGGCATCTAGTTCATTATACTCCATTAATAGACCTAGAAAATGTAGAAGTCAAATTATTTAATAAATTTACATGTTTAAACTCATGCGTGAGGGAATATTATACTTTAATAAATGCATAAATAATTACCTTTTACCTAAAAATTACACCTATGATGATTGACATACAATAAAGAAAACAACTTCTCTAATTAATTTCATTTAAAAGAAAAATTAAAAGATGTATGCAATTTTTTTTGGTTAAACAAACAAACGTATTCTTATTCACGTAACCATCAAGAATACATTCAAATTTGTCTCTGCACTATTCAAAATTATTTAATTTTATCTGTCATTTTCATTTGATTCATTCATATTCTTGCCGTTAACAAATTATCATGTACTTTGGATTGCTACTAATAAAGCTCCAAGTTAAATGATGAGTGAACTCCAAGTTTGTTTGTTTGGGGGGGGGGGGTTGGGGTTAAAGGTGTCAAACGGGCCGGGCTGACCCGGCCCGACCCGACCCGGCCCGTAACACCAAACCGGACCGGTTTGACCCGGCCCAGAAAGCCCTAGGGCTTTAGGGTACCGGGTACCGGTCCGGTTTTTTAAAAAAATTGGGCCCGGTTAACCCGGCTCGGACCAACCCGGTCCAGGCCCGCCGGTTAACCGGCCTGGCCCGGCCCGGTAACCCAAAAAAATTAAAAAAAAAAAATAAAATAAAAAAAAATCTGTTGGGCCAAACTAGCCGTTGGCCCAACGGTAATATTACCGTTTTTGGGTCCAAACGGCTAGTTTGGGCCCATTTGATTAAAAAAAAATAAAAAAAAAATATAAAATATTTTTTAATCCTCAAAATAAATCTATAAATACCCTACAACTTCAAATCATTTCTCACACAATTTTTCAATCTCTCAAATCTCATTCTCTCTCAAATCTCAATTCTCAATTCTCAAATATTCAATATATTTAATTTCTTAAAGTGTTCACTTTAATTTTTTAATTTTTCGTTTACAAAGTAAGAGCGGAAGTTTCTAAAGTCGCAATCTTCGGATACTTCCAAAATTTGGTATTGTCGTTCCATCTCTTACGTTTAATTTTTATTTATTGTATTAATTGTTTAATATTTAATTTTGTTATATTTGTGTATTTTGAATATTTTTAGTTTAATTTAATTTATATTATGGATAAATTAAAAAACCTCGCTGCTAAAGGTGTTAAAATTTTTTGTCCCGGAAGCGGTAGTGGTAGTAAAAAGCGAATTATTAGCGGTAGAGGTAGTTCAAGTAATAGATATACCCGTGTGCCTTCGCCTCCGGTACCGCTTGGTACACCTTTTGAGGAAGAAATAGGTGTAGGTGCTCACGATATGGATTATGTAGAATTTCAAGAAAATTACGGTATAGAAGAAGAAAATGAAGTAGATGCAGTTAATGTAGACGAAGATGATGAAAATATTGCTGAAACACCCGCAGTAGGAGATGCTAACGTTAGATCTGAATCAGTTAATCTCCCTTCCCGTCCTCCCAGTGCCCCAAAACCCCGTAAAAGAACTAGTATTGCATGACAATTTTTTGAACGTATATCAGATATTGAGGTGCAGTGCAATATTTGTCAACAAATATATAAGCATAGAAGTGGCGGTAAGCAAGGGGGTACGGGTACGTTAATGAGACATATAGCTGAAGATCACAAAAGAGAGTTAAATATTGCAAAAGGTGGTGGGGATGTTGGTGGGTCAACGCAAACTAGAATGGACCCAACAACCGGTCAAGTAGCGAAAAAGTATAATAAATTGAGGGACCGGGAAGAAATAGCTAAAATGGTAGCTGTGGGTTGTTTGCCTTTTACTTTTCCTTCTTCTGATGCTTTTATCCGTTATATACAAGCAATTTATAATCCTATGTTTAATGGTATTCCTAGAACTACTTGTCGGTCTGATATTTTTAAACTCCATTCACAATATTGTTTTTATTTATCAACATTCTTAAAAAATATTCAATGTAGATTGTCCCTAACTTCTGATCTTGGTCGTGCTGTTAATAAAAATGATTATTTAACCGTTACTTGTCATTGGATGGATAGTAATTTCATAATGCAAAAACGTATTCTTGCTTTTTTATATGATGAAGATCGCAAACATACTGGACAATTTATTGCTGATTCTATTATTAAAATTGCCGGATATTATGGTATAGAAAATAAAATTTTATGTATTGCTTTTGATAATGCTTCTAACAACAAGAATGCTATAACAAAAATAAAATCTACGTTATCTCCACCCTTTCCTGAAATTTTCCATATTAAGTGTGCATGTCATATCTATAATTTAATTGTAAAAGATGGTCTTGACTTTTTTGAGGTTTATATTGAAAAAATTCGTCTTGCCGTAGGTTTCATTCAAGGAAATAATCGTAGAGCGAGAATTAAAGAATTTAAAGTTAAATGTCAAGAAAATGGACTTACACCGATTTTAATGCCTGAGGAAATTGATATTAGATGGAATTCTACGTATGAATTTTTAAAAACTTGTTATAAATATAGAATTCCTATTACACTAACTTTTAACCAACACTATGGTTCTTTTGCTGATTCTGCTGATTGCATGTTACATAATTCTGATTGGGTTATAATTAATGATCTTGTTAAGTTTTTAGAAAAATTTTATGTAGCTACGGTTGAATTTTCCGGTGCATACTATCCTACTGTTTGTAATATTTTGGCATATATAGCCGATATTTCTGGTTTGCTCCAACAATATAAAAATAAAGAAGGTTATAAAGAAGCTGTTGGCGCTATGTTTACGAAATTTAAAAAATATTTCTTCCCGATTCCCCCTATTTACTTGGTTGGTGCTATTTTAAATCCTTGCATGAAATTTAATCATATGTGTTACTTTAGTACTCTTATTTATGCTAACTTAGAAATAAATACTAACCGTGAGTCTGAACAAGAGCAGCCTGATTTGTGGACGGCTACGGCTGATGCAAAAGATTATATAGAAAAATTATATAATCACTATGCTGATTTATTTGATTCAGCCGTACCTACAAATATCAGTCCAACTGTCGCTCCTCATCCTCCCGAGGAGCCATCATCTTCTAAAAGGTCGGCACATAGTGGTTTTCCTGATTCGTTTTATGATTTAACTTGTTGGAACAGTGTGGATGAGAGAGCTTACACATCAACTTATCGGGAAGAGCTGAAATATTATCTGCGGACGCCACCAGAGGATCGCAGACGACGGATCAACTCGCTGGATTGGTGGAGAAATAATGAATCACAATATCCTGTACTTTCAAGATTAGCCAGAGATATCTTGAATGTTCCAATGTCAACCGTTGCATCAGAGAGCGCCTTCAGTCAGGGACGACAGCAGCTTGGAGACAACCGACACTCATTGGGAAGCAACGCAATGAATGTTTTAGTTTGCCTTAGAGATTGGATTAGAGCAGAAAGAAGAAACCAAGGAATGGAACCAGAGCCAAGCGACGACCTCAAACTTGAAGAAATAATGACTTCACGGGAGAACTCAACAGAATCAAGTCCAATGCATGGGTTTGCCCCCGTTGACTTCGACTATCCTATGCAAATTCCAATTAATATTAACATGAATGAGTTGGAAAAAATGATGCATAATTTATAGATTTTTCATTCATGTAAATTATAAATTTTGGATCATTTTGCAATCAATAAAATTCCACAAATTCATTCACTCCTTAGTCGTTGTTTTTTATTTTTTTTTATTTATCAATTTAAAGTTTTAATATCTTATATAGAAGTGTATATTTAATGTATACACGTGTATATATCTTCTATAGAAGTGTATATTTAATGTATACACGTGTATATATCTTCTATAGAAGTGTATATTTAATGTATACACTTGTATATATCTTCTATAGAAGTGTATATTTAATGTATACATGTGTATATATCTTTTATAGAAGTGTATATTTAATGTATACACGTGTATATATCTTCTATAGAAGTGTATATTTAATGTATACATTATATATATCTTCTATAGAAGTGTATATTTAATGTATACATGTGTATATATCTTTTATAGAAGTGTATATTTAATGTATACACGTGTATATATCTTCTATAGAAGTGTATATTTAATGTATACATGTGTATATATCTTTTATAGAAGTGTATATTTAATGTATACACGTGTATTCTATAGAAGTGTATATTTAATGTATACATTGTATATATCTTCTATAGAAGTGTATATTTAATGTATAGATTGTGTATATAGCGTATATATAGTGTATATTTGACCGGTTTTTATCCGGGTTTGACCGGTTTTGACCGGGTTTGACCGGGTTTTAGCGGGTTTGACCGGATTGGGTTAAGTGGGCCGGTTTCGGGTGGGTTTTATTTTTTTTACTGTGCGGCCCGGCCCGGCCCGGACCGGTTAAGGCCAAAACCGGCCCGTCACCGGCCCGTAACCCGGTTAGAGAGAGGGGACCGGTTCCGGATTGACCCGGCCCGGCCCGTTAGACAGACATAGTTGGGGTTGAGGGAATGGGAATAGTAACATATCCAAAGAATTATATAACTTTTAACAATGATTTGAATTTCCTTCAGTTTGGAGCTCAATTACAATCAAGGAAAATTATAGGAAGTTTTACTAATAGTACAGGTACTATCATACCCAAAATTTAAGGAAAAATAATATAAACACACACTTTAATTTATCATATTTATACAAATCTCCATTCTTACGAAGTAATTACAAAAATTTCAGCTAATTACGTATCTTCATTAGATGTATCGGAAGCTAATTACGTATCTCGACAGATCCAAAATTGAAAAAAATGTCTCAAGAGCTAATTATGTATCTTCACAAAGAAAAAAAATGTATCTTCGTTGGATGTATAATGTATCCCGACAGATCCAAAATAATTTATGTTTTTCGAGAGCTAATTATGTATCTTTACAAAAAAATGTATCTTCGTTAGATGTATCGAGAGCTAATTATGTATCTCGACAGACTCAAATTTAGAATTTTTTCAGTAATTATGAAAAATATCAGATTTTTTTGTATTTAAGCTTCAAACTTTCGGGATTTATGTTGTTTGTCCAAAATTTAATCCGATCAAAGTTGCTAGATTTTGAATAGCAGGGCAAAGTTAACTCTTTTACCTTTAAATAAACTAAGCATAATCTTATCTTTAATATAATTTATAACAAAGAGAAATCGTACTGATAAGGAGAATTGTAATTGCATACATTAACATATGAGTTCTGTTAGTTCACGTTCAAAATGGACGTGTGGAAATGGTCCTCTACTTTAGGATCAATTGAAACTTTCATTTATCCCATTATTTGAAACTATTCTAAAGAAACTATCTCATTTTATCAGATAATAACTGCTCCAATAACTGTTTTTTTTAATGGAGGAACAATATAAATGTGAACTCTCCATACCATCTTAGGAGTGAGCTTTGAGTGCTTAGAAGACTCTTTTGCCGCCGCCAACTCCGCCAACTCCAATTCCTCGTGACAGTGATTGAATGTATGTCAATCTTATATACATATATATATATATCATCTTTTGTATATAGGCATCCTCACAATGTGCACATGCCTCTATCATGGTTATATTTGTTACATAATCATTTACCAATATAATATGATATACGTGGGGTTAATAAGGACCAAAACAAAACATGTGAAAAACGATATACTCCCTCGAATGACCTACTTTCACTTGACATAAAGTTTAAGAAAATAAAGAAGATTTTTGAATCTTGTGGCCTTAAATTAAAGTAGTGTCAAATGTATCAAAATACCCTTTTATCTTGTGGTCATAAACATATCATGTGGAAAGTTGAAATTCAAATATTGCCAAAAAAGGAAAGAGATCATTCTTTTTGAAACGAATTAAAAAGAAAAGTAAGTTCTTTTTTAAACGGAGGAAGTATTGGGTAAAATTGTCTCTTCACCTAGTGAAAAAACAAGTTATTGAAAAGAGACTGTGTGTATGTATATATTTATTCCTTTTGGATAAATTCCATAAGCTTTTAATTATTTATATTATCAAGTAATATAAAATATTGTTGTATTATATTCATATTTGGCTTATAAATATGATTCCGATTTAATAAGGAATTACCTTGCTCTTCCACTCTACATCATCTTCAACATGGCTATGAAACATTCTTTACTCAAAGTTGCTGTTTTCTTCACAATTCTCCTTACTGCTACTGCAGGTTATAACTCTTATCCCCCCCCCCCCCTCCCCTCCCGCCTCCATATTCGTACTATCTTATTCTTTAATTATATTATTATGTGTATTTTATTTGTCCTAGTTGTCGTATTACTTGTCACGTCGTTGATATTATTCTTTTCTTCATTCTTTTATTTCTTTGTTATGATTTGAGAGTGGCGTTGCCACATATGTAGTGAAGGGCAGCTAGTCAAAGACCTTTTATTGAAAAATATACTACGTATATAAAAATTATATGAAATATATAGGTTAAAAATTATTTTTCATATGAATATATTAAATGTTGAACATCCTTAAGGAAATTTTTGTTTTTGCTACTGTGCTTTGTTTTACTTACGTCGAGGGTCTATCGAAATCAGTGTTTCTACCTTTTAAAGGTAGGAGTACTTTAAGGTCTGCATATACATACCACTCACCCCTGATCCCACTAGTAGAATTATATTATTGGACATATTCTTTATTCTTTAGAAAATTAAAAGTGTATATAAAATTGTATAAAGTATATATATGATCAAAAATTAATTTAACAAAGTTTCTGATTTCTCAACGACACACCAATCGAAAAGTTTATTTTCGGACTGAAATAAATTTCTAGGAAAAATTAGGTTAAGGATGGCTTTGTTGTTACAAAAATTTCAAAAAGTGTCTTTACTGCGTTATTTACATAACTTAGGCTTAAATAATACTAGAAAATATAGGATAAATATAATAGAATATATTTTGTACTATTACTACAACAATCCGGTGCAATCCCCACAAAGTAGGATTTGGAGAGGGTAGAGAGTGTACGCAGACCGTACCACTACCTTAGAGGTAGAAAGGATATTCCCGATAGACCCTCAACTCAAATAAAAAACAATCTAAAGCAGTATGGAGAAAGAAATAATCGGAATGAAGACAACAACAGGATAAATTATCCTAGATAGTTATAACATGATACAATGATAATCGAAGTGTAAAAGCCACAACGAATAACCAAACTCAAAGAACAAGAAACTATAAGAGAAATACAACTCATAGTATGGTTAATAGTAAAGAAGAAAAAGTAAGACAACGCTCAACTATCTAACTAATCCCCTATCCTAATTTGTGCCTCCATAACTTCTCATCTAAGGCCATGTCCTCGGTAAGCTGAAGCCGTGTTATATCTTGTCTAACCACCTCTCCCAATACTTCTTCGGCTTACCTCTAGCCCTCTTTGAAACCATCTCCAATATTTTGTACTACTATATATATTTAACTTAATGTTGTTTATAATTGTAATTTCATATATGCAGTTGATTTGTCTGGAAACTCAAAGATGAGCAAAGCAATGGCACTATATGGAGGGTTGCCTCTATCAATATCAATGATGAAATTATTAGTTCCAAATGACTTTGCCATGACTTGTCATGTGGCTTGTAGATCTAATAGTGACTGTGCTGGTGCTTGGTTATGCCATTGGTGTTGGCCTCATGAAAATCCAACTTGGGGTTATACTGAGTATTGGTGTAGCATGTTGCCTGATTAAAGAATAATTAATAGTGCTAATTAATTATTTACTCCTTTAAATTAAGTAATAGTTATATGTATGTGTTAAGAGTGATGATTATATGGCTTATATATGTTATAAATAATTAGTGTGTAAGTGTTGAAAGTTAGAAGGGATTAGAGAAAGGTCCTAATTCACCGATGTGAGTCATTTGTGAAATGATAGAGGTATATCAGCTCCAAATCGCAAAGTTAAAGAGTAAATCAAGAATAAGGACCTTTTTCCAAAATGAGAATTATGTAATACACACTTTAAATGACAATGATGTGTTGTATGTGTGTTGAGAGATCTGATGATGTACTATATAGTTCAAGTAGTATTGATGTACTATGTGTTAAAAGAGTGTTATGTAATATATGTATTTCAAATAATAGTGATGTGTATGTGTTGTGTGTGTTGATAATGCATTGGATATTAAAGTATTGAATCCTAACTTCTTTTGATCATCTACTACCATATCTATATTCCCAATATGAATACAATATTGTGTATGTGTTAAAAGAATGTTGAGTAGAGCTGGCAAAATGAACTTGACCTTTGAGGCCAACCAACTTGATCAGCTCACTATATATTAGAGTTGGGTTGAGTTATGAGTTTTGAGCCTATTTAATATTGAAGCTTACAAACCCAGCTTAAGTTTCATTGAGGTTGGGCAAGGTTGGCCTGTAGGCCAAAAGACTTTTAATTTAAATTTAAATTTAAATTTAATCAAAGGAACTTAAAATTAATATATTATACTCAATAGATCATAATATCTTACAAAATACTTTGTTTATTTAGTGTTAAATCCTACTCATCAAATATAGATATTCCATTCATGATTGCTATTCAATTTAAACTTAAAATTTATAGAAAATTGTGAACAAAAAAAATTTAAAACCATAAATAGTGATTATCGAATAAGTTCTAGCTAGTATCTTATGCAATATTTTACACATTTAATGTTAAATCTTTATTACTAGAATTTTTTTACCACAAATATTATATAGAAAATTGCATTCATTATGAAATGTTTAAGCACGAGTTGCTACTCAAAATCAATTGTACGATTTAACTCAAATTCAAAGCAAGAATATTTGTAAGTGAATTTAAATATTATTATTTGATATATAGCTTTTTGATAATGTTTAACTAATTAAATTTTTATATGAATTTAGATGAAGGTGATGTTAGTTAAGACAACTTTATCCACGAATTCAAATGTGCTTGATGATGTAATAGTGTAGAATATGCTATAAGTTATCAGAGGATTATGTACTTAAATATAATTGTTAGAGTTGTGATCCAAATTATGTTGAGCTGACCCTGAAAGTTTTGCGGTGCGACTTATATTTGTGATTTTCAATGAGGTCTCTGGTGGTAGCCAAGTTTGAGCATTGCTTAGACTTGGTTGGTGTTAGAAGTTGAGATGTGCCCTTAAGGGCTTTTATGAAAGAGGTGGAGAGTTTGTCTTGAAATTGATTTAAGTTATGAATTAGAATTCGTGTCAAGGTAGAGATTGTTATAGTTGTGACCCGAATTATGTTGAGTCGGCCCTAAAAGTTTCATGGTGTGACCTATATTTGTGATTTTCAATGAGGTCTATGGTGTTAGCGTGATAGGCCCGATACCGGAGCCCACCACTGATCTCGATGGGGGTGCGGGGGCAAAGCCCCGCGATTTGGATCTTTATGGTTTTTGGCCTAGGACTTATTTGTATGCACATATTATATAAGTGAATTTAGTGGATTATTTTGTGTATTTCAGGAATTTTGTCATTCTCCACATTGTACTCCTCTCCTTTCATAGTGAAAGTCCTCTGCCTCTGCCTGTGGTTTTTCACGCAAGGGTTTTACGTAAATCTGTATGTTTTTTTTTCTTTCTACTTGTGGTTTGCTTTATTTCTTCCCGATTTCTAAAAAACTGGTATCAGAGCTTGGTCGATTGTTTTCTCAGAGATGATAACTATGAAGTATGATATTTCGTTGTTGGATCGCAACATCAGATTTTTTTTATGGCAGGTTAAGCTATGGGCTGTGCTCGTGCAGATGATATGGACGATGCGCTACTAAGGTTTGATCACATGCCCTCGTCGTGGATAGATGATGATAAACGGCGTAAGGATTAAAAGGTTCTATCACAGATCCACCTTTACTTATCCAATCAGATTCTATAGGATGTTTTGAAGGAGACCACTACCGCTGCGTTGTGGTAGATCCTAACAAGTAAGTTGCATCTTAAACAACGACTTTATTCCCATTATATGTTTGACGGTGCATCTTTGGAATATCACCTGTCTGTCTTTAAAGAAATTGTCTTTGATTTAGAGACTCTGGAGGTTAAGTATGATGAGAAAGATTTAGGGTTGATTTTGTTGTGTTCATTGCCTACATCATACACGAACTTTAGGAATATGATTTTATATAGTCTTGATACCCTGACCATAGATAAAGTCTATGATGCGTTGTTCTCTAAGAAGAAGATGAAGCATCTTGTGAATGGGTCGGAGACTCAAGGAAATGGTCTCATTGTTCGAGGAAGGACTCGCGAAAGAAACTCTAGGGGTGGGTCATGATAGGTTTAGGTCCAAATACAAAAACAGAAACAAAAATTGTAATTATTGCAAGAAGAAGGGTCATATCAAATCCGAGTGGAAGCTACTTTTTTTTTTATAGAAAAGAGAAGCTACAAAATCGAAGGAAAACCAACCAGAGAATTTCGGTGGAGCCAGCTTTGTAGAAAATGGTGGTAGTGATGGAGAACTCTTGGTAGTTTCTGATGGTAACTCCAAACCTTGTGAAGATTGGATTTTTAATTCAGCTTGCACATTTTATATGTCTCGTAATCGGGATTGGTTTATAATATATGAAATAATTTCTAAAGGTGCTGCGTTGATGAGAAATAACACACCTTGTAAGATAGCTGGTATTGGAACAATCAGGATCAAGATGTTTGATAAGGTTGTGAGGATACTTGGTGATGTGCAGTATGTCCCAGACCTGAAGAGAAATTATATTTCTTTGAGTACTCTTGATTCGAACGGTTATAAGTACACTGGTGAAGGTGGAGTCCTGAAGGTTACTAAATGTGCTCTTGTTGTGATGAAGGGACAGAGAAAGTCTGCAAATTTGTATGTCCTGCAAGGCTCTCCTGTTATAGGTGATGCAACTGTTTCTACCTTCTTCCTATCATAAAGTAATGTTGCTAAACTTTGGCATATGCGCCTGGGGCATATGAGTAAATACAAGATGGCTGAACTAAGAAAGAAGGACTTCTTGATTGGCAGAGTATTACCAAATCGGAGTTCTCTGAGAACTATATTTTCGAGAAGTCGAAGAGAGTTAGATTCACTAACGGCATCCACTCAACTAAGGGCACACTTGATTACATTCATTCTGATCTCTGGGGTCCTGCTAGAGTACCTTCTAGAGGAGACACTAATTACTTGTTGACTATTCTAGAAAAGTTTGGGTGTCCTTTCTAAAGCAAAAGAATGATGTGTTGCCTACTTTCAAGGAGTGGAAGACTATGATTAAAAAGCAGACAGGAAAATAGGTAAAATGCCTTCGGACCGATAATGGTTTAGAGTTCTGTTCTAATAAATTTAATGCTTTGTGCAAGTTAGAAGGAATTGTGAGGCACTTGACAGTTCTTCATACTCCTCAGCAGAATGGTGTGTCCGAACAAATGAATAGGATTATAATGGAGAAGGTGCGTTGTATACTCTCTAATGCTAGTTTACCCAAGTCTTTTTGGGCTGAAGCTTCTTCTACAACTTGCCTTCTTATTAACCGCTCTCCCTCAGTCGCGATTGATAAAAAAAACTCCACAAGAGATATGGTCTAGTACTCCTGCTAGTTATTCTGATTTGAGGATATTTGGATGTCCTATGTATGCTCATGTTGATAATGAAAAGTTGGAACCTAGATCTTTCAAGTGCTTATTTATGGGTTATAAGCCTGGTGTTAAAGTTATAAGTTTTGGTGTCTAGAAAGCATAAAGATTATAATTAGCAGGGATATTGTGTTTAATGAAAATGCCATGCTTCGGGCTCCTTCCGAATCTATTGTTTCGCCCCCAGATGAGCTTAGTGACATAAATCAGTAAAAGTCAACCACCCATGTTGAATTGCAGATTGGAGCAAAGTCTACACCAGTGCCTACTTCTCAGTCTAGCCTGAAGATACAGAGTGATACTATTTTTTCTTCACTATAGTGGCACCATAATATTCTATTGCTAAAGACAGGCCTAAAAGAAATATTAGACCTCCTCAGAAGTATGCTGAAGATGATTTGGTTGCTTATGCATTGAGTGTAGAAGAAGGTATTGATTCCGGTGAAGATCCTTCTTCTTACTCAGAGGCAGTTAGTTGTGATGATTTCGGCCGATAGATGATTACTATGCAGGAGAAGATAGAATCACTTCATAAGAATGACACATGGGATCTGGTGAGATTGCCTAAAAATAATAAAGCTATCCGTTGCAAGTGGGTATTAAAAAATAAAGAAGGAACATCGGGAGTTGAAAATGCTAGGTACAAAGAAAGACTAGATGGTAAAGGTTACAGTCAGGTTCCAGGTATCGACTTCATAGATATATTTTGTCCAGTTGTAAAGCATAGTTCGATTCGAACATTGCTTGGTATTGTGGCCATGCATAATCTTGAGCTTGAGCAGTTGGATGTCAAAACTGCATTCTTACACGGAGAACTTGAGGAGGACATCTGTATCCAGCAACCAGAGGTCTTTGTAGTCTTAGGAAAGGAGGACTATGTATACTTGCTGAAAAAGTCTCTTTATGGGTTACAACAGTCGCCCAGGCAGTGGTATAAGAGGTTTGATTCATTTATGACCTCTCATATATTTTAGAGGAGCAACTATGATAGTTGTGTCTACTTCCAGGAGGTAAGTGATGGTTCATTCATCTATCTTCTCTTGTATGTTGATGACATATTGATTACAGCAAATGATATGAGAGAGATAATTAAAGTCAAAGCCCAACTCAGTAAGGAGTTTGATATGAAGGATCTAGAAGCAACAATGAAGATTCTTGGTATGGATATGTTGAGGGATAGAAAGAATCGTAAGTTATACTTGATTCAGAAAAGATATATTAAAAAGTGCTTCACAGGTTCAATATGCAAAATGCCAAGCCTGTAAGTACTCCATTGGAAGCTCACTTCAAACTCTCGACCACTTTATCTCCAAAGAAAAATGATAAGCGTGACTATATGTCTCGAGTTCCATACTCTAGTACCGTCAGGTCTCTTATGTATGTAAGGGTGTGTTCTTGACCATATTTATCTTATGCTGTCAGTGCAATTAGCAGATACATGACAAATTATGGGAAAGAACATTGTAAAGCAGTTTAGTGGATTTTCAGATACTTACATGTATCTGCTGATGTTTGTTTCAGTTTGGGCGAAATAGAGATGGAGTAATCGGGTATGTTGATTCTGATTTTGCAGGATACCATGATAAAATGAGGTCCCTTATAAGCTATGTTTTCACCATTGGTGGTTGTGCTATCAGTTGGAAAGTTACTTTACAGACTACGGTTGCTTTGTCAACTACTAAGTACATGGCTATTATAGAGGCTTTCAAGGAAGCCATTTGGTTGAAGGGTCTCTTTGGTGAACTTAACAAAGACTTATATATTACTACGGTCTTTTGCAATAATCAGAGTGCCATCTTCCTTACGAAAGATCAGATGTTTTACGAGAGGACCAAGCACATTGATGTTCATTATCATTTTGTCCGTGAAATTATTTCTTGTGGTGATATTGTGGTAAGCAAGATTAGTACTTATAATAATCCTACTGATATGATGACCAAGACACTACCAAGTGCCAAGTTTGAGCATTGCTTAGACTTGGTTGGTGTTACCTGTTGAGATGTTCCCTTAGGAGTTTTTGTGGAAGAGGTGGAGAGTTTGTCTTGAAATGGATTTGAGTTCTGAATTAGAATTCGTGTCAAGGTGGAGATTGTTAGAGTTGGGACCCGAATTATATTGAGCGGGCTTTGACAGTTTCGCGGTATGACTCATATTTTTATTTTCACTGAGGTCTGTGGTGGTAGCGTAGGGATCAGGCCTATGACTTATTTGTATGCACGTATTATATAAGTGCATTTAGTGGGTTATTTTTTGTATTTCAGAAATTTTGTCATTCTCCACATTGTACTCCTCTCCTTTCATAGTGTCCTCTCCTTTCATAGTGAAACTCCTCTACCTCTGCTCGTGATTTTTCCCGCAAGGGTTTCCACATAAATCTGTGTGTTCTTGTTTTCTTTATGCTTGTGGTTTGCTTTATTTCTGCCCAATTTCTAATAGTAATGTTGACAAATTGCCATACTTATATGTCTAAATAGGGGTGTACATGACCGGGTCAGTTTGAATTTTTTAAATATCAAACCAAATTATTTTCATTGGGTTCTTAAATCTACAAACATATAAATAATTTGTGCTTCAAATATTTCTTTAGACCCAGCAGAATAGAACTACCTTAGGTGTTCCTTAAGAAATAACACTAAATATTAAATAAAAAAATAAACTTAGGTTATGTATTTATACAAAACTAAAGAATAAATATCCAACATTATTGTCATTTCTAGTGTTATAGCATTTGTATTGATTTGGGCTTTATTTGAGTTTGTAGTATCTATGGGCTATAAAACTAGTTCGACCATTCAAAATTCTAAGTTTAAACTTAAAATGATACGTTCAAAGATAAAAACAATGAAAAAGTGTAAGAAACATTTATAAATTATATCATAGTAAATATTTTTATGCATTAAATATTTTTTAAAATTGTACATTTGTAATATCGGGTAGGTGGTGGTGAACTCGGGCTTCCCGAAGAAGGACGACCACCTGATATTTTCTTGTAGTTGTGGCTGTGGGCGGTGATGGTTGGATAGGGTCATGTCCGAGGAGGTTGGGGTGTGGGGCTGTTGTGGGGGCAGGGGATGAGGAAAGGGCGGGAGTGGGAGGGAGGCCAAGGTTTGGCCTCAGGGGTGGTAGAGGAAGACGTGTGGATAGTGAGGGTAGGTTGAGGGTTGGGTCTTGGAATATAGGGACCCTTCAGGGTAAGTCCATAGAGCTTGTGAATATTCTTAGAAAGAGGAGGATTAATATTGCGTGTGTTCAAGAGACCAAGTGGGTAGGGTCTAAGGCTAGGGATGTGGATGGTTACAAGCTGTGGTACTCTAGGAATGAGAGGCATATGAATGGAGTTGGCATATTAGTAGATGAAGAGCTTAGAGATCAGGTAGTAGAGGTGAAGATGATCAACGACAGGTTGATGACTATTAAGTTGGTCATTGGGGGATTTACCCTGAATGTGTGTAGTTCTTATGCGCAGCAAGTGGGCTTGGAGGGGGAGGAGAAAAGGCGGTTTTGGGAGTCTTTGGATGAGGTGGTGAAAGGCGTGCCTAGCTCAGAGAAGATTGTTGTAGCAGGAGATTTCAACGGGCACATCGGGGCGTTACCGGGAGGCTTTGGTGATGTGCATGGTGGTTTTGGTTTTGGGGAAAGAAATGAAGAGGGGGCTACTCTATTGGATTTCGCGAGGTCCTTTGGGCTGGTGGTTGTGAACTTGGGCTTCCCGAAGAAGGACGACCACCTGATCACCTTTCGAAGCGCGATAGCCAAGACCCAGATTGAATTTTTATTGCTTAGGAAAGGGGATAGGGTGTTGTGTAAGGACTGTAAGGTCATCCCGAGTAAGAGCCTTTCGACCCAACATAGGCTCTTGGTTATGGATTTGGGTATAAAGAAGAATAGAAAGAGGAGGGGTGAGTAGTGTCGACCTAGAATTAAGTGGGGCGGCTTGACACCAGTGAATGCGTGGGAGAGAGGGGAGAAGTTGGCGGGAATGGGGGTGTGGGATTGTAGGGGGGACGTGGATAGTATATGGGATAGGGTGGCTAGGTGCATCAGGGAGAATGCAAGTGTGGTATTGGGTGTTTGTAGGGGCCGGGCCGGGCATCATCGGGGGGATTAGTGGTGGAATGAAGAGGTTAAGAAGAAAGTGGGGACCAAGAAAGGGGCGTATGCTAAGTTAGTTGAGAGTAAGGACGAACAAGAGAAGTGGGTGAATAGGAAAGAGTACAAGCTAGCTAAGAAGGAGGCTAAGTTAGCAGTTACGGCGGCTAAGACGACCGCTTTTGAGAGCTTGTATATAGGGTTACAGGGGAAAGAAGGGGAGAAAAAGTTGTTTAGGCTCGCTAAGGCTAGGGAGAGGAAGGGTCGGGACCTCGACCAGGTGAGGTGCATTAAGGGGGAGGACGGTACAGTGTTGGTGGAGGACAGCCACATTAAGAATAGATGGCAGTCGTACTTTGATAGGCTCTGGAATGACAAAGGGGATAGAGCTATTGTGTTAGGGGAGCTGGAGCACTCAGAGGAGTGTCGGGATTTTAGTTATTGTAGACGTTTTAAGGTAGAAGAGGTTAGAGAGGCTGTTCGCAGGATGCGAAGGGGTAGGACGACGGGGCCGGATGAGATACCGGTGGAGTTTTGGAAGTTCGCTGGAGAGGCTGGTGTAAGGTGGTTGACTGGATTATTTAACGAAATCTTCAAGACGACAAAAATTCCCGAGGCTTGGAGGTGAAATACCATGATCCCTCTCTATAAGAATAAGGGTGACATCCAGAGTTGCAATAACTATAGGGGGATTAAGTTATTGAGTCACTCTATGAAGATTTAAGAGAGAGTGGTCGAGGTGAGGATGAGATGGATAGTGTCTATTTCGGAAAACCAGTTTGGATTTATGCCTGGCCGCTCGATGACGGAGGCAATTCACCTGGTACGGAGGCTGGTGGAACAATATAGGGAAAGGAAGAAGGACCTGCACATGGTGTTTATCAACCTGGAGAAGGCATACGACAAAGTCCCCAGGGACGTTCTTTGGAGATGCTTGGAGGTGAGTGGAGTCCCGCTGGCATATATCAGAGCAATTAAGGACATGTATGATGGAGCGAAAACTCAGGTGAGGACGGCGGGAGGAGACTCAGAGCATTTCACTGTCTTGACAGGATTGCATCAGGGATCTACTCTTAGTCCCTTTTTGTTTGCTTTGGTGATGGATGTGTTGACGCGGCATATTCAAGGGGAGGTGACTTGGTGTATGATTTTTGCAGATGATGTCGTTTTGATTGATGAGATGCGAGGGGGTGTGAATGACAAATTAGAAGTGTGGAGACAAACGCTTGAGTCTAAAGGGTTGAGGTTGAGCAGAAGCAAGACAGAGTATTTGGAATGCAAGTTTAATGATGTGAGGCAGGAGAATGAGGTGGTAGTGAAGTTGGAATCACAAGAGGTATGTAAGAGGGATAGTTTCAACTATCTCGGGTCCGTGATCCAGGGTAACGACGATATTGACGAGGATGTCTCACACCGTATTGGGGCGGGATGAATGAAGTGGAAGCTCGCGTCGGGGGTGTTGTGTGATAAGAAGGTGCCGCCCAAGCTTAAAGGCAAATTCTATAGGGCGGTAGTCCGTCCGGCCATGTTGTATGGAGCGGAGTGTTGGCCTGTTAAGAACTCCCATATCCAAAAAATGAAGGTGGCATAAATGCGAATGTTGCGTTGGATGTGTGGGCTGACTAGAGGGGATAGAGTTCGGAACAAGATTATCAGGGAGAAGGTTGGTGTGGCTCCAGTGGAGTATAAGATGCGGAAAGTCCGATTGAGATGGTTCGGACACGTGATGAGGAGGGGCATGGATGCCCCGGTTCGTAGGTGTGAGAGGCTAGCGTTGGATGATTTTAGGCGGGGTAGGGGTAGGCCGAAGAAGTACTAGGGTGAGGTGATTAGGCGGGACATGGAGCAGTTACAGCTCACCGAGGACATGACCCTAGATAGGAAGATCTGGAGGACGCGAATCAGGGCAGAAGGCTAGGGTCAGTTTGGGTCGCTAGTGTAGAGAATTACTTGGTTGGGGTATTATTCTTGTTATGATACCTTGTTCCATGTTTTATTACGAATCTGTGTGCTTTTGTTTGTTTTTATTACTTATGGGTGCCGTATTTATGTTATGAAATCTTGTTCTGTGTTTTACTATGTATTTGTGTGGTATCTCGTGTCTTGAGCCGGGGGTCTATCGGAAACAACCTTTCTACTTCTTTAGAGGTAGAGGTATGGACTGCGTACATCTTATCCCCCCTCCCCCAGACCCCACTAGGTGGGAATACACTGGGTTTGTTGTTGTTGTTGTAATATCGGGTAGGTAATATATGGTTTGATCTTTTTTAGTTTAAATAAAAACAAATCAATTATAGTCGAATTTTTTTCCAACACCAAATTAAGTCAAGCCAAACCATTAGTTAGGTTTTTTTGATTTGACTCGACTAGCGATTTGATGCGATTTGCAGTTTGATTTTATTCACCCCTATGTCCAATATAGATTGAAAAAAAAAAATCTAATGAAAAAAGAAAGACCGGTAAAAATGTAGGGCTAGCCTGTCCCAGCTTGCGATCCTTTTATGGCTGAATTGGACCATCTATTTTAATGCCCATTTAAAACGAAGGGTCAATCCATTCTAGCCCATTAAATTCTTCAATCCGTGAAGCTTGAATGAGTTGAATTGATCCAGCCTGTTTTGAGAGCTCTAGTGTTGAGCCTGTAATATATGTATTTCAAATAATAGTAATGTGTATGTGTTTTGAGTGCTCATTATATACTATATGGTTCAAATACTATTGATGTGTGTGTACATGCGTCGATGGTGTTGATTATGTATTGGATATTAAGTATTCTAGCTCTTGTCAATTACTAGAGATAATACTCCATTACCCCCTGAACTATATCCAAAACGGCAGAGACACACTTCAACTTAAAGAGGGTCCTATTACCCCTGAACTAATTAAAAGTTTAATTTTGACACCCTTAGTGCCTACGTGGGACAACACATTGAAGTGTCCACGTAGGCACACGTGTGTGCCACGTATGTGCCACGTAGGCATTAAGGGTGTCAAAATTACACTTTTAATTAGTTTAGGGAGTAATAGGATCGACCCCCTTTAAGTTGAGTTGTGTCATAGCCGTTGTGAGTATAGTTTAGGAGGGTAATAGGATATTTTCTCCAATTACTATATTAATGTATTTTCTATTCTTGTACAATTGGAAATTAGAATTTGTAATCTTAATTTCTCTTCATCTACAATGAACATATCTATATTCCACATATATAAATACAATAAAATTTGAGGTTTTCTATTACATTGTTTTCTTGAAAAAAATGCTAATGTTAATATGGTATCACTTCAAGTAGTTTGTAATATGGTATCCTATAAATTATCAATGACAAACAAATGAGTAGTTTATCTTCAATTTTATATGGGATGCTCATGGCGTATACGTGTTGGATGAATCAAATCCTTATTGAATTTATTTTTTTATTAGATGAAGGTTGCACATGTTCTGCAGTACCCCCGTGAATACTTTTTCGGTATAAAAAGGTGTTAATGTTAAGTACCCAGTTATTCAATCGATTGATTGACAATAATACCTACAACTTCCCCCAACTCAACCACATCGCCATGAGTTGGACTCCGGTCATAACATAATCGATAAATCCAAGATGTACTCCTACAAGTAAAGAGAGTTCAAATAGAGATTGATTGTGCTCGAAAGGTTATGAATTGATTTACAAGTCCTTTGCGAATGTCTTGATTTCTAGTGGCAATACATTACGAACCCATGTATATATCATCTGCTAATACATGGTCAATTAATGTTTGACTAAAAATCCTTTTGGACATCATTCCATTCCGAAGACTTACAAAAATATCTCGAGCGGTGACACAATCCGTTCGATATACAACAATGTGTTGAACTACTTCAACAAGTCTGCGAGTGCGCTCCTACTTGGTGTTCAATTCTAGTTGAAATATTAGAATAGTATTTGCATTGCAATATGCAAAATACTTTAGTTAGTAGCCACATGATTGAGTTTGTGAGCTTGGTTGAGGGGTTTCATTTATTTATCAGAGGCTGGGACTGAAAGACTCCACTAGCCATTACTTTTCAAGATAAATATTGCAAATTATATGTTTTGTATCAGTAGTGTATGTGATGTATATATATTTTTGATACATAACTATACATTATATACAGATGATTATACACTATTTATATTTACATATATATGTAATAGTTTTACTGTGAAAAAAGTTAGTATGTATTCTTCATGAATATATTCTTCAGGGTTCGTAAAACCTGTGGAAAAAGAGAGTAATTTGCACTTTTGTACCTATGTTGTGTTTATCTTTGATTTTTCACTCAAACAAAAATTTTATTTTTTTTATGGGACATAAGTTTATATTTTTCACATGATAATATCGTATAAATTATGTTCTCCGTCCTTAAAGAACTTATGTTATGCTAGATATAAAATCGATTTTTGAAGGATAAAAATTAAAAAGTAGCCCATTAAAAGGTAAAAAAAATAAATTTATCTCTGGCATCAAGTTCAAAAAACGTTATCAAAAGAGCATATATTTCATTCCTTTAGAATCATATTTTATTCTTTAACTTTTTAATTAATTCATAGTTATCAACTATAAATCAACATTCTATATTAATTATCAAAAATAAATAAATATTCTAGATTGGAGTGACATGTCAACATTATCATTCACTGGTTTTGCCTATAAATATGATTCCAATATAGTAAGAAATAATTAGGATGTATATTACTCTTACAATAAATTAGCAAAATATGGATATGAAATTACACTCTTCACTTAAGTTTTTTATCTTCTTTACCATTCTCCTTACTGCCACTGCTGGTAATTATTATCACTCCATCTTCCAATTATATACATACATACATACATACATACATATAAATACACACACGATACTTGACAGAAAGGTGTGGAGGATACAGATTAGGCAGAGGGTTAGTAGGGAAGAGTGTTTTGTTTGTATTTGTGCCTGTACTTTCTTATAGTCTCTCGTTCATTGTGTTTTGGTGATGTCTATGATTTTTGTATAACTAGTTTATAGTATTACCTCGTGGGTGTTTTGTTTCTTTTATTATCTAGTTGTGTGATATCCCTTTTTGTTGTTTGCTTTTATGGTTTTTCTTTTTGTTATACCGTTATCTGTCCTGAGCCGAGGTTTATCTGAAACAACCACTCTAATTTATATGAGATAGCGGTATGGATTGCGTACACTTTACCCCAGACAGTGGCAGAGCAAATATTTTAGCTAAGAGGGTTCAAAGTCAAAAAATGTGAACAAAAGAATTAGTCGAAGGAGTTCAATGCCCGCTATATGTACATGAAAAATAATTTTAAGCTTGTACAAATAGGATAATTTTCTGTCGATCCGAACCCCCTCACTATTAGCTAGCTCCGCCACTGCCTCCTGACCCCACTTTGTGGGAATACACTAGATAAGATATATATATATATATATATATATATATATAATGTTTACATATGGCTGTGAAACCATATTTTTGAAGGACCTTTCTCATAAAAAAATCCTTAATTATTAACGATGTTTATAAATATATAATTATTGTTTAGTCAAAATTTTGTATATGCAGTTGATATGTCTGGAACCCCAGGGGTGAATAAAGCAATGGCACTAGGGAGTTTTCCACTATATATGTAAAAGTATTATTGTGCTTGTAATCTTGTAGACGTATCATTTGAGTAAATTTTTTGATGTATAGTACTAGTATTAGTGTGCTTGTAATCTTGTAAAAGTATCATGTATTATATTTGTATGGTTTTCACCAATCCCATGTTATGTACTATTATAAAAGAATAGTCAATATTGTTATCGTTGTAGCATGTTGCCAAATTGAAGAATATTATTACAGTATTTTAAAGAAATAGTATCGAATAAAGTGAAACAATTCGATGGAGTATTAGTGTTTGAATAAACTTTCTATGTATCGTACAAGTATTAGTGTGTTTGTAATCTTTTAAATGTATCATTAAGTAAACTTTTTATGTATAGTACAAGTATTAGTGTGTTTGTAATCTTGTAAATGTATCATGTACTATATTTGTATCGTTTTCACCAATCCCATGTTATTTACTATTATAAAAGAATAATCGATATTGTTATCGTTGTAGCATGTTGCCAAATAAAAGAATATTATTATAGAGTTTAATTTAAAGAAATAGGATCGAATAAAATGAAACAACTCGGGGGAGTATTAATACTAGAATAAACTTTCTATGTATAGTAAAAGTATTAGTGTGGTTGTAATCTTGTAAATGTATTATGTACCATATTTGTATCGTTTTTATCAATCCCATGTTGTGTACTATTAAGAAAAGAATAATCAATATTGTTATTGTTGTAGCATGTTTCCAAATTAAAGAATATTATTACAGGGTTTTAAAGAAATAATATCGAATAAAGTGAGACAACTCGAGGGTGTACCAATACTTGAACAAACGTTTTATGTATAGTAGAAGTAATAGTGTGTGCTTGTAATCTTGTAAAAGTATCATGTATTATATTTGTATGGTTTTCACCAATCCCATGTTATGTACTATTATAAAAGAATAATCAATATTGTTATCGTTGTAGCATGTTGCCAAATAAAAGAATATTATTACATAATTTTAAAGAAATAGTATCGAATAAAGTAAAACAATTCGAGCGAGTATTAATATTTGAATAAACTTTTTATGCGTAGTACAAGTATTAGTGTGCTTGTAATCTTGTAAATGTATCATTGAGGAAATGTTTTATGCATAGTACAAGTATTAGTGTGCTTGTAATCTTGTAAACGTATCACTGAGTAAACTTTTTACATATAGTACAAGTATTAGAGTGGGATTGTATGTTAGCTCAAAAAGTAAACCACCAGTGCTTTGAGCCAAAGTCATATATGCCCTCAGATCCCTTTTCAGAATCCTATGACAGACTGTGACATAGATTTAGAAGTATGAACCCATAAGTTTAACAGTAGGAGAATAGGGATAGAGTTATCTGGATTTAGTACATTAAGTATCCATGGGGAAAGTTGTATGAGAGGTGAGATAGTAAACTTGAAACAGTGTATGTAAGAATTTAAGTTTACTGATTTAAAATTAAGCATGATGGTGTAGGTGTGATTTAGAGGTGGGCCCAAGGCGATGTGGAATTTTATTATTTCTAAGTTTTTAATGTGTGTGTGCTTAGACAATACCCTTTAGTTGCTAAGTGCGAATGAGGCTAGTAGTGTAGTATATGATGTTCTTTCCAGCTAAGTTATGGGTTATAGGTTGTTGATATTGGGTATTTTGGTGTAATGGTAATTCTCATGGTTTAAGGAAAAAATATAAGTTTGGAGATGGAAAATCAGTAGGCAATGAAGAAAAAGAGGCGGATTATATGTTTAGTGAGGAAAGTATGTGGTCAAAAAGGGTGTAAGTATGTGATGATTGCTAAAACTAAGGAAATTTAAGGATAGTATATATTAAGAGAGTGTTTAAGGATGACGTTAGTATAGTTTGTGAAAAGTAAGGGAGTACCCAAGTTAAGCGTTACAATCTAAGTTTGAATCTTGGAAGATTGAGCTAGTAAAAAGAAGAGTCGAAATTCTAGAAGGTGTGAACTCAGGGTATGGGGATACTTATAAAGATTCTAAGTTAGTCAGTGTTTAAGTTGTTTAAGAGTTTTATTTCAGAAGAAAGCAGTGAGTTTTACATTTTCAGGTACAGTCTTTCAGGGTGGGTTTAGTATATATGGGTATTGTTATATCTTGGACTCTACAGTAAAGTGGTTGCAGTTTAGCTTAGAGTTTATTAAAGGGGTCCACAGATCTAGAATGATGGATTAAAACTGCGTGAGAGATGATAAAACAAAGAACCAAGTCAGACTCTTAGATTCTCGTAGTGATGCCAGTGCATTGTAGATCATCAGTAGGGGAGAAAGATGTCTGACCCATTCTTATCTCGACGCAAAGTTTTGTACTTCAGTCATCACGACATCTACTCATGCCTTAAAAGCTAGCTCTATGATCACAATTTTTCTTCATGCACTTTCCATAGAATCATGTACATTTCCAGTTCCTAGTACGCGAAGTTCAAGTTCACTTCGATGTACAAATCATATACCATGAATTTATGAACTCTAAACTCAGTTCATGTAGCTCATGACTCATGTACTCATACTTTATAGTATGTTTAGTTTCAGGTTCTCATGCTACACTCTTAATGATCAGCGAAATTCAAACTATGTCATGTATGTCCTCAATTTAGATCTCTTTAATGAATTCATGCCGTGGATACTCTATTTTTCGGGCCTCAATTATGTTTCCAAGTTATGAATAGTATTATTTCATGCTTCAGGTCCTGATGTCTTAATCTTTCAATGATCGTTTTTAATGAAGTGATAGTGGTGATGAATAATTATTTAGATAGAAGAAAGTAAATATTTCTTGTTGGGGAAAGATTGTTGTATGCTATATTTATCTAAGTCTATAAGTTTGAAGGAATATTGAGGTAAAGCTTTTGATATGTGCCACGGTTAGTTAAAATTTCATGCGTGTTTTCTTGGAGATAGTGCATGGCGGTTGTTGTTGAAAGAGGTATTAGAGAATATGAGAAAGATGCTTTGGTGGGTTGTTTGACTAGAAGTTCATTTGTGGTTATAATGATAGACTTGAATGTCATGTTGGTATATAAGTGGATGGGTTCATTATGCACTAGTGAATTCCTAATAAAAGGTTGAATTTAGTTGTTGAAGTGGCAAAAAGAATTATTCTTGAGATGAGAAGTTGTGAAAATTCATGGGGTATTGAATTAATGGTTCAGACTAGCATTATGGTTTTATGTCTTGTACCTTGAGATTTCAAGTTAGGCTTGAACATGGTGAGGGTATGTAGTTCAACTCAGACTTTGGCTCGAGTTGTCATATGAACCTATGTAAGAATCATAAGTTGTATCAAATGAACATGGTATTTAAGGGAAAAAGTATAGTAAAGGGAGTATTTGATAAGTGTAACAAAGCCTAAAAGTTAGTAGCAGTTGCATTGTCTAAGGCATAGTAATTCTATCCTAGTTTATATTTCGTAGGACTAAGTTCCATGTTACAGAAGTTGTAGCCATATTGAAATTCCTTGTTCAGATATCTCACTCAGATTATGCCAAAGAATTCTTTTCTCCCTAATATTATTAGAACTTCTTAGAAGGAGTGTTGAAGAAATACTTTAGTTGAGCATAGCTATCAGTATAAATCAGTCCGTTTAGCCAACAATTCAATTTAGTAGTCAGGAAAATAAGTTCATATGATTTTCTATATTTCCATCTAGCATTACTATCTAAAGTTTCATGAGTATGGCTATTCAATGAGGTAATTCATTCATGTCCGTGCAAGTTGTGAATCCACTTCAGTCAATGCAGAATGTCTACAATCATCTATATAGTCATGATTCAGTTCATAAGTGTCCAGTGAATGATCTTAGTTTTCCAAGTATCCCAACTCAGAAAAAGTAATACCTCTTGTATGACCTTAGTCTCGTTGTCTCTAGATTCGTGCTTACATAATGTACTTGGTGATGTCATGAAGAATTTTTCATTTAATTTCTATACGTGTTTTATTGAGAGACAATCCCTAATGAGAAGTTACATACCTTATTCCATCCTTAGTAACTCTTGGAATTCTATTGCGTCAGTTATCAATTCGCAGTTCTATACGTAAGATCATGTCATGAGAATTTCAAGTGAGTTCTAAACTGTCAGCATGAATTAGCTCATTATAGTTAGTAAAGTCAAGTCAGCTTAGAAATCAGTTTCATGATAGCAGTTTCAATGTTTTAGCTCAGCTACATCCTTCATTAGAAGACATGTCAAGTGTACCTTATTCCAAGCTTCTAAGGTTTCAATAAGTTATTATCCATCATTCGAGGATGAATGATTTCAAGGAGGGATAATGTAACACCCAACATATTTCTAAGCTATAAATCAAACCAATCGTTCGTACTAGTGTAAACTCTAATCCCGTAATTTATATTTTAATGCATGTTTAATGATAATTAACCTAGTGTGAAGAGAGCTTATGAGGTAGAAAAATGTTCATAAGAATCACTTAGACCAAAGTGAGCTAAGGGCCATTGATTTTGCAAAATTTTGGTGTTCGATTCCACAAAGGTCAGCTTTGAACGTGTATAAATACTTACATATGTAGAATTTTGCAGCGTAATATCTCACCAAATTATAGATAGTTGAATTATCTTTCCAACGATACCAATTTTGCCTTAATCTGATACCTGAGTGAAAAGATATGTCCATGCAAAGCTCGTGCGTCGCATGACAATTGTAAAAGGCCACTGAAAAGGGTGTGTGATGGCCATGCGTCGCCCACCTTAGCATGGGCGATTGTTGTGCATCGCATGGTGATTGCATAATGGCGTAAATGCTCCATTTTGACTTAAATCAAGGGCATTGAATTCTTTTCACACCCTTAAACCGTCCCCAATCAATCCAAAATGAATTAAGGAAATTTTAAACACGTTAAATCCACTTTCTTATCCCTAAACAATTGGTATATGACTTAAAAACCTTTCCTCTCTTCCCAAGAATAAATTCCATGTGTCATATCTCAAGAGTCAAGGAGTTAAGTTCCAAATTCAAAGTTCTCTCGAAGGATTCATCCAATCAAGGTATGTGGATTTTATGAACAAGGATACTCTTTTATATTTTGCCTATAATATTTGAAAATTATTATGTTATTGAAGAATTAAAGTGCATACATGTTCTCATCTATGTACGTTTTGACTTGAAGATTTTCTATTATGATTTGTATATCATGAGTTTGATTTGAACATTGATTAAATATTTTCAATTGAGTTTTAAGAGTGATATTTTATTACAAGTTATATGAAGGAAAGTATAAGAATCAAGGCTTGAGTTTGAGCACTAAGTTTACAAGAAAAGTTTGAAACTTTTGATTCCAAGATAAGGCTTGAAATCCACAAGAATTTATTATCCTCATGGTTTAAAGCAAAAGATAGATCTTTTGATCTTAAGTTAAGATATGGAATTCATATTTGTTCATCCTGATTATGATTTAAAGAAAGATAAGTATAACTGGTTTTCATTCTATAAATCCTTATGCTATTTTAAGGTGAATTTCCTAAAGTATGAGCATACATGTAATATGGAAGTAGTATTTAGCACCAAATTGGATATGAGTCCGAGGTCACATGTCCCAAAACTAAGTGCCACTGTAGTTTCAAGTCCCAATTGAGTTAAGTATAGTGATCACTTAAGTTAAGGTTGTATTTTGATGGCAAGGGTAAAACAGCTCTCCTCAACGTGGGCAAGACATTGGACTCCATGATAGCTCACATGGTTTATGTCGGTTAGAAAAACCTTCCAATAGAAAGAATAAAAAGTAAAGCTTTTAGAAACTAAGTGTTGTGACTCACAAAGTTATTATTATGCTTCATTACTCATGTTTATGATTTTGCAGTCTTTGTTTTATTCAAATTCAATGTGAGTCATTTATACTTAGCATGCATCATTTGAAAGTTCATATGAATATTTAGTTATTGTTTTACTTATGCATTCACCCCCACATACTCAGTACATTCCAGAAGTATTGACCCACATATATGTATATGTGCTACATTGTCTCGAAATGTTGGTACCAGTGGTAGCACATCATGATCGGACAATTCGCAGCTTCTAGTTAGAAAGTGAAGAATTCTTTTGATTCGAGGGTTCGAGTCAACTATAGTTTCGGTATCATTTTATTATTCATTCATATTGGTTAGGGATAGCTGTGGGTCATGTCCCGGCTATCCATAGTCAGTATTAGTAGAGGCTTCATAGACAGTTAGTAGAGTTGATGTATTTGATTTAAGTTTTGTTTTGTATAACCAGAGTTGTAATCATTTTAAATAGTTTTGTTTTGAAAATATTTAGCAAAGACATCTTATCCACTTATTTCTTATAGATTTATGTAACATATCCAGTTGCTCACGAGTTATGCAAGTATCATGGGTTAGCTTAGGATCACTTGTGGTTCTAAGCACCGTGTGACGTCCAGGGGTGCTCTCGGGGAGTTACAAGTATGTACTATATTTGTATTTTTTTTACCAGTCCCATATTATGTACTATTATAAAAGAATAAGTGATATTTTTATCATTGTAGCATGTTGCTAAAATGAAGAATATTAGTACATAGTCTTAAAGAAATAGTATTGAAAAGTGAAACAAATCGAGGGAGTACTAATACTTGAATAAACTTTCTATGTATAATACAAGTATTAGTGTGCTTTTAATCTTGTAAATGTATCATTGAGTAAATTTTTTATGAATAGGACAAGTATTAGTGTGTTTGTAATCTTGTAAATGTATGATGTACTATATTTGTATCGTTTTCACCAATACCATGATATGAACTATTATAAAAGAATAATCAATATTGTTATCATTGTAGCATGTTACCAAATTGAAGAATACTATTACAGAGTTTTAAAGAATAGCATCGAATAAAGTGAAACAACTCGATGGATTACTAATACTTGAATAAACTTTCTATGTATAGTACAAGTATTAGTGTGCTTGTAATCTTATAAATGTATTATGTACTATATTTGTATCGTTTTCACCAGTCCCATGTTATGTACTATTATAAAAGAATAATCGATATTTTTATCGTTGTAGCATGTTGTCAAATTAAAGAACATTATTACGGAGTTTTAAAGAAATAGTATCGAATAAAGTTAAACAACTCGAGGGAGTACTAATACTTGAATAAACTTTTTATGTATAGTAGAAGTATAGTGTGTGCTTGTAATCTTGTAATTTTATCATGTACTATATTTGTATCGTTTTCACCTATCCCATGCTATGTACTATTAAAAAAGAATAATCAATATTGTTATCATTGTAGCATGTTGCCAAATTGAAGAATATTATTACAAGATTTTTAAAGAAATAGTATCGTACAAAGTGAAACAACTCAAGGGAGTACTAATACTTGAATAAGCTTTTTATGTATATACTAGAAGTATTAGTGTTCTTTTAATCCCATGTTATGTACTATAAGAGAATAATATGTTAGTTTAACTTGAACTTTCGTAATGATCCGTATACAAAGAATGGTCAGTATATAAAGGGAGTTAAACTCTCAACTTCTCAACTTTATGTAACTGCCTATAACCTCAGAAAACTGTCACACCTTATCTTCTGCGCTAAACTGTTCTTGATGGTCAAGCAATTATAAATTGTTAAGATCTGGTCCAATGTTCCATTACACCATCTAAAAATGAGGTTGAGTGCTTAGAAGACTCACTGAAAAAGGAAAGCTGACGCCGATGCCGACACGGACGTCAACTACAAATCCTCAACAATGGCTGGAGGTATGTCAATCTATATTTCCGTTGCACCTTTGCTCTGTAAGTGTCTAACATTATAAATATTATTATAATTGTAGCATGTTGCCAAAATTGAAGAAGATGCGTGGAGTACTTTTAAGAAAATAGTGTCAGATAAAGTGAAATACAGTATAATTATGTTAGAGTATTTTATTCTTAGCGAATTGATATCACAAGAGGGTAGGTTTGGCACCCCATCTCGTCTGGTAACTTTCATTTGATGAATACAAGTATTAGAGAGATCATTTCTCACTCTACAAATTAGTCGTTATTCGGAAAAATTATCAAATTTTATATCTAAACAACAAAATTTGTTGCTATATATAATGGGCGATAAATTATTCAAAAAAATTGTTAGCTACGAGCTGTTTAGTGAAGGATCAGCGAAGTTCTCAGCAATAAAATTATATAGGAACTATAATGTTGTTTCAATGAGCATTTGTTAGTAGTGGTTTTATTTTAGAGTTAGAAAAGATCTTTTATGTTCCGGACTGTTTTAGAAATTTAATTTCAGTAGCAAGACTTGTACTTTTGAGACTCCTTATTTCTAGAAGGTTATTCTACTATATTTTATAGACCTAAAATTGTTGGCTATGGTACATTGTCTAATGGTCTATTCTCTTTTAATTTATAAAATGAATCCACTCATAATGTTATACATGTTCAAACTGACACTAAATGATGTATTATGAATGAAAATTTCTCTATTTTATTGCATCAAAGATTGGAACATATCTCCATAGATATAATTAGAGACTAGCACATGATGAAGTACTTAGTAGTTTAGATTTTACTGATTTCAAAACTTATGTTGACTATATTAAAGACAAGCAGATAAACAAGTTAAAGAAAGATGCCAAGAGGGGTTCAATCATATTAGAAATCATGCACTCATATATATGTTGTCCAGATATGGAAGAATATGATCAGAAAAACTTTATCACCTTTATATATGATTACTCACGATATATGTATTTCTACATGCTTCATAATAAAAGCGACACATTAGAAGCCTTTAAAGTTTGTAAAGCTGAAGTATAGAAACATTGCGGAAAACAAACCAGGATTGTAAGGAATGATAGAGGTGGTGAGTACTATGGTAGATACACTGAGTATGGACAAACACAAGATTCGTTTGTAAAGTTTATTCAAGAGAATAGGGTTGTTTCTCAATACACCATGCCTGATTCTCCAGATCAAAATGGTATAGCAGAATGAAGAAATTGAACATTATTGGAAATGATGCATAGTATGATAAGTAGATCTAAACTACCTATGTCCTCGTGGATTGAAGTTCTTAAGATGACAATGTATATATTAAATTAACTTCCAATCAAGGTTGTCCCAAAGACACCTTTTGAGTTGTTCAAAGGTTGGGAATCGAGTCTAACTCATATTCACGAATGGGGATGCCCATCTAAAGTAAGAATCTACAACCCACAAGAAAAAAAACTGGATCCTAGGACCATTAGTGGATATTTTATTGGATCTACCAAAAGGTCTAAACTAAACAAATTTTATTGTGCTTCTAACACCAATAGGATTGTGGAATCAAAAATGCAAAATTTCTTGAGAATGACTTAATTATTGTGAGTGATTAATTTCAGAATACAATTTCAGTTAGAGACTAACCTTCCACTTCAAATCAAATATTGATTGTCACATATAATATCTCTCAAGTACAATTGGGTGTTGCACAACCAATTAATGAGATTTCATAAGCTGTTGAAAATATTTAAGTAGATCAAGTTGTTCAAGTGATTTCAGAAATTATTAAATAACTAGTTGAACAACATGATCCTCAAGAAAATTTTGGTGCACATTAATAAAACCTACTAGAGAAAGAAAATCAACAATTTCTAGTGACTTTATTGAGTACTTACAGGAATTTGACATTGAAATTGAAGATGATCCTGCGTCTTTTTCACAAGCCATCAATTGCAACGAGTCAAAGTTATGGTACAACACCATAAAGAAGAGATGAATTTCATGAAAAATAACAAAGTCTGAGATTTTGTGAAGTTTCCTAATGGTGTAAAAAATGATTCTTTAAAACTAAATAGGACTCATCAGGCAACATAAAAAGATATAAAATGAGATTTGTTGCTAAGGGCTTTACTCTAAAGGAAGGAATTGACTACATAAATATCTTTTTTCTTATGTCTAAGAAGTATTTCTTGCATATATATTGACATTAGTAGCCCATTTTGACTTAAAATTGCAACAGATGAGTGTGAAAACTACATTTCTCAATGGTGATCTAGATTTTTCTGCTTCATTATCATCATCTTCTGCTTCATTATCATCTTCATCTTCTTCTTGTCGACCATTTGTTGTAGTTGTTGTTGTTGGTACAGCGTTACTGCTACTATCTGACCAATTTTTTAGGCCAGATTTTATTTTCTACATCACTTTTCCACTTTGGCATTACTTCATAGGTGACTTTGGTAAATAAAATTATGGTTTTTATTTGTATTTGTCATCTGGGTACACTGTTGTTTTTCCAACAATGAATAGAACCCCGAGCATGAATCCAACATAAGTGCCCACAATTTAAATAGATCAATCATCTGGTGCATCAGATGAGTAATCTGTTGATCAGAAGATTTATCTATTGTATCAGACTATTTATCTGTTGCATCAGACTTATTATCTACTATATCTGACTGTTTATCTGTTGCACCAGACTTATTATCTGTTGTATCAGACTGTTTATCTGTTGCACCAGACTAATTAATCTATTGCAACGGATGATTAATCTGTTTGAAAGAACACAAATCAGCCCCTACCATAAACCCAACAGATAACCAATATGTTTCAACTCTTGCTATTGTTACTGGATTCAAAATTATTCCTTACGTCTAATTACTCATCCCAAATTTCCTAATTTGATTTCTCATTTTACTTGTCTTTTTCATTAATCAATAAAAGAAAACCATGTTTTACCCCTTGCATTAATCATTTTTCTTCAAATTAAAATGAAAACATCATTTATGAAATTTCGATTGAATAACAAACAATGGTTATTTTAAATACGTCTACTGCCCCACCAACTAATCTGTGGGTTATGGTAAACTAGACGTATTATTTATTATTTTTCTTAATCAATATGGCATCTCAATTTGGGACGGATAATTTGAGACGGAGGAAATATGAATTAAAACGTCAAAGCCAAGCAACAAACTAGTCATCTGTTGAAACAGACTATTTATCTGCTGCATCAGACTGATTATCAGTTGCATCAGACTTCTTATCTGTTACAACATATGAGTAATCTATTTTGAACAACACATCAGCCCCTGCCACAAACTCAATAGATAAATCTTGCTTTTGCTACTATAGATCTAAATTATTCCTTTCTATGTCGAATCGTCAACATGTTTGTTGAGAAGATAATAGACAAAATGAAAATTAATTATGGATTAAAATGACAAATATCAAACATAATTTATTTATTAAACAAAAATAAATAAAAATTCATATAATAGACTTAAAGAAAAATAATAATCTAATTATTATTATTGTTATTATTATTATCATCATCATCATTATTGCCAGCCGATCAATCTTCAACTGGAAGTAGCAAGGCCTTCCTCAGCCCGCGTATCTCGCGGAGCATTCTTGCTCTAACTCCTCCTAGTTCCTATTGCAGGTCACGAACTTGATTTCGAAGTTCATTCACGGTGTCTTGCAGAAAAGCAACGTCCCATACTGGGTCAGCCATAATCTAGAGCACATGTGAATTGACAACAAACTTAAAATCAAAAGTAAAGATCTTAAGAATAACCGAATGTAATACAACGTAAACTACAAATTGACAAGAAAAAAACTTACCTTAGTCAGGGAAGAGAAAGTAGTGGAAGTGCAGGTGTAATATGAAAGACGAGATGGAATAAATAAATAAATAGAGTGTAGTTGAATGAATGATTCAAATAAGGAGTGACTTCAAATGCCCAAGCCTATAACATAACGCCAATAAATCAAAAACATTATTGAATAAAAAAATGATGAATTATATCATGATAAAAGAAATATTTACCATGAAGGCCCATGGAAAATCATATAAGTTGACTCTTTTTGGCTTTAACGAAGTCAACAAATATTGGATAATTATTTTAAAGCTTTCATAACCCCAAGGATAGCTGTTAAATGCCTTAAGATCCTCGAAGAGCTTTATTAAACCAACGCTTATGTTGTTGTTAACGTCTCCCACCCAAAGAATGTTATGTACAAACCAAACCAAACACAATGATTTGTTGTGCTTCTTAGAGAGTCCTTTACCTTTCAACACTTCTATCAATTTTTTATTTTTGAAGGTTGGACCAACAATCGACACCAGATCATCACGATCACTTGACTTGCTTTTGCCGTTTTTGGGTGTGCGGGGTGCTTTTTTGGGTTAGAGTAGGTATAACTTGAAAAGGAGAAGGAGGATAAAATTTTAGTCTGGTAACTATGAAAAACTCCTTCCAACCAAAACAAACAGGCATGCCATAGTAATTTATGCACACCTCATCCATCTTGTCTTTGTTTTCATACATAAACCTATGCTTGAGAAAATCGTACACCATTTTCATTTGAAAATGAGCATTTTTGTCCTCCGGCAAATCAAGATATTACCCAAAGCTGCTTTCCCTAAAATAAGCATCCAATTTTTGTTCTTGAAGTATTTTTCTGAAGGCGTCGAAAGATTTTTCCATGGTTGACTTAACCACGAAATCACCCGTTAAATCTGTGACACCATCATACTACATTTTCATTGGATAACGATCAATGTTGAAGGTTTTGACCAACTCTTTGGCGGAAGGGCTATTAGCATTTGGATCATCTCTTTTTAGATATTCCTCTTCCTCGTGTTCATTATCTTCTGTTCCTAATTTAGATAACGCTTGTAAAGCAAGCTCATAGAGTGATGGCTGTAGCCGAGCTGCTGCACTTGTTCCTTTACTTGGACTTGATTTTGTTTCTTTTCTTTTAGGATCCATATTATCTTAAATTAACAGGAACATAAAATAGATTATAATTGATTAATGCATTATTAAAAAGAGATAACAGTAAATCTAGCATGCGCAACGATAAAATAACAGTTCCAACAGACCACACATCTGTTACACCAGGTATGTTATCGATTGCAACATATAAACGACCTATTGCAATGGATGAGTAAACTATTGGAAACAATAAAAATAGATCTCTAATCTGTTGCACCAGGTATGTTGTTTGTTGTAATATATAACTGACCTATTGCATTGGATGAGTAAACCAATGGAAACAATAAAAGCAGATCTCTTATTTGTTGCACTAGGTAGTTTATCTATTGCAACATATAACCAACTTGTTAAAATGAATGAGTAATCTGTTAGAAATAGTAAAAACAGATCACATATCTATTGCACCAGGTATTTTATCTGTTGCAATATATAACTGACCTGTTAAAACGGATGAGTAATTCATTGGAAATAGTAAAAATAGATCACATATCTATTGCACCAAGTATGTAATCTGTTGCAACATATAATCGACCTGTTGCAACGGATGAGTAAACTGTTGGAGACTATAAAACAAATAACTGAACTATATAGACATATCACTCATCTATTGCAAAATGAGTTATCTGTTGGATCAATATTGTTTAGATTTCTTTCAAATATAAGAGTCGTCTGTCATAATAGATGAATGATCTGTTAGATTATTCATTTGTTGCATCAGATTTTAGTCTGTTGCATCAGATATTTTCTTCTGTTGCATCAGATGTTTTCATCTATTACATCAGATGTCTTTATCTATTGCATCATAAGTTTCATTTGTTGCAACACCATTTTTACCATGACAAACAACAAATCAACTAAGTAACACCAACACATCATACACACACTAAGAACATCAACTGTGAACAAAAAGCACCAACAAATCTGAATCAACATTATGACAACAAGAAGAAGATATGCCAGAAATTAGGATTTTATTCTGTCCATATTTCAATACTAGAAGAGTAGTTCGTTCAAGTTCCTCTATTTCTTCATAAATTTTTACCTGTGAAAAATAAAATGGGACGACGAAGAACTCGAAGTTGTTGTCGCGGAAGAAGTCTTCACGTTGATTGACAGCTGAAAGGGAACTCGATTGACTATTTTTTGCCTGAGATTCTATGGAGGAACCACAAGGTGGAAGAGGATATATGGGAAACGGAGGAGGACATGAAGTCCAAGTATCCATATTTATTTTCTACTCCTAGGATTCGTGTGGAAGGTATGTGTTCTTAAACATATCTTTATTTTCTGAGTTTCTTAAAGGAAGGGTTGAATATCTGGCATCTTTGTTTCTGTATTAAAGGTATGGGTAGAGGCATCTAAAGAATGGATTGATATTTGATAATGTAAATGAATTGTGCTTGTGGTGGCATCTATAGAATGGATTGATATTTGATAATGCAAATGAATTGTGCTTGTGGTTGACCTACCTTTTCCATCATTCGGTGACGAATGTTCCTAGTGGGGGAGACTGAAATATCCTGGTTTCTGGACCTTAGAAATTTTCTTATAATTCTAGTCTCTGGACCCAATACAAATCATGGGTCCGAGTCATATGTTGGGGTACGTACGGTATGATCCAGTCGTATGTTGACCAGTGTTGATTGGTGGAATGGATTTTGGTTACTGGAATGGGTACGACTTGGCAATATGATTCATACAAATGGATATGGGTCATTTGGTTACTTCTCTTAACCTTAGACTTGGTAACTTAAGTTGGATCTAAGTATGAGTGGCTCATGATGAGCCGTAAGTCAAAGTATGAGTAATACCAGGGATTCGTATGGTAGACATGGTCTAAATCTTCCTTGGGTTTTGGGGGGTATGGATTGTATGATGTGGATATGACTTGTTTTGGATGATTCATATACTGGACAGTGTTGGGTGCAAAGGTTGACAGTTACAATACGAGTGGTGGGTACTAATTGTATCGGAGGGTACGACCGATGGGGGGAGTCGTACCCCTGTGATGGGATTTTTTTGCAACTTAAGTGGTCCTATTATGGACATTTCCCCACCTAACCTAATAAGATCCCATGACTTTTAACCTACTGGGAGGTTATTTACCCTATTATTCTATTCATTAAACTTTGAAACTCTTTCAAAACACTCCATAATTCTCTCATGAGATTTTGGGGCAAGGAAGCTAGGGTTTCAACTATAGGAATAATTTGGGGATCTTGTTGGTGATTTCTCCCCATATACTTTGTCAATTAAGGCATGTTATCTTCCCTCATTGTTAGTTCCAACTAAAGGCGTGCTTTTATATATTGTTTTCACGGTTTCATTATTATACGATTTTGGTTTTCAAATATGATTTGGGGGTTTTGATAATAAATGATTGGTAATGATTTCCCATAGTTTTAATTATTCTTTTCTATTCATTATGGTGGTTTTGGATACTTGATTACATGAGAATGGTTTAATGGTAATTAGAATTGGTTTTGATTACATTATGCCCCCAAGGTGTTTGACAAAATGCTTATGAGAATGTTTCATGGCATTAGTGTATTTTTATAATAAAACTCTTACTTATTTAAACTTGGTAAAGGAACTCAAATGGTTTAAATGGATTTGAAAGGTTTAATGGATAAATGTTAATACTTGTGGGGTACATGGAAATCCCTCAAGTGGTTTAATATGGTAAATTGAAGGTTACATGGGAATTCCTTAATCTATACCTTGTTGGATATGGACATTACTTGCAAATTATAGTCGGTATGATGATGCCATGACTAATGGCCTTGGTTAATAAATGGATAATGTTTTGATTGCTTGGTACCGGTTTTAATTGGCCATAAAGGAGGGATGTGTAGCAAAGCCATGAAAGGTGGAGGTACCGTCGGGACCAAATTTGAAAACTCATATTTGTCGATGTGAGGTTTGATCCTAGTGATCATGTTCATGATTTCACACTTTATATATTGGGGATGTACTAGTCATCCCAGGTTACTTTCTCTGGTCGTGCAGCTTAACGCACTGGGCCTCTTTCAGCAGGGGGAGCTGAACCCATAAAGCCCGTAGGTGGTTTAGGATGACAAAGCTATACAATCGAGGTAAAGGTTTAAAAGTGCATGCTAAACCCAGTTCCCCTATCCATCATGGTTATTTATATGTATGGCTGTAAGAATTATGGTTGTTTTTACTTGGTTTTATAGATGATATTATTTTATCCTAATACTGGGTTCATGCTAGCGATCACTCGCAAACCCGTCTTTAGGCGAATGTATTCCCACGTTATGCAGGAATCGACCGTTCCACTCCTCCTATTTAGCATTCAGACATCAGTATCGACAGTTGGATAGAAGTGGTGAGCTTTCATCTTTCTAGAAGGCTCCATTTCATGTTATGGATATTCCTATACACTTTGATTTATTTTGGATATTGGTTTTAGCTATGGTTGGTTGCATGTCCTAATTGGATATTCTTACTCTTTCAGTTAGAGACTTTGTGGTACTGCTATGGGTTGGTATTACTAGGATCGATATGGGTGTCAGCCTTAGTATTGGCATTGGTATTGGGATTAACATCATTGGACATAATTTCTCACAGTTCCATCATATTTTTTTGGGGATTAATTATATTACATTTTGGTACCTCTTTGGCTATGGCTTGTTTTATGGCCCTTAGTTTTGGTTTGGTTTGGTACGGTTGGACGATTGGTATTGGGCGGTTTGACTCGATCGAGTCGATCACGATCGTGATCCTATCCCAGAGTATTGACATGAATAATAATGCTATCTTTTTATATGTTTGAAATTCAGGCAACTCAGAGTAGGCGGCTGGAGGTTAGGTTGGGTAAAGGGGGTGGTCATCCTAGTGAAACTTGGTACTCTCATTATGACAAGGTCTTGATTTGGGTCGTTTCATGTATGTAGGGGTAGGGTGGGGTAGAAAGTTGGGGTGGTTAGAATAAAGTAAGATGTCAAAGTTGTTATGGATTTGTTGTAATTTTGTTACTTGGGATAAGGATAAAAAATGATGAGATGGTTGTTTATTTTGTTTTTCTTGTGGGAAAATTACCACGTGGATAGGGTACATGATAAGGTAATCAAGTTGAATTGATTTTTGGGGAGGGGATAAATTACATGTCTATATCATGACCCTCTTTTTTTATGAAACAAAGTATTTTCAGACAAAGAAGTCGACAACGAGATAAAATTTTGACCCAACCATTATTCAAAAGGAAGAAAAAAAAGGCAAACACAACCGAGTCTTTATTTTGGACATACTACCTATCCCAAGTTACATGGGGATCAAGTCACATGTGGTTCAAGGATTAAAAAGGATAAGGGCTATACCAAGCTGGAGAGTCGGGTAAGGTCCCATCAAGATTCCAGTTTGCGGCTCTATAATTACAGTAAAAATGAAAATTACAAGTTAAAAGATAACAGAAATTACAAAAGTCCTATCTATGCAGCTTCTCTGGACTTATGACTTGAGTTTTTGATGCTTTCCAAATTGACAAAAGCTCTGATCTTCTTTGGGTTGAACTTGAGAATAGATTCTTTCTCCATACAAAATTTGATGTTGGAAATAAACTCACAAATTAACAATGTTCTGTAGGTGGTACTTCTAAATTTGAACCTAAATTTGAAAATGTTCATCCTATTCTTCAGGCGGGCTCATGACTTATAATTTCTTCATTTCGTTTCTTGAATTTCAATTTATTCGCCCTATTCTCCAGGTGGGACTTTTAATTTCATCACCCTATTCTCCAGGTGGGATCTCAACTTGCAGTTTCATCACCCCGTTCTTCAGGTGCACTCCTCACTCTTAATTTCATCACCCTGTTCTTCAGGCGGCCTCCTGACTTTTAATTTCACCACCCTATTCTTCAGGGCTCATGACTTTCAATATCATCACCTTGTTCTCCAGGAGGGCTCCTGACTTTTAATTTCATCACCCTGTTCTCCAGGCGGGCTCCTGACTTTCAATTTCATCAGCCTATTTTTCAGGCGGGCTCCTGACTTTTAATTTTATCACCCTGTGCTTCAAGAGGTCTCTTGACTTTCAATTTTATAACCCTGTTCTCTAGGCATACTCTTGACTTGCAGTTTCATCACCCTGTTCTTCAGGTGGGCTCCTAACTTTCAATTTCATCACCCTATTCTTCAGGTGGGTTCCTAACTTTAAATTTCATCACCGTGTTCTTCAGTCGGGCTCCTGACTTTTAATTTCATCACCCTATTCTCCAGGCGGACTCCTGACTTTCAATTTCATCACCTTGTTCTCCAGGTGGGCTCTTGACTTGCAGGTTTAACACCCTATTCTTCAAGCGGGCTTCTGAATTTTAATTTCATCACTCTGTTCTTCATATGGGCTCTTTACTTTCAATTTTATCACCCTGTTCTTTAGGCGGGCTCCTGACTTTCAATTTATTGACTTGTAACTTCCACACCCCGTTCTCCAGGCGGGTTCTGGAAACCAATGTCAAAACTAGATAAAAATTATTCCAAACAAAGATTATGATAAAGAAATATTCCATTTTTCTTTCTGCAAAATAAACTCCCATTTTTTAGGAGGGTCCTGAGCAGAAATTAATGTCCCATTTTAAAGGCAGGTCCTGATCAGCACGACAACTCACGGATATTCTCCCCAAAGGTAGCTGAACTTAATGAACAAAACTTTTCCCCTGTTTCTTCAAAGAAAAAAATTGTCAATTAAAAATTAGTGGTGGCTTGCAGCACTTGGCTTTCCAGGCATCTTCTCCAGCGCTAGTTCCATTCATTAATCCAAACCCAAATTAAGGGAAGTGACTTTGATTTAAAACACCGAATTTCTATTTTACCATGCCTCTAAGATGCATCTTTTGAAACCTGATACTCCTATGAATCCAGTAACATATCGATTGATAAACTTTCTTTTATTGACTTGATTTATGGTCATGTTCCTTTCATGTATTAGTACTGGTCCTTTCTTTATGCAATTGAGGAGACTGGTAGTCAGTTTTGAAATTCTTTCTCACTTTTTTTTTACAGTGACTTGACTCAAAGGTGTAAAGAAATAATGGGGATTTTTTATTTTTATAAAAGACAAAAATATGAATATGTAAAAAAAAGAAGAAAAAGACAATATCCCTCTTTTAAAATGACAAAAAGAAAAACTTATCTGAATACGACAACCAACTCCAATGATTATGACATGCATTTTAGATTAAGTTGTCTGATCTTTCTCCCAAACTTCACCATTTGTTGTTGAGTGAATGCCCTTGCAACTGTGTCGCCACTTCAAATCCATTGTACTCATAAACTTCATCTAATTATCTATGCCTCAAGGGGTTTCACCAACAAACATCTCTCCTTTCTATTCCTCTCAAACTCACCATCGTCTTACGGTGTCCGTGAGGGTTTCACCAATATGACTCTCTCATTTCTATTTACCTCAATTCACCATCATCTTACGGAGCCTGTGAGGGTTTTCACCAATAAGACTCTCTCATTTATATTTATCTCAACTCACCATCGCCTTACGGTGTCCGTGAGAGTTTTCACCAATAAGACTCTCTCATTTTGTTCTTCATGTTTCTCCATAATGATGCAAAAATATAATGCCAAAAACATTGTCATATATCCATTGTATGTTCAGCCTCAGCATTCTTAAAGGTTAATCTGAAGGTCTTTCTTTAGTTGTAACTTAGTTTTTGGATAGGGTTAGAAAGAAAAGATGACAAGAGGCTCAAATAACAGCTGAAGCGGGGTGGTATTTACAACTTTTGAAATCAACTCAAACAAAGAAGATTAACTCATGTCCCAGTTTTTTTTGATTGGGTAATTTTAAATTGTTCATTTGGTTGGACCGAGCTCATAGTAGGGAATCCTACATATCTCACCCCCGAGAGAGGAGAATCAGGTCACACGTAGTTCCGGCCGCTTGTTCTTTGTTTTGGTTTGATTTTTTCCTTTTTTTTTTCCTTTTTTTAAGTAAATTGTATGATTTTCTTCTTCTTCTTCTTCTTCTTCTTCTTCTTCTTCTTCTTCTTCTTTTCTTGACACTTTATATTTTGACTCTATTTTGATTACATAAAAGGGATGTGAAAGAAAAACAAGACCAAAGATCAAAGGGTAAATAAAGGATGACACAACAATGGGATAGCGGAGTAAAATGTCTTCATCGTATCAATCTTTACAGATGCAAGTACTAAATATGAAATAGAAGTAATGAAGGGTAAAGATCATACATAATATCTTTTAACTGTATCGGTATTAGTATTCATTTCTGTCATTTTTTCTTCCACATCTGTCAAATATAAAACTCCATTGGGCAAAACTTTCTTCACAATAAAGGGACTTTACCAATTTAGGGAGAACTTGCCTTTAGCTTCAATTTGATGAGGGAGTATGCACTTCAATACTAATTGACCGACTTCAAAATATCTGGGACGCACTTTTCTATTGTATGCTCGGGCCATTCTCTTTTGATACAATTGGCCATGATGCACTGATGTCAGTTTTTTTCATCAATCAAACTTAATTTCTCCAATTAGGTTTTGATCCACTGATCATCGTCGATCTATTCTTCCACAATGACTTGAAGAGATGGAATTTCAACTTCTATAGGTATGACCGTTTATGTCTCGTACACTAATAAATATCGAGTTTCCCCTATTGAAGTGCGAATCGTAGTACGATAACCTAGTAATGCGAACGGCAACTTCTCATGCCATTGTCTATACCCTTGTATCATTTTCTATAGTATCTTCTTGATATTTTTGTTGGCGGATTCTATGACGCCATTTGCCTTTGGACGATATGGAGTGGAATTTCAATGAGCAATCTTGAACTGTTGGCATACCTCTTGCATCAAATGACTATTGGGGTTTGCAGCTTTATCTGTGATGATCACCTTTGGAATGCCAAATATATAAATGATGTTAGCATCAACAAAATCTACCACTTCCTTATTTGTTACTGACTTGAAAGTTGTCGCGTTCTACCCACTTTGTAAAATAATCAACGGCTACCAAAATAAATCTATGTCCGTTTGATGATTTCGGCTCAATCGGTCCAATCACGTCCATTCTTCAAGCTATAAAATGCCATGGTGCAAACATTGTGTGTAACTCAGTAGGAGGTGAATGTGTCAGATCACCGTGTACCTGGCATTGATGAAATTTTCAAACAAAATGAATAGAATCCCTCTTCATATTAAGCCAATAATAACCCACTCGAAGTATCTTCTTTGACAAGACATAACCATTCATATGTGGACCGCATACTCCAAATTATATTTCAACCATGATTGTCGAAGATTCTTTTGCATCTACACACCTCAAGAGTCCCAGATCAAGGGTTTTTTTTGTACAAGATTCCCCACTTAAGAAAAATCCACTAGCCAAATCCCTAATAGTCCTCTTTTGATCACTGGTGGCATGTGTTGGTTATTCTCCTAACTGAATTTATCGCTTGTGATCACTGGTGGCATGTGTTGGTTATTCTCCTAACTGAATTTATCGCTTGATATCAAAGAACCAACGTTCGGGATCAAGTTCTTCTTCAACTATATTATAATAAGCATGCTGATAATGACTCTGTATAGGCACCGGATCGATGTAAGCCTTATTCGAATGTTGGAGCATCAAAGGCAAAGTGGCTAAAGCATCAATAATCTCATTGCAAATTCTTGGAATATGCTTAATCTTTACTGACATGAACCGTTGACATAGATCTTACAAGCATTATCGATACGGTATGGGATTTAAATCCTGTTTCTCCCAATTGCCTTGAATATAATGGACAAGCAAATCTAAGTCCCCCAATACTAATAATTCATGGACTCTCATGTCAATAACTAGTATTAGCCCCAGAATGCAAGCTTTATATTCCACCATGTTGTTGGTACAGTAAAATTAAAG
This sequence comes from Capsicum baccatum var. pendulum, assembly GCA_030864225.1. NCBI lineage: Eukaryota > Viridiplantae > Streptophyta > Magnoliopsida > Solanales > Solanaceae > Capsicum > Capsicum baccatum. Next base: position 271,767,092 of record CM061550.1, read on the forward strand.
TTGTGTTGTTACTGGGAAATGTTTCCCCAATTCAGAGATAAAAACCGCACCTAATCTGACTCCTTTCATATTAATGGCTCCATCAAAGAACAACCTCCAACCTAGATCTATATTTACAATAACTTCATCAATACACAACACTTCTTCATCGTGGAAATATGTCTTTAATGGTTCATAATCTTCATCAATGGGGTTCTAAAAAATATGATCTGCCAAAGCTTGGGCTTTCATGGCGGTTCAATTTACATATACAATGTTGAACTCATTAAGCAATATTTTCCACTTTGCCAATCAACCTGTTGGCATAGGATTTTAAAATATATACTTCAAAGATTCCATGCGGGTGATGAAATAAGTATTGTAGTATGAAAGGTAATGCTTCAACTTCTATGCCACCCAAGTTAGGGCACAATACGTCTTTTCAAGAAGAGTTTACTTGGCTTCATACGTTGTGAATTTCTTTCTAAGATAATAGATAGCTTGCTCCTTTTTTTCCTGTGTCATCATGTTGGCCCAACACAAAACCAAAGGAATTATCTATAATTGATAAGTACATAATCAACGGCCTACCCGTCTCAGGTGTACCAGTACCAGTGGATTTGACAGATATCTTTTAATTTTATCAAATGCTTCTGATAGTCCTCAGTCCATTCAACCACAACACTCTTCTTCAGTAACTTGAAAATGGGCTTACAAGTGGTTGTGAGTTAAGAAATGAACCTACTGATGTAGTTCAATCTACCAAGAAAACTCATCACTTCTGTTCTATTCTTGGACAATGATAAATCTTGGATGACTTTGATCTTTGAAGGATCCAATTCAATACTCCGACGGATGACTACATACCTTAACAACTTTCCAAATGGAACTCCAAATATATATTATGCTGGATTAAGTTTAAGATTATACCTGTGAAGCCTTTCAAAGAACTTCCTTAGATATTTAACATGATCATCCTGATTCTTTGACTTAATAATCATATTATCTACATAGACTTTAATTTCCTTATGTATCATATCATGAAACATAGTGGTCATTGCTCTCATGTATTTTGCTCCAGCATTCTTCAAACCAAATGACATCACTGGATAACAATAAGTTCCCCAGGGTGTGATAAAAGACGTCTTTTCTGCATCATCGTCATCCATAATGATTTGGTGATACCCAACATAGAAAATCCAGAAAAGATGACACCTCATGTTTAGCGCAATTATCAAGCAAAATATGAATATTGGTCAATGGAAAACCATCATTTGGACTTGCTTTGTTATAAATCCCAATAATCAACATAGACTTGAATCTTGCCATTTTTCTTTGGGACAAGAACAAAATTGGACAACCAAGTAGGATAACGAGCCACTCTAATGACTTTGGCTTCAAGTTTTTTTATGATTTCCTCTTTAATTTTCACACTTACGTCAGTTTAAAACTTTCTCAACTTCTATTTGGCAAGAGGAAAATTAGGATCAGTTGGTAATTTATGAGCCACTAATTCAGTGCTTAAACCAGGCATATCATCATAAGACCATGCAAAAACTTCTTTATAATCAATTAATTCTTGAATCATTCCCTCTTTTAATTATAGCATAGTATGTACACTTATTTTAGTTTCCCTGATATCTCCTTAATCTCTAAGATTAGTTGGCTCAGTTTCATTGAAATTAGGATTCGACTTGTTTTCAAATTGTTTCAAATCTTTTCTTATTTCTTCTAATGCCTCTTCTTAATCATATTCCACCTCTTGTTTCATTATATCTAGATTAGATTGGATTTTAAGATCAGGCTCAAAACTGTATGCATGTCATATCACTAGAATCAACATAAAGAGAACCATATAGAGAAAAAGACAAATGAAATATATTAGACACAAGAACAAAAAGGGACATTGCATTTCATTAAAAGGGAAAGATAAGAGGGTTTAGACATAAACAACAATGAAACATAAACAAGATAAATTCCAAATTAGAACCCTGAAATAACTCAGATAAACAGAAAGAAAAACAAAATAAACTACCAAAACTCCCTCCTGATAGGGAGAGGAGTGACTTCCCAATTGTTGAGCTGGACATCAGGGCTAATAAACTGCACATCTGCATTGCTAGTACTTTTCCCAATTTCGACTATATTTTCTTCAATAAACATGTTCTGGAAAAAGGTGATTAAATCTGCATCATCAACATTCATTGTCTTTGTGATAGATAATATGGAGGACTCAACAACATTCAATTTGATAAAGGACTCATTGAGTAGCGGTATTGGCTTGGTAAGTGTCCATGAATCTTTCTTCCACTTCTTATCCCTCTTTCTATCCTCAAAAGTAGGTTCGTACCCAAACCAAAGGTACCAAAGTTCTCACTTAGGTATACTGGATGAGACTTGCTCTTTAAAGACATCCTAAAACCTTTTTCTGGTTCAAAACTATGCTTTAACAATTCATTCACGACCATTTCAGATACGGAGAGAAATTATGGCCTTTGTATAAGATTCCCCTCGAGGATTTGCTCAATAGTTACTACCTCAAAAGCCTAATAAATTGGTGCTCTATCTGCATTACCTATCTCAATAGAGGAAATAGAATAATCTTTGCTCACAGATAAGTTCCCTTCACCATGAACAATAATTTCTTGTTCGTCGCTTTCAAATTTAACCATTGTGTGTAATGTAGATGCAACTAACCCAACCTTGTGAACCCATGGTCTTCCCAATAACAAATTATAAGCGGCGTCGATATTCAACACTTGAAATTCTATGTCAAATTCAACAGGCCCTATAGTTAAATTAGCTCTATTTCACTAATGGAATCTATTTTTGCTCAATCAAAAGCTCTGACACATACATTGTTGGGTTAAATCCTCTTGATACTGATGTTCAACTTTTGCAAAGTAGACAGAGGACAAATATTAGCATTAAAACCTCCATCGATCATGACACGAGTGACACAGAAATTTTCACATTTTATATTAATGTAAAGGCACTGATTATGCCTCGTACCTTCTATAGGAAATTCATTATCAGAAAATCTAGTCCTGTTTACTTCAAAGATCTTTCCAATAATTTTCTCCAACTGATTCACCATAATTTCTCCAGGGATATAAGCTTCATTCAACAAGTTTAATATAGCCTTACGGTGTTCATCAGAGTTCAACATCAAACAAAGAAGGGAGATTTGAGCTGGAGTCTTCCTCAACTGATCTATGATTGAATATTCTAGAAATTTCATATTTTTCCAGAATTCTTCAGCTTCTTCCTTGGTGACAGGCTTTTTGAAAAATGATTGTCCATTCATTATTGGTTTAGACTTCCTCAAACCTTCTAGAATAAAACATCTTCCTGAACGAGTCAAATCCCTTACTTCATTTACTACATCCACAATTTCCTTCCCTTGATAAGTCATCACAGTCTGCTTATAATTCTAGGGGACCATTTTAATGTCGGCTAGTGGGAGTTGGCTCACCGGCTTGATGATAATAGGTGCTACAAGTACTCTTTTTATAGTCAAAATAGACTTGATCTTAGCTCCTACTACCATTAACTTGGGTTTGTCCTGACTTAGACCACTATTTTTTCAACTCCTTTTACAATGATCATGGGTTTCTTCATATTTGCTTGAACATTATCTTCTACCATTTCTTATTGGCTCAATGACATCACCTTCATTAAATCTGCTACATTTACCATTTTTCCTCATTAGTTTGAATCCTAAAAATAGGCTTGTAAGACACCATAGACTCTTTGCCATCATATATGAACTCCAACATAGTCATTTTAGCATGGATCGACAATGGATTTTTGTTGATGTTTGAAACCTCCGGGGCTTGTATCAAATCTAATTTGTGTCGATCAGATTTTCAATCACTCTCTTCAAATACCAACATATTTTTGTACTATGCCCTAGCATATCAGAACAATACACATATCTTAGAGAAGAATCAAGATTCCTTGGAGGTGGATTCAAAAGCTTTCCTTCAATTAGGCTCAAGACCTTCATATTCCTCAGCCTTTGAAGCAAATTAGTGTACGACTCCCCAATAGGTATAAAATTATTTTTGACTACCTTTTCTTTCTTAAACTTGGGACTAGGATGAAAACTAGATTTGGAAGGGTTTAGGTAATTTTGTGGAGCTGAAGGACAATTTTGAGAAGTTGGTGCACCCCATAGTAGGTAACAAAGGGTTTAAACATATGGTTGTATGCTATATACTGGGTATGGGGGTGGTAGAATGGAATACAATAGGTTTTGAAGAGGGTAGTAATGATAGAGGGGGTAATATATGGAGCATGGGTATAGGCTTGGGCTTGAGACTGAGGGTAAGGGCGAGGCGATCTTTCGAATATGCATGTGGTTCAGCTACAACAACTGTTATATCCTCCTTCTTCATTTTCCCTCTAAAAGTTCCAAAACCACTCTGAATTGCTTTGGTGGTATCCTTTAATGCGGCAAAGCTCACAATTCATCCGGTATTAATCCCCTCTTTTATCATTTCTCCCATTTTGAGGACTTCGACAAACGACTTACCCATCGCCAGAAGTAAGTGTTGGAAATAGGTCTCATCTTATGCCTGAATGAAGACTATCAATTTACTCTCTCTCATTGAAGGTTTTACCCTAGCGGCTTCTTCACGCCACCTTATCGCACATTCTCTAAAGCTTTTGGTTCTTTTTTTCTTCATATTAGTCAGGGAATTCTCATCAGGAATCAGCACCATATTGTACTAAAATTGTTGCACGAATTTATTAGCCAGGTCATCCCAACTATTCCACTTGTCAATGTCCTGATCCATAAACCACTCTGAGCCTAGACTCGAAATACTTTCACTGAAATAAGCCATGAGTAATTCTTCTTTACCTCCAGCACTTCTTAATTGATTACAATAACGCCTCAAATGTGCTACCGGGCCACCGTGTATCTTAAAGACAAGAGGAAGATTAACACATGGAAACATGCATAGATCTTTATACGAGACATTTTTATAACCCCCATTTCCCTGCAAGTTCCTTATGACCTGTTCTAAACTCTTTAATTTTTGCGCGATGCCTTTCGGTTCTTCTGTCATGACATGCTTCTCTATATTAAATGGAAATGAAGTTGGTTGATTGTACCCATATGGATCATTCATATTCAAAGTAGGCTTCGGGGCATAATACTGATCATCTAAAACCTTCAACATCGGATCACAAGCAAATCAAGGGAGCATGATTATTAAACGAACAACATAAGTAAAAGATTCAGGTGGTGGCAGAGCCAAGAACACAGATGCCCCGGGATGGTGCTGGATGGGCAGTGGGCCTTTTGTTGTGGAACTGCTAAGGGCACACTAGAAGTTCCAAGATAGTACAGACGTGGCATGAATCCTGGCGCGTACCAGGACATATCAGTGGGACCGGAAAGTTGTGCCTGAGACAACGACGGATAATTAGAAGTGTTGCTGAGATCATCTAGGTATGGAGGAGGAGGCATGCCACTGGGCCATGCTTGGTGCATCTCTGTTAGTTATTTTTTGAGTCTCAACATCAGCTCATTATGTTCTGAACCCCTTCCCCAGGACTTTGGTTCGGGTTAATGAACGAATTTTCTACCTTTTTGTTGGCCATGACAAGCTTTGCTTTTGATCTGATGAAGTAAGGATGAGTGAGAGTGATACAAACCAACCACTTTTATTTGAAAGAACATGCTCATCAAAGATAAAACCCATTAGTATTAGTTCATACAACAAGCATGAGAATCACAGTGTATGTTTGTCCTAAATTCATGTGCATTTCTACCTGCCTTTGAGGGTAATAGGGCCATTTTAACATCATCCTGATCTTTTCCTTTTCACTTACTTCTTCCTACCCTCCCATTACACTTTATTTTTTTTAAATTTTTGCCCTCACTACTCTTTTCTCTGCATCAATCTCTTCTCCTTCCCTTTTCATCTCTCACTATTCTTTCTTTCTTCTTTCTTCTCTCGCTATTTTCCTTTTTTTATCATTCTTTATGGCTTTTGCTCTCTTCAGAAGAGAAAAATTGAGGTAAAGAAATAAAATGATTAGATCGAACCCAAAGGTAGGTTGCCTACGTATCATGTTGCACGTGAATTAGATTTTGTGTAGTTCGGGAAGTAAGCACAAATACCACAAAGTTGATGATTTTTTTGTTTTTTTTTTACGAAAGAGAAACAAAAGGAAATAACAACGCAGCATCACTAGATTTTTTCAATAGAAGGAAAAACTAAAACAGACTCTGAGATTAAGACAACCTTGATACTAATCACATAAAAACTGAGCAACACTCTAGACAAATAAGACAACATACGTAACACACATTATGAAAACTCCAATATTAAAACAAACTTGACACCAACCTACAAAGGCATGACAATACAATGATAGAGAAACAAATAAGCAATTACTCGTAAGTGTGACAGAGAGGGAACCTTAGAGAGCAACAACTAATATGGACTTTTACCCCCAAACTATGAAGAAGGTAACCTGCTCATTAAATATATTACAACTTTGACACTCGTAACCTAAAACCTGATAGGCATGTGAGACTGGAATCTAATTGTTTTAGCTATATTCAAGATATACATGTGTGTCATCTCCACCACACTATTTTATTGAGGTGTATGAGGAAAAATACTCTACTACAATACACCTAAAGACTAAAACAACTCTTTCCATTGAGAGTTAAAGAACATTGTTCCAATAGACCTTACAGTCTTCATGACATCAAATCGAGTCTTAATCATTACCATAATTTTGTAGAGACGTAATTGTTTTAGATTGGAGCTGCAATAAATAGATCCGAGTATATCTCTACAACCATCCATCATTATCAAGAAATAGTATTTCTTATTAACAGTTGAAATTTTATATAATCCTCAAAGATCCATATGTACAATATCAAAGCATACAATTGCTCTAGTATTACTAATAGAAATATGCTAGTCTAGTCTATTTGGCTAAGGGATAAATATGACAATTATTCAAAGCCTCAATATCCTTATTATACTTCAAGAGATTTATTGACTTTAAAGCTTGAGAAGAGGGATGACCAAGTTTTTATCACGATCCGAACTAGGGCCTAGACTTAATGGGCATCCCAAGTCCAACTAGGAACGGGGACCACCCCTTGTTACCCAACCCAACCACCTTATATAGCCTTTGATGGGTTAAATTTTGAGCCTATAACAAGATTGCATAAATGCTCTCATGAAAACACTGGGATAGGGTCACAACCGTCACCGACCCAACCGAGTCTAACCATACCAAACCAACCATCCAACCATACTAAACCAAACCAAAGGCCATGAACCAGGCCATCACCAAAGAGAATACCAAAACATAATATGATAATCAATCCCAAAATATAATACGATGGAATAACCAACAATATCATTTTAGGGTGTAAGCCCCAACACCAATACCATTGCCAAGGAAAACACTAATACTGACCCCGCCCATACCAACCCCTCAAAAGTACCACAAAGTCTCTAACCAGAGAGTAACAATATTCTGTTGGGACATGCCCCCAACCATGGCCAAAATCAATATCCAAAATAAAATAAAAATGTCCAAATATGTCCAAAATATGAAATAGAGTCTTTCGAAAGGATAGAACCTCACCACTTCAGTTCAAATACTGATACCAAATCCGACTGCTAGATAGGAGGAGTAGAAAGGTCGGTTCCTGCATAGCGTTGGTATACAACTGCCAGTAGACGGGTTAGCGAGCGATCACTAGCATGAAATTAGGATAAGGATAAGATAATGTCATTTATAAAACCAAGTAAATTCCATCAATAATGCATAAAACCATACATGTATATAAGTGATAGAAAAGGGAATCGAGTTTAGCATGCATTTAAAATCTTTACCTGGGTTGTGTAGCTTTGCTGTCTTAAACCACCCACGGGCAATATGGGTTCAACTTCCACTGTTGGAAGGGCCTCAGTGTGTATAGCCACACGATCAGGGATGACTAGTACATACCCTAATATGAGGTATGACATCATGCACACGGTCCACCAAGACCAACGTCATACCGACAAATATGAATTTCCAATTTTGGTCCCCTCAGGACCTCTTCCTTCCACGGCTAAGCTACACTTCCCTCTTTAATACCCAATTAAAATTATTTCCAAGCAATCCATTTATCATTTATTAACCAAGGACATTTAGTGGTGTCATCATCATACAACCATACTTGCAAGTACCATCCATAGCCAACCACATGTAGGTATAGAGGACCTTAGGTGCCCTTTCAATTACCATCTTAAATCCACTTGGGGGAATCTGTACCGCACAAGCATAGCCATTTAACCATTTACCTTTCCAAACTATTTAAACCATGCATGAATACTTCACCAAGTTTAAAACAAGCAAGAGTTCCATTTAAAAGAAGTCAATGGAATGAACATATCTTTATAAGCATTTTGTCAAACACAATGGGGGCATAATATGTATCCAAAACGAATTCCAAATACCAACAACCATTCCCATATAATTCAATTATACAAAACCACCATTAATGCATAGAAAAACATAATTAAAACCATGGAAAACCATAACCAATCATTTATAAATAAAACCCCCAAATCATATGTGAAAACTCAAAAGCATTCAACAATGAAATCATGAAAACCAATTGTAAAGTCAAGCCTTTAGTTGGAAATAACAATGAGGGAAGATAACATGCCTTATACCGAAGAATTGATGAAAAGAAATCACCAAAGAAAGCTCTAAATTAGTCCTCAAGATGAAACCCTAGCTCTTCCTTGCCCCAAAGCTCTTGAGAGGATTTTAGATTGTTTAGAAGTAGTTTCTAAGTATTAAAAAAAGAGAATTAATGAAGTAAATAGCCTCCCAAATAGATTAGAAGTTGTGGGGTCCTATTAGGGTAAGTAGGAAAATATCTAGAATACCCCCATTTAAGTTGCATAAAATTTCATCATAAGGATACGACTGACCTATACGAGTCGTACCCTTCTGATACGAGTGGTACCCACCACTCGTATCTACCCTCAACCATTGAACACAACACTATCCAACATACGACTCATCTAACCAAGTCGTATCCAAAGAATACGATTCGTACCTCCCATCCGTATATCTAGAAGAATAGAATACCAAGAGGATTTAACATTGTCCCCTATACAAGTACAAGATATGACTCGTACCCACCCATATGACTCTTATCCTCTAAGTCGTATCAATTCTAGTAAACCATCCATCCCACCAATCAACACTGGTTCACATTCGACAAGACCATAACACTTGTTCCCCAACATACGGCTCATACCCTTGGGTCGTATTGGGTACGGAGAATGGAATTTCAGAAAAAATTCTAAGGCCAAAACCCAAGATGCAACAGTTTTTTATGCCACAAATTGATATCCTCTACATATGCACTTGCAACCAAGTTCTGATGATCTTGAGCCCTTTCTATCTCCTTTATTTCATATTCACTCCTAGAAATGTATAACTCTCCCTTTTCCTTACCAATCCCCTTCATCCTACCACTGTAAAGATCCTAAAATACATAAAAGTTAGGGTATAAAGAGAAAAAATAAGAAAGTTGTATAGTGATCTTGGATACTGATAACAAATTGAATTTGAAATCAGGTACAAACATCACAGCCTCATCCATGCCTCTCCAACATATGATATGTTAACTTTGGCTCCAGTAGGAAGATTCATCTTATCTCTTTTTGATTTAACTATTTTATTGATCTTTGAAAATATAGTGAGTAGCACTAATAAGATTCATATTATCTTACTATCTACAATATAGTGAGTAGCACCAAAATCTACAATCCATTCTTGTGATACAATATTAGACAATAGACAAGTAGTTGTGACATACTGACCTGCTTTATCTTTTGTTTATCTTTGTTCAATAGCTCTATAATCTTCTTGTACTCTCCATTCGTGATCCCTTGACCCTTGGCTAAGATAAAATTGTTTATCTCTTTGTTCTCCTCATGATTAGTAGAGGTAATCTAACTTACATCCCCATAGAAGTTGTTCCTAGTGAAATTATTTGCTCAATGTTGGGTATTAACTTGGCCTCTATACTGATGTCCGTGATGTCCATGTCCATTAAACCTTCCATCACCTTGGATTTTATATCCTCCAAAATGAAATTGTTGATCGGATCCTCTTGAGTTTTCATTGTTTAACTTCCTTTCTTTCTTTTCTTCCAATTTCTAGGACAACCCATCAATAATTTATAGAAATTATCTCTAGTGTGACCAGTAAAATGACAACACTCACACTTTATTCCCTTGTAGTTTCGATTCCCATAATTGGTTTTGGGGTTTCATTCACCAACATTGCAATTGGATCAGCCTTTTAACCCATAGTAGCCATAAAAGCTAATTGTTGAATTTCATCTTCTATTATCATGACATATGCTTGATTAATTGTAGGTGTAACTTTTTTCAATAATATCTGCCTTTGATCTTGGTCATATGAATCATTCAAGCCACTCAGAAATTGAATTAACCTCAGCTGATACAGATGATATGCATAATCCTATGACCTTGGACAAACACATAATGAAGCCGGAATTACATTATCATACTCGCTCCATAGATTCTTAATTTTGTGAAGTAAATTGACACTAAATCAATTCCTTATGAAAGCATATTGATTTTTCTATGCAACTGATAAAGCCCCATATGATTAACCTTGTCAACTTACATCTTCTCATATCTCAAATGCACTTGTTGCATACAAAATTCCACTCGGTAATTCTTCACTGATAGAACTCATCAACCACGACAACACAATTGCATTGCAGGTCTTCCATTATTTATGTAGATCATCTTCGTACAATGCTATGCTACATGCTCCAGTTACGAATCCATATTTTCTCTTTAACAACAGTGCAATCCTCATGATCAACTACAAACTTCATAATTCTCAGATCCAATCAGCTTAATATGGATCAATGCAGCCCCAGAAACATATAAAGGACTGATATACAGAGGATCACTTGACAACCACCATTTCTAGATTTTCTTCAACAAAACTGAAAAATTGATCTTCTCTGAACAATTCTACAATTCTAATCTATACTCCCAGTAACGACTTGCTCTGATACCATGTGAAAAATTACTACAACAATCTACATATCAACGGGGAAGAAAGGGAAAATATCAGGAGAGGAATTGAAGAAAAAGAAGGAAAATGAATTAGAGTTCTACTACAATGCTCAACACACTAGATATTTATAGATTTATACAAGTGTTTAGAAACATCTAGAAGATTCTGACTAACTCAACAACCTCACCATCACAGCTCTTATACAACTGACATTATTTAACTAACTAACCGACCCATAACTAACTTAAGAAAACAGTAATCCTAATGGAGTAGTAAAAACATATCAATGGAACAGTGAATTTAACAAACTAATCCCAGATATTTTCAACAGAAGCGTACCCAACAATCCTTATAAATTAGGACATATATATTTTGTTTAAAATATCAATTTATTTCTTGAAATATTTTGAGCTAAATTATGTACTTCATGAAAATACAGGAATGGACCCTAAAGAGAAAGCTAAACCCTGAAGTGTATGGATCTCCTGAATCAGCAATCACAAAAGAGCCAATTGAACTTGAAATAGGAAGATTTATGACTGTTGAAGAGGTATCAACAAATCATTTGGCTTTTTGAATTGTATGAAAAAACAAATTATTATATATGTTTTGAAATTGGATCCTTTTATTTGCACAAATGGATTTTCTTGAGGTCACTCTTTAAAATCATATGGTGAAAATAATCCACAGACAAGTTTCCTTCTACATGATTATATAGGGCGATTGGCAAGAGTGAATTCCATAAGGCGTGGTCTTGTATATTTGACCCAACTTAGTAAATGGTTTAACCTTCGTTGCCCATCAAACATAAATTTGCTTAGCCTATGAGCCCAGAGTTCAAGGCATTGCAATACAGTGAATCTTCTCAATTTGCCACAACTTCTGCCTCATAGGAAAAAGTTGCATGCATTGCTCAATTGTTCACATCTCAATACAACTGAAACTCCCACCCTGATCAATAGGCAACACATTATATTATCTTTACTTTTGTAACTTACTTGAATGGTCTCGTATTCTTGCCTCATAACAACACGAAATCAATGCACACATTATAACTACAACTTATTTCTAATGGGCAACATATATCATTTTTTAAAAGATTTTGTTAAGGGGGTCAAAAATTCAAGATTGCACCTTATGGTATCCTTTTTTCTGTTATAAGCTTTTCCTTCTGATAATTTAATTCTTGAGATACACATAACCAATGCAGACAGTTGAACAAAAGAAGTTGTTCAACCTAGATTATCATGATTTGTTATTGCCATATGTGAACAAAGTGAATGAACTTAAAGGGACAGTACTTTATGGATCAAGAACTTTGTTCTTCTTGACACCTGATGGCACATTGAGACCATTGGCTATTGAGCTAACTAGGCCACCAGTAGATGACAATCCTCAATGGAAGCAAGTTTATGTCCCAAATACTTGGAATGCCACTGGTGCTTGGCTGCGGAAATTGGCTAAAGCTCATGTTCTTGTTCATGACTCTGGCTATCACCAACTTGTTAGTCACTGGTAAGTGATGGTGATACATGAACTCCGCTAATGAGTTTTGAGCAATATACAATGTCTGCGTAAAGATTTTTTTGAACTATCAGGTCATCTAAAAGATATTAATAGGTAATTAGGTCTTCGTAAAAGATTAGGGGTGCCACTATTTTATGCATACAATACACCTAGCACTAACCATAAAATTGAATAGGAACAATGGATAGTCAATTAGTTTTAGATTAATTTAATAAGGTTTTTTATTGACAAATAAGTTCCATTTTTAGTAAAAAATTTTATGCTTGATTTAAATGATATACTACATACAATTATAAGGTAGATCTGCCCCTCCTCACACCGACAATGCATATAACTTAAAAATTCTTTGTTAACTCACTCTTTACAAGTCAGCTAATAAGAACTTTTGCTAAACATCGTAAGTACTTATAAGCTATAATCAGCCAAAAGTCATAAGTCAATCACCTACATAAGGTGCAACTTATCACTTTTCAAATTATAAGCAATTTTAGTTTCACCAAATCAATATATAATAATAAAGGAGGAACATAGACAAGGTGATGAGGCACCTCTCTATGACCTCCATTTCTATTTATTTTTTTTATTTTTTTTTGAGATTTTTCTCTTCTATTCTTTTCATGAGTCAATTAATTTGTTTAACAATTAAAATAAATATATCAATTATTATTTCATTTATTCATATTCTTTAATATACAAACTTAATGGTCTTTATTTTCATTAATTCCATGACTTTTGGTGATCATAACTCCTAAATTATATTAAGTAATATTCATGATATCCTTTGATATTCCATATTTTTGTCCTGTAAATAGAGGCATTATGAGTATTTTTTTCCTCCATCATCAAGATTAAGTCTATTTCTTTCATTATGTATTTTTTAGAATTTTCATTCTTTAACTTTCATATATATTTTTTACCAAAAAGAAATAAAAATTATTTGTGTATCTTCAAAAAGAGTGTGAATTTGTTGAAGAAGAGATATTCGACATGGTCGATACGTTAGCATATTTGGTCGTTGTTACTCTTTATGGTATTTGCTTCTAACTTGAATATTGTGGATGCCTTCATAGTTTTTGGTGCCCTTTTGCTTTTTCATGTTATGATCTTCCTATTAACTTTCTATTGACGTCTGATTCATTTACTTTAAGTTGCTTAATTTGTTTATGACCACATGACATCATACTATAAATACATGTCTTACAATGTAAATGAAGGATTTATATTAGGCAATGCTTGAGAAATCTTCCCGTAGCATCTTTTTAGTATTATAGAATTATTTTTTAATTATTCAAGTGCTTCTAAGCCAAAAATAACTTTTAAACACTTTCACAATGCAAGTGTGAGTATATAAATATCAGCTTAAATATTTATTTATTTGTCAATTTCAATAATAGGTAGAACTAATATGGAGATGGAAATTCTGAAACTCATCACAATATAGCTTGAGTAAAAATATAAATCATTATCTATAATTTAGATCTAAATCGATTAGTCATAACCATATAGCGGAATTAAAATTTCTCAATCACTTAGAAAATAAAGAGAAGAAAATATATTTATTTTCAAATCTCTTAATTATGTGTAAGAATATGATGTACAAAAATAAAAATTGCTTATAAAAGATCATAGAACTAAACAAATTATAACCAATAGTCGAATCTACGTTGACAGTCTTAACTCAAGATTAATGCATGTTGCATCATGGATAATCATATAAGTGCTTTTAAAATCTAATTAATGTGAAAGAAACTTTACAACATGAAACAAATAATTAAAATAATATATACAGGAAAGGTAAAATTTAAATTAAATCCTAACAGGAGAGGTTTTTTTCCTAATAACAAAATATTTTGGTATGTGTAATGAAATCATTTCAAATATTATTTTTCTAATTCTCTTAATTCTCTTTTCTCTACTTTTCCACTTTATTTTTTTGTGAATTTAATATATATTGAATGTGGTATTCAACTGAAAATTTAATGTAATCTTTAATCTCCGTATATATATAAATAAATAGATTTTATCAGTAAACTTCAACTTGACTATCTTTTTTATCATAAAGGAGGTGATATGACACCTCTCTATGACCTCCATTCTTAATTTTTTTCTCTGTTTTTTGAGGCTTTTTTTTTTTCATTTTTTGAGATATTTTTTCAGTTTTTTTATTTATAACCTATTTAATAAATTTCTTTAAAAACCTCACTAAATACAAGTTTAACAATCAATTTAAATCTGTAAATAGACCTCTTTCTCTTGCCATCCCATATCATGCTAATTACACTGGTTTTTCATATACTTGTCTATGTATTTTTCATATAATCAAAAGTAAAAATGTCTTTAAAAAATACCTTTCTTTTTTTCGTTCATGAAAATAAAGTTTCTCCAAGCTCTATTTTTGTAATAAGAATATTTATATTTTTTATTTCATCAGCATACATAATTAAGTTATGTATGTGCATATAAAACTTTATCTCCATTCTTATCTAAATTTATTAAAGAGATCGTTAATAAAAACTTTATATAATCGCGCGAAGCGCGAATAATTTTACTAGTTTAGTTATAAGCAACTTATGACTCCTATGTTTAGAAAACGCATGTTGCTGAAATGAGGATGTTGAGGTGGATGTGTATCCATACTAGGTGTGATAGAATTAGGAATGAGGTTATCCATAATAAGGTGGGAATAGCCCTCGTGGTGGATAAGATGAGGGAAGCGACATTGAGATAGTTTGTCCATTTGAAGAGTTGAGGTGCGGATGCCCCAGTGAGGAGATACGAGAGGTTGGATATAGTAGGTACGAGGAGGGGCAGAAGTAGGCTGAAGAAATATTGGAGACAGGTGATTAGATAGGACATTATGCATCTTCAGGTTACCGAGGACATGACCTTAGATAGGAGAATATGGAGGTTGTGTATTAGATTAGAAGGTTAGTCGGGTAGAAATGTTGTCTTGCTTTAGAGTGTGTCGGTTTTCTATCAGATGTTGTTGCTTATTGTGTTTCGATCGCACTATGTGTGGTTGATTATTGTTTTTTTCTTGTAGACTTTGCACTGATCCCATGTTAGTTGATTTATGTTCTTCATTGTTTCTCTATGCTTTTAATCTGAAAATTTTATGGAAAATTTTTTCTCCAAAATATTGCAGGCTAAGAACTCATTGTGCTACAGAGCCATACATTATAGCAACAAATAGACAACTTAGTGCAATGCACCCAATATACAGATTACTGTATCCTCATTTTAGATTATACAATGAAGATAAATGCCTTAGCTAGAGAAGCACTTATTAATACCAATGGCATTATTATGACTTTATTTTTCCCTAATAAGTATGCAATGGAGTTGAGTTCTTTTGCCTATGATCTTTGATACAATTTAATAATAATTGATCTTATTGATATTGAAGGGGTTACAGCTGTATATATAGAGAACTGAAGAATAACTAATTACAGAATAACCCAGATGTATTTAATAATTATATATGTAGTCTATTATCCCCCCGCAAGCTGATCAGCGGTAACGAGGGGCAGCTTGGAGCAGAGATACTGAAAAGGCTGTAACGGAAGAGGCTTGGTGAGAATATCAGCAAGCTGGTCAGTAGATGGGACATAGTGCGTGGCCATCGTTCCTGCAAGTACCTCATCGCGAACAAAGTGACAGTCGGACCCAACATGCTTCATACGATCATGAAGGACTGGATTTTTGGTAACACAAATAGTGGACTGATTGTCACAATAAATCTGTGGTTTCATCGGGGGAATGCCAAGTGCATCTGTAAGGTGTCGTAACCACATGGCTTCAGCAACACCCGCAGCCATGGCACGATATTCTGCTTCTGTGGAGGAACGGGACACTCGCGTTTGCTTCTTGGTGCACCAGGAAATCAGATTCGGTCCCATCATAACAATATATCCAGTAGTGGACTTCCGATCATCTTTGTCGTTAGCCCAATCCGAATCAGAAAAAACAGATATATCAAACGAGCCCTTTTGAAATAAAATTCCACATTGAAGAGTACCTTTAAGATAGCGCAGAATGCGTTTCAAGGCCTGAAAGTGTTGTTCTGTGGGAGCATGCATTGATTGGGAGACTTGATTGACTGCATATTGGATGTCCGGATGAGTAACAGCAAGATAATGAAGTCCACCGACGAGACTCCGATATAGTGTAGGATCGGCAAAGGGAGTATTCGACCCTGGGGATTGGCGGACTGCCATGGGAGTGACCGCGGGTTTGCAGTCTGTCATTCCAGCTCGATTTAGAAGTTCAAGGGTATATTTTGTCTGATGCATCAATATGGTTCCCGACTTGCGGATGAGTTCGAGGCCAAGAAAGAACTCCAGAGGACCGAGGTCCTTAAGTTTGAAGTCACGATGCATAGCCTCAGTAATTTCAGTGATGAGTGATGACGAGCTGCCTGTAATAACAATATCATCCACATAGATAAGAATGATGACTGTCCCTCGAGAACAGTGAAGGGTGAAGAGGCTGTTGTCATGATGGTAGGTGCAAAAACCAAGACCCTGCAGAAAAGTAGAGAGGCGTGTGTACCAGACACGTGGGGCCTGTTTCAGGCCATACAGTGATTTGCAAAGCTTGCAAACATAGTGAGGACGGTTGGGATTAACATATCCCGGTGGCTGAACCATATAGATGTCTTCCTCAAGATGACCATGAAGAAAGGCATTGCTGACGTCTAAATGATGAAGCGGCCAATCATAGTGAAGAGCAAGAGACAAGACCAGACGAATAGTCTGTTGCTTAACAACAGGGCTGAAGGTCTCCTTATAATCCACACCATACTCCTGATGATACCCTTTTGCAACCAGACGTGCTTTATAGCGAGAAAGAGATCCATCTGAATTTCGTTTGATGCGAAACACCCATTTGCACCCAATAGACTTTCGGTTACTAGGCAGAGGTACCAAATCCCATGTACGTTGTTCATTCAGAGCCTGAAATTCCTCATCCATAGCTTGGCACCAGAAACTATTTTTAGAGGCTTGGTTGTAGGTAGTAGGCTCAGTTATGGGATGTGCATCAAAGGGTATTTGAGTGTGGTAGACTTTGGGTTTGAAGGTACCGGCCTTGGCTCGGGTTGTCATAGGGTGAGTGTTGAGTGGAGGGTGATTAGGAAGGGGTGGTGGAGTTGTATGATGTGTGGACGGAGGTTGGGTGGGGCTGCCGTGGGAGCTGGGATGTGCAGCGGTGGATGGGGTGGCTGTATGTGTGTTAGGAGTATGATGTAGGGAAGTGGTGGGTTGTGTGGCAGTCGGCTGGGTGTTCAGGTGGGGGGTTTGGGGGTTCGGGTGGGTGGGTGGTTGGTTCGAGTGGGTAGTGGCATAGTGGGGTACCGGGTTAGGTGCCGAGTGAGCCGGAGCATGAGCGTGTGTAAAGGACGGAAATAATGGCACAATGCCAAGTGGATTGGGGGAGTATGGAGTAGAGGAAAGACTTGTGTAAGGAAATTGTTCCTCCACAAAACGAACATGACGGGAAACATATGTTTTCTGAGATACAGGATCGAAACATTTGTAACCTTTAATAGTGGGATGATAGCCTAGAAAGACACAAGGGGTGGACCGAGGTTGAAGTTTATGTTGAGTGTGTGGACGCAACCAGGGATAAACCAGACACCCAAACGGGCGGAGATGGATGTAGTCGGGTGGATGATTGTAGAGACGGGCATATGGAGTGGAGTTGGAGAGAGTGTGAGTGGGCATGCGATTTATGAGGTAGTTGGCAGTAGCAAGGGCATCAACCCAAAAGGAAACAGGTAAGGTGGAATCATGGAGGAGCGCAACAACTGTTTCTATTAGGTGACGGTGTTTGCGCTCAGCAACGCCATTTTGTTCAGGGGTATATGGACATGAAGTGTGATGAAGAGCCCCTAGACTTTGAAGAAAAACACCAAATGCATTGTTGACAAATTCTTTGCCATTGTCACTTCGAAAAATTTTGATTTTGGCATTAAATTGATTTTGAACCATTCGGTCAAAGTTGACAAAAACAGTATAAGCTTCGGATTTAAATTTCAGAGGATAAAGCCAAGTAAATTTACTGTAATCATCAACAAAACAGATATAATAACGAAAACCTTGAACAGAAGGAACTGAGGTTGGACCCCAAACATCAGAATGAATTAATTGAAATGGCGCAGTGGCCTTGTGTTCAGACAGTGAAAAAGGTAAACGACAAGATTTAGACACTGAACAGGACTCGCAATGTAATTTCCCTGAAAAATTAAAACCTAAGGAAGATAAAATGGATTTGGTGATGGCGGATGATGGGTGCCCAAGCCGGCGATGCCAGATGGACGAGATAATGGCTTGACTCACAACAGACGGAGACCTGGATGGAAGAGTGTATAGCCCATGCTCACAGCGGCCCGTGTACCGCACCCGGTTCGTGGTATTGTCCACTATCTGGAAATCGGTGTCATTAAAAATGAGGGTGCAGTTATTTTCTTTAGTAAAGCGATAAACAGATAAAAGATTGGATGTGAGGGAAGGGACGTGGTGAAGGGTTGAGAGATGAAATTTACCATTTGGGGTATAGACATACCCAGAGCCGGTGTTTGTGATGGGAAGGGATTGACCATTGCCTACTGTAATAGTTTCTGAGCCATGATACGGATGAGGAGCTTGAAGTTGTGAATAATCCGACGTCACATGGGTGTTAGCACCTGTGTCTAGATACCAATCGCCAGATTGAGCGTTTGTGGACGCATGCATCGCCCTTGATCCGCCGGACTGGCGATTTACATTCTGCGAGTCATCATAACGATACCAGCAATTAGCCGCAGAATGGCCCCGTTTATCATAAATTTGGCACGTCGGAAGATCTCGTGTGGGCCCCGCTGGTTTCCTCGTCCCTGTCCGCGGCCTGACTGGAAGCCGTCCCTCGGTGGAGGCCCGCCTCTGCCTTGCTGCCCGGCGTTCCGACGGTCACCGCCGCCGCTGCCTCGCCCTTGGTTACGGCGATCGTCACCGCGACCCCTGGCCGAGCCCCCGCTTCCAGCCGAGTAAAGAGCCGTGACGCCAGGGGTGGAACTGGCTTCTCCGAGCAGTAATTTGTGTTCCATGTCTAGATTCAATTCTTCTGCATTAAGCCATCCAGACAGTTGATTCAGAGTGATTTCGACAGGTGAGAGGCGAATATGCTGTTTGAGAGAGGAATAGCCAGACGGAAGACCACGTATCACGGCATTCACCACGTCTCGTTCAGGAATAATCTCGTTCACAGCATCTAGGTCAGACAGAATAGAGGCCACATCATCAAGGTATTGAGTCATCGTCTTCGTTCCCTTCCGAAGAGTATGCAATCTGTCACGCAACTGAAAAATATGAGCCATGGACACAGAGTTGTACCTTGTGGCTAGTGCGTCCCAAAGTGAAGCCGATGTGAGAAAACCCCGGGCGTGTTTGTGCACAGAGGGGCTAATAACGGCGAGAAGACAGGCTCGGATCTGAGTGTCTACGATCATCCACGGAAGGTAGTCGGGATTTGGGAGCATGACGCCGTCATCCTCGGCTGTCTCGGGCGGCGGCTTCTCCGCACCGTCAATCCATCCGAGCAGCAAATTGGCTGCGAGGGCGGTGCGGACGTTAAGTGCCCAGGCCGGGTAGTTGTTGTCAGATAATTTTTCGGGGATGAGATTGTGGAGATTCCTGAGCAGTAATTTTACTCCAGATGGTAAATTTGACAGAGGATCAACAACCTTGTCCATGGCGCCGACCTACGGCGGAGGAGGGAGGCCGTGCGGCGTGGTGTAGACGGTGGCGGCGGCGCACACACGTCGGAAAAGAGGAGAGATTAGGGTTTGGGCGGAAGAAGAAACCCTAGCTTTAATACCATGATACAATTTAATAATAATTGATCTTATTGATATTGAAGGGGTTACAGCTGTATATATAGAGAACTGAAGAATAACTAATTACAGAATAACCCAGATGTATTTAATAATTATATATGTAGTCTATTAATCTTGAATGGAGATTTGATCAGGAGGCACTCCCACAAAACCTTATTAGCAGGTAATAATTCACTATCAGTTATTTCCTTTTTCTACTTGACATATCACCATTTATGTACCAAAACATACCTCAACTATGAGTTGTTACCTTTTCCTATCTGAACTACCACAATCATTCTGGAAGAAAAAGGGAACAGGTAGGAAAAGGGAACAACTGATACTTGAGGTGATAATTCAGGTAGGAAAAGAGAACAGTCACGAGTGGAATAAGAATTTTCATTGAAGAGATTCGAAATATGAAAACTACACACACGAAGCCAAAAGGGTTCAACATCTGTTGTATTTACATAAAAAATAATTTTAACCACATCGTACTTTTAGACAACCTTATTATCTGAACAAGACATGTTTTGTACATTGGTACTATACAACAATATAAATATTAAAAAATTTAACTTTTTATATATAGTATAATTTTTCGACGAAAAGGGCTTGGATATTGTGCCCCTACTTCCACTAACATGTTATTTTGTGCAAAATTTACAGGGGATTGGCAGAGGAAGATCCAAATGCACCGTATGGATTGAAACTAACAATAGAAGATTACCCTTTTGCTGATGATGGTTTAATACTTTGGGACACACTTAAACAATGGGTAACAGCTTATGTTAACCATTATTATCCACAAACAAATCTTATTGAATCTGATAAAGAACTCCAAGCTTGGTGGTCAGAGATCAAAAATGTTGGTCATGGTGACAAGAAATATGACTTAATTGGTATTATCACAACAATAGTTTGGGTAACTTCTGGTCACCAAGCTGCTGTTAACTTTGGCCAATACAGCTATGTAGGTACACACCTTAACTTTTTAAATTTTCTTCACTTTTCATGTTGGTCATTTCACTTAACATAAAGATTTAAGATTAAGAAACACACCTAAACTATCTCAGTATTTTGATCTTCATACGTGAATTATTGGGAGTGTGAGTTTCCTATCTGAACAATCACTCGAAGATTAGAAAAACACACCTAGACGCTAACTAGACAAATATTTGTCTGCAAACGCTTCTGACATATATAATGACTCTAGTAGCTGACTCATTATTATGTCTTCAATTGATTTCTTTAAAATCCTAAACTATCCCCTACTAAGCCAAAGATATTGACACACGACTGAGGCGAGAGCACAGCTGAGAAGGTCGAGAGGAAGCTGACGAATGTCGCAATGCAGAACAAAATTAATTCAGACAGTAGTTAGTTTTAATCTTTAACCGCAACTTTTAACCTAATATCAATAAATTTAACTTTGCCACGGTGGAATTATTTTTTTACATATAGTGCAACGTGACAGAATTTTTAAATAAAAGAGAGGGTATAGTACACATACCATCAGACATTAGTCGAGGTGTGTTTCACTAACCATTGAGTGATAGTACACTCTTAAAAGCTATCTCATAAGGTGAGAATTATCCAAGTTCATATAAGCAGACCACCTATTCATTCTCCAACCAATATGATCGAGACTCTTACTCTAACGCCCCCCCCCACATCCCACCCCACCCCCTTCACGCCAAGGCCCAACTGGAGCATAGATCGAGATCCTAAACGAGGATTGACCTAGGTAGGAAACTCACACTCCAAAAGTTAGCTCATAAGGTGAGGATTGTCCAAGTTTATATAAGTAGACCACTAATCCATTCTTCAACCAATGCGAGGCTCTAACTTGCTCAGCCCCCCCCTCCCCACGCCAAGGAACAATTGGTGTGTGGATTGGGAGATCAAACAGGGATGAACTTAGCTCTGATACCATGTAAGATATGGTACCTGTACCTAACTCAATCCTAAAAGCTAGCTCATGAAGGGATAATTACCCAAGTTCATATACACAGGGCACCAATCTATTCTTTGACCAGTATGGGACTCTAATCCACTCAATGAGTTTCTTTTAGGTAATGTGATAGCGCAGAATTTTTTTTTATATTGTCAGTATATATAAGTTAAATTAAGGGGAGCCTCGGAGCAACAACAAAGTTGTCTTCATGCAACCCAGATGTCATGTATTCGAGTTGTGAAATCAGTCATTGATTCTTGTGTCTAGGTAGATTGTTTGTCTACATATATTACACCTCTTAAAGTATGACCCTTCCAAACTGATGGATATTATGGGCAAAAGGGCAGCCCGGTGCACTAAAGCTACCACTATATACGGTGTCTGGGGAAAGGCCTCACTATAATGGTGTATCGTACGCAGCCTTACCTTGCATTTCTATCAGAGGCTGTTTCCAAGGCTTGAACCCATGAGCTCCTGGTCACATGGCAACAACTTTACCAGTTACTCCAAGGCTCCCCTTCTAGATGGATATTAAGCATTTTAATATTTTATAATATTAATAGGAGGGATGGCCTTGGCTCAGCGGTAAGCTTGCTTACCGTGGTGTGCCAGGGTCGGGAGTTCGAAACGCCCCTCCAGCGAAGCTGGGGTGAGGGCGCGTAGGTCAGGCCCGGAGTGGTCCCCCCCCTCCCCGACACCTACGGAGTAGGTATGAACCGGTTCGTCCCCCAATATTTTATAATATTATTTTTCTTTATTTGTTTGCTAAGTGAGATGTGGGATGCTCATTTATTTTTGAGCATAAGTTCCCTTAATTATTTTTAAGTTATATTTTTTGTGCAGTAACTTCTTTTAGCCATGCACTTCCATTGTTGGATTTGTCTATGATTAAACGATACTTTATGCCCCTCCATACGTTCCACTATTTGGGAGGTGAAGCAACTATTTCTCATTCATCATAGTTAGTGGTGGAAGAATGTAGACGTAAGTTTCTTATAACTCTTATAACATCCACCATTATTCTACCTCTTTTTTTTATAACCTTTGTAACTCTTGTAACTTTTATGCCATTCATCTACCATATTTACCTTCCTATTCATTGCATGGAAGATTTCTTCACCTATAAATAGAGGTGGTCTTACATGATTTTTTTTTTTACACATACACAAGATAATATAGAGTTTACAAAATTTAGTAAAAAATAGAGTTTATTAGTCGAAGGGAGGTGTTCTTTTTGTGGAGCTTTGAACTCAACGCTTGTCCAGAATTGTTGAGTTGTTCTTTGTGAGAAAGGTTGTTGCATCCTGTAGGGGACAAGTCAAGAAGATTACTGTTGGACAGGTGAAAATATTTGTTGAAGTGGGCTTGAATCTCCTTAAAGAGAGCGAGATATTCGTGCCTCAACCGAAGACGAAGAAGAAGATAATTTTTATTTTCTTCACTTGTAATTTTCAGTTGTAATATTATTGTAATTTCACCAACAATTTTAAGGAGATTCAATCCCAACAACTGAAAATCCGCGGATGTCAAGTTGGGAGATCGTAACAAGACATTTCGATTCAACGGTACTCACTTTAAGAGATGGAAGGGTAAAGTATTTTTCTGCTTAAGTCTTCTCAATATCTCTTATGTGTTAACTGAGAAAAATCCAAATAAAGTAGATAACTCTTCTATGACCGACGATGAACTTATCTCTCTTCATGAGAAAGTTGAATAATACGATGGTGACTCCTAAAAGTGTTGGTATTTTTTACTTAATTGTCTATCTGATAATTTTTATGATTATTATGATAGAACTTACTCTAGTGCAAAGAAAATTTAGAAAGTCTTGCAGAGTAAGTATGACACTGAGGAGGCGAGAGCAAAAAAATATGGTGCTAGCATATTTTTCCATTTTCAAATGGTGGACAACAAGTCAGTGGTAGACCAAGCTCAGGATTTCATAATGATTGTTGGAGAGCCAAGGTCCGTGGAAGTCAAAATTGGAGATAACCTTATTGTTTGTGGCATGATTGATAAACTTCCATCTTCATGGAAGTAATTTCAAACTACTATACCACACAAGCAAAAAACAAAACTTCTCTTGAAACTTTGATAATGAGAATCTGCATGGAAGAAGAGGCAAGGAGTCAAGATGTACTTTTGCAAACAGAAGAGAACAACATCACACCAAAGGTAAATTTAACTTCTTCAAATAATACTTCCCCTGAAACTAACAAAAATACTACTTTGAAGTACAAGAAGAAAAAATTGAAGAAAAATAATGATAGACATCTCAAGGACAATAATGGTGGAAACAACCAAGCAAAAAATTAACATGTACAACAAAAAGGACTGTGCTTTATCTATGGCAAAAGTGGACATATTGCTCGATTTTGTAAATTTAAAAAACGAGGGCCTACACCTCAGGCAAATGTTATCGTAGAATCATTTGTGGCAATGATAACAGACATTAAAATGGTGGAGAATGTTGATGGGTAGTGAGCTGACTTTGGTACAAATTGTTATGTCTGTTATGACAAAGACTGATTTAAAAAATATACTAATTTTGAGGAGCCCAAAATATCATGCTTGAAGATTCACACACAACTCAAGTACTTTGAATGGGTGATGTCGAGTTGAGTTTTATTTTTGGATAGGTATTGATACTAAAAGATGTACTTTACACTCCTTCCATGAGAAAAAACTTAATTTCCAGTTTTCTTCTTAGTAAAGCAGGCTTCAAACATATTATTGAATCTGATTAGTATGTAATTGTGAAAATAATATTTTTGTGGGAAAGAGGTATGCATCTGATGGTATGTTCAAGTTGAATGTTGAAATGAATAAAACATATACTTTTGTTTATAAGCTTTCTTTAACTAATTTTTGGCAACTCATTTGTGTCATATAAATGATCGTTATGGGAGAATCATGAGTAGTTTAGGATTAGTTTCAGTGATAAAAAAGAACTTTAAAAAATGTGAGGTTTGTAGTATAGCCAAAATCACAAAAATAAACTTATTTTCAAGTTGAAAGAAAAATTGATTTATTAGAATTAGTTCATAGTGATATTTGTGAACTTGGTGGAATTTTAACTCATGGAGAACATAGATATTTTATTAGTTTTATTGATGATTTTTTTAAGTTTACATATGTTTACTTAATGAGAAATAAAAGTGATGCATTTGAGAATTTTAAAACTTTTCTCCATCAAACTGAAAATCAGTTTAATAGAAAAATAAAAAGAATAAGAAGTGATAAAGGTCATGAATAGGAATCACATGAGTTCAATTCTTTTGTTAGATAATTAGGTATAATTCATGAACTCCTCCTCCTTATTCTCCTGCATATAATGGTGTAGAGGAAAGGAAGAATAGAACTTTGGTTGAGTTGACTAATGTCATGTTAGTTGAGTCTTGTATACCTTTAAGTTTTTGGGGGAAGTTCTTTTGTCTACTTGTTATGTGTTGAACCATGTGTCTCATAAAAAGACCAAACTAACACCTTTTGAGTTGTGGAAAGGTAATAAGCCAAATTTGAGATATCCAAGAGTTTGGGGTTGCTTAGCCTATGTAAGGTTAATGGACCCTAAAATCTCCAAGTTGGGTAAAAATGTTACTACTTGTGTTTTTCTTGGTTATGCTTCAAATAGTACAGCCTATAGATTTTTTAATCTTGAGGATAGTGTGATAATAGAATCTGGTAATGCTATTTTTCATGAAAATAAATTCTCTTTTGATTCTAAAAATACTGGGCTTCTAAGAACTAAAGAAAATATTTTGTCACTATCTAGTTCTTCTACTTCTACTTCTACTTTAAAAAATAAAAAAAATGATGATTTTGAGTTAAGAAGAAGTAAAAGAGTTAGAGTAAAAAACGATTCTGGTCTTGATTATTATATTTTTAACATTGGAGATGACTCTCTCACTTTAAAAGAAGTTTTGTCTTCACATAATTCTATTTTCTGGAAAGAGACTGTAAATGATGAACTGGAATCACTAATTTCCAATAAAACTTGAAAACTAATTGATTTACCTCTGTATTGTAAAACAATTGGATGTAAATGGGTCTTACGTAAAAAATTAAAATAGGATGGATTTGTTGATAAATATAAGACTCGGCTAGTGGCTAAAGATTTTAAGCAACTAGAAGGCCTAAAAAATTTTGATATTTTTTCTCTGGTAACGAGAATTACATCCATTAAAATTTAGTTTCTATTTTGGCAATTTTTTATTTACAAATTCTTCAAATGGATGTAAAAGTCATTTTTTTAAATGGAGACCTAAATAAGGAGATTTACATGAAACAACCCGAGTGTTTTGTTGAGGCTGACCAAGAAAGTAAAGTGTGTAAACTTAATAAATCCCTATATGGCTTGAAACAGGCACCAAAGCAATAGCATGAAAAGTTTGATTCCTGCATGATTGATATGGATTTAAAATAAATGAGTGAGATAAGTGCATATACATAAGTCTTGGAATAATTCACATATTATTATTTGTCTATATGTTGATGATTTATTGATCTTTGGCTCTAATATGAATGTTATTGGAGAAACTAAAAATATTCTTAGAAACCATTTTGATATGAAAGATCTTGGTGAGGCAAATTTTATTCTAGGAATAAAAATAACTAGAACATGTGATGAAATTTTCCTTGACCAGTCACATTATGTTGAGAAATTATTGAAAAATATAATTTCCTTGATTGCAAGCATGTTATAACTCAATTTGATTCTAGTGTTCACTTGTTTCCCGTTGAAAGTGAAAATGATGTTATAAATCAAAAGGAATATGCTAGCATAATTGGAAGTTTGAGATATGTGACTAATTGCACTAGGCGTGATA
Organism: Capsicum baccatum var. pendulum; assembly: GCA_030864225.1. Classification (NCBI taxonomy): domain Eukaryota; kingdom Viridiplantae; phylum Streptophyta; class Magnoliopsida; order Solanales; family Solanaceae; genus Capsicum; species Capsicum baccatum. The sequence continues at coordinate 271,794,348 of CM061550.1, forward strand.
TTGCGTATGCAGTAGGAGTACTTAGCAAGTTTACTAGCAAGCCAAGTAATGAACATTGATATGCTATGACAAAAGTAATGAGATATTTAATTGGAACAAAAAATTGTGGCTTGTTCTATAAAAAAATTCCTGTTGTACTTGAAGACTTTTGTGATGCGGATTGAAACACTTTATTGGGTGATTCCTTATCCACTACTGATTATATTTTTACTTTGGGTGGTTGTGCCATTTGTTGAAAGTCTAAACAGCAAAGTATAATTGCTAACTCTACCATGGACGCTGAACTAATTGCTTTAGCTTCAGATAGTGAGGAAGTGAATTGATTGAGAGATTTGTTATTTACAATACCTTATTTTGAAAAATCAATTCCTCCTATTTTAATTCATTATGATAGCACCGCTGTAATTGGTAGAGTTCATGTCAACACCTTGACTATTATGTGTAAGCAGTAACTTTTTATTTTTCCCAAAGCAGTCATAGTTCAAGTCTGAGACCACTACGACTCTGAAGTAACAATTACTGTTTTACTAAGTAGAGGTTCAATGCAGATCACACTTTTATTATGCATGATAGTCTTCCTTCTGCTAGTAGACTCTTTTGAATTAATATTAAAATGAGTGGGGGATTGATGGATATTAAGAATTTTAGTATTTTATAATATTATTTTTCTTTATTTGTTTGTTAAGTGGGATGTGGGCTGCTCATTTATTTTTTTAGCATAAGTGCCCTTAATTATTTTAAGTTATATTTTTTGTGCAGTAACTTCTTTTAGCCATGCACTTCCGTTGCTGGATTTGTCTATGATTAAACGGCACTTTATGACCCTCCATACGTTCCACTATTTGGGAGGTGAAGCAACTATTTCTCATTCATACTTGTGTCTTTAAACATCATAGTTAGTGGTGGAAGAATGTGAACATAAGTTTCATAGAACTTTTATAACATCCACCATTATTCTACCTCTTAATTTTTGTAACCTTTGTAACTCTTGTAACCTAACTCTTGTAACTTTTGTAACTCTTGTAACTTTTATGCCATTCATCTACCATGTTTATCTTCCTTTTCATTGCATGGAAGATTTATTCACTTATAAATAGAGGTGGTTTTGAATGATTTTTTTTTACACATGCACAAGATAATATAGATTTCATAAAAGTTAGTAAAAAAAGAGAGTTTATTAGCTGAAGGAAGGTGTTCTTTTTGTGGAGCTTTGAACTCAACTCTTGTCCAGAGTTGTTGAGTTGTTGTTTGTGAGAAAGGTTGTTGTATCCTGGAGGGGATAAGTCAAGAAGATTACTGCTGGACAGGTGAAAATATTTGCTGCAATGGGCTTGAATCTCTTTAAAGAGAGCGAGATATCCGCGCCGCAGCCGAAGACGAAGAAGAAGATAATTTTTATTTTCTTCACTTGTAATTTTCAAATGTAATATTATTGTAATTTCACCAACACAAACTCTAAATGTGTGATGCTTCATGCACCGGATTGGCCTTTAGTATATAATTAAGTTAAATCATTTCAAAAGAGTGTAATTAACTTCTAAAGACCGAAGATATAATTTATGTGTATTATAAACTAGTGAAATTTGCCGCGCTTCAAGCAGTTTTAAAATGAATTTGTAAATTTTTTAGAAAACATCCTTTATGATTTTAGTTCTATTAGTTGACGGAATTCTATTTTTTGAGTTAGTTGAAAGAAAATAATGGGAGCTCAACAGATATTATTTGATTTTAGTTTAAGTGTTTATTTAATAGATAGTGTAACTTTTAATTTGGGGATCTAAATAAAAAATTCAGATAAATTTAAAAAGTTGCTTAGACATTCGGCCTAAATGAAATTCATTGTTGATCTCATCTTCACTGTGGTTATCACTTTTGATTGCTATCAGAAATAAATTAGCTTCTAAAAGATGAAACATAATAAAAATCAAGATATTTAGTTCCTTTTCACCAATTTGCTCTAGAAATATTTCTAATTCAATTTGAAAGTTTTATGATGTATACAACATTTAAATAAGGATATTTTAGATAAAGACCTTAATTTTTAAAATAAAATTCGTTAATTCAAGTACCCAAGCATAAAACATAAGGGAGTATCATAAAGCTTTAAATACATAGAGACATCATCAAAAACGTCTAATTATTGCTTGACATGCATCAAATAAAAAAAGACAACTACGTGAGGTTGGTCAACTTCACAATTAAAGATCAGGGTGGAGTGGTAAATTTTTTCATCCTTTTTCAGAAATTTTAGGTTCGAGCCTAGAGCATTAGGTCGCTTTTGATTGAGAGCGTTTTATCTCCATAATAAATTTTTCAACGCGAATCAAGATTAATTGTCTCTAATATAATTGTCGAACACTGAATAAGATATAAAAAATATCAAAGATAGACTATTTTCTTGCTACCTTTAAATAATAATGTTCAGTTAATAAACACATAAAAATTAAGATGTCAACTTACAAAAAATAATAAATCAAAAATAAATTAAAAAAATTACAAACAAAATTAAAAAAAAATCAATACTACACACTAATTGTAGAAATTAAGAGGGAGAAGAAGAAATAGAGAAAAAATCTGCACATAAAATTATGTTAATGAAAAAGAAAAAGAAAAATAACAAACATAGAAAAATTTGAAGATAATTATAAAATGTTCAATAAATAAAATATTCAGATAAAAAAAAATTAAGTATGTCATTTATTTAGAATTGAAGAGAATACAATTTAATATGAAGATCCGAGACTTCCATATATAATATATAACAAATATATCCACAAACAAACACGGAAACTTGAGTACACAAACAAAACATGAACACCCAATGCCCATTGTATACATGCAGTTGCCAACTGTCATTCTTCTAATTTATTATAAAACATGTAGAAATTTTATATGATACTCTAAATTTACTGCTTACATAAATTTGTTCGTATTTTATGTAATTGCAAAGTAATCTGTTGATTCACAAAAACAAATTAATATAAATTCATTTGAGATAAAAGAATAAATTTTTATAAATATACATTCAAAGAAGAAAATAACTACTTAAAATAAAATTTGACTTACTGCATAAATTGTTAACCACAATATATTCTCTGAAAATACTAATCATAGTCTGAAAACAATGCAAATAAAATGTAAAAAGAAAAGATAGAGTACAGTTATGTTTTATGTAAACGATTCAAGAAAAACTTTTTATAGTGATAAATTGATCATCGAAGAGACAATTGAGGACCTTACTTAGCAACGAATGTTAATACTTGAAATCTTTAATGATTTGATAAATAAAACACAAATAATTCATGACTCTTTAATATCTCCTTTGAAGGCCAGAAAATAAAACGTTTTACCCGTATTAGTAACTCATATTCAATGCATTAAATTTCATTAATAAACATAAGTTTTCAAAAGAACCAAAAATATTGTACTATATTGTGGTTTCATTTGTATGAGTTAAGCGGAGGAAACTCAAAAAATTTAGCATAATTATTAGAATTCAGAAAGTCATTCATTTTGTCTTTATTGTAACTATATGATTATTATTTAATTTATAATTAATTAGATATTTTATAATAATAAAAAAAATGATAGCCTTAAAAATATGTCACATCATCAAATGCCTTACCTTCCTTTATATATTTAGATATTTAGATAGAATAGTAGAGATTTAATAGAAATCAAAAGTATGAGTTTACTTAAATGCATCTTTCTTTATAGTTTTCGCCAAAATATTTGATATTTTCATCTTTAAAAAAAAAATACTTTCATCTTTCAATTTTTGATTTAACACCTTTTGACTTCTAGGATTTAGTATAATATGATATGATTATTATTTACTATTTAATTGATTAGATGTTTAATGACATTTTTGTTTAGTATAGGGATAAAATAATAATTTAATTTCTCCAAATAATTATTACAAATATTATATTGAACTTTATAGGAGTTATGAAACAAAAATTAATTCAAATTCGTAAATTGAGATTAAATTTTTTTATCAATTTGATGCTACTTTAATGACGTATTTAAATTTAAAAAAAAAATAAACTTATATGTAATTCAACAGAAAGTTAATTAAATACAAAAGATACGAGAAAAAGGCACCATAAGCCAGCTCAATCAATTTATTTTATTCAAGCACTAAACAACCTAAATAATTAAAAAAAAAATGATGGCCTAAAGGAAAAAATTTCTCAATATTGAGAATTTCGCCTTAGATAAAGAAAATTTAAAAACTGTGGGATCACATTCACACATCCAAAATAAATATAGAAATCACAAAATTTACAAAAAATAAAAAAAATGAAATTGATACTTAGACCAAAATTAAAAAAAAACTGTTACACTAAAAAAACTTTAGAATAATTGACTTCGACGTTAAGTTGATTTCTTATTCTTCTACATATCATTTGCTTTGACACAGTTCCTACAATAAGAAATGAAAAAAAATAGTTGTTCTTTGTATTATATTATAGTAAATTATAGTAGTAGTAAAATAAAAAGAGAGGACTGAATCTTCGGTGACAGCAAAGAAAATGAAACATATATGTGCTCAGTCTAGTCGAGATACAAACCGGCACAATAATATGAGTAATTAGGATACCTCTAATTTGATTGAGGAATAAAGCCAAATTACTCCTAACTCCATCTTAGAAGATCCATTAGAATGCAAAGGTTCATCTTGCTCAAATAATGTCATGAACAATTTCGATATTTCACACGATGGTCATATTTCAAAAATAAGAAAAACGGCAATGATTTTTTCCCTGGCCTTGTTCCTTCATTAGCAATAGAAGAAAAGAAACTCCTCAAAGATCTTCACTTTCTTGATAATAAAACAACAATATATATTAGTCAAATATGCTCAAATGGCTTTTGCACTTCTAAAACTGAAAAAAAAAGATCCAAAAAAAGTGAAAAAAAAATATGAATAATTAAGAGAATATAATTATAAAATAAAAAAACTCCAAAAAGGAGGAAACATATAAATGTCAATGGAGACCATAGAGGGTGCCACATCACCTCTTTTATGTTTCATTTATATACATATCATTTATATACATATATATATATATATATATGTATATAAATGATATGTATATAAATGAAACATAAAAGAGGTGATGTGGCACCCCTCTATGGTCTCCATTGATTTGAAGTTAGATTAGTTAGTTGAACCAACCATTTACTAATTTTGCGCACCCTTTTTTTTTTTTTTTGTTCTCAAAATGGTGAAAAGAAAAAAACAATGTATATACTCCAATTTATGTGCAGGGATATGATTCAAAATACTACAAATTAAACGGAGATAAAGAAAGCTATAGTTAAAAAAATTATTTTGACTCTCCAAACAGTAAAATCTTCACATAAAATGAGATAAACATACGTACCCTAACAAAACAATTGTGGAAATGCATCCTGATGATGCCAGCGCCAAGGCCTCCCTGCTTTTCTCACAACGGTTTCTGCATGTGGGTAACTTGAATGGTAGTAACCAATCTTAAGAGTGCTAATGAATCATTTGCCAATGTAGAGACAGTGAAAAAATATAACATCAACACAGTTGGCAATTTAACTCCATTACACTTCATCATTATGTGTTTAAAAGAAGGGAATTAATCTGAAAAATTGATAATCAATGGAGTAATGTAGTTGCTTAATAGCTAACACATAATTTCAAAAGGGACTGCTCCTTAGGAGATGACTTCAACTTGAAGCCTACAAAATAATTCTTATGTTTAGAAATATTCTTAAAAATAAAACAATAATATATATTAGTCAAATAACTAAAAAGCACAAGAAGAAAAAAAACTTACCTGTACCGAAAATGGAGACCTAACAAGCTCTCTCTCTGAGACCTTTTCAGCGCAATGCCTATACTGAAGCAAAGAAATGGGGAGACTATGAAAGAGTATTTATAAAATAAAATAGTGGGACACACAAATAACTTTTGCACTTCTAAAACTGAAAAAAGACTAAAAACACTGACAAAGATATGAATAATTAAGAAGTTATAATTATGAAATAAATATTAAATTTTATTAAATTAAATTATGAAAAAAAAAAACTCTAAAAAAAGTAGAAAAAAGATAAATGTGAATGGAGGTCATAGAGGGGTGTCACATCACCTCCTCTATGTTTCTCCTTTATTTATATATATATATATATATTGATTGTTATAGTATTAGGTTATCTCCATATATAATTGTCTAAATTTGTACTCACTTACCGTGAAGTGTTACCTAGAATTATCCTTTAGGTGAACTGATAGTGTAAGAATTTATTATTGATTGCTCTTGTGAAAAATATTTATAGAATCATGTAACTTGTAAGTTAATTATTGTACTTACACTATGTCCTCAGTCATGAAATATTAACTATTTTATTGCATATGTAGGCAACTTTCCAAATAGGCCAACAATTGCTAGGTCAAAAATGCCAACTGAGGATCCAACAGATGAAGAATGGGAGAGTTTCTTGAAAAACCCTGAGGAGGCACTATTAAAATGCTTACCTTCACAAATTCAAGATACCAAAGTAATAGCAATTATGGATGTTTTATCAAGTCATTCTCCAGATGAAGAATATATTAAAGCGGCGTTCGAGGTATTTTCTGGGAAATTGAAGGAACTTGAAGGGATTATTGATGCTAGAAAACGAATAGAAATGGAGCTGGAGTTGTGCCTTATGAATGATTGAAACCATTATCTGAACCTGGTGTTACTGGAAAAGGTGTACCTTATAGTATTTCTATTTGATTTTTGGAGTAGTGTATCTTCCATGTATCACAATCCACTATGTGTCTAAACCTTGACCCATATTATTTAATGAATAAATTCAATGTTTATTCTAGGCCGATAATTTAGCAATATTTGTCAAAATAAAATTGAATGTGTACACAGTTCTAAATATGAGAAATGTCATATAAAATAGAGTTTCATCAACATTCGTTGTTATAATGAAAATTTACATAGTGGAACTAAGTTCCATTGTGACATATGATCCTTAAATTTTTGAGGTGGCGTGCCTTTAGTTAAAGGATCACCTAACATCACTTCAGTACTAATGTGTTCAATGAAAACATTCTTATCTTTAATGTGTTCTCTTATGGCTAGATACTTGATGTCGATATGCTTGCTTCGACTACTACTTTTGTTATTCTTAGCCAAAAAATCAATAACTGAATAGTCACATATAATAACTTTAATAGCTTAGAGATTGAGTCGATAATTCTCAGCCTATAAATGAAACTGTTCAACCATACACCATGTGAGCTAGCCTCAAAATAAGAAATGAACTCAACCTCTATAGTGGAAGTAGTAATCAACATTTGTTTGGCACTCCACCGAGATATAGCTCTATTGGCTTACATAAAAATGTATCCAGAAGTTGATTTTTGTGAATCAACACAGCCAACAAAGTCTGAATCAGAGTAACTAATGACTTCCAAGTTATTTGATCGTTCATACATAAGCATGTAGTCTTTCGTCTCTTTAAGATATCATAAGACTTTCGTTGCAGCTCTCCAGTGACAAAGAACCGGATTACTCTGATATTTTCCTAATATTTCAACAACAAATGTTATGTCAAGTCTTGTACAGACTTGGGCATACATCAAGCTTCCAACAACAAAGGCATATGTGCTGACACCTAATTTTTTCCCTCCACAACTAAATTTAACCCTAGGTTTCTTCAATTCTTAATAAAATTGAAATATTTATTTCATCCAAATAAATGCGATCTAAAATATTTATTTGGATTAATTTTATCATTTAATTGACGATTATACGTTTTCGTATTTACATATGCGAATTTGTATAAATTTTGTTACTTAAATGAACACTTTTATCAAAATTGAATTTTTACTGATTAAGCTTGAAAATTAATATAAACGGATAAAGTGTTGATTCAAATAAAATTTATTCTCAAAATTAATTTATTTGGAGAAATATTTATTTGATTTTATTAAATCAAGAAGCTTAGGGTCAAAGAAAATATTAATTCGTATTGAATTTTAATTTAATTTAGCCAATCTATTAGATTTGGCCATAATTGAAATTAAATTGGCCATAATTGCAATGGAATTGGCCAATTGATTTTCAATTTGGTCAAAGTTAAATAAAATTGACTAAATTTTAAATCTCAATTGGGGTTATATTTTAAATAACCCTAAATTCCCAAAAGCTCTCGTAATTTCTACCCAATTCCCACCAAAATCAAATTCAAATCATAAAATTCAAATTTTGAAATTCAAAAATAGTACTACATTATACAATTTTCACTCAACCTTGTCCTTTTTTCAATTTCAAAATTAAAAAATTAAATTACATTGTACAATCCCCCCCACCCACCCACCTTATCTTTCACCTCACCTTATCTTCAATTTCAAAAATTCCAAAAACACCCCTAAATTCTTTCTCCCACATTGGTGGATTAATAGAATTGGATCCTCATACTTTCCTATAAATACTACCATTATTTTGATAGAAAGCAAGTCTCAAAGTCAAAAAAGGTATAAAAGAGTGGAAAAAACTTTTGAACAAATAGTTAAATTTCTTTTCTTTAGTAAAATTTTTCAAGCGGTAGTCTAATCGAGGTTCTCGAAAGATTGCTTTGCGTTGGTGATCAAGACTCTGAAGAAAGGTTGAAGTCTCATTTTGCTTCCCCAAAAAAGTTAAACACACCTTCCCCTTTCAGTTTTATTATTATTTTCTTCTCCATCTCCTTCTTCTTCGTAATTCATAGTTGTAATTTTGTTTGCTAGGATTGTTTATTGTAGACGGCCCAGAGGCCATAGGATCTTATGGTGTCGATATTATGGTTATTTTCACGTTCATGGTATAAAAATGAGCTAGCAAGAGTTGAACACGTTTCTTTGACTTTATTTTTTGATTATTACGGATAAAGTTTTGATCTTTGTATAAAATATATACTCATGCTTTATTTAAATTCATTGTTGGAATATATGTTTGTTTTTAGCATTTTTGTTTTGGTCCCTTTTTCAATTTCGAAGGATTTAAAAAATATTATTTTTTACTTTTTAAACTATTTCGAAATCTTAAAGAAAAGTTTGAAATAGTTTGAGAAACTATAGAGTCGCCACTTGATTTTTGAGAAAATATCAAGAAAAAACTAAAAATATTACTTAAAAGATTCAAAACAGAAAAAATCTTCTAAGTTTAGAAATTCTGAGTAAGCGGTTCTCATTAATACTCTTGGAAGGTTGTTAAGGCACCAAGAGTATTCGTTAACTTGCGGTTATCTGAACAATTTGAAAATAACTTTTTTGACTAACTTTAAAAAAGAAAATTAATTTTTGAAAAGAAAACGATTAAGGAAAATTAACTTCAAGATTTGTGCAAAATAAATTTTGACTACTTAGCGGGAATTTTAACTAAGTCTAAGAAAATTAAGAACAATTAGTATATAAAGGAGAAAGGGGGAGACTAAAGGACTTAGCGATTAGGCCCAAATCATAAACTCTGTCCTAAGCTAATTTTGATTTTTGACCCATATTCACCTGTCCTAATATAAATATTTGGGCTTTTGGCCTATAACCTGTCCTAAGCTAGTTTTCGAACCTTGAAGGACCAAAAATTCGCTTCACCTATATTATAATTACAACTTTGACTTCAAGGCCCAAATGAATGAAAAATAGATAGATAAATAAAGAATAAGATAATAATAAAAATTGAGATTTTTCAAGTTTCTTAGCGACCTCATCAATGGGTTGAAAAGTCTCGATTGTTATTATTGTCTTATTCTTTATTTATTTATTTATTTATCTATTTTTTCATTCGTTTGGGTCTCAGAACCAAAGTTGTAATTTTAATACAGGAGAAATGGATGTTTGGGCCTTCAAGGTCCGAAAACTAGCTTAGAACAGGTTATGGGTCAAAACTCCAAGTATTTAGATTAGGACAGGTGAAGATGTGTCAAAACCCCAAATTAGCTTAGGACAGAGATTATGATTTGGGCCTAATGGCCTAAGTCCTTTAGTCTCCCCATTTTTCCTTTATATGCTAATTGTTCTTAGGTTTCTTAGACTTAGTTAAAATCCCCGCTAAGTCGTCAAAATTTGTTTTGCACAAATTTTGAAGACAATTTTTCTTAACTGTTTTCTTTTCAAAAATCAACTTTTCTTTTTAGAGTTAGTTAAAAAAGTTATTTTCAAATAGGTCGGATAACTGCAAGTTAGCGGATACTCTTGGTGCCTTAACACCCTTCCAAGAGTATTAATAAGAACCGCTTATTCAGAATTTCTAAACTTAAAATATTTTTTCTGTGTTGAATTTTTTAAGTAATATTTTTAGTTTTTTTCTTGATATTTTCTCAAAAATCAAGTGGCACTCTGTAATTTCTCAAACTGTTTCGAACTTTTCTTTAAGGTTTCGAAATAGTTTAAAAAGTCAAAAATAATATTTTTCAAATCCTTCAAAATTGAAAAAGGGACCAAAATAGTATAAAATATCTTTCATTTGTTTCCTTTCAAGATCGTTCATCGGGCATTAATTCAAGTTAAAATTGTCACCTTTCAAATAGGACCTACATTTGGTGAACAATCTTTCATTTAAAATCTCTCTAAAATTTTATTGATATAGGCTTCTTGAGACAGACTTGAGAAAATTGAAGGAAAGGTGTTTTTTAAGTTTTGAAAAATGGACTGGTGACATTGACCAACTTAAAGGGTCAAACATCATTAGGAAACTTGATTAAGTTAATTATGGACTTGACTAATATTTTCAAAACTTTCTAATCTTGTCAAAAATACAAATCAACTCACATCCCTCTTCAATCGAAATCAACCAGTCTCTCTCTTCTATCTCTCGACAGCTTCTCTTAACTCTCTCCTAAACACAGTTCTGTAAAATTCTCCCTTCAATCCCCGGCGACTTCTTAAACGAAGCCACATCCTTGATCCACAGCCAACGAACCTGCCTATCCAATACCTCAACCGGGACTTCTTCATAAGATAGAGAATCCGAGATACTCAACCCTACTAAAGGAACAATCGAAGAAGGATCACTAATGCACTTCGTCCATCGAAACATGAAATATTGGATGAATGGAGCTCAATCTATAAGGCAACTCCAATTCGTAAGAAACATTACCGACCCTCTGTAATACCTCATAAGAACTAATGAACCTAGGACTGAGCTTCCCCTTTTTTCCAAACCGCATCACTCCCTTCATAGGACATACCTTCAAAAAGACCTTATCCCCAACCTCAAACTCTAAGTCTCTACGCATAGGACTTTTGGCAACTTTGGGCAGCCTTAAACCTATCCTGAATCACCTTCACCTTTTCCATAGTCAGATAAACCAAGTCAGGACCAAACATATCATCTCACAAAGCTCAAATCACCCAATATGAGATCTACACCTCATACCATACTATGCCTCAAAAGGGGCCATACCAATACTAGAATGATAGTTATTGTTGTAAGCAAACTCTACCAAAGGTAGATGCTCAACCCAATTACCACCATAATCAATCACTCACGCTCGAAGCATATCCTTCAATGTTTGAACAGTTCTCTCTACTTTCCCATCCATCTGCGGATGAAAAGAAGTACTCAGACTAACCTTAGTACCTAACCCTTTCTGAAAAGATCTCCAAAAATGACACAAAAATTGTATGCCACTATCAGGGATAATCAAAATAGGTACCCGATATAACTTCACAATCCCTCGAAGGTATAAATTCTCATAGTACTCTACCGAAAAGGTAGTCCTCACTTGCAAAAAGTGAGCAGACTTTGTCATCTTATCTACGATGACCCAAATTAAATCAAATTGGTTCCGAGATCGAGGAAGATCCGTAACGAAATCCATATTGATCACCTCTCATTTCCATTCAGGTAAATCAATCTCTTGATACAACCCATGAGGCCTCATGTTCTCAACCTTAACCTATTGGCACACCATGCATTTAGCCACGAACTCAACCAGATCCCTTTTTATACCATTCCACTAATAAATCTCCTTGAGATAATGATACATCTTTATCGAGTTGGGATAACAATATAGCGAAATTCATGCGCCTCCACCAACACTCTTTGTCACAACCCATCGACATCAGGGACACACAACCTCACTTGGTACCACAAAGTACCTTACCACTAATCTCAAACACCATCACCTTTTCCCCACCAATATTACTCTTGATTTTCATTAAGACAGGGTCTAACACTTACTTCTCCTTGATCTCTGCATCAAGAGATGATCGAATAACTCTTTGCATCATTACACCACCGTCCTCAAAGTCTAAGAGGTGAACTCCAAGATTATCTAATCGATGGATATCCTTCACTAGTTCCCGTTTTTCTTTCTCCACATGAGCCAAAATCTCCACGGACAACCTGCTAAGATCATCAGCAACCTATTAGCTTTACCTGGGAGGTAGTGAAGACTCATATCACAGTCCTTGAGAAGCTCAATCTATTTTCTCTACTTGAGATTAAGCTCCCTCTAAGTGAACACATACAGTACACTCTTATGATCATAAAAGATATCCACGTGCACACCAGACAGATAATGCCACTATATTTTCAAAGCAAACACTGCCGCCAACAACTCCAAATCATAAGTAGGATAATTTCTCTCATGTAACTTCAACTACCTGGATGTATAGGAAATCACCTTCCCATGCTACATCAAAACACAACTAGCCCTACCCAAGATATATCACAATAAACCAGAAACCCATCATTGTCTTTCGACAAAGTCAAAATTGGAATCGAAGTTAGCTTGTCCTTCAATTTCTCAAAACTCTCTTCACAAGAATCCGACCAAGAAAACTTGACCTTCTCCTGAATCAACTTAGTCAATTGAGAAGCTATCGACGAAAAGCTTTCTACAAATCGTCAATAATACCCAGCTAAGCCTAAGAAGCTCTGAATATTGGAAGTAGTCGTGGGTCTAGGCCATCTTTTATCCGCAGCCACCTTTTGAGGATCCACCATAATCCCCTCACTAGAAATAATATGACTAAGAAAAGTTACAGCGTTTAACCAAATTTCACACCTAGATAACTTGGCATACAAATGATGTTTCTTCAAGGTATGAAACACCACGCGGAAGTGATTAGTGTGATCTATCTCACTCTTAGAATAAACCAGATGTCATCAATAAATACAATGATAAAAAGATCCAAGAACTACCTGAACACCTTGTTCATCAAATCTATAAATTCCACCAGGGCTTTAGTCAAACCAGATGACATTACCAAGAATTTGAAACGCCCATACTGAGTACAAAAAGTTATCTTTGGGATATCCACCTCCCTAATCTTAAGCTAATGATACCCAGATAGAAGATCTACCTTAGAAAAGAACTTGGCACCTTGCAATTGATCAAACAAATCATCAATTATTGGAAGAGGGTACTTGTTCTTGACCGTCACATTATTTAACTTCCTGTAGTCAATGCAGATTCGAAGGGAACCATCCTCTATGAGCATGAACAACACCGGTGCACAATACAGAGATACACTAGGATGAATAAACCCTTTATCCAGAAGATCCATAAGTAGCTCTTTCAGTTTCCTCAACTCAGCTGGAGCGATTCTATACGGAGAAACAGATATTGGATGAGTGTCCGAAAGAAAATAAATACTTAACTCAATTTCCCTATCTGAAGGAACACCAGGAAGATTATCCGAAAAGACTTTGAGAAACTCATTCACCACCAGAACTGACTGCACAGAAGGACCTTCCAAGTTAGAATCTTTAACCTGGACTAAATGATAGAGACAACCTTTAGAGATCAATCTCCGCACCCTAAGATAAGAAATAAACCTCCCCCTAGAAGTTATGGAACCACCCCCATTCTATAACCGGTTCAGTAGAAAACTTAAAGATAACCTAACAGGTCCGACAGTCCAAGGACGTGTAAAAAGAATGTAACCAATCCATTCCTAGAATAATATTAAAATCCACCATATCAAGCTCAAACAGATCCACCGAGGTCTTCTTACTACAAATAGCTACCACGCATACCCTATAGACTATCATAGCAATAACCGAGTCACCAATTAGGGTAGAAATACAAAAAGGATCGTAAATAACCTTAGGATCAGAATCAATACCCATAGCCACATATAGGGTCATGTAATAGAGAGTAGACCCCGAGTCAAGCAAATAATACACGTGATGGGAAAAGAGTTGTAACGTACCATTAACGACATCAGGTGATGTCTTAGATTTCTATCGAGATGCAAGAGCATACATCCTATTCCAACCAATTCTAGAACTAGGAGCAGTAACAGAAACAGATGCAGCACCACTATGTGCAGGAGCAAAAGATAAAGCCACATGAACCTTTTTCGCTCTTGTAGCCACCTTATTAACCGAAAATTTCCTGAGCAGATGGCTTGGCTGGCCATATTTAAACCACTTATACTTTCTTTCATCACAATAACCTTGGTGAGGATGACCAAAGAACCAACAACGAGGGCATGAAGAAATAGACTGACCCTCGCTTGCCTGAGATTGGGCACCTTGTACCCAAAAATCATCACCATCTTTCGGACGCCTTTCACCTAATCTCTTTGAGTAAGGACCACTAGTAGTGGACAAGGAACTAAAACTTCCACACTTCTTTTTTTGCCATTATCTCCATCCCAACCACCTTGCGACTGAGCACCTCCCTGATCAGAAAACCTACTCCTCTTACCCTGCCTATCTCCGAACTTCTCCTACCTCCTCTTTTTTTCCTCTACTTGCTGTATATGAATAGTCAACCGCTAAATATCCATATCCTTAATCAGCAAAGTAGTCTTGCCTTACAAAATTAAATCCCGATTCAACCCAAATGAGAACTTCCTCAATCTTGTCCTCATATCATCCACCAAATCAGTAGCATACCTTGACTGCTGATGGAACTTCAAGGCATATTCCATGACAGTCATTCTCTCATGCTTGAGATTTACAAACTCTTCTATCTTTGCTTCCCTCAATTCTTAAGGAAATAAATGATCCAAGAAGGCCTTAGAAAATATCTCCAACAAAATTGACCCTTTCACATCATATCTATCCCTATCCTATTTTTTATACCACTAGTATGCAACATCTTTAAGCTGATACGTCGCAAAGTTCACACCTTCCACATTGGTAGCCTACATCACCCAAAATATCTTTTCCATCTTATCTAAGAAAGAATGAGGATCCTCCTCCACCTTCACTCCAGTGAACGTAGGAGGATTCAGCTTCATAAACTGGCCAACCCTTGTGGCCTCAACAGACAACCCATCAGATGCATCCTGTTCACCCTGCTAAGCAACCATCAAAACAATGACATAGATTGACTTGTAAAATTCTGCTTTAGTCACCTCACCTTGAGGAGGACTAGTAGCAACCAAAGAAACTCCAGAACCATCAGGTATAAGACCGTGAGATCGAAGATGAACTCCAGACGTAGGACACACCCATCAATATCATCTCGGATGGGACAAGAGAGTTTCCTTATGTTCCAGATCTATAAGGCATGATCTGAAAGATGAATAAACAAGGATTAGAGAAGATTACAGAATTTAGACTCCAAGCTTTAAAGTAGAATACCAAGAAAGTGAAATATTCCAAAATGTCCTGCAGTCTCCCTGTGATGAATGTGGCGTGCTACACACCCCTAAAAGAGACTCTACCTGACATGGCTTTATAGACTCCCAATTGACCATGAACCAAAAGCTCTGAAACACACTTGACCCGACCCGACCCGACCCGACCCGACCTTAGGATTTATTGTAATGGGTGTCCCAAGTTCTACCGGGACAGGAGACCACCCCTGTACCTAGCTAACCTCCAACCACCCTGAATTTCGAACATATAACAAGATAACATTATTGTTCATGTCAAGACTCTAGGATCGGATCACGATCATGACCGACCCGATCGAGTCCAACCGTCCCATACCAACCGTCCAACCATAAAAAACCAAACCAAAGTCAAGGGCCATAAACCAAGCCATAGCCAAAGAGGTACCAAAATGTAAGATAATTAATCTCAAAATAAAATATGATGGAACAGTGAGAAATTATGTCCAATGATGTCAGCCAAAATACCAGTGTCAATATTAAGGTTGACACCCATACCGATCCTGTCAATACTAATTCATAGTAGTACCACAAAGCCTCTAACCGAAAGAGTAAGAATATACGATTGGGTCATGTCCCCAACCATAGCCAAAACCAATATCCAAAATAAAATCAAAGTGTATAGGAATATCCATAACATGAAATAGATCCTCCCAGAAAGGTGAAAGCTTAAAATTTCAATCCAAATATTGATACCGATGTCCCAATTCTAAAAAGGAGAAGTTGAACGACTTATTCCTGCATAGCGTGGGTATATATCCGCCTAAAGGCAGGTTAGCGAGTGATTGCTAGCATGAACTTAGGATAAGGATAAAATAATGTCATTTATAAAACCAAGTAAAATCAACCATAATGCTTACCACTATACATATATATAACCATGCCGGGAAAGGGAATTGGGTTTAGCATGCACTTTAAAACCTTTACCTAGGCTATGTAGCTTTACCGTCCTAAACCACCCACGGGCTATATGGGTTCAGCTCCCCCTGCCGAAAGGTCCCAATGCATACAGTTGCACGACTAGAGAAAGTAACCTGGGATAACTAGTACATCCCCAATATTTAAAGTGTGAATCATACAGACAATCACTGGGACCAAACCTCACATCGACAAATATAAGTTTTCCATTTTGGTCCCCTAGGTACCTCCACCTTCCACGACTTTTCTATACATCTCTCCTGTAAGACCAATTAAAATAATTATTAAGCAATCAAACCATTATCCATTTATTAACCAAGGGCATTAGTCATAGTATATGTATACCGACTATAACTTGCAAGTAATGTCCATAGCCAACTAGGTATAGATTAAGGGATTTCCATGTACCCTTCAATTTACCATATTAAACCACTTGGAGGATTCCCATGTGCCTCATGAGAATTAACATTTAGCTTTTAACCTTTCAAAGCCATTTAAACCATTTGAGTTCCTTTACCTAGTTTAAACAAGAAAGAATTCCATTAAAAATACATTAATGCAGTAAAAACATTCTTATAAGTATTTTGTCAAACACCTTGGGGGCATAATGTAACCAAAACCAATTCCAATAAATTTTATACCATTCCCATGCAACAAAGTATCCAAAACCACCATAATGAATAGAAAAGCATAATTAAAACCATGGGAAACCATTACCAATCATTTGTCATCAAAACCCCCAAATCATATTTAAAAACTAAAATCATACAATAATGAAATCGTGAAAACAAATATAAAACCATTTCTTTAGTTGGAACTAATAATGAGCGAAGAGAAAATGCCTTAATTGACAAAGTAGATGGAGAGAAATCACCAACAAGATCCCCAAATTATTCCTACAGCTGAAACCCTAGCTTTCTAGCCCGAAAATCTCTTGAAAGAATTATGGAGTGTTTTGAAAGAGTTTCTAAGTTTAATGAGTAGAATAATAAGGTAAATAACCTCCCAAGTAGGTTAGAAGTCGTGGGGTCTTATTACGTTAAGTGGGAAAGTATCCATAATACCCAACTTAAGTTCCACAAGAATCTCGTACGAGGATACGAATCCCCTCACCGATCGTACCTTCCGATACGAGTGGCACCCACCACTTGTATCCTAAGCCTTAACCTTTGCACCCAACATTGTCCAGTAGATGACTCATCCAAACCAAGGCGTATCCACAGCATACGATATGTACCCCTAACCCGAACCCTTGGTAAATAGACCCAAGAAAGATTTAGACATTATCCACCATACGGTTCCCTGTATGACTCGTACCCTGACTTATGGCTCATGGTGAGCCATTCGTACATATACCCAACTTAAGTTACCAAGTCTAAGGTTAAGAGAAGTGACCAAATGATCCATATCCATTTATATGACTCGTATCACCAAGTCGTGCCCATTCCAACAACCAAAATCCATTCCACCAACTAACACTGGTCAACATAAGATTGGACTATACTATCTGTACCCCCAATATACGACTCATACCCATGAGCCGTATTGGGTCTAGAGACAAGAATTTTAGGAATTTTTATATGGTCCAGAAACCAGGGTATTTCAGTCTCCCCCACAAGGAACATTAGTCTCCGAATAACGAAAAAGGTACGTCAACAACAAGCATGATTCATTTACATTATCAAATATCAATCCATTCTTTAGATGTATCTACGCTTACCTTTAACACAGAAACAAAGATGCAAGAGATTCAACCTTTTCTTTAACAAACTCAGGAAATAAAGATGTATTCAAAAACATAGTCCATCCACACAAATCCTAGGAGCAGAAAATAAATATGGATACTTGGACTTCATGTCCTCCTCCGTTTCCCATGTAACCTCTTCTACCTTGTGGTTCCGTCATAGAATCTTAACTGAAGGCATATCATTGGTCCGCAGCCAATGAACCTACCTATCTAATATCTCAACCAAGACTTCTTGATAAGATAGAGAATTCGAGATACTCAACCTCACTAAAGGAACAATCTAAGAAGGATCACCAATGCACTTTCTCAACATCAAAACATGAAATACTGAATGAATGAATCTCGAGCTATAAGGCAACTCTAATTCGCAAGAAACATTGTCGACCCTCTATAAACCCTCATGAGAACCAATGAACCAAGGACTGAGCTTCTCCTTTTTGCCAAACCCCATCACTCCCTTCATAGGAGATTCCTTTAGAAAGACCTTATCTCCAACCTCAAACTCTAAGTCTTTATGCCTAACATCCGCACAGGACTTTTGGCGACTTTGGGTAGCCTTAATCCTATCTCGAATAACCTTTACCTTTTTACATAGTCTGATATACCAAATCAAGACCATACACATCTTCCTCACTAAGCTCAAACCACCTAATAGGAGATATACACTTCCTACCATACAATGCCTCAAAAGGAGCTATACCAATACTAGAATGATAGCTAATGTTGTAGCAAACTCAACCAAAGTTAGATGCTCAACCCAATTGCCACCATAATCAACCACACAAGCTCAAAGCATATCCTTCAGTGTCTAAATAGTTCTCTCTACTTGCCCATCTATCTGCAGATTAAAAGCAGCACTCAAACTAACCTTAGTACCCAACCTTTTCTAAAAATATCGCCAAAAATGAGATAAAAATTGTGTACCATGATCGGAGATAATCGAAATAGGTATCCCATGTAACTTTACAATCTCTCAAAGGTACAACTTCATATCGTCCTCTACAGGAAAGGTAGTCCTTACTGGCAAAAAGTGAGCAGACTTCATCATCCTATCCATGATGACCCAAATCAAATAAAATTGGTTCCAATATAGAGGAAGATCAGTTTTAAAATCCATATTGGTCACCTCTCATTTCTATTCAGGTAAATCAATCTCTTGATACAACCCATGAGGCCTCATGTGCTCAACCTTAACCTATTGGCATATCATGCATTTGGCCATGAAATCAATCACAACCCTTTTCATAATATTTCACCAATAGATCTCATGAGATAATGATACATCTTTGTCGAGCCAGAATGAACAACATAGCGCAATTTATGTGCCTCCGCCAATATTCTTTATCACAACCCATCGACATTAGGGACACACAACCTCCCTTGGTACTACAAAGTACCATCACCACTGATCTCAAGTACCATCACCTTTTGCCTACCAACATTACTCTTTATTTTCATTAAGACATGGTCTAACATTTGCTTCTCTTTGATCTCTGCACCAAGAGATAATTGAACCACTTTCTGCATCGTTACACCTCCAACCTTGAAGTCCAAGACACGAATTACAAGATTATCAAAGTGATAGATATCCTTTACTAGTTCCCATTTTCCTTACTCCATATAAGCCAAATTCCTCATGGACAACCTATTAAGTACATCAGCAATCACGTTAGCTTTACCTGGGTAGTAGTGAAAACGTATATCATAGTCTTTGAAAAGCTCAATCCATCTTCTCTGCTTGAGATTAAGCTCCTTCTAAGTGAACACATACTATAGACTCTTATGATCATAAAAGATATCCATGTGCACACTATACAGATAATGCCACTATATTTTCAAAGCAAACACTACTGCCAACAGCTTTAAACCATGAGGAGGATAATTCCTCTTATGTATCTTCAACTACTTAGAAGTATAGGCAACCACCTTCCCATGTTGTATCAAAACACAACCAAGCCCTACCCAGGATGCATCATAATAAACCAGAAACGCATTGTTGCCTTTCGGGAAAGTCTGAATTTGAATCTAAGTTAGCTTGTCCTTCAACTTTTCAAAACTCTCTTCACAAGCATCTGACCAAGAAAACTGGACCTTATTCTGAGTCAACTTTGTCAAAGGAGCAGCTATCGATAAAAAGCTTTCCACAAACCATCTATAATATCCACCCAAGCCCAAGAAGCTTTGAATATTTGAAGGAGTCATGGGTCTAGGCCATCTTAACCACAACCACCTTTTGAGGATCCACCATAATCCCTAACTAGAAATAATATGATCAATAAAAGTCATAGCGTTCAACCAAATTTCACACTTAGAGAACTTGGCATACAACTGATGTTCATTCAAGGTACGAAACACCACACAGAGGTTATTAGCGTGATCCACCTCACTCTTAGAATAAACTAGGATGTCATCAATAAACAAAATGACAAAAAGATCCAAGAGCTGCCTGAACACCTTGTTCACCAAATCTATAAATTCTGCCTAGGAATTAATGAAACCAAATTACATTACCAAGAATTCAAAATGCCCATACTGAGTACAAAAAATCGTCTTAGGGATAACCACCTCCCTAATCTTAATCTAATAATACTGAGACCGAAGATCTATTTTAGAAAAGAACTTGGCACCTTGCAATTGATCCAACAAATCATCAATCCTTGGAAGAGGGTATTTGTTCTTGACCGTCACCGTATTCAACTGCCAGTCGTCAATGCACATCCAAAGGAAACCATCCTTCTTACGCATGAACAACATGGTTACCCTCACAGAAATACATTAAGATGAATAAACCCTTTATTCAGAAGATCCATAAGTTGCTCCTAGAGTTCTCTCAACTCGACGGAGCTATTCTATATGGAGGAACAGATATTGGACGAGTGTTCAGAAGAAATTTAATACCAAACTCAATTTTCCTATCCGGAGGAACACCAGGAAGATCATTCAAAAAGACCTCGGGAAACTCCTTCACCACTGGAACTGACTATAAAAAAGGACCTTCCAAGTTAGGATCTTTAACCTGGACTAAATGACAGAGACAATCTTTAGAGATCAATCTCAGAGCTCTAAGATAAGAAATAAACCTCCCCCTAGAAGCTATGGAACCACCCTCTCAATCTATAATCAGTTCAACAGGAAACTTAAAGATAATCTTACAGTTTCGATAGTCCAAGGATGTGTAACAAGAATATAACCAATCTATTCCTAGAATAACATCAAAATCTACCATATCCAGCTCAAATAGATCCACCAAGGTTTTCTTACTACCAACACCTATGACACACACCCTATAGACTATCTTAGTAATAACTGACTCACCTATTAGGCTAGAAATAGAAAAAGGATCTGAAATAAGCTCAGGATCAAAATCAATACCTATAGTTACGTATAGGGTCATGTAACAAAGAGTAGACCCTGGATCAAGCAAATAATAAAAGAGTTATAATGTACTATTAATGACATCAGGTAATGTCTTAGATTCCTGCCGAGATGTAAGATCATACAACCTATTCTGGCCAACACTAGAATTAGGAGCAGTAACAGATGCAGATTCAGCACTACCAGGTGTAGGAGTAGAAGATAAAGTCACAGGGACCTTATTCGCTCTCGTAGCCACCTTATTAACACGATAATTCCAGAGCAGATAGCCTGGATGGACATATTTAAAGCACTTATACCTCCTTTCATCATAATAACCTCAGTGAGGATGACAACAGGACTGACAAGAAGGTCATGAAAAAATAGACTGACCCTCACTTGCCTGAGATTGGGCACCTTATTCTTGAAAATCTCACCACTCTGCAAACATCTGTCACTTAATTTCTTTGAGTAAGCAGAACTAGCAGTGGAGAAGGAACCGAAACTCCCGCACTTCTTTTTCTGCAATTTGCCGCCATCCTAACCACCTTACAACTGAGCACCTTCCTGATCAGTAAACCTACTCCTCTTATCCTACCTATCTTCGAACTCCTCTTGTCTCCTCTTTTCATCCTCTACTTCCTGTATATGAATATTCAATCTTGAAATGTCCATATCCTTAATCAGCAAAGTAGTCTTGCTTTACAAAATTAAATCTGGATTCAACCCAAATGAGAACTTCCTTCTTATCTTCCTCATGTCAGCCTCCAAATTAGTAAAATACCTTATCAGCTGATGGAACTTCAAGTCATATCCCTTGATAGTCATTCTCCTATGCTTGAGACTTACAAACTCTTCCATCTTTGCCTCCCTCAACTCTTGAGGAAAGAAATGATCCAAGAAGTCCTTAGAAAAGTTCTCCCACAAAATTGACCCTTCCACATCACCTTTATTCTTGTACTATTTTTCATACCACTAGTATGCAATATCTTTGAGCTAATAAATCACAAAGTTTACACCTTCCATATTGGTAGACTATATCACCTAAAATATCTTTTCCATCTTATCCAAGAAAGCATGAGGATTCTCCTCCACCTTTACTCTATTGAACGTAGGAGGATTCAGCTTCATAAATTGGCCAACCCTTGTGGCCTCAGTAGATAACCCATCAGACGTATCCCGCTCAGGCTGAGAATAAACCTTCTGAGCAATGACATGGATTGACTTGTGAAATTCTGCATTAGTCACCTCACCTTGAGGAGTACTAGTAGCAACTGATGAAACTCTAAAACCATCAGGTATAGTCAATCCCATCCAATAAGCTACAGGTTGGTGCGAAGTGTGCGATTATAGTGGTCACTTAGAGGCAATGTGTTCTTCCAATCTAAAATTAGTGATGTATGTAGGTAATGATCAAATGCCAAATTATGGTAATGCCTATAATATGAAGTGGCAGACTCAGCCTTGGAACGCACAACAACAACAAATTCAGTAACTACAGGCATAAGAGAATCAGTCAACTAGCAACATGGAAGAGATGTTGAAGTAGCTTCTAGCTAGTTAAACGCAATTAGCTGCAAACATGAAAAAATTGTAAGTGTCTCAAAGAAGCTAAGAGATTCAAGTGGGGCAATTGCAGTAAGGATGGAATACTAAGCCACAAGGTGGTTTGCCAGCAGATATAGAAAATCCAAAGCAAGTTATAGCAATCACCTTGAGGAGTGGTAAAGATCTTCAAGGAGAACCTCCAAAGACAACTAAGGAGGTAGATGCTGATGTGGTGACCTAACAGGTTCCCGAAGAAGTTGCTAAAAAATCAAGGAAGTCTAAGTACTTGAAAGGAAAATTTGTTGTATAAGAAGACACCACCACTACCTTTCTCTCTGAGGCAAATTAAAGCAAAGGAGGACACAATGTTCGAGAAGTTCTTTGATATATTTAGAGAGCTTCATATTAACTAACTTTTATTAAATATTTTGCAGGGTATGCCTAAGTATGCAAAGTACTTGCGGGATATAGTTTCTAAGAAGGTGAAATCTTATGATATAGAGGCAATAACACTCACTGAAGAGTGTAGCGCGGTAATAACACAGAAAATCCCTAAGAAATTGAGAGATCCGAGGAAGTTTACTCTCTCTATCCAAATTGGGAGTAAAGTGGTCCATGCATTGAGTGACTTAAGGGATAGCATAAATTTACTGCCCCTATCTTTGTTTGATACATTGGTCTTAGAAATGACTAATTCAATCAAGGTGGTTTTGCAGCTGGCAGATGGATCCATGGGACATCTGAAAGGAATTATTGAGGATGTCCTCATAAAGGTTGGTAAATTTGTTATTCCTTCTGACTTCATTATTCTTGATTTTGAGGCAGACAAACATGTACTAATATCTAGGGGCATCCACTCCTCGAAACCGGAGGATCATTCATTTATGTTAGAGAAGACACACTCAAAATGAGGTAGAGGATGAAGAGGTGGTATTTGATGTTTACAAATCACCAAAAATAATGTCCCACTATAAAGATTTATGTATGATTAATGTGATTGAAGGGGACGAATGTGGGCTGGTTAGTCCACCAAAGACCTCTTTTGACTACCTGATTGAGCAGCCTAAGCTTCTACCATCTAAGCCTGATTTGATGCTAATTGATAAGACTAAATGGGCTAAAGTTAAAAATTTTGCTGCACTTGAAAATTCGCACACAAGAGGGGTGAAGAGAATTTGAAGATGGAGGCGAAGTGTGAGAAAAAAAAGGAAGAAATATGGTTGAGTTAAGTCGGGTCGTGCTGTGACACTAAATCAGACGCTGCTTGGGAGGCAACCCAAGTTAAATAGGTATTATTTCTTTTTAGTTTTTAGTTTTTACTTCACGTAGTTTTTATTTTTGATTGAGTCGCGGGTTGATGGAAAGCCTGAGTATCGGAAATCTGATAAGAAGCATAGCAAAGACTGAGTGTGGGGTCCCATGAATCTCATTTATGTGTAAAGATGCTACTAGTTAGACCTAGAGGCCTTAGGGAGTATTTCTATCTCTTACTTTTAAGTTCACCTTGGGGATAAAGTAAATTTTTAAGTGTAAGGTGGGGAAATTTTCTAAATTTTGGCTCAATTTAAAAATATTTGGTATAAGATATTCTTGTTGGTGATATTTTTGATTACATGGTGCAAGTGTTGTGATTGTTAAAGCATGTTGAATTGTGCGAATTGCTACTTTTGAGACTCTTATGCTTAATTTTTTTACTCTTGTTCTTGTTGGCTTAAAATTTGAATTCATGCTATTGTTTGGTTGTGAGTCTATGATGATACTATATGAGTTGAGCATGTGCATGTGTGTGTGAGATTTTTTTATATTCCTTATTGTATGTGATGTCTAGAACCTTCCCAGTGTGTGTGAAAAGCGAAATAAAGAATGTGAGTTTAGGAGATGATATAGGCATTTCTTTAATAGCCTTATTTTATACCTTCTATTTGACCTACCCTTTGTGCATTATCCTAGTTAACCCTCATTGAGCCTTTAGATTTTTCTTTGGTAGCTTCATATGTATCCTAATCCGCTTCTTTTGATAGACCATAATTTGATCCAAAAAGCTCCTAAGTGCTTTAATGAAAAATTGATTTAGTAAGGAGGTTGAGAAATTGAAGAAGAAAAGGGTAAAATTAATGCCCCAAGGTAATAGTTATTGGTGTGTGGTGGTTGGTAATGATATAAATGGCGCTATAAATATTTCCATGATTGTAAAAAATGAGAAAAATTGAATCCTACATTATAAGACAATGTAGCACATAGACATATATGTGGATCAGCACTTTGAGGATGTACTGAGTATGTAGGGTTGTAATTCATAAGTAAACATCATCATAATTAGGAAGTAAATATATGTGGATGTATATGACTCACATAATCTTGATTATTCAAAATATGGAGATATAAAAATCATGTATAATAAATCATACTTGTAAATCTAGTGAGTCATAACACTTAGTCTTATAAAAGCTTTTCCATCATTCTTTTCTTTTGAAACTTAGAAGATTTGGGACTCAGGGAGTTTTTTCTAACCGACATAAACCATGTGAGCTGACATGGAGTCCAACCTCTTGCCCACGTTGGGGAGAGCTGTTCTACCATTGCCATCAGAATAGAACCTTAACTTGAGTGATCACAATCTTAGTCATCCATGTAGAAGTGGGAATAATCTTAGTCCTATGGTGGCACGTAGTTTTGGGGCATAAGACCTTGGAATCATACCCAACTCCGTGCTAAATACTACTCCCATATTTACACTCAGAACTTTAGGAAATCCACTTTAAAATTAGCACAAAGGTTTGCAAGAAAACCAATTATGCTCTTTTCTTTTCTTTAAATCTCAAGTCATATGAAAGAACTCGATTCTTCATATTAGCTTAGGACCCAAAAGGTCAAATCTTTATCTAAAATATAAAAATAATCTAGTCATGGGGTGCTTATAGCACAAACAATTTTGAAGCAACAATCTCTAATTGGGATCTAATCACCCAAGCATCAAACTCATGGTAAAACGTCTCAAAATTCATACTTGGTAATGCAAACATTCATAAATTATCTTAAAATTTAGAAAATTCATCACTATGCATGGAAGTATAATCATAATCATGTAATTTAACTGTTACATCATCGAAAATCTCATAATCTTGCAAATAATGTTAATGGGTATGAACCCTAACTTGAAATTTATAGGAATTCATATAATTTTCAGTAAATTTGTATTTAAAATAAAGTTTTGGGCACAAGGATAAAAGAATTATCCTTATTCAAACCCCACATACCATGGATGATGAACTTAGATGAACAACTTGCTTTTGAGACTCTATTCGTGTTTTTGAATGTAGACTCTTGAAGTTCTTGGTGTAGGAATCTTGAATCTTGAATCAATTTGGAAAAGTAATGATGGAATCTTGGGATTTCTTAAAGATGAATGTTGAAGCCTAGGGTTTTGAATGAGAGAAATTTTGATGAATAATAACATATAATGCTTCTAAGAGGCTTAAATATTATGTTTGGACGGATTGGGGATTGGATAATTTACAAAAATACCTTTTTTAAACTCTTAAACGGAACTGGAAAACGTATATTTTCCCGATCTGGGTGGCCACCGCGATGCACCACTATCGCGGTGGCTCACTGGAAATAGACAACTGGAAACTGGGCAAACTCTGCGATGTGAATTCATCGCGGTGCCCCTTTGGAATGCCATCCGGACCTCTGAAAATTGACAAATGGGAAATTAACCCTCTCCGTGATGCATCAATATCGCAGAGGGCCATTGGAAAATTACCATTAGCAATCAACAGTGCTCCGCGACACGCTAAGGGTCCAAATGACGGTGTTTTGCGACTGGAACTTAAAATAGCCATAACTTCTTACCCGGTTATCGAATTTAGGCGAATCTTATATCGTTGGAAATCTTATTCAATTTCCTACGCCATGGAAAGTTCAAATCTAAAGAATTCTACACAAAATAAATGCCATTCATTCTAAGAGCTAATCCTTGATATTTTTGGGGCGAGTTTAAGCTAGAAAAATGGTAAGGTATTACAAAAGCATATACTAAGAAGAACATCTCTCCAAGATGAAAGTTGAAAATTGATCTCCAAAAGGTCTATGACTCGGTTTAATGAACCTTTCTTGGGTAAATGACACTAGCATCAAAATTCCCTCTCACTTTTATTTTTTGGATTATGGTTTGTGTCAAGACGATAAGCTATTTGCTCATCCTTAATTGGGAGAAGACTCAAATATTTTGTCGAATTTAGAAAAGGCGATCCATTTTTTCTACTCTTATTTACCATTGCTATGAAATACTTAAGCGGAAGTTGAATTGACTCAAGTCATTCAAGCGCTTCAAGCTTCATCATCCTAATTTATCTAAGCTTTGAATTACTTATTTGTGCTTTGCTGATGATCTACTACTTTTTCCTAGAAGAGATCCTAGCAATGGAAACTCCTTATTCTTCAATTGGAAACTCTACATTATGCAATGGTATCTCTTAATACAACAAAAAAATGCCCAGTGTATTCTTACAAAGTGGAATTTGGGGAGGGTGAAGTGTACACAGTCCATACTACTACCTTAGATGAAGTAGAGAGACTATTTCTGATAGACCCTCGGCTCAAGAATGGTATCTCTGAATAAAGAAAATCAAAAGACACAAGTAGTCTGGGACAAAGTTTTGTTGTCCTTTAATAGTTGATGGCTTGAGTTTAGTTAATCTTCATTTATGAAACAAGAGATCCTTGTGGTCGAACCCTTCCCCAGACCCTACGCAAAGCAGAAGCTTTAGTGCATCGGACTGTCCTTTTTTCATCTGTGAGACAACACTGCTATTTATAAACTTTGTTGGAATTAATCTCAACAAGTTATGTTGATAATTTATGGATAAAATGGATTCACACATACAATATTAAAGAACATCAACTTTTCAACTGGTAATCCCCTCAATAAGCTAGTTGGATAACCAATGAGTAAAGCATCTAGTATCGTTGAATTATGACAAAATTTGCTATGATACACTCCAACTTTACGGGGGTCCTATTAAATAATTTAAAGAATAAATAATCAATGCTAAATAAATACTCCATCCTTCCAATAATGACAAGTAAATACTGTTGGGGAAATCTAGAGGGCGTTATGCGAAAGCTACTAGTTGCAAACTATGAGAAGATAAATCAGACGACAAAGAAAACAATACTAAAAAAATATGTTATTGTTATTATTTGGTCAAGCGACCTACATATTGAAAACTAGTATCAAAAATATTAAAAAAATATTAGGAGAAAATCTTTCCCTAACCAAAAACTCTTAAATGACTGCATTGTGGATGATATTGTGTTATGACTTGAGAAGAGAAGTCTTTTATTTATAGAGTTACAAAACCTTTCCTTTTAGAAAGAGATAGTCAAATATGGATAAGTTTTTATATTTTCCTTTCAGGAAAAGTAAAAGTAATTATGGTATTACTTTTATTTCCCTTTTAAGAAAAAAAAACTTAAATTTGGTAAGAAATCAGAGCAAAACCCTAATAGATCTCCCCTTTTTGGTTTGATTTTCTTGACATAATTTAATTCACCTTCTTCGTGTGCATAATTTTTGTTCTTCACATAATCTTCATCATTGCTGCTTGTCATGGTTAAAAATAAGATTTAAAATATTATGATTAAAAGTGGTTAAAAATTAATATTTTATTTTTATTTTTAAAGATGCAGTAACAGGATTGTTGAAATATGTTTAAAACTTCTTCTCCACATGTAGCTAAAGAAAATCGTCATTATCACTAAACTGGTTGCATCTGGATTTTGAAATCGCTTTGAACCTGTTTAATCTCGTCTCATCACACCATTGGACCTTTGAACCATAAGCTATGATACCACTTGTTGGGTTCGAAATCAAGAGGGCGTCATGCGGAAGCTATTAGTTGCAAACTATGAGACGATAAATCAGACGACAAAGAAAACAATACTAAAAAAATATATTATTGATATTACTTGGTCAAGCGATCTACATAATGAAAACTAATATCAAAAATATAAAAAACTATTAGGAGAAAATCTCCCCCTAACCAAAAACTCTTAAACGACTACATTATGGATGCTATAGTGTTATGACTTGAGAAAAGAGATCTTCTAATTATAGAGTTGCATAACATTTCCTCTTAAAAAGATGTTAGTCAAATATGAAAAAGTTTTATATTTTTCCTTTCAGGAAAAGCAAAAGTAATTATGGTATTTCTTTTATTTTCTTTCTAAAAAAAATAAAACTTAAATTTGATAAGAAAATCAAGACAAAAATCCTAACAAATACTCCATCCGTTCAACAATACTTGTCCATTATACTAAAATAAATATCAAATAATACTTGTCCAGCTTGAAAAAATAATGAATAATTTATTCCTTTTTTCTCATTTTATTCTTGATATTAAATAGTATTCATTATCTAATGCATATTTCAAGGTAAAAAATAAATTAGTTATCTCCATAAGGTGACATGGAAAGAACTATTCTTATTATTTATTATTTATTGTTTCTTAATATGTGTGTCAAGTTTATAGTTTACAACTGTTGTTACCATTTGGATGGATGGAGTAATGAAAATTAATTTTTGAAATAATTTCTCCATCTCAAAATAGTTGTCATATTGATATTTTGCACAACTCTTAAAAAAAATAGTACGGCGCACTAAAACTACCGCTATATGCAGTGTTCGGAGAAGTAACTCACTAAAAGAGTGTATTGTACAACTCTTAGGAAAAAATTAATTAAGAATATGATTTGACTAATATATTCATAATTCATTCTTTAATCTTTATCTTTTTATATGCGCTCTTAATTCTAGAATAAGTAATGTTAAGAGTTAAAGTAGAAAAGAATAAGTAATTCTTTCTTAATCTTTCTAACTAAAAATTATTTTGAAACAAATATTTTTAGTAAACACGCCAATTACTTTCCTCGTCTATTTTTACTTGTTTACTATACTAAAAATTGATGTCTAACATTATTTATACAATTTGAAAAATAAATTAATTAATAATGTAACACGTTCTATCCATTTGCTTCTACTATTAAATACTATCTATTAGTTAATGTATTTTTTAAAGCATAAAATTTATTATATTCAAATGATGATATAATAAAGTTATTTTTATTATTATTTTAAAAAAATACATATCAAATCAATAATAAATAATTACTATGATGTAACATCTTCTATTCATTTACTTTTATTATTAAATATTATTTATTACTTACTGTATTTTTTAAAGCATAAAATTTATTATATTTAAATGATGATATAAAAAATATTTTTATTATTATTATTTTTAATATTTAAATGATGATATAATAAAATTATTTTTATTATTATTATTATTATTTAAAATTTATATCAAATTAATAATAAAAGTCAACAATAGATGATGTAGAAAGTAGAATCAATTGGAAACTAAAGTATCCCATGTGATAAATCACAAGCTTTCAAATCAATTTAATTCAATGATCCAAAATAACCAGTAAATTGATCTGACATTGCATTTCTCTAGAAGATACTCTGTCCATTCTAAAATAATGAAATTATTACAATATGATATATTTTTAAAAAAATACTTTTAGAATATAAATTATAGGTTATTTTTTATTATTATCTTTTTAATTATTTTTAAATTATTCTTTTCGAAAATATGAAGTACTTAAAAACCTTATTAAATAAAAGGGTAAAATTGAAAAAAAATTCAACAAGTCTCTTGAAAAATAAATAATTTATTTATTTTAATTATTAAAAAATAACTCAATAATTTATTTATTTTGAAATGGAGGAAGTATATTTTATTAAAATATACAAATAATGAAGAAGTTCAAGATGTTAGGCAATCAATTCACACGTGATTGAAGATATTGCACCTACTTTGCATAGAGTACATCCATTTTTTAAATATCAATTTTTTAAATTGCATATCCCTGCATTATTTAGAAGGTAATTTAAACTAAATTATTTTTATTTATTATTTATTTTAAATTAATACTTTTCTTATTGAAAATTCCTCATATGACTAAGAGTAAAAATAAATAAGTACTTATATCTAGATTTTTCAAAATAACAAGTATTGTGAAATATCTATATTTAATAAAGAGGACAAGTATAAAAAAACAGAGAGAGTA
Source organism: Capsicum baccatum var. pendulum (assembly GCA_030864225.1). Classification (NCBI taxonomy): domain Eukaryota; kingdom Viridiplantae; phylum Streptophyta; class Magnoliopsida; order Solanales; family Solanaceae; genus Capsicum; species Capsicum baccatum. Next base: position 271,825,646 of record CM061550.1, read on the forward strand.
TATGTTTGCCTTCTCCATTCATTTTTACGTATTTATATTGTTAAAAATAAATCTCCAACAATGTTTGCTTAGTTTAAAAAATGAATAGATAATCTATATATAATTATGCTTATTTTATTCTCGCTATTTGTACTTCCTCTATTTCACTTTATGTGGCATTGTTTGACTTGACACGATATATAAAAAAAAAAAAAAAGATATTTACTCTCCTTATTTAATTTTACTTGTTATAATTTGATTTGACCTATTGATTAAGAAAAATAATTAATAACATGACTATTTTACCATAGTATCCTTATTAAATTATGTTTATATTTTAATTTAGAGAAAAAATAATTAATACTAAAGATAAAAAAAAAATTATCTTTTCTTGATATATATGTCAAAAATGACAAGTAAAAATAGAAATACAATTAGAAAGTTTGTGACAAGTAAAATGAAACGGGGGAGTAAAATTTATTGTCTAAAATAATTCTTGAATATTGTATAGTTGTAAATCATTTCATTAAAGAGAAGTATTAAAGTTAACTTGTTTTCAATTATAATTAGACATTCTTTTTGGAATGAATTAAAAAGAAAATGGTGCCATATAAAATGAATAATGGGTGTATTTATTATCAAATGTATTTTCAAAGCATTAAATTTATTACTCCCTCTATTTCTCTATAAGTGCTCAGTTTGGATTGTGACTTTGTTCTTAAATAAGTATAAGTTTAAGCCTTCAAAAATAATTTGATCGTAGTCAAATATGTCTTGAATTTAAATATGATAATCAATATCAACTTGAAAAGAGATAAAATTTAGTTAGGAGTAAGTTGATCATTTGTCTCTTATTATGAGTAGTTTATTAAAAGATATTTTCAAGTTAAAAGAAGTACGTATTTAGGAATGAAGGGAGTATATTCAATGAGTGAGATGCAAAATTATTCTTATTATGTATTATTTCTTAAGTTGTGTGTCAAATCAACGTAAACAAGTATTCCCTTCGTTGATGTTTATTTGTCTATTTCTTTTATTTTGAAATGTCCAACAATATTTGTTTAATTATAAAATCAATGAATAATTATTGTTAGATATTTATTTTTGAATTATTGTTCAATTTTGAAAAGTACTAGATAAGTATTGTTAGATATTTATTTTTAATATACTGGACAAGTAAGATGGATAGAGGGAGTAATAATAATGGTAAAATAGATAAGTAGTAAATTATCTCTTAATTTTCTAAAATTAAACAAATAAAATTAGATAATTATTTTTAATATATTAGAACAATTAGATGTTAATGGAGTATTTTCTACTTACTCTAGGCTATTAATAGTTTTAGTAGCCATAAGGAATGAAATGATTCTAACTAAGGCTGCTTATAGGACGGATAATTTCGATTAATGATTTTGGCTTATCAATTATTATTTTTAAAATGTATTAATCGGATAGTGAATCAATAAGATATCGATTGATTCAATTATAGATTAGCAATTATCGAAAGGCTATCGAGCAGTGTGTCAACTATTCTCCATGAAATAAAAAAAGGAAAATAGAAAGAGCCAAAGAGGACACAAGTCGGCAACTCATCCGAAAAAGGGATAAAAAGATAAACATAAGAAAAAATTAAAACATTTAAAACAAAAAATATTGAATAATTAAAAAGAAAGGATATATGAACAACTGAAGCTCTAGAGTACCATCAATGAAGAGAATTAACTTCTGAGAACCCGTTGGAGTCAGATCAGTAGGGAAGTTCACATTGTGACATTCAAACATAGAGAAAGAACTCATACCCTGAATTGGGAAAAGGAGATAAGAGAAAAAATAAGTAAAGAAACTTGAGATCTATCAAAATAGAAAGCATGAAAGAAACGACAAAATACTAAATGAATTAATAGGTTATTAGGGTTATTACATATTAATCATAACAATATGTGGAGTACTTAACTTTATATGCATAAGAATAAAAGAATTAGTATGATAATTCTTAATGAATTAGCGGTTTATCCAATAAGAAAATTGAGAAATCTTCGTATCAATAAATTATTAATTATAAAATTTTAATTTATTCATCAATCATTTTATGACTGACTCATCAATTATGATTCAATTTTAAACAACCTAATTCTGACCATTAAATGCTATTTGGACACTATATAAATATCAATTGACCCTTTATGAAAATAATTATTACAAATTTATTTTATCAAATTAGTATTAATAATTATGATTTCTAAATATAAATTTGAATATATATACTTTGTTTAATCATTAAATAATAAGGATAATACTAAAAGAACGTAATAATTTTTTTATTTTTATTAAAAGATAATTAAATTAAAATAAATATTTTTTAGAAAAAATCAATTATTTTGAAATAGTGAGTGCTGGACAAATTTGTATTGGTGGGAATGTCAATCCTCATTGCCATTAAATTAAGGGAAAAGGACATGGGGTGACCATTTTTAAAAAAAAATGGACACAATTTGAAAAGGTGGACAAATGTAACCTGTCAGCTAAATTTAATTTCCTTTTTTAGTCATTTGGTCCAATTGGGCACATGAAGTCTCTATACTATATTAATACACTTTTATACCATATTAATACACTTTTATACAATATTGATACACTTTTCACAAAACAAAAAGGAAATTCTATGCAAGTACATGCATTCCCTATACCCAATTGATACTCTTTTATACCACATTAATACACTTTGATACTACATTGATACACTTGCATTGTCCATATACTCAATTGATACTCTCTTATACTAGATTGATACATTTTTATAATGCATGTAGAAACTATATAGAGTCGTATAAAATATGTATCTAAATAATAACTATAGTTAACAATTGTATAGAATGTGTATATCTATTTTGTTTTTGATGTTTGACTTGTTTTATTTATAGTTCCTCTTTTGGACTTGCAATAATATCAGGGGTTGATTTTTGGATTTGGGAAATTGCAGTTGAACTATCGCAAAAAGTGGAGTTAGGTTTTACATTTTGTGTTTGAGTTGCATTATCTGCTCCTCAAAATCCTATGTATTTTTTTTTATCAATTAAAGTTTCTTATAGTAATTTCACATAACTTTTTTGATAGTCGATGTCATCATTCCATAAATATACATAATGCATGTTCCAACGTACAACAATTGTAATTATGTCAATTTCAAAAAAGGAATAGATTTTTAGAAAAAATAAAAAAATTACAAAAAAAAAAGTATAAAAACAGGGACAAAAAACACAAAAAAGCAACTATTTTTTTATAATAGAATGAAAAATTAAATTAAAAAAAATAGAACATAAAAAAAATAGTAAGATTAAAAAAATAAAAGAACTAGCGTTTAAAAAAAAGAAGAGAAAAACGTGAAGTAACTGGCATGCAAAATAATCAATGTCTATAAAATAAAATTAGTTTAGTGACTGATTAGCGGGAATTAAATTGTAGTGGCTATTTAGTTGGAATTAGTTTTAGCGAGTGGACATTTTTGTCCATTCCCCTTAAATTAATGTGGAAATTTATGATTTATCACATGGGCAGTATGGTTTTCTATTGATTCTACTAAAAAGAATTAAATTATTATAAATGTATTTATATTATAGTGAATGTCTATATAGATAAGATCTTTCAAGATCTAATAAAATCTATCAAGATCTAGTTGATATCTATAAATGTTTCCTATAAATAAAAGGACTTCTTTCATTGTAAACAAATCTTCAAGGATTTCAAGAGAATTCGAAAGAGAAATAAGAATTACTATATATTCTCACTACTCTTATTCTTTATTCTTAGTTATTTCATAACACGTTATCAGCACGACACTCTGCCAAACAAGTGAGATTATAAATTTAAAGGTAATTTCAACGTTAGTAATTTCTTATGTTATCTATCTTTTGCTACTAATAATATAATTATTGTTGGATTTGAGGAATAATAATTGGTTTGGAACCATTTATGTTTAAAATTTATTCCTCAAGAACAATATTATCCAAAGGGTTGATAATATGTTGGGTTCATATCCCATCGATTAATGCCTAAGATGTCTTTATATGGATAAGACGTTGAGTCTGAATCTCAATGCACCATTTTGATAATATTATGATAGCTAAGGCAAAATAATGAATATTTGGTTAAACGTGTCCCATTAAATATATTTCATTCCTTGAATTGAATGTGGTAGCAATAAATGATGTGTATGCCTTAATTTGCTTTTGTAGTAGCTATCATAATTTGATACGCATAAGGAATGATTATATTCTATTCCTGGGAATGAGAATTTCTATTATTATAAATACATGTCTATACCCTGTGGGTGAATGTGACTATATATACATTCGAACGTGTTTTTAATTGTGAACATATCACAATACACCTTCAAAGGAGATGAAATAATTGAAAGATTAAATATCTCCAAGTTACCATGATAAAAAACACGTATATGAAAAGTTACTCAAGTATGATGAAATCACATGCCATAATAAACTAAGAGTTTATTGTTTATTGATACGAAAATCATGCAATAGTAAACCTAATGTTTACTAAAGAATTTTTGCACATGATATGGTAACTTGAAGTTACTAATACAAATCATTTAATCTATTAACATAAACGATTTGTCATCATGAAGAAGTACATATAGAGTATTAGACATTTATTGAAGAAATAACAAATTCTTCAAGAATTATTTATGTTACTTTGTTCTCATGATAAGTTGGTTGGACCAACTAATGTTGGGATTTATCCCTCAAAATCTAGAATGTATAAAAGGTGAATAAGTGCTCGTTCACTTATCATGTGATATATTGAAAAGATGTATTAATAAGATGATCACATGTACATTTATTGTCAACCTATGTTTGACATTCTTAAAGTTTCTATCTCAATAAAATTAAGAGTATAACTTTCAGATTTTGTAATCTAGACAATATTGATGATGATGGTTTGGCATTAAATGCCTTCGATAAATAGCTAAACTATTGTTAATGAAAATAAAGCTTCATGTGTTGGTCTGAAATATGATATGTTGCATACAATAGCACTTAGATCAATAAATTATGATTATTTCTTCCCTCTTAATTGGTTCAAGGCCAGGAACCAACTATTGCAGCTAATAGTTTTAATGTGCGGTATACGATTAATGAATATACCATGATGGACAAAGATGGATTCCTCAAAGAATATGGAGGATGTAAATTAGTTTCACTAACATAAGGGGGAGATTATAAACAACTATGAAATATGTTAGGAATTATCATTAGATGCTCATTCAAAAGATAATTCAAGTCAAATGTTGAAAGCACCTCATATTTAAGCTGAAAGTACTCCTATTTTGTATCCATGAAGGACAAAGTCTATGCATGCATGAAGCGTGATAGACCAATCTGTTCTAAATAAAATAATCTTTGAAAAGGATAAGAAGCAAACAATCATAATATGAAGGCAATGTACTCTTGAAGAGCCTATGACATAACACTTCATGAAACCTCATGAGAGGTTCAGGTACCTAAAAATAATAAAGTGATAAGATCTCAAAATGTTATATCACATTGTGAACTGATATAAAATGATATATCATCAATGATATCTTTGATACAATATTGGCGTATTATTGTAAAAAAGGTTACAAGGAGCTAAATTCTACATTTATTTAAGCATGCCGACGTAGAAACATTTATCAAGTGTCATGAAAGGATACATTCTGGTAAGCATAAAGCTTATTTTATTTGTCGTCCAGACACTTGAAGATGTCATATATGAAATGTTGAATATTGTCACTTGACAAAATTTAAATGAAATTTTTTTAAGGATTTCAAAATGTTTGAAGCATATAAAAGTTTCTGGGAAACTTATTTAAAATCCTTATATTGTATAAGCTTATAACTTGAAAATTATTGAAACTCTTGGAGAGTTTTCAAAAGCACTAGGTTATTTGCTGAAATGATAAATATACCGAATTGGATTGGTTATGAAGTACCATATCTTAGTGCAATTGATGCACTAATGTATCTTGCAAATACAATAAGGTCTGATATAGCCTTTTCAGTCAATTTATTAGCAAAGTATATTTCTGCTCCTAATAGGAGATATCAAAATGGGATAAAACACGCGAGCTTGTTTTATTCTAAAGATTGCAGTCAATCTTATTGGTCATGCTGATGTGGGGTACTTATCTAACCCGCATAAAACTCGATCTCAAACAGGCTATGTGTACATATGTGGTGGTGCTGTCATATCTTGGAGACATACAAAGTATTCTATCGTAGCCACTTCATTGAATCATACTGAGATAATAGCTATTCATGAAACAAGTCGAGAATATGTATGGTTAAGGTCCATGATACATCTCATTCGATAAAAATATGGTGTAAAATATGACAATCTACCCACAATTTTATACAGGAATAATGCAGCATACATAGCATATCTTAAGGTAGGATTCATAAAAGGATATAGTACGAAGCACATTTTGCCAAAGCTTTTCTACATACATAAGATGCAAAAGAATGATGATATTAACGTGCAACAGATTCATTCAAGTGACAGTGTGGATGATTTATTCACCAAATATTCTCCAATTGTAACTTTCAAGAAGATGCTGCACAAGATCGGGATGCAAAGGTTCGAGGATGTTCTTATTAGGGGGAGTTGATACGTGTTGTACTCTTTTTACCTTATGAGGTTTTTTTCCACTGGGTTTTCCTTATATGATTTTTAATGAGGCAACCTATATGCGTTTTGTTAGAAATGTGTACTCTTTTTTCTTCACTAGATTTTTTTTTCAACTGAATTTTTTCTAGTAAGATTTTAACGAGACATATTATCTATCAATTAGACGTTCAAGGGGGAGTGTTGTAAATGTATTTACATTATCGTGAATGTCTATATAGATAAGATCTTTCAAAATCTAGTTAATATCTATCAGAATTTGAAGTATATGTTCTTTAATCAGAAACTAGGAGTAAATTTTCTTGTAAATAGAAGGGTTCCTTCATTGTAAACAAATCCTCAAGGATTTCAAGAAAATCCTCAAGAGAAATAAGAATTAGTATCTATACTCTTTCTACTCTTCTTCTTTATTCTTAGTTATTTCATAACATAAATGCTTTCTTTTGGATATATTTTACTTGTCATATTTTTTTTCGTGTCAAACTATTTGTTATCGTCATCGATCATTTTTACTTATTCCCGTTGGTTTGCACATTCTATAAAAAAAAATTATACTATATCATCTTTATTATATATAAGTCATTTAAATATAAAAAAATAATAAAATTTAATAACAAAAATAATAAAGATACTAAAATATACATTATCTCTTAATTTTTGTAAATTAGACAAGCAAGTAGCTTGTCCTAATACTAGCTCATGGACAATAGCACAAAAATTAAGTAAAAAATTGGTCAGACTAATATGTATTTTTTTTACTTTTATTTTTTTGATTCATATATTAAAATAATTATTTTAATTAATTTTTTTAATTTATAAAATTTAGGTAATTTTGTTATATTTTTTTCTACCCTTAATGAGTAGTAAATAACTACTCACTCCGTGTCAAATTACTTGACTTTTTTTTGCACAAATCTTAAGGAGAAAATAATAAGGGATGTAAATTGACTAATATCATTTTATTTAATCTTTGATGGGATGAATCTTCTTTAATTAATATGAATATAGTTGAAAAAAGTGATTATTCTCCCTTAATTTTTGAACATGCCAATTATTTTACGATAAAATTTTTCAGCAAACATGTCTAAATAATTTGAGACAAATGGAGTATACAACGTGTTTATATAGGAAAAAGGACATGGGGTGACCATTTTTTTTTAAAAAATAAGCACAATTTAAAAAGGCGGACAAATGTAACCTGTCGGCTAAATTTAATTCCTTTTTTTAGCCATTTGGCACATGCAGTCTCTATACTCAATTGATACACTTTTATATTATATTGATATACTTTTTAAAAAAGAGAAAGGAAATTCTATGCAACCACATGCAGTCCCTATACCCAATGGGTACTCTTTTATACCACATTAATACACTTTTATACTACATTGATATACTTTTATACTACATTAATATACTTTGATACCACATTGATACACTTTTATACTAGATTGATATACTTTTATATCACATTGATATAGTATATATACCATATAAATACACTTTTTACAGAGAAACTTTGTGCAAAAATATATAGTAATTCGTTATTCGTGAATTTGTTAACTTCACCTAAATTTTTGTGAAAATTTGTGCAAGCATATACAAAATTTATTAAACCCTGTACCAGAAATTAAAATTTTATTCAGACCGTATTTCATATTAAAGCAATAAATATTTAAATTATTAATCAATACTAGAAGAGAAGTTGGCTCAAGTTCCTCGTTTTTTTCAAAACTAAAAAGGCCATAATTTTACGTGTGAAAGAATAAAAAGGTCGATAAAGAATTCAAAGTTGTTGTGCCGGAGATCAAGGTTGTCACGCCGATTGATGATTGAAAGACGAAAAGAAACTCGAAGTCCAACTATTTATCGCCGAAGTTTGAAGTCGCCGGTGATTGAAAGGAGAAATTTGTAGAACTGTTGGTTGGGAGAAACTGTCAAGAGAGAAAGAGGAGAGATAGTTGATTTTGAGAGGAGAGGAGTGTGGGCTGATTTGTATTTTTTAAAAAATTAGAAATTTTTGAAAATATTAATCAAATCCACAATTAACTTAATCAAGTTTCCTAATTATATTTGACTCTTTAAGTTGATCAATGTCACCGATCCTTCATTTAAGACTTAAATGATACCTTTCCTTCAATTTTCTCTACTAAATTTGACATGATACTAGTCATTTGACCCTTATTTAGTTGAAGAAAGGACCTATGAATTTTCTCCGTTTTATTTTATTTGATTCATATATTAAAATAATTTTTTTAATCTATTTATTTAATTTATAAAATTAAAATAATTTTATTATATTTTTTCTTTCTACCCTTAATGAGTAGTAAATAATTTCTTCTTTCGTCTTAAATTACTTACATATTTGCTTTTCACACAACTTTTAAGAAGAATTTAATAAGGAATGCAAATTGAATAATATGACCTTATTTAATCTTGATTAGATAAATCTTCTTCAATTAATATGGGTATACCTGAAAAAGTGGTTAATTATTCTTTAAATTCTTAAACATGCCAACTATTTGCGATGAATGGAGTATACAAAGTGTATGCATACATACATACATACATATATATATATTTTTTAAGATATTAAATCTATTATAGTTAAAAGTGTTATAAAACAAGAAAGAATTAAGAAAAAGAGTAGAGAGAATAGAGAAAGTGATTCTTATTTCTCTTCTTAAGGGATGAGAGATCATAAGATTGTAGATACAATGAACAAAACCCCTCTATTTGTAAGGGAAATTTACTCCTAGTCTGAGTAAAAGACGGATGCTTTAAATCCTAATAGCTATCAAAGTATATCTTGATAGATCTTGATAGACATTCACTATAATGTAAATACATTTATAACACTCCCTGTTGAATGTCTAATTGGTAGATAATGTGCTTCGTTAAAACCTTCCTAGAAAAAACCCAGTAGAAAAAAAATCTAGTGAAGGAAAACGAATACACATCTCTAATAATATGCATTTTGACTGCCTCATTAAAAATCTTACAGAAAACTCAGTGGGACAAAGCCTCATAAGAGAAAAAGAGTACAGCGCTTATTAACTCTCCCTACTAAGAACATCTTTGAACCATTGCATCCCGATCTTATGCACCATCTTCTTAAAAGTTGTAATTGGAGAAGACTTAATGAATAAATCAGTCACATTGTTAGTTGAACGAATCTGTTGCACGTTAATATCATCATTCTTTTGTAGCTCATGTATGTTGAAAAGTTTTGGCAAAATGTGCTTCGTTCTATCTCCATTTATGAATCCTCCCTTAAGATGTGCTATGTATGCTAAATTATCTCTGTATAAAATTATGGGTAAATTATCATATTTCACACCACATTTTTCTCGAATGAGATGTATCATAGATCTCAACCATACTCATTCTTGACTTGCTTCATGAATAGCTATTATCTCATCTTGGTTCGATGAAGTGGATACGATAGATTTCTTGGTATATATCCAATATATGATAGTATCCCCACATGTGAACACATTGTATGTTTAAGACCGAGATTTATGCAGGTTAGATGAGTACCCAACATCAGCATGACCAGTAAGATCGGGACTGCAATCTTTAGAATAAAATAAACTCATGTATGTTATCCCATTTCGATGTCTCCTAGTAGGAGTAGAAATATACCTTGCTAACAAATTGAGCGATAGGCTATATTGGGTCTTGTAATTTTTTACAAGATACATGAGTGTACCAATTGTACTAAGATATGGTACTTCATAAAGAATCCAAATTGATATATTTCTCATTTCATTAAACAATTTATTGCTTTTGAAACTCTCGAAGAGTTTCAATAATTTTCAAGATATAAGCTTATACAATATAAGGATTATCAATAAGTTTCCAGAAACTTTTATATTTTGAATCCTTAAAGAAGTTTTCATACAAATTTTGTTAAAGTGATAATGTTCAACATTTTATGTGTGACATCTTTAAGTGCCTGGACTGCAAATCAAATAAGTTTTCACTTACCAAGATGCACTATTTCATGTCACTTGATAAATGTTTCTACGTCAGCGTGCTTAAATTAACGTAGAATTCAGATCCTCGTAATCTTTCATAATATTGAGTCAATATTGTGTCAAAGATATTGATGATATATCATTTTGTGTCTTTTCACAATGCGACATAACATTTGAGATATCATCACTTCATTATTTTCAGGTACATGAAGCTCTCATAAGGTTTCATGAAGTGGTATGTCGTAGGATCTTCAAGAGCTCATTGACTTCTTATTATGATTATTTGCTCCTTATTTTTCAAGGACTATTTCATTTGGAATCGATCAGTCTAACACATTTCACGCATGCATAGACTTTGTCTTTTTGGAACACAAAATAAGAACACTTGCGTTTAATATGAGATGTTTTTAGAATTTGACTTGAATTATCTTTTGGATAAGGAGATGGTGATAATTCCTAACATATTTCATAGCGCTTATAATCTCCTTCTTATGTTAGGAAAACTAACATACACCCTCTACTTCTTTGAGGAATCCATCTTTGTGCATCATGATATATTCATTAATTGTATACCACACATCAAAACTATTAGATAGAATAGTTGGTTCATGACCTTGAACCAATTGAGGGGGAAGAAATAATCATAATTTATTATTGTATGCAACATACGATATTTCAAACCAACACATGAAGTTTTGTTCTCATTAACGATGATTTAGCTATTTATCAAAGGCATTCAATGTCAAACCATCATCAAGATAACTTTCTTGATTGAACAATCTGAAAATTATGCTTTTAACTCAATTTTATTGAGCAAGAAACTTTATGAATGTCAAACTACAGGTTGATAATGAATGTACATGTGATCATCTTATTGATGCATCTTTTCAACATATCACATGATAGGTGAATGGGCCCCTATTCACCTTTTATATTTTTCAGATTTAAGGAATTCAATCCCAACATTAGTTGGTCTAACCAACTTATCATGAGAACAAATGACATAAACAATTCTCAAAGAATCTTCTAGTTCTTCAATACATGTCTAATATTCAATATGAACATCTTCGAGATGTCACAATCGTTTATAACAATTTATGAACTTTTATCCTAGTAAACTCCAAGTTTACCATGACATGTACTTTTTTTTTCTTTAGTAAATTTCAGATTTACTATTACATGAATAAATTTCAAATTTACTACTTTAGAAGAAGATTTCGAAATAACTCTTCTCAGTTATTCTGCCTCATTCGGAGGTGAGTTGTGATACCATCACAATCAAATACACGTTTGCATTAATAAGCTTCTCATTCCCCAGGAATGAAATATAATCGTGTCTTAAGTTTATCAAATTATGATAGCTTATAACCTCTTTCAAGATTTTGCTACTTCAGAAGCAAATCGAGACATACATATGATGTAGATAATTTTTCTCTATCATATCTTATGATCATAATATGCGTGTGAAAATATCATCACTTTTGATGATCATAATCATATTGTCCCTCCACGCATATATTCGTGCATTTAATCACTTGTCTTCTTTCAGATATATTATGCACTGCTACCACATACACCTCAAGAATGAAGTAAGTTGTCATATTTCAGACTTATCATATATTGCTATCACATTCACTTCATGAAATGGAGCATATTCAGTGGGTCAATTTTCAGACTTTTCACCAAACACCCATTATTTTGCCTTAGCCATCACAATATCACCAATATGGTGTATTGAGATTCAAACTCAATATTTGATCCATATAAAGGGGTCTTAGGCATGAATCGATGGGACTTGAACGCAACATATTATCATCTTTTTTGATAATATTGTTCTTGAGGAATAAATTTAAAATATAAATTAGGGGTATCAAGTGGGCCGGGCTGGGTCTATTACCTAACCCGGTCCGGTTTGGCCCGGCCCAGTAAATCCTAGGGCTTTAGGGTTCCGGGTCACGGGCCGGTGATTTTGTTAAAATGGGCCCGGCTAACTCGGCCCGGACCAAGCCCGGTCCAGGCACACGGTTAACCGGCCAGGCCCGGCCCGACAAAATTAAAAAAAAAAGATATTTTGGATTTTTGGGCCAAACTAGCCGTTGGCCCAATGGCTATATAGTCGTTTTTGGGTCCAAACGGCTAGTTTGGGCCCATTTATTAAAAAAACAAAAACTTTAAAAAATATCTTTTAATCCCCCCAAAAAATCTATAAATACCCTACAACTTCAAATCATTTTTCACACAATTTTTCACTCTCTCAAATCTCATTTTCTCTCAAATCTCAATTCTCAATTCTCAAATATTCAATATATTTAATTTCTTAAAGTGTTCACTTTAATTTTTTAATTTTTCGTTTACAAAGTACGAACAGAAGTTTCTAAAGTCGCAATCTTCGGATACTTTTAAAATTTGGTATTGTCGTTCCATCTCTTATGTTTAATTTTTATTTATTGTATTAATTGTTTAATATTTAATTTTATTATATTTGTATATTTTGAATACTTTTAGTTTAATTTAATTTATATTATGGATAAATTAAGAAACCTCGCTACTAAAGGTGTTAAAAGCGGTAGTGGTAGTAAAAAGTGAATTACTAGCGGTAGAGGTAGTTCAAGTAGTAGATATACCCGTGTGTCTTCACCTCCGGTACTGCTTGGTACACCTTTTGAGGAAGAAATAGGTGTAGGGGCTCACGATATGGATTATGTAGAAGCTCAGGAAAATTACGGTATAGAAGAAGAAAATGAAGTAGATGTGGTTAATTTAGACGAAGATAATGAAAATATTGCTAAGACACCCGCAGTAGGAGATGTTAACGTTAGATCTGAATCAGTTAATATCCCTTCCCGTCCTCCTAGTGCCCCAAAACCTCGTAAAAGAACTAGTATTGCATGACAATTTTTTGAGCGTATATCAGATATTGAGGTGCAATGCAATATTTGTCAACAAATATATAAGCATAGAAGTGGAGGCAAGCAAGGGGATACAGGTACGTTAATGAGACATCTAGCTGAAGATCACAAAAGAGAGTTAAATATTGCAAAAGGTGGTGGGGATGTTGGTGGGTCAACACAAACTAGAATGGATCCAGCAACCGGTCACGTAGCGAAGAAGTATAATAAACAGAGGGACAGGGAAGAAATAGCTAAAAGAGTAGATGTGGGTTGTTTGCCTTTTAGTTTTCCTTCTTCTAACGCCTTTATTCGTTATATACAAGCAATTTATAATCCTATGTTTAATGGTATTCCTAGAACTATTTGTCGGTCTGATATTTTTAGACTCCATTCACAATATTATTTTTATTTATCAACATGTTAAAAAAAAATGTAGATTGTCCCTAACTTCTGATCTTGGTCGTGCTGTAAATAAAAATGATTATTTAATTGTTACTTGTCATTGGATTGATAGTAATTTCGTGATGCAAAAACGTATTCTTGCTTTTTTATATGATGAAGATCGTAAACATACTGGACAATTTATTGCTGATTCTATTGTTAAAATTGTTGGATATTATGGTATCGAAAATAAAATTTTATGTATTGCTTTTGATAATGCTTCTAACAACAAGACTGATATAACAAAAATAAAATATACGCTATCTCCGCCCTTGCCTGAAATTTTTCATATTAAGTGTGCATGTCATATATATAATTTAATTGTAATTTTTGAGTTTTATATTGAAAAAATTTGTCTTGCCGTTGGTTTTATTCAAGGAAATAATCGAGATCGAGAATTAGAGAATTTAAAATTAAATGTCAAGAAAATGGAGTTACACTGATTTTTATGCCTGAGGAAATTGATACTAGATGGAATTCTACGTATGAATTTTTAAAAACTTGTTATAAATATAGAATTCTTATTACACTAGCTTTTAACCAACATTGCGGTTCATTTGCTGATTCTGCTGATTGCATGCTACATAATTTTGATTGGGTTGTAATTAATGATCTTGTTAAGTTTTTAGAAAAATTTTATGTAGTTACGGTTGAATTTTCCGGTGCTTATTATCCTACTGTTTGTAATATTTTGGCATATATAGCCGATAATTCTAGTTTGCTCAAAGAATATAAAAATAAAGAAGGTTATAAAGAAGCTATTGGCGCCATGTTTACGAAATTTTAAAAAAAAAAAAATTCCAATTCCCCCTATTTACTTGGTTGGTACTATGCTAAATCCGTGCATGAAATATAATCATATGTGTCACTTTAGTACTCTTATTTATACTAACTTAGAAATAAATACTAACCATGATTCTGAACAAGTACAACCTGATTTGTGGACGGCTACGGCTGATGCAAAGGATTACATAGAAAAATTATATAATCACTATGCTGATTTATTTGATTTAGCCGTACCTACAAATATCACTCCAACTGTCGCTCCTCATCCTCCCGAGGAGCCATCATCTTCTAAAAGGTCGGCACATAGTGATTTTCTGATTCGTTTTATGATTTAAATTATTGGAACAATGTTGATGAGAGAACTTACACATCAACTTATCGGGAAGAGCTGAAATATTATCTTCGAACGACACCAGAGGATCGCAGACGATGGATCAACATGTTGGATTGGTAGAGGAGTAATGAAACACAATATCCTATGCTTTCAAGATTAGCTAGAGATATCTTGAATGTTCCAATGTCAACCGTTGCATCAGAGAGCACCTTTAGTCAGGGACGACAGCAGCTTGGAGACAACCGAAACTCATTGGGAAGCAATCTAATGAATGTTCTAGTTTGCCTCAGAGATTGGATTAGAGCGGAAAGAAGAAACCAAGGAATGGAACCGGAGCCGAGCAACGAGCTGAAACTTGAAGAAATTATGACTTCACCGGAGAACTCAGCAGAATCAAGTCCAATGCATGGTTTTGCCCCCGGTGACTTCGACTATCTTATGCAAATTCCCGTTAATATTAACATAAATGAGTGATGCATAATTTATAGATTTTTCATTCATGTAAATTATAAATTTTGGATCATTTTGCAATTAATAAAATTCCCCAAATTCATTTACTCCGTAGTCCTTGTTTTTTATTTTTTTTCATTTAACGATTTAAAATTTTAAATTGAATTTCTAGTTTTCTACTTTAAATTAAAATCTTACTTCTAATATATTATTAATTTACTACCAAATATTATTAATTTATTATATTAAGTAGCATATGTTTTGTATATTTGTGCATATATCTTCTATAAAAGTGTATATTTAACATATACATATGTATATGTTTTATAAATTAGTATATATCTATATATATTGTAATATATATATATAATGTAGCATATTTTATAAGTAGTAGTATATATATATATTGAATGATGCATATACACGTGTATATATCTTCTATAGAAGTGTATATTTAACGTATACATGTGTATATGTTTTATTAAATTAGTAGATAAGTATATCTATATATATTGTAATGTATATGTAATGTAATATATTTTATAAGTAGTAGTATATATACATTGAATGGTGCGTATACAAAGAATAGAGTGTATATATGTGAATAGATCTTCTATAGACGTGTATATTTAGCGTATACATGTGTATATATTTTATAAATTAGTATATAACTATACAAATATATATTGTAATGTATATATATTGTAGTATATCTCATTTAAAGTATTACATATACATAGAATGGAGTGTATATATGTGAATGGATCTTCTATAGACATGTATATTTAATGTATACATGTGTATATATTTTATAAATTAGTATATAACTATACAAATATATATTGTAATGTATATATATTGTAGTATATCTCATTTAAAGTATTACATATACATAGAATAAAGTGTATATATGTGAATAGATATTCTATAGACGTGTATATTTAACGTATACATGTGTATATGTTTCATAAAATAGTATATAACTATACAAATATATATTGTAATGTATATATATATTATAGTATATTTGATTAAAAGTATTACATATACATAGAATAGAGTGTATATATGTGAATAGATCTTCTATACACGTGTATATTTAACATATACACGTGTATATGTTTTATAAATTAGTATATATATTGTAGTATATACTTTTTTTTAAAGTAGTACATATATATTGAATGGTGCGTATATATGTGTATATATCTTCTATAGACGTATATCTTTAAAGTATACAAGCGTATATGTTTTATAAATTAGTATGTAACTATATATATATATATGTATATTGTAGTATATATTTTATTTAAAATAGTACATTTATATTGAATGGTGCATATATATGTGTATATATTTTCTAAAGTAGTATATATTTAACTTATACATGTGTATATGTTTTATAAATTAATATATATATATATATATATATATATATATTATACTATTATAGCATATGTTTTATTTAAAGTAGTACGTATAGTCATATATAATTATATATTGAATGGTACGTATATATGTGTAATTGTTTATATATATTTTTTTAAATATATATTGTATATATTGGAGTGTATATAGTGTATATCGGTGTGTATATAGTGTATATTGGATTATTTATTTATTTTTTAAATGGGTTTGACCGGTTTTTAACCGGATTTGACTGGGTTTTAGTGGGTTTGACAGGGTTGGATTAAGTGGGTCGGGTTAGGGTGGGTTTTAATTTTTTACTATTTAGCCCAGCTCGGTCCGACCCGGTTAACGTCAAACCCGGCCCTTAACCGGCCCTCAACCCGATTAAAATGGAAGGGTCGGTTCCGGATTGGCCCAACCCGACTCATTTGACACCTCTAATATAAATTGTTCCAAACCAATTATTTTTCCTCAAATCCAATAATAATTATATCATTAACAGAAAAATGCAAATAACATAAGGAATTACTAACCTTGATCTTTAGATTTATAATCTCACCTTATTTGACAGAGTCTCGTGCTGATAACGTGTTATAAAACAAGAAAGAATAAAGAATAAGAGTAGAGAGAATCGAGAGAGTAATTCTTATTTATTCTCTTGAGGAATGAGAGATCATAAGATTATAAATATAATGAACAAAACTCCTCTATTTATAGGAAAAATTTACTCCTACTCTAAATAAAAGATGAATGCTTCAAATCTTAATAGATATGAAAGTAGATATAGGAAAAATTTACTCTTAGGCTGAATAAAAGATGAATGCTTCAAATCTTAATAGATATCAACGTAGATCTTGATAGATCTTGATGTACATTCACTATAATGTAAATACATTTATAACAAAAAAATATATAATAAAATAATTTTTATTAATTATTACTTTTTAATAGATATATATACAAAATTAATTGTGAGTAAATATTATTGGGCGGAAAGTAGGGCTGTCTAACGAGCCGTTCGGGGTCAACCCGGAACCGGCCCTCTCAATTTTGCCGGGTTCCGGGCCGGTTTTGACCTTAACCGGTCCGGTCCGGGCCGGGCCGCACAGTAAAAATTTTAAAACCCACCCGGAACCGGCCCACTTAATCCAACCCGCTAAAACTTGGTCAAACCTGGTTACAAACCGGTCAAAACCGTCAAAAAATTAAATAAAAAATCAAATATACACTATATATACACTCGATATACACTATATACACTTGATACAATATATATTTTTAAAAAAATATATGAAGTATAAACAATTGCACATATATACGTACCATTCAATATATAATTATATATGACTATACGTACTACGTTAAATAAAACATATGCTATAATAGTATAATATATATATATATATATACACTACAATATGTATATACACTAATTTATAAAGCATATATACACATGTATACATTAATATACACTTTTATATAAGATATATAAACATATACACATGTATACATTAAATATACACTTGTATAGAAGATATTAAAATTTTAAATCGTTAAATAAAAAAAATAAAAAACAATGACTAAGGAGTGAATGAATTTGTGGAATTTTATTGATTGCAAAATGATCCAAAATTTATAATTTACATGAATTAAAAATCTATAAATTATGCATCATTTTTTCCAACTCATTCATGTTAATATTAATTGGAACTTGCATAGGATAGTCGAAGTCAACGGGGGCAAAACCATGCATTGGACTTGATTCTGCTGAGTTCTCCCATGAAGTCATAATTTTTTCAAGTTTGAGGTCGTCGTTGGGCTCTGGTTCCATTCCTTGGTTTCTTCTTTCTGCTCTATACATGTATACGTTAAACATACACGTCTATAGAAGATCCATTCACATATATACACTCTATTCTATGTATATGTAATACTTTAAATGCAATATACTACATTATATATACATTACAATATGTATAGATATACTTATATACTAATTTATAAAACATATACACATATATATGCACCATTCAATATATATGTACTAGTTTAAATAAAATATATATACATGTATACGTTAAACATACACGTCTATAGAAGATCTATTCTATGTATATGTAATACTTTAAATGCAATATACTACATTATATATACATTAAAATATGTATAGATATACTTATATACTAATTTATAAAACATATACACATATATATGCACCATTCAATATATATGTACTAGTTTAAATAAAAAATATACACATATATACATTAAATATACACTTCTATAGAAGATATATAAACATATACATTAAATATACACTTCTTTTTTCTATTGCCGGGCCGGACTGGGCCGGTTAACCGACGGGCCTGGACCGAGTTGATCCGGGCTGATTTAACCGGGCCCAATTTTAAAAAATACCAAACCAGGATCCGAACTCCTAAAGTCCTCGAACTTACCGGACCAGGTCAAACCGGTTCAATTTGCTACGTAGGGCCGGTTTCGGCCCGTTTGACACTCTTAGCGGAAAGGATAGTAAGACCTAACTGAAAAGGATGTAATAATAAAATAATCAAAAAGGGATCTTATCATCGAGAGATCAATAGTAGCATTGATATCTGAGCTTAGAGTATCATTGAGATCTGAGCTTATCTTTTTTTTTTAAAAAATAATCAAACTACCACATTAATTTTAATTTGAATATTTCATAATAAGTAATATTCTCTCTGTTTTATAATAAATAAATTGTTAGATTTTGACATATAAATTAAGAAAAAATATTAAAGACATAAATTTAACACAACTTTTTATTTTTACTCCAAAAAAAGAAAAAATTAACGTTGTAGTATTTTTTTCAAAAGTTAATTGATTGTCAAATCATAAGGTATATTTGAAAAAAAATTCAATGATTCACTTATTTTGAAACACTAATAAATATTCCAATAATTTACTTATTCCGAAACGGAGAAAGTATTAGTTACTAATTGATTTTGTGATTGTCACGATGTTTTTTTTTTTCTTAATCTGAAGATTCTACACTAAGCAATATTTAATATCTATAGTAATTCTTCATACATTTTTATTTATTCAATTTGAAAACGAATGATAATTTATTTATTTATGTGCATTTTATTTTTAATATTAAATATTATTTATTATTAATGTATTTTTTAAATCATTAAATTTATTACATTTTAAAGAGTGCTATTATAAAATTACTGTAATATTTATTATTATTTTTAGTTGTGTGTTGAGTCACTAATGAATAAGTATTGCTACAGAGTACTACTAATTTATTTGTCAATATATACTCTCTAACCCATCCTTAATTTTCACACTGTGAAATTCTGTCCTTTTCCTTTATATGTTTCCTCTCTTCTGAAATAATTCATCACCAATGGCATCAACCAAAGTCGAAATTCCCACTATAGATTTTTGCAATCATCAAGACCTAAAACCAAACACTTCATTGTGGGAATCCACAAAAGTTCAAGTTTTTGAAGCCTTAAAAGAATTTGGTTGTTTTGTAGCAATATATGATAAAGTTCCAAATGATATTGAACATGCTATGTTTGATACTTTTAAAGAAGTATGTGATCTTCCATTGTCCAAATTGAAAGAATATATAGATAAACCTTATCATATTTATGACAAGCAAATTCCAAGAAATCCAACTTATAGTACTGTAAGATCTGCTGATTTGCTACTCCCAAATAGTGTTGAAACTTTTGCTAATACCTTTTGGCCTCATGGAGAAAAACCTAACATATGGTATGTCCAGCTTCTTCTAATTACAATGTATTTGATACGACAAAAGACATTTTTTATTTATTATTTATACATATTAAGAGTGTGTTTGGTATGGAAGTTAATGTTTTTCCATGCTAAATGTTTTCTAAGAAAACATATTCTAGGAAAGTAAGTGGTTTATTATTTATATTTTTGTGTTTGATATGCAAGTGAAATAAATCTATTTTGTGTACATCAAACACATAACAATGAAAATGAGTGTTAACAATGAAAATGAATAGATGTGGAGTGATGAAAGGGGGAGGTAGTGGTGGAGTCAAGTTTTTTATTAAGGGGGTTTAAAAATGTACATGGAAATTAATCAAAGGATTTCAACATTCTTATATATATAAAAAATAATTTTAATCATGTATAGATAACGTAATTTTTTCAGCAAAAAGGGTTATATGCTATCTCCCCTCCAGGAGAGGGGGCGGAGGTGGGAGTAGGGGTGGGGGGCAGGTGAAGGGATAGGGGTGGGTGGTGTTTGGGGTTAGGGTGGTATTTGTTGGTAGGTTAGCGGGAGAAGACAATGCCACTTATTTTTTTTATTTTTATTAAGAAAGTTAATTTTTTATTTTCAAGGAGTTATTTTTCTAAAGATAGTAATTTTCAAAACTTTTAAATAAAGAAATATGAGAAAATAGAAAAATATTTTTGACATATATCGAACACTCCTAAGTAAATTTATTACATAATTTTAATCAATATATTAAATTTTTCTGAATTCGTAGCTAGAAATAACTCGGACTCTACCCTCCCCACCACAACCACCAATTTTAGGTAGGCACCACCAATTAATATATGCTAAATTTCTGCTGGATTTTATTGCATCAGTAGAAAGATAAAAAGACCTATAGAGGTACTTTCAAATAGTTGGAATTAAGTATTAGTCATCTTAGTAAGTTATAAATTCATTCTTGGTCCTACATTTGTGGGGTGGGGTGTGGGGTGGGGGTGGGGTGGGGGTTCATTAGATGTCCAGTATTTGTTTTGAAACCTCGATCAATCTAAATCCATGGTTAGACGTATTAAAAACAAGAAACATTTTATATATATCAGAATTGTTGTTATTACTAAGGGCTCGAATTGAAGATTAGACCTCTACTTAAGGATGGAGGGATCCTATCCATCCCACAACCGAAAGCAAATCCTGAATTTTTAGTTTGTTGGAATCTGATTTCTTAAAAAGGACATAACTTGTAATTAGGTTTTGGATAAATTATCTATACATATTTAAGTGTATTTCTTAGCACATGCATAATTTTGACCAAAGTATTGAATTTTATCGAATATATAACTAGAACTCTAATTTTGCTTGCCTATCGAATATATAACTAGACCTCTAATTTCGCTTGCCCACCACAACCCCTTGTGGTTGGCATACTTTTTTTTTTTTTGGATCCAAGAGATTTATTTAACAGTAGAGAATAAAAAGAATTGCAATTTGTATTTTAAAATTTTATTTCTTTATAATTTATAATGTTGGAACACTAGATGTGCTCAAATGAAGGGGTATATACCTCCCTCAGTGAGGATGGATTCATAAATCAATTCTAATTTGTTTGAAATTGAAGCACAATTTATTGTTGGTAGTAGTACAACAATAGCAACTGCGTAATTTCACAAGCGGAATTTGAGGAGGGTGGAATGTATGCAGACCTTACTGCTACCTCGTAGAGATAGAGAGGCTGTTTTTGAATTCTTGATAGTAGTAGTATCACAAAATTGCATTACTATTTCTACAAATTATGTATGCTTTTTTTTTTTTGCAGCAATGTGGTAAAGTCCTACTACAAGCCACTTATGGAATTGGATGAAATGGTAAGAAAGATGGTTTTGGAAAGTCTTGGGCTACAAAATTACATTGATGAATTCTTCGATGGAAATTCTTACTTGTTGAGGTTCACAAATTATAAGGCAATTCAAGGTGATGATGGGAAAATACCAGGATTAGGCCCTCACACAGATGGTAGCTACTTGACCATTATTACACAAGATCAAAATGGATTGCAAGTGAACAAAAATGGAGAGTGGATTGACTTCAATACTACACCAAATTCCTATGTTGTTTTATCATCAGATGCCTTCAAGGTAATCTTTTTTTTTTTTTTTTTAATTATTTGGCCTTGAATAGGAGGAGAATCTTGGAACAACACTAAAATTATCTGTGTGATTTATAGGTCAAAGGATTTGAGCTGTGAAAGCAACCACTAATGCTGTGAAAGAAACCACTAATACTAGAATTAGATTGGACTGTCTAGGTTCACCTATTAAAATTCACTGTATGCGTAAAGTTTTTTAACAATCACTAATGCTTAGGTCACCTAAGGATTTGAACAATGGAAATGACCACTAATACTGGGATTAGATTGGACTGCCTAATGTCACTTTTTAAAATTCATTGTATGCATAAAGATTTTTTACAATCACTAATATTTAGGTCAAGGATTTGAGCAATGGAAGCGACCACTAATACTAGGAGTAGATTGGATTGACAAATGTCACTTATTAAATTCACCGAAACCATTAAGACTTTTTTTATTATAGTACTAAGAGGGGCAGATCAATGGCCAATTTTGTGATGCTCTGGTATTCGTTAAATTCAAGGCATATAGGTATAATTATACAAAGAATGTATAAAAGTTGGTATAAGATTTAGAAAAACACTCAGTAAATCAAGAAGATAGCTGGTTGTTTTAATTAATTTCAAGTGGATCAATAGATGTGTTCGAACTTCTCGAACACCCACTAACCCTAAATCCTGAATCTGCCACTGAGTACTAACATCATATATAACTTAATTTTTGTCTTGTAATTTAAATTTTATATACTGATTATGTAAATTTATACAGGCATGGACAAATGGTAAAATATCAGCTGCTGTCCACAGGGTAGATATCTCAGGGGACAATGATAGATTGTCTATTCAATTGTTTTCAACACCAAATCCAGTTTATACTGTGGAGGCCCCAAAAGAATTAGTGGATGAAGTACATCCTTTACTCTTCAAGCCTTTTAAAATGCTTGATTATTATGCCTATGTTTTGTCAGGTGCTAAAAAGGGAGTTGGTCTCAAGTATTTTTGTGGTGTTTAAAAATTTATATGCCTGTTCGGATTGACTTATTTTAAGTGTGTTTAGATAATTTTGTTATATTCGCAAAATAAAAATGTTTGAATTTTTAATTTATGGCTTTTGATTTATAAGTTAAAGATCAAAAGTCAATTTGAACATGTTTGGATTGATTTATTTCAAGTGTTTTTAGCTAATTTTTTATATTCACGTAAAATAAAAAAGTTAAAATTTCAAACTTATGACTTTTGATGTATAAGTCAACTGTCAAAATCAATCCGAACAAGCTAAGAGAAGCTGTTATTGTATTTCTTTTAATGAAGAATATTGGACCTCGTTGGTTCATTTATGTTATTTTTTCTTGTATCGAGACATTTCAGACTTTCACTTGTATTTCTTACTCTTGAGACTTGTACTGTTTGATTTTCAGATTTTGAGTTAATCTTTGACTGGCGTACTTCTTTTCGCTTTGGATTATGGGATTTTATTATTCGAAGTTCGAACTTATTTGTATTTTACTTCTTCCGAATAGATAATTATTATTTTTTTAGTAATAAGTTGGCTTATTTATCATATAAAATGAGATAGGTGGCATCATGACTTATTTTTTAATTCGTGACAAAAACATAATTTTCAAATGGACAAATTTACACAAACTTTTAAAATTAGAGATAAAATCTAAATGAAAGCAAACAAAGTTATTTGCGTATATCAATTCCTATCGTGAGAACTAAGTTTATTTAGATGCAATGGTTCTGATAGACACCATTAAGAATAAAAATCAAACTTCTAATTAAGATTGTGTCAAAGTTATGATATTTCTTCGTCATCACCTTGATGAGGGATTGAAAATGGAATATCTCACTTTTAAGGATCCACTTATACTGTGGAGTAATTTAAAAGATAGATATGATCACCTAAAGATGGTCGTACTTCTATAGACACTTTATGAATGGACCCATTTGAGATTACATGATTTTAAGATATAACCGCGTATAATTCTGTCATGTTTCAAATTAAATTATGGTTAAATTTATTTGGAGAAAACATCACAGATCATGATATGCTAGAGAATTTTCTCCATCTTTCCTGCCTCGAGTATGCTCCTGCAACAACAATATCGAGAAATGGAGTTTAGAAAGTATTCTGAGTTAATTTCACATCTTTTTGTTGCTGAAAAATATAATGACCTTTTGATGAAAAATCATGAAAGTCGACCTCCTGATACTGCTCCATTTTTTTACGTGAATGCTGTAAATTTTCACCAATCTAGACGTGAAAGAGGTCCTGGACCCAGTCATGATCGTGATCGTAGTCAAGAAAGAAATTTCATGATGATCGTTTTGTACCTAACAATAACCTTCATTACAGCAGTGTAAGAAGAAGGGTAAAAAGCATGAAACAATGCAAAAGAAAAATATAGAAAATAAATGCTATCAGTCTAGAGAAAAAGGACACTGATCACGTACTCATCATACACCAAGACACCTGGTTGATCTCTATTAGGCATCCCTCAAGAAGATAGATAAAAATGCAGAAGTAAATTTTATCTCCGAGGATACTATTGAGCCTATGAATTTAGATTATAAATATGAAAATCTAAAATTTACTCCTGAAGTAATAAATCTGAAATTAAAATTATGTTAGAGAAAAATTCTCTACAACTATATGTATACCTCGATTCGCTCAGAAGTAGCAAATATTGAAAGAGGTTCTAAGGTACGATGGTTTGGTATGCTTAAGGCATGTTGTAATAATTATATTCAGTTTTTGAAAAATGATAACTTTTGATAAATGTTAATTGTGTTTCATTCTTAATAGACTACATATATAATTATTAAATACATCTGGGTTATTCTGTAATTAGTTATTCTTTAGTTCTCTATATATACAGCTGTAACCCCTTCAATATCAATAAGATCAATTATTATTAAATTATATCATGGTATCAAAGCTAGGGTTCTTCTTTCGCCCAAACCCTAATCTCTCCTCTTTTCCGACGTGTGTGCGCCGCCGCCACCGTCTACACCACGCCGCACGACCTCCCTCCTCCGCCGTAGGTCGGCGCCATGGACAAGGTTGTTGATCCTCTGTCAAATTTACCGTCTGGAGTAAAATTACTGCTCAGGAATCTCCACAATCTCATCCCCGAAAAATTATCTGACAACAACTACCCGACCTGGGCACTTAACGTCCGCACCGCCCTCGCAGCCAACTTGCTGCTCGGATGGATTGACGGTGCGGAGAAGCCGCCGCCCGAGACAGCCGAGGAGGACGACGTCATGCTCCCAAATCCCGACTACCTTCCGTGGATGATCGTAGACACTCAGATCCGAGCCTGCCTTCTCGCCGTTATTAGCCCCTCTGTGCACAAACACGCCCGGGGTTTTCTCACATCGGCTTCACTTTGGGACGCACTAGCCACAAGATACAACTCTGTGTCCACGACTCATATTTTTCAGTTGCGTGACAGATTGCATACTCTTCGGAAGGGAACGAAGACGATGACTAAATACCTTGATGATGTGGCCTCTATTCTGTCTGACCTAGATGCTGTGAACGAGATTATTCCTGAACGAGACGTGGTGAATGCCGTGCTACGTGGTCTTCCGTCTGGCTATTCCTCTCTCAAACAACATATTCGCCTCTCACCTGTCGAAATCACTTTGAATCAACTATCTGGATGGCTTAATGCAGAAGAATTGAATCTAGACATGGAACACAAATTACTGCTCGGAGAAGCCAGTTCCACCCCTGGCGTCACGGCTCTTTACTCGGCCGGCAGAGGGGGCTCGGCCAGGGGTCGCGGTGACGATCGCCGTAACCAAGGGCGAGGCAGCGGCGGCGGTGACCGTCGGAACGCCGGCCAGCAAGGCAGAGGCGGGCCTCCACCGAGGGACGGCTTCCAGACAGGCCGCGGACAGGGACGAGGAAACCAGCGGGGGCCCACACGAGATCTTCCGACGTGCCAAATTTGTGCTAAACGGGGCCATTCTGCGGCTAATTGCTGGTATCGTTATGATGACTCGCAGAATGTAAATCGCCAGTCCGGCGGATCAAGGGCGATGCATGCGTCCACCAACGTTCAATCTGGCGATTGTATCTAGACACAGGTGCTAACACCCATGTGACGTCGGATTATTCACAACTTCAAGCCCCTCATCCGTATCATGGCTCAGAAACTATTACAGTAGGCAATGGTCAATCCCTTCCCATCACAAACACCGGCTCTGGGTATGTCTATACTCCAAATGGTAAATTTCATCTCTCAACCCTTCACCACGTCCCTTCCCTCACATCCAATCTTTTATCTGTTTATCGCTTTACTAAAGAAAATAACTGCACCCTCATTTTTAATGACACCAATTTCCAGATAGTGGACAATACCACGAACCGGGTGCGGTACACGGGCTGCTGTGAGCATGGGCTATACACTCTTCCATCCAGGTCTCCGTCTGTTGTGAGTCAAGCCATTCTCTCGTCCACCTGGCATCGCCGGCTTGGGCACCCATCATCCGCCATCACCAAATCCATTTTATCTTCCTTAGGTTTTAATTTTTCAGAGAAATTACATTGCGAGTCCTGTTCAGTGTCTAAATCTTGTCGTTTACCTTTTTCACTGTCTGAACACAAGGCCACTGCGCCATTTCAATTAATTCATTCTGATGTTTGGGGTCCAACCTCAGTTCCTTCTGTTCAAGGTTTTCGTTATTATATCTGTTTTGTTGATGATTACAGTAAATTCACTTGGCTTTATCCTCTGAAATTTAAATCCGAAGCT
This sequence comes from Capsicum baccatum var. pendulum, assembly GCA_030864225.1. NCBI lineage: Eukaryota > Viridiplantae > Streptophyta > Magnoliopsida > Solanales > Solanaceae > Capsicum > Capsicum baccatum. The sequence continues at coordinate 271,853,236 of CM061550.1, forward strand.
TATACTGTTTTTGTCAACTTTGACCGAATGGTTCAAAATCAATTTAATGCCAAAATCAAAATTTTTTGAAGTGACAATGGCAAAGAATTTGTCAACAATGCATTTGGTGTTTTTCTTCAAAGTCTAGGGGCTCTTCATCACACTTCATGTCCATATACACTGAACAAAATGGCGTTGCTGAGCGCAAACACCGTCACCTAATAGAAACAGTTGTTGCGCTCCTCCATGATTCCACCTTACCTGTTTCCTTTTGGGTTGATGCCCTTGCTACCGCCAACTACCTCATAAATCGCATGCCCACTCACACTCTCTCCAACTCCACTCCATATGCCCGTCTCTACAATCATCCACCCGACTACATCCATCTCCGCCCGTTTGGGTGTCTGGTTTATCCCTGGTTGCGTCCACACACTCAATATAAACTTCAACCTCGGTCCACCCCTTGTGTCTTTCTAGGCTATCATCCCACTATCAAAGGTTACAAATGTTTTGATCCTGTATCTCAGAAAACATATGTTTCCCGTCATGTTCGTTTTGTGGAGGAACAATTTCCTTACACAAGTCTTTTCTCAACTCCATACTCCCCCAATCCACTTGGCATTGTGCCATTATTTCCGTCCTTTTCACACGCTCATGCTCCGGCTCACTCGGCACCTAACCCGGTACCCCACTACACCACTACCCACCCGTACCAACCACCTAGCCACTCGAACCAACCACCCACCCACCCGAACCCCCAAACCTCCCACCCGAACACCGCTGCACATCCCAACTCCCACGGCAGCCCCACCCAACCCCCGTCCACACATCATACAACTCCACCACCCCTTCCTAATCACCCTCCACTCAACACTCACCCTATGACAACCCGAGCCAAGGCCGGTACCTTCAAACCCAAAGTCTACCACACTCAAATACCCTTTGATGCACATCCCATAACTGAGCCTACTACCTACAACCAAGCCTCCAAAAATAGTTTCTGGTGCCAAGCTATGGATGAGGAATTTCAGGCTCTGAATGAACAACGTACATGGGATTTGGTACCTCTGCCTAGTAACCGAAAGTCTATTGGGTGCAAATGGGTGTTTCGCATCAAATGAAATTCAGATGGATCTCTTTCTCGCTATAAAGCACGTCTAGTTGCAAAAGGGTATCATCAGGAGTATGGTGTGGATTATAAGGAGACCTTCAGCCCTGTTGTTAAGCAACAGACTATTCGTCTGGTCTTGTCTCTTGCTCTTCACTATGATTGGCTGCTTCATCAGTTAGACGTCAGCAATGCCTTTCTTCATGGTCATCTTGAGGAAGACATCTATATGGTTCAGCCACCGGGATATGTTAATCCCAACCGTCCTCACTATGTTTGCAAGCTTCGCAAATCACTGTATGGCCTGAAACAGGCCCTACGTGCCTGGTACACACGCCTCTCTACTTTTCTGCAGGGTCTTGGTTTTTGCACCTACCATCATGACAACAGCCTCTTCACCCTTCACTGTTCTCGAGGGACAGTCATCATTCTTATCTATGTGGATGATATTGTTATTACAGGCAGCTCGTCATCACTCATCACTGAAATTACTGAGGCTATGCATCGTGACTTCAAACTTAAGGACCTCGGTCCTCTGGAGTTCTTTCTTGGCCTCGAACTCATCCGCCAATCGGGAACCATATTGATGCATCAGACAAAATATACCCTTGAACTTCTAAATCGAGCTGGAATGACAGACTGCAAACCCGCGGTCACTCCCATGGCAGTCCGCCAATCCCCAGGGTCGAATACTCCCTTTGCCGATCCTACACTATATCGGAGCCTCGTCGGTGGACTTCATTATCTTGCTGTTACTCGTCCGGACATCCAATATGCAGTCAATCGAGTCTCCCAGTCAATGCATGCTCCCACAGAACAACACTTTCAGGCCTTGAAACGCATTCTGCGCTATCTTAAAGGTACTCTTCAATGTGGAATTTTATTTCAAAAGGGCTCGTTTGATATATCTGTTTTTTCTGATTCGGATTGGGCTAACGACAAAGATGATCGGAAGTCCACTACTGGGTATATTGTTATGATGGGACCGAATCTGATTTCCTGGTGCACCAAGAAGCAAACGCGAGTGTCCCGTTCCTCCACAGAAGCAGAATATCGTGCCATGGCTGCGGGTGTTGCTGAAGCCATGTGGTTACGATACCTTACAGATGCACTTGGCATTCCCCCGACGAAACCACAGATTTATTGTGACAATCAGTCCACTATTTGTGTTACCAAAAATCCAATCCTTCATGATCGTATGAAGCATGTTGGGTCCGACTGTCACTTTGTTCGCGATGAGGTACTTGCAGGAACGATGGCCACGCACTATGTCCTATCTACTGACCAGCTTGCTGATATTCTCACCAAGCCTCTTCCGTTACAGCCTTTTCAGTATCTCTGCTCCAAGCTGCCCCTCGTTACCACTGATCAGCTTGCGGGGGGATAATAGACTACATATATAATTATTAAATACATCTGGGGTATTCTGTAATTAGTTATTCTTTAGTTCTCTATATATACAGCTGTAACCCCTTCAATATCAATAAGATCAATTATTATTAAATTATATCAATTCTCAAAGAATAAGAATTCTTTTATAAATGTTAAAACTATAGATTCATTCTTTAAGGTGAATGTGATAGAAGTAATATTTTGTAAGGCATATAAATGTGCATTTGACTGTGAAAATCACCTCCAGAAGGGGTAGAAAGAGTATGAAATTTACCCCCGAAGTAGTAAATCTGAAATTTATTTCAAATTTACTTCTAAAATAATAGAACTTTGAAATTTACCCCTAAAATAGTAAATCTGAAATTTACTTCTGAAGTGACAAATTTAATATGTACTCCCAAAATAGTAAACCTGTGCAAGTAAAATCTTGCAAACTACTATTGAAATAGTAGACCTTAGAAGTCTACTCAAGTGAACAATATATGTCATGGTAAATTTGAAGTTTACTAGTTGGAATTGAATCCCCTAAATTCTGAAAAGTATAAAAGGTGAATAAGGGTCCATTCACCCATTATGTGATATGATGCATTCATAAGATAGTCATATATACATTTATTGTCAATTTGCTATTTGACATATATAGAGTTGTTTGCTCAATTAAATTGAGTTAAGAACATGATTTTCAGATTGTATAATTGAGATAATTAATCTTGATAATATTGGTTATATTCAAGGTGATTTGGCATTGAATGTCTCTGATAATAGCTAAACCATCGTTTATGAGAACAAGGTTTCATACATTGATCTGAAATATAATATATTGCATACAATAACACTTGTATGCATTAGACTAATAAATTATGATCAATTCCTCCTTCTTAATTGGTTCATGATAATGAACCATATATTTTTCATCTATTAACTTTTTAATGTGCGGTGTATGATCCTGGATATACCATGATGCACAAAGATGAATTCTCCAAAGTATGATGTAGTGTATGTTAGTGTTTCTAATATTAGGAGAGAGAGATAATAAACTGCTAAGAAATATGATGTGAATTATCATTAGTACGATTCTTATTTAAAAGATAATTCAAGTCAAATGCCAGAAGTATTTGCTGATCCAAAATTTATTTCATATTTAGCTATAAATGTTCCTACTGTGTGTCCATGAAGGACAGAATCTACAACATGCATGCAGTGTGGTAGACCAATTAATTCCAAATAAAATAATTCTTGAATAGGATATGAAGTAAATGATCATAACAAGGAGACAATATGCTCTTGAAGAACGACGGCATAACTCTTCATGAAACCTCAAGAAGAGATTTAGGTACTTGAAAATAATGAGGTGGTTTATGTCATTGTGAACTGATACAAATGATATCTTGCCGATGATATCTTTAGTGTAATAGCACGCAATATTGTATAAGATTACAAGGATATAAATTCAACATTTATTTAAGCATGCTAACGTAGAAATAATTATCAAGTGGAATAAGTTTCTTGATAAGCATAAAATTTATTTGGCCTGTAGTACAGACACTAGAAGATGTCATGTATTTAATATATAATGTTGTCACTTGATAATGAAACATAGATAAAAATTTTAGAAAAAAAATGCTTGAAGCACATGGTTTGAAATCTCGACAAATGTATTCAATCAAATTACAAAAATTGTTATACGGTCTAAAACAATCAAAGTGTATATGGTAAAATTGTCTTACGAGTACTTGATAAATATGCTTCATAAATGGCATCAGTTGTCCTTGTATATTTATTAAGAAAACAAAATTGGAGTTTGTTATTTATGTCAATGGCATAAATCTCAATAGAACTCTAGAATAGGTTCAAAAGGCAATTTAGCATCTAAAAAAAGAATTTAAGATGAAAGATCTGCAAATTGAACACTTAGTAAATGAAGTCTTCATCCACCAATCTGCTTACACTAAGAAATTCTTAAAACAATTTTACAAGGACAACGTACGTACATTCATTAAATACTCCAATGATTATTCAATTACTTGAAGTTTGTAAGGATTTCTTCCGACCTCCAGGAGAGGATGAAGAAATTCTTGATCCTGAAGTACCACATCTCAATACTATTGGTGCACTTATGTATATTGGTAATAGCACAATGCCTAATATAGCGTATTCTGTTAGTTGCTATCCAGGTATAGTTCTTTTCCTACACTTAGACATTGAAATAGAGGTACGTATATATTGTGATATCGAATTGGGATTATTGATATGGGTATATTTTATACTAATAAAGACAGTGTAAATCTTATTGATCATGCAGATACAGATTATTTATCTGACCTATATAAAGCTCAATCCTCAGTAGGCTATGTGATTTGTTAGGGTTTGTGATTTGAATTTTGTTGATACGGCCTTGAAAAGATTGCGGTGTGACCCATGTTTGAGATTTTTTGGTTTTTGTATGGTTGTAGCATAGGGATCGGGCCAATAGGCCCAATACCTAAGTCAACTTCTGATCTCATTGGGGGTGCGGGGACAAAGACCCCGCGGTATGGACCTGTATGTTTTTAGACTTAGAAATTATTTGTACGCACGTATCATATAAGTGTGATTTAGTGGATTGTTTTTGGTTGTTCACATACTTCATTGAGATTTTCGTCTCCTTCTTGCATTCGTCTTTATTATAGCGAATTTTCTCCTCTTCTTGATACGAATCAACCCACGAGGACTCGAATCGAAGACATGGAAAGTAAGGATAGATGGATAGGAAAATGAGGATAGAAAGATAGATACAAAATTGATACTGAAAGGGGAATCGAAGGATGTATCAAATCCTAAAACCTCCCTTAATGACTATCAATAGGAAGCTAACTCTTACGGTGACTGCAAAGTGGATTGGATTCGCATTACAACCACCGTTTCTAAGCAAAGTTCAACATATGCTTTTCCAAGCACTCAAACACTCCCATAAAGTCTCATGAATACATCATGTAAAAATATCATCCAAAAACTAGCTAAAGAAATGTCTAAGGCACCTATTTATATTAGTTGCCTTTGCAAAACAAGCATATTACAAAAATAGCCCCAAAGTGGATATTCTAGAAATAACCCACAAGGGCTCTTTATTCCTCGTGCCATGGATTTCCTTGATTTCAAGCTATCTTCCAAACACGATGTAGTTTGCTTTGGAGCTTGAAGTAGGTCCTCCAAGCACATTCTTGAACTCTTTGCTTGACCACGACTTGGACCTCTTTGTATTGGCCTCGAATGATGTCATCAAAAGTTAGGATGACTATTTGGCTTGTATCACCTCTGCCTGTGATTTTTTTCGTCAAGGGTTTTCTCGTAAACACTATGTGTTCTTATTGTTTTCTTTCATTTTATGGTATTGCTTATTCATGTCTGTTTTAATAACAAACTGGTATCAGAGCGATTGATTGTTTTCTCAGGGATGGCAACCATGAAGTACAATATTCCGCTATTGGACCACAATACTAGATTTTTGTTATGACAGGTTAAAATACAGTTTGTGCTCGCATAGATAGATTTGGACGATGCTCTATTAGAGTTTGATAAGTTGACCTCATCGTGGAAAGAGGAAGCTAAACGGCGTAAGGATCAAAAGGCTGTTTCTCAAATCTACTTTCATTTATCCAATCAAATTCTACAGGATGTTTTGAAAGAGATCACTGTCGTTGTGTTGTGGTTGAAATTAGAATCATTATGTATAAAAAAAGGGCCTAACTCATAAGTTATATCTCAAACATTTACTTTATTCCCATTGCATGTACGAGGGCGCATCTTTGGAGGATCACCTATTTGTCTTTATGGAAATCGTCTCTGATTTAAAAAATCTGGAGGTTAATTACTATGAGGAAGATCTAGGGTTGATTTTTTTTGTGTTCGCTGCTTGCATCATACTCGACCTTTAGGTATAAAATTTTATATAGTCATGATACCCTAACCCTATATAAAGTCTATGATGCGTTGTTCTCTAAGGAGAAGATGAAGTATCTCGTGAATGGGTTAGAGACCCAAGGAGATGGTCTCATTGTTTGAGTAAGGACTCGTGAGATGAATTCTGGAGGTGATGATAGAAATAGGTTAAAATCTAAAAACATAAACAAAACTGATAATTACTGCAAGAAGAAGGTCCATATCAAATTTGAGCGTTATAAGTTACAGAATAGAAATAAAAGGAAAGTTGAAAATCAGAAAAGAAACCAACTAGAAAAGTTTGGTGAAGCCAGTGTTATTAAATATGGCGCTAGTGATGGAGAACTCTTGATAGTCTCTGATGGTAACTCAAAAGCCTGTGAGGATTGGATTCTTGATTCGGCTAGCACGTTTCATATGTGTTGCAATCGAGATTGGCTTACAACATATGAAACAGTCTCTAAAGGTGTTGTGTTGATGGTAAATATGTCATGCCCCAAAATCCCTTCGGGTCGGACTGGCACCCGAAGCCGAGAAGGCCTGGGAGAACCCGTTCAAATACTGTACTTTCACTTACATGTCACCAAAAATTTGGACAACACTTCATTGCATATAGAAGGGTCTAATTATCTGTATCAGGACAACACGCACACACACACACACACATATATATATATATATATATATATATATATATATATATATATATATATATATATATATATAATACTTGGCCGTCGGGGCCACCACATATACAAACATAACATCACTATACAAACTTCCATGACTTTACCCTTCCTTATGTCTACAAAGCCTCTAGGATATACATGACATAACTAGGGTCGGGACAAACCCCCGCCCACACATGACTCCTATACAATAACAAAACATAAGGAACCGACTCGGAAAGCTCCGAAGCAAACTGGAGCTCACCAACAATAGCTGTATGACCTGGCTCCTACTTGTACGGTGTATGAGCTGAGGTACCTGTGCCTGCAGCATGACATGCAGGTCCCCGTGGGTGACGTCAGTACGAAATATGTACTGAGTATGTGAAGCTGTAGATAATCACATATGATATAGGAGCTCAATAGAAATCAGAAACAAGTGAATAAATTGTAATAGGAGTGGACCACGCTTACTAGAACTTGTGACAACCTGTACATTGTATTTATTCAATCACTTTACCTTTATTCTTATCGTCTTTATAATCATTACTGTACTGTACTGTGACCATTAGGCTGCCTCCAGTACATATCAACTGGGATCGACCCATGCTAGGCTTATGCCCCTGGGATACCACCCATAAACACATAAATAGGGATCGACCCATACTAGGCTTATGCCCCTGGGATACCACCCGATAAGAGAGAACTTTCATCACTTAGTTCAATTAATCTTTGAGATTGTTATTTCGGTCGCCACCACATTTTTGATACTTTGAAACAATGATACATCAATAGGAACCAAGTAATAGACCTTCTATACAATAACGATGTAATAAAGACTCATTGGTACATCAACAATGTATTTCAGAATCATCAATATCACAACAATGAAATAGGAGCCTTTTGGTATATCAATGAAACATTTTGACACTTTATAGAATGGAAACAACTTCGTTGGTAATGTAGAACAATAAGTGTTTTTGGACAGCCTCGGAATCATACTTGATGGAACATTGGTGTTTTCATGCCAAAGAACATTGTTAGAGTGTGCTTTACATACCTTGTCGTAGATTCGGATACCAATTCAACACAACTTCCCACCTTTACAAATCACTTATCTATAATAAAATGTTTGGCATCTAGTATTAGCAACCCAACACCACAATTCTCTTCCATAATTCCATACAACCGATATTTGCAAAGCATTCCAAAAACCAACTTGAACAATAGGTTTATGCGTATATATAAATATATATATATATATATATATATATATATATATATATATATATATATATATATAATCATTTCAATACCACATCATCACACCAAATACCTTCACAATTCAATATAGTCCAACCATGCACAAGAATAATCCAACATCATTTCCAATCATCTTTCAACAACAATCAAATAACATACTTCTTATGCTCACATGCATATATATATATATATATATATATATATATATATATATATATATATATATATATATATACATATCCATATAAATAACATCAACATAATTTACATCCTTATCATAAAATGGCCCTTTTGATTTCGAAGTCCTGTTGGCACAAATAAGGGGTGCTTCTTGAAGCCCTCTAGACGGTGAACACAACTACGGAATCAATTTGGATTTTCTACGGTTGAATCACAAGATAATTGGAGTTGAAATTTGGCTAGGGTTTCTTATTCTTAAATAATGGATGATAAATGATGGATATGAGGCTAATTATGTGTATATAATGACCAATTTTCGTTCATGAGGTGATGGAAAATGACCATATTGCCCTTAAAAATTTAAGTAAATCCAAATCTGTCCATGGTGGACTGTTTTGACAGACTAAAGTAAATCGGCGATAACTCTTTGCTCCGATATTAGATTTGGGTGAAATTGGTATAGTTGGAAACATAATTCAAAGGGATTTCATTTCATATAAATTAGGCCACCCAGTTCGTCCTTTACAAGGAGTTATTATCGTTTGAAGTTGACCCTACAAATCTGGTTTGAGAGGCTGAAGTAAAACGAGTATAACTCCTTAACCAGATGTTGGATTTGGATGAAACCAATTGAATCGGAAAGAAGACTAAAAGAGATTTCTTTTGATAGGTCGTAGCTCTCCCAGTTCATTATATTAAGGGAGTTATGATCATTCAAAGTTGACCCAAAAAACTGGCAGGCCTTAGTAGTTTGTGTGCAGGAAATTTCCTGCACATTTACTATTCACCATATCCCGGCCACCGTTTTATAGTTTCGAACGTGCTCGATTATATACAAAACTTATCCATTTTTGGAAATATTTATATCGTTGGAAAGCTTATTCAATAACCTTCGTATGGAACCATCGACGGGCAAATTCCGGTATAAATAAAGTCGATTCCTATACACATATAATCAAACTATACACTTGAAACCATCTCAAAATAATCAATACTCATACTTAAACTCATATATACCTAACTTATGATCAATAAATATACTCCAACACATATAACCATGACTAATGCACGTAATTAAGTATGGGGTGTTACAAAATAACACACACTTTAAGATAGTTGGTATAAGAAAAATTAGTATTAAGATGTTTGATGGGGTTGTGAGGACACTTGGTGATGTGCGGTATGTCCTAGACCTGAAGATAAATCTTATTTCCTTAAGTACCTTTGATTCAATTGGATATAAGTACACTGGTGAAGGTGGAGTCCTGAAGGTTAGTAAAGGTTCTCTTGTTGTAATGAAGTGACAAAGAAAGATTGATAATTTTTACGTTTTCTAAGGCTCTATGGTTACAGGTGATGCAGTTGTTTCTACCTCTTCTCTATCAGATAATGATGTTGCTAAACTTTTGCATATGCGCCTGGGACATATGAGTGAAAACAAGATGGATGAACTAATTAGGAGAGGACTTCTTGATGGCCAAAGTATTACCAAATTGGAGTTCTGTGAACACTGCATTTTTGGGAAGCAGGAGAGAGTCAGATTCACTAAAGGCATCCACTCAACTAAAGGCACACTTGATTATGTTCATTTTGATCTTTGGTTTCCTTCTATAGTACCTTATAATGGAGGTTCTAATTACATGTCGACTATTATTGATGACTATTGTAGAAAATTTTGGGTGTTCTTCTTGAAGCAAAAGAATGATGTGTTGCGTATTTTCAAAGAGTGGTAGACTATGATTGAAAAGAAAACAGGGAAATAGGTAAAACACCTTAGGACAGATAGTGGTTTTGAGTTCTATTCTAATGAATTTAATGTTCTTTGCAAGTCAGAAGAAATTGTGATGCACTTAATAGTTCGTCATACTCTGCAACAGTATGGTGTGGCCGAATAAATGAATAAGACTATAATGGAGAAGGTGCATTGTATACTCTCTAATGCTGGTTTACCCAAGTCTCTTTGGGCCGAAGCTGCTTCCACAACTTGTTTTCTTATTAACCGCTCTCCTTGATTTGCGATTGACAAAAAGACTCCACAAAAGGTATTGTTCGGTACTCTTTCCAGTTACTCTGATTTGATGATATTTAGATGTCCTTCTTATGATCATATTGATAATGGAAAATTGGAACCTAGATCTGTCAAGTGCTTATTTATGGGTTATAAGTCTGGTGTTAAAGTATATAAGCTTTGGTGTCCAGAAAAAAGAAAAGTTGTAATTAGCAGGGATGTTGTGTTTAATGAAACTGCCATGCTTAGTGCATCCTTCTTTAAAGAATCTAGTTCTTTGCCCCTAGATGAGCCTAGTGACATGAATCAACAAAAGTCAAGCACCCATGTTGAATTACAAATTGGAGCAGAGTCCACACCAGTGCATACTTTTCAGTCTAGAATGGAGATACACAGAGATATTATGTCTTCTTCACTACCAATGACGCCATAATATTCTATTACTAAAGATAGGCATAGGAGAGATATTATACCTCCTCAGAACAAAGGTGAAGCTGAATTGGTTTCTTATGCATTGAATGTAATAGAATGTACTGATTTCGGTGAAGAACCTTCTTCTTACTCAGAGACAGTTAGTTGTGATAATTCTGGCCGATGGATGATTACTATGAAGGGGGAGATGGAATCAATTCATAAGAATGACATATAGGATTTGGTGAGATTGATTAAAGATAAGAAAGTTATCCATTTCAAATGGGTATTTAAAAGGAAAGAAGAAACATAGAGAGTTGAAGATGCTAGTTATAAAATAAGACTAGTTGCTAAAGGTTATAGTCAGGTTCTAGGTGTTGACTTTACAGATGTGTTTTCTCTAGTCTTAAAGAATAGTTTAATTCGAGCCTTGTTTAGTAATGTAGCCATTCACAATCTTGATCTTGAGCATTTGGATGTCAAAACTACATTCTTACATGGAGAACTTGAGAAGTATATCTATATGCAACAACCAGAGGGTTTTGTAGTCTTAAGGAAGGAAGACTATGTATGCTTGTAGAAAAAGTCTCTTTATGGATTAAAATAGTCACCCAGACAGTGGTATAAGATGTTTGAATCTTGTATAACTTCTCATATATTTTAGGAGGAGTAGTTATGATAGTTGTGTATATTTTAAGGAGGTAAGTGATAGTTCTTTCGTGTATATTCTCTTGTATATTAATGATATGTTGATAGCAACAAAGGAGATGAGAGAGATAATAAAAGTTAAAGCCCAGCTCAGTAAGGATTTTGAGATGAAGGATCTAGGAGTAGCAAAGAAGATCCTAGGAATGAAAATTCTGACGGATAGAGAGAAGTGTAAGTTATACTTAAGTCAGAAAAAGTATATTGAGAAAGTGCTTCACAGGTTCAATATGCAAAATGCCAAAACTGTTATTACTCTACTGGCAGCTCATTTCAAACTCCCAACCACGTTATCTCCAAAGATAGATGATGAGCATGACTATATGTCTCGAGTTCATACTCTAGTGCCGTTAGGTCTCTTATGTACACGATGGTGTGTTCTCGACCAGATTTATCATTTGTAGTTAGTGCAGTTAGCAGATATATGACAAATCCTGGTAAAGAACATTAAAAAGCAGTTTAGTGGATATTTATATACTTGCATAGTTCTGCTGATGTTTGTTTGTAGTCTGGGTGAAATAGAGATGGAGTGAACAGGTATGTTAATTCTGATTTTGCAGGAGACCTTGATAAGATGAGATCCCTTATAGACTGTGTTTTTACCATTGGTGGTTGTGCTATCAGTTGGAAAATTTTACAGACTACACTTACTTTGTCAACTACCGAAGCAGAGTGTATGGGTATTACAGAGGCTTGTAAGGAAGCTATTTGGTCGAAGGGTCTTTTTGGTGAACTTAGCAAAGACTTACAAATTACTACAATCTTTTGCGACAGTCAGAGTGCTATCTTCCTTACAAAAGATTAGATATTTCATGAGAGGACAAAGTATATTGATGTTCGGTATCATTTTATGCGTGAGATTATTGCTTGTGGTAATACTGTGATAAGCAAGATTAGTACCTATGATAACCCCACTGATATGATGACTAGGACACTACCAAGTGCCAAGTTTGAGCATTGCTTGGACTTGGTTGGTGTCACCAGTTAAGATGTGCCCTTAGGAGCTTTTGTGGGAGAGGTGGAGAGTTTTCTCGAAACGAATTTGAGTTCTGAATTAGAATTCATGTCAAGGTGGAGATTATTAGAGTTTGTAATCCAAATTTTGTTGATCCGTCCTTGAAAAGATCGCGGTGCAACCCATTTCTTATAACTTTTTCTATATTATTTGTGACCTCCATATATGTGTGACATGATTTTCAAGATGATTGAATGAATATTGTGTGAATTTTTCAAGATGGTTGATGCGTTGAATGGATACTATGTGTTTTTTTTTTTCAATTTTGAAGGTTTAAAAATTGAGAATATTGATTAAAGTAATTAAACGCTATAGATTAATGTTCTAAGAATCAACCTAGTGAAGTCCCCTATTTTGTATATGAAAAAAGAAAAGAAATGATTCGATGTAATCAAAATTGCTCTTTGATAATGGATCAAATTATATCAATATAAACTCCCTAATTTTCTTCCATTTATTTTTATTCCTAGGTAAGAATTGTTCAATTTCTTAACCAATCTTCAAAAACTTTAGGTTCGGAAGACTCGATTGGATATATAGTTAATATGGATCACAGGGTGTCTGAGACTGATTGGAGTCTTTCGTTAGATTTTTGAGTTTTATGAAAATTAAGTTTAATCACAATCAAATTTTAATCAAGATGATCTCAATTTGATAATTTGAGAATTGTAATGCGTCCAGAATGTCAAAAAACAAGAAATAAAAGAAGCATTGCTTCATTTTTTTCGTTTTGGAATAACCATCTAAAAGAATGGTATTTAAAATTATTTTACTAGTTGAAGAAACTTTTGAACTCAAAACATAACAATAAAAATATGTTTGAACAAAAAATGTAACAAAGAATAAAAATAACTCATATTGGTTTAGAGGTTTATTTGACCTTTATTTTTTAACTTAATTGGAAGATTTTCTTTTTGGATTAAACAGACATGCATTATTATAAAGGTAGTTCACATGAGGTTAATCCTGCATGTGCTAGTCAGGATTCAAAACAAAAGTAGTGAGGTTTCTCTTGTCTTGATTTCTATAATTACATCACTTAATTTTTAGGTACACATTGGTGTAACTTTAAAAAGAATCGTCCCAGCAAGACTGCTGATTTTTCTCCAAACTTAGCTATGAAATCCGCTATCCCAGCACTATGACTTTTTTTTTTAGTCTTAACCTACAATCATCAAATAAAGCATTATAATATAAGTTTCCTTCTGATAGAACAAAAATAATTTCTTTGTTGAGGGTTAGAAGCTTGATGTGATTTTTAGAACTTCTTCTCTTTGCTTTTACTTGCCACTGTTTCGTTTTTCAAGGTCAACCTGCATAAACTTTGATTAATATTTTAAAATATTTTTTCATCATATTAATATGAGAAGGATTGTAATTTATAACATTTTTTGTATAGATTTTGATCATCTAAAATTTAACATTTAAAATATCAAAATTTTACATTTTAAAATAATAATTAATGTTCATGCAGATTGACTTCGAGAAATGAAACAATGACAAGTAAAAACGAATCAGGCTGTAGACTAATCATTTCAATAATTTTCCCTAGTTTCCAGACTCGAAGCTAACTTAACCTTCAAGTATTTTGGAATTCCTTATTCTTCAATTGGAAACTCTAAATAAAGAAAATAAAAAAGACACAGGTTGTCTGAGACAAAGTTTTGTTGTCCTTTAATAGTTGATGGCTTGAATTTAGTTAAATCTTCATCTGTGTAACAATAAACTCTTGTGGATGAGTCCTTTTTTCGCTTTTATGCGAGCGAAAGCTTTAGTAAACGAAACTATTTTTGATATGTAAGTATATTTTTCACCACCTGCAGGCAGGTCTACCTGGAGTAACTGGAGAGGTCTTATGTATGGTAATGCAACTAAACCTACAGAGAGGGGGTTCAGATATGAGGTCTATAGATTCTGAATTTAAAGACAAGACAACAATTTCAAGTTAGTGTATAAACATAGCAAATTAACAGGTATCAGTATTTAACATATTAAAAAAACGATGAACTTCTTAAACATTATAAATATAAACGCTATCATTACAATTGCACTCGACAAGTTGTCATGTTTTGAAAACGATCAACGATCACTTCATTAGATACACTTTCAAATTCTTTATCCTCTATATAAAAAAAATAAACAATCATTCGAAAATTCGTCACCAATTTTACTTTGCAAATTATTTTTAAGAAACTTCATTGATGAAAAAGCTTTTTCCACGGTTGCAGTAGTCGGGGGTAATATCAATTTTAACTTCCCAAGGAAATAACAAATTCCCATGTCTTGTGCATATTTGTTTCAATCAATCTCATCAAATGATCTTCAAGTCCTTTTAAATTTGAGAAAGTGTTATCCAGATCACTCACATAATAAATATAATTGTCAGGATCAAAACTCTGATCTTCAAACTTGGAGGCACTGAACTCACTTGGATAGTTTATAGGAAGCTTCATGATCTTATTTTCGTCATAATTCACGAAAGAATTCTCAGGACTCAAACTAGCCATTTCAAGAATTAGATCAGTCTTGACTTCATTAAAGCGATTGTTAAGCTTTGAAAGTTTTAAATTAATAACAACACAAAAATTTTCACACACAAATGATGAGAATATGTTACACTTGAGCTAGCTCTGATGCTTTGACTTTTTAAGTCCATATTTTTTATTCATTTCAGGAATCTCAATATCATTCTTTTCACGTAACAAGGAGATGCCTTCTAATAAAGAATTTCATTCAGATTCTCTCATTGATTGCAATTGTCTCTTTATGACATCAACAAGCTTCATAGCACTAACAATATCTTGATCTTTTCTTTGTAAAGCCATATTTAAATCATATGTAATTGCCAAATTTTCAACATCAAATACAACATGTAAATAAACTCATAAGATCTAATATCTTCTACTAGACTTTTCGCCATTGCTTTCTCATGATAATTTGCACCCTCATTTCTAAAAACATTAAGTGCATAAAAAATTGATAAGAATAAGGAAATAAAGTTACGTACTATCTTAAAATAATACCCCAACGAATATCACTAGGCCTTTGAAGTTCAAGTTCCTGATTCAGTCCACTTCTCGTATGAACTTCACCAAGTACTAATAATTTTTTTAATTTTTTAGCTTGATCATCTCGAAGCATCCCTCTGCGCTTAAAAGAACATCCAACAATATTCAAAAAATTATTAAGAATGTCAAAAAAATTATTCACATTATATTGTTTCTTCGCAACTGCTACAAGAGTCAATTGCAACTGATGAGCAAAGCAATCTATGCAATATGTTGAAGAGTTATTTTTCAAAATCAAAATTTTAAGATCATTAAGTCCTCCTTATATGTTACTAGCTTCATCATAACCTTATCCCCGTATTTGAGATCGACTCAAAAAATGAACTAAAGGAAAAAAATAGATCGCTTTATTCAATGACTTTACATATGTATCTTTAACATTAGCAAGATCAAGAAATTTCTCAATAAGCTTAACCTCCTTGTTAAAATACTCATTTACTCCTTATGAAAAACATATTTAGACTCGTCAATCATATCCCAAAGTAATCCCCATTCAAGTCTTCAATAATTGCTTTTATTATTTCTTTTGCACGAAAACTTACAATATCTTTTTGGATAGCTGGAGAAATGATGCTATTTTTTGAAGCTTTATCTGATACGACATTTTTTAACTCTTCTTTTTTATCCTTATACCACTTTAAGATAAGAGATTTAGAAAATGACCTCTTTTTGTAAAAGTAACACATTCATTGTGACCCCGAACGACAGTCCTCCTTTCAAAAGATACCTTGTCACATCAATCGACATATTCAAGAGAACCCAGTATTCACTTTTAGTTTTCTCAAATTGCTTGTCAAGTGAGACTAGAATAGATTGTTTCTGATTCTTTAAATCTAGCATCAACTTGAAACAATGATTATGAATACTATTCTCTTCACCCACATTCTTTGTAAAGTCTCTCTAAATTTGTGTTTTAACTTTAAAAACCTTTCGTTGTAAAAGAATCACTCACTTTTTTTTTTTCGTACCCTCCAATCTCATTTTTAAACAAGTAACAACATAAGCAATATGTTGCATCTTTCGGAATGCTATATTTTAACCATTGAGAATATGAAGGGAAAAATCAGTTAGGATTAAAGTGATGTAGTACTCCTTTGAAATCTCTTACGAAAAATTTAAAATTTTCAGATATACCTGATTGGCAAGGTCTCTTTTGTATATAATAACTTCTCACCCAATCACATACATCTAAAGAATATTCTGAATTTTGTTTTTTTGCAGAATCTGCTTTAAGATCTAAATTCATGCACACTTTGTCCATATTCGATTCTTAGAAAAGATTGACAGCAATAGAGAGCTGGACAAAGAAGAACTAGAAGCTGAAGAAGTTTTTGATTTGAAAAATTTTGTAATCATATTGATTCAACTTAAAGATCCTAAAAATTACATAACATAAATTATAAGGTGTCTAGTAACTAATAATACCTGAAAAAGAGAAGAAAAAAAACTGAGAAAGTACACAGAAGAAACTAAATTTTTGGGTTTTGAGTTTATACGGAGAAACTCAAAAGTATAAGATTTTCTTTTAATAATTGCGGTTTTTTCTTTTATGTATTTATATGTTTTATATTTTTTATTTAATTAATAATTTTACATTTTTTATAAAATAAAAAATGATGAAAAGACGCATAAAGTTGAAAGGAAAAAATTTGAATAAATGTGTAAAAAATCAAAAAAAGAAAAATATATATTGTTGGTGGAGTTTAAAACCCAGATATGAGACAAAAGAGGCCTTAATAGTAATCCATTTACCACTAGGTCAAGCAATAGTCTTTGTTAGCGGGTTCACACTATATAATTATACACATATATTTAAAATTTAGTAACATAAATATAGAATCTACGTAAAAGCTACTGAGTTTGCCTGAACCCCCGTAGGGTACTGTAGCTCTGCCCTGTAGACCCAAGTTGTCTTCGCAATGGGGTTGATCACTAATGTTGCTTGGACTCTTCAAACATGTCATGAAATGCCTGCTAGATCTTTTAAAAGTACAACATATGAAAGATCATACATGCACCAACATTTTTGAAAAGTCCACAACAACTTAGGTTGATGATACATGAAAAAATATTGCCTATTGATAAATTATTGAAATAGGGGAGAAAATGATCAAAGTGGTCCTTTTGCATAGGTGTTGCTTTATTTTGGTCATTAACATATCAGTTGATTGAAATGGTCTTAATTTATTACAAAAAAATGTTCATTTTGGTTCTCTACCCTAAACCTAATAGATTTTGTGAAAAAAAGAGGTTTTAAATTTAACGATGAGCCCCATATAGATAACAAACCCACCATTTTCAAGTCTCTAGGAGTATGAACCACTAGTAAAACTTTGACCGTCAAACATAGATGAACTCCTTGCATGGTGTATCAAGAATGGGAAGGGAATTTGCCCTTTATTTAACCTGTCACATTTCTCTAGATCTAGAGAGTCAAAAGGTAATTTTTGAACTAACTTATTTAATCATGAAAAAGATTGCAGGTTAGAATTCTTCTCATAATGGAAATTAAAGTACCCGTTAATTTATGTTTTTAAATATTTCTCTTAAAGGGTGTGTCTCAAGGAAATTTACACTTCATCTAACTTATCATATTTCGCTTCTCGAGAGTCAAATTACATAAATTTTAACCAATATTTTAAATGCATTTTTCAACATTTTAATATCAGAAGGATTGCAACTTATAGTAATTTAATTTAATTTAACTATGAGATTAATCAAATTAATTGTCGTGAAGCTATATGTGACAAGTTAAAAGAAATAAAGGAATAACGCATAACTTTAGATGATTTTGTTAGGGGTTTATACTCCTTAAGAAAATATCTATATAGGGGCTATTTTACAAAATCAACCTTACTAATTACATTTGAAAATTTGAATTTGACTATTAATATTTTATTTAGTCATTTAATGATAGGGTGGTATTGGAAGAAAATGATGATTTTCTCTTGATTTCATAAACTAGCCAAGTAAATTAAAATTAGTGTTTTATTATTCCCTCCGTCCATCTTTACTTGTCCACTTTTGTTTTTTGGATATTCAACAATACTTGTCCAGTTTATAAAAATAATAAATAATTTACCTATTTTTATTCATTTTTGTCACGATCTGAACTAAAGGGTCGTGTGAGCATCTACGCTATACTAAGTAACTAGGAAAACCTTATTACCCAACCGAAATATAGGGAAGATTTTTGCTTTAAAGAAATTACTGAATTAAATATAACAAAGTAAATTAAATATCAATAAATAAACTCTTCAAGAACTTCTTACAATTGTCCTTCATTACCTCAAGACTTGGTCAAACATGTATAAGAGTTATCTATTATGAAATAGACTGACAATAAAATAAATAACATAAAGACTATAACATCTGTCAGGAAGGAAACACAGAAGTTAGTACTGAATATTATCATTTATCTAGTAACTGCAAACTAACATGTATCTAGTTTACACCCCAAAAAGAAAAGTAATAGAGTAGGGTCGATACAAATACACGTATTGATAGGTATCATCGATCGATCGATGTTAGTCCATATAATCATAAAATAAAAAAATCATGACTTCTTAAACAGAGTATAATTCAGCTAAGGTTATAATATAATTATAACACTTTGCTTATGCAAGTTACAATTTCATCACTCCATTAATGAGAATATATTCACCACTAGCATTAATTACACTATCCACTACAATCCAACATTAAACCATCACTATTACCCCTTTATTCACATTACCTATTTCATTACCCACATCTATAGATTCGACCCAGTAATCATAGACCACTCACATATGACTCTCATACTAATAATCAAATGCTCTCTCATAATATTAAAGAATGATAACTATCTAATCAGATGAGCTACTATTACACCATGTATAAATAATGCAAGTCGACCAACATGTAGCAAGTAAATACAGAGTTTCACTTTTTCAAGTAAATGTCACACAATCAATCTCAAGAATACAATAAAATAGAAAATATAAGTCAACTCACATCTTAGTAAAACACAACAAAGAACTCAAGTCTCATCAGCAACCTTATAGATACTTTTTATGGGATCATTTCTTTGGAATTACTCATTGAATTCATCACTCTTTACCACTTTATTATCAGTTTTTTTATATTATTATCTCTATGAAGGCTCGTGGCATCCGATCTAATCACATCTCCCAGCAATACTAAAATTTTATTATTTCGGGTACACAATTTGTATTATGTCAAAACAACTTCAACACAAGTTCAAAAATAAATCAAGAACACTTATAAAGTTTTTCAACATATTCAACACAAGTTCAATATGAACTATCAAAGAAGTGGGTTATTTTATTTTAAAGAAAAAAGATGAAGTAGAATAAGCCAAGTCCACTGAATTCACAGAGTTCCTTAAGAAAATAATTCACCTCAAGTGCCCGAGTTATGGAATTTTCTTTTCCGGATAAATTGGCTTCACAACTAGAATATAGTGGTACCTCAGACTTTCTGGTTTTCTTTGACCTCACTTAATGGGATATGATCACACGGGGTTTTAAGAAGCAAGAGAAAGGTTTTAGTTATGCAAAAAAATTCTTACTAAATCTATGGAAAATGGAGGTTTATATAGCCATGAAGTGCCTCTTCGAAAATGAGGCAATGGTTTATCGGAAAGGTGTATCATTTTGGAATAGTCATGTCTGTCCATTGACAGCACCCAAGCGCACACGCAAGAGTACGTGGTCTTATCAAGTAATATAGTGGCTTCAAGGAAGCCCAAGTATTGATCTCACAGGGACTTGCGTTCGCTGCCTATCCTGTTCTAGTTTAACTAATTGAGGAGAGTAGCAAATAAAGTTGTAATTTTAAAAATTAAAACTAATCTAAACTAATGCATAAAATAAAATCTTGGACAATCAATGGCGTAAAGTTTAGGGTTGAGGCATTTCGAAAAATCTTACAAATCTCAATTCCTATCGCAGTCTAATTTATTATCGAATTGTTGATTCGTAAGGTTTATGCTACGATTTTAGTCTCCCGACCTCAAATCTTTTATCTATTGAACATTGCAACTACAACTCCCGTAGAGATACAAAAATTCTTCTAGATTCAATAAGTTATCTTCTTGCAATTGAACCAAACATGGCTTCTAGGTATATCCCTATCCCAGATGCTAATTCAAACTTCTTATTTCATAAAAGAGTAAGAACCTTGTTCCTTAATTTCTTCATTCTATCCTATGATTCTCCTCCCGAATTCACATAGAAATATAGATTTACTCTAATGGTAGCTAATCATCAAAATAGTAAGCTCAAAAAATTAAGAATAATCCATATGATAATCCACAATTAAACTAAAATAAAGAATATTCAAGAGTACTCATGTTCTTGGCGTCAACCCCAGAAAGAGGGTTTTAGCCTTTAATGGAGATATTCATCATCCAATCCCTTGGAATGATGATACAAACTATAAAAAAACTAAATTAAAGAATGATAAAACCTAAAAAAGAAGTTGTGGTAGCCTTCAATGATGTTCCAAGTTAATCTAGGATTTCAAAGATGTCCCAAGATGATTAAAACGTGATTTAACATGTTATATTTATAGTAAACATGTCATAAAATGACTTGGATTGGGTTTTCACACTGTTTTCTTTCAGCTGGACAGATTTATCCCAATTTTGGGCATCGGCGTGACGCGGTGACATGCCAATTCACACTTGTCAAAAAATCTATCAAATTCCAGTAGCTTGTTGCGATTTCAACGTGTCACGGAGCCTCTTTAAACCCAATTATTAGCTGCACATGCCTATGGGTCAAACACTTGAGCCTTTTCTTAATCCATTGGTATTTTTCACACCTTTATTGGCCACATATACAGTATACACGTGCCCCATAAATTTTAGGGGTCCAAAATGCATCCATCTTGCGTCTTATGCTTTCGTGGTCATTTACAAACCTTTTTGAGTTATTTCTACTTGATTTGAAGCTTGTATATTCTTCATATATCATCACAGTCCATTCAAAAAGTATCCTATAGCATTAAACACAACAATTTAGATCTCAAAACAACACACAATTTAGAGCTCAAAACAACACAACATCCTGAACGATGAACTAGAAACACAAGCTAAGCATAGACTAATTTCTCATTAAGCTTTAACTCATTGTTTTGACCCTTGGCTTGATCCAATTGACCCTTGAACATTATAAAACAGTTTTTTCACATATAAATACATAATAACAACCTTGGTAACTCATTAATACGCATTAGAACCCTACAGAAGAGACTAGACAACACCTAGCTCAAGCTAGTCACACTAGTTTTCTTGGTTGGACTCTAAATGGTCGAGTTGAGTCAAAACTTGTGTGGAAACACCATTAAAAATTGTGAACACATACTTGGACACATAATTGCTCATTATATCATTATTAACACATATAACATAATAATCATCCTCAAAACAAGGCTAAATAAGCTAGAATAGTAGAGCTAGAATGCATAAAATCACCCAACATCACCACCCCACACTTAAAGCCTTGTTCGTCCTCAAACAATTATTAACTATAAACACCATGAGCTTAAGAGACTCACACTTCTACTATATGCAAGACACTCAAGCTAGCACTACAATGACTACATAGAATGCAAGTTTCTACACTAAGCATGTTATACACAATTGAAAACTCATGAACACTACTCCAAGACATCCTAGCCTCAAGAATTGGCTCACCTAGTTGGCAAACTCATGCTTATTTCTCAATCAAGGACATAATATAAATCACCCACATTCATCAAACATGTGCCCCTCACAACAAGAGAGTTACCCATAATCTCTCACAATAATGCAATTTATAATGGAATGGGTACAAGAATCAAATTACGCTTACTCTCACAAAGAATTCACAAGTTACATATAATGAACCATAGGCTTGTCCTTAGTGTAGTTTTTCACTAATAGTTGAATGTAAAACTTGAGATCAATTTGGTCTTTTCCGGGTTGTAATGTAGGCTAAGTGACGAGTAGGAACTATTTTGGCCAAGAAACGCTTTCATACACTACATTATACATTTAAAACCAATCTCCAACAATCAAATTACACCACTTTTTTTATCCACCCATATCTTTTATTTTGCCTCATCTCTTTTAAGCATTTTCACAAACACTTGGTGGACACATAGTTTACTACCACAAGTATCAATTTTTCTCTTTTTTCACAATCATGACAATATTTTTAGCATAAATTATATCACATCAATCCACCACAATTCAATTACCTTTGGGCGTCAATTTTACTTTTTCTTCTTCAATTTCTCAAACTCCTTTCTCAATTTTTTTTTCTAATTAAAGCACTTAGAAGCCTTTTGGATTAACTTATGGTTTATCAAAGAAGGGATTAGGCTACTTATGAGGTTACCAAAGAAAATGATAAAGGCTCAATGGGGTTTAACTAGGATAATGCTCAAGGGTAGGTAAAACATACGGTATAAAATAAAACTATCAAAGAAATGTCTATATCATCTCCTAAACCCACATTCTTTATTTCACTTCACACACACACCGAACAAGTTCTAGACTTCACATGCAACAAGAAATATACAAAAATCTCACACGCACATGACACATGATCAAATCAATAGGATCATCATAGACTCTCAACCAAACAATAACACAAATTCAAAATTAATCCATAAAACTGGAGTCACAAACTTGAGCCTAAGAGTTTAAAAAGTAGTATTTCTCCAAAATTGCACGTTTTTACCAACAAACCCACTTGCATCAGATAATCAAAAATAGCACTAACAAAAATATCTCACTTATTCCTAACCTAAAATTTTTTAAATTGAGCCAAAAATTTAGAATTTCCCCATCCCACACTTAAAAATTTACTTTGTCCCCAAAGTGAATTTAAAGGTAAGAGATAGAAATACTCCCTGAGGTCTCTAGGCCTAGCTAGCAGCATCTTCGCATAAAGAGGGGATCCATGGAACCCCACACTCCATCTTTGTCATGCTTCAAGATCAAGTTTACGGTACTCAGACTTCCCATTAACCCGTAACTCAACCAAAAACAAAAAACTACGTGAAATAAAAACTAAAAGATGAAAATAAAACCTACTTACCTTGGGTTGCCTCCTAAGAAGAGCCTAATTTAGTGTCGCAACACGACCCAATCAAATTTTTCCTCCACCTTGAGGATATGAATTTCACCCTCAATATCGCATCCATCTTTTTACCTCAATTGTATGGAGGTGGTACAGAGATTAATGAATCGAGTAATGGATGATGCATGATAAACCACTCGGACTTGAGGTGAGGTGTGTTTTTATATTGCTTATCCGGTGGAAAATCAAGAATATATAATTCTTGTTCCTCATTTTCACACTCTTCCACTATTTTAAATGATTTCACAGATAAGATATCATCTAAACATAATGTAGGAAAGTGGTTGGAGTGCGGCCCAACAAATCCTACTTCAAAATTTATATTATCCTCAAATATCTCACTCTTATTCACCTTCTCAATTTCAGTTTCAAAAGAAAGATGATAGTCGAGTGGCTGTGATTCTTGTGGTGGTGGTGGTATATCCTTAACCTCCATAGTTGTCTTTGCAAACATGACTGAATTAGGATTGAAAGCACACATATCTGTAGAGTGATACACACCAACTTATGGGTTGCTCCAAAGGTTGGAAACAAATGGGTCCCCTCCAAACACTTGGATTAAAATCTGGACAAAAAGCCTTATGGTAGGGTCCTCCACAAAAATGACAAGAATCATCATCCCTCTAAAACCATCTATCCAAGAATGACATCTCAAGAAGAGTGTGAGAAAAATAGGAATAAAGAAAAAATAAAAAGAGACAAAAAATCAAAAACTATTAAAGACTCAATATAGAAAAACTAAAATAAAGATAGTTGCCTAATTACAAGTCCCTGGCAACGGCGCCAAAATCTTGGCAGCGCCCAAGCGCACACACAAGTGTACATGGTCTTATCTAGTAATATAGTGGCTTCAAGGAAGCCCAAGTATCGATCTCACAGGGACTTGCTTCCGTCGCCTATCCTATTCTAGTTTAACTAATTGAGGAGAGTAGAAAATAAAGTTTTAATTTTGAAAGTTAAAGCTAATCTAATCTAAACTAATGCATAAATTAAAATCTTGGACAATCGATGGAGTAAATCCCAGGGTTGACACATTTCAAACAATCTTACAAATCTCTATTCCTATCGCAGTCTAATTGATTATCAGATTGTTGATTAGCAAAGATTATGCTATGATTTTAGTCTCCCAACCTCAAATCTTTTATCTATTGAACATTACAACTACAACTCCCGCAGAGATACAACAATTCTTCTAGATTCAATAAGTTATCTTCTTGCAATTGAACCAAACAAGGCTTCTAGGTATATCCCTATCCTAGATGCGAATTCAAACTCCTTATTTCATAAAAGAGTAAGAACCTTGTTCCTTAATTTCTTCATTCTATCCTATGATTCTCCTCCCGGATTCACATAGAAATATAGATTTATTCTAATGGTAGCTAATCATCAAAATAGTAAGTTTAAGAAATCAAGAACAATCCATATGATAATCCACAATTAAACTACAATAAAGTATATTAAAGAGTATTCATGTTCTTGGCCTCAACCCCAGAAAGAGGGTTTTAGACTTTAATGGAAATATTCATCATTCAATCCCTTGGAATGATGATACAAACTAAAAAAATACTAAATTAAAGAATAATAAAACATAAAAAAAGTTTTGGTAGCCTCCAATGATGTTCCAAGTTGATCTAGGGTTTCAAAGATGTCCCAAGATGATTAAAACGTGATTTAACATGTTATATTTATAGTAAACAAGTCATAAAATGACTTGGATTGGGTTTTCATGCTGTTTTCTTTCAGCTGGGCAGAATTATCCCAATTTTGGGCATCGGCACGATGCGGTGATATGCCAATTCACAATTGTTAAAAAATCTGTCAAATTCCAGTATCTCGTTGCGATTTCAATGCGTCACGGAGCCTCTTTAAACCACATTATTAGTTACACGCGCCCGTGGGTAAAACATTTGAGCATTTTATTAATCCATTGGAATTTTTCAATCCTTTATTGGCCACATATATAGTCTACACGCACCCCATAAATTTTAGGGGTCCAAAATGCATCCAGCTTACGTCTTGTGCTTTCATGGTCATTTACGAGCCTTTTTTGAGTTGTTTCCACTTGATTTGAAGCTTGTATATTCTTCATATATCATCACATTCCATTCAACAAGCATCCTATAGAATTAAACACAACAATTTAGAGCTAAAAATAACATAACATCCTTAACGATGAACTAGAAACACGAGCTAAGCATAGGCTAATTTCTCATTAAGCTTTAACTCATTGTTTTGACCCCTAGCTTGATCCAATTGACCGTTGAACACTATAAACAAGTTGTTTCACATATAAATACATAATAACAACCTTGGTAACTCATTAAGACACATTATAAACTAACACAAGAGACTAGACAACACCTAGCTCAAGCTAGTCACACTAGTTTTCTTGGTTTAACTCTAAATGGTCAAATTGAATCAAAACTTGTGTGGAAACACCATTAAACATTGTGAACACATACTTGGACACATAATTTCTCATTTATATCATTATTAACACATATAGCATAATAATCATCCTCAAAACAAGACTAAATAAGCTAGAATAGTAGCGCTAGAATGCATAAATTCACCCAACATCATCCATTCTGAAACAACATGTCTTTTCTGAATAGTCACAACTGACCAAACAGTCACCCCTTTTTCAAAACAGTATGTCTTTTCCTCGAAAGGTTGTATCCCTCCATTTTTCATTCACATCAATTGAACCCAACAATTTTAACATCGGTCATATTGCTTGAGAAATTAATAAGGTAGCAATATCAAAATTTAACATCAGTCACATTACTTAAGAAATTAATAAGGTAGATATGTCGAAATTTAACGTCACTCACATTACTTAAAAAATCAATAAGGTAGTAATACCGAAATTTAGCATCGGTCATGTTGTTGCTTATAATCTTTCCACTTTTCAGTTCTTAATAAATATATATCTTTCTCTTTTCAACCTGTATGGATATGTGTGTGTGTATATATATATATATATATCAAAAACCTTATTTATTCAAAACATACTTTTCAATCACATTATCATTACTGATTAAGATCTTTTATATATAGCATTTTGGACCTCTCACAAACATTATTTCAACAATTCATCTTGATCATCCACAAGCCATTCATGACATCAATTCAAGAATCTATCATTATTAAACAAGCCTCTCATAGACACAATTCAAGAAATCTCATAATCACTAATTTAGTCTCTCATAAGCATTCAATAGATAAAGTATATTTATCAATATCAAAGCAAGAATGTCATAAAATATAATTTAATACTTAAGCATACAAGTCACCATTGGAGCCTTTATTACTCATTAATTATTAAAATACCACTTTCTCCTCAAATACTACAACTTGGGTTCTAACATCACCACTTATAACTAGCACATTTAAACATATTATTATATCTACCTCTTTCAACATAATACAATTCTCACAACAATTCAAGTCATCTATCCCTTAGATATTATCATGCTCATCAATATTCAGCCCTAGCATAATTCTCATCATCACATTATTATACAGTACATACAACTTAATACCTTTGTAACTGAACTAGATTTATCACTAGAACAACTCAATGAGTCACGCTTGCACACTTTATCCACAAATAATCTTATTCCGTACACATAACATATAGTATCATAGAAGTAACACATAATCAATCAAGAAGATATTTTTTGGGATTAAAGCAAGTTTATATATTTTTGTCCACCTCAACTCCATGTTTGTAGGCCTAAGCATATTTTCTCCCATCAATTCTACATGATGAAAATATGAAGTAACACAACCTTCTACTCATTACACCCAGCCTACATAGGCACCAAACTTATGAAAGAAGCACACTACAACAAGGATGGTCTTTCCTTTTCTTCATGCCTTGAAAGAATCAATCATCTAAAAATCAATCAATAATAAGATTAGTTAAATAATTACTACTTAAACAAATATCTTGGGGATCAAAATTCACTAATTCTACACTTAATTCAAGGTCTATATCATTCTCAAAGTCAATTAGTCATTAACTAGTTCTTTCAAGGTTAACTCATCTCTATTAATGAAGTTTTTATGCTTAAGGTCTCATCTTTATGAAATTCAAGGTTCCTAACCATCAAAATTTATACTCCCTCCGTTTTAAAAAGAATGACCTACATTGACTTGGCACAAAGTTTAAGAAAATAAAAAAGACTTTTGTATCTTGTGTCCTTAAATTAAAGTTGTGTCAAATGTATCAAAATGTCCTTTAATTTTGTGATCCTAAACATGCTATGTGGAAAGTTGAAATTAAAGTATTTTAAAAAAGGGAAAGGGATCATTCTTTTAGAAACTGACTAAAAAAGAAAGTAGATCATTCTTTTTGAAACGGAGGGTGTAATATAGTTTATGGAATTCATGTTAGGAATCTTTAATATATATCATATAAAACCAAATCTAGGCGATATTACGAACACCCATAAGTATTCCACAAAAATTCACCATTAAAGGTCTTTCTAAGGATTCTATGAGGTTAAAGGATTAAAAGACAAAGAAGATATTAAAAAACTTACCTCTGCCAAGGACTTTCACCCTAAACTTTAAAAAATCACCTCTCTAGGGTTGATAAATGAATTTTGAGATTTTTAGCATGTAACACGACAAAACTGATTTAAATACCATCAGAATTCTTGCTACAACGAAATTCCCATTTCAGTCTGGATAGTACTTAGTAAAATGGTCATAACTTTTTATACCGAATTTGGATTGATGAACGGTTGGTTAATTTGGGAAGAGGACTTAGATATCTTTGATTTTATGGGTAATGGGTCCCTTAACTCCTTATATTCTAGTAGATATGGTCTTCTGAAGTTGGTTGTAGTAGAAATCATATCGAAACTCTATCGAAAAAAAGTTTTCAACTTAACTCTGAGCTAGGTAAATTATACAACCTTAATTCATACTAAAAGAACTTCAAAATTAAAGGGTTGATATTAGTACTAATGAATAATTAAATTAATTGGGCTTGAGTCTATCTAGACACATCGAAAGGCTAAAATCTTCGACGATAAACTTGAGATGACACAATAAACAAAATGATGACTATTTTGGACTCAAGTTAATAATGAGGAATGAAAATTAAGAAATTTAATGAATTTATCACAGATACTTTAGTAATGACGAAATGGGTCATCAAAATTTTACCCTTGCTATTAAATACAATACATCACTCATTTCATTTTTCAAAATAAATAATTTATTATATTCAAAGTGTGATATAGTAAAATCACCCTTTAATTTATTGTTTCTTAAGGTATGTGTTAATTTAAAAGTGAACAAGTATTTACGGATGAAAAAAGTAAGAGTCATGTAAAATAAAATAGAGGGTGTAAGTGGATACCGAAAAATACTCTCTTTAATTCATATTAAGTGAATTATTAAGGATTTTTTGATTGCTAGTTTAAGATACGCACCCCACGTGTGTACCTCATTTTAATGAGTTTAATTGTATAGAATCGCTTAAATATTGTAAAAGAAATGTTTTGATTATAAACAAATTTGTTGATTTTATTAAAAACGAAAGACGCTTAAATAGATAATTAATGTATTCATACAAAATCATATAAAAGCAGTAAACCAACTTTAACTAAATTAAGAAAAACTATCAAGGCTATAGTATGACTAAAAAAAAGAGAAAATACTCTATTTCCACCTTGAACTATATGCGAAAAGGCTGAGACACACCCGAACTTTAGGAGGGTCCTATTACTCCCCTGGACTAATTAAAATTATATTTTTGTCAACCTTAGTGCCTACATGGCACATACGTGGCACAACACACTGAAGGGTCCATGTAGGAACACATAGGCATTAAGATTATCAAAAATATAATTTTAATTAGTCCAGTGGGTAATAGGACCCTCCTAAAATTCGGGTGTGCCTTAGCCTTTTTGCATATAGTTTAAGGAGAAAATAGGGCATTTTTCTCAAAAAAATAAAAAAACTTTTCGGATATGACATATGGAGCAATTCATATATGCTCTGATGACAATATTAAAACGCAAATTAAGCAGGCGAAATGCTACGACGTTTTTAGCTTGGATGTCAAAGGATGAACAACAAAGTTTATGTAAGAGAATCATTCTAGCCGCTTCAATCAGCCCCATAGCCATGCCAAATGGGGCAATGCTTGCTATTCAACTAATTGTTGAGCCCATTCCAGGATCGGATTCTCCATCACTTTGGCCTAAATCTGCTATAATCTTTTCACTACTATTTTTTATCTATTTGAAACTTAACCTGAACTATAACATCAGAACAGAGCTCGTGAAACATATTCCATCTTAATCAGCTTGTACATAAGATCCTTATATGTAAGCTTATTAAAACTGAACAATAAACTCATGCAACAATATGTAAGCTTAAAATAAAGTTATGTGTAGCTTCATCCATCACCGAAAAATTATATTGCAAGAAAATCCATTGATATTTTGTTTTTTTCATCATCCATCTTCAAGATACCTACAAAAATCAATGCACCTCCAAAATAAATCAAATATTACAAAAACATATTTCATGACGTAAAAGAATTCCAAATCAAACAATAAAGAACAACTAATCTAAGACTAAAAATAAATAATTTTTGCTCCATATGTTCATTGTAGATACCATTGTATTGTTGTAGAAAGGAATAATACATAGTTTATAGAGGTCCAAAATCTTTTTCTTCAAAAAAAATTATCTAAATATGGTAGATATATACTTTTTCCATAAATTATTTATGAACTCCAAATAAACTAAAACTCATATAAATAGGAGTTTTAGATTTTGTTTTTTTTAGATGTTCATGGTTCCTTTTTTTAGTTCAACTATGTAGACTTTTGTTTCCTTTTAAATAAAACAAAATATACTTCTTTTCGTGAAAAAAAAAATCCCATACACGTATGATTATTAAAACTATGGACTTTAGTACATTGTTCAATTATGAAAAATATTTGTTGATTTTAAATTTCTAAAAAGTAGAAAAATAGTAGCGTTTTAAAACCTAATTTATAGGATTTTGTTAGATTACTAATAGGAGTACTTTTAAACCTATTTTTTAGGATTTGAGCGTAGGCTTAAAATATAGTTTTTCTCATTCCATTTATTTTAATAAAATTAATTTTCCTAATAACTCTTACCATATATTCTAGGACTTCTTAATTTTTAAATTATATTTTCCACTTACCATATATTTAGGACTCCTTAAGTTTAAATATTATAAAACTTATTAAATAATAATTAAAGGAAAATAGTAAAGAGATGGTTCTGTCTAAAATATATACTTTTAATGAAGGACAAAAAGAATTCAAGAATCGAATTCTCCGTCACCTTGGCTTGAATCTACTATAATCTCCTCACTACTACTTTTTATCTATTTGAAACTTAACTTGAACCATAACATCAGAACAAAACTCGTGAAACATATGCAATCTTAATCACCTTGTATGCAAGATCATTATATGTAAGCTTAGTAAAACTGAACAATAAACTCATGCAACAATATGTAAGCTTAAATGAAAGTTATGTGTTGTTTCGTCCATCGCTGGAAAATTATATTGCAAAAAATACCCATTGATATTTTGTTCTTTCACCATCATACATCTTCAAGATACCTACAAAAATTAATGCACTTACAAAATAAATCAAATATTACAAAAATATATTTCATGATGTAAAAGAATTCCAAATCAAACAATAAAGAACAACTAATCTAAGATCAAAAATAAATAATTTTGCTCCATATGTTCATTGTAAATACCATTATATTGTTGTAGAAGGAAAGAATTTTAATCAATCAAACATGAAAGAAAATTATCAACAACACAGAAAAATTAATATACATAGAACTAATGTATACGAAGTCCTAAATAATGAAAAATTACTACTATTAAATATTTAAAAATATCTATACAAAGAACTATGCAAATTTTCAAATTAATTCACACGTTCCGTACTAATTGTTTTAAGAAATTCTAAAACTAAAGTGAATGAAAGAAGTCTCCAATAAAAGTGATTTTGATTTTTCGACAACTTACAACAAATAACTACACAAGACGAAGAAAACTTTACTTAAGTAAAATTGATGGTAGAAGTTTTCTTTTATTTAAAGTAAAATTATAATTGATTTAGAAATGTTAAATATTTTAACTATTAGGAGTTATAAATTAAATAGGACACAAATTCTAAAAAAACCCAAGAAAGTATCGATTGATTTTTTTTTCTTCAATTTGAATAATTATTATTTTTAGAAATTTAATTGGAGGAAATATGTGAAAAGACGATTTTGTCTAAAAGAGAATTTGTTAATGAAGGGCAAAACTTCAATTCACTTTTCTAAGGTCTTCACACTTTGAATATATATATATATATATATATATATATAGATTATAGATTATAGATATAGGTATAAATTATAGATATAGATATAGATTATAGATTTGTCATTTCTTTTAATCAGGTTCTTATACACTATACATTTTCTTAAATAATTTAATTTAAATTCTTAAATATTTTTCTTATGGGTGTATCATAACCCACAATTCACTTAGGACCGGACTGGTAATTAAATTATTAATTACAACTTCCATTTATTTTTAGGAATGTGCTAAATGACCACAATTTTTTGGCCCAAATTTGGCCACAGCTGTGAAAAGACTTTCATAGCCTTTCTTTTTCAAAATAAACTAATTTGTTTTAAAAAAAAATAATTAAAGGGAGTCAAAGTTTTATTATTTCCTAAACTTAAAAGTCAAAAATTTATATTTGATAAATCATAGTTATAATTATCATTAATTATGCAAGAAAGCATTTAATTGATTTTATAAAGTGGATTCCACCGTATCATTCCCCTTCACCTTCTTCTCTTTCTCCTCAACTAACTATTTTTGTTTCCCTTGTTTTTAGCTAGTTCGTTTTAATTTGTTTTTATCAAATTGTAAGTCTAACTTTATTACTCCCTCCATCCCAAATTATCCATTCTAAACTTTTACTTATCTTTTTTAATTAATCAAGAAGAGACAATTTTTTTTCATGTTTACCCTTTGCATTAATTACTTTTTCTTCAAATTAAAATGCAAACATCATTTAATAGGGGTACTATGATAAACTATCCATGTTATTAATTATTTTTCTTAATCACTGTGTCATCTCAATTTGGGACGGGTAATTTGGGAGGGAGGGAGTATATACAAAATAATAATTCATTAATATGTTTTTGATTTAGTTATCTAATTTTAACTTTATAATATAATTTTTTTAATTATTATGTATCCTTCATCCAATTATAAAATTTATAGTTTAGTTATTATTATTATTATTATTATTATTATTATTAATAATAATAATATTATTATTATTTTAATTTGTTTTACATAGAAGTCATTCAAATTTAAAAATTTGTAACATAAAATAATTTTTTCTTAATTTTTTTGTCACTTAAAAGCCATTCAACTTTGATCAAGTTAATTAAAAAGTAAATTTCATCTGAATTTTGATATATCATATAGAAAATATGACAGGAGTACAAAATAAATTAATTACATTCAGGATAATATTAGAAACATCTCTAATATTTTACTTTTTAACACAGAATTTGTTGGGGGTATACAATATTATACTTTCTTTCCTTAGTTTGATTTCTTTATAATAATTTTAAACTAATATTAGTAATATTGAAGAAAATATAATTGGACTATTTTCCGCACTAATATATGTATTTGTATAGTAAATTTTGTATACACCTTTTGAAAAAATAAATACAATAATTTGTACTAAATTTTAAAGATAGGATACTTTTATGTCACAAAATAGAAAGGCATTTTTTTGTTTATCAATTTTTAAAGATAAATGACTTTTATGTTAAAAAAATTGAAATCAATATTTTTTTTTATGGTAGATTAAATGTTAGGTGATCGCCGATAAATTTGACCTATCTTTGATTTCAGTTATTTAATTTTTCAATTCTTGCAGTTTTCACCTACAAAGTGCCCAATATAGTTCCACAATTTTCACATACCTCAATTATTTTTTAAAATTTATGAATAAAATTAATTGCTCATCAAAAATATTAATTTAATTTCATAATAATTTATTTTTTGAAAAAGACATAAGAGGAGTAAGAGTGGTAGAGAAAAATTATATATGTGAATCATTAACTACTTGCAAAGTGGAATCAACTCTTATCTTTTTGTCATTAAAAGGATGCTATCGCTTAAATATAACTTGACATGACTCTGATATAATAAAATTACCACAACAATACTAAATCTTTAGGCACAATAAATTACCTCAAACAAAATATTGTAAATAAATGATTACTCTTTTTTTTCAAATTCTAAAAAATTATGCCAATTGTTAAGTTTTTGCTTCAAGTTTCATAACTATTTGTTATGGCGAAATGAATTTTGACAGAATTTTGTAGCAAATAATTATTTTTTATAATGAATGAAATTTGTTGTAGCAAGACTAAAGTAAAAAAGGTTATATTTGAGAGCGAGATATTATATCTTCTCTAAATAGGGACGGGACAATATTTATTATAAAATCAAATACCATCGATCTAAGATAGTTAGATGTGTTAATTACTTGATTTGATTTGATCTTACCAAATTTTACTAGTACATTTGGAAATATAATTTAAATAAATAATTTATTTAATATAATTTAATTTAATTCAAGCTTAACAGGTCTTACTAGCAAATTCGTAACGACCTAAAAATTTGATGAAAATATGTGAAATTTATGATTTTGTGCCATTTGACTATTCTACCCCTCCCCGTAGTTGCATTATCGTATGTCTGGGGTGTGGGAGTGATTGACATAATTTTAATGCATTTTGGTATCATTTATGCAATATTGTGATTTTTGAGGGCTTTAAGAGTTTTATTTTGGACTTATGTGGATATCTTTTGATCTGTGCGACGGATGGACGAACGAACTGCGCCAGCAGCTCTGGAATATCGATTTTAGGCTAGGTAGACCTTGGGTTCGGGTCTTGGTGCACTCGAGATCATTTCGACCTATTGGTCGGAAAGTTGAAAAATTAGAAAGTTGGGTGTGGGACCCATTTTTGGTCTAAACGACCTCGTATGGAAAATTCAACTTTGCCAACAGGTCCGGAATGTCGATTTTAGTGTGTTAGCATGTTTGGTATGATTTTACGTCTTTTAAATCTCATTTCGATCCTGAATTTAAAAAATTATGATTTCGGGTTTCGGGGGTCAATTTTGTGAAAACGAATTTTTCTGAAAAATTTGGTAGCGCCGTCTCGTCTGGAACGTCGAATTTAGTGTGGTTGCATGGTTCGTTTTCATAAATCAGACTTCGAACGAATCTCAAGCACCC
The DNA here is from genome assembly GCA_030864225.1 of Capsicum baccatum var. pendulum. Taxonomy (NCBI): domain Eukaryota; kingdom Viridiplantae; phylum Streptophyta; class Magnoliopsida; order Solanales; family Solanaceae; genus Capsicum; species Capsicum baccatum. The sequence continues at coordinate 271,888,447 of CM061550.1, forward strand.
CGTTGAAGTCTAGTTCGACTTAGAAAAAAAGACTGCACAGTTATTGCAGAAAAATGTGCAATATATAGCAGATTTTTCACCCTTTCTGACCCATTTTGCTCATTTTTCATCTTGCCTCTTGAAAGTTAAACTCTAAATATTTTGGGAGCTTAAAAGTAAAGTTTGTGGGAGCTTGCAAAGCTAGATTAACACCTATTTCTTGATTATATTACGGATTTAAGGTAAGAATTTACCCTTTTCTTAGTAATTTCTTCATTAATTTCTCAAAACCCCAAAAATCTTAGGGTATGATTTTAAACCCAAATTTCACTCATTTTTACTTGAATAATACTTTTATCTTATAATTACTAGTTTTTCATCAACTTAACCTTCAAAACAATTCAGATTCTGGATTTTAACCCGAATTTCAAATATTTTACCCAATAAAGCTCAAAAATGGTTTTTCTTCGATTTGAACCTCGGTTTTTACTTGATTTAACTTGAGTTTTCAGCTGTAGGTTCCTAAAAATATGGGGAACATGTTTTTGAAGTAAAGTTTCGATTTTGCTCTTCTTTTTTGAAAACCTATTTTAGGGGTCGATTTTGACCCCGAATCAAAAGTAGTCAATATGAGTGTCGTTAGTTTTTTTTTGACATGTAGATTTCATATTTGATGTTTCTAGTGAAGTTCGAAATTGTTCGTAAAAGGTAGGGTTGCGGGTTCAAGTGTAGCAGATCGGTTTCGACTTTCGAGGTAGGTTATGGCTTAACTCTTCAGATTGGGATGGATAGTAAATGATGGTACAAAATGCATGTTAAGGGTGAGAACTAATCATGAAAAATGTCTATCTACGTGTTGTGCCCATGTGGGGGCCTATATGTGATGTAATTGTCGAAATTGAAATATTATGTGATATGTTTGATCGTGTAGGGTTCTATGTGACATTGATAGACTTGAATATATGTGAGGAATTGTATTTTATTATTTAATGTGGCACCATTGGTGTATTGTGATTATATTCATACTTTATTGGCATATGAGACATGTGAAAATTCATGAATGAAATGAAAATAATGAGTGAATATTGGCTCATGTGGTTGTGGAAATGTATCATTATGGTTGGTTATGGAAATACTTATTGTGATTGGTTGTGAGCATTACATCTTCATATCATACATTCATGAAACATTGGTACCACCGTGGCAACATTTGAGAAACACTGGCAACACCTTTTTAAAAATATTGTAACACCTTATAAAACCCTTTCTGAGGGATATGCCGGAAAGGAGATATGAGATATGTGAATTGTATATGGGTTGACGAACCCCCCATGGGTCCTACGTAAAGAAGCTTTTGCTCCGTAGGTGTATATGGGGATTGTGCGACGATCCCGGAGGTTGTGCAACAACGTCGTGCATCATCATCATCATCATCATCTTTATCATCATATACATTGCACTTACTTTATTGTGTTTATGTGGTGTTGTATTTCCTTATTGACTTGTCATCTATGTGTTTGTCTTACTTTTCTTTATTTGTATTTGATGATCTTGTATCTACATGTTCTCTCTTGTTCTATTATATATGACATAATATATACTTGTGTTCCATATCTTGGTGTGTTTTTGGTAATATATGTGAGTTATACTGGAACTGTTAGTGCAAGTGGTGTGGGCTACCGTTGTGGGATATTTTCTGAGTGTAGGTGACGTGCCCTTAGTGTATATTTTTTATGTTTTATTTACCACTTTGCTTGGTCGGCCTATGATACCTACTGAGTACAAGTGGACCATACTCATGCCTACTGAGCCCTTTCGGTGAAGGTCCTAGATCGAGTGCGCCTCAACTTACTTGATTCAGGCGATTGTTGGAGCTTCCAAGGTAGCGGTTGGACATTCATGCATCCGAAGTTCACCTCTATCTTTCTATACTTGTTATGTCTTTATTAGTATTCGAAGACAATTATTATTCCTTTGTGGTTATTTTTTCGAGGTATTTGACTCTTGAATTGTATTAGTAGTTCTTACACTATTGACACCTGGTTTTGGGCATGATTGGTATTCTGGATAAGTTCTTTCCGTATTGTTATGATTATTTATATGGTTCGGCTTCATTCTAGAAGCCTTACCTTGGGGTATTTCTTTCTTTTTCTCTATTCGTATTAGTTTGGGTGATAGGCTTACTTTTCAAGGTACGCCGCGACAAGCGCCATCATGACCCTCTTTTTGGGTCATAACAAATTGGTATCAAAGCAGTCAGGTTTCATTGGTCTCAACGGTGTAGGAATGGGATGTCTAATAGAGTTTAGCGGATCGATATGTAGACGTCTGTATCTATCTTCAAGAGGCTATAGGACGTCTTTAGGAAACTTCTCTCATTTTATTCCTTATTGTGCTAATTCTTTCATACCCTGTATTCTGAGTTGTGTTTCTTTTTTTCTATGCGAATGGAGTTGCTTATACCTCTTATCAGTTAAGAGATCAACGAGTGATTTTTGGATATCATTTTTTGGTTGTAGGCCCGCTAATGCTCCTGAGTTGTCATGGGATCAGTTTGTTGATGTCTTTTTTGGAGAGATTTGTGCCTTTTAGTTTGAGAGATTGTATGTGGGACGAGTTTGATCATATGGAGCGGGGCTCCATGACAGTTTTTGAGTATAAAGCATGCTTCCATGCCCTGTCTAGATATGAGTTTGAGAAGATTCAAAAGTTATGAATGGTTTGGTTGTTTCCCCAATTGGCTACATCTTAGATGGTTGTGTTTGAGTGTTCTTTTCAGAGTATTATGGATCATGTTAAGGTGACAGAGGGTATTATTAGTGCATCTCAGGGAGGCGCAAAGAGGGTGAGTAGTATTGGTAAGTTTAGAAGTCAGACCTCTCAAGGCAGAGATTTTAGAGGTTCTCATGGATACCATTGTAGGACAGTGCAGGCGGAATTATAGAGTTCGGGTGGTGGACCTTCTAGTTCAGTAGTACAGGGTGGACGTTCGGACCTAGTTGTATCTTCTCCTATTGAGACTGGTCGTAGAGGTTGCTATGTATGTGATGATATTAGAATTATCGCCAGGGACTGTCCCCACTGGGTGATTCGAGCTACTCCTATTTTATTTGTGAGGGGTAGGGGTGCTACTAGAGGTGTGAGGGGTAAAGGTAGTAGAGCTCGTGGGGGTGGTCGTGGGTCCACTCAAGAAGTTGGTGGTCGTGGGGATACCCAGGCAGCTGGTGGTCGTGGTCAGTGTTACGCTATACCAGCCAGACCTGAGGTAGAGGCTTCTGATATTGTGATTACAGGTATCTTCATTGTTTGTTTCAGACCTGCATCTATATTATTTGATTTTGAATCAACTTTCTCATATGTATCTGTATATTTTAATTTGGGTTTTGATTCTGTTAGTGAGCCTCTTGCCATGCCTATTTGTGTATCTACCCCGGTAGGTGATTCTTTAGTGATGGATTGGGTGTATCGATCTTGTGTCGTGACTTTTTCTGGGCTGAGAATTTGGTAGGCTTATTTGTGGTAGATCTGATCGATTTTGATGTTATTTTTGGGTATGGATTGGTTGGCTCCTTATCTTGTTGTCTTAGATTGTTTTGCAAAGACTGTGACTTTAGCTTTAGTGGGTGTGCTAAGAATGGTTTTGGAGGGTACACTCTATTCGGGTCCTAAAAGAATTATATCTTATGTTCAGGCTCGTAAATTGGTTGAAAAGGGATCTTTATCTTAGTTGGCTTATATTCGTGACACCAGTATTGTTTTGCCTCCTTCCTTAGATTCTGTTTGTGTTGTTCGTGAGTTTATGGAGATGTTCCCTACGGACTTACCTAGTATGCCTTCGGATCAAGATATTGATTTTATTATTAATGTTGAGTCGGGAACCAAGCCCATTTCTATTCCTCTTCATAAGATGGCCCCGACAGAGTTGAAGAAACTGAAGGATCAGTTGTAGGAGTTGTTGGATAAGGGATTTATTCGACCTAGTATTTCACCTTGGGGTGCATCTGTCTTGTTTGTAAAGAAAGAAAATGGGTCTAGGCGGATGTGTATTGATTATTGACAGTTGAATAAGGTAACAGTTAAGAATAAGTATCCTCTTTCTCACATTGATTATTTGTTTGATCAACTTCAGGGTGCTACGGTATTTTGAAAGATTGATTTGTGGTTCCCTTATCACCTGTTGAGGATTAGGGCTTTGGATATTTCAAAAATAGCTTTTCAGACTTGATATGGTCATTATGAGTTTTTGGTCATGTCTTTTGGGTTGATCAATTCCCCTACCGTGTTTGTGAAGTTGATGAACTGGGTGTTTTGACTGTATCTCGACTCCTTTATGATCGTATTTATAGATGATATCTTGGTTTATTCTAAGAGTGAGGCTGAGAAGGAGGAGTATTTATGGATTGTGTTTTAGAGATTAAGGGATGAGAAGTTGTATGCTAAGTTTTCTAAATGGGAGTTTTGGTTGGAGTCTGTTTGTTTCTTCAGTCATGTGGTGACTAAAAAAGGTATTATGGTTGATCCACCTAAGGTTGTAGTGGTTCGTGATTGGGCTAGACCTACTTCGCCCACCGAGATTCTGAGTTTTATTGGCTTGGCCGGGTGTTATTAGTGTTTTATTAAGGGTTTCTCTTCCATTGCTGCTCCATCGATCAAGTTGACTCAGAACAAGATTTCTTTTCAGTGGTCCGATGCTTGTGAGGTGAACTTTCAAAAGCTCAAGGACTTGTTGACTTCAGCTCCTATATTGGCTTTGCCCAAGGAAAGCGTTGGCTTTACTGTCTTTTGTAATGCTTTAGGTATTGGGTTAAGTGTTGTGTTGATGCAGGAGGGCAAGGTAATTGCGTATGCATCTCGTCAGTTGAAGCCTCATGAGAGAAATTATCCTATCAATGATTTAGAGTTGTGCGCAGTTGTGTTTGCTTGAAGTTGTAGAGGCTCTACTTGTATGGAGTCAGTTGTGAGATCTTCTCAGATCATCATAGCCTTCAGTACTTCTTTATCAAAGAGATCTTTTTATGAGGAAGCGCCATTGGCTTGAGTTGCTTAAGGTTTATGACTTGACTATTCTCTTCCATCAGGGAAAGGCTAATGTGGTGGCAGATGACTTGAGCCGAAAGTTGACTAGCGTAGGTAGCTTGGTGCATCTTTTGATTCAGGAGAGGCCATTGGCCTTAGAGGTTCAGTCTTTGGCTAACCAGATGGTTAGGCTTGATACTTCGACACCAGGGCATGTTTTGGTATTTATAGAGGCTAGTTCATCTTTGATAGAGTAGATTCAAGTTCATCAGTTTGACAACGTTGATTGAGGTTGATTCGAGATAAGGTATAGAGTGGGGAGGATAAGGAAGCCTCACTTGATTCGGATGGAGTTTTGAGGATTGGGGGATGAGTTATGTGCTGAGAGTGGTGATCTGATTAGGTTGATCTTGGGGGAGGCCCATTGTTTCAGATATTTTATCTATCCAGGTGTGACTAAGATGTATCGTAATTTGTGGCAGCGCTACTAGTGGGGTGGTATAAGGCGAGATATAGCAGATTTTGTGGCTCATTGCCTATGTTGTCAACAGGTGAAGGCCGAGCATTTGAGACCTGGTGGTTTACTCCAGAGGTTACCCGTTCTGAGTGGAAGTGGGAATACATCACTATGGACTTTGTGACTGGTTTGCCTCGTACATTTCATAGTTCTGATAGTGCTTGGGTCATCGTGGATCGATTGACCAAATCAACTCATTTTTTCTGGTTTGGGTCTTATTCAGTGCTGAGAGGTTAGCCCCTATTGTCATTCATGAGATTGTGCATCTTCATGGTGTGCCGACATCCACTATTTTAGATCGAGGTTTTGTGTTCACATTTCACCGTTGGAAGACTTTTCAGGATGAGTTTGGCATAATAAAATTATGGGAAAAGACTATTTTAACCCTGGGCACGACTTTAATTTTTCGTTAAAGTTTCCCGATCTGTACCCCTTGCGCGACGCGGTGCTATCGCGTCATGTCACTGGAAAATACCCCTTGCGCGACGCGGTGCTATCGCGTCATGTCACTGGAAAATGATAACTGGGAAATTGCATGGTGGCGCGACATGGTGGTATCACATTGCTACTTTGTTTGTGAACTGGAAGTGCACTGCGACGCGGTGTAATCGTGTTGGTACACTGAAAATTGACAATTGTGAACTGGGTATATGGCGCGATATTCCAATATCACAAAGCAACACTAGAAACTGACAATTACTATTTTAACACACTCTGCAATCATTACTGGCCTGAATAACGGTGTTTAACGACTGAAACTTAAAATCGCCATAACTTCTTACCAATTGTCGATTTAGGCAAATTTTATATCGTTGGAAATCTAATTAAATTTTCCACACAACAAAAAGTCAAAATCTTGAAAATTCCATATGTATAAAAGTATATTCATCTTTAAAGTAAGTCTTTGACATTTTTCAGATGAATTTAAGCTGGGTAAAAGTATGGGGTGTTACACAGAGTCAACATACTCATACCTCAGCTCAGTTCGATCGCTCGAATCAGCTGGGTGACACTTCCAGTGCCACTAGTGGGCAACACCCAAACAGACTCTATGCACTTCAGTCTCAACAAGATCGGAAAAGTTCTCTTGATGTGGTCATTGATACATTGCAAGTTTTTCATTTACATGTTAAAGCTTTGCTAGATCCAGGAGCTTCTTTGTTCTTCATAACTCCATATATAGCTGTTGACTTTGGAGTCAGTCCCAAAATCCTAGCAGAGACTTTCTCAATCTCTACCCCAGTGGTTAAATCCGTCATAGCTCGACGGGTATATAGGAACTGTCCGGTTATGGTATCTCAGAAAGTCACTTCAGCAGACTTAATAGAATTATAGATGATAGATTTTGATGTAATTCTCGGCATATATTGGCTTCATTTATACTATGCCTCAGTTGACTGTAGATATAGAGTTGTCCATTTCAGTTTCTGCATGAACCTGTCCTAGAATAGAGGGGTAGTACTTCAACATTTAGGGGTAAGCTTGTTTCCTACCTTGGGGCAAGGAAAATAATATCTAAGGGATGTGTCTACCATCTCATTTGAGTCCAGGACCCTAGTTCAGAAACCCCTACTCTTGAGTCAGTATCAGTAGCATATGAATTCCCAGACGTGTTTCCCAAAGATCATTCCGGAGTTCCCCCTGAGAGGGAAATTGACTTCGAAGTAGACCTTCTTCCAGATACTCAACCCATATCTATTCCGCCATATAAAATGGATCTAACAAAACTTAGAGAATTAAAAGAATAGTTGAAAGATCTCCTAGATAAGGGATTCATCATACCTTGTATGTCCTCGTGGGATGCATCAGTTTTATTTATGCGTAAGAAATGTGGTTCTCTTTAAATGTGTATAAACTACCATAAGGTAAATAAAGTCATAGTCAAGAACAAGTATCCCTTCCCCAAAATTGATGACTTATTTGACCAACTTCATGGTGCCAGTTACTTTTCTAAAATAGATCTCAGATCAGGCTATCATTAGCTCAGAGTTAGACAATGTGATATTTTGAAAATATCTTTCAGAACTTGGTATGATCATTTCGAATTCTTAGCCATGTCATTTGGTCTTACCAATGCCCTAGTAGTTTCATGGACTTGATGAACCGTGTGTTCAAATATCACTTGGACATGTTTATCATAGTCTTCATTGATGACATTCTTATCTACTTCTGCAGTGAACATGACCATGCAGATCATCTTAAGATAGTCTTCCAGACCCTCAAAACCCATCGGTTATCATGGTATCTGTTCATGTCTTACTTGTCAGCTCTATGATCATAACTCATATTTTTTTTCACATTATCAAAAATCATGTACGCTTACAGTTTCTAATATAGGGAGTTCCAGTTCACTTAGTATTACGAATCATATTCCATGAATACAGAATCTCCAAACTCGGTCATACAGCTCATGACTTATGTACTCATGCCATGCTTTACAGTATGCTCAGTTCCCAAGACTCGTGCTATACTCCAAATGATCAGCTAATTCGGATTATGTCATGTATATCCTCAGTATAGATCTCTTGATAAATCCATGATGTAGTGATGAGTGATTGCTTTGATGGGAGAGGGTAAATGTTTCATGCTAAGGGAAATTTTTGAATACTTGTTTTACACAAGGTTGTAGTCGTGAAGCTAGGCTTAAATGCCAGGTTAGTGTACAAGTAAATGGTTAGAACTAAGTTGTATTTAGTTGGTAATGAGAAGTTGAGAAAATACAAAGTATGAGTGTCTATTCATAACCTCGATTTATGTTAGTCTCCATCACGTAGTTATCAAAACTCAGTTATAGTCTCAGTTCAATATTAAATTCAAAACTCAAAACAGTCTCTGGTTTGCTTGACCATAGCTTAGAGTTATCAATTATTCAGCTATTAGTATTTTGGAATCAGGTGATATGCTTGGTCAAGCATTCTCAGATAAGACAGTTTACACGCATTCATGCTCAGTATCCCCTGTTGCTCAGTCAGTCCTTATCTCATATGCATAATACCCTATAGTTTCAATCCAGACTACGTACAGTTCAATCATACATGACCAATAATCAACTATCAGTCATTTACTTAATCAGATAAGTTAATATGTCTTGGCATTTCGTGCTCAACACCCATGTGAATATTTTCAGTAGTTTCAAGTAAAGTGTCATACAGGGGTGGAGAGCACAGTTGAGAGAGATTATTCGGGGAATATGTCTAAGCTTGAAAATTTATAGTTGCAGTGCATAAGTCTTTTCACTCTACTTTGGATGATGTTTCATTGGACTTATCTCCTATTACAGAATCTTATCCAGGAGGTGATTTCTTGTACAAATGTTTTATTCAACCTATGCCAAGATTCCTTACTCCCTAAAGTCACTAGAACTCTATAGAAAAAGTGTCAAGGAGATACTCCAGTCGAGTATAAGTATTCAGAATGAGTTAGTCCATGAAGCCAGTAATTTAGTTTAGCAGTTAGGCAGACAAGTTTGTATGGTTTGGTTTCCCATATTTCCATCTAGTCTCACTACCCAAAGTCTCATAAATGTAACTATTCCAAGATGGAGCAACCAGGTAGTTGAGAGTTTAGCTCAGTTCATGTATAATGCCTCAGTTTTGAATCCCAGATGTGTAGTCAGGATTTAGTTATAGGTGCCCTGTGCATCGCCCTAGTCATTCCTCGGTAGCTCAACTAAGTCAGTATCTTTTCGGGGATGTATTATCCTAAGGGGAAGATGCACTATAATCCCTTGATGATCTCATGACCTAAATCTTTTATTTTCTCTTCACGTAAATAATCCAGTTTGGAGTAATGGGAACTCATAAGTTGACCCTCAATTTTCAATCTCAGCCATAAGCCATGTATCCAGGTGCTCAGTTCAGTTATGATACCCAGTTTGTGTATCACGTTCCAGGCTCAGTTATGTTCTCACATTCCCGTTCATGCGTGTTCAGTAAATGATCTCGAGTTTGAGATCGGTAATTTTTTATTCTTGGAAATCACTCCCATGAAGGGAGTGAATAGGTTCAGCAAGAAAGAAAAACTCAATCCCCGATATGTTGGTCCTTATCGAATTTTCAATCATTTCGAAAAGGTACCTTACGATCTTGAGTTGCCTTCAAACTTAGCTTTAATCCATCCAGTGTTACATGTATCCTCGCTAAATAAATACATAGGTGACCCAGCAGTTGTAGTCCCTGTAGGGAGTATAGACATTCAGAACAACGTCTCTTATGAGGAGATTCCAGTTGAAATCCTTGATTATCAGATTCTTAACCTCTAGTTAAAGTTCTTTGGTGGAATCAGTCCATTGAGGGAGCTACTTGAGAAGCAGAATCAGATATGCGGACCAAGTATCCTCTCATCTTCTCCACAAACTCAGATTCAACCCAAGGAAATAGTTTTTCCTTGAACTTTCTCAGTTCCATTCTTAGACTTCCCTTCTATAGACTTGGTATCAGCTACCATTGCATAATCAGATATGTATTCATGCATCAGATATGCATGTTTAACATGAGAAACCCAGTTTATCAACAGTCCTAGTCATGCATTCATGAATCATGTTCAGTAAGAAATTTCAGCATATTAGTAGTGTCAATCATGAAATCATGTTACATTTATGCATATCCAGTAAAAAAATTCAGTCCGTCAGTATTTCTAACCTTATTAGTCTCATTCGAGGATGAATGTTCCCAGGGAGGATATATTGTAAGACCCCATAAAATTCTAAGCTTAACTCAGTCCCTTAAAGCTTAATAAGGAGTCCAGACTTAGAAAATTTTAGCTAAGTATTCAGGCTTAGTGATATTTTAGCCTTCATAAATTGGTGACTCTATTTCACTACTCTTATGACCTTAAAGTATCGATCTTTAGGTGATTCATGATCAGGAATATCATTAGGTATTCTCAGACAAGTTTTAGATTTTTTGGACTTCGTTTGAAGCACCTTTGGAAGCCCAAACCAGTGAATCAACACGATCTCGACGTGCCACATCGCTAATCGTGTTGATAAATATCTTTCTCTAGATCCCAGTGCAATTTTTCAATGAACGGATGCAGACTCTATGTGGCGTGTCTACCATTGCGTCGACCTCATCGACGCGGTATGTTAGTCTGTGTGTCGCTAGCTCAATTTCCAGTCATTAAAACAACGTCCAGAGGGGTAATTGTTATATTTTTCCTCACTTTGACCCAGCCCCTAAAACACAAAATTCAGCCCTTACAAAGAAAATTACACTCTTTTAGCTCAAATTTCTCTCAAGAACAAAACCTTAGAACATTAATTTCAATATCAAATCTCAAGAAAACTCCTTGGAGTTCAAAAATTTATTTTTTAAAAAACTGCAAGTGTATTGATTTCATGAATTTCATGTTGGGTTTGATTATATTCATGATTATAATGATTAATTGGGTTTCTAATCCATGTTTTGTTATAAGATTCATGTGGAGTTATTTTATATATGTCTAGAATCATGTTAATCGATGCTAAACCCTTGAAATTGTAAATAGGGATTTGAATAATGATGCCTATATGCCGTTAGTGTCATGTGCATGGATTATGTCCTCCAAGTGTTTGATAAATTGCTTATGTAAATAAGGAAATAGGAAAAACAATCATGTCATGTTAGCTTATGTGCAAGTTATATCATGCAAGTGTTTGATAAAATATCTCTATGAATGAGTTATGATCAAGTGCACATGGTTATGCCCTTTCAAGTTTATGCTATGATTTAATTTTGATGTTATCGAGTCCTGGGGGTATCTAATGCCCAAAAACTTAGTTGTTTACCTAGAGTTGTGGTAGTTATAGAACAGTCTCAGTAGTGTCACGAATAGTGGCCTCAATAATCACTCACAGTTACAGTTCAGTATTCAGTTCAGACCTCAATAAATCCAGCTAGTCAACAGACCTCTATAGTATTCAAATAGTTAACAGAATTCAATAGTACTCCGTCAGTTAACGGAACTCAGTGAACTCAATTTAGTTCAATTAGAAAGTATGATCAGTAAAAGTTTAGTCGAGCCTAGTACAGTTAAATCAGTCTAGTGTTTATCAGTTCGAAGTAGGATTCAGCACCAAGTGAACCCAGGGATGGGGGTCATTCCTGCCAGTAGAGGGTTTAACCCTTAGTAACAGTCGCTATGCTATAGAACTACGTAGCCAGCGTAGGTTGAGATATCTTTCTGCCAGACTAGGGTTGACATATTTTTTATGAGTTTTTCTACCAACAAGGGTTGATAAAAGAGCTTCCTGTCAGAGAGGGTTAACACACAACTTATATTTACCTGTGGAACGATACTGACACCCTTCCAACTAGGGTTACATATTGGACTCCAATCTACTCAGAAAGGGGCATATCGGTTAGATGATTACCTCTCACAGTCTCAGTTTCAGTTTCAGTCTTATTATAGAACTCAGTTCAGTTCTACAGATTTAGGACTGTCAGAAACAATCACCCAGCTCAGTATAGAACTCATATTAGTTCTACAGAATTAGGACAGTCAGATACAGTTATTTAGTTATCAGTTATATAGTATCAGTAAACTCAGATATCAGTAAATTAGTAATTCAGATCAGTATCTAGTGTTATCATGAGCTCAGTTACAATTTATGTATTCATGCATGTACTCTCATTCAATCATACTCATGTTATTCAGTCAGTATTGTTCATGCTCATGAACCCATGTATCTCAGCCTACCTCACTTAGCATACCAGTATATTCAAAGTACTGACGCAGACCTTTTTTGCGCTATGATGTCTTATATCACAGGTTCAGACGCACGGGCTCCCGATCATACTTAGTGGCCCGATCTATTAGCAACAGACTAGTGGTGATTCTTTATTGTTTGAGGACAGATTTATTATTCCAGCATTTTAGTACTCAGTTTATTTCAGTAGTCGGAGTTAATTGAGGACTTATCCCATCAACTCCTTGTTCAGACACTACAGGCTTTTAAGACTAGAGTATTTTCAGAAGATGTTCAGTTTCAGTACTGCTATTCAGTATTTATTTTTAGTATTGAACCTTATGAAATTTTTTTGCCTAATTTCCACATATTTACAATATTATTATTCAGTTACAATAGCAGGTACCAGTCATAGGTTAGCTTGTGGTCCTTTGGGACTATGAGCACCTTTTGACGTCCGGGGTACAGACTCAGAACGTTACAAAGAAAGACAAACAATTCTTAAATATTTGTGTGATTGAAAATCATTTTATTAAGGGTCAAAAAAATGTCAAAGTTACATTGTTTTCATTATAATAAAGTGTCATTCTTTCTGGGACAAATTAAACAAAGGGAGTATTTGTTATCAAATGCATTTTTAAAGCATTAAATGTATTACTCCCTGCATTTCTTTATAAGTGCTTATTTTGGACTATGATTTTATTATTAAATAATTATCCTCCTAAACTTGTCCGCTCAACTTACTTTAGCACTTAAACTTAACTTTCGTTTATTTGAAAAAAGGTGGGAGTGACTTCAGTGTGGGACAAGATGCGAGAAGTGAGGTTACGTTAGTTCGGGCATGTGATGAGGAGGGTTGTTGATGAGACAGTGCAGAGGTGCGAGACACTGGCTATGGATGATTTTAGTCGGGGGAGAGATAGCCTGAAGAAATATTGAAGGGAGGTGAATAGACATGATATGGAGCAGTTACAACTTAGAAGGGATGTGACCCTTGATAGGAAGGTGTGGAGGATGCAATTAGGGTAGAGGGTTAGGGGTGGGAGGGTTTTGGTGACAGCAGGGGAGTGTTATGTATTAGTATCTAAAGTTTCTTGTTTGTAGGTATTGATTATTGTTGATACTTTCAGATTTATAGTTTTAGTATTATCTTGTGGCTAGTGTTGTTAGTTTATTTTGCATTCTGTACAAGTTTATATACATTTATGTATTGTGTTTGTTATATTGTTATTGATTCTAAGCTGCGGGTCTATCATAAACAACCTTTCTACTTCACCTGAGGTAGTGGTATGGAAGACGTATACTCTACCCTCCCCAGACCCCACTAGGTGGGAATACACTGGTATGTTGTTGTTGTATTTACCCCCCTTAACATCTTTAAAATGAATTAATTTCACCCCTAACGATATAATACCACTCTCACAATGGAGAGTGTATTACACTCACCCACACATCAGCGCCATATCACTGCCATATTATTACTACGTCACAAATTATTTAGAAGTGATATATATATAACAATTTTTAAATAAAAAAACAATCATGGAGCTTAGATTTTTTGGCGACGTTTCACCAGAAAATTTCATCTTTACAGATCAAATATATATACATATAAATTTTTGGCGAATTTTTGCCAGAAAACTCCATCTTTACCGATCAAATCTTCAATTTCTTTACCCTAAACTCATTCCTCGATGTCAACCTCATCAAAACAAACCTCAAAAGCCTTCCCAATCCCAAATTTAACCCCTCTCAAGCTGTCCGAAAAATTGACCTATAATTTCCTAACACATTATCCAACACTTATAATCCCATGTACCCAAGTATAAGTAATCAAAAAATCTAACACAACATAAGCATAAGCAACAAATAACAAACTAACAAGAAACAATAATTCAGTAGAATCACCACGTCCCAATTCAAAATCCTTTATTTCAGTAAAATTCACTAGAAAACGATTAAAACAAACCCACAAAAAAACATACGCACAAAATTAACATCAACGCCACCCTTAACACCACCATTACCATTAACACCGCCACTAATAACTTTTCTTCAATTTCAATTTTATTTTAAATTTTCAAATCCAAAAAGATAACTTGTAATTTTAAAAATTCAATTTTATTTTTTTAATTGATCTTAAGTCAAGGGGTTGAAGGAGGACAAATTGGAGGCAAGGGTGACGGATTTGGTAATTGAAGGAGAAGAAATTAGGGGTTTGGGGGGAAGGGGGCTGGTGGTGGTAAAGTTGGTAGTTGAAGTAGGAGTGAGGTGGGGGTTGGCGGGTTTGGGGAGGAGAAATTAGGGTGGGGTGGGATGGAGATGGGGATGGAGATTAGAGGGGAGGGGGGCTGGTGGTGGTAAAATTGGTGGTTGAAGAATGAGGGGGGCTGGTGGTGGCGAGTTTGGGGAGGAAAAGGTATGGTGGGGGTGAAGGGGGTAAAAGAAGAAGATGGGAAATTTTTTTATTATTTTCTATTATATATATATATATATATATATATATATATAAAACAATATTCACGCATTTTTTTCTTTTTTCTTTTTTACAAAAATTCACGTCAGTTTGAGGGGTAAAATTAATACACTTTAAAGATGTTAAGGGGGTAAATAAACAAAAATTAAGTTTAAGTGCTAAAGTAAGTTGAATGGACAAGGTCGAGGAGAAAATAATGCCTTTTCTCTTAAGTTGATCATAACCTAATACGTCGAGTTTAAATATAGTAATCAATGTCAACATGAAAAGAGATAAAATTTAATTAGAAGTAAGCTACTTCCTCCGTCCCAAATTAAGATGTCACGTTGATTAAGAAAAATAATTAGTAACATGACTAGTTTACCATAGTGCCCTTATTAAATGATGTTTACATTTTAATTTAAAGAAAAAGTAATTAATTCAAAGGGTAAAACATGGAAAAATAATTTTGTCTCTTCTTAATTAATGAAAAAGGACAAGTAAAACGAAAAATCAAATTAGAAAATTTATGACGGATAATTTGGGACGGAAGGAGTAATAAAGTTATCTCTTATTTTCTAGGAGTGAGTAGTTTATTAAAAGACGTGCTCAAACCAAAATATTCACTTATTTAGAAATGGAGGAAGCATTTCAAAGAGCGAGATAGTAAAAATTATCCTTATTATTAATAATTTCTTAAGGTGTACGCCAAATTAATGTAAACATGTATTTCCTCTGGCCATCTTTACTTGTTCACTTTTATATTTAGAATGATCAATAATATTTGTTCCGTTTATAAAATCAATGAATAATTTATCTATTTATATTGTTTTGTCCTTGACATTAAATACGATTCATTATCTAATGAATTTTCTAAAGTATTAAATTTGTTACATACAAAGGGAAATATGGTAAATTACCCTATCATTTATCGCTTTTTAATTTTCGTATCAATAAAAAAGTGGACAAATAAAGATAAACGGAGGGGACATTTAATTACAAGGATAAAATAGACACAAGTTGATAAATTATCATTAATTTTTCAAACTAGAGTACTAGACAAGTACTGTTAGACATCTATTTTTAATATACTAGACAAGTAAAAATGGATAGAGGAAGTAATAATGATGGTAAAATATACAAATAGTAAATACTCTTAATGTGTTAAATTAAACAAGTAAAATTATATAACTATTTTTGTTATACCGAACAAGTGAAGATTGAGGGAGTATTTTCTACTTACTCTGGGTTGTTTAATAGTTTTACTAGTATAGTGTACATGCGTTGCATAGGTATTCAACGGTAAAAAAGAAAATTGCATGTATAAAAAGAATAAAAAAATTAAATATTTCTGAACTTTGAAAGTTTCAAATAAAGATATTGATGTTTTACTCTTGTCAATCATAATTCTTTCTATCTCTTTCTATTTTTAAATGGTAAAAAAAAAAACAATCGAACATATAACTTTAAAATTTTGTATTTGTAAAAACCTGAGTGTTTGGCCTCTTTGTTTTTATTTTTCCTCCGTTGATTTTCTATAGTTAATTCTTTATTCATCAGTCTTAAGTTACTAAGTTAAATGTTGTAAAAAAATGTGAATACCATTTTGTTAATATTTTTGTAAGAAAGTTGTATTTTTATATATAGTTATATATATATTAATAAGATAAAACATTAGTAACAAAACAAAATAAAACCTCTTACGAACCATACAATCAGTTGAAACTTTTCTAGTGTAAACTGGAAGTTATTGAAATTAATATTCCTAACAAAGTTGACAGTTGGTTTTTGTAGTCAATTAGGATGTGGAGGAATTATAAGCAAAAAATTATTAAAAAATTAAAGTGCTAAATATTTTTTAAAAATAATTATGTATAACTAACAACAACAACATATCAATGTATTCCCACCTAGTAGGGTCTGGGGAGGGTAGAGTGTACGCAGACCATACCATTACCTCAGGAGAAGTAGAGAGACTATTTCCAATAGACCCCCGACATAGGACCAATAACAGTATAACAAACACAAAAGGCAAGCGTATATAAACTAGTATAGTAAAACAAACTAACAGTATGACAAACTCAAAAGATAAGTGCATAATAAACTAGCACGGAATGCAAAATAAACTAACACCACTAGCCTCAAGATAATACTACAGCCACAACACTATGAACAAGAAACTCCAGACGCAAAAGAGCACTCCCCTACTACTACCCATATGCTCTCACCCCCTAACCCTATACCCTAATTTGTGTCCTCTACATCTTTATATCAAGGGTTATGTCCTCTGTAAGCTGTAACTGATCCATATCATGCCTAATCACCTCTCTTCAATATTTCTTCGGTCTACCTCTACCCCACCTAAAACCATCCATAGCTAGAGTCTCACACCTCTGCACCGAAGCATCAGGTCCCCTCCTCATCACGTGCCCGTACCAACGTAGCCTCACTTCTCACATCTTATCCTCCACCGAGGCAACTCTTACCTTCTCTCTAATAATCTTATTTCTTACCTTATCTTTTCGGTGTATGTCCACACATCCATCGCAACATTCTCATCTACGCCACCTTCGACTTTTGGATATGGGAGTTCTTAACTGGCTAACACTCCGTTCCATACAACATCGTCGATCGGAATACCACTCTATAGAACTTACCTTTAAGCTTTGGGGGCACCTTCTTATCATAAAGGACTCTCGAAGCGAGCCTTCATTTCAACCACCCTTCCCCAATACGATGCGTGACATCCTCGTCAATATCCCCATTACCCTGAATCATAAACACTAGGTACTTGAGACTCTCCATCTTCTGAATTTCCTGAGAGTCCATCTTCACCACCACTCCCACCTCTTGCGACACATCACTGAACTTACACTCCAAGTACTCCGTCTTGGTCCTACTTAATCTAAAACCTTTAGACTCAAGTGTCTATCTCCAAATCTCCAACTTATCATTAACTCCACCCCGAGTCTCATCAACTAGAACCACATCAGTTGCATTTTTGGAAGTTTGATTTTTGTTGTTTGTTTTGTATAAACAAAACAATGATGTTGGTGTTTTTCGTGTTGCGCCCGTCGCTGGGTTGATTTGTTCTTGTTCTTGAAAAAATAGTGATATTGTTGTTGTTCTATTGAACAAAATCATGCTACTATTTTTTTTTCTACAACAGATTAACCTTCTGATGCAATAAATTAACCTTATGATGTAATGGATTAATCCTCTGATACAACAGATTAACCATCTGATGCAACAAATTTGCCATATGATGGAACAGAGGAACCATCAAATTAAAAATCTGCTGCAACATCTTAACCATCTGACGCAACAAATTTACCATCGGATTAAAAATTTGCTGCAACAGATTTACCATCTGATGCAACAGAGGAACCATATGATGCAACAGATTAAAAATCTAATGCAACAGATTAACCATCTGATGTAATAGAGGAATCATCAGATTAAAAATGTGATGCAATAAATTAATCATTTGATGCAACAGATGAATCTTCTGTTGGATAAAATCCTATCAACTATTCAAACAAGACATGTTCAAAACTTAATTTTTCCAACTAATCGTTCATCTGTTACGATAGAAGACCCTTCTGTTGGAAGAAATCTAAACAATATTAACTGTTGATAACAGTTCCAATAAATCACTCATATGTTGCAATAGATAGACCAGTCATCTGTTTCGACAGATGAGTGATCTATTTTTATTGTTGCAACATATTACTCATCCGTTGTAATAAGTTAGTTATATGTTGCAACAAATCACTCATATATTACAACAAATGTGTGGTCTGTTACACGACTAGTCATCTATTTCAACATATGAGTGATATATTTTTATTGTTGCAATAGATTACTTATCTGTTGCAACCGATTAATTATATATTACAACAAATAACCTACCTAGTTCAATAGATATGTGATCTGTTGGAACTGTTATTTTACTGTTGTACATGTTAGATATACAGTTATCCTTTTTGTAATGATGTATTAATTAATAATAATATATTTTATGTTTCTATTATTTTTAGATTATATGGATCCCAAAAGAATAGAAACCGAATCAAGTCCAAGTAAAGGAACAAGTGTAGCAGCTAGGCTACATCCACCACTCTATGAGCTTTCTTTACAAGCGTTATCTTAATCAGAAGATAATGAACATGGGGAGGAGGAATATTTCAAAAGAGATGATCCAAATACTAATAGACCTTCCATCAAAGAGTTGGTCAAAACCTTCAGCACTGATAGTTATCCAGTAAGAATGCAGTGCGATGGTGACACAGATTTAACAGGTGATTTTGTGGTTAAGTCAGCCATGGTAAAATCTTTTGACGCCTTCAAAAAAATACTTTGAGAATAAAATTTGGATGCTTATTTCAGGGAAAGATGCTTTGGGCAATATCTTGATTTGCCATAGGACAACAATTCTCGTTTCCAAATAAAAATGGTATATGATCTTCTCAAGCGTAGGTTTATGTATAAAACAAAGATAAGATAGATAAGGTGTGGATAAATTACTGTTGCATGCCTTTTTATTTTGGTTGAAAGGATTTTGCCATAGTAACTGGACTAAAATGTTATTCTCCTTATTATTCTCAAGTTATACCTATTCTAACCCCAAAACAGCACCCCGCACACCCAAAAAAGACAAATGCAAGTCAAGTGATCTTGAAGACTTGGTGTTCCTTGTTGGTCCAAGCTTTAAAAATAAAAATTTGATAGAAGCATTGAAAGGTAAAAGACTTTCAAAGAATCACAAGTAATAATTGCGCTTGGTTTGGATTGTACATAATATTCTTTGCAAGAGAGATATTAACAGCAACATACCACTTAGTCTAATAAAGCTCTCCAAGAATCTTGAAGCATTTAGCAGCTATCCTTGGGGTTATGAAAGCTTTGAAATGACTGTCAAATATTTGTTGACTCCGTTAACGCCAAAGACAATCAACTTAAATGGATTTCCATGGAATTCATGGTAACTATTTATTTTATTATGATATGATTCATTTTTTTATTTAATAATGTTTTCAATTTATTGATGTTATTTTATAGGTTTGGACGTTTGAAGTCATTCCTTATTTGAGACAACAAGTGAACTACCAGGAAGAAGTTTCCTATCCAAGAATCCTGAGATGGTTGTCAGCCAAAACTTATAAAAATACAAAATTTCTTGATCTCTTAAACCCCTCGAAGGATATAGTAATTCTAATGCTAAATAAGTTTTTATTTTAATTAATGATTGTTTTGAATGATCTAATAATCATTGTAATATATGTATTGATTTATGTTAGATTGTGCATCCGTCACTTATCCCGACCAATCAAGAGTTGAAGATGCCATTTTTTTTTATAATTTACGATCTGTGCAAACTTTATTGGACACTAAGATCATTGATAGAATAAAAAATAAATTATTTGAAACAACTACCATCACAAGAAAAATAATTTTGGGGGTGGGCTTGTTGTTGTTGATGATGGTAGAGGTAGTGGTGCTGCTGTTGGGGCTAATTATGATCCTCTTATAATTTTTGAAACAACAAACCATTATGATTACGATCATACTGGTTATACAGATTTTGCCTCTTCTAGCGAATGTTCTGCATACAAATGTCAAGACTGCAAGGCAAAACATGAGGGAGTAATTAATGTTATTAATGCAGTAACTGCTTATGTAAAGGAATTGACATCTAAGAGGGATGTCATTCCGTCAAATAGGATTTCACATCCATACACTCCTCTAGAGATTAAGGTGGCTAAGAGGAGAAGGAAAAAAAATTCCAAGACATCGTTAAGCATCAAAAAAGAAAAATTGCAACACATCAATCTTCGTCTTGCACATTTGATCAATGTACAAGGGACATAGAAGAGAAATATGAGCTGAAGAAGGTGAATGTATATCATCTGTTCCAATAAACAAATAAACACATATCTGTTTCAAAAGATGATACATGAGATAAAAATTATCAAACAAATGCATATATCTACTGTAATAATTGTATAACCTGTTGCATTAGATGCGTTATCTATTGCAATATATGTCCGTCCTGTTGCATTAGATGAGTTATTTATTGCAACATGTGTCTGTCTGTTTTAGCAAATCCAATAGGTCTTCCTACTATTTTAATTTGTACCAACAGATAAATCATATGTTGAAATAGATGGGTCATTTATTAGAAATTATCGTACAACTCTTTTTTACCTGTTCAGATTTTTTCCAATAGATGATCCATCTATTGCAACAGATAGATAATCTATTATATATCTGTAATTAGCATTGACAATTCTGGCTTTTCAGGTGGATGTCACACTAGAAGCTACTGCTAAACAACATAATATCACAGTTGATAATCCATCAACTACTTCAAAAGAAGAAGAAAAAGTGGAGCCTAACAATTCAGGATAATGGAATACATACCCGTTTGAAGGGTTTAAAATCTAGAATGAGGCTCCAAAAAAACTAATAAATTTGATCAAGGAATATTCAGAATAAATATTTGATGGGCTGTTAAAGCATCATACCGGCAGGTACATATATCATTTATAAAGATATTGATTTATACAATTCTTATTATAAAAACACGATATTAACACATTTAAATCATGTAGAAAATAAAATGACGAACACTATAAAATGAACAAATCGAGTCTTGGTTTTGATTTATTTGACTTTGTTGTTGCACATTTAGGAATGAAGGATTGGTTCTATTTGATGTCACAGACTCAAACTTGTTGGAATGATGAGATTTAAATATCATACATATCACTATTAATTAATACTTTATTTAGTTACATCTGTGTATTAATTTTATTATCATCTAATTTGAAATATTTGATAATATGTACAACACATCGATGTCATTTTTCACTACCTTTGAAAGAAGTCCATGTTGTAAGCACAAGAACAATACAAATACACGACATATAATTGATTGCACGAAGTCTACATAATGCCTATGATAGGTATTGGCAACAACAACCAGAATTTTTCTAAATTGAGGAATGCTTAATCAACATCATCAAATGTTTTAGCATTCCAGCTAACTTATCTTGGCATTTTAGTCGACGAAGTATACATTCCAATAAATTGTGGTAATAAATTTCATTGGGTGTTGGTTGTCGTCGTTCTAAAAGAGAGGTGCATCTAAGTTTATGACTCGATGTCAAAAAGGAGACGTTTTGGATTGTCGTATGAGATACAAAAGTTGGCCAAAATATTGTCTACTTACCTTGATATATGTGATTTTTTGGATCAAAAGATTCATACTGTTGGTTAATAATTGAAGCATACCGGGATAAAATGGGTAATCCATTTGATATAGAATATGTTGAAGGATTTTCTCAACAACATATTAGGAGCCTGTAAGTATAATGATTTAGTTCATTTCATAAATTCATAACGCTTACATTAATCACAAGATATGCATTATCTAATTTTTACAAATGCAGGGATTGCAGTCTTTTTGTTGTCGCTTACGTTGAGTGTTTGAGCGATGGATTACAAGTATCAAATGATGGACTTGATGCCGGATTACTCCATCAATGATATGCTACTCTTTTATGAAAATACGAAAATAAAAGCTTAAAAAGCGTATGCAAGCAACATTAAAGAGTCATGACAATCAAAGCCGAATTTCATAGCACCTGATGAAAAACAACTTATCCATATTGAGTAGATCATCTGTACCCATAATATTTTTTTTATATTTTATTTATTTGTTTGGTTATTTTATGTAATTTCTAAAGGCTTCTATTTATTTTATGTTGTCTATATATTTAATTTAATCCTTAGATTTGAACTTATTAATTGAAATGGAATACTAGATTCAAACATCACAATAGATAGTGCATTTATTACAACAGATAAAATATATATTGGAAATTATCAAACAAATTTAGACATATGTTGCAACAAGTAGGTCATCTGTTGGAAATTATCAAACAGGTCTTCCTACTGTTTTGATTTGTTCCAATAAATTACCTATCAATTGCAACAGATAGACTATGTATTACGATAGATTGTACATTTGTTGTGATAGGTAGACTTACAAACATCTACATAATGCAACAGATGACCAACCTATTACAACAGATAATCAATCTGTCAGAACAGATAGACTATCTATTACAACAGATAGTCAATCACTTGCATTATAAAAAATTCAACTTTTATCACACATAAAAATTTGGCACTATATGTAAATTGAAGTGACTTGAATTTAGTACCTATTCAAGCTCTAAGCGTACAGTTAGTACCTCATAAGGCCAAACCTCTTGCATGTTTGCCACAGCGTTGCCGCACAGATAGGTTATTGGCTCGAATATTTTTGTGTCGGTCAACAAATATTCGATGTGTGCAAGCGCGTGCAACCCGTACGCTACAGCGGTTTAATTTTTTGGAAGGTCCATGTCCTTGTTTCAACCTTTAAAATCCCATATTTTCTTCATCAACACTTCCGCTGGAAAATGATCCATCAATTTAGTCTACCTCAACAAGTCGGGAAAAACTCCAACAGTGGCTGCATGTAGGTAAAAAAGATGCCATCGTTAAAGATAAGTAAGTTTCAGTTATAAACCTTAATATTTCTCTCTTCGAGTAGTATCTCAATAGCGAGAAAATGTTTAACGTCGATGTTCATGACTGTAAAAATTCTCTTTTCCTTGGTCCAGCTTTTGCCATGTGGACATGACCTTTCCCTCTAATATAGTTAATCATATCTTCATCCCATTGGAACCTAGAAACTAACGAATCAAATCCCAGGCCACCGAGAGTGACTCTAGCTTAATGAGCTCATTGTACCAATTCTTGAAATTATTGTAGTATTTGAGGTCCATTATCCTATCGACAGCATCATAAGCATCTAGGTATGCTAATTGCCTTCCTCTCATAAGGCAGAGAATTTCATCAACATACTATGATATAAGAAGATAATTTTTAAATCGCTTAGTAATTGTAAAGAATAAAAACACAGTGGAAAGAGACAATAGATGGTCTATATGTTGTAGGGGGTTCTCTGAATCTGTTCACAGATTACCCAGCTAACGCAACTTGTGCAACAGATGGGTAATTTTTTGCAATAGAACCACCACCAGTTACACCAAAATACCAAGATTTTGCAACAGATAACACATCTATTTCATATCTTCTTCTGCATAGAGTAGATTAGAAAGCTAGGTTAGGAAAAGTAAAATTACCTTGTCCACGTACCACTTACGCATATTTGTCATATTCTTGAAGTTTTGGGCAGAAAAGGTATTCATGGTGTAATTTTGTGCAGGTTCCTTGGCATTCATATTTCTTCGCATAACCCTCTTCTCTTTGGCACCAACTGCTACATATATGTCCACCTTCTTCAATGAACCCTGAACTTCAAATTTTAGAGGGGGGAGTTGTATTTTTTTTGGTTTTAGATTGGAGAGTATTTGGATAATTGCTTTTTTTCCTCCTAACCGCCTCTATAGGAATGCATGTGTAACATCCCGGAAATACACCATAGATATCACACATTGCTCAAGACTACAAGTAATCCCAAGCTAACCTTTTAAGCCTTCCAACAACTTCGGGACTCATAATAAAGATAAACTTGACATAAGAAATTTCGACATACTTAATTAATGTCTTAATTGAAACTGAATTAATATCTTACTGAAAGTCTCAAACTTTGAAATATTGAAATCAAACACTTTGAATCTAAAATATAAAACAGTTGGACAAGCCTCTACTTCTAACTAGAGAGCCACTAGGACAAGCCCCAGCTGACCCAACTCAAACTGAAATCAAATAACTAGAGCACTTCATCAATAAAAAATCTGGTAGAATGGTCCTCAAACTATGAGGACTCACCAAGAGATGGGATGTAGGTAGGGATGCTCGAAATCAATCACGCAACTGAAATTGAGCACCAGGACCTAAGTTATAAGACAATGTAGCACATAGACATACATGTAGATCAATACTTTTGGAATAACTGAGTATGTGGGGATGAATGCATAAGTAAAATAGTAACTTAATACTCATATAAACTTTTAAATGATGCATGTCAAGTGTAAATGACTTACCTTGAGCTGGAATAATTGAAAAGTGAAAATCATAAATCATGAATAATAAAGCATACTGTATAAATCTCGTGAGCTATAATACTTAGTTCTAAAAGTTGTACTTTTACTTTTCTTTTTGGGAGATTCTTCTAATCGACATAAACCATGTGAGCTATCATGGAGTCCAATGTATCTTACCTACGTTTGGAGAGATTTTCTACCCTTGCCATCAAAATAGAACCTAAACTGGAGTGATCACTAACTTAACCCATATTGGAACTTAAACCTATGGTGGCACGTATTTCTAGGGCATGGGACCTTGGCCTCATATCCAACTCGGTGCTAAATACTACTCCTCTATTACTTATATGCTCGCTCTTTAAGAAATTCACTTTAAAATAGCATAAGGATTTATAAAAAAAATTAGTTATAATTCTCTTTGCTTAAAACTTTAATCAAAATGAATAAATGTGGGTTCCATCTCTTAGCTGGGGATCAAAAGATCAATTTTTGCTTAAATCTTGAAATAAGCTCATCAAAGAATGCTTAAAGCATAATCTTCTTAATGTCTCAATACTGAAACTTAGGGCTTAAAACCCATGATTTAAACTCATGTCAATTCATAATAAAACTTCATGCTCAATAACGATCTTGAAATGTTTCAATAATAACAACTCAAGATAGGGCAATATCATTCATAGTATAAATCATGTAAGTTAAAAACATAAACATAAGCACTTCTTGATATACTTAAAGCTTTAAATCTCATAAAAATCACAAGCTTCAAGAATATACATACTTGGGTATGAAACCTGCTTCAAAATAGTTAAACAAAATCTTAAAATCATGCGATTTGGGTACAAGGGTGAGAGGATATACTTGTTCATAACCCCACATACCTTATTCAACTTGATTTAATGTAGAATATTGACTTTGAACTCTAGGAGATGTTCTTGAAGGCTTTTTTGGAACTTCTTGAATTAGAAACTTAAATTCTAGTTTATCTTGAAAGAAAGTAATAGAGTATTCGAGTTCTTGGAATTAGGTTAGGGTTTCTTAGAGAGGAAATTGATGGAGGATGGGTGTATAATGCTTAAAATGATGTTTAATCTTATGTTTTTATGACTTGGGGTGATGGTAAATGACCTAATTAACCATCTGGAGATTAAAGTCGCAATTGGAATACCGTTTATAAGGCCACCGCAATGCAACGACATGACTATCACAATACCCGGTGCGACACGGTGAAATCGCATTGAGATGCTGGATTTGAAATCTAAACACGACCCAAACCTCGTCCAAAAATTTCCTAAACTTCCCCGAGACATGCTCTTTACAGGCCTGAACATGAATAAACTCTAAAACCATTGTCTTGGAGCCCGAAAGGTCAACTTAAAAATCCTCAAAGTTAAGAAGTCAAAATAAGGCTAAGTCTTTAACACTTTGCTACATTTTTAAGTTTTAAGCCTCTTATGTAAGCACTAGGAGCTAAACTAAACTAAGTCTAATACAAGGGATTACAATATGGCTCTCTCACCTTCTTGGATGGTATGATACTCCTCTTGGATTTTAATTCCTCGACAGCTTCAGTGATAGCCTCTAATTTTTCAAAGAGTTTATCTTGTTTGTCCATGCACTCTTTGCATTTGCAATGAGAACGTGATGGTAAAGAGGGGTGAGAAGGACCACTATAAGGGTGAGAGGAAACTATGTAAGGGGTTATTTCAAACATATTTAGTTTTTCTTGAGCATCAACATGCTCATCATCATGATTGGCATCAGTATCAGCATGACTGCCACCAACATAAACAAATCCACCAGTAACACCCCAAGAGAAGCACCCGGATCTGTTGCAGTAGGTTAGTCATGAAGAGCCTCAATATTAGGCTGACCTTACCTAACTGCTCTTCTCATGGTTGTTGCTCCAACTAATTTATTCTTTATTAACTCCGCCGTTGGGTCTACTATTGTATCAACAAGACCTAGCGTGATAAAAAAAATGCATCCCTAACTCCTGCACAATAGGCAATATCCATGGATGTACAACATATAAAAAAGATAGTTACATTTAAATATATAATAATTTACAGTCAGTTGGGTTACATTTTAACACAGATAACTTATGCAACTGATGATCTATCTGTTGCAATAGTTGATCTATCTGTCGCAACAGATTAGCAATATGTTGTATCACATTACCCATCTGTTGCACCAGTTATAGCAGATAGGTAATCTGTTTTAATAGGTGACCCATCTATCATAATAAATGGCACATCTATTTCAATATATTTATTTGAGTCAAATTATTTAACTTGAAAGAAGATGTACTACATCATCCAAAGTGTTAAAGAGATCAACCTCCTTAATTCTTGTGTTGATCTTTACAGCCAACCACCTACGAATCCTTGGATAAGAAACCTCATTCGGATAATCCTTGACCTACTTTCAGAGGGGAGGAATGGCTTCAAATGCCCATGCCTAAAAATGTAAATAGGAAGCACACAAAAAAATTCATAATAATTATTCAATATAAATTAATGGATGAGTAAACAAATAGTGATTAAATTTATCATAAAAGCCCAAGAAAAGTCGTATAATGTGATCGTCTTTGGGGATAAATTTTTTAGTAAATATTTGACAGTCAAGTTGTAGCTGTCATATCCCCAGGGATAATTGTTGAATTTCTCAAAATCCTCAGCAAGCACTAGCAAATCATCTTCTATGACTTTGTTGATGTCTTTTACAAATATAACGGAATGGGCAAACCAAACAAAGTACAATTGCTCCTTGTACTTCTTTGGTATGGTTTTATCCTTGAGATTTTGTATCAACGTCATGATGGCCTTGTAGCTACGTCCAATAATGTCGAACAAGCCATCTATTTTTTCCTTGTGTTTGTTGGTTTTGGTGGGTCGTCGCTTGGACAATGCCTTCCCTTTATTTAATGGTAGTGGTTTGGTTATCCTGCTTGCCTTGGACTTTTTGTGGGGTATTTCCTTGAAGAGAAGTTCTTTTGGACAATCGCATCTCAAGCCTGTCACTATGACAAACTCTTTCACGCCAAAATAAATTGGCATGCCACAATAGTTAATCCAGATTTCATCTATCTTTTTGTCCTCCTTCGTTAAATCTTTATCATCCCCCACGTACTTGATCCTGCACTTGAGAAGAACATATACTATGCTCATTTGGAAACATGCAGTATGGTCCTCTGGCAGCTCAAGAAAACATCCAAAGAACCTCTTCTTAAAAAGTTCGTCTATATTTTCACTCTACATAGTATTCCTAAATTCATCAAAAGGTTTCCCCAACTGATATTTAAGTACAAGATTACTAGTTAGTTTTGTAGGGTCATCTATCGGCATCACAACTTGAAACCCGTCAATACTAATAGTGTAACAGCCCAAGCTCACCGGCGCATGCGAAATTGTCCGCTTTGGCCAGGCGTTACGTATCACCGTCCCCGACCTCACGGTTTTAAAACGCGTCGCACATGTCAGAGTTACACAGCGGACTGGGCCCTGGCACATGCAATATTGTCCGCTTTTGGGGCGTTACGTATCGCCGTCCCCCGTCACGGATTTGTTCCACGGGCGTTACGTATCGCCGTCCCCGTGAACGCGTCGCATACATGGAAGGTATCCATGCACCTATAAGGCACACTTCGTTCCCCTTCACTACCGATGTGGGATTTTCCTAAGTGAATGCAGGCGTTACGTATCGTCGTCCCTACACTCACCCCCCGTAGGGACTCAGCGTCCTCGCTAAGGTTTGCCCCACCACCGGCACCGACGCTGGCTCTGATACCAACTGTAACAGCCCAAGCTCACCGGCGCATGCGAAATTGTCCGCTTTGGCCAGGCGTTACGTATCGCCGTCCCCGACCTCATGGTTTTAAAACGCGTCGCATACGTGGAAGGTATCCATGCACCTATAAGGCATACTTCGTTCCCCTTCACTACCGATGTGGGATTTGCCTAAGTGAATGCAGGCGTTACGTATCGCCGTCCCTACACTCACCCCCCGTAGGGACTCAGCAATCTCGCTGAGGTTTGCCCCACCACCGGCACCGGCACTGGCTCTGATACCAACTGTAACAGCCCAAGCTCACTGGCGCATGCGAAATTGTCACCTTTGGCCAGGCGTTACGTATCGTCGTCCCCGACCTCACGGTTTTAAAACGCGTCTCACATGTCAGAGTTACACAGTGGATTGGGCCCTGGCACATTCAATATTGTCCGCTTTTGGGGCGTTACGTATCGCCGTCCCCCGTCACAGATTTATTCCACGGGCGTTACATATCGCCGTCCCCGTGAACGCATCGCATACGTTGAAGGTATCCATGCACCTATAAGGCACACTTCGTTCCCCTTCACTACCGATGTGGGATTTGCCTAAGTGAATGCAGGCGTTACGTATCGCCGTCCCTACACTACTGTAATATCACAAGCTCACCGGCGCATGCGAAATTGTCCGCTTTGGCCAGGCGTTACGTATCGCCGTCCCCGACCTCACGGTTTTAAAATGCGTCGCATACGTGGAAGGTATCCATGCACCTATAAGGCACACTTCGTTCCCCTTCACTACCGATGTGGGATTTGCCTAAGTGAATGCAGGCGTTACGTATCGCCATCCCTACCTCACCCCCCGTAGGGACTCAGCGTCCTCGCTGAGGTTTGCCCCACCACCGGCACCGGCGCTGGCTCTGATACCAACTGTAACAGCCCAAGCTCACCGGCGCATGCGAAATTGTCCGCTTTGGCCAGGCGTTACGTATCGCCGTCCCCGACCTTACAGTTTTAAAACGCGTCGCACATGTCAGAGTTACACAGTGGACTGGGCCCTGGCATATGCAATATTGTCCGCTTTCGGGGCGTTACGTATCGCCGTCCCCCATCACGGATTTGTTCCATGGGCGTTACATATCGCCGTCCCCGTGAACGCGTCGCATACGTAGAAGGTATCCATGCACCTATAAGGCACACTTCGTTCCCCTTCACTATCAATATGGGATTTAACTAAGTGAATGCAGGCGTTACGTATCGCCGTCAACAGCCCAAACTCACCGGCGCATGCGAAATTGTCCGCTTTGGCCAGACGTTACGTATCGCCGTCCCCGACCTCACGGTTTTAAAACGCGTCGCACATGTCAGAGTTACACAGCGGACTGGGCCCTGGCATATGCAATATTGTCCGCTTTCGAGGCGTTACGTATCGCCATCCCCCGTCACTGATTTGTTCCACGGGCGTTACGTATCGCCGTCCCCGTGAACGCGTCGCATACGTGGAAGGTATCCATGCACCTATAAGGCACACTTCGTTCCCCTTCACTACCGATGTGGGATTTGCCTAAGTGAATGCAGGCGTTACGTATCGCCGTCCCTACACTTAAGGGGGGATAATGTAACACCTCGTAAATTTTTTTGTACACTTATCGCGATTATATGGAGTCCTAAAGACTTGTGTATGGGTTAAATTAAGTTTATGGTGTTCGGAAGTATCCCGTCAATAGTTGTATGTGTAGGTATTAGAATAAGCTTTCCAACGATATAAAGTTTTCCCAAAACAGAGGAGTATTTCATATAAGCGAGCACATTCGAAATTTCAAAACGGTGGCCGGGAAGCCTGTGAACAGTAATTCTGCAGGAAAATTTCTGCAGCTAAGCACTCCAACTTGAGACGATCATAACTCCTTGTACAAAAAGAACTGTGTGATCTGCTATATATAGACGAAAATCTCCGAGAGTCTTCTTTCCGATGAAATTGGTTTCATCCAAATCCAACATCTGAGTAAGGAGTTATACTCGATTTACTTCAGCCTGTCAAAACTGTCCACTGGGGACAGATTCGGAATTTATTTCAATTTTTAGGGCACAATGGTCATTTTCTATTTGGACGAAAATTGGCCTTAAAAGCCTGCACTTAGCCTCAATTTTATCAGATTTTATCCAAATTTTAGGAAAGGTGAAAACCCTAACCAATTTCAACCTCAAATATTTTGTGATTCAACCGTAGAGAATTCAAATTGGTTCCGTAGTTGTGTTCACCATCTCGGAAGCTTCGAGAAGCACCCCATGGTTATGTAAGGAGGATTCTAAATACAATAGTTCATTGTTAAGGTATGAATATTGTTTATTCTTGATTCTTATCCATGAATAAGTATTTATAAAGGATTATGAGTATTGTCTTGATGATGGAAGATAACTAGAAACATAGTTATGACTGGTTGTGTATAAATTGTTAGTAGTAAATTATGGAAGTTGCTGTATTGGATTATGGAGGATGAATTGTGGTGATATATCATTATATTAGTGGTTATGTATGCCTAGTGATCATGTTGGTATTGGATGGTGATTAAGAAGGGAAATAAAGGCTAAGAGTGATGTTGAGGGATATTTCATGAAAATGCATGATATGTGAATGTAATAAGAGTATAAGAGGATGTATGTAGTACTCTTACTGATGAGCTAAAGGATTACTTCCTAGACATTATTTGGTGAAGTTAATACCTAAATGGTAAGGTTTGGTTGCTAATACTAGTTTGCCACAAATGACTTATTGTAGATAAGTGTTCGAAGAGTACGGGAAGTCGCTTGTATTGAAGTGGTTATATCAAGGTATGTAATACATACTCTATATATTCTTTGGCATGAATAATGACCCATGTCACTCTCAAGTAAGCTTCCAACATTTTCCTACGACACATGACACATAATAACATCATATGATCTTCGACACTACCAATTGAACTTGTTTTCATTTTTAAGATGTCCGGCTAGTCAAAAAAATGTCCATATACTATTGTTGACTCCGAAATGGTTTAATGAGGTATCCATGATTCTCTACTTCATATTCATGATATTGATTACCTATTTACATGTTTTTCCTATTGAGGTATCATGGTTTCAAGTTCCATAAAGTGTGGCCACAAAGTAACCAATCTCAAAGATTAATTGAATTAAGAAATGGAATGTCTGTATTTTAAATTGATGATATGATGTATTGTATTAGTACCACTGATCAGTTGGCCATTGTATTATAAAGATTATGTATATATGCTATTCCAGGGGTGGTCCCTGATGTATTGTATTAGTACCACTGATCAGTTGGCCATTGTATGACATATGTTATGTATTGATAAGGATTACGGAAAGTAATGATATGAAAGTAATGTGCAGGTATCCCATCAGTTCTTTTAAGTGTGGCCTACTCATACTGTTTATTCAATGGTATCTGGGTTCTGTTGACCTTTTGTATCTCATATTGATACTCACTGCCTTACATACTCAGTACATATTTCCGTACTGACGTCCCTCACGGGGGACCTGCATTCATGCCTGCAGGAACAGGTACTTCAGGTCGTGCACCTCCGCAGTAAGAGCCAGGACATTCTGTTGTTAGTGGTGAGCTCCAGTTGTTTCGGGGCATCCCAAGTCGTCTCTATATGTACTTTTGGTATTTGCATAAAATTCTTTTGTGGGCGGGAGTTTGTCCCAACCCCAACTCAGTTGTGTATCTATGTAGAGGCTTTTGTAGACATATTGTACATCCATAGGAGTGTTTCGTTGATAGACGTGATGGCTCTGACGGCCAATTACTGTTCATATATATATATTTATGCGTGTCTGCTGGGCTGATACAGGTACTGTTTTCTTCTATTTACAACGAAGTGCTGCCCAAATTTCTAATTTTCACAAGTAATGTGAATGAGAAAGTATAGGTTATGAACGGGTTCTCCCGGGCCTCCTCGGCTACAGGTGCCAGTCTGCTCCAATGGGATTTGGGGTATGACAAATAGTTTTGATAGGATCATGCTAGGATTTTGATCTTAATTCATGCCCTATTGGTGATGCATTATCATCATGTTGATCATCATCCACTTTCTCACTTTCTACTTCTTCCTCTTCTTGTTTATCATTATGTTGATTAACATCCCCTTTCTCACTCTCTACTTCTTCCTCATCTTGTTAATCTTCTTCTTTTTCCTCGCTTTCATTATCCTCACTAGCCTCTAAATACCCTTCTCCATCTCCCTCAATATCATTTTCATAACTTTTCTCAGCTTCACTTTTCCCTGGCTGAGATTGTTCAGGAAGTTCCTCCGTATCCATCTGTACTCTTAACCTTTTTGGTTAGGTGGTCAAAAGTTCATCCACTTTCAGTTTCTTTTCTTTTGGGTGACATCTTTTATCTACAAACAATAGAAAAACAATAAACACAGTACATTTGATGTCTGCATAATTTTTAAAAAAAGGTAAGACAAATTTGAATAAATTTTTATACGCCACATTACAAAACAATATTTCAATGGATATCCCTTTAGTTAGAACAGATGGGGAATCTTTTGATGACCTATTTAATATCTCCCAACAAATATTCTAATGTTGTAATAGATGGACCCCCAAGACCACTAACACCACCAAGACCACCACTAATTCTACCAAGGCCACCACTAAAACCACCAACACCATCACCAATGCCACCAATACCACCACCAACACCATCACCAATTCCACCACCAAGACACCAACACTATCACCAACGCCACCACCAATGCCACCAATATCAATACCAATACCAATACCAAGACCACTGACACCACTACCAAGACCACCAATACCGACACCACCAACAATAGTCACCAACAATACCACAAAAACCATACAACAATACCGCGATAGTAAATGAAAAACTGCAAGAAAAACTAGGGTTTTCTCGGGTTCTTCCTATACTTTTTAGCATCAAAACTCAAAATTGTTAAGCCATTCTCAAAGATAATACAACTAAAAGTCTTTTTTTTCATCATTAACTAAAAAGCCCTAACTTTTTGAATAAAGAACAAATGTTAAACTCTTTTCGAACTCTTTTACCTGCTAATACAGAGAAAACGATGGATACAAATAAGAATGAAATCGAAAAAAACAACTATATGAACAGAATAAGAAGAAAATCAATTTGTTTTGAAGGTTTGAGAAATATGTTAAGTAGTTGTTGTCTGTATTATTGAGAGAGAAATAAAAGAGAGAGAACCTGAGATTTGAAATGATAAAGTATTTTTTTTGCAAATGGATGATTTGTATGAGTTGATTTGTACTTTGAAAAAGAATGACAAGTTTTGAAATTGTTAATTTGGTCCAAATTGATCTTAATTATTTTTTAAAAGAGATAATTTTCAATTTTTCATCATAGTAAATTGTATTAAGTTCAATTGAAACACTGATGAAAGGTATTATCTCAATAATAAGTTAATATGAATTTTTTCGACTCAAATTGATCAATTGACTACTCAGGTCAAGCGAAACGCAATACCAATATCATGCAATTACAAATACTCAATTGAAATTGTAGTTGTCCTTATGAACTCATCCCTAGTTCTAGCTAAATGAATTTAGGTATTAGCTCAATAATAAGTTAATACGAATTGTGTCAACTCAGATCGATCGACTGGTGACTCAGGTCGGGAGAAACGCAATACCAACATTATGCAATTGCAAAGACTCAATTGAAATTATAGTTTCTCCTATGAAATCATCCATATTTCTAGCTAAATGAATTTAGGTATTAGCTTAGTAATAATTTAATACAAATTATTTTGACTCAGATTGATCGATTGACGACTTAGGCCGAGAGGAACGCAATACCAACATCATGTAATTGCAAAGACTCGATTAAAATTGTAGTTGCCCCTATGAACTCATACCTAGTTATAGCTATATGAATTTCGGTATTATCTTAGTAATAAGTTAGTACAAATCATTTCAACTCAGGTCAGGAGGAACGCAATACCAACTCATGAAATTGCAAAGACTTAATTGAAATTGTAGTTGACTCTATGAACTCATCCCTAGTTATAGCTAAATAAATTTAGGTATTATCTTAGTCATAATTTAATATGAATTATTTCAACTCATATTGATCAATTGACAACTCAGGTCGAGAGGAACGCAATACCAACATCATAGAATTGCAAAGACTCAATTGAAATAATAGTTGCCCCTATGAACTCATCCCTAGTTATAGCTACATGAATTTAGGTATTAGCTCAGTAATAAGTTAATACGAATCATTTTGACTCAGATTGATCAATTGGCGACTCAATTTGGAAGGAACGCAATACCAATATCATGCAATTATAAAGACTCAATTAAAATTGTAGTTGACCCTATGAACTCATCCCTAGTTCTAGCTAAATCGATTTAGGTATTAGCTCAGTAATAGGTAAATATGAATCATTTCAACTCAAATTGATCTATTGGAAACTCAGATCGGGAGGAACACAATACCAATATCATCCAATTGCAAAGCCTCAATTGAAATTATAGTTGACCCTATGAACTCATCCCTAGTTCTAGCTAAATCAATTGCAAAGAAATCTTTTTCAACAAATTACTTATATGTTGTAAATTATCAAATAGACATTTGCATCTATTGCAACAGATGACTGAGTTGTTGAAAATTTTCAAACAGATACTGATATCTGTTGCAACAGATTACTTATCTATTGTAAATTATCAAATAGACATTTGCATCTGATGCAACATGTGACTGAGCTATTGAAAATTTTCAAACAGATATTTAAAGATATCTTTTATTGTAAAGCAATTTTCTGTCCGAAAGAAAAAAGATAAAATACTAAGACGGTAAAAAGGATTTCATGGATAACTCAAAAATCTATTCCTCAAGTTGTCATATCTTGTCTTCAATGTCACTCGTCTCCTCGTGCCCCTCAAAGTTATTAATGAGCATTTAAATCCATCTCTAGAATTATCCCTTCTTCAGTCATAAATTAATTTCTCTCTTTTTTTTCTTTCTCTCCTCTTAAGGGTTATCACAACTGTCTCCTTTTTCTCTTTTTCTCTTCTCTTTCTCATGAGAATCCTTTTGGATCTCAACCAATATATATCTTTTCTCGACTAAAATTGTTGTTTTAATCCTCTTTCTTTTGACATTGCAGGTATGGTTCACTATTGCTCTTTCATTCTCGTCTTTTTCTTTGCAAGTGATTTAAATTTATTATTTTCATATGTTTTTTTATTTAATTACCCATTAACCATATCCTATTTATTAAAAAAGAAAATTAAAGAAAAGGTGATTTTTAAGTCTTTAATGAATGAACCGTTATTTTTATTAAAACTAGTACTCGTTCCCGCGCGATCAATAATAAGCAAAACTCATAATGTATTATCGTATTTGCTTAATCATATTAAATTATTATTAGTAGTATATAATTATCTATGTTTGACGATTAAGATATTATTTTTAGTATGCCGACCTATAATATATATATAGATGAAAAAATTATTTTGAATTTTCTTTATTTTTGATGCATCAATTGAACAAATATCAAATAATAAATAGTTATAATTTTTTAAATAAAAAACTATTTTACTATTTTCAAGTGTACATATTTTTTTAATAGTGGTATATTTCTTCTCTTTCATCATAAGTACTACTTCCTCTGTTTAAAAAAGAATAACCTATTTTTCTTTTTTGTCTGTTTAAAAAACAATGACCCTTTTCTTTTTTGGCAATACTTTACTTTTAACTTTCCACATGGCTTGTTTAAGACGACAAGATTAAAGGGCATTTTGGTACATTTAACACAACATTAATTTAAAGTCACAAAATTCAAAAGTATTTTTTATTTTTTAAAACTTTGTGTCAAGTCACAGTAAGTCATTCTTTTTTAAACAGAGAAAGTACTAAATTTTTAGATTTGAAACGACATATTTGGGGCTTTGATATGGCTATAACCGTAATTAAAAACATATTTTTTAACTTGATTCCACTCGTGGAATCACACTGAGTATGTAAGATATAACACTTTAATATTAAAAACTTTTGGTATATAATATTATTCAAAGAGAAGGTATCATCAAAAACTAAAAGCTCACGCTACATGTGGCTTTTTAAGTTAATACATTTTTATATCAAAAAGAAAAAATAAAGCCAAATTAATGGATGAAATATTCAACCAAAGTCAATCAGTAAATGAAAACATAAGGACTAAGGATATCTCCTACCAAAAAAAAAAAAGTATTGTCTTGTAATATGTAAAAAAAATGTCATACTTCTGGTATCTATTTGCTATTTATTTTCTTCATATCTACTTAATCCTTTTGAAGTTCCTTAATACAGAAGTTTTTTGAGTTAATGTCAAATTCTTATGCATTCAATCAAGGATAACGTGAACCATCCCACTTAAAACTTTTCAAAGTTTCTTAAATTTTATTACATACTGGTGTACAAATATATTTTAAACTAGTTTTGGTGTGCGCGTCTCGCGCGTGTACCTCACTTTAACGAGTTTAAACGTTACAATAAATAGAATATTTATTTAAATAATAAAGAAGAATACAATAATTAAATTCAAAATTTTTTAAACATGTAAAGATCGAGAATTTATTTAGAACTTATCCAAAATACCAATCATGCCCAAAACCAGGCGTCAATAGTGTAAGAACTGTTAATACAACCCAAAAATCAAATACATTGGTAGAATAACTACAAAGGAATAATAATTGTCTCCTAATACTAATAAAGACATAACTACTATAGAAAGATAGAGGTGAACTTTAGAGGTGAACTTTGGACGCATGAATGTTCAACCGCTACCTTGGAAGCTTCAACGATCGCCCGAGTCAATCAAGTTGAGGCACACTTGAGATAGGCCCTGCACCGAAAGGGCAAAGTAGACATGAGTACGGTCCACTTGTACTCAGTAGGTATCATACACCGACCAAGTAAAGTAGTAAATAAAGCATACAAAATATACACTAAGGGCACATCACCTGCAATTAGAAAATGTCCTACGATGGTAGCCTACACCGCTTGCACTAACAGTTCTAATATATCTCACATATATAATAACAACACACTAAGATATAGAACACAAGCATACATTATGTCACATATAAATAGAACAAGAGAAAACATGTAGATACTAGATCATCAAATACAAGTAAAGGAAGGTAAGATAAATATATAGATGACAAGTCAATAAGGTAATACAATAAAACATAAACACAATAAAGTAAGTGCAGTGTATATGATGATGATGATGATGATGATGATGATGATGATGATGATGATGATAATAATAATGTACGAGGTCGTCGTATAACTTCCTGGATCGTCGCACAATCCCCGTATATACCTACGGAGCTAAGCCTTCCCGACGTAGGACCCATGGGGGGTTCGTCAACCCGTATATAATCCACATATCTCATATCTCCTTTCCAGTATATCCCTTGAAAAGGGTTTTATAAGGTGTTACAATATCTTTTAAAAAGGTGTTGTCAGTGTTTCTCAGATGTTGCCATGGTGGTACCAATGTTTCATTAATGAGTATGATATGAAGATGTAATGCTCACAACCAATCACAATGAGTATTTCCACAAACAACCACATGATGTATTTCTACAAACAACCACAATGATACATTTCCACAACCACATGCATCAATATTCGCTCATTATTTTTGCATTTTCCATGAATTTTCACATGTCTCATTTGTCAAAAGTATGAATATAATCACAATACACCAATGGTACCACATTAGCATTTTAATAACATAATACAATTATTCATATGTATTTCAGGCTATCAATATCACATAGGACCCCACATGGTCACACATATTACGTAATATCTCAATTTCGACAATCACATCACATATAAGCCCCCACATGGGTACAATACATAGATAGCCATTTTTCAGGATTAGTTCCCACTCTTAACATGCATTTTGTACCATCCTTTACTACCCAGCCTAGTCTGAAAAAGTTAAGTCATAACCTAGCTTGAAAGCCGAAATCGGTCCGCTACACTTGAACCTGCGATCTTACTTTTCACGAACAATCCCGAACTCTACTAAAAAAATCAAATATGAAATCTACGTGTCAAGATAAAATCAACGATACTCATATTGATTACTTTTGGTTCAGGGTCAAAACGAACCCCCAAAATGGGTTTCCGAAAAAAGAAAGGCAAAATTAAAATTTTACTTCAAAAACATGTTCCCCATATTTTTAGGAACCTACAGCTGAAAACCCAAGTTAAATCAAATCAAAAACGGGGTACTAATCAAAGAAAAAAACTATTTTTGAGCTTTACCGGGTAAAATCTATAAAACTCAGGTTAAAATTAAGAATCAGAGTTGTTTTGAAGGTTAAATTGATGAAAAACTAGTAATTATAAGATAAAAATATTATTTAAGTAAAAAGGAGTGAAATTTGGGTTTAAAATCATGCCATAAGATTTTTGGGGTTTTGAAAAATTAATCAAGAAATTACTAAGAAATGGATGAATTCTACCTTTAATCCGTAATCAAACCAAGAAAAAAGTGTTAATCTAGCTTTCCAAGCTCTCACAAACTTTACTTTTAAGCTCTCACACTATTTTAGGATTTAACTCCCAAAAGCAAAGATGAAAATGGGCAAAAAAGAGTGAAAAGTCTTGCTATTTGTTGCAGATTTTCTGCAATAGCTGTGCAGTTTTTTTTTTCCTTTAAGTCGAAATGGATTTCGACGGGGTGCTCGAAATTCGTTTGGAGTCTAATTTAATAAACGAACTATGCAACCACACTAAATTCGATGTTACGGACGCGATGGCGATATCATATTTTCAAAAAAATGTCGTTTTCACAAAGTTAACCCTCAAAACTCAAAATTATAATTTTTCAACCGATGGTCGAAATGAGATTTAAAAGCCGTAAAAATCATACCAAACTTGCTAACACCCTAAAATCAACATTCCAGATCTGCTGACGAAGTCAATTTTTTCATCCGAGGTCGTTTTGACCAAATGTGGGTCCCACACCCATATTTTTAATTTTCCAACTTTTCGATCAATAGGTCGAAATGAGCTCGGGTGCACCGAGACCCAAACCAAAGGTATACCTAGCCTAGAATCGATATTTTAGAGCTGCTGGCGCAGTTCGTTCGATCATCCGTAATATGGATCAAAAGACATCCACATAAGTTCAAAATAAGGCTCTCGAAGCCATCAGAAACCACAATATTGCATAAATGTTACCAAAATTCATCGAAAATCATGCCAATCACTCTCACTTCCCATAAATATCATAATGCAACTACAGGGAGGGGTAAAATAGTCAAATCACACAAAATCATAAATTTTACATATTTCATTAATTTTTTAGGTTGTTACATCATCCACTACTAAAAATCTAGTTCGTCCTCGTACTAAGGCAAAGAAATACCTAAATCAATGAAGAGCTTCGGATAAGAACTACGGATATTAGAATCGGCCTCCCAAGTAACTTCATCTACAGGTCGATGTCGCCACTGGACCTTAACCACAGGGATCACTCTAGAGCGCAACCGCCTAACATCCCTAGCCAAAATAGAAACCGGTTCCTCAACAAAGGACAACCGCTTATCTAATTGAACCAACTACCAATGAATGATATGAGACTCATCAGGAATATAGCAACGAAGCATAGAAACATGAAAAGCTGGATGAACAACTGATAGATCAAGGGACAAAGACAACTCATAATCTACATCACCAATAGTCCGAAGAATCTCAAATGGACCAATATACCTGGGGCTCAGCTTGCCCCCTTCCCAAA
This sequence comes from Capsicum baccatum var. pendulum, assembly GCA_030864225.1. Classification (NCBI taxonomy): domain Eukaryota; kingdom Viridiplantae; phylum Streptophyta; class Magnoliopsida; order Solanales; family Solanaceae; genus Capsicum; species Capsicum baccatum. Next base: position 271,928,719 of record CM061550.1, read on the forward strand.
ACTCATCACACCCTTCATGGGTGAAACTCGAAGGAAAACATGATCACCAACACCAAATCTCAAGGCACGAAGTTTACGATCATCATAACACTTTTGCCTACTCTGAGCTGCTCTAAGTCTATCCTAAATGACTCGAACTCTATCCAAATATTCACGAAAAAAGTCTGTATCTCAAGGTCTCACCTCTGAAACATCAAACCAACCTACTGGTAGTGACAACGCCTACCATACAATGCCTCAAAAAGAGCCATATCATTACTGGATTGGTAGCTATTACTATATACAAACTCTGCTTAAGCCAAATGTTGCTCCCACTGGCCACCAAAATCCATCACACGCGCGTGGAGCATATCCTCCAAAACCTGAATAGTCCGCTCTGAATGGCCATCAGTCTGGGGTGAAATGTTATGATAAGATCAACTTGAGTACCCAACGTATCCTAAAAAGTCTTCCAAAAGTGAGATGTGAACACAAAACCTTGATCTGAAATAATGGACACTGACACACCATGCAAATGCACAATCTCATAAATGTAGATAGGGGCTAGCCTCTCAGCACTGAATGAGACCTGAATCAAAATAAAATGAGCTGACTTGGTCAATAGATCCACGATGACCCAAACTCTATCAGAACTATGAGATGCATGAGGAAATCCAGTCTCCAAGTCCATAGTGATCTGTTCTCATTTCCACTCGGGAATGGGTAACCTCTGAAGCAAACCACCAGATCTCATATGCTCGGCCATCACCTGCTAATAACATAGGCAACGAGCCACAAAATTCGCTATATCTTACCTCATACCACCCCACCAATAGTGTTGTCTCAAATCACAATACATCTTAGTCACACCTAGATGGATAGAATATTTGGAATAATGGGTCCCCTCCCAGATCAACCTAATCCAATAACCACTCTCGGCATACAAACTCAGCCCCCAATTCTCAAAACTCTATCTGAATCAAGTGAGGCTTCCTTAACCTCCCCACTCAACATCTTATCTCGAATCAACCTTAATCCAACATCATCAAACTGATGAGCTCGAATCTGCTCTATCAAAAAAGATCTAGCATCCACAAATGCCAAAACACCCCCCCCCCCCCCGATATTGAAATATCAAGCCTAACTATCTAGTTAGCTAAAAAATGAATCTCTAAGGCCAAAAGCCTTTCCTGGATCAAAAGATGCGTCGAGCTACCCATGTTAGTTGACTTTTGGCTCAAGGCATCCACAACCACATTAGCCTTGCCCGGATGGTAGAGAATAATCAAGTCATAATCTTTAAGCAACCCAAGCCAATGGCGCTGCCTCATATGAAGATCTCATTGGGTAAAGCGGTACTGAAGGCTACGATTATCTGAAAGATCTCACAACGGACTCCATACAAGTAGTGCCTCCATAACTTCAAAGCAAACACAATTTCGCATAACTCCAAATCATAGGTAGGATAATTCCTCTCATAAGTTTTCAAATAATGAGATGCATAAGCAATTACCTTGCCCTTCCGCATTAACACAACACATAAACCACCATCTAAAACATCACCAAAGATAGTAAAACCCATACCGTCCTTGGTCAAAGTCAAGATAGGAGCTGAAGTCGATAAATCCTTGAGCTTTTAAAAGCTCACCTTAGAAGCATTAGACCACTAGATGGAAATCTTTTTCTGAGTCAACTAAGCCGTAATGGAAGAGAAACCATCAACAAAACACTGATAATACCCTGCTAAGCCAATAAAACTTCGAATCTCGATAGGCGAAGTAGGTCTAGCCTAATCACGAACCGCTGCAACCTTAGCTGGATCAACCATAATACCTTCCTTAGTAGCCACATAACCAAATAAAGAAATACACTCCAACAAAAATTTGCACTAAGAGAACTTCGCATTTAACTTTTCATCCCTCAATCTCTAAAGCATAATCCACAAATGTTCCTCATGCTCAACCTCACTCTTGGAATAAACCAAGATATCATCTATAAATATCATAACAAAGAAGTCAAGATATGGTCGAAACACCTGATTCATCAACTCTATGAACAAGGCAGGGGAATTGGTCAACCCAAAAGACATGACCAAGAACTCATAATGACCATATCGAGTCTGAAAAGCTATCTTCAAAAAATACGAAGCTCTAATCCTCAACTGGTGTTAACCAGACCTCAAATCAATCTCCGAAAACACCATAGCACCCTGAAGCTGATCAAACAAATCATCGATGTAAGAAAGAGAATAGTTATTCTTAACCTTCACCTTATTCAACTATCGATAATCAATAAACATCCACATAAACCCATTCTTTCTCTTCACAAACTAGACAGCTACACCCCAAGGTGAAACACTAGGTCGAATAAATCCCTTATCCAACAACTCCTACAACTGATCCTTCAGTTTCTTCAATTCTATTGGGACCATCCTATAAGGAGGAATAGAAATGGACTTGGTTCCCGACTCAACATCAATAATAAAATTAATATCTCGATCCGAAGGCATACTAGGCAAGTCCACAACGAACACCTCTATAAACTCATGGACAACACGGACAGAATCCAAGGAAGGAGGAAAAACAACACTGGTGTCATGAATACGAGCCAAGTAAGATAAACATCCCCTCTCAACCAATTTACAAGCCTGAACATAAGATATAATCCTCTCAGGATCCAAATGAAGTAAACCCTTCCAAGCCATCCTTGGCACACCCAACGAAGCTAATGTCACGGTCTTAGTAAAATAATCTAAGACAACATGATAAGGAGCCAAGAAATCCATACCCAAAATAATCATCAAAATCAACCATATCTAACATAAGCAAGTCTACTAAAGTCTCATGCCAGCAAAAGTCACAACACAATATCAATACACTTGATCCACCACTAAAGAATCACCTACTGGGATAGATACATGAATAGGAATGGAAAGAGGCTCATTAACATAATCAAAATCCAAAGAAAAATGCACAAACATATAGGAAAAAATCAATCTAGGATCAAATAATACAGATGCATGTATGAAATAAATGGAACAGTCTCTTAGATCACAGCATCTGAAGCCTCGACCTTGGATCTGACCGAAATAAAATAACGCTACCCACGACTACAAATTGGCTGAGTAGCCCCACAACCACCACTGCAGGCTCTATCATTTCTACCTCTTGCACCTTTGGTAGAACCCCTACCTCTCACAGCTGAAATAGAAGTAGCTCTAAACACACGGTAAGAACAGTCCTTATCCACATGGCCAATCTCATCATGCACATAGCAACCTCTATAACCAGTCTCAATAAGAGAAAGTACTACTGATCCCGAATGGCTACCTTGAACTGCTGAACTAGAATACATATCAGATGAACTCAATAAAATCACCTACACTGGCCTACCATGATATCCATAAGAACCATTAAAATCTCTTTCTCGATAGGTCAGACTCCTGAACTCACCAAAATGATGCACCCTCTTGGCGCCTCCCTGAGATGCACAAAAAATACCCTCTGTCATCTTATCTTGATCCATAATACTCTAAAGAGTATCTCCAAGCACAACCATCTGAGACGTAGCCAACTGAGGAGATTAGACCTGCTAAAAAATCTGCCATCCATCAACTTTATCGAATCGCTCTTTAAGATCATTCCACACAGAGGATGTATCTGAAGAGCATACAATTCCACTCAACAATTTCTTCGAAACACAGTTCATATTCCATGACAAGACAATTGCATTACAACGATTGCATTACAACGCTCCCATAGATCAGCTAGATTTGGACCAAAACTTGCTCTTCTGCATGTGCCATTGATGAATCCCAACTTGTTTCTTCCAAGTATTGCAATCTTCACCGATCGACTCTAGAAAGAGTAGTTTTCAGATCCTGTCAACTGTATAGAAATTAACACCACTCTAGAAGTATCCTACTGATTGAGATACAATGGATGATTGTGCTTTAATTTTTTCGACAGAGTATTATCGACTTCCACCGCGATTGCTGTCTAAATTGTTTCCTTCGATCTCTTCTTCAAATCAGCTTACACAGACCATATTATTGGCCTTAGGCTCTGATACCATGAAGCTAAACAGAATTTGTGTGCTATCCGCTAAGAGAGAAGATAGAGAGTAAGAGAGAGAAAGAGAGGAAATTGATTCCCTAACTCATGCTAAGCAAAACAATAACCGTCTCTGTATTGAACTTTCTAGAATAAATGCATTCTTCTCCCTTATATACATGCTACATTCTCACACTATTGACAGTTATACATCACTAACTAATCAACTAGATTACTAAATAATCACCAATTAGTCAAATCTATATTAACTAACTCTTGTGCCAGTTGTACAATACAATCAAGTTACAGCTCCTGTTCCATTATGTTCCACATTGCATCACATTTTAATGATGACAACTTTGTTCCATAGTTTGAGGTTTAATAAATTCAGACCACCAGTAGTCTTAAGAGTGCATATTTTATCCAAAGCCACAAATGCTTTCTTAGTAATAGTATTTGTCCCTCACCAAATATAGCTCTTGAACTAAGTTTGTATTGATTTCATCACATTAACAAGTATCACAAACAATTGTGCTCAAGACGCTTGAATGCTAAAAAGCACTGATCTAATAAGATGTACTCTCTCAGCATAGGAAAGTTTCTTGGCTATCTGTGAAGATACTTTGGCAAGTACTTGATCAATCAAAGGCTGCCATTACATAATAGTAAGTTTCTTAATAGAGAGAGGTACTCCAAGATATTTAAAAGGAAGTTCTCCATAATTATATCCTAACTACAATAGAATTTGAGCTTTCTCTGCATCTGAACACCTATAAAATATAAAACACTCTTGGATAAGTTGGCTTGCAGATAAAGTAAAGGTGATGGTTTTTCATGTAATAAGGTGACTGATACAATATCACCTCTAGAGAATAAAAGTAAATCATTTACAAAGCTGAAGTGTGTGATCTTGAATTTACCACGGAGAGGGTGATACTTAAATTGTTTAAGCACCTCCAATCTGTTCAAATTCCTACTCAAATACTCCATTACCAGTGAAAAAAGAAAAATGGATATGGGATCCCCTTGCCTGAGATCTCTTATAGTTTTAAAAAGCCTTGTAAGTTCTCTGTTAATCATGATAGAGTAAGTCACTATGGTCACACACTGCATAACCCAACCATTAGTAGGAAAGTCTATTCCTGAAATCACCCATTCTAGGAAATTCCAATCCACAGAGTCATAAGCGTTTTGAATGTCCACCTTGATCATATACCTTGGTGATATATGTTTCCTACTATAAAACTTCACTAGTTCATGATCAATTATGATATTATCAACCACTTTTCTACTTGGTATGAAACCATTACCTTGATCATATACCTTGGTGATATATGTTTCCTACTATAAAACTTCACTAGTTCATGAGCAATTATGATATTATCAACCACTTTTCTACTTGGTATGAAACCAACTTGAGTTTCTAAGATCACGGATGCTATCACATGATTAATTCTATTAGTAAGCACCTTGCTATAAGCTTGTACACAATCGAACAACATGCAATGGGGTTGTATTGCTTAACACTTGTAGGATTAGGCACCTTTGGCAACAAGGTTACTGTAGTACAATTTACTTCCTTGAAAGAAAACTCTTTCACAGTTGCAATAACTATAGGGGGATTAAGTTATTGAGTCACTCTATGAAGATTTGGGAGAGAGTGGTCGAGGCGAGGCTGAGACGGTTATTGTCTATTTTGGAAAACTAGTTTGGGTTTATGCCTGGCCGTTCGACAACAGAGGCAATTCACCTGGTACGGAGGTTGGTGGAACTGTATAGGGAAAGAAAGAAGGACCTGCACATGGTGTTTATCGACCTGGAGAAGGCATACGACAAAGTCCCCAGAGAGGTACTTTGGAGGTGCTTGGAGGTGAGTGGAGTCCCACAGGCATATATCAGAGCAATTAAGGACATGTATAAGGGAGTAAAAACTTAGGTGAGGACGACGGGAGGAGACTCAGAGCATTTCACCGTCTTGACAGGATTACATCATGGATCTACTCTTAGTCCTTTTTTGTTTGCTTTGGTGATGGATGTGTTGACGCGGCGTATTCAAGGGGAGGTGCCATGGTGTATGCTTTTTGCGGATGATATAGTTCTAATTGACGAGACTCAAGGGGGTGTGAATGATAAATTAGAGGTGTGGAGACAAACCCTGGAGTCTAAAGGGTTCAGGTTGAGCAGAAGCAAGACAGAGTATTTGGAATGCAAGTTTAATGACGTAAGGATGAAGGATGAGGTGGTAGTGAAGCTGGAATCATAGGTGGTATGTAAGAGGGATAGTTTCAAGTATCTCGGGTCCGTGATCCAGGGTAACGGGGAGATTGACGAGGATGTCTCGCACCGTATTGGGGCGGGATGGATGAAGTGGAAGCTCGCGTCGGGGGTGTTATGTGATAAGAAGGTGCCGCCCAAGCTTAAAGGCAAATTCTACAGGGTGGTAGTCCGTCCGGCCATGTTGTATGGAGCGGAATGTTGTCCAGTTAAGAATTCCCACATCCAAAAAATGCAGGTGGCAGAGATGCGGATGTTGCGCTGGATGTGTGGGCTGACTGGAAGGGATAGAGTTCGGAATGAGATTATCAGGGAGAAGGTTGGTGTGACTCCAGTGGAGTGCAAGATGCGGGAAGTCCGATTGCCCTGGTTCGGACACATGAAGAGGAGAGGCATGGATGCCCCGGTTCGTAGGTGTGAGCAGCTAGCGTTGGATGGTTTTAGGCGGGGTAGGGGTAGGCCGAAGAAGTACTGGGGAGAGGTGATTAGGCGGGACATGGAGCAGTTACAGCTCACCGAGGACATGACCCTAGATAAGAAGGTATGGAGGACGCGAATTAGGGAAGAGGACTAGGTCCAGTTGGGGTCGCTAGTGTAGGGAATTACTTGCTGGGGGTAGTATCCTGGTTATGATTTTCGTGTTCCTTGTCCCTTGTTTTAGTATGAATCTGGGTGTTTTCCTCTGTTTTCCCTCTGTTTTCTTTCTATTTTATTTTTCTTTTACTTATAGCTGTCGTATTTATGTTATGGATGTTATGTTGTGTAATATTGTAACCCTGTTCGGTGCTTTACTTTGTATTTGTGTGGTATCTGGTGTTTTGTGTCTTGAGCCGGGGGTCTATCGGTAACAACCTTTCTACTTCTTTAGAGGTAGAGGTATGAACTGCGTACATCTTACCCCCCAGACCCCACCAGGTGGGAATACACTGGGTTTGTTGTTGTTGTTGTTGTTTTGTATTATATACATCTACTTTGGGTGCCTTGTCATCCTCAATTGAATGTAAACCGACATAAACTTCTTCATTAGTCACTTCTGTACACAAGGCTATTGAACATTATTTAAAGTTGGACTTCTCTTCATGATAGTTTTACTGAGTACACTGGTATAAACAATAGCTGCACCCATGAAGGATTTGTAAAAGGAGATTATTTCATTATTGATAGCTTCAGAATTCCCCAATTTCATCCTAGTATCTCTAGTGAGTTCAACAATTTATTTTTTGTCTCTTCTCCCCTTAACCACATTAGTAAAATATTTTATATTAGAATCACCTAATTTCATTCACAGGGCTCTTAATTTTTTATATTGGAGGCTTTCCTAAATGCCATACCATTTTTCAAGTTGAAGCGGCAGTTCCTTCTCATCCTTTGCACAACCATCAAGGTAACTACTGGTCAGTTGCTGCTGAATGTTGGTCAAGGCATCTCTAATAGATTCTATCTTCTCAGTAACTCCTCCATATTGTTTATTGTTCAGCTGTCTTAAAGGTTGCTTTAAGTTTTTCAATTTTTGCCAGACACATTTAAGTGCATTGCCTATCAATCTACTTTGCCAACTTCTTTAGACTATGATGGTAAACATATCATGCTGAGTCCATATACTAAAGAACCGAAATAAGGTTTTAATGTTGGTAAGTTGAAGTTGCATTTCCATCACAAGAGGGGAGTGGTCAGTTATGTATGGCAACCTGATGTCAAGGATTAAGTGGTCATATTTAAGCATTCACTCATCATTTCTTAGGTCTCTATCAAGTTTACTATAGATACTGGATGTACCAAATTGCTTGTTGCTCCATGAGTAGTAGAGACCCTTCCAAAGAATCCCACTTAGCATTAGGTTATGAACACAATCTCCAAAATCTTGAATCTCTACTCTAGTAACTATTGCACCTCCTAGTTGATCTTAGCTTTGCAAAATGGTATTAAAGTCATCTCTTACGAGCCATGGCTTAGTGATTTGAGTAGAAAAATGTCTGAATTCACTCCATAAAACCTTCCTCAGCTCAATGGAATTAAAACCATAAACTACAGTCATACAACATACTATTTACTTGTCCTTGCTTAAAACTTGACAATGAATGTATTGAGCATTTTGCTAAATCAATTTGACCTCATATACAACTTCATCCCAGACAACCCATACTCTACCATTGACAACACTAGCATAATTATGAACAAAACACTAGTCAGGTATTAAGGCAATTGCTACTGTCGCTACCTTATTTTCTTTTACTCTAATTTTTACTAAGCCTACAGCTTTATATGATTATCCTTAATGTACTTATTCAACTCCCTCTGCTTATTATTTTTATTAATACCTTGATCATTCCACACTAACCAAGACACTAGAGAGTAGAAGAAGGTCCATCACTTTCACCTTCATTTTGTGGTGAATTATAAGCCAACACAACCAAGTTAGTTTATAAAGCCTCAAAACCATTTCTTGTGACCACTGATATAACTTGAGCATAACTTTTTGAGGCACTACTTTCAGCCACATTCTTCCCCTTGATGCCATGCTTACTATTATCTGTAATAGGTGTAAAAACTTCAGTTGAGTCAGGTGAAACAATCAATGTTCACAGGAGCTTGTTGCATCACCTTCTTTGCCTGAGGTTGGTGAATACCAGATTATGCTACTTCCCTAGGCAACCAAGCAGGTATTAATTTTGGTTGGGGTTTAGGAGGTTGAGGTGGTTTTGCTTTAGGTGAAGGGGTGCTGAGATATTTTCTTTAAACATTAATCCCTACCGTCCTACAATCTTAACAATACTCTAGTTTCCAATCAAATAGGATAGGCTGTTTGAAAGTTTGACCTTGTGCATCCATAACTGTAACCTCATTAGGGATCGACTTAGTGACATCAACCTCAATTAGAATCCTTGAATGTGAGATCTTAGTTTGCTTAGATGTACACTCATCAGCAAACAAAGGTACCCCAGTAACACCTACAATCCGACTAAGAGAGTCACAACTCCAGCAATTCAAAGGCAATTTAGGTAAGGTCACCCACAGACATATTTCTGTAAGAAATTCAGTGTCAAGGTGAGGGCATCTATTGCTTCAAAATCAGAGGTTTACTATTAATACTATAAGGCCCTGTAAATAGGATCTCTTTCATATCCGCTTCCAGTTGTAATTTGTTATCTCCTACAATATGGGTACGTAGAATTTGTATAATAGAATAACAACTTTAACTCTTGATAACAAGAACACAATGAAGTTGAACAAATACCCTCAACACAAGATCAAAATGATCTTTCAAAGAGGTGTATTTTTTCCTTTTCTTTTTCAAAAAGTAGATGAAACAGAAAGTTGTTAAGGCCAAGTCGTCCGAATTCACGGACTTTCCTTAAGGAAATAATTCCCCTCACTGTACCCGAGGTTGTGGAATCTTCCTCCCAGGATAAAATGGCCTTCAATCCGACTATAGCGGTACCTCAAATAGGCGGATTCTTCGAACACACTCACGGTTAGAATGATCACACTTAGAGTATTTTTAAGACAAGAAGAAGAAGTTTGTAATCTGAAAATTTCTGTACAAAACCTGTGGATGAAACCAGGTTTATATAGCCATAAGATGCTTCTTTGTTAAGGTGGCAACAGTTCAAATTAGAGGTGTGTCTGTTCTGAAAAATGCATGGCTGCAGTATTTATTATTGCTGAAACAGTCTGCAGTAATTTGCTGAAACAACACACCTTTTCACGAAACAGTGTGTATTTTCGTTGAAGAGTTGCAACTTTCTGAAGCAACAATCTGAAACAGTGCAACCCTCTATAACAGAAGCAACAATCAGTTTAAACAGTGCAACCTTTCTGTTTGAAATACTGCAGCAGTTCAGTTAGCAGTGCCACTGTTACTGCGTATATATGGAGTTCTGAAAATCTGCAATAAATACTGCATTTTTTTCCTTGGCATTCTTTGGAATTCAAATAAAGTTTTTCCAAAAATAAAGATCTTATCAATCGACCAAATCCAAATCCAAATCCGAAGCCGAGCCGAGTGAGCGACGACGACGACGGCACGAGGCATCTCTATTTCCTTGCCTCACTTACCATGTGAAGTAAGTGTTTCACTTTATAAACACTTTAAATTTCTCTTCTTCCACCAATGTGGGAGAAGAGTAAACTTTCCAATTTAAAGAGTACACTTTCCAATTTGGGTGTCTCCTTCCCTTCACTTGATTTTTCCATTTTCCATTCAACACACTATGAACCCAACAATCCCCCACATGAATGGGGAATGGCTATTTTTTCGTAAAAAGTTTACGGACAGTATGTGATCATCAAGCAAAGACTGATTGCATCTGGATAAGTGGGTTTCCCTTTGAACTTTCTGTAGTGAACATGTATCGGATGCACTCGGTCAATCGGTAGATTTGATATATTTGAACCGTCGAGCTTTAATGTACACCTAGACAACACATGTCACACAACCAGCCTTTTACCGTTTATGGTTCTTATGGTTTTGTTCTTTTCAGCCATGAACACATCCTGGTTTTCATGAGAGCTTAGAGAATAGGCCTTTACTAACATTCTCTTTGAAGCGGCTTCCACTTCGCCCTCACATAGGTGATTTCTAAATGTTTCAATCCTTTAGATTGAACTATTTGGTCAAATATGCCAAATTTAGATAATCATTAAAAGATTTTTCACCTTGAGTCTTATCCTTGTTTACTATACATTGTCTACATCATGAGAATGAGTTGGGTAAATGACAATGTTGAACCTGTCAGACATAACTTTGTTTGATCTCCTTGAACCTAGCTCTTGGGATCTCCAGTCTGCTAGGTAGAGTTACCGCCATGCTGACTTGTCCTAGGCCTTAAACCCATTCCCTTGGATTTCCTTTCTACTCCTTCTCTAGATAGGCCTTTTGTAAGTGGATCCGACACATTATCCTTTGACTTTACATAGTCTATAGTGATAATTCCACTAGAGAGAAGTTCTCTAACGGTATTATGTCTTCGACGTATGTGACGAGACTTACCATTGTACATCATGCTCCCTGCCCTACCTATTGCCGCTTGGCTATCACAATGTATACATACTGGTGCCACTGGCTTGGGCCAATAAAGAATATCTTCTAAGAAATTCTGGAGCCATTCTGCTTCTTCACCGATTTATCTAATGCGATAAATTCAGATTCCATTGTAGAGCGAGCGATACAAGTCTGTTTCGATGATTTCCAAGAAACTGCTCCTCCACCAATAGTAAATACATATCCACTTGTGGATTTTACTTCGTTCGATCCGGTGATCCAATTTGCATCACTATATCTTTCAAGTACTGCGGGATATTTATTATAATGCAAAGCATAGTCTTGAGTGTATTTAAGATAACCCAAAACTCTTTTCATTGCATCCAGTGAGTTTTGTTGGGATTACTCATGTACCGACTTAATTTATTGATAGTGCATGCTATGTCTGGTCGTGTACAGTTCATTATATACATTAATCATCCCAATACTCTTGCGTACTCCAATTGAGAATTACTTTCACCTTCATTTTTCCGAAGTGCAAAGTTCGCATCCAATGGAGTCTTGGCAATATCGAATTCCATATACTTGAACTTGTCAAGTACGTTTTCGATATAATGAGACTGTGACAGTGCTAACCCTTGTGGAGTTCGATGGATTCTTATACCTAAAATCACATCTGAAACTCTGAGGTCTTTCATATCAAACTTGCTCTCGAGCATTCGTTTGGTTGCATTTATTTCACAAATGTCTCTACTGATGATCAACATATAATCCACATATAAACATGCAATGACTTAGTGATTTGGTGTGTCCTTAATATATACACATTTATCACATTCATTTATCTTGAATCCGTTTGCCAACATGGTTTGGTCAAACTTTGCATGCCATTGCTTAGGTGCTTGTTTTAGTCCATAAAGTGACTTAACAAGTTTACACACCTTATTTTCTTTTCCTGGAACCACAAAACCCTCAGGTTGTTCCATGTAGATTTCTTCCTCCAACTCTCCGTTTAGGAATGCGGTTTTCACATCCATTTGATGGATTTGAAGATCATATACTGTCGCCAAGGCAATTAACATTCGAATTGAGGTTATCCTTGTCACTGGAGAGTATGTATCAAAGTAATCAAGACCTTCTTTTTGGTTGAAGCCTTTTACTACAAGTCTTGCCTTGTATTTGTCAATAGTACCATCCGTTTTCATTTTCCTTTTGAAGATCCATTTAGAACCTAAAGGTTTATTTCCTGGAGGAAGATCAACCAATTCCCACGTATGGTTACTTAAGATTGAATCAATTGACTGCCTCTTTCCAAAAGGATGAGTCTGATGACGACATCGCTTCTTTAAACGTTCGAGGCTCATTTTCTAAGAGAAATGTTACAAAATCCGATCCAAATGAATTTGACGTTCTTTGACGTGTACGACGTCTTGGATTTTCTTCATTATGTATATTCTCACTTGGTTCATCACGGGGTCGTTTAGATCCTCTACTAGACTGTTCATGTCTAGTTTTACACGGATAAATGTTTTCAAAGAATTCAGCATTATCTGATTCAATTACCGTATTTTCATTTATATCCGAATGTTCGGATTTATGAACCAAAAATCGACATGCTTTACTGCTTTTAGCATATCCTATTAACATGCAGTCCACCGTTTTAGGTCTTATCTTAACCCTTTTAGGTATAGGAACTTGAACCTTTGCTAGACACCCCCACACTTTGAAATATTTCAAGTTGGGTTTCCTTTCTTTCCATTTTTTGTAAGGAATTGATTGTGTCTTACTATGGGGAACTCTATTGAGTATACGATTGGCCGTAAGGATAGCCTCCCCCATAAGTTTTGCGGTAAACTAGAACTTATTAGTAAGGCATTCATCATTTCCTTCAAAGTTCGGTTTTTCCTTTCCGCAATTCCACTAGATTGAGGTGAATACGGGGCCGTAGTTTGATGGATTATTCCATTCTCTACACATAATTGCGCAAAGGGAGATTCATATTCTCCGCCCCTGCCACTTCTTATCATTTTGATCCTTTTGTCTAACTGATTTTCAACTTCAGTTTTATATTGCCTAAACGCATCTATTGCTTCATCCTTACTATTTAGCAAGTAGACATAACAATATCTAGTGCAATCGTCAATAAAAGTTATGAAGTACTTTTTTCCACCACGTGATGGTGTTGACTTCATATCACAAATGTCAGTGTGTATTAAGTCTAAGGGATTGGAATTCCTTTCAACAGACTTATAAGGATGCTTAGCATACTTTGATTCTACACACGTTTGACACTTAGATTTATTGCACTCAAAATTTGGCAAAATTTCTAAGTTAATCAGTTTTCGTAACGTTTTGTAATTAACATGGCCTAAACGTTCATGCCATAAATTTTAAGACTCAAGCAAGTAAGAAGAATTTGAATGTTTATTCATTTCAACAGTCATTTCATCTTATAAAGGCCTTCCTCGAGATAGCCTTTTCCTACATACATTTCTCCTTTGCTAACTACTATTTTTCCAGAAACGATTACACATTTGAAACCGTTTTTATCTAGGAGTGAAATAGAAATTAAGTTCCTACGTAACTCCGGAACATATAACACATTATTCAGTGTCAAAACCTTTTCAGATGTCATCTTTAGGCAAACGTTTCCTATTCCCTCCACCTTAGCAGTCGCGGAGTTGGCCATGTAAATTGTTTCTTCCGCTTGAGCCGAAGCATATGTAGAGAACAACTCTTTGCTTGCGCAGACATGACGTGTGGCCCCTGAATCCATCCACAAAGCGCGTGGATTGCCGACCATGTTGCATTCCGTGAACATAGCACACAGGTCATCATAATCCTTGTTGGACTCAATCAGATTCGCTTGGTCCTTTTTCTTCCCTTTTTTTGTGGCTCGATAGTCTGTTGATTTGTGGCCAACTTTGCCACAGTTGAAGTACTTTCCCTTAAACTTTTTCTTGGGATGATTGCTTCCATGTTCAACATTCTTTCTTTTCTTCGAGTTGTTTTGGCCATCTTCTACAATATGTGCTCCACTCATTGTAGAATTTCTCTTTGACCTTCTTTCGGCAGCTTTATTGTCTTCTTCAATACGAAGTCGGACAATAAGATCTTCAACGGTCATCTCCTTGCACTTATGCTTTAAGTAGTTTTTGAAGTCTTTCCACAAAGGTGGTAGCTTCTCAACTATTGCTGCTACTTGGAAAGCATCATTCACAATTAAACCTACAAAACAGTTTATGAAGTATTATGAACATTTTTAATTTGTTCAACTAAGGTATTTTTCAAAATTATACCTTCTGCTAGGAGATCATGTATGATGACTTGCAACTCCTGTACTTGATAGACAACAGATTTGCTATCAATCATTTTGAAGTCCAGGAATCGTGCAACAAGGAATTTCTTAATTCCCGCATCTTCCATTTTATATTTCCGTTCAAGTGCCTCCCACAGTTCTTTTGATGTCTTGGTTCCACTATAGACATTATAGAGGTCATCTTGGAGACCACTCAGAATATAGTTCCTGCAAAGAAAATCTGAATGTTTCCAAGCTTCTACAATAACGAAGCGGTCCTTGTCTGAGGTTCCCTCGGGTACCTCGGGAGCATCTTCGCTAGTGAACCGTTGTAGACATAACGTGGTGAGGTAAAAGAACATCTTTTATTGCCACCGCTTGAAGTCGATGCCAGAAAATTTTTTGGGCTTCTCCGCCGGGGCCATCATTGGCGGAGCATTTGTGCGACTTGATGTGGCAATATTAGTTGCCCCCATAGACGTTGTCGCATCCATCATTTGACTTTCAGTTGTCATTTTTCCTGTCACCACAAGACAGAAAAATGAGTATTTTTCAGAATACTATTAATAAAGTTAAATAACTTTACAACTTTTCCTTCTTGTTTCTAATTAACGATGAAGTTTTTATAACTTCAAATCATCAATCGAGTGAACTTCAACTTTTGATGAAGATTTTATGTCTTCTAATCACAAGTTAAATTCAGACGGAGTAGAAAGCATAAGCTTTAATCTCCAAAAACAAGTTATACAGATTCTGTAGGTTATTTCCTTAAGATTGTTATCTCCTACAATATGGGTACGTAGAATCTGTATAATAGAATAACAACTTTAACTCTTGAGAACAAGAACACAATGAAGTTGAACAAATACCCTCAACACAAGATCAAAATGATCTTTCAAAGAGGTGTATTTTTCCTTTTCTTTTTCAGAAAGTAGATGAAACAGAAAGTTGTTAAGGCCAAGTCGGCCGAATTCACGAACTTTTCTTAAGGAAATAATTTCCCTCACTGTACCCGAGGTTGTGGAATCTTCCTCCCAGGATAAAATGGCCTTCAATCCGACTATAGCGGTACCTCAAATAGGCGGATTCTTCCAACACACTCACGGTTAGAATGATCACACGTAGAGTATTTTTAAGACAAGAAGAAGAAGTTTGTAATCTGAAAATTTCTGTACAAAACCTGTGGATGAAACCAGGTTTATATAGCCATAAGATGCCTCTTTGTAAAGGTGGCAACGGTTCAACTTAGAGGTGTGTCTGTTCTGAAAAATGCATGGCTGCAGTATTTATTATTGCTGAAACAGTCTGCAGTAATTTGCTGAAACAACACACCTTTCCACGAAACAGTGTGTATTTTCGTTGAAGAGTTGCAACTTTCTGAAGCAACAATCTGAAATAGTGCAACCCTCTGTAACAGAAGCAACAATCAGTTTAAACCGTGCAACCTTTCTGTTTGAAATACTGCAGCAGTTCAGTTAGCAGTGCCACTGTTACTGCGTATATATGGAGTTCTGAAAATCTGCAGTAAATACTGCATTTTTTTCCTTGGCATTCTTCGGAATTCAAATAAAGTTTGTCCAAAAAAAAAAGATCTCATCGATCATTTGACCAAATCCAAATCCAGATTTGAAGCCGAGCGAGCAACGTCGACAACGGCACGAGACATCTCTATTTCCTTGCCTCACTTACCATGTGAAGTAAGTGTTTCACTTTATAAACACTTTAAAGCTCTCTTCTTCCACCAATGTGGGAGAAGAGTAAACTTTCCAATTTAAAGAGTACACTTTCCAATTTGGATGTCTCCTTCCCTTCACTTGATTTCTCCATTTTCCATTCAACACACTATGAACCCAACATATAGTACCCTACATCATGATACCCTACATCATGATAGTATATCATTATGGAGCAGCAATACAAGTTCAAGTTTGTGATATATACAGTTTCATATAATTATAGCATGGCATGTCCCAAATAACATATAATACCAACGAATGTCACCATTTAGTTTCCTCCTGTTCTTGTTCCAGCTTTTCTATCTTCACCACAGGTATTCATTAACCAATTCAGGGAGAATGTAATTCAACATCATTTCATTTGTTGCAACTCGATTACCAGTAAATAAATTCATCCATGGGTTCACCTTGGTTTCAGCCTCAAGAGAAGCTTTTACCCCGACATTTTTTCCCTTATTCTCCAGATTGGTACTAAGAACATCCACTCGAGTACTGCTCAATGGAACAGTGGGTGTTGAGCTACACTCCCCATTGCAGATGAATGTACTGTTCCTTAAACTACTTCAGGACTCCAATTTAAGCTCCTATTAGTAGAATTCGACGTACCTGCTTGGTCAGTGCTCCATAACCCCAAATTCATCGTTCTCAACAAATCGTTATTCGTTGGTGCTTCACTAGCTTGCAGACAAAGGTCCTTCAACTGAGATCCAGCATGCTTCGAGCTTTTCGAGTTCCCAAAATGTGTAATTAGCTTCTTCCTTGGTCTCCCCCATCGACTCTTGCCTTTAATTTTATTTTATTTGACTCCTACATTAAAATAGTTATTTAATTCATTTATTTAATTTATAAAATTAAGATAATCTTTTTTCTTTCTTTCCTTAATAGTAAATAATTACTTCCTCCGTTTTAAATTATTTGGCATGTTAATTTTTTGGTTAACTCTTAAAGAGAAATTAATAAGGAATGTAAATTGACTAATATAATTTTATTTAATTTTAATTAGATAAATTTTCTTCAATTAATATTGATATAGTTTTAAAAAAAATTAATTATGCCTTGAATACTTAAAAATGTAAACTACTGTCGGATAAAATGAAAAGAATGTAATACTCAAATCAAAAAGGATCCAAGTGTATCATTGAGATCTGAGTGTCTCTCTTCTTTTTTTTCACAAGTCAAACTTCTACATTAATTTTAATCTGAAGATTTAATAATAAGCAATATTTAATTGATTTTGTGGTTGTCACGAAGTTGATTTTTTTAATTTGAAGATTCTCCAATGAGCAATATTTAATTAATTCTATATTTTAAAATAGAAATTTATATGGCAAGTAGTACTTCATTTGTCTATTTTTATTTATCAATTATATTAAAAATAAATGATCAATAATACTTATTCAATTTAAAAAATCTATCGATAATTTATCTATTGGAATCTAATTTATTTTTTATATTTAATACTATTTACTGCTCAATATATTTTCTAAGGTATTAAATTTATTATATTCAAAAATACTACAATAAAATTATGGGACACTTACAAAAAATAACATATTTCAATAAAATGCATAAATCTATAACTCTAATCACATTCTTTAGTTACAACCTTTCCTCAAATCTCACATATAATGGGAGATTTAGTGCACGAAATTTATTTTTTTTATTTTTAATTATTATATTATTATTAGTAACGCTCTCTAGGACTGTCCAAAATCGAACCGCAACTGATAAGTCAATCACAAATTTCTCTTATTGAATTATTGATATTGAATTATCGGATTAGTGGCTGAAAAATGAATTAAAATTTATAGTTATGATTTATCGATGTGGGAATGAATTACTCAATTTTCTTATTGAGTAAACCATTAATCCATTAAGAACTATTATAATTAATTTTTATAGTTATCTATATATTTTAAAGTACCTAATATTTACCCCAAAGTGTCATTTAATATTCTACCTCTTCTTAAAATTGATCAAATTAAAACGTTGCTCCTTAAAGATCAAGCCAAAACAAATTATTTTACTCTCTATTTTGGACTTCTGATCATGACAAGAGAGCTACATGTTTTATTAGCTAGCTCACATGCATCATAGTTATATGACTTGATACGATTGCGAGTTGAATTTTTTTTCTGATCTACTAACTCGTTAGTCTGGAGTTTGGACCATATTAAATTAATCTTTATGTCTAAGATATAAATATATATACTTGAAGTATATATGATTAATATTTGTTAAATAAATACTTATGTGTATGCATCCTCAAAATTTAAATTTTTATATATTTTTCACTGTGATTTAAATTACAGAATTATAAACTTAGGTAGACTAGGAAAAATAATTTTGTGGTAGATCAATATATTGGTGACTAAAATTGTGAAAGTAAAAGAAGGGAGCATAAAATGGTTGAGCTAATACACTGTCCGTTAACCGTCTGATAATTATTAGTCCGAATCAAACCAATCAATATTTTATTGATTGACTAGTGGATTAGTATATTTAAAAGTCAATATCTGATAAGTCGAACCGTTAAGCATATTTGTCAATCCTACCCACTGATAAGCAGCCCGAGTCGCTCTCCACAGATCTTGTTCATCTATTTCCCAATATATATATTTGTGCCTTCTATTAAGTCTTATTACTTCAATATAATTCATCAATGGCATCTACCAAAGTTAAAGTCCCAACCATAGATATTTCCAATATAAAACCAAACACTCCAAAATGGGAATCAACAAAAATTCAAGCTTTTGAAGCCTTACAAGAATATGGTTGTTTTGAAGCAAAATATGATAATGTTCGAAATGAAATTAGAGAGGCCATGTTTGCTACTTCAAAAGAAATATTTGAATTTCCTTTAGAGACTAAATTGAAAAATTTATCAAAGAAACCTTTTCATGGCTATGTGGGGATGATTCCAGACTTACCATTGTATGAGACTTTGTGTATTGATGATTTGCTTAATCCTCAAAGTGTTGAAAATTTTGCTAATATATTTTGGCCTCATAGTAATCCTGATTTCTGGTATGTCTACTTCTATCATTATTTAGAAAATTATTTATGTATGATGGAGCAATAGTAAAGTTTATAGAGTCTTAGAACAATGAAAAGGCTATTTATGTGTGATCTATTGAAGCAATAGTAAAATTTATAGAGTCTTGAAATAATGAGAAAATTATTTATCTTTGCTATCTACCGAAGTAATTATAAAGTTTATAGAATCTTGAAACAATGATAAAGTTATTTGTGTGTGATCTATCAAAGCAATTATAAAGTTTATAAAGTCTTGAAACAATGATAAAATTATTTATGTGTGTGATCTGTTGGAGCAATGATAAATTTTATAAGAGTCTTGAAACAACAATGAAATTATGTGTGTAATCTATAGAAGCAATTATAAAGTTTATAGAGTTTTGAAACAACGATAAAAGTTATTTGTGTGTGATCTATCGGAACAATAGTAAAGTTTATTGAGTTTTACAACAATGACAAGATTATTTATGTGTGATCTAATTGAAGCAATAGCAAAATTTATATAGTCTTGAAATAATGGTAAAATTATTTGTGTATGTGATGTATAGAAGCAATTATAAAGTTTATAGAGTCATTGATACAACGATAAAGTTATTTGTGTATGTGATCTATCAAAGCAATAATAAAGTTCATAGAGTCTTAAAACAATTATAAAGTTATTTGTGTGTGACCAATTAGAGCAATAGTAAAGTTTATAGAATCTTGAAACAACGATAAAGTTAATTGTATGTAACCTATTGGATTAGAAATAAAGTTTGGAGGGTTTTGAAACAATGATAAAATTATTTGTGTGTGATCCATTAGAGCAATAGTAAAGTTTATAGAATCTTGAAATAATGATAAAGTTATTTGAGTGTGATTTATTAGTGTAATAATAAAATTATTTTTGTGTGTTCTCTATTGACCTTTTTCTTTTTGTTTGAATATCTATACTAACCTTACATGTGGATTATTTTCGAAAGCAATTTGGTAAGATCCTACTCAAATCCACTTGTGGAATAGGATGCAATGATGAAAAGGATGATTTTGGAGAAATTGGGATTACAAAATCACATTGATGAATTTTTGGATCTCAAATATTTCCTATTTAGACTTACACATTACAAGACATTATCAACTATTAATGGAGGTGAAAATAGTAATCCTGCCGGATTAGCTGACGACACAGATGGTAACATCATTACTATAATATCACAAAATCAAGTCAATGGATTGCAAATCAACAAAAATGATGAGTGGATTGATGTCAATATTTCACCAAATTCTTATGCTGTTTTGGCTGGTGATTCCTTCAAAGTAAGTGGTACTCTTTTCATTTTAATTTGTTTGATAAAAATATGACACTTTCTTTTAGCAATTTTTTACTTCAAATTTACACCTAACATTTTTAAGACTATATGACATTATTTGATTTGATACAGTACTTAAAAAAAGAAAAAATTTTACAATTTGTGATCTAAAATAATCGTTGCAATTTATGATCTAAAACAATCATTAGACATCATTTTATTAAGGATCAGAGTTGAACTTTTATGTTAGATTATTTTGAATTATCCAAGTTATCCGCACCCCCCTACAATGTTATCAGAGCCTACGTTATTTAAAGTTACGGAAGTAGTATGTATTTGAATTTATTTGATTAATTTATTAGATCTACGCTAAAATTAGATTTAGATATCCACCAAAATATCATAAATATTGCTTAGATGAATAAGGAACAAAAATTACAAAAATATACAGAATTAAAACAAATAATATCTGAAAATGTAAAGAATTAAAAATAAGGATAGAAACACTACAGTATAACATAGTTGTCAGAGTTAGTAAAAACTCAATAAATGCACAAAAAGAAGAAATATCAAATTTAGAATCAACAATAGATAGTCTAGAATGTATATATCAACATAACCCATATACGTTTAAATAAAATGAACAAA
Organism: Capsicum baccatum var. pendulum; assembly: GCA_030864225.1. Lineage (NCBI taxonomy): Eukaryota > Viridiplantae > Streptophyta > Magnoliopsida > Solanales > Solanaceae > Capsicum > Capsicum baccatum. The sequence continues at coordinate 271,950,012 of CM061550.1, forward strand.
GAAGAATTTATAATAGACGAAAAAACATATGAAAATCACGAAGGATCACAAATAAAAATAGAATTCTCTAATTTAGGAAGAAGAGATAAGAAAATAGGTGAACACTTATATTTAATGTTAGAAAAAAGAAGAATTAAAATTAGAAGATAAGTTGGCAGCCATGGTAAGAATAGAAAGAGAAAACGAAGAAATGGACAGAAAAAAAGAAAATAGATAAAATAAAACAACAAATCACAGAAGAAATACGAAAAATAGAAGAAACTAAAAATAGTAGGATTGCTGAATTAGAAAAAGAACTACAACTACTAAAAGATTTGTATGAAAAAGGAAAGAAAGAAAAAGAAGTAAAAGATAAAGAACAAAAATTATTAAACAAGATAAATCAATTTAAAGAAAAATTAAAAATTAAAAATAAAGAATCAGAAACCAGTGAATTAGAAATAAATACAATAGATGCTGAAGAAACAGATAATTATGATTCGGAAGATAGTGAAACATATACAGAAATTCTAGAAAAGATAGGAAAACTAGAAATTAATGAAGAACAAGAAGTAATTAATAAAGAAAATCTAGAACTAATAAATACAGAAGTAGATACTCTAGATAAAAATATAATACCTAGTACATCAGAAATAAGAAAACCAATATATAATTACAAAAGTAAGTTTAAAAAATATAATTCAAAGGATGAATATAATAAATGGACACCAAAACAAATAATTAATTATAACTTTTTAGATTTAGACTGTGTAATAGACACAAATAAAACAATACAACTATGGGTAGAATACATGTCAAAACAATTATTAGATAATAAAATAGATACAACAAACACACCAGAATATATAGAAAAGACATTAATAGGAACAATAAAATTATGGTTTTTAAATCTAGCCGAAGAAAGTAAAAATGTATTAAGATCTAATAACAAAATAGAAGGAACATCAACAACTACTAAAATATCACCAACAGAAATATTGAAAAAATATGAAACAAATATAAGAGATGAATTTAGCAGTGTAACAACAGAAGAAGAGCAAAATAAAGAAAAAGATACGAATAGAAATTTAATGTTAAAACTAGCAATATGTAATATGTGCTACATAGATGAGTATACGTGCGCATTTAAAGAATATTATTATAAAGGAACATATAATACAGAAGAAAGTAAAGAAATAAGAAGATTATATTTTAGTAAATTACCTGAACCATTTAGTTTAAAAATAATAAAGAGTTGGGATGAAGCAAAAATAGTGGATACCCTGGGAGCAAGAATAAAATTTTTACAACAATGGTATAGAAATTTATGTGAAAAATATAGAGAAGAAATAAAAATGGAAAAAACATTAATAAGAAATTTAGCATGTTGTAAAGATAAAATATCACCTCAATTTGAATGTGAAGAAAGATATTATAAGAAAAGAAAAAGACATAAGAAATATAAGGAATACAAGAAATCAAAATATAAGTATAAGAAACCAAGAAAAAGATATTATGTAAAAAATTATAAACATAAAAGACCATATAGGAAAAAGAAGTCTATAAAAGAATGTACTTGTTATAATTGTGGAAACTAGGACATTTAGCTAGAGATTGTAAATTACCAAAAAAATTCAAAAAGGAAACAAATATCAAAAATAAAAATAGAAAATACAAAATATATGCAGATAGATTATATAGATTATGAATTAGAAAGTGAAGATAGTATATATGAAATTTCAGAGAATGAAACAGATAATGAAATAGATAGTGATTTTGATAAATCAAATGACTGAAAAAGATATAAAAATGAACCAAATAACTGAAGAAGATATAAAAATAATAACAAAGGAAAAATATTTAAATGAAGAAAGAACTAATCAAAAAATAATATTTGATAATAATATATTTGATGAAATAAAAAGAAAAGAGTTAGACTTAAGTGTAGAAAAATTATTTAAAATACCAACAATAAAAAATATATTTAGTAGAAAAAAGGAAGAATACTACGTAGTAAGTAAAAAAGAACATGTAATAGACTGTAGATATGCAAAAGGAAGAGCTAGTATACCACTAGTAACAAAAAGACTAATTAATAAAGAAATAAACGACATAAAAAGTAAAGACCCAATAAAATATGTACACCTTGGAGGTAGAAAAATATTAATAAAAACATGTTTTAGAGAAGGAATAGATACACCTATAGAATTATATTTAGCGGATGATAGAATTGTAAAACCTATAGAAAAAAGTATAATAACAGTCATAAAAGGAAATTTAATATACCAAAAATTTAAATATATAATAAGTGGAAATTATTCAGTAGCAATAACAGATAAAAATACAGATAAGTCATTAGTATTATATTGGAAAATATCAGGAATAGAACTAACCCCAGGAAATAAAATATTTACAACAAGATGTAAAAATCTATATGTATTAACAACAAAACATAAAATAACAGGAAAAAATAAAACTAATAAAATACAAATAGAAAGTCCTTTTGAATAATTCGTAAAAACAATTGATAATAATGATTATAGTTACAAAAATATAGACATAGAAGAAGATTTAGAAATAATAAATGATAGAATAAGTACATAAAAAAGAATAGCTCATGAAAAAACAGAATCATCAAGCTCATAAAAAAGAACACGTTATGAAACAACTTTAACAGTTAATTTAAATCAATATTACATAATAGGAACAATAAATGAAAAATAATATTTAATACTCTTAAACACAGGACAAAAAGAAAATTATATAGCAAAATATCTAGTAAAAAGTGAAGAAATAAAATCTAATAGTAATATATGCTCAGATCTACCAAAGAGTTTAATAAACATTAAGGATACGACAGAAAAGAAATAATAATAGGAGTTAGAAAAATAAAAATAAAATTTGAAATAAAAGAAGAAATACAAAAAGTAGATATAGTATTAGGAATAAAATGGTTAGAACAAGTAAAATCATACAATATCGAACATACACAATTATCTATAACATATAATAAAGAAACGTTATTCATAAAAAGAACTTTGACATGACATGAAAATATATGTACTTGTAAAAATAATAGTAGAAGGATATTATAATAGGTATTATACACCTATGATAGATACAGGAGCATAAGCTAACTTATGTAGATACAACTGTTTACCAGAAAGTAAATGAGATAAATTAAAAGTACCAATAGTAGTCAAAGGATTTAATAATGAAAGAAGTTTAATTACATATAAAGCTAAGAATATAAAAATACAGATATGGGATAAAATAATAACGATATGCTTTTAGGAATGCTATTTTTAGATGAATTATACCCACATATAATAACTAAAACAGATTGGTGGTTTACAACACCATGTAAACAAAAAGTAAGAGCAAAAAGAGTTATTAATAAAATAAGAAAGAAAACTAATTGGATAAAAGGAAGTGAAAAATTACACAAAAGTTAGAAAATATAAAAAATACAGAAGACATAGTAGAACTAGTTGTATTTTTTATAAATAAAAAAAGAAATAACTATATTTTCAATAGATAAGGTAGAAATAATAAAGAAAAAATTAAGACAATTATATAGTGAAGATTCATTAAAATGATGGAAAAAACATAAAACTACTATAAAAATTGAATTAATAGATAAAAATAGCATAATAACTCAAAAACCATTAACATATAATTTTGACGATTTAAAAGAATTTAAAATGCATATAGATGAATTATTAGAAAAACAATATATACAAAAAAGTAATAGTAAACACAATAGTCCAGCATTTATAGTAAATAAACATAGTGAACAAAAAAGAGGAAGAAGTAGAATGGTTATTAATTATAGAAATTTAAATGCAAAAACTATGACATACAATTATCCAATACCAAATAAGATATTGAAAATAAGACAAATACTAGGATATAACTACTTTATTAGATTTGACTGTAAATCAGGATTTTACCACTTAAAGTTAGATGAAAATTCTAAGGAATTAAACGCATTTACGGTACTACAAGGATTTTATGAATGGAACGTATTACCATTTGGATATAAAAACGCACCAGGTAGATACCAACACTTTATGGATAGTTACTTTAAACAATTACCTAATTGTATAGTATACATAGATGATATACTACTATATACAAAAACTAAAGAGGAACATTTAAAATTATTAGAACAATTTACAGATATAATAGAAAAATTGAGAACAAGTTTAAGTGAAAAGAAAGTCGAAACTATGAAAAACCAGATAGAGTTTTTAGGAATACAAATAGATAAAAGTGGAGTAAAAATGCAACAACATATAGTACAAAAAATAATAAATTCAAAAGAAGAATTATATACAACAAAAAAATTACAATCATTTTTAGGATTAGTAAACCAAGTAAGAGCATATATACCAAAATTAGTCGAAAACCTAAAGCCTTTACAGAAAAAATTAAAAAAGGATGTGGAATATAATTACAATGGAGAAGATAAAAAAACAAGTTCAGAAAATAAAAATACTTTGTAAAGAATTACCAAAATTACAATTCCCATATGAAAATAAAAAATTTACATATATAGTAGAAGCAAACGCAAGTGAATATAGTTATGGAGGAGTACTTAAATATAGATATGAAGAAGAAAAATTAGAACACCATTGTAGATATTATTCAGGAACATTTAATGAAACGGAAATAAAATGGAAAATAAATAGAAAAGAATTATGTTCATTATATAAATGTTTATTAGCATTTGAACCATATATTGTATATAACAAATTTATTGTGAGAATAGATAATACCCAGGTTTGATGGTGGTTAACAAGAAAAATACAAAACTCAATTACGAAGAAGAAAATTCAGAGATTAGTATTGAATATAATAAATTTTACATTTACGATTGAAGTAATCAAGACTGACAAGAATGTTATTACAGATTACATATCAAGAAAAAGCTACTCAAACTGATTTACCAATGGAAGAAGCTGGTGTCAAAGATATCCAAACAAACTTAATATTACAAATGTTTGAACAAATGATGTTATTACAAGAACGAGTTATCACATTAACTACTGAAGTTACAGATGTAAAAGTGTAGGTTGAGCACTATAAAAAATAAGAAAAAGTTATTAGCAAAGATACTGTGCAAGAAGAGCACATTAAAAAATTAGACCTAGAAGATGACGATGGGAAACACCTAAAAACTCAAATTACTAATGAAATTACAGTTACAACTGCAGGTGTAGGAGATGTATCCAAAGGAAAGAATATAGTCACTCAAAATAAACCTGACCCATCAAAGAAAAATAATTATAACCTCAACCAGATATTCTCAAAACTATATACACCAAATATACAAAAACCAGAGTCATCTATACCTCCCCAGATACACACATATTTCGAATCACTCAATCAACAAAAGCAGACTTATAACCATATTACTCGTACATATATTGATAATATTTATACTTTACAAAAATTGTTAAATACAAAATCTATCCAGAGTAAAGATTTAGCAAAACAACACCAAGGATATATTACACAAAAATATCAGAACTATAACAAACTTATTGCTTTGCCTGGCACCAGTGCAAACTTAATTGCTTCATGTTACTATTATGGACTATTATCTACAGTTTACACAATTACTGGAGAAGAGTTAACAGGAATTCCAGATATTCACAAAAGATTTATGGATTATAAAAGGATTACAAAGGGACAGTTATTCTATATCCGTTTCTACTCAGCACCAGCAGAAATATTGTTTGATGAAATAAAACAGACAATTACTGTTGTCAAGATAGGAATGACACAAGATTATATTATCCCTGAAGAAATATGAGAACAAGAAGAGATAACCAAAAATCAGATATCGGACTTCTACCGAAACAAGAGAGTTATTGGATTTAGCAGTATATTGACTGAGTTAGCAAATAATTATATAAATCAAAACCCAGTTTGAATTTACTATAACAGAAATCAATTATTGGTTTACTCTACTTGTAAAAGTATTAGAGAAAATGATAGAGAAGAATAAGAAAATGGGTCATAACGATCCTAAAACAAGAAAAATTACCAGTCACAAGATCTATTACGAAAGGAATTATTTCAGAAGAAGCAATGGATCAATTCTGTAAACAGGTTGGCCAAAGATATGATGACCACATATGCAGCAGATGTAGTGGAAAACACAACTTTATTCTAGATGTGATGCTACAATAGCAAGAAGATAAAAAAAAAAAAAACAAATACAACAAGAAGAAAATAACAACGGATCAATAATAGAGAAATAAAAGACAAAGGAGACAAGTTAGAAAGCGACATATGGAAGAATAGTTAGTTTTTCTTAGCTTATTTTTACGTAAAATGTATAGCATTATTAGAGTGTCATTATTACTCTTGACTTTTTGGCACCTATCATTACTAGTCTTAATAGCCTTTAAGACTTTTTGATTTCTACATTTTGTAAAGTAGTTTTTGTAGAATTATATTAGGACAAGTGTAAAGTAAAATAGTATGCGCGTTTTCATTTTTAGGTTATAAATAGACGAGCATCCGCTCAGATAAAGGGTAAGTCTTCATGAGTTGAAGCAAAACCTTCTCTTGTACACAAAACTTTTGAATTATTTAATAAAAACAGGTATATTTTCAAGAAAAAATTATGAATTATCAAACAGCTATGAAAAAACTAGAATTATCAGATTTACTAGAACAGGTATTTATATGTGTGATTATGAATAGCTAAATTCATAAATTCCTGACAATCATGATATGATAAAATAAGTTCATGTTAGTTACTTTATAGTAGAATTATTCGAAAAATAGCATGTTAAGAAGTTTATTAGCAAAGTGGAAAAGGAGAAAAATCCCTAAGAACTATGCCATCCTAAAGGTGAAACCGGTGAGGCAAGAAAGCCCTGATAGGGGAGTAGCTAGAGTAGAGGCGTTGTTTAAGGGAAAAGTATCCAGATTACCATGCTAATAGTGACCAAAGAACATGTTATTTAAGAATAATCTAGTATATAGTAATCTAAAATGATCATATTTTGTTATGTGTATGATTAAAGGAAATATTTTGAAAAAAACATCATATGAAAAATGAATACTTATTTATCTGACAAAATGGTAGATAAATTTAAAATACTTATTTTGTATATACTTAAGGATATAGAAATTGTAGATATAAGAAAAATCATATTGAAAAAAATATTTGATAAATATTTTATGACTAGAATAAATTACATACCTCACCTACCTACTTGTTCTTACAAATACTTACATACCAAACCTGGACATCAATCATGATAAATTACGTATATTCAGAATATTGGAAAATGGATATGAGAAATATACAATTAATAGAAAACCTAATGAAAACAAATCTAGAAAAATATATGAGAACTAAGGATATAAAATATATAGAATTCCTTAATGAAAATATACAAGAGTTATTAAAATTAAAACAAACAACTAATAAATACTATGATAAAGTATTTAATTACTAGAATCCAATTCCAAGTTATTCGTAGAAACCTAAGCATAATATGAATAATATGACAAGTTATATATATGATGAAACTAAGATACATATTTTATATATCATAAAAGACTTAGAATTAGAAGACATAAAGAAAATAATATGGGAAAAAATATTTGATTTTGAAGATGAGTTACTAAGTACTAATTGGATAGAAGATGAATTAGAAAATATAGATTTCTATGGTAGAAATAATTCAGATAGTTATTATTCAGATGGATATTATATAGATTAAAAATATTAGAATATATTAACAGAGTTAGAGAAAAACAAAGTTGGCTATACGAAGAAATTAACTATAGAAACTAGCTTAGAAAAGGAAGAGAACAATTAAAAGAAAGATTAATTTTAAATAAAACCATAAAACAACTAGAATTAAAAGACAATTTAAAATATGATTTAGACATAAAATTATTTATAGACGAAAAAGACAGGATAATTAACGAAATAGATAACCTAGAATTTAATATCAGATATAGTACAATTAGAATAAATTATTACAAAGAAATTTGCAGTATCACAACTACTTTAGGATAAAATGATAGATTATGAGTATTTAAAATATTGGAGACAAGATATGGAAGAAATAAGATTAACAGAGATACTGATGAAAAAGAATTTAATTGAATATTTTAGAACAAAAGATATAGAATATTTAGGATACCTTCAAAATAATATACAAGAATTGCAAAGACTAAGAGAAAAAAACTAAAGAATATTACAGTAAAACATTTAACCAAATACCATCCAATCACCCCCAAGATATGAACATTAATAAAATTAAAATAAATAAACTAAAAATAAAAATGCTTAGAGAAGTTAAGAAATATCCACACACAAATAAAAATAGATCCATTAGAGCTATAATAGATCTATTTAAATTACCCCCTACAATAACATATATTTAATTTAAGACCAGAAGATTCAATAGTTTTTTTTTAGTGTACTAAATTATGTATCAAATTAAAACAGTTCAATCATTTTGAAATGATTTTTTTAGTACTATTACTTTGTTGAAATTTGGACTTTTCTATCTTATTCTTCAAAAAAGCATAGCTCTTGTGAAGAATATATATATAATCGACATCGGTTGGAACCTATGTTGCTCGATTCTTTATGAAAATATTCGTTTTTGGATTGTTCTTCAAAATGCAACATTTTGAAAGATTTGATAACTGAATAATATTTTTAAAAAATCTAAGCAACATAGGATTTTGAAACTACATGTTTAATATTTTCAATATATAAATGAAGATGAATCTGGACATTTGTTGGAACTTTTGTTGCTCGACTCTACAAATATATTATCATACCTAAATATTAGATCCTTCAAAAGACATGGCTTCTGAAAAGTCTAACACACATCTAACAACATTTTTCGTCACAAAAAATTCAAACTATTTTTCAAATGAAATGCATTCAAATATTATTTCTTAAGATCTACTTCAATTTATTATTATTTAGTCAAATTTACATCCAAACGCTTCACGTAACTATAGATTTTTTTACAAAAAGTATTTGATCGCATGTACGTTGTACATTTTTTATGAAACTCGATAGGAACGTCTATTGTAAAACATCTGTTTTTAGTATAATTGGTGCATTTGAGTTTTATGCACCAACTATGTAAATTTTATAGGCATAGATAAATGGTCGATTACATTCTCCTATCCACAGGGTAACAACGATCGGAGAAAACGATAGATTCTCCATTCAATTATTTTCATTGCCAAAACCAAGTCACTTCATAGAGGCTCCAAAAGAACTTGTTGATGAAGAACATCCTTTACTCTTCAAACCATTTGAAATACTTGGATTATTTGAGTATATTATTACATCACAAGTTGGCGATAGTGTTCCTGATGAAACTTTGAAGGCTTATTGTGGTGTTTGATTGATGAAATCTCAGTAATGCAGATCAAGTTCAATGGAATAGTACATTGAGGAAGAGAGAGAACTCAGAGAGAGAGAGAATTGGTATTGAACAAAAATATCTGAGTTAGTTACAAGTAATGCCTACTCAACTATATATATACATGAGTTAGGTAACTCACTCTAGGCCCCACTTACTCATAAACTTACAGTGGTATAACTCCTAACTAATTCTGTTACAACTCCTAACTAATTCTATTTACTGCTTCCTATCATTCTCAACATTGATATGTTAAAAAAAATGTGAATTTTTGATGGACATTTTTGTTACAATATCGTTAGGAGAGATGAAATTATGAAATTTCTGACAAAATGACTATCAAAAACGTTTTCCACTAGTCATCTCCGATGGGATTTTATTGGTGAAAAATTAAAGGCTTATTGTGGTGTTTGATCCGTTAGAAAAATGTGAATTTTTGACGGAAATTTTTTAGTAGATTATTGTTAATCTAGATGGTATTATGAAATTTCTAATAGAACGTCCGTCTAAAATATATTCGATGAGTTATTTTCAACAGATTTCGTTGGAAATTCATGTTTTTTTAAGTACAGTTTGTATCATATGTTTGAATTGTTGCAGTTCTTAAACTTTAATGTTTGATTATTTTTTTTGTAAATTGGAGAGATGATATTATTTAATATTATGCATCATTAGAAATCATACTAGCCTAGTACTACTAATACAACGCGAATAATATAAAGGCATATTGTAAAATTTCATGGAAGGAACTGTCAATTAGAGCTGATATACAGAAGAAGAAAGTAATTATTTTATTGAATGAAGCTTAAAGCCAAAACTCTACATTTAGCTGTATATATACACATGCTTTTTTTGCTTCTTTATATCTAACTAACTTCAATTAATGGAGCCACTAAATGGCCAGCTGGAAGTAACTAACTATCCAGTGGGCAATTAGTCGATTGATCCTCAACAACCCCCTTCAAGCTGGGCACACTGAAGATGTTGATCATGCCAAGCTTGGATAAGAGATGAGAATGTTGTAGACTGCTCAAACTCTTTGTCAATAAATCTGCCAGTTGTTCAGAAGAAACTAAGTAACAAGTGTTGATTAATCCTTGCTGAAGTTTTTCCCGGATAAAATGACAATCTATATCAATGTGATTAGTACGCTCATAGAACACAGGATTAGCTGCAATTTGCATTGATGCTTTACTATCACAGTAAAGAGGAGCAGGCAGTTGCACATCTAAATTCAGCTCTTCAAATAAACTAACTAGCCATACAATTTCAGCTACTGCGGAGGCTAGGCTTCTATGTTCTGCTTCAGCTGAGCTCCGTGATATAGTAACTTGCTTCTTTGACTTCCAAGATATCAAAGAACCTCCCAGTTTAAATAGATATCCTGTGATTGACCTTCTAGTATTGGGACAACTAGCCCAATCTGCATCGTAATACACCGTCGGTTGTTATGAGGGATTGGATGACATAAAAATACCTAAACCTGGACAATGTTTGAGATATCAGACCACCCTTATAGCGGCCTCCATGTGAGATGCCTTTGGATGATGCATAAATTGACTTAGACATTGGACAGGAAAGCAAATGTCTGGCCTTGTAACTGTTAGGAAAAAAAGTCTACCAATGAGTCTTTGATAACTGCTAGGATCTTGTAAAGGTGGATCATTAGATGTACTCCCAATGTGTTCATCAAATTCAACTGTGCTGAATTTATCATTAATTTTCATGGGTGAATAAACTGGCTTAGCTCCTGATATTCCAAGATCAGAGATTAGTTCTAAAACATACTTCCTTTGGTGCATCACTATTTCTGTTGAATTTCGAGCAAACTCAATACCAAGAAAAAACCTTAAATCTCCAAGATCCTTTATCATAAAATTGGTCTGCAAAACTTGTTTTGTTTCTAGAATTAACTCAATATCATCACCTGTGACCAACAAATCATCAACATAAATAAGTACCACGACTATCCTCCCTGCCTCCTTCTTCGTAAATAATGAGTAATCACAATGACTTTGAGTAAACCCCATTGTATTTAAGCCAGATGTGAGCTTAATGTTCCACTGTCTAGAGACTTGTTTAAGTCCATACAAAGACTTGAGCAACCTGCAGACCTTTTGTAGATCTCTATCTATATTGAAACCTTGTGGGACAGTCATATACACTTCCTCATTCAAATCTCTTTGTAAGAAGGCAATGTTAACATCCATTTGGTGTATTTCCCATCCTTGAGCTGCAGCCATAGCGATTACAGTTCTTATGGTGACCATTTTCACAACAGGTGAAAAAGTCTCTTGAAAATCCAATCCCTCTTTTTGGTTGTAACCCTTAGCAACAAGTCTTGCCTTGAACTTATCAATGGTCCCATCTGCCTTGTATTTGATTTTATAAACCCATCTACATCCAATTGCCTTTTTTCCTTTGGACAATGTGATAAGTTCCCAGGTTTTATTATTCTGCAGGGCTGTAATCTCTGTTTGTATTGCATTTACCCATCTACTGTTAACAACGGCTTCATCATAAGATTTAGGCTCAATTTCTAGAGAAAACTTTGAGACAGAACTTTGATATGATGAGGATAATCCTGCATAAGAAACCACATCAGAAATAGGATACTTGCAGTGCTGGGCACTTCCAACCTTCCCTGGCTTCACATAGTCTTTAAGCAAAATTGAAGGCCTCACAGTCCTGCCCAACCTACTGGTAGAAATAAGAATATCATGCTTAATATGAGGATTTGGTGCTTCAGTTGTGTGTTGTGATGCAACTTCAGGAACCATATCAGAAAGAACCACATCTGGTGTAGAGTCATGTACCATATTATTACATGAAGGAAGTAGGCTATCATCTAGAGGAGCAGTAGCAAGATGAGGTGTAAAACAATCATTGTTGAACTCAAATGTATCAACATATGAATGGAATGGAAAAACATGTTCATTAAACATAACATCTCTACTCACAAATATGTTGCGAGTGTTTAGTTCAAACAGTTTATATCCTTTGCGATAAGAGCTGTATCCAAGAAGGAGTGACTTGATCGCCCTGGCACTAAACTTATTAGGTTTGGACAAGTTAGTTGCATAACATTCACAGCCTATCACTCGAAGATGTTGTAGATTAGGTTCATAGTTATACAACATTGAAAAAGGTGATTTGTTACCCAATATAATGTAGGGAATTCTATTGATGATATACACATCAGCCTCAACACAATCTCCCCAAAATTTTGAAGGTAGAGATCCTTGAAATTTAATTGCCCTGGCAGTTTCCATGATGTGTTTATGTCTTCTCTCCACAACACCATTTTATTGTGGAGTGTATGAACATGAACACTGATGAATGATTCCATTGAACTTAAACAACTCACTATAACTCTTATTGATAAACTCCGATCCATTGTCAGTTTGCATCATCTTAATTTTGCAATCAAATTGAGTAGACACCATAGCAATAAAATTTTTTAGTAGAAAAATGACATCAGATTTCAATCGCATAAGAAATACCCAAGTCCACTTAGAATAGTCATCAACAATGTTGAGATAAAATCTCATACGATCATATGTTTCAATTTTATAAGGCCCCCAAACATCCATATGCAACAATTGAAACATAGTAGTTGACTTAGTAGTGCTAAAAGGAAAAGTCACTCTAGTCTGTCGAGCAAGTGGGAACACATCACAAGAACCTAAATAAACATTAGAATTGTTATTGAAGAATGAAATCCTTCTAACAACTTTCATGCGAACATGTCCTAATTTCTTGTGCCAAGTCACTACATCTACTGCTCCGTGTACTACCAAAGATTTCCTGGGAACGTCATTATAATGTGTATTCTTTCCTTGTAGTGTGTATAGCCCCTCAGTTTCATTACCAATAGCCCTCACTTTCCCAGTGAGGAGATCCTGAAAAACATAGAACCCAGGGAAGAAAGAAACACAATAATTCATCTCTCTAGTTATCTTGGAAACTGATAAGAGATTGAACTTAAAACCAAGAACATAAAGCACATTAGTAAGGTACTCACCACCTTTAAACTTGCAATTACCAACAGATGATACTTGTGCTATTTCTCCAGTAGGCAATTGAACTGAGCCAGTATTACCTATTTGAGCACCAGGCAACAATAATCGTGCATTACTAATCATATGATTAGTTGCTCCAGTATCTACAATCCAAGCATAATTATCCTTGCTAGTGTAAGAGACATTACCTGCAAGATTTATATTAGCTCTAGCCATACTAGCATTTGCGTCACCAAGCTTGGAGTGTCACAGAAAATCCTCAATCTGGGTTAATTGTTCATAAGTAAAAAACTTAAAAGCACCATTACCTTTATTGTCTTTTCCACCTCGACTTATTTGACCACGCTCATGACAATGAGAAGAGCTACTGTCGTGGTGGAACTCAGTCGAGCAATCAATCCCTGTCACTATATTTTCTTTTCTTTTACCCTTAAATGAAGTTGGATAACCAATCAACTTATAACAATTCCCTTTTACATGTCCACGAGACTTGCAATGATCACAACATTTTAATTTATAGCATTGGTCCTTAGAGTGGCCCTTCATGTGGAAGTAATCACAGTAAATGTCATTGGCTCTTTTGTACTGCATGCTTCCTCTAGATGTGAACAAAGCTGTAGGATCCATACCACCAGCAGATTAAAAATTCGAAGAAAAACTATTTAAGAGGACTTTTGACTTTCATCCTGGATAATCAATGCATAGGCTTGATTTACAGTAGTAGTAGGAGTAGTCTTAATTAAAATCTGACCACGAGCATTACTATATCCATTATTTAGGCCCATTAGAAATTGGAGCAACCGCTGCTTCTGAAGATGTTCACTATACTCCTTGGATTGGTGACAGTCACATGATGGTGGGGGCACAATCGAGTCATACTCATCCCAAAGCTCCTTCAACCTATAGTAATAAACCAAAACTGGTGAAGTACCCTGAACTAGTGGCGCAATTTCCTTGTGAAGATGATAAACTTGAGACAAATTCACCTTATTAAACTGTTCTCGGAGATCCTTTCAAACTGAGCAAGCAGTAGATTTGAACAAAATTCTAGAAAGTAATCCCTTACTTACATTGCTTATTATCCAGGAAATTACCATCGCATTGCAACGATCCCATTGATTCACCAAATCAGCTCCAAACTTGTCACGAGTGATAGATCCAGCGATGAGTCCAATTTTGTTCTTCGTCAAAAGTGCGAGTCGCATTGCTCTGCTCCAAAGTGTATAATTCTCCATTCCAGTAAGCTTAATACCAACCTGTACCACACCAGGCATATCTGATGCTCCCAGGAATAAGGGATGATTGTGGTCAAATCGTATATTTGCCATTGCAAAATTTAAAAAAAAAAACTCAAAAATGAAAAAATGTTCGAAGACGAATGAAAATCTCTCGATTTCCTGCTTAATCGTAGCAAGAAATCCCTAGATTTCCTGGCTTTGATACCATGTAAAATTTCATGGAAGGAACTGTCAATTAGAGCTGATACGGAGAAGAAGAAAGTAACTGTTTTATTGAATGAAGCTTAAAGCCAAAACTCTACATTTAGCTGTATATATACACGTGCTTTTTTTGCTTCTTTATATCTAACTAACTTCAATTAATGGAGCCACTAAATGGCCAGCTGGAAGTAACTAACTGTCCAGCTGGCAATTAGTCGATTGATCCTCAACACATATAATATTTTATAAAAGAAGTTCCTTCCTTGTCTGCTCTTAGCAAGTTCTGGTCAAACATTATGTTGTGAATCAAGCTAATTCTATTGGGGCAATTAAAATGTTGGAGAGTTAGATTTGAGATTTGGGTCAAATTAACATCTGAATTGATTTTAAAACGTACTTGGAGTTGCACAAAAGTGTTTATGCGAATTTTGATCATGCTTAGAAAAAGTTTATCTAGTTACCTGCTACATTACGGAGGAGTCCCTCCTACGCCTCCTAATTTATTATTGATTTCATCTCATGAATTCAAATTACAAGAAGAAATAGCCTGTCCAAAGGCTTCCTTAGACTCATTAAATTGGTTATGGTTCAAGTTAGCAGACGTTCCAAAGATAAAAAGAAGTTTAATCCCAATTAAAGTATTGTTAATTTTTGTGTTTGGGACTTTCCTACAAAGGATGAGCTAGTCATCTTGATCGATGTGGATTACAAGTAAGGTGGATTTTTTTTCACAGGCGTTCGCCATCTCTATTTTTGAACCCTAATGACTATCTCTGATGTAATGTTTCGGATTAGTAGTAACTGATTCTAGTAGATTTTTCTATTCACTCATGATCTGACTTGATCGACCCAATCATTATATTGAAAGAGGGGATCTTTTCTTAAAAAATGATCATGGCAAGCGAGCATGAAATGATCGGCACCTATGCTTGATTCCAATTAAGTTACCCTCCATCGCGTATATACTTTTGCACGGGCCATTGTGAAAAATAGGCTGCTCTCCTGAAAATTAGCCAAAAACGTTACTTCTAACTTCACAAATTTTCTTCAATTGGAAAATAAATTTCAGAAAATTAACCCGTAATCTTACTTAATAATTCATATAGCATACTAATTTCACTTTGCTTTGGTTTTTTAACGATGATTTATCTACTATGCTTGGAAGGGAGAATATTCTAACATAACTATTAGTTAAAGCGACATCTACGCGCGGCAAAGAATAGAATACTATTTCATTAACATGTCACCCTCAAAAGAATTATCAACAAGATTTTATTCTATATAAGGGTTGCTTTTTATTTTGTCATAGTTTCTTGGTCTTTTGGGAGGTCATAAGTAATTCTTTCTAGGCAAAAAAAGATTTTAGTGCAAAGAGAAATATTGTCCTATTTTATAAAGCATGTAGTTAATCGTCATGAAAAATGCTTCTTGAACATGATTTTATTAATATCACCTGAACATATGCAAGATTTCTACGTTGTACATATCTACCGTAGATTATTTATTATAGGTTTAAATTATATATTGGTAACATAATTTTATTTATTATATCAATATAATAAAACATGTTACAATAATTATCTAATATAATTTAAAGTTGCCTTTACGTCCACAAAATCGATTTGGATAGCATTTTAATATTCGATACTATTGATGAGAGCTGTGGAGAACACAATTAGTAGCACCACATATTAATTTCCCAATTGTGTCACAACTTTTCTGTAATTTTTTTATATATGAAATAATAACATTGGGATTATAAGTTCTGAAATAAAATAATAAAATGCCATATTAAGTTATTCTTTTTCAAAGTTTTTTGTCCATTTTTTTTTTAAAGAAAGAGACGATTGAAACTGAAATATAAGTTTATTTTAATTGATACAGCTTATATCAAACACATATTTTATATATTATAATTAAAGTTCAATGAATCAAATATTTATCGGTCAAAGTATATCAACTAACATGAGAAAATTGCAGGAAAGATGTCATTTAAGTCTTGAATGAAGGATTGTTGACATTGATCAATTTAAAGGGTCAAACATAATTAGTAAACTTGATTAAGTTAATTGTGGACTTGATTAATATTTTTAAAACTTTCTAATCTTTTCAAAAATTCAAATCAACCCACACCCCTCTCCTTTCCAAATCAACCATCTCTCTCTCAACACTCTCCCAACCAACAGTTTTGCAAAATTTCTCCAAATAATCTCCTGCGACTTCAAGCTCCGGCGACAAATATCTTGGCGAGTTCTTTTTTGACTTTCAACTGTCAATCGACGTGACAAGCAGTGTTCTCCAGCGACAACAACTTCGAGTTTTTCGTCGTCCCATTTCTTCTTTCACAGGTAAAAAATCATGTCTTTTTAGTTATGAAGAAGCAGAGGAACTTGAGACAACTTCTCTTCTATTATTGGTTGACAATTTCAATATTTCTTACTTAAATTTAAAATGTGGACTGAATAAAACCCTAATTTTTGGCATTTCTTCTCTACTCTTTTCGGTGTGAAATATAATTTTTTGTTGTTGTTGTAGTTCTTGTTGTCGAACTGTTGATTCGATTTGTTGATGATTTTTGTTCACCGTTGATGTTCTTAGTGTGTGAGTGTGTGTGTGTTGTGTTGGTGTTGCTGGGTTGATTTGTTATTTTTCTTGATAAAAATGGTGTTGCAGCAGATGAACCATCTGATGCAATAGATGAACCATCTAATATAGCAGATGAACCATCCGATGTAATAGATGAACCATCTAATGTAACAGATGAATAATTTGATGCAACAGATGTAAATCTGATGCAACACATGAAAATCTAATGCAACAGATGAACACTCTAACAGATCATCCATCTGTTGCGACATACGACTCTTTTGTTTTGAAGAAATATAAATAATATTAATTCAATAGATAACTCATTTGGCAACAGATGAGTGATCTATTACCATCTGATGCAACAGATAAAAATCTGATGCAACATAAGAAAATTTGATGTAACAGATAAATAATCTAACAGATCATTCATCTGTTGCGACAGATGACACTTCTATTTGGAAGAAATCTAAACAATATTGATCCAACAGACAACTCATTTGGCAATAGATGAGTGATTTGGTGCAATAGATGAGTGACCTTTTTTATTGTTTTCAACGGATTACTCATCCGCTGCAACAGATAACCTACCTGGTGCAACAGATTAGTGATCTGTTTTTATTATTTCCAATGGATTACTCATCCATTGCAACAAGTCGGTTATATGCTGCAACAGATAACCTACCTGGTGCAACAAATTAGTGATCTATTTTTATTATTTCCAATGAATTACTCATCCGCTACAACAGGTCGGTTATATGCTGCAAGAGATAACCTACCTGATGTAATAGATTAGTAATCTATTTTTATTATTTCCAACGGATTACTCATCAGCTGCAATAGGTCGGTTAGATGCTCCAACAGATAACCTACCTGGTGTAATAGATTAGTGATTTATTTTTATTGTATCCAATTGATTACTCATCCGCTGCAACAAGTTGGTTATATGCTGCTACAGATATCCTACCTGGTGCAATAACTGAATGGTCTGTTGGAATTGTTATTTTACTGTTGTACATGTTTGATTTACTGTTATCCTTTTTTAACGATGTATTAATTAATTATAATCTATTTTATGTTCCTGTTAATTTTAGATAATATGGCTTTCAAAAAAAATTTGAATCAAGTCCAAGTAAAGGAACAAATAAAATAGTTAGGCTACATCCACCACTCTATGAGCTTATTTTACAAGCGTTATCTCAATCAGGAGCAGAAGATGATGAACATAGGGAGGAGGAATATTTCAAAAGAGAAGATCCAAATTCTAATAGCCCTTCCACCGAAGAGTTGGTCAAAACCTTCAGCATTGATCGTTATTCTGTGAAAATGCAGTGCGATTGTGCCACAGATTTAATGGGTGATTTTGTGGTTAAGTCATCCATGAAAAAATCTTTCGACGCCTTCAGAAAAATACTTCAAGAATAAAAATTGGATGCATATTTCAGGGATAGCTTCTTTGGGCAATATCTTGATTTGCCGGAGGACAACAATGCCCGTTTCTAAATGAAAACGGTATATGATATTCTCAACCATAGGCTTATGTATGAAAACAAAGATAATATGGATGAGGAGTGGATAAATTACTGTGGCATGCCTGTTTGTTTGGTGGCAAAATTACCGTGGCATGCCTGTTTGTTTGGTTGCAAGGTTTTGCCATAGTTACTGGATTAAAATGTTATCCTCCTTCTCCATCTCAAGTTATACCTATTCTAACCCCAAAAAGCACCTCTCACACCCAAAAAAGGCAAAGGCAAGTCAATTGATTATGATGAATCGGTGTCCCTTGTTGGCCCAAGCTTCAAAAACATAAATTTGATAGAAGAGTTGAAAGGTAAAAGACTTTTAAAGAAGCACAAGCAATTATTGTGCTTTGATTTAGTTTGTACATAATATTCTTTGGGCGAGAGACGTTAACAACAACATACCACTTGCTTTGATAAAGCTCTCCGAGGATCTTGATGCATTTAATGGCTATCCTTGGGGTTAAGAAAGCTACAAAATGACTGTCAAATATTTGTTGACTCTGTTAACGCCAAGGACAGTTAACTTATATGGCTTTTCATAGGCTTTCATGGTAAATATTTCTTTTATCATGACATGATTTATTTTTTTATTCAATAATGCTTTTGATTTATTGGCGTTATTTTATAGGCTTGGACATTTGAAGTTATTCCTTATTTGAGACAACAAGTGAACTACCAGGAAGAAGTTTCCTGTCCAAGAATCCTGAGATGCTTGTCAGCCAAAACTGATAAAAATAAAAAATTTCTTGATCTCTTCAATCTTCCGAAGGAAGTAGTAAGTCTAATTCTAATTAAGTTTTTGTTTTTATTAATAATTTTTAAAAATGATTTCATCATCATTCTAATACATGTATTGATTTATTTAAGATTGTCCATTCGTGGCTTGTTCCAACCAATCGAGAGTTGAAGATGTCATTTTTTCTTAGTTTATGGTCTGTGCAAACTTTATCGACCCTAAGGTCATTGATAGAATAAAGGAGGAATTATTTGGAGCAACAACCATCACAAGAAAAATAATTTTTCAGAGTAGACTTGTTATTGTTGATGATGGTAGTGGTAGTGGTGCTCCTCTTATAGTTTTTGAAACAATAAACTATTATGATTATGATCATACTGGTTATACAGATTTTGCCACTTCTAGTGAATGTTATGCATGCAAATGTCAAGACTGCAAGGCGAAACATGATGGAGTGATTAATGCTATTAATGCATTAAATTCTTCTGTAAAGAAAATAACATCTAAGAGGGTTGTCATTTCATCAAAGAGGATTTCATATCTATACACTCCACTAGAGATCAAGGTGACTAAGAGGAGAAGAAAAAAAAATTTCAAGGAATCATCAAGCATAAAAAAAAAGAAAAATTGCAACTCCTCTGTCTTTGTATTGCACCTTTGATCAATGTACAAGGGTCACAGAAGAGCAGCATGAACTGAAGAAGGTGAATGTATATCATCTGTTCCAACAAACAAATGGAAACATATATGTTTCAATATATAATACATCTGCTGAAAATTATCAAACATATATATATATATATATATATATTACAATTGTCGTATAACCTGATGCATCATTTGCGTTATCTGTTGCAACATATGTCCATCTTTTCTAGCAAATCAAATAGGTCTTAGTACTATTTTAATTTGTACCAACAGATGAGTCATATGTTGCAACAGATGGGTCATATGGTCAAAATTATCGTACAGTTCTATTTTACCTATTCGGGTTTATCCTAATAGATGATCCATCTGATGCAATAGATAGATACTCTATTGTATATCTGTGATTATTAGCATTGACAATTTTGGCTTTCCACGTGGATGTCACAGTAGAAGCTACTGTTGAACAACATAATATCACTATTGATAATCAATCAATTGCTTTCATGGAAGAAAAAAAAGTGGAGCCCGTCAGTTCGGGAGAATGAAAGAATTACCCATTTGAAGATTCTAACATCTCAGATGAGGCTCTAAAAAAACTAACAAAGTTGATCAACGACTATTCAGAATGGATTGCCGATGGGCTATTAAAGCATCACGCCTGCAGGTACATAAATCATTTTTAAGGATATTGATCTATACAAT
Source organism: Capsicum baccatum var. pendulum (assembly GCA_030864225.1). Classification (NCBI taxonomy): domain Eukaryota; kingdom Viridiplantae; phylum Streptophyta; class Magnoliopsida; order Solanales; family Solanaceae; genus Capsicum; species Capsicum baccatum. The sequence continues at coordinate 271,971,075 of CM061550.1, forward strand.
TCTTGTTGTAAAAATATGTCATTAACACATATAAATCAGGTAGAAAACAAAATGACGAATACTACAAAGTGAAAAAATCGAGTCTTGGTTTTGATATGTTTGACTTTTTTGTTACACATCCCGGAATGAAGGATTGGTTCTATTTGATGTCACAGCCCAAAACTTATTGGAATGATAAGTTTTAAATGTCATACATATTACTATTAATTAAGACTTTGTTTAATTGCATCTGTGTATTAATTTTATTTTCACATAATCTAAAATGTTTGATAATATATGCAGCACATCGATATTATTTTTTACTACCTCTAAAAGAAGGCTAAGTTGCAAACACAAGAATAATACAGATACACGACAGACAATTATTTGTACAAAGTTTACATCAATAATGCCTACGATATATTTTGTCAACAACAACCAGAATTTTCCCGAACTGAGGAATGCTTAATCAACATCATCAAAGGTTTTAGCATTTCAGCTGTCTTACCATGACATTTGGTCGATGAAGTATACATCCCATTTAATTATGGTGATAAATTCCATTGAGTGTTAGTTGTCGTTGTTCTAAAAGAGAGGCGCATCTGAGTTTATGACTCGATATCGAGAAGGAGACGTTCGGCATCATCGTTGGAGATATAAAAGCTGGCCAAAATATTGCCTACTTACCTTGATATAAGTGGCATTTTAGACGAAAAGGTTCGTACTGATTGGTCGACTATTGAGAAACACCAGATAAAATAGGTAATTCATTTGATGTACAATATGTTGAAGAAATTGCTCAACAACCCATTGGTATCCTGTAAGTATCATCATGATTTAGTTTCACTTCATAAATTTCACAATGCTTACATGAACTGCAAGATATGTATTATCTGTTTTTATTTAAAACGCAAGGATTGTGGTCTTTTTGTTGCCGCTTACGTCGAGTATTTGAGTGATGGATTACAAGTACCAAATAATGGACTTGATGTCGGATTACTCTGCAAAAGATATGATTCTCTTTTATGGAAATACAGAGAAGCAAAAGCTCAGAAACCATATGCAAACGACATTAAAGATCCACGATGACCAAAGCCGAATTCTATAGCATCGGATGAAAAACAACTTATCCATATTGAATAGATCTTTATAGCTTGAATCTATCAAAGTAATAACCTCTCCTTGATAATTGTTGGTACCAAAGGTTAAATTGTTGATTTATTTGTGGTGTAAATTATTTTTACCCATAATGATTTTTTTTATATTTCATTTATTTGTTGAGTTATTTCATGTAATTTATGAAGGCTTCGGGTTATTTTATGTTGTCTATGAATATAATTCAATCCTTAGTTTTGAACTTATTAATTGAAATGGAATACTAGATTCAGATATCGCAATAGGTAATACATCTGTTGCAACAGACGACATATCTGTTGGAAATGTCAAACAGATTTAGACATATGTTGCAACATGTAGGTCATCTATTAGAAATTATAAAATAGGTCTTCCAAATTTTTTGATTTGTTCCAATAAATTATCTATCACTTGCAACAGATAGACTATATGTTACAACAGATTATGTATCTGTTGCGATAGGGAATGAGACATCTGCATAGTGAAACAGAGGACCAACCTTTTGTAGTAGATAATCAATCTGTTACAACATATAGTCTATTTGTTGCAACATATAGACAATTTGTTATGTTATAAAAAAATCAACTTTCGCCAACATAAAAAATTGTTAGGGTATTTGTCTTTGTACATCTTCTTCTTTATACGTAGGCTCCAACCATTTAGTTAGTACCCCATAAGCCCATACATCTTGCATGTTTTCCAAAACGGCATTACACGGACCGGATATTTTTGTGCCGATCAGTAAACATTTGATGTATACAAGCGATACGGCCCGTACACGACAGCAGTTTATTCTTTGAAGGTGCATGCCCTTGTTTTGACCTTTAAAATTCCATGCTTTCTTTATCAAGACTTTCCCTGGCAAATAATCCATTAGTTTACTCTGCCTTAAAAAACTGTGGAGCAACTCCGACAATGGCTGCATGTGGGTAAAAAATCTTTGTCACTGAAGACAGGTAAGTTGCAGTCATAAACCTTAATCTTTCCCTCCTCAAGAAGTATCTGAACAGTGAGAACATGTTTGACTTCTACGTTCATGACTGTAAGAATTCTCTTTGCCTTGATCTAGCGCTTGCCGTGAGGATATAGCCTCTTTCTTCTAACATAGTTAATCATTCTTCCTCCCATTCATATGCAAAAACTAACTGATCAAATCCCGGGACATCAAGATTTTCAACTTGATCCTTGAGATAATTATACCTATTCTTGAAATTGTTGTAAAGTTGAGGTCTATTATTCGATCAACAACATCATAAGCATCAGGGTATGCTAATTTTCTGTCTCTCATGAGACAAGGAATTTCATCAACATACTGTGATATAAAAAGATAATTTTTAAATAGGTTGGTAATTGTAAAGAAGAAAAACATAGTGGAAAGATGAAATAGATATTGCAGAGGGTTTTCTGAATCTGTTCACAGATTACCCAACTAACACAACTTATGCAACAGATGTTTAATTTGTTGCAACAGAACAACCACCAGTTGTGCCAGAATACCCAGCTATTGCAACAGACGACACATTTGTTGCGTAGCTTCTTCTTCATGTAGTAGATTAGTAGGCTAGGTTAGGAAAAGTAAACTTACCTTATCCATGTACTACTCACGCATATTTGTCATACTCTTGAAGTCTTGGACGTTAAACATATGCATGGTGTATTCTTGTGCAGATTTATTTTTCTTGAAATACGTGGTCTTTCACAGTTCCATCCTCTCTTGGTCGCCAAGCGCCACGTATATGCCCACCTTCTTCAGTGGCCCTGGAACTTTAACAATATTTGGAGAGGAGGGAGTTGCAATCTTTTTTGTTTTCAGGCAGGAGAGTATTTGGCTAATTATTCTTTTCTTCCTCTTAACCTCTACTATAGGAGTGTATGGCTTCATCACCTTCTTGGATGGTATGACACCCCTTTTGGATTTAAATTCCTCGGTAGCTTCAGCGATAGCCTCTAGCTTTTCAAGTATTTTATCTTGTCTATATTTGTACACATTGTATTCTCAATTAGAATAAGAGGGTGAAGAGGGGTAAGATGGACCACTATAAGGGTGGAAGAGACCGGTGTATGGGCGAGAGAGACCTGTGTAAGGGGTGATTTCAAACGTATTTATTTTTTCTTGAGCATCAATATGCTCATCATCACGACTGGCGTCAGCATCAGCATTAGGATGGCTACCACCAACATCAACAACTCCACCAGCAACACCTTCTAAAGAAGAACCCAGATATGTTGCAGTAGGTTGGTCATGAAGAGCTTCAACATTAGGCTGACCTTGCCTAACTGCTCTTCTTATGGCTGTTGATCCAGCCAATTCTTTTTTATTAACTCCACTATTGGGTCTGCTATTGTACCAACAAGACCCAGAGTAATAAAAGAAGTTATCCCCAACTCCTGCTCAGTAGGTATGATCTAAGGATGGAAAACCTATAAAAAAGATAGATACATTAATGTTAATCATATAATAATAATTTGCACTCAGTTAGGTTGGGTTACATGTTAACACAGTCAAGTTATGAATAGATAACCTATCTATCGCAATAACTAATCTGCATGTTGCAATAGTTTAATAATATATTGCATCAGATTACTCATCTATTGCATAATTTACAATAGATGGGTAATTTATTAAGTCTTGTTCAGAGAACCAGAGCAACATATGGTTAATCTATTGTGAAATATGGTTCGTCTGTTGCAACATATTACCCATCTGTTGCACCAGTTGCAGTAGACGGGTAATCTATTACAACAGATGACCCATCTATCGCAATAGATGACATATCTATTTCAATATCTTTTTTTGAGTCAAATTATTTTAATCGAAAGAAAAGGTACTGCATCATTCCGAGGGTTAAAGTGATCAGCCTCCTTAAATCCTATGCTGCTCTTTGTAGCCAACTAGCTAAGGATCCTTGGACAGGAAACCTCATCTAGGTAATCCTTGAATTGCTTTCGGAGGGCAAGAATGGCTTTAAATGCCCAAGCCTAAAATATGTAAACAGAAAGCAAGTCAAAAAGGTCATAATAATTATTCAAAATAAATTAATGGATGAGTAAACAAATATTGATTAAATTTATCATGAAAGCCCAAGAAAATCCGTATAATGTGATCGTCTTTGGGGATAAATTTGTCAGTAAATATTTGAAAGTCAAGTAGTAACTGTCATATCCCTAGGGATAATTGTTGAATTTCTCAAGATCATCAGCAAGCTTCAACAGATCATCTTCTATGACTTTGTTGATGTCTCTTGCCAATATAACGGTATGGGTAAACCAAACTAAGCACAATTTCTCCATGTACTGCTTTGGTATGGTTTTATCCTTGAGATCTTCTATCAAATCCGCCGTTTTGTATCTACGCCCAGTAATGTCCAACAACTCATCTATTTTTTCCTTTTGTTTGTTCATTTTGTTGGGTGGTTACTTGGACAATGCCTTCTGTATATTTGATGGTGGTCCCTTAGCTGTCCTGCTTGCCTTGGACCTTTCAAGGGGTGTTTCCTTAATGAGAGGTTCTTCTGGACGATCGCATCTTAAGCCCGTTACTATGGAAAACTCTTTCAAGACAAAATAAACCGGCATGCCACAGTAGTTGATCCAGATTTCATTCATCTTTTTTCGCCCTCTTATGAATCTTTATCATCCCTCATGTATTGATCTTGCGCTTGAGAAGAACATATACCATGCTTATTTAGAAACGGAGGTTGTGGTCCTAGGTAGCTCAAGAAAGTATCCAAAGTATCTCTTCTTAAAAAGTCCGTCTATGTTTTCATTCTTCATAATATTCCTAAATTCGTCAAAAGATTTCCCTAACTGATATTTAAGAACAAAATCACCAGTTAGTTTTGCAAGGTCATCTATCAACATCGCAACTTGAAACCTATCAATACTAATAGTTGTGATAGCCTCATGCAGGAATTTCGATGGTAAGGCATTATTATCTAGTTTATCTTCTTCATTCTCCTCACTTTTATTTTCCTCATAAGCCTCGATATACCCTTCTCCACCACCCTTTTCATAACTTTTCTCAGCCTCATTTTTCCCTGACTGAGATTGTTGAGATTGTTTAGGAAGTTTCTCTGAATTCATCTGTCTCTAGCCTTTTTTGTTAGGTGGTCATAAGTTGATCCACGTTCAATTTTTTTTCTTTTGGGAGACAACTTTTAACTACAAATAATAGAAAAACAAAAAATGATTGGAACAGACGGGGAATCTATTTGAAGACCTATTTAATATCTTCCAATAGATGTTCCACCTGTTACAAGAGATGGACCACTAACACCAACACCAACACCACTACCAATGCCACCAAGACCACCAATACTCATACCAAGGCCATCAAAACCGCCAACACCACCACCAAGACCACCTATAATGACATCACAAATAACATCACAACTACCATCCAATAATACCACGACATTCAATGAAACACTGCGATAAAAACTAGGATTTTCTCGGGTTCTTCCTACACTTTTAGCATCAAAACTCAAAATTGGTAACCCATTCTCATAGATAATATAACTAAAAGTCTTCTTTTTCATCACTAACTAAAAATCCGTAATTTTTAGAAAAAATAACAAATATAGAACTCTTCTCGAACTCTGTTACCTATGAAGACAAAGAAAACGATGGATACAAGAAAGAATGGAGTCGAAAAAAACACCTATGTGGTCGAAAATAGGAAGAAAATCGATCTGTTGTGAAGGGTTGAGCAATTTGTTGAGTAGTTGTTGTCTGTTTTGTTGAAAGAGAAAATCGAGATTTTAAATTATGAAATGTTTTCCCCTAAATGGATGATTTGTATTTTATATGGGCTGATTTGTATTTTGGAAAAGAATGACTAGTTTTGAAAATGTTAATTTGGTTTGAATTAATCTTAATTGTTTTTTTAAATTTTAAATGATACAAAATGTTTCAACTCAGAGTGATGTATTGATGACTCGGATCGAGAGGAAAGCAATACCAACATCATGTAACCACAAAGACTCAATTGAAGTTGTAGTTCACCCTATGTACTCATCCCTATATCTATCTAAATCAATTTAGGTATTATCTCAATTTTAAGTTAATACAAAATATTTTGACTCAGAGTGATGGATCGACGACTCGAGTCGGGAGAAACGTAATACCAATATCATGCAATCGCAAAAACTCAATTGAAGTTGTAGTTCACCCTATGTACTCATCCCTAGATCTATCTAAATCAATTTAGGTATTAGTTTAATATCAAGTTAATATGACATATTTTGACTCAGAGTGATGGATCGATGACTCGGGTCGGGAGGAACGCAATACCAACATTATGCAATCGCAAAGATTCAATTGAAGTTGTAGTTCAACCTATGTACTTACCCCTAGATCTATCTAAATCAATTTAGGTATTATCTCAATATTAAGTTAATATGAAACTTTTTGATTCAGAGTGATGGATCGATGGCTTGGGTCGGGAGGAACGCAATATCAACATAATGCAATCGCAAAGTCTCAATTGAAGTTGTAATTCACCTTATATACTTATCCCTAGATCTATCTAAATCAATTTAGGTATTAGCTCAATATTAAGTTAATATAAAATATTTTGACTCAAAGTGATGGATCGACGACTCGGGTCGGGAGGAACGCAATACCAATATCATGCAATTGCAAAGACTCAATTGAAGTTGTAGTTCACCCTATGTACTCATCCCTAGATCTATCTAAATCAATTTAGGTATTAGCTCAATATTAAGTTAATACAAAACATTTCGACTCAGAGTGATAGATCGATGACTCAGGTCGGAAGAAATCCAATACCAATATCATGCAATCGCAAAGACTCAATTGAATTTGTAGTTAACCCTTGTAATACCCCGTACTTTTCCTAGCTAAATTTAGCCCCTAGAATCAAGGATTAACTTCAAAAATGAATAACTCTTGATATATGTGTAATTTTCAATCTCTAGACCCACCAATGGGTATATAATTGAATTAGCTTCCCAACAATATCAATTTCGCCTAAATCTAATACTAGGTTGAGAAGTTATGGAATTTTTAGTGGTGACGATGTCTCAAAATGGGCAGCACCGCGTTGCGGTGACATGCAAAATGACATTTGTCAAATTTCAATGGACCACCGCGATTGGCCTGCATCGCGGTGAAGTCCCATTTTTTCAATTGTCAAATTCTAGTGGCTCACCGCAATGGTGATGCATCGCGGTGATGGTCTAAATGGTATTTCAGTGGCTTACCACAATAGCTTCATGTTGCATTGATTTTCCAGTTCCCAGTTGTCAATTTCTAGTAAGCCACCACGATAGTGGTGCGTTGCGGTGGGTGGCAAAATCGAGAATTTTTAGCTTTCTGAAATTTATTTTAAAAGGGTAGTTTAGTACTTTCTCAAGCCCCAAATCGTGAATAACACAAGATTAAACCTATTCTAAGCATTCTATGCTCACTTTTCATTAATTTACTCTCTAAGAAAACCCTAGATCTCAAAACTTACTCTCCAAGAAATTTAATTCCGTCCATTATTTTTCCAAGATAGCTCAAAATTAAGGATTCCCAATTTAAGAACTTCAAGAGGTCATCTTCAAAAGAACAATTAGGAATTCAAGATTAATCTTTTATGCAATTTCATCAATTAAGGTATGCGGGGTTTTGAACAAGGATAAATCTTTCATACTTGTTCCCAAAACTAGTTTTTAATTATAAATTCACATGATTTGACATGAATTCCAATTTAGGGTTCATACCCATTTATTGTTAATTGAAGATTTTGAGATGTCAAGTAAATTGGGTGTTGAATTACATATCTACTTTCGTAAATTCATGCGTGTGACCATATTTTTCAGATTTTGAGTGGAATTATGAATATTTTCATTATCAAGCATGAACTTTATGATGATTTAACATAAAATTGATGCATGGGTTATCAAGCCCTAGTTGATTATGAAAGGCTTTCCAAAACTGAGAGGTAAACTAAGTACCCCTATCTGAGATGACGGACAAAGGAACTCCATGAAATTTGACTAACTCTATGATATACAACTTAGCTTAATCTTCAGTTGTGTAGGACGTGTGAACCGGCAAAAAATAAGCTGATTTAGTCAATCTGCCTTCTATAACCCAAATCGAATTATGCTGACGACGCGAATGGGGTAATCCAGTCACAAAGTCCATATTTATCTCTTCCCCACTTCCTAGTGGGAATAGAAAACTCCTACAACGTGCCACTAGGTCTTTGGTTCTCTACTTTAACCTGCTGACAAACTGAACACTTAGCTACGAACTCTGCAATATCCTTCTTCGTACCACTCCACCAATAGACTTCCCGCAGATCGCGATACATCTTGGTGGCTCGTGGATGAATGGAATAATGTGCACCATATTCTTTTTCCATAATCCGATGCCTCAGATCATCAACACATGGCACATACAATCTACTCTGCAATCGCAACACACCATATCCCCCTTGGGAGAAAACTTCTACCTTTTGGTCTTTAACTGAACCCTTGAGTTTGACTAAACTAGGATCCCTATCCTGTTTCTCTTTCACATTAGAAACTAGAGAAGATTCTAAACTACTCTGCACCCAAACATTTCCTTCAGCTGAGTCAACTGACCTCACACCCAATCTAGCTAACCAGTGAACTTCCTGAACTAGTTCTTTCTTATCATTTTCCATATGAGCAACATTGTCCATAGATAATCTACTAAGAGCGTCTGTCACTACATTGGCCTTGCTTGGATGATACAACACACTCATATTATAATCCTTCAACAATTCTAACCTCCTTCTCTAATGAAGATTTAAGTCCCTATGAGTGAATACATACTGTAAACTTTTGTGATCTGTAAACATATCAACATGCACCCTATAAATATAGTGCCTCCAAATTTTCAATGCAAACACAACAACAGCTAACTCAAGATCATGGGTAGGGTAGTTCTTTTTGTGAGGCTTATGCTGTCTAGAGTAATAGGCAATAACTTTACCTGTCTGCATCAACACACAACCCAAGATAACTCTAGAGGCATCACAGTATACAATAAATCCATCTATACCATCAGGTAGTGCTAAAACTCGGGCTAAAATAAGTCGAGTTTTCAACTCCTGAAAACTCTTCTCACAGAAATCTAACTACTGAAACTTAACTTTCTTATGAGTCAATTTGGTCATAGGAGACGCAATGGATGAAAACCCCTCAACAAATCATCTATACACGTAATTTAAGAGCGTGTATTATTGACTTTACGGGTGGTTGTGATGACCACTTACCTTAGTCAAAGTTCTTTGGCGGAATCAGTTCATTAAGGGAGCCACTTGGGAAGCAAAAGCAGATATGCGAACCAAGTACCCTCATCTTTTCTCCAAAAACTCAGATTCAGTGCAAGGTAACAATCTTCTTAGAATTTCTCTTTTCCATACTCAGTCTTAGCTGCATATCGTTCTCATGTCAGTCATGCATTCACAGAACCAGTTTATTCATATCTCATATTTCAGACTCAGTCATGTAATCACGTTTTCATCATGTATATTCAGTATGTAACTTTAGATCCTCAGTGCTTTCAATTTAGTCAGTCTCATTCGTGGACGAATGTTCCCAAGGGGGAGATATTGTAATACCCCAAAAATCTAAAGCAATGCTAGAACCATGTTTCAAGATTATACAAAATGAATTATAGTGTTTTGATAGTTTTATGAGTAAGTTAGATGTATATTAAGGCCTCAAAAACTCCCAGCTATTAGACGAATCAAAATATTCCTTACCGATTGAGTTTTAGGGAAGAGTGTTACTTTGTTCAACTTCAAAAGAGCATATCTTTTTGTATACTCAGAATTTTCTAGATCAGGACCAACTAAACTTTAGGAAATTAAATTATCTTTCCAACAATACCAATTTTATCAAAATCTGATACTCGTAGAAGAAGTTATGGTACTTTTAGCGAAAAGCAGTAGCTCAACGCAATAGGGCTGTGTCACAGTGATGGCTAAAATTACGTTCATCCTTTTCTAGTGTGTCACCATGGTAAGCATCACATCATGAAATGGGGAATTTTTGCAGTTGTCAATTCCTGGTAAGGCACCGCAATTACCATCGCATCGCGCTAAAGTTCAAGCTCGGGATCATCCTTTTCCAGTGGTACCGCGTCGCGTCACTGGGCAAAATGGGGTTTGTCAGTTTTCTAGTGGCTTGACGTGATTGCACTGCATCGTGTTGGGTGTCAAAATCAAGATTCTCAGTTCACAATTATTTTCCAGAGACCGTTTGGTCATTTCCCAAAGCCTCAAATCCATCAAAAACATGTAATTAACACCCTAAAGGGGCATTATATGCCCCCATTATTCACAAATTCTCTTCAAAAAATTAATTCTCTTTCAAGAACAAAATCCTAGCCTTCAAAATTCAAGATCAAATCTCAAGAACTCATCATCAATTCTCACAAATTCATCAACCCAGGTATGTTAAGTGTTCATCTATAGGTCCGTTTCACCCATGGAGTCAAAGTATCAAATCTTAAATTCAAAACTGTGATCTTTACAAGTTATTGTGATTTAATTATGATTTCTACCATAAACTCCCACGAATTGAAATTCTATACCATGTTTACATGAAACTATTGTTGTTATTAAACTTCACACGTTTGAATAATATTATTGTAATACCTCATACTTTTTCGAGCTCAGTTTAGCTTTTAGTGTGTCAGGGGTTATCTTTGAAAATGAATAACTCTTGATACTTGTGGAATTTTCCAGCTCTAGACCCATCAATGTGTAGATAATTCAAATAGCTTTCCAGCTATTCCAATTTTTCCTTAATCCGATACTCGGTTGAGAAGTTATGGCGATTTTAGTGAAAACAGTAGGGCACCATGATAAGCACTGTGGCGCGGTGAAGGACATATTCGCGATTGTCTGACTTTCAATGGAGCAACGCGATCAGCCCGCATCGCGGTTAAGCTCTAGTTCCCATTTGTCCCATTCCATTAGCTCACCGCGATTAGCCTGTATCAGGCCAGAAATCCTAATTGGACAGACACTGCATTATGGTGGAGTGCAAAATGGCACTCATCTTTTTCCAGTGACGCAACGCGATTTCATCGCATCATGCCAGAGGCCAAAATGGCAATTTTTCCTTTTTCATTGAGCCACCATGATAGCGGCACGTCGGTGGATGGCAAAATCGAGATTTTTCCTAGTGTGATTTAATTTCCAGAAAGGGTAGTTTAGCAAACTCCACTTGCCCTAATTCGTAAAAACAAAGGATTAAACCTTATTATGAGCATATTACAACCATTATCCACAAAATCCTCTCCAAGAAACCCTAAAGCTTCAGCTTTAAACTTCAAGAAAGCCATAGATTCACCATTCTTTTTCCAAATTAACCCAAGATTCAAGATTTTCAAATAAAGAACACCAATCATTCTTCAAGGGCACTAATAGGAACACAAAGTCCAAGTTTCTTCCTTTGTTCATCAATTAAGGTATGTGGGGTTTTCACCAAGGATAATCCTTTCATCCTTGTACCCAAAATTAGTTTTCAAAGATAATTTTACATAACTTTACATGAGTTTTGAATTAGGATTCATACCCAATATTGTTATTTGCAAGATTATGAGATTTCAAGTGATTTTGATGTCGAATTGCAAGCCTACTATTGTATTTTCATGCGTATTGCAGTTATTTCCAGATTTAGACTTGAATTATCAATATTTTCAATACTTGGCATGAGTTTTATGATGATTTGACATGAAATAGATGCATGGATTACTAGCCCTAGTTTGAATGTTGTTATTTCAAAAATATTATGCTTTTAAGCATCCCATGACTTGTTATATTTAGATTTTGAACAAAGATTTGATCTTTTGATCTCAGCTTAGATATGGAATCCACTTTACAGATTTAGCTATAGCTACAGTAAACAGATTTACAAGAGATTTTTATTGTAAACCCTTATATTAGTTTTAAAAGTGGATTTCCAACAGAATGAGCATACAGATTAAAGGGAGTAGTATTTAACACCGAGTTGGGTATGTTCACATGTACCAGAACTACAAGCCAACATAGGTTCAGATTATCAAATTATTCTTATTTCTATATGGATGACAGATACAGATGTGATCACTCAGATTAGGTTATACTCCTTGGCAAGAGTATGACACCTCTCCCCAATGTGAGGTTTTACCATAAGGGAACTAGACGTTGGATACTATGATAGCTCACATAGTGTATGTCGGTTAGGAGAACCTCCTTAACAGTAAGGACTTGCAGAATAGTTTTTAAAAGTATTGCCATACAGCTTACCAAAAACGAGTAAAGAATGACAAAAAAGCTTTTAGAAACTAAGTGTAAAGGCTCACAAATTTTATTCAGATATTACTTTATATGAGGCATTAGTTACAGATGTAGGCTTTCAAATTTCAGCTATAAAAGTGAATCCATTTTACACTTAGATAGCATGATTTAAAGATAGAATACAAGTACAGCTTTTAGACACGAATGTTATGACTCACTAGATCCATGCAACATGATTTGCTATTCATGATTATGATTTTCAATTTTTAGATATTCCAGCTTATATAAGTCATCTATATTTAGCATGCATTCTTTTATAAATTTATAATAATATTGAGATATTGATTTACTTGTGTATTTACCCCCATATTCCAACTTATGTAAGTCATCTATATTTAGCATGCATTCTTTCATGATCTATCGTGCTTATAGTATCTCTATCTTCTTTTAACTCATGCTCTTACGTGATAGTTGAATATGCCTCCTCGCCGAGCTAATGCCTACAGAAAGAATAACCAGCCACCCCATCCTGCTGACCCTCTAAATGAGAATGTATACCATGCTAAATTTTGGGCTTTTTTTCAAGCGTTCGCGCAAGTTGTGACTGCCAATTTTCAGGGAAACCATCAGGCTGCAGTCCCACTTTAGTAGAATGGTGATTTAGCAGTAGCCATAATTTGTGACTTCATGAGAATAAATCTACCTTAGTTCTTCGGGTCAAAAGCAGGTGAGGACCCACAACTTTACTTAGATGAGATAAGAAAAATCACCTATATTATGCATGTTTCTAAAGAGGAGGGTGTAGAGTTGGCATCCTATAGATTGAAGGATGTAGCGTAAGATTGGGTGGTCATGTGAAAAAATAGTATAGGTGAGAATGCAGCTACTATGAGTTGGCAGGTGTTTTAAGATACGTTTCTAGACAGGTTCTTTTCGCGTGAAATAAAAGAAGCTAAGGTAGAAGAGTTTGTGAACTTATGAAAGGACTCAATGATAGTGAAAGAGTACTGCCTTAAGTTCAACCAGTTGTCTAAGTATGCCCCTGATACGATGGCTGACCCTAGGTCGAGTATAAGTAAGTTTGTTACTAGAATATTTGGTTTGGTAGTCAAGGAGTGTAGGACTGCCATACTTATTAGGGACATAGATCTTAATAGGTTGATGATTCATGCCCAGTAGATTGAGGCATAAAAGTTAAAAGAAAAAAAGAAGGGAAATAAGAAGGCTAGGACCGAGCAGTTAGAGTATAGCCAGACTAGGTTTGGAAGGGGAAATCATTCACAGTTTTAGAATTATTCATTTGTGCTAGAGCCATCTTTAACTAGTGCTCCTGCCCTCAGAGCTAGGAAAAAGCAGTGGGGTAAGACTTCTATGTCTAGATCTCAAAATAGTGTGAGTGGAAAACCCAATTATCTTCCATGTGCTAAGTTTGGTAAGAATCATCTTGGTGAGTGTTTGTTGGGAAAGAAAGGTTGTTACGATTGTGGTAAGTTGGGCCATGGAATCAAAGAGTGTCCACATGCTAAGTAGGGAAATAGGGATGTTCCTCTCTAGACTCAGGCTACTAGCGCCCAGCTCCTCTAGGTCACCCAGTCCCTCCTCAAGGCACATCATCCAGTACCGGTGGTGGTCAACGCTAGAATTAGTTTTATGTTTTACCATTACATCATGAGCGGGAGGATTCACCAGATGTTTTTACTTGTATGCTTCGTGTCTTTTATCTTTATATTTATGTGTTGTTAGACCCCGGGTTGAGTTTCTCTTATGTGACCCCATTAGTTATGGTAGATTTTGAAGTAGGTCCTAAATAGTTTTCTGATCCCTTCTTAGTTTCTACCCCAGTGTGTGAGTCAGTTATTGACAAACATATCTATAGAAAGTGTCCTATCACTATCTTTCATAAAACCATATTAGCAGATTTAATAGAGTTAGATATGGTCGACTTTGACCTTATTCTTAGCATAGATTGGATCCATTCTTTTATGAATCTATAGATTTTTGCACCCGGGTGGTAAAGCTTCAGTTTTAAGATGAGCCAGTCTTTGAGTGGGAAGGTAATTCAGTGTCTCCCAAGAGTCATTTCGTATCCTATCTTAAAGCAAGAAAGTTGATCTTAATAGATTGTATCTATCATCTAGTTCGAGTCAAAGACACTAATTCTGAGACTCCAATAGTTCAGTCAATCCGTGTAGTCAATGAGTTTCCTGATATTTTTCCAGAAGATTTGCCAGGGGTACCTCCCGATAGGGAAATAAAATTCGGTATTGACCTTCTCTCAGATACTCGGCCTATCTCTATTCCTCCTTATTATATGACTTCAACTGAGCTTAAACATTTAAAAAAACATCTTAAAGATCTATTAGATAAAGGTTTCATAAGTCCTAGTATCTCTCCATGGGGTGTTCCCATCCTATTTGTGTGAAAAAAATGGTTCTTTGCGAATGTTGATTGACTATCGTCAGCTGAATAAAGTCACAGTCAAAAACAAATATCCTCTTCCTAGGATTGATGACTTATTTGACTAGCCTCAAGGTGCAAGTTATTTCTCCAAGATAGACCTTAGATCCGGCTATCAACAGCTTAGAGTAAGGGAATGTGATATTCTAAAAGTAGCTTTCAAAACCCGTGATGGTCATTTTGAGTTTCTAGTCATGTCCTTCAGACTAATAAATGCCCCAAAAGCCTTCATGGACTTGATGAACTGAGTGTTCAAATAGTATTTAGAAATATTTGTCATAGTCTTTATAGATGATATTCTTGTCTATTCTCGTAGTGCAGGTGATCATGCAGACCACTTTAGAATTGTGTTGCAAACTCTTAGGGATCACCAGTTGTTCACCAAATTTAGTAAATGTAAATTTTGGCTAAGATCAGTAGATTTCCTCGGTCATATAGTTTCCAATGATGGTATTAGAGTTGATCTCCAAAAGACAGAATTAGTAAGAAACTGGTCTAGATCTATCTCTCCATCAGACATCCAAAGTTTCTTAGGTTTAGCTGGATATTATAGATGTTTTGTTAAGAGTTTTTCGTCTATTGCATCTCCTATGTCTAGATTGACTCAAAATAAAGTCAAGTTTTAGTGGTCAGATTCCTATGAGAAGAGCTTTCAGGAGTTGAAGACTCGACTCACTTTAGCCCCTGTTTTAGCGCTACCTGATCGTATATATGGGTTCGTTGTCTATTATGATGCTACTATAATTGGTTTAGGTTCTATTTTGATGTAGAGAGGTAAGGTTATAGCCTATACCTCTATACATCTTAAGACTCATGAAAAGAACTACCCTACCCATGATCTTGAGTTAGCTGTTGTTGTATTTACATTGAAAATCCGGAGGCACTATCTTTATGGGGTGCATGTTGATGTGTTTACAAATTACAAAAGTTTGCAGTATGTGTTTACTCAGAAGAAGTTAAATTTTTGTCAGAGAAGGTGGTTAGAATTGTTGCATAATTATGACATGAGTGTGTTGTATCATTCAGGAAAGTCCAATGTAGTGGTAGACGCCCTTAATAGATTGTCTATGGGCAGTATTGCTCATGTGGAGAATGATAAGAGAGAGTTAGTTTGGGAAGTTCACTGATTAGCTACATTGGGTGTGAAGTTAGTTGACTCAGCTGAAGGAAACCTTTGGGTTCAAAGTAGTTTAGAATCTTCTCTAGTTTCTGAAGTGAAAGAGAAATAGTATAGGGATTCTAGTTTAGTCAAGTTGAAGGGTTCAGTTAAAGACCAAAAGCTATAGGTTTTCTCTCAAGGAGGAGATGGTGTATTGAGATACCAGAGTAGATTGTGTGTGCCATGTGTTGACGATTTGAGGCAACAAATTATGGCAGAAGTGAATGGTGTGCGTTACTCTATTCATCCAGGAGCCACCAAGATATATCGCGACCTGTGGGAAGAATATTGGTGGAGTAGTATGAAGAAAGATATTATAGAATTTGTAGTCAAGTGTGCGACTTATCAACAGGTTAAGGTAGAACACCAAAGACCTGGTGGCACATTGTAGGAGTTTGGTATTCCCACTTGGAAGTGGGAAGAAGTGAATATGAACTTTGTGACTGGATTACCCCATTTGCATCATCAACATGATTCGATTTGGGTTATACTAGATAGATTGACTAATTCAACTTATTTCTTGCCAGTTCATACGTCCTAAACAACTGAATATTATGCTAAGTTGTATATCAGAGAGTTGGTTAGATTGCATGGAGTTCCCTTGTCTATTATCTCAGATAGGGGTACTCAGTTTACTTGTTAGTTTTGGAAAGCCTTTCAAAAGGGTCTTGGTACCCAAGTTCATCTCAGTTCAGCTTTTCATCTGCAGACAGATGGCCAGGCAGAGAGGACCATTCAGACCTTAGAGGATATGTTGAGGGACTGTGTTTTTGACTTCAAGAGCAGTTAGGATGACCACTTGCCGTTGATCGAGTTTACCTACAATAACAGTTACTATTGTAGTATTCAGATGGCCCCATTTAAAGCTCTTTATGGGTGGAGGTGTAGATCACCAGTCAGTTGGTTTGAAGTGGGTGAGGCCGCTGTGATTAGACCAGATATGGTGTTTGAAGCCATGGAGAAAGTTTAGTTGATTCGAGAGAGATTGAAAGCAGCTCAGAGTCATTAGAAATCTTATGTAGACGTAAGAAGGAGAGATCTTGAGTTTAAAGTAGATGATCTTGTGTATTTGAAATTTTCACCCATGAAGGGGGTAAAGAGATTTGGAAAACAAGGAAAGCTTAGACCCCGATATGTAGGCCCTACCGAATGTTGAGTCATGTTGAGAAGGTAGCGTATGAGCTTGAGATGCCTGCAGACTTGTCTTCAGTTTATCCAGTGTCCCATGTGTCCTTATTGAAGAAGTGCATGGATAATTCAGCTATTGTAGCTCCTCTAGAAAGCACAGATATTCAGAACAACCTTTTATATGAGGAAGTTCCAGTAGAGATTCTTGATCACCAGATCCATTAACTAAGGAACAAAGAAGTTCCCTTGGTCAAAGTTTTGGGGCAGAATCAGTCTGTTGAGGGTGCTACTTGGGAAGCAGAAGCAGACATGCGAAACAAGTATCCCCATCTCTTCTCCACAAACTCAGATTCAGCCGAAGGTAATAGTCTTCCTTATTTCAGTTCTTTTCCAATCTTAGACTCAGTTATATAGTTATCTTTATATGTATTCGCAGATTAGTTCAGTCGCTCAGCATGTTTTAGATTTAGCCACACAGCTTATTTCAGTTGTGCATGCCAGTATATAGCCTTAGCTCCTAAGAATCTTCAGTTTAACTAGTCTCACTCAAGGATGAATGTTCCTGTAATGCCCTGAGTCTATACCTCGAACGCCACACGATGCTTACGACCCTGAAGGACCATAAGTTAACTCATGAATGGTACCTGCTGTGAGCGTTGTATAATAATACTGAAATAATGTGAAAAATTAGGCTAAAATTCCATAAGGTTCATAATCTGAACAATAGAATGAATATAGTACTGAAATAACATCTGAATACTGTCTGAACTAGTCCAGTCTGAAAAGCCTCTAACTGAACTGTCTTAAAGTTGAGTTGATGGGACAAGCCCCCAACTAACTTCGACTACTGAAGCCAATGATAATACTGAAATAAATGCATATCCTCAATAGAAAAGGACTCACTACTGAATCTACTATTGCTATCTGAATTTGTCTATGCACAGTCAGAAACCTGAGTGTTCGAACTTATCATATAAGACATCATAGCGCAAAGATAAAGTATATGTCAGTACATGGAATGTACTGGTATGCTAGATGAGGTAAGGCTAAATGCAAGGGTTCATATATGCATGAATAGTAGTTGACTGAATGATATGAGTAACTGAATATGAGAGTACATGGATAACTGAAACTGCTGTAAATACTGAGTATGCAATACTATGTATATACGTGTATACTATATCTGAGATTTTACTGAAGCTGAGTACTGAGTTTTGATAACTGAGTAACTGGTATCTAAAATTACTGATAACTGATTGACTGTGTCTGACAATCCTGATTCTGTAGAACTGAACTGAATACTGTACTGAGACTAAAACTGAAATTTAAACTGTGGGAGGTAATCATCTAACTGACATTCCCCAAATAAGATAAGTGGGGTCTAACCTGTAACCTTAGTTGGAAGGATGTCAGTACCGTGTCATGGGTAAAGACAAGCTGAAGAGTTACCCTCATCTGGAAGGTGCCCTGAATGAGAATGGTGGTACCCTCAACTAGCAGGTAAGACACCTCATCAACCCTCAGCTGGCAAGTTTATGTCTCAAACTACGCTGGTTACGTAGTTCTGGAACACAAGGACTGCTTCTAAGGATCACACCCTCTACTGGCAGGTGATCCCCTATCCTTGGGTTTACTCGGCATTGAATCCTACTCCCAACTGAATGACACTGAATATTAGACTGAGTTGAACTGGACTGAGTTTCACTGAGTTCTGTAACTGACTGAATACTACTGTTTGTGACATTACTGACACTATTCTGTAACTACTATAGCTCTAGGTAAACAGCTAGATTTTTGGGTATTGAATACCCCCAGGACTCGATAGCATGAAAAGTAAAGCATGACATGATCTTGAAAAGCATAAGAATAAATACTTATTAACAATATATTCACCTAGAAATTTTGTCAAACACTTGAGATACATGAACTTATACATGAATGGGACCACATAATGACATGTCATGGTTCCACTATTCAATTCACATAGGCATTTTATCAAACACTTGGGGAGCATGATTATTTCACATAAAATTTGTCAACACTTAAGCATCATGGATACAATACTAACTTGTAAATTCAAGGGTTTATCAAGATAGTCACATATTCATCACACATGTTATTCAATGTCATGAAATTTTCCATTAAGTCATGGATTGAAACCCAATTAATATCATGAACATGATTACAATCAATATCAAGCATGGAAATCATAAATGTATAAACTTGTATATTTAAATAGGGTTCTTGAACTCCATGGGTGAAAGAAACCCATGAATGAACACCTAACATACCTGAGAAGGTTAATTCTTGAAGGTTCTTGGTGAAATTTTTGAGGATTGACCTTGATTCTTGAAGCTAAGGTTTTGCCCTTTTTGAGAGAGAATTCCTTAATATTGAGAGAAAGTGAGTAAATAATGAAATAATAGGTTATTTAGGGGTTTAATTTCGTGTTTAGACTAATTAGGGCCATGGAAAAATATCAAATTACCCCTAGGAAAACTTTAAATTTTCCCCACTGAAGAGTCCCAATTTTGGCCTCCACCGTGATGCGGTGGCATCACGGTGAGCCACTAGAATGGGGCTGATATGTTTAAAAAAGGTAAAAAAAGTGAAATAGGCTTGTGGCGCGATGCGGTGGTATTATGTTGCCACACTGGAAAATAACAATTGTGAAAATGGCCCTTGGCGTAGCGCGGTGGGATCGCAGTCCCTCACTGGAAAATGACAATTGTGAACTGGAACATTGGCGTGACGCGCCATTATCGCGGAGCTTCACTGGAAACTGAAGAATTTCATTAGGATGGTCTCTGCAACGCGGTGATGTGCCATTTGGCACACTGTTTTACAAAAATTGCTCTAACTCTTCACACAGGTATCGGATTTGGGAAAATTTTATATCGTTGGAAAGCTGACTGAATTTTCTACGCAATGGAAGGTCTTAAACTAAAGAATTCTAAGTATTATAAAAAAATTTATACATGAATACTTATGTATTGGGAGCTAAACTAAGCTAGGGAAATACGGGGTATTACAGTTCCCAAGGGAGAGATAATGTAATACCCCGTACTTTTCCTACCTTAGTTTAGCTTCTAGTGTGTCAAGCGTTATCTTTGAAAATGAATAACTCTTGATACATGTGGAATTTTCCAGATCTAGACCCATCAATGTGTAGATAATTGAATTAGCTTTCCAAAGAAACCAATTTCGCTTTAATTCGATACTTAGTTGAGAAGTCATGGCGATTTTAGTGAAAACGGTAGGGCACCGCAATAAGCACCGCATCACGGTGAAGGAGAAATTCGTAATTGTCAGATTTCTAGTGGAGCACTGCAATCAGCCCGCATTGCCTTTTGTTATTGATTATGGAAATTTAAATGCAAAAACTATGACATATAATTACCCTATACCAAATAAGATATTAAAAATAAGACAAATATAAGGATATAATTACTTTAGTAAATTTGATTGTAAATCAGGATTTTACCATTTAAAGTTAGAAGAGGAATCTAAGGAATTAACCGCATTTACGGTACCACAAGGATTTTATGAATGAAATGTACTACCATTTGGATATAAAAATACACCAGGTAGATATCAACATTTTATGGATAGCTATTTTAAACAATTGCCTAATTGTATAGTATACATAGATGATATACTATTATATACAAAAACTAAAAAACAACATTTAAAATTGTTAGAACAATTTACAGATATAATAGAAAAATCGGGAATAAGTTTAAGTGAAAAGAAAGCAGAAATAATGAAAAATCAGATAGAATTTTTAGGAATACAAATAGATAAATGTGGAGTAAAAATGCAACAACATATAGTCCAAAAAATAATAAATTCAGAAGAAGAATTAGATACAAAAAAGAAATTACAATCATTTTTAGGATGAGTAAACCAAGAAAGAGAATATATTCCAAAATTAGCAGAAAACTTAAAACCATTACAGAAAAAATTTAAAAAGGATGTAGAATATAGCTATAATGAAGAAGACAAAAAACATGTACAAAAAATAAATCACTTTGTAAAGAATTACCAAAATTACAATTTTCAGATAAAAATAAAAAATTTATATATATAGTAGAAGCTGATGCAAGTGAATGTAGTTATGGAGGAGTACTCAAATATAGATATTAAGAAGAAAAATTAGAACATCACTGTAGATATTATTCAGGAATGTTTAAAAAAATAAAAATAAAATGGGAAAAAATAGAAAAGAATTATGTTCTTTATATAAATGTTTAATAGCATTTGAACCATATATCGTATATAACAAGTTTATTGTTAGAACAGATAATACACAGGTACGATGGTGGCTAACAAGAAAAATACAAAACTCAATTACAACAAAGGAAATTCGGAGACTAGTATTAAATATACTGAATTTTACATTTACAATTGAAGTAATCAATACTAACAAAAACATCATTGCAGATTACTTATCAAGATAAAGCTACTCAAACTGATTTACCAATGGAAGAGGCTGATGCCAAAGATACCCAGACTGACTTATTGCTCCAAATGTTTAAACAAATGGAGTTATTACAAGAACGAGTTATTACACTAACTACTGAAGTTACAAATGTAAAAGTGTAGGTCAAGCACTATAAAAAATAAGATATCGTGCAGGAAGAGCACATTAAAAAACTAGACCTAGAAGGTGACGATGAGAAACACCTTAAGACTCAAATTACTAACGAAACTTCAATTACAGCTGCAGGAACATCTAAAGGGAAAAATATAATCACTCAATATAGACCTGAAATACCAAAGAAAAAGAATTATAACCTCAACCAAATATTTTCAAAACCATATACACCAAATATACAAAATTCAGAATCATTCGCACCGCCCCAGATATATACATATTCTGAATCACTTAACCAAGAAAAACCGACATACAACTATGCTTCTCGTAAATACATTGACAACATATACACCATACAAACCATATTAAATACCAAACCTATTCAAAGTGAAGAACTAGCCGCACAACAAAAAGGATATATTACCCCAAAATGCCAAAATTACAATAAACTTATTGCCCTACCAGGTACAAACCCAAATTTTATTAAATCATGCTACTATTATGGATTATTATCTACGATCTACACAACCAACGGAGGAGAGTTAGCAGGAATCTAAGAAATTCACAAAGAATTTATGACTTATAAGAGAATTACCAACGGACAATTATTCTATGTTCGATTTTATTCCTCACCAGCAGAAATATTATTTGACGAAATTAAACAGACTATTAATGTGGTCAAAATAGGTATGACCAGAGATTATATTATTCCGGAAGAAATATGTGAACAGGATGAGATATCAAAAACGCAGATACCAGAATTTTATCGCAACAAAATAGTTATTGGAATAAGTAATATATTATCAGAGTTCATTAATAATTATTCAAATAAAAAACCAGTTTGGATATATAATTCGAGGAATCAAGCATTGATTTATTCAACTTGCAAAGAAGTTGGAGACCAAGATATGGAAGAACTTAGAAAATGGGGGTTAACACTCCTTAGACCAGAAGAACAACCGTTAACAAGATCTATCAGAAAGGAAATTATTTCAGAAGAAGCTATGGATCAATTTTGTGAAAAATTGGCCAAAAATACAAAGACCACATATGCAACAGATGTATTGGCAAGCACAACTTTATTCCAGATGTGATGCTACACTGACAAGAAAATAGAGAAGATAACCAAAGCAGATACAAGAAAGAAAGAGATAAAGACAAAACACATGTGAATAAATTAGCATAACTTTACTTTACGTAAAATCTTGTACAAAGTTTTGATGTAAAGTCTTAGGCATTTAAAGTTTTTTGTCATTTAGTGCTTTATGTCAAAGTCTTCTTTTAAAAGATGAAGACTTTTTGGTAAACATTAATTAGTTTAGCCTAGACTAGTATAGGCTTTGATTTTTCAAGTCATTTTAGGAAACGTGTAAAGAAATCATCGGTAAATTTTAGTTATAAATAGAAAAATCGAAGGCAGTGCAAAGGCAAGCCTTCATGCGTTGAAGCAAAAAACTCTCTCTTGTCTACAACAAATATTTTGCTTAATTATTAAAAAACATGTATATATTTCAATGGAAAAAGCTAAGGAGGAACAAAACTTAGAATTATCAAACCTACCAGAACAGGTATATTTATTTACAATTATGAATAGCTAAATTCAAAAATTCCTAACAATCATGATATGATAAAATAAGTTCATGTTAGTTACCTTATAGTAGAATTATTCGAAGAATAGCATGTTAAGAAGTTTATTAGCAAAGTGGAAACGGAGAAAAATCCTTAAGAACTATGTCATCCTAAAGGTGAAACCAATGAGGCAAGAAGTCATGGTGGTGAGTAGCCAGAGTAGAGGCGCTGTTTAATGGAAAAGTATCGGGATTACCATGTTAATAGTGACCGACGAACATGTTATTTAAGAATAATCTAGTATATAGTAATCTAAAATGATCATATTTTGTTATGTATATGATTGGAAGGAATATTTTGATAATAGCATTTTATGAAAAATGAATAATTATTTATCTGACGAAATGGTAGATAAATTTAAAATACTTATTTTGTATGTGCTTAAGGATATAGAAATAACAGATATAAGAAAAATCATATTAGAAAAAATATTTAGTAATGATTATATGACTAGAGTAAATTACATACCATACCTACCTAACTACTCTTACAAATACTTACGTACACACCAACTATGATAAAATTACGTATATCTAGAATTTTGGGAAAAAGATATGAGAAACATACAACTAGTAGAAAAACAAATGAAAACAAATTAAGACAAATATATGGAAACTAAAGATATAAAATATATAGAATTTCTTAATGAAAATATGCAAAAATTATTTAGACTAAAACAAACAACTAGTAAATATTATGAAAAAACATTTAATCAAGCCTAAATGACAGATGATATTAAAATACTTGTTTTATATATATACTTAAAGATATAGAAATTATAGACATAAAGAAAATAATATGGGAAAAATTACAAGATTATGAAGAGGAAGAATTATTAAACAATATAGAAAACTTACGCATATATTATGAACATCAATATTATTTAGATTCAAATGGATATTTACAGACTAAAAATGTCAGAATATATTAAGAAAATTAGAGAAAACCAAGAAGACCTACATAAATAAATTAATTATAGAAAAAATATTAGAGAAATAATGGAAAATCTAATAGAAAAATTAAAATGGATAGACGAAACCTTGAAAAATTTAGAAAAAAGCAAAGATAAAAGTTTAGATAGTTTAAAAAATTCATTAAGAAGAGAATAAGAAAAAATAGTTAGTAGTATTAATAACCTCAAACAAGATATTAAATATAGTATGCATGAATAGACTATTATACATTTACTTTAGAAGAATAAAATGATAAACTACGAATATCTAAAATATTAGAGACAAGAAATATAAGAAATAAGATTAACAGAAAACCTTATAAAAATAAATTTAATTGAATATTTTTAAACAAAAGATATAGAATATTTAGAATATCTTAAAAATAATATAGAAGACTTACAGAAACTAAGAGAAAAAGCTAAAGAATATTATAGCAAAGCATTTAATCAACTACCATTTAATCACTCCCAAAAATATGAATATTAGTAAAATTGAATATTTTAATAAGATATATGGAAGTAAAAGATACAAGAACGAAGAAAAACAGTTAATGACTATTACTACAAAGTATTTAACAATTACATAAATTAATAGATACATCTTACGAAAAGAATAAATCAGTAAAAAAATCGAAAATAAACTATATAGTTTATACATAGAATACAAAAGATTACATAATACTAACGAGGATCCTAGAACACTAAATAATTTAATTATGATAATATCTAATTTAGAATATGAATTAATAAAATATCTTAAGTCAAGAAGATAAAAATAAAAATTAATCAAATCAATAATTTAATTGAATATTTTAAAACAAAAGCTATAGAATATTATTGATTGGATTAATTTTCATTTTTATCTTCTTGACTTAAGATGTTTTATTAATTCATATTCTAAATTAGATATTATCGTAATTAAATAATTTAGTGTTCTAGGATCCTCGTTAATATTATGTAATATTTTGTATTCTAGGTATAAACTATATAGTTTATTTTTTATTTCTTTTAATGATTTATTCTTTTTATAAGATGCATCCATTAGTTTATGTAACTGTTAAATACTTTGTAGTAATATTTATTAACTGTTTTTCTTCGTTCTTGTATCTTTTATTTCCATATATCTTATTAACATATTCAATTTCACAGATATTCATATTTTGGGGGGTGATTAAATGGTAGTTGATTAAATGCTTTGCTATAATATTCTTTAGCTTTTTCTCTTAGTTTTTGTAAGTCTTCTATATTATTTTTAAGATATTCTAAATATTCAATATCTTTTGTTTTAAAATATTCAATTAAATTTATTTTTATAAGGTTTTCTGTTAATCTTATTTCTTCCATTTCTTGTCTCCAATATTTTAGATATTCGTAGTTTATCATTTCATTCTTCTAAAGTAAATGTATAATAATCTATTCTATTTGTACTATATTTAATATCTTGTTTGAGGTTATTAATACTACTAATTATTTTTTCTTGTTCTCTTCTTAATGAATTTTTTAAACTATCTAAACTTTTATCTTTGCTTTTTTCTAAATTTTTCAAGGTTTCATCTATCCATTTTAATTTTTCTATTAGATTTTTCATTATTTCTTTAATTTCTTTTCTATAATTAATTTCTTTATGTAGGTCTTCTTGGATTTCTCTAATTTTCTTAATATATTCTGACATTTTTAGTCTGTATAATATCCATCTGAATCTAAATAATATTGATATTCATAATATAGTCGTAAGTTTTCTATATTGTTTAATAATTCTTCCTCTTAATAATCTTGTAATTTTTTCCATATTAGTTTCTTTATGTCTATAATTTTTATATCTCTAAGTATATATAAAACAAGTATTTTATTATCATCTATCATTTAGGCATGATTAAATGCTTCTTCATAATATATAATAGTTGTTTGTTTTAGTCTAAATAATTCTTGCATATTTTCATTTAGAAATTCTATATATTTTATATCTTTAGTTTTCATATATTTGTCTAAATTTATTTTCATTTGTTTTTCTACTAGTTGTATGTTTCTCATATCTTTTTTCCAAAATTTTAGATATACGTAATTTATCATAGTTGGTGTGTACGTAAGTATTTGTAAGAGTAGTTAGGTAGGTATGGTATGTAATTTACTCTAGTCATATAATTTTTACCAAAAAAATTTTCTAATATGATTTTTCTTATATTTGTTATTTCTATATCCTTAAACACATACAAAAATGCTATTATCAAAATATTCCTTTCAATCATATACATAACAAAATATGATCATTTTAGATTATTATATACTAGATTATTCTTAAATAACATGTTCGTCGGTCACTATTAGCATGGTAATCCAGATACTTTTCCCTTAAACAGCGCCTCTACTCTGGCTACTCACCACCATGGCTTCTTGCCTCATTGGTTTCACCTTTAGGATGACATAGTTCTTAGGGATTTTTCTCCGTTTCCACTTTGCTAATAAACTTCTTAACATGCTATTCTTTGAATAATTCTACTATAAGGTAACTAACATGAACTTTTTTGATCATATCATGATTGTTAGGAATTTATGAATTTAGCTATTCATAATTGTAAACAAATATACCTGTTCTGGGAGGTTTGATAATTCTAAGTTTTGTTCCTCCATAGATTTTTCCATTAAAATATATACCTGTTTTTTAATAAATAAGCAAAATATTTGCTGTAGACAAGAGAGAGTTTTTTGCTTCAACGCATGAAGGCTTGCCTTTGCACTGCCTTCGGTTCTTCTATTTATAACTGAAATTTATAGATGATTTCTTTACACATTTCCTAAAATAACTTGAAAAATCAAAGTCTATACTAGTCTAGGCTAGACTAATTAATGTTTACAAAAAAGTCTTCATCTTTTAAAAGAAGACTTTCACATAAAGCACTAAATGACAAAAAAGTTTAAATGCCTACGACTTTACATCAAAACTTTGTACAAGTTTTTACGTAAAGTAAAGTTATGCTAATTTATTCACATGTCTTTTGTCTTTATCTCTTTCTTTCTTGTATCTGCATTGGTTATCTTCTCTATTTTCTTGTCAGTGTAGCATCATATCTGGAATAAAGTTGTGCTTGCCACTACATCTGCTGCATATGTGGTCTTTGTATTTTTAGCCAACTTTTTCACAAAATTGATCCATAACTTCTTCTGAAATAATTTCCTTTCTGATAGATCTTGTTAACGGTTGTTCTTCTGGTCTAAGGAGTGTTAATCCCCATTTTCTAAGTTCTTCCATATCTTGGTCTCCAACTTCTTTGCAAGTTGAATAAATCAATGCTTGATTCCTCGAATTATATATCCAAACTGATTTTTTATTTGAATAATTATTAAGTAACTCTGATAATATATTACTTATTCCAATAACTCTTTTATTGTGGTAAAATTCTGGTATCTGAGTTATTGATATCTCGTCCTATTCACATATTTCTTCCGGAATAATATAATCTTTGGTCATACCTATTTTGACCACATTAATAGTCTGTTTAATTTCATCAAATAATATTTCTGCTGGTGAGGAATAAAATCGAACATAGAATAATTGTCCGTTGGTAATTCTCTTGTAAGTCAAAAATTCTTTGTGAATTTCTTAGATTCCTACTAACTCTTCTCCGTTGGTTGTGTAAACCGTAGATAATAATCCATAATAGTAGCATGATTTTATAAAATTTGGATTTGTACCTGGTAGGGCAATAAGTTTATTGTAATTTTGTCATTTCTGGGTAATATATACTTTTTGTTGTGCGGCTAGTTCTTCACTTTGAAAAGGTTTGGTAATTAATATGGTTTGTATGGTGTATATGTTGTTAATGTACTTACGAGAAGCATAGTTGTATGTCTATTTTTCTTGGTTAAGTGATTCAGAATATGTATATATTACCCAGAAATGCTAAAATTACAATAAACTTATTGACCTACCAGGTACAAACCCAAATTTTATTAAATCATGTTACTATTATGGATTATTAGCTACGGTTTACACAACCAACGGAAAAGAGTTAGCAGGAATCTTAGAAATTCACAAAGAATTTATGACTTACAAGGGAATTACCAACGAACAATTATTCTATGTTCGATTTTATTCCGCACCAGCAGAAATATTATTTGACAAAATTAAACAGACTATTAATGTGGTCAAAATAGGTATGACCAGAGATTATATTATTCCAAAAGAAATATGTGAACAAGACCATATATCAAAAATGCAGATACCAGAATTTTACCGCAACAAAAAAGTTATTGGAATAACTAATATATTATCAGAGTTACTTAATAATTATTCAAATAGAAAACCAGTTTGGATATATAATTCGAGGAATCAAGCATTGATTTATTCAACTTGCAAAGAAGTTGGAGACCAAGATATGGAAGAACTTAGAAAATGGGGATTAACACTCCTTAGACCAGAAGAACAACCGTTAACAAGATCTATCAGAAAGAAAATTATTTCAGAAGAAGCTATGGATCAATTTTGTGAAAAAGTTGGCTAAAAATACAAAGACCACATATGCAGCAGATGTAGTGGCAAGCACAATTTTATTCCAGATGTGATGCTACACTGACAAGAAAATAGAGAAGATAACCAAAGCATATACAAGAAAGAAAGAGATAAAGACAAAAGACATGTGAATAAATTAGCATAACTTTACATTACGTAAAATCTTGTAGAAAGTTTTGATGTAAAGTCTTAGGCATTTAAAGTTTTTTGTCATTTAGTGCTTTATGTCAAAGTCTTCTTTTAAAAGATGAAGACTTTTTTGTAAACATTAATTAATTTAGCCTAGACTAGTATAGGCTTTGATTTTTCAAGTCATTTTAGGAAACGTTTAAAGAAATCATCTATAAATTTTAGTTATAAATAGAAGAACCGAAGGCAGTGCAAAGGCAAGCCTTCATGTGTTGAAGCAAAAAACTCTCTCTCTTGTCTACAATAAATATTTTGCTTATTTATTAAAAAACAGATATATATTTAAATGGAAAAATCTATGGAGGAACAAAACTTAGAATTATCAAACCTACCAGAACAGTTATATTCAATTACAGTTATGAAAAGCTAAATTCATAATTGTAAATGAATTTAGAATATGAATTAATAAAACATCTTATGGTAAGAAGATAAAAATGAAAAGTAATCCAATCAATAATATTCTTTAGCTTTTTCTCTTAGTTTTTGTAAGTCTTCTATATTATTTTTAAGATTTTGTAAATATTCTATATCTTTTGTTTTAAAATATTCAATTAAATTTATTTTTATAAGGTTTTCTGTTAATCTTATTTCTTTCATTTCTTGTCTCCAATATTTTAGATATTCGTAGTTTATCATTTTATTCTTCTAAAGTAAATGTATAATAATCTATTCTATTTATACTATATTTAATATCTTGTTTGAGGTTATTAATACTACTAATTATTTTTTCTTGTTCTCTTCTTAATAAATTTTGTAAACTATCTAAACTTTTATTTTTGTTTTTTTCTAAATTTTTCAAGGTTTCGCCTATCCATTTTAATTTTTCTATTAGATTTTCCATTATTTCTCTAATTTCTTTTCTATAATTAATTTCTTTATGTAGGTCTTCTTGGTTTTCTCTAATTTTCTTAATATATTCTGACATTTTTAGTCTGCATAATATCCATCTGAATCTAAACAATAATGATGTTCATAATATATGCGTAAGTTTTCTATATTGTTTAATAATTCTTCCTCTTCATAATCTTGTAATTTTTTTCATATTATATTCTTTATGTCTATAATTTCTATATTTCTAAGTATATATAAAACAAGTATTTTAATACCATCTGTCATTTAGGCTTGATTAAATTCTTTTTTATAATATTTACTAGTTGTTTGTTTTAGTCTAAATAATTTTTACATATTTTCATTAAGAAATTCTATATATTTTATATCTTTAGTTTCCATATATTTGTGTTAATTTGTTTTCATTTGTTTTTCTACTAGTTGTATGTTTCTCATATCTTTTTCCCAAAAATCTAGATATACGTAATTTATCATAGTTGGTGTGTCCGTAAGTATTTGTAGAGTAGTTAGGTAGATATGGTATGTAATTTACTCTAGTCATATAATCTTTACCAAATATTTTTTCTAATATGATTGTTCTTATATCTATTATTTCTATATCCTTAAGCACATACAAAATAAGTATTTTAAATTTATCTAACATTTCATCAGATAAATAATTATTCATTTTTCATAAAATGCTATTATCAAAATATTCTTTCCAATCATATACATAACAAAATATGATCATTTTAGATTACTATATACTAGATTATTCTTAAATAACATGTTTGTCGGTCACTATTAACATGGTAATCCCGATACTTTTCCCTTAAACAACGCCTCTACTTTGGCTGCTCCCCACCATGGCTTCTTGCCTTATTGATTTCACTTTTAGGATGACATAGCTTTTAGGGATTTTTCTCCGTTTCCACTTTACTAATAAACTTCTTAACATGCTAATCTTCGAATAATTCTACTATAAGGTAACTAACATGAACTTTTTTTATCATATCATGATTGTTAGGAATTTATGAATTTAGCTATTCATAACTGTAATTGAATATACCTGTTCTGGTAGGTTTGATAATTCTAAGTTTTGTTCCTCCATAGATTTTTCCATTAAAATATGTACCTGTTTTTTAATAAATAGGCAAAATATTTGTTGTAGACAAGAGAGAGTGTTTTTTACTTCAACGCATGAAGGCTTGCCTTTGCACTGCCTTCGGTTCTTCTATTTATAACTGAAATTTACAGATGATTTCTTTACACGGTTCCTAAAATGACTTGAAAAATCAAAGCCTATACTAGTCTAGGGTAGATTAATTAATGTTTACAAAAAAGTCTTCATCTTTTAAAAGAAGACTTTCACATAAAGCACTAAATGACAAAAAAGTTTAAATGCCTACGACTTTACATCAAAACTTTGTACAAGATTTTACGTAAAGTAAAGTTATGCTAATTTATTCACATGTCTTTTGTCTTTATCTCTTTCTTTCTTGTATTTGTGTTGGTTATCTTCTCTATTTTCTTGTCAGTATAGCATCACATCTGGAATGAAGTTGTGCTTGCCACTACATCTGCTGCATATGTGGTCTTTGTATTTTTGGCCAACTTTTTCACAAAATTGATCCATAGCTTCTTCTGAAATAATTCCCTTTCTGATAGATTTTGTTAACGGTTGTTCTGGTCTAAGGAGTGTTAATCACCATTTTCTAAGTTCTTCCATATCTTGGTCTCTAACTTCTTTGCAAGTTGAATAAATCAATGCATGATTCCTCGAATTATATATCCAAACTGATTTTTTATTTGAATAATTATTAAGTAACTCTGATAATATATTACTTATTTCAATAACTCTTTTGTTGTGGTAAAATTTTGGTATCTGCGTTTTTGATATCTCATCCTGTTCACATATTTCTTCTGGAATAATATAATCTCTGGTCATACCTATTTTGACCATATTAATAGTCTGTTTAATTTCGTCAAATAATATTTCTGCTTGTGCGGAATAAAATTGAACATAGAATAATTGTCCGTTGGTAATTCTCTTTTAAGTCATAAATTCTTTGTGAATTTCTGAGATTCCTGCTAACTCTTCTCTATTGGTTCTGTAAACCGTAGATAATAATCCATAATAGTAACATGATTTTATAAAATTTGGGTTTGTACCTGGTAGGGTAATAAGTTTATTGTAATTTTAGCATTTCTGGATAATATATCCTTTTCATTTTTTGTCTAGCTCTTCACTCTGAATAGGTTTGGTAGTTAATATGGTTTGTATGGTGTATATGTTGTTAATGTATTTACGAGAAGCATAGTTGTATGTCTGTTTTTTTCTTGGTTAAGTGATTCAGAATATGTATATATCTGGGGCAGTGCGAATGATTCTGAATTTTGTATATTTGGTGTATATGGTTTGAAAATATTTGGTTGAGGTTATAATTCTTTTTCTTTGGTATTTCAGGTCTATTTTGAGTGACTATATTTTTCCCTTTAGATGTTCCTGCAACTGTAATTGATGTTTCGTTAGTAATTTGAGTTTTAAGGTGTTTCTCATCGTCACCTTGTAGGTCTATTTTTTTAATGTGCCATTCCTGCACAGTATCTTATTTGTTTTAGTGCTCAACCTGCACTTTTGCATTTGTAACTTCAGTAGTTAGTGTAATAACTCGTTCTTGTAATAACCTCATTTGTTTAAACATTTGTAGCAATAAGTGTGTCTAGGTATCTTTGGCATCAGCCTCTTCCATTGATAAATCAGTTTGAGTAGCTTTGTCTTGATAAGTAATTTGCAATGATATTTTTATTAGTATTGATTACTTCAATTGTAAATATAAAATTCAGTATATTTAATACTAGTCTCCGAATTTTCTTTGTCGCAACTGAGTTTTATATTTTTCTAGTTAGCTACCATCGTACCTGTGTATTATCTATTCTAACAATAAACTTGTTATATATGATATATGGTTCAAATACTATTAAACATTTATATAAAGAACATAATTCTTTTCTATTTATTTCCCATTTTATTTCTGTTTCGTTCAACGTTCCTGAATAATATCTACAGTGATGTTCTAATTTTTCTTCTTCATATCTATATTTGAGTATTCCTCTATAACTATATTCACTTGCATTAGCTTCTACTATATATGTAAATTTTTTATTTTCATCTGGAAATTGTAATTTTGGTAATTCTTTACAAAGTAATTTTATTTTCTGTAGCTGTTTTTTGTCTTCTTCATTATAGCTATATTCTACATCCTTTTTAAATTTTTTCTGTAATGGTTTTAAGTTTTCTGCTAATTTTGGAATATATTCTCTTACTTGGTTTACTAATCCTAAAATGATTGTAATTTCTTTTTTGTATCTAATTCTTCTTCTGAATTTATTATTTTTTTGACTATATGTTGTTGCGTTTTTACTCCACTTTTATCTATTTGTATTCCTAAAAATTCTATCTGATTTTTCATTATTTTTTCTTTCTTTTCACTTAAACTTATTCTCGATTTTTCTATTATATTTGT
This sequence comes from Capsicum baccatum var. pendulum, assembly GCA_030864225.1. Classification (NCBI taxonomy): domain Eukaryota; kingdom Viridiplantae; phylum Streptophyta; class Magnoliopsida; order Solanales; family Solanaceae; genus Capsicum; species Capsicum baccatum. Next base: position 272,004,433 of record CM061550.1, read on the forward strand.
AAATTGTTCTAATAATTTTAAATGTTTTTCCTTAGTTTTTGTATATAATAGTATATCATCTATGTATACTATACAATTAGACAATTGTTTAAAATAACTATCCATAAAATGTTGATATCTACCTGGTGCATTTTTATATCCAAATGGTAGTACATTCCATTCATAAAATCCTTGTGGTACCGTAAATGCAGTTAATTCCTTAGATTCTTCTTCTAACTTTAAATGGTAAAATCCTGATTAACAATCAAATTTACTAAAGTAATTATATCCTTGTATTTGTCTTATTTTTAATATCTTATTTGGTATTGGGTAATTATATGTCATAGTTTTTGCTTTTAAATTTCTATAATCAATAACCATCCTACTTTTTCCTCTTTTTTGTTCACTATGTTTATTTACTATAAATGCTGGACTATTATGTTTACTATTACTTTTTTGTATATATTGTTTTTCTAATAATTCATCTATATGCATTTTAAATTCTTTTAAATCGTCAAAATTACATGTTAATGTTTTTTGAGTTATTATGCTACTTTTGTCTATTAATTCAATTTTTATTTTAGTTTTATATTTTTTTCATTCTTTTAATGGATCTTCACTATATAATTGTTCTAATTTTTTCTTAATTATTTCTGTCTTATTTATTGAAAATATTGTTATTTCCTTTTTATATATTGAAAATATGACCAGTTCTATTGTATCTTTAGTATTTTTTATTTTTTCTAATTTTTGTGTAATATTTTCACTTCCTTCTATCCAATCAATTTTTTTTCTTATTTTTATTAATAACTCTTTTTGCTCTTACTTTCTGTTTACATGGTGTAGTAAACCACCAATCCGTTCTAGTTATTATATGTGGGTATAATTTATCTAAAAACGGCATTCTTAAAAGTATATCTTTTGATGTTAGCTTATATTTATAGATTTCTTCTATTGTTAATATCTTATCCCATACTTGTATTTTTACATTCTTAGCTTTATAAGTAATTAAGCTTCCTTCGTTATTAAATATTTTAACTATTATTGGTGTTTTTAATTTATCTCATTTACTTTCTGGTAAACAATTATATCTACATAAATTAGCTTCTGCTCCTCTATCTATCATAGGCGTATAATATCTACTATAATATCCTTCTACTACTATCTTCATTAACGCATATATTTTCATATCATGTTAAAGCTCTTCTTAAGAATAATTTCTCTCTGTTATATGTTATGGATAATTGTGTATGTTCTATATTGTATGGTTTTACTTGTTCTAGCCATTTTATTCCTAATATTATGTCTGCTTTTCGCATTTCTTCCTTTATTTCAAATTCTTGTTTTTTTTCTAACTCCTATTGTTATTTTTTTTCTCCTATATTTTTAGTGTTTAATAAGTTTCTTGGTAGATCTGGACATATATTATTATCAATTTTTATTTCGTCATTTTTTACTAGATATCTTGCTATATAATTTTCTTCTTGTCCTGTATTTAAGAGTATTAAGTATTCTTTTTCATTTATTGTTCTTGTTATGTAATATTGGTTTAAATTAACTATTGAACTTGTTTCATAACTTGTTCTTTTTGATGAACTTGATAATTCTGTTTTTTCATATGCTATTCTTTTTGTTGTAATTATTCTATCATTTATTATTTCTAAATTTTCTTCTATATCTATGTCTCTATAACTATAATCATTATTATCAATTATTTTTACAAATTGTTCGAAAGGACTTTCTATTTGTATTTTGTTAATTTTATTTTTTCTTGTTATTTTATGTTTTGTTGTTAATACATATAAATATTTACATCTTGCTGTAAATATTTTACTTCCTGGGGTTAGTTCTATTCCTGATATTTTTCAATATAATACTAATGATTTATCTATATTTTTATCTGTTATTGCTATTGAATAATTCACACTTATTATAAATTTAAATTCTTGGTATATTAAATTTCCTTTTATGGCAGTTATTATACTTTTTGCTATAGGTTTTATAATTCTATCATCTGCTAAATATAATTCTATTGGTGTATCTATTCCTTCTCTAAAACATGTTTTTATTAATATCTCTGTACCTCCAAGGTGTACATATTTTATTGGGTCTCTACTTTTATATCGTTTATTTCTTTATTAATTATTCTTTTTGTTATTAGTGGTATACTAGCTTTACCTTTGCATATCTACAGTCTATTATATATATTCTTCTTTTCTTCTACTAAATATGTTTTTTATTGTTGGTATTTCAAATATTTTTTCTACACTTAAATCTAATTCTTTTCCTTTTATTTCATCAAATATATGACTATCAAATATTATTTTTTGATCTGTTCCTTCTTCATTTAAACATTCTTCCTTTGTTATTATTTTTATATCTTCTTCAGTTATTTGATTTATTCTTATATCTTCTTCAGTCATTTAATTCATCTAATTCACTATCTATTTCATTATCTTTTTTATTCTCTGAAATTTCATATATACTATCTTCACTTTCTAATTCGTAATCTATATAATCTATCTGTATTTATTTTGTATTTTCTATTTTTATTTCTCATATTTTTTTATTTTTTGGGTTTTTAGATAATTTACAATCTCTAGCTAAATGTCCTAATTTTCCGCAATTATAATAAGCACATTCTTTTATAGATTTCTTTTTCCTATATGGTCTTTTATGTTTATAATTTTTTACATAATATCTTTTTCTTGGTTTCTTATATTTATATTTTGATTTTTTGTATTTCTTATGTCTTTTTATTTTCTTACAATATCTTTCTTCGCATCCAAATTGAGGTGTTATTTTATCTTTGCAACATGCTAAATTTCTTATTAATGTCTTTTTCATTTTTATTTCTTCTCTATATTTTTCACATAGGTTTCTATACCATTTTTGTAAAAATTTTATTCTTGCTCTTAGAGTATCTACTATTTTTGCTTTATCCCAAATTTTTATTATTTTTGAATTAAATGGTTCAGGTAATTTACTAAAATATAATTTTCTTATTTCTTTACTTTCTTCTGTATTACATGTTCCTTTATAATAATATTCTTTAAATGCGCAAGTATATTCATCTGTTGTTGTCATGCTGCTAAATTCGTCTTTTATAGCTATTTCATATTTTTTTTAATAATTCTATAGGTGTTAATTTAGTTGTAGTTGTTGATGATGTTTCTCCTGTAGGTTTGTTAGTTCTTAATACTCTTTTACTATTTTCAGTTAGATTTGAAAACCATAATTTCACTGTTCCTATTAGTGTTCTTTCTATATATTCTGGTGCATCTGTTACATTTATATTATTATCTAATAATTGTTTTGTCATATATCTTATCCATAATTATATTATTTTTTCTGTATCTATTACATAATCTAAGTCTAAAAGTTATAATTTTTATTAACTTTTTGTTTTGGTGTCCATTTGTCATATTCATCCTTTAGATTATATCTTTTAAACTTATTCTTATAATATGTAGGTTTTCTTATTTCAGATGTTTTAGGTATTATATTTTCATCTTCTTTTTTATCAAGAGTATTTATTTCTGTATTTCTATTTTCTAAGTTTTCTTCATTAATTACTTCTTGTTTTTCATTGATTTCTAAATTTTTTGTATTTGTTAAGATTTCTGTATATGTTTCACTATCTTCTGAATCATAATTATCTATTTCTTCAACATCTATTGTATTTATTTCTATTTTTTCTTTAAATTGATTGATCTCGTTTAATAATTTTTGTTCTTTATCTTTTTCTTCTTTTTCTTTCTGTCTTTTTTCATACAAATCTTTTAGTATTTGTAGTTCTTTTCTAATTCAGCAATCCTACTATTTTTAGTTTCTTCTATTTTTCATATTTCTTCTGTTGTTTGTTGTTTTATTTTTTCCATTTCATTTTTTCTATCTATTTCTTTATTTTCTTTTTCTATTCTTACTATAGCTGTCAATTTATCTTCTAATTTTAATTCTTCATTAAATATAAATGTTCACCTATTTTCTTATACCTTCTTCCTAGATTAGAAAATACTATATTTATTTTTAATCCTTCATGGTTTTCATATATTTTTTCATCTATTACAAATTCTTCTTTGTTCATTTTTATTTAATTGTTAATAGACCATGTTGGTATGTATATTCTAGACTATCTATTGTTGATTCTAAATTTGATATTTCTTCTTTTTGTGAATTTATTGAGTTTTTACTAACTCCGGCAATTATGTTATATTGTAGTCTTTCTATCCTTATTTTTAATTCTTTACATTTTTCAGATATTATTTGCTTTAATTCTTTATATTTTGGTAATATTTGTATGTTAATCATCTAAATAATATTTTGGGGAATATCTAAATCTAGTTTAATCAAATAAGTCATCATTAATAAATTAATCAAATAAATTCAAATATATACTACTTCCGTAACTTTAATCAGCATAGGCTCTGATACCAATTGTAGGGGGTGCGGATTTAGGCGCGGTAACTTTACTAGATAATAAATAGTTATTAGGTAATAAGTATTTATTTTTATATAATGTATTTTGTCAATATTGTTGATTGGATTAATTTTCATTTTTATCTTCTTGATTTAAAATGTTTTATTAATTCATATTCTAAATTAGATATTATCGTAATTAAATTATTTAGTGTTCTAGGATCCTCGTTAGTATTATGTAATCTTTTGTATTCTAGGTATAAACTATATAGTTTATTTTCGATTTCTTTTAATGATTTATTCTTTTCGTAAGATGTATCCATTAATTTATGTAATTGTTAAATACTTTGTAGTAATATTCATTAACTGTTTTTCTTCATTCTTGTATCTTTTACTTCCATATATCTTATTAACATATTCAATTTTACTGATATTCATATTTTGAAGGATGATTAAATGGTAGTTGATTAAATGTTTTGCTATAAACTCCAGCCGAGGTTTTTTATCACAGTATTTTATGAGAGAGGAATTTCATCAAACACCTTGCATGCATTATGATCATATCAACAACAATAAGCCACTTGCAAATAATAACATTGCAAAGGAATATGTAGCGGCAAGAAATTGAAACTCAGTTGAGATGAAGAAAATGATGAAATAAAGCAACGAAGATGCCAATTTAATACTGGTTTGCACAATGAAGAAAACCCCTAAAAGTAAACTTCAAAAAGTAAAATGGAAACCTCGTCATTCATGGTGAAGTCATGTTCTAGTGACACGTGCCGCCGCAACTACCACCCGCGCTTAACACATATTACATGGATTGACCTGAAATGACAAAAATGCCCTTTGTTGTAAGCAGGGAGGACAACCCAGAGGCCAGATCTCCTTGCTTCATTATAAAGTTTCTACACATTTTAATTTTTTTAATTATTATAATTTATTGTACTTTCTACTTTTTTTCAAATAATATATGTTACTTTCTTTGTCTTAATATATATGAGTGTGAGAGTATTTAACAAATCAATTAATTTTTTGTATGTCGTTAAATAATTTAAATTGTATATCTTTTAAGTTTTTTAAGTTCTTAATTATTGTGATTTATAATATTTTTACGTAGTCTTTTAAAATATTATAACAAATTATTTTTTAAACACTTTAAACTATTAACTATTATAATTTATAATATTTTTCATGTAATTTGCAATTAATATATGTCACTCTTCTTATCTAAATTTTTATGGTATTGAGAGTCAATTATATATTTAAAATAATTTAAGTTTTTAATTATTGTGATTTATAATTTTTTTTCTTCCATTCTAATTTAAGTGACACTGTTATAATTTTGAGAGTCCGACAAATATTTTATATCTTTAATTTTTTTAAGTTGTTAATTATTGTGAATTATAGTATTTTTTACGTATTCATTTGGTCTCAATTTATGCGACATAAAAAAAATTTAGATAATCAATTGTATTTTTAATATATATTTTTTTAGATATTTAAACTGTTAGCTATTGTAATTTATAATACTCTCTCCTTGTCCAAACTTTTGTGGCATTAATTGTCAATTATATTTTAAAAAATAATTTAAATTTTCAATTATTGTGATTTTATAATACTTTTTGTTTTATTTATATTAAAGTGACACTGATAAAATTTTGAGAGTCAACCAAATATTACGATTGAAGTAGCAAAACAAACATGTCTTAAATGACTCATAATAACTAATTACAAGTGATATAACAAAATTTCTATAAAAAAAAATACTTGTGAAAAAATTTAAGTGGCCTCATATAAAACGTCAAGTTAGTATAAAACATCAAGAGTTAATTTGTCATTTTATGCCTATTTTATTTTTCTTATTAGATATTATTAATTTTTAATACTTAAATGACTTATAATAATTAATTAGGGTGATATAGTAAAATAACGGTTTAAGCAACTAAAACAAACATGGCATAATTGTCTATTTTTATTTTTCTTACTAAATATTATTAATTTTATAATAAGTAAATGACTTATAAAATGTAATTACGACCTTGGTATATTATTCTCTATCTTGAGCCGAGGGTCTATCTGAAACAACCTCTCTACTTTCTCAGAGGTAGTGGTATGGATTGCATACATTTTACCCTCCCCAGACCTCACTTTGTGGGAATATATTGGGTCTGTTGTTGTTGTTGTACTAAAATCACAGGTAGAAGCAGCTGAAATAGACATGTCATAAATATTTATTTATTTTACTACATATTAATAATCTTTTAATATGTTAATGATTTGTAATAATTAATTAGGGATGATATAACAAAATCACGAGTTGAAGCAGCTGAAGTAGACATGTCATAAATGATTATTTATTTTTTATATTAAATATTATTAATTTTTGAATGTGCAAATAATTTATAATAATTAATTAAGGGTAATATAGTAAAACTACGGGTTGAAGCAGCTGAAATAGAAATATCATAAATGTTATTTAATTTTTTTATTAAATAATATTAATTTTTTAATATAATAATTCTTTAATTTTTTATTAAATAATATTAATTTTTTAATATTTAAATAATTTATAATAATTAATTAATGGTGATATAGTAAAATTATGTATTGAAGCAGCTGAAGTAGGTGGAAGCAGGGAGGACAACCGAGAGGTGCCTGCTAATGGAACTTAGATACAATAGTAATGTGTAAATAATTTATAATAATTAATTAAGGGTGATATAGTAAAATTACGGGTTGAAGCAGTTGAAACAAAAATATCATAAATAGTTATTTACTTTTTTTATTAAAATAATATTTAAGTTTTTAATTTTTGAGATTTATAATTCTTTTTTTTTCTATTTCAATTTAAGTAACACTGATATAATTTCAAGAGTCAATGAAATTTTTTATATCTTTTAGTTTTTTAAGTTGTTAATTATTGTGATTATTAATTATTTTTCAGACATTTTAAGTTGTTAACTATTATAATTTATAATACTCTTTATATAATTTTCAAATAATATAAGTTACTCTCCTTGTCCAAACTTTTGTAGCGTTGATAATCTATTACATTTTAAAAATAATTTATTTTTGTATGTATTCCAATTTAAGTGATGGGATGCCTACATGGTCAGAAACAACAAAACAGACATATTTTAAATGACTTAATATAATTAATTAGAAGTTTTATAGCAAAATTACTATAACATTACTTGTATAAAAAAAATTAAGTGGTCCTCATATAAGACTTTAAGTTAATTTAACATTAAATATTATAAATTTTTAATATTTAGATGACTTATAATAATTAATTAGGATTGATATAGTAAAATTACAATTAAAGCAGCTGAAACAGATATGCCATAAATATTTATTTTATTTTTAATTAAATATTTTTTTTAATACATAAATATATATAATAATTAATTAAGAGTAATATAGTAAAACCACGAAGCAAGCAGGTGAAATGACGGTAAGCAGACATGACGACGGTGTTGTGCCTGCTCACTATCACTTCTATATAAGAGAATTAGAATGTACTTCACCAAAATTGTAATGAAATTCCAAACAAACTACGACTGTCTATGTAAAGAAGTTTGACTTATATGGACTAAATAATTAAGAGATCATGTTAGTTAGGGCTTTGAGTTATAGGTGACAAAAAAGTTTTAAAATGAGGTGTATGTGACACAAGTCTTAATAATTGAGTGTAGGTGACAATTATTTTATTATGGATTAATAATTGAGTCATGACTAAACTACGACTGTCTGCTTCATTATCACCATCTTCTACTTCATTATCATCTTAATCTTCTTCTTGTCGTTCATTGTTGTTGTTTTTACCATTACTGCTGCTACTTGATCATTTTTTAGGTGAAATTTTATTTCGTACATCACTTTCCACTTTGGCATTACTTCATAGGTGACTTTGGTAAGTAAAATTTTGATTTTTAGTCGAATTTGTCATCTGGGTACACAACTACTGTTGTTTTTTCAACAATGGATAGAACCCGATCATGAATCCAACATAAGAGTGCACAATTTAACAAATCACTCATCTGTTGCATCAGATGAGTAATCTGTTTAAATTGTGGGCTCTTATGTTGGATTCATGTTTATGGTTCTAATGCTCGTAACATGAATCGAACAAATGAGTAATCTATTGCAAAGAAGAGTAATCTGTTGAAATAAACTAGTTATCTGTTGCAACAGACTTATTATCTGTTGCATCAAACTGATTATCTGTTGCAACAGACTATTTATATGTTGCAACAGACTACTTATCTATTGCAACAGATGAGTAATTTGTTTGGAACAACTCAAATCAGCTCTTGCCACAACCCAACAGATAACCAATATGTTTCAACTCTTGCTATTACTATTGGATTCAAAATTATTCCTTACGTCCAATCGTTGACATGTTTGTTGAGAAAATAATAGACAGAATGAAAATTAAATAGGAATTAAAACGTCAAAGTCGATCAAACATAATTTTTTTATTAAACAAAAACAAATAAAAATATATAGACTAAAAGAAAAAAAAATCTAATCATTATTATTATTATTATCATTATTATTATTATTATTATTATTATTATTATTATTATTATTATTATTATTATTATTATTGACAGCCGACCAATCTTCAACAGGCAGCAACAGGGCCCTCATCAGCCTGTGAATCTCCCAGACCATCCTTGCTCTCACGACGGCCAACTCCCACTGCAGGTCATTAACCTGCCTCTGAAGTTCTCGCACGGTGTCTTGTAGAATAGCAACGTCCCAAACTGGATCAGTCATATCTAGAACAGACATGAATTGACAAAAAACATAAAAACAAAAGTAAAGAAAAGAATTCGAATATAATACAACGTATACTGCCAATTGGTTATATTTATACAAAAAGCACAAAAAAACTTACATGAGTTAGGGAAAAGGTATTTGGTCTTTGAAGAGAAAGTGGTTGAAGGTATAATATAAAAGCTAGGGTGCAAAAAATAAATAGAGTGTAGTAGAACGAACGAGTAAGGAGAGACCTATTTATAGAGGATCGAATTTGAATAAGTTAGGCACAAAGGCGCGACTGGTCACCTCCATTTATTAATTACATTCAAACACTGGTGACTTTTTTATTAATGTGAAAAGTTAATGACTTAATTAAATCAAAACTGCTGACTGACTTTTTGATTGTTGTGATAAGTCGTGACTTTTCAGATTGTTATTATTAATTAGTTCTTAAATTTAAATAACTTTTTTCTTAATTAAACCATCTGTCAAATAGATAATCTATCTGTTGTAACATATTTTGATTAACGTGAAAAGTCATGACTTAATTAAATCAAGTTGCTGACTGACTGACTTTGAATATTGTGATAAGTCATGACTTTTCAGCTTATTATTATTATTATTATTATTAATTAGTTCTTTGCAATAACCGTTTTTATTGAGTTGTGGCAATAGATTCTATATCTGTTGTATTAGAGAACCCATCTGTTGCAACAAATGGACAACCTATTGCATCAGATAATCTATCTATTGCAATATATAATCTATCATTTTTTTAATAATCGTCATATCATTAATCCAAATTTGGTGCTTTTTTTATTATATAAATTAAAAAAAAACAGATTTAAAAATAAAATGGCGAAAAGTCACACTACTTGTCACCTATTTAATATTAACATCAATTATTCAAATTAAATAATTATTTTTTTATGGTTATAAATTGTGTTTATCATTTATTTCATTCCTTATTGTTTTCTGTGAAAAGAAATGACTTAATATAATCAAGCTGGTGAGTTTTTTTTTTATTATTGTGACAATTCATGACTTTTCAACTTATTATTAATTAGTTATTAAATTTAAATAACTTTTTTCTCAACTAAAAATTCAAAGACACCTTTTCAATAAATGTTTCTTTAATAAAATAATAGTCATTTTTATTCAACTGTGGCAACAGATTGAATATCTTTTGCATTAGATAAACCATCTATGGCATCAAATATACCATTTATTGCAACAAATCGACCATCTATTTTAGGATCTTTTTTGGTTTCTTCTAACAGCTGATTCATCAGTCGCAACAGATGGAGAATTTGATGCATCAGCAACATTAATTTGAATGTGTTAAAAAGTCACGTCCGTTCACCTTTTATTTAAAAATCATTATATACCTTAATTAATTAATCCAATGTTGTAAAATTTTTATTATATAATAGATAAATAATTTTAAAAAATAGATTTTAAAATAAAAATGGTGAAAAGTCACGATCAGTTATTAAAATTAAATAACCGTTCTTTTATGGTTATAAATTGTGTTTATCATTTATATCCTTATTATTTATTTACGAACTGTTTTTCATATTAAATAATCAAAAAGCCATGACTTTTCACCCACACAATAACAATAACCCTTTTTTTTAATTAATAATTACCTGTTGCAACATGTGATCCATTTGTCGCATCAGATTAACCATCTGTTGCAACTTATGGTTCATCGGTTGTCACAAATGCTCAATCCCTACCTCCAACCGCCGACATATTGAGAATAAAGAATAGACAAAATGAGAATTAAATATTAAATAAGAATTAAAAATCCAAAGTCGACCAAACATAGATTTTTGAATCCATTATATACTAATATATACAGTAAAAAAAACATACCCTTGGGGGTAGATCCGATATAAAAAAGAAAATACATATGCTAAAAGAAAAAGGACATTAACCTAATTATTATTACTACTATTATTAGTATTAGTATTAGTATTAATATTAGTATTAGTATTAGTATTAGTATTAGTATTAGTATTAGTATTAGTATTAGTATTAGTATTAGTATTAGTATTAGTATTAGTATTAGTATTAGTATTAGTATTAGTATTAGTATTAGTATTAGTATTAGTATTAGTATTAGTATTAGTATTAGTATTAGTATTATTGTAAACCGGCCAATCGTCATCCAGCAGCAGCAGGGCCCTCCTCAGCCTTGATCTAAAGTCGCCCAAATTCCTCCGGAGTTCATGAATTTGCTGTTCAAGTTTTCGCAAGGACTCGAGATGAATCACCTTGTACAAATCTGGATCAACCATATCTAGAAGTGGAGTAGAATGAACGAGTAAGGAGGAACCTATTTATAAAGGATTGAATTGGAATGGGTTAATAAAAAAGCCAAGACTGTTCACCTCTTTTTAAATAAAACTGGTGACTTTTAAAGCTTACGTAAATTTTTAAAAAATGGATCTAAATACAATATGTTATATTTCTTGTATTTCAGAAAGAAAAGAAATTGCTTTAAAATAAATCTAACCGATGGGTAATCTGTTGCAAAATATATCCCATCTGTTAGATAATTTACAACATATTGACAATCTATTCTAACAGATGGATATATCTGTTTGATTTTCCAACAGATAAGTCATATGTTGCAACAGATTGATCATCTGTCATAACAGATGTCTATAATTGTTTGATAATTTAAACAGATGTGACATCTGTTGCAACATGTTAGTCATCTATTTATTTAATTTAGTCATAGATGGGCTATGAAGAATAAGGTGTGTGCAGATGGATGGATCCACTTTCATGTGTGAGAGTTAAGTATTACTGATAAGGTTATCGGGACAACACACACAAAGTACAATATTTTTGTGAATCTGGTTTTTAATCGATTAGGCACTGATCATTCAAACAAGATCCTTCATTGTACAATTAAGTTTGATAGGTTCAAATTGATAAGGTCGAGGGCCCCATGAAGATAGTGTTGATACCCTATTACGAATTACTGACGGTTGTTGCTCATGTTTATGTGTGTTAAGTTTTGAGAAAACATCAATATTTGGTGTTATTGTAGAAATCCAATAGCGATTGAACTTAACTTTAAGTATGGATTTGACTCTGAGAAGGCTTTTAAAGCCTTGCATTGTATCAAACAAGAACGAAAAGCCAATAAAATTTTGCTGGCCCAAATTTATATGGAAGGGTTGTTCGAGAAGATGATTATACGCTAGAAGGATCCGAAGGAGAATGCCTGCAAGGGAAAAGGGAGTTGATGAAAGACTATATCATCTAAGAGCTAATTGAAGAGGAAACATATGGTAGCAAGGAACTTCTAGCGAATCTGGCTGATGAAATTGATTTAGAACATGAGAAATTTGAATCAAGTGCAAATATGAAAGTATATCCGGTAATGTAATTCGTCTGTTGTTTCTCTGAAAGAAAAATAATGTAGATGGACACTTTCCTAGGGATCTGTGACTAGGTAGCATGTTTGGGATGATCACCTACATAAAAAATAGTAGAACACCAAGAATTGAGGGCACTGAGGGTTGAAATGATGTATAGTAAAGAAAACTTGCGCCAAGAACACCGAAAGTTAAAATAAGGAAGCTAAGTGAAGGAGGCAATTTCTGAATTTTAAATTGTATCCCTTGCCTTCTTATTTGTAATTCTAATTAAATCCACTGCTATTGACCTGATCGGAACCATAAATAAGATTGAAAGACAGATTGAGTATCATTACTTCCTTAGCAATCTGTATATAATTAATTGTGTTTTCTAGCCTTAGCATGCTTTCAACATATCTTAGAGAAAATTAGAGGCTTTTTATAGTTTGTAAATCCCGATAATTTTGCAATCTTGCCACCAACTTGCTGATTTTGTATTCAATCTTGTCATTGCAGTCTTTGAATTTGGTATAGAGTTCCTGGTCTTTTGTGAGCTCATCGATCAGGAACACTTTCTTTGAAGTTGTGGCATTGTAGAAGGACTTCAGAACACTTTTTTCAGAAGCTTTAAATGATACATGGAGGGTCACTATATTTGTTTTAGGTCAAAATATATTGATGCACACTCAAGCAGTGGTCCCAACAGTTGAATAACTCACTTTTATCGAGTGTTGCTCAATGCAGCTTGCTCAACTAACCTTCAAGCGATTTGATAAATTAATTAGCAAGGAGTTATGTGACATTTGATCTGAACTTATTTTAGATAATCCTATCAAACATTACATAACACCGGGCTCATTAACCTATCAAAACCTTTGTCGGAGTTAGTGCACAAATCTAACGAGATCAATCTCTCAGCTTTTTTGCTGATCACTCTTCTCTAATATAGAGGACAAGATATCCACCATGCAGAAGTCTACACTGTTGCCAGAAATTCTTACCATAGCAAAAGTTCCTCATAAGTACCCCACTTGTTTCCAAGAGTGCGTCGAGGTATTTGCAGCACGGAGGATTCACCTTGCTCTTTTCTTCCTCTTTTCTGGCCTCTTTGTGAAGTGGTTGCTTTTCTTGTCTTTTGGTGCCATTGTACCTGAGATCTCAATAGAGTCATGTTAGCTTCATCTTGGAAGTTTCAATCAACAAACAGACAATAGTGACACCACCCCACACTTAATTTGTTGACACAAACTAATTAAGTGAATGATGTCGATTACTCAGACTTCATCGACATACATTTAGGTGATATGTTCCAACAATATAATCAGTGCAGTCATACTTCTTGTAATCTTGGCAATGCTTTCATGTTTGATATATCAAGACTACTACATAGAGATTGAATCAAGGTATAGCATCTAGAAATAATTGCAACCTCATATGTTGGTAGTCAACCTTAATTCTCATCTCGATGAACAAGTCATTCCAACATGTAATCTTTCTATTGACAAGAGTATGCAATTTTTGTGACCATGTCAATTCCGCAAAAGTATGACAGTGCATCAAAATCAAATACAAGTTGGAAACATGTTAAGATTATTCTTACGTATTCTTTCACTCACTTAGTTGTATCACAACACATCAACCATATTCAAATCACCAATACTACTTCAAGATTTAACAATTCATAATATGCGTAGTAGTGTAGTACTTACGGAATATAAATGAAGAACAAAGAAGTACTTACTTGGTTGATGACCTTGGATGATGTTCTAGCAAGGTAAAAGAGCAAAAGGAAAATTTTTGAGAGGATTTGGAGACTAAGGGCGGCGCCTAAGGTAGGTTTTCAATGTATTCTTAATTCAAGACTAAGTCTCCTATTTATAGAAAAAGGTTGGGTCGGGTTTTGACCTATTTAAAATCGGTTTTGGAGACAAAAAGTGGCTATAGGCGGCGCCTTTAGCTTTGCCTAAGCTTGGCATAGGCGGCGCCTATTGCAAAGCCTTTAGTGACCATAGGCGGCGCCTTTAGCATGGCATATGAGATTCAGAGACAAAAGGCTTTAGCATAGGCGGCGCCTATGCTATGGCATACTTGAGCATGGGCGGCGCCTATGCTATGGCACACTAGATTCCGAGACCTTAGGCCATAGTATGGGCCTTGCCTTGTTCGTGGCCTAGTTTTACCTAGGCCTAGCCTTGTTCGATGCCTATATTTTCATGAGCAATGCTCAATCCATAGCCTTTTGCATCTTTATTCCTAACTTACCACCTTCAACATGCAATCCTTCCAAATCAAAATTTGAAACCAATCTCCTCTTTGACACCTCTTGTACCTACACTTGCTCAAAGATAACAAAAACGATTAGAACAATGGGTTGCCTCCCATCAAGCGCCTTAGTTTTGGTCGTGGCTTGACAAAATCCTAAGAAAACAAAAACAATTAAAAACGATGGGTTGCCTCCCACCAAGCGCTTGATTTATTGTCGCGGCACGACATAGCTATCTCGATTACTTAGACTTCATCGAGATAGATAGTGGATCGTTTTTTGAATGGATTCAGACGACGTTGATACTTACTTGTAGGCATGCAATCTTCTTCGATATGACTCTTGTGCATACATACCTCAGGGGAGATACCAATTATGTCATCAACAGTCCAACTCATAGCTCTCATGTATCTCTTCAGAGCAGAGATGAGAGCCTCTACGTGCTGTTCACTTAAATCATCCTCCATACTTACCGGAAGTATATTTCCACTTTCCAAGAACACATACCTTAGATAATTAGGGAGCTTTTTCGATTCTAGCATTGGTGGCTCTTCAATGGAAGTCTTCGCTGTTGCTGACGGTTGATTCTTAAGATCAAGGTCCGGATGTTTAGGAGTATGAGAATAGGACCCTATTTCTGTTAGAGCACACATAGTTTCTCCATAATCTTCATCATCCTTATGCTCAACATTCAGTAGCGCAGCAGACAATGGCTCAACAGTAAGCTGTTTCGCTACAGATAATGCTTTCTTATCCTCATAATGAACCTCAGCTACAGAGAACACATTCATATCGCTTGGCTGCTTCATTGATTTGCATATATCAAAACGAACCACTTCGTCATTCAACTGAAATAAAAGCTTATTAGCTCTCATATCCATAAGCACACTTTCTGTTGCAAGGAAAGGACGTCCCAAGATTATAGGAACTTTAGAATCCACCTCACAATCCATAATAACGAAGTCTACAGGAAAGATGAATGAAGAAACCTTCACCAACACATCATTCAAGATACCCACAGGTCGTTTTACAGACCTATCAGCCATCACGAGCCTCATATTAGTTGGTGTTGAATCACCTAACCCCAACTTCTTGTAGATGGATAGTGGCATCAAATTGATGCTTGCTCCCAAATCGCACAATGCCTTAGCAAAATTCATAGATCCAACCGTGCACGGAATAGTAAAAGCACCAGGGTCTGCCTTCTTCTGAACTAGTGATCGGGTAGCGATTGCGCTGCAGTGATGAACAGTATCCTTCAACTCATAGCTTGATGCTCGCTTCTTTGTCAAAAGATCCTTTATAAATTTCGCATACCCAGGCATTTGTTCTAGTGCCTCTACCAACGGAACATTAATGGTCAGCTGCTTTAACATAGTCATGAATTTGCTGAACTTCGTATCATCCGCCACCTTCTTCAATCTTTGAGAAAAAGGTGGTGGTGGGTATGAAATTGTTTTCTCCATGGCTTTCTTCTCCTCTTGCTTTCGAATTTTGGTAGTTTCAGGCTGCAAACCGCTGGGGTTGACGTCATCGACATCGTAGCCAGCTTCTGCGGATTCTTCACCTTTTGTGTTATCAACTATGTTCGCTACTTCGTCAACCACTTGCTTGCCTTTTGATGAAGATTCCAGCACCATACCACCTTGGATAGTAATGGCCATGCATGACCCATCATTCCTTGGGTTTTGCACTGTGTCGCTAGGTAAAGTGCCAGCCTTTCTTTGATTGAGTGCTGCTGAAAGTTGGCTCAATTACTGCTCTATTTGTTTGATTGAAGTGGAATGTTAATCAACTAATTGCTTCTTTGAAGACAAATCATTTATGACCTCTGTTACTCCTGCGCTAGTTACTTACACTCCTTTCAATAGTTTAGCCATCATGTCTTCCATACTTCCAGAACCAGATGTGGTGGTGTCACGTCTTCCTGGGGGAACATACAAACCACTCTTTTCATTCTTGTTCTTCCAACTACTTTGGTCCTTGTTTCCATATTTATCATAATAGTTCCGACCTTGGTTTCCTTGGGTATTACCTCGGAAACCCCCCTGATTGTTCAAGTAGTTGGCCTCTTCTTCCGAATCAGATTCGTCTCTTCCTTTTAACGCAACAGCTTTGACTTTTTCGGTCTTCCCTGATAATAGATGCTTTGTAAGAAAATCCACTTGTGTTTTCATGTGCGCCATATCTTGATCACGTTCTTCTTCTCTTCTCCTTTGTTCTGCAGTCATGCCAATAGGTATAGTAGGGCTTGCAACCTCAGAATCCCTGGTATGCCAAGCTCTACTTTGCTTCGTCATCCGATCTAGCATATTGCTTGCTTGACCAAAGGTGAGGTCCATAAATGATCCTCCAACCGCATTATCCACCACTGGTTTAGTTATTGAATTCAAGGCTCTGTATAGTATCTCCATTAGGTGGACATTGGTCAAGTGATGGTTTGGGCACCTCATAAGCTTCGTCTTGAACCTCTCCCATGTTTCATGAAGTGCTTCGGTTAGAAGCTGCCAAAAGTTGCTGATTTCATCTCTCAATTGTGCTCTTTTGGATGGCGGAAAGAATCTTTCTAGGAAAGCGTCTTTCAATTGCCTCCAATTTGTAATAGAATCAGGAGTCAGCCCATTCAACCATAGAGTTGCCTCCCCAGACAGAGACAATAGAAATAAGTGTAATCGAATTACATTCTGTCCAACGCCTGGATTGTCGAATGACTTGCATGTAGAAATAAAGTTGATCAGATGCATATTCGAATCATCGCCTGCTAGTCCACCAAATAATCCCTTGAGTTGCAATAACTGAATCATGGTGCTTGTGATGTTGAACTTGGCTCCGGGCGCTAATGGCGGAAGAATAATGGCTCCTGTGGCACCAGATCCATCAAGATCATCATCATCATCATCGAACGGTATTTGCATAGCTCGGCGTTCAGGCCTAAACCTAGCTTGACGATCTCTTCTCTGCATGGGTGCCTCCATCTCAGCAGTATGCCGTGGGTTTAGTAGCTCCTCATCGCCCAGGTCCTCATCATCAGGATTTGTTGCCCGACCTGGATTATCAATATTCTGTTGATGCACTTGAGCAGCCATCCTTTTAATTTCACGTTGTGCATCCATTGATGCACTGAACAAACCTGAATAAAACAACAACTAAAAGTAAAAGTACGAGAATCTTTGACCAAAGGGTCTAGTAACTATCACAAACTTAGTTGACACTCGTATTCCCCGGCAACAACGCCAATTTTTGATAACGCTCAATCTACAGCTCTCGTAAGAGTGTAAAGCGGTCGTAGTCAAATATAGAACCCAACTGGGTTGGGTATCGATCCCACAGGGAATATCTTGGTCAACAAGTAAGCAAAGATTACTAGACTTTTAGTCCAAGTCTCGTAAAAAGGGGGGATTGTAATGTGTAACCAAAATATTAAAGTAAAACTGAAAATAGCAAAGTAAAAAGAAAGAATGTTTGGTAAGATGTAAAACAATGAGAATTGAGAAGTTGGGGTTATGTCTACCTTCTGAGTTGTACGTCTCTATTGACTATGAGTTGTGCGGAATTCAGACATGTATGTGCTTATAGAGAATTGTATTCGATGGTAAATCCAGGCGTTTTTCGACCTATTCGAGGATTATTTCACTTTAACTCTTTCGAGCTTAAAGCGTATCTAACGGTACAAATTCTCCAAGAGGTTAATCCAGTTAGGGCACTAACTTTTTAATAGGGGATGGGACCCTATTACCTTGACATTATCTCTTTTCCAGACATATAACTTTTCTTTCGAACAAGTTAATGCGATACTGGCGTATTCTATGCGTCTGCAGCCACAAGAATTTGCATTAAGATGAAGAGAATAATGATATAAGCAACACACGTGTCACGAATTCACAAACTCATGGCCTTAGATAGTATCTCATAAGGCTTCCATAACCCCAACAGAGAAGTTTAGTTACCCATGAGTGCGAAGGAAATCACAATAGACATTATTATTATACCACAATAAAGATTTCGTGTAGTAAGGTGTGGTAGGCATTTAGGCATGACTTCTTTGCAAAGTAACGTTTCTCTTGTTGCGGAAATTAAGAATTGAATAGATGAAAAATAATGTCAACAATGAATTAATAAAGAAAATTATTTTGATGGATGGATGGATGGTGGATGGATGGGAATTGATGGAATGGGGGAATTGTGCGGAATGAATTAAAATCTCTAGCAAAATAGGGTATTTATAACACCCATATCCTATTCCTACTAAGCTACTGCATTACTTAACCCAATCCTACTAGGTTAATGTATCATTATCCTAATCCTAATAAATTACTGCATTATTATCCTAATCCTAATAGGTTACTGCTGGTCCCCAAAGTCTTCAGAAATGTTGTTTTTGCCCGGGACAGGTTTTCCATGCGTCACTTTTGGTCCTTGGCGTCCAAGCTTTCCCTTCCTTCTTTCGTGAAGCTTTCTTTGGCGTCAAGTTATCCATAAAATGATGAAATCTGCATCATTTATACCTGAAAACTTGTTAATCACGTTTGTTAGCTCACTTACAGGAAAAAGGACTAAAAGTGCATAAAATATATAATTTGTTCTCAAAACTTGGCTAAAATATGGGCAAAATCTAATGCTATAGGCGTGTAAATTCGCCTATCATCAGCTATCATCTAACCGACATGCCCCAATGAGCAAATTTGGGGTCCAACCTATGACCCACAGCCTTATTAACATAGAAAGCAGTACAAGACCCTTGTGCAAGAGACCATCTATCTCTTTTTTACAGAATCCTACTAACTCTGTATTCATTTGGCAAGGTTTGGATTTCGTCGGAATATTATCTTCTCTGAAATCATCTTCATAAGGAAGAGAGACAATATGCTCTTTGCGAGTCCAAAAAGCATTTGGGTGATCAACACAAATATCAACAATCAATTGATAAGATATCAATTTTATTTTTTCCTAAATTTTTATAGAATTCATTGTATTATGAATATTCATACTCTTCATTTTAAGCTGTAAAAAATTCACATATTTTTGCTTCATATCAACCAAAGCATTTATATGTCGTGTTACTGGATCTGTAACAAAAGGATAGGAAATTTCTTAATTTTTATAAGTATCCTTGAAACCTTTAGCTTCAATATGCGTGTAAGGATAAATAGCATTTATAAAAGGCGTTCCTAAAATAATAGAAGGATATAACTGATTTTTCACTAAGAAAAAGAAATGCAGAATGCAAATCTTATTTCTATAGATATGTGCATGAGGTAGTTTATAGTTAATATCAAGAGAATGACTAGATGCAGATTTGACTATATGTGTTGTTTTTTGAAAGTATCTAGTTGGAATTAAATCTTCCTGAATGCATCTAACATCAGCACCGCTATCAATCATAGCCACATTGGTGATAGAAAGTTCATTATTAATCAAGATAGTACAATTTATATACGATTTATGGGTAGTAACAATTTGCATCATACCCAAAATGAAATCATTTTTTACATCAATCTCACAAATAATTTGATTGTTATAATTTTCAACAATTTTTTCTTTTCCTTTGGAACTGGAAATAATATCAATTAGAGAATATTTTCAATATTTGAAATTCTATGATCAACAATCATTTGATTTTGTTTCAAAGAAATAATTTTTTTATTAAAATTTTCAACTTCTATTTTCAAATCATCATGAGATGTATCTTTATTAGGTGTTTGACTAATGGCAAGGCGTCTATTAACTTCAGTTAATGAGAAGGGCATAATATCGATAACAGATTCAGTATTTTTATTAACATACTTGCTATCATCAGTCTTTGAAGTGCTAGGTTGTGAAGAAGCAAGATCAATAATTTTTTGACGAAGTTTTTCATCAGTCACTTCTTTTAATAATTCTAAAGCACTATCAGCAGTAATTGATTGAACATTTAAATCTAAATCTTCAATCTGGGATTGCAATTTATAAAAAGCATTATCACAATCACAAACATTATTATTACAATCAGTGCAAGCATTAACATAAGGTTTTTCATGAATCTCATTGTCAGTTGAATCAGGTAATTCAACATCATTTTCAGATTCAGATTTATATTCATAATCAGATTCGGAACCAGAAGTATATAACAAACCATAAACCCCATCATGAATCTCTTCAAAAAGTCCTAAGGACTTGAGTTTTTAAAGTTTATAATTTGGAGCAATATGACCAAATTGACCACAATTGTAACACTTGATTTTTGAAAAGTCTCTCTTAGACCTATTTTTCGTAAATCTAGTAGACTTATGATGGGTTTTTCTAGCTTCACGTTCTTCTTTGGTTCTATGTCTAGATCTCCCTTTTCTATAGGATTTTTCTGGGTCATTGGGTTTTATATGTCTATGACCCCTTTTTCTAGAGGTAAAAGCAGGATTTTCCAGTCCAAATTGCCCGTAAAAATCACCTAATTGGGATCTTTCTTTAAGCCTATCAAGCTTAATTTATCGGAATAATTTTATCTCATTACAAATTTTTAGACCTTCTTCGGTACAGGCTACTATAAGCTGACCATAAGTGAAATCTGTACAAGGAATTGATTTTTTAACCCTTGATAGATTTTTTAACCCTTTCAGCAAAAAGAGGTGGAAGTCCATCTATAAATCTAGCCTTCTAATTTTCAAACCTAGATTTGGGTAAATCCATAACCCTACTAATAAAAGTATCTTTGTACCATCTGAATTCACCTAAATTCCTACATCTGAGACCATTTAAGAGGGTACGCATGTTTTCATGTTGGTTGGTGAATCTACCTCCAAATTGTTGAATAATAGTTAGCATATGGGTATATACAACATCTTCTCTACCTTTAGGTAATTCTCTACCTAGGTTATCAATACCAGACAACATATTTTTGGATTCAAAAATTTTATTTCTTACTTCATTAGAAAGAAAATTGTCCCACCAGCCACGAAGTTGGCCAGTAAAACCTACAAAAATTATTTTACAAATAGTAGCATATGTTTAAACAGGGTTACCCTCATTATCTTTATCGCAAGTTGTTTTGGAGAAATAAGTGAAGGCTACCCTATTCGAACAGATGCTACTATTTGTAAAATGATTGTTGCAGATTTTACTGGCCAACTTCATGGTTGGTGGAACAATTTTATTTCTAATAAAGAAAGAAATAAAATTTTTGAATCCAAAAATACGATGCCTGGTATTGATAACCTAGGTAGAGAATTGCCTGAAGGTAGAGAAGATGATGTATATACCCTTATGCTAACTATTATTCAACAATTTGGAGGTAGATTCACCAACCAACATGAAAACACTCGTACCCTCTTAAATGGTCTCAGATATAGGCATTTAGGAGAATTCAGATGGTACAAAGATACTTTTATTAGTAGGATTATAGATTTACCCGAATCTAGGTTTGAACATTGGAAGGCTAGATTTATAGATGGACTTTCACCTCTTTTTGCTGAAAAGGTTAAAAAATCTATCAAGGGTCAATATGGTGCAATTCCTTGGACAAATTTCATTTATAGTCAGCTTATAGCAGCCTGTACCGAAGAAGGTCTAAAAATTTGTAAGGAGTTAAAATTGTCCCGACAAATTAAGCTTGACATGCTTAAAAAAAATCCCAATTAGGTTATTTTTGCGGGCAATTTGGTATGGAAAATCCTGCTCCTACCTCTAGAAAAAGGGGTCATAGACATAAAACCCAATGACCTAGATAAACCCTATAGAAAAAGGAGGTCTAGACATAGATCCAAAGAAGATTGTGAAGCTAGAAAAACTCATCGTAAGTCTACTAGATTTACGAAAAATAGGTCTAAGAGAGACTTATCAAAAATCAAGTGTTAGAATTATGGTCAATTTGGTCATATTGCTCCAAATTGTAAACTTCAAAAACTCAAGTCCTTAGGACTTCTGATGAGATTCATGATAGGGTTTATGGTTTGTTATATACTTCTGGTTCCGAATCTGATTATGAATATGATGAATTTGAATCTAAAAATGTTGTTGAATTACCTGATTCAACTGACAATGAGATTCATGAAAAACCTTATGCTAATGCTTGCACTGATTGTAATAATAATGTTTGTGATTGTGATAATGCTTTTTATAAATTGCAATTCCAGTTTGAAGATTTAGATTTAAATGTTCAAACAATTACTGCTGATAGTGCTTTACAATTATTAAAAGAAGTGACTGATGAAATGCTTCGTCAAAAAATTATTGATCTTGCTTCTCCACAATCTAGCACTTTAAAGACTACTGATAGCAAATATGTTAAGAAAAATACTAATCTGTTATCGATATTATGCGCTACTCTTTAACTGAAGTTAATAGACGTCTTTCCATTAGTCAAACAGCTGATAAAGATACATCTCTTGATGATTTGAAAATAGAAGTTGAAAAATTTAAAAAAGAAATTATTTCTTTGAAACAAAATCAAATGATTGCTGATCATATTGAAAATATTTCTCAAATTGATATTATTTCCAGTTCCAAAGGAAAAGAAAAAATTGTTGAAAATTCTAACAATTAAATTATTCATGAGATTGATGTAAAAAATTATTTCTTTTTGGGTATGATGCAAATTGTTACTGCCCATAAATGGTATATAAATTGTACTGTCTTGATTAATAATGAATTTGCTGTGACTAATATGGCTATAATTGATAGCGGTACTGATGTTAGCTGCATTCAGGAAGGTTTAATTCCAACTAGATATTATAAAAAAACAACGCATATAGTCAACTGCATCTGGTCATTTTCTTGATATTAACTATAAACTACCTCATTCATATATCTGTAGAAATAAGATTTGCATTCCACATTTCTTTTTCTTAGTAAAAAATCAGTTATATCCTCCTATTATTTTAGGAATGCCTTTTATAAATGCTATTTATCCTTACATGCATATTGATGCTAAAGGTTTCAAGGCTACTTATAAAAACCAAGAAATTTCCTATCCTTTTTTCACAGATCCAGTAACACGAGACATAAATGCTTTGATTGATATGAAGCAAAAATATGTGAATTTTTTACAGCTTGAAATGATGAGTATGAATATTTATAATACAATGAATTATGTGAAAATTCAGGAAAAAATAAAATTGATATCTAATCAATTGATTGTTGATATTTATGCTGATCACCCAAATGCTTTTTGGACCCGCAAAGAGCATATTGTCTCTTTTCCTTATGAAGATGATTTCAGAGATGACAATATTCCGATGAAATCCAGACCCTGCCAAATGAATGCAGAGTTAGTAGGATTCTATAAAAAAGAGATAGATGGTCTCTTGCACAAGGGTCTTAAAAAAACTTCAAAATCCCCTTGGTCTTGTACTGCTTTCTATGTTAATAAGGCTGCTGAAAAAGAACGAGGTATGCCAAGATTAGTAATTAATTATAAACCTCTGAATAAAGTTTTAAAATGGATTGGGTATCCAATACCTAATAAAAGTGATCTGCTCTTTAGATTATTTGATGCCAATAAATTTTTAATATTTGATCTAAATCTGGTTATTGACAAATTCAAATTAATAAAAGGCATACTTATAGAACTGTCTTTAATGTCTCTTTTGGACAATATGAATGGAATGTTATGCTATTTGGTTTAAAAAATGCTCCTTCTGAATTTAAAAAAATCATGAATGATATATTTAATGCCTATATGAATTTTATAATTGTATATATTGATGATATTCTTGTATTTTCAAAAACAATAGAATTGCATTTCAAACATCTAAATATTTTCAAATAAATTGTGATACAAAATGCTTTGGTTATTTCTAAAACTAAAATGTGTTTGTTCCAAACAAATGTATGATTTTTAGGACATAATATTTGTCGAGGAACAATTAACCTATAAAACGAGCTATGGACTTTGCTGAATATTATTATTGACAAAACTTAGTTGCAATGATTTCTAGGAGGTCTTAACTATATTTCTCCATTTTATCAGAATCTATCTAGAGATTTAGCTCCTTTATATGATAGGTTAAAAAAGGATCACAAAAGGCCTTGGACTCAAGTCCACACCAATCTGGTAAGATTAATAAAAATATGTGTTGCAACTCTGCCTTGTTTAACCTTAGTTAGTCCAGCTTGGTTAAAAATAGTTGAAACTAATGCTTCAAATTGAGTGAAATAGAACATTACCAATTGAGTGAAACAACAGAACATGTTCATGGATATTCCAAGATGGTGATAAAAAAACTCATTTGAATAAAATATTGGGGATCAACATCCATGTCCGAAAAAACCATGACTATGAAAGGTTCAAAAATTTTCTTTACCTATTGGGACTATATCAAAGTTTTTATCCAGACTTTATACTACAATAATATTAAACACAAACATACATGGTTTATAAAGGTCTGCGCTAAATTTTTTGAAGACCCAATCCACAATTGGTTCATTCAGTGATAGTTGTATCATGGCCCCACAATGAAAATTCTGCCAGCAGAATATCTGAATCTATATAAAAAATGGATTAAAGTTTCACCTTTCTTGAATGAATTATATCATTCTGATCATGTATGTAATTTATAAAAGATCGATCAGATGTATTTCCTCATTGAATTCTCTATTCCATGGATACATAATTGGAATATTGAATTTGGATATACGAAAGAACAAATACCCGGTCTATATAGGGTATTCTATACTAATTTCTGGGACAATTTAACAAGAAAAGACCCCCTCAAAAAAATTCCACATGGAAAGGAATTACTTGATTATATTAATAGCAAAATTGTCAAATATACTACTGTTCCACAGAAAAAGGTTGTGAAAGATAAAAATTTGAGTTATATTTCTAGGAGACTCTCTATGCATGACGGAGACAAACTAGAGATGATTGAGAATTATTTGACCGAAGTCCGAAAAAATCTGCTAAAAACTGTAGAACAATGTTCGGACACCTCCATGAAAAACCTTACAAGAGAAGAAGCAGTTGAATCTGGAGATATTCAGGAATCTCAACCACTTCCACCAAACAACATCCTCAACTATAAATAAATAGAAAACATTGAGACATTCCTCTACTTATCAAAAGGAAAAGACAAAATATGACAGCAAGGCCCCACCTATGGGACCCATGTAATAGTAAAAACACAGTGCATAGGGACCCATAAGTACTGTGCAAGATGCTTTTTTTCTGTTATATATAGATGCCTCATTATGCTAAAGAGGCATAAGTTTTTCTTTTCTTTATTTCATTTTCTCTACCTAGCGAGGCTCTCCCTTCTCTCCTTTTGTATATTGTCCTGAAGTTAAATAAGAAGGCACTAGCCACCATAATCTACTATTCCGGCCTTGCATCCGGCCATTATTAAGGTATTTATTTATTTATTTATTTTCTTTTGAAGTACTTCTAATACTTCTTCTTTCCTTCCAGCCACGACTATGTCTGGCTAAAAACTTTTCATATCTATGCCAGAGATCTAACTTCTCTTACTTAATAACTATGAAAGATCCAAACTCTATCAAAATATGAAGGAATTTTTCTATAGTTTCTTGACTTGATTTCGAAATGGTGGTACAATCGACTTTAATATGGCTTATGCTGGCTTTGTCTTTGTGACTACGTCTAGTAAGATGTTCCTCTTTATCCCACAAAAGATGAAGAAAAGGGCGACTATTTGCACAGTTAGAACTTCTAGACACATGGGTTTAACATAAGTATATTAAATATCTGACAGGCCCCTTGTTCAAACCATTTTCCAGAATGATATCTAACCAAACATTCAACATTATTATGGGGATTGACTTGTTTAAGTATTCCTCCATAACCAATATTTGAAGCATCAGTTTTGACTATTTTTAACCAAGCTGGATTAGCTACGGTTAAACAAGGCATAGTTTCAACACAGTTTTTATTAATCTTACCAGATTGGTGTGGACTTGAATCCAAGGCCTTCTGTGATCCTTTTTTAATCTATCAGATAAAGGAGCTAAATCTCTAGATAGATTCTGATAAAATGGAGAAATATAGTTAAGACTTCCTAGAAATCACTGCAACTGAGTTTTATCAGTAATAATATCAGAAAATTTTTCAACAAAGTCCATAGCTCATTGTAGAGTTTCATTTGTTCCTCGATAAATATTATGTCCTAAAAATGAAACATTTGTTTGGAACAAACACATTTTAGTTTTAGAAATAACCAAACCATTTTGAATCACAATTTATTTGAAAATATTCAGATGTTTGCAATGCAATTCTATTATTTTTGAAAACAGAAGAATATCATCAATATAAACAATTATAAAATCCATATAGGCATTAAATATATCATTCATAATATTTTGAAATTTAGAGGGAGCATTTTTTAAATCAAATGGCATAACATACCATTCATATTGTCTAAAAGGGACATTAAAGGCAGTTCTATACGTATGTCTTTTATCAATTTGAATCTATCAATAACCAGATTATAGATCAAATTTTGAAAATACATTGGCATCAAATAATCTAGATAGAAGATCCCTTTTATTAGGTATTGGATACCTAATCCATTTTAAAAATTTATTCAAAGGTTTATAATTAATTACTAATCTTAGCATAACTCGTTATAATTCAGCAGCCTTATTAACATAGAAAGCAGTACAAGACCAAAAGGATTTTGAAGGTTTTATAAGACCCTTGTGCAAGAGACCATCTATCTCTTTTTTACAGGAGCCTACTAACTCTGTATTCATTTGGCAAGGTTTGGATTTCGTCGGAATATTATCTTCTCTGAAATCATCTTCATAAGGAAGAGAGACAATATGCTCTTTGCGAGTCCAAAAAGCATTTGGGTGATCAGCACAAATATCAACAATCAATTGATTAGCTATCAATTTTATTTTTTCCTGAATTTTCATAGAATTCATTGTATTATGAATATTCATACTCTTCATTGTAAGCTGTAAAAAATTCACATATTTTTGCTTCATATCAATCAAAGCATTTATATCTCGTGTTACTAGATCTGTAACAAAAGGATAGGAAATTTCTTGATTTTTATAAGTAGCCTTGAAACCTTTAGCATCAATATGCGTGTAAGGATAAATAACATTTATAAAAGGCGTTCCTAAAATAATAGGAGGATATAAGTGATTTTTCACTAAGAAAAAGAAATACGAAATGCAAATCTTATTTCTACAGATATGTGCATGAGGTAGTTTATAGTTAATATCAAGAGAATGACCAGATGCAGATTTGACTATATGCATTGTTTTTTGAAAATATCTAGTTGGAATTAAACCTTCCTAAATGCATCTAACATCAGCACCGCTATCAATCATAGCCACATTGGTCACAAAAAAATCATTATTAATCAAGATAGTACAATTTATATACCATTTATGGGTAGTAACAATTTGCATCATACCCAAAAAGAAATCATTTTTTACATCAATCTCACAAATAATTTGATTGTTATAATTTTCAGCAATTTTTTCTTTTCCTTTGGAACTAGAAATAATATCAATTAGAGAATATTTTCAATCTTTGAAATTCTATGATCAACAATCATTTGATTTTGTTTCAAAGAAATAATTTTTTTTTTTAAAATTTTCAACTTCTATTTTCAAATCATCAAGAGACGTATCTATACCAGGTATTTGAATAATGGCAAGACGTCTATTAACTTCAGTTAAAGAGTAGGGCATAATATCGATAAAAAATTCAGTATTTTTCTTAACATATTTGCTATCAGCAGTCTTTGAAGTGCTAGGTTGTGAAGAAGCATGATCAATAATTTTTTGATGAAGCTTTTCATCAGTTACTTCTTTTAATAATTCTAAAGCACTATCAACAGTAATTGTTTGAACATTTAAATCTAAATCTTCAAACTAGGATTGCAATTTATAAAAAGCATCATCACAATCACAAATATTATTATTACAATCAGTGCAAGCATTAGCATAAGGTTTTTCATGAATCTCATTGTCAGTTGAATCAGGTAATTCAACATCATTTCAAATTCAGATTCGTATTCATAATCAGATTCGGAACCAAAAGTATATAACAAACAATAAACCCTATCACGAATCTCATCGGAAAGTCTTAAGGACTTGAGTTTTTAAAGTTTACAATTTGGAGCAATATGACCAAATTGACCACAATTGTAACACTTGATTTTTGATAAGTCTCTCTTAGACCTATTTTTCATAAATCTAGTAGACTTTCGATGGATTTTTCTAGATTCACGTTCTTCTTTGGATCTATGTCTAGATCTCCTTTTGCTATAGGGCTTATATGGGTCATTGGGTTTTATATGTCTATGACCCCTTTTTCTAGAGATAGAAGCAGGATTTTCCATACCAAATTTCTCGTAAAAATCACCTAATTGGGATCTTTCTTTAAGCCTGTCAAGCTTAATTTGTCGGGACAATTTTATCTCATTACAAATTTTTAGACCTTCTTTGATACAGGCTGCTTTAAGCTGACCATAAGTGAAATCTTTCCAAAGAATTTTACCATATTGACCCTTGATAGATTTTTTAACCCTTTCAGCAAAAAGAGGTGGAAGTCCATCTATAAATCTAGCCTTCCAATGTTCAAACCTTGATTCGGGTAAATCCATAACCCTCCTAATAAAAGTATCTTTATACCATCTGAATTCTCCTAAATGCCTACATCTGAGACTATTTAAGAGGGTACGGGTGTTTTCTTGTTGGTTGGTGAATCTACCTCCAAATTGTTGAATAATAGTTATCATAAGGGTATGTACAACATCTTCTCTACCTTCAGGTAATTCTCTACCTAGGTTATCAATACCAGGCAAGATATTTTTGGATTCAAAAATTTTATTTCTTTCTTAATTAGAAAGAAAATTATCCCACTAGCCACAAAGTTGGCTAGTAAAACCTGCAACAATCATTTTACAAATCGTAGCATTTGTTCGAACAGAGTTACCCTCAGAATCTTTAGGGCTATATACTTTTGCAATAGTAGAATACATTAGCATGCGATGGACTAATATAGATAATTGTCTTTCAGATAATCCATCTATGTTCCATTCATATATATGTTCTCCACTATAAGACGTGTTTGTCAATGACCAATCTCTTTCTTCTATCAGGACATCTTGAGGAGTTGGTCTTGAATAATAGTCAGTTTGCATATGGGGAATATCAACATATTTTTTCCCTGGTTGTTTTCTTACCAATCCTCTGATTTTATTTAACTCTGAGTGGATTTCTTCTCCTATGTTTGAAATAGGAGTTCGCTTTATATCATCATAGTTATTAGAAAGAGATTCAATAGTGTCCGCAAAATTATTGGACAGATCCATGGGTTTTATTTTTAAACTAGCAAATTTCTTTTCAAGTAATTTTTCAAGCTGTTCTAAATCAGAGGTTTTTTCAAATCCTTGGACATCAGAAGGTCTTTGAATATGAGGCTTAGCTGTCAAATCTTCTGTTTTACATTCTGAGGTAGAATCAGTATCAAATGATTTTGACTATCGCTTAGCTTCTTAATCAAATTCGTCATGATATCTAGTTTTTTATTAAGAGAAGAAATATGTCATCTAAGAACTTTCACATATAGACTCAAATAGTTATTTTGAGCAATTAGACTATTTATTTTTGAAATAGTGATTTTTTCAACGCCATCATCAACAAATTTTTGAAAAGAAGGAAAGGTTATACCAGTATTATTGGGTAATATAAAAGTGATTGAGAGGGGTAAATAGTCTGTGTTACAGTACCATCTGCATTTTGATAAGACCTTTCAATAATTTTTACATATAAAGGCAAAAATGTAGACATAAACCATGGCACAAAGCAAACAATTTGATTATGCAATGTGTTGACACCCAATTTTGGCTCTCTCTTTCCCCCTAATTAATTTTATCGATGTTCTTGGACCTAACTAATTTTAAAATTAAATAAGAAATAAGACTCGTATTTTTATCTCTATTTTTATAAGTTTTCTAGTTTTCTATCATATTATAAAATATTTTAATATAATTAAATATTTTAAAAATAAAATAAATAAAATATCTTTTGGTGATTGCATTTGCATTTCTTCCGAATTTTATTTTTTGACGATATTGTGACCATGCATATGTATATTTTATTATATAAAAGATATTTTTTATATTTTATTATATTCTTATTTTCACACACACACATATATATTGTTAATATTAAATTGTAAGAGATATTAAATTGGATGCTGATGCAAATTATGTCTGTAATTTATAAACGGTCATACTAAATAATTTTATGATAGCTGAGAGCATTGATAAAATTGATTTCAGTAGAAAAGAATATTCGGGTTGATCATAATTCAATTTCATTTCTTTTTTTAGGCGAAGCCCAACCTTATCTATAAGTTTTAGCTGAGAGCTTAAAAATTAGCCCGAAAGTCAGTACAATATCCATGTCCGCTTCATCTTTTCATTCAACCGACACCAATCAATCTAGCTCGTCAATTTATTTTTCAATTCATAGATATGAAATTTTCAACCTTATAATTTATATTTACTATATATATATATATATATATATATATTAATTATTTATTTATTTATTATTATTGATTTTAAATTATCCGATTAAATGATCAGACGGATAAAAATAAGTAGGTTTAATTCACTTCTATATTTATCTCTCTCTATATGTATATAAATACATATATTTATTTTTTTTTACCATTGTTATTATCTATTTTTATCTATCCATCAAACATTGGACGACCCATATTTCAGTCAACAAAGCAGTACAAACAACAGATCACGCGCACCTATCCCTCTGCCCAAAAAAGTCGATGGGTCACCATCTTTTCCACAATCGGCTCTCAAACATCGACCCTCCCTTCTCCCTCACTTCTCTTCCTCCTCTCCTCCCACCCCAAATGAGAAACCCTTAAAATCCTCATAGCTGGCTGTCGTCTGCGGCTAGTGTGCGAAGATTCTCCCACTTTCGTCTTGGCCAGCCCGTGAATCCAAAGGCCAAAGGCAAATCAGGTCCCAATTTGATGCAGCAATTCAAAATTGATTTCAAATTCGCGTTTTGAGGTCCGAAAATCATCAAAAGGGGAGGTCTAAAAGCTGTAAGGTTTGATTTCAAATGGAGATTTTCTTTATTGGGAGTTTTGCCCGTTGGATCCCTCCTTTGTATGTTCAAATCCAGACTTTCATGTCCGGATTTCAACTATAAATATGGGCGAGAAGGTGAAAAAGAAAAAAGGAGAAAAAAAAGGGAGATCGAGGGAATGGGAGCACTAGCAAGTTTTGGGAACAAAAAAAAGGGGTTGGATTGGAAAAATATAGTGATAAAGGTTGAAAAAAAAAAAAGAACCAGCGAGCAAAAGGTTGGAAATTTCAAGTTCGCTGTTCTTTTTTCTATTTGGTCGGAATTCGGGTGCCCGTGGTTGAGTTTGTAGTCGCCGAAAAACTCTTAGACGTGAAAGACATAGTTTTGCTGCCCCGGAATAGGTGTGAATCTCGCCTTTGTTTTCTTTGTTCATCTTTTATTTATCTCGTTTGGTTTAAAACGTGTGGTTCTATTCTATTCTTAAATTCGGTTGTTGGTTTTCCATTGCCTTTGCGAATAAAAGAAAACTATGACTTTTTGTGAATTTAGCCCGTGTGTAAATATAACACCAGGTCTGTAAATAGGTGAAAACATGATTTTTTTGGCTTCAAATTAGGTTGCAATGGTGTGTCGTTCAATTTTGTTTCCTCTTGATTTGGATTTGGGACTGGTGGAAGCGAAAAGTATGAAAATCACCTTATTTCCTGTGTTTTCCTGTTTGGATGTGGATATGTGTATGTGTTCGTTCATCTTGTTTTGGGCATTGCATATGTGTTTATCAGTGAATCAGATCATGTGTTTGTCTTAAAGTACATGGTTGTTTTGAGTATATGAGAGTGATTTCCATCGCTTCTCGACTCTATTGTTATCTTTTCCATCTGAACTTTGTACTCCGTCTTGACTTTGTTGTTATGTTGTATTAGCGTTATATCTTTGTCAGGATTATCTACAAGTGTGTGGCGGTATAGAGATTAAGATATGTGGTGGTTTTGAAACTCTATTTTTCTATTATTCCTGATATCAGAACCTTGGTTGCTTTGTGTTTACATGCTCTTTTAGATATGGGATGAATAAAGTTTTGCAAGAAACTTTCTAGCCTGGCCATAATATGGTTAGATCTCAAATCGGCAGTTTGTTTCCCTCTCTTATTTGTTTGACATTCATGTGAGGGTATGAGTATTCTCTAAGGTAGTAGTGACTCGAAAATGTCACAGCTTTGCACAGGTTTTTATGCTTAACATGTTATGTCTATTAAGATGGTACTTTTACACAGTTAAGTGCACTTTTACGTGATTTTTTTTAAATCTATAAAGCTGCATCACTTTGTTTGATATTTGTAAAATTATCCTTGATATTTTGTATAGGTTTTAATCATTCATGAAATTGCCTTACTTGTAAAATTGGTATATTGCAGAAACTTTTCCTTCATTTCCTTGGTGTGGATTTCTTAAAGCTTTATTCTGTCTACGTATATGTTCATTGATAAGGGTCTAATATAATTTGCTCTCTCTCGCAAACTAGATTGAAATCATTAAAAATCTGGTAGTTTAGAAATCATTAGAAATTTGATAGTTTACTTATTTATTACACGCTCATACATTCGGAATACGGCATAGCTGTTGAGTTGCAAGTAATGTGTCACATGGGATAGCTGTACAGTGCCCCTTCGTCCCTCTATTTCTTATAACTCAATTGAGAATAGCTCAGTTAAATCATGTTGCATGGTGATGGACTATCAACTTAATCATTTATTTGTACTGATGCTTAGTTAATTTATGACAAAATGTGCTTGACTTTCGAATTGTTCTAGTTTGAATCCTTATTAAGTACTTGAATCTCGTGCATTTTGTTCTTGGAGTTATCTTCAGTAATACCCTTGAACCATATTTCATTATTTCAGTCTGGTTCAAACTTCATAGTATTCAATTTTCTTATGTGTCGCTCAACTCCTTTGGTTACGAATTACACTTTGTTGTTCATTTACTCTATTCAGATTTGCTTTTTAATTCTTCTCTTTCCTTTGATACATGTGACATGAATTCGAGTCCACTTGGATTCCATTTATCCTTGCATTCGAACTTCGTCGTGTCCGAGCCTCAACCAAGTCCCAAAAACGGATTGAGAGACAAAAAGCAAGGCTGTCGATGCGTGTATACATCAGATATACACCAAATATACAAAAACGCGGGGAAAGAATAGCTTCTGTATTCGGATGATATACACTAAAATAATGGATTGAAATTCATGGGATTCAGGCCCAAAATCTGGGCAGCCCATAAAATGGGCTAAAGGGCCCAATTCTAACTCTTCCTTTATTTCATATTCTTGTTTATTTGTATTTACTTGAACACCCTAACTAATTAATTTAGATAAATCCCCTAAGTCATTACCATTTTATTTTATCACGTATTTTAGTCGATTCGTGATTCCTAACCTAGTGTCTTTCGTCTAAATGAATTTAATGGTTACTTTCGATTTTCCTCTTTAAAACTAAGCTTAAAAGAAATCGTCAAGTATTTCGTTGAACATGGCATTCATTATATTCATATAACTAAATAGTCTATTAGAATTAATATAACTTTCTTTAAACTCAAGAAACTAAATTTTCTTATAAATTTCAAGTTTTCATAATTAATAAAGGCTTTTTCAACACTTTTTTTACATTTTTTCAAAGGTATTATATTTATGTAAAATCAAGACTTTGCAAAATTAGTCATTTTATTTAGTTACGCTACATTCTATCTTTTCAACCCTTATTCGAGTTTTCAGGTTTAAGTAAACGTGAGGTATACATATGCATTTGCTACCACATACGAGGTATATTATTTTCAATATTATTATAGTAATTATTTTTATCATTATTATCGTCCCTTATCATTGCCATTATTATTTATAATCTATTAGTACTATTAATTGTCATTATAACATTATTATTACTATTATTGTTTATTATTGCCATTATTATTTACATTTCTTATCACTGTTTTAATCAAAAATAAAAGTTTTTCCTACTATTTTCCTAAACTAAGTGTAAGGACTATCTTCGAATAGGCTCTGAGGGGTGCCTAACACCTCCCCCTCGAGTAACCAAAATCCTTACTCAAAATCTCTAAATATTCTCAAAAGACCAAAACAATAGTTTTCGACATAAAAAATGGTTTTTTCCTAATTTTCCTAAAAAGTTAGGTGGCGACTCTAAAAAATAAATTTTCAAATATCAAGAGTCATTAAACTCCACCATATGCCGTGTGCTGTTTCGATCGGTTCGAAACAGTGCTCGACACAAT
Source organism: Capsicum baccatum var. pendulum (assembly GCA_030864225.1). Classification (NCBI taxonomy): domain Eukaryota; kingdom Viridiplantae; phylum Streptophyta; class Magnoliopsida; order Solanales; family Solanaceae; genus Capsicum; species Capsicum baccatum. The sequence continues at coordinate 272,039,538 of CM061550.1, forward strand.
GCACACATTTCATAAAATTCCTCAGAAATATTTTTCAATTCATCAGAACTATAGGCTTCAAAAAACTATGTTCTAAACATTTTTCACTTTTCAGAAAAAAATTCCTTTTTAATATAATTTCTGGCTTGTGAACCAGGACTAAAATCAATTAGGTGAGGAATCATAATTAACAAGAATTAACATCAAATTCCATTTTCGAGGGAGTGGGGTTATCCCTATCTGAGATATTATCATTATCTTGAACTATATTTGTTTTAGGATTAATTTTAATTTTTTTAATATTTTTAAATAGAGTATGCAAATTTGCATAATTTAAAGTATGCAAAGATGCAGCAAGACTTCTAGCTGAACCGTATACTGGTTCAACTGGAGATATATGATGCATAGTAGGTAACATTCTAGGTATAGAAAAGGAATTTCGATTTTAAACGGTAGAATTATCGTCAAATTGAAGACAAATTCTTCCGTCTGTATTTCTTTGAATTTGTCACATCCTCCGCAAGTTATTTTGGAGAAATGACTGAATTTAAGACCCATGTTCTTGGGAAGTTAATCTCATCCCATCTAATGGGTCTCCTTGTAGTGACCTTAGATTTTGCAAAATTGATCTCGATAAACATAGTATAATCAGAAGCATCTTCGATTAATTTACATCAAGGATTTAAAATAGATAATAAACGATAATAAATACGATAAGATAAACATATAAGTTCAGATCCAGGCGCATAATTATAGCCATGAGTTTTCACATTCAAAGTTAACGCATTAAGAATATTCTTATCAGTCAAAAAAAGTTGTAAATTTAGCTGAGTGTTAAAATATATTGGACCGTATGCCAGAGTGGATTCTATAGATCCCATCAGAGATTGTCTGAAATTTAAATTTCTAGCATCGCGCAGTGCATCTAAAAAGGTTTCTGGGAGTCCTTTCAAAGTTAAAGGTTTAACCGCGATCTGCACTAAACCAATATGCATAAAATTATACCAATTTTTAAACACATCAATATCCTTTTTATTCAATAATTTTATAATTTGTTCGTCAACATTCAAAGCAATAGATTGCTCAGTGGTTTTTATTATCTGCTTATATTTAAATTTATCAAGAATGCCATATTCATAAATAGTTTTTATATCTATTTGAGGAATAGTCCATTTATTTAGCAGATTCATATTTTGAGGTAAATCAATTTATTCAAGTTTAGTACTTTTCGTACTAACTTCTCCCATATCCATTTATAAAAAAATTTCATATCTATGCCAGACTTCAGATCTATTATATAATTACTATGAAAGTTTCTAGGTTCTGATACCATGAATAGCAGGATCTTGTCAGGCACGGGTAAGCCACGACGCCTGCCAAATCAACTTCCAAATATCGGATTAAGCCATAGTCGGAGTACCGAATCAAAGCACCAACCGAAATATAAAAAAAAAATTGAATAGCTTAGTGACTATATGGAAGAATTAATCTTTTACCAGAACAAGGGGCCTGTTAGATATTTAATACACTTATATTGAACCCATGTGTCTAGATGTTCTGACTGTGCAAATAGTCGCCCTTTTCTTCATCTTTTGCGAGCTCAAGAGGCACAACTTACTAGACGTAGTCACAAAGACAAAGCCAACATAAGCCATATTAAACTCGACTGTACCACCATTTCGGTACCAAGTCAAGAAGCTGTAGAAAAATTCCTTCATATTATGATAGAGTTTGGATCTTTCATAGTTACTAAGTAAGAGAAGTTAGATCTCTGGCATAGATATGAAAAGTTTTTAGATGAATATAGTCTATGTCCGGCTGGAAGGAAAGAAGAAGTATTAGAAGTATTTCAAAAGAAAATAAATAAATATCTTAATAATGGCCGGATGCAAGGCTGAACTGGTAGATAACGATGGCTAGTGCCTTCTTATTTAACTTCAGGATGATATACAAAAGGAGAGAAGGGAGAGCCTCGCTAGAGAGATAAAATGAAATAAAGAAAAGAAAAACTTATGCCTCTTTATCATAATGAGGCGTCTATATATAAAAGAAAAAAAGCATCTTGCATAGTACTTGTGGGTCCCTATGCACAGGGTTTTTACTATTACATGGGTCCCATAGGCGGGGCCTTGCTGTCATATTTTGTCTTTTCATTTTGATGAGTAGAGGAATGCCTCAATATTTTCTATTTCTTCATCGTTGAGGATGTTGTTTGGTGGAAGTGGTTGAGATTCCTGAATATCTCCAGATTCAACTGCTTCTTTTTCATGGAGGTGTCTGAACATTGTTCTACAGTTTTTAGCAGATTTTTTCGGACTTCGGCCAAATAATTCTCAATCATCTCTATTTTGTATTTGTCATGGACAGAGAGTTTCCTAGAAATATAACTCAAATTTTTATCTTCCACAATCTTTTTCTGTGGAATAGTAGTATATTCGATAATTTTGCTATCAATATAATCAAGTAATTCCTTTCCATGTGGAATTTTTGTGAGGGGGTCTTTTCTTGTTAACTTATCCCAGAAATTAATAGAGAATACCCTATATAGACCGGGTATTTGTTCGTATATCCAAATTCAATATTCCATTTATGTATCCATGGAATAGAGAATTCAATGAAGAAATACATCTGATCGATTTTATCTAAATTACATACATGATCAGAATGATATAATTATGTCAGGAAAGGTGAAACTTTAATCCATTCTTTATATAGATGCAGATATTCTGCAGGCAGAATTTTAATTGTAGGGCCATGATACGACCACCACTGAATGAACCAATTAGGGATTTGGTCTTCAAAAACTTTAGCACAGACCTTTATAAATCATGTATATTTGTGTTTAATATTATTGTAGTATAAAGTTTGGGTAAAAGCCTTGATATAGTCCCAATAGGTAAAGAAAATTTTTAAACCTTTCATAGTCATGGTTTTTTCGGACATGGATGTTGTTCCCCAATTTTCTATTGATATGAGTTTTTTTATCACCATCTTGGAATATTCATGAACATGTTCTGTTGTTTCACTCATTTGGTGATGTTCTATTTTAAAGCTTCTAATAGACAACATAATAGATTCATAATAAGCTCTCGTCTTATAAGATTCTCCTGCAAAATAGAGGTTAGTCAATAAATATTTTTGGAGGAGTTTCCATGGATCATTCTGTTTGCTTATTTGAGAGTTTTCGACGAGAAGTATCAATTCTCGATTTTTAATTTTTTCATAGTTTGGTCTATCCACAGTGTTTTTTTTTTGCAACTGAAGCAAACGAATCAGCTTTCTTAGTAGACATATATGATTGAATTTGCTCAAATAATGGATGATCCTCTGGAATGTCCTCTAGATGGATCGAGTTGCTTATATGCGGTGTTTTTGAAGATGATTCTGCAATTTATGGAATTCTCGCATTTATCAGATTTCTATTTCCCTGTTGTAATACTGGAAAATTGGAAGATGAAGAAGCATAATTAGATGAAGAAGAAGCGGAGTTTCTTCCTTTAGAGGAAGAGTATCTCCCACCTTGGCTTCTACCGCCTTTTCCTCGCCCACCTGCAATTAGCCTAGGGGGATCTGAACTCATGTTGCACGAAGTCGATTAGAATTTATCAAATGATGAGTCAATATCAGACCAATCAATTTCATCTCTAATATCTTCAAAATTAGGAGAAAATAAATCTTCTTCTGTCATATTATGGATGAGTTTTTCTAATATGATAAAATGAATATCTCTATTTAAAGGAATGCATTTTATAATAGTTATTATTGTTTTTTCAGAAAGAAAATACATGTAAAAATTCATTTTAATCATTCTAATATTTCCTAGATAGAAAGTGTAAAGAGTTTTTACTACCTTTTTTATATTGTATTTCAAAATCAAAGGGAACTAAGTGAGCTTGCCACCTTGCAAAAATCAATTTAGAAGCATCATGCTTAAAATCTTTATCAAACATGCATTTAACTGATTGAGCATCAGTTCTGATGATAAATTTTTGGTTATATAAATCATCTTAAAATTCTAAAACACATTTAACAATAGTCAACATTTCATGAGTCACAGTGGCATATTTTTTCTGACTTTCAGACCATTTTCAAGAATGAAATCTAACCAAACATTCAACACTATTATGGAGATTGACTTGCTTAAGTATTCCTCCATAACCAATATTTGAATCATCAGTTTCAACTATTTTTAACTAAGCTGGATTAGCTAAGGTTAAACAAGGCAGAGTTGCAACACATTTTTTTATTAATCTTACCAAATTGGCGTGGACTTGAATCCAAGGCCTTTTGTGATCCTTTTTTAATCAATCATATAAAGGATCTAAATCTCTATATTGATTCTGAAAAAATTGAGAAATATAGTTAAGACTTCCTAGAAATCGCTGCAACTGAGTTTTATCAGTAATAATATCAGGGAATTTCTCAGCAAAGTCCATAGCTCATTGTATAGGTTCAATTGTTCCTCGACAAATATTATGTCTTAAAAATCGAATATTTTTTTTGGAACAAACACATTTTAATTTTAGAAATAACCAAACCATTTTCGTTGTATTATGATTATTCATACTTATCATTTCAAGATGTAAAAAATTCACATGGTTTTGCTTCATATCAATCAAAGCATTTATATCTCGTGTTACTAGATCTGTAACAAAAGGATAGAAATTTTTTTTGTTTTTATAAGTAGCCTTGAAACCTTTAGGATCAATATGCGTGTAAGGATAAATAGCATTTATAAAAGGCGTTCCTAAAATAATAAGAGGATATAACTGATTTTTTACTAAGAAAAAAAAATACGGAATGCAAATCTTATTTCTACAGATATGTGCATGAGGTAGTTTATAGTCAATATCAAGAGAATGACCAGATGCAAATTTGACCATATGCGTTGTTTTTTGAAAATATATAGTTGGAATTAAACCTTCCTGAATGCAGCTAACATCAGCACCGCTATCAATCATAGCCACATTAGTCACAAAAAATTCGTTATTAATCAAGATAGTACAATTTATAAACCATTTATGGGCAGTAATAATTTGCATCATACCCAAAAAGAAATCATTTTTTGCAATCTCACGAATAATTTGATTGTTAGAATTTTCTGCAATTTTTTCTTTTCCTTTGGAACTGGAAATAATATCAATTTGAGAAATATTTTCAATATTTGAAATTCTATGATCAGCAATCATTTGATTTTGTTTCAAAGAAATAATTTCTTTTTTTAAATTTTCAACTTCTATTATCAAATCATCAAGAGACGTATCTTTACCAGGTGTTTGACTAATGGCAAGACGTTTATTAACTTCAGTTAAAGTGTAGGGCATAATATCGATAACAGATTCAGTATTTTTCTTAACATATTTGCTATCAGCAGTCTTTGAAATGCTAGGTTGTGAAGAAGCAAGTTCAATAATTTTTTGACGAAGATTTTCATCAGTCACTTCTTTTAATAATTCTAAAGCACTAGAGTGGGGTTATCCCTATCTGGGATACTATCATTATCTTGAACTATATTTGTTTTAGGATTAATTTTAATTTTGTCAATATTTTTAAATAGAGTATGCAAATCTACAGAATTTAAAGTATGCAAAGATGCAGCACGACTTGTAGCTGGACCGTATACTGATTCAACTGGAGAGATATGATACATGCTTGAAATGATGAGTATGAATATTCATAATACAATTAATTTTGTGAAAATTTAGGAAAAAATAAAATTGATATCTAATCAATTGATTGTTGATATTTGTGTTGATCACCCAAATGCTTTTTGGACTCGCAAAGAGTATATTGTCTCTCTTCCTTATGAAGATAAAATCAGAGAAGATAATATTCCGACGAAAATTAATATGATAAATCCTTTTCACTAAGATTTTTTTTACAGACCATATAAGTAAATAAATTATGACTTTATCCATTTAAATTATAATTAAATTAATTATCTAAAATACCTGAAATTTAAATAAATCATTAACAATTATTCGAAACTTCGAGGAAACAAATCAAATATGTATATTGACAAAAAAGTTTATTTCGAACCTATTGAAAATATTACGACACTAATTCGAGGTCTTTTCGATCAAAGGTTGACCATGATCGGGCTTAACTTTATTAAAATTCACAAACCTAATTAATGACTTAAATCGCCTCTGAACACCTCAAGAATCGTCTCTACTCATCCCCGCAAGTCATAAATCACATTAAAACACTGCAAGGAGGGTTAAAATAAGAAAGATTCTCAAAATCACTAAAAGGGATCGTTACATCATCCACTACTAAAACAAACATTCGTCCTCAAACGTGAAGAGAAAGAAGGTACCTGACCATTAAAAAGATGAGGATATCTACTTTGCATGTCAGACTCAACATCCCAAGTGGATTTCTCTATTGGAAGATGCCTCCACTATCCCTTAACTAATGCTATGTTCTTTGACCTCAAATTTCTAACCTACCTATCCAGAATAACTATAGGCTCTTCCTCAAAAGCCAGATTCTGGTCCAAACTCACCGAGTCCCACTGAATCATATGAGAATCATCTGGATGGTACCTTTTCAACATAGAAAAAAAACTGGATGCACAACTAAAAAACTCAGTGGCGAAGCCAACTCATAAGCTACTGGTCTAAAGCACTGAAGAATCTCAAAAGGACCAAAAAACCTCAGACTGAGCTATCCTTTCTTCCCAAACCTCATCACACCCTCATGGGTGATGCCTTTAACAGGACTTGTTCACCCTGCATGAACTTCAAGTCACGATCCTTCCTATTAGAATAACTCTTCTGTCTACTCTGAGCCACCAAGAGTCGATCCTGATAAGCTCACTCGGTCCATTGAATCTCCCAATAAATCAGTCCAATAGGTCTAACCTCAAAAGTATCAAACCACCTAACTGGGGAACAACTCTTTCTACCATACAAAGCCTCAAACGGATCCATCTCAATACTAAAATGATAGCTATTATTATAGGAAAACTTTGCTAAGGGTAAAAATTAACTCAGTGACCCAAAAAACCCATCGCACAAGCCTGCAACATATCCTCCAACACTTGAATAGTCTGCTCTTACATGTCCATTCATTTGTGGATGGAATATTGTACTCATATCCAATTGAGTACCCAACTCTCTCTAAGGTATGTCAAAATTTTGATGTAAATTGAGTACCTTTATCTGAAATGATGGAAATAGGCACACTATGTAATTGTACTATCTGAAAAATGTAGATCTTGGCTAATTTCTTGGCATTATAATTTATCTTCACATGCACAAAATGGGCTGATTTGGTCAATTTATCTATAATTACACAAATAGAATCAAACTTCCCCAGGGTCTGAGTCAACCTAACCACAAAATCCATAGTGATATGCTTCCATTTCCACTCGAGAGTGGGCATCTTCTGAAGCAAACCACCTGGTGCTCATATTTCACCTGCTGACAATTCAAACAGTTAACCACAAACCCTACAACATCCCTTTTCATCCTACACCACTATTAATGTTGTTTTAGGTCATGATACATCTCTGTTGTGCCTGGATGAATTGAATACCACAAATAATGGGCCTCCTCCATAATATCTAGTTAAATAACCTACTCTAGGAACACAGATCCACCCCTCAATCCTCAAAACACCCTCCGGGTCCAAAATCACCTCCTTAGACTTACCTCGCATCACCTTATCTCTGATAGTACATACCTTTTCATCCTCAAACTAATGATATTGAACCTTCTCTACTGATGTCGCCAAACTATACCTCTAAAAAGATACAATGCATTCAAAGTCAAACATAGTAGCCCAATTAGGCTGGCGTTGATCCCACAAGGAATAGGTCAAACTTGTATCTCAAACTTGTTGAAGTATTCGAAAGTCTGGGAAAATAAATGAGAGGCTTACAGTAATAGTAAAGAGTAACCAATTTTGAATGATTTTGGTTGTAAAACAATCTAAAAATAACACTAGGACTGTGTTCTCCCTGGCTTTCTAACTCCGTAAGTTTATCGTGCTCAACCCAACTATCTCACCATTGCACGTGCAAAATCTGACAAACTGGGTATTACCAACTGTCTTGTGGACTTGTAGGTAAATCTTACTTTTTACCTTGTGAGTCTTAGGGTTTTACCTTAATTTCCCTTGTCTTCGATCCTAGTTTAACTATCACCTTGTGGGTTTCAAGTAATTAGACAAGGGTTGATAGTCTCGCATCAATGTCATAATTCTCTATTTCCAATCTCGATATCTATTCTGAAGACAATCTCGAATACGAGTGAGTTCTTAGAGTTGGCCACCACTAAGAAAGCAATTAACTTCAAGAAAATCACAATACACGTGTAGACGTTGATCTAGCCAAATCTCACACTTCCCCTACTTCGCTAATCCGCCAGGATTCTCACAATTCTAGTTAAGAGAATTAGCCGCTCATAGCCGTAAAATAATTCATGGAATTCAATAAAGAAATCAAAGAATTAATCTCATAATAATGAAGAATAAATCTCAAAGTTTTGAATTGAATAATAGCCCAAAAACTAAGAATAAGAGTATCAAGTGTAAAAATATGTCAGAGTACGGAAACTATTACAAAAGTACCTCAAGGGTATTTATAGAGTCTAAAAATAACAAAGAAAATCTAACCAAATCAAAAAATTAAAACTAGGTCGGCAGTGATTACGCCTCTGGTAACGAGTCGTTAGGACTCATAACGACTCATTGGCTATCTTTATTGCTCTCTTCTAAGCTCAGTGGTCATGAATCATTATGGGGCGTAACGAGTCATTGGCCGGGACTTGTGATGACTATAGTGAATTTTAGTTTTTAGTAATTTTTCTCCATGCTCAGAACGACTCCTCACCATGAGTCATTATTTGTCATAACGACTCGTAGTCTTCATTCGTTTCCATATAACTCCACTTGTTAACTTTCAGAACTTTTGGCTAATGTGCTCAGAACTATTTCTCACCACGATTTGTTGTCACTCCTAATGAGTTGTGGTCAGCCTTTAGTTTACTCACTGAAGTCAGCATCACTCATTGTTCACATAACGACGTAGGCCACGAGTCATTAGGTGACTAAATGACTCGTTGCCCAGTCAACACTTAGATTTTTCTGGAGCTTTACATTCTTTTCTAAACTATATCACCACTAACCTAATTTACCTGCAACATACATAAAATACACATCATATTCAACAAAAAGGCCTAAGTATATGCATATTTTCACCATTTTATGCATCAAAAGTGCCATAAAACCATGACACATCACCATCCTTAACTTAGAACATTTGCATGTCCTCTAGCAACAAAACAAAACAACACAAACACAATGATTAACTAGGAAGAACCTAAGATACTTACGATAGTCGATTATCAAACCTAGCTCAATACATATTTTCCCCCTCCTATTTTTAACTTTTCAAAACCCAACTATGTGTACCAATGAATCATAACAATGGGACACAAGGGAATCAAATTATGACATCATATTAGCAACAAAAAACACTGTATATACACTACTTGCACTACCTGAATAAACAAGTAATCTAACAATGTAACCCATATACCCTCACAATCAAAGAAGTCCCAATCACTCAGCTTTATCAAACACATTAATGCAAGGACGTTCAAGAGATGTTCTCACTCACAAAAAAGTTCCAATAGTGTGTACGAAATACCATAGGCTTTTCCTTATTTTCTTTATCTTAGTTTTCAGGCAACTGGGTTAGGATCACCATAGGGCTTCACTTGTCTTGTAACGTAGGCTCGGGGGCTAGGATGATATATATGGGAATTTAGTAACTAAGCCTCCTTGACACTACACTTATATTTTTTAGGTCCACTTAACCAATTTCTTTTCATTCCACCCTTATTTCTCCCTTCTTTGTTCTTTTGCAGTTTTTTTAGGTTAGGCGTGGTTTTCTTTTATTTTTTATTTTCTCTTTTTCAACTTTTTTTTCATTATTTTTCCACCAGCCCAACCCTACTTTATTTTTCTATTCACACCCTCTCTTTATACCCACTTCTATTTGTGCACCCCTATGATAGCCATCATCAACTTAGGCGATTTGCCTGAGTTGAGGTGCACAATGTCCAAGAAGGACCAGGGACAAAATGGGTTCATTGAAATTAAAATGGAAAGGTGAGCAATGTAAATGAGAAAATAGGTCTATTTAGGCTCAAAATCGGGATCAAAGGATACTAATTTACATTTGGTTGGTCATTTAGGCTTAAAAGTGGACTAGTTTCAAAAACTACATATGATCCTTTCCTAACCAACTATCCTACAACCTAGGCAAGACTAACTAAGAAAGTTCTTGATTCTATACACACAGGGACTAGATAACATCTCACACACACATAGTACAGGTCACATCACAAGTTACTATCTATCTGGTTCATGCAATTGTAAGCCATGATTATTATGCTTCTAATCCTAATGCTCTCTTAAGATTCATAATGGTCACATGGATATACACATTACACAATTTAAGCACAATCATACTAAACATACCAACTGCCTTAGGTACAAATATTCTTCCTAATTAAACAAAAAAATTGAACATCACCAAGCAAAACACAACATCAAACAATTTTATTCTAGAAATGTCGGTTCTACATTCAAACCACAAGCGATGGGAAAATAATCACGACAACAAAAACCCGGTGGCTATATGGTACATCCCTCCTCCCAACTAAAAAAGTATGCACTCTCCCAATGTATCTATGATGTAAAAACAAGGGGTGAAGACATACCTGGGCATTCAAGGTGCCAACTTATGTAGTGTTAGTACAGAGGGCCTCAGAATAGGCCCCACTATCATCAGCAGTGGTCCCAACAGAGTACAGGATGCTTAAATTAGTAGTGGCACCGACGATGGATGATACGCTCAATGATGCTTATGGGGTGGGATCAGTGCTACAATCAACTCGGTTGCATCTGCAACCATCTCATCAGTAACTCGAGAGCTACCAGCTCTCATCGCTATTTTTCAAACCCTTATCTAACAGTCTTGCTCGTCCTGGATACTGGTTGTCTTAATAGCCTCAACCTTTCTGTTCTCACTTTTTTTACTTCTCTTTCTCATCTTTATTGTCCTATCACATCATCAACTCCAACATCTGTGTTTGACCTCCTAACTTCTCATATATTCGGTATCTCTTCCTTCTCATAGATCTTCTTAATAATAGGCATCGAGGGGAAAGGCCTGGCAAGCATATCCTTTATGGCAGCCTGGAGTGTGGCCAATTCCTCACGTATCCCCTTCAGATCTAGGGGCTGTACGTCTACCAGCTTTTGGATGATCCATCTCTCAAACTCATTAAATTGTGTCTGCATACCCCTCATCCCACCCTTAATCTCTCCTGCACCCATGGCTTAACCCTACTTTCTATATCCTTTAGTTTTTTCTCCATGAAGCTCAATCTCTTTAGCACCTCGATTAGCAGTGAATGGTCTGGCAGTAGGAGGTGGGGTTGAAGTCTGGGAGATTCCTACTGCTTCTGAGGCCTGTGGTTCGGACTGGGCAATTTTAGTGAGGGTTTCACTAATATGAGTGAACCCAGTGTATCCATCCCATACCCACCTTAGCTACCTTATAGATGGGGTTTGCAGCATCTTGAATCAAACCTAAACCTATAGTACTTCGTGGATGGATGAACTGATTAACTCATGCAATCTCTGCCACTCGCTCATCTAAACATATCCATGTCAACAAGCACGGGAATGCCAAGGTTGTGATAGTGTGGCTCTATCTGAACTCAGTATATTGTGCCCATATATGGGACTCAACATATGACGCACAAACATCTACCAAGCCTTCGCTGTGAAGTTCAAGCTCCCCTTCATAATCTAAGATGAAAAGCCAACTCCTCCAGCCACCAAAGGAGCCTCTTCCCACTACGTAACAATAATTTCGTCCATCCACCAAAAGTGAGCAAGCTTTTCCTATGAACCTATCTGTTTTACCTTCACCTTTCGCATCTCCTCCATGTGGTAGTCAATCTCAGCTGTATTGGCCTATAACTGGAACTCCGACCCATGTAGAAATATGGAAATAGTCTACGTAAAGATATTCACCCAAACACCTCTAATTGAGATTTGGAGTTGGTGATCGTGTATTCCTCCGCGTATCACCCATAAAGGGTGTGATGAGGTTCGGGAGAAAGGGCAATCTCAGTTCTAGATATATAGGACCTTTTGAGATTCTTCACGTCATTGGTGAAGTAGCTTATAAGTTACTTAAGTAGCTTATAAGTTACTTCTACCTCCATATTTTGCTATTGTCCATCCAATTTTCTAATTCTTTATGTTGCGGTGATACACTCCTGATTCATCTTATGTGCTTAGATGGGACTCAATCTATTTGGATGAGATTTTGACCTTTGTAGAGGAGCTTATGCTCATTTTGGCTAGTGATAATAGACGATTGTGCACTAGGGATATTTCTATAGTTAAGGTACAGTGGAGGCACCGCCTGGTGGAGTAGGCCATGTAAGAGATCAAAAGTGATATACGGACCTAGTATCCTCACCTGTTTGAGACTTTAGGTATATCCTAATCCTTAACTTTTGTGGATGAAAGTTTCTTTAGTAGTGGATATTGTAATGACCCTTTTGGTTATTTTCCATATTTCCATTTATCTTCACTGTTAGAGCTTTCCTATAGGTGCCCAAGGCATTTATGACTTGCTAGGACTAACAGATTGATAACCGGGCAGGTCGTTTTGGTTTTTAGAGCTAATTCTCTATTTAGAAGTCTTCGTTGGTTTCAAATGGCCATCGGACAGAACTTCAGTAAAACAATCTCTCATTCAAATTTTGACTGCCCCAACAGCTTGGTAGTGTCAATTTTAGGCTAGATAGACCTTTAGTTTGGGTCTCAAGGCACCCGAACTCATTTCAACCTATTGGTCGAAAAGTTGAGAAATTAAAAATATGGGTATGGGACCCATATTTGTTGAAATGACCTCGGATGAAAATTTTGAGTATGCCATCACATCTCAAATGTCAAATTTGGTATGGTTACATAGTCCATTTACATATACGAGATTTTAGATGAATCTCGAGGGATTGATAGGGACTTGGAGGAATTTCCAAGTTTCAGTCGTCTTCTGGTGCAGCTGCTATCGCAAGGAAGGGTTTCCATTGCGGTGGTGAGATTGTAATGCATGGGTTGCGATCGTAAATAGCTGGGTACATCCAATATATAGTGCAATTGCAGTTCTTAAGACACGATAGTGGGATCGAAGAACCTGGTATGGGTATGAATAGACCCTAAAGTCGCAAATTTAGCCATTTTCTATCCCCTTTCTTAAGAAAATAAACCCTAGGTAGAGAGATTAAGTGATATTGAAGCTTGTGGGAGCTTCAGAAGCTAGATTAACATTTATTTTCGTGATTATCTTCCGATTTAAGTTAAGAATTCACTCTTTTCTTGGTGAAATTTCTTGATCATTTGCTCACAACTCCAAAACACTTGGGTCTTGATTTTAGTCCCAATTTATCTTGGCTTTCACCCGTTTTTAAGGGTAATGATTCCTTGAGCTTGTATGAAGTTTGGATTGGTTTCGGAAATGCAATTTTCATAAGTGGGACCCACATGAATTTTTTAAGGTGATTTTTGGATCTGAAGCATAATGATACAATATGGGTATCGATATTCTCATATTGATGAGTAGAATGTGTTTCTGATAGCTTGGTATCTTGAGAAGGCTTCTTGAAAGGAAAAATTGGTAATTTAGCAGTTTGTGGAGCTTTCTTTAGCGTCGTGGTAGGCTAGGTTTATCCCTTGTTAGATTGAGATATTTCATAATATTTCTATGATATTATGTTAGATTTGGGATGGGTTTTAGGTATTGGATTGATGAAATACAAGACTAGGGTTAGTTGGACCTTTAAGGCTACTTGAAACCGTAATGTTGAAATGCTTAACTTGTTGCCTTGAACCTTAGTGAACTAGACTTTATGGCTCATGTTTAGGATGAGAATTCTCTAAATTACTTTAGTTATATAGGAGTGACCTTTTCATTTATGCTAGGGTAAGATTGGCCTTAGTTTTTTACACTAATGAAGGTTGCCTTAGTTTTCATTAGACTTATTTAAAGTGCTTGAGAAGAATCTCTACCTTAGGACTAATTGTGGCTTGCTATACATCTAAGAGTGGATTTAGTTACCTTAGCCGAGTCCGAGGTAAAATTTGACTTAGAATGTATTTTGAAGATTTAGAAGTGGGCCCTTTGACCCACCTTAAGTCAAGATTGATGATTAGTTCTTTTGATACCTTTATACGCTTGTTGAATACCTAGAGAATGCCCTTTGAGGAAATATTGAGGAACCTTAGAAAATGATAGTTGTGGTGATCCCTTTGAGGCAATATTGAGGAACCTTAGCACGTGATGGTTATGGTGATGATGACATTCAAGTAATGCTCATAGACTAGTTGATTAGATGGTCGATTATATTATGATGAGACATTAACTATGCTATAATAAGCAGTAGGTTATGCTATTAATAATCTTTGGGTAAGCCCATGATAAACTATTGTGCATGCTTTTGAATAGGCCCTAATGATGATGAATGTTACGCCATTACCTATGCTATTGATAAGTTATTTCCTATGATATTGCTTATTGAATAGGCCTTGATAATGGTTATGGTGCTAAGAAATTATGCTAGTAATCACGCTAGAAAACATCCTTGTTAATGATATTAGAAATTGTGCCATGAATTATGTTAGAAGTCATGCTTATTGATTATATGAGAATTTATGCTATTAATTATGCTTGAAATCCAGATGCTTGATTATATGGTCATTTATGCTATTGATTTTGCAACAAACCATTCTGATGTGGCTATCGGTTCGACTGGTGTTTATATGTGTTTGTACACACATATGGATGTGTATATATGTAACACCCCAATTTTCTGAACTGGAATGCTACATGGTGCCTATGACCCCAAAGGACCACAAGCTAACCCATGACTGATATCTGTACCTATACACTGCATAATATACATGAAGAATGCAGAAAACATGAATAATAGGCCATAAGATTCAACTGAATAAAGAATCTGTCAAAACATAACATCCATGTGGGGTAACGAATACCCAAAGCAACTGAATCTGAATCAAAACCTAATACAAATCTGAAATAAATCTGAAAGCCTCTAAGTACTGTCTGGATAAGGAGATGAAGAAACATGTCTCCAACTAACTCTGTAAAACTGAAAGCTAACTGAGATAATAAATGAATCAAATCATATCATCCTCGAATGAAGAAGACTCACTGCAACTCTGTATACTGGAATGCTACTTCTACTGTAGATCTAGAGCTTGTGTCTCTGGACCTATGGTGTAACATGAAAAAAATCACCATAGCATAAATGCATCAGTACGTGGGGATGTACTGAGTATACGAGTGAGGTAGGCTAAATGTAAAAGGGTTTACATGCATGAACAATGCTAACTTACTGAGTGATATGAACGTGAGAGTGCAAATATAGATGCATAATAACTGAGATTGTGAATGCATGATAGCTAAATCTGTACACTAATACATGGTTTACTGATAACTAATCATGACTGTACTGTAGTTCTGATAATATGGGTGATTGTATCTGACAGTCCTGAATCTGGAACTATCTGAGTTCCGTACTGTAGTTAAATTGACTATATCTGACAGTCCTAATATACTGAAATCTGAAGAACTATCTGAGTTCTTTTACTGAGACTGATGCTGAAACTGTGGGAGGTAGTTGTTTAACCGACATGCCCCATATGTGCCATTATGGCTAAGCCGGGGTCCAATCTCTGCCCTGACTGGAAGGGTGTCAATATCGCGCCACTAGTAAGGACAACATGTAAGCAACCCTCATATAATAGGTAACTCTAGTGAGAACGGTGGGAACCCTCATCTAATAGGTTAAGCTACCTCATCTACCCTCATATAACAGGCTACAATGTCTCAACCTATGTTGGCTACATAGTTTTGGAATGCAAGGATGACTGCTAAGAATCACACCCTCATATAACAGGTGCGTTCTCATCCTTGGGTTCGCTCGGTGCTAACTTCTACTCCCATCTGAAGAGACTGAACATGAGTAACTGACTGTACGTGGACTGAACTTAATGAATTCTGTTAACTGACGGAATACTTCTGATATCTGATAACTGACTGAGATCATGAGGTTTTCCTGAGTCACATGACTGACTGATTTTTATTGATTCATGGCTTGATTTTGGAGATCGTGAAACATGACAAGGCTCTAGGCACACAGCTAAATTTTTTAGGTACAAGTACCCCCAGGACTCGATGGAAGGAAACTGACGCACATGACTGACTTGAGTACGTGACCAACATCAACAATCCATAATATCATAACTTGGGGAATTCCATGAAGTGCATGGATATCATACATTTTGTACATAAGTAGGATTTGCAAGTAAGCATGGCATAATCTCATAATACTAGTTCATGAACATCCCAACAACATTTACAAGACACAATATCAACATAAAAATCATTGGAACATAGGGGCATATCATGAAACCTTCACTTAGTCACAATTTAGCTATATTGCATGATTTCTAGTTCCTTAGGCATTTTATCAAACACCTTGCATGCACTCTTTTAAGGCATAGGTATATTTATCAATTCGACCATCGTAATCCATAAAAAATTTATGGTTTCAACTAACCTATTCACATGCTTCATGAAAACACATCAAGATACAACCTTGAATCCAAACAACAATCATTAACATGAATATAGTCATAATACGACAAGGAAATCACAATTTTATAATTTAAAACATGATTCTTGAGCTCCATGGATGAAAGGGACCCATGGATGAACACTAAGCATACCTTAGTGATTGAATCTTGAAAGAGATCTAATGTTTTTGAAGGTTCTTGAAGAATTCCTTAGTCTTGCTCTTGAGGAGATGATCTTGATAGAAAACCCTAATTTTGTGGTTGAGAGTTTATGAGAGAGCTTTTTGAGATGTTTAACTAAAGATAATGGAAGATAATACGCTCCTTGAGGGTTATAAGTCGTGGGAAGTAAAGTGAA
The DNA here is from genome assembly GCA_030864225.1 of Capsicum baccatum var. pendulum. Lineage (NCBI taxonomy): Eukaryota > Viridiplantae > Streptophyta > Magnoliopsida > Solanales > Solanaceae > Capsicum > Capsicum baccatum. The sequence continues at coordinate 272,056,570 of CM061550.1, forward strand.
AAGACCAAAATACCCTTACTAAAACGTCCCTCAATTGATGGGAAAAATAGCTGACGACATTCGTGACAAGCCGTTATACAGGTGATAGGTCGTCATGAATTGTCGTCACAAAAATGTGAAATCTTGGTTTTCTGGTTAAGGTTGACGACATTGGTGATAGTCCATCACAGGCGTGATGGCTTGTCACAAAATGTCGTCATTGGGGGTGAAAATATGCCCATAGACCGTCACGGGCTTGACGGCTTGTCACAAATGTCGTCACTCAATTTCCCAGCCTGACATGCCGGAGTAAAATAGGTGAAATTGATATCGTTGAAAAGATAATTCAATTATATATCTATTGGTGGGTAATGAGATCAGAGATTCATAGCATAACAAGAGATATGCTCGTTTGAAGTTGACTATACCAATATCCTTCTCAAGAATTCAATCGGTAAAGAATTATTTTGATTCGTCTATTAGCTAGGACACTTTTGAGGCCTTAATATGCATCAACCTTGATCATATCACTACCAAAGCACTAAAATTTATTACTCATGAGTTCGAAACATGATCATAAAAATGTCTGAACTTTTGGGGTATTACAATATATTTAACTGGTGTTTATATGTATATGTTTATATATACACACATATAAACACCAGTTAAATACATAACATATTACTTTCAGACACAATATAATCAATTACATAATAAAATTTTCATATACGTAACTAATCTTTACATTTTCACATAATAATCAATAAAGTATTAGTTAAAGTCACTTCAATTTTTTTAAATACATATTTACTTATAAATTGTTGTGATTAGCATAGTTATACAGTTACATGATTTTGATACTCCATAAACATTTAATAACATCAAAAGCAAGTATTAATCACCAAAATATATATAACAATACACATAATTGTATGTCATCATGATAATTAAGTTTGTAAATGAAACAACCAACTCAAATTGTTCAAAAAACATTACAAAAAAGTAAAGGTATCAATTGGGCCGGTTTGACCCGGCCCGAACCGGTCTACTTAAACAACCCGACCCGATTTGACCCGGTCCGGTTTGACCCAGCCCGGTCAGCCCCAGGTTGTAGGGTACCGGGTACCGGGCTGGGCAAATTTTAAAATTGGGCCCGGTTAACCCGGCCCGGACCAAAATTGATCCAGGCCTGCTGGTTAACCGGCTCAGCTCGGATACCTTTTTTAAAAAAAAAATAGATTTTGGATTGTTGGGCCACAAGTAGTTGTTGTCGCAACAACTATATGGTCGTTTTTGGGTCCAAACGGTTACTTAGCCTTTTTAATTACAAAAAAAGTTTTTTTCATTTAAAATATTTTTTTAAACCCAAAAAAATTTCTATAAATACCCTACAATTTCAAATTATTTTCCACACAATTTTCATTCTGTCAAATCTCATTCTCTCTCAAATCTCAATTCTCAAAATTCAAATATTCTATATATTTTCTAAAGTGCTCAATTTAATTTTTTTATTTTGCGATTACAAAGTATGAGTGGAAATTTTTAAAGTTGCAACTTTCGGATACTTTCAAAATTTGGTATTGTCATTCCATCTCTTACGTTTAATTTTTAATTAGTGTATTAATTATTGAATATTTAATTTTATTATATCTGTGTATTTTGAATTTTTTTATTTTGATTTATATTATGGATAAATTAAGAAACCTCGCCACTAAAAGTATAAAAAAATTTATCCCGGAAGTGGTAGTGGTAGTAAAAAGTGAATTACTAGCGGTAGAGATAGTTCAAGTAGTAGATATACCTGTGTGCCTCCGCCTCTGGTACCGCTTAGTCAACCTTTTAAGGAAGAAGTAGGTATAGGTGCTCACGTTATGAATTATGTAGAAGTTCAGGAAAATTACAGTATAGAAGAAGAAAATGAAGTAGATACGGTAGATTTAGATGGAGATGATGAAAATATTGGTGAGACACCCGCACTAGGAAATGCTAACGTTAGATCTGAATAGGTTAATCATCCTCCCCATCCTCCCCGTGCCCCAAGAGCTCGTAAAACAACTAGTATTGCATGACAATTTTTTACATGTATAGCCGATACTGAGGTGCAATGCAATATTTGTCAACAAGTATATAAGCGTAAAAGTGGAGGTAAGCAAGGGGGTAATGGTATGTTAATGAGACATATAAATGATAATCACGAAAGAGAGTTATTTATTGCAAAAGGTGGTGAGGCTGTTGGTGGGCCAACACAAACTAGAATGAACCCAGCAATCGGTCAGGTAATTAAGAATTATAATAAATATAGGGACCGGGAAGAAATAGCAAAAATGGTAGCTATGGGTTGTTTGCCTTTCAGTTTTCCTTCTTCGGATGCGTTTATTCATTATATTCAAGCAATTTATAATCCTATGTTTAATGGTATTCCTAGAAGTACTTGTCGGACCGATATTTTTAGACTTTATTCACAATATGTTTTTAATTTATCTACATTGTTAAAAAATAGTCAATGTGGAATGACTCTAACTTCTGATCCTGGTCGTTCTGTTAATAAAAATGATTATTTAACCATTACTTGTCATTGGATAGATAGTAATTATGTTATACAAAAATGTATTCTTGCTTTTTTGTATTATGAAGATCGAAGACATACTGGAGAATTTATTGTTGATTCGATTAGTAAAGTTGCAGAATTTTATGGTATTAAAAAAAAAGTCTTATGTATTGCTTTTGATAATGCTTCTAACAACAAAACTGCTATTACAAAGTTAGAAGTGAAGCTCTCTCCACCGTTACTTGAATATTTCATGTTAAGTGTGCTTGTCATACATATAATCTAATAGTAAGAGATCGTCTTGAAATTTTTGAGCTTTATATTGAAAAAATCCGGCTTGTTGTTGGCTTTATTCAAGGAAATAATCGAAGAAAAAGAATTAGAGAATTTAAAGTTAAATGTCAAAAAAATGGATTTAGACCGATATTGATGCCTGAAGAATGTGATACTAGATGGAATGCTACGTATGATTATTTAAAAACTTGTCATGCTTATAGAGTTCCTATTACACTAACTTTTAACCAACATTGTGGTTCATTTGCTGATTCGATTGAATGTATGCTACATGATTCTGATTGGGAAGTAATTGATGATCTTGTTAAGTTTTTGAAAAAAATTTATATAGCTACGGTTAAATTTTTCGGTGCTTATTATCCTACAGTTTATAATATTTTAGCATATATAGCCGATATTTCTGATTCGCTCAAAGAATATAAGAATAAAGAAGGTTACAAAGAAGCTATTGGTGCTATGTTTGCAAAATTTAAAAAATATTTTTTTTCGATTCCCCCTATTTACTTGGTTGGTGCTATACTAAATCTGTGTATGAAATATAATACCATGTGCCACCTTAGTACTCCTATTTATTCTAACTTAGAGATAAATACTAATAATGATTCTGATGATGAAGAACAAGAACAACCAGATTTGTGGACGACAATGAGTGATGAGAACATTTACATAGATAAATTATATAACCATTATGCTGATTTACTTGATTTATCTGTATCAAAAAATATCACTTCGACTGTCGCTCCTCATCCTCACGAGGAGACATCATCTTCTAACCGGTGATTTTCCTAATTACGTTTATGATTTAAATGTTTAGAACGATTTTGAGGAGGAAACTTACACAACAGCTTCTTGGGAAGAGCTTAAGTATTATCTTCGAACGCCGATAGAGGATCGTAGACAACGGATCAACGCGTTGGATTGGTGGAAGAATAATGAAACACAATATCTTGTGCTTTCAAGATTAGCTAGAGATATATTGAATGCTTCAATGTCAATCATTGCATCGGAGAGCGCTTTTAGTCAGAGACGATAACAGCTTGGCGACAACAGAAACACTTTGGGAAGCAATGATATGAATGTTCTAGTTTGCCTTAGAGATTGTATTAGAGCGGAACGAAGAAATCAAGGAATGGAGGTGGAGCCGAAAGACGAACAAAATCTTGAAGAAATTATGATTTCGAGGGAGAACTCAGCACAATCAAGTCTAATGCATGGTTTTACCCCCATTGACTTTGACTATCTTATGCAAGTTCTCGTTAATGTTAACATGGATGAGTTGGAAAAAATGATGAGAACTTTGTAGATTTTTCATTCATGTACATTATAAATTTTGAATCATTTTGCAATCAATAAAATATAACATTCATTCACTCCTTACTTTGTAATTTTTTCCATTTAACGATTTAAATTGAATTTTTAGTTTAAATTAAATACTTAGTTTTAATATACTACTAATTTACTATCAAGTATTATTAATTTATTATATTAAGTAGCATAATATATTTTTAAAAGTAGTACATATTTATTGAATGGTACGTATATATGTGTATATATTTTATATAGACTCTAAAGTAGTATATATATAACGTATACATGTGTATATGTTTTATAAATTAGTATATATATCATTATATTGTAGTATATATCTTGTAGTATATGTTTTAAAGTAGTACATATATTGAATGGTACGTATATATGTGTATATATTTTCTATAGACTCTAAAGTAGTATATATTTAACGTATAAATGTGTATATATTTTATAAATTAGTATATAACTATATATATAGTGTATGTGTATATTGTAGCATATATATTGTACTATATATATTGTAGTATTTGTTTTATTTAAAGTATTACATATATATTGAATGGTATGTATATATCTGTATATATTTTCTATAGACTCTAAAGTAGTATATATTTAACGTATACATGTGTAGTTGTTTTATAAATTAGTATATATATCATTATATTGTAATATATATATATATATATATATATATATATATATATATATATATATATATATATTGTAGTATATGTTTTATTTAAAGTATTACATATATATTGAATGGTACGTATATATATGTATAAATTTTCTATAGACTCGAAAGTAGTATATATTTAACGTATACATGTGTATATGTTTTATAAATTAGTATACAACTATATATAGTGTGTGTGTATATATTGTAGTATATATATTGCAGTATATGTTTTATTTAAGTTATTACATCTATTGAATGGTACGTATATATGTATATATATTTTCTATAGACTCTAAAGTAGTATATATTTAACGTATACATGTGTATATGTTTTATAAATTAGTATATATATCATTATATTATAGTATATATCCTGTAGTATATGTTTTAAAGTAGTACATATATTGAATGGTACGTATATATGTGTATATATTTTCTATAGACTCTAAAGTAGTATATATTTAACGTATAAATGTGTATATATTTTATAAATTAGTATATAACTATATATATAGTGTGTGTATATATTGTAGTATATATATTGTAGTATATGTTTTATTTAAAGTAGTACATATATTGAATGGTACGTATATATGTGTATATATTTTCTATAGACTCTAAAGTCGTATATATTTAACGTATACATGTGTATATGTTTTATAAATTAGTATATATATCATTATATTGTGGTATATATCTTGTAGTATATGTTTTTAAGTAGTACATATATTGAATGGTATGTATATATGTGTTTCTATAGACTCTAAAGTAGTATATTTTTAATATATAAATGTGTTTATATTTTATAAATTAGTATATAACTATACATATAGTGTGTGTGTATATTGTAGTATATGTATTGTAGTATATATTTTATTTAAAGTAGTACCTATATTGAATGGTACGTATATATGTGTATATATTTTCTATAGACTCTAAAGTAGTATATATTTAACGTATACATGTGTAGTTGTTTTATAAATTAGTATATATATCATTATATTGTAGTATATGTTTTATTTAAAGTAGTACATATATATTGAATGGTACATATATATGTGTATATATTTTCTATAGACTCTAAAGTAGTATATATTTAACGTATACATGTGTATATGTTTTATAAATTAGTATAACTATATATATAGTGTGTGTATATATTGTAGTAAATATTTTATTTAAAGTAGTACATATATTGAATGGTACGTATATATGTGTATATATTTTTTATAGACTCTAAAGTAGTATATATTTAACGTATACATGTGTAGATGTTTTATAAAGTAGTATATATATCATTATATTGTAGTATATATATTGTAGTGTATGTTTTATTTAAAGTAGTACATATATATTGAATGGTACGTATACATGTGTATATATTTTCTATAGACTCTAAAGTAATATATATTTAACGTATACATATGTATATATTTTATAAATTAGTATATATATTGTAGTATATGTTTTATTTAAAGTAGTACATATATTTAACTAATGTATAGTCGTATACACGATTACATGTGTAATTGTGTATATATGTATATGTGTATATGTTCTTTAAATTCTAATGTAGTATATACTATATATAGTGCATATATATTGTTTAAAGTATTTAAAATGTATATAGGTGGATATATATGGTACATATTGGAGAAATTTTTTTTAATTTTTTCTTTTTGTTTTGACCGGGTTTAGGCGGGTTGAACTAGGTTAGGTGTAGTGGGCCGGTCCCGGCTTGTTTCTTGAAATTTTACTATTGCGCCCAAAATCGGACCGGCCCGTTTAACCTATCCCGGAACCGGACTAGCCCATAAACCGTTTAAATGTGATGGGCCGGTTCCGGGTTGACCCGGCCCAGCCCCATTAACAAGCTTACATAAAAGTAGAAAATGATAAACAAGTGATTAATCATCATAAGTAGATAAAATTATAAGTCATTTCTCCATTGGAAAAAAGTTATAGAAACGCATATGGTGACCCTCATGTCCGCATCGTCCACAATAGTTTGTGCTTGATGACAACGTATCGCTTGATTTTTTTCTCCCTTTCTTAGGTCTTTCTGCTTGTCTTTAATATATTGGTGGTAGCACTTCTTCCTCTTCTACACTTTTAGAAACATTCCAATCCTTCTTATCTGGCATTGGAAAAATTGAAAGTTCATAAGTCTTCACCAAAATGCTTGGCTTGTAGTAATCTGAGCAGTATAACCCAAATTCTTTTATATGTTTAACCTTCAAGATTGCAATAACGCGAGGACAAGGTATCTGATCTATTTGAAACCTTCCATAATTGCACGATTCACTTTCAAAAAAAAAAAAAATCTACAGAAACATACAAATTTTAACCTTGGAATTTTTTTTAAAAAAAATCATAATGTCCGGGTGGTTGACAATATGTATATAGCGTGAACTAAACTAAATAAAATTCTACAGAAATATACAAAAAAATCATAAAAAAGTTTATGAGATGTAAGCTGACTATACATATCAGTTTAGCACATATACATAAATTACTTATGTATATTACATTTTGATATGTATATGAACTAAACATATCAATTTAGTTCATAGACATAATATTATTTATGTGTATGATTAGCATATACTTAAATAATGTTATGTGTATGAACTGTCAACTACTACTAAATCATCACATTCTTGAAAAAAAACTATAAAATTGTTGCACAAACTAACAATCATATTCAAAAATAAAAAATCAAATAACCTCAAAATTCTAATAATGTCCTGGTAGTTGACTATATGAATATAGCTTGAAATACAGAAACATACTAAGATACCATAAAACCTTTATGAGATGTACATATCGTAACATAACTAAAAAAATATAATTTTGTCTGAATGTTTTGGTCCGCAATTAAAATCATGTGAACCTAATATTTAGACATCACTAAAACAAGCGTCGATTTATCCTTATACATCTGTTTCACCTTCACATCAATACTATTGCTATCACAGATCAAATTTTCAACTTCAAACTCTGGCACATACAATGAATATATATTTTGTTTTGATTTTTTATTCACCAGAATGCCTAAAAAAATTATAATATTCATCTTGTTTAATACAAAGAAAATCAATTTTTTTTTTCAAGAGATCAAAAATCAGTTATTAGATTATTTGTGATTTCTATTTTTTGGTTGATTTTCTTTTTGTGTTGTTGTTTTTTAAAATTTGAATTAGTATAGCTATTACACAAATTAAGGGATGCAGTAATCCATTATTAATGTTGCATCATTAATTGTGTCCTAAAAATAAGGAAAAATCTGTTATTTTTCTATTAAAACGTTGGCAACAGATTTATCAGATACATAGCGTCTTATGTATATAATGACTGAGTTATGTATATTGATCAAGAGAGAGAACAAATTAATTAAGAAGATGAGAAAGAGGATAAATATGTGTAATGGGGTTGGGATTTATGTTATTTGTACTAAGCTTTTAATGTTCTATTTTTATTTTTTGGGGCTTGATTTGTGTTATCTTGGGCAAATAAAAAATTTTGAATGAACGAGCTTACTTTAGGAGGAAATAGTTCAACTTTTTTTTTTTTTTTGCCTCTTCCTCACTTTGCTGCAGTAACATTTCAGCAGTTTCTCTTCTCTTTTATTTTACTATGTTATTATTATACTAGTATTAGTATCTGCGCGATGCGCGGCTGATATTAAATAAAATTAATTATGAAAAATATTGTTTTATTAATTTTATATAATAAAAAAATTATTCAATATTGTTCACATATTTGAAATTAATAAATTTATGCAATACGAAAAATAACTATTAAAATATTAAAATTAATATCATTAATTATATAAAACTTAAATATTTCTTTTCGAAAGTTAGTATCCGCGCGCAAATAATATTATATTGTAATATAATTATTTGAGAATATTAGATAATATTGTGATCTACATTGATTTATTTTGTAAAAACAAAATCATATAATTACAAAAAAAATGCATTTTTGACATAATTATTATTAGTTAAGTGACTTACTTCTAAATTTGGTTAGAAAAAATAAAGACCTAATGAAAGATATGTTTTAAAGTTATGCATGTGAGGCTTCTCTCTAAAATTTTAACTTGAAATTTAAATTTTTTTATATAAATATTTTAATTTGCAACCTCTTATTAAGAGGAAGAAAAGAGTTTCCCCTTCTATTTTTTTTTCTTAATAGATTTTTCTTTCAAAGTAGATTTTGTATTCCTTTGCACGATCTTAGTCATAGTATATTTTCTTATAAATTTAAAATATTTTGCGTCAAGGCAAATATTTTGAGCAAGGTCTCAATAATAATCAATTTTTCCTCTCTCATATTTTTTTATTACCATTTTTTCAACAAATAACTTAGAACATTATGTAAAATCCTAACTTGTTTGCACGTTCATTTATTCTCTTATGATAATGGACCAACAAATATTAATGAATCTTATTGTATATTATTTTTTTTTTAATAAATGATTAGTTCTTCATATGTTTGAATATTCACTCTTCAACTCTACTTTTGATCAACACTATCATACTTTCTCAATTTACTCAATTTGAATGAAATTATAAATATTAATCACTATCGAAATTGAATCTCCTCCCATCTTAGAACATTTTCAACTAATACTTAACCCCTCATGTTCATCAGTACAATAAGATATTAATCTTATTCATCGTTATCCTGTATATTGTACAAAGTAGATCAAAATAATTATTGCACCAAAAGATCTACAATAATCTAAAATTGGAGTTATAAATATAAAGATAAACATGATTAATTGTTATCATAACATATAAAAGTATAGTAGAGACAAATCAAGTGTTAATCCTAATATATAGAAATATAATGGATTAGTAATTTAGTATCATAGTTTATTAATTTTTGAAATCATATTATCATCTCACTAAAATCTAAAGTAACAATATTTGCAATGCAAAAAAATCAACTATCTAATATCAATATTAATTTCTTCATATTTAATGGATAACTTGTAAATTTTATGTTATTGTTAAAATTTTCATTGCATTTCAAGTAAGATAAATTTTTATAAGTTTTTAAAAATATATGACATATTAAAAGATCACTAACTTAAATCTTCAAAGAGTACATATTATATTTTTTTTATAAAACATAAAGTACATGAATATTGGCTCATAAAATTTTCACCAAACATGTAGAAAATAAAATGAATATGCAACATAATCTGTATATTTAGTTGACTTGATAAATAAAACAAATCTATTCTAAAACAATACTCAAAGTAAATTGAGATTCTAGCGATTATCACGACAAGATAAGCTGTGGCAGAAATCACTTGCACAATTCATCTTCTCCAACATGTTATGACAAAAATTAATTTTATGCAAACTTCTTTGCTTTATTATATATATAGATTAGTGTGTAATTATGTTATTTGTGGAGAAATTCAAACAAATCTCTAACTGTTCCACTATATTTATGATTTCTTCATCAACCTTCTTTAATTTATTTTTATCCATAATCACAGAACGATCACTCGATGATTACAAATCAGTGGATGAGTTTCCACATATTGTTGGTAATCGTTTTGAGAAATTCTTCAATATTACCATCTGGGTGAGTTTTGATATTTATCATTTTATTTTATCTATTATTTGTGTTTGCTTTATTTCTGTTGATCCGAATTTTCAAAGTTTTTCTTTGTGATTCAATGCGATAAATATATGATTGTTCATCATTAAAATTAATAACAGATTGTTACGTTTAGTGGCAGACTCTTATTGTCAATTGAGATGTTCCTAGAGAAACATATAAATTGAGGCATTTAGAGGCAAACTCTTTTTGTTTGTGTTTATGCTTCTAGAGAATCATATATATATATATATATTCAGGTCCATATGGTGATTATTTGAGGTATTTCTTGAATTTTCAAAAATTAATATCCAAACCTTCATCACATACTTCATTTCTATTTCGGCTATAACTTGAAGTTGGAGTTTTCTTCGCCTACTACTCATTTGGCCTTCTTCAAGATTTTAATTTTTCTCTATTGTTACACTTTATGATTGAATTTTATGTAGTAACCACGACATAAATTATTATAATAAGATATTATATTCTCATGTTCAACTTTCATCTTACATTTGCTTTCGAAAGAACCAATGAAGAAATATTTGAGATATTTCTTATTGAAGCTTACCATAGTACATGAGAAGTTTGAGATCGAAACTTGATTAATTATTCTTTTGTTGTGTAGGACTAACAAGAAAATGATTAATACAAAGGAAAAACCACGATTACTATCCATTTTACCATCTTTATGATTGTAACTATAATATGTAATGTTTCATTTACTGTATTAATTATTAGAATCGTAGAATTTATTTTGAAATTAAATCTTGTAACATAGCAATGAATGAGAAGGTCCCTAAAATGAATTTGTCCTGTTCAAGTACTTTATTGTTCTGTTTTCTTATTGATATTTTTTAATATGTCAAAACTGATCTAATTCATTAGCTTTTAGTTTCTAATCCATTAGGTGCATTAGACACTCACATATAAATTAAAAGGAAACTTAACGAAATCATTTCAATGATCCTCATAGCATATATTGTGAAAGTTTTGAGAGGAAATTGACATATACATGTTAAGTTAAGAGTTTCTAGAATTAAATTTTTTAAATTTAGATGATTGTTCTAAGAATTTACAGATTTCTTTCATACAAATAGAGACGAGATAAAATGGTTTGTATACTATACTCTCAGTAACCTGAGAAAATTGAAGGAAAGGTGTCTTTTAAGTCTTGAATGAAGGATTAGTGACATTGACCAACAGATAGGGTCAAACATCATTAGAAACTTGATTAAATTAATTGTGGACTTGATTAATATTTTCAAAATTATCTAATCTTTTCAAAAATACAAATCAACCCAACCCACACCCCTCTTCAATCCTAATCAACCACTCTCTCTCTCCAGCTTCTCCCAACCAATAGTTCTGCAAAATTTCTCCCTTCAACCTCCGGCAATAAATAGTCGGGCGAGTTTCTTTTCGACTTTCAACCGTCAATCGACGTGAATACTTCTCTGGTGACAACAACTTCGAGTTCTTCGTCCTCCCATTTCCTTTTACACAAGTAAAAAATTATGAAAAAACAGAGGAACTTGAGCCAACTACTCTTCTGGTATTGAAATGTGGACTGAATAAAACCTTAATTTCTGTCATTTCTTCTTCTCGTTGTCGTACTGTTGATTCAAATTTGTTGGTGATTTTTTATCACAATTGATGTTCTTAGTGTGTATGTGTGTGTGTGATACGTTGGTGTTGCTAGGTTGATTTGTTGTTTGTCTTGGTAGAAATGGTATTGTAATAGTTGAAACATCTGATGTAATTGATGAAGCATATGATGCAACAGATGAAAATCTGATGCAACAGATTAAAAATCTGATGCAACTATAAAAATTTGATGCAACAGGTGAACAATCTAACAGACCATTCATCTGTTGCGACAGACGACTCTTCTGTTTGGAAGAAATCTAAACAATATTGATCCAACAGATAACTGATTAGTGATCTATTTTTATTCTTTCCAACCGTTTACTCTTAATTTTAAAATCTGATGCAACAAATTAAAAATCTGATGCAACTATGAAAATCTAATGCAACAGGTGAACAATCTAACAGATCATTCACCTTTTGTGACAGACGACTCTTCTGTTTGGAAGAAATCTAAACAATATTGATCCAATAGATAAATGATTAGTGATCTATTTTTATTCTTTCCAACGGTTTACTCTTCATTTTACAATAGATTAGGACTGTTTTTATTCTTTCCAACTATTTACTCATACAGGTCGGTTATCTGTTGCAACAGATAACATACCTGGTGCAATAGATTAGTGATCCATTTTTATTCTTTCCAACAGTTTACTCACCCATTGCAATAGGTTGGTTATATGTTGCAACAGATAAAATACCTGGCACAACAGATTAGTTATCTATTTTGATTTTTTCCAATGGATTACTCATCTGTTGCAACATATCAGTTATGTGTTGCATCAGATAAAATACCAGGTACAACAGATAATACTGTTTTTATGGTTCCCATGTATTACTCATCCATTGCAACAGGTCGATTATATATTGCAACAGATAACATACCTGGTGTAACAGATTAGTTGTCTATTGGAACTGTTATGCATTAATCAATTATAATCTATGCTATGTTCCTGTTAATTTAAGGTAACATGGCTCCCAAAATAAAATAAATCGAATCAAGTTCAAGTAAAGGAATAAGTGCAGCAGCTCAGCTACATCCACCACTCTATGAGCTTGCTTTACAAGCGTTATCTCAATCAGGAGCAGAAGATAATGAACATGGGGAGGAGGAATCATTCAAAAGAGATGATCCAAATGCTAATAGCCCTTCCGTCGAAGAGTTGGTCAAAACCTTCAGCATTGATCGTTACCCTGTGAGAATGCAGTGCGATAGTGCCACAGATTTAACGGGTGATCTCGTGGTTAAGTCAGTCATGGGAAAATCTTTCAATGCCTTCAGAAAAATACTTCAAGAAAAAAAATTAGATTCTTATTTCAGGGAAAACTGCTTTGGGAAATATCTTGATTTGCCAAAGGACAACAATGCTCGTTTTCAGATAAAAATGGTATATGATCTTCTCAAGCGCAGGTTTATGCATGAAAACAAAGATAAGATGGATGAGGTGTGGATAAATTACTGTGGCATGCCTGTTTGTTTTGGTTGGGAGGAGTTTTCCATAGTTACCGGACTAAAATGTTATCCTCCTTCTCCTTCTCAAGTTATACCTACTCTGACCCAAAAAAAAGCACCCCGCACACCCAAAAAAGGAAAAGGCAAATCGAGTGATCGTGATGACCTGGTGTCCATTGTTGGTCCAAGCTTCAAAAACAAAAATCTGATTGAAGCGTTGAAAGATAAAGGACTTTCAAAGAAGCACAAACAATCATTGTGCTTGGTTTGGTTTGTACATAATGTTCTTTGGGCAAGAGACGTTAACAACAACATAAGCCTCGGTTTAATAAATATCTCTGAGGATCTTGAGGCATTTAACAACTATCCTTGGGGTTATGAAAGCTTCAAAATGACTGACGAATATTTGTTGACTCCGTTAACGCCAAAAACAGTCAACTTATATGGTTTTTCATGGGCCTTCATGGTAAATATTTCTTTTATCATGATATGATTCATTATTTTTTTATTCAATAATGCTTTTGATTTATTGGCGTTATGTTATAGGCTTGGGCATTTGAAGTCATTCCTTATTTGAGACAAGTGAACTACCAGGAAGAAGTTTCCTGTCCAAGAATTTTGAGATGCTTGTCGGCCAAAACCGATAAAAATGTAAAAAATTTTGATCTTTTCAATCCCCCCAAGGAAGCAGTAAGTTCAATTCTAATCAAGTTTTTGTTTTAATTAATGATTAAATGATTTCATCATCATTCTTAATATATGTACCGATTTATTTTAGATTGTACATCCGTGGCTTGTTCCAACCAACCGAGAGTTGAAGATGTCATTTTTCTTACTTTACGATCTGTGCAAACTTTATCGGACTCTAAGGTCACTGATGCAATAAAAATGAAATTGTTTAGAGCAACAACCATCACAAGAAAAACAATTTTGAAGGGAGGGATAATGATGCTCCTCTTACAGTTTTTGAAACAACAAGCCATTATGATTATGATCATAATGGTTGTACAGATTTTTCTCTAGATTTTGCCGCATCTAGCGAATGTTCTTCATGCAAATGTCAAGACTGCAAGGAGAAACACGATGGAGTGATTAATGCTATTAATGCACAAACTGCTTCTGTAAAGGAAATGACATCTAAGAGGAGTGTCATTCCATCAAAGAGGATTTCATATCCAGAAACTCCACTAGAGATCAAGGTGTCTAAGAAAAGAAGGAAAAACACTTCCTAGGCATCATCAATCATAAAAAAGCAAGATTGCAACGCCTCTATCTTTGTCTTACACCGATGTTCAGTGTGCAAGGGCCACAGAAGAGCAGCATGAGCTGAAGAAGGTGAATGTACATCATCTATTCCAAAAAAAAAAACAAGCAAATATCTATTTCAACAGATGATACATCTGCTGAAAATTATCAAAAAGATGTATACATCTGTTGCAACTGTTTTATAACCTGCTGCATCAGATTCATTATCTGTTTAACAGATGAGTCTTATGCTGCAACAGATAGGTCATCTGTTCAAAATTATCATACTTCTCTGATTTACCTATTCGAATTTGTCCCAACAGATAATCCATCTGATGCAACATAAGAATCATCTGTTGCAACAAATGGAAAACCTGTTGTATATCTCTACTTAGCATTGACAATTCTGGCTTTTCAGGTGGATGCCACAGCTACTGTCGAAGAGCATAATATGACAATTGATAATCCATCAACTGCTTCCAAAAATGAAGAAAAAGTAGAGCCTGTCAGTTTGGGAGAATAGAAGAATTACCCATTTGAAGAGTTCAACATCTCGGACGAGGCTCCAAAAAAACTAATACAGTTGATCAACGACTATTCAAAATGGATTGCCGATGGGTTGTTAAAGCATCATGCCGATAGGTACATAATCAATTTTATGGATATTGGTTTATACAATTCTTGTTGTAAGAACCTGACATTAACACATAGAAATCATTATGTAGAAAATAAAATGACGAGCGCTACAAAATGAATAAATCGAGTCTTGGTTTTGATATGTGCGACTTTGTTGTTGCATATTTTGGAATAAAGAATTGGTTCTATTTGATGTCACAGCCCCAAACTTGCTGGAATGATGAGGTTTAAAGGCTATACATATTACTATTAATTAATACTTTATTTAATTGCATCTGCGTATTGATTTTTTTGTTACGTAATCTGAAATGTTTGATAATATATGCAGCACATCGATGTCATTTTTTACTACCTCTGAAAGAAGACCAAGTTGCAAACACAAGAACAATATAGATACACAACAGGCAATTATTTGTACAAAGTTTACATTACTAATGCCTACGATAAGTATTGTCAACAGCAGCCGGAAGTTTCCCAAAACGAGGAATGTTTAATCAACATCATCAAAGGTTTTAGCATTCCGGCTGGCTTACCTTGGCATTTGGTCGACGAAGTGTACATCCCAATTAATTGTGGTGATGAATTCTATTGGGTGTTGGTTGTTATTGTTCTAAAAGAGAGGCGCATCCGAGTTTATAACTAGATGTCGCAAAGTAGACATTCCGGACCGTTGTCTGAGATACAAAAGCTAGCCAAAATATTACCTACTTACCTTGATATGAGTAGCTTTTCGGATTAAAAGGTTCATACTGATTGGTCGACGATTGAAGCATACCAGGATAAAATGGCTAATCCATTTGATGTACAATATTTTGAGAGAATTGCTAAACAAACCATTGGTAGCTTGTAAGTTTAAGTGTCATGATTTAGTTTCATTTCTCAAATTTCACAACGTTTGTATGAACTGCAAGATATGAATTATCTATTTTTTTATAACGCAGGGATTGCGGTCCTTTTGTTGTCGCCTATGCCGAGTATTTGAGAGATGGATTACAAGTACCAAATGATGGACTTGATGCCAGATTACTCCGCAAAAGATATGCTGCTCTTTTATGAAAATATGGAGAAGTGAAAGCTCAGAAGCCGTATGCAACCGACGTTAAAGATCCACGACGACCAAAGCCGAATTCTATAGCACTGGATGAATAACAACTTGTCCATATTAATTAGATCTTTATAGCTCGAGTCCGTCAATGTAATAACCTATCCTCCTTGGTTTAACTTGTTGATTTATTTGTAAAGTAGATCATTTGTACTCATAACAATTTTTTTTACATTTCATTTATTTGTTGAGTTATTTTATTTCATGTAATTTTTGAAGGCTTCGATTTATTTTATTCTGTCTATAGTATAATTAATTTTGAGTTTTGAACATGTTAATTGAAATGGAGTACTAGATTTAAATATCGCAACAGATAATACATCTGCTGCAGCAGACGACATACCTTATCAGACAGATTTAGACATATGTTACAACATGAGATGCAACACATAGGTCATCTGCTGGAAATTATATAATAGGTCTTCGTACTTTTTTTATTTGCTCCAGCAGATTACCGATCAGTTGTAACAGATAAGTTATATGTTGTAATAGATCATAAATCTGTTGTGACAGACAGACAAGGAATATCTTCATAACGTAACAGATGACCAACCTATTCCAACAGATAATTAATCTATCACAACAGGTACTATATCTGTTACGACAGATATAAAATCTGTTACATTATAAAAATTCAACTTTGCCAAACATAAAAATTATTGCCCCTATATGTATAGTGAATTGGCTTGAAATAAAAATTTGTTATCATGTTCGTCTCGGTCTTTGTACGTGTTCGTTTTTATAAACGGGATCAAACCATTTAGTTAGTACCCCATATGCCCAGACCCATTGCATCTTTCCTACAACGGTGTCGCACACACCGATCATTTGTGTGCCGGTCAGCAAACACTCCATGTATGCAAGCAAGTACGGCCAGCACACTGCACCGGTTGTATTTTTTTTGGAGCTAGATGTTCTTATTTCGACCTTCAAAAACCCATGATTCCTTCGCCAAGACTTCAGCCGGCAAATAATCCATCAGCTTACTCTGCGTCAACAACTTGGGTAACAACTTCAAGAGTGGCTGCATGTGGGTTAAAAATGTCTTCTCGCTGAACACAGGTAAGTTACAGTCATAAACCTTAATATTTCCCTTATATAGTAGTATCTCAACATTGCAAAAATAGGTGACATCCACGTTCATGACTGCAAGGATTTTCTTTGCCTTGGTCCAGCTCTTGCCATGTGGATATGGCCTCTTCCCTCTAACATATTTAATCGCATCTTCATCCCATTGGAACGTAGAAACTAATTGATAAAATCGCAGGCCACCGAAATCAGCTAGATTACGAAGATCAGCGTACCTATCTTTGAAATTATTGTAGAAGTTGAGGTCCATTATCCTATCAGTAGCATCATAAGCATCTGGGTACGCTAATTGTCTGCCCCTCATGAGGCAGAGAATTTCATCAACATACTGTGGTATAAGAAGATAATTTTTAAATAGGTTAGTAATTGTAAAGAATAAAAACACAGTGGAAAGAATCCGATGCAGAGGATTCTCTCAATCAGTTCACAAATTACCCAGCCAACGCAACTTATGCAACAGATGTGTATTATGTTGCAACAAAATACTAACCTGTTGCAAAAGATTACACATCTGCTGCATAGATTCTTCTTCATGGAGTAGATTGGAAGGGTAGGTTAGCAAAAGTAAACTTACCTTGTCCTCGTACCACACGAACATATTTGTCATATTCGAGAATTCTTTAGCGGCAAATGAATACATGGTGTATTCTTTTTGAACCTTCATCTTGATGAATTCTTCCAGTTCCTTCTTCTTCTCCTTGCCAAGCGCCGCAAAGATGTCCACCTTCTTTGGCGGCCCCTGAACTTCAACAACTATTGGAGCGGGGGGAGTTGCATTTTTTGCTGATTTCATAATGAAGAGAATTTGTCTAATTTTTACTCTCTTCCTCCTAACCTCCACTGTAGGAGTGCATGGCTCCCTCACCTCATTGGATGGTATGACACCCCTCCTAGATTTCAACTCCTTGGCAACTTCAGCAATAGCCTCTAGCTTGTCGAGGAGTTTATTCTTTTTGTCCTTGCACACTTTGCATTTGCAATGAGAACATGAGGGTGAGGAGGGGTGAGAGGGACCACTGTAAGGATGGGAGAGACCAGTGTAGGGGTGAGAGGGAGAACCTGTGCAAGGGGTGTGTTCAAACATATTTATTTTTTGCTGAGCACCAATATGTTCATAATCATGACTGGCAGCAGAAGTAGAAGTAGGATGGTTGTGACCATCACAAATAACTCCACCAGCAATACGCCCAGAAAAAGCACCCAGATCTGTTGCAGTTTGAGTTAGGTCGTGAAGAGCTTCAACATGAAACTAACCTTGCCTAACTGCTCTTCTTATGGATGTTGCTCCATCCAATTTCTTCTTTATTAACTCCACCATTGGGTTTTATTTTGTATCAATAAGACCCAGAGTAAGAAAAGAAGTCATCCCCAGCTCATCAATGGTAGGCACGATCCAAGGTACACAACCTATATAAAACGAAAAGAGAAATTTAAATCATATAATAATAATCTACAGTCAGTTGGGTTACATGGGGATCAGGTTATGTTAACACAGCCAACTTATGCAACAGACGATCTAGCTACCACAACAGCTGATCTGTATGTTGAAACAGATTGATAATATATTACATCAGAATACCCATCTGTTGCATAATTTAAGTAGATGGGTAATCTGTTGAGTAGGGTCAGAGAACAGAGCAACATATGGTTAATCTGTTGTGAAATATGGATCGTATGTTGCAATAGATTACCCATTGCACCAGTTGCAGTTGACGGGTAATTTCTTGCAACAGATGGAACATTTATTTCAGTATCTTTCTTTGAGGCAAATTATTTTAGTTGAAAGAAGATGTACTGAATCATCTAGATGGATAAAGAGATCAGCCTCGCTAATATTTTTTTTACTGCTCTCTACTGCAGCCAACCACCTAAGGATCCTTGGATGAGAAACCTTATCCGGGTAATCCGTAAAATGCTTTAGGAGGGGAGGAATGGTTTCACATGCCCAAGCCTAAAAATTGTAAACAGGAAGAAAGCAAAACAAAAAAAAATTCACAAGTATATTCAATATAAATTAATGAATGAGTAAAAATAGTGATCAATTTTACCATGAAATCCCAAGGAAAGCCGTATAATGTGGTCATCTTTGGCTTTAGCTCTTTCAGTAAATATTTGACAGTCAAGTAGTAGCTGTCGTAGCCCCAGGGATAATCGTTGAATCTCCTAAAATCATCAGCAAGCACCAAAAAATCACGTTCTATGACTTTCTTGACGTCTCTTGCCAATAAAACGGAATGCACAAACCAAACTAAGCACAATTTCTCCCTGTGTATGTCTTTATTCTTGAGATCCGCTATCAAATCCTTCACTTTGTAGCTAGGTCCAATATTCCCAACAACCCATATTTTTTTACCTTGCGTTTTTTGGACCCTTTGTGGGGTGTTTTCTTGATGGCAGGTTCTTCTAGACGATTGCATCTCAAGCCCATCACAATGGCAAACTCTTTCAATTCAAAACAAACTGGCATGCCACAGTAGTTGATCCAGACTTCATCCATCTTATTTCTGTCCTCCTTCGGACCTCCATCATCCCCCGCATACATGATTCTACGCTTGACAAGGCCATATACCATGATCATTGGGAAACGAAGAGGGTGTGGCCCAGACAGCTCAAGAAAGTGTGCAAAGCAAATCTTCTTAAAAAGTCCATCTATGTTTTCCTTCTTCCTAATACTCCTAAGTTCGTCAAAAGGTTTCCCCAACGGATATTTAAGTACAAGATCACCAAATACTGCATTAGGGTTATTTATCGGCATCGCAACTCGAAACTTGTCAATACTAATGCTTTTGACAGAATTATGCTGGAATTTTGATGTTATTTCACGCCCCATTGGTGAGGAGGATCTATCACTTTTCTCGGCTTCATTTTTCCCTGACTAAGATTGTTCTGGAAGTTCCTCCGAATCTATCTGTACTCTAGCCTTTTTTGTTTGATGATCAAAAGTTGATCCACTTT
Organism: Capsicum baccatum var. pendulum; assembly: GCA_030864225.1. Classification (NCBI taxonomy): domain Eukaryota; kingdom Viridiplantae; phylum Streptophyta; class Magnoliopsida; order Solanales; family Solanaceae; genus Capsicum; species Capsicum baccatum. Next base: position 272,077,124 of record CM061550.1, read on the forward strand.
CTCCACTTTCTGTTTCTTTTCTTTTGGGAGACATCTTTTAACTACAAACAAAAGAAAAATAAAAAATACATTGCATTTGATGTCTGCATAATTTTTTAAAAAAAGTGAGACAAATTTCAATAAATTATTCTTACCACATAACCAACAAAAATACTCCAACGGACAACCCATCACTTGGAACAGATGGGGAACCCGAATCTATTTGAAGACCTATTTAATATCTTCCCATAGATATTCCACCTGTTGCAACAGGTGGAGAAATTTTAATAAATTATTCTCTGCCACATTACAAGAAAATACTCCAACGGATAACCCATCAGTTTGAACAGATGGGGAATCTGTTTGAAGACCTATTTAATATCTTCCAACAGATCTTCTACCCATTGCAACAGATGGACCACCACCACCACACCAATGCCACGACCAATGCCACCAAGACCACCACCAATGCCACCAACACCAATACCAAGACCACCGACACCACCGTCAAAAAATACAAATACCAACACCACCAACAACAGTCACTAACAATACCACAAATACCATCCAATAATACCACGACAGTCAATAAAACACTGAGAGAAAAACTAGGGTTTTCTCGGGTGCTTCCTACTTTTTTAGCATCAAAACTCAAAATTGTTAACCCATTCTCGAAGATAATACAACTAAAAGTCTTCTTTTTTATCATTAACTAAAAAGTCCTATTTTTTAGAATAAAGAATAAATGTAGAACTCTTATCGAACTCTGTTACATGCGAAGATAGAGAAAACAACGGATGCAAGCAGGAATAAAGTCGAATAAAACAACTATATGTAGTCGTAAATGGGAAGAAAATTGATCTGTTTTGAAGGGTTGAGCAATATGTTGAGTAGTTTTTGTTTGTATTGTTTGTATTGTTGAGAGGGAGAGGAAACCCAGAGAGAGAGAGAGAGAGAGAGAGAGAGAAGAGCGTGAACTTAAGATTTGAAATGAAAAGTTTTTCATGCAAATGGATGATTTGTATGGGTTGATTTGTTATTTTGGAAAAGAATGACAAGTTTTGAAATTGCTAATTTAGTCCGAATTGATCTTAATTAATTTTAAAAATTTTAAAAGATATAGTTTTTAAAATATTGAGTTGATGAGAACTCATTTCTACTCAGAGTGATTTATCGATGACTCGGGTCGGGATGAACGCAATACCAGCGTCATGCATTTGCAAAGACTCGATTGGATTTGTAGTTGACCATGCGAGCTCATTCATTCATCCCTAGTTCCACCTAAATCAACTTAGGTACTACCACTATCCTAACATTGAGTTGATGAGAACTCATTTCAACTCAGAGTGATCGATCGACGACTCGAGTCGAGATGAACGCAATACCAACGCCATGCAATTGCAAAGACTCAATTGGATTTATAGTTGACCCTACGAGCTCACTCATTCATCCCTAGTTCCACCTAAATCAACTTAGGTACTATCACTATCCTAACATTGAGTTGATGAGAACTCATTTCAACTCAGAGTGATCGATCGACGACTCGAGTTGGGATTAATGCAATACCAACGCCATGCAATTACAAAGACTCGATTGGATTTGTAGTTGACCCTGTGAGCTCACTCATTCATCCCTAGTTCTACCTAAATCAACTTAGGTACTATAACTATCCTAACATTAAGTTAATGAGAACTCATTTCAACTCAGAGTGATCGATCGATGACTCGGGTCAGGATAAATGCAATACCAATGCCATGCAATTGCAAAGACTTGATTGGATTTGTAGTTGACCCTGTGAGCTCACTCATTCATCCCTAGTTCTACCTAAATCAACTTAGGTACTATCACTATCCTAACATTGAGTTGATGAGAACTTATTTCAACTCACAGTGATCGATCGATGACTTAGGTCAGGATGAACGCAATACCAACGCCATACAATTGCAAAGACTTAATTAGATTTGTAGTTGACCCTGCGATCTCACTCATTCATCCCTAGTTCTACCTGAATCAACTTAGGTACTATCACTATTCTAACATTGAGTTGATGAGAACTCATTTCAACTCAAAGTAATCGATCGACGACTCAGGTCGGGATGAACGCAATACCAACGTCATACAATTACAAATACTCAATTAGATTTGTAGTTGACCCTGCGAGCTCACTCATTCATCCCTAGTTCCACCTAAATCAACTTAGGTACTATCACTATCCTAACATTGAGTTGATGAGAACTCATTTCAACTCAGAGTGATCGATCGACGACTCGAGTTGGGATTAATGCAATACCAACACCATGCAATTGCAAAGACTCGATTGGATTTGTAGTTGACCCTGCGAGCTCACTCATTCATCCCTAGTTCTACGTAAATCAACTTAAGTACTATCACTATCCTAACATTAAGTTGATGAGAACTCATTTCAATTCAGAGTGATCGATCGATGACTTGGGTCGGGATAAATGCAATACCAATGCCATGCAATTGCAAAGACTCGATTGGATTTGTAGTTGACCCTGTGAGCTCACTCATTCATCCCTAGTTCCACCTAAGTCAACTTAGGTACTATCACTATCCTAACATTAAGTTGATGAGAACTTAGTTTAACTCAGAGTGATCGATCGACGACTCAGGTCGAGATGAACGCAATACTAACGCCATACAATTGCAAAGACTCAATTGGATTTGTAATTGATCCTGCGAGCTCAGTCATTCATCCCTAGTTCCACCTAAATCAACTTAGATACTATCACTATCCTAACATTGAATTGATGAGAACTCATTTCAACTCAGAGTGATCGATCGACGACTCGGGTCGGTATGAACGCAATACCAAGGCCATGCAATTGCAAAGACTCAATTGGATTTGTAGTTGACCCTGCGAGCTCATTCATTCATCCCTAGTTTCACCTAAATCAATTGCTATGAAATCTGTTGCAACAAACGACTAAGCTGTTGAAAATTTTCAAACAGGTATATATATGTTGCAACAGATGACATATCTAATTTAATTATCAAATAGATATTTGCATCTGTTGTGACAGATGACTGAGCTGTTGAAAATTTTTAAAAAAATATTTATATTTGTTGTAACAGATGGCATATCTAATTTTATTAATTATTAAATGAACATTTTCATCTGTTGTCACAGATAACTGAGCTTTTGGGATTTTTAAACAGATATTTATATCTGTTGTAATAATGACTGAGCTGTTCGGATTTCTAAACAGATATTTATATATGTTGCAACAGATGACATATCTGTTTGAAAATCTTTTTACCTCTTTAAATTTTAAAGCAAGAAGCTTCTGGTCCGAGTAGATAATATCAAGTAGTAGTACTTACTACTAAAGACGGTAAAAAATATTTCTTGGATATCTCAAAAGTGAGTTCATTGAGCAGTCTTGTCTTGTCTTTTCAATGTCAGTAGTCTTAGTCTTCCTCGTGCGCCTCAAATTATTAATGAAAATAATGAATATTAATTAATGAATATTGAAAACCACTACGTCTACGTACATAATACATCTATAGAAATTATCTCATCTCTTCCTTCAGCTGCAGTTTATTTTATTTAACTCTCATCTTTTTCTCTCTCCTCTTTAGGGTCACAGCTTTTTTTCTCTCTTTTCTCCTCTTCTCATAAATATCTTTTCGGATCTAAACCCAACCATATCTTTACTCGACTTAAATTTCTGTTTTGATCCCCTTTTTGATATTAAGGTATGGTTCATTATTTCTCTTTCATTCTCATCTTCTTATTTGCATGTTATTTATATCTATTTTTTTATTTAATTACTATTTACCCATATCATATTTATTAAAAAAAATTAAGGAACTTGTAAGTGTTGAATAAATAATTCAAAAAATTTTATTACAATATGAGAAAAAAGTGATCTGTTGGGAGAAGTCTAAAAGCCTTGTTGGCAGTATCATTTTTTTTATATGTATTTTTTTGTTTCATTATTGTTGATGTAGTTATTGATGTTGTTGTTGGGGTTGGCATTGTTGGAACTAGTGGTGTTGTTGATGGTTCTGGCACAAAGGATGTTGCTTTGTTGTTGTTGATGATATTGTTGGAACAAATGTTATTTCTTTTTTTGTTAATGTTTATGCTGTTGCTGATGTTGCAACAGATGGAGAAACTGTTGGAACAAATAAAACCACCAGAAAGGCTGGTTTGATGTATTCCATTAGACTCCATATCTATTGCAACAGACTCCACATCTATTGCAACAGACTTCATATCTGTTGCAACAGACTCCACATATATTGCAACAGACTCCACATATATTGCAATAGACTCCACATCTGTTGCAACAGACTCTACATCTGTTGCAACAGACTCCACATCTGATGCAACAGATGGACAATATTCTTTTTGTTACATCAATTTTTTTCTCTTCTTTGTGGATATAAGGAACTGACAGTTGATAAACTTTTAACGGACTATCTCAAGAGGCTGCAGTAAAGATGGAATTGGAGGAATAAGATGTTTGTAGATGGAACCACTTCATATGTGGGAGGTATGTATTACTGATAATGTTATCGTGGAAACACTCATACAGTGTACTGATTTTGTGAATAATGTTTTTACTGATTAGTCATAGATCGTTCAAACAAGATGTCTGTAATTTTACAGTTAAGTTTGGTAGGTCCGAACCGATAAGGTTGAGGGGCCATGAATATGGTTCTGATAGCCTGTTAAGATTTAATGTCGGTTGTTCCTCATGTTTATTTGTCAAGCATTGTGAAGGGATCTAATTTTTGTGTCATTGTAAAGAGATTCAATAGCGATTGGACTAACTTTTAGGGTGCATTGGACCCTTAGAGAGCATTCGAAGCTTAGCACTGCATCTAATAAGAATGAAAAACCAATATATTTATTGCCCTAGACAAAATTTATATGGCTGGGTTGCTTGCTCGGGGTGATGATTTTATGCCAGAATGTGTGGTAGGAGAATGCTTTCAAAGGAAAATAGGTGTTTGATGGAAGACTATATCATCTGAGAGCTAATTGAAGAAAAGACATAAGGTAGAAAGTAACTTCTAATAAATCTGGCCGGTGGAATTATCTTAACAAATACGAGATATAAATCAAGTGCAAATATGAAAGTGTATCCGGTAATGTAATTTCATCTGTTGTGTCTCTGAAAGAAAAACAATGCAGATGGACACTTTGTTAGGGAGCTGCGTGGTCGGGATTATCACCTAGATAGAAAATAGGAGAAGACCAACAAAGAATCCTCACAGGCATCGAGGGTAGAATTGATGTACAGCAAGTCTAGAAAACTTATGCTAATAGCAACTGCAGTTAAAATAAGGAATCTAAGTGAAGGTGGCAAATTTCTGAATTTTAAATTTCATCCCATGCCTTCTTGTTTGTGTTTTCGATCAGGTCCACTGTCGTTGACCTGATCGAAACCACAAATGAGATTGAAAAGTAAATAGAGTATCATTGTTTCCTTAGCAATATGGTTATAATTGATTGTGTTTTCTTACCTTGACATGCTTTCAACATTCCTTAGAGAAGATTAGATGTTTGTTGTAGTATGTGAATCTCGATAATTTTCAAGCTTGCCTCCATCTTGTTGATTCTGTATTCAAGCTGGTCGTTGCCCTCTTTGAAGTTGGTAAAGAGTTACTCGTCTCTTGTGAGCTCAATCAGGAACACTACCTTCAAAGTTGTGGCATTCTAAAAGCCCTTCAGAACTCATTTTTCAGAAGCCTTAAAGGATACATGGAGGATCTTTGTGTTTGTTTTAGGTCAAAATGTGTTGATGCACGTTAAAGATGTGGTCCCAAAAGTTGAACAACATACTTTTATCTAGTGTTTCTCCATGCATCTTGCTCAACAAATTTGATAAATTAGTAAGCATGGAGTTGCGAGCGTGTGATCTAAACCGGCTCTACCAAGCCTATCAAACGTTATGTAACTCTAAGCTCATTACTCTATCAAAAAAATATTACCGAGTTAGTGCACAAATTAAACGATCTCCCTCTCTCAGCCTTTCTGATGATTGCTCTTCTCCAATATAGATGACAAGATATGTGCTATGCAAAAGTCTACACCATCGCCAAACATGTTCCCAGGCAATCATGTCTGGCGATGGTGTAGACTTTTGCATAGCAGATATCTTGTCATCTATGTTGGAGAAGAGTGATCAGTAGAAAGGCTGACGGGTTGGGCTTTTTTTCTATGTTTACTAACTCGGGAATATTGTTTTGATAGGATAATGAGCTTGGAGTTATGTAATGTTTGATAGGCTTGGTAGAGCCGGTTTAAATCGCATGCTACGTAACTCCATGCTTACTAATTTATCAAATTGGTTGAGCAAGATGAATGGAGCAACGCTCGATAAAAGTGTGTTGTTCAACTGTTGGAACCACATCTTCAACGTGCATCAACACATTTTGACCTAAAACAAACACATCGACCTTCCATGTATCCTTTAAAGCTTCTAAAGAGAAAGTGTTCTGAAGGGCTTCTAGAATGCCACAACTTTGAAGGTAGTGTTCCTGATCGAGCTCACAAGAGATGAGGAACTCGTTACCAACTTTGAAGACAGTAACGACCAGCTTGAATACAGAATCAACAAGTTGGAGGCAAGCTTGAAAATTATCGAGATTCACATACTACAGCAAGCATCTGATCTTCTCCAAGGAATGTTGAAAGCATGTCAAGGCAAGAAAACACAATCAATTATAACCATATTGCAAAGGAAGCAATGATACTCTATTTGACTTTCAATCTCGTTTGTGGTTCCGATCAGGTCAATGGCAGTGGACCTGATTGAAAACACAAACAAGAAGACGAGATGAAATTTAAAATTCAAAAATTACCACCTTCGCTTAGTTTCCTTATTTTCACTGCAGTTGTTGTTGGTGTAAGTTTTCTAGACTTGCTGAACATCATTTCTACCCTCGATGCCCATGAGGCTGCTTTGTTGGTCTTCTCCTATTTTCTACCTAGGTGATAATCCCGACCATGCAGCTCCCTAGAAAAGTTTCCATCTGCATTGTTTTTCTTTCAGAGACACAACAGACAAAATTACATTACCGGATACACTTTCATATTTGCACTTGATTCAGATTTCCCATCTATTAAGATAATTTCATCGGTCATATTCGCTAGAAGTTACTTTCTACCCTGTCTCTCTTCTTTAATTAGCTCTCAGATGATATAGTCTTCCATCAACAACCCATTTTCCCTCGAAAGCATTCTCCTACCGCACCTTCTGTCATATAATCATCAACCCGAGCGAGCAACCCAACCATATAAATTTTGGCCAGGGAAATAACTATATTGGTTTTCCATTCTTGTTTGATGCAGTGCAAGGCTTCGAGGGCCCTCTAAGGGTCCAATACACACTTAAAGTTAAGTCCAATCGCTATTGGTTCTTTGCAGTGACGACAAATATTGATCCCTTCTCAAAACTTGACACGCATAAACACGAGCACCAACCGTCAGTAATTCGTAACAGGGTATCTGCACCATCTTCATGAGGTCCTCAGCCTTATCAATTTCGAACCCATCAAACTTAACGGTACAATGCATGATCTTGTTTGAATGATCAATGCCTAATCGGTTAAAAATTGCATTCACAAAAATATTATACTTTGTGTGTGTTGTCCCGGTAACCTTATCAGTAATACATACTTAACTCTCACACATATGATAGTGGATCCATCTGCAGGCACCTTATTCTTCCTAGCCCATCTATGGCTTAAATTGAATAAACAGATGACTAGCTTGTTGTAACAGATGACACAGCTATTTATATTGTCAATCAATTGGAGACATTTGTTACGACAGTGATCAGCCTGTTGCAGAAATCAAACAGATATATACATCTGTTGCAAAAAGATTGCCAGTATGTTGTAAGTTATCTAACAGAAAGAATATATTTTGTAACAGATTACTCATCTGTTAGATTTATTTTAAAGCAATTTTCTTTTCTTTCTGAGATACAATAATTTATAAATATGTCCCTCCTTACAAATATGGATGATCCAGATTCATACAAGAATATTCATATCGAGTCTTTGCGTGAACTTCAAAGGCAGTTTGATTGATGAACTCCAGAGAGATATTTGGCTGACTTCGGAGCAAGGCTGTTGGATGAATGAAAGATGTCTGATTGACAATAATAATAATAGGAGTAATAATAATTAGGTAATGCTTTTTATTTTAGCGATTATTTTCCTCCTTTTGTATATCAAATCTACCCAAGGGATTCAAAAATCTATGAGCATTCATTTCATTTTGTTATCGACTTTGAATGTTTAATTCTTATTAAGTATTTAATAATAATCATTCTGTTTATTCCTTGTTCTCAACATGTCGACGGTTGGTGGTAGGGATTGAGCAACAATTTGTGTCAACAGTTAGAGGTTAATCTGCTACGACAGATCGATCATAGTTGCACCTGGCGGTTATTAATAAAAAAAGGGTTAATATTGTTATTGAGAGGGTGAAAAGAGAAAGAAATGACTCGGAGTTCCGATTATTCAATATGAAAAATGTTTCGTAAATAAATAATAAGAAAATAAATAATAAACATAATTTATAACCACAATTTTAATAACTAATCGTGACTTTTCACCATTTTTGTTTTTGAATTTATTTTTAAATTATTTATTATATAATAAAATGATTATTATTTTATTAAGGAATTTGAAAAGGTATTTTTTTTATTTATAAAATAAAAAAGTAAGCAAATTTGGATTAATGATATGATGATATAGTTATTTTTTTAAAAAAAAGTAAATATGTTGCAACAATTAAATTATCTGATGCAACAGGTTCACTATGGTTGCAACAGATGATATATCTGTTGTCACGGATGATTTATATGATGCAACCTATATCGAGTCACAACTCAATAAAAGCAGTTCTTGGAAAGAACTAATTAATAATAATAATCTGAAAAGTCATGACTTATCACAATATTTCTTAATTTAATTAATTCATTACTTTTCACATTAATAAAAAAATGTAATTAATAAATGGAGGTGAACAGTTAGATTATATGTTGTAACAGATATGTTATCTGATGCAACATATTTTATATTTGTTGTAACAGATAATATATTTGTTGTCACAGATGTGTTATCTGATGCAACAGATATAGAATCTGTTGTCACAACTCAATAAAAATGGTTCTTCGAAAGACTAATTAATAATAATAATCTGAAAAGTCATGACTTATATCACAATATTTATTTTCTTAATTTAATCAAAAATTTAATTAATGTATGGAGGTGAATAGTCGTAGCTTTTTGCCTCTCATTCAAATTCAATCCTCTATAAATAGGTCCGTCCTTACTCAAGCATTCATTCAAATACACACTCTATTTATTTATTGCATCTCGTCTTTCATATTACACTCTAGAAGATAAGATTATGGTTGGCCCAGTGTGGGACATTGCTTTTCTGCAAGATGCCATGAATGAACTTCGGAATCAACTTCGTGATCTGCAATGGGAATTGGGAGGAGTTAGATCAAGAATGCTCCGCGAGATACGCAGGCTGAGGAGAGCCTTGGTACTTCCGGTTGAAGATTGGCCAGCTGGCAATGATGATGCTGATAATAATAATAATAATTAGACTATTATTTTTCTTTTAGTCTATTATATGTATTTTTATTTGTTTAATAAATAAATTATGTTTGATCTTTGACGTTTTAATCCATATTTAATTTTCATTCTATCTATTATCTTCTCAACAAACATTTCAACGATTCAACATAAAAAGGAATAATTTAGAATCCAGTAATAATAGCAAGATTTATCTGTTGGGTTTGTGGCAGGGGTTGATTTGTGTTGTTTCAAACAGATCAATCATTTGTTGCAACAGATAATTAGTCCGGTGCAACAGATAAACATTCTGATGCAACAAATAATTAGTCTGGTGCAACAGATAAACATCCTGATACAACAAATAATACATCTGATGCAACAGATAATACGATGATGCAACAGATAAATAGTCTAATGCAACAGATTACTCATCTGATGCAACAGATGATTGATCTATTTAAATGGGCACTTGTGCTGGATTCATAATCGGGGTTCTATCCATTGTTGGAAAAATAGAAGTGTACCCAGATGAAAAATACAAATAAAAATCATAATTTTACTTACCAAAGTAACCTATGAAGAAATGCCAAAGTGGAAAGTGATGTGGTAAACAAAATTTGACCTAAGAAATTGGTCAGATCGCAGCAGTAGCGCTGTACCAATAACAACAACAACAACAACAACAACAAATGGTCGACAAGAAGAAGATGAAGCAGAAGATGATGAATAAAGCAGCAGAAACAGAAACAATTAACAACAACAATCGCTAAGAGAGAGAAAACAACAATGGATGAGAAGAGAGAGAAAAGCGTCTTTTTTTCCTCTGTTTTCCGTTATTTTAGGTATATATTGGGATCAAAGTGTAAATTTAAAAACTTGTGGGTTATTTTAAAACTTCTTCAACTTTCTTAATACATAATAAAGTAATTGTCACCTCCAACTAATAATTAAGACTTGTGTCACTTGCACCTCATGTTAAAATTCTTTTGTCACCTGTGGCCCAAACCCCCCAGTAACCTCTTACTTTATCAGTAAATTTGCCTTATAAATTTTCATATGTAAGATGTGTGAATATTCAATTTTCTTTTCTTTTTTGATATTGATATATTTCAGGTAGTGCTTTGCACAATGCCATAAGGAAATCACAGAAATTACTCCAGGAAGTTTGTCCACTAAATTATTTCAGCGATGCACATCATACATAGACTGTAGATTTTGATATAATACACTAGGTTATTAGTTAGAGTTATGAAGAAATTAGTAATACCAGAATTAATAAATGCAAATGCTTGATTATATGGTGTCACTGTTGCTGAATAAGTGAAATTGAAAGGTGGTTTCGTTCATTAATATTAATTAAGTTGTACGTGGGTAAACCATTAACTTTTGAGATTTGAGGTTTGTCAATAATTTTCGCTGATGAATGAAGAGTACAAAATGATCGTAAATTCAAATTTCATGAAAAAAGAATTATTTTTTATTCATTGACAATTGTTTCTAATGCTTAGTTATTCTGAGATCGATTATTGAGAAAGCCATGAGAATTCCAAATTCATGTTGAAAAAGATATTGGATGTCTGAAAAATAAAATAAAATAAAATGTGTGGGAGTCAGGAGGAGATGAGATCGATGTATAATTCAAGATTATGAATCGCCTATCAAGAAGTGAAGTGATGGTCGTAGCATGATCTCATTGGTATTAATATGATTTGTGAGAAATCACATTCATAGAAGTTTGATGTTATCGTGAGAGGTTTTTCTATTTAAATATTAATACATTTTCTTATAATTAAAATTAAGACAAGATAAATATATAATTAAATAACATTAGTTTATCAGAAAATTAACACGGTTAATTTGGAAGTGATGCGATCGTTAAATGTGAGATTTCTACTTATATTACACGTGGAAGTTGGATTCATCTTTTTTACTTTGATTTTAAAACATTAAATTTTAAATTTGAATTTATTCAAATCAACATCTTAATGTTTGAGTATTTGAATTTTAATTGCTTATGTCTTCTCCTCATGGATAAGCTCACACTAACCCGTCAATTTGGGATCCAAATTCGAAATTTGGGAATTTTTTAAAATTCAAATCGGATTATGCTCCTATAATTTTTGCCTCTTTATTCTTAATTATAACTAAAAATTTATCTTTATCCGAATTAATACCTAACCACATGAACATTTTAAATTTTAAAATAATTACAATTTTCCTTATTAACCGCCTATTTTCTTCGTATTGATTAATTCCTGCTATTTGATGTGAAACATTACTTCATTCTTCTCATAAATATAACTATTTTTTCCTAGAAAATAAATAGTGGTTTTACTAATTTTCACGTCAAAAATATCTTGAAAGAAATGTAACTTTTTCTTGATTATGTAAAGAAGGGTGACAGAAAGAAAATCATTAATGTTCTCTTAAAACCATTAAACATAATTTATTTTGAAATACAATGAAAAAATTACAACATCATTTGACTAAGTCACCATTTATTTAAAATGGAAGGAGTACTATACTCTCTCCATTTCAAATTAGTTGGCTCTTTTCATAAAAATACATAATTTAATTTAATTATCTTTTTTATGAAATCAAGAAAATTTTATTATACTCTTTTAATACTATCCCTATCATTAAATGGAGAAACAAAGTTCGTATACTCAAATTTATATTTTCAAATTATAATTAACAAGGCTAATTTGATAAAATAAATTCCTAATAATGTATTAATTTTCTTCGATTCAAACAATGAATTATTGAGAAAAATAAGAAACACAATTAAATTATATTTGACTTCAGAAAAGATAGAAGAGTAATTTTTTATTTTGAAATATGCACAATAAATAACTGGAAGAAATAAAAAAAAACCTAGCAAAAGATCGAAAGAAAAAGCCTACACGAAAAAATCAGTAGAGACCAAATTAGAAATGAAGTCTGCGACGAAAATTGATGGCTAAAACATGAAAACCAAATTCCTGGGCTATTCGGTGGGATTAATTTCGCGAATTAAATGTTCATTTCGCTTGAAGATTTAACTATGAGCATCGAAAATTAGAAATATATAAATATAAAAAAATATATATTTAACTATTTAAAATAAACCTTACTGCAAAAACTAAATATTTTAAATTAATAGTTATTTTGTTAGTGAGCATATTAGATTGAGAAATAAAATTATAGTTGAAATATAAAATATAAAATATAATACGATCAGAGGAGGATTCAGGATCTGAACTCACCGGGTGCCAAGTAATTCAATCGGATTATTCATCTTTTCGATCTATAGGATAATTAACAAATCAATCAATAATAAAAGAACAATAATAAAATGACCAAACTTAAACTTTTAATAATATTACTAATATCAAAATATCCATAATTCATTACAATTGCCCACAGCAAGTTTTCATTTTCTGAAAACGATCAATGATGACATCATTACTTACATTTTTAAATACATCACGCTCTATGTAACATATTAAACAATCATTTAAATACTGATCACCAATACTATTTCGCACTTCATTTTTTATGTGCTTCATGGAAGAGAATGTTCTCTCAACAGTTGTCGTAGCGACGGTTAAATCAAAGTCAACTTCACAAGTAAATAAGCAAGTGAATAAATTTCTACAAGATTTGCCTCAACTAATGCGTTTGCCAAATCATATTTGCCTCAACTAATATTTTAAGACAGGTTGACAAGGCCCTTTTTCAATATAATATTTACTCACTTCATCTCGTATTCGAGGATCATAATCATAAATAGATCTTCTTTCTCCCGAATTGACTTTAAGTGAACCCAAATCGAGGCCAGTTATAAGACAAGAGCGATTGACATTGACATTACTAGAACTTGATTGTGAATAATTAACCTTCTTGAAAAAATTCTCCATCTCAAATTCTCAATCACAAAACTAGAACACTTTCTTCTAAATTAAGTTATCAAGATACATAGATAATTTCAAATTTGGGTTTCTATGCTAAGAAAGAGAAACAAAATAATTTTTCAATATAACTTACGGAGAGCAAACAAAGAGAGAGAGCAAGCAGCAACAGGAAACCTCAAGAACAAGAGTCTCAGTCGATGTTTTGATTTGGAATTTGAAAATACTTTTTTTTTAATTTGAAAATAGAAATTTGGCTTTGCTTGGTATCAAGTACGCGTTGCAATTATTGACAAAGCTAGCTGGTGCCTTACTTTTTTAATGAAAAATTATTAACAAAAATGGTTTTAAAAAACAAATGTTGCCAAGTTTCGAACACAAGACCATGGAGCTACAAAACCAACTCTTTGCCACCCACACTAGACAATGTCTTGCTATTGTGGGTGGAGACTTAATTTTTAACTATATCTGTATATATATAGAGTTTTCGTCGAAATTTGAGGGTGGCGTACCACCCCCCACGAACCTTAATAGATTCGGTCCTGAATACGATCAAATATGCTCAAATAAATTATAGAATTGATATTGTATTACTTTTTTCTGTTTATATCTTAAAGAACTTTATTTATACGTCGTATGAAAAGATACTTGACATGTTGAGAAGCCACAATTTGAAATTCAGTAACTTCTTCAAGTTAGCTAAAGAGAATCAAAATTATTACATATCAAGAATTTACACTTTTACTTTTATTTTTATTTTTATTTAATAACTTAAATAAATAAAAAAATTCATATCTTTTATATAAGTCTAGAATATAATTTTTACACTTATAAACAATCAATAAACAATTGTGAATCGAATGGTTTAAATTTCACAATCAACAATCAATAAGGTAATAAAAATATATAATGGGTCAAACTTATAAGAGATATTCCATAATATTTTCGCACGAAAACAAATACTGGTAATACATAAACACCACAGCAGCCATTTACACTCAGGTTCTCCACCAACAATACAACATACACACCAATTCATACAGTGGGGGAAATGGGCACAAAGGGGGGATTCCATTGACAGATCTTCTTCTCCACAGATCACTCCTCAGATACTCCATTTTTTTTCCTTTTCTTGGTCACAGCACACACATAAAAATAGAACCTTCTCCATTCACACACAATCGACACTACACATACGCACACAGAAAGCAAAAGCTCTCGTCTCACCGGAGATTAACGCACACAAGAGAGAGATTCGAGGTTGAGAGATAGAAACAGAGAGGAAACGTGCGAGAGAAAAAATTTGGACGAGTTTTCACTGGGAAATTAGGTTGCTGCCGAGCTTGCCGGAGCTCCGGCGTAGCAAAGAGTCCTCGTTTTCACTCCAAAAATTCCCTGGAAAACAATAAATATCGCCAATAAAATGAATCCGCATTCCGAATTTCGGTGAAAGCAGTCAAAATTCAGTTCGGGTTTTCTTTTGCGACGTCGAGTGGTGCGAAACTGTTGGGGGTCGTGATTGGTTTTCGTATTAATGTCTTGCCACTGTTCTTGAATATGTCCGGTTGCTATTTGTGGATATCAATTTGATTTTGAAGTTTGAGTTGAGGTTCGGTTCGAAGATTCAGAGTGCGGACTCTCTTTAATCGAATAATAATTGATCGAAAGTGACATTGAGGTCCAATTCTATCTTTTTCTTCTTTTTTTTTTAAATTTTGATGTGAATGTGAATGAGTTTGTTTGGCATGTTTGAATTTTTGTTGTGTGATTGGTTGATGTTGGATTTAGATGTGAAAATTTGATTGGTGAATTGCGTGTTGAATTGGTTTAATCATGTTAAGAATGGATTTGGGGTGAAATTGAGGAATTGATAAAAAGGGTGAATTTAGATTAATTTAGATTTATTATTGTTTTGTTTAATTCAGAATAAATATTAAGTTTGTGAACTCGATAGGATCATATCTTAGGCCGAAAGCTTAATAGGCAAAGTTTAGGTGTGGGTAGACAAATTTAGGACTTGTGAAATATTGAATGTTTGAAATAGGTGTCAAATGACTTGGTTTTATTATTTTTTGGATCAAATGTATTTATTCGTCAGGGAATGTCCTGAGGTCACGTGTATATGTTTATTCAGTGAAAAATATCCCGAAGTATTTTGTACTCGAAGGATGTCCGTGATGAAGTCTCGATATATAAATATCCTGGAATTTTCAGGACCATGAAGATTAAAAATAATAATAATCTAAGATCTGTTAAATCAGGACCAACCCATGTAAATGATAATTAGAAGTTTCCAGGGATTTAGCTTAGCATGCTTTAGCAAAAACTAATACTATTTGACGTAATTACATATGTTTAAGCAACTGGAGTTTGCTCATTATATTAAATCATTTTATTTTAATGATAGGTAAATATAGTAAATATTATGAGAAAACAATAAGCAGTTACGTTTAAAAAAAATATATCTGAGAGAATGAACATAGAAGAAGAAGTAGGCTGAAAAGGGAAGAACCAAGAGAACAACGTAGAGGAGAGATTGTGAGCACAAAGGTGTTCAAAGAAAAAGAGGAAAGGACAAAAATGTCCACTCGCTAAAACTAATTCGAACTAAATAGTCACTACAATTTAATTCCCTCTAATCAGCCACTAAACTAATTTCATTTTATAGCCATTGATTATTTTGCATGCCAGCTACTTCACGTTTTTTCTTTTTTTTAAAAAAAAACTCTAGCTCATTTTTTTTTTAAATTTTCTTTTCTTTTTTTATGTTCTATTTTTTTTAATTGGATGTTTCATTCTATTATAAAAAAATTGCTCCTCTTTTGTGTTATTTCTTTGTTTTTATATTTTTTTTTTGCAATTTTTTTATTTTTTTTTTAAATTTATTCTTTTTTTTAAAAATTAACAAAACTACAATTGTTGCACGTTGGAACATGCATTATGTATATTTATGGAATGATGACATTGATTATAAAAAAAAAGCTATGTGAAATTACTATAAGAAACTTTATTTGATCAAAACAAATACATAGGATTTTGAGAAGTAGATAATGCAACTCAAACACAAAATGAAAAATCTAACTCCAACTTTTTTCAACAGTTCAACTGTAATTTTCCAAATCCAAAAATCAACCCCCAACATTATTGCAATTCCAAAAGAGGAACTACAAATAAAACAAGTCGAGCATCAAAGAGAAAATAAATATACGCATTCTATACAATTTTTAACTACAATTATTATTTAGATATATATTTTATACGACTCTATATAGTTTCTACATGCATTCTAAAAAAATGTTTCAATCTAGTATAAGAGAGTATCAATTGAGTATATGGACACCGCAAGTATATCAATGTAGTATAAAAGTGTATTAATGTGTTATAAAAGAGTATAAATTGGATATAATGACTGCATGTACTTGCATAGAATTTTCTTTCTCTTTTATAAAAAGTGTATCAATATAATATAAAAGTGTATCAATATGGTATAAAAGTATATCAATAGATTATAGAGACTGCATGTGTCCAATTGGGTCAAATGGCTAAAAAGGAAATTAAATTTAGCCGACAGGTTACATTTGTTCACCTTTTCAAATTGTGTTCATTTTTTTTCAAAATTGTCACCCCATGTCCTTTTTCCAAAGAAAAATATATTAGGGTTAGAAGTAATATAAGATAAAAGGTAAAATAGGATTAGAAAATATTATATAAGGGTATGATTAGAAAAAAATTAATAGAACCATGGGATACCACAAAATCGGTGATTCAAAAAATTTAAGAATTTCATGGTTTGAAAACCATGAAAACATACCATATCATATCATACCATACCATACCTTTTAGAAAACAACCAAAACAAACATAGTTTCCGTAGTAATCGTACCATACCATACCATACCGTGGGAAATCACCATCCAAACAGGCTCTATAAAGTGTATAATAATTAATAGATTTCTTAATAATTTTGATGAGTTCATTGATGTTATTTGCTTATAGATACTTTTATTAATTTTCTATTGTTAAAGTCAATGTCTAGTATGACCTTCTTTTCTGTTAGTAAGATGGTATAATCATTTCATCTAGATGAACATGAAGCTACAGGTGTTATATTTAATGTTTTTATTTCTGAGTGCTTAAAGAGAGAATTGTAACATTTATAATGATCTTTTTTTTGTCTTAAAGACTAACGAATATTAACTCTTTCATAATAGTTAATGACAAAAGTATAAGGATTTAATAGATTGTATAATTTAAACAATTTAATATAAATAATTCTATCAATTATTTAGGAACGTAGAATTTAATGATTTTCACATACCATTCTTTAACAAATTTAAAAGTCAGTCAAGAAACATACCAGAGTTCTTCATAACTTTCTTGACCGGAATTAGCGGAAGCACAGAACATAATATTTATTTCTCTCTATTTACCTTACGTTTCAGAATAATTTTGATGGAACTTATTCTCTTTTGACAGAGAGAGGACCCCTTTTATAATATAGGGAATAGACAGTTAAGTTTTTCACGTTCCATCAACGTGATTTATGGATACAATAATTATCCCATTAACAGTCAGTAATTATCCATTAACAGAATAAACAGTAGTTTAATCCTGCTACGTAACTTTTTCATACAGATTTAGGATTTTACTTATTCAATTATTATTAAACCAGAAATAAATTAATTATGTGGGCCATAGAAATATTACATTCTCCTACTTGGCACACACAATGTTAATTTATTGGTTTAATATGTAGGTCAATCATGTGCACAATTAACGTTAAATCCAACATCATTTGTCATTGTTAAATAAATCAACTAAAATGAGTCATGGTGGTTGTACGTCACTTTACTTGACATAGTTTCTTCCATGTACTAGAATATTAGTCTATTAACTAACATAACCTTTCAAATACATAATGGGTCCAACGATAATACTTAGAATACTTTATTTAAGTTAGAACATGTCATTATCATTCACAATATTATGTATACAAGAGAAAATAGGTAATAACAGAAACATATATAATTTGAGCTTAGAGTGTCAAATACATAAATATAATAAAGTCTTTACATGAAATCATTCATTGCTATCAATAGGACCCATCCTTTCAACATGTTCAACAAATGTTTTGGGATGTAATCCTTTCGTCAAAGGATCAACAATCATAAGCTTAGTGCTAATATGTTCAATTAACACTTTATGTTTCTGGACTTCTTCTTTAACCAAAAAGTATTTTAATTTCATATGCTTAGCACCTTTTGAATACTTATCATTTTTAGAGTAGAAAACTGCGGCGGTATTATCACAATAAATTTTCAGTGGCCTGGCTATATTGTCGACTAGTTCAAGTCTTGAAATAAAATTCCACAACCAATTATCCTAGACTGTAGCCTCAAAGCATGCCACAAACTCAGCTTTCATAGTGAATACAGCCATAACAGACTGCTTCATACTCTTCCATGATATTGCTCCTCCAGCTTACAGAAACAAATATCCAAATATGAATTTTCTTGTATCCACACAACTAGCATAATCTGAATCTGAATATCCAACCACATCTAGATGATCAGATCTTCTATAAGTGAGCATATGATCTTTCATTCCTTGTAAGTATCACAACACTTTCTTTGCAGCCTTCCAGTGATCCATTCCAGGATTACTTTGATATCGGCCCAGCATTCCAACAGCAAAATTGATGTCTGGTCTTGTACATGTTTGGGCATACATTAGACTCCCAACTATTGATGCATAAGAAATATCTTTTATTTGTTTTCGTTCCAAGTCATTCTTTGGACATTGATTGAGACTAAACTTATCTCCTTTCTGAATCGAAACGGGACTTGATGAGCATTTTTTCATTCTAAATATCTCTAATACTTTATTAATATAGGTTTTTTGAGACAATCCCAACAATCCTTGTGATCTATCTAGAAATATTTCTATTCCAATCACATAGGATGCCTCTCCCATATATTTCATTTCAAAGTTGTTAGAGAGATATTTCTTGATATCATGCAACAAACCAAGATCATTAGTAGCAAGCAAGATGTTATCAATATACAATACTAAGATAATAAACTTACTTTCACTGACCTTTAGATATATACACCGATCAATAGTGTTTTCTTTAAATACAAAGGTGACAATCGTTTCATTAAACTTAAGATACCATTGTCGGGAAGTTTGTTTAAGTCCGTATATTGACTTCTTAAGTTTACACACCATGTGTTCCTTTCCTTTAATAGAAAACTCCTCAGGTTGATTCATATAAACTTCTTCCTCCAAATTTCTGTTTAGAAAGGTTGTTTTCATATCCATTTGATATAGCTCTAAGTCATAATGAGCTACCAAGGCCATTATAATTCTGAGTGAATCGTTTCTAGAGACAGGTGAAAACACCTCTCCATAGTCAATGTCATCCTTTTGAGTGAAACCTTTGGCAACAAATCTGGCGTTGTGACGTTCGATATTGCCAGTTGAGTCGTATTTGGTCTTAAAGACCCATTTACATCCAACTCTTTTGCAACCTTCGGGTAATTCAACAAGGTCTCAAACATCATTCTGTTCCATAGATTTTAACTCATTGCTTTCAATGGCTTGTGAAAATGAAACTGGATCATTATCAATTTCCAAGTCAGATTCTGACTCATGTAGATATACCAAATAATCATCAGAAATAGCAGATCTTCGTTGTCTTTGATATCTTCTTGATGCTACTTCTTGTGGTTAATCTACTACAGGTTCATCAATTATGGCTTCATTATGATTAGTAGGAACATTAATTTGTTGTTCTTGTTGATTACATTATTGTGCAACAACTTCAGAAAACAATAAATCTAAAAGAAGTACAGGGTAGAGGAATTTTTACCCTAACCTCTTTAATTTCCACATTACATGGTTCTTTACTCCCACTAACTTCGCCATTTTCAATTTCAACTATTCTCGTACTATGATTAGGATAGTAAAATCTATACCCCTTTAATTTTTCTGGATAACCAATGAAGAAATCACTGATTGTTCTTGAATCCAGTTTCTTTTCTTGTGGATTGTATACTCTAGCTTCTGCTGGAAAACCCCATACATGCAGGTTCCTCAAACTATGTTTTCTACCAATTCATAGTTCAAAAGGTATCTTTGGAACTGCTTTACTAGGAACCCTATTTAGCAAGTAAACGACAGTCCTTAAAGCATGCATCCACAACGAAGGAGGTAAAGATGAATTACTTAACATACTCCTAACCATATCCATTAATGTACGATTACGCCTTTCTGCCACACCATTATTATTGTGATGTTCTAGGCATTGTGTATTGAGCACATATGCCATGTTTTTCAAGGAATTTAGCAAATGGAGCTGAGTGTTTTTCACTTTCATCATATCTTCCAAAATGTCATACCCTACTTTTACCTGGGGTCAAAATGAGCACGACGTTATGGACTCTAAAAGAATGAAAATTTGTCAGAGTCGCCACCTAATTTTTAAGGAAAACCTTTTTATTTATTAATTGTGATTAATGTTTTAGTCTGCGAAAAACCAATTGAAATTCTAGGTAAGGGTTCAGGTTATTCCGAAGGAAAGGGGTAGGCATCCTTCAGAATCCACAAGTGGTACCCGGCTAGACTAAATTTTTCAAAGAGGGAGGAGGTATAAATATTTAAAATAATGTAAAAAAATATATCTTAAGTATAAAATAACTCTTTAAGGATATAAATATTAAAACTATGTAAAGGTATGTGTGTATAAATAAAATATATTGTTGTAAAAACATGTAAAAGATATGCATAAAAATGTGTAAATATATGTGAAAAGAAAAAGTACTTTTATGATGCATGAAAAAGAAATGTATTTTAATATGAAATAAAAAAAAATATATTTACAAGTAATATTTTATTTGATTAAAATTATAAAGAAAAGTAAAATTTATTTGAGAAAAAAAAGCTACAAAATATGTGAATTTTAATTAATTTAATATTTTAAGTAAGTGTATGAAAATAATATATGCTTTATCGTAAAAGGACGTAAACAAAGCATTAGTATATGTTTGTAAAGAAAGGATAAAGTTGAATAAAGAAAAAAAATATTTTAAAAAGATTATATTATGTTTTTAGTGTATAAAGTAAATCAAATTTTTGTTAATTATTTAAACAGATTTAATGTATATATTAACAGTTTAAATAACGTGTGAAGAGAATCACAAAAAAAATAAAAAATATCATAAAAAATTATGTTAAAGAAATGACTATGCTACAACCTAATGTATCAATTAACTGATTTAAATATCTAAATGAATTAAAATTTTTAACATAAGTATTAACGGCCCAAATTTGCTTAAACGCATGATAATAATTGTAAAGAACATTCCCGCTCAATGTCTCAAAAATAAAGTTTTCACTATAATGATATTTGTACAAATATAAAAATATAAAATACAATATGAAATTAAAAGGTCTCTTTGAATGCAACTCCCGACGAGTATTCCAAATAACCTGTACAAAAACTTGTAAAAAATGTTAGTAACAAATAAATAATTATAAAAAAAAGATATATACAGATGCAATTTTCGTTAAAAAGTAGATCAAATTAAATTATAAATACGTGTGGGCTCTGATTAAGTTTTAGACTCGACATGACTGCGAAATGATTGCTCGACTAATCGGTCATCCCAAATCGCCTTGCCAAGACACTAATCGTAAAATCCTTTGTGTTATCGTGATGTTATAAAAATTTCGTCATCGCCCAAAAATATTTTATTTTTACGTATTTGTATACGTAAAGTCCATCTTTTATTTACGGAGGCCTCAAAATTAATAATAATTTTTTCATTAGCCAAAATGTGTAGTATCTGTTCATTATATCAGTCAAATATCCAGATATTCAATATAAGGGTAAAATACTAAAATATGCAAATGCAGTAATGGAATAATGTAGGACCATGCAAAAATGGCAAAAAGTCATTAACTTTTGAACAGAACAATCACCCCAAATATCCAAATCAGTATTAAATAGAGCAACAACAATCAGCCAAAGTAAATTATTAAAGAACCCATGGCTAACTCCGATCAGATCTAAAAAAAATCAATCAAGAACAAGCATAGTAAAATATTACTGTCAAGCATCACAAGTAAACAAAGGTACCAACCCACAACAAACAGTATTTGAAACAACAATATGAAGAACAAACAAAGAGGAAAAGAAAATCGCCTAAGACTAAAACAAAAGAGGAGGTAACCGGCGTCGCTTCAACGGAGTTTATTCGGAGCAACGCCGAACATAGATTTCGGCCAGATCTAAAACTTAAAGAAACAAAGAAAGGATGGGTCACCGGTGCTGCCTTAACGGGTTTCACCGGAGCAACACCGAAGAGGTGCAGATCCTATCGGATCTCTACATTTTCCAACGAGCAGCAGCGAATAAGAAGAAATAATAAAAAAAAGTGAAAAGGGCGGCAGTTGGGCATTGTTGGGTGGTCGCCGAAATCGGAAAAAGGTAGGCTGATTTGGTGTACTTTGTGAGAGAGAAAGGAGGAAGAAAATTTGATTATGTGTGTATTTTTGTGTATGTTTTTATGTCAAAGTGTGTTTCTTTTGAAGAAGTTGTGTGTTGTGTTTATGTTTTTTAGAGAGAAAAATCATGGAAGGGGTTGATTTTTTTGTTGGTTTAGAGGGGAAGAGAGGCATTAGAGAAAGAGAATGGTAAGAGAGAGAGAGAGAAGGGTCCCCCTTGTGTTTGAAATTTTTTCTCCGTTTTGTAGAATGGGAAAAGCTGATTTGATATAGGTGTCTGTTGCAAAAGTTAGTTAATACTCAAATTGTAGATTTTCATTGATTTTTTTTTTTTTTTTACTTATGTAGCAATTAACAAATTAAAATATCATTTTTTTTAGATGACATAAAAAAAAAAAGAAAAATTCTACTTTTTGCCTTAAAAGATGTTTTAAAAAAAAAAAAGTATTCTAAAAAAAAACAACGGATCTTTATGTGATTTAAAGTTTAAAACTCACATTATTGCTAATCATATCTATGTTCCTACCAATTTATTATTTGGGTCCTTTCCAATTTTAAATTGATTCTTTTGAGCTTCTAATTTAATAGCTAGTTTAATATATATTAAATAATAATAATTAAAAAATTACGAGAAATTTAACGTATGCACGGTCACTTTAATAAATATGAGACTAAAAAATAAAGTAACAACGATTGATTTTAAAGAAAAATAAAATAAAATAATAGCAGTATTATTGATAACACATTAGTATTTGAAAATTAGTAATAATAGTATTACATAAATAAGAAAGATAAAAAATAGTAATAAATTAAAAAAGTGATGAAATATGAAATATTCAACTTACTATTAATTTGGAAGCTCAAGAAAATAAATTAATAGAAAGGATGGACAAAATTTGGGTATCAACAATATTATTTGTGCTAGTGTGACAAGACACCGAATTATTATTGTACTTATATTGAAATAATTGATTCGACTCAACTTTAGAAGACTGTAAAATGTAGAAATTGATTTGTAATTTTGAAAAAATATAAAGAATATTGAAAATATTAAAAATGTAATTAATTTGAAAAATGTTATAAAGATGTGATGTCATGCACATGTGCAAATGTTTGTGAAATAATAATTTGATAAGAATAAGAAAAATTATTAATAAATTATAAAGAGTAAAAAATATAAAAATAAATTGATAAAATTCTAAAGTAAGGATGAACATTAATTTTTATTATCAATTATAAAAATATGTGAAAATTGTATTTGTGCCCTTTAACGGTCAGGAAGTGTGAAGACGTTAAGTACGGAGAGCAAAAATTGAGTGTCAACACATAATATTCACCACCTCTATCAGACCTGATTATTTTCCCCTTTCTATCTAATTGTCTTTCAACCTCAGTAATAAGTACATCTAAGGCATTAATCGCTTGAGATTTTTCATGCAACAAATAGATATATCCACAACATGAAAATTCATCAATAAAAGTGATAAAATATCTTTCTTTATTGAAAGATGTGATATCAAAAGGACCATATATATCAGTGTGTATAATTTCAAGAAGTTGTGTGCTTCTTGTGACTCCTTTCTTTGTGTGTCTTGTTTGTTTTCCTTTAATACAATCTACACAAATATTAAGGTCAGTAAAATCTAAATCTGAAAGAATTTCATTCTTAACTAATCTTTCCAGTCTTTCTTTAGATATGTGACCCAAATGTGTATGCCACAAGTAAGCAGATTGTTCAGTCACCAAACTTTGTTTGGTTCCAACATTATGATGCAGAGTTTAGAGTATTTCAACAAACAGATTATCAAAATTCAGTTTGTATAAGTTATCACAAAGAGTACCAGTCCCAATGAGATAATTATGTTTAAGCAAACTAAAACATCCATTATCGAAATTAAAGGAATATCCAGTCTTATCTAACTTAGACAAAGAAACTAAATTTCTCAAAAGAGAAGGAACATAAAAAGTTTCAACTAAATCTAAGTGACGCCCAGTATCGAGAATCAGACGATAAGTCCTAACAATTTCAACTAGAGCCTTCACTCTATTCCCCATGTAAACATATCTTTCATTCTTGTTTATCCTTTGGATTGTAAGGAATCTCTGCATAGTATTAGAAACATGAACAATACAACCAGAGTCAATCCACCAAGTATTACAAGGAACTTCAATTAAATTTGATTCGAGACATGTAAAAGCACAAGGCTTACCTTTCTTCTCAAACCATGTCTTACGTTTCAGGCAA
This sequence comes from Capsicum baccatum var. pendulum, assembly GCA_030864225.1. NCBI lineage: Eukaryota > Viridiplantae > Streptophyta > Magnoliopsida > Solanales > Solanaceae > Capsicum > Capsicum baccatum. The sequence continues at coordinate 272,102,324 of CM061550.1, forward strand.
TCGTTTTTAAAGTGTCCAGATTTTCCACATAAATGAGACTTCCCATTCTTGTTTTCTTTCTTACGTACTTGAGATGAGGACTAATTAACATTAAGTTGTTTTTGTTGTCCCTTTTCATGCTTCTTTCCTTTCTTTTCAGCTCCTTGATTATTTACATAATTAATGGAGTGGGTTCCTTGATTCTTCAGCCTCGTTTCGTCTTGAACCAACATACAATGCAATGCATGCACGTTTCATTTGTCTTTCATTGTGTTGTAGTTCATTTGGAAAGGACCATACTCAGACGATAATAAGTTGATGATGAACTGCACAAGAAAATTTTGTTCCACTTCAATTCCCAAAGACTTAAGTCTTGTTGTTATGTTTATCATTTCAATAACATGCTCATGCATAGTACGTGAACCATTAAACTTCATGGTGATCAAGATGCCCATTAGTGTTCCAGCAAGGGACTTATCAGCAGTTTGGGAAGATTCTTCCACAAATTTCAGAAGTTTTTTTGCACTTTTAGTTTTGGAAAGAGTAGTCTTAATGTTGCCCGCAATATTTATTCGCATGAACATTAAGCCTAATCTGTTAGACCGATCCCAATGCTTATAATAGGACTTTTCTTCATCACTGCTAGCTTCAGTAATAGCAGTTGGCTTCTCAGAGTAAAGTGCAACATCAAGATTTTAAACCCCAAGATGTTATCTGATCTGTTCATACCAATCTGAAAAGTTAAGTCTGTTAAAAGTCGTAATAGAGGCAGAGTGCGAATGAAGGGCAAGTGCTGCAAGTAGAACATGCTCATTTGTTAATACTTTGAGTTACGAGTTTAAACACATTATCAAATTCAGAAATAATTTACTTTCTTAAATGTATATTGATGTTTTCCTTTGGGCGAAACATCAAAATACAACTTTAAACATAATGATGCTTAAAAGTATATTTAACACAAATCGATAATATTTAATGCATCAATTAATAGTATTTATTATCTTTGGATAAATAAATAAAACTAACGATACATCAAAATTATCTCTTTAATATTTATTGGTCATACGAACAAACAATCAGCCTTTGGGTGATCCACAAATGTCTTATAACCAAAATTTTAATTTACCCATAATTGGTACATCATTTATAAGCATCAAGATTAATGGACAATTAATTTAAATTTAATCTTTAGTTTGAAATTAATTTCATAAAGATTCGACCACTTTGGTGATTAACAAATCTTATATATATCATTCCAATAAAAGAAAATTTTTAAAACATTATTTTTTTTCATTAAATTTTTTTAGTAAGGTACAAAATAGGAACAATTCTTTTGAAAAGATTCAGTGAACCAAATAACTAAATTTACAGTTAAAGATTTCTTTTATTGTAATTTTATCATAAAAGAAAATAACGCATATTCAATAATTTCATGAAGCAGAATTCAAAATTCTCCATGACATCACGTTATGCAAATACAAACAGTGGATACACATCATGGATGAAAATAATAATAGATGGAGTATTAAATTCACTTATTTCATCAGATATATAAACTATTAAAAAGTTTTTAGAATTATAAGGTGCAATACACATGGCTTTCTACCATTGAACTCCTTATTTGAGTGCTCCTTATAATGATAGAATTATCTCACTAATAGTAGTTATACCACTAATAGTCAGTAATTATTTATTAACAAAATAAACAGTAGTTTAATTTTACTAGTTAACTTTTTCATATAAATTTAGGATTTAACTTATTCAATTATTATTAAATCAAAAATAAATTAATTATGTGAGTTATAAAAAATTACAAAAGAAAACAACATTTTTTCAAGTTATCAAAGATTAATATCCTTTTCGCGCGGACAAATTCACTAAGTAATGACATAATATGATAACTATTTTTTGTTAACAAATCCACCACTCTAATTAGAATAACAATGAATTTCAACAGTAAGTGACTACTGCATCACTTTTCTCATAATACTTAATAAGAACAAAAGAAAAAGTAGTAATCATTGGAATTAGGTCAAAAATAATTAAGAGTAGTAATAATTGGCCCATCATTATTGTAATCATTATGTCAAAAACAACTAAGTATACAACCAATTAAATTCTTATGTACCTAAAACATACTATTAATAGAATCACTAAGAATATTTTGCTGGCGAAAAGGTATCGTTTACACCTCAAACTATACAAAAAAAGTCGAAGTCACACCTAAATTATACTAGTAGCCTATTACACACCTAAACTATAAAAAAGTGATACTTTTTACACCCTGTCAGATATTATACCACTTGCATGTGATGTGGTATTTTACACCCACTGCCACGTCAGCGCCACATCAGCATAATACGAAAAAAATAATAAATTTATTATTTTTATAATTTTTTTTCTTTTTAAATTTTTTTTTCTTCAAAGTAAAATTTCAACTATTATTCAATATCATCCCGATATCAAAATCAATATGCAGGATTGAAATTCACCAAAAATCAAGATTGGAAATCAAGTTATTGATTCTTCAATGGAAGTGCAGGTAAAAATCAAGTTATTGATTCTTCAATGAAAGTGCAGATATTCTTCAATGTCCAAAACCATCTTATTCAATGTCCAAAATCTTTTCTTCTTCTTTTTCTTCAATAAATTTTTCAATGTCGAAAACCATATTCATCTCTTTCTTTTTTCTTTTTCGAACTCCCAACATACTCGATCTTTACGTACACACACTTTCATTTTTTTGATTCCATACACAGACCTACTGGAAGAGACAAAAATCAGTGAAAGAAAAAAAATGAGTTGATCGGAGAGAGGACAGGAGAGAGAGCGAGAGTGAGAGCTGAGGATCGCCGGATTATTCACTGGAAAAGACCTAATCGTTTTTTGTTACCGTTCCGACGGATCTACCAGAAAACGACGCCGCTGCTTCCTTTTTTTCTTAGATTCTTCTTTTTCTTCAATTTTCAAAAAGAAAAAAAAATTAACGGGATCATATCAATACACCCAAGCAATAACATCATTCAAATTCAATGTCATCTTCTTCTTTTTCATCAATTTCTTCAATGTCCAAAACTATCTTCTTCAAATTGAAAAATTGATGTTCAACGTGGAAGCAATAACATTTGATTAATTTCAAACATCTCATCGAAAAAAATTTCGATTGACGATGATTTCATCCTCAATCTTTTCTAATTTTTTTCTCTAAAAACTATCATGGAGGAGTGATTGTGATGAAGAAGAAAGGAAGATTGAGAGAGAAAAAAAATTAAAGATGGGTGAGAAGAAAGAGTGTGTGCGGGGGTGGGCTTATGGGTTTAAAGATTTTTTGGCTTTTTTATTTCTCCAGACGCGCCTTTTTTTTTTAAAAAAAAATGTTATTTCCACGTCAACTTCAAGTGGAATTAAATTCACGTTTGAGAAGAATAGGTGTGTAATAGGTCGTCATGTTAGTTTAGGTGTGTTAGTGACTTTTTTTGTATAGTTCAGGGTGGTTTTGATGCCTTTTCCCTATTTTGGTGTAACTTCTGTTCCCCATTTTTCAAATTTTCTTTTCTTATTATTAATAAATATGGTAAAAAAAAATTTACTTAAAATTCAATCTTTTATTAGCCACATAAATATATAAATTATGATTTTGACCCATTAAAACACTAATTAAATTAATTATCTAAAATACCTGAAACTTTAAATTAATCATTAAAATTTATTCAAAACCTCATGAAAACAAATCAAATATGTATATTGACTAAACAGTTCATTCCAGACCTATTGAAAATATTACGACACTAATTCGAGGTCGTCTCAATCAAAGATTGACCATGATCGAGTTTAAACTTTATTAAAACTCATGAACCCAATTAATGACTTAAATCGCCTCAGAACACCTCCAGAATCGTCACTATCCATCTCCGCAAGTCATAAATCATGTCTAAACACTACGAGGAGAGTTAAAATATGAAAAATTCACAAAACGACTTATAGGGATCGTTACAAATACATTTTATATGTATTGAACGCATGCAAACAATTAAGGCTACTGCATAATATGGTAACGCAAACGATACACTTTATTGATATTAAAATGCTCAAAATACACCACGTATCAATTTTACTAAACACGTACATATATGACACTCAAATATTTGGCATTTTATTAATAGGAATTCACACTAACAATTTAATCAAGATATAATTTTATAAATAAATTTTTTCATATATTTGTAGACATTAAAATTTTAAGAAATTTTACCATACGAGTTCAATGCCGTTAGATTTCGTAGAGGATAGTGTACTTTTAATTCTAGCTTGGAAATTATCCACTTTACAAATTATGATTGCAATTTATTTTCATAAATCGAAATTAGGAAAAAAATAATTATAGGGAAAAGTAGATGCAAAAAACAGAATTTCATCGTTTTATAACAAAGCAACAGAAATTTAGATAATTTACGTAAAAATATTAGAATGCTCTATTATTTATTATTTATATATAAAAAGTTATAGATATTAGTTGAAGCATAATACTACTCGTTGATATGTCAAACTTCCGACTAAAGGCATTATTATCAAATTATTACTTTATCAATTATTATCATATGACTTTTAACTATTTCAGTAGATCATTCATTTTTATATTTTTATCTGAGAAATGAATGACTTACTATAACAGGTAATAACCACCTGATAGTGTAAACAAAAAATATATCAACAGTACACTAAATTTAAATTTATTTTTTTGTGTGTAAAATAGACATTTTATTTATTTATATAATGTAGCACCAACGAGGAGGAGAGCGTAATTATGATGGGAGACCAATACAATATCTTGCTCTTTCACGACATATTAAATTTTCGTACTCCATATTTTATAATTATCACCATTAAACTCATCACCTTTATTAATGTTGAGTTTAAAATGATCGATCAGGTTGCGGAAGGATCCACTTAATAGTAATTATAGAGTTCGCTTGGTTCACAACATAATGTTTGATCACAATTTACTGAGAAAAGATCACAAGAAAAGAACTTCTTTTGTACGTTATTATATGCCTTTATATTATTCCCATTGTATTGATAGTACTAGGCCGAAACAATCTCATACTAGCATTCCTGCCCTACTATGATTTCATATGATGAATAATATTAAATAAAATCACAAAAAAAAAAAAAAAAAAAAAAATCGAACATTAAAGTTTAAGAGCTACAACAATTCAATCATAAGATGCACAATATTAAAAAATCACGAATTTCCAAGAAAAACTATTGGAAATGACTTATCAAAAATATTTTTAACGAACATTCTATCAGAAATTTCATAACACCATCTAGACTAACGATAATATACTAAAAACGTCCATCAAAAATCCTCATTTTTCTAACGTACCAAACACCGCAATAAACCTTGAAAGCTTCACCAATAAAAACATAAATTCAATTCCCAACAGAATCCACTGGCAATGACTAGTCGAAAACATTTTTGATGGACGTTTTGTCAGAAATTTCATAACGTCATTTCAACTAACGATATTGTACCAAAAACGTCCATAAAAAATTCACGTTTTTCTAACGTATCAAACGCCACAATAAGACTTCAAAGTTTCACCGGGAGCACTATCACCAGCATGCGAAGTAAGATACTCAAACAATTCAAGTGTTTCAAATGGTTTGAAGAGTAACGGATGTTCTTCATCAACAAGTTCTTTTGGAGCCTCTGTGAAGTGACCTGGTTTTGGTAATGAAAATAATTGAATGGATAATCTATCGCTTTCTCCGGTCGTTTTTACTCTGTGAATAGGAGAATGTAATCGACCATTTGTCCATGCCTGTATAAATTTACATCATCAATGCATAAAACGCAAATGCACCAATTATACTAAAAATAAATATTTTTTTTGATAGACGTTCCTATCGAGTTACGTAAAAAGATGTACATAGAGTCAAATACTTTTTGTAAAAAAATGTATAGATACGTTAAGTAATCGTTTTTATATAAATTTGACTATAACTTGCAAAAAATAAAATAAAATTGAAGTTGATCTTAAAAAATAATATTTAAATGTATTTCACTTGAAAAAAAGTTTGAACTTTTATGACGAAAAATGTTGTTAGATGTGTGTTAGACTTTTCACAAGCTATGTCTTTTGAAGGATTGTCTTTTGAAGGATCTAATATTTAGGTGTGATAATATTTTGAGAAAAGAACACCCTATGACTCATTTTAAAACTAATAGCCTTAGTTTGAGCCTTTTGCCATTTTGTGGCCTGTTCCATTAAATAGCCATTGGGTCATTCGGCCATACTGGCCATTTTCATCCTTGGGCCATTTGATCCGTTTTAAGAAGGTTGTTTTAGTTTTTTTTTTTTTTTTGTTTTCTTATAAATTTTAACTAAAGAATAGTCTATTTTTTATTATTTAAAAATAATAATTAAGTAATTATACACAAAAATGGTAAAATTATTATATAGAAATGTATCTATATACAATATACGTATAGAAATTGAATAGTTTATAATATATATATATATATATATATATATATATATATATATATATATATATATATATATATATATATATATATATATATATATATATATATATATATATATATATATATATATATATATATATATATGTATAATATATATAAAAAAAAATGTATAAAATGTGTATAGAAATTTATATTTGGTGTGTAAAATCCATATCCGAATAATAATTGCAGCTAAAGGTTATATAGAATGTATATAAAAATTGTATAATTGTTGTATAAAATGTGTATAGAAACTATATATATAAGGTGTATAGAAACTGTATCATTGTTGTATAAAAAATGTATATGTATAAAATGTGTACAGAAACTGTATAATGATTGTACAAAACATGTATCTAAATAAGTATCAATATGATATATATAAGATATAGAATGTGTACAGAAACTGTATAATGATTGTATAAAACATGTATCTAAATAAGTATCAATATGATATATATAAGATATAGAATGTGCATAAAAACTGTATAATAGTTGTATAATATACATATATACAATGTGTATAAAAACTGTATCATTGTTATATAACTATTATATAGAATATATATATATGTACAAAATGTGTGTAAAAATTGTATCAGCGTTTATTAAAACATGTATATGAGTCATTAAAACATGTTATTTTTAAAAAATTGTATTTCAAAAAAATATAAAATTTTATTTGGTTACGACATTATAAATTAGTATTTGATTGTTTATTAATAGAATTAAAAAAAAAAAATAGAAACATCAGTTTTTTAGAAGAAAAAAATGAGCACAACGAAAAAAAAAAGTAAAAGGAAGAAAACAGAACTACCAGGAAAAAAAAAAATAACTAATAACGGAAAAACACTAAAAAATAAATACAATTTTTACACTTTATATAATAATAATAATAATAATAATAATAATAATAATAATAAAAGAAGTAAAAGGAGCAACAACAAAAATAAAACAAAAAAGACAAAATCAGCAAAATTTTTTTTAAAAAAAAAAAAAAAAAGAGGAAAGAGTCAAAGAAAGTTGCCTAACTGCCGAAATGGCTAAAATATGATATTTTAAAACATGAGTCATTTTTGTGTCTTTTTTTTTTGAAGAGGCTATTTTTATCCTTCTCCCAAATATTTTTGTAGAATCGAGCAACATAAGCTTCAATAAAAATCAAAATTCATTTTCAGTTATTTTTTTAGACCATCAAATTGTAAAAGACTTCCTTATTTTTTTTAAGTACCTTATCAAGTCAAATGATGTCATGTAAAATGAGACAAATGGAGTACTAAAATGCATTTTAATTCTATAGCCTTAAACATGTCATGGAGTATATTTGAAACTAAAAAACTATACAAAAAAAGTGTTATTTTTTTAAACGGTCCAAAAAAAAGAGATATATTCAAGCAATTGAAACAAAAGAGTAGCACTTACTTTGAAGATATCACCAGCCAAAACAGCATAAGAATTTGGTGAAATATTGACATCAATCCACTCATTATTTTTGTTGATTTGCAATCCATTGACTTGATTTTGTGATATTATAGTCATGATGGTACCATCTGTGTGGCCATTTAATCCAGCAGGATTACTATTTTCAGCACCACTAATAGTTGATAATGCCTTGTAACGTGTAAATCTAAATAGGAAATATTTGTGATCCAAAAATTCATCAATGTAATTTTGTAATCCCAATTTCTCCAAAATCATCCTTTTCACCATTGCATCCAATTCCACAAGTGGATTTGAATAGGATTTTACCAAATTGCTGCAAAAATTAATCCACATATAAAGTTAGTATAGATACATAAGCAAGGCAAAATACATATGTAGACACTTAGGCTGCATTTGTTTTTATTAAAATTTAGATGTTTGAATCTGAATACATATTTTAATGATTAAAATGTTGTCGATCTCTAAATTTGAAAACTAATGATTAAAACTGTTTATTTTTCAACATCTGAATGTGTAAATTTATTTATTTGTACATATAATAAAAATATAATATAAATAAAAATTAATTATATATTAAAATATTTAATTTAATACAATAAAATTATTATTTAATTCAAAAAAATAGTTGTTTTTGTTAATGATAGTGGAGATAGTTTGTACCGGTAGTGGTGGTGGTAATGATTGAGGTTAATGACTAGTAATATTGGTGGTGATAGTTGAGATAGTTGGTACTGTAGTGACTGTTATAACGGTGGCGATTGATAGTTGTGATGTGAAGTTGGTTGATATTAATTATTAAAGGTGTTGATTGTGATGGCTGAAAAATGAATGCATGATGTTTGACGACGTGTTGATGGTAGTTTGAGACGTTGCTAACTGTGATAGTGTAGATAGTTGTTAGTAGGGATAGATTGTAGTGATGGTAGTTGTTGAAATGGTGGTAGAGGTGGTGATACTGGTGAAAATGATAGTGATGGGGACCGAAGAATGTATAGAGGTTGATGATGTGTTAGTGATAGTTAGAGGTGGTGCTAGTTGTGATTGATGAGATGATCGGTAGTGATTGATGATGGTGGTGGTGTTGGAATTGGTGTTAGTGTTTGCGGTGGTGGTGGATGTAATTGAAATAATGGAGGTGATAAGTTTTGTTGTGGCTGACAATAGTGGAAAGTAGTGAGATATTGATTATCAATGGTAGCTGTGATGGTGGACGTAGTTGGTGGTGGGTAGTGGGTAGTGGGTGGTGCTTGACAATAATGGTGATGGCAGAGATGATAGTGGTGGTAACTGATGATTGTGGATAGAGTGATAGTGAATATCATCGAACACAAGAATACATTAAGACTTGATTCCATATCTAAATGATTAAGACCTATTCAAACCTATTAAAAGCTAAAATCTTAATAAAAAATAAATGCACTTAATAATTTGAAATCTAAACCATTCAAATTTAAACCTCCATTAAATGGAAACAAATGAGGCCTTAGAAGATGACATGATTATTTCATTTAGATATCTTAACTAAGCATTGTATCCATTCAGTACTTGACAACTCAATTTATATTTTAGACACATTATTGACAATCACCAAAAATTACAAAGTATGTATTACACTCCCCACCCACCTCACCTACCTTCCACCTTTTTTCCAGAACCCTCTTAGAGATCGTTTGTAGATTGTATACGAATAATGTTGAATAAGGTGTATTAATAATATTTGTATAATTGATGCAAGTATTAATGCAGACATCTCTTACATAGTGTTTGATTTGATGTGTTAAAAATAATATATATTTACGTCATTTTTCAAATAAATATTTATTTGTCGAAATATCCTTCTTTCCATTAAAAGCTTCATAAATATCTCGCGACAATTAGAAAAATAGCAACGTTTACCTACAAATCACTTTCCAACAAAGAACGTAGAGAGAGAGAACAGTTTGAGGATAATTTTGTTATTCATCAAGTTAATGCATGAAGCCTTTATAGTACTAATACATGGAAAATAAGTGATATTCTTCAATACACAATAGGGTGTATAACTAACCCGAGTATTAATTATACATATGAGGAAAAAGTGTACTAAACAAGATACTAATAATACTTAAAATTAATACATATATTATTTTTGTTAATACACTCTACCAAATCACCCTTAGGGGTCATTTAGTTGGAAAATAAGCTATCTTCAAATTATTAATTCCAAAATTAGTTATTTCACCCTCAAGAAGGGATAAAAAAATACTACAATCCCGAAATAACTAATTCCAAAATGAGTTATCCAATGTATTTTATCCCAACCAAACATGAGATAAATTTCTCTTTTAAATTAATCCCAAAACTAATTATCCTTATCTCTCCTATCAAACGACCCTTAATGCCTTCCTATTTAAACCCCACTTTCTTCTCTCTTTCTTTTTTGATTTTCATTAGATTTTGAATTTTTTATTGGTTGTAGAATTTTTTTTTAAATTTTAAATTATAGATCTAAATACTGTAAAAAAAAAATTAAAAATTATACATTGTCGGTACATATCTTTTTAAAAAAGAAAAAAAATAGTCTAAAGCAAAAATATTTTATTTTTATATGCAAGATTTGAGAAAGGACAGATTAGATCCAGAGAAATACAAGTGAGATATAAACAATCTAATCCTAATGTATTGTTTCTCGAACTCATAAGTTATAGATCACATAATCAAATACAACTAATTTTTATCATTACTGAAATTCTGGTCCTATAAATCACATGAAAAAACTTTATTGCTATTTCAAAACTCAATAAATAAATTAAAGTCAGAGAGAAATGAAAAAAAATATAGACATACCAAAAATCAGAATTACCATGAGGCCAAAATATATTTGCAAAATTTTCAACACTTTGAGGATTAAGCAAATCAGCAGTACACAAACTCTCAAACAATGGTAAGTCTGGAATCATCCCGGCGTAGCCATGAAAAGGTTTATTTGATAAATTTTTCATTTTGGTTTCTAGATGAAATTCAAATATTTCTTTCGAAGTACCAAACATGGCCTCTCTAATTTCATTTGGAATATTATTATATGTTGCTTCAAAACAACCATATTCTTGTAAGGCTTCAAAAACTTGAATTTTTGTTGATTCCCAATTTGGAGAGTTTGGTTTTATATTGGAAAATTCTATGGTTGGGATTTGAACTTTGGTAGATGCCATTGATGAATTATGTTGAAGTGAGACTTAATAGAAAGCGCACACATATACTGGGATTGGATATGGGAGTCCATGCCAGCCTGGGTCAACGTATATTCTCTTTTTATTTTGGCATAATAGATAAATAGAATCTTTAATTTGATATTAAATTATAATTATAATCTTTAATTTTGTTCTTGTATAAATATATTCCTTAGTTATACAAAAGTTGAATAAAAAAAATACAGTAATTTTACCTAATAAAATACATAATTACACTCAAAATAATGCACGTGAAAGTAAAAATCAGAGTCCCCAATAATTTAAAAAAAAATAATTAAATGACTATTATACTCTTAATAAATTTTTATATATATATATATATATATTCTTTTTTTACAAATCAAATTCTCAATTTATTCTCATTTTATTTCCTTCAACAACTCTAAAAAAAAAATTAAAAAAATAACTTAATTAAAAAAAGTATAATCAATTATCTAATGCTCTTATGTTTTTCCTTAAGACGATGATGTATGCTTCATTTGGATATCTGAAGAGCTAAAAATTTATACAGAAATTATGCATATTTCATATTAAAAGATTTCTATTTTGTGAAGTTTCAATGAAAATTTTCAATAATTTTTCCTTAATTGAAAGAGAATAAGAGATGAAAATTTTGTAGGATTTTCATCGGATTTCACATCTTCTTCTAAATGAACCTTTTAATTTTTATACGACTTAAATATTATTTTAATGAAGGCGGTCTTTAATGAATTATTTTTTATTTTTTAAAAGAAAAAAATTAAAAAGTACATGTATTTGTGATGATGGTATATTAAGTTTTTTTTTAATATAAATTTAGGTGTATCTTTTTAATTAGGAGGCAACATTTGATTGGAGTAGTAATCCACGTAGGAGAGACTTTCATGCATATGTCTTGCTAAATTGAAGTGTTTTTTTGTTCAATTTTTATATAATTAAAGGGTCTACTTGTACAATGACAAGTTAATATCTAAAACCTACGTGTAACGTTTTAATTTGGTGGCAGCATTTGGTTGGAGTACTGATCCACATAGGAGCGATTGAGTTTCACGCATATGTGTTGCAAGGTTGAAGTATTTTTTTGTTCAGCTTTTGTATAGTTAAAAAATCTACTTATACACTTACAAAGTTAAATGTCATAGTTATAATTTAATTTCAAGTTAAAGGTCAATGCCTTTTATTTTAATTTAGAAAAAATACATCATTTCACTTCTGAACTTGTTCATAAATTTTATTTTATCACTTTAACTTTACGAATAATCATTTAATCTTTTAAATAATTTTTAAGTGAATTTTATATAACCTCAATAATTGACATAGAAAAATTTATTAAAATTCGCGCGTTGAGATCTAAAAAATAAAAAAATAAAAATAAGTGAGGCCCATTTTTTATTTTCAGCTACCAAATTATTCCCTCCATCATCTTCCTCTCACCCCATCACCTCCTATCTTTTTGTTCTCTATTTTTTTTCATGCTATATACCCATCAACCAACTCCAATTAAATACATATCAAAATATTTTTTGTGTGTGAGTTCCTACAACAGTCCAATCAACAGTTGAAATAAATTGATTTCATCAATAATTCAAATAAATTGATTCCACCAACAGTTGGAATAAAATCTTCTATCCAAATAAATTTTGAGAACTTCAATTTGATATTGATTTCATTAACTGAGACTGAAAATAATTCGATTTTGTGTAAATTTTTACAAAAAAAAATTAAAAAAAATTAATTTATTCCATCAAAATTATTTTTCTTCAATAGTTAAATTAATTCCATATTAATTAAATTCTTATTTTAATAAATTAATTAAAAATACTCATATGAAAAATATTCAAATTTTATAGTTTTGAATTCAAAATAAAAAATAATAGGAGTTGAAGAAGAAATAATTTTTCCTTTTTTGGTTGGAGGGGGGAGGGGGGTTGTTTAAAGATCTAGGTGGGAGGGGGAGTGAAGAAGAGAAGAACGGACAGGTATGGGAATAAAGTATATATATAAAGTATTTTTTTAAAGTACTTTATATTTTTTTAAAAAAAAATTGTGGCTTTGACATGGCTTTCATATGGCACGTGTGTAATGTATTTTTCGTAGTAAAAGTAGTATAATATTCTTGGGATGATATAAAATTCATTTAAAAGTTATTAAGAGTTATATAATTATTCGTGTAGTTTAGCATCTAAAATAAATTATGCGGACAAGTTCAGGGGTAAAATGATATATTTTTTCTTTAATTTATGTACAACAGATAAAATTTTAAAATTCAATAAAATTTTTGTATGATTTGTAAATATTTAAGTTATTAATAATTGATTTATAGATTTTTACATAATTTGTATATACTATATGTTATTTTTTATTTTAATTTAAGTGGTACTGATGGAATATTTGAGAAAGTCAATCAAATTTGTAATATTATTTTAGATATTTTAAATTGTTAATTATTATGATTTATATAACTATCTACGTAATTTTCAAGTAATATATATTACTCTATCTATTCTCATTTAATTTATATAACATTGATAGAATTTGAAAAGTCAAATAATTTTTTTATACATCTTTTAAATATTTTAATTTAATTATTATTGTAATTTATATTATTTTTTATAAAAATTTTAAATTATATATTTCAATTTATATGATAGAATTTCGCGTCAATAATTTTTTTACGTGTCTCCAAATAATTTAAATTATTAATTATTATAATTATAATACTTTTACGTAATTTTTAATTATATAAAAGATTAAAAATAAAAATAAAATAATTAAATTAAAACATAAAATATGAAATTACAAAAAATACCCTCATCAAAAGTAGACGGCTAAAAATAGCAATGGCAATTGTCAACTATCTGCTTGAGATGTCTGCTCACTCGTGATTCTACATAGTAGTAAAATGAACGAACAAGATCCGTGAAGAGAAGGTCACTAATAACAATAATTAAAAAGAAAAATAGCTTTATGTACCAAAACTTTTATTATACGTAAGATTCGAGGAAAGGGTGATAACTAGAAAACGTGATTAGAATTTTAAATTTATGCATTTTATTAGATACTAAAAAGAATAATTCATCAGTTTTTAAATAAATTATTTATATATATTGTAAACTCCACTCTAAAATACTTTTTTTTTTGGTTAACCCACTCTAAAATATTACTCCCTCCATTTTTCTTTATTTGTCATTTTTTATTTTTTTGGGTCAATTTATATTAACTTTAAATAATAATTTTGGATGTATTTTTTATTATTTTAATACAAAATAGATTATTATAATTTATAATATTTTTTATAATTTTAATTATTTAATTTTTTATTTAAAATTAAGTTATTTATTTTAAAATATCAATTAAAATTAATATAAATTAATATTAAAAAGAAAAATGATAGACAAATAAAAAATAGAAAGTATTGCTAAGGAAGTCAAATAATACAGCAAAGAAAGGAAAAAAAGTGAAGACTTTGAAGTGTGGAATGAAAATAGAAAGTACGTATGCGCCAAACACATACCTCTTAAATTTTATTTGATAAGAAAGTCAAATAATACAACAAAGAAAGGAAAGAAGTGAAGACTTTGAAACGTGAAATGAGAAAATAGAAAGTACATATCGACCAAACACATATTCCACCTCTTAAATTTTATTTGATAATTTTATTTAAATATTAAATTTAATTTTATTTTAATTAAATATAATATTATATATAATTTTATTTTTATTAGACACAATAAAATAAAATTTATTTCATAAATAAATTATATATACTTAATTATTCAACGTAAAAAAATAGCACATATTAAAAATAATATATCACATGTTAAAAATAATATGTCACATAATTAAATTTGTAACATGTGATATATTATTTTCAAGTATGTGACATTTTTTTTCGACAGACGATTAGCTACATATATTTTTCTAGTTCGATTTTGCCAAATTATTTAAATACATAAATGTATATACTGTGTAAAAGACGTGTAGTACCTCCTAATACGTGTAAGTTGATTAGCTAAACTTCTAACAAGTGTCAATTTTAAGTTAAAAGATTCAACTTCTTGATAAGCACAAAGTCAATTCATCTTTCTATTTCTTTGTGCATTTTTACTTGTTACTGTATTATTTTATTTCTCAAGGTTAATTTGCTTAAATTTTAACTGCTATTTTAAAATATATAATATAATATTTTAATTTTAATTTATATGATTAAAAATTATATGAAAAATATCATAAATTATAATTTTTTCATATTAATATAATAAAAAAATATATCTTAACATACTAAAGAAAAGCTTAATATATATTTAAATTTAAGTAAAATTTATTGTAATACACCTGAATTGGATCCTATGGCCTCATCTGAACTATTATTAGTGTATTTTAATGATATTTATAAATTAATAAAAATAAAAATATTAAAAAGAATTTAAAAAAAAATTAGTATAAATAAATGTCAATAAAATACACTAATAAATAGTCTAGGAAGATTATAGGACCCCCACAAAATTTAGACATATTATAATAAATTTTATCGAAATTTAAATATGTTGGAGAGTATTTTTTTTTAAAATATTAATTAAAATTTATTTAACAGTGATATGTAAAAGCAAATGAATAACATACTACAAATCACATGAAGCTTCTAGCCTTCAACGAAGAAATTATTTCTATGTATCAGAAGGAAACTTACATTATAATGCTTTGATTGATGATTGTCGGTCAACACAAAAAAAATAAATTTAAAAAACCTCAAAGTTACACATTGCTGGCTATCTTTCTCTTTACTTACGCAATTTCTTTCTTTGTTGTTGAAGGAGTCTCTTCTTTTTTGGCTGCTCATAGAGAGCAAAATGAGATAGCGAATTTCATGGCTAAGTTTGGGGCAAAATCAATAGTACTGCTGGAGACTTTTTTTGAAGTCCACCAGTGTGAGCCTATACAACTATTTAAACAAGCATCATAAAAAATTAATTTACAAAAAAAATTAAGTGGTGTAATTATAATAATCAAGGCGTGGGACACTAGAGTACTTTTATTTTAAATACTGACTGACACATGCAGGATTAACTTGTGAACTATCACCAATAGTGGATTGCGGTATAGTGGATGAGACTGCTTCATCCTTAATTAGAGATCGAGTGTTTGACCTTGAGTATGGAGAAAACTCTGTTGGAAGGGCTGTCATCTTAACAGACCCTGCAATGCGTGATCCAGATTAATCAGGACGTCAATGCGGATACCGAGCATCGAATGGAAAATAAAAAAATCTTGTGAACTATCTTTATTTTAATGCATGTCTATTTGATCAAAAAAAGATTAAATTAATTTTTTTTAAAAAAGATCAAATACACCTCTAAACAAAAATGAGTTATTTTTATTCGTCATTATATTTTTTGTTCAAACATATTTTTATTGTTACTAGTTTAACCGGACGTGTTTCGCACGTGTAATGTTTGATTATTTAAAATTAAATGATTTTATCTATTGTGGAGATTTTAATAAAGTGTAAAAATTTCAATCACTTTTTCAAAAATCTTTCACATTTTAATATAATAATATAAACATAAACATATACACATATATGTTTTATCAGTTCCAAGTGGTTGATGGATCATCACTTTTGCGTTTGCGTACCTCTTTCCCTTGTTGTCACATGCTAAGAGAGACTCATCAATTTAAATCATATTTGTGTTACGTTTTTTTTTTTTTAAATCTTTCCTTATTTTTAAAGTCAAATCTTTATAAATTTATTGATTACATTCTATTACGTACTTAAAATATTTAAAAATCTAAAACTTTTTAATTTTTTATTATTCTAATTATATTTATTTTTAGATTTTTTCAAATTTTCTTAAAATCAAATTTAGTTGATTTAGAATTCTTAAACTAATAGAAAAAGTACCAGTTGTCATTAATTTTGATGACTTCTAATAAGAAAAGGTTTTACCATAAATATATTTAGTTAATTTCCAACTCTTAAATTAGAAAAAGATATAAAAGAATTTTTTTTTACCATAAATATATTTAATTAATTTTCAACTCTTAAATATTAGGAAGAAATAGTGAAAAAGATGATTTTGTCTAAAGCAAACATTTTTAATGAAAGATAAAAAATTTAATTCAGTTTTTTAAAGATCTTCGCACTTTTAATATATTATAAATTATAAATATAGATGTTTTGAGTTCAAAAATATTCCTTAACTAGTAAGTAACATTATTTTAAAATACCATTCTTTCTGACGGTTACTTCAAAAAATAAAAAGAAAGAGGCAATGCTTTTTTTATTTCTTTGACATTTTGAACCTATAACCATCACCAGGTTACCAAATTACCGAATCCAGATGGTCTTAATCAAAAGTTAATTATAATTAAATTTAGCTTTCTTAAAACTCAAAAATCTAATCAAAGACTCATATTAGTCCCAAACACCTTGTGATCCGCACTAATTATCCAATCGAGTCTTTCGAATCTAACATTTCTGAAGGTTTATTAAGAGATTGTTGAATTCTAACCTAAGGAATACAAATAAATGAAAGAAAATCAGGGAGTTTATATTGATATAAGCTGATCCATTTATCAAAGAGCAATTTCTACCACATTAAATTATTTCTTTTTCTTTTTTTGATATACGAAATAGGGGCTTCACTAAGTTAATTCTTAAAGCGTTAATCCAATAGTGCTTAATTACTTTGATAGAATTTCTCAATTTTTAAATCTTCAAAATTGAAAAAAAAAATCACATAGCGTCCATTCAACCATCTTGAAAAATTTACATACTATTCATTCAATTATCTTAAAAACTATGTCACACGTATCTGAGAGTAAGAAATAATATATAAAAAGTTATAAGATGGGACAAAATAGAAAATGAAGAAATTATTTTTATGTTATCAAAAGAAAACTTACATTATAATGCTTGATTGATGACGGTAGATTAAGATTAAAAAAATTTAAAAACCTCGCAATTACACATTGATTTTGGTTTAGAGAGCGAAATGGGATAGCAGATTTCATGGCTACGGTTGAGGCAAAATGAACAATGCTGCTGGAGACGACTCGTTTTGAAGATACACTAGTGTTTGCCTATGTAGCTATTTGGACAGACATCGCAGAAATTTATTTTGAAAGAAAAATTAAGCGGTGAAATTATGATAATTTTTGTTTTGTTTTAAATCTTGACTAGCAAATGCAGGATTAACTTGTGAACTACTTTTATTTTAATGCATGTCTATTTAATCAAGAAAAAATATCTTCCAATTAATTTATTTTTAAAAAAATCAAATACACGTCTAAATAAAAATGAGTTATTTTTATCGGTCGTTATATTTTTTGCTCAAACATATTTTTATTATTATGTTTTGAGTTCAAATATTTCTCTACTAGTAAAATAATTTTAACATACCATTTTTTCTGACAGTTACTTCAATTTTTATTTTTATTTTAAAAAAGGCAATGCTTTTTTTAATTTTTTTTTTTGACATTCTGGACCACTTACAGTCATCAAATTATCAAACTGGGACCGTCTTGATCGAAAATTGATCATGATTAATTTTATTTCCTTAAAACTCAAAAATCTAACCAAAGACGTAGGTTGGTTAAGAAACTATTGAATTCTAACCTAGGAATACAAATAAATGAAAGAAAAGTAGGGAGTTTATATTGATATAATCTGATCCATTATCACAGACTAATTTCGACCACATCGACTCATTTCTTCTTTTGAATATACGGAATTGGGGCCCTACTAAATTATTTCTTAAAACATCAATTTATAGTGCTTAATTACTTTGACAGAATTTTTCAATTTTTAAATCTTTAAAATTGAACTAAAAATTCAGATAGTATCCATTCAACTATCTTGAAAAATTCACACAATATCTATTCAATCATCTTGAAAATCATGTCACACATATCTGGAAGTCACAAATAATATAGAGAAAGTTATAAGAAGGGACAATATAGAAAAAACATAAACAGAAATCAAAATGAGAAACCTTGAATGAGAAACTTCATCCGGGTAATTCATTACTTGCTTTCGGGAGGAGGAATGACTTCAAATGCCCAATCCTAGAAAATGTAAATAGGAAGCAAGCAAAAACAAAATCATAATAACTATATTCAATATAAATTAATGGATGAATAAAAATAGTGATTAATTTTACCATGAAAACCCAAGGAAAGCCGTATAATGTAGTTGTCCTTGAGGATAGCTTTGTCAGTAAATATTGGACAGTCAAGTAGAAGTTGTCATATCCCTGGGATAGTTGTTGAATTTATCAAAATCCTCAGCATACGCTAACAAATCATCTTCTATGACCTTGTTGACGTCTCTTGTCAATATAAATAAATGGGCAAACCAAACTAAGCATAATTTCTCCCTGTACTGCTTTGGTATGGTTTTATCCATTAGATCTGTCAACAAATTCGATGCTTTGTAGCCACGTCGAGCATTGTCAAACAACCCATTTATTTTTTTCCTTGCGTTTTCTTGTCTTGGATCTTTTGTGAGGTGTTCCCTTAGCGATGGTGGTTCTTCTAGACGGTGGCATATCAAGCCCGTCACTATGGCAAACTCTTGCAAGCCAAAACAATCCGGCATGCCACAGTAGTTGATCCAAATTTCATCCATCCCTTTTCCCCCTCCTTCGAATCTTTATCATCCCCCACATACTTGATCCTGCGCTTGAGAAAATCATATACCATCCTCATATGGAAATGGGCAGAGGGGTCCTCAGGCATCTTAAGAAGCATCCAAAGCAGCTCTTCTTAAAAAGTCCGTCTATGTTTTTGTTCTTTATAATTTTCCTAAAATAAATAAATTTTCTCCCCATCTGACATTTCAGTACAATTTTACCAGTTAGTTCTTCTTCTGCTTTTGGGTCTTTTATCGGCATCACAACTTGAAACTTGTCAATACTAAAAGTTTTGACAAGATTATGCTGGGATGTAGATATTAGTTCATGCCCCATTGGTCATCCATTATCATCATGTTAATGATCATTCTCTTTCTCTTTCTCACTTTTATTTTCTTCATCACCATCTACAGACCCTTGTCCACCTCCCTCAACGTTGTTTTCATATCTCTCCTCAACTTTACTTTTCCTTAACTGAGATTGTTCAGGAAGCTCCTCCGAATCCCTATGTACTGTAACTTTTTTTTTGGGTGGTCAGACGTTGATCCACTTTGACTTTCTTTTCTTTTAGGAGACATGTTTTACCTACAAACAACAGAAAAAAATTATATTACAATTGATGTATGCATAAATTTTAAAAAAATACATGACAAACACCACCAATACCGACACACCAACAGCCACCACCACCACAAACACCACCAACCAATGCCACAAACACTACGAATACCGACACCATCGACAACCACTACAAACACCACCAACCAATGCCACCACAAATACCACCAACCAATGCCACCAACAGCTACCACCAGTGCCACCATAAAAACAACGACGACGACGACTACCACCAACACTACAAACACCATCCAATAATACCACGACATTCAATGGAACACTGCGACAGAAACTAGGATTTTCTCAAGTTCTTCCTGAAATTTTACCATCAAAACTCAAAATTGTAAACCTCTTCTCAAAGATAATACAACTAAAAATTTTCTTTTTCATCATTAACTTAAAATCCCTTATTATTTAGAAAAAAATAACAAATATAGAACTCTTCTCGAACTCTGTTACCTACGAAGACAGAGAAAATGACTGATACAAGTAAGAATGAAGTCAAAAATAACACCTATGTGATCGAAAATGAGAAGAAAATCTATCTGTTGTGAAGGGTAGAACAATTTATTGAGTAGTTATTGTCTGTACTGTATAATTGAGTGAGAAAGGGAAAAGAGCGAGAACTCGAGATTTGAAATGATGAAATATTTTTCTCGCAAATAGATGATTTATATGGGTTGATTTGTATTTTGAAAAAGAATGAAAAGTTTTGAAAATGTTAATTGGGTCCGAATTGATCTTAATTATTTTTTAAAATTATAAAAGATATGCTTAATATTAATCCTCTCATCATGCAATTGCTAAAAGACTCAATTGAAGTTGTAGTTGACCCTATGAACTCACTCCTGGTCTCAGATTAATCAATTTAGGTATATGAACTCAATTGAAATTGTATAAAAATAAATATTCAACCTATTACATCAGATTACACATCTTTTGTAAATTATCAAAAAGATTAAGTAATCTATTGCGATAGATTACCTATCTGTTGTAAATTATCAAATGGATTGTCACATGTCGCAACAGATTACCCATCTGTTGTAAATTATCATATAGCCGCTGTCATCTGTTGTAGTTGACCCTATGAGAACTCACCCTTGGTCCTAGATTAATCAATTAAGGTATTAGTCTAACATATAAGGTGATAAAAATCAGTTCAGCTGAGAGTGATCGATCGACGACTCTGATCAGGAGAAACACAATACCATCTCATTATTCAATTGCCAAAAGACTCAATTGAAGTTGTAGTTGACCCTATGAGAACTCACCCCTGGTCCTAGATTAATCAATTAAAGTAATAGTCTAATATATGAAATCAATTGAAATTGTATAAAAATAAATGTTCAACCTGTTGCAACAGATTAACCATCTGTTGTAAGTTATCAAACAGATCAAGTCATTTGTTGCAACAGATTACTCATCTGTTGTACATTATCAAACAGATTACGTTATCTGTTGCAATAGATTACCCATTTATTATAAATTATCAAATGGATTGTCATATGTCACAACAGATTACCCATCTGTTGTAAATTATCAAATAGGCGTTGCCATATGTTGTAGTTGACCCTATGAGAACTCACCCTTGGTACTAGATTAACCAATTAAGGTATTAGTCTAACATATGAGGTAGTAAGAATTGGTTCAGCGCAGAGTGATCGATTGACAACTCTGGTCGGGGAAACGCAATATCGTGTCATCATGCAATTTTTAAAAGACTCAATTAAAGTTGTAGTTGACCCTATGAGAACTCACCCTTGGTCCTAGATTAATCAATTAAGGTATTAGTCTAATATATGAGGTAAGAAGAATCAGTTTATCTCAGAGTGATCGATCGTTGACTCTGGTCGGGAGGAACGTAATACTGTCTCATCATTCAATTGTCAAAAGACTCAATTGAAGTTGTAGTTGACCTTATGAGAACTCACCCCTAGTCCTAGATTAATAAATTAAGGTATTAGTCTAACAAGTTAAATCAATTGAAATTGTATAAAAATAAATGTACAACCTGTTGCAACAGATTAACCATCTGTTATAAGTTATCAAACAAATTAAGTTATTTGTTGCACAGATTACTCATCTGTTGTACATTATCAAACAAATTAAGTCATCTGCTGTGATAGATTACCCATCTATTGTAAATTATCAAATAGATTAAGTCATATATCACAATAAATTACCCATCTATTGTAAATTATCAAATAGGCGCTACCATCTGTTGTAGTTGACCCTATTAGAATTCACCCTAGTCCTAGATTTATCAATTAAGGTATTACTTGAACATATGAGGTAGTAAGAATCGGTTCATCTTAGAGTGATCGATCGACAACTCTGGTCGGGAGAAAAGCAATACCGTCTCATCATGTATTTCTGAAAGGCTCAATTGAAGTTGTAGTTGACCCTATGAGAACTCATCCCTGGTCCTAGATTAATCAATTAATGTATTAGTCTAACATATGAGGTAATAAGAATCAGTTTAGCTCAGAGTGATCGATCGACGACTCTGGTAAGGAGAAACGTAATATTATCTTATCATTCAATTATGAAAAGACTCAATTGAAGTTGTAGTTGACCCTATGAGAACTCACCCCTGATCCTAGATTAATCAATTAAGGTATTATTAAAATAAGTTAAATCATTTAAAATTGTATAAAAATAAATTTTCAACCTGTTGTAACAAATTAACCATCTGTTGTAAGTTATTAAACAGATTAAGTCATTTGTTGCAATAGATTACTCATCTGTTGTACATTATCAAATAGATTAAGTCATCTTTTATGATAGATTACCCATATGTTGTAAATTATCAAATGGATTAAGTCATATATCGCAACAGATTACCCATCTGTTGTAAATTATCAAATAGGCGTTGCCATCTGTTGTAGTTAACCCTATGAGAACTCACCCCTGGTCCTAGATTAACCAATTAAGATATTAGTCTAACATATAAGGTAGTAAGAATTGGTTAAGCTCAGAGTGATTGATCGATGACTCTGGTCGGGAGGAACACAATACCGTCTCATCATGCAATTTTTGAAAAACTCAATTGAATTTGTAGTTGATCCTATGAGAAATCACCCCTGGTCCTAGATCAATTAATTAAGGTATTAGTCTAACATATGAAATCAATTGAAATTGTATAAAAATAAATATTCAACCTATTGCAACAGATTAACCATCTATTGTAAATTATCAAAGAGATTAAGTCATTTGTTGCAACAGATTACTCATCTATTATAAATAATCAAATAGATTAAGTCATCTATTGCAATAGATTACCCATCTGTTGTAAATTATCAAATAAGTTGTAGTTAACCCTATGAGAACTCACCCTTAGTCTTAGATTAATCAATTAAGGTATTAGTTGAACATATGAGGTAGTAAGTATTGGTTCAGCTCAGAGTGATCGATTGATGACTCTGGTCGGGTGCAACATAATACCTTCTTATCATGCAATTGCCAAAAGACTCAATTGAAGTTGTAGTTGACCTTATGAGAACTTACCCCTAGTCCTAGATTAATCAATTAAGGTATTAGTCTAACATATGAACTCAATTGAAATTGTATAAAAATAAATATTTAACCTGTTGCAACAGATGTCTTTTCTGTTGGATTTAATCAAACAAATTAAGTCATCTGTTGTAACATATTATGCATTTGTTGTAAATTATCAAACAGGTGCTGCATCTGTTGCGACAGAAGATCGAGCTTTGGAAATTTTCAAACAGAATTGTTATCTGTTGCACTTAGATGTTTTAAGACCCCTTTTTAAAGCAATTTAGGTATTTTCTGTCCGAGATAAAAAAGTTAAAATACTAAAGCAGTAAAAAATATTACTTGGATAACTCAAAAATCTCCTAAGTGAGTAGTCTTATCTGGTCTTTTCAATGTCACTGTCTCCTTGTGCCCCTCTAAAGTTATTAATGAATATTTAAAATCCATCTCTAGAAAAATAATCTCTCCTTCAGTCATAAAGTAAGACGCAACTCATCTATCACTCTTCTTTATTCTCAATTCTCTTTATGTTCTTTTTTCCCTCTCTTTTCTCTCTTCTTTCGGATGAGGATCATTTCGGATCTCAACCGATCAATATCTTTTCTCGACTGAGCTGGATGTTCTGATCCCTTTGGTTTTTTCATATTGCAGGTATGGTTCACTATTTCTCTTTCCATCTCGTCTTTTTCTTTGTATGTCATTTAAATTAGATATTTACATCTATTGCTACTAATGATTTACCCATTACTAGTTTCCTATTTATTGAGAAAATTGAAGGAAAGGTGACTTTTAAGTCTTGAATGAACGAACCGTCACTACAACATTTTTGTCTTTTGGTCACACTAAATCTAGACCACACTTGTAAAGGTGGCCTATACTATTTAATATCACGCTTTTAAAGCGTAGCCTAAGCTTTTAGCTTTTGGCCACATTAATTTTTACAACGCTTAGAAAGCGTGGTCTTTAATGGTATAGGCCACACTTTATAAGCGTTGTCAAATCTTGATAGAATTGACAACTCTTATTTACACATATGGCTACACTTTTAAGTGAGGCATTATTATAATTCTAAAGACAACATTTTAAAAATGTAGCCTAAATTTTCATTACAAATTTTTCACTCTCCCTCCAAAATATTTTACTCTCCCTCCAATTAATTATTAGCCAAAAATAAATGAGTAACGAAAATATTTAATAAATATATCCATGGAAGATTTATTTCCAAAAATCGTCAAATTTCGTCTAACTTCAGCTCAACTCTATTAGCAATGAACCAATAATATAGTGAAGGTAGGAGTTTTAGTGCGTTAATTATAAGTGCTTTTTAATGAAAGATAGAATTGAGTTTTAGTAATTCTTGTTCTGCTGGAGCTATGTTGCTCTGATCTTCAAAAATGTGTAATTTTTGGAAGATCTGACAAACTCCGGGGACATTTTTGAGGATCTGACCAATGGCGCTAAAGTTTGGGCTATATGATAGTTAATTGGATTGGTTGATTCAGTATAAATATGAATTACTTCTATTCTATCTATTTTGTGATAATGTGCAATTTTTTTTTTTGTTTTTTTGTCGTCTATTGTAGATGGATTTGCAAGGATAAAAACTAGTGCAACAATTGATGCAGATACTTCTGATGAGCTTTGTTGTGGTAGTATTCCTCATAGGCTATGTGTTAGGCTCGTTCCAAACTATGTTGTAAACGTACGCTGGTGATGTTGTCTTTATGGCCCTTGTAACCATACCCAACTAGCCTGTGTTAAATCCCAATCCTCTTAATTGGTTGGACCCAAGTTTGGATGAAAAGCATCCCAAACCTGTGTCTTCTCACTCCAGTTCCAAGAAGAACACTAAGAAGTAGGTCATTTGCTAACGTTACACTTGGTCCTTCTGCAAAAAATTATAATGATGTATCAATTAAATATAGCTGGTGGTTTCGATATGAATTAAATGTTTTCTGAATCTGTTACCACCACGACTGTCCCCTCTTCACTGTAATACTTTGTAATATTTAATATTCTGTATTGATACCTGATTGTTAACCTGTAATGGTGTTCTGCATCACGTTTTGTGGGGACATCTATTTTAAAGAATTGTAGTACCGTAGATGTAGTTTACTTTCTTACGCTGTTGAAATATATGTAAACCAATTAGAACGTATAAGGAGTTTAACTAAAAAGTGACCTAGCAGATAGTATAAGGAGTTTAAATCTGTCAACTGCAGTAGGCTATCAGCCTTATATAGTTGAGCGTGAAGCTTCCCTGGAACATAGTGATTTTGTCAAGGACAGAACCTTGGATCGCAGATCATGATAGAGATGCACAGTAATATTTTAAATTGCCTTCCTCATTAGACATTTGTGTTGTGATGAATAGTTCATTCACTGGTTTATTTATCTCAAATTTGTTTCTGATATAGGAACCAGAACATTAACACAAAAAGTACAGTGACTATGCATTATTATTTTAGAATTATTTTTCTAAAAGAGATGGTGCTTAAACTAATGACCGATCCCAACTAGCTTGTCGGTTTGGATTAATGGATAGCTAATTCGATCGGTGGATTTAGTATAAATATAACTTACTTCTATTCTACCTGTTTTGTAATAATGTACAGTTTTTTCATTTGTTTTTTTGTCATCTATTTTAGATGGATTGGTAAGGACAAAAGCTAGTGGAGCAATTGATGCAGATACTTCTTGTGAGCTTTGTTGTGGTAGCATTCCTCATAGTCTATGTGTTTGGATCAATCCAAACTATGCTGTTAAGGTATGCTGGTGGTGTTGTCTTTACGACTCTTGTCACTATAGCCAACTAGCCTATCCTTAATCACAATCCTCTCATGGACCCAAGTTTGACTTAAAAGTATCCCAAACCAATGTCTGCTAACTCCGATTCCAAGAAGAAGAGCACTAAGAAGTAGGTCATTTGACTAACATTTCACTTGGTCCTACTATAGAAAGTTATTATGATGTATAAATCAAATTGGTGGTTTTTTGGTATGAGGTGAACGTTTTTTGTTCTTGGTGAATTTAGTCAATGCTATAAGAAAGATTTACTTCTGATATTGTTGTGCCATATCTCTTTTATTCCCGAGCTTTGTACGTTAACTGCCTTTTTACTTGCATGTCATCTGAAATTAACCAGTTTCTATCCAAATGCCACTTATGTTTGAAAGAAAGGCTAAGTTGCTCGGACTCTTCACATGTCTATGGGTGCTTGTTGGATCCTTCAAAAATAGTGTATTTTTGAAGGATCCGACATGGGTGCGGCAATATTTTTGGAGAGTCCTAGAAACTTAGAAGAATGGAGCTCAAGTATTACTTTTCATGTTCTGGTTAACAGCCTCTATGACAGAGATCAAAGAAATTAAGAACCAAAAGTACAAAGAGATGACACAATTTTTGCTATCGCTGCTGATTGTTGACATCCAGTAAGTCCTCATTTGGTTCTACAACTATTGACCATTATTTCTTTTTAAAGCATCATGATTGGACATACTGTTGGTGTTGTTTAGTTTTCACTAAGTTCCTTAATTTATCAAACTAATTTTTCTTGTGCATTTGTTATTTCTTCTGCATTGGATGATCTTTCCTTAAAACGAGGGTCTATGAAAAAAAACTCTCTACTTTGGTAGGTGTAAGGTATTTGTACACTCTACCCTTCCTAGATGCCACTTTGTAGGGGAGTTTTGATATATTCATAAGTCTAATCTGTTTAGTAACAAATTTTAGACTATAGATTTGAATTACATAATTTGTACTGATTATAATTCGCAAGATGGCGAGCTAGCAGGCTAATTTAGCGGTGCTGCAGTTTTAACTTTAAAGACAGATAAAAATACAGATTGTTGAGTAGTAGAGAAACATTCTGCGAATGCTAGAGAAGTCTCTGGCAAGAGAGTTAGATCTTGAGAAGAAGCTTAATGAATCTTGACAAGTTGAAGAAGAATTATAAATCTGGTTGCAGCAAGAAGCTCTCCGCATGGATGAAGAAATTAAAGATTCTTGGCAAAGGTTGTTTGAGGGAGAGAATGCTGATGAAGTCTTCTCAAGAATTTCAAAAGAACTACTGGGGGTCGACTCCAAATGGCACATTTAATCGAATGGTACTGTTCAAAGAGAAAGAGAGCCACTTATAATCTAAACATCAAGAACTGGAGAAACATTTAAAAGAAGAAAACAACTTACTAGGGAAATCTGAAAGCACTTCTAATGACCTTGTGGACAAGGTTAAATCTCTTGAAAAACTGTTGGGGGACTCTGAGTTCCAACTGTCCAGTTATATTGCATCTACGAAAAAAAGTACGAGGGACTCTGAGCATCAACTTCAGCATCCAGTTGTATCTGCCGAAGCTAGTGAAGAGAAGTAGACCATGTTGAATTCTACAACCAAAGACATGGAAGACTTGATTGAAGATCTAAAATCAAAAGTTTCAAAAGCAGAAAGTTTGATGGAGAGTGTTGAAGATAAGTGAATTATCTTTTCAAAATCTAATGCAGATCTCAGTGAAGAATTAACTTTTGCAAGGAGTAGGTTGGCATGTTTGGAGGCATCGTTATGCAAAGCTGAAGAAACGAAGAAGGTTACTGCCTGAGATATTAACTTCTGAAGTAAATTGATAACTGGTCTAATTATGCAATTGGCATTCGAAAGAGAGAGACTTGAAAACCAGGTTTGTCACTTCCTACTGACTCTCATTCCTGTTATGACTGGAATTATCTTGATAACATTTATGACTTTCCTTTTCCTCCATTATATACAGTTATTCTGAGTTTTTTTTTATCTAATTGACATGATTAATGGGATTAAGCGCTGATTGAGGACTATACCTAATTGAATACTAGTTAAACAACCTAGTTATGTCTAACAATGATATGCCATTTGGATGACATCAACATTTTTTGTCATAATATAATTTTATTCAGACTTTGGTGAAAGCTTAATAACTGCATATATTTAATGACTTCTAAAATGCAGTTGTTGTGTGTGCGCAAGTTTGTCTTATAATTGATGTGTTGTCTTTTTCCTTTTTACTTGTTTTGGCAACAATATCTGTTCATTTGGTCGAGTTTAACATGTTCTCACTCTTGATTTGGTTAAATTTTCAGGGTTTGTGACCATATAGCTCACACTATAATCATTAGAAGTATTTACTTTTAAAATATATGGATAAACCCACGCACACACTCCATGCAAACACATATTATTGTTTGACAAAGATGTGTTTTAAACTTCGTATATTCTCAAGTTTCCAATGGTCTCTACAGGTTAACAAATTCAAGTTCCATCCTTGCTATAATATTAGCACTCTTACCATTTCTAGTGGGTCCTTTCACTGAGCTAAAAACAATCAAGGTCAAGGGAAAGCCATGAAAATAGGCTAAAGTAGAGAAAGAATGTGTCAAGGGATGATTTGTTTCTAGAAAGTTCAATGACAAAATGGTTACAGTAGTTGAGCATAATCTGTTACTGGAAAAATGGTCATCTCACTATTGGAAGGTTTTATTTACTTGAGCTGGGGGTATATGGAAAGTAATCTCTCTACCTCCACGCTATAGGAGTAAGGCCTGCATAGACTTCTTGCTCCTTAGTGGATGAATGTATACCTTGAAGGATAAAATAGTAAAGGCACATCTAGTTGGGTCAGTCATCAACTTTTAAAAACTTATTAGTACTTAGCAGCTTAGATGAGTTGGAAGAAACTCCATTGGGTACTTTGTCATTTCTTTTGATTAACTGCAATTACATTTTTTATTTTCCTGATTAAATTTAAAGTGGACAAGGAAATGTGCTATATGTAAATGACATGGATAGCTTGATAGATTTTATAGCTCCGTTTATCTTGGTTTGGATGTAAGTAGTAGCTGGTCAAGTAAAAGCTACTTTGGTTTTTCTGTATCTTTCAGTAACCACTTAGATGCTTATTAAAGAACAACAGATAGGTATTCAAAGTTGTACCTGGTCATCTTACAAGGATATATATTTGTTTTAGGCATTTAAAGCCTAATCTATACATAAAAATTAGCGAACATCATTTAATAAACAACCTTATAACCTTAACGGCCACCGGTTAACCTTAAAACCTTATATTAGGAAACAACCTTATAATTATGTAGTTGGCTACTAACAATGACATCTATTTATGGTTATTACTTAGGTGATGGTGTTGTTACCAAAACACAGGCTATGAAATTCGTAGTATTCGTGTGGATAATGATGCTCTTGCTGTTTTCACCGCTGTCCAAGAGGCACGAAAAATAGTTGTTAATGAACATAAAACTATTCTAGTTGAGGTAAACTGCACTCTTTTTGAGATTGAGGCTTATTATAGTTGTGGAAGTGTCGTTAACAGCTTCTTTTATGTTCAGCAGACTCTCAGGAAGCAGGTAAATTCTGGTCACAGAAGAACTTTTTAAGTTCATTGTTGCATGTGTAGCTTTCTAGTGCAAAATTCTAAGTATTCTAGACACATATCATCGGTATATGCTACTAGAAAACATAGACAACTTGTTGTGCTAGGAACTGAGACAGACTTAAATAAACTTTCAAAAACACCTGCTCTCATTTTTTAAATTAAACACCTGCTCTCAACTTAAACTCTTAAATAAACTCTTGAAATTAAATATATGTGGCCTGCAATTGGGTCCAATTAAGTTTTGATCATGCGGCGTTTGGACCACAATCCAACAGTTGATTTTTTCTACATAATAGTGTTTTTCTTTCTTGCAGTCAAGAGTCCAGGCAAAGCAGAATGCTGGTGCGGATAAGAGACAACAATATAAAGGTCAGTGGACTTGAGTTACTCCATTTCTATACTAGGCATTAAAGGTTAGCATATTTTTATATTAGCGTTCCCATATGTTAGACATTGGTGAGATGAGACTTCTAAATGCAGTAATTCTATTTGTGGCAGTATGTTAAAGTTACGTTCATAACAAAAATGAAACAATAGCTTGGGAATATGGATCAGTTTATCTTAGGTCTATCGAAAACAACCTCGCTACCTTTGAGGGTTGGGGTAAGTTCTGCGTTCACTTTGACCTCCCCAGACCCTAGTTTATGGGAGTATACTTGGTTATTTTTTCAGGTCAAATTTTCTATTCAAATATAATAATTTTTATTTTCTGGTTCATTTTCCCATTCTTTACTTAATTATAGTTATTTTCTTATGAAATGCAGGTAAAGGTGGTTTTTAAAGAAACAATTAGGTGGATATGCTTATGTTATATACAACAACATAGTATGTTATTCAACTAGAGAAGATCATAGTTCAACTCACAAATCATCAAGGATATGAATAATAATGTATATTATGATCGAGGACGTTGGAAAGCCCAGATTAAGCATGGAGTCAGTCTATTTCTCGAAGGGAACATGATGAAAATTTATGTGTACTATAATTTTTGAGTTATTTTATCTAACATAGTGTTTTGAGACAATCTAAATAGATAATGATGTCTAATATGACTAGTGGATGTTGATAATATAATTGTATTTTTCAATCAAAATTTGTAGTAAATATTAATCGTATAAAATAGACAAGAATGCTATCCTTTAAACGTGTGGTCATTGGGAGCAGGGATATATATTGTGCGACTTATTTAGATGTGTATATGCAAATTAGCAAAGGCAACACTTTGTAAATGTTGCTTTAGAGAAGGTATTAATGGCTACACTTCAAAAGTGTGACGTTAAGAAAGTAAAGACCGCGCTTTTTAAGTATTGTTATAGAGATGCTACAAAAGGCTATGCTTCTGAAACGTGCCCAATAGTAACACAAAGGCAACATTTTTTAAGTGTTGCTGTAGAGGTGCTACAAAAGGCTGCGCTTATGAAGTGTGCCCAATACCAAAACAAAGGCAACACTTGTAAGTGTAACTTTATCAAATAAAAGTGTTGCCAATGACAAGCTACAAAGCGTGGCCTTTATACCTTAATGTCCACGCTTTTTAAGTGTAGCTGATATGGAAACACTTGAAAAGCGTGGCCATTGATCAAAGGTTACGCCTCTTTAGGCCACCCCCCAAAAAGTGTTGCCTAAAGTCCAAAAGTGTAGCCTTTGATCAAAGACCATACTTTCTGCTATTTTAGGCCACGCTTTACAAGAGTGGCCATAGGCCAAAAATGTTGTAGTTCGTTGTTTTATATCTGTTGCAAAATGCCTCATCGGTTGAACAGATGGGTAATCTGTTGCATTGAATTGGTCATCTGTTAATTCACTTAATTTTGTGTTACCCTTTTGTATAGACGGAATAACTTTTTGAAGAAATCAAACCAGTAGCAAGGTTGGTTTGATTTATTCCAACAAATGACCCATCAGTTGCAACATGTCATCCATCTGTTGTAATAGAGGCCTCATTGATTTAGCAGATGGGTAATCTATTGCATCAGATTAGTCATCTGTTGATTTGCTCAATTTTGTGTTACCCTTTTGTAATGCTCTTTTTGTTCTTCTCTTGTTTGACATCAAATGTATTTATCTTGTTTGCAGATAAAAGAAAGTGAAACTAGATCCACTTTTGCCCGATCAGCATTAAAGGCTAGAGTAAAGATGGGTTTAGAGGAATAAGCTGCTTGCAGATGGAACCACTTCATATGTGGGAGGTATGTATTACTGATCAACCTATCGTGAAAACACACATTCAGTACAATGATTTTATAAATGTTTGTTCTTTACCTATTAGGCGTTAATCCTTTAAAGAAGATATGACATTTTACAGTTAAGATTGTTAGGTTCGAACTGATAAGGCTAAGGGACCAAGTAGGTGGTGTCGATACCCTGTTATAATTTAATGATCGTTTATGCTCATGTTTTTGTGTCAAGATTGGGGAAGGTCTTAAGATTTTGGCTGCAGTATAAATATCCAATAGTGATTGGACCAGTTTTAATAACTCAATGGACTTCTTAAAAGGCCTCCGAAGCCTCGCACTACAACAAACAACGATGGAACCAATAGAAATTCCCCTGGTCCAAATTTATATGGATGGGTTGCTGGAGGATACTATTATACAATAGTAGGTGCTTGGGAGAATACCTGTGCAGGAAAGGGGAGGTTGAGAATTCCATATATCATCTCGGACCTTGTTTAAGAGGAAACATAGGGTAGGAATAAAAGTGTAGCGAAATTGACTGATGAAATTGACATGAAAAATGAAAAAAACTGGATGAGTTGCGAATGTGAAAGTGTATCCAAAAATAAAAAATCCATCAGTTATTGAAGAAAAAGAAGAATGGTCAAGAAAACTGGAGCTGGTCACTTTGCTAGAGACTGCAACTAGCGAGCGTGGCCTCAATGAAGACCAACAAAATACAGAACCAGAACTCTAAAAAAGCAGCTTCGCGAGCACGAAAGGTGGTAAGATTGTGGGTCAAAATTGAAACCTGAACCAACTACTCCTAAATTAAAAATATGGGATCAAGCCAAGATAGCAATTTCTCAAGTTAAACTTGTATCTCATGCCTCCTATTTATGGCTCTGGTCAGGTCAAATGCAGTGGAAACAACAAGGCATGGGATTTCTGCCCAACTTCAGACCTTTTTGTTTTTACTTCTATTGACCTGATCATAGCCACAAGCAGAAGGCATGACATGCAAATTAGACTTCAGAAATTAATGTGCTGGCTTCCCTTATTTTTACTTCAGGAGTTGTTGGTTCAGGTTTCAATTCTGACCGACAATCGTATCAATTTCTTGTGCTCGCGAAGTTTCTTCCTTAGAGTTCTGGTCTGCACTTTGTGAGAGTCTTCATTGAGGTCACGCTCGCTAGCTGCATTCTTGAGAAAAGTGTCTAGCTTCAGTCTTGTTGACCATTTTTATTTTTTTTCAACGACTGATGGATTTTTATATTTGGACACACTTCCACATTTGAAGCTCATCTAGTTTTTCCGATTTTCATGTCAATTTCATTGGCCAGATTCGCTAGAAGTTCCTTGCCTGCTTCCATGTGTTTCCTCTTAAATAAGTTCTGAGATGATATATGGCCTTCTCCACCTCCCCCTTCCTGCACAAGTATTTTCCCAAGCACCTTCTACTGCATAAAGTCTCCTCCAACAATCCATCCATATAAATTTGGACCAGAGGAATTTCTATTTGTTCCATCATTGTTTGCTGCAGTGCGAGGCTTCGGAGGCCTTTCAAGAAGTCCATTGCGCTATTAAAACCGGTCCAATCACTATTGGATATTTACACAGCCGCCAAAAACTTGAAGCCTTCCCCAAGATGTGCTCCGAACCACATGTGTGATGCTTTTCATGTTTATGAATGGCGAGTCTGTCAGAACTTGCGTACTTCACCGCTCTTAACCACCACTTGCAGTTTGCATTAGCACATTTGAAGCAAAAGACAATGTTCGAATTAATCACATTCTTTATTCTGAAATTTTTTTTCAAGCAAGAAATAAACAAAGTGGTAGATAGTTCATTCTTGTGCTTGAATGACATTCCAATAAAAAGTCGGTCTTGCCATCTTGAAGATTTCCAGACTGTGTCGATTGAGAAGAGCTACCCATCGTATTGGTCGCATCAACGGGCGTAGGTGTTTGATCATCATCTGAAATATTCATGTCTAGATTATCCAACCTATCATCAAAGATGTCTTGTTGTTGTTCTTCTTCTTCTATGTTATGGTTCTCATTCTCTCTCGTCTTTTCAACCACATACACCCTTAACACCGGCCTGGATGAATAACTAAGATAAGCACACAATTGAACCTGATCAGTTATCTTGAAAGGCAGTACCCTCTAATTTTCAAAGGAGCTGTACATGTAGCTGATAATGAGTTCTTTCGATTGATAATTCAGTCCACAATAACTGATGATTAAGTTCACAAAATCATAATACGAAATATTACTTTGGACTGTCATAGCTGTCGTCTTTAGCATTTCACCCTCGTTCCAACGCCATACATATCGATTGCTCTTCTCGATCCATTGACCATGACAATCCACCCCTATTGTTATTGATCCCTCCATTAGTGGTACCTAAATAAATTCATTTGTTAAAAAAAGTTAATAGTGATTTCATAGTGCCGTAAATGAATCCCAACAGATGTGTAATCAGTCGCAACATATTACTTACCTATTGGGATTCATGTTACGCTTCTGAAGCTGATTTCAAAAGACGAGTCATCTGTTGTAACAGGTGAATCATATGTTGCAACAGACTATATATCTATTGGGACTGATGTTACAGTACTGAGGAACCTTTGAAGCTGATTCCAATATATGAGTGACATGTTGCAATAGATAATTAACCTGTTGCGACAGATGACTTACCTGTTGCAACAGACGATGATATATTGGAATCGAGGTCAGGTTCTATCGCAACAAGTTACTAATATATTGCAATAGATATTTACCGTCTGTTGAAATCAAGTTTAGGTTCTGTTGCAATAGGTTAATAATCTGTTGCAATAGATATTTAACCTGTTACAATAGACAACACGTTTGTTAGAATCGAGTTCAGGTTCTGTTGCAATAGGTTAATAATCTGTTGCAACAGATATTTATCACGTTGCACCAGATAACTAATCTGTTTAAACAGATAAATCGTCTGTTGCAACAGATGATCCATCTGTTTGATTCATGTTATTGCCAATAGAACTATAAACATGAATCCAACATATCAGTCTTTCGTTGAAACAGATGTCTCATCTGTCGCAACAGATGATTTATCTGTTTAAACAAATGGCTCTTATGTTGGATTCATGATCGGATTCTATCCATTGTTGAAAAAACAACACAATAGCAGTTACCCAGATGAAAAATTCAACTAAAAATCATAATTTGACTTACCAAAGTCTCCTATGAAGTAATGCCAAAGTGGAAAGTGATGTACGAAACAAAATTTGACCTAAGAAATTGATCAAATAGCAACAGTAGCGGTAACAACAACAACAACAAAAAATGGTCAACAAGAAGAAAATGATAATGAAGTAGAAGATGATGATAATGAAGTAGGAATTGGTGAATAAAGCAGCAACAACAATAAACAAAAAAAATCGCTAAGAGAGAGAAGACAACAATGGATGAAAACACAGAGAAAGGCGCCTTCTTTTTTTCTCCGTTTCCCGTTATATTAGGTAAACATTTGAACCAAAGTGTAAATTTAAAAACTTCTGGACTATTCTCAAACTTACCAAACTTTCTTAATCCATAATAAAGTAATTGTCCCCCTCTTCCCCCCCCCCTCGAATAATTAAAGACTTGTATCACCTACACCTCATTTTAAAACACTTTTGTCACCTACAACTCAAAGCCCCTACTTAGATACTCTCTACTTTTATATGTTTGTGTAAATTTAGCCTTTCGAAAATTATGTTTTTGTCACGAGTTAAAACACAAGTCATGACGACACTATCTCACTCAGCACACGATAGCTAAGCCAACTTATTGCTAAAACAATAATAATTAACTATTCGAAAGAAGTAAAATACAAATAAGATCGAACACTGAAAGCGCATAATTCAAAATGAAAAGAAGTATGTAAATCAAAGATTAACTCAAAATCTGAAAATCACACAGTACAAACTTCTAAAAGTAAGAAATACAACTGGAAGTCTTAAATACCTCGACACAAGAGTAGATAACATAAATGAACCAAAGAGGTCCACCAGTCATTCTTTAAAAGAAATACAATAACTTTTCCTCATAGCTACCAAAGAACCTGTTTGGATTAACTTCTGGCTTTGACTTATAAATCAAAAGTCATAACTTCTGGCTTTGACTTATAAATCAAAAGTCATAAGTTAGAAATTCTAATATTTTTTATTTTAAGTAAATAACAAAATTACTTTAAAACACTTGATATAAGTCAATCAAAACAGGTATATAAATTTTTAAACTCCACAAAAATACTTGAGACCAACTCCCTTTTTGGAACCTGACAAAACATAGGCATAATAATCAAGAAATTTAAAAGGCTTGAAGAGTAAAGGATGTTCTTCATCCACTAATTCTTTTGGGGCCTCCACAGTATGAACTGGATTTGGTGATGAAAACAATTGAATCGACAATCTATCAGTCTCCAGACATACCTACCTTGTGGAGAGCAGCGGATATTCTACCATTTGTCCATTCCTGTAAAAATTTACATTATCAGTAAGACAAAATTTAAATTACATACAATGTTAGTATTCAGTAATGGCCTCAGGATTTAGGGGCTGTGGGTGTTCAAGAGGTTCAAACACATATATAGATGTTCAAAGTCTCTAAAGTTTCGCCTGGAATTAAAACATCCAGGTATCTTCTTGATTTATTGAGTGTTTTTTTAAATCCTCAACCAAATTTATACATTTTTTGTATAATTATATGTAGTATGCCTTGAATTTAATGAATGCCGGAGCATCACGAAATTGGCCATTGGTCCACCCCTGTTAGTACTATAATAAAAAAAAGTCTTTACGTTTTTAGTGAATTTTAATAGGTGACATTAGACAATCCAATCTAAATACTAGTAGTCGCTTCCATTGCTCAAATCCTTAACTAAGTATTAGTGGTTGTAAAACATCTTTACGCATACAGTGAATTTTAGTAAGTGACATTAGGCAGTCCAATCTACTTCCAGTATTAGTGGTCACTTCCATTGCTCAAACTCTTGACCTATGTATTAGTGGTTGTAAAGAATCTTTACGCATACGGTGAATTTTAATAAGTGACTTTAGATGGTCCAATCTAATCCTAATATTAGTAGTCGCTTCCACGGCTCAACCTCTTGACCTAAGTATTAGTGGTTGCTTTCACAGCTCAAACTCTTGACCTATAGGTCGCCCACAGAGACTTGTACCGTTGCTCTAAAATTTTCCTCCTATTCAAGGCCACATAATTAAACAAGAAAAAATTACCTTGAAGGAATCTGATGATAAAACTACATAGGAATTTGGTAAAGTAGTATTGAAGTCAATCCACTCTCCATTTTTGTTCAATTGCAATCCATTTTGATCTTGTGTAATAATGGTCAAGTAGCTACCATCTGTGTGAGGGCCTAATCCTGGTATTTTCCCATCATCACCTTGAATTGCCTTATAATTTGTGAACCTCAACAAGTAAGAATTTCCATCCAAGAATTCATCAATGTAATTTTGTAGCCCAAGACTTTCCAAAACCATCTTTTTTACCATTTCATCCAATTCCATAAGTGGCTTGTAGTAGGACTTTACCACATTGCTGCCAAAAAATAAACATACATAATTTGTAGAAATAGTAAAGCAATATTGTGATACTACTAAAAAGGATAGTCCGGTACATTAAACCTCCCGCTATGCGCAGGGTAGGAGAAGGGTCCATCACAAGGGTGTATTGTATGCAACCTTATTTTACATTTCTGCCAGAGGCTCTTTCAAAGGCTTGAACCCATGACCTCCTAGTCACATGACAATAACTTTACCAGTTACTTTAAGGCTCCCCTTCAAAAAGGTGCAGCCCGGTGCATTAAAGCTCCCACTATGCATAGGGTGCAGAGAAAGACCCCACCACAAGGGTGTATTGTACTTAGTCTTACCATGCATTTCTGTCATAGATTGTTTCCAAGACTTGAATCCTATCAACAATTCAAAAACAACCAATCTACCTCTACGAGGTGGCAAGAAGGTCGACGTGCATTTCACCTTTCCCAAATTTCACTTGTGAAATTATGCTGTGATGTTGTTGTAGCAATACTACCAACAATAAATTGTGATTCAATTTCAAACAAGTTAGAATTGGTTTATGAATCCATCCTCAGGTAGGGTGGTATATATCCCTATTCCCTCACCTGCCCCACCTTCACCCCTACCTCACCCTTGCCCCCCACTCCACCACTACACTCATCATCCTATATCTATTACTTTCATTGTTGGATGATATTTTTACTTGCATACGAACACAAGAAAATACGTAATAAATCACTAAAATATTTTCTTATAAAACATTTGGCAGGAGGAAAACTTCAGTTTATATTACTACCTCAGATGAAATAGAGAGTTGTTTTCGATAGACTTTTGGCTCATAACAGATAACAGTATAACAGACGAAAAATATACATATATATAAATAATTAATGAAAAATGACTTTCGTCATACCAAACAGTTGCAATTAAAAGAAGCTAGGCATACCATATGTTAGGTTCTTTTCCATAAGGCCAAAAGGTATTAGCAAAAGTTTCAGCACTATTTGGGAGTAGCAAATCAGCACATCTTACACTATTATGGATTGGTAAACTTGGGATTTGCTTGTCATGAATATGATAAGGTTTCTCTCTATATTCTTTCAATTTGGACAATGGAAGATCACATACTTCTTTTAAAGTATCAAACATAGCCTCTTTAATATCATTTGGAACTTTATCATATATTGCTACAAAACAACCAAATTCTTTTAAGGCTTCAAAAAATTTAATTTTTGTGGATTCCCACAATTGAGTGTTTGGTTTTAGGTCTTGATGATTGCAAAAATCTATAGTGGGAATTTCAACTTTGGTTGATGCCATTTGATAGAAATAAAAAGGAGGAAGATTTTAACAATGTGAAAATTTAAAGAGGGATTGGAGACTATATTGACAAATAAATTAGTACTCCCTCTCTACCTACCGTAGTACTCTTTCATTATTGACTAGATATATCTAAAGATATAAATATAATAAATAATAGAGATAATTTTATTATATTTTTTTATTTTAAAATAATTAAATTATTGAAGTATGACCTACACTTTAAGAAAAAAAATTTCGGACATAAATTATAGGTTACTTTCCACTATTACCTTTTTAATTATTTTTCAGTTACTCTCCTAGAAAATGTGAAGTACCTGAAAACATCGTCAAATAAAAGAACAAAATTAAAATAAATTTTCAACATGTCTCTTGAAGAATGAACAATTCATTTATTTTAGATATTAAAAAATAGATCAATAATTCATTTATTTTGAAATAGAGGGAGTAGTATTCTTTGAATATAATAAATTTAATTCTTTAAAAAATGCATTGAGTAAGGAATAGTATTTAATATCAAAATAAAATAGACCCCAATAAATAAATTATCAATTGATTTTTCAAAATAAATAAATATTATTGATTATTTACTTTCAATAATATTGATAAGTAAAAATGAACAAGAATGTGTTATTCGCCGTATAAATTTCTATTTTAAAATATAGAATTAATTATATTGTTGATCGTAGAATCTTGGGGGACATTAAAAATATCAACTTCGTGCGTCGTGACTAGGGGTGTACAAACCGAATCATTAAGTCAAACCGAACCGATGAATCAAACCAAACCGAGGAAAAAAAACCTACTTTTGGTTTGGTTTGATTGGTTTGGTGTTAAAAAAAAAATCGATCATTCTTGGTTTGGTTTGGTATTAGCAAAAATAAAATCAAACCGAACCGACATGATACATTTATAATTTTAATTTTTTATACATAAAAAATATTACTTATAATCTACTTTCTAATTACTTTTATAACTTTTTTATATTCAGAAAATAGATATATATTCTTGGGCCTTTAGTTATAATATTTAAGGAAAAGGACATGAATTGACTATTTTAAAAAGAAATGACCCACACTATGAAAATATGGACAATTGGAGTCAGTCGGCCCAATTTATTTCCTTTTTTTAGCCACTTGGCCCAAAAGCACTCTCCTTACACAATTAAGGAAATTAAATGCTCTTTATAGTTGTTACTCTTAAATCACTTTTCTTTTCTAAATATACTTTCTCAAATCTTCTTTTTTTCTCCTCTATTATCCATCGATCAATCTACTGTATTTTATGATCAATATCAAAAATTGATTTGTTATTTCTTGCATTGGAGCATTGAAAACTATGGACATGAAGCAAAAAATAGGAAATAAAGGAAAGTTAAAATTAATGGGTAAAGCGGTCAATTTTGACCTCAAATTTGTTGTTAATAATGATTATTTTACAGAATCATTACATACAGGTTTGTACTTGAAGCAATGTCATAGTTCTTTAAACTTGAAGAAGAAAAAAATAAAATAATGAGGTCTCAAGGTAAGAGAAAGCCATGTCTTGGTCCATGTTCTTCTCAGAGGCTGATTCAATCATGGTGATTCGGAGATGTTCTTCTTAGAGGATGACTCAATCACGGTGAGTCGGAGATATTTTGATGCATGTAAAGATAAAAAAAAAGAATATGCCAATAGATACTCTTTTATACCAAATTGATACACATTTTTTAAAAGAGAGAAGGGGAACCTTTGCATGCATATACAGTCTCTATACCCAATTGATACACTTTTATGTCAGTTTGATACACTTTTATACCACATTGATACACTTTTTTTAAAAAAAGAGAAGGGGAACCTATGGATGCATATACAGTATTTATACCCATTTAATACATTTTTATGTCACATTGATACACTTTTATACTACATTGATATACTTTTTTAAAAAGGGAGAGGGAATTCTTCGCATGCATATGCAATCCCTATACTCAGTTGATACTCTTTTATACCACATTGATACACTTAAATTCAACATCAGATATCCACTGACCTCCGTATTTTATC
The DNA here is from genome assembly GCA_030864225.1 of Capsicum baccatum var. pendulum. NCBI lineage: Eukaryota > Viridiplantae > Streptophyta > Magnoliopsida > Solanales > Solanaceae > Capsicum > Capsicum baccatum. The sequence continues at coordinate 272,143,748 of CM061550.1, forward strand.
ATTATTGAAACTAAAACTGAAGTTGAAGCCATTATTTTGTATCAATTTTGAGCAAATTTATAATGGAAAAAAATTATAGAAAGCTAATTGAATGCAGATTTTTGGAGATTTTATACAAAATTTATGGAATAAGAAAGATTAATTGAAGTATCGAAAAAGGCAAAAGAATGGAAGTTTGGGAGTTTGAATGGAAAGGAAATTGTGAATGAAAAGGAAAGAAAGAAAGAGAAAGTTACTTTAACGACATTTTCGATTATGTTTAAGCGTATGACAGTGAAGGTTAGCTAGTGAAATTAGTTTATGGCTATTTATAGGGTATTTAATTTGAGTGCTATTTTTATGATATTATTTTAGTTTTAGGTGTTATTGATGTCCTTTCCCCTAATATTTATCCATTAGTAACAGATTAATAAAACCCAATATTAATATATAAACCTATAACTCTTCAATTGCTTCACTTTGCATTTTACTTTTCAAGTTTTCAGAGAGTTCTCATTATTTCCTCATCTTACTTTCATCTTACTGTTTCTCATTCTCCTCATTCGTCAAGTTTTGATTTAAGTTTGTTTCTCTTCTTTCTCTTTTTTCTTGTGGAATTATGTTATAATTAATTATTTTATGGAGTTAAATTTTTAATAAGTTGTCTCCAATTCTTCATTCTTCTTTATGCTCACATTTTATGTGAAGAAAACTTTCAGACAAGCTATTGTGACTAGTGACTTACAAATTGAACCACTGAGTATCCACATAATATTACTTTGAGAGATAGTAGTTTAAACGTCTTAGTAATTTGCCAACTTAATTTTAATTGGAACTACTCTATGACCATTTTTTTTTAATCTTTTTAGTGAAAACATTTAATTTTTTCTTCAATCACATTATAATTGTAAAAAAATCTAGAAAAAAAACCAAAAAACCGAAAAAATCCGATTAAAACCAAAATATAAAAACCGATTGTATATTGGTTTGATTTGGTTTATAGATTTGGAAAACCAACATTGTTGGTTTGGTTATATTTTAATGTAAAACCGAACCAACCTGACCTATGTACACCCCTAGTCCTGACAATCACAAAACCAATTAAATATTGCTTATTACTCCCTCTGCTTCATTTTAGTTGTTCTCTTTATAAAAATATTTGTTTTAATTTAGTTGTTCTTTTAATAAAATCGAGAGTATTTTGTTATGTTCTTTCAATACTATCCTCAATATTAAAGGACTAAATAAAATATATTTACTCAAATTTATATTTTCAAAGCATAACTAATAAGGCTAATTTAATAAAATAAACTCATAATAAATATTTTCTTAAGGAGAGTGCCAAATCAAAAAAGATCAACTATTTTAAAACGGAGGGAGTATAAATCTTCAGAACTAAATTAGTAAATGTGGAAGTTTGACTTTTGAGTGTTTTTTTTTTCTCAAATGTTTTTTCATTTAGGTCTTACTATTCCTTTCCTTCAATAATATTTGTTCATAATTGGTTTGATATATATATATTAAAAAATAATAATTAATAAAGATTATTTTATTATATATTTTAAATAGAATAATATATATATATATATATATATATATATATATATATATTATAAGATAAGTGGTTTCGACCACCTCATGTAGTTACCAAAAAATTTCTCCACTCTCACTTAATTACATATCTTGTCCCAATATATAATAATTTTATTGTTTCATCATAATGGTGTAAATATTTAATATATTCTATTAATTTATATTAATTAACTATAACTACATATTGGAAGTAATTTTTTTTTATTTAACTGGTTATTATGTTCAAAACTAATTTGTTACCACAAATCACAATTGTAGACACGTAATTTTGTCCCTCCAAAAGAGTATTTTTTACATTATTACCTTTTCCTATCGTGTACCCTCAACCATGTAATTATTCCTCCATAAAATGACAAAAATAACAACCCTTAACAATTTTTACCTTATTTTAATCATATCCTAACAACGTTTCCAATTAAAAATAGACACCTCACCACCCTACCCCTACTTACGTGCACCCCTACCCCACTACCCCATCCTAATAAACACATAGACCACAATGGAAAGAAAGAGGAGAGCATCTTCAGGAGGGGCCCACCACCAATAAATTGATACTATCACCATACATACATACACACAAAACTGATAAAGGAGAGGGGACCCATGAATTTTTGGATGGATCTTCCATTTCTACTCATAGAAGCATACAATTCCAGAGACACTAGAGAAAAGACACAGTTCAAGCTTCCATCGTCCCTGGTCACCATAGACACACCACTGCCATACACACACATATATTAATTCACGCACAACTCATCTGAAACACACACACACACACAACATGGGATACACACACTCATCTGATCAAGAGAGAGAAATTAGGCAAAATTGAGGAAATCGAGAGAGAGAGCAAGAGATCGATCAAGAAGATAGGGTGAAATCGAGTGAGACAACTAGTTTCTCAGGTGGCTGGTCACTGTTTCAGTGTTTTGGTTCATCGAAAAAATGTCAAGGCTCCCAAAAACTCATCGAAGCTTATTTATCATCGTCGAACTTGACAATTGGACCGATTTCATGAAATTTTGTACTCGTTATTGATTTAGGGTTCAGGTTCTATTTGCCTCATTCGATTTGTCGCAATCTGTTTCGGATCTTAATTTTTTATTTGAGTTGTGGGTTCGTTGATTGAGGTTCTACTCGGGATATTCGGACGCGGTCTTCGTTTTTTCATTCGATTAATATTGGAGTTTGAAAGCTACGAATCGAGGTTCAATTCTATTCTCTCTCTTTTATATTTCATTATTCATGATATTTAGTGCATTGAATGAAATATTATGTGTTGGTTGATCTTTGTTGGCGATGAATGATTGTTGGTTCAATTCGTTGTTTGGTTATAAATTGTGTAATAAAATGATATCTCATTGAGAATTGAAATTGATTGTTTGGGGTAGATGGAGAAATTGATAAACGGGCGAATTTAGATTAATTTTTATTTATTGTTGTTTAATTCAGAATAAGCATGAATCTTATCGAAATGGATAGGCTAAAGTTTAGGTTTGGGGTAGACAAATTTAGGAATGATGTTTGATTGAATGCGTGGAATGTTGAATGTGTTGAAAACTTTTCTAGTTTATCTCATGAAATTGAAATTGTATTCATTTGCCGGGATGCCCTGAAAGAATTGTACTTATTCTCCGGGAAATGCCTTGAAGTATCATTTACTTAAAGACGACACACGGTCAAGGCTCGGAGTGTCGGGTGGAGTTTAGTTCAAGAGTAGTTTAGGATTAGTTTTGAATAGAATAGGTTTACATTTTCGCATTTTTCATTTTTCGGAACTGTATAATTGGACTGGATACTAAATTTGGATTGTTTTGTATTGTTTGTTTAATTAATTATTTTGCGTGCTTTGTGTGGTGTGTACATTCATAGTGTCAGATTAGCCGATATGCTCTACCAAGCGACTGTGGTCAAACCACAGGATCGAGGAGTGCCTAACACCTTCCCCTCGGTCAACAGATTTTCTTAACCGGAATCTCTGTTCACGGATCAGTTTAAAAAAGTCAAAAATAGTTTTGAAAAGGGATTTTCAAAGGTGACTTGGCACACCTGATTATGTCAAGTGGCGACTTTGAGTTTTGAATGTAAATAATCCTTTTCGAAACATGTAATCTACATTTTTGGCACTTTACTGATAAAAATCCTTTCGAAACTTAAAATCTAATTTTTTTCTTGGAGTTAAAAGAAGAGGGTGTGACAGCTTTGACGACTCTGCTGGGAATTTTTCAGAATTCGAGCTTATTTTGGAGTTGTATCGGCTTAGTTTGGCACTATAGGTGTATAGATATTTTGTTTGTGTTGTTTTGTGTTATTGTTTATCATTGTTGAGTGTCTACGTGCTCTTTGTTTACAGTGTTTACTTTATGTGTTACCACTTTATATCTTGCATCATGTGCATAACCCGAGTCTTTCTTTCTACAACAAGTCTGTAGTACACGTGTGTACACGACCTATAGTTGATTCACCATTATTTTAGGAGGGGGAGCCTTTGAGTTGTATGAAGTAGGTGGACAGCTAAAGCAATCCACTATCGACCAAACGCTCCCTCGAATATCCTTGTTAGTGGACCCTAGCGTAGGTCAGCCTTTAGGTCATGTTTATTTGCATCATATTGAGATCTAGCGGGACCCACGTGGCCCTTTGTAGGAGACTCACCTCTAAAGTATCCCTACGTGCTAAATGTTACATCTTTGACGATAACGTGGCTATTTGACGGACTGATTTGGGGAAAACATGTGTTAGAAGTAAAGTGCGTAGGCAAGAAATGTTGAAAAAAAAATAGAAAAAAAGTGAGTCGAAAAGAAAAAAAGAGTTTCGTAAGTTTTTAGAGTTCTTTATGGCTTTTGATTTTTCTTTCACAATCTCAAAATTCAAAAATATTTTTTTTTACCTTTCGCATTCATTTTCTCAAAAACATCAAAAAGAGTTTCCTTTACCATGCATTCACAATTCAAAAATTCTAAAAAAGATTTTTCATTCATATGAATTTTTATAAAAGAAAAATTCAAAAAAAAAAGTAGAAGTTTTGTACATTTTATATAACGAAAATTTCAAAAAGATTTTTCTTTCATAGTCGTTGGTGTCAGTTTTGTATGATGTGTCTAATTGAAAACCCAAAAAATATTTTATTTTCATCGTCCGTCTGTAATCGCGTCTCTCAAGTCAAGTCTTAGTTTGTTTTAATCCTTAATTGTCCAACCTGGACGAACTACGCACCCCTAATTCTCCTCTCTCGGGAGTGAGATACGTAGGCAACCTATTGTTGGTTTGGGGATCTTATTTAAAAAATTCAAAAAGATTTTCTTCACTCTTTATTAGAGTTGGTGTCATATACTTCTTTAAAAGAAAACTGCAAAAAGATTTTCCTTTAATAGTTTCAAGTTTCATTTTCGTATGAAATTCAACATTGAAAACCCAAAAAGATTTCTCTTTGGTAATCATAGATGTCATTTTGTATAGGGATGTTAAAGCTGAAAAATTCAAAAAGATTTTCGTCAATTCTTTTGACAATTTGTTATTTTCTTTTCTTTTTAAAGTTTCAAGTAAAAGAAAAAAAAGGAAAAAGAGTTTAATTGGTCATTTTGGCAAGACTTCACGAAATACGCAAACTTGATTCTCCTCTTTCGGGGGTGAGATACGTAGGCGACCCTCTTGGGTTCGGTGACCTTTTAAAAAAGAAAAAAACAAAAAAAAACAAAAAGGATTTTGAAAAAAAGTGTTGAATTCTAACGCATTTGCTATCTTTTGTTCAGTTAGTTTGAGGTGGTTGGTTTGTGGCATTTTGGCTGGTCCTCCATGTTGCACCAAGTCACAGAAAAGGTTACGGCCAACAAGGATACCAATTTTGTTGTCACTAATAAGATAGGGAGTTCGGAAAATGAGAATTTAAGAGCTAATGAAGTGATTCAAAAATTGAGGCAACAAATGATAGAATTGCATCGAGATTGGGCTAATGGGTTGCCACCTCCTCTATTTCCCACTGATAATCTGGAATATCTTTCTACCTTGCCTCCCGTGTCACATGCACAATTTCCCATTTTTGTTGATATGGCACAATATGCATCAGGATCGACTCCGGGGCAACAATATCCAACCACTTCCAATGTTCATTTCCTCACTCCCCAATCCAAGACTACCACATACTTGGCACCACCTGCTGTTCATGCTTTTGCGGTGCCACCCCCACCTGAAGCTCCTACTTTTGATGTTCATCCATAAGTTGTGCCTCCCTACTCTACAAGAGAGCCTGCATTGGATATTACTGTGGATCAGCATTACACTTCCGAGCCCACACTCAAGTTGACTGGTATTTACGGTAACACTCACCCACCTGAATTTTCTCCTAACACTGAGAAGCCTGTTATGACAAAAGAACAAGAGGAAATGATCAGAAAATTGAGAATTTTAGAACTGGCTATGAAGAAATTATAAGGACTTGAGGGTTACAAAAGTGTCTCATATAAAGATCTGTGCATGTTTCTAGGGGTTCATCTTCCTTTTGGTTTTAAAATGCCAAAGTTTGAGAAGTATGATGGACATGGCGATCCTATAGCACATTTGATACGTTATTGCAACCCACTAAGGGGTGCTGGGGGGAAGGAAAAATTACTCATGGCATATTTCAGTGAGAGTCTTTCAGGCCTAGCTTCGGAATGGTTTGTTGACCAAGACATCGACAAGTGGATTAATTGGGATGACCTAGCTAATGAATTTGTGCGACAATTCCAATACAATGTGGAGTTGATTCCTGATGAGAAATTCCTAACTAACATGAAGAAAAAGAGTACTGAGACTTTCAGAGAGTATGCGATTAGATGGCGTGAACAAGCTGCTAGGGTGAAACTGTTAATGAAGGAAAGTAAGATAGTGGAGCTATTTATTCAAGCGCAGGATGAAACATATTAACAATACTCGTTACCTGCATTAGGCAAGCCATTTATTGAGGTCCTCAAAATGGGGGAGATGATAGAGGATGGAATTAAGACTGGTCTCATTGTGAGTTTTGCAATATTGAAAGTGACTACTCAAGCAATTCAAATAGGTTCGGAAAGTTTTGGAGGGAAGAAGTATGAAGAAGATGTATTTGCCATTGTAGTTGGACAACAGGCACGGGAAAGAGGACCACACCATCGTTACCCACAGGCTCAAACCCAAGCTTATGCCTAAGCTCCACAAAATATTTCCCAAAATCTATTATACTGTATTCCCCCACCTACATATCTAATATACAATGCAAAACCCTATGGTCAATTCCCTTCTTACCCACAATGGCGTGCACCATCTCTTCAGAGTCATCCTCAAACTCCAAAAACATATCAAAGCCCTTCTAGGTCCGATTTTTGATCCAAGCCAAACAATGAAATAAGGCAAAAGTTAAGAGATAGCTTCACACCAATTGGAGAGTTGTACGCCAGTTTATTCCAGAGATTGGTACATCGGGGCATGATCAATCCTCTCCTTGGGTATACTCCTGACCCACATTCAAGAAGTTTTGATGCTAATGTACGATGTGCATATCATTCTGATGTTCAGGGTCACAGTATTGAAGATTGCCATTTTCTGAAAAGAGAAATAGAAAAGATGATTCAAGATAAATCAATTATGGTGCAGACCATTGACAGTGAGGAAAGCTCTAGTCATGCTGATATGCAAACCAGTGGCTAAGATGTTAGGCTGAGCAATTGAGAAGTCACCCCTCTCCCTACTATGAAGAGGTCTAGTAGTGTGTTTTATTTTATTTTCTGTTGTCCGAATTATTTCAGGGTGGTAGTTCGGGATCTATCTTGTTTTGTCCCTTTGTCGTTATGTTCAAACCCTTTTATGTCTCATTTTAATTAAATAGAGTGTCCCCTTTTTCTTTGTGTTTTAAATTTGTGTTGTTTGTTTGTTTTCTTTACATAACACATTTTATGATGACTTTAGTGATATGACATGCTTTCAGAATTTTTAGCCAGATCTTAAAATCCAGTTTAAGCATGAACATTGAATCAGAGAGTTAAAGTTAGAAAAAGAGACCATCTGAGAAAATAGATAGAGTGCTGGGGCATTTGGTGATCAAGTTGAAGCCTTCTTTGAAAATTAAGGCAATTATTTTGAGAATCGTGAGAATAACTTGGTCATCAATTGAAAGACATATCTCAATTAGGTCAAATAGTGAATGTCCAATCCTATGTCAAAATGAACAGAAAGAAAATCAACTCCACAAAGTCATGAGTTCTTCAGCATGAGGAATGTACTACGAAAGTGGAGTTGTATGTTTGACAAGGGTAGAAGAAGAATTGGCACACATGCTCAGTTGAAGTTAGTGTTGTTAAAGTGTCACGGATGATCTAAAGTATCACAAATGATCTTTATCTTTTATTTCATATTGCATGATATGTACTTACATTTTCAAGGATTGATATGATAAAGACATTTCATTATGCTATCCAAGCATTGTGTCATCCTTTGTTTACCCCATTTGAGCCTATTTCTATTTTCTTTCATACCCCTCTTTTGGAATCAAGATAGAGTCAGTAAAATTCAAAAGAAAAGTATCGAGCAAAAGAATAGAGTCAGAAAGTTTCAAAAAAAAAAAATAAGAGAAGAGAGAAAAAATGTGTTCAAAAAGAGAAAAAAAAAGTGGCAAGAAAAGAGTCGAAAAAAATTCCAAAGAGAAAAGAGAAAAAAAAAAGAAACAAAAATCAGAATCAATCAAAAGAACAAACTGCCAGAACTACGCGTGACCTGATTCTCCTCTATCGGGGGTGAGATACGTAGGCTGCCCTACTCTGGCTCGGTCCAACCAAATAAATGTTTAGGGGAACTACTTGTCTTCCTCAGCATAAGAAAGCAAAAGAGAAATAAAAATGAGAGAGTCTTATTGGTGAAAACCCTCACGGGCATCGTAAGATGATGGTAAATTGAGAGAGAAAAAAATAAGAGAGTCTTATCAGTGAAAACTCTCATAAGCACCGTAAGACGACTGTGAGTTGAGATAAATGAAGATAAAAGAGTCTCATTAGTGAAAAACTCTCACGGACGCCATAGAAATATGGTGAGCTGAGAGAAAAAAATGAGAGAGGCTTATTGTCAAAAACCCTTCAAGGCGCCACTAGCCGAATGAGGTCTCCGAATGCACTGGGCCCAAGGGAGTAACTTAGTTTCGGGGCCATTAACTCAAGAACAACTGTTAGAAAGTTTGGATGAAAAGATCAGGCAACTTAATCCAAAATGCATGGCATAATCATTAGAGTTGACTGTCACATTTAGATAAATTTTTACTTCTTTGTTTCAAATGAGGACATTCATTGTTTTTTCTTTCTTTTTTATTTTTATTTTCTTTAGTCAGTTGTCCAAATAAAAATCATTATCATTTTTTCTCTTGTTTTTGAGTCAAGTCCATGTCAAAATAAGTAGAAAACATTTCAAAATTGGCTACCAGCTTCTTCAACTGCACAAAGCAAGACAAAAGGCTAACACATGAAAGATACATGATTGTGAGCCGAAATAAGGCATGCAAAAAATTTTGTCAACAGACAAGTCTAGGAACTTATGGAAATATCAAGGTTCAAAGGGCTTATCTAAGAAGCATGGCAAAGCAGAAATACTGTGTTTGTTTCAGAGTCACTCTTAATAATCCGAGTTCGGATCAATGATGCAGCGAGTCAATGACATATGCTAATGGTTGAAAGCAAGATTAACGTGACAGGGACAAAAGCGATTTCCATGAAAGCCAAATTCACAAACTAGCCACCATGTTTTTAAACTAACAAGTTTTCTTTGTATGAAATACGAACACATGCTACCTTCGAATCAAGGATTTCAAAGCCTAAACATCAAAGGCCGTAATATTTTCACTTCTACAAATACAAGAGGTAATGTTGTTGCACAGGTTTGTTAATCAAAACCATGGTAAAACTCATCATCCAATATCTCTTGGAGACACACTTTCTTGTTTGGATAATTCAAGAGACATTTGTAAGGAGATGTACTTCATTGTTTGGGTAATTCAAGTGACGTTTTTAAGGAGACACACTTCCTTGTTTGGTAATTCAAGTAACATTTATAAGGAGACACACTTCCTTGTTTGGTAATTCAAGTTATATTTGTAAAGAGACGCACTTCCTTGTTTGGTAATTCAAGCAACATTTATAAGGAGACACACTTCCTTATTTGGGTAATTCAAGTGACATTTGTAAGGAGACACACTTCCTTGTTTGGTAATTCAAGCAATATTTATAAGGAGACATATTTCCTTATTTGGTAATTCAATATTTGTAAGGAGACGTGCTTCCTTGTTTGTTAATTCAAGAAACATTTGTAAGGAAACACACTTCCTTATTTGGGTAATTCAAGCAACATTTGTAAGGGGACACATTTTCTTGTTTGGACCATTCAAGCAACATTTGTAAGGAGACATACTTCCTTATTTTGGTAATTCAAGCGACATTTGTAAGGAGATGCACTTCCTTGTGTAGGTAATTCAAGTGACATTTATGAGGAGACACACTTCCTTATTTGGGCAATTCAAGTGACATTTGTGAGGAAACGCACTTCCTTGTTTGGGCAATTCAAGTGACATTGGTGAGGAGACACACTTCCTTGTTTGGGAAATTCAAGCGGCATTTATGAGAAGACGTACTTACTTGTTTGTTTAATTCAAACGGCATTAGTAAGGAGACGCATTTCCTTGTTTGGTAATTCGAGCAACATTTGTAAGGAGACGCACTTTCTTGTTTGGTTAATTAATGAAACATTTGTAAGGAGATGCACTTCCTTGTTTGGTTAATTTAAGAAACATTTGTGATGAGACGCACTTCCTTGTTTAGTTAATTCAAGCAACATTTGAAAGGAGACGCACTTCCTTGCTTGGGCAATTCGAGCAACATTAGTAAGGAGACACACTTCGTTGTTTGAGTAATTCAAGCGGTATTGGTAAGGAGACACACTTCCTTATTTTGGTAATTTAAGCGGAATTGGTAAGGAAATGCACTTCCTTGTTTTGATAATTCAAGCAACATTGGTAAGGATACACACTTCTTTGTTTGAGTAATTCAAGCAGCATTGATAAGGAGACACACTTTCTTATTTTGTTAATTCAAGCTGCATTGGTAAGGAAATGCACTTCCTTATTTTGATAATTCAAGCAACATTAGTGAGGAGATGCACTTCTTTGATGGGGTAATTCGAACTTTGCTTGTTTGGGTAATGCACTTCCTAACATAAGTCTTGATGCCTAGTAGATGTACCTCCTAGTCGAGTCAGTCCCCTTGATTTCTAGAAAATACACTTTCTAGTCGAGTTATTGCACTTAATCCTTAGGAGACGCACTTCCTTGCTAGTTTTCATTTGTCAGGTGACACACTTGTTTTAACTTAGACATGTATCTCTAGAAGACACACTTTCTAGTTAGAATACCTCACTTTAATTCTTAGGAGACTCACTTCCTAGTCTTGGTTATTCAATTTTACTCTCAATAGATGGATTTCTTGGTCAGAGTCTTGATTCATCATTGCAACATGCAAGTGGGTATGATGTGACTTTTCCAAAAGTCTTCTGATGATAAACTGGGGCAAAAACTCAATTTCTGTTTTTGAAACTTTACTTTTCTGGCAAACAGAATTTCTCTTTACAATAATTTTTGTTTGGGATAATTTTCTTTCTAGTTTTGATGTGATTTCAGGTGCCCGCCTGAAGAACAGGGCGAATAAATAAAAAGTCAAACAACAAGGTGAAGAAGTTGAAAGTCAAGCAACAAGGTGAAGAGGTTGAAAGTCAAACAATAAGGTGAAGAGTTTGAAAGTCAAACAGTAAGGTGAAGAATTTGAAATTCAAGCAACAAGGTGAAGAAATTGAAAATAAACAAATTAAAAACTAGCAAGTCAGGAGCCCGCCTGAAGAGTAAGGTGATGAAACTCAAGTCAAGAGTCCAAAAGAAGTTGCGTAGATAGGATTTTGTAACTTCATTTATATTTTAACGTGTAATTTTCATTTTGATGTAATGACAGAGCCGTGGATCAGAACCTCAATGGAACCTCACTCGGCTCTCCAACTTGGTATTGTTCTTCTTTTCAAATCCTTTGAAACACCCGTAACTTGATTCCCTTATAACTTGGATAGGTAGGATGTCCTAAGTCAAGACCCAGTTGCTTTTTTTTTTCCTTCTATTTCTCTGAATAATGGTCGGGATAAAATTTGGTCTCGTTGTCTACTTCTTTGTCTGAAAACACTTTGTGATTACAGTCAAAGGGGGCATGATGTAGACACGTAATTTTGTCCCTCCGAAAGATTATTTTTCACATTATTACCTTTTCCTATCGTGTACCCTCAACCATGTAATTATCCCTCCATACAATGACAAAAATAACAACCCTTAATAATTTTTACCTTATTTTAATTCTATCCTACCAACCTCTCCAATTAAAAGTGGACACCTCACCACCCTACCCCTACTCACGTGCACCCCTACCCCACTACCCCATCCTAATATACACATAGACCACAATGGAAAGAAAGAGGAGAGAATCTTCAGGAGGGTCCCACCACCAATAAATTGATACCATCACCATACATACATACACACAAAACTGATAAAGGAGAAGGGGCCCATGAATTTTTGGATGGATCTTCCATTTCTACTCATAGAAGCATACAATTCCAGAGACACTAAAGAAAAGGCACAGTTCAAGCTTCCATCATCCCTGGTCACCATAGACACACCACTGCCATACACACACACATATTGACTCACACACAACTCATCTGAAACACACACACACACAACACGGAATACACACACTCATCTGATCGAGAGGGAGAAATTAGGCAAAATTGAGGAAATCGAGAGAGAGAGCAAGAGATCGACCGAGAAGATAGGGTGAAATCGAGTGAGACAACTAGTTTCTCAGGTGGCTGGTCATTGTTCCAGTGATTTGGTTCATCGGAAAAATGTCAAGGCACCCAAAAACTTATCGCAGCTTATTTATCATCGTCGAACTCGACAATTGGACTGATTTCGTGAAATTTTGTACTCGTTATTGATTTGGGGTTCAAGTTCTATTCACCTCATTTGATTCATCGCAATTTTTTTTGGATCTCAATTCTTTATTCGAGTTGTGGGTTCGTTGATTGAGGTTCTACTCGGGATATTCGGACGCGGTCTTCGTCTTTTCATTCGATTAATATTGGAGTTTGAAAGCTACGAATCGAGGTTCAATTCTATTCTCTCACTTTTATATTTCATTATTCATGATATTCAGTGCTTTGAACAAAATATTATGTGTTGGTTGATCTTTGTTGGCGATGAATGATTGTTGGTTCAATTCATTGTTTGGTTATAAATTGTGTAATAAAATGATATCACATTGAGAATTGAAATTGATTGTTTGAGGTGAGATGGAGAAATTGATAAACGGGCGAATTTAGATTAATTTTGATTTATTGTTGTTTAATTCGGAATAAGCATAAATCTTATCGAAATGGATAGGCAAAAGTTTAGGTTTGGGTAGACAAATTTAGGAATGATGTTTGATTGAATGCGTGGAATGTTGAATGTGTTGAAAACTTTTCTAGTTTATCTCATGAAATTGAAATTGTATTCATTTGCCGGGGAATGCCCCGAAAGAATTGTATTTATTCTCCCGGGAATGCCCCGAAGTATCATGTACTTGAAGACGACATACGGTCAAGGCTCGGAGCGTCGGGTGGAGTTTAGTTCAGGAGTAGTTTAGGATTAGTTTAGAATAGAATAGGTTTACATTTTCGCATTTTTCATTTTTTTGGGATTGTATAATTGGACTGGATACTAAATTTTGGATTGTTTTGTCTTGTTTGTTTGATGAATAGTTTTGCGTGCTTTGTGCGGTTTATACATTCGTAGTGTCAGATTAGCCGATATGCTCTACCATACGACCGTGGTCAAACCACAGGATCGAGGGGTGCCAAACACCTTCCCCTCGGTCAATAGAATTCCTTAACCGAAACTCTGCTCACAGATCAGTTTAAAAGATTCAAAAACAGTTTTGAAAAAGGATTTCCAAAGGTTACTTGGCACACCTGATTATGCCAAGTGGCAACTGAGTTTTGAATGTAAATAATCCTTTTCGAAACAAGTAATCTATATTTTTGTCACTTTACTAATAAAAACCCTTTCGAAACTTAAAATCTAATTCTTTTTTTGGCATTAAAAGAAGGGAGTGTGACAACAATAATTAATAACTTAAAATATTTAAAAGACATATAGAAATTTTATTGACTCTCATTATAGGTGGTTTCGACCACCTCTCATGCAATTACCAAAAAACCCCTCAACTTTCACTTAATTACATGCCATGTCCCAATATATAATAATTTCACTGTTTCATCATAATGGTTTAAATATTTAATATATTATATTAATTTATATTAATTAACTATAAGTACATATTGGAAATAATTTTTTTTATTTATTTAATTGGCTATTATGTTGAAAACTAATTTGTTACCACGAATCACAATAATTAATAACTTAAAATATTTAAAAGACATATAGAAATTTTATTGACTCTCATTATTTTAGTAATGCCACATAAATTGAGATAAAAGAAAAAGTACTGTAAATCATAATAATTAACAACTTAAAATATTTAAAAGATATATAAAAATTTTAGTTGATTCTCAAAATTGTATAGAAGCCATATAAATTGAGACACAAGGAGTAAATATATTATTTGATAATTACGTAAAAATTATTATAAATCACAAGAATTAACAAGTTAAAATACTGTTTTAAAAATAGATAGAAGTTCTATTCAACTCTCAAAATTTTATCGGTGCACCATAAATCGTGACAGTTTTTTTTTTAATCTTAATTAACTGCAACTAAATATTTAAAGTAAATCAGTTTTATTATTTTAATTGACTTTTATATAGAAAATTAATCCTTTTATTTATTTATTTATTTATTTTAGTAAAGTAAGCTTGCTTACCGTGGTGTGCCAGGGTCGGGGGTTCGAAACGTCCCTTCAGCAAAGCTGGGGTGAGGACGCGTAGGTAAGGCCATTGGGTCCCCCCCCTCCCCGACACCTACGGAGTAGGTATGAACCGGGTCGTCCCTTTTAATTTTTAATTTTTTTTTCTTATATAGAAATACTAATATTTAAACTTAACTTTAAATTTTAAAAGTACAAAATTAATAAATTTAATTTAATAAAATAAATTTCTAATTAATATTTTCTTATAATTTGTGTTGGGTCAATATGTATCAAGTTAAAAAGAAATAAAGAAAAATATATAGTAAAATTTTATTATTGTGAAAGATAAATATAATGCACTATCCAATAATGTTTAATAATATCATATTTTGCATATGCAAATATAGCATCCCGTATTTAATTAATATACTATTTCGGTGAATTATCGCTGATTACTATTGGATACGATAAAATTATATTAATTTTTATAGTAATAACATAATCAATCGCTCTTAATTAATTATTATGAGTTATCTAGGTATTAAGAAAATAAATAATATTTAATAAAAATAAAATAGACATAAAATGCGAAATTAACTCTTAATGTTTTAAATTAAATTTTTATCTTTCGAACGATGATTTTACTATATCACTCCTTATTATAAGTCATTTATGTATTAAAAAAATAAGAATAACAAAATGATATGTCAACATAAAATATTTGATTGACTATCAAAATTATATTAATGCCACATAAATTGGGACGGTACAGAAGAATATATAAAACAACATATATTATTTGAAAATGAAATAAAAAGTACTGTAAATAACAATAATTAACCAAAAAAATTTTTTAAAAATTGACTGATTTATATTTGATGTTAAAGTTCATCCTCTATGAACAGTTGCATATGACTTAGCTCACTTAGCGTTTCTCACCAGTTTCAAGTAATTCTTCACTTAACATTAGCTGCCTCCACTTTCTCCGTTATCTTGTGAAATTCAGACTTTTAGTATGATTTTGCCATGGTATAGAAGATTTTTGACAATGCATCATGTGACTTTCTAATTTTTTTTTTCACATTACCCCATAGATGCCACATACAAGCGTAATGTGCTACATTAGCTTTTATAATACTTGCATTACGATCGAAAACTACACACATATGTTATCTTTCACCATATGCTTCCTTCAGATTCTCAAAGAATCATGTCTAGGATGCATTATTTTTAGAATCTAGTATTCCATACGCCAATGAAAATATATGGCCTGAACATGGAACAAATACATTTAATAGTGCATTATATATAGACATAAAAAATCTATATGTATCTTATAAATACATACAGTTGGAAACAAGTGTAACTGGCATTTAACACATAAACATAATTCATAGCTATATTATATATACATATAAATGGAACCATATCTAACTCCCAATCAACACCAAAAAGAAATTGAATATGTATTCTATAAACACATATAGCTTGCCAAATATGTGACTGCCATTTCTTTCATAAACATAATTCATAAGTATAATATAAATACATATATCTGGAAACATAAGAAATACATAGTACAAAGATAAATATTCTGCATATGTATATTATAAATAAATACAACTGTTCATAAAGTCAAATGCATGTCTAGAATAGCTTACCGGCTCCATCCATGGAACAGGCAGCTACAAATGTGCCACTGTACAGTCCTCTGAGATAACTTGCATCAACAACTATCACAGGTCTAGAGTGATCAAACCCTTGTATGAATGTAGTAAGTGCGGAAAATATATACAAAAGCTCATTATCTTCATGCTTTTTCATTCGCATATATGAACCTGGGTAAGTACTGTTCAAAACATGAATGTATGCAAGTAGTTTTCCGTATGATGCTGACGGTTTCCCTCTCAAATCTTCAAGTGCTTGTTCCTTAGCTCGCCAACACATAATATATGTCAAATCCATACCCAAGTCTTCCTTCATGTCACTTCTGATATCGGTCGCATTGTATTTTTTTTTGTGGCTTTTAAACTTTGATTTCACTATACCTCCAATCAACTTACTAGTAGCATGAAACTTAGGATAAATCTTATCCTTGATCGGACATGTGTGTTCTGGTAAGAATTTCCTAACACAAAATATTTCAGATTTGTCGATACCAGATGCACGGAATAAAGAACCACAATTACTGAATCTGCACAACAATGTGTAACTGCAAAAAATAAAAAAAGCGTATGTTGAAATATAATTTACCAACATGAAAAAAAGAAAAATTTAATACATATGTATATTGTAAATACATATGCTGCAATATAATTTACCAATATGGAAACAAAATAATTTAAATACATGACAAACTTACCAGCTTTTACTTGATCTAACAGATCGTGATTGAAACTTCTCCCGAATCGTGTAATCCTTCATCACAGATTTTAACACACTTTTTGAGATATAAACTTGTTCAAGCTCAATATGTTTGTGATGTGGGTCCGAGATAGGGCCTCAATGTAATAATGTAGTTACAACAATTCAATAATATTTTTATCTTATATTTCTCACATGGTATCAGAGCTCTCACGATCTTGGTAAAGAGTCAAAGAGTTTTCGCTGCCGGCAGGCGGCTATAATCCATACATGCCGCCCGTTCGGCCAATGATCATGTTAGCAAAAGTTAGGCCACCACACTTCTTTCCCCTACTTTCTCATATCTTTGCATAGCACCATGCATCTGTCCTGTGACTACTTTTTTATATCTATTTTTTCTTAGAACCGTGCTTCTTTTCGGTGACTATTTTCTCATATCTGATTTACGTAGCACCGTGCATCTTTTCGGACTACTTTGTCATATTTGAGTTGCATAGCACCGTGAATCTTTCTGGTGACTCCTTAGATCTAATTTATGTAGTTCTGTACGTCTTTTCGGTGACTCCCCAGATCTAATTTATGTGGGGTCGTGCCATCATTCCGACCATGCCCATATAATTTCTTTTCCATTAGGATCGTGCCGTCATTCCGACCCTACCCATATAATTTCTGTTTCTCAATAGGGTCGTGCTGTCATTCCGACCCTACCAATATTTCTCTTTCTCAGTAGGATCGTGTCATCATTCCGACCCTACCCATAAACTTTTTTTTTCCTCAGATTGTAGACACTTTTCAGCCATCAAATCTAATAATCCGGCGTGTGAGCATGTTTCGGCTAAGTTTCCAGTGACTTTCATGTTCAAGATCTACTCGTCTCTTGATTTCGAGATGACCCGTACATTTTATACCAGTTTTCGGCAATTTTCCAGTGACACATGAAGGTAAGTAATATAACTAGAGTACTCGAACGAAAAAAGGACACAGAGGAGGAAATCGCGCATAAATGAGGCTTATGATCTTAAATAGTAATGCTAAAATTGTATGGACATGGTGGAGTAGTCACTTCAACAGATCCTTCAAGCATTTGAGAGACTTTCCTCATAGTAGGCCTTGTCGATGGATCCTCCTGAATGCACCAAATACCAACCATCACGAACCTCTCGAGTTGCTTCTTGTCATTCAAGGCCTCAGAATCAGTTTCAACAAGAGCTTCCAATTTTCCTTCTTGAAAGCAATCCAGAACCCAATCTGCAAGAATCGCCGCTTGTCCGTAGCTTTCTTCAGTCTCATAATTTTTCCGACAAGTGATGATCTCTAGTAGCAGTACACCAAAGCTGTAAACATCTACCTTAACAGTGACCTGACTATTCCTGAACCATTCTGGTGCAACATAACCTCTTGTTCCTCTAATATTAGTAAGCGTTCGACTCTGGTTAATCCTCATCAGTTTAGACAATCCAAAATCTGATATTTGTGCATCATGATAATCATCGAGGAGAATGTTTTGAGGCTTTATGTCGCAATGGATAATCTGTGTATTGCACTCTTCATGGAGGTATGCAAGTCCCCTTGAGATCCCCATTGCAATATTCGTCCTCTGGCTCCACGTAGGTCTCGGATCACCAAATATAAAACTTGCAAGAGTTCCATTACTCATATACTTGTAGACCAACAAACGATGAGGTCCCTCGTTACAATATCCAATCAGACGGACCAAATTCTTGTGATGAGTCTGACTAATCACATTTACTTCAGTCATGAACTCCTTCTCTGCCTCGTGAGCAACTCTATCCAGCTTCTTTATAGCTACTACGTTTCTTGAACCGATGGGCATTACCCCTTTATAGACAATCCCAAATGCACCCCTGCCTAGCTCTTCCTTGAAGTCTTTCGTGGCTTCTACGAGTTCTTTGTATGTAAAACTATGACAGATAGAGTCTGCCATATAACTCGTAGGGAGTGAAGTCTTCACTTTCTTATTGTAAATGTGGAAGAATCCCCAACAGAATACACTGATGAAAAGAACATTTACCAACACAGAGCTGCCTAAGAGCGCGGATGCTGTAATTGCCCAATTTTTCCAACTCTTGCTTCGACGAGATGATGGATTAGGAAGGCCAGGACTTAAAGGAGGAATACCATCTTTCCTTATTTTCATAAAAGCTTTTGAATTCAGACTGGTGTCTATTCTCCCATTCGACAGCGGCAGCTTCTTCTTCCAGCAACTATTGCTTCTATAAATGGCAACAGCACAAAAACAATCATTCAAACAAGCACTTTGGCACTCTTGTTCAGTTGAAGGGCTAATTTGCTGGAAGTCAGATTTCGGCCAATCAGTATCACGAATCGTGATAAATCTGTAAAAATCATCAGGTGAACCCCTCCCAACTTCATCACAACTTATAGAAAAATCTGGTTTGCAGTCGCCATAAGCATCGTTCGGATCAACCAGTGAGTATCCTTGTGGACAGTTACAAACTGGTCTATTGTTTGTACCAAGATTGCATACATTGTTGTAACCACAAGCACCAGTTCCTTTCTCTCCATCAATTTCGATGCATATATTATTCGGTCGAGACCACAAAACATTCCAGCCACTGCTATTCGAAATCCTTGAATGATAATAATGAGTAAGAACTCCTTCAAAGTTAAGTGTCACGCGATGATAATTTTGCGAAGCTGAAGGAATGGATCGCGGAGTAAGAATTTGCCTTTGATTGTTTCTCTTCAATACGTTCATCACGCCATTCTCTTCAAAAACCAACTTGTCCCCAGAATTCGTTGCATTAGTTGAGTCGAAAGTTTGACTGTTATAGTACTCATCATCATAATCCATATTGGAAGGTACACTCTGTGTAACAAGCACCAAATTCCCATTATCAAGCATCCGAAGATAAAACCTACCTGTCAAGACATTATATAATTAAATCATCAAATTCATACTCTCTTAACAACTTGACCATTTGAGCTGCATGTTGAGACATACAACAACTATGAATTCTCACTGACCATGTTTCTACATATATATTCATCTACTGGCATAAAAATCTCAAATAGGGGCTAAACTACTCTTAGAAAGCATAGAATTTAAAGTAAATTTACTAACATGACAAAAACGTACTTTAAAAAAAAAGAGCAGCCCGGTGCACTAAGCTCCCGCTACACGCAGGGTCCGAGGAAGGGCCCGACCACAAGGGTATATTGTATACAGTTTCACCTTACATTTCTACAAGGGGCTGTTTCCAAGGCTTGAACCCGTGACCTCCTGGTCATATGATAGCAACTTTACCAGTTAATTCAAGGCTCCCCTCAGGACAAAAATGTACTAACACGACTAAAACATATTCCTAACTCCGCCTGTGTGAGTTTCATTGATTTTGCTGGTTCCGCTCGAATCAAGGGCGAGGGTTGCAGCAGGCTAGCAGCCAGAGTAAAACTAGCCAATTCGTGATAAATCCTCATATATAATACGAATATCATGTCGAGACATAATATAATTAAACAATCGAATGAGTTGGTTACACAATTCAACGCGTACCTTGAGTGAAATTAGATTCTGACTTTCGAGAAACAAGGAAGCTTCCTCTTTCCAGTGTTTGATTTGGCAACAAAGTATCAGTTGGATTTCCAAAACTTTCCCACAATGGATCACTAGAATCACTTCCAATTACAACAAAGTTTCCAGTATCATTCATGAATCCATGATCAACATTACTAGAAACCAAATCAGTTCTCCAAAGGGTATTCCCTTGAGGATCATTAAGTATAAGACCTCTTTGAGGATCAAGATTTAATCTTGATCCTTGTGGCACTAAATCACTCATATTAGCATGCCATACTATAGTGTTTTCTTGTATATTTGCATACCATATACAAAGCAAGAACTGATCTTTGTTTTCTTGATCTTTTTTGAAACCAAATGCAAAATCACCAGATGGTGAAAGCCACGGGGTACTGTCATCTGTTGCACTAATAGAACTACTAGTAGCTACTCTACCATTATTTTGAGCTAAATTATGTAAAGGGAAGACAAAAAGAAGCAATATTACAAGAAAATAAGAATAGGTAATAGCCATAGCAAGAGGAAATATGATTTGTTGAACAACAAATCATGAACATAGCTATATGCAGAAGAAAACCAATTGGTGTTTGTTGACTTGTAATGTGAGTTTTGGGTTTACTGTGAAGACTTCAGAGTCAACTGCTACTTTTCTATGTTAGCTATTCTGATTAATAACATCATAAAGTTAAAAAATAATTTTCAAATCAAGAGTTATAGAAACATCAAATGACAATTGGCTAACCTTTCTTGTGGAATGACGTTACATAAATGGTAGAGTTTACACAGATCTTACGCCTACCTTGGAGGTAAAGAGGTTGTTTTCGATAGACCCTCGGCTCAAGGAAAAATAGAAAAAGAAATAACGGAAGTGAAGAAGCCATGGAAAATACTATAAGAAAGCATGACAAATCAGTCTGCATAATAACTATAGTAAATAATGCGAAAATCAAAGTAAAATAAACAACAAGGGTACTAGTAAGGGCAGTCTAGTGCACTAAAGCTCTTGCTATACGCGAGGTCCAGAGAAGGGCCGACCCACAAGGGTCCAAGACTACTAGTATTGAAGGATAAACGATACAATGCTCTATTAACTTCTCTGTAACCTTCTACCCTAATTCGTGTACTCCACAACCTCCAATCTATGGTCATATCATCGATAAGCTAAAACTGCTTCATGTCTCGTTTAATCACCTTTCCACAATACCTCTTCGACTTACCTGTAACAGATATTAATCAGATTATTGACCGAATCAATTCCACAGTCTAAATAAACTCATAAAAGTAGGCAATCACTTTGTGGTCCTAACTCTATTATCTTGATGGAACATTCAATATTCTTTAAATGAGTTGGAAAATTTAATATGACTCTTGACTTTTCTCTGTGACTGTGTCTATAACAAGAATAAAAGTGTACCCAAAAAAGTCTATAACAAGAACAAATAAAATGTCTAGAATTTGTTTTAAAAGTTATTCCCTAAGAATTCAACAAAATAATAGGTAACAAAAAAGGTGCATTTGTTTTAACTTTGAATAATATATTTGCTTAAAAAACAAAACAAGATTTTGTGGGAAAATACTGGTATGACAGATAAATAGAACATCAACTTATATTTGCTTAACAATCAAAACAAGATTACATGCAAAGGCTATTTAACCATTTCCTAATGTAGTAATACAAATGTAAAATATCAGTAGTGAGAACATAACAATGCGGGCCTAGCAATAGACCTTCACTTACTCCATCTATTTGGTACGATAGAAGTCATTTTTCAGGAAAATGTTTTCCGCAAGTTGGTCCCTTTCGCTGGAAATGGTTTTCCATCAGAAGGGGAAAATGACTTCCGTCATATCAAACACTGCCATAATCTTGATCATATTTTCGCCTATTTTACGAGCTCTCCCTTCATGGAAAATGAGCGATTTCCAAGATTACCTTTATTATCACTAGTTACCCCT
Organism: Capsicum baccatum var. pendulum; assembly: GCA_030864225.1. Classification (NCBI taxonomy): domain Eukaryota; kingdom Viridiplantae; phylum Streptophyta; class Magnoliopsida; order Solanales; family Solanaceae; genus Capsicum; species Capsicum baccatum. Next base: position 272,166,134 of record CM061550.1, read on the forward strand.
GGCATTGCCACAGCTCTACTTCCCACATAACCATTTCCTCCAATCTTGATTTTGCCATACTTCACTTTGCCTCCTTCACCTTCATATATGTGTCCAAAGAGCAAAGCTTCTCTCCCAACCGATCCATACTAGTTAACTCTCACCATTTCAGGATTCAAAACTGCCCCCATGCTGTCGATGTACGCGCCTTCCTCCCAAGCAACTTCTGATCCCATAAGCTTCATCCAAATTCCAAATAAGAACGATCCACTTGTCACTTCCATGAAATCGTCTCCTACTAGTGTCCTTATTGCTTGCCAAATCGTATCACTGAAGACCCCTTTACTCCAAATTAGTTCACTTTCACCGTCTTTCTTGATTCCTACAAGAATCCATTTTGCCATAGCACATAGAAATCCACCTAAAAGTCCTGTGACAATCCAACACAAAGGCAGCAGCCAATGCTTCTGGATTTTTAGGCCATCCGACGTGTAGAAAAGACACTTCAGTGGAGCAAAGATTGCTAATCCCATGAGGAAATATGGAAAAAAAGTTTGCAAGAATGGCTGAACTGAGATTAGCCACATTGTGACATACCAAGATCTTGCTAGTGTGACTTTGGTTGTATCCTTTTTCTCCAGTGTGGCTGCAAGGGGACAGCCAGTGAAGTCCATTTTCAAATCAGATTGATCCAAGAAGAATCTCCAAGCTTCTGGGAGAGGCTTTCTGTTTCTCAGGTGCCGGCATGCTGGCATATGTCATAAACGACTGAACGTCCATGGTCCATGGACGCGCTTTGATTGCATGATGTTGCCCGAATAACATCCACTTCATGACATTTGAGAAATGGATTGAACTCCAGCTCTTCTTGATTCTTCTTTGGTGAGAAGTACTCCTCTAGGCTTCACCTCACCAGAGTGACTTCATCCTCTGGAATTGGTCGGATTTGAAGTTGTAGAACATAATGGACCTGCTAGAATCATGAAAATAAATCGTCAGATTTATAGAGTTGAAATATCTTCAGATTGTTAGAACACTGATAAAAACATTGACGGAAAACCAATACGAAACTTGTTTCTGAACATGTTTCTTCAAAATTCATTGTTTGAAAAGCATTGAAAACATTATCTAATAGGACCTTCTCGGAAGTATGCAAACGATGTTTGATACGGGTGTACCAAGCTGTTCAACAAGTTCACGATCATTCACATGTAGCCAAGCTCGGGAGTTACAAAAACTCCAAGTTATGTTCATGCAAATGGCCATGTGTGAGTTGGTACTTGAGCCTTCCAATGGATTAAATGCTTTTGAGTGTGAAGAGGAGCCTTGAAGTGTAATAAACTTACACTCCAAGGCCACCCTTGGCAAGGGTAGGATGGTCATTTGTTATCTACCTTTGTGGACTAATATAAATAGATAGTGTTAGGGTTATTTTTGAGTTAGTTCATTCATATTTTGGAAGACAACAAACACTTTGTAATATTTTGGAACTTCTCTCTTCCATTGGAGAAGCCCCAATTCCGAAAACTCACTAGTAGAGTGATACTAGTGTTGTCTCTTGGCTAGAAACTAGAGTCTTGGGTTCTTTGAGTTCCTCTCGGTCCAAGTAAGAGCTTGGTATTAATATTCATTAATCTTAGGGTCCTTTCTCTTGTTAGGGTTCTTAGATCATTGAATATTGTGTCAAGTTACTATCCCTCTTGTAATCTTGTTAATCTTGTGTTGTTGGAATCTTGAAGTCTAGTGAAGCTGTGTGAGGCTCTTTCGATTCACTAGCATTATTATTGACTTTCTTGTTCTTGTTGTTAATATCATCTTCTTATTCTAAAAACCTGACTCTTAAAGACTAGTGAAGTCGTGTGTGACCTATTTCGATTCACTAGCACTTGTTGTTCATCTTATTGTTCTTGTTGTTGTTTGTTTCTTGTGTTGTGAGCTTGGTCTCATATCATTTGGTATCAAAGCTTGTGGTTGATTTTGTTCCAACAAAATCAATCTTGGTTTGGTAGTTGAAAAATACCAAAAAAAAAAAGGTTGCTGAAATTTGAAAATTCCAGAAAAAAAAGAGAAATCTGTCCATCTTGTTCTTGGTAGAGAAAATTGTGTTGAGTTGTTGTCTTAGCCAAGATTGGTTTTTGTGTGTTTATATATAGATGTTCTTTTGTTTGTGTAGTTTGTTTCTTGTGTTTATTTCTTTCTCATCAACAAAAAAGGTGTCTAAAGTTAAGTTGAGCTTAATATATTGACATTGCTATTGTGGACTTGAAGTGGTAGTATGATGAACTTGAAGTAGGCTGAGTTTGTGTGTTGTTGCTTGACTTTAAAGTGGGATATTGTTGGTGAATTGTGGTTGTATTCTTGAAGTATTTTTGTGGTGTTCATCTTGATCTTCTCATCATCTCATATCTTGACAACTATAAAGACTAAAATAGATCTAAAAGGGTTGTAAGACAACGTTGTAAAGTTGTTTGTGAAAAGACTTGCCAACATCACTTCCTTGACTTAACAACCACTTTTTCCTTAAAACAAGGAGCCTTGTCTTGTGGAACTAGTAAAGTCAAGCCTCATCTTTTTGAGTTGGAAAAAGTTGAAAACTTACAAGACTTTACTTTCCCTCCAAAAGCAAAGTCATCCATTACAAAATTGTGAAGATTAAGGCTTCAAGTTGTTGAACAAAATGTATGGACACGTGACCAATTTCATGCTGCCATATCACCTTAATCACTATTCACGTCATTAATTAAGCTCAATTTGGATATTCTAGTTTCTAATTATTGATTCTTAGTTTCTTCTAATTGACTCGAGAACTAATTAGCAAGCTAGTACATTCCTACTAGGTTGTCAATTAGTCCTTTGAAGCCTTGTATTCGTGTCATCGTTTGTTTGTGTGATTTTATCGTTTGAATTTGTTGCAACTCCTTGACTCTAGTCCGACAAGAATTCTTTGAGTTTCAAATAAGAATCTACTTCGGACAAGAGCATACTCAAACCTTAAGGATTCATGGGTTACTAGACAATCTACAACACTTGTAGAGCTCGAGTGTGAGTGATCCGAGAGTGTATGAGTGAGGAGAGGTTTTAAACTAACTTTTTTGTTACTTGTGTAGGTGATACCTTGACAATGGAGGAAACCACGTCTCAAACCGTGGATTCTAATGAAATGGAGAATATGAGGGTCACTCTTGAGGCTATGACCCGAGATCTTGAAAGGTTGAGTACGGAAGTGGGAGCCATAAGGGAAGAAGTGACGACTATTAGTGGAAGGTTAAAACAAATGGAGAGTCAAAGGAACTCTCGTCCTTCTACTTCTTGACATGTTTCGTCAAGTGGACATGATAGAAATTCCTCCGCCACTGTTACTCCCAAAACATGGCCACAATTACCAAATCCTTCACTAGCTCCACTAAATGCCGCAAGCCAAACTACTCATAACCCCCTAAACCAAGACTCCAATAGACCAACCCATTCCCGAACTAGTCAAGTTCTGCAAGAGGGACTCGGACGTCAAATGCCTCCACAAAATCCGAACCCTTCCTTCCAAGCTCCACTAAACTAAAGACCACCACCTCCACAAAATCCAATCCCTCCAAATCAAGTTCTAAACATCCAAAATCATCCCGTCCATTTTGAGGAATATGGTAGAGAGTATTATGAAGGGTATGGAGCCTTTAATGATGCTTATATGAGGGAATAATAGATGAGAAGGGGACGTGTGGATCCAAGAAGATACCGAGGGTATGGAGAAAGGGAAAACCAACACCAAGAGAGAGATGTAGGAATCAATATCATCAAATTGAGCCTACCTATATTTAAGGGTGAAAGTGACCCCGAGGCGTATCTTGATTGAGAGTCGGCGTGTGATAAAGTGTTTCACGTGAATGATATATCGGAGGAGAAGAAGAGTTGTTATGCCATAGCTCACTTTGAAGGCTATGCTAACACATGGTGGGAATATTTCAAACATTTTGGTAATGAGTTGATTGATGAAAAACCACCACCATGGTTTCGGTTGAGGTATCTAATGAGGCAACGGTATCTTCCCGAAAGTTATCGTCATGAGTTGCTTGCTAGGTTGTACAATTTGCGACAAGGTAATTAAAGTGTGATGGCATATTATGATGAGTTTCAACAACTCATGTTTAAGTTTGATCATCGTGGAAAACAAATTGGCCATGATATCATTCATTTCAAGTGTGGGTTGAACAAAGAGATCTCCACTCATTTGACGCTTCACAAGTTTGATACCGTTGAAGGAATTTTCCAAGCGGCTATTGAGATTAAAAGGGAGATTAAAGAGAGGTCGTCGTTCAAGGCAAAGAGACTATCAACCTCGGGTTGGCCGAGAAGCAAAGATACGATTAAACCATCTTCGGGTTGGCCCAAAAACAAGGACCAACCCGCCACTATAAGGCTACCTGAGTCCACAAATTTCCTCCCCGACAAGAACCTCACAACTATCCTAATCCTAAAGGGTTCCAATGTTTCAAGTGCCAAGGTTGGGGACATAAAGCCAATGAATGTCCAAACCGACGCAATGTGATCCTAAGGGAAGGGATATTGTATTACCTTAGTGAGGAAGTGGGTCTTGAAAAAGAAGAGAATGAGGCCGAGCCTCAAGATGGAGAGGAACCCAAAAATGATCCACATAATGATGATGATTGTGACGATGCTTATCCACAAAAAGGGGAGTGCGTGGCTCCAAACTTTGTAGTAAGGCGTGCCATGATTAGTAAGGCGATAGATGATCCTAGCCAACAGGAGAATCTATTCCATACTAAATGCCTTGTGAAGGGAAGTGTGTGCACTTTGGTGATAGATGGTGGTAGTTGTGCAAATGTTGTTAGTGTTGCTATAGTGAACTTCTTGAAATTGCCAACTACACTTCATACTAGGCCTTACAATTTGCAATGGTTAAATGAGTGTGGCGAATTGAAAGTCATGAGGCAATGTGTGATACGGTTTAAGGTAGGAAAATACCACGACGAAATGCTTTGTGACGTAATACCAATGAAAGCGAGTCACTTGTTGTTAGGTAGACCTTGTCAATATGATAGGTCTACCAAATATGATGGAAGGTGTAATCGATATACACTTGAGAAGGATGGCCGAAAGGTCACACTTCATCCACTTTTGCCTTCACAAGTGAACGAGTTGCCTCAAAGGATAAGAGAATCGAAAGAAAAGGGAAAGAAATCCAAAAATGAAGAAAAAGAGGGGGAGCCCATAGGTGGGGTAGTGAGGATATCTGAGGCTACCTCAAAATCAAAGGGAAAAGAAAACATGGTGATGTTGGTTAGAAATAAGGAGCTCTTCGTGGATCATGATGAGGAGACACCCATGCTTTTTTTGGCACATTGTTTTAACACTATCCTCACTAATTCTTCTATTTCTCCTTTGATTTCTTGTGTGTTGCAGGATTATGAAGATGTTTTTCCCAAAGAACTTCCATAAGGGATGCCCCCACTTCGGGGAATTGAGCACCAAATAGATTTTATGCTGGGATCACAATTGCCCAACAAACCGGCTTATAGGATCAACCCGACGGATACCAAGGAATTGCAATACCAAGTTGAGGAACTCCTCAACAAAGGGTATATCAAGGAGAGTATAAGCCATTATGCGGTCCCGGTGCTACTAGTTCCCAAGAAAGACGAGACTTGGCGTATGTGCATTGATTGCTGAGCTATCAATAAGATAACGGTAAAATATCGTCACCCTATTCCTAGGCTAGATGATATGCTTGATGACCCATCAACAAGATAACGGTAAAATATCTTCACCCTATTCCTAGGCTAGATGATATGCTTGATGAATTGAGTGGTTCATGTTTGTTTTCTAAAATTGATTTGAGGAGTGACTATCACCAAATCTCTATACAATCGGGTGATGAATGGAAAACTGCCTTCAAGACCAAATTCGGTCTCTATGAATGGATGGTTATGCCATTCGGCCTAACAAATGCTCCAAGTAATTTCACAAGGCTAATGAATGTGATAAAGCCTTTTATCGAAAAGTTTGTTGTTGTCTACTTTGATGATGTGTTGGTGTATAGTAGGTCCTTAGATGAGCATGTAAAACATTTACAATGTGTGTTTTATGTCCTTCTAAATGAGAAGTTATATGCTAATTTAGAAAAGTGTTCTTTTGGTGTCTGAGAAGTTGTATTTCTCGGTTTTGTGGTGAGCTCAAGAGGGGTCAAAGTATATGAATCTAAGATTGACGCTATCAAAAATTGGCCAACTCCCAAAACCATAGGTGAAGTGAGAAGCTTCCATGGGTTGGCTAGTTTTTATAGACGTTTTGTCAAAGGATTTAGCACCATTGCCGCCCCCTGACCGAAGTGATTAAAAAGGATCGACCTTTCAAGTAGGGAGATGAACAAGCTAAGGCCTTCAAGGACTTGAAAGCTATGCTCATCTCGGCCCCTTTGTTACAATTGCTGAATTTTGACAAGACTTTTGAGGTTGAATGTAATGCTAGCAAAGTTGGTATAGGCGCAGTTTTAATGCAAGAATTGAAGCCTATTGCCTACTTTAGCGAAAAGCTCAAAGGAGAAACTCTAAACTACTCTACGTACGATTTAGAGTTGTATGCCTTGATTAGAGCCTTGGCCACTTGGCAACATTATTTATGGCCTAAAGAATTCATGATCCGAATGGACCATGAGTCCTTGAATCCTCTTCGGGCACAAGATAAGCTTAACACACGGCATGCCAAGTGGATTGAGTTTCTTGAAACTTTCCCTTATGTTATTCATTAGAAAAAGGTTAAGGACAATGTGGTTGCTGATGCTTTGTCTCAAAATCACATTCTTGTGTCTACTTTGTCTTCAAAATTAATTAGTTTTGAGATCTTAAAAGAATTGTATCCCGAGGACCCTCACTTTTCTCCTATCTATAGGTAATGTGAAGAATGGTGTAGGGACAAGTAGGATTTGGCTAGGGGTTCAAATCCCTATGCCAAGTTTGACGGTTACTTGTTTAAAGGTAGGCGATTGTGTGTACCCTCTAGCTCTTGGAGAGAGTTGTTTGTGAGAGAAGCACACAATGGCAGTCTAATGGGTCACTTTGGGGTCGAAAAGAACCTTGGAATATTGAAGAAGCAATTCTATTGGCCAAAAATGCACAAGGATGTGTCTAGGATTTGAGGCCAATGTGTAGATTGCAAAGGAGCCAAATCTCTGCTCTAACCTCATGGGTTATACACCCCGCTACCTACCCCTTTACATCTTTGGCTTGATATATCTATGGATTTTGTGTTAGGGTTACCAAGGACTAGAAGAGGACGGGATAGTATCTTTGTTGTGGTTGATCAGTTTTCTAAGATGGAACACTTTATTCCATGCTCTAAATATGATGATGCACCTAGTGTGGCCTCTTTGTTTGTTGATAATGTTGTCAAGTTGCATGGTGTTCCGAGGACCATTGTGAGTGACAAGGACACTAAGTTCCTAAGTCATTTTTGGAAATCCATGTGGGGTAGGCTTGGTACCAAGTTGTTGTTCTCCACTTCTTGCCACCCATAAACCGATGGCCAAACGGAAGTAGTAAATAGGACTTTGGGTGCTATGCTACGTTCCATTATTAAGGGAAAATTGACTTTTTGGGAGGAACACCTACCATTAATTGAGTTTGCCTATAATCATGCCATACACTCAAGTACGGAAATGACTCCCTTTGAGTGTGTATACGGCCTCAACCCCCTTACCTCTTTGGATTTAACTCCTTTGCCAAGTGATCTTATGATTAGCCTATATAGAAGAAAGAGGGCAGATTTTATGAAAAAGTTGCATGAGAAGGCGCGACTTCGACTTGAGAAGAAAAATCAAGAGACTGCAAAGCGGGAAAACAAAGGAAGAAAGAAAATCATTCTTAAACCGGGAGATTGGGTGTGGGTGTACCTTAGGAAGGATATATTTCCATCTCAAAGGAAGACCAAATTGATGCCAAGGGGTGATGGTCCATTCCAAGTACTTGAAAGAATAAATGATAATGCCTACAAGATTGACCTTCCCTCGAAATACCAAGTGCACAACACTTTCAACTTGTGTGATCTTTCTCTAGTGGATGCGGTTGAGGATGACCAAATGTCGAATTTGAGGTCAAATTCCTCTCAAGATAGAGAGGATGATACGAGTGTACCAAGCTGTCCAACAAGTTCATGACCATTCACACATAGCCAAGCTCGAGAGTTACAAAAACACCAAGTTATGTTCATGCAAATGGCCATGTGTGAGTTGGTACTTGAGCCTTCAAATGGATTAAATATTTTTAAGTGTGAAGAGGAGCCTTGAAGTGTAATAAACTTACACTCCAAGGCCACCCCTTGGCAAGGGTAGGATGGTCATTTGTTATCTACCTTTGTGGACTAATATAAATAGATAGTGTTAGGGTTATTTTTGAGTTAGTTCATTCATCTTTTGGAAGACAACAAACACTTTGTAATATTTTGGAACTTCTCTCTTCCATTGGAGAAGCCCCAATTCCGAAAACTCACTAGTAGAGTGATACTAGTGTTGTCTCTTGGCTAGAAACTAGGATCTTGGGTTCTTTGAGTTCCTCTTGGTCCAAGTAAGAGCTTGGTATTAATATTCATTAATCTTAGGGTCCTTTCTCTTGTTAGGGTTCTTAGATCATTGAATATTATGTGTCAAGCTACTATCCCTCTTGTAATCTTGTTAATCTTGTGTTGTTGGAATCTTGAAGTCTAGTGAAGCCGTGTGTGGCTCTTTTGATTCACTAGCATTATTATTGACTTGCTTGTTCTTGTTGTTAATATCATCTTCTTATTCTAAAAACGTGACTCTTGAAGACTAGTGAAGCCGTGTGTGGCCTATTTCGATTCACTAGCACTTGTTGTTCATCTTGTGTTCTTGTTGTTGTTTGTTTCTTGTGTTGTGAACTTGGTCTCATATCAATGTTGGAAATCTTCATCAAGGAAGCGTAATGGACATTCTCATCTCTCGGAATTGCACTGGTCTCTGGTGGAAGTACTCCTCTAGGCTTCACCTCGCAAGAGTCCTCACCAATGTTGTTGTCAAAAGGCCTTAACTTGAATTTGACATACATCTCCCGATCATCTTTGAATCTGAAAAGCCTGCAAATGTTTGAATAGTAATGAAGCTTGCTGTAGGAGTCTGTTTGTCGAAGAGATCCCCACATTGCATCTCGAATATGTGGAGCATGCTTCACGTGTTCTTCCCATGCTGTGCTCCACAAACAAGCCACGTTGCAAAGTCACCTATCGTTCGAGTATGAAATGCCTTGCCAGTTTTTAATGTCAGACCAAGAATTGCTCTTCTCTCATCCATTTCATTCGATGGAATCCTTATTGCTGCACCACGCGGATTAAGTCTTGCAACATCATCAGAACTCAAACAATTACTGTGCCTCATAATAACTCCGTACGTCGTTCCAGGACTGAAAATCTTGTGATCTGAAAAACCTGGGATGTCATTAAAGAGGGTTAAGTATCCTTTTCCTGCTGCACCAATCCGATGGAAGAATCTTGAAAGATAAAGGAAGAACTTGTACATAGGATAGAGATGCTAAACTCTTCAAAACAAGCCTATGCTAAACTCTCCTCTTAATGTTGCTGTTGAGAGGGAGAGTGCTCTTTAGGTGTATTGATTGGATTGTTAATGGTACATTTACATGGTTACCAAAAAAATTTGCAGCTAGATTCCCAAGCACCTTTTTGTATTTCACGTCCATCTCCTCGATACGATCATCCAACGAATAAGACTTGCTTTTGACCATAACTGGATTCTTAGAGCCAACAAAGATACCACCATGCCGAAGGACTGAGTTCAGGGGAGCAACTGAGATTGCACCAAGAATAACATCCTTCTCAATGATAGAACCTGGAAGGACTAGGCCTTGACGACCGATAACCGAGTTATCTTGAATTTCAATTTTTCTAGACACAAAGTTATTTGATGTATTTATTCCGGTAACAATTCTACTAAGTCCCCTAAATGCACACCATTGCCTATTGAGATCAGGGATGGTTCTGAAATGGGGTTAATGGCTCTGATGGAACAGTGTTGGCCAATTTTTGCGCTTAGTTGACGTAAATAAATACAAAACAACTCTGTTCCAGAAATAAATTTTGTGAATCTTATGTGACATGCAACGTTGACACGATGGATAAGACAAGTCCCCGTCATGTCCATTTCTCCTTTTTGACGGACAACATGATTTAACAAACAAGTGAAGAAACTAAGGATAAGACCATGAGATATGTAAGCAATCGCAATGGTGGTAGCGAAAGTGAATGAGCCTGAAGGGGCATTGTCAAACAGCATTATGTGACAATCATGTACGGAAACCAATGAAAGGCTCCCACTAAGCCAAAAAACCTGAAATGTTTTAGTGAAGGTGAGCTTTGCCATAGCGAAAGGTAGATAAAGTATGCAACAGCTGCAGATAAGCTGCTGAGAAAGCCAACCATGTATATGAACTATGTTCCTTGGACACTCCAAAAATGTTGTTGCATCAGTGTCGGATCCTCAAAAATGAAGGTTTTTTTTGAAGAATCCGACATACTCCTGGCAATATTTTTGAAGAGTCCGAGCAACATAGTTGATGAAGGTTTTTATTTTTAAAAAAGAAATTCTACTGACCTTTTGGGTGCTTTTAGCCTTAACGCTTTTAACTGCAGTCGTGCTGGTGTTGAGAGCTAGCACATGAGCTCCATCTTCCACTGTGCGTCCTCTTTGAACAACAGCATAAGGACCGATCGACGATTTTTGGCCTATCCTAATCGGGTTGAAGCTCATGACACCATTTTTCACTTCATGACTGTGAAGCAATACTCCTTCATTGATCACTGCTTCCCCTCCAATAGAAACTAACGATGGATCTGTGATGTCGACAGTGTCAAGAATAGCAGATGATGCTATATTTGCCTCAAGCATCTCGAACCAATAATTGATGAACATCGTTCCTTTCAAATGCACCGCTAAGACTTTTGAAGAGATTTCTTGAGCCTTATAAAGTGCCCACCCCTTGACAAAACCAATGGACCAGATGGATACCTCAGGGTTCAACATATAGTTTGGTTGTAAAAATGACTTTTCAAGAAAAACTATGCAGATGTTGGTGGAGAGGATGCATAATATCCAAGAAAGAGGAGCACATACTAGGGACAAAAAATGTGAAAGCGGAAACTGACATGCATGCAGTAAAAATATCATCATGAAAGAAACAGAAACCTTGAGATTGGTACTTGTGGTTGAGCTCATCTTACTTTCACAAGAATTGGAGGTAGTTGCCACCAACTCGGGACGGGATTTTATCAAAAGATATTCAGCAAAGTCTGCTAAGTCTTCGATGCAGGTTGCTGAGAAGATGTCTATCGCTCCAACTGGGACTCCAAGAAAGGTTGAAATTTTCTGAGCTGCGCGAACAATGCCAGTTGAGTCAACACCATAAGACACCAGACTCTCAGTGATGGAGATTTTAGACTTGGGAACTCCTGTCATTTCATACAGCAGCTCCTTCAGAAATTCTATGATCTGTCCTTTGCTAATTTGTGGTGTGGAACCATCTTTAGACTCGTGTGATGATTTTTCTCCATCGGTTGCATCTTCCACAACGCTCAATGTTCCATCAATAAATCTGTTGGATACTTCAAATCTTCTGATTTTCCCTGAGGTAGTCTTACTAATGGACCTTGGTTTGATAACCACAATGGAAGCAATACATATACTATGTTCTTCTGCAACACAAGTACGGATGCGTTCAATAACTTCATAAGGAAGTGGATTATAAGCTTCTTCCACTACGACCAATCCAAGTTGATCGGAACCTTTAGGAAATGATATCCCTTTTGACATTAGTACCTCATCAGGAATGCCAACCACCGCACAGCAGCCAGGCCGTAGAAGGTCAGATGTTTTCTCGATTGTTTTCTCAACATCGGTGGAATATATGTTTCTTCCAGCAACTATTATGAGATCCTTTATCCTCCCTGTAAGGAACAGTTTTCCATCAACAATTCTACCTAAATCACCGGTTCTTATGTACCTTTTCCCCGGTTCAGTGAGAAGTTCATTCTCAAATGTTTTCCGGCTCAACTCCTCCATTCCCCAGTATCCAGCTCCCGTACTCAAGCTGCTAATCCATATCTCCCCTTCTTTGGTGGAATCATCATGCTCCCTACCAGTGTCAGGCTCGACAATTTTGATTTCGACATCTGCAGTGTGTACATTAGCATAGCCACAACAGACTTTCCCCTGCCAATCAACCAAAATTGGCAAGCCTTCTCCATATGCACTGTTTACATACACAATTCTCCGCAAGGCCATATCCTAGTGCCATTACTTCTCGGGAGAGTCCGAAAGGTTCAGTCAAGTCGATGAATCTTTTAAGAGTTGTTACCCTTGCAGGTTGATAGAAGAATGACCTAAAGAGATGAAGACAAAGAGAAACAAGATAACAAACAAATACAATAAAATAAGATAGATAGCTTGACATACGAGATTACAAGAAATAGGAACCAAACCGTGTATCAAACGATAAGACCCCTAAGACCCGCAATAACAACACCAAACTCTTATGGTGACCGCTAATGGAATCAACTCCGCCTTACTACCACCGTTTCTAAGCAAGGATCAATAATGGTTTTTCCAAGCCCTACACTACTTGACTTTTCCAAGCCCTAAACTACACTCTCAAAGAGAGAAGAAAAGTCTTTCAAATATCAATAATCAGCTAAAGAGTAAATGACCTAATAGAAGACTATTTATAGGCTAGCTTATTACATAGCAAAATGGCTAAAATACCCTTAATGAAAGAGGTGGTCATGGAGTGTCTTTCCAACAAGTGTAATCCCCAAAATACCCTTAATGAACGGTGCTTCTTCAATGCTCCAAAACCAAGGGGTCATGCTTCAACACTTGTGGACTCGGGTTGGCATCAAAGGTAAGCCCCCACGTAATCTTCCACACACGGGTTTGCTTTATGTCATGCTCAAAACGGGTCCTCCATGCATGTTCTTATGTCCTCGAGGTGACCAAGTCTTGAGTCTTTATGCATTGGCCTCCAATGATGTCTTCAAAAGCATAGATGGCCATTTGGCTTATATCATTCTCCCCTTCTTGAAAAGGATTCGACCTCGAATCCATACCTTGCAAAACTAAATAAAGGACAAAAAAGCACAACTTCCTCATAGCATGAGGGTTAGGGTTAGTACAACAAATAACTTCATCATGACAAGGTGGTATATACTTGAGATATAACCACGAATCTTTTGTCTTAGTCATGAAAAGCTTTGTAAGAATGTTACAAAGGAAATAGCTATGACAAGTATCAAGAGATAAAGAAACTACAAAGGTCTTAATGGAATCACTAAGTCCAAAAGGTAAAGCTACTCTTGTCTTAGGAACCATAAAGCACAATTGTTTCATTACCTCTTCAAGTGGCCTCATCAAACGTGGTGCCACTATTGGTCTCAAAGTCCACCAATCCCACATAGCCTTATCAATCAAACAAGTGGACCAACTAATAAGACCCCTACCTCTACTTAATGCAAACTCGAAACTAGCATGAATGTCATCATAGGCAAAGAGGTAGTATAGGAAAGAATCAATTATAAAGACGTACACGGGTGAAGACAAAGCATTTAAGCACATACACGTTCTTTCCTTCAAACAAATAGACAACTTGGCATCCACAATTTAGGATTCATGCAACTTAAGAACAAGTGTGTCAAGCAAGGATGCACATTTAGAAGCATTACCCTAAGGAGATAATGGCAATTTTGCTCTCGAGTTTTCAAGAATGACAATTTGCTTGTCATGTAGACCAAGCAACAAGTTGGGTGCACCAACATCACCATTTCCATATTTGGCACCGGGTCAAATGGAAAGAGTAGCCATAGACACGGGTCTAGACAACACTCCCTTTCCCCATAGGCTTCACCCAAACTACAAGATATACACTCTACAATAGCATATATATCATTAAAAGCAAATAGAGAGTGGAGAAAGATATCATTCAAGTCAACTTCAACTAAGGTGTCCTCATGTATGTACTCACTACTAGTTTCAATATCATCACCATGAGTATTCTCAACAATAAGGTCACACATAGTAGAAGAAGTAATTTCCAAACAATGGACACCTTCCCTTTCTATGGAAGTACCCTCAAGTAGACACATACCACCACCAAAGTCCAAGGAATTATTACTTAAGTCTTCACAAGAAGCAAGCAATTCATCCTCATAGTCATCAAACATGGGTGGGGTGTCATATAAAGGATCACAACCACAATCAATTTTCAAGGAACAATCACTTATTGGTTTTCTTAAGAATTCAAGCAAGTCAAAATTATCATCACCCAATTGATCATTCCTTTCCAAGACCTCACATTCTCTTCCCTTAAGAGTACTCTCATCTTCCAAGAAGAGATTTTCATCTTTAGGAGGAATGTTGTCACACCATAGTGGGTTGGCATATAGGCTATAGCTTTCAAAACAAGCTATACCTTCAACTTCATTCTCACCACTAGGTTCATTAGGAGTAAACTCATCATCTTCAAATAAGATATTGTCCTTAGAGAGAGAAGGATCTATCCATGAAGAGAATATAGAACATGTAAATCCATTCTCTAAAAGATCATTATCAAGTATCAAAGATGTTTCAAGCACATGATTATCCCTATGAGCAAAACCGAGAGTAGAAAATTTACTAGAGGTCATGCTAAAGGGGTCACTCCTATTTATTTGATCAACATTTTCAATATCATCAATCACTTGAGATCCATTAAACACATCACATACATCCTCAAGTGGTGGACAAATTTTGCACATAAGTTGATCAATACAATTCCTACAAGATGATGTACTATCATTCAACACATTGGCTTCAACACTAGGTGGACATAAATTGATCTTACCAGAAGAGTCAATTCGGTCATTAATATGATCAACTAGTGTATCCACATTCATAATATGAACATCATCATCAAGGGGCAAAGAATCAATAGATGATGTATTATCATTCAACATAATGGCTTCAACACTAGGTGGACTTAAATTGATCTTACAAGAAGAGTCAATTCGGTCATCAATAAGTCAACTAGTGTATCCACACTCACAAAAAGTAAATCATCAACAAGAGGAAAAGAATCAATAGGCTCACTAATAGGTAAGCTACTACTTTTCACACTTAATGGGCTACTAGCCACACAATTATCATTCATATGCATAAAAGTGTAAGAGTTAGCTATTTTACCTTGAAGTTCTTGAGTAGATTCTTCTTTGCCATGGTGTGAAGGTTTCCCACATGCTTCGGCAGGAACTTCTCCTTGGACTTGTGCTCCTCCGCTTGCCATGTTAGTACATACACAAATGTCCTTAGAAATAGAAGGACAAATATAGTTAGCACGATTTGGTGGCAACCCCCTCACTTCACTCCACACAACCTCTCCTTTTTCCAATCTTAGATTTCCACCTTGCACACCCTTACTCCTCTCAATATTTTGTCTCTCATAATCATTCGGCTTAGATTAAGAGATCGTATTTGCTTGCGGTTTGGGAAGAATTGAGGTAAAGAGATAATTTCCCCAACGGTCCACTACAACCTTAGGCCAATTTAGCATATTTGGAACTCTATGTTGTGCAAACCAATCGGCACCCAAGCATACATGACCTGGTGTTAAGGGGAAGATATCGCACCACACCTCTTCATGGTATTCAAATTGGGTGAATACAATCCTCACTCTCTCGGTAACCTTATACCCGTCCAAGGAATATGGAACAAGTAAAGGTTCTCGAAACAACCCCAAATAGTAAACCATGGGTGGCATGATGTAGTTCTTATGGAGCCAATCATCTAGCACAAGGAGGCAGGCCGGTACCCCATAAATGCTTACCTTTCCAGAGTGAACACTTCTCCTAGGATCAACATTGTAGAGTTTAGGATAACCCATGGGCACATGAGTACCCCTCGGCCTTGGAGATGTATTATCTCTTCTTCTTATGGGACAACCTACACTATAGCTAGTATACCCATTCACACCACTTCGACCTTGATAAGATGTACTACAAGGTGAAGAATATGAATCTTCATGCTCCACATGTGCACTCTCACCATGGATCTCATAAGCTTTGCGAAGGAAGGGATTATGCCTTACACCAATTCTAGGTTCGGAGTGGAAAGTGTAAGACTCCTCACATGCACCAACTTCATCATAAGAACCATCACAAGGCCCTATGTCATCTCCATATTCACCATAAGCACTAGGAACTTCATTCACCTCATTTTCTCCCTCAAAACTATCCCTTGTATTTTCTCTTGTCCTCTTCTTTGAGAATATTTCTTTTTTGATGCTTTTGGACTCTTTCTTCCTTTTGAAGACTTGGAATATGCTTGGAATATTCTTTGTACAAACAATGACCACACTCTCTTTCTTCTTCTTTTTTGGATCAAACCACCACTTTTTTAATGTTCTTCTTCAACAACATATGAAGAACATGAAGAATACCAAGAACATTCAAAAATGGAACCTAACCCAAGTGAACTCCAAATTGAATGATTTTTGAATATTTAAGCATACTTTGAACTCCCAAACACCAATATCACGTTTTCAAGCCACAAATTCGAGATCCACCTTTCAAGTTTCTTCAACTTCAAGTTCAACAATGGTGGATGGCTCAAAACGACCTGAAAATAGCTCAAATTCAAGATCTAGACTTTTATAGTGTTAAAGAAGAACACAAATCTAACACTAAAAACAAAAAAAAAATCAAAAACTCAAATTTTGACCTAGGGTCAAAAACGGGAATAGTACTTTTTGGGGATTTTTGGTTTTTGACACATTTTTTTGGGATTTTTTAATTTCTAGACTCTAATAGTGTTAGGGAACAAGAATCTAATAGTGTTAGTAAAAAAGAATCTAACACTAGAAACACCAAAAGACACAAAAATCTAGGACCCAAAATTTTGGCCTAGGGATAAAAACGAGATAAGAATTTTTTTTTTGCAATTTTCAGATTTGACACTTCTTTTTTTGTTGATTTTTTAGATAGCAATCCCAAGATTGATTTTATTAGAATAAAATCAAACCTTGCTTTGATACCAAATGATAGAAGAATGACTTAAAGAGATGAAGACTAAGAGAAACAAGATAACAAACAAATGCAATAAAGTAAGATAGATAGATTGACATACGAGATTACAAGAAATAGGAACCAAACCATGTATCAAATGATAAGACCCCTAAGACCCGCAATAACAACACCAAACTCTTACGGTGACCGCTAAGGGAATCAATTTCGCCTTACAACCACCGTTTCTAAGCAAGGATCAATAATGGCTTTTCCAAGCCCTACACTACTTGGCTTTTCCAAGCCCTAAACTACACTCTTAAAGAGAGAAGAAGAAGTCTTTCAAATATCAATAATCAACTAAAGAGCAAATAACCTAATAGAAGACTATTTATAGGCTAGATTATTACATAGAAAAATGGCCAAAATACCCTTAATGAAAGGGGTGGTCATGAAGTGTCTTTCCAACAAGTGTAATCCCCAAAATACCCTTAATGAACAGTGTTTCTTCAATGCTCCAAAACCAAGGGGTCATGCTTCAACACTTGTGGAATCGGGTTGGCATCAAAGGTAAGCCCCCACGCAATCTTCCACACACGAGTTTGCTTTATGTCATGCTCAAAACGGGTCCTCCATGCATGTTCTTGTGTCCTCGAGGTGACCAAGTCTTGAGTCTTTATGCATTGGACTCCAATGATGTCTTCAAAAGCATATATGGCTATTTGGCTTATATCACAGGTTCAACAGCAACCATGAGAAAAGTCATAGAGGAGAGATCTAGATTTTGCACCTTGTTAGACTCTAGTCTCCGTACGAGGAGTTCAACTGCAAAGTTTGGGCCAGCACTATGAGTAGCATGGCATTTTCTCATAGTTTGTAGCCATAAGAGGGGGTTCTTGATGAATGTCATCGGAGAAAAGAGTATCGCGGAACCGCCACATACTAGGCAAGTGAAAAGTCCTCCGATAAGTCCCCTGTCATGACACTGTGGTAGCCATCTCACTAGTATCGTCCTTGTGTTGGCCCAGTATCTTCTCTACATCAACTTTACATTATGAATGATTCCTCAATGAGTGATCATAACTCCTTTAGGATCACTAGTTGAACCAGAAGTGAACTGGAGAAAACACAAATCATTTGGCAAAGGATCCCGGTATTCTCAATCTACTTCATTGCTATTCTTGAAAGTTTTGCTTCTCTTGATCCATAAGTCGGTGTATAACCAAGGCAGGTCTGGCCAGCCACCGGATGATCTCCCATTGCCTCTACTGAATACCATTTTCTTTACAGAAAAGGCTTGGACCGTAAAATTGTATTTAGATGTTGACAATACTGCTGCAGCATCGCATGTTTTAGCAATGTTTGCAAAATGTAGAAGTGCTTGTCCATCTTCCTGTGTTGGATCAGGAGGTATGGCAGGTACTGGTATGACTTTAGCTCTCAGGCACCCGAAAAAGGCATCGATGAAGGCAAGACCTGGAACGTAGATTAAGAGAACTCTATCGCCAGGCATAATGGTTGATTTCTTGCATGTTAATAACTTCTGAGCTATAGTTGAAGCATTTGAGCGAAGTTTTCTATACGTCCTCCGATCTGTCACATCTCCTTTCTCATTGATCCATGTATATATGGTATTGTCCTGAGTAGAAGGATGAGTTCCCCAGTATCTCAAGTAGCTATTCAGGGAACACAAATATAGAAAGGTGATCCCAAAAGATTCATCTAGTTTCCTAGATCCAAGGATACAATCTGATTTCAGTGGCAGTAACCTCTACAAAAGCAAAAAAATCATCTAAGTCAATACGCTCATTCTATTTCAGTCAGTTAATGTCACGACCCAAACTGGGGCCTGACCGTGACGGACATCCCGAACCATGAAGGCCCGAAATGCCCTTTTCTATCTGGTAATCATGCACAACATTCATATAATAAAAAAAATGCGGAAATATAATCGAATACGAAAACATGGTCATACTCTGAATTTAATTAAACAATGAAGGATAAAACCCCAATATCAACAAAACAACATCTGAACCAGTCTATGAAATCTCTAATATATCTGAAAATGACAACTGTTCGAAACTGGGACAAGGCCCCCAGTGGACCAAAACCAAAATAAATAACATAATCTGAAAGACATAGGCCTCTTGGAATAAAGAAGACTCACCAACTGCACACATCATTGTTGTCTGAAAACTCTACCGCCTAGCAGGACCTCTAAACTGAGTTTTAGACCCTGGGAGGAAGGGGGCCAATACAAATATACTGGTACGCAGAGTAATCCAAAACAAAGCTTTTCATATAAATAAAATAGTTGAGAGCTAATCATAAAACATCATATAGGATATAAATTCCAAAACACATGGGAATTTTTGATAATCATAAAACTTTTCCGTCAATGCAATTTCTGATCTTTGTATTACTTTTGAGTTAGGTGGCACTCCCCTACAAGTCTGATATTCCACGGGCTATATGGAATCCGCCATTGACTCGGTGGAGAATCCCCCAACCCAAGTGTGCTACAAGGATTGGAGTGTCTGAGTCTGATACGCGACAGGGCACTAGGCCAGCATATAATAATATACCCGGATCAACAAATCATGAATTTAGACAATGAGTTGTCTGAACTCGTTCCTTATTCGGGAAACCACCTAAGCTCTCTTTATGCCCAATTTTAGTCTGTTCTGAAACATGCATCATTCTAGTTTCATAATTTGAAAATCTGATTTCAAACATGCATTATATTCTATTCTGAATTAACATGGCATTATCTGAGTTGGTGTCGTCACACCAAGGCCTGCAAGTCCTATTTATGATCCATAATGCATCATCCAAGGTTCTTTCATCAAAAACTCAATTCAGACCACCCAAACATACAGATAGTATAAGAGATTTCATGTTCCGAAACATAAGTCAAAACTATGCAAAAATTCTTCAAACATATGGTGGTCACGTGCTTTTGGCAAAACCATGCACTCTTTCATTATATGCATATTCAACATTTATCAACATGTACAATCCTCTCTTTTGAAATCAAAATCATAACCCAAATATAACATTACTCAAGACATTTCATATCATGTTTTTCAAGATGCATTCAAAACAATTCATAGCATATCATAAGTAAAGGAAAATCATAACAAGAGAGGGATTTTTCATGAGTCATGCTCTCAATTCAATCATCAACCTTAAAATACATGCTTATATATATATATATATTTAATTTCAAATCAATTTGGGTAAAGGTCGAAAGGCCAAAACAATATCATCAACACTTCTAAAATATGAATGTATTCATAAATCTGAAACTCCTTTCTTAAAATCATGGTTTCTATGCCCATGAGATTTTAGGAAAACTCCATGTACCTTAAATTATAAGATCTGAAAGATGAACCTAGATCTTGATAGATGAAATCCGGATCTTGATTTGTTTCTTGGAGATATTGAACTTAAGGCTTGATTTTCTTAAATTTCTTGTTCTTAGAGAAAACCCTAATTGATCTTATTTTGAGAGTGAAGAGGAAGTTTTTGATGTTGTAAAACTAAAAATAACTGATTAACAACACTTAAGGGGTGATTTAATTCGTGTGAAAGATTTTTGGAGTAAGGGAAAGACCAAATCACCCCTAAGGAACCCAAAAAAATTGCATAATTGCATCAGTTGACGACCATGGTTGACGGGCCGTCACTCAGGTGATAAGTCATCGCCCAGATCGTCACTTTTGGGCTGGTTTTCACCATTCACTACCTTAGGCTGACGACCAGGTCTGACGGGCCATCACACAGCTGATAAGTCGTCAGCCTCGTCGTCACGTTTTGGCAGACAGACACTTCAAAGTAAAATAAGTATAACTTTCTACGTCGATACCGGATTAAAGTAAAACCAGTGGCGTTGTAAAGAGGACTCAAAGGCCTTTCATTTGATATATAGTAGTCCACCCAGTTCATCATATAAAAGGAGTTATAATCAATTAAAGTTGATCCAAGTTTTGACGCTCACTAAAACTTAAACGATAGGAAAGCTTTCAACTAGTCCTTGAGTTAAGGGACCTCTATGATCTCAATTCATGATCAAATAGGTTCCCACACTACATAATTGATTAACATGCCAAATTTGCATAGGATTTAAGACTTTTGGATTATCTACGCATAGAAATGACGGTTTTTGTTCTAGCTCAAAATGTGGGGTGTTACATTTTCTCCCCATTGGGATCATTCGTCCCTGAATGATGGGTAGGAATATTGAAGTCTTAAAGGTATGGAATAACATGGACATGATATGTCTTCTAAGAAGGTATATAGCCGAGCTGAAACATTTAAACTTCTATCATGAAACTAAATTCTGGGCTGACTTGACTTTATTTGCTTTAAAGAGCTGATTCATGCTGAAAGTTTAGGATTCCCTTGAAGTGTTCATGATCCAATCATATATATTGAATTGAGAAGTGATAAATTATGCAAGTACGAATCATAAGACAGCAAGACTTAGATCGTACAAGGGTATTACACTGTTTGAGCTAAAATATTTGGAAAAATTTGAGATTATGCGCTAAACTCTTATGAACTGAGTCATGACTAAATAGCTGAATCTGAAACATGATGCTTGGATTGACCTGAATTCTCAATTTACATGGATAGAATAGATTATCTCTTCAACACTCTTTCTAAAGAAGTTCCCGTAGCATTAGGGAGCAAAGAATCAAAGGCATAATTTACGCAAGACATCCAACTAAGGAATCACAACCTTGGAACTACTCTATTGCATGGAATATAGACATTTAACTCATAAGCTAGGATAGAATTTCCAGGCCTTAGGCAAGACAACTTCTTACTTTTAAGCTTAGCACACTTCTCGAATATCCCTTAACTATACTATTCTCCTTAAATACCATATACATTTGATTCAATTTATAATTCTCATATGGGCATTGATAACTCCTTCTACTAATGTCTAAAGTAGCTTAAATCCCTTCACCGTGATCGAGCCTAACTCTAAATCACAAAATACAACCTGACACACCGCGATACTAGTCCAAACCATATGATTCAACCTTCTATATCCTTTTAAAGCTCACCCTATGTATATTATGCCTTACCACTTCAATGACTAACTCTGATCTCTTACTATGGATTCACTAGCGCATATTGCGTTCCTCCACTTAAATCCCAATAGGTCATTCAAGCCTATCTTTATAACCACATATGAACTTCATGATAAACACCCATAAAGACATACTTCACATATTCTCTAAACCACTATCAATATAATTCCCACGCGCTACCCCAAGAACATACACATACAAATTTCCACTAACCATCACATGTATCAAAGACTTGGCCCCAAATCTTACTTCACACTTATGGTCTTATCTAAGACAAACATACAATGATCTTTCATCAACAAGAAACATCTACTCATCACCACTATCATTACATAAGGAGGAGTTACTAAAAGGTTAAAACATAAGACCTTGAAACATGGAAGGATATTATACGAGAATTGACACTTAACTGAGGCCTGAGGAACAACGAATCAACATCAGAGATTCATCAAAGTGATCTGAATTGAGAGTATACCTGTCTATAAGCTAAATCTCTCCAATCATTTGGCGTGTAGCATGAGTTATGGGAATTTAGCACACTATAAAACGTGAGTACGTGAGTCATGAGCTGGATGACCTCAACTTGGAGTTCATAACTTATGGAATATGATTCCGACTACTGAAATGAACTGGAATTCCTCATTGAGGAACTGGAAGAGCACATGATTTTCTATCATATGAACATGGACCATGATCATGGAACTGAAACGTAAGGCATGAGTAGGTATTGGGATAACTGAAAAATACTGAGATAAGAATGGGTTGAGTCTCACCCTCACTTTCTGATGTTCTATATCATACTGACATTACTACTAGAATCTGAGAGCCTGTCTTGCTTATTCGTTCTATCATCTCCCCCTTAGCTTCAAGCCATCATCTTAAGTTTGAGAGATCCCTTACTAGACTCTAACTGGACTACACTTACTGCACTTTAGGGTCTAGAAAAACGACCATACACACATATCATAGAACTTAACCCGAATGACTACACCTGAAAGTGGAAAACCCACTGTTAATACTACCTTATGAGATACACTCTATCTTTCTATAGCCATCAATAGTCATCATATAGTACTTGAACACTTACTAACTTTGAATCTTCATAAATATCCCCATAGTTTAAGTGCACACCTTCTGGTGCTTTTATTCTTATTTCTATTAGTTCAACCTTCAAAACTCAAACTTAGATTCTAACACTTAACACGGATATCACCAAGCCCTTGATGGACCATACTTCTTCCATCATAGCCTTCAAATATCGCGACCGCAAACTTATATCTCTCTATCATGAAGATCAAGATCATATCAAAAGGCTCCATACTATCAGTTAAAACTCCTTAACTTGGCCATTTAGAACACCATGTACCATCTAACTAGTCTTCCTCCACCTAGCAAGTCAACGGTGCCACTAGCCATATACAACATGTAATAGCCTTAGAGAAAATACTGCAACCTCATATCACCTTGGGCATACTTTTTACCTCATACATACAATATCAGACCTTATTGTGAATCAAATAAACTTAATCTATTGCATACACAGTTCAAGCCTATTAGATTACTTCCATAAAACTAGTATCATTAACCAAGAAATCATCACATCCACCTTCATGGACACCAACTGTTCAAATTTAATGTCTAGTGCTAAATATGATTTACAACCCAACCTTACGCACAATTCTCACTTAGAAACCATGAAATAAACATCAAGAAATACTAGTACACTAGAATTTTATAACAACAATAATCAATCATGACCATACGGTTTTCCTTATCATAACTCATTAGCACGTACTATTTCAACACATCAAGCCTACTAATTTATTCCCACAAAACATACATCATTAATCTCATGCCACTATTCTTACCACTAAATTTTATATTTAAATTCAAGCCTATAGTCTAGCATCAATCATCTACCACCAATGAAGAATGCAACATGATCTACTAGTCCATCAAATTGGGAAATTCTACCCAAATACTTCATTTTTATCTAGATACTACCCATAACCAAAACACCTTTATAACATTACTATTATACCTCCAAATCTACTACATGCCTTCTCACAAGTAGTACTAGTTTACAACTACCAAAGAAAAGAAAGTTAAGGGGGGTAAAGTCACATAATAGACATGATCAACCTTAACCTTATATTATACTTCAATACGATCTTATCTACACAAAAGTCACTCTCACTCTGACTTCTAACCTTATGACTTCATATCATCAACTTCTTGATCTAATCTCACTACCAATAGGTCATGACACCGACACTTTAACTTATACTACTACTCGGGTGGAAATACAGTTCCAACAAACACAAAAACAACAAGATGAACAACAAGTTGCTAGTGAATCAAAATAGGCCTCACACGGCTTCACTAGACTTTGATTTTTGTGTTTTGAACAAGAAAATGGAATGAATAACAAAGAAACTAAGCTAGTGAATCGAAAGATCCCCACACGGCTTCACTAGACTTTTTGTTTCAACAACACAATGATATCAAGATTACAAGACATAGAAACTTGACACACAATATTTAATGATCCAAAAATACACATCTTACTCTTGTCTTAACTGAACGACTATTAAAAACGAGGACACAATTTTAAACTTGAGGGACTTATGACATATCAGGGAGCTCCTCTCAAGCCCTTTGTATGACTTCTGAAATTTTTGTTAGTAAATCTAAGTGCATTATCTGAGAACACCATAGTAAGGAAAAGAATTAGGATAACTTTTCTTTAGTATGGGCGACACCATAGCACGAACTAGAGTATGAAGGAGGAACACCTGACTTCATAGAATGAACTAGAACATGAAGAAAGGGAAACATTCCTAAACGCCTAGTAGCCTCCTGCTTATAAGTGTGGCGCGCTACACACCCATAAACAAGACTTTACCCGACGTGATTTTGCAGACACCCTGGACCATGAACCGTGCTCTGATACCAAGTTTATTATGAACCGAACTGGGGCCTGGCTGTGACGGACATCCCGAACCATGAAGGCCCAAAATGCCCTTCTCTATCTGGTAATCATGCACAACATTCATATAATAAAAGAAAATGCGAAAATAAAATCTAATACGAAAACATGGTCATACTCTGAATTTAATTTAATAATGAAGGATAAAACCCCAATATCAACAAAACAACATCTGAACTAATCTGCAAAATCTCTAATGCATCTGAAAATGACAACTGTCTGAAATTAGAACAAGGCCCCCAGTGGACCTAAACCAAAATAAATAACATAATCTGAAAGACATAGGCCTTCTGGAATAAAGAATGCTCACCAACTGCACACATCACTACTGTCTGAAAACTCTACGGCCTAGCAGGTTCTCTAAATTGAGTTTTAGACCCTGGGAGGAAGGGGGTCAATACAAATGTACTGGTACGCAAAGCAATCCAAAATAACTATTTTTATATAAATAAAATAGTTGAGAGCTAATCATAAAACATCATATAGGATATAAATTCCAAAACATATGGGCATTTTTTATAATCATAAAACCTTTCTGTCAATGTAATTTCTGATCTTTGTATTACTTCTGAGTTAGGTGGCACTCCCCTACAAGTCTGATATTCCACGGGCTATATGGAATCCACTATTGACTCGGCGGGGAAGACCCCAACCCAAGTGTGCTGCAAGGGTTGGAGTGTCTGATTCTGATACGCCAGAGGGCACTAGGACAGCGTATAATAATATACCCGGATCGGCAAATCACAGTTTTGAGCAATTAGTTGTCTGAACTCGTGCCTTCTTCGGGGAACCACCTCAGCTTTCTTTATGTCCAATTTTTGTCTGTTCTGAAAACATGCATCATTCTAGTTTCAAAATCTAAAAATATAATTTCAAACATGCATTCTATTCTGTTTTGAATTAACATGGCATTATCTGAGTTGGTGTCGTCACACCAAGACTTGTAAGTCCTATTTCTGAGCCACAATGCATCATGCAAGATTCTTTCATCAAAAACTCAATTCAGACCACCCAAACATACAGATAGTATAAGAGATTTCATGTTCCGAAACATAAGTCAAAACTATGTAAAAATTCTTCAAACATATGGTGGTCACGTGTTTTTGGCAAAATCATGCACTCTTTCATTATATGCATATTCAACATTTATCAACATGTACAACCCTCTCTTTTGAAATTAAAATCATAACCCAAATATAACATTACTCAAGACATTTCATATCATGCTTTTCAAGATGCATTCAAAACAATTCATAACATATCATAAGTAAAGAAAATTCATAACAAGAGAGGGATTTTTTATGAGTTATGTTCTCAATTCAATCATCAACCTTAAAATACATGCTTGCATATATATATAATTTCAAATAAATTTGGGGGAAGGCCTAAAGGCCAAAATAATATCATCAATACTTCTAAAACATGAATGTATTCATAAATCCGAAACCCCTTTCTTAAAATCATAATTTCTATGTCCATGAGATTTTAGGAGAATCCCACGTACCTTAAATTATAAGATCTGAAAGATGGAACCAAGATCTTGATAGATGAAACCCGAATCTTGATTTGTTTCTTGGAGATCTTGAACATAAGGCTTGATTTTCTTGAATTTTTTGTTCTTGGAGAAAACCCTAATTGATCTTATTTTGAGAGTGAAGAGGAAGTTTTTGATGTAAAACTGATAGTGATTGATTAATAACAGTTAAGGGGTGATTTAATTCGAGTGAAAGGTTTTTGGAGTGAGGGAAAGACCAAATCACCCTTAAGGAACCCAAAAAAAATCACATAATTGCATCAGTTAACGGCCAGGGTTGATGGGCCATCACTCAGGTGATAAGTCGTTACCCAGGTCGTCACTTTTGGGCTGGTTTTCACCATTCGCTGCCTTAGGCTGAAGACCAGGTCTGACAGGCCGTCACACAGCTGATAAGTCGTCAGCCTCGTCGTCATGTTTTGGCAGACAGACACTTCGAAGTAAAATGAGAATAACTTTCTACTCCGATACCGGATTAAAGCGAAACTAGTGGCGTTGAAAAGAAAGCTCAAAGACCTTTCATTTGATATATAGTAGCCCACCCAGCTAGTCATATACAAAAGTTTATGGTCGATTGAAGTTGATACAAGTTTTGACGCTCACTAAAACTTGAACGATAGGAAAACTTTCAACTAGTCCTTGAGTTAAGGGACCTCTATGATCTCAATTCATGCTCAAATAGGTTCCCACACTACATAATTGATTAACATGCCAAATTTGCATAGGATTTAAGGCTTTTGTATCATCTACGCATAGAAATGATGGTTTTCGTTGTAGCCCGAAATGCGGGGTGTTACAGTTAAACACCTTAACTTAGTCGTTGACAAATTATCGGCTCATGATAAGAGTATCAACTAAACTCAACAATGGAAATACAACATCAATTGATGAATATCTCGGGGTAGAGACCACAGCCTAGACTCGGGAACTCAGTTAGGTAAGGTCGTGATCCGGGAGACTTACTCCAGGATTTGTCCATGTGAGCCCCGAGTGGACTTTGACTTCGATCGAGTATTAAATTATGGGATCGAGGAAATCTAAAACAGGATTGGAATCCACAACATCAGAAAAGCAATCCAAGCCAGCATTAAGTGTAATCCCACAAGGTGGGGTCAGGAGAGGGTAGGGTATACGCAGACCTTACCCCTTACCTTACAGAGGTAGAGAGGCTGTTTTCGCGTGAGCTTTGGCTCAACTAAAGCAAATAAAATAACATAACAAAGGAAATAAATAAAACATGTACATGAGGAAGCATCACATTGCATACAGGGAAGGGAAACAATAACAACATCAAAATCATGTGATAACTAAAACACAAGACACAAAGGGTAGCAACCGAAAAACTACTAATACTGCTGGTACTAAAGGCAAAACAGATACGGCCTCCATAATACCCCAAGCCTAATCCTGTAGGAAAGCGATACAACGCTCACTTAATTACTAACCTTCTACCTAATTCTCGACCTCCAAATCCTCCAAACTAAGGTCACGTGTATGAGAGAGTTGAAACATATTTATACTCAGTAAAATTTAACAAGTTTTTATTGCTTAGTGACTGAAATTATCTGAAGTAGCCTACCTTAACATATGGGAAGGCTGGCATGGCACTATTACTAGCGAAATGCTTGCGCATAAGAGCCATTGCGTAGGATGCATTCCTTTCCGTCAGCTCAAATGCCATTAACCCGCAAACATAATATGTATTTTGTTGACCCTGTAGTTGATTTCCACTTTCTCATAAAAGCCTTCCTTCATATCTGTCATTTCGAAACACACAATCAATAGACCGATAATATATAGTTGCAATCTTAAAATGAAAAGATTTATGTTATACACACTGACAATATAAAGATTCGGAGTAATTTAACCTGTGATAAAATAATATTTACCATAGCGACTTATAAATGACGTGATTGTGTGAATATTTCTTATATCGTCAGTGCATAGAACTTAACTTCAGATTGAAGATTCTGCATAGTTCAGGCATACCTTGGCTGTTAACATGAGGGAAATACTTGAACTTTCGTTGCAACACAACTTCTTCAACTAGGCCTCCCATACTTTCAACGACTTTTATGAGGAGCTCAGTGACCTTTGATCCTACAATGTCTACCGAGTTACCATAAGACCAGAACAAGAAGACATTCGTATCATTGTAAAATCTCTGCATTGCTACTGGATTGCCGATGGCTTTTGGATCATCCATGAACTCACCAAAGTAGTAAAAACCCATCGGGATATGATCAAATTCAGTTATCTTCGAAACTGTGGTGTAATAGTCAATAGTTTGTACTTTACCAAACAACTCCTCCTCGAGGCTATTCATGTCGAGTCTCCTGCTCTTGCTTACTGCACAAAAGGACCTGTAACAAGTAATGTGAGACAAATTCACAGTAAGAAAAGGTATTACTTTTAAGTATTATAGGAAGGTTTACTATTCGTGATTAAGCTATTATTTGGACTACTTAGGAGATATGTTGCTCGGCTCTCTAAAAGTATTGCTCATCTGTGTCGGATTCTCCAAAAATGCGCTACTATTGGAGGATCTGACATGAACCTGACGGCATTTTGCAAAGTCGGAACAACATATCTTAGGAGAATGGCTTAAGGATAGTCTGCACGTGATAGTACTGACCATTAAACAGTAGCCATAGATATAATTCCCAATCAACAAAGTTAAAATGTAATTTGTGTTTATGCATCTATTGCGCAAAAAGCATCTCGTAGATGAACGATTTTTCACCGACCTGATGCATTTGATGAAGATGGAGACCTATAAAACTTTCCACTGGTAAAGGGAAAAGAACCCGAGACAACAATTTTATCGAACTTCAATGTTTTCAATTCACCATCAATAACATCTACATAATGCCTAATGAGTCACGTTCAAGTAGTCGCTCGCTCAGCTTCTTCCAGACGCTCATATAGCCTCCTTTAAACCGTTGAATCTTCCCGGCCATGGAAGTTCTGCTGAAATCATGGAGATATGCATATGGCATGTCTTGCACGAACCCGTATCCAGAAGCAGTGTAGCCATAAGCCACTGCTTTCGGAACTGATTTCAAGCCATAGTCCTTAAGAAACGTAGGACATAAATCAGCTGCTACCTCACTCACAGCATGTACACCAATTCTGCCAGAAGCCTTAGCCTCATCCTACAAAACAAGATGATATACATCAAGATCTCTAACAATATGAAGCTTCTGAGATGAGACGACAATCCGTTTTCTCAACCAATGCAGGACAATCAAACACCCTCTCCCTCCATGTCCAAACCTAGATAACTGGAGCAGATAACGTAACATGGGATGAAACACTGGGAAACATAATAATAGGAATGAGTCTATGATACCATGATAAGGAAACGGACCTTGCACCTAACTTTATGTTGCTTGGACTCTCCAAAAAGGTTGCCGCACCCGTGTCGGATTCTCCATATATCCACTACTTTAATGTATCCGACACACATCCCTCGACATTTTTGAAGAGTCCGAGCAACATAGACCTAACTCAACCTCATAAACTAGCTCATGAAGTGATAAACATTCATGACTAACTAAAATGCTTCAACTTACGTTTCTTACTTTCCTTTTAAGTCTGTTTAAAAGAAGAATGCCACTTTCTACATAGAATGGCATATTTAAAACCTATATTGCTCGG
Source organism: Capsicum baccatum var. pendulum (assembly GCA_030864225.1). Lineage (NCBI taxonomy): Eukaryota > Viridiplantae > Streptophyta > Magnoliopsida > Solanales > Solanaceae > Capsicum > Capsicum baccatum. Next base: position 272,196,450 of record CM061550.1, read on the forward strand.
ACTCTCCAAAAAATATTGTCGCACCCATATCAAATTCACTATGAAGGAGAGAAATACAAGGTGGAGACGATAGTCTCAATTTCATGTATATGAAAAAACACCCGAAACAGCCCACTAAACGCACTTATATATTACGTGCGTACAAATAAATCCTAAGCCCAAAAACATACAGGTACGTACCCCGATCCCTCTGCTACCACCACAGACCCCACAAAAAATCCCAAACATGGGTCGCACTGATAACTTTTCAGGGCCGGATCAACAAAATTCGGGTCGCAAACTCTAACAGCTCACTCTCCAAAAAAATTTTAAGTTATGATGTAAAGTAGTGCATAAGCGCATTCTGATACATTACACACATCTTTAGTTCATAACCACAACATTCAAGTCTTCGTTACTTTCTTGAACTATGTGCTCAGTCAAACTAAGACACATAAAATGAAGCTTCAAGGTGAGAGGAATAACAGATACATAATCTTGTACAACTTCTATATCATTGTATTTCCCAGTAGAGTTAATTAGAGCAAACTTATGGTTGTCCATTTCCTCAACATCAGCCTTGATTTCTCTAGCTAGGTGAAAAATTGTTGGTGCACTATTTGCAGCAACAACTTGTCCTCCCAAATCATAAATATTTCCTGTTAATATTACAAAATGTATAATGAGTTTAATTTACTTCAATATACTAACCATAACGAATACAGGTGCTTGTCAGATTCTTCAAAAGTAGTGCATTTTTGAAGATTCTAATGATAACTTTTCCTTTTTAGAGCTTTTCAAAAAGAATGATATTTTCTAAATTTGAAAATAATTTTTTATTTTATCCTTGACGAAAAGCTTTTATAGCAACACAAATGTTGCAGAAAGTTCATATCCTTCGGTCATTGATAAACAGTTTGTTGTAGGACCTGAATTGGCCACGTAAGATGTCACATAAGACTCATGCATGTACTTATTCAACTTTATACAAGTTTAACTGCCTACTTGTGCACATCTAAAGTTGGAGGGCGTAGATGAAAGCTGAAACCAAGTTAAAGGGCACATTTACATATCACGCCAAAATTTATTATTCGTGCACGGTTAAAGTAACTAAGGCACGTAAACTAAAACGGAGAGAGTGGAAAATAATTGTAAGAACTACCTTCAATATCAACTGATTCACACATGCCTCCAACAGAATGATACTTCTCAAGAATAGTAATATTTGTATAACCAAGTTTCACCAATGCATAAGCAGCTGATATTCCACTTGGTCCACCACCTATTATTCCTATCTTTGTATTTGTTGCAAAACATGGATGCAATTTCAAAAATAATTCATCTATTGCTTCTCTTGGCTCCATTATTTCCCTAACAAAAAAAAAAAAAGTAAAGTTAACAACACCAATAATAAAAGAATAAAGCATCTAGTACGCCCCTCAACTATGAACAAATATGCTACGACACACTCCAACTTCGCGGGGCCCTATTACCCCTGAACTTAATTTTAGTTTATTTTTGTCATCTTTTTGTGTTGACCTGACACCTTTTGTCAATTTTTTTGGCTGACATGTCACCTTTGTCGTGGGTCTCATTTATGTTAAAAAATTATCATGTCACCATAAAAGAGTGATAAAAATATACTAAAATTGAGTTCAAGAGGGTAATAGGATGCCTCTGAAGTTGTAGTGTGTAGTAGAAACTTTGGCCAAAATTCGATGCGAGTATTGGATGCTTATCTTATAATAAAATGTTCAGTATAATTCCACAAGCAAGCCGATATGGATAGGATAAGATATAAGTGGACTTCATTTCTACCTTTATGGGATAGAAATATTATTTATGATAGACCATTGGCTCTGTTCCAACCAAGAAAATTAAGTTATTTAATATGTTGTATATTAGATAACTATGTTTTGATACATTTATAAAACAACTTTCCTCATTAGTCCTTATATACATTTTAAAGGGAGGGTGACAGGAAAAAGTAGGATTAGCATACTTTTCTTCTTGTTTTTTTTTTTTTTTTTTTTAAATAATTATTTCTTAGTTTCTTTAATTGACCTAAAATGACTTCCATATTTTTTAAACTAGGTGATACATTATTACAACTTCCATTTCAATTTATGTATGTGATAGTGTTTGATTATAAATAAAGTTCATATTTTTTTTTTAACTTACAATCTGGGATAAGTCATGGATATTTGTACAATTATAAATAAATTTAAAGTTAAATTATTTTTACGTATAAAAGAGTATCATTATTTTTGGAAAAAACTAAAAAGAAAATCATGTCGATCACACATAAAAAGAGGGAGTATTATTTTTTATTACAGTGGTGCTTATGTTAGCTTACACACATCTTGATTATTCTATAGTGTACCGATTACCTCTCACTAAGATACCAAATAATTTTATTACCAACGCTTAAATATATGAAAAAAAATAACTTATTATTTTTTGTCTCTATATACTTGAATTTAAATCTTGATTTTTCGTAGTTTTCAATCACTATATTGATCAGTAGACTGCACCCTTAAATACATGAGCATTAGTTATTATATTAATGGTTGTTATTACTATTAGTACTACTAGGGGTGTTCATGGTTTGGTTTTAACCAAACCGATTAAAAAAATTGATATTTGGTTAGGTTTGGTTTGGTTTGGTTTGGTTTGGTTTTGAATTTTAAAAACCGATAATAATTTGGTTTGGTTTGGTTTTACTCTAAAATAACCGGCAAAATAACCAAACCGAACCGATATATATATACATATATATACATAAATATATATATATATATATATATATATATATATATATATATATATATATATATATATTATAATTATTTATGTATTATTCATAAATACAACATAAATATTTGTTTACATTTTATATTTTAATCGCGATTTAACTTTAGCCGTAACACATTAAGTCATGTCTTCATCTAGTTGATAATACCTTATGAGATTCCAAATGAATTTCTTACTTTGAATGACAAATGATACTAATTGTGAAAATAATATCTTGTTGTATATTGAAATTTATAGTTGAGATTCATTTGACTATAGACAATCACTAATTTTAACTTTCTTTTTGAACCTTGTTGAGCAAGAAATTTATGTGTTCACCTTTTGAGAAGTTTATCATATCATTCTGTTAAATGTAGTTTTAAAATATTTTTTAGAAGCGTTCATATGGCGTTGTTCATAGCTTTGCCGAAGTATAACACTCAATTGACATCTTAGTTTCAAGGTTGGGATACAACACCCGGTTAACATCTCATATATTAGATTGAATTTATTTTTCAAAATTTTCAACTTTTATCATTAGCTAAAGTTATAAACCGAACCAAACCGAACTAAACCGACAAGAACCAAACCGACGGTTATTTTTTTGTTTTGTTTGGTTTGGTTTTAGAAATTTTAAAACCGACTAAGTTGGTTTGATTATGATTTTGACCAATAACCGATCCAAACCGACCCATAAACACCCCTAAGTATTACTATACTAATTAGAGATTTTCCTTTTCTTGGTTGAAAATGATTAATAAAGAAATGATACCATAGTGTATTACTAATAATTTTCTACTAGAAAAATTTTGAAGAAAAAAAATGTCATGAAAAGCAACTTAGTCCATAGTCAAGAAATGAAATGTGGTCATGGTTAGAATATTCCATATTATTTTTTATAAGATGATGTAAAATAAATAAACATTTTATAAAGAAGGTTATCTTTTATAATAATGTGAAATTAAAAAATGTTTTATGTATGTTGAATTTAAAAAAGGTATAAGTTGAAGGTGGGAATTGTTCTTGTTTTCTTGAATATTAAAATGAGGATGAAACAATAATTTATTTATATGAGAGATTTTCTAAAAATAATTAAATATGTGTATGGTGTGTTTATATTTTTTTATTTTCTTATATTCGATTGGTAAAAAATTTTGAGAAATATATTTTACGACGAACCTTGGTCAAGATTTCAACTTAGTTAATTCAAAAACATTAGTTAAATTTTTCAATAAAAAATTTAAACAATCCAAATACATACTACTTCCGATAACTTTAAACAACATAGACTCTGATACCAATTGTAGGGGTGCGGATAACTTGAGTAACTTAAATAGATCTATTATTGGTCCAATGAATCTATTTTTGTTTGTGCGTGGATATTTCTTAACTTCTCTAATTATTTTTATTTTTAGTTTATTTATTTTAATTTTATTAATGTTCATATCTTGAGGGTGATTGGATGGTATTTGATTAAATGTTTTACTGTAATAGTCTTTAGTTTTTTCTCTTAGTCTTTGTAATTCTTGTATATTATTTTGGAGGTATTCTAAATATTCTATATCTTTTGTTCTAAAATATTCAATTAAATTCTCTTTCATAAGTATTTCTGTTAATCTTATTTCTTCCATATCTTGTCTCCAATATTTTAAATACTCATAGTCTATCATTTTATCCTAAAGTAGTTGTGATATTGCAAATTTTTTTATAATAATTTATTCTAATTGTACTATATCTAATATTAAATTCTAGGTTATCTATTTCGCTAATTATCATGTCTTGTTCGTCTATGAATAATTCCATGTCTAAATCATATTTTAAACTGTCTTTTAATTCTAGTTATTTTATGATTTTATTTATCCAAATTAATCTTTCTTTTAATTGTTCTCTTCCGTTTCTAAGTTGGTTTCTATAATTAATTTCTTTGTATAGCCAACTTTGTTTTTCTCTAACTCTCTGAATATATTCTAGCATTTTTAATCTGTATAATATGCATCTGAATAATAACTGTCTTAATTATTTCTACCATAGAAATCTATATTTTCTAATTCATCTTCTATCCAATTAGTACTTAGTAACTCATCTTCATAATCAAATATTTTTTTCCATATTATTTTCTTTATGTCTTCTAATTCTAAGTCTTTTATGATATATAAAACTAGTATCTTAGTTTCATCAGATATATATCTTGTCATAGTATCCATATTATGCTTAGGTTTCTACGAATAACTTGGATAACTTGGAATTGGATTCTAGTAATTAATTGTTTTATCATAGTATTTATTAGTTGTTTGTTTTAATCTTAATAATTCCTCTATATTTTCATTAAGGAATTCTATATATTTTATATCTTTAGTTCTCATATATTCTTCTAAATTTGTTTTCATTAGTTTTTCTATTAATTGTATATTTTTCATATACATTTTTTAATTTTCTAAATATACGTAATTTATCATGGTTGATGTGTAGGTTTGGTATGTAAGTATTTGTAAGAGTAGGTAGGTAGGTGTGGTATGTAATTTATTCTAGTCATAAAATATTTATCAAATATTTTTTTCCAATATGATTTTTCTTATATCTACAATTTCTGTATCCTTAAGTAAATACAAAACAAGTATTTTGAATTTATCTACCATTTCGTCAGATAAATAAGTATTCATTTTTCATATGATGCTTTTTCAAAATATTCCCTTCAATCATACACATAAAAAAATATGATCATTTTAGATTACTATATACGAGATTATTCTTAAATAACATGTTCTTTGGTCACTATTAGCATGGTAATCTGGATACTTTTTCCTTAAACAGTGTCTCTACTCTGGCTACTCCCCTATCACGGCTTTCTTGCCTCACCAGTTTCACCTTTAGGATGGCAAAGTTCTTAGGAATTTTTCTCCTTTTTCACTTTGCTAATAAACTTCTTAACATGCTATTCTTTGAATAATTCTACTATAAAGTAACTAACATGAACTTATTTTATCATATCATGATTGCCAGGAATTTATGAATTTAGCTATTCATAATCATAAATATAAATACCTGTTCTGGTAAATCTGATAATTCTAGATTTTCCATAGTTGTCTGATTCATAACTTTTCATTAGAAATATACCTGTTTTTTATTAAATAATTCAAAAGTTTTTTGTGTACAAGAAAGGGTTTTGTTTCAACTGATGAAGGCTTACCTCTAACTGAACAAAATTGCTCTCTATTTATAATCATAAGAAAACGCGTAAACTTTTTACATCTTTACACCTGTCCTAATATAACTTTACACGTTTACCTGTATACTATTCTTAGTCTTTGCATTTGTCCTACAAATTTTCAAAAGTAAGGAAAAAAAAATAAAGACTTTAAAAGCCTTGCCAAAAAAGTCAGAAAGCTAAAAGCTAATTATTTACGTAAAGGAAGTCAAGAAAGTTATATAATTTGTCTATATGTCGCTTTAATAATTTAATATTTTGTCTGCTTCCATTATTGCTCTGTTACTGTCTTTTTTTTATCTTCTTCTTGTCGTATCTACTGCTTTTTTATCTTCCTGCTACTATAGTATCACATCTGAAATAAAGTTGTGTCTACCACTACATCTGCTGCATATGTGGTCATCGTATTTTTGGCCAACTTGTTTACAGAACTGATCCATAGCTTCTTCGAAATAACTCCTTTCGTAATAGATCTTGTGATTGATAACTCTTCTGATTTTAGGATTGTTATGATCCATTTTCTTATCTCTTCTCTGTCATTTTCTCTAATATTTTTACAAGTAGAGTAAACCAATAATTGATTTCTGTTATAGCAAATTCAAATTGGGTTTTGATTTATATAATTATTTGCTAACTCAGTCAATATACTGCTAAGTCCAATAACTCTCTTGTTTAGGTAGAAGTCCGGTATCTAATTTTTGGTTATCTCTTCTTGTTCGCATATTTCTTCAGGGATAATATAATCTCATGTGATTCCTATCTTGACAACGGTAATTGTCTGTTTTATTTCATCAAACAATATTTCTGCTGGTGCTGAGTAGAAACGAACATAGAATAACTGTCCCTTCATAATCCTTTTATAATTCATAAATTTTTTGTGAATATATGAAATTCTTGTTAACTCTTCTCTAGTAATTGTGTAAATTGTAGATAATAGTCTATAATAGTAACATGAAGAAATTAAGTTTGCACTGGTGCCATGCAAAGTAATAAGTTTGTTATAGTTCTGACATTTTTGTGTAATATATCCTTGGTTCTGTTTTGCTAAATCTTTATTCTGGATAGGTTTTGTATTTAAAAATTTTTGTAAGGTATAAATATTATCAATATATGTACGAGTGATATGGTTATAAGTCTGTTTTTGTTGATTGAGTGATTCAGAATATGTATGTATCTGGGGAGGTATAGATGACTCCGATTTTTGTATATTTGGTGTATATGGTTTTGAGAATATCTGGTTGAGGTTATAATTCTTTTTCTTTGGTAGTTCAGGTTTATTTTGAGTGACTATATTCTTTCCCTTGGATACATCACTTGCGCCTGCAGCTGTAACTATAATTTCGTTAGTAATTTGAGTTTTTAGGTGTTTCTCATCGTCACCTTCTAGGTCTAATTTTTTAATGTGCTCTTCCTGCACAGTATCTTTGCTAATAGCTTTTTCTTGTTTTTTATAGTTCTCAACCTGCACTTTTACATTTGTAACTTTGGTAGTTAATGTGATACCTCGTTCTTGTAATAACTTCATTTGTTCAAACACTTGTAATATTAAGTTTGTTTGGGTATCTTTGACATCAGCTTCTTCCATTGGTAAATCAGTTTGAGTAGCTTTATCTTGATATGTAATCTGCAATAACATTCTTGTCAGTCTTGATTACTTCAATCGTAAATGTAAAATTTAATATATTCAATACTAATCTCTAAATTTCCTTCATCGTAACTGAGTTTTGTATTTTTCTTGTTAACCACCATCGAACCTGAGTATTATCTATTCTCACAATAAATTTGTTATATATAATATATGGTTCAAAGGCTAATAAACATTTATATAATGAACATAATTCTTTTCTATTTATTTCCCATTTTATTTTTGTTTCATTAAATGTACCTGAGTAATATCTACAATGATGTTCTATTTTTCATTTTCGTACCTATATTTAAGTACTCCTCCATAACTATATTCACTTGCATCTGCTTCTACTATATATGTAAATTTTTTATTTTCGTCTGGGAATTGTAATTTTGGTAATTCTTTACAAAGTATTTTTATTTTCTGAACTTGTTTTTATCTTCTTCGTTGTAATTATATTCTACATCCTTTTTTAATTTTTTTTGTAAAGGCTTTAGGTTTTCTGCTAATTTTGGTATATATTCTCTTACTTGGTTTACTAATCCTAAAAGTAATTGTAATTTCTTTTTTGTATCTAATTCTTCTTTTGAATTTATTGTTTTTTATACCATATGTTGTTGCATTTTTACTCCACTTTTATCTATTTGTATTCCTAAAAATTTTATCTGGTTTTTCATAATTTCAGCTTTCTTTTCACTTAAGCTTATTCCTGATTTTTCTATTATATCTGTAAATTTTTCTAGTAATTTTAAATGTTCTTTTTTAGTTTTTGTATATAGTAGTATATCATCTATGTATACTATACAATTAGATAATTGTTTAAAATAACTATCCATGAAATGTTGATATCTACCTGGTGCATTTTTATATCCAAATGGTAATACATTCCATTCATAAAATCCTTGTGGTATCGTAAATGTGGTTAATTCCTTAGAATCTTCATCTAACTTTTAGTGGTAAAATCCTGATTTATAGTCAAATTTACTAAAGTAGTTATATCCTTGTATTTATCTTATTTTTAATATCTTATTTGGTATTGGATAATTATATGTCATAGTTTTTGCATTTAAATTTCTATAGTCAATAATCATTCTATTTTTTCCTCTTTTTTGTTCACTATGTTTATTTACTATAAATGTTGGACTATTGTGTTTACTATTACTTTTTTGTATATATTGTTTTTCAAATAATTCGTCTATATGCATTTTAAATTCTTTTAAATCGTCAAAATTATATGTTAATGGGTTTTGAGTTATTATGCTATTTTTATCTATTAATTCAATTTTTATAGTAGTTTTATGTTTTTCACATCCTTTTAATGGATCTTCACTATATAATTGTCTTAATTTTTTCTTTATTATTTCTACCTTATCTATTGAAAATATGGTTATTTCTTTTTCATTTATCGAAAATACAACTAGTTCTACTGTGTCTTCTGTATTTTTTATATTTTCTAACTTTTGTGTAATTTTTTCACTTCTTTTTATCCAATCAGTTTTCTTTCTTATTTTATTAATAACTCTTTTTGCTCTTACTTTTTGTTTACATGGTGTTGTAAACCACCAATCTGTTTTAGTTATTATATGTGGATATAATTTATCTAAAAATGGCATTCCTAAAAGCATATCTTTTGATGTTAGTTCATAATTATAGATTTCTTCTATTGTTATTATTTTATCCCATATCTGTATTTTTACATTTTTAGCTTTATATGTAATTAAACTTCCTTCATTTTTAAATTCTTTGACTACTATTTGTGTTTTTAATTTATCCCATTTACTTTCTGGTAAACAGTTGTATCTACATAAGTTTGCTTCTGCTCCTGTATCTATCATAGGTGTATAATACCTATTATAATATCCTTCTACTATTATTTTTACAAGTACATAAGTTTCATATCATGTTAAAGTTCTTTTTATGAATAATTTCTCTTTGTTATATGTTATAGATAATTGTATATGTTCTATATTGTATGGTTTTATTTGTTCTAATCATTTTATTAGGTAACTTAAATAGATCTATTATTAGGTAACTTAACTAATTACGAAAAAATTAGTTTAAATTTTTCAAGATTCAAAAAGTTACATTAACAAATTATCAAGTAAAGAAAAAAATCGATATTTTTTCGTTGAAAGATTATATTGTATCAAGTAAAGAAAAATATTATGTGTATTTACGTATACGGCTCTCATCATGTCATTTTATGTGAAAGTATTACTATTTAGTAGGGGTGTGCATCGGTCGGTTCGGTTCGGTTTTACGTGTTATTGGTTCGGTTTATCGGTTTTTGATTTTTAAATATGTAAAACTAATAACCAACCAATCAGATATTTTCTTATCGGTTTTTTGTCCTTAAAAGTTCGATTTTCGGTTTAACCAATAAGAAAATACTTATAAAATAGAAATAGTAACAACTAATATAAAAAAATGAAATCTTAATTACCGCCAAAACCTACGCAATGCATTTTAGTTTACAAGATTTTTCAAACTTGAACTGAATGTTAGTTAGGAAAAAAATTGAATCTCAATTGTTGGAAGCTATAAATGCTTCAAGCTTTTTATTAGGATAATAGCCGAACTTTATATTGTGCCTTTGTTGCCCTGAATAGGTTAATACTTTGTGAATCACTGAATTATGAATTAGTAGTGCATATAATCTATATACATACACATATCTAGATAGATAGATAGATAGATAGATAGATAGATAGATAGATAGATAGATAGATAGATAGATAGAAAACCGTTATCGATCGGTTCGGTTTTTGCACAACCCTACTATTTAGGGATTTAATCCTTTTTTTAACTACAATTTTTTCAGACTTTTTAAAAAATTTTGAATCGTTAGCTCTTTTTACTTGTAGTGCTTTTTGTGTAGTTTTTAAGCGAGTAATTTATTTGAAAACTTGTCAAAAATTTATACTCAAATTCATAGCGAATATTAAATGTTTTAACCCTCGTATTCTATATCCCCTTCATATAAATTATAAATTATGACAAAAATTAATAATGGCTATTTTGGCAAAATAGCACCAAATTAACAACAACAAAAAAAAAACCAGATCGATGCAACGGTGTGTCACGATCGGACTGCACCTCATCCAGCTCAACCCCATCTATACGGGCCATCTAGTCCGGTTTTTACCGAGCCCATTGACAAGTTTATATCAATGCGTATAACTTAAACTAAAAATTACACAAATACATAATTTATGTTTCTAATATTATAAAAAAATTTCAATTCTCTAAACATATTACAAAAATCTCAACATATACACAGAATACTATGTATAAGTCAGCTGTGTTATGTATATTAATAGGGAGAGAGGGTAAAGTAATTAAAAAAGTGAGAAAGGATGTAATTAAAGGGTTGATATTTATGTTATTTATACTAACTTAAATCCAACTTCTACAACTAGTAATTCTTTTTTTCTAAATTTAGTTATGGACGTTAGGTTCAAAAATAGGGTTCTAGTCTAGGTACATTTCAAGAATGAGTTAATTTCAGATATATCTATATCTATATCTATAATCTATATTTATATCTATTATATAATATATTAAAAGTGTGAACGTCCTTAAAAAAGTGATTTGAACTTTTCGCCCTTCATTAAAATATTTTGTAATAGACAAAATTATCTTTTCACTTTTTTCTAAAAAATTATTATCATTAAATTATTCAAATATTTAGAATAGAGGGAAAAAAAAAGAAAGAATCCCATATCTAAAAGGAACTAAATGTAGTGTGTAAAACTTTTGGTTAGAAGTCCTACACAATATTTTGGGAAAAAAACCTATCTGTGGAAAGAAAAAAAATTTAAGAAACAAATTTAAGTTTTAAGTTTTCTAATTAAATTAAGTAACAGACCGAATACAGATTTAGCAAATATTTACTATTTTTTATGTAAAAAGATTTCTTTCTTTTTTATACATAGTTTTTCTTTTAAATCAAAGTTGGGGGCAATAATGGTAAGTACGTGTAGTACTATTTATCAAGTTAAAAGATTTCCTTTTTTTCGAAGTTTGTTTGACCAAAGTAGAAAGAAAAAAATATATTTTATTTAGGTAAAAAAATTATAACATTTAACATGTTTAAATCACTTAGAAGTTTACCATATATAAGAAAAGGAATGTCTACAATTCTATTTAAGTATTTATTTGATCAAATTTTATTAGAAAAATATGTATAGTTCTTCTACTTCTACATTATCTTCTTATTCTTCTTATTATTATTTTGATTTTGATTGATGATTAATTAGAGTTCTCTTCTTGGATTCTTTAGGATTTTCTAGCATTCTTCGTTATATGAATTCTCTTTTAAATTTTTGTTGTATACAATTATCTTAGTTGTGAATAAATCATGAGATTTAGTATATCATAGTTATGTTTATTAATGAACTTTAATGATTATTCTTTTTTTTTTAGTACAGGCTCTAATGATTTTCATACATACAAAATATGATCAAATAGTCTTTTCAGAGGTAATTTTAATTTCTATTATCGATTTAAATAATTTTATTTAATAAGTGATACTTTGTAACTCATATTTTTTCATTCAATGTAATAGTTCAAATTGGAACATACCTCCTTTCTGTTATCCGTTTTTTTTTTTTGTTGTTGTTCAAACAACAATTATTTTTGAAGATAGATGAAAAGTTTAATGTTTGTCAAATGATACTTACTAGGCATGCTGATTTATATATATACAATTAGATCTAAATAAAATGTTAATAGAATTATTATACATTTTGGGAGTAATATACATGACGATACACGTCATATATATATATATATATATATATATATAAACAATAGTAATAAATTTTAATATTAATTTTTACCTTAATTTCTTAGAGAAAAGACATGATTTCCCCTCTGAACTTGTCGCCAAAACTTACTTTAGTACTTAAACTTAACTTATAATTATTTACCCCCCTTAACAACTTTCAACTGAATTTTTTCCCACCCTAATTGCTGACGTGACAAATTTTTTATAAATTAGCGCATAAATAACTTTAAAAATGTGAAAAAGATGGGGTCCACCTTTAAAATTTTACAAAATTTCTTTCTTTATATATATATATATATATAATAAGAAGAAAACATCTTCTTCAAACCAGTCCCCCATCCCTCCTCGTTCCCTTCACCCCCACCCCCAGCATATCGTTGTAACATTGAATTTAATTTTTTCTTGTTTCAGCAATGAATCAAAATATTTGTCAATTCCTTGTTAATTTTGATTGTTAAAAACATTGAGGGAGTTAGAATTGAAGGTTGAAATAATATTTTAATGGAGAAAAAATCTTAAATTGATTTGAGATTTTGTGTGTTGATGTGTTTTTGTGATCATGTACTTGTATTTAGTTCATTGTTGGATTTGCTCAAGTTAATTCAAGTCAATTTTTCATTTGATGAAGAAAAAAACCTCATTGAAAAGCTTGCAACAATTGAGAATATTGATAGGTTGGTTCTTCTAAAAATGATACTATTTGGATCTGCATCATAACTTATGGTGGTGGAATTGTCTCTATAGGTTAATTTGTATATCAAAAACTGTTCTTTTCTTGTTTTTAAACCTAGAAACTTCAAAAAAAAAATCAATCATAATTTTTAGGGATAATACCCACGAAAATATCTGAACTTTAACCAAATTTCCAGTGGAGCATATTGAACTTTGCGGGGGTCCTATTACCCCCATATACTTTTTTAATAGGAATTAATCCCCTCGGACTTTTTTAAAGTGGAATTAATCCCTCCCCAAAATGTTATACCCAGTTTTTACGGTGGGAAGTGTGGTACACGCGCTGTTTCTTCTTCATTTTATCACTTTTCAATATTTTTTCACCATTACAACCATATTAAATATTCCAAATGATTTCATTGAGTCAATTTTAAATTCCAAGTTCATTATTATCACTCCAAAAATTTTCAAATTCAATTTCCAGTTTCAAACTTTGAATTCCATTGAGTTTATGAAGAAAGTTTTTTCAAACAATTGAATAGAATCTTCCATTAATTTTTTATTGAAACCCGGAAGATTCAATTAGCGAGTTTCATTAATGGAAGATTCAATGAAACTCGCTAAGTGAATGGAACTCGCTTATTGAAAACTCAATGGAAGATTCAATTTTCATTAATGGAATTCGGAAGATTCGAAAAATTTAATTTCATGTTTGAAGACAAAAATACAGACTGTACATGTATGAAGCTATTCAATCTTCCGTTAATGAAACTCGAAAGATTCAATTTCCATTAATGGAACTCGGAAGATTCAATTAGCGAGTTTCGAGTTTGAATCTTCAGAATCCTTCATTGAGTTTCAATTAGCGAGTTCCATTAATCTTTCAGAATGGAAACTGAAACGGAATCTTCAAGAATTTAATTTCAATTCAACAATGGAGCAACCATTGTTGAAGAAAAGAAAGAAAAAAGAAAGAAGAGAGAAGAGAGAAGAAAAAGAATGAAAAAATAAATAAAAAATATAAAACTTTAAATAATTATAAAATTAAGGGGCTGTTTGGCAAAAAAAAGAGTTTATAAAGTTTTTAACACTTTTCACGTGCTCAATGCGCGTGACTAACACGCAATGGGCCAAGTGACAGACATATGCCATTAAATTACGAAAAAAAAAGTCTGGGGGTAATAGGACCCCCGCAAAGTTCAGTATGCTCAACTAGTAATCCGGTCAAACTTCAGGTATTTTTGTGAGTATTCTCCCTAATTTTTATTTCATTTTATTTGTACTTACTGGATTAAGAATATGGTGGTCTTTGAAACTTTCTTCAAGATAAGCTGATTGTTCTTTGGATAACCTAAGCTTTTTTCGAGTACTAACACCATTTTCATCTTTATCACTTGCTCTTGACGATGCTCTTTCCAGTTCGCCGTCGTCGTTCTCGCCGGCAGAATTGGAGCTCCATTTATTTCCGATGCCAATTATATTCACACATCTTTTGAATAGCCCAAATTCCATATGAAAAGACGACGCTACACTGTTTGGCGATGTAACTTCTTCCATACCCACCGTCGGTAGCCGGTTCACGTCGAATCCCCTCGCCGCCAGTAATGTGTATAATTAAGGAGGAGGAACGGGGGGAGGGACTGGCTGAAGAAGAAGAAAGAATCGGGGTGGGGTGAGGGTGGAGGCTGTGAAGAAGAAGAAGGAATGGGGGGCGCTCTTGTATATATATATATATATATATATTTAAAAGAGTATTTTTATATATATATATTTTTAAAAAATATATATTTTATATATATGTAAAAATAGTATATACACATTTTTTCTTTTGATTACTTTTTTTAAAAAAAATTATAATTTCTTACGTGGCAATTACATGTCACTGATTTGGCAATGACATGGCGCGTATGTAGTGCACTCTCCGTTGTGAGAGTGGAATTTTTATTTTGAGGTTGAAATTAATTCAGTTGAAAGTTGATAAGGGAGGTAAATAATTATAAGTTAAGTTTAAATGCTAAAGTAAGTTTTGACGATAAGTTCAAGGAGAAAATGATGTATTTTCTCAATTTCTTATGACATATCATTTTAATGTCAATTGTTACATTTTAAAATATTATTCTTCTACTTTAGACACACGTGCAAAACACATATGTTATATGCTATACTAGTAAATTCAATATACATACATTTCAAGAATGAGTCTAATTCTAAAAGTATACTACATATAACTTCAATATTTTGTCTTACGTTAATTCTGTATTCAACAAGTTGGTGCATTCTGGACATGACCAAATGACAAATGATCAGAAAAAAAAATATTAATATATATATATATATATATATATTATGAGATACAAGTATTTTTCATTTTTTGATTATTTATTCTATAGTGACATGATAAAATCATGAATTTCGTTAAAGATGTTAAAGATTTAATATCTTATATGTACAAAATATAATCTTAGCCTATATATTTAATAATTTTAAATATAGAGTATAAATTTTTTATATGTGGGGCTATGCCAATAAACCTTTTTTAAAATTTATTTATTTATTAATATTTTTTTGTATGAGTAATTCACTAAATTAAAACACCCTAGTTGATTTATAAAAATAAGTTGATACAAGAAAACCAAGGGATACACGAAATTACACTCCAAATAGTCCACAAATCACAAGATTCGAGGACCTATTGGAGAGCAACTCTCGGATTCACTACAACACACAATGACGAGATAGAAAGGTGTGTTTTCAACATCAAAACAGCAAAAATGACAATAAGATGAGAACAATATGATAAGAACAATAACAACAAGAGACAACAACTCACGGGTTGAAGATTACAAGATACACAAATGGTTACAAGATTACAATAAACAAAAGGGACAGATAGTTAGACCTTGGTTGGTATAATCTTAAGAACTCAAGAACATGTGATACTCTTGAACCCTTAACGCTACACACAATGGTTAAACTAACTCCTACGTTGACACAAGAGGGACTTTACCTCATCTAAACACCAAAGTCTCAAGCCATGAATGCAACACTAGTGATTCCATACTAGTATCACCCTAGTTTCGGGTTGCCTCCTAAGAGAAGAGAGGACTTGTCTTTCAAAGTGTTATACAACTTACAATATCATCAAAGTCTAAGACAAAAATGACCTACAATGTTCTATTTATACTAGGTTACAACTAGAATACAAAATGACCAAAAGGCTCTTTAATGAAAAACCTCAAAATGTCGCCCATGGAGTGTAGTGTAGGTTCGGTTTTGGTGTGTGTTTTAGGCGCTCTTTTGCATTTTTCTTGCACACTCCAAGCCTCAGGTTCATTACACTTTCACACGTCCATCCTCATGTTAGTACTTGTATCATAAGTTTTCTTAAGCGATGGAAAAAAGAAAAGGTAAAGGACTTTATACTAGGGGCTTTGAGCTGTAGGTGACACAAGAGTTTTAAAATAAGGTGTAGGTGACACAAGTCTTAATAATTGAGTGGAGGTAACAATTACTTTATTATGGATGAAGAAAGTTGGGTAAGTTTGAGAATAGCCCAGAAGTTTTTAAATTTACACTTTGATCCAAATGTTTACCTAATATAACGGGAAACGGAGGGGGAAAAGGTGCCTTTCTCTCTCTTCTCATCTATTGTTGTTTTCTCTCTCTTAGCAATTTTTGTTGTTCATTGTTCCTGCTGTTTTATTCATCATCTTCTGCTTATTATCGTCATCTTCTACTTTATTAGCATCTTCATCTTTTTCTTGTTGACCAATGTTGTTGTTACCGCTACTGCTGCTATTTGACCAATTTCTTAGGTCAAATTTTGTTTCGTACATCACTTTCCACTTTGGAATTACTTCATAGGAGACTTTGGTAAGTCAAATTATGATTTTTAGTTGAATTTGTCGTAACTGTTATTGTGTGATTTTTTCAACAATAGATAGCACGTGAACATAAATGCAACATAAGAGTCATCTGTTGTGACAGATAAGACATCTTTTTCAATGAAGACTCATATGTTGGATTCATGTTTATGGTTCTATAGTGCTGTAATATAAATCAAATAGATGGGTCATCTGTTGCAACATATGACCATCTATTGCAACAGATTAGTTATCTGGTGCAACATAATAAATATCTGTTGCAACAAATTAGTAACTTGTTGCAACAGAACCTGAACTCGATTCTAACAGACATGTTGTTTATTGCAACAGGGTCAATATCTGTTGCAACATATTATTAACTTGTTGCAACAAAACCTGAACTTGATTCCAACAGATGATAAATATCTGTTGCAACATATTAGTAACCTATTGCGATAGAACCTGACCTCAATTCCAATAGATCATCGTCTGTTGTAAAAGGTAAGTCATCTATTGCAACAAGTTAATTATCTGTTGCAATATATCACTCATCTGTTGGAATCAACTTCAAAGTTGCCTTAGTACCATGATATCTATCCCAACATACGCTTCATCTGTTGCAAAAGATATATAGTGTATTGCAACATATGATTGATCTGTTACAACAGATGACTCATCTGTTGAAATTAGATTCAGGAGTGTAACATGAATCCCAACAGGTAATTAATCTATTGCCACTGATCACTTACATGTTGCAATAGATTACACAATTGTTGGGATTCATTTACGGCACTATGAAATCACTATTAACTTTTTTTAACAAATGACTTCATTTAGGTACTACTAATGAAGAGATCAATAACAATAGGGGTGGATTGTCATGGTCAATGGATCGAGAGAACAATCGATATGTATGGCGCTGGAAGGAGGGTGAAATGCTAGAGATGATAGCTATGACAGTCCAAAGTGATGTTTCGTATGATGATTTTGTGAATTTAATCATCAGCTATTGTAGACTGAATTGTCAACCAGAAGAACTCATCATCAGCTACATGCACAGCTCCTTTGAAAATTAGAGGATACTACCTTTCAAGATAACCGATCAAGTTCGGTTGCATGCTTATCTTAGTGATTCATCCAGACTGGTGTTAAGGGTGTACGTGGTTTAAAAGATGAGAGATAATGAGAACCAGAACGTAGAAGAAGAACAATAACAAAACATCTTCTATGATAGGTTGGATGATCTAGACATGAATATTTTAGATGATGATCAAACACCTACACCCGTTGATGCGACCAATACGGTTGGCAGTTCTTCTCGATCAACACAGTCTGGCTATCTTCAAGACGACAGAACTGGCTTTTTCAATGGAATGTTATTCAAGGACAAGAATGAACTATCTGCCACTTTGTTTATTTCTTGCTTGAAAAAAGATTTCAGAATAAAGAAGGTGATAATTCGAGCAATGTCTTTTGCTACGAATGTGCTAATCCAAAATGCAAGTGGCGGTTGAGAGCGGTGAAGTATGTAAGTTCTGATAGATTCATTATTCATAAATATGAAAAGCATCACACATGTGGTTCGGAGCACATCTCGGGCCAAAATCCTTACGCCACGACAAAGGTCCTCGGTGAATATTTCAAGAGTTGTTTCTCCGATGGCAAAGGCCCTTCTACAAGGGTTATGACCAATCAACTCCTTATGGAATTAGGTATCCTGGTTAGTTATTAGAAGATATATACATCCATGGGGATTTCCAAGGACTTGGTTAGGGGGACACACAAGTATGGGTATGCAGTCCTAGATTCCTACCATTACATGATTGAGTCCACAAATACCGGAAGTAAGACGGCATTGCATGTTGATAAAAATAGAAGGTTCAAGTACTTTTTTTATATCTTATGGTGCTTGGATTCAAGGTTTTCAATATTTGATAAAAGGTATAGCCATCGACGGTACCTTCTTGAGGAGCAGGTATAATGGAGTTCAGCTAGAGGCAGTAGCACAGGATACGGAGAATCACATCTTTACTATCGCTTTTTATGTAGTGGACAAGAAATGTGATGCCTCTTATGGATTTCTTTTGAACAACTGCGAAGCTATATCGAAGATACCGAAGAGTTGTGTTTTTTTCAGATAGGCATCCAAGTATTCCTAAGATGGGTTCAATTTTCTTCACTTCAGCTTACTTCGATTGTTGCATCAGGCATCTTGGAGAGAATATTCGGACCTACTATCACAATGAAAGGGTCATGAACCTTTTTTTATAGAGCAGCTAAAGCATATAGTAGAGAGGAGTTTTTAGACCATTTCAATCAAATAACGGATGTGCACCCCAAGGTAGTAGAACTTTTCATACGTATCGATTTCAAGAGATGGAGCCGGGCATTCTATCCGGAAAATAGGTACATTCTTAAGAATTTAATGTCTTGTTTTAGTTACAAGTTTAGTATGATGTCGTACTAAGTGATTCTTTTGTATAGGTACAATATTATGACATCAAACATAGTTGAATCGGTGAATTCATTGTTTGGCGATGAAAGAGAATTTGCCATCAAGGCTCTGTTTGAAATAATAAACAAGAACTATGATTGATTTTTTAACGAAAGGCTTGTGCAGTTCGAGTGCCTAAGAAGAACCCCATTTGTTCTAGAAATTGTAAAAATAATATCATCGAACATCAGTTTGGGGAGTAAGTTATTATCTAATCAAATAGCAAATTGCAAATTTAGTATCACCGGTCATGGTAATGTTGCCACGATCGATCTTCAAATAAGATCTTGTATGTGCACAGTTTTTGACTTGGACAAAACACCCTATCCACATGCTATGGCAGCACTTTGAGCTCATACGGTCCAAAATATGGACCTAAAATTTACAAGCACTCCTCTCAATATTATTCACTGGAAAAATATAAAATGGCATATAGTGAGATATTACTCCGGTGCCTCCTGAAGAATCTTGGGTTGTTCCTGCAGAGCTTTTGAGGAGATTAATACCTCCTCCATATATTAACCCAAACGCTATCAAACCGTGAAAAAATCCATATAAGAAGAGGCGTAGAGGCGAAGAATCATTTTCATCAAGAAGAAACAAGTGGTATGTATGTAAGCACGCTAGCTACAAAAGAACTACATGCCCGGATCGTAATCCACCATGATAGTTGTAATTACAAAAACTTGTGTTGTTGTTTGTTGTGGCCTTTTATATATTTAACTCATTGTTGTGAATGTAATATTATCATTTATTATATATAAAATATCCTTTTTAATAACTTGTGCATCAATAAAAAGAGGCAAAACATAAACTACATAATACAACAAACCACAATTATTTTTAACAGACTACCCATCTGTGGATACAGATGGACATTAGCTGGAAGAATACAACACAATTCTATCAAACTAGAATATTTTCCTCCAACAGATGACAAATCTATTGCAACATATGGATAATCTGTTGACAAAAACTCAACTGATGACCAATCTGTTCCAACACATGGTCCATCTGTTGAAAGAACTCAAAATCCAAAATTGTTATTGCTACTGGATTCAAAATTGCTCCTTGCCTCTAACCGTCGACATATTAACATGTATGTTTAGAAGAAATAGACAGAATGAAAATTGAATATGAATTAAAAAGTCAAAGTTGACTAAAATAAATTTTTATCAAACAAAAAATAAAATACATTAGGTATAGATCCGATATAGAAAAATTAAAATACATACGCTAAAAGAAAAAACACATTCTAATTATTATTATTATCATCATCATCATTAATGACAGTCGACCAATCAACTCGCAGCAGCAGGGCCCTCATTAGCCTTGCATCTCTCTGAACATCGTCGCTCTCACGGCGACCAACTCCCTCTGCAAGTCATTAACCTGCCTCTGAAGTTGCCGCACTATATCGCACAGAAAAGAAATGTCCCAAACAGGATCAGTCATATCTAGAACACGCATGAATTGACAAATATAAAGAAAAGAGCCCAAATATAATACAACGTATACTATCAACTGATAGATTTACACAAAAAAAAAACTTACCTTAATGAGAAAGGAATATGCTCTTTGAAGAGAAGTGGTTGAAGATGTCACACGAAAAAAATGCAAGAAATAAATAAAGTTGAGAAGAATGAAGATTAAGGAGGGACCTATTTATAGAGGATTGAATCTGGATGTGTCAGGCTAAAAGGCACGACTGTTCAGCTCCATTGTATTAATTATATTCAAACTGGTGGTATTTTATTTTTTGTGAAAACTTACGACTTTTTCTTTTACATTAATACTTCTTACCTTTTCAAAATGGTTTAAAACTTGATAACAACCGTTATTATTGAGTTGTTGTAATAGATCATCTATTTGTCGCAACAAATTTACCATCTATTGCAACAGATGGTATGTATGTGCAACAGATGGTCTGTCAAAATAGATTTACCATCTGTTGCAACAAATGGTTTGTATGTGCAACAGATGAGACATCTGTTGCAATATATGTATTATTTGTTTTGACAGATGGACCATCTGTTGGAGGAGATGTTTTGATTTCTTCTAACAACTGATTCATCAGTTGCAACAAATGGATAATTCGATTCATCAGCTATTTTGAATGTGTAAGATAAAAAGTCACGACTTTTCACCTCTTTTTTAGTAGTCATCACATGCGAGTAGATAAATAAACACTGTCTGGTCTGTCGCAACAGATTTACCATCCGTTGCAACATATATATTATCTGTTGTGACAAATGAACCATTTATTGGAGGAGATGTTTTGATTTCTTCTAACAGCTGATTCATCAGTTACAACAGATGGAGAATTCGATATGTCAGCTATTTTAAACGTTTTAGATAAAAAGTCACGACTAACTTTTTTTTAATAGTCATCATATACTGCAGATGAATAAACATTGTCTGATCTATCACAACAGATTAACTATTTGTTGCAACATCTATTGCAACATATGGATTATTTGTTGCGACAGATGGATCATATATTGGAGGAGATATTTTGATTTCTTCTAACAGCTGATTCATCAATTGCAACAGATGGAGAATTTGGTTCATAAGCTCTTTTTAATGTGTTAGATAAAAAGTCGCGACTCTTCACTTCCTTTTTAATAGTCATCACATGCATGCAGATGAATAAACATTATCAAACATGTCTTGATGGGGTAGATGAATAAGGTGCGTGTAGATGAATGGATCCACTTTCATGCGTGGGAGTTATGTATTATTGATCAGGCTATTGTGATAGACACATATAAAATACAATGATTTTGTGAATGCAGTTTTTTATCGATTAGACATTGATCCTTCAAATAAGATCTTGTATTGTATAGTTTAGTTTGATAAGTGCAAACTGATAAGGTCGAAGGGTTCCAAGACGGCGGTGTCGATACCCTATTATAAGTTAATGATGCTTTATGCTCATATTTTTGTGTCAAGTTTGGGGAGGGGTTCAAGTTTTTGGCAGAAGTGTAAATATCCAATAGTGATTGGACCAATTTTAATGGTGCAATGAACTTCTTAAAAGGCCTCTAAGCCTCGCACTGCAGCAAATAATGATGGAACTAATAGAAATTTCCCTGATCTAAATTTATATAAATAGGTTGCTCGAGGAGACTATTATACAACAGAAGGTGCTTGGGAGAATACCTGTGCGGGAAGGGGGAGGTAAAAAAGACCATATATTATCTCAGACCTTGTTTAAGAGGAAACATAGGGAAGCAAGTAAAGAAATTCTAGCAAATTTGGCCAGTGAAATTGACACAAGAAACAAAAAAATTGAATGAGCTTCAATTATGCAAGTGTATCCAATTATAAAAATTCGTCAGTCGTTGAAGAAAAAGAAGAATGGTCAAGAGGACTAGAGCTGGTCACTTTGCTAGAGACTGTAACTAGCGAATGTGGCCTCAATGAAGACTCACAAAGTGCAGGACCAGAACTCTAAGGAAGAAGCTTCACGAGCACAAAAGATTGGTAAGATTTTAAGTCAAGAATGAAACCTGAACCAACAACTCCAGAAGTAAAAATAAAGGAAGCCAAGGCGTCAATTTCTAAAGTCTAACTTGCATGTCGTGCCTTCTGTTTGTGGCCATGATCATGTCAATGGAAGTAGAAATAAAAAGGTCTGAAGTTGGGAAAAAATCCCATGCCTTGCTATTTCCACCATGTTTGACCTGACTAGATCCATAAACAGGAGACATGGGATACAAATTTAACTTGAGAAATTGCCACCTTGACTTGATCCCTTATTTTTAATTCAGGAGTAGTTGGTTCAGGTTTTAATTTTGACTAAAAATCTTATCACCTTCCGTGTCTGCGAAGTTTCCTCCTTAAAGTTCTAGTCCTACATTTTGTGCGTCTTCATTGAGGCCACGCTAGCTAGTTGTAGCCCCCTAATAAAGTTCACTTCTCCAGTCCACTTGAGCATTTTTATTTTTCAAGAACGATTGATGGATTTTCATTTTTTGGATAAACTTCTATATTTGTAACTCATTCATTTTTTTCCTTTTTCATGTCAATTTCATCAGCCAGTTTCGCTACACTTCCCTTCCTACCCTATGTTTCTTCTTTAATAATGTCTGATTTGATATATGGTTTTCTCCACCTCCCCCTTCCTGCACAGGTTTTCTTGCAATAACCTTCTGTTGTATAATAGTATCCTCGAGCAACCCATCTATATAAATTTTGACTAGAGCAATAACTAAATTCATTTCCATTTTTGTTTGCAGTAATGCGAGGCTTCGTAGGCCTTTCAAAAGACCATTGAACCCTTAAAGTTAGTTTAATTGCTATTTGAATGTTTATACTGCCACCTAAAACCTTAACCCTTCTTCAAACATGACATATAAACATTAGCAAAATCTTTATTAAACCGTAACAGGGTATCGACACCACCTACTTGGTCCCTCAGCCTTACCGGTTCGAACCTAACAATCTTAACTGTAAAATGTCATATCTTATTTGAAGGATTAATGCCTAATAGATAAAGAAACCAACATTCACAAAATCATTGTACTGGATGTGTGTTTTCACAATAGGTTGATCAGTAATACATACCTCCCACATATGATGTGGTTCCATTTACAAGTAGCTTATTCCTCCGAACCCATCTTTACTCGAGCCTTTAATACTGGTCGGGCAAAAGTTGACTTCGTTTCACTTCCTTTTATCTGCAAACAAGAGAAATACATTTGATGTCAAACAAGAGAAAAACAAAGAGAACATTACAAAAGGGTAACACAAAATTTAATGAAAAAACAGATGATTAATCTGATACAATAGATGGATGATATGTTACAACAGATGGGTCATCTGTTGGAATAAATCAAACCAGCCTTGCTACTGGTTTGATTTCTTCAAACAGTTGCTCCGTCTATTCCAACAGCTGATTCATCGATTGCAATAGTTGAGGAAACTATTGCAACACCACCACTAACAACATCAACAATAAATAAATATCACCATATGTTACAACACCATCAACAACACAAATACTACATGTTCCAACAACAACAACACCCCCAACAAAAGCACCACCAAAGTAAGAAACAAAAGACATAAAAAAACTATACTGACAACATGGCTTTTTAAGTTCTCACAATAGATGACTTTTTTTTGCATATTTTAATAAAAACAGTGGTTCGTTCATTCAAGACTTAAAAGTCATCTTTTCTTCAATCTTTTCAATAAATAGAAAAGTGGGAATGGGTAAATCATTAATCGCAACAGATGTAAATATCTAATTTAAATAACATATAAAGAAGAAGATGAGAAGGAAAGAGCAATAGTGAACCATATCTGCAATGTCAAAAAAGCAAAGACATCAGAACATCTAGTTCAGTCGAGAAAAGATATTGATAGGTTGAGATTTGAAAGGATCCTCGTCTGAAAGAAGAGAGAAAAGAGAGAAAAAAGGAAAGAAAGAGAATTAAAAATAAAGAAGAGAGAGAAAGATGAGTTGTGTTTCTCATCTCGAGTTTATGGCTGAAGGAGAGAGTATTCTACTCCCTCCGTTTCATATTAGTTGAGTTAGACCCTATAGATTTGGCACATCTATTAAGAAAAATATTTATTAGGGGTCTATTTTACCAAATTAGCCTTATTAATTAAGCTTTGAAAATATAAATTTGAATATATACAACTTGTTTAGTCATTTAATGATAAGGGTATTATTGGAAGAACATATTAAAATCCTCTTGATTTCATCATTGGGACAACTAAATTAAAACAAATATTTTTAGAAAGAGGGTCAACTAAAATGAAATGGAGGGAGTAGATATGGGTTTTATATATTCATTAATAACTTTCGAAGGGCACGAGGAGACGGTGACATTGAAAAGACCAGATAAGACTACTCACTGAGGAGATTTTTAGTTATCCAAGTAATATTCTTTACCACCTTAGTATTTTATCTTATTTATCTCGAACAGAAAATACCCAAATTGCTTTAAAAAGGGATCTTAAAACATCAAAGTCATACTTTGCAATAGATGACAATTTTTATTTGAAAATTCCCAAAGCTCGGTCATCTATCGCAACAGATGTTTTACAATAGATGGGTAATCTGTTGCAACAGATGGCTTAATCTATTTGATTAATTTCAATAGATGGGTCATCTGTTGCAACAGGTTAAACATTTGTTTTTATACAATTTTAATTGAGTTCATATGTTCAAATAATGTCTTAATTGATTAATCTAGGATTAGAGGTGAGTTCTCATAGGGTCAACTACAACTTTAATTGAGTCTTTTGGCAATCGTATGATGAGACGGTATTGCGTTCCTCCCTACCAGAGTCGTCGATCGATCACTCTTAGCTGAATCAATTCTTATTACCTTATATGTTCAATTAATACCTAAATTGATCAATATAGGACTAGGGATGAGTTCTCTTAGGGTCAACTACAACTTCAATTGAGTCTTTTGGAAATTGCATGATGAGACAGTATTGCATTCCTTCCGACCAAAGTCATGATCAATCACTCTAAGCTGAATCAGTTCTTATTACCTTATATGTTCAACTAATACCTTAATTGATTAATTTAGGACTAGGGGTGAGTTCTCATAGGGTCAACTACAACTTTAATTGAGTCTTTTGGCAAATGCATGATGAGATGGTATTGTGTTCCTCTCGACCAGAGTCGTCGATCGATCACTCTGAGGTGAAGCGATTCTTATTAACTAATATGTTCAACTAATACCTTAATTGATCATAGGGTCAACTACAACAAATGGCAGCGCCTATTTGAGAATTTACAACAGATAGGTAATATGCTGTAATAGATAACTTAATCTGTTTGATTAATTTCAACAGTTGGGTAGTCTTTTGCAACAAATGACTTAATGTGTTTGATTAATTTCAACAGATGGGTTATCCATTGCAACAGTTTGAACATTTATTTTTATACAATTTCAATTGAGTTCATATGTTCAACTAATGCCTTAGTTGATTAATCTAGGACTAGGGGTGAGTTCTCAGAGGGTCAACTACAACTTTAATTGAGTCTTTTGGCAAATGTATGATGAGATAGTATTGCGTTCCTCCCGACCAGAGTCGTCGACCGATCACTCTAAGCTGAATCGATTCTTATTACCTTATATGTTCAACTAATACCTAAATTAATCAATCTAAGATTGGAGGTGAGTTCTCATAGGGTCAACTACAACTTCAATTGAGTCTTTTGGCAATTGCATGATGAGACGGTATTGCATTTCTCCCAACCAGAGACGTCAATTGATCACTCTAAGCTGAATCGATTCTTATTACTTTATATGTTTAACTAATGCCTTAAATGATTGATCTAATACTAGGGGTGAGTTCTCATGGGGTAAACTACAACTTTAATTGAGTCTTTTGGCAAATGCATGATGGGGTGGTATTGCGTTCCTCCCGACCAGATTCGTCGATCGATCACTCTGAGGTGAAACGATTCTTATTACCTAACATGTTCAAATAACACCTTAATTGATCATAGGATCAACTACAACAGATGGAAACACCTATTTGATAATTTACAACAGATGGGTAATATGTTGCAACAGGTTGAACATTTGTTTTTATACAATTTCAATATAGTTCATATGTTTAACTAATTCCTTAATTGATTAATCTATGACTAGGGGTGAGTTCTCATAGGGTCAACTACAACTTTAATTGAGTCTTTTGGCACTCGTATGATGAGAGGGTTAAAATTTACGCATATTTTTTGTAATTTTAAAAAATAATTAAGATCAATTCGGACCAAATTAACATTTTTAAAACTTGTCATTTTTTTTCAAAATTCAAATCAACCCATACAAATCATCCATTTGCGAGAAAAACGTTTTATCATTTCAAATCTCGAGTTCTCGCTCTTTTCTCTCTTTCAACAATACAACAAATTGCTCAACCTTTCACAACACATCGATTATCTTCTTATTTTTGATCACATAGGTGTTATTTTCAACTTCATTCTTGCCTGTATCAGTTGTTTTCTCTGTCTTCATAGGTAACAGAGTTTGAGAAGAGTTCTATATTTGTTATTTTTTAAAAAAAATAAGGGCTTTTAAGTTAATGATGAAAAAGAAAACTTTTAGTTGTATTATCTTCGAGAATAGGTTTACAATTTTGAGTTTTGATGGTAAAATCGTAGGAAGAACTCGAGAAAATCTTAGTTTTTGTCGCAGTGTTCCGTTGACTCTCGTGGTATTTTTGGATAGTGTTGTGGTATTGGTGATCATTGTGGTTGCACTGGTGGTGTTTGTGGTGGCTGTTGGTGGCATTGGTTGGTGGTGCTTGGGGTAGCTGTTGGTGGTGTCGGTATTCGTGGTGTTTGTGGCATTGGTTGGTTGTGTTTGTGGTGGTGGTTGTCGGTGTATCGGTATTGATGGTGTTTATAATGTATTTTTTAAAATTTATACATACATCAATTGTAATGTAATTTTTATTTTTCTGTTGTGTGCATGTAAAACATGTCTCCCAAAAGAAAAGAAAGTGAAAGTGGATCAACTTCTGACCACCCAACGATAAAGGCTACAGTATAGAAGGATTCAAAAGAGCTTCCTGAACAATCTTAGTTAGGAAAAAGCAAAGCAGAGGAGAGATATAAAAACAACATTAAGGGAGGTGGACAAGTGTTTGTAAATGGTGATGAAGAAAATGAAAGTGAGAAAGAGGAGGAATTAGAGAGTGAGAAAGAGGATGATCATCAACATGATGATAATGGATCACCAATGGGGCATGAATTAATACCGACATCTCAACATGATCCTGTCAAAACTATTAGTATTGATAGGTTTCAAGTTACGATATGGATAGATGACCCAAAAGAACTAACTGGTGAACTTGTACTTAAATGTCAGTTGGAGAAATGTATTAATTAGTTTAGGAATATTATGAAGAAGGAAAACATAGACAGACTTTTTAAAAGGATCTGCTTTGGACACTTTCTCGAGTTGCCCGAGGACCCTCCTGCCCATTTTCAAATGATAATGGTATGTGGTCTTCTCAAGAATAGGATCAAGTATATGGAGAATGATAAGATTCGGAGGAGGGGGGCAAAAAGATGGATGAAATCGGGATCAACTACTGTGTCATGCAGTTTGTTTTGGCTTATAAGAGTTTGCCATAGTGACGAGCTTGAGATGCGATCGTCCAGAAGAACCTATCGCCAAGGGAACAGCCCACAAAACGTCCAAGGTAAGTAGCATAACCAAACCACCACAAGCCAATAGAGGGAAGGCATTGTCCCAGTGACCACCCTGCAAAACCAACAAACGCAAGGAAAAAATAGATGGGTTGTTGGACATTGCTAGACGTGGCTAAAAAGCATTGGATTTGATGACAAATCTCAAGGATAAAACCATACCAAAGCAGTACAGGGATCAATTGTACTTAGTTTTGTTTGGTCATTCGATTATATTGGAAAGAGACGTCAACAAGATCATTGTTGACACCTAATCGACCTAAATCCGTCGACCCACGACCAACCCAACCTCAACCCGTTGCTCATGTGCCCCTACCATGCGAATTCGTACGAGAAGAGTCTAGAAGCTTCCAAAAATTAATGCGTTGGCCCCTCCAACGTTTGAATCTTGAGATTATTGGGTTGATTTATACAATTTCGTACAATATCTGGATGATTTTTTACTGGTTTTGGGTATAATTCATTTTGCCCTAATTTAATTGGTCCACCCATTTGTCAATTCCTCTCAAGAAATTCAAAAATAGGTACAAATTGGGGATAAAAACGAAAGCTATGGGGATTTCGAATTTGAATTTAAAAAATATTCCATTTTTTAAATCCCTAAAATACCCCTAATTTTTTCCTAATCCAAGGGTGTAACGTCTCGAAAAATGGTTCCCAAAGCGTCACACAATGCTTGAGGCTACGAGTAGCCCCAAGCTAACCCTTTGAGCCATTTTCATTCAGTTCAACACAAATCAACGGGGTTTCCATAAATAACCCTCAAATATCAACAGAGAAATCATCATCCAAGAATAAAAGAATTTTAGAAAGATAACAAAATATGACTTATTAGTCAACTCCCAACATCTATACTAGTCTGACAAGCCTCTAAGAAAATCAATAAAACCAGCGAGCCATGAGACATGCCCCAACTGACTCATACTCAGTTATCAAATGTGAACAATTCCGTGAAACCAACATCAGACATCACATCCTCGGAACATGAGGACTCACCACAACAGAGGATGTAGAACAGCGGCCCGAAGAATCACTGTCGAACCTGGAACTGAGCACCTCAACCTACATTCTGAGAAAATACAGCCCACATCCGAAGATGTGGGTCAGTACCATGGAAAGGAACCGAGTATATGGGGGTGTATGCAGTTGTATAAACATCATCATCATAAATATTTATAAGAATATGCAGGATGTATGAAAGACTCACATAGCCTGAAGAAAATCATCATAATCATGAGAGGATGAAAGAAGTACAATAACACATGTGAGTCATCATATAATTTGTCAATCACTTTCAGTTCATCAAGAATATCAATTCTCATAATGTAAATATCATTTAAATCTTTCGAAAGAATAACTTTCACAATTTCACTTTCAAATTACTTCACCATTTACCATAGACACGAGGAAACACACACATACTGGGAGATCTATAACCGACATAAACCATGTGAGCTACATGGAGTTCAACGTACAACCCACGTTGGGGAGAGTCGTCCTATCCTTGCCATCAGAGTAGGACTATCGATATCAAATTTACACAAACTAGTGATCACTATATAAATCAGCCTCAGGCTTACTCCTAAGGGGGCACGTAGTTCTAGGGAAGTAAGGTCGTTTTATACCTCCCACTCGATGCTAAAGATTTCTCCCAGACTTAGATCAGATCATTTCAAAGACAATCCACAACAAAACAATTTTAGTAATATATAAATATACATCGGGAGTCATCATGCTTCCCATCTATCAAAATCAACCACGTTGTGGATTTCTTTCACACTCGAGTTCAAAACAACTCCATTAAGACCATCATTCAAAATGTCTCAAATATTCAATATCAACGTGCTTATAACACACACTTTCTAAAAAAAACACAATTTCCAATAGGGATTCACGACCCAAATATCAAAATCATGATAAATATCGTTCAAGATTCATGCTTTATATCTCCACACATGTAAATTCATCTTTCAAAATCATAAACATCAAGATTTCATAATAATCATCATAAGATATGGGTTCATGCTTCAAATTAGTAAAAATCATGCCATTGTAAAGAAAATTACTTTTGGGCACAAGAACGAAAGAGAGTTCTTGTTGAAAAACCCCACATACCTTGAATGATGAACTTTAGATCGATACTCATTTTTGAGATGTTAATCGTGCCTTTGAATGATGGTTCTTGGAGTTCTTGAACTAGGAACTTGGAATCTTGAATAAATTTGCAGAATTAATGGTGAACTTTGGAGGTTTTTGAAGTTGGATGTAGGAGCTTAGGGTTTTCTTTTTGAGGGAATTTGATGAAATATAACATATAATGCTTCTAATGGGCTTTAATATAGGGTTTGGACGGATTTTGGGTGAGGGGGAATGACCAAAACTCCCCTAAAAATCAAATAATTCTCGAATCTGTCCTTTGGTGGACTGTTTTAATAGTCTGAAGTAGATCAACTATAACGTTTTACTCCAATATCCAAATTAGATGAAACCAATTTCATTAGAAAGAAGACTCTCATTTCTTTCCGTTGATATATAGTATATCACCCATATCATTGTGTAAGAGGATTTATGATCATTTGAAATTGACCCAAAAATTCACTTTTGATAGTCTAAAGTAGATCGACCATAACTTTTTGCTTCAATAGACAAATTGGATGAAACCAATTTCATTGGAAAGAGGACTCGCAGAGATTTCCGTTGATATATAGTAGATAACCCAGATCATTATGTATAAGGAGTTATTATCATTTAAAGTTGGAGCAAAAATACGCCAGGCCTCAGTAATTTTTCCTGCACGTTTTACTGTTCACTACTATTCACGGTTCGATCAGAATGTTCATAACTCGTCGCTCAGGTGTCCGCTTTGGATGATCCACATATCGTTCGAAAGATTATTCGATACTCTACGCAATGGTGGGTCATAATCTAAGACATTTTGCACGAAAAATTTATAATTCATTCTAGAAGATAGAATCCAACACGTTTACGCATAAAATTTCAACGAAAAATTTCTCGGGGTATTACATCACCCCCCCTCTTGGAAACATTCATCCTAGAATGACGCTAGACATGCTAAGATTAGATAGGGAATAGAGCATACAGCTGAAATCATTCGTTAGACTCATCACCACATCGTTTCTCACTTCGAATGCAACATAGAATGCATAAATTCAAGAAACTACAGCTAAACACATAATAAATGACAGTTGAACTGCTGGAACTTTTATCAAAAGTGCATGATTTAGGAAAGAACTGTACCTTCAGCTTGATCGGAGTTCACAGAAAATAGGTGCGGGTACTTGGATCGCATATCTGCCTCAGCTTCCCATGTTGCACCCTCTACAGATTGGTTTCGCCACAATACCTTGACCAAGGAAACTTCTTTGTTCCTTAGTCTTCGGACACTGAAATCAAGAATCTCAACTGGAATCTCATCAAAAGAAAGATTTTCTTGAATGTCAGCACTCACAGAGGAATCCACTACCACAGCATCGCTAATATGCTTTCTAAGCATGGAGACATGGAATATTGGATGAACAGAGGACAACTCGGAAGGCAACTCGACCTCATAAGCTACCTTACCAACACGGCTAAGAATTTGTAAGGACCAACATAATGGGGACTAAGCTTTCCTTTCTTTCCGAATCTCTTTACCTCCCTCATGGGTGAAATTTTCAGATACACTAGGTCACCAACTTCAAACTTAAGGTCTCTCCTTCTAACATCCGCATATGACTTCTGATGACTCTGCGCAGTTTTCAACCTTTCCCTAATCAACTTATCTTTTTCTATAGCCTCAAATACCGAATCAGGACCACTCACAGCCGCTTCACCCACCTCAAACCAACCTATGGGTAATCTACACTTCATCCCATATAAGGCTTCAAACGGAGCCATGCCAATACTAGAGTGGAAATTGTTATTGTAAGTAAACTTTATCAACGGTAAGTAATCATCCCAACTTCCCTTAAAGTCAAGTACACAAGCTCTCAACATATCCTCTAAGGTCTGGTTGGTCCGCTCATCCTGACCATCGGTCTGCGGATGAAAAGCAGAACTCAAAAGCACTTGGGTACCAAGACCCTTCTGAAAAGCTTTCCAAAATTGCGAAGTGAACTGAGTATCCCTATCCTAAATGATAGACAAAGGAACTCTACGCAGTCTGACTAGCTCTCGGATATACAATCTAGCGTAATCCTTAGTAGTATATGAAATATGAACAGGCAAGAAATGAGCAGACTTAATCAACCTATTAACCACAACCCAAATGGAATCATGATGATGTCGGGAAGGAGGTAAACCAATCATGAAGTCCATATTTATCTCTTCACACTTCCAGGTGGGAATACTAAACTCTTGCATTATACCACCAGGTCTTTGGTGTTCAACCTTAACCTGTTGGCATGTTGCACACTTAGCTACAAACGTTGCTATATCTTTCTTCATTCCACTCCACCAATAGATTTCCCGCAAGTCTTGGTACAGCTTGGTGGCACCAGGATGAATAGAATATCGCGCCCCATGCGTTTCAGCCATAATCCTCTGTCTCAGATCATCAACATTTGGGACACACAATCTACCCTGCAATCTCAACACACCATCTCCCCCTTGGGAGAAAACCTCTACTTTTTGGTCCTTGACTGACTCCTTCAGTCTGACCAAACTAGCATCTAAGTATTGCTTTTCCTTCACTTTTGAAACCAAGGAGGATTCGGAACTACTCTGAACCCCTATACTACCTTCATCAGAGTCAAACAACCTAACCCTCAATCTAGCCAAACGATGTACATCACGAGCCAACTCTTTCTTACCTTTTACCACATGCCAAATACTACCCATGGACACTCTACTTAGGGTATCCACAACAATATTGGCCTTGCCCGAATAGTACAACACATTCATATCATAGTTCTTTAACAATTCTAACCATCGTTCTACCTAAGATTCAATTCTCTCTAGGTAAACACATACTGCAGACTCTTATGATCAGTGAAAACATCAACATGGACACCATACAAATAGTGTCTCCAGATTTTCAAAGCAAACACAACAGCAGCCAACTCAAGGTCATGGGTGGGGTAATTTTTCTCATGGGTTTTCAACTGTCTAGAAGCATAAGCTATCACCTTACCCTTCTGCATCAATACACAACCCAACCCAACTCTCGAAATATCACAGTAAACCACAAAACTATCAACACCATCAGGCAAAGTCAGAACAGGGGCAGAAGTGAGTCGAGTCTTCAACTCCTGAAAACTCTTCTCATAAGATTAGGACCACAAGAACTTTACTTTCTTTTGGGTTAACTGAGTCATAGGAGACGCTATAAAGGAGAAATCCTCAACAAAACGACGGTAATAGCCAGCTAAACCCAAGAAACTTCGGATATCAGTTAGAGAAATAGGTCTAGGCTAATTTCTAACAGCTTCGGTCTTTTGGAAATCAACTCTAATACCCTCGGAAGAAATGATATGACCCAGAAAAGCAACTGACCTTAGCCAAAACTCACACTTACTGAACTTTGCAAATAACTTGTGATCTCTAAGGGTTTGTAAGACAGTTCGGAGATGATCAGAATGTTCATTCTCACTACGGGAGTACACCAGTATATCATCGATGAACACTATGAAAAACATATCCAGATATGGTCTGAACACTCGATTCATGAGGTCCATGAAAGCTGCTGGGCCATTAGTTAACCCAAAAGACATAACAAGAAACTCAAAATGGCCATAACGAGTTCGGAAAGTAATTTTCGGGATATCACACTCCATTACTTTGAGTTGATGATAGCCGAAACGAAGGTCTATATTTGAGAAATAACTTGCACCTTACAATTGATCAAACAAATCATCTATTCTCGGAAGGGGGAACTTATTTTTTACGATGACTTTATTCAGTTGGCGGTAATCAATGCACATATGCAAAGATCCATCTTTCTTTCTCACAAACAACACAGGAGCACCCCAAGGAAAAACACTGGGCCTTATGAAACCCTTATCTAGTAGATCTTTGAGTTGCTCTTTCAACTCCTTAAGTTCTGCAGGGGCCATACGATAAGGAGGAATAGAAATGAGTTGAGTATCGGGAAGAAGATCAATCCCAAACTCTATCTCTCTATCAGGAGGTATCCCTGGGAGATCATCCAGAAAGACATCAGAAAACTCATTGACGATATTAACAGACTGGAGAGTTGGAGTCTCAGATATAGTGTCTTTGACTCTAACCAAATGGTAAATACACCTCTTGGAAATAAGCTTTTTAGCTTTGAGGTAAGAGATAAAATAACTCTTGGGTGACACAGAATTCCCAAACCACTCAAACATGGATGCACCCAAAAATTAAAACTTGACCACTCGGGTCCGACAATCAATAGAGGCATAAGAAGAATATTGCCAGTCCATACCCAAAATCACATCAAAATCTACCATGTCTAACTCAATCAGATCAGCCAACAAGACTCTATGAAGAATGGTAATAGGACACTTTTTATACACTTTCTGGGCAACAATCGAATCACCCACTGGGGTAGAAACTAGGATAGGCTCAGGAATAATCTCAGGACTCATTTCAAAATTCACAGCAATCAAAGGTTTAACATATGAGAAACTGAATCCAGGATCCAACAAAGCATACACATCAAACTGAAATATACGAAGCATACCAGTAACAACATCGGGAGAGTCCTCCTGTTTCTGGTTGGATGGTAAAGCATAGAATCTATTCTGGCGCTACCCGCCAGCATTGCTAGAAGAGGCGCCCTAAGCTGGGGCTGGGCGAGTCACTGGAACTAGAGCACTAGCAGTTTGAGTCTGGGTCTGAGGGCGATAGTCATGACGCCCTTATCCATCCTGTGGACAATCTCTAACTCTGTGACCCATGTCACCACACCAGAAACAACCCCTCTTCTCACCCCAACACTCACTTGAATGAGCCCTACCACACTTAGGACACAGGGGATGATTTGTCTTACTGCTAGCACTGTACTGGGACCTGGATGCATATGACCTGTTACCTTGCTCCTGCCTACCTCTAGGCATGGGAGCACTAGCAGATGATGATGCTGGTATAGACGAACGATCCTGATACTGAGGGAGACTCCTTCCCTATGATCTAGTCTGACCTTGTATGTGCTGCTCAAACCTAGCTCTCTTATTCCCTCACATTCTATCTCTCTCCTTAATCTTGTCTGCCTCAATTTGTTAGGCATGAGTCATCAGTCTAGAAAGATTTATCTCACTATTCAGCATGGCAGACCTACACTCTTTAACCATATAACTAGACACTCCAGTCACAAACTTACTCATACTAGCCTGATTATCAGCCACTAAGTCAGGAGCATACTTGGCCAACTGATTGAACTTTAGACAGTACTCCCTAACAGTCATAGAGCCCTGTCGCAGGTTCATAAACTCTTCCACCTTCGCCTCCCTCATCTCTAAAGGGAAAAACTTATCCAGGAATGCATCCTGGAACTTTTGCCAAGTTGTAGGGACAGCTCCCTCACCTCTACCTTTCCTCCAAGAAACAACCCAGTCATAAGCAAGGTCTTTCAACCTATACGCAGCCAACTCCACACTATGTTCCTCAGATACATGCATCACCTGAGTAATCTTCCGCACCTTCTCTAAAAATAACCGTAGATCCTCATCAGACTTGGACCTATAGAATTTTAGTGGATTCATCCGCATGAAGTCACGGATCCTGGCAGCAGCTGAATCACCTCCTTGCTACTGTGGAGCTAGGGTCGGGTTGGCCTGAACATTTGCAGTAACATCTTGGGCCAACGCCTGAAAGACTGCTCGAAATTTAGTATGAGACATGTTTTCATTCAATGGGTCAACGAATTGAGGTTGCTGACCATTATTATTTCTTCTCGCTCGATGTGGAGGCATATTTCTGAAAGAAGAGAGCACAAATCAATAACAGAGAGAGACAATTTAAGCACGATAGACTTCTGAAAGAAAGAATCACACTTTTTCCTAAAAGGTCTTGTAACCTCTTACTCATAGATATGGCGCGCTACACACCGATGATCAAGACTCTACTTAACGCAGCTTGTCAGACTCCCTAGGACACCATAAAACCTTAGGCTCTGATACCAAGTTTGTAACGACCTAGGAAACGGGTCCCAGAGCGTCACACGGTGCTTGAGGCTACTTAGCCTCAAGCTAACCCTTTGATCCCTTTTCATTCAGTTCAACACAAATCAACGGGGTTTCCATAAATAACCCTCAAATATCAACAGAGAAATCATCATCCAAGAATAAAAGAATTTTAGGAAGATAACAAAATACGACTTATTATGTAACACCCCGTAAAGGTCGTGCATGGATTAGCCTTTAATAGAGTGCCCTTAGACTTAAAAACTTGAAATTTTTTGTGAGTGTAATGAGGACTTAGTGTCATTTTAGCTGGCAATCTTTGGGATACAACTTTTCAACCTTTCCAATATTCGTTTTTAGATTTTCAAGTTGCGTTACGATCGGGCAAGCTCATAGTACATCTCGGATAAGTTTTGAAATTTTCCGGAATGCATAAGGCTACGTTTGGATTTCAAAACAGTAGCAAAACGCATAGCCTATTGCCCAGTTTTTAGTATTTCTGGGTCAATCTCAAACGATCATAACTCCCTATATATAATGAACTGTGTGAGCTATAATATATAAAACGAAAGCTATTTGAGTCCTCTTTAAAATGAAGTTGGTTTCATCCAATTTGAATATATGAGTAAAACGTTATAATCGATTTACTCCAGCCTATCAAACTGTCAACTGAGGGACAGATTTGACCTTAATTGTTCCTTAGGGGTATTTTGGTCATCCTCCACCCCTATATATACCACCAACACGAGATTTAATCCCTCAAACACCATAATACACATACTTTTCCAAAATTGCTCAAGAATTCTCCTTAGGGTTTCAAAATAAAAACCCAAATAGTTCAAGATTCGACCGTAGGTTTTCGAAGATAATTACATATTCGGAATCGCCAATCCGCAAGCTTCAAGAAACATCTATTATCCTTGGAAATAGAGGTACGTGGGGTTTTTCCTAAATTCTCATGGGCATAAAAAAATCATGTTTTAGAATGGGGTTTTAAATTATGTATATATATTTATGTATAAGATATTTTAACATCATTGTTTTGGTCTTTTGACCATCTCCAAAGCGATTTGGCAGTTTATATACATATATGAATGAATGTATTTTAATTTTGAATACATAAACTTACTAAGGACATTTGACCACCAGATGTTTGATGAAATTTCTGCATGAATTGAACTTTAAGTTTCGGAATATGAAATCCTTTACATCAGTTACATGTTTTGGTGGTATAAACTATGTTTTGAATGAAAGCTCTTGCTTAATACATTATGGCTCAGAAAAATCATGACTTGCAATGTCTTGGTATGACGATACCAATTCAGACTAACGCCATATCAGACTCAGACTAACAGATATTTCAGACTTTCATGATTTTAGACATTCAGAATGTTGCATGTACAGAAAAGGTTAAAAATGGGCATACCGAGATGTTAGGTGGTTCCCCGAAG
This sequence comes from Capsicum baccatum var. pendulum, assembly GCA_030864225.1. NCBI lineage: Eukaryota > Viridiplantae > Streptophyta > Magnoliopsida > Solanales > Solanaceae > Capsicum > Capsicum baccatum. Next base: position 272,234,624 of record CM061550.1, read on the forward strand.
AGGGCTTGAGTTCAAGCGACTCATTGCCTAAAACTGTGGTTTGCCGACCCGGGTATACTATTATGCGTTGACTTAAATGTCCTGTGGCGTATCAGACTCAGACACTCCAACCCTTGCGGCACACTTGGGTTGGGGGCTTCCCCGCCGAGTCAATGGCGGATTCCATACAGCCCATGGAATATCAAACTTATAGGGGAATACCACCTAACTCAGAATTAAAACACAGATCTTGATTTGAAATGAACAGGCAGGTTACATGTTTTCAGAAAGTGCCCATGTATTTTTCGGAAACAGTTTTATACATGATGTCTTGATGAAAAATTGCTTTCACTTAATATATATATATATGTATATTCCATTATACTATTTTCGGATTGCTTCGCATGCCAGTACTTTTGTGCTGACCCCCCCTCCTTCCAGGTCCTGAGGCACAGTCTAGGGGTCCAGCTACTCAGTAGACATTCTCGGATTTGTAGACTTGATCTCGCAATGGTGAGCCTTCTATTATTCGGAAGGCCTAATTATGTCAGACATTATCTTATTTATTATGTTTTTGGTTTACTAGGGGCCTTGTCCCAGTTTCTTTTCAGACAGATATTTGTGTTCTTAGTGGAGATTTCGAAGACTGATGTCAGATAGTATTATTCAAAAATGTTGCAGAACTTGACCATGTATTCCGTACTCAGTTTCAATTCCACATTTTATTATGATTACGAATGTTGTGCATGATAACCAGATAGAGAATGGGTGTTCCGGGCCTTCATGGTTTGGGATGCTCGTCACGGCTAGGGCCTAGGCTCGGGTCGTGACAAACTTGGTATCAGAGCACAGTTCATGGTCCCAGGGTTTCTGCGAAATCGCGTCGGGTAGAGTCTTATTTATGGGTGTGTAGCGCGCCACACTTATAAGCAGGAGTCTACAAGACGTTTAGGAATGTCTCTCTTTCTTCATGTTCTAGTTCATGAAATAGAGTCAGAATGTTCCTCCTTCATACTCTAATTCGTGCTATGGTGACATCCATACGAAAGTAAAATCATCCCAAATTCTTTCCTTGCTCTGATGTTCTCAGACCCATCACATTTCTAGGGTGAATCAAGTGCAGAAGTTTAGAGTCTAAATGGTATTGTCCCTTCGGATCACGTCATATAAGATCTTAAAATTGTGCAAGGACTTGAGAAGAGTCCGTTATTGCTTCAGAGTGTATGGGTTCCAGTGTGAACCTTGATCTTGATGAAATCGTGCTTTTCAGCCTTCTGTATTGAGTATATTCGGCCCTTTTCAGAAATTTATGTTGCAGATGTCATGCTTAATGGAAAAGATGTGTAGTAGAAGTGTTGGAATTGTATTTCCACCCAAATAGTAGTATAAGTTAAAGTGTCGGTGTCATGACCTATTGTAGCAAGTAGCGTGTGTGGATTGTATGATAATCTGTGGGGGAAATATTTGACTCAGATTTTTTTTTATCTATACAAAGTAAGATGTGTATTCTCAGATTATGGAATGTTGTGTGACAAGTTTCTATCTCTTGAAAATATTTTATCATCATGTTGGTGAAACTAAAAAGTCTAGTGAAGCCGTGTGGGGCTCTTTCGATTCACTAGCATAGTTGCCTTGTCATTCTTCTTATTTTCTTGTTCAAACTACAAAAAAATCAAAGTCTAGTGAAGCCGCATGAGGCCTATTTCAATTCACTAGCAATTTGTCATTCAACGTGTGGTTCTTGTGTTGGTTGAATATATGTATAGCTGAATCTTTTTACATGAGATAGAGTTGGTAATGAAGCGATTCGTCCTTGTGTGTTAGTTTATTAGTAGAAGACAGAGAAGGAGTTATTAGGCGAGGTGAATTGTCCTTGCTTGAAGTATGAAAATGGCTAGATTAGCCAGTAGGTTATAAGTATAGACTCATGGTTGTTGTGGATTTTGAAGGTAGTGTAAATATACGCTTGGGTAAGTAATTGTGATGTGAGAAAGAAGTATAAGTAGATACGATTGTACGGGGTTATAATATAAAGATAAAGTTGACCATGTCTATTATGAGGCTTTAACCCCCTTGACCCTCTTTTCATTGGTAGTTGTAAACTAGTGCTACTTGTGAGAAGGTATGTAGTAGATTTTTGAGATATTTGGGTAGAATATCCCAATTTGATGGATTAGTATATTTATATTATGTTGCATTCTTCATTGGTGGTAAATGATTGATACTAAACTACAGGCTTGAATTTAAATGGTGTGGTGGTAAATAGTGGCACGAGTTTTATGATGCATGTTTTGTGGGATTAAATTAGTAGGCTTGATGTTCTGAAATAGTACATGCTAATGGATTATGATAAGGAAAACCGTTAGGTCATGATCGATTATTGTGGTTATGAAGTTCTAGTGCACTAGTGTTTTGTGATGTTTATTTCATAGTTTCCAAGTGAAAATTTCATGTAAGGTTGGGTTGTAAATCATGCATAGCACTAGATATTAAGTTTGAACAGTTGATGTCCATAAAGGTGGATGTGAAGATTTCTTGGTTAATGAATACTAGTTGTATAGAAGTGATCTAATAGACTTAAACGGCAGGCAATAGAGTAAGTTTATTTGATTCGTAGTGGTGTATGATATTGCATGTATGATGTAGAAGTATGCCTAAGGTGACATGAGGTTGTGGCATTTTTCTAAGGCTATTACTTGTTGTGCGTGGCTAGTGGTACCATTGAATTGTTAAGTGGAGAAAGACTAGTTAGATGGTACATAGTGATCTAAATAGCCATGTTAAGGTGTTTTGATTGATAGTGTTGGGCCTTTTGCGGTGATCTTGATTCTCATAGTAGAGGGATATAAATTTGGAGTCGCAATAGTGGTATGCTCTATCGAAAGAGATATGGTTCATCAAAGGCTTGGTGATATCCATGTTAAGTGTTAGCATCTAAGCTTGACTTTTGAAGGTTAAACCGATAGAATAAGTGTGCAAGCATTATACTATGACTATTGGTGGCTAGAGAAAGATAGAGTGTATCCCGGAAGGTAGTCATTCGAGCTAAGTTCTATGATATGCATGTATTGTTATTTTTTTTCAGACCCTAGAGTGTAGTAAGTGTAGTTCAGTTAGAATATGGTAAAGGATCTCCCAAACTCTAGATGATGACTTGAAGCTAAGGGGGAGATGACAGAACGAATGACCAAGTAAGGCTCTCAGATTCTAGTAGTGATGCAGTATGATTTAGAACGTTAGAAAATGAGGGTGAGACTCAACCCATTCTTATCTTAGTATTTTTCAGTGATCCCAATGCCTACTCAAGCTTTACGTTTCAGTTCCGTGATCATAGTTCGTGATTCCTGTATATGATAGAGAGTCACGTACTCTTCCAGTTCCAAGATAATGAGTTCTATTTCATTCAAGTAGTCGAAATTACATTCCTTATGTCAGGAACTCTAGTTGAGGTCATGCAACTCATGACGCATGTACTCACTCTTTATAATGTGTGCAGTCCCATATAAAAATCTTCTCATGCTTCAGGGTCTTATGTTTTAACCTTTTAGTGTCCTCCCTATGCAATGATAGTGGTGATGAAGTAAATGTTCTTGTTGATGGAAGATCATAGTACGTTTGTTTAGATACGGCCATAAGTATGAAGTGAGATTTGGGGCCAATCTTTGATACATGTGATGTTTAGTGGAAAAGTTTGTGTGTGTATGTTTTTAGGATAGTGCGTGAGAGTTATATTGATAATAGTTTAGAAACTATGTGAAGTATGTATTTATGGGTGTTTGCCTTGAAGTTAACATGTGGTTATAAATTAGGCTTGAATGACGTTTTGGAATTTTAGTGGAAGGTTGCAATATGCATTAGCGACTTCATATTAAGAGTTCAGAGTAGTCATTAAAGTGGTAAGGCATGTTATGATTAGAATGTGATCTTTAAAAGAGGTATAGAAGGTGGCATCATATGGTTTAGAATAATAGCGTGGTGTAGCATGTTGTATTTTTGTGACTTAGAGTTAGGCTTGATCGCGGGGTAAGGATTAAGCTATTTTAGACATTAGTAGAAAAATTTGTCAATGCTCATATGAGAAATTTAAGCTGAATTGAATGAATATCATATTTATAGGGAATAGTATAGTTAAGGGATATTCAGGAAGTGCGCTAAGCTTGAAAGTAAGAAGTCGTATTGCCAAAGGTCTGAAAATTCTATCCTAATTTAGGAGTTATATGTCTATATTTCAGACTGCAGAGTAGAGTTAATGTTGTGATTTCCTCAGTTGGATGTCTTGTGTAATCCATACCCAAGATTCGTGGCTCCCTATTACTGTTAGAACTTCTTTAGAGAGAGTGTTGAAGAGATACTCCAGTTAAGTATGAAAGTCCAGCATAATTCAATCTGTATAGTCAGTAAGTCAGTTTAACAGGCAGATTCGCATGACTTGTTTTCTCGTCTTTTCATTTATTCATGCTACCCAAAATCTCAGACATGCTACTATTCCAAGATAGAGTATACCAGTAGTTGTGAGTATAGCTCAGTTCATGTGTCATGCATTAGATCCAGATTCCAGATGTTCAGTTATGATTCAATTTGTAGGTGCCTAGTGCATCGCCTCAATTTTTTTTCCGAGTATCTTAATGAATTGAGCATTCATAGAGGGACATAGTGTCCCAAGGGGGAGATACCTCATTCAGTTGTATGTATAGATTCTTATTACAAGCTTTGCACCAGTTATCATTGCGTAATCAGTCATACATTCATACGTTAGTCCTGTCAGATATGCGTGCATTAAAAATGCATGTTCAATAGAAAAAGTTCAGCTTATCAGTGTATTTAGTCCTGCGTTCATGAGAACAACTCAAGGACAGATCCATGCATCAAATATGCATGTTCATTATGAGAATTCAGCTTATGAATAGCTTCAGTCGTGTATTCCATACATCAGATATGCGTGTCCGATATAAGAATTCAAAATATCAGTAGTTCCAGCCATATGGTCATGTTTCAAATCAATGTATTCTTTATTAAAAGACATGTCGTGTCCGCGTTATTCTATATCTTTAAGGCTTCAACAAGTTCCTATCCATCATTCGAGGACGAATGATCCCAAGGGGGAGATAATGTAACACCCCGTAAAAGTCGTGCATGGATTAGCCTTTAATAGAGTGCCCTTAGACTTAAAAACTTGAAATTTTTTGTGAGTGTAATGAGGACTTAGTGTCATTTTAGCTGGCAATCTTCGGGATACAACTTTTCAATCTTTCCGATATTCGTTTTTAGATTTTCAAGTTGCGCTACGATCGGGAAAGCTCATAGTACATCTCGGATAAGTTTTGAAATTTTCCGGAATGCATAAGGCTGCGTTTGGATTTCAAAACAGTAGCAAAACGCATAGCCTATTGCCCAGTTTTCAGTATTTCTGGGTCAATTTCAAACGATCATAACTCCCTGTATATACTGAACTGTGTGAGCTATAATATATAAAACGAAAGCTATTTGAGTCCTCTTTAAAATGAAGTTGGTTTCATCCAATTTGAATATATGAGTAAAACGTTATAATCGATTTACTCCAGCCTATCAAACTGTCAACTAAGGGACAGATTTGACCTTAATTGTTCCTTAGGGGTATTTTGGTCATCCTCCACCCCTATATATACCACCAACACGGGATTTAATCCCTCAAACACCATAATACACATACTTTTCCAAAATTGCTCAAGAATTCTCCTTAGGGTTTCAAAATAAAAACCCAAATAGTTCAAGATTCGACTATAGGTTTTCGAAGATAATTACATATTCGGAATCCCCAATCCGCAAGCTTCAAGAAACATCTATTATCCTTGGAAATAGAGGTACGCGGGGTTTTTCCTAAATTCTCATGGGCATAAAAAAATCATGTTTTAGAATGGGATTTTAAATTATGTATATATATTTATGTATAAGATGTTTTAACATCATTGTTTTGGTCTTTTGACCATCTCCAAAGTGATTTGACAGTTTATATACATATATGAATGAATGTGTTTCAATTTTGAATACATGAACTTGCTAAAGACATTTGACCACCAGGTGTTTGATGAAACTTCTGCATGAATTGAACTTTAAGTTTCGGAATATGAAATCCTTTACATCAGTTACATGTTTTGGTGGTCTAAACTATGTTTTGAATAAAAGCTCTTGCTTAATACATTATGGCTCAAAAAAATCATGACTTGCAATGTCTTGGTATAACGATACCAATTCAGACTAATGCCATATCAGACTCAGACTAACAGACATTTCAGACTTTCATGATTTTAGACATTCAGAATGTTGCATGTACAGAAAAGGTTAAAAATGGGCATACAGAGATGTTAGGTGGTTCCCCGAAGAGGGCTTGAGTTCAAGCGACTCATTGCCTAAAACCGTGGTTTGCCGACCCGGGTATACTATTATGCGCTGACTTAAATGTCCTGTGTTGTATCAGACTCAGACACTCCAACCCTTGCGGCACACTTGGGTTGGGGGCTTCCCCGCCGAGTCAATGGCGGATTCCATTCAGCCCGTGGAATATCAGACTTGTAGGGGAATACTACCTAACTCAGAAGTAAAACACAGATCTTGATTTGAAATGAACAGGCAGGTTACATGTTTTAAGAAAGTGCCCATGTATTTTTTTGGAAACAGTTTTATACATGATGTCTTGATGAAAAATTGCTTTCACTTAATATATATATATATATATATGTATGTTCCATTATACTATTTTTGGATTGCTTCTCGTGCCAGTACTTTTGTGCTGACCCCCCCCCCCCCCTTATTCCAGGTCCTGAGGCACAGTCTAGGGGTCCAGCTACTCAGTAGACATTCTCGGATTTCTAGACTTGATCTCACAGTGGTGAGCCTTCTATTATTCGGAAGGCCTAATTATGTCAGACATTATCTTATTTATTATGTTTTTGGTTTACTAGGGGCCTTGTCCCAGTTTCTTTTCAGACAGATATTTGTGTTCTTAGTAGAGATTTCGCAGACTGATGTCAGATAGTATTATTCAGAAATGTTGCAGAACTTGACCATGTATTCCATACTCAGTTTCAATTCCGCATTTTATTATGATTACGAATGTTGTGCATGATAACCAGATAGAGAATGGGTGTTCCGGGCCTTCATGGTTCGGGATGCTCGTCACGGCTAGGGCCTAGGCTCGGGTCGTGACATATTAGTCAACTCCCAACATCTATACTAGTTTGACAAGCATCTAAGAAAATCAATAAAATCAGCGAGCCATTGAGACATGCCCCAACTGACTCATACTCAGTTATCAAATGTAAACAATTCCATAAAACCAAAATCAGACATCACATCCTCGAAACATGAGGACTCACCACAATAGAGGATGTAGAACAGCATGCCCGAAGAATCACCGTCGAACCTGGAACTGAGCACCTGAACCTACATTCTGAGAAAATGCAGCCCACATCCGAAGATGTGGGTCAGTACCATGGAAAGGAACCGAGTATATGGGGGTGTATGCAGTTGTATAAACATCATCATCATAAATATTTATAAGAATATACAGGATGTATGAAAGACTCACATAGCCTGAAGAAAATCATCATAATCATGAGAGGATGAAAGAAGTACAATAACACATGTGAGTCATCATATAATTTGTCAATCACTTTCAGTTCATCAAGAATATCAATTCTCATAATGTAAATATCATTTAAATCTTTCGAAAGAATAACTTTCACAATTTCACTTTCAAATCACTTCACCATTTACCATAGACACAAGGAAACACACGCACACTGGGAGATCTATAACCGACATAAATCATGTGAGCTACATGGAGTTCAGAATACAACCCACGTTGGGGAGAGTCGTCCTATCCTTGACATCGGAGTAGGACTATCGATATCAAATCTACACAAACTAGTGATGACTATATAAATCAACCTCAGGCTTACTCCTACGAGGGCACATAGTTCTAGGGAAGTAAGGTCGTTTTATACCTCCCACTCGATGCTAAAGATTTCTCCCAGACTTAGCTCAGATCATTTCAAAGATAATCCACAACAAAATAATTTCAGTAATATAAAAACATACATCGGGAGTCATCATGCTTCCCATCTATCAAAATCAACCACGTTGTGGATTTCTTTCACACTCGAGTTCAAAACAACTCCATTAAGACCAAAAGGTCAAATCATTGAAAATATCTCAAATATTCAACATCAACGTGCTTATAACACACACTTTCTCAAAAAAAAATACAATTTCCAATGGGAATTCATGACCCAAATATCAAAATCATGATAAATATCATTCAAGATTCATGCTTTATATCTCCACACATGTAAATTCATCTTTCAAATTCATAAACATCAAAATTTCATAATAATCATCATAAGATATGGGTTCATGCTTCAAATTCATAAAAATCAAATAAAAATCATGCCTTTGTAAAGAAAATTACTTTTGGCCACAAGAATGAAAGAGAGTTCTTGTTGAAAACCCCCACATACCTTGAATGATGAACTTTAGATAGATACTCATTTTTGAGATGTTAATCGTTCCTTTGAGTGATGGTTCTTGGAGTTCTTGAACTAGGATCTTGGAATCTTGAATAAATTTGCAGAATTAATGGTGAACTTTGGAGGTTTTTGAAGTTGGATGTAGGAGCTTACGGTTTTCTTTTTGAGGGAATTTGATGAAATATAATATATAATGCTTCTAATAGGCTTTCATATAGGGTTTGGATGGATTTTGGGTGAGGGAGAATGACCAAAACGCCTCTAAAAATCAAATAATTCTCGAATTTGTCCTTTGGTGGACTGTTTTGATAGTCTGAAGTAGATCAACCATAAATTTTTACTCCGATATTCAAATTAGATATAACCAATTTCATTAGAAAGAGGACTCTCATATATTTTCATTGATATATAGTATCCCACCTAGATCATTGTGTACGAGGTGTTATGATCGTTTGAAGTTGACCCAAAAATTTACTTTTGATAGGCTAAAGTAGATTGACCATAACCTTTTGCTCCAATAGACAAATTGGATGAAACTAATTTCATTGGAAAAAGGACTCACAGATCTATCCATCGATATATAGTAGATCACCCAGATCATTATGTACAAGGAGTTATGATCGTTTAAAATTGGAGTAAAAATACGCCAGGCCTCAATACTTTTTCTTGCACATTTTACTGTTCACTACTATTCACGGTTCAATCGAAATGTTCACAACTTGTCGCTCGGGTGTCCGTTTTGGATAATCCACATATCATTGAAAAGATTATTCGATACTCTACGTAATGGTGGGTAATAATCTAAGACATTCCGCATGAAAAATTTATAATTCATTCTAGAAGATAGAACTCAACACGTTTACACACAAAATTTCAACAAAAAATTTCTTGGGGTATTACAAAAGGTCCTCTATATAAGAGCCCACGGTGAAGCTGAAGAGGGTTTGAGGGGAAAATTCTCTAAGAAAGCTAGGTCCGAAAGGGGGAAAGAGGAGTGAAGAATCATTTGAAGCAAAAATCAGTAAACAATTTTTTCTATTTTAGTAAAAGTTTAGAAGCGGTTGATTTTGTCGGAATCGTCAAAGTAGCGACGGAGCTCTGGTGGTGATCGATATCCTAACGATTAACTCATCCCGTTTTGCTGCTCCCGAATAGGTAACATTTCGTTCTATTTAATTTTTTTGACTACTTATGTTTCATCTCACCATTCTGTAGTGACAAGTATTATTCTGATGATCTTGTGCTGGGTTGTTTGCTGTAGAGGCCTTAAAGGCCATAGGTTTTTGGTGAAAGTTGTGTTGGCTGAATGGTCAAGTTGTGTTAATTCTGTCTAAACTGTCGTTGGTGTTTGTTATCTTTGTCTCGCCTCGTAACCCGTCGCTTATTTTTATTGATTAATGTTTGACCTAATGCCTCATCTTTCGTATTGTTTGTGTCTTGAGTCTCTGGTTTCATGGTTAAAGTTCATGTTTTGATTCTCGTTTAGCAGTTCAGCCTGATGTTTTGTCTTGTTTGAAGTTGATATGTGACATTATCTTATTTGTTATTATTGTTGGGATGCTATCGTAACTGTCGAGCTGATAGCATCGTTGATAGGACTACCTCTTGAGGTCCTTTATCTTCTTAAATGCAAAAATAATGATGAGGAAACGTCCAACAATAAATTAGAAAATCCTATGATTCTCCGATGACCATTTGACTGTTAAAAATATCATTTTTGACTTCGTTGGAAAGGCGAGGAGGATAGAAAAACTATGCCCCACCGCTTTGTTTTTTAGCCTATAGATTGTGCTCTTTCTTTTGATGCTTTTGAAGTGTAACGGTTTGTTGAAAAATGTCAAACATGTGAACAGATTCGGTCTCTTTTGATACGTTTGATGTCCATAATCAATGAAGTTTATAGCTTTTTTCCTTTGAGCTTGATTCGTATTACTTTCTGCTTAGGTGTTAGTTTCACGGTCTAAAAGTTTTAAAGTTTTGCAAGACCATGTTTCACGAAATACTAGTGATTGCTTTCGTCTATAAAGACTGTTATAAACCAAAGAACCAGGTTTTCTGTGTCACGGTGTTCGCATTAGTCTTAGGCTTGTTGTTCCGGTCCGCAAAGAATTTTGCTAAAAATGTTCCTGTTGTTTTGTCCTCATCATTGCCTTTAGTTAGTTTGGGATTTCTTTGGATTAAAACTATTTTTTAAAGATAGTTTATGAAGGAATTAATGTCCAGATCAAGTTTTTCTTGGGAACTGCTTTAATTGAAATAATTTGTGTTTTTTTTTATGTTTGGGTAAATTCTATGTTGTAGATCCTGTTTCCTCCTTATTTTGGTCATCAAAGATGTCCTTATTTGTGTTAGTTTTATTTTTCTTCATCATTTGTTTGTTTGTCATAACTGCAACTCATAAAGTCTCTCCGATCCATGATTGCGAAAGAGACCTGTGAGCTCATAGTTTTAGAGTTTGCCAATTTGAATTGTATATTATTTGATTGAACATTATGGTTGATTCAGTGTGCTATAACTTGGAGTCAGGTCATGTCTGCTCCTTGTTGAACCTCGTAGTTTAAGTTAATCTTCATTCCATCTGCTTGTTTATAGTTTCGATGTTTATTGACGATATCTAAAAATGGACAGAACACTCTTAAAATTTAAAACCCAAAATGTTGGCCTAGATGTGACAATGAATATTAAATTCTCTCATGTCTTCTGTCAACCTATAGGACCACCTTGAGCATGAATATAATTTTTTTTACTGCCATTTGTAGCGTATTATGATGTATGCTTAATTACACTAAGTTCAAACGGTCTAATGCAGAGTCTTAATCCTTTTCCCCTTTATTTTTGGATGCATGTGAATGTGTTATGTCTGAGTTCACCATGATCTCTTGATTGCATTTTTCTCATCGAGTCAACTCCTAGAGGAAGTGCAAACATCGATATCATGACATACAGATTACAAGAAGTCAAAAGAAGGAAAATGGGTTAAAGTCCCATCATTGAAACGATAAAGAGACTTGAAAGTCTCGTTTCTCTTAATATTTTATTTCTTATTATATTTATTTATTTATTTATTTATTTGTTTAAGTCATTCATTTAGGCCTCGAAGTTAAAGTTCTATTTTAATACAGGTGAAGCGGATCTTGAGCCATAAAGGCTCAAAAATATTTAGATTAGGACAAGTGCAAGTAGGCCAAAAGCCCAATTAGATTAGGAAAGGTGTAAGTGGGCCAAAATTAGATTAGGATAGGTTTCGTTGATTTGGGCTCAATGGCCTAAGTCTTTTATTTTCTCCCCTTTTCCTTTTATGTACTTATTTACCTTTCATTTATTGAGACTTAGTTAAAATCCCTATTAAGTCGTCCAAATTTGTTTTACACAAATCGTTTTCTAAAATCAATCACTTTACAACAACCAATCATACTGAAGTGAGTCAAAAGATATTTTCAAACAGTCTGGATAACCACAAGTTAGAGGACGTTTTAGTTGCCTAGGAACTGCTTACTCAGAATCTTTAAATTTTAAATGATTTTTCTATTTTGGATCATTTAAAGTAATTTATAAAGGTTTTCTTAATTCCTTTTCAAAATTAAGTGGCGACTCTAAATAAGTCAAAATTTCCGCAAAACAGAAATGGCGACTCTGCTGGGGATTTCTATCTAGGTTCTAACCAAATGTTTGATTTCATCTTTTAACTAACTATTTAAATTACTTACGTTTTTATATGTTTTGATTTTGTGAAATTTAATTATTAAATCTCTTAGCATTATCCCGCATTGACTATTAAATTATTTTGGGGTTTTGTGGATGTCCCGGCCCCTATTGTTCAACTCCAAATAAAGTGTTGAAAATATGATGGTTTATTAGCACTTGAGGCGTCTGATGGCTTTTCGTATTTACAAACTCAAGTCGTCTGCTTGGGAACCTGGTTCAAACCTACTCTAGACACCTAGGATACAGCGAAACCAAAACCCTATTTTAGTCATGAGCCTAGGACGACCCAATACTTGAGGGAGTATTGAGCCCATTAAAAAACTTTCCTTGGGGCTATTGACCCCAAGTGAATTACAGACGAATCATATTTATATGTTGAAGCAATATATGTTTGTTTAATATAATTTATTGTCCTTTGGGGGTTGGGAGAAAGCTTGCTTTGCTTACTTATGTGTAAGATGTCTCAATCATACACCAGTTGAGAGAGAAATTGAAGCAAGCGAAGCAAGAAATTGATCAATTTGGATGGTTGCATCTAGGGCACAACTATACAGAAATTGTTTGATCATCAATGGATCTTGCCAATGACAAGAAGTGGACAAAGCTAAGAGGGCGAAGGCCGAAGAAGAGCATTCAGGAACTAGTATTTCTTATCCCCTGCGCGGAACATTATTCTTTTTCTCATGTTATTTTCCCTTTCCCTAAAGATTGTATCCTTTTTGTGTGACTTTTGTAGACATTTATGTCATTTATGTATACCTATGAAGGTTTTGGGGGATAATGGATTGGTTTTAAAAAGACGTATATTTTCTTCAAAATTCATTAGGCCAAAACCCTTGGCTCAAAAGGGTCACCCAATTAGGATGCACGTTTATTACAATATGCTTGTGTAATATAACTATTTATGTGCTTATACGTGTTATGTTGATTCGAATCAAAGGCGAATTTATCGAATCCCATTTTCCATAGAATATCTCTAGGCAGAAATATACCCCACTATACAAAAGTCCGACCAAACGTACTCCAAGTCTCCCAAGTTTATAAGAAAAGTCCGCAGTCATTCTTAAAACTTCCAAAATGATCACTACCATTTGAGAAAAGTTGAATTTAGAATTAGAAGAAGCCATTATATGTTCGAACTACGCAAGGCCTGATTTCTCCTCCGTGAGATACGTAGGCAGCCTTTTGGCCCGACCCCTATCTTAAAAAACTCTATTGTTCTCCACTTTCTTGAAAGAAGGAATAAGGTCGGAAAGAAGAAAAGTTAAGCCTTCCTGATAAATTTCACCTATCCATATCATTGAGCAAAATCCTGTTCATTGAAATTCTCGAGTCACCATTACTTCATGGATCAATTCGTATGAGATGAGAACCAATTCTATGTGTTTACTCCCTACCTTATCATCTTTCTTTGCTTATTACTAACGGAATCTGACACGTCATCCTTTGAGTTGTTTTTACTTTGTAGGAAATGAAAACTACTTTGTATTGGCACAAAATGACCCTACTTCACTAGATCAAAGTAAATAAGAGATCCTCTCTTGATTATAGCTTTGTTACAGGAAAAGAAAAATAACTCATAGTAAAACTGGGCTCTACCAATCATTTTTCAAATCCTGTAAGTGATGGCCTCGAGGATGGAATAAGAAAAATATGAGGCAAGAATTTTTCAAGACAACCGGGATCATGGAAGATGAATTGGGGAAAACAATGTTAAACTGGACCTCCACTTCGCTCATAACTCGTTGCCCATCGTGGTAGATGAAAGGCCAATTACTAGTAGTTTTAAAAAATCGGTGATGACCTGGAGGAGGCCCCGCGATCTACCCTTTTATGTCTAAAATTTTTCTTTTAGTGTTTTACTGCTTTAAAAAAAGGGCATGGGCATGCATTTGCGCGGGTCATGAGCCATAGTTTGTATTTATTTCTCAAATTTAAATGAAAAGGACTCCCTTTATTTAAGAAGTTATTTTGAAATATGATTATTGTCTTGTTATCATCTAACTTGGTTTGTTTCAGTAGCAGTAATTTTTTAAATCTGTCATTATCACTTCATGTCACGGGTTAGACGAACAAAGCGAGGGAAATGATGATGAATGGAAAGATCATGATGGGGAGTGGTTAGCGGAAGATATAGAATAACTTGTAAATTGGGAGGAGCCTAACCCGGAGGAAACTAAAAAGAACTCATCCACTTGCTTGGTCCTACGATGATATGCCAGGATTGAGCACCAACATCGTGTCGCAGGAGTTACCAATCACTCCCGAGTTCGATCTAGTTAAGCAATAAATTTATTTTATGATGTATAATTGCCTAGGATCCCTTCTTTTATGTACGAACTACATTTGATCTGAATTCCCAAGAAAGGGATACGTAGGCGGCCTATGTCGGCTTCGGTCAACCCCTTAGAAAATTTATCCTTTTCTTTTATGTACGAACTACGTTTGACCTGAATTTCCAAGAAAGGTATAAGTAGGCGGCCTATGTCGGCTTTGGTCAACCCCTTAGGAAAATTTATTCTTTACTTCCATGTACGAACTACGTTTGACCTGAATTCCGAATAACAGGATACATAGGCGGCCTATGTCGATTTCAGTCAACCCCTTAGGACAATTTATCCTTTTCCTTTATGTACGAACTATGTTTGATCTGAATACCCAAGAAAGGGATACGTAGGCAGCCTATGTTAGCTTTGGTCAACCCCTTAGGACAATTTAAACTTTTCCTTTATGTATGAGCTATGTCAGGACCTGAATTCCCAAAAAGGGATATGTAGGCGGCCTATGTCGGCTTCGATCAACCCAATAGATTTTTTCTATCTTTCCCTAGCGTAGTCCTGAACTACATTTGACCTGATTCCTACTTCAATGGGATACGTAGATGCCCTAACGACTCAGTCACATAACCCCAAGAAATGAAAACTGGAGCAGAATTTTTGAGAAGGAATTTCGAAAATTCACAAGAAGAAGATCATCATCCAACAAAGAGAACGAAGTCCAACAAAGACTTTGGATCCTCTCCAGTTGATATCATATCAAACAACTTTAAACTGGGGCAGAAAATTTTAAGGAAGGCCTCAAAATTTCCACCAAACACTGGAATATATTTCAAATTCCCCAACACCAGAGGTCAAAGTCAAGATTTGGAAGTCACCAACTGCGACAAAGTCTAGGTAGACTCAATCTCTGGCTATAATAGAACTGTTTGAAGAACCCTTCAGTAATAATGATGAGTTTTGAAAATCCTTCGTCGGATATAGTCGAAATCAAGAGGAAGACGTTCATTGAGCTAGTACATGACATGACTGGCAGAGATTTTCTAAAGCTTTTACAGAAATTTTCAAAACTATTTTCTAAATTAAGACTACTTTCAAAAATCTATACAAATCTTTTTTAGTGATTGCCGAGGCATCAATTGGGACGAGGAGTCAGGGTGGAAGTCCCAACATGATAGAGTACCTAAAAGATGACGAGGACCAAATCAAGGAGCGAAAGAGGTCAACACGAAGTAATTTCACTCAAAACTAATCATTTTTCTGTGGATGCAGGGATAAGAGCACAAAATGAAAATCTTTTTCAAAATATCCCCAAGCGAATTGCCAGCCACACCAGAGCATATAATGCTCACGAACGGTATTTTTGGGTAGCCCCAAAAACAGATTTAAAACCCATTTATCGATGACCTTTCAAATTGTCTATCTCATTTCTTGAGACCATGAAGGACAAACAAAGGCGCTTTATCTTCTTTATGAATATTGTATTTAGAATTTTCCTAAAAAATAATCGCAAGAAAAAGCAACTTTGTGTCTACTAAATATTTACCTTGAGCGCAGGTACATTCAAGAGAGTCGACACAATAAATACGATAATCAAAAGAATTAATCAATAAGAGGAACAACCAAAATTAATTCCCAAAATTTGCCTTGACGCGAAGCAAACAGTATTTTAGTAATCCCCAAATAAGGGTTTTGCCCCATTTACTTGCATTCGGTGGATCTGCTATTTAATTATTTCTTCAAAAAGAAAAAATTAATAATAAAATACGTCATTCAAATTATGATGCTTAGTATTTGTCGTTAAACTATCATCAAGCATGGTTGTGGTCGCCAGTGAGAGCGACATCACGTCTACTAACTGTCTACCTTGAGTACAGGTACATGTAGAAATCAAAACGTGGACAAATGGATTCAATCGAAACCATCTTCATTGCCAAGAGGGTTATTCCATCTCATTTCATTGCCAAGAGGGCCATTGCATATCATTAATATCGCCAAGAGGACCATTGCATTAAATATCTGATGACGCACGAGATATCATACGCTGGCGTCGAGGATATTATTTACACTAAATATCTGATGACGCGTGAGATATCATACGCAGGCGTTGAGGATATCATCCGAATTAAATATATGATGACGCATGAGATATCATACGCTGGCATCGAGGATATCATCCACATTAAATATATGATGACACGCAAGATATCATACGTTGGCATTGAGGATATTATCCGTATTAAATATCTGATGATGCACGAGATATCATACGCTGGCGTCGAGAATATCATCTTTATTAAATATCTGATGACACGCGAGATATTAGACGCTGGCGTCGAGGATATCATCTGCATTAAATATCTGATGACGCGTGAGATATCATATGCTGACATCGAGGATATCATCCACATTAAATATCTGATGACGCGCGAGATATCATACACTAGCGTCGAGGATATCATTTGCATTAAATATCTAATGATGCACGAGATATTATATGCTGGTGTTGAGGATATCATCCGCATTAAATATCTAATAATACGTGAGATATCATACGCTGGAGTCGAGGATATCATCCGCATTAAATATCTGATAACGCGCGAGATATCATACGCTGGCGTTGAGGATATCATACGCTGGAGTCGAGGATATCATCCGCATTAAATATCTGATGATGCGCGAGATATCATACGCTGGCGTTGAGGATATCATCCGCATTAAATATCTGATGACACATGAGATATCATACGCTGGTGTCGAGAGTAACTTCAGCATTTAATATCTGATGACACATGAGATATCATACGCTAGCGTTGAGGGTATCTTCAGTATTTAATATCTGTTGACACACCAGATATCATACGCTGGCATCGAGGATATCATTCACATTAAACATCCGATGACGCGAGAGATATCATACATTGGCGTTGAGGATATCATCCGAATTAAATATCTGATGACGCGCAAGATATCATAAGCTGGCGTCGAGGGTATCTTTAATATTTAATAAGTGACGACGCGCGAGATATCATCCACTGGCATCGAGGGTATCTTCAGCTTTTAATATCTGTTGACATGCGAGATAGCATATGCTGGCGTTGAGGATATCTTCAGCATTTAATATCTGTTGACATGCGAGATAGCATATGCTGCCATCGAGGATATAACCAGCATTCAATATCTGTTGACTCAGGAGATAGCATAAGCCAGCATCGAGATATCATCATCATCAATATTTGTTGACAAGCGAGATAACATAGTCTAGCATCGAGGATATCATCATCATCAATATCTATTGACATGCGAGATAGCATATGCTGACGTTGAGGATACCATCATCATCAATATCTATTGACACGTGAGATAGCATACATTGGCGTCAAGGATACCATCATCATCAATATCTATTGATATGCGAGATAGCATACGTTGGCGTCGAGGATATAATCAGCATTCAATATATATTGACACGTGAGATAGCTTACGCTGGCATCGAGGATATCATCATCATCAATATCTGTTGACACGCAAGATAGCATACGCTAGCGTCGAGGATATCATCAGCATTCAATATC
Source organism: Capsicum baccatum var. pendulum (assembly GCA_030864225.1). Lineage (NCBI taxonomy): Eukaryota > Viridiplantae > Streptophyta > Magnoliopsida > Solanales > Solanaceae > Capsicum > Capsicum baccatum. Next base: position 272,252,663 of record CM061550.1, read on the forward strand.
TGTTGATACGCGAGATAGCATACACTAGCATAAAGGATATCATCAGCATCTAATATCTATTAACACACGAGATAGAATACACTGGCGTCGAGAATATCTCATCATTTTATGAATCAGCATCTAAATGCATCAAAAGCACGTGATTCAAAGGGACGTCTTTAAGTCGCTGTCTGAAAGCGAACGACATATGAGACTTCCTAGAAATTGACAATCTGAGGGTCATCTATAAGTCATATTATTTGAAATAAGATAGTGTGCAAGATTACCTATGAGTTGATAGCCCATAGGTCATTCGTAAGCCGCAACAACATCCTAACCGGATAGTGTGCAAGGTTACCCAAAAATTGATAGTCTAAAGGTTAACCGTAAGTCGCAACTAAATCTTTACCAGAGAAGATGCGAGATTGTAAATTGATAAGTCCAAGGGTTCTCTATAAGCCACGTCATATCCAAGATCGATTATGTGCAAGATTACCCAAAGACTAGCAATGTGAGATATATCTATAAGTCATATTGTGTCCAAGGTCGGATAATGTGTAGGAATACCTGAGAACTATCGGTTGGAGGGATATATGTAAGTCATCTCTTATCCAAGGTCGGATGATGTGCAGTATTACCTAAAGGCTAGCAATTCAAAGGATATTTGTAAGTCGTCTTATATCCAACATCAAATAATGCGCGAGATTATCTAAAGAATGACAATCCAAGGGAAATCTATAAGTCGTATTAATACAAAAGATGTGCAATACTTACTCGAGGGTAACATGTAAAGAAGTATTGTCAATAACCAGAAAGGTTATAATAAGCAACCAAAATGGTTCACCTCAGTATAATATTACACGGTTACTGGTACCGTTCTGTATAAAGTGTCATCGGTGTCCAAAAGGATCACCCTACTTTGAAGAAATATTCACTCGACAATTAAGATAATTATGCAACAACCAAGAGAGTTATTGTGTCTATTGTTGTAAGTTATTTCCTTCCAAACAGGTACAAGAAAGGATGACTTCGCTTTTTAGGCAACAACTCACGTGGAGATATGGTAAGACTATGTACCTCTTTCGTGAATTATGTTTAGCACTAATGATTTTTATTTGAGACATTATCGAGAACATTCGAGAGGATGAAAATCTCAAATCAGAACCATAGATGTGGATGACTCCAGATAGGACGCATCACAACGTGGAACTCTTTCTTAGCAGCAAAATGGGACATAGTCTAGAGAGGGACGTCAAACTCTTTGGATGTGAGCTAAAGGATCATCGCCACCACCAATTAAACCACACCCCTATTAGAAGGCATGTGGGTATTCTGGGATATTCTGGTTTCAGCTTCACCTTTGGGATATTTCTAAACTCATACCGAGGGTAACATTTTCTTTCTTTCAAATTTGAGTGACAACATACTTAGAGTTTTGGAAATTATGTCCAGGTAAATTCGTACCTATGGATGTGAAGAGCTTCACGTTCATGGTTAAGAGGTTACAAGCCTTTTTTCATAACTCGAATAAAGCACTCATCTTGAGCCAAAGATCGTCTGAAATAAAAGACTATCTTTTCTACCGATTGAGTCGAACTACAAGCAGTCTGATTCCCTGAGTGTCGGGGATACGTAGGCAGGGCTCTATATAGAAAACTCGAATTCATTCCAACCTCCCCCAAATCCCTCTATTCTTCGGCTTTTTGATTTCATCAAAAACTCCAAAATCGAGATAGCTTGGGAAATTTTTTTAAAATCATGCTTTAAATCAAGCTTTATGAACTACAAGTGGCCTGAATTCTCATGTAACCTGAGATATGTAGGAAACCTGATACCAAGGTCCGGCCATAACTCCGTGAAACACGTGCGAAAGCCAACCTCTATCAGATTCGAATTTGTGATCGAACAAAAATTAAGAACGTCAACCTCCCTTTGCCCAGGGTTACTTGCATCCACCCTACCCAAGGGGGGGGGGGCAGTTGTTGACACCAAATTTTTATCTTTCAAAACTAAATTTACTCCTGAGTTTTTTTATTTTTAATAAAATCAAAATATTTCTTTCATCCGAATAACAATTTTTAAAATATATTTGTACGTAATTTTGTCATTTTAAGTAGCGATTATATATTATCGTATTCGGTTATATGATATTATATAATTTGATTACTTAAATTTTTTTTTTATGGAATATTGAATTTTAATTAAGGATTATTTTGAAAAAATAAATATAATAATTAAAATCTTGATTTAAATATAATTTATTCTCAAAGATAATTCATTTGAATAAATGTGTTTGATTTTTATTAAATCAAGAAGCTCGAGATTAAAGAAAGAATTAATTCATATCAAATTTACATTTAATTTAACCAATCTAGTAATTTGATCATAATTGAAACAAAATTGGCCACAATTGCAATACATTGGCCAATTGACTTTTAATTTGATCAAAATTTAAATAGAATATGCTAAATCTTAATTGATATTATAATTTTCTTGAGATTTTTTTTTCTAAAATAATTTCAAAAATTACCAAATTCCTAATTTAATTAGGGCTATTTTAATCCAATTAAATATAATTGGGGTTATTTTAACGCCAATTAAATCTAATTGGGGTTATTAAATAACCCCAATTAAAACCCAATACCCACTAGCCGACAACAACAAAAAACCATCAGCCCACCATACCAGCCCATTACACAATCCACTGTCAGCCCATCAGCGAGAATACCCGACCCAGTCCATTATCTCTCCTATCCCCAATATTAAAAGCATATAACCCAGCTTCAGCAAAGAGCGAACAACGATAGGAATACACCAATACTCGCTAAAATCTGACCAAAATTCATCCAAATCGACCCAAATTCATCAATCCATGACCGACCCGACCACAACCCGTTGCTCACGTGCCTCTACCACGCGAATCCGTGTAAGAAGAGTCTAGAAGCTTCCAAAAATTGATGCGTTGGCCCCTTCAACGTTTGAATCCCGAGATTTTTGGGTTGATTTGTACGATTTCATACAATATCTGGATGATTTTCATTGGTTTGGGGTATAATTCATTTTACCCTAATTTAATTGGTCCACCCATTTGTCAATTCCTCTCAAGAAATCCAAAAATGGGTACAAATTGAGGATAAAAGTGGAAGCTGTGGGGGATTTCGAATTTGAATTTCAAAAATTTCCCATTTTTAAAATCCCTAAAATGCCTCCAATTTTGTCCTAATCCAAGGGTCCTCTATGTAAGAACCCACGGTGAAGATGAAGAGGGGTTTGGGGGGATTCTCTGAGAAAGCTAGGTCCGAAAGGGGGAAAAGTGAGAGAAGAATTAATTGAAGCAAAAATCAGTAAACAAATTTTTCTATTTTAGTAAAAGTTTAGAAGCCGTTGATTTTGTCGGAATCATCGAAGTAGCAACGGAGCTCCAATGGTGATCGATATTCTGATGATTAACTCGTTGTCTCGTTTTGCTGATCCTGAACAAGTAACATTCCGTTCTATTTAATTTTTTTGACCACTTCTCTTTAATCTCACCATTCTGTAGTGACAAGTATTCTTCTGATGATCTTGTGCTGGGTTATCCGCTGTAGGGGCCTTAAAGGCCATAGGTTTTTTTGTGAAAGCTATGTTGGCTGAATGGTCAAGTTGTGTTAATTCTGTCTGAACTGTCGTTGGTGTTTGTTATTTTGTCTCGCCTCATAACCCGTCGCTTATTTTTTACGTTATTAATTAATATTTGACCTAATGCCTCATATTGCATACTATTTGTGTCTTGGGTTTCTGGTTTCATGGTTAAAGTTCATGTTTTGATTCTCGCTTAGCAGTTCAGCCAGATGTTGTCTTGTTGGAAGTTGATATGTGACGTTATCTTATTTATTGTTATTGTTGGGATACTGTCGTAACTGGAGCTGATAGCATTGTTGATAGGACTACCTCTTGAGGTCCTTTGGATTCTCAATTGCCAAAAGAATAATGAGGAAACGTCCAACAGTAAACTAGAAAATCCTATGATTCTTCGATGACCATTTGACTGTTAAAAAAATCATTTTTGAGTTCGTTGGAAAGGCGAGGAGGATAGAAAAACTATGCTCCACCGCTTTATTTTTTAGCCTATAGTTTGTGCTCTTTCTTTTGATGCTTTTGAAGTGTAACGGATTGTTGAAGCATGTCAAACATGTGAACAGATTCGGCCTCTTTTGATATGTTTGATGTCGAAAATCAATGAAGTTTATAGCTTTTTTCCTTTGAGCTTGATTCGTATTACTTTCAACTTAGCTGTTGGTTTCACGGTCTTAAACTTTTAAGGTTTTGCAAGATCATGTCTCACGAAATATTAGTGATTGCCTTCATCTATAAAGACTGTTATAAACCAAAGAACCAGGTTTTCTGTGTCATGGTGTTCGCGTTAGTCTTAGGCTTGTTGTTCCGGTCCGCAAAGAATTTTGTTAAAAATGTTCCTGTTGTTTTGTCCTCATCATTGCCTTTAGTTAGTTTGGGATTTATTTGGATTAAAACTGTTTTTAAAGCTACTTTATGGAGGAATTAATGTCCAAATCAAATTTTTCTTGGGAATTGCTTTAATTGAATTAATTTGTGTTTTTTTATGTTTGGATAAATTCTATGTTGGAGATCCTGTTTCCTCCTTATTTTGGTCATCAAAGATGTCCTTATTTGTGTTAGTTTTATTTTTCTTCATCATTTGTTTGTTTGTCATAACTGCAACTCATAAAGTCTCTCCGATCCATGATACCGAAAGAGACTTATGAGCTCGTAGTTTTAGAGTCTGCGAATCTGAATTGTATATTATTTGATTGAACATTATGGCTGATTCAGTGTGCTATAACTTGGAGTCAGGTCATGTTGAACCTCGTAGTTTAATTTAATCTTCATTCCATCCGCTTGTTTATAGTTTCAATGTTTATTGACGATATCTAAAATTAGACAGAACACTCGTAAAATTTAAAACCCGAAACCCAAAATGTTGGCCTAGATGTGACAATGAATGCTAAATTCTCTCATGTCTTCTGTCAACCTATAGGACCACCTTGAGCATGAATATAATTTTTTTGATTGCCATTTGCAGCTTATTATGATGTATGCTTAATTACACTAAGTTCAAACGGTCTAATGTGGAGTCTTAATCCTTTTCCTCTTTATTTTTGGATGCATGTGAATATGTTATGTCTGAGATCACCATGAACTCTTGATTGCATTTTTATCATCGAGTCAACTCCTAGAGAAAGTCCAAACATCGATCTCATGACATACAGAATACAAGAAGTCGAAAGAAGAAGGAAAATGGGTTAAAGTCCCATCGTTAAAGTGACAAAGAGACTTGAAAGACTCGTTTCTCTTATTATTTTATTTCTTATTCTATTTATTTATTTATTTGTTTAAGTTTCATTTAGGCCTCGAAGCCAAAGTTGTATTTTAATACAGGAGAAGCAGATCTTGGGTCAAAAAGGCTCGAAAACATTTAGATTAGGACAGGTGCAAGTGGGTCAAAAGCTCAATTAGATTAGAACAAGTTTCGTTAAGTTTTTTATTTTCTCCCCTTTTCTTTTTATGTACTTATTTATCTTTCATTTGTTTAGACTTAGTTAAAATCCCTACGAAGTCGTCCAAATTTGTTTTACACAAATCGTTTTCTAAAATCAATCACTTTTCAACAACCAATCTTATTGAAGTTAGTCAAAAGATATTTTCAGACAGTCCGGATAACAGCAAGTTAGCGGACGTTTTAGGTACCTTCAACCTTCCTAAAACGTTAATAGGAATCGTTGACTCAGAATCTTTAAATTTTAAATGATTTTTCTGTTTTGGATCGTTTAAAGTAATTTATAAAGGTTTTCTTAATTCCTTTTCAAAAATTAAGTGGCGACTGTAAATAAGTCAAAATTTTTGCAAAACAGTCATAGAAGATGATTTATTAGCGTATGCTGAGTATTTTGATAAATTCAACAATTATTCCTAGGGATATGATAGCTTTTACTTAACTGTCTAATATTGACGATCATATTATACAGTTTTCCTTCGGCTTTCATGGTAAAATTAATCACTATTTTTACTCATCCATTAATTTATATTGAATATAGTTATTGTGATTTTTTTTGTTTGCTTCTGTTACATTTTTTAGGCTTGGGCATTTGAAGTCTTTCCTCCTCTTCGAAAGCAGGTAATGAATTATCCGGATGAGGTTTTTCATCCAAGGATGTTTAGATGGTTGACTGCAAAGAACAACATAAGAATTAAGGAGGCTGGTCTCTTTAACCCTTCGGATGATGCAATATGTCTTCTTCAAGTAAAATAATATAACTCAATGAAAAATATTGAACAGATGTTATACCTGGTGCAACAGATGGGACATCTATTGTGACAAATTATCTGTCTTGTGTCAATTGTGCAACAAATGGGTAATTTGTTGTGACAACCGATTGATATCTTGCATCAAATTACCCATCTTTTGCTTTTGTTCTCCGAACCCGACTCTTAACAGATTAATCATCTACTGTAAATTATGCAATAGATGGGTAATTTGATGTAACATATTGTTAATTTGTTGCGACATATAGATCATCTATTGCATAACATGTAACCCAACAGATTACTCGTCTTGTGTCAACTAGTGCAACAAATTGGTAATCTGTTGCGATAGATGATTGATATTTTGCATCAGATTAATCATTTGTTGCTCTGGTTCTTTAATTTCGACTCAAATGGATTTTAACCATCTATTGCAACTATGCAATAAATGTGTAATTTGATGGACATATTGTTAATCTGTTGCAATATATAGATCATATGTTGGATAAGTTGTCTGTGTTAACATGTAACCCAACTATGAAAATTATTCTATTATATAATTTAAATAAATTTATCTTTTTTATAAGTAATGCATCCATGGATCATGACTACAGGAGTTGGGTATGACTTCTTTTATTACTCTAGGTCATGTTGATACTATATCAGATTCGATGGTGGAGTTAATAAAGAAGGAATTGGCTGGAACAACAGCCATAAGAAGAGCAGTTAGGCAAGGTCAGCCTAATGTTGAGGCTCTTCATGACCAACCTACTGAGGCAGATCCGGGTGCTTCTTCTGGTGGAGTTGTTGGTATTGGTGGAAGGTATACTGATGCTGCTACCACTCGTGATGATAGCATGTTAATTATCAAGAAAAAATAAATATGTTTGAAAACACCCCTTTCACATGTCCCCTTCACCCTTACACAGGTCCCTCTTACTCTTACACCGATCCCTCTCACTCCTCTCCACCCTCGTATTCTTATTGCAAATACGAAGAGTGCAAGGACAACCAGCATAAACTCTTTGAAAAAGTAGAGGCTATCGCTAAATCTATCGAGGAATTCAAATCCAAGAGGGGTGTCATACCATCCAAGAAGGTGAGGGAGCCATACACTCCTACATTGACGGTTGGGAGGAAAAAAAGAGCAATTAGCGATGTACTCTTCAGTCAGAAATAAAAAAAGTATTAAAGTTCAGGGGCCATTGAAGAAGGTCGATATATATGCGGAACTTGGCGCCAAAGATAAGAAGGATCTACGACGGGTCAAGAATGCCAAGCGAGGCATACCAGATTACCCTAGTCCTCCCTTTTCCCCCCAAGACTTTCAGATTATGACAGATATGTATATGCGGTATGAGGACAAGGTAAGTTTACTTTTCCTAACTTAGCCTTCTAATCTACTCCATGAAGAAGAAGCTATGCAACAGATGTAAAATCTGTTGCAGCAGTTGGGTATTCTGGTGCAACTGGTAGTGATCATGTTGCAACTTATTATCCATCTATTGCATAAGTTGCGTTGGATTATTGGTTCAGATAACCCTATACAACAGATGGACCATCCTTTGCATCTTTACAATTACTAACCTATTTAAAAATTGACTTCTTATATCACAGTATGTTGATGAAATTCTCTGCCTCGTGAGAAAAAGGTAATTAGAATACTCGGAAGCTTATGACGCTGCCAATAGGATAATGGACCTCAAACTCTATAAGAAGCTCAAGGATAAGTACGATAAACTCAATGGTCTAGCGTCATCCTATGGCGCGAAATTTGATTTGTTAGTTTCTACGTTAAACTAGAATGAAGAATAAATGATAAAATATGTTAGAGGGGAGAGGCCAAATCCACACGGCAAGAGCTACACTAAGGAAAAGAGGATTTTTGCAGTCATGAGCATGGACGGCATACATTATCCTATTGAGATACTACTCAAGGAGGGAAAGATCAATGTTTATGACTGCAACGAACCTTTCATCGACAAGGCCATTTTTTTATCCATGTGCAGCCACTGATGGACCTATTCCCAATCTTGGTGAGGCAGAATAAACTGATGTATCATTTGCCAGAGAAAGTGTTGATGAAGAAATCATGAGATTTTAAAGGTCAAAACAAGGGCAAAAATCTTCCAAAAAATTATACTAGTTTCGTGTGCGGCTCACACGCACTTACACTCATTGAATGTTTGCTGACCGACACAGAAATAGCCAAACCAACGACCTTTCTGTGCGACAACGTTGTGGAAAACCTGTAAGAGGTCTGGGCTTATGGGGTACTAATTGGACGCTTGGAGCCTGTGTATAAAGAAGAGCCTGTGAAATAATAATTTTTTATTTCAAGTCACACTTCACTTTACATTACATGTACATGTAGAGAAAATAATTTTTTTCTGATGAAAGTTGAGTTTTTTATAATGCAATAGATTGTCAATCTGTTGTAAAATATATTCTATCTGTTCTGACAGATAGTTTATCTGTTGCAAGAGGTTGGCCATCTGTTGCATTATACCGATGTTATTTCTATCTAATCTAAGTCTAATTTGTTGCAACAGTGGGAAGACCTGTTTGATAATTTCCAATAGATGACCTAAATTTTGCAATATACGCCTAAATCTGTTTGATATTTTTCAACAATTACGTTTAAATTTTCATGTGCTCGACAACACCAACCAGTAGCAAATAAACCACTCTAAAAATTTCAGAAATTAGGCTTGAATATCTATGTGCCCAACACCACCAAACCAGTAGCAATAACGGCAATAATGTAGTATCTTCTTGCTCAATTTTGTTTCTCTTCAGAAGCCTTGACTTTCTTCAACAAACTCCAGATTACACGATTTACTTGTGAAGGGTGTCGTTCTTCATACCAATCAAAGTAATCACATCCAACCAATCTCTATAAAAACAAGAACACAATTATAAAATAATTACACGTCAATAATTAATCAACTAATTAAATAAAAAATATTATCTTTAAAATCTTACAAGTAAAAAAACCTACGACCTGGATTTTATTGAGTCCAAGAAGTCTTCAATAGAGCTTCATGACCACACTTACAATATCAAAAATCTTTCTCACAAAAAATAGTAGAAGATGAACTCGACATTGTCAAGCTCAGTTGGAAAAAATGAAAAAAATACGTAGAAAAAAATACAAATAATCGAGATGAATTTGGATAGAGAAAAAAAGATAAAGAAGAAAAAGAAGCTTTGGGAATTTAGGGTTAAATTTTAGGAAGAAGATGAATATATAAGACAATGGGAGAAAAATAACCGTTAGGGGCCAAATCAGCAAAAATGAGGGTTCAACGAGGCTTGGCTGTGTGAATTACACGCGAGCAGCCAACAGGACAAAAGGTGACAAACTAACACATTTGATGCCTATTTTATTTTACGTATTTAAAATGAACATTGTCTACTTGATGCCTATTTTATTTTAGGTGTTTAAACTGAACACTGTCGATGAATTCCGCCTTTTTTATTTCAAGTAACTTTCACTTTTTTACATGTAGTGGCAACTTTTTATGTCTAATGAAAGTTAAATTTTTATAATGCAACAGATTGTCCATCTGTTATAATAGATATTCTACTTGTTCTGACATATAGTTTATCTGTTGCAATAGTTTGGTCATCTGTTGCATTATGTCGATATTTCTATCTAAGTCTATCTGTTGCAACAGTGAAAAGACTTATTTGATAATTTCCAACATACTAACTACCCGTTGCAACATATGTCTAAATTTTTTTGATATTTTCCAACAGATGTGTCGTCTGTTGCAACAGATACATTATCTGTTGCAATAGTTGAATCTATTATTCCATTTCAATTAATAAGTTTAAATCTAAGGAAAAAAATAAAATTCATAGACAAAATAAAATAAATCAAAGCCTTCAGAAATTAGCTGAAATAAATTAACGAATAAATGAAATGTAAAAAAATTATTATGGGTACAGATCTCAACAAATACATCAACAATTTAAGTATTGATGCCAAGAATTTCTTAGAAGGGGTGAGGTTATTACTTTGACAGACTTAAGCTATAAAGATCTTGTAACTCCCCGAGTTTCCATCTCGTGACGTCACACGGTGCTTATGGACCCGAAGGACCACAAGCTAATCCTTTACTGATATCTGTACCTGTACACTGCATAATATCTTAAATAAATGCGGAAACTGGCCATAATGTTCCACACATCTATACATACTCAAACTGACAACTGAAACTAATACATCAACTTCCGTTTGAAAAGCCTCTAAACTGTCTGAACTATGGAGTTGATGGGACATGTCCCTAACTAACTCCGTCAACTGAGAATATAAATAAAATCCGATGCAATAATAGTAAATTGAGATTCGTCCTCGATGGAAGATAACTCACTGTTACTGCTGCTAACTGGGACTGAACTGCTGAGGAAACTCTGAATCCTGTGCCTCTGAAACTATGGTTTCAAATAAAACACCATAACGCAAATGCATCAATACAAAAATGTACTGAGTATGTAGACGAGGTAAGGCTAAATGCAAGAGCTCATGCATGCACAATACGTAAACTGAATAGTTATGAAAACGTCGCACGAGAACACATACATGAATGCACATATCATAATCACAATCATCACAACTCTAGAGACTGAAACTCAGATACTACTTTCCTATAAATTGAACTCACTATTGATATTGAGATATTGAATCACTGACTCATCTGAAATCTCCTCAAGGAGTGAGTTCTGAAATCTCTGAACATACTGAGATTACGAGTATGTGAAGCTTCTGAAACGGATGGCAACCCTATCTAACAAGTTGTCTTTGAGTCTGTGGATAACAATACTTCTTCATAAATAATTTTTAGATTGACCTATCTAGCAACGGATCTTCGAATTAGCAAGTAATCATACTTGATGGCCTATATCTTACAGCCTTAAATTCTGTATACTGAACTGAGCTCTTTCTTGAAGTCTGAGACTGATTCTGAAACTGAGACTGTGGGAAGTAGTTACTTAACCGACATGCCCCTACTATCTCTTAGGGGTTCAACCTCTATCCCCGGTTGAGAGGGTGTCAATACTGTGCCACGGGTAAAGACCTTATCTTTATATGACCCTCATCTATCAGGTCCTCATACGAGAATGGTGGAGCCCTCATCTAACAGGTCAAGCCACCTCATCTATCCTCATCTAGCAGGTATGATGTCTCTCATCCACCCTCATCTAGCAGGTGTGATGTCTCAACCTATGCTGGCTACGTAGTTCTGGAGCACAAGGATCACATCTAAGGATTACACCCTCTACTAGAAGGTGAGTCCCCATTCTTGAGCTCGCTCGGTGCTAGTTTCTACTCCCAACTAAAAGACACTTATTTGATTCTTTACTGAACTTAGACTGAGCTGAATCTGATACTGATTATATTTCTCAATGGATCTGACTGAGTTACACTGAGATTACTTAGTTCCGTATCTGGCGTAAAGGTATCGAATCATAGCATCTGACTGACAATACAGATCTTGAATAGATTATTCAAATCGCTTCTAAGATTAGAATTGACTCACTTGAATACTATTAGATCTGAGATGATTACAGGACGGAGGCTAGATTACTAGCGATACAGAGATTACAGAGATAACTGAGATTACAAAACCTGATTAAGATCTGCACTTGTATGAAGATACATAGTTCTATAGTTCACTGAGTTCTGAGAATCGTGGCTCGATTGGAATTATCGCAAAACTAACACGGGATCTAGACAACAGCTCTATTGATGGGTATAAATACCCCCAGGACTCGATAACATAAAAGTAAAACATAATCATTCTCACATCATCACGATCATCCATTCACCATCACAATGATTCATGCATCAACACAAGCATTCATTCATTATCATAATCATGCATGTATTATCGCAATCATTCATGTATTATCGCAATCATACCTTAATTGTCACCATCATTAATGCATCATCACAATTATTAATGCATCTCGGGATATTAATCACATAATAACATAGAGAAAACATGCTATTAGATCGTACTCCATTCAGCAAGGTTTTACCTCAACTATTTCATACCTATATCGGTCTTAACATGTATTTGGATTTCGCACCACTTGGGAAGCTTCATACTATCATGTCATAGCTTACTTGCTAATCACTTGGAATATATTAAAAACTTAACATATATCAAGGGGCACATAATGGGGAATTTACAACTATCACATCTCCACTCGATCACTAAGGTCCTTCAACAAACACTAGACATGCATAGGTTCACACTTATTTGGGGATTTCCTACTAGCATGGAATAATTCATTCACTTGGTCATTTTATCAAACACTAGGCATGCATAGACTAGCTCACAATTTGGGGCTTCCTATTCAACATTCTATAATGGCCCATATTCTTCTTCTAAACTTTTATCAACCTATGGGAGACATACTCTGCTAAATCAACCAATTCTATACCCAAAAGTCATGAACACATCAACAATTGTAACACATAATCGTATCTTAGAAGTCATTAGATCACGATTTAACTACAATGCTTAATTTCTAATCTCTTAGACATTTTATCGAACACCTCACATGCACAACTTAGGCATAAGTATAATAACCCAACTACTCATCATGAACAACTAAATTTACATGTTTTCACTCATATATTATCATAGATTCATACAAACCACATAAGTATCCCATCTTGGAGGTCATTCAACATCAACAACAAGTACATAATCCATTTACCACGCAAGTACCACATACTAAGGCCAAGGCTTGATAATCTTGTAGACAAACATGAACCACAACTCAATCATAGCAAGAACATCAATTTCAACTCACAAGAATCATTAAAATTTCATAAACATAAATCTTGGAGATTTAGAAAAAGGTACTTGAGCTTCTTGGATGAAAGGGACCCAAGAATCAACATCTATATATCTTGGGGAAACTCTTTCTTGAAAGCCTTCAGAAGAATTCTTGATTTTTACTCTTGATTCTCTCTAAATTTTTTGTGGAAGAAGAGAGAATTTTTTATTTTGAAAATCCTAGTTTTGGATGAAAAAAGAGAAAAGAAATGAAGCCTTCAACCCTTAAGTGGGTATTTATAGAGGTTGGGGAAAGAATGGAAAAGACAAAAATGTCCTTTAAAGAAAAAAGTTGAAAACTTCTGATCGGGGTCTGTGACGGTCGATCTGACGGTCCGTCAGAGGGACTGACGGTCCACCAAGTCGTTCATTATTCGAGTGCCAAAACTGGGACATTCTGCCTCAACGTGACGGTCGAAGTAATGGTCCGTCAGGAATCTGACGGTCCACCAGATCGTCCGTCACCTGAGGGTCAGGAATGGGCCATTCTATTTCGACCTAACGAACCCTTTGACGGTCCACCACTTTGGCCGTCACTCGGGTGGCCAGAAATGGAATGTTCTGTCTTAGCCTGACGGGACACTTGATGGTCCACCAAGGACTTGGCGGTCTGCCAGGTCAACCGTCAAACCTGGGCGATTCCGATACCGTTTAGTAAAACAGTCATAACTCCCTCATCCGATGTTGAATTTTGATGAAATTGGTATCGATGGAAAGCTTATTCAATGCTCTACATGAAAAAAAGTTAAAATTAGAGAAATACAACACGATTCAAAGTGTTTCATACTTGGAAAGATATTTCTGAAACTTTTAGACTCAGATTTTCATTTTTTCGAAAACGCTCTAAGGCTCAAACTAGGAGAGAACTTTGTGGGGTATTACAGATCTACTCAATATGGATAAGTTGTTCTTCATCCGGTGCTATGAAATTTGGCTTTGGTCGTCGTGGATCTTTATTGTCGCTTACGTATGGTTTCTGTGCTTTCTGTTCTTCGTATTTCCATAAAAGGAGTAGCATATTGTCAATGTTATTCAGCAATAACTTCGACATCCACCTGGAAAGCCAGAATTGGTCATTATTAATCACGGGGATACAACAAAATGGAAAAGGATAACTCATCTATTCTAGCAAATCAAACAGGTATTCCTCCTGTTTTAAATTATCCCAAACAAATTATATTTCTGTTGCAATAGATGAATCAACTGTTGGGACAAATTTCTACATGAGGAAGACCTGTATGATAATTTTTAACAGATGAACCATCTGTTGCAACATATAACTATCTGTTGCAACAGATAGATCATCTATTGGTACAAATAAAAGTTGTATGAAGAGTTGTTTGATTTGCTAAAATAGACGAGACATATGTTACAACAGATACGTTATCTGATGCAATAAGTTAGTCAACCGTTGCAACAGATGTATATATCTATTTGATAATTTTCAGCAGATGTGTCATCTGTTGAAACAGATATATGTCTGTTTGTTAGTTGGAATAGATATATATATTCTCCTTCTTTAGCTCGTGCTTCTTTCTTTTGGCCATTGTACATTGCTCAGTGCAAAACACGGAAGGGGAGTTGCAATTTCACTTTTTTAGATGCTTGATAATGCCTTGAAAATTACTCTTCTTCTCCTCTTAGCCTTAATATCTAATGGAGTGGATGAATATAAAATCCTCTTTGATGGAATGACATCTTTCTTAGATGCCAATTCCCTTACAGAAGCAGTTAATGCATTAATAACATTAATCACTACATCATGTTTCGCCTTTCAGTCTTGACATTTGTATCCAGAACATTCGTTGGGAGAGGCAAAATCTGTATAACCAGTATGATTATACTCATAATGGTTTGTTTTAAATACTGTAAGAGGAACATCATTAGCACCAACAGCAGCACCACTACCACCACCAACAGCTCCATCACCACTAAGATCATCAACAACAACAAGCCCGTCCTCTAAAATTATTTTTCTTGTAATGGTTGTTGCTCCAAAAAATTCTATTTTTATTCTGTCAATGACCTTAGGGTCCGATAAAGTTTGCATAGACTCTTAAGTAAGAAAAAATGGCATCTTCAAATCTCTATTGGTCGAAACTAGCGATAGATGCACAATCTAACATAAATCATTACATATATTAGAATGATGATTAGACCATTCAAAAAAATCATTAATTAAAATAAAAATTTAATTATAATTATACTTATTGCATCCTTCAGGTGTTGGAGAGATCAAGAAACTTTGCACTTTTATCAGTTTTGGCCAACAACCATCTTCTTGGACAGGAAACTTCTTCTTAGTAGTTCAATTGTTGTCTCAAATAAGGAATGGCTTCAAACGCCCAAGCCTATAAAATAACGTCAATAAATCAAAATCATTATTGAGTAAAAAAAAATAATATCATAACAAAAGAAAGAAACATTTACCATGAAAGCCCATGGAAAGCCATATAAGTTGACCGTCTTTGGCGCTAATGGAGTCAACAAATATTTAACAATCATTTTGAAGCTTTCATAACCCTAAGGATAGCAGTTAAACACTTCAAAATCCTCAGATAGATTTATTAAACCAACACTTATGTTGTTGTTAACGTCTCTCGCCTAAAGAATATTATGTGCAAACCAAACCAATCACAATGGCTGCTTGTGCTTCTTTGAAATTCTTTTACGTTTCAACACTTTCATCAAATTTTTATTTTTGAAGCTTGGACCAACAATGGACATTAGGTCATCACGATCACACGACTTGCCTTTGCCTTTTTTGGGTGTGCGGGGTGCTTTTTTTAGGTTAGAATAGGTATAACATGAGAAGGAGAAGGAGGATAATATTTTAGTCCAGTAACTATCAAAAACCCCTTCCAACCAAAACAAACAGGAATGCCACAGTAATTTATCCACGCCTCATCCATCTTATCTTTGTTTTCATACATAAACCTATACTTGAAAAGTTCATATGTCATTTTCATTTGGAAACGAGCATTGTTGTCCTCCGACAAATCAAGATATTTCTCAAAGCAGCTGTCCCTGAAATAAGCATCCAATTTTTGTTCTCAAAGTATTTTTCTGAAGGCATCGAAAGATTTTTTTCATGGCTGACTTAACCATGAAATCACCCGTTAAATCTGTGGTACCATCGCACTGCATTCTCACTGGATAACGATCAACGCTGAAGGTTTTGACCAACTCTTCAGTGGAAGGGCTATAGCATTTGGATCATCTCTTTTGAAATATTCCTCTTCCCCGTGTTCATCATATTCTGCTCCCGATTGAGATAACATTTTTAAAGCAAGCTCATAGAGTGGTGGATGTAGCCTAGCTGCTTCACTTGTTCCTTTACTTGGAATTGATTCAGTTTCTGTTCTTTTGGGATCCATATTATCTAAAATTAACAGAAACATAAAAAATATATTATAGTTGATTAATGCATCGTTAAAAAGGATAACAGTAAATCTAACATGCAAAATAGTAAAATAATAGTTGTAATATATCACACATCTGTTGCACTAGGTAGGTTATCTGTTGCACCAAATAACTAACCTGTTGCAACAGATGAGTAATTTGTTGTAATAATACAAAATATATCACTCATCTTTTAAGATGGATGAATGGTCTATGCAACAAATCACGCATCTGTTGCAACATATGAGTGATTGGTTGAAATAATTAAATAACCTATTGCAACGGATGAGTAATCTATTGCGACAATACAAAATATATCACTCATCCGTTGACAAAGATAAATGGTTTGTGCAACAAATCACATATTTGTTGCAACATATGAGTGGTATGTTGGAACAATTAACTAACCTGTAGTAACGATTGAGTAATTTGTTGTCACAATACAAAATATATCACTCATCTGTTAAGAAAGATGAATGGTCTGTGCAACAGGTCACATCTATTGCAACATATGAGTGATCTATTGGAACAGTTATCAACGGTCAATATTGTTTAGATTTCTTCCAACAGAAGGGTCATCTGTCAGGACAGATGAATGATCAATTGAAAAAATCAAGTCTTGGACATGTCCTGTTGGAAAAGTTGATAGGATTTTATCCAACAGGAGATTCATCTGTTGCATCAGATCTTTAATCCGATGTTTTCTCCATTGCATTAGATGGTTAATCTATTGCGTCAGATTTTTAATTTGATGGTTCCTCTGTTGCATTCGATTGTAAATCTGTTACATCAGATGGTTAATCTATTGAAAATATGCGTACTCTGTTGCATCAGATGGTTGAACTGTTGCTTCAGATAGTTAAATTATTACATCATATGTTAAATCTGTTGCATCAAATTTTTTATCTGATGGCTCCTCTGTTGCATCAAATGATTAATCTGTTGCATCATATGGTTAATTTGTTACATTAGAATTTTAATATGATGGTTGCTCTGTTGCATCAGATGGTTGATCTGCTACATCATATGCTAAATCTGTTGCATCAGATGGTTAATATGTTGCACCAGATGGATAATCTGTTAGAGACAAAAAAACAGTAGCATGATTTTGTTCAACAGAACAACAACAATATCACCATTTTTATCAAGAACAAGAATAAATCAACCCAACAACAGGCACAACAAATTAAACTTCGAAATCAAACAACAAAAGAGAAGAGAAGAAAAGAGAAGAAAAGAAAAGAAAAAAGAAGAGAAGAGAAGAAATACCAGAAATTAAATTTAATTCAAACCGCATTTCAAATTAAAGTAACAAATATTAAAATTATTAACCAATAATATAAAAGAAATTGGCTCAAGTTCCTCGTTTTCTTCAAAACTAAAAAGGCCATAATTTTTTACCTGTGAAAGAAGAAAAGGAACGATGAAGAATTAGAAGTTGTTGTGGCCGGAGAGCAAGGTTGTCGTGTCGAATGATGGTTGAAGTCGAAAAGGAACTAGAAGCCCAACTATTTGTCATCGGAGGTTGAAGTCGCCGGGGATTAAAAGGAGAAATTTGCAGAACTATTGGTTGAGAGAAGCTGTCGAGAGAAAGGAGAGACACGGTCGATGATTTGAATTGAAGAAGGGTGTGGGTTGGGTTGATTTGAATTTTTGAAAAGATTAGAAAGTTTTAAAAATATTAATCAAGTCCACAATTAACTTAATCAAGTTTCCTAATTATGTTTGACCCTTTAAGTTGGTCAATGTCACCAATCCTTCATTCAAGACTTAAAAGACACATTTCCTTCAATTTTCTCTTTATACTAGGGTGTGTGCTTCGGTTGGTTGGCTCAGTTTTGTGTATTATCGGTTTGATTTATCAATTTTCAATTTGTAAATTAGCTAAACCAATAACCAAACCAATTAGATATTCGTTATTGGTTTTTGGTTAATCGGTTTTTTATCCTTAATTTGTTAGATTGTCAGTTTAACCGATAAGAAAATGCTTCTCGAGATATTTATTTTTATATGTTCTACATTATCTTCATGTATAAAGTCTGTACAAATTATAAGTATTAAGACAAGAACGATAAAAATGTAGAAGATAATAAGGTATGTATTTAAAATCTAAAGCCACTATAATATAATTATGAATAAAAATATAATTTTAATGATCTTATTAGGTTATCGATTTATCCATTAACTAAATCATTAAAAAATGAA
Source organism: Capsicum baccatum var. pendulum (assembly GCA_030864225.1). Classification (NCBI taxonomy): domain Eukaryota; kingdom Viridiplantae; phylum Streptophyta; class Magnoliopsida; order Solanales; family Solanaceae; genus Capsicum; species Capsicum baccatum. Next base: position 272,271,406 of record CM061550.1, read on the forward strand.
AACCAAACTTATCATCGACCAATAAAAAAAACTTAAATTTTTTTAAAAATCGTTAATCCAATAATCCGATAATGCTAAACCTACAGATGCATCTATCTGTAGGTGTGAAAACAATGGTGGTGAATATATTAAAAGGGGACGAGGTAGACCTAAAATCACATTGAAGGAAGACTCGAATGAACTACAAATCCTTGTAATCATCAATGCGGAACTTAGCTAAAGATGGGACATAATGGAAGGAAAAAAATCCATGTAGGTGATATCTATTACTTGGAAATAGATTTTAGACTGGTTCATTTTGCAAATCATCAGTATTAAAGTTGATCAAATTTGACAAATACATTACATATTAGTAGCTTCAAAGAAGTCTAATGACAAAAACAAAAGCTAGAAATAATAGATAACATGACAAACTTTGTGATATCAAGTTCATTTACTGCATTTTGTACCTTCTTAAACCAAATATTTACTTAAGCTATAAGTCTATAACATGCAATCTGCTCTTGCAGGCAGCCTCTTGAAGAAACTAGTAGACATTGAAGGAAGTTTGTGTCGAAATCTCGGGTGCCTTAACAGGTAGAGTCCAATGAGAAGCGCGACGATTTGGAATGGTGTGACATACATGACTACTGCAGCAAACAAACAGAATGTGACAAACAAAGCCGACGCCCTTGGATCTCTCCAACTCAACAATGAATGGAACCTTTCCCCTTGAGTCGCCAAGTCCCCTATCACGGTCTGTATCCTGCCTCCAACGCTCCTCAAACGATCATATCTCATCCTCACCCTATCCGGGCCCCTTGTTGTTGGGAATGTATCGAATTCTTCATCCAAATCGTCAGGGACAACAGCGTGAGCGTGTGATAGATGGATGTCCATGTGAGGTGGATGTCTTGGTTTTGATCTATAGTGCCAAATGCCAATCAAGAAAAGGTAAAGAAAGAATGTAGGGACAATCAGTTCAGGGTAGAGGACTAATATTATAAAGAGTATGTGAATCAGAATTGTAGTAAGTGGATTCTTCCAATGACATATTTGATCAAACCATTTCCCAATTGCCATTATTGGACTCACAACATACATTAATCTGAAAAAATTAGCCTTAACCCTCCTTAAGCTCCATATATGCGAACCAACGTCTAGCATGTAGTCCACAACCTCTTTTTTCAACGGTGGCTCAGCTCGGCCTAGCCTCGTTGACAGTATTTGAATAGTTTGGAACCTGAGGAAATCTTGCTGACTGATAGACAATGGATGAGCATAATGCATCTTTGGAAACAACGGTTGAGCGTATTTAGACAGCATATTGACATAAGATGTACACGAAAACCTCACAGCTAATTGAACTTCTCCCATCTTTTTAACGCCCGATGGTTGCAGGACAATAAGAGGATAGGAATGTGTGTATACCTTCTCGGTTTCAAGGGTTGAGAGCCTAATCCTCACCTTTCCAATGCTCGTACATTTTCCGCCTTGTAGGTATCCGTTATCAAACACCCCTACTGTGATCACGGTACAAGGATCGTGCACTTCCCAAGTGTACTGCTCATTCCATTTTGGTGAAAAACTATCGATGATTGTCCTTGTACGAACCCATTTTGGCCCGTACTTTGCTACACAATAGGCATCTGTCGTCCCTTGTCCATCCTTGGATTTCATAGCTGACAATCCTGTTGCACTAATGATCCCCAATTCAAGTAGTCCAATGCTTGATTTCCACAAAAGCTTGGACGTTGGCTTGAAATCACTGCTGTAATGTACCGATTCATCCAACACGTGATATCCGCCATCCAAACTAAGCCTCAGATGAATCTTACTAGCAAATTTAGTCTCCTTTTTTTCCCCTTCTACAACTGTATGTTTCTCAAGATTGTGCCATTTAGAAGGAACAGGCTTGTTGTCAAGCCTTCTAGGGACAATGCTTAAAGGAAGCACACATTTTCCCAAGAACTCGAAATTTGATCCAACTTTATCCTCCACAGTTATAACCAAAGGCTCTTCAAATGGTTCAGCTACAACAAAAACCAAGTCCTCATTCCACATTGGATTGACACTTCTTATCGGACAAATTTTCGTTTTCAAGGCCTGATTTCCACATACAACCTTCACACAGCACTCGGGTTGGCGATTCTTTTCACTTGGAAGCAAATCTTGACACTCAATAACATTAACTCTGATATACCAAAGTCTAGGAGAAAGATATACCTTTCCTCTAATTCTTGAAATCCCCTCACTTCCCACAGCTGCTGCATCCGAATGCCACGCATCACAAAACGCCTCGTCTGCTTGAGTTCCTCTCCAAACAGCAAGCATGATCTCCCCCTTTTTCAACTTTTCGCCTCTTTTATCCATTGTGGGGTTAATGAACTATCCGTTGGAACTATTATCGGTATATCAACGAGATCAAACACGAATCTACCTATCATTTCATCCAACACGACATCCTTATCTTTCACACAGACTTCAATGTAAGAAGCCTGAAGCCGATCCTGAGAGAACGCAAACACATAGTTCCATTCGGGGTTGGTTTTCTTCTCGAAATGCTTAGTGATGCCCTTGTAATTCCCAACTTTTACTTCAACATAAGGATCAAAGCTCCCTGTGACATCCTTTGTTAACTCTTTAGCCTTGACAACGCGAACATAGAGATATTCCATCTGCTCGACGAGGCCATAGGCAGCGGTTACCTTATCTCCTCCAATCATCATCCCTAATCCAACAATTTTTGGAGCTGTTTGCTTTAGAGCAAACTCTTCATGTGTTGAACCTTTCTGCATTTTCTTATCTTCTTGGACAGCACCAACTGCTCGACTCTTCGTTTCCCTCTTGCTTCGGGGCTCACCTTTTATAGGTTCCTCGGGGCATCAGGCGTGAAAAAGCTACTCCGATCACCCCACCAACACCTATTATGATGATATAGAACCCCGAGACATCTTTTTGATGCTGTGATCACATGAAGACATAAACTTTTAGACTCAATACCTAAAAGTTTTAACAGATTTTCTTGTAACACAAACTTAAGTGCCACAAGAACACTGTAAAGAAATTTAGTAGGACAAATTCTTGGAAATATAGATGAAAAAGCTTTGAAAAGTTGATCAACAATAGCAAATTTTTATTTCCTTCTTTATATAAAAACATGAACAAATTTTATCTTCTAGCACAATAGTTAGTATTTCTCATAGAATCAATGGTTCAATAAAGACTTGATCTATTGTTATCATCTTTTACAACTTTCCTACAAGAAATTCACAGATTTTACTTACGCTAACTTTGTGCGCAGATAGAGAGGTTGTTTACAATAGACCCTCGGCAAGATTTTAGTAATGCATGCAAATGACACAAAACTTAGAGAAAATGCTAACAAAAGGTGATCAAGAATAGCAATGTTGCTATAGTTTTGGTAACTTATCAAGCTCAAAATGATTCATAGATTACTACATAGAAAATTAAACAATAATTTATTAATGTTTGATCATGAGTAATAAGAAAAATAATGTTGCTATAGTAACAAAAACCAAATACCATTTGTTTCAACTTTCTTGAAAACCAACAACATTAGTGTAATCCCATAGGTGGGGTATGGGAAGTATAGAGTGTACATAAAACTTAACCCTACCTCGTGGAGATAGAGAGACTATTTTAAAAACCCTCAACTCAGGTAACGTGTGTATCAAAGAGCATACAGTAAATAATAACGCAATAACCAAAGCACAAGAAATAACAAATTAAAGGACAAGGAACTACATGAATAATGTTGGTAAGGAAGGAGAAATTTCTTGAAAACCAACTAGTGCATTAAATTTAGAAATGGAAGAAAAATAATAAAAGAAGCAAGTTATTTAAGAATCTTGGAAAATATAGCAAGAAAATTTAATTTATAGAAAAATAAAATAAAAAATTGATTTTTTTTGTCAATTTTTTAGTGACTAGGAAAAGTTAAAGGGTGGGAAAAAATGGAAGAAATGATAACTTACTTGAAAAGGCAGTTGAAGAAAACAAGAGAGTTGTTTTGGGTTGTTATAACTAAGAACAGGAAAGTAGATAATTTTGGTATAGATAGATTTGTAATTAAGCAAAGTTTTGGGGCTGAAGTAGAAATAAATTAAATGTACATAAAAAAATTTGGTAGAGACACATTTGTAATTAACAGTAAGTTTTGGGGCTGAAGTAGAAATAAATAAGATTTACTAAAAACTTTTAGTATAGAAAGATTTGTAATTAACACAAACTTATGAAGCTAAAGTGGAATAAAGAAAACATACACATTTTTTGGTATAGGTAAGTTAGTAATTAACGGAAAGTTTCTTGAAAAAGATTACGCTGAATGAGAAACAAAGAAGAGTAAAAAGAAAAACAATACAAAGGCGATGATACAGAAGCAGAACAAATTTGTTCTTGAAAAGTTATTTGTTTTTTTCAATTGAGATTGAACGATGTTTTAAATAAATAAAAAATAGAAATAAGGAAAACATACCCAACTTTTTTGTATAGACAAATTTGTAACTAATAGAAAGTTTTGGGGCTAAAGTAAAATAAGAAAACATACACACAAAAAATTGATATGAAATGAGTCTTGGATAAAAATAACCTAATTGGATCCTTTTGGGTAATCATGTTTTGCACATATCACCTTATTCCAAAGAGAAACATGTCCTATTTTGAGGGTTTGGTGTTGTGGGGTGAGAGGGGGACTTGATGTGCTATAGAGATACGTAACGAGTTTGAATTTTCCTGATAAATCGTATAGAAATAAAGTTTACTAATCATTTTATCATTTTATTTTTGAAAAATAAACATTGTTATGTCGTGCGAATGAAACTTGATGAATTTTCATCAAATTCTCGCATGTGAACTTAAATATCAATGGTAGTGGTTTCTTTTCCATTTATAATAATTGAAAAATGACTATTTACAAATTTACTTCTAAAGTAAATACAAAAAGTAGAGCGACGTGTTAGTTATTCATCAAGTTTGAAGCTATAAATTGTCATGAAAATTAATGATGAGATTGATGGTACATATTAAATTTTGATTCCTTGAAGACGGTTAAACTTAGATTAAAAATAAAAATAAAAATTGGACATAATTCATGGATAAACACTCTAATTTGACCTCCACAAATCACATTTCAACTTTTATTATGACTATCTCGACACTTCAACGTAACATAATTATGTCTTGTGAATAATCCTTAACGTTGAAAATGTTCATCTAGACATCTTTAGGAGGTGGATTTTCAAAGTTGGAGTTTAGGGCCAACTCAAATCGAGTTAAGACGTCTAAATATGTATTTTTAAAGTCAAAATGTTTAGTTATCAGTTGAGATCAAATTAAGATGTCTATCTATGTATTATGCTTTCTTGTTTCAATATATAAAACTTAGATGGTTGTTGGGCATAATTTACTAGAAAAGTTGGAGCTTTCGACAAAACGTCCCTTGGAAATGAGTTGAAAATCTAAAATTTCCTATGGACGAATAATTCCAAGGAAAGTCCGTCAAAAAAAAAAAAACTAGAAGCTGTATAATTGTATTTGTTTGGACCATTTCTAGGACCGGCGTTCGTAACATTATTTTTTTATATTTACATTCAAAACTCAAATTTGAGATCTCTAATTAAGGATGCAGAGATCACAATCATTCCATCACAATCCATATTGGTTGCTCATTAATTTTCTTTTCTCTAGCATAAAAATGACAATTATTAGAAATCATAGGTTGTACTAACAACATTGAATTGGATTATAGGTGCTATGGGTAAGTTTAAGTTGATATTGGATTAATTATGTGATAGAAGGTTTAAATTGTGTGTAAAAGACACCATCTCATTCAATAATATATACATAACATTAACATTTGGCTAAAATGATGTTAACACATGCTATATATAATAATAATAATAATAATAAGATACAAGCATTTAGTACCCCTCAAATTAAGGCCAAAGTTGCTACAACACATTCTAACTTCACATGAGCCCTATTACCTTCCCTTGGAACTCAATTTTAGCATATTTTTGTTACCCTTTTGTGTTGACATGACACCTTTATTACATAAAAATAAAGTCCATGTCAAAGGTGTCACATCAGCTAAAAATGTGTTACATCAACTAAAAAGAATGACAAAAATATCCTAAAATTGAGTTTAGCGGAGTAATAGGACCCCTTGTGAAATTGGAGTGTGTCATAGCAAATTTAATCATAGTTCAAGGGGTAGTAGATGCTTTACTCTAATAATAATAATGACAAAAATATTTTTGGTTCATTAGGTATATGATATTTTTTTTCTTAAATTAATTTTTGAGGTTGTCAAGGTTATGTAAGATTAAAAATGTGAATCAAATAATTTCAAATATGAGCTATCTTATTTTCAAACTAAATAATCACATAATGCAATGACTGTATTTGTAGCTCAATTCTCTTATTTATAGGTCTAACGCACGAAAGGTTTATTTTTAAAAAAAGAAAAGCTAAAATGTAGTCGTCTTCTCGATATACATTTTTCTTTTTTCTCTCGTATCGTCCCACGCATAAAGAAAAAGCACTGAACTCCAACCTTTTTCATTATGGTTCTTCTTCATATTTATCATGAAAATTATAATCGTCCTAAAAAATTTGTTCGATATCCCAATATTATAATTTTCCTACTAATGATTGTGTATTAAAGAGATAGCCTAGAACATTACTTCATGTGCGTGTGGAAGTTATCCCACCAAAAAAAATTGAGTGTAATAAGAAATCTCTTATTAACTCTGTCTGTGTGAGCTCGTTCACATTGTCAATTTCAGATAAAGAAAAAGGATTGTCGAGGGTCAATCGGAAACAGGCTCTCTAACCCATAAAGGTAGAAATTATGATGGGTACATCTTACTTTCTCAGACTCTGCTTATGAAATTACACTTAATTTATTGTTGTAGCAGTAGTAATAAAATCCCTTATTACTAACAACTTTCTTCTTTTTCTCTATTTCTTTATCTATCTTTACTACACCCAAAGAAAAACAATAACTTGTCCAAATTGAAATTATTTTTTTTTTTGAAGAAGTAATTTAATTGGTCTATACTTTCAATTTTCAACCCCAATAATTTTAATATGAGAGATTGCTTTCACAATGGGTCCAAAATCAACTACTTGACTCAATTTTTCCATTTTAGTATTTAGTAATGTGCTGTTTGTTCATTTCTCAATCAATATTCTTTAATTGGTTTGGTAAGAAAATTGTATATAAGTTTCTCTATTTGTCTCTCAAAGTCACTTTAAAATACATATCACAAAAATTATGAGGGAGAATTGATGTTAGGTGTGGTTGGTTTTAATTGTGTGATTTTCTTGTAGCAAGATATCCTTTTTCTTCATTGGTTATTGCAATAAAATTTTGAATTTGCCATCATCATTACCTTCTCAGTAGGAATGTTATTAATTACTTAAGTTGATACTTAGTACAAGTTTGCGCGCAACTCTGCTAATTGCAGGGGGGAAACCTTCGATCTTCTATTAGTACAGATATTGAATAACTCTGTCCATCAAAGCTTCAAAAGATGGTATGAAATTTCTTTCAAGTGTCTTATAAGCTTCTAGCTTTTCAAGCAATTAAGAATTGAACCAACAACATACTCAATATCTATGTTGCTCGAACTCTTCAAAACTGTTGATGGATGTGTGTCAGATCATCCAAACATAGTGTATTTTTGAAGGATCAGACACGGGTGCGGCAATGTTCAATGTTTTTGAGGAGTCCTAGCAACTTAGCCCAATATAGTCCCACCAGTGGGGTCTTGGGAGAATGAGTATATCAAACCTTACCTCTATCTTGTCAGATCGAAAGGTTGTTTCCTAAAGACCCTCGGCTCAAAGAAAGCAAAAACACAACATTTATGAAGATATAAGCAATTGCAACATGTACTTTTTCATCACTTTTATTCAACTCCAATTAAGTTTAGGTGCACTAAAACTCCATCCCAAATTGTACATCTGTTTACATAGTCGTCCTTCTAAAAACACACTAAAGTTTCTTAATGAACAACATGTTTTCCAACTTTCATAATAGGATCAGAAATACTACAATGGCTCTGACCAAGAAATCGTCGAGTTTATAGACGAACGAGACGATGAAACCAACCAAGATGTAGCTCACAGAAGAAAGTGGTGTATCCGAGCCATGGTTAAGGTCTGCACAAAGCTAGAACTTTTTTACTTGGACCAGAGCTCCTTGTCGCTTCCCTGATTCGAGCATCGCTTCCAAAACAGCAACATCACGAGCACTTTCAGCAAATGAGAGACGAGGATCGATGTGGGAACTTTGGTCCTTCTGCACAAGAAAAAGAAATTCGATAAATCGAGAATGAAAGCACAAGATCAATGATCTAGAGTAGTAGGTTTACACTGCAACAACAACGTTTACAATAATACTGTTATTGCTACTATGCCTGTGTCTGAAGCAAAGTTAGGGTCGGCTATATGAATCATCGCCGACTATGTCACTCTGCTTAAGCTCATTTCGGACCAATATAATTACGCCATGTTTTTTACTAGCATATAAATCTTTGACCCGACTAAAGAACTCATTGAAGACATAGGACTTTTAGAAAGAGCATAAGGACGATATGCATGCGGAAATGACTGTTCATTTCCCAAGACAAATGGGCAAACAGAACGTGACTTAAAATATATGTACCCTACGCAAGGAAGAAATCCATCCTACTGATTGTTTGTAGGTCACTAGTAAACAAGGAAATGAGAACTTCAGGAAGCATTTTACCTTCAGGTTGGCCGTCGATACATCTGATAAAAATGTTTTCAGTTCATCAGTGACCCCGCTAAACTGATAAAAGAAGCTCTTGCTTTGACCGTCAGCCATATTTAGGGAAACCTGCCACAACAATTTAAAAGGCAAAAGCTATGAGAATTGTCCTTTGTGAAGGAAAAGAGGTTATATCACATTAAATTTCGCTCAAACGAGAAATAAGGAAGTTTCCCAATTACCGAGTACCCATGCTGTCCATCCTTTATACCACGCTCAACTTGCAGCACTCCGTTCAAACCCACAACTCGCCAGATTATCTAGAGATATGAAAAGCATAATTAATCAACAATTACCGCTCTACAGATATGCTGTCACGAAAAAGAGAAAACAGTCTAGTTAGTACGTTACTTGCCTTTGGTGACTTCGAATTCACCACCATCACAAAAACTCCTGAACACCCATTCTCCAGTTGACTAAATAGAAGAAAGTTCATCATGATTACGTTCAACTTCGTTAAGATCAAATTCTTTGTATGATGAGGATAATAGTTTTGAACTCACAAGATCGACGAGATGTTATCTGGAGGAGGCAAAGTCTTATCCACATGAGAATTCATGGATGACAATGATGCAATCTCACATCCAGCAAGCTGCTCATTTGGAGAGGACAAGAGTTCTAATTAATAATCGAAGCAGCTTTGACTAGTAAGATACATCCAAAATGTAAAAAATATATTTTTAAAAGAAGTTAAGAAGGGTTATGAGTGTGAAGCTTAATTGACAAAGGTAATAACATAATGCAGGCCAAATTCAATTGCTTTAAGGTTTGTATCGGTGTTCTATTACTCTTAGGGGTTATTTGGTAAGGAATAAGTTATCTCGAGATAATTAATCCTGGGGTTAGCTATCCTAGGATTAGTTATTCCACCATGTATATGGGATAACTTATCCCATCATTATGGTATAAATGGTGGGAAAAATAATTCCGGGACTAAATAATACCTCCAACCAAACGCAGGATAAAATAATCCTACATTTTGTCTCGGACTATTATACTTGTCTAGCCTAGACAACCAACAAAGTTGTTGATGGTTATGATGAGTTTATTGCATGAGCCTAGATATTAGAACATGAATTAGGTCACCCATGCGAGAAGCTAGAATTAGTAAGTTCGTACCACTCAAGCGTCAGACTTCATGAATAATTATGTCAGTTTAAATTTTTCGTGCACATTCAAGGATTTAAAGAAATTTTAAATCAAATATAATACTGAAGTGCCAAAAAAGAAACCTTGAGATATACCAATTATACTTGGATCTACCGTAAACAGAGAGGACAAGAAAGAGATATCACCCAATAGTTATTGCTACAGATCGGTAAGGCTGGAAGGATGAGAAGATTACCATCCTTAGTCCAGCTACAAAATGTACGCCCATGTCTAGAATGAAACCGCCCTGAAGAAATCAAATGAGATTGTCAAAGAGCAAGTCAATGATTTTAAACCAGAAGAGAGTAGATAATGCACAGAACATACTTAACAACTCAAAAATGCTTTGATCGTACTTAAAACCTATGTTACTCCGACTCTTAAAAAATCCCATTGATGCGTGCCAGATCCTTCTAACGCAGTGCATTTTTTTTGAAGATCTAATATGGGCACGACAGCAATTTTGGAGAGTCCGAGCAACATAGCTTAAAACTACACAAAAGAACTCTCGACAAGAAATGTTACAGAAAGCTATTCAGTATCAGTAATACAACTAATTTGTGACAAATGTAAGTTCAAAATTATTTTGCATGTACTATGGCAGAAGAGCACATCAGGGTCTACACTAAAAGAAGCTATTTTATATTACGAGGAACTTTTTCTTCATTGATATTCAAAAGGCAAAGTCGTTTTCATAAGATAGAGAAGCTAATATATCGTTCAACGAATATACTCACAACAAACTGGCGTCTCCAGGAACTGGCGAAGTAAGGATTTGAGCTGTTCATTGATCCTTCAATGATTACTTGGATATTGATCATCTCTCCAATTTCAGAAATTAGCTTCTTGCTCTGTATAAGACGTAATCAATTATCCAGCCTAACCACATTGAAAATTAAGATCACGACACCATTAACAGTACCTCAATGAAGGCAGGTTCGAAGCGATAATTTTCTGCAACTGCCCAAATTGGTTGGTGAGTTAATGTGGCGCTAAGAGAACTATAGTGAGCCAATGCTTTTTCTGCCTCGTCCACAGCTGTATTTGTGGACCAGTCTCAGATATATTACGGTGAAATGCATTCGAATGTAGATCGCAAAAAAAGAAAACATGCTCATGCTTTTCCTTAACTTAATTCCAGATCTTCCAATTTCCAAATAATCTTAATATCAGATATATAAAGGTGAAACACACCAAATGGGGAACACAAAAAGAAAATGTATCCTTCTCCTTTGCTTTTCCGTAACTTACTTAATTCCAAAAAAATAAAACTGCATGATGCCTTATCATGCTATTTCCCCTCAAGACAGCTGGGAGCCCTAAAAATACCACAGTTAACTGTCACTCAAAACTGTTGCATGCCTGTCTGATTTCGTAGAGCTGTAAACGACTCTCCCTTTGCTTTTCGTTGTATGTTTTTCTTTAACAAACTTCAAAAGTCCGATTTGAAGCGACCCACGGTGGAAGAAAACTGAAATTTTCATCAGTATCTGTAGATGTCAAGATTGAGTATTTGGAAATTATCTTAAATCGTAGAAAGCTTATGTCATGCTTTACTTCTTTAACACGCAACCAAGCATAAGTGGGAATGAACCAATGAAGCTTCATTTCCCACAGCAAATAAAAAAAGTTAGGTACGCAGCTGTACACGGCAAAAAGTTTAGATTCTTACATTTTCTGCTTTCAGGTGTAAGACGAAGTACGTAAACAACATCCGTTCCTTCGATTGTTAAAAGACTACACAGTTCTGCACCTCCTTGGTGCTTTGTTAGCAACATACACGCTTTACTTAAGAAAGGGAGTACTGTCAGTGTGTCTTCCCACCACTGGTCTCAGTATACTGATGAAGCATGCTGCTGGTTATTAAGTTCAGATTTAACCCCAGAACTGGGTTTTGGATGTAAGACGTACAAGTTTTAATACAAATATCTAAATGTTCTACACTAGCCTTCGAGGCCAAGACATGTTAAACTTCCAATTATTTGTTTTTAGATAGTTATGCTAAACTTCTATCAGTCATGTCACTAGAACTTGAGCCAGTTGTTGGAAAGTACTCGTAGAATACAATTAAAGTTGAATTAGTTAAGAGCACTTCAAACAGAAAAAAAATAAAATGATCAGAGATTCATTAAAATGCATAAGTTCAACGGAATTAAACTGCATCTTACTTACTTTCGGCAGCTGGTTTCTCTGGAGCATCCAATTTCGCCAAGTAAAAGAACATATGCAAATACATAGTTGTTAGTTTTTTGCACGTCACACAGAAATGAGCACAAGTTATTTCAACTATTCATAGACAGCAAATTTAAAAGATAAGTAAAAAAGAAAGATAAAACCAAGTATTTGTCATGCTTTATTACAACAACAAACCCAGTGTATTCCGACAAAAGTGGATTTGTCATGCTTTATTGAAGGTAAAAAGAACAATGAAATTTTCTACCAAATGAAATTCAAAAATGTCTGGCCACTATCAACGCCCCGTTCAACCTACTCAAGATAGCTTCATCCAAATATATAAGTAGAAAAGAGAGGCATTAAAAAAATACCTTGAAGGACATGCTTCCCTGCCTTGAGCAGCCTCAATGACATATCCACCTGAATGAATTAATGGAAATATCAAACACAAATTTCTGAAATAACTGCATTTCATTAAGGTTAATGCTGATAGTGAAGACATTTCCGCTTCCATGAGATAGCAAAATTTCTTGTGATTTTGTGTCGTGAAAGTGTATACCTTTCTTCTTTTAACAAATAGTACAGTCTGGACTTATTTGATAAAAGATTTCCTATCCCGATATTGTAACTCTGACATCAATGTGTTTTAACTATGCTCTATTTTGCTGTTTCTCTAAGTTCTTCACAATTTACTGTGATTCCTATAGTAGTCTCCAAAATCATTGTCGTAAAAAAAAAGAAAAGAACTATGTTCGTTGATAGGTAAGTGTTACAACTTTGTAAAGGTCCTGACCCGAATAACAACTAAGTGAACGAAATGTATCATGGAAGTCAAAATAAGGGGGAAAATGTAAGTGAATTATGTATGTAATTCATTGTCTTTTAGAAGCTAATAATGAAAGCATAATACTTTCTTTCCTACTTCAAGCAGATTGGGCTATCACTTTCAGGAGAAACTTTGAGGACTGGGAAATAGAGAGATCCAGTTAAATGCAGACCGTGAAGAGATGGTAATTTCTCGGTGAAATAAGCGTATAAGATTTGGAACTGCAATATCCATCCAAAAGTGGTTGGTTTCTGCTGGACAGAAACAAATGAAGCTTGGTTGACGGAAAATAACCTTCAGAAGAGAGGTTTTAAATTACGCAGAAGGTATATGTGTGAATTATCGAAGTTAATCATCCTTGAAAACTGATGGGTGGCATCACATATCTGGAATATGTTTTGTGTATGTTTGGTTTGCATTTGGTGATGCCTCTAACAGTTAAGGACCTTTTACCGGGCTGGTATGGCAGGGAACTGGGGAAGGATTTCAGAAAGCTATGGAATTTTTTCTCTAGTCTGTATATTTCGGGTTATCCGACTTACTGATAAAAAAATACTAGGTGATTTCTTCCCATCTATTCAAGCCTTGGTGAACAGAGTTACTCAGTACCTGTCCGGTGGGAGGTAGCAGGTACACATGGAAGTAGTTGAGGTGCGGGAGAGCTAGTCCGAACACCACAGTTATCAAAAAAGAAACTTACTGACAAAAAAATGTTACTTTTCCTACTCCATGATTACCACCTTGACATGAAATGAAATAGAGAGGGGATTATAAGACGCAAGCAGGCAACATAAGTTACTTGTGCACATGGAAATTTGATGAAATATAAAAGCACACAGACTAGACGGAGGGATATACCATGGCTTGTCCAGCAAGAACCACAGCAACACCTGTAATGGAACTATCTTTAATGATCTCCTCGAGCCCAGCATCTCCCCACTTACACTCCACATTTGGGAAATGCTTTTGTGCTACTTCAACAGCACTTCTGGCAGATTCCTAATAAAAATATATACATTCTCATGACTCTTAAAAGTAACAACGACAGCCAATAACAATTTAATAGACAGAAAAGGTACACAGAGATTCAGTTGCTATTATCTAACTGAAATTTTTATTCAAGAAACTGTACACTACACAAAGTTCTCATTTTCAAATTCATAAACAAACACCAAGCAAATAAGTATTCTGGATTTCCCCAAAAACACAATTTTTGCTTTCAAGAACGATGCTACACTAGACTGCATAATGTTTACATTTTTATCAGATAGGCAGGTAAATCCACTAACAAACGCACACAAAATAGCAGAAGTGTTATAGTTTATAACTTGTAGTTAACAAACAATCCAATTCTCGCTGTTAAGGATAATGCTATAACTAGACTACAAAAGTTGCCACTTATATCATCCCCAGAGAACTAACCCCTAGGAACAAAAGCATACAATTAGCATACAAAAGTTGCCACTTTTACCATTCCCAGATTATAGCTTTCAGCAATGATTCAAGAAAACGGAAGAAATAGAACAATTGCACAGCTCGACTATATAAAGATCCCATTTTTATCAGACCCAGAAACTAAAATCCATAAACAAATACAGAAGATCTTTTCTTTCCACAAAAAACCCATTTCATAGCTTGGAACAATGATACAAGAAAATGGAAGAAAAAGAACAACTCCACAGCTAGACTACATAAAGATCCCATTTTTATCACACCGGAAATTAAAATCCCCAAACAAATACAAAAGACCTTTTCTTTCCACAAAACACCCAGTTCTTAGCTCTGAACAACAACAATAATAATAAAATATCAAGTGTAATCCCACAAGTGGGGTCCAAAGAGGGTCGAATGTACGCCCACTTTAGCCCTACCTCGTAAAAATAGAGAAACTATTTCAGATAGAACAATTCAAGAAAATGGAAGAAAGATCCCATTTTTATCACACCTAGAAACTAAAACCCAAGGGTCTTTTCATTCCACAAAAACCTAGTTCTTGGCTATGAGCAACAACAACAACATGTCCACTGTAATCCCACAAGTGGGGTCCAAAGAGGGTCGAGTGTACAAAGACCTTAGCCCTGCCTCGTAAAGATAGAGAGGTTGTTTCCGAAAGAACAATTCAAGAAAATGTTGGGGGGCCAAATTAAAAGTTACCTCACTGCGACTCCAACAATAATAACATATTTAGTGTAATCCCACAAGTGGGGTCCGGAGAGGATCAAGTATATGCATACTTTATCCCTACCTCGTAAAGATAGAAGAGATTATTTCCAATAGAACAATTCAAGAAAATGGATGAAAAGGAACAATTCCACAACAACAACAATAATAATAACATATTTAGTGCAATCCCACAAGTGGGATTCAGAGAGAGTCAAGTGTATGCAGACCTTATCACTACCTCGTAAAGATAGAGATTTTGCTTCCAATAGAACAATTCCACAACAACAACAATAATAACATATTTAGTGTAATCTCACATGTGAGGTCCGGAGAGAGTCAAGTGTACGCAGACCTTATCACTACCTCGTAAAGATACAGATATTGTTTCCAATAGAACAATTCCACAGCAACAACAATAATAACATAGTTATTGTAATCCCACAAGTGGGGTCCGGAGAGGATCAAGTATATGCATACCTTATTCCTACCTCGTAAAGATAGAGATACTGCTTCCAACAGAACAATTCAAGGAAATGGAAAAAGAACAATTTCACAATAACAACAATAATAACATATATAGTGTAATCCCATAAGTGGGGTATGGAGAGAGTCAAGTATTTGCATACCTTATCCCAACCTCGTAAAGATAAAGGATTCCAATAGAACAATTGAAGAAAATGGAAGAAAAAGAACAATTCCACAACAACAACAATAATAACATATTTAACGTAATTCCACAAATGGGGTCCCGAGAGGGTCAAGTATATGAAGACCTTATCCCTACCTCGTAAAGATAGAGAGTCTATTTCCAATAGAACAATTCCAGAAAATAAAAGAAAAAGAACAATTCTACCACAACAACAATAATAATATATTTAGCGTAATCCCACAAGTGGGGTCTGCAGAGGGTCAAGTGTATCCCGACCTTATCCCCACCTCGTAAAGATAGAGATATTATTTTCGAACAACAACAACAATAATAACATATTTAATATAATCCCACAAATGGGGTCCGGTAAAGTATATATGCACACGTTATCCCTACCTCGTAAAGACAAAGATACTGTTTCCAATAGAACAATTTAAGAAAATGGAAGAAGAAGAGAAACTCCACAACAACAACAATAATAACATATTTAACGTAATTCCACAAGTGAGGTCCGGAGAGGGTCAAGTATATACACACCTTATCACTACCTCTTAAAGATAGAAACTATTTCCAATAAAACAATTCAAGAAAATTAAAAGTTACCTCACTGCGACTCCAAATGGCACTAAGTACAAAGAGATTAGGAATTTCAGCTAATCTTGGTATATATTGAGTCTTAACAAAAATGCCAGCTCCAATAATAGCTATATGGGGTGCCTGTGACTCAGCCATTGCAGATCTTCAAACACAATGATTGATACTCACTATACTGTCTTTCAGTTTGATTTGTATAACTGTACTTCGATTGACCACTGCGATAGTATTGATTTGTCCTTATTTTAGTTTTCCATCGTACTAAGACCACGTTTGGACAAGATTAAAATATGATCAAATTAACTTTTAATTCTTTTTTTAGCCTTTTTTTTTTTTTTAAGATGTTTGACAAAATTAAAAAATATTTTTAAAAAAGTTAAAAAATAATTTTAAAAGGTAAAAAGTGGAAAGCTGGATAACTCGGTTGTTTACTTTTTAGATTAAAATTCTTTTAGATTTAATTATATTTACTCTTTTATCCCTTATATTTTCCTCAGATTTCAATAATATTATGAACTTGTAGCCCTTAAATATATATATATATATATATATATATATATATATATATATATTCTCTTTGTCGCTTTCTTTCGTCTCTTTCCTCCAATTTTCTCTTCATTTTTCTCCTTTATTTTCAATGAATCATCTCGAAGGTTTGCTCAAAAAAATTATTTTAGAATTAAAAAATATAAATGATTCACTTTATTTATGATGTTAACAACTTTACGGATATTTAAGTCATTTTAACAACAAAAAGGTGTTTGACAACATTTATTTATCAAACACATCAACAACTTTTTTTCAGTTTCAGTTCTTCTATCAAAACAATTATCTGCTTAGTTTATAAACACTTATTTTAAGTTTTTAATCACTTAAGCTAAAAAGCTATTTTTTTTAATTCTATTCAAACGGGCTCTAAATTAAAAAAGCGTTTAGGAGAAAATTTGGATGTTAGGCTTTTAAGTTTTCAATTAGCAATATGGTCTACTCTCATTTCTTTATTTTAAAACAAAATTAAAAAAATGACTATAATAAAGAATTGAACTACATTAACGTATTAAAATTTATGGGAGCTACTTACAAGTATACTTAAAACATAAAACTCTAACCGATTTTTTTAATTTCAAATTACTTCCTTCTCTCTCTAACTTTCTTCTCCTCCATTCTTATTGAAAACTCATTGATTCTTCAACTTTATTCTTTTTGAAAGTCGTATTTTATATCTAAATGTTCTGTCTCCTTCCAAATTTTATAAGTTTTTCTACTCTCCTTTACTTTTAGTACCATTTTTTTCTGAAAAAAAAAAAGATTTGTGTATACATATGTAATAGATCTGATAAAAAGAGATCGATGATTAATTCGTCGGATTAAAAATGACAATAGCATAGAAGACCGATGTATAACATTGGTCAGATCGATAATCAATCTGTCTATATATCATTTGGATCGATAATCGATCTGTTGGATTGATAATCGATCTGTTCATATATTGTTTGGATCGATAATCGATCTGTCCATGTATCGATCGGATCAATAATCAATCTATTCATATATTTTTTGGATCTAT
This sequence comes from Capsicum baccatum var. pendulum, assembly GCA_030864225.1. Taxonomy (NCBI): domain Eukaryota; kingdom Viridiplantae; phylum Streptophyta; class Magnoliopsida; order Solanales; family Solanaceae; genus Capsicum; species Capsicum baccatum. The sequence goes on from CM061550.1 coordinate 272,289,329, forward strand.
AATCGATCTGTCTATGTATTGATCGGATCGATAATTGATATGTCCATATATTTTTTAGATTTATAATCAATTTGTCTATGTATCGGTCGGATCGATAATCGATCTATCCATATATTGTTCGGATCGATAATCGACCTGTTAGATCGACATCGTAAATCAGATTTTGAATTAATTTGTAAAAATTTTAAGACATTTTGGTGGGAGGAGTTTTATTTAAATTCTATAAGTTAGTGATTTGTGGACTAATTTGTATCTTTTAAAACTTGTAAATAAATTTTAAATCACAAATAAATTTTAATATTTAAAAGTGGGTCATTTCCCAAAAAAACTTGTAGTCCATTTAACTAAAAAGTAGTCTGAAGAGGTCATTCAACAAAGAATCTCATTTTTGTTCTCCTTTAACTCTTCCAATTAATAGTATAACTACTATATATAAGCGTGAGTGGGGTGGCTGAAAGCAGACAGCTGGCAGTCGACATGCCTGCTTCCAGCTACCTGCTTGTTCTGTGATTTTACTATATCATCCCTAATTAATTATTATATCACATTTACGTATTAAAAATTTAATAAAATTTAATTTAAAGAAAAAAGTAAAACAGATATTTATGATATATCTGCTTTAGCTATTTCAACCCGTAATTTTACTATATCACCCCTAAGTAATTATTATAAGTCATCTAAGTATTAAAAAATAATAATATTTAATAAAAAGGTAAAAATAATATAAAATAATAAATTAAACCTTGATGTTTTAAATTAATTTGACATCTTATATGAGACTCACTTAAAATATCACCCCTAATTAATTATTATATGACATTTACATATTAAAAATTTAATAAAATCTAATTTTAAAAAAAGTAAAACAGATATTTATGACATGTCTGCTTCAACTGCTTCAACCGTAATTTTACTATATCACCCCTGAGTAATTATTATAAGTCATCTAAGTATTAAAAAATTAATAATATTAACTTTAAAAAGGTAAAATAAATACAAAATGATAAATTAACTCTTGACGTTTTAATTTAATTTGACATCTTATATAAGGCCCACTTTAAAAAATTTCACAAATATGTTTTATATCAATTTTGCTATAACACTTCTAATTAGTTATTATGAGTCATTCAAGACGTGTCGGTTTCGCTACTTCAATAGTTATATTTGATTGACTCTTGAAATTATGTCAGTGCCGCTTAAATTGAATAGAAAAAAATATTATAAATTACAATAATTAAAAAATTAAATTACTTTTAAAATATAAATTGACCATTAATATCACAAAAGTTTGAACAAGAAAAGTATTATAAATTACAATAGCAAATAACTTAAAATAGTAAATTACAATGTCGAAAAAGTATTATAGATTACAATAGCTAACAACTTAAAATTTTTTAAAGCATATTAAAAATATAATTAATTATCTAATTTTATTTATGTCACATAAATTAAGACAAAAATATATATATATTGGGTCCGTGCTGGCATGAACCTTCGAAACCTAGTATATTATATGTGAACAATTATAATTTCAATGTCCATTCATATTCTCAATAAATATCATTAATGAGAATAAAAAGTAAATAGTAAAATTAATCATTCAATTTATAATTTCTTAATTATTATGTAAAATAAAATGTGTCAACCAAAATAGAACGAAGAAAGTGGAGTATTTACTTTTTTCCGGAGTTAAGTATTTACTTTTTTCCGGAGTTAATTCTAAAAGTATTTGGCTATAAAGTTTTAGAATATTCGAGAATTTAACTTAGGACCCGTTTGATCATGAATTTATTAATTGTTTTCTAAAAAAATTACTTTATTTTATTTTTAAAAATAATGTTTGGCCATGAAAATCTTAAATACAACTTGAAATTGTGTTTAAAATTTAAAAACAACCGAAACATTTTTTTATTTGAATACATGTTCTTCAAATCGACCATTATTATAGTTTCCTCTCTTTCAGTTTAGTTGTCTGCCTTACTAAATTAACTAGGTGTTTGACTATGAAAAACATTTACTCTTTTTCAAAGTTAAATTCTGAAAAACCAATTTAGCCATAAAATTTTGAGGAAAGAACAAAAATAGCACTTCACTCTAAAATAAAATTTAGTCATCTCGTTGTAGGCTTCGCCCCAGTAACACCCCGTACTTAATTACGTGCATTAGCCATTGTTATATGTGTTGGAGTATCTGTATTGATCCTAAGTTAGGTATATATGAGTTTAAGTATGAGTATTGATTATTTTGAGATGGTTTCAAGTGTATAGTTTGATTATATGGGTATAGGAATCGACCTTATTTATATCGGAATTTGCCCGTCGATGTTTCCATACGAAGGTTATTGAATAAGCTTTCCGACGATATAAAGATTTTCAAAAAGGGATAAGTTTCGGATATAAGCGAGCACGCTCGAAATTATAAAACGGTGGCCGGGATGCGAACAGTAAAATTGCAGGAAAATTTCCAATTTTTGGGTCAACTTTAAACGATCATAACTCCCTCAATATAATGAATTGGGAGAGCTACCACATATCAAAAGAAATATCTTTGAGTATTCTTTCTAATGAAATTGGTTTCATCCAAATCCAACATCTGAGTAAGGAGTTATACTCGTTCTACTTCAGCCTCTCAAAACAGATTTTTGTGAACAGTAAATTAGCAGGAAAATACTGAGGCCTGCCATTTTTTGGGTCAACTTTGAATGATCATAACTCCCTCAATATAATGAACTGGGAGAGCTACCACATATCAAAAGAAAGATCTTTGAGTCTTATTTCCAATGCAATTAGTTTCATCCAAATACAACATCTGTGTAAGGAGTTATACACGTTTTACTTCAGCCTCTCAAAACAGATTTTTAGGGTCAACTTCAAACGATCATAACTCCTTGTACAGGACGAACTGGGTGGCCTAATTTATATGAAATGAAAGCACTTTGAATTATCTTTACAATGATACCAATTTCACCCATATCCGATATCGAAGCAAAGAGTTATGGTCTATCTACTTCAGCTTGTCAAAACAGTCCACCGGAGGACATATTTGACATTATTTAAATTTTAAGGGCACTTTGGTCATTTTCTATGGTATTATGGACGGGAATATGTGTATATATACATGTATATGAGTTCAAAAACTCATATTCATCATCAATTATAGGAAAGAACAAACCCTAGCCTAATTTTCAACTCTAATTATCTTGTGATTCAACCGTTGAAAGTCCAAATTGATTCCGTAGCTGTGTTCATCGTCTCAAGGGCTTCGAGAAGCACCCCTTATTTGTGCCAACAGGACTTTAAAACCCAAAGGGTCATTCTATGGTAAGGATGTAAATTATGTTGGTGTTATTTATATGGATATGTATATATATATATATATGCATGTGAGCATAAGAAGTATGTTAGTTGATTATTGTTGAAAGATGATTGGAAATGATGTTGGATCATTCTTGTGCATGGTTGGATTATGTTGAATTGTGAAGGAATTTGGTGTGATGATGTGGTATTGAAATGATGGCTATATATATATATACACACACATAAACCTATTGTTCAAGTTGGTTTTTGGAATGTATGAAATATTGGTTGTATGGAATTATGGAAGAGAATTGTGGTGTTGGGTTGCTTATACTAGATGCCAAACATTTCATTGTAGATAAGTGATTTGTAAAGGCGGGAAGTTGTGTTGAATTGGTATCCGAATCTACAACGAGGTATGTAAAGCATACTCTAACGATGTTCTTTGGCATGAAAACACCAATGTTCCGTCAAGTAAGATTCCGAGATTGTCCAAAAACATGTATTGTTCTACATTACCAACGAAGTTGTTTCCATTCTATAAAGTGTCAAAATGTTTCATTGATATACCAAAAGGCTCCTATTTCATTATTGTGATATTGATGATTCTGAAACACATTGTTGATGTACCAATGAGTCTTTATGACATTTTTATTGTATAGAAGGTCTATTACTTGATTCCTATTGATGTATCATTGTTCCAAAGGTACTATATTGGCATGAACACTAATGTAATAATCTCAAAAGCTTTTGAACTAAGTTATTGGAAAAATCTCTTATGTGTTACTTGATATACGTGTGGGTGGTATCCCAGGGGCATAAGCCTAGCATGGGTCGATCCCAATTGATATGTACTGGGGGCAGCCTAATGGTCACAGTACGGTACAGTATTGATTATTGTTAGGTGGTTGGAGGTTCGGGAGGAGGAGGTAATGGCGAATAATAATTGTAAAGAATGAAATGAACGAATGTATACCGTTCCACAAATGTGTTTGAATTCAAGAACCCAATTCAGATTAATAATAATGTACATGATCCTAAAAATGTTTATGAAGTGTGGTTCACTTCTATTATGATTTATTCACATGCGTATGATTTTCTTGATCCCCCATATCACATATGATTATTTACAGCTTTACATACTCAGTACATATTTCGTACTGACGTCCCTCACGGGGGACCTGCATTTCATGCTGCAGGATCAGGTACTTCAGCTCATTCACAGCATAGATAGGAGCCAGGTCATACAGCTGTTGTTGGTGAGCTCCAGTTTGCTTCGGAGCTTTTCGAGTTGGTTTCTTATATTTTGTTATTGTATAGGAGTCATGTGTGGGCGGGGGTTGGTCCCGACCCTAGTTATGTCATGTATATCCTAGAGGCTTTGTAGACATAAAGAAGGGTAAAGTCATGGAAGTTTATATAGTGATGTTATATTCGTATATGGGGTGGCCCCGACCGCCAAGTATTATATATATGTATATATATTTGTGCGTGTTGTGCTGATACAGGTAATTAGACCCTTTTATATGCAGCGAAGTGCTGCCCAAATTTTTGGTGACATGTAAGTGAAAGTACAGGTATTTGAACGGGTTCTCCCGGGCCTTCTCGGCTTCGGGTGCCAGTCCGGCCCGATGGGATTTTGGGCCGTGACAGCCCCCTTCTCTATTTTTTTCTCTTTTAAATTTTTGTTGTTTCATTTTAAAAAAAAAAAGACGTTGTCTTATTTTTCTTATGTAAAAGAAATTCAATTTTTCTATTTTTTTATTTCACTGTTACATTTTTTTATAAATAAAAATGTATCAAATTGATATAAGTGATGTATCTATTTGGTATAAGGACTGTATATGAATGTTCAGGTTTCCTCTCTTTTAAAAAAGTGTATCAATGTGGTTAAGCATTGTATCAATTTGGTATAGGAATTGTATATGCATGCATATGCTTTGTCTCTTTTGAAAAAGTGTATCAATATAGCGTTGTATCAATTTGGTATAAAAACTATATATGCATGCATATGCATTGTATCAATTTGGTATTACCATGTTGATATAATCCTTGTACCATATTAATACACTCCTCTTACCAGCTTGATACAACCCATATACCATATTGATACAATCTCGACTGGCAATTTTTTAAATTACTTTGGGTCGATTGGCTACTTCATGTCCAATAGCCAAACACAAGTCATTTACCATATTGATTGTAACGTCCCGAATCTGGTACCCGAAACGCTACACGGTGCCCATGATCCTGAAGGACCACAAGTTAACCCATGACTGATATATGTAAACTGAGCACTGAATAATAGTAATAATATCGTAAATACGAAAACATGAACTGAAAGTCCATAAGGTTCAATACTAGTACATAACTGAAAAATATGGCATAACAATACCAAAACAACTGAGATAATTGTCTGAACATACTGTAGTCTGAAAGCCTCTAAACTGTCTGAATAAGGAGTTGATGGGACATGTCCCCAATTAACTCCAACTACTGAAATAAACTGAAAATTGAAATAGTAATGTGATCATCATGTCCTCGAAGGATAAGGACTCACTGCTAACTCTGATCGTTGAATTGGGATGCTACTGGTTTTCTGGAGCTCGTGCTTCTAAACCTATGGTATAAGACACCATAGCTCAAATACGTCAGTATTTTGAATATACTGGTATGCAAGTGAGGTAGGCTGAATACAATAGGTTCAAATGCATGAACAGTACTAACTGACTGACTAACATGAACGTGAGAATACATGCATGCATATGTAGCTTTAACTGAGATCATGATAGGATTGGATACTGAGTTATGACTACTGAGTCTACTGACATTGACATCTAAGTCACTGATGAGTGAGAAACTGATACTATATTACTGAATACTGAGGGACTGATACTACGTTACTGATACATGGATAACAGTGTCTGACAGTTTTGATTATGAAGAACTGGTCAGGTTGACTGTATCTGACAGTCCTGAAGTTGAATACTAATAACATAAGTTCTGATAACTGATATAACTGATAACATAAGTGACTGTATCTGTCAGTCCTGAATCTAATGAAACTAGATGAGTTCTGTACTATATCTGAGTAACTGAGTCTGAGATCAGTCCTATCTAGCAGGTGATTTCTAAATCTGATGATACCGTTACTGATTGAACATAGGTGAGATCAGTCCTGTCTAATGGGTGATCCCGGAGTCTATTTATAATGATAAGGAGTGACTATATCTGACAGTCCTAAATCTATACTACTGAGCTGAATTGACTGTATCTAACAGTCTTGATTCTGTAACTGAAACTGTGGGATGTATTCATCTAACCGACATGCCCCATACTAAGCTAACTGGGGTCCAACTTGTAACCCCAGCTAGAAGGGTGTCAGTACCGCGCCACTAGTAAAGACAACTGTTGTGGAGTCAGTCCTAATCTAGCGGGTGACCCCTGGGATTAGTCCTATACATTTAAATGCGCTAACGGGTGATCCCTGAGTATATCAGTCCTATCTAACGGGTGACATCTCGTACCTACACTGGCTACGTAGTTCTAGAACTTAGGGATTATTTCTAGGAATCTCGATCCTATCTAGCGGGTGAGTCCCCATCCCTAGGCTCCCTCGGTGCTGAATCCTACTCCCATCTGAAAGACACTGAACTGATTAACTGAACTAAGCTGATTAACTGAACTGAACTGATACTAGTGGTATTGTCTAGCGGAGCTAAACTGAATCTACTGAGTTTTGTTGACTGACAGAATGTACTGAGTTCTGAAGACTGACTGAGAATACTGAAGTTACTGAGATTGACTGGGAATACTGAGGTTACTGAGAATACTGAGCTACTGAAATTACTGAGATTTACTGATTCATATGGCTGATTGAGTTCTATGGATCATAGCTTGACTGAGGAGATCGTGAAAGCATGACATGACTCTAGGCACATAGCTAAATGTTCGAGTACAAGTACCCCTAGGACTCGATGAGAAGAAACTGACATAGCATGGCTTACTTGAACACATGACCAACAGCACAATTCATAATTCATATATTGAAGCACTTCATGAAACATGTGATATGCATAAGCTTGTACATACATGGGGATTTTATGATATCATACTAGTTGGGCATTGTTCCTTCATCTAGGCATTTAATCATACACATGGTAGGCATAGCACATGTAGACAATATTATGCAACAATTAATCATCATGATTCATCTCTAATTTCATCATCCTAGGGTTTATTTATAGGTTCACATGAATATACATCTATACAAATCAATTCCATATAAAATTGATCACCCAACATGAATTTGAATTCAATTGATCATTCTCAACATAAACAAAACAAACCCAACATGAAATTCATAAAGAAATCCATAAACTTAAACTTAGAAAAAAGATTCTCGGGCTTCATAGACGAAAGGAGTCCATGAATGAACACTACGCATACCTTAGTTCGTGATTTTGTGAAGATTGACGGTGAAACCTTCTTAAATTTAAATCCCCAATAGAAACTCTAACTTGTTCTTGAGAGAAACTTGAGAGAAACTAGTATATTTTGGGTGAAAAATGAATAAATCACGTGTTATTGGGTATATATAGGGGTGGAAAATTGACCCTTTTAACCCTGGATGCGTCTTTAATTTCTGAGAAAATTTTCCGATTTTCATCCTTGGCGCGACGCACCACTATCGCGCCAAGTCACTGGAAAGTGACAAATGAGAAATTGCATAGTGGCATGACGCGGAGCTATCGCGTTGCACCTTGTCTGCGACCTGGGAGTTTGGCGCGAAGTGCCACTATTGCGGAGCAACACTGAAAATTGACAATTGTCATTTGAGCTATCTCTGCGACGCGCTGAAGGCTCAGGTGATACATTGTCTCACTAAAAAGGCTCTAACTCTTCATCCGGGTGTCGGATTTGGGCGAATTTGGTATCGATAGAAAGCTTATTCGATTTCTCACATGATAAAAAGTGAAAATCTTGAAAATATCATGTATACAAAAGTGGATTCATCTTTCAAAGAAAGTTTCTAACATTCTTGGGAAGCTTTTCAAGCTAGAAAAAGTACGGGTTATTGCATGATATAGTCTCGACTAGCCATATTTTAAATTAGTTTGGGTCGATTGGCTATTTCATGTCCAGTAGCCAAACACAAGCCAGAAGAAGAAGATGACAACAACAACAACCTTTTAAGAAGTGGGCCGAAATGATCCAAGAAGAAAGGAACGGGCCAAAGTAGCCCAATGGCTATTAAGTGGTGTTAATTTGGCTGACTACCATAATGTGGCAAATGGGTCAACTATTGGTCATTTGTTTTTAAAATGTCTAGTGGGTGATCTTTCTCCTAAAATTTTAGAAAGTTTCGTTGAATTTCAAAATTGGAAAAAATAAGTACTCCCTCCGTTGTTGAACTTTATTTTTATTTTTTTCCCTCTAAATTACACACAAAAAATTTTAAACACAAATTCAGTTTACATTTATGACCAAATATAACTTCAACTCTAACTCTAATAAATTAGTATTTAATTTTCATGGGAGGGAATTAATTAAATTTTTTCGATAATATCCTTACGATTAATTTTTTTTAAAAGTGTAATCAATTATTTTAAAGTTCCAAAAAAATGTTTAAAAGGTAAATCAGTAAAATTAACTTTTTATTTATGATTTCTTTATGCAACAACATCCCCAGTGTATTCAAACAAAGTAGGGTCTGGAGAGATACAGTATACATAGCCTATATCACTATCTAAGGAGTAAGGTAAAGAAGTTGTTTCGATGAAAAGAAAAAATATTTTTCCTATTTTAAATCTCCAGATTATCTATTCCTAAAGTTACATATTTACCTATTTTAAACATTTTATTTTCTAATTAGCTTTTCAAATCATACTTTCATTTATAAGACTTTGTTATAAATTTAATTATTCAGATCTATTCAAACATAACAAGTGGACGTAAAATTAATAAACAAAAGCACTTAATGATCAAGACATATATTAAGCGCAAATAAGTGAAGCCTAAAGCCTCATTTATTTATACTTGACGAGGGTCTAAATCTTAATCGACCAGATTCGGTCATTAAATTCATTTATTTTGTATATATAAATTTTAACCATACAAACATTATGTTTCAACCATTGATGGGTCTACATAGATCTAAATGATTTAAGATATATGACAAAATCCTAATAACATTATGATGTTTATTTAAAGACTTTTACAAAAATAGTAGTTCATCAATTTCATTCATTCTCTGTTACTATTTCATCCATTCCCTGTTACTATCATCATTATCAACTATTGCCATTTTCGTCCACCATTACCAGCGACATGTCATATCCACCACCACCATCCTCAGTCACAACCATCATCACTGTCAATCACTATAATCAGTTGTCTCTATCTAACCACTATTACCATAACAATCATTGATTACCACCATCAGTCAGTACGTTATATATGTCAACCACCACCATTAGTTACAGCTATCAACCATCACCACTAACTATAGCATCAACCTCTACTATGAGCCATCATCACCACTAGCTACAACCCCCACTAACCATTATAAATTAATATCATCTTCAGTCGGTATTCACGACTTGGTCCTAGCGGATCTCAGGCTAGAATATCAAATTAGAAGCATAAATTTTCTTACCCCCTTGAAAATCTAACATCACCTTTGGGATTTGAAATTCAAACAAAAGCTCAAGCCAGAAATTTTATGGCCTTCTTAGCCTTCTTGTCACAAATTGAGCCAAAAAATGTAAAAAAAGAAAAGCTCTTAAAGATGCTGACTGGATCAATGCAATGCAAGAAGAGCTTTAGTAATTTGAAAAGAGCAAAGTATGGCACCTGATCCCTAGACCTGCCGATAGGACAATTATTGGCACAAAATGGGTGTACAAAAACAAACAGGATGAACATGGCTCTATCAGTAGAAATAAAGCAAGGCTTGTTGTTCAAGGTTATAATCAGGAGGAAGACATTGATTTTGATAAGACATTTGCTCCTATTGCAAGGATGAAGCTATCAGGATTCTTATTACCTTTGCCTATATGGAGATCAAACACTTCCAAATAGATGTCAAAAGTGCCTTTTTGAATGGATATTTGAAGGAAGAGGTCTATGTTAAAAAACCTCCAGGTTTTGAAGATGCGGATTTCCCACATCATGTGCTCAAACTAGATAAAACTTTCTATGATTTGAAGCAAGCACTTAGAGTTTGATATGAGATACTTTCAAAGTTTCTTCTGAAAAATGGCTTTAAAAGAGGAAAAATTGATAACACTCTCTTTCTGAAGTCCAGAGGGTAGGAACTTGCTGATTATACAGATCTATGTTGACAACATAATTTTTGGAGCTACTTCTGAATCTGTATGTGAAGAATTTGTAAAATTAATGAGGAGTGAATTTGAAATGAGCATGATGAGTAAATTGAGCTTCTTTCTAGGCCTACAGATAAAACAAACTTCTCAATGGACTATGATTTATCAAGAAAAATCTATCAAAAAGTTGCTGAAGAAATATAATATGAAAGATGCCAAACCAATTGATACTCCTATTGGAACCAGTTCAAAGATGGATAATAATGAATCTGGTCCCTCAGTAAATGAGACCATGTATAGAGGGATTATTGAATCCTTACTATACCTCATTGCAAGCAGACCAAATATTATATTCAGTATGGAAATATATGCCAGATTTTAGGCTTGTCCAAAAGAGTCTCATTTGAAAGCTGCAAAGAGAATTCTCAGGTATCTAAAATCAACAGGGGACCTGGTCCTGTGTTATCCATCTAGAGACAATTTTGATTTAATAGGCTATGCTGATGCTAATTATGCTGGATACTTGGTGGATAGAAAAAGCAGTTTAGGAATGACTCATTTTCTTGGTTCTTCTCTAATTTCCTAGGGTTCTAAGAATTATAACTCAATTACACAATCTACTGCTAAAGTGGAATATGTGGCTCCAGCTTTTTACTGTGCTCAATTATTATAGATCAAACAACAACTGAAGAATTTTGAGATTGTTTCAAACAATATCCCTCTAATATGTAACAATACAAGTGTTTTAAGCATGACCAAAAATCCAGTGCAGTATAAAAGGATGAAGCATATTGATGTGAGACATCATTTTTTGTGAGATAATATTGAAAAGAGGGCCATTTGCATGAAATTCTATAAGACTAAAGATTCAGTAGTTGAGGTTGGGTTTTTTTTAAATGAATTAACCTACTTGATGAATCAACTTTCCTCTATCCATTGGCTATGATTAGGAGATAGGTATTCTTGATAAAATATGTACTTATTGGTCTAACTCAGCACCATACCTTTGCAGGTATACACGCGTGAATTATTTTAAAGGAGAGCAGATGAGAGAAACACTATATAAAAAAATCACTCAAGCAAGGAAGGGACCTGGTCCCATCCTACAAGTTAGTACCATAAATGTGTAATTTAAGATTTCAAAAAGTTCTATTTGAAAAAGTTGGTCTTTTCCTCCTCTATCTGAAAGCTTTCACATCCCTAGAAAAGTAAAGAGTTTCACTTACTAGGACCAAACACGTCCCATCCTTATAAAGTTCCTACAATTACAACGTTCGATTACCTTAAATACAAAATAAACTTTTTTTCCATTCACTTTTAAAAATATGTTCCTAAGTCTTCTCTTTCAAAAGTAGTGTTTAAAAAATTCCACTTACTTATTTTTTGTCATCTGAAATGAATCCAAATGGCTGACAATCTTACACACTCAAGCCTCACAAAAGACTTAGAAAATGCCCAAAACCCTTCGCTCAAGTCAGAAAATTTTTCTCCATCAATGTTCAAGATTGAATAGGACATTTCTCTAAACTTTTATCGAAAATCTGAGTCCATTCCACCCTCTACACCCTTCCCCAAAACTACTACCTTCTTAAGTGAAACTATCATGAAAGAAACGACAAAAGCCATGAAAACCCCTTCTGAATCTGCCATGAAAGTGAATCAAAGTCAAGCTCTTGGTTCTCCTATAGAAATCAAACATCCTTAGACTCCTATCCCCCCAAAGACTCAGAAAAGGTTGACACCTTTGAAACTCTAAATGAACCTAGTTCTCCTACCCCTTTGGAGTCAAATCCTATTTTTGCCTTTTGATGAAGAAATTCATGTAAAAAGATAAAATCATTTTAGTAGTGCGGACTGGATTTATGAATGACCCTAGGAAGAGTTCCTTTAGTCTAGAGGAGCATGATATTAGTGAGTAAAATAGGAGATTCATCTCCCAAGACTGATGAAATTGGAGTTGGGAAATTTATGTAACCTCCAAATGAGGAGGATGGGATTGATGATGATGAATTGCCACTGAGAAGGTTGGTGCAGAATCAAAGGAAAGGAAGGGTAAAGAAAAAGTGGTGGATACTAGGGTAAAAGTCACTAGGACTCACTCAACTAGGGGTACTGCGAAGAAGTTATTGGGGGATGCTATGAAAGTAAATAAGTCAGCAACTATTAAGAGAAAAAGATTAAAGAAAGTCTCTATGGTTGAAGATGAGAATATAAAAGTGGTTACAATTGGAGAATGTGATGAAAAGATTGATCTTGATATTGTTGCTGCAACAGAAAGAATGAGGAAAGAAGTGCATGATAAAGGAAGGACCAGGTCCTCTCATTCAAAATCTAGAAGTCTTTAAGGGATGAAGCAAAACATATTACAGCTAAGAAAAAGAAAGTCTCTGAGGGACCTAGTCCCAAGAATAGAAAAGTTGCAGAAGAATAACAAAGCAGTGGTTTTAAAAAAAGAAGGAAGGATGAAGATGAGAAGTTTGTGTCTAGAAAGGAGAGAAATGAAATTTTCAAAACTCAAAAAGTACTGGAAGAGTCTTTGACTCAAGGATCTTTGAAAGACCTGAAATGGTGGAACTAGTAGAGTATGTGAGACATAAGGACTGGTTACACCTCTTAGAGGGATCCGTTTCCTCTGTCTATGAAGGAGAAGTCGGGCAATTCTATTCTACTGTGGAGTTTTCTGATGATGGGTTGAGTTTGATTGCCCTGGTTCAAATGAAGAAACTGAGTTTAGATGAAGAAATACTTGGGAAAATCCTGGATGTTCCCATTGTTGGTGCGAGGACTGCCTCAAAACAACAACCCTCAATAGAGTTTATGGTGGATACATTAAAGGTAGGGAAACATCTGTGGTTGGTGAGAAAAAAAAATTCTCAAAGGTGAGTTTCAACTGGTATTTGAGTTTGTCAACAAGGTATTAATGCCTAGGTCTAAAAAGAGACCTATTTCTTCTGCTGTGGATTTGTATGTAATTGAGTACCTCAACAAGTTTGAGTTGATCAGTTTGACTTCCCTGACGATTCAACACATATACAAAAGCCATCTATGAGAAGGAGAAAAGGCATGGTATGCCTTATGGATACTTTTTGAACAGGGTGTTTGACCATTATGGTATAGTGTGTGAAAAAGGAAAAACAAATATTTAGTCTGACTACACTGATTGAAAATAAATGTGTTGAAGAGAAAGTAGGGACCATGTTTCAGGTGTCAGAATTGTTAGTTATTTAAGAAAATTTGAGTAAGGAGATGAAGGAAATACGAGTTAATATGGCTGATAAGGATACGGAGATTCTGAAATTGAAGATGAAGAATCATCAGCTCTCCTCGAAGGGACCAGGTTCTACTGAAGCACTCAGCACAGAAAATGCAGAACTTAAGAAAAAAGGTCTCAACACTCACTAAATAGGTTTATAACTTGAATGCATAAGTGAAGAACCTAACTAAGCAGCTGTTGGATTATCATGCTACAAAGAGTGTTAGGATGGAGATGCTTCTCAAGACTTTCTCCCCAAAACCTTCATCTACCTAAGCCCTCCCCTTCTTGTTGTCAAGTTTACTTGTGTCAGTTTTTCTTTTTTGATTCCTGTGGCTTTTGAGGATCAAGGATTTTATGTTATTTTTATTTTGCACTGTAATGGTACTTACCTTTATTACATGAATGGAATTTTTATTTGTGTCTATCATTTTCCTCCTATTATTTAAAATGTTCATTCACATTAGTGTTTTTCCAGTGTCAATGAGTTAACTGATTTGTGCTTACTCTATTCTTGGTTTATTGTTCTTATTTTTTTTATGATGCCAAAAGGGGAATATTGATTTCATCATGGCAAGGACTAGGTGCCAATGACTTAGACTGGTGAAAGTGGATGAAAGAGGGAAATTGATAGGGAAACATATAGGTGAAAGCTGAATGCCACTGGAAGAAGGCATGTCGATAGGGGGAACACATACTCTAATGCTGATATAATATGTATGACAAGAGAGTAAAGGAATGTCACTATCAGGAGAATGCTGGTGTAGATACCATGGCGAAGTTGACTGATTTTTTGTGCCCGTAGGTTATGGTCTGTCATAAAAAAAGGGAGAAATTGTTGTCTCACGTTTTTATGATGACTAGGTGATATTGGAGGACCAGTTCCCCTACACATCTTACTTTGGTACAACTGTCACATCTCTGCACAGTTTTGTTCGCTAGTGAAACAAACTGTGCAGGTGAACAACATACCTGATTAGACACCTGGTTCAATCAAAATTCTAACTTGATTTCTATACTACTATGAATAGAAAGAGATACTTCTCCCCAACAGATTTGGAAAATTAATGAAATCTTTGGTTGTGGTGAAAACTCTCAAAGGTCATGTTCTAAATCGTTACTGCGTTAGTTAAGTGTTTTTGAGTATTGCTTTGTAATCGATTTACGCAACGTATAAGAGTAAAGTTTTTCTTTTGCTGTAGAGTTCTTAGGTAGAGTTACCTAAGGTGTGTCGATTAGAGTTAATCGATTTTGAAGTGACTGAGTTGTGAATACATAGTTGTAGTAGAGCTATTATAACTTGAATAACTTAGAGTTAAGTTCATTGGAGTCTGTAATCAATGAGTTTTGATTATAGTGGAGTTTGAGTGCTTGTGAGGGCAAGCCGTGGTTTTTCCTCCCTTGAGCAAGGAGGTTTCCACGTAAATTCTTGTGTTCTTTTACTTTCTGTAAGCTCTTGTGTGTTTACTGTCTTATTTCTATTCTCCTCATCTCAGGGACCTGGTCCCTTAAAGGTGGTGCAGCCCCCACGTCTCAACAAAACCCTTGTGGTTGATCCCTATACTGGATCCTATGCATAGCGGAAACTTTAGTACACTAGATTGTCCTTTTTTCATCTGTGAAACAACATTGCTATTTCTAAACTTTGTTGGAATTTAGCTCAAAAAGTTACCCTGATAAGTTATGGATCAAATGCACTCACACATACAATATCCAAAAACATGAAATTTTCATATGGGAGGCCCCTAAACAAGCTAGTTGGATGACTAGAAATATTCCCAGTTTGATTTGATAAGTATATTTTCACCTCGAATTAAGTTGTCTTCGCAACGAGGTTGATGACGTACTATGTTGCTCGGACTCTTTCAAAATGTCATCGGATGTGGGGCGACTCCTTCAAAAGTTGTGCATTTTTAAAGAATCGGACATCGATGCAACAACAGTTTGGTAGAGTCCAAAGCAACTTAGGTTGATGATACATGGGAAAATATTGACAATTGATTTATTGAAATAAGGGAGAAAATGATCAAAATGGTCCTAATTTTACAACTTGTACTATTTATCAACTTATGTAATTAATGAGAATTTTTAGAACATTCCTACTGAGAAGAAAATAAGTATAACGAAGAAGAGTACATGGGAAGAAAATGACACAATTAAAACCAACCACACCAAACATCAATTCTCCCTCATAATTTTTGTGATATGTATTTGAAAGTGACTTTGAGAGACAAATAGAGAAACTTATATACAATTTTCTTACCAAACCAATTAAAGAATATTGATTGAGAACTGAACAAATAGCACATTACTAAATACTAAATTTGAGTTAAGTAGTTGGTTTTGTAGTGGACCCATTTTGAAAGCAATCTCTCATATTAAAATTATTAGGGTTGAAAATTGATAGTATAGACCAATTGAATTCCTTGTTCAAAACATATAATTTCAGTTTGGACACGTTATTGTTTTTCTTTGTGTGTAGTAAAGATAGATAAGAAATAGAGAAAAAGAAGAAAGTTGCTAGGAATAAGGGATTTTAATTAAGTGTAATTTTATAAGTGGAGTCTGAGAATGTAAGATGTACGCAGTCTAATTCCTATCTTTATAAGGTAAAGAGATTGTTTTCAATTGACCCTCAACAATCGTTCTTCTTTATCTGAACTTGAAATTGATAATGTGAACAAGCTCAAACAGACGAAGTTAAAAAGAGATTTCTTATTACACTCAATTTTATTTTTTTAGTGGGCTAACTTCCACATGGACATGAAGTAATATTCTAAACAATCTCTTTAATCATAATATCAAGATATCGAACAAATCTTTTAGGACAATTATAATTGACTGATATATATATATATATATATATATATATATATATATATATATATATATATATATATATATATATATGAAATTAATTGGAATTATTTGTTGACAGACTTTCCATTGGAATTATTTGTCCATAAAAAATTTAGATTTTCGACTCATTTGCTACGGACGTTTCTATCAAAAGCTCTAACTTTACTAGTAAATTATGCCCCAAAAACATCTAAGTTCTGTTTTTTTAAATAAGAAAGCATAATACATAGATAAACATCTCAACTTGATCTCAACGGATAACTAAACATCTCAACTTTTAAAAATACATATCTATAGACACCTTAACTTAATTTGAGGTGGCCGTATAAATACTTCAACTTTGAGAATGCACCTCCAACACAGTTATGTCAAGTTGAAGTGTCGAGATAGTCATAATAAAAGTTGAAAATTTCAACGATTTGTGGAGGTCAAGTTTGAGTGTGTTCATGAGTTATGCCTAAAGAAAACTTTGATTCAAGTTTAACTATCTTTAAGAAATCAGAATTTAATATGTTCCTTCAATCTCATCATTAGTTTTCATGACAATATATAGCTTCAAACTTGATGGATAATGAACACGCCGCTTTCATCATTAGTTTTCATGACAATATATAGCTTCAAATTTGATGGATAATGAACACGTCGCTCTACTTTTTGTATTTACTTAAATATCAAATTTCATTTAAAAGTAAAATTTATATGTATCCATTTCTTCTCAATTATTATAAATGGAAAAGAAACCACTTCCATTGATATTATTCCACATGTATAGTTTGACGAAAATGTCATCGAGTTTTATTCGTAAAATTTGAAGCTGCACAACATAAAATGTTCATTTTTCAAATATAAGACAGAAAAATGATCCGTAAATGATATTTCTATCTGATTTATCAGTTCGAACTCGTTACGTATTTCTACAGCACATCACCCCACCCCACCCCCCACCTCCCACCAAACAACCCCTCAAAATAGGACATGTTTCACTTTGAAGGTGATATATGCAAAATATGATTACCCAAAAGGATCAAATTAGGTTGTTTTCTGCATCATATGAAGATCACAAAATAATGCAATCCAAGACTCATTCCATAACAATTTTTTATGTGTATGTTTTCTTAAAACTTCACCCCCAAAACTTTCTATTAGTTACAAATTTGTTTATACGAAAAAGTTTTGTATGTTTTCTTTATTTCTACTTTTCTTTGATTTAAAACATCGTTCAATCTCAATTGAAAAAAACAAATAACATCTCAAGAACGAATTTGGTTCTGCTTCTGTGTCGCCTTTGGATTGTTTTTCTTTTTACCTTTCTTTGTGTCTCATGCAACATTATCTTTTTCAAGGAACTTTCTCTTAATTACTGATTTGCCTATATCAAAAAAATGTGTATGTTTTCTTTATTTCTACTTTAGCCCTAGAACTTTCTATTAGTTACAAATTTGTCTATATGAATAAGTTGTATGTTTTCTTTATTTCTACTTCTCTTTAGTTTAAAACATCGTTCAATCTCAATTGAAAAAAAAAAAACAAGTAACGTTTCAAGAACAAATTTAGTTTTGCTTCGGTGTCGCCTTTCTATTATTTTTCTTTTTACCCTTCTTTGTGTCTCATTCAGTGTAATCTTTTTCAAGAAACTTTCTGCTAACTAATTTACCTATATCAAAAAAATGTATATGTTTTCTTTGTTCTACTTTATCCCCCTAACTCTGTGTTAATTAAAGATCTTTCTATACTAAATAAAAGTTTTTAGTAAATTTTATTTATTTCTACTTCAGCCCCAAAACTTTGTTTTAATTACAATTTTGTCTATACCAATATTTTCTACTGTTCTGTTCTTAGTTATAACTACCCAAAACAACTCTCTTGTTTTTTTTCAACTACCTTTCGAAGTAAGTTATAAGTTCTTCCATTTTTTTCCCACCCTTTAACTTTTCCTAGTCACTAAAAGATTTAGAAAAAAAAAATCAATTTTTTATTTAATTTTTCTATACATTAAATTTTCTTGCTATAGTTTCCAGATTCTTAATAACTTACTTCTTTTTATTATTTTTCTTCCATTTCTAAACTTAATGCACTAGTTGATTTTCAAGAAATTTCTACTTCCTTACCAACACTATTCATGTAGTTCCTTGTCCTATAATTTGTTATTTTTTTGTGTTTCGGTTATCGTGTTATTATTTACTATATGCTCTTTAATACATGTGTTACCAGAGTCGAGGGTTTTTTAAAAACAGTCTCTGTACCTCAACGAGGTAGGGATAAGTTTTATGTACACCCTAAACTTCCCAAACCCCACCTATGGGACTAAATTAATGTTGTTGTTGGTTTTCAAGAAAGTTGAAACAAATGGTATTTGATTTTTGTTACTATAACAACATTATTTTTCTTGTAACTCATGATCAAACATTAACAAATTATTGTTTAATTTTCTGTGTAGTAATTTATGAAGCATTTTGAGTTTGATAAGTTATCAATACTATAGCAACATTGCTATTCTTGATCACCTTTTGTTAGCTTTTTCTCTAAGTTTTGTGTCATTTGCATTACTAAAATCTTGCCGAGGATCTATTGGAAACAACCTCTCCATCCACGCACGAAGTTAGCGTTAGTAAAATCTGTGTTATTTTCTAATAGGAAAGTTGTAAAAGATGATAACAATATAGATTAAGTTTTTATTGAACCATTGATTCTATGAGAAATACTAAATATATGCTAGAAGGAAATAAAAATTTGCTATTGTTGATCAACTTTTCAAAGCTTTTCATATATATCTCCAAGAATTTGTTCTACTAAATTTCTTTTAGGTATTGAGTCTAAAAGTTTATGTCTTTATGTGATCGCAGCATCAAAAAGATGTCTCGGGGTTCTTTATCATCATAATAGGTGTTGTTGGGGTGATCGGAGTAGTTATTTTTCGCCTGGTGCCCCGAGGAACCTATAGAAGGTGAGCCTCGAAGCAAGAGGGGAAACGAAGAGTGGAGCAGTTGGTGCTGTCCAAGAAGATAAGAAAATGCAGAAAGGTTCAACACATGAAGAGTTTGCTCTAAAGCAAACAGCTCCAAAAATTGTTGGATCAGGGGTGATGATTGGAGGAGATAAGGTAACCGTTGCCTATGACCTCGTCGAACAGATGGAATATCTCTATGTTCGCGTTGTCAAGGCTAAAGAGTTAACAAAGGATGTCACAGGGAGCTTTGATCCTTATGTTGAAGTAAAAGTTGGGAATTACAAGGGCATCACTAAGCATTTCGAGAAGAAAACCAACCCCGAATGGAACTATGTGTTTGCGTTCTCTCAGGATCGGCTTCAGGCTTCTTACATTGAAGTCTGTGTGAAAGATAAGGATGTCGTGTTGGATGAAATGATAGGCAGAATCGTGTTTGATCTCATTGATGTACCAAGAAGAGTTCCACCGGATAGTTCATTAGCCCCACAATGGTATAGGTTGGAGGATAAAAGAGGCGAAAAGTTGAAAAAGGGGGAGATCATGCTTGCTGTTTGGAGAGGAACTCAAGCAGACGAGGCGTTTTGTGATGCGTGGCATTCGGATGCAGCAGCTGTGGGAAGTGAGGGGATTTCAAGAATTAGAGGAAAGGTATATCTTTCTCCTAGACTTTGGTATATCAGAGTTAATGTTATTGAGTGTCAAGATTTGCTTCCAAGTGAAAAGAATCGCCAACCCGAGTGCTGTGTGAAGGTTGTATGTGGAAATCAGGCCTTGAAAACGAAAATTTGTCCGATAAGAAGTGTCAATCCAATGTGGAATGAGGACTTGGTTTTTGTTGTAGCTGAACCATTTGAAGAGCCTTTGGTTATAACTGTGGAGGATAAAGTTGGATCAAATTTCGAGTTCTTGGGAAAATGTGTGCTTCCTTTAAGCATTGTCCCTAGAAGGCTTGACAACAAGCCTGTTCCTTCTAAATGGCACAATCTTGAGAAACATACAGTTGTAGAAGGGGAAAAAAAGGAGACTAAATTTGCTAGTAAGATTCATCTGAGGCTTAGTTTGGATGGCGGATATCACGTGTTGGATGAATCGGTACATTACAGCAGTGATTTCAAGCCAACGTCCAAGCTTTTGTGGAAATCAAGCATTGGACTACTTGAATTGGGGATCATTAGTGCAACAGGATTGTCAGCTATGAAATCCAAGGATGGACAAGGGACGACAGATGCCTATTGTGTAGCAAAGTACGGGCCAAAATGGGTTCGTACAAGGACAATCATCGATAGTTTTTCACCAAAATGGAATGAGCAGTACACTTGGGAAGTGCACGATCCTTGTACCGTGATCACAGTAGGGGTGTTTGATAACGGATACCTACAAGGCGGAAAATGTACGAGCATTGGAAAGGTGAGGATTAGGCTCTCAACCCTTGAAACCGAGAAGGTATACACACATTCCTATCCTCTTATTGTCCTGCAACCATCGGGCGTTAAAAAGATGGGAGAAGTTCAATTAGCTGTGAGGTTTTCGTGTACATCTTATGTCAATATGCTGTCTAAATACGCTCAACCGTTGTTTCCAAAGATGCATTATGCTCATCCATTGTCTATCAGTCAGCAAGATTTCCTCAGGTTCCAAACTATTCAAATACTGTCAACGAGGCTAGGCCGAGCTGAGCCACCGTTGAAAAAAGAGGTTGTGGACTACATGCTAGACGTTGGTTCGCATATATGGAGCTTAAGGAGGGCTAAGGCTAATTTTTTCAGATTAATGTATGTTGTGAGTCCAATAATGGCAATTGGGAAATGGTTTGATCAAATATGTCATTGGAAGAATCCACTTACTACAATTCTGATTCACATACTCTTTATAATATTAGTCCTCTACCCTGAACTGATTGTCCCTACATTCTTTCTTTACCTTTTCTTGATTGGCATTTGGCACTATAGATCAAAACCAAGACATCCACCTCACATGGACATCCATCTATCACACGCTCACGCTGTTGTCCCTGACGATTTGGATGAAGAATTCGATACATTCCCAACAACAAGGGGCCCGGATAGGGTGAGGATGAGATATGATCGTTTGAGGAGCGTTGGAGGCAGGATACAGACCGTGATAGGGGACTTGGCGACTCAAGGGGAAAGGTTCCATTCATTGTTGAGTTGGAGAGATCCAAGGGCGTCGGCTTTGTTTGTCACATTCTGTTTGTTTGCTGCAGTAGTCATGTATGTCACACCATTCCAAGTCATCGCGCTTCTCATTGGACTCTACCTGTTAAGGCACCCGAGATTTCGACACAAACTTCCTTCAATGTCTACTAGTTTCTTCAAGAGGCTGCCTGCAAGAGCAGATTGCATGTTATAGACTGATAGCTTAAGTAAATATTTGGTTTAAGAAGGTAGAAAATGCAGCAAATGAACTTGATATCACAAAGATTTTCATGTTATCTATTATTTCTAGCATTTGTTTTTGTAATTACACTTCTTTGAAACTACTAATATGTAATCTATTTATTAAATTTGATCAACTTTAATACTGATGATTTAGAAAATGAACAAGTCTAAAATCTATTTCCAAGTAATAGATATCAATCATATGGAGGTTACCGGTTCAAGCCTTGGAAATAACCTTCGACAGAAATGCAAGGTAAGACTGCGTACAATACACCCTTGTGGCGGGGCCCTTCCCTGGACCCTGTACATAGCGGAAGCTGTAGTGAACCGGACTGTCGTTTTTAGATATCACCTATATGACCTATATGGATCTTTTTCTTCCATTTCATCCTATCTGTCGCTTAGTTTGAATTGATTATAAGGATTTGTAGTTCTTTCGAGTCAACTTCCTTGAACATGATTTAGGTCTATCGCGTCCCCTTTTAACACATTTACTACCTCACACCTATGGCCGGGTGTATTTCTAGGTCGATGCAGGACATGAACAAACCATTTCAAGCGACCTTCGGATCTCATTTTATCCTCAATCCGTGCTACTTGCACCTTTGGAGAATGTGATCATATTTAAACTTATCTAATCTTTTAAGATCGTACATCATCTTAGTAATATCCATATCTTACAACACTTCTTATTGATAAGTATGTAATTAATTGTTCTTCGCCTCCCACGTGCCTCCAAGAGAGTGAACACACATTTTGTATATAAAAATAATATTTGATATATAAGTGCAATATTACATTTTGTATAAATCATCATATAACAAATCTCGAACACACTTAAATAAAATTCCTTACTTCGTCACGGCCAAACTATTTGAAAATACTTGTATATCGTTGTATATTTTCTTTTGTAATTTGAGTTATGTTTTTTTTTTCTAACCATTTGCTATCTTATGTCCAGAATATCACACCGATCCGTTAAATCAAAATATCACATTACTGGAAAATCGCGATTTTGGAATCAAAATGAGTCACGAAATTAAAAAAGTGACCAAAATAGGCCACCTATTTAAAAAATTATCAAAATAGGCTAAAAGTAATAATTTATTACGTTTTTCACTTTTATGTTAACGGTCAACTAACGGAGTTGACTTTTATAAAAACTTAAGAATTTCTTACGTTTTACATATTTATTTATAAAACGTAAGAAATTCTTACGTTGTGTCAGAAAAATACGTAAAACGTAAGAATTTCTTACGTCTTACATGATGGTCGAGGAAAATAAATACAGTGAGTTGTCAAATCAATTAAAAGTCACTTTTCAGAAAAAATGTCCTTCAACGTAATAAATACCTACGTTCTTCACTTTTTTTGTAGCAGTGGTCCCCCATCCCCACTATTCGCACTTATTTCTCATCAACTTTATTATGTGGTCTCCCACCGCCACTTTAAAAGATGGTCTCTACAAGAATTATATTTTTTTGTTGTGTTAAAAATATGAAATTAATTTTTTCGGTTAGTGTTTATTGTAGTTTACGATTAATGTTTCGATTAGAAATTGAGGAGACTCACATATACAAATGTATTTTTTATTATAATTAATGAAGTAAACAATCGCAATTTAATTTAGGAGTGTATAAAAGTGTAACACGTAATTAAAACTTACGTTTTTATCAGTAAAAAGTGTACAACGTAAGATTTTATTACGTTGTTGCACAATTTTCTAAACTTGCATTTATTACTGATTTGAGACATTAGTGGAAAAAGAAATTGTGGGGACCATCTTAAGTTTTATAAGAAAGTGAAGAACGTAGGTATTTATTACGTTGAAGGACATTTTTTCTTAAAAGTGACTTTAATTGATTTGACAACTCACTGCATTTATTTTTCTCGACCATCATGTAAAACGTAAGAAATACTTACTTTTTACGTGTTTTTCTGACACAACGTAAGGATTTCTTACGTTTTACAAATAAAAATTAACTCCGTTAATTGGCCGTTAACAAAAAGGTGAAAAACGTAATAAATTATTACGTTTAGCCTATTTTGGTCACTTTTTAAATTTCGTGGCTCATTTTGGTTCCGCACACAATCCTATCGGAAAAATACTTCATTCTCATAACTCAAATTCGACATTTTAAATTAAGAATCGAAGAAATCTCATTCATTTCGGTGTATTCAATTTTAAGTTATTTTAATTAATATCTTCTTTGTCATGTTGTGCTCTTATCCAAGACTTAGTCTAAGTCAAGATGTTTTTGGTAATTGACGTAAGTCACAATATTGAAGTTGTATATAGAGTATACTTCTAGAATTAAGAAACATTCATGAAATGTACCAAGACTAAAACACTACTTTTGAACATAACGTCCATAACCAAATTTAGAAAAGAAGATGACAAATTGTATAGAAGTTGGATTAAACATCAATATCTTCTTTTGTACCTTCCAGATGATTGAAAAATAAAAAAATAATTAATATATTCAAGATAACTATGTATTTACAAAATATCGTCTTAGGGAAAAACATCGTTTCCACCCCAAATTATACCCGAAAAGTCGAAGCCACATCTAAATTATATTAGTGACCTATTACACACCTAAACTATAAAAAAGTGAAACTATTTACATCCTGTCAGGCTACCATCACTTGCATGTGGTGTAGTGTTTTACACGCGCTGCCACGTCAGCACCACGTCAGTAAAAAATATCACTTTTTTATAGTTAAGGTGTGTAATAGGTCACTTATATAGTTTAGGTATGGATTCGACTTTTCGACTATAGTTTGGGGTGGAAACGATGACTTTTTCCTTAAGGTTTTTAGCCGTTTGCTTTTGTTATTTAATAGGCTGGACGCGTCTAAAATAAGTGTAACATATGCGCCTTAAAATGGGGGTTGCGAGGAGATAATAATATCACTTTTTTATAGTTAAGGTGTGTAATAGGTCACTAGTATAGTTTAGGTGTCGCTTACACTTTTCGGGTATAGTTTAGGATGAAAACGATATCTTTTTCCTACCGTCTTAATTCATCTTATTTCATTAGATTTGGGATGTGATATGGTTATGAAGGATGAACCAGATATGAACAACTTCAATAAGATTTCATTTTTGAACAAAAAAATATTTTTTGATTTATTTCATCTATTTCATGACCGGAACACGAAAGAATACATGTTACACTATGATTTTGAATCAGAAGAGAGATTTCATGAAATGACAATGAATAATCCAGTCGGATCTAGTGTATCATAAAGAATTTGTAAACTTGTCAATGGGGATAGATCAACCCGTTCTGATCCAATCTGGCTCAGTAAAAGCCAGACTAAATGGCCCGTATAGATGGGGTTGAGATGAGGTGCAGTCCGATCGTGACACACCGGTGCATCGATCTTTTTTCTTTTTTTTTAAATTTAGTGCTATTTTGCCAAAGTAGCCATTATTAATTTTTGTGATAATTTATAATTTATATGAAGGGGGATATAGAGTATGAGGATCCAAACATTTAATATTGCTATGAATTTGAGTATACATTTTTGAAAATTTTCAAATAAATTACTTGCTTAAAAACTGCATAAAAAGTACTACAAGTAAAAAGAGCTAATGATTCAAAATATTTTAGAAAGTTTGAAAAAATTATAGTAAAAAAAAAGGGGTTTAACTCCTAAATAGCAATACTTTCGCATAAAATGACACGATGAGAGTTGTATACATATACACACATAATTTTTTTTTTTTACTTGATACAATATAATCTTTCAACAAAAAGTATCAATTTTTTTCTTTACTTGATAATTTTTAATGTAACTTTTGAGATGACATGTTGACCATCACTTGGCTGTTCAAAATCGAATCGTAACCGTTAATTCAACCGTAAAATTAATTTATTGGCTTATTGGTAATAGGTTATTGAATTAATGGTTGGAGAACGGATCAAAATTTTATAATTAATAGCTTATTGGTGCGGGGACGAATTACTCAATTTTATTATCGGGTAAATCATTAACCCATTAAGAATTATTATGATTATATTTTTACCCTAGATATTTAAGTATCTTTTATCAATCCAATATATAAAACTCCATTTATTGTTCTATTCACTTTTTAATTTTAAAAATAACATGCCACTTCTTGTGACATATAACCATAAAGTGCATTTCCGAAAATATAAAGAAATCCTGAAATTAATTTTAAACTAAAACATAAATTATTCTTGACAACACAAATGATTGCAACAAAAATGAAACAACCCAAATGTGTCCTTCACAAAGTTTGATATTAAACATAAAAATTTAAATAACATTAAAGTTTTAATTTTTCTATCAATCTAGTAATTAAAAATATTTCTACTTAAATTTTAGGTCTAGAAGAAAATTTTTATTTGATTCTATGTTTTAATCTACTAAATAACTGCACGAACAAAATTCAAGAAGCCTAAACGATTGATAAATATATCAATCATAGTGTACAAACAACCTAGTCGGTGAAGAAATATTGAAAGTACCAATAATCGCTCGATATTTCATTGTCTCTTAAATTTATCCATTATACCATCCGATAATTGTCCGTTAATTGCTAATCTGATACCGAACCAATCGTTATTTTATTGGGTGGCTAGCAGATTAGTATATTTAAAAGTCGATAACTAATAAATCGAACCGTTAAGCATAATTATCCAACCGATAAGCAGCCCAAATCACAAGATTATAAAATATTTTGATACATTTTACATATTTTAATTTTAAATCATAAAATTTAACGCAAGGCCGATAAAACTCGTTTATACGGGGGGCTCTCGTGCGGTCCAATGGTCTCCATTATGTGGAGATAGGCGGCGGACGGGCAATTGCCTAATCCAAAGGCAGTAACAGGATGCGGCAGAGACTTAAAATTACTCTTCTGTTATAAAATAAGAAAGAATAAAGAAGAGTAGAGAGAATAGAGAGAGTAGTTCTTATTACTTCTCTCGAGGGATGATTTACAATAAAGGAAGTCCTTCTATTATAGGGGGAATTTGCCCATAGTTTTACACTAAAAGACAAATACATTAAATCCTGATAGACATCAAATAGATCTTGATAGATCTTGATAGACATTCACTATAATTGATATATATCATAACACTCCCCCTTGAATGTCTAGATAGATAATGTGTCTCGTTAAAACCTTACTAGAAAAAAATCAGTAGGAAAAAAAATATAGTGAAGGAAAAAGAGTACACATTTCTAATAATACACATATCGGCTGCCTTATTAAAAACCTTCCAAGTGATACAAGTGAGACTATGAAGATCAATGTGTGTACAAGTGCAGCAAAGGATCATCCTAGGAAGTGCAATGTTGAGACGTAAGAAGGATCAAAGATACACCAAAGTCGCCGTATTTGCTCATTTGTTACACTAGAGGGGCGCCCCCTTTTCGCATTTCATCTTTTATGTAATAAGGAGACTATATATAGTTTAGTATTAGGGATTTTTATTACTTAGTTTATTATTGTTGTAAGTCTTGACATTTGAAACACCAAAGTCCTCTCTCTACTTGAGGCAAATCGAAACTTATAACTAGGAT
The DNA here is from genome assembly GCA_030864225.1 of Capsicum baccatum var. pendulum. Lineage (NCBI taxonomy): Eukaryota > Viridiplantae > Streptophyta > Magnoliopsida > Solanales > Solanaceae > Capsicum > Capsicum baccatum. The sequence goes on from CM061550.1 coordinate 272,316,976, forward strand.
AGCAATTCAGGGGTGGAATCCCTTGTGATTGCTTGTTTTTTAGAAACCTTGCCGCTTGAGTGGTGGACTTCGCTCTTGTGTCATCGTAAGAGTTAGGTGATTGTGTGTGGAGGTGTTAGGGGTCTTAGAGTTTAATATACTCTTTGGTTACTAGGATTTACACCACCTTTGTCTAACTATCTATCCCTTTACTTTTGTTGTCATCTTGTAGTAGTTGTGTCTTGTCCTCTTGTAATCGTTGGTTGTTGTTATTGTAAGCTTGTTTTTCATCACATTAATGTAGTGTTGTTGTTTTTGTGTGGTTATGCACGTTATTATCTCACCATTATTGATGCATTCTCGGATTTTCTTTTCATTCTTGTGTTGTCATTCTTAGCCGAGACTTGGTTCCTTGGGCTCTCGATTTGTGGTGTGTTTTGTGATGTTTTTGGGAGTTGTTTTTTGTCTTCTTGGGGTTGCAAGGTATCAACAATAAAAACCCAATGGGACAAAACCTCGTAAGGAAAAAAGAGTACATCGCGTATTAACTCCCCCTAATGAGAACATCCTTGAACCTTTGCATCCCGATCTTGTGCATCATCTTCTTAAAAGTTGTAATTGGAGAAGACTTGGTGAATAAATCAGCCATATTTTCACTTGAACGAATCTGTTGCACATTGATATCACCATTCTTTTGTAGCTCATGTATGTAGAAAAGCTTTGATGAAGTATGCTTCGTTCTATCTCCTTTTACGAATCCTCCATTAAGATGTGTATGCATGATGCATTATCTCCATATAAAATTGTGGGTAGATTATCATATTTCACACCATATTTTTCTCAAATGAGATGTATCATGGACCTCAACCATATACATTCTCGGCTTGCTTTATAAATAGCTATTATCTCAGTATGATTCGATGAAGTGGTTACGATAGACTGCTTTGTATATCTCCAAGATATTGCAGTACCACCACATATGAACACATAGCCTATTTGAGACCGAGCTTTATGTAGGTTAGATAAGTACCCAAAATCAGTATGACCAATAAGATCGGAATTGCAAACTTGCTAACAAATTAACTAAAAAAAAGGCTATATCAGTTTTTATAGTATTTGCAAGATACATTAGCATCAATTGCACTAAGATATGGTACTTCATAATCAAGGAGTTCCTCATTCCTTTCTTGAGGTCAGAATGGATCCTTATTCAATTTTTGCATGTTTTTCATTTAAGCAAATACTCTATTGCTTTTGAAAACTCTCCAAGAGTTTCAATGATACTCAAATAATCAAATTATATCTTATGAGTATAATAAAAAGTTTCCTAGAAACTTTATATGCTTCTGCCATTTTGAATCCTTTAGGAATTTTCATATGGATGTTTGTCAAGGATCAATATCCAACATGTCAAGTGTGACATCTTCAAGTGTCTGGACTGTAAATCAAATAAGTTTTACGGTTACCAAAATGCATCTTTTCAGGTCACTTGATAAATATTTCTACGTTAGCATGCTTAAATTAACATAGAATTCAGATCCTCATAATCTTTTACAATATTGCGCCAATATTGTATCAAAGATATCGTCGATGATTTCTTATTTTGTATCGGTTCACAATGCGACATAAAATTTTGAGATCTCATCACTTCATTATTTTCAGGTACCTAAACCTCTCATAAGGTTTCATAAGTGTTATGTCGTAGGCTCTTCAAGAGCACACTGCCTTCTTATCATGATTATTTGCTCCTTATCCTTTTCAAGGATTATTTCATTTGGAATCGATTGGTCTATCAAGCTTCACTCATGCATAGACTTTATCCTTTAAGGACACAAAGTAGGAGTACTTGCAGCTAAATATGAGGTGTTTTCGGCATTTGACTTGAATTATCTTTTGAACGAAGATCTGGTGATAATTCCTAAAATATTTCATAGCTGCTTATAATCTCCCCTTTATGTTAGGAAAACTAACATACATCCTCCATCTTCGTTGAGCAATCCATCTTTGTCCATCATGGTATATTTATTAATTGTATACCGCACATCAAAACTATTAGATGAAATAGTTGGTTCCTGACCTTGAACCAATTGAAAGGGAAGAAATAATCATAATATATTGGTCTAATGTATACAAGTGCTATTGTATGCAATATATCATATTTCATACCAATACATGAAACTTTGTTCTCATTAGTAATGGTTCAACTATTTATCGAAGACATTCAATGCCCATCATCATCAAGATGAATTATCTTGATCTCACAATCTAAAAATTATGCTCAATTTATATTGAACAAGTAACTTTATGAATGTCAAACGTAGGTTGACCATGAATGTACATGTGATCATCTTATTAATGCATCTTTTCAACATATCACATGATAGGTGAACGGACCCTTATTCACCTTTTATTCTTTTCAGATTTTGAGGGATCCAATCCCAAAATTAGTTGGTCCAACCAACTTATCATGAGAACAAACAACATTAAAGTTCATGAAGAATTTTCTAATTCTTCAATATATGTTCAATACTTAGTATGCACATCTTCAGGATATCGCAATCGTTCATGGCAACTTATGAACTTTTAATCTAGCAAACTCCAAATTTACCATGATATGTGTTTTTGCTTTAGAAAATTTCAGATTTACTACTTCAGAAGTAGATTTCAAAATTATTCAGCCTCTTTCAGAGGTGAGTTGTGATACAATCACAATCAAGTGCACGTTTGCATTAATAAGTTTCTCATTCCCCAGGAATGGAATATAATCGTGCCTTAAGCCTATCAAATTCTGATAGCTTATAACCTCTTTCAAGATTTTGCTACTTCAGAAGCAAATCGAGGCATACATATGATGTAGAGAATTTTTCTCTAGTATATCTTATAATCATATAAGCGTTTAAAAATATCATCACTTTTGATGATCATTATCATATTGTCCCTCCACGCGTATATTCGTACATTCAATCACTTGTCTTCTTTCAGACATATTATGCACTGCTACCACATACACCTCAAGAATGAAGTAAGTTGTCATATTTCAGACTTATCATATATTGCTACCACATTCACTTCATGGAATGGAGCGTATTCAATGGGTCGAATTTCATGATTTTTCGTTAAACACCCATTATTTTGTTTTAGCCATCATAATATCATCAATATGGTGTATTGAGATTCAAACTCAACATCTTATCCATATAAGAGCATCTTAGGCATGAATCGATGGGACTTGAACCCAACATATTATCATCCTTTTTGATAATATTGTTCTTGAGAAATAAATTTAAAATATAAATGGTTCCAAACCAATTATTTTTCCTCAAATCCAATAATAATTATATTAGTAGCAAAAGAAAGATAATATTGTTCTTGAGGAATAAATTTAAAATATAAATGGTTTCAAACCAATTATTTTTCCTCAAATCCAATAATAATTATATTAGTAGCAAAAGAAAGATAACATAAAGAATTACTAACCTTGAAATCCTTAGATTTATAATCTCACCTTGTGTAGAGAGAATAGAGAGAGTGTTTCTTATTACTTCTCTTGAGGGATGATTTACAATGAAAGAAACCCTTCTATTTATAGGGGTAATTTGCCCATAGTTTCACACTAAAAAACAAATACATCAAATCCTGATACTCATCAAATACCTCTGAATACACATTTACTATAATTGATATATATTATAACACCTTTATTTTCATAAATTCTTACTCCGCAAAACATAGTTTCCACATGTCAGCTTGCATGGCACCTATTTTTTGTCTATAAAATGATTACTTCTTGATTTTATGAATTCACAATTAATTCCATCTTTCTTTATTTCAATAGCATTCTTAACCACTTTACTATTCAAAGAACACCCTCCCCCCCCCCCCCCCCCCCCCACAGACAAAAGAAAAAAAAATTGTGTTAAGTTTTCTTCTTATTTTGTTGTTTTTTAAAGTAAATTTTGAAGAACCAAATTGCCTAAGATTCTCATCGATCAGCATTATCATAATTACCAAAGGTATGTTGATATAATAAGCATAAATCTTTCTTTTGTTGATTATACATATATATGTGTGTTTTCCATATGTAATATTCATTTGTTAAAAATGTAGTTATCGCAATTTTTTTAGGGCACAATACATAATATATGTCCTTTAACTTGACCTCATATTACATCTATTACCTTCAACTTTGGATGTGTATAATTAGACACTTTAACTTGTATAAAATTGAACAAGTAGACACATATCTCCTATGTGGTATCCTGCGTGGCCAATTCTTGTCTTACGTCTTATATAGTAGGCATTCAGACATAGTTTTGGTTGAAATTTGGAAAAAAAGAAAAATTGAAGTTGAGTATAGACATGCATTTCAGGTGAAAGAAAGCTGAAGTTTTGATATTTTGATATTTTTGAAAAAACAAAGAAGGAAAAATATATGTATGTCCCAAATGGACCCTTATTATATTAGTATTATAACTTCTTTTTTTCACATTATCATGGTATATACTATATACGTTTTTGGTATGTTTGAGCATTGACTGATAATTATTCAAAATTAAATATCAATTTTAGTTTAACTATAGTTCCAAGTCAATTGTAGAAAGAGTCAAGTCAATACTCTTTATTGGAAAATTTAACTAATTTATGTGAATTAACTAAGTTGAAATCTTTCCAAGGTTTGTCATAAAAATATATTTTTAAAAAATTTTGATCAATTAAATATGAGAAAATCGAAAACTATTTTTCAAAAAAATGTTTTTCTCTTGTACCAAACACATCCATTGACATATTTAATTATTGTTTAGAAAAATCACTCTTCCAAATAATTGTTCCTCATTTTAATATTCAAGAAAACAAAATCAATTCCCACTTTCAACTAACACCTTTTGAAAATTCAACATACATAAAACATTTTTTAATTTCACATTATTATAAAAGATAACCTTCTTTATAAAATGTTTATTTATTTTACATCGTCTTCTAAAAAATAATATGGAATATTCCAATCAAGACCACATTTCATTTCTTGACATTTTCAATACTTGTTTTGATTAGTTGAAGTATTGACCAAGTTAGTCTTCTTGACATTTTTATTCTTTAAATTTTTCTAGTAGAAAATTATTAGTAATACACTATAGTATCATTTCTTTTTTTAATCATTTTCAATCAAGAAAAGGAAAATCTCTAATTATTAGTAGTACTAATAGTAATAACACTCATTAATATAATAACTAATGCTCATGTATTTAAGGGTGTAGTCTACTGATCAATATAGTGATTGAAAACTACGAAAAAATCAAGATTTAAATTCAAGCATACAGAGACAAAAAACAATAAGTTTTTTTTTTCCATATATTTAAGCCTTGGTAGTAAAATAATTTGGTATCTTAGAGAGAGGTAATTTGTACACAATCGAATAATCAAGATGTGCGTAAGCTGATATGAGCACCACCTTAATAAAAAGTAATGCTCCCTCTTTTTATTTGTGATCGATATGCTTTTTTCCAAAAATAATGATACTCTTTTATACGTAAAAAATAATTTAAATTTAAATTTATTTATAACTGTACAAATATCCATGACTTATCCCAGATTGTAAGTTAAAAAAAAAATATAAACTTTATTTATAGTCAAGCACTATCACATACATAAATTGAAATGGAAGTTGTAATAATGTATCACCTAGTTTAAAAAATATGGAAGTCATTTTAGGTCAATTAAAGAAACTAAGAAATAATTATTTAAAAAAAAAAAAAAAACAAGAAGAAAAGTATGCTAATCCTATTTTTTCCTGTCACCCTCCCTTTAAAATGTATATAAGGACTAATGAGGAAAGATGTTTTATAAATGTATCAAAACATAGTTATCTAACATACAACATATAAAATAACTTAATTTTATTGGTTGGAATAGAGCCAACGGTCTATCGTAAATAATATTTCTATCCCATAAAGGTAGAAATAAAGTCTACGTATCGGCTTGCTTGTGGAATTATACTGAACATTTTATTATGAGATAAGCATCCAATACTCGCATCGACCTTTGGCCAAAGTTCCTACGACACATTTCAACTTCAGAGGCATCCTATTATCCTCTTGAACTCAATTTTGGCATATTTTTATCACTCTTTTGTGCTGATATGATAATTTATTTACATAAATGAGACCCACGTCAAAGGTGTCATATCAGCCAAAAAAATTGACAAAAGGTGTCAATTCAATACAAAAGGATGACAAAAATCAACTAAAATTAAGTTCAGAGGTAATAGAGCCCCGTGAAGTTGGAGTGTGTCGTAACATATTTGGTCATAGTTCAGGGGCGTACTAGATGCTTTACTTTTTTATTATTGGTGTTGTTAACTTGTTTTTTTTTTTGTTTTTTTTTGGTTAGGGAAATAATGGAGCCAAGAGAAGCAATAGATGAATTATTTTTGAAATTGCATCCATGTTTTGGTACAAATACAAAGATAGGAATAATAGGTGGTGGACCAAGTGGAATATCAGCTGCTTATGCATTGGTGAAACTTGGTTATACAAATATTACTATTCTTGAGAAGTATCATTCTGTTGGAGGCATGTGTGAATCAGTTGATATTGAAGGTAGTTTTTACAATTATTTTCCACTCTCCGTTTCAGTTTACGTGTCTTAGTTACTTTAACCGTGCACGAATAATAAACTTTGGTGTAATACATAAATGTGCTTTTTAGCTTGGCTTCAACTTTCATCTACGTCCTTCAACTTTGGATGTACAAGTAGGCACTTAAACTTGTACAAAGTTGAATAAGTACACCCAGTGGCAGAGCCAGAATTTTCATTAAGGGGTTCAGAAGTAAATATACGGACTAGTCGAAGGGGTTTAAAAAACTACTATATATAGAAAAAAATATTTTTGATCATGTAAAAATAATATAATTTTCCGACGAAGGGGTTCGGATGAACCCCTGAATTCAATGTGGCTCCGCCACTGAGTACACCTATGCGTCCTATGTGGCATCTTACGTGGCCAATTCAGGTGGCACAATACATTGAACATGCCCCTTTAATTTGGCTTCACATCATATCTATGACCTCCAACTTTAGGTGTGCAAAAGTAGGCACTTAAACTTATATAAAGTTGAATAAAGACACGCATGCGTCCTACATGGCATCTTACGTGGACAATTCATATCCTACGTACAGTATGCCACGTAGGATGACACATGTGTTCAACTTCATGCAAGTTTAAGTGTCTACTTGTGCAAATCCAAAGTTGGAGGTTATAGTGAACTGAGGCCAAGTCAAAGGTATACTTATGTAACTTTTAAATCTTGTGACCATATATTGATTTTGGAATCTATATATTTTGTGGTAATTGCGTTGAGTATATTGCCCTACAAATTGTTTATCAATGACCGAAGAATATGAACTTTCTAATTATGATCATCACGAATTGAATTTTCCCCATCGACCTATTTGTTTGCAGTATTGAACATTCTGCAACATTTGTGTTGCTATAAAAAATTATTTTCAAATTTAGAAAGTTATCATTCTTTTTGAAAAGAGCTAAAAAGGAAAAGTTATGATTCAAATTTAGCTAAGTTGTGTGGACTCTTCAGTTTCGATATTACACCATGTAGGATTCTCCAAAAATGTACTACTTTTGAAGAATCTGACACGCACGTGTCGTCTTTTTTGATAATGTTATGGTTAGTATATTGAAGTAAATTAAACTCATTATACATTTTTTGTAATATTAACAGGAAATATTTATGATTTGGGAGGACAAGTTGTTGCTGCAAATAGTGCACCAACAATTTTTCACCTAGCTAGAGAAATCAAGGCTGATGTTGAGGAAATGGACAACCATAAGTTTGCTCTAATTGACTCTACTGGGAAATACAATGACATACAAGTTGTACAAGATTATGTATCTGTTATTCCTCTCACCTTGAAGCTTCAGGTTAGTTATTTAGTCGTTCCGTTTCATTTTATGTGTCTTAGTTTGATTGAGCACGTAGTTCAAGAAAGTAACGAAGACTTGAATGTTGTGGTTATGAACTAAAGATGTGTGTAATGTATTAGAATGCACTTATGCACTACTTTATATCATAACTTAAAACATTTTTTGGAGAGTCTGAGCTGTTAGAGTTTGCGACCCGAATTTTGTTGATCTGGTGGCCCCTGAAAAGTTCGCAGTGCGACCTATGTTTGGGATTTTTTGTGGGGTCTGTGGTGGTAGCGGAGGGATCGGGGTACGTACCTGTATGTTTTTGGGCTTAGAATTTATTTGTACGCACGTAATATATAAGTGCGTTTAGTGGGCTGTTTCGGGTGGTTTTTCATATACACGAAATTGAGACTATCGTCTCCACCTTGTATTTCTCTCCTTCATGTGAATTTCCTCTGCCTTTGCCCGTGGGTTTTCCCGTCAAGGGTTTCCACGTAAATCTGTGTGTTCTTCTTGTTTTTCTTTTGCTTGTGATATTGCTTATTCCTACCTGTTCATAACACTGAGCAATATAGGTTTTAAACGTGGCCATGTGGGATGTGTGGGATGTTGGAATTTAGGGGAAACTGAATGTAGAAAGTGGCATTACTCTTTTAAACAGACGTAAAAGGAATTGAATGTCTGTTGTGTAGGATGAGGCTAGAGAGAATAGATTTACTAATGGAAATGCAAAAAAGTGTATGAAGCATTTTCTACGAAGAAGTAGTTGAATTGTCCCACATTGGTTGAGGGAATGGACTGTTGTGTCCTATGGTTTTGGATGTTTCTAACTTCATGAGTTAGTTTATGAGGTTGAGTTAGGACTCCATGTTGCTCGGACTCTTCAAAAATGTCGAGGAATGTCTGTTGGATACACTAAAAGTAGTTGATATTTGGAGAATCCGGCATGGGTGCGGCAACCTTTTTGGAGAGTCCGAGCAACATAGAGTTAGGTGCAAGGTCCGTTTCCTTATCTTGGTATCATAGATTCATCCTATTATTATGTTTCCAGTGTTGCATCCCGTGTTACGTTATCTGCTCCAGTTATCTAGGCCTGGACATGGAGGGAGGGGGTGTTTGATTGTCCTGCATTGGTTGAGAAAACGGATTGTCGTCTCATTTCAGAAGCTTCATATCGTTAGAGATCTTGATGTATATCGTCTTGTTTTGTAGGATGAGGCTAAGGCTTCGGGAAGAATTGGTGTACATGCTGTGAGTGAGGCAGCAGCTGACTTATGTCCTGCGTTTCTTGAGGACAACGGGTTGAAATCAGTTCCGAAAGCAGTGGCTTATGGCTACACTGCTTCTGGATACGGGTTCGTGCAAGACATGCCATATGCATATCTCCATGAGTTCATCAGAACTTCTATGGCTGGGAAAATTCAACGGTTTAAAAAAGGCTATACCAGCGTCTGGAAGAAGCTGAGCGAGCGATTGCCTGTTACATTGCTCTGCAACAATGAAGTAGTGTCACTTAAACGTGACTCATTAGGCGTTCATGTGGATGTTAAAAATGAGATTAATGGTGAATTGAAAACATTGGAGTTCGATAAAATTGTTGTCTCGGGTTCTTTTCCCTTTACCAGTGGAAAGTTTTATAGGTCTCCAGCTTCATCAAATGCATCAGGTCGGTGAGATTTCTGTTTGAGCATTTTTACTAATAACTTGCTATTTTCAATAGGCCAATTGAAAACTCGTTCATCTACGGAGATGCTTTTTGTGCAATAGATGCATAAACACAAATTACATTTTGACGTTGTTGATTGAGAAATTGTATCTATAGTTACAGTTTTTTTACCGGTCTGTCTGTTCTGAATAATTAATCTCACTGACTAAGTCCGATAAGGATCATGGAATCAATAGCAGTAAGTTCTCAAATGCATGTTCATAAGAATATCAAGATCTATTTTTTCTGGATACCATGGAGTTTTATGGTCAGTACTATCGCGTGCAGACTATCTTTAAGCCATTCTCCTAAGATATGTTGTTCGGACTTTGCAAAATGCTGTCAGGTGCATGTCAGATCCTCCAATAGTAGCACATTTTTGGAGAATTCGACACAGATGTAGCAATATTTTTAGAGAGTCCGAGCAACATATCTCCTAAGTTGTCCAAATAATAGCCGAATCAGGAATAGTAAACCTTCCTATAATACTTAAAGTAATAACTTTTATTACTGTGAATTTGTCTCACATTACTTGTTACTGATCTTTTTGTGCAGTAAGCAAGAGCAGGAGAATCGACATGAATAGCCTTGAGGAGGAGTTGTTTGATAAAGTACAAACTATTGACTATTACACGACAGTCTTGAAGATAACTGGATTTGATCATATCCCGATGGGTTTTTACTACTTTGGTGAGTTCATGAATGATCCAAAAGCCATCGGCAATCCAGTAGCAATGCAGAGATTTTACAATGATACAAATGTCTTCTTGTTCTGGTCTTATGGTAACTCGGTAGACATAGTAGGATCAAAGGTCACTGAGATCCTCATAAAAGTCGTTGAAAGTATGGGAGGCCTAGTTGAAAAAGTTGTGTTGCAACGAAAGTTCAAGTATTTCCCTCATGTTAACAGCCAAGGTATGCCTGAACTATGCAGAATCTTCAATCTGAAGTTAAGTTCTATGCACTGACGGTATAGAAATATTCACACAATCACGTCATTTATAAGTCGCTATGGTGAACATTATTTTATCACAGGTTAAATTACTCCGAATCTTTATATTGTCAGTGTGTATAACATAAATCTTTTCATTTTAAGATTGAAACTATATATTATCGGTCTATTGATTGTGTGTTTTCGAAATGGCAGATATGAAGGAAGGCTTTTATGAGAAAGTGGAAAATCAACTACAGGGTCAACAAAATACGTATTATGTTGGCGGTTTGATGGCATTTGAGCTGACGGAAAGGAATGCATCCTACGCCATGGCTCTTATGCGCAAGCATTTCACCAGTAATAGTGCCATGCCAGCCTTCCCATATGTTAAGGTAGGCTACTTCAGATAATTTCAGTCACTAAGCAATAAAAACTTGTTAAATTTTACTGAGTATAAATATGTTGCAACTCTCTCATACACGTGACCTTAGATAGGAGGATTTGGAGGTCGAGAATTAGGTAGAATGTTACGAATTAGGCGAGCATTGTTTCGCTTTCTTACAGGATTAGGCTTATTATGGAGCCCGTATCTGTTTCGCCTTTAGTAACAGCAGTATTAGTAGTTTTTCGGTTGCTACCCTTTGTGTCTTGTGTTTTAGCTATCACATGATTTTGATGTTGTTATTGTTTCCCTTCCCTGTATGCAATGTGATGCTTCCTCATGTACATGTTTTATTTATTTCCTTCTGTATGTTATTTTATTTGCTTTAGTTGAGCCAAAACTCACGTGAAAACAGCCTCTCTACCTCCGTAAGGTAGGGGTAAGGTCTGCGTACACCCTACCCTCTCCAAACCCCACCTTGTGTGATTACACTTAGCATGTTGTTATTGTTGTTTGCTCACGTGTTTAATGCTGGCTTGGATTGCTTTTTTGATGGTGTGGATTCCAATCCTGTTTTAGAGTTCCTCGATCCCATAATTTAATACTCGATCGAAGTCAAAGTCCACTTGGGGCTCACATGGACAAATCCTGAAACAAAATTCAAATTCAGGTTCCATTTCTCGGGATATAATCGAGTAAAAGTCTCCTGGATCACGACCTCACCTAACTGAGTCCCCGAGCCTAAGCTGTGGTCTGTACCCCGAGATATTCATCAATTGATGTTGTATTTGCATTGTTGAGTTTAGTTGATACTCTTATCATGAGCTGATCATTTGTCAGCGACAAAGTTAAGGTGTTTAACTAACTGCAATAGAATGAATGTATTGACTTGAATGAGTTTTTTGCTTCTGCAGAGGTTACTGCCACTGAAATCAGATTGTATCCTTGGTTCTAGACAACTCAATGAATCTTCCGGGATCACCTTTCCGGATTTGTGTTCCCTGAATAGCTACTTGAGACACTGGGGAACTCATCCTTCTACTCAGGACAATACCGTATATACATGGATCAATGAGAAAGGAGATGTGACAGATCGGAGGACGTATAGAACACTTCACTCAAATGCTTCAACTGTAGCTCAGAAGTTGTTAACATGCAAGAAACCAACCATCTTGCCTGGTGATAGAGTTCTCTTAATCTACATTCCAGGGCTTGACTTCGTCGATGCCTTTTTCGGGTGCCTGAGAGCTAAAGTCATACCAGTACCTGCCATACCTCCTGATCCAACACAGGGAGGTGGACAAGCACTTCTGCATATTGCAAACATTGCTAAAACATGCGATGCTGTAGCGATATTGTCAACATCTAAATACCATTTTACGGTCCAAACCTTTTCTGTAAAGAATATGGTATTCGGTAGAGGCAATGGGAGATCATCCGGTGGCTGGCCGGACCTGCCTTGGTTATACACCGACTTATGGATCAAGAGAAGCAAAATTTTCAAGAACAGCAATGAAGTAGCTCGAGAAGACCACGATCCTTTGCCAAATGATTTGTGTTTTCTCCAGTTCACTTCTGGTTCAACTAGTGATCCTAAAGGAGTTGTGATCACTCATATAGGAATCATTCATAATGTAAAGTTGATGCGGAGAAGATACCGGGCCAACACAAGGACGATACTAGTGAGCTGGCTACCACAGTATCATGACATGGGACTTATCGGAGGACTTTTCACTTGCCTAGTAAGTGGCGGTTCCGCGATACTGTTTTCTCCGATGACATTCATCAAGAACCCACTCTTATGGCTGCAGACTATGAGCAAATACCATGCTACTCATAGTGCTGGCCCGAACTTTGCAGTTGAACTCCTCGTACGGAGACTAGAGTCTAACAAGGTGCAGAATCTAGATCTCTCCTCCATGACTTTCCTCATGGTTGCTGCTGAACCTGTAAGGGGAACAACTCTCAAAAGATTCATCGAGTTGACTGAACCTTTCGGACTCTCCCAAGAAGTAATGGCACCAGGATATGGCCTTGCGGAGAATTGTGTGTATGTAAACAGTGCATATGGAGAAGGCTTGCCAATTTTGGTTGATTGGCAGGGGAAAGTCTGCTGTGGCTATGCTAATGTACACACTGCAGACGTCGAAATCAAAATTGTCGAGCCTGACACTGGTAGGGAGCATGATGATTCCACCAAAGAAGGGGAGATATGGATTAGCAGCTTGAGTACGGGAGCTGGATACTGGGGAATGGAGGAGTTGAGCCGGAAAACATTTGAGAATGAACTTCTCACTGAACCGGGGAAAAGGTACATAAGAACCGGTGATTTAGGTAGAATCATTGATGGAAAACTGTTCATTACAGGGAGGATAAAGGATCTCATAATAGTTGCTGGAAGAAACATATATTCCACCGATGTTGAGAAAACAATCGAAAAAGCATCTGACCTTCTACGGCCTGGCTGCTGCGCGGTGGTTGGCATTCCTGATGAGGTACTAATGTCAAAAGGGATATCATTTCCTAAAGGTTCCGATCAACTTGGATTGGTCGTTGTGGCAGAAGCTTATAATCCAATTCCTTATGAAGTTATTGAACGCATCCATACTCGTGTTGCAGAAGAACATGGTATATCTATTGCTTCCATTGTGGTTATCAAACCAAGGTCCATTAGTAAGACTACCTCAGGGAAAATCAGAAGATTTGAAGTAGCCAAAAGATTTATTGATGGAACATTGAGCATTTTGGAAGATGCAACCGATGGAGAAAAATCATCACAGGAGTCTAAAGATGTTTCCACACCACAAATCACAAGAAATTTAGCTCGGGGAAATGACAAAATTAGCAAAGGACAGATCATAGAATTTCTGAAGGAGCTGCTGTATGAAATGACAGGAGTTCCCAAGTTTAAAATCTCCATCACTGAGAGTCTGGTGTCTTATGGTGTTGACTCAATTGGCGTTGTTCGGGCAGCTCAGAAAATTTCATCCTTTCTTGGAGTCCCCGTCGGAGCGATAGACATCTTCTCAGCAACCTGCATCGAAGACTTAGCAGACTATGCTGAAGATCTTTTGATAAAATCCCGTCCTGAGTTGGTGGAAACTACCTCCAATTCTTGTGAAAGTAAGATGGGATCAACCATAAGTACCAATCTCAAGGTTTCTGATTCTCATAAGCTAGTTATCTGGTTTTTCCAATTTTTAGCTCTTGCTTATGTTTCTTTCATGCTGATATTTCCTGCATGCATGTCGGTTTCCGCTTTCACATTTCTTATCTCTAAATGCCAAATGCTGATACAAGCAGCCCCTTGGTTTGGTTACATTCTTTCCTTAGTATGTGCTCCTCTTTCTTGGATATTATGCATCCTCTCCACCAACATCTGCATAGCTTTTCTTGGAAAGTCATTTCTACAACCAAACTATATGTTGAAACCTGAGGTATCCATCTGGTCCATTGGTTTTGTCAAGGGGTGGGCACTTTATAAGGCTCAAGAAATCTCTTCAAAAGTCTTAGCAGTGCATTTGAGAGGAACGGTGTTCATCAATTATTGGTTCGAGATGCTTGGGGCAAATATAGCATCTTCTGCTATTCTTGACACTGTCGACATCACGGATCCATCGTTAGTTTCTATTGGAGGGGAAGCAGTGATCAACGAAGGAGTATTGCTTCAGAGTCATGAAGTGAAAAATGGTGTCTTGAGCTTCAACCCGATTAGGATAGGCCAAAAATCGTCGATCGGTCCTTATGCTGTTGTTCAAAGAGGACGCACAGTGGAAGATGGAGCTCATGTTCTGGCTCTCAACACCAGCACGACTGCAGTTAAAAGTGTTCAGGCTAAAAGAACCCATAAGGTCAGTAGAAGTTTTTTTTTAAAAAACCTTCATCATCTATGTTGGTCGGACTCTTCAAAAATATCGCCACGTGTATGTCAGATCCTCCGAAATCTATGAATTATTTGAGGATCCGACACTGATGCACGAATATTTTTGGAGTGTCCAAGGAACGCAGTTCATCAATACCATCAGTAGATTGCTCATGATTACAAGTTTAGACTAACAAATTTCCTGTTTTCTATCATGATTGCAGGACAACTCGACACGAAAGATCACAAAGGGGAGTCAGGGAAATCATGAACATATCAGTCAACTACTTTCCATATACATGGTTGGCTTTCTCAGCAGCTTATCGGCAGCTGTTGTATATTTTATTTACCTTTCGCTATGGCAAAGCTCGCCTTCACTAAAACATTTCAGTTTTTTTTGCTTAGCGGGAGCCTTTCATTGGTTTCCTTACATGATTGTCACATATGCAACGCTGTTTGACAATGCCCCTTCATTCACTTTCGCCACCACCATTGCCATTGCTTACATATCTCATGGTCTTATCCTTAGTTTCTTCACTTGTTTGTTAAACCATGTTGTCCGTCAAAAAGGAGAAATGGACATGACGGGGACTTGTCTTATCCATCGTGTCAATGTTGCATGTCACATAAGATTCACAAAATTCATTTCTGGAACAGAGTTGTTCTGTATTTATTTACGACAACTAGGCGCAAAAATTGGCCAACACTGTTCCATCAGAGCCATTAACCCCATTTTAGAACCATCCTTGATCTCAATAGGCAATGGTGTGCATTTAGGGGACTTCAGTAGAATTGTTACCGGAATATATACCTTAAATAACTTTGTGTCTGGAAAAATTGATATTCAAGATAACTCGGTTATCGGTAGTCAAGGCCTTGTCCTCCCAGGTTCTGTCATTGAGAAGGATGTTATTCTTGGTGCAATCTCAGTTGCTCCCATGAATTTTGTCCTTCGGCATGGTGGTGTCTTTGTTGGCTCTAAAAATCCAGTTATGGTCAAAAGCAAGTCTTATTCATTGGATGATCGAATCGAGGAGATGGACGTGAAATACAAAAAGGTGCTTGGGAATCTAGCTGCAAATTTTGCTGCTTCAACTCTTAAAGTGAGATCGAGATTCTTCCATCGAATTGGTGCTGCAGGTAAAGGATACTTAAGCCTCTACAATGACATCCCAGGTTTTCCAGATCACAAGATTTTCAGTCCTGGAACGACATACGGAGTTATTATGAGGCACAGTAATTGTTTGAGTTCTGATGATGATGCAAGACTTGATCCGCGTGGTGCAGCAATAAGGATCCTATCGAATGAAACAGATGAGAGAAGAACAATTCTTGATCTGACACTAAAAACTGGCAAGGCATTTCATACTCGAACTATAGGTGACTTTGCAACGTGGCTTGTTTGCGGAGCAGCAGCACGGGAAGAACACGTGAAGCATGCTCCACATATCCGGGATGCAATGTGGGGATCTCTTCGACAGACAGACTCCTACACCAAGCTGCATTACTATTCAAACATTTGTAGGCTTTTTCGATTCAAAGATGATCAGGCGATGTATGTCAAATTAAAGTTAAGGCCTTTTGACAACAACATTGGTGAGGATTCTGGTGAGGTGAAGCCTAGAGGAGTACTTCCACCAGAGACTGGTGCAATTCCAAGAGATGAGAATGACAACCGTCCATTATGCTTCCTTGATGAAGATTTCCAACATCGTGTGCATAATTCCGAGAAGGTCCTATTAGATTCGTATTGGTTTTCCATCAATGTATTTATCAGTGTTCTAACAATCTGAAGATATTTCAACTATATAAATCTGAAGATTTATTTTCTTGATTCTTACAGGTCCGTTATGTTCTACAACTACAAATCCGACCAATACCGGAGGATGAAGTTACTCGGGAGGTTGCACTTGATTGTACCAAGCCATGGGATGAGATTGAATTTCCTTATATTGAGATAGGAGATATAACTATTGATGCAACGCTCACAAAAGAAGAATCAGAAGAGCTGGAGTTCAATCCATTTCTCACATGTCATGAAGTGGATGTTATTCGGGCAACATCATGCAATCAAAGCGCGTCCATGGACCATGGACGTTCAGTCGTTTATGACATATGCCAGCACCTGAGAAACAGAAAGCCTCTCCCAGAAGCTTGGAGATTCTTCTTGGATCAATCTGATGTGAAAATGGACTTCACTGGCTGTCCCCTTGCAGCAACACTGGAGAAAAAGGATACAACCAAAGTCGTTACACTAGCAAGATCTTGGTACGTGACAATGTGGCTAATCTCTGCTCAACCGTTCTTGCAAACCTTTCTTCCATATTTCCTCATGGGATTAACAATCTTTGCTCCACTGAAGTGTCTTTTCTACATGTCGGATGGCCTAAAAGTCCAGAAGCATTGGCTGCTTCCTCTGTTTTGGATTGTCACAGGACTTTTAGGTGGATTTCTATGTGCTATGGCAAAATGGATTCTTGTAGGAATCAAGAAAGACGGTGAAAGTGAACTAATTTGGAGTAAAGGGATCTTCAGCGATACGATTTGGCAAGCAATAAGGACACTGGTAGGAGACTATTTCATGGAAATGACTAGTGGATCATTCTTATTCGGAATTTGGATGAAGCTTATGGGATCAGAAGTTGCTTGGGAGGAAGGTGCGTACATCGACAGCATGGGGGCAGTTTTGAATCCTGAAATGGTGAGTGTTGACAAGTATGGATCGATCGGGAGAGAAGCTTTGCTCTTTGGACACATATATGAAGGTGAAGGAGGCAAAGTGAAGTATGGCAAAATCAAGATTGGAGAAAATGGTTGTGTGGGAAGTAGAGCTGTGGCAATGCCAGGGGTAACTATTGATAATAAAGGTACTCTTGGAGATCTCTCACTCGCCATGAAAGGAGAACTCGTAAAGTAGGCGAAAATATGATCAAGATCATGGCAGTGTTTGGTACTGTTGAAAATATGTATTTTAGAAGTTTTAAATTATTAGAGTCTTATGTGATTTAGGAATTAGTTGTCCTTTTATTATTTGAATAAGAATTAGTTATCCAATTTAAATTGAAATGTAGTTAGAAATTTAGCTATAAATATATGTTTTGAGTTACTAATAAAAAATTTTCTTTGACAATATTATTGCCGTATATTATTTTTCTCCAATACTTTTTCTGTTATTTCTCCAATTTCAAAGCTAAAAACCAACAATTGGTATCAAAGCCAATTTCTTGAGGAATCTGTGAGAGATGAATTCTGAAAACAACTTTTTCCAAATAGCTCCTCCTGTCTTTGATGGTGAAAATTACCAACTTTGGGCAGTAAGAATGGAGACTTATCTTGAGGCTTTAGATCTTTGGGAGGTCGTGGGGGAGCATTATGATGTTGTTTCGCTGCCCGATAATCTCACGATAGTCCAGATCAAAAGCCAAAAGGAAAAGAAAATCAGAAAATCAAAAAATAACTTTATTTGCTAGTCTGTCTCCAATAATTTTTATGAGAATTATGACCCTTAGATCACCAAAAGAAATTTGAGATTATCTGAAGGAAGAATATACCAGAGATGAAAGAATACGAGGCATAAAGGTGTTGAATCTAATAAGGGAATTCGAATTGCAAAAGATAAAGGAATCTGAGACTGTCAAAGAGTACTCTGACCGACTTCTTAGCATTGTCAACAAGATAAGATTGTTTGGCACAAAATTTAAAGATTCAAGAATTGTTGAAAATTTTTTGTTACTGTGCCTGAAAGATACGAAGTATCAATAATTACCTTGAAAAACACAAAAGACCTGTCCAAGATTACCTTGGCAGAATTGTTAAATACGTTGCAGGCGCAAGAGCAAAGGAGGCTTATGAGACAGGATGATATGGTTGAAGGAGTTTCGGCGGCCAACCACAAGACTCAAAGCAAGGATAATAATTACCCACCTTGCCAGCACTGTGGCAAAATAGGTCATCCTCCATTTAAATGTTGGAATAGACCAAATGCAGAATGTAAGATCTGCAATCAACTTGGCCATAAAGCTGTGATTTGCAAAAACAAATCTCATAATTACGAAGCAGAAGCCCAAGTAGAAGATCACTTATTTGTGGCAACATCTTCAACCAAGAAATCTGATTTTTGGATGATTGATAGTGGTTGTACAACCCACATGAAATATGACAAAAAAAATTTTAAAGAGTTTTTACCTTTGGAAAATAACATAATCAGAATTGGGAATGGTGACTATATTCCTGCCGAAGAAAAAGGGAATGTTGCAATCAAAACAGTTTCAGGTAAAAAATAATTTCAAATGTCCTTTACGGGCCCGATATTAACAAAAGTTTGTTAAGTGTTGGTGAGCTAATGGAAGAAAGATTTAAATTATTATTTAGAGATAAATATTGTCGAATCTTTGATTCTACTAATCATAAAATTTTACAAGTTGATATGAGAGACAAAAGTTTCTTATTTAATCCAACAGAAGATGCACACAAGCTATGCAAGAACAAAGATGAATTGACAGATTTATTCAAGAGGTCAAATTCAGCCAAAGCTGAGACAATTTCTGATCCAAGGAGGAGTGTTGAAAATATGTCTCAAAAATAAAGTAGGAATAAATAATTTTAGTAGTTTTAAATTATTAGAGTCCTATGTGATTTAGGAATTAGTTGTCATTTTATTATTTGAATAGGAATTAGTTATCCCAATTTAAAATGGAATGTAGTTAGAAATTTAGTTATAAATATATGTTTTGAGTTATTAATAAAAAATTTCCTTTGACAATACTATTGCCGTATTTTATTTTTCTCCAACACTTTCTCTGTTATTTCTCCAATTTCAAAGCTAAAAACCAACAGGTATGACGGAATTCATTTTCCCCTTCTAATGGAAAGTCATTTTATCGTTTATCCTTCAATACTAGTAGTCTTAGACCCTTGTGAGCCAACCCTTCCCCAAGTCCCGCACATATCAAGAGCTTTAGTGCACCGGACTGGCTGCCCTGATCAAGATCATGGCAGTGTTTGGTTTAACGAAAGTCATTTTCCCCTTCTGATGAAAAGTCATTGTATCGTTTATCCTTCAATACTAGTAGTCTTAGACCCTTGTAAGCCAGCCCTTCCCCGAGCCCCGCACATATCAAGAGTTTTAGTACACCTGGCTGCCCTTTACTAGTTAGTCTTAGAATTACGTGTTGTTACTATTTGTTGTTTATTGTACTTCGATTTTTGCATTATTTATTATAGTTATTGTGCAGACTGATTTGTCATGCTTTCTATAGTATTTGTCATGGCTTTTTCCTTTCTGTTATTTCTTTTTTCATTTTTCATTGAGCCAAGGGTCTATCAAAAACCACCGCTCTACCTCCAAGGTAGCCATAACATCTACTTACACTCTAACCTTTATGTTACATCATTCCACTAGAAAGGCGCGCGGGGAGGGGGAGGGGTGTGTGGTAAACTTATTTTTACTTTTTTCACAAAAATTCAAAAACAACCATATTAGTGGTTAAACACAACTCCAACTTATACTTGATTTTCATGGCCAAAATACTAACTAAAAGAATTAATTAAATTTTTTCTTTTTGCTAATACCCTTACAATTAATTTTTTTTTTTGAAGCATGAACAATTTATTTTCAAAGTTTCGAACGAAATTTTAAGGGCTAAATTAATAAAATTATTTTTTTATTTATGATTCTTAATATTTATGTGAAGAAAAAATAAAATAAGACGGAAGAAGTAGTTTTAATTGATTTTTCCTTTTTTCAGAAAGATAAATTATTTTAAAATATTCATATGTAATTTTACCAATAAGGTGAAATGGGAGGGGGCCGGGGGTTAAGGGTGGTCAAGGTGAGATGGTCGGGCGTTCGGTTCTTTGATTCAGTTTTGTCAAAATTTGATTTTATTCTTCAATTTTTGATTTTGATAAAATGAGCATCGAACACTGCACCAAATTAATTCGGTTCAATTCAATTTTTTGAACTTTGATTCGATTTTGTTCGGTGCTTTTAAATCAATTTTTCAACGTAAGTGAGAAACAAAATTTTCGAAAAAATTGACACCGAATCGAAAAATAGAAGAACCGAACTAATTCTGTTTGGGTTCGATTTTTTCAATTCTCCGATTTTTATGTTCACCCCTACTCAAATGTGTGGTTTGGTGAGTTAAGTGTCATGATAGAGTGAACTAGTGAACTTGAAATGTGTTATATGACAATTTATTTTTGTACTGTTAATATTTTTTATTTTTATTTTTTTAAAAGATAATCTTTTTTCTTAAGATATTATCAACATATTTTGATCAATCAAATACAACCTAAGATTATTATCAAACTTACTATTTTCACATTTCATCTCAACATATATCATCTTGAAATGTTTTTTTACCTTGGATATCGTCATATCGATGATGTTTTGAAATGATACATATTATACGCAAACATTAATAACAGTATAACACGGATGAATTTAAAATTTGAATTTATCATGAGTTTAAATTTATTATATTTTTAAAATTATGAGTTGTGAATATGCTATTTGTCATAATTTTAATGATTTTTTACATATAAATTTGTGTTTTGCAATGTTAGTACTGGATTTTTAATCATGATCTAAAATTTTGTAACTTATTGCGGATTGTTTGATATTTTGTTAGTAAATTTTAGCAATATATGAACAACTTTCAAGAAAAAGTGTAGTTCTTGTGTTACTTTATGAAATTTCCAGAATATTATATTTCTAAAATTACATATTTACCTATGTTAAAACATTTTATTTTCTAATTAGTTCTTCAAATCATACTTTCATTTATTAAATCAATATTACAAATTTTTTTTAAAAAAAAAACTCCTTTTCCCCCAAACCCTTGTAGATTTGCTTGAATTAATAACTTAAAAAATATAGTTATTGCAAGGAATAAAACCAGAAAAAAGAGGGAATATAGATTTGTGTCATTTTTGTTTTTTTCTTCTTGTTTTTATTTAAAATTTTAATGACAACGCCGGCCTTTTTGTGACACAAATGTGGTTAATTATGTCATCTACAATTAATTTTATAATGATTGTTTCCCAATCATAAACAAAAAAACTCTCAACTTCAATAAAAATATAAGTTAATTAACTATTTTTTTTAGTTTTCATACTTTCCTTTTTCAAACACTTTAAGTTGTATTTTTTCGTCACATTGAAAAAGAAAAATTACAACTTATAGTACTTTTCAAATAGTTTTTGAATATTTAAATTATAATTTTAAAATATGAAATTAATAATCTAATTTAATAACTTTGAAATTAGTCAAATTTGACTCTTGAGAAACAAGACATAACAACTATTTTAGAACGGACAGAGTAATTTATTAAGTATTAAGTCTGAACTTTTTAGTGTTAATTTATTTTTTTAAATTATTCACATGCTTCCAACAAGAATATAGAATATCCATAGTTTATTCATTTTAACGAAAATGTACTATATCTGACTCTTGATTCTAAGTGGTTAAAGTTCTTCAATAACAATTGTCATTTTTAGACTTGTCTAATATATTAAAAATAAATATATAATAATATTTCTTCAGTTTGAAAAATTAATGAATAATTTATTATCTTGTGTTCATTTTATTCTTGTTACTAAATACTACTCCTATTCACTGTTAAATACATTTTACAAAGTATTAAATCTATTATATTAAGAAAAAATGATATAATAAAATTAATCATGTTATTTATTTATCTGAAATTATATTTTTTTTTCTTGCAAAATCTCCCACTATTATTCTCTTAAAAAACTATGGTTCTTTCTCTCGTCAAGAATTTATAGTAATTATTCTTTGGCCAATCTAAGTTTAGGGAACGAGCAGCAAAAAGGGACAATCTTTAGAAAAATAAATTGATTGTTTATTTATTTTATAATATTCGGTAAGTAATTAAGCAAAAAAATATTATTTAAAATATATATATATATAATCTAGCAAAATATTATAGGGTGGGAGGGGGTGGGGAGTGGGCTTCGGGAGTACGACGGGAGGCGAGATGGTCAAGGGTTGAGGGTTGAGGTGTTGGTCGGTAGGGGGCAGACGATGAACTTGAAATGTTATTTATGGAACTTGTTTTTCTACTTTCCTTACAAAAAAATATTTTTCTTATTGAAAAATATTTTAACCAACCGAATATGGAAAGATTAGAAAACACTTTAGGTGTATTCCGTATGAAGGAAAATATTTTCAAGAAAAATAAGTAAGAAAATCACTTATTTTCTTATGTTCAGTGTGTAAGAAAAAAATTATCTTAAAAACATTTGTATATAATATTAATATAGGGACCAGGTGTATTGGTCGAGTGGTTAATACATTGATTGTTGATGGTGATAGTTGATTGTGGCGGCTGATAATTGTTGTTGATGATATCAAAAGCTAATAATGGCGGTGAAAATGACGATGGTGGTTGGTGATACATAATGATACTTGATGGCGGTAGTAGTTGTTATAGTAATAATTGGTGATAATGATTGTAAATGGTGGCTGGTGATGCATGGTGATGACTGACTATTGTGATTGGTGACAATGGTGGTTGTGGGCTCCTATGATAAAATGATAATTGATAATGGTAGACGGTACACTATGAATATTGATGGAGTAGTAACAACCCGTCATCTTATTCATGTTTAGACTTCGTTACAAATTTAATTATTCAGATCTATTCACGGGTGATTGTAAAGTAAATAAACAAAAGCACTTAATGATCAAGACATATATTAAACGGAAACAAGTGAAGCCTAAAACCTCATTTATTTGATGTTTATTTAAAGACTTTTATAAAAATGGTAGTTCACTAATTTCATCCATTCACTGTTACTATCATCATTATCCACCATTATCAACTATTGTCATTATCTTCCGCCGTTATCAGCCACAAGTCATATCCACCACCACCATCCGCAGTCACAACCACAAGTACCATCACTATTAATCACTATAATTAGTTGTCACTATCTAACCACTATTATCATAACAATCATTGATCACCACCATCGATCAGTCAGTACGTCATATATGTCAACCACCAACATTAGCTACAACTTATCAACCACCACCACTAGCTATAACTATCAACTTTTACTATGAGTCACCATCACCACTAGCTACGACCTACACCAACCATTATAAGTTAATATCATCTTCGGTCGGTATCCACAACTGCTACTGCTAGCCATCACCACTAACCACTTCCATATAATTTTTAAGCATGTTTGGTTGATATACAACATTAGATTAATTTAGTATTATATTGAATCTTATATTTATTGATTTTAAGTAACTATATATTTTATACATTAAGGTGTTCCAAAAACAAAAAACCTTAATTATTTGGCACTCAGATCTTAATAAAACATCTTAACATTTTAGATATGTATTCAGATTCAAACATTTAAATCTTACTACGCATTATAACATTCATATATATATATATATATATATATATATATATTCAGATTCAAATATCTTAATCAAAATGAAAACAAACGAGGCTTGATCGAATATAAAACTCCCTTCCTTTCAATTTATTTGATCTAATTTTCTTTTTAGTGAGTTTCAAAAAGATTGACTTCTTCTGTTTTTAGTAATTCTTTAATTCCAATTTTACATGATGTATTTAAGGTCACAATATTAAAGAACATTTTAGTAAGTTTAATATATTCTTCATTTTATTAAACGCCTTGCCAAGTTTAAAAGGTCAATAAATTTGAAACGAAGGGAGTATTAATTTAACGTTAACCATATTAACTTGGCATATATAATTTATTACATACATTAGTAGGAATAAATATTATATGTTTCCCTTTTCTCACTGTTTTTTTCAGTACTTAAACGGAGTTCACAATGTCATAAAGTGGCATAAGCTGGAATATCCCATGCATAATACTAATGTTTTAAAAAAAATAGTGTAAAATTAATTTTCGGAATTAACTAAGAAAAAGTGATGACTATATATATACACTTTGTCTATTATCATTGTGAAATTAAGAAGCATCTCTTTTGTGTTACTAAATTCATATATATTCTCAAGTTGAACCTCAACAAGTTGTCAAAGGTTTGGTTCTTTTTTTGCCATTTGTCATTTGAATTTTCAAGTCTTTAATTTAATTTATTTAATAGTCCTATATTTAGTTGTTACAAATCGTCTCATGATGTATCGTATTATATTGTATTGTACTGTTTTGATGATATAATGTTTGATAGATTGTATTTTTTTTATAGTTACATCATGTCACGTAATAAGCAATTTGAAGGATAAATCTAGACGAAAAGTAAGATATTCGGGTAGAGCTATTATAAAAATGTGAGATAAGCATTTAGTACCCCCTCGAACTATATAATATATATGGTCAAAGTTGCTACGACACACTCCAACTTCACAGGGGTCCTATTACCCCCTGAACTCAATTTTAACGTATTTTTGTCACCCTTTTGTGCTGACGTGACACCTTTATTGCATAAAATGGGGCCCATGTTAAAGGTGTCATGTTAGCTTAAAAAGGTGACAAAAGGTGTCACGTCAGTTAAAAAGGATGCCAAAAATCTACTAAAATTTAGTTAGGGGATAATAGGACTCTCGTAAAGTTGAAATGTGTCATAACAAATTTGATCATAGTTGAGGGGTAATAGATAATTTACTCAAAAAATGTAAGTAGGTAAAGGATTAAATAGGGGTATTAGATAATAAGCGAATGAAACTTTTTATTGTTACACAATGATCGTTCTTTTCTTGCCATTTGTCATTTGAATTCTCAATATGTGTATTTATTTATTTAGTTGTTATAGTCCTTAACACCTTGTTTGGTTGTTACATTTCGTTTCATAATGTATCGTATTATATTGTATTGTTTTGATGATATAATGTTGGATAGATTGTATTTGTTTTTCATAGTTACATAATGTCACGTATCAGCAATTACGCAATTTGAAGGATAAACGTACAGGAAACATAAGATACCTGGTAAAGCTATTATCATTATACTAATTGATTGTTACATAAAATGAAACTTTTGATTGTTACATAATGATGGTTATTTTCTTGCCATTTGTCATTTGAATTCTCAATATGTGTATTTATAATTTAGTCGTTATACATGTTTCAATGATTTTGGTTTAATTTTATGTTTATGTCACCTCTCATTTTCAAGTTAGTTTTGAAAAAAAAACATGTGGGTTAGTTGCAATTGTTTTGTGTTATGTGCTTTTAAATTAGTAGTTACATTATTTATGTTTAACAATTAAAAATAAATTAAACATTTTATATTTAGGACAATAATCGCAAGTGCTAGTAACTGATTAATTTAGAATTTGAGGTTTGTATGAATTAAAGTTACTGAGTTCTGCTAAACTCGTATTATATATTAACGTATATATCCGTGCGCGCGCCTATCTATATCATGTGTGAAATTTAAGTTACTTTTTCACGATGCACGTTGCTCACCATTATGCATGTGTGTGTTTTAAAATTATGAATTTAGACGTACTATTTTTTTGCTATAATGTGGAAAAACGAGTCAGAAATATACCTAAATTTTGGTGAAATTTGTTGTAACGGGCCTCAATTTTGCGGGGGGCCTATGACCCCCTCGATTATTTATTAATGTATTTCTGTGGCATATAGTTGTCCAGTTGGACCACTTCAGACCCTTACGCGCTCATGTGCATGGATTCATGCAGTGGTCCAGCTGGATAAATAGATGCCACAATAATACGGTAATAAATAGTTGAGGCGTATTACAATAAATTTTATCAAAATTTAGTTATATTTCGAAACTTTTTTCCCTATAATATCAATAAATTTATATACTTCAAATTATGGACCGTTCATTTGGTTCGCACAGACTATGATAACAAATACTTGTTTGACTTTCGAAATCTGAACTATTATATCATATAAATTGAGACGGAGGAAATAATAAAAATTCCCAAATAATATACTTAGGAAGTGACAAATAGAGGAATATTATGTTGATTCTATTTTTTGAACAATGTCTTGTTGAAAACAGACTTTTGTCTTTGTTTTTTCTTGTTTCCTTTATTTTTTTTATGGATTTTTTTTATATATTGGCATGTACAACTAGATGAAAATGATTTAAGACCATTGTTTTTCATCAACTAAATGTTATTTTTTTTAGAGATAAGTTTTTATCATCACGGTTAAAACTTACACGCACCCGGTGTATACATCAAGTCAAGACATGCATGACGTGTGTTTGAATTTAAAGTTCATGTTACTTAATTATGACTAATTAACAAGTATTTTACGTAATTTAATCACTTAATCATGATAAAAAATATTAGTTTGGTGTATACACCGGATGCGTGTAAGTTTTTACCATCAGTACACCCCCCGAATGCCAAAATTGCTATGACACACTTCAACTTTACAGGGTCCTACTATCCCTGAACTCAATTTTAGCATATTTTTGTAACCCTTTTGTGCTAACGTGATACCTTTATTATATAAAATGAGGCCCAAGTCAAAGATGCACATGTGAAGTAGATGACAAAAATACTCAAAATATAGTTAGGACCCATGTGAAGTTGGAGTGTGTCATAGCAAATATTGTCTTAGTTCAGGGAATACTAGATGCTTTACTTTTTTTTTAATCAACATGTTATGTTCTTTTCTTTTTGCCATATGTAGTTCTTATTATAGAAATATTCAGCATATTCTTTATACTAATTAAAAAATGGTACTACTAACAATGCAGGCTTGTATTCTGTCTCATTTTGATCATCAAAATTCAAGATTATATCTTCTTGAATTCTTAGTATATGTAGAGTTGATGTTTTCTGCACTGACGATGTAAAGAGCTATATAGCCAGTTAAATTTACAGCGTTAGTATGAATATCCTTTAAAGGTATTGTCTCATTTCGAATAGTTCAAGTGGTATTTTATTTTTTCCTTCTTAAAATAACAATAATGCAGCAGGCTTGCGTTATTTCTCACTTTGATCTATCAATAAGAAGGTGGCCCAAGCCTAAAGGTAAGTTCTACAGAGTGGCAGTTCGATCGGCTATGTTGTATGGAGCGGAGTGTAGGCCAGTTAAGAACTCCCACATCCAAAAGTTGAAGGTGACGGAGATGAGGATGTTGCGATGGATGTGTGGCTATACCAGGAAGGATACGGTGAGGAATGAGATTATTTGAGAGAAGGTGGGAGTGCTTCAGTGGAGGATAAGATGCGAGAAGTGAGGTTACGTTGGTTCGGGCACGTGATGAGGAGGGGCTGTGATGCTCCAGTGCGGAGGTGTGAGACACTGGCTACGGATGGTTTTAGGCGGGGTAGAGGTAGGCCAAAGAAGTATTGGAGGGAGGTGATTAGGCATGATATGGAGCAGTTACAACTTTTGAGGACATAATTCTTGATAAGAAGGTGTGGAGGACGAGGATTAGGGTAGAGGGTTAGGGGGTAGGAGTGCGTCGATAACAGTAGGGGGGGAGCATTTTTTATTTGTGTCTGAAATTTCTTGTTCGTGGTGTTGAGTGATGTCTATGGTTTCGGATAGATAGTTTTTAGTATTAGCTTATGGATGTAGTATTATCTAGTGGCTAGTGGTGATAGTTTATTTTGCATATTGTACTAGTTTATATGTATTGTTGTTTTGTGTTTGTTATACTGTTATCGGTCCTAAGCCGGGGGTCTATCGGAAATAGCCTCTTTACTTCACCTGAGGTAGTGGTATGTTGTTGTTGATCTATGAAAATTCGAAATTTTACATCTTCTTGAATTCCTTTAGTTGTCATTAGAAACTTTGGACTATAATGGAAGTTAAAGTTGGAGGCTGAAATTTTGTTTTATATCAGCAGAAGTCTCGAAAAGTGCAATGGATACTCAAAAATCCATTGAAGATAAATTCTCAAAGATACATCCATGTTTTCCAGTGAACACAAGAATAGCTATAGTTGGAGCAGGTCCAAGTGGAATATCAGCTGCTTATGCACTATGTAATCTTGGCTACAACAATGTGACAATCATCGAGAAACATCGCTCGGTTGGTGGCATGTGTGAATCTGTCGATGTTGAAGGTACGCGAAAACATCTTATGTATGAGCTTATGTTATGTGCACGGACAATGTAAAATGAAAACTCTTCAAACTGTCACATATAGAGCTTATGTGAATCTGCTGATGTTGAAGCTACGCGAAAATATCTTATGTATGAGTTTAGGTTATGTGCACTGACAATGTAAAATGAAAACTCTCCAAACTGTCACATATAGAGCTTATGTGAATCTGTTGATGTTCAACGTACGCGAAAATATCTTATGTATGAGTTTATGTTATGTGCACTGACAATGTAAAATGAAAACTCTTCAAACTGTCACATATAGAGTTTATGTGAATCTGTTGATGTCGAAAGTATGCAAAAACATCTTATACAACTTGTATGTTATGTGCTCTGGCAATGTAAAATGAAAATTCTCTGAACTACCAGTATATATAACTTAAAGTTGTCTTATATAGAGTTCACGCGAATTTGTTGATGCTAAAGGTATGCAAAAACGTCTTATATAGAGTTTATGTTCTGTGCGCTGACAGTGTAAAATGAAAATTCTTCAAACTGTCAGTATATATAATTTGAACTCGTCTAATGTTGAGTTTATGTCAATCTGTTGATCTTGAAGGTATGCAAAAACGTCTTATATAGAGTTTTATGTGAATCAAAAACGTCTTATATAGAGTTTTATGTGAATCTGATAATGTTGAAGGAATGCAAAAACGACTTATATAGAGTTTTATGCGAATCTGTTAATGTTGCAGGTATGCAAAAACGTCTTGTATAGAGTTTATGTTCTGTGCGTTAACATTGTAAATAAAAAAATCAAACTGTCAGTAAATATAACTTAAACTTGTCTAATATATAGTTTATGTGAATCTGTTGATGTTGAAGGTATGCAAAAATGTCTTATACAGCGCTTATGTTCTGTGTGTTGACGATATAGAATGAAAATTCTTCAAACGATCAGTATATATAACTTAAACTCGTCTTATATATAGTTAGTTTAACATATTATTTTACGTTAACAGGAAAAATTTATGATCTTGGAGGTCAAGTCCTTGCAGCAAATAGTGCTCCAACAATTTTCCATTTGGCAAAGGAAACAGGAAGTGAACTTGTAGAATTAGACTCTCACAAACTTGCATTAATCGATAGCCAAACAGGGAATTATCATGACAATAAAGTTGCCGATGATTATGTATCTGTTATATCACTGACATTAGAACTCCAGGTCAGTTTACGTCGTGTAAAATAATTCAGATTGTTTAAACTACAGTCAAACCTCTCTATAACGGCATCATTTGTCCGGAGATCTTTTGGTTGCTATAGCAAAATACTTTTATCAAGAACATATGATATAACGTGACATAGAAGTTGGCCGTTATGGTGAAATGTTGTTATAGAGAGGTTTGACGTAATATTTTATTTGCAGGACAAAGCAAGGGATTTAGGTAGAATTGGAATTCATGCTGTGAGTGATATTGCTTCTGATATGACACCTGCATTTCTTGAAAGGCGCGGATTCAAGTCGGTTCCAAAATCCGTTGCATACGGCTACACTGCTTCTGGATATGGATTTGTTCAAGACATGCCTTATGCGTATATTCACGAGTTCACTCGAACATCTATGGCTGGGAAAATTCGACGTTTCAAAGATGGATACACGAGCCTGTGGAAGAAAGTCAGTGAATCTTTGCCGATAACTGTCATGTGCCAAACAGAAGTTCTTTCAGTCAGACGTGACAGTACTGGAGTCAAAATTGATGTCAAAAACAGCAGTGGTGATTTCGAAAGTATGGAGTTTGATAAAGTCATGTTATCCGGGGCATTTCCTTTTAGGCGTGGGAGAACTTATCGATCACCATCTGGTTCCATTCCAGCAGGTATAATATGTCTATATATCACGATATGCCGCCTCGTTAATACTTTAGTTTTGACCTGTTTGGCCAAGCTTGGAACTTGGCCAAACGCAAATTGCTGCTCGAATGTTGGAAAAAGTACTTTTCAAATTGATTAGCCAAACATAAACGGCTACTCTTCAAAAGTACTTTTTCGAGAAGCACTTCTCAAAATAAGCAGACAGACTATTAGTTTGATGCTAATGTTAGTTTGATATATAACAGATCCTGAAAATGAAGTGTTGGAATTGAGTGAACTTGAAAAGGAGTTGTTCAGTAAAGTACAGACCATCGACTATTACACGTCTGTTCTGA
The DNA here is from genome assembly GCA_030864225.1 of Capsicum baccatum var. pendulum. Classification (NCBI taxonomy): domain Eukaryota; kingdom Viridiplantae; phylum Streptophyta; class Magnoliopsida; order Solanales; family Solanaceae; genus Capsicum; species Capsicum baccatum. The sequence goes on from CM061550.1 coordinate 272,347,989, forward strand.
AGATTAAAGGACTAGAACATATGCCAGTTGGATTTTATTACTTTGAGGAATTTATGGATGATCCCGCGACAATAGGAAATCCAGTTGCCATGCAGAGATTCTATTCCGATACGAACATCTTCTTGTTCTGGTCATATGGTAACTCAGCCAACATCGAGGGTTCAACAGTTTTACAGCTCGCGGTTGATGCTGCCAAAAGGATTGGAGGTGAAATTGAAATGGTAGTCCTGCAACGACGATTCAAGTATTTTCCTCATGTAAATAGCCAAGGTATATAAACCTTATTATTAAAATCTTATTTTGCTCGGACACTCCAAAAATGCACTACTCTTGGAGGATCCAATACGCACCTGGTGGAATTTTTGAGTCGTCTGAGCAACATAGCTATAAACATGTCCTTCCTGTTGAAGATTAACTCTAGAAAGGTGTAACTAGCTTTCTTTGGAACGCGAACGCAGATATGAAGGACGGTTTCTATGACAAAATAGAAAACCAGCTACAAGGTCAGAAAAACACTTATTATGTAGGTGGATTAATGGCATTTGAGCTTACTGAGAGAAATTCATCCTATTCCATGGCCTTAGTTTCCAAGCACTTTGCAAATACTGATCCACAACCGGAATTTCCTTACGTTAAGGTACTCGAAACAGAAAATGACTTAAATACTGTAGATTAAGTTGCTTTTGAGTAGATTTAAAGTGTGACATGTGAAATAACTCAATTCGAAAATCATTGATTTTGCAGAGACTATTTCCTCTCTTATCTGATCGCTTGGATAAGAATCTGAAAGCTCTGAAAGAATCCCGGCAAGTGGAATTTCCTGAATTGTCTAGCCTTGATGGTTATTTGAAGCACTGGGGTACTCATAACACCACCTGCAAGAAGACTTTGTACAAATGGATTAGTGAAGAAGGAAAAGTAGTCAACGAGAGGACGTATGAAGAACTTAATGCTAATGCTTCTTGTATTGCTGACAAGCTGTTGTCTAGTCGAAAACCAATTATGAAGCAAGGTGACAGAGTTCTCCTAGTTTATGTCCCGGGGCTTGAATTTATCGATGCCTTCTTTGGGTGCTTAAGAGCTGGAGTATTGCCTGTCCCGGTACTTCCGTCAGATCCAATGCAAAGAGGAGGACAAGCACTACTCAAGATTGAAAACATTGCTAAATCGTGCAACGCAGTGGCTATTTTGTCAACTGCTGGTTATCATGCAGCTGTTCGCGCAGGCTCAGTGAAGCATCTGATATCACTGAACCGCAAAAATGGAACAAGCTCCGCTCGGTGGCCTAATCTTCCATGGATACACACAGACTCTTGGGTTAAGAATGCCAAAGAAATGCATTCTGTTAGCAATGACCAGTTTGAGCCTCAACCGGACAACGTATGCTTTCTACAATTTACATCAGGGTCAACAGGAGATGCTAAAGGAGTTATGATAACTCATGGTGGCGTAATTCATAATGTGAAGTTAATGCGAAGAATATACAAAAGCACATCAAACACAGTGCTAATAAGCTGGCTTCCTCAGTACCATGATATGGGACTTATCGGTGGCCTTTTCACAGCTCTAGTAAGTGGCGGATCAGCAATTTTGTTTTCTCCAATGACATTCATCAGGAACCCTCTTATGTGGCTCGATGTGATGAGCAAGTACAAAGCAACTCACAGTGCTGGACCAAACTTTGCATTTGAGCTCGTTGTCCGGAGGTTAGAGGCTAGCAAAGAGAAGCAATGGAAGTATGATCTTTCATCACTCAAATTTCTAATGATTGCCGCTGAACCGGTAAGGCAGAAAACTCTCAAGAACTTTATTGAGCTCACAAGACCTTTTGGTCTTTCCCAAAGAGTGATGGCTCCTGGCTATGGATTGGCAGAAAATTGTGTGTTTGTAAGCTGTGCTTATGGAGAAGGAAAACCAATCTTGGTGGATTGGCAAGGAAGAGTCGGTTGTGGCTACGTGAATCAAAATGAAGCGGATGTTGATATCAAAATAGTTGATCCGGAAAGTGGCGAGGAGCACGAGGAATCTGGAAAGGAAGGAGAAATATGGATCAGCAGTCCTAGTGCAGGGATTGGATACTGGGGCAGGGAGGAACTGACTGAGAAAACTTTCAGAAACAAGCTCGGTTCTGGTTCTGAAAAGGTATATACAAGAACTGGAGACCTTGGAAGGATAATTGATGGGAGTTTGTTTATAACTGGAAGAATCAAGGACCTCATTATTGTTGCTGGAAGAAATATTTACCCGTCAGACATAGAAAAGACCGTCGAAAGCTCATCTGAAATCCTCCGCCCGGGCTGTTGTGCTGTTATTGGAGTTCCAGAAGAGACCTTATCCAGAAAAGGAGTGGAATTACCTGATCACTCTGACCAGGTTGGCTTAGTTGTCATTGCAGAAGTAAGAGATGGTAAACCTATTAGCAAAGATGTCGCGGAGGAAATTAAGGCAAGAGTTGCCGAAGAACATGGTGTCACTTTGGCTTCTATTAAGCTGATCAAGCCAAGAACTATCAGCAAAACAACATCTGGAAAGATAAAGAGATTTGAGTGCTTGAAACAATTCATTGATGGAACACTAGATGTGGTTCCAGATCAAATCTCCTTGAAGCGGAAACTTCTTAGATCTTTTACTACAGGTTCTTGCAAGGAGGGAAATATACCAAGGCCACATTTGAATACAACATCCCTTTCACCAACTCCAAGACTGAATAAAAAGGAAATTATCGAGTTCCTGAAGGGACTCGTGTCGGAGCAAACAGGAATCTCTATCAGCAAGATTACTACTACTGAAAGCTTAGTCTCTTATGGTATTGATTCTATTGGTGTAGTCCGGGCAGCTCAAAAACTATCAGATTTTCTTGGAGTGCAAGTTGGTGCAATAGATATCTTCACAGCAACTTGCATCGAGGACTTGGCAAACTTCACAGAGGATTTGGTTCTAAAATCACGACCTCACGATGCATCAAATCCTTCTTATCTTCCAGATTACTCAGAGGATGGTTCTTGTAATTTGATGGCTGAAGAAGTTTCCCCATCTCATCGATTCGGTATCATGCTATCGCAACTTCTTGCTCTTGTCTATGCTATTTTCATGCTGGTCCTTCCTGCATACTCATCCATATCTGTGTTCAAGAGCCTGATTTTGACATGCCCTATTCTAATGACTTCATTTCCTTGGGCTTGCTATGCAATTTCCTTGGTGTTTGCACCATTTGCTTGGCTTCTATGCATATCTACCACCTGCATTTGCATCGGTATTCTTGGAAATTCAGTCCTTCAACCAAATTATTCCCTGACCCCCGAAGTGTCCATCTGGTCATTGGATTTCGTTAAGTGGTGGGCGATATACAAGGCACAAGAAATTTCATCTAAAGTTATGGCAGTGCATTTGAGAGGAACAGTTTTTCTGAAATACTGGTTCCAAGTATTCGGAGCAAGGATAGGATCATCGGTTGTACTGGATACAGTCGACATCAGTGATCCAGCACTTGTTTCGATAGGAGATGGAGCTGTTATTGCAGAAGGAGCTTTAATTCAAGGACATGAAGTGAAGAATGGAATCCTGAGTTTTCTTCCAGTTAGAATTGGCAAAAACTGTTCGGTTGGTCCTTACGCTGTCCTCCAGAAAGGAAGTGTTTTGGGAGAAGGGACTGAGATAGCATCATTACAGAAGACAGCAACATCAAAATCAAACAGTATTAAGAAGGTGAGGATTTTGATTTCAAATGTTAAATTTATCTGATTGTCAAGCTTCTTATTACCTTAAATAGTATTCTTAAGGCCCTCAGTTAGATTTTTTTCGCTATTATTAAAAGTTGTGCGAATATATCTCTTAGAATATTACCATCGGGGACAAAGTTAGACTCGAGCTAATGTTTTCTTATATATTTCTCAACCAAACAAACAATATTAGACTGTTGTCTAGAGTTTGCAATAACTTACAAAATCTAAGAGAGTGGTTTTAACGTTTTCTCATAACATTCCTATTGTGATTTCAGGTCATTGAACAGACAAAAGAAGCAGAAGGTGGTGTCAGTCAAGCTATGGGTGACTTGATCGGAATCTACATTGTCGGATTCATAAGCGCTCTCTCAGGAGCTATCCTTTATTTCATGTACATACTGTTAGCTCAAAAGTCTCCATCTCTTCAATACTTCTCCTTGATATGTCTCTCTGGAGCATTCCACTGGTTTCCGTTCACTATCATCGCTTACATGGCCATTATTTCAAGTACCTCGTTGAGTCCAACAATCTTTGCTATCTCAGTAGCAACTGCTTACTTGGCTCATGGATTGATTCTCAGCTTCCTTACCATCTTTGCGAGCAGTTTTCTCTCGAAAAATCAAGAGAACAAACATGATACACGAAGGACGTGGCTGAAACATAGAATTAACATTTCCTGTCATCTCAGATTTGCTAAACTCCTTTCCGGAACTGAAGCTTTCTGCATGTACCTGAGGCTCTTGGGTGCAAAAGTTGGAAAACATTGTTCTATCCGAGCCATCAATGCGGTTTCTGATCCGAAATTGATGTCACTAGGTGACGGTGTCCATCTAGGTGACTTCAGCAGGATTGTAACAGGTTTCTATTCCTCGAGTGGATTCACGAGTGGGGTAGTTGAGGTACAAGACAATTCAGTTGTTGGGAGCCAAAGTGTTGTCCTTCCAAGATCACTTATTCAAACAGATGTTATTCTTGGTGCACTTTCAGTTGCTCCGATGAATTCTGTTCTTCGTAGCGGTGGTATTTATGTTGGAAATCAATCCCTGGTCATGATAAAGAACACACATCACGCGATGGATGAAAGGATCGAAGAGATGGATACGAAATACAAGAAGATAGTTGGCAATCTATCTGCGAATTTAGCCGCAACAACTCTCAAGGTGAAAACAAGATACTTTCATCGAATTGGTGTTAGTGGAAAGGGAATGCTCAAAATATATGACAACCTCAAAGGATTTCCAGACCATAAAATCTTTCGATCTGGCAAAAACTATCCTGTCATAGTCCGGCACAGCAACAGCTTAAGTGCCGATGATGATGCAAGACTCGATGCTCGTGGTGCTGCATTGAGGATACTGTCTGATACAAATTCAGATGATGAAAAACCAATTCTAGATTTGACATTGAAGACGGGGAAAGCATTCTATGCTCGGACTATCTCTGACTTCGCGACATGGCTTGTTTGTGGCTTAGCAGCAAGAGAGGAGCACGTGAAACGTGTTCCTCATGTTCGTGATGCAGTATGGACTTCACTACGTGATTCGAACTCATACACACAGATGCATTATTACTCAAATATATGCAGGCTTTTCAGGTTCACAAATGGACAAGAAATGTATGTGAAGTTCAAGTTGAGGCCTTGTGATGAAAACATTACTGAAGATTCTGGTAAAGTCGAGCCTATCGGAATACTTCCACCAGAAACAGGTGCAATTCCTAGGAAAGATAACGATGCACGCCCATTACTTTTCCTTGCTGATGATTTCAAGAAAAGGGTAAGTTCACAAGGCGGCGTTCGCTACATTTTCCAACTACAATTCAGGCCTGTCCCTAAGGATGAAGCAACACAAGACATCGCACTTGACTGCACTAGGCCATGGGATGAAGCTGAATTCCCAAATGTTGATGTTGGAGAAATTTTCATAGATCAGAACCTCACAAATGAACAATCAGAGAAGCTGGAATTCAATCCCTTTCTTCGATGCCGCGAGGTTGACGTTGTGAAGGCAACATCATCCTCACAAAGTGCATCCATCGATCACGGTCGTTCATTGATCTATGAAATTTGCCAACATTTGAGAAATGGGGAACCACTTCCAGAAGCCTGGAAGAACTTCATAGAACAATCAGATGTGAAAGTTGATCTCTCTGGTTGTCCTATTGCATCAACACAACAAGTGAAACAAGAAACTAGTACTCATCAACAAGCAGCTCTATCAAGAACATGGTATCAAACTTATTGGTCCACTTTTGCTCAGCCACTACTCCAAACATTCTTGCCATACTTTCTTTTGTCATTCTCAATTCATGGCCCTCTAAATTGGCTACTATCTTCAACAACAAATCATCCACTATACTGGTTCTTTCCATTCTTTTGGATATCCTCAGGACTACTAGCAGCATTGGCTTGTGTATTAGCAAAACTATTGTTCACAACAACAAAACAAGATGGAGGAAAATCACTCATATGGAGCAAAAGTCTTTTGATGGAAACACTATGGCAAGCATTTAGGACACTTGTTAGTGACTACTTCATGGACATGACAACAGGTTCTTTCTTGTTTGTCATTTGGATGAAACTCATGGGATCAGAAGTTGAACTAAGTCAAGGAGTTTATGTAGATAGCAATGGAGTGTTGTTGAATCCTGAAATGATAGAGATTGAAAGAGGTGGATGCATAGGCAAAGAAGCATTATTATTTGGACACATATATGAAGGTGAAGGTGTAGTAAAATTTGGCAAAGTTAGAATAGGTGAAGGAAGTTTTGTTGGGAGTAGAGCTGTGGCAATGCCTGGTGTAGTAGTAGAAAGTGGCTGTTGTTTAAATTCTCTTTCACTTGCCATGAAAGAAGAAATTGTTAAGTCAAGGTGAAATGGTTGTTGTTGTTGTTGTTGGCTTTGTCATTGAATAAATTACCATCCCTATAGTTTTTGTATGCACGATTTTGAATGAAAAAGAGGTGGAAATGAAGGAAAGTTGTTATGTTTTCCTTTTTACTTGGTTCTTTGTTTTCACATTGAATTTAGTAAATGCGAATGTATACAATATAATAACTTTGGTTCAGTTCCAAACAAGTTGAGATTGGTTATATGAATCGTTACTATTAGTGGCAGAGCTACTTTTGCTTTAAGGGGTTCATTCGAACTCCCTTCGGTGAAAAATTATATTATTTTTACATAGTTAAAAATATTTTTTTGCATATATAGTAGATGTTGAACCCCCTTCGAATAGTTCGCATATTTACTTCTAAACCCCCTTAATGAAAATCTTGACTCCGCCACTAGTAACTATTCATATTGTTTCATTTAAATTTATTTGTATCCAATAGTATATGTGGATCCAGCGGAGCTCGGGGGAGGGGGAATTGGTTGGATTAACTCACTTTTCTGTAGGTTATATATTTACTTTATGTGACTTTCTTGATTGCCTTTACGTCGGACAAATTTGATTAATTAGTGTGAATATAAAGAGACGAGAACTTATTCTCTCAATTAATGTCGGACTTAATATTCCACCACACGCTCGTGACTCAACTGGAGTATGGATTACGGGAGCCTAACACCGACAAACACAACAACATGAATTTATGGGCTCTTGACTCTGATACAATGTGACGATTTAAATATTGGACTTAAATCAATTCCAAAATTAGTTTATGAGGATAAGATTGCCAAATTCATATTGAGAGCACACCTCATTTATTTAATCAACATGAGACTTTAGTCTTATTGAATTTTAGTATATGTAGATATATTCAAACATGACTACTACGTTTCAATCCCTAAAAAGTAAAAATTAGGTAAAATCAACAATAACTGACCTAAATATTAAGATCAACAATATCTCAAGAAAGATTACACGAGTTAACTATATTATCAATTAAAGAGAATAAATTAATTATCAAAATATGATAAATTTTCAAAGAAAATAATAGTAACTTCAAATAAATAAAGAAAAATAAAATACTTACAAATTCATTGAATGTAGATGCATTTACAAATTCATTGAACTTGGACATATTCACATGTTTCTAAGCTTTCTTTTTTTGTCCTATTTGAGAAAAAGACAAAAGATAAGTTTTGGTAGTAACCAACATCCATTGTGATTTCTAGGATTGTCAAAGTTGTCTCCTATTTAGTCACGAGTTGGAGCTCTAAAATGGAAAAATACGTATTATAAAATTAAAAATTAATTATGAGATAAGAGTTCGATAATTACTTGTGTGATATTACTCTATATAATAAGAGTGAATGAGGACTAAAATGAGGAGCTTGGGGTTGTTTTTCAAAAATGACAACTAAGCTCCTCAAAGTTTTATTTATTATTATTTAAAGATTTTTTTAGAATTAGTTATATTTATTTAGAATTTATATATAAAAATGTTATACATTATAATAATGAATATTAAAATATTTAAAAGGCATGATCAAAAATTGATTGCTTCTCAAATTTTTTGTAGTGTTACTTAAATTGGGATAACTATTTAAAAATGATACAAAAAATACTATAAATAATAATAATTAACACTATATAATAAGAGTGAATGAGGACTAAAATAAGGAGCCTGGGATTGTTTTTCAAAAATTACAACTAAGTTCCTCAAAGTTTTATTTATTATTATTTAAGGATTTTTCTAGAATTAGTTATATTTAATTAAAATTTATGTAAAAAAATATTATATATTATTATAATGAATGTTAAAATATTTAAAAGGCATGATAAAAAATTGATTGCTTCTCAAATTTTTCGCACTGTTGCTTAAATTGGGATAACTATTTGAAAATGATATAAAAAATACTATAAATAATAATAATTAACAACTTTAAAACTAGAATGAGGAGCTTAGGGCCGTTTTTTAAAAATGACAACTAAGCTCCTCAAAGTTTCATTTATTATTATTTGAGGATTTTTTATAAAATTACTTATATGTATTTAAAATTTTCGGAAAAAAAATTATACATTATAATAATTAATGTTAAAATATTTAAAAAGTATGATAAAAAATTGATTGCTTCTCAATTTTTTGCAGTGTTGTTTAAATTGGGATAACTATTTAAAAATGATATAAAAAATATTATAGATAATAATAATTAATAACTTAAAATATTTAAAAGATATATAAAAGTAAGAATGAGAAGAGCTTTGAATCATCTTTAAAAAATGATAAATAAGTTCCTCAAATTCCCACTTATATTTTTTTGATGAGCTTAGAGTCAACTTGGAAATGAATAAGAGTGAATGATGAGCTTAGGATCATTTTTTAAAAATGACAACTAAGCTTCTCAAAATTTCATTTATTATTATTTGAGAATTTTTTTAGAACTATTTATATTTGTTTTAAATTTACGTTAAAATACTATACACAATAATTAATTTTAAAATATTTAAAAGACATGATAAAAAAATTGATTACTTCTCAAAATTTTTGTAATGTTTCATAAATTGGGATAATTATTTGAATGGTGTTAAAAATACTATGAATAATAATAATTAACAATTTAAAATATTTAAAAGACATTACTTTACTCTATATAATAAGAGTGAATAGGAGAGGGAGTGTGCAACTTATATAGAGTGAATAGGAGAGGGAGTGTGCAACTTTCACTCGTCTTGCTTGTCGACCGTTTAGCTGCTTGCTCCATAATTTTACTATATCGCCCCTAATTAATTATTATATGTCATTTACGTATTAGAAAATTAATAATATTTAATAAAAAAATTAAAATAAACATTTGTGACATATTTGCTTCAATTGCTTCAAACCATAATTTAACTATATCACCCCTAATCAATTATTATAAGTCATCTAAGTATTAGAAAATTAATATTAAAAAATTAATTTTTAAAAATTATTATAGAACCATTTAAGTAATAAAAAATTAATAATATTTAATGCTGAATTAACTTGACGTCATATATGAGGTCCACTTAATTTTTTTCCATAAGTAATTTTTTATAATAATTTTATTATATCACTTCTAATTAGTTATTATAAATCATTTAAGACATGTCTAATTTGCTACTTCAATCATGATTTTACTATATCATCCCTAATTAATTATTATGACCATCTAAATATTGTGCCACTTAAATTGGAATAGAAGTAAAAATATTATAAATCATAATAATTAAAAAATTAAATTATTTAAAAAATATGATTGACTATCAATGCCAACAAAGTTTGGATAGAGAGAATAACATATATTATTTGAATATTAATAAAAAGTATTATAAATTGCAATAGTTAACAACTTAACATATATATAAAAAAATTGTCATATATTTTTTTTAAAAATACGTAAAAAAATACTATACATCACAATAATTTACAATTTAAAAAAAATTAAAGATTAATCTGTCTGTTATGACACAACTTCATTGGTCCTTTTCCTTACCTTTATTTTTTCATCCATTTTAATTTGTTTGTCTTATTTTTTTATTTTATTTTATATTTCAAAAAAATACAAAAAAAATTCATGTAAATCACAATAATTAATAACTTAAAAAATTTAAAGGATATAAAATATTTGGTTGACTCTCAAATTATTCATTGTCACTTAATTTGTAATAGAAGTAAAAGTATTATAAACCACAGTAATTAAAAAGTTAAACCATTTTAAAATATAATTGACTATTAGTGCTACAAATTTTTTTACAAGGAGAGTAACATATATTATTTTAAAATAACATAAAATATATTATAAATTATAATATTTAACGGCTTAAAATATCTAAAAAAAATTAATCTATTATATATTCCTAGAAAATACGTAAAAAAATACTATAGATCAAAATAATTAACAAATTAAAAATTTAAAAGATATAAAATACTTGGTTGACTTTTTAAATTATATCAGTGCCACTTAAATGGAATAGTTAAAAATGTAATTGAATATCAACGCCACAAAAATTTGGACGAGGAGAGTAACATATATTATTTGAAAATTACATAAAAAAGAATTATAAATTACAATAATTAACAAGTTAAAATATCTAACAAAAATAATTTGTTACATAACAACGTAAATTTTTTTTAAAATATAAAATATTTGGTTGACTCTAGAAATTATATCTGTGCCACTTAAATTAGAATTAAAAAAAAGTATTATAAATCTTAATAATTGAAAACTTAAAATATTTTTAAAATGTAATTGACTATCGATGCCACAAAAATTTGAACAAGTAGAGTAACATGTATTGTTTACAAATTATATAAAATGTATTATAAATTACGACAATTAACAACTTAAAATATCTAAAGCATATGTCACATATGGAACGAAAAAATAACATATATTGGGCCGGTGCTGGCACAGACATCTAGTCTATTAATAGAGTATGACCTTTTTTCACCGATCACAAATATAAAAAAATTCTTTCTTTAGAAAAGTATTTATTCAATCAAACTAAGTGTATAAAACAAACACTCTGTTGGGAGCTCTCCCCCAAATGGGGTCCGACGCGGGTACCGAACACCGGGTGGTTTTAACAAAAAAAAAAAAGTGTATAAAACATAATAAACAATGTAATTTATCAAAAGTATTAAAGATGATTACTTTCTAATAATTGACTAAACTATTCATTATTGAAAAATTATATTGTACAGACCAAATAAGTTATTGAAATTTTTAACATTAAAAAATTATAGTAATGAAATGACCAAAAAAGGTTAAAAATTTATTATTATTTATTTTAATTTAATATAAATTTTGTGTGAAGGCGTTGATGATTTTCCACCTCTCCTTTTTGTCTCTTTATAAGACAAAACTTTTTCTTAAAAAAAAAAATTCATTTGCAATATTTTTGGAGGATTTTCAGCCATTTTAAATTTATATCTGTCTTTATCTATGTTCCCTTTTCTGTGTTTTATGAATTTTGCACAACAAAAATACATTTAAATATTCTTGATATATTATAAATCTTTATTATTATTTTTTTCTTGAAAAAGAAAGGAATAAAATCTGATATTCTTTGAATTGTTTGTGTTGTATAGAGCATGGCTGTGATGAATGAGATTGAAGTTGATTTCAGGTATACATCTCCCATTTTATAATTATTTTTGTTTATTTTATGTTTCTCTTTTTATGGTTGTATTGTTGTAATGGATAAAGTTGTTGTCACGTGATCAAGAGGTCACGATAAGTAGTGGAAATGGCTTCACGCAGAAATGTAAGGTAAGGTTATGTATAATGGAACCTTGTGGTTTGGTCCTTTTGTGGATACCGTCCATAGCTGGAGCTTTAGTGCGCGGGGCTGTGTTTCTGTTGTTGTTGTTGTGTTGTTTCATCAGAATAGCTATTTTTTTGAAAGAAAAATAAATCTTGAAGGGTTTTAATGAGTTCTGATCATTTGTGTATCGGGTAAGTTGTTGTGTTGTAGTATCGGGTAAAGTTGTTGTCACGTGATCAAGAGATGAATGGCCTCAAATGACGTCTTGCAGAAATGCAAAGTAAGGTGTTCATAGCGGGAGCTTTAGTACAACGGGCTGTCTTTTGTTGTTGTTGTTGTTTCATCAGAATAGCTATTTCTTTTTAACAAAAATAAATCTTGAAGGGTTTTAATGAGTTGTGATCATTTGTGTAATGGGTAAAGTTGGTGTGTTCTTGTAACGGGCAAAGTTGTTGTCACGTGATCAAGAGGTCATGATAAGTCGTGGAAATGGCCTCCGGCAAAACTGGTCACGTGTTTAAGCCGTGGATACGACCTCTTGCAGAAATGCAAGGTAAGGTTGTGTATAACAGACCCTAGTGGTCTGGCCCTTTCGTAGATATAGTGGGAGTTTTAATGCACTGGGTTGTCTAATGTAGTTGTTGTAATCAGTAAAGTTGTTGCCACGTGATCAAGAGGTCACGATAAGTCGTGGAAATGGCCTCTGGCAAAAATGATTACGTGTTTAAGCTATGGAAATGACCTCTTGCAGAAATGCAAGGTAAGGCTGTGTTTAATAGACCCTTTCATGGATGCTGTCCATAGCGGAAGTTTTAGTGCATCGGGTTGTCTGTTGTTGTTGTTGTTGTAACCGGTAAAGTTGTTGTTACGTGATCAAGAGGTCACGATAACTCTTGGAAATGGTCACGTGTTGAAGTTGTGGAAATGACCTCTTGCAGAAATGCAAGGTAAGACTGCTTATAATAGACTCTTGTGGTCCGGACCTTTCGTGGATACCGTCCATAGCGGGAGCTTTAGTGCACCGGGTTGTGTGTCTGTCTGGTGTTTTCTCATCAGAATAGCTATTTTTTTCTAACAAAAATAAATCTTGAAGGGTTTTAATGAGTTGTGATCATTTGTATATGTTGATTAATATGTTTTTTAAAGTATTTGAGAATTTGGGTATGTGAGAAAAATCTTGAAAATGGAGTTTTTGAGCAAGGTTTCTGCATTGGCAGTCTTAAAAATTGAATCTTGGATTGATTTTATTTGCTCTTTCTATCTCTCACATTATATGTGTTACCTTTTTGGGTTGTGATGTTCTTGAACTTTCTTTGTTATAACCGGGGTGTTCGGGCACCTCGACTAATTCATCGGAATACCTGCCTAATGTAAACTCTAGGATGGTTGTGACCAATTGTTTCATCAATTTACCAGAATTGTGATTTGGGTAAGCTGTATTTTTATCGATCTTTAAGCGTTTTATGAGTTTTGATTGTTTTGTGTTTGTTGAGTTTTTTGTAGTATTTGTGAATTTGGGTATGTGAGAACTAACTTGAAAGCGGAGGTTTTGGTCGTGATTTTTGTTCAAATGCCGGAAACTGGATGAGGTTCTTGCATTAGCAATCTTAAAAATTGAATCTTGGATTGGAAACAATGAGTTTCTTGTGTTTTGCCAGTGTTAGTTTGTTGCTTTCTGTGGCTAGCTTGGTGGATAGAGTACCGGTACCTGTGTTGGTGGGAGGTAATAGGTACCGTGGAAACAGTCGAGGTGCGTGCAAGCTGGCTCCGACTGTATAAAAAAATTTGTTGCCTTTTGTATCTCTGTTGGATAGATATCGTAACACTGGCCTTTTGCTTTTGTATTGAGTAATGTGTGATTTGATGCTGATGTGCTTAGGAACAGCTCGGACATTGAAGTCGACGACATAAGGTGCGACAACCTAGATGAAAAGGATGTCAGTGATGAGGAGATTGAGCCAGAGGAATTGGAGAGACGGATGTGGAAGGACCATATCAAGCTCAAGCGGCTCAAGGAAAAACAGAAGCTTGCAGCTCGGCAAGCTGCAAAGAAGAAGGAAAATAAACAAGTTACTGATCAGGCTAGGCGGAAAAAGATGTCGAGAGCTCAAGATGGGATTTTGAAGTACATGTTGAAGCTCATGGAGGTCTGCAATGCTCGAGGATTTGTTTATGGGATCATTCCCGAAAAGGGTAAACCTGTGAGCGGTTCGTCAGATAACGTAAGAGCTTGGTGGAAGGAGAAGGTGAAGTTTGATAAGAATGGTCCTGCCGCAATAGCTAAGTATGAAGCGGAATGTCTCGCAAGAGGAGAAGGTGTAGGTAGCCAAAACGGGAACTTGCAAAGTGTTCTGCAAGACTTGCAAGATGCTACCTTGGGGTCCCTTTTGTCTTCTTTAATGCAACACTGTGATCCACCTCAACGGAAGTACCCACTGGAGAGAGGTGTCTCGCCACCATGGTGGCCAACAGGGGATGAGGGGTGGTGGGCTAAATTGGGACTACCTAAGGGTCAGAAACCGCCATACAGAAAGCCACATGATTTGAAGAAGATGTGGAAAGTTGGCGTTCTAACTTCTGTCATAAAACATATGTCACCTGATATTGCAAAGATCAGGAGATTAGTTCGCCAATCGAAGAGTCTGCAGGACAAGATAACTGCTAAAGAGAGTTCAATTTGGTTGGCTGTTTTAAGCAGAGAGGAAGCAGTTCTCCAACAACAAGGCAGTGAGAATGGATCATCTAGCATTGAGGCATCAGCTGGAAGCCGTGGTGAAAAAAAGAAATCTTCCGTTAGCAGTGACAGTGACTATGATGTTGATGGCACTGATGATGGTATTGGTGCTGTATCGTCTAGAGATGAGAGGAGAAATCAACCGTTGGATGTTCATTCTCTAAATGTCATTCCTCAATCTCACCAAAGTACAGACCGTCGGAGGATGAGAAAACGTGCCAGGTCAAACCCTACTGAGCAACAGACTCAACCATCTCTGCTACATGGTGACGAGCATAGCAACACATTACCTGATATTAACAGTTCAGAAATGCTGTTTTCTGAACGCACAACGAGTGCCAGCTTACAGGGAAAGAACAAGAGCGAAGCAACAAAGCGTGTAGAGAACAAAACAGAGAGTAAATTAGAGTTAGCGTTACTAGACTCAAACCCATCATTGGTTCCGTCAGCTAACGTAGTCTCTACAGGGGATACATATATAGGTGTTGGGCCATCACTTTATCCGATGTCTCAAAATTCTGCAGCTGTCCCTTATGCATCAGAAGTGCATCTTGAAAATCAAGATTCTATCATTCAGCATCAATTTCAAGACACTCAGTTCCATGGTCACCAGAAGATTCCTGCGATGAGTAATGGACAACAAATTTCCCTATCACATTATGGACCTCCAAACAATGGCTTAGATTATGGACCTCACGGTTCTGCCGTACACACTGAGCTGCAGGTTTCTGAATTTGTTCATGGATCTGAATTTTCCAACTTTAATCAACCTCCGTTACACCACTCTTATTCGTCAGCTGAATTTGGATCCACACATGAAGAAACACAGTCCCACTTGGCATGCAATGAACTTCAGATTGGGCCAAGTGATTCTGGAGTTGGTTTGTCGCTTCACAGAAGTGGGAATGATATCTCTAGAGACAATCACTATTATGGAAAAGACTTGTTTCAGAATAACCATGATATGCCTATTGAGTTGCCTTTTGATTCTCCGCTTGCTATTGGCTTGCCTTATGATACACTCGGCACCCCATTCGACTTGGAGTTTGATGCACAAAGTCATTGTGATAATACTGATTATGATTTAGAGTTTGACAAAGAACTGATGTCATTCTTCGCCTCATAGAGAATTATAAGAGGAAAGACAACATTTACAATGTGAGTGTTACTGCCGTGAACTACTTCTCCCTCTTTGATTTACTTGGTACGTAGTTTATTTTTATTTTCTCATTAAAAGAGCTTCTCTGCAGGAGCATGACAAAGGTGGAACCCTTTTCAAGATGGAACAGATTTTTCTCTCATAAAATTGAAAGTTCGACTGTAAGTTGTCAACTTAGTTTTCTTGTCAAGAAGTCGAATGTAAATCCAGTGACAGCAAACTCAATTTTTTCCTACGTTGGCCGACCCTTTACATGTTAAAGAAAAGTGCCTCATGTAAATGAGTTAGTTTCATCTTCTTAAAAGTTGTAAACTTACTCATTGTGCTCAAAACATTCTTGACTATGCTGCACAAGCGATGTAAGTGAAGCATTTCGTTGTAACAGTAGCATGTTTCTTGGCCCAACAATTCTTGCCTCCTATTTATAGTGTTATCCTTCATTCATTTATCATTTGATTTTCTTGTGTCATAACACATTGTAATTTCACAATACTTTGAGCTAACTTGTTCACATTTGTTGAAATGTAACATCTACAATTCGTAGGGAACTGCCCGTTATGGTGTTTATATTTTTGCCTTCGCCCTCCGGTCTCATCAATGAACTATACATGATATTGGAATATGAGTTTCTAAAAGATTCTTGTAGCATGCTAAATCTATAAGTTTAAAAACTTTTGTTTTCTGTTACACTTTACACAATCTGCTTTTAAGTTTTTAAGCAATGCTTCTTTCATTTAACATTAGTTGACAATACTATTCACATATTAGTTTAAACTGAAAATGTGAGATGGAAAAAAATGAGGCTTCCCCAATAAAAGCTTGTCGTATTTATTAGTCTAGGCAGTAGAAAGTAAGTTCTAAATTTTAGGCACTTTCTTAAAACATATGTTCTCCAGAAAAAGATTGCTCAATGACTTCATCCTCCCTTGCGCTACCTTTTGGGGTGTGAGTTCGGCCCAAGACTTAATTTACCACAGTATTAGAGTCAAGTCCGCTGTGGCCCCCAAGAAACTGAACAGTTGTTTGGGAGGGGGGGAATTGGTTCATGAATGTGCATGCACCTGATCGAATAGTGATGGAATTGTCCCACATCGGTGAATGAATGGAATGTTCGGTTCCGTATAATGCTTGGGCCTCCTCCCTTTTAGCTAGCTCCAAGACCTACTTTAACAAATAAAACTTACATAAATACACAACTTGAAGAATGCATATGTCTATGTCGGCTATGTATATTAATAGGAGGGAGAGAGAGTAAGTAATTAAAATAATACTATATTAATAGGGAGAGAAGAATGCTATGTATATGTTATGTATATTAATTAAAAAAGTACAAAAAATCATTCCAACATATACACAGTTATGTATATTAATTTAAAAAAGTACAAAAAATCATATGTATATTAATAGGGAGAGAAGAATGCTATGTATATGTAGGCTATGCTATGTATATTAATAGGGAGAGAAGAATGCTATGTATATGTTGGCTATGTTATGTATATTAATGAATGCTATGTATATTAATGGTTATGTTATGTATATTAATGAATGCTATGTATATGTCGGCTATGCTATGTATATTAATAGGGAGAGAAGAATGCTATGTATATGTTGGCTATGTTATGTATATTAATGAATGCTATGTATATATCGGCTATGTTATGTATATTAATAGGGAGGGCTATGTTATGTATATTAATACGGCTATGTTATGTATATTAATTAAAAAAGTACAAAAAATCATTCCAACATATACACAGTATGCTATGTATATGTCGGCTATGTTATGTATATTAATAGGGAGAGAAGAATGCTATGTATATATCGGCTATGCTATGTATATTAATAGGGAGAGAAGAATGCTATGTATATGTCGGCTATGTTATGTATATTAATAGGGAGAGATGTTATGTATATTAATAGGGAGAGAAGAATGCTATGTATATGTCGGCTATGTTATGTATATTAATAGGGAGAGAGATATGTTATGTATATTAATAGGGAGAGAGAGTAAAATAATTAAAAAGTACAAAAAATCATTCCAACATATACACAGAATGCTATGTATATATCGACTATGTTATGTATATTAATAGGGAGAGAGAGTAAAGTAATTAAAAAAGTGGGAGAGAGTGTATTACTTTCAAAAGGGTTGATATTTATGTTATTTATACATTTAACAATCACTCCCTCCGTCTCATTTTGTGTGACACACTTTCCTTTTTAGTCCGTCCCAGAAAGAATGTCATCATTCCTTATTTGGTAACTATATATAGTCACAATTTCTCTTTTGCCCCTATTGGTCCCACTTAATTTTAAAGATAGTGCTCCTTTTTTTCTTACTTTTCTAAAAAGGACAATTTGGTGAACTTCACAAAGTCTTTACTTTCTTAAACTCCGTGCTCGGTCAAAAGGTGACACATAAAATGAGACGGAGAGAGTATAAACATTACAATTCTCAAAAAAGGTGTGATCAGAAAATATGTTTAATATGCACTAGTAAGTACTTCCTTTGTCCCATTTTATGCGGCGGTGTTTAATTATTGATACAAGATCTAACACACAACACGGATTCAAGAGATCTACAAGATTAACAACAATAGAGAATCAAAGGCCCCACTCGGCTTCTCTATGTTTTCAAGACAACAACAATAATATTCAACAAAGTAGATAGAGAATACAAGATTACAAGGATTATAGTGAATCGAAGAGGCCCCACACGGCTTTACTATGTCAACACATAAACAACAAGATTACAACAACAAGAAGGTTACGGGTACGTTAACAACAACAAGGAACCAGATACAAGATAAATAGTTAGACCAAATGAAGGGACAATCTTAAGAACCCAAGAATTATTACACTCTTGGACCCTTAAACACTATCTGCGACACAAACCTAATTCTACGTTGACACAAGAGGGCCTTTACCTCCTCTAAACACCAACGTTTCAAGCCAATATGCAAACACAAGTGAATCTTCACTTGTCTAGCCCTAGTTTCGGTTGGAGCTCTTAAGAGAGAACTAAAGTGTTGCAAATGTTACAAATCTCAAAATATAATCAACCAATTCAATAAAATCCTAAGTGGTTCTATTTATATTACATTTAGCAAAAGACTTAAAATGACAAAGGTGCCCTTTTAATGAATAAGGCTTCAAGGCCACCCCTTTAGTGCACAAATAGAGGTGGTTTTTGGCTTCTCCTACACTTAAGCTCGGGCCTTCTCTCGGTTGCCTTTAACATACACAAAAAGGGTCCATCTACGAGATCACACTTATATCATCCTCTCCATCTTGAGAGGAGTTTGACCTCAAACTCAAGCAATCTTCATCCGTAAGCTCTCCTCTTCGAATAATCTTTTCTTGGCTCCTCCCAAGGTTAGGATATTCAACCAAGGGTGTCATGAGATCATCAAGCTTTCTCCTTAGGCTTGGATGTCTTCAACCTTCACATAAGAAGAATGGATGCTAGGTAAAGTGCTAGCATCTCGGTTAGTAAGCATCAAAGGGTCTTTGTGGGCAAATCCCACTTCTTGAACTCTCGGCTCCTCCTCTTCTTCATCATCCTCTCCCTCGGTTTCCTCTTTTAAACCATCACTGAGCATGATTCTCCTTGCCATAAACAAGGGTACCATACACTCTCCATCAACCGGCCAAATATCTTCCACGCCTTCATCTATTTCTACCTCGGCTTCTTGCTCTTCATCTTGAGCATTTTTATCAAACTCATTCGATGCAAGCCCCACCTCCTCACCAAGGTAATACAATTTTCCTTCCCTAAGGATTACATTTCTCCGATTTGGTCACTCATTATCCTTGTGCCCCCACCCTTGACATTTAAAACATTGAAATCCTTTAGGACGAGAAGTAGAATTTGGTTTACCTTCGTTTCTCGGATGATACTTTGGGCAGCCTTGGTCTCAGCTTGGATCAGCTTGGCCTCAGGTTTCTGCTCATTGGATGAGTCAATCTTGTCCTTGTGCCAATCCGAGGGTGATTTCCCCTTAAACTTGCTGTTCGCCCTTTCCCGTATCTCCCTCTCAATCTCCAAGGCGGATTGGAAAATGGCGTCAATTGTGTCGAACTTGTGTAAGGTCAATCGTAAAGCAATATCTCTATTCAACCCCACCTTGAATCGTATGATGTCATGACTCACTTGTTTTCCTCTATGATAAGTTTCAAGATGAGTTATTGGAACTCATCGTAGTAAGCCACGACACTTTTGCTTCCTTGCCTCAAGTTATACAACTTGGCAAAGAGCTCTTGATAATATCTTTCGGGTAGGTACCTTTGCCTCATGAGGTACCTCAGCCGAAACCAAGGAGGGGGCTGCCCCTCTACCAACACATTGCCAAAACGCTTAACATACTCCCACCATGTAGTAGCATAATCCTCAAAGTGAGCAATCGCGTAGCAACTCTTCTTCTCTTTGGTAAGATCATTGACTTGGAAGACCCTGTCATATGCGGATTCCCATGCAAGAAACTCTTCGGTATCACTCTCACCCTTGAAGATTGGAAGCCCTATTTTGATGGTATTTAGTCCTACTTCACGGATTTGGTTCCTTTGTTGGTTCCAATGACCAACTCTTCCTTCTTGGCCATGAACCTCCCTTGGATCAACATGTCTACCTCGTACCTCTTTCCCCCTCATGTAACCATCATCAAATGGACCATACCACTCATGTTGGATAGTCTATTTAGGTTAAGTGGAGCTTGTAGTGGCGGGTTTGGATTTGGTGGATAATAAGGTCTTTAGCCAAGTGGAGTTTGGTTTGGAGGGCTCGGGTTGTGGGGTGGAATTTAGGTTCTAAGTTCTTCTTGTTGGACTTGGTGAAGTGGTGGTTATATTGGCCTCTCATGGTCTCGAGTGAGGGAGTATAGTGGATTTTGGTTTGTGAGATTGGAGGGTTGTCTCGGTGGATGGAACATTTGGTGCAAGGCCTCGGGAGTAGTGGTTGGGGAAATGTGTTGAGAGGTGGATGGTCGAATCCTTTGACTTTTCACACGCTCTAATCTCCCACTCATTGATGCCACATCCGTATCTAGTTTCTCAAGACCCACATTCAACTTAGCCACATCTCGGGACATAGTTTCAAGGCGAGCCAAAATGAGATTGATGGCATTACTATCCATTGTTTGAGCATTTGAAGCCTCGGGTTCCATTTTAATGGTATCGGAATTAATACTTCAAGTTACGATCCAACAAGTCACCAAATCAGTCCACTATGTCACACACAACAATACAATACAAAACCTACAGAACAAAACACAAGTTAGTTTAAACAACCTCACTATTCTCTCACTCACGTTGTGGTCTCACACTTGATGTCACAAATGTTTGCAAGTCGACTTGTAGTTGTAGTGAGTTGAAGAGTAAGTCTACTCCTTAGTCGGAATGGATTCTTTGTTGGATGACTGAAGTAAGTAATGTTCGAACTTGAACCAAGAAACACTATGATTATAAAAATGGCAAAAGCACAAAAGAAACGTAGACACAAACAAGGGATGCAAAGGACTAATTGACAATCTAGTAGGAGTTTACTAGTTTGTTAATTAGTTCTATGATCAACTAATGAAACCAAGAATCAACAATTAGAAACTAGAAAAATTCAAATTTGAGTTTAATTATTGACATGAACAGTAGCAAGTGGTGACGTGACAACATGTAATTTGTCTCGGTCCCACAAACTAAGTCACAAATTTGAAATTCTCAACCTTCACACAATTTAGAATGAAAGGCAATTGGTTTTGGAGGGAAAGTATAAGTTTTGAGTCTTTTGTAAATTTATTCTCAAAAGGATGATCTTGAATTGTACTAGTTCTACCAAACAAGGCTCCTTGATTTAAGAATAGTAGTTGAAAAAGTCTATGAAGTCAAACTTTAAAACTTTTATCTTCACCTTTTTGAATCAAGTTTGCACTTTATGTAGTTTAAGTTATAATACTAGGTGAAGAATAAGATGAACACAATAACAATCTTCATGAACATAACAACAACACCAATCGGCCACCAATCTTCAACAACAAGGTTCAACACATGGCCAACTTCAATTCACCATAACAATAGTCAATATTACAAGCTCAACTTTAGATTTGGACACTTTTGTGTTGATGAGAAAGGAACAAACACAAGAAACAAACTAAGCAATTAAAAGCTTTTGTAGATCTACAACCAATTTCGACCAAGACAACAACACAACACCATTTTCTCGGCCAAGAACAATATGGACAGATTTTTCCTTTTTTTTTTGGAATTTTTAGATTTCAACAATTCTTTTTTTTATTTTTTATTTTTCAACTACCAAGCCCAAAATTGATTTTGTTGGAAAAAAATTAACCACAATCTTTGATACCAAATGATACAAGATCGAACACACAACACGGATTCAAGAGATCTACAAGATCAACAACAATAGAGAATCAAAGGCCCCACTCAGCTTCTCTATGTTTTCAAGACAATAACAACAATATTCAATAAAGTAGATGGAGAATACAAGATTACACGGACTACAGTTAATCGAAGAGGCCCCACACGACTTCACTATGTCAACACATAAACAACAAGATTATAACAACAAGAAGGTTACGGGTACATTAACAACAACAAGGAACCACAGATTCAACAAGATACAAGATAAATAGTTAGACCAAATGAAGGGACAATCTTAAGAACCCAAGAATTATTACACTCTTGGACCCTTAAACACTATCCGCGACACAAACCTAACTCTTCGTTGACACAAGAGGGCTTTTACCTCCTCTAAACACCAACGTTTCAAGCCAATATGCAAACACAAGTGAATCTTTACTTGTCTAGCCTAGTTTCGGTTGGAGCTCTTGAGAGAGAACTAAAGTGTTGCAAATGTTACAAATCTCAAAATATGATCAACTAATTAAATAAAACCCTAAGTGGTTCTATTTATATTACATTCCCAAAAAGACTTAAAATGACAAAGGTGCCCTTTTAATGAATAAGGCTTCAAGGCCACCCCTTTAGTGCACACATAGGGGTAGTTTTTGGCTTCTCCCACACTTAACCTCGGGCCTTCTCTCGGTTGCCTTTAACATACACAAAAAGGGTCCATCTATGAGACCACACTTGTATAAATTAGGTAGAAAGTTAAGAAGGAAGACTAAAACTTATGGTCTAATCATAGAAATTTATGTAGCTATAAATCCTTAAGGGTAAAATAAAAAATTTAATGTTAAATCGTTTCGGAATAAGGAAGTGTAACATTGTATGTGGACAGACTAAAAAGGAGGGGAACATGTGAAGATGATACAAAATATTTACTTTCTGCTACCTCTGCATGTGAACATAATGTTGCCTCCATTTCAATTTGTTTGTCTTAGTTTGACTTGGCACGAAGCTTAAGAAAGTAAAGACTTTCGAATGTTATATGGTCTTAAATTAAAGATGTGTGTAATGTATCAAATGTACCAAAATGCCCTTTGAATCTTGTGGTAGTAAATATGCTAAGTAGGATGTTAGGGGTAAAGAATTACTAAATATAGAAAGTGGCGGTCTTGTTTAGACGGACTAAAAAGGAAACTAAGAAAAACAAATTGAAATGTTGGAGTATATGTTCTGGTGTTTTTCTTAATGAAGGTAACAACAAAAAATGTGTGCTTTTATGGTGTTCTTTGTGCGTTCGAGACTCAAAGAAATGTGTGCACCTAGTTGGAATACTATAGCTCTACTGTAATATGATTGTTTTCAAGCGATGGAGAATCCAGAATTTAGAGGTTACGGGTGTCAATGTCATTGCATTTCAAACATAACTATTACCAGTGATACCTCGTAATTACTAATCTGGGTGCCATGGTTTATCATACATTCAATTTCTTTGATACATACATAGAATTTATGATTTTTATCCGAGGTTTGTGAGTGTTATGGCACCCCCTCCTCCCTTAGTAGATCCGTCCCTGACTGCATGCGTTAACTATACATATCATGGAAGAAATACAATTTATCTATTGAGAACCTTTTATTCAGGATTCATATGAATGCATTGCATACACCTTTTGTCACACGAAGGAGAGGAAGAACAGAAAAATAACAAGCTGAAACAACAACAAAATGGAGCTGTAAATTGCTGCCAGAAAGCAAACTATAGAGAAAAAGAACTGAAACTTGTTTTAATACTCTTATGTTTATCTTAATTGACCATTGCATAGACTACACACACATATATATAGTGTGTGTGTAAGGATTACAAACCACTATTTGATTCATAGTATATGAAAGAAGTGTGAATGGAAAAATGAAGAATAAAATGGTGGAGGGGAAGGAGACACTAAAATGGAAAGTGTACTCCCAAATTAGAAAGTTTACTCTTTCTCCCACATTGGTAGAAGAAGAGAACTTGAAAGTGTTTATAATCAAGAACACTTACTTGACATGGCAAGTGAGGCAAGAAATAATAGATGCCTCGCGCCGTCGCCGTCGTCGCTCGCTTGGCTCGGCTCGGATTCGGATCGATCGATGAGATCTATCTTTTTGGACAAACTTTATTTGAATTCCGAGAATGCCAAGGAAAAATGCAGTAAAATTTTTCTTAAGTGTTTCGGACCTCCATTTATATTTCAAGTGAACTGATGTATTGTTGTCGAACTGGTGCTTCAGAAATGATACATTGTTCTGCACTGAGGCTACAGAAGGTTGCAATGGTTCAAAATGATGCTTCAGAAGGATGTAATCCTTCAATGAAATGACACACTGATTCATAAAATGAGATGACTGTTCAGGAAAAGATACAATCTTTGATAAATAGACATGAACTTATAGCAAAGGTGTAATGAAGTGAACCATTGATTCTTTTCAGAAGAGGAATGTTATGGCTATATAAACCTGCTTTCATCCACAGGTTTTGATACAAAAATTTTCAGAATACAAAATACTTCCTTTCTTACAAATTACTCTATGTGATCAATCAAAACGTTCTGTGCGTTCGAAGATATTTCAATTGTTTGAGGTACCGTTACAATTGGTCTGTTTAGCCATTTTATCCTGGGAGGAAAAATTTCACAACCTCAGGTGCAGTGAGGGGAATTATTTCCTTAAGGAAACTCCGTGAATTCGGATGACTTGGCTATTTTCTGTTTCATCTTAATTTCCGAAAGAATAAAATACACCTCTTGGAAAGGTCATTTTGATCTTGTGTTGAAGGTATTTGATATACTTCATTTTGTTCTTGTTTATGCTTGAACTCTAGTTGAAGTTATTGTTCTTCATATACTGATTCTGTGTACCCAAAGTACAAACGAAAATAACAATCTTAAGAAAATAATTAATTTTACAGAATCTGTATAACTTATTTTTGGAGATTAAAGCTTTAAGCTTTCTACTCCGCTTGAATTTAACTAGTGATTAGAAGACATAAAATCTTCATCAAAAGTTAAAGTTCACCCAGTTGATGATTTAAAGTTATAAAAACTTTATCGTTAATTAGAAACAAGAAGAAAAGTTGAAAAGTTATTTAACTTTATAAGTAGTATTCTGAAAATATTAAATTTTTTTATCTTGTGTTGACAGGAAAGATGACTAACGAAAGTCAAATGATGGATACAACAACGTCTGTGGGGGAAACTAATATTGCCACATCAAGTCGCACAAATGCTTCCCCAACAATGGTACCGGCGGAGAAGCCCAAAAATTTTTTGGGGATTGACTTCAAGCGGTGGCAGCAAAAGATGTTCTTTTACCTCACCACTTTATGTCTGCAATGGTTCACTAGTGAAGATGCTCCCGAGGTTCCCGCTTCATTATTGTAGAAGTTTGGAAACATTCGGACTTACTTTGCAGGAAATATGCTGAGTGGTCTCTAAGATGACCTCTACAATATTTATAGTGGAACCAAGACATCAAAGGAACTGTGGGGGGACTTGAATGAAAATATAAGACGGAGGATGCCGAAATTTGCCGGAATTAAGAAATTCCTTATTGCACGGTTCCTGAACTTCAAAATGATAGATAACAAATTTGTTGTCTCTCAATTACAGGAGTTGCAAGTCATCATACATGATCTCCTAGCAAAGGTATATCTTTGAAAAATACCTTAGTTGAACAAATTAAAAATATTTTTAATACTCACATAAACTGTTTTATAGGTTTAATTGTGAATGATGCTTTCCAAGTAGCAGCGATAGTTGAGAAGCTACCACCTTTATGGAAAGACTTCAAGAACTACTTAAAGCATAAACACAAGGAGATGACTGTTGACGATCTTATTGTCCGACTTCGTATTGAAGAAGATAATAAAGCTGCCGAAAGAAGGTCAAAGGAGAATTCTACAATTAATGGAGCACATATTGTAGAAGATGACCAAAACAATTCCAAGAAAAGGAAGAAAGCTGAACAAGGAAGCAATCAACCCAAGAAAAAGTTCAAGGGAAAATGCTTCAACTGTGGCAAGATTGGCCACAAGTCCACATATTGTCGTTCCCCAAAGAAAGGCAAGAAGAAAGATCAAGCAAATATGATTGAATCCAATAAATAATGCGATGATCTGAGTGCTATGTTCTCAGAATGCAACTTGACGGAGAATCCTCGCGAATGGTGGATGGATTCTGGTGCCACCCGCCATGTATGTGCCAACAAGGAGTTGTTTTCGTCATTCGCTCCGGCTCAAGTAGAAGAAATGATCTACATGGCTAACTCCGCTACGGCTAAGGTAGAAGGAATAGGAAAAATTTGCTTAAAGATGACTTTTGGAAAGGACTTGATACTTAGCAATATTGTGTATGTTCCGGAGTTATGTAGGAATTTAATTTATGTTTCACTTCTAGACAAGAACGGATTCAAATGTGTAATCGTTTCTAAAAAAATTGTAATTAGCAAAGGAGAAATGTATGTAGGAAAATGCTATCTGACCGAAGGCCTTTATAAGATGAATGTAATGACTGTTGAAATAAATAAAAGTTTGAATTCTTGTTATTTTCTTGAGTCTTATGATTTATGGCATGAACGTTTAGGCCATGTTAATTACAAAACATTACGAAAACTAATTAACTTAGAAGTTTTGCTAAACTTTGAGTGTAATAAATCAAAGTGTCAACGTGTGTGGAATCGAAGTATGCAAAGCATCCTTATAAGTCCATTGAAAGGAATTCCAATTCCTTAGACTTAATACACACTGACATTTGTGATATGAAGTCAACACCATCACGTGGTGGGAAAAAGTATTTCATAACTTTATTGATGATTGCACTAGATATTGTTATGTCTACTTGCTAAATAGTAAGGATGAAGCAATAGATGTGTTTAGGCAATATAAAACTGAAGTTGAAAATCAGTTAGACAAAAAGATCAAAATAATAAGAAGTGATAGGGGCGGAGAATATGAATCTTCTTTTGCGAAAATATGTGTAGAGAATGGAATAATCCATCAAACTACGGCCCCATATTCACCTCAATCTAATGGAATTGCGGAAAGGAAAAACCAAACTTTGAAGGAAATGATGAATGCCTTACTTATAAGTTCTGGTTTACCGCAAAACTTATGGGGGGAGGCTATTCTTATGGTCAATCGTATACTCAACAGAGTTCCCCATAGTAAGACACAATCAATTTCTTACGAAAAATGGAAAGGAAGGAAACCCAACTTGAAATATTTCAAGGTGTGGGGGTGTCTAGCGAAGGTTCAAGTTCCTATACCTAAAAGGGTTAAGATAGGACCTAAAACGGTGGACTGTGTGTTCATAGGATATGCTAAAAGTAGTAAACCATGTCAATTTTTGGTTCATAAATTCGAACATCCTAATATTAATGAAAATACGGTAATTAAATCAGATAATGCTGAATTCTTTGAAAACATTTACCCGTATAAACTTAGACGTAAATAGTCTAGTAGAGGATCTAAACGACCTCGTGATGAACCAATTGAGAATGAGCATAATGAAGAAAATCCAAGACGTAGTACACGTCAAAGAACGTCTACTTCATTTGGATCGAATTTTGTGACATTTCTTTTGGAAAATGAGCCTCAAACATTTAAGGAAGCGATGGTATTTTCCGATTCATCCTTTTGGAAAGAGGCATTAAATAGTGAGATAAATTCAATCTTAAGCAACCATACATGGGAATTGGTTGACCTTCCTCCCGGAAATAAAACTTTAGGTTCTAAATGGATCTTCAAAAGAAAGGTGAAAACGGATGGTACTATTGACAAATACAAGGCAAGACTTGTAGTAAAAGGCTTCAAACAAAAAGAAGGACTTGATTACTTCGATACATACTCGCCAGTAACAAAGATAACATCGATTCGAATGTTAATTGCCTTGGCTGCGGTATATGGTCTTGAAATCCATCAAATGGATGTGAAAACTGCTTTTCTAAATGGAGAATTGGAGGAAGAAATTTACATAGAACAACCTGAGGGTTTTGTGATTCCGGGAAAGGAGAATAAGGTGCGTAGACTTATTAAGTCATTGTATGAACCAAAGCAAGCACCTAAACAATGGCATACGAAGTTTGACCAAACCATGTTGGCAAACGGATTCAAAATAAATGAATGTGATAAATGTGTTTATATTAAAAACACTCCAAATCACCAAGTCATTGTATGTTTATATGTGGATAATATGTTGATCATCAGTAGATACATTTACGACATAAATGCGACAAAATGAATGCTCGAGAGCAAGTTTGATATGAAAGACCTTGAAGTTGCAGATGTGATCTTAGGTATAAGAATCCATCAAACTCCACAAGGATTGGCATTGCCACAGTCTCATTATATCGAAAAGGTACTTGACAAGTTTAAGCATATGGAATTCGGTATTGCCAAGACTCCATTGGATGCGAGCTTTGCACTTCGAAAGAATGAAGGTGAAAGTGACTCGCAATTGGAGTACGCAAGAGTATTAGGATGTTTAATGTATATAATGAACTGTACACGACCAGACATAGCATGCGCTATCAATAAATTGAGTTGGTACACGAGTAATCCCAACAAAACTCATTGGATGGCAATGAAAAGAGTTTTGGAGTATCTTAAATACACTCAAAACTGTGCTTTGCATTATGATAAATATCCTGCGGTACTTGAAGGATATAGTGATCCGAATTGGATCACCGGATTGAACAAAGTAAAATCCACAAGTGGATATGTATTTACTATCAGTGGAGGAACAGTTTCTTGGAAATCATCCAAATAGACTTGTATCGCTCGCTCTATAATGGAATCTGAATTTATCGCATTAGATAAAGCCGGTGAAGAGGCAGAATAACTCTAAAATTTCTTGGAAGATATTCCGTATTGGCCCAAGCCAATGGCACCAGTATGTATACACTGTGATAGCCAAGCGGAAATAGGTAGGGCAAGGAGCATGATGTACAACGATAAATCTCGTCACATACGACAGAGACATAATACCGTTAGGGAACTTCTCTCTAGTGGAATTATCACTATTGACTAGGTAAAGTCAAAGAATAATATGTCAGATCCACTTACAAAAGGACTATCTAGAGAAGAAGTGGAAAGAACATCCAAGGGAATGGGTTTAAGGCCTAGGACGAGTCAGCATGATGGTAACTCTACCTAGCAGACTGGAGATCCCAAGAGCTAGGTTCAAGGGGATCAAACAAAGTTGTGTCTGACAGGTTCAACATTGTCAATTACCCAACCCATTCTCATGATGTAGACAATGTATAGTAAACTAGGATAAGACTTAAGGTGAAAAGTCTTTTAATGATTATCTAAATTTGGCAGATTTGACCAAACAGTTTAATCTACAGGATTGAACGTTTAGAAATCACCCATGTGAGGGTGAAGTGGAAGCCGCTTCAAAGAGAATGTTAGTAAAGGCCTATTCTCTAAGCTCTCATGAAACTGAGACGTGTTCATGGTTGAAAAGAACAAAACCGTGAGAACCATAAATGTTAACAGGCTGGTTGTGTGACATGTATTGTCTAGGTGTACATTAAAGCTAGATGGTTCAAAGATATCAAATCTACCGATTAACCGAGTGCATTCAATGCATGTTTACTATAAAAAGTTTAAAGAGAAACCCACTTATCCAGATGCAATCAGTTTTTGCTTGATAATCACATACTTATACATAAAATTTTTACAAAAAATAGCCATTCCTCATTCATGTGGGGGATTGTTGGGTTTATAGTATATGAAAGAAGTGTGAATGAAAAAATGAAGAATAAAATAATGGAGAGGAAGGAGACACAAAAATAGAAAGTGGACTCCCAAATTAGAAATTTACTCTTTCTCCCACATTGGTGGAAGAAGAGAACTTGAAATTGTTTATAATCAAGAACACTTATTCGACATGGAAAGTGAGGCAAGAAATAATAGATGCCTCGCGCCGTCGTCGTCGTCGCTCGCTCGGCTTGGCTTCAGCTTCGGATTTAGATTTGGATTTAGATTTGTCAAATGATCGATCGATAAGATCTATCTTTTTGGATAAACTTTATTTGAATTCTGAAGAATGCTAAGGAAAAATGTAGTAAAATTTTTCTGCAGTGTTTTGGACATCCATTTATATATACATGCAGTAATAGTTGCACTGTTTCAAGTGAACTGATGTTGATGCATTATTGTCAAACTGGTGCTTCAGAAATGATACATTGTTCTGAACTGAGGCTACAGAAGGTTGCCATGGTTCAAAATGATACTTCAGAAGGATGTAATCCTTCAATGAAGTGACACACTAATTCATAAAATGAAATGACTGTTCAGGAAAAGATGCAATCTTTGATGAATAGACATGAACTTGAAGCAAAGGTGTAACCTTTGGAGTGAATCATTGCTTTTTTTCAGAAGAGACATATTATGGCTATATAAACCTGCTTTCATCCATAGGTTTTGATATGAAATTTTTC
The DNA here is from genome assembly GCA_030864225.1 of Capsicum baccatum var. pendulum. NCBI lineage: Eukaryota > Viridiplantae > Streptophyta > Magnoliopsida > Solanales > Solanaceae > Capsicum > Capsicum baccatum. The sequence continues at coordinate 272,378,613 of CM061550.1, forward strand.
AGAAAACAAAATATTTCCTGTCTTATAAATTACTCTGTGTGATCAATTAAAATGTTCTGTGCGTTCGAAGATATTCCAATTGTTTGAGGTACCTCTACAATTGGTCTATTTGACCATTTTATCCTGGGAAGAAAAATTTCACAACTTTGGGTACAGTGAGGGGAATTATTTCCTGAAGGAATCTCTGTGAATTCAGACGCTTGGCTATTTTCTGTTTTATCTTAATTTCTGAAAGAATAAAATACACCTCTTGGAAAGGTCATTTTGATCTTGTGTTGAGGGTATTTGATATACTTCATTGTGTTCTTGTTTATACTTGAACTCTAGTTGAAGTTATTGTTCTGCATATACTGATTCTGTGTACCCGAAGTACAAACAAAAATAACAACCACAAAACAAGCAAAAATATCTACTTACTAGGAGTTTCTAGACAAATTTGAAAATATCTTCTAACTAGGAGTTTCTAGACAAATCCGAAAATATCTACTAACTAGGAGTTTGTAGACAAATCTTAATTTCCTAACACTCCTCCTTAAGATTTTTCATTGAAACTCCCTGCAACGTCCTTTGGAACTCAAACTTGTTGGTGGGAAGAGCCTTGGTTAGAATATCGGCTTATTGTTATTCACTTCTGCAATGCACCACCTTAACTTCGCCATTCTTCTCGCCATCTCGAAAAGCATGAAATCTGATTTGATATACTTCGTCCTTCCATATTGCACTAGATTTTCAGCCATAGCAATGGCTGATTTGTTGTCCACATAGATCACTATTAGTTCTTCTAGCAAAAGATCCAATTCAAACAAGATTTTCCTCAACCAAATTTCTTGATTTATAGCAGATGCAGCAGCATCCACATACTCGGCTTCAGTTGAAGATTGAGCTACGATATCCTGTTTCTTTGTGCTCTAAGAAAAAATGCCTAAACCAAATGAAAAAGAGTAACGAGGTATGCTTTTGTAATCGTCCAAACATCCACCCCAATCACTATTTGAATAGCCAATAAGATCTCCATTCTCCACACTTCTGTACCAAATGCCATAATCAGTTGTCCCTCTAATGTACCTTAACACCCTTTTAGCAGCTCCAAAATGCTTGGTGCTAGGACATTGCATATATCGGGACAGTAGACTATCAACAAATATCATATATGGCCTGGTAGCAATCAGATATAACAAGCTTCCAATAAGACTCCTATAAAGTTTTGAATCTACACGCTCTTCTCCACCATCCTTCATTAACTTTTCATTCACAACAAGTGGATTTGCAACAGGTTTGTACTTATCAAGTTTGAATCTTTTCAAGAGATTCAAGGCATACCTCTTTTGGGATAAGAAAACTCCTTCAGAAGATTGAAAAATCTCCATTCCCAAGAAGAACTTCATCTGTCCTAGATCAGACATTTCAAAAACTTTTACCATTGCATTTTTAATTTCTTGAACCGCAAGAGAATATTCACCTGTGATCATCAAATCATCAACATAAATGGATATCACAATCAACCTATCAGCTTACCTTTTGAAGTATAAAGTAGGCTCATTTAGGCTTCTGTTGAAGCCTTGAGACAACAAATAAGTATCCATCCTACTATACCAAGCTCTCGGAACTTGTTTAAGGCCATAGAGAGACTTTTTAAGCTTGTACACCTTGTCTTCTTCACCTGCAACTATAAAACCTTTAGGTTGTTCAACATAAATATCTTATTCAAGAAATCTATTTAGAAATGCAGATTTGACATCTAAATGGTAGATTTATCACTTGTATTGTGCTGCAAGAACGAATAGAAATATTACTGTCTCATGCCTCGCGACAGGAGCAAACGTATCTCCAAAGTTAAATTTAGGCTGCTGGGAATAGATTTTAACTACAAGTCTAGATTTATGTTTAAAGATGGAGCCATCTGGATTGAACTTCGTTCTATAAACCCATTTGACAACGATGACGTTCTTTTGGTTGGGCCTATCAACCAACTGTAACACCCCATACTTAATTACGTGCATTAGCCATGGTTATATGTGTTGGAGTATATGTATTGATCCTAAGTTAGGTATATATGATTTTAAGTATGAGTATTGATTATTTTGAGATGGTTTCAAGTGTATAGTTTGATTATATGTGTATGGGAATTGACTTTATTTATACTGGAATTTACCCGTCGATGGTTCCATACGAAGTTTATTGAATAAGCTTTCCAACGACATAAAGATTTCCAAAAACGGATAAGCTTTGGATATAATCGAGCACGTTCGAAACTATAAAACGGTGGCCGGGATATGTGAACAGTAAATGTGCAGGAAAATTTCCTGCACTCAAACTACTGAGGCCTGCCAGTTTTTTGGGTCGACTTTGAACGATCATAACTCCCTCAATATAATGAACTGGGAGAGATGCAACCTATCAAAATAAATATCTTTGAGTTTTATTTCCAATGCAATTGGTTTCATCCAAATCCAACATCTGAGTAAGGAGTTATACTCATTTTACTTCAGCCTCTCAAAACAGTTTTTTAGGGTCAATTTCAAACGATCATAACTCCTTGTACAGGACGAACTGGGTGTCCTACTTTATATGAACTGAAATACCTTTGAATTATATATCCAACTATACAAATTTCACCCAAATCCGATATCGGAGCAAAGCGTTATGGCCGATTTACTTTAGCCTGTCAAAATAGTCCACCATGGACAGATTTGGATTTACTTAAATTTTTAAGGTCAATATGGTCATTTTCCATCACCTCATGGACGAAAATTGGTCATTATATACATAAAATTAGCCTCATATCCATCATTCATCATCCAATTATTGAAAATAAGAAACCCTAGCCTAATTTCAACACCAATTATCTTGTGATTCAACCGTAGAAAATCCAAATTGATTCCGTAGTTGTGTTCACCGTCTCAAGGGCTTCGAGAAACACCTCTTATTTGTGCCAACAGGACTTCGAAATCAAAGGGGCCATTTTATGGTAAGGATGTAAATTATGTTGGTGTTATTTATATGGATATGTATATATATGCATGTGAGCATAAGAAGTATGTTATTTGATTGTTGTTGAAAGATGATTGGAAATGATGTTGGATTATTCTTGTGCATGGTTGGATTATGTTGAATTGTGAAGGAATTTGGTGTGATGATGTGGTATTGAAATGATGGCTATATATATATATATACACACATAAACCTATTGTTCAAGTTGGTTTTTGGAATGTATGAAATATTGGTTGTATGGAATTACGGAAGAGAATTGTGGTGTTGGGTTGCTTATACTAGATGCCAAACATTTCATTGTAGATAAGTGATTTGTCAAGGCGGGAAGTTGTGTTGAATTGGTATCCGAATCTACAACGAGGTATGTAAAGCATACTCTAACGATGTTCTTTGGCATGAAAACACCAATGTTCCGTCAAGTAAGATTCCGAGATTGTCCAAAAACATGTATTGTTCTACATTACCAACGAAGTTGTTTCCATTCTATAAAGTGTCAAAATGTTTCATTGATATACCAAAAGGCTCCTATTTCATTATTGTGATATTGATGATTCTGAAACACATTGTTGATGTACCAATGAGTCTTTATGACATTTTTATTGTATAGAAGGTCTATTACTTGATTCCTATTGATGTATCATTGTTCCAAAGGTACTATATTGGCTTGAACACTAATGTAATAATCTCAAAAGCTTTTGAACTAAGTTATTGGAAAGATCTCTTATGTGTGTTACTTGATATACGTGTGGGAGGTATCCTAGGGGAATAAGCCTAGCATGGGTCGATCCCTATTTATGTGTTTATGGGTGGTATCCCAGGGGCATAAGCCTAGCATGGGTCGATCCCAGTTGATATGTACTGGGGACAGCCTAATGGTCATAGTACGATATAGTATTGATTATTGTTAGGTGGTTGGACGTTTGGGAGGAGGAGGTAATGGCGATTGATAATTGTAAAGAATGAAATGAACGAATGTATACCGTTCCACAAATGTGTTTGAATTCAAGAACCCAATTCAGATTAATGATAATGTGCATGATCCTAAAAGTGTTTATGAAGTGTGGTTCACTTCTATTATGATTTATTCACTTGCGTCTGATTTTCTTGATCCCCCATATCACATATGATTATTTACAGCTTTACATACTCAGTACATATTTCGTACTGACGTCCCTCACGGGGGACTTGCATTTCACGCTGCAGGCACAGGTGCTTCAGCTCACTCACAGCATAGATAGGAGCCAGGTCGTACAGCTATTGTTGGTGAGCTCCAATTTGCTTCGGAGCTTTCCGAGTCGGTTCCTTATGTTTTGTTATTGTACAGGAGTCATGTGTGGGCGGGGGTTTGTCCCGACCCTAGTTATGTCATGTATATATCCTAGAGGCTTTGTAGACATAAGAAAGGATAAAGTCATGGGAGTTTATATAGTGATGTTATATTTGTATATGTGGTGGCCCCGACGGCCAAGTATTATATATATATATATTTGTGCGTGTTGTGCTGATACAGGGAATTAGACCCTTCTTTATGTAACGAAGTGCTGCCTAAATTTTTGGCGACATGTAAGTGAAAGTACAGGTATTTGAACGGGTTCTCCTGGGCCTTCTCAACTTCGGGTGCCAGTCCGGCCCGATAGGATTTTGGGGCGTGACAAAAGTGGTATCAGAGAGGTTCGTCCTAGTGAGTCTACAAAGCCGTGTCTATGTAGAGTCTTGTTTATCGGTGTGTTGTGCACCACATCTATAAACAGGAGGCTATGGACATTTAGGAATTGTTTCTTTTCTTAATGTCTTAGATCGTTCGATAGAGCTTATATTGTATATGAAGTCATAGTTGACCACTGAATCAGTTTGTTTCTCTTATTATAGTAATGATGCCGATTACCAGAAGCAAAAATACCGGTAAGAAAGTAGATGTGGCTGCCGGAGAGGGGACTAGTAAGTCACCCACTCTACCAACTAATCAAAGTGAGGCTCCAGCTGAGCATGCATCAGAAACTTCCCTCAGTCCGGAAGAAATAAGGGGGAGGAGAACTATATCCCCAGAGCCACCTATTAATGTTGTTGATCAAGATCTTAGTAATGCAGTGCAACTTTTGACTCGTATAGTTGCTGGGCAAGTCCAAGGGCAAGCTATTCCTGCCGTGGGTTCTAGCGGTACTGATAGGGCGGCTAGTCTTCGGACGCAAGATTTTCTTAAGATGGATCCGCCTACTTTTACTGGATCCGATCTTAATGAAGATCCGCAGGACTTTATTGATCAGATCCAAAGGGCCCTAGAGGTGATGCATGTATCGGGCAGAGAGACAGTGGAGTTAGCCGCGTATAGATTCAAAGGTGAGGCTATCTATTGGTATGAAGACTGGAAACGGTCAAGGGGCATTGATTCACCCCCAGCTACTTGGAAAGAGTTCAAAGAGGCATTTATTGATCATTATCTTCCATATAAGACTCGTCAGGCCCGTGCGGATCAGTTCTTAAATCTTCGACAGGGTCATACAAGTGTGAGGGAGTATAGTCTTCGATTTAATTCCTTGTCCAGATATCTCCTAATGTTATAGATACTATGGATGACAGAGTTCATCGGTATGTGAATGGATTGGATCCGTATTTGGTTAGGGATTGTACTATTGCTGCACTGAATAAAGACATGGATATAGCTAGGATCCAAGCATTTGCATAGAAAATGGAAGATCAGAGGCAAAGAAAATGAACACAAGAATTTGAAAGCGGATCTTCTAAGAGGTCCAGATCTACAGGGCAGTTTATGGCGCCACAGGGAGGTTTTAGACCTCAATTTTATGCTAGACCACCTAGGCCATTATTTTCTTATTCTGCAGCTAGTGCTTCACCACAGCATCAGGGGTTCAGAGGCAGTCAATTTGGGCAAAGAAGTGAGGGTCATAGTTCGCGATCTGTGGGTTATCATGGGCAAGGGAATATGAGCCAATCGAGACCTCCTCAAGAGCCATGCAACAAATGTGGAAGGCATCATATGGGCGTATGTCGAATGGGAACAAATTTTTGTTTTTGGTGCAGTATGACGGGGCATATGATGAGAGAATGCCCACGAAGAGGCGCAGGTGGCATAGCACGACCTTCGGGATCAGCTGTTGCATCATCGTCACCGGTATCTTATTCTGGTAGGGGTGCACAACCTGCGGGTCACGCTAGAAATGAAAAAAGAGTCGCCAGTTCCAGCGGGACTCAGAATCGCACTTATGCTTTAGCGGATCGACAGAATCTAGAGGCTTCCCCAGATGTGGTTACGGGTACATTGTCCATATTTTTATTTGATGTATATGCTCTAATTGATCCCGGTTCTACATTATCATATGTAACTCCTTTGGTTGCTGGAAGGTTCAAAAGAACCCCTGAATTGTTAGATAAGCCGTTGGAAGTGTCTACCCCGGTTGGGGAATCTATTATTGCTAGAAGAGTTTATAAAGATTGTGTAGTAACTGTGTGTGGTCGAGACACGATGGCCAATCTCGTGGAACTATAAATGGTAGATTTTGATGTTATAATGGGTATGGATTGGTTGGCGTCTTGTTATGCCAAAATTGACTGTTGCACGAAAAAGATGTATTTGCATTTTCCTAATGAAGCAGTTATTGAATGGCAAGGTAAGATTGGCGCACCAAGAGGTAGATTTATTTCTTATTTCAAAGCGAGAAAAATGATTTCCAAGGGCTACATAGGTCATTTAGTTAAAGTAAAGGATACGGAGTCGGAATCACCAGTCTTCACACGGTACCAGTGGTAAATGAATTTCCTGATGTATTCCCTGAAGATCTTCCAGGTTTGCCTCCTGAACGAGAAGTAGAGTTTGGTATTGATATAATACCAGGCACCCAACCAATCTCCATTCCTTCGTATAGAATGGCCCCAACAGAATTACGAGAATTGAAAGAGCAATTGAAAGATTTGCTAGCGAAGGGATTCATAAGGCCTAGTATGTCCCCCTGGGGAGCACCAGTGTTATTTGTGCGCAAAAAGGATGGCTCGCTGAGGATGTGTATTGATTATCGGCAATTAAATAAGGTGACTATTAAGAATAAATATCCTCTCCCAAGAATTGATGATTTATTTGATCAGTTACAGGGCACCAAGTGCTTTTCTAAGATTGATTTGAGGTCAGGTTACCACCAAGTGAGGGTCAAAGAGAAGGATATACCCAAGACAGCTTTCCGAACACGGTATGGTCATTACGAGTTTCTTGTTATGTCATTTGGGCTAACAAATGCACCTGCAGCTTTTATGAATTTGATGAATAGGATGTTTAAGCCATTCCTGGATGTATTTGTGATAGTTTTTATAGATGATATTCTAGTTTATTCTAGATCAGAAGAGGACCATGCCAATCACTTACGACAGGCATTGCAGACTCTTCGTGATTGTAAGCTTTATGCAAAGTTCTCTAAATGTGAGTTTTGGTTAAAGTCGGTGGCATTTTTGGGTCATATTGTATCTAGTGAAGGGATAAAGGTTGATGCTCAAAAGATAGAAGCTGTGAAGAACTGGCCAAGGCCCACAACGCCTACGGAGATTCATAGTTTTCTCGGGTTGGCCGGTTATTATAGAAGGTTTGTTAAAGATTTTTCTTCCATTTCAGCACCCTTAACCAAGCTAACGCATAAAGCATCCAAGTTCTAATGGAATGATGCGTGTGAGGAGAGTTTCCAAGAATTGAAGAATAAGTTGACTTCTACACCTGTGTTGGTACTTCCAGAAGGTACAAAAGGGTATATAGTGTATTGTGATGCTTCGAGAATTGGTTTAGGATGTGTATTAATGCAGCATGGTAAGGTGATAGCATATGCCTCAAGGCAATTGAGGCCACATGAGAAAAATTACCCCACACATTATCTTGAGCTGGCAGCGGTTATCTTTGCTTTAAAAATATGGTGCCACTATTTATATGGGGTTCATGTTGATATATATACTGATCACAAGAGCTTACAATATATTTTCAGTCAGAAGGATCTAAATCTGAGGCAGCGAAGGTGGATGGAACTATTAAAAGATTATGATGTTGATATTTTGTATCATCCAGGGAAAGCGAATATAGTAGCTGATGCGTTGAGTCGTAAGGATATGATGGCACCTATAGAAAGGCAAGGGATGATTAAAGATCTTCATCAATTAGCTAGTCTAGGAGTTCATCTTCTCGAAACTCCAAACGAGGAGCTTATTGTGCATAATGCCACGAAATCCTTATTAGTTGCTGAGGTGAAAGAGAAGCAAGATGCAGATCCTATTTTATTACAGCTTAAGGAGAACGTTCAAAGTGATGCGACCAAGGCATTTGAGCTTACGCGAGAAGGAGTACTTCAGTGCCAAAACCGATTGTGTGTGCCGGATGTAGACGGGCTAAGAAAGAAGATTATGACAGAGGCACATTTTTCAAGGTATTCCATTCATCATGGATCAACTAAAATGTATCAAGATTTGAAGGATGTATATTGGTGGAATGACATGAAAAGGAACATCGCAGAATTTGTAGCTGAATGTCCAAATTTCCAATGAGTTAAAGTGGAACATCAAAAGCCCGGAGGCTATATGCAATGCATAGATCTTCCAATTTGGAAGTGGGACATGATCAACATGGATTTTGTTATAGGTTTGCCTCGTACAGCTCGAAAATTTGATTCTATATGGGTGATTGTGGATAGGCTTACTAAATCCGCACATTTCTTACCCGTTAAGACCACTTACACAGTTGAAGAATATTCGAAGCTGTATGTTAAAGAGATAGTCCGATTACATGGAGTGCCAACTTCTATTATATCGGATCGGGGAAGTCTTTCCAACGGAGTTTGGGAACACAAGTGAATCTGAGTACAACTTTTCACCCTCAGACGGATGGACAAGCAGAGCGCATCATTCAAACACTTGAAGATATGCTACGAGCATGTGTTATAGATTTTAAAGGCAGCTGGGATGATCATTTACCTCTTATTGAGTTTGCCTACAATAATAGCTATCATTCAAGTATCAAAATGGCACCATATGAAGCTTTATATGGGAGGAAGTGTAGATCACCAATAGGATAGTTCGAAGTGGGTGAAACTCTTATGTTCGGACCGGATCTTGTGTATCAAGCCATAGAAAAAGTCAAGGTGATTCAGCAACGGTTGAAAACAGCTCAAAGTCGACACAAGTCATATGCGGATAGTAGATGAAGAGAGCTAGAGTTTTCGTTAGGCGATTGGGTATTTTTGAAGGTATCGCCAATGAAAGGGGTGATGATATTTGGCAAGAAAGGAAAGTTGAGTCCACGATATATAGGCCCGTATAAGATTATTCAAAGATGTGGGCAAGTTGCTTATGAATTAGAGCTACCCCAGGAACTCTCATCAGTGCATCCAGTATTTCATGTATCGATGCTTCGAAAGTGCATCGGAGAACCGTCCCTTATTACTTCTACTGAAGATGTGCAAGTAACAGAAGATCTTACCTATGAGGAGATGCCTATTGCTATATTAGATCGTCAAGTTAAGAAGATGAGAAATAAAGAAGTAGCATCGGTGAAAGTACTTTGGAGAAATCAACAAAGGGAAGAGATTACATGGAAAGCGGAGGAAGCAATGAAATCGAAATACCCTTATTTGTTCAAAGGTGAAAAAGAAGTGCAAGGAGTGGAACTGGGACACTAACAAGTAAGGTTTTACATATACATAATGACGTGAATATCAATTATGAATTCGAACTTGTTTCGGCTAAATAACTATATTTACATTCGAGGACGAATGTCTTTAAGGGGGGAAGGATGTAACACCCCATACTTAATTACGTGCATTAGCCATGGTTATATGTGTTGGAGTATATGTATTGATCCTAAGTTAGGTATATATGAGTTTAAGTATGAGTATTGATTATTTTGAGATGGTTTCAAGTGTATAGTTTGATTATATGTGTATGGGAATCAACTTTATTTATACCGGAATTTGCCCGTCGATGGTTCCATACGAAGTTTATTGAATAATCTTTCCAACGATATAAAGATTTCCAAAAACGGATAAGCTTTGGATATAATCGAGCACGTTCGAAACTATAAAACGGTGGCCGGGATATGTGAACAGTAAATGTGCAGGAAAATTTCCTGCACACAAACTACTGAGGCCTGCCAGTTTTTTTGGTCGACTTTGAACGATCATAACGCCCTCAATATAATGAACTGGGAGAGCTGCAACCTATCAAAAGAAAGATCTTTGAGTCTTATTTCCAATGCAATTGGTTTCATCCAAATCCAACATCTGAGTAAGGAGTTATACTCGTTTTACTTCAGCCTCTCAAAACAGTTTTTTAGGGTCAATTTCAAACGATCATAACTCCTTGTACAGGATGAACTGGGTGTCCTACTTTATATGAACTGAAAGACCTTTGAATTATATATCCAACTATACAAATTTCACCCAAATCCGATATCGGAGCAAAGAGTTATGGACGATTTATTTTAGCCCGTCAAAATAGTCCACCATGGACAAATTCGGATTTACTTAAATTTTTAAGGGCAATATGATCATTTTCCATTACCTCATGGACGAAAATTGGTCATTATATACATAAAATTAGCCTCATATCCATCATTCATCATCCAATTATTGAAAATAAGAAACCCTAGCCTAATTTCAACACCAATTATCTTGTGATTCAACCGTAGAAAATCCAAATTGATTCCGTAGTTGTGTTCACCGTCTCAAGGGCTTCGAGAAGCACCTCTTATTTGTGCCAACAGGACTTCGAAATCAAAAGGGCCATTTTATGGTAAGGATGTAAATTATATTGGTGTTATTTATATGGATATGTATATATATGCATGTGAGCATAAGAAGTATGTTATTTGATTGTTGTTGAAAGATGATTGGAAATGATGTTGGATTATTCTTGTGCATGGTTGGATTATGTTGAATTGTGAAGGGATTTGGTGTGATGATGTGGTATTGAAATGATGGCTATATATATATATACACACACATAAACCTATTGTTCAAGTTGGTTTTTGGAATGTATGCAAATATTGGTTGTATGGAATTATGGAAGAGAATTGTGGTGTTGGGTTGCTAACACTAGATGCCAAATATTTCATTGTAGATAAGTGATTTGTAAAGGCGGGAGGTTGTGTTGAATTGGTATCCGAATCTACAACGAGGTATGTAAAGCATACTCTAACGATGTTCTTTGGCATGAAAACACCAATGTTCCGTCAAGTAAGATTCCGAGGTTTTCCAAAAACATGTATTGTTCTACATTACCAACGAAGTTGTTTCCATTCTATAAAGTGTCAAAATGTTTCATTGATATACCAAAAGGCTCCTATTTCATTATTGTGATATTGATGATTCTGAAACACATTGTTGATGTACCAATGAGTCTTTATGACATTTTTATTGTATAGAAGGTCTATTACTTGATTCCTATTGATGTATCATTGTTCCAAAGGTACTATATTGGCATGAACACTAATGTAATAATCTCAAAAGCTTTTGAACTAAGTTATTGGAAAGATCTCTTATGTGTGTTACTTGATATACGTGTAGGTGGTATCCCAGGGGCATAAGCCTAGCATGGGTCGATCCCTATTTATGTGTTTATGGGTGGTATCCCAGGGGCATAAGCCTAGCATGGGTCGATCCCAGTTGATATGTACTGGGGGCAACCTAATGGTCACAGTACGATATAGTATTGATTATTGTTAGGTGGTTGGACGTTTGGGAGGAGGAGGTAATGGCGATTGATAATTGTAAAGAATGAAATGAACGAATGTATACCGTTCCACAAATGTGTTTGAATTCAAGAACCCAATTCAGATTAATGATAATGTGCATGATCCTAAAAGTGTTTATGAAGTGTGGTTCACTTCTATTATGATTTATTCACTTGCATCTGATTTTCTTGATCCCCCATATCACATATGATTATTTACAGCTTTACATACTCAGTACATATTTCGTACTGACATCCCTCACGGGGGACTTGCATTTCACGCTGCAGGCACAGGTGCTTCAGCTCACTCACAGCATAGATAGGAGCCAGGTCGTACAACTATTGTTGGTGAGCTCCAATTTGCTTCGGAGCTTTCCGAGTCGGTTCCTTATGTTTTGTTATTGTACAAGAGTCATGTGTTGGCGGGGGTTTGTCCCGACCCTAGTTATGTCATGTATATATCCTAGAGGATTTGTAGACATAAGGAAGGATAAAGTCATGGGAGTTTATATAGTGATGTTATATTTGTATATGTGGTGGCCCCGACGACCAAGTATTATATATATATATATATTTGTGCGTGTTGTGCTGATACAGGAAATTAGACCCTTCTATATGTAATGAAGTACTTCCCAAATTTTTGGTGACATGTAAGTGAAAGTACAGGTATTTGAACGGGTTCTCCCGGGCCTTCTCGACTTCGGGTGCCAGTCCGGCCCAATGGGATTTTGGGGCGTGACACCAGCTCCCAAGTATCATTTTTATTAATCATGGCAAGCTCCTCCTCCATTGCAGAAATCCAAGCTTCATGGCTTGCTGCTTCTTCAAAAGAAGATGGTTCCACAAGAGTAAAATTGCATTGCTCATAAAGTTCAGCTAGTGACCTAGTCTTCAAAATTGGAGAATCTGAAGTTAATTCAACATTTGAATTGTTCTCTTTTCCAATAATAGGACTAGAAATATTACTCGTCTGTGGATTTAGAGCTGCAACTGAAGTACTCTCTTCTTGGTTCTTTACAAAAATATCTCGATCCTAATCATAGTGGCTAGACTCGTCCACCACAAGATCTCTACTGATAAGCACTTTCTTTGTACTAACATTATACACTTTGTACCCTTTTGCAATTGTGCTATAATAGCCCAACAAAATACAGAGTTCTGCCTTGTTGTCCAATTTGCCTCTTTTAGCATCTGGAACATGGGCATAGCACACCGAACCAAGTACTTTCAAGTGTCTCATAGACGGCTTTATACCTCTCCATACTTCAAGTAGTGTCATGTCTTGAAGTGCTCTAGTTGGTAAAATGTTCAGAAAATAGACTGCGGTATTGAATGCCTCAGCCCAAAAATATTTAGGCATCTTCTTTTCTGCCAACATGCATCTCGCCATCTCCATCACTGTTCTGTTCTTCCTCTCGGAAACCCCGTTCTGTTCTGGAGTGTATCTAACAGTGAATTGTTGTTGAATACCCAAGTCTTTACAATACTTGCTGAACTGATGTGAAGTATATTCAGTTCCATTATCTGACCTGATATACTTCGCTCGACATCCACCCTTCTTTTCTACCATAGCCTTGAATTCTTTGAAAATAGAAAACACTTGAACTTTGCTACTTAAAAAATAGACCCATAACATTCGAGTTAGATCATTTATGAAGAGAATAAAATATTTATTCCTACACAAAGAAGATGTCCTCATTTGTCCATATATATCTGTATGGACCAACTCTAGCTTTTCCTTCGCCCTCCAAAGACTTTCTTTAGGAAAGGATCGTCTATGCATAACAAATTGACATGACTCACAAACATCTCGGCACATGTCAATTTTGAGTACATCAAGCACCATACCTTTGGATTGCATATAAACCAATGAAATAAGGTTGTAATGACCAAATCTTTTGTGCCAAAGCCAGGTATCACTCATTTCAATATTGGAAGAGCAACTTTCAGCAGAATAGCATGAAATTGGAAAGGAATTACCAATCATGCTAATTTCAGCTACTTCACAACCTTTAGGATCATAAATGACACAGTTTTATCCTTAAAAGTAAGTGAATAACTATTGTGAAGCAACTGAGCAACACTCAACAAGTTTTGAGTCAAGCTTGGCACATAAAGAACATCGTTTATGTTTTTTATTCCTTCGTCCGTAAGGAATTTTATTGATCCTCTTCCTTGAGCTTGCACTAGTGTACCATCTCCTAGCTTCACTTTGGTCCTATCAGACCTATCCAAGATGACAAACAGATTTTTATCAATCGCCATGTGCCTTGTGTACTCACTATCGACATACCAATTGTATTGATCAACAGGTGATGTGTGAGAATCCATGAATACCTTCTCCTCTGATTTTTCAACTTAGTGATCTTCCGCAAAATTTACTTGTTGGGAAGACTGACCACTTTGAGCTTGCTTTTGCCTTCAATACTTCTCAATGTGTCCATACTTCTTACAATATCTATATTGAATAGGGGACCTCTTGAACTTCTGCCAACAATCCATACTTCTTACAATATCTATATTGAATAGGGGACCTCTTGAACTTCTGCCAACAATTCTTCTTCAAGTGGTTTGTCTTCTTACAAACACCACAAGGTGGAAATTTTCCTTTCTTCGACGATTCACCTTGGTATCCACCAGATTTTGCCTCTCCAGAGTGGTCTAAAGAGACTTTTTTACCTTTCTTTTGTTGCTTGAATTTATGCCTTACTTTAAAGGCATCTTCGGCTGTCCCTTCACTTCTCATGGTCACCCGCTGCTCTTGAATTTGTAATTTTGAGATCAGCTCAGCAATTGAAAGAGTAGTCAAGTCACAAGACTCTTCAATAGCTGAGATTTTTGCTTCGAACTTGTCCGGAAGGCTAACCATAATCTTCTCTATAACTTTCTGATCTGAAAAGTTTTCACCAAGTATCCTTATTTGGTTTACAATATCTGATCTGGAAAGTTTTCACCAAGTATCCTTATTTGGTTTACAATATCCATCAGCTTGGAAGAGTATTCCTTCATAGTATTCCTTCATAGTATCTGAATACCTCCCTCTTCAAAGCTAAGACCTTAATAGACTTAACTCTGTTACTTTCTTCAAACTCCTCGTTTAGCTTATCCCAGGATTCCTTGGCTGTCTCACAAGCCATAATCCTTGTAAATATTACTTCCGCAAGACTTGAATGTATACAAGTTAGAGCTTTTGGAGATCTAGTCACCAACTCATCATACTTTTTGATTTCATTGAGAGTTGCGTTGTCTCTCAATGCCTGGACAACAGGTTCTCCTCTCTCAACAACATCCCACAAGTTGAGAGCCTTCAAATAAGCCTTCATTTTAATGGCCCAAATATGGTAATTCTCCCCGAGAAAATCAGAGGACCCGTTGTTGGTTGATTTTCCGGTGCCATGTTTTCAGCAAATAGATCCAAGAAAATGAGTTAAAAATAAAATGAGCCAATCAATGAAAACAAATACAGATCCCGTAAGAAATGGGCTCTGATACCATGTCACACGAAGGAGAGGAAGAACAGGAAAACAACAAGCTGAAACAACAACAAAATGGAGCTGTAAATTGCTGCCAGAAAACAAACTATAGAGAAGAACTGAAACTTGTTTTAATACTCTTATTTTTCTCTTGATTGAACATTGCATAGACTACACACATATATGTAGTGTGTGTGTGAGGATTACAAACCACAAAACAAGCAAAAATATCTACTTACTAGGAGTTTCTAGACAAATCCGAAAATATCTTATAACTAGGAGTTTCTAGACAAATCCGAAAATATCTACTAACTAGGAGTTTCTAGACAAATCTTAATTTCCTAACACCTCTTTTTTTTAAGACTGGTTAAGTAGCAGATTGATGAAAACGTTACCAAAAGGAGGCAACAAATGGACTTCGGACCTTGAAGTTACCATTAGTCCATGTAATTGATCCAAAAAATTCTCTCTCTCTAGACATTGGTTTGAAAGTCACTTGATAGCTCAGTTTCTTCGTGTCACTGGTAAATATCAGTTTCTTTGGACTCACTTCGACTCTCAACGCATCTGGTGCTGTTATGGTTGCCGTATATTCTGATTCTTCTTCACCAATTCTAGTTAGCGTTCTGGTAACTTCCTTGGTTTCTCTTACCTTGGACAGAGAAACGGCTATCGATGGATAGTTCATGTTTGACACAGAGTCGTCACTCGAGTTGGAGGGGCATGAAAAGTTGTTTGGAAGTGTCTTTAAGATGAGTTTTATTGTTGATGTGTTATGGCCTGTAGAGCAGAGGAATTGCAGGTAGTCTGTGATCTCGGTCTCGTAAACCAAACCTGGTTTCAGTGGTCCAGACATAGTTGCTACTCCTGCCCCAAAATCATATGGCGTGGCAAGGTATTCTCCGTATGCACTATTGACTATCATTGGACTCTTCAAATTGCTTTCCTGAAAAGCTGTTAAAAAGAAACGTGGGGGGTTGAAAAAATGAGACTGTTTCCGTAAGAGACATAAATTGGTGGCACTGATATACATCAACTATTATCAGGTTCTTACCTGTGGTCATCATAGCTGATCTAATTGCTGACTGACTCCAGGTGGGATTCCGAGCCTTCAGTGTTGCAGCAATTGCAGAAACATGAGCACAAGACATAGAAGTACCCGTGGCGATATTAAATAATGGTGGTTCTTGTCCAGGCCTAGTCAATTCTTTATCATTTGCGGGCCAAGCTGCAAGTATTGCAGTCCCTGGTGCTACAATGTCCGGCTGCAAGCACATGTCAGAAACTATTCGGTATGTGATCTACTGGTAATCTTGCATGAAATGTATGTTTCGTTTTATAACGTGAGTATGCAAGTAATCACGAGTCCTTACTTCCCTTTCGGGGATATCCAGTAAAACTTGAAGTTAGAAAGAAGACTAGCATGGTACTAAGCAAGGGGCACAAATCGAGCAGTGGTCCAAAATTTGTAGACATTAGAACAAGGAGTGCTTACTTTTAAGAGGTTTCGAGTGTTATATGTAGGGCCTCTTGATGAGAAGAAAGCCACAACAGGAGCCGGTTTGAAATTAGCTACACTAACAGTCGGTAGAATTGTTGCCACCGGGTTCCTTAAGAAAATAAGAAGTGCAATTAGCAATTTTCTAGGTAACTCCACAAGTGCCTATTGAGAAGTAAAGTGAGTACCTTGTTGAGTTAATGTAAGAAAGAATCTTTATGCCGTCTCCTTGAGTGATTACTGCCCCCGGAAGTGATCCTATTTTGGGTGCCGTTATGAGCTCATCATCAGGAAGAATTAATATAAATCCGATGCCACCCTTTTTCTTCACTTCATCTAGCCTCTCTTCAAGTGAATAGTCATCATCGAGATGGTCACAAACAATAATCTTTCCCTTGACTTTGTGTTCGTCTAGTGTATCTGGTTCACAGTCTCTGAAACATTGCTCAAGTTAGTCGCAAGTGTGTTAAAATTGTTTCCTAGTGAAGAATGACGAATGGAAACTGATACACATTTCAATCTCCAATTACCTTGCATCACCGTCCGATTCCGAGTATAATTTGACAGATAAGCTGTCCACCAAAGGATAAACTGGAGATTTCTGGAGATCAGAAAAGCTAATACCTCCGCCCTGAAAATCAACAAGGGTATTAAAAGACAGATAGCTAGTGGCTATACCGAATAACCGTGCTTTTTTCTTTTAAGTACCTTAATTAGCTTGTTCCCGCCCAAGAGAATATGTGTCTCAATGTTTCTGTCAATAGTTGTTGCACCAACTGTGAAAATCCAAGGAGCAACATTGACAACAGTTTCTTCTAAAGGTCCATCGTTTCCACCAGAGCCGACAACAAGAATGCCCTTCTCTACAGCATGGAAGGCTCCAATGGCAATAGGATTTTTTGAAAATTCGTACTCTGCTCCGCCTGGTTGACCAGCTGATAAGTTGATGATATCGACCCCGTCTGCAATGGCATCATCAAATGCTTTCATAATAGCCGATCCACTGCATCCATAATAAAGCTTGCATATACGGTAAACTGCAATCCTGGACCCTGGTGACCCGCCCTTGGCTGCTCCTCCTGCTAAGCCATAATAGGATGCTCCTGCCACTGGACTCCCTGCTGCTATGGCTGCAACATGAGTACCATGCTTCTCATAGTCCCTTGCTGTCCCCGTAGCAGGTGTTATAGGTTCGCCAGGATCGTCATAAAACCTTGCTCCGATCAATTTCCTGATATAGGTCCGTGAATGCATATGGTAAAATTTCTATCATAAACTTATTTTTTTAAGACCACTTACAAAAACTTCACATAGCATCCAAGATTTAAAGTTAATGGGCTCCTACAACGACCTCAAACTACTGAGTTTCCATGAACTCATGGACACATTTAAAGATTGTTACCTGTTGCAGCTGGATTTATTGAAATCATAACCTCTGGTGCAAGTTCCTTTCCATCGCGATGGCACTGGACCAATACCCTTGTCATTGAAACTCTCTGATTCAGGCCATATTCCTATAACGTAATACAGGTTCTTGTGTTAGTAGTAAAGAATAAACAAAGTGCAATGAGATTTTTTTACAGTTTGAGGGTATCAGCTACCGGAGTCAAAAATGCCAATTATGGTATCTGCTCCATTTGAGGTTGAATTCCAACCAGAACTGTAAGGGATATCGTGTAGCAGATTGTATTGATCCCTCAGAAAATCCCATGATCGCGTAGTGTGTAGTTGAAATACTGGATCAGGGAAAACAGAAACAACTCCGGGATGTTGAGCAATCGACTGAGCTTCAGCATCTGATAAACGTGCTGCAAATCCTGAGAAACTATTCTTGTAGCTGTGCACCACTGCATTCTTTCTCCTAATGAAATGTAAATTGCTCTTCAGTTAGAGGGAGTTACTGCTCGGACTCCATTGCAGGTATGGGTTTTAAACCTCTCTATAACAACATCTAACTGTATAGGCTAAGTTTTCTTTGGAATCAATTTTCATTATGTTATATTATATGTTATCTATAATAATATTTTGCTATAGCGCCTGAAAAATACCCAGACAAACGATGACATCATACCTTGTTGTGATGGAGCTCATAATCTGAAGGTGCTCTTCAGATGAACCTTTGGAACCCATGTAAACAATGTAAACTCCATGGCCTTCTTCTTGAGAAGTTGCCTTGGATTCACTTGGAAAAGAAATCAACAACACAGAAAACAACAAAACTAAAGAAATCCTTTTCATGTTTGTGCTCACAACTTGATGAAAGTTTGCTGTTTATATAAATAGGGGAAAAGCTTGATCTGTTTTGCTATCTTCATATCTGTTTCCTAATCTTTATTTGTGCTAGGGTGGATGAAAGTACCACATTAGTTGGAGGAATGGACCGATGGTTTGCTCATATGGACTTTATTAAGTGTAAATACATCGACCTTTAACTTGACACCAAATTATAACTTTGACCTTTAATTTTATATACACTCAAAACCTTACCAGTGCACAAGTAGGCCTTTTAACACTCCAATCCTACCTCCAAATTATAACTTTGACCAGTGCACAAGTAGGCCTTTTAACACTCCAATCCTACCTGACAAAATGCGTGTATACATTTAAAACCACGCGCGTCAGAGTTAGAATTAAAGTATTTTTTTGTTCAGCTTTTGTATAGTTAAAGGGCCTACTTGTGCACTGGTAAAGTTAAAGGTCATAGTTATAATGTGTCTTTTTTATTAGGCGGCAACATTTGAGTGGATTACTAATCCACGTAGGAGCGATTGAGTTTTACGCATGTAAGTAGCAGAATTGAAGTGTTTTTTTGTTTAGCTTTTATATAGTTAAAGGGGATACTTGTGCACTGGCAAAGTTAAAGGGTATAGTTATAATTTGGTGTCAAGTTAAAGGTCTTGTTTATGTATTATGCCATTAAAATTTGAACTCAAAGTAAATAAATTTAGTGATTGAGACATCAATATACTCGGTATAGTCCCACAAGTGGGGTATGAATAGCGTAGAATGTATGCAAACCTTATTCCTTCCTTGACAAGTAAAGGGGTCGTTTTTAATAGACTCTTAACACATACCGTAAATAATACAACTACTACTAGCAGGAAAGACAACGCGAAACTATAAACTACTAGCCTTCTACCCAATTCTCGTCCTCCACGTCCTTGGTTAGCTAAAGGCTTGCTACTAGTCTTCTACCCAATTCTCGTCCTCCACGTCCTTGGTAAGCTAAATGCTTGTTACTAGCCTTCTACCCAATTCTCGTCCTCCACGTCCTTGGTTAGCTAAAGGCTTGCTACTAGTCTTCTACCCAATTCTCGTCCTCCACGTCCTCGGTAGGCTAAATGCTTGTTACTAGCCTTCTACCCAATTCTCGTCCTCCACATCCTCGATAAGTTAAAGGCTTGCTATGTCATGTCTGATCACCTCTCCCCCGATACTTTTGCGACTATCTCTACCTCCTCTCAAACCCTCCAGTGTCAACCGCTCACATCTTCTCATTGGGGCGTCTTAAATTTAATAATTAAAGTTAAATCTTCATTAAGTACAAATAACGTGTGTGTCAATTAGCTGTCCAATTCCAAATTTCAAAAGTGGTGTGTTATTTTTAATGATCACATGATTATTTTTTGCAATACTATCAGAATCGTTATGAAAAAATAATAAAAATATTAAAGTGTTGTCCTAGTGTTATCCATTTGAGAAAAAAGAAGACCTTTATCAACTTGGTGTGCTTGCTTTTAAATTAGATATTATTGCCCATCAACATTAGAGGTTAGGGTTCGAGCCGTTGTCGAGTTCTTTGTCTCCCAATTGAGGGGATGGAGCGACAGAAGTTCTTTTAGAATTCAAAAGAAGGTCGAGAGTCGTTTATCATTATGATAAGTGTCAAGTAAAAGTGCAACAACATATGGAGAATTTAAAAAAATCCTATTGAAATTGTGCTTTTTAGAAATAGACCTGCAACGCATAAATTCGAATTTAATTGAACGCTAATATAAATACCAAATACCAAAAAGAGAAATTAAAAAGAAAAAAGAAATGATTACCTGTGCAGTACCAGAAATGATTTTAAAGTCAAAATCCTATTATGTTGCACCCACATTCAGATTGCACATGCTTCAAAATTTTGACCTAATATTATGACATAGGAGTAATACATAAAACGAGCCGATAAAATTTAGCAATTAAGCCTCTTCAAGTTTTCAATTAGCAAAATGGTCCGTCCTCTTCAAGTTTTCAATTAGCAAAATGACCTACTTTTATTTTCTTATTTGTGGATAGATAACAGATCTGTCTATATATCTGTCAGATAGGTAATACATTTGTCAGCTATACATCTCTCGGACAGACAATAGATCTGTCGGATTGATCTATCATATGTCGGATTGATCTGTTAGACAGATAATAAATCTGTCTCAAAAATGAGTTATCTCCCTAAATAAAAAAACTTTTGTTCCATTTAATTAAAAAATAGACTTAAAAAGTCTATTTAACAAAGAGTCCAAACGAGCCCTTTAACTTGACTTCAGTTGGCATGTATGCCTTCCCAACTCTGGGTATGCACAAGTAGGTACTTAAACTTGTATAAAGTTGAACAAGGAGACACATGCATCCTACGTGACAAACTTACATCCTACGTAGAGCCCTATGTGTATTATGTACAATAATGGACAATGCCAGCACACTGCTGATCGACACAAGTTCAATGATGCACCTGTGTCGAGTTGAAGTGTCTAGATGGTCATAATGAAAGTTGGGGTGTTCAATTGCCAGTGGAGACCAAGTTTGATACAAGATCAAACACAAACAAGGAAATCAAGATATCTGCAAGACAATAACACTAGAGAATCAAAGGCCCCACTCGGCTTTTCTATGTTTTCAAGACAACAACCACAATATTCAACAAGATAAATAGAGAACACAAAATTACAATGACTATAGTGAATCGAAAGAGCCCTACCCGGCTTCACTATATCAACACATAAACAACAAGATTACAACAACAAGAAAGCCACGGGTACATTAACAACAAAAAAGGAACCAACAGATACATCAAGATACAAGATAAATAGTTAGACCAAATGAAGGGACAATCTTAAGAACCCATGAATTGTTACACTCTTGGACCCTTAACATTATCCACGACACAAACCTAACTCTACGTTGCACAAGAGGGCCTTTACCTCCTCTAAACACCAACGTTTCAAGCCAATACGCAAACACAAGTGAATCTTCACTTGTCTAGCCTAGTTTTGGTTGGGGCTTCTAAAGAGAGAGGCTAAAATGTTACAATGTTTCAAGTCTTGACAATGATCAACCAAGTCTCAAAAACCCTAAGTTGGTCTACTTATATTACAACACAAAATAAGACATATATGACAAAAGTGCCCTTTTAATTAAAATGCTCCAATGGGCTGCCCATGGAGTGCATACATAGGGTGGTTTTGGACTTCATTAACACTTAAGTTCGGGCCTTCTCTCTGTTGTCTTTGACATGCTCAAAATATGTCCATCTACGAGGTCGTACTCATATCAAAGTTGAAGTGTATATGATATACAGTATATCTATGTATTATGGCCTTCAACTTAATATACAAAATGTGTGTGTTCTTTGTACAACTTCACGCCACACATTTAAGTTCATTCCATATCGTACGTTAACGGAAAGAAAATCATGTGTGCGCACCTATAGTTGGAGTTAAATAGCTCTATTGAACTATGACAGTTTTCACGCTATGGCTGCACGTGTTAACCATAAATATAAAAAAATAAAGGGCAGCTCGGTGCACTAAAGCTACTGCTCTGCGCGGTGTCCGGAGAAGGGCCCCACCACAAGGGTGTATCGTATGCAGCCTTACCTTGTATTTCTGTTAGAGGCTGTTTCATAAAACAAGAATATGGCCATATTTATTTCGTGATATTCATAAAACAAGAATATCACGAAATAAATATGGTCTCGTTGTTGAGAACCCTTTATTCAAGAATCATATGAGTTATTACAAATGATAAATTGGTGATACTACATTCATGGATACACTGTGTTGCATACACCTTTTCTCTTAGACCGGATAAGTAGAAGATTCATCAAAATGTTACCAAAAGGAGGCAACAAATGGACTTCTAACCTTGTTCTTACCACTGGACCTTGTTATTGATCCAAAAAATTGTGTCTCTCTAGTCATTGCTTTGAAACTCACTTGATAGCTCAGTTTCTTCGTCTTACTTGTAAACTTCACTTTGTTTGGACTCACTTGGACTCTCAATGCATCTGGTGTTGTTATGGTTTCCGTATATACTGATTCTTCGTCACCAATTCTAGTTACCGTTCTGGTTACTTTCTTGGTTTCTCTTGCCTTGGACAGAGAAACGGCTATCGATGGGTAGTTCATGTTTGACACCAACTCATCAGCCGAGTTGGCGGGGCATGAAAAGTTGTTTGGAACAGTCTTTAAGACTAGTTTTATTTTTGACGTGTTATAGCCTGTAGAGCAGAGGAATTGCAGGTAGTCTGTGATCTCGGTCTCATAAACCAAACCTGGTTTCAGTGGTCCAGACATAGTTGCTACTCCTGCCCCAAAGTCATATGGCGTGGCAAGGTATTCCCCATTATAAACTATCGAGCATTAGATTCTTCAAATTGCTTTGCTGAAAAGCTAATAAACAGAAACGGGGGAATGAGTCTCGTTTTTGTCGGAGCCATAAATTGGTGGCACTGATATACTTAACCTAACATCAGGCTACTACCTGTGGTCATTATAGCTGATCTGATTGCTGATGGACTCCAGGAGGGATTCTGTGTGAAAAATATCTAAAGTGAATTTTTTGGAGGAATGGATATCATAATTTTCTAGTTAAATTTCTAGGATAGTCTAGTGAATTAATATCATAATTTTCTAGTAAAATCTCTAGAATACTCTAGCATAGCATTTAGGATAATTATCCTAGATAGATTCTTCTACATATTTAGAAGATAAAAGTTACCTAGATTATTCTTGTAGAAATATCTAGAATAGTATCTAGAACCATCCATGGATAAGTATAAATAGGATGGTGTCACGACCCGAACCGGGCCCTGGCCGTGATGAGCATTCCCGAACCCGAATGCCTGGAACGCCCTCTGTAATACGGAATAGACACAATAATACGAAAACATGGTCAACAATTTAAAACAGTTAAAGGCCTGAAAACATGCCCAACAATATTTAATAAACATTTGCAACAGTCTGCAAAATCTCTACTGACATACTATCTGAATAACTGGGACAAGGCCCCCAGCAGACCAAAAGCCATACTGAAATAAATACCTAAATGACTAGGCCTTCCAAAGAAAAGAAGGCTCACCAACTGAACTCTGAGACAACCCTGTCTGTAGACTCTATTGAGGATCTGGACCCCTAGACTGCGCCTCAGTACCTAGGAGGAAGGGGGGGAGGTCAACACAATTGTACTGGCACGCGAAGCAATCCAAAATAGAGTAATTGAACACACACACACACACACATATATATATATATAATACGTGAGAGAAAATGTTCATCAAACATTATGCATAAAACAGTTTCTGAAAAACACATGGGCATCTTCTGAAAACATGTAACCTGTCTGTAAATCTCAAACTCTGATCTGTGTATTACTTCTGAGTTAGGTGGTATCCTCTATAAGTCTGATATTTCATGGGTGATATGGAATTCTCCATTGACTCGGCGGGGGAGCCTCCAACCCGAGTATGCCGCAAGGGTTGGAGTTCCTAAATCTGATACGCCATACGACACTTAAGTCAGCGTATAATAATATACCGGGGTCGGCAAACCACGATTTTAGGCAATGAGTTGATTGAACTCAAGCCCTCTTCAGGGAACCACCTAACATCTTTGTATGCCCATTTTTAACCTTTTCTGTACATGCAACATTCTAAATGTCTAAAATTATGATAGTTTGAAATGTCTATTAGTCTTAGTCTGATATGACATTGGTCTAAATTGGTATCGTCATACCAAGTGAGCCATAATACATTAAGCTAAATCTTTCATTTAAAGCATAATTTAGACCACCAAAAACATGCAACTGATATAGAAGATTTCGTTTTTCGAAACTCAAATCAAAATCATGCAAAAACTTTATCAACATATGGTGGTCTAGTGCCTTTAGCAAATCCATGCACTCTTTCATTACTTGCATTATGAACATTAAACATTCATGCTAGATTTCCTCTTTAGTGATTTAAAACCACCTTAAAATCATAACAATAGTTCAATCATTTCATATAGTGCTTTTCAGGGATTCATTGCAAAACAATTCATATGCTATGAGAAATCTGAAAAATTCACTAAAGAGGAAATTTACTGAAAATCATGCTCTCAACAAGAATTCATTCTTAAATACATGGCTTCATACATTCATATCTCAAATCACTTTGGGGAAGGTCAAAAGACCAAAACAATGATGTTAAAACATTTAATACATGAATATATACATAGATTCAAAAACCCCATTCTAAAATATGATTTTTCTATGCCCATGAGAATTTAGGAAAACCCCGTGTACCTCTATTTCGGAAAATAATGGGTGGTTCTTGAAGCCTGTGGATTGGGGATTCCGAATCTCTAATCAATTTTGAAAACCCACGGTTAAATCTTGATTTATTTGGGTTTTTAGTTTGAAACCCTTGGGAGTGTTCTTGAGAATTTTTAGATGAATGTGAATGTATTTTGGTGAATTGGAGACTGAATTTCGTGTTTATGGCTGAATAAGGGTGGGAAAAGGATCATTTTGCCTAAAAAACGGAGTGTTTAAGTGACTTGAAACCATAAGATATGCGCCGCATACGATATCCCATATATTTACATAGGCACCGCATATGATATCGCCTATATTTACATAGGCGCCTCATATGATATCGCCTATATTTATGTAGGCGCCACATATGATATCGCCTATATTTACATAGGCGCCGCATATGCTAACGCATATGCTTTCCAGTGGCTATGTGCGATTGGTTAGGCGATGCATACTACTCTGAAAGGCTATAACTTCTTGCTCGGGTGTCTAATTTTAGAAAAATTGGTATTGTTGGAAAGTTAACTCGAAGACCTATCATTTGACACATAGTAGGCTCTCTAATTCGACATATACATAGAGTTATGGTCGATGAAAGCTGACAAAAATTATAACGTCCACTAAAACTTAATCGATCGAAGTAGTTTCAACTCTTCCTTGAGTTGAAGGACCTCTATGGTCTAAATTCATGCTCAAATGGATTCACATACTACATAAATATGCCAAATTGGCATAAGATTTAAGGCTCTGGGATTATCAACGCATCAGAGTCATGATTTTTATTCTAGCCCGAAATGCGGGGTGTTACATTATCTCCCCCTTTGGGATCATTCGTCCCCGAATGATGGACAGAATGTCGAAGTCTTAAGGGTATGGGATAACGCGGACATGATATGTTCCTTAAGAAAGAATACACTGATCGGAAACATGACTATAAGATTGGAACTATTGATGTTTTAAATGCTTATGCCGGACATGCATATTTGAGGCATGGAATACACAACTGAAGCTACTCATAGGCTGAATTCTCATAATGAATCATGCATATCTGATGCATGGATCTGTGATCAAGTTGTTCTCATGAATACAGGACTGAATACACTGATAAGCTGAACTTTTCTATTGAACATGCATTTCTAATCCATGCATATCTGACCGAACTAATGTATGAACGTATGGCTAAATACGCAATAATAACTGATGTGAATCTTGTAATAAGAATCTATGCATGCAACTGAATGGGGTATCACCCCCTTGGTACCCTATGTCCCTTTATGAATGCTCAATTCACTAAGATACTTGGAAAACTGTGGCGATGCACAGGGCACCTACGAATTGAATCATAACTGAACATCTGGAATCTGAATTTAATGCATAATGCATGAAATGGGCTATACTCGTAACTACTAGTATACTCTATCTTGGAATAGTAGCATGTCTGAGATTTCGAGTAGCATGAATAACTGCTAAACTGATTTATTGGCCATATAGACTGAATTATACTACACCCTCATACTTAACTGGAGTATCTCTTTATCATAATTCTCTAAAGAAATTCTAGCAGTAATAGGGAGCCATGAATCTTGAGTATGGATTACACAAGACATCCAACTGAGGAATCACCACATTGACACTACTCTGCAGTCTGGAACACAGGCATATAACTCCTGAATTAGGATAGAATTACCAGGCCTTTGGTATTACAACTTCTTACTTTCAAGCTTAGCACACTTATTGAATATCACTTAACTATACTATTCTCCTTAAATATCATATTCATTCAACTCAACTTAAAATTCTCATATGAGAATTGACAAATCTTTCTACTAATGTCAGAAATAACTTAATCCCTTCACAGTGATCAAGCCTAACTCTAAGTCACAAAAATACAACATGCCAGACCACGCTATTATTCTAAACCATATGATGCAATCTTCTATATCTCCTTTAAAGATCATATCCTAAGTATAACATGCCTTACCACTTCAATGACTACTCTGAACTCTTACTATGAAGTCGCTAGCGCATATAGAGTTCCTTTACAACAATCTCAACATGTCATTCAAGCCTATCTTTATAACCACATATGAACTTTAAAGCAAACACTCATAAAGGCATACTTCACATGTTCTCTAAACCACTATCAATATCACTCCCACGAGCTACCCCAAGAACATACACATACAAAATTCCACTAACCATCACATAAATAAAAACTTGGCCAAAAATCTTACTTCATACTTATGGCCTTATCTAAACAAGCGTACTATGATCTTCCATCAACAAGAAATAATTACTCACCACCACTATCATCGCATAAGGAGGAGTCATAAAAAGGTTAGAACATAAGATCTGGAGGCATGGAATAATACTATATGAAGTTTGACACTCATCCGAGGCCCGAGGAACAGAAAAACAACAACAGGGACTCACCAAAGCGCTCTGAATTTAGGGTATTCATGGCTATATGATGAATCTGGCCAATCATTTGGCGTAAAACATGAGTTATGGAAATGGAGCACATTATAAAGCATGAGTACATGACTCTCTATCATATGTATGAACGTGAACTGATCATGGAACTATATCATAAAGCATGAGTAGGTATTAGGATCACTGAGAAATACTGAGATAGGAATGGGTTAAGACTTACCCTTACTTTTTGATGTTCTATATCATCATGACATCACTACAAGAATCTGAGAGTCTTACTTGGTTATTCGTTTAGTCATCTCCCCCTTAGCTTCAAGCCATCATCTTAAGTTTTTGGGAGATACCTTACTAGACTTTAAACTTAACTGCACTCACTGCACTCTGGGTTCTGAAATATGACAATACATAAAATTAATAAAACTTAACCCGAAAGACCATATATAAGAGTGGAACGCCCACTGCTAATACTACCTCTTGAGGTATACTCTATCATTCTGTAACCCCAATAGTCATTATCTATTACTCGAATACTTACTAACTTTGAATCTTCATGAGTATCCCCAAAGTTGAAGTGCACACCCTCTAGTGCCTCTACTCTTATTTCTATTAGCACGACTTTCATGGACTTGAGCTTAGATTATAACACCTAACATGGGTATCACCAAGTCTTCAATGAGCCACTCTATTTCTATCGTAGTCTACCAACATAGCAACTTCAAACTTATTTTTCTCTACCATGAGAATCAAGTTCATATCAAAAGGCCCAACGCTATCAATCAAAGGTCCTTAACTTGGCTATTTAGAACACCATATACCATTTAGCTAGTCTTTTTTCACCTAGCAACTCAACGGTACCAGTAGCCATACACAATATGTAATAGCCTTAGAAAATACTACAGCTTCATACCACCTTAGGCATACTTCTATATCACATATACAACGTCATACTTCATTACGAATCAAATAAACTTAGGAACTTGCATACACTGTTCAAGCCTATAGATCACTTCCATATAACTAGTATCATTAATCAAGAAATCATCATATCCGCCTCCATGGCCATCAATTGTTTCAAACTTAATGTCTAGTGCTAAACATGATTTACAACCAACCTTACACACAATCCTCACTTAGAAACTATGAAATAAACATCAAGAAACACTAGTACACTAGAAATTCATAACCACAATAATCGATCATGACCTTACGGTTTTCCTTGTTATAGTCCATTAGCACGTACCATTTCAACACATCAAGATTACAAATCTAATCTCACGAAACATGTATCATCAATCTCTTGCCACTATTCACCACCATACCATTTAAATTCAAGCCTATAGTCTAGCATCAATCATTTACAACCAATGAAGAGTGCAACGTAATATAAATATACTAATCCGTCAAATTGGGATATTCTACCCAAATACTTCAAAACTATACTACATACTTTCTCACAAGTAGTATTAGTTTAAAACTACCAATGAGAAGAAGGTTAAGGGGTAAGTTCACATAATAGACATGATCAACCTTAAGCTTATATTATAACCATACAATCTTATCTACTTATACGGCTTTCTCACATCACACTTACTTACCCCAATGGGCATTTAGACTACCTTCAGATACCCCATATGACAATGAGTCTATACTTATAACCTACTGGCTAATCTAGACATTTTCATTCATATCCTATAAGGGGTTTCTACAACCACCTTAAGTATCCACTCTGGGCTCTTTCTCTATTTTGAAAGGAAGAAAACAAATAACATTCTGAGTCAACACTTCCTCCACGGACTACCATACAATTCATAAATGGTACCACCATATTAGTCTATCACCACGAAAGGGTAAATCATTCTTAATCAACGGTTATTCAACTATAAATATTTAATCACAAAAGTCACTCTCACTCTGACCTCTAACCTTATGACTTCATATCACAAACTTATTGGTCTAATTTAACTACCAATCGGTCATGACACCGACACTCTAACTTATACTACTACTCGGGTGGAAATACAGTTCCAAAAAACACAAGAACAACAAGATGAATAGCAAGTTGCTAGTGAATCAAAATAGGCCTCACACGGCTTCACTAGACTTTTGTTTTCAACAACACAATGATATCAATATTACAAGAGATAGAAGCTTGATACACAATATTCAATGACTCAAGAATACAAATCTTAATCTTGTCTTAACTGAACGCCTCATAAGAATGAGGACCCAATTTTACACTAGGGAACTCCTCTCCCGTCCTTTGTGGGACTTCTAAAATTTTTGCTAGATAATCGAAGAATATCTGGAAACATCAGAGTAAGGAAGAAATTAGGATACCTTTTCTTTTTGTATGGGTGACACCATAGCATGAATTAGAGTATGAAGGAGGAACATTCTGACTCTATAGCATGAACTAGAACATGAAGAAAGAGAGACATTCCTAAACGCCTTGTAGCCTCCTGCTTATAAGTGTGACATGCTACACACCCATAAACAAGACTCTACCCGACGCGGTTTTGCAGACACCCTGGGACCATGAACCGTGCTTTGATACCAAGTTTGTCACGACTCAAACCGGGGCCCTGGCCGTGATGAGCATTCTCGAACCCGAAAGCCCGAAATGCCCTCTGTCTATCTGGTAATCATGTACATAATTCATATGATCAAAGTAATACGGAATAGAAACAATAATACAGAAACATGTTCAACAATTTAAAATAGTTAAAGGCCTAAAAACATGCCTAACAATATTTAATAAACATCTGCAACAGTCTACAAAATCTCTACTGACATACTATCTAAATAACTGGGACAAGGCCCTCAGCAGACCAAAAGCCATACTGAAATAAATACCTAAATGACTAGGCCTTCCGAAGCAAAGAAGGCTCACTAATTGAACTCTGAGATAACTCTGTCTGTAGACTCTACTGAGGATCTGGACCCCTAGACTGCGCCTCAATACCTGGGAGGAAGGGGGGTCAGTACAATTGTATTGGCACGCGAAACAATCCAAAATAGAGTAGTTGAATATATATATATATATATATAATACGTGAGAGAAAAAGTTCATCAAACATTATGCATAAAATAGTTTCTGAAAAACACATGGGCACCTTCTGAAAACATGTAACCTCTCTGTAAATCTCAAACTCTAATCTGTGTATTATTTTTGAGTTAGGTGGTATCCCCTACAAGTCTGATATTTCACGGGCGATATGGAGTCTGCCATTGACTCAGCGGGGAAGCCTCCAACCTGAGTATGCCGCAAGGGTTGGAGTTCCTGAATCTAATACGCCACACAACACTTAAGTCAGCGTATAATAATATACCCGGGTCGACAAATCACAGTTTTAGATAATGAGTTGCTTGAACTCAAGCCCTCTTCAGGGAACCACTTAACATCTCTGTATGCCCATTTTTAACCTTTTCTGTACATGCAACATTCTGAATGTCTAAAATCATGATAGTTTGAAATGTCTATTAGTCTGAGTCTGATATGATATTGGTCTGAATTGGTATCGTTATACCAAGACTTGCAAGTCATGATTTCTGAGCCATAATACATTAAGCTAAATCTTTCATTTAAAACATAATTTAGACCACCAAAAACATGCAACTGATATAGAAGATTTCGTGTTTCGAAACTCAAGTCAAAATCATGCAAAAACTTCATCAACATATGGTGTTCTAGTGCCTTTAGCAAATCCATGCACTCTTTCATTACATGCATTATGAACATTAAACATTCATGCTAGATTTCCTCTTTAGTGATTTAAAACCACCTTAAAATTATAACAAGAGTTCAATCATTTTATATAGTGCTTTTCAGGAATGCATTGCAAAACAATTCATATGCTATGAGAAATCTAAAATATTCACTAAAGAGGGAATTCACCGAAAATCATGCTCTCAACAAGAATTAATTCTTAAATACATGGTTTCATGCATTCATATTCTCAAATCACTTTGGAGAAAGTCAAAAGACCAAAACAATGATGTTAAAACATTTAATACATGAATATATACATAGATTCAAAAACCCCATTCTAAAACATGATTTTTCTATGCCCATAAGAATTTAGGAAAACCCCGCGTACATCTATTTTGGAAAATAATGGGTGGTTCTTGAAGCCTGTGGATTGGGAATTCCGAATGTCTAATCAATTTTGAAAACCTACAGTTAAATCTTGATTTATTTGGGTTTTTAGTTTGAAACCCTTGGGAGTGTTCTTGAGAATTTTTAGATGAATGTAGATGTATTTTGGAGAATTGGGGACTGAATTTCGTGTTTATGGCTGAATAAGGATGGGAAAAGAACCATTTTGCCCCAAAAACGGAGTGTTTAAGTCACTTGAAACCATAAGATATGTGCCGCATACGATATCGCCTATATTTACACCGCATATGATATCGCCTATATTTACATAGGCGCCGCATATGCTATCGCATATGCTTTCCAGTGTCCATGTGCGATTGGTTAGGCGACGCATACTACTTTGAAAGGCCATAAATTCTTGCTCGAGTGTCGGATATTAGCAAAATTGGTATCGTTGGAAAGTTAACTCAAAGACCTATCATTTGACACATAGTAGGCTCTCTAATTAGACATATACATAGAGTTATGGTCGATGAAAGCTGACACAAATTACAACGTCCACTAAAACTTAATCGATCGAAGTAGTTTCAACTCTTCCTTGAGTTGAAGGACCTCTATGGTCTAAATTCATGCTCAAATGGATTCACATACTACATAAACATGCCAAATTGGCATAGGATTTAAGGTTCTGGGATTATCAACGCATCAGAGTCATGGTTTTTATTCTAGCCCAAAATGCGGGGTGTTACAGATGGTCTTGGACAATTGTAACTCAACCAAAAAACCAACCAAAAATCAAATCAATTCAAGTAATCTTCTTCTATACCCAAGTTTCCTTTCAATATCTTCCTTCACCTTTCTAGCTTCCTTTTCTTAGTTGAATCTTCCGATCTTAGTTAACGATCTTGGGCTAGCAAAGGTCTCTCCAACTATACCTTTCTTCTGCTATTCTCTATATTCTGAGACTTCAGTATTGCAATGATTGCAGAAACATGAGGACAAGCCATGGATGTACCTGAGTCTATATTAAATAGCGGTGGTTTTTGGCCAGACCGAGTCAATTCTGTGTCATTTGTGCGCCAAGCTGCAAGTATTACAGTCCCTGGGGCTGCAATGTCCGGCTGCCAGTACATGTCAGAAACCATTCGACATGTAATCTACTGTTAATATTGCATGAAACATATGTTTTGTTTTATATACCATAAGTACGTAACTAATCGTGAGACCAATGAAATCTGAAGTTAGAAAGAAAATTATTATGGTACTGTGCAGTGGGCATAGATTGAGCAATGGTTCAAAATTTGACGGAAAAAATTAAACTAGAACAAGGAGTACTTACTTTTAGGAGGTTCTGAGTATTATACGTAGGGCCTCTTGATGAGAAGAAAGCCATAACAAGAGCCGGTTTGAATTTATCTATAACAATAGTGGTAGAATTGTCGCCACCGGGTTCCTATAGAATATTTGAAGTTGCAATTTAGCAATTTCGTATGCTACCCCACTAGTGCTTATTGTGAAGTAAAGGGAGTACCTTGTTGATTTCATGTAAGCAATCTTTACGCCGTCTCCATGAGTGATTACTGCCCCCGAAAATGATCCCATTTTGGTTGCCGTTATGAGCTCATCATCGGGCATACTTAATATAAATCCGATGCCACCCTTTTTCTTCACTTCATTTTAGCCTTGTTTCTAATGAAAACTCATCATCGAGATGGTCACAAACAATAATTTTTCCCTTGACTTTGTGTTCGTCTAATGTATCTGATTCACAGTGACTAAAACATTGCCCAAGTTAGTTGAAAGTAGGCAAAAATGTAAACTGATACATTTCAATTTCCAATTACCTTGCTGGTAAAAGAGATATACGAGAATAATTTGTAATTATATCATTACTTATCTACTTGTATAACTGTAATTAGTTATTGTATCACTTTAGGAGTGTAATTAGCTGTTGTATTAGAGCCTATATTTTCTCCACTAACTGATGAATAAACCATCGATCTTCTCATTCTCTGTTCAGCAGTAGTTGCTTTATGGTATCAGCGCTCTAAAGGTCACATGATTACGATCCCAATTTTTTTTACCCAACCCTAACTACTGCCTGACGCAAAAAAAAAAAGGCCACCAAAGCCACTGTTGTTAATGCAGATAACACTGCCAGCAGAACTACCATCGTGCAGTTTGATCTTGTATTTCAATTACCCATCAAACTTGCAGGCAGCCACAACTTCACTACCTGGAAGGCACAGGTGTCAATGCTCATGCACGGACACAACCTTTTCGGTCACCTTGATGGCACAGTCGCTGCTCCTCTGTCCACACTTAAAGAAAATAATGAAAGCACTCCTGATCCAACTGACTATCTATGTGACATACCTTCCATTGCTGATGAACTTGCAATCGGTGGAGCGCCAATGATGTGCAACTTACTGTACGAATCCTCCAAAGCCTTGGTTCCGAATACAACGCTATTTCTGCAGCCATACGGTCACATGAAACAATGATCACCTATGAAGAACTATATGAGAAACTTCTTGATCATGAGATCTTTCTTAAGCAAGAAGAATCCAAACGGACACCACCATCACTTGCTCAATGAAACACCCAAGCTCCTTCAAGAAACAACAACAATCGAAAGCAAGGAGGTAATACCTCACAAGGTAGCCAGCCATTGCATTCCCAGCCCGAGACTCATCAAATACCCAACAATGACGCTCTCATCGAAATCAGCAACCCTAAAATAATGACAGTTTTCTTCGCTGTCAACTCTGTGATCGCCTCGGTCACTCTGCCAAAGTATGTAGATCCAACTCTCACAACCACTTTCAGGCTCATGCTAATTATACTGCTCAGTTTCCACAACAATAAGATCCATGGATTGTTGACTCTGTGGCTAACCATCACATCACATTTGATGCTCACAGTTTAGCCACTTCTCAGGACTACAACTGACCCGACTAGATCTCAATGGGAAATGGTAATACCATTCCAATTTCTCACACTGGTAACACTCGCTTATGTGAATCAAATAAAAGCTTCAAATTAAATGATACCCTTTGTGCCCCAGTCATTAAAATAAATCTTCTCTCTGTCTCTAGATTTGGTCACGATAATAAAATATCTATTGAATTTTTTCCATTTAATTTTGTTGTGAAGGATCTCGGGAAGAATAGACATGGGTTGTATGAGTGGCCACAAGAGACAACACGCAGTTTCCAACCTCAATCAAGTTTAGTAGTTATTCGTCTTTCTATTGACCTGTGCCATCGACGATTGGGGCACCCAAATCGTCAAAGTTTACATAAGCAATTAAGTAAGTTTTCAATTCCATTTTGTGATTCAAAAGCTCCTTTAGTTTGTAATTCTTGCAATTCAAATAAAATGTACAGGTTACCTTTTTTCTGAAAATACTTTGCAAACTAAACGTCCATTGCAAATTATTTATAGCGATTTATTGGGACCTTCCCCGGTGTTGTCAATTGACCAAAACCGTTACTATGCACTATTTGTTGATCACTTTTCAAAATATATGTGGGTATATACTCTAAAAAATAAAAGTCAAGTTAAAAGATGTTTTTAAAAGTTTGCATCCATTACTCGAACGTCTCTTTTAACACAAAAATTCTCTTATTTTACATTGATGGTGGTGGTGAATTTGAAGGATTATCTCCCTATTTAATAACACATGGTATTGAACATCTTGTTTCACCTCCTTATACACCTCAACGTGTTGCTTTAGTTAAACGACACCTTAGACACATCGTTGAAATAGCCAAAACCTTAATTCATCAAGCCTCTCTTCCCTCAAATTTTTGGATTTTTGTTTGTCATCAAGCAGATGACAAGCAGTTTATCTTATCAATAGATTACCCTCAGCTACCCTAAAAGATAACCGTCCTCATGAAATACTTTTTCAAGATACCCCAAAATTTGATTCCATAAGAACTTTTGGGTGTTTATGTTATCTTTGGTTGCGACCATACACCAAAAATAAGCTTGTGCCTCGTTCAACTCCATGTGTTTACCTGGGTTTTTCCAACAAATATTATTGCCATCAGTGCTTTGATCCAATCTCTTCAAAAATATATTTATCCAGAGATGTTCTATTTTTTTAGAATAATTTTCCTTTTCAAAATATCTTCTCTCATTTATCAAATTTTCAAATTAAATCATGGTAAACAGTTGAAAAAAAACAACCAAATCAGTTGTGAAGCTCAAAAGTTAAACATGGAACTTCCTCCTGCTATCGCGTGTTCACCTTGCCCACAAAGTTTACCCATGCCAATCGCCACAACTAGAGAGCAATCTCAAGGTTCAGGTATAATCCTCAACTCTCAGAATTCCTTATCTAATAAAGCTGTGATTTCCTCTTCAAATTCTAGTCAGCCGCTCAACCTTTATGCACCTTCTTCCACGAATCAAACCACCCATTTCCAAACAAACAATCCACCCTTTTAACTTATGAACGACAAAATCCACCTTCAGCTCCTAAGTCATTGCCTTCATCTAGTGAAACCATACATTTGCAACCTTCCGTACCTTCCCCCATTGCAGCTCCTTTTACTTCAAATTTATCGGCTATCATCCCCCCCAAAACACACAACCAAGGCAAATCACTTCAGTCGCACCTTCCACCACAATGCCAAGTCACCCGATGGTTACTCGTTCCAAAAATAACATCCTTAAGCCCAAACATCAACCTAACTTTCTTGCTAACTTTTCAAGTCCAAAAACGCCCTCTTCCTACAAGAAAGCTCAGTAGGGTTTCCACTGGAAAGCTGCTATACAAGCTGAATTTGATGCTCTTGTGAGAAACCAAATGTGGACTTTAGTTCCCAACGATCCGGCGAAGAATGTAGTAGACTGTAAGTGGCTATTTCACATTAAGCATCATCCTGATAGTTCTATTGAAAGGTATAAAGCTCGATTAGTGGCCAAAGTCTTTACTCAACGGCCTGGACTTGACTACCATTCCACCTTTAGTCCGGTAGTCAAGCCTACAACTATTCGCCTAGTTCTCGCTATCTCTGTTCAATATAATTGGCGTTTGCATCAACTTGATATAAATAATGCATTCTTGCTGGGTCATTTAGAGGAATAAGTTTATATGAGACAACCTCCTGGCTTTGAGCATCCGACTTTGTCCAATCATGTCTGCAAACTTCATAGAGCTATTTATGGTCTCAAACAGGCACGTAGAGCTTGGTACACCGAGCTCAAGAACTTTTTGGTAACACAGGTTTTTTCAAATCACAATCTAACTCGTCCTTGTTCAACTTACATCATTCAAGATTCATTGTTTATATCCTTGTATGTGTGGATGACATTATTGTTATTGGAAATCAAGAACACGGTATTCGACAAATTATCAATGCCCTTGCTCAACGTTTCTCTATCAAGGACCTTGACCACTTAAACTACTTTTTTGGTGTTGAGGTTTTGTTGTATCAAGGTGGCCTTCTATTGTATCAACAAAAGTATGTAGAAGACCTTTTCCAGGAAGCCAATATGCAAGACAGCAAAAGCGTTTCCACTCCTATGTCGGTCTCTACTGTTCTTAGTGTAAATCAAGCTAATCCTATTGTTGATGACTTTTGATTTTTTGCAAAATTGTTGTCAAGCTACAATATTTATCCTTTACCAGACCTGATATCGCTTTTACAGTAAATAAACTCTCCCATTTTATGCATTGTCTTCATGCTAATCATTGGAAAGCTGTTAAGTGATTGCTTCGATATCTCAAACAGACCTCCTCCTTTGGGCTTCAAATAACCCGTGAGACTACTAGTCGAATTATGGTGTACTCTAACTCTGATTGGGTTGGTGACACTGTATACAGAACTTCCACGACTGGCTTATTGAAGATATCAACACCAGAATATGAAAGACATGGTTATTTGTTTATCTCCATATTTTCTTTGTCTTAAGTCATTAATAATTTGTTTAGATAAGCTTTGAATTGTTAGTTATTTTTTTTAGTGTTTTTGTTTTAGTCAAATTGCAGGTCTATTAGTTATTGGTTAGGAGTAAGTTGAGTCCTAGTAATAAGCAATGACTTGCTTATACGTTTGTAAGCCTATATATACAGGCTATTTGCATTAATAAAGGATTAGTTCTCTAATTTTCCATCAAATTTTCTGTTAGCTGTTTTGTTTAATATTCAACATTTGGTATCAAAGCCAGACTCTTCTAGGTGCTGTCAAGATGGGTGATTTTCAAGTAGTTGGTGGAATCGAGAAACTCAATAACCAAAACTACGATTCTTGGTCTACATGCATGATATCGTACTTGTAAGGCCAAGACTTATGGGAAGTAGTAAATGGAAATGAGGTTACATCTCCAGAAGCTGAAAAAACAAATGGTATCTTACGGAAATGGAGAACCAAATGGGTAAAACAATGTTTGCCTTGAAGACCACAGTTGAAAAAGATGTACTAGAGCATATACGTGATGCCAAAACTACACAGGAAACTTTGGATACGTTCGCCCAGCTGTCCTCCAATAAGAATGATACGAAGCTCCAACTCTTAGTTTTTGAGTTGCTGTCAGTGTTACAACGCAACATGACGATCTCACAGTACTTTCATAAAGTAAAGTCACTTTGCCGGGAGATTTCTGAGTTGGATCCAGAGGCTCCTATTGGTGATACTAGGGTGAAGCGCATCATCATTCATGGATTGAAGCTAGAATTTAGGAGCTTCATTGCTGCCATACAAGGATGGCAAGTTCAACCGTTGCTGGTAGAATTCAAAAATTTGTTAGCTGGTCAAGAAGCCTTAGCTAAGAAAATGGGAGAAGTCTCATTGAAGAAGGAAGAAGAGGCACTCTATGCCAATCGAGGCAGGCGAAATTCCAAACATCATACCACTGGTATATCCAAGAAGAATAATGATATGGCAAGGAGTCATCAAGGTGGAGAGAGTGTTCGTGCAGGAGGAGCTTCGCATAATTAAGACGACGGTAAGAAGTTTCTAGGGAAGTGTTACAATTATGGAAAAAGAGGTCATATGGCGAAAGATTGTTGGTCAAAGAAAAAGACTATTGAGAGTAATGCTGCTACATCAAATAGTGAAGACGAGTGGGATGCAGATGCATTTTTTGCTGTAGAAGAAAAAGAATTGACTCTCGTTACAATGACAAAGACAATTGATTACGAGAAGGATTGGATTGTCGACTCGGGATGCTCAAATCATATGACGGGGGACAAAGAAAAGCTGCAGCACCTGTCAAAGTATAAGGGCAGTAGGGTAGTCGTAATGGCGAACAACTCAAAGTTACCAATAGCTCACATTAGTAATACAATAGTTTCTTGTCAACATAGTGATATTGAGGTACCGCTCCAAAATGTTTACCATGTCCCAGGTATGAAGAAAAATCTTCTCTTTGTGGAAAAGTTAACATCTTCTGTCCATTTTGTTCTATTTGGACCACAAGATATAAAGATCTATCGGGACCTGGAGATTATAGAAGAATCGGTAATGGAAGGCCAAAGGTTGGAATTAGTTTATGTAATGTCTGTAGAAGCTGTATGTGTAGACAAGACGAAAAAGAATGAAACAACAGACGTGTGGCACATGCGGCTGGGTCACGTTAGCTTTTCCAAATTAGAGATGATGATGAAGAGGTCGATGTTGAAAGGACTTCCACAACTTGAAGTGAGAAAAGACACAATATGTGCAGGTTGCCAGTATGGAAAAGCACATCAAGAAAGAGAACCATTGGAGTTAGTGCACTCCGATGTGTTTGGGTCTGTTAAACAAGCTTCCATAGGTGGGATGAAGTACATGGTGACTTTTATTGATGACTTCTCAAGGTATGTGTGGATTTACTTTGTGAAAGAAAAATCTGAAACTTTTTCAAAGTTTAAAGAATTTAAGAAGGTAGCAGAAGCGGAAGTTGACAAAAGAATTTGTTGTCTATGCAGTGATAATGGGGGAGAGTATACCTCAGACAAGTTCTGTGATTTCCTTCAAGAAATCCGAATACGCCATCAGTTCACATGTGCTAGCACTCCACAATAGAATGGCATAGCAGAAAGGAAGAACAGGCACCTGACAAAAATTTTTCGAAGCATGCTTCACGCGAAGAACATACCAGGACATTTTTGGGCAGAAGCAATGAGGATGGCTGCATTTGTGATCAACAGGCTTCCTCAACAAAGGTTATGTTTTATTTCACCTTTCGAAAAATTATGGAATATGAAACCTTCTGTTAGTTATTTTTGAGTTTTTGGATGTGTTTGCTATGTATTTGTACCTGATCATTTATGTAGCAAAATGGAAAAGAAGGTTGTCAGATGTATTTTTATAGGATATGACAGTTAAGGAAAAGGGTGGCGATGTTGTGACCCGACAACCAGAAAGTGTTACATATCCCGGAATGTGGTGTTCGATGAATCTTCTTCATAGTGGTCATCAGACAAGGAACTACTGCCAGAATCAGATGTTCTTGAAGATGTGGTGCAATCTTCTCAAATCCAATTGGGTTTAGGAGAAGCAAAAGATGCAAATGACGAAGACAATGTCGAAGAAGGTGTAGCCCAATGTCCCTGGCAAACTGGTGTGTATCAACAACCATGTGAACAAGATGAACCTAGTGGAGTGGAAACACCAACTCAGCTCAGAAAATCAACAAGATTCAGAAAGCCAAATCCAAAGTATGCCAGTGCTGCAATAGTAGAGAAAGAAGGTGCAAATGAGCCTAAGATATTTGAAGAAGCATCTCAAGATCAAAAGTGGAATAAAGCTATGAAAGAAGAAATGGCAGCACTAAAACAGATCAGACTTGGGATCTTATACCAAAACCAAGTGATGTGAAGCTGATATCTTACAAATGGGTGTTCAAGATAAAGTGTCGAGTAGATGGGTCAATCGAAAGGCATAAGGCTCGTTTGGTGGCTCGTGGATTTTCTCAACAATATGGACTAGATTATGATGAAACTTTTAGTCCTGTTGCAAAGCTTACAAATGTACGAGTCCTATTAGCATTTGCAGCTTGTAAAAATTAGAATTTTTGGCAAATAGACGTGAAGAATGCATTTTTGCATGGGGAGATGGATCAGGAGATCTACATGGATCAGACAATTGGCTTTCAAAATCAAGATTACCCTGAGTATGTGTGTAAGCTACGGAAGGCGCTTTAAGGATTAAAACAAGCACCGAGGGCTTGGTATGGTAAGATTGCTAAATTTCTTACTCATAGTGGGTATTTGGTGACTAGTGCTAATGCTATCTTGTTCGTAAAAGCTAAAGAAGAGAAAATAGCTACTGTACTGGTATATGTGGATGATTTAATCATCACAGGAGATTATGAAGAAATTTTTCAAACTAAGGAAAACTTGTCAGTTTGTTTCCAAATGAAAGAACCTGGACAACTCAAGCATTTTCTTGGTATAGAGGTCAGTTACTCTCAAGAAGGAATATTTCTCCATCAGCAAAAGTATTCCAGAGATTTGCTAAAGAAGTTCGAAATGCTAAGTGTAAGCCAATATCGACGCTAATAGAGCCAAACTCTAAAATATGTTCTCATGAAGGGAAAGATTTAGAAGATGCTACAAGGTACCGACAGTTGGTAGGAAGTCTTATTTACTTAACTTTAACAAGATCAGACATCTCTTTTGCAGTCGGTATGATAAATTGATACATGCAACATCCGAAGAAACCTCACTTGGAAGCAGTTCACCAAATTCTGAGATATGTGAAAAATACGCTAGGCTATGGTATTATGTACAAAAAGGGTGAAGATTGTAAACTAGTTGGTTACTGTGATACTGACTATACAGGTGACCATGATACTCGACGATCAACTACGGGTATGTTTTCATGCTTGGGTCAGGAGCAATTTCTTGGTGTAGCAAAATACAACCAACAGTTTCTCTGTCAACTACTGAAGCAGAGTACCGAGTAGCAGCGATGGCAGCTCAAGAAAGCAGTTGGCTTATGCAACTGTTAAAGGAGTTGCATCAACAAGTGATGTATCCAATTCCTTTGTATTGTGATAACTTATTAGCAAAAAGTTTGGCAGAGAATCCATTTTTTCATGCTAGAACTAAGCATGCGAAGGTGCATTACTGTAATACTCCGGGAAATTTTTCGTTGAAATTTTGTGCGTAAACGTGTTGGGTTCTATATTCTAGAATGAATTATAAATTTTTCGTGCAGAATTTCTTAGATTATGACCCACCATTGCATAGAGTATTGAATAAACTTTCCAACGATATGTGGATCATCCAAAACGGACACCCGAGCGACGAGTTATGAACATTCCGATCGAACCGTGAATAGTAGTGAACAGTAAAACGTGCAGGAAAAAGTACTGAGGCCTGGCGTATTTTTGTTCCAACTTTAAACAATCATAACTCCTTATACATAATGATCTGGGTGATTTACTATATATCAACGGAAAGCTCTGCGAGTCCTCTTTCTAATGAAATTAGTTTCATCCAATTTGTCTATCGGAGCAAAAGTTATGGTTGATCTACTTCAGCCTAACAAAAGCAAATTTTTGAATCAACTTCAAATGATCATAACTCCTCGTACACAATGATCTGGGTGAGATACTATATATCAACGGAAAGATATGAGAGTCCTCTTTCTAATGAAATTAGATTCATCCAATTTGGATATCGGAGTAAAATGTTATGGTTGATCTACTTCAGACTATCAAAATAATCCACCAAAGGACTGATTCGAGAATTATTTAATTTTTAGGGGCGTTTTGGTCAATCCCCCTCACCCAAAATCCGTCCAAACCCTATATTAAAGCCTATTAGAAGCATTATATGTTGTATTTCATCAAATTCCCTCAAAAAAAAACCCTAAGCTCCTACATCCAACTTCAAGAACCTCCAAAGTTCACCATTAATTCTGCAAATTTATTCAAGATTCCAAGTTCCTAGTTCAAGAAATCCAAGAACCATCATTCAAAGAAACGATTAACATCTCAAAAACAAGTATCGATCTAAAGTTCATCATTCAAGGTATGTGGGGTTTTTCAACAAGAACTCTCTTTCGTTCTTGTGCCCAAAAGTACTTTTCTTTACAAAGGCATGATTTTTATTTGATTTTTTATGAATTTGAAGCATGAACCCATATCTTATGATGATTATTATGAAATCTTGATGTTTATGATTTTGAAAGATGAATTTACATGTGTGGTGCTATAAAGCATGAATCTTGAACGATATTTATTATGATTTTGATATTTGGGTCGTGAATCCCCATTGGAAATTGTGGTTTTTTTTGAGAAAGTGTGTGTTATAAGCACGTTGATGTTGAATATTTGAGATATTTTGAATGATTTGACCTTTTGGTCTTAATAGAGTTGTTTTAAACTCGAGTGTGAAAGAAATCCACAACGTGGTTGATTTTGATAGATGGGAAGCATGATGACTTCCGATGTATATTAATATATTACTGAAATTATTTTGTTGTGGATTGTCTTTGAAATGATCTGAGCTAAGTCCGGGAGAAATCTTTAGCACCGAGTGGGATGTATAAAGCGACCTTACTTTCCTAGAACTACGTGCCCCCGTAGGAGTGAGCCTGAGGCTGATTTATATAGTGATCACTAGTATGTATGGATTTGATATCGATAGTCCTACTCCGATGGCAAGGATAGGACGGCTCTCCCCAACGTGGGTTGTACTTTAGACTCCATGTAGCTCACATGGTTTATGCCGGTTATAGGATCTCCCAGTGTGTGTGTGTTTCCTTGTATGTATGGTGAATGGTGAAGTGATTTGAAAGTGGAATTGTGAAATTTATTAGTTTGAAAGATTTAAATGATATTTACATTATGAGAATTGATATTCTTGATGAACTGAAAGTTATTGACAAATTATATGATGACTCGCATGTGTTATTGTACTTATTTCATCCTCTCATGATTATGATGATTTTCTTCGGGCTATGTGAGTCTTTCATACATCCTGCATATTTCTGATAAATATTTATGATGATGATGATGTTTATACAATTGCATACACCCTCATATACTCGATTTCTTTCCATGGTACTGACCCACATCTTCGGATGTGGGCTGCATTTTCTCGAAATGTACGTTCAGGTGCTCAGTTCCAGGTTCGACAGTGATTCTTTGGGCACGGTGTTCTACATCCTCTGTTTTGGTGAGTCCTCATATGTCTGATGTTGGTTTCACGAAATTATTTACATTTGATAACTGAGTATGAGTTAGTTGGGGCATGTCTCAATGGCTCGCTGGTTTTATTGATTTTCTTAGAGGCTTGTCAGACTAGTATAGATGTTGGGAGTTGACTAATAAGTCGTATTTTGTTATGTTTCTGAAATTCTTTTATTTTACTCTGTTGATATTTGAGGGTTATTTATGAAAACCCCATTGATTTGTGTTGAACTGAATGAAAATGACTCAAATGGTTAGCTTGGGGCTACTCATAGCCTCAAGCACCGTGTAACACTATGGGACCCATTTTTTGGGGCGTTACAATTACCATTTTATCCGAGAGAAAGTCTAGCAAGAGGAAATTGAATTGAAGCACGTTAGAACGGAAGACCAAGCTGCAGATTTATTTACAAAAGGCTTGAGTGGCAATAAGTTTGTAAGATGTTATCATCAGCTTGGCGGGGTGAATAAATAAAAGCTGGTGTTGAGGAGGAGTATTGAAGATATCGACACCAGAATATGAAAGACATGGTTATTTGT
The DNA here is from genome assembly GCA_030864225.1 of Capsicum baccatum var. pendulum. Lineage (NCBI taxonomy): Eukaryota > Viridiplantae > Streptophyta > Magnoliopsida > Solanales > Solanaceae > Capsicum > Capsicum baccatum. Next base: position 272,423,050 of record CM061550.1, read on the forward strand.
TTATCTCCATATTTTCTTTGTCTTAAGTCATTAATAATTTGTTTAGATAAGCTTTGAATTGTTAGTTATTTTTTTTAGTATTTTTGTTTCAGTCAAATTGCAGGTCTATTAGTTATTGGTTAGGAGTAAGTTGAATCCTAGTAATAAGCAATGACTTGCTTATACGTTTGTAAGCCTATATAATAGGCTATGTGTATCAATAAAGGATTAGTTCTCTGATTTTACATCAAATTTTCTGTCAACTTTTTTGTTTAATATTAACATGACTATGTTATATACCTTGGAAGTACACCAATCTCGTGGTCCTCCAAGAAGCAGCGATCCGTCTCTCCGTCATCCACCTAAGTTGAATACCGAGCTTTAGCAGCTGCTCTTGCAGAAACCAACTGGATCACCAACTTACTGCGTGAGCTTAGTTTTTCCCTTTCTTGCATTCCGCGCATACTCTGATAATATTTGAACTAGATACATCTGCAAGAATCCTTCCTTTCATAGTAAGATGAAGCGTATTGCCATCGATTTCCACTTTGTCCGAGAGGTTGAAGTCAAGCGCTTACATGCTACTGATCAGGTTGCTGATGCCCTAACCAAGCCACTTCCACATGCTTCTTTCAGTCGTATGTTTGACAAGTTGGGTATTGTAGACGTCAACACCAACTTGCGGGGGCGTAAAAGAGATATACGAGAATAATTTGTAATTATATCATTACTTATCTACTTGTAGAGCTGTAATTAGTTATTGTATCACTTTAGGAGTGTAATTAGCTGTTGTATTACTTTAGGACTCAGTGTTGTATTAGAGCATATATATTCTCCATTAACTGATGAATAAACCATCGATCTTCTCATTCTCCGTTCAGCAGTAGTTTCTTTAGCTGGACCATCATAAAATTCTAAGTCTATTTTGACAGATGCACTGTCCGCCAATGGATAAACTGGAGATTTCTTGAGATTGGAAAAGCTAATACCTCCAACCTTAATTAGCATGTTTCCTCCCAAGGGAATATGTGTCTCAATGTTTCTGTCAATAGTTGTTTCACCTACTGTGAAAATCCAAGGAGCGACATTGACGACAGATTATTGTGCTAGCCCATCGTTTCCAGCAGAGCTGACAACAAAAATCCACTTCTGTACAGCATAGAAGGCTCCAATGGCAACAGGATTTCTTGAAAACTCAAACTCTGTTCCAGATGGTTGACCAAATGATAAGTTGATGATATCGACTCCGTCTGCTCTAGCATCATCAAATGCTTTCATAGTAGCCGATCCACTGCATCCAGCATTAGGCTTGCATACACGGTACACTGCAATCCTGGACCCTGGAGACCCGCCGGTGGCTGTTCCTCCTGCTAAGCCATAATAGGATGCATCTGCCACTGGACTACCTGCTGCTATGGCTGCAACATGAGTACCATGCCCGTCGTGGTTCCTAGGTGTCCCCACATATGGTGGATTATCTTAGCCAGGTTCGTCATAAAACCTTGCTCCGATCAGTTTCCTGATACATGTCCATGAAATGTACATAGTAAAATTTCTATCATAAACTTGTTTTTTTTCGAAGATCACTTACAGAATTTCACATAGACCATATTGGACATGCACAGACGGATCCAAGATTTGAAGTTTATGAATTTCTACAACGACCTCAAGCTACTGAGTTCCCGTGAACTCGTAGCTAACACACTGGACCTGCCACCGAGGTTGTATTTAATGACTGTTACCTGTTGCAGCTGGAAGGTTTGAAGTCATAACCTCTGGTGCAAGTTCCTTTCCATTGCGATGGAACTGGAACGATACCCTTGTCATTGAAACTCTCTGATTCAAGCCATATTCCTATAACATATATACAAGATGTTATTTGGTTAATTAGTGGTGGTAGTAAAATCCTACTAAGTATGGTCTCTGGAGGGTAGAGAGCATGCATGCCTTACCTCCTCTTGGAGGTAGAGAGGTTATTTCCGAACAATCCTCAGCTCAAGTGAATGAGAGCATACCAGTGTCAAAAATTCAAATTATGGTATCTGCTCCATTCAATGAGGTTGAATTCGAACCAGAACTGTAAGGAAGATCGCGTACAAATTCATATTGATCCCTCAGAAAGTCCCATGATCGTGTAGTGTGTAGTTGAAATACTGGATCAGGGAAAATAGAAACAACTCCGGGGTACTGAGCAGGCGACTGCGCTTCGGCTTCAGATAAATGTGTTGCAAATCCTGAGAAACTATGCTTGTAGCTGTGCACCTTTGCATTTTCTCTCCTAATGTAATATACACATTATATACAATGTTATACAAGCCTTTATGAATCATAAATAGAGTCTAATTATGTGTAAAATATAAATTGCTATTCAAAAGGGAGTTATTGTTCAGAAATATTTCTCCCTCCATCCCAATTTATGTGAGATAGTTTGACTCGTTACAAAGTTTAAGAAAGAAATAAAAACTTTTGAGATATTTGTGTGGCTATAAATTCTTTCAATTGAGGGTAAAGTAGACATTTTAAAGTCAAATTATTACTAAACGTAAAAATATGTCATTTTTTTTTAGACTTACTAAAAAAGAAAGTGAGTCATATAAATTGGACAGAGGGAGTATAAGTAGCTCTTCTTTGTCCAAAATACATCAATGTATGTATTTTTTTTATAACTACTGATATATATATATATTCTACCTCTACTAAATCTTCTTCTCTGATTATCTCTTTACTGTATACTCTTATCTCTAATTTTTTTAGTCTTTCTTTTAATTCCAATAATCTGTCTTCTACTGTTTTGGTTATCCGTCCATTTACTCAAAAATGGAAACAAATGGACAGAGGGGAGTTAAAGTGGAAACATAGTCATGTGACCGTGGGGCCCACTCAACTTGCCAAAGTTTTTATTAAGCCCATTGAAGTAAGGATTTGAAGTCCACAAATGCCTATAAATACCACCTTATGGATGACTTAAAGACATATAGCTAGAGAGAAGTAGGAGAAAAATCAAGAGTGAGAAAAATAGTCTTCTAAAGTCTTTGTTCATAAAGTTTCTTAGTTTGTTCAAAAAACAAAAAAAAAAGAGAGAGTGTGTAGTGTAGAGAGATTGAGATTTCTGAGATTTTTGAGATTACTGTGTTTACTGAGTTTTCCTGAGTCATATGACCGATTGAGTTCTATGAATCATGGCTTGACTGAGAGTGTCTGGAAAACATGATACTGGCTTTAGGCATATATAAGCTAAATTTTCGAGTACAAGTACCCCCAGGACTCGATAGCATGATTGACAAGACATGACCTTCTTGACACATAACCATAGTCAACAATTCATCGTACAATCATTAGAGATTTTCATAAAGTATTCGCATACTGTAAGCTTACACATGAATAGGAATGCATGTAAACATATCATAATTTCATAAGCCTAATCTCATGAGTATTACGTCAATCCATTACAAAGAATAACAATAACATGGGAGTCATATCGAACATAAGGGAGAAATATGGATTCATCAATTTTGGTCACAAATGAGTCATAAGGCATAATTCCTATTCTCTTAGGCATTTTATCAAACACCTTGCATGCATATCTTTAGGCTTAGGTATAAATATTAAAATAATACTTCATGGCAACATTTTACACTACCAATGCAACAATTTCAACCACATACTAACATATTTTCATGATAGTCATTAAAGACTTCACCTAGGAAATCAAACAACAACATAAACATGGATATAATTCAATACATACCATGGAATCTAAAGTTTATATTTCAAATAGGATTTCTTGAGCTTCATGGGTGAAAGGAACCCATGAATCAACACTTGACATACCTGGGTGGATGATTTCTTGAAGATTGGTGGAGGAAAGCTTGAATTCTTGACTTGGAATTAAATACCTAGGGTTTCTTGTTCTTGGGGATTGATCTTTGAGAGAAATCCTAATTTTGTGTTATACATAAATAATGAAGTTATGAGCTCTGATATGGTATAATTAGGGGTTAAAACGGATGAAAAAGACCCAAATACCCTTTTAAAAAAAAGGCTTAAAATCAGAGTTCGGAATGGTCAAAGTTTTCTTTACAACCGATTTTTAACGTTATTTCGTGTTATTTATAACAGCATTTTGCAATAGCATGCAGCTAAACAATATCAGAACAAACGACGACGTTATAAATTAAAGAAGTTTGATTGTACCTTGCTGTGAGGGAGCTCATAAGCTGAAGGTGATCATCAAATGAACCTTTGGCACCCATGTAAACAATGTAAACTCCATGGCTTTCTTCTTGAGAAGCTGCCTTGGATTCACTTGAAAAACAAATCAACAACACATAAAACAACAAAACTAAATAAATCCTTTCATGTTTGTGCCCACTACTTCATGAAAAGTATGGTTTATTATATTATGTATAATGGGGAAATTGGATCTGTTTTGCTATATATCTTCCTACCTGTTTCCCAATATTCATTTGTTTTAAGTGTTTGTGAATACACATTTGAATATTTAAATATACATTAACTTCAGTATGGGGCACATGCATGTTTTGTTGTAGTGACAACCTTGTTACTGTTTATTGTTTAATTTTGTTATTATCTGTTATTTTTTTATAATTTTATTATTTTTTTAGATTATTTTTTTTCTTGAGTTGAGGGTTTATCAAAAACTGTCTCTACTTGAGATGGATATAATGTTAAGCACAATTTACCCCTTCCAAACTCCATTTTCTGAGATTATATTGGGTATAAGATTTTTATGTGTGAATCTGAATATGTATTTGATGATGAAGATGTTATATTTGGATACAGGATAAAACTAAGATTTGTTTTTTCAATATCCAAATGTATAAAAGTGGTTTTTACTTAAAACATTAATAAATATAAAATTCAAGTAAATGCACTAAATTAATCTAATATTATATCAACAGAATATATTTCAACAGTTATACGATAGATGGTGATGGCAATTTTTATTGTGGTTATGGGTGTTGATCAGGGATTATGAGTGGTACTAATGATTATAAATGATAGACTATTGGTCTGTCGACTAAGTATGGTGATTGTCGACGTAATGGTAGTTGATAATGTTGGACAAAGTCGTCCTAGTTAGAGTAAATGAATGTAATATAAGTGAGAAAATTTTTGAATACACATCTTAATTATATTAATTTTTTTTTCATCACAGACCAAATAATCATTCAAATTTATTCACACCTATTATATTGTTGTGATATATATATATATATATATATATATATATATATATATATATATATATATATATATATATATATATATATATATATATATATTGTACTTTATAATTAAGATTTAAATCGTTAAAATTCATTATTCTCGTACAAACAAAGAGAATCAATCGGTCGCACAATTTCAATAAATTTCAAACGTGGTGTGCTAAATTTAATGATCACGTGATAATTAATAAATTGACAAATCATGAAAAGAGAATGATTTACATTTATAAATAATAAAAAATTGCAGTTCTCAAGAAGAGATTTTTTTTTCTTTTAAAAAATGGCAAATCTTGAAAAAGATAATACAAAAGAAATAAAAATAAGTTTGGCATATAACAAAACTAGGGGGTACGGGCCCGTTAGCACGGGTCCAACATGGTGCAGTTAAAAAAAAATAGTTGCACTGCATCAATACGTAAAATAAACTATTACTTTATAGTATTCATCAAGAAGTCAAATTCAACGAGGAGTTACGTATACTTTTATTTACATAGATAACAAAATATGATCCATCTTTAAATTGGGAGTTGAAATGGTTGGAACCTGTTGTTAGGATCGATTCGCGTTCACGCACACTAAATCTATGGAGAGGATAAAGAAAACTAGAGAGAAAGTTCCTGATAGAGAGATAAGTGAGAATGAATTATGTGGTAACACTAGTGAGTAAACTCCACGACGGATGAACTATTTATATTAATGACTCAAAGTACAGTTACACAGAGAAATGAGAATAAAAGGTACAGTACGTCACATATTAATCAGGCTCCACAACCTAACACCAGTTGCATAAAATTGAGAAGAATTAGTATGTTGATGAGCAGTTTGTCGAGAAAATTGAAGGAAAGGTGTCTTTTAAGTCTTGAATGAAGGATTGGTAACATTGACCAACTTAAAGAGTCAAACATTATTAGGAAACTTGATTAAGTTAATTGTGGACTTGATTAATATTTTCAAAACTTTCTAATCTTTTCAAAAATATAATCAACCCAACCCACACCCCTCTTCAATCCAAATCAACCAGTCTCTCTCTCGACAGCTTCTCTCAATTATCTCTCAACTAACAGTTCTGTAAATTTTTCCTTTCAATCCTCGGCGACTTCAACCTCTGACGATAAATAGTTGGGTTTCGAGTTCCTTTTAGACTTCAACCTTCGATCGACGTGACAGCCTTGCTCTCTAGCCATAACAGCTTCGAATTCTTCATCGTTCCTTTTCTTCTTTCAAAGGTAAAAAATTATGGCCTTTTTAGTTTTGAAGAAAACGAGGAACTTGAGCCAACTTCTCTTATAGTATTGGTTAACAATTTCAATATTTGTTGCTTTAATTTAAAATGCAGTCTGAAAAAAATCCTAATTTCTGGTATTTCTTCTCTTTTATTTTCAAAGTGAATTATGATTTTTTGTTGTTTGTTGCATTTTTTAAGTTTGATTTTTGTTGTTTGTGTTTATACAAAAAAACAACGATTTGAGTTGATTTATTCTGTTCTTGTTTTTGATAAAAATGGTGATATTGTTGTTTTTCTGTTGAACAAAATCATTCTACTATTTTTTCTCAAACAGATTATCCATCTGGTGCAACATATTAATCATTTGATGCAACCGATTTATCATATGATGCAACAGATCAACCATTTGATGCAACAGAGAAACCATCAAATTAAAATTTTTATGCAACAGATTAATCATTTGATGCAATAAAGGAACCATTAGATAAAAAAATCTGATGCAATAGATTTATCATATGATGCAACAGTTTAACTATCTGATGCAACAGATTAACCATATATTACAATAGATTAACAATCTAATGCAATAAATTTACTATTGGATGCAATAGAGAAACCATCGAATAAAAAATCTAATGCAATAGATTAACCATCTGATGCAATAGAGGAACCATCGAATTAAAGATCTGATGCAACAGATGAACCTCCTGTTGGATGAAATTCTATCAACTCTTCCAACAAGACATGTCCAAGACTTGATTTTTACAACTGATCATTCATATGCTACGATAGACGATCTTTTCGTTGGAAGAAATCTAAATAATATTGACCGTTGATAACTCTTCCAACAAATCATTCATCTGTTACAACAGATATACGACCTGTTGCACAGGCCATTCATCTTTCTCAATAGATGAGTGATATGTTTTGTATTGTTGTAATAGATTACTCAACCGTTACTGCAAGATAGTTAACTATTCCGATAGATCACTTATTTGATGCAATAGATGTATGATCTATTGCATAGACCATTCATATTTCTCAACAGATGAGTGATATATTTTGTATTGTTGAAACATATTACTCAATTGTTGCTACAGGTTATTTAACTGTTCCAACAAATCACTCATATGTTGCAACAGATGATATTGCAACAGATATGTGATATGCTGCACACACCACTCATTTTTCTCAATAAATAAGTGATATATTTTGTATTGCAATAGATTATTCATTCGTTGCAATAGGTAATTTAACTGGTCTAATAGATCACTCATATGTTGCAACAATATGTGATTTGTTACACAGACCATTCATCTGCCTTAAAAGATGAGTGATACTTTTTGCATTATTGTAACAAATTACTCATCCGCTACTACCTGGTGCAACAGATCAGTGATCTGTTGGAACTGTTATTTTATTGTTTTGCTTGTTAGATTTACTGTTATCCCTTTTTAACGATGCATTAATCAACTATAGTATTTTTTTTTATGTTTTTGTTAATTTTAGATAGTATGGATCCCAAAATAACAAAAAATGAATCAAGTCCAAGTAAAGGAACAAATGAAGCGGCTAGGCTACATCCACCACTCTATGATCTTGCTTTACAAGCGTTATCTCAATTAGGAGCAGAATATGATGAACACAAGGAGGAGAAATATTTCAAAAGAGATGATACTAATGCTAATAGCCCTTCCACCGAAGAGTTGATCAAATTCTTCAGCATTGATTGTTATCCTGTGAGAATGCACTGCGATGGTATCATAGATTTAACGGGTAATTTTATGGTTAAGTTAGTCATGGGAAAATATTTTGATGCCTTCAGAAAAATACTTCGAGAACAAAAATAAGATGCTTATTTCAGGGCCACCTGCTTTGGTAAATATCTTGATTTGCCGGAGGACAACAACGCTCGTTTTATAATAAAAATGGTATATGAATTTCTCAAGCATAGGTTTATGTATGAAAACAAAGATAAGATAGATGATGTGTGGATAAATTACTGTGACATGCCTGTTTGTTTTGGTTGGAAGGAGTTTGTCATAGTTACTGGACTAAAATGTTATCCTGATTCTCAAGTTATACCTATTCTAACCTAAAAAAAATGCCCTGCACACCCAAAAAAAGGCAAAGACAAGTCGTGTGATCGTGATGACCTGGTGTCCATTGTTGGTCTAAGTTTCAAAAACAAAAATTTGATAGAAGAGTTGAAAGGTAAAGGACTTTCAAAGAAGCACAAAAAAATATTGTGCTTGGTTTGATTTGTACATAATATTCTTTGGACGAGAAATATTAACAACAACATAAGCGTCAGTTTAATAAAGCTCTCCGAGGATCTTGAAGCATTTAACAACTATCTTTGGGGGTTTGAAAACTTCAAAATGACTGTCAAATATTTGTTGACTCCGTTAGCGCTAAAGACAGTCAACTTATATGGCTTTCCATGGCCTTTCATGGTAAATGTTTCTTTCTTTTATTATAATATCATTCCTTTTTTTAACTGAATAATGGTTTTAATTTATTGGTTATTTTATAGGGTTGGGCGTTTGAAGCCATTCCTTATTTGAGACAAATTAACTACCAGGAAGAAGTTTCCTGTCTAAGAATCTTGAGATGGTTGTTGGCCAAAACTGATAAAAATATAAAATTTCTTGATCTCTTCAACCCCCCGAAGGATGCAATAAGTATAATTATAATTAAGTTTTTGTTTTAATTAATGATTTTTTTTGAATGATCTAATCATCATTCTAATATATGTAATAATTTATGTTAGATTGTGCATCCGTCGCTAGTTCCGATCAATTGAGAGTTGAAGATGTCATTTTTTCTTACATCTCGTAGCACTTTTCAGAATTGAATTCGGGACTTTGGAGCTTCGGTAGTGAAAAAGAGGTGCTTTTGGATGTTTGTCTTCATCAAGGTGACACTTTTAACCATTTTTATCTTACTTGTGTGAAACTCAAGTTTCAGACTTAGGCCGTTGAAAGGAGAATAGATTTGTATGTAAATAGTTGACTCCGTATCTTTGTATTTTCAAAATCTTTGATACCAATGGTCACGACCCAAACTACTAGACCGTGAGGGCACCTACACTATTCTAAGTAGTTAGGAGAACCCTTATTACCCCACTAAAAATATTCGAAAGTCTTCTGCATACTTTTAGTTGGGTAGTAAGGGTTCTCCTAGATACTTAGAATAACGTAGGTGCCCTGACAGTCCAGTAGTTTGGCTCGTGACATTATCAAATGGATTAAGTCATATGTCACAACAAATTATCCATCTATTGTAAATTATCAAATTGGCACTGTCATTTATCGTAGTTGACCCTATGAGAACTCACCCCTAGTCCTGGATTAATCAATTAAGATATTAGTTAAACATATGAGGTAATAAGAATTGATTAAGCTTAGAGTGATCGATCAATGACTCTGATCGTGAAAAACACAATATCGTCTCATCATGCAATTGCCAAAAGATGATATTAAAGCTATAGTTGACCCTATGATAACTCACCCCTAGTCCTAGATTATTCAATTAAGGTATTAGTTGAACATATAAACTCAATTGAAAACAAATATCTTTTCTGTTGGATTTAATCAAACAGATTAAGTCATCGGTTGCAACATATTACTCATTTGTTGTAAATTATCAAACAACGCAGCTATTTGTTACTACAGATGACCGTGCTTTGGAAATTTTCAAACAGAAATTATCATCTGTTGTACTTAGATGTTTTAAGATCTTTTTTGAAAGCAATTCAGGTATTTTCTGTCTGAGATAAAAAATATAAAATTCTAATGCGGTAAAAAATATTACTTGGATAACTCAAAAATCTCCTGAGTGAGTAGTCTTATCTGGTCTTTTCAATGTCACCGTCTCCTCATTTCCCTCAAAAGTTATTAATGAATATTTAAAATCCCTACCTAGAATACTCTCTCCTTCAGCTATAAAGTAAGACTATACACATCTATCTCTCTTCTTTATTTTTAATTCTCTTTCTTTCATTTTTTCTCTATTTCCTCTCTTCTTTCACATGAGGATCCTTTTGAATCTCAACTGATCAATATATATTCTCGACTGAACTGGATATTTTGATCCCTTTGCTTTTTTGACATTGCAGGTATAGTTCACTATTGCTCGTTCCATCTCGTCTTCTTCTTTGTATGTCATTTAAATTAGATATTTACATCTGTTTCTATTAATGATTTATCCATTACCAATTTTCTATTTAGTGAGAAAATTGAAGAAAAGGTTATTTTTAAGTCTTGAATGAACGAACCGTTATTTTATTAAAATATGCTAAAAAAGTCATCTGTTGGGAGAACTTAAAAAGCTTTGTTGTCAGTTTAGATTTTTTTATGCCTTTTATTTGTAACTTTGGTAGTGCTATTGCTGGGGGTGGTGGTCGTGTTGGAACATGTTGTGTTTGTGTTGTTCATGGTGTTGGAGCATATTGTATTATTTCTTTGATATTGATGCTGTTGTTGGTGGTGTTGCAACAGTTTCCTCAGCCGTTGCAACTGATGAATCAGCTGTTGGAACAGACGGAGCAACTGTTTGAAGAAATCAAACTACTAGCAAGGATGGTTTTATTTATTCCAACAGATGACCCAACTGTTGCAACATATCATCTATTTGTTACAACAAATGCCTCATCGATTGAATAGATAGATAATCTGTTGTATTATATTGGTCATCTGTTGATTCAGTTAATTTTGTGTTACCCTTTTGTATAGATGGAGATACTGTTTGTCAAACTAGTAGGAAGGTTAGTTTGATTTATTCTAATAGATGAACCATGTGTTGCAATATGTCATCCATCTGTTATAATACATACCTCATCAGTTGAATATATGGGTAATCTGTTATATCAGATTGGTTATCTGTTGATTCATTCAATTTTGTGTTACCCTTTTGTAATGTTCTTCTCTTATTTGATATCAAATGTATTTCTCTTGTTTGCAGATAAAATGAAGTAAAACTGGATTCACTTTTGCCCGATCAATATTAAAGGCTAGAGTAAAGATGGGTTTAGAGGAATAAGCTGCTTACAGATGGAACCGCTTCATATATGGGAGGTATGTATTACTGATCAACCTATTGTGAAAACGCACACCCAGTACAATAATTTTGTGAATATTCATTTTTTACCTATTAGGCGTTAATCCTTTAAACAAGATATGACATTTTATAGTTAAAATTATTAGGTTCGAATTGGTAAGGCTGAGGGACCAAGTTGGTAGGGTTGATACTCTATTACAATTTAATGCCATTTATGCTTATGTTTTTGTGTCAAGTTTGGGGAAGAGTTCAGGTTTATAGCGGCAGCGTAAATATTCAATAGTAATTGGACCAGTTTTAATGGCTCAATGGACTTCTTGAAAGGCCTCCAAAGCCTCGCACTGCATCAAACAATGATGGAACCAATAGAAATTCCCCTGGTCTAAATTTATATAGATGGGTTGCTGGAGAAGACTATTATACAACAGAAGGTGCTTGGGAGAATACCTGTGTAGGAAGAAGGAGGTTGTGAAGGCCATATATCATCTCAGACCTTGTTTAAGAGGAAACACAGGGTAGGAGGGAAAGTGTAGAGAAATTGACTGATGAAATTGACATGACAAATAAAAAAACTGGATGAGCTACGAATGTGAGAGTGTATCCAAAAATGAAAATCCATCAGTCGCTGAAGAAAAACAAGAATGGTCAAGAGGACTGGAACTGGTCACTTTGCTAGAGAATGCAACTAGTGAGCATGACCTCAATAAAGACCCACAAAATACAGGACCAGACCTCTAAGGAAGTAGCTTCAGAGCATGAAAGGTGGTAAGATTGTCGGTTAGAATTGAAACCTGAACCAACTACTCCTGAATTAAAAATATGGGATCAAGCCAAGGTGGCAATTTCTCAAGTTAAACTTATATACGATGCCTCCTGTTTATGGCTCTGGTCAGGTCAAAGGCAGTGGAAACAACAAGGCATGGGATTTCTACCTAACTTCATACCCTTTTGTTTCTAATACCATTGACCTAATCATAGCCACAAACAGAAAACATGACATGCAAGTTAGACTTCAGAAATTGACGCCTTGCCTTCCCTTATTTATAATTCAAGAGTTGTTGATTCAGGTTTTAATTTTAACCGACAATCTTACTAATTTCTTGTGCTCACGAAGCTTCTTCCTTAGAGTACTGGTCCTGCACTTTATGAGAGTCTTCATTGAGGCCACACTCGCTAGTTTCATTCTCTAGCAAAGTGTCCATCTCTAGTCCTGTTGACAATTCTTTTTTTTTTAGCGACTGATGGATTTTTATATTTGGATACACTTCCATATTTGAAGCTCGTCCAATTTTTTCTTTTCTCATGTCAATTTCATTGGCTATATTTGTTAGAAGTTCCTTACTTGCTTCTCTGTGTTTCCTCTTAAATAAGGTCTGAGATGATATTTGGCCTTCTCCACACCCCCTTCCCACACAGGTATTCTCCCAAGCACCTTCTGCCATATAAAATTTTTCTCTAGCAATCCATCCATATAAATTTGGACCAGGGGAATTTCTATTGGTTCCATCATTATTTGCTGTAGTGCGAGGCTTTGGACCTTTCAAGAAGTCTATTGCGCCATTAAAATCAGTTCAATCACTATTGAATATTTATACTACTACCAAAAACTTGAACCCTTCCCCAAACTTAACACAAAAACATGAGCATAAATCATCATTAAATTATAAAAAAGTATCAACACCATTGTCTTGGAACCCTTCGGCCTTATCAGTTCATATCTATCAAACTAAACTATACAATGCAAGATCTTATTTGAAGAATCAATGTCTAATCGGTAAAAAACTGCATTCACAAAATCATTGTTCTTTATGTGTGTTTGTCACGGTAGCTTGATCAATAATACATAACTCCTATGCATGAAAGTGGATCCATGGCACACATATTATTCTTCCTACCCTATCAAAATATGTCAGACATTGTTGTTTATTTATCTACATGCATGTGATGACTATTAAAAAAAAGAGGTGGGAAGAGATGTGACTTTTTATCTTAACTCATTCAAAACAGCTGACATATCAAATTCTCCATTAGTTATAACTGATGAATCAGCTGTTAGGAGAAATCAAAACATCTCCCCCAAGGTCCATCTATCGCAACAGATAAGTTGCAACAAATGTTGTAATAGTTGGTAAATCTATTACAACAGACCAGGCATTGTTTATTCATCTGCACGCATGTGATGACTATTAAGAAAGAGGTGAAGAATCATGTAATTTTATCTAACACATTCAAAACAGCCGATGAACCAAATTCTCCATCTGTTGAAATTGATGAATCAACTGTTAGAAGAAATCAAAACATCTTCTCCAATAGATTGCAACAAATATCTCATCTATTGCATATACAAACCATCTGTTGCAACAGATGGTAAATCTATTTTGTCGGATCATCTGTTGCATATTTAGACCATCTGTTGCAACAAATGCTAAATCTATTGTGACAAATGGATGATCTGTTGCAACAACTCAATAATACAGGTTGTTATCAAGTCTTAAATCATTTTGAGAAGGTGAGAAGTATTAATGTAAAATAAAAAATCACCACTTTTCATAGAAAATAAAATGTCACCAGTTTGAATATAATTAATACAATGGAGATGAATAGCCGTGCCTTTTGATCTGACACATCCAGATTTAATCTTCTATGAATAGGTCCCTCCTTAATCCTCATTCTACTTAACTTTATTTATTTCTTGCATTTTTTCTTTTCATGTGACATCTTGAACGACTTCTCTTCAAAGAGCATATTCCTTTCTCATTGAGGTAAGTTTTTTTCCTGTGTAAATCTACCAATTGATAGTATACATTGTATTACATTTAGACTCTTTATTTTTATTTTTTTTATTCATGCGTGTTCTAGATATGGTTGATCCTATTTGGGACATTGCTATTCTACGTGACACAATGCGGGAACTTTAGAGGTAGGTTAGTGACCTACAGAGGGAGTTGGTCATCGTGAGAGCGAAGATGTTCAGAGAGATGCAGAGGCTGATGAGGGCCCTGCTGCTATGAGTTGATTGGCCAGCTGTCATTAATGATGATGATGATAATAATAATAATTAGAATGTCTTTTTCTTTTAGAGTATATATTTTAATTTTTCTATATCGGATCTATACCTAATGTATTTTATTTTTGGTTTAATGAAAAATTTATTTTTAGTCGACTTTGGCTTTTTAATTCTTATTCAATTTTCATTCTGTTTATTTCTTCTAAATATACATGTTAACATGTTGATGGTTGGAGCCAGGAGCAATTTTGAATTCAGTAGCAATAGCAATTTTGGCTTTTGAGTTCTTTTAACAGATGGACCATATGTTGGAACAAATTGGTCATCGATTGGGTTTTTGTCAATAGATTATCCATTTATTGTGATAGATTTATCATCTGTTGGAGGAAAACCAGTTTGATGAAACTGTGTTATGTTCTTTCAACTAATGTCCATCTGTTGCCACAGATGGGTTAGTTGTTGAAAATAATTGTGGTTTGCTATTTTATTTATTTCATGTATTGCCTCTTTTTATTGATCCACAAGTTATATAAAAAGAAATTTTATATATAATAAATGATAACATTACGTTCACAACAATGAGTTAAATATATAAAAGTCAACAACAAACAACACAAGTTTCTGCAATTACAACGATTATATGGATTACGATCCAGGCATTTAGTTCTTTTGTGGCCAGCGCACTTACATATGGAGCAATTTTTTCTTCTTGATGAAAATGATTCTCCGACTCCATGCCTCATCTTATATGGATTTCTTCCCAGTTTGATAGTTCTTGGCTCAATATATGGAGGAGGTATTAATTTCCCCAAAAGCTCTGCAGGAACAACCCAAGATTCTTTGAGAGACATCTGAATAATATGCCCACTATATGCCATTTCATATTTTTCCACCGAATAATATTGAGAAGAGTACTTGTAAACTTTAGTTTCATATTTTGGACTGTATTGAGATCGAAGCGCTGCCATAGCATGTGGACAGGGTATTTTGTCCAGGTCAAAAAATCTGCATGTACAAGATCTTGTTTGAAGATCGACCGTGGCAACATCAATATGACCGGCTATACTGAATTTGTAATCTGCTATTTTATGAGATAATAACCTATTCCCCAAACTGATATTCATCGATGTTATTTTTTTAGATTTCTAGAACAAATGGGGTTCTTCTTAGGCCCTTGAACTGTACACTCCTTTCGTTAAAAAATTAGCCATACTTCTTATTTATTTTTTCAAACAGAGCCTTGATGGGAAATTCTATTTCATCATCAAACAACGAATTCACCGATTCAGCTATGTTTGATGTCAAAATATTGTACCTATACAAAAGAATCACTTAGTACGATATCATACTAAACTTGCAATTCAAACAAAATATTAAATTCATAAGAATGTACCTATCTACCGAACAGAATGTCCGGTTCCATCTCTCAAAACCGACATGTATGAGAAATCTGCTACCTTGGGATTCACATTCGTTATTTGATTGAAATGGTCTAAAAACTCTTCTCTACTACATGCTTTAGCTGTTATATGAAAAAGGATCACGACTAGGGCTGGGCATAAAATACTAGAAACTGAATTACCGAACCGAACCGAAGAATTTGGTATTTGGTAATTTGATATTTGGTATGGTAATTGGGAGTAAAATTTTAAAATTACGGTATTTGAGTTTGGGATTGGTAAAAGATATTACTACCATTTGGTATTTGGTATTTACTAAATATCAATTTATGATTAATTGACCATAGTCTATACTCATAGGCCACAAGTCCAAATTAATATTCTACAAAAGGTAAAAAAAAAGCCCACAACCTAAAAGTCTATAATACTATATTAATTTTAATTTTTTTTAAAATGAAAATCACTTTTAAAATTTTTATTGTTAGCAGCAGTGGACAACATGTTCAAATATGAAGTTATTGTTTCATATTACTCATGTTTTCTTCATTCTGCTTCTATCTATCAAGACAACCTGAACTTGTCTAGTCTTGATGCAAATTTTAGGTATATCTAAGTTATGTCGAGTGGGAGAGTTGATGCAGAGATACTCATTTCCTGTCATATCTAGGTCATAAAAAAGGTTTGACACTATGTTGTATGATTTTAAATATCTCATAAGTTTTTCTTGATGAAGGGATTAGTGAATTCTTTTATTTAAACTCACTCACTAGTCACTACGAGGCAAATATTTGAGGAACAGATGTGACTATTATCTTTCGGAGTCATTTCTACATTAAAGAGTTATTATGTTAATTCAATAGATGATGAATGAGCCATAAAAGATCACTGATGGAGTGTTAAAAAGTGTTGTTTCCATAAGGCATAGGGTAGAAATTTTATCTTGCGTTTTGATTCAGTTCTAAAGTAAACTGTTATCTTTGGCCTAGAGTGGAGTCTACCAAATTTAACTTTAATATGGTATTACCAAATATCGTACCGAACCGA
The DNA here is from genome assembly GCA_030864225.1 of Capsicum baccatum var. pendulum. Taxonomy (NCBI): domain Eukaryota; kingdom Viridiplantae; phylum Streptophyta; class Magnoliopsida; order Solanales; family Solanaceae; genus Capsicum; species Capsicum baccatum. Next base: position 272,440,015 of record CM061550.1, read on the forward strand.
AGTTCAATTTATCGATTACCTAATTACTAAATCGAAGTTTAATGGTATGATATTTGGTATGTACTTTCATTTACCGATTATCGAATTACCGAATTTGAATTATGATAATACCGAACCGAATACCAAACACCCACCCCTAGTCACGACCCTTTTGTTGTGATAGTTGGTCTGAATATTCTCTCTAAGATGCCTGATGCAACAACCAAAGTAAGTTGAAGTGAAGAAAATTGAACCTATCTTTGGAATACTTGGATGCCTATCCAAAACAAAACACAACTCTTCGGTATCTTTGACGCAGCTTCGTAGTTGTTCAAAAAATTCCATAAGGGGCATCATATTCCATATCCGCTATTCAAAAAGTGTTAGGAAATATGTGATTCTCTGCATTCTATGCCACCGCCGCTAGCAGATTTCCATTATACCTGCTCCTTAAGAAGGTATCATCGACGGCTATGCCTTTTCTCAAATGTCGAAAACCTTGAATCCAAGAATCATAGGATATAAAAAAGTACTTGAACCTTAAATTTTCATCAAGATGCAATGTCGTCTTACTTCCAAAATTTTTGGACTCAATCATATAACGGTAGGAATCCAGGAAGGCATACCCATTATCAGGACACGAACTAGGGCCTGGCCGTTACGGACATCCTGAACCATGAAAGCCTGGAATGCCCTTCTCTATATGGTAATCATGCACAACATTCATATAATAAAAGAAGATGCGTAAACATAATCTACGATAGAAACATGGTCAATTCTGAATTGATCATAAGTATGGAAACTGTAAATCAACTACATCTAAATAACATTTGACTTAATCTGTAAAATCTCTACTATATGAAAATCTGACAACTGTCTGAAACTGGGACAAGGCCCCCAGTTGTAACGCCCCGAAAAATGGGTCCCAGAGCATCACACAGTGCTTGAGGCTACGAGTAGCCCCAAGCTAAACCTTTGATCCATTTTCATTCAGTTCAACACAAATCAACGGGGTTTCCATAAATAACCCTCAAATATCAACAGAGTAATCATCATCCAAGAATAAAAGAATTTCAGAAAGATAACAAAATACGACTTATTAGTCAACTCCCAACATCTATACTAGTCTGACAAGCCTCTAAGAAAATCAGTAAAACCAGCGAGCCATTGAGACATGCCCCAACTGACTCATACTCAGTTATCAAATGTAAATAATTCCGTGAAACCAACATCAGACATCACGTCCTCGAAACATGAGGACTCACCACAACAGAGGATGTAGAACAGTATGCCCGAAGAATCACTGTCGAACCTAGAACTGAGCACCTGAACCGATATTTTAAGAAAATGCAGCCCACATCCGAAGATGTGGGTCAGTACCATGGAAAGGAATCGAGTATATGGGGGTGCATGCAGTTGTATAAACATCATCATCATAAATATTTATAAGAAATATGCAGGATGCACATAGCCCAAAAAAATCATCATAATCATGAGAGGATAAAATAAGTACAATAAAATATATGAGTCATCATATAATTTGTCAATCACTTTCAGTTAATCAAGAATATCAATTCTCATAATGTAAATATCATTTCAATCTTTCGAAATAATAACTTTCACAATTCCACTTTCAAATAACTTCACCATTCACCATAGACACAAGGAAACACACACATACTAGGAGATCCTATAACCGACATAAACCATGTGAGTTACATGGAGTCTAACGTATAACCCATATTGGGGAGAGCCGTCCTATCCTTGCCATCGGAGTAGGACTATCGATATCAAATCCACACAAACTAGTGATCACTATATAAATCAGCCTCAGGCTCACTCCTACGGGGGCAAATAGTTCTAGGAAAGTAAGGTCTCTTTATACCTCCCACTCGGTGCTAAACATTTCTCCCAGACTTAGCTCAGATCATTTCAAATACAATCCACAACAAAACAATTTCAGTAATATATAAATATACATCGGGAGCTATCATGCTTCCCATCTATCAAAATCAACCACGTTGTAGATTTCTTTCACACTCTAGTTCAAAACAACTCCATTAAGGCCAAAAGGTCAAATCATTCAAAATATCTCAAATATTCAATATCAACGTGCTTATAACACACACTTTCTCCAAAAAAAACACAATTTCCAATGGAGATTCACGACCCAAATATCAAAATCATGATAAATATTGTTCAAGATTCATGCTTTATGTTACCACACATGTAAATTCATCTTTCAAAATCATAAACATCAAGATTTCATAATAATCATCATAAGATATGGGTTCATGCTTCAAATTCGTAAAAAATCAAATAAAAATCATGCCTTTATAAAGAAAATTACTTTTGGGCACAAGAACGAAATAGAGTTCTTGTTGAAAACCCCCACATACCTTGAATGGTGAACTTTAGATCGATACTCTTTTTTGAGATGTTAATCGTGCCTTTGAATGATGGTTTGGAGTTCTTGAACTAGGAACTTGGAATCTTGAATAAATTTGCAGAATTAATGGTGAACTTTGAAGGTTCTTGAAGTTGGATGTAGGAGCTTAGGGTTTTATTTTGAAGGGAATATAATGATTCTAATATGCTGTAATATAGTTGAATGGATTTTGGGTGAGTGGGAATGACCAAAATGCCCCTAAAAATCAAATAATTCTCGAATTTGTCCTTTGCTGGACTATTTTGATAGTCTGAAGTAGATCAACCATAACGTTTTACTCTGATATCTAAATTGGATGAAACCAATTTTATTAGAAAGAGGACTCTCATATCTTTCCGTTGATATATAGTGTCTCACCGATATAATTGTGTACGAGGATTTATGATCATTTGAAGTTGACCCAAAAATTCGCTTTTGATAGGTTGAAGTATATCAAACATAACTTTTTGCTCCGATAGACAAATTGGATGAAACTAATTTCATTGGAAAGAGGACTCGAAGATATTTTAGTTTATATATAGTAGATCACCCAAATCATTATGTACAAGGAGTTACGATCATTTAAAGTTGGTGCAAAAATACGCCAGGCCTCAGTACTTTTTCCTGCACGTTTTACTGTTCACTACTATTCACGGTTAGATCGGAAAGTTCATAACTTGTCGCTCGGGTGTCCGTTTTGGATGATCCACATATCGTTGAAAGGCTTATTCGATACTCTATGCAATGGTGGGTCATAATATAAGACATTCCACATGAAAAATTTATAATTCATTCTTGAAGATAGAACCTAAAATTTACGCATAAATTTCAATGAAAAGTTTCCCGGGGTATTACATCATCCCCCCTTTGGAAACATTCGTCCTTGAATGATGCTAGACATGCCAAGATTAGATAGGGAATAGAGCATACAGCTGAAACCATTCGTTAGACTCATCACCATGTCGTTTCTCACTCTGAATGCAAAGTAGAGTGCATAAATTCAAGAAACTACAGCTCAACACATAATAAATGACAGCTGAACTGCTGCAACTTTTATCAAAAGTGCATGATTTAGGAAAGAACGGTACCTTCGGCTTGATTGGAGTTCATAAAAAATAGGCGCGGATGCTTGGATCGCATATCCGCCTCAGCTTCCCAAGTTGCACCCTCAACAGATTGGTTTCGGCACAACACCTTGACCAAGGGAACTTCTTTGTTCCTTAGTCTTCGGACACTAAAATCAAGAATCTCAACAGGAATCTCATCAAAAGAAAGATTTTGATGTTCAACCTTAACCTGTTGGCATGTTGCACACTTAGCTACAAATGCTGCTATATCTTTATTCATGCCACTCCACCAATAGATTTTCCGCAAGTCTCGATACATCTTGGTGGCACCAGGATAAATAGAATATCGCGCCCTGTGCGCTTCAGCCATAATCCTTGTCTCAAATCATCAACATTCGGGACACATAATCTATCCTACAATCTCAACACACCATCTCCCACTTAGGATAAAACCTCTACTTTTTGGTCCTTGACTGACTTCTTCAGTCTGACCAAACTAGCATGTAAGTATTGCTTTTCCTTCACTTCCGAAACCAAGGAGAATTCGACACTACTCTGAACCCCTATACTACCTTCGGTAGAGTCAAACAATCTAACCCTTAATCTATTCAAACGATGTACATCACGAGCCAATCTTTCTTACCTTCTACCACATGCGAAACACTACCCATGGACACTCTACTTAGGGCATCCGCCACAACACACTCATATCATAGTCCTTTAACAATTCTAACCATCGTCTCTGCCTAAGATTCAATTCTCTCTGGGTAAACACATACTGCAGACTCTTATGATCAGTGAAAACATCAACATGGACACCATACAAATAGTGTTTCCAGCTTTTTAAAGTAAATACAATAGTAGCCAACTCAAGGTCATGGGTGGGGTAATTTTTCTCATGGGATTTCAACTGTCTAGAAGCATAAGCTATCACCTTACCCTTATGCATCAATACACAATCCAACCTTACTCTCGAAGCATCACAATACACCACAAAACTATCAACACCATCAGGCAAAGTCAAAATAGGGGATGAAGTGAGTCGAGTCTTCAACTCCTGAAAACTCTTCTCACAAGATTCGGACTATAAGAATGTCACTTTCTTTTGGGTCAACCGAGTCATAGGAGACGCTATAGAGGAGAAACCCTCAACAAAATGGTGGTAATAGCCAGCTAAACCCAAGAAACTTCAGATATCAGTCGGAGAAATAAGTCTAGGCCAATTTCTAACAACTTTGGTCTTTTGGGGATCAACTCTAATACCCTCAGAAGAAATGATATGACCCAAAAAAGCAACTGACCTTAGCCAAAACTCACACTTACTGAACTTGGCAAACAACTTGTGATCTCTAAGGGTTCGCAAGACAGTTGGGAGATGATCAGAAGGTTCATCCACACTACGGGAGTACACCAGCATATCATCGATGAACACTATGACAAACATATCTAGATATGGTCTGAACACTTGATTCATGAGGTCCATGAAAGCTGTTGGGGCATTAGTTAACCCAAAAGACATAACAAGAAACTCAAAATGGCCATAACGAGTTCACAAAGCATAAGAAGAATACAGCCAGTCCATACCCAGAATCACATCTAAATCTACCATGTCTAACTCAATCAGATCAGCCAACAAGACTCTATGAAGAACGATAACAGGACACTTTTTATACACTTTCTAGGTAACAATCGAATCACCCACTGGGGTAGAAACTAGGATAAGCTCAGGAATAATCTCAGGACTCATTTCAAAATTCACAGCAATCAAAGGTGTAACATATGAGAAACTGGATTCAGGATCCAACAAAGCATACACATCAAATTGAAATATACGAAGCATACCAGAAACAATATAAGGAGAGTTCTCCTGTTCCTGGAGGGACGGTAAAGAATAGAATCTATTATGGCACTGCCCTCCAGCATTTCTAGAAGGGGCGCCCTGAGCTGGGGATGGGTGAGTCACTGGAACTGGAGCACTAACAGTCTGAGTCTGGGTTTGAGGGAGATAGTCACAACGCCCTTGTCCATCATTTGGACAATCTCTAACTCTGTGACCCATGTCACCACACCGAAACAATCCCTCTTCTCACCCCAACACTCACCCAAATGATCCCTACCACACTTAGGACACAAAGGGTGATTTGGCTTACTGCCAGCACTGTACTGGGACCTGGATGCATATGACTTGCTATCTTGCTCCTGCCTACCTCTAGGCACGGGACCACTAGCAGATGATGGTGCTGGCATAGATGAACGATCCTGATATTGAGGTCGACTCCCTCCCTACGATCTAGTCTGACCCTGTCCGTGCTGCTCGGACCTAGCTCTCTTATTCCCTCTCATTCTATCTCTCTCCTTAATCTTGTCTGCCTCAATCTGTTGGGCATTAATTATCAGCCTAGAAAGATTCATCTCACTATTCAGCATAGCAGACCTACACTCCTTAACCACATAACTAGACACTCCAGTCACAAACTTACTTATACTAGCCTGATTATCAGCCATTAAGTCAGGAGCATACTTGGACAATTGTTTAAACTTTAGACAGTACTTCCTAACAGTCATAAAGCCCTGTCGTAGGTTCATAAACTCTTCCACCTTCGCCTCTCTCATCTCCAAAGGTAAAAACTTATCCAGCAATTCATCTTGGAACTCTTGCCAAGTTGTAGGGACAGTCCCTTACCTCTACCTTTCCTCCAAGCAACAACCTAGCCATAAGCAAGGTCTTTAAACCTATACGCAGCCAAATCTACACTATGTTCCTCAGATACATGCATCACCTGAGTAATCTTCCGCACCTCCTCTAAAAAAAACCATGGATCATCATCAGACTTGGACCTATAGAATTCCGAAAGATTCATCCGCATGAAGTCACGGATCCTAGCAGTAGCTGAATCACCTCCCTACTGCTGTGGAGCAGGGGCCGGGTTGGCCTAAATATTTGCAGTAAAAGCTTGGGCCAGCGCCTGAAATGCTGCCCAAAATTCAGCATGAGACATATTTTCATTCCCTGGGTCAGCGGGTTGAGGTTTCTCACCATCATTATTTCTTCTCGCTTGACGTGGAGGCATACTTCTAAAAGAGAAGAGCACGAATCAATAGCAGAAAGAGACACTTTAAGTACGATAGACTTTTGAAAGAAAGAATCACACTTTTTCCTAAAATGTTTTGTAGCCTCTTGCTCATAGATGTGGCGTGCTACACACCGATGATCAAGACTCCACTTAACGCAGCTTGTCAGACTTCCTAGGACACCTTAAAACCTTAGGCTCTAATACCAAGTTTGTAACGCCTCAAAAAATGAGTCCCAGAGCGTCACACGGTGCTTGAGGCTATGAGTAGCCCCAAGCTAACCCTTTATCCAAGTAACCATTATCCAAGAATAAAAGAATTTCAGAAAGATAACAAAATACGAATTATTAGTCAACTCCTAACATCTATACTAGTCTGACAAGCCTCTAAGAAAATCAGTAAAACCAGCATTGAGACATGCCCCAACTGACTCATACTCAGCTATCAAATGTAAATAATTCTGTGAAACTAACATCAGACATCATGTCCTCAGAACATGAGGACTTACCACAATAGAGGATGTAGAACAATATGCCCGAAGAATCACTGTCAAACTTAGAACTGAGCACCTGAGCCTATATTTTGAGAAAATACAGCCCATATTCGAAGATGTGGGTCAGTACCATGAAAAAGAACCGAGTATATAGGGGTGTATGCAGTTGTATAAACATCATCATCATAAATATTTATAAGAAATATGCAGGATGTATGAAAGACTCACATAGCCCAAAGAAAATCATCATAATCATGAGAAGATGAAATAAGTACAATAACACATATGAGTCATCATATAATTTGTCAATCACTTTCAGTTCATCAAGAATATCAATTCTCATAATGTAAATATCATTTAAATCTTTTGAAAAAATAACTTTCACAATTCTACTTTCAAATTACTTCACCATTCACCATAGACACAAGGAAACACACACACACTGGGAGATCCTATAACCGACATAAACCATGTAAGTTACATGGAGTCCAACGTACAACCCACTTTGGGGAGAACCGTCCTATCCTTGCCATCGGAGTAGGACTATCGATATCAAATTCATATAAACTAGTGATCACTATATAAATCAGTCTTAGGCTCACTCCTATAGGGGCACGTAGTTCTAGGGAAGTAAGGTTGCTTTATATCTCCCACTCGGTGCTGAGGATTTCTCCCGAACTTAGCTTAGATCATTTCAAAGACAATCCACAACAAAAGAATTTGAGTAATATATAAATATACATGTGGAGCCATTATGCTTCCCATCTATCAAAATCAGCCACATTGTGGATTTCTTTCACACTCGAGTTCAAAACAACTCCATTAAGAACAAAAGGTCAAATCATTTAAAATATATTAAATATTCAACATCAACGTGCTTATAACACACACTTTATAAAAAAACACAATTTCCAATGGGGATTCACGACCCAAATATCAAAATCATGATAAATATCGTTCAAGATTCATGCTTTATATCTCCACACATATAAATTCATCTTTCAAAATCATAAACATCAATATTTCATAATAATCATCATAAGATATGGGTTCATGCTTCAAATTCGTAAAAAATCAAATAAAAAGCATGCCTTTGTAAAGAAAATTACTTTTGGGCACAAGAACGAAAGAGAGTTCTTGTTGAAAACCCCACATACCTTGAATGATGAACTTTAGATCGATACTCATTTTTGAGATATTGATCGTGCCTTTGAATGATGGTTCTTGGAGTTCTTGAACTAGGAACTTGGAATCTTGAATAAATTTGCAGAATTAATGGTGAACTTTGGAGGTTCTTGAAGTTGGATGTAGGAGCTTAGGGTTTTCTTTTTGCGGTAATTTGATGAAATATAATATATAATGCTTCTAATAGGCTTTAATATAGGGTCTGAGAGGATTTTAGGTGGGCGGAATGACCAAAATGCCGCTAAAAATCAAATAATTCTTGAATCTATCCTTTGGTGGACTGTTTTGATAGTCTGAAGTAGATTAACCATAACGTTTTACTCTGATATTCAAATTGGATGAAACCAATTTCATTAGAAAGAGGACTCTCATATCTTTCCATTGATATATAGTATCTCACCCATACCATTGTGTACGAGGAGTTATGATCATTTGAAGTTGACCCAAAAATTCACTTTTGATAGGCTGAAGTAGATTGACCATAACCTTTTGCTCCGATAGACAAATTAGATGAAACCAATTTCATTGGAAAGAGGACTTACAAAGCTTTCCGTTGATATATATTAGATCACCCAAATCATTATGTACAAGGAGTTACAATTATTTAAAGTTGGAGTAAAACTACGCCAGTCCTCAGTACTTTTTCCTGCACATTTTACTGTTCACTACTATTCATGGTTCAATCATAACTCGTCGCTCGGGTGTCTATTTTGGATGATCCACATATCATTGGAAATATTATTAGATATTCTAAACAATGGTGGGTCATAATCTAAGACTTTCCACACGGAAAATTTATAATTCATTCTAGAAGATAGAACCCAACAAGTTTACGCACAAAATTTTAACGAAAAATTTCCCAGGGTATTACACCAGTAGACCAAAACCATATCTAGTTGTCCGTAAGTAAACAGGCCTTCTGGAATAAAGAAGGCTCACCAACTGGGCACTGTAATTTTGTTTGATAAAATCTATTGCTTTTATGGACCCCTAGACTAAGCCTTAGAACCTGGAGGGAGGGGGGGGGGTCAATACAACGCAAAGTAATCCAAAATAAAACTTTTATATAAGTGAAATAGTGGAAAGAAATTTTTCAAAACATCATACATAAAAAGTTCTCAAAACACATGGGCACTTTCTGAAAAATCATTTCATTCTTGTCAATGAACTATTTGTTCTTTGTATTACTTCTAAGTTAGGTGGTACGCCCCTAAAATTCTAAAATCCCACAGACTGTATGGAATACGCCATTCACTCGGCAGGGAAGGCCCCACCCTGAGTGTGCCGCAAGGGTTGGATTTTCTATTTCTGATACGCCACATGACACTAGGCCATCGTAATATAATATACACATATCGACATATCACAGTTTTGGATAATGAGTTTTCTGAAATCATGCCTCCTCCGGGGAACCACCTAACGTCTCTTTATTACCAGTTTTAACCAATTCTGAACATACATCATTCTAAATCTTAAAATCTGAAAGTCTGATTTCAAGCATGCATTCTATTCTGTTCTGAATTATAATGGCATTGGTGTCGTCACACCAAGACTTGCAAGTTCTATTTTTGAGCCATATTATAATAAGCATGATCTTTCGTTAAAACATAGTTCAGACCACCCAAACATGCAAATAGTACAAGCAATTTAATGTTTTGAAGCATAAATCAAAACTATGAAAAAAATCCTTTAATCATATGGTGGTCATGTGCTTTTGGAAAAATCATGCACTCTTTCCTTATATAAATATTTTCAACATTTATCTACAAAACTACCCTCTCTTTTGAAATCCAAATCTTGATCCAATCATAACATAATTCAAAACATTTTAAACCATGCTTTTCAAGGATGCATTCAAAACATCTATAGCATATGATAAGTAAAGGAAAATCAAAACAACAGAGAGATTTTACATAAGTCATGCTATCAATTAAATCATCAACCTTAAAACACAAGCATACATATATATACAATTTTAAATCAATGTGGGTGAAGGTCAAAAGACCAAAACAATACCGTCAAGATTCTAAAACATGAATGTATTCATAAATCTGAAAACCTCTTTCTTAAAATCATGATTTCTATGCCCATGAGATTTTAGGAAAACCCCGCATACCTTAATTTACGACTCTTGAATGAACTCGTTCTTTAGGGATGCTATTCGAACAATTGATGGGTGTTTCTTGCAGCCCTCGCAATGGGAATTCTGAATCTCAAAGAATTATTGCAAACCCACGGTTAAATCTTAAGATATTTGGGTTTTAGTTTAAAACCCTAAGGGGTGTTCTTGATGAATTTTGGTGAAAGTGTATGTATTTAGGTGTATTTGGGATAAAATCCCGTGTTTGGATGGCTTTGCGGCCATGGAAAATATCTAGTTTGACCTTGGAATTTAAAATCCAGGACTGGAAAACCGAAAAAGGCTTCACCGCGATGCGTTGGAATCGTGGTGAGAAACTATAATTGACAATTGTCGATTTAAGGCTCATCGCGATGCGGTGGCCAGTCAATTCAAAATGCTGACACTAAAAATGCTCTAACTTCTTCACCGAGTGTCTATTTTAGGTTAATTTGGTATCAATGGAAAGATAATTCAAAGATATTTCATTTGATATATAGTAGTCCCTATAATTCATTATATACAAAGAGTTATTGTCAATTGAAGTTGATCCAAGTTTCAATGCTCACTCAAACTCGAACGATGGAAAAACTTTCAACTCGTCCTTGAGTTAGGGAACCTCTATGATCTCAATTCATGCTAATATAGATTACCACACTACATAATTGGATAACACACTAAATATTTCCTTGGATTTATGGCTTTTGGTACCTTTACGCGAAGGAATGATGGTTTACGTTCTAGCCCAAAAATGCGGGGTGTTACATTATCTCTCATTTGGGATCATTCGCCCCCGAATGATGGGTAGGAACGTTGATGTCTTAAAGGTATGGGATAACGCGTACATGATATGACTTCTAATAAGGGATATAACTGATCTGAATTATATAAACTTCTATCATGAAAATGAATTCTGAGCTGACTTGACTTTACTTATTTCAAGGAGCTGATTCATGCTGAGAGTTTAAGATTCCCTTGAAGTGTTCATGATCAAAACATACATATTGAATTGGGAATTGATAACTTATGCAAGTACAAATCACGAGACATATCTTATATCGCACCAGGGTACTGTACTGCCTAAGCTAAAATACTTGGAAGCATTTGAAATTATGCTCTGAACTCTTATGAACTGAGTCATGACTAAGTAACTGAATCTGAAACATGATGCTTTGACTGAACTAAAATCACAACTTATATGGATGGAATATATTATATCTTGGTATGGTCATATGCATGAGACTTCGGATAGTACGACTGGGAGAAAAGGCGAAAAACCACCGTAACTTGTCTGCCTGACTGTTAAACTGAATTACTGGCTAAATAGACTGAATTATGATGGACCCTTATACTTAACTGGAGTATCTCTTCAACACTCTTTCTAAAGAAGTCCTAGCAGCATTAGGGATCAAAGAATCTCTGGCATAGATTACAAAAGATATCCAACTGAGGAAATCACAATAATGACACTACTTTATCGCATGGAGTATAAACATATAACTCATAAACTAGGATAGAATTACCAGGCCTTAGGCAATGCAACTTCTTACTTTCAAGCTTAGCACACTTCTAGAATACTCCCTTGACTATTCTATCCCCTTCAAATACCATTTACATTCGATTTAACTTATAATTCTCATATGAGAGTTGACAAATCTTTCTACTAATGCCTACAGTAGCTTAAATTCTTTCACCGTGATCAAGCCCAACTCGAAATCACAAAATACAACATGCCACCCACGATACTATTCTAAACCATATGATTCAACCTTTCATATCTTTTTAAAGATCACACCCTAATCATAACATGTCTTACCACTTCAATGACTAACTCTAAACTCTTACTATGGATTTGCTAGCTTAAATTGCGTTTCTCCACTTAAATCTCAACATATCATTCAAGCCTATCTTTACAACCATATGTGAACTTCAAGGCAAACACCTATAAGGACATACTTCACATATTCTCTAAACCATTATCAATATAACTCCCACGCACTAACCAAAGAACACACACACATAAATTTTTACTAACCATCACATATATCAAGGACTTGGCCCCACTCTTACTTCACACTTATGGCCTTATCTAAAATAAGCATACAATGATATTTCATCAACAAGAAAAATTTACTCATCACCACTATCATTACACAAGGAGTCACCAAAATGTTAGAACATAAAACCTTGAAGCATGGAAGGATATTATATTAGACTTGACACTTAACTGAAGCCTGAGGAATAACAAATCAATATCAGGGATTTATCAAAGTAAATCTGAATTAAGGGAATACATGGCTATAAGCTGAATTTTTGTCAATCATTAGGAGTATAGCATGAGTTATAGGAATTGAGCATACTATAAATCATGAGTACTTGAGTCATGAGCTGTATGACCTCAATTTGGAGTTCATAGCATATGGAATGTGATCCTAACTACTGAATAAACTGAAATTCCTCATTTTAAAACTAGAAGAGCACGTGATTCTCTATCATATACATGAATATGAACTACGATTATAGAATTGAAACGTGAGGCATGAGTAGGTATTGGGATAACTGAAAAGTACAGAGATAAGAATGGATTGAGTCCCACCCTCACTTTTTGATGTTCTATATCATACTAGCAATACTATTAGAATCTGAGAGTCTAACTTGGTTACTTGTTCTATCATCTGCCCCTTAGATTTAAGCCATCATATAATACTTGAACACTTACTAACTTTGAATCTCCATGAATATCCTCATAGTTGAAGTGCACACCCTCTAGTGCTTCTCTCTTATTTCTATTAGTTCCACCTTCAAAACTCAAACTTAGATTCTAACACTTAACATGGATATCACCAAGACTTTGATGAACCATACTTCTTCCGTTATAGCTTACCAATATCGCGACCCCAAACTTATATCTCTCTACCATGAGGATTAAGATCATATCAAAAGCTCAACACTATCAGTCAAAACTCCTTAACTTGTCCATTTAGAACACTATATACCATCTACTAGTATTTCTCCCCTTAGCAACTCAATAGTACTACTAGCCATATGCAATATGTAGTAGCCTTAAAAAAATACCATAACCTCATATAACCTTGGGCATACTTCTACATCATACACACACCATCATACTTCATTAAGAATCAAATAAACTTAAGATCTTGCATACACCGTTCAAGCCTATTAGATCACTTCCATATAACTAGTATCATTAACCAAGAAATCATCACATCCACCTTCATGGACATCAACTGTTCAAACTTAATGTCTAGTGCTAAGCATGATTTACAACCCAACCCAACACACTATTCTCATAAAACATTCATCATTAATCTTAAGCCACTATTCTTACATCCACATCCTACATTAAATTCAAGCCAATAGTCTAGTATCAATCATCTACCACCAATGAAGAAGGCAACATAATATACTAGTCCATCAAATTGGGACATTCCAAATACCTCAAAAATCTACTACATACCTTCTCACAAGTAGTACTAGTTTACAACTACCAATGGAAAGAAGGTCAAGGGGGTAAAGTCACGTAATAGACATGGTGAACCTCAATCTTATATTATAACCCCATACAATCTTATCTACTTATACGTCTTTCTCACATCACACCTACTTTCCCAGGAGTGCATTTAGACTACCTTCAAATTCCATAAACAACCATGAGTCTATAATTATAACTTACTGGCTTATCTAGCCATTTTCATACTTCAACCCAACAAAACTTCACCTTGACTAATAACTCCTTCTCTACCTTCTACTAAACTAACACATAAGGACGTATCACTTCCTTACCAACTCAATCTCATGCAAAATATTATGCTATGCATATATCCAACCAATACAAGAACAACAAGATAAACAACAGATTGCTAGTGAATCAAAATAGGCCTCACACAACTTCACTAGACTTTGATTTTTGTGTTTTAAACAAGAAAATGAAATGAATAACAAAGCAACTATGCTAGTGAATCGAAAGAGCCCCACACGGTTTCACTAAACTTTGATTTTTTTTCTCAAAAACACTATGATAACAAGATTACATCTTACAAGAGATAGAAAATTAACACACAATATTCAATGATCTAAGAATACACATCTTACTCTGTATAAATAAAAATCTGAGTCAAACACTTCCTCAGATCTTTTGCACAAAAAAATTTGTTCAGATGAAAGTTTCATATTCAAATCTTTTGTACAAAAAAAATTATGCACAAAATAGAGCAAGTAGAATGACTTCTTTACACTTTTATGAACATCCTCAGATTTGATGTGTTCAATCAACTCTTTCTCTTTTCAAGTCTTTCCCACCAAATTAATAATTTATTGTCTCCTTCTCAATATCTTAGTTGACATTTTTTATCCATCATACACAACTGGTTAATGAAAATTCAAGCCAGTGATAATTGCAAACTCTCTTATGCCAAAACAAACCGGCATGCCACAACAGTTTATCCAAACTTCCTCTTTTCTATGGCTTAAAATTTTATGTTAAATAAGTTGGTAAACTAAATTCATTTGAAATCGTGTATTGATATTGTTAGGTAGGTTTAAGTACTTACCGAAAATCGAAGATTTAAAGAACTTCGTCATTTTTTATCTTCTAAAATCTTTCTAAACTCATAAAAAGACTTACCCAACCCAGACTTAACATTAATAGAGCCCATCAAACTTGGATACCTTTCAATCGGTATCTCAAAGCTGTAATCCAAATACCTAATAGGCTTGACAAGTGAGGTACCGGGTGAAGGACTGGCTGGAGAGGACTCAACAGTATGAGATGTCTCTTCCTTCAATATAGATGTATCGATTGTGCCGGTGTTTCATTCTCTGTTCATTCTCGGATCCTCTATTTCACCTTCTGCATTTTCATTACTTTTGAATTTATCATTTGAGGCATCTATATTAGTGGAAGAAGCATCTATTCCACCTGCTTTTTCGTCTTTTTTCTTCCGTAGAATTCTCCAACCTTATGTTTCCTTATTCTTCTATAGACTTCTCCAATATTGTACTTCCATCTTCTCCTATAAACTGCTCCAATCTTGTGTTTTTTTTTTCTTCTTCTATTTTTCTCTGTTTACTAATTTGCCTTCTTGTATTTTTAGAAGTAATAGCAATTGTTGCTTTTCTTTTCCTTGGAGCCATTGAATCTACACCACATGAAATAAAATAGAAATCATTAACTATTGTAACCAACAACAACAAAAAAATAGTTAACATGAATAATTACAGTAAATGATAAGGATATACTAATAGATACTGTTGATCGGGAAATCCATTTTTAGAGAAAAATAAGTAGTATCTTTACTATTCTAGATCAGTTTCTCTTCTTCAGCTGATGATACTAATAGAATTTAGTGACTGTTCATTACATAGAATACAAAGATGCATTTTCATTTTAAGACACATTGTTTTGTAGATAACGTAGCACCGAAATGTAATTTTAAAAACAACTTTTCATTCTTGCCAACGATCTCAACACGAGGATTCTATTTCTTTGCTTCTCTGACAAAAATACCCTACAATGAGGATTTTAACGAAAAGGTTAGTTCATTATGCGTAACCCACTCTTTCTTTCTAAGTAGTATAAATAGAGGCAGCTTACCTCGCATTCCTCATTTTTTGATTTTGTTTTTCCTCTCTCCAAAAAATGAAGTTGTTAGAGATGAAAGCTTGCTTAAATAGGAATTGTAACAGAGTATACATTATGAATTCTAATCAAATTTCCCCAGACGCTCGTATAACGTTGAACATGGCATAACTTCATTCTTCTATTTCATCACAAATGTAACAATTACCGTAAAAATGTAGATTATAATTCGAAAGCGAAGTTTTTCGTTATTGTAGTTTCGTTTCGTTTCATTTCGTTTCCTTATTGAAGTAATTTTTACTATTCTCTTGTTTGTTTAAGAGGTTAACGGTTATCTGATAAAATGATTTCTTGCAGCAGCAGATGTGGTGAAATACCCACAAAACACAATTCTCCTCAAACCTTTGATCAGTTACGAGGAATATGAAAAACTCTTTGCTGTCTATCGCAACATTAATGGCTTAGAAGTGCTACCGTACCGTGGGACACTACTATTTTGGGACATTTTGGGAGTAGTGGGGGCGCTCTCAAGGATATGGAGTAACAATCTTGTTATTGATTGTTAACTCCTAAGTCTTCGGAAGAATAGTAGAGACGTCTCAATAAAATTAGTGACCTAAAACCAAATTTTAATAAAAGGTCTGACATATATAGATATACAAAAATAAAAATACTACTATAATAATTGAAAATTATCTTATTTGTTCTTGCATAAGAATTGTTTTTCATGAAGTTTTAAAAGACACGTGACTTTTAGCTTCACATATTAATGCTATTACTAATAAAATTAAGGATTAATTCTAACTAATAAGATGTTAGTCATTTATTTGCAATGCATTAACTTAGATTTTGTTGCTAAAACTTTATTTATTAATATAAAGTTTGAGTTGTTTAGTTCAAAGTTCTAAAATATTTCCTATAAAAATGAGATAACTTTTTCTCTTTTTTATTATTATTTTTTAAAATATTTTTTTAAAATGTATTTCGCAATCTTCATTATTATTTCAAGTGAAGTTGAAATTATAGAGTTTATTATTAAAAATTTTGAGGCCTTAAAATTTTTGGGGCCTAAATCGAAGGCTTAACTAGATTTACCCTTGAGCACCCCTGGAATGAAGGTCTTGTAGAAATGAGTGTGCACATGCTAGTAGGTAGGAGTGCTTTGTTTTGTTGTCCGAGCTAGTAGTCGTAGAGCTTATGTTTGTGGTTTCTTGTTCTTGGGGTCAGAGATGAACCCAGGATTTGATGACAACAGGTGCACTACTAGAGGTGGATGTGCATTAGTACAGTGGTTCCATGCTGCGCCTTAATGCTTTTATCAAAAAAAATCGTGTGAATCCAAACTTATCCAAATAAATATTAGTTAAACGGAAATATGACATAGGTTATTGTGTGGTTAGATGGTTTTGATACATTTTTGTGATTGAGGTTGCAAGTTCGAATTTAACTTGAGTGTTTATTGAGCATTTATTTTGAAAAAAATAACAACCAAAAGCATCAAATGAGGATTGAACCTAGGACGCCTCTCACTAACAAAGAGGCACAAGGTTAAGTTTTGGACCAATGAGCCAAAGCAGCACTTGTCCTTAAGGGTGCACAGTTCAACATTTTATCTTTATTCAGGTGTATACATGTACATATACGTAAATTTTTTCGAAGTTACCGGGTGCACGTGCACCCCCACCTTCAAAGGTAGGTCCACCTCTGTTTGGGGTTTTGGTGATGCTTGTTGTTTTGGGTAGATCAGTTGTTGTAGTATTTAGTGGTAATCTTGTTTTTATTAAGGGAGTGGGTAATACGGAAAATTGTAAACATTTAGTTTGTGGTGCTTGATTTTTCAAAATGATTGATGGTGAACTGTTATTATTGGTAAGTCCTTAGAAGAACAGTACATGAGAGAGTTTGAAAGCATATGTAATTATGTATGAATGAAATGAAATATGGTGATATTTTCATTTGGTGAAATATGGTGCAACATGGTCCTACTGTATTTGTAGTGATCCGAAGCAGTCTAGAAAATAAGTTCAGAAGTGCAAGAAATAACAAATTGCAATAGAAACAACAAATACTAACAGAAGTAGAAGTACTAGAAACAATAGAAAGGTTGTTCTCGAAAGAGGAAAAATATTCGGAAATGTTTGGATTTTATGTTTCGTGAACTCACCTATCACTCTTGAGGCAATTGATGTTGACTCTCTCTATGCTGCCACATCTAATCTGGAAAATCCGTAGAGGTAGCTTATGTTCGTGGGATGTCAACATTTGTGCTGTTGTATAGCTGGTCCATAAATATATGATCATTGATATATGTTTTTTTTACTAGTGGGTATTATTAGGACTCTATTAGCCACTATTAATAGGTTTATGTATTGTCCTAATCAGGAAGTGTCCATGGACATTGTTTCCTATTAAAGAACTCACCTGCGTTGTGGTGGTGATTAAAATCGATCAATACCTCATAAGAAATTTGTTCTAATTTGGCACATTTCATTCTAATGCGAATAGTAAATAATTTCTTGCTACAACAAATCTTCCCCTTCCCTAAAACTAAGAAAAATAAAAAAAGAATAAAACTACGGGCAAAATTCAGAAATAGCATACTTATCCCCTTAATTATGAGTTTTATAGCAACAGTTTCATGATTACATAATATAACAAGTTATACTTTATATTTTTTTGCAAACTGTTGATACAAAAATACAAATACATATGATTTTTACTGCCCTTATGATCGATATGTATTTGTATTTTTGCAAATTATTGCTACAAAAATACAAATACATATGCTACAAAATGTATTCTGATAAAACGGTTGCTATCTTTTGTAATTTAATACTTAAGTATGCTACTTTATGTATTTTTTCCCTAAAACTAACACCTCTAAAATGTCTATCGTACCTATCGTCCAAGAAGCATTGGACTTTGCTATTTTAGATTTGTGGTCTAGACAAATAAAGCTAGGTTTCTTAGTTAGACCCAAAGTGTGGAAGACATGTTGGACAACAAGTAGCACATATGTCACGACCCGAACTAGGGCCTCATCGTGAAGGACATCCCGAACCATGAAGGTTAGGACGTCCTATTCTATCTGGTAATCGTGCACAACATTCATATAATAAAAGAAAATGCGGAAATATAATTTAATACGGAAACATGGTCATATTCTAGATTCAGTTCAACAATGAAGAATGAAATCCAATACCAACTGACATCTGAAAACCGTCTGCGAATTCTCTACTACATGATCAAATAACATCTGTCTGAAAACTGGGACAAGACCCTTAGTAGACCAAAATCATAACTAATGATAAATGTCTGAAAGTAACTAGGCCTTCTGAAATATAGAAGGCTCACCAACTAGACTCTACACTTCTATCTGAAGAAATCTATTGCTTATCAGGACCCCTAGATTGTGCCGCAGAACCTGGAAGGTAGGGGGTGAATACAGATGTACTGGTACGCGAAGAAATCCAAAATAAAGCTTGCATATAAATAAAATAGTTGAGAGCTAGTCATAAACATCATGAAATATATACTTTCAAAACACATGGACATTTTTGAAAACATAAAACCTTTCTGTTAATGCAATTCTATTCTTCGTATTACTTCTGAGTTAGGTGGCACTCCCCTACAAGTCTGATATTTCACGGGCTATATGGAATCCACCATTGACTCGGCGGGGAAGCCCCCAACCCAAGTGTGCCTCAAGGGTTGGAGTGGTCTAAGTCTGATACGCCACAGGGAACTAGGCCAGCATAATATAATATACCTGGATCGGCAAATCATGATTTTGGGCAATGAGTTGTCCGAACTCGGGCCTTCTTTGGGGAACCATCTAAGCTCTCTTTATGCCCAATTTTAGTTTGTCCTGAAACATGCATCATTCTAGTTTCAAAATCTGAAAATGTGATTTCAAACATATATTCTATTCTATTCTGAATTAACATGGCATTATCTGAGTTGGTGTCATCACACCAAGACTTGCAAGTCCTATTTCTGAATGTACAACCCTCTCTTTTGAAATAAAAATCATAACCAAAATATAACATTACTCAAGACATTTCATATGATGCTTTTCAAGATGCATTCAAAACAATTCATAGCATATCATAAGTAAAGGAAAAACATAACAAGAGAGGGATTTTTCATGAGTCATGCTCTCAATTCAATTATCAACCTTAAAATACATGCTTATATATATATATATATTCAAATCAATTTGGGGGAAGGCCTAAAGGCCAAAATGATATCATCAATACTTCTAAAACATGAATGTATTCATAAATCTGAAACCTCTTTCTAAAAATCATGATTTCTATGCCCATGAGATTTTAGGAAAAACCTGTGTACCTCAAATTAATTAGTTTAAAGAGAAGAATTTGAATCTCGATCCGCTCTTTGGAAATCTTGAACTTAAGGCTTGATTTTCTTGAATTTCTTGTTCTTGGAGAAAACCCTAGTTTGATCTTATTTAGAGAGTGAAGAGGAAGTTTTTGATGTTGTAAAACTGATAGTGATTGATTAACAACGCTTAAGGGGTGATTTAATTCGCGTGAAAGGTTTTTGGAGTGAGGAAAAGACCAAAATACTCCTAAGGCACCCCAAAAAATTGCATAATTGCATCAGTTGATGACCAGGGTTGACGGTCCGTTACTCAAGTGATAAGTCATCACCCAGGTCGTCACTTTTGGTCTGGTTTTCACCATTCACTGCCTTAGGCTGAAGACTAGGTCTGACGAGCCGTCACACAGCTGATAATCCGTTAGCCTCGTCGTTACGTTTTGGCAGACAGACACTTTGAAGTAAAAAGAGCATAACTTTCTACTCCGATATTGGATTTTTGCAAATTGGTATCATTGGAAAGATAATTCGAAGTGTTTTAATTTGATATATAGTAGTCCCTCTAAGTAATTATATACAAAGAGTTATACTCGATCGAAGTTTACCCAAGTTTTGATGCTCACTCAAACTTGAATGATAGGAAAGCTTTTAACTCGTCCTTGACTTAGAGGACCTTTATGATCTCAATTCATGCTCAAATAGGTTCCCACACTACATAATTGATTAACATGCCAAATTTGCATAGGATTTATGGTTTTTGGACCATCTACAAATAGAAACGACGGTTTTCGTTCTAGCCTGAAATGCGGGGTGTTACATTATCTCCCCCTTGGGATCATTCGTCCTCGAATGATGGGTAGGAACGTTAAAGCTTAAAGGTATGGAATAACGCGGACATGATGTGTATTCTAAGAAAG
Source organism: Capsicum baccatum var. pendulum (assembly GCA_030864225.1). Lineage (NCBI taxonomy): Eukaryota > Viridiplantae > Streptophyta > Magnoliopsida > Solanales > Solanaceae > Capsicum > Capsicum baccatum. The sequence continues at coordinate 272,461,215 of CM061550.1, forward strand.
GATATAACTGATCTAAAATATTTAAACTTCTATCTTGAAACTAAATTCTGAGCTGACTTGCCCTTACTTGCTTTAGGGAGCTGATTCATGCTGAGAGTTTAGGATTCCCTTTAAGTGTTCATGATGAGATCATACATATTGAATTTGGAAGTGATGACTTATGCAAGTATGAGTCATAAGGCAACAAGATTTATATTGTACAAAGGTATTATCCTGTTTGAGCTAAAATAGCTGGAAAATTTTGAGATTATGCGCTGAACTCTTATGCTCCGAGTCATGACCAAATAAATGAATCTGAAATATAATGCTTGGAATGAAATGAATTCACAATTTACATGGATGAATTAGATTATCTCTTGGGATGGTCATACATATGAGACTTTGGATAGTAGGACTGGGTGAAAAGGTGGAAAACCACAGTAACTTATCTGCCTGATTGTCAAACTGTATTGCTGGATGTACAGACGAAATTTTACTGGACACTCATACTTAACTAGAGTATCTCTTCAACACTCTTTCTAAAAGAGTTCTAGTAGCATTGTAGAACCAAGGATCTTGGGCACAATTTACACCAGACATCCAACTACGGAATCAGAACATTGACACTACTCTATAGCACGAAATATGGACATGTATCTCATAAACTAGGATAGAATTACCAAACCTTAGGCAATGCAACTTCTTACTTACAAGATTAGCCACACTTCTAAAATACTTTCTCAACTATACTTTCCCCTTAAACTCCATTCTAATTGATACCACTTATTTTTCTCACATGGCCGCTGATATTTCCATCTACTAATGTCTAAACTAAACTAAATCCCCTCACCATCTTCAAGCCTAACTCAAAATCACAAGATGCACCTCATAATACTGTAATATTAGTCTGAATCTTGAATTCAGTACACCCTACATTTCACAATTCCTTATCTCCTGCATATTTCAGATGATACACATAAAATATCCTCAACTAACCAATCCATACACGAAACTTCACCCCAAAGTTCTTTCAACTTATAGACTTACATAAAACAAGCACACAACAATTTTTTTTCCCAAATATAACACATAAAATTTCAACTAACCTTAAGATGTATCAAATACTTGGCGTCAATCTTACTCCACAATTACTGCCTTATCTCAAATAAGCACATAACCATCTTTCATCAACAAGAAATGTTTACTCTTTCCCATCTAGACAACTGTTCATCATCACTATCTCGACCTAAGGGAAAAGGTCACAGAAAAATTGGAATATAAAAATCCAGAACAAGGGAAGTGCTAAGTATAACTTGATACCCTATGAGGCGTAAGGAATAGAGAACTCACGACATGGACTCATTAAAGATATCTAATCTGAGTACGTACTTGATGTAAATCTGAATTTTCACTGATCGTTAAGAGTGTCACATGTGCACAAGAGTCATAAACTGCATGGACTAATTTTTTTTTTGTATTCATAACTTTCGGAAAGTAATTCTGACTGTTGAATAAATTGGGAACTTATCATACTAGGAACTAGGAGAGTGATTCATTATCATATGCATGAACACGAGCTATGATCATGAAGCTGAAATAAAGCATGAGTAAGTATCAGAATAACTGAATTAAAATGCTGAAATAAGAATAAATTGAGCACCATTCTTTCTCACGGCCAATTCCACAACTTACTAGCACATCTATTTGCATCTGAAAACTTGACTTGGTTACTCATTCTATCATCTCTCCCTTACATTTAAGCCATTTCTCTAAGTCTGTGAACCCCAATATACACTCTGGTATAAACTGAAATCACTTTACTCTAGAGTCGGGGATATAACAATACACATAAAAGTAAAATTACCCTGTAATGTATAACAACCAATGCTAATACCTCCTTCTAAGATTCAACCCTTAGGTTTCTATAGCCTCAAAAGTCATCATATAACAGCTTAAACATTTACTAACTTAGATTCTTCTAATACTAAACATCGATATCTCCAAACCTTTGACGGACCATACTACTTCTGTCATAGTCTACCAGTATCATGCCTTCAAACTTATATTTCTAAACCATGAGAATCAAGATTATACAAAAAGGCTCAACATCGTTAATCATAAATCCATAACTTAGCTATCAAGAACATCACATATTATCTAACTAGTCTTTATACACCTAGCAACTCAACGGTACTGCTAATCACACAACATGCAATGATTCTTGAAAATAATGCAACCCCATAGCACCTTGGGCGTACTTCTACATCATACTTACAACATCAGACTTGATTACGAATCAAATAAACTTAAGCTCTTGTACACACAGTTCAAGCCTACTAGATCACTTTCATACAACTAACGCCCACCACATCAATTCATTATATTCACCTTAATCACCATCTACTATTCCCACTTAGTGTCTAGTTCTAGCTATGATGAACTACAACTCCAGACAATTTTCTTGAATGCCAAACATCTGAAAACATTAATCCACGAACACTTCATAACAGTAAAGGATCAATCACAATCCTATGATCTATCTTATTTAAAATCTATTAACACATCCTCCTTCTACACATCAGTACTGTCTACCCCTTTTATACAACTAAACTTAGTTCATAGCTTTATAAGTCCCAACTAAACTCCATCTTGCAACCTCAGGGGCATCTAAATTAACATCACTCATCTACCAAGTACCTTCATCAATAACCTATAATTTTCTTGTACGAAAAACACCGTCAACAACTCTTTTGATACTTCAAGTAAACAATAATTCAACTTAACTAATATCTCTTTGTCTGCCTTACCTTCTACTAAACTAACACATAGGGACGTATCACTTTATTACCAACTCAATCTCATGCAAAACGATTTGGCCATACATATATTCAATAAATCGTCCTTACCACTTTTATTGCCACTACGCCTTTAAACCCCCAGTCCCAACCAACACAAGAACAACAAAATGAATAACAAGTTGCTAGTGAATCGAAATAGGCCCTACACAGATTCACTAGACTTTCAGTTTCAACAACACAATGATAACAAGATTACAAGAGATAGAAACTTCACACACAATATTCAATGATCTAAGAATATACATCTTACTTTGTATAAATAAGAATATGAGTCAAACACTTCCCCCTTAAGCATGACATCTGCAACATAAATTTTTGAAAAGTGACTGAATACACTTAATACCATAGGCTGAAAAGCATGATTTCATCATAATCAAAGTTCACACTAGAATCAATACATGCCGAAGCACTAACAGACTCTTGTCAATCCGTTGTAAAATCTTAAAATCTTATATAACTCCATCAGAAAGGACCATACCATTTAGACTATAAACTTCTGCACTTGAATTACCCCAACAATAAGACATATCTGAGCACATCAAAGTAAGAAAAGAATTTGGATAACTTTACTTTCGTATGGGCAAAACCATGGCACGAATTAGAGTATGGAAGAGGAACATTCTGACTCCATAGCACGAACTAAAACATGAAAAAAGAGAGACATTCCTAAATGCCTAGTAGCCTCTTACTTATAAGTGTGACGTGCTACACACCTATAAATAGGACTCTACCCAATACAATTTTGCAGACACCCTAGGACCATGAACTATGCTTTGATACCAAGTATGTCATGACCCGAACTAAGGCCTGGTTGTGACGGACATCCCAAACCATGAAGGACAGGACATCCTATTCTATCTGGTAATTGTGCACAACATTCATATAATAAAAGAAGATGCAAAAATATAATCTACTATGGAAACATGGTCATATTCTAGATTCAGTTCAACAATTAAGAATGAAATCCAATACCACCTAACAATTTCTGAAAACTGTCTACAAAATCTATACTACATGATTAAACAATATATGTCTGAAAACTAGGACAAGCCCCCAATAGACCAAAACCATAACTAATGATAAATGTCTAAAAGTAAATAGGCCTTCTGAAATATAGAAAGCTCATCAACTAGACTCTGCACTTCTGTCTGAAGATATCTACTGCTTATTAGGATCCCTAGATTGTGCCTTAGAACTTGGAATGTAGGGGGTCAATACAGATGTACTGGTATGCAAAGAATCCAAAATAAAGCTTGTATATAAATTAAATGGTTGAGAGCTAGTTATAAACATCATGAAAGATATACTTTCAAAACACATGGGCATTTTTGAAAACATAAAACCTTTCTATTAATGTAATTCTACTCTTCGTATTACTTTTGAGTTAGGTGGCATTCCCCTACAAGTCTGATATTACACAGGCTATATGGAATCCACTATTGACTCGGAGGGAAATCCCCCAACCCAAGTGTGCCACAAGGGTTAGAGTGGTCTAAGTCAGATATGCCACAGGACACTAGGCAAGCATAATATAATATACCCAGATTAGCAAATCACTATTTTGGGCAATGAGTTGTCTGAACTCGTGCCTTCTTTGGGAAACCACCTAAGCTCTCTTTATTCCCAATTTTAGTCTGTTCTAAAACATGCATCATTCCAGTTTCAAAATCTGAAAATTTGATTCCAAACATACATTCTATTTTGTTTTGAATTAACATGGCATTATCTGAGTTGGTGTTGTCACACCAAGACTTGCAAGCCCTATTTCTGAGCCATAATGCATCATGCAAGATTCTTTCATCAAAAACTCAATTCAGACCACCCAAACATACAGATAGTATAAGAGATTTCATGAACATAAGTCAAAACTATGCGAAAATTCTTCAAACATATGGTGGTCACGTGCTTTTGGCAAAACCATCCACTCTTTCATTATATGCATATTCAAATTTGTCAACATGCACAACCCTCTCTTTTGAAATCAAAATCATAACCCAAAGGCCAAAACAATATCATCAATACTTCTAAAACATTAATGTATTCATAAATCCGAAACCTCTTTCTTAAAATCATGATTTCTATGCCTATGAGATTTTAGGAAAACCCCGCATACCTCAAATTAATTAGTTTAAATAGAAGAACTCAAATCTCGATCTGTTCCTTGGAAATCTTGAACTTAAGGCTTGATTTTCTTGAATTTTTTGTTCTTGGAGAAAACCCTAGTTTGATCTTATTTAGAGAGTGAAGAGGAAGTTTTTCATGTTGTAAAACTGATAGTGATTGATTAATAACTCTTAAGTGGTGATTTAATTCGTGTGAAAGGTTTTTGGAGTGAGGGAAAGACCAAAATACCCTTAAGGAACCCAAAAAAAATCGCATAATTGCATCAGTTGACGACCAGGGTTGACGGGCTGTTACTCAGGTGATGAGTCATCACCCAGGTCATCACTTTTGGCTGGTTTTCACCATTCACTTCCTTAGGCTGACGACTAGGTCTGACGGGCCGTCACACAGCTGATAAGCCGTCAGCCTTGTCGTCACGTTTTGATAGACAGGCACTTCGAAGTAAAAAAGCATAATTCGAAGTGTTTTTATTTGATATATAGTAGGTCCTCTAAGTCATTATATAAAAGATTTATGCTTGATCAAAGCTGACCCAAGTTTCGATGCTCACTCAAACTCAAACGATAGGAAAGCTTTCAACTCGTCCTTGAGTTAGGGGACCTCCATGATCTCAATTCTTGCTCAAATAGGTTCCCACACTAAATAATTGATTAACATGCCAAATCTGCATAGGATATATGTTTTTTGGATCATTTATGCATAGAAACGATGGTTTTTGTTCTAACCTGAAATCCGGGGTGTTACAACATAATAGTCTCAAAGAAGCCTCTTGGTTAATGAAGAGTTGATTAAAGTGATTGACATGTTAAGACAAACGATTACTGATTTGTTGTCATTACTCTTGCCTCTTGGTTATCTAAGAGTTGATTAAAGTGATTGACACGTTAAGACAAACGATTACTGATTTGGTGTCATTACTCTATAGGCATGATTTCTAAGCAAAAAGTAATTATTTATTGATGAAATTGTCAAATCGTTTCAAAACAATGTTATAAAAAAAGTGTCGAAATAAGGTAAATGAGTTGGGGAGTGATACCCGTAATTTTGTTACGCAAAATATGTTATAAAAAGTAAAAAATGTTGAAAATTAATTTAGAGTGTGAAAATTAATTTAGAGTGCTAAAAGATTATACCCCGATGTTGAAAATTAACTAAAAGTGTCAAAACATGTTAGAACGCGGAAAGTTATTTAAAACGCCAAGATCAATTTTGATATCCTAGAAATTAAATAACTATGTTGAAAATTTTATAGATATGCTGAAAATTCATTTTTAATTGCTGGAAAAGGATTTTCATATGCTAGGATTAATATTAATGTACAAAAATTATTTTTATTATGTCGGAAGTTAATATTAATATACTGAAAATAATTTTGTTATGCTGGCGATTAATATAAACATGCCAAAAATGATTTTATCATATTAGAAAATAAACTTATATGCTGGAAATTAATGTTAATATGCTGAAATTAATAAAAGACATGTAGTAGAATAAATTTCAACGTTTGAACATTAATTTCTATGTTCTCAGACATATCAACATGCTAAAACTTAATTTAACATGTCAAAAGCTAGTTATGACTCCAAGGATTTCTAAGTGGGAAAATAAGTTTATCGTTGATCCTGTGTTAAAGTTTGCCTAGATAATTCATAGAGCACGTAATTGGGGGCTCCACCAGCTTCTGCTGATGTGGCGGCTGTTGCTATTTGTGGCTGGAATTGGAAGAACGGGGGTGGCATAGGGGGTATTTCGCCGGTCAAAAAAGGAGGAAGAAGGTAGCGCCGGTGCTGGAATCGGGGTTTTCTCTAGTGGTTGGCTGGAGAATAGAGGCAGGAGGCGACTGGTGCTCTGACGGCGGCGGATGGCGGCGGTCATGGCTATTGGTAGAGAGAGGAAGAGAGAGATGAGAGTAGAGAGAGAAAAAATTGCAGCCGTCGAAAGTGGAAAATGAGAGTTAGGGTTTAGTATCCTCTTAAAAGGAAAAAGAGGATATTTAATCTCAGCCATTGATTGTAAAAGAACAATAATGGTTGTGATTAAATGGGTAGGTTTATGGGTCAGAAATTGGATCTAATTGAATTGAGTTGGATTTAGGCTATAATTGACATAACTTGAGTATAAATATGACTAGAAGATAAATAAACCAAAAAATTTTGAATTAAACTAGGGTTGCTATTGTGATAATGACGAAAAAATAATAAGACGTCAATATTAAAATAAATTAAGCATATAAAAATTAATGTTACGTGAAACTATTATATAAAAAATTATCAAAAATAATAATATTAATAATAGACAATATATTTATAAATTGAGAGTGCATATTTATGAAAAATGATAAAATTATGCAAAATATTATATTTGAATTAATAAGTTGTAGAAAATGGTAATAAAAAGTAATGAAATAATTTGTATATTTTAAAAATCATGAATGTGACACGTCGTTATTTACGTAAAAAAAAATATTAATGTTAAAAATTAAGAATTTTAATAAAATAGCAGCCTAAGAGGGCCACCGGGAGATCAAAATTGGGTGTCAACGCGTACCATATTAGTAGGTCATTTTTTATTTTTGCATGCATGTTAAAAAAGCATACTTAAGAACGTATCGTATTAGTTGGTCATTTTTTATTTTTACATGCATGTTAAAAAATCTTAATTAAGAACGTACCGTATTAGTTGGCCATTTTTTATTTTTACATGCATGTTAAAAAATCATAATTAAGAACACCATATTAATTGATCATTGTTAAAAATCATAATTAAGAACGTTTCGTATTAGTTGGTGATATCAATAGAAAATAAAAAAGTTAGAATAGCAAGAGGTGAAACTAAGTCTATTTATCACCTTCGATAGATGCAAGTAGGCGCTCTTCTAAAGAACCACAAAAAGGCAATCTGAAGATGAGGACTGCAAAGCTATAGAGTAGACAAAAACCTGCAATAAACAATAGAAAAATGTTATATCAATGAAAAACTAGAAAGTCGTTTATATTCGTGTTATACAAATTTCAGTTCAAAGCTTAGAATTTCACTTATTTTATCAATATTGATGAATCTAGAATACCAACATACTTTTTTTGAGAGTTTTTTTGGTGAGGTTCAACTAATATCCATAGCATTAGATTTTGATTTGTCATGAATAACAAGGCATTGTTCCATAGTGACTTGTAACACCCTGCATTTTGGGTTAGAACGAAAATCATCATTTCTATGCGTAGATGATCCAAAAGTCATAAATCCTATGCAAAATTTTCATGTTAATCAATTATGTAGCGTGAAAAATTTAATGAGCTTTCCGTCGATATAATATTCGCCCAAATTCGATACCCGGGCAAGATGTTATGGCTAATTTAAGTTCTAGTCGTAAAACACCGTCATTTTGGTGCTTGGCGCATCGCGGAGGTGGTCTATTTAACAATTATCAAATTCCAGTAGCCTAGCGCGATTATGACGCGTCGCATTGAAGTTCTAGGTCCCAACTAGTGGGACAACGCGATGGCTCTGCGTCGCGATGACCCCAAGAATTCCATTCGTTAATTTTCAGTGAGCCACCGCAATAGTGGCGCGTCGCAGTGGCCCACAAAATTGGGCTCCCAGTTATATTTTTATTCTGTCTCATTAAGGGTATATTGGATAATTTCCACCCCCTTATCAGCTTAAACACGAGATTTTTCTCCAAGTGACCTCATTATTCATATTTTCTTCAAAAATTCATAAGAACGCTCTCTAGGGTTTCAAACTAAAAATCCAAATAACTCAAGATTCAACTGTAGGTTTTTGAAACTGATTGAAGATTTGGAATCCTCAAACCGTAGGCTTCAAGAATCATCCATCAAATTTCTAAATTGAGGTACGTGGGGTTTATCCTAAAAACTACATGGGCTTAAAATCATTAGAGCATGATTTTTAAGATTTTATGTATGAATTTTAAAGGAGTTTTGGAATCTATTTTCTAAATTACGTACTCCGAATGTTTTGATGTTACTTTTGTTTTAACCTTGTGATCCTATCCCCCAATTTGATTTACATGTATACGTATATGTATGGAATTTGAGATTTAAGATTGTTTGAGAGCATAAATTATGAAATCCCTGTCTTGTATTAGATTAAAGCTTATGATTTTGTTGGAAAAGAGTTGAAATGCATGTTTTATGATTTGAAAGATGTTTTCTCAATGTCCTTGTACTTGAATATGATTTCAAATTGTTGAGAGGCTGTTTCTTCATATAACTATGTGATGTTAAAGAGAAAGAATTTCATGAGATTAAGACTTTTAACATGACCACCTTTGTTTATTGAATCATTGATAAAGAGAATTAACTGCATTATTTTACATGAGTTTCTTAAAAGAATTGTTGATATGGTGGTCCTGAACTTCATGATTTGAAAACAGAGATATAAATTGCTATAAATGGCTCAGAGAATGTGACTTGCAAGTCAATGGTATGACGATACCATATATGTGTATATGCCATGACAGAGTTAAAGATTTCAGAGTATGTTTTCAGAGCATACACGTTTAAAGAACTAAAAATGGGCATAAAGAGGGTTAGGTGGTTACCCGAATAAGGCATGAGTTCAAGTAACTCTTAGACTGAAACCATATTTGTCGATATAGGTGGATTATTATTGTACGTTGGTGACGACCGTGTGGCGTAGTAGATTCAGAGACTCCAATCCTTGCTGCACACTTAGGTTGGGGGCTTGGCTGCTGAGTTAATGGCAGAGATACCATATAGCCCGTGGGATTACAGATTATAAGGTACACCACCTAGCGCAGAAGTAAAACAAAGAGTGTCACAGAGTTCAGATGATTTTTCAGAGTCTTTCAAAAATTCTGATGAGATTTCCTACTATATGATATGGTTATGAACTATTTTAAATTGCTCTCATACATGTTGAATATAAATTATTATTTTAGATTTTCTCTGTGTACCAGTACATCTGTATGACCCTCTACCTCCCTGTTCGGAGGCTCAATCTAAGGGTCCGACTAATCAATAGAGTATTCCAAGGAGAAGTGATCTGTGCAGTGGTGAGCCTTCTTTGTTCCAGAAGGCCTATTATTTCAGATTATGTTATTACATTATTTTGATCTACTGGGGGCCTTGTCCCAATTTTCAGAATAGTTTTGAGATGTAGTAGAGATTTTGCAGACTGAGTTAGATCTTATTCAGATGTTTTGAATTGTAGCTTTCGTTCATATGTCTTGAACCTCAGAGTTAATGACCATGTTTCCGTATCAGATTATAATTTCGTATCTTCTTTTATTATATGAATGTTGTGCATGATTACCAAATCAGATAGAGTAGGACATCTGGGCCTTCATGGTTCGGGATGTCCATCACCGCCAGGCCCTAGTATGGGTCATGATAAACTTGGTATCAGAGCACAGTTCATGGTCCCAGGGTGTCTGCAAAATCACGTCAGGTAGAGTCTTGTTTATGAGTGTGTAGCGCGCCACACTTATAAGCAGGAGACTACTAGGCGTTTAGGAATATTTCTCTTTCTTCATGTTGTAGTTCATGCTATGAAGCTAGAATGTTCTCTTTCAGACTCTAATTCGTGCTATGGTGCTGCCCATATGAAGGTAAAGTTATCCTAATTCTTTCCTTACTTTTATGTGCTCAGATATATCTCATTGTTGAGGTGAATCAAGTTCAGAAGTTTAGAATTTAAATGGTATGGCCCTTTCTGATTGAGCCATACAAGATTTTAAAATTGGTCAAGGACTTGTGAAGAGTCCGTTAGTACCTCAAAGTGTATTCATTCTAGTGTGAATTTTGATTCTAATGAAATTGTGCTTTTGAGCCTGCGGTATTAAGTGTATTCAGTCCCTTTCAAAAATTTTATATTGCGGATTTCATGCTTAAGAGGGAATGAGGTGTAGCAGAATGCTGGAACTGTATTTCCACCCAAGTAGTAGTATAAGTTAAAGTGTCGGCGTCATGACCTATTGAAAGTGAGATTAGACCAGGAAGTTGGTGATCCGAAGTCACAAGGTTAGGAATCAGAGTAAGGATGACTTTTGTGTAGATAAATAAGTTTAGTTGAATAACTGATGTTCGAGGAAGATTTATCCCTTTATAGTGATAGACTAATGTGGTAGCTAGTAGCATGTGTTGATTGTATGGTAGTCTGTGAGGGGAGTGTTTGACTCAGATTTTTATTCATACAGAGTAAGATATGTATTCTTAGATCATTGATTATTATGTGTTAGTTTAGTAGAAGGTAGAGAAGGAGTTATTGGCTAAGGTGAGTTATTGTTTGCTCGAAGTATGAAAATGACTAGATTAGCCAGTAAGTTATAATTATAGACACAAGGTTATTTGTGGAATTTTAAGGTATTCTAAATGTACGCTTGGGTAAGTAAGTATGATGTGAGAAAGACATATAAGTAGATAAGATTGTATGGGGTTATAATATAAGATTAAGGTCGACCATGTCTATTATGTGACTCTCCCCCCTTGACCTTCTTTTCTTTGGTAGTTGTAAACTAGTACTACTTGTAAGAAGGTATGTAGTAGATTTTGAGGCATAGCAGTGATGTCATGAAGGTGTTTTGGTTGTGGGTTGTATCTAAATAAAATAAGATATTTGGGTAGAATATCCCAATTTGATGGACTAGTATATTTTGTTGCATTCTTCATTGGTGGTAGATGATTGATGCTAGACTATAGGCTTGATGTGTTGAAATAGTGTGTGTTAATGAATTATAATAAAGAAATCATAAGGTCATGATCGATTATTGTGGCCACGGAGTTCTAGTGTACTATTGTTTCTTGATGTTTTATCTCGTAGTTTCCAAGTGAGAATTTTGTATAAGGTTGGGTTGTAAATCATGTTTAGGCCTAGACATTAAGTTTGAACAGTTGATGTCCATGAATGTGGATGTGATTATTTCTTGTTTAATGATATTAGTTTTATGGAAGCGATCTAATAAGCTTGAACAACGTATGCAAGAGCTTACGTTTATTTGATTCGTAATGAAGTATGATGTTGTATGTATGAAGTAGAAGTATGCCAAGGTCATATGAGGTTGCAGTATTCTTCTAAGGCTATTACATGTTGTGTGTGGCTAGTGGTACTGTTGAGTTGTTAGGTGGAGAAAAGACTAGTTAGATGGTATATGGTGTTCTAAATAGACAAGTTAAGAAGTTTTGATTGATAATATTGATCCTTTTGATATGATCTTGATTCTCATAGTAGAGAGATATAAGTTTGCAGGCATGATGCTGGTAGGCTATCACAGAAGTGGTATGGTCCATCAAAGGTTTGGAGATATCCATATTTAGTGTTAGAAGAATCTGAGTTGGTGAATGTTTAAGATGTTATATGATGACTTTTGGGGCTATAGAAACCTAGGGCTTGAATCTTAGAAGGAGGTATTAGTATTGGTTGTTATACATGAAGATACCGTCTTATAGGGTAAGTTTAGTTTTATGTGTATTGTTATATCCCTGCCTCTAGAGTAAAGTGATTTCAACTTATACCAGAGTGTATATAGTGGTCCACAGACTTAGAGTAATGGTTTAAGTCTAAGGAGGGGATGATAGGACGAGTAACCAAGTCAAGTTTTCAGATGCTAATAGATATGCCAGTAAGTTGTGGAATTGTCCATGAGAAAGAATGATGCTCAATCTATTCTTATTTCAGCGGTTTACCTCAGTTGTTCTGGCACTTTACTAAGTTATTCCGACACATACTCATGCTTTATGTTTCAGCTTCATGATCATAGCTCGTGTTCATGCATATGGTAAGGAATCATGCACTCTCCTAGTTCCTATTATGATGAGTTCCTAGTTTGTTTAGCAGTCAGAATCATTTTTCGTAAGTTATGAATTCCAAAATTCAGATCATGCAGTTCATGACTCTTGTGCACATGTGATACTCTTAACGATCAGTGAAAATTCAGATTTATATCAAGTACGTCCTCAGATTAAATCTCTTTAATGAGTCCATGAAGTGAGTGCTCTACTCCTCACGTCTTACTAGGGTATCAAGCTAGATCTCGATATTCCAATTTACAGTGGCATTTCCCTGAGGTCGAGATAGTGATGATGAACAGTTGTTTAGATGGGAAAGAGTAAACATTTCATGTTGATAAAATATGGTTGTATGCTTATTTAAGTTAAGGCGGTAGCTGTGGAGTAAGATTGAGTCCGAGTCTTTGATACGTGTCATGGTTAGTTGAAGTTTTATGTGTTATATTTGGGAAAAAATTATTGTGCGCCATTTTTATGTGAGTTTATAAGTTGAAAGAACTTTTGGGTCAAGTTTCGTGTATGGCTTGGTTAGTTGAGGATATTTTATGTGTATTATCTGAATAGTGCAGGAAAGTTGTTATGGATAGAAGTATTAGAGAATATGAGAAATATGCTTTATGAGTGGTTGTTTAGAAGTGCATATGTGGGTATGAAGATAGGCTTGAATGTCATGTTTGTACGCATATAGATGGATACATTGAGTGTTTGTGAATGCCTAATACGAAGTTGAAGGTGATTGCTGGAGTGGCAATAAGAATTATGCAGGAGATGAGGAATTGTGAAATGTAGGGTATGCTAAATTCATGATTCAGACTAGTACTATAGTATTATGTGGTGCGTCTTGTGATTTTGAGTTAGGTTTGAAGATGATGAGGAGATTTAGTTCAGTTCAGACATTAGTAGATGGAAATATCAGTGGCCATGTGAATAAAATAAGTGGAATCAATGAGCATGGTGTTTAAGGAGAAAGTATAGTTGAGAGAGTATTTTAGAAGTGTGGCTAATCTTGAAAGTAAGAAGTTGCAATGCCTAAGGTTTGGTAATTCTATCCTAGTTTACGAGTTATATGTTTATATTCCACGCTATAGAGTAGTGTCATTGTTGTGATTCCTTAGTTGGATGTCTTGTGTAACTTATGTCAGAGATTCTTTGCTCCCTAATGCTACTAGAACTTCTTTAGAAAGAGTGTTGAAGAGATACTCCAGTTAAGTGTCCAATATAATTCAGTTTAACAGTCAGGCAAGCAAGTCACTATGGTTTTCCACCTTTTCACCCAGTCCTACTATCTGAAGTCCAATGCATATGACCATCCCAAAAGATAATCTATTCCATCCATGTAAGTTGCAAACTCGGTTCAGTCCAAGCATCATGTTTCAGATTCAGTTATTTAGTCATGACTCAGGTCATAAGAGTTGAACATATAATCTCAAATTTTTCCAGCTATTTTAGCTCAGATAGTGTAATACCTTTATACGATCTAAATCTTGTTGCCTCATGATTCGTACTTACCTAAGTTACAACTTCCAAATCCAACATGTATGATTTGAGCATAAACACTTCGGGAGAAATCCTAAACTTTCAGCATGAATCAGCTCCTTAAAACAAGTAAAGGCAAGTCAGCTCAGAATTGAGTTTCATGATAGAAGTTTAATTATTTTACATCAGTTATATCCTTTCATAGAAGACACCTCAGGTCAGCGTTATTCCATACCTTTAAGCATCAACATTCCTACCCATCATTCAAGAACAAATGATCCCAATGGGGAGATGATGTAACACCCCACATTTTGGGATAGAACGAAAACCATAATTTCTATGAGTAGATGATCCAAAATTCATAAATCCTATGCAAATTTTCCATTTTAATCAATTATGTAGTGTAGGAAATTTAATAAGCTTTCCGTCAATGTAAGATTCGCCTAAATTCGATACCCGGGCAAGATGTTATGACTAATTTAAGTTCTAGTCGTAAAACACCGTCATTTTGGTGCTTGGCGCGTCGCGGAGGTGGTCTATTTAACAATGGTCAAATTCTAATAGCCTAGCGCGATTATGGTGCATCGCGCTAAAGTTTCATATCCCAACCAGTGGGACAATGCGATGGCTCCGCATCATGGTGACCCCAAGAATCCCATTCGTCAATTTCCAGTGAGCCACCGCGATAGTGGCGCGTCGTGGTGGCCCACAAAATCGGGCTCCCAGTTATATTTTATTCCGTTTCATTAAGGGTATATTGGGTAATTTTCACCCTCCTTATTATCTTAAACACGAGATTTTTCTCCCAAGTGACCTTATTATTCATATTTTCTTCAAAAATTCATAAGAACACTCTCTAGGGTTTCAAACTAAAAACCCAAATAACTCAAGATTCAATCGTGGGTTTTCGAAACTGATTGAAGATTTGAAATCCCCAAACCGTAGGCTTGAAGAATGATCCATCAAATTTCTAATTGAGGTACGTGGGGTTTATCCTAAAAACTATATGGGCTTAAAACCATTAGAGCATGATTTTTAAGATTTTATGCATGAATTTCAAAGGGGTTTTGGAATCTATGTTCTAAATTACGTACTTCGAATGTTTTGATGTTACTACTGTTTTAACCATGTGGTCCTATCCCCAAATTGATTTACATGTATATATATATGTATGGGATTTGAGATTTAAGATTGTTTGAGAGCATAAATTATGAACTCCCTCTCTTGTATTAGATTAAAGCTTATGATTTTGTTGGAAAAGAGTTCAGATGCATGTTTTATGATTTGAAACATGTTTTCTCAATGTCCTTGTACTTGAATATGATTTTAAATTGTTGAGAGGGTGTTTCTTCATATAACTATGTGATGCTAAAGATAAAGAATTGCATGAGATTGAGACTTTTAACATGGCCACCTTTGTTTACTGAATCATTGATAAAGATAATTAACTACATGGTTTTACATGAGTTTCTTGAAAGAGTTGTTGATATGGTGGTCCTGAACTTAATGATTTGAAAACAGAGATATAAATTGCTATAAATGGCTCAGAGAATGCGACTTGCAAGTCAATGGTATGGCAATACCATATATGTGTATATGCCATGACAGATTTAAAGATTTCAGAGTATGTTTTTATAGCATGCATGTTTAAAGAACTAAAAATGGGCAAAAATAGGGTTAGGTAGTTACCCAAATAAGGCATGAGTTCAAGTAACTGTTAACCTCAAACCGTATTTGTCGATACGGGTGGGTTATTATTGTACGCTTTCGATGGTTGTGTGGTGTAGTAGATTCAGTGACTCCGATCCTTGAGGCACACTTGGGTTGGGGGCTTGGCGGCTGAGTTAATGGCAGATCCCATATAGCCCATGGGATTACAGATTGTAGGGTACACCACCTAGTGCAGAAGTAAAACAAAGAGTGTCACAGAGTTCAGATGATTTTACAGAGTCTTTAAAAAATGCCCATGAGATTTCCTACTATATGAT
The DNA here is from genome assembly GCA_030864225.1 of Capsicum baccatum var. pendulum. NCBI lineage: Eukaryota > Viridiplantae > Streptophyta > Magnoliopsida > Solanales > Solanaceae > Capsicum > Capsicum baccatum. Next base: position 272,477,409 of record CM061550.1, read on the forward strand.
ATGGTTATGAATTGTTTTAAATCGCTCTCATATATGTTGAATATAAATTATTATTTTAGATTTTCTTTGTGTACCAGTATATCTGTATTGACCCCCTGCCTCCCAGGTTCGGAGGCTTAATCTAAGGGTCTGGCTAATCTTCAGAGTATTCGAGGGAGAATGATCCATGCAGTGGTGAGCCTTCTTTGTTCCAAAAGGCCTGTTATTTCATATTATGTTATTCCGTTGTTTTGGTCTACTGGGTGCCTTGTCCCAGTTTTCAGAATAGTTTTGAGATGTAGTAGAGATTTTGCAGACTGAGTCAGATCTTATTCAGATGTTTTGAATTGCAAATTTCATTCTTATGTCTTGAATGTCAAAGTTAATGACCATGTTTCCGTATCAGATTAGAATTCTGCATTTTCTTTTATTATATGAATGTTGTGCATGATTACCAGATCAAATAGAGTAGGATGTCCGGGCCTTCATGGTTCGGGATGTCCATCATGGACAGGCCCTAGTTCGGGTCATGACATGACTACTTGACGATAGTCCATTATTGAGGGAAAAAAAATCATAAAATCAAAGTTGGCTAGACAAAAGGTACAAAACTGACTTTTTCTTAAAACCTCAAATGAAAAAAATAGTACTTGAAGAAATACAAACGACATTAACACAAACCTTAGAATTTTTTTGGCAATTGGCAGAATTGGTGAAGCACTTACCTACTAAGAGAGCAAGACCTGAACTTTCTCACAGCATTCATCTTCCAACATTCACTGCTTAAGTCAAACAAAATTACAACAACGAAAATTAAATTTTTAAGATTATCAGAAGAATCAAAAGTAAACCTAAAATTTGTAAGATCAGTTGAAGGAGAGCAAAGGTTTAATAAATACAGATACAATAGTAGAAGAAGAAAGATGTGGAAGAAATGGAAACCACAGGAGTATTATTTTTAGTTTCATTATCCTGTCGATCGATTATTCTAATGAATAAATATACTATATAATGACAATATATTTTGTTTTATCTTTATTAATCTTGTCAGTTTAAAGAAAGCACTGTCCATTGAGCTTGGTGAGAAAATTGAAGGAAAGGTGTCTTTTAAGTGTTGAATGAAGGATTGGTGACATTGACCCAACTTAAAGGGCCAAAACATAATTAGAAAACTTGATTAAGTTAATTTTAGACTTAATTAATAATTTTAAAACTTTCTAATTTTTAAAAAAATACAAATCAACCCAACCCACACCCCTCTTCAATCCAAATCATGACCTGTCTCTCTCATCTCTCTCGACAACTTCTCTCAACCAAAAGTTCTGCAAATTTCTTCTTTCAATCCTCGGTGACTTCAACCTCCAATGACAACTAGTTAGGCTTCGAGTTTCTTTTCGACTTCAATCATCAATCGACATGACAGCCTTGCTCTCCGACCACAACAGCTTCGAATTCTTCATCGTTCCTTTTCTTCTTTCACAGGTAAAAATTATGGCCTTTTTAGTTTTGAAGAAAATGAGGAACTTGATCCAACTGTCATATAGTATTGGTTAACAATTTCAATATTTGTTGCTTTAATTTGAAATACGGTTTGAATAAAACCCTAATTTCTGGTATTTCTTCTCTTCTCTTTTCGAAGTGAATTATGATTTTTTATTGTTTGTTGCATTTTTTAAAGTTTAACTTTTTTGTTTGTGTTTATACAAATAAAATAATGATTTTGGTGCTTTTCGTGTTGCGCCCATTGTAGGATTGATTTGTTCTTGTTCTTGGTAAAAATAATGATATTGTTGTTGTTCTGTTGAACAAAATCGTGCTACTATATTTTTTTCTTCAGCAGATTATCCAGTTGGTGCAATATGTTAACCATCTAATGCAACAGATAAACCGATCAAATTAAAATTTTGATGCAATAAATTAACCATCTGATGCTATAGAGGAACCATCAGATAAAAACTCTGATGCAACAGATTAACCATCCGATGCAATAATTTAACCATCTGATACAACAGATTAACCATATGTTGTAATAGATTAATCATATGATGCAACAAATTTACTATCTGATGCAACAGAGGAACCATCAGATTAAAAATCTGACGCAATAGATTAACCATCTGATGTAATGGAGGAACCATCGGATTAAAGATATGATGTAACAGATGAACCTCCTATTGGATAAAATCCTATCAACTCTTCCAACAGGACATGTCCAAGACTTGATTCTTTCAACTGATCATTCATTTGTCGCGATAGATGACCCTTCTGTTGGAATAAATCTAAACAATATTGACCATTTGTAACTGTTCCAATAGATCACTCATATGTTGCAACAGATGTGTGACCTTTTGCACAGACCATTCATCTTTCTCAACAAATGAGTGAGATATTTTGTATTATTGCAACAGATTCCTTAGCCATTATTATAAGTTATTTAACTGTTCCAATAGATCACTCATATGTTGTAACAAATATGTGATCTGTTGCACAGTCCATTCATCTTTCTCAATAGATGAGTAATATGTTTTGTATTGTTGCAACATATTACTCAGTTGTTGCCACAAGTTATTTAACTATTCCAACATATCACTCATATGTTGCAACAAATGTGTGATCTGTTGCACAAACCATTCATCTTTCTCAATATATGAGTTATACATTTTGTATTGTTACAACAGATTACTCATCCATTGAAATAGGTTATTTAAATGTTCCTATAGATCACTCATATTTTGTAATAGATGTGTAATTTATTGCACAAACCATTAATCTATCTTAAAAGATGAGTGATATATTTTGTATTGTTGTAACATATTACTCATCTGTTACAACAGGTTAGTTATTTGGTGCCACAGATAACCTACTTGGTGCAACAGATATGTGATTTACTGCAACTATTATTTTACTGTTTTGCATGTTAGATTTACTGTTATCCTTTTTTAATGATGCACTAATCAAATATAATATATTTTTTATGTTCTTGTTAATTTTAGATAATATGGCTCCCAAAAGAACAGAAATCGAATCAAGTCCATGTAAAGGAACAATTAAAGCATCTAGGTTACATCCACCACTCTATGAGCTTTCTTTACAAGCGTTATCTCAATCAGGAGCAAAATATGATGAACACGGGGAGGAGTAATGTTTCAAAAGAGATGATCCAAATGCTAATAGTCCTTCCACCGAAGAGTTGGTCAAAACCTTCAACATTGACTATTATTTTGTGAGAATATAGTTCGATGGTGCCACAGATTTAACAGGTGATTTTATGATTAAGTCATCCATGGGAAAATCTTTTGACGCCTTCAGAAAAATACTTTGAGAATAAAAATAGAATACTTATTTTAGGGACAACTGCTTTTGGAAATATCATGATTTGTCGGAGGATAACAATGCTCATTTACAAATGAAAATAGTATATGAACTTCTCAAGAGTAAGTTTATGTATGAAAACAAAGATAAGATGGATGGAGTATGGATAAATTACTGTGGTATGCCTTTTTGTTTTGGTTGGAAGGAGTTTGCCATAGTTACTGGACTAAAATGTTATCCTCCTTCTCCTTCTCATGTTATACCTATTCTAACCCCCAAAAAGCACCCCGCACACCCAAGAAAGATAAAGGCAAGTCCAGTGATCATGATAACCTGGTGTCCATTGTTGGTCCAAGCTTCAAAAATTTGATAGAAGCATTACAAGGTAAAAGAATTTCAAAGAAGCACAAGTAGTCATTGCTCTTGATTTGGTTTGTATATAATATTCTTTGGGCGAGAGACGTTAACAACAACATAAGCATTGGTTTAATAAATCTCTCTAATGATCTTGAGGCATTTAACAACTATCCTTGGGGTTATGAGAGCTTCAAAATGACAGTCAAATATTTGTTGACTCCATTAGCGCCAAAGACAATCAACTTATATGGCTTTCCATAGGCTTTCACGGTAAATGTTTCTTTCTTTTATTATGATATCATTCATTTTTTTTACTCAATAATGGTTTTAATTTATTCACGTTATTTTATAGGCTTGGGCATTTGAAGTTATTCCTTATTTGAGACAATAAGTAAACTACCAGGAAGAAGTTTCTTGTTCAAGAATATTGAGATGGTTGTCGGCCAAAACTGGTAAAAATACAAAATTTGTTGATCTATTCAACCCTCCGAAGGATGCAGTAAGTATAATTATAATTAAGTTTTTATTCTAATTAATAATATTTTTAAATGATCTAATCATCATTCTAATATATGTAATAATTTATGTTAGATTGTGTATCCATCACTAGTTCCGACCAATCGAGAGTTTAAGATGCCATATTTTCTTACTTTACGGTCTATGCAAACTTTATCGGACCCTAAGGTCATTTGAAAAAATAAAAATGGAATTATTTGGAGCAACAACCATTACAAGAAAAATAATTTTGGAGGGTGGGCTTGTTCTTGTTGAATGTCTTAGTGGTGATGAAGCTATTGGTGGTGGTAGTGGTGCTGCTTTTGGTGCTAATGATGCTCCTCTTATAGTATTTAAAATAAACCATTATGAGTATGATCATACTGGTTATGCAAATTTTGCCTCTTCCAGCGAATATTCTGCATGCAAATGTCAATACTGCAAGGAAAAACACGGTGTAATGATTAATGTTATTAATGCATTAACTACTTATGTAAAGGAATTGAAATTTTTGAGGGGTGTCATTCCATCAAAGAGGATTTTATATCCATCCACTCCATTAGAGATTAAGGCTAAGAGTAGAAGAAAAGTGATTTCCAAGGCATTATCAAGAATGCAAAAAAGTGAAATTGCAAGTCCTTTGTCCGTGTGTTGCACTAAGCAATGTACAATGGCCAAAGGAGAGCCACACGAGCTGAAAAAGGTGAATACATATGTCTATTCCAACTAGAAAACAGACACATATCTATTTCAACAGATAACATATCTGCTAAAAATTATCAAACAGATATATACATCTATTGCAATAGTTGACTAACTTATTACATCAGATCAAGTATCTGTTACAACATATGTCTCGTCTGTTTTAGCAAATCAAATAACTCTTCGTACCTCTTTTACTTGTACCAACAGATGCCCTATCTACTAAAACATATGAGTCATATGTTGCAACAGATGTTTCATCCATTGGAAATTATCATACAGGTCTTTCTCATGTAGAAATTTATCCCAACAGTTGATTTATCTATTGCAACAAAAATATAATCTGTTTGGGACAATTTAAAATAGGAGGAAGACCTGTTTGATTTGCTAGAGCAGATGAGTTATCCTTTTCCATTTTGTTATATTTTCATGATTAGCATTGACCAATTCTTGTTTTCCAGGTGGATGTAGAAGCTACTGCTGAACAACTTTGATAATATGCTACTCTTTTTATGAAAATACAGAGAACAGAAAGTGCAAAAACCGTACGTAAGCGACAATAAAGATCCACGATGACCAAAGCTAAATTCCATGTCACCGGATGAAGAACAACTTATCCATATTGAGTAGAGCTTTATAGATTGAGTCTGTCAAAGTAATAACCTCACCCCTCCTTAGGAATTCTTGGCATCAATGCTTAAGTTGTTGATGTATTTGTTGAGATCTGTACCCATAATAATTTTTTTATATTTTATTTATTTGTTGATTTATTTCAGCTAATTTATGAAGGCTTCAATTTATTTTATTTTGTCTATGAATTTTTTTTCCTTAAATTTAAACTTATTAATTGAATTGGAATACTAGATTCAAATATTGCAACAGATAATTAATCTATTAAAACAGACGAAACATCTGTTGGAAAATATCAAATAGATTTAGACATATATTGCAACAGGTAGGTAATCAATTAGAAATTATCAAATAGGTCTTCCCACTATTGCAACAGATAGACTTAGATAGAAACATCGGCATAATGCAACAGATGACCAACCTATTGCAACATATAAACTATATGTCAGAACAGGTAGAATATTTGTTACAATAGATGGACAATCTGTTGCATTATAAAAATTCAACTTTCATTAGACATAAAAATTGTCACTAGATGTAAAAAAGGTGAAACTATGACTTGAAATAAAAAAGGCGGAAGCCATCGCCGGTGTTTAGTTTAAACACCTAAAATAAAGTAGGCATCAAGTAGACAGTGTTCATTTTAAACACGTAAAATAAAATAGGCATCTAATGTGTCAGTTTGTCACTTTTTACCCTATTGGATGCTCGAGTGTAATTCACACAGTCAAGGCTCGTTGAACCCTTATTTTTGCTGACTTGGCATCTGATTTGGCCCCCAACGGTCATTTTTCTCTCATTTTCTTATATATTCATCTTTTTCCTAAAATTTAAACCTAAATTCCCAAATCTTCTTTTTCTTCATCTTTTTTTCTCTATCCAAATTCTTCAAATTATTTGTATTTTTTTTTTGCATATTTTTTTCATTTTTTCCAGCTGAGCTTGACAATGTCGAGCTCATCTTCCACTATTTTTTGTGACAAAGATTTTCGATATTGTAAGTGTGGTCATGAAGCTCTATTGAAGACTTCCTGGGCTCAACAAAATTTAGGTCATAGGTTTTTTACTTGTAAGATTTCAAAGGTAAATTTTTTTATTTATTTAATTAGTTGATTAATTATTGACTTGTAATTATTTTGTAATTTTGGTCTTATCTTTGTAGAAGTTGGGTAGATGTGATTACTTTGATTAGTATGAAGAACGACACTCTTCACAAGCAAATCGTGTAATCTGTTTTTTGTTGAAGAAAGTCAAGTTTTTTAAAGAGAAAAAAATCGAGCAAGCAAATACTACATTGTTGGTGTTATTGCTACTGGCTTGATGGTGTTGGGAACATGGATATTCAAGCCTAATTGCTGAAATTTTTATAGTGGTGTATTTGTATTTGCTACTGGTTTGGTGTTATTGGCACATGGATATTCAAGCTTAATTGTTGGAAAATATCAAAAAGATTTAGACATATGTTGCAACATGTAGGTCATCTGTTGGAAATTATCAAACAGGTCTTCCCACTGTTTCAACATCTAAGACTATAGCAGCATAATGCAACAGAGGACCAACCTATTGCAATAGATAAACTATCTGTCAGAATAGATAGAATATATTTTACAATAGATGGACAATCTGTTGCATTGTGAAAAATTAAACTATCATCAGACAAAAAAAAATGCCCCTACATATATGTATGTATGTAATGTAATGTAAAGTATGTAAAGTGAAGTGACTTGAAATAAAAAAATTATTATTTCATAGGCTCTTCTTTATACACAGGCTCTAAGTGTCCAGTTAGTACCCCATAAGCCCAGACCTTTTGCATGTTTGCCACAACGTTGTCGCACAAAAAGATCATTAGCTAGGCTATTTTTATGCCGATCAGCAAACATTTGATGTGTGCAAGAGTGTGCGACCTGCACGTAACAATGGTTTTATTTTTTGGAAGGTCTATGTCCTTGCTTCAACCCTCAAAATCCCATGGCTGCTTTATCAACACTTTTCTTGGCAAACGATCCACCAATTTACTGTGCCCCAACAAGATAGGGAACAACTGCAATAGTGGCTGCATGTAGGTAGAATAATTGACCTCGTCTAAGGCAGGTAAGTTGCAGTCATAAACCTTGATCTTTCCCTCCTCGAGAAGTATCTCAACAGCCCGTTAATGTACGCTGTCCACGTTCATGACTCCAAGAATCCTCTTTTCCTTGGTCCAGCTCTTGCTGTGTGGATTTGGCCTAGCCCCTCTAACATATTTTTATCAATTCTTTATCCTATTAGAACCCAGAAAGTAATGAATGAAATCCCTCGCCACCGGGAGTTGACGCTAGGTTACTGAGATAATCGAACCTATCCTTGAGATTTCTGTAGAAGTCAAGGTTCATTATCTTATTGGCAGCATCATAAGCTTTTGGGTAGGATAATTATCTGCTCCTCATGAGGCAGAGAATGTCTTCAATTTACTGTGATATAAGAAGTTAATTTTTAAATAGATTAGTAATTGTAAAGAAGGAAAACATAGCAAAAGATACTATGGATGGTCCATCTATTGTAGAGGGTTCTCTGAATCTGTTCACAGATTACCCATCTAACGTAACTTATGCAAGAGATGGGTAATATATTGCAACAGAACCACCACAAGTTGCACCATAATACACATATGTTGCAACAAATGACAAGTAGATTAGAAATCTAGGTTAGGAAAAGTAAGCTTACCCTGTTCACGTACTGCGTACGCATGTTTGTCATAATTTTGAAATCTTTAGTGGAAAAGGTATGGATGGGGTTATCCTTTGCATCTTGCTTAGACCAACGCAAATCCCTCTTCTCTTTGGAGCCAAGTTTCGCATATATGTTGAACTTCTTGAATGACCCTTGAACTTCAATAGTTTTTGGAGAGGGAGGAGTTATAATTTTCTTGTATTTTCGATTGGAGAGTACTTGGCTATTGCTCTTTCCTTCCTCTTAACCGTTGTTGTAGGAGTGTATGGCTCCCCCACCTTCTTGGATAGTATGACACCTCTCTTGGATTTCAATTCATCAACAACTTTAGCGATAGCCTCAACTTTTTCAAAGAGTTTATCCTCGCTGTTCTTTCACTCTTCGTATTTGCAACAAGAACATGAAGGTGAAGAGAGGTGAGAGGGACTGGTGTAAGGGTGAGAGGGACTTGCGTAATGGGGAGAGGGACCTGGGAGAGCTGTGTTTTCAAACATCATGACTGGGAGTAGCATCAACATGTCTACCACCAACATTAACTCCACCAGCAACTCCATAAGAAGAAGCACCCGGATCTGCCTCAGTAGGTTGGTCATGAAGATCCTCAACATTAGGCCTCGAGTCTACCCCCTAGATGTCATATGGTGCTTACAACCCCAAAGGATCACAAGCTAACCCAGGACTGGTAACTGTTGTGAGCACTAAATAGTAATACTAAAAATATATATGGAAGTATAACTGAATATGCCATAAGGTTCTCAAAATACTAAAATAATAACTGAATGTACTAATAATAACATCTAAAAAATTAATAACTAACTGAGCTAGTTTGAAATCCTCTAACTATCTGAATATAGAGTTGATGGGACAAACCCCCAACGAACTCTGACTGAAATAACTACTGAGCAAACTAAAAGACTGATATAGATAAACTCTGTGCTCGAAATATGAGGACTCACCATTAAATCTACTATTGATATCCTAAGCTGCTAAGTACGATCGAGACCCTGAGCATCCGAACCTATGATATGAGACATCATAGCACAAAGAAAGAGTATGTGTCAGTATGTGGAATGTACTGGTATACTAAGTAAGGTAGGCTGATATACATGGGTTCGCATGAATGAGATGATAACTGACTGAATGAACATCATATAATAACTGGATGAGAGTACATGAAAAATTGTAACTACTAAACATGCTGAATATGCAATACTGCTCATATAATGTCTACCTGAATTAAACTAAAATTAAAGTACTGAGTTCTGACAGCTATGTAGCTGATAACGGATAGCCCTAGTTCTGTTGAACTATCTGAGTTCTTTACTGAATAATGAGACTAAAATTGTAATTGTGGGAGTTATCATCTAACCGATATATCCCGATTATAAACTGAGTTGGGGCCTAACCTGTGACCCCAGTTGGAAGGGTGTTTTCACCTTGCCAAGGGATAGTAACAAGGTTCTGTCAACCCTAATTTGGTAGGAAGACTCACAATATATATATATATGATTGTGTGAACCCTAATATGGCAGGAGGATGACCTACCCTTCTGGTTACGTAGTTCTGTAATACAGAGATTGTTACTAAGGGTCAAACCCTCTATAGGAAGAAATGCCCCCATCACTGGGTTCGCTCGATGCGGAATCCTACTCCCAACTGAATTGACACTGAACTGCTCACTAGACTGTACTAGGCTTGACTGAGCTGATACTAATCGTGTTAACTAACTGGACTGGACTGAGTTCTGGTACTGACTAAGTACTACTATTCTTGACCTTCACTAAAACTATTCTATAACTACTGCAACTAAGTAAATAGCTAGATTTCGGGTAATAAATAACCCCAGGACTCGATAACATCAATAATAAAGCATGAAAAATCTTGAAAGCATAGCAATAGTCAATTGTTCACAATTCATTCATTGAGGCATATAGTAAACCATTTGGAGGTCATGAACTTGTGCGTAATTGGGAACACATGCTAACATGTCATGATTTCACTATTCAATTCACATGGACATTCTATCAAACACTTGGGGAGCATGATTGTGATACATGAAGAATAATATATAGGGCATCACGACTTCAACATGTAATCTTGAAAATTCAAGGGTTTTATCATGAGAGATTCATAATTCAACACACATGCTAACATAATTTCATGGAAACTCATAAAAGATCTTAACTTGAAACCCATACAACAACACAAACATGAGCATAATTCAATTCATAGCATGGGAATCATAATTCAAGTTTTGAAAAGGGTTCTTGAACTCCAAGGGTGGAAGGAAATCCAAAGATGAATACGTAACATACCTAAGTGATGGAGTTCGTGAAGGTTGTTGGGGATTTCTTGGAACTTGATCTTGATCTTGATGAACTAGGGTTTCTTTTTTGAGAGGATTTTGTGAATAAAGAATGAATTTTTTCCTTTAGGATATTAAATTTCGTGTTAAGGTCGATTAATATATGGGGAAAATGACCCATTTGCTCCCATAAACCAAATAAAATTTGTTGGATGGGGTCCCTATTGCACCGCAACCCCTGCTTAGGTCAAGAAGCCCTCACGACGTGACCCCTGCTGGGGTCAAGAAGCCCTCGTGACGCGGCCCTATCACGACCCCTTTCTGTTTTGGACATCCAAACTCACCCTTACGCTAGTTCAAAAAATCCCAGATGGATAATTGAACCAGAATATTGAAATTAAATTGTAGCAGAAACTAAATTATAATATATTAATCTAACATATCATCAAAAATAAATGTCCCAATATTTCAATACCAAATAAAATTTTTAAAGGAAATCATGATCAATAATTCGGAAAATAGAGAGAGTGGGAGTTGGCTCAAAGACAATTCTTAATTTATCATCGCAATAAATACCATATAAACATATTAATCTATCTTTGCTTTTATATATCAATTACAGGATTTTCGAGGAATTTGCACTAAGAACGGTCAGCAATTTAATATTAGCAAATTGCAAAGAGATGGATGCAATTAGAAGTGAGAAAAATTATCATTACTAGTAAGTAACTCTATGCCAACAGAGATGGAAATCCTGCTCAAAACTAAGAAAAGCACACACCTACATAATTTTATGCTTCAATTTTGCAGCAGTTTCAATGTACTCTTGTCCAAAATAGAGAATTGAACCAAATTGAACATCCAAGTCAAATTCTAGTAGAAATTGAATCACAATATACTAATCCAACATATCATCAAATATAAAGCGCCCAACGTTTCAATACTAAATAAATTTTTTAAAGCGGACTATCACTAACAATTTGGGAAAACACAGAGAGTGATTTGGTTCAAAAATAATTTTTAATCCATCACGACAATAAACACTATATAAGCATGTTAATCTATATTTGGCCTCAGATATCTACTGTAGGATTTCTGAGGAGTTTGTACTAAGAACGACTAACAATTTAATATCAACAAATTGCATAGAGATGAATGTAATTAGGAAGTGACTCAAATTGTCATTATCAGTAAAATTATTATTATTTTTTTTTTTTTTTAAAAAAAAAGAGTAGACAAAGTCTTCCTCTCTGTTATAAATAGATTTCAAGATTCAATAAAAACTTTTAGTAATATGGACAAGCTTTATGAAGCAGTTTTATGTGAAAAGAAATGAAAAACTCCTACTCGATAGTAAGAAAGGCACATAACACTTAATTTTATACTTTATTTTTTTAAAACTATTTCTTCAATTTTAACGAAATGAAAGAGAATAAATAAGATTCATTTATCCCGTTTGGAAGGATTCACTATGGAAAACTGTATCAATGCCTCATCAATATCACAGTCTACTTTTTATTTTTCTTTCATGGCAGGATTCACTTATGTAATCAAATAATCAAGTTTCCTTCTAAGATCAATGATTTTATGCAAGAAGACAAGTAAGATGAAATAATAAAATGTGGCTTACTGATTATCCATTATAAGAAAGTCTTGAATTCTGAATTCATTTACAGCATATGTTGGTGAATCAGCATTCAGCATGATAGCAAACATATCTAATGAATAAAAGACATAAATAAATAAATAAATAAACATATAAGTAAATACACTTTGTCATAATAATTACAAAAAATATAAAGAGTTAAATATAAGAATACCAAATTCACAGATATCAGGTAAACGATCAAGATTGTGAAATGATGTGAGAGCAAGTTGGGTTGGTGGTGGCAGGAAAGTTTCTGAAGGATTTACTTCTTCTATAGGTTCAACGATGGTACCTCCATCTATTATCCAAGTAAAGTCATTAATTGATTTTTCACACATGTCATTTGATTTCTTAACAGTTACGACAGACACCGAGTAAGTATGAAAGGGGTGGAGCAAATCTGCAAAGTAATTTATATCACCACCGAAGATAATGCATTGAACTTGAGTTTCCTGTGGAAAGTAAAAATCAACAATATTTTGTAAAATAATAATATTTTGCAGAAATAACATAAGATTAAATTGCATGCTTTTGGACGATGAAATTACATTTAATATACAAATTAAAATTAAAAGTAATTGTACCTCTTCATCTTGGAGAAGTAATAGTTGATATTTTTTTTTTTGCTTTGGCTATCTCTTGGACGTCCCTTGTCAATGACTTGTACTTTGCAAATCCATTCACCTGTTGCTGGAGTAATTTTACTGATATTGAGTCTTTCTGTCATTTGCTATTGAATAAAAATTGTAAAATATTATTAAATGACATAAATAAATGCACTATACATTGTAGTACAAGATAACATTAAATGATTGTGAAACAGAACACACATATCACGAATTTTTTTTCAATTTTTAAAAATATCAACATGTCTGATAGTCTAAATGAACTGAAAAATATCTACCTTTGATAATAAAAATTTAATTTAGGAAAAAGCTTTTGCAATAACTTTGTCATATACTATATTATGTGTACAACAATCAGCATGATTATCAATTGTCAGAGGTCTTATTAATACTTTTACATTATTTGAACTTTTGGCTCTTGATAAAGCAACATATAATTGACCATGAGAAAATGCAGGTTCTCTTAGATAAATTTCAGCAAAATCTAGAGTTCAGCCCTGAGCTTTATTAACGGTCATAGCAAAACATAATCGAATTAAAAAATGTGTTCTTTTAAATTGCAAGGATAGTTTTTCATCCTAAGAAGTCAATAATGATATACGTGGAATAAACACATGAGTATTTTTAAAGTCACCACTGGATATTGTAGCACTAATAAGATGTGTTTTGAAATCATCACATATTAATCGTGTTTCATTGCACAAACCTTCTGAAGAATTTAAATTTCTTAGTAATATAATGGGGCAATTTTTTTGTAAAGATAATTGGTAAGGCAGTAATCCTGTAGGACTTAAGGTATGCATTAAATCTTCATATTCACTTTGATCTTTTGGATGATGAGTTTTGTCAGTAGCTACATATACTTTTGCAGTGCCTGAAAATTGAGTAATCAACATTTCATTTATTTCATCTACAAAGTCATTTTTTGTTGTTAGAATAACGTGAGAAGTAATAAAGGAAACATTTGAATAAAATGCATATAAATTGGGATAAATAATGTGAAATAAATTATTTAAGGAGTTTTTCTCAGTAGTAAATGGAATAATTAAAGAGCGGGGAATTTTAGTTTTCCCTTGACTATTTCTTTTTTCATTTTCACTATCAATTCTCATCAAATAGTCACAAAATGCAGGATCAATTTTAGCTCGCATATTTTCTATTAATCGCGATTATTGAAGTTGATTCCAAATTTTTGAACGCAGTAAGCTTTCACGAATAAAATTTTCTCTTTTGCAACTACGAACAATTGAAAGAGTTTGTCTGAAATCTCCACTTAGTACAATAACTTTTCCTCCAAAAAATAATTTTGTTTTCATTAGGTCTCTAAGAAGTAAATCAAAAGCTTCAATCATTTGTTCTTTTTGTCATTGAAACTTCATCCCATACTATTAGCTTTGCACTAGGAATTAAAGATACCAATGTATTTTGTACACAAATATTACAACTGAAATTTTCATCAATATCTATTGGTAGTTTAAAGCGAAAATGAGTTGTTCAACCTCTCGGAAGAAGTGAAGCTGCAACGCCAGAACTTGCAATTCATATTCTATAAATCCTTTGTGTCTTATGGTAGCCAATAATGCACAATATAAAAAGCTTTTACCAGTTTCACCAGATGAAAAACTAATAGTGTCATAAGTTCATATTCTTTTAATGTTAATCAATTTTATTGATTTATAATTGATCAGGCAAAAGTAAAATCCTATTAACAATTTATGCTAATTTATTAAATATATTTCTAATCATTTTTTACGTTGTCCGTATTGACTTGACATATGTCTTAAATATTATTTATTAAAATTTTATTTTACTAAATTAATTTTATTAATGTGTTTGAAAACTTAAATTTGACATTTCGTATTTGATAGAGTTACTAAATCACAAGGTTATTATTAGAAGAAAATAATTAATATTTTTTTTAATTGGTAAAATAAATGAGCAAAATAATATTTTCTATATATTATTTTAGTATAAGAATAAAAAATATACAACATTTATTTAAATTTTAATTGTAATTAATTAATATAAATTATAATTTTTTCAAAATTACTTAATTTATGTTAGATTTAGAAAAGTTTTGATGAACCCTACTACATTCAATGATATTTTCTTCATGAAGGGCATCATTTGTAACATACTTTAAAATTTAAATTTGGTTATGTATTTCATATACTTAATGATAAAAATAGTATCTGTAACACCCCGCATAGGATTTGTCAAAAGCACGTGACCACCAATGTTTGAAGAATTTTTGCATAGTTTTGACTTATGTTTCGGATCATGAAATTTTTTATACTATCTGTATGTTTGGGTGGTCTAAATTGAGTTTTTGATGATAGAATCTTGCATGATGCATTATGGCTTAGAAATAGGACTTGCAAGTCTTGGTGTGACGACACCAACTCATATAATGTCATGTTAATTCAGAACAGAATAGAATGTATGTTTGAAATCAGATTTTTAGATTTTGAAACTAGAATGATGCATGTTTCATAACAGACTAAAATTGGGCACAAAGAGAGCTTAGGTGGTTCCCCGAAGAAGGCACGAGTTCAGATAATTCATTGTCCAAAACCGTGATTCGTCGATCCGAGTATATTATATTATGCTGGCCTAGTACCTTGTGGTATATCAGACTCAAACCTCTCCAACCCTTGCGGCACACTTGGGTTGGAGGT
The DNA here is from genome assembly GCA_030864225.1 of Capsicum baccatum var. pendulum. NCBI lineage: Eukaryota > Viridiplantae > Streptophyta > Magnoliopsida > Solanales > Solanaceae > Capsicum > Capsicum baccatum. The sequence continues at coordinate 272,492,853 of CM061550.1, forward strand.
TTTTCCGCCAAGTCAATGGCGGATTCCATATAGCCCATGGAATATCAGACTTGTAGGGCAGTGCCACCTAACTCAGAAGTAATACGAAGAATAGAATTGCATTAACAGAAAGGTTTTATGTTTTCAAAAATGCTGATGTGTTTTGAAAATATATCTTTTATGATGTCTATGACCAACTCTCAACTATTTTATTTATATACAAGCTTTATTTTGGATTTCTTCGCGTACCAATACATCTGTATTGACCCCCTATCTTTCAGGTTTTGAGGCATAATCTAGGGTTCCTGATAAGCACTAGATTTCTTCAGACAGAAGTGCAAAGTCTAGTTGGTGAGCCTTCTATATTTCTGAAGGCCTATTTACTTTCAGACATTTATCATTAGTTATGATTTTGGTCTTCTGGGGTCTTGTCCCAGTTTTCAGGCAGTTGTTATTTGATCATGTAGTAGAGATTTCGCATACGGTTTTCAGATGTTATTAGTTGGTATTGAATTTCATTCTTCATTGTTGAACTGAATCTAGAATATGACCATGTTTCCGTATTTTATTATATTTCTGCATCTTCTTTTATTATATGAATGTTGTGCATGATTACCAGATAGAATAGGACATCCTGACCTTCATGGTTCAGGATGTCCGTCACGACCAGGCCTTGGTTCGGATCGTGACAGTATCAAACTAAAATAATAATTTTCTTTTGTTACTAAAATAAACAAGTAAAGAAGGAAATTTTATTTTTAATATAAAATTTGAATAAAGACTAAAATTTCTTTACTTTTATTAAGTGAATTAATTATTATGATTTAAACAATTTTATGTAGACCTAATAAAATAATACATTTTAACAAAAAAAAAAAATACATCAATCAAATTTGGACATAGAAATGAAAAAAAAATGGAAGAGGCACATGTCGTACAATTTATGACAAATAGGAAAGCTAATGGTCCCATCATATCCTTGAAGGGGCATTTATTTGCATGGCATGGTGTGTAATTAAATAAAAAAAATTGGGCATTTTTCAAAACTTTTGAGAATGTCCAAACAACAAAGAATAAAAGATCAATTTCTCTTAGTAAATTGATGTTGCAAAATAACTTTAATACCCTCAAATTGGTATTAATGCCAATTGCATGGCAGTGTATAATTAAATAGGAAAATATGAACATTTTTCAAAACTTTGAAAAGCTCCAAACAACAAAGAGTAAAAGATAATTTCTCTTAGTGAATTAATTTTACAAAATGACTTTAATGCCCTTAAATTAATATTTAATGCCACTAAGCAGCCATGTTGAAGTGGCTCTTCTGATATATAGAAAGTGGGTCTTCTAATATAGAAAGTACTAAAGATAATAATTAAAGTATTGTCCATGTGAAATCCATTCAAGAAAAAAGAAAATCTTAATGGTGCGTGCCCATGTGATGTGACAGCAGGGCCAACAATTTATGTTACAGTGTACGTCTTAGTATAATTTGGCCAAATTCATCGGTGGCTTCCTAAACTTGGCGTGCTCTTTCACTTATGCACCTCAACTGGACCATGTTCATTTTAAACACCTCAAGTAAATAAAAGTGTTTTACTTTGACATTTTTTGCCCTGTTGGCAAAATGCGTGTTCCACACGCTGTAGAGGTGCGTCCAAGACTCATTATTGCTGATTTGGCATAAAAATGCAGCCCCCAACGATAATTTCTCTCTTTACACTATTTATATCACTTTCTTCTCCATTCCACCATCCAAAAATAACCTTACTTTCTCAAATTTCTTCATTCTTCTTCAACTTCCTTATTTAAATTAGGCCTTAAATTAATTTCATATTTCATTTTGAACAGAAAATTTATCCTTCAATTTCTTAAAAGTTAATCTTTTTTCTAAATTTTTTCAAATTATATTGGACAATGTCGAGCTCGTCGTTCATAACCTATTCTGAAAAAGATTACCGCTATTGTAAATGTGGTCATGAAACATTACTGAAGACTTTTTGGACTCAACAAAATTTAGGTCGTCGATTTTTTAATTGTAAAATTTCGAAGGCAATGTCTTTGACTTCTTAATTAAATTAGTTGATTAATTATGATTTCGTCATTAGTTTGTAATTGATTTTGTAGAAATTGAGAGGCTGTGATTATTTTGATTGGTATGAAGAACGACACCCTTCACAAGCAAATAGGGTGATTTGAAGTTTGTTGAAAAAAGTCAAGGCGTTTGAAGAAAAACAAAATCGATAAAGAAGATTATATATTATTGATGTTATTGCCACTAGTTTGGTGTTGTCAGAAATATGGATGTTGAAACCTAATTGTTTATGTAATGTTGACCTTGTAGTATTTCTTATATTTGCTAAAATAAAATATTTATTTATCGTCAACTTTTGATCAAACATTTATAGTAAAACAAGGTGTCAAAGAAGACAAGCAACAACAGCTTATTACAGCTCAAAGCAACACCAACAACAACTTCACAAAGCAACACCAACAATAACTTCATAATTATGCTCCATTTTAGGCTCAAAGTCACAGTAATGTACATACAAAACATGCTTCAAACAACTAATTATTTAGGCCAATTGTTTACTATATACACTATCAAATTTAAGGACAGATTTAAATGAAAGAAGTAAAGGCCTTGTTTACTGCTCTACATTAGCAGATTTAAAATACCAAATTATTTGGTACCATATGTTACACAACAAAATCACAAAACACCATCAAAATATACTACTTCTTCTTTTTGTTTGTCATTTGCTGTAATTGATTGGTGGTGACAACATCATTATTTTTCCATCTCAAGCCTCTTGGCTTATAACCAAGATCAACACCTGTAAAACTTGCATCCTTGTAAGTTGTACCACTTTGTAGGATCCTTTGGCTTGATGTCGCCGGCTATTTTTTGAAAAAAAATAAGGAACAATAATTAATATATGTACTGTCTTGTTAAAAAATAATATTTGAGTTAACTTACATTCAACATTTGGGTTCCCTTGGACTTGTGTAGATTCCAAATTTAGCATTCTTTGACCTTTTAGATCCACCACAATCAACATTTATTGTTGTTTCAACTCCACCTCTTTTGTGCCCAACAATTTTTCTATTTCTAGGAGGTAGTGGACTGTTTATTCCTTCTATAAGAGGGATCCTAGTATCACCACAAAATATAGATGTTGCGGCTTCCTTCAAGATCCTAACTCTGCTTGTATCATCACAAACTGTTGTTGAAGTTGCAGCTTCACTGAGCTTGTTGGTGCAGGCTGACTTGAGCTACATTTTGCTGATTTTTTTTTAGATTGAAGGTACAGGATGGCTTGAGCTTTTAGGCTGGCAACTTCCTTGTGAACTCGGACCACTAGGAAGGAACCCTTGGCTAGGAACTTGTTCATTTGGATCAGGAATCTATAAACACATACACAATCGTTAAATCAATATGAAATCAACTTCTAAAATTAAATTAAAAGTCATTTTTTTACCTTACAATATCTTCTGTTATGGCCTTATTGATGACACTTGGAACGTGTTATTTTCACCCCTTGTTTTGACAGCTTTCCATATTTTTTCTTTGGTTCATCTTTGCCTCTTCTTCTATTTCTTACAGGTCTGCCATACATTTTCTTAGGCTTAGGAGGCTCAATCTTTGGATTGTTTGTCTTAGGCCACATCTTTATATTGGAGATTGATTGTATAAAGTAACTATAAGCCTTCATGAAGGTTTTCTTTTTATACCAATGTTCCACATAAGATTTAGGCTCTTGTTAAACATGATAAAAAGCATAAATAGAATATTGGCAGGGAATGCCTCTTAACTGCCAAGTTCTACAACTACAAATCCTACTACTCAAGTCTATTGTATGCCTAAACTCCCCTTCTCCAATTTCAAATCCAACATCAGCATTCCAAAGAATCTTGCAAGCTTTAGCCCTTTCCTTATTCTCCTCCAATATAAGTCTAGCCATAGGTAAAATATCACATATCCAAGTATTGACAAACCTAATCATATCTACTATTCTACTCATGATTTTTCTCCAAATATCCTCCAATATGGTAATGATAGATTTGTGTCTAGGAACTAACATCCATGAGTTAATGGTCTCACACGTGTTATTTTCAACAGCATCAACTTACAATCTTCTTTAAAGAATGCCCTAACCCATGACTGCCTAGGTGATACAGGAATAATCAAAGATATGGACTTATGGAAGTGCATGTTGGGTCCGAGACTTGGTGTGTGCAATTGAAGTGAAAAAGAGGACCTAAATGCACTAAAAATTATACAACATACTAGACTTGATGGGCACCTAAGTCCTAAGGGGCCTTTTGTTTTTTTTGCTTTTTATTTGTAATAGCATATAAATAGAATAATGTAGGGTTCTTTCATTAGTTTTTGGAGAATGTTGTAAATCATAAGTCACAAAAAACACCAAATCCTCTCTCCTTTGAGGCAATATGAAACTAAGGAAAGAAACTCGTGTGGATTCACTAGTGATTGTAATTTGCTTGGAAACGTCGATGCTTGAGAGTTGGAATCCGATCTCGTATCACACAAAAGATAGGTGAATCATTGTGTGTAAGATATAGGTGAATTATTGTGTGTGGTGTTAAGGGTTCAAGAGTGGAATAAGCTCTTAGGTTCTTAAGATTATACCTTTGTGTAGTCTATCTATCTATCCCTTTCTTTTATTATAATTTGTAACTGTTTGTTCTTGTTTCTAGTGAAATCGTTTCTTGTTGTTGTTATCATATTTTTGTTGTTCTTCATATATTTTTGTTAATCTTAGTTTGGGGTTGTATGGTTTTGGTGTCAAATTACTATTATAACTCTTTCTTGTTGTTAATATTGTGAATCCGAGAGTGGTTACCAAAAGAGGTCCTCGGTTTCTTGAGTAGTGGACTGTTTTGGAGTGTTTGTTTCATACGTCCTAGTTTTTCCGTTATCACTAGGATAATGCAGTAAATCACCAACAATATCCTTACCTTGCATACCAAGTTGGCTCATGTAATCAAGTTCCTCTTTGAACTTCACTTCAAAGCTTGCCTTTGAGTATTTCCAGAACTATTTTCTCCTCTTTTCTCCCTTCCACCGTTGACTTCAATTGGACCAAATGTGTATAGCACATCTTCTTACTTCAACATTTGGTAGCAATTCAAAAACAACAGCAAGAAATCCTTACATACAGAAAACAGTTAAAGTACTAGACAAAGAAATTAAGTATTTCAATTATTAATAGTTTAAAAAACTAAAATATTACCTTTTGCATATCAACTATCACAGTAAGACTTTCTCCAGTACCCAACTGCAAATCCTCTTTCAAATACTTGATAAAAAAACTCCAACTATGCTTGGTTTCCTTGTCCAAAACAGCCCAGACTATAGGAAACATCTATTTGTTACCATTCTTCCCAATTGCTACTAGAAGATCACCCCTACAAGCACCCTTTAAGAAACATTCATTAAACCCTATAATTTTTCTACATCCTTCTATCCGCCCTTTCTTCAATGCATCAAGACACGCATAGAAATACACAAATAAATTTTTATCAGGGACAATTTCTGTACCTATTCTCAGCCAAACAGAACTACCGGGATTGGTTTGTTTTATCATCTCAGCATAATTATATAATCTTGTAAACTCCAAGTTCCAGTCCCCTATGGACTCTCTTAGAACCTATAATCTAGCCTTATAACAAATTTTTCTACCCACATATAATCCCAATTTTTCTCTGCACAGTTCTTGTATTTCCCAAATCCTCAAAGATGGTTGTTTAATTATTTCATCTCTAAATCTGTTAGCAACAAAATTAATTGTACACATCTTATTCTTATTTGATGTTGTACACTTGTGTACTGGATTATAGTTTTTAATCATAAAATCACCAGAATCGTTGTCAATTGCACCATAACATAACCAACTATATTTTGGCTTAAATTTGCACTTAGCCCTTACTCTATGAGCCTTATTTGGTCTTAAAATAATTTGAACTCTGTTTTCTACTGCATACCTCCCAATTCTTTTCTAAATTCCTTAGGACCATTAAAAATCATCTCAAGTTCAAAAACAACAACACCACAATCATCATCAAATCTAATTTTACTACTTCTTCTTCTCCTTGGTAAGTCAGCACTCACAAAAGCATCCTCATCTACCAAATCAGTGCTATTAATACTATCACAGTCTGAACTATCAATGAACTCTTCATCACCTCCTAATCTACCTACATATCTGTCTTTCTTTTTTCTGAAAATATTCTAAAAACCTTTGTCAATACCAGCTTCACCTACAGGTATCTCTTCTCTTGTATTTACTTTTCTTTTTGGATTTTTTTCTTCTACTTTCAGCCCTAAAGGCTCTCAACTCTTCATCAATGTCTGAACCATCCTCATCAGGGATTTCAACATCCGAATCAGTACTGGCCACATTTGATTCATTACCATTCAGCTCTTCATCAAGACCTCTACCGTCATTACTATCACTGCCTATATCATCTTCATCAATACACACGGGTGGCCCTTCTAAAAGAAGAGAAGACTGTGACACAATCTCAACATCTTCATCAATGCCATGAAGAAGAAGTGGATCATGCTCATCACCATCTTTTAAGTTCTTCACAAAGTCTAATAACTCACTATCAGAATTAATTGGAACTAACTCTTCACTATCTATATGTTTACAGTAGAACCCCTTAATGTTTGAATACCCAAGATCTTTGGGGTAGGAAAGAAACTCAACAAGACTATAGTGGTCTTTATCAATAGCAACAACAAAAGTATCAACCCCACCTTTATAGCTGAGCTTAGGATCAGCTAACAATAGTCCTCACATGATGAAAAACGGTCAAAATATAGCTGTCCATTATATTTTCTTAACAGCCCCCAGAAGATTCTCAACAAAAGAAAATACCTAAAATGCCCTTGAAATAGAAAAGTACCAAAATAACCTTTTCTTTATCAGTGAAATCAGGAAAATAAAACCTAAATTCGTGAAATCTCTCAAAAACTTACACAAAAACCTAACTTTGTCAGTAAAATCCCTAAAACCCTAATAACAAAAATTCAAAAAAACACTAAAATTTGTTGGGATAACATGTCCATACAATAAGAAAAAGAGAATATATATATATATATATATGTATGTATGTATATATATATATATGTTTATGTATATGTATATAAACATATTCATATTCATATACATATACATATACATATACATATACATATACATACACATATATACATATATATATGTATATATATATAAAAATGTATCATATACATATTCATATACATATACATTTTTATATATATATATATATATACATATATATATGTATGTATGTATGTATGTATATGTATATGTATGTATATGTATATATATATATACATATATATATGTATGTATGTATATGTATATGTATATGTATATAGATGTATATATATACATATATGTATGTATGTATATATATATGTATATGTATATGCATATATATATATATATATATATATATATATATATATATATATATAGGGAAAAGGCATCGTTTTCACCCCAAACTATACAAGAAAATTCAAAGCCACACCTAAAATATATGTCACTACCCGAATAGGGCCTGACCGTGATGGACATCCCGAACCATGAAGGCTCGGAATGTCCTTCTCTATATGGCAATCATACACAATATTCATATAATAAAAGAAGATACGGAAATATAATCTTCTATGGAAACATGGTCAACTCTAAATTCAACATAAGTATGGAAACTGTAAATCGACTACATCTAAATAACATCTGACTCAGTCTGCGAAATCTGACAACTGTCTGAAACTGGGACAAGGCTCCCAGTAGACCAAAACTGAAATAAGTGACATAATCTGAAAAGACAAGACTCTTGGAATAGAGAAGGCTCACCACTGCATAATCTGATCAGCTGTATGAATTATCTACTGCTTATCTGGACCTCTAGACTAAGTCTTAGAACCTGAGAGGTAGGGGAAAGGGGGTCAATATAGATGTACTGGTATGCAGAGCATATCCAAAATAATTATTTATTAATTAACATATATGAGAGCAATTTAAAATAGTTCATAAGTATATCATATAGTAAGAATTCACATGGGCATTTTAAAGACTCTGTAAAAATTATCTCAACTCTGAGAAATCTATGTTACTTCAGCGCTAGGTGGTATACCCTACAACTCTGAAAAATTCCATGGGCTATATGAAAACTGTCATTAACTCGGCAGCGAAGCCCTCAACCCAAGTGTGCCGCAAGGGTCAGAGCCTCTGAATCTACTACGCCATACGGCCAACGCTAATGTATAATAATAATCTGCCTGTATCGACAAATACGATTTCAGGCTAAGAATTGCTTGAACTCGTGCCTTCTTTGGGTAACCACGTAACTCTCTTTAAGCCCCTTTTTAAAACTCTATCAAAACATACAATCTCTGAAAATATACTCTGAAAACATGCTCTGAAAACATAATCTGTTATGGCATAAATACATATGGTATCATCATACTATTGACTTGCAAGTCACATATCTAAGCCATTATTAGTCTATCATAAATCTCTGTTTTCAAAACACAAGTTTTGGGACCACCATTTCAATAATTCAATTCAAAGAAACTATTTCTCAAACCTCATGTAAACACATGCAAGGAACTCATATTTGTCAAGCATTTCAATAGTACAAGGTGGTCATGTCAAAGTTCTCAATTCACATGCAATTTTTTCTCTTAAACACAAGAACACATTTATATCAAGAAACACCCTCTCAACAATTTCAAATCATGATCAAATGCTATAATATTGTGAAAACATCTTTCATATCATAAAATCATAATCTTTAATTCAATACACGAGAGGGAGTTCATAATTTATGCTCTCAGCGATCTTAAATCTCAAATTCCATACATATACGTATACATGTAAATCAAATTAGGGGATAGGACCACAAGGTCAAAACAATAGTAACATTAAAACATTCGGAGTACATAATTTAGAACATAGATTCCACAACCCCTTTGAAATTCATGCATAAAAATCTAAAAATCATGCTCTAATGATTTTAAGCCCATGTTGTTTTTTTTAGGATAAACCCCACGTACCTCTATCTAGAAATTTTAAGGATGCTTCTTGATGCCTACGACTTGGGGATTCCAAATCTTTAATTTGTTTAGAAAACCCACGGCTGAATCTTGATTTATTTGGATTATAAATACGGAACCCTAGAGAGTGTTCTTGAATATTTTTGGCGAATGTATGAGTAATATGCTCAATTGGGGTTGAAACCTCGTGTATGGATTGATAAGGGTGTGAGAAAATACCTAATATACCCTTAATGAGACCAGTATAAAAAATATAACTGGGAGCCCGATTTCATAGGCCACCGCGACACGCCACTATCGCGGTGGCTCACTGGATATTGACGAATGAGAATTTGGACCACTCCGTGATGTTCCACCATCACGGAGTCCCACTAGTAATTGACCATCGTCATTTTCACCCTCTCCGCGATGCGCCAAGGATAGGAATGACGATGTTTTACAACTAGGACTTAAATTAACCATAACTCCTTCACTGAGTGTCCATTTTTAACGCATCTTATGTCAACAAAAAACATATTCAATCATCTTCAAAATAAAAAGTTGAAATCTAAAGGATTCCATAGGGATAATAAGTATAAATCATTCTAGAAGTCAATGCTTGATATTTTAGGGACAAAATTTAGCTAAGAAACTTTGGGGTGTTACAATATTCCCCCTTGGAAACATTCATCCCCGAATGTTGATGCAGGATATAGACAAGTATAATTTCAAGCATACTAAGGCACAAAAAGAATAAGGGAAGGATTGTACCTTCTATTTCGTCATCCATTGGATCAAAAAGGTATGGGTATCTAGCTCTCATGTCAACTTTGGATTCCCAAGTTGCTTCTTTAATTTTTTGATTTCTCCACAACACTTTAATTGAGGCTATCTCTTTGTTCCTCAATCTTCTAACTTGGCGATCCAAAATCTCTACAGGCTCTTCTTCATAGGATAAGGAGTCTGTCACTTTGATTTCTTCGGCAGACAATACTAAAGAATGGTCTCTAATACACTTCTTTAACATAGATATATGAAATACTGGATGAACAGAACCCAAACTAGCTAGCAATTCTAACTCATATGCAACTCTACCTATTCTTCTCACAATCTGATATGGTCCTATATAGTGAGTACTCAACTTACCCTTCTTCCCAAATCACATATGTCACGCCTCAAATCCTATTGGGGCGGACTGACACCCGTAATCGAGGAGGCCCGGGAGAACCAGCTCATAACCTTATACTTCCCATGCATACCTCTATGACAACCCGAAATTCAGACAACATCATGTCGCATATAAAAGGAAATAATCACTTGTATAAGCTCGAGCACACATATATATGTATATAAAATACTTGGCCGTTGGAGACATCACATCTACTAACAAAACACCACCTTGACTGTACATTAGGTCTACAAAGCCTCTAAACAATACACAGAGTTTAACTAAGGTCGGGACACACCCCGCCATATAACTAACTTCTATGCAATACCAAAAGTGACTGGATATGACACGGAAAGCCCCAAAGAAAATTAGAGCTCACCAAAAGCAGCTAGACATCCTAGCTCCTACTTGTGCGGTGTATGAGATGAGGTACCTGTGCCTGCAGCATGAAATGCAGGTCCCCCGTGGGGGACGTCAGTATAAAATATGTACTAAGTATGTAAAGCTGTAGATAATCACATATGATATAGAAGCTCAATAGAAATCAGAAACAAGTGAATAAATTGTAATAGGAGTGGACCACACCTACTAGAACTTATGACAACCTGTACATTGTATTTATTCAATCACTTTACCTTCGTTCTTATCATCTTTGTAATCATTACTGTACTATACTGTGACCATTAGGCTGCCTCCAGTACATATAAACTGGGATCGACCCATGATAGGCTTATGCCCCTGGGATACCACCCATAAACATATAAATAAGGATCGACCCATGATAGGCTTATTCCCCTGGGATACCATCCGATAAGAGAGAACTTCCCTCACTTAGTTCAATTAATCTTTGAGATTGTTATTTCGGTTGCCACCGCATTTTTGATACCTTGAAACAATGATACATCAATAAGAGACATATAAATAGAGCATCAATGCAATAACAATGAAGTAAGAACTCATTGGCACATCAATGAAGTGTTTTGGAGTCATCAATCCCATAACAATAAAGTAGAAACTTATTGGTATATCAATGAAATATTTTGGAGTCATTAATAGCACATGGATCTTGTTTGAGTAACCGGATACCTTCTGACATTCATTAGTGTAATAAACATGTAAGATTTGAAAAACAAGTAAGTATTGGAATATGTTGACATCTTGTAGGGTGGAAATAAGTTCATTGGTAACGTAGGACATCATACAAAACCATTATGGATCACATGTTACTAAATAACTTTGGAAACTTTCATAATAGAACAATTGTGCACTTTCATGCCAAAGATATGGTATAGAGTATGCTTTACATACCTGACTGTCAACCTTCAATACTAGTCCCAAATGGACTTCTCGTCTTTTCGGATTACTTATCTATAATGAACATATATAGCAATCTAGTATTAGCGACCAAACGTCACAATTCAATTATTTGAATTCACCAAACTAGTGGTTAAGTAGTAAGCCTTAATTACACCATAAAGGGTGTCACTTTAACCCTCTTATACTCCAATTACATTCATATGCCATACATATTCATACAACATCCTCCAATATGAAGTTTGGATTCATTTATCCTTCCAACCAATCCATTAAACCAAATTGAGCCATAGACATAAATAATCATCAATTCAATAGTATATCACCATATCCACCTTCCATAACTCAATTACCATATCCACCTTCCACAATTCAATACAACCAAACCATGCAAAATAGTCCATAACCCTATTTTCATCACCTTTCAATAACAACCAATACATATAATCCTCTATCACACATATACATATGGAAGAGAACAAAGGCAAACAATATTCATACCTTAGCATTTACCTCTTGATTATGCAATCTTGTTTGCACAAATAATAGGTGCCGTTCGAAGCTCTCGAGATGACAAACGCAGTTATCGAATTACTTTGGAATTTCTACGGTTGAATCAAAAGTAATTTAAAGGTCAAATTTGGCTAGGGTTTGTTCTTTCTCAATGATTGATGATGGAAATGAGTTTTTGAACTCATATACATGCATATATACACATATTACTATCCATAATATAATAGGAAATGACCAAAATGCCTTTAAAATTTAAATAATGTCAAATCTGTCCTTTGGTGGACTGTTTTGATAAGCTAAAGTAGATCGACCATAACTCTTTGCTCCGATATCAGATTTGGGTGAAATTGGTATCATTGGAAAGATAACTCAAAGGTATTTCATTTCATATAAAGTAGGCCACCCAGTTCTTCCTGTACAAGGAGTTATGGTCGTTTGAAGTTGATCCTAAAAATCTATTTTGATAGGCTGAAGTAAAACAAGTATAACTCCTTACTCAGACGTTGGATTTGGATGAAACCAATTGAATTGGAAAGAACACTCAAAGATCTTTCTTTTAATAGGTGTCATCTCTCCTAGTTCATTATATTAAGGGAGTTATGATCATTCAAAGTTGACCCAAAAATTTGGCTGGCCTCAGTAGTTTGTGTGCAGGAAATTTTCCTGCACATTTACTATTCCCAAATATTCCGGCCACCATTTTATAGTTTTGAACGTGCTAGATTATATCCGAAACCTATCTGTTTTTGGAAATCTTTATATCGTTGGAAAGATTATTCAATAACCTTTGCATGGAACCATCGACGGGAAAATTCCGGTATAAATAAACTAAAAAAATTAATTCCATATAAATAAGACCAATACATATACTTGAATATGCCAATACATGTACTTGAATATGGGGTGTTACAACATAACTCCCTTCATGGGAGAAAGCTTCAGAAACACCCAATCTCCAACGTCAAACTCTGGATCTCTTCTCCTAACATCGGGGTAGGATTTCTGATAACTCTGAGCTGTCTTAAGTCATTCTCTAATGACTTTCACATCCTCCATTGCCTGATAAACAATATCAGGCCTAAATATCTACATCTCACCCACTTCATACCACCCTATTGGTGACCTACGTCTTCTCCCATACAATGCCTTAAATGGTGCCATCTTAATACTGGAATGGAAACTATTGTTATATGTGAACTCTATCAATGGAAAGTGCTCTACCCAACTTCCTTTAAAACAATCACGCAAGCCCTCAACATATCCTCAAGGGTATGGATGATGCGCTTGGCTTGCCCATCTTTCTGAGGGTGGAAAGCCGTGCTCAAATTCACTTGGGTACCTAAACCCTTTTGAAACGATCTCTAAAACTGCGAAGAAAATTGTGTACCTCTACCAGATATGATGGACAAAGGTGCCTCATACAAACAAACTATTTTTGCAATGAACAGCTTGGCATAATCCTCTCCCAAATAATTTTTCCTGACAGGTAGAAAGTGAGCTGACTTGGTCAACCTATCTACAATCACCCAAATGGAAATATACTGGTTTTGGGACCTCGGAAGTCATGTAATGAAGTCCATATTAATCATCTCCCACTTCCACAAAGGGAAAGCTATCTCTTAAGAAGAACCACCTAGCCTCAAATGTTCTACTTTAACTTGTTGACAATTCAAACACTTGGCAACATAGTTAGCCACATCACGCTTCATATTATTCCATCAATAAATGATTTTCAAATCTTGATACATCTTAGTAGAACCTGGGTAAACAACATTCCTTGACGTGTGAGCTTCGTCAAGGATTTTCTTCCTCGGACCATCTACATCTGGCACACACAACCTACCCTGGTATCTCAAAATACCATCACCGCCAATTTCAAATGACATTACCTTTTGTTTACCCATATCTTTCTTGATCTGCATCAAGATGGGATCTTTAACCTGCTTCTGTTTAACTTCTACACAAAGGGAAGATTTAGCTATCTCATAAACAACCACTCCTCCCTTCTCAGAATCCAAAAGTCCCATTCCTAGATTTCCAAGTCAGTGAATATCCTTTACCATCTTCCTCTTTTCTTCCCAACATGAGAAAAACTGCCCATAGATAACCTGCTGAGGGTGTCGGCTACCACATTTGCCTTTCCCGGATGATAGTGCAGGCTTATATCATAGTCTTTTAGCAATTCCATCGAGTGACTCTGTCGGAGATTCAATTTTTTCTGCGAGAAAACATACTGTAAACTCTTGTGGTCGATGAATATATCAACGTTTACCCCATACAAATAGTGCTGCCAGATCTTAAGTACAAAAACCACAGCTGCTAACTCCAAGTCATGAGTAGGGTAGTTCTACTCATACACCTTCAACTACCTAGATGTATAAGCCACTACCTTACCGTGTTGTATAAGAACACTCCCAAGTCCCACTCAGGATGCATCACAGTATACAACAAAACATTTTGGATACTCCGAAAGTGTCAAAACAGGAGCAGTAGTCAGCTTGTCTTTCAACTTCTCCAAACTATTCTCACAAGAGTCAGACCATAAAAACTTTACCTTTTTTTGAGTCAACTTAGTAAGTGGTGCATCTATGGAAGAAAAACTCTCGACGAATCTTCTATAATAACCCGCCAAACCTAAAAAGCTCCGAATATCGATTGGATTTGTGGGTCTGGGCTATTTTCTCACTGCCTCAAACTTTTGGGGATCAACCTTAATCCCCTCACTAGACATAATATACCCCAAGAACGCAACTTCATTCAACCAGAATTCACACTAGGAAAATTTTGCATACAACTTATGATCTTTAAGGGTTTGAAGGATGATTCGAAGGTGATTGGCATGGTCCTCCTCGCTCTTAGAATATACCAAAATGTCATCAATGAATAGAATGACAAATAGATCCAGAAACTGACAGAAAACCCTATTCATTAGATCCATGAAAGTTGCAGGGGCATTAGTCAACCCGAAGGACATGACTAAGAATTCATAATGGTCGTATCTAGTTTGGAAAGCTATTTTGGGAATATCTGAATCTCTAACTTTCAACTAGTGATATCCCAAATGAAGGTCTATCTTTGAAAAACATTTATCACCCTGAAGTTGATCAAAAGGATCATCAATCCTAGGAAGAGGATATTTATTTTTAATCGTGACCTTATTCAACTGGCGGTAATCTATGCACATATGAAGGGAACTATCTTTCTTTCACACAAAAAGTACAAGTGCACCCTAGGGAGACACACTAAAGCAGATAAACCTTTATCTAGAAGATCTTCTAGCTGTTCTTTTAACTCTTTAGCTCTACAAGAGATATCCTATATGGTGGAATAGAAATAGGATGGGTGTCTGGAAATAAATCAATACCAAAATCTATCTCTCAATCAGGTGGTATTCCTGGGAGATCATCTGAAAAGACTTCCAGGAATTTATTCACTACACGGACAGACTGAAGAGAAAGACTTTTGGCACTAGAATCTTTAGAAACCTTTGGAAATAAGTTTACGGTCCCTGAGATAAGATATGAACTGCCCTCTAGGTGCTAGAGAATGTCCCTCCCATTCTATCACAGACTCATTCAAAAAAAAGGTGACTCTTCAGGTCCTACAATTAAAGGTGGCATAGCACGAATGGAGCCAGTCCATCCCTAAGATGGCATCAGAATCAACAATATCAAGTTTCATGAGTTCTGCCTCAGTATCCCGACTAAAAATAGGCACAACACAATTTCTATACACCCTCCTAGCCATAATAGAATCTCCCACTAGGGTGTAACCAGAAAAGGTTCAGCAATCACATCAGGCTCAAACCCAAAACCAATAGCCACGTATGAGGTCACATAACACAAGGTATACCCGGGATCAAGTAATACATATACATCATGAGAAAATATTTGCAACGTACCGGTGACTACATCTAAAGAGGCCTCTGCCTCCTAGTGGTAGGTCAAAGCATACAACCAGTTTCAACCATTTTCGGCAGCTAAAGTGGCACCCTTCTGAGGTGGTGGTGCAAATGAATTCGCCTGCGACTTGGCTCCTCCAACATTACTCTTTGCTGCCGAACAGTCTCTATGGATATAGACTGTCTGGTCGTATGAATAACACACCAAAGTGCAAAACTGACATCTCCCTGGATTGTTCCTCCTGCATCTCCCATAGCGTGGATAGGACTGAGAGGTCTGGGCAACACTTCCCTGCGACTGCGTACCCTGCATCCTCGGTCCCTAACTAGACTAAAAATTCTAGGTGCACTGCTCAGCTGTGGGTCTGGACACTGGAGCATTACCCTAATTCTTTTTCTTTTGCCATTTGCCACCCCAATTATCGGTCTACGGCTGACTATGACTCTGGTCAGTCGCTCTGGCTCTCTTTGTCTGCCTGTCCTTTTCCCTAGATTTGGCTATCTTCTTTTTTTTCTCCTCAACTTACTGCATGTGGACTGACAGTCTAGCAAAGTCCATATCCCTATTCAGTATAGCTCCCTGTCACTCAAGTACTAGATCATTTGAAAGGCCGAAAGCAAACTTTCTCATTCGGGCCCTCATACTACTCGTCATCTCAGGAGCATAACGGGCTAGCTGATTAAACTTTAAGGTATACTCCTGAACACGCATCTTACCCCACTTAAGGTTCATGGACTCCTCTGCTTTAGGTTTCCTCAGCTTCAGAGGAAAGAATCAGTTAAGAAAAGCCTCCACAAACTCGTCCTAGACTGTGCTTTCAGCACTGTCACCCTTCGCATCTTCCCACTCATTATACTATTGGTTCGCTACATCCTTTAGATGGTATGCTGCTAGCTCAACACCCTCTACCTGATCAACATGCATTACTTTGAAAATCTTCTCTATTTTTTCTATAAACTCCTGCAGGTCCTCTTCTACCTTAGCGCCAGAGAACTTGGACGGGTTTATTCTCATAAACTAGCCCCCTCTAGTAACTTCAGAAGTAACAGATGCAGACCCAGTATCGTCCAACCTCTGAGTTTGTGTGGCTATCAACTATGCAAGCATATGAATAGATTGTCTGAATTCAGCATTAGAAACCTCTCCTTCACGAGGCTGAGTACGATTAGCCCCCATCCGGGGAGCTCTGGAAGGACTGGTCAATACAGGAGGTACTGTCATAGTAGGAACAGGTTTTGGGGTATAAGCTCTGTTATGGGTCCACATCCCATGGGTAGGACGGACTTCATCATCCTGAGCATTAACGATGGTGCAACAGGGAGGCATCGCTGGTTTTCTGAAAAGTAAGAGGTCATACATTAGGGGACAGATTAGACTCTGAAGCACGAACTAAATCACAATGAAGAGAAACATTCTTAAATGCCTAGTATCCTCCTGCTTATAAGTATGGAGTACTACATACCCATAAATAAGACTCTACCCGATGCGATTTCGCAAATACCCTAGGACCATAAACCATGCTCTGATACTAAGTTTGTCATGACCTGAACTAGGGTCTGGCAGTGACGGACATCCTGAACCATGAAGGCTCGGAATGCCCTTCTCTATCTGGTAATCATGCACAACATTCATATAATAAAAGAAGATGCAGAAACATAATCTGCTACAAAAACTTGGTCAACTTTGAATTCAACATAAGTATGGAAACTGTAAATCAAATACATCTAAATAACATCTGACTCAGTCTGCAAAATCTCTACTACATGAAAATCTGACAACTGTTTAAAACTGGGACAAGGCCCAGTAGACCAAAACTGAAATAAGTGACATAATCTGAAAAGACAGGCCTTCTGGAATAGAGAAGGCTCACCACTACACAATCTGATCAACTATCTGAATTATCTACTACTTATCTGGACCCCTAGAATGAGTCTCAAAACCTGAGAGGTAGGGGGAAGGGGGTCAATACAGATGTACTGGTATGCAGAGCATATCCAAAATAATCATTTATTAATCAACATATATGAGAGAACTTTAAAACAGTTCATATGTATATCATATAGTAAGAATTCACATAGGCATTTTAAAGACTGTAAAAACTATCTCAACTCTGAGAAATCTGTGTTACTTCTGCGCTAGGTGGTATATCCTACAACTCTGAAAAACTTCATGGGCTATAGGGAAACTGCCATTAACTCGGCAGCGAAGCCCCCAACCCAAGTGTACCACAAGGGTCGGAGTCTCTGAATCTACTACGCCACACGACAGTCGCCAGCATACAATAATAATCTACCCGTATCAGCAAATACGGTTTTAGGCTAAGAGTTTCTTGAAGTCGCGCCTTCTTCGGGTAACCACCTAACCCTTTTTAAGCCCCTTTTTAAAACACTATCAAAACATACAATCTTTGAAAACATACTCTGAAAACATTCTCTGAAAAGATAATCTGTTATGGCATAAATACATATGGTATCGTCATACCATTGACTTGCAAGTCACATCTCTGAGCCATTATTAGTCTATCATAAATCTCTATTTTCAAAACACAAGTCTTGGGACCACCATTTCGATAATTCAATTCAAAGAAACTCTTTCTCAAACCTCATGTAAACACACACAAGGAACTCATCTTTGTCAAGCATTTTAATAGTACAAGGTGGTCATGTCAAAGTTCTCAATTCACATGCAATTCTTTCTCTTAAACACAAGAACACATTTATATCAAGAAACACCCTCTTAACAATTTCAAATCATGCTCAAATGCTATAATATTGCAAAAAGATATTTCAAATCACAAAACCACAATCTTTAATTCAATACATGAGAGAGAGTCCATAATTTATGCTCTCAACGATCTTAAATCTCAAATTCCACACATATACATGTAAATCAATTTAGGGGATAGGACCACAAGGTCAAAACAATAGAAACATTAAAATATTCAGATTACATAATTTAGAACATAGATTCCAAAATCCCTTTGAAGTTCATGCATAAAAATCTAAAAATCATGCTCTGATGGTATTAAGTCTATGTAGTTTTTTTTTAGGATAAACCCCACTTACCTCTATCTAGAAATTTAAAGGATGGTTCTTGATTCCCACGGCTTGGGGATTCCAACTCTTCAGTTTGATTTCAAAACCCACGGTTGAATCTTGATTTATTTGGATTATCAATATGGAATCCTAGAGAGTGTTCTTGAATATTTTTGGTGAATGTATGAGTACAACGACAACAACAACAAACCCAGTGTATTCCAACATAGTGAGGTCTGGGGAGGATAAGATATACGCAGTCCATACCTCTACCTCTAAAGAAGTAGAAAGGTTGTTTTCTATAGACCCCTGGCTCGAGACACGAAATACTAAACAAATTCATAGTAAAGCATGGAACAAGATGGCGTAACATAAATACGACACCCACAAGTAATAGTAAATAAAGAAAAGTAAACAGATTCATAATAAAGCATGAAACAAGGTATCATAACAAGAATAATACCCCCACCAAGTAATTCCCTACACTAGCGACCCAAACTGACCCTAGCCTTCTACCCTAATTTGCATCCTTTAGATCTTCCTATCTAGGGTCATGTCCTCAGTAAGTTGTAACTGCTCCATGTCCTGCTTAATCACCTCTCCATAGTACTTTTTTGTTCTACCCCTACCCCACCTAAAACCATCCAAAGCTAGTCTCTCACACCTACGAACTGGAGCATCTATTCCCCTCCTCATCACGTGTTCGAACCATCTCAATCGGACTTCCCGCATCTTATTCTCCACTGAAATCACACCAACCTTCTCCCTGATAGTCTCATTTCGAACTCTATCCCTCCTAGTCAGCCCACATATCCAACGTAACATCCGTATTTCCGCCACCTTCATTTTTTGAATGTGGGAGTTCTTAACTGGCTAACACTCCGCTCCATACAACATGGCCGGACGGACTGCCACGCTGTAGAATTTGCCTTTAAGCTTGAGCGGCACCTTCTTATCACACAACACCTCCAAAGTGAGCTTCCACTTCATCTATCCTGCCCCAATACGGTGCGAGACATCCTCGTCAATCTTACAGATACCCTAAATCACCGACCTGAGATACTTGAAACTATCCCTCTTACATACCACCTGTGATTCCAACTTCACTACCACCTTATTCTCCAGCCTCACGTCATTAAAATTGCATTCCAAATACTCTGTCTTGCTCTCACTCAACCTGAAGCCTTTAGACTAAAGAGTTTGTCTCCATACCTCTAATTTATCATTCACACACACACCCCGCATCTCATCAATCAAAACTATATCATCTGCAAAAAGCATACACCAAGGCACCTCTCCTTGAATACTCCACGTCAACACATCCATCACCAAATAAAACAAAAAGGGACTAAGAGTAGATCCCTGATGCAATCCTGTCAAGACAGTGAAATGTTCTGAGTCTCCTCCTGCCGTCCTCACCTGAGTTTTGGCTCCATCATACATGTCCTTAATTTCTCTGATATATGCCACTGGGACTCCACTCACCTCCAAGCATCTCCAAACCACCTCCCTAGGGACTTTATCGTATACCTTCTCCAAGTCGAGAAACCCCATGTGCAGGTCCTTCTTCCTTTCCCTATACCGTTCCATCAGCCTCCGTACCAGGTAAATTGCCTCCGTCATCGAGCGGCCAGGCATAAAGCCAAACTAGTTCTCCGAAATAGACACTATTCGTCTCAGCCTCACCTCGACCACTCTCTCCCAAATCTTCATAGAGTGACTCAATAACTTAATACCCCTATAGTTGTTGCAACTCTGAATGTCACCCTTGTTCTTATAAAGAGGGATCATAGTACTCCACCTCCAAGCCTCGGGCATTTTCGCCGTCTTAAAAATTCCGTTAAACACTCCAGTAAACCACCTTAAACTAGCCTTGCCAGAAAACTTCCAAAAATCCATAGGTATCTCATCAGGCCCCATCGCCCTACCCCTTCTCATCCCGCGAACAGCCTCTCTAACCTTCTCTACCTTAAAACATCTACAATAACTAAAATCCTGACACTCCTCTGAGTTCTCCAGCTCCCCTAACACAGTAGCTCTATCCCCTTCATTATTCAAGAGCCTATGAAAATACGACTGCCATTTATTCTTAATGTGGCCGTCCTCCACCAACACTGTATTGTCCTCCCCCTTAATGCACTTCACCTGATCAAGGTCACGACCCTTCCTCTCCCTAGCCTTAACGACTCTAAACAACTTTTTTCCCCTCCTTTCTCCTGTAACCCCGCATACAAGCTCTCAAAAGTTGTCGTCTTAGTCCCCGTAACTGCTTAATTCGGTTGAAACCTCATGTTTCGACTGATAAGGGTGTGTAAAAATATCCAATATACCCTTAGTGAGACTGGTATAAAAAAAATATAACTGGGAGCCCGATTGCATAGGCCACCGCAATGCACCACTATCGTGATGGCTCACTGAAAATTGACGAATGGGAATTTGACCTACGCCGCAATGCGCAACCATCGCGGAGTCCCACTGGAAATTGACCATCTTCATTTTCACCCTCTCCGCAATGTGCCAAGGACAGGAATGATAGTGTTTTACGACTAGGACTTAAATTAATCATAACTCCTTCACCGAATGTCCATTTTTGATGCATCTTATGTCGACGGAAAACTTATTCAATCATCTACGAAATGAAAAATTGAAATCTAAGGGATTCCATAGGGAAAATAAGAATAAATTATTCTAGAAGTCAATGCTTGATATTTTAGGGACAAAATTTAGCTAAGAAAAACTTCGGGGCGTTACACTATACTAGTGACCTATTACACACCTAAACTATAAAAAGTGATACTTTTTACTCCCTAGATATAACATGAAAAATACATAATTATTTAATTAAAAAATGGCACGTCAAAATTTAAAAATAATGCAAAAAAATAAAAAATTAAAATACTCCAGTCCCCCGCCCCCAACATCCATCTCCCCTCCCCACCCCCAAATCGTCTTCTTCTTCTCTACCCCCATCCTAACCAACATATCTTCTTCATCACCCCCACCTTCAAGCTCCAACCCCGCCCCCAAATCATGCAATTCTTTATACCCATCCTCCACCCCTATCAAATCGAAACTAATTTCACCTTCCAATTCATTCATCTTCCAATTCAACTATGATTTCTTTATATAGTGCCAATTCAGCTCATTACTTTGCTGCAATTCTTTTTTCAATTCTTCCCATGACCGCATGTTGAGTTTTGGCCTGCACTAGTACCAAAAAAAACCATTATATAATACAAATCAACAGATATTAATTCCACTTAACATTAGCTTTAAACATGGAAAGATAAGGATGTTTACTAACCCCAAAAAGACCAATCCGGGAAAACAATGTCGAAACTTGAGTGGTCTCCACGATAAGGAAACAATGGTGGTGAATATGGTGTAATAAAGGTTTTGGACATTGACAACAATAGAGGTTTTAGTTGTTGTTTTTTAAGAAAAGACATGGGTTACGGATGAAGAACATTGTTAGAAGAAATTAATTGTTATGGTAATTTTGTTGGTGGGATAAAGTTTATGGTGGTGAATATGGTGTAATGGAGGTTTTGGACATTGAAAATAATGAAGTTTTTAGTTTTTCTTTTTTAAGAAAAGACATGGGTTACAGATGAAGAACATTGTTAGAAGAAATTAATTGTTATGGTAATTTTGTTGGTGGGATAAAGTTATGATGGTGAATATGGTGAATATGGTGTAATGGAGGTTTTGGACATCGACAACAATGGAGGTTTTAGACATTGAAGAAGAAGAGAAAAAAATTAAATTAAATAGAAAAAAATTATGAAAATAATTAATTTATTATTTTTTTGAATTATGCTGACGTGGCAGCGTGTGTAAAACACCATACTATATGCAAGTGGTATAATGCCTGACAGGGTGTAAAAAGTATCACTTTTTTATAGTTTAGGTGTGTAATAGGTCACTAGTATAGTTTAGGTGTGGCTTCGACTTTTCTTTTATAGTTTGGGGTGGAAACGATGTCTTTTCCCTATATATATATATATATATATATATATATATATATATATATATATATATATATATACATACATATACATATACATATATACACATATATAAATGTATATGTACATACATATATATATATACATATATATATGTGTGTGTGTGTGTGTGTGTATATATATATATTGTATACACACACACACACATATATATATGTATATGTATATAATAGTTTAACCGCATGTGCTTCGCACGTGTAACGTTTGATTATTTAAAATTAAATAATTTTATCTATTACGGAGATTTTTAATAAAGTGTAAAAGTTCAAATCACTTTTCAAGAACCTTTCACACTTTAATATAATAATGTAAACATAAACATATATACATATATATTTTACCACCAGAAATTTCAAATGGTTGATGGATATCACTTTTGCATTTGCCATGTAGTAACTCTTTCCCTTGTTGCCACATATTAAGAGAGACGTATCAATTTGAATCATATTTGTGTTACGATTATTTTTCTTTTTTATATATGTAAAACTTTTCTTATTTTAAATTCAAATAGTTACATAATCATTGATTACATTCTTATTACGTACTTAAAACTTTTAAAAAACTGGTACTTCTTAAATTTTTCTTAGTTTAATAATTTTATATATATTTCTAGATATTTTAAATCTCCTTAAAATCAGATTTAGTTGATTTCGAATTCTTAAATTAATGGGAAAGATAGAAATTGCCATTAATGTTGATGATTTCTAATTAATTAATTTTCAACTCTTAAAATAGTAAAAAGAGTAAAATTCTGATGACTTTTAATCAGGAAAAGTTTTATCATAAATATATTTAATTAATTTTCGACTCTTAAATATTAAAAAAATAATGAAAAGATAATTTAGTCTAAAGCAAAGACTTTTAATGAAGGACAAAAAGTTTAAACAACATTTTCTAAGGCCCTTCAGACTCTTAACATATTATAGATATAGATATAGATATAGATATAGATATAGATATAGATATAGATATAGATATAGATTATAGATATAGATAAATTATATATATTTACTCTAACCGCCACAACTTTGTCCAATGTTATCAACTAGAATAATGTGGACAATCACCATACTTAGTCACCAGATCAATAGCCATCATTTATAATCATCAATATCACTTATTATTACCAGAACAATCATCAATCGCTACTAACAATCACAACCATTAGCACCACTATATTTTGCCGACCATAGTTACTATACATTACCATCATTAGCTATTGTTATTATTATTCCACAATAGTGACCACCAACAACCTCCATTATTCACCATTACTATTAACTACTATTGCCATACATCCACTACCACTAACCACAAAAATCACCATTGATCACCATCGTCTCTGATCAACACCCATAACTACCATAAACATTATCACCATTATTCATCATATAACTGTTGAAGAATATTTTATTAATATAATATTAGATTAATTTAGTGCATTAACTTGAATTTTATACTTACTAAAGTTTAAATAAAAACCACTTTTATACATTTAGATAATGAAAAAACAAATTTTAGTTTTATCCCAGTGTAACATCTTCATCTTCAAAATACATATTCTGATTCACACATATATAAATCTTAATACAACAAAAATAATAGCATATTCAGTACAATCTCATAAAATGGGATTCGAAAAGAGTAGAGTGATGAGATTAACCTATATCCACCTTATGTGGAGAAGTTGTTTCTGATAGAGACTCGACTCAAGAATTAATTTTTTTTAACAAGTAACAAATGTACAAAAAAACAACAATTAGTAATAGGATCGTCACTACAACAAAATAACATACATGTGCCAATATTACGGCTAAAAGAATGTATATTTAAATATTTAAATGTGTATTCACATTGGAACACTTTAAACAAATTAATATTGGGAAACATATAAGAAGACAGCAAAAGAGATCCACTTTAATTTCCCACTATATAATAAACCAGACTTTTGTAACTCCCCGCATTTCGGGCTAGAATGAAAACCATCATTTCTATGTGTAGGTGATCCAAAAGCCATAAATTCTATGTAAATTTTTCGCGTTAATCAATTATGTAGTGTGGAAAATTGAATGAGCTTTCCGTCGATATAAGATTCGCCCCGATCCGATACCCGGACAAGATGTTATGGCTAATCTAAGTCCTAGTCGTAAACACTGTCATTTTGGTGCTTGGCGTGCCACGGAGGTGGTCTATTTAACAATTGTCAAATTCTAGTAGCTTAGCGCGATTATTGTGTGTCGTGCTGAAGTTCCAGGTCCCAACCAGTGGGACAACGTGATGGCTCCGCATCGCGGTGACCCCAAGAATCCCATTCGTTAATTTTCAGTGAGCCACCGCGATAGTGGCGCATCATGATAGCCCATAAAATCGGACTCCAAGTTATATTTTTATTCCATCTCATTAAGGGTATATTAGGCATTTTCCACTCCACCCCCCTTATGAGCTTAAACAAGGGATTTTTTTTATCTCAAATGACCTCATTATTGATATTTTCATCAAAATTCATCAAGAACACTCCTTAGATTTTCAAACAAGAAAACTCAAACAACTCAAGATTCAACCGTGGGTTTTAGAAATTGATTGAAGATTTGGAATCCCCAAGCCGTGGGCGTCAAGAATCATCCTTTAATTTCCTAAATAGAGGTACATGAGGTTTATCCTAAAATACATGGGCTTGTTGAAAACACCCAATTATTATTTAAAAATCATCAAGCATGAATTTTTTTAAAGGAGTTTTGAGATCCATGATTTTATTATGCTTTATGCATGTTTAATGATATTGTTGTTTTAGCCTTTAGGCCTTATACCCTTAAATTGATTTACACATATAAGTATATGTATGAAACTTGAAATTGAAGATTTGTTTGAGAGCACAATAATGAAAATTCCTCTCTTGTGATAACCATATGTTTATGATCTTATGGTGATTGATTGAAATACATGATTTATGGTTTGAAAATAGTTTACTCAAATACCATAGTATTTTGAGCACGATTTAGAGATTTAAGAGAGGAAGTTTCTTGATGTAAATATATTTTGTTAAAAGAGAAAGATTTGCATGAGATTAAGAGCTTTGACATGACCACCTTGCATCATTGAAAGTTTGACAAAGAGAGTTGCATACATGTCTTTACATGAGTTTTAGAGAAAGAGTTCTTCGAATTGATTTATTGATATGGTGGTCCCAAATTTATGTTTTGAAAACAAAGATTGAAATATGCTAAAAATAGCTCAGAGATGTGACTTGTAAGTCAATGGTATGACGATACCATATAAATGTATGCCATAACAGAGTTATAGTTTTCAGAGTATGTTTTCAGAGAATGCATGTCTTAAAGAGTTAAAAATGGGCATAAAGAGAGTTAGGTGGTTCCTGTAGAGGGCTAGAGTTCAAGTAACTCTTAGTCTAAAATCATGATTTGCCGATCCAGGTATATTATTTTTATGCTGGCAACAGCCGTGTGGTGTAGCAGAATTAGAGACTCCAACCCTTGCGGCACACTTGGGTTGGAGGCTTCCCCGCCAAATCAATGGCGGATTCCATATAGCCCGTGAAATTTCAGAGTTGTAAGGTATACCACCTAGCGCAAAAGTAAAATAAAGAGTACCACAGAATTCAGATAATTTTACAGAGTCTTTCGAAAATGCCCATGAGATTTCTTACTATATGATATGGTTATGAACTATTTTAAATTGGTCTCATATATGTTGAATATAAATTATTAATTTAAATTTTCTCTGCGTACTAGTACATCTGTATTGACCCCCTACCTTCCAGGTTCAAAGACTTAATGTAAGGGTTCGGCTAATCAGTAGAGTATTCCAGGGAGAAGTGATTCGTGCAGTGGTGAGCCTTCTTTATTCCAGAAGACCTGTTATTTTAGATTATATTATTTCGTTGTTTTGGTCTACTAGGGGCCTTGTCCTAATTTTCAGAACAGTTTTGAGATATAGTAGAAATTTCGCAGACTGAGTCAGATCTTATTCAGATGTTTTGAATTGCAGCTTTCGTTCTTATGTCTTGAACTTCAGAGTTAATGACCATGTTTTTGTATCATATTATAATTCCGCATTTTCTTTTATTATATGAATGTTTTGCATGATTACCAGATCAGATAGAGTAGAACGTCCAGGCCTTCATGGTTCAGGATGTCCGTTACGGCCAGGCCCTAGTTTGGGTTTTGACAAACTGGTATCAGAGTACGGTCCATGGTCTCAGGGTATCTGCGTAGAGTCTTATTTATGGGTGTGTAGCGCACCACACTTATAAGCAGGAGGCTACTAGGAATTTAGGAATATTTCCCTTTCTTCATGTTCTAGTTCATGCTATGGAGTTAGAATGTTCCTCTTTCATACTCTAATTCGTGCTATGGTTTTTTTCATACGAAGGTAAAGTTATCCCAATTCTTTCCTTACTTTGATGTGCTCGGATATGTCTTATTATTGAGGTGAATCAAGTGCAGAAGTTTAAAATTTAAAATAGTATGGCCCTTTCTGATTGAGCCATATAAGATTTTAAATTTGTGCAAGGACTTGTGAAGAGTTTGTTAGTGCCCCAGAGTGTATTGATTCTAGTGTGAACTTTGATTATATGAAATCGTGCTTTTCAACCTGCGGTATTAAGTGTATTCAGTCCTTTTCAAAATTTATATTGCAGATGTCACGCTTAAGGGGGAATAATGTGTAGCAGAATATTGGAATTGTATTTCCACCTAAGTAGTAGTATAAGTTAAGTGTCGGTGTCATAACCTATTGGTGGTGATGTTGGACCAAGAAGTTGGTGATGTGAAGTCACAAAGTTAGAAGTTAGAGTCAGGGTGACCTTCGTGTAAATAAATATTTTATTTGAATAATCTATGTTTGAGGATGATTTACCTCTTTATAGTGATAGACTATTGTGGTGGCTAGTAGCATGTGTGGATTGTATGGTAGTCTGTGAGAGGAGTGTTTGACTCAGATTTTTATGCATACAGAGTAAGATGTATTCTTAAATCATTGATTATTGTGTGTCAAGTTTCTATCTCTTGTAACCTTGTTATCATTGTGTTGTTGAAACTCAAAGTCTAGTGAAGCCTTGTGGGGCTCTTTCGATTTACTAGCAACTTGTTGTCCATCTTGTTGATTCTTGTGTTGGATGGAACTGGACGTTTAGAGGCGTAATGGCAAGAAAAGTGGTAAGGGCAATTTATTGAATGTATGTATAGCCAAACCTTTTTGCATGAGATTGAGTTGGTATTAAAGCGATACATCCTTGTGTGTTAGTTTAGTAGAAGGTAGAGAAGGAGTTATTAGCTAAGGTGAGTTGTTGTTTGCTCGAAGTATACAAATTTCTAGATTAGCCAGTAAGTTATAATTATAGACATAAGTTTGTTTGTGGAATTTGAAGGTAGTCTAAATGTACGCTTGGGTAAGTAAGTGTGATGTGAGAAAGCCGTATAAGTAGATAAGATTGTATGGGGTTATAATAAGAGATTAAGGTTGACCATATCTATCATATAACTCTACCCCCCCCCCCCCTCTGACCTTTTTTTCTTTAGTAGTTGTAAACTAGTACTACTTGTGAGAAGGTATGTAGTAGATTTTGAGGCATAGCAGTGATGTCATGAAGGTGTTTTGGTTATGGGTTGTATCTAAATAAAATGAGATATTTGGGTAGAATATCCCAATTTGATGGAATAGTATATTTGTTACATTCTTCATTGGTAGTATATGATTGACGCTAGACTATAGGCTTGATGTGTTAAAATAGTGCGTGTAAATGAATTATAATAAGGAAAATCATAAGGCCATGATCGATTATTGTGGCCACGGAGTTCTAGTGTACTATTGTTTCTTGATGCTTTATTTCGTAGTTTTCAAGTGAGAATTGTGTGTAAGGTTGCGTTGTAAATTATGTTTAGCCCTAGACATTAAGTTTGAACAGTTGATGGCCATGAAAATGGATGTGATTATTTCTTGGTTAATTATGCTAGTTTTATGGAAGCGATATAATAAGCTTGAACAGTGGATGCAGGAGCTTAAGTTTATTTGAATCGTAATGAAATATGATGTTGTATGTATGAAGTAGAAGTATACCAAGGTGATATGAGGTTGCGGTATTTTTTTCTAAGGCTATTACATGTTGTGTGCGGCTAGTGGTACCGTTGAGTTGCTAAGTGGAGAAAAGACTAGTTAGATGGTATATGGTGTTCTAAATAGCCAAGTTAAGGAGTTTTGATTGATAATATTGATCCTTTTGATATGATCTTGATTCTCATAGTAGAGAGATATAAGTTTGGAGACGTGAGGCTGGTAGACTATGATAGAAGTGGTATGATCCGCCAAAGGTTTGGAGATATCCATGTTTAGTGTTAGAAGAATCTGAGTTGATGAATGTTTAAGATATTATATGATGACTTTTGGGGCTATAGAAACCTAAGGTTTGAATCTTAGAAGGAGGTATTAGCATTGGTTGCTATACATAAAGATACCGTCTTACAGGGTAAGTTTAGTTTTATATGTATTGGTATATCCCCGACTCTAGAGTAAAGTGATTTCAGTTTATACCAGAGTGTATATAGTGGTTCACAGACTTAGAGTAGTGGCTTAAATCTAAGGGGGTAGATGATAGAACGAGTAACTAAGTCAAGTTTTCAGATGCTAATAGATGTACCAGTAAGTTGTGGAATTGGTCATGAGAAAGAACGGTGCTCAATCTAGTCTTCTTTCAGCAGTTTACTTCAGTTATTCCGATACATACTCATGCTTTATGTTTCATCTTCATGATCATAGCTCATGTTCATGAATATGATAAGGAATCATTTACTCTCCTAGTTCCCAGTTTGTTCAGCAGTCATAACCACTTCCGTAAGTTATGAACTTCAAAAATTTAGGTCATGCAGTTCATGACTCTTGTACATATGTGATACTCTTAACGATCAGTGAAAATTCAAATTTATATCCGTCCTCAGATTAGAACTCTTTAATGAGTTAATGCCGTGAGTGCTCTATTCCTCACGCCTCGGTAGGGTATCAAGTTATGCTTAGAACTCCCCTTATGTTCCGGATCCTGATATTCTAATTGTAGTGAGATTTTCCCTTAGGTCGAAATAGTGATGATGAATAGCTGTTTAGATAGGAAAGAGTAAACATTTCTTGTTGATGAAAAATGGTTGTATGCTTATTTGAGTTAAGGAGGTAATTGTGGAGTAAGTTTGAGGCTGAGTCTCTGATACATGTCATTGCTAGTTGAAGTTTTATGTGTTATATTTGGGAAAAAATTGTTGTGCGCTTGTTTTATGTAAGTCTATAAGTTGAAAGAATTTTGAGGTGAAGTTTCGTGTATGGCTTGGTTAGTTAAGGATATTTTATGTTTATCATCTGAATAGGGCAGGGAAGTTGTTATGGATAGAAGTATTAGAGAATATGAGAAATATGCTTTGTGAGTGGTTGTTTAGAAGTACACATGTGGTATGAAAGTAGGCTTGAATGTCATGTTTGTATGCATATGGATGGATGCCTTGAGTGTTTGTGAATGTCTAATACGAAGTTCAAGGTTATTGCTGGAGTGGCAATAAGAATTTTGCAGGAGATGAAGAATTGTGAAATACAGGGTGTTCTAAATTCATGATTCAGACTAGTACTACAGTTATGTGGTGCGTCTTGTGATTTTGAGTTAGGCTTGAAGATGATGAGGGGATTTAGTTTAGTTTAGACATTAGTAGATGGAAATATTAGCGGCCATGTGAGATAAATAAGTGGAATCAATGAGCATGGTGTTTAAGGGGAAAGTATAGTTGAGAGAGTATTTTAGAAGTGTGGCTAATCTTGAAAGTAAGAAGTTGCAATGCCTAAGATTTGGTAATTCTATCCTAGTTTACAAGTTATATGTCTATATTCCATGCTATAGAGTAGTATCATTGTTGTAATTCCTTAGTTGGATGTCTTATGTAACTCATGTCAGAGATTCTTTGCTCCCTAATGCTACTAGAACTTCTTTAGAAAGAGTGTTGAAGAGATACTCCAGTTAAGTATAAGTGTCCAGTATGATTCAATTTAACAGTCAGGCAAACAAGTTACTGTGGTTTTCCACCTTTTCACCCAGTCTTACTATCTGAAGTCCAATGCTTATGACCATCCCAAAAGATAATCTATTCCATCCGTGTAAGTTACGAACTCAATTCAGTCCAAGCACCATGTTTCAGATTCAGTTATTTAGTCATGACTCTGTTCATAAGAGTTCAACACATAATCTCCAATTTTTTCTAGCTATTTTAGCTCAGACAGTGTAATACCTTTGTACGATCTAACTCTTATTGCCTCATGATTAGTACTTACCTAAGTTATTACTTCTAAATCCAATGTGTGTGATTTGAGCATAAACACTTCGGGGGAAATCCTAAACTCTCAGCATGAATCAACTCCTTACAACAAGTAAGGGCAAGTCAGCTCAGAATTCAGTTTCATGATAGAAGTTTAAATGTTTCAAATTAGTTATATCCTTTCTTAGAAGACATATGAGGTCCGCGTTATTCCGCACCTTTAAGCTTCAATGTTCCTACCCATCATTCGGGGACAAATGCTCCCAATGGTGAGATAATGTAACACCCCGCATTTTATCCTAGAATGATAACCATCATTTCTATATGTAGATGATCCAAAAGCCATAAATCCTATGTAAATTTTCCGTGTTAATCAATTATGTAGTGTGGGAAATTGAATGAGCTTTCCATCGATATAAGATTTACCCAAATTCGTACCGGGGCAAGATGTTATGGCTAATTTAAGTCCTAGTAGTAAACACCATCATTTTGGTGTTTGGCGTGCCGCGGAGGTGGTCTATTTAACAATTGTCAAATTCTAGTAGCTTAGCGTGATTATGGTGTGTCACGCTGAAGTTCCAGATCCCAACCAGTGGGACAACTCGATGGCTCCACGTCGTAGTGGCCCATAAAATCGAGCTCCCAGTTATATTTTTATCCATCGCATTAAAGGTAAATTAGGTATTTTCATCCCCCCTTTATCAGCTTAAACACGGGATTTTTAATCCAAAATGACCTCACTATTGATATTTTCATCAAAAACCATCAAGAACACTCCTTAGGATTTCAGACAAAAAAACCCAAACAACTCAAGAGTCAACCGTGGGTTTTAGAAATTGATTGAATATTTGGAATCCCCAAGCCGTGGGCGTCAAGAATCATCCTTTAATTTCCTAAATAGAGGTACGTGAGGTTTATCCTAAAACTACATGGGCTTGTTGAAAACACCCAATTATGATTTAAAAATCGTCAAGCATGAATTTTTTAAAGGAGTTTTGAGATCCATGATTTTATTATGCTTTATGCATGTTTAATGATATTGTTGTTTTGGCCTTTAGGCCTTATCCCCTTAAATTGATTTACACATATAAGTATATGTATGAAACTTGAAATTGAAGATTTGTTTGAGAGCACAATAATGAAAATTCCTCTCTTGTGATAACCTTATGTTTATGATCTTATGGTGATTGATTGAAATGCATGATTTACGACTTGAAAATAGTTTACTCAAATACCATAGTATTTTGAGCACGATTTAAAGATTTAAGAGAGGAAGTTTCTTGATGTAAATATATTTTGTTAAACGAGAAAGATTTGCATGAGATTAAGAGCTTTGACATGACCACCTTGCATCATTGAAAGTTTGACAAAGAGAGTTGTATACATGTGTTTACATAAGTTTTAGAGAAAGAGTTCTTTGAAATGATTTATTGATATGGTGGTCCCGAATTTATGCTTTGAAAACAGAGATTGAAATATGCTAAAATGTCTTAGAGATGTGACTTGCAAGTCAATGGTATGACAATACCATATAAATGTATGCCATAACAGAGTTAGAGTTTTCAGAGTATGTTTTCAGAGGATGCATGTCTTAAAGAGTTAAAAATGTGGCAAGATGCTCTATTGGACCCCTGTACTATGTCAGTTTTGTAAGTTGGACACTTCTACTTACATATTTGTCATCTGGACCCCTGAACCCACTAAAAAACAATATTTTAAATATTTTTTTGGTGCGTGTAACACACTCTCGCCACGTCAGCTTCCATGTCAGCTTCCACATCATTTTAAATATTACATTAAATTCCACGTCATTTTTAAAATACCACATAAGAAACTAAATATTAAAAAAATGAGAATTACAAAAAAAAATTAAAATGAGATGAATTTTTAATTTTCATCTTCTCCATCTCCCCTCTCTCTTCTCCATCTCCAACAAGTTGTATGAGGTCATGACAATCTAAATCTCTCGAAGATCGAAACTCCATTATTTCATTCATTTTCCCATTCATATCCTTATACCCACTTGAAAAATGCCTCGCTCCAATCAAATTTCAATTGCATGAAGTCGTCGGAAAATTCCTATCAGCTACACATTCCCCTTCCCACTTCGCCGGACTGGACTAAGATCACGATCATAGATTACTCCATCTTCAATTACTCCAATTACTTAACAATCAAAAACAACGAAAAAAACTCAAATTTTAGCTCTTTTTCAAATTCGAAACTGAACTCTTCTTACCAATCAAAACAATGGAAAAACTCAAATTATAGGGTTTGTTCAGCTCCCAAACAATGAAAAAAACTCTAAATTTCTTCTTCAGCTCCAAAACAATGAAAAAAAGCTCAAATTTTAGCCTTTTTTCAGCTCCACCAGAACAATGAAAAAAAACTCAAATTATTGCACTTTCAACTCCGAAAGATGAAACTAAACTACTTTATGATCAAAACAACGAAAAAAAGTCAAATTATAAGGCCTTTTCAACTCCCAAACAATTAAAAAAAACTCAAATTTTAGGGTCTTTTCAGGTTTAAAACAATTGAAAAAAAACTCAATTTAGAGGGCTTTTTCAGCTCCAAAACAATTAAGAAACCTCAAATTTTAGGCTATTTCAGCACCCTAAAGAACAAATTAAACAATAAAAAAATAAATTGATGAAAATTTCTAACCTTGAGAGAGAGATTTGAAGGCAATTATGAAGAGAATAATTGAATTGAAGATGAAAAAATGGGGGAAATAGGGGAATGCATCTATTACTCCGTTAACAAGGCCAGACCCAAAATCAGATTACTTTAGCAACCCATCACTACTAGTCAATCCAAGAAATTCGGGGGATCTCGTTGTTTGAACATGCCGAACTTGTTTTGATATAACAGTCAAAACCCCATTAAAATTCTCAAGCTTCTTCGCATTCAACATTGATAATTTAACTGAAAACCCATGAAAAACATAACTATAAATATGAATAATATAATTAACACCATTCCCATCACTTTCTAATTCATAGGTATCAGTAAAAAGAGAGCAAAAAATTGAATCATACCAGTGTTCATGAGTCGAAAATATAAAGTTCTTGGGGCATTTACAATTGATGAAACTGAAAGAGTGTTCACCAATAAAGAAAGAAAAAAAAATGAAGAAAATGCCATAAATGAATTAAAGAGGAGCGAAGTGAGGAGAACATAGGCGGTGGTGGAGTCCTGAAGAAGAAGAAAGGGCTTTGGTTTTTTTTTTTAAAAAAAAAAAAGAAAAAGCTAATAGTACTTTTTAATGTTATTAAATATTTTAAATGGTTTCTTTTCAATTTTACGCGTCCAAAAAATCGCATGCACACACGCGATTTCCACATCAGCAACTTAATGCCACATATGCATAAAAGGGTTTAGAATGTTGAGATTTATAAAGTTTAAGGGTACAGATGGCAAAAGTCCTAGTAAAAGTATCCAACATACAAAACCGACATAGTACAAGGATCCATCGAACCATTTTGCCTAAAAATTGACATAAAGAGAGTTAGGTGGTTACCCGAAGAGGGCTAGAGTTCAAGTAACTCTTATCCTAAAATCGTGATTTGTCGATCCGGGTATATTATTTTTACACCGGCGACGGCCGTGTGGCGTAGCAGAGTCAGAGACTCCAAACCTTGCGGCACACTTGGGTTGGAGGCTTCCCCGCCGAGTCAATGACGGATTTCATATAGTCCGTGGAATTTCAGAGTTATAGGATACGACCGTGTGGCGCAGAAGTAAAACAAAGAGTGTCACAGAATTCAGATGATTTTGCAGAGTCTTTCGAAAATGCCTATGAGATTTCTTACTAAATGATATGGTTATGAACTGTTTTAAATTACTCTCATATATGTTGAATATAAATTCTTATTTTGAATTTGCTCTGCGTACCAGTACATCTGTATTGACCCCCTACCTCCCAGGTTCGGAGGCTCAATCTAAGGGTCTGGCTAATCAGTAGAGTATTCCAGAGAGAAGTGATCCGTGCAGTGGTGAGCCTTCTTTGTTTCAGAAGGTCTGTTATTTCAAATTATGCTATTCCGTTGTTTTGGTCTACTGGGGGCCTTGTCCCAGTTTTCAGAACAGTTTTGAGATGTAGTAGAGATTTCGCAGACTAAGTCAGATCTTATTCAAATATTTTGAATTGCAGATTTCTTTCTTATTTCTTGAACCTCAGAGTAAATGACCATGTTTCCATATCAGATTATAATTCCGCATTTTATTTTATTATATGAATGTTGTGCATGATTACCATATCAGATAGAGTAGGACGACTGGTCCGTCATAGTTCGGGATATCCGTCACGGTCAAGCCCTAGTTCGGGTCGTGACAACTTTTCATCAAGTTGTGGGCATAAAAATGAAAAGGATTTATTTAGTTTTGTTGTTTTCTGTCTTGTTGATTTGTTTTCCAAGTGAATCCAAAGCAGCTTCTCAAGAAGAAAGTCATGGAGTTTACATTGTTTACATGGGTGCCAGGGTTCATCTAATGATCACCTTCTCCTTATGAGCTCCTTGACAACAAGGTACAATCAAACTTTTTTATAACAACATTGTTTGTTCGAATATTGTTTAGTTGGATGCTATAGCAAAATGCTGTTATATATAACGTCTAATATGACATAACCTAAAAACTAGATTTTAAAGAAAACTTTGACCTGTATAATGAAGTAGTGTTAGTATAGAAGATGACTGTTATGGACCTTTAGCAAAACGTTGTTATAGATAACTGTAATGTGGCTTTTGTTTTCTTTGGTTCAGGCTTCGTAAAAGTCAACTCAAGATTTAAGGAAGGCTGTTTGCTGTCATTGTCAAAGTAATCTGCTGTCAAAGAATTTTAACGTGATCTTATGAGATTATTCTCTTGGGATATTTGGGTTAATTAGAGTATCTACTCTAATTCTGTACGTTGTTTATTACTCTTCTTGGTACAGTGAAATTGCGCCCTCCGCTTGTGGACGTAGGTCAAACCCACCAGATCATGTTAAATTTGTGCCTTCTTTATTTTCTTTAATTGCCGTTATTAATCAACTTGTTATTGTCATTATAATATTGCTTGGCTAAATTTCGCGATAACCAGATTCTTGATCCCAACAATAACATCTAATAATTAACCTGATAATTGATTTCAAAGAAAACTTGAACTTTGTAATGAAGTGTTATTATCGAAGATGACTGTTATAAAGATGTCTAATTGTATTTGGTTGTAATATAAAAAGATATATTGATGTACTTTGGACAAAGAAGAGCTTCTTATGCTCCCTTTATCCAATTTATATGACTCATTTTCCTTTTTAGCCAGTCTCAAAAATAATGACACATTTCTAAGTTCAGTAACAATTTGACTTTAAAATGGCTATTTTACCCTTAATGAAATGATTTATAGCCACATAAATATCTCTGACTTATTTTAGACCGCAAGTTTCAAAAGTTTGGAGCAGATACCATAATTGGCATTTTTGACATTGGTATGCTCTCATTTACTTGAGCTGAGGGTTGTTCGGATACAGCCTCTCTACCTCCAAGAGGTAGATGTAAGGCATGCATGTGCTCTACCCTCCCGAGACCATACTTAATAGAATTTTACTACCAACACTAGTTAACCAAATTATCTTGTATATATGTTATAGGAATATGACCTGAATCAGAGAGTTTCAATGACAAGGGTATCAGTCCAATCCCATCGTGATGGAAAGGAACTTGCACCAGAGGTTATGACTTCAAACCTTCCAGCTGCAGCAGGTAACATCATTATATACATCCTCAGTGGCAGGTCCAGTGTGTTAGTTACGAGTTCACGGGAACTCAGTAGCTTGAGGTCACTGTAGGAATTCATAAATTTCAAATCTTGAATGCGTATGTGAGTCCAATATGGTCTATGTGAAATTTTGCAAGTGGTCTTCGAAAAAAAAAAAAAAGTTTATGATAGAAATTTTACTGTGTACATTTCATGTACCTGTATCAGGAAACTGATTGGAGCAAGGTTTTATGACTATCCTGGCAAAGAGAATCCAACATATGTGTAGCCACGACGGGCATGGTACTCATGTTGCAGCCATAGCAGCAGGTAGGCCTGTGGAAGATGCATCCTATTATGGCTTAGCAGGAGGAACAGCCAAGGGCGGGTCTCCGGGGTCAAGGATTGCAGTGTACCGAGTACGCACGCCTAATTATGGATGCAGTGGATCGGCTATTATGAGAGCATTTGATGATGATATTAACAGAGTTCGAGTTCTCAATAAATCCTATTGCCATCGGAGCCTTCCATGCTGTAGAGAAGGGCATTTTTGTTGTCGCTTCTGCTGGAAACGATGGGCCAGCACCAGAATCTGTCGTCAATGTTGCTCCTTGGATTTTCACAGTTGGTGCAAAACCTATTGACAGAAACATTGAGACACATATTCCTTTGGGTGGAAACAAGCTAATTAAGGGTGGAGGTATTAGCTTTTCCAATCTCAAGAAGTCTCCAGTTTATCCATTGGCGGACAGCGTATCTGTCAAACTAGACTCGGAATTTTATGATGGTCCAGCAAGGTAATTGGAGATTGAAATGTATCAGTTTCTGTTTTTGCATACATGCAACTAACTTGTGCATGTTTCAGTGACTGTAAACAAGATACATTAGACGAACGCAAAGTCAAGGGAAAAACTATTGTTTGTGACTATGCCGATGATGACTTTTCAGTAGAAACAAGGCTAAATGAAGTGAAGAAGAAGGGTGGCATCGGAGTTATATTAAGTATGCCCGATGATGAGCTCATAACGGCACCCAAAATGGGATCATTTCCGGGGGCAGTAATCACTCAAGGAGACGGCATAAAGATTCGTTCTTACATAGACTCAACAAGGTACTCCCTTTACTTCACAATAAGCACTAGAGGGGTAGCATACGAAATTGCAAAATTGCAACTTCTAATAATCTATAGGAACCCGGTGGCGACAATTCTACCACCGGCTCCTGTTATGGCTTTCTTCTCATCAAGAGGCCCTACGTATAATACTCGGAACCTCCTAAAAGTAAGTACTCCTTATTCTAATTTAATTTTTTCCGTCAAATTTTGGACCGTTGCTCAATCTATGCCCACTGCCCAGTAGTTACGTATATAAATTCATTGGTCTCACGATTAGTTACGTACTTATGGTATATAAAACAAAACATATGTTTCATGCAAGATTAACAGTAGATCACATACCGAATGGTTTCTGATATGTACTTGCAGCTGGACATTGCAGCACCAGGGACAGCAATAGTTGCAGCTTGGCACCCAGACGATGCAGAAGTGACTCGGTCTGGCCAAAAACCACCGCTATTTAACATAGACTCAGGTACATCCTGTTATTTCGTTTGTACTTCGGGTACACAGAATCTGTATATTACAACACCAACTTCAACTTGAGTTCATGTAACGCCCCGTAAAAGTCATGCATGTATTAGACTGTAATTTCTGAGCTTTAGACTTAAGTTTTAAATTCTTCTAAGTGTTGAAATGACTTAGACTCATTCTTAACTGGCAACCTTCGGGATACAACTTCTCGACCTTCCCGACCTTCATTTTTGGATTTTTTTGTTGCGTTACGATGGGGCAAGGTTGTAGTACGTCTCGGAGAAAATTCAGAATTTTTGGACGAGCCTAAGGCCTCGTTTGGATTTCGATCCAGTGGCAGCGCACGATTAGCCCGCGCCGCCTGCTGGATCGCGCCCGGCCAAAATGTTCAGTCCATCCAGATTTTTAATGGCATTTCCGTAAATACTCATTCTCCTATCAACTTAAACACGGGATTAAATCCCTAAAGAGCCAAAATATCATTATATTCTTCAAATTTGCTCAAGAACTCTCCCTAGGGTTTCAACATTAAAACCCAAGTAACTCAAGATTTAACCGCGGGTTCGTGAAACAAATTACAGATTTGGAATCCTCTCGACGTTGGCTTCGATAAACACCCAAAATTCGTGGAGAACAAGGTACGCGGGACTTTTCCTAAATTCTCATGGGCATAGAAAAAAATCATGTTTTAGAATGGGGTTTTAAATTATGTATATATATATTTATGTATAAGATGTTTTAACATCATTGTTTTGGTCTTTTGACCATCTCCAAAGTGATTTGACAGTTTATATACATATATGAATGAATGTGTTTCAATTTTGAATACATGAACTTGCTAAAGACATTTGACCACCAGGTGTTTGATGAAAATTTCTGCATGAATTGAACTTTAAGTTTCGGAATATGAAATCCTTTACATCAGTTACATGTTTTGGTGGTCTAAACTATGTTTTGAATGAAAGCTCTTGCTTAATACATTATGGCTCAGAAAAATCATGACTTGCAATGTCTTGGTATGACGATACCAATTCAAACTAACGCCATATCAGACTCAGACTAACAGACATTTCAGACTTTCATGATTTTAGACATTCAGAATGTTGCATGTACAGAAAAGGTTAAAAATGGGCATACAGAGATGTTAGGTGGTTCCCCGAAGAGGGCTTGAGTTCAAGCGACTCATTGCTTAAAACCGTGGTTTACCGACCCGGGTATACTATTATGCGCTGACTTAAATGTCCTGTGGCGTATCAGACTCAGACACTCCAACCCTTGCAGCACACTTGGGTTGAGGGCTTCCCCGCCGAGTCAATGGCGGATTTCATACAGCCCGTGGAATACCAGACTTGTAGGGGAATACCACCTAACTCAGAAGTAAAACACAGATCTTGATTTGAAATGAACAGGCAGGTTACATGTTTTCAGAAAGGGCCAATGTATTTTTCGGAAACAGTTTTATACATGATGTCTTGATGAAAAATTGCTTTCACTTAATATATATATATATATATGTATGTATGTTCTATTATACTATTTTTGAATTGCTTCGCGTGCCAGTACTTTTGTGCTGACCCCCCCTCCCCTCTTCCAGGTCTTGAGGCACAGTCTAGGGGTCATTCTCGGATTTGCAGACTTGATCTCACAGTGGTGAGCCTTCTATTATTCGGAAGGCCTAATTATGTCAGACATTATCTTATTTATTATGTTTTTGGTTTACTGGGGGCCTTGTCCCAGTTTCTTTTCAGACAGATGTTTGTGTTCTTAGTAGAGATTTCGCAGACTGATGTCAGATAGTATTATTCAGAAATGCTGCAGAACTTGACCATGTATTCCGTACTCAGTTTCAATTCCACATTTTATTATGATTACGAATGTTGTGCATGATCACCAGATAGAGAATGGGCGTTCCGGGCCTTCATGGTTCGGGATGCTCGTCACGGCTAGGGCCTAGGCTCGGGTCGTGACAAACTTGGTATCAAAGCACAGTTCATGGTCCCACGGTGTCTGCGAAATTGCGTCGAGTAGAGTTCTGTTTATAGGTGTGTAGCGCGCCACACTTATAAATAGGAGGCTACTAGACGTTTAGGAATGTTTCCCTTCTTTTTGATTTAGTTCGTGCTTCAGAGTCTAAACTGTCCCCTAATCAATGATCTCTTGTATTTCAGAAACATGACTATGCCTCCCCGTCGCAACATCGATCAGAGTGCTCAGGCAGATGTGGTCCGTCCCACCCATGGGATGCGGACACGTAATAGAGCTTCCACGCCAGAACCTGTCCCTACTTCGGGAGTCTCTCCAGTCCCAACCAGTCCACCTCAGGCTCCACGGACTAATGTCAACCGTCCACCAACTGCTCAGAGAGATATCTCAAATGCAGAGTTCAGACGGTTGATGATAGGCAAATTTACGCGCCTATATCAATATATTTTGCCCATATTTGTGCCATGTTTTGAGAACAAATTATATATTTCATGCACTTTTAGTCCTTTTTCCTGTAAGTGAGCTAACAAACATGATTAGCAAAGTTTCAGGTATAAATGATGCAGAAATCAGCATTTTATGGCTTACTTGACGCCAAAGAAAGCTCACGAAGGAAGGAACGTAAGATTGGACGCCTAAATGACCAAAAGTGATGCATGGGAAATCTGTCCCGAGCTAAAACAGCATTTCTGAAGACTTTGGGGACTTGCAGTAACTTATTTGGATTAGGATAATAATACATTAACCTAGTACAATTGGGTTAAGTATTTCATTAGTTTATTTGGATTTGGATAATGTTACATTAACCTAGTACAATTGGGTTAAGTATTTCATTAGCTTAGCAGGATTTGGTTAAGTATTTCATTAGCTTAGTAGGATTAGGATATGGGTATTATAAATACCCTATCATGCTATACATCTTCAGACATTCCTCCCTTAGTGGAGAGATACAATCCTCCCTTAGTGGAGAGCTACATTCTACTTCTCAATTACAACTCTTCTAATCTTCCCATTAATTCTATTTTTCTTCTTCTATTCATCTATTCAATTCTTAATTTCCGCAACAAGAGAAACGTTACTTTGCTAAGAAACTCACGCCTCACGCCTACCTCTTGTGCTACACGAAAATCATCAATCTTGTGGTATAATAACAACAATGCAAATTGTGATTTCCTTCGCATTCATGGGTAACTAAACTTCTCTGTTGGGGTTATGGAAGCCGTATGAGATACTATTTATTGCTGTGAGTTTATGACTTCGTGACACGTATGCTGCTTATATCATTATTCTCTTCATCTTAATGCAAATTCTTGTGGCTGCAGACGCATAGAATAATGCCAGTATAACATTTAACTTGTTCGAAAGAAAGGTTATCTGTCTGGAAAAGAGATAATGTCAAGGTAGTAGGACACCCTTTCCTATTAAAAAGCTAGTGCCGTAACTGGACTAACCTCTTGGAGAATTCGTACCGTTAGACACGCTTTAAGCTCGAAAGAGTTAAAGTGAAATAATCCTCGAATAGGTCGAAAGACGCATGGATTTACCATCGAATACAATTCTCTATAAGCACATGCATGTCACAATTCTACACACTCATAGCCAATAGAGACGTATAACTCAGAAGGTGGACATAACCCCAACGCTTCAATTCTCATTGTTTACAACTCACGTAATATTTTTTCTTTTTATTTTTAGCTTTTATTTTGATACTTTGTTTAAATTACTTGCACGACAAGAATCCCCCCTCTTACGAGACTTGCACCAAAAGTTTAGTAATTTTGCTTACTTGTTGGCCAAGCTATTCCCTGTGGGATCGATACCCAACCCAGGGTGGGTTCTATATTTGCTAACGATCGCTTTACACTCCTACGAGAGCTGTAGATTGAGCGTCATAAAAAATTGGCGCCGTTGCCGGGGAATACGAGTGTCAATCAAGTTTGTAATAATTACTAGACCCTTTGGTCAAAGATTCTCGTACTTTTACTTTAAGTTTTTGTTTTTGTTTACTGCAGGTTTTTATTCAGTGCATGCCCTATACTAGAAGTTCTGGTCAACTGTTATTACCTATCAATCCTGAACCACAACGCATTGGAAGAATGGAAGCACAAGCAGAAATCGAAAGGATGGCTGCTCAATAGGAACAAGCAAGATTGGTTGCCCTTGCCGCTGCCCAAGTACACCAATAAAACATTGATAACCCTGGGCGAGCAACAAATCCTGACGATGAGGATTTAGGTGATGACTAGTTACTAAACCCTAGGCGTGATGCTAAAATTATAACACCTGCCAACCGAAGAGGTCGACAAGCTCGGTTTAGGTATGATCGCCAACCTATGCAGCCAGCTTTCGACGATGATAATGATCTTGATGGTGCCAGATCCACTGGGGCCATAATTCCACCACCATTAGTGCCCGGAGCCAAGTTCAACATCACAAGCACCATGATTCTGTTATTGCAACTCAAGGGATTATTTGGTGGACTAGCAGGCGATGATCCGAATATGCATCTTATCAACTTTATTTCTATATGCAAGTCGTTTGACAATCCTGGTGTTGGTCAGAATGCAATTCGATTATGTCTATTTCCATTGTCTCTGTCTGGGGAGGCAACACTATGGTTGAATGGGCTGACTCCTGATTCTATTACAAATTGGAGGCAACTGAGAGACGCTTTCCTAGAAAGATTCTTTCCGCCATCCAAGAGGCCGCAATTGAGAGATGAAATCAGCAACTTTCGTCAGCTTCCCACTTAACCTCTTCATGAAACATGGGAGAGGTTCAAGACAAAGCTAGCGAGGTGCCCAAACCATCACATGACCAATGTTCACCTAATGGAGATCTTGTATAGAGCCTTGAATTCAATAACTAAACTAGTGGTGGATAATGTAGCTGGAGGATCTTTCATGGACCTCACCTTTGGTCAAGAAAGCAATATGCTAGATCGTATGACGAAACAAAGTAGAGCTTGGCATACC
Organism: Capsicum baccatum var. pendulum; assembly: GCA_030864225.1. Taxonomy (NCBI): domain Eukaryota; kingdom Viridiplantae; phylum Streptophyta; class Magnoliopsida; order Solanales; family Solanaceae; genus Capsicum; species Capsicum baccatum. The sequence continues at coordinate 272,536,477 of CM061550.1, forward strand.
AGGGATTCTGAGGTAGCAAGCCCCACTTTATCTATTGGCATGACTGCAGACCAAAGAAGAAGAGAAGAAGAACGTGATCAAGATATGGCGCATTTGAAAACACAAATGGATTTTCTTACAAAGCATTTATTATCAGGGAAGACTGAAAAAGTGAAAGCTATTGCGTCAAAAGGAAGAGACGAATCTGATTCGGAAGATGAGGCCAACTACTTGAACAATCAGGGGGGTTTCCGCGGGAATGCCCAAGGAAACCAAGGTCGGAACTATTATGATAAATCTAGAAACAAGGACCAAGGTAGTTGGAAGAACAAGAATGAAAAGAGTGGTTTGTACGTTCCCCCTGGTAGACGTGACACCACCACATCTAATTCTGGAAGTATGGAAGACATGATGGCTAAATTATTGAAAGGAGTGGAAGCAACGAGCGCGGGAGTAACAAAGGTAATCAATGATTTTTCCTCCATGAAACAATTAGTTGATTCACATTCCACTTCTATCAAGCAAATAGAGCAGCAATTGAGCCAACTTTCAGCAGCACTCAATCAAAGAAAGGTCGGCACTTTACCTAGCGATACTGTGCCAAACCCAAGGAATGACGGGTCATGCATGGCCATCACTACCAGAAGTGGTAGGGTCCTGGAAACTTCAGTAAAAGGCAAGCAAGTGGTTGACGAAGTTGCGGACATGGATGACAATACAAAAGGAGAAGATGCCGCAGCACCCACTCCTGACGTCAAGGACACCACATCCAGCACTGTGCAACCTGAAAAAGTGGAAAAACGGAAGCAAGAGGAGAAGAAAACTGTGGAAAGAACACTTCCATACCCACCACCACCTTTTCTCCAAAGATTAAAGAAGGTGGGGGATGATACAAAGTTCAGCAAATTCATGAATATATTAAAGCAGCTGACCATTAATGTTCCATTGGTGGAGGCACTTGAACAAATGCCTGGATATGCAAAATTTATGAAGGACCTGTTGACAAAGAAGCGGGCATCAAGTTATGAGTTAGCGGATAATGTTCATCATTGTAGTGCAGTTGCTACCCGATCGATAGTTCAGAAGAAGGCCGACCCCGGAGCTTTCACTATTCCTTGCACTATTGGATCGTTGGATTTTGCCAAAGCATTGTGCGATCTAGGTGCTAGCATAAATTTGATGCCACTATCCATCTACAAGAAGTTGGGGCTAGGCGATCCGATGTGTTGAATGATGTGTTGGTGAAGGTTTCTTCCTTCATCTTTCCTGCAGACTTCGTTATTCTGGATTGTAAGGAGGATTCTGAAGTTCCCATAATCCTGGGACGTCCTTTCCTTGCAACCGGAAATGTGCTTATTGACATGAAAGATAATGAGCTTTTGTTTCGAATTAATGACGAAGTAGTACGGTTTGATATATGCAAAGCCATGAAGCAGCCCAGCGATATGAATGAGTTATCTGTAGCTGATGTTCATCAAGAGGATATGAAAGCATTATCTATAGAGAAACAGCCTACTGTTGAGACATTGTCTGCTGCGCCGCTGAATGTTGAGCATGAGGATAATGAAGATTATGAAAAACTTATGGGTTATCTAACAGAAATAGAGTCTTATACTCCTAAGCAACCAGATTGTGATCTCAAGAATCAACCAACAGCGAAGACTCCCATTGACGAGCCACCAATGCTAGAATCACAAGAGCTCCCCGATTATCTAAGGTATGTGTTCTTGAAAAGTAGAAATATACTTCCAAAGAGTGCAAATGATTTAAGTGAACAGCACGTAGAGGCTCTTATCTCTGCTTTGAAGAGATACAAAAGAGCTATGGGGTGGACTATTGATGATATAATTGGTGACTCTCCGGAGAAACGTATGAGCCAGCTCGAAAAAGACCGCATGCCCACAGGTAAGCCTTATTGTCGTCTAAATCCATTCAGAAAACGATCCACCATTTACCTCGACAAAGTCTGAGTACTCGAGGTAACTATGTCGTGCCACGGCAATAAATAAGGCGCTAGATGGGAGGCAACCCATCGTTTATCATTTTTCATTTATTGTTTATCGTTTTGTCTTTCTTTCATTCTAGTACTTGTTTTGTTTTTGATAAATGAAAATCCAAAAATAAGAGTCATGCTACGACCAAAACTAAGGCGCTTGGTGGGAGGCAACCCATCATACTAATTGTTTTCATTGGTTTTGAGCAAATATAGGTGCGAGAAGTATTCAACGAGGAGATTGGTTTCACATGACGATTTGGACGTATTGTATGGAAAAGGTGGTAAGTTAGGTATAAGGATGCATAAGGTTATGGATTGAGCATTGATCATACCAAAATAGGCATTGAAGAAGGCTAGGCCTAGGTAAAACTAGGCCACGAACAATTCAAAACCTATCCTATAGCCTAAGGTCTCGGAATCTAGTGTGCTATACACTATGCGCCGCCCATTCTTAAGTGTGCTTTTGACTGTGCGCCGCCTATGCTATGGCATTAGGTCTCAGGATCTCATATGCCATAGACTATGCGGTGCATATGTCTCAAAATGCCATAGACTATGAGGCGCATATGTCTCAAAATGCCATAGACTATGCGGCGCATATGTCATGACTATGCCGAGCATTATGCGCCGCATATGTGGTATTTTTGTCTTCAAAACCATTTGGAAATGGGTCAAAACCCGACCCATTCTCTTCCTATATAAAGGGGACTTAGTCTTGAAACATAACCACATTAGAAATTGACCCAAAGGCGCCGCACATCCATCCAAATCATCTCAAAATTTCTCTTTTTGCTCTTCCAGTTCACAAGAACATCTCCAAAGGCTTCAATCACGTAAGTACTACGTTGCTATGCCTATTATGAATTGCTACATCTTGAAGAAGCATTGGTGATATTCATGTGTTTGAATTGCTGATACACAACCAAGTGAGTGAACATATACGTTAGGATGATCTTAACTTGTTTCCGACTTGAATTTGATTTTGGTACATTGTCATACTACTTGCGGAATTGCTATAGTCATGAACATTGCATAATCTTGTCACTTGAATACTTACATGTTAGAATGTCCCATTTAGCGGAATAAGACTTAAAGTTGCCTACCGACATAGGCGGTTGTGAGTATTGATAGATACTATACCTTGATGTAATCCCTATGTAGTAGTCTTGATATAATCTTACATGCAAGTATTGCCAAGAGTACAATAAGTATGACTCACTGATTTTATTGTTGGAATAGAGCACCTAAAACGTATGTCGATGAAGTCTAAGTAATCGACCACTTTCACTTCACTAGTTGGTGCCAAGAACCTAAGTGTGGGGTGGTACCTCCACTGCTTGTTCATAGATTGTATCCATTGAGATGATGCTAACATGACTCTATTGAGATCTCAGGTACAATGGCACCAAAAGGCAAGGCAAAGATAAGGCTACCACTTCACAAAAAGAGCAAGGAGAACCCTCCTCGATGCAAACACCTCGACTCACTCTTGGAATTAAGTGGGATACTTATGAGGAACTCCTAAGGACGACGACTCTGATGATGATTCTGATGCAAAGGGGTATGACCCCAGACATAGAGAATGAGTCCGACTAACCAGGTTCTTCTTATTTATTTTCCACTGAGGACAGTGTGTCCCGTCTAAGTGTGGGGTGCTAGTATTTGCATGCTTTACTTCTCTATCCGCATTTACATTTGCATTCATGTTTGTTTGCTTAGTTTTTCATTTTTTTTTAAGTAGTTAAATTAATTTTTTTTTAACGTAGCTTCGCATGAAATTATTCTAATAGGCAGCATGAGATTATAACAAAAGTATGTGCTACAATTATGACTGTTGAGACGTTTAGGCTCTAGTTGTGACTCATTATGTGATATTGTGTGGTTCAATTCCTTCACTTGTTGGGTCGAGAGTCTATATTACTTCCAATCAAGTCGACCATGTGCCTTGTGTGTGAGAGATAATAGTATATTCTATGTTTGTGGCTGATGCTAGAACTTGCCCGGTATGTATGCAAAGCGAAAATAAGGAATGTGAGTTTAGGAGATGATTTAGGCATTTCTTTGGCAACCTATACATGTTTACCTTCGTTTTACATACCCTTGGACATCATCCTAGTTAAACCCTTTTGAGCCTTTAGCCTATTTCTTTGACAAACCTTGTGTGTAAGCCTAATCCATTTTTTTCAAGACCGTAATTTGATCCAAATTCCTAAGTGCTTTAAAGTAAAAAAGTCATGTGACAACAAAAGAGGAAATTGGGTGAGTATGATGCTTTAAATTGTAATGGTGCTTGAATGTGTTATGAAAAAAAAGAAAAGTTCTAGTATAAGAGGTATGTTGTGAAAAGAAAAAGGAAAAGAAAGCTGAAAAGTGAGTTATGCTTAAAATTACAAAACAAAAGAGGAGAACAAGGGTGGTAGAATAAAAGAAAGAAGAAAGGTTGAAAGAAAAAAATGTCAATGATACAATGTGATGTATTAAAGTGCTTAGGAACTTAGTCACTATTTTTGGCCAAAATAGTCCTACCCGTCCCTTAGCCTACATTACAACCATCAAAAGACCTATTTGATCCTAATCTTAGCATTCTGACATTTAGTGGAGTATTACACTAAGGGCAAGCCTATGGTCATCAGTTGCTGCATACGAATTCTTTGTGAGAGCGAGAGCAAGGACATTTTGATACCCATGTTTGAAAAATATGTTATACTTGTGAGTGACTATGGGTAATATATTGTGAGACACACATGGTTGATGAGTTTTGGATAGTTGTGTATGATTCATTATGCCTTGACTTTTGAATATGAGTTAACCACCATCACGAGTCTATGCTAGAGGTTAAATGGTTTCTACTAATGATCGGAAAACTACTCTTTGTTGATAATTGTTGTGCTTGTCTTGATGAATATTTTGTGTTGTTTCTGTGAAACCCTAAGTTGATGTTTAGAGGGACATGATATTTTGTTCGAGGACGAACAAAGCTTCAAGTGTGGGGTGTTGATGATAGGCGAATTTACGCGCCTATATCAATATATTTTGCCCATATTTGTGCTATGTTTTGAGAACAAATTATATATTTTATGAACTTTTAGTCCTTTTTCCTATAAGTGAGCTAACAAACATGATTAGCAAAGTTTCAGGTATAAATGATGCAGAAATCAGCATTTTATGGCTTACTTGACGCCAAAGAAAGCTCACGAAGGAAGGAACGTAAGATTGGACGCCTAAAGGACCAAAAGTGATGCATGGAAAATCTGTCCCGGGCTAAAACAGCATTTCTGAAGACTTTGGGGACTTGCAGTAACTTATTTGGATTAGGATAATAATACATTAACCTAGTACAATTGGGTTAAGTATTTCATTAGTTTATTTGGATTTGGATAATGTTACATTAACCTAGTACAATTGGGTTAAGTATTTCATTAGCTTAGCAGGATTTGGTTAAGTATTTCATTAGCTTAGTAGGATTAGGATATGGGTATTATAAATACCCTATCATGTTATACATCTTCAGACATTCCTCCCTTAGTGGAGAGATACAATCCTCCCTTAGTGGAGAGCTACATTCTACTTCTCAATTACAACTCTTCTAATCTTCCCATTAATTCTATTTTTCTTCTTCTATTAATCTATTCAATTCTTAATTTCCGCAACAAGAGAAACGTTACTTTACTAAGGAACTCACGCCTCACGCCTACCTCTTGTCCTACACGAAAATCATCAATCTTGTGGTATAATAACAACAATGCAAATTGTGATTTCCTTCGCATTCATGGGTAACTAAACTTCTCTGTTGGGGTTATGGAAGCCGTATGAGATACTATCTATTGTTGTGAGTTTATGAGTTCGTGACACGTATGCTGCTTATATCATTATTCTCTTCATCTTAATGCAAATTCTTGTGGCTGCAGACGCATAGAATAACGCCAGTATAACATTTAACTTGTTCGAAAGAAAGGTTATCTGTCTGGAAAAGAGATAATGTCAAGGTAGTAGGACACCCTTTCCTATTAAAAAGCTAGTGCCGTAACTGGACTAACCTCTTGGAGAATTCGTACCGTTAGACACGCTTTAAGCTCGAAAGAGTTAAAGTTAAATAATCCTCGAATAGGTCGAAAGACGCATGGATTTACCATCGAATACAATTCTCTATAAGCACATGCATGTCACAATTCTACACACTCATAGCCAATAGAGACGTATAACTCAGAAGGTGGACATAACTCCAACGCTTCAATTCTCATTGTTTACAACTCACGTAACATTCTTTCTTTTTATTTTCAACTTTTATTTTGATACTTTATTTAAACTACTTGCATGACAAGAATCCCCCCTCTTACGAGACTTGCACCAAAAGTTTAGTAATTTTGCTTACTTGTTGGCCAAGCTATTCCCTGTGGGATCGATATCCAACCCAGGTTGGGTTCTATATTTGCTAACGACTGCTTTACACTCCTATGAGAGCTGTAAATTGAGCATTATCAACAGTCTATCCATATGCTGACACAGCTGGTAGTTAACCAGGCTCAACGATCGGAAGATGTTGGGTCTGCATCCGTTACGTCTGAGGCTACTAGAGTCGGGCATTTCATGAAGATGAATCTACCTAAGTTCACTGGTACAAAGGTGGAGAAAGATCCACAGGAGTTCGTGGATGAGATGGAGAAGATCTTTGAGGTAATGCATGTAGATGATATTGAAGGAGTGGAATTGGTAACTTATCAGCTTAAGGATATTGCAAATCAGTGGTATGCAGACTGGGAAGATACAAAAGGTGAGAGTGCTGAGCCTACAGTTTGGGGTGAGTTTGTAGAAGATTTCCTTGACAGATTCTTTCCTCTGAAGTTGAGAGAGGCCAAAGCAGAAGAGTTCATGAATCTGAAGCAGGGCAGTATGAGTGTACAGGAGTACACTTTGAAGTTTAATCAACTAGCCCGCTATGCACCAGAATTGACTAGCAATATGAGAGCCCGGATGAGAAAATTTGTGTCCGGCCTTGCTGATAACCTGGTACTTGAGTGCCAGGGGCAATGTTGAATAGGGAGTTAGACTTTGCTAGACTGACAGTCCACATGCAGCAGGTGGAAGAGAAGAAGAGAAAGATCGTTGAATCTAGAGAGAAGGACAGACAGGCCAAGAGAGTCAAATCTGCGGACCAGCACCAGAGTCAGCCGCAGAGTGGTAACTGGGGAAATAGGTGGTCGAAGAAGACAAGGTTTTGGAATAATACACAGTCAGTAGCCAGCGCCCAGACCCCCTACAGACAGACAGACTCAGAGCTTTCAGACTCCTCATGGATCTAGAGCACCAGATACTCAGTCGCAGGGTAGTGTGGCTCAGCAGCATCGCACTTACCCGCGATGTGAAAATTATGGTAGGAATCATCCGGGGAAATGTCAGTTGGGCACACTTGTATGTTATTCATGTGGTCAGTCAGGCCACTTTCAGAGGGACTGTCCATCTGCTAGGAGGATTGTTGGTGGTGCGAAGTTTCAGGGCAATTCCACAGCGCCACCCCCGTCTCAAAAGGGCGCCACATCAGCTGCCGGGAGTAGTCGCAACCGGTTATATGCCTTGACCAACTGCCAGGAAGCGGAAGCTTCCCCAGATGTTGTTACCGGTACGTTACAAATCTGTTCCCGTGATGTATGTGTGTTACTTGATCCCGGATCTACCTTATCCTATGTGACCCCTTATGTGGCTGTTGGTTTCGGGTTTGAGCCCAGTGTGATTTGTGAACCCTTTTCTATTTCAACCCCGGTGGGGGATTCTGTTGTTGCTAGAAGGGTATATAGGGGTTGTGTGGTCACTGTTGGTAGTCGGGATACGGTGGCAAACCTTATAGAGTTGGACATGGTTACATTTGATGCTATCTTAGGGATGGATTGGCTCCATTCATGCTATGCCATATTTGATTGTAGGACCCTTAGAGTTACCTTTTCCTTCTCGAATGAACCAATGATAGAATGGGAGGGACATTCTTTAGCACCCAAAGGGCACTTGATATCTTATCTCAGAGCCCGAAAAATCATTTTTAAGGGTTGCTTGTATCACCTTATTCGAGTCAAGGACTCTAAAGTTGAAAATCCTCCTCTTCAGTCTGTCCCTGTGGTAAATGAATTTCCAGAAGCCTTTCCCAAAGATCTCCCAGGGATACCCCCTGATAGGGAGATAGAGTTTGGTATTGATATGTTGCCAGATACCCATCCCATTTCTATTCCGCTATATAGAATGGCTCTCGCAGAGCTAAAAGAGTTGAAAGAGCAGCTAGCAGACCTCCTAGATAAGGGATTTATACGCCCCAGTGTATCTCCTTGGGTTGCACCTGTACTTTTCGTGCGTAAGAAAGACGGTTCCCTTTATATGTGCATAGATTACCATCAGTTGAATAAGGTCACAATTAAAAACAAATATCCTCTTCCTAGGATCGATGATCTTTTTGACCAGCTTTAGGGTGCTAGATATTTTTCAAAAATAAACCTTCGTTCGGGCTATCATCAGTTGAAAGTTAGGGAGTCAGACATTCCCAAAACAGCTTTTCGAACCTGATATGGTCACTATGAGTTTCTTGTCATGTCCTTCGGGTTAACTAATGCCCCTGCAGCCTTCATGGATCTTATGAACAGAGTTTTCCGTCAGTTTCTTGACTCGTTTGTCATTGTATTTATTGATGATATTCTGATTTATTCTAAGAGTAAAGAGGATCATACTGATCACCTCCGAATCATTCTTCAGAACCTTAAGGATCATCGGTTGTATGCCAAATTTTCCAAGTGTGAGTTCTGGTTAGATGCTATTGCCTTCTTAGGGCATATTGTGTCCAGTAACGGGATTAGAGTGGACCCCCAGAAAATTGAGGCAGTGAGAAAATGGCCCAGACCCACGACTCCAACCGATATTCGAAGCTTCTTGGGTTTGGCAGGTTATTACAGAAGGTTCGTAAAGAGTTTTTCATCCATAGCGGCCCCACTCACTAAACTGACTCAAAAAAAGGTAAAGTTTGTGTGGTCTGATTTATGTGAAAATAGTTTTGAGAAGTTGAAAGACAGACTGACCACTGCACCTGTTTTAACTCTTCCCAAGGGTATTAATGGTTTTTTGGTTTACTGTGATGCGTCCCGTGTGGGACTTGGCTGAGTTTTGATGCAACATGGTAAGGTGGTAGCTTATGCATCTAGGCAGTTGAAGGTGCACGAGCGGAACTACCCTACTCATGATTTGGAGTTAGCGGCTGTGGTGTTTGCCCTTAAGATTTGGCGGCACTACTTGTACGGTGTTCATGTTGATATCTTCACTGATCACAAGAGTCTGTAGTATGTTTTCTCGCAGAAAGAACTGAATCTCAGGCAGAGGCGGTGGTTGGAACTTCTGAAAGACTATGATATGTGCCTGCATTACCATCCGGGCAAGGCAAATGTTGTAGCCGACGCCCTCAACAGGTTGTCTATGGGCAGCCTTTCTCATGTAGAAGAAGAAAAGAAAGAGATGGTGAAGGACATTCACCACCTTGCGAATCTGGGAGTGCGATTGTTAGATTCCGAAGATGGAGGGGTGATTGTTCATGAGTTAGCTAAGTCATCCCTTTGTGCTGAAGTGAAGGAGAAGCTGGTTGAAGATTCCATCTTGATGCAAATCAAGAAAGATGTGGGTCAACAGAAGGTGATGTCTTTTGAAATTGGTGGTGATGGCGTTCTGAGGTTTCAGGGTAGATTATGTGTTCCGAATGTCGACGGTCTTCGAGAAAGAATTCTTGATGAAGCTCACACCTCGAGGTATGTTGTCCATCCTGGTTCTACTAAGATGTACCATGATTTGAAATCTATGTTTTGGTGGAATAATATGAAGCGATATGTGGCTAACTTTGTTTCTAAGTGCTTGAATTGCCAACAAGTGAAAGTAAAACATTTGAGGCCAGGAGGTACTTCCCAAGAAATAGTGTTGCCCTTGTGGAAGTGGGAAATGATCAATATGGACTTTATTACAGGACTTCCGAAGTCCCAAAATCAGTATGACTCTATATGGGTGATTGTAGATAGGCTGACCAAGTCAGCTCACTTTCTGCCTGTCAGGACTAACTATTCGGGGGAAGATTATGCTAAGTTGTTCATTACAGAAATTATCCGTTTGCATAGAGCGCCTGTCTCCATTATATCCGACCGAGGTACGCAGTTTTCTTCTCAGTTTTGGAGATCGTTTTAGAAAGGTTTAGGTACCCAGGTGAACTTAAGTACAGCATTCCACCCTCAGACTGATGGGCAAGCTGAACGCACCATCCAGACCCTGGAGGACATGTTGAGGGACTGTGTGATTGAATTTAAAGGCTGTTGGTTTGATCACTTGCCACTGATAGAGTTTGCCTATAACAACAGTTTCCACTCTAGTATTAAGATGGCACCTTTTGAGGCATTGTATGGTAGGAGATGTAGGTCTCCAATAGGCTGGTATGAAGTAGGTGAGATGCAGATGTATGGGCCTGATCTTGTTCATTAGGCAACGAAAGATGTGAAACTCATTAGGGAACGACTTAAGACAGCTCAGAGTCATCCGAAATCCTATGCCGACGTCAGAAGAAGAGAGTTAGAGTTTGAGATTGGAGATTGGGTTTTCCTCAAAGTTTCTCCCATGAAGGGAGTTATGCGTTTCGGGAAGAGGGGTAAGCTAAGTCCTCGCTATATAGGCCCGTATTAGATTGTAAGGAGAATAGGTGGAGTTGCGTATGAATTAGAATTGCCTGCAAGTTTGGGTTCTGTTCATCCAGTATTCCACATATTCATGTTGAAGAAGTGAATCGGAGATCACTCTTTGGTGGTGCCCATTGATGAGATCAAGGTGGACGATTCCTTGTCTTACGAGGAAGAGTTCGTGGAAATCCTAGATCGACAAGTGAGAAAATTGAGGAGTAAGGAGATAGTCTCAGTTAAAGTGTTATGGCGAAATCAGAAAGTTGAAGAAGCAACTTGGGAGTCAGAGCATGACATGAAAGTGAGATACCCAAGCCTATTTGAACCAGCAAATAACGAATTGGAAGGTACAATTCTTGCTTTATGTTTTCTTCTATGTATGAATCTTCTTGAAATCATGCATGACTATTCCCGCGTCATCATTCGGGGACGAATGATCCCAAGGGGGGATAATGTAACGCCACGTAAAAGTCATGCATGTATTAGACTGTAATTTCTGAGCTTTAGACTTAAGTTTTAAATTCTTCTAAGTATTAAAATGACTTAGACTCATTCTTAGCTGGCAACCTTCGGGATACAACTTCTCGACCTTCTCGACCTTCATTTTTGGATTTTTTTTGTTGCGTTACGATGGGCAAGGTTGTAGTACGTCTCGGAGAAAATTCAGAATTTTTGGACGAGCCTAAGGACTCGTTTGGATTTCAATCCAGTGGCAGCGCACGATTAGCCCGCGCCGCCTGCTGGATCGCGCCCGGCCAAAATGTTCAATCCATCCGGATTTTTAATGGCATTTCCATAAATACTCATTCTCCTATCAACTTAAACACGGGATTAAATCCCTAAAGAGCCAAAATATCATTATATTCTTCAAATTTGCTCAAGAACTCTCCCTAGGGTTTCAACATTAAAACCCAAGCAACTCAAGATTTAACCGCGGGTTCATGAAACAAATTACAGATTTGGAATCCTCTCGACGTTGGCTTCGATAGACACCCAAAATTCGTGGAGAACAAGGTACGCGGGACTTTTCCTAAATTCTCATGGGCATAGAAAAAAATCATGTTTTAGAATGGGGTTTTAAATTATGTATATATATTTATGTATAAGATGTTTTAACATCATTGTTTTGGTCTTTTGACCATCTCCAAAGCGATTTGACAGTTTATATACATATATGAATGAATGTGTTTCAATTTTGAATACATGAACTTGCTAAAGACATTTGACCACCAGGTGTTTGATGAAAATTTCTGCATGAATTGAACTTTAAGTTTCGGAATATGAAATCCTTTACATCAGTTACATGTTTTGGTGGTCTAAACTATGTTTTGAATGAAAGCTCTTGCTTAATACATTATGGCTCAGAAAAATCATGACTTGCAATGTCTTGGTATGACGATACCAATTCAAACTAACGCCATATCAGACTCAGACTAACAGACATTTCATACTTTCATGATCTTACACATTCAGAATGTTGCATGTACAGAAAAGGTTAAAAATAGGCATACAGAGATGTTAGGTGGTTCCCCGAAGAGGGCTTGAGTTCAAGCGACTCATTGCTTAAAACCGTGGTTTGCCGACCCGGGTATACTATTATATGCTGACTTAAATGTCCTTTGGCGTATCAAACTCAGACACTCCAACCCTTGCGGCACACTTGGGTTGGGGGCTTCCCCGCCTAGTCAATGGCGGATTCCATACAGCCCGTGGAATATCAGACTTGTAGGGGAATACCACCTAACTCAGAAGTAAAACACAGATCTTGATTTGAAATGAACAGGCAGGTTACATGTTTTCAGAAAGGGCCCATGTATTTTTCGGAAACAGTTTTATACATGATGTCTTGATGAAAAATTGCTTTCACTTAATATATATATATATGTTCCATTATACTATTTTTGGATTGCTTCGCGTGCCAGTACTTTTGTGCTGACCCCCTCCCCCCCCCTCTTCCAGGTCCTGAGGCACAGTCTAGGGGTCCAGCTACTCAGTAGACATTCTCGGATTTGCAGACTTGATCTCACAGTGGTGAGTCTTCTATTATTCGGAAGGCCTAATTATGTCAGACATTATCTTATTTATTAAGTTTTTGGTTTACTGGGGGTCTTGTCCCAGTTTCTTTTCAGACAGATGTTTGTGTTCTTAGTAGAGATTTCGCAAACTGATGTTAGATAGTATTATTCAGAAATGTTGCAGAACTTGACCATGTATTTCGTACTCAGTTTTAATTCCACATTTTATTATGATTACGAATGTTGTGCATGATAGCCAGATAGAGAATGGGTGTTCTGGGCCTTCGTAGTTCGGGATGCTCGTCACGGCAAGGGGCTAGGTTCGGGTCGTGACAGTTCAAGTATAAACAAGAACGCAATGAAGTATATCAAATACCTTCAACACAAGATCAAAATGACCTTTCCAAGAGGTGTATTTTATTTTGCAAAAATTAATATGAAACAGAAAATAGCCAAGTCGTCCCAATTCATGGATTTTCCTTAAGAAAATAATCCCTCTCACTGTACCCGAGGCTGTGGAAATTTCCTCCCAGGATAAAATGGCTAACAGACCAACAGTAGCGGTACCTTAAACGGTTGGAATATATTCAAACTCACAGAAAGTTTTGAGTGATCACACAGAATATGTTTGAGACAAGAAAAAAGTTTTTAATCTGAAAATTTCGTACTAAACCTGTGGAAGAAACCAGGTTTATATAGACACGACATGCCTCTTCTTAAAAGAGGCAATGGTTCACTCCAAAGGTTACACCTTTGCTGTAATTTCATGTCTGTTCATCAATCGATCGATCATTTGCCAAATCCAAATCCGAATTCGAATCCAAAGCTGAGCCGAGCAAGTGACGACGATGACAATGTGAGGCATCTATTATTTCTTGCCTCACTTGCCATGTGGAGTAAGTGTTCTTCATTATAAACACTTTCAAGTTCTCTTCTTCCACCAATATAGGAGAAAGATTAAACTTTCTAATTTGGGAGTACACTTTCCATTTTAGTGTCTCCTTCCCCTCCACCATTTTATTCTCTATTTTTTCATTCACACTTCTTTCATATACTATGAACCCAACAATCCCCCACATGAATGGAGAATGGCTATTTTTGTAAAAATTTTACAGACAAGTATGTGATCATCAAGCAAAGACTGATTGCATCTGGATAAGTGGGTTTTCCTTTTAACTTTCCGTAGCGAACATGCATCGGATACACTCAGTCAATTGGTAGATTATATATCTTTGAACCGTCGAGATTTAATGTACACCTAGACAATACATGTCACACAACCAGCCTTTTAACGTTTATGGTTCTCATGGTTTTGTTCTTTTCAGCCATGAACACATCCCGATTTTATGAGAGATTAGAGAATAGGCCTTTACTAACATTCTCTTTGAAGCAGCTTCCACTTCACCCTCGCATAGGTGATTTCTAAATGTTCAATCCTGTAGATTAAACTATTTGGTTAAATCTGCCAAATTTAGATAATCATTAAAAGACTTTTCACCTTAAGTCTTATCCTAGTTTACTATACATTGTCTACATCATGAGAATGGGTTGGGTAATTGACAAAGTTGAACCTGTCAGACACAACTTTGTTTGATCTCCTTGAACCTAGATCTTGGGATCTCCAGTCTGCTAGGTAGAGTTACCGCCATGCTGACTCTTCCTAGGCCTTAAACCCATTCTCTTGGATGTTCTTTCCACTCCTTATCTAGATAGGCCTTTTGTAAGTGGATCCGACACACTATCCTTTGACTTTACATAGTCAATAGTGATAATTCCACTAGAGAGAAATTTCCTAACGGTATTATGTCTCCGTCGTATGTGATGAGATTTGCCATTATACATCATGCTCCCTGCCCTACCTATTGCCGTTTGGCTATCACAGTGTATACATACTGGTGCCACTAGCTTGGGCCAATACAAAATATCTTCCAAGAAATTCCAAAGCCATTTGCTTCTTCACCGGCTTTATCTAATGCGATAAATTCAGATTCCATTATAGAGCGAGCGATACAAGTTTGTTTGGATGATTTCCAAGAAACTTCTCCTCCACCGATAGTAAATACATATCCACTTGTGGATTTTACTTCGTTCGATCTAGTGATCTAATTTGTATCACTATATCTTTCAAGTACCACAGGATATTTATTATAATACAAAGCATAGTTAGTGTATTTAAGATACTCCAAAACTCTTTTCATTGCCATCCAATGAGTTTTGTTGGGATTACTCGTGTACCGACTCAATTTACTAATTGCATATGCTATGTCTAGTCATGTACAGTTTATTATATACAGTAAACATCCCAATACTCTTGCATACTCCAATTGTGAGTCACTTTTACCTTCATTCTTTTGAAGTGCAAAGTTCATATTCAATGGAGTCTTGGCAATACCGAATTCCATATTCTTGAACTTGTCAAGTACTTTTTCGATATAATTAGACTGTGACAATGCTAACCCTTGTGGAGTTCGATGTATTCTTATACCTAAGATCACATCTGCAACTCCAAGATCTTTCATATCAAACTTGCTCTCGAGCATTCATTTAGTTGCATTTATGTTACAAATATCTCTGCTGATGATCAATATATCATCCACATATAAGCAAATAATGACTTGGTGATTTGGTGTGTCTTTATATATATACACATTTGTCACATTCATTTATCTTCAATCCGTTTGCCAACATGGTTTGGTCAAACTTTGCATGTCATTGCTTAGGTGCTTGTTTTAGTCCATAAAGTGACTTAACAAGTTTACACACCTTATTTTCTTTTTCTGGAACCACAAAACCCTCAGGTTGTTCCCTGTATATTTCTTCCTCCGAATCTCTATTTAGGAATGCGGTCTTCACATCCATTTGATGGATTTGAAGATCATATACCGCTTCCAAGGCAATTAACATTCGAATCGACGTTATCCTTGTTACTGGCGAGTATGTATCAAAGTAATCAATGCCTTCCTTATGTTTGAAGCCTTTTACTACAAGTCTTGCCTTATATTTGTCAATTGTACCATCCGTCTTCATTTTCCTTTTGAAGATCCATTTAGAACCTAACGATTTATTTTTGGGAAGAAGGTCAACCAATTTCCATGTATAGCTGCTTAATATTGAATTTATCTCACTATTGACTGCCTCTTTCTAAAAGGATGAGTCTGACAATGACATTGCTTTTTTAAATATTTGAGGCTCATTTTCTACGAGAAATGTTACAAAATTTGATCCAAAAGAAGTTGACGTTCTTTAACGTGTACTATGTCTTGGATTTTCTTCATTATGCACATTCTCACTTGGTTCATCTTGAGGTCATTTAGATCCTCCACTAGACTGTTCATATCTAATTTTATACGGGTAAATGTTTTCAAAGAATTCAGCATTGTCTGATTCAATTATCGTATTTTCATTAATATCCGGATGTTCAGATTTATGTGCCAAAAATCGACATGCTTTACGACTTTTAGCATATCCTATGAATACACAGTCCACCGTTTTAGGTCCTATCTTAACCTTTTTAGGTATAGGAACTTGAACCTTCGTTAGACACGCTCACACTTTGAAATATTTCAAGTTGGGTTTCCTTCCTTTTCATTTTTCGTAAGGAATTGATTGTGTCTTACTATGGGAAACTCTGTTGAGTATACGATCCCCCATAAGTTTTGCGGTAAAACAGAACTTATAAGTAAGGCATCCATCATTTTCTTCAAAGTTTGATTTTTTTTCCCGTAATTCCATTAGATTGAAGTAAATATGGGGTCGTAGTTTGATAGATTATTTTAGTCTCTACACATATTTGCACAAAGGGAGATTCATATTCTCTGCCCCTATCACTTCTTATCATTTTGATCTTTTTGTCTAACTAATTTTCAACTTCAATTTTATATTGCCTAAACGCATCTATTGCTTCATCCTTACTATTTAGCAATTAGACATAACAATATCTAGTGCAATCGTCAATAAAAGTTATGAA
This sequence comes from Capsicum baccatum var. pendulum, assembly GCA_030864225.1. Taxonomy (NCBI): domain Eukaryota; kingdom Viridiplantae; phylum Streptophyta; class Magnoliopsida; order Solanales; family Solanaceae; genus Capsicum; species Capsicum baccatum. Next base: position 272,553,112 of record CM061550.1, read on the forward strand.
ATACTTTTTCCCACCACGTGATGGTGTTGACTTCATATCACAAATGTCAGTGTGTATTAAGTCTAAGGGATTGGAATTCCTTTCAACGGACTTATAAGGATGCTTTGCATACTTTGATTCCACACACGTTTGACACTTTGATTTATTGCACTCAAAGTTTGGCAAAACTTCTAAGTTAATCAGTTTTCATAACGTTTTGTAATTAACATAGCCTAAACATTCATGCCATAAATCATAAGACTCAAGCAAATAAGAAGAATTCAAACTTTTATTTATTTCAACAGTCATTACATTCATCTTATAAAGGCTTTGTTCAGATAGCCTTTTTCTACATACATTTCTCCTTTGATAATTACAACTTTTCCAGAAACGATTACACATTTGAATCCGTTCTTATCTAGGAGTGAAACAGAAATTAAGTTACTACGTAACTCTAGAACATATAACACATTGTTCAGTGTCAAGACCTTGTCGGAATCATCTTTAAGCAAATTTTTCCTGTTCCCTCCACCTTAGCAGTAGCGGAGTTAGCCAGTTGATCATTTCTTCTGCTTGAGCCGGAGCAAATGACGAAAACAAGTCTTTGTTGGCACATACATGGTGGGTGGCACCAGAATCCATCCACCATTCGCGAGGATTCCCCATCAAGTTGCATTCTGAGAACATAGCACACAGATCATCACATTCTTTGTTGGATTCAATCATATTTGCTTGATCCTTCTTCTTGCCTTTCTTTGGGGCACGACAATCTGTGGACTTGTGGCTAATCTTTCCACAGTTGAAGCATTTTCTCTTGAACTTTTTCTTGGGTTTGTTGTTTCCTTGTTCAGCTTTCTTCCTTTTCTTTGAATTGTTTTGGTCATCTTCTACAATATGTTCTCCATTAATTGTAGAATTCCCCTTTGACCTTGTTTTGGCAGCTTTATTATTCTCTTCAATACGAAGTCGGACAATAAGATCTTCAACAGTCATCTCCTTGCGTTTATGCTTTAAGTAGTTTTTGAAGTCTTTCCACAAAGGTGGTAGCTTCTCAACTATCGCTGCTACTTGGAAAGTATCATTCACAATTAAACCTACAAAACAGTTTATGTGAGTATTAAGAACATTTTTAAATTGTTCAACTAAGGTATTTTTCAAAGATATACCTTCTGCTAGGAGATCATGTATGATGACTTGCAACTCCTGTACTTGAGAGACAACAGATTTGCTATCTATCATTGTGAAGTCCAGGAACCGTGCAACAAGGAATTTCTTAATTCTCTCATCCTCCATCTTATATTTTCATTCAAGTGCCCCCCACAGTTCCTTTGATGTCTTTGTTTCACTATAAATATTGTAGAGGTCATCTTGGAGACCACTCAGAATATAATTCCTGGAAAGGAAGTCCGAATGTTTTCAAGCTTCTACAATAATGAAGCGGTCTTTTTCCAAGGTTTCCTCGGGCACCTCAAGAGAGTCTTCGCTAGTGGACCTTTGCATACATAAAGTGGTGAGGTAAAAGAATATCTTTAGCTGCCACCGCTAGAAGTCAATGCCCGAAAATTTTTCGAGCTTCTCCGCCGGTGCCATTGTTGGCAGAGTATTTGTGCGACTTGATGTGGCAATATTAATTGCTCCCACAGACGTTGTTGCATCCATCATTTGACTTTCAGTTGCCATTTTTCTTTCACCACAAGACAAAAAATACTTAGTATTTTCAAAATAATACTTATAAAAATTAAGCAACTTTAAAACAAAAAAAAAATCTTCTTGTTTCTAGTTAACAATGAAGTTTTTATGACTTCCAATTGTCAACCGAATGATCTTTAACTTTTGACGAAGGTTTTATGACTTCAAATCACTAGTTAAGTTTAGGCGGAGTAGAAAGTTAAAACTTTAATCTCTAAAAACAAGCAATACAGATTCTGTAATAGTATTTATTTCCTTAAGATTGTTATTTCATTTGTACTTTGGGTACACAGAATCTGTATATTACAACACCAACTTCAACTTGAGTTCAAGTATAAACAAGAACACAATGAAGTATATCAAATACCCTCAACACAAGATCAAAATGACCTTTCCAAGAGGTGTATTTTATTTTGCAGAAATTAAGATGAAACAAAAAATAGCCAAGTCGTCCGAATTCACGGATTTTCCTTAAGAAAATAATTTCCCTCACTGTACCCGAGGTTGTGGAATTTTTTCTAAAAGGATAAAATGGCTAACAGACCAACAGTAGCGGTACCTCAAATGGTTGGAATATCTTCGAACTCACAGAACGTTTTGAGTGATCCCACAGAATATTTTTGAGAAAAAAAGAGAGTTTTTAATCTGAAAATTTTGTACTAAACCTGTGGAAGAAATTAGGTTTATATAGACACAACATGCCTCTTCTAAAAAGAGGCAATGGTTCACTCCAAAGGTTACACCTTTGCTGTAAGTTCATGTCTGTTCATCAAAGATTGCATCTTTTCCTGAACAGTCATCTCATTTCATGAATCAGCGTGTCACTTCATTGAAGGATTACATCCTTCTGAAGCATCATTTCGAACCATTGCAACCTTCTGTAACCTCAGTTTAGAACAATGTATCATTTCTGAAGCACTAGTTCGAAAATAATGCATCAATTCAGTTAAAATAGTGCAACTGTTACTGCATGTATATATATAAATGGGGGTCTGAAACTGCAGAAAAAATTTTACTGTATTTTTCCTTGGCATTCTTCGGAATTCAAATAAAGTTTGTCCATAAAGACGAATCTCATCGATTATTTGCCTAAGCTGAAGCCGAGCTGAGTGAGCGACGACGAAGACGACGACGCGAGGCATCTTTTATTTCTTGCCTCACTTGCCATGTGGAGTAAATGTTCTTCATTATAAACACTTTCAAGTTCTCTTCTTCCACCAATGTGGGAGAAAGAGTTAACTTTCTAATTTGGGAGTACACTTTCCATTTTAGTGTCTCCTTCCCCTCCACAATTTTACTCTCCATTTTTTCTTTTACACTTCTTTCATATACTATGAACCCAACACATCCGTGGTTTGTCCTCTTGTTTCTTCAATTGTTGCAACACTGAAGTCTCAGAATATTAGGAAAGACGGGCACACAATCAAAGAGCCCGGCAGGGTAGCAATGGAAAATACCCAAGACTAAATTTTTCCTTTCAACTTGAACCAAGAGGAGACAAATAAACTCAAGCAAAATAGAGTAATATGCAACAAACAAATCAACCAAATGAAACAAGACAAGAGTAAAGGCAATCACACGAGACACAAGATTTACGTGGAAAACCCTTCAGTGTGAAGAGTAAAAATCATGGGATCAAAACCTCCACTATAATCACCAAAGAGTTACAATATTGTCCTCCAAAATAGCCACCAAACAAGTGTCAAACAACAAGCAACAATACATACACCACAGCAACAAAACAAGAGAGTAAAGGAATACAAACACCAAAATCGCAGCTACTGTTCGAGACCGAAAAACAGGAGGTACAGACCACCAAATCAAGCTCTATCAGTTCCTAATCAAAGATCGGATGAGAGGAACACACATTCCAAAAATCAGCTCAATCGGACAAGAAACGAAGCGGGAATCGCAGTTTAAAGATGACTACTGTGGCTGAAATGTTTTGGGCGAAAATCTGCTCTTTCTCTCCTTTTGTGTGCTGAACTCTTAATTTTGTGAATGGTGAATAAGACCTGAAAAAAGGTCAATGTATATGCCCCATAGAATTGGGCTATGGGCAAAGTGGGTTGGTCCAATAAATTGGGCTTCATTTTATCCACGTAGAAAGGGACAAAGGCCCATGACCCAACATAGAATCCCTCCTGGAGTCCATCAGCAATCAGATCAACTATAATGACCACACGTAGTAACCTGATGTTAGTTTAAGTATATCAGTGCCACCAATTTATGGCTCTGACAAAACCAAGTCTCATTCCCCCGTTTCTGTTTATTACCTTTTCAGCAAAGCAATTTGAAGAGTCCAATACAGGGAATACCTTGCCACGCCATATGACTTTGGTGAAGGAGTAGCAACTATGTCTGGACCGCTGAAACCAGGTTTAGTTTACGAGACCGAGATCACAGACTACCTGCAATTCCTCTGCTCTACAGGCCATAACACATCAACAATAAACCTCATCTCAAAGACACTTCCTAAGAACTTTTCATGCCGTACCAACTCGAGTGATGAGTCGGTGTCAAACATGAACTACCCATCGATAGCCGTTTCCCTGTCCAAGGTAAGAGAAACCAAGAAAGTTACCAGAATGGTAACTAGAATTGGTGACGAAGGATCAGTATATACGGCAACTATAACAACACCAGATGCATTGAGAGTCTGAGTGCGTCCAGACAAATTGAAATTTACAAGTAAGATGAAGAAACCGAGCCATCAAGTGAGTTTCAAAGCAATGACTAGAGAGAGACAATTTTTTGGATCAATTACATGATCCAATGGTAAGAACAAGGTTAGAAGTCCACTTGTTGCCTCCTTTTGGTAACATTTTCATGAATGTGGTATCACAAATTTATCATTTGTTATAACTCATATGATTCCTGAATAAAAGGTTCTCAACAACGAGACCGTATTTATTTTATGATATTCTTGTTTTATGAAGCATTTTATTTCATGATATTTATGGTTAACGTGTGCAGCCATAGCGCGAAAACTGTCATAGTTTAGTAGAGCTATTTAACTCCAACTATAGGTGCGCACACATGATTTTCTTTTCGTCAACATATGGTATGGAATGAACAGAAATGTGCGGCTGCGAAGTTGTTCAAAGTACACAGACATGTTGTAAAAGGTAAATACATAGATAGACACTTTAACTTGGCCTCCGCTGCCAATTGAACACCCCAACTTTTATTATGACCATCTAGACACTTCAACTCGACAAAGTGCATCACTGCACTTGTGTCGATCAGCAGTGTGCTGGCACTGTCCATCATTGTCTGTGAAAAAAGACACCCCCGTACTAGATAGCATAATACATGTAGGATGCAAGTTTGACACGTAGGACGCATGTGTTTACTTGTTCAACTTTATACAAGTTTAAGTGTTTACTTGTGCATAGCCAGAGCTAGGAAGGCATACATGCCAACTGAAATCAAGTTAAAGGGCTCGTTTTATGTATTATGTCATAATATTAGGTCAAAATTTTGAAGCATGTGCAATCTGAATGTGGGTACAACATAATAGGATTTTGACTTTAAAATCATTTCTGGTACTGCATCGATAATCATATTCAGATACATAATTAGCTCCCGATAAATCTAATGAAGATACATAATTAGTTGAAATTTTTGTAATTACTTTATAAAGAAGGAGATTTGTGTAAATATGATAAGTTAAGTTTTATATTTATGTTATTTTTCGTTAAAATAACATAAACATACATCTTAACTTACCATATTTGCACAAATATTCACCCTTATAAAGTAATTATGAAAATCTCAGTTAATTATGTATCTTTATTTGATGTATTAGGGAGCTAATTATGTATCTTTAAGATTCAAAATCGAAAAAAAAATATCAAAAGCTAATTATGTATCTTTTATAAGGAAAAAATATGTATCTCCATATTTTCTAGTTTAATATATATATCATACATGATATGTATCTTCATATTTTCTAGTTTAATACGATTGTTACGGAGACTTAAAATATGTATCACAAAAATGAGATTTCTAAAATTTGTTAAAATGGGTAAGTAAAATAAAATATTTATTTTGGATATTATAGCTAAGAAAAGAAGTCCCACATCCTTAATTAGTTTGGAGAAAAAAAGAATTATATTCTGTTCATACTTGCACACAAACTTCACTTAGATGGGATATATTTTATTTTATCCTTTATATGAATAAGAATTTTATTATTTTAGTACAAATGATGTTATAAAATAGTTTTAGGATTAAATAATACATTATATTAAATATGAAATAAAGTTAATTCCTAACTTTAGCTCAAAATTATTTTTCTTATCCATGGTACCAAACAATAGAGTTTGAGCAAAGATTATATATGTTAGGTACATTTTTAATTGTGTAATTATATTATATCGCGATATAATTTGAGTTTTTAATAAATTGATCATACTCCTTTAACAATAATATGCCAATTACCTAGCAAATGATTAAGAAGTAACAAATTTTCTTGTACAAATACTGTCAAGGGATGTGGTGGACAGATTAGATCCCTCCGCAACTTCACCTTGATCACCGGTCTCGAGTTCAACCTTTGGAATGAAGAAATTCCTAATAGAGACTTTCGATCAATCAGTCGAGATGATTAACTTAGACGTTAATGATACTTTTAGAGAAAAGCATCTAGTACCCCTTGAACTAAGATCAAATTTGTTACGACGTACTCCAACTTCACGGAGATCCTATTACCCCTTAAACTAAATTTTAGCATATTTTTGTCGGCCTTTTTAGCTAACGTGACACCTTTAATGTAGATCCCATTTTATGCAATAAAGGTGTCACATCAACATAAAAAGGTGATAAAAATACAATAAAATTGAGTTTGTTTGGGGGGAGGGGTACTAAAACCCTATTAAATTGAAATGTGTCGTAGTAACTTTTATCATAGTTTTGGGTTATTGTTTAATTTCATACTCAATTTCATAGATAGACACACAATTCCACATAAAATCATATGGAGAAACTCTTTTTCACCCCCTTCCTATTTTAATTACAATAAATTGTTTTGTTTTTTATTTATTTTACAATAAGCTTATTATTATTATTATTATCATTTTTTTAGTACTTTACTAAAAAATCTTACCTCTTTCCTCCTAGTACAAGGGAACTGTACCCAATAAAATATAGTTCCAACTAGCTAGTACACATGCATACTATATATTATTTTAATAGATACTCTTTTCTTCCTCCAATGTAGATATTCATATATTAATTAATTTGATGTCAAACATGTGCACATTGGAGTAAATGAGATAACAACTCTGTTGGGAGCATTGTCATCTTAATGGACCTTGTAACGCATGATTCGAATTAGTCGGGACTCTAATATGAACACCAAACACCGGATGGGAAACCAAAAAAAATGAGATAACAAGTGTTGGTGTCAAATGGTCGAATTTAAACTAGTCAAAATAAGTGAGTCAATAAGTAAGCGGATCAATATAAATATTAATATGTCAAATAGAAAATTAAGAGTTCAAAAATATTTTGATAAGATTTTTAATGGATTAATTGGATTATATATTTGAATAATTTTTAACTAAGTTGAACTGCGCAGATTAAAATAAATTGAGCCAATTAATAAGTAATTCAAGCTCAAACGAATAGGACCAATTATTTTTTATGAGCTAATTCTTTTACTCATTTTTTATTAGCTAATTTTGTTTTTAGGAAAAGAATTTGGCAAGCATTGGAGCTCCGACTATGGATAGCTTTGCGAATTTGCTTCAAGCCTTTGGCACCGAATGTAAGTTTTTATAGCCCACATAATTAATTTATTTTTGGTTTACTAATAATTGAATAAGTTAAATCCTAAATCTGTATGGGAAAGTTACCTAGTAGTATTAAAACTACTGACTACTCTGTTATTGGGATATTACTGATTGTTAGTGGGATAATTACTGTTAGTAGGATAATTTTTGTATCCACAAATCACGTTGATGGAACGTAAAAACATAATTGTTTATTCTCTGTGGGTCCTCTCTCTGCCAAAAGAAGAATAAGTTTCATCAAATATTATTTTGAAATGTAAGGTAAAGAGAGAGAAACATAAAGTCAAGTGTGCTTCCGCTAATCTCTGCCAACAAGAAAAACAAAGGAGAATTCAGGTAAGTGATTTTTACTGATTTACTGTTATTATGTGTATGTGAAAATCATTAAGTTCTACGTTCCTGAATAATTAATATGATAATATATATAAGATTGATTAAGTTATATAATCTGTTTAAATCCTTACATGTGGTATCCGAGCCAGGTTTTCGGAACTAGTGATTTTCCATTAAAATTAATGTTTCTCTAAATCTTGTGAATTTTAATTATGTTTGTTTGAAATTTCACGAATAACGAAATTTGATGGATACCCATTAGTCAAGGTATAAAAGAAGGATAAATTACATAAAACAACACCTTAAGTATCCTATGTTACTTAAAATCTCATCCCACTAAACTAATTACAAAAATCCCTTCTAAATCTCTACATAAGTTTTCTATCTGATACATAACACACAACTCCTATTTTTTCTCCCTAAATCACATTGACATTGTTGCAGATTAAGGAAAATTCTGTTTTCCTCAGAAAATATGGCTATTAAATCATTAATCATTGGGTAAGTAAAAAAAGTTAGCAATAAATTCATCTGCAATTAACTCTCATTGACAAAATTTCAAAAATAAGCAAAAAAAAAAAGTCGTTGTATCTGTGTTATGGCCATTGGCCGTCGGAAAAATTTCACAAACAACCTTCATTAACGTTCTTCTTCATAAGTCTATTGTTGATGTTGCAAAGAGAAAATAAAAAGTTGTGAAAAGAGACCCAAAAAAAATCGTAGTATGTGTGTTACGGCCATTGGCCACCAGAAAATTTTTACAAACAACCTCCATTAACGCTCTTATTCATAAGTATGTTGTTGATGTTGCAAAGAGAAAAATAAGTTGCAAAAAGAGACTCATTACCAAAGGTATGATTTTTATGTGTATAAATTTTGTCCATAGATATTCTATTTATGTATCATAATGTACAATGAAACAAACGAAACTGTAAGCATTGCCATTTTAAAAAAAAATGGCCCATAATTGAAAAAGTGGACATGTTGTAGTCAGTCGGCTAAAGTAATTTTCCTTTTTAGCCATTTGGCCCAATTGGGCACATGCAGTCTCTATACTCAATTGATACACTTTTATACCACATTGATACACTTTATACTATATTGATACAGTTTTTTTAAAAATAAAAAGAAGAAGAAATTCTATGTAAGCACATGCAGTCCCTATACCCGATTGATTCTCTTTTATACCACATTAATATACTTTTATACTACATTGATACACTTGCAGTGTCCATATATTCAATTGATACTCTCTTATACTAGATTGATACCTTTTTTTAGAACGCATGTAGAAACTATATAGAGTCATATAAAATGTGTATCTAAATAATAATTGTAATTAAAAATTGTATAGAATGTGTATATCTATTTTCTTTTTGATGTTTGACTTGTTTTATTTATAGTTCCTCTTTTGGCCTTGCAATAATGTTGGGGGTTGGTTTTTGGATTTGAGGAATTGCAGTTGAACTATTGAAGAAAGTTGGAATTAGGTTTTCCATTTTGAGTCTGAGTTGCATTATCTGCTCCTCAAAATCCTATGTATTTGTTTAGGTCAAATAAAGTTTCTTATAGTAAAACTTTCACATGGCTTTTTTGACAGTCAATGTCATCATTCCATAGATATACATAATGCATGTTTCAATGTATAACAGTTGTGGTTATGCTAATTTCAAAAAAGGAATAGATTTTAAAAAAAAATAAAAAAGCTGCAAAATAAGAGTATAAAATAGTGAAAAAACACAAAAGAGCAGTGATTTTTTTATAATAGAATGAAACATCAAATTTTAAAAACAAAAATAGAATATAAAAAAAACAGCAAAATTAAAAAAATAAAATGAACTAGTGTTTTAAAATAAAATGGGAAAAAAGGAGAAGTAAATAGCATGCAAAATCCACACTTTTGCTTTGCAAAAGGAGAAGTTGAATTGTGATGCTTAATGGCTATTTACTGTATTTTTAAATTTAGATGCTAATTTTGTGGAATTATTTTAGTTTAGGTGTTATTTTTGTTCTTTTTCCTATTAATTCTGATACATAGATATTTTTTTGACAGAGATATTACATCCATGCTGATACATAAAACTATTTCAGACAGAGGTAATCAATGATTTCTGATATATTCAATATATATTTCTTATTATGATACATAAATATAAAGAAATTAAGTCTTAAATTCATTTTTTGATATATATATATATATATATATATTATGATATGGGATTCGGCTGATACGTCAGATTCTTATAGTATGTTCAATTTTTTTTCTGAATACAGGGAATGAGATATGTTATGATGAACAGGGAATGAACGATTGGAGAAGAAATTAGTTTTGAAAGATTATGATTAATGAAGATTGATTTGATTATTCAAAATTTCAAATAATGAAGTTGTTGCGGATTTTATGTAATTAAACGGAAAAAATCTTAAATTAAGTGTGTTAATTCCTCAATTGTAGGCACTTTTACCATTTTTCCTTTTTTATCTCCAACTAATTGGTTAGTAATGTATCATACGCTTATGTATCGGGAGGTTAAATAATGTATCATATCCAGGATATCATGTAATTAATATAAAAGTTGGAAGAGAGAATAATTAGATAGCAAAGTATTGTGATTTATGTTGTTTATCCATAAAAGAAATTTTAAAATAGCATCGTTTCTTTTGTTCAAGTACAATTCAGAAAGGGTAAAAGTTTGTCAATGAAAAGGAGGAATTCCTATATGTTCATAATTTTGTAATTTCAGACTGATGCACTGTTACGTAGAAATTGATGGGTCCCATAACATACTGAGAGATTTGTTCATAGAAATACACTATTACGTACTAGTAGTAATTCTTATGTTGAAAGGATTTCTTAAAATAATAATAACAAAAAATAATGGAATTTACTGAAGTTGGATTTTGAACGGCTAATTAATATTATGCAAACATTCAGATAGTATCCTCTGCCGTTAACATTTTGTGGTCATAATAATTTGACGGCTAATGCTTAAACATTGCATTTAAATTTCGTCTTAGCAAGTAGAAATTTCAATTAGTGTTGTTGACCTATTATTAATAATAATATTAATGTTTGTTGTTATTGTTATTAGTGTTGTTGGCTTAATGAATCATTGAAATTTAGTACTGTTAATGTTAATAATAATCACATTTGTTTCGTAATGTGATTTGAAAAATTAGATTCATTAATTACCAAAGTGGTCGAATCTTTATGAAATTAATTCCAAGATAAAGATTAAATCTAAAATTCAATTACACATTATTTTTTATGCTTATAATTGATCTGACATTTATGGGTAAATTGAAGTTTTGATTATAAGACATTTATGAATCACCCAAAGGTTGATTATTTGTTCTTATAACCAATAAACATTAAAGAGATAATTTAGATGCACCATTAATTTTATTTATTTATTCAAAGATAATAAATATTATTAATTGAGGCATTAAATATTATCAATTTATGGTAAATATACTTTTAAGCATCATTATGTTTAAAGTTATATTTTGATTTTTTGCCCAAAAAAGAACATCAATATACATTTAAGAAAGTAAATTATTTCTGAATTTGATAATGTGTTTAAACTCGTAACTCAAAGTATTAACAAATGGGCATGTTCTACTTGCAGCACTTGCCCTTCATTCACACTCTGTCTCTATTATGATTTTTAACGGACTTAACTTTTCAGATTGATGCGAACAGATCAGATTTCATCTTGGGGTTTTAGATCTTGAAGTAGCACTTTACACTGAGAAGCCAACTGCTATTACTGAAGCTAGTAGTGATGAAGAAAAGTCTTATTATAAACACTGAGATCGGTCTAACAGATTAGGCCTAATGTTCAAATGAATGAACATTGCGGGCAACATTAAGACTACTCTTCCCAAAATTGAAAATGCAAAAGAACTTCTGAAACTTGTGGACGAATCTTCCCAAACTGCTGATAAGTCTCTTGCTGGGACACTAATGGGTACTTTGACCACCATGAAGTTTGATGGTTCACGTACTATGCATGAGCATGTCATTGAAATGACAAACATAGCAGCAAGATTTAAGTCTTTGGGAATGGAAGTGGAACAAAATTTCCTTATGCAATTCATCATCAACTCGTTACCGTCTGAGTATGGTTCTTTCCAAATAAACTACAACATCATGAAAGGAATATGGAACGTGCTTGAATTGCATAGTATGTTAGTTCAAGAGGAAACGAAGCTGAAAAATCAAGGAACCTACTCCATTAACTTTGTAAATAATCAAGGAGCTGAAAAGAAAGAAAGAAGCATGGCAAGGGACAACAGAAGCAACTTAATGTTAATAAGTCCTCATCTCAAGTACGTAAGAAAGGAAACAGGAATGGTAAGTTTCATTTTTATGGAAAAACTGGACACTTTCAGAAAGATTTGCCTGAAACGTAACGCATGGTTTAAGAAGAAAGGTAAGCCTAGTGCTTTTATATCTCTCGAATCAAATTTAACTGAAGTTCCTTATAATACTTGGTGGATTGACTCTGGTTGTATTGTTCATGTTTCTAATACTATACAGGGATTTCTTACAATCCAAACCATAAACAAGAATGAAAGATATGTTTACATGGGGAATAGAGTGAAGGCTCCAGTTGAAGTTGTCGGGACTTATCATCTAATTCTTGATACTGAGCGTCACTTAGATTTAGTTGAAACTTTTTATATTCCTTCTCCTTTGAGAAATTTAGTTTCTTTGTCTAAGTTAGATAAGACTGGATATTCCTTTAATTTCGGTAATGGATGTTTTAGTTTGTTTAGACATAATTATCTCATTGGTACTAGTATTCTTTATGATAATTTATACAAATTGAATCTTGATAACCAGTTTGCCAAAACACTCTTAACTCTACATCATAATGTTGGAACCAAACAAAGTTTGGTGAATGAACAATCTGCTTACTTGTGGCATAAACGTTTAGGTCGTATATCTAAAGAAAGGCTGGAAAGATTTGTTAAGAATGAATTTCTTTTAGATTTAGATTTTACTGACCTTAACATTTGTGTAGATTATATTAAAGGAAAATAGACAAGATATCCAAAGAAAGAAGCCATGAGAAGCACACAACTTCTTAAAATTATACAACTGATATATGTGGTCCTTTTGATATCACATCTTTCAATAAAGAAAAATATTTTATAACTTTTAATGATGACTTTTCACGTTATGGATATATCAATTTTTTACATAAAAAATCTCAAGCGATTAATGTCTTAGAGGTATTTATTACTGAGGTTAAAAGACAATTAGATAGAAAGGTGAAAATAATCAGGTCTGATAGATGTGGTGAATATTATGAAAGATATGATGAAACTGGACAACACCTAGGTCCATTTGCTAAATTCCTCACAAAAAGTGGCATATGTCCTCAATACACAATGCCTAACACACCACAACAAAATGGTATGACAGAAAGGTGTAATCGTACATTAATGGATATGGCTAGGAGTATGTTAAGTAATTCATCTTTACCTCCTTCGTTATGGATGTATGTTGTAAGGACTACCATTTACTTGCTAAATAGGGTTCCTAGTAAAGTAGTTCCAAAGACACCTTTTGAATTGTGGACTGGTAGGAAACCTAGTTTGGGGCACCTGCATGTTTTGGGTTTCCCGACAGAAGTTACAGTATACAATCCATAAGAAAAAAAATGGATTCAAGAACAATTAGTAGTTTTTTCATTGGTTATCCAGAAAAATCAAAGGGATATTGTAACACCCCGATTTTTCTGAACCGAAATGCTACATGGTGCTTATGATCCCAAGGGACCACAAGCTAACCCATGACTGATATCTGTTCCTGTACACTGCATAATATACTTGTAGAATGCGGAAAATATGAACAATAGGCCATAAGGTTCAACTGAATAGAATATCTGATAAATAATAACATCTATATAGGGTAACAAATACCCAAAACAACTAAAAGTTGAATCTAAAATTTGAACTAAATCTGAAAGCCTCTAAATACTGTCTGAAATAAGGAGTTGAAGGAACATGTCTCTAACTAACTCCTTCTAGCAAAACTGAACTAAAATAATGAATGAAATAAAATAATATCGTCCTCGGATGGATGAGGACTCACTGTCACTATGCGTACTGGGATTCTACTGCTACTGTTAATCTGGAACTCGTGACTCTGAACCTATGGTGTAACATAAAATAAAGTACCATAGCTTCAGTACAACTGAAAGTACTGAGTATACGAGTGGGGTAGGCTAAATGCAAAAAGGTTTGCTTGCATGAGCAATGCTAACTGACTGACTAATATGAACGTGAGAGTGCAAGCATGCATACATAGTAACTAAAATCGTGAATACATGATATCTGGATCTGTATGCTAATACATGGTTTACTATTATCAAACATGACTAATACTGAAATTTTGATAACATGGATGACTGTGTCTGACAGTCCTGAATCAGATGGAACTACCTGAGTTCCGTACTGTGACTGAATTGACTGTAACTGACAGTCCTGGTATACTAAAATCTAAAAAACAATCTGAGTTCTTTTACTAAGACTGGGACTGAAACTGTGGGAGATAGTTGCTTAACTGACATGTCCCAATTGTTTTGCGAAAATTTTGACTTTTAAAAGAGAGTCGACACTTAATTTTGGAAAGGAATTAAGAAACCTTTAGAGAGTTACTTAAAATGATTTAAAACAGGAAAATCATTTTAAGTTAGAGATTCTAAATAAGCGGTTCCTATTAACATTTTAGGAAGGTGTTAGGCACCTAAAACATCCGCTAACTTGCGGTTATCCGGACTGTTTAAAATCGTCTTTTGGTTAACTTCGAAAAGATTAATTTTCTCAAAAAAGTGATTGATTCTTTGGAAAGAAAGCGATTTTGAAAATATTTTGGTGTTTATGCAAAACTAGTTTTTTAGAGACTTAACTAAGGATTTAACTAGGTTCGCAAAGCACATAAGCAAAACAAACATAAAGAAGGGAGGAAGTAAGGGATTTAGGCCATTGGCCCAAACCAACAAAACCTGTCCTGTCTAATTGGGCCTTCGACCCATTTCACCTGTCCTAATCTAGTTTTTGAGCGTTTGGCTCGAATCTTGCCTCCATCTGTGTTAAATACAACTTTGGCTTCATGGCCCGAATGAATGAATGAATAAAATAAATAAACCAATAAAATAAATAAAGACAATAATAATTAAATGGAATGAAATAATAAATGAGACTTTTGCATCTCTTAGCCGCTTCAAATGTGGGTCTTTAACCCGTGTTTTCTTTTTCTATCTTCTAACATCCATACGCCTCATGATCGGCTTTTGGACTTGGTCTCGGGGTTGACTCGAAAGATGGCCCATCACAAAATGGGATGTGAAAAATCCGTTTGGATTCCAACGAATTTTTTATGCAAAATAAGAAAAATAAAGCATATTAATGTACTACCAATGAGAGGAATTAAAAAAAAATTGAATTAACACATTAACGAACCTAGAGAGAAGTTTACTAAAGTCAGTTGGCACATGACCAACCAAAAATGAAGAAAGAAGTAAAGGGAGTTGATACATAATCAAATTAAAGAAATCAACATAACACGGATCTTTAATAATTAAAAGATTATTAAAGAGCAATGAGACATGCTTATAAGGGCAAAATGTTAATATGGGAAACTAGCAATAGCAATGCAATAAAAAAGGTCAGAAAATAAGTATAATTCATTAGATTCATATTTCATTTCATATTGGTGTGTAAAGATACCAAAATGCACCTTTTCCCTTTGCATATCCCCTGGAAACATCATGTCTTATATAAATTATTTACTAACACCACAAAACATAAGTCAGGTGTAAGTTTGTAAAAGGTACGAAGATTGCTATAAATGGATTTTTATATTTGGCTTTCGTGGGTTTATACACTCACTGGTAAGAGATAGCAACAGAAAATGAAGTGTTCAATCACGCACTCTAACCCAAGGACAAACATACAACAATTTGAACGGAAGAGATACATATAGTGACATTTATCAATCAAGACCAATAAATCATACTCCAGTGATCCCTTTCAAATAGGTAAAGCCATAGATTACTTAAGGCAAGTATTGTTTGACAAACGAACAAGACAAGCAAGGGCGGGAAGGTATTGAGAATCCTAAATGTTCCAAAAGAGGAAAGAAATAAAAATAAAAGAACTTTTGCAGTAAGCTTTTAAAGATGGAAGTAGACCATTGTAATAGTCTACTCCACCTCTCAACCTCACTTACAGAAGTAAGAGATCGCGACTTCATCCCTTCTTTCTTGATGCTTTTATCCAAGAAAAATCCCAGGGAATCCTTAGTTCAAGCATAGATTACATGTATAATGTAATGGCAATAAAAGTGAGATGTTTCTCAAAAAAAAAAAAACCCACTCAAGTATCAATAAATCAACAAAAAAAACTATATCGAATTTACCTTCTAGTTAGAACACATACTAAACTCAACTATAAAGAATAAAGAAACTAAAATTTCCAATCTTGGATACGGAAGGGCACAACTAACAAACTATAAGGAAAGTGGCAGGGTACATCATTCTAATCCTCTTCTTCATTCCGACGAACTCAAAAGTGAGTTCAGTAAATTTTTATTAGTCGAGATAATCATCAACGGATCCTAGAATTTTCTGATTTATATTTGGACATATCTCATTATTCTCTTTGGGATTTGAGAGGCCAAACAGACTTTCAGAGTAGTCCTGCTGCTGGTGATGTTACCGGCTAAACAGAAAATAATGATTTAAGGCTACATCAAAACAACAACAACAAGCGAGATGGCATACATGATTCTAATCCTCTTCCTCATTCCAACAGATTCAAATGAAACGGTCATTGTGGGATCCTAGGATTTTCTGGCAACCTTCATTATTGGACTCATTTTGGTTATTCTCTTTGACATTTGGAAAGCCAAAGGAACTCATAAAGAAGACCTATTAGCGATTTTACTAGCTAAACAGAAAATGACTCAAATAAAATGACATTCAGCCATCCAGCTAAGTGAAAATTAAAACGGGAATCACCATGGAAATCAATGAACAAAATTCGTAAACAATATGTGATACAAAAATAGTAAATTGGAAGGTAATCGGCGATATGTATGTACGCTGCTTCATGATATAAAAATGATGGCTAATTAACACAATCAACACGAAACAAGGAGCTTATTCAAGGTATTCAACGATATGTATATACACTGCTTCGTAAAAGAATGGCTAATCAACACAATCAACACGAGACAGCGAGCTTATTCCAGGCAGCCAAATTAAATGTTGGCTGCTCTCCTTTTGTCAACAACTGCTGCTCATATTTCAACAATTGTGGATGATGAAGACATTTGTGACTCTGTGTTTTCAACATCAGTGGCTGCATTCATACATGAAGGCAAGACTTTTGAGGTCCATATTTGGCTATAAAAGCCAATGTTACTTCATTTGCAAAGACACCTCCACAACATTTCAATAGCCAATCTCTCCTTTATATTTTCTTCTTTCTCTACTTCTTGGTTGAGTATTTCTATACTCAGAGAATTTGTAAGGGGCTATTTTGTCTTGTTAGTCCCGAGAAAATATTTTGTACTCTCGTCAATATTAGTAAAATTTTTGGCTCTCTCGCCGGTGGTTTTTTACCTCTATTTAAAGAGGGTTTTTCCACCTAAAACCTTGGTGTCAATTTTACTGTTTTTATTAATTTCTCGGAATCTTTGGTTGAATTTATCATGTTTCCACACTCTGTAGCCCTACAAATTGGTATCAAAGCCACGATAATTCAACCGGGATTTTTTTATTAAAAATGTCGACGAAGTTCGATATTGAGAAATTTGATGGTAAAATTAGTTTTGCTATCTGGCGAGTCAAGATGCTGGCTGTTCTTACCCAGAATGGCCTAAAAAAGGTTCTGTCCGGCAAATCGGCGAAGC
Organism: Capsicum baccatum var. pendulum; assembly: GCA_030864225.1. Lineage (NCBI taxonomy): Eukaryota > Viridiplantae > Streptophyta > Magnoliopsida > Solanales > Solanaceae > Capsicum > Capsicum baccatum. The sequence goes on from CM061550.1 coordinate 272,570,842, forward strand.
CAGCCACTACAACGGAGGAGCAGTGGGAAGAGACGAATGAAAAAGCGTTATCCACAATCCAATTATGCTTGTCCCGTGAGGTGCTACGCGAAGTCATCAATGAGAAAACTGCAGCCGGCATATGGAGTAAATTGGAGTCTCTGTACATGACCAAAAGTCTTGCAAATAAACTCCGGTTAAAGGAGCGACTTTTCACACTCCGTATGTCTGAAGGTACACCCATCCAATCTCATCTTGGTGAATTTAATTCCATCATAATTGATTTGGAAAATCTGGATGTCAAAATTGATGATGAGCATAAAGTCGTACTACTTATTGTTTCTTTGCCACCCTCATATAGACATTTCAAAGAAATTATGCTATATGGTAATAATGTTACCTTGAGCTTTGATGATGTCAAGTCTAACCTACTGTCCAAAGAAAAATTTGATACCCAAATTCATTCTGAAAGTTCGGGTGAGGGACTAGTAGTTAGAGGGAGAAACCACGAAGTAGGTGCTAGCGGTAAAAACCAATCCAAATCCAAAGGTAAAAACTCTAAGTATTGCCATTATTGTAAGAAAAGAAATCATGAAATCTCTGAGTGCTACAAATTGAAAAATAAGCAAAATAGAGAAGATAAGGGTAAGCAACCCGAAAAATCTGCCGAAGCTAGTTTTTTAGAAACCGAATCTGATGGAGAGTGTTTTATTGCTTCTGGTACTGAACAAAGGTCAAAAAATGAGTGGGTTCTTGATTCTGGTTGTACATTTCATATGTCTCCTAATAGAGACTGGTTTACCACCTATGAATCTTTTAATGGTGGTCTTGTCTTAATGGGCAACGATGCTCAATGCAAAGTTGTCGGCAAAGGCACAATCAAAATCAAGACACATGATGGAGTCATTAGAACTTTGACCAGTATCAGACATGTCCCTGATTTGAAACGGAATCTCATTTCCCTAGGCACTCTTGAATCTCAAGGGTGTAGATACTCAGCTGAAGGTGGAGTTTTAAAAGTGTCCAAAGGAGCTCTTGTGTTACTAAAGGCAATTCGATCTGCTAGTTTGTATTTGCTTCAGGGTTCAACTGTTATAGGTTCTGCAGCCGTCACCTCATCCAACAAAGACAACACGAAGTTGTGGAATTTGAGGTTGGGCCACATGAGTGAGAAGGGAATCCAAATTCTCAAAAAGAAAGGCTATCTTGGCAACCATTGTACCGGTAAGGTCGATTTCTGCGAGCATTGCATTTTTGGTAAGCAGAGAAAGGTTAGCTTTTCAAAGGCCATTCACAGGACCAAAGGTACTTTGGACTACATCCATTTAGATCTTTGGGGTCCATCGAGAGTTCCATCCAGAGGTAAATGTCATTATATGCTGACATTTATTGATGATTTTTCACGTAAACTCTGGGTATATTTTCTCAAGCAAAAGAATGAAGCTTTTTCCACCTTTAAAGAGTGGAAATTATTAATTGAGAACCAGACTGGCAAGAAGATCAAGAGGCTGAGGACAGACAATGGCCTCAAATTTTGTTCTAATGAGTTTAATGATTTCTGCAAGAAAGAAGGTATTGCCAGACATTTCACCGTTCCAAGAACTCCACAACAAAACAGAGTTGCTAAAAGGATGAACAGAACTATCTTGGAGAAAGTTCGTTGTATGCTCTCCCATTCTACTCTGGGGAAAGAATTTTGGGCAGAAGCAGCTTCAACATCATGCTACTTGATAAACCGCTCACCAAATCGATCACTCGACTGCAAAATTCTAGAAGAAGTTTGGTCAGGTAACCCTGTTGATTATTCTAATTTTAGAATATTTGGTTGCACTGCTTATTCTCATGTGAACGAGGGAAAATTGGAACCTCGTGCTAAGAAATGCATTTTCTTAGGTTATGGCCTAGGGGTTAAAGGCTATTGTTTGTATGACCCTGAATCTCGCAAAATATTTCATAGTCGGAATGTAAACTTCAATGAAAATGGTATGCTATCTTCTGGAAAAGATACTGTTGTTCCCTCCACTGATACAGGTGATCAGGAGGATGTTCGAGAGAAGGTGGAGTTTGAGACTGAAGCTCCCATTTTGGAAGCAAATATCCCTAATTCTTTCACCACTCAAGAAGATGAAGTCACTGCTGAACAAATGAGTCCACGACAACATCCACCTCAACGTCGAGGTTTACCACAACCATGGTCTATGGCTCAAGAACTTCCACAACAAAGGCCAAGAAAACCGACTCAAAGACTGATCACAGAATCTGCCAACATTGCTTATGCATTGACTGTTGCACAAGACATGGGTGAAGATAGTGAACCCAAGAATTATTCTGAAGCTATCTCTGGTGATGACTCAGCAAAGTGGACTGCTGCTATGCAAGAAGAAGTCGAGAGTCTTCTCAAAAATAAAACATGGGATTTGGTGATGTTACCGGAAGGCAAGCGAGTCATTAGTTGCAAATGGATTTTTAAAAGAAAAGAAGGCATCCCCGGTGTTGAAAATGCAAGGTACAAAGCAAGATTCGTAGTAAGAGGTTTTGATCAACAGGAAGGTATTGACTTTAACGAAGTATTTTCTCCCGTTGTTCGTCATTCTTCAATTCGTGTATTACTTGCTCTAGTTGCCTTGTATGATTTGGAGCTAGAACAGTTAGATGTGAAAACTTCTTTTCTTCATAGTAACCTTGAGGAAGAAATTTATATCCAGCAGCCAGAGGGGTTCGTTGTTCCTGGAAAGGAGAACCATGTATGTCGTCTGAAAAAATCTCTTTATGGTTTGAAGCAATCATCAAGACAATGGTATAAAAGGTTTGATTCCTTCATGACTGGACATGGCTATTCTAGAAGTAGTTATGATAACTGCGTCTATCTTCAAAAAATATCTGATGGATCACTAGTATACTTGCTGTTATATATTGATGATATGTTAATTACTGCAAGAGATAAAACTCTTGTTGACAAGTTAAAGGTGCAGCTCAACAGTGAATTTGATATGAAAGATCTAGGTCCTGCCAAGAAGATTCTTGGAATGGAGATTAACAGAGATCGTCAAGCTGGAAAACTTTTTCTATCACAGAAAAGGTATGTAATGAAGATGCTTGACAGATTTGGAATGCGAGATTGCAAAGCTGTTAATACTCCACTTGCTGTCCACTTCAAGGTGTCATCAGATCAGTGTCCACAATCAGAAGAGGAACAAAGGCGCATGTCACATGTCCCGTATTCTAACGCAGTCGGAAGCCTTATGTACGCTATGGTATGTACTAGGCCTGACTTGGCTTATGCGGTTAGTGTTGTTAGCAGATTCATGCACAACCCAGGAAAACAGCATTGGGAATCTGTCAAATGGATCCTTCGTTACTTGAAGGGTTCTCCTGATATTGGTTTGGTATTTGATAGACAAAAGTCTGATCCAGGAGGCGTAGTTGGTTATGTTGACGTCGACTACGGTGGTGATTTAGATTGGAGAAGATCACTTTCAGCCTATATCTTTACACTCTGCGGCTCTGCTATCAGTTGGTATTCATCACTTCAATCCATTGCGGCTTTATCCACCACTGAAGCAGAATATATTGCTGCTACTGAAGGAGTGAAAGAGGCTATCTGGCTCCGAGGCTTGGTTGCTGAACTTGGTTTACAACAACACATTCTTGTTATGTTCTGCGACAGTCAGAGTGCTGTCCACTTGGCCAGGAATAGCAAGCATCACTCAAAGACCAAGCATATTGATATTAAACGCCACTTTATCCGAGATATTGTTGATGCAGGAGAAATTACTGTGGAAAAAATCCATACAACTGAAAATCCTGCAGATATGTTAACCAAACCACTTCCAGCCGCTAAGTTCGATCATTGCTTGGACTTAGCTGGTATTATTCATTGTTAATAGGATTTCATGGCGAGAGAGTATTTCTGGTCAAAAGGAGATCAAGGTGAAGATTTGTTGGCTGCTCTCCTTTTGTCAACAACTGCTGCTCATATTTCAACAATTGTGGATGATGAAGATATTTTTAACTCTGTGTTTTCAACATGAGTGGCTGCATTCATACATGAAGGCAAGACTTTTGAGGTCCAGATTTGGCTATAAAAGCCAATGCTACTTCATTTGCAAAGACACCTCCACAACATTTCAATAGCCAATCTCTCCTTTATATTTTCTGAGTATTTCTATACTCGTAGAGAATTTGTAAGGGGCTATTTTGTCTTGTTAGTCCCGAGAAAATATTTTGTACTCTCATCAATATTAGTAAAATTTTTGGCTCTCTCGCCGGTGGTTTTTTACCTCTATTTAAAGAGGGTTTTTCCACCTAAAACCTTGGTGTCAATTTTACTGGTTTTATTAATTTCTCGGAATCTTTGGTTGAATTTATCACGCTTCCACACTCTGTAGCCCTACATTAAAGACTACAACATAACACTGATTCAACAAAATAGCATAACCACAACGATCACAAACAAGTCCTAAGGCCATTAACGACTTTTACATCAACAAACTCCAGCATACAGAATGATCTCAAATTACTTAGTACTACAGAATAGTAAGATGAAGCAGAAGCAATCGAACGCTTAAAGGAATGGGATGTTACCTGTTCGGGAGCAGCAAAACAGGACTCGAGGCTTCAACGGAATTTCAACTGCCAACAGAAGACCTCACCGTGATTCCAAAAAACATGAAAGACTCTGAATAATCGCCAACCTTCCTTAGACACAAGAACTTTCACTGAAAGCAGTCTCTTTTTGTTTTTTCAGAATTTCCCCCTTTTTCGAACCCAAAATTTCTCTAACCCCCCTTAGAAACAAGCAAATTTTCTTCTCTTCTCAAACTTACAAAACTTTTTGACCCCCATAATTTTCATCCCGAATTTCCCTAACCCAAAAATCTTTCACCCCCCAAAACAGAGAACCAATTTATATAGAAAGTTGAATTAGGGGTATTTTTGGAAGCTCGCCAAAAATGGAATCCCTTCCAGATAAGGAATTCCCTCCCCAAAACGTCCCTAAATCCATTGTTAATTTCAAAAGCTGACCAATAGAAAATGGAGGAAGGAGAATCATATCCCCGAGCTAATGAAAATTCTCCATCTATGTATGAATTTGTACTATGGTACCCGAGATTCACGGGATTTGAACATTGGGGTGAGCCATCTCACCTATTTCTAGAATTTTTTGTTGAATTTCTGTAACAAACACACGCCATCTAGGCGGGTCGAAGTCAAGTCGACTTTGGAAAGTTGGTTTTCGCCAAATTTTGGGTTGAGGATGATGGGTTGGGTCGATGTGGATGGATTTTTGTCAAGTGGGTCAGTGGGTTTGAATGTTGTTTCACTGAAGCTGGGAATTGTTGTTGTCCGTTGTATTCTTGTTCTTGGATGGTTGTACGCGTAGTTTTTTGAAGAAAAGGGGAGAAAGATTATTACGCGTAGGTTCTTGAAGAAAAAGGGAGAAAGATTATGGGACTGGGCTGGGTCGGAGGGATTTTGGGCCTGGGTTGGAGGGATTTTGGGCCTGGGTTATTGGATTAATTAGTGAAGGGAATGGGCTGATTTTTGGCTTTGATTAGGTTATGGGAATTGGGGATTTGGCTAATTCATTTAAGTTTTGGCCAAATTAAAAATCAATTGGCCAATTGCATCGTAATTGGGGCCAACTTGATTTCAATTATGGTCAAATCTAATAGATTGGCTAAATTAAGTCAAAATTCAAAATAAATTAGCATCTTATTTAATCCCGAGTTACTTGATTCAATAAAATCAAACACATATTTATTCAAATAAATTATGTGTAAGAATAAATTATATTTAAAAATCAAGACTTTGTCCATTTGGATTAATTTTCAAATTTAATTAATAAAAGTCTAATTTTAATTAAAAAAATATTCATTTAAATAACAAAATTTATATATTCTCATATAAAAATACAAAAATGTATAATCGTTAATTATATGATAAAATTAACTCAAATAAATATTTTAAATTATATTTATTGGAATAAAATAATTATTTCAATTTTATTTGAAAATCTAAGAAACTCGAAATTAAGCGTAGTGTTGGAGGGCAAAAATTAGGTGTCAACAACTGCCCCCCCCCTTTTGGTAGGATGGATGCAAGTAATCTTGGGCAAAGGGAGGTTGACGTTTCTAATTTTCGTCCGACCACAAATTCGTATCTAAGAGAGGTTGGTTTTCCGCACGAGTTTCATGGAGTTATGACCGAACCTCGGTATCAGGTTTCCTACATATCTCAGGTTGCATGAGAATTCAGTCCACTTGTAGTTCATAAAGCTTGATTTAAAGCACGATTTTTTAGAAATTTCACCAACTATCACGGTTTTAGAGTTTCTGATAGAACCAAAATGCTAAGGAATAAAGGGATTTGGAGGAGAAGGTTGGAATGCAGTCGAGTTTTCTATATATAGTCCAACCTACATATCCCCAAGACTTCAGGGAATTAAACTGTTTGTAGTTCGACTCGATCGGTAGAAAAGATAGTCTTCTATTTCAGACGATCTTTGGCTCAGGATGAGTGTCAAGTTAATAATCGAGTTATGGAAAATAGGATTGTAACCTCTTAACCATGAATGTGGGATCCTTCACATCCATAGGCAAGAATTTACCTGGCATAATTTCCAAATCTCGAGGTGTGTTGTCACTCGAATTTGAAAGAAAGCAAAGTTTGCCCTCGATAGGAGTTTAGAAATATCTCGAATGTAAAGTTGAAAGAAGAATATCCCGGAATACCCAAATGCCTTCTAATAGGGGTGTGGTTATATGGTGGTGGTGATTATCCTTTAGCTCGCATCCAGAGAGTTTGACATCCCTCTCTAGACTATGTCCCGTTTTGCTGCTAAGAAAGAGTTTCACGTTGTGTTACGTCCTATTTGAAGTTGTCCACACTTATGGTTTTGATTTGAGATTTTCATCCTCTCAGATGCTCTCGACAATTCTTTAAGCAAAACGTGTTAGTGCTAAACATAATTCATGAAAGAGGTGTGTAGTTTTTTACCATATCTCCACATGAGTTGTGGCATGAAAAAAGGAGTAATATCTTCATGTACCTGTTTGGAATGAAATAACTGACAACAACAAACACAACAACCCTCTCGGGTGTTGTATAATTATGAAATTTATCGGTTGAATAAGTTTTCAAAGTGAGGTGGCCCTTTTGGATATCGGCAACACTTTATTCAGAATGGTTCCTGCAATCGTGTAATCTTGAATTGATGTGGCAACCCTTTTGGTCACCTGCAATGCAAATTGTATATGATAACCTCTCTGGTTATAGCCGATGATCGATTTATAAATTTTTCTTAAATTATCAATCTTTGGATAATCTTGCGCATTATTTGATGTTGGATACGAGGCGACTTACAGATATCCTTTGAATTTCTAGCTTTTAGATAATCCTGCATATTATCCGACTTTGGATAAGAGATGGCTTACAAATATCCCTCCAATCGCTAGCTTTCAAGTTTTCCTGCACATCATCCAACCTTGGATACAATATGACTTATAGATAATCCCTCAAATTGCTAGTCTTTGGGTAATCCTGCACATAATCGATCTTGGATATGACGCGGCTTATATAGAACCCTTGGACGTATCAATTTGATAATCTTGCATATTCTCCGGTAAGGATTTAGTTATGACTTATGGATAACCTTTGAACTATCGATTTTCGGGCGATCTTGCACACTATCCAATTAGGATGTTGTGGCTTACAGATGACCTACAGGCTATCAAATCATAGATGATCTTTCACACTATCCTATTTCAAATAATATAACTTATAGATGACCCTCAAATTGTCAAGTTCTAGGAGATCTTATATATCATTCATCCTTAGGTAGCAACTTAAAGGCGTCCCTTTAAATCGCATGCTCTTGATGCATTCAGATGCTGATTCATAAAAATATGAGATATCCTTGATGCCAGTATTTATGTCTTGTGTATCAACAGATATAAAATGATGATCGTATCCTCGACGCCAGCATTTCTGTCTAGCGCGTCAACAGATATTAAATGATGATGGTATCCTGACGCTAGCATTTTTGCATAATGCGTCAACAGATATTAAATGATGATGATATCCACGATGCCAATATTTTTGTCTAGCGCATCAACAGATATTGAATGATGATGATATCCTCGATGCCAACGTTTCTGTCTAGCGCATCAATAGATATTGAATGATGATGATATCCTCGACGCCAGCGTTTCTGTCTAGCGCGTCAACATATATTGAATGATGATGATATCCTCGACGCCAGCATTTTTGTGTAGAGTGTCAACAGATATTAAGTGATGATGATATCCTCGACACCAGCATTTCTGTCTAGCGTGTCAACAGATATTAAATAATGATGATATCCTCGAAGCCAGTGTTTCTGTTTAGCATGTCAACAGATATTAAGTTCTGATGATATGAGATGGCTCTCTCGGCAATGATATGCAATGGCCCTCTTGGCAATGATATGCAATGGCCCTCTCGGCAATGACATGCAATGGCCCTCTCGGCAATGACATGCAATGGCCCTCTTGGCAATGACATGCAATGGCCCTCTTGGCAATGACATGCAATGGCCTTCTTGTCCATGACATGCAATGTCTCTCTTGGCAATGACATGCAATGGCCCTCTCGACAATGATATATAATGGTCCTTCCGGTAGTTTAAAAACAGTTTCACCTGAATTCATTTGTCAGCGTCTTGATTTCTACATGTACCTGTACTCAAGGTAGACGATTAGTAGACACAAAGTCGCTTTTGCTAGCGACCATTTTTTAAAAAAAAACATTCTAAATAGAATATTTGTAAAGAAGACAAGACACTTTTGTTTGTCCTCCATGATCTCAAGAAATGAGATGGACAATTCGAAAGATCATCGATAAATAGGTGTTGAGCCCATTTTTGGGCTACCAAAAGTATCATTATTAAGCATTATATGCTCTGTCATGGCCCCCCGACTTGCTTGGGGATTTTTCAAAAGAAACACTCATTTTTGTGTATCGATCCCTGCATCCATAAAAAATGATTAGTTTGAGTGAAACTACTCTGTGTTGACCTCCTTCGATCCTTGATTTGTGCCTTTCCATCTTTCAGGTACTTCGTCATGTTAGGACTTCCATCCATGACTCCCCGTTCCAATCGATGTCTAGGCAATCACTAAGTAAAAGATTTATACAGATTTTTGAAAGTAGTCTTAATTTTTAGAAGATAGTTTCGAAAGCTTATATAAAACTTTAGAAGATCTCTACCAGTCATGTCATGTAATAGCTCAATGAACATCTGCCTCTTGATTTTGACTATATCTGACGGAGGATTTCCAAAACTTATCAGCATTGTTGGAGGGTTCTTCAAATAGTTATGTCACACCCAGGAAATGAGTCTACCTAAACTTTGTCACAATTAGTGGCTTCAAGCACTTGGCTTAAACCTCTGGTATTGGGGAATTTGAAATATATTCTAGTATTTGGTGGAAATTTTGAGACCTCTCTCAAAATTTCTGCCCCAGTTTAGAGTAGTCTGAGATGATATCATCTTGAGTGGATCTAAAGCCTTTGCTGATCTTCATCCTCTTTGTTGGATGTTGATCTTCTCTTATGAATTTTTGAGATTCCTTCTTGAAAATTCTGCCCCAGTTTTCATTTCCTAGGGTTATATGACCGAACCGTTGGGGCGCCTACGTATCCCGTTGAAGCAGGAATCAGGTCAAACGTAGTTCGTACATAAAGGGAAAGGACAAATTTTCGTAAGGGGTTGATCGAAGCCGACATAGGCCGCCTACGTATCCCGTTCTTAGGAATTCAGGTCAATCGTAGTTCGTACATATAGGGAAAGGGTTCTGGCAATTACGCAATCATGAAATTGATACTATTATAAAGGCGATTACAAATAAACCAAGAAATAAAAATTTATAACATCTTTCAAGCACAATATCTTTACCGCATCAAAATTGATTGGTTTGGTCCACTCTTGACCATCCATCTCAGGTAGGATTAGGGCTCCTCCAGGTTGGGCTTTTTTTGATTTTCATATTCCTCTATATCTATTACTAACCGCTCCTCATCATCTTTTCTGTTCATCATTATTTCCTTCGTCTTGTTCATCTAACCCTTGACATGACATGACATTGGTAGGTTTCTTAAATTATTGCTACCAAAATAAACCATGCTTGATAATCATATTAAAAAATAAATTCTTAAATAAAGGGAGGCCTTTTGGAAAATAAATAAAAACTATGACTTATGACCCACACAAATGTGGGCCCATGCCTTTTTGAAAGTTGTAAAACACAAAATGAAAATTTGAGACATAAAAGGGTAGATCACGGGGCCTCCTCCGGATCATCACCAATTTTAAAAACTATTAGTGATTGCCCTTTCATCTACCGCGACGGACGACGAATTAGGAGCGGAGTGAAAGTCCAATTTTGTAAAGCCTCTCTTGGTGCAACCTTCTTTACCCCAATGGGCTTTGAAAAATCTTCTAGTACAGCATTGCATCCATCGAACAGATTTTCTATCCCATCCCCAAGACCATCATCATTTGATATCTCATGTACGGGAAATGATTGGTGAAGGAGTGGTGATGGTTTAGACGGACTCTCCTTTGAATTATCTTCGATCTCATCTTCTTTTCTTCGTTGGTACTCTATTCCATGCTTAAATTCTTTTTTTTGGGACCATAACAGGCTCAATAATTCCTTCCAAATCCTTATTCAAGGCGGCCACAACTTTCTCTATCTTCTCCACCTCTTTTGTTCCTTTGAGTCCTTTTGTTCCAAAGATATTCCTTATGCATCAATAGTTGGGAGTCTAATTTATGACCAAACATGTACAAAACTAGACATCAGTTTTGCTGTTGAAATGTTGGGCCAATATCAAAGTAATCCTGGAATAAATCACTGGAAGGCTGCGAAGAAAGTGTTGCGATACTTACAAGAAACAAAAGATCATATGCTCACTTATAGAAGATCTGATCATCTAGATGTGGTTGGATATTCAGATTCAGATTATGCTAGTTGTGTGGATACAAGAAAATCCACATTTGGATATTTGTTTCTATTAGCTAGAGGAGCAATATCATGAAAGAGTGTGAAACAGTCTGTTATAGCTGCATCCACTATAGAAGCTGAGTTTGTGGCATGCTTTGAGGCCACAGTCCAGGCTAATTACCTGCGGAACTTTATTTTAGGACTTGGATTAGTCGACAATATAGCTTGGCCACTAAAAATTTATTGTGATAATACTGCCGTTGTTTTCTTCTCTAAAAATGATAAGTATTCGAAAGGTGCTAAGCATATGGAATTGAAATAATTTTCGATTAAAAAAGAAGTCTAGAAACATAAAATGTCAATTGAACATATTAGCACCAAGCTTATGATTGTTGATCCTTTGAAGAAAGGATTACCGCCCAAAACACTTGTTGATCATGTTGAAAGAATGGGTTTTATTGATAGTAATGAATGATTTCATGTAAAGACTTTATTATGTTTACGTAATTGACACTTTGAGCTCAAATTATATATGTTTCTGTCGTTACCTGTTTTCTCTTGTATACATAATATTGTGAATGATGATGACAGGTTCTGACTTAGATAAAGTATTCTAAGTATTATCGTTGGACCCATTATATATTTGAAAGGTTATGTTTGGTAATAGACTAATATTGTGGTACATGGAAAGAATTATGTAAAGTAAAGTGACGTACAACCGCCATGACTCATTTTAGTTGATTTATTTAATAATGACAAATGACATTGGATTTAACATTAATTGTGCACAGGATTGACGTACATATTAAACCACTACATTAACATTGTATGTGCTAAGTGGGAGAATGTAAGTTTCTATGGCCCGTATAATTAATTTATTTTTGGTTTGATAATAATTGAATAAGTTAAATCCTAAACCTGTATGAAAAAGTTACCTAGTAGGATTAAAACTACTAACTACTCCATTAGTGGGATAATTACTGACTCTTAATGGGATAACTACTGTTAGTGGGATAATTATTGTATCCACAAATCACGTTGATGGAACCTGAAAACATAACTATTTATCCCTTTATAATAAAGGGGTCCTCTTTCTGCCTCAAGAAGAATAAGTTACATCAAACATTATTCTGAAACTTAAGGTAAAGGGAGAGAAACATAAATCAAGTGTGCTTTCGCTAATCTCTGCCAACAAGAAAAACAATGGAGAATTTAAGTAAGTGATTTTTACTGAATTACTATTTTTATGTGTTTGTGAAAATTATTAAGTTCTACGTTCCTGAATAATTGATAGAATTCTATATATAAGATTGATTAAGTTATAGAATCTATTTAAATCCTTACGCCCAATTCAATTTGTTGGGAAGACCGTCATTGCAGAAGTGTTAGTCCATCAGATTACATTGGAAAACACTCATATGGATTGACAAAGGTGTGATTCTTATTTGACGCAAAAAACGTAATGGATATGATTCTACAGAAAATTGTAGTTTCATCAAAGATAGAATCATCACTTGTGAAGATATCTGGACGCTTATGAGTTTATTTAATTTGAAGAGGTTTAAATTACACATATTTTTTAGATCTGAAATATGATTGCGCAAATTTAGCTCAATTTTCTATTACACTATTAGAAACGTTAGTTTGAATTTTCTGTTTTTCTAATTAGATTGTCAAAGATGCTTTTAACTTAAAATCGTTTCCACATTAATAAAGTAAAGTTTTTGGTTGTAAAAAAAAAAAATTTAGATGGATTTGTTCTTAGTTTTCGAATATTCATCAATGTATGAGATGTTTTTATTTTATTTTATTTTCCAAGGTATCCCCACAGCCGGCAGCCGCGAGACTAATCCTCCATTCCTACATCTTAATTTACACTCTTATAAAAACATCATGAATACAAATACATATTCTATCCTTACTTCTTTTAATTTAATCGTTTGATAAATAATTTGACCTAGTGACAAAGTTTTGTTTTATATATATATATATATATATATATATATATATATATATATATATATACTTGATAATTAGGATTTAAATAGCTAAAATTCATTCTCGTACGAACAAAGAGAATCAATCAGCTGCACAATTTCAATAAATTTCAAACGTGGTGTGCTAAATTTAATGGTCACGTCATAAGTAATAAATTGACAGATAATAAAAAGAGAATTATTTATATTTATAACTAATAAATATAGCAGATCTCAAGAAGAGATTTTTTTTTTGATAAACTACACAAAACTCAAACTTAAGAGACTATAGTACCCAATATTCCTTATTTTTTAAAAAATTTATATTAAATCCCGATTTTCAACTTTACTCTTGATATATATCAACAAAACCCCACATCCTATTTTTTACTTCACCATTTTTATATGATTTTTAATGGGTGATACATATGATATTAATGGGTGATACTTATGGTTTATGGTGATTCATATGAATTAAAATGTAGTCCTATTATAATTAGTTCCAAAAATAAAGATCTAATTTGTTTCAAATGTATCACTTTTTTATATGTATCACCGTATAACATATGTATCACTATTTCAAAAAATTGGGATAAAATGTAATTAACAAAATAGTCAGGATAAAATGTAATATCACTTAAAGATTCAGAAATTTATATAAGTTACCCAGAAAAAAATTATATTTTTGTCATACTTGCACACAAACTTCACTAGATGAGATATTTCATGAGTCTATTTTATTTCATCCTTTACATGAATAATAATTTCATCATTTTAGTAAATATTGATATAAAATAGTTTCAGAATTAAATTGTAAATCATATCCAATATGAGATAAAATTAATTCCTAATTTTAACTTGAAATTATTTTCCTTATCCCGTTGTACCAAATGATAGAGTTTTAGCAAAAGTTATATATGTTGGGCACATTTTTAATTACTTAATTATATTATATCTCCATATAATTTGAGTTTTAAAATAAATTAATCATACACCATTAACAATAATATGCCAATTACCTAGCAAAAGATTAAGAAGTACAATTTATTTTTTGTAAAGTAATGTGGTGGACAGATGATATCCCTCCGCAATTTCACCTTGATTACCGGTCTCGAGTTCAACCTTTGGAATGAAGAAATTTCTAACAGAGCCTTTCGATCAATCAGTCGAGATGATTAACTTAGACGTTAATGATACTTTTAGAGAAAGCATTTAGTACCTCTTGAACTAAGATCAAATTTGTTACGACGCACTTTAATTTTACGAGGGTTCTATTACCCCTTCAATTAAATTTTAGCGTATTTTTGTCAAACTTTTTAGCTGACGTGGCACCTTTGACGTGGATCTCATTTTATGCAATAAAGGTGTCATATCAACACAAAATGGTGACAAAAATATGATAAAATTGAGTTTAACAGGGTAATAGGACCCTTGTAAAATTGGAGTATGTTGTAGCAACTTTGATCATAGTTCGGGGATACTATTTAATTTCATACTCAATTTCATAGGCAGATACATAATTCCACATAAAATCACTAGTTGCGTAAGGCCAGTGCAAAGCCCGGGCCCAATTTCATGATATAATAATTAAAATTTAATTTTACAAAAAATATAAATTAAGTCACATTTTTTCTATTACCTAATTAATTTAATTTATTGATACATTGATTATATCTTGTTTGGTAAGTCATATGATTATTAATGTTTTTTCCTTATATAATTGGATAACTTTTAAATGACTTTATTTATGAGGAAAAAAGTATGAAGGAAAATTAACAAATACAAATCAATGTAAAATTCAATTTAAAACAAATAAATGGTGTGTTCAATATGTTCTAGTGTTTTTTTTTTTCATATTTGACTGGTTAGATTTTTGAAAAAAAAAATATTTTCTCTAGAGAAATAAATCTTTTTAGACTTATGAAAATGACTTCATGAAAATAGAAAAATTATATTCCATATGTTATAATTATTGATTCCCTCGTTCTTCAACACACCTTATCTTCACTCCCAGTAGTAGCTTCCATCTCCATCATCGCTTATCCCACTTCTCATAGTACTTATCTAAATTGTATATAAATAATTTTTAAATAATACTTTACTACAAAATATAAATCTCTCTTGATTTGCTAAAATAATAAGTAAATGTAATACCCCGTACGTTCCTAGTCCAGCTCAGCCCTTAGTATATGCCTATAGCACTTAGAACTAGAGAATAAAGATAAGTGTTGAGGGGTTTGGTCACTTTTGACTCCCTTTAAACTGTGTGGATTTTTAAGTTGACCTTCCGGGTTCTGAGATGACGATTTTTTAGTTGAATTATATTCAGGGGTGTAAGTAGTGTGTCTCGGGTAAGTTTTGGACTTTTCGAACAAGGTTTGGATCGCATTTGGATTGACAAAATAACAGTTCACCGCGATTAGGCCGCGTCGCGGTGAAGGGTGGAAACATATTCGTCAAAATCCAGTGAGTCACCGCGATTGCACCGCATCTCGGTGGGTATCGCGATGACTCACTTACCGCGTCATGGTGAAGGCCAAATCGGCAGTGGTCCATTTCAAGTGAGCCACCACGATTCCACCGTGTCGTGGTTGATACCAAACGGTATCTACAAGAGCATAAAACAGTCTACAAACTCACAAAAACATTCCACACGTACAAGACATCGAACGGAAATAACAAACACACAAACTTGAAAGATAAGGAGATAGATAACTTGACACAAAGAGAATATAAAATGTAGGAACTAAAGAGTGTATCAAACTCTAAAATCTCTACAAATCACATTAACAAGCACCAAGTTCTTACGGGAACACAAGAGGAACTCGGTTCACTCAGGTACTCTCGTTTCTAGCCGTCCCACAACACAAGTAGAACCTTTCACTTGTGAAGCTTAAAATGTTTGGTGATCTACTCTCTTCTTGAGAGAAAATATGGTGTTCAATGTTACAAAGTTATTTTAAAATGAGCTAACTAAGAAAATAAGACTAAGGGGTTCCTACTTATAGTCTATTACAAAAGAGATGGGAAATGACACATTTACCCTTAATGAAGGGGGTGAATTTAGAGTGTATAAATGGGGCTGACTTGTAGTGTTTTTAAGACACTCAAGTCATGTCTTAACACTTTAATACATACACTCCCTTGGATGAACTTAACACATGCTCAACCGCATCCATTTTCATAAACGCGCCTTGTAGTCCTTGTAGCTCCCGAGCTTGGACAAGGCTTTGAAAAAGGATTCAAAAGGTCTTCAATTCCTTTGCAAATCCGAAACGTGGACCTTCAACAAAAATTTGTAATCCTTGTGCTCCTTATGCTTGTATCATCCTCTCCACCTTGAAAGGAATTTGTCCTCAAATTCGCACCTTGTAAAACCAAAGAGAGGGAAAACAAGCACATAATTCTCATGATAGGAGGGTTAGTATTAGTACCACAAATTATATAGACATGCCAAGGGGGTACACTTTTGGAATACAACCAACAATCTTTTGTTATGATCATGAAACACATACCACTAGCATCACAAAAGACATGACTAAGATAAACATCAAAGAAAGAAGATTACAATTCGAAACTATCACATATGTCATCAAGCCAAGGTTGTTCACATTTGGAATATACCCATGGGTCCTTTGTGTGTGACATGAAAAGCTTAGTATGAATGACACAAAGGAAGTAACTTTGGCAAATATCAAGAGATAAGGAAACTACAATGGTCTTAATGGCCTTACTATACCCAAAAGGTAAGACTACCTTCATCTTAGGAACCATAAGATACATTTGTTTCATTACCTCTACAAATGATACAAGTACGACCATAAAGATGGAATCATGTGAGAATGTAATAAATCCGGGGCTTGGAGTGTGCGAGTGAAGGACATAAAACACACCAAACAAACCTTAATATCACACTTAGAGTGTAAAGAGGAGCCTTGGAACACAACAAGGAAACCCCTAAATACACTTGAAGGGATCCTAGCTCTTAAAAAGGCATATTGGATATTTTATATTTTATTTGTAATCTAGTATAAAGAGAACATTGTAGGGCTTTTAGACTTAGATTATTCATGATGTTTAAGTCTTGAAACATAAAGAAATACAAGTCCTCTCTCCTTGAGGCACCAAAACCAAAATTAGGCATAGAGAGTGTGGAATCACTCTTGTTGATCTCATGGCTTGGAAACATGATGCTTGGGAGGTGGATTCCGACCTTGTGTCTTCGTAAGATATAGGTGAACGTTGTTTGTAGTGTTAAGGGTCCAAGAGTGAAATATTCTCTTGGATTCTTAAGATTATACCTTCATTAAGTTTATCTAACTATCCCTTTACTTTTATTGTAATCTTGTAGTAGTTTGTGTTCTTGTAACCGTTTCTATCTCTTGTTAGTAAAACTGTGTGTTGTTCCTATCTTTTTATTGTTTCCCATCTCGCTATATTGTTTCTGTTTTGGTTTATTTTACACCTTCAATATCTTGTTGTTATTGTGTTTGCATTGTTGTTGTGGTGAATTCGAGAGTGGTCACCAAAGGGGTCCTCGGTTCTTCAAACTTATGGCCTGATTTAGTGTTTGTTTCATATTTTTCTTGTGCTTATTGTATAATTTGGTGTCAAATCATGGCTTGATCTTGTTCCTACAAGATCAATCTTGGGTTTGCTTGATAGAAAATTTAAAAAAAAAAAGTATTAGAAAACTGCAAAATCAAAAAGAAGCAAATTTGTCCATTTTGTGTTCTTGGCCAAAATTGTGTTATTGTTGTGTCTTGGCCGAGATTTTTACTTGTTTTGTTGTTTCTAGCGTTAGTTTTATTCATCTCTAACACTCCTGAGTCTAAATCTAAGTTTGAGCTTACATTGTTGGTGTTGTTTTCGTGAACATAGGGCTTGGCCGAATTGTTGTTGAAACATTATTGTGGCGAACTGTTTTGGCCTTGTGGTATTCATCTTTTTGTTGTTCTAAGCTTGTCCACATGATATTATTGTTCATTGGTGGCCTAAGAACCATTTTGTTGAAATTGTAGTTGTCTTGGCCAAGTATTGAAGATATTGTATTGAGAAAATTAGAAGTTGGCCGTGTGAAAACTGTGGTATTTTTGGAGATTGTTGTTGGTTGTTCTTGGTGATTGTTGATGTTGTTCTTGAAGTTCTTCACAACCTTCATAGCTTGTTAATATAAAGTGAACATTAGATCTATAAAGGTGAAGTAAAAAGGGGTGAAGCTTTGTTAGTCTTGAAAGACTTACCGTCACTTATAAAATAGTCAATCACATCTCAACCACTTTCCAACAACTTTCCATAAAACAAGGGTCCATGTTATAAGAAGAAGTACAAGAAAGTCAAAGTTTTGAAAACTTGAATTTGAAAAGGCTCCGAGACTTGTTTTAATTTTCCTCCTTAAAACAAACTTCACCAATTCTTAAATTGTAAATTGACCAAGACTTGAGATTGGACAACAAAAATTGTTAGAAACCGCAACCAATTATGTGTTTCCACGTCATCATTGTTACTGTTCACGCAATAATTTTGGCTCAAATTTCAGATTTTTTTACTTTCTTTTTATTGTTACGTAGTTTCATTTGATTGGTACGAATGCTAATTGACAAGCTAGTAAACTCCTACTAGATTGTAAATTAGTTTTGTGTCTGTTTGTTCATGTTAACGTTCTTTGTGTGCTTTTCTCTTTTGTGAATTCATTGTATCTTGTTGGTTCAAGTTCTTAAGTAAATTTTTTGAGTTAACTTGAATGAAAATCTATTTCGGACCAAGGTGGACTCCTCCCTTAATCACTCACGAAGTACAAGTCGACTTTCAACACTTGTGAAACCAAGTGTGAGGTAAAAATTGAGAGTGAAAGTGTGGTGAGGCATTTTTGAGCTAACAAGTTTTTTTGTTTTGTTGTTCGTTGTTATCTTTTCTTTTAGGTACCATGGCTACCACCAATCTCGATGCTACATTTGACCGCATCACCGATAATATTGAAGACATGAAATGGCACGTTGAAAGGCTACGCCAATTGGTATCCGCACTTATCCCAACAAATTCAAAACCTAAGGTCCAAACACCTTGGGGTGAGATCTTCTCGAAGGAAGTTGCTGCCCAAACTTGTGAAGGACTTTTACACCAAGGTAAAGACGAATATACTCATGAACGTCAATATAAAATAGCTACCTCTTACACTTTGGTACATGTGGATGATGAACGTGTGACTAATAATCCGTTGAGTGTGAGTAGTAGCTTACCTACGTATGAGTATATTGATTCTTTACCACTTGTAGATAATGTAAATGTTATGCGAGTGGATACACTAGTTGATCCTATAGATGACTGAATCAACTCTTCTAATAAGATTGATTTGTGTCCACCTAGTGTTGAGGCTATTGTGTTGAATGAAAGTACATCATCGTATGAAAATTTTGTTGACCAACTTATGTGTAAAACTTTCCCACCACTTGAGAATATGTGTGATGTTATTAATGAGTCTCAAGTGAGTGAAGAATTTGAAAATGTTAGTCAAGAAAAAAGAAGTGAACCCTTGAGCCTATGTTGTTGTAAGGATTCTAATGTTTGCTTGGCTCATAGGTTTAATCGTGTGCTTGACATATCTTTGGAACTTGATAATGATTCCTTAGAGAGTGAAAGTTCCAAATCTATCTGTGGGTTAGATCATTCACTCTTTAGGTACAATGTCTTGTTTGAAGGTATTTTAAACATTCCTAATAGGCCTAGTGGTGAAAATGATGGTATAGCTTGCCTTGGAAGCTATAGCCTATATGCTAACCCACTATGGTGTGACAACATTCCTCCTAAAGATAGAAATCTCTTCTTGGAAGATGAGAGTACTCTTAAGGGTAAGGAATGTGTGGTCTTGGAAATTACTTCTTGTCCTACTTTGTGTGGCTTTTCTGAGGACACCATAGTAGAAGTAGAATTGAATGCCACCTTTCTATACTCTCTCTTTACTTGTGATAATATGTATGCCAATATAGAGAGTAGGTCGTGTTGTTGTGCTAAAGACTATGGGAAATGGGTGTGTTGTTTAGACCCATGTCTATGGCCACTCTTCCCATTTGATCCTGGAGCCATCTTAAGGTGGGGAAGATTTACTCTCGGCTTAGGTGCATTTCTTTTGGGTGCTTATCATAGACAAGTCCTAGGTTAATTTGTCGATGGCTTCATAATTTTTAACACTAAAGACTCTTGGTTATATGTCAAATATGAACCACATTGGCATGTCAAGACTTGTTGTTGGCTGAGACTTGAACTCAAAGGGTCCTCGGTTTCATTTTTGGTGTGGGCTGTTTTGAGTGTTTTGAATGCATACCATTATTGTTTATTTTTGCTAATACTAACCCTAATTCTATGAGGAAGTGTGCTTGTTAGTCTCTCTTTGATTTTGCAAGGCATGGATTCGAGGTCGAATCCTTTTTTAGGAGGGGAGGATGATATAAGTACGACCACGATGATGGACACATGTGAGAATGTAATGAACCCGGGACTTGGAGTGTGTGAGTGAAGGACTTAAAACAGACCAAACCGACCCTAATCTCACACTTGTAGTGTAAAGAGGAGCCTTGGAACACAACAAGGCAGCCCCTAAATACACTTGAAGGGAGCCTAGCTCTTAAAAGGGCATTTTGGATATTTTGTATTTTATTTATAACCTAGTATAAATAAAATATTATAGGGCTTTTAGACTTAGATTATTCTTGATTTTTAAGTCTTTAAACACAATTCCTCTCTCCTTGAGGCACCAATATCGAAATTAGGCATAGAGAGTGTGGAATCACTCTTGTTAATCTCATGGCTTGGAAACGTGATGCTTGGGAGGTGGATTCCGACCTTGTGTCTTCGTAAGAGATAGGTGAAAGTTGTGTGTAGTTTTAAGGGTACAAGAGTGGAATATGCTCTTGGGTTCTTAAGATTATACCTTCATTAAGTCTATCTTACTATCCCTTTACTTTTATTGTAATCTTGTAGTAGTTTGTGTTCTTGTAACCATTTCTATCTCTTGTTAGTAAAACTGTGTGTTGTTCCTATCTTGTTATTGTTGTCCATCTTTCCATATTGTTTCTGTTTTGGTATATTTTACACCTTCAATATCTTGTTGTTATTGTGTTTTCATTGTTGTTGTGGTGAATCCGAGAGTGGTCACCAAAGGGGTCCTCGGTTCTTCAAACTTGTGGACTGATTTGGTGTTTGTTTCGTGTTTCTCTTGTGCTTCTTGTATCAACAAAGGACCTCATCAAATATAGTGCCACAATTGATCTTAAGATCCAGGTCAACCACATATCACCATCATGGAAATAATAAAACCTGCCACCGAACGTCCTACCACTACGCAATACAAATTTGAAATTAACATGGTTATCATCATAGGTAAAGAGGTAGTATAGAAAGGAATCAAGTGTGAAGACATCTTGTCGAAGGGGTACACTTTTAAAATTCAACCAGCAATTCTTTATTTTTACCATGAAACACGTAGTTTGAAAATTACAAAGGATAGGGATAAGATAATCATCAAGGAAAGATAAGCATAAGCCGAGGCAACCCCTTTTCCAACCCACTAGTGTTTTGGGATCAAAAGGATGGTGTAACCAAAGGTAAAAGATGATATTAACTAATCCTAACTCACCCTCTTTTTCTACTTAAATGGTGTGTTTCCGGGTTAGTGTAGCTTGGGAAGAAGACATTGGATTTAGTTGAGTGTAAGGTCTTTGAATTGGAGGATTTTGGAGTGGAGGATTCGGGTTTAGGGATGGAATTTGGGCACCAAGTCCTCCTTGTGGAACTTTGTAGAGTGAGGAACATCTAGGTCTATCTTGTTCTCGGCTTTGGGAGTAAAGATTTACTTGGTTTGTAGCACTTGGTGGATACAATCTTTGGTGCAAGGTCTCGGGAGTAATAGTAGGTGAGGTGTTTTGAGTGGTATGAGGTCGAGAACTCCTTTGGCTTTCCACCCTTTCCAATATTTCACTCGTTGAGGCCACATCCGAACCCAACTTCTCAACATTTGCCTTCATTCTAGCCATTCCCCGAGATAAATTTTCAAGACTAGCTAAGAGGACATTCATAACATTATTTTCCACAGTTGGGGAATTGGAATGTTTTGGGTTCCATTTGCAATTATACCTACAAAACAAGAAAACGTTAGTTCAAAATAAGCTAGACATTCTTAACACTCGGCTTCCTCACTTGGTCCTTCAAGTGTTGTAAGCCGGCTATCAATCCTTGAGTGCTTATGAATGAGTCTACTCTTGAGTTGAAGTAGATTTCGGTTAGAAGACTCAAAGAAGCGTTGTACGCACTTAAACAAAAAACAACTATGAACTATAAATGATCAAAGCACCATAAGTAACACTTACACAAAAAAAAGTACTCCAAAACTAGTTCACAACTTAGTAGGTTGTTACTAGTTGACAACTAGTAAAAGAGTCAATGAAAATGAAACTAATATAGACCAGGAAAGAAACTATGGATGTCCAAGAACTTGAGTTTTTTTTTCTTTTTAGTTGTTGGCATGGCCCATGATTTTTATTGTTATTTTTTTTCTTTGGTCGTTGATATTGTTGTTGATGTAGAGTATAATGTTTTCAAGACATAAGTTGTTTAATCTTGTTTGCTGGTGATGAATTTTCGGTTTTGGAGTAACAAAACAAGGTTTTGGATTCTCTTTTCAAAGTTCAAAAAGGTGTACATCATCTTTCACCAACTTGCACTAAAATGGCAAAACACCTTTTTGCCTTATCTTTTCCCTTTCATCTTTTGGCTTTTCTTGAAAGATGTTTTGACACTCTTTTGGTAGGCAAGCTTTTGGTAGGTCTTTGTTTCTTTGCCATTTTAGTGTTGTCTTGAAAGTAGTCCCAAGACAACACAATACCTTACCTCTCTCTTCCCTTTTTCAAATCAAACAAGGCATTTTGTTGAATATTACTCAAGAACAACATGAACAACAATAAGAACACTTTGAACAATAACAATATCTAAACTGTCCAACCTTTCAACAACAACTTAACAAAGCTCAAATCTTGGACTTTAGACTCAAGTGTGCTAGTAAAACAACAAGCTAACACACAAAACTACTAAGACAAGCCAAATAAAACCTAATCTAGACACAAATTCGGCCAAACAACATCACCACTTCGGCCAAGACACCCAATGGAACACCCCGTATTCAAGTACATGTATTGGCGTATTCAAATACGTGTATTGGTCTTATTTATATGGAATTAATTTTTTATTTTATTTATACCAGAATTTGCCCGTCGATGGTTCCATACGAAGGTTATTGAATAAGATTTCCAACGATATAAAGATTTCCAAAAATGAATAAGTTTCGGATATAATCGAGCACGTTCGAAACTATAAAACGGTGGCCGGGATGTTGTGAACAGTAAATGTGCAGGAAAATTTCCTGCACACAAACTACTGAGGCCTACCAGTTTTTTGGGTCAGCTTTGAACGATCATAACTCCCTCAATATAATGAACTGGGAGATCTGCGACCTATCAAAAGAAATATCTTTGAGTTCTCTTTCCAATTCAATTGGTTTCATCCAAATACAACATTTGAGTAAGGAGTTATACTCGTTTTACTTCAGCCTCTCAAAATAGATTTTTAGGGTCAACTTCAAATGATCATAACTCCTTGTAAAGAACAAACTGGGTGGCCTACTTTATATGAAATGAAAGCCCTTTGAATTATCTATCCAACTATACTAAATTCACCCAAATCCGATATCGGAGCAAAGAGTTATGGTCGATTTACTTTAGCCTGTCAAAATAGTCCACCATGGACAGATTCGGATTTACTTAAATTTTTAAGGGCAATATGGTCATTTTCCATCACCTCATGGACGAATATTGGTCATTATATACATATAATTAGTCTCATATCCATCAATTATCATCAATTATTGAAAATAAGAAACCCTAGCCTAATTTCAACTCCAATTATCTTGTGATTCAACCGTAGAAAATCCAAATTGATTCCGTAGTTGTGTTCACCATCTCGAGGGCTTCGAGAAGCACCCCTTATTTGTGCCAACAAGACTTCGAAATCAAAAGGGCCATTTTATGGTAAGGATGTAAATTATGTTGGTGTTATTTATATGGATATGTATATATATATATATATATGCATGTGAGCATAAGAAGTATGTTATGTGATTGTTGTTGAAAGATGATTGGGAAATGATGTTCGATTATATTGAATTGTTAAGGGATTTGGTGTGATGATGTGGTATTGATGATGTGGTATTGAAATGATGATTATATATATATATATATACATAAACCTATTGTTCAATTTGGTTTTTGGAATGTTTTGCAAATATTGGTTGTATGGAATTATGGAAGAGAATTGTGGTGTTGGGTTGCTAATACTAGATGCCAAACATTTCATTGTAGATAAGTGATTTGTAAAGGCGGGAAGTTGTGTTGAATTGGTATCCGAATCTACAACGAGGTATGTAAAGCATACTCTAACAATGTTCTTTGGCATGAAAACACCAATGTTCCATCAAGTAAGATTCCGAGGTTGTCCAAAAGCATGTATTGTTCTACATTACCAACAAAGTTGTTTCCATTCTATAAAGTGTCAAATGTTTCATTGATATACCAAAAGGCTCCTATTTCATTATTGTGATATTGATGATTCTGAAACACATTGTTGATGTACCAATGAGTCTTTATGACATTGTTATTGTATAGAAGGTCTATTACTTGATTCCTGTTGATGTATCATTGTTCCAAAGGTACTATATTGGCATGAACACTAATGTAATAATTTCAAAAGCTTTTGAACTAAGTTATTGGAAAGATCTCTTATGTGTGTTACTTGATATATGTGTGGGTGGTATCCCAGGGGCATAAGCCTAACATGGGTCGATCCTTATTTATGTGTTTATGGGTGGTATCCCAGGGGCATAAGCCTAGCATGGGTCGATCCCAGTTGATATGTACTGGGGGTAGCCTAATGGTCACAGTACGATACAGTATTGATTATTGTTAGGTGGTTGGAGGTGCGGGAGGAGGAGGTAATGGCGAATGATAATTGTACAGAATGAAATGATCGAATGTATACCGTTCCACAAATGTGTTTGAATTCAAGAACCCAATTCAAATTAATGATAATGTACATGATCCTAAAAGTGTTTATGAAGTGTGGTTCACTTCTATTATGATTTATTCACTTGCGTCTGATTTTCTTGATCCCCTATATCACATATGATTATTTACAGCTTTACATACTCAGTACATATTTTGTACTGACGTCTCTCATGGGGACCTGCATTTCATGATGCAGGCATAGGTGCTTCAGCTCATTTACAGCATAGATAGGAGCCAGGTCATACAGCTATTGTTGGTGAGCTCCAGTTTGCTTCGGAGCTTTTCGAGTCAGTTCCTTATGTTTTGTTATTGTACAGGAGTCATGTGTGGGCGGGGGTTTGTCCCGACCCTAGTTATGTCATGTATATCCTAGAGGCTTTGTAGACATAAGGAAGGGTAAAGTCATGGGAGTTTATATAGTGATGTTATATTTGTATATGTGGTGGCCCCGACGGCCAAGTATTATATATATATATTTGTGCGTGTTGTACTAATACAGGTAATTAGACCCTTCTATATGCAACGAAGTGATGTCCAAATTTTTGGTGACATATAAGTGAAAGTACAGGTATTTGAACGGGTTCTCCCGGGTCTTCTCGGCTTCGGGTGCTAGTCTGGTCCGATAGGATTTTGGGGCGTGACAAAAGTGGTATCAGAGAGATTCGTCCTAGTGAGTCTACAAAGCCGTGTCTATGTATAGTCTTGTTTATCGGTGTGTTGTGCACCACATCTATAAACATGAGGCTATGGACATTTAGGAATTGTTTCTTTTCTTCATGTCTTAGATCGTGCGATAGACCTTATATTGTATATGAAGTCATAGTTGACTACTGAATCAGTTTGTTTCTCTTATTATAGTAATGATGCCGGTTACCAGAAGCAAGAATACCGACAAACAATATGTGGCTGCCGGAGAGGGGACTAGTAAGTCACTCACTATACCAGCTAATCAAAGTGAGGCTCCAGCTGAGCATGCATCAGAAACTTCCCCCAGTCCGAAAGAAATAAGGGGGAGGAGAACTATATCCCCAGAGCCACCTATTAATGCTGTTGATCAAGATCTTAGAAATGCAGTGCAACTTTTGACTCGTATAGTTACTGGGCAAGTCCAAGGGCAAGCTATTCCTGCCGCGGGTTCTAGCGGTACTGATAGGGCGGCTAGTCTTCAGACGCAAGATTTTCTTAAGATGGATCCACGTACTTTTACCGGATCCGATCTTAATGAAGATCCGCAGGACTTTATTGATTAGATCCAAAGGGCCCTAGAGGTGATGCATGTATCGGGTAGAGAGACAGTGGAGTTAGCTGTGTATAGATTCAAAGGTGAGGCTACATATTGGTATGAAGACTGGAAATGGTCAAGGGGCATTGATGCACCCCCAGCTACTTGGAAAGAGATCAAAGAGGCATTTATTGATCATTATCTTCCATATGAGACTCGTCAGGCCCATGCGGATCAGTTCTTAAATCTTCAGCAGGGTAATACAAGTGTGAGGGAGTATTGTCTTCGATTTAATTCCTTGTCCAGATATGCTCCTAATGTTATAGCTACTGTGGATGACAGAGTTCATCGGTATGTGAATGGATTGGGTCCGTATTTGGTTAGGGATTGTACTATTGCTGCACTGAATAAAGACATAGATATAGCTAGGATCCAAGCATTTGCACAGAAAATGGAAGATCAGAGGCAAAGAAAAGAATATAGGAATTTGAAAGCGGATCTTCTAAGAGGGCCAGATCTACAGGGCATTTTATGGCGCCACAGGGAGGTTTTAGACCTTAATTTTCTGCTAGACCACCTAGGCCATTATTTTCTTATTCTGTAGCTAGTGCTCCACCACAGCATCAGGGGTTCAGAGGCAGTCAATTTGGGAAAAGAAGTGAGGGTCATAGTTTGCGATCAGTGGGTTATCATGGGCAAGGGAACTTGAGACAATAGAGACCTTCTCGAGAGCTATGTAATTGATGCGAAAAGCATCATATGGGTGTATGTCGAATGGGAACAAATGTTTGTTTTTGGTGCGGTATGACGGGGCATATGATGAGAGAATGCCCACGAAGGGGCGCAGGTGGCGTAGCACGACCTTCGGGATCAGCTGTTGCATCGTCATCATCGATATCTTATTCTGGTAGGGGCGCACAACCTGCGGGTCACGCTAGAAATGAAAAAAGAGTCGCCAGTTCCAGCGGGACTCGGAATTGCACTTATGCTTTAGCGGATCAACAGAATCTAGAGGCTTCCCTAGATGTGGTTACGGGTACGTTGTCCATATTTTCATTTGATGTATATGCTCTAATTGATCCCGGTTCTACATTATCATATGGTACTCCTTTGGTTGCTGGAAAGTTCAAAAGAACCCCCGAATTATTAGAAAAGTCGTTGGAAGTGTCTACCCTGGTTGGGAAATCTATTATTGCTAGAAGAGTTTATAAAGATTATGTAGTAACTGTGTGTGGTCGAGACACGATGGCCAATCTTGTGGAACTAGAAATGGTAGATTTTGATGTTATAATGGGTATGGATTGGTTGGCATCTTGTTATGCCAAAATTGACTGTTGTACGAAAAAGATGTATTTACATTTTCCTAATGAAGCAGTTATTGAATGGAAAGGTAAGATTGGCACACCAAGAGGTAGATTTATTTCTTATTTCAAAGCGAGAAAAATGATTTTCAAGGGATACATATATCATTTAGTTAGAGTAAGGGATACAGAAGCGGAGCCACCAACTCTTCACGTTGTTCCGGTGGTAAATAAATTTCCTGATGTATTTCCTGAAGATCTTCCAGGTTTGCCTCCTGAACGAGAAGTAGAGTTTGGTATTGATGTAATACCAGGCACCCAACCAATCTTCATTCCTCCGTATAGAATGGCCCCAGCAGAATTACGAGAATTGAAAGACCAATTGAAAGATTTGCTAGAGAAGGGATTCATAAGGCCTAGTATGTCTCCCTAGGGAGCACCAGTGTTATTTGTGCACAAAAAGGATGGCTCACTGAGGATGTGTATTGATTATCGGTAATTAAATAAGGTGACTATTAAGAATAAATATCCTCTCCCAAGAATTGATGATTTATTTGATCAGTTACAGGGCGCCAAGTGCTTTTCTAAGATTGATTTGAGGTCAGGTTACCACCAAGTGAGGGTCAAAGAGAAGGATATACCCAAGACAGCTTTCCGAACATGGTATGGTCATTACGAGTTTCTAGTTATGTCATTTGGGCTAACAAATGCACCCGCAGCTTTTATGGTTTTGATGAATAGGGTGTTTAAGCCATTCCTGCATGTATTTGTGATAGTTTTTATAGATGATATTCTTGTTTATTCTAGATCAGAAGAGGACTATGCCAATCACTTACGACAGGCATTGCAGACTCTTCGTGATTTTAAGCTTTATGCAAAGTTCTCTAAATGTGAGTTTTGGTTAAAGTCGGTGGCATTTTTGGGTCATATTGTATCTAGTGATAGGATAAAGGTTGATGCTCAAAAGATAGAAGCTGTGAAGAACTGGCCAAGGCCCACAACGCCTACGGAGATTCGTAGTTTTCTCGGGTTGGCCGGTTATTATAGAAGGTTTGTTAAAGACTTTTCTTCCATTTCAGCACCCTTAACCAAGCTAACCCATAAAGCATCCAAATTCCAATGGAATGATGCATGTGAGAAGAGTTTTCAAGATTTAAAGAACAAGTTGATTTCTACACCCGTGTTGGTACTTCCAGAAGGCACCGAAGGGTATACAGTGTATTGTGATGCTTCTAGAATTGGTTTAGGATGTGTATTGATGCAGAATGGTAAGGTAATAGCATATGCTTCTAGACAATTGCGGCCACATGAGAAAAATTATCCTACACATGATCTTGAGCTGGCTGCAGTTATTTTTTCTTTAAAGATATGGCGCCACTACTTATATGGGGTTCATGTTGATATATATACTGACCATGAGAGCTTGCAATATATTTTTAATCAGAAGGATCTAAATTTAAGGCAGCGGAGATGGCTTGAACTATTAAAGGACTATGATGTTGATATCTTGTACCATCCAGGGAAAGCAAATGTGGTAGCTGATACGTTAAGTCGTAAGGCTATGATGTCACCTATAGAAAGACAAGGGATGATTAAAGATCTTCATCAATTAGCTAGTCTAGGAGTTCGTCTTCTTGAAACTCCGGACAAAGAGCTTATCGTACATAATGCTGCGGAATCTTCATTAGTAGCTGAAGTGAAAGAGAAGCAATATGCAGATCCTATTTTATTACAGCTTAAGGAGAACGTTCAGAGTGGTGCGACCAAGGCATTTGAGCTTACGCGAGAAGGAGTACTTCAGTGCCAAAACCGATTGTGTGTGCCAGATATAGACGGGCTAAGAAAGAAGATTATGATAGAGGCATATTTTTCAAGGTATTTCATTCATCCAGGATCAACCAAAATGTATCAAGATTTGAAAGATATGTATTGCTGGAATGACATGAACAAGAGCATTGCAGAATTTATAGCTGAATATCCAAATTGTCAAAAAGTTAAAGTTGAGCACCAAAAACCCGGAGGCTATATGCAATGCATAGATCTTCCAATTTGGAAGTGGGACATGATCAACATGGATTTTGTTACAGGTTTGCCTCGTACAGCTCGGAAATTTGATTCTATATGGGTGATAGTGGATAGGCTTACTAAATCCGCACATTTCTTACCTGTTAAGACCACTTACATAATTGAAGAATATTCGAAGCTGTATGTTAAAGAAATAGTCCGATTACATGGAGTGCCAACTTCTATTATATCGGATCAGGGAACTCAATTTACTGCAAACTTTTGGAAGTCTTTCCAACGGAGTTTGGGAACACAAGTGAATCTGAGTACAGCTTTTCACCCTCAGACGGATGGACAAGCAAAGCGCACTATTCAAACACTTGAAGATATGCTACGAGCATGTGTTATAGATTTTAAAGGCAGCTGGGATGATCATTTACCTCTTATTGTGTTTGCCTACAATAATAGCTATCATTCAAGTATCAAAATGGCACCATATGAAGCTTTATATGGGAAGAAGTGTAGATCACCAATAGGATGGTTCGAAGCGGGTGAAACTCTTATGTTCAGACCGGATCTTGTGTATCAAGCCATAGAAAAAGTCAAGGTGATTCAGCAACGGTTGAAAACAGCCTAAAGTCGACACAAGTCATATGCTGATAGTAGAAGAAGAGGGCTAGAGTTTTCGTTAGGCGATTGGATATTTTTGAAGGTATCGCCAATAAAAGGGGTGATGAGATTTGGAAAGAAAAGAATGTTGAGTCCACGATATATAGGCCCGTATAAGATTATTCGGAGATGTGGGCAAGTTGCTTATGAATTAGAGCTTCCTCAGGAACTCTCATCAGTGCATCCAGTATTTCATGTATCGATGCTTCGAAAGTGCATCGGAGATCCGTCCCTTATTACTTCTACTGAAGATGTGCAAGTAACAGAAGATCTTACCTATGAGTAGATGCCTATTGCTCTATTAGATCGTCAAGTTAAGAAGATGAGAAATAAAGAAGTAGCATCGGTGAAAGTACTTTGGAGAAATCAACAAAGGGAAGAGATTACATGGGAAGCTGAGGAAGCAATGAAATCTAAGTACCCTCATTTTTTCAAAGATGAAGAGGAAGTTCAAGAAACGGAGTTAGAACATTAACAAGTAAGTTTTTGTTTATATATGCATAGTATTTATGTGATGATGTGAATGTTAATGGTGGACTTGAACTTGTTTTGGTTGAATAACTACGCTAACATTCGAGGACGAATGTCCTAAATGGGGGAAGGATGTAACACCCCGTATTCAAGTACATATATTGGCGTATTAAAATACATGTATTGGTCTTATTTATATGGAATTAATTTTTTATTTTATTTATACCGAAATTTGGCCGTCGATGGTTCCATACGAAGGTTCTTGAATAATTTCTCCAAAGATATAAAGATTTCCAAAAATAGATAAGTTTCGGATATAATCGAGCACGTTCGAAACTATAAAACGGTGGCCGGGATGTTGTGAACAGTAAATGTGCAGGAAAATTTCCTACACACAAACTACTGAGGCCTGCCAGTTTTTTGGGTCAACTTTGAACGATCATAACTCCCTCAATATAATGAACTAATAGATCTGCGACCTATCAAAAGAAATATCTTGGAGTCCTCTTTCCAATACAATTGGTTTCATCCAAATAAAACATCTGAGTAAGGAGATATACTCGTTTTACTTCAGCCTCTCAAAACAGATTTTTAGGGTCAACTTCAAACAATCATAACTCCTTGTAAAGACCAAACTGGGTGGCCTACTTTATATGAAATGAAAGCCCGTTGAATTATCTATCCAACTATACTAAATTCACCCAAATCCGATATCAGAGTAAAGAGTTATGGCCGATTTACTTTAGCCTGTCAAAACAGTCCACCATGGATAGATTCGGATTTACTTAAATTTTTAAGGGCAATATGGTCATTTTCCATCACCTCATGGACGAAAATTGGTCATTATATACATATAATTAGTCTCATATCCATCAATTATCATGAATTATTGAAAATAAGAAACCCTAGCCTAATTTCAACTCCAATTATCTTGTGATTCAACCGTAGAAAATCCAAATTGATTCCGTAGTTGTGTTCACCGTCTCGAGGGCTTCGAGAAGCACCCCTTATTTGTGCCAACAGGACTTCGAAATCAAAAGGGCCATTTTATGGTAAGGATGTAAATTATGTTGGTGTTATTTATATGGATATGTATATATATATATGCATGTGAGCATAAGAAGTATGTTATGTGATTGTTGTTGAAAGATGATTGGGAAATGATGTTCGATTATATTGAATTGTTAAGGGATTTGGTGTGATGATGTG
The DNA here is from genome assembly GCA_030864225.1 of Capsicum baccatum var. pendulum. Lineage (NCBI taxonomy): Eukaryota > Viridiplantae > Streptophyta > Magnoliopsida > Solanales > Solanaceae > Capsicum > Capsicum baccatum. The sequence continues at coordinate 272,602,768 of CM061550.1, forward strand.
GTATTGATGATGTGGTATTGAAATGATGATTATATATATATATATATATATATACATAAACCTATTGTTCAATTTGGTTTTTGGAATGTTTTGCAAATATTGGTTGTATGGAATTATGGAAGAGAATTGTGGTGTTAGGTTGCTAATACTAGATGCCAAACATTTCATTGTAGATAAGTGATTTGTAAAGGCGGGAAGTTGTGTTGAATTGGTATCCGAATCTACAACGAGGTATGTAAAGCATACTCTAACAATGTTCTTTGGCATGAAAACACCAATGTTCCATCAAGTAAGATTCCGAGGTTGTCCAAAAACATGTATTGTTCTACATTACCAACAAAGTTGTTTCCATTCTATAAAGTGTCAAATGTTTCATTGATATACCAAAAGGCTCCTATTTCATTATTGTGATATTGATGATTCTGAAACACATTGTTGATGTACCAATGAGTCTTTATGACATTGTTATTGTATAGAAGGTCTATTACTTGATTCCTGTTGATGTATCATTGTTCCAAAGGTACTATATTGGCATGAACACTAATGTAATAATTTCAAAAGCTTTTGAACTAAGTTATTGGAAAGATCTCTTATGTGTGTTACTTGATATATGTGTGGGTGGTATCCCAGGGGCATAAGCCTAGCATGGGTCGATCCTTATTTATGTGTTTATGGGTGGTATCCCAGGGGCATAAGCCTAGCATGGGTCGATCCCAGTTGATATGTACTGGGGGTAGCCTAATGGTCACAGTACGATACAGTATTGATTATTGTTAGGTGGTTGGAGGTGCGGGAGGAGGAGGTAATGGCGAATGATAATTGTACAGAATGAAATGAACGAATGTATACCGTTCCACAAATGTGTTTGAATTCAAGAACCCAATTCAAATTAATGATAATGTACATGATCCTAAAAGTGTTTATGAAGTGTGGTTCACTTCTATTATGATTTATTCACTTGCGTCTGATTTTCTTGATCCCCTATATCACATATGATTATTTACAGCTTTACATACTCAGTACATATTTCGTACTGACGTCCCTCATGGGGGACCTGCATTTCATGATGCAGGCATAGGTGCTTCAGCTCATTCACAGCATAGATAGGAGCCAGGTCATACAGCTATTGTTGCTGAGCTTCAGTTTGCTTCGGAGCTTTCCGAGTCGGTTCCTTATGTTTTGTTATTGTACAGGAGTCATGTGTGGGCGGGGGTTTGTCCCGACCCTAGTTATGTCATGTATATCCTAGAGGCTTTGTAGACATAAGGAAGGGTAAAGTCATGGTAGTTTATATAGTGATGTTATATTTGTATATGTGGTGGCCCCGACGACCAAGTATTATATATATATTTGTGCGTGTTGTACTGATACAGGTAATTAGACCCTTCTATATGAAACAAAGTGCTGTCCAAATTTTTAGTGACATGTAAGTGAAAGTACAGGTATTTGAACGGGTTCTCTCGGGCCTTCTCGGCTTCGGGTGCCAGTCCGGCCCGATGGGATTTTGGGGCGTGACACCCAACCTGTAGAATAACTTCTTTTTGTAAGATTTTCGACCTTGGAAACCTCTTCTAATGTTATAAAATAAATATCTAACACTATAACACACAAAACACAAAAAATTCACAAGAAAACTGGTCACAAATCTTGGCCAAAACAGCAACAAGACACAATTTTGGCCAAGACAACAAGAATGGATAGATTTGCTTCTTTTTGGAATTTTCAGCTTTTCAACACCTCTTTTTTTTTACTTAGAGAGCCCAAGATTGGTAGTGTAGGAACAAAACCAAAATTAGCTCTGATACCAAATGATACCAAACGGTAACTACAAGAGCACAAAACAGTCCACAAACTCACAAAAATAGTCCACACGTACAAGACATCAAACAGAAATAACAAACACACAAACTTGAAAGACAAGGAGATAGATAACTTGACACAAAGAGAATATAAAATGTAGGAACTAAAGAGTGTATAAAACTCTAAAATCTCTACAAATCACATTAACAAGCACCAAGTTCTTACGGGAACACAAGAGGAACTCGGTTCACTTAGGCACTCTCGTTTCTAGCCGTCTCACAACACAAGTAGAACTTTTCACTTGTGAAGCTTAAAATTTTTGGTGGTCTACTCTCTTCTTGAGAGGAAATATGGTGTTCACTGTTACAAAGTGATTTTAAAATGATATAACTAAGAAAATAAGACTAAGGGGTTCCTACTTATAGTCTATTACAAAAGAGATGGGAAATGACACATTTACCCTTAATGAAGGGTGTGGGTTTGAAGTGCATAAATGGGATGACTTGTAGTGTTTTTAAGACACTCAAGGCATGTCTTCACACTTTAATACATACACTCCCTTGGATGAACTTAAGACATGCTCAACCGCGTCCATTTTCATAAACGTGCCTTGTAGTCTTTGTAGCTCCCGAGCTTAGACAAGGCTTTGAAAAAGGCTTCAACAGGTCTTCAATTCCTTTGCAAAACCAAAATGTGGACCTTCAACAAAAACTTGTAATCCTTGTGCTCCTCATGCTTGTATCAACGGTGGGTATCGCGATGGCCGATTTAGTGTGTCGTGGTAAGGCCTCAATTGGCATTCCAGTTTTGAGTTTTAAAATTCAAGGGTAGTTTAGTATTTTCTCAAGCCCCCAAATCGTGAAAAAAAATATATTTAACTTATTCTAAGTATATTATATTAATTTTTTACCAAATTGCCCTCAAATAAAGTCCTAGAGCTTCAATTTCAAACTTCAATAAACCCAAAATTCATAGTTCCTTTTTCAAGATAATACAAGCTTTGAGTTTTTTGGTTTAAGATCTTCAAGAAACAATATTCAAGAACACTAATAAGAATTCAAAACCAAGTGTCCTCATCAATTTTATCACTTAAGGTATGTGGGGTTTATGAAAAAGGATAATTCATTCATCCTTGTGCCCAAAATTGGTTTTTAAAGTTGAATTTATAAACATTTACATGAATTTCAATTTAGGGTTCATATCCAATTATTATTATTGAAATATTACGATTTTACAAGTGTTTTAGATGATGAATTGCATGCCTATTTTGCATATTTATGTGTGTGAAGTGGTTTTAGACATATTGAAGGTTGATTTCACTATTTTGACTAAAATTGTGCTAGAATTTCAAGATTTTGACTATTGAGTATGATGTTGTGATAATTTCACATGAGCTTGAAGCATGGGTTATTAAGCTCTAGTTTGAATATTAATATTCCAAAAGAATTATGGTTTTAAGCATCCAACGATTGTTTATAATCAGTTTTTGAGTCAAGATTTGATCTTTTGATCCTCAGCTAAGTTACAGAATCCACTTTATAGTTTGATTTTAGGTTTGATTACATATTATCTTGATTACAACTTAAAACAGATAAATGCATAACTAGTTTTCATTACAAACCCGTATACTAGTTTTAAAGTGGATTTCCTACAGAATGAGCATACAGATTAAAGGGAGTAGTAGTTAGCACCGAGCGGAAAGTGTGAGTTTAGTGCATCCTACTTTCGTAGAACTATGAGCCAACGTAGGTACAGATTTAGATTATTCCCATTTATATGGATGACAGATACAGATGTGATTACTTAGCTCAGGTTATACTCCCTAGCAAGAGTATGACACCTCTCTCCAACGTGAGGTTTTCCCCTTAGGAGAACTAGACGTTGGACTCCATGATAGCTCACATGATTTATGTCGGTTAGAAGAACCTGTCTAAAGCCTATAGAAAAGCCTTAACAGAAAAAAGAATAACAAAACAATTTTTTATTTAGAAACTAAGTGTAAAGGGTCACAAATTTATTCAGATATTGCCTTACATATGACTTCAATTATTAGATTTAAGCTTTTAGTTTTCATGTGATAAAGATGAGTCCTTCTTACACTTAGCCAGTATGATTTGAAACCAGAATAAGACTACAACTCTTTAGAACTAAGTGTGGTGGCTCACAAGAATTTCTTTTATGCTTTACTACTCATGAATTATGATTTGACAGTTTTGATTATTCAAGCCAAGGTGAGTCACTTACAATTAGCATGTAGTTTTGAAAGCTTATTTGAATATTGCATTACTGTTTTACTTATGCATTCACTTTCATATGCTCAGTACATTTCAAAAGTACTGATCCATATATACATCTATGTGCTACATTATTTAATAATGTAGGTACCAATTTAGTTGTATTTCATATATCACGATCAGATAGATGCAGATTTCATACAGCAGAGGATGAGTTCTCCTATTTCGGGGACTTCAGTTAGATGTTATTCATCTACTTTATTGTCCTACTCATATATATTGATTAGTGGTAGTTGGAGTCGCATCCCAGCTATCTATATTCAGTATAGTAGAAGCTTCATAGATGTCAGTCGGAGTCACTCATGTAATTTTAGTTCCTCTTTTCAGTTTTATCAAAATGTAATATTGTATCAGTATTATATTTCTCTCAGTTTTTATCATAATAATATTTTCGCACAGTAAACTCAGCTATTTTATACATATTTAAATCAATCATAACAGTATGTCAGTTCATGAGTTAGCTTAGGATCACTTGTGGTCCTAAGCACCGTGTGACGTCCAGGGGGTAGTCTCGGGGCTTTACAAATTTGTTATCAGAGCACAGAGTTCAAGTATCCTATGGTTTCTATGAATCTGTGTCTAGTTTAGCCTTGCAAAACGGTACGGAGACGTCTGTACTTTTCTTCGAGAGGCTACAGGGCATTTAAGAAATATTTTCCTTCTTCATACTCTAGATCATGCTATAAAGTTCTTCCCTCAGAAACTTCTTTCGATTCACCTGTTACTCCATAATTCTCCATTTACGTTATATTCTTAAGATAACATAATTAGTAAGTTCCAATTCCTCCCAAGATAACACTACTAGATTTACTATCAGTAACTTCAGAAGTCACAAAGGGGATTGAGAGGATCTCGTTAGTGTGAAATAAGTTCCACAAGTTGAAAGTTATGTCCTCATCCTTATGAGTCGTTTAGTTAAGACCGAATAAGATGTGTATTCATATTCCTTATGAACCCTTCAATACAGATCGTGCTCATGAGAGAAGATAGTGTGAACCTAGATTGTTAAATATAGGTTACATTCGAGGAATATTGCAATTTGGAGTGTTATGATTTATAAGTAGTAGAACCTTCTTATAGTTGGAAGAATGGGTATAGAAATGTAGTGGCAAGAAAGATGAGAATAACGATTGATATAATGTATAGAGACCAACTTATGCATGTTAGTTTAGTGAAAGGTAGAGAGGGAATTTCTAGTTAAGTTGAATTATTATTTACTTGAATTAGGAAAAGAGATATTGATGGTATTTATTGTGTAAAGAAAATGTATAAGATATTAATGAAGGCTTTGGTGATTAAATATCATTAATTTAGGCTTTCCTTGTGGTTGCAAAAAGGAGTTTAGTTGAAACTTATAGAGTTATGAAAGTAATTTAGGTGTATAGATGGGTAAATAGTCAGAATGTGTAGAAGGAGGATGTGCTAGAAGATTTGAATAAGGTATACCATAGGATTATGATCGATTAGGGTTGTTATGAGGTTTTAGTGGACTAGCGTTTCTTGATGTTTTACTTTATAGCCCCAAGTGAGAATAGTTTATAAGGTTGTGTTGTTGATCATGCCTATCACTAGACACTAAGTCAGAATAGTGGATGATCATCAAGGTGGAAATATGACTGGTTGGTTAGTAGTGCTAGTTATATAGAAGTGATCTAGTAGGCTTGAACAGTGTATGCAAGAGTTTAAGTTCATGTATTCATAATTAAGTATGATGTAAAGGTGTATCTAAGGTGATATAGGGATGCATTATTTTTGAAGTTTTAAGTATTGTGTGTAGTTAATAGTACCCTTGATTGGTTAAGTAGAAGAAGGCTAGTTATAGAGTACATGGTGTTCATAGTAAATAAGTTGAGGAGTTATGGATAGTTAGTGGTGAGATGCGATCTTAGTAGGCTATGATTATGTATTTAGTGAGGCAAGTATGTTTGTCGAGTTAATAGAGTGTAAGTCTATGATTATGACTATTGAATCTAAAGGAAGTTAAGGGTAGTACGTATTAAGAGAGTGACAAATAATGAAGTTAGTATGGTTCATTAAAGGTGTGGGTATATCCATAGTAAGTGTTAGAATCTAAGTTTGAATATTTGAAGATTGAGCTAATAAAAATAAGAGTTGAAACTCTAGATGGCGTGAGCTTAAGGTATGGTGATACTCATGAAGATTCTAAGCTAGTAAGTGTTCAAGTTATTATATGATGACCATTGGGATATAGAAAGATAGAGTTGTAGTAGGCTTCATACTTTCAGGTGTAGTCTTTCAGGGTAAGTTTATTATTTATGAGTGTTTTGATACCCCAGACTCTAGAGTAAAGTGATTGCAATTTAGATTGGGTTCCACATACTTAGAATGTCAGCTTTGATCTAAGGGGGAGATGGTAGAATGAAGAACCAAATCAAGTTTTGAGGATTTGATTGTGTTACATGTCAATAAGAGTTGTGATGAGATAGCGATCCCTCTTTGCTCTAGAGTATTCCTTGGATTTCAGTCATTATCATACTAAATTCATGTCTTGCGCAATAGATCTATGCCAAAGGCCAATGCTTCTACACTTCATGTGTATTCAAGTTTATTCTCAGCTTCTAGTAAGTGAGTAACAGCTTCACCCTGTGATTCGAGCCATCCCTCATAAATCTATGAACTCCAATCTTATGTTGAATAGCTTATGATAAGTATGAACTCATGTTTCGGATATGATCTGTTCTAAGAAACTCATGATACTGGCAAAAAAATTCAGTTTATGTCATGTATGCCCTCAGTTTAGATATCTTTAGAGAATCCATGATGTTGATACTCTATTCCTCAGACCTCAGTAAAGAGTCCAGTTATGCTTCATATCCCTTCATATTTTAGGTCCTCATGTTCTAACCTTTCAGTGACCTCTTCTTATGTTAATATAGTGGTGATGATATTGGATAAGTAATGGTTTAGATGAAATGGAGTTGATAACCCTCATTAAGAAAGATTATTTATGCTTTTTCTAGCTAAGGCTAAAGGATGAAGGAACATTGAGGTAAATTTGTGGTATATGTCATAGTTAATTGAGAATTTTGGGTGTGTCTTCTTAAGAATAGTGCAAGAAAGTTCTTATTGATAAAGGTTTAGAGAATATGGGAAGTATGCATTTATGGATGTTTGCCTCGAACTCCATATATGGTAAAAATAACAGGCTTGAATGTCATGTTGGGATATAAGTGGAGGAATGCAATATGCACTAGTGATCCCATAGTAAGAATTCCGAGTTAGTCATTGAAGTGGTAAGCATGTCATGCTTAGGGTGTGAGCTCTAAAAGAGACATAGAAGATTGAATCATGCGGCCTAGATTAGTATTATGGTGTGGTGTTGTACCTTGTGATTTCGAGTTAGGCTTGACCATGGTGAAAGAATTTAGTTCAGTTTAAACTTTAGTAGATGGATTTATCAATGCCCATGTGAGAATTATAAGTTGGATTAAATGGGTATGGTATTTAAGGGAAATAGTATAATTGAGGGTGTATTTGAGAAGTGTTTCTACGCTTGAAAGTAAGAAGTTGCATTGCCTAAGGTCTAGTATAGTAATTCTATCCTAACTTATGAGTTATATGTATATGCTCTATGTTACAGAGTTATAGCCATGTTACGATTCCTTATTCAAATATCTTATTCAGATCATGCCCAAGAATTCCAGTTTAGCAATCAAGTAGATAAGCTTCTATAGATTTCCAACTTTTCATTTAGTCTTACTACCTAAAGTTTCACGAGTAAGGCCATTTCATAGGGTAAAATTTTTGCATTCATGTAAATTATGAATTCATCTCAGTTCATGCATCATGCATCAGTTTCAAATTCAGCTATTTAGTCGTGACTCAGTTCATAAGTGTTCAGTGCATCACCTCAGTTTTCCAAGTAATCCAGCCCAGATAGTGTAATACCCCTTGTACAATCTTAGTCTCGTTGTCTAATGGTTCGTTCTTGCATGAATCATCACTTCGCAACTCTATATGTATGAGTGTGTCATGAACACCTCAAGCGATTTCTACACTCTCAGCATGAATCACCTCTTTATAATAAGTAAAGTCAAGTCAGCTCAGAAATAAGTTTACTGATGAAAGTCTTAATTTTTCATCTCAATTATATCCTTTCTTAGAAAACATATCATGTCTATATTACTCCATACTTCTAAGACTTCACGAGTACATGTCCATCATTTGAGGATGAATGTTTCCAAGGGAGATACATCGTAATACCCTGTACGTTCCTAGTTCAGCTCATCCCCTAGTATGTGCCTATAACACTTAGAACCAGTGAATAAAGAAAAGTGTTGAGGGGTTTGATCACTTTTGACTCCCTTTAAACTTCGAGGATTTTTAAGTTGACATTTTGGGATCTGTGACGATGATTTTTTAGTTGAATTATATTCAGGGGTGTAAGTCGTATGTCTCGGGTAAGTTTCGGACTTTTTGGATAAGGTTTGGATTGCATTTGAATTGTGAAATAGCAGCTTACCGCGATTAGGTCGTGTCACGGTGAGGGGGTTACCGCGTCGCGGTAAAGGGTGGAAAGGCATTCGTCAAAATCCAGTGAGTCACCGCGATTGCACCGCATCGTGGTGGGTATCGAGATGACTCACTCATTGTATCACGGTGAAGGCCAAATTGGCAGTGGTCCATTTCCAGTAAGCCACTGCGATTCCACCGCATCGCGGTGGGTATCGCGATGGCCCATTTGGCGCAACGCGGTAAAGCCTTAATCGGCATTCCAGTTTGAGTCTTAAAATCTAAGGATAGTTTAGTCTTATTCTAAGCCCCTAAATCGTGGAAAAAAACAAAAGATTTAACCTATTCTAAGCATATTATGTTGATTTTTCACTAAATTGCTCTCAAACAAAACCCTAGAGCTTCAATTTCAAACTTCAATAAACCCAAAATTCACCATTCCCTTTCCAAGATAATTCAAGATTCGAGTTTCCAGGTTCAAGATCTTCAAGAAACAATCTTCAAGAACACCAATAGGAATTCAAATCCAAGTGTCTTCATCAATTTTATCACTTAAGGTTTATGGGATTTATGAACAAGGATAATTTTTTCATCTTTGTGCCCAATTTTGGTTTTTAAAGTTGAATTTATATACATTTACATTAATTTCAATTTAGGATTCAGACCCAATTATTATTAATGAAAGATTATGATGTTGCAAGTGTTTTAGATGATGAATTGCATGTCAATTTTGCATATTTATGCGTGTGAAGTGGTTTTAGACATATTGGAGGTTGAATTCCCTATTTTGACTAAAATTGTGCTAGAATTTCATGATTTTGACCATTGAGTATGATGTGATAATTTGACATGAGTTTGAAGTATGGATTATTAATCTGCATTTTGAATGTTGATATTCCAAGAGAATTATGCTTTTAAGCATCCCACGATTGTTTATAATCAGTTTTTGAGTTAAGATTTGATCTTTTGATCCTCAGCTAAGTTATGGAATCCAATTTTTAGTTTTGATTACATATTAGCTTGATTATAGCTTAAAACAGATAAATGCATAACTGGATTTCATTACAAACCCTTATGCTAGTTTTAAAGTAGATTTCTTACAGAATGAGCATACAGATTAAAGGGGATAGTATTTAGCACCGAGCTGGAAGTGTGGATTTAACGCATCCTACTTCCCCATAAATATGAGCCAATGTAGGTACAAATTCAGATTATTTCTATTTATATGGATGACATATACAGATTATGATCACTTAGCTCAGGTTATACTCTATGGCAAGAGTATGACACCTCTCCCCAAAGTGAGGTTTTTCTTTTAGAAAAATTAGATGTGTCGGTTAGAAGAACCTCCATAAAGCCTACAGAAAATCCCTAATAGAAAAAGAATAACAGAACAGTTTTGTTTTTAGAAACTAAGTGTAAAGACTCACAAATTTACTCAGATATTGTTTTACTTAAGACTTCAGTTATCATTTCAGCTTTTAGTTTTCGTATGATAAAGGTGAGTCCTTTTTTTCACTTAGCCAGCATGATTTGAAACCAGAATGAGACTACAACTCCTTAGAACTAAGTGTGGTAGCTCACAAGAATTTCTTTTATGCTTTACTACTGATGACTTATGATTTGATGATTTTGATTATTCAAGTCAAGGTGAGTCACTTATATTTAGCATGTAATTTTGAAAGCTTGTTTGAATATTGCATTACTGTTTTTATTATGCATTCACCCTCATATGCTAAGTACATTCCAAAAGTACTAATCCATATATATGTCTATGTGCTACATTGTTCAATAATGTAGGTACCAATTTAGTTGTAGTCCATATATCATGATCAGACAGATGCAGATTTCAGCCAGCAGGGGATGTGTCCATCTACTTCGGGGACTTCAGTTAGATGTTATTCATGTACTTTACTTTCTTACTCATATGTATTGATTAGTGGTAGTTGGAGTTGCATCCCAGTTATCTATAGTCAGTATAGTAGAGGCTTCATAGATGTCAGTCGGAGTCATTCATGTAATTTCAGTTCCTCTTTTTAGTTTTATCAGAATGTAATATTGTATCAATATTGTATTTCTCTCAGTTTTCATCATAATTATGTTTCTGCATAGTAAACTCAGTTAATTTATACATATTTAAATCAGTTGCTTAACAGTATGCCAGTTCATGGGTTACCTTGGTCTCACTTGTGGTCCTAAGCACCATGTGACATCCAGGGGGTAGTCTCTGGGCATTACAAAATTGGTATCAAAGTACAAAGGTGGACCTACAGTATATTAGGGGGGTTCATATGAACCCGGTAACTTTTACATAGACTTTGTATTTGTATTAGAAAATTTATTTAAAATATATAGGTATAAACCTTTGAACCCATAAGCAAATTTTTGCTGATATTCAGTGATTGGTTGTCTAAGAAGTCTTTCTGCGCGCGAGGTTGTGGTTTTGAACCTTGTTACCTGCGCATATTTATTTTTAAGCAGAGTTCTTCTAAGTTCAATGAACCAAGGAAACAAGTACAAGGTTGTATATATCACCACTATCAAAAACAATTTTCATAGTACCACCTTAGAGTATATAAGTAGCCTCTCACCTATAAATTAAGACATATGAAGACATAGAACCCTAGAGTATATTCTACATCACATGTATGAAGACGTATTCCTCGAACCTTGTTACCTACGCATACTTATTTTAAAACAGAGTTCTTCTAAGTTCAATGAACCTAGGAAACAAGTACAAAGCTGTATATACCACACTATCAAAAACAATTTTCATAGTACCATCCTAGAGTATATAAGCAGTCTCTCACCTATAAATGAAGACATATGAATACATAGCACCTTAGAGTATATTCTACATCACAAGTATGAAGACGTATTCTACATAACAATTATGAAGTGTGTGTATGTGTTGGAAAAATGTTGCAATATTGATATTGAAACTGAATTAGTAATAGTAAGAGAGTTGTCACAAACACTGTATCGTGGCAAGCCACTACCTTGAAAACAATTTTGGCCCAAATCCGGTGCAAATCCTTCTAGTCGGTCGCTCCCCAATTTTTCACAGCTACTTCCAAACACGTTCACTCATGGATGGAAGTTTGGAGGTTTCCCAAAACAATTCAAGAGAAAAAAGGAAAGGAGGAAGATTGTTTCTTTCTTTATGTGGTGTGTTTTTATATTCTCCAAAGACACCCTTTATATATTATTTGAAAGTGGAGTTGCAAGAGTTATATTTAATGGTATTAAAGAACCATTACTTCACATGTTACTTAATTCTATTAGAACGGATGTTTAGATGTATTCACATCTCCGTTGTAACGTAAAAGTTATTCATCTTTGCATTACACTAATTACACTAATAACTGTAGAGTTAATTCCACAGTCCCCCACTACTACAAATATAAAGAATAAGAATAAATTCTAGGCAAAAAGAAGGAACACGTACTTAAGTGTCAATATCTTTCGATTTGAATTGACACGTATTGATATGAGGCAACAACAAATATCCAAAAAGTGAAGTACTCTTGAAATAGATGGACATAAGTTGAGACCCCCACAACACATATCATATCCTTGATTTTAAGCAACCTCCGCGATACTACAAAGTGTGTTTATGGTCATGCACATAAACCTTGGGTCTCATGAGTGCTCTAGAAAGATAACCTAGGTCTTTCATAAAAAGGTGACCAACCTTTTACACTCACATAGGTGATCCATCAAGTCTATCTCATAAACTACCTTAAGGCGATGGATCATTAAGAGAAAAAATAAACTCAACCTTATAATACACTACCTCATGCCATAGTAATAGGATATATAGTGTCTATCGAATGCCTATATGGCTTCGTTTGACCATAAATAGGTATCCACTATATTACCACAATCCATGGGATTTAGCCCCATCCCCCTCGGCGATTCAAGGACCATTTTCCTTGTCAAACCCTTGATCACAGGATCCGCCAAATTTCTTTTGGATCTTACATATTCCAAGAAAATAACACTATATTTCAACAGTTGTTTAACTGCACCATGTCTGATATGAATATGTCTCTTTTTACCATTGTATACACTATTTTTAGCAATACCAATTGTTGCATGTGAGTTACAATGTAAAGAGACTGGTGACATCTGTCTTTCCTATAAAGGAACATCTGTCCAAAGATTTCTCAGCCACTCAGCTTCTTTCCCTGCCAACTCGAGAGCAATGAATTCAGATTCTATGGTAGAATGTGTTATACAAGTCTGCTTTGAAGACTTCCATGAAATAGCACCTGCACCCAAAGGAAACACATAGCCACCGGTAGAACTAACTTTATCATTGTCAGTCAGACAGTCTGCATCACAAAAACCTTCTAAAACAATAGGAAATTTATTAAAATGCAAACATCAATCCCTAGTACCTCTCAAGTATCTTAATAAGCGATGAAGAGCATGCCAATGTTCATTACTGGGATTATTAGAATATCTACTCAATCTACTAATAGCACAAGCTATATCAGGCCGAGTGTAGTTGATAACGCTCAATCTACAGCTCTTGTAAGAGTGTAAAGCGGTCGTTGTCAAATATATAACCCAACTGGGTTGGGTATCGATCCCACAGGGAATAGCCGGTCAATAAGTAAGTAAAGATTATTAGACTTTAGGTGAAAGTCTCGTAAAAAGGGGGGATTGTAACGTGTAACCAAAATAATAGAGTAAAAATGGAAATTAGCAAAGTAAGAAGAAAGAATGTTTGGTACGATGTTAACCAATGAGAATTGAGAGTTGGGGTTATGTCCACCTTATAAGTTATACGTCTCTATTGGCTATGAGTTATGTGGAATTCAGACATGCATGTGCTTATAGAGAATTGTATTCTATGGTAAATCCAAGCGTCTTTCGACCTAACAAGGACTATTTCACTTTAACTCTTTCGAGCTTAAAGCGTATCTAACGGTACAAATTCTCCAAGAGGTTAATCTAGTTACGGCACTAACTTTTTAACAGGGGTTGGTGCCCTATTACCTTGACATTATCTCTTTTCCAGACATATAACTTTTCTTTCGAACAAGTTAATGCTATACTGGCGTATTCTATGCGTTTGCAACCACAAGAATTTGCATTAAGATAAAGAGAATAATGATATAAGCAGCATACGTGTCGCGAATTCACAAACTCATAGCAATAGATAGTATCTCATACGACTTCCATAACCCCAACAAGGAAGTTTAGCTACTCATGAGTGCGATGGAAATCACAATAGACATTATCATTATACCACAATAAAGATCTCACGTGTAGTATGGTGTGGTATGGCTTTATGCGTGAACTCCCTTTCAAAGTAGTGTTTCTCTTGTTGTGGAATTTAAGAATTGAATAGATGAATAGAAGAAGAATAAAAAAGTAGAATTAATGGAAGAATTAGAAGTAGTAGTGAATGATAAAAATCTCTAGCAAAATAGGGTATTTATAACACCCATATCCTATTCCTACTAAGCTAATGCATTACTTAACCCAATCCTACTAGGTTACTGCATCATTATCCTAACCCTAATAAGTTACTACTAGTCCCCAAAGTCTTTAGAATTGCTGTTTTTTCCCGGGACAGATTTTCCATGCGTCACTTTTGGTCCTTGGCGTCCAAGGTTTCCCTTCCTTCTTTCGTGAAGCTTCCTTTGGCGTCAAGTTATCCATAAAATGCTGAAATCTGCATCATTTATACCTGAAAACTTGCTAATCACGTTTGTTAGCTCAATTACAGGAAAAAGGACTAAAAGTGCATGAATTATATATTTTGTCCTCAAAACTTAGCTACAATATGGGTAAAATATAGTACTTTAGGCGTGTAAATTCGCCTATCATCAAAACCCCACACTTAAAGCTTTGTTCGTCCTCGAACAAAATATCATGTCCTTCTAAACATTTACTTAGGGTTTCACAGTAACAACACAAAATAGTCATCAAGACAGGCATAGCAATCATTAACAAAGAGTAGTTTTCTGATCACTACTAGAAACAATTTTTACCTCTAATATAGACTCGTGATGATAGTTAGTTCGTATTCAACGGTTAAGGTACAAAGAATCATACACAACTACCCAAAACTCATCAACCATGTGTGTCTCACAATATATTACCCATAATCACTCACAAGTATAGTATATTTATTGAAACATGGGTATACAAGTATCCTTGCTCTCTCTCTCACAAAGAATTCATATGTTGTAACTGATGACCATAGGCTTGCCCTTAGTGTAATGCTCCACTAAATATCAGAATGCTAAGATTAGGATCAAATAGGTCTTTTGCTGGTTGTAATGTAGGCTAAGGGACGGGTAGGACTATTTTGTCTAGAAATAGTGACTATGTTCCTAAGCGCTTTAATACATCACATTATGCCATTTATGATTTCTTTCAACCAACCTTTCTACTTTCTTTTAATCTACCACCCTTTCTCACCTCTTTTGTTTTTTTTCCAATTTTGAACAGAATTAACTTTTTATTTTTCTTTTCATAACACACCTCTTATGATAGCAATTAATTTTCATAACAAATTCAAGCACCAATACATTCTAAGGCACTATTCTTACCCAATTTCCTCTTATTTTGTCACATTACTTTACAATTTAAAGCATTTAGGAATTTGGATCAAATTATGGTCTTGAAAAAAAATGGATTAGGCTTAAATATGAGGTTGTCAAAGAAAAATAGGCTAACAGCTCAAAGGGGGTTATCTAGGATGATGTCTATGGGTAGATAAAATGAAGGTAAACAATCATAGGTTGCCAAAGAAATGCCTAAATCATCTCCTAAACTCACACTCTTTATTTCGCTTTACATACATACCAGGCAAGTTCTGGCATCAGCAACAAACATAGAATATACTATTGCCTTACACACACAAGGCACATGGTCGACTTTATTGGGAGTAGTATAGACTCTTGACCCAACAGATGAAGGAATTGAACCACATAATTATCACATAATGAGTCACTATTAGAGCCTAAACGTCTCAATAGTAATGATTTTATCACAGACTCTTATCGTAATACCATGCTGCCTATCAAAACAATTTCATGCAAAGTTTGTAAAAAAAAATTCCTAAAAACAATTAGAACAAACATAAATAAGCAAAACACACATAAATAAGCAAATGCAGATAAAGAAGTATAGCATGCAAATACCAGCACCCCACACTTAGACGAGACACACTGCCCTCAGTGGAAAATAAATAAGAAGAACCTGGTTAGTCGAACTCCTCCTCTATGTCTGGGGTCATACCCCCTTCGTCGGAATCATCATTGGAGTCGTCGTCATCAGAATTCTCCTCCACGTCGGAGTCTGGCATTCTGCGATCATCATCGGTTGGCACATCGTCCTCAAGAGGTTCCTCAAAGTACACACCTACTCCACACATCGCCCTTGCATGCTCATTCATTGGGTAGTCATAATCCAGCTATTGGAGCTCTGCAGCAGTTGGAACACGACCTCCGATCATCATTGTAAACCGAGTCATGCCATAAAGATGGCGAAAGAAACTCTCATCCCGAGCATGCCTTTCTGCAGTGGTAAGGTTGACATCATGCATGTTTTCAGCATCTTTAACCTTTGTGAGGTCAACCTTCTTCGGGTTGTGAGGGAGTTTATGATCAGCAGGTTCCTCTTCGATGTCCTCCTTCCTCAATATTGCAGTCAACTGATTACCAAAGATGAAGTGGGACCTCTTGTGTATCCTAGCTTTACGCATTGTAGATTGAATAATTGCTCCAATGTTGATAGGGACATTCATCATCAATGCGTACACCAAGCACACTCTATCTCGTGTTATCTTTGTGTACTGGTCCCTGGAATCAAGCAAGAGTTGACTATTCGTAGCCATATTCTAGCCTCTCTATTCAAAGAAGCATATGGGAAGGTGTTGTGCCAACCGGTGTCCTTGTCTCTGCTCCATCATGCCATGGATCGTGGTCCGCATAATGTGTGTCTAATAGCCCTGTACGGAGGTCTGTTATACAGCTCCTTGAATGGTGATGGGTCAACAGATGGCAAACATAGAAAAGAGTTGAAGAACTCCGCATTTAGTTGCAGAACTTGGCCCCGAATCTTTACTTCAGTCCCTGTAGTTTTCGGAGACCAGTTGGCATAGAATTCTCATGTTAAATCGAGATTGCACTCTCCCATATCTCGAAAGATGAAATCAAGATGTAACGTCATTATCTTGGCCAACATACGAGGTTCTTTCTTTGCTAGGCGCTCCTTGTTTATCAACTCCACATGAACATATTTTTTCTCTTTATTGTTCCTATACCATTCCTTTCCTTCATCCTCGAGGACCCATTTTATTCCGAACATACGGCAAGGTATTTGTTGCGAGGAGGATTCTCCTTACTCTTTTCGTCCTTTTTTCTTGCCTTTTTGTGAAGTGGTTGCTTTATCTTTGCCTTGTCTTGCTTTGGGTTTCATTGTACCTGAGATTAAAACAATAGTCATGTTAGCATCATCTCGGTGGATACAATCAACAAACAAGCAGTAGTGGCACCACCCCACACTTAGTTTGTTGGTACAGACTAGTGAAGTGAAAGTTGGCGATTACTCAGACTTTATCGATATACGTTTTAGGCGCTATATTCCAACAATAAAATCAGTGCAGTCATACTTCTTGTGACCTTGGCAATACTTTCATGTTTGATATATCAAGACTTACTACATAGTGATTGAATCAAGGTATAGCATCTAGAAATAATCACAACCTCATTTGTTGGTAGTCAACCATAATTCTTGTCTCTATGAACAAGTCATTCCAACATGTAAGATTTCTATTAACAAGATTATGCAATTTTCTTGACCATGTTAATTCCGCAAAAGTATGACAGTGCATCAAAATCAAATTCAAGTTGGAAACATGGTAAGATCATTCTTACGTATTTTTTCACTCACTTAGTTGTATCACAACACATTAACCACATTCAAATCACCAATACTACTTCAAGATTTAGCGATTCATAATATGCGTAGTAGTGTAGTACTTACGGAATATAAATGAAGAACAAAGAAGTACTTACTTGGTTGATGCCTTTGGATGAAGTTCTTGCAAAGTTGAAAGAGCAAAAGGAAAATTTTTGAGAGGATTTGGAGACTATAGGCGGTGCTTATGCTAGGTTTGCAATGTGTTTTTGGTCAAAGACTAAGTCTCATATTTATAGGAGAGGCTTGAGTCGGGTTTTGACCTATTTAAAATCGGATTTGGAGACAAGAAGTGACCATAGGCGGCGCCTAAAGCTTTGCCTATGCTTGGCATAGGTGGCGCCTTTTGCAAAGCATTGTTGAGCATAGGCGGCGCCTATGCCATGGCATTGTTAGGCATAGGTGGCGTCTTTTGCATAGCATATGAGATTCAAAGACAAAAGGCATTGGCATAGGCGGCGCTTATGCTATGGCATACTTGGGCATGGGTGGCGCCTATGCTATGGCACACTAGATTCCGAGAGCTTAGGCCATAGGATAGGCCTTGCCTTGTTCGTGGCCTAGTTTTACATAGGCCTAGCCTTGTTTGTTGCCTATATTTTCATAAGCAATGCCTAATCCATAGCCTTTTGCTTCTTCATTACTAACTTACCACCTTCAACATGAAATACGACCAAATCAAAATTTGGAACCAATCTCCTTGTTTAAGCCTCTTGTACCTACACTTGCTCAAAGACAACAAACACGATTAGAACGATGGTTTGCCTCTCATCAAGCGCCTTAGTTTTGGTCATGGCACGACTCTTCTTTTTGGATTTTTATTTACCAAAGGCAAACACGAAATAGAACGAAAGAAAGGAAAAAAAATGTTAAACGATGGGTTGCCTCCCATCTAGCGCTTGATTTATTGTCGCAGCACGACATAGTTACCTCGAGTACTTAGACTTCGTCGAGATAAGTGATGGCCATATAATTTATTGAGTTGAGAGGACCGATATAAGGTTTTACTCGTTGGCCATTCACCTTGAAGACAACACCATTATTGTCTTTCAACTCAACTACTCCAGACGAGTAGATTTGGTTAACTTTGTACGGACCAGACCACTTGGACTTCAACTAGTTGGTACGGGGACATGCCAATTGGCGTTTTGAATGCAGTCCTATAAGCCCATAGTGTATCGTCCAGCTTCCGAGACCAATCTTTCCTATTAGCATTTACCGTCTTTGCAAGGATTTGCTTGATCTCTCGATTGGAAACCTCTACCTGCCCACTAGTTTGTGGGTGATAAGGTGTGTCTACCTTATGTTTCTTGACACCATATTTTGCCAACACGGATTTGAATAGCTTATTGCAAAAGTGAGATCCTCCGTCGCTTATGATAGTACGTGGTACTCCAAAGCGGGAGAAAATATTCTTCTTCAAGAATGCTACAACACGCTTTCCCTCATTGTCGGCCAACGCTACTGCTTTAACCTATTTTGAAACATAATCTACAGCGACTAGGATGTATTTCATTTCGAACGAATTTACGAATGGACCCATGAAATCAATACCCCATACATTAAAGAGCTCGACTTCAAGAATTTTCGACATGGGCATCTCATGGTGTTTTGAAATCGCACCTTGTGTCTGACATTGGTCGCATCTTCTCACAAATTTGTAGGAATCTCTAAATATTGACGGCCAATAATATCCACTTTGCAATACCTTTCTTGCTGTCCGATTACCTACGTGATGTCCTCCAACTTGGCAAGTGTGACATGCTTCCAATATATTAGGCACCACTACATGGGATATGCATCGCCAGATAACACCATCCGCGCATCGTCGAAACAAATATGGCACATCCCAAAAGTAGTGTTTTACATCATGCATAAACTTCCTCTTTTGATGGAAAGATAAATTTGCAGGTATGACATTACTTACCACAAAATTCGCAAAGTCGGCATACCATGGTAACTTTTCCATTATCGTGGCTAAGATCTCCTCGTCAGGGAATGCATCATCAATCTCGATTTCAGGCTGCGCCATATGCTCGTTCTCAAGTCTAGATAGATGGTCAGCCACTTGGTTCTCGCAACCCCTTCTATCTTTTACCTTGAAATCAAATTCTTGTAGCAATAATACCCATCGAATTAGCCTCAGCTTTGCGTCCTTCTTTGTTATTAGGTATCTCAGAGCTGCATGGTCTATATGAACGATCACTTTGGTTCCCAACAAGTAAGCACAAAACTTCTCAAAAGCATACACAACCGCTAGGAGCTCTTGTTCTATGAAAGTATAGTTCTTTTGGGCTTCGTTCAGGACCTTGCTCGCATAATAGATAGGATGGAATAACTTTTCCCTTCTCTGGCCAAGTACAGCGCCCAAAGCTACCTCACTGGCGTCACACATGACTTCAAACGGTAGGGACCAATCTGGAGCTACCATGATAGGAGCTTCAATTAGCTTCCCTTTGAGGCATTCGAATGCCTTCAAACAATCTTCATTGAAATCAAACTTTGCATCTTTCTCCAGAAGTTTGCATAATGGACTAGCCACTTTGGAGAAGTCTTTGATGAACCGCCGATAGAAACCTGCGTGCCCGAGGAAACTACGAACTCCCTTTACAGAAATTGGAGGTGGTAGCTTCTCGATGACTTCAATTTTAGCTCAATCAACCTCAATTCCTTTTTCGGAGATTTTGTGCCCAAGAATGATGCCTTCCTTAACCATAAAGTGGCACTTCTCCTAATTCAGCACTAGGTTGAATTCTACACATCTTTGCAACGCCATACTCAGGTTTACCAAACACGATTCAAACGACTCGCCAACAACTGAAAAATCGTCCATGAATACCTCCAAAGTATCTTCAACCATATTAGAAAAGATGGACATCATACAACGCTGAAAGGTGGCTGGTGCGTTACATAGCCTGAATGGCATACGTTTAAAGGCAAAAGTACCATATGGGCATGTGAACGTTGTCTTCTCTTGGTCTTTGGGGGCAATACAAATCTGATTATAGCCAGAATAACCGTCTAAGAAACAAAACCAGCCTTTTCCCGCTAATCGATCAAGCATTTGGTCCATGAATGGCATTGGCAACTGATCTTTGAGCGTCCATGAATTCAGCTTTCGGCAGTCCATGCATACTCTCCACCCGGTGACGAGTCTGAGTGGAATAAGCTCATTCTTCTCATTCGCTACTACCATTATGCCTCCTTTCTTGGGAACACATTGTACCGGGCTTACCCATGTACTGTCAGATATTGGATACACTACCCCCGCATCTAACAACTTAATAATTTCTTTCTTCACCACTTCTTGCATAGGTGGATTTAGACTCCTTTGATGCTCAATAGTGGGTGTGCAATTTTCTTCAAGCTGAATCTTGTGTGTACAAATCCCAGGTGGAATACCAATAATATCAGCGATGGTCCAACCAATGGCTCTTATATACTTCCGTAGAATAGCAATGAGATCTGCAACTTGCTGCTCACCCAAATCTGCCGCCACAATGACTGGAAGTGTGTTTGCACTTCCTAAGAATGCATACTTTAAATGGCTAGGCAGCTCTTTCAATTCTAACGTGGGTGTCTCTTCAATAGATGGTTTAGCTGGTGGTGTGGGTCGATTTTTGAGATCAAGGTCCAGCTTTTTGGGAGCATGAGGATATGATCCAAATCCTTTTAGAGCATCAATAGTCTCTTCATAATTTTCAGCATCTAGATGCTAAACATTCATGAGCACAACCGCCAATGGGTCATCAATAATTTGCTCATCTTCAAGTAATTCTTTCTCATCATCAAAGTAAACATCAGCCACCGAGAATACGCTCAGCTCTTTGGGTTGCTTCATTGATTTACACACATCAAAGCGAACTACTTCGTCATTTATCCAGAATAAAAGCTCATTAGCTCTTAAATCAATAAGCACACTTCCTGTTGCAAGGAAAGGGCGCCCCAAGATTATGGGAACTTCTGAATCTGCCTCACAATCCAAAATAACGAAGTCTGCCGGAAAGATGAATGAAGAAACCTTTACCAATACATCATATAGAATACCAACAGGTCATTTTACCGACCTATCCGCCATTACGAGCCTCATATTGGTTGGAGTAGGATCACCCAACCCCAACTTTTTGTAAATAGATAATGACATCAAATTGATGCTGGCTCCTAAATCACATAATGCTTTGGCAAAATTTAAAGAACCAACTGTGCATGGAATAGTGAAAGCACCGGGATCGGCCTTCTTCTGAACTAGTGATCGGGTAGTAATTGCACTGCAATGATGCATAGTATCTTTCAGCTCATAGCTTGCTGCCCGCTTCTTTGTCAAAAGATCTTTCATAAATTTCGCATACCCAGGCATTTGTTCTAGTGCCTCCATCAATGGAACATTTATGGTCAGCTGCTTTAACATCATCATGAATTTGCTGAACCTTGTATCATTTGTAATCTTCTTCAATCTTTGAGGAAAAGGTGGTGGTGGAAGTGGGATTGTTTTCTCCACAGCTTTTTTCTCCTCTTGCTTCCGTATTTCAATCTATTCAGGCTGCAATATACTTGGTGTGACGTCATGGACATTGTGGTTGGCTTTTACTGCGTTTTCTCCATTATCTTTATCATCATTGTCCGCTACATCGTCGACCACTTGCTTTCCTTTGGATGAATTTTCCAGCACCTTACCACTTCAAGTAGTAATAGCCATGCATGATCCATCATTTCTTGGATTTTGCACGGTGTCTCTAGGTAAGGTGCCAGCCTTTCTTTGATTGAGTACTGCCAAAAGTTGGCTCAACTGCTGCTCTATTTGTTTTATTAAAGTGGAATGTGAGTCAACCAATTGTTTCATTAAGGATAAATCATTTATTACCTCAGTTACTCCCGCGCTAGTTGCCTCTACTCCTTTTAACAGTTTAGCCATCATGTCTTCCATATTTGCAGAACTAGATGCAGTGGCATCACGTCTCCCTGGGGGAACATACAAACCACTCTTGTCATTCTTGTTCTTCCAACTACCTTGGTACTTGTTTCCAGATTTATCATAATAGTTCCGACCTTGGTTTCCTTGGGTATTGCCTCGGAAACCCCCCTGATTGTTTAAGTAGTTGGCCTCTTCATCCGAATCAGATTCGTCTCTTTCTTTTGACGCAACAGCTTTGACTTTTTCAGTCTTCCCTTATAAGAGATGCTTTGTAAGAAGATCCACTTGTGTTTTCATGTGCGCCATATCTTAATCGCGTTCTTCTTCTCTTCTCTTTTGGTCTGCAGTCATGCCAATAGATAAAGTGGGGTTTGCTACCTCAGATTCCCTGGTATGCCAAGCTCTACTTTGCTTCGTCATCCGGTCTAGCATATTGCTTGCCTGACCAAAGGTGAGGTTGATGATAGGCGAATTTACACGCCTATATCAATATATTTTGCCCATATTTGTGCCACGTTTTGAGAACAAATTATATATTTCATGCACTTTTAGTCCTTTTTCCTATAAGTGAGCTAACGAACATGATTAGCAAAGTTTTAGGTATAAATGATGCAGAATTCAGCATTTTATGGCTTACTTGACGCCAAAGAAAGCTCACGAAGGAAGGAAAGGGAGCTTGAACGCCTAAAGGACCAAAAGTGATGCATGGAAAATCTGTCCCGGGCTAAAACAGCATTTCTGAAGACTTTGGGGACTGCAGTAACTTAGTTGGATTTGGATAATGATACATTAACCTAGTACAATTGGGTTAAGTATTTCATTAGTTTATTTGGATTTGGATAATGTTACATTAACCTAGTACAATTGGGTGAAGTATTTCATTAGCTTAGTAGGATTTGGTTAGATATTTCATTAGCTTAGTAGGATTAGGATATGGGTATTATAAATACCCTATCATGCTAGAGATTTTTAAGGAATTATTCACTTAAAAAAAAAATACATTCCTCTCTTATTCTTCTATTCTTTTCTTCTACAACAATTTCCATTAATTCTATTTTTCTTCTTCCATTCATCTATTCTTAATTTCCGCAACAAGAGAAACGTTACTTTGCCTAGGAAATTCACGCCTAACGCCTACCTCTTGAGCCACACGAAATTCATCCTTATTGTGGTATAACAACAATGTCAATCGTGATCTCCTTCGCATTCATGGGTAACTAAACTTCTCTATTGGGGTTATAGAAGCCAACTGAAATACTATCTATTGCTATGAGTTTGTGAGTTCGTGACACGTATGATGCTTATATCATTATTCTCTTCATCTTAATCTACATTCTTTGTGGTTGCAAACACAAGAATATGCCAGTATAACATCTAACTTATTCGAAAGAAAGGTTATTTGTCTGGAAAAGAGATAGTGTCAAGGTAGTAGGGTCACCCCCTAAATTCCCTACTAAATAGTTAGTGCCGTAACTGGATTAACCTCTTGGAGAATTCGTACCGTTAGACACGCTTTAAGCTCAAAAGAGTTAAAGTGAAATAATCCTCGAATAGGTCGAAAGACGCCTGGATTTACCATCGAATACAATTCTCTATAAGCACATGCATGTCGGAATTCTACACACTCATAGTCAATAGAGACGTATAACTCAGGAGGTGGACATAACCCCAACGCTTCAATTCTCATTGTTTACAACTTACGTAACAATCCTTTTCTTTTTACTTTGCTAATTTCAGCTTTTACTTTATTGTGTTGGTTACACATCACAATCCCCCCTACTTACGAGACTTGCACTAAAAGTCTAGTAATCGTTGCTTACTTGTTGACCAAGCTATTCCCTGTGGGATCGATACCCAACCCAGGTTGAGTTCTATATTTGCTAGCGACCGCTTTACACTCCTACGTGAGTTGTAGATTGAGCGTTATCAAAAATTGGCGCCGTTGCCGGGGAATACGAGTGTCAATCAAGTTTGTGATAATTACTAGACCCTTTGGTCAAAGATTCTCGTACTTTTACTTTTAGTTTTTATTTTTGTTTACTACAGGTTTTTTATTCAGTGCATGCCCCATACTCGAAGTTCTGGTTAACCGTTATTACCTATCAATCCTGAACCACAACGTATTGGCAAAATGGAAGCACAAGCATAAATCGAAAGGATGGCTGCTCAACAGGAACAGGCGAGATTGGTTGCTCTTGCTGCCGCCCAAGTACACCAACAAAACATTGATAACCCTGGGCGAGCAACAAATCCTGACGATGAGGATTTAGGAGATGACGAGTTACTAAACCCAAGGCGTGATGCTGAAATCATAACACCTGCCAACCGAAGAGGTCGGCAAGCTCGGTTTAGGTATGATCGCCAACCTATGCAGCCATCTTTCGACGATGATGATGATGATCTTGATGGTGCTGGAGCTACTGGAGCCATAATTCCACCACCATTAGTGCCCGGAGCCAAGTTCAACATCACAAGCACCATGATTCAGTTATTGCAACTCAAGGGATTATTTGGTGGACTAGAAGGCGATGATCCGAATATGCATCTCATCAACTTTATTTGTACATGTAAGTCGTTTGACAATCCTGGTGTTGGTCAGAATGCAATTCGATTACGTCTATTTCCATTGTCTCTGTCTGGGGAGGCAACTCTATGGTTAAATGGGCTGACTCCTGATTCAATCACAAATTGGAGGTAATTGAGAGACGCTTTCCTAGAAAGATTCTTTCCGCCATCCAAAAGAGCACAATTGCGAGATGAAATCAGCAACTTTTGTCAGCTTCCCACTGAAGCTCTTCATGAAACATGGGAGAGGTTCAAGACAAAGCTAGCGAGATGCCCAAACCATCACATGACTAATGTCCACCTAATGGAGATCTTGTATAGAGCCTTGAATTCAATAACTAAACCAGTGGTGGATAACGCAGCTGGAGGATCTTTTATGGACCTCACCTTTGGTCAAGCAAGCAATATGCTAGATTGTATGACGAAGCAAAGTAGAGCTTGGCATACCAGGTATTCTGAGGTAGCAAGCCCCACTTTATCTATTGGCATGACTGCAGACCAAAGAAGAAGAGAAGAAGAACGTGATCAAGATATGGCGCATCTGAAAACACAAATGGATCTTCTTACAAAGCATTTATTAACAGGGAAGACCAAAAAAGTCAAAGCCATTGCGTCAAAAGGAAGAGATGAATCTGATTCGGAAGAGGAGGCCAACTACTTGAACAATCAGGGGGGTTTCCGTGGGAATACCCAAGGAAACCAAGGTCGGAACTACTATGATAAATCTGGAAACAAAGACCAAGGTAGTTGGAAAAACAAGAATGAAAAGAGTGGTTTGTACGTTCCCCCTAGTAGACGTGACACCACCACATCTAATTCTGGAAGTATGGAAGACATGATGGCTAAATTATTGAAAGGAGTGGAAGCAACGAGCGCGGGAGTAACGGAGGTAATCAATGATTTGTCCTCCATGAAACAATTAGTTGATTCACATTCCACTTCTATCAAACAAATAGAGCAGCAATTGAGCCAACTTTCAGCCGCACTCAATCAAAGAAAGGCCAGCACTTTACCTAGCGATACTGTGCAAAACCCAAGGAATGATGGATCATGCATGGCCATCACTACCAGAAGTGGTAAGGTGCTGGAAACTTCAGCAAAAGGCAAGCAAGTGGTTGACGAAGTTGCGGACATGGATGACAACGCAAAGGAGAAGATGCCGCAGCTACTACTCCTGACGTCAAGGACGCCACCTCCAGCACGGTGCAGCCTGAAAAAGTGGAAAAACGGAAGCAAGAGGAGAAGAAAGTCATGGAAAGAACACTTCCATACCCACCACCACCTTTTCCCCAAAGATTGAAGAAGGTGGCGGATGACACAAAGTTCAACAAATTCATGACTATGTTAACATCTAACTTGTTCGAAAGAAAGGTTATTTTTTTGGAAAAGAGATAGTGTCAAGGTAGTAGGGTCACCCCCTAAATTCTCTACTAAATAGTTAGTGCCGTAACTGGATTAACCTCTTGGAGAATTCGTACCGTTAGACACGCTTTAAGCTCGAAAGAGTTAAAGTGAAATAATTCTCGAATAGGTCGAAAGACGCCTGTATTTACCATCGAATACAATTCTCTATAAGCACATGCATGTCGGAATTCTACACACTCATAGTCAATAGAGACGAATAACTCAGGAGGTGGACATAACCCCAACGCTTCAATTCTCATTGCTTACAACTTACGTAACAATCCTTTTCTTTTTACTTTGCTAATTTCAGCTTTTACTTTATTGTGTTGGTTACACATCACAATCCCCCCTACTTACAAGACTTGCACTAAAAGTCTAGTAATCGCTGCTTACTTTTTGACCAAGCTATTCCCTGTGGGATCGATACCCAACCCAGGTTGGGTTCTATATTTGCTAGCGACCGCTTTACACTCCTACGTGAGCTGTAGATTGAGCGTTATCAGAGGTCTATAAAAGATCCTCCAGCCGCATTATCCACCACTGGTTTAGTTATTGAATTCAAGGATCTGTATAGTATCTCTATTAGGTGAACATTGGTCATATGGTGGTTTGGGCAACGCATTAGCTTCGTCTTGAACCTCTCCCATGTTTTATGAAGAGCTTCGGTTGGAAGCTGCCGAAAGTTGATGATTTCATCTCTCAATTGTGCTCTTTTGGATGGCGGAAAGAATCTTTCTAGGAAAGCGTCTTTCAACTGCCTCCAATTAGTGATAGAATCAGGAGTCAGCCCGTTCAACCATAGAGTTGCCTCCCCAGATAGAGACAATGGAAATAGGCACAACCGAATTGCATTCTGTCCAACGCCAGGATTGTCGAATGACTTGCATGTAGAAATAAAGTGGATCAGATGCATATTTGGATCATCGCCTGATAGTCCACCGAATAATCCCTTGAGTTGCTATAACTGAATCATGGTGCTTGTGATGTTGAACTTGGCTCCGGGTGCTAATGGTGGAGGAATAATGGCTCCTGTGGCTCCGGCTCCATCAAGATCATCATCATCATCATCGAAAACTGGTTGTACAGGTCGGCGTTCATGCCTAAACCTAGCTTGACGATCTCTTCTGTTAGCAGGTGTTGCTATCTCAGCATCACGCCTTGGGTTTAATAACTCGTCATCACCTAGGTCCTCATCGTCAGGATTTGTTGCTCGCCCAGGGTTATCAATATTCTGTTGATGCACTTGAGCGGCTGCTAAAGCAGCTAGTCTCGCCTGTTCCTGTTGAGCAGCCATCCTTTCAATTTCGTGTTGTGCCTCTATTCTGCCAATACGTTGTGGTTCAGGATTGATAGGTAATAACGGTTGACCAGAACTTCGAGTATGGGGCATGCACTGAATAAAAACCTATAGAAAACAAAAACAAAAACTAAAAGTAAAAGTACGAGAATCTTTGATCAAAGGGTCTAGTAATTATCACAAACTTAGTTGACAACCGTATTCCCCAACAACGGCGCCAATTTTTGATAACGCTCAATCTACAGCTCTTGTAAGAGTGTAAAGCGGTCGTTGTCAAATATATAACCCAACTGGGTTGGGTATCGATCCCACAGGGAATAGCTGGTCAATAAGTAAGTAAAGATTATTAGACTTTTGGTGAAAGTCTCGTAAAAAGGGGGGACTGTAACGTGTAACCAAAATAATAGAGTAAAAACGGAAATTAGCAAAGTAAGAAGAAAGAATGTTTGGTACGATGTTAACCAATGAGAATTGAGAGTTGGGGTTATGTCCACCTTATGAGTTATACGTCTCTATTGGCTATGAGTTATGTGGAATTCAGACATGCATGTGCTTATAGAGAATTGTATTCTATGGTAAATCCAAGCGCCTTTCGACCTAACAAGGACTATTTCACTTTAACTCTTTCGAGCTTAAAGCGTATCTAAAGGTACAAATTCTCCAAGAGGTTAATCCAATTACGGCACTAACTTTTTAACAGGGGTTGATGCCCTATTACCTTAACATTATTTCTTTTCCAGACATATAACTTTTCTTTCGAACAAGTTAATGTTATACTGGCGTATTCTATGCGTTTGCAACCACAAGAATTTGCATTAAGATAAAGAGAATAATGATATAAGCAGCATACGTGTCACGAATTCACAAACTCATAGCAATAGATAGTATCTCATACGGCTTCCATAACCCCAACAGAGAAGTTTAGCTACTCATGAGTGCGATGGAAATCACAATAGACATTATCATTATACCACAATAAAGATCTCACATGTAATATGGTGTGGTATGGCTTTAGGCGTGAACTCCCTTTCAAAGTAGCGTTTCTCTTGTTGTGGAATTTAAGAATTGAATAGATGAATAGAAGAAGAATAAAAAAGTAGAATCAATGGAAGAATTAGAAGTAGTAGTGAATGATAAAAATCTCTAGCAAAATAGGGTATTTATAACACCCATATCCTATTCCTACTAAGCTAATGCATTACTTAACCCAATCCTACTAGGTTACTGCATCATTATCCTAATACTAATAAGTTACTGCTAGTCCCCAAAGTCTTTAGAATTGTTGTTTTTGCCCGGGACAGATTTTCCATGCGTCACTTTTGGTCCTTGGCGTCCAAGGTTTCCCTTCCTTCTTTCGTGAAGCTTCCTTTGGCGTCAAGTTATCCATAAAATGCTGAAATCTGCATCATTTATACCTGAAAACTTGCTAATCACGTTTGTTAGCTCAATTACAGGAAAAAGGACTAAAAGTGCATTAATTATATATTTTGTCCTCAAAACTTAGCTACAATATGGGTAAAATATAGTACTTTAGGCCTGTAAATTCGCCTATCATCAGTAGTGCATGGGAAACATTACACTCCCAATTATTTTAGCATATTCAGTTTGAGAAACACTAAAATCTTTATTCTTTTTCAAGTGTATGCTAGGATCATAAGGAGTTCTCACTGAAACTACATCATAACAATTAAACCTTTTCAACATTTTCTTAATATAATGAGACTGACACAAAGAGAAACCATTAACATTTCTTTTGATTTTTATTCCTAAAATCACATCAGCTTCTCCAAGGTGTTTCATTTCAAATTTAGAAAATAAAAATTTCTTAGTCTCATTTACAACATTCACATTAGGGAAAAAGATTAACATGTTATCTACATATAAACATATAATCACACAGTCTGATCCTATTATTTGAGAATAAACACAGGTATCAGATGAATTAACAACAAAGACATTATCTATTAATGTGAAATCAAAATTTTCATACCACTGCTTAGGTGCCTGCTTAAGTCCATATAAGGACTTTCTCAATTTGCATACTTTATCCTCTTGCCCTGGGACCACAAAACCCTCAGGTTGAGTCAAATAGATCTCTTCTTCTAAATCACGATTTAAAAATATAGTTTTGAGATCCATTTGATGTACCACTAAATTTTGAATAGCAATTATAGCAATAAGATTTCTAATGGTCATTATTTTAGTCACAGGAGAATAAGTGTCAAAATAATCAATGCCTTTCTTTTGGTTAAAGCCCCTAATTACAAGTCTAGCCTTATATTTATCAATTGTACCAGCAGACCTCAATTTCTTCTTGAATATCCACTTGCTACTTATGGGTTTACAACCTTTAGGCAAATCATACAAGTCCCATGTGTGATTAGAAATTATAGAGTCTAATTCACTTTTAATTGCCTCTTTCCAAAATATCGCATCTATTGAACTCATTGCTTCATCATATGTCTTAGGGTCTTCTTCTATTAAGTAGATAGACAATAATTCATCTTTTAAAAGTATTGATATCAAAATCTTTAGTTAAGAAGGTGATGATAAAATCATGACCAAATCTAGTCTCAGTTCTACGTCTTTTACTCCTTCTAAGTTCATTTTCATGCTCATTAGCATTAACATCAGAAGAAGGCATAACATGAGAGTTAATAGACATATATATATAAGTATTATTTTGTATATTTTTGACACTCAATTTTTGCTCTCCGTGTCTAAAATTAACGTCTTCAGGCTTCTTGATCGTTAAAGGGCACAAAATATAATTTTCACATCTTTTTTATAATTGTTGACAAATTATTGATAATCATCCTTAATTTAGGATTTTTATCAATTTGTTATCACATTTTTACTTTTCATAATTTATTAATAATCTTCCTTATATTAGGATTTCTATCAATTCATTATCGTTTTTAATATTTTACAATCATCTGTACACATACACGGCATGACATCACGATTTTTTTTATCATTTTTCAAATTAATTATATTTTTTAATATTTTATTTTTTTTAATTACAAATCAATTTCTGCATTCTTTATACAGTCCGCAAATGCTAAGTCGGGTTAATTAATTTTACACAGTATAATAATTTGATGTCTTGTGGAATCCGACAACGACTACACAATGATGTCTTGTCACATCCGACAATGACTACACAATGATATCTTGTCACATTCGATAATGACTACACAATGATGTCTTGTCACATCCGACAACGACTAAACATAATGTCTTGTCACATCTGATAATGACAACTCAATGACAATATTCTTTGGATAATAACTTTATCCTTTGATCAAAAGAATGAAAATCCTTTGGTCAATAACCTAAGGACCAAAGAATATGTTATTAGTAAAAAGTAGGGACCCCTTTTGTCTATTGAATAAAAAGGAGTGTCAATTTTTAATATAAATAAGTGGAGGGGATAAATGTTCACACTACACCCAATACACACACATAAATACACACTTCAAAGTCTACTATTTCTTTCTCATTCATACGTTTCTTCCATTTTCCTCTTTTTCTAATTCCCTCTTCAACTTCCATAGTTGCCCCTTCCTTTTTCCCTCAATATCGCAAACTTCTTTTCCCTCTCTCTCTGCCATGGCCGAATTCTGATGAGCATCAAGCTCCATCAGTCACTGGCAGCCTCAACAAGGCCAAATCCTTTCCCCTCAAGCTCCACCAGCCACTGCCACATCAAAGGTGGCCAGACCTGGCCGGAATCTAGTTTCTGGCATCCGCCGTTGAAGCAACGCCAATCCTTGTCTCTTGTTACAGATTCACTTAGTAAGTTTATTCCTACTGATTTGATCTTCTTATGGTGCTCTAACATTTTTGAATATATTCTTTTGATCTTTGATATTTTTCGGTGATTTTGAATTATCCGGGGAGGTCTTGATTTTCTTGAATGAACATGCTTGTTTTGGGATCGATTTATGATTGCAATTTATGGTTTGTTTTTTGGTTGATTGTTGTTGCTTTATTTTAATCCTGTTTTGGATATTTGGATTGATTTTGTTTTGTTCACATTTCTGATGACTTTAACAATTTTTTATGGTCAGTGTTGCTCTATTACTATATACAAATTTTGGGACTGTGTAGGTGGTATTTCTACCCCTTTTTATTGATTCTGGATATGTTTGTTGGATATACGTGACTGATAATGAACAGATATTACACATACATGGCCAATGATATTATTTTTTTGTCGAATTTATGAGGCCATCACATTACGAAGACGGATTTTACTTTCCTAAAATATTATTTTACATCAAGGGCTGACGCATGGCCAATGAAAAAATTACCATCAATTTTTTAGGCCTCCACAAACAAAAGATGGATATTACGTATACAAATACTTAATAAAAAAAAAATAATTCGGGCGATGATGAAAACCTTACAATTTTACGACAACACAAAGGGTTTTATGATTCGTATCTTGGAAAGGCGATTTAGGATGGCCGATTAGTCGAGCAACCACTTCGTAGCCATGGCGAGTCTAAAACTTAATCCGAGTTCACGTTATAACAAAAAATTATTTTTATATGTACATCTATATGTATATGTGTGCACATTATTTCACTTACTTTAATAATTATTTGTTTATTTTATTACTTTATCAAACACTTATACATAATTCTCGAGCTTTATGTTTGTAGTTTATTTTCATTTGTATAATTGTACATAAAGATAAAAAAATAGTGAAAACTTTACTTTTTGGGTGCCAGACGGAGATATTCTTTATTTACATAATTTCGTCACTTTTAGGCAAAACTTAGGCCGTTAATATTTACATAAAATAATCAAGTTAATCAAGTAATTCACGTATTGTGTAGTCTTTTCTTCTCAAATAAATTTTACTTTTTCATAATGTAAAGGGAAAAGGCTCAAATATGCTACGGAACTATCAGAAATGGCTCATTTATGCCATCAGTTAAAAGTTGAGTTCATTCATTCCATCGTCGTTACAAAATCAGCTCCTTCATGCCATTACTTTTTAACGGTGGCTTTCAAAAACAATTTTGCCACGTGGCCTTTTAACTGATGGCATAAATGAGTCATTTCTGATAGTTTAATGGCATATTTAAGCCTTTTTCCTTATTTTAATTAATGACATGGACCTTTAATAAAAAGCCACGTGGCAAAGCTATTTTTGAAAACCACCGTTAAAAATTAATGGCATGAATGAGCCGATTTTGTAACGGCGATGGCATGAATGAGCCAAACTTTTAACAGATGGCATAAATGAGCCATTTCTGATAGTTCAATGGCATATTTGAGACTTTTCCCCAATTTAAATCAAATAAAAATATTACTTGTAAATACCTTTTCTTTTTATGACACATTAGAATACATTTCCTTTCGTACTTTTCTTTTTCACATGTCATTTATACATTTTATACATATATTTTTACATGGTTTTAAACATTTATATTTTTTACAAAGAATTATTTTATACTTAATACACATACACTTTTATATTATTTTAAATATTTATACTTCCTCCCTCATTGATAAGTTTACTCTAGCTGGGTACCACATTTGTGGATCCTGAAGGGTGCCTAACCCTTTTCCTTTGGGATAATTTGAATCCTTACCTAGAGTCTCAATAGGTTTTC
The DNA here is from genome assembly GCA_030864225.1 of Capsicum baccatum var. pendulum. Taxonomy (NCBI): domain Eukaryota; kingdom Viridiplantae; phylum Streptophyta; class Magnoliopsida; order Solanales; family Solanaceae; genus Capsicum; species Capsicum baccatum. Next base: position 272,636,089 of record CM061550.1, read on the forward strand.
GCAGACTAAAACATTAATCATACGTATTGACCGTTATTTTCCTTTAAAAATTAGGTGGCGACTCTGTAAAAATTTTCAATTCTTTAGAGTCCAATAAGTCATATTTTGTTTGACCTTGGCGAAAACAGGGCATGACAGAATGGTGACTCTGCTGGGGATGCACAACAGGTTCCGACCACAATAGGCTCAATTTTTCAATTGAGGAAGGTATTTTTTTTTTTTTTGCATATGTTAGTTCTTTGATTCTTTATCTATTTACACTGTAAATTATGTGGAATTGTTCATAAATTTTGTACATTATTTACACAAATTAATTTTGTAGTTTTGTCAAATTCTATTATTCATTACTTGTTTATATACATTTTATCTATATATTGAAAAACTGCTACACATTATTTAATCATAAATTACAATTCCAACGAGTCTTTGGCCGTACACTTCACACACAGTGGTTCATGCGAGGGGTGTCTTACACTCCCCCAAACCTTCTTTGAATTCTATAGTTTTAGAGTTGGTGCATTTAGGTTAGTGCGCCTTCTCACAATCATTCAGTCCTACTCTCAACCATTTAGGAAGATTCCCATTCTAAAAGTAAATCATGCCATATAAAAATTCATAAAAAATAGGTTTGAACTACGTTTTGACCTGATTCTTGTCCTGACAAGATACGTAGGCAACCCTGTATTAGGGTTCGGTCTCTTCACTATTTCAAAATAATTTTTTCGGTATTCATACTGGGGCATTTTTTCTAAAACAGTTCAAAGACGCTCTCCAAAAGTCTTCAAGAGCTCAAATAAATAATTTCCCGAATCCAAATCTCAATAACATTAGTGCTTAGCCTCACCCAATTTTGGTTCGAGAACACCTAGCTTCTTCTTTTGGATACCGTAAACCATTAAATTTACGGCGTATCAATCCCAACTGTCAAAGCAAGGGTTTAATATTCTTTCATAACAATCCTGCTAACTGCGGAGAAATAATGCCCTAACTTTTTCAACGTCTGACCTTCTCAATCTTGTCAACATATTAAAGTAATTTCAAAACTATCCTCATGCTCGGCATCCATCCTCTCAATCATCTGATCGAACCAATTTTGCTGATACAAGCAATTCCTTCGTAATCGTCTTTCACATTACTTTCAAAGATTACCACTATTTTTGTACATTCATACATGCTTTATAAAAATCTATAAATTTGCCTGAGCTATGCAGACCTGATTCTTATTTTCATGAGATACGTAGGCAACTCTCATTCGAGTTTGGTCCCATTCTTTTTTCCAAATAAAAATTCAAAATTTTGACTTGGTTAGTACCAACACAGTTAGGAGTGTGCATGAGAAAGAACAAATTGATATTATGGAGAGGATCGAATTCATGGTAAACCATAGATTCCTTTGATACCTTTTAATCAAACCTGAGTAACACTCAAAAATTCTCTTGCATACATCTAAGACAAGAACGAAACCAACCTCATTGTTTCAAGTGCATTATGTGGTAAGCTTTAGACTAGTTCATTGCATTGCATTGTTGATCCATAACTTGGCCTGAATATTTGTTGAGGTGAAATTCTGAGTTACACTTAGTTTGGAAAAGGATTGTAGGCCTTCCTTGACTAGATTGTGCCTTCCACAGCCTACCAAACGACATCGATCCCTAGTATTTCCCCCTTTGAGCCTGAAACCTTTTCTTTGGAATAACCACATCTGAGCCTATACCTTTTGAGTGTTTACATTCACTATCCCTCTTTGGCCCACCTCCTTGAGCTCACTAAGTACGTGCAAGTTTCGAATGAAGATTCAAGATCAAAGTTGCCAAAGGCAAAGGACATATATCCCTAGAAGAATAAAAGGAAAAGACAACTTCAAAGAAAGAAGGAGCAAAAACCCCCCACAAAGAAAAAAAAAGAGATAACTCTGATAAAGGTGGGGAATCATCATCCCCCAAAGAAAAAAAAGGCAAGGAAAATATATTGAAAAGGGGAAAAACTCCAACACAAGATTCAAAAGAAGTCGAAACAAATACAGAACAAGGGGCAAAGAAGAACAATAAATAAGATCAAGCGTCAAAGAGCAACAAATGTCAAAAGCACGAATACAGTGCAATGCTCATTGAGGAATTAGTCACTTTTATTCCAAATGTCATTCTACCCAACCCCAAGCCTACATTACAAGACAATAACAAGTCCTACAAGATCCTACTCTAAGTTTTCTCACATTAGTGGATACTTACATGAAGGAAAAGCCTATGATATCACAATTACATTTATTGAATTCTGAGTGTGAGCGTATATCTCTAGACATCTCCAAATTCAAGAGAAAAATAATCCCAAATAGGTGTGAGAACGAAACATTCTTTTTGGAGGGGGCATTTGAAACATAGGAACAAGCACAATTCAAAATATTTGTTTGAAGCAAGACGAACAAATCTTGTTGATACTTAGGTATGTCTGAGGTACCACTCGAAGCTATAGAAGTTACCCTGAATCGATCTCGGTTAGCTGGAAAAAAGATAGGGGATTCTTATACACACTACTAATTGTTGGTACCAGCTGTAGTCAAGACACAATTATATCTTTTCATTGTTCAACATTTCTTACAAAGAAAATACAAAACAATCTTCTGCATTTTCACCTTTCTGCATTCTTACAAAGAAACACAAATAATGTTCTGCATTTTTACCTTTCAGCATTTCTTACAAATAAAACTCAAAATAATCTTCCGCATTTTTAGTCATTCAACACATTTTTACAATGGAAAAAAAATCTTTCCTTTCAAACATGCCTTCACATACATGCATCACACTTTACATACAAAACGCCTATCTCTGAATACCAACAATTGACCTTTCTCTTCAAGATACAACCTTCAAACACGGATATTTTGCTTTTCAATTGGATTTTCTCAGAGGCTTTTACATTTTCATAGACCTATTAGTCGAGTGGATATCACCTTTCAACAACCCCACCAGTCGAGAGGCTTTTTACATTCTCATAGTCCCGCCAGTCGAGAGAATATTACCTTTCAAATTGCTCCGCCAGTCAAGAGCTCTTTTATTTTCATAGCCCCGCCAGTCGAGAGGCTATTACCTTCCAACTGTTCCATCAATCGAGAGGCCATTACCTCATCGGTTGATGACCTTAGTCTTCATAGACAATTGAGGAAAACCATCACAGTGTCCGTAGACAATCGGAGAAAACAATCAACATCAGTCTCCATAGACAATTGGAGACATCATCAAGTCTTCATATACAATCAAAGACATCATTCATCACATAGTCTCCGTAGACAATTAGAGATGACAATCAGCATCCATCTTCATAGATAATTGGAGATATCATCAAGTCTTCGTAGACAATCGACGAGACCATCATCCAACATCAGTCTTCATAGACAATCGAAGACGTAAATCAACATCCATCTCCATAGACAATTAAAGATGTCATGCATCAAGTCTTCATAGACAATTGAAGACACCATCATTCATCACATAGTCTCCGTAGACAATCGAAGATGACAATCAGCATCCTTCTCCATAGACAATTAGCGATGTCATCAAGTCTTCGTAGACAATCGAAGACATCATCATTTATCACAGTCTCCGTAAAAAATCAGAGACAACAATCAACACCATCCTCCATAGATAATTGGAGGTGCCATGCATCAATTCTCCATAAACAATCAGAGACAACAATCAACACCAGCCTCTATAGACAATTGGAGGTGTCATGCATCAATTCTTCATATACGATCGAAGACATCATCATTCAACATCAGTCTCCATAAACAATTAGAGATGTCATGCATTAAGTTTTCGTAGACAATCAAAGACATCTTTCACTCATCAACATCAGTCTTCGCAGACAATCTAAGACACTCGTCATTTATCCTCAAGTCCCCGTAGACAATCAGAGACATCATACATCTTTTCTACAAAAAATACAATTCAGAACAACAACACTTTTTTTCAAATCATGATATCACACACTAGGTAAATTTTGAGAACCACCTCAAAATTTCCTCATTTCCTCATTTCAAACTACATTGACCCGATTCTCGTGACACTTGAGATATGTAGGAAGCTCTATGCAAAGTTCGGTCATCACAACCCTACAATCATTCTTTCTCCCCAACAAGTACACAATCTTACATCCCCAGTATCTCACAACTTGATACTGGGGTAATTTCAAAAGGAGCATTGGGAATATGTTAATACTTCTGTTCCGACATAGTCCTTCTCTCAATAATTATTTCATATGATCATTCGCCCTTAATAACAAGGCAAGAGACAATCTGTCAATTCTTTTGAACTGCACCCGACCTGATCCTCTTTAACTTGAGGTATGTAGGCAACTCTAAATTAGAGTTCGATTGAATCTTTCTATAAAAAAAAATTATTTTTTATCGAGCAAAATTGACTACACGTTAATATTTTCGTTTGAAGACTTCTACATCGTTCTCAAATGAAAAGGGGCAACTGTTGACACCCAATTTTTGCTCTTCGTGCCTAAAATTAACGTCTTCAGGCTTCTTGATCGTTAAAGGGTACAAAATATAATTTTCACATCTTTTTTATAATTATTGACAAATTATTGATAATCATCCTTACTTTAGGATTTTTATCAATTTGTTATCGTATTTTTTACTTTTCATGATTTATTAATAATCCTTCTTATATTAGGATTTCTATCAATTCATTATCATTTTTAATATTTTACAATCATCTGTACACGTACACAACATGACATCACATTTTTTCTTATCGTTTTTTAAATTAATTATATTTTTTAATATTTTATTTTTGTAATTACAAATCAATTTCTGCATTCTTTTTTACAGTCCGCAAACGCTAAGTCAGATCAATTAATTTTATACAGTATAATAATTTGATGTCTTGTTGCATATGACAACGACCACACAATAATGTCTTGTCACATCCGACAATGACTACACAATGATGTCTTGTCATATTCGACACCGACTACACATAATGTCTTGTCATATCTGACAATGACAACTCAATGAATATACTCTTTGGATAATAACTTTATCCGTTGGTCAAAAGAATGAAAATCCTTTGATCAATACCCTGAGAACCAAAGAATGTGTTATTAATAAAAAGTAGGGACCCCCCTTTATCCATTGGATAAAAAGGAGTGTCAATTTTTAATATAAATAAGTGGAGGGGGTAAATGTTCACACTACACCCAATACACACGCATAAACACACACTTCAAAGTCTAATATTTCTCTCTTATTCATACGTTTCTTCCTTTTTCCTCTTTTTCTCATTCCCTCTTCAACTTCCATAGCTGTCCCTTTCCTTTTCCCTCAACATCACAAACTTCTCTTCCCTCTCTCTTTACCATGGCTGAATTTCGATGAGCTTCAAGATCCATCAGTCACCAGCAGCCTCAACAAGGCCGACTCTTTTCCCCTCAAGCTCCACCAGCCACTGCCACATCAAAGATGGCCAGATCTAGCTAGAATCTAGTTTCCGGCGTTGTTTTTTTCAAAGGAAAAAACATGCTACAAAAATTTTGCATCTCTAGATTCACAAATAGAATAATCATTTAATGACATAAATCTATATGCAGCACTATTTTGAGCATAATCAATAAAGACAGTATCAAAGGTCTTAGAACCTGTATTTACTCGTTTAAAATCAAGTAGACCAACCTTAGCCAAACACCCCCACACTTTCAAAAAATTTAAGTTAGGAGCAAATCCTTTCCACAATTCATATGAGGTCCTACCTAACTTTTTATGGGGGACTTTATTAAGAATATAACATGCAGATAAGACAGCTTCCCCCCACATATAGTCAGGTAGACCTGAGCTTAAAAGAATAGAATTCATCATTTTCTTAAGAGTTCTATTCTTTCATTCAGCAACACCATTTTGTTGGGGAGTATAAGGAGCACTAAACTCATGGATAATACCATTTTTCTCACAAAAATATTTTAGAGTTTTAGTATTACATTCACTGCCCCTGTCAAATCTAAATCTCTTGATTTTCCTATCCAATTAATTTTCTACTTCTGCTTTGAATTTTAAAAACATGTTTCAGCCTCATCTTTAGACTTAAGGAGGTATACCTTAGTGTACTTAGAAAAGTCATCAAGAAAAGTAATGTAATACTTCTTTCCATCTTTACTAATAGTGTTCTTAAAATCTGCTAAGTCTGAATGTACTAGTTCAAGCAATTCGGTCTTTCAACTAGTAATATATTTAAAAGATTTCTGAGTATGCTTTGCTTCTACACACACATGACATTTAGAAATATCATCAATATTTACTGTAGGAATTAACCCCATTTTTCTAAGTCTTTTAATAGAAGCAATATTAACATGACCTAGCTTACCATGCCATAAATTAATAAACTCAGCAATATAAGCAGAATTAGAAATATTTGCATTATTGACAATCTTTTGATCAATGTTCAGCACAAATAACCCCCCACTAAGGTATCTCTTCCCAACAAAGTTTTCTCCACGAGAAGTAATTATTTTATCAGCTTCAAAAACAAGTTTAAGGCCTACTTTGTTGAGAAGTGCTCCAGAAACTAAGTTTCTACGGAGCGAGGGAACATATAGAACATTATTCAAGGATAATATTTTTTCAGAAGTTAATTTAAGTAAAACAATTGCTTTACCCATAACTCCAGTAGTAGTGGAGTTACCCATGTAGACGCACTCGCAATCGGTGGATTTCTCAAAGTCATGGAATAATTCTTTGTTAGCGCAGAAATGTCTTGAAGCGCATGTGTCCAACACCCAATCATTCTTGTTAGCTATCAGATTTGCCTCGACGATTACTGCAGCAATCACTTCATCACCCTCTGTAATATGAGCTTAGGCATCACCTTGTCTTCCTTGTTTTGACTTTTGTCCTTTTCTTAGATAACATTGGACCGCCCTGTGGCCAATTTGTCCGCAGACAAAACAAAGACTTTTTGGTTTTTTAATTTGACTCTCTGGCTTGTTGATATTATTATTTTTTTCACTTGTTTCTTATTCTGAACAGTCTTTTGTTTTCCTTTGTACCTGTATTTTGTAATAGTACCAGAAGATTCCACAAGGTTAGCTTTAGAAGAATTAAGAGACAGAGCTTCCATCTTGTCTTTGAGACGGTTTGCCTCCTCTGTTCTCATGTAACTTATAAGTTCTTGGAGATTTAAATTCATTTTTTTATGTTTCAATTGATTTCTGTAATCACTCCAGGATGGTGGAAATTTTTCAAGCAAAACATTAGCCTGAAGAATCTCACACATCTTCATGCCCTCATTGAGAACATCAGCAGTTAAATTTTCAGATTCGTGGACTTGTTTCATGATTGATTTATTGTCAACCATTTGAAATTTAATCCATTGTTTGACAATATATTTTTTCTTTCCTGCATCATTGGGCACCATATTTCTTTTCTAAATTGTCCTATATTTCTTTAGCAGATTTATAGGTAACAAATAAATCAAACAAATGATTAGTCATATGGTTCAACAAATGTCCTCTAACTATTTTGTTATCCTTTTCGAATTTCTTTTTAGCAATGTCATCAACCACAACAGTATTAGATCCAATAGTAATGTTAGAACCATCAGTTGGAGGTTCATTAAACAAAACATAATCAACTTCTAATTGTTCAAAAAAAATTAGAAGTTTTTTTGTCCAACGTTTAAAATGATTTTTATCCAATGGCTCTAGCTTTGACAAATCAGGAATTTTTATTCAAAGAAATAGCCATTTATCAATATTGTATGTAAGGAAATCGCTTTCAAATTGTTGAAAAAATACTACAATATTGATATTGAAACTGAATTAGTAATAGTAAGAGAGTTGTCACAAACACTGTGTCGTGGCAAGTCACTACCTTGAAAGCAATTTCGGTCCGACTCTAGTGCAAATCCTTCTAGCCGATCGCTCCCCAAGGTTTCACAGCTACTTCCAAACACGTGCACTCGTGGCTGAAAGTTTGTAGGTTGCCCAAAATAATTCAAAAGGAAGAGGAAAGAAGAAAGATTGTTTCTTTCTTTATGTAGTGTGTTTTTATCTTCTCCAAAGACACCCTTTATATAGTATTTGAAAGTGGAGTTGCAAGAGTTATATTTAATGGTATTAAAGAACCATTACTTCACATGTTACTTAATTATATTAGAACGGATATTTAGATGTATTCACATCTCCTTTGTAACGTAGAAGTTATTCATCTTTGCATTACACTAATTAAATTAATAGCTGAAGAGTTAATTCCACAGTATGTTTATTTTATCAGTAATTAAAGAAAGGAAAATGACTACTTCCTAATTTTTTATTTTTTCATCAAATAACCTCCCACTGTTGTTATTTGTTACTACATACTCGATTGCTAATTTTCTTTCACCCAATTGTCTTAATCGTGGAATATCACTAAAAAATAGGAATTCAAATTATAAAAGGTTATACTATCTATGATTCACATATACTTAAATAGTGCAAAGCGAAAATCACGTTCTTTGAATTGTAAAGAATTTTCTATTGTCTGGAAAGGAAAAAGACATCGACTATAGATGTGTTATACAACGCGTGTAAGTAAGATAACACTGTATTTTTTCACTTAAATGTGAATAGCTACAATAAAAAGTTATGAAGACTCTCTACGTCGAGTACAGTCATAATGATAATATTTAGTATTTTTATGTAGTGTTAAATGATTTGTTGCTTTTTAAATATATAATAAATATAGATATTCGCTCATTAGTTTGACGGTTATTATATATTAGCTTGAGGTCACGATCTCATTCTAAATTTCAGAACCCCAAGCTTTAAATTTTGTCTCCGCCCCTGTCAGAGCACAGAGTTCAAGTGTCCTAGGGTGTCTATGAAGTCGTGTCTAGTAGAGTCTTGCGGAACAGTACGGAGACGTCTGTACTTTTTTTCGAGAGGCTGCAGGGCATTTAAGAAATATTTTCCTTCTTCATGCTCTAGATCGTGCTAGGGTGTCTATGAAGCCCTGTCTAGTAGAGTCTTATGGAACGGTACGGAGACATTTGTACTTTTCTTCGAGAGTTTGCAGGGCATTTAAGAAATATTTCCCTTCTTCATGCTCTAGATCGTGCTGTAAAGTTCTTCTCTAAAAAACTTCTGTCGATTCGTGTGTTACTCCATAATTCTCCATCTATGTTATATTCTTGAGATAACATAATTAGTAAGTTTCATTTCCTCCCAAGATAACGCTATCAGATTTACTATAAGTAACTTCAGAAGTCACACATAAATTCTCCATCTTTACATAATAAAAAGATATTAAATCTAATTATTACATTCATCTAAATTATTTAAACAAATATGATATTTAGTGTAATGTTTGAACTCATTAAAGTGAGGTACACACAAGGCTCGTACACCTAAACTAGTATAAGATTAAGTGTAATATGAGATATAACGAGAATAAAAGCATTATAAAAAATCTTATGGAAGTAAATAATCATTACGTAATATTTTGTGCATTAATAATATTCATGGCATAACTATTTATATATTATTGTTAACTGTGTATTTCAAATTTACATTAATAATCCCAGTATAATTAGTTTATGAACCAAATGACCTTTTAATTACTCAAGCATAATAGAAAAATAATTCCTAATACAAACTTACAATACTCTCTGTATTCCATATTAACTTAATTTGTGAGGCAATGTATATCAATTGAGGAAAAATAATTAGAACATAAGTTGGATACCACTTTTCACTTTTACCCTTTTAAAGTTGAATTAAAATCATAACTATGAGAAATTAAGTCTTTTGAATTCATCAACTAAAAAATAATAAATAATGGAGAAAAATGAAAGAAATTTTCAACAACTTTCTTAAAAATTGAATAATTAAGTTATTTTAAACAGTGAAAAATGACTCAAAAATTAAGTTAATATGCAGTAAAGGAAGTAGTAAACTTAATAAATTGTTTTTTGCTTTGCACAAACATTCTTACTTATTGTTAAATTAATAAGTAGTCGTTTGATCACGAAAAGTTTTTACTTTTTTAAAAAAAACTATTCACTTTAGTAAAAAAAGTGAAAACTGTATGTGTCTGGTCATGAAAATTTCAAATACAATTTCAAAATTGTATTTGAAAAAAGTGAAAACAAGTTTTACTTGGTGTTCTTCTTTGTTTTTGTGTAAATTTGTGTGTTTTAGCCTATTTTCTTTTTTTTTTCCCTTCGATAAGTCCGGTACTCGCATTGGAATTAAACTAATTCAGATTCACGCTGAGTAAGATCCCGTTAGGAGGGTAGTGCTCCTTACGAAAGATTTTTTTATATTCAAAACTCGAACCCAAAATCTCAAATTAAGGGAAAAATAATCTCATTCACTGCTTTGTATCCTTTGATGATTGTTTCTTACTTTCTCTTATATTTCATGAGTCTCTTTCTCTCTTGCTTTTCATCTTTAACTTTTTGATTCTGGGGTGTTTGTCTTTTTCTAATAATTTCCACATTTGTTTATAGAAGTAGTGGCGGAGCCATCTTATGATTAGGAGTTCATCAACTTTTTTGGATAGAAAATTATATTATTTATATATGGTTAAAATTATTTTTTATGTATATATAATTGATGTTGAACCTCTTTCGATTAGTTCGTATATCTATTTTTTTATTTTGAACCTCCTTATTAAAAATTCTGACTCCATCATTGATAGAAGGAGGTGAAAATGGAGAATATAATTAAGCTTGTCAGTCAAAATTATGTACTATGGTGGTAGTTAGCATAGAAATAGTGTTGATATATGGGTGTGAGGTGAGTTTGTCCCTGGATGTATCTGTAGTCTCAGTATTATACATGTATCTTGTAATTTTCAATTTGTGATGTTTTAGTGATATTTGTGATTTTGGATAGATAGTTTATAGTATTATCTCATTTTGTTGTTTGTTTTTCTATTTTTTATTTGTTATACTATTGTTTGAGCCAGAGATTTATTGGAAACAATTTCTTTACTTCATTTGAGGTAGTGATATGGACTGTATACACTTTATCTTTTCTAAATTCTCACTTTGTGAAAATAGATAAAATATATGAATATATTATTGTTGTAGTATATTTTACATATATTAGATACTAATTTTTCTTGATAAAAACTCTTATCTTGGTTATTGATAATTACATAATTAATAGAACTAAATGAGTATTAAGTATTTTTTCTTAATTATACTTCATCGAATTTTATTACAAAAAGATTTAATTTTTAGCATTTAGGGGTGGTGTTATGTAATGTGGGTTGGCTCACCTCCTCCTTTTTTTTTTTTTAGCTTTCTTGTATTTGATTATTTAATTGAACTTTTATTGATAAGTAGTAAATTTTTTTGCGCTTTACGCGGTCTTATAAAATAGTAAGATACATCATTGATATAATTGAGTTTTCATAAAAGAAAAATATTTGATTAGTATTTATATATCAGATTTTCAGTAAAGTCATAAGTTGCTATTTCAATAAATATAAAAAGCGTCAAAAAATATACTTTAATAATTTAAATGACTAATGTGATTATTTCTACAAAGTCTTATAATGTATCTATTTACATGGCTACAATGTGGAACACCAAATAATATTATGAATATGATTATTAATTGTTTTAGGACTTACGATAATAAAAGTTGTGGAAGTAATGAAATTAAGACCATTAAGATTTACATTAAAGAAGTTTAAGGAAATGACTATTTAGTTTATTAGCTTGCTTAGTTAATATACTATAATTAAAAGATTTAAAAGAACGAATTTTTTAGCTTTATAATAAAGCACATAAATAAAGAAAAAAATAAGGGAAAACCCCCATAAGGAGAAAAAAATACGTAATTGTATTTCTTGGCTAAAGAGATGTGTTATATTATTTTATCTATTCTTAGCTTTATAAGTATTATAGATTAATTATTTAGTTACATGTACATAAGATATACTGACATGCAAATGTTTATCTATTAACTATCATATTTGATGATAATTTGGTGCGTTAAATATTGCGCTCTGAATTCTGACACTCTTTTATATGGGAAGAGAATTCTCAAAAGATGTGATTATATCATTAACTTTAACTAGGTATACCTTCTTTTATATGAGAAGAGAATTCTCAAAAAATGTGATAATATCATTGATTTCAAATCAGTACACATTTGAATAATTTAAATGTTCAATAAATATAATTTTAGTTGAGATATTTAGGTTAATGTTGCATACAATTTTAAAAGGCGATAAGTGACTTAAGCCTAAAAATATGGATACATATGATCCTCCACGTCAATCTTCTTTTTCTTTTCAATTTCATCCTAATTCTTTAATTCTATTTTTTTTTATGTTACATATTTGCATTTAGGCTCTAACAATTTCTATACAAAATAACCTATGAAACACCACAAAAAAATTTTAATTTTAATATTGCAATAATAAAATATCTACATCCTCTATCGATATAATGTAATAATTAAAGTAATATCTTTATTCATTCAAAAAGAAAATAAAATAATATAAAATATTATATTCACAAAATAAAATTAAAAAAGGCAGAAAATAATTGTTAACTACATTTCAAGCAAGGAAAAAGTTGACAAGAAAATTATATATTTAAAAAAAGAAATCATGCAATTATAAATAAATTAGTTCATCTTTAATTTTTAGCGATCAATAATAAAAATAAAACACTCATCAACAACTAAAGAACTTTTTCAACACCATTATATACAACTAATATAAATTATTTAATTAAAATAACTTAAAAAAAACAAAAAGAAAATGAACTATTCGCATAAAATATAGAAAAATTCTGATCCGTTTTTTTTTCATCTTTTCTTGAATATTTAAATACTCACTAAGCTCTACTAACATTACCAAAAAGTATTCAGTGAGCAAGAAATAATTTAAACTATATATAATTCTGTCAATTATTTTTGTGCTTGTATCTGATTATTAAAAGTCATTCTTTTTTCAGTGTCAATAAGAATGTAATAACACTAGACTTTGTGATCGTAAAATTACTCTTAATCACTATTTTTTAAAAATAAATATATATTTAACGTATCAAAATAATACTACTATCAAGAATGTCTCAATACTGATGGCCGAGAAGAACTTCTTGCACCCTCTTTCTTGCCTTCTTGGTATATCATGATACACCCATAAGCTAATAGTGATCAAATACATAAAAGATGAAAAGAAATATTTTGAGAAAAAAAGTTTTCTTGCCTTTGTATTACTTTTTTCTTTCACAATTTCGTTAATTTAGTGGCGGCTATGATGAATTGGTGAAGAAGAAGAAAAAGGATAACTTTCAATGAAAATTTTCATGACATAAAACATCAATTTATATAGGCAAAATGGAGGAATATCATAAAATGTCATAAATTTACAAATTAAATTTTGGGGTTATGAAGATTAAAAAATGAAAGTTACGAATACTATTAAGGGATAGTTTGATTGGGAAAGAGTTATTTCAGAATAATTAATTTCGAAATTAGTTATCTCACCATGTATATGGGGTAACTTATTCCATCATTACAGTGTAAATGATGGGATAAATAATTTCGGTACTAGCTAATACCTCACACCAAACATGAAATAAAATAATTTGTTATTTTATTCAAAAATTATTTATTCCTTATACCTCACACCAATCGATCCTTTAAGAGTATAAATTAAAAGAGTTTGAATTATGAATAGTTATTTTTATTAAAGGCATTAAAAAACATTAAAAGAAAATTAAGATGGAAAATTAGAAAAGAAAGGGAACATATTAAAAATTATTTTTAAAAAAGGGATGTTTTCTTTGATGTGATTAAAATTAATGATTTCAATTCTTCTTTTTCTCCTATATCAATTTCTTTCCATCTTATTTTTCTTCTATCCTTATTTTTTTCTTTTTCAGTTTATTTTTTCTTTATTGGATATTATTTTGGGTGTAGTGGGCTGATAAATGTGATTAGAAAAAAGAGAAATAATTTAGTGCTTTTGATATTCTTAATAAAAAATAGAATGAATACGGTGTACTAACTTTTATAATTTTCTTTTTCAGATTTCAATAATGAGTGATTTTTAAGTTTTCTTTTATATAGCACACAAATTTATAAAATGATTCAACCATATGAATTAGGTAAATATAAGAATTGAAGAGATATATAATTTAAGTAGAGAACGTAAATAGGTTGAGTTTTTTTTGTAACTCCTAAGATATAATTATTGTAATAAATATGATAGTTTTTAAAATTAATAAATAGATTGATTAAAATAAATGAAAAGAAAAAGGTCAAAAAAAAATAGTAAATGGAGGTAATAGAGAGGTGCCACATAGGCATATATATAACCCTACTTTTTTAGCCAAAAAAAACCCTCCTATATATATATATAATGATTCATTTGGATTATAGTAGAAATTAATTCAAAAAATAGAGAAAAAAATAAAAATACAAATAGAGGACATTGAGAGGTGTTACATCACTTATTCTACATTTTCATTTATTATTATATATTGATATTGATTTCTAATTTAATCCATACAGATACATCACATTCTTTCAAATATATCACGTTAAAGTTACGCCACATGTATGGAAATGCCCTTTAATTTTATGGTGTTAAACACGTGGAATATTAAAATTAAATTATTGCAAAAAAAATAAAAAATAGATCATTTATTTTAAAACAGACTAAAAAGAAAACTAGACCATTCTTTTTAAAACAGATGAAGTATTTTCTTTCTTTATTTTTTTGGTCAACATCACACCTTTTAAAGCTACTCGTACCCTCTCCATATCTTCTTTATTACTCCCCCGTTTGCTTTTACTTGTCACATTCACACTCATTAAAATAATAATTATTATTTATCCTGTGTTGACAAGCTTGCCTTCGCAGGTGTATATGGGGAATGTGCGACGATCCAAGAGATTGTGCGACGACCTCGTGCATCATCATCATCATCATTATCATTTTCATTTTCATCATATATTGCTTATATGTGATATAATGTATACTTGTGTTCTATCTTGGTGTGATGTTGCAATATATGTGGGTGTACATAGGTTGCGTTGGTTCGATTTTTTATTAAAATATAACCAAACCAATAATGTCGGTTTTCTAAATCTATAAACCAAATCAAATTAATATACAATCGTTTTTTTATTTCGATTTTACTCGGGTTTTTTTGGTTTTTTTGGTTTTTCAGTTTTCTCGATTTTTTTACAATTATAATGTGATTGAAGAAAAAAATTAAATGTTTTTCACTAAAAAGATTAGAAAAAAAATGGTCATAGAGTAGTTCCAATAAAAATTAAGTTGGCAAATTACTAATACGTCTAAACTACTATCTCTCAAAGTAATATTATGTGGATACCTAAGTAGTTCAATTTCTAAGTCACTAGTCACAGTAACTTGTCTGAAAGTTTCCTTCACATAAAATGTGAGCACACAAAAGAATGAAGAATTGGAGACAACTTATTAAAAACTTAACTCCATAAAGTAATTAATTATAACATAATTTCATAATAAAAAAAAAAAAGAAGAAGAAGAGGAGAAACAAACATAAATCACAACTTGACGAGTGAGAAAAGTAAGATGAGAAAATAATGAGAACTCTCTGAAAACTTGAAAAGTAAAATGTAAAAAGTGAAGCAATTAAAGAGTTTTAGGTTTTTATATTAACTAGTTAAACCCGACGTGTCTCGCACATGTAACATTTGATTATTTAAAATTAGATGATTTTTTCTATTACAAAAAATTTTAATGAAGAGCAAAAAATTTAAATCACCTCTCAAAAATCCTTCACACTTTAATAAAATAGCGCAAACATAACATATATTTTATTAAAATATTTAATAAATTTTCAATTCTTAAATATTGAAGAAATAATTTTGTCTAAAGCAGACACTTTTAACGAAGGACAAAAAGTTCAAATATTTTTTAACACCGAATCAAATAAAAACGAAGTTGAAAGAAAACGAACCAAACTGAAATAGTTCGATTTGGTGTTCGATGTCTACTTTTTAAAATTGTAAATTAAAGAATTGAATTGAAATTTGATAAAATCGAATCAAAGAGCAGAACGTGCACTTCTAATCGACGCCTTAACAATATAAATCGTACTAATATGAATGAGAAATAATTTTTTTTAAAAAAACATACCTTTAAATCCTCTCGTAATCGGCACGAAGTCTCAACCACACACTCACATAATTTTTCTTTACCTCACATCATGCGAAAGCCAACAATTGAAATTACAATAAATCATACGATAAAAAAAAACATTAATAAAAGATGCATAATATTTAATATTATTGACCTACAAATTAAAAACAAATATCAAAGAACAAAAAACTAATCTTCTCTTGAACATACTCTTTAACAATTAAATTGTGAATGTTATTCTATTATTTATTGGAAAAAAGGAATGCTCAATATATAGATGTACAATTTTTTTCCTTTTAAGAAAGAGTTGATGAAACATGGAAGAAATCTAATCTAATTTGAGAAACTTTTTTCATAAAAAACTAATTATTATAGAAAATCAAGACAAACAAAACTTAAAAGAAAAGAAAATTAAGGACTCCTAATTAAATAAAAAATCATACTTAAAAGAAAGAAATTAGGTCGTATGCTAACTACAATCTGACACTACTTTTTTTTTTCTTTTTGAGGTGGAACATATTTTTTTAGTAAAAGTAGTTAAATAATAATTTGATAAAATAATAAAAATCCGTTTCTTATTACGTATTTAAAATTTTTTAAAATTTAATACTTATTAAAATTTTCTTATTCTAAGGCTTTTATATTTGTTTCTAGATTTTTCAAATCTTATTAAAATCAAATTTAGTTTTATAATTCTTAAACTTATGGAAAATGTATTAGTTGTCATTAATTCTGACGACTTCTAACAAGAAAAGGTTTTACCATAAATATATATTAATTAATTATTAACTTTTAAAAATTAGAAAAAAATAGTGGAAAGATGATTTTGTCTAAAGCGAAAACTTGTAATGAAGGGCAAAAAGTTCAAACAACATTTCTAAGGCCCTTCACATTTTTAATATATTATATAGATTATATAGATATAGATATTGGGCTTTGTATTAATTTGTTATTAATAAAAAAATACTATAATTAAAGGCCCAAGAATATATATCTATTTTCTGAATATAAAAAAAATAATAAAAGTAATTAGAAAGTTGATTATAAGTAATATTTTTTTCCGTATAAAAAATTAAAATTATATATGTATTACGTCGGTTCGGTTTGGGTTCGGTTTGATTTTATTTTGTCTAATACCAAACCAAATAAAGAATGATTGGTTTTTTTTTTGCCAACACTAAACCAATCAAACCAACCATAAATCGGTTTTTTTTCTCGGTTTGGTTTGATTCATCGGTTCGGTTTGTACACTCCTATATGTGATATATTAGAACTGTTAGCGCAAACGGTATGAGCTACCGTTGTGAGACATTTTCTTAAATGAATATTTTACCATAATAATTATTAAAAAAAGGATATAAATTATTCATTTCAAAATAAACTAAAAAAAAGTAAGTCATTTTTTTTAAAATGGATAAAGTATTTTCTTTCTTTATCTTTTCACACCTTTTACAACTAATTGTACCCTCTCCATTTCTTCTTTATTACTCTTTCATTTGCTATCCTATCAGTTGATGTTTACTTTTGTGTTTTAAAAAGTTTGAAGAATAAATAATTAACGTTAAAAGTAAATATGTAAAAGAAAGATTGTTTGTTTTTAATATGTAAAAAATGACAAGTAACTATAGAAATTTAATTAGAAAATAAATTCTAAGTAAAAATAAATGGAGGAGGTAATATATTATTACTCCATTTAATATAGTATAAATAACATAAATATCAATTCTTTTGAAATTAATTACACTCTCTCTCATTTTTTTAATTACTTTACTCTTTTTCTCTATTAATACACATAACATAGCTGACATATACATACATTCTGTGTATATATTGAAATTTTTGTAATATATTTAAAGAGTTGAAATTTTTTATAATATTGAAAATATAAGTTGTGTATTTGTGTAACTTTTAGTTTAATATATACTCTAAGTATTTTCTAAGTGGAGTGCATAATGAGTAGCCGTTTGGCCAAGAGCATTTTCTCACTTTTTCTTCAAAATTATTTTATTTTAGTGAAAAAAATGAAAATCACGATCATGAAAATTTCAAATATGATTTGGAATTGTATTTTGCAAAAGTAAAAAGAAGAAAAACTTGTTTTCACGTTTTTCATCCCTACTTCTCTCACAAAATTTTAAAAACAAATTTAATTTATATTTATGATCAAACACAACTTCAATTTTAGTTCCAATTCCAATTTCAAACTTATTTACAAACCATAATGTGGTGAAGGTAATTTTTGTCTATAAAATGATGCATCCTTTATACATTTTTACACACCCAAAATCAAATTTGCTTATAAGTTCATCAATCATCTGAATCTTGTGAGAAAGATAACAATGGTGGTGATTTTGAAGACATTGATTTTGAATGAATCTATTCTGCAGATGAAGATCTGAAAAGTGACAAGACGGAGATGCTCCTGCCGATCACGAGGAAGATGCAGAATGGGTATCAAAGAGGCTATGAAAATGAGGAGAAGAAGGAAGAGGAAGAAGAGAAATATGATGGGTAAGATGCACATGTATCTTTCTCGATTTTATGTTATTGCTTAGTAAGGAAAATCTGTCCATTCTAGTTTAAGTTTTTAGTTGACGACTCTTAATGTAGTGACTATTGTTTACTTTAAACCTCTAATTTATGATTATGTTGACTATCTTTCATGCAGTTTTTTTTTTTTTTTACATGTTATCTATTGTGTTTCAATTATCACTTTTTTTTTTTTTTTCTGTTGTTACTAGTTTAGTATTATTACTGCTTATTTTCACTTTTACTTGCTGACATTAGAAAAGTTGATTCAGATTTCTTTCGTTTGACCCTTGGCGCCAGGATATGCGTTTGATTTTGGTAAAGAAGGATATCTTTGGAGGAGAAAAATATGTCTTGGGCTTAGCCTTTGTATTAAGCAACTTTATTAGCTACCTTTGAATTGAGTGATAGGTTATGTTAAAATTTTCACGTCTAGGAAGGGGGAGAGAGGGAACGGGAAAGAAGATCAAACACATATCCTAGTGTCAAGGGTCAAAAGGAAAGAAAATCTGAATCAAGATTTCTAATGCCAGCAGACGGAACTGAAAGATAAACAATAATAATACTAAAACAGTAACAACGGAAAAAAGTGTGGTAATTGAAACACAATAGGTAACATATATCAAAAGCAAACTACATGATAGATAGTTAACATAATCATAAAGTAGAGCTTAAAAGTAATCCATAGTCACTACATGAAGAGTCTTCAACTAAAAACTTAAACAAAAAGTAATCCATGGTCACTACATGAAGAGTCTTCAACTAAAGACTTAAACCAAAACTTACAAAGTTTTTCTTAACTAAGCAATAATATAAAATCGATAAATATGCCTATGCATCTTTCTCCTCCTCGGCTTTCTTCTTCTCCTCATTTTCATCACCTCCTTGATAGCCATCCTCTGCATCTTCCTCGTGATCAACGGAGCATCTTCCTCTTGTTCCTCTTCAAAATCTTCATCTGCAAGATAGTTTCCTCCAGAACCAATGTCTTCAAAATCACCGTCATTGTTATCTTTCTCACAAGATTGAGTCCTTTTTGGCCAAGGCACTTCAACCTCCAAATGCTCTCTCTGTCCACAATGCCATTGAATTTCTCAAAACTTTTGGAGCTTTGGATGATACAGAAGAACTTACTCCACTTGTTGTGTATAGTGCATATGTTTTTCTCTATATATTCCACATTGGAACTTTCATTTATAGCGTTTCTTTACAGGCCGCCCTCTTTGCATTGTTTCTTGAACACCATGATCCATTTGTCCTTCCAATAAGCAGGAAAGAGGAAGCAGATGCTGCTAAAAGATCCTTTGCTTGGTGATTCTTGAAGGTTAGGGGGTCCTCATCCATTTCCGGGACCTTGGATGCCAAATATAATTGGTGGAGGTTATGATCTTTTCCCTCCACAGTTTGATAATACCGGAAATCCGTTAGGACAGGCTCCACCTTCTCTATTGCTGCATCCATGGTCAATCCACGTACTACCTCAATACCTCATTCTCAGCTTGGAGGACGTAGGAGCAACTTCACTTGAAATCTTTAGCAGTCAAATGTGCGGTTTATGTCTATAATAAGTAGTGCAACAGGTTTCAGTTGCAAGTTTTTCTTAATCTGATACTTTTGGGTGTGATCTTTTTATGTTTCGTTTGGAAATTTTGAAACTTTAATTTGTCAGAATTTTATTTTTTTTTGTATGGAAATTTCTGTTTTTGTTGTTTGGACGACATTAGGCGGTTGTGTTTGTTCTATTTCCTTTTTCTGTTAATGCAAAAACAGTGAATATAATCTGTGGCTATCTCATGTATTGAAATTCATTTTCATTGAAATGAATCTAGCAAAGTAAGACGTCCTTTGATTTTTGGTTTGTGTCTTGCCCTTTGAATCTTCTTCCAAGCACCTGTTGTTTGCATAAATGTGTTCACTCAGACCTCTCTTTGGTAGTCATTCTCTGAAACAACATTTCGCTATCACGGCCAACTTCTTTTTGGAACCAACTTTTCAATATTAGTTTATATTATATATAGTAACATCTTGATATAGCAAAATATATTCGAACAAACGATCCTTTTAATTTAATACACAACATGTGTGTGTACTTTGAACAACTTTGTGCTGCACATTTCTGTTCATTACATATCATATGTTATCGGAAAGAAAATCATGTGTGTGCACCTATAGTTAACCATAAATATCATGAAACAAAATGCTTCATAAAACAAGAATATCATGAAATATATATGGTCTCGTTGTTGAGAACCTTTTTATTCAGGAATCATATGAGATAACAAACGATGAATTGGTGATACCACATTCATCTATACACTGTATTGCAAACACCTTTTCTCCTAGACTGGTTAAGTAGCGGATTCGTCAAAATGTTACCAAAAGGAGGCAACAAATGGACTTCTAACCTTGTTCTTACCATTGGACCATGTAATTGATCCAAAAAATTCTCTTTCTCTAGACATTGCTTTGAAACTTACTTGATAGCTCAGTTTCTTCGTCTTACTTGTAAATTTCAATTTGTTTGGACTCACTCGAACTCTCAATGCATCTGGTGTTGTTATGGTTGCCGTATATAGTGATTCTTCGTCACCAATTCTAGTTAGCGTTCTGGTAACTTTCTTGGTTTCTCTTTCCTTAGACAGAGAAACGGCTATTGATGGATAGTTCATGCTTGAAACCGAGTCATCACTCGAGTTGGCACGGCATGAAAAGTTGTTTGGAAGTGTCTTTAAGATGAGTTTTATTGTTGATGTGTTATAGCCTGTAGAGCAGAGAAATTGCAGGTAGTCTGTGATCTCGGTCTCATAAACCAAACCTGGTTTCAGTGGTCCATACATAGTTGCTACTCCTGCCCCAAAGTCATATGGTGTGGCAAGGTATTCCCCGTATAAACTATCGAGCATTGGACTCTTCAAATTACTTTGCTGAAAAGCTAATAAACAGAAACGGGGAATGAGACTTGTTTTCGTCAGAGCCATAAATTGGTGGCACTGATATACTTAAACTAATATCAGGTTACTACCTGTGGTCATGATAGCTGATCTGATTGCTGATGGACTCCAGGAGGGATTCCGAGACTTCAGTGTTGCAACAATTGCAGAAACATGAGGACAAGCCGAGGATGTACCGGACTCTGTTAAATAGCGGTGGTTTTTGGCCAGACCGAGTCACTTCTGCATCGTCTGTGCGCCAAGCTGCAAGAATTGCAGTCCCTGGTGCTGCAATGTCCGGCTGCAAGTACATGTGAGAAACCATTCGGTATGTTATCTACTGTTAATCTCGCATGAAACATACGTTTTGTTTTATATACCATAAGTATGTAACTAATCGTGAGACCAGTGAAATTTGAAGTTAGAAAGAACATTATCATGGTACTGCTCAATCGGCATAGATTGAGCAACAGTCCAAAATTTGAAGGAAAAATAAATTAGAATAAGGAGTGCTTACTTTTAAGAGGTTCCGAGTATTATACGTAGGGCCTCTTGATGAGAAGAAAGCCATAGCAGGAGCCGGTTTGAATTTATCTACACTAACAGTTGGTAGAATTGTTGCCACTGGGTTCCTATAGAATATTTAAAGATGATATTAGCAATTTGCTATGTTACCCCACAAGTGCTTATTGAGAAGTAAAGTGAGTACCTTGTTGAGTTGATGTAAGCCCGAATCGTTATGCCGTCTCCTTGAGTGATTACTGCCCCCGGAAATGATCCCATTTTGGGTGCCGCTATGAGCTCATCATCGGGCATACTTAATATAAATCCGATGCCACCCTTTTTCTTCACTTCATTTAGCCTCGTTTCTATTGAAATATCATCATCGAGATGGTCACAAACAATAATTTTTCCCCTGACTTTGCGTTCGTCTAATGTATCTTGTTCACAGTCACTGAAACATTGCCCAAGTTAGTAGCAAGTATGCAAAAATAAAAGCTGAAACATTTCAATCTTCAATTACCTTGCTGGACCATCAAAAACAAATTCTGAGTCTAGTTTGACAGATACGCTGTCTGCCAAAGGATAAACTGGAGATTTCTTGAGATTGGAAAAGCCAATACCTCCACCCTTAATTAGCTTGTTTCCCCCCAAGGGAATATGTGTCTCAATGTTTCTGTCAATAGTTGTTGCACCAACTGTGAACATCCAAGGAGCGACATTGACGACAGATTCTGGTGCTGGCCCATCGTTTCCAGCAGAGGCAACAACAAAAATGCCCTTCTCTACAGCATGGAAGGCTCCGATGGCAATAGGATTTCTTGAGAATTCGAACTCTGTTCCAGCTGGTTGACCAAATGATAAGTTGATGATATCGACCCCGTCTGCAATAGCATCATCAAATGCTTTCATAATAGCCGATCCACTGCATCCAGTATTAGGCGTGCATACACGGTACACTGCAATCCTGGACCCCGGAGACCCACCCTTGGCTGTTCCTCCTGCTAAGCCATAATAGGATGCATCTGCCACTGAACTCCCTGCTGCTATGGCTGCAACATGAGTACCATGCCCGTCGTGGTCTCTAGGTGTCCCCACATATGGTGGATTCTCTACTCCAGGTTCATCATAAAACCTTGCTCCGATCAGTTTCCTGATACAGGTCCATCAAATGTACACATTAAAATTTCTATCATAAACTTGTTTTTTCCGAAGACCACGTACAAAATTTCACATAGACCATATTGGACACCCACAGACGGATCCAAGATTTGAAGTTTATGGGTTTCTACAGTGACCTCAAGCTACTGAGTTCCGGTAGCTAACACACTGGACCTGCCACCGAGGATGTATATAATGACTGTTACCTATTGCAGCTGGAAGGTTTGAAGTCATAACCTCTGGTGCAAGTTCCT
The DNA here is from genome assembly GCA_030864225.1 of Capsicum baccatum var. pendulum. Classification (NCBI taxonomy): domain Eukaryota; kingdom Viridiplantae; phylum Streptophyta; class Magnoliopsida; order Solanales; family Solanaceae; genus Capsicum; species Capsicum baccatum. The sequence goes on from CM061550.1 coordinate 272,659,599, forward strand.
TTCCATCGCGATGGGACTGGACCGATACCCTTGTCATTGAAACTCTCTGATTCAGGCCATATTCCTATAACATATATACAAGATGTTATTTGGTTAACTAGTGTTGGTAGTAAAATCCTACAAAGTTGGGTCTGGGGAGGGTGGAGTGTATGCATGCCTTACCTCTCTCCCTCTTGGAGGCAGAGAGGCTGTTTCCGAAAGATCCTCAGCTCAAGTGAAGCAAATCAAAGTAGTAATGGAAAGGCAGAAACGGCAGTGAAGAAAAATGACAACTAATAGAAAAGCAATGAGAGCATACCAGTGTCAAAAATGCCAATTATGGTACCTGCTCCATTCGATGAGGTTGAATTCAAACCAGAACTGTAAGGGATATCATATAGCAGATTGTATTGATCCCTCAGAAAGTCCCATGATCGCGTTGTGTGGAGTTGAAATACTGGATCAGGGAAAACAGAAACAACTCCGGGATGTTGAGCAAGCGCCTGAGCTTCAGCATCTGTTAAACGTGCTGTAAATCCTGAGAAACTGTGCCTATAGCTGTGCACCACTGCATTTTCTCTCCTAGTGCAATATACACATTATATACAATGTCATACAAGCCTTTATGAATCATAAATATAGTCTCATTATGTGTAAACTATAAATCACTATTCAAGAGGGAGTTATTGTTCAGAAATATTACTCCCTCCATCCCAATTTATGTGAGGTAGTTTGACTCGTCACGGAGTTTCGGAGTTTAAGAAAGAAAAAAGACTTTCGAAACTTGTGGTCTAAAATAAGTCATAGATATTTATGTAGCTATAAATAATTTCATTGAGGGTAAGATAGCCATTTTAAAGTCAAACTGTTACTGAACTTAGAAATGTCTCATTATTTTTTAGACCGACTAAAAAGGAAAGTGAGTCATATAAATTGGATAGAGGGAGTATAAGAAGCTCTTCTTTGTCCAAAATACATCAGTTTATTTTTTATATTACAACCAAATACAATTAGACATCTTTATAACAGTCATCTTCGATAATAACATTTCATTATATAGGTCAAGTTTTCTGTGAAATCAATTATCAGGTTAGTTATTAGATGTTATTGTTATGATCGAGAATCTAGTTATTACGGAATTTAGCGAAGCAATATTATAATGACAATAACAAAGACAATAACAAGTTGATTAATAACAGCAATTAAAGAAAATAAAGGCAAAAATTTAACGTGATCCGGCCGGTGTGACTTACGTCCACAAGCAGAGAGGAGCAATTTCACTATATCAACAAGAGTAATAAAAAACATACAAAATTAAAGCAGATACTCTAATTAGACCAAATATCCCAAGAGAACAACCTCACAAGGTCACTCCAAAATTCTTTGGCGGCAGATTACTTTGACAATGACAACAAACAACCATCCTTAAATCTTGGGTTGACTTGTACCAAGAGTGAACCAAAGAAAACAAAATCCACATTACAGTTATCTATAACAGCATTTTGCTAAAGCTCTATAACAGTCGTCTTCTATAGTAACACTTCTTCATTATAAAGGTCAAAGTTTTCTTTAGAATCGATTTTTCACGTTCTGTCATATTAGACGTTATCTATAACAAAATTTTGCAATAGCATGCAGCTAAACAATATCCAAACAAACGACGTCGTTATAAAGAAGTTTGATTGTACCTTGGTGTGAGGGAGCTCATAAGGTGAAGGTGATCATGAGATGAACCCTTGGCACCCATGTAAACAATGTAAACTCCATGACTTTCTTCTTGAGAAGCTTCACTTGGAAAACAAATCAACAAGACAGAAAACAACAAAACTAAAGAAATCTTTTCATGTTTGTCCCCACAACTTGATGAGAAGTATGGTTTATTATATAGTGGGGAATTAAAGTGGATCTGTTGTGCTATCTTCCTATTTGTTTCCCAATATTCATTTGTTTAAAGTGTTCCAAATGTGAATACACATTTAAATATTTAAATATTCATTCTTTTAACCTTAATATAGGCACATGCATGTTATTTTGTAATTGTATAGTGACAATTCTGTTACTATTTGTTTTTTTTTTTTTACTTCTCTATTAGTTTATTTTTACACTATATTTTTTTTTCTTGAGTCGAGGATCTATCAGAAACAGCCTCTCTATTTGAGATGGATATATATAAGGTTAAGCTCACTCTACTCTTCTCAAATCTCATTTTGTGAGATTATACTGAGTATAATGTTATTCTTATTGTATTAAAGATTTATATGTGTGAATCTGAATATGTTTTTGAATATGAAGATGTTATATTTGGATAAAACTAAGATTTTTTTTTTTAATATCCAAATATATACAAATGGTTTTTACTTATACATTAATAAATGTAAAATTTAAGTAATAATTAAATGCACTAAATTAATTTAATGTTATATCAATAAAATATTTTTCAACGGTTATACGATGGATGGTGGTGGTAATGTTTATGGTGGTTATGAATGTTGATCGATGGTGATTATATATTGTTGTGGTTAGTGATAGTGATGTCCAACAATAGTAGTTGGTAGTATGTAGTGGTGAATAATGACGGCCAATGTGGTTGCTGGTGGTCACTGATGATTGTTGTGCGATAATAATGATAGCTAATAATGATAATACATAATACCTATGGTTGGCAAAACATAGTGGTGCTAATGGTCGTGATTATTAGTAGTGATTGATAATTGTTCTGGTAATGATAATGATGGGTGGTACTGGTGATTATAAATAATGACTATTGATCTCACGACTAAATATGGTGATTGTCGATGTAATGGTAATTGATAATGTTGAACAAAGTTGAGGTAGTTAGAGTAAGCGAATGTAAGATAAATGAGAAAAATTTTGAATATACATCTTAATTATATTAAATTTTTTGTTATTACATATCAGATAATCATTTAAATCTATTCTGACCTATTAAATAATTATTAAATAAAAAAATATAGAATATATATACATACTTGATAATTAAGATTTTAATAGTTAAAATTCATTCTCGTACAAACAAAGAGAATCAATTTGCTGCAAAATTTCAATAAATTTTAAATATGGTGTGCTAAATTTAATAATCATGTGATAAAATAAACTGACAGATCACGAAAAGAGAATTATTTATATTTATAAATAATAAAAAATTGCAAATATCAAGAAGGGATTCTTTTTTTTTTTCTTAAAAAAATGGCAAATCTTAAAAAGATGATACAAAAGAAATAAATATAAGTGTGGCATATAACAAAAAGACACTAGTAATAATTAAAGTATTGTCCATGTGTAATCCATTTGAGAGAAAAAAACACTTAATGGTGCCTGCCCATGTGACAACACATGATCAATAATTTATGTTGTTCTCGGATAATAATAACATACTATACTTAGGCTGCATTTATGTGTTTTTTTTTAAGATTCAGAATTTTGAATCTGAATACATATCTAAATGATTAAGATGTTGTTTCTAAATTTGAAAATTAAATATTTAAAATTATTTATTTTTTAATATCTGAATATGCAAAAAAAAGATTAGTTATATATATAATAAAATAAAAAATACAATTCAAATAAAAATCTAATTATATATCATAAAAGTATGTAATTTAATACAAAAAAATTATTATTTGATTGAAAAAATATTTATGTTTGTTAGTGATAATGGAGATGGTTTATAATTGTGGTTATGGTGACAATGATTGATGTTAGTGATTAGCAATATTGGTGGTGATAATTTGTATCGTAGTGATTGTTATGATATTGGCGGTTGATAATGACGGTATTGGTTGTGATGTGACGTTGCTTGATCTTAGTAGTTAGAGGTATTGATTATAACGACTGAAAAATGAATGCATGATGGTTGACGATGTGTTGGTGCTAGTTGGAGATGTTGTTAGTTGTGATGGTGGAGATGGTTGTCAGTAGAGATAAATTGTAGCGATGGTAGTGGTTGAAGTGATGGTAGAAATTGTGTTAGTAGTGACAATGATGGTGGCGACCGAAGAATGTGTGAAGGTTATGATATATTAGTGATAGTTAGCAGTGGTGCTAGTCGTGATAGATGAATTGGTCGATAGTAGGGATTGGTCGGTAGTGATTGATGATAGTGGCGCTGTTGACGGCTGTAATGGCGGTGAATATAATTAGAATAATAGAAGTAATAGGTGTGATAGTGGTTGGTAGCGATATTTATTGTCGATGGTGGTTGTGATGGTGGAGGTGGGTGGTGGAGGACAATGATGGCGGTGGCAGAGATAGTTAGTGGTGGTGACTGATGATTACGAATAGAGTGACAGTGAATATTATCCAACATCAGAATACCTCTTCAGACCTATTAAGAATTGATTCTAGATCTGAATAATTAAGACCTATTAAGAATTGATTCTAGATATAAATGATTAAGACCTATTCAGACCTATTAAGAGTTAAAAACTTAATAAAAAACAAATGTATTTAATGGTCTGAAGTCTTTTTCATTCAGATTCAGACCTTCTTTAAGTGCAAACAAAGAAACCCTTAGTGTAATTCTATAACGAAGGTTTAAGAAGAAATAAATATATATTAGAACTAATAATAAATCTTTATCACGAGTGTTACGCCTTATTTCTTCGTAAAAATGTACTCACCCTTGGTATTTATATCGAATGAAATTATTTATTATGATTAAATAAAGAAAAAAGGATGGGTAGAATATGCATTTGTAATCATGATGTTTAATAAGAGTGTAAGTTAAAAGTATTTATGATATATTCATTGGTTTAATATAACTATTGAGTGTGTATAGGTTTTACCTTATCGAGGCTTGAAAAATAATAAAACATTTTATTTCAGGTATTTGTCTTTCAAAATATTATATATTTAATCAAAAATTAAGAACAAATTTGTCAATTTAGGAGTAACAAAATTAGCTCGAAAAAATGATTTATTCAATTCATTTAAGTTTGACTCACTTATTTATTGTATCAATTTATTTTGATTCGAGCAGTTCAACTTATTAATCCATTAAAATCTTTATCAAAAAACTTTTAAACTCCTAATTTTCTATTTGACATATTAATATATATATATATTGATCCACTTATTTATCAACTCATCACTTATTTTGACTCGTTCAATGTGCACATGTTTGATATCAAATTAATTAATATATGAATATCTACATTGGAGGAAAAGAGTATCTGTTAAAATATATGGTTTGCATGTGTACAGGCTAGTTGGAACTTTATTTTATTGGAAAGGAGAGGTGACATTTTGGATAAAGTACTTAAAAAAGAAAAGGAAAAATAATAAGCTTATTGTTAACTAAAGTGATAAGCATCCGGTGCTCTTCAACTTTACAGAGGTTCTATTACCATTTTAAATTTAATTTTATAATATTTTTATCATCCTTTTATGCTGACGTGACAATTTTATTGCATAAAATAGGGTCCATATTGAAGGTGCCACGTCAGCTAAAAAGGCTAACAAAGATATCACGTCAGTTAAAAAGGCTGACAAAAATATACAAAAATTTAACAGAACTCCTGTGAAGTTGAAATGTATCGTAGCAAATTTAATCTTAGTTCAAAGGATACTAAATATTTTTCTCTAAAACTATCATTAACGTCTAAGTTAGTCATCTCGACTGATTGATCGGAAGTCTCTGTTAGGAATTTCTTTATTCCAAAGGTTGAACTCGAGACTAATGATCAAGGTGAAGCTGTGGAGGGATCTCATTTATCCACCGCATCCCTTGACAATATTGTACAAGAAACTTTTGTACTTTTAAATTTTTTGTTAGGTAATTGGCATATTATTGTTAAAGGTGTATGATCAATTTATTTACAAAACTCAAATTATATCGAGACATAATATATTTAAATAATTTAAAATGTATCCAACATATATAAATTTGCTCAAACTCTATTTTTTGGTATAATGGATAAGAAAAATAATTTCGAACTAAAATTAGAAATTAACTTTATTTCATGTTGGTATGATGTATTATTTAGTCCTAAAACTAATTTATATCATTATTTGTACTAAAATGAAAAAATTATTATCCGTATAAAAATAAAATAAAATATTCCTATAAAATATCCCAATTCATGCCATAGTGAAGTTTGTGACTTTGTGTGCAAGTATGACCAAAAATATAATTCTTTTTCTTTCACCAAATTAAGGGTGTGAGCCTCACAAACTCTCTGTTCTTAGCTATAATATCCAAAATAAATATTTTATTTTACTTACCTATTTTAGCAAACTTCAGAAATCTTATTTTGTGATACATATTTTATACCTCGATATATATCGTATGTAATATATATTAAACTAGTAAATGTGAAGATATATATCGTGTGTAATATATATTAAACTAGTAAATGTGGAGATATATATTTTTTTCTTGTAAAAGATACATAATTAGCTTCCAATACGTTTTTTCTCGATTGTGGGTCTATCGAGATACCTAGTTAGCTCCCTAATGCATCCAATAAAGATACATAATTAGCTAAGATTCTTGTAATTACTTTGTAAGGGTTGATATTTGTATAAATATGGTAAGTTAAGATGTATGTTTATGTTATTTTAGCTTTTGTTAAAGGAAAAAATAACATACATATACACCTTAACTTATCATGTTTACACAAATTTTCATCTTTACAAAATTGTGTTCCTTTATTTACGCCTAGAATCAAGCTAATCTGATTTGGGGAGTTTAAAATCAAGCCATCTTTTTCTCCTTTTTTTCAGCTTTTCAAACTAAAAAATTGATTTTTTTTTTTGTAATCCAATTGCATACAACAAAGACATCAAAATAAGCCGATATCGCTAAATCGGGTTGCTCTTCCGCTAATTTGGCAAGGGAATAAGGCGACGAAGAAGAAGTTGATGTTGATGATGGGTGTTTTGCTGCGGCGGCGGATTTGACTTGAGAGAGGAGGTGAGCACCTCGTACGAAGTTCTTCTTGGATTGGATGTTGGAGCGATTGCTGAAATGGAGATTGGAGAGGTATTTTTGAGGGATATTACACATGAAAAGGAACATGAATATTGAATACCATTTAATTTGTGAATGTATGTAGATTGTATAATGTCACATTATACATTCTGATCTTATATACATTATGATATTGGGTATGTCTTTTACTTTGTGAATGTCTGCATATTGAATACCATTTACAATGTGAATGTATGATGATTTATAATGTCACGTTATACATTCTGATTATTTATACATTATGATATTGTGCATATCTTTTACTTTGTATATGTTTGTAGATTGTATAATGTCACATTATACATTCTGATTATTTATACATTATGATATTGTGCATACCTTTGACTTGGTGAATGTATGACGTTTGTATAATGTCACATTGTACATTCTGATTATTTATACATTATGATATTGTGCATATCTTTTGTTTTATGAATGTATGATTGTATAATATCTGCATACTGAATACCTTATACTTTTTGAATGTCTGCTATTTGTATAAGGTAAAATTATACGTTATGACAAGCTTATAGGTCAGACATGTTGAAAGTTAATTCTTAATATGTATTGTATGATATTATACATTTCTTCATACTATTATTTAAATATATAATATGTCCACATACATGTGCAAATGTTGTATAATGTCGTCATTTTTATACGTATCAGTTTGTTGCAACCTTTTTTCACTATGAATTTGAGTTTGTTTATTTTTAAGGGTATGAAATACCGTATTGACAAAGTATCGGCTCATATCAAAACTCACTTTATGTTGAATACGTTCAAAACATACCACAGCAAGCATCTGATAGTTTGTAAGTAATTTTTTTTTACATGTATAATGATGTTATAATTATTAAACGGATTGTTACTTCATCATTTTTTTTCAAATCAGGGACGACGGTGTCTTTGTTGCTGCCTATGCAAAAATATTAAGTGAAGGACAGCAAGTGCATTCATGTGGTTTTGTGCTGGAAGTCAATATGCATGCTATGCTTCATTATTATAGCATTACAGAGTGACAAAGGACAACGACGTATCCATAAGTGATAATGATGATCCTCCTCAGCCAAGGAATAGTTTTCTCCAAACAATTGATAAAAGTGCAATTGTTACTTTAGAGTAGCATTTTTTTTATAATAGTCAGGATTGAAACATCTAATATTTATTTTTGTAGTTGATGTTAAACAGTTACAATGATTCTTGTTGGATGTTAATTTACATTTGTAAATGTCTTTAGCTTGTATAATATCAGTTTGCTGCAATATGTTTTGCCATCTCCGATATTGATATGGGGATGTTCATATTGATTTTAAGCGAATTGAAGAATGGAGTATAATAATAAAAATTTATGTAAACCTTCACTCCATTATCATTCCTTATGATAATTGGAGAAGAATTACCATCAACGATGTATTTAATTTCAATTTTTTCGAACATTGTCAACATTCAATTCCATTGCTATCGTCGCAATCAATTTCAGAAAGTTAATACTTTCAGAAACAATAATGAAATCACTTTTGTATGATTTATAACTGATTTTCGACTTCCAGACACCGGAATGACGCAACAATATAGGGATGTTTATCTTTTTTTTTCAAAAATCAAAAAAGAGGCCAACTATTTTTTTCCTCAAAAACGTGTTTCAACAGTGATGAGAGAAAGAAGAAGCCGACTTTTTTTCCTTCAAAAACGTATTCCAATAATGATGAATATTAACAGTAATGTTTAGGAGTTATTTTTGAAATTTAAATTTCAGTTCCTATATTAACTCATACACTACTTAATTAGGTATTTAATGTCGTAATTTAAGGAATAGTAATATATTTTCTGATTTTTCTTTCCTTAATTGTAGGAAAAACAGTTTTATCATACATCAGATGAATGTATAATAAAGCTACGAATGTATGACTATATTTAGTAAAATCAGGAGAGAGAAAATCTAAAAGAATTTTTTAAATACTTTCATATAACATGAGATTTCTATTGTTTACACTTTTAAAAAATAATAGCCCAAGTTTGGGCATATGAACACATGATATCCTGTCAATAAAAGAAATGTAACTTTATGGTCATTGGGTCATTGGGCATCTTCAGCCCTTTCCTTTGTTCATGGGGTCATTTTCATCCCTTCCCATGGTCATTCGACCCTTTACTTAGTTTTTTTTTTTTTTTGCTTCAAAATTTTTAACTGAAAAATATTTTACCTTTTTTATTGAAAATAATAATAATTAAATATAATTATATTAAAAGGGTATAATAATTATATAAATATGTATCTATATAAGATATATGTATAGAAATTGTATAGTTCTATAAAATATATATATATATATATATATATATATATATATATATATATATAAAATTATATACAATGTGTTTAAAAATTTATAGTTGATGTATAAAATACACATTCGAATAATAATTGCAGCTAAAGGTTGTATAGAATGTGTATAAAAACTGTATAATTATTGTATAAAATGTGTATAGAAACTATATATATAAGGTGTATAGAAACTGTATCATTGTTGTATAAAATCTTTATATGTATAAAATGTGTATAGAAAATGTATTGATTATTGTATAAAATGTGTATAAAATTATATAATTGTTGTATAAAATGTGTATAGAAACTATATATAAGGCGTATAGAAACTATATCATTGTTGTATAAAATGTGTATATAAACTGCATAATAATTGTATAAATCATGTATCTAAATAGGTATCAATATGATATAGGGAGTGTATCAATAAGGTTATAGGGATTGTATCGATGTGGTATAGTGATTGTATCAATATGGTATAGTATATGATTTTATTTTGTCCATGATGTGTGTAGTACATGATGTACGTAGAAACTATATCATTACTGTATAAAAATATTTATATCACTATTATATTATGTTGTACACATGTAAATATGTATTCTATTGTTCCACAATAATACAATTAAGAAAATGTTTTTTTTTTATAAAGAGTTGCAAAAAAAATAAAATTCTAGCGTGAAACCTCAAAACACATCCAATTTCAAGCTCAATTCCAATTGGAGTTGTTGTTGTTGTTTGCGTGAATGAGCAATGAAAAAAAAAATAATTGTGTTCATGATTAATTAGAGAAGAAAGTCAATTGTGGGTGCATGCTCATGATGATGTTTACTCAAATTAAAAATTAATAGAAAGTTTTTTTTTTTTTTCAAAAAAGGAGCAGCGAATTAAAAATATAAAATCACCTTTTTTTTTCTTTTAAAAGAAGGAAAAATCAAAGAAAGCTGCGCAACTATCAAAATGGCTAAGAAATGGAATTTGAATTCAAAGGCTATTTTGGTGGAAATACTTTGGCCCGACAGGCCATTTTTGTCCTTCGCCCTTTTATGTGCCATAGGCCCAATCCATCTTAAACAAAAAAGGTAACTTGCATAAATCTCTGAATCTTTAAGTGATATTACATTTTATCCCGATTATTTTGTTAATTACATCTTATTTCAATTTTTTGAAATAGTAATACATATGTTATACTGTGATACATATAAGAAAGTGATACATTTGAAACAGATTAGATCTTTATTTTAGGAACTACTTATAATAGGACTACATTATAATTCATATGAATCACCATAAACCATAAGTATCACCCATTAATATCATATGTATCACCCTTTAAAAACCATACAAAAAATGGTGGAGTAAAAATAAGATGTGGGGTTTTGTTGATATGTCTCAAGAGTAAAGTTGAAAATTGAGATTTAATGTAAATTTTAAAAAAGTAAAGGATATTGGGTAATATAGTCTCTTAAGTTTGGGTTTTGTGTATTTTAAGGTTTGAGATATTGGAAACGAACACTCTATAGCACTTTTTAAAATAAATAGCTCAAGTTTGATAACTTTCCAAAAAGGGGCCGTCAGTCGGATATACTATTTTCGCTTTGTAGCCATTTCCTAATTTGAGTCATTTTAGCCTACATAGTCCATATACAGTCCATATACAATACTGATACAATCTATATACAATACTGATACAGTATTCAACTTGGGCAATTCGGCCCTTTTAAAAATATTTCAATTTTTTTTGTAATAAATTTTTTAAGTGATCAAATATTCTGTTTTTTTTAATTGTTTAGAAATAATAATTAAATTATATAAAAACACTATAATTGTTAATAGAATATGTAACTATATAATATACATGTATAGAAATTGTATAGTTCTATCAAATATGTATATGTGTAAAATATATAGAAAGTGTATGAAAATTATATAATTATTGTATAAAACATATATAAAAATGTACAGTTGTTGTATAAATTGTGTATCAAAACTGTATAATTTTTGTATAGAATATTTATATGTATAAGATATTTATAGAAACTATATAGAAGGTGTGTAGAAACGGTACAGAACAAGGCAGTAAATTGAAATAGCTAGAAAGTGGAATTTAAATTTCATGGTCATTTTCATGGAAATAGTTTAATTTGAAGTGTCATTTATGTCCTTTCCCCAAACAAAAATCGCACATCAGTTGTAATTTCAAAAAATGGATTTGTCAGATTTTTCATGACCAAAATGGTGAAAACACACGGACATAGAGCACCTTCAGTGTGTAATTTTCACGTTAAAAAAATAGACGGACGTTAAATATATTTGCACTGAAGGTGCTCTACTTTCACGAGTCTTCAGTGAATCTTTTACATTTTAAGGCAAGGCTCCTTGATGGTCATGAACCTTCTGTGAATTTTACATTTTGAAAGAAAGACTCATTTCCTTCAATGCACCTTCAACATAAATTTTACTATCTCAAAATCTGAAAAGATTGTCATCGTCTGAATTGATGGGACAAGAGAAGACCATTTTTTCACATACTAAAGACTCATCTTTACAATGCACCTTCAGTCAAATTATAAAAAAACCTGTGAGAGTTTTCTCCAAAAAATAATTTTTAATCTTCACTTTATCTCAACTTTACAAAATCTCTATCTTTACCCGAGGTCCCCTTTCTTCATCTCAATAAAATATATTTACACTGAAGGTTCTCTACTTTCACGAGTCTTCACTAAATTTTTCTGAAAAAGATTGTCATTTTCTGAATTGTCCATGAGTCTTTAGGGTATGAAAAAGTTATCCCCTATTGTTCCATCAATTCAGAAAATAACAACTTTTTTCAGATTCTTGAACAGTAAATTTCACAGAAGGCTCATGAAGATTAATGAGCCTTTCTTTAAAATGTAAAAAATTTACTGAAGACTCGTGAAAGTAGAGCACCTTTAGTGTAAATATATTTTATTGAGATGAAGAAGGGGGACCTCGGGTAAAGATAGAGATTTTGTAAAGTTGAGATGAAGTGAAGATAAAGAATTATTTTTTGGAGAAAACTCTCAAAGGTGTTTTTGTAATTTGACTAAAGGTGCATTGTAAATATGAGTTTTTAGTATGTGAAAAAATGATCTTCTCTTGTCTCATCAATTCAGACGATGACAGTTTTTTCAGATTTTGAGATAATAAAATTTATGTCGAAGGTGCATTGAAGGAAATGAGTCTTTCTTCAAAAATGTAAAATTCACAGAAGGCTCATGACCATCAATGAGCCTTTCCTTAAAATGTAAAAGATTCACGGAAGATTCGTGAAAGTAGAGCACCTTTAGTATAAATATATTTAACGTCCGTCTATTTTTTTAACGTGAAAATTTCACACTGAAGGTGCTCTATGTCCATGTGTTTTCACCATTTCGGTCATGAAAAATCTGACAAACCCATTTATTAGAATTGATCCTAATTTGACACTATTTTGATCCAACTCTCGCTTCACTGGATATATCATGTATCTCTTGTTAATAAATGTATCGAAAAAAATAATAAAATGAGATTTTTTTATAATTTTTATAAAAATTAGGATAAAAGTGTAATTAGGGTAAACTAATAGAGATAAAACCTTTGTTTTAAGATTTGGGATTTTACGGGCCCGATCCAACTATATATCTATCCAATGTAAAAAAGGTAGGAAAAAATGCATAAAGTATCAAATTTAAGCATGAAATTATAAAAAATAACAACAATTTTATTAAATTACATTTTGTAACATCCATAGCATTATTTTATGTGGTCCCTACTTTTTACCCACTTGAAGAAGTTACTGTCAGTTTTCCTATTTTCACGCCATTCGCCTTCTCTTTTATTATTTTGAAAGATTTTTTTCCGTTTTTTTCTCCCTAAACGATATCTTTCCGCTCCAATTTTTTTTCACTTTGCACGATTTTAGCATCATTAGTAAATATTATCTTCATCTATTTCAGGTAACTCTTAATTTAACTATTGCATGTTAGCATTTTTTTTGGGTAAATTTCAGAATTAGCATACTCTAATATATCTCAAAATCAGAATTTAAGATTTTTGATTTTAATGACGGAACAAACACCAAAATCATGAACATATAGTGGTATAAGTAATTCGAATTTGGTCTATGATTGTGGACCATCTTTTAGTCTTGGATTAACTCAAGAAGATGTAGTTAAAGTTGTTTCAAATTCTTTACAATCGAAGAAATCTGAGAAACTAGAGGAGATTAGGTCGAAGTTTCTCAACGATCCGCTGGAGATGAAAAAAATTTTGAAAAAAAAAAACGTTGAAGAAATCGCCTTCTCAAAAGGAAAAAAAATCAAAAAAATCCAGAAGAAAAAAAAGCGAAAGAAATTAAAGGTTTGACTAAGGTTGATGAGGATGTTTAGATCTCTTTTGATGATGATTCTGAAGATGTTAGCGAGGAAGAGGTATTTTTTTGTTCTAAATGTATTTTTGAGTAAAATGTATTTTTGCCCTAAGTAAAGATGTTGTTAAAGTTGTAAGTTATATGTATTTTTTTTATGTAATTAATATGTATTTTGATGTTATGATGATATTTACTGATTAAATGATGATTTGTGAAGATGATATTGTATTGATGAGGATGTTCAGATATCTGTTGGATATATGTATTTTTAGTATATATGATATGTATTTTTCAGTGTTGGTTTCAGTTTTGATACTATAAAAATACATATGCATGTTAGTTTAAGCTTAAATACCAGAACAATCTATTGACTATATGTATTTTTAGTATATTTGATATGTATTTTTCAGTGTTTATTGCAGTTTTGATATCATAAAAATACATATGCCTGTTATATATTTTTGATTTTTATTGGATGATTGATTTGTTGGCTGCATGTTATATGATTCTTTTTATAGGTGATGCGGGATGAAATATTCATTGTCAGAAAACTTCCAAGATTTGCACCACACATATGTTCTTACAGTGACAAAGATATTTATGGAAGCACACGCAATTTTAAACAAGGAACAGTTAAAAAACTTTTGCAAGAAAAATATTTTTGGTTATTTTATGAAGAAGCAGCAATGTGTAGTGCAAGCACAATTGTGCAGATGCGTTATGACACTTGAGGTGAAGGGTAGTTCTTCTTCTGGTATTTTGATTTGTGCTAACGGGACCTTTCTTAATTTTACTCCCAGGGAATTTGCCATCATAACTAGATTGAATTGTGTGTCAAATAGGTATGACTTTATTTTTGACAAAGGTGTACCAAATAGGATGGTTGAGAAGTATTTCAATGGGGCAGAAATTATACAGAAAAGACAACTATTTCTAGCATTCACGGAGAGAGTATGGGGGGAGAACAATGATGTGGATGCTTAGAAATTTGCAATCCTGTACTTTCTGCATTCATTTGTCTTATCTAATGTTGAAACTGTGGTAATACCCCGTCTTCATTTCGATTTGGTCGATAGTGGAAGATATAAGAATTTTTCATGGGGTTCTTTATCTTTTGAAGATTTGGCCAGAAGTTTAAACAACCGGTTGAAAGATGGTGGTCAATTTTATTTGATTCAGGGAATGCCACTGGCTATTCAAGTGTGGCTTTACGAGTGTTGTTCAAATGTCCCACCAAAGATTGCATCGAAGGTTGATAATCGGATTCTCTGATTATTAAATTGGAAGACGATTGCACCTCGTCCATGCTTTGAGTTTGTAATGAATGCTATGTTTAATGGCGATGGCAAGGTTTGTTCTTAATAAATACATATGTATTAATATGTATTTTACAGTATATATATATATATGTATTTCCATTTACAATTGTTTAACTGATTCTTTAATATTTATTATTTACCTATTATTCTAGGTTGTCTTTAAAAACATAGAGCCAACGAAAAAGAAGTTGTCAAAATTGCAAATACCACAGAAGGATGCAACAAAACATGAACATTCTGTTGATTCTGATGACGACTTCCAGGATCCACCACCAAGAAAGAGCAACGAACATTCAAAGAAGAAACAGAAGGTTGATTCCTCAACACCAGTAGTGAAGAAACCTTTAAGGAAAGAGCAAGTAGATAGTTTTGACAAGCATACCCAAACGAGGACACCAACTCCTCGTGCTGCAAAGGCTGATGGAATGAAGACACCAATTTTCAACTCAATTCCAACATGACAGACATCTTCTTCAAAAATGACAAAAGGAAAGCAAACAGCTTGGGTTATTTTTCCTCAGGTACACTCAAAGCCAGATATTCATGTAGAGGAAGTAATTGTGTCAAAGCCTGAGAGTCATGTTGACAAACAAGCCTTTATTTCTAAGAAAGATTTTGATGCATTCTGCGATGAGGTACTTTTTTTTTGACAAATATTTTGTTTTTCATGAAAAACATTTTGTATATAGATTTTTTATCAAAACAGGTTCGTCGCGAATTTAAAGGAATTCGTGGTCTAATGAGAAAAAAATTTAAAAAGTTGAAGAAAGCATTTGCTCAAAGCAAGGTAAATTTTTTCTTTGAAAATCTTAGTTGATTTGATTATATATATATACTTATTGGACTGCCTTATACAAATACTACACATTTTGTAAAATAACTCGTTATGTTATTAGATTCAATTTTTTCAGGAGTAGGTTGAAGATATTGAAGCTAATAAAGCAGCAAATGTTGATGAGGGAGGGTTAGAGCAATCTGGACAACATTTCAGTCCTGATATTGTTCAATCTTTGGATAATATTTCTGACGGTACAAAGGTAAATATTAAAGTTTCAAATACATATTTATTTGTACTTTTGAATTTTATATTCAAAATATAGTTGAGGTTAATAGACTGTCAAATTTGCAATAGAATTGAAGATTGGCTTAGTAACAGTAAATATTATTTGGTTCATTAAAAACACTATAACATGTGACACAGTGTGTTGTTAGTTTTATTCATATATATTTTTAACACTGCATATGTATTTTTAAAAACTACATATGTATTTTTAAAAACTACATATGTATTTTTAGTTTTATTCATATGTATTTTTTAACAATGTATATGTATTTTAACAATGGATGATTATTTTGTTGTGTTCTATAATATGTATTTTTGAGTTTGATGTTATATATAAATATGTATATTCTATTTCAAAAACAAAAAAAAAAATTTGACTCAAGTATTAATAGGTTATTTTAATTTGTATATGTATTTGTAGCAACAACATGCAGATAAAGATCCTGAACTTCAAAATATGGATTATGTTGGTACCAAAATATCACCACAACGATTAAGTTTGGAGGTTGATCAGGAATTGGAGGCAAATTTTCTTGGTAAAAAGGTAAATAATTAAGTTTCATATATATATTCATTTGAATTCATATATATAAACAGATACAAGTACATGTTTGTTTGATGTTTTGATTTTTATACTTGTTTTCAATGGGTGCACTGTTTTGCATTCTAAAAAAAATGAATGTTGAAATTGATTCTCAACAATTAATCCCTAATGAGCTTCTCCAAAGTATAAATTTGGATTACTTATATTCTGAGAAGGTTGTTCAACATGATTATCAAGTATGTATAGTGATGTTAACTTTATCTTCATGTCATGTAATAATCAATAGGAAAATTAAATTTTTTCTTTCTTTTTTTGGTAGATCAGCGATGAGAAAATTGATGAAATAATTTTGTCTGATTCACAATTCACAATTCCTGATGAGATGTTATCTAGCCTAAATGTGTATCAAATACAAAGCATCATCATACATCCATCGGCAAACCATCAAGAAGAATCTCATCATGAAATTTTGGATGCAAAAACTTCTGAGACTGATAGTGGAGATCATGATCAAGTATGTATCTAACTATTATATATTTTGAGTTTATTTAGGTTCAATTTGATGGAAAAAATGTAATATTCTTTTTTCAATCTTTTTGTTAGATCAACAGAGAAATCACTGATTCAGAGGTAGAACTTCATACCGAGGAGCAAGTTAGAACACTTCCTAATACACAAGAAGTAACCAATGATGAACAAAGGGATGAAAAATTGTGGCCTGATTCACAAAACACAATCCCGGATGAGTTTCTACCTAGCTTGAATGTCTACAATCATAAAAGCAACATCATTCATCCATCCGCTAATCGTGAAGTAAAAACTCCCAGACCAAAGTTAAGGATTATGCGACCATCAAAATTGAAGGAATCGCCATAAACCAAAAAATTTGGTTCAGCTGCTGGTAAGTACAATAAGATATATATAATTTTTTATGTAATATGTATTGCAAATACATTTGTATTTATTAAATTTTTATATTCTACAATTATATAGGGAGCTCAGCAGGGGTAATACACATATTCTCCCAGAAACATCCATTTTTATATCACCCGATTGATGGGATAAAAGATAGAAAGATTGTGAAGAACTTCACGGACTGAATTTCTGTGGACCTATTAAAAGCTACTGCTAAGAGGTTGTTCTTTTGAATAGTGACAACTTATTTTTTTGTATCAATACATGTTTTCATGGTTTACTAAATCCTTAAAATACACGGGAAAGAAAAAGTGGATCATTACAAGAGGGGAAAATCAGAAATTTCAAAGATGCATTTTGGTGTTGAGACTATGAAAGACAAAAACTGGTTCTATACGATGGGATTTGCAGATCAGACATGGACAGACTCGGTTAGTATATTATTTTGAAATGAAATTTTTTCCATTTCGTCTGTAACAATACTTAAAAATACATATTAGGTTACATTGAAATACATTTGGTTTAACGTGTATGTATTTTTAAGAATTCAAAGTATGATATAGTATACTACATCAAATACTGTTGCATATACTATGCAGATAACATTGTCTGCATGTAACTGAACTTTAAGAATGCAATTTTTGATACATAAGTCATCTACATTAATATAAAAAATTACATATGTATTTTTTACTTGCATAGACTGTAATATTTAGAATACAATTTTTTTGAATGCTCTAAAGTTTGTCGTATTCACTAATGCAGCATATTAATGTCTGCTTTTACTACTTGAGGAAGAAGTCGAAGTATGGGCCGCACAGTTCGTACAAAAATGAGCCAAACAAATCATACATATACAGTACAGTTGACTGCAACTTTATGAACGTAATTAGATCGTTGAATGATGTATATTCTATGGATGCTTAAAATCTTAAAGATGGAGGTCAGGAGCACCATCTTATGGAATACATCAATGGGTTCCGTATGCATGCCGCAATGCCATGGCATACAGTCGAAGACATTTTTATTCTGGTCAATATAAAAAAAAAACATCACGGGGTTCTCGCGGTTTTATCATTTTCAGAGAGGTGTATATTCTTGTATGATTCATATGAATCCAGTGGTCATTATGCGGCTGTTTTTGCTGAGATCGAGAAAATAGCAAAGATTATTCCATTGTGTCTCCAAGCATGTGATTTCTATGTTAAGAAAGGGATTGATCATCAAAGCCATCCAAGATACAAAGACAAAGAATCCTCAGATATGTTTGATGTTTTATTTCAAGATGATTTGCCTCAACAATCCAGTGGAAGCTTGTAAGTTTTGAAATTACATATACCAAAATTGTATCTTTGTACAAAATATATTTCACCATTTAATCAATTTTTTTTTTGTAGGGACTGTGGTGTGTTTATGGTTATGTATGCAGAATGTCTTTCTTATGGTCACAAAGTTATTGCGTCTGAGTTCGACCTCAACGCACCTCGTACAAGATATGTTGCACTTTTGTGGGATTATGAGATCCGAAAATAAGAAGCAAATGCCATTAGTGATGTCGAAGCACCCATGAGGCCTGCAAGGCAAAGTAGAATAACTAGTGTCACTCAAGTTGTTGATGTATGATAATTTATTGATCTTTGACTTTTTGTACTTTAGAAACTAGTTTATGGATGTAGGTTTTGATTGTACAGACTAATTATATGTTTTGAATTTGTTCATATTTTATGGAGTTCTACCTTTTACCGTGAGATTTTGTTAAAAAATACTTCCGTAGTTTTTATATTACATTTACAAATATATATATCGTATAAAAATACATATGCAGTGTTAAAATCAAATATTGCAAAAATACATATGGACCATTCCTAATATGTATTTTAGTATGTTGTTATTGTTCTTTAAAGTTTTTCACCAGATTCCTATATTGTTAAATACAACATGTAGTGTTAGATTTAAGGAGTTCAACATTTTACTGTGAGATTTAGTTAAAAAATACATATGTAATTTTCATATTATCCTTAAAAATACATATGTAGTATAAATCAATTGTTATTCAACAAAATAATATATATGAAATATTAGAAACAAGCACTTAAAAAATACAACTGCAACATACCTAATATGCATTTTTACTATATTTTCATTAACTATAATTATAAATTAGGATTTAAATTAAAGTGTAATTTGACATTTTAATGCAGTTATTTAAAAAATATATATGCAGTGTTGATATTTTGCTATAAAATACATATGGATTATACGTTATAAATATTTTTTCAAAAAATACATATTTCGTGTTAATATAAAGATGTTGGAAAATACATATTGATCAAACCTAATATTTAATTTTTGATATGTGTTCATTTAAAATAATTATACTCGAGAATTTGAATTAAAGATAAATTTGACTTTTTTATGAAGTTATAGGTTTGTCTATAGTTACAAAATACATATGCAGTGATTATATTTTTTTAAAAAAATACATTTGTATTATACATCAAATGTATTTTTACAGTATAAATTCATATGCAGTAATAACATTATGCAATTCAAACATATATTTATATGTCACATATATTTAAAACTTTGAACAACTACGAATCATATACTTGTTTTGTTAATCAAAGTTACCACCTTTAACCTAACATATATTTACTATGTCAAAAATACATATGAACTGTTGCTTAAAAATACATATGTAATGTACAGATTTTGAAACATATATAGCTCCATTATTCAGATATTACTGTCTTTAATTGTCAAATGATTCATAAATGCATTAACTAAACTGAATTAGTTCATCATTATAAAAAAGAAAAAAAAAATTTAAGAAACAATACAGAAAAAGAAATGTATCATTTGCGATATTTCCTACAAGAGCGCCTATTGTGACCCTTAGCCCGACAACCATCACATGAGTTGATATTCTTCTTTCCAAACATATCCCGGCCTGATTTTTCACGATCCTTCTTTGCAGGTCTTCCTCGAGGTCTTTTGTATTTTGGAGGCAGTACTATTTCAGCAAGTGTGGTCTCTGGAATTATCCAGTCATCGCTGTGTGGCAACGGGTAGATTGAAACATCATATGTCTTCAAAACTGTTTTTAGCTTAAACAAATCAGAACAGTATGGCCCCTTCTTAAAATTCTTTTTCTCTAACACCGCATAAGCATGTGCACATGATATCTCATCTATTTGAAAAGCATTACATGAACATTTCTTTTCTTTGATGCAAAAAATGAAGTGCTTTTGTTTGTCATGTACCATATATACATATTCTGTGGCTGGTACAACCTGACATAAAAATAAAAAAATATTTATGTCATAAAAATACATATGCAGAGTACATTTTTACAGAGCAGCCAAATACATATGCAGTTGTTAGTAATTTTTAATACAACAATATACATATGCAAAATACATATTATGTATTTTAAATATTCATATATTTTATGTTTTATATCTTTTCATTTATTTATAACTGCATGGAAAGTATTTTCACATTGATACTTTATGGATTTTATCCTTTCATATTTATGTTTTCATACTTAAAATTTCCACAAATCAAAAAGGTCATACCGTCATACGGGTACACAAAGCCTCATTCTCACTGAGTATGTCATTACACTTTTCAATGAGTATTGTGAAGGTATATGAATCCTCCTACCTATTTGCACAATTCTATTTTGCAAACAGTAATCGAACTTCCTCAAGAAAGTCATAAATTGACAGTTCTCTAGCTGATACAAGCACTCCATTTATTGACTCTGCAATGTTTGAAGTCAAAGTCCATCCTCTATGAACTGTTGTATACGACCTAACCCACTTTTCATAACCGGCCAATTCCAAATATATCTTCACCCTTATATCAGCTGCCTCAACTTTTTTCATTAACATGTGAAATTCTGACTTTGAATATGATTTGGCCATTGTATAAAATATCTCGGACAATGCATCCTGTGACTTTCTGTAAAGTTTTTTCACATTACCCCATAGATGCCACATACATGCATAATGTGGAACATCTTCATACACATCACCAACAGCCTTTATGATGCTTGGATTCCTATCAGACACAACACACATGTTTTGTCTAACCCCGTACGCTTTCTTTAGATTCTTGAAGAACCACGTCCAAGATGCATCATTTTCAGAATCAAGCACACCATATGCCAAAGGAAATATATGACCTGTATACATAATTCATAATTTTCAGAATCAAGAACAACATATGCCAAAGAAAATATAGAACTTGCGCATATAAAAAAAAATCTGCGCAGGCTGATTTAAATACAGTTAGGAATTGCATATGCATTTATTACAATATAGTTCAATTAAAATGTATATTTTATCTACCAGAAATTGTATCAATTACATATAATAAAATTTACATCAACCTCACTATCAAACATAATTAATTTTACATGTTTCATTCAGAAAACTTTGAACATATATCTAATTATATACACATATGTATATATGAATGGATATATGTATTTTTTAACTCTACAACAGAAAGCCAAAAAAAAATACAACCAGTTATAGTAATTAAATGATACTAACCTGCTTCATCCGTTGTACATGCTGTTATAAATGCCCCAGTATACATTCCTCTCAGATGACTAGCATCAACAACTACGACTGGTCTACAATGATCGAATCCTTTAATGAATGCATTTAGAGCGATAAATACATACAAGAACGCATTATCATCTGTCTTCTTCATTCTTATATGTGAATCCGGATAGGTAGTATTTAGAACATATAAGTATGATGACAGTTTCCCATAAGAAGCTGATGGCTTACCCCTCAATTCTTCTAACGCTCTTTCCTTTGCCCTCCAACATAAAGTGTATGTTAAATCCATGCCAAAATCTTCCTTCATGTCATTTTTTATTTTCGTCGCACTGTATTTTCTTTTGTGGGTTTTGAATTTCTATTTAACCATACCAACTATCAACATACTAGTTGCATGCGCCTTTGGATAGATATTGTCCTTCACCGGGCATGTATGTTGAGGTCTGAATTCTCTTATTCTAAACATTCATGTTTCTCCTATTCCTGATGCACGTATTAAAAACTCACAGTTTCTTAATTTGCAAAATAATGTATACCTGCACGCAACATAATTTATTACATTAAAAATACATATCCAAACTAATATTAAACAAGATATGAGAGATATAGCATGTACGTACGTTTTCTTACTTGACCTTTTACTGCACGTTTGAAACTTCTCCGTAATTGAATAGTCCTTCATGACTGACTTTAAAATTCTTTTTCTCAAGTAAACCTAGTCTTCCTCAACATGCTTATGATGTGGGTCTGAGATAATCACCTCAACAGGATCCATCTCAAAAACATCTAAAGCTTCTGTATTTTCACAAACCGCCAAAGGTCCTTCATTTGTTGTATTTATCACTGTTTCCAAGTTGTTACAGTTGATTCCTCTTTCAGCAACACATATAGATGAACTTGCCAAGTTGCTCCCTACAACTTTATCCAAAATGCTTATATAAAGGAAGACAATTCATGTCTTGTATCAACTTTTCTGCAATATAAACACTTTTAAACCCATATCGTTATGTATTTCTATCTGCTCTACATTAGGAGTGATTTGATATTCCACTAGAATATGTTTGATGGTTAAATCCACACTTAAGTTAGATGCCAAAACATCTGCAGCTCAACGAATGTGGCTGATGTGCTCAACAGTATAGCATCAGTGACATATTCTTCGAAGTTCTTTTCGTGTCCATCGATCAGAGTGCTTCACAAGGACTGGTATGCTTCCCATTTCTAAAATACAAAATACACAAACTATTTGATCAAACGGAAGTAAAATAGGCACCAAACATATTATCACATATACACTTATACTCTCAAATTCCCACAAGCAAAACAAAAATACATATGCAGTGTTTACATATATCGCATATAAAATACATATGCAATGTTAAAACTAAGCATATCAAAAAAAGACATCTGGAGCATAACTAATTTATAATTTGATATGTTACATACCAATTTGTCAAATATCCATTCTTATAACACGCACTTTTCAGAATTACGTGCAAACAAAGATACACAACCAACATCTCAATTAAAAAAATCCATACACACAAGATTACCTTAAACTAAAATATTTTTGCAAATATACATTTATATATCAAAATTTCTACAACAAAACAAAAAATACATATGCACCATTACCATTAACAATATCAAAAATACATATGCAGTGTTATCATTAAACACATCAAAAATACATATGGACGAAGATATTTTATACTTTTATCTGGGTTCATAGAATAACGTCAACTTCAACAGAAACATTCGTTCAATCAATTATCTAGTATTTCAAAAAATAAGAATTGAATGTATTTCAATTCGAAAGTTGTTTACAATTATTCTATTGTTAAAACAATCAATATAACAACAAACGATCATCAAAAATAGAGTCGAATACTGATTTTTTTCCCATTGAAACAACTTTAAAGATGAAATTTACAACAGATACTTGAATTCCAATTTTACTGTTGTCTTGATTATAACTATAATTTGTTTTACAATTTTTTCACATACAAATTAACGACGACAACCAAAACTTGATAAGTACATCAGTAATGGTAAAAAAAAAAAGTGAACTGAATAGTAATAATGGTTATGTACCTTGAACAACAGTAATGGTTGAATTTTCAACTGACAGTTGAATTCAAACAAATATAACAGATGAATCAACAATTGAATTTGATTCAATCGAATAACTGATTCGTTTTGCAATTGTTGTTAATTTCGCATAAGAATCAGTTCAATTTGATTAAGCAATACAGGATTGGTTTAGAAGAAATTGAAAAAAAAATATGCAGCTGTTAATGGTGAAAAACTGAAATTTGAATTATTTGATTATAACAGATGTCACGTTTTTTAAGTGTTTTAAATGAAAAAGGAATCAACATATTTACTTGATTGGTAATTATACCATATATAGCTCAACTAATTTTAGTTAATTAAGTGCAATAATTTTTTTGTAGATGTATTTTTACAGCAACATTTTTAAAAAATACAAAATAATGCTATAAAATGTAATTATGAAACTGTTGCTATAAAACTAGTAATTAGGCTCTTAAGTATGCAATTTTACCCAATAATATTTAGCTTCTGATTTGAGTCCATATAGTAGCACTTAACACTCATCCATGATCAAGATTAAGAGACAGTGATCTGATATTGCAGGCATACAATGATAGCGTGTAAAAGAAGAGGAAAGCGTCAGGGGTGTTTTTAAAATTCTACTCATGATGAGTTAGATGCTTTGCAAATAGTACCAAAGATAGTACTACACAGTTTACTGCTAAAGACTTCAGGTGAAGTCGCTCCTATGTCCTCCAAGCTGACAACGGGGTACATGGTTTGACCATGCATGCAGCAATCGAGAAGGTGGAGCCTGCCCTAACGGATTTCCAGTATTATCAAATTGTGGAGGGAAAAGATCATAATCTCCATCAATTACATTTGGCATCCAAGGTCCTGGAAATGGATGAGGACTTGCAGCAGATCAACTACTCTTCGTCCATTAATCTTCAACTTAAGGTCAGTTGGAAGTCGCGTAAAGCACGGTGGAAGCACCAAAACGGACTTCTTGCACAAATCAATCAACAATGGCAATAAGAGCCCGTCCTTAATGTCCCTCGAAAACACGAACACTACCCTCTCTCCAAAAGCCCCGTCTACCTCCTCATTTAATCCACAATTAGCCCACACGACGTTCAGAAAAAGAATAGACCTCATTTAATCCACAATTAGCCACACGACGTTCAGAAAAAGAACAAATTGTTTAACGTCACTCTATGGGTGGAAACTGAACCCCTCCAGATAACGCACCAAGAGCGATAAAGAACTTCTCCAAGACTAAAACTTTTAACTCAAAGTGTGAATCACCTTATTATGACCTCGTTTTACATGATCAAGAACCTCAGGCAAGGTGTAAATCAGCCTCATTTGTGAAGCATCCGAAGGCCAATATTTCAAAAATTGAGATCTACTAAGCACAGTAAAACTTATACCATGACACCCAACTATAAGGAAATCTGAATTCTGACCACAAATATAAAGGAAATCTAGAAAGAAATTCTATATTCTAACCACAAATAATAAGGAAATCAAGAAAGACCTCTTACATTTCTGATTTAGAAGTGCCACTTACTATTTCTAATGTGTGGCTGACCAAACATCACCAAAGCATCCACGCCCGATCCTGTGTTTAAGTTTGACGGAAGCAGGATCAATGTACAGACTGGCTGGGGCAGTTGCAGCAACAACAGTTCTAAGATGATCAGGATCTCCTTCATAAAGCTCGTAATCGAAGGAGGTTGCCAAAGGACATACTTTGAAATCTTTAGGCGTTTTCCCAGCTAAGAGGGCAGGGCAAAGACCAAATTTAAAAAAAAAAAAATTAAAAAGGAAAATAAAAGAGCATGAAATGAACAATCACAACTTGCACTACATGTAATAGGAACTTCCCACCAGCACATAAAACAGACAAGTCACAACTGAATTATTCAATTCCTCAAGCAACATTTCTAACAACAACAACAACAACAACATACCAAGTGAAAGTGAATCCCACAAGTGGAGTTTGGGGAGGGTAGAGTGTACACAGGCCTTAACCCTACCCTGTGGAAGTAGAGAGGTTGTTTCAGAAGGACCCTCGGCTAGAGTGCAGCAAATCAAAGTAGAATGAAAAGGAAAAAGGGCAATGAGGAAAAACATGACACCTAATAAACAACATATGGTAACACATATCCAAAAACAAGAAATTACAAGGATAAGCCTAAATACTTTGAAAGACACAATACTCTAGACTACCAATAGAACCTAATAAAGCTGTGAGTTCATTAATAGTGAAGGTAGGATGTTGTGGGATAAAGACGTTATTTCCAATAAACCCTCGGCTGAAAAAACTCTTTCTAGCTTTAACTATATCAGTAATTAGGGGATACCAATATCATATGCAACTGTTAGGCAGGAAGGAGCTTGCAAGCAAATTCAAAGGGCAAAACACAAACCGAAAACGGGGACACCAACATTATCTAACTCGCTACACCAGAACTTATCATGCAATACATCAGCTAGCACATCCATATTAACGTGTTCCACACAACAACAAAGAAACAGGACATAGAATGAATATGCCGAGAGGAAGACCCAAGATTCAAAGCTAATGGGGGAACAACCAAATACAGATGCACGATAGTGGAAGCGATGTCATGCAACATTGTTTCGTCTAATGTTCTGACATATCATTGAATGACGCTCGCTATGTAGACGGGTGGGTTGGGCCCCACTTTGCATACATTAGGTTGCCTTTTTATGTCCAAACGAAACAAAAAAAGATCACACCCAAAAGTACCAGATTAAGAAAAACCTGCAACTGAAAGCTATTGCACTACACATAAACTACACAGCAAGACTTCAAGTGAAGTTGCTCCTATGATGGAAAAGCATTCATTGGTAAAGATATCTCCTTTAATTCTCAGTATGAGTCAAAAGTTGTGGCTGTCAAATATCACCTTTAGCTCTCAAGGTAGCAAGAACGATGTTACTGACATAGCTGTAACATTCCAAGGAAGAAGAAAAGAATTTAAAAAGAATGCTCCCTGTATTACCGTCAACTCTCCCTATAACAGTGTGTTTTGTTCAGATATTTTGGATATTAAAGCAATTAAGCAAAATGCTGCTACATACAGCATATAGTAAAATAACAAGAAAAATAGGCTGTGAAAAGAAATTGGCGATAATAGTAAACTATTGTAATAGATAGGTCTAACTATACTAGCTTGACATAACTTGCGACTAGAGCCTTGTGGACAACTTGCTACATAACACGGTACATGCATAAACTGTACAAATACAACTTATTAGAACAAAGCAAATGAAATTGCTAAAGCAAAAGACTCCGATACCCAACAGAAATATCCCAGGTTGGAACATCGCTCATGATCAAAACACCCCTTCTTTCTTAGTAGCTAGAACAACCTCAGTTACGACCGATACAAATATCATACAGTCAAATCTCTATATAACAATATCGTTTGTTCAAATATCTTTTGCTATAGCAAGATGTTACTATATACAGTATAAACTAATTTTGAAAAGTTAGTTCCAAAGTGAAATTGGCCGTGATAGTGAAATGTTGTTCCAGAGAATGACTACCATAGAGAGGCATGAATGAACACATATATGCTAACAAGAGGTGCTTGGAAGAAGATTCAAAGGGCAAGACACAAACCAAAAATCAAAGGACATAATTTGCTAGATTCATTTCAACGAAAATGAATTTCAATACAGGAGATAGTCAGCAGATTATATTCACTGCTTTTGCATAAACAGAAAAATGAAATAGAACAAACACAACCGCCTAAGAGTTGTCCAAACACCAAAAACAGAAATTTCCATACAAAACATTTTTTTTCCTGACGAGTTAAAGTTTCAAAATTTCCAAACGAAACATATAAAGATCACACCCAAAAGTACCAGATTAAGAAAAACTTGCAACTGAAACCTGTTGCACTACTTATTATAGACATAAACCACACAGCTTACTGCTTAAAATTTCAAGTGAAGTTTGCTCTTACGTCCTCCAAGCTGACAACGGGGTACATGGTTTGACCATGGATGCAGCAATCGAGAAGGTGGAGCCTGCCCTAACGGATTTCCAGTATTATAAATTGTGGAGGGATGTTGATTGTTGCCTCACTTTCTACAGTAAAAGTAGGAATAGTTGCTGGACATTATCCAATTTTTTAGCCATGTTCTCAACTTAGCTTAGTTGCTGTTTTTTAGGTGTTAATGGTTCAGTTTTTTAGGATGTGCTGATCATGGAATCATGTACAAGTAGTTGCTTAATTATAGGATTTGATTGTTGCAATTTTTTCTATTTAAGCACAATTTTAGTTCAATGAAGAAAAGTAGCTTTCCAGCAACAAATACTTTCTCTGTTTCTTTTTTCCTGCAACAAATACTTTCTCTGTTTCTTGCCTTTGTTCTGTTTCTAAGAGTGAATTTAACTTAGAACTCTAACAAGGGAAAAGATCATAATCTCCATCAATTATATTTGGCATCCAAGGTCCCGGAAATGGACAAGGGCCCCCTAAAAATTGCATCGGATCAACTACTCTTCGTCTATTAATCTTCAACTTAAGGTCAGTCGGAAGTCGCGTAAAGCAAGGTGGAAGCACCAAACCAGACTTCTCGCACAGATCAATCAACAATGGCAATATGAGCCCGTCCTCAATGTTCCTCCAAAACACGAACACTACCTCTCTCCAAAAGCCCCATCAACCTCCTCATTTAATCCACAACTAGCCCAACAGGACGTTCAGAAAAAGAACAAATTGATCTTGTTTAACGTCACTCTATGGGTGGAAACTGAAACCCAGCCAGATAACGCACCAAGAGCAATACAGAACTTCCCTAAAGACTGAAACTTTAACTCGAAGTGTGAATCACATTACAATGACCTCGTTTTACATGATCAAGAACCTCAGACAAGGTGTAAAACAGTCTCATTGGTGAAGCATCCGAAGGCCAATATTTCAAAAATTGAGATCTACTAAGCACAGTAAAACTTATGCCATGAAGCCCGACTATAAAGGAATCTGAATTCTGACAAAAAATATAAAGGAAATCTTGAAAGAAAAATCAAAATTCTTACCATCAAAATAAGGGAAATCTAGAAAGTCCTCTTACTATTTCTGATTTAGAACGACCACTTACTATTTCTAATGTGTTGCTGACTAAACATCACCAAAGCATCCACGTCCGATCCTATGTTTAAGTTTGATGGAAGCAGGATCAATGTACGGACAGGCTGGGGCAGTTGCAGCAACAACAGTTCTAAGATGATCAGGATCTCCTTAATCGAAGGAGGTTGCCAAAGGACATACTTCAATTCCTCAAGCAACATTTCTAACAACAACAATAACATACCAAGTGAAAGTGAATCCCACAAGTGGGGTTTGGGAGGGTAGAGTGTACGCAGACCTTACGCCTGCCTCGTGGAGGTAGAGAGGTTGTTTCAAAAGGACCCTCGGCTCGAGTGCAGCAAATCAAAGTAGAATGAAAAGGAAAAAAGGGGCAATGCAGAAAAACATGATAACTAATAAACAACATATGGTAACAGATATCCAAAAGCAAGAAATTACATGGATAAGCCTAAATAGTTCGAAAGACACAGTGCTCTAGACTACCAATAGAGCCTAATAATAAAGCTTTAAGTTCATTCGTAAAATAGTCAATAACATACAATAAATAAAGATTAAATATTTCTTCCATAAATAAACCATAGCATATAATTGCAAAGTTGTAATGTTTTAATACGAAGAGTGTTGAAGTTGGAGGGCTTGTAAAGATTGCATAATCTGTTGCTGCTGGGATGAAAGAACATCGTCATTCTGCTGGCCGGCTTGTGGAGATTGAGTAATCTCCATCATCGACTTCCAACCATCATTCTGGTTGTTGTCATTATTACCTTTTTCTTCCTTGCTGGTGTCGACGATCAAGGTAATTAGGACCTTTTTTCTCTCAACTTTGTTTGGGTGCAAATATTTAGATGAGAGAATATATTCTCTCATATGCCACTCAGTCCTTCTCAGTCTCAATGATGGATTATCTCTGACGAAGTAACTGTAAAAACAAACAAACAAACAAACAAATAGTAAGTTCATAGCACTAGAGAGGTTAATTCCAATGACAAATCAATGACCTTATGCCCTATGTATGTTATGTACGTACCCGGAAATTTTGACGTAGCCCATGTGTCGGTTGTTAGCATCAAAAATACGCTTGAGTTTGGGCGCACATTTCCAAGCTGCTAGGGCACCTTTACTAGGATTTCCTTCAAACTTTCTCAAATCCTGAACAGTGATCAAATATCGTGTGTTCTTCTTCTTCCTCGGAGGCTCCGTAGATTCTAAAATTTGCGTAGGGGATAACACTTTGATTCCGTAACGATCATCGACATCCATAACGGTATGCTTAATAGGAAAAGACTTGCCTTTTACGTAATTCACCAAATAGTTCATCATCTCCTTGTCCGACGGAATCGAACAACCACCATTACTACTTCCTGACAACATTCCCAACACAAGAGAAAGAGAGAATTTTCTCTTCGGCAAATATTAGGGAATGTTTAGGAGCAACGAGTACTGAATACTTTTTTGGACAGACTTCTTTTGGGCCTATGGCAAAACGTTTACATAACCCTAACCTAACCTAAGGGAAAAGGACACAGGCTGGCCCATGTTTGGGCCCATTTAATTCCACTAAATGACTCTTTCCTAATTGGGAGAAGGACACAAAAATAGCCCATGTTTCAAAATACCACTTTTCGGCCATCTCACTAGCTAAAGCCGCTTTCTTTGATTTTTTTTTCTTTTCACTTTTGCTGATTTTGTCTTTTTTGTTTACTTTTGTTGTTCTCCTTGTGCTTCTTTTATTATTATTATTATTATTATTATTATTATTATTATTATTATTATTATATAAAATGTAAAAATTATATTTTTTTTTGTTCTTTCTTCGATGTTTTTTTTCTGGTAGTTGCGTTTTCTTCCTTTTCTCTTTTATTTTGGTTGTGCTCATTTTTTTCAAAAAAAAAACTGATGTTTCTATATATTTTTTTAATCTTATCAATAAATAAAACAATTAAATAAAATTTTATAGTTTTCTTTTTAAATAATCAAATACTAATTTATAATGTCGTAATCAAATAAAATTTTGTATTTTGTTGAAATACAATTTTTTAAAAATAGCATATTTTAATGATTTATATACATGTTTTAAAACTATTTTTGTATCTTTAATTTTTGCCAAGAGGCTATACACATTCTGTACACTATTTAGGTAAAATAATTATTTAGATACAAACTCTATACAATATTTATGCAGTTTATATACATCCTATAGATATACATATTCTATACAACAATAATACAAATTCTATACAGATCATATATAGAAAATATATTCTATATAATGTAATTTTAATACACATCACATACAAACCTTAAATATACAGTTTTTATACACAAAATATACAAACCTTAAATAGGTAGTTTTTATACAGTTTTTATACACATCATATACAAACCTTAAATATGCAGTTTTTGATACAGTTTTTATACACATCGTATACAAACCTTAAATATACAGTTCTTATACAGTTTTTATACAAATCATATACAAACCTTAAATATACAGTTTTTATACACATCATATACAAATCTTAAATATACAGTTTTTATACACATAATATACAAACGTAAAATATGCAGTTTTTATATAGTTTTTATACACATCATATACAAATCTTAAATATACAGTTTTTATACAAATCATATACAAATCTTAAATATACATTTTTTATACACATCATATACAAAGGGCTAATAAATGACATTTAAAACAGCCGAAGTGTTACTTTTATCCAAAATGGGAAACATGGGCTATTATTGTTTATTATTTTTCAAAAGAGCTACGTGGTGTTCTTTTCCCTTCCTAATTTGCTTAATTTTGACCCAAGTTGTTCAAATACTGTTCATAGAATATGCAATTTTTAATAGTGAAAATTATTCTATAAAAACTTATTAGATTGTTAATTGCAAATTACACCAACACTTTTCAATAATTACTAGACTAAAGAAATAATTGCAAGTTATAGCAACTTTTTAAAAAATTATTTTTTTAAATATTAAAAAATATTTTTTTTCATATTTAATATTCAAATATATCCTTATTTCTAGCCTTTAATAATTATCACTCTTCATTAAATCTTTTGATAATTATGGCAAGTGTTATTGTTGACATCAATAATTATATATTTTTTTTATTAATTAAGTTTCATAATTTGTTCTCAAATTATGGAATCAAATATGGTAAAGTATCGGAAACAACCTCTCTACTTTTTCGGAGGTAGCGGTATGGACTGCGTACATTTTACCCTCCCCATACCCCACTTTGTGGGAATACACTGAGTTTGTTGTTGTTGTTATTGTTGCTGTTGTTGTTGTTGTATTTATACATGATATTTGAGTTTTCTAAACTTTATTAATTAACTTAGTAGTCCAATGTTTACAGGATTTCCAAATCAGTTCTACTGATAAAAGTTTTTGCAACAATTAATTTATCTTTTTTTTTCATAAATTATTTTTCTTTATTTTTTTCTATTCTTTTTATATTCATGTGTATGAGTTGAATTTTCCAACATTCATTTTTTTATTCGGATTTAAAGTTTCTTCAATTTAGAGTTTTTTTTAGTTATGTCTGGAAAATAAAAATTTGATTCTATTCAAAAGGGATATTTTATCACTGGATATTTTATATAATGAATATTTTATATCCATAACATCTTTTTAAGTTGTTAATTATTGTCTAGGTTTTGTTACTCTCGTACATTCATTTTGCCATATTAATAAATTTGCAGATTAATTTTTTGATTCAAGTTTCATTAACACATAATAAATGGTTCATCATGCAAATTGCATACAATAGTAATTGTTTTTTCATACTGAATGAGAATGATCTTTTGTATTAAATTTGACATAAAATAAATTAAATTATTGCATTCGTGAACTTATACTTTGCGATATAAATTGTATTTCACTATATTTTGTTTATATCACGTATTTTTTTTATATTTAAAATGATATCAGTTTTTTCTTTAAATCTTGAAATTGATATTAGATGTCTGAAATTATGCATTGTAATAGTTTATTATCAGTTATCTACTTATATTTTTCAGTATACATATATAACATATTGAGTCTACAATTTTAAAAATAAAAAATTTATGTTATTGAATCTAAAAATGATATTGTTTTCATAAAATCAACAAAGACATATTTTAATATATGAAAACATCATGCAGAAACATAACAAAAATTTAACATGACTTTATCATTTTGTATGATTATTGATAACAGTCTTTTTTCGATCTAGATACATCATGACTCCTGTATCATTGTGTATGATCATTGGTGGGAATCTATCAATCAAGAACTTAATCTCAAATTTAAATTGAGTTGATCTTGATCTTGAGTTGTTTTGCTATTGCATTTAGCACTTTTATACTTGGTATTTGCATCATACATAATTTCATCTACAGAAAAATCTTTAGGTCTACCTGCAAACATAATACGAAATTGTTAAGTAACTAATACTCAATAATCGGTAACGATATATAATTAAAAAATTACAACATATTTTAAAACTCACAAAACATACACATAAAATAAAATAAAATGAAAAAGCGATAAACATATGAAATTTGATAATTTCAACATATTTTAATACTTTCAAAATATACACATCAATAAAACTAAAAAATAAAAAAAATTACTAAAACAATAAATATAATATCATAATAGGTTACTGAATGTAATATGACACGAAAAAATGAAACGATAAATTTACATAATAGGTTACTGAATGAAACGATAAATTTACATAAAATCCCAAACCTAAACTAAGGAAAAAATGACATAGGATGGCCAATGTTTGGGCCTATTTAATTCCACTAAATGACTCTTTCCTAATTGAAAAATTTATAGAAAGTAGCATACTTAAAATTATAATTACAATAAATAGCAACACTTTTGTAAAATTACAGTTTATAGCAAGAGTAGCATTATTTTACTCATTAACTAAGCAAGTGCATGTTTTACTCTCACTACTTTACATTTTCCTATTTTCACTCTACTATTTCACCTTCCCCAATTATAGCCATATCTTTTACCCCTTCCTTTTCATCTTATTTTTTTAACATTTTTTTTTATTTTTTTATTTCACTCTATTTTCTCTCTTCTATTTCTCTTCTTTTTTTCGTTTTTCGTTTTTTTTATTTTTGTTTTTTTTTTCTTTTTCATATTTGAAGATAATTATCTCCATGATCTTCAAGATTTCAAAATAAAACATCATTATTGTCTTTCACTCTCTTATATCTCTACCTTTTTTTCTTGTTAGTTTTTTTTTCATCTTATTTTTTTATCATTTTATTTTTTTCTTTTTTCTTTTTTTCTTTCCATTTTATTTTCTCTCTTCGTTTTCTTTTTTTCTTTTTCCTTTCTCATATCTTTTTTTTCTTTTTCTTTCGTTTTCTTCTTATTTTTTCTATTTTATTTTGTTTCTTTTTTTTCTTTTATTTTTACACTTCTATTTCTCTTTCTTCTTTTTTTTTCTTTTTCATTTTTTTTCTTTTTTTCTTTTTGTTTTTTTCTCTTTTTTTACTCTTCCATCTCTAACTTTTATTTTGAAAAGACAAATATGTATATCACATACACATATTCAAAAAATATACAAAATCCATAGTCATACAGATCTGGATATGTATTTATGGTACAAAACATACATATGTATTTACAAAATACACATCATATTCATATTAAACAGTAACAAACATAACTATACTATATATCTTCATATGTATTTACGAAATACAAAGGTGACTCATATAAAATAAGAATATACATATAGATTAGGTATGTATTCTGTAAATACTTATGTAGAGCTATATGTAGTTTATACGGTGTTGGATTTGTCTTTGAACTGTACATACTATGTCATTTTAGAGGGTAATATATGTACTTTTTTATTTTGTTTTACTGTTTAAGATATGTAACATGTATTTTTTTATTACCTATATGTATATGTATATAATTGTCATATAAAGATTTTGTGTCATATATGTTTATATATCCATGTGAGTCAGATATGTATTTCTGTAAATACATATGCTGATGTATATGTATATTTTTTTACCGTAAATACAGATGCAGATTTGTATGTCTATTTATTTTGTATATTTTTTGAATATGTATATGTGATATAGATATTTGTCTTTTAAAAATAAAAGATAGAGATAGAATAGTAAAAAGAAAGGGAAAAAATAGAAAAAAAAAACAAAAATGAAAAAATAAAAATTCAAAAAAGAAAGGAGAAATAGAAACTAGAAATAGAAGTGTAAAAATAAAAGCAAAAAAAAAAATTAAAAAAGAAGAAGAAAACAAAAAAATAATAAATAAATAAAAAACAAAAAAGGAAAAAAGAAGAAGCAGAAGAGACAAAATAAAGTGGAAAGAAAAAATGAAAAAGAAAAAGAAATTAAAATAAAAAAGATTAAAAAATGAAAAAACTAACAAGAAAAAATAGTTTTTTTTTTATTCAGAAGAGTGCATTAAATAGAGAAAGGGGGCCATGTCCCAAAGTTAGTCTGGTTCAATTACAAAGCAAAAATTAGAGCCCATGTCCTGGGAATAATAGTATTCATTTATAGATCTTACAAAAAAAGTTACCGCCATGTCTGCCCATAAAGCTCTTTGCGCACACATTGGCGGAACTTCAAAAAGACTGTATCCAGGTTGGACTTCCATCTGTAATCCGAACTTAGCCATAGTATCCGCTACTCCGTTCTGCTCCCTAAAGAAGTGTGCCACCTTAGGTCTTCCTAGTCTTCTTATTCTTGACCTGCAATCATCAATGATGGAATCATACATTAAGTTACCATTGGTAATCCATTTAATAACTTCTGTGGAATCAATGTAAATCCCAATAGGTATATATTGTTTTCTTTAAGGAGTCGAAGACCTTCCTGCAGAGCCATAAGTTCCATTTGATTATTAGTGGCCCAAGGGTAAGCTTTCGCAAAGCCCAGGAGCCAGTTCCCATTAGGACTATGGATGACAACCCCTATCCCACCCTTACCAGGGTTACCTTTGCAAGCGCCATCTGTATTGAGCATATAGGAACCTTGGGGGAGGCTGATCCATTTGAGATGGATATTCATTTTCTTCCTGCCCTGGCTGTTAGGGGAGACAAGGGTAATGAATTCTAGGGTCCCATCATATACATGTATCCAAAGGGAGGGTTGGCAAGATTCTTGAAGAGATTTTGGTTCCTATTCTTCCAAATAGACCAAATACTGAAGAGAAAAATATTATGCCTTAGTAGGATATTGTCAAAGTTTTTGTGAAACAACCTGGACTAGGAGGAGGCCTAGTTGTGGGGGTAAAATATGGTTCTGTTAAGACCAAGAGAGTTGAAATCAGAAGTAAGTAAATGATCCAGAAGTCCTTGACAATGGTGCATTCAAAGAAGATGTGTACAAGGTCCTCATTAGTAGAATGACATACCTTACAGGCAGAGCTATTGATAATTCCTTGTCTATTAAGGTAGAGGAAGGTAGGAAACCTGTCATACTGTGGTAGCCACAGGAAGGTTTTGATTTTTGAGGGGCAACTGGCTTTCTAAATCCACATAAAGGCATGCCCCTCATTGGTTTCTGTGGACTGAGAAGAGATGAGTTTGTACATGGAGCTTATTGTAAAGCAACCAGTGCCTGAAGGGCCCCAAATAAGATTATCATGGCTGAGTTTGGGGTTACAAGTAAAGGAGCTTTGGATGTTGGTAATAAGATCAGTGGGGATTTGGAAGGAAAGGTTGGAGATGTCCCAAGTCCCAGCCTTCCAGACTTCACCTAAGGTCAACTTGGATTCAGATATGGTGAGAGGGCCATGGACAATGGATCTAAGAAGGAGAAGGTGAGGGATTCATTTATCCATCCAGAAGTTGACATGAAGCCCATCCTTAACTACCCAATGGGATCCCAACTTACAAAGGGCACTACCATGGGAGATAAAATTCTAGATTCTAGAGGGGGGTCTGCACCTAGGGGGGTTTTTCTTAAAGTATTTGTTTTTCAGAATAGATACCCAGAGGCTGTTATTGTTATAGTAGAATCTACAGGCCAGGCTTGCACTGAAGGTATCATTTCTAATCTTGGCTCTTTGAATGCCAGGGCCCCCCTCTTTTTAGGCTTAGAGATGGTATCCCAACTTAGAAGGTGAAGTTTCTTTCTTTCTGAGGAGGTTTCCCAAAAAAAGTTTTTTTGGATCCTATTAATCTGAGAGAGGAT
The DNA here is from genome assembly GCA_030864225.1 of Capsicum baccatum var. pendulum. Taxonomy (NCBI): domain Eukaryota; kingdom Viridiplantae; phylum Streptophyta; class Magnoliopsida; order Solanales; family Solanaceae; genus Capsicum; species Capsicum baccatum. The sequence continues at coordinate 272,697,079 of CM061550.1, forward strand.
AGCACAAGGAAAGGAGGTGAATTGCATGTCATAGGTGGGGATACTGTTAAGGGAAGACTTAGCAAGGGTTATCCTACCAGCCATGCTGAGGAGGTTGGTCTTCCAACTAGCCAGTTTGGAATTGAGATTGTCAATGATGAAGCTGAAGTCACCGTTAGAAGGTTTCTTGTGAAGGATTGGGAAACCCAAGTATTTCCCAAAGGACTTAGAGTAGTTGATAGAGAAAATGGCAGAGTGGTTGATGGAGAGAATGGCAGAGAGATGGTCTTTGGTGTGAGCATGGAAATTCTTGGAGAACAGGACTTTGGATTTGGAGTGGTTGATCCTTTGGCCAGAGTGATTAGTAAACTGGTGAAGAACTTTGGAGATGGTACCACAGTTGTCAACAGTGGATTTGGAAAAGAGTATGAGGTCATCAGCAAAGAAAAGATGAGAGAGGTTAGGACCTTTCTTACTGATGGAAATGGGGATCCAAGTAAGAAGGTCAACCTTATGGTCTATTCTCTTAGACAAGAGTTCCATGCACATAATGAAGAGGTAGGGAGAGATGGGGTCTCCTTGTCTGATACTCTTAGAGAGGTAAAAAAGGGTCTTTTGACCATTAACAAGGATGGAGTAGAGGTAGTGGAGATGCATGACATAATTAGGGAGGAAAGCTTGAGGGATATGGAAAAAGTGGAGAGCCTGTCTAATGAATGACCATTCTATTCTGTCAAAGTCCTTATCCAAGTCTATTTTAAGGATCATACTGCCCAGTTTCCCTTCCATCCTATAGAAGTGGGAGATCACTTCCTAGACAATGATAACATTACCAGAGGTTCTTCTAGTAGGAAGAAAACTGGCTTGGCTAGGGCCAATAATGTTGTCTAGATGAGGCTTGAGCCTTCTAGCAATCATTTTAGTAATCAGCTTGTATTGAGTATTGCAAAGGCCAATAGGTCTAAAGTTCTTCAGGCTAGAGACATTGGAGGATTTAGAGATTAGACAGAGGTAGGTAGAGTTGACCTCAAGGTCAATGAAACCCTTGGAGAAAGTCTCAACACAAAATCGGATAACAGAGGGACCAAGAATATCCCAGTACTTTTGATAGACAAAGGGGTAGAGGCCATCAGGACCAGGGGCCTTGTCAGGTTTAAAAGAAAAGATAGTATTTGTGATCTCAAGAGGTGGGAATAGTGTCCAGGAGGGGGTGATCCTCAATAGGGATGGATCCCTTGGAGGAGGGGTTTGACTGATAGTATCTGTAAGAGAAAGTATGGCCAGTTGTGAAGAAAGATTGGTAGAATGAAGTGATGCAAAGTTTAATATCCTCGGGGGACATTACCCAGTTACCACAGTCATCTTGAAGAGCAGTGATTTTGTTCCTTCTTCTCCTATTAAGAGTGAAGGCGTGAAAGAATTTGGTATTAGAGTCTCCCTCAGCTAACCAAGAGATCTTAGATTTGAGTCTCCAAAACTTCTTCTCCTGTCTAAGAATGAGGTTGTATTCTTTAGTGAGGGTTTTCTCAAGATCCTGAAGGAAGATACGTGTAGGGTAGTAGAGGGATTTTTGGATACCAGAGAGTCTGGCAAGGGTATCTCTTTTTCTTTTGAAAATGTTGCCAAAGGTCAACTTATTCCAGTTGATGGCATTCTCCTGGAAGATAGAAATAGCCTCAGTAAGATTAGTGTTACCCCCAAAGGAGTTTTGGATTACTTGAACAAAGTTGGGGTGGGAACACTACATAGATTCTACTCTGAAAGGCTTATTAGGGATGGGGTGGGACCTCACAGGGGTCACCAAAAGAGGACAGTGATCAAAGTGGGTTCTAGGCAAATGAGTGACAATAGCATTAGTAAAGAGGTGTAACCACTCAGTGTTAGCTAGGCATCTGTCCAGCCTTTCCAGAATGAGAGACCTCTTATTTTTTATATCTCTTATTAGTCTAAGTGAACTTACTACCCTTGAAACCCAGGTCAGTTAGGTTACAGTAGTTGATGCAGTCCCAAAAGGCATTAACTCTGTTCCTATTAATATTATTCTCCCTAAATTTTTCAGAAACTTTGATAACTTCATTGAAGTCCCCTCCTATTAACTAGGGGTTATTACTAGGGGAGATATGGGAGTCAGCAAAATTACACAGATAGTCCCAAAGAAAGAACCTGTTACAAAAATCAGTACTAGCATAAATAGTGCTAAAGAAAAAGGAAGAGGGAGGGTTGTGTACCTTAATCTCGACATCAATGCCTTAAGGATGGACAGTAATACCCTGAACACAAAGAGAGGTGTTGTCCCACATAATAACAATGCCCCCAGAATTCCCTATAGCAGGAGACTGGATTCGATTGTTAAATCCAAGGCAATGTACTATGTCTTTATGATTAGCCATTCAAGTCTCTAGTAGAGCAACCAGGGCAGGTTTATGAGAGTTGATCATGGCCATGCATTGTCTCCTAAATTCAGGGTTATTATCCCCCTAACATTCCATATTATGATGCTCATTAAGGGGATGTTGAGAGGGGACAAGAGATTCTCCATCATGTTTTTCCCCTTGTCCAATTGGGGAGGGGGAATAAGCATTTCCTTCATCTTCCAAGAGAGGGGAGTCAGTTTTGTGGTATAAAAGATAACTATTCCTGAGAGCTTTACCTCTATGACTAATTTGCAGAGGTCCATTGGGATTAGCCCTAGAAGGATTTCGCTGGTAAGATCCTCGAAGGAGTGAGAGATGGTCTTTTTTATGAGGATGGTTTCTGAGCGAGTGGGCTTCAGAGAGGCTAGAATGTTCTCCATCTCCCTGTTGCTTTCTCTCAGGGTTTCTGAAGTCTTTTCCCTTTCCATCATCTCCTTTGATAATGGGGTTAGTACTGGAGGTGGGGAGGCCCCAGAGTTTTTCACAAAAAGAAGTCCCTCCAGGAGGAGTTCTGGCATAAGTGGAGGAAATAAAGGAAGGCTCTGGCTCATGTGGGAGAGTTCTACAGCTATCAGGTCCTTTGACTAGCTGGTCTCCAGACCCTGGCTGAAGATACTCCTCATTTTTATCATCCATGCATTTTGACCATAGTTGATAAGACCCTGATTCATACCCTCTCTTATCAGTTAGGCCAAGTAGTGGGGGTCCTGAATTAGGAGAGTGATGTTCCTTCCTTCCACATTAAGCCTCATAGGATAGATTGTTGGGATAGGTATATCTCCAACCAAAACGCTAGGAAGTGGTTTGGTTCTAGTGGTTTGGTAGAGAAAACAAGCATCTGAGGTTTGTTCTGGCTTAATGAGGCTATTGGAGGAGAAAAAAAGAGACAGTCAGTAGAAGAGTCAATAGAGGTAGAAAATACCTGATGATTAAGGGTAAAATTAGTGCCAAAAGTGGCGTTGTTACCCTCATCATTACTCTATAGCTGAGTATTTAATGTTGTATTGTTGAAAAAAACCCTCTGAGCAGTTTGATTAATGTGCGCCAGTAAAAATTTCTCATAAAAAAGCTCAATCATATGAGAGGATAGAGGTGAGTTGGAAGTTGACTCCAGCTTAGCTTTGTCGAAAGTGTGACTGGGTATCAAGTGGGCCAGAGTGGCTTTCACCTTTTCACCCGGGTGTAATTGGCCCAAAGGTTGGGCCTCTTCTTGTTGGTAGAGGTAAGGGGGACTCGCCCAAGTAGGCTAGTCTTAGAAGAGGTAGAAGAGCCTAACTGGTTTCCAAGTTGGACTGGGTTTTAGGGGAGCCTATCAAAGGATTAATAGAGGAAAAGGGCTTTAGAATACCCGATCCGCTAGGTTTAGGGGCCGAGGGAGTTAGAGGACTTACCTGAAGCCGCCTTAGTCGGCTCGTCAGAGCTCTCTACCGGAGCCTGTGGATCCTGACTCAGTTCTAGGGACTTACCAGATTTGGGATCAAACGTTTTGATCTTTATATCGCGTTGAGATTTTTTACCTTCATGTCCCGAAGGGTGGCAATTTTTCTTCTTATAGTTGAAGCTGACCGTTGTCCATTTTTCTTCAATGGGGGTATTCTTGTTACTATATTCTAGAGGAGAATCCGTTAAAGTGGATACCGCCTTAGGGCAATTTTGCATGGTGTGCCCCAAACAACCATAGTGTTTGCAAATAAAACCCTTCTCCTCATAATAAACTAATTGCGCATGGCTGCCAATCATTACTGAGGATTTCAGAGGGGTATTCAGTGGAATTTGGACACAAATAAGTGCATATCATGCTCTGAGTGTGGAAGAGGTACATGCATCAACTTTGAAAAGTTTGCCCAATCTGTGTCCCACTCGATGGAGCACAGAGCTGTCAAAGAACTTGGTAAGAAGGTGGGGAAGCCGAAGCCAGATAGCAGTCATTTCAATTGTATTAGCTTTAGGGATGAAGTTTGGCTCCCATAGACGAATTGAGTGGTAGGATCCAACAACAAACCAAGTGCCCTCTTGCATAACCCTCTTCTGCAATTCTAGTTCTTTGAATTTCACTGTGTAGTAGTCAAGCCCTAAGTTGATTAAGGGAAAGACCTCCTTCAATTTCCATAGCTCTATGAACTTCTTTTTAAAATATTAATAATGTAGCTTTTTCCCAAGTAATTTGACAATTATAGAGTGTTTCTATGGAGAATAGATTTTCTGCTTTTCTTCGGGGAAGAAGACTATTGGGCTCGCTCGATCTTCTTTCTCAAAAGGAGGGAGGGGATCTGATTCCAAAGATGGGTTAGGGGAAAGGGAGAAATTTTCCTTTACTGTTTCACTGAAGAGGGGTTTACCAGGGGGTCAACAACCATTTATTCATCGGAGGTGTCAGGGGGTTCCGGCGGAGTCGAAGGGGGGAGTAGGAAGAGGTCATGTCTCAAAAGAATATGTGGGATTTAGAGAGAAGGTGTTCCCCTTCTCTCTAGAAGAATTAGTTAACAAGAAAAAATAGTTATAGATATAAGAGAAAGATATTTTGAAATTTTGAAGATCATGGAAATAATAATCTTCATATTTGAGTTTTATTTGAAAAAGGAATCTACTAATATAAATAAGAGTAATTTATGGGAATTTATTAGATGGATAATTATTACTTCTTTTAACTCAACTAATTTGAGTAAAACAAGGGCAGTAAATATTGTTGTATATGTATTTGTATAGCAACAATTTACTTAAATACAAAATACAATTTGCTATGTTTCGTAATTATAAAATTGTTGCTATAAAAGTTGCAATTAAGTCTCTATAGTTGTTATTTCTAAAAATTTTCCTTCCTAATTTGCTCAATTTTGGCCCAAGTAGTTCACATACTATTCATAAAATATGCAATTTTTAATATGACTAGTCTATGAGAATGTTCACGTTTATCCCAAGTTATTTTAATAAAAATCTTGAATTGTTGATGATATATTTTAGACGGTACATATATTTTTATATAAAAGTCTCATTTTGTATGATGATCGTTGATTGATTTGGTGATTTGACTGGCTCCATTGTTACTAAATGTTTGTACCTTAAATTAATATTCACAAGTGAAAAACTGAAATCTTATTCATATCATAGACTTAACAACAAATATGATCAATGGAAAACTCATAAATTATGTGATCAAGAAAATTTTTGTGAGATGAATTACAAGCACTCCTGAATCCATTGGAGCCTTTCTATGCTTCTTCTTATTTAGCGGCAAAATTTTTATTTTGTTCAATTTAAAATTTAAAATTTTCAACTAAAAGAGAAAGATAAAAAATTATTGAAGATAAGTTCTTTCAATTATTAATTATATATAACTTATATATAATATTTAAAGCTATGAACTAAAAGAAACAAAGAAAAATAGAAAAGATGATGATAATAAATGTAAGAAATAACCTGAATCATCAAAACCAATATATAAGAAGAAATGGTAGAGGTAGAAGAAGGTGTGCAGCTATTCATTAGGTTTTGAACTGAAAAAAAAAATTGTAAATTTTTTTTCATGAAATCTGAATATATGAATGAAGGACTAGGCGTTAATATTTCAAACAAGATATGGCATTTTACAGTTAAGATTGTTAGGTTTGAACTGGTAAGGCTGAGGGACCAAGTAGGTGGTGTCGACAACCTGTTACGGTTTAATGAAGATTTTGCTAATGTTTATGTTTCAACTTTGGAGAAGTGTTCAAGTTTTTGGCGGGGCAGTGTAAACATTCAAATAGTGATTGGACTGATTTTAAGGGTTTAATGGACTTTTGAAAAGCCTCCGAAGCCTCGCACTGCATCAAATAGGAATATAAAACTAATAGAAATTTTCTTGATCCAAATTTATATGGATGGGTTGCTCAAAGAGACTATTATACAACAGAAGGTGATTGAAAGAATATCCGTGCAGAAAGGGGGAGGTGGAGAATATCATATATCAACTCAAACCTTATTTAAGAAGAAACAAGGTACGAAGAAATGGACATGAAAAATGAAAAAATTGAATGAGCTGCAAATGTGAAAGTATATCCAAAAATGAAAATCCATCAATCCATTTTGAAAAGAAAAATGTTGAACTGGAATGAAGCTGTGAACTTTGTTAGGGGACTGCAACTAGCTAGCATGGCCTGAATGAAGACCCATAAAATGTAGGACCAGAACTCTAAGGTTCCAGCTTTGCGAGCATCGATGGTGGTAAGATTGTCGGTCAGGATTGAAACCTGAACCAACAACTCCTGAAGTAAGGGGATTAAGCCAAGGTGGCGATTTCTAAAGTTAAACTTGCATCCTAGGTCTTCTACTTGTGGTTCTGGTGAGGTCAAAGGCAGTGGAAACAACAAGGCATGAAATTTCTACCCAACGTCAGACCTTTTTTGTTTCTGCTACTATTGACCTGATCAAAACCACAAACAGAAGGCATTTGATGCAAGTTAGACTTCAAAAATTAACGCCTTGACTTCCCTTATTTTTACTTCTGGAGTTGTTGGTTTAGGTTTTATTCTTGACTGAAAATCTTACCAATCCTCTATGCTCGCTAAGCTACTTCCTTAGAGTTCTGGTTCTGCACTTTGTGGATCTTCATTGAGGCCACGCTCGCTAGTCGCAGTCCTTAGCAAAGTGTCCAGGTCCAGTCCTCTTGAGCATTTTTATTTTTCAAGAACGACTGATAGAATTTAATATTTGGATACATTTCCACATTTGAAGCTCATTCAGGTTTTTCATCTTTCAAGTCAATTTCATTGGCCAAATTCGCTAAAAGCTCCTTACTTGCTTACTGTGTTTCCTCTTAAACAAGGTCTGAGATGATATATGGTCTTTTTCACCTATACTTTCCCACACAGGTATTCTCCCAATCACCTTGTGCTATATAATAGTCTCCTCGGGTAACTCATCTATATAAATTTGAACCAGGGAAATTTCTATTGGTTTTTCATTCTTGTTTGCTGCAGTGCGAGGCTTCGGAGGCCTTTCAAAAGTCCATTGCACCATAAAAATTGGTCCAATCACTATTTGGATGTTTACACTGCCCTGCTAAAAACTTGAACCCTTCTCCAAACTTGACATATAAACATGAGCAAAATCGTCATTAAATTGTAATAGGGTATCGACACCACCGCCTTGGAACCCTTTGGCCTTATCAGTTCGCACCTACTAAACTAAACTGTAAAATGCAGGATCTTGTTTGAAGGATCAATGTCTAACTGGTAAAAAACTGGATTCACAAAATCATTGTACTTTATGTGTTTCTATCACGATAGCCTGATCAATAATACATAACTTCCATGCATGAAAGTGGATCCATTCATCTGCACACACCTTATTCTTCCAACCTCATCAATGTCAGACAATGTTTATTCATCTGTACGCATGTGATGAATATTAAAAAAGAGGTGAACAGTCGTGATTTTTTGTTTAACACATTCAAAATAGCTGATGAATCAATTTTCCCATCTGTTGAAACTGATGAATCAGCTATTAGAAGAAATCAAAACATCTTCTCCAACAGATTTACCATCTGTCGCAATAGATAATCCATATATTACAACAGATATCTCATCTGTTGCACATATAGACCATCTGTTGTAACAAATGGTAAATCTGTTGAGGTAGTGGGTTATCTATTGTGACAGATGGACGATCTGTTGCAACAACTCAATAATAACAGTCTCAAACCATTTTGAAAAGGTGAGAAGTTTGAGTGTATAAGAAAAAATCGCGATTTTTCATAGAAAACAAAAATACAGCAGTTTCAATGTAATTAATACAATGGAGTTGAACAGTCATGCCTTTTTGCCTAACACATTCATATTTAATCCTCTATAAATAGGTCTCTCCTTAATCTTCATTCTACTCCACCTTTATTTATTTTTTGCATTTTCTCTTTTCGTATTACATCTTCAACCACTTCTATTCAAAAAGCATATTCCTTTCTCATTGAGGTAAGTTTTTTTCTGTGTAAATATACCAGTTGGTAGTATACGTTGTATTACATTCAAACTCTTTTCTTTAATTTTGTAATTACACTTTTTGTCAATTCATGTTTGTTCTAGATATAGCTGATCCTATTTGGGACATTGCTATTCTGCGCGACACCGTGCAGAAACTTCAGAGACAGGTTAATGACCTGCAGAGGGAGCTGGTCTTCGTAAGGGCAAGGATGTTCAGAGAGATGCAGAGGCTGATGAGGGCCCTGCTGCTGCCAGTTGATTGGCCGGCTGGCAATAATAATGATGATGATGATAAAAATAATAATAATAATAATTAGAATGTATTTTTTCTTCTAGCGTATGTATTTTATTTTTTCTATATCAAATCTATACCTAATGTATTTTATTTTTTATTTAATAAAAAAAATATTTTTAGTCGAATTTATTTTCTTAATTCTGATTCAATTTTTATTCTGTCTATTTCTTCTTTTAAACATACATGTTAACATGTCGATGGTTGGTGGTAAGGAGCAATTTTGAATCCAATAGCAATAACAATTTTGGCTTTTGAGTTCTTTCAACAGATGGGTCATGTGTTGGAACAGATTGGTTATCGGTTGGATTTTCGTCAATAGATAACCCATCTGTTGTGATAAATTTGTCATCTGTTGGAGGAAAACATTCCAGTTTGATAAATTGTACTGTGTTCTTCCAGCTAATGTCCATCTTTTGCAGCAGATGGGTAATTTGTTAAAAATAATTGTGGTCTGCTGTATTTAGTTCATATTTTGCCTCTTTTTTTTATTGATGCACAAGTTATTAAAAAAGATATTTCATATATAATAAATGATAACATTACGTTCACAATAATGAGTTAAATATATAAAAGTCCACAACAAACAACAACACAAGTTTTTGCAATTACAACGATCATGGTGGATTACGATCCGAGCATTTAGTTCTTTTGTGGCCAGCGCGCTTACATACAGAGCACTTATTTCTTCTTGATGAAAATGATTCTCAGGCTCCACGCCTCCTTTTATATGGCTTTCTTCCCGGTTTGATAGTGCTTGAATCAATATATGGAGGAGGTATTAATCTCCCCAAAAGCTCTGCAGGAACAACCCAAGATTCTTCGCGAGGCACCAGAGTAATATGCCCACTATGTGCCATTATATATTTTTCCACCGAATAGTATCGAGAGGAGTGCTCATAAATTTTAGGTCCATATTTTGCACCGTATTGAGCTCGAAGCATTTTCATAGCATGTGGACATGGTATTTTATCTAAGTCAAAAACTCTGCACGTATAAGATCTTATCTGAAGATTGACCGTGGCAACATCACCATGACCATTAATACTGAACTTATAATCTGCTATTTGATGAGATAATAACCTATTTCCCAGACTAATGTTTGTTGATATTATTTTTTCCACTTCTAGAACAAATGGGGTTCCTGCGTCCTTGAACTCCACACGTCTTTCGTTAAAAAATTGGTCATACTTCTTGTTTATTATTTCAAACAGAGCCTTGATGGAAAATTCTCTTTCATCACCAAATAATGAATTCACCGATTCAGCTATGTTTGATGTCATAATATTGTACCTATATAAAAGAATCACTTAGTACGACATCATACTAAACTTGTAACTCAAACAAGACATTAAATTCATAAGAATGTACCTATCTGCCGGACAGAATGTCCGGCTCTGTCTCTCGAAACCGATACGTACGAGATGTTCTGCTGCCTTAGGATGCATATCTGCTATTTGATTGAAATAGTCTAAAAACTCCTCTCTACTATATGCTTTAGCTGATCTATAAAAAAAGGTCACGACCCTTTCATTGTGAAAGTTGGTCTGATTGTTCTCTCTAAGATGTCTGATGTAACAACCAAAGTAAGTTGAAGTGAAGAAAATTAAACCCATTTTAGAATACTTGGATGCCTATCCAAAATAAAACACAACTCTTCGGTATCTTCGATGTAACTTCGGAATTGTTCAAAAAAAATTCATAAAAGGCATCACATTCCTTGTCCGCTACACAAAAAGCAACAGGAAAAATGTGATTCTACGCATCCTGCGCCACCGCCGCTAGCAGAACTCCATTATACCTGCTCCTCAAGAAGATGTCGTCGATGTCTATGCCTTTTTTCAAATGTCAAAAACCTTAAATTCAAGCACCATAGGATGCAAAAAATTACTTAAACCTTTCATTTTCATCAACATGCAACGCCGTCTTACTTTCAGGATTTGTGGACTCAAGCATGTAATGGTAGGCATCCAGACTACATACCCATGCTCGTGTGTCCCCCTAACCTACTCCTTGGCAATCTCCATGGTCGTATATATCTTTAAATAACTGACCAGGACACCCAATTCCGTAAGCAGTTGATTGGCCATAACCCTTGTAGAAGGGCCTTTGCCATTGGGGAAACTATTCTTGAAATATTCACCGAGGACCTTTGACGTGGCGTGAGGATTTTGACCCGAGATGTGCTCCGAACCACATGTATAATACTTTTCATGTTTATGAATTGTGAATCTGTCAGAACTTATGTACTTCACCGCTCTCAACCACCAGTTGCAGTTCGGATTAGCACATTTGTAGCAAAAGACACTGCTCGAATTAATCACCTTCTTTATTCTGAAATTTTTTTCAAGCAAGAAATAAACAAAGTAGTAGATAGTTGTTCTTTCTTATCCTTGGATGACATTCCATTGAAAAATTTGGTCCCGTCGTCTTGAAGATTATTATACTGTGTCGATTGAGAAGAACTACCCACCGTATTGGTCGCATCAACGGGCGTAGGTGTTTGATCATCATCTGAAATATTCATGTCTAGATTATCCAACCTATCATCAAAGATGTCTTGGTGTTCTTCTTCTACATTATGGTTCTCATTCTCTCTTATCTTTTCAACCACGTACACCCTTAACATCGGCCTATATGAATCACTAAGAAAAGCACGCAACCAAATCTGATCGTTTATCTTGAAAGGTGGTACCCTCTGATTTTCAAAGGAGCTGTGCATATAGCTGATGATGAGTTCTTCTGATTGAAAATTCATTCCACAATAGCTGATGATTAAGTTCACCAAATCATCATACAAAACATCACTTTGGACTGTCATAGCTATCGTCTCTAGCATTTCACCCTCCTTCCAATGTCATACATATCGATTTCTCTTCTCGATCCATTAACCATGACAATCCACCTCTATTGTTATTGATCCCTCCATTAGTGGTACCTAAATAAAGTCATTTGTTAAAAAAGTTAATAGTAATTGCATAGTGTCGTACCTGAATCCGAACAGATTGTAATCTATTGCAAAGGTGAAAAATAAGTTACAACAAGTAAGTGATCAGTCGCAATAGATTACTTACCTGTTGGGATTCATGTTACACTCCTGAAGCTGATTTCAACAGACGACTCATGTGTTGTAACAAGTGAATCATACGTAGCAACAGACTATATATCTGTTGCAATAGACAAAGCGCCTGTTGGGATCGATGTTACAGTACTAAGGCACCTTTGAAGTTGATTCCAATAGATGAGTGACATGTTGCAACAGATAATTACCCTATTGCGATAGATGACTTACCTGTTGCAACAGATAACGCGTCTATTGGAATAGAGTTCAGGTTCTATTGCAATAGGTTAATAATTTGTTGCAGCAAATATTTACCCTGTTGAAACAGACGACACGTCTGTTGGAATCGAGTTAAAGTTCTATTGCAACAGGTTACTAATTTGTTGTAATAGATATTTATCATATTGAACCAGATAACTAATCTGTTGCAACAGATGAGTCATATTTTCAATAGATGATCCATCTATTCGATTCATGTTACGGCACTATAGAATCATAAACATAAATCCAACATATGAATCTTCTGTTGGAACAGATGGCTCATCTGTCGCAACAGATGATTCATTTGTGTAAACAGATAGCTCTTATGTTGCATTCACGTTTACGTGCTATTTTTTGTTGGAAAAACAATACAATAGCAGTTACCCAGATGACAAATTCATCTAAAAATCATAATTTAACTTACCAAAGTCTCCTACGAAGTAATACCAAAGTGAAAAGTGATGTACAAAATAGAATTTAAACTAAGAAATTGGTCAAATAGAAGCAGTAGTGGTAACAACAACAACAACAATGGTCAACAAGAAGAAGATAAAGATGATAATGAAGTAGAAAATAATGATAATGAGAAGCAGGAGATGATGAATAAAGCAGCAGCAACAATGAACAACAAAAATCGCTAAGAGAGACAAAACAACAATGGATAAGAAGAGAGAAACACACTTTTTTCCTCTGTTTTCCGTTATATTAACTAACATTTAGATCAAAATGTAAATTTAAAAACTTATGGGTTATTTTTAAATTTTCTCAACTTTCTTAATCCATAATAAAGTAATTGTCACCTCCACTCAATTATTAAGACTTGAGTCACCTACACCTCATTTTCAAACTCTTTTGTCACTTTTAGGTCAAAGCTCCTATTTCATGTAATAAAAAGAAAGTTTTATTAACGGGATATAAATGATATTTTTGTGTATAATGTTGTGCACAAATTTGAATAACTCTAAATATTAATGAAAAGTCAATTGATATCCAAACTATGTAGAATTTATATAACAATAATAATAATAATAATAATAATAATAAATAAATAAATAAATTGATAACAAGCGGAGTAAGATGATATTACTGGAAAAAATAAAGAGAAAGCAATATAACTACTTTTGCAGTTTTGTCTCTTGTAAACATCGCTACACATTAATCTTCATTATTCTGCACAGGAATATTAAATATTCAATTGTTATCAACCTTGAAGCCTCTTCCCTTACTATGAACAAGAAAGGGTGATCTTCTATAAATTTTGGACGAGGATCTTGATACAGCAAACATCCCATGTCATCATCGAACAATACAGTAATAGTTGTTGCCTCAGTACCATTCTCATTTACTTTGATAAATGCTTTTTGTATTATCCCGTTGATATAGAATGGTCCATCAGGTTTCACGATCTTTGTTATCTCTATGCATTGTTTACTGAAAGGCACAGTCAGTCCCATTTTCTTCATTGTTCTTACAATTTCTTTCTTTGCAGTGTATGTGAATTTGAACTTTGGGATGTAGAATTCATCAAGTGATTCACACTGAAGCTTGAATTTTTAGTAAAGAACTTCAGGTCAGAATTCTCTTTTTCCAATAAGCTAGGAAATCCATTTTGCTCATTCGCAAGAAAGATAAATATAGAGAACCTTTTGCTATCGATTTTATTACCAATATCACATTGAATTTTAGCAACTTGATAGCCTTTGATGATCCATAAGTGAAATTATTACAGCCAGTCATGAAGGGAACTGAAATCTTGTCACCGTTGAGTAGGTGAAAGTGTTTGCCTATGGTGCGATCTTCATCAAAGCTCCATGTACCTTTTAAAGTACAGGGCGTTTGATAAAAGAATCTTTGTTTTGTCATTGATGTTCTTTTGTGTTAGCATGTCCTTGATAAGGCATTTTGATGCAGACTCTGCCCAGATGTTAACATCTTTTACGGCCTCTTTCTGCAGCATAATGAATTCATTGTATTTATTTGCTTTGTACAAATCCATCCTTAAGTTAATACTGAATTCAATATATGTATAGATTTAGCATTGTACACAAAATAGTTTGGTGACAAGGGAACCTACGGTAAATTAGTCAATGAAATTGATCTGAGAACCATGTGAAACTACGCGGTTCAAATTCTAGTAGAACCTTAAACATTGAACCTACTGGTACAAATCCTAGATCCTCTTCTGTCTCCAGAGTCACCAACAATACAGGAATAACAAAAGTATCATTTGTGATTGAGTTCTAAAATTTAGCAAACTTGTTTCAAGAACTATTTTTCAACTAAACACCAACAAAAATAATATTTCATATTTCTTCAAATCTTTTTAAGCAAAGTGGATACTGAGTACTCGAATTTAGTTCGATCTCATCTTGCACTTCCTTAAAAAATTTTAGACGCCTTATCAGTGCAATATTTGACACTATAACAGCAAGTCAAAACACAAACAAATTAAACCAGCAACTTCCTGTCCTTTTTTTTCTATAAAGAAGACTCTAAAAATACACTATCATAATGTAAACAATAACATACGCAGTGTAATTTTCATAAGTGGTGCTAGAAAGCACGGAATGTAGCAGGACTTATCCCCACCCTCGTGGTGCATCAAAGTAGTTATAAAAAAGGTAACTAATAAGGAAAGTAATACAAAATGTTCAGAAAAAAGAACAATAACAACAATGAAATAAAAGCGAGCACTTACCTTGAGTTTGAAATCAACAACTTAAGGTTCAATATTGTATAGAGTTCTTGCTAAATGTTTGAAAGAGTCTTTGAGTTGATGTGTATGAGCCACCCGCATTCCGTTAAGGAAACTCAAATCAGGACCACCATTAGCATTGCTCTCAAGAACAGTAGACATATTTAAGAATTTTGAATTTAAATCACTAATGTCCCTAACACCGAGAAATCAAGCATCTGATATAATGTATCCCCTTACTCCAGCGGATTGAAAAAAGTAAGAAGATAATCACTTTATAAAGATAATACACATATTAATACTAATAACTCAAAGCATAAAAAGAATTCATAGCTATTCCAAATAAAAGCTAAAATAAAAAAAGTTTTTAACTCCTAAATTAAAATTTTACAATCGAAATAAATTGATTATGTTATATTGAGAAAACAACCAGAATAAAAAAATAATAAACTTTTGGATTGGATCTTGTTGGACTGGTGGAATTTTTTTTGTGTTTCGTTCTTTAATTATGAAAAAGAATATGCTTTCGTGTAGGAGGCTTTGTATTTATAGGAAAAAATCTTTAGTCCTTATTTTAGTAGTACTAATAGAAATTATATAGAGACCAAATGGGACACAAATAGTAAAAGACAAGTCACGGCTGAATTTTGTAGGTTGGTTAATTTAATTTTTTTTTTTTAGAGAAATTTAATTAGTGATAAATAAAGTGAAAAGATAATTTTGTCTAAAGGAAAAACTTTTAATGAAGGGCAAAAAATTTGATTCACTTTTCTAAGGGTTTTCACACTTTTAATATATTATAAATATAGATATAGATTATAGATTATAGACATATATTATAGATTATAGATATAGCATACACAACGCTTGATACACGTGCAATACACATACTCTAAACTAGTATATATACAATTTTTTTCATACTCAATTTCAGAGTTACATACATAATTCCACATAATCATATGCAAAAACTCTCTTTTCATCCCCTTTCAATATCAAGTACAATAAATTGTTTTGTCTTTTATTTATTTAACAATAAGCTTATTATTATTATTTTTCATTTATTTAGTATTTTACTCAAAAATCTTACCTCTTTTATCCCAGTACTAGAAAATTATACCCAATAAAATATAGTTCCACCTAGCTAGTACACATGCATACTATATATTATTTTAATAGATACTCTTTTCTTCCTCCAATGTAGATATTCATAAATTAATTAATTTAATATCAAACATGCGCACATTGAAGTAAATGAGATCACAAGTGTTGGTGTCAAATAGTCAATTTTAAACTAATCAAAATAGGGAAAAGGATTGACCTTTTTAAAAAATAATAGCCCAACTATAGCTCGAGTTTGGCATTTGAACAAATAATATTCAGTCGGCTAAACAAATGTCATTTTATGGTCATTTCCTAATTTTTTCCAATTTGGATCATTTTGATCCACGTAGTCCATATATAATCCATATAGGATACTGATACAGTCTATATACAATACTGATACAATATTCAACTTGGACAATTCGACCCTTTTAAAAATATTTTAATTTTTTTTTACTATAAATTTTTAAATTAATCAAATATTCTGTTTTTTTTTATTCTTTAGAAATAATAATTAAATTATAGAAAAACGATATAATTATTAAATAGAATATGAATCTATATAAGATATATGTATAGAAATTGTATAGTTCTATCAAATATGTATATGTACAATATATAGAAAGTGTATACAAATTATATAATTGTTGTATAAAACGTGTAAAAAAAATACAGTTATTATATAAATTATGTATCAAAACTGTATAATTTCCGTATAGAATACTTATGTATAAGATTTGTATAAAACCTGTATAAAAGTTGTGTAAAAACGGTATAGAACTAGTCAGTAAATTAAAATGGCTAGAAAATGAAATTTAAATTTCATGGCCATTTTCAAGGAAATAGTTTAATTTGAAGTGCAAATGTACAGTTATTATATAAATTATGTATCAAAACTCTATAATTTCCGTATAGAATATTTATGTATAAGATTTGTATAAAACCTATATAAAAGTTCTGTAAAAACGGTATAGAACCAGCCAGTAAATTAAATGGCTAGAAAGTGGAATTTAAATTCCATGGCCATTTTCAAGGAAATAGTTTAATTTGAAGTGCCGTTTCTGTCCTTTCCCCATCAAAATAAGCTGAGTTAATAAATAAGCGAATAGATATAAATATAAATATGTCAAATAAAATATTAAGAGTTTTAAAAATATTTTGATAAAACTTTTAACTAAAAATTACACAAATACACAACCTATATTTCTAATATTACAAAAAATCCCAACTTCCTAAATATATTACAAAAATCCCAACATATACACAGAATGTTATGTATATGTCAGCTATATTATGTATATTAATAGGGAGAGAAAGTAAAGTAATTAAAAAAGTGGAATAGAGTGTAATTACATCTAAAAGGGTTGGTATTTATGTTATTTTTACAACTTTTAATGGATTAATTGGATTACATATTTGGATAATTTTTAAATAAGTTGAACTGTGCGGATCAAAATAGATTGAGCCAATAAATAAGTGAGTCAAACTTAAATGGATTGGACAACTTATTTTTTTTGATCTAATTTTATTACTCCTAAATTAGACAAATTTGTTCTTAGTTTTCGATTAATAATTTGGTTTGATATAAATAATGCATGCGAGTACACTTACGAAGAAATAATGCGCGACCTAGTAACAAATTTTTTTACTAATTCTAACACACATACATAAATATATATAAACTCTCGATATAAAATTACACCAAATATGTTATTAGTATCAAACTAAACACACCGTAACATAAATTGTTGGCCCCTGCTGCCCCATGGGCATGCACCATTAAGGTTTTCTTTTTTCTTAAATGGAATACACATGGATAACACTTTAATATTATCTTTATGTTATATGCCAAACTTATTTTTATTTCTTTTGTATTATCTTTTTCAAGATTTGCCCCTTTTTTTAAGAAAAAAAAAATCTCTTCTTGAGATCTGCAATTTTTTTATTATTCATAAATATAAATAATTCTCTTTTCATGATCTGTCAATTTATTTTATCACATGATCATTAAATTTAGCACATCACATTTGAAATTTATTGAAATTATGCAGCTAATTGATTCTCTTTGTTTGTACGAGAATGAATTTTAACTATTTAAATCTTAATTATCAAGAATGTATATATATTCTATATTTTTTTATTTAATAGGTATTTAATATGTTAGAATAGATTTGAATGATTATATGATCTGTAATAACAAAAAATTTAATATAATTAAGATGTATAATCAAAATTTTTCTCACTTATATTACATTCATTTACTCTAACTACCACGACTTTGTCCAACATTATCTACTACCATTACGTCGACAATCACCATACTTAATCGTTAGATCAACAGTCATTATTTATAATCATTGGTACCACCCATCATTATAATTACCAGACCAACCATCAATCGCTACTAATAATCATGACCATTAACACCACTATGTTTTGCCAACCATAGTTATTACACGTTGCCATCATTACCTATTATTATTATCTCACAATAATCATCAGTAACCACCAGCAACCACATTAACCGCCATTATTCACCACTACTACCAACTACTATTGTCATACATCACTATCACTAACCACAACAATCACCATCAATCAACATTAGCACCACAAATATTACCATCACCATCACCCGTCATAAACATTACCATCACCATCACCGTCATATAACTATTGAAGAATATTTTATTAATATAATATATTAGATTAATTTAGTGCATTTACTTTAATTCCACTTTAATTCCCCACTATATAATAATAAACCATACTTTTCATCAAGTTGTGGGCGCAAACATGAAAAGAATTTCTTAGTTTTGTTGTTTTTTGTGTTGTTGATTTTTTTCCAAGTGAATCCAAGTCTTCTCCATATTTGCATTTAATACCAACGTTGTCATTGGAGATATATGTTATGAGTCCAGCTATTTGCAAATGCTACCACTTTAGTGAACTGTGAACCTATTCAGTACCTTTCTCCTAATCTCTTCAAGCATACTGATGATAGTCTGAAGCTTTTAGACATATTATTATCCACACTGTCACATTTTGAACATGTCCTAAATACCCAGTGTGGAAGGTGGGGTCTGGTGAGGGTAAAGTGTACGCATGTTAACTTGTGATCGATAACTTCATGTGAGTTCGCGGTCTAGCTAATTCATAGAGAAGGGAAAGAGAAATCGAAGTATTTGGGGAAGAGTAAAACTGAGAATGATTTTGTGTATGTACATTGTGAGCAGCAATGATCAAGTTCTGCTTATATACTAATTCCTATCTCTACTAACTATGGTTTAGTTCCACCAACCGCTTATGATCAGGATACAAAAATATCTACCATCTCTAACAAACTTTATAACAAACTTGTCACATCAGCAACTTTCTTTTAACTGAACATTACAGCTGGCAATTAATCAACTAGCAACTATTTGTTTATCATAATCATATTCCTCAATACCCCCTTCAAGCTAGGTGGTATGAAGATATTCTGCAAGCCTAGCTTGGAAAGAAGATAAGAATGTTGCACACAACCAAGACCCTTTGTCATGATGTCTGCAGGCTGCTCCTTTGTGGACAGATACTGAATAAGAACCAGACCATCTTGGACCTTCTCCCTTATAAAATGACAGTCAATATCTATATGCTTAGTACGTTCATGGAACACCGGGTTAGCATCTATTTGAATGGCTGCCTTGCTATCACAAAACAAGGGAAAAGGAAGAGACAAGGACATGTCTAGTTCCTTGAATAAACCAGCGATCCATACAATTTCAGCAATAATCGAGGCAAGGCTTCGGTACTCCGCCTCTGCTGAACTTCTGGAAATAGTAGATTGTTTCTTCGATTTCCAGGAAATCAAAGAGTCACCAAACTTAATCATGTAACCTGTAATAGAACTTCTGGAGTTACGACAAGAACCTCAGTCTGTATTAATTTCCAGTGCATTAATGAGCTTCACATTCCATTTTATTGAGGCTTGTTTAAGCCCATACAAAGACTTGACCAGCATGCACACCTTATTATCACCTTTCTTATCATAATGAAATCCTTGTGGTAGTGTCATATCAACTTCTTCAACTAAATCTCCTTGTAAGAAGGCATTATAAATATCCATTTGCTGAACATACCATCTCCTAGATGCAGCCATAGCCAAAATACTTCTAACAGTAACCATTTTAACAATGGGAGAGAAAGTTTCTTGATAGTCCAATCCCTCCTTTTGATTGTAGCCTTTGGCGACTAACCTTGCCTTAAATCTCTCCACTTCTCCACTAGCCTTGTATTTGATCTTATAGACCCATTTACATCTAATGAAGTAATCTCCCAAGTTTTGTTGTCTTCAAGGGCCTAAATTTCTTCCTTCATTGCTTGAATTCATCTACTATAAATAATGTCCTACTGATATGATTGTGGCTTAGTATCTATTGATATATTTGCAATGTAACATTGGTATGAATGAGAAAGACTGTTATAATCAACATTGTTTGTGATTGAATACAAGCACTGACGAGACTTGCTCTTTGTTCCCTTAACAAAATCCTTTTGCCAAATAGGTGGTCTACTTATCCTGTTAGACTTTCTTGTCTCAGCAGGACATGGTGATCTTTGTATATCAGCAACTGGTGTAGTATGTATTTCATGACCAGATGAAGAGAAATGATCATGTACCATGGGAGAGACTGAAACATCTTCTGTTGGAGGTGGACTAGTCATTATAGTCTCATCATAAACTGGATGTGAATCAGTAGATAGAATAGAGAATTCCAAACATTGAGCAGCATCCCATGGTGGATTTTTACTCACAACATTTGAACAAGTTTGAAAAGGAAAGACTGTTTCATCAAACACCACATCTCTACTAATAAAAAAAATATGATGCTCAAGATCATAAAGTCTATAACCCTTTTGTGTATCACCATATCCTATTAAAACTGATCTAATAGCTCTTGGTCCAAATTTATCAAATTTGTTTAGATTGGTAGCATGGCACAAACATCCGATCACTCTCATGTAAGAAAGGTCAGGTGATCTCATAAACATCATCTCAAAAGGTGATTTGTTGTGTAGTACTATTGAAGGGATTCTATTAATCATATTAACAACACTAAGAATACACTCACCCCAAAATCTGATTGGTAGATGGCCTTAAAACCTTATTGCTCTAGCTGTTTCCAAAATATATCTATGTCTTCTTTCAACACACTATTCTGCTGAGGTGTGTGTGGAAAAGAACTTTGGTGAATAATTCCATGCTCCTTAAACAGCTCATAACACTGTGTGTTGAAAAACTCACCACCATTATCCGACCTGAATTCCTTGATTTTCTGATCAAATTGAGTATTAATCATCACAATAAAATATTTTAAGATAGTAGCGACATCAGACTTGAGGTGCATTAATAATATCCAGGTTCACTTAGAATAATCATCAACCATTGTAAGGAAATATCACATTCTATTATGTGTAAAAGCTTTGTATGACCCCCTTGCATCCAAATGTATCAAATCAAAACATTTAGAACTTTTAGTATGACTAACCGAAAATGGTAACCTGACTTGTCTTACTAAAGAACATACATCACAGTTTGGTAAAGTAAAACAAGTTTTATTCTTGAACAAGTTCATTCTTCTAAGAACACTCATAGAGATTTGCCCTAATCTCTTATGCCATATCTCTGCATCACCACAAGTTGCCACAACTCCAAGTTACTTCTGCTTAGATCCCAATAGCTATTTTTGATTTCAAAGTATATAATCCTTCTACTTCTCTACCAATATCCTTTACTCTCCCAGTGAAGAGATCCTGAAGAATGACAAAATCAGAAAAGAAAGGAGCACAACATTAAAAGATCACAACATTGTAATTCTCTAGTCAGTTTTGACACTGAAAGCAGATTAAATTTGAAATTTGGCACACATAACACATTGTCAACTACATCACTTTTTGTCAAAAATGATTTTCCTGTTTGTGTAATAACAGCTGAATCACCGGTAGGAAGTTGTAACTTCTCTAAATTGGTAACTATCAACCCATGATGTAAGAATTGTTCATAACTAACCATATGGTTTGTGGCACCACTATCGACTATCCAGTCTAGATCTTCGACCATATTATAATAACAAGAAGTTCCAAAAAAAATACCTACTACATTTGCACTTGACTCACTTGTCACAGGCTTGTGTAGCATGTGAAGAATCTAATTGTATTGAGTTGGAATGAACTGTGGAATTGCTCCATTGCTAAACACTAATTGTTGCATACCATTAATGCTTCCTTGATGATGGCCATTGTTATTTCCTGCATGTTTCATAAAAGGAGCATATTGCTCATTTTTGTTACCTGCATACTGCATGTGAGAACTGGACCTTTGTTGGCCATCTTCACCCTCAAGCAACGAGATAGAGTACTACATTTGCGGTCCAATAGAAGGTGTTGTAACAACATTAACCTTTTTTCTTCCTTTATAGTCTGCAGGATATCTTATCAGTTGGTAACATATCTCTTTTGTGTGGCCTTGCATGTGGTAGTATGTATAATACTTCAGCTTGTTGCAATTCCCTCTATTGTGACCCTTCATATCACAGTGATCACAATATAGAAAGCCTCCTTTTTGTCCCTTATAAGATTGACTTCCACGTCCACCAGGTCCTTTTCCTCTAAATCCTTGAGTCCCAAAACCACTAATGGTAGGTTTATTTGTGAATAGAGTTGTAGGATCACTGATTTCACCAATTACATATTGTGCTCCACTCAATGCCTGGTGACTCTCGTCTTGAATGATTAATGCATAACACTGGTTTACACTGGGAGAAGGATTCATCATGAGGATTTAGCTCCTTGCTTGCCCGTAACTATCATTTAACCCCATAATAAAC
Organism: Capsicum baccatum var. pendulum; assembly: GCA_030864225.1. Lineage (NCBI taxonomy): Eukaryota > Viridiplantae > Streptophyta > Magnoliopsida > Solanales > Solanaceae > Capsicum > Capsicum baccatum. The sequence continues at coordinate 272,719,708 of CM061550.1, forward strand.
TGTAATAATCTCTGTCTACTCATAATATCACCATATTCCTTCAATTTTTCACAGTCGCACACAATAGGTGGTACTATAGAATCATATTCATCCCAAAGATCTTTCAATTTCGAATAATACACAGAAACAGGGGAAACTCCTTGAACATGTGTAACTATAGCTATATAAAGATGAAGAATTCTCGACATATTCAATTTATCAAAGTATTTCTTTAAATCCTTCCACACTAAAGCTGCATTCGAATGAAACAAAATGCCACTATTAGGTATTTACTTACATTGCTTATCAACCATGAGAGAACCATCGCATTGCAGTGATCCCATTGCAATTTCTCTAATTCATCAGTAAAATCGTCTCGCTTGATACTCCCATTAATGAGACCTAACTTATTCTTTGTCAAGAGGTTCAATTTCATGTAACGACTCCACAAAGAGTAGTTTTCCATTCCTGTGAGTTGAATTCCAATCTGTACAGCTCCAAGTATATCAGATGTTGTAAGATACAGAGGATGATTATGGTTGATCTTCAGCGTCATTGTTCTTCTTCAAATTTGCAATGAAATACCAAAAGAATTGTTCGATTGGAGAGAGAAAACTATCTAAATCAGTCGATTTGGCTTTGATACCATGTTAATTTGTGATCGAGAACTTCATATGAGTTCACGGACTAGGTAATTCATAGAGAAGAGAAAGAGAAATCAAAGTATTTAGGGAAAAGTAAAACTGAGAATGATTTTGTATATGTACATTGTGAGCAGCAATGATCACTACAATATTTTTGGTCTACGGTCACTCTTGTAAAGCATGGCCTAAAATAGAGTGTGGCGTTTGATCAAAGGCTACACTTTTTGACTTTAGGCAACACTTTTTGGGGAGTGACATAAAGAGGTGTAACCTTTGATCAAAGGCCACGCTTTTCAAGTGTTGCCATATCAGCTACACTTAAAAAGCGTGGCCATTAAGGTATAAAGGTCACGCTTTGTAGCTTGTCATTGGCAACACTTTTATTTGATAAAGCTACTCTTACAAGTGTTGCCTTTGTTTTGGTATTGGGCATACTTCACAAGCGTAACCTTTTGTAGCACCTCTACAGCAACACTTAAAAATGTTACCTTTGTTTTACTATTGGGCACGCTTCAAAAGCATAGCCTTTTATAGCATCTCTATAACAACACCTAAAAAACGTGGTCTTTACTTTCTTAAAGCCACACTTTTGAAGTGTAGCCATTAATACCTTCTCCAAAGAAATATTTACAAAGTGTTGCCTTTGCTAATTTGCACATACACATCTAAATAAGTTGCACAATATATATCCCTGCTCCCAATGACCACACGTTTAAATCATAGTATTCTTGTCTATTTTACACGATTAATATTTACTACAAATTTGGATTGAAAAATGCAATTATATTCTCATACATCCACTAGTCATATTATACATCATTATTCTATTTAGATTGTCTCAAAACACTATGTTAGATACAAATAACTCAAAAATTATAGTACACGCAAATTTTTATCATGTTCCCTTTGAGAAATAGACTGACTCCATGCTTAATCTAGGCTTTGCGACATCCTCGATCATAATATACATTATTATTCATATCCTTGATGATTTGTGAGTTGAACCATGATCTTCTCTAGTTGAATAACATACTATGTTGTTGTATAACACAAACAGATCCACCTAATGTTTTCTTTAAAAACCACCTTACCTGTATTTTATAAGAAAATAACTATAATTAAGTAAAGAATGGGAAAATGAACCAAAAAAGAAAAATTACTATATTTGAATAGAAAATGTGACCTGAAAAAAAATACCAAGTGTACTCCTATAAACTAGGGTCTGGGGAGGTTAGAGTGAACGCAGACCTTACCCCAACCCTCAAAGGTAGCGAGGTTGTTTTCGATAGACCTAAGATAAACTAATCCATACTCAAGCTATTGTTTCATTTTTGTTATGAAAGTAACTTTAACATATTGCCACAAATAGAATTACTGCATTTAGAAGTCTCATCTCACCAATGTCTAAGATATGGGAACTCTATATAAAAATATGCTAACCTTTAATGCCTAGTATAGAAATGGAGTAACTCAAGTCCACTGACTTTTATATTGATGTCTCTTATCTGCACCAGCATTCTGCTTTGCCTGGAGTCTTGACTACAAGATATAAAAACACTATTATGTAGAAAAAATCAACTATTGGATTGTGGTCCAAACGCTGCATGATCAGAACTTAATTAGACGCAATTGCAGGCCACATATGTTTAATTTCAAGACTTTATTTAAGAGTTTAAGTTGAGAGAAGGTGTTTAATTTAAAAAATGAGAGCAGGTTTTTTCGAGAGTTTATTTAGGTTCGTCTCAGTTCCTAGCACAACAAGTTGTCTACGTTTTCTAGTAGCATATACCGATGATATGTGTCTAGAATACTTAGAATTCTGCACTAGAAAGCTATACATGCAATAATAAACTTAAAAAGTTCTTCTGTGAGCAGAATTTACCTGCATCCTGAGAGCCTGTTGAACATAAAAGAAGCAGTTAACGACACTTCCACAATTAGCATAAGCCTCAATCTAAAAAAGAGTGCAGTTTACCTCATCTAGAACAGGTTTATGTTCATTAACAACTATTTTTCGTGCCTCCTGGACAGCGGTGAAAACAGCAAGAGCATCATTACCATCTACACGAATAATACAAATTCCATAGCCCTATCCTTTGGTAACAACACCATCACCTAAGTAATAACCATAAATAGATGTCATTTTCAGTAGCCAACTACATAATTATAGTAGCAACTAATTGAACAGCTAAGAGATCCACCTACTTCGAAGGTTAAACGGTGGCCGTTAAGGTTATAAGGTTATAAGGTTGTTTCCTAATATAAGGTTTTAAGGTTAACCGGTGACCGTTAAGGTTATAAGGTTGTTTATTAAACAATGTCCGTTAAGTTTTATGTATAGATTAGGCTTTAAACGGTTGCCGTTAAGGCTAAGGTTATAAGGTTATAAGGTTGTTTCCTAATATAAGGCAACAAGGTGCTAGTGAATCGAAATAGGCCACTCACGGCTTCACTAGACTTTAGATGTAGTTTTGAGAAAGAAAAGAGATGAACACAACAACAACAATGCTAGTGAATCGAAATAGCCCCACACGGCTTCACTAGACTTTAGATTTAGTTTTGAGCAATATGGTAAAGGATAATAAAAACATACTTTTTCATAGGCATGAACAATGTCATTCCTTGAGCTTTTGCAGTAAAGCCACAGGGCGAATCTTACCACTGCTGCAGTTAACATGATTGAATATAACCATGCAAGCTGATTCAAAGTCATCTTTCAGGAGGTTTATTTTCAACTAGTTGTTCCACAGCCTGGATCAATACCTGAAAACCTAAAAATTAAATTTTTAACTTTTTAATCGAGAATGATGTACATGAGTGAATAGTAAAATAGAACGATCAATCCAGAATATTTTGGTATACTGCATTAAAAAATAGCAGGATAAAAACTGGAAATTAATGGATTCTTTTACAAGAAAATGGAGATAATTAACACCAGGGCAGCCAAATGTATTCAAGTTCATTCTTCCATCTGTATCCAGAAGTATGGATGCATTGTGGAGAAAATGGATCCCTGCACAAGGAATACAATATGATTAACTGCGCAATGATTACATACCACTATTTTTAATCAGTTCAGTCAGCAATATAAGTTGTTTTGCCTCCAGGAGCAGCACTACACCATGAAAAAATTCAACACTTTTGGCGAATAAAAAGTTATCAAAATGTTTCACTTCTCTGCTTATTGAACTAAGAAGTAAAAAGTTGGTAGAAATTGTTTTAGCTTCCCTCTTACAAGAAAAGATACTAGGTGCATCACTTGAACCTAATATGTACAAAGCTATATCCAAGGCAAAGCAGCTAGTTTAAAGAAAGGAGAAATTAAAAGTGAAAGTGAAAAGCAGATGCTTTATTTTTCGATTAGCTTTTTCCTAGACTAAGTATGCACTAGAAAATTCTTTCAGCAATCAATTTGTTTTAACATTATTTTAGACAAAAACTTAGTTACTTACGCCATATCAATGACACATTCATTCTCTTGAGGTGCAAGGGCCATTATAGGTAGAAAAGAGCTCGCACTTTGGAGCTGTATGCAAGCTAGTTATATTAGAAATGACCATCACAGTTGAATACAAAGAGCAAAGGCATCTTTTAAAGTATAATGTCAAGATACCATGTAATGACCAGCCATATACTCAGGAGTGGCACCAACTGGAACTTGAGAATCATATACAACTAGTCCAACCTACAAAGTCATAAATACATATGATAAAATAAGTAAGCATACATGTGAAAATAACAAATAACAGATCCAAATTGATACCTAAGTAATGGGTAAACCCAAATAAAACACATAGAATCACAGTTAATCTTTGTAATCGTACCTTCGACCATTTGCTTAATGGGTCCAAATTCACCTCTCTGTTAAGAACACCAGCTAAATGTCGTCTCCAAATCTGAAATACCATCAAAGCAATCCACAATGAGTCGACCATAACAGAGAGAAAGGTAAGGATAAAAAAAGCCAGATATAACATGGCATTTAGAGTGTTTGTCCGTAGAGAGATCGGTCAAGGCTTTTCAAATGCTTTTATAAGTTTAATCAGCTCAACAGAAGGAAACTGTAACACCCCGTAAATTTTTTCGTACACTTATCGCAATTATATGGATTCCTAAAGACTTGCGTATGGGTTAAATTAAGTTTATGGTGTTCGGAAGTATCCCGTCAATAGTTGTATGTGTAGGTGTTGGAATAATCTTTCCAATGATATAAAGTTTGCCCAAAACACAGGAGTATTTCATATAAGCAACCACATTCGAAATTTCAAAACGGTGGCCGGGAAGCCTGTGAACAGTAATTCTGCAGGAAAATTACTGCAGCTAGGCAATCCAATTTTAGACAATCATAACTCCTTGTACAAAATGAACTGTGTGAGCTGCTATATATCGACGAAAAGCTCTGAGAGTCTTCATTCCGATGAAATTAGTTTCATCCAAATCCAATGTCTGAGTAAGGATCTATACCCGTTTTACTGCAGCCTATCAAAAAAACAAAAACAGAATTGTGGGACAGATTTTTGGGTCAACTTTAAACGACCATAACTCCTTTTACAGGAAGAACTGGGTGGTATACTTTGCATGAAAATGAAATACCTTTGAATTATCTTTCCAATGCAATTGGTTTCACCCAAATACGATACCGGAGCAAAGAGTTATGATCGATTTACTTCAGCCTATCAAAACTGTCCACTGGGGACAGATTCGGAATTTATTTAAATTTTTAGGGCAAAATGGTCATTTTCTATTACCTCTTGGACGAAAATTGGTCTTTATAAACCTGCACTTAGCCTCATATATATCAGATATCATCCAATTATTAAGAAAAGGTGAAACCCTAGCCTAATTTCAACTTCAAATATTTTGTGATTCAACCGTAGAAAATTCGAATTGGTTCCGTAGTTGTGTTCACCATCTCGAAAGCTTCAAGAAGCACCCCATGGTTATGTAAGGAGGATTCTAAATACAAGAGTTCATTGTTAAGGTATGAATATTGTTTATTCTTGATTCTTATCCATGAACAATTATTGATAAAGGATTATGAGTATTGTCTTGATGCTGGAAGATAACTAGAAACATAGTTATGAATTGTTGTATATAAATTGTTAGTAGTAAATTATGGAAGTTGTTGTATTGGATTATGGAGGATGAATTGTGGTGATATATCATTATATTAGTGGTTATGTATGCCTAGTGATCATGTTGGTATTGGATGGTGATTAAGAAGGGAAATAAAGGCTAAGAGTGATGTTGAGGGATATTTCATGAAAATGCATGATATGTGAATGTAATAAGAGTATAAGAGGATGTATGTAGTACTCTTATCGATGAGCTAAAGGATTACTTCCTAGACATTATTTGGTGAAGTTAATACCTAAATGGTAAGGTTTGGTTGCTAATACTAGTTTGCCACAAATGACTTATTGTAGATAAGTGTTCGAAGAGTACGGGAAGTCAAGTTGGACTTGTATTGAAGTGGTTATATCAAGGTATGTAAGACATACTCTATCTAATCTTTGGCATGAATAATGACCCATGGCACTCTCAAGTAAGCTTCCAATATTGTCCTACGACACATGACACATAATAACATCATATGATCTTCGACACTACCAATTGAACTTGTTTTCACTTTTAAGATGTCCGGCTAGTCAAAAAAATGTCCATATACTATTGTTGACTCCGAAATGGTTTAATGAGGTATCCATGATTCTCTACTTCATTTTCATGATATTGATTACCTATTTACATGTTTTTCCTATTGAGGTATCATGGTTTCAAGTTCCATAAAGTGTGACCACAAAGTACCCAATCTCAAAGATTAATTGAATTAAGAAATGGAATGTCTGTATTTTAAATTGATGATATGATGTATTGTATTAGTACCACTGATCAGTTGTCCATGGTATTGCAGGAACAGGTACTTCAGGTCGTACACCTCCGCAGTAAGAGCTAAGATATTCTGTTGTTAGTGGTGAGCTCCAGTTATTTTGGGACATCCCAAGTCGTCTCTATATGTACTTTTGGTATTTGTATAAAAGTCTTTTGTGGGTGGGAGTTTGTTCCTACCCCAACTCAGTTGTGTATCTATTTAGAGGCTTATGTAGACATATTGTACAACCATAGGAGTGTTTGGTTGATAGACGTGATGGCTCTGACGGCCAATTACTGTTCATATATATATTTATGCGTGTCTGCTGGGCTGATACAAGTACTGTTTTCTTCTATTTACAACGAAGTGCTGCCCAAATTTCTAATTTTCATAAGTAATGTAAATGTGAAAGTATAGGTTATAACGGGTTATCCCGGGCCTCCTCGGCTACGGGTGCCAGTCCGCTCCAATGAGATTTGGGGTATGACAGAAGTGGTATCAGAGAATTTCGTCCTAGTGAGTCTACAAAGCCGTGTCTACGTATAATCTCGTTTATCGGTGTGTTGTGCACCACATCTATAAACAGGAGGCTAATGGACATTTAGGGATTGTTTCCACTCTCCATTTCTTAGATCGTGCAATAGATCCCATATTAGAGATAAAGTCATAATCAATCGCTTAATCCAATTGTTTCTTTTTTTATTTATTATAGTGACGATGCCGGTTACAAGGAGAAAGAATAAGTGGAAGCGAGTAGATGTAGTGGCCGGAGAAGGTACTAGTAAGTCACCACCGGCACAAGCTGAACAAAGTGAGTCGCAAGTTGAGCATATATCAAGCGCTTCTTCTCCTCTGGAAGGGCCATCTATTAATGCTGTTGATCGAGATTTGAGGGATGCAGTACAACTTCTAATGCGTATAGTTGTCGGTCAAGTTCAAGGGCAAGCTATTTCTACCATGGGTTCTAGTGGTACGGATAGAGCAGCTAGCCTTCGGACACAGGATTTTCTGAAACTGGATCCTCCTACTTTTATCGGATTAGATATTAACGAAGACCCGCAGGACTTTGTCGATCAAACCCAAAGGTCTTTAGATATTATGCACATATCCGGTAAAGAGATGGTTGAACTAGCAGCATATAGACTGAAAGGAGAGGCTATATTGTGGTACGAGGATTGGAAATGATCTAGGGGTATTGATGCACCTCCAACTACGTGGGAAGAGTTCAAAGATGCATTTATTGATCATTATCTTCCATTTGAGACTCGTCAGGCCCGTGCAGATCAATTCTTAAATCTTCGTCAGGGTAATATGAGTGTAAGGGAGTATAGTCTTCAATTTCACTCCTTGTCTCGATATGCTTCTAATATGGTAGCTACTATGGATGATAAAGTTCATCACTATATGGATAAATTAGAACCATACTTGGTTAGAGATTGTACCATTGCTGCTTTGAACAAGGACATGGATATAGCGAGGATACAAGCTTTCGCTCAGAAGATGGAAGATCAGAGGCAAAGAAGAAGAACCTAGGAATCAGAAAAAGGATATTCTAAGCGGGCCAGAGCTATAGGGCAGTTTATGGCATCTTAGAGAGGTTTTAGTCCTTCGTTCTCTCATAGATTGCCTAGCCCGTTATCTTCCTTATCCTGCAATTAGTGCTCCACCGCAATTTTAAAGGTTCAAAGGTAATCAGTTCGGGCAAAGTAGTGAAAATCAGAGTTCGCAAACAGTGGGGTATCAAGGGCAAGGGAGTATGAGTCAATTGAGACATCCACGACACCCGTGCCCCATATGTAGAAAATTTTACTTTGGCGAATGTTGGCTTGGGATGAACAATTTCTTTTGGTGTGGTAAGCCGGGGCATATGGCTAGAGATTGCCCACGCAGGACCATAGGTGGTATAACACAACCTACCGGATCAGCTGTTGCGTCATCTTCGGTACCTCCTTTGAGTAAGGGTGCACAACCTATGGGTCACGATAGAGGTGATAGAGGAGCAGCTAGTGCAATCGGAGCTCAGAACCATGTGTATGCCCTAGCAGATCGGCAGAATTTAGAGGCTTCTCCATACGTGGTTACAGGTACGTTGTCCATCTTTGCATTTGATGTGTATGCCTTAATTGATCCTGGTTCTACATTATCGTATGCTACTCCTTTGGTTGCGGGAAGGTTCGGAAGAACACCCGAATTATTAACCAAGCCATTTGAAGTATCAACGCCAGTAGGGGAATCTCTTATAGCTAGGAATGTTTATCGAAATTGTGGTGTGAATATTTGTGGTCATGATATGATGGCCGATCTTGTTAAGTTAAAAATGGTAGATTTTAATTTTATTATGGGCATGGATTGGTTAGCGTCTTGTTATGCTACAATAGATTGTCGTTCTAAGAAGGTATATTTCCATTTCCCAAATGAGGCAGTCCTTGAATGGAAGGGTAATGTTGGCGCGCCGAGAGATAGATTTATTTCTTACTTTAAGGCAAGAAAAATGATTTCCAAGGGGTACATATACCATTTGGTTAGAGTAAGGGATACAGAGGCAGAGCCGCCAACTTTTCAGACCGTTCCGGTTATGAATGAATTTCCTGATGTATTTCCTGAAGAACTACCAGGTTTACCTCCTGAATGAGAAGTGGAGTTTGGTATTGATTTGTTTCCATACACACAGCCAATCTCAATTCCTCCTTATAGAATGGAACCAGCAGAGTTGCGAGAATTGAAAGAGCAACTGAAAGACTTGCTAGAGAAGGGATTCATCAGGCCTAGTATGTCCCCTTGGGGAGCACCAGTATTGTTTGTGCGTAAGAAAGATGGTTCGCTGAGGATGTGTATTGACTATCGGCAATTTAATAAGGTGACTATCAAGAATAAATACCCTCTTCCCCGAATTGATGATTTAGATGACCAGTTGCAGGGTGCCCAGTGTTTTTCCAAGATTGACTTGAGATCAGGCTATCATCAAGTGAGAGTCAAGGATAAAGATATACCCAAGACAGCTTTCCGAACACGGTATGGTCATTATGAATTCCTGGTTATGTCATTCGGGCTGACAAATGCACCCGCAGTTTTTATGGATCTAATGAATAGGTTGTTTAAGCCATTTCTAGATGTGTTCGTGATAGTTTTCATAGATGATATTCTGGTCTACTCTAGATCAGAAGAGGACCATGTTAATCACTTAAGGCAGGCGTTGCAGATTCTTCGTGATCGTAAGCTGTATGCGAAGTTTTCTAAATGTGAGTTTTGGCTCAAGTCAGTGGCATTTTTGGGCCATATTGTATCCAGTGAAGGCATAAAAGTTGACACTCAGAAGATTGAGGCTGTGAAGAGTTGGCCAAGACCCACGATGCCTATGGAGATTCGTAGTTTCCTCGGGTTGGCAGGTTATTATAGAAGGTTTGTTGAAGGTTTTTCTTCTATTTCTGCACCCTTGACTAAGTTGACGCATAAAGCCTCCAAGTTTCAATGGAATGATGCCTGTGAAAAGAGTTTCCAGGATCTGAAGAGCAAGTTGACTTCTACACCGGTATTGGTACTTCCTGAAGGCACAGAAGGGTATGCAGTGTATTGTGATGCTTCGAGAATTGGCTTGGGATGCATACTAATGCAACATGGTAGAGTAATAGCCTATGGCTCTAGACAGTTGCGACCACATGAGAGGAATTATCCCACGCATGATCTTGAGCTAGCTGCAGTTGTATTTGCTTTGAAGATATGGCGCCACTACTTATATGGGGTTCATGTTGACATATATACCGATCATAAGAGCCTGCAATATATCTTCAGTCAGAAAGATCTAAACTTGAGGCAGCGGATATGGCTTGAATTGTTGAAAGATTATGATGTTGATATCTTGTATCATCCAGGGAAAGCGAATATGGTAGCGGATGCACTGAGTCGTAAGTCTAAAATGGCATCTATAGAAAAGCAGAGAATGATTAAGGATCTTCACCAACTAGCTAATTGGGGAGTTCGACTTCTCGAAACTCCAGATGAAGAGGTTATTGTACGTAATGCAGCGGAATCTTCATTGATAGCTGAAGTGAAAGAGAAGCAGTATGCAGATCCAATTTTATCGCAGCTTAAGGAGGATGTGCAGAGTGGCGCGACAAAGGCATTTGAGCTTATGCGAGAAGGAGTGCTTCAGTGTCAGAATCGTTTATGTGTACCTAATGTAGTTGAGCTTAGAAAGAGAATTATGACAGAAGCACACTGTTTAAGGTATTCCATCCATCCAGGGTCGACTAAGATGTATCAAGATTTGAAAGCAATATATTGGTGGAATAACATGAAAAAGAATATTGCCAAATGTCCGAATTATCAAAGAGTCAAAGTAGAACACCAGAAACCCGGTGGTTACATGCAATGTATAGATCTTCCAGTCTAGAAGTGGGACAAGATCAATATGGATTTCATCACGGGTTTGCCTCGTACATATCGAAAGTTTGATTCCATATGGGTGATCATTGATAGGCTTACCAAATCTGCGCACTTCTTACCAGTTAAGACAACTTATACGATGGAAGAGTATGCGAAGTTGTATATTAAGGAGATCATTCGGTTACATGGAGTTCCAATTTCCATTATATCCAATCGAGGAGCCCAATTTACCGTAAATTTCTGGAAGTCTTTTCAAAGGAGTTTGGGGATGCAAGTAAATCTAAGTACGGCTTTTCATCCTCAAACGGACAGACAAGCGGAACGTACCATCCAGACACTTGAAGATATGCTACGAGCATGCGTGTTAGATTTCAAAGGCAACTGGGATGATCACCTACCTCTTATCGAGTTTGCCTACAATAATAGCTATCATTCAAGTATCAAAATGGCACCATATGAAGCATTGTATGGAAGAAAGTGTAGATCGCCAATAGGATGGTTTGAAGCAGGTGATGCGGTCTTATTTGGACCGGATCTTGTTTATCAAGCAATGGAGAAGGTTAAAGTGATCCAACAACGGCTTGCAACAGCTCAAAGTCGACACAAATCTTGTGCGGATGTTAGAAAAAGAGGACTTGAGTTTTCTATCAACGATTGGGTATTCTTGAAAGTATCACCAATGAAAGGAGTGATGAGGTTTGGCAAGAAAGGAAAGTTAAGTCCACGATACATAGGTCCGTATAAGATCATTCAAAGATTTGGACAAGTTGCTTATGAGTTAGAGCTACCTCAAGAGCTCTCAACAGTTCATCCCGTATTTCATGTTTCGATGCTTCGCTAGTACATCGGAGATCCATCGCACATCACTACTACGGAAGATGTACAAGTTACAGAAGATCTCACTTTTGAAGAAATGCCTATTGCTATTCTTGATCGCCAAATTAAAAAGATAAGGAATAAAGAGATAACATCGGTAAAAGTACTTTGGAGGAATCAACAAGTTGAGGAGATCACATGGGAAGCCGAGGAAGCGATGAAGATTAAATACCCTTACCTATTCAACGATGAGGAGGAAGTTCATGAGACAGAAGAAGAACAATAACAAGTAAGTGTTTATTTTTATGCAAGGATGTTATGATGATAAATATGTTAATTGTAAGCTTGGACATGTCTTAATTGAGTAACTATGCTAACATTCGAGGACGAATGTTCTTAAGGGGGGTATAATGTAACACCCCGTAAATTTTTTCGTACACTTATCGCGATTATATGGAGTCCTAAAGACTTGCGTATGGGTTAAATTAAGTTTATAGTGTTCGGAAGTATCCCGTCAATAGTTGTATGTGTAGGTATTGGAATAAGCTTTCCAATGATATAAAGTTTGCCCAAAATAGAGGAGTATTTCATATAAGCGACCACATTCGAAATTTCAAAACGGTGGCCGGGAAGCCTGTGAACAGTAATTCTGCAGGAAAATTACTGCAGCTAGGCAATCCAATTTTAGACGATAATAACTCCTTGTACAAAAAGAACTGTGTGAGTTACTATATATCGAAGAAAATATCCGAGAGTCTTATTTCCGATGAAATTGGTTTCATCCAAATCCAATGTCTGAGTAAGGATCTATACCCGTTTTACTGCAGCCTATCAAAAAAAAAACAGAATTGTGGAACAGATTTTTGGGTCAACTTTAAACGACCATAACTCCTTGTACAGGAAGAACTGGGTGGTATACTTTATATGAAAATGAAATCCCTTTGAATTATCTTTCTAATGCAATTGGTTTCACCCAAATACGATACCGGAGCAAAGAGTTATGATCGATTTACTTCAGCCTGTCAAAACTGTCCACTGGGGACAGATTCGGGATTTATTTAAATTTGTAGGGCAAAATGGTCATTTTCTATTACCTCTTGGACGAAAATTGGTCTTTATAAACCTGCACTTAGCCTCATATATATCAGATATCATCCAATTATTAAGAAAAGGTGAAACCCTAGCCTAATTTCAACTTCAAATATTTTGTGATTCAACCGTAGAAAATTCGAATTGGTTCCGTAGTTGTGTTCACCATCTCGAAAGCTTCGAGAAGCACCCCATGGTTATGTAAGGAGAATTCTAGATACAAGAGTTCATTTTTAAGGTATGAATATTGTTTATTCTTGATTCTTATCCATGAATAAGTATTGATAAAGGATTATGAGTATTGTCTTGATGTTGGAAGATAACTAGAAACATAGTTATGAATTGTTGTGTATAAATTGTTAGTAGTAAATTATTGAAGTTGTTGTATTGGATTATGGAGGATGAATTGTGGTGATATATCATTATATTAGTGGTTATGTATGCCTAGTGATTATGTTGGTATTGGATGGTGATTAAGAAGAGAAATAAAGGCTAAGAGTGATGTTGAGGGATATTTCATGAAAATGCATGATATGTGAATGTAATAAGAGTATAAGAGGATGTATGTAGTACTCTTATCGATGAGCTAAAGGATTACTTCCTAGACATTATTTGGTGAAGTTAATACCTAAATGGTAAGGTTTGGTTGCTAATACTAGTTTGCCATAAATGACTTATTGTAGATAACTGTTTGAAGAGTACGGGAAGTCACTTGTATTGAAGTGGTTATATCAAGGTATGTAAGACATACTCTATCTAATCTTTGGCATGAATAATGACCCATGGCACTCTCAAGTAAGCTTCCAACATTGTCCTACGACACATGACACATAATAACATCATATGATCTTCGACACTACCAATTGAACTTGTTTTCACTTTTAAGATGTCCGGCTAGTCAAAAAAATGTCCATATACTATTGTTGACTCCGAAATGGTTTAATGAGGTATCCATGATTCTCTACTTCATTTTCATGATATTGATTACCTATTTACATGTTTTCCTATTGAGGTATCATGGTTTCAAGTTTCATAAAGTGTGACCACAAAGTACCCAATCTCAAAGATTAATTCAATTAAGAAATGGAATGTTTGTATTTTTAAATTGATGATATGATGTATTGTATTAGTACCACTGATCAGTTGGCCATGGTATTATAAAGATTATGTATATATGCTATTCCAGGGGTGGTCCCTGATGTATTGTATTAGTACCACTGATCAGTTGGCCATTGTATGACATATGTTATGTATTGATAAGGATTACAGGAAGTAATGATATGAAAGTAATGTGCAGGTATCCCATCAGTTCTTTTAAGTGTGGTCTACTCATACTGTTTATTCACTAGTATCTGGGTTCTATTGATCTTTTGTATCTCATCTTGATACTCACTGCCTTACAGACTCAGTACCTATTTCCGTACTGACGTCCCTCACGGGGGACCTGTATTCATGCCTGCAGGAACAAGTACTTCAGGTCGTACACCTCCGCAGTAAGAGCCAAGACATTCTGTTGTTAGTGGTGAGCTCCAGTTGTTTTGGGGCATCCCAAGTCGTCTCTATATGTACTTTTGGTATTTGTATAAAAGTCTTTTGTGGGTGGGAGTTTGTTCCGACCCCAACTCAGTTGTGTATCTATTTAGAGGCTTTTGTAGACATATTGTACAGCCATAGGAGTGTTTGGTTGATAGACGTGATGACTCTGATGGCCAATTACTGTTCATATATATATATTTATGTGTGTCTGCTGGGCTGATACAGGTACTGTTTTCTTCTATTTACAACGAAGTGCTGCCCAAATTTCTAATTTTCATAAGTAATGTAAATGTGAAAGTATAGGTTATAACGGGTTCTCCCGGGCCTCCTCGGCTACGGGTGCCAGTCCGCTCCAATGGGATTTGGGGTATGACAGAAACAACTGCAATAGGGTCACATATCATATGCAACTTGAAAAGGGAAAGGCTGCAGAGTTCGAGCAACATCGTTTTCAACCACATTTTCAACTATATTAAAGTTCAGATAGGCACAATCACATAGTCTTTTGTAAAATGATAGAAAAACCAACTATCACTTTTGAATCACTCAAAAAGTTTCTAACTTCGGTTCAAATGAATGCACATTCAAACACAACTTTAGCTTGTTACCATTTTTCAACTTCAAACATAATATATCGAAACACAGTACCAGTGTAAAAAGATCAAAGGTGGATTGAGGATATACCAGTATAGAAGATCCATTGGACAGGTCTTTTCATTAAAACATCTTCATACTACCAATTACTAAATGAAATCAACCTTCTGCACAACATTGCAGAGAATTAGCCGAGGCTAAATCAGAAAAACTAATGGCTAGGAACCAGTTTATCTTCAGCCAGACTCGAGTAGAGAAAAGCTTTGTAGTTCAACAGAGAGAGAAAAGCAAAACATGTTCTATCAATTACACTGTATTCTTTTAAAAACCATAAATTCATATTCTTTTTCTTCCTTATCGTCTATGTTAACCTTTGTGCGTTGATGAAATTCACACAATGACCAACAAAATTAATGTTCATATTAACTAGAAAAAGAATTGATCTTTGGAAGGCAAAGAAAGAACTCAAATCTTTACTAGTGTTGCGGTTCAGTTTGTCAGCACAATAATTTTGAATAATTGTTGCACGTTAAATGTTGTACAACAGCTTGGCTACGTTATAATTTGAAATAGAGCTATTGAAACTGAATTTTACAAATTGATTCAATCTCATAAAGAATTCAGGCACACCAAATTTACGGTGTCTTTTTGGTCTATTAGGATAAAGCATGAAACTGCAGAGGATTACCATTAGAAGGGCATAGAAACTCCTCTAAAGTGAACACTAAAATCAAGTTTATGGCAGTGAAAAATTTACTTGTATTGCAATTTAATTATCAGGATGATTGAGCTGTTAACTCTACAGCAAGGAAGTGCATACGAATAGCTTGAACTGGCTATGGCTGTCTATACGAGATAGGATGGGCAAACTACGCAAAACTAACATTTAAGTTCATGCAAATGGTAGAATAGTATGGAAAGCATTTTTCTTCATAATCTTGGATTCTACATGGTTTTGAAAGTCAAATTTGCAGAGTGAAGAAAGCGTGAAAATACATCGACTGTTAGAAGTAAGGTCTGCACTTTCTTTAATTCTATATATACTTAATTAGTTAGTTATAGCCAAAATTGTTGTGCTTTATACTCATGTTGTACTGGATACACCTGTATACTTTAGTAACAAGGTAAACATTAAGATAAGAAAATTCCAACTCTAACAAAAAAAACTTTAAGGAAAACTTGTCAATCAGATATCTGAAAACAAAAGAAAGAAGGGTGCAACCCCAAACTCCTCACATTCTCTTCAATCGTATAAAGTGGAATCACAACACACCCCAAATTGGCATTCCCAAAATTCAAGAAAGTCAAAAGAACCAACAAATTTCCAAAACCAAACTCAGAAATTGACAAAACAATGAAAAGGGTGTTCAAATTCACTGATTGAGACAAAAAAGACCAAAAGGAGAGATTGACTATCACCTTTAGGTTCTCGGCCCTCGCCAGTGTTTGCCCCTCGCCGATGGTTGGCCTTCCAAACCGACGGCATTCGATGATGTTGGTGTTATTCAACGGTGGAGAGACCTGGACCATACAAGGTGTTTAATACTTGTGTGAAATAATACGTAAGGTTTTTTATTTTTAATATACTCAACTCTTTTTGGTTAATTATAAGTTGGAGGGAAATTGAAATATTTGGGAGGGAGAGAGAAAATTTTAATGAAAATTTTAGACCACATTTTTAAAATGTTGTTTTTTAAATTATAATAATATTACATTTAAAAATGTAGCCATATATGTTAATAAGTGTTGTCAATTATATCACGATTTGGCAACATTTGTAAAGTGTGGTCTACATCATTAAAAATAACGCTTTCAAAGCATTGCCAAAAGTAATGTGGCCAGAAGTTAAAACTAAGTACGCTTTAAAAGCGTGGTCTTTAATGGTATAGGTCACACTTGTAAAATGTGGCTCAGGTTTAGTGTGGCCTTAGGCAAAAAATATTGTAGTGGATCAAGTGCTGCTTTTATACTAATTCTTATCTCTACTAACTATGGTTTAGTTCCACTAACCGCTTATGATCAGGATATAAAAATATCTACTATCTCTAACAAACTTTCTAACAAACTTGCCACATTAGCAACTTCCTTTAAACTGAACATTACAGCTGACAATTAATCAACTAACAACTATTTGTTTATCATAATCATATTCCTCAATAGTCCATATCACTACCTCAAATAAAGTAGAAATGTTATTTCCAATAGACCTCTGGCTCAAGACAAATAATAAGATTATAATTAGAAGGGCAAATAGAAAAATTGTTAAAGCAATTGACTCATCCAAGATTCTAATGTCAAGCTACTCCCAGGATTATGAAAGTCGTTAGCAACTCTAGGTAGACGATTGGCCAGTAAGTCGATCCATCTTACCATCATTAGCTTGAATGTCCATTTCTTAGATGTTGTTAGTCAAAATTTCTAGGATCCTCACGATGGGATGCAGCGGTATGCATCCATCAATATACAAGACCCAGTGATCCACCCGTGACAAAGCCTTCAATAGGAAGACGGAATGAACACTCTTATATTACAGGAGATGCATATAGAGATTGGCAGAATCATCTAGATAATCCATATTCAAACATTGTGTTTGATAAACGGAAACTGTCCTCGTGAAAAAATAAGAAGCAAGAGTTAGAAATATTTTCACCTAACTCTGATAATTTATCCAAGTTCTTCCTGAGTTCAGCTTCAAATGTTGATCTACCACAACCCCAAAACCTCTTTCTTCGTTCAATAGTCTTCGTTCAGCAGCGTCACATTCTGGAAGCAATGCCTGAATAGCTGAATATAATCCCTGAATAACATATGTGGTTAAAATCACTCAAAACAATAGTTAAAATCACTTAGTAAATTTAGCTAAAAAGGATGAAAACAGTAGCTTAAAAAAAAACAGTAGGTAAACAAGTTGTAACCAACATGGGTTGTGGTGCAGCGGATGGATTGTTCCACCCTTAACCAAAGGTTAAGGGTTCGACCTAGATATGGAGAAAACTCTCTTGGGAGCACTACCTCCAAATGGGATGCCCTACCTGGCACAAATTTGAATTAGTCGGAATCCAATGCGAGTACCGGACACCGAATGAGAAATCAAAAAAAAAAAGAGATAATATCCTATTACCCATGAACTATATCCAAAATGGCAGAGACACACCTCAACTTAAAGGGGTCCTATTACCCCTCTGAACTAAACTATAGAGACACACCTCAACTTAAAGGGGTCCTATTATCCCTCTGAACTGAACTATACCCTAAACGGCAGAGACACACCTCAACTTAAAGGGGTCTTATTACCCCTCTGAATTGAACTATACCCAAAACGGCAAAGACACACCTCAACTTAAAGGGATCTTATTACCCCCTCTGAACTAATTAAAAATGTAATTTTGATACCCTTAGTACCTACATGATTCAATACACTAAAGTGTCCACGTAACTAATTAAAAGTGTAATTTTGACACCCTTAGTGTATACGTGGCACAACACACTGAAATATCCACGTAGGCACACGTGGCACTAAAGGTGTCAAAATTACACTTTTAATTAGTTCATAATAATAGGACCTCTTTAAGTTAAGATGTGTCACAACCGTTTTGGATATAGTTTGAGGATAATAGGATATTTAAAAAAAAAAAACATAAAGTCCAAGTCATGTTACAGTTGTGACAAGTGCAAAAAGGTTTTAAATTGTACTAATAGAAAGGAAAATAATATCTCCAATAATTTTCTATACAAATTAAGTCCACACAGTACCAATTAATTATTTGATTGAAATTGTTATAAAACAAGAAAGAACAAAGAAGAAGAATAGAGATAATAGAGAGAGTAATTCTTATTTCTTCTCTTGATGGCTGAGAGATCATAAGATTGTAAATACAATGAACAAAACCTCTCTATTTATAGGGGAAATTTACTCCTAGTCTAAATAAAAGACGGATGCTTCAAATCCTAATAGATATCAGAGTAGATATTGATAGATCTTGATAGACATTCACTATAATGTAAATACATTTATAACACTCCCCCTTGAATGTCTAATTGGTAGATAATGTGCCTCGTTAAAACCTTACTAGATAAAACTCAGTAGGAAAAAAATCTAGTGAAAGAAAAAGAGTACACATCTCTAATAATACGCATTTCGGCTACCTCATTAAAAACCTTACAAGAAAAATCCAGTGGGACAAAACGTCGTAAGGGAAAAAGAGTACAACGCGTATTAACTTCCCCTAATGAGAACATTCTTGAACCTTTGCATCTCGATCTTGTGCAACATCTTCTTGGAAGTTGCAATTGGAGAAGATTTGGTGAATAAATTATTAATAGAACTTTATTGAAAGAAAGAAAGGCTAAGGTTTACCATTTAATCTGAAAAGCATAAAAACTGACTAAACCAAAAGTAGGCTATATATACATAGCCAATAACCTAAAGGTCCATAAACTAAAGGCCCAATAACATATGGGCTAACATCCCCCCTCAAACTCACAATGCAACAGCAATAAGCATTGAGAGTTTGTCACACAAAAAACGAAATCGAGACGCCGACTGAGCCTTCGTAAAAAGGTCAGCAATCTGCAAAGACGATGGAACAAAAGGAAGCGATATGGTCCCGAGCTGCAAATGATGACGGGTGAAGTGACAATCAATCTCAATGTGCTTCGTACGCTCATGGAAGACAGAATTCTTTGCAATTTGTACCGCACTTTTGTTATCACAATGCAGGGGAGTAGGCATAGAAATGTGAACCCCCATATCTGCAAGAAGCCAACGTAACCAAATAATCTCACATGTAGTCACAGCCATGGCACGATACTCAGCCTCCGTGGAAGATCTAGAGACAACATCTTGTTTCTTGCTCTTCCACGAGATTGAAAGAAAGAAAGGCTAAGGTTTACCATTTAATCTGAAAAGCATAAAAACTGACTAAACCAAAAGTAGGCTATATATACATAGCCAATAACCTAAAGGTCCATAAACTAAAGGCCCAATAACATATGGGCTAACATAAATCAGTCACATTGTCAGTTGAACGAATCTGTTGTACATTAATATTATCATTCTTTTGTAGCTCATGTATGTAGAAAAACTTTTGCAAAATGTGCTTCGTTTTATCTCCATTTATGAATCCTCCCTTAAGATATGCTATGTATGCTGAATTATCTCTGTATAAAATTGTGGGTAGAGTGTCATATTTCACACCACATTTTTCTCGAATAAGTTATATCATGAACCTCAACCGTACACATTTTTGGCTTGCTTCATGAATAGCTATTATCTCAGCATGATTCGATGAAGTGCCTACGATAGACTGCTTTGTATATCTCCAAGTTATGGCAGTACCACCACATATGAACACATAGCCTATTTGAGACCGAGCTTTATGCGGGTCGGATAAGTACCCAACATCAGCATGACCAATAAGATGGGGACTGCAATCTTAAGAATAAAACAAGCTCATGTGTTTTATCCCATTTTGATGTCTCATAGTAGGAGCAGAAATATATCTTGCTAACAAATTGACTGAAAAGGCTATAGGCCTTATAGTATTTGCAAGGTACATGAGTGCATCAATTGCACTAAGATATGGTACTTCATAACCAATCCAATTCGATATATTTTGAATTTCAGCAAATAATCTATTGCTTTGAAAACTCTTCAAGAGTTCCAATGATTTTTAAGCAATAAGCTTATACAATATAAGGATTATAAATAAGTTTCCCAGAAACTTTTATATGCTTCAAGCAGTTTGAATCCTTAAAAGTTTTCACATAAGTTTTGTCAAGTGACAATATTCAACATTTTATGAGTAACATCTTCAAGTGTCTGTACTGCAAATCAAATAAGTTTTACGCTTACCAAAATGCATCCTTTCGTGTCACTTGATAAATGTTTCTACGTCAGTATGCTTAAATAAACGTAGAATTCAGATCCTCATAATCTTTCACAATATTGCGCCAATATTGTGTCAAATATATTGATGATATATCATTTCATATCGGTTCACAATATGACATAATATTTTGAAATCTTATCACTTTATTATTTTCAGGTACATGAACCTCTTATAAGGATTCATGAAGTGTTATGTTGTAGGATCTTCAAGAGCTCATTGCCTTCTTATTATGATTATTTGCTCCTTATTTTTCAAGGACTATTTCATTTGGAACCGATTAGTCTACCATGCTTCACGCATGCATAGACTCTATCCTTTAGGAACGCAAAATAAGAGCACTTGCGCTTAATATGAGATGCTTTCGGCATTTGACTTGAATTATCTTTTGGATGAGGATCTGGTGATAATTCCTGACATATTTCATAGCGCTTATAATCTCCCCCTTATGTTAGAAAAACTAGCATACATCCTCTGCTTCTTTGAGGAATCCATCTTTGTGCATTATGGTATATTCATTAATTATACACCGCACATCAAAATTATTAGATGGAATAATTAATTCTCGATCTTGAATCAATTTAGAGGAAAGAAATAATCCTAATTTATTGGTCTAATGCATACAAGTGCTATTGTATGCAACATATCATATTTCAGACCAATACATGAAGCTTTGTTCTTATTAGCGATAGTTTAGCTATTTATCGAAGGCATTCAATGCCAAACCATCATCATCAAGATAACTTTCTTGATTGCACAATCTGAAAATTATGTTCTTAACTCAATTTTATTGAGCAAGCAACTTTATGAATGTCAAACTGCAGGTTGACAATGAATGTACATGTGATCATCTTAATGATACATCTTTTCAACATATCACATGATAAGTGAACGGGCCCTTATTCACCTTTTATAAGTTTCAGATTTGAAGGGATCCAATCCCAATATTAGTTGGTCCAACGAACTTATTATGAGAACAAACGACATAAACAATTCTTGAAGAATCTTCTAGTTCTTCAATACATGCACATCTTCGAGATGTCACAATCGTTCATATCAATTTATGAACTTTTATTCTAGTAAGCTTCAAGTTTACCATGATATGTACTTTTTCTTTAGTAAATTTCAGATTTACTATTACATGAATAAATTTCAGATTTACTACTTTAGAAGTAGATTTGAAAATTATTCAACCTCTTTCGGAGATGAGTTGTGATACGATCACAATCAAGTGGACGTTTGCATTAATAAGTTTCTCATTCCCCGGGAATGGAATATAATCGTGCCTTAAGCCTATCAAATTATGATAGCTTATAACCTCTTTCAAGATTTTGCTACTTCAGAAGCAAATCGAGGCATACATATGATGTAGAGAATTTTTCTTTCTCTAGCATATCTTATAATCATATAAGCGTGTGAAAATATCATCACTTTTGATGATCATTATCATATTATCCTTCCACGCGTATAAATATTTGAGTGATGAGGTGCGAGACGCTGACGGTGATATATTTGAGGAGATCGAGGTAGACCAAGGTAGAATTAAAAAAGATACTTAGATAGGACATGTATAACATATTTTCAACTCACTAAGAACATGACGACCTCAGCTAGATAGGAGAGCAAGGAGATTGAAGATTCATTATTGGAGTTGGTCAAGATTGGAGATAATAGTAGATTTAATTAGATCAAAACACTCCAATAATAATGTAGACCGTACAAATATTATTCTCCTATATAATAAGTCATGGTGTGGAAGGTGAAGCACACATCATCCCGTGGACATCCCTGCTTGCTGTCAGTTGACGTGTTTGTACCGTAATTTTATTATATCATCTCTAATTAATTATTGTATGTCATTTACGTATTAAAAATATTAATTATATTTAACAAATAAAATTAAAGAGATATTTATTACATGTCTGTTTTACCTACTTCAACGATAATTTTACTATATCATTCCTAATTAATTATTATAAGTCATCTAAATATTAAAATTTTGATAATATTTAATATTAAATTAACTTAACATCTTATATGAAGTCTACTTAATTATTTTAACAGATATTTTTTATAGTAATTTTGCTATATCACTTCTAATTAGTTATTATAAGTCATTTAAGACATGTTTGTACTATATCACCCCTAATTAATTTTTATGACCATCTATAGATTGTGCTAGTTAAATTAGAATAGAAAAAAAATATTATAACTCACAATAATAAAAAAAATAAATTATTTAAAAAACCTAATTGACTATCAATGTCACAAAAATTTTGACAAGGAGAGTAACATATATTATTTAAAAATTACATATAAAGTATTATAAATTACAATAGTTAATAATTTAAAATATCTAAAAAAATTAATCTATTATATATTCAAAAAAAATATATATAATAAATTACAAAATTTAATAACTTAAAATATCTAAAAAATAATTAATCTTTTATATATTGAAGAAAATACGTAAGAAAAAATTATTAATCACAATAATTAACAACTTAAAAAATCTAAAGGATATAAAATATTTGGTGACTCTTGAAATTATATCAATGCCACTTAAATTGAAATAGAAAAATGTTATTATAAATCTCAATATTAAAAACTTAAATTATTTTTAAAATATAATTGATTATCAATGGCACAAAAGTTTGGACAAAGAGAGTATCATGTTTTATTTAAAAATTACATAAAAGGTATTCTAAATTAGAAGAGTTAACTAACATAAAATATTTTATTATATATTTCATAATTACTATGTGAAAAGTAAAAAAAAGAAAAAAGATTGACTCTCTAAATAATATGAGTGTCATATTTACAATTTAAAATATTCTTATACAAATTTCATTAATCTAAATATAATAATATATGCCTAACTAGGAATTTATAACCAACCAAATGAAAGTTTTAATTAAATGATAGAATTATATATAACGTAAAATTTTCAATAATCAGTATTGGGTCGCGCGTAGCACAGTCATAGCCAACTAGTCAAGATATAAGGACTCGTTTGGTAGAGTGTATAAGATAATACTGAATATGTTGTATTAGTAATACTGGGATTAGTAGTACAGAAATCAGTAATACTGAAATTATTTTTATGCAGTATTTGGTTTGATGTATTAAAAGCAATATGCATAGTTATATTTTAAAAAGAATATTATTTATTTACAAAAATACCCTCGACGTATTATAACTTTGTGTATTTTTTTTTCCAAGAGTTTATTATTCTTTTTTTTAAAAAATAAATAAATAAGTTAACAATATAACTAACTATTTACTTTAGAATTTTAAGATTTAATCATTCAATTACAATTTTTTTTATTATCTTTTCTTTATTTATTCATCATTTGCTTATTGTTCCCACTTTGTTGTTTTTAAGTTGGGGGGGGGGGGGGGGGGCATGCGTATAACTTTTGGATGAGACAATAAAATCATTATTAAAATAAAACTGTATTCTATAGAGTGTTAAAACTAAGTAAAAAATTTATTTTTATTTATGAATATCCTATTTTACAAAATTAAAGCTTGTATGCAATTTGTTTTCGGATTTTGACAAATAAATATTTTTTTGAGTTAATGGAGTAGTTTTTTTTTATAACTAAAATTATTTGGAGGGCTATTATTATTTTAATAAATGAAAAGAAGTAACTCATATTGAATAAATTGAAAAAGATTTAGAAAAAAATTAAAAAAATTTAAGGACATTTTTGTAAATAATAATAAGATTTGTAAACAAATTTATTTGAATAAATTTATTAGTACAAATATAAAAAATAAAATTAAGAAAATAAAAAAATGTTTAAAAGAATTTGAGGGATATTCTTATCTTTATATATACTAATCTCATGGTATTAAAACACATGTATTAGTAATAGCACCATATGTGATGTATTAGTAATACACCCTATAATACCATGTAGGGTGTATAACTATACATGATATTAGTAATACATTGATTCAAAATTCTACCAAACAAAGTATTAATTAATACCACACTTAATATAACCACAAGGGTTGATGTGATGGTTCAACACCTCACCCCTTAAGCAAGAGGTTGGGGGTTCGATCCCCACCTTTAGTGAATAGAAAAAACTCTGTGATCAGTTCCCTACTGCTTAGTGCGCTGATAGTAGGAATGGGGATTAGTCTCACGGCTGCCGGCTGCCGTAGGGATACCTATAAATAATTTTTTTTTTTTTTAATTAGAGGTAATAAGATCCCCTTTTAAGTTTGGATGTATAGGAATTTCGTTTATAGTTTAAGGTGAAAACAATTTATTTACTCAAAATGATACTATAATACATGATTAAAATATTTTTTATTTATATATTATAAATATTGAACTCTATCGATGAATTTTTCTTCAGATTTTTCATATACCCTGCATAAATGTGATCATGTTAAGAGTTGTGGCAAGTGCATACTACAAGCTCTTAATGCAAACAATGGTATTGTCCACACACAATTAGATATTTAAAACTTTGATTTGACTGAACGTCTGACAAATAATCAATCATTGAGCATAAATGTGGTCATCATTTAAGAGTCGTGGCAAGTGCATACTACAAGCCCTTAATGCAAACAATGGTATTGTCCACAAATAATTAGATATAAATAATTAGATATTTAAAACTTTGATTTGACTGAGCCTCTGACAAATAATCAATCATGGAGAAAGATGTGGTTGCACTGTTTAACTCCATACTGTCTAACATGAATTAGGACTTGTTTGTCAAGGAATTAAAAGCCAAAGAAGAATATTATCTGCCGAATTATGAGAAATCATGTAAATTGTTTGTCGATTTGAAGCATAAATGAATTTCTAGGAAGGAATCTATGACAGAAGTTTAGTAACTAGTCGAGTGTTGTTTAACTACTTTTCCTTTAAAATGTTGTCATTATTATTTGCATTTCCTTTGCTTCGCTTGTTATATTATTTATTATTTCTACTGTTCTCGTATTCTTCTTTATAATTATTTATTGTTGCTGCTAAATTTTTTTTTATTCTTTTCAACCTAACTTCTTCAATGATGTATTTTTCCTTTACTTTCATACTTTGTGATATACTATTTATTTTGTTTGAACCAAGAATCTATTAAAAATATTTCTCTGACTCCATAGAGGGACTAATGATGATAATATACTAAAATAGTCAACACACATTCATATTTGAAGCTTTTCGAAAAATTGTTCGAGCTTTAGTAAAAAGGGCTCTTCAAAGTTAATACACATTCATTATTCATATTTGAAATGATTTATTTCTGAAGGATCTTTAATTAAAGGGGATATTCATAATTTTGTACAAATGACTTTGTCAAAGAAAATAACTAAGTATCTGGAACTTAGAGAGAAAAAAAAAATGAGATTCTAATACCAAGTTGAATAAAGAGAGATTCAGAACATTACAAATAAAGGGATCGTGATTTCTTTCACGAATTATAACAGTAGAGTATACATTGAATTTGTATAAAGAAAGGGGTCATAATTGTCTTCTAATTACTAGCCTAGTAACATGAGAGATCCCTAATTTATTTTAAAGGATCTCTGATTAAAGGGGAGATCCCTAATTTTGTACAAACGACTTTGCTGGAAAAAAAAATTGAATATTCAGAACTTCGAAAGAGAAAAAACTGAGGCTCAGATATCAAGTTGAAAAAAGAGAAATTCAGATCATTAAAGATAAAGGGATCATGATTTCTTTCACTAGTTAGAACAGTAGAGTACATTAATTTATACCAAAAAAAAAAAGTAGTTCTAATTGTCTTCTAATTATAGACTAGTAACAAAGGATATCTCTGATTTATGATTAAAGGATCTCTAATTAATGAGGAGATCTCTGATTTTTGCGATGCTAAATAAGCTACGGACTAAATAAGATACATATTCTATGAAGCTAAATAAGCTACGGTTAATAACTTCTATCTCATACGATTCCGTCCCGAGCTTTTGTCATTGGCCTTGACATGAAATCACTATCTAAGCATATATTTTCAGCCTGAACTTGTGTGCTTATCCTCTTTGAATGCATAATGTGTCTGTCTCTCATGGGATTGAGAAAAACAAAATAATAAAATAGCTTTCTCGTTATATATATTTCACAAATAAAATAAAACATAAATTCATAAATAATTTACTATAAATATTAACCGTCAACTAAATATCGCATTAGTTATATGAAAATTATTTTTTTCTTATACATCCAACCAAGCATGGTGCATTAAGTAGTTATGCATAGATCATTTTTTCTTCTACCTATCCAACCGTTTAAATTGGATTTGTTATGTTTTAAAAAGATACTTTCTGCGTTTGATTTTATTTTATCACATTTTGACTTGGCACATTCATTAATAAGAATAATGTTTACATTGTCTTAAAATTAATTTAAAGAAAAGATAATTAATGCTAAGGGTAAAATAGAAAAAAAGAAATTATTTTTTTGATATGTCAAAAATGACAAGTGAAGGTAGAAATACAATTAGGAATTAGTGACAAGTAAAAGTGAATGGAGGATGTATTAAATATTCATTCTCGTTTTACAAGTTGATTGTTGTTATATATATATATTATCATCTCTTTTGATAATATTGTTCTTGAGGAATAAATTTAAATATAAATGGTTCCAAATCAATTATTTTCTTCTCAAATCCAATAATAATTATATTATTAGTAGCAAAAAACAGATAACATAAGGAATTACTAACCTTCAAATTACCTTTAAATTTATAATCTCACCTTATTTGACAAAGTCACGTGTAGAAAGAATAGATAGTAATTCTTACTTCTCTTGAGCCGATCATAAGATTAGACGATTCTTGAGGATGATTTACAATGAAAGACCCCTTCTATTTATATGAGAAATTTAACTAAAAGACAATTACTTCAAATCAAGTAGATCTTGATAAATTTATCTATATAGATATTCACTATAATGTAAATACATTTATAATATATGTATCAAATTTAAACAAACAAATACAAGACTTTTTATTAAATTTTTGTTTTAGGCTAATTTCGTGCTATTATAAAGCAAAAAAATTAATGACTTGTTTGGTTGAAGTGATAAAGGAAAAATACTTAAATAGTATAAAATCTCTCATAAATATAGAAATTACAAATTTAACTCATGAAACCTGATTTGTCCGACTTACTCAAATTTATTAATTTATCTCATTTAAAAATGAATTAGGCTAATAAGTAGTACAAATTAACCCATAAAACAATTGTCATAATATTTTTTTAAAAAATATTTTTTTTTGGAGATCATAAATTATATATAGCTATAAAAAAAATTATTAATTCGTCACAGAATTATAAAAGGACAAACAAAAAAATTAAAACTTAATAAGAATTTATTCATGTCCAACACATGCAAGCCAGGCATTCAAAATAAAGCAATTTAATTTCTTTGGCCAAACATTATTTTAGTGAAATTGCCAAGATTTCTCTGGTTGCTTGATTATGAAATGTCTCATTATAATCACTTTTAGTAGTTTGATAAATATGGCTAACTGACTATATTTGGGTAATATTAAAATTGGTTCCCAGCTAATCAAGCACAAACCTCCATTCGCCCATGTCTGCATTCATTTTGGAATATTTTAAAAAATATACCATTTGAAAAAAATAATTATATTATTAACTGGTCGCATGGGTTTACCTAGTGCGGTTTACATCTTCTGTGTGGTTTACGAGCAATTGCACAACGAAGTGTTTATCCAGTGCGCACAAAGTGCTCACCACTGAGTGTTCACCCAAAGGGCAGAGACTGTGACAGAGGTTGTAGCGGCTGCGAGTTATCCTGGAATTTCATAAAAAAACACATTGTGCAACTTTATATAATATCATGAATTTACGGTATACAAATCTCTCTCTCTCTTTATATATATATATATATATATATATATACTAGTTTAGTCGGACGTGCTTCGCACGTGTAATGTTTGATTATTTAAAATTAAATTATTTTATCTATTGCAGAGATTTTAACGAAGTGTAAAAGTTTAAATCACTTTTAAAAAATTCTTCATACTTTAATATAATAATGTAAATATAAACATACTTTTTACTTTAAGCACATATATATTTTGCATTATCACTTTTACGTTTGTCATATAGTACCTCCTTCCCTTGCTACCAGAGGTTAAGAGAGATGCATCAATTTGAATCATATTTGTAGTATGATTATTTTTCTTTTTTATTCCTATATTTAAAAATTTTCCTTGTTTTTAAAGTCAAATTTTTACAAATTTATTGTTATTACGTATTTAAAACTTTTAAACATTTGGTACTTTTTGAATTCTTCTTATTTTAACGTTTTTATATTTATTTCTAGATTTTTCAAATCTTCTTTAAATAAAATTTAGTTGATTTAGAATTCTAAAATTAATGAAAAAAATATTAGTTGTCATTAATTCTGATGACTTCTAATAAGGAAAGGTTTTACCATAACTATATTTAATTAATTTTCAACTCTTAAATATTAGAAAAAAATAATGAAAGATTTTACCATAAATATATTTAATTAATTTCAACACTTAAATATAAATATTAGAAAAAATAGTGAAAATACGTTTTGTCTAAAACAAAGATTTTTAATGAAGGGTAAAAAGTTCAAATTACATTTTTAAGGCTCTTCACACTTTTAATATATTATTGATTATTGATTATTGATAGTGATTATTGATTATTGATTATTGATTATTGATTATTGATTATTGATTAGTGATATTGATATTGATATTGATATTGATATTGATTATAGATTTTATATATATATATATATATGTGTGTGTGTGTACGTGCATAATGTATAAGAGGTGTTTATATATACTTTTACGTTGACATCTTATACATAATTATACACACATTTAAATATCAATTCATATAGGCAAATAACCCTTCCCTCTTTACTATGTTCCTCTTTGTTTCCCTATTTAGTTGTGTCACCTTGCTTATATATAACGCATAACCCTTTTTATAAATCCAAAAAACTTATTGCTTCATCAATGTAACTGTTGGAGTTTTACTAGTTTACAGTGGGTAAAGTATATATAAGTTGCATATATTTATTATTATTATTATTATTATTATTATTTGAAATAGTTATTTGACAAAGCGTGGTGTTAAACAGTGCAACATCCACATTATATCTCTATATAAGAACATGCATGTGTGAAGAAAATATTGAGCAATAAGGTGAAGAAAAAGCATATATATATTAGCATTATTATTCAAAATGACAACATCTTTCCCTATGAATGCTGGTGATGGTCCTTATAGCTACTTCAAAAACTCCCATTTGCAGGTATTAATTAATATATATGTTAAGTGCCACTTAAGTATTTAGTAGATATCTTTTGATTGACCTTACCTAGGTTAAACTCTATTTTATAATTGCATGCAGAAAGAAGTGTTAGATGGTTCAAAAGAGATGGTGAGAGATGCAATTACTGAAAAGCTTGACATCAAAATCATGTTATCTTCTTCAAACACATTACATATTGCAGAGTTTGGATGTTCAGTTGGACCAAACACTTTCATTGCAATGCAACATGTTGTACAAGTTCTAAAAGAAAAATACCATAATATTAATATTCTTGAATTCCAAGTATTTTTCAATGATCATGTCACCAATGATTTCAACGCCCTCTTTCGATCACTTCCCATCGATCGATCCTACTATGCATTCGGAGTTCCAGGATCTTTCCATGGTAGATTATTTCCATCGCAATCGATACATTTTGCACATTCTTCTTGTGCTATACATTGGTTATCTAAGATTCCAAAAGAGTTGTTAGATGAAAAATCTCCAGCATGGAATAAGGGATTGATACACTACGTAGGTTCATCAAATGTTGAAGTAGTGAATGCTTATGTTGCTCAATTTGAAAAAGACATGGAAATGTTGTTAAATGCAAGAGCTGAGGAAATTGTTGAAGGTGGAATGATGGTACTTGTTACACCATTTGCAAGTTATGTACGTCTCATGGGATTTTTTGGTTCTAGTCTTAAAGATTTGGTGAATGAGGTAATCTCTGTTTCATTTTACATGACGTTGCTTAAAAGAAATTACGTTCACATAAGGTAAAACATAGGGATAATACTCACAAAAATATCTGAACTTTGAACGGATTTTCAGTTGAGCATACTGAACTTTGCGGGGGTCCTATTACCCCCTAGACTTTTTATAGTGGATTTAATTCCCCTGAAACTCTATACCCAGTTTCGGCGGCTGGCGATGTAATACACGGGCCAATCTCGTTTCTACACGTGTATTGACACGTGTAATACACGCGCCAACTTCATATTTACACGTGTCCAAGTGGACAGATATATGCTATTAAAATACGAAAAAAAAGTCTAGGGGGGTAATAGGACCTCTGCAAAGTTCAATATGCTCAATTGAAAATTCGGTCAAAGTTCAGGTATTTTTGTGAGTATTATCCCTAAAACATATGAGCATGCATTTTAAATTGATGTCTATTTCTTTTTTGACACAGGGAAAGTTAGACGAATCTCTATTTGATTCATTCAATTTGCCAATGTATTTTCCCTCTCCTGAAGATATGACTAAAGTGGTAGAGAAAAATGGTTGTTTTAGTATTGAGAGAATGGAGTTGACATATCCCAAATCAAAGCTTGTGGATGAGGCTGATGCAAAGACTTTAATGATAAATCTAAGAACTTCTTTAGAAGGACTAATAATAAATCACTTTGGAAGTGAAATTGCAGAAGAAGCTTGTGCAAGAACTATTCTCAAAAGTGAAGAGATTTCGACATGGATGAAAGTTAATTATGAGAAACCAAGCCAATTATTTGTCGCTTTGAAGCGCAAATAAACTTAAGTGTGAAGGAATCGATATATTATATGATGTGGCACATCTTACGAGCAAGCTTTCTAATTATGTTTTTTCTTATTATTTTTGTATTTTTTTTTCTCATTTCGTTCACTTTATATTCCCTACGATGAAAATTAAAATTCTCTTTGTTAATATGTTCTTAATTTGCCTCCCTACAATGAATATAATAAAAGTAATGTACACACAAGAAAAAATGTGGCCGCACCCTTGTCCGACTATTCAAAAATGCACTACTGTCGGATCATGCATGATTTCTTTCTTTTTCTATATATTCATCTTGAATAACAAAGTACCACTATTTACTTGAATAACATAGGTTCTGTTCTTTCCTTGATAACAAGCTTTTGTACTGATGTGGGCGGGTCATATTGTAACTTTAACTAGCTCAGATATATATATTAGTAGTAAACAAGCAGCTTCCTCTTATTACTCTTCGGAATCTTCATTCGCGGAATAGATACATCCAGAATCAATGTCTTCAAAATCACCATCCTTGTTATCTTTCGATGGTGTGATTGATGAACTTACAAGCAAAATTAATTTTGGGTGTGTAACAATATATAAAGAATGCATCATTTTATAGACAAAAAATGCAAAAGTTGTAAATTTGACCCAAAAAAAAAAAGGGGGGGAAAGGAGAGGAGGTGTGAATTTGAGAAAAAAAGAAAAGTTAAATACTGATATATTAAATGGAGTAGTAAACTAGTAATATATTCTCCTCCGTTCACTTTTACTTGTAATTTATTTTTTAATTAAAATTCTGTTATAACTTATTATTTTTAACATATTAAAAATAAACAATCTTTCTTTTACATATTTTACTCTTAATATTAATTATTTATTCTCCAAACTTTTCAAAACACAAAAGTAAACATCAACTAATAGGATAGCGAACGAAGAGAGTAATAAAGAAGAAACAGAGAGGGTACAATTATTTGTAAAAGGTGTGAAAAAATAAACAAAGGAAATAGTCTATCGATTTAAAAAAAATGACTTACTTTTCTTTTTAGAAAAATGAATGACCAATTTTCTTAATAATTATTATGGTAAAATATCCATTTCAAAAAATGTATCATAACGGTAGCCCACACCACTTACACTAACAGTTCTAATCAGGGGCGGATCTATTCATTACCGTGGGGGTGGCACGCCACCCGCAAATCTCGACGGAAACTCTCTCCATATGTAGGTATATATACACTGATATATTCAAATAATAAAGCTGTCACTCACAATAACAAAGTGGTATCTAGAGCAAGTGGTAGAGATGTGTTTCGAAGGGCCCAAAGGTCGTGGGTTCGACCTCTGCTGTTAAGCCATTCATCAAACTTCAAACAATTGTTAGGCCTTGGGCCCAAAATAACGAAAATAAAAGACAGGCTCAGCCACATACAAATGACCCGAAATAGTGTAATAACATTACACACTGTTTTCAATTGGCTTTCCATTTTCCACATCAGTCCCAAGACTATTCTTTTGTGAATTATTCTTGTTCTTGCTCCTCTTTGTTCATCAATCATTCCTAGCCAAGAATCTTCTTTGCAAGAAGGTAAGATCTTATTATTTCTTTTCTTGAAGCAAATTGTGAAATTTTGTAAGGGAGCAATCGTGCAGCTCAAGCACATGCTGCTAATTAAGTTGACTTAGCTGCTAATAAGTTGACTTAATTAAATAATTAATTATTATTTTGACTTTTTTTTTTTAATTTCATTAGTTGTTAAAAATAATTTAATATCTCTCATCCATACTTTGGTAATATATTCATACACATATCAATTATTATATATCAATTTTAAACTTTGACCAAAAAGATTGACACAAATACACAAATTTAGGGAAGGACAAAAATTAGTGTGATCAATATTTAAATGATTGTTTAGTATATTACATAAAGCGTGATGTATTTGCAAATATAAGCAATGATGTCATCACTGATCGTTTTCAGAATATGAAAACTCGTTGTGGGCAATTGTAATGAATTATGGATATTATGATATTAGTAATATTAATTAAAAGTTTAAGTTTGGTCATTTTATTACTGTTCTTTTATTATTGATTGATTTGTTAATTGTCCTATAGACCGGAAAGATAAATAATCCGATTGAATTATCGATAAATTTACTTGGCACCCGGTGAGTTCGGATCCTCGATCCGCCTCTGGTTCTAATATATCACATATATTGTAAGATCACACTAAAATAGAACACAACTATACATTATATCACATATAATTAAGTAGAACAAGGGGAACATGCATATACAAGATTATCAAATACAATTTTAAAAAGATAAGACAGTTACTTAAATGGCAAGTTAATATGACAATACAACACAAAATAAACACAATAAACTAGGTGCAATATATGATGATGATGATGATATGCACGATGTAGTTGCACAATCCCCACATACACATACAGAGGCAAGCCTCCCAATGCATGACAAATACTCCCTCCGTTTCATAATAAATGAATTGTTGGAGTATTTTTGGTGTTCCAAAATAAGTAAATCATTAAATTTTTTTTTCAAATTTACCCTTGAGGATTTAACAATCAAGGGGCCCATCAACTGAAAAAGAATGACATAAATATGATTTTGAACTTTGAAAAAGGTTAAAAATGAAAAACTATGTTAAATTTATGTCTTTGATTCTTTTCTTAATCTGTGTCAAAATACAATAATTCATTTATTATAAGATGGAGGGAGTAATAATTATTTTCTGAGTATAAATGTGACAAGTAAAAGCAAATGGAGGGAACAATAAAGAAGAAATAGAGAGGGTACAAGTAGTTATAAAAGGTGCGATGTTGCACAAAAAATAAATAAAGAAAATATTTCATCCATTTTAAAAAGAATAATCTATTTTTTTAGTCCGTTTTAAAATAAATAATTTATTTTTATAATAATTTAATTTCAATATTTCACGTGGTATGTTTAACAACATAAGATTAAAATGCTTTTTGATACATGTGGCATAACTTTAACGTTATGTATTCTAAAGAATGTGATATATTTGTATAGATTAAATCAGAATTCAGTATCAATATGTAATAATAAAGAAGAATGTAGAGTAGGTGATACGACACCTCTTAATGTCCTCTAAATTTTTCAAGACACAATAATAAATACCAATTAATAAGAATATTATGATAAAATATTTAAATAATAATTATTTTTTTTAATAAGTGTGAATGTGACAAGTAAAAACAAATTGAGGGGAAAAATGGAAAGGGTACAAGTAGTTGTAAAAGGTCTGATGTTGACCGCAAAAATAAAATAAGAAAATACTCCATTGTTTAAAAAAAATGATCTACTTTTCTTTCTAATCTGTTTCAAAATGAATAATTCATTTCTTTTCTTTCTTTTTTTTTTCAATAATTTAATTTTAATATTCCATGTGGCATGTTTATTACCATAAGATTAAATGACATTTTGATACATCTAACGTAATTTTAATATGATATATTTGAAAGAATGTGATATATCTGCATGGACTAAATAATTAATCAATATTTAATATATAACAATAAGAAAAAATGTAGAATAGGTGATGTGACATCTTTCAATATTCTCTAAATTTTTTAAGATACAATAATAAATATCAATTAATAGAAATATTAGTATGATAAAGTAGCTAAGTAATAATTATTTTCT
This sequence comes from Capsicum baccatum var. pendulum, assembly GCA_030864225.1. Classification (NCBI taxonomy): domain Eukaryota; kingdom Viridiplantae; phylum Streptophyta; class Magnoliopsida; order Solanales; family Solanaceae; genus Capsicum; species Capsicum baccatum. The sequence continues at coordinate 272,755,025 of CM061550.1, forward strand.
TAATGAGTATGAATATAAGAAGTAAAAACAATTGGAGGGAGTAATAATGAAGAAATGGAGAGGGTACAAGTTGTTGCAAAAGGTGTGATGTTGACCCAAAAAATAAGTAAAGAAAATATTTTAATCGTTTAAAATATAATGATCTATTTTTCTTTTACGTCCGTATTAAAATGGATGGCTCATTCTCTTTTTTTTTACAATAATTTAATTTTAATATTTCAGTTGACATATTTAACATACAAGATTAAAAGACATTTTAATATACTTGACATAACTTTAATATGATGCATTCGTATGAATTAAACAAAAATTCAATATTAGTATATAATAATAATAATAAAGGAGAATATAGAATAAGTAATGTGACACATACCAATGACTTCTATATAAAAATAAAATAAAATAATTTAGCATTAAGGGGTGCTGCTGCTATGCAATGTGGGTTGGTGCACCTACTACTACTTTTTTTGGAGAAATTATTCGACACCTTTTTATGACCTAAAAAAACATTTTTGATTTAAAATATTTTTTTTAGTATTTCAACAACATTAGTCTTTTAAAAATACTTTTGTATTCCTACCTATTTAGTTAGACAGAAAATAAATAAAAAGCAGCAACAAGTAACAACATAATGAAATGAACATCACGAGCATGTTAAATTCAAGAAGAAATTGTGCCATAAAATGGCATACTCAATTTAAAAAAAAAAATTATATAAAATATTGGGTGACACGCAATAGCAGGTCAAATTTACATAATAATGTAAAATATTTTGTACACTGACAATGCATAAAATTTAAACTTAAAAAAAAATGATTATTTTCGAAGATGCATGACTAGAATTTTGATACACACACCTTACATATATATATATATATATATATATATATATATAATGTGACATCTGTCGTTGGCCAATAAATACAATTTTTTTTGGATTTTTCTCTATTTGTTTTCATTTACGTGCTATATTAAAAAAAACTAAAAAAAAAACACTTTTAAAACTCTTAGTCATATTCAATATATCATGACCTATAAAATAATTAATAGTTATATTCATGACATATATTTAGGTCCTGTTTCGTCATGAAAATATAATTTTTTGAAGTTGAAAATAAAGTTGGAGTTGGAGTTCTGTTTGACCATAAATATAAATTAAAGTTGTTTTTGAAATTTTGAGAGAGAAGTAGGAGTGAAAAAAGTCACTTTTTCAAAATACAATTTCAAATTGTATTTGAAATTTTCATGGTCAAACAATGTGATTTTTACTTTTTTTCACTAAAGTAAAATAATTTTTCAAAAAAAAATAAAAAAATACTCATGGTCAAATGGCTACTTAGTATTTTATATTACAGTTTTATAAATAGACACTGTAAGACTTGTAGAAATAATCACGCTAGTATTTTAAGTTGTCATGTTACATATTCGATGCTTATTATATTTATTTTGTTATTTATCTCGAAAAATAAGATGAAAGCTATTGAATAGGGGTGTCGGCTTGTGGGAGATGTTTAGGAGAGTTCGGAAGATAGTGTATTGATTTGTGTATTTTTTCTTTTATATTTAATGATTAAGAATAATGTCGTTTTATTTTCTTATGTTTATATGTTTTTTCTACTATTTAACTTTGTTTGTATTTTATGCAGATTTCTTTGTTGTAAGTTCATAGCTTCTTCTGATTCAAAACAGTTACTTATGACTTGGTTCGAAATTTACTAATCACTGTGCTTTTATAATTCACGCGGTTGCTTAACTAATTTTTAATAAGTTTTAAAAAAATGAGATATAAAATAATTAGTTCCAAAAGAGTTGAAATTTATGTAATTATCACTTAAAATAAAACTGAATCCATTAAATTAATATTTTGGGTGCAAACTCAATATCAAAAATAAGGTTTAGCTTAGTGGTTTATAATAGTCAAGTATAATTTGTAAAATCTCCTATTAACGAGAGTTCGAGTTCGAATCTTCCTGATTATTTTATATATATTTAATATTTAATTTTCAAAAACGCCAAAATCAGAGAAAATTAGAGTTTAGCATCTTGCAATTTTCCTATTGCTGGCGCCGGCGAAATTAACCGGTCGGCTCTCTTTCTCTCTCTCTTTTAATTTTTTTTAAAAATATGGCAAAGGTTCAAAAATATTTCTGAACTATCCGAAATAGCTTAAAAATGTCCTTCGTTAGATTTTTGGCTAAAAAATACCCTTCCGTTAAATATTTGGCTCAAAAATACCCCTCTCTCTAACGAAATTCGGAACAGGATAAAAAATACCCCTGAATTATCTGAAATGGGTCAAAATACCCTTCTATTAAATATTTGGCTCAAAAATACCCATCCCTTAACGAAATTAAATTATTTCGATTATTTCGTTAATTTATATAAAGTTCATCATTTAATTTATATTTCGTTAATTTCTGTAAGTGAAAATTTATATTTCGTTAATTTTGTTAATTTATATTTCGTTAATTTCTTTAGATATTAAAAAGATGTAAAGTGAAAATACCTTTTTAGAATAAATGTATGTTTATTTTTCAAATCAAATTCAACCAATTTATATTATAATTCAAATACTTTTTTTCATTATCTTATTTTTAAAATTTAAAAAATACTTTTATGTAAACAAATTAAAGTATTAGGGTTAAAAAAAATTAAAGCTAGGGTTTAATTCAATCAAAATAATTTAATTTCGTTAAGGGGAGGGGTATTTTTGAGCCAAATATTTAACAAAAGGGTATTTAACGAAATTAAATTATTTTGATTATTTCGTTAATTTATATAAAGTTCATCATTTAATTTATATTTCAGTAATTTCTTTAAGTGAAAATTTATATTTTGTTAAATTCTTTAAAGATTAAAAAGATGTAAAGTGAAAATACCTTTTTAGAATAAATGTATGTTTATTTTTCAAAACAAATTCAACCAATTTATATTATAATTCAAATACTTTTTTTCATTATCTTATTTTAAAATTAAAAAAATACTTTTATCTAAAAAAATTAAAGTATTAGGATTAAAAAGTTAAAGTTAGGGTTTAATTCAATCGAAATAATTTAATTTCGTTAAGGGGAGTGGTATTTTTGAGCCAAATATTTAACAGAGGGGTATTTAACGAAATTAAATTATTTTGATTATTTCGTTAATTTATATAAAGTTCATTATTTGATTTTTATTTTGTTAATTTCTTTAAGTCAAAATTTATATTTCATTAATTTCGTTAATTTACATTTCGTTAATTTCTTTAAAGATTAAAAAGATGCAAAGTGAAAATACCTTTTTAGAATAAATGCATGTTTATTTTTCAAATCAAATTCAACCAATTTATATTATATTTCAAATACTTTTTTTCATTATCTTATTTTTAAAATTTAAAAAATACTTGTATGTAAAAATTAAAGTATTAGGGTTAAAAAGTTAAAGTTAAGGTTTAATTCAATCGAAATAATTTAATTTCATTAAGGGGAGGGGTATTTTTGAGCCAAATATTTAACAGAGGGGTATTTTTGACCCATTTCAGATAGTTCAGGGATATTTTTGATCCTTTTCCGAATTTCGTTAGGGGAAGGGGTATTTTTGAGCCAAATATTTAATGGAGGGGTATTTTTGAGCCAAAAATCTGACGAGGGGCATTTTTGAGTTATTTCAAATAGTTCAGGGGTATTTTTGAGCCTTTTCTAAAAAAAAATATGTATATTTTTAATTTTCATATATGTTTGATAAATGTATTTGTGTAGCAATTTTCTTAAAAGAAATATGATTTTTAATCTTTGATTGCTGAAAAAAAAAAGTGACTTTTAAGAGTTTTTTAATTTTCATATGTTAAGTTGTTTATTATATTGTTGCTTTATTTGTTTTGAGCCGACGGTTTATCGAAAATAATATTCTTTTCATGCAAAGATAGGGTGAATAAAGTAGATTAAAAATCATTCGGTCTCATATTTAAATTTTAAAAAATTAGGTGGTAAGTGTTGCCGGTGGGAGGTGGGATGTGACGTGTATTTCGTGCTATAAGATGATTATTATATAAGGTAAGTGTTGCTAGTCGAAGACGATTATTAAAAATGCTATAAGATTTTGCCTACATACTACTCTAGACCAGTGGCGGACCTAGGATTTAAGCACAGTGGGTGCTTAAAAAATTTAAAACTTGAAAAAAATAAAAATTCACCTCAATGAGGTTCTAACCCAAGACATCCCGACTAGTGGAGAACCTTAGAGTTAACCTAAATGTCAATGCACCCAACCAACTTTTGATTTAGTGGGTGCTTTTATATGTTATATACCTATTTTCCATATATTTTACATGTAATTTTACCTATTTCACGTCGAGTTTAGTGGGTGCCGGAGCACCCTATAAATATATGTAGGTACGCCCCTGCTCTAGACAGTGACAGACCTAAGATTTAGGATCGTGAGTGCCCAGGAGATTCGAACACATGTATTGATGCTCAAAACTTTAACGTTCCATCTGGAAATCAACCAAATCTAATTAATACCAATTTTTATATGTTTTTATATAATTTACCTAGTTTATGTCGAATTAATGGATGTCGAAGTACCATAAAATTGGTCGTAGGTTAGCCTCTAACTCTAGACCCCATTTGTTGAATTATAGTGAGTATGTTGTTGATGTCGTTGATAATCTGGTTGACCTTTTATATTCGTGTGTGGTCCTACTTTCTAAAATTGATTTTAAAAAAAAAAAGTAGAAAGTGCCAAATGACTTTATTTTTGTAATTGATTCAATGATACAATTTAAAAAATAGGTTCATAGTCATAGATATTTGGTGGTCTAAAACAGTGAAATAAATTTTCAAAAGATTCATAGTCATATGCTGTATCGTATTATATTATAGTGAATTGTTTTGATGAATATAACATTTGAATATATTGTTAATGTCATGCGTCAATAATATCTAGAATAAGCTCAAAATACGATAACAACAGCATAATCAATGTAATTCCTGTTGGGTTCGAAGTTGAGAGGGCGTCATGCGAAAACTTAAAGTTTGTAAATAAAGACGGTGATAATTTAGATGACAAATAAAAGTATACTAAAAATACATATTATTAGTATAATTTGGTCAATTGTAGAAAATTAATATTAAAGAAAACACAAAACTGTTAGGAGAAAATCTCCCCCTAAACAAGATTCTTAAATGACTACATTATGGATATTATTGTGTATGATATGAGTAGAGAGTCTTCTATTTATAGATGTCCAAAATCTTTCCACCAAGGAAGAAGTTAGCCAAATATGAAAAAGTTTCATAAGTATTTTCTTTTCAGGAAAAGTAAAAGTAATTATGATATTACTTTAAACTTAAACTTGGTAAGAAAATCAGGACAAAAACCCTAATAATTCCCACGGGTGGAGTTGAGGGAGAATGGCGTGTCTGATATAACCTTTGGTTCAAGTAAAGTATTATAAAGCAAGTTCGAAATTGGTTTTTCCTCCGCCCATTAAGATCATCACATGTGCTACTCTTTTTCATCACTAAAGATTGTGGTAACATAAGGCTAAGGCTAGGAAGTAGAAATCAATTTCTATTAATGTTTTCGCTATTCTCTGTGATGATATATCTTTCGCGTCAGATATGTTTTCTATGACGTATCGCTGTAAAATTATCATATTCAAAATCCTGATGTGCATTAAGTTTAAAGTTTACGTATGACATCAGAGCCTAGATGATAAAGTTTACAATAATTTGTTTTGTCTTTTATTTATTTAACAATAAGCTTATTATTTTCCCCTTTTATTTGTACTTTGATTAAAAATCTTACCTTTTCTATCTTGAGAAAATTGAAGAAAAGGTGTCTTTTAAGTCTTGAATAAAGGATTGGTGACATTGACCAACTTAAAGGGCCAAACATAATTAGAAAACTTGATTAAGTTAATTGTGGACTTGATTAATATTTTCAAAACTTTCTAATCTTTTTAAAATATAAATTAATCCAACCCACACCCCTTTTCAATTCAAATCAACCAATCTCTCTCCTCTCTCTCTCGACAGCTTCTCTTAACTCTCTCCCAACTAACACATCTGCAAAATTTCTCTTTTCAATTCTCGACGACCTCAACCTCTGGCGATAAATAGTTGGGCGAGTTTCTTTTTGACTTTCAACCGTCAATCAACGTGAAGACTTCTCCGGCGACAACAACTTCGAGTTCTTCGTCATCCCATTTCTTCTTTCACAGTTAAAAAGTTATGCCTTTTTAGTTATGAAGAAATAGAGGAACTTGAACCAACTTATCTTCTAGTATTGGTTAAGAATTTCAATATTTCTTGCTTAAATTTGAAATGTGGATTGAATAAAATCCTAATTTCTGGCATTTCTTCTTCTTATTGTCGAACTGTTAATTTGATTTGTTGGTGATTTTTTGTCACCGTTGATATTATTAGTGTGTGTGTGTTGTGTTGGTGTTGCTGGGTTGGTTTGTTGTTTTTCTTGGCAAAAATAGTATTGCAACAGATGTACCATCTGATGCAACAGATGCAAATCTGATGCAACAATGAAAATCTAATGCAACAGATGAATAATCTAACAGATCATTCATTTGTTGCGACAGGCGACTCTTCTTTTTGGAAAAAATCTAATAAATAACTCATTTTGCAACAGATGAGTGATCTGTTTTTATTGTTTCTAATTACTCATCCGCTGCAACATGTTGGTTATATACTGCAACAAATATCCTATCTGGTGCAACAAATGAGTGATCTATTTTTATTATTTCTAGTGGATTACTCATTTGTCCCAACATGTTAGTTATATGTTGCAATATATAGCCTTCGTGGTGCAACAGAGCAGTGGTCTATTTTTACTGTTTCCAATAGATTACTCATCTGTTGCAACACATTGGTTATATGTTGCAACAGATAACCTTCTAGTGCAACAGATCAGTGATCTGTTTTTACTGTTTCCAACAAATTACTCATCGATTGCAACACGTTGGTTATATGCTACAATAGATAACCTTTCTGGTGCAACAGATGAGTGATCTATTTTTATTGTTTCCAACAAATTACTCATCCGTTGCAACATGTTGGTTATATGTTGCAACAGATAAACTACCTGGTGCAACAGATTAGTGATCTATTTTTACTGTTTCCAATGAATTACTCATCTGTTGCAACATGTTGATTATATATTGCAACAGATAAATTACCTGGTGCAATAAATTAGAGATTTATTTTTATTATTTTCAATGGTTTGCTCATCTGTTGCAACAGGTTACTCATCCGTTGCAACAGGTTGGTTATATGTTGTATCAGATAACATACCTAGTGCAACAATATGTGGTCTGTTGAAACTGTTATTTTACTGTTGTGCATGTTAGATTTACTGTTATCCTTTTTTTACGACGCATTAATCAATTATAATCTATTTTATGTTCCTATTAATTTAATATAATATGGCTTCCAAAAGAAAAGAAATCAAATCAAGTCCAAGTAAAAGAACAAGTGAAGCATCTAGGCTACATCCACCACTCTATGAGCTTGTTTTACAAGCGTTATCTCAATCAGGAGCAGAAAATAATGAACACGGGGAGGAGGAATGTTTCAAAAGAGATGATCCAAATGCTAATAGCACTTTCACCGAAGAATTGGTCAAAATATTCATCATTGATCATTATTATGTGAGAATGCAGTACGATGGTGCCACAAATTTAACAGGTAATTTCATGGTTAAGTCAGCCATAGGAAAATCTTTCGACGCCTTTAGAAAAATACTTCAAGAACAAAAATTGAATTCATATTTTAGGAAAAGTTGCTTTGGGCAATATCTTGATTTGTCGGAGGACAACAATGCTCGTTTTCAGATAAAAATGGTATATGATCTTCTTAAGCGTAGGTTTATGTATGAAAACAAAGATAAGATTGAAGAGGTGTGGATAAATTACTGTGGCATGCCTGTTTATTTTGTTTGGAAGGAGTTTCCCATAGTTACTGGACTAAAATGTTATCCTTCTTCTCTTTCTCAAGTTATACCTACTCTAACCCAAAAAAAAGCACCCCGCATACCCAAAAAAGGCAAAGGCAAGTCGAGTGATCATGATGACCTGATGTCCATTGTTGGTCCAAGATTCAAAAATAAAAATTTGATAGAAGCGTTGAAAGGTAAAGGACTTTCAAAGAAGCACAAACAATCATTATTTTTGGTTTGGTTTGTACATAATATTCTTTGGGCAAGAGACGTTAACAACAACATAAATCTCGTTTTAATAAATTTCTCCGAGGATCTTGAGACATTTAGCAACTATCCTTGGGGTTATGAAAGCTTTAAAATGACTGTCAAGTATTTGTTGACTCCGTTAACGCCAAAGACAGCCAACTTATATGGCTTTCCTTGGGATTTCATGGTAAATATTTCTTTTATTATGATCTAATTTATTTTTTTTTATTCAATAATGCTTTTGATTTATTGGCGTTATGTTATAGGCTTGGGAATTTGAGGTCATTCCTTATTTGAGACAACAAGTAAACTACCAGGAAGAAGTTTTATGTCTAAGAATTCTGAGATGGTTGTCGGCCAAAACTGATAAAAATGCAAAATTTCATGATCTTTTCAATCCCCCGAAGGAAGCAGTAAGTCTAATTCTAATCAAGTTTTTATTTTAATTAATGATTATTTTAAATAATTTCATCATCATTCTAATATATGTACTAATTTATTTTAGATTGTCCATCCGCGGCTTGTTCCGACCAATCGAGAGTTGAAGATGCCATTTTTTCTTACTTTACGGTCTGTGCAAACTTTATCAGACCCTAAGTTTGTTGATAGAATAAAAATAGAATTTTTTGGAGCAACAACCATCACAAAAAATAATTTTGGAGGGTGGGCTTCTTGTTGTTGATAATGGCAGTGGTAGTTGTAGTGGTGCTGCTGTTTAGGCTAATGATGCTCCTCTTACAATTTTTGAAATAACAAGCTATTATGATTATGATCATACTGGTTATACAGATTTTTCTCCAAATTTTGCCACATCTAGAGAATATTCCGCATGCAAATGTCAAGACTGCAGAACGAAACATGATGGAATGATTAATGCTATTAATGCACTAACTGCTTCTGTAAAGGAAATGATATCTAAGAGGGATGTCATTCCATCAAAAAAGATTTCTTATCCATACACTCCACTAGAGATCAAGGTGGCTAAGAGGATAAGGAAAGATATTTTCAAGGCATCATCAAGCATCGAAAAAAGTAAAATTGCAACTCCCCTGTCTTTGTCTTGCACCGCTGTTCAATATACAAGGGCCACAGGAGAGCAGCATGAGCTGAAGAAGGTGAATGAATATCATCTGTTCCGACAAACAAATAGGCACATATCTGTTTCAACAGATGATACATCTACTAAAAATTATCAAGCACATATATATATTTGTTGCAACTGTTGTCTAACTTATTGCATCAGATGTGTTATCTGTCGCAACATATGTCTGTCTGTTTGAGCAAATAAAGTAGGTTTTCGTACCATTTTAATTTCTACCAATAGATGAGTCTTATGTTGCAACACATAGGTCATCTATTCGAAATTATTATCCCACACTGTTTTACCTGTTCAAATTTTTCCCAACGGATGATCCATCTGTTATAACATAAGACTCATCTGTTACAACAGATGAATAATCTGTTGTATATCTATAGAAGCTACTGTTGAAGAGCATAATATTACATTTGATAATCCATCAAATGCTTCCAAAGAAGAAGAAATAGTGGAGCCTGTCAGTTCGGGAGAATGGAAGAATTACCCATTTGAAGGGTTCAACATCTCGGACGAGGCTCCAAAAAAACTAATAAAGTTAATCAACGACTATTTAGAATGGATTATCGATAGGCTGTTAAAGCATCATGCCGACAGGTACATAAATCATTTTTAAAGATATTGATTTATACAATTCTTGTTGTAAGAACATAACATTAACACATACAAATCATCATGTAGAAAATAAAATGACGAACACTGCAAAGTGAACAAATTGAGACTTGGTTTTGATATGTTCGACTTTGTTGTTGCACATCCCGGAATGAAGAATTGGCTCTATTTGATGTCATATCCTCAAACTTATTGGAATGCTGAGGTTTAAATGCCATACATATTACTATTAATTAATACTTTATTTAATTACAGCTGCATATTAATTTTTTCATCACGTAATTTAAAATATCTAATAATATGTGCAGCACATCAATGCAATTTTTTACTACCTCCAAAAGAAGTCCAAGTTGCAAACACAAGAATAATACGATACACGACAGATAATTGTTTTTATAAAGTTTACATCGATAATGCCTACGATAGGCATTGTCAACAACAACCAAAAGTTTTTTGAAATGAGGAATGCTTAATCAACATCATCAAAGGTTTTAACATTCCAGCTGGCTTACCTTGGCATTTGGTAGATGAAGTGTACATCCCAATCAATTGTGGTGATGAATTCCATTGGGTGTTGGTTGTCGTCGTTCTAAAAGAGAGGCGCATCCGAGTTTATGACTTGATGTCGTGAAGGAGACATTTTGGGTTATCGTCTGAGATACAAAAGATGGCCAAAATATTGCCTACTTATCTTGATATGAGTGGCTTTTTGGACCAAAAGGTTCATACTGATTGGTCGACGATTGAAGCATACCGGATAAAATGGGTAATCTATTTGATGTACATATGTTGAAGGAATTGCTCGACAAACTATTGGTAGCCTGTAAGTATAAGTGTGATAATTTAGTTTCATTTCATAAATTTCACAACGGTTACATGAACTATAAGATATGGATTATCTATTTTTTTAAAACGCAGGGATTACCGTCTTTCTGTTGCCACTTATGCCAAGTATTCGAGCGATATATTACAATTACCAAATGATGAACTTGATGCCAGATTACTCCGCAAAAGATATGCTACTCTTTTATGGAAATACGGAGAAACAAAATCTCAGAAACCGTACGCAAGCGATATTAAAGATCCACGACGGCCAAAGTCGAATTTCGTAGTACCGGATGAAGAACAAGTTATCCATATTGAGTAGATCTTTATAGCCTGAATCTGTCAAAGTAATAACCTATCCTCCTTGGGTAACTTGTTGATTTATTTGTAGAGTAGATCATTTGTACCCATAATATTTTTTTTACATTTCATTTGTTTATTGAGTTATTTCATGTTATTTCTGAAGGCTTCGATTTATTTTATGATGTCTATGAATATAATTTAATCCTTAGTTTTGTTTTGAACTTGTTAATTAAAATGGAGTACTAGATTCAAATATCAAAATAGATAATACATCTTCTGCAACAGACGACATATCTTATCAATTAGATTTAGACATATGTTGCAACATGTAGGTCATCTGTTGGAAATTATATAACAGTTCTTTCTATTTTTTTTGATTTGTTCCAGTAGATTACCTATCAGTTGCAACAAATAGATTATATGTTGCAACAGATTGTATATCTATTACGACAGATCGACTGAGAAACATCTTCATAATGCAACAGATGACCAAACTATTGCAACAGATAATTAATATATCACAACAAATATAATATCTGTTACAACAGATAGACAATCTATTGCATTATAAAATTCAACTTTCGTTGAACATAAAAAATTACCACTACATGTAATGTAAAGTGAAGTGGCTTGAAATAAAAAATTATTATCGTGTTCATCTTTGTCTTTGTACATATTCTTCTTTATACACGGGATCTAAGGATTTAGTTAGTACCCCATAAGCCCAGACCTCTTGCATCTTTTCCACATCGGCGTCACACAAACCGACCATTTTTGTGATGGTCAGCAAACACTCAATGTATGCAAGCGAGTACGTCCCGCACGCGGCACCGATGTTATTTTTTTGAAGTTGGATGTTCTTATTTCGACCATCAAAGTCTCATGATTTTTTTTTCAAGACTTTAGCCGGCAAATGATCCATCAGTTTACTCTGCGTCAATAACTTGGGTAATAACTTCATGAGTGGCTGCACGTAGGCTAAAAACTTGACCTTCTTGAAGACCGGTAAGTTGCAGTCATAAACCTTAATCTTTCCCTTGTCGAGTACTATCTCAACAGCGAGAAAATATATGACATCCACATTCATGGCTGCAAGGATTCTCTTTGCCTTGGCCCAGCTCTTACCGTGTGGATATGACCTCTTCCCTCTAACATATTTAATCATGTCTTCATCCCATTGGAACGTAGAAACTAACCGATCAATTCCCAGGCCACCAAAATGATCTTGCCTATGGAGAGCATCATACCTACTCTTGAAATTGTTATAGAAGTTGAGGTCCGTTATCCTATTGGCAGCGTCATAAGCATCCGGTTATGCTAATTGTCTGCCCCTCATGAGGTAGAGAATTTCATCAACATACTGTGGTATAAGAAGACAATTTTTAAATAGGTTAGAAATTGTAAAGAATAAAAACACAGTGGAAATATTCTGTTGCAGAGGGTTCTCTGAATCAGTTCACATATTACCCAGCTAACGCTACTTATGCACCAGATATGTATTATGTTACAACAAAATACCCAGATGTTGCAACAGATTACACATATGTTGCATAGCTTTTTCTTTATAGAGTAGATAGGAAGGCTAGGTTAGCAAAAGTAAACTTACATTGTCCACATACCACTCATGTATATTTGTCATACTCATGAAGTCTTTGGCGGAAAATGAATGCATGATGTAGTCTTTTGGAACCTTCGTCTTGTCAGTCATGATTTCTTGTAGTTCCTTCTTCTTTTCATAGTCAAGTGCCGCGTATATGTCCACCTTCTTCAGCGGCCTCTAAACTTCAACAACTCTTAGAGCGGGAGGAGTTGTAATTTTTTTGGATTTTCGATTGAAAAGTACTTGGCTAATTGCTCTTTTTCCCCTTCTAACTGCCGTTGTAGGAGTGTATGATTACCTCACCTTGTTGGATTGTATGACACCCCTCTTGTATTTTAACTCCTCGGAAGCTTCATCAATAGCCTCTAGTTTTTCAAGGATTTTATCCTCTCTGTCCCTGCACACTTTGCATTTGCAATAAGAACATGAGGGTGACGAGTGGTGAGAGGGACCTGTACAAGGGGTATTTTCAAACGTATTTCTTTTTTCCTGAGAAGCACCCGAATCAACAACTCCACCAATAACACCCATAGAAGAATCACCCGAATATGTTGCAGTAAAAGGTTGGTCATGAAGAGCTTCAACATTAGGCTAACCTTGCCTAACTGATTTTTCTATGGCTTTTGTTAACTTCACCGTTGGGTTTACTTTTGTATCAGCAAGACCTTGAGTAATAAAATAAGTCATACCCAACTCCTGCTTAGTAGACACGATCCAAGGATGCATAACCTATAAAAAAAGACAGGAGACATTTAAATTATATAATAATAATTTGCAGTCAGTTGGGTTACATGTTAACACAACCAAGTTATGCAACAGAAGATCTAGCTGCCACAATAGCTGATCTGTATGTCGTAATAAATTGATAATATGTTACATCAGATTACCCATATGTTGCATAATTTACAATAGATGAGTAATCTGTTGAGTCGGGTTCAGAGAATCATAGCAACAGATGGTTAATCTGTTGAAAAATATGGATCGACTATCGCAACAGATTACCCATCTATTGCACCAGTTACAGTTGACGGGTAATCTGTTGCAATAAACGACCCATCTATCACAACAGATGACACATCTGTTTCAATATCTTTCTTTGAGGCAAATTATTTTAGTTGAAAGAAGATGTACTGCATTAATCAGAGGGTTAAAGAGATCAGCCTCCTTAATATTTTTGTTGCTGACCGAGTTTGATCAATTTTTTAACCGGGTTTAGACCAGGTTGGGTTAAGTGGGGCGGGTTAGGGTTGTTTTTAAAAATTTTATTGTTTAACCCAGAACGGGCTCGGCCCACTTAACCCCAAATCAACCCGGCCCGACCCACAAACCTGTTAAATTTAACAGGCTAGCTCTGGGTTGACCCGGTCCGGACCACTTAACACCTTTAGTTGCAACAGATGACAATGTCTGATATAATTATCAAATAGACATTTGCATTTGTTGTGACAGATGACTGAACTCTTGGAAATTTTCAAACAAATATTGACATCTATTGCAACAGATGACATATCTAATTTAGTTATCAAATGGATATTTGCATATGTTGTTATTGATGACTGAGCTGTTGGAATTTTTCAAACAAATATTTATATCTGTTATAATAGATGACATATCTATTTGCATTTTTTTTCTTTTAATTTTAAAGCAGTTTCTAGTCCGAGTAGATAAAGTAGTACTACTAAAGGCGGTAAAAATATTTCTTGGATAACTCAAAAATCTCATTGAGTAGTCTTATCTTGTTTTTTCAATATCACCCGTCTTCTTCTTTGCGTCCCTCAAATTATTAATGAATATTAATTACCCCTATTACATCCAGAATTATCTCATCTATTCTTCAGCCCTAAATTTATTTTATTCATCTCTCATCTTTTTCTTTCTCTCCTTTTTAGGGTTATCACAACCTTTTTCGTCTCTTTTCTCTTGTCTTTCTCATAAAGATCCTTTCGAATCTAAACCGATCCATATCTTTCCTCGACTGAAATTGTTGTTTTTATCCCCTTTTGACATTAAGGTATGGTTCACTGTTCCTCTTTCATTTTTGTCTTCTTCTTTGCAAGTTATTTATATCTATTTTTTATTTAGTTACCATTTACCCATATCTTATTTATTTAAAAAATTTGAAGGAACTTTTAAGTGTTGAATAAACGAATCGAGGATTTTTATTATAATATTCAAAAAAAATCATCGGCTGGGAGAAGTTTAAAAGCCTTATTGGCATTATCCTTTTTTTTGTATGTATTTTATTTGTTTCTTTGTTGTTGATGCTGTTATTGATGTTGTTGGTGAAGTTGACATTGTTGGAACTTGTAGTGTAGTATTGTTGATGGTGTTGAAAAAAAGAATGTTGCTTCTTTGTTGTTGATGGTGTTGGAACAAATGATGTTGTTTCTTTGTTGTTGATGTTTTTTATTTGTTATTTCTTTGTAGTTTATGTTGTTATTGATGTTGCAACAGACAGAGTAACTGCTAGAACAAATCAAACCACCAGGAAGGTTGTTTTGATGTATTCCAACAGACTCCACATCTGTTGCAACAAGCTCCACATCTGATGAACAGGCTCCACATCTGATGCAACAGCCTTCACATCTATTGTAACACATTCTACATCTGTTGTAATAGATGGATAATGTTCTTTATATGATGTTGATTTTTTTCCTCTTCGTTGTAGACATAAGGAACTGAAAGTTGATCAACTTTTTCCCGACCAACATGAGAAGCTATAGTAAAGATGGGTTCGGAGGAATAAGATGCTTATAGATGGAAACACACAGAAAGTACTGATATGTGGGAGAAACCAATTCATATGTGAGAGGTATGTATTACTGATAATGTTATCATAGAAACACACATAGAGTACACTGATTTTGTGAATGCTGTTTTTATCGATTAGTCATTGCTCATTCAAATAAGATATCTGCAATTTTACAGTTAAGTTTGGTAGGTCCTAACTGATAAGGATAAGGGACCTTAAATATGTTTCTGATACCCTGTTAAGATTTAATGACAGTTGTTTCTCATGTTTATGTGTCAAGCATTGTGAAGGGATATAGTTTTGGTGGCATTGTAAAGAGATTCAATAACGATTGGACTAACTTTTAGGGTGCATTGGACCCTGAGGGGGACTTTGAAGCCTTTCACTACTTCAACTAAGAAAAAAATCAATATAGTTATTTCCCCAACCCAAATTTATATGGTTAGGTTGCTCGGGGTGATGATTATACGTCAAAAGGAGCAGTAGGAGAATGCCTTCGAGGAAAAATGAAGAGGATACAGAGGGTAGAAAGTAACTTCTAGCGAATTTGACTGATGAAACAATCTTAGAACATGGGAAATCTGTATCAAGTGCAAATATGAAATTATATCCGATAATGAAAAGTCCTTTTGTTATTTCTCTTAAAGAAAAATAGTGCATATGGTCTCTTTGCTAGGGAGTTGCATCTAGGTAGCGTGGTCGGGATTATCACCTTGATAAAAAATAGTAGAAGGCTAAGAAATCAGCCTTACGGGCATCGAGGGTTGAAATAATGTACAATAAGTCTAGAAAACTTACGCCAATAGCAACTGCAGTTAAAATAAGGAATCTAAGCAAAGTCGACAATTTCTAAATTTTAAATTGCATCTCATGCCTTCTTGTTCGTGGTTCCGATCAGGTCCACTGCTGTTGACCTGATCGAAATAAAAAACAAGATTGAAAGAAAGATTGAGTGTCATTACTTCCTTAGCAATATGGATATAATTGAGTGTGTTTTCTAGCCTTAACATGCTTTCAACATATCTTGGAAAAGATTAGAGGCTTGCTGTAGTATGTGAATTTTGATAATTTTCAAGCTTGTCTCCAGCTTGCTGATTTGGTATTCAATCTTGTCATTGTAGTCTATGAAGTTGGTATAGAGTTCTTGATCTCTTGTTAGCTCAATCAGGAACACTATCTTCGAAGTTGTGGAATTTTAGAAGCCCTTTAAAATACTTTCTTTAGAAGCCTTAATGGATACATGTAGGGTCACCGTGTATATTTTTAGGTCAGAATGTGTTGATGCACAGTCAAGATATGGTCCCAACAGTTGAATAGCTCACTTTTATCAAGCTTTGCTCAATGCAGCTTGCTCAACTAACTTTTAAGGGATTTGATAAATTAATAAGAAAGGAGTTAAGTAACATTGGATCTAAACTGACTCTGCCAAGCCTATCAAATATTACGTAACTCCAAGCTTATTACCCTATCAAAAAACATTGCCCGAGTTCATGCACAAATTAAACGAGCTCAATATCTCAGCCTTTCTTTTGATCGTTCTTCTCTTATATATAGGACAAGTTATTCTCCATGTAAAAGTCTACACCGTCGCCAGAAATTCTTGCCAAATCCAAAGTCTTCAGAAGGCATCAATAGTAAGCTCTCAATATCAGCTCGTTTGATTTTTCCATTAACTCGAACAAAGTTTTTTAATAGGGTAATGAGCCTGGAGTTACGTAATGTTTGATAGGCTTGGTAGAGTCAGTTTAGATCAAACGTTACATAAATCCTTGTTTATTAATTTATCAAATCCCTTAAAGGTTGGTTGAGTAAGATGCATTAAGCAACGCTCAATAAAAGTGAGATATTCAACTTTTGGGACCAGATCTTGACTGTGCATCAACATATTTTGACCTAAAACAAATATAGCGACCCTCCATGTATCCTTTAAGGACTCTAAAGAAAGTGTTTCGAAGGGCTTCTACAATGCCACAACTTTGAAGATAGTGTTCTTGATCGAGATCACAAGAGACCAAGAACTCTATACCAACTTCAAAGATGGCAACGATAAGCTTGGATATCAAATCGGCAAGCTGGAGGCAAGCTTGAAAATTATTGGGATTCACATACTATAGCAAGCCTCTAATCTTCTCTAAGAAATGTTGAAAGCATGCTAAGGCATTAAAACACTGTCAATTAATCCATATTTCTAAGGAAATAATGACACTCAATCTGTTTTTCAATTTCGTTTGTGGTTCTGATCAGGTCAACAACAGTGGACCTGATCGGAACCACAAACAAGAAGGCATGCGATGCAATTTAAAATTAAAAAATTGCTACCTTCACTTAGATTCCTTATTTTAATTGCAATTGCTATTGGCGTAAGTTTTCTAGACTTACTGTATATCATTTTAACCCTCGATGCCCGTAAGGTTACTTTCTTGGTCTTTTTCTATTTTCTATCTAGGTGATAATCCCGACCGTGCTACCTAGATGCAGCTCCCTAGCAAAGAGACTATATGCACTATTTTTATTTTAGAGAAACAACATACGGATTCACATTACCGGATACAATCTTTCATAGTTGCACTTGATTCAGATTTCTCATGTTTTAAAATAATTTCATCGGCCAGATTAGCTAGAAGTTCCAGTGCTACCCGATGTCTCCTCTTCAATTAGCTTTCAGATGATATAGTCTTTCATTAACTCCCTTTTCCCTCGCATACATTATCCTTCAGCTCCTTCTGGTGTATAATCATCTTCTCGAACAACCCTTCCATATAAATTTGGGCCAAGGGAATTTTTATTGGTTTTTCGTTTTTGTTTGATGCAGTGCGAGGCTTTGAAGGACTTCTCAGGGTCCAATGCACAGTTAAAGTTAAGTTCAATCGCTATTGGATCTTTGCAATGACACCAAATATTGATCCCTTCTCAAAACTTGATACGCATAAATATGAGCAACAACTGCCAGTAATTCGTACCAGGGTATGTGCACCATCTTCATGGAGCCCTCGGCCTTATCAATTCGAACCCATCAAACTTCACTGTACAATGCAGGATCTTGTTTGAATGATCAGTGCCTAATCGATTAAAAATTACATTTACAAAAACATTGTACTTTGTATGTGTTGTCCCGTAACGCCTCGTAAAAATTCTCCATGTGTTATCTCATAGTAACTTGCTTATAGAGTTGAAGACTTAAATTTTTTTTCTAAGTGTCAAAGAGTCTTATTCTCATTTTGAATTCCCTATCTTTAAGGATTTTGTTTTCGACCTTCCCGACCTTCGTTTCTTGATTTTTTTCATTGATATACGATGGGGCAAGTCAATAGTACATCTTGGGTGCATTTTAGGGGAAAAACATACTGGTTTGAAATGCCTTTGAAATGCTCCATCATTTTGGGCACAGTTTGAGCGTATTTCAGGGGAAGATTTAGGGTTAACTTCAAATGATCATAACTTCCTTTATATAATTAACTGGGAGAGCTTCTATATATCAAATGAAATTACTTTGAGTCTTATTTCCAATGCCACTTATTTCATCCAAATCTAACATCTCAGTCAAAAGTTATGTCTGTTTTACTTCAACATATCAGTTTGTCAACTGGTAGAAATTTCTGCGACATTTTTGATTTCTTTAGGGGTAAAATAGACATTTTCCATCCCCTATCATACACTAACACGATATTTAAGCCTCAATTGACCAAAAGATGGTCATTTTCTTCCAATTTCTCAAGAACCAAAGCCCTTAGTCCCAAAATAAAATCAAGATCCCCCAAAATTCAACCGTAAAATTTCAAAATTTATTTAAGATTCAAAATTTCCATTGCGAGGGCTATAAGAAGCACTCATCAATTGTTCGTATAGCATCCCTAATGCGAGAGTTCATTCGATAGCTTCTAATTTAAGGTACGCGGCATTTTTCTAAAAATCTCATGGGTATAGAAATCATAATTTTAAGAACAGGGTTTTGGATTTATGAATATATTCATGTTTTAGAAACATTGATGATATTGTTTTGGTCTTAAGGCCTTCCACAAATTCATTTGAATTGATATATGTATATGTACGTGCTTTAATGTTGATGATTGAATTGAGAGCACGATTCATGTTAAAATCCCTCTCTTGTTATGATTTTCTTTACTTATCATATACTATGGATTATCTTGAATACATCATTGAAAAGCATGTTATGAAATGCCTTAAGTATTGTTATAATTGAGTTATGATTTTGATTTCAAAAGAGAGGGTAGTTATGTTGATAAATGTTGAAAATATTCATATAACGAAAGAGTGCATGATTTTGCCAAAAGCATATGACCACCATATGTTTGAAGGATTCTTGCATAGTTTTGACTTATGTTTCGGAACATGAAATCCCTTAAACTATTTGCATGTTTGGGTGGTATAAATTGAGTTTTCATGAAAGAATCATGCATGGTTCAATGTGGCTAAGAATTAGGACTTGCAAGTCTTGGTGTGACGACACCAACTCAGTTAAAGCCATAGTAATTCAGAATAGAATAAAACACATATTTTAAATCAGATTTTTAGATATTGAATCTAGAAATATGCATGATTCAGAACAGGATAAAATTGGGCATAAAGAGAGCTTAGGTGGTTCCCCAAAGAAGTCATGAGTTCAGATAACTCATTGTCCAAAACTTTGATTTGCTGATCCGGGTATATTATTATATGCTGGCCTAGTGCTCTGTGGTGTATCAGACTCAGACACTCCAACCCTTGCGGCACACTTGGGTTGGAGGCTTTCCCACCGAGTCAATGGTGGTTTTCATATAGACCGTGAAATATCAGACTTGTAGGGGAGTGCCACCTAACTCAGAAGTAATACAAAGATCAGAAACGGTATTGTCAAGAATGGTTTATGATTTTTAGAAAAGTGCCCATGTGTTTTGAAACTATTTTATGCATGATGTTTTGTAACCCGCTCTCAACTATTTTATATTTATGCAAACTTATTATTTTGGATTTCTTCGCGTACCAGTACATCTGTATTGACCCCCTTCCCCTACCTCTTAGGTTCTGAGGCTTAGTCTAGGGGTCCAGATAAGCAATAGATTTTATTAGACAGAGTTGCAGTGTTCAGTTGATAAGCCTTCTATATTTTAGAAGGCCTGTTTACTTTCCGACAATTATTATTAGTTATGGTTTTGGTCTACTATGGCCCTTGTCCCAGTTTTTAGATTGTGTTAGTGATCATGTAGTAGAGATTTCGCAAACGGTTTGCAAATGTTATTAGATGGTTTTGGATTTCATTATCCATTGATAAATTTATATCAGATTTATGACCATGATTCCTTTTGTAATAATTTCCGCATTTCCTTATTTGTGTATGAATGGTGTATATGATTTCAAGTTCGAAGGGTGTTTGGGCCTTCATGGTTCGGGATGCTCGTCACGGCCAGGGCCTCGGTTCGCGTCAGATCATGACATGTACCGATGACCTTATCAGTAATACTTAACTCCCACACATGACAGTGGATCCATCCATCTGCACGCACCTTATTCTTCCTAGCCTATATATGACTTAGATTGAATAAACAGATGACTAACAAGTTGCAACAGATGCCACATCTGTTTAAATTGTCAAACAATTGCAGACATTTGTTACGACATATGGTCAATCTGTTGCAACATATGAAATGTCTATTGGAAAAATCAAACAAATATATCCATCTGTTGCAACAGATTGACAATATGTTGTAAGTTATCTAACAGATGAAATATATTTTGCAACAGATTACCTATCTGTTAGATTTATTTTAAAGCAATTTTTTTCTGAAATATAATAAAATATAAAATGTTATGTCTAGATCTGGTTTTTTAATTTACATATTCAAAAATTCATCAATTTTATTTAATTAAGGGATGAACAGTCGTGACTTTTTTACTAAAACCTTCGAATTCAATCATTTATAAATAGGTCCTTCCTCTTTCATTCTACTATAATTACAAATATGGCTGATCCAGATTCATAAAAGAAGATTCATATCGAGTCCTTATAGGAACTTCAAAGGCAGTTTGATCAACTCCAGAGGGATTTGGCCAACTTTAGAGCAAGGCTGAGGAGGGCCCTGCTGTTGCTGGATAAAAATTGTCCGGTTGACAATAATAGTAATAATAATAGTAATGACAATAATAATAGTAATAGTAGTAATAATAATTAGGATATGTCTTCCTTTTAGTGTATGTATCTTTCTCTTTTTGTATATCGGATCTACCCAAGGAATTTGAAAATCTATGTTTGATGGTCGACATTGAATTTTTAATTCTTATTTAATATTTAATTATCATTTTGTTTATTCCTTATTCTCAACATTCGACGGTTGGTGGTAGTGATTGAGCATTTGTGACAACAGAGGTTAATCTGATGTGACAGATGGATTATATGTTACAACAGGCGGTTCTTAATAAAAACGGTTATTGTTGTTATTGAGAGGGTAAAAAGACATGACTTTCTGATTATTTGTAATGACCTTTTCGATCGTTTGTGAAATTCTCATATTTCCAATTTAGCTCTCCCCGTAATTTATGTACGTAAATTTATGAGAGGGATGAGTAATATAAATTTTTGAGATGTGTGAAAGTGACTTAAGTCATTATTTGAGTTATTTTCCCGAGGTCCAGATAAATTTCGATGATCTATTCAAAGTCTTGGGTATTTTGAATAATGAATATAATAGTGATTTAATGGGCCAAAATTTTAATTTACTTTCTTACATAGCCAATACAAGAATTAATTTAAGTTGGAAGGCTTTACCTTATATGATAAAAATAGAAGAAAATAGTCAGAAGATAAGGTGAAAGACGGTTAGAAAACCCTATTTCACACTACCGCATCAAAGAAAATTCTGGCGATCTTCAAGTTAGCTTCCTAGTATCTTTTTAGAATTTGATTTAACTTGGTAAACAAATAATATGGTAATGATTGCTTCTAATCATTGGCTTTTTGAGGTTGGTAATGAAATAAAAGGTTTTCCATTAAATTAATAATCAAACAAGGGACTGCATGGCATGAGAATGTTTGGTGTTCTTGCTACTATGCGAATTTGGAGAAAATTAGTGGATAAATGTATTATACAATATAGCTAATCATATTGCAATGTGCTAGTACTGTTTCTTCTTTGATTCATAAATTTTGTAGATATTACGTATAATTAAAAGTTGCTACTTTAACAATTTAATTTTAGGCTCAGGATCTTTAGAGCAAGAATTGATTAAGTGGGTGTTGTTAGATCATACTCCTATGGATATTATGTATTTGAACAAATTTTGATTATTTGTAAGTTTTAGGAAGGGCAAGGCCCTTGCAAAGTAGCTTGAATTTGATTTCTTCAATTGAGGTAGGTTATGGTTTAATTGGAATTTAGGCTCGACTTAATTGCATGTATGCTTCTAAATTGGATACTTGTTGATTGGTATTCGGATATGTTGAAATTTTTGATGTTTGGATTGTTGATGCATGTATAAATGATTATTGAAAATTTACTTGATGGAATTGTCTTATGACTTTAAGTGTACTTGTAAAACTTGGTACATTGTGTTGTATGCTATGGAGTTTGTATAAATTTAATATTGATAATACTTGTTTATGTTGGATCGGGTACCACGCCGGTACAGATATGTATATGTTGGATCGGGTACCACGCCGGTACAGATATGTTTATGTTGGATTGGGTACCACGCTAGTACGGATATATTTATGTTGGATCAGTTACCACATCGGTATGAATATTTATATGTTGGATCGGGTACCATGTCGGTACGGATATGTTTATGTTGGATCGGATACCATGCCGGTATGGATATGTTTATGTTGGATCGGGTACAACGGCAGTACGGATATTTATATGTTGGATCGGGTACCATGCCGGTACGGATATGTTTATGTTGGATCAGGTACCACGCCGATATGGATATGTTTATGTTGGATCGGGTACCATACCGGTACATATATTTATATGTTGGATCAGGTACCACGCTGGCATGGATATATTTATGTTGGATCGGGTACCACACCGGTACAGATATTTATATGTTGGATTGGGTACCACTCCGGTATGGATAAGTTTATGTTGGATCGTGTACCACGCCGGTACGGATATGTATATGTTGGATTGGGTACCACGACGGTACGGTACATGAACATAGATTGTTCCCTGCAGGTCATGACTATTTGAGAAAAATATGTCCCATAGCATGTGTGTACATATTTTGTTGATTTGTGGATGTTTATAGTATGGTTGATACTCTTGATGGTTATGTGACTTATTTGTGAACACTGTTTGACCTATTGTTGCTGTATTATTGATTCATTGAATATTTGTTACGTGATGATGCCTATTTATTTTTTATTTGATTTATGTTGTGTACATGCTATTAAATTGAATTGGCCTATGATACCTACCAGTACATGGTGGTTTGTACTGATATTACCCTATACTCTTCTTTTGTTAAGTGCAGAAAGTGTTCTGAAGGCTCAGACATTACCTCAACTCTATAATTCGATAGCAGATCTAGAACCAAGGGTGAGCACTCCATCTTCAGACTGCCATGGGTCATCTTATTTGTTCTTATCCATCTTTCGGGCAATGAAACATTCTTTATTTACTTTATTTTTGGATATATCTTTTGGACATCATCATTATTTAGAATTTCTTGTATGATGACTTTTGGGTCTTAGGTATTTTAGTAAGTAGTTTTGATTTCCGCATTAATAATGATTAGTCCTGAATTATTGTTATTGTGTGATTTGTAATAATATCATCTTAATATTGACTAAGTGAATGGGTAATGGTTCGATTTAGATGATTCTCCCACAGGAAGATTAGTGTGGGTGCCACTCATGACCATTTGGGTTATGACAAAGTTGGTATCAGAGCCCTAGGTTCATCGATCTCGTCGTACAAGAACTTGTTTAGTAGATTTTTATAGAACGGTACGGAGACATATGTACTTTTCTTCGAGAGGCTATAAGACACTAGGAAAATTCAAATTCTTCTTTCTTACATGCTATTACTTGAATTTAATTGGTATCTGGCAATTCCAATTGGTATCTGTTAATACGAGCAATGTCAAGTAGAGTTCCATAGATTGGTGTGTAATACCCTACACCCTATCTTCGTAAGGCTATGAGGCTTGTAGAAGTCATTTTCCTTTCTTTCTCTCTGTCGTGATGTCCTAATCTTGGACCACTAGATTGAAACCAATTGGTATCTAGACAATTCCAATTGGTATCTTAATAATTTTGAATAAAAATCTAGGAGATTTCAATCCGTATCTGTTAATAAGGTCTAAAAGTTATTGTTAATAAATAAAGACTTGTGAAAGTTGTGAACTTATTGATTGCTTGTGTTTGATAGTTGGCTAAACTTGTGTTGCTATATTTTTGTCATTGTTGTGAATTATTTTTGTTAAGTAATGACAATTGACTAAGTTATTTTTGTTGATAAATGTGATGGCATTATTTGATTTCTTGTTATCGTGAAATTATAAATTCTATGGTGCTTACTTATTTTTGGTACTATTATACTGATTAGATTGATGGTATGAGAA
The DNA here is from genome assembly GCA_030864225.1 of Capsicum baccatum var. pendulum. NCBI lineage: Eukaryota > Viridiplantae > Streptophyta > Magnoliopsida > Solanales > Solanaceae > Capsicum > Capsicum baccatum. The sequence continues at coordinate 272,779,940 of CM061550.1, forward strand.
TTGAGAGGATGATATGAGAATATGATGTCAAGAAAAGATGGTGAAAAAGTGACATGAATAAAAGACTGAGGTGATGGGTGTTTTTCATAATGAGAGGTTCTTGTTAATGATGTTGTGGCTGGATCCTTGTGTAGTTTGATTATTTGATATTATTTGGGGACCTTTGTGTGGTCCAGTCATTGAGATCGTATTTAGAATTTTTGTGCAGTTCTATTATTGAAATTATAATGGGTTCCTTGTGAGGACTAGATAAGTGATGTTATCTTTGAGTTCCTTATGTGAACGAATTCTTAATGCTTGGAAAAATATTGAGTTTTAATAAAAGTGACAAAAACTAGTAGAGGTTGTTGATACCTATAGAATTTGATCGATGACTTGTCTGAAATGTGATATTGGTGATCAGACTGTCAATGATCTATAATCGATTTATTTTGTTTGACCTTGCTTATGTGCTAATGGTGTGGGGACCACTCTTGAGGTGATTAAGAGTAAGTAAAGTCCATAATAAAAATATTATTAGGTAGAAATAAGAATGACTCTGTATATCTTAAATTGGTGTTAGTGATATAAGAGAGGTTTGGCTTGACGATGAAGTGTTTGTCGTTGGAAAATATTAAGTTAGTGATTATGAGGACATAAGTTGTAGCTGTGGATTAGGAAAAATTTTGAGAAAACAAATTATTATTGACTTGACCTTGTGGCTGAATTATATATTTGCATGTCCCATAAAGTTGGATGATATATGACACTTTTAGAGGATAGTAATTTCTATGATAGTGGCAATGCAAAATCAAATGGCTTAGTTACCTTCATAAAATAATTAAGGATGATCCTGAATGGGAGAATAAATGAATTATTAAATGTCAAGATTGATCTTTCCTTGAGTGATACTTAGTGGATATTTCTTGTTTAGTGGTTAAGGTATGATGATTAGATGGATATTAACAATGTTATGGAGGATAATGTGTTGTAGGCTCTAATTTTATGGGACCCGTAAAATGGCATGTTTATACCCCTTTTGAATCCTATTGCTTTTCCTCTCTAGTTTAAATTAGTTGTAGCGTGGTTATGATGTAGACCTATGTTTGGGATGTGGTTTTAGTATTTGAAGCATGATTTGTATATTTAGCCTTGTTGGGCTAGTGTGGTAGTTTTGAAATCATAAATTGAGTAGAGTTGACTTGAGTGCCTTGTTTCTAGTCGAAACTGCTATCTTAGGCTTAAATATGGATTACTTGACATCTAGAAGATGAACTAGATACCTTAGCCTAGTTTGGGCATAGTGTGACTAATTATGGAAATTGAGGATTAGAAGTGGGATCGTCTGGCCCACTTAGGCCTAAAATTTTGTTAAGTCTTGTGGACTTAGTTGCGGATGTTAGGCATAGATAAGGTTAGCAAACCTTTAAATCAGGTTAATTCATAACTTGGTAACTTGTATTGATGTTCCCAGGTTGTGGCTTTTGATTTATAGTTATGATACTTCTTGTGGAAGAGATATTAGTCATTTAGAGATGATATTCCTCCTACATACATTATGTGGCCTATAGAGATGTTATTTCCTCTTAGACTTGATGTTTGGCCTACAGAGATGTTATTTCCTCTTAGATATGCAAATTGTCCTAGAGAGTTGATATTCCTTATAGTTATGATGTATGACCTATCGATATAAGATATGCTATAGACGATTATATGTCTATCTATACTATGCCTCCAATATGTGATATACCTCCTATATGTGAGATGATTAAAGATATGCTATGACTTATAAATATGATTATCAATATGAGTTTCAGATATATATATATATATATATATATATATATATATATGTGGGGGAGAGGGGTGTGTGACTATTCTGAATAAATTAATAGGCCAAGGGCCATGTTGTGATAACGATTGAATATTCGAGAAGTATTTATCAGTGTAAACAATATGATTACTATTTATGAATACATATATATATTTGTGTACACATCTCTCCGGTATGGTACAGAGGAAGATGCAATATGTTGCTTACGACTTTATTAATTAGATACTGGTGATGGCTAGGAATCTAATGTATTAGTTAATGAATCTTGCTTAGTTGAAACATGGTAGCTAGTGATGGTTAATACGTGACTTATGGTGAGGTCAGGTCTAGCATAGGTGAAGATTAGTTGGTTTTGATGACTAAGTTCGTGATGTCGATCAGTCGATAAACGAAGAGTTGTGTATTAATGAGGCTAGATAATAAGAGATGTTGTTAATAAGAAGTGACTAGTTAATAACTTTGAATAGTAGCTAAATAGTGAACTAATGAATAGTTAAGCAAGGATTAGTTGGTAAATGATGATTAGATAATGAATAGTGTCAGTTAATAAAAGATGGTTAGGTGACAAGTAGTAATGTGTTGTCTAGTAATGATTAACGGATATAGGATGATTAGTCGATAATAATGAATGGTGGATAAATGGGGTTTTGGTCTAGTGATTAACTTTGACTATATGTTAGATGTTGGCTATTAAAATAAATAGCGGTTAGTTTTTATCCCGTGAATAAGGACTATGTGAAGGATAATGTTTAAGCTAATAACTAGAGGTTATGTGATGACTAGTGAACTAGTGATTCTATTATAATAAGTGTTGGTTAGCTAATAACGAGTAGTTGGAAGTATTGACTAGATAGATATTCTATGGTGATATGACTATTTTTATGAGTATTTTAGTATATATTATTTGGTAATGACTATTATGATGATATTTTGATATCCGACAAGGCCAGAGGACACTATTATGATGATATGATGATACCCGAAAAGGCCGGAGGTTGGTTACGATGATGACGGTCCTGATGATGATAGTTATGATAAGTTGTGATATTGATTAGGTACTTTGCATTCATTCCTGCATGGGCATCGCCTATCATCAGTATGCGCCTAAATTTATCACCTTGTATAAGACAGTTGCTATATATGGGTGAAGAATATGCCTTGTGTTGATGTATGCTAATTAAACCTTCCGAGTCTGGGGGGTGTGATACGGGATAAATGGTCATCTTATCTTTTGATGACATTTTTAGAGGCCAACACATAGAGGTTCAAGACTTTGTCACCTCGAGAATACAAGAATATGCATGGAGGACCCGTTTTGAGCATAACTTAAAGCAATCTCACGTGTGGAAGAATGCTTGGAGCATTTAAGGTTGAGCACTCACAGTTTTGGACCTTAATTAAGGGCATTTTGGACATTACACATGGTGTATTTTATACACCATGGCTGCCCCTCTCATTAAGGGCAAAGTGGTCTTTTTATCTTCATTTGTAATATATTATAAATAGGCCCCCTTAGTCTTATTTTCACTAGATTTGGAATGATGAAGAATTGAAAGACATATTTTCTCTCTTTTTAGAGTGTAACACCCTTAATTGTAGGGCTTGAAAAAGTCATCCTTGGCATAGGGCTTGGAAAAACCAATATTGATCTTTGCTTGGAAATGGTAGATCTTGAGGTGAGTTCATTCCCTTTGTGGTCACCGTAAGAGTGTGGTTTTGATTGTTACATTCATTAGGGGTTAGTGTTGAAATACACTTGGTTCTTAATCTTGTAATAATCTTGGTCTCACTATCTATCTTTATTTTCTTGCAAATCGTGTATGTGTTGTGTAGTGGACTATTTTGGGGTCTTCGTTGAATCCAAAACTTGTATTATTGTTGTTCATCACATTTTGTAGCTGTTTTGGTGGTAAAATATACTCTTGTATTCTTGTTGTTGGTAGTGAATTCTAGTGTGGTCTCCATCTTGGTCCTCGAATCCTTAAGATTAGTGGACTTATTTTGGAGTGTGATTTCGTATTTCTGTTGTCATTCCCGTATCATTTGGTATCAAATCATGACTTGATTTTGTTCCCACAAGATCAATCTTGGGCTTGAGACCTTGAATACTACAAAAAAAAAACTGAAATCTTAAAATTCCAGAAACAGTCAAATCTGCCACCTTTGTGTTTTTGGCCGAAAATTGCATTCTTATTGTGTCTTGTCCGAGATTTGTTTGTTGTATGTCTAGATCTAGTAGTGTTCTTGTTTGTTTTGTTGTTTTTAGTGTTAGTTTTCTTGTCCACTAAAACTTTGAGTCTAGATCTAAACTTGAGCTTGAACTTGTTGAATTTGTAGTTGTCTTGTCCAAGTGTTGGAGATATCGTTATTGTGGATTGGAGTTGGCTATGTGAAAAAATGTTGGTGTTCTTGAAGATTATTGTTGTAGTTCTTGGTGTTGTTGTTGTTTTTCTTGATGTTCATCACCACCTTCATGTATTGTTGAAGATAAAGTGAATGCTAAATCCAAAAAGTTGAAGGAAAAGGGTGTATTATTTGTTAGTCTTGAAAGACACTACAACCAACAAGGACCTATCAATCAAGTCTCAACCACTTTCCAACACTTTTCCATGATTTAAGGATCCATGTTTTAAGGAGAAGTACAAGAAAAAGTCAAGTCTTGAAAATTGAAAAAGACTCCAAGACTTGTTTTTCCCTCCTAAAACAAATTCCATCAATCTAAATTAATTTTTTTTTGTCCAAGACTTCAACATTTGAGAATAACCACTTGATAAAATTGAACTAATACGTGGCTGCCATGTCATCACTGCTACTGTTCACGCAATATTTTCGAGCTCAAAATTTTAGATTCTTAGTTTCTCTTATTGTTTCATTAGTTTCATGTCTTGATTCTAGAATTAATTAACAACTAGTAATCACCTACTTAGTTGTAGATTAATTATTGAATCCATTTCTTTGTGTCTTCGTTATTTGTGTGCTTCTCATTTTTAACTCGTAATAACTTCTTTGTTTCAAGTTCGTAAGTAAATTTTATTTTTGTGTCTTGAGTCAATCAAACAAGAATCTATTCCGGCCACCAAGTAGAATTGACATCCTATTGACTACCGGAGTATAAGCAACTTTCAATATTTGCCGCTCCAATTGTGAGAATCACAAAGGTGAGTGAATACGAGTGTTAGTGAGAAGTTTTTACTACTAATCTTGTTTGTTCATTTTATAGGTATAAAAGATGATATAAGGGGAATATTTCTTCGATAGCCGGGGATTATTGTGACTACAACATGGGAGATTATGATTGTGGTGAGGAGTTTTATGGCTACGAAGTTGAGGGAGATTGAGGAGGCTATGAAATAAGCCATGATCGAAACTTGGGCAGATTTGAAAGTTACTGTTTTAAGGGAGAAAATGAGGTGAATGAAGTACCTAGTGCTTATGGTAACTTTGAAGATGATGTAGGACCTCGTGATGGATCTTATGATAATGTTGGGGCATGTGAGGAGTCTTACAGTTCTTACTCCGAACCTAGATTTGGTGTTAGGCATAACCCTTTTGTTCACAAAGCTTATGAGAGCTATAATGAGAGTACGCGTGAGGAGTATGAAGATCCATATTCTCCACCTTGTAGTACTTCTTATCATAGTCGATATAGTGTGAATGGTTATACTAGCTCTAGTGGAGGTTGTCCAATGAGAAGAAGAGGGTATGCATCTCCAAAACCAAGGAGTACTCGTATGCCTTACAATGTTGATCCAAGAAGGAGTGTACACTCCAGAAAGGTGACCATCTGTGGGATACCGAGCTGCCTCATTGTGCTAAATGATAGGTACTATAGAAACTACATCATTCCATCCATGGTTGACTACTTGGGATTATTTCGTGAGCCTTTACTTGTTCCATACTTCTTGGACGGGTTTAAGGTTATCGAGAGGGTCAAGGTTGTCTTCTCCCAATTTGAATACCATGGGGAGGTGTGGTGCGATATTCTTCCATTGACATACGGTCATGTATGCTTAGGTGCCGATTGGTTTGCACAACATAGAGTTCCAAACGTACAAAATTGGCCAAATATTATAAGAGATCAATGGGGGAATTGCCTCATGACTTACTTGCTGCCCAAGCCACGAAGAGAAATGCCTACCTACTCCAATCCGAATTATTATGAGAGACAAAAGATTAAGAAGAGTAAGGGAGTGCAGGGTGGTAATCCGAGAGTGGAAAAATGAGAGGTTGTATGGAGCAAAGTGAGAGGATTACCACCAAACCATGCTAACATTGGTTGTCCTTCTATTTCTAAGGACATTTGTGTAGGTACCAACATGGCAAGCGAAGAAGAATAATGCCAAAAGGAAGTTGCTGCCCAAACTTTTGGAGGACCTTCACACCATGACAAAGAAGAATCTACTCAAGGAATTCAAGGTAAAATGGCAAACTCTTACACTTTTGTACATGTGAATGATAATTGTGTGGCCAGTAGCCCATTGAGTGTGAGTTGTAGCTTGCCTATATATGAGTGTATTGTTTCTTTGCCACTTGATGATGATGTAAATGTTGTGAGTGTGGATACACTAGTTGATCCTATTGATAACCGAATAGACTCTTCTTGTAAGATCGATTTATATCCATCTAGTGTTGAAACCATTATGTTGAATGAAAGTACATTATCTTCTAAAATTTGTGTTGATCAACTTAGGTGTGAAAATTACCCCCTACTTGAGGATGTGTAGATGTAATTAATGAACCTTAAGTGTGTGATGATATTGAAAATATTGATCAAAGTGAGAATGAACCCGAGAGCTCTTCTTGGGGTAATGTTATGTTTGAAACATCCTTGAAACTTGATATTGATCATTTAGAGAGTGAGGAACTTGCTTTTTCCAAATCTGTCCGTGAGGTAGATCACACTCTTTTTATGTATAATGTCTTGTTTGAAGATGGTTTAAAAGCTTCTAATGAACCTAGTGGTGAAAATGATGGTATAGCTTGCCTTGGAAGCTATAGCCTATATGCTAACCCACTATGGTGTGACAACATTCCTCCTAAAGAGGGAAATCTCTTCTTGAAAGACGAGAGTACCTTAAGGAATGTGTAGTTGTAGAAGCTACTTCTTCTTCTACTTTGTGTGATTTCATTGTTGAGAGTACTCATGGTGATTATTGGGAAACTAGTAGTGAGTACACATATGAGAGCACCTTAGTAGAAGTCGATTTGGGTGATACCTTTCTCTACTCTCTATTTGCTTTGGATGATATGTATGTTATTGTAGAGAGCATGTCATTTAGTTTAGATGTAGACCACGGGAAAGGGAAGTGTTGTTGAGACTTGTGTCTATGGACACTTTTCCCATTTGACCCCGGTACCAAATTTAGAAATCGTGATGTTGCTGCACCAAACTTACTGCTTGGTCTACATGACAAGCAAAGTGTCACTCTTGATGTATCCTATAACCAAATCCTTTGTACATCTTTTATTGAGTTTTTACTATTCCTTTCAAAGGATTCTTGGTTATATTGCAAATATGTGCAACCTTGGCATGTTGAGATGATTTGTTATGCTAACCCTAACCGTCATGCCATGAGGAGTTTGTATTTGTTTGTCCTCTTTTTGGTTTTGCAAGGTTTGGATTCGAGGTCGAATCCTTTTCAAGAAGGGGAGGATGATACGGGACAAATGGTCATCTTATCTTTTGATGACATTTTTGGAGGCCAACACATAGAGGCTCAAGACTTGGTCACCTCGAGAATACAAGAACATGCATGGAGGACCCATTTTGAGCATAACTTAAAGCAATCTCACGTGTGGAAGATTTCTTGGAGCATTTAAGGTTGAGGACTCACGGTTTTGGACCTTAATTAAGGGCATTTTGGACATTACACATCGTGTATTTACACACCATGGCCACCCTTCTCATTAAGGGCAAAGTGGTCTTTTTATCTTCATTTGTAATATATTATAAATAGGCCCCTTTAGTCTTATTTTCACTAGATTTGGAATGATGAAGAATTGAAAGACATATTTTCTCTCTTTTGAGAGTGTAACACCCTTAGTTGTAGGGCTTGGAAAAGTCATCCTTAACACAGGGCTTGGAAAAGCCAATATTGATCTTTGCTTGGAAACGGTAGATCTTGAGGTGAGTTCATTCCCTTGGTGGTCACCGTAAGAGTGTGGTTTTGATTGTTACATTCATTAGGGGTTAGTGTTGAAATACACTTGGTTCTTAATCTTGTAATAATCTTGGTCTCACTATCTATCTTTATTTTCTTGCAAATCGTGTATGTGTTGTGTAGTGGACTGTTTTGGGGTCTTCGTTGAATCCAAAACTTGTATTATTGTTGTTCATCACGTTTTGTAGCTCTTTTGGTGTTAAAATATACTCTTGTATCTTGTATTGTTGTTGTTGGTAGCGAATTCGAGTGTGGTCTCCATCTTGGTCCTCGAATCCTTAAGATTAGTGGACTGATTTTGGAGTGTGATTTTGTATCTTTGTTGCCATTCCCGTATCACGATGGGGGTACGCATAGGCTCAGCTAGGTATTTGGTTGTTCGTAACTTGAGGAGGCCACTTGGGAGAACAAAGCAGATATGCGTAGCAAGTATCCACATCATTTTGCTGATTCATGTAATTTCATGTTTCCCCACCTTGTCACTTGTTGCCGTTCGGGGACAAACGATTGTTTAATTGGTATCTAATGTAACGATCCTTCTGGTCGTTTGTGAAATTTTCTCATATTTCTAATTTTAGCTCTCCCCGTAATTTGTGTACGTGAATTTATGAGCGGGATGAGTAATATCAATTTTTGAGATGTATGAAAGTGATTTAAGTTATTAATTGAGTTATTTTCCTGAGGTCTCGATAAATTTTGATGATCTATTTAAAGTCTTGGGTATTTTAAATAATGAATTTAATAGTGATTTGATGGGCCAAAGTTTTAATTTATTTTCTTATATGGCTAATACAAGAATTAATTTAAGTGGGAAGGCTTTACCTTATATAAAAAAAATAGAAGAAAATAGTAGAAGATGAGGTGAACGACAGTTAGAAAATTCTATTTCACACTACCGCACCAAAGAAATTTCTGACGATCTTCAGTTTAGCTTCCTAGCATTTTTTTTAGAATTTGATTTAACTTGGTAAACAAATAATATGGTAATGATTGCTTCTAATCATTGGCTTTTTGAGGTTGGTAATGAAATAAAAGGCTTTCCATTAAATTAATAACTAAACATGGGACTGCATGACATGAGAATGTTTGGTGTTCATTCTATATGCGAATTTGGAGAAAATCAGTGGATAAATGAATTATACAATATGGCTAATCATATTGTAGTTGAATGAATTTTGGTGCCTACTGTTATGGGTGTTAGTACTGTTTCTTCTTTGCTTCATAAATTTTGTAGATATTACGTACAATTAGCAGTTGCTATTTTAACAATTTAATTTTAGGCTCAGGATCTTTAGAGCAAGAATTGATTAAGTGGGTGTTGTTAGATCGTACTCTTATGGATATTATGTATTTGAACATATTTTGATTATTTGGAAGTTTTGCGGAAGGGTAAGGCCCTTGCAAAGTAGCTTGCATTTGATTTCTTCAATTGAGGTAGGTTACGATTTAATTGGAATTTAGAATCGACTTAATTGCATGTATGCTCTTAAATTGGATACTTGTTGATTGGTATTCAGACATGCTTGGAATTTTGGATGTTTGGATTGTTGATGCATGTATAAATGATTATTGAAAATTTACTTGATGGAATTGTCTTATGACTTTAAGTGTACTAGTAAAACTTTGGACATTGTGTTGTATGTTGTGGAGTATGTGTACATTTGATATTGATTATACTTGTTTATGTGGATCGGGTACCATGCCGATACAGATATGTATATGTTGGATAGGGTATCACGCCGGTACAGATATGTTTATCTTGGATTGGGCACCACGTCGGTACGGATATGTTTATGTTGGATCGGGTACTACACCAGTATGGATATTTATATGTTGGATCGGGTACCACGATGGTATGGATATGCTTATGTTGGATCGGGTACCACGCCGGTACGGATATGTTTATGTTGGATTGGGTATCACGCCAGTATGGATATGTTTATATTGGATTGGGTACCACGCCGGTACGGATATTTAAATGTTGGATCGGGTACCATACCGGTACAGATAAGTTTATGTTGGATCGGGTATCACACCGGTACAGATATTTATATGTTGGATTGGGTACCATGCTGGTACGAATAAGTTTATGTTGGATAGGAAACTACGCTGGTACGGATATGTATATGTTGGATCAGGTACCACGCCGGTACGGTACATGAACATAGATTGTTCCCTGCAGATCATGACTATTTGGGCAAAAATAAGTCCCATAGCATTTGTGTACATATTGTGTTGATTTGTGGATGTTTATAGTATGGTTGATACTCTTGATGGTTATGTGACTTGTTTGTGAACACTGTTTGACCTGTTGTTGCTGTATTATTGATTCAATTAATATTTGTTATGTGACGATGCCTATCTACTTATTATTTTATTTATGTTGTGTACATGTTATTAAATTGAGTTGGCCTATGATACCTACCAGTACATAGTGGTTTGTACTGATACTACCCTGTACTCTTCTTTTGTTGAGTGCAGAAAGTGTTCTAGAGGCTCAGACATGGCCTCAACTTTAGAGTTTGATGTCAGATTTTGATTCAAGGGTGAGCACTTCGTCTACGGACTGTCATGGGTCATCTTATTTGTTCTTGTCCATTTTCGGGCAATGAAACATTCTTTATTTACTTTATTTTTGGATAGAGCTTTTGGACATCATCATTGTTTTGAAGTTCTTGTACGATGAATTTTGGGTCTTGAGGATTTTAGTAGGTAGTTTTGATTTCCGCATTAATAATGATTAGTCCTGGATTATTGTTATTATGTGATTTATAATAATATCATCTTAAAATAATATTGACTAAGTGAATGGGTAATGGTTTAGTTTAGATGGTTCTGCCACAGAAAGATTAGTGCGGGTGTCACTCATGACCATTTGGGTTGTGTCATTATTTAATTTGAAAAACGGTTCGTAAATAAATAATACAAAAATAAATGATAAACACAATTTATAACCGTAAAAGAACGGCTAGTTAGTTTTATTAACTGATCGTGACTTTTCACCATTTTTGTTTTTAAATTTATTTTTTAAAATTATTTATTTATTATATAATTTAAAAAATTACACTATTGGAATTGTTAAAAAAAAGATGAACAGTTGTGACTTTTTGTCTAAAACACATTCAACAATGTTGCTGATGCATCAAATTCCCCATCTGTTGCGACTGATGTATCAGCTGTTAGAAGAAATCAAAAAAGCTATTGAAACAGATGGTCGATTTGTTGCAACAGATGGTATGTCTGTGCAACAGATGGTTTATGTGATGCAACAGATATACAATCTGTTGGCAAAACTCAATAAAAATAGTTATTATTTTATTAAAAAAACGGTTATTGAAAAGGTGTCTTCGATTTTTAAATTGAGAAAAAGGTTATTTAATAATAATAATATGATGAAAAGTCATGACTTGTCACAATAATAAAAAACTCACCTGCTTGATTTAATTAAGTCATTTCTTTTCACAGAAAATAATAAGGAAATAAATGATAAACACAATTTATAACCGTAAAAAAATGGTTATTTAATTTGAATAATTGACGTTAATATTAAATAGGTGTCATTTCTTTTCACAGAAAATATTTTTGTTTTAAAATCTGTTTTTGTAATTTGTATAATAGAAAAGTTAGCAAATTTGGATTAATGATATGATGATAATTTTATTTTAAAACAAGATGGATTATATGTTGCAACAAATAGATTATCTGATGCAACAAGTTTTCTATTTGTTGCAACAGATTATATATTTATTATCACAGATGAGTTATCTGATGCAACACATATAAAATCTGTTGTAACAACTCAATAAAAACGGTTCTTAAAAAAACTAATTAATAATAATAATCTAAAAAGTCATGACTTATCACAATATTTCTTAATTTAATTAAGTCATAATTTTTCACAGTAATAAAAAATGTAATTAATAAATGGAGGTGAACATCTAGATTATATATTGCAACAGATAGATTATCTGATGCAACGAAGTTTCTATTTGTTGCAACAGATTATATATATGTTGTCATAGATGAGTTATCTGATGCAACAGATATAGAATCTGTTGTCACAACTCAATAAAAATGGTTCTTGGAAAGTACTAATTAATAATAATAATAGTATGAAATGTCATGACTTATCACAATATTTCTTAATTTAATTAAGTCATAAATTTTCATAGTAATCAAAAATAAAAAATGTACTTAATAAATGGAGGATAACAGTCACGCCTTTTTGCCACTCATTCAAATTCAATCCTCTATAAATAGGACCCTCCTCACTCAATCGGTCATTCAACTACACTCTATTTATTTATTGCATCTTGTCTTTCATATTACACCTTTCACCAGTTTCTCTTCCCTGACTCAGGTAACTTTTTTTCTTGTCAATTTGTAGTATACGTTGTATTACATTCGGATATTCTTTTCTTTACTTTTGTTTTTACATTTTTGGTCAATTCATATGTGTTCTAGATATGGCTAATCGGATGTTGCTTTTCTGCAAGACGCCGTGAATGAACTCCAGATGCAGGTTCGTGACCTGCAATGGGAGCTGGGAGCAGTTAGAGCAATGATGCTTCATGAGATCCGCAGGCTGAGAAAGGCCTTGCTGCTACCTATTGAAGATTGGCCGGCTGACAATAATAATAATAATAATAATAATTAATAATAATAATAATTAGATTTTTTTTAAGTCTATGTATATATATTTTTATTTATTTTTATTTAATAAAAAAATATGTTTGATCAACCTTGACGTTTTAATTCATATATATTTCATTCTGTCTATTATCTTCACAACAAACATGTCAACGATTGTACGTAAGTAATAATTTTGAATCCAGTAGCAATAGCAAGAGTTGAAACATATTGGTTATCTGTTGGATTTGTGGAAGAGGCTGATTTGTGTTGTTCCAAACAGATTACTCATATGTTGCAACAGATAAGCAGTCTGATGCAACAAATAATCAGTCTGATGCAACAGATAACTTGTAATGACCCTTCAGGTCATTTTCCATATTTATGCTTATCTTTACCATTTGAGCTTCTCCATAGCTTCCCTAAGTCATTTATGACTTGTTGGGACTGAGGGTTCGGTTATCGGACAGTCCGTTTGATTTTTAGAGTCAATTCCCTGTTTAGAAGTCTTCGTTGGTTCCAAATGGCCACCGATCAAAAACTTCAGCGAAACGATCTTGGCTGAAAATTTTGACTGCGCCAACATATCCAAAATATCAATTTTAGTCTAGGTAGACCATTGGTTCAGGTCCCAATGCACCCGAGCTCATTTCGATCTATTAGTCGGAAAGTCATAAACTTGAAACTATATATGTGGGCCCCACTTTATTCCAAAATGAACTTTTATGGAAGTTTAGATGATTCCAATGGTTTTGAATTGTGGTTTATAGTCAAATTTCACTATTGGATCATATATTTAAGGTTCCAAATGAGTTCTGAGGATCAAAAACAAGTTTTTGACTTTGCTGGCATAGGGTACCGTGTCTCTTCGCCGAGGGGGTCTATAAATAGAGCCCAAGGTCGCGATTTTGGGATTTTTCTTTCACATTTGAGAACCTAAAACCCTAAATGGGTATGATAATTCAAAATTGAGTCTTGTGGGTGTCTAGGGAGCTTGGTAAACATCTTTATCATGATTATCATCCGAATTAAGGTAAGATTTCATCACTTTATTAGTGAATTTCATTGTTCTTGACCCAAAACCCCAATTTAGCTTAGGGCTTGATTTAGCCCCAAATTTCATTTGTTTGAACCCCATCAATTGAGGTTTATGATTCCTTGGTGATATATGAGCATGGGGTAGACCTCGAAAATGCGATTTACATATGTGGAACCCACTTGGGGTTTTTGGTATCATTTTTAGACCCGAAGCACAATAGTGCAATATGGGTATCGTTAGACTCGTATTGATGAGTAGATTATATTTATGATAGTGTGATGGCATTTTAGGGATTGTGAAGTGAAGACGAGCATGTGCTGCTTGAAGTGTGATTTAATGGTTTAGCCTTGAGGTAGGCTTCGGTATACTCTTCTTCATGGATGATGTATGATATATATTGCGTGTGAATGTGAATTTTAAGACTAATATTGGATAGAATGACTTAGTATTGAATATACATATAAGTTTGGAGATTAGATAGGGTTTTGGACCCGTAGGTTGAATTACTTAATACCCTTGTAGAATCCTATTGCCTTCTCCCTAGTTTGGATAAATTTGTAGCATGGATATGATGTAATTCTATGCTCGGAATATGGTTTTATCATTTGAAGCATGATTTGTATATTTAGCCTTATTGGGCTAGTGTGATAGTTTTGGAACCGTAAGTTTGGTAGAGTTGACTTGAGTACCCTTGTTTCTAGTCGAAGTTACTATCTTAGGTGTTAATATGACTTGGTTGATATCTAGAGGATGAACTAGATACCTTATCCTATTTTGGAGCATAGTATGCCTAATTATGGAAACTATGGATTAGAAGTGGGATCATCGGGCCCACTTAGGCCAAGATTTGTGTTAGCCCTTGTGGGCTTAGTTGTGGATAGTAGACCTAGTTGAGACTAATGAGCCTTATTTATGAGAACTACTTGGTGAATTGATAAATTGTGATGATTTTCGTCGGATTATGATTAGTGGCCCATAGAGATGCATTTTCCTCTTTATTATGATATTTGGCCCCTAGAGATGTATTTTCCTCTTCATTATGATATTTGGCCCATAGAGATGCATTTTCCTCTAAATTATGATATTTTGCCCATAGAGATGCATTTTCCTCTTTATTATAATATTTGACCCATAGAGATATATTTTTCTCTTAATTATGATATTTTGCCTATAGAGATGCATTTTCCTTTTAGTTATGATATTTGGCCCATAGAGATGCATTTTTCTCTTAGTTATGATATTTGGCCCATAGAGATGCATTTTCCTCTTAATTATGATATTTTGCCCATAGAGATGCATTTTTCTCTTTATTATGATATTTGGCCCATAGAGATGCATTTTCCTCTTAGTTATGATTATTGAGCCTATAGACACGATTTTTCTCTTGGTCATGATGCATAACCTATAGATATGAGATGTCGAATAGAGGCGATATGCATGTTGATATTATGCCTTCTAGATGTGAGATGCCTCCTATATGTGAGATGATTATAGATATGCTACGGTTTCTAAATATGATTATTAGTATGGGTCACAGATATGTATATGGGCCTAAGGCCATGATTATGATGTTGTGATTATTCCGGATAAATTAATGGGCCAAGGGTTGTGTTATGGTACTGATTAAATATCCAAGAAGTGTTTATCATTGTGAATGATGTGATTGCGATTTATGAATATGTATATATTTGTATACACATCTCTACGGTATGGGACGGAGGCAGATGCGGTATAATACTTATTATTCCATTGATTGAATACTGGTGATTGGATGCATAGGTTTGGTATGTTCATGATTATTTACCATTATAAATGATGTGATTATAGCCGAAATATGATCTTATGATTTTTCTTCTTGTTAGACGGTTAAGCTATGTGGCTACTAGTTTTCTATTAGCTAACTAGTGCACTTGATTCCTAGGAAGCTAATGTATTAGCTAATGAATCTTGCTTAGTTGGAACATGGAAGCTAATGATGGTCAGTTAATGAATGATGTCATTTAATAAAAGATGGTTAGGCAACAAGTAGTAATGTGTTGTCTAGTAATGATTAACAAAAATAGGATGAATAGTTGATAATAATGAATGGTGGATAAATAATGGTTTTGGTCTAATAATGAACCTAGACTAGATGTTGGATAATGACTATTAAATGAATAGTGGTTAGTTGTTATCCCGTGAATAAGGATTATGTGAAGGATAATATTTAGGCTAATAACTAGAGGTTATGTGATGACTACCGAACTAGCGGTTTAATAATAATAAATGTTGGTTAGCTAATAACTAGTAATTGGGATGTATTGATAAGATAGATATCTTTACAGTTATAAGTATATCAGCTTGCATCTGTGTAGCTCTTATATGCCTATATTTATGTGTCGAGAGTTATGATAATACATTGATACCCCGTAAGGCCGGAGGATATTATGATGATATTGATACCCGGTTTAAGTCTGGAAGATACTATTGAGATAATATTGATACTCGACAAGGCCGGAGGATATTCTGATGATATTTATACCCGATTTGAGTTCGGATAATTCTATTGAGATGATATTGATACTCGGCAATGCCAGAGGATATTATGATGATATTGATACCCGATTTTAGTTCGGAGGATACTATTACATGATGATATTAATACCGTCAAGGCCGGAGGATATTGTGATAATATTGATACCTGGTTCGAGTCCAGAGAATACTATTGAGATGATATTGATACTCGATGAGTCTGGAGGTTGATGATGATGATGATGGTACTGATGAGGACGGTTATGATGTATTGTGATATTGATGGTATATTTTGCATTCATTCCTGCATGCGTATCACCTATCACCAGTAGGCACCTATGTCTATCAGCCGATATAGGACGGTTACATAGATATGGGTGAAGAATATGCGTTGTGTTATTATATATTGATTGAACCTTCCGAGTTTGGGGCGGTGGGGGTACGCATAGGCTCAGATAGGTATTTGGTTGTCCGGAGTAGCCGGTTATTTAAATGTTATTGATATTGTTATTATCATTGTTATGATCATTATTATGGCTAGTCTATGACAGATTGGTCATGGATCCGGTATTGGGTTTGTGGTATGTCTTCAGACTTTTCTATCTTGTGATTACATTACTACGCACGATTATTCTATGTCTAGCCGTATGGATTAGAAATCCTAAGTATGTTGGTATTGGATCCTGATAGTATTATAAGGAGGTCTTAAAATAAGAACATGGCGATCTAGGTTATGTTTGAGATGAACTCCTATTTATATGTATTATATATATATAGCTATATGAAGTCATCGGATATCCCTTCCTTCATTGTTCATATTGTATACTCGTTCCTTCGCCTTGTATATTATAATATATTTTTCTTTCGCTCTTTATCTATATATTGACCTGGGATACACGGTATAGCTTTGGCATATATTGAATATAGCTGGAATAAGATAGTTCACCTTGATACTTCCTTAGTCTTATTGTGTTACTCTGGGACATGAATATGATAGTTGTCCCTTGTTATTCTCATTGACTTATTACATGATTTATGAACTCTTGGTTGTAGTTTCCATTCTGTTTATATGTTGTATATATCTACTTTATCTTTGGAGCTCAGTTGACAGTTGCCTATTGAGTACCATTCGTTTGGTACTCATACTACACCTCTGCAGCCTGCAGATCATAGTACAAGTTATCACCGTTGATGTGTGCGTCGTGTGGAGTAGCCCTGATTCAGAGACTTAGAGTGAGCTCCTGACGTTTGGAGTATTACTTATCTCTTTCCTATGTATTAGACTAGCCTCTAAGTTGTATTCATAGGTAAGTTGAATCAGTGTATTTCTCCTTGATATATCACTTTCGTACTCTTATTATGTTTAGAAGCTCTTGTACAGATACCACCAGGTTTTGAGATTCATTTATGTATTGATCTTTATCTCATATATTTCACATTCTTTTCCTTATGTTATTGAGTAGTTCGTTACTTGCAGTTCCGGACTACAAGTTGGCTTGCCTACTGGTGGATTATAGTAGGCGCCATCATGACCTAAAAAGTTGGGTCGTGACAAATTGGTATCAGAGCGTAGGTTTCTTCGGTGTATTAGTACAAGAGCTAAGTGTTTGTAGAGTCCTGTGGATCGGTGCGGAGACGTTCGTAACTTATCTTTGGGAGGCTACAGTGACATTTTAGGATATTTACTTCATGACTCCTTATCGTGTGTCCATATTTTGATGAACCTTGAACATATTCTTTGACTTTATTCTATCCCCGAAGTACGATGCAATATTGTCAACAGATGCGGATAAGACTCCAATACGGGTTTCCAAAATTTTTGCGTAATATCAAACTAGAGAGTCAGAGATGGATATCAATGATCTTCAGTAGTAGCTAAAAAGGATTTGGGCTGAGTCCCCATCAGAATGTCAGAGTATGGTATGGTTTTTTATGCCATGGTGACTATTCTGGATTATGCGGGGCAGTATCTTGATGTATTTTAGATTTTTGGTTTGTTTGTATTGTGATAAGAGACTCGTTCAGAGAAAGCCCCTGCTGTGAGATAGGTGGTCAGATAGAGTTAGCCTGTATTCCCCGCCAGCCTAGAGTTCCTAAGACAGACTATGATTTTGGAAGTTTGTACATAAATTTACGGATTTCTCCCGACGTTGGTTGGCCATCCATTTGAGCTCAGTTTGTGTCCTCACCATGTTGATGCTCCAGGAATTGCTACGAGTAAAGGATGATCAACTACTAGTATAGAGAGTGTCTTTGACATGGGAGTTTCAGTTATTCAGCTCATTCAGATCTACCTCATGATGTTGTGGCATCTTCAGTTATAGATGGTGAGTTTGGAAACTCAGTTGATAATTTAGTTGGTCGGTCCGAGTTAGGCCCGTTCAAATTTATTTTCCCTATATCCACCAGGCAAGTGATTGCGGATGTCGCCATGACGGGTGTGCTTTTATTCTCACCTTTATCTTTTATTATGTGTATTGGGATTTTCATACCCATTGATAATTATATGCCTTGATGAATTTATATC
This sequence comes from Capsicum baccatum var. pendulum, assembly GCA_030864225.1. Taxonomy (NCBI): domain Eukaryota; kingdom Viridiplantae; phylum Streptophyta; class Magnoliopsida; order Solanales; family Solanaceae; genus Capsicum; species Capsicum baccatum. Next base: position 272,798,620 of record CM061550.1, read on the forward strand.
GGTCATTATGTGCCTTATTGTTGAATTTATAATTATATTACTACTCCATGGTTTATTTCTTTTAGTAGTGGATGGAGTAGATATATATTGATGTTTCTTCCCTATGGGTGTGCTTTGGGTTCAAATCCCATTTATCTTGGCGCATTAGTCCTGTTGTGGCCCTTGAGTGGTATATAATATTGATGTTCATTTTGGTACCACCTATCGAGTATATTGATTTTGATATTGTTGTTGCTATTGCTACCACTGCATGAGGGTACTGATATTACTTGATATTATCACTTGATGTTGTTACTTTATAATTGATTCTTGCTAGGTAACTGTATAGACTAGTGTTATTTAGTTAGACTCTCATTTTCTTGTGCCATTATTTGGTGGCTTGAATAGATATAGCCCAATTTGATAATTTCTTTCCCCTAGTATGGCGAGGTTGATTGTATTCCCTCTTGGTTAGCTGTATTAGATTGATTCAGGGATGTATTGTGATATTGAAAGGAAGGTTAATCTTTTGTGGCTCTATTATCACCCTAGAGTTGGAAATGTAGTTGCATTGCCTATTATTGAGTCTGAGATCCTTAGACTTGCCTTCTGGATTGTGAAGGTTTTCACCTTGGCTATTTTTTTAGATATAGTCGTTTGTGAGATTGACCAGTTTGAGGTCCACTCTTTATTTGTGGTTATTTCTTTGTCCGATAGCGATTTGATGTTGATGTTGAGATGTCATGGATTCATCTCATAGGTAAGTTGGTTCGCTCTCTTGTGATGGATTGCCTTATTGTTAGTATGGAGTTTGGATACTCTTTTGTCGTTGTGATATGGTTTTGTCTAGAGAAGATTAAAGATAGAGGCATGTGACCTTTCCTGTGAAAGCTTCTAAAGTTGGAAAATTAGAAACTCTTTATCTTGAGTTATTGGTACTCTGGTGGTTGTCTCGACTTTGACCTTGGCATTGAGATTGTTATTTCTTCTTTGATGATGTGGTTCTTAGGTGGATTCAGAAAATTCCTATTTCAGTATTTGTTAGGCCTAGTAAGGCTTGGTGGAGTGATTCTCCTCGATGATATGTGTTTAGGGCTATTTCATTGCCTAGATAGGGTATCATATTGGTTCAGTTTTGACTTGACTCTTTGGAATGGTGATTGGGAAGTATGATAAATTTGGATTATTAGTGCCTACCCATTCTTAGTTTTGTTTAGATATTTGAGACCGAGCGATTCAGCCTTGGTATTGAGATTTCAGCTTGGTATTGTAGAACTTCCGTGGAGCTTCTATTTTAGAGTTGTTCTCATTCAGATTTCATTTATAGGATGGTTGAGCCTACTCTGTGGTTGTCTATTCGGTCTTCTTGGCGTTGATTGGATTATAGTTGATAAATGTTCAGATGATAGCTCATGGGCCCTATATTGGTTATATCAGTTTTGACCTTGAGATTCAATTTTCTTTAGGAATTTTGGATAATTTACTCAATGGGAGTAACATACTTGAGTTGGTATCAATGTGTTGTGGTTCAAATTTGCATGCATCAGTCTTTTCAGTTCAATTGTAGGCCATTTAGCAGTTGAAGTTGAGGTTTGGTTGTTTGGGAAGTAAAGTGAGGGTGCAGGTTGAAAAGGGGATACCTATGGTGAAATCCCTTGCAAGTGTTCTCTCCTCGTGGAGATAACCTGGGAAGTCATTCTTAGAGCATGTGGGCCCAGTACCTCATCATTTTGAGCTTTTGAGATTCTTTCTATTTGTTGACTTTTGGGGACGAAAGTCCTTTTAGTAGCGGATATTGTAATGACCCTTCAGGTCATTTTCCATATTTATTCTTATCTTCACCGTTTGAGCTTCTCCATAGCTGCCCCAAGTCATTCATGACTTGCTGGGACTGAGGGTTCGGTTACCGGGCAGTTTGTTTATTTTTTAGAGTCAGTTCCCTGTTTAGAAGTCTTCGTTGGTTTCAAATGGCCACCGATCAAAAACTTTAGCGAAATGATCTCGGATGAAAATTTTCACTGCGCCAGCATATCCAAAATATTTATTTTAGTCTAGGTAGACCTTTGGTTCGGGGCCCAATGCACTCGAGCTCATTTCGACCTATTAGTCGGAAAGTCATAAAATTGAAACTATATATGTGGGACCCACTTTTTTGCGTAAAAGACCTTGTATGGAAGTTTTGATGATTCCAATGGATTTGAATTGTGGTTTACATTCAAATTTCACTATTGGATCATATATTTTGGGTTCCGAATGAGTTCTGAGGGTCAAAAATAAGTTTTTGACTTTGCTGTCACAGGGTACCGCGTCTCTTCGCCGAGGGGGGTCTATAAATAGACCCCAAGGTCGCGATTTTGGAAATTTTTCTTTAACATTTGAGAACCTAAAACCCTCAATAGTTATGATAACTCGAAATTGAGTCTTGTGGGTGTCTAGAGAGCTTGGTAAACATCTTTTATCATGATTATCATCCGGATTAAGGTAAGATTTCATCACTTTATTGGCGAATTTCATTGTTCTTGACCAAAAACCCCAATTTAGCTTAGGGCTTGATTTAGCCCCAAATTTCGTTTGTTTGCACCCATCAATTGAGGGTTATGCTTCCTTGGTGATAGATGAGCATTGGGTAGACCTCGAAAATACGACTTCCGTACGTGGGACCCACTTGGGATTTTTGGTGTCATTTTTAGACCCGAAGCACAATAGTGCAATATGGGTATCGTTAGACTCGTATTGATGAGTATATTATATTTTTGATAGTGTGATGGCATTTTGGGGATTGTGAAGTGAAGACGAGCATGTGCTACTTGAAGTGTGATTTTACGGTTTAGCCTTGAGGTAGGCTTCGGTATACTCTTCTTCATGGATGATGTATGATATATATTGCGTGTGAATGTGAATGTTAAGACTGATATTGGATAGAATGACTTAGTATTGAATATACATATAAGTTTGGAGATTAGATAGGGTTTTGGACTTATAGGTTGAATTACTTAATACCCTTGTAGAATCCTATTGCCTTCTCCCAAGTTTGAGTAAATTTGTAGCATGGATATGATGTAATTCTATGCACGGAATATGGTTTTAGCATTTGAAGCATGATTTGTATATTTAGCCTTATTGGGCTAGTGTGATAGTTTTGGAACCGTAAGTTTGGTAGAGTTGACTTGAGTACCCTTGTTTCTAGTCGAAGTTACTATCTTAGGCGTTAATATGAATTGCTTGACATCTAGAGGATGAACTAGATACCTTAACCTAGTTTGGAACATAGTATACCTAATTATGGAAATTATGGATTAGAAGTGGGATCATCCAGCCCACTTAGGCCAAGATTTGTGTTAGCCCTTATGGGCTTAGTTGCGGATAGTAGACCTAGTTGAGACTAATGAGCCTTATTTATGAGAATTAATTGGTGAATTGATAAATTGTGATGATTTTCATCGGAATATGATTAGTGGCCCATAGCGATGCATTTTCCTCTTTATTATGATATTTGGCCCCTAGACATGCATTTTTCTCTTCATTATGATATTTGGCTCATAGAGATGCATTTTCGTCTAAATTTGACATTTTGCCCATAGAGATGCATTTTCCTCTTTATTATGATATTTGATCCATAGAGATGCATTTTTCTCTTAATTATGATGTTTTGCCTATAGAGATGCATTTTCCTCTTAGTTATGATATTTGGCCCATAGAGATGCATTTTCCTTTTAATTATGATATTTGGCCCATACAGATGCATTTTCCTCTTAATTATGATATTTGTGCCATAAAGATGCATTTTTCTCTTTATTATGATATTTGACCCATAGAGATGCATTTTTCTCTTAATTATGATATTTTGCCTATAAAGATGCATTTTCCTCTTAGTTATGATATTTGGTCCATAGAGTTGATTTTTCTCTTAGTTATGATTATTAAGCCTATAGAGACGATTTTTCTCTTGGTCATGATGCATAACGTATAGATATGAGATGTCTGATAGAGGTGATATGCTTGTTGATATTATGCCTCCTAGATGTGAGATGCCTCCTATATGTGAGATGATTATAGATATGCTACGGTTTATAAATATGATTATTGATATGAGTCCCGGATATGTATGTGGGCCTAAGGCCATGATTATGATGTTGTGATTATTTCGGATAAATTAATGGGCCAAGGGCCGTGTTATGGTACTGATTAAATATTCAAGAAGTGTTTATCATTGTGAATGATGTGATTCCGATTTATGAATATGTATATGTTTGTATACACATCTCTCCGGTATGGGATGGAGAAAGATGTGGTATGATACTTATTATTCCATTGATTGAATACTGGTGATGGCGTGCATATGTTTGGTACGTTCATGATTATTTACCATTATAAATGATGTGATTATAGCCGAAATATGATCTTATGGTTTTTCTTCTTGTTAGACGGTTAAGCTATGTGGCAACTAGTTGTCTATTAGCTAACTATTGCACTTGATGGCTAGGAAGCTAATGTATTAGTTAATAAATCTGGCTTAGTTGGAACATGGTAGCTAATGATGGTCAGTTAATGAATGATGTCATTTAATATAAGATGGTTAGGCGACAAGTAGTAATGTATTGTCTAGTAATGATTAACAAAAATAGGATGAATAGTTGATAATAATGAATGGTGGATAAATGATGGTTTTGGTCTAATGATGAACCTAGACTAGATGTTGGATGTTGGCTATTAAATGAATAGTGGTTAGTTGTTATCCCGTGAATAAGAATTATGTGAAGGATAATGTTTAGACTAATAACTAGAGGTGGTGACTAGCGAACTATAGGTTTAATTATAATAAATGTTGGTTAGCTAATATCGAGTAACTGGGATGTATTAATAAGATAGATATCTTTACGGTTATAAGTATATCGGCTTGTGTCTATGTAGCTATTATATGCCTATATTTATGTGTTGAGAGTTATGATAATACATTGATACCCACAAGGCCGGAGGATACTATGATGATATCGATACCCGGTTCAAGTCCGGAGGATACTATTGAGATGATATTGATACCCGACAAGGCCGAAGGATATTATGATGATATTGATACCCGGTTCGAGTCCGGCGGATACTATTGAGATGATATTGATTCCCGAAAAGATCGGAGAATATTATGATGATATTGATACCCAGTTTGAGTCCAGAGAATACTATTACATGATGATATTGATACCTGACAAAGTCGGAGGATATTGTGATAATATTGATACCCGGTTTGAGTCTGGAGGATACTATTGAGATGATATTGATACCCGGTGAGTCCGAAGGTTGATGACGATGATGATGGTCCTGATGAGGACAATTATGATGCATTGTGATATTGATTGTATATTTTGAATTCATTTCTGCATGCGAATCGTCTATCACCAGTATGCACCTATGTCTATTAGCCGGTATGGGACGGTTGCATAGATATGGGTGAAGAATATGCCTTGTGTTGTTATATGTTGATTGAACCTTCCGAGTCTAGGGCGGTGGGGGTACGCATAGGCTCGGATAGGTATTTGGTTGTCCGGAGTAGCCGGTTATTTAGATGTTATTGATATTGTTATTATCATTGTTATGATCATTATTATGGCTAGCCTATGACAGATTGGTCGTGGATCCAGTATTGGGATTGAGGTATGTCTTCGGCCTTTGCTATCTTGTGATTACATTACTACACACGATTGTTCTATGTCTAGCCATATGGATTAGAAATCTTGAGTATGTTGGTATTGAATCCTAATAGTATTATAAGGAGGTCTTAAAATGAGAACATGACGATCTAGTTTATGTTTGAGATGACCTTCTTTTTATATGTATTATATATATATATATATATATATATATATATGAAGTCATCGGATATCCCTTTCTTCATTGTTCATATTGTATAGTCGTTCCTTCGCTTTGTATATTACAATATATCTTTCTTTCGCTCTTTATCTATATATTGACCTGGGATATACGGTATAACTTTGGCATATATTGAATGTAGCTGAAAAAAGATAGTTCACTTTGATACTTCCTTAGTCTTATTATGTTATACTCTTGGACATGAATAGGATAGTTATCCCTTGTTATTCTCATTGACTTATTACATGATTTATGGACTCTTGGTTGTAGTTTCCATTCTGTTTATATGTTGTATATATCTATTTTATCTTTGGAGCCCTGATTCGGAGACTTAGAGTGAGCTCTTGACGTTCGGAGTATTACTTATCTCTCTCCTATGTATTAGACTAGCCTCTAAGTTGTATTTAGAGGTAAGTTGAATCAGTGTATTTCTCCTTGATATATCACTTTTGTACTCTTATTATGCTTAGAAGCTCTTGTACTGATACCACTAGGTTTTGGGATTCATCTATGTATTGATCTTTATCTCATATATTCATCATTCTTTTTCTTATGTTATTGAGTAGTCCGTTACTAGCCGTTTCGGAATACAGGTTGGCTTGCCTACTGGTCGGTTATGGTAGGCGCCATCATGACCAAAAAAGTTGGGTCGTGACATAACTAATCTCAACAGATAACTAGTCTGTTGCACGACTTTGACGTTTTAAGTTATACTCCCTCCGTCTCAAATTACCCGTCCCAAATTGATGCACATTGATTAAGAAAAATAATTAATAACATGCCTAGTTTACCATAATACCCCTATTAAATGATGGTTATATTTTAATTTGAATAAAAAGTAATTAATGCAAAGGGTAAAATATGAAAAAAAATTTATCTCTTCTTGATTAATGAAAAAAGGCAATTAAAATGAGAAATCAAATTAGGAAATTTGGGACGGGTAATTAAAATCTGAATTATAAGTATGTATATATACATATATATTCACAATTTAATAGGTGTGAATAGATTTTGAATGATTATGTGGACTATAATAACAAAAATATTAATATAATTAAGTTGTATATTTAGAAAAAAAAGCACTTCTATTACATTCATTTACTGTAACTACCACAATTTTGTCCAATATTATCAATTACCATTACATCGATAATCACCATACTTAGTCGTCAGATCAATAGTCATCATTTATAATCATCAGTACCACTCATTATCCCTAATCAATACCTTTAACAATCATAAACATTATCACCACCATCCATCGTATAACCATTGAAAAGTATTTTATTGATATAATATTAAATTAATTTAGCATATTTACTTGAGTTTTACATTTATTAATGTTTAAATAGAAACCACTGTTATACATTCGGATATTGAAAAAATAAATCTTAATTTTATCCAAATATAACATTTTCATCTTCAAATACATATTCATACTAACACATAAATCTTAATATACAATAAGAATAAAAACATATCCAGTATAATCTTACAAAATGGGGTTTTGAAAGAGTAGAATGTAAATCTTATATCCACCTCAAGTAAAAAAATTGCTTCTGATAGATCCTCGACTCAAGTAAAACAAAAATTATAATCTAAAAATAAAGTAATAGAAGTACAAAAAAAACAAGAGACTAACAGAATTGTCACTATATACAACAAAATAACATTCATGTGCCCATATTAATGTAAAATGTAAATTTAAATATTCAAATGTGTATTCATATTCCAACACTTTAAATAAATGAATATTGGGAAACAGATAGGAAGATAGCAAAACAGATCCACTTTAATTCCCATACTTTCAATCAAGTTGTGGTCACAAACATGAAAAGATTTCATTAATTTTGTTATTTTCTTTCTTGTAGATTTCTTTTCCAAGTGAAGCTTCTCAAGAAGAAAGCCATGGAGTTTACATTGTTTACATGGGTGTCAAGGGTTCATCTCATGATCACATTGCTTCTGTGCTCCCTCACAGCAAGGTACAATCAAACCTCTTTATAACAACGTCGTATACTGTTATAGATAAAGTTTTATATGTGCATATTGCATTAGGAGAGAAAATGCAGTGGTGCACAGTTACAAGAAACTATAGATATGTGTATATTGCATTAGGAGAGAAAATGCAGTGGTGCACAGCTACAAGAATAGTTTCTCAGGATTTGCAGCACGTTTATCAGATGACGAAGCTCAGTCGATTGCTCAACATCCCGGAGTTGTTTCTGTTTTCCCTGATCCAGTATTTCAACTACACACTATGCGATCATGGGACTTTCTGAGGGATCAATATGATCTTCTATGCGATTTTCCTTACAGTTCTGGATCGAATTCAACGTCATCAAATGGAGCAGATACCATAATTGGCATTTTTGACACTGGTATGCTCTCATTGCTTTCCCATTACTACTTTGATTTGTTTCACTTGAGCTGAGGGTCTTTCGGAAACAGCCTCTCTACCTCCAGGAGGTAGAGGTAAGGCATGCATACATTCTACCCTCCCCAGACCCAACTTTGTAGGATTTTACTACCAACACTAGTTAACCAAATAACAAGGAATATGTTATAGGAATATGGCCTGAATCAGAAAGTTTCAATGACAAGGGTATCGGTCCAGTCCCATCACGATGGAAAGGAACTTGCACGAGAGGTTATGACTTCAAAACTTCCAGCTGCAACAGGTAACAGTCATTATATACATCCTCGGTGGCAGGTCCAATGTGTTAGATACGGGAACTCAGCAGCTTGAGGTCGCTGTAGGAACCCATAAACTTCAAATCTTGGATTCATCTGTGGGTGTCCAAAATGGTCTGATGTGAAATTCTGTAAGTGGTCTTCGGAAAAAAAAACAAGTTTATGATAAAAATCTTACTGTGTACATTTCATGGACATGTATCAGGAAACTGGTTGGAGCAAGGTTTTATGACGAACCTGGCGTAGAGAATCCACCGTATGTGGGGACACCTAGGGACCACGACGGGCATGGTACTCATGTTGCAGCCATAGCAGCAGGTAGTCCAGTTGCAGATGCATCCTATTATGGCTTAGCAGGAGGAACAGCCAAGGGCGGGTCCCGGGGTCCAGGATTGCAGTGTACCGTGTATGCACGCCTAATACTGGATGCAGTGGATCGGCTATTATGAAAGCATTTGATGATGCTATTGCAGACGGGGTCGATATCATCAACTTATCATTTGGTCAACCAGCTGGAACAGAGTTTGAGTTCTCAAGAAATCCTATTGACATCGGAGCGTTCCATGCTGTAGAGAAGGACAATTTTGTTGTCGCCTCTGCTGGAAACGATGGGCCAGCACCAGAATCTGTCGTCAAGTTGCTCCTTGGATTTTCACAGTTGGTGCAACAACTATTGACAGAAACATTGAGACACATATTCCCTTGGGTGGAAACAAGCTAAATAAGGGTGGCGGACAGCGCATCTGTCAAAATAGACTCAGAATTTGTTTTTGATGGTCCAGCAAGGTAATTGGAGATTGAAATGTATCAGTTTCTATTCTTGCATACTTGCAACTAACTTGGGCAATGTTTCAGTGACTGTGAGTGAACAAGATACATTAGATGAACGCAAAGTCAAGCGAAAAATTATTGTTTGTGACCATCTCAATGATGATATTTCAATAGAAACGAGGCTAAATGAAGTGAAGAAAAAGGGTGGCATCGGATTTATATTAAGTATGCCCGATGATGAGCTCATAACGGCACCCAAAATGGGATCATTTCCGGGGGCAGTAATCACTCAAGGAGACGGTATATGTTGGTTTTTTTAAAGAAAGAAAAGGAGTTAAAATGATTCGGATTGAATAACTTTCAATAGTATTCAATGATTTTATTGAACATCAAGGGGCTTTAAATAGCCACCTTGCAATAGAAAAATCAGCAACATTCAAAATTTAAACTAATTAAAATGTCTCAACAAATCAAACAACTTAGCTTAAATTCAAAATTCAAATTCATCCTAAATTAACTAACTTAATTTGCTAAAAACTAGTGCAGTAACTTAAGCAATTTCAACACTCCTTCTTGCTTTAGTTACTGCAATTTAGAAAACTGCTCCTCCTCAATTTTTGCTTCGGTACTAAATGCTGAATTTTTAATTTTTATTTTTTTTGAATTTGCACTTTTTCTTTTTGATATTGATCTTTCACTTCTTTCTTTTGATTCTTCGCTGGAAAAACATCATCAACAATCTTGTTTTGTTTGAAAGAGCTTTCATCTTGACAATTGTGGGAATTGCAAAATGTTGTTGTAAGAATTTTTCTTCTTTCACAACATCACATAAAGCATAAGTTTTGAAATTTAATTTTATTTTCACTGACCAAACTTGATATTTTTCGCCACTGAAAATATTTGGGGCATTCAATGAGAGACTGTTGCTTGACATCTTTTTGGTTGAAAATAACTCAATGCTTTGAAAATAAGCACGGGTTGAAAAAGGTAGCCCTAATGGATTAAAATGGAGCCCTGACGGGTTAAAAAGGTAGCCCTTACGGGTTAAAAAGGTATGGTAGCGCTTTGAAAGAACTCACAGATCCCGTAAGATAAATGAAACTCTTGATACCACTATTGGTTTTTTTAAAGAAAGATGAGGCAACGAAAAGTGGTTAAAATGACTCTCAATTGAATAACTTTCAATAGTATTCAATGATTTTATTGAACATCAAGAGGGTTTAAATAGCCACCTTATAATAGAAAAATCAGCAACATTCAAAATTTAACCTAATTAAAATGTCTCAATAAATCAAACAACTTAGCTTAAATTCAAAATTCAAATTCATCCTAAATTAATTAACTTATTTTGCTAAAAATTAGTGCAGCAACAAGATTCGTGCTTACATCAATAAGCACTTGTGGGGTAACATAGCAAATTGCTAATATCATCTTCAAATATTCAATAGGAACCCGGTGGCACCAATTCTACCAACTGTTAGTGTAGATAAATTCAATCCGGCTCCTGCTATGGCTTTCTTCTCATCAAGAGGCCCTGCGTATAATACTCGGAACCTCCTAAAAGTAAGCACTCCTTATTCTAATTTATTTTTCCTTCTAATTTTGGACTGTTGCTCAATCTATGCCCATTGAGCAGTACCATGATAATGTTCTTTCTAACTTCAAATTTCATTGGTCTCACGATTAGTTACATACTTATGGTATATAAAACAAAACATATGTTTCATGCCGAATGGTTTCTCACATGTACTTACAGCCGGACATTGCAGCACCAGGGACTGCAATACTTGCAGCTTGGCGCACAGACGATGCAGAAGTGACTCGGTCTGGCCAAAAACCACCGCTATTTAACAGAGTCAGGTACATCCTTGGCTTGTCCTCATGTTTCTGCAATTGTTGCAACACTGAACTCTCGGAATCCCTCCTGGAGTCCATCAGCAATCAGATCAGCTATAATGACCACAGGTAGTAACCTGATAATAGTTTATCTGTGCCTCCAATTTATGGATCTTACGAAAACAAGTCTCATTTTTTGGATCCACCCTCGTTTCGTTTTAATAGCTTTTCAGCAAAGCAATTCGAAGAATCCACTGATAGTCAATAGCGCATACGGAGAATACCTTGCCACACCATATGACTTTGGGGTAGGAGTAGCAACTACGTCTGGACCATTGAAACCAGGTTTGGTTTACGAGACCGAGATCACAGACTACCTGCAATTCCTCTGCTCTACAGGCCATAATGCATCAACAATAAAACTCATCTCAAAGACAATCCCTAAGAACTTCTCATGCTGTATCAACTCGAGTGATGACTCGGTTTCTAACATGAACTATCCATCGATAGCCGTTTCTCTGTCTATGGAAAGAGAAACCAAGAAAGTTACCAGAACGGTAACTAGAATTGGTGACGAAGAATCCGTATATACGGCAACTATAACAACACCAGATGCATTGAGAGTCCGAGTGAGTCCAAACAAATTGAAATTTACAAGTAAGACGAAGAAACTGAGCTATCAAGTGAATTTTAAAGCAATGTCTTGAGAAAGAGAATTTTCTGGATCAATTACATGGTCCAATGGTAAGAACAAGATTAGAAGTCCATTTGTTGCCCCTCCTTTTGGTAACATTTTGACAAATCTGCTACTTAACCAGTCTAAGAGAAAAGGTGTATGCAATACAGTTTATCGATGAATGTGGTATCACCAATTCATCATTTGTTATAACTAATATGATTCCTGAATAAAAGGTTCTCAACAACGCGACCATATTTATTTCATGATCTTCTTGTTTTATGAAGCATTTTGGTTCATGATATTTATGGTTAACGTGTGCAGCCATAGCGCAAAACTGTCATAGTTCACGCACACATGATTTTCTTTCCATTAACATATGGTATGGAATGAACAGAAATGGGCCGCGCAAAGTTGTTCAAGTACACACACATGTTGTGTATTAAATTAAAAGGCATAAGACATAGATATAACAATATCGTTTGTTCAAATATATTTTGCTATCTCAAGATGTTACTATATATAATATCAAGTAATACTGACTACTATAGAGAGGCCTAAGTGAACACATATATGCAAACAACAGGTGCTTGGCAGAAGATTCAAAGGGCAAGACACAAACCAAAAATCAAAGGACATCATAATTTGCTAGATTCATTTCAACGAAAATGAATTTCAATACATGAGATAGCCATCAGATTATATTCACCGTTTTTGCATAAACAGAAAAAGGAAATAGAACAAACACAACTGCCTAGAGTCGCCCAAACACCAAAAACTACAGAAACCTGTTGCACTGCTTATTATAGACATAAACCACACAACTTACTGCTAAAGACTTCAAGTAAAGTTGCTCCTATGTCCTCCAAGCTGACAATGAGGTAGTACGTGGTTTGACCATGGATGCAGCAATCGAGAAGGTGGAACCTGACCTAACGGATTTCCAGTATTATCGAATTGTAGAGGGAAAAGATCATAAGCTCCACCAATTATATTTGGCATCCAAGGTCCCGCAAATGGATGAGGACCCCCAGAAGTGAAAAAATGTTGTCAATTTACAGTAATTCTGGCAGCAGAATCTTGGCCTCAAGTGACATAGGGTTCATAAGTCGTCGATGGACAACGGATCTTATCTTTCTACCCCTCTCCACTTAAATACCAGGTTTTTGCATATGGTGAGGTTTAACCCCATGACGTGCACCTAATAGGGAAGAGGGAAAAGATGAACACCAGCATTAACAGATGGTGGTGGATATCTTACAACTTCCTTCGCGTAAAATGCTGCACGCTTTCCTCTTCTTTTAATTGTATGCCTGCAATATCAGATTACTGTCTCTTAATCTTGATCACGGATGAGTGTTAAGCACTACTATGTGGACTCAACTCAGAAACTAAATGTTATTTGCTTCTTCTATACCATAACATATACAAAGGGGAGCCTTGGAGTAACTGGTAAAGTTGCTGTCATGTGACCAGGAGGTCACGGGTTCAAGCCTTAGAAATAGCCTCTGGCAGAAATGCAAGGTAAGGTTGCATACGATACACTGAGGCCCTTCCCCGGACACCACGCATAGCGGTAGCTTTAGTGCACCGGGCTGCCCTTTTTTTTATACCATAACATATACACTTCACCAATAGTAAAAATTTACAAGAAGGCATGGTAAAACCAGACTTAGACAGCATTAGAGAGGTAGAGAGTTAAATGTGCATCACTTGTTCAAATGCTTTAACAAGTGCACTATGATCACTGCATCAAAGAGAAGATCGTTTTCACATGAATAATTTTTTTTTTTTTTGGTTTAACCTTCAAGAATCACCAGCAAAGGATCTTTTTGCAGCATCTGCTTCCTCTTTCCTGCTTATTAGAAGCACTAATGGATCGTGGTGTGCAAGTGTAGCAGCAATATTCAGTGCAGAGTTCAGGCATTGAAGATCGAACTAGAGGTAATGTTGCAAAGATGGCGGCCTGTAAAGAAACGTTATTAGAGAACATTCTAATGTGGAATATATAGAAAAAAACATATGCACTATACAAAACAAGTGGAGTAAGTTCTTCTGTGTCATCTGAAGCTCCAAAAGTTTTGAGAAATTCAATGGCATTGTGGACAAAGAGAGCATCTGGAGCTTGAAGTGCCTTGGGCAAAACAGACTCAATCTTGGGAGAAAGATAACAATGACGGTGATTTTGAAGAAATTGGTTCCGGAGGAAACTATCCTGCAGATAAGATTCTGAAGAGGAACAAGAGGAAGATGTTACTGCTGATCACGAGAAAGATGCAGAGGATGAAGATGAGGATGGCTGGCTACCAAGGAGGTGATGAAAATGAGGAGAAGAACGAAGACGAAGAGGAGAAAGATGATCGGAAAGATGCATAGCCCAGATTTGATGTTATTGCTTAGTTAAGAAAATCTCTGTCAATTTTGATTTAAGCTACTTTTCATGTAGTGACTGCTTTATGATTATATTGACTATCTATGATATAATTTGCTTTTGATATATATTACCTATTGTATTTCAATTACCACATTATTTTCTATTGTTACTGTTTTAGTATTATTACTGACTAAATAGTAACAGCAGAAAAAAAAAACGTGATAATTGGATAATTGAAACTCAATAGGTAACATATAAAAAAAGCAAACTAGATAGTCAAACAACATAATCATAAAGTAGAGGTCAAAATAAACCGTAGTCACTACATGAAGAGTCGTTGACTAAAAACTTTAACTAAAGTGGACAGATTTTTTCTTAACTAAGCAATAACGTATAATCGATAAAGATACATATGCATCTTACCCATCATATTTCTACTCCTTTTCTTCCTTCTTCTATTCATTTTCATCACCTCGTTGATAGCCATCTCATCATCATCCTCAACATCTTCCTCGTGATCGGCAAAGCATCTTCCTCTTGTTCCTTTTTCAAAATCTTTCTCTGCAAGATAGTTTCCCCAAAACCAATTTCTTCAAAATCACCGTCATTGTTATCTTTTCATCTTCTTTCTTCTCCTCATTTTCATCACCTCGATAGTATCATCATTATCATCATCATTCGCTGCATCTTCCTCGTGATCACCAGGATCATCATAGTTTTTCCAGAACCAATGTCTTCAAAATCACCGTCATTGTTATCCTACTCGCAAGATCCACATGATTGAGTGTCACCATAGTTTTTCTCGTGACCATCGTAATCTTCCTCAGAAGTAAAAGGAAGCCCGGTTTTCCATTTGTTGTCGTCAGACATGGTGGGAGGAGGGTTGGTGATGGTGTTTAGAAGATGGTGTGATTGATGAGCTTACAAGCAAATTTGATTTTGGGTGTGTAAAAATGTATAAAGGATTCATCATTTTATAGACAAAAATTACCTTCACGACATAATGGTTGGAATAGTATAACATGCACTTTCAAGGCATGCAAAAGTTGTGAATTTGACCCAAAAAAATAAAAAAGGGAGAGGAGGTGTGAATTTGACACCCCCACTAAAAAAAAATAAAAAATACTATGTATTAAATGGAGTAGTAATATTAATAGACTACCCCTTATTCTCTTTTACTTATAATTTACTTTTTAATTGAATTTTCATTGTTATTTGTCATTTTTGACATATCAACAATAAATAATCTTTTTTTCTTTTTCATATTTTACTTTTAATATTAATTATTTATTCTCCAAACTTTTCGAAACACAAATTTAAACATCAACTAATACGATAGCAAACGAAGGGAGTAATGAAGAAGAAGTGGCGAGGGTACAATTAGTTGTAATAATGTGTGAAAAAATAAATAAAGAAAATACTCTATCCATTTTAAAAGAATGACTTTTTTTTTTAGTTTATTTCGAAAGAGGGTACGAGTAGTTGTAAAAGGTGTGATGTTGACCACAAAAATAAAGAAAGAAAATACTCTATTCGTTTAAAAAAAATGATTTATTTTTCTTTTTAATCCGTTTCAAAATGAATAATTCATTTCTTTTTTTTTCTTTTTACAATAAGTTAATTTTAATATTTCATGTGACATGTTTAATATCATAAGATTAAAGAAAATTTTGATGTATTTAACGTAACTTTAACATAATATATCCAAAAGAATGTGATATATCTGTATAGACTGAATAAGAAATCAATATTAATATATAACAATAAGAAAGAATGTAGAATAGGTGATGTGATGCCTTTCAATGTACTCTAAAATTTTTTTAAGACACCATAATAAATATTAATTAATAAAATCATTATGATAAAGTAGCCAAGTAATAATTATTTCTTTAATGAGCGTGAATATGAGAACTAAAAACAATCGGAGGGAGTAATAAAGAAGAAATGGAGAGGGTATAAGTAGTTATAAAAGGTGTGATGTTGAACAAAAAAATAAATAAAGAAAATACTTAATCAGTTTTTAAAAAATGATTTATATTTTTTTTTAATCCGTTTTAAAATGAATAATTTCATTTCATCTTTTTATAATAACTAGTTTAGCCGCACGTGCCTCGCACGTGTAACTTTTAATTATTTAAAATCAGACGATTTCATCTATTACCAAGGTTTTTAATAAAGTGCAACAACAACAACAACAACAACAACATACCCAGTGTATTCCCACAAAGTAGGGTTGGAGAGGGTAAAATGTACGCAGTTTATACCGCTACCTCCGAAGAAGTAAAGAGGCTGTTTCCGATAGACCTCCGGCTCAAGATAAAGAACAGTAAACAATGGGATGGATGACATAAAAGAATACCAGGAATAAAAAATAATAAAATAGACACCAAAGAAATACGAAAATACGAGACATAAGGGTGACACGAAAAAAAAAAATAGATACTAAGCCATGACATATGACACCTACCTAGTAGAATCCTACACTAACATAACAAGGACACCTATGTACATAGACCTAGGATTACTAACCCGACTACAAAGAAAACTCTCCTGACTGCATGCTATAACCCACACACTCACATTAACCTTCTACCCTTATCCGTGACCTCTACAGCTTCCTATTTAGGGCCATGTCCTCCGTCAGTTGAAGCTACTCCATGTCATGTCTAATCACCTCCCTCTAGTATTTCTTCAGCCTACCTCTACTCTTCCTGAAGCCATCCAAAACAAGCCTCTCACACCTCCGAACAGGGGCATCCGTGCCCCTCCTCATCACATGCCCAAACTATCTTAATCTTCCTTCCCGCATCTTGTCCTACACTGAGGCCACTCCCACTTTCTCCCGGATAATCTCATTCCTAACTCTGTCTCCTCTAGTAAGCCCACACATCCAACACAATATTCTCATTTTCGCTACCTTCAATTTTTGAATGTGGGAGTGTTTGACTAGCCAACACTCCACTCCATACAACATGGCCGGACAGACTGCCACTCTATAGAATTTATGTTTAAGCTTAAGGGGCACCTTCTTATCACACAACACTCTCGAGGCGAGCCTCCACTTCACCTAACCTGCTCCAATATGATTAGAGACATCCTCATCAATCTCACCATTTCCCTGAATCGTAGACCCAAGATATTTGAAGTTGTCTGTCTTAATGATATCCTGTGAGTCCAACCTTACCTCCCCTTCGTGCTCCTATCTCAAGTCACTAAACTTGCATTTCAAATACTCTGTTTTGGACCTACTCAACCTAAACCTCTTAGACTCGAGGGTTTGCCTCCAAACCTCCAGCTTGCCATTCACACCCCTTCGCGACTCATCAATCAACACTACATCATTCTTAAATAACATACACCAAGGCACCTCGCCTTGAATGCTCCATCTCAACACGTCCATCACTAAATAAAAAAGGAATGGGCTCAGAGTCGATCTCTGATGCAACTCAGTCTTGACAAAAAATACTCTAACCAAAAATACTCTAAGTCTCCTCCCGCCGTCTTCACCCGGGTCTTTCCTCCATCATACATGTCCTTAATAGCCTTAATGTACGCCATCGAAACCTCTCTCACCTCCAAATATCTCCAAAGAACCTCTCTCGGGATTTTATCATAAGCCTTTTCCAGGTCAATGAACACCATGTGTAAATCCCTCTTCCTTTGTCTATACTGCTCCACTAATCTCCTCACCAGATGGATTGCCTCTATCGTCGAGCGACCATACATAAATCCAAACTGGTTCTCCGAAATGGACACGACCCTCCTCAACCTTCCCTTGACCACACTTTCCCAAATCTTCATAGTGTGACTCAACAACTTAATACCCCTATAGTTATTGAAGCTCTGAATATCACCCTTGTTTTTATATAGCGGGATCATCGTACTCTATCTCCAGGCCTTAGGCATTCTCGCAGTCTTGAAAATGACGTTAAATAAATCAATCAGCCACCTTAAACTAGCCTCCCTAGCATACTTCCAAAAATCCATCAAAATCTCGTCAGGCCCCATTGCCCTACCCCTCCGCATCCTAAGAATAGCCTCTCTGACCTCCTCCACCTTAAAACGCCTACAGTAACTGAAATCACGTCTCTCCTAACTCAAAACCGTTGTCCCGATCCTTGTTCAAAAGTCTGTAAAAGTACTCTTGCCATCTTTTCTTAATGTGAACATCCTCCACCAAAATAGTACCATCTTCTCCCTTAATGCACTTCACCTGATCGAGGTTACGACTCTTCCGCTCCCTAGCCTTAGCAAGCCTATACAACCTATTTTCCCCTTCTTTCTCCTCTAATCCCGCACACAGGATCTCGAACGCTGCCGACTTAGCAGCCGTAACGGCTAATTTAGTCTCATTCCTAGATACTTTGTAAGCCTCTCTATTCATCCATTTTTCCTCCTCATCTTTACTCTCAATCAACTTAACATGCGCCTCTTTATTAATCTCCACTCTCTTCTTCACTTCTTCATTCCACCACCAGTCTCCCTTATGGCAACCTGTTTGACCCCTCGAAACCCCAACACCTCTCTAGCAGTCTCCGTGATGCCTTTGGCATCCCTGTCCCACATAGAATCCACGTCCCCCTGCTCTCTCACACCTCTATTCCCACCACCTTATCCCTTATCTATAGTGCATTCACTGACATCAAGCCTCCCCACTTAATTCTTGGTCGACCATCTTCGACCTCTCTCTTTTTGCACTTCTTGATAGATAAGTCCATAACTAGAAGCCTGTGCCGGGTCGAAAGATGCTCACTCGTAATGACTTTACAATTCTTACAGAGTTCCTTATCCCCCTTCTTAAGCAATAGAAAGTCAATTTGGGTCCCGGTTATCGCGCTTTGGAAGGTAATCAGGTGATCCTCCTTCTTCAGATAACTCGAATTCACTACCACCATCCCAAAGGCCCTCGCAAAATCCAAAAGAGCCGCTCCCTCATCATTTCTGTCATCAAAATCAAAATCTCCATGCACATCGTCATAGCCACCCGGTAAGACCTCAATGTGGCCATTGAAATCCCCTACTATGACAATCTTCTCCGAGTTAGGCACGCTTCTTACCACCTCGTCCAAATCTTCCAAAATCTTGCTTTCGCCTCCTCATCCAAGCCCACCTGCGATGCATACACACTACAAATATGCTACGAAAAACCCCCAATGACCAACTTAATCTTCATCAGCCTATCACTGACCCTCTTAACCTCCACCACTTGCTCTGTAAGCTCCTCATCCACTAAAATGGCCACTGCATTACGACGCCTCTCACTCCCTGAGTATCACATCTTGTACCCATCCACATCCCTAGCTTTAGAACCTACCCACATAGTCTCTTGAACACACGCAATGTTTTTAATAAAGTGCAAAAAGTTCAAAACATATATTTTATTGTAAGCACATATATATTTTACTACCAAAAGTTTTAAGTAGTTAATGGATTTAATTTATTGTAGATGTGGATGTAGATTTATACACTGTTTAAATCTTCTTAACTTAGTTGATATAGAATTCTTAAACTAATGAAAAATATTAGTTGCCATTAATTTTGATGACTTTTAATAAGGAGAGGTTTTACCATAAATATATTTAGTTAATTTTTAATTCTTAAATATTAGAAAACAAATAGTGAAAAGACGATTTTGTCTAAAACAAAGACTTTTAATGAAGGGCAAAAGTTCAAACGACATTTCTAAAACCCTTCACACTTTTAATATATTATTATTATTATTATATTATTATATCATTATTATTATTACTATTATTATTATTATTATTAATATTATTATTATAGATATAGGTTATAAATTTATGAAACTGCTCTTTCTACATATGGTAAAAAGTGAGAAAAAATTGTATAAAATTAAAACGATATCAAAATATTATGATTTCTTGCCTGACTCAAATAAGGAAGCAATTATAACATACAATTTTAGCTGATTTCAAACTATTAATTTATAATAAAAATAGTAAATCTTTGTAACCTTTTAAAAAGAATGCAGAAAACTCTCAAAACACTCATCACATATTTTCATACCTCAATGTAGTAACAAATTCATACCTTTGTTGAAAGCCACAATTTCTCATAGTCATCCCATGGACCGTGACTTTACATTAAAAAAAATTTGGGTATTTCTTAGATTCATTTTTCTCTTCGAAATCATCTGATCCAAAACTGAAACATGGTATTTAGATGCAACAACCATTGTAATAGGGACTCCTCTTATTATAACCAAAGAAAATTCAATTCATCTAAAACTTGTCCAAACACCAAAAGCAAAAATTTCCATACAGAACATTTTTTTTCCTGACAATTTAAAGTTTCAAAATTTCCAAACGAAACATATAAAAATCACACCCAAAAGTATCAGATTAAGAAAAACTTGCAATTGAAATCTGTTGCACTACTTATTATAGACATAAACCACACAGCTTACTGCTAAAAATTTCAAGTGAAGTTTGCTCCTATGTCCTCCAAGCTGACAACGGGGTCAGTCGGAAGTCGCATAAAGCACGGTGGAAGCACCAAACTGGACTTCTCGCACAGATCAATCAACAATGGCAATATGAGCCCGTCCTTAATGTTCCTCCAAAACACGAACACTACCTCTCTCCACTTATGCAGATTATATAGTTTGTTCCTTCATATTTGGAGTAGGTGATCGGGTATTCCTATATGTATCATCAATTCAGGGTGTGATGAGGTTAGATAGGTAGGGAAAGCTCAGCCCCAAATATATTATACCTTTTGAGATTCTTTGAACAACTGGTGAGGTAGCTTATGAGTTAGCCTTACACCCAGATTTTGCTACCGTCCATCGAATTGCCATGTTTCCATATTGCTGCGGTAAATTCCTGATCCATCTCATGAGTATTTATAGAACTCAGTCCAGTTGGATTAGCAATTGACTTTCGTGGTGGAGCCTGTGCTAATTTTTACTAGGGATGTTAGGAGGTTGTGCACTAGAGAGATTCTAGTAGTTAAGGTTCATTGGCGGCACTGCCTAGTAGAAAATTCTACTTGGGAGATCAAGAGCAAGATGCGAACTGAGTGTCTTCAATTGTTCAAGGCTTTAGATACATCCTAATACTTTACTTTAGCAGATGAAAGTTCTTTTAGTAGTTCATATTATAATGACCCTTTAGGTCATTTTCTGTATTTTTGCTTATTTTTCCTATTTAGTTCTTTCCCATAGCTTCTCCAGGTCATTTATGACTTGCTGGAACTGACAGTTCGGTTATCGGACAGTGTGCTTAGTTTATAAAGTCGATTTTCTATTTTGAAGTCTTTGCTAGTTCAAATTGGCTAAGAAAAAAAACTTCTGTGAAACAACTTTGTATGCCAATTCTGATTGTTCCAACAGGTTCATAATATCAATTTTAGGCCAGTTGGACTCTTGGTTTTGTGTTCTGAGATACTCGGGCTCATTTTGAGATATTGGTCAAAATTTAAGAAAGTGGTAAGTTGGGAGTGAAACCCAATTTTACCCAAGATGACCTCGGATGGAAACTTTGACTTGGCCAATAAGTCTAAAACTTCAAATTTGATAGGATAGCATTATCCGTTTGAATATACGGGATTTCGAATTAATCACGAGGGGTTGACAGAGATTTGGAAATTTCTATGTCTTAGCTGGTGTTGGTGCATTCGTATTTGCAAGCCACCAATTACTTTAGCAATTATCTGACTAGCAACAAGTGTCATAAAAATGGCGATTTTGTCGCAAAAGCGACATCCTTAGCAGCGAAACAAGAGTTGTGCATGTAATGTCGAGCATTGTATAAGCAGTAGGGTAACTAGTGGGTGAGTATCACGTATGCAATTGATATATCATGAATACGATTCCCGAGTGCTTGGGAAGGGTATAAATTGTAACACCCCGTAAATTTTTTTCGTACACTTATCGCAATTATATGGAGTCCTAAAGGCTTGCGTATGGGTTAAATTAAGTTTATGGTGTTCGGAAGTATCCCGTCAATAGTTGTATGTGTAGGTATTGGAATAAGGTTTCCAACGATATAAAGTTTGCCCAAAACAGAGGAGTATTTCATATAAGCGAGCACATTCGAAATTTCAAAACGGTGGCCGGGAAGCCTGTGAACAGTAAATCTGCAGGAAAATTACTGCAGCTAGGCAATTATTTTTTTGGATCAACTTTAGACGATCATAACTCCTTGTACAAAAAGAACTGTGTGAGCTGCTATATATCGACGAAAAGATCCGAGAGTCTTCTTTCCGATGAAATTGGTTTCATCAAAATCCAATGTCTGAGTAAGGAGCTATACCCGTTTTACTACAGCCTATCAAAAAAAAAAGATAGAATTGTGGGACAGATTTTTGGGTCAACTTTAAACGACCATAACTCCTTGTACAGGAAGAACTGGGTGGTATACTTTATATGAAAATGAAATCTCTTTGAATTATCTTTCCAATGCAATTGGTTTCATCCAAATCCGATACCGGAGCAAAGAGTTATGATCGATTTACTTCAGCCTGTCAAAACTGTCCACTGGGGACAGATTCGGATTTATTTAAATTTTTAGGGCAAAATGGTCATTTTCTATTACCTCTTGGACGAAAATGGGTCTTTATAAACCTAAACTTAGGCTCATATATATCATATATCATCCAATTATTAGGAGAAGGTGAAACCCTAGCCTAATTTCAACTTCAAATATTTTGTGATTCAACCGTAGAGAATTCGAATTGGTTCCGTAGTTGTGTTCACCATCTCGAAAGCTTCGAAAAGCACCCCATGGTTATGTAAGGAGGATTCTAAATGCAAGAGTTCATTGTTAAGGTATGAGTATTGTTTATTCTTGATTCTTATCCATGAATAAGTATTGATAAAGGATTATGAGTATTGTCTTGATGTTGGAAGATAACCAGAAACATAGTTATGAATTATTTTGTATAAATTGTTAGTAGTAAATTATGGAAGTTGTTGTATTGGATTATGGAGGATGAATTGTGGTGATATATCATTATATTAGTGGTTATGTATGCCTAGTGATCATGTTGGTATTGGATGGTGATTAAGAAGGGAAATAAAGGCTAAGAGTGATGTTGAGGGATATTTCATGAAAATGCATGATATGTGAATGTAATAAGAGTATAAGAGGATGTATGTAGCACTCTTATTGATGAGTTAAAGGATTACTTCCTAGACATTATTTGGTGAAGTTAATACCTAAATGGTAAGGTTTGGTTGCTAATACTAGTTTGCCACAAATGACTTATTGTAGATAAGTGTTCGAAGAGTACGGGAAGTCAAGTTGGACTTGTATTGAAGTGGTTATATCAAGGTATGTAAGACATACTCTATCTAATCTTTGGCATGAATAATGACCCATGGCACTCTCAAGTAAGCTTCCAACATTGTCCTAAGACACATGACACATAATAACATCATATGATCTTCAACACTACCAATTGAACTTGTTTTCACTTTTAAGATGTTCGGCTAGTCAAAAAAATGTCCATATACTATTGTTGACTCCGAAATGGTTTAATGAGGTATCCATGATTCTCTACTTCATTTTCATGATATTGATTACCTATTTACATGTTTTTCCTATTTAGGTATCATGGTTTCAAGTTCCATAAGGTGTGACCACAAAGTAGCCAATCTCAAAGATTAATTGAATTAAGAAATGGAATGTCTGTATTTTAAATTGATGATATGATGTATTGTGTTAGTACCACTGATCAGTTGGCCATTGTATTATAAAGTTTATGTATATATGCTATTCCAGGGGTGGTCCCTGATGTATTGTATTAGTACCACTGATCAGTTGGCCATTGTATGACATACGTTATGTATTGATAAGGATTACGGGAAGTAATGATATGAAAGTAATGTGCAGGTATCCCATCAGCTCTTTTAAGTGTGGTCTACTCATACTGTTTATTCACTGGTATCTGGGTTCTGTTGATCTTTTGTATCTCATCTTGATACTCACTGCCTTACATACTCAGTACATATTTCCGTACTGATGTCCCTCACGGGGGACCCGTATTCATGCCTGCAGGAACAGGTACTTCGGGTCGTACACCTCCGCAGTAAGAGCCAGGACATTCTGTTGTTAGTGGTGAGCTCCAGTTGTTTTGGGGCATCCCAAGTCGTTTCTATATGTATTTTTGGTATTTGTATAAAAGTCTTTTGTGGGCGGGAGTTTGTCCCGACCCTAACTCAGTTGTGTATGTATGTAGAGGCTTTTGTAGACATATTGTACAGCCATAGGAGTGTTTGGTTGATAGACGTGATGGCTCTGACGGCCAATTACTGTTTATATATATATCTATGCGTGTCTGCTGGGCTGATACAGGTACTGTTTTCTTCTATTTACAACGAAGTGCTGCCCAAATTTCTAATTTTCATAAGTAATGTAAATGTGAAAGTATAGGTTATGAACGGGTTCTCCCGGGCCTCCTCGGCTACGGGTGCCAGTCCGCTCCAATGGGATTTGGGGTATGACATAAATACCCCTTTTTAGTCCTTTTTTGACCATTGTCATCCATTTTCACGGTCCTTAAACCTTAAAATTTTGGAAAAGCTTACATAAAATATTTGTGGGTGATTTTGGGACTTGGTAAGGATTAATTACGCGGTTCTCCTTTAATTCTTGGTATGATTTCATAATTCTCATGATTGAGGACCAATAAATCTCAAAATCCACCCATTTTAAGGATAAACATTCCTTGAAAATATGGGGACGTTGAGCTAGTTTTGAAAATGCAATTTTCATAAACAGGTACCATGTGAGATTTTTACGTAATTTTGGACCCAAATTACAATAGTGCAATAAGGGCAATATTGTTTTTGTTTTGATGAATAGATTGCTATTTTGCCAGTATGACACCTTGCAAAAGCTTCTCAGAAGGAGAAATCACTGATTTAGCAAATTCTTTGGTGCCCATGTAAGTTAGGTTTACCTACCTCATAGATTGAACTATCTCATTGTATAATTATATATGATTTTATGCTAGATAAGGGGCGATATTTTGGTGTTGAAAATGTGAATGAGGATATTTGGGTTAATTGGACCCTTAGGATACCTTGGAACCTTAGACAGGGAATAGTTAGTGTTGTTGGTCATGGATTAGGTGAATTGGCCTTCATAGTATATAATTATAATGGAAATTCCGTAATTACTTTAGGTAGGTGAAATTTGTCTAGTTACTCATGTTAGGGTTAAAATTGATCTTAATTGTCTAAGTTAAAGGAATTGCCCTAGTTGTTATTGGTTGAAGTAGAATTTCTTTAGTTAATTATCTTTTGCGGATAACTTACTTTAGGGATAATCATGTCATACTAGACATATAGGAATGAACTTTGATACCTTATCCTAGCTTGGGGTAAAAATACCTAGAAAAATCTTCGATGATTAGAAGTGGGTCTCTCGGGTCCACCTTAGGCCAAGACTAGTGATAATCTTGTAGACTCATCTATGTATGATGTACTCTTATTAATGGTGGTTTGAATATTTTGGAGGTTGAATATAATTATCGTGTATGTTAGTTTTTTAATAGGGGATTAATACTAATTTCGAGTAATCCTATTGATATTTTTCATATGTATGACTATTGATATAATTTGTGAGCATGATCTATGTACGCATACTGATTATGGATGAGGCTTCCGAGTATGATTAATAGCACGAGTTGATATGCCTAATGCTATAGATATGGTTATGATTAAGTGTTAATATGGATCATGAGTATGATATGACTAATGTAGATATATAATATGGCTTATGAGTATGATATGGGTTATGTAGGTATATAATATGTCTTATGAGTATAATATGGCATGTGTAGACATATAATATGGCTTATGGGTACGATATCACCCATATAGACATAATGTGGCTTATAGATATTATATATATATTGGTGTGTGTATGTTTGTTTAAATATGTATATATATGTGTGTATGTGTATATATATACAAATATATGACTAATGGATGCTATATGTCTCATAATTATGATTTGGCTAGTAGATAGAATACGTCCTATAGATGTATGTAATGGATTGTGGTTATAAAATACCTCATAGAGATGAGGTGTATATAGATACGATTAATGGCCTATAGCAAAGATAGATGGCCTATGGCCTTATATTCTGGTTATTAGCATGAATCCCAGATATGGTTAGTAACATTTCTTAGGAATGTTAGCATTGATACGGTCTCTGGATATGGTTAATAATATGATTTGTAAACATGATTATGGATGAGATCTGTACATATGATTCCTTATTCGGTTTTTAAGTATGAATAAAGGGATGACCTATAGCTATAATTTATTGGTATAATTTATTGAGTGTAACTTATTGAAATGGCTCACTAACATGGTTCATTGATACTGCTTATAGTTATGAGTTCCGATTAAAGTCCAACAATTATCGATGGCATTAATGATATGAGTTTCGGTTCAAGTCCGACAAAAGTGATGATTATAATGATAATGGTATTGAGTTTTGGTTCGAGTATGGCATTGGGGATTGTTTATAATGTATTACGAGATGGATGAATTCCTTGTTATATCTTGATGGTCGGTAAACTTTAGTTACTTGATTGTTAGTTTCCTTGATTGTATCTTCCAAGCTTATGAGGGAATGCGTTAGGTTATTTATCTTTCCGCACTTATTGTTTTGTTGTGGCAACATTGTATTTGTAATGGTATGATCCTTATGTTGTTATCTCGTACGTATTTTCTTTTTTATGTATGATTTTAATATTATCATTCTGGGTCTATTAACTTATGTATGTACAGCGATGCTGGAGGTTACTTTCATGTTTTCCCTTTTGCATTGACTTAACTTATGTTATCTTGTATCATATCATATTTATATCATGATTTAGCTTAGTCGGCCGATCATGTCTACTGAGTGCCCATGATTTTGGGACTCATACTACACTTCTATACCTTTCGGTGCAGATACAAGTACTAATTTCCATCGCTGATTTGCTGATCGTGTAGAGTTGATTTCGGAGATTGGATGAGCTCTTTGAGTTAGAGTTGCCCCTTTTTCCTTCTAGTTATCTATGTCTAGTTTTTCATTGTCGAGACAGATTATATCTACTATTCTAGAACTTATAATGTGTTATAGTAGCTCTTGTACTGACTCTACTAGGTCGTGAGATGGTTTTCTATGTTACTACTAACTTTTAGATAATTTTATTGTCGTGCTTATTTATGAGTTGTATTGTCTATTTCGCCCTTTTGGGCATTTTCAACCAAGTTAGCCAATTGCAAATAGCTCTAGGATACGGTTCGCTTACCTACTGGTGGGATAAAGTAGGTTCCATCATTATCCGTAATTCAGTTCACAACACTTATACACAAATAATTATACATAAAGAGTTTATATCATATATTATTGTAATAAAAAGTCATAAAGTCGTCTATTCATAGTTCATAACATCATTATGGAGGTTGTGAGGGTTCTTGCATTTTATTACCAAAGATTTATGCTTCATAAAGATCATTAAGAAACACATTCAAAATGTTTATTACAATGGTAACTGGTGGGTTTTGATAAGATATCCAAATTAACATAAAAATTTATTCGATGTCATGAAAATCTTGCAAATTTGATAAACATAGAAGCATGAGGAAAACTTATTGGCCCATCAAAATTCTTAGTTTAAAATAAGTCTAAGAACTCATTCAATAGTTCGAAACATTAATCTAGTGCGGGAACTTCCATAGCGCATTGACTGATATACCATCAATATCCATTATCAAATTATGACAATTGTAATTGGATAGTAAGGAGATAAAAGTACCTACTGATGCAGTAACGTTGAGAAACCATCAATAATTCTTTATTTAGCATTTCATACACCTGATATTGATCTAGAGTAAAGCAAGGTCTCATCTAGTTTGTTGGATGAGAATCTCTGTTGCTTTAATGAAGGCTAAGTTATTACATAGGAGGAGCTACCTTTGGATCATGTTGCAGCATTTGAGGCTAATGAATGTGGGGAGATAATCCATGTGAAACAAACTCCTTCATTTGAATCTAATGGTACATCTGTCAAGGCTAGTGTTAGTAGGATTGTCCAACAACTCCTACACCTGTAGTCAATACATCAGCATGAGCATAAGGACTGGAAGACCCTATGAAATAGTGTGAGACTGTAAAGGTACTCATTTCATCCTTCCTTTCCAATCAAGAGGATAACCTACTATTCTATTGTAGTTAGCCTTGTTATGGCCTTTGAACCCGCATACTTTATAGATCACTTGAGATTTTATGCTACTAGGACTTCCACTATCACCTTAACTAGGGAACCTATTGCTGAACATAGTATTACTATCCCCATTATCCTAATCTTATAAATAACCTAAGTGAAATTGTCCAAGGTTGTCTAACTTTCCTGGTCAACAATCAGTGAGTATACCCTATTGACACTTAGAGTTGGCCTCATTACCATTATTTAGTTTCTATCTTGGAAATAAGACTTGATGAGTCCCATCAAGAATTGATGCAACCTCTAGTATTCAAAATATTGGATGTAACTCTGAGATTCTGGGAAAGAACAACCTGGACATGGCATGAGGGCATCAAATTTATTCCAAAGGTCCCTCAATCTAGAAAAATGATTAGCCATTAAAGCTATTCCTTCGGTGATAGTATAAATCTCTTTATGCAGAAACAAAGATCGAGATATATTTACCTTATTGAATATCTCATACAGATCCCACCAGATCTTGCTAGAATTAGATGCATAAACTACACTTCTTAAAAGACATGGCCTAATAGTATTCATGATCCATGATAGCACTATTGCATTCACTTTCTCCCATTGATCATGAAGTGTTCGCTTAAATTGAGATTTAGAAGGCCTATCATCCGCAAACCTAGCTTACACTTACCTATAAGACCAATTTTCATAGATCGACTTCACAATGCATAGTTCTCAAATCTCGTTAATTAGAGAGAGATGAGAGAACTACTTGAAGTGCCTATAATTGTTGCAATTAAAGTGGGTGACTGTTATCTATTATAGGAGTTACTAAAATAGCAGCTGTACCTATAGTAGAAAAGGTGCTTTCTCTTATTTCATGTCTATTTTATCTACTTTCATTGATCTATCCAACTCCAATCGCCATTATTGACCTTGATTGAGCTTGAAAAACATTGATTTCAATTGTGTCCTTGTTGAATTGACAGTTTTGTTTAGATTGATGTCAAAGGCCCTATTACCATGTTAAAAACCATGAGAGTTCAGAGGAATCTTCATTATATGGACACATATTATACAAGTTAAGAGAGGAACATAATAGAGGAATATGTGCAATTTTCCATTCCCTTTTTGGAAAACATAACTTATCAGTACATGTGCTAACAATGTATCAATATCTATAATATCTTAAATGTGAAGCATTTAGAAAAGTGATTTCAACTTTTTGCTCTTCATTAAAAGTTTATGTCCCAGACAAAATCATTTTTTTACATTTTTTTCTCAAATTATTTTTTAATTATATTTATGATATTGAATCCTAAAATATATGAGATTAGGACTTTAACAAATATATTAAGATTTTTTCTAAAATTAGGAGTCTTAAAATACAAGATAAGTAGTAGTACATTGAATCTTAAAAAAAACAGGTTTACCCTACTTTACAAACTTTATGGGAAACAAAGAGTTAATTTTGGTAAAAAAAAAATATTTTGTTGTGTACATGAAAAAAAAGTTTTAAAATTGTCAGAGCAAAATAAGAAAAATGTTAAATATGCAATCCCACCGGTAGAATGTCTTTGAACTATGAGTAAAGTTCTAATTTAGGACTTTGAAACCATGTATAAATATATTTATTATAATTTTCTTATTTAAACTATGTAGAATGTCAGGTAATTTTATAAATAAATATTTAAATATTAGATAAATAAATATTTCCTTTTTAACGTCAAATACACGTGCAACGCACGTATTCTAAACTAGTATATATATATATATATATATAATAATAATAATAGTAATAATAATAATAATAATAATAATAATAATAATAATAATAATAATAATAAACTAATTGACTCTAATACATTCTATCCCGTTGTATATTAATTGGATAAAGACTAAACTATCTGGACTCGTAGCAACTTGAGTTGATTCAGTCAACTCAACATGTATGCTCTTGACTTATCTTACAAAACGTATCCAACACACTTACCAACACAATCCTTTTTCTACTATGATTGGTACATTCACACAAGGACTTAGTTCTTAACTTCTTATTAGATTTAGATCCGTTAAGCATAATCATTAAGCAATTTGGCTTCCAAATAAATACAATAGAAGGTTAGATTTGTTAACCACTAAAACACTTCAAAAGTTAACCAAGTTAGTTATTTTTTATAAAGAGTGGATCCGGTCCTTTCTCACTTTTAAAATAGATTTGAATTATTCCAAATATATTACGTAATTTAAACATCTACTTTGTAGTACATTATATGGAGATCATTGAATTATAGGTACTTTTAAAATATTATCTTAACTATCAATATATATGTAACTATCCAATCCAGCATTACTAGTAAACATCTCAAGATTGGTGCGGAATACAGATATTAAGGATATTACATTTGTAAACTTATGGGACCATATATGTTAAAATTTTGAAATTTAAAGAAGTTGGATCGGGCTGACATCATCCTGTTATGGCAGGACTTATTCTGCTATATCATCATCACTAGAACGACATGCCAACCATTATAGCAACATGATGCTGACCAGAAACCCACTTAATGGGTTCTTAATTCTTTTCTCTTCTCAAACTAAACCAAAAATATGGGAGGACTCCAAAACCCTAGGGGTTGTCTCCTACGCTTTGGAGCTATGGAGAGGCAAAGTAGGTGTGAATGGGTTACAAACCCATAGATAATTAATGAGTAACACATCCGTAATCTTTGAAGATGGTGGGAAATTAAATTGGTTCATCCTTGGTTTAGATTGTTTACCTCGAAGTATGCTAAGTCTGTGACCCGACCCGATCCCCGGGTTTTGTCGTAATGGGCATCCAAAGTCCAACAAGGACTGGGGACTGCCCCCTTATTACCCAACCCAACCACCTATATCCAGCCTTAGATGGGATGAACTTTGAGCATATAATAAGATAGCATAAATGCTCTCATGAAGACTCTAGGATAGGGTCACAATCATGACCGACCCAACCAAGTCCACCCGATCAAATCAACCGCCCAACCATACCGACCAAACTATAGTCCATAAACCAAGCATAACCAAAGAGAATACTAAAAAATATATAATTAATCCCAAAATGTAATATGATGAAAAAATAAGAAATTATGTCCGATGATGCTAGCCTCACAGCTTATTCCAATGCCAAGGACGACATCAATACCGATCCCGCCCATTCCAACCTCCAGAAATACCACAAAGCCTCTGTCCAAAAGAGTAAATAAATTCAGTTGAGACACGCCCCCAGCTATGGCCAAAACCAATATCCTAAATAAAGTCAAAACATCTAACAATATCCATAACATTAAATAATGCCTTTCAAAAGAATGGAAGCTCACTTTAGTCCAAATGTTATCCCTAAGTCAATCACTATATAGGAGGAGTTGGATGGTCGGTTCTTGCATAGTGTGGGTATACAAATGCCAATAGATGGGTTAGCGAGTGACCTCTAGCATGAATTTAAGGATAAGAATAAAATAATGCCAGTTATAATACCAAGTAAAACCATCCAATACATACAACCATACATATATATATTACCATGTCGGGAAAGGGAATCCAAGTTTAACATGCATTTAAAACCATAACCTAGGTTGTGTAGCTTGGCTGTCCTAAACCACCCACAAGACATACGGGTTTAACTCCCCCTGCTGAAAGGGCTAGTGCGTGTAGTCGCATGTCTAGGAAAGTATCCCATGGGATGACCAGTACATCCCCCAATAGTGTGAGATCATACACACGGTCCACTAAGACCAATCCTCATATTGGCAAATACGAGTTTCCAATTTTGGTCTCCTAGGGACTGCTAAAACACTCGAAAATGTGGCTTTACAAAAAATTTTGGTTGATTGATAGTGATCATGATATGTGTCTTGTGTTGCATCCTTGTAGTGTGTATTTTCTAACTTGTGTAAAGATCTCATTGGTTTATGTTGAAGTGTTAACTTTTATCTATACTTACCTACCAAAGTGGAAGATAATTGAAGCACGTAGACCTTGGACTATTTGGAAAATAACAACTTTTTTGTGTCTACGGAGTGGATAGGGTTGGGATGCTTGAGTCGTACCCTAGGTCATGACTCGTACCCATCATGCCTTTCCCTTTCATATCCAAGACAGTATGCTAGGGTAATATATTTTCCCCCATAAGACAAGGCCATCCCTTAGTTGTAACCATGCTTATGAGTCGTATACTACTTAACCGTATGGAGTGGAAACCTAACCTAGAGTGGACTGTTTTGGTCACAGATGGAGCTTACGAGTTAGGGGTTGAGTATTAACCTTAAGTGACGACTCAAAGAGGACCTCTTATACCTACAATAGTATGGTTGACCTAGGAGGATCCTAGGGTACGAGTTAAGGTACTACTCGGTCCCTAGTTCACAATTTCCAAGAGATCCGTAAGGGGGAGTCGCAGCCTCCTTTTAACCAAGGAACTTTTGTTCATTTTCCATTCCTAAAATCGTAAAACCTCTCACTATACAAGGCAAATTAGCCTCCTAAGTCTTCATTTCATAAGACTTAAACATCCTAAACACTCTTAAGGATCTTGGAAGCAAGATTAGAGGCTAGGGTTTGAAGGTGTTCATCTTGTGGTAAGAAGGAAGAGTCAATTTTGTAGGTTATTCAATTTATTTAAGGCATGTATCTATTCCCCTCTTTAAATTACTCTAAACTCATGTATTTCACACTTGAATTAGAAAGTGTACATGGTGGGTTTGAATCAAATTAAAAGGGTTTTACTATCTAACAATGAATAATGATGATTCTTGTTTATACTTGTGTTGATACACGTTGATAGGATTGCACATGTGGATGCTTTTTGTATATTGTTTAACTTGAGGGTTTTAAGTAACCCTAGTCTTGATGATATCTGTAGACACATAATTTTGTCCCTCCAAAAGATTAATTTTCATATTTTTGCCTTATCCTACCGTGCACCAGTAATCGTGTAATTATTACTCATAAAAGAACAAAATAACAAACTCCCTAACAACTTAACAACCCTATCCAAACCAAATCACCCACCTCACCACCCTATACCCCTACCCTCATATTTTATTCACTTTGAAATCAATTCACAAGACAACAAATAGAGGTAGGGCCCATAGAATTATTCCATCACCTACCATCTAAAAATGAAATGCACTACATTCACTGGAAAGGTGGACATCACTCAAAAAAGAATACAATATATATTTTTTCCACTCATAAGGGCCTCCACCTAGATAGATTCCAAGTAAAAGGGGGCCCACAGAACATAGAGGGGGGGGGGAATGGTTTCTTTTTCCTCTTGATAGTTAACACAATGAAAGGGGGAGCTTTCTTTCTTCTTGACCATGAAACTCACCAAAAACCAGATTCACTGATATAGAGAAATCGTAGAGAGTAGAAAAAATAGAGTGAATTGAAAAGAGAGAGGAGGATAAGAGAGGTTAGAAAACACAAGGAGAGATCGAAAGTAGGGGGTCAAATTGAGAGCCATTTCTCTTGACTTTTCCAGTGAGCCCTTACTGTCAACCTGTCAAAAATACTGACCAGCTACCTCCTACCCCCACTTCTGGCCAAAACCATAAACTCCAGCCACAAACGCCACTATCACCAAAAAATCCAACCCATTTTTTGATTTTTCGTCATCACCTAACCTTGTACGAGGTCTGGTGAGACGAAAACAAAACCCCAATCCACAAATGCTGCATATTACAACCCAAAATTTATTGGAACACGATTGACACAGTAACGGGGCATACGCATTCGAATACGGGTCTTTTGTCACTTCGCAATTTAGGTTCTAGTAGGCGAAAAACAGAGTAAAAAGGGATATATTGAGGTTTCATTTGGGTCGAGGTTCTGCTAGTTTGTGGTTTCCGAATCCGTGAGGCTTTTTCTCCGTCTAACAAAGTGTCAATTTGAGGTCTAATTCTTCAACTCTATCTTTTCCATTTTTATCGTAGCATGTTGTGTTGATGCTGTGATTTGCGTGGTTCGTGTTAATTGATGATATAATCCTGACAGTGTGTTTGATATT
Organism: Capsicum baccatum var. pendulum; assembly: GCA_030864225.1. Classification (NCBI taxonomy): domain Eukaryota; kingdom Viridiplantae; phylum Streptophyta; class Magnoliopsida; order Solanales; family Solanaceae; genus Capsicum; species Capsicum baccatum. The sequence goes on from CM061550.1 coordinate 272,833,052, forward strand.
CTTTAACTGTCATGATTTGATTGGTTGGTGTTACTTTGAAATGGATTAATTATTTAGTTAAGAAATGAATTATGGGAGGGATGAAAATTGATAAGATTGGTGAATTTTGGTTAATTTGATTCATTGGTTGTTTGACTTGATGGCGTTGTTGAAATCAATAGGAGCATATTTTAGGCCGAGAGCTTAATAGGTAAAGTTTAGGTTCGGGTAGTCAAATTTAGTGATATCGTTGAATGTTGAAAGTTGAATGTATGTGTGGTGAATGTTTTTGAGTTTATCGTACTTTGATTAAAATGTATTCATTTAGTTGGGAAATTCCCCGAAGCTCATTGTATTTATTCACCGGGGAATGCCCCGACGTATTATGTTGGCGGAAGATGATCATGATTGTGTCCGAGGCATCGGGTAAAGTACGGAAGCATAGTTAGGACTAGTGTAGGTTAGAATACAATTTATTTTTTGCATTTTTATTTTTGGACTGTATAATGGGACTGAACACTATATTTTGGATTTGTTTTATTTCGTGTGTTTGATTGATTATTTTATGTGTGATTATTTTATGTGTTTTTGTGTGGTTTATACATTTGTAATGTCAAATTAGCCGATATGCTTCACCAAGCAATCGTGGTCGAACCACGGGATCGAGGGATGCCTAACACCTTCCCCTCGGTCAACAAAATTCCTTAACCGGAATCTCTGTTCGCGGATCAGTTTAAAAGAGTCAAAATCATTTTTGAAAAAGGATTTTCAATGGTGACTTGGCACACCGGATTATTCCCAGTGGTGACTCTGAGTTTAAATATAAATAATTCTTTTCGAAACAAAATCTTAATTTTTGTCATTTTAATAATAAAAATCCTTTCAAACTTAAAATCAAATCTTTTTGGAGTACGAAAAAGGGGTGTGACAACTCTGGCGACTTTACTAGGGAATTTTCAGAATTCGAGCTTATTTTGGAGTTGTATTGGCTTAGTTTGGAACTATAGGTGTATAGACATTTTGTTTGTGTTGTTTTGTGTTATTATTTATCATTGTTGAGTACCTACGTGCTCTTTGTTTACAGTTTTTACTTTATGTGTTACCACTTTAAATCTGGCATCATGTGCATAACCTGAGTCTTTCTTTCTGTAACAAGTCTGTAGTACACGTGTGTACACGACCTATAGTTGAGTCACCCTTATTTTAGGAGAGAGAGCCGTTGGTTTGTATGGAGTAGGTGGACAACTAAAGCAATCCACTATCGACCATACGCTCCCTCGAACAGCCTTGTTAGTGGACCTCAACGTAGGTTGGCCTTTAGGTCATGCTTATCTGCATCATATTAAGACCTGGCGGGACCCATGCGGCCCTTTGTAGGAGACTCATCTCTAAAGCATCCCTACGTGCTAAATGTTGCATCTTTGAGGGTAACGTGGTCATTTGACGAACTGATTTGGAGAAAACATGTGTTAGAAGTAAAGGGCGTAGGCAAGAATTGTTGAAAAAAATAGAAGAACAAGTGAGTTGAAAAGAAAAAAAAAAGAGTTTCGTAGTTTTAGAGTTCTTTATGGCTTTTGATTTTTACAATTCAAAAATTCAAAAAGATTTCTTTATTTTCTGCACTCATTTGTTCAAAAACCAAAACATCAAAAAAAATTCTCACTTTGTCTCCTTTAGCATGCATTCATAACTCAGAATTTTCAAAAAAGATTTTTTAGCAGTTTTTCTAAAAGAAAATGCAAAAAATGGTAGAAATTTGTACATTTCATGTAATGAAAATACCAAAAAAAAAAAACATTCTTTCATAATTGTTGGTGTCATTTTTATTTGAAGTGTCAAGTTGAAAACTCCAAAAAAGATTTTATTGACATTTTTCATCGTTAGTCTTTGGTCGTGTCTCTCAAGTTTGGTGTAGTTTGTTAATTAATCCTTAATTGTCCAATCTGGACGAACTACGCACCCCTGATTCTCCTCTATCGGGATTGAGATACGTAGGCAACCTATTGTTGGTTCGGGGATCTTATTTGAAAAATTCAAAAAAAAAAAGATTTTCTTCACTCTTTATTAGAGTAGGTGTTTCATATACATCTTTAAAATAAAACTACAAAAAAATATTTTTCTTTTAATAGGTTCTAGTTTCATTTTCATATGAAATTGAAAATCAAAAATCCAAAAAAAAAATTTTTTTGGTAATCATAGGTTTCATTTTGTATAGGGAGTTTAAACTTGAAAATGCAAAAAAAAAAAAATAAAATAAAAAAATTTCATCAATTATTTTGACAATTTGTTATTTTCTTTTCTTTTTAAAGTTTCAAGAAAAAGAAAAAGAAAGGAAAAAGAATTAATTGGTCATTTTGGCAAGACTTCACGAACTACACACACCTGATTCTCCCCTCTCGGGGGTGAGATACGTAGACGCCCTTCTTGGGTTCGGTGATCTTTTCAAAAAAAAAAAAGAAGAGAGGTTTTGAAAAAATATTGACCTCTAACATATTTGTTGCCTCTTGTTCAGTTAGTTTAAGGTGGTTGGTTTGTGGCTTCTTGTCTGGTCCTCCATATCACACCAAATCCAAGGAAGGTTTAGTTGTGTCCAACAAGGATATAGAGAGTGGCACCATGGATGAAGGAAAGAGTCAGGAAATTGAAAGTTTAAAGGAAGAGAATTTGAGACTGAGACAACAAATGATGAAAATGTACCGAACTTGGGCCAGTAGGCTGCCTCCACCTCTGTTCCCCACTTTTGACCCTGCAAATACCTTGAGTCTTCTACAAAAATCGCAAAGTCAGTTTCCTACTGTTGTTGATGCACCACAACATGCCTCAGAATCCATTCCACGTTAAATGCACCTCAATACTTCCACCACTCTTTCTTTAGCTCCTCAATATAAGTCTACCATATTTACAACACCATATACCATCTGTGCTTTTGTTTCTCAACCTTCTACTAAGACTTCCACTTTGGCTATCAATCCAACGATTGTGCTTCCCCAGTCCACTAGTGAATCCCCGTTCAATACTCTTGATGATCATTGTTATACTCTTGAGCCTACCGTTAAATTAAGTGGACCGTCAAAATTTCTTACTAAGAAGCCTAGAATGCTAGAAGAGCTAGATAAAGTGGCTGGGAAAGTTAAGAGTGTAGAAAATGATATGAAAAATTACCCTGGACTTATGGGCTATGAAGATGTTTCATATAAAAACTGGGGCATGTCTTCAAGTGTTAACCTTCCTCCCAGCTTTGAGACATCAAAATTTGGGGAGCCTAATGGACAGAAGGATTCTGTGAAAAAATTGGGACGACATTGCAATCAACCAAGGAAAACTGAAGGAAAGAAAAAGGAAAATGCACCTATTGTCATGCCAGGGCCAAAACAGAGTTTGAGAGGTCCAACCCACCAATGCTTTCAGCCTCAATATCGAGCTTACATATTAGATACACATAACCACTTGCAACAAGGTTTCTTTCCGCAAAATCCAAGAAATCCCATTCCACTTCCTCAATATCCTTTGAACAATGCACAATTGTATGCTCATCCATCTTCTTATCCACAATGGCATGCACCTATCCCTCAACATCGTCCTCGACCCCCACAAATTTACTAAGAAATCTCTAAATCCAAGTTTCATCCAAGGCCAGAGTTCGCAAAGAGGAGGAAGGAAAAAGATAATTTCACTCCTATTGGGGAATCCTATGCCAGTTTATTCCAGAGATTGGTACAACAGGGCATGATCACTTCTCTCCTTGGGTATACTCCTGACCCACATTCAAGAATTTTTTATCCTAATGTACAATGTGCATATCATTCTGATGTTCAGGGTCACAGTATTAAAGATTTTTATGCTTTGAAAAGAGAAATTGAAAAGATGATTCAAGATAAATCAATTATGGTGCAGAACATTGACAATGAGGAAAACTCTAGTCATACTGATATGCAAATCTGTGGCTAAGATATCAGGCTGAGCAATTGAGAAGTCACCCCTCTCCCTACTAAGAAGTGGTCTGGTAGTTTATTTTGTTTTATTTTCTATTATCTAAATTATTTCAGGGTTGTAGTTCGGGATCTATCTTATTTTTTTCTTTTGTCATTTATGTTCAAACCCTTCTATCTTTTGTTTCAACTAAATGAAGTGTCCCATTTTCCTTTGTGTTTTAAATATATGTTATTTGTTTGTTTGCTTTACATAGTACATTTTATGTTGGCTTTAGTGATATGACATGCTGGCGGAATTCTTCGCTAGATCTTAAAATCTAATTTGAGCATGAACTTTGAATCAGAGGGCTAAAGTTAGAAAAAACATGTGAGAAATAGGTAGCGTGTTAAGACATTTATTGACCATGTTGAAACCTTCTTTCAAAATTAAGGAAACTATTTTGAGAATCACCAGAATAACTGGGTCATCAATTGTAAGGCATGCCTCAATTAGGTCAAACAGTGGATGCGTGATCCTATTTCAAGAGGCACAGAAAGAAAATCAGCTCCACGAAATCATGAGTCATTCAATGTACGAAATGTACAACAAAAGTGGAGTTGTATGCTAGAAAAGCACAGAAGAAGTAGTGAAGCACAAACTCAGTCAAACTTAATGTTGTAAAAGATGTCGCACATGATCTTCATCACCAACTTTCAAATTGCATGTTATGTACTTGCATTTTCTAAGATTGATATGACAAAGGCATTTCATTCTGTTATCCAAACATTGTGCCATCATTTGTTTATCCCATTTGAGCCTTAGTTTTATTTTCTTTCATACACCTCTTTTGGAATCAATATAGAGTCAACAAAGCTCAAAAGAAAAGGTGTCGAGCAAAATAGTAGAGTCAGAAAAGTTTCAAAAAAAAAGTGCGTCGATAAAAATAAAGTCAGAAAAGCCCCAAAGAGAAAAAGAGTCAACAAAAGAAAACAAATCAAAATCAAGCAAAAGAACAAGCTGTCAGAACTACGCATGACCTGATTCTCCACTCTTGAGGGTGAGATACATAGGCTGCCCTACTCTGGGCTCGGTCTAACCAAATAAATAATTTAGTATTGCCCAGTCAAAAGAAACTGGGGCATGAGTTAATCCTCATTGTTTGAGTCGATTCTAAAAGTTGTAAATCTCACCCCACTTCAAGTGTCATTTGGGCCTCATGTCATCCTTTATTTCTATTCCTTTCCAAAAGTCAAGTTACAACCAAAGAAAGACCTTCAGATCAATCTTTGAGGATGTTAAGGCTAAGCATGCAAGGGATATGATGATGCATTTGGGAACTACTTGTCTTCCTCAGCATAAGGAATCAAGAGATAAATAAAAATAAGAGAGTCTTATTAGTGAAAACACTTACGGGTACCATAAGACGATGGTAAGTTGAGAGAGATAAAAATGAGAGAGTCTTATCAGTGAAAACCCTCACGGGCACTGTAAGACGACTGCGAGTTGAGATAAATGAAAATAAAAGAGTCTCATTGTTGAAAAACCCTCACGAACACCGTAAGGAAATGGTGAGCTGAAAAAATGAGAGAAGCTTGTTGGTGAAAACCCTTCAAAGTATCACTATCCGAATGAGGTCTTAAAGGCAATTGACCTAAGGAAACAACTCAGTTTCAAGACCAGTTAACTCAACAACAATTGGTAGAAAGTTTGAATAGAAAGATCAGACAGCTTAATCCAAAATGCATGGCATAATCATTACAGTTGACTGTCATTTCTAGATAAATTTTTTGTTTCTTTATTTCAAATGGGGACATTCAGTGTCTTTTCTTTCTTTTCTTTATTTTTTATTTTTATTTTATTGAGTCAATTATCCAAATAAAATCATTGTCATTTTTTCTCTAGTCTTTGAGTCAAGTCCATGTCAAAACAAGTGAGAAAGGATTTCAAAACTGGCTACTAGCTTATTTAATTACACAAAGCAAGACAAAGCTCGCATATGAAAGAGACATGATTGTGAGACAAAAAAAGGCATGCAGAAGTTTTGTCAACAGATAAGTCTGGGACTCATGGAAATACCAAAGTTCAAAGGATTTATCTGAAGAGCATGGCAAAGCAAAGATACTGTGTTTGTTTCAAAGTCACTCTTAATAATCTGAGGTTAGGTCAATGATGCATCAAGTCAATGATATATGTACTGGTTGGAAGCAAGATTAATGTGATAAGGGCAAGGGCGATCTCCGCGAAAGCTAAAGCCACAAACTAGCCACCATATTTTAAACTCACAAGTTTTCTTTGATGAAACAGGAAATATGTTACCTTCAAAGCAGGGACTTTAGAGCATAAATATCAAGGGTTTCAATGCCTCACTTTTACATGATAATAAAATCATGGTGAAAATTCATCATCCTATATCCCTCAGAGACACACTTTCTTGTCTAGAGATTTCATTGTTCATTTTCTAGGTGATACATTTCTTAAATTGAACCTTCACTCCTAGAAGACATAACTTCTAGTCAAGTTATTCCCTTTGACTCTTAGAAGATGTACCTTTTAGTCGATTCATCCCTCTTGATTCTTATAAGACGTACCTTTTAGTTGAGTCATCCCACTTGATTCCTATAAGACGTAACTTTTAGTCGAGTCATCCCCCGTGATTTCTATAAGGCATACCTTTTAGTCGAGTCATCCCCCTTGATTTCTATAAGACGTACCTTTTAGTCGAGTCATACCCCTTGATTCCTATAAGGCGTACCTTTTAGTCGATTCATTCTCCTTGACCCCTAGAAGACGTACCTTTTAGTTGAGTCATCCCCCTTGACCCCTAGAAGACATACCTTTTAGTCGAGTCATTTCCCTGGATTCTTATAAGACGTACGTTTTAGTCGAGTCATCTCCCTTTGATTCCTATAAGACGTACCTTTTAGTCGAGTCATTCCCCTTGATTCCTAAAAGACATACCTTTTAGTCGAGTCATCCCCCTTGATTCCTATAAGATGTACCTTTTAGGCGAGTCATCTCCCTTTGATTCCTATAAGACGTACCTTTTAGTTGAGTCATTCCTCTTGACCCCTAGAAGACGTACCTTTTAGTTTAGTCATCCCCCTTGATTCCTATAAGGCATACCTTTTAGTCGATTCATTTCCCTGGATTCCTATAAGACGTACCTTTTAGTTGAGTCATCTCCCTTTGATTCCTATAAGACGTACGTTTTAGTCGAGTCATTCCCCTTGACCCCTAGAAGACGTACCTTTTAGTCGAGTCATTTTATTTGATTCCTATAAGACGTACCTTTTAGTCGAGCATTCTCCTTGATTTATAGAAAATGCACTTTCTAGTCAGGTCATTGCACTTAATCCTTATGAGACGCACTTCCTTGTTAGTTTTCATTTATCAGGTGACACACTTTTTAATTTAAACTTCTATCTCTAGAAGATGCACTTTCTAGTCAGAATTCCTTACTTTAATTCTTAGAAGACGCACTTCCTAGACTTGGTCATTCAATTTTACTATCAGGAGATGCATTTCTTGGCTAGAGTCTTGATTTATTATTGCAACATGCAAGTAGGTATGATTTGACTTTCTCAAAAGTCTTCTAATGGTAAAGTGGGGCAAAAAAATTTAATATCGGTTTTGGAGGTTTACTTTTTTGGCAAACGATTTTCTCTTTACAATAATTTTGTTTGGGATAATTTTATTTCTAGTTTTGATGTGATTTCAGGACCCCGCCTGAAGCATAGGGAGAATAAATGGAAAGTCAAGCAGCAAGGTGAAGAAATTGAAAGTCAAGCAACAAGGTGAAGAAGTTGAAAGTCAAGTAACAAAGTGAAGAAAATGATAGTCAACAGATCAAAAATAGCAAGTCAGGAGCCTTCCTGGAAAACAGGGTGATGAAATTGAAAATCAAGCAACAAGTCGAAGAAATTTCAAATCAGGAGCCCGCCTGAAGAATAGGGTGATGAAACTCAATTCAAGAGTCCAACAGAAGCTGCGTAGATAGGATTTTGTAATTTCATTTATGTTTTTAACTTATAATTTTCATTTTTGATGTAGTAACAGAGTTGCGGACCGAAACCTCGATGGAACCTCACTCAACTCTCTAACTCGGTATAGTCCATTTCCTTCCAATCTTTTGAGATACCTGTCAATTGATTCCCCCACAACTTGGGTAGGTAGGTTGTCCTAAGTAAAGATTAGGTTATCCTTCCTCCTTTTATTTCTTCCTTTGAAAAAGTCTGTCTCGTTGTCTACTTCTTTGTATGAAAACACTCTGTGTTTACATTCAAAGGGGGCATGATGTAGATACGTAATTTTGTACCTCCAAAAGATTAATTTTCATATTTTTGCCTTATCCTACCGTGCACCAATAATCATGTAATTATTACTCATAAAATAACAAAATAACAAACTCCCTAACAACTTAACAACCCTATCCTAACCAACTCACCTACCTTACCACCCCATACCCCTACCCTCATATTTTATTCACTTTGAAACCAATTCACAAGACAACAAATAGAGGTGGGTCCCATAGAATTATTCCATCACCTACCATCTAAAAATGGAATGCACTACATTCACTGGAAAGGTGGACATCACTCAAAAAAGAATACAATATACTTTTTTTCCACTCACAAGGGCCCCCACCAAAAAAAATTCCAAGTAAAGGGGGCCCACATAACATAAAGGGGGGAAATGGTTTCTTTTTCCTCTTGACAGTTAACACAATGAAAGGTGGAGCTTCCTTTCTTCTTGACCACGAAACTCACTAAAAACCAGATTCCCTAATATAGAAAAATTGTAGAGAGTAGAAAAACCAGAGTGAATTGAAGAGAGAGAGAGGAGGATAAGAGAGGTTAGAAAGCACAAGGAGAGATCGGAAGTAGGGGGTTGAATGGAGAGCCATTTCTCTTGACTTTTCTGGTGATCCCTTACTGGAAACCTATTGAAAACACCGACCAGCTACCTCCTACCTCCACTTCTGGCCAAAACCATAAACTTTAGTCTCAAACGCCACTATCACCAAAATATCCAACCCATTTTTCAGTTTTCCGTCATCGCCTTACCTTGTCTGAGGTCCGGTGAGATGAAAACAACACCCCAGTCCATAATGTTGTAGATAATAACCCAAAATTCACTAGAACACGATTGACACAGTAACAGGGCATACACATTCAAATATGGGTCTTTTGTCACTTTGCAATTTAGGTTCGAGTAGGCAAATTTGTGGTTTCCGAATCTGTGAGGCTTTTTCTCCATTTAACAAAGCATCAATTTGAGGTCTAATTCTTCAACTCTATCTTTTTCATTTTTATCGTAGCATAATGTGTTGATGTTGTGATTTGCGTGGTTCGTGTTAATTGATGATATAATTTTGATAGTGTGTTTGACATTCTTTAATTGTCACGATTTAATTGGTAGGTGTTACTTTGAAATGGATTAATTATTTGGTTAAGAAATGAATTGTGGGAGGGATGAATATTGATAAGATTGGTGAATTTTGGTTAATTTGATTTATTGGTTGTTTGACTTGATGACGTTGTTGAAATCGACAGGAGCATATTTTAGGCCGAGAGCCTAATAGGTAAAGTTTAGGTTCGGGTAGGTAAATTTAGTAATATCGTTGAATGTTGAAAGTTGAATGTATGTGTGGTGAATGTTTTTGAGTTTATCGTACGTTGATTAAAATGTATTTATTTATTTGGGGAATGCCTCGAGGCTCATTGTATTTATCCATTGGTGATGCCCCGACGTATTATGTTGGAGGAAGATGATCGTGATCATGGCCCGAGGCATCGAATAAAGTACGGAAACGTAGTTAGGACTAGTGTAGGTTAGAATAGGATTTATTTCTTGCATTTTTATTTTTGGACTGTATAATGGGACTGAACACTATATTTTTGATTTGTTTCATTTCATGTGTTTGATTGATTATTTTATGTTTTTTTTGTATGGTTTATACATTTGTAATGTCAAATTAGCCGATATGCTTCACCAAGTGACCGTGGTTGAAACACGGGATCGAGGGGTGCTTAACATCTTTTCCTCGATCAACAGAATTCCTTAACCGGAATCTCTGTTCGCGGATCAGTTTAAAAGTGTCAAAATCATTTTCGAAGAAGGATTTTCAATGGTGACTTGGCACACCGGATTATGCCAAGTGGTGACTTTGAGTTTAAATGTAAATAATCCTTTTCGCAACAAAATCTTTATTTTTGTCACTTTAATAATAAAAACTATTTCGAACTTAAAATCAAATCTTTTTGGAGTACGAAAAAGGAGTGTGATAATATCTACCATGAAAATGACCTCTATATAAGTATGCACAATAGGTGTTTGTGAAAATGCCTAAGTGAATTGGCTAGTCAATTATTGATAATGTGTTGAACTAGGAAAATGGACTAATGAGTATGAATGTTTTATAAATATTATGATAATATTATGGTGAGTCATGTAAGGTGTGATGATAACCTTATTGTGCTAAATGACCAATAGGCAGTTGAAGTCCCTTAATATGAAGATGAACTTAAAAGTGTATTGAACTAAAGTGTGGTATGAGAATGCTATTTAAATGTGAATGTCTTGTGAGGGTATTGAGGACCATAAATAGGAATGGTGTGACAAATTGAATATAGGAATTGGCCTATTGAGATGGTTGAGAAATGAAGGCTCCCATAAAGACCATGAGGTCTTGTATAGTATTGAATTGGCTAAATGGCTAAAGTCCCTAAATATGGTACTGGGTGTATGTTGATGTATTGTCAAGATGGTGAAGTCCCAATTTTCAACTAATGATGGTTGTGATAACTTGAGGTCAAAGTCCATTTCCTTATATGATGGCTTGAGGTCAAAATCCCTCACCCTATAATATGTCTTGGAGTTAAAATTCCTCACTCAATGAGAATGGAAGGTAAAGTCCATTGCTTAAGAAGAGCTCCTGAGGTCAAAGTACCTTGCCTTATGAAGAGGCTTGTGGTAAAGTCCACATATGGCAAGCATGTAGAGTCCCTTGTCTAACACACGAGCATGAGGTTGGAGTCCCTCGCCTAGATGAATGTGTGTTTGGTTAAAGTCCCTTGCTTTAATGATAGTGTGTGTATGGATAAAGTCCCTTGTTTGAATAATGGTGTGTATAGCTAAATTCCTTAGCATAATGAATGTGTGTACATGGGTGAAGTCCCTAGTCTAATTACAATATGAATGTGGCTAAAGTCCTCGGTGTATTAAGTATGGTGAATTGATAAGCGTAGGAGGTGGTAGTCATCCACTTTACATCTAAGGAATTAATGTTTTAGAATGTTGATGAACCTTTATATCCTGGTTGATATATGGTATATGTATATGTATGGATAAGTATATGAATGTTATAAAATATGATATATGATTTGTTGTTGATTGATGATGATATCTTATAATTTATCCTTGATTTACATGCTACCATTCTAACCGCTAACTGTCTTCGGATGCTACATCCCCATATGACATAGGTTCTAGAGCATCTTCTTCTTTTCCACCGTAGTGATTAGACAATTAAGAGGTTCGTGGATTGATTTAAAGGGGGGTGGGCTTACTTATATACGAAAGACCTTCATATCTTAGTCCTTATCTCTAGACTTAGTCTCTTTAAGACTTGGTTTAGCTATAGTCGGAGGCTTGTCCCGACATATACATTTATTGACTTTGGTGATGTATAGAGATATTGTGAACAACTGTGAACAACTTTGAATTTGGCATAGTTATTATAATGTATCTAATGCTGACTTATAATATTATTCCATGATCTTAACTTGTGAATTAGAGTCCCTTCGACTCCTATGATATGATGAGGTGTTTAGATCTTACTATGGGGCGACCTCCGGTATATGTGTACTTGAGGTGACATACAACAGACCCAAAGTTTGGGTTGTGGAAAGTTTTTATCAGAGCCTAGGTTCATAGTCAGTTGGGGGTTTACAATACCGTATCAAGTAGAGTTTATTTTATGGGTGTGAAGCATTCCACAATTAAAAAAAAATCTATGAGGTATTTTAGGAAAATTTCCCTTTTTGTAATTCAATCTCAAGCTATTAAGTCTAAGGTCTTGGATTTCCTCTAATTCTATTTGCTATCTTTTTTATCAAGCATCAAAGGAGATCTGTGACTCAGGAAGACACTACTGAGGGTCCTATGGACAAAGCTTATCCAACTTCTATTGTTCATACCCGGGCTAGGGTTGCAGTATTTGGATATCCTCGTGGGGTTCCACCCACCAACCCAGCTCATGAGAGTTGCGTCCCTCCCTAGTTACCTCAAAGAGATGCTACTAATACAAAGTTTTGTCACTCTATCAACCTCTTGACTTAATTGGTAGCCTCTTATACGAAGCGTGGTTCCCCAGCTATTGTTTCTTTTGAAGCCACTAGAATTAGCTAATTTATGAGGTTGATCCCACCAATGTTCTTCAGTACGAAGGTTGAGGAAGACTCTCAAGGCTTCGTTGATGAAATAGAGAAGATCTTTTGAATCATGCAGGCTTTTGAAATTGAGGGTGTTGAGTTTGTTTCCTAATAATTGAAAGATGTAGCGTACTAGTGGTAAAAAGGCTGGGAGTTGTCTAGAGGTATTGATGCTAGTCCGTCTTCTTGGGTGGATTTATTCGAGGCTTTCCTTTACCGCTTCTTTACTCAAGAGTTAAGGGAAACAAAGGTGGAAGATTTCGTGAACTTTAAGAAAGGGAGGATGTCCGTTCAAGTGTATGCCTTGAAATTCCACCAATTGTCAAGGTATGCTCCCGACATGGTTTCTAGCTTAAGGGCTAAAATGCACAAGTTTGTCTCGGGATTTTCCTATGAGTTAGTTCTTAAAAGAAAAATGGCCTTGTTGATTGAGGACATGGATATCTATAGATTGATTGTGTAGATGCAATAAGTAGAAAGTGAGAACAAAAAGCAAGTTAAGCTTAGTGAGAAGCAAGGAAGGAAGTTTATGCCTTCAGAGGGTAGTGGTGGAAATAGTGGCAATTGGCCACGAAAGAAGTGAGGGTGTTTGGGTTCATTCTCCTCGACTAGTGTTCACTCTCCTTACCCAAAGTTCTCGGGCGATCATTTATCCTTGTTCAGTGGTGGTGCACAAGGTGCCCAATTTCAGTCTAGTGGTGCTCAGTCGGCTCCACCCTACCCTCTTTCAATATTCTTTGGTCAGAGTAATCATGGTGAGTGTGAGAAAAAGAGAGGCAGATATTTTTATTGTGTCCAGCTTGGGCACATGAATCGTGAGTGCCCCATTCTATTAGCTTCTTGGGACAAAAGGGCCTCTGTTGATACTCCGTCTACTCCCTTACCAAAGAGTGCTATGTCTGTTGCTGCTTCTATTTTTGGCACCGGCACAGGCCAAAACTGCCTATATTCACTTGCTACTCTCTAGGATTCTGAGGTATCTCCCGATGTTGTCATAGGTATGTTGAGAATTTTCTCTCATGATGTGTATTATTTGCTTGATCTAGGGTCTACTTATTGTTATATGACCCTATATGTGGTTGTGCATCTTAATTGTGGTCCCCGAGAGTCTTTTAGTTCCCTTTATCTATTTCTACCACAGTCGGAGACTCTGTGGTTGTTAAGAGAGTCTACGAGGGACGCATGATGTCTGTTGGTGGTAGAGATACTCTTGTTGATTTGATAGAGTTAGAAATGGTTAATTTTGATACTATCTTTGAAATGGATTGGTTAGACTCTTGCTATGCTTCCTTAGATTGTCGGACCCATAGGGTCATATTTCGATTCCCTAATAAGCCGGTCATTATATGGGATGTTGGTTCCTTAGTTCCTAAGCGATGGTTTATTTCCTATCTCTAAGACCGAAGGTTGATTTTGAAGGGGTGTTTGTATCATTTAGTTCGAGTTAAGTATTCTAACTCGGAAGAGCATTCTTTAAAATCCATTTCTGTGGTTAATGAATTTCCCTTGGTGTTTCCCGATGAAGTTTTTGGTGTTCCTCCCAAAAAGGAAATTAATTTTGGGATTTATATTGTTTCGGACACTCGTCCGATCTCTATTCCTTCTTATAGAATGGCTCCAGTAGAGCTAAAGGGACTTAAGGAGCAATTGAAAGACTTCTTAGACATAGGTTATATCCGGCCTAGTGTGTCTCCTTGGGGTACTCCCGTGTTGTTTGTGTGAAATGAGGATTGTTCCCTTTGTATGTCCATTGATTACTGTATGTTGAACAAAGTGACCGTAAAGAACAAATATCCTCTTCCTAGAATCGAGGATTTTTTTAATCAACTTTTTTATGGAATAGACATATGAATATGCGTGGATCATACTTTTCATTCTACTTTGGAAATCGAACAATTCCTTCTTTCATGTATCCTCGATTAATGCAACCTTAGATGCTATGTTTCAATTCTCGATTCTAGTAATTAAGCAAAAGGTTATGCCTAGAGGTTCTATATTGTGGGTCAATCCTACTCTGCTAGCACTAATAGACAGCATAGGGGAAGAAGCGCTTGTTGAACGGAACTCAGACTCAGACTAGAGATATCAAATGACCTAGGGGACTAGACCTCTAGATGTAGCACTGGATATAAGAAAAAATCCTTCTCCCATCGGTAGTTGGAAGTAGTACTGAAACCACGCCCTATTTAGATTTCTATCCGATACTAAAAAAGTATATAGCTGGTTTGTTTGTTTGTCAACTCTAGTTCAAATATCTATAGAATAGATTAGATTGGTACTGGGATTTTGCTATGTTTTTGGTATATATAGATATTGAATTCAACTTAATTTATTGATCATTATATATAATTCAATTAAGATATTGTATGAAAATATGATTTTTTCGATACAAGGCTAGATTAGTAGCTAAAGGATTCCCTCAAGAATATTGAGTTGAACCTACTTTATGTGCTCTATATCAAAGTCAAAGAGGGTATGGACATCTTTCTTATGGGTTTCTTTCAACACCTTACAATTTGTTCTCATCAGGAACCTCTGGTGTTGGATGTAGATTTGGAACTTTAGGATGGACTTCACCATTTTTTTTATTTTAAAGGGAAAGAGAAAGCCTCGGACGTCAACTTCGGCTTTATAGCTATGAATTCATTTTTCTTCTTTCTAGCTATGAAGTCGTTTTTCAGCTTTCTAGCTATGAAGTCATTTTCTGGCGGAAGAAGAGCTTTCTTAAACTCCCAAAACATAGGAGTACGGTCATAGAATGAGTCCCGAACCCGAACCGGTGTCAACAAACAATTTGAAATACCTCGACATTTTTAGAATAGGTCCGAGTCAAATAGAAATGATTCGAAGCACTTATTTTTACACTATTTAGGAAACCCAAGGACTCAATCGTATGGATATGGGGCAATTACCATGTTATTAACCGATCAAAACTTTAATACAACCTTTTCTAATCTAGAATTGGGTCAATCACGTTTATTAGAAGTCGACAATAGATTGGTTCTACCAGCAAAGAGCCATATACATTTTATTGTAACATCTGTTGATGTACCTCATAGTTGGACGGAAATGAAGCCGATTTTTGTGGCTTTCCCATGGGAAGAAATTTTGACGTGGACAGAAGCCCTTGAGGGTTGGGAGCTTCCTACTTATTTTCGATTGTCAATACACTTCACATGTTTCTAGCGATTCACATGGCATCATCGAATGATGCAAGTCCTGGATAAGAATCTATAACGCACTTGAAAGCCCTTGTTGACGATTCTTTACTCCGACACCAATCAAGAAAATAAAGTAATAGTAAAGCAAAGTCATAGTAAAATACAACAACTTTTCTAAAGTATATTGCAAATTGAATTAATCATTTAAGTATCTTGTATAATACTCTTTCCCTAGACCCCCATTTTCTATTCTACCCTGAGTACTCTATGATGTGCATAATATTATTTTATTGGCTCCTGATCGGTCCATGTGGCGATACCGGAAGGACTTTTATTTTCGCTTAAAGCTTCCAAATAGAAGTTCTCTATTTGGAAAAGCAAGGCACTCTAGGGGGAATGTTTTTATGCGGTGCTAACGATTTAATAACTATCTCTATAGCCCAAATGAGAGGTAGGTAACCACTTCTAGGAGATACATAATTGACTACATTGAGCTTCTGAGCTACGTCGGGAGAAAAATCTTTTCCCTAGTAAGACGTGCATATTTATGGCTATATCATCCTGAAGACGGATGTGATGGGAAGAAGTAGGCATAGCAAAGCTTGCACTGTCTTTTCGCACTTAGGCACACTTTTTGGTATTGTAATAATATTGCTTGCCACTATTCGATCCAGTAAACCAACTCCAACCAATCCACGGGTATCAAAAAGAAAGAGAAAACCTCACCATGAATGAATTTCCCTCTCATGAGGTAGCAGAAGAAGGGATAAGCCCATTGTATAACTCAATAAGCTTGAAAGAAAAGCGCTTGGGTGAAGTTCAAAGAAGAATGGCTGGTTTCGTCCAGTCATTAATAACTTGATTATTTTTAGATAATAGTAGATATAAACCAATTTTTGGGGAATATGAGTCAAAGCAATAACAAGAATATTTCCAGTAGAACATCTTTCACAATCCCTGGAGAGATGGTTCACTAATAAATTGAGGTACAAGAAATTCGACTCATTCACATGATATGCGTGATAAGGAAATTACCAAGAGATGAAGAGTAACCAAACCCAACCAAAAGAAGAAACGAGTGAATCACTTTCCCGAGGGACAAGAGAACATCGTATAAGCCCCTAGATATGCAGACTACTCAGGCATTTTAGAAAAGGGAAGAAAACTTCTTATTCCTAGGGAGGTGGGAAGCTACCGCTTCTAGAATGGAAGCTTCGAGCGGTGCTTGCTACTCCTTAAAGGCTCTGATGTCCATCCAATGCCTTATTCTAAGGATATATGTCTGTGTAAAGGAGTGTTTATCTTTACATAACATAGATGAGATTTTTCTTTAATATCTTAAAAATGGTCCGAAGGTAGTTGAAGTGGTCGTTTAATTAATAGCTATAGTCCATGATTAAAGTATACTACCAGTCGTATAAGTAAGGGTGGAATATCTCATTGTGGAGGGAGCAGAACGTGGCAGGGGTATTGGTGAGTCCAAAAGGCATAACTAGATCAAACGCCCCCGGTCATTTCGGCAGCTTAAACTGAAAATAGGAAAAGATATAAGAATCAAAAGAAGTCTATACCGGCAGATGAAAGAGGAGCTTCTACGTGAATATTTCACACAGTGCTTTATCCTCCAACAGTCAAGTAACTAGCACTGGTTATTCCAGCAAGAGCTCTTACTCTAACAGAACTAGGACCGTCAACTCTAATTATAGTAGCGGGAATGTCTGAACCACCAGATATGGCATTAATAGCTTCTATTGCATCAACGGGTGGAAATGGAGAGCAAGCATGGAGTATAATAGCTTGAACCGCTTAGGCTCTTTGCACCTAACTAAATAGTAGAAGTGCAAAAAAATAAGATGCAAAACTTATAGAGTCATAGCCTTCTAAGACTTTATTCTCCAACTCACTCAATCGATAGGTTCAGGCAATCGACTGGAAATTGACCAAAATGACCTGTTAAGCCTTGAAAGTCAAAGCATGCATCAGATATCATCATGCATAGCTTATTAGTTGTAGCAGCTGCATAGGAAACATAAAGCATATAGTACTTTTCTCCATTCTCATGCATCAAATAGTTGTCTCTCCTCTCTCAAAGAAGGCGAACTTCATGGAAGATCAAGAAAAGCAAGAACGGAAACTCCTAGAACTGCTGGAGTGCCTAACTCGACTGTTACCTCCTTCTATCGTCGCCCGCCTCTGATCAACATTCCAATACTTCAAAGTGCACATCAGATACGCTGCAATCATAAAATTGAGGTAAAAATCCCATTTAATCAGGAAAGGTCTTGTTCATGGTGGTAAGCGAGGGAGGATTTAGAAAAGAGATAATGCCGCTTTATACTAATATAGTCCCGAGTTGGTAATTAGAATTAGAAGCTTCACAACTTTCTCCACTCACCTCCACCAAAACTTTACCTGTCGTAGAATTGTAACCCATCACTTGGATGGTAGCGATCCAACTAATGATTTTAATTCCAGTGGGGACAACTAAGATTATGGTAGTTGCGGTAAAGTAGGCACGGGTCGCATCGGTTGGAACCTTTCAACTACACCTAGGTGGCTGTTTGGTCCTCCAACTCTCAGTTTTATATTGGTTGATCAAGTGGTATTTGGTGGATCCCTATCTACCAAAATTTTCACTTCTGGTTCGGCAAATGAATAATCATTGAGTCCTCCTCTTTCCGAAAAACACATACTCCACCGAACTCTAGTATAGAAGGAATGGAATAGCCATGACTCTCTCTTGTCTTATCTATAGATAAGAATGAATAATTGAACATTTGTTTAGTCAATTTTCATTATTATGAATTTCTGAATAATGAAAATTCACTTCTTGAATCACCCACCAAATATTCCTATTTTCCATTATACCAACACTATAAGGCGCGCACAAACCCATAAAAGGTCCCCCTTATCATTTAAAGCCATCAGGCTTTCCAGATTCTTTTTATTTAGAAAATATTATTAGGATTTCAAAAACTTCCAGCTGGTCGCCTTATTTCTTCGCTAAAGGTGTGATCCCCCGTTCCATCAATGCTACTTTTCTTTCTTTTATTCCTAATATTTTGATCTAGGACTACCTGCATTTTGATACCATCAGGAACAGGAAAAACAAATTTCAAGGAATCCAAAAAGGTGAAAAATTGGGTCTATGTTTTTCCATAATCTAATCCACAACAAATCGAATGAAACCTGGCAAAAAAGAAGTGAACACTTTACTGAGGAACGACGTAGCTCACCTAAAAGGAGAGGAACGAAGCTTCGTGTTTGTTTCTTTTCAAACCCCCAATTCGCTCTCGCTCGTCTTTCCTATCCTACCCTTGGGTTGACACTTACTTTGGATGGCTCGTAGCTACTTATAGATCAAATGCCATCATTTATCCTCAAATGGTGGGTGTCACAACCATCATTATGGGAATGTACACATGGTATAAATATTATGTCAATCCACTAAAATATGGTATGCTACAAGTGCATATTTGCGATAAGAAATGAATCTGAATTTTAGGATGACTGACCTTTTAATCCAGTTGGTGGGATAAGAGGCTTAACTGAATTTAATCATTTTTTTGATTGACGAGCAATTGATGGGATGACTAATGGGGTTCGGATTATTAGTTTCATTGTAGGAGAAGGTAGTCCAAAATCTTGATAGTTAGCTCTCGACCTTCCGGTCAAAAAACACCTACGACATCGGGTTTTGGAGACCCACATTCTACCAAACTGAACTAAGAGCGCTTTCTTATCATAATAGATAAGAACATTGCTCGTTGGCCTACTTCTATTTGTCGAGATGTAATCTAAGCAGGTTCAAGTACCTGAAGAACATATTTACCTAAATCTGCTTTCTATTGAGGTTAAGGCGTGACCTAGAAAACATAAACAGCGAGACTTGGAGTCTCATCGAATGAGAATTTCGAAGATGGAGATCAGGTTCGGCACAAAATCATAAATTTTTGAGGTCCCATTGGTCAAAGGGTGCCCTCGTAAAGACTAAAACCTTGTTACACCGAAAATAGTAGAGGTGTGACAGTGCTTTGGTAGTGAGTGGAAACTTACTTTCTATCTAGTTAGTAGGAATTTCTTGTCTGCTAAGATTATCCCAAATCCGCGTATACCCTGTAACACCCAAGTACGCTTTAGATACTAAGCTTCGAAACAACCCATAGGCTTACGTCGAAGTAGGAGCTTGAACTCAAGTATTAGAATGAGTCTTATTAGGTTTTCCCTGGCCACCTGTCAGAGCTATGACAGGTAGCGTACTAAATGAAATCATTTGTGTTGGTATTGAATAAACATATCAAACAAATACGAGCAGTATAAGCCCTTTTCTGGCCTAGGAAAAGCAGCGAACTCTAGAACCTAGGGCTTTGTTCACCTTTAGACACGAACACTATTCCATTCTCAACGAAACAAGAAAAGCACTTCAAATTATTGATTAATTATCAGAGATAGATTAGAAAGGGAGAACTCAGTATGTTGCCTGAATCAGTCCCTTTATGGACCTAAACAAGCGTCCTGAAATGGGCTTGCCAAATTAGCTTTTGTGGATGCTGATTTTCTTAATGCCAAAGAAGAAATGAAAAGAATATTTACCATTCAAATTGAAAATGAAAATAAAAAGAATATTAACAATATTTTCAATAACTATTTAATGATATTAGTACTAGAATTGTTATTAGAATTGTGATAAATCGAAATTCTACATATAAAACGAATTGCTTTTTAGATGATCCTTCTAGAAGTGGGGGATTCTAACAACCTTTCTAGTTACTTAGTTCTCTATTTCTACTTAATTGGATCCTGAGGAAAAGGAGTTTGTTTCCACCGAGCTAAATCAACGACCTATTCTAAGAATGAAGGGCTTTTTGGATTTGAAAAAAAAACAATTTTGCTGACAATTACATATTTTTGATTTTGTCAGAAGGTTCTGGTGGTTCCCTCGTCTAAGGAATCTTATCTGACTTCTGTCAAAAGAATCATTCGATATCTCGATGGAACACAAGATATTGGACTATGGTAAACTTGTTATTCTAATTTTGATTTAATTAGATATTAGATGCTGACTTCGCAGGTGATAAGAATAATAGAAAAGACATTAGTGGAACATGCCGAATTCTTGGTGATTCCTTAATTTCATGGAACAACAAGAAATAAATGTCAGTCGTTCTATTAACAACTGAAGTTGAATCTATAGTCATTGAAAGTTATGCTACTCAAATTTTATGGATTATGCATCAATTATTTGACTTTAATTTATCTTTTGAATCTGCGCCTATCATGTGTGATAATACTAGTGTTATTAGTTTGTCAAAATATATGGTGCATCATTCTAGAGCTAAGCTTATAAACATTAAGCATCATTTTATCTGTGATCATGCAGAAAATGGTGATTGCTCTCTTTAATTTGTTAACTCTGAAAATCAACTTGTGATATTTTTACAAAACCTTTACTTGAGGAAAGATTTTAATTTTTAAGGGAAAAACTCGATGTAATATGCTTTACCAGTCTTTGATTATTTCAATTTTTTTATTTTTGGTGTGAAATCCACCATATATCTTTTGCTACTTCTTACATCTTCTGACTCTCATACTTTCCTTTCAAATCCACCCCTTTTACACCACCTTTCTATTTTCTTTCATAATTACCATCTCTCTGCCTTTCTACTTCCCAACGCCTCTCTACCTATTCATCTCAAATGTCACCCTGGTTCACTATACCCTTTTTTGTGCCCCATTATTTTGTTTTCTTCCTCACTCTTTTTATACCCATCCACCTCTATTCCCTTTAACCATGACTAGAACTCACTCCATAAATCATCTCCCTAAAACCTCTATAGACCAAACTTCCAACCATTTGACATTGTCCTTCTTTCTAAATCCTCCTATAAAGCCTCTTCCTATTCTCTCCATTCAACTACCTCTAAGAAATGATCTAGTTTAAGTCCTATGTCCTATACTAAAAAATGGTGGACCTTTCATCTGGATTCTCTTTATCCAGAGTACATGAACAAGTTCTAGACTTTCACTAAAAGGGAAAAGTTCTTTACCTTTATAAATTGCTCTATTGCACCCGAACGAATCATTAATCTCTCTTACCTAAAAGAGTCCTATTACAGTGTTAGTACATTTTTCAAGGCTCAAGATATATATATATATGGTTATCTTATGTTGTTTGGAAGTGTTTGAAGGCTATGTATGTATGTTCTATGCTAACCTTTGCCTTGCCCAAACAGTGGAGAATTGAAAACCCCGGTACTAGGAACTCATATAATTCTCAGCGATTTTCTGTTTGAGAAAGATTTTGACACCAAGTTCTTTGGTGTTATTCCATTCATGAAAAGCACCTATCCAGACCATTTTGAAGTTAGTTTTGAAGAATCCAAGAAGGCTGTCTCAGACCCAAACATAAATAGTCCCTATTTCGATCCTCTATCCCTCAATTTCAAAAATAGAATTTTGGCTCACATCATTGCGACCACCTTGATTCCTCAGAGGTATCTCTCAGTAATGTAACATGCGGATATATGTCTATTCTCTATTGTTTGATTAAGAAATACAAAATCAATTGGGGTACCTGGATCTGCGAGTACATGTTAGAAAATGTAGTCGGCTCTCACACCTCAGCCAGCTTTCCCTATGGATTGCTTATGACTAGAATTTTACTTCACTTTGGAATTAATCATTTAGCCTATCCAATGGTGGAAGTCTCAGCCACATATGATTCCAAGACGTTTTTAAGCATGGGATATATTCTGCTTGACAATGAATGGTATAGAAAGGAGTTTGTAGAATCTCAGCCTAACACACTTAAGGTAAGCAAGCATGTAACTAACCCTATATTTCCTACATCTATGGAAATTGAGGAGCTTAAAAACAGGCTCACCGCTATTAAGGAAGGGATAGCCAGTATTTAGGAGTCGACTGCTAAACTGATATAGATCAGCAAGGAGACTAATATAGACGTTGGTAAAGTGCGACTCTCCCTCGATATTTTCAAATGGGAAGGAGTCAAGTTATTCAATAGAATATTTTCACAAGTTGACTCAATCAATTGGAGATTTCCTCCCCCTCTAGTGAGTTGGAAATTTTTGTACAAAACTCGTACCCCATCTTCACCAAAAGTGTTGAAAAATCCTATAACCACTTTTGCACCAACATGCATAATACCCTAACTTATTTCCTGGACAAACGTTTTGTTTCACATTCAAAAAAATCTATCCCTTTTCTTATTTTTGGTTGTAAGATGATGTTTTATACTCTTGTTTTGGCATATTTTTGTACTTTAATATCTTCATATATTACATTATTTGCTCTGCGCATATAATTATGTAGTCTGTGCCTGCTCTATTTTGTGTTTTGGTCTATTAGATTATGTCAAAAGGGGGAGAAAAAGACATCACATCAGCTGGTTAGTGGGACAGGGGGAGCTCGTCGACTACTTTAATAAAGAAGCCAGTTGATGTTTAATGCTTGTTTGTCAATATCAAAAAGGCGGAGATTGTTAGACTCCTAAATTTATGTTTCATGATTTAATAATGACAAACTAATAATTAGCCATTTGCAGGATATAAGGGATCTCTAACGATCGAAGAATATCTCGCACAAAGGCAAGGAATATGCTTTCTAAAAGAGATGGTGATAAATATAGAACCACATCAATTAAGGATCTTACTGGACAAGGCAATATGGAACCACATTGATTGAAGATCTCGCTGGACAAGGCATTCAAAGTTGATTGAACATTTTTCACGGCAAGGTTGAAGGAAAAGAGATTATACCTTCTACATGGATATATTTGATATGGACATCTGTGGTTGTGAAAAATAAAGGCTATACTAAGTATGGACATACCTTAGGGTACAAAATCTCTCAATCAAGGAATTAACTCAAATCCTTATTGAGAAAAAATCCCTTTGGCTTTCTTATAAAGAAAATTAGAGGTAGTGGAAGACTATAAAAGAAAAAATAAAAGACAAAATACTTTTGAAACTTCAAGAAAGAACCTTAGAGTGTCTTAATCTTAGTCTCACAAAGCTTTGTACTTATAAGTTTACAATGGTTATATGAAGAATAAGATCGAGTCAACTTCTTAATACAAACTGAAGTTATGTTACAAGATCTGAAAAATAAAATAAGTCTTCAGAACATGTTTACAACCATTGTGCTCTAACTCCACTTTAAATAATCTAAGGAAACTTTGAAAACCAAGGGTACTAGAAGTAGGCACCATATCAGTGTTCTGAATCCGGATAAATCTATGTGTTCTTATTTTAAGTTCTTTATTTTCCTATATGTTTATTTAAATCTAATCTATTTTGTAAAGTATACTAACTTGTAAGTAATTTGAATATGATGATTCAGTAGTCGACTTACAAAAATTTTCAATTCACCCCCTCTTGAATTTTAACTTGAGTTGGATTCAATATGGTTTCATTCTCATTTTATGGTACATCCTAGAGTACATCGTTCTGTGATGAGTAGTTATGCATTGATCTTCTGTATTTTAATTTTGATTACCATCCAAACTAGTTGCAGCATGGCATAGATTGTATTACTTGATTATCTCCATTAGTGTGCCTAGATAGTGCCTTATGACTTTATTCTCATGGTTTCCGTATAGATTTTAAGTGGATTAGTTTCAGTTCTTCAATTTGTCTATGATGATATTATGTGGAAAGGACTCAGGTGATTTTCCACCTGGTTTCAAGTAGAGAGCAAGTATGGATTGGTAAAGGAATATGACTTTTTGATTTGGAGTTGGTTGTATAACTCATGTCTTGGGTTTGTTTTGGTTTGGATGAGCCTTTGCTTATTTAAGCAGATATTGAGATGGTATTAGTGTGAGTTTTAGATTTGGATGTATCAAACTTTTTAGTTCAGTTGGAGGCCAGTTAGTGGTTGAAGTTAAGCTTTGGTTGTTTGGAGGTAAAGTGAGAGTGCTTGTCGAAAAGGGAAACCTATGGCAAAATCCCTTAGAAATGTTCTCTCTTTTTGGATTTTATCTAGGGAGTCATACTCATAGCATGAGGGCCTAGTACCTCATCCTTTTGAGCTTTTGAGATCTTTCTATCTGTTGACTTTTGGGGACAAAAGTCCTTTAGATATGATGTTGGGCCTATAGAGATGTATTTTATCTTAGAAATGTTGTTTCCTCTTAGATATGATAATTGTCCTATAGAGATAATATTCCTCATAGTCATGATATATGACTTATAGATATGAGACATCTTATAGATATGATATGCTTATAGTTATGAGTTATGCCTCATTGATGCATTATGGCTATATGTGAGATGATTATGGGTATGTCATATGGATTATAGAGGTGTTACGCCTTATGAATACGCTATGACTTATAGATATGAGATAATTTATTGAGATGATTACTGATATGGGTTTCAGAATCATATGTGGGCCAAAGGTTGTGATTATGATGTTATAATAATTTCGGACACATTATTGGGCCCAAGGCAATTTATGATATGAGTTGGCCATCTAGAAAGTGTTTATCTTTTTGAATGATGTGATTGTAGTTTATTGATATACTAATGTTATGGTCCCATTGTATTAATAGTGGTGATGGCATTCGGTACATTCATAATCGTTGCATCGATGATTGATATAATTCCAATTAGATTATAATCTTATTATTGTTGTCACTAACTAAGGGTTAAAGCCTACTTTCTACCTTAAAATGGATTTCTGGATAGTAATAAGTGTCTATTTTAATGAATAACTTATATGTAAAAGAGGTTAATAATGATGTTTAAAATATGTGACCAGGACAGCTTTTGGTCAATGATTTGTAGTACTAATAATTTAGGTCATGAGAAATTCTGACCCTTTCTACACCTTTATAATGATTTCATCTTGAAGTTCACTCCAGAAAATAAACTTATGAATTTACACTTTTTGAGCCACGGCTTAAGCCCGTGCACCTATCATATCTATGTACACATCTTACCAGTATGAGACAGAGAAAGATACTGGATTGATAATATAAATTTCTAGTAAAACCCAATGAAAGATATAATATTCATGTTATGTATATATGCTTTTTGATAATGTGATATTGATGATGAGCGATGAATTATGGAAGTATACTCTACCTTTTACTCTGTTTATGGTTATTTACTTTATCCCTCATGGGTCTTGCACTTTATTTTAGCTCTCTTAGGGCTCTCTCTCTATTATTGACATTGATTTGGATATTACGATAATGTGATAATACCCGACAATGCCGAAGCATATTATGATGATGTGATAATACTTGAAAACGCTGGAGGATATTATAATGATGTGATGATAACTATCAAGGTCGGAGGATATTATGATGATGCATTGACAACCGACAAGG
Organism: Capsicum baccatum var. pendulum; assembly: GCA_030864225.1. Taxonomy (NCBI): domain Eukaryota; kingdom Viridiplantae; phylum Streptophyta; class Magnoliopsida; order Solanales; family Solanaceae; genus Capsicum; species Capsicum baccatum. The sequence continues at coordinate 272,858,893 of CM061550.1, forward strand.
CCGAGGGATGGTTACGATAATGTATGGATACCCGGCAAGGCGGGAGAATGATTATAGTGATATGCCTATGTGTACATCTACCTATTTGAGTCCGGTGAGCTCTATGTATGTCAATTATATATATATATATACTCGAAAAGGTCAGTGGATGATTACTATGTTAATGGATATGATGATAACGACTATGATGATGACGACTATGGTATTGTGGATTCTGTTGCATTCATCCTTGAATGTGCATTTCCTATCACCATTACGTGCATATATCTATCATCTTATATGGGAAGCTTCATAGTTATAGGTGATGATTATGGCTTGTGGTGTGGTGTGTATTGATTTAACCTTCAAAGCCTAGGGTAGTGGGGTACGCATAGGCTTGGATAGGTATTTGGTTATTTGGAATATCTGATTACTCGCGTTGTTATTGATATTGTTATTATTATTGTTATGATCATTATTATGGCTAGTTTATGATAGATTTGTCATTGAATCAATATCGAGATTTGAGGTATGATATTGGACTCTTCTCTCTTATGGAATCATTATTATGCATGATTATTCATTATGTGTCATATGACTTGGAAACCCTGAGCATGTTAGTACTAAATCCAACTAGGATTATGTGCCCTTAAAATAAAGATATGATCTAGGTGATGCTTTGAGTTGACCTTACATCTATATATATATGTATATCTAGATATATGTATCTATGGTGTGTTCGTATATCCCTTTCTTTATTTGTTCACATTTCATATTCATTCTTTGCCCTTATATACTGATGTAATCTTCTTCTGTCCTCTATCCATATATTGGCCAGGGATATACAGTATAGTATTGAGATTCCGGAGTATGGATGGAATAGGATAGTTCATCCTTGATATTTTCTTAGTCTTAGTATGTTAGTCTCTTGAACATAAATAAGATAGTTTATCCTTATTACCTCACTGGCTTTCTTGTAAGGTGTTATTGGACATTTGAGTGTGGTTTACATTCTATTTATATGTTATATATATATATATATATATATATATATATATATATATTCATTATCTTTGGAGCTCAGTCAGCAGTTGCCTATTGAGTATTACATGTTTGGTACTCGTACTACACTTCAGCAGCCTGTATGACACGACCCAAACCAGGGCCTTATCGTAATAGGTAATCTCAAGCCTAATCAGGACCGGGAACTGCACCCGTTACCCAACCCAACCACCAAACGCATACCTTAAGTTGGCTGAAGTCCAAACATATAACAAGATATCGTATCCAACCATGTGGTGACTCTAGGACAAGTCTGTAATCGATACCAACCCAATTAAGTACAACCACCCAATAACAAACCAAACCAATGAGGAAACCAATAAAAAAATAATTGTAATAATCCAATGTATATATATAACTATAACGTAAACCATCCATACCATACAGAAGTCCACAGTTGTCCATACATAGCCTCTAGACCAACCAAAAAGTATCAAGTCGGGATATGACCCTGACCATAGCCAAAAATCAAAGACTATTAAAGACAAAAAATATGTAAAGTAACCCATGACATGAATAGATGTCTTTCAACCTATGAAATCTCACCACTTTAATCCAACGTAGATTGTCCCCAAATATGATCACTAAGCAGGAGAAGTAGAATGGTCGATTTTTGCATAGCGTGGGAATACAACCGCCTGAAGATGGGTTAGTGAGTGAAAACTAGCATGCACTCAGGATAAGGATATAAGATAATGCCATTTATAAAACCATCCATATACATACAACCATACATAGATATATAACCATGTCTGGAAAGAGGATCGGGTTTCACATGCCCTTAAAACCATTACCAGGGATGTGTAGCTTTGCCTTCCTAAACCACCCATTGGCTATATGGGTTCAGCTCCACCTGCTAAAAATCCCCAGTGTGTTTAGCCGCACGACCAAGGAAGAAACACTGGGATGACTAGTACATCCCCTAAAATATAGTGTGACATTATGCACACAGTCACCAAGACCAACCTCATATCGGCAATTATGAGTTTATAGTTTTGGTCGCCTCGGGACCTCCAATTTCTACGAATTTGCAACACAATCTGCCTTTATTGCCTAATTAAAACCAGATTTCCATATAAACAAACTATTTTCCATTTATTAATGTAATACCCCGAACTTTTCTTAAGCTTAATTTCGCCTCGAGAAGGTTAAGAAATGACTTCCTAAGTGATTATCATTTTAACTGAATAGAATTTCCCTAATTTTGAATTTTTATCACATGAAAAAATTGATAAGCTTTCCGTCGATATAAGATTCACCCAAATCCGATACCCGGACAAGAAGTTATGGCTAATTTAAGTTCTAGTCATAAAACACCATCATTTTAAGGCTTGGCGCATCACAAAGGTGGTCTATTTAGCAATTGCCAAATTCTAGAAGCCTAGCGTGATTGTGGCACGTAGAAAAAATTTCCAGGTCTTAACTAGTGGCACAACGTGATGGCACTGCATTGCGATGACCCCCAAAATCCCATTTGGCAATTCTCGATGAGCCACCGCGATAGCGGCGCGATGCGGTGGCCCATAAAATTGGGTTTTCCAGTTCAATTTTTCCAGCTTCAAACAGAAGTTAAAAGGGGCACTTTGGACTTTTTTCAAGCCTCTTAAATCGTACAAACACCAAATTAAAGCCATTTACAAGCATTCAACGAAGTTTTTCTCAAGTTTTCTCTCAACAAAAAACCTAAGCACCCAAATCCTCTCCCAAACATCTCTTTAGTTCACCGTTATTTTCCCAAATTAAGTTAAGATTAAAGTTTACCAAGTCAAAGGCTTCAAGAATCCCCTCTCAAAAGCATAAAAGGAATTTCCAAAGCAAGTCATCCATCTAAGTTCCTAAATCAAGGTATGTAGGGTTTGAAATAGAACAATTCTTCCGTTCTTGTGCCCAAATACTTATTTTAAAGTATAAATTTTTGAATTTTGATATGATTTCCATGAAATTTAAGTTAGGGTTTATACCCCATGCTGTTAATTGCATGATTTTGAGATTTTATGTGATTTGAATATTGAATTATATGTCTATTTTTGAGTACTTAATCACATGATCATATTTTTCAGATTTTAAGTTGAATTATTGATAATTGTGTTATAAAGCATGAACCTTTTGGTGTTTGATATGAATTTGAAGCATGGGCTTATAGCTAGGGCTTAGTCTTGTTATTTCAAGAATGTTTATGACTAAAGCATCCCATGATTATCTATTTCCATGTTTTGATAAAGAAAGTTAATCTTTTGAACCAAGCTAAGATAAGGACCCACACTAGTATGAGTTGAAGCAAAGTGAAGCATATTTGGCTTCCATTGTACATTTTTGTACTATTTTTAAGGTAGATTTCCTAAAAGTTCTGAGCTAAGTCAGGGAGTAGTATTTAGCACCGAGTTGGGATATATTCCAAGGTCTCATACCCCAGAACTACGTGCCCCAGTAGGTTTATGATTCACCCCAAGTGGGTTAAGTTAGTAATCACTACAAAGAAAAGTTTCTAATTCGATGGCAAGGATAGAACAACTCTCCAACATGGGAAAGACCTTGGACTCTATGTAGCTCACATCATTTATGTCGGTTAGAAGAAACTTCTAATCCTAAAGTTATAAAGTTTTAAAATTCAAAAGTTATATAATCTCAAGTTTTCCAAGTGTCCCAAGTCTTAAACTTCCAAAGACTTAAGTCTTTGAGGTATAAAAAGGTTTTATTCTACTTAATATGCAAGTATGAGTATTATGAGTATACGTATTGTGAAAACCACAGACCTAAGCCTTCTTAAGTTTCCAAAGGTTAAAGTGTAGATTTTGAAAGCTAATGTTATTAAAGTCTTATTTACTCACAAGCTTGATAACAAATAAATAATACAAGTTTCGAACAAAGTGACATGACTCACATGACGTATTTATATACTTCCATTCATGATTTATGAGGGTTTTACTCTATCTAGGTGAGTCATCTATATGTATATATTCACATGCATATTTTCTATTAAGAACTGTGACATTGTTTTATATACTTGCATACACCCCCATATATTCAGTACATTCCCAAGTACTGATCCATAAATATGTCTATGTGCTACATTGTCTTATAATGTAGGTTTAGCTGCTCAGTCCCAGCCTCATTAGTGACTTTTGAGTACTTTTGTCTACATCTCCATAGTGGTGAGTCCTCATGGTTCGAGGACCTATCTTCAGACATTTTAGTATTTTTTTAATAACTATTCTACTGCTTTCAGTTCAGTTTGAGTCAGTTGGGGATCTGACCCAATGGCTCTCTAGTTGTTGAGTAGTAGAGGCTTTGTCAGTATATTTAGACTTGCAGTATTTGGTTACTTATACAGTACTCATTTGGATTTCAGGTAGACATAATATGACATGCTCCCTTATTTTTCTCTCATTACCTTTAAGTAAGCTTTATACTAAGTAGCAGTCTCAAAGGGTTAGGTTGGGGCTACGTGTAGCCTTAAGCACCGTGTGACGCTCTGAGATAGGATTTTGGGGTGTTACAAACTTGGTATCAGAGCCTATGGTTTATGAAGTCCTAGGGAGTCTGACAAGCCGCGTTAAGTAGAGTCTTGATCATCGGTGTGTAGCGTGCCACATCTATGAGCAAAAGGCTACAAATTTTTTTAGGAAAAAGTCACTTCTTTCTTTCAGAGTCTATCGTGCTTAAAGTTGTCCCTCTCTTTGCTATTGATTCGTGCTCTCTTAAGACAGTGTGAAAATGCCTCCTCATCGAGCCCATAGAAACAACAATATCAGCAACCTCAGTCTGCTGATCCTTTGAATGAAAATATGTCCTATGCTAAGTTCTGAGAAGCTTTTCAGGCGCTAGCCCAAGCTATTACCGCAAACGCCCAAGCTAACCAGGCCGCAGCTTCGTAGCAGCAAGGAGGTGATTTAGCTACTTCCAAAATTCATGAATTTATGCAGATGAATCAGCCATAGTTCTATGGGTCTAATTTAGGTGAGGACAAGCAGTTGTATCTTGATGAGGTAAAGAAGATCACCCAAGTTGTGCATGTGTCTGAACAGGAGAGTGTAGAATTGGCATCCTATAGGCTGAAGGATTTTTCTTATTATTGGGTTGTGATGTGGAGGAAGAGTAGAGGGGAGAATACAGCTCCTATGATGTGGCAGATATTCTAAGATGCATTCTTAGATAAGTTCTTTTCGTTAGAGATGAGAGAGGCAAAAATATAGGAGTTTATAAACTTGAGGCAGGGCTCTATGACTGTTAAGGAGTATTGTTTGAAGTTCAACCAGCTAGCCAAATATGCTCCAGGCTTGATTTTTGACACCCGTACCAATATGAGTAAGTTCATAACAGGTGTTTCTGGTTTGGTGTTGAAAGAAAGCAGAACCGCTATGCTAAACAGGGATATAGATTTAGCTAGGCTGATGATTCATGCACAGCAGATAGAGGCGGATAAGATAAGGGAGAAAGATAGAGTGAGGGGTAACAAGAAGGCTAGATCTGAGCCGCAGGAGTATGTTCAGAATAGGTCCCATGGGGGAAATCGTCCTCAATTTCAGAGTCGTTCATCCATGCCTGCACCTTCATCAGCTAGCACCCCGATGGCCAGAGGCAGGCAAGAGCAGAGAACCAGGCCTTCTATGTCCAAGTCTCAGTAGAGCGTGAGTAACAGGCCTACTTACCCTCCCTGTGCTAAGTGTGGTAGGACCCATCCAGGAGAGTGTTTGGTAGAGTAGCGTGGATGTTTTGGCTATGGAAAGATGGGCCACAGGCTTAGAGAGTGCCCATATGCTCGGCAGGGAAATTGTGATGTTTTCCCCCAGACTCAGACTGCTAGTTCCCCAGCTCCCATAGCCCGTCCAGCTCCTCCTCAAGGAGCTTCATCTAGTACTGCTGGCGGTCAGCGCCAAAATAAATTCTATGACCTACCTTTCCTTCATGAGTAGGAGAATTCTGTCGATGTTGTTACTGGTATACTCCATGTATTTCACTTGGATGTGTATGTGTTGTTGGACCTTGGGTCATGTTTTTCTTATGTGACCCCATTTATTGCTGTGAACTTTGAAATAGATCCCAAAATGATCCCCGAGCCTTTCCTAGTTTCTACTTTAGTAAGGGAGTCAATTGTTGCTAAGCAAGTGTATAAGGATTGTCTTGTTACTATTCTCCATAGAGTCATACTTTCTGATCTGATAGAGTTAGACATGGTGGATTTTGATGTTATTCTGGGTATGGACTGGATGCACTCTTGTTATGCATCTATAGACTGTCGTACCCATGTAGTTAAGTTTTAGTTTCCTGGTGAACCAGTTTTTGAGTGGTCTGGGAGTTCAGTATCTCCAAAGTGTCATTTCAGCTCCTATCTCAAAGCCAGAAAGCTTATATCTAAAGGTTACATCTATCACCTAGTTAGAGTTAAAGACACCAAGTTTGAGGCTCTAACTATTTAGTCAATCAATATTGTTAATGAGTTTCCTGATGTTTTTTCGAAAGATCTCCCAAGGGTACCTCCCAATAGAGAGATAGAATTCAGGATTGACCTTCTTTTCAACTCTTATCCTATTTCAATTCCTCCCTATAGTATGGCACCCGCAGAGCTTAAGGAGTTGGAAGAGCAACTCAAATATCTCTTAGATAAGGTTTCATAAGGCCCAGTGTCTCTCCTTGGGGTGCATCTATTCTATTCGTACCGAAGAAAGATGGTTCTTTATGTATGTGCATTGACTATCGTCAGCTTAATAAAGTCACAGTCAAGAACAAGTACCCTCTTCCTAGAATTGATAATTTATTTAGCCAACTCCAGGGTGCAAGTTATTTCTACAAGATGGACCTTAGATCCGGCTATCACCAGCTCAAAGTAAGGGAGTGTGACATCTCGAAGACAGCCTTCCAAACACGTTATGGTCACTTTGAATTTCTAGTCATGTTCTTCGGGCTAACCAAGGCTCCAGCAGCCTTCATGGACTTCATGAACCGAGTGTTCAAGTAGTATCTTGATATGTTTGCCATTATTTTCATAGATGATATTCTTGTGTATTCCCGTCGCGAGAATGACCATGCAGGTCATCTTAGAATTATCTTACAGAATCTTAGAGATCATCAATTGTTCACCAAATTCATCAACTGTGAGTTTTGGCTAAGGTCCGTAGCTTTTTTGGGTAATATTATTCCAGCCGAAGGCATTAGAGTTGATCCCCAAAAGACAGAAAATGTAAGAAATTGGCCTAGACCTATCTCTTCATCTAACATTAGGAGTTTTTTAGGTTTAGCTGGCTATTACCGCTATTTTTGTAGATGTTTCTCTTCTATTGCATCTCCTATGACCTGGTTGACCCAAAAGAAATTTAAGTTTCTTTGGTTCGATTCTTGCGAGAAGAGTTTTCAGGAGTTGAAGACTCGACTCACTTCAGCCCTTGTGTTGACTTTGTCTAATGGTATAGATGGTTTTATGGTGTATTGTGATACTTCTAGAGTTGGTTTGGGTTGTGTGTTAATGCAAAAGGGTAAGGTTATAGCCTATGCCTCTAGACAGTTGAAGCCTCATGAGAAGAATTACCCAACCTATGATCTTGAGTTCGTTGTTGTGGTGTTTTCTTTGAAAATCTGGAGACACTATCTGTATGGTGTTCATGTTGATGTGTTTACGAATCATAAGAGCCTGCAGTACGTGTTTTCTTAGAGGGAGTTAAATCTTAGACCAAAAAGGTGGTTAGAGCTGTTGAAGAACCATGATATGAGTGTATTGTATCACTTGGGCAAGGCCAATGTAGTGGCAGATGCCCTTAGCAGTTTGTCTATGGTTAGTGTTTCACATGTGGAAGAAGGTAAGAAGGAACTAGCTCGTGATGTGCATCGTTTGACTAGAATGGGTGTTAGGTTGCTTGATTCTGCTGAAGGTAGTATGTTGGTGCAAAGTAGTTCTGAATCCTCTCTAGTTTCGGAAGTAAAGGAGAAGTAAGACTTAGATGCTAGTTCAGTCAGACTGAAAGAGTCAGTTAAAGACCAAAAGGTAGAGGTTTTCTCCCAAGGGGGAGATGGTATGTTGAGATTGCAAGGTAGATTATGTGTTCCTTATGTTGACGGTCTGAGATAGAGGATCATAGTAGAGGCACATGGCGTGCGTTATTCTATTCATCCCGGTGCTACCAATATGTATCGCAACTTGCGAAAAATATATTGGTGGAGTGGTATGGAGAAGGATATAGCTGAGCTAGTCACTAAGTGTGCAACTTTCCAGCAGGTTAAGGTAGAGCACCAGAGACCTGGTAGTGTGATGCAAGAGTTTAGTATACCCACTTGAAAGTGGGAAGAGAAAAATATGGATTTCGCGTCTGGTTTACCTCTCTCCCGACGCTATCATGATTCTATTTGGGTTGTTATAGACAGGCTGACTAAGTCAGCATATTTCTTGCCTGTGCATACATCTTATACAGCCGAGGATTATTCTAGATTGTATATTCGGGAGTTAGTCAGGTTGCATGGAGTTCCTTTGTCTATCATCTCAGATAGGGGTACTCAGTTCACTTCTTAGTTCTGGAGAGCTTTGCAGAGGGGTCTTGGTACCTAAGTGCATTTGAGTTCTGTTTTTCATCCACAGACAGATGGTCTGAGAGAACCATCCAGACTTTGGAGGATATGTTAAGAGCATGTGCTCTTGACTTCAAAGGTAGTTGGGATGAGAATTTACCTTTGATAGAATTTGCGTATAATAATAGTTACCATGCTAGTATAGAGATGGCACCATTTGAGGCCTTGAATGATAGAAGATGAAGGTCACCCATAGGTTGGTTTGAAGTGGGTGAAGCTTCTATGATTGGACCTGATGTCGTATTTGAAGCTATGGAGAAGGTGGGATTGATTAGAGAAAGGTTGAAGACAGCGCAGAGTCATCAGAAGTCATATGCCGATGTGAGATGAAGAGACCTTGAGTTCGAGGTAAATGACTTAGTGTATCTGAAGATTTTGCCCATGAAAGAGGTGAAAAGGTTTGGGAAAAAGGGAAAGCTTAGTCCCCGCTATGTTGGCCCGTACAGGGTTCTTAACCGTGTTGGGAGAGTAGCTTATGAAGTTGAGTTGCCTGTAGAGTTGTCAGCGCATCCGGTCTTTCATGACTCCATGCTTAATAAGTGTATTAGTGATTCTGGGCAAATTCTATATTCTCCTCCATTTATCAACTGACTGCCTTTTTTCCCCAAAAAAAGATATCAAGAAGCAATATCTCAATCAATTCTTTTTTTTTTCACAACCATGTTTCAGTTGATGTGTGCAGACTTGAACAAAATTCAATATTTCTCATTTTTTTCCACAGTATAATACAAAGAACAATTAATGTATAAATTCCTTAAGCTTGTTGTTACCTTGTAATAAAAATTAATAGTAAACCTGAAAAGGTAAAACTGGAAAAAACAAAAAGTAATGAACTTAATAAAATATTCGAGTTCACAATTTTCTTGTGTGTTGTTAATGAATTTAATTCCCTCATTGTACCCAAGGTTATGGATTACTTTCACCCAAGATAAAACTGGATATACCAATTATTGGATTAGCAACACCTCAAATGTCAATAATTTTGTCGAACTCAGAGTCTGTAGCTAATCACACAAAGACTCAATAGTTGTTTGTAGGAAAAATATATAGATGAAGTTCAGAAACTTTTGACCTTTTTTGTAAAAAAAAATTAGGCTAGTCCTCTCAATTTATAGACAATGAAGAGATGTTTGAAAAAGTCACAATCTATCAGAAAAGTCATAGCATATCAAAAAAGTCACAATCTATCGAAGAGTAACAACCCATCGGAAATGTCACAACCATTCAAAGTTAAAAAGTGTATTTTAACATGCACTCTTTCCTGTAGACACGTGATTTTTGACCCTCCCCAAATTTTAACCTATTTTTTTATATTAAATATTTTTATTTTTGACCAAAATTTATTTTATTTTTAATAAGTTTTAGTTGAAAATAAAATTACATTTTTGAAATGTTTTTTTTATTTTTATTTGTTATGTTTATTTTTAAATAATATGAAAATTTCAAAAATATATATTTCTCTTTTAATTTTAATAAGTAAATTTGTAGTTTTAGTATTCTCTTAATAATATTATTTTAGGCTATTTATAAACTTTCATTATAGTTTTCTTAAATATAAAATTTTTAAAAAATTTAATTAGTAAATATTTTTTTATTATTATTATTTATTTAATAATTAAAAAAATTATTATAATTATCCTAAACAACAACTGCCCTAACCTATTTGACTCTAATTCCCTCTCAACCGCCCTACCACACTCCCATTACCATATAACACCCTCAACCCCCTTCAAAGAAGTTACGAACATTGTAAGAGAGCAGAAAGAAAAAAATATCAGACAAAGAGGAGAGGAAGTAAAAACAGAGAAAAGATAAAAGAGGAGAATTGAGTTTAAGTTTTCGTTGGTGTTTTCGGTGAAGAATGTCCCGCTTCATTACTCAGTTCAAGTAATCATTGGATCTTCGTCGATCCTGAACCATTTTATGTTGTAAATTTTATTAAGGAAAAGCACGTATGAAAATATTCAAGTGATGCTTATTCTCTTGTCATTATTTACTATTTCTTTATTCTTGTTTTTATATATTCCATGATTTTTGTTTGGATGATATAATAAAAGGGGGATTTTCAAGAATTGTTCTTACAATATATTTCACCATTTTTGTGTTAGACGAGAATTCCTTGCTACTATATATATAATTCTATGTAAAAAAAATTGTGTTTATGAAAGGGTTTTTCTTCGTTTATATAAACTTAGTTTTTTCGTAAAAAAAAGAAAGAATTATGAAAATAGACACTGTACAATTTCACACTCACTCTCTTCAAATTTTTTAATCAAATATCAGCACAACAAGTACACGCCACACACAAAAAAAAAATTCAAACATAAAGGAAAATCAGATGATAAATGAAAATTTTAAAAAAATGATTTTTTTCGGCAAAGTTTTTTGCCGGAACCTACTAGCCAGCGAAAACCAACCAACAGTCATCGTCATCAGCCGCTAGAAGGCTATAGACGTTGCTCCGAAAATCACCTGCCACCGGCGATGCCACCAACAGTGAAACCGTCGTCGAAAACTGTCTGGAAACACCAAATTGGCTACCAATAGCCGCTAGCCACCACCAAAAGGCACTTCTCCCTTTTTCTTGTTTCTACGCCACGCCGAAATTAACCACCGATGTGTGGGCTTCGGCCAAATGAGCTACCACTATGGCAGTAGTCCCCCACATACCACTAGTTTGTTATTTGTGTTATAAAAAGGATGGTAAATTTGGGGTTAAGAAATTTAAGAACGAAGCATTTCTTTTTATTAGTGCATAATCAGAAGTTGAATTTTAAGATTTTTAGGTTATTAGTGAACCCATTTAGTGAAATTGAGGTTGATAGTTGTTCATCTGGTTATGGTACTTTGGGGTATTTATTGGTTTGTAGTTTGTATACTGCACATTGGTATAGTGTGAATATACAGGTTAAAGGAGATGAAAGTGTATGGTTGTTGTTTTTATAAAAAATCCAAAGATCTTTGTCAGTTCAATTAAGTAATAATTATGGTATGTAATAAATTTGATTGGATGTTGAATTGGAAAATATAGACCCACTTAAATTTAGCCATCATTACTTTGGGTTGGGAAATTGTCTGTTTTAATTAAATAATTTGTTATTAATAAAAGAAAGTTATATTTCTTGTCATTTTAATTATTTGTCCAATAATCTTATGTGGTTTATATTAAAATAATTTTAATAAGTTTTGATTGTGCCTTTAAATTATATATTTTTGGTGTTCTCTTGAGTTATGATAATCACAAGATAAGAACAGTAGTTTCTTAAGCTAGAAAACATTTTGTGGTTTCGATTGTTTTAAGTTCCGAATTAATGGTGTGAGGTTGACTGAGATGTGTTACGGATTTATTCAAGACTCATCCTATAATCAAGAAAAGAAAAGAGAGAAAAACCATTTGTGAGGGAGAGAGATGCGTTGCGGATTAATCCAAAATTCGTCGCAAATAATAAAAGATTAAGTCTAGATATCTCGAATTTATAATGGATTAACAACGCCTTTAACGCTAGGCAAGTTTTAGGAATGCTCAAATATTCTTCTCAATTAAGAATTTGGCATACTCATCTTTCTGAGATATTTAAAACTTTAAGGATGCAACAATGCACCTTTATAAATATTTTTCTAAAATTTATTTTTACCAATTTATTTAATATAAGAAATGCAAACAGATATTTTCGGTATAGTAAAAATGAGACATTTTAGGCCTTAACATAATTTATAAAAATAGTTTAAGTCAAGATAAGTCAATAAAAGCAACCCTGCTAGAACTACGGGACTCGAAGGGTACCTCACACCTTTCCCTCGATCAACAGAATTTCTTACCCGGTCTTCTATTTTCATAGAACATAATAAAGAGTTATTTTCTTTTGATTAGGGATTCAAGAAGGTGACTTGAAACACCATAACTCAATTTCAAGTGGCGACTCTAAAAATAAATAACCCCTTTTTCAGAACCATCACTTTAATTTGAAAAACTCTTCGAGTCCCTCTAGCGAAAAAGGGGTGTGACATCTATAGCGACTCTACTGGGGATCTAACTAGAATTTGAGCTTTTCATATTGACTTTACTTGCTTTAATTATTTTAATATTGTGTTTGTCGGCCTAATATGCTACTTGTCGCTCATTTATTGCTGTGAAATTGTTGAATTATATTGTAAAATGTCTTCTCTTGTGCACCCCCTCTGAGTCGGAGTGTCAAGGCACCTGGTGAAGGATTAGTAGTTACACATTTTAGGCAGGTTTTTGGATCAACCACGAAGCCGGAGTAGCACTGCTATTGAATAAGTTGTTCCTCCACGACTCGAGTATCCACCTGGGTAAGCCAGTCTAGACACCAATCCGTATTAGTCTAAATTTAATAGAACTGAAACTCACAATCTGGTTATCCCTATTAGGTTTCGCTTTATTTGCATCATGTGCATTTGACTTAGCGGGACTTGGCACGGGGCCGAATCTTCTTAGGACAGGTGTCCCTCTCTATTGTGACCAACATATTCATCATTTGTGCTCTTTGACATTTATTTGAAAGTCCATTTGATTGTTGATCGGTTTTAGGTAGCTTGGCAAAATAGAAGAGAGTGTCTTGTCCTCCAAATTTAATTATTTTTTTCTAAAATAATAATAATAATGAAATTTTTAAAAATACAAATTTAGTTTTTTTTTGTTTTCATGAACTACGAGGGTCTGATTCTCACTCTTTAGTGGGATACATAGGAAGTCCTTTTCGAGATGCGACTTTGTCTTTTGAAAAATCAATCATATATTTATTGGGGAATATTTTAAAACTATGACTACTTTCACGAAACTATATTTATCCCTGAATATTTAGGGATCATGAAAATAAGTTTTTACAAAATAAAAATATATAAATTATACATATCTTAACAGTCTTGAACCTTTAGGGGTCGTGAGGTTGAATTTTGCACAACAGCATGCGTAAAATAATCATTTTTCTCTCTTTCTTTCTTTCTAAGTTATTTTATTTCTTTCTCTAGCGTACTTAGTTGTATTTTGTTCCAAGCTCATGGTTGAGCTTGTACAGAGGTTTGTCATTGTAAAATTCTCAATAGAGTTGGTCTAAATAAGTGTCATCCCTAAAAAAAAAAATTAAAAATATATATATTATGTTAGTCTCAAGAACTACGTACACCTGATTCTCACATTAATGAGATACGCAGGCAGCCCTTCATGGGTTCGGTGATCTATTTTTTTTTAAAAAAAAAGGTTGTCTTTTCTTCTAAAGCAAAAAAAAAAGTAGTTTTGATCCGTATAAAAAAAAAGAAATTAATATGTTTTCAAAAATAAAAGAAAATGTGTGATTTTTTATCATTGTTAATAAATTCAAGAAAAAAATCTTTCTCATTAGTCAAATAAAAAAAGTGTAATTCTTCATATCTCCAGTTTCACGAACTACGCAGACCTGATTCTCACCTTGATGAGATACGCAGGCAACCCATATTAGGTTTGGTGATATTCTTAAGAAAATTTTTGAAAATGTCAGGCCTTGACACATTCGTTATCGTCAAAGTCAAAATATAGTAATGTGGTTGGTTGTTTGGCTAAATTGGCATCTCACCCATACAACACCAAGTCCAAAGAATAGAAAAAATGACCCACAAAAATTGGTATAGGGTCTGAGATAAAGTAGTGTAGACTGTTAGATATAAGGAATAAGAAGAAATAACCAGGAAGACTATAATTTTAGAGCAAAATATGAGAAACACGCAAGTACTGAGAGAGAAAGAGAGAGCTCCTTACAAGAATTTGTATATGTTTAACAATGGTCACTTGCCTCTAGAGTCCAAAACACCAAAGTTGGACATGTATGAAGGTCATAGTGGTTTTTTGACTCATCTTAAAAGGTTTTAAAATTAACTAATAGGAGCAGGGGGAAAGAGAAACTGTCGATGGCTTACTTTGGAGAGAATTTGATGGTAATAAATTCATAATGATTAGGGCCAAGAAGAATAAAAAAAAATAGATGATTTGACAATAATTATAGAGACTTCATTAATGCCGACGTGCAAATCAATAACTAAATTGTCAAGCTCAGCAATTGAGAAGTCATTTCTCCCCTTACTAGGAATGATTTGTGGTAGTATATTTTGGTTTTCTTTCTGTATTCCAAATTATTTTAGGGTTGTAGTTCGTAGTCTATCTTATCTTGTTTCTTTGCCATTTATGTTCAAACTCTGTCATTTGTTCTTTCAACAAAATGTAGTGTCTTTTTTTATCTTTTATTTTTAATATTTATTGTTTATTTATTTTCTTTACCCACTATATTTTATGTTGGTTCTAGTGATATGATTTGCATGTTGAATTCACAGATTGATCTTTAAACTCAATCTTATCCAAAAACATCGAGACAAGAAGTTAAATTGAAAAAAATATAATTAAAGTGTTGAGGTATTTGGGGACCTAGTTACAGCCTCACTTTAATATATTGAGCAATTACTTTACGAATAAAAATGACTTGGTCTTCAATGAGAAGAGTCATATCCAGTATTTTGAATAAGATCAATCAGAGGATATGTAGTTTCTACTATACGGAGAAGAAAAAGAAAGTTAGCTAAAAAAAAGTGCATAAGTGTTGAGGTATTTGGGGACCTTGTTACAGCCTCACTTGAATATATTGAGGCAATTACTTTGCGAATAAAAATGAATTGGTCTTCAATGAGAAGAGTCATCTCAAGTATTTTGAATGAGATCGATCAGAGGATATATAGTTTCCACTATTGGGAGAAGCAAAAGGAAGTTAGCTCTAAAGAAAAGGGACTATTGTGACGACAGTACAATACAAGTAAGCATGTATGTTTTACAAGCTCGAAAAAGTGACACACGTGCATGTACTTAGTCACGGTCAATATTGAAAAAGATGCATATGATCTTCATGTTCCACTTTCAGATGCATGTTATGTTCTTTCATTTTAAGGATTGATATGACGAAGAAATTTCATTCTATTATCCAAATATTGTGTTCCCTTTGTTACCTCTTTTGAGCTTTAGTTTTATGTCTTTTGTATCCCTCTTTTTGAATCAAAATAAATTTTGAAAAAAAGTGTCAAGAAAGAGAAATAGAGTCAGAAAAAAATCTCAAAATGAGAAAAGTTGAAGAAAAGAAAAGAAAAAAGGAGTCAAAAAAAAGAAGGAAAAAATCAAGCAAAAGAATGATGTGTCTAAACTACGTTTGACCTGATGCTTGCTATGAGAAGATACGTAGGAATCCCTACTCTGGGTTACCTAGTGAAAATTCAAGTTATCCAATATGAAATAAAACAGGGGCAAAAAATTATTTTCCTTAAGAGTCGATTCCATGAGTCATAAATTTCACCTTATGTTATATATATTTTTTAGCCTCATGCCGCTCTTTGTTTCTTACCCTTTCCAAAATCCAAGTTACAACTAAAGAAAAACCTTTAGATTAATCTTTGAGAAAGACCTTCAGATCAATCTTTGAGAATATCAAGGCTAAACATATTATGGGTACATACTGTTTCATATTTTGGGAGTCATTTTCCGTCATCAAAAAAAGAAGAAGAAGAAGAGAGAGATAGAGAGAGTCTTATAAGTGAAAACCCTCATGGTCACCATAAGGCGACAAGAAGTTATAAGAAAAATGAAAAAGAGAGAGTCTTATTGGTAAAAACCCTCATGGGTACCATATGGAGACAGTAAGTTGAGAAAAAATGAAAACAAAAGAGGCTTGTTGGGGAAAATCCATTGAGGTGACAGTAGCCTAAGGAGGTTTGTAATCTAGAGGCAATAAGTTCAAGAGTGTCTCTATTTCAAACTCAATAAGTTGGAAAAATTTGATAATAATTAGTATGGTAAGATCAGGTTATTTAATTCAAAATGCATGTCATTAATCACTTGAATCAACTACCACTCCCAAATAAGTTCTTCTTTTTGACGTTTTTTGAAAAGAGATGTCTATTTTTTTTCTTATTATTTTTATTTTTCATTTTTGTGTCTTTATTGTCAAAAGAAAAATAACTATCATCATCTTTCATGTATTTTTGAGTCAAATTCATGTCAAGACAAGTGAGGAAGGACTTCAAAGCCTACTACCAACTCTTTCAATTGTAAAAATCAAGACCAAGAGCCAATGCGCAAAGATAACATGTTACGAAATAAAGTAAGGTACTCAGGAATGCTTGTCATCTGATTGTTTTGTACTCATAGGAGTATAAAAAGTGTATTCAAAGTTAAACCCTGAGGCATCATGTAAGGGAAGTGTGATTTAAGTCAAATACTTTTAGTAGCCAGAGTTTAGGGGTCAAAAGTATGACAAGTCAACGATACCTATCAACGGTCTGAGATGGAGATGAGCATGACAAATTAAAGAGCAACTACCTCAAATGACAAGTTCCACAAACCAACCACCATATTTTAAAATTCATAATTTTTCTTTGTTTGAAATAGAGATGCATGTTACCTTCAAATTGAGGGCTTCAAGGCCTAAATATCAAAAAGTGAAATTTCTCACTTTTCCAAATTCAAGAGGCAACATCGCTATGCATGTTTAGTAATCACAATCATGGTTAAAACTCATCATCTTATACCCTAGGAGATACACTTCCTTGCCTGGGTATTTTAGGTTTCATTTGTTAGGTGACGCACTTCCTAATTTGAATCTTCACTCCTAGAAGATGCACTTTCTAGTTGAGTTCTTTCATTTGATCCCTAGGAGATGCACTTCCTTGTCTAGGTATTTTAGTTTTCATTTATTAGGTGACGCACTACCTAACTTGAACTTTTACTCCTAGAATATATACTTTCTAGTCGAGTCCTTTTTCACCATAGGAGATGCATTTATCCTGCTTAGGTAATTCAAGTTTCATTTGTCAGGTGATGCACTTTCTGAAATTATTCAAGGCCTTAACTCACCCTCTTTATTGTACTTTCTAAAATCTATGATCTGATAACACTCACAAAATTTTTCTAGGGTAAACTAGGAGAAAAAATTTTGTTCATGTTATTTGTGCTTTATTTTCTACTTAGAGCCCTCTTGGATAATGGGACTTTACTTTCTACTCAGGGCCCTCCTGAATAATCGGAATATACTTTCTGCTCAAGGCCCTACTAAATAATAGGACTTTATTTTCTGCTCAAGGCCCTTCTGAAAAATGGGACTTTACTTTCTGCTCAGGTCCCTGCTGAATAATGGGACTTTACTTTCTGCTCAAGGCCCTCCTGGATAATCATAATTTACTTTTTTCTCAGGACCCTCCTGAAAATGGGACTTTACTTTCTGCTTAGGGCACTCCTAAATAATAGGACTTTACTTTCTGCTCAGAGCCTTTCTGAATAATGGGACTTTACTTTCAGCTCAAGGCCCTCTGAATAAGGTACTTTACTTTCTGCTCAGGGCCCTCCTGAATAAGGGACTTTACTTTCTGTGCAAGACCCTCTAGGATAATAGGACTTTACTTTCTGATCAGGGCCCTCCTGGATAATGGGACTTTACTTTCTGCTCAGGTCCCTCCTGAATAATGGGAATTTACTTTCTGCTCAGGGTTCTCCGAAAAAATGGGACTTTACTTTCTGTTTAGGGCCCTCCTGAATAATAAGACTTTACTTTTTGCACAAGGCCTTCCTGAATAATGGGACTTTACTTTCTATTCAAGACCCTCCTGAATAATGGGACTTTACTTTCTGTTCAGGGCCCTCCTAAGGGACTTTACTTTCTGCTCAGGGCCCTTCTAGATAACGGGATTTTACTTTCTACTCAGGGCCCTCCTAGATAATAGGACTTTTTTTTTTCCAGTCCACCTTTTACTTTGAGTTCAGGAACATTTTTGGAAAATCAGAAATAAAAAGTCAGGATCCCTCCTGGAGAATAGGGTAAAGAAGTTACAAGTCAGGAGCCCGCCTGAAGAATAGAGTGATGAAATAGCAAGTCAAGATGCTCGCCTAGAGGATAGAGTGAAGATTATCAGTTGCAAGTTCAGGAGCCCGCCTAAAGAATAGGGTGAAGATTTCCAAGCTCAAATCAGAGGAAAGTCTGAAGAATAAGTCAATTTTCAAGTTCTTCTCCAATGCCAAGAATCAACATTGAGGAACATTTCATTTTCCAAGTTCAACTCAAAATAACTACTGTCTCACCGCTTGAGAAGTCATGAAGATTCATGTCAAGATTCCAGAAAAGTTGTGCATAGATAGGATCTTTCACTTGTATCTTTATTTTCAATTTTGTTTTTCATTTGGATGTAAAAGCAAGAGTCGCGAACCGAAAACTCGATGGGACCTGACTCGACCTCTAAGTCATTGTCTCACCATTTTACCTTTTTGAACTATACGTGACCTAATTCCCTTATAACCTGGGATATGTAGGCTATCTAAAATCAGGACTCAGACGTATTTTTTTTATCTACCTTTCAAATAATTAGAGGGTCTAAAATCATTTCTTTGCCCACTTATTTATATGAAAACTCTTTGAGATTTCACACAAAGAGGGGCAAAATATAGACACGTGATATTTTACCCTCCCTAAGTTTTAACTTATTTTTCGACATTAAATATTTTTATTTTTTTTCCAATATTTGTTTTAGATTTTATTTCATTTTTGATAAGTTTTAGTTGAAAATAAAATTATATTTTTTAATTATTTTATTTTTATTTGTTATGTTTATTTTTAAATAATATGAAAATTTCAAAAATATATATATATCTTTTAATTTTAATAAGGAGATTAGCAGTTTTAGTATTCTCAAAATTATATTATTTTAGGATATTTATAAACTTTCATTATAGTTTTCTTAAATATAAAATTTAAAAAAATATATTGTAACACCCCGTAAATTTTTTCGTACACTTATCGCGATTATATGGAGTCCTAAAGGCTTGCGTATGGGTTAAATTGAGTTTATGGTGTTCGAAAGTATCCCGTCAATAGTTGTATGTGTAGGTATTGGAATACGCTTTCCAACGATATAAAGTTTTCCCAAAACAGAGGAGTATTTCATATAAGCGAGCACATTCGAAATTTCAAAACGGTGGCCGGGAAGCCTGTGAACAGTAAATCTGCAGGAAAATTACTGCAGCTAGGCAATTATTTTTTTGGATCAACTTTAGACGATCATAACTCCTTGTACAAAAAGAACTGTGTGAGCTTCTATATATCGACGAAAATCTCCGAGAGTCTTCTTTCCGATGAAATTGTTTTCATCCAAATCCAATGTCTGAGTAAGGAGCTATACCCGTTTTACTACAGCCTATCAAAAAAAAAACAGAATTGTGGGACAAATTTTTGGGTCAACTTTAAACGACCATAACTCCTTGTACAGGAAGAACTGGGTGGTATACTTTATATGAAAATGAAATCCCTTTGAATTATATTTCCAATGCAATTGGTTTCACCCGAATCTGATACCGGAGCAAAGAGTTATGATCGATTTACTTCAGCCTGTCAAAACTGTCCACTGGGGACAGATTCGGATTTATTTAAATTTTTAGGGCAAAATGGTCATTTTCTATTACCTCTTGGACTAAAATGGGTCTTTATAAACCTACACTTAGCCTCATATATATCATATACCATCCAATTATTAAGAGAAGGTGAAACCCTAGCCTAATTTCAACTTCAAATATTTTGTGATTCAACCGTAGAAAATTCGAATTGGTTCCGTAGTTGTGTTCACCATCTCGAAAGCTTCGAGAAGCACCCCATGGTTATGTAAGGAGGATTCTAAATACAAGAGTTCATTGTTAAGGTATGAATATTGTTTATTCTTGATTCTTACCCATGAATAAGTATTGATAAAGGATTATGAGTATTGTCTTGATGTTGGAAGATAACTAGAAACATAGTTATGAATTGTTTTGTATAAATTGTTAGTAGTAAATTATGGAAGTTGTTGTATTGGATTATAGAGGATGAATTGTGGTGATGTATCATTATATTAGTGGTTATGTATGCCTAGTGATCATGTTGGTATTGGATGGTGATTAAGAAGGGAAATAAAGGCTAAGAGTGATGTTGAGGGATATTTCATGAAAATGCATGATATGTGAATGTAATAAGAGTATAAGAGGATGTATGTAGCACTATTATTGATGATTTGAAGGATTACTTCCTAGACATTATTTGGTGAAGTTAATACCTAAATGGTAAGGTTTGGTTGCTAATACTAGTTTGCCACAAATGACTTATTGTAGATAAGTGTTCGAAGAGTACGGGAAGTCAAGTTGGACTTGTATTGAAGTGGTTATATCAAGGTATGTAAGACATACTCTATCTAATCTTTGGCATGAATAATGACCCATGACACTCTCAAGTAAGCTTCCAACATTGTCCTACGACACATGACACATAATAACATCATATGATCTTCGACACTACCAATTGAACTTGTTTTCACTTTTAAGATGTCCGGCTAGTCAAAAAAATATCCATATACTATTGTTGACTCCGAAATGGTTTAATGAGGTATCCATGACTCTCTACTTCATTTTCATGATATTGATTACCTATTTACATGTTTTCCTATTGAGGTATCATGGTTTCAAGTTCCATAAGGTGTGACCACAAAGTAACCAATCTCAAAGATTAATTGAATTAAGAAATGGAATGTCTGTATTTTAACTTGATGATATGATGTATTGTATTAGTACCACTGATCAGTTGACCATTGTATTATAAAGTTTATGTATATATGCTATTCCAGGGATGGTCCCTAATGTATTGTATTAGTACCACTGATCAGTTGGCCATTGTATGACATATTTTATGTATTGATAAGGATTACGGGAAGTAATGATATGAAAGTAATGTGCAGGTATCCCATCAGCTCTTTTAAGTGTGGTCTACTCATACTGTTTATTCACTGGTATCTGGGTTCTATTGATCTTTTGTATCTCATCTTGATACTCACTGCCTTACATACTCAGTACATATTTCCGTACTGACGTCCCTCGCGGGGGACCCGTATTCATGCCTGCAGAAACAGGTACTTCAGGTCGTACACCTCCGCAGTAAGAGTCAGGACATTCTGTTGTTAGTGGTGAGCTCCAGTTGTTTCGGGGCATCCCAAGTCGTTTCTATATGTATTTTTGGTATTTGTATAAAAGTCTTTTGTGGGCGGGAGTTTGTCCCAACCCTAACTCAGTTGTGTATCTATGTAGAGGCTTTTGTAGACATATTGTATAGCCATACGAGTGTTTGGTTGATAGACGTGATAGCTCTGACGGCCAATTACTGTTTATATATATATATATATGCGTGTCTGCTGGGCTGATGCAGGTACTGTTTTCTTCTATTTACAACGAAGTGCTGCCCAAATTTCTAATTTTCATAAGTAATGTAAATGTGAAAGTATAGGTTATGAACGGGTTCTCCCGGAACTCCTCGACTACGGGTGCCAGTCCGCTCCAATGGGATTTGGGGTATGACATATATATAATTAGTAAATATTATTTTATTATTATTATTATTTACTTATTAATTAAAAAATTATTATAATTATCTTAAACTACAACTACCCTATTCTATCTGACTCCATTCCCCCTCAAGTGCCCTCCCACACTCCCATTACCATATATTTCCCACAAAACCCTTCAAAGAAGTTACAAACATTGCAAGAGAGCAGAGAAAAAAATATCAGACAAGGAGGAGAGGAAGTAAAAATAGAGAAAAAATAAAGAGGAGAATTGAGTTCAGGTTTTCGTTGTTGTTTTCGACGACGACTATCTCGCTTCATAAATTAGTTTAAATAATCACAAGTTCTTCTTCGATTCTGAACCATTTTATGCTATAAATTTTAATATGGAAAAGCATGTATGAAAATATTCAAGTGATGCTTATTCTCTTGACGTTATTTACTATTTCTTTATTCTTGAGTTTATATATTTCCTGATTTTTGTTTGGATAATATAACAAAAGGGTGATTTTCAAGAATTGTTATTACAATATATTTTATCATTTTTGTGTTAGACGAGAATTTCTTGCTACTATATATATAATTCTGGGCAAAAAAAATTTTGTTGGTGAATGAGTTTTTCTTTGTTTATATAAACTTAGTTTTTTCTGTAATTAAAAAAAAATCATGAAAATAGATACTTTACAATTTCACACTCACTCTCATCAAATTTTTTAATCATATATCATCACAACATATACACACCACGCACACAGAAAATTTGACGTAAAAAAAAATCAAATGATAAATGAAAATTAAAAAAATGGACTTTTTTGGCAAAGTTTTTTGCTGGAAACTACTAGCCGGAAAACACCAACCAACAGTCGTCGTCGTCAGCCGCTAGAAATCCATAGACGCGGCTCCAGAAATCACCCACCACCGGCAACACCATCAACAACAAAACCATCGCTGGAAACTGTCCGGAAATACCAAATCGGCAACCACCAGTCACTAGCCACCACCAAAAGGCACTTCTCCCTTTTCCTTGTTGTCGCGCCACATCAAAATTAACCACCGGCGGGTGGGCTTCGGCGAAAAGTACCACCACCGCGGCAGTAGTCCCCCACATACCACTGCTTTATTGTTTGTTTTGCAAAAGGGATGGTCAATTTGGGGTTAATAAATTTAAGAATGGAGCATTTCTTTTTTTAATGCATAATGAGAAGTTGAATTTTAAGATTTTGAGGTTATTAGTAAACTAGTTAGTGAAATTGAGGTTGATAGTTGTTCATCTAGTTATATTACTTTTGGGTATTTATTGGTTTGTAAGTTGTATACTGTGCATTGGTATAGTGTGAATATATAGGTTAAAGTAGATGAAAGTGTTTGATTGTTTTTTTTAAACCCAAATTGTTATGAAATATAAAGCAAAGAAGAAGAACAGAGAGACAAAAGAGGAGATTTCTTTATTTCTCTTGAGGGATTCTTGATGGGTTGAATTACAATGAAGGAAAATTCCTTTATTTATAGGGGAAAACTAACCTTGGGGTTTCTAACATTTTCATAAATAGACATTTACTATAAATGATAAAGTAAACATTCACTATATATGATAATATATTTATAACACTCCTCCTTGAATGTCTAATTGATAGATAATGTGCCTCGTTTAAATCTTACCAAAATAAACTCAGTGAAGGAAATAGAGTACATGTATCTAACAATACTCATATAGGCTTCCTCATTAATAACCTTACAATAAAAACTCAGTGGGACAAAACCTCGTAATGAAAAAAGAGTACAACATGTATTAACTCCCCCTAATGAGAACATCCTTGAACCCTTGCATCCCGATCTTGTACACCGTTTTCTTGAAAGTTGCAATTGAAAGAGACTTGGTGAATAAATCAGCCACATTATCACTTGAACGAATCTGTTGTACGTTAATATCACCATTTTTTTGGAGCTCATGCATGTAGAAAAGTTTTGATGAAGTGTGCTTCATTCTATCTCCTTTTATGAATCCTCTCTTAAATTGTGCTATGCATGCTGCATTATCTCCGTATAAAATTGTGGGTACATTGTTACATTTCACACCATGTTATTCTCGAATGAGATGTATCATAGATCTCAACCATACACATTCTCAGCTTTCTTCATGAATAACTATTATATCAACATGGTTCTATGAAGTGACTAGATAGATTGCTTTGTATATCTCCAAGATATAGCAGTATCCTCAGATATGAACACCTTGCATGTTTGAGACCGAGATTTATGCGGGTTAAATAAATACCCAACATTAGCATAATCAACAAGATCAGGACTACAATCTTTAGAATAAAATAAGATCATGTTGATCCCACTTTGATGCCTCATAGTAGGAGCAGAACTATACCTTGCTAATAAATTAACTGAAAAAGGTTATATCAGACCTTGCAGTATTTGCAAGATACATGAGTGCACCAAGTGCAATAAGATATGGTACTTCACAACCAATCCAAATTGGTATATTTTCATTTCAGCAAATAACCTATTATTTTTGAAAACTCTCCACGAGTTTCAATAATTTTCAAGCTATAAGCTTTTTGTAATATAAGGATTATAAATAAGTTTTCCACAAACTTTTATATGCTTGAAACATTTTGAGTCCTTAAAAAAGTTTCATGTAAATTTTGTCAAGTGACAACATGCCAGCATTTCATGCGTGCGATCTTCAAGTGTCTGGACTACAAATCAAATAAGTTTAATACTTATCAAGATGCATCCTTTTACGTCACTTAATAAACATTTCTGCGCAACATGCTTAAATATACATAGAATTTAGATCCTTGTGATCTTTTACAATATTGTGTTAATATTGCATCAAAGATATTAATGATATTTCATTTCATACCAGTTCACAGTGTGATATAACATTTTGATATCTCATCACTTCATTATTTTCAGGTACCTGAACCTCTCATAAGGTTTCATGAAGTGTTATGTCGTAGACTCTTCAAGAGCACATTGCTATCTTATTATAATTATTTTCTCCTTATCCTTTTCAAGGATTATTTTATTTGGAATCGATTGGCCTACCATGCTTCACGTATGCATAGACTTTGTCCTTTAGGACACAAAATAGGAGCACTGACAGCTTAAATATGAGATGTTTTAGGCATTTGACTTGAATTATCTTTTGAGTGAGGATCTAATTATAATTCCTAACATATTTCATAAATGATTATAATCTCCCCCTTCTGTTAGAAAAACTAACATACATCCTCCATCTTCTTTGAGGAATTTATTTTTGTGCTTTATGGTATGTTCATTAATCATATACCACACATCAAAATTATTAGATGGACAATGTGTGGTTCCTGACTCAGAACCAACTTTGAGGAAAAATTAATCATAATTTATTGGTTTGATGCATATAAGTACTTTTGCATATAATATTTCAAACCAACACATGGAGTTTTAGTTCTCATTAGCTATGATTCAGCTATTTATTGAAGACATCCAATGTCAAACTAACATTATCAAAACGAATTATCTTGATTACATAATCTAAAAATTATGTTCTGAATTCAGTTTTATTGAGAAAGCAACTTTATAAATGTCAAGCTGCGGGTTGACAATAAATGTACATGTGATCATCTTATTTAGATGCATCTTAATAGATCACATGACGGGTGAACGGGCCCATATTTACCTTTTATACTTTTCATATTTTGAGGGATAAAATCCCAACATTAGTTGGTCCAACCAACTTGTCATGAGAACAAGCAACATAAATAATTCTTGAATAATCTTCTATTTCTTCATGTCTAATACTCAAATATGCACATTTTCGGAATGTAGCAATGGTTCATGTCAATTTATGAACTTTTATACTAGTAAACCCCAAGTTTACCATGACATGTGCCTTTTTGCTTGAGTAAATTTCAGATTTATTATTACATGAATAAATTTTTGAATTTACTACTTCAGAAGTAGATATCAAAATAACTTTTCTTAGTTATTCTGCCTCGTTCGGAGGTGAGTTGTGATACCATCACAATCAAGTGAACATTTGTATTGAAACAATCAAAATCCTCATTCCTCCGGAATGGAATATAATTGTGCCTTAAGCCTATAAAATTATGATAGCTTAGAATATCTTTCAAGATCGAGACATACAAGCCTGTGAAAATATCATGTTGACATTTACATTCATGTGCATTCATTCAACCACTTGTCTTCTTTTAGACATGATATGTATTGCTATCACATTCACCTCAGGAATAGAGCATATTCAATAGAACATGTTTCATGGTTTTTCATGAAATACACATTATTTTACCTTAGTTATAATATAATCAATATGGTGCATTGAGATTCAAACTCAACGTCTTATCCATATAAAGGCATCTTAGGCTATAACTTAATGAGACTTTGAACCTAACATCTTATCACATGGTGCATTGGAACTTGTAACCCAATGTCGTACCCTCTTAATGAGATGAGACCTAATTCATTATCATATCTTTTAATAATATTATTCTTCATGAACAAATTAAAAGCATAAGCGATCCCAACCAATTATATTTCCTCAAATCCAGCAATAATTATATCATTAGTAGCAAAAGACAAATAATACAAGGAATTACCTTGAAATTATCTTTAGATTTATAATCTATCCTTGTTTTGGTAGAGTCTTGTGCTGATAATGTGTTATGAAATATAAAGCAAAGAAGAAGAAGAATAGAGAGAGAAAAGACTTATTTATTTCTCTTTAGGAATTCTTGATGGGTTGAATTACAATGAAAGAAAATCTCTTTATTTATAGGAAAAAATAACTTTGGGGTTTCTAACATTCCTATAAATAGACATTCACTATACATTATAAAGTAGACATTCAATATATATGATAATATATTTATAACACATAGATTTTTTAAAATTCAATTAAGTAATAATTATGGTAAGCAATAAATTTGATTGGATATTGAATTGGAAAATATGTACCCACTTAAATTTAGACATCATTACTTGGGTTTGGAATTTTTCTATTTTAATTAAATGAATTGTTATTAATAAAAGAAAGTTATATTTGTTGTCATTTGAATTATTTGTCCAATAATCCCATGTGGTTGATATTAAAATTATTTTAATAAGTTTTGATCGTGCCTTTGAATTATATATTTTTGGTGTTCTCTTGAGTTATGGTAATCACAAGGTAAGAACATTAGTTTCTTAAGCTAGAAAACATTTTATGGTTTCGATTGTTTTAAGTTCTGAATTAATTGTGTGAGATTGAGTGAGATGTGTTACTAATTTATTCAAGACTCATCCTATAATAGAGAAAAGAAAAGAAAGAAAAATCATTTGTGAGGGAGAGAGACGAATTGCGGATTAATCAAAAATTCATCACAAATAAAAGATTAAGTTTAAATATCTCAAATTTATAATGGATTAACCAATGCTTTTAATGCTAGGCAAGTTTTAGGCACGTTCAAAATATTCTTCTCAATTAAGAATGCAACGTACACATCTTTCTAAGATATTTAAAAATTCAAGGATGCAACAATGCACCTCGATAAATATTTTTCTGAAATTAATTTTTACCTATTTATTTAATATAAGAAGTGCAAATAGATATTTTTGGTATTATAAAAATGAGCAATTTTAGGTCTCAACATAATTTAAAAAATAGTTTTAGTCAAGAAAAGTCAATAAAAGCGACCGTCTAAAACTACGGGACTCGAGGGGTGCCTCACACCTTCTCCTCGGTCAAAAGAATTCGTTGCCTGGTTTCTGTTTTTGCAGACCATAATAAAGAGTTATTTTTTTATTAGGAATTCAATAAGGTGACTTGGAACATCATAACTCAATTTCAAGTGGCGACTATGTAAATAAATAATTCCTATTCAAAACCGTCATTTTAATTGGAAAAATCCTTCGACTCCCTCTAGCGAAAAAGGGGTGTGACATTTACTTTGATGTTATTCATTTTCCATTCACACCTCTTTAAAACCCAATAATTATTTTTTTCAATGAGAGAAACGTTTTCATTGAACCGCAGGAAGGACCATTATTGTGTTCACCACTACATTGCTGCATTGTGTTGCTACCACATTACTAGAAAGGGGTCTAAGGAGTTCTCTTACCATCCTCATAGACATCGCAACCTTCCCCATAGATATTTAGCGATGGTTTCCACAAAAAATACAACTGAAGGCGTTACATTAGGTCTAACGCGACGATTTCTTGCGACAGTTACTGAAACCGTCGCTATATCATGACCTTTAGCGACGGTTATTGCATTGAATATATGGTGACAGTTAGAAGGCTTTTGGGACAGTTCTAAACCATTCCTATATACACATTAAAATATGATATTGCAATGGTTATTATTCGATTGCGATGGCTGCAAACCGTCTCTATAGATATGCTATTGCGATGGTTATATATGATATTGTGACGGTTGTATATGTATACTACTGGGACGGTATCAGTCTATTGAGTTGCTAGCTGTCCCTATAGATATTCTATTGGACAGTTGTATATGATATTGCGACGGTTATATATATATACTATTGGGACAGTTATATGTGCTATTGCGACGGTTGTATGCATATACTATTAGGACGGTTATATATTCTATTGCGACGATTGTGTGCATACACTATTGGGACAGTTATACACGTTACTGGAACAGTTAAACATGAGCTATAGCAACGGTTAATTTTATGATATTGGGATAGTTATTTTAGGCTACTAAGACAATTATTATTTGAATATTCAACAATAATATATTATGCTATTGCAATAATTTTATAAAGCTACCATAAACACATAAAATGTACTTATATATTAATCATCAAGAGTATTAGTAACTATTAATTCCCAAAAGGCCATACGCAAAAAACCAAATAATTTTTTACCATTCAAAAAAATAAAAACATACACAAGTTTCGAAAGTTCAAAAATAAAAGATGTTTGAAACTACTCGGTCAAATTTTCCAACAGCTAGTGTAATATGAAGCCAATGCGATCGATCTCTTAGGCCAGTTCTAGTTCATCAATTTTGTTTCCACCATCTTCTATGTCATGATCACCTATAACAATAAGAGAAACAAAATTAAAATCTAGCAACAAACTACACAACAACAATAACACAGTTGGTAAAATCTAGCTTGTGCTTGGTGGTAAAACAGCTTATTTGGTACTTTATGTAGTCCTTGCATAGTTTGGTTCGTCCATAGAGATGACTGATGATAGTACGGTTGGTGTGAATTTAGGACCTTTCCCAGCTATAGAAAAGATTTTACGGGGTTTCACACCTTCCTAGTTATAGCAAAGATCAGTACACACCTACACACAAAATCTATCAACAGGTTGGGACTATAGTTGATATATATTATCTCTGTTAAATAGATTTTTCAAAATGATGATAAAGTATATTCTTTTTTGTTTTTTATGTTAAAATCTAAAACTTCTAACTTGTAAATGTGTCACTTCTTCAATAAGAGAAGAAAAAAAGTGTGATACTGACAAATACATTAATGCCTCAATTCTTGTAATGTTAAAATGTGTTGACTGCTCAAACAAGAATTCTGATGTTAGCAAATAGATGAAACAAAGATTTGATTAATATTTTGGAGTGAATTGCTATTCGTACAAGATATGACAAACATAGCAATATGTATATGTGAAATGTCATTCATATTAAGGATATATTAGAGAAGAACACGAGTACCACTGAAAGAGTATTTCTGGACAGACAATACCGAGTTTGTTCTGTTGCCTCTATCTTTTTTTAATCTTTCATTCAATTTGAACTTTCTGTAACCTCTTTAACAGACGAACCTTTTATGTTGTGTTTAACAAGTTGCATCACAATTTAGTCTTTAACAGACTACTAATTGGTTGAACAATGTGTTATCATTTTCCTGCACAATTTTAATGTTGGTATATTCAACGTTCATGTCAAACATACTTGCCTTCATGAACCTTGGACAAACATAATTGTCAGTAAAAGAAATTGCAAGTATGGGCTCTTGAAACACTAAAGGACAATTCTCAATTTTGTTCTTTTGTTGACCTTATCCAATACTCTCTGTCTATGTATGCAGATTGATGCTATTACTGTTAGGATAATGTGGAACAGAGAGTGCCAAAATTCTAATATCTGAATCAAACTGAGTAATTGTTAATGCTTGTGTTGTAGAATTGATTTGGGCCCTGTTGATTTATATCCCAATTTATGCCACTGTGAGAGTTATTATTGTAGAAATCTAAGCTAATTGCTTCATGAATGTTTCCATAAGTTCATCAATATTTCGTAAGATAATAATTTCTCATGAAACATCTAGCGTGCACCCAAGGATGTGTCTTAATGGTCACTACCAATTCTCTTATAGTTGGCTAGCGTTGTGTCATTGTTGTGGAATTACAAAGTTATTCCAACTTTTGTGACTTTCTTTTTTAATCAAATCCAAGAAAGAATGATAGATTAGTATTTTAGAAAGAATGAAAGAATGATAGATTAGGTACAAGAATATGACATGTATTATCTCTCCAGATTTTTGTATAAGTCAAGACGACGTTGACAGTTTTTCACAGTAACACCATTTCAGTACCCAAAAGATTGCATAATGATCATAAGTTATGGTATTCTCCATCTTACCACATTAATGTCTCTTTAATTCTTAATAACTCAAGTAAGGATACTTCGCTTCCAACCTTTTCTTTAACCAAGAGTGAAAACACACAATATTCCCACCACAACAACACATTCATTCATTTTTGTGGAACCTTTCAGTAAATTACTATCTACCTGATTCTCAAAATCACAAACTCATTCATCCTTGAAACCATGATGCAGCACATGAAAATTGTAATATAACTAAACCTACTAACTCATAATTTTTTATAAGTTTCACTTTAACTAAACCACCAATAACCATCCAATACAGTCCAAACAACAACAACCACAACAATAATATTAGCCACCAAATGAACTAGAGTACAATTCAGAATTTCAAACACTAGCCGTGACTGTTTCAACTGTTTCTGTTGGTGAAGGAATGGACAATACAGCTAGCATATTAGGATCAACTAATCCTGCATTCTGAAGTTGAGCAATCACATCTGCAATAACTTCTTTTCTAATGGTTCACTTTTGTTCCTCGATTTGGTGCTCTATTTTTTGTATCCTTTCTTGCAGTTGTTGCATGACATTATTGGTGGCATTGAAAGTTAGATCAGAAGTGTCATTTATTCTCTTCAAGGAAGTTCTTGTAACCCCGGTTCCATACAGTCTTACACGTTCCAAATGTTCAATACCCATGGCTGCTAAAAATGCATCAACAGATTGATCATTTGCACCTTGTTGCATTTTAATTTCCTCCATTTCAGCCTAACAAATCATATTCAAAAGTACATTTAAGTAATTACAAATTACGAACTTGATGTCAATATAAACTTAAAATAGATAAGTTTCATACAATTTTACTAGTGGTGCTTTCATTTGAAGTCTTGTATGTACGACCAGATTTTCTTACTCTTGTGACCGCAAACATTTCCTTCAGCGACAGAGTCCCCGTCCCCCCTCTCTCTTCTCTTTTTCCTATTCATATGAAAATGAATATTAACAATTACTTAAATGACAAGGTATAAACTCAATAAGAAATAAGAGAACACATCAATTTACTGTGAATTAAAGCAAAACTTTTTTTGCCAGTACTGTGTGGATCTATCAGCTTCTTTCGATTAAGTATTTGTTTCAAACATTTTCTATAAAATGGATCGATAACATTAAATAAAGTAATAACGTCTCTATAGAACTAATAGTAATATGATCACATGTGTTGAAATACGTTTTACCTTAAATTTTTAGACTTTCAATATATGAGGACCTGTTTAAATTGACATTCTGGAACACCTCCCATCCTTTTGCGGCATCAGGAATGTCATATTTTGACTATAAGTTGATGTCATTCAGTTAGGGTAATAAAAAAAGACAACATTTTCTCTTCCGATTTCATAGAGAAACAAGCTTTAGCCAGATGAACTTTTCCATTGTTATCATCTTCTATTGGTTGAAGCTCTTTGCGTATCCTCATCTAATGCAAGTCATAACGACAGTTTACATGGTCTTTGGACTTTCCAGCTATATCTAACAATGTACCAAGCAAACTATCACAGAAATTCTTCTCTATATGCATCAGATCAAGCTTGTGTCGCAACCTATTTTGCGGCCAATACAGCAATTCAAAAAGTATGGATATTTTTTTTCAGGGACCATCACTGTTTCTTTTTTTTTGTGGGGGGGGGGGGGGGGGGCTATTTCCAAAAACATTATTGAATTCATGTTGATGCAGATAGCTTTAGGCCTATTTTAAGGATAAATGTTATCGACAGGTCCTTGGAAGGACCGATGAATTCATCACCATCCCCACCTCAGTGCCCGACTGTCGACGACGATTTGAATGATTAGGAGAGCGATGGCGATCATCCCATGAATATGGAAGATGACTGTGTGCATATGGAAGACGTTTTATCGAACTCGCAAGATGCAGAAGAAGACTGTGGAACAGGATCCTAACCAGTACATTCCTCCTCCGATGGAACAAATTTCTATCGTGATCAAATATTTGCCGACAAGAAACAACTCAAAATGCTACTAGACGGAGCAGCGATGAGGCAATCTTTTGATTATCGTATGGAGAAGACCTGCACCACATTATTAAAGGCTAAATGCATACCTCCTGGTTGTGGTTGATTGTTGCGGGCAAGGAAGTACGAAACTTCAGAAAGATTTCACATATACAAGTATGTCGGGGTGCACACGTGAGGTGTTGAATACGCTACCCCCAAACACAAGAAAATATCATCCGAATTGATTTTTTCACTATGCATAAAATCATTTTCGGGATGGTAAAGGTCCAAGCATAAGTGAAATTCAAAGGATTGTGTTCAAGGAGTTGTATTGCAGTGCAAGCTACTGGATGTATTGGAAAGGAAGTGTAATTGCGAAGAACATCATTCGCAGGACACCGGAGCACGGATATGCTTGTTTGCTGGGTTTTTTCCACATGGTGGAGTTGTTGAATCCAGGGTCTTCCTACTCGATCATGGTTAACCAAATTGATGGGTCGTTCATTCACTACTTTTTAGCATTCGAAGCTTGCATACGAGGATATGCCCACATGAGAAAGGTAATTATCATCGATGACACACATTTGTATAGAAAGTACGGGGCATGTTGTTGAGTGCAGTTGCACAGAACATCGAAAATCATATCTTTCCAATTGCCTTTTGTATCGTCGATAAACAGAACGATGCTTCTTGGACCTTCTTCTTCAAGAAGTTGAAGTCTATCGTAGAAGATAAGCATATCTATGTGTCATCTCTGACAGGCACATTAGCATCGCTAATGCCTTCTCCCGTGTATACAGTCGTGCACATCACGGACTTTCTATGAGGCACCTCGTTGAAAATATCTGTGTAAATCAACACTGTGGAGAACATCTTTATCTATTCTACGCCGTGGCAAAGACATATTCCTTTGATGAGTTTAGAGAGAATTTTGAGGAATTGAAGTATAGTTGCCTCGAGGCAGCACATATCCTTGAAAATGTTCTTGGTTTTGAAAATGGAGTAGAGCACACTTCCCGGGCAATAGGTACGATGTGATGACCACAAACATCATCGAGTCGCTCAACTCGGTTTTGATGGATGAACGGGAGTACCCCATGTCGTACACATTCAATTCAATTGATAAAAAATTTGATGAAAAGTTTAGGGAGCAGTATGCCTATGTCGATGGTAAAAAAAACATATTTGTGCCTTGTGCGTAAAAGATCCTAAGGAATAACAAGAGTGCGAGCGATTCTTTGTATGTGACTAAACCAAACAAGGTTCTCGATAGTACACGGTGTTCAGCAATGGTGTTACTGCTAAGGTCAATCTTTTGGAGAGGAGTTGCTCTTGTCGGAAATTTGACTTGGTGAAAATACCGTGCGAACATGCGATGGCAGCTTTGCGATCAAAGTATGGTGATGGCATAGGTTATAGAAACTCCATCTATGAGTACTCTTCGCCAATTTATAAAGCTGCAAGTTACCTCCTCTCATACTCAGAAGCAATTAACATTGTCCCTCCAAAGGCCGAATGAAATGTACCACAAAAATTGTTAGACACTAAAATTTCTCCACCCCTATGATTTCAAACTCGGAAGGAAGAAAGTCAAACGCACTAAGGGCATCGGTGAGACGTTTAAGCCCAAAAAGAGGAATAAGTGTTCAATATGCAATAAATCTAGGCACAAAAGAACCACGTGTAGCATGACCAAAAAATCATAGATAGGCTTTATTTTGCTTCAGTTGTAAAGCTGCTGTTTTGGGGTATAAATGTGCATTTTAGTAGAATTTAATGTTCAGTTGTTATCGACTTAAGGCTTTGTATACGATAGACTACGTGCATTCTATGGTATATCTTTAACACGGTCTATTAAATAATATATATTGGTTATATGATTAATCATCAAACACGTTATGTAGGTATTTATACTGGCATATCTCTCTAATAGATACATTGAATCATTGTTTCTTGTTCCTAATTAATTAAAAGTTGCAAACCCGTCTGTTCTCAAGAAAAACTGCTGGTATACGCAAACCAAGCATTTTCTATTCCCACATGCGTCAACTGGCCATTGGTTGGATATATGAAAGGACAACATCTATTGGTATATAAGTACAATCCCTATTTCTACGTAACCCTTCACTTGTCCCTAAACCCAAAACGTCAGAAACCCTCTTCTTCTTCCCCAAAACATCATAAATCATGTCTGGTCGCAAAATCCCCCTTCGCTCAATTAGACAAGTTCCCCCTCGTCACTACGATTTACTTCTACTTTGAAATGATTTTGATAGGCAATTCTAAGGCCTGGGAGAAGACCATTGTTACTTGGAGCTTGAGCTCCAATGAATTGTTCGTTTCCTCCGAGCAATTTTGGAGCGTCTTGGAATGGATGGCAATGACTACCTCACCCCCCATCATACCCATAATTTAGATTACTTTTTTTATTTTATTTAAGTTGTTAAGTGTTTTTTTTGGTTTCTTCATTGTTGAAAAAGTTTTCTCAGTAGGCCTTTGTTAAAAGAAAGTTTCTTCCATTTTCTCCCTTTTGCTGTAAATTTTATTAAGTAATGCAATGAACAAATTTAATGTAAGTTTCAGTTTCAGTTTAATGAACAATATTTAGTTTGAACATTATGTTTACCATTTTTATTATGATCCTTTTTTTTCTTGTGGCGACTTTCAAATATGTATGCCTCGTTCAATTCACAGTACTGTAGTTTGACTTGATTAATTTCAAGTTGCTATAAAAAGTGTTATATAGTCTATCATGAATCATATACTCTGTCTTTCATCGACCTTGTATGTTAGTCGATCATAGAACATGTGAGTCGAGTCGATGCGTTACCGGTTAAATTAAAACAGACAATAACATACTTTGGGGCTGGTGGAATAAAATAATTAAATTAAAAATGATTTAAACAAACAAAAACATATTTTGGGGCTGGTGGGACAAAATAATTAAATTAAAAATAATTTAAATAGATAATAACATATTTTGGAGCTGGTGGAAAAAAATAATTAAAGTAAAAATGTTTTAAATAGATAATTTTGAGGGTCCATCGATTAGCCTTGTCTATAGACTGGTGGTGACACTTAATAGACTGTAGTAGATCATGGCTTAAGTCAGCCATTGGTGAGACTAGTCTACCATAGACTTACACCTTTTGATGTGCATCGATTGATACCATAAGTATGCGTAGACTACGTTGATCGATGTGAACTGCCATACACCGTCACTTGGATGTAGTTAAAAAATGAATAAATAAATTAAAAATAAATGTAGTGTTGATTTCTACACATGTGAGTGAGTGTAAACAAGACACACAATCATATTAGATCTTGTACAAAGTGAATTATAAAGTGTGTGGATGGGTAGTGATTGAATGTTCAATATGCTAAGAGTAATGTTTATCAAAGCACAAGTATGTCTTAGGGATATGTATTCGATTGAGGATGATGATTGTTCAACCACTATCCATTCTATACACTATTTTGATTTAGGGTGGTGATGGGAGGAGTATGTGAAATATGTAGTCATTAAATACAATATATATCCTTAATACATACTTGTGCTTTGACAAACATTACTCTTAGCATATTGAACATTCAACCACTACCCATCCACACACTCCTTAATTCACTTTGTACAAGATCTAATATGATTGTGTGTCTTGTTTACACTTACTCACATGTGTTGAAATCAACACTACATTTATTTTTAATTTATTTATTCATTTTTGAACTACATTCAAGTGACGGTCTATGGCAGTGTACATTGATCAACGTGGTCTACGCATACTTATGATATCAATCAATGCACATCTAAAGGTGGAAGTCTATGGTAGACTAGTCTGATCGATGGACCCTCAAAGTATAAGTATATTTTTTACATGATTTTGACATGGGTGAATAACGATGGGAGTCCATAAGTGTCACCAACAGTTTAAGATTATCTATTTAAATCATTTTTAATTTAATTATTTTCTTCCATCAGCCCCAAAACATATGATTATCTATATAAATTATTTTTAATTTAATTATTTTCTTCCACCAACCAAGTGATGGTCTATATATGAGTACATAGATCACCATATTCTACGCATAATCAGAAGATCAATCAATGCACTACTGAAGGTGTAAGTCTATGGTAGACTAGACAAATCGATGGATAAAATAGGTCATGATTTATGACGGTCTATAAAGTGACACCACCAATTCAAAAAAAAGTTACTACTCCAACGATAATAAATGACTACTTTTATAATCCCTTAGTGTCAACACTTCATTTTTACTTCATATATAAGGTCGGTCATCCCACATTATTTTATTTCATTTGCTTTGTTTTGTTTTTAAAAATTCTACAATGTCTCAAGCCTCTCAAACATCCAATTCTAAAAATACTCTAATTTGTCATTGTGGGAATGCGGCTGTTCTGAGGACGTCACGCACGGACTCAAATTCAGGTCGCAAATTTTATAATTGTGCAATTACGAAGGTGAGCTCTATGTGTCTTTTTTATGAATTTAAGTTAGTCGCTATGTAATTATTATTTTTGTCTAGGATAATGACGCATGCTAGTTTTTTAAAATGGCTTGATGAACTATCACCTCCAACCAGTCCATTAATGTTGAGTCTGGGACCCGAGACATCAAATTTTCAAGGCTTGACAAAATTTAATCTACTACAAAGGCTTCAACAATGCGAAAAAAAATAAAATTTCTTATGACTTTGTTCAAAGAAGCCGAAGAACAGAGGGATCACTTTAAAGTGTTGCTACATGACACCAAAATTGAGAGGAATCAACTAAAACAAAAATTAATTTTGGCCGAAGAAAGGGAGAATGACCTAAAAATGATGTTATGTGCTATAATGCTAGTATTCGTTCTTTGGAAAGGTGTAACATGGGTGAAGTGATATTGAATAAATAATAATACTTCTATTTTTCTATAATGTTAATACTATTTTTGATAGAATCATGGTCGATCAAACAACACGCCGGCTTAAAACCGACCAGCATGGTAATGATAAACTACGCATGCAGTATACGAAAGATTAAGTATGCATTCTATGACATTAATCATACACTGTACCAACTATGATAACACCCTGCATATTCAAATGACCATGCCACTAATCAGTTTGATAGGGACAGATTCAGTGCAGAATCATAACAACTACCATAAAATAAAATAATGTTTCTAATATCCTACCAACAGAACCCTAAACTTTCATACTTGTCAAATAAAAAAAATATTTATCCAATCCTAACTGCTGATCATTCAACAACATATTAACATATTAGATTCAAATGTCTTTTTCCCTATCTTCCTCATCAACACAAATGTTACTGTTGATTTCACCTACGATATCCATAACCACATCTTTTTTGTTAGCTTCAGCTCCTTTTTTCTCAGCAGCTGTAGCTGCTTCTTCATGCTCGCCTTCTTCTCCTTCTATTTCATCCTCTGCAGCAGCTGGTGCTTCTTCACCTTCTTTTTCTTTTTTCTCAACATCTGCAACTGCTTCTTTTTCAGCTTCTTCTTCTGCTTCTGCAGATGCTTTTTTTGAATTTTCTTCTTGGCATATATCTTCTTCCATTTATTCTTCTTCATCCTTCTTTTCTTTTTTTTTCCTCTCCTTCCACAATAGAGACCAACTCATCCATTTTGCTCCCTTTTTCTTCTTCTTCATTCCTCTTCGATTCACGAAGGTCCACATGCATTGTATCATCATATTACAGAGTGTTATTGATATTTAAAATTAAAAATTCATTAACACAATCAATTATTGAATAAAGTTACCTCGCTCGTGTTGTCGCTCATCTTGTTCCTTTTTTTTTTTTAGTCTTTTCACTCTAATATAGGCAGCAATATCCAACACCATTTTCTTGAGCGCAACAACATGCTTATGAAGATCCCTGGGGGATGAGGTGTCCTCTACATCTTTAGATGTGCTTGGAGTATCATCATCACCAGTGCTTACTTCAACGGTGTTACCACCCAAATATCCATCATCATCACTGTCCTCATTTGAAATAAGTACAGTCACCCCTTCTAACTCTTTTTTTAAGCCATCAAGGACGTTATTTTTCAACTCGTCCGTATATGTCTCAAAGGAAATCATGTAATCCATCTTCGTCTCATGAAGAGTAAGGATGATGTACGGGTGCACATTCTACAAAATATCGATTAACAATTACATAACATTCGATACAACAATAGTATTATTATTGCATAGTAAAAAATAAGTTCATACATCGGTAACTTTTCCTTTGTACTTGAATGAGTTGCCTTCAATTATCTTGTCACATTTTTTAGTGTACCATCTGAGGATGCGAGGAATGGAAAAGGGCTCATCCGTTAATTTTCCAGCAAATTTTTCAAGATGAGAAAAGGCCTCATAGATCCAAACCTGTAAGCAGTACATTAGTAAAAGAAAAACTCAGAGTCTATGATAGAGTATAAATAAACAAAGAATCTACGATAAACTCACTAAAGGGTTTATGGTAGATACCATGAATGCCCAGGAAAATCCGAATAGAGCATAGGATGTTTTTTTCTTCTCATTAAATACTTTCCTCTATTTCTTCAGGTCACTTTTCTTCTTTAGATAGTCCAAGGTCAGTTGAAATGTCTCTTTCCCCCATGGATAATTCTCAAAGAAACTCAAAAAATTGACCATTCGAATCAGTTTTGTGTCGACAACCTTCGTCGAATCTTTTGCAAGCAACATGGTGTGCAAGAACCACAGTAAATAACACTTAAATTTCTGGTCCTCGTACAGCTTATTTCCTCTGATTAGGTGTAGCAAGTTGACCGTCGTAATATTTTTTACCACCGTAATGTTTTTATTTTTTGTCACCTTAAAGCAAAAATTCTCCCCCTTTGCTAACACCTTCTTCATTTTTGATTCACTGGGGTATGATGAGTAGTTCATCCCCTTGATCAAACAAAACTCTTTCAA
Organism: Capsicum baccatum var. pendulum; assembly: GCA_030864225.1. NCBI lineage: Eukaryota > Viridiplantae > Streptophyta > Magnoliopsida > Solanales > Solanaceae > Capsicum > Capsicum baccatum. Next base: position 272,898,418 of record CM061550.1, read on the forward strand.
GCCAAAACAGGCAGGCTTGTTGTTAACGCAGAACCACATCTCGTGATGCTTCTTATCATTCTTGATGCGTCGCAACATCAAATAATGGACCAACTGCCCATTGAACTTGAGATGTTCTGGCAGGTTTGTCAAGTGTCCAAAACAGGACCGCTTGAATCTTTTCTTTAAATCTTAGTCGACAAGAACTTGCTGGAATTATCGATAAGAAGCCATTCTTGATCTGATCGATATCTTTGTCGGGAAAGATCCGACCTCATCCATTATCGTTCGAAGGTCATATCGCTCCACAGAAATGAACCTTGAAAGAGATGGCACGGACAAGGGATCATTATCCCCATCAACACTTTTTCTTTCACTATCTTCGCTCTTTTCACTGTCATCACTAGCATTGTGCTTGATAATATCTTCATCGGAATCGCTTGTCTTCTTTAACTCCGAATCTGATTCGAACACCAACTATTTATTTTTCTTCCTTTTTGAGACATTTTCAACTGCCTCAGGTTTTTTTTTTCTACTGCTACCACCAGAATTAGAAGCGGTACTAGTTTTGTGTTTAGGAAGGATGTATTTTTTATCCATTTTCAACACAATCTACACCTGCAGAACAAATCTCTCGTTTTTAGTTCATAGACCGCAAGCCTATCAACAAAAATAACTCAATTTTAAATAAATTTCATACGTCTAAAAATTGATTTCAGTCAAGGACATTTTCATTTCATAGACCACGGGACTACGGACACAAACAGGTCACTGTTAGAATCAAAATGCCAAAATAACTCTTCCACCATCAAATAGTTCACTACACACATCAATAACTAAACCAAAATCCAACATGCAGTATCAAAACACAACAATTTGTAAAAATCAAACTAGTGCACCTAATCAAACTAATTAGCTATTAATCTTTCAATTTCCACTATTTCAGCAACCATATTTTAAAAGAATTTCATACGTCTAAAAATTGATTTCAATTTAGGGCATTTGATTTCATGGACCACGGATCGGTTTCATAGACCACGGGTCTACGGATAGAAACATGTCATTGTTCGAATAAAATGCCAAAATAACGATTATCCCACCATTCAACACTTCTTTGCTAAAAAAAATCGGAACTAAACCAAAACTCCTTAATCAACCAAATTCGAAAAAAAAATTCAATTTCCTATATCACGATGAATCGATAAGCAAATAAAACCGTTTAAATGGATCTAGAAATGATCGCAACTTGATTTTAACTAACCTTACCAACCAATAATGATCCCTTAGCGGCTGGAGAAGAAGAAGAAACAAAAATGACAATTTTGGGATGACAGTTTCTTAAGCAGGAGTTGAGATAATTGAAGAGGAGAGAGAGGATTTGTTTTGGATATTGGAATAAGTGGAGGATGTTAGTGTATTTTATTAAATTTTCAAAGTTATAAAAATGATGAAATGGTCCTTTGGCCCCTTGTGGGCCCCACTTTTTTAACCTTTTCCAACTTTTTATACCCTAACCCTAAAAATTAAATAAAAAATAATTGTATTGTCTAAATGACAAAATAGTTTTGGAAGTGGGTAGTCTTGCCAATTTTTCTCAAAAAAGCTGGGGCCAAATACTTATTTTTATTTTTTTTAATAATAATAAAAAAAAAAGCGGGTAAATAAGTGTTGGAGCAAAAATTCCCGCGTAATGCCATATTTTACTTGATATAAAATATGGGACGGTTATATATCTGTTACCATAGATATATATAACCGTTACCATAGGTGTAACTACTGGGACGGTTTTCAGAGCTAATGCGACGGTTATCTTTAATTATTGTCCTAATACAATTTATAGTAATATGAGACGGTTGTAACCGACGCTATAGCTTATATATAGTAACAGTTATCTAACGGTCGCTGATTAATTGTCCCCATAATTGTCATTTCTAGTAGTGCCAGAACAGTACGGAGACATTTTGCACAAACAAACAAGCAGTGCATACAAGTTATCTTATCAGGTCCCTCCACTGGGTTTGTCAAAACATTGAAAGTAGAAGGCATCTGAACCCAAAAAATTAACAAAACCATCTTAAAACACATGTAATGTCTGTTGCATTTTGTGAAAGTATAACACTTGCGCCATGTGATCATCACATAAGACATAAAATATTCACTATTTTTTCTCGCGGCAATTGTCTGTCTTCTTCCAATTTGAAAAATTCCTACAAAAGCAATTAGTTAATTCATCACTCATGTAAATCATCCAAAATCCCTCTCAGCACACACTATCATTACTAAGACATTTGGACATGCACTTGAAAACATATATGCCTATTTTGACACGTCGATTAAATGGTATATCATCTTTTTCCACTACCTCTAGGATAACGAATTATCATGCTTTGCCAAGAATTATTATATTCTTACTCCTTTTGATTTATTCTGATACACAAATTGTTGTTGGGATTTAAAGCTTACACATCAAGGAGCCTAGCACAGCGAAACTCCACTACTTCACTATTCGTATACTATAAATGAACCTTCACTATGAAGCTCAGAGGCAAGCAAATTCATAACCAAGTAAAGACTAATTAAATAGGATGCCAACGAAGCCTCTTTCATCTTCTTCACATCAAGGTCTTTTCTCGTCTTTCTTTAAGATTCTGAGTCTTAAGGTAAAGCCATTTTGGGTAGAATTAGGGTATTTTATGATCTTTTCTTTTTTAGGTTTCTTAGCTTTGAATGTTACAAAACCTAGAACGCTACCATCATTTCGGCCTCATAACCTAGATGTGTTTTTCACTTCTGTTTCAGCTACCACAGTTTCTAGCATGTCTACTGTTGAAATGGAAGTTTTCTCGAATGCACAACTTGTTTTCATGACCATATTGATGTTTCTTGGTGGGGAGGCTTTTACCTCTTTTCTTAGACTTCAACTCATGAAGTTGAAACTTGTCAAGAAACAAAGTGTATTGCAGAACAACGATGCTTTTGACTATTCAAACTCTAGTAATGGTGAAGGTCTTCATAATCTTGAGCTAGGAACGGTAGGTTTGGACAATAAATTAGAACATGCAGTAATAAACCCTATGGAGGATAGTCATCATGAGGCCATCGCTAAGTTTAAGTCTATAAGATTGTTGACTTACGTGGTTTTGGGTTATATCTTTGTTGTTATTCTCCTTGGCTCTTCCTTAGTTTCTATATACATAACATTTATCCCATCTGCAAAACAAATTCTCAACGAAAAAGGGCTCAACTTGCATACTTTTTCAATATTCACCACTGTTTCAACATTTGCAAATTGTGGATTTGTTCCTACAAATGAAAACATGATGGTTTTTAAACAAAATTCAGGCCTTCTCCTCATTCTTATCCCTCAAATCCTTCTTGGTAACACCTTGTATGCTCCTAGCTTACGTTTTGTTATTTGGTTCCTTTGGAAATTCACAAAGAGACAAGAGTTTGAGTATATTTTAAAGAACTCGAAACGTGTAGGATATTCACATATTTTCCCCCGTTTTGAAACCATCACTATTGCAATTACTGTTTTGGCATTCATATTAGTTCAGTTTGTAGCCTTTTGTTCATTGGAGTGGAATTCTGAAGCCACTGCTGGACTTAGTACCTATCAGAAGCTGGTGGGGTCATTGTTTGAGGTTGTCAATACCAGGCATACTGGCCAATCTGTGTTTGATATTTCAAGCTTTACTCCAGCAATTATAGTATTGTTCGCCTTAATGATGTAAGTATCCTCATGCACAATTAAACAATATTATGGTAGTATAAAAGACGTGATAGAAATGTTACAACACTATCAAGTCACTTCAAAGTAAAATATAAGTGTACGTCTACTGGAAGATGAGATTGATGATTTTGGAAACTGGTAACACTTTAAAAACTTTTAATCTAAGTTGATAGTGTAAATTGTCTATACGCCAGTATACAATTGAAATCGTATATATATATATAGTTTTTTCATCCCAACTTATGTAAAGGTTTTTGACTGAGCGCATAGTTTAAGAAATGGAATAAAGGATAAAATAGTTGTTTAAAGTTAAATTATTACTAAATAAGTAAAATGTTATTCCTTTTATAACTAACTAAAATGAAAAAAGTGCTACGTATTGAGACGAATGAGGTAATAAGTACTTCCTCCGTTTAAAAAAGAATGATTTACTTTGACTTGACATAAAGTTTAAGAATATAAAGAAGACTTTTGAATCTTGTGATCTTAAATTAAAGTTGTGTTAAATATATCAAAATTTCAGTTAATCTTGTGGTCCTAAACATGCTATGTGGAAAGTTGAAATTAATATATTGCCAAAAAAAAAAGAAAGGAATCATTTTTTCTTAAATGGACTAAAAAGAAAAATAGCTCATTCCGTTATAAACGGAGGGAGAATATCCTTAATAAAAGGTAAGCCCTAATACAAATAGTGTCAACTAGTTTTGTAGTCATTTATAAATTCATTTTTGATTTTATATTTTTGTTTACATGAATTCTTTATTTGTATACATGAGAAAATTGAAATTTACACAAGTCATCTTTTAAAAGAAATTACTGTTTTCTACTAAATTTATTAGTGGCCATAATAGACCATTTTCTCAATAAAAATTTGTCATCTTTTAAAAGAAATTACTGTTTTCTCCTAAATTTGTTAGTGGCCATAATAGACCATTTTCTCGATAAAAATATGCATCACCCTCTCCATTTCCATATAGTAATTGTCTTGTGTTGTTGGTTGTGTTGCATTAGAAATCGACAGGCGGAAACTTAAAATTTGCAAATTATGAGAAAATAAATTAGACGACACAAAACTAACTAAAAACATAATATTATTTATGATTTGACCAATTGGCCTACATATTAAAACTAAATTAAAAAACTTAAAAAATTTATTGGGAGAAATCTTTCCATAAACAAAACTCTTTAAAGAGTACAATGGGGATGCTATTGTGTTATGAATGACAAGTGAGGTTTTCTATTTACAAGTTCCAAAACCTTTTCTTCAAAAAAGAAGTTTGCCAAATATAAAAAAGTAAGATATTTTCTAGAAAATAAAAATAATTATGGTATTACTTTATTTTCCTTTTTGGCTTGATTTTCTTGACTTGATCCACCCTCTTCATGTCATATTTATAAATTTGATTCTTCACATAATTTTCATTTATCTCTGTTGTTTGTCATGCTTAAAAATAGAGCCCTTTTGGGTTAAAAAATATATTAGCCCTTTTGGGTTAAAAATATTGGAGCCCTATACAGGATTAAAAGAGAGATTTATTTTTAAAGATGTGATAGTAGGATTACTGAAAATATGATTGAAATATCTTCTCCACATGTAGTTGAACAAAACATCATTATCACCAAATTGGTTGCATCTTGATTTGAAACCGCTTTTAACCAATTTAATCTCGTCTCACCACACCATTGGATCTTTAAACCATAAGCTCGGATACCACTTGTTGTGTTCGAAATCGAGAGGGCGTCATACGGAAGCTTAAAGTTTGCAAACTATGAGACGATAAATCAGACGACACAAAACTAAACTAAAAAACATAATATTATTATGATTTGGCCAATCGGCCTACATATTAAAACTAAATTAAAAAATTTAAAATTTATTGGGGAGAAATCTCCCCTAAACAAAACTTTTAAAAGATTACATTGTAGATGCTATTGTGTTATGACATGAGAAGGGATGTTTTCTATAAAGTTCCAAAACATTCCTTCCAAGAAAGAGGTTTGTCAAATATAGAAAAGTTTTATATTATTTTTTTAGAAAAAAATAAAAGTAATTATGATATCACTTTATTTTGCTTTTAAAAAAAATAAAATTTAAATTTAATAAAAAAATCAAAACAAAACACTAACAGTTTGGTGTGTTAATTCGACTATGCCTGTGTAATTGATTTGACCATTTAATTGGTGGACAGGCTGGCTAGCATTTCTTTTCATAGTTCATTCTCCACTAACAATATTCATGATCAAGTTGAATACTAAATATTCATCTTGTCTCCATCTAATTTAATATTTTAGTCTTCTCTCTCAATTAAGCCTTATCTATCTGCTCAAGAACTTCTTTCTCAGAGTCGGATTCAGAATTTTCAATTTGTGCGTTCTTAAGGACTCATTTTTTACCACTAAGTTATCCCTTGGTTTAGTTATGGGTTCCCACCTATTAATATTTATAACTTTTAACAATTTTTCTACGTAGTTTTAAGCCTTACGATAGCGGGTGTGAGTTTCCGGAAACCCACACCTTCTACTCTACATCCGACCACTGTTCTTTCTCCAAGCAACAATTTTTGCACTTGGCCATAACACAATCCTTAGCCGGTTGAATCTATTATATAGGGTGAAAATCGCCCCTCAACTTTATTTTAAAAATCAAACTCTCCCTTCAACTTTAAACAATAAGCATTCTCCCCCTTTTTCCTACTTGTTTTTTTTAAATATCTATTTTACCCTTACATTATTAATTTTTATTTTTCTTTACCTCTTTAAAATTATCATATTTTTTATTTTTAATATATATAGTAAGTTTTTGTAAATAAAAAGAAAATTATTTTCTAGACAAAAAAAAAGTGAGAAACATATATTAAGTATGTAAGTTAGTGATGTTCTAAATGAAATAAATGACCATAATATGAAAATTTATTTATTAATAATAATTAAAACTGTAATATCTATTTATACTAGTGAAAATAACAAATAAAAATAATTTTATAAACATATTCCAATTAATGTAATATAATAACATATAACAAAAATGGAGATATATTTTATACTAAATTAATTCAAAAGTTTACTTATGTTATAAATATATACTCCCTCTTTCACTTTTACTCGTCACTATTTTGCTTTTTGAGGTCAACCTGCATGAACTTTGACTAATATTTTAAGATGTATAATTTAATATTTAAATTTAAAATTTAAATGATCAGAGAATATATGAAAAATGCTATAAGTTGCAATCCTTCATATTAATAAATGAAAAAATATATCTTAAAATATTTATACATATATATACGTACATATATACATATATGTATGTATATATATATATATATATATACACACGCGCACACTTAATGCATGTAAAATAAGAGATAAGGTATAAGGTACCCCTAAATTATATCTGAAGCTGTTATGACACACTTAAACTTTAAGGGAAACCTATTACCACCTAAACTCATTTTTTGTTGATCTAGCCATCAAGTATTAGAATATTTTTGTACTTCTTTTGGGGGAGACGAAAAATACTTGTGCGTTATCTCAATAAAATAACAATCATAAAAAATAATATTAGCTTTTGTGACAAATTCATTAAAAAGGTTAAACTAAAAAATTTAAATAAAAATATATAAATACTTGACTAAAATAAATAATGTATATTATATAAAGATATTGCTAATGCCAAGATTAAAATAGATATTGTCAAGATAAAAAGGAGGAGAATACTTATTATTCAAAATAAAGGAGAGAGTTTTATTTTTAAAGTAAACTCGAGGGGATAATGATTTTCACCCTATTATATATGCTCCGCGTTGTACGTCCCGTTCTGTTGACCTCGACTAGCGAAAGATTCAATTCACGTATAAGCCTAGGAACTAACAACGAGCATTCAATTAGTAAAATTGGAGAAAGTTGACTATGAGAAATTTAGTTGCAAGAGAGGAGTTCGATAATGAATTTGTCTTTCATTGATTGTGTATGGAGTAGTTTAATAGGTGAGATAAAAGGAAAATAATTTTGAAATAAATTTGTGACAAATTTCATTCCATATTTACCTGGTGTTAGATGATAGTTAATTTAAGGATTAAAATGATGAAATTACTATTTCATATAGACAATATGGTAAAATAGACTCATGAATATCTCATAAATTATGATATCCTCCTTATTTCAGGGTTTATAAAATGAATCTACAGATTCTGGTATGCTCTACCTATTTTTTCCTATAGAAACAACCATAGAGAGGACCCTGATAACATTAGTTATGAAACTTATTTGACCAAGTTACCCTTAATTTATATCTTGTCAAAATACTTTTATCATTCTTTAACCTTTTTAGTTCATGTATCAGAGAAACCGTAATTTTTTTTTGAAAAAAAAATTGGCAATTTAGTTTAATTAGAAGTGCATTTTTTAACATACAGGGAATTACCACGTCTTCAATTTTTTGTGTATCAACGATTTACTTCTACTAAACATCTACTATTTCTTGCCCGTTCTTTCATCATCCTTACAAGTTTCTAAAAAGATGCCAACACTATCACATTTTATTAACAACCACGTTAAATAATATACTCCATTCGTCCGGTTCAGGTGACACTCTTTTTTTGTGTCAGCCTTTACAAAATTAAAATTTTTCTATATTCTATCATAATTTAACTTAATCATTCATTATGTGACAATAGTTTTTCATAAATCTTTTAAGTATCTTGAATTATCAATTATTGTGACATATAATACTTTATGCGTAGCTTGTAAATATGTGAATTTTGTTTCAAAAAACTAAGATTCCTCGGAATTGGCAATTAAAATTAAATTACTTGATTCACGAAATTTGAATCATGCCACATAAATTGGGATAAAGAGAATATTATTTTTTAAACATTCGTTGTGAAACCATCACATGAATTGGGACGAAGGGAGGATATCACAGTAGAACAATTATTACTGCTCTATTATCGCTATACATAATAATTTGTAATCATGAATTAATATCTATGGCTTGCTATTGTGAAGTACAATTATAAGAATCCCTATGGTTATTTTATTGCGTTTGTTTTGTCAATGCAGGTATCTATCATCCTATACTACTTTTTTGCCTGTTGATAATCATGAAGAGAGGTTAAAAACTAAAGAAAAAATTAACAGGAGAAAAAGGACAAGCTTGGGGAAGTACATATCATTCTCACAACCTTCTTGTTTGGTTATTTTTACCATTCTTATTTGTGTAGCGGAGAAAGACAAAATGAAAAATGATCCACTCAACTACAGTGTACTCAACATTGCCTTTGAAGTCATCAGGTTAGTCGACATCTTTTTCTTCATAAAGTTTAATTGATATTTTGACCGTTTCTTGTTTTATTGGAGGAATTATCCTTTAAGTTACGTCTCATTTTTTTTCATAATGGAGGGAAATGGTAAAAAATAATTGAAAAAATTATAGGTAAACTTACCAATATATAGAGTTCACCCAATACCAAATATGGTCAAAATTTATAAGTTTTTTAAAATTATTTTTTTATATATTCCGTAAACTAGATCATCCAAGAGCTATATTATGTTGGTATTATCTGAAATGGCCCGTAACCCCATGTCTATAACCTCCCACTCCATCCAGTTACTCAACTGCGAAGGATTTGAATTTCAAATCCTCTATAAATGTTGTCCTACTGCCCTAATTGTAAACCACCAACCAGTACTCTTGATGGAGAACATTTTAAATAAACAGATCTGGGTAAAGGTCTCTAATCATAGCCTTCTTCACAATCTCCACACCATCTAAAGAATGAGGTTTGAGTGCTTAGAAAACTCGCTAGAAGTACGAAGTGGACGCCGACGACGCCAACACTCCGACGAACTTCAACAATGGCTAGAGGTACACCAACTTTAAATTTTTCATGATCCAATTGCTCAGGTCATGATGACAACTATCATAACCCATCAGTTGACAAGCCAACCTGTAATCCGGAACATCTAGTAATGGACTATGCAAAGAAATGAAAGAAAATAACAGAATAAATATAACAAGACCAATATATATAAAGCAGCTCCAAAACTTGATGAAATTAGAACAAGAGTTTCTAATACAATAACTGTACAGAGTAAAATACTCAATAAAAATACATGTACAACCCGTCTCTGAATACAACATAGATTTCAGTCTAATAAATAACAGGGAATGTAGTAGTGCTTCGAATGTCAGGAGCTAACCTCAAATATTCAATCCATAGCTGCTTTGCACGATGCACACAACAATGACGAGAGCTCGTACTAAGATATGCAAGCCTCAGAAGTGTAGTATGGGTACCAAACATGTGGTACTTAGTAGGAAACTGCCGACTAAGCACCAAAGATAATGAAAGATAAATAACATGTAAATCTGGATTATAATTATAGGCAATTACTCAGGGAACTAACACAATAAAACTAGTGAGACAATGAGGATAAACTATCCTATTATAATCGTAAATAGGATCTAAAGGGAAATACCGTATATTGCTAGCCAATATACCAATGAAGAGTGAAAGAAATAATATATATATATATATATATATATATATATATATATTATAAATACATATATATATATATATGTACATATATATATGTACAAATACATACACACACATATATATATATATATTTATGTAAGTGTATATATGTAAGACTAACTCAAAGGTAACAATCTGAGGCAGTCAACCTAACTTCTCCAGGGAAACTAGTGCGGGCATAATCAGTGTCCCTAATCATATTGTTTAACCATGAAATGATGATAACGGAATCAACCTACAACACGGAAACAAGACACAAAACACAATAGAAACCTACAACCAAATGAGAACAAGTCTCGACCAAGAACAACAACACAACAATACGAGATAACAAGGAGTAAACCAACCCTAAAACATCCACAACACGAGATGACAAAGACGAATAACAACACAAGATAACAAGATCTCAAGGTTTTTACTAGAACAAGAGACAAACACTACAAATGATTACAAGAAGATAAAGATAGGTAGTGAGACATTAACCCTTACAAGAACTAAGAACCTAAGTATGTCTCAAACACTAAGACCCTTAACTAATATAAAAGCAACACCAACTCTATTACGATGACACGGGAGAGATTCCACCACTCAAGCACCAACGTTTTTAGAGAAATTTACAACACTAGTGATTCCACACTAGTATCACCCTCAATTTGGTTTTGGCTTGTCCAAACCCTACAAATAAGGTGTTACAATGTCACAAAGAGAGAAGAAATCTTTTTAAAAGTTTGTCTTACAATATCATTCAACAACTAAGAAAAAATAACCTAACATTAGTCGATTTATTGACTTATGACAAAACAAAGTGAAAGGTCCCAAAAACCCTTAGTGAAGGGAGCAAAAGAGGCATCCTTGGAGTGTATGTAAGGTCGGCTTTGGAGTGTCCAAAGATCTCATCACACTTTAACTTGTACACTCCCTTGGCTTCATTCAATGCGCACTCACGTACGTCCATCTTCATAATCATTCCTGTATCATCCTCTCCATCTTGAGAGGAATTTGACCTCAAATTCACGGCTTTATCTCTTTTAATTAGGCATGTCACACACCCTATAATGCGATCCAACATCTTCATCACCATCTTCATTTTGCACCCTAACTTTTTCTTTTTCTCCATCTTGAGCTTTCCCTTTAATCTCACCTAAGAACAACAAACTCAAGAACACAACTTTCTCGTCCAAGAACACCAAACTCAAGAACACAACTTTTTTTCTTTTCTTTTTTTAATTTTCAAACAACCAATCCCAATATAGATCTTGTGGGAACAAAATCAGCCTTAGCTTTGATACCAAGTGATAAAGAAATCAACCGACAATACGGAAACAAGACACAAAACACAATGAAAATCGAGAACCAAATGAGAACAAGTCTCGGATCACAACAACAATACAACAATACAAGATAAAAAAGAGTAAAACAACCCCAAAACAGACACAAAACGAGATGAACAAGAGGAATAACAACACAAGATAACAAGATCCCACAATTTTCACTAGAACAAGAGACAAACACTACAAATAATTACAAGAAGATAAAGATAGGTAGTGAGACATTAACCCTTACAAGAACAAAGAACCTAAGTGTATCTCAAACACTAGGATCCTTAACTAATGTATAAGCAACACCAACACTCTTACGATGACACGAGAGGGAGTCCACAACTCGAGCACCAACATGTCTAGACAAGTTTGTAACACGAGTGATTCCACACTAGTATCACCCTTATTTTGGTTTTGTCTTGTCCATGCCCTACAACTAAGGTGTTACACTCTCTCAAAGAGAGAATAAAGGTGTTTCAAAGTTTGTCTTACAATATCATTCCACAACTAAGCTAAAATGACCTAACATTAATCTATTTATAGACTTATTACAAAACAAAGTGAAAGGTCCAAAAATCCCTTAATAAAAGAAGCAAAAGAGGCGCCTTTAGAGTTTATGTAGGGGAATATTTGGAGTGTCCAAATCCTTCTTCACACTTCTACTTGTACACTCCTTTGGCTTGAGTTAACTCGCACTCACGTACGTCCATCTTTATGATCATTCCCGTATCATCCTCTCCATCTTAAGAGGAATTTGAACTTAAATTCATGGCTTCACCTCTTTGAATTAGGAACATCACACACACTGTCATGTGATCTAACATCTTCATTACTATTTTTATTTTGCACCTCGGCTGTCCCTTTTTCTCTATCTTGAGCTTTGCCTTTAAACTCACTCAATTTAATTCCCATCTTTTCTCTTGGTGACAGGCTTCTTGTTGATACCTAGGTCTTCCTCTCAACTCTTCTTTCATCATATAAGAATCATCGTTGACTCCCTATCCTTCATATCCCTCTCTACCAAATTCCTCTATATGGACGTGTCGGTTTTGGTGAAGTAAAGCTTTGGTTGAGAGGATTGATTTGGTGAAGTGAAGCGTTGGTTGTGGATATTGGAGGGTAGAGTTTAGTTTTAATGGAGGCATTTGTCTTCCAAGTCCTTATTGTTGGAGTTGATCAAATTGCTGGGGAGGTGGTTCACTTAGGTCTCGATTTTGAGGGTAATTGGGAGCTTGGCTTATGGCATTTTGTGGCGGTCTTAGAGGATTAACCATTTGAGATAAAGTTTCAGGGGCAATGGTGGTGGGAGTGTTTTGTTCATACCCACTTGAGGAAATATGGTGTCGAGGAGGAGAAGCACGAGAGTTCCTTCGACTCTCCCTGCGATCCAACCTCTCAATCATAGTAGACATGTCTCCTTTGATTGAGGACATAACTATGTGCATCTTTTCCATTCTTTGGTTAATAGTTTCAATCCACGCTAAGATAGCACTAAGAGCATTGTTATCCATTATAGCCAAGAAGTTACCCACAAAACATAAATAAGTTAGCTGTACAAAATGGGTGATGTGGCAGACCTTGATTGATTGCGGGTTTTGAAGAGTTCTTATTTTTCCAACTTTGAAATTTTTGTTCAACTTTTAATTTGTGGAAGAGTAAATTTGGTTTTGGAGGGGAAAAACACAAGTTTGGAGCCTTTTCCACATTCAAAATCGGTTGAATTTCTTTGCACCTTTTAGGCTTAACACCTTTTGAAGGGTGGTTGGCTTTTTCCTCTTTTGGTTAGTCTTGAAAAAGTCCCCTTAATCCTTTTTGGTAAATAGTCTTTTTGAAAGGTCTTTTGTCCCTTACTATTTTTGTATAGTTTTGGAACTTGTTTCAAGATAAACAAGAAAGGCTACACTCTTCCACTTGATCTTAAGATCAAACACCACTATTGAAGGTTCTTATTGTCACAAGACATGAAGGTTAGTCAAGAACACCAAGAACCTTCAACAAGGCTTGAAGACCAAAGGTTAAAGAACCCTCTGTAACGACCAGAGACTACCCCTAGTCGTCACACGGTGCTTGAAACCACAAGTGATCCCAACCTAACCCGTTCGGCATACTATTAAGCAACTAAATTATAACATAATAAATAGTTACTCTGCTGTACGAAAACATAATCATACTAAAAATTTAAGACAGATACAATACTGATAAATCTTTACAATACTGATAAATTTGAAGGATGAAACTAAAATTACATGACCGACTCTGATTCACATCTATGAAGCCTCTACTAAACTAATTATAGATAGCTGGGACATGTCTCTAACACGACTAATCAATACACATGAAAGTAAATAAACTCTACATGAACTAAAAATGTCTGGAGTTCCTGAAGTAGGAGAACTCATCACCTGTTGGCTGGAATCTGTAACTATCTGATTGTGACATGCGAGCTACAACTGGTACCTATATTATGAAACAATATAGCCACACAGACGTATATGTGGATCAGTACTTTTGGAATGTACTGAGTATGTAGGGGTGACTACAATAAGTAAAATTGATTTCATATGTAATTGTAAAACATACATGCTAAGTGTAAGTAGACTCACCAAAGTCTGGAATAAACTAAAAATTGAAATATCTTAAAGCATAAGTGACAAAAATTCTCTAATAAGATGGTGAATCTCTACATTTAGTTTTTGTAAAACTTTACTGTAGTGATATAAGTAAACTGAAGCTGGGATATGATAAAACATGAATATTATATGAATACTGGGACTAAAACTATGTGATGGAGACCGACATAAATTGAGGATTTGAATATACAATTACACTGAGCACGAATACATAAACATACTAACTTATCTGATTAACTGAATGACTGATAGCTGAATACTGGGCATGTAAGACTAAAGTGTACTTAGTCTGAATAATTGGACTAAAACTGTAGAATATTATGCATATGAGGAAGGGACTGACTGAGTACTATGAGATAACTGAGCATGAATTCGTGAAAGCTGTATTATCTGAGGATGCAAGACCAAGAATATAACATGATTCTGAAATAGTCTATAAACTGAGGTACTGAAATACTGATAACTAAATAACTGATAACTATATGCTATGGTGAAGCAAACCTAAAACTAAACCGAGTTACTCATCTGATTACTAGACTAAGATTGTGACTAAGACTGTAATTGAGATTATGACTGAGACTATAACTAGAATTGAATACTGAGTTCTGATAATTGAGTAACTGATAGCTACAATTACTGATAACTGAGTTACTGATAATTGGGTGACTATTTCTGACAGTCCTGATTCTGTAGAACTAAACTGAGTTCTGTACTGAGTTGGGTGACTATTTCTGACAGTCTTAATTTTGTAAAACTGAACTGAGTTCTATACTGAGTCTGAAGCTGAAAATATAACTGTGGGATTGTTCATCTAACCAACATTTCCCAATCTGAGCTAATCGGGGTCCAACCTGTAACCCAGTTGAAGGGTTGTCAGTACCATGCCATGGGTACTAACAATTGTTGTGAGTTAACATTAACTGGTAGGAAGACATTTTGTCAACCCTTACTAACAGGAAAACTCATGAGATATGTGTCAACCCTAGACTGGTAGGAAGACATCTCAACCTACGCTGGCTACGTAGTTCTGTAACTCAGGAATGCTACTAAGGGTCAAACCCTCTGCTGGCAGGAATACCCCCATCCCTGGGTTCGCTTGGTGCTGAATCCTATTCCCAATTGAATAGATACTAAAATACTAACTAGTGTATGCACCGATAACTGATAAGCTCAGGTCATGATATTCTAAAAATAATAGTGCATACAGATTCTGAGATAATTATTAATGATTAAATTGATACTGGGACTGAACTGGACTGTACTAGGGTTGAATGAACCCACACTGATTCTATTGACTAATCGAACTGGACTGAGTTCACTGAGTTTTGTTAACTGATTGGGTACAACTGTTCGTGACATTACTAAGACTATTCTGTAGCTACTGTAATTCTAGATAAACAGCTAGATTTTGGGTATTGAATACCCCCAGGACTTGATAACATTGAAAGTAAAATATGTCATGATCATGAACTGGAACATGAGAATATCTTAAACATGGGAGCATAACATGATTACATAACTAAGATCATGAATTGCAAAATTCCTATGTAATTCGCTTGAAATAGGACATAGGCGTTTTATCAAAACATGTAAAGTTCATAGCTTGAACGTAAGAATGTCTTAAACATGAGGGAACAATTGAGTTACATGGAAAAATTCATAACTTGGGGATTCATCTTGAAATTGACTTAACATGATATGGGAATTTCATCAAACATGTGGAAGGCATGAATTTAAAACATGAGAATTTTGCTAGACATCATGAATTTAGAATCTATCATGGAATTTACTTGAATAAAGCATGAAAAACTCAAATTTATAGTATAAGGAATTCAAAATCTTGCATGGAATCATACATGGCCTGAATTGAATTAAAAATACCATGAAAATATGAAATTCAATCTTTCTTGAACGTACAAAATACCATAATAATGGAAAATTATTCTTTATTTAAGTAAAAAGGATTTTTGGGCTCCATGGGTGAAAGAGGACCCATGGATGAACTCCCCCATACCTTAAAAATTTAATCTTGAAGGAGAAACACAATCTTAAAAGCATTCTTGAATTAGAAAACTTGAGTTCTTGCTTTTCTTGAAGAAAAATTGATGAAGTTCTTGGTGTTCTTGGGGAGGCTAGCGTTTTTCCTTGAGAGAAAAGATGAATAATTAAGTGTATATTGCTTTTGGGGGCTGAAATTAAGTGTTATGGGTGGATTTGGGTGAGGGGAAGTGACCAAAGTTCCCCTAGACCCTTTAGAAACTGAAATAGCCTGTGAAAAAGTCCCTTAACGCATTGGCCATCGCGTCGGGTTGCTAATCGCGTCTACAACCGACGCGTCGCATCCCAATCGCGTTGGCTTACTTCCTCACATGGAAAATTCCATAACTTTTTGTTCGGGTATCAGATTTAGGTGCAATTGGTATCGTTGGAAAGCTAATTCAACTATCTATAATTTGGTAGGTCTTGAGCTACAAAATTTTATGTATATAAGAAGTTATACACTTTTAAATTAGACCCTTGTAGAATCAAATACCAAACTTTGGACGAATCAAAGACTCTAAGCTCAACTTTGTTCTAAGTGATTCTTATGAACATTTTTCACTTCAGAAGCAAATCAAACATGAGGATAAATATCATGGAACTCATATTTGCATGAGAATCATTTAGATCATAGCTTATACACATAGGAACGATGGTTCAAAGATTATCCCAAAAATGCGGGGTATAACACCCTCCAAATAACAATAACACCTTCTCAAACACAAATCCTCAATGACAATGCCAATCAGCACATCCAAATCTTGGATTCACAACAACAACTAACCAACAACATGTCTCCAAATCTCGGATGCACAACAACAACAAACCAACATACGACCAAGCCTTTAGTTCCACAACAACAACTTCAACAATACAAGCTTGACTAAGATCTAGACCCATAGGTGTTAGTAAAGAAGAAAACTAACACTGGAAATGCCAAAGATAAGTAAAAAAGACTCTTAGATTTAGACTCAAAAATCTCAGCCAAGATGTACAACAGAAATAACAACTTTCTCGGCCAAGAACACCAAACTCAAGAACATAATTTTTTTTTTGAATTTTCAAACAACCAAGACCACGATTGATCTTGTGGGAACAAAATTAACCTTATCTCTGATACTAAATGATAATAGAATAAACCCACGACACGGAAACAAGATGCAACACCCAATAGAAATCAAGAACCAAATGAGAACAAGTCTCGACTAACAATAACAACACAACAATATGATATAACAAGGAGTAAAACAACCCGAAAACAACCACAACACAAGATAAATAAGAGGAATAACAACACCAGATAACAAGATCCTATGGTTTTTACTAGAATAAGAGACAAACATTACAAATGATTACAAGAAGATAAAGATAGGTAGTGAGACATTAACCTTTACAAGAACTAAGAACCTAAGTGTATCTCAAACACTAAGACCCTTAACTAAAGTAAAAGAAACACTAATAATCTTACGATGGAACAAAAGTGAGTCCACCACTCAAGCACCAACGTTTCTAGAGAAGTTTGCAACACTAGTAATTCCACACTAGTATCACCCTCATTTTAGTTTTGGCTTGTCCAAGCCCTACAACTAAGGTGTTACACACTCTCAAAGAGAGAATAAAGGCATTTCAATGTTTTTCTTACAATATCATTCAAAAACTAAGCTAAATTGACCTAACATTAGTCTATTTATAGACTTATTACAAAACAAAGTGAACGGTCCAAAAAGGCCTTGTACACTCCATTGGCTTTATTCAATGCGTACTTACGTACATCTATCTTCATGATCGTGCCCATATCAGATGACTACCCATATTGTAATTTATCATAAAAATAAAAAGGATCAATATCATACCTCCTACCTCATACTAGACCATAATCAACCTGTCATGAACCAACCATAATAACAATAATAGAGTAACCGTCTAGTCTAGACAAACAATACCTCATCAGGCCTCCATATACTCGAAAGGTTCAATCAACACTCAGAAAACAGTAATCATAGCTTCTATCTATTCTACCCCATAAGGTTGATAGATATAAACATCAAGTAATATACTAGTAATAGGAAATACATATAAATAAATGAATGCAAAGTAAATCTGTAGTACCATAATCGATCCAAGTGCGATAGTGTATCAAATGCATATACCTTCTCCAACTAAAAAACTTGCAAAGGCGGGATCTATGAAGATCTCTCTTCTCTGACATGATGGTTCACAGATAAAAGAGCCCCTAGTGGATTCGAGAATATCTGTATATAAATACCTGGTCATGATCCTGGATTTTTAATAATCATTATCATCAATATACTCTATCTTATATCGGAGATATGTATAAATATAATAAGTGCATGGACTAAAAACGTGACTAAAAGAGTGTAAGTTTGTAAATTTATTACCTGAGATTAACTTTCAGACTAAAACAACATAAAAGTGCAGAAATGATTGGAATCTTTATCTCGATTGAAGTACATAATAGTGGTAAAAGGGAGGGTAACCCATGGACCATAATCTATCTCGGACTAATTTCTAAAGAAACATCTTTAATTTCAAAAGTTCATCATTAAGTAAGGTGCTACGATTCCTATTATAAAAGAATCTTCTTTAAAAGTGAAGTTGGAATAAATTTCTTTTTAGAAAATAATAGTAAAATCATGGTTTTATGTGGAATCTTACAACTAAGTAAGCATGAATGTATCATAATCTTTGTATGCCATCACCATTATCTAAACAATACAATCATAACCATCCAGGCATTTATAGACTAATGTCGCATCCTTTGTAAGGATAGATTACTCACCTGTAGTTCAACCTGTATAGTAATCACGGCCTTAGATACAATAGTACATAACTAACATAATAGTAATACCATAAATAGGGAAACTATAATCCAAATGCTACGTCAAATAGTAAACCTTATCCTAAAGGTTGCTTAGCCTCAACTAGGATCAACATACTTATAGCCAAGGGTGATAGGATTTTATAGCTATAACAAGTATCCCATCTTTAGGATCGGGGCACATTTCTACTCCAAATTTTCTAAATAGGTTATGTCATGATACACTAGTAATAAATAGGTCTTATCATCCTTACCTAGCATGCAATCTATATTATACATTAGCTCATAAAGAAAATTTGACAAAAGCCTGCTTTGATGCCGAAATCGCAAGTCTTGAATCATTCATAAAGCATTCGTTCTCGCTTCATGATCTAAAAGTACTATCACATTATCAAAATAATAACCTATATGTCAATATCAAAAAAATGAGACCTATAATTTTATATGAATTATTGGGTTAAAATTTGAGTCAAGAATGGACCCTAAAGCCTGCAAATGAAGTCATAAATTAAATCCACCACGAGTTCCCTCAAAGAACAAGGAATATGTGCTAAAAATTAGAGAACAAATAGAGCATATATTGGGGCCCAAATCAGCTTCAAAAGTCTAGGGATTTTAAGACCTAATTCCTAAAATTTTATAATGAAACGAGATGAAATTTGACCAGAAAAGTAATGAGAAATGACCAAGAAGTGTTAGGTTTATTTAACTTAGCTTCAATGGATGATTCCCCACACTTTTTTTCTCTAAAATCTCCCCAAAATGGTGGGTAAAGGTTGAGAAAATGATGGAAAATTTGGTAATGAAGGGGATATTTAACACACCAGGTGTCTCTAAAGTGGTATCTTATTTGCTTATGCAGCTACCTCTCAAACGACACAAGTCTGCTAAAGTAGTTGGGTACAAGGATGCAAGTATTGCTAAAGCGACACCTTGGCCGCTAAAGCGGACATTGATATCTTAAGCGTTCCTTGATCAAATAACCAAGGTTGATAATGCAACCCAATGACTCTAAAGAGACTACTGCTTAAGCTACCAAAGGTCCGCTTAAGAAGTTGCATCCGATGGTGCTAGGCATCAGATTTCTCTAAGTTCAAATAGACTCCAATCGAGTCTTCAAAATTTCTTTGGAATGTCGTGTATGCAAATGAACTATTCTACCATACCAAATTTGATATTTCGAATTCTATATAACCATCATCCAAGATTGTTTCAACTAAATACAGGCTCTCACACCTATAGTTTTACTTTCATTGAATACACTTAATAGCCCAAAATAAGTTCGGTAGCCTTGGGACCTGGACCAAGGGTTCTCCTAGCCTAAAATCAATATTTCGAAGTTGATGGAATAGTCAAAATTCTCATCCAAGGATATTCACTAGGTGTTTTGGTCTGACACCAATACCTTAATAGGAAAAGCTTCAAAACATGAAAATAAACCTAAAATCCAAATGAATTGTCCGATAATCGGAGTGACAATTTCGACAAGTCATAAATAACCCGTAGCCACTGTAGAAAGGCACAAAATATCAAAAAATGTATATAAATCAAAGAAATGACCTAGAGGGTAATTATTAAAATCTGCTAAGCTATTACTCTATTTTTTTAACATTTGGTATCAGAGAGAGCATTTATCTCTGCCTTGTTGTTTTGGAATTTGAAAATCATCAAATGTAAAAACATTTTACATCTGGAAATATCAATCAGTTTCTACAAACAAAAAGTTAAACAAATTTGTATTTCGGTTAAAACACTTGATTAATCCTTGTACTAAAATAGTAAAGAATTTGATTTTCAAATATCATTTTGTATTTGGGAGTGAAAAATGATTTTGTAACTATCAAAAGGGACCATCTAAAGAAAGAAGATGACCGAGTCTCATAATGACCGTTTCCTTTTATTTTGATGATATAAATTACTAATTTTTGACATGTGAAAATATTATCAGTAGGGCCCACTTTAATGCTTTCATCTTGGATTTACAAGCTTATATGACTGATTTTGTAAATGCTCTTATCTATATTTTTATAATTTTTACTTTTCTCATTTAGTTGGTACTACTTGAAAAGAGTAATAATGATAGTGCCGTCCGATTATTTAGTTTACAAGCAATATAAGTTGCATTGTGAATTTATTGTTAAATGTAAATTATTCACTGTTTCTGTTTAACGTGCGTATGACATATGCTACTGGTGAATTTTTATGGCATAATGTTTAAGAAATAAATATTGTATGATTAATAATTTTTAATGTCTAGCGATTTATAAAATTTTGTTTGATTTAGTCACAACAATCCTGATTAAATAAAATTAAATACACTATATTTAGGGTCACATAATAAAATCATACACATAATAAAATTATAGACATTAAATAAGGACTAATGTCTAAGTGATTTATAGTTTTGTTTGATTGAAGATTAGTCTCAATATGTTTAATTGAATAGAATTTTTGAAATCAGGGATCACATAAAAAATTTTAGACATTAATATTGTGATTAGTTATGCAATATATGACAACTCAAGAATTTTTATTATTGGGTTATATAAATTAATTAGGATAAAATATTAAATATTTTTCATAATTACTCACAGGGATTATGAATGAGAATTACAAAATTTTATCATAAGGATAGAATATCAAGCTAGTAAACGATAATTCCATCATAAAGTATGAGTCTAATAGAATTAAAAATTAGTCCACTTGCAGTTTTTATGTCAGCAAAATTAGTTTGATATTATTTTCCTTAAATTTATTAAGCAAGTATGTATTTTTTGTAGTTATGCAACCTACAAATTTCTTTGATATTTGTGATATTTCTAAATTCAATAGTGAAAACTGTAAGATCTAGAAGAAGAGAATTCTCCTTCAGTTAGGGTGCATGGACATTGATTATTTTATTAGGAAAGACGAACCACCAATTGATGAAATTAAGACTCAAGCTAAGATTGTTCTTCATGAACAATGGGAGCGCTTTAACCATTTGAGTATTATGTTCATTATGACCAAAATCTCAGCTAGTGTTTATGATTTTATCGAACATTATAACAATATCAAGGCATTATTGAAGGCTATTGATGAACAATTTGAGACTTCAGATAAGGCACTTGCCAATACCTTAATTATAATATTCTCATCAATGACGCTTACCTTTGTGAGAGGTGTACGTGAGCACATTATAAGAATGCCAGATTTAGTAGCTCAATTAAAGACTCTTGAGATTGAAATATATCTAAAACTTTTATTGTGCACTATATTTTCAATACTCTACCTGCACAATACGACTCTTTTAAGATCCCATATAACACACATAAGTATATATGGTCTATCAATGAACTTATGGTCATGTGTGTTCAAAAAGAGGGTCAATTGTTAATGGAAATAGAGAAGTGTATTCATGACTATTCAAAGGTAGAAGTCTCATCAAGCCAATAAAAATTTAAAAGGAAAGACTCCACTTGACTCTGACATCAAGAAATGATTCAAGTGTCGCTTCTTTAGAAAAAAAGGGGACATAAGAAGTATTGTGTCAAGTTTCAATGATGGCTTGAGAAGAAAGATATTTCTATCTATCTTGTTTGTTATGAAGCTTATATGATTGATGTTAATGGCTACACGTGATGGATTGATTCTTTTTTACAATCCATGTTACATATTCTTTAAGGATTTAATAAACCTACAGAAACCAGTGGGATTTTTCAAAGCATCTATTCAGGAAATAAGATGCAGTTGCATGTAGAAGCTATTACAACATGCCCTTAAGTTCAATTACTTTCACAAGTTTAGAATGAATTGTGAGTGTTCAATTGGAAACTTGGTAAATTTTCCAAGATAATGGTGCAACTTCAGCTGGTGTAGGTCAAAAATAACTTTCGCATTCGTGAGGCTATGGTAGTGTTTGCTAAGCCTAAGGTTATTGGCCATCGAATTCACAAGCTGTTCTTTGAATCCATAAAGTGTCATTTGGTTGAATGGTCTGGCTTCTTACTTCACGTTCGTAGTGGACTGACCACTGTTATGTAGGGTAAGCTGGATCAAGCATCATGTTAGTGACGAGGTTCCCATTATCGCGATGAAGTTAACCCTACCAATATTAAATGCTTTAGAACCTAATTTCTTTAAATTTTTCTTAAGTCCCAAGTCCATTAAAAATCCTAGAAAGCTAAGAAAGTGTGGATATCGATCCTTGGGCATCCAAGGTGATTTATTGATGTTATTTTGATCATCTTCGCACCTCTTTTTCTATAAGTTCCCATTAAATTCTTAACATTTTATGTTCCTAACTTTTTTAGGAATCTAATTTTGGTATCAAGACTTGTACCTTTAGGATATTCCTTCTTTCTAGAAGGTTATTCTAATCTATTTTATAAATCTAAACTTGTTGGATATGGTAAATTGCTTGATGGTATTTTCTCTCTTGATATACACAATGACTCCACTCATAATGTTATGCATGTTACAAATGAGAACAAATGATGTGTTATGAGTGAAAATTTTTCTATTTTAAGGTATCAAAGATTGAGACATATCTAATAGATAAATTAAGAGATTAGTAAATAATAGAGTACTTAGTACTTTAGATTTTACAAATTTTGATACTTGTATCGACTTCATTAAAGTCAAGAAAACATAAAACTCAAAGAAAGGTGCCAAGAGAAATTCAACCATATTAGAAATCATACATTCAAATATATGTTGACCAAATATGGATTTGTATCGCCAAAATACTTTATAACCTTTATAGATGATTACTAACGATATATGTATCTCTATATGTTTTATAATAAAAGCGAAGCATTAGAAGATGTTAAACATTTTAATATTGAAGTAGAGAAACAATGCACTCATAGAGGTGGTGAGTACTATGGTAGATACACCGAAGATGGATAAGCACAAGATTTGTTTGTAAAATTTCTTCAATAAAATGAAATCGTTGCTTAAGAAGCTATGCTTGATTCTCTAAATCAAAATGGTGTAGCAGAAAAAAGAAATAAAACATTATTGGATATGGTCTTTAGTATGTTAAGCAACTTTAAGCTACCTAATTCCTTGTGGATTGAAACTCTTAAGATAATAGTGTATTTATTAAATTGAGTTCCAACTAAGGCTATCCTAAAGACACCTTTTGAATTGCTCAAAGGTTGAAAATAGAGTTTAGCATTTATTCACATATGGGGATGACTGTCTAAAGTAAGAGTCTACAACCTACAAGAAAACAAATTGGATCCTACGACCATTAGTGGATATTTTATTTTATATTTCAAAACGTCTAAAGGATACAAATTCGATTTTCCATCTAACAACACTAGGATTATAGAATCAAAAAATAAAAAATTTATTAAGAATGACTTAATTAGTGGGAGTGATTAATTTTAGAATACAATTTTTATCAGAGAATGATCTCCTATTTTAGGTCAACGATTGATTGTTGTAGATAACACCCCTCAAGTACAATTGGATGTTGCACAATTAATTAATAAAATTCCATAAGCTTTTGAAAATGTTAAAATAGATTAATTATTTTAAGTGATTCTAGAAATTATTGAACAACCAGTTCAACAACATGATCCTCAGGAAAATAGTGGTAAAACATTACAAATATCTACTAGATAAAGAAAATAAGCAATTCCTAGTTACTTTTTTGTGTATTTATAAGAATCTGACATTGAAGTTAAATATGACCCTAAGTCTTTTTCACAATCCATGAATTGCAAAGAGTCAAAATTATAGTACAATTTAATGTAAGAAGAGAGGAATTTCATATAAGGTAACGAAGTCTGGGATCTTATTGAGTTTCCTAATGTATAAAATCCATTGGATGTAGATCAGTCTTTAAAACTAAATTGGACTCACCAGGCAATAGTGAATGATATAAAACATGTATTGGTGCAAAAGGATTCACTCAAAAGAAAGAAATTGACTACACAGAGACTTTTCTCCTATGTCTCCTTGTGCATTTTATTGGTTTAGTAGCCCATTTTTACTTAGAATTGCACCAGATGGATGTGAAAATTTCATTTCTCAATGGTGATCTAGAGGAAGATGTTTATATGAAATAAAACAAGTCTCCCACAAATGGTATTTAAAATTTCACAATGTTATCTCTATATTCGACTTTGTTGAGAACATTATGGATCAATCTATATACTAGAAGGTTAGTGGGAGTAAAATGTGTTTCTTAGTTCTATATGTGAATGACATTGTACTTGCATCCAATGATAAGGACATGATACATAAGGTGAAATAATTTCACTTTAAAAGTTTTGATATGAAAGACATGAGTGATGAATCTTATGTCATTGGTATTATGATTCATAAAAAAAGACATCAAGGTTCCTTAGGTCTATCTCAAGAAACCTATATAGTTCACCAAGTGTAGCTCCTATTGTGAAGGATGATAGGTTAATTTGAATCAATTCCAGAAGAACTATATTAAGAAGGAACAAATGAAGGACATTTCATACGCTTTGACTATTAAAAACTTGATGTATGCTTAGGTTTGTATAAGACCTGACATAGCATTTATTATTGGAGTGTTAGAAATATATTAGAGTAATCTAGGTCTTGACCTCTAGAGAGTTGAAAAGAAAGTCCTAGATATCTTCAAGGTACAAAAGACTACATGCTTATGTGCAAAAGATCAGATGACTTGGAATTTATTCGCTATTCTAGTTCAGACTTAATTGGTAGTGTTGATTCATGAAAATAAACTTTTGAATACATATTTATGTTAGTCAGTGGAGCTATCTCTTGGAAAAGTGTTAAATAGACTTTCAATACTACTTACTCTATGACGGTTGTGTTCATTTTTGAGCCTACCTTACATGAGGTATGATTGAAGAGTTTCATATCTGGGCTAATAATTGTCGACTCTATCTCTAATCCATTAAAGTTATATTGTAAAAATTTTGTTGCTATCTTTTTGGATAATAATAAGAAAAGTGGATGTCAAACTAAGCATATTGACATCAAGTATCTAGCCATAAGAGAACGTGTTAAAAATAAGAAAATGTTCATTAAACACATTATCGTTGAAGTGATTTTAGTTGATCCTAACTAAAGATGTGTCGCCATAGAAATTTAAGGATCGTATAATTACATGGACTTTGTTCCACTATGTAAAAAAATTTCTGCAATAAAGTATGTTGATGAAACTCAATTTTATATGATATTTCTCGTACTTGTAATTGTGTGCAAAATCAATTTTAATTTTTAGAAATGTCACTAAAGTATGGACCTAGAACCAATATTGGGTTATTCATTAAGTAATAAGGGCTAAGGCTTAGAGATATAATACATAGACTATTGTCATGGTTCATTTCATATATTTCACTTATTGGACTAACCTCCATGTCTTTAACCTCTACTCCAGCCAGTTACTCAACTACCAAGGAATTGAATTTCAAATCCTTTGTAACTGCTGCCCGACTGCCCTAATTGTAAACTACTGACCAATATTTTTGATAGAGAACATTATCAATAAATAGATCCGATTAAAGGTCCCTAAGTATAACCTTCTTCACAATCTCCACACCAACTAAAGAGTAAGGGTTGAGTGCTTAGAATACTTACAAATGTATGAAGTAGTTGACGACGACTCCCACACTCCAACAAACTCCAACAATGGATGGAGGTATCCCAATTTTAAAATCCATTGTGTCATTGCTTTAATTTTCTAAAATATATAGGTCATAAATACGATTTGGGTCATTGGAAATTATGCCCTTATATTGTGTAGGTATACAATTTATGTCCATAGGGGAAAATAAATAAAATTTACAGTGTCTTAAGTATATTTTTTCATAGTATAATATGTCAAGAGTTATGCTTTAGTTTCTAAAAAACTTATGCATCACTAGATATAAATTTAATTATGAAAGATAAAAATTAAATGTCAATTCATCTTAACGACAATTTCTACAATATCATCTGATATAAGTCATTAAATTATAAACTCTATCATTTTATGGGTCACCATTCATAACTTAATTAGTGAATCCAAATCAAGCCTAATACTTATGTATAGTCTATTATATTTGATGAAAATATTGACTAATTCCAAGTCATTCGTATAATGATAATATCGCAGTGCATATGGGACTGTTGGAATGTCAATGGGCTATAGTTGTGCAAGGCAAATGAAACCAGATGGCCATTGCAAGGACACAACATATGGATTTGCTGGAAAATGGAGTAATACAGGAAAGTTCCTTTTGATTATTGTCATGTTCTTTGGAAGGATGAAGAAGTATAATCAAAGAGGTGGAAAGGCTTGGAAAGTATTATAACTTCACTTAGAATTACTTTAAATGTATTTAAAATAAATGGGCAACTTCTTTGACCTTTCTCACTCTCTCTCTCGCATTTTTTTGGCCTTTTCATTTCTTCCATGTAATCCTAGTGTAAAACAAGTTATTTCTATGTTGTAATGTTATATGACATGTATACAACTATCCATTTTTTTTGGGAATTTGTTAGGATTTTTTCATTTAAAATGTTTTATTGATAATCAGATAATGTCTAGCAAAAAATAGAAAATAAAGAATATATAAAAGACTGAAGTAAATGACTAACTTAACAAATATACAAATCCAAGACTAGGTTTGATTGTTCTTACTTTCTGCACAATTTTGGCCCCACTACCATTGGATATGTGTTTTGAAATTCTTCAATTTTGTTAAATAGAGTTTACCTTGAAGCGGATTTCAATGATTCTTCTGGTCTTGTTTGTCAAATTTAGAATCTGACCCTTGTCCATTTTGAGAATTCTATTTCCATGAGTGGACAAGTTCGTACTTCATCTGCATCAGTCTTATAACTTCTATAACATAGTTAACTAAGTAATTTGATATTCGGTTTACTTCCATTTGTGAAGTTCAAGTTCCTCCACATGAACTTGATAGTGGATGCGACTAGAGTTGAGAAAAAAATGGATCTTAATTTTCACACCCCGAATTTAGGCTTGGACGAACGACACACATCAAGGTGAAAGTGGGGGGTTGAATTGCTATTTTTCATTTTCTTAGTAGTCTACTTAAGAAAATTAGTTGACTAACTTATAGAGAATATTAAAACTAAATATTGTAAATAAAAGAGCAATACAGTAAATGAAACTAGATATTTTATACTGATTGGGATCCAAGGTTGATCCTATGTCAAAACTAGATATTTTATACTAGTTGGGATCTAATGTCAAACTTACGTCCAATCTCCTTGGGTTTCTAGGGTGTTCTGTTTTAAGTCATTGAAAATTTTGAGTTTGGTATAACTTTAAGAATAAAGTTCTAGTTACTAATCTCAATTTTTTCTTCTCACTTCTTTTCTCCTCTTTTTCGTTTCTTTTATTTTCTTTTCACTTTTTGATACAATATCTCACTAACAATATCTTTTTTCCTTTCCTTGTAGATGACTATGACTATTTGTATATTCTAATTAGTTCTCCAATGACTTTTTTATATAGCGCGAGAAGTTAGATGCTGGAAGACTTGAAGAGATAGCAACCCAAGAGATTTTTTTATTCTTAAAAAAGATAATTGAGAATCCCTTTTCCAAGAGTATGACAAATTCACACCTTGACTTTTGGTGGACTATTTTGTCCTTCAATGCCTCCCTCCTTGAATTTGAAAAATGATGCTTGAACTTGAATTTGTTGTGAACTGGATGCTCCTAGTTTCTTGGGTTTTTTTTTCTCCTTCTTTTATTTGATGTCCCAAATCCCAATCTTCAATGAGTTATCTTGAAAATTACATCTTTATTGAATATTTCCACTTGGTTGGATCAAATACCTTGTTTCTTCATACTTGTCACTCTTTAATGCCATAGCTATTACTTTTGTATTCCAATAAGTTTACCATATTCTGTTGTTGTTGTTGTTTTCCTACATACAAATCAAAATCATCATAAAAACTATAACTCAACAATCTCCCCCTTTCTGATGATGACAAGTTTTAAGTGGCATATACTTCACTTTCTAGTCGACTTAAGTCGGCTTCTTTCTTAGTGACTCCAGTTGATTTTAGTAAAGCTCCCCCCTGAGTCAGATGCTCATATAGTTAACTTCCCCTACATATAGTATCTCCCCCTTACATATATAATAGGATACCAATATATTATAGGATACACGAGTAGGAAGATAAAACAAAAACAATATTTTGAGCTTATTCTCAATTAAATTCATGTGAAACAAAATGTAAAAATCGTCTGAAATGGTCACACATTTCACATGTTTTACAGAGGCGGGTGGTTCTTCTTGAGTTCATATCAATGAAAAAAATAAGAGATAGTGTTTATTTACCGATCAATGAGACTTGTAAACTGATTTGAGAGAGACATGGACAAGTTGACATAATTCACCTGTGTTTTGGAGGCTACCTTGATAGCTTCCTTGATAACTTGATCCAACTTTAACCTTATGAGAGGAAAATCAATACTTTTTTCCTTGGTGGCTTCACTTACCTTTTGCATCTGAAAGTGAGTAACGAACATCAAGTCCTTCAGTTTATCAATCTTAGCTTCCAAATCAGTTTTTTCTAACACAGAGCTGGAGAAGAATGATGGAATATCATTAGGATAGTAGGCATGGAGGAGGAAGGAATGACATGAATATACCCTTCAACTTTTAGAGACCAAGAGTTTTACGAGCGAATATACCTATACTAATCAAAGCTTTAGAATCATAACATTGCTTCACAGTGATGGAGAAAAGTCATCAAGACCTAAGTGATTAGTTTTGATGATGCGAGTGATGAATAAATCATAAGCAACACTAGAGGGATTTGTAGAAAATTCATTCATGTAATTTAGAATAAAGGAAGATAACTTGACCTTGAATTTCTTAACAAGATAGTAGGTTAAACCAGCAAGTGGAAACAAAGTGGTAGCAACAATGTGAGTGCAACATGAGTTTTAAAATATAAAACCTTAGAACTTAACTAAGATGGTAAAACCCTAGTACTGTCCAAAGCATGGTTTTTTTGCTTGATCGAAGGAAACCTCCATATCAAAGTGCCAAGAGTTCTTGAAAGATGGAGAGTAACCAACTCATTTAAAATGAAATATATCATCAAAAAAAGAAAAGTCAAACAAGATAATTTTTCCTAAAATAAGAGTTTCGATTTCATTAGACTTAGAGGATCATAAATTAACATAAAACATTCAAACATGTTAGACCTCAAGATTTAAATAATTTTATTTAGTTAGCTCCTTTGGGTTTTATTGTGATTTCTAAGTTGAATTATTATAAGTAATGATAACACGACCACTAAGAAGTATTTTGGAATTTTTGAAATGCATTTCAAGTTATTTTGGGACCCCAAATAACAAGGATCTCCATTTAGGGCGTGCCATCAGAGGTATGATATACCCTTATATGAAAACCAGTGACCCGGCGTGATAAAGGCATGCCACCGATTGGCTCTGCGATAAGGGCATGCCACACCCTTGGAGTGGAGCGATAAGGGCATGCCATTCCCAAGTGCGCAGAAATGCAAGATTTTGTTTTTTTTTTCTTAAAAATTTTTGAGGGATTTTTGGTATTTTACACCTTTAGTGATTTTCCAACAATATTAAACCAGTTTCCCCACCATCACAAATCATTATACGTGATTCATCTCCTCTATAAACTCTTAAGAATACAAAAAAGAAATTATTCACTAAAATTAAAGATTTTCAAGTTCCAATCCAAGTTCCTCTTAAGAAAACTCAATAAAGTTCAGGTATGTTGGGGTTTGATCAAGGGTAACCTTTCATCCTTGTACCCAAAATTTCTGTTTTTATCTTGAATTTAAGAGATTTATAACTAGCGCTCATGCCCACTTTTGATATGCTTGAGATTATGATTGTTCTTCACGGGTTGCATATTATTTTACATATGATTTCATGCTTACTTAAGTTTTTATCCACTAAAGTAATCTCAATCATTGAGTTTTTGTATTTTGATATGAAATTTTCATGAGATGTTAAATCATTATAATTTGAGCATAAAGTACTGAGCTTACAACAAGTTCAAGTTTACTAGTTCGAGATACAAAAGTATTACAACATGACAAAAATTTTAGTTTTGATTAATGATTACAGACAAGATACGAGTTCACATAAGAAATTGAGATTCTTAGATAGAAATAGAAGGATATTGTGTCTTCAGACTTATCATCTCATATGCTTATTTTAAGGTTAATTTCATATATTTTATGAGCAATGGTATTTATGAGTAGTACCTAGCATTGAGGAGTGAAAGTTTAGCATACCCTAGTTCCATAAACTATGTGCCACAGTAGGATATTTTTCAGCTTATCCAAATGGGCATGTATGTTGTCCAAAGTCATATATATTTAGCTTGTCCTAAAGAACATGTTTAGGTGATCACCCCAGTTATTATTTATACCCTGAGGTATATTGGGCCCTTTCTGTAACACCCCAATTTGCTGAATCGGAACGCTACACGATGCTCATGACCCTAAAGGACCACAAGCTAATCCATGACTGATATCTGTACCTGTATACTGCATAAAATACTGAATAATATGGAAAAATGCACTGAAATTTCATAAGGTTCAATACTGAACATAACATGGATAAGATAACATTTGTGGGGTAATACAACACCTAAAATAAAACAGTAAACACTGAAGTCTGAAATATAATAGTCTGCATCTAGTCTGAAAGCCTTTACTGTCTAAATAATCTGAATAAGGAGTTCATGGGACATGTTCCTAACTAACTCCAACTAATAACTAATCAATGAAATAGTGGAGAAATAATCATGTCCTCGAAGGATGAGGACTCATTTCTATTTTGACTGCTGAGACTAGAATCTACTGCTGATCTAGAACTCGTGTCTCTGAACCTATGGTGTAACATAAAAAGAAAGCACCATAACGCAAATGCATCAGTACAATGGAATGTACTG
The DNA here is from genome assembly GCA_030864225.1 of Capsicum baccatum var. pendulum. Classification (NCBI taxonomy): domain Eukaryota; kingdom Viridiplantae; phylum Streptophyta; class Magnoliopsida; order Solanales; family Solanaceae; genus Capsicum; species Capsicum baccatum. The sequence goes on from CM061550.1 coordinate 272,930,407, forward strand.
AGTATACATGTGAGGTAGGATAATGCAAGGGTTAACATGCTTGAATAATGCTAGCTGACTGTCTAACATGAATGCGAGAATGTATACATTAATACGTAACTGTAACTGACACTGTAATATCCTGATTACTGAATCTGAATACTGATGACATGACATACTAATAACTGATATAACTAATAGCATAAATAGTTGTATCTGAATGTAACTGATAACATGGGTGACTATATCTGACAATCTTGAATCTGATGGAATTATCTGAGTTCCTTACTGTATCTGAGTCGACTGTATCTGATAGTCTTGAATCTGAAGAACTATTTGAGTTCTTTTGCTGAGAGTGGTACTAAAACAGTGAGAGGTAGTATTTAACCGACATGCCCCTGATATGCCATTATGGCTGAGTTGGGGTCTAATCTGTAACCCCAATTGGAAGGGTGTCAATACAACGCCACTGTTAAGGACAAGATTTGAGTAACCCTTATCTGATAGTGTCCCCAAAAGAGAATGGTGGGGCCCTTATCTGACAGTGATTATCCACCTCATCAACCCTCATCGGACAGTGTTGATGTCTCAACCTATGCTGGCTACATAGTTCTGGAACATAAGGATGACTTCTAAGGATCACACCCTCATCTGATATTGTGTGTCCCCATCCTTGGGTTCAGTCGGTGCTAATTCCTACTCCCATCTTAACGGACACTAAACATGATTTACTGAACTGAACGCGAGCTAGTTACTAAGTTCCGTTGACTGGCGGAATACTACTGATATCTGACAACTGACTTAGTCATGAGATCATGGAGATTTTTCCTGAGTCATAAGACTATTTGAAGTCTAAGGATTCATAGCTTGACTGAGAGTATCATGAAAACATGACATGACTCTAGGTACACAGCTAATGTTTCGAGTACAAGTACCCCCAGGACTCGATGGAAGGAAACTGACAAAGCATGACTTACTTGAATACATAATAATCATCATAATACATTTACTGAAGCATTTCATCAAACATGTGATAGGCATAAGCTTGTACGTACATGGGGATTTCATGATATCATGCTAATTAGACACTTTCCCTTCATCTAGGCATTCAACCAAACACATTGTAGGCATATAATTTGTAAACAACATCATACAACAATTAACTGTCGTGATTCAATTCCAATTTAATCATTCAAGGGTTTAGTCCTAGGGTTTCATGAATCTACACTGATATAAATCAACTCATATGGAATTTAACACTCATTCATGGATTACAATTCAATTACTCATTATCAACATGAACAAAAACAACCCAATCATGAAATTCATAAGAAAATTCATAACTTGAATTTATAAAAGGGATTCTTGGGCTTCTTGGATGAAAGGAGTCAATGAATGAACACTATGCATACCTTAGTTTGTGATTTCATAAAGATTGATGGTGAAACCTTCTTGAATTTGAATCTCCAATAGAAACCCTAGATTGTTCTTGAGAGAAACTAGAGAGAAAATAGTACATTTTGGGTGAAGAATAGCTAAATCACGTGATATTGAATTTAAATAGGGGTAGGAAATTGACCCTTTTAACGCTGGACGCGTCATTTAATTTCAGTAAATTTTTCCAAAATGGTCCCCTGGCGCGATATGGCTTTATCGCGCCGTTTCACTGGAAATTGACAATTGGGAAATTGAGGGATGGCGCGATGTGGAGCCATCGCGTTTCCCCTTCCTTCGTGACCTGAAACTTTGGCGCGATGCGGGGAAAATCACGCTGAGACATTGGAAAAATGACAATTCTGAATTTGAGTGTTGGCGCGATGCACCATAATCGCGGACACCTACTAGAAATTGACAAATGCCATTTCCTCTTGTGGTGCGGCACGCTACTGACTAATATGGCGCTATTTTACGATGAGAACTTAAAATAGTCATACAATTTAGATCATACAACTCGTATATGATCCTTATGGCTCCTAGTGAGCCACTCGTACTCAGTGGTATGTCAAATCACCAAGTTTTATATTCAATGAAGGATCAACCAACAAAACCATCATCAACCATACGAACCGTACCACCAAACCATCACCAATCAAGAAACTCAACCACCAAAGACTGGTTAGCATATGAATTGGGTCTTATGACCCATATCCTTACCATATGGCTCGTATGGTGAGTTTTATTATTAATAGTGGCTCAAAACCTAGGAAATTCCAAGGACTGAAACCCAGGTTGTTTCAATTCTCCCCCACTTGGATCATTCGTCCTTGAATGATGGATCAAGGCAGTACAAGCACGATTTAAACCTCCACATCCCTATTCTAACCTTTAACTAAGTTTGAAAATAAGGATGCAAGGAATCATTCTTTCCTTTAACAAAGTTTGAAAACAAAAGTATAATAAAGAAACATACCTTCCGCACGAATTCTGGGAGCAAAATAAAGGAACAGATACTTGGACTTCATGTCTTCTTCCGCTTCCTAAGTAGCCTCTTCAATCTTGTGGTTTCTCCATAGAACCTTAACCTAAGCTACATCCTTCGTCCACAACCGATGAACCTGCCGATCCAAGATCTCAATAGGGACCTCCTCGTAAGATAAAGAATTCAAGATACAAATATCTCTAATAGGCATGATTTGAGATAGATAACCCATACCTTTCCTCAACATAGAAACATGAAACATTGGATGAATAGAGTTTAAACTAGAAGGGAACTCCAACTCATATGCAATCTTACCAACCCTTCGCAAAACTAAGTAAGGACCCATATTCCAGGGACTGAGCTTCCCCTTCTTACTAAACCACATTATTCCCTTCATGGGAGACACCTTTAAGAACACTCTGTCCCCAACCTCAAACTTTAACTCTCATCACTTCATATCCGTGTAGGAGTTTTGGCGAATTTGGGAAGCCTTAAGTCTATACCGGCTCACCTTCAGCTTCTTCATGGCATGGTAAACCAAATCTAGACCAAACATATCAACCTCACAAAGCTCGAACCACCTGATAGTAGATCTAAACCTCCTACTATACAAGGCTTCAAAAGAAGCCATCCTGATGCTAGAGTGATAGCTATTATTGTAAGAAAACTCTATAAGAGATAAATTCTCAACCCAACTACCACCATAGTAAGTCACGTACACCCGAAGCATATCCTTGAATGTCTGAATAATTCTCTCTACCTGCCTATCCAACTGCAGATGGAAAGTAGTACTCAAATTCACTTTAGTCCCCAACCCTTTCTGAAATGACCACCAAAACTGAGATGTAAACTACGTACCATGATCAGAGATAATAGAAATAGGCACCCCATGCAGCTTCATAATCTTTTAAAAATACAACCTTGCATAATCCTAAGCAGAGAAGTTAGTCCTCATGGGAAAAAAGTGAGCAGGCTTTGTCATCTTATTCACGATGACCCAAACCGAATAAAATTGATTCCAAGACCGAGGAAGAATGGTAATGAAATCCATGTTGATTACTTCCCATTTCCACTCAGATAATTCAATTTCTTGATACAATCCTCTGGGCCTTATGTCCTCAAATTTTACTTGTTGACACACTATATATTTGGCCAATAAATCAGCCACATCCCTTTTCTTACTATTCCACCAATACATCACCTTGATATCATGATATATTTTTGTTGAAACAGGATGAACAACATAGCACGATTCATGCACCTCAGCAAATATCCTTTCTTGCAAACCATCGACGTCAGGCAAACATAACCTCCCTTGGTACCACAAAGTACCATCACCACTAATCTCAAAGGCTATCAACTTCTGTCCACCAACATCATGCTTAATCCTCATCAACATTGGTTTTAAACTTGCTTCTCCTTAACTTAAGTATCTAGAGACAACTGCGCCACTTTTTGAACAAACACACCACCATTCTCAGAGTCCAAGAGACGAACTCTAAGGTTAGAAAAATGGTGAATTTCCTTCACTAACTCATACTTCTCCTTATCCACATGAGCAAGACTCCAAATGGATATCCTGCTAAGAGAATCATAAGCCACGTTATCTTTACCTTGGGTGGTAGTGAAGTCCCACACCATAGTCCTTGAGAAGCTCAAGCTATCTCCTTTGCCTGAGGTTAAGCTCTCTCTGAGTAAACACATACTGTAGGCTTTAATGATGAGAAAATACATCCACATACACCACATAAAAATAGTGACGCCAGTTTTCAATGCAAATACCACAGCTAACTGCTCCAAATCATGAGCAGGATAATTCCTCTAATGCACCTTCAAATACCAAGAGGCATAGGCTATAACGTTGCTATGAATCATCAACACATAACTGAGTCCCATATAGGATACATCACAATAAAACACAAATCCTTTAGTATCTTCAGTTAATGTCAAAATAGAAGCTGAAGTTAGCTTATCCTTCAGCTTCTCAAAACTACCCTCACACACATCCAACCATAGTAACTTAACCTTTTTCCGAGTTAAATTAGTTAATATGGTAGCTATAGAAGAAATACTCTTCACAAACCTACTGTAGTAGCCAGCTAAACCCAAGAACCATAGAATATCGATTGGAGTCATGGTTCTAGGCCACTTCTTAACCACATTAACCTTTTGCTGATCTACCATAATCCCCTTACTAGAATAATATGACCCATAAAAGTGACAACGTTCAACCAAAGCTTATATTTAGAGAACTTGGCATACAACTGTTGTCCTTTCAGAGTCTGTACCAAAGCACGAAGGTGATTGGCATAATCTACCTCACTCTTCGAGTACACAAAAATGTTATCTATGAAAACAATGACAAACAGTTGCAAAAAGTGATGAAATACCCTATTCATCTAATTGATGAATGCCACTTAAGGCATTGGTTAACCTAAAATACATCACCAAGAACTCAAAGTGCCTATGCCGGGTATGAAAAGTTATCTTAGGGATATCCACCTCTTTAATCTTTAGCTGATGATACCCAAACTGAAGATCAATCTTAGAAAATAATTTAGAACCCTGCAATTGATCAAAAAATTCATCAATTCTAGGAAGAGGATACTTGTTGTTTACCTTCACCTTATTCAACCACTGATAGTCAATACACATTCGAAGGGAACCATCCTTCTTAGGATGAAAATCACCAGTGTACGCCATAAGGACACACTATGATAGAGTTAACCCTTATCAAAAAAATCGTAGAATTGCTCCTTGAGCTCCTTCAACTCTGTCGGAGCCATTCTATATGGGGAAATAAAAATTGTACGGGTATCTAAAATAAGATCAATCACAAACTCAATCTCCCTATCCGGTAGGACACCATGAAGGTCATCAGGGAAGACCTCAGGAAATTCATTCGCCACCGGAACCAAATAGAAAGAAAGATCCTCTAAGTTAGAATCTTTGACCTGGACTAGATAATAGAGACACTCCTTGTAGATTAATCTCTGAGATCTAAGATATGATATAAAATTCCCCTTTGGAGCTAGGGAACCACCCTCTCACTTAATAACAGGATCATTAGGAAATTTAAAGACAACCCCTATGGGTCCAACAATCTAGGGATGCATAGAACAAGTGCAACCAATTGTAACACCTCGCAAAAATCTTGCATTTAAATTCAGTCATTTAGCTCTTTGAAGCTCTATAGAAGGTCCAAAACTTAGAAACTTTAAGCTAAGTGTTCAATACTTAGTCTCATTTTAAGCCTTCAAACTTTGGAGATTTATTTAATGACCTTCCCGACTTCTATTTTCAAATTTTCAAGTTGTGTTGCGATGGGAAAAGATTGTAGTACATCCTGAGTGAGTTTTAGAATTTTTAAAATAGCGTAAGGGCATGTTTGGATGCCCAAAATAGTAGCAAAAGGTGATAGGCCCACGTCGCCTAGGGTAGAGCACCTCTCCAGGTGGGGCATCGCCTTGGGTAACCCAAAAGACTTGCAAGGAATCACCCTGGGTACCACGACGGAATTGCGAGGCGACGCCCTGGCTATAACCTTTTTGCCCAGTTTTTAGCATTCCACCCTCATGTTTTGAAGGGCATTTTGGTTATTTTCCCATCCATATATAATTTTTTTAACACAAAATTTATCTATTTGAAACCCAAAATATACTCTTTTTCTCAAAATCCTCTCAAGAACACAAGCTAGAGTTTTCATAGAAGATTTAATTACAAGAAATTCTCTCTGTGAAACTTCATGAAATCACGAACTAAGGTATGCATAGTGTTCATTCATGGATTCCTTTCATCCATGAAGCTCAAGAACCCTCTTTTAAATCATATATCATGATGTTTATATTGTGGATTAAATATGTTCATATGATTGATGTTGAGTGATTCCCAAGTTGGAATCTTTATGTGTTTTTATAAATCTATAATATCATATGAGTTGGAAACATGTAAATTTGGTTGTTCTTGATGAAAAATTTGAGGATTACACCTATGCCTAAGTTGTGCATGCATGGTGTTTGATAAAATGACTAATAGACTAGGAATCATGTATTATAGTTAAAGTGTGACCTAAATGACAAATGCATGCTATATCCTTATGAAAATAATGACATCTATGATGTTGTTATACCTTATGATTGTTGATGGAGTGTTCAGAAAACTATATTAATGGAGTTATGGCATGTTGTTATATGAATTCCCTTCCATGTATGAGATTTTGAGAACTATGTGTAGTATGAAATCCCTAACTTATGATATTATGAATTGTGGACTTTAGTCCTATGATCTATAAGTGTTATGTTATGTCAGTTTCCTTCTATCGAATCCAAGGGGTACTTGTACCCAAAAAGTATAGTTGTGTGCCTATAGCTAGTGTCATATTTTCACGATATCCTCAGTCAATCCATGATCCATAACACTCAGTCAGTCATGTGACTCAGGAAAGCTCAGTAGCTCAGTAATCTATAATGACCCAATTTGCTGAATCGAAATGCTACATGGTGCTCATGACCCTAAAGGACCACAAGCTAACTCATGACTGATATCTATACCTGTATACTGCATAAGATAACATAATAATGCAGAAACATGCACTGAAAGACCATAAGGTTCGATCATGAACATAACTGAATAACGTAACATTTGCGTGGGGTAATAGAATACCCAAAACAAAACTAAAAACACTGAAGTCTAAACATGATAGTTTGTATCTAGTCTGCATCTAGTTTGAAAGCCTCTACTGTTTGAAGAATCTGAATAAGGAGTTGATGGGACATGTCCCCAACTAACTCCAACTAATAAGCTAATCAATGAGATACTAGAAAATCATTATTTCCTTGAAGGATGAGGACTCACTTCTACTCTGACTGCTGAATCTGGAATCTACTGCTGATCTGGAACTCATGTCTCTGAACCTATGGTGTAACATAAAAAGAAAGCACCATAGCGCGAATGCGTCAGTACATATGTACCGAGTATACATGTGAGGTAGGCTATATGCAATGGTTCACATGCATGAATAATGCTAACTGACTGTCTAACATAAATGTGAGAATATATGCATAAATATGTCACTATAACTGACAACGTGATTTTGTGATTTTTGAGTCTGTATACTGATAATGTGACATGCTAGTAACTGATATGACTAATAACATGAAGGACTACATCTGAATAATACTGTTATCATGGGTGACAATATATGGGTATAACTGATAACATAAGTGACTGTAGCTAACTGTCCTAAATCTTATAGAACTATCTGAGTTCCATATTGTATCTGAAAGTTCTGAAATCTGAAGAACTATCTGAGTTCTATTACTGAGACTGATTGAATGTAGCGGACAGTCCTGATTCTGTAACATGAAACTATGGGAAGTAGTATCTAGCCAACATGCCCTAAAGGTGCTATAATAGTTGAGCTGGGGTCCAATCTATGCCCTGATTGGAATGGTGTCAATACCGCGCCATTGGTAAGGACAACATGTGAGTAACCCTCATATAATAGGTAAATCTAGCGAGAATGGTGGAAACCCTCACATAACAGGTTAATCCACCTCATCTAACCTCATATAGAAGGCTACGATGTCTCAATCTATGTTGGCAACATAGTTCTAGAATGCAAAGATAGCTTCTAGGAATCACACCCTCATATAACAGGTGAGTCCCCATCCTTGGGTTTACTTGATGCTAATTTCTACTCCCATCTGAATGGACACTGAACATGATTTATTAAACTGAACTGAACATGGACCGAGTTACTAAGTTTTTGTGGCTGATGAAATACTACTGCTGTCTGACAACTGACTGTGTCATGAGATCATGGAGATTTTTTCTGAGTCATAAGACTATCTGAAGTCTAAGAGTTCATAGCTTAACTTAGAGTATTGTGAAAACATGACATGGCTCTAGGCATACGGCTAATATTTCGGGTACAAGTACCCCCAGGACTCGATAGAAGGAAACTGACATAACATGATTTACTTGAAGACTTGACTAACATCATAATACATAATACATTCATAGGATCCTTTCATCAAACATGTAATAGGCATAAACTTGTACATACATGGGGACTTCATGATATCATGCTAGTTAGACAATTTTCCTTCATCTACGCATTTAATCAAACATATTGTAGGCATAGTACATGTAAAGCACATTATACAACAATTAAACATCATGCTTCAATTCCAATTCCATCATACAAGGTTTTAGTCATGAGATTTTGTAAATCTTTGTCTGTACTAATTAACCAACATGGAATTTATCATCAAATCATGGAATAGAAATCAATTCCTCATTTATCAACATTAAAGAGAACATACAAAGCATGAAAACATGAAGAAAATCCATAACTTATAATTTAGAAAAGGATTCTTTGACTTCATGGACGAAAGGAGTCCATGAATAAACATTATGCATACCTTAGTTCGTGATTTTGTGAAGATTGATGGTGAAACCTTCTTGAAATTAGACCTTCTATGGAAACCCTAGCTTGAGTTCTTGAGAGTATTTGAGAAAAACATCAATATTTTGGATGAATAAAGGCTGAATCCCGTGTTTGAAAGCTTATATAGAGAGGGGTGGGGGTGGGGGTAAAATTGACCCTTTTAAACCTAGACACGTAATTTAATTTTTAGTAAAATTTCCCAAATTGGGCCCATGGTGTGACGTGGCATTATTACGCCATGTCACTGGAAATTGATAATCGGGAAACTACATGGTGGCGCAACACGAAGCTATCGCGTTGCCACCTTGTCTACGACCTAGAAGTTTGGCGTGACATGACAGTATTGTGGAACAACACTGGAGTTTGACAATTGCCATTTGAGCTATCTTCGTGACGCGCTGAAGGCTCAGGTCAAACACTGTCTCACTAAAAAGGCTCTAACTCTTCGCCCGGGTGTTGGATTTAGGCGAATTATATATCGATGGAAATACCACGTGTATAAGAATGAATTATTATTTCAAATCAAGTATTAATATCCTTGAGATGATTTTCAAGCTAAGAAAAAGCATGGGTATTATAATATCTCCCCCTTGAGAACATTCATCCTCGAATGAGATGGACTAAGAGGGGGAAAAATGAGCTGAATTTGAATAACTAGAACATGATCTCATGAAGGATGTGACTAACAAGTTGACATAACATACTGAACATACATATCTGAAGCATGCGTAATTGATTCGTAAATGCATAACTGAAAGTTCTGAAAAACTAAGTTTTCTCATAATGAGAATGCATGTATGATGCATAACTATATAACTGATCTGATACATAAATGCATGACTGAATATACAGTGGTACTTAATACCATGTTTATCATGGGAACATGAACATAAGACTAAATACAAAGTTAGTGATGTACACTAATTATGAAACTGAGTATGCTTAAGGAGAACTGTTACCTTGAGCTTGATATGAGTCGACGGGGAAAAGGTGAGGATACTTGGTAAACATATCTTATTCGGTTTCCCAAGTATCTCCCTCTACAGACTAATTTCGCCAAAGAACTTTAACTTAAGGGACTTCTTTGTTCCTCAATGTACGAGTCTGATAGTCTAAGATTGCAAATGGAATCTCTTCATAAGAGAGGCTGTTCTGAACATCTATGCTCTGAATAGGGACTATGACTGATGGTTCACCTATACACTTTTTGAATAAAGAGACATGGAAGACTGGATGAACTGAGGCTAGATCTGAAGGCAATTCGAGCTCATGGGCTACCTTGCCGAATCGACTAAGAATCTTAAAGGGACCGGCATATCGGGGACTGAGATTTCCCTTCTTGCCAAATCTCTTCACTCCCTTCATAGGAAAGATATTGAGGTAGACATAGTCACCAATCTTGAACTTGAGATCCTTTCTACGAACATCTGCATAAGACTTTTTTCATCTCTGAGTAGCCCAGAGTTTTTCTCTAATTAACTAAACTTTATCTAAGGCATCGAATACTAAGTTAGGACCTATGACTGAGGCCTCACTAACTTCAAACCAACCGATTGGAGATCTATATCTCCTACAATAGACAGCTTTGAATGGAGCCATCTAAATACTGGAATGATAGTTTTTGTTGTATGCAAATTCAATCAGAGGCAAGTGGTCATCCTAACTACCCTTGAAATTAATTACACACACCCTTAGCATATCTTCCCAAGTCTAAATGGTCCTTTCTGGTTCACCATCCATCTGAGGATGAAAGGCTGTACTGAGATGAACTTGGGTACCAAGACCCTTTTGGAATGCTTTTCAAAAATGAGAGGTAAACTGGGTACCTTTATCTGAGATAATAATCAATGTAAGACCATGCAATTTGACTAGATCTTTAATGTAGAGCTTGGAGTAATCCTCGGCTAAATAAGAGGTATGAACTGGAAGGAAAAGAGCTGATTTGGTCATTCTATCTACAATGACCCAAACTGAATCATGCTGACAATGAGTTCGAGGCAAACCCGTCATAAATTCCATGTTCAAAACTTCCCACTTTCAAGTAGTTATACTAAACTCCTGCATAGGACCACTAGGCTTCTGATGATCTATATTAACTTGCTGATATGTAGAGCACTTAGCCACAAACCCTGCAATATCTCTTTTCATCCCACTCCACCAATAGATTTCCCGCAAATTACGGTACATCTAAGTGGCCCCTGAAAGTGGCTACACTACACTTCTACTCTAGGACGAGTTCATTCAGGAACTGAAACTGAACTATTCTATTTCTACAGTCGACTGTGGCATAGAAGGAATAAAGCCAATCCATGCTGAGAATGACATCAAAATTAGTCATCTCTAATTCAACTAAGTCTGCTGACATGACTTTTTGAAATATCATAACCGGGAAGTTCCTGTATACCCGCCGGGCTATGATGGTTTTACCTACTGGGGTAGAGACTGAAAAGGGCTCTGTTAGAATTTCGAGACTGATTTCCAAATCAATTGCTATATAAGGAGTAACGAAAGACAAGGAAGCTCCTGGATCTAGAAAAGAGTAAACATGCACATGAAATATCTGTAATGTACCAATAACTACATCAGGAGAACTTTCCTGATCCTGTCAAGTCTAAAGAGAATAGAGACGATTTGGGCATTGCCCGCTAGTAGCACTAGAAGTGGCACCCTGCTGATTTGGGTGACTGGACTGAGCTGAGGAGCAATTCTGTTGACCCTGAGGACCTAGCTGTGGACAGTCTCTAACTCTATGGCCTGGCTTGCCATAGCCAAAACAAATGCCACTACCTGCTCTACACACACCCTGATGGTGCTTACCGTAAGTCTAGCAAAGAGGATAAGTGCGTTCACTACTAATACTTCCTTGGGTCTTAGAGCCTGGCACTCTATCTTTTTACCCTCTCTGAACTTTGGAACTGGAGCACTGGATGTAGAGAGAGCTGGAACTGATGACTTAGGATGAAATTGAGAACGGTTTCCTCCTTCTGATTTAGGCTGAGCAAAGTTGAAACTACCTGTCTTCGCTCTCTTATTCTGCTTTTCCCTCTTCTTAATTTTCTTCTCTTCTATCGGCTGAGCATGGGTCATAAGTCTAGCATAGGTCATGTCACTATTCAATATGGCAGATCTGTACTCATTAACCACTTTGTCGTTCACCCCTGAAGTGAACTTACTCATCTTGGATCTACTGTCTACAACCACATGAGGGGCATACCTGGATAATTCAGTAAACTTTAAATAATACTCTTTCACTGTCATATTGCCTTGCCTGAGGTAGATAAACTCTAGCACCTTAGCTTCTCTAAGCTTTTGGGGAAAGAATCTGTCTAAGAATGCAGTAACAAACGCCTCCCACTCTATAGAACCTGCATCACCTAATCTTTCGAACTTCCACTATTTGACCAAGCATGAGCCACATCCTGTAACTGGTATGCAACTAGCTTAACACTCTTAACAATAGTCACCCCCATAGAATCTGTCCCTTTCTGAACTTGGTCTAAGAATTCCTAAGGATCTTCATCTATCTTAGACACAAGGAAGGTTTGAGGATTCATTCGGGTGAAGTCCCAAATCCTCACTGCAGCTGAGTTAGCCACTAGGTTGGCCAGAATAACTGTTGGCCGTTCGTTATGAGCAGTGACTGATTGAGCAAGAGTGGTAAATGCTGTCCTGAACTCCACATGAGAAGCATGATCTCCCCAAGGTTCTTTGGGCTGAGGGGCTGACTGATTTCTTTTCTTAGGAGGCATATTCTGAAATAAAAAGAAGAAGCGAATTAGACTGAGAGACTGACTTGTGATTATGCTTACTGGCACGACATGAATACTGAAAGAGGGGAAACTATTCTTAAAACATCTCATAGCCTCTTGCACATAAATATGGAACGCAATACACCCATGTACAAAACTTTACTAGATGCGAATTTCAGACTTCCTAGGACTCTATTGAACCTTAGGCTCTGATACGAAGTTTGTAACGACCCAATTTGCTGAATTGGAATACTACACGGTGCTCATAACTCCGAAGGACCACAAGCTAACCCATGACTAATATCTGTACCTATATGCTGCATAAGATAATATAATAATGCGGAAACATGCACTGAAAGGCCATAAGGTTCGATCATGAACATAACTAAATAACGTAACATCTGTGTGGGGTAATAGAATACCAAAAACAAAACTGAAAATACTGAAGTCTAAACATGATAATCTATATCTAGTCTGCATCTAGTTTGAAAGACTCTACTGCCTGAAGAATCTGAATAAGGAGTTGATGGGACATGTCCCCAACTAACTCCAACTAATAAGCTAATAAATGAGATACCAGAAAATCATTATGTACTCGAAGGATGAGGACTCACTTCTACTCTGACTGCTGAATCTGGAATCTACTACTGATCTGGAACTCATGTCTCTGAACCTATGGTGTAACATAAAAAGAAAGCACCATAGCGCGAATGCACCAATACATATGTACCGAGTATACATGTGAGGTAGGCTATATGCAATGGTTCACATGCATGAATAATGCTAACTGACTGTCTAACATAAATATGAGAATATATGCATAAATACATAACTATAACTGAAAACGTGATTTTTTGATTTTTGAGTCTGTATACTGATAATGTGACATGCTAGTAACTGATATGACTGATAACATGAAGGACTACATATGAATAATACTGATATCATGGGTGACTGTATCTGGGTATAACTGATAACGTAGGTGACTGTTGCTAACAGTCCTGAATCTGATGGAACTATCTGAGTTTCGTACTATATCTGAGTTGACTATGTCTGACAGTCCTAAAATCTGAAAAACTATCTAAGTTCTATTACTGAGACTGATTGACTGTATCTGACAGTCCAGATTCTGTAACATCAAACTGTGGGAAGTAGTATCTAACCAACATGCCCCAAGGGTGCTATAATAGCTGAGCTGGGGTCCAATCTATGCCCTGATTGGAAGGGTGTCAATACCGCGCCACTAGTAAGGACAACATGTGAGTAACCCTCATATAATAAGTAAATCTAGCGAGAATGGTGGGAACCCTAACATAACAAGTTAAGCTACCTCATCTACCCTCATATAGTAGGCTACGATGTCTCAACCTATGTTGGCTACATAGTTCTGGAATGCAAGGATTGCTTCTAGGAATCACACCCTCATATAACAGGTGAGTCCCCATCCTTGGGTTAACTCGGTGCTAATTCCTTCTCCCATCTGAATGGATACTGAATGTGATTTACTGCTAAGTGTTAGATGAAAATTAGTTATGAGCTCCCAGTCTTACAAACCTAGTAGGAAGACAAGAGCCTTAGGAACAAAGACGGTACTGCGATCTTTGTTGGCTTCCATTAGGGTAGTGACCCCTTTAGGGCTCGTAAACCTAGCTTTAGGTGCTAGAGTAGTACCCATGAAGCGATAATATACGCGGTATATAATCGCTATTTCTCTGGTATTTTCCTTACTATTCATGTTTTTGGTTTTGACATTAACTGTCAAAACATCCATGATGTTAGGATCATTTATATCTACCGAGAAATTTGGGTAGCAATTAAAGTAAACCGGGCCGTCGTCGAGGTTACTTTGAATAACTCCTAAGAGTGAATCATCAAAATTTAAAAGACGAGCATCTCTTAAGATAGCACAGACTGGGATATCGAGTCCCTGTTGGAAAAGTGGCTTTATAGCTACTTGAACAATCTTTTTTGGAGACTTGATATTTTGTTGACCATCTCCGGGGTTTTTAAAGTTTGCTCAATATGTTTGAGCTGAACTTCCTGTTTAAGAAAGGAAATATGAGAGGATAAACGGTTTATTTTAAACACAGTTTCCTCTTTGATGCGAAACCCGTCTTCTTTTGAAAGGGGGCGAAGCAAAGGGAAGAAAAGCTCAGTACCTAAAAGGTCTGAGCGAATACCATCGTAATCGCTTCGATAAGGGCGAATTTGATTAACGAATGGTATCCCGAGGATGATATCTTCGGTGATATCGTCAGTAATAACAAAATCATTAATAAGGCAAATACCGTTGTTACAGATATGGGCTTTAGGGAGCTCATAACTAATTTTCATCTTTTCTCCAGTAGCAGAGTATAAACGAGACTTACTCTTCTGGAGATATCGGGTTGGAATTAGGCCTTTGACAATACAATTACTGTCTGCGCCTGTATCGAATAAAGCGACCCTGTTTAGAACAAAGTCTTTGTCAATGAAAATTTTTACAACGATATGTTCGTTGTAAGCTTTAATTGCAGAAATAGCCTTTCCTGAGGAAGATGGGGCATCTTCTCCGGGGAAAGGATCGGGCCCTTGAAGAGGATCAGTAGGGCTGATCGGAAGATAGCGAGGAGACTCAGGTGCCTTTTCTGAGGGTGAGGCTGATTTAACGACTTGGTCAGTAAGAATGTTAAGTTCTACTTGATCAAGTCTAATTTTGAGATTTTTAACCTCTCCTTTTAGGCCAGCGATTTCTCCTTTTAGGTCAGAAATAGAGGGTTCTGAAGAATTTTGAAACTTTGCCATAACCTTTTGCATGTTGAATGGCTGAACAATTGGTTTAGCTTTAGAGGGGCCTTCTTCCTGAGAAAGCAGTCGTTTGAGTTCCTGAAGATATTTACTTCGTAGCTCATCGTCGGTAATGTGCTCAATAATGTCAAACAGGATTTCTTTGGGTTTGCCTGTTATGACGTTAATGGCTTTTTGGGAGCAAGTACAGAAAGTGCCAGTGCACTCACAATCTTGTCCAGACTGGGAATCATCAGACTCATAAGCGGCGTTGATATATTCTTCGTCGCTATAGTCTTCGTCAGAGGAGGATGAGTTTGAAGCTGTCGAAGAGTCATTTTCCATGATAGAAAATAACTTCTCTTTAGCTTCGTCGTAAAGATCAAGTTGGTTGATCTTCTTTTTTTTACTGGATTTGCAATCTTTCGCCCTATGGCCAGATTTGCCACAAGTCCAGCAAGTGTCTTTGGGTTTAGAAAACCTGCGTTTGGTCTTCCTACTAGGTTTGTAAGACTCTTTCTTGTAGGTCCTTTTGGAGGGAAAAGTCCTTTTAAAAGATTTCTTCTTTCTTTTCTTTTGAGAAGAGAGGTCAGTGAAACCGTAGTCATTGCAGAAGGTTCCTAGACCATACTTACTTTTATGCTTAAGTTGCTACTTAAGCTTAAGGTCAGTACAAAGGTCTATCCCCGTAGAGGTGATAAAGCTTACTATGTCACCATAAGTAAGCCTATTATAAGGAATTTGACCATCAAATCTGTTCTTAATGGTCGTTCGGACTTTGTCAGCGAACAGAGGAGGAAGACCACTAATAAATCTTTCTTTCCAGAAATCATTATTGCAGTCAGGTCTGATCAGGACTTTGACCAGGAAGGTGTCTTTGTACCACCTAAAGTCTGCTAGATTTTTACAGCGAAGATTATTCAAGATTTCTAGACTTTTATCTTGGAAGAGTTTGGGCTCTCCTACGAAATGTCTAGCTATATGATAGAGGAGGGTAGCGCACGCATCTTCTTGTGCTTCTTCTACCGTGGTCTCTCGACCATCTACAACTCTCACAGCGTGTGCAGTGGTTGTAGCATTATAGATGAGGTCCTTTTCTTCCTCAAAGACGTAGTTATCCCACCAATGTTTAATCATGCCGGTAACACCCGAGACAATCATGGTGGCAGCTCCTTTGTCAGAGGAACCTTTGATTTTGTAGGCAGTAATGGATACGGCCATTTCATGGAGTTTATTGTAAATCTGGTGTTCAGCCAGACCGTCAATATTCCATTCGTTAATACCCCTTCCATCATGATTACAGGTGGAGAGGTATGGATGCTCTTCGTATTGAACATCGGGAGGAGAGGGTTTTTTGTAATAGTTCTTCTTGAGACTATATCTTTCACTGGTAAGCTTGGAAAGAGAGTTCTTTTGAGAACTAGATTCTCCTTGCTGGGCGATTTTAAACTTTGTGAGTTTAGAATTGATTTTTTCTAAAATCTGTTCGGAGATTTTGAAATCATCATTGAGGTCAGGAAACTTTTCCTTTTGAAATTCAGGTATCTTGAAGATAGGATTAGAGAGCGGTTTAGATCTAGGAGTGCTCTTAACAGGTAAGGGAACCGGAAGAGTTGTTCCCTTAGTTTCTTCAATTTGTTGAGAAATGGTATGGAGGACTTGATTAGTATAATTGTTTTGCTCAATTATTCTATCAAGATCTTTGCACTGAGGAGTCATAGATCCTTTGTCAGATTTGGTTTTGAAAGGTGAAGCCTTTATAACTTCATTAGAGTAGGGGATATTAAGGCCTTCAAGAGGAGGAGTAACAGACTCAACTACCGTATTTCATTGGGTATACCATTTGGTAACCATAACATTTAGGGAGTCAGTTTGGTTTTCTATCTTTCCGGTTTTCTCTAACCAGAAGAAGAATTCCATATCGCATCGGAGTCTTTTCATGTCATCTATCCATAACTGACCTAACTCCTTCTGTTGTTCCCTAGAATAGGTACTGGTGTACGAGTTTCTTTTAAGAGTGTCCTTCGGATGGTTTCATCGGACTCTCAGAGCTTTAAGATCTGGGAAATATTCCTCATCGTCTGATTTAATGATGAGAAGACTGGGGTCCGTCCTAACTTTTGGAAGAGGAGCCATTTCAGATGCCGTAGGACTTCCAGGCTCATAAAGATTTTCGGGTTCAGGGACCCTGGTATGTTGTTGATAATAGACATTGGGGACAGGACCAGAGAAGTCAACTCCTCTAATTTTCCCTTTGTCGTTATCATGCTCAGGCTCGTTACTTCCCTTTCGAGGTTTGGAAGTCGAGGCATGAGTGGAGATGTCGTCTTCTACTTTTTGAAAAGCTGAGTTGATATATTTGTCATCTTCTAGAGACAGGATGGGTCCTGGATCCTAATCAAGAATAGAGAATTGCCCTTTTACCGAGATAATTCCGGTTCTTTGAACCTCTATCTCTAAGCGGGTTATGTTCCTATTCATAATAGGGATCCATGTAGGCCATATCTAATCCTTTTGGATTTAGCATATCGCCATTGTCATCACTGCTTCCTGTAGACGAAGCTTCTGCGACTAGCTGAAGTAATTCTTCAGTATTGGTGGAGATTTCTTGGCTATCTAAATCAGCCAAGGCCTTTTTGAGATTCTCTTTCAGAGCCTTTTTACTTGCGGAGGAACTGGAAGAGGATGCTGCAGATTTTCCTTTTTCAGGAGTCTTGGTGGCTGTTGGCTTGGGAGTCCAACCTTTGATCTTTACCTCTTTGGATAGATATTTAATCCTGTTCTGCTCAAATTTGGAGAAGTTCCAGGAGATGATATAAGAAATTCTTTTCTTAATAAAGAATTTACACATTTGAATATGTATAGGTAAGGTAGAACATCCCTCTTTGATTACGAAATCCGGGAGACGCTTTAAAAATTGCTGTGGAAGAACATCCTTGATTCCTCCAAAACATTCCCACCATTCGTAAAACCACATGGGTATAGTGGCTTCTATCATAGCGGGGCAATACTTGACAAACCAGGTATGACCCGGTCGAACGAATAAGAAGTTGAACCAGGCCGACTTATAGTCGTACCAGTTGTAAGTCTCCGGTCTGTGCGGCATTGATAAAGCAACTGGAGTATGTAGGTGATCTACGAACCAGTTAAAGGGGCTTAGGACCCGCTTAATGGTAAATTTGGAGTAGCCGATATGCTCCGGGTAACTTTCATCCACTGAGTGTTCTACTTCAATAGAATCAGTATCTACCAGGATAGCTTCATAATAGCGGCGAGTTTTGAGTGGATCTTCAGTGTCCACAAAGTTGTTGTTGGTGTAAACCGGCTTGAGGAGCTGGTTCACATGATATCCTTCGTATGCCTTGTCCAATGCTACTATGGGACATACTTGGGTGGTGATATACTTGAATTCCTCTTTGACAGGAGGTGTTGGAGTAGCTGCTTTTGCGGTCGTTGGGTCAACTGCTTCAGCGAAGGTTATGGAGCCTTCATGGCGTAACTCTGCTTGGTTTGTACCGAGGAACTAGCTGCTTGCCCTTGGATGATTGGCAAATTTGTCTTCATATCTACTAGTTTTGTAGGCAACGATGGAGGCTGTAGTGCCGAGAACCTGTTGGAGTTTGGAGATTGAACCTCTTCTTTGAGAATTGGCCTTTGCGGTATTGAAGGCCGAAGTGGGTTTGCTGTAGGTGAAGGAGCATCGAATGGTCTAGCCATCCTTGCTTGTTCCTGCTTGGGGTTCTTCCCCAGATTTGGTCTCATGGCCCTGTAGGAATTCTCTTGTTAGAAAATCGGGAAGGGAGTTGTGTTCTCCTTTAATAAATTCAATTTGAAAATCGAAGCAAGATAGGAGAGCTTGCCATCTAGCAAATATTTGTTTTGAAACGAGATTTTTAACATCTTTTTGCAAAATCTCTTTAGCTGATTTGCAATCAACACGAAGAAGAAATTCCTTATTAATAAGGTCATCTTGGAATTTTGTGATACATAGCACTATAGATAAAACTTCTTTTTTCACAGTGCTATAATTCTTTTTAGCGGCATTCCATATGCCGGAGGTAAAACGAACTAATTGTTCAGGAGAGACGCCTTCTATCCTTTGTTTTAGGATACCACCATATCCTATATCAGAAGCATCAGTTTCTACTATCATGAATGCTTTCGGATTGGGGATGCCTAGACAGGGAAGGTTTTGAACTAAAGATTTAATCTTTATGACAGCATTGGTTTGTTCAGGACTCCATGGAACTGGACTCTTTTTAAGACGTTTGTAAAGAGGTTCACAGACCTGTCTAATGTGGGGGATAAAATCAGCAACATAATTCAGGCTTCCTAAGAACCTTTGCAACTGGGTTTTATCGGTAATTTAGAGGAAAACTCTATGGCTCTACAAATGGGCTTGTGACTGCCCTGATGCAAATCATGTCCTAGAAAACGAATGGAGGTTTGAAACAACTTCATCTTCTTAGCACTGACAACAAGACCATTAAGTTTTACAATCTTAAAGAATGTATTAAGATGCTTAAAATGAGAATCAATGTTCTCGGAGAAAATTAACACATCATCAATATAAACAATTGACATATAAGAATATTCATTGAAGATGTTGTTCATGATATTCTGGAATTCAGACGGAGCATTTTTTAGTCCGAAAGGTAAGACGTTCCATTCGTAGTGCCCAAAGGGGACATTGAAGGCAGTCTTATATCTATCTTTTCCAGCAATTTGGATTTGCCAGAATCCTGACTTCATATCAAACTTGCTGTAAAGGTTGGCTTTATAGGTTCTTTTGAGGAGATCCCTTTTGTTAGGAATCTGATGTCTAATCCACTTTAGGACAGTGTTTAATGGCTTGTAGTTGATAACAAGCCTAGGAGTTCCTCGTTCTTTTTCTGCACTATTGTTAACATAAAATGCAGAGCAACTCCAAGGAGAGTTAGAGGGTCTAATGATACCCTTTTGAAGAAGATGGTTAATTTCTGTTTTGCAGATTTCCATCATCTCATGATTCATTTGGATTGGTCTGGCTTTCGTAGGAATGTGTTGTTCATCGAAGCCAGCAATGTAGGGTAGTTCAACGAGATGTTTCTTGCGTTCCCAAAATGCATTAGGCAATTCGGAGCAAATCTCATTTTCGAATCTTTTTTGGAGACTTGATATTTTGTTGACCATCTCCGGGGTTTTTAAAGTTTGCTCAATATGTTTGAGCTGAACTTCCTGTTTAAGAAAGGAAATATGAGAGGATAAACGGTTTATTTTAAACACAGTTTCCTCTTTGATGCGAAACCCGTCTTCTTTTGAAAGGGGGCGAAGCAAAGGGAAGAAAAGCTCAGTACCTAAAAGGTCTGAGCGAATACCATCGTAATTGCTTCGATAAGGGCGAATTTGATTAACGAATGGTATCCCGAGGATGATATCTTCGGTGATATCATCAGTAATAACAAAATCATTAATAAGGCAAATGTCGTTGTTACAGATATGGGCTTTAGGGAGCTCATAACTAATTTTCATCTTTTCCCCAGTAGCAGAGTATAAACGAGACTTACTCTTCTGGAGATATCGGGTTGGAATTAGGCCTTTGACAATACAATTACTGTCTGCACCTGTATCGAATAAAGCGACCCTGTTTAGAACAAAGTCTTTGTCAATGACAATTTGTACAACGATATGTTCGCTGTAAGCTTTAATTGCAGAAATAGCCTTTCCTGAGGAAGATGGGGCATCTTCTCCGGGGAAAGGATCGGGCCCTTGAAGAGGATCAGTAGGGCTGATCGGAAGATAGCGAGGAGACTCAGGTGCCTTTTCTGAGGGTGAGGCTGATTTAACGACTTGGTCAGTAAGAATGTTAAGTTCTACTTGATCAAGTCTAATTTTGAGATTTTTAACCTCTCCTTTTAGGCCAGCGATTTCTCCTTTTAGGTCAGAAATAGAGGGTTCTGAAGAATTTTGAAACTTTGCCATAACCTTTTGCATGTTGAATGGCTGAACAATTGGTTTAGCTTTAGAGGGGCCTTCTTCCTGAGAAAGCAGTCGTTTGAGTTCCTGAAGATATTTACTTCGTAGCTCATCGTCGGTAATGTGCTCAATAATGTCAAACAGGATTTCTTTGGGTTTGCCTGTTATGACGTTAATGGCTTTTTGGGAGCAAGTACAGAAAGTGCCAGTGCACTCACAATCTTGTCCAGACTGGGAATCATCAGACTCATAAACGGCGTTGATATATTCTTCGTCGCTATAGTCTTCGTCAGAGGAGGATGAGTTTGAAGCTGTCGAAGAGTCATTTTCCATGATAGAAAATAACTTCTCTTTAGCTTCGTCATAAAGATCAAGTTGGTTGATCTTCTTTTTCTTACTGGATTTGCAATCTTTCGCCCTATGGCCAGATTTGCCACAAGTCCAGCAAGTGTCTTTGGGTTTAGAAAACCTGCGTTTGGTCTTCCTACTAGGTTTGTAAGACTCTTTCTTGTAGGTCCTTTTGGAGGGAAAAGTCCTTTTAAAAGATTTCTTCTTTCTTTTCTTTTGAGAAGAGAGGTCAGTGAAACCGTAGTCATTGCAGAAAGTTCCTAGACCATACTTACTTTTATGCTTAAGTTGCTGCTTAAGCTTAAGGTCAATACAAAGGTCTATCCCCGTAGAGGTGATAAAGCTTACTATGTCACCATAAGTAAGCCTATTATAAGGAATTTGACCATCAAATCTGTTCTTAATGGTCGTCCGGACTTTGTCAGCGAATAGAGGAGGAAGACCACTAATAAATCTTTCTTTCCAGAAATCATTATTGCAGTCAGGTCTGATCAGGACTTTGACCAGGAAGGTGTCTTTGTACCACCTAAAGTCTGCTAGATTTTTACAGCGAAGATTATTCAAGATTTCTAGACTTCTATCTTGGAAGAGTTTGGGCTCTCCTACGAAATGTCTAGCTATATGATAGAGGAGGGTAGCGCACGCATCTTCTTGTGCTTCTTCTACCGTGGTCTCTCGACCATCTACAACTCTCACAGCGTGTGCAGTGGTTGTAGCATTATAGATGAGGTCTTTTTCTTCCTCAGAGACGTAGTTATCCCACCAATGTTTAATCATGCCGGTAAAACCCGAGACAATCATGGTGGCAGCTCCTTTGTCAGAGGAACCTTTGATTTTGTAGGCAGTAATGGATACGGCCATTTCATGGAGTTTATTGTAAATCTGGTGTTCAGCCAGACCGTCAATATTCCATTCGTTAATACTCCTTCCATCATGATTACAGGTGGAGAGGTATGGATGCTCTTCGTATTGAACATCGGGAGGAGAGGGTTTTTTGTAATAGTTCTTCTTGAGACTATATCTTTCGCTGGTAAGCTTGGAAAGAGAGTTCTTTTGAGAACTAGATTCTCCTTGCTGGGCGATTTTAAACTTTGTGAGTTTAGAATTGATTTTTTCTAAAATCTGTTCGGAGATTTTGAAATCATCATTGAGGTCAGGATACTTTTCCTTTTGAAATTCAGGTATCTTGAAGATAGGATTAGAGAGCGGTTTAGATCTAGGAGTGCTCTTAACAGGTAATGGAACCGGAAGAGTTGTTCCCTTAGTTTCTTCAATTTGTTGAGAAATGGTATGGAGGACTTGATTAGTATAATTGTTTTGCTCAATTATTCTATCAAGATCTTTGCACTGAGGAGTCATAGATCCTTTGTCAGATTTGGTTTTGAAAGGTGAAGCCTTTATAACTTCATTAGAGTAGGGGATATTAAGGCCTTCAAGAGGAGGAGTAACAGACTCAACTACCGTATTTCGTTGGGTATACCATTTGGTAACCATAACGTTTAGGGAGTCAGTTTGGTTTTCTATCTTTCCGGTTTTCTCTAACCAGAAGAAGAATTCCATATCGCATCGGAGTCTTTTCATGTCATCTATCCATAACTGACCTAACTCCTTCTGTTGTTCCCTAGAATAGGTACTGGTGTACCAGTTTCTTTTAAGAGTGTCCTTCGGATGGTTCCATCGGACTCTCAGAGCTTTAAGATCTGGGAAATATTCCTCATCGTCTGATTTAATGACGAGAAGACTGGGGTCCGTCCTAACTTTTGGAGGAGGAGCCATTTCAGATGCCGTAGGACTTCCAGGCTCATAAAGATTTTCGTGTTCAGGGACCCTGGTATGTTGTTGATAATAGACTTTGGGGACAGGACCAGAGAAGTCAACTCCTCTAATTTTCCCTTTGTCGTTATCATGCTCAGGCTCGTCACTTCCCTCCCGAGGTATGGAAGTCGAGGCACGAGTGGAGATGGATCGGCGAAATGAAGAATGCCGAGACGAGTCTAACCCGAGGAATTTTAGATCAATAGATCCATCAGGGTGTTGAATCACCCGTTCGATCTGAGATCTTTCGGAGTAGATCCGAATAGGTTGGGTAATATTCTCAAAGTGCCACTTTTCCGACAGGGACTTGATATCACAGTCTGTGCTATCCTAAGAGATGCTCGTCTACTTAATTTTGACGATTCACTCTTAGGTGTAATTCAAAGTAACCTAGCAGATGGCCCGGTATACTTCAATTGCTACCCAAATTTCTCTGTTGACATAAATGATCCTAACATCATGGATGTTTTAACTCTTAATGTTAAAACAAAGAACATGAATAGTAAGGAGAATACCAGAGAAATAGCGATTATATACCGCGTATATTATCGCCTCATGGGTACTACCCTAGCCCCTAAAGCTAGATTTACGAGCCCTAAAGGGGTCACTACCCTAATGGAAGCCAACAAAGATCGCAGTACAGTCTTTGTTCCTAAGGCTCTTGTTTGGGATGATATTCTCCACAGTAATGACTGGCACTTTGAGAATATTACCCAACCTATTCGGATCTACTCCGAAAGATCTCAGATCGAACGGGTGATTCAACACCCTGATGGATCTATTGATCTAAAATTCCTCGGGTTAGACTCGTCTCGGCATTCTTCGTTTTGCCGATCCATCTCCACTCGTGCCTCGACTTCCAAACCTCGGGAGGGAAGTGACGAGCCTGGGCATGATAACGACAAAGGGAAAATTAGAGGAGTTGACTTCTCTGGTCCTGTCCCCAAAGTCTATTATCAACAACATACCAGGGTCCCTGAACCCGAAAATCTTTATGAGCCTGGAAGTCCTACGGCATCTGAAATGGCTCCTCCTCCAAAAGTTAGGACGGACCCCAGTCTTCTCGTCATTAAATCAGACGATGAGGAATATTTCCCAGATCTTAAAGCTCTGAGAGTCCGATGGAACTATCCGAAGGACACTCTTAAAAGAAACTGGTACACCAGTACCTATTCTAGGGAACAACAGAAGGAGTTAGGTCAGTTATGGATAGCTGACATGAAAAGACTCCGATGCGATATGGAATTCTTCTTCTGGTTAGAGAAAACCGGAAAGATAGAAAACCAAACTGACTCCCTAAACGTTATGGTTACCAAATAGTATACCCAATGAAATACGGTAGTTGAGTCTGTTACTCCTCCTCTTGAAGGCCTTAATATCCCCTACTCTAATGAAGTTATAAAGGCTTCACCTTTCAAAACCAAATCTGACAAAGGATTTATGACTCCTCAGTGCAAAGATCTTGATAGAATAATTGAGCAAAAAAATTATACTAATCAAGTCCTCCATACCATTTCTCAACAAATTGAAGAAACTAAGGGAACAACTCTTCCGGTTCCCTTACCTGTTAAGAGCACTCCTAGCTCTAAACCGCTCTCTAATCCTATCTTCAAGATACCTGAATTTCAAAAGGAAAAGTTTCCTGACCTCAATGATGATTTCAAAATCTCCGAACAGATTTTAGAAAAAATCAATTCTAAACTCACAAAGTTTAAAATCGCCCAGCAAGGAGAATCTAGTTCTCAAAAGAACTCTCTTTCCAAGCTTACCAGCGAAAGATATAGTCTCAAGAAGAACTATTACAAAAAGCCCTCTCCTCCCGATGTTCAATACGAAGAGCATCCATACCTCTCCACCTGTAATCATAATGGAAGGAGTATTAACGAATGGAATATTGACGGTCTGGCTGAACACCAGATTTACAATAAACTCCATGAAATGGCCGTATCCATTACTGCCTACAAAATCAAAGGTTCCTCTGACAAAGGAGCTGCCACCATGATTGTCTCGGGTTTTACCGGCATGATTAAACATTGGTGGGATAACTACTTATCTGAGGAAGAAAAGGACCTCATCTATAATGCTACACCCACTGCACACGCTGTGAGAGTTGTAGATGGTTGAGAGACCACGGTAGAAGAAGCACAAGAAGATGCGTGCGCTACCCTCCTCTATCATATAGCTAGACATTTCGTAGGAGAGCCCAAACTCTTCCAAGATAGAAGTCTAGAAATCTTGAATAATCTTCGCTGTAAAAATCTAGCAGACTTTAGGTGGTACAGAGACACCTTCCTGGTCAAAGTCCTGATCAGACCTGACTGCAATAATGATTTCTGGAAAGAAAGATTTATTAGTGGTCTTCCTCCTCTGTTCGCTGACAAAGTCCGAACGACCATTAAGAACAGATTTGATGGTCAAATTCCTTATAATAGGCTTACTTACGGTGACATAGTAAGCTTTATCACCTCCACGGGGATAGACCTTTGTACTGACCTTAAGCTTAAGCAGCAACTTAAGCATAAAAGTAAGTATGGTCTAGGAACCTTCTGTAATGACTACGGTTTCACTTACCTCTCTTCTCAGAAGAAAAGAAAAAAGAAATCTTTTAAAAGGACTTGTCCCTCCAAAAGGACCTACAAGAAAGAGTCTTACAAACCTAGTAGGAAGACCAAACGCAGGTCTTCTAAACCCAAAGACACTTGCTGGACTTGTGGCAAATCTGGCCATAGGGCGAAAGATTGCAAATCCAGTAAGAAAAAGAAGATCAACCAACTTGATCTTTCTGAAGAAGCTAAAGAGAAGTTATTTTCTATCATGGAAAATGACTCTTGGACAGCTTCAAACTCATCCTCCTCTGACGAAGACTATAGCGACGAAGAATATATCAACGCCACCTATGAGTCTGATGATTCCCGGTCTGGACAAGATTGTGAGTGCACTAGCACTTTCTGTACTTGCTCCCAAAAGGCCATTAACGTCATAACAGGCAAACCCAAAGAAATCCTGTTTGACATTATTGAGCACATTACCGACGATGAGCTACGAAGTAAATATCTTCAAGAACTCAAACGACTGCTTTCTCAGGAAGAAGGCCCCTCTAAAGCTAAACCAATTGTTCAGCCATTCAACATGCAAAAGGTTATGGCAAAGTTTCAAAATTCTTCAGAACCCTCTATTTCTGACCTAAAAGGAGAAATCGCTGGCCTAAAAGGAGAGGTTAAAAATCTCAAAATTAGACTTGATCAAGTAGAACTTAACATTCTTACTGACCAAGTCGTTAAATCAGCCTCACCCTCAGAAAAGGCACCTGAGTCTCCTCGCTATCTTCCGATCAGCCCTACTGATCCTCTTCAAGGGCCCGATCTTTTCCCCGGAGAAGATGCCCCATCTTCCTCAGGAAAGGCTATTTCTGCAATTAAAGCTTACAGCGAACATATTGTTGTAAAGATTGTTATTGATAACGACTTTGTTCTAAACAGGGTCGCTTTATTCGATACAGGCGCAGACAGTAATTGTATTGTCAAAGGCCTAATTCCAACCCGATATCTCCAGAAGAGTAAGTCTCGTTTATACTCTGCTACTGGAGAAAAAATGAAAATTAGTTATGAGCTTCCTAAAGCTCATATCTGTAACAATGGAATTTGCCTTATTAATGATTTTGTTATTACAGACGATATCACCGAAGATATCATCCTCGGGATACCATTCGTTAATCAAATTCACCCTTATCGAAGCGATTACGATGGTATTCGCTCAAACCTTTTAGGTACTGAGCTTTTCTTTCCTCTGCTTTGCCCCCTTTCAAAAGAAGACGGGCTTCGCATCAAAGAGGAAACTGTGTTTAAAATAAACCGTTTATCCTCTCATATTTCCTTTCTTAAACAAGAAGTTCAGCTCAAACATATTGAGCAAACTTTAAAAACCCCGGAGATGGCCAACAAAATATCAACTCTCCAGAAAAGATTCGAAAATGAGATTTGCTCCGAATTGCCTAATGCATTTGGGGAACGCAAGAACCATCTCGTTGAACTCCCCTACATTGCTGGCTTCGATGAACAACACATTCCTACGAAAGCCAGACCAATCCAAATGAACCATGAGATGATGGAAATCTGCAAGACAGAAATTAACCATCTTCTTCAAAAGGGTATCATTAGACCCTGTAAATCTCCTTGGAGTTGCTCTGCATTTTATGTTAACAATAGTGCAGAAAAGGAACGAGGAACTCCTAGGCTTGTTATCAACTACAAGCCATTAAACACTGTCCTAAAGTGGATTAGACATCAGATTCCTAACAAAAGGGATCTCCTCAAAAGAACCTATAAAGCCAACCTTTACAGCAAGTTTGATATGAAGTCAGGATTCTGGCAAATCCAAATTGCTGAAAAAGATAGATATAAGACTGCCTTCAATGTCCCCTTTGGGCACTACGAATGGAACGTCTTACCTTTCGGACTAAAAAATGCTCCGTCTGAATTCCAGAATATCATGAACAACATCTTCAATGAATATTCTTATATGTCAATTGTTTATATTGATGATGTGTTAATTTTCTCCGAGAACATTGATTCTCATTTTAAGCATCTTAATACATTCTTTAAGATTGTAAAACTTAATGGTCTTGTTGTCAGTGCTAAGAAGATGAAGTTGTTTCAAACCTCCATTCGTTTTCTAGGACATGATTTGCATCAGGGCAGCCACAAGCCCATTTGTAGAGCCATAGAGTTTTCCTCTAAATTACCGATAAAACCCAGTTGCAAAGGTTCTTAGGAAGCCTGAATTATGTTGCTGATTTTATCCCCCACATTAGACAGGTCTGTGAACCTCTTTACAAACGTCTTAAAAAGAGTCCAGTTCCATGGAGTCCTGAACAAACCAATGCTGTCATAAAGATTAAATCTTTAGTTCAAAACCTTCCCTGTCTAGGCATCCCCAATCCGAAAGCATTCATGATAGTAGAAACTGATGCTTCTGATATAGGATATGGTGGTATCCTAAAACAAAGGATAGAAGGCGTCTCTCCTGAACAATTAGTTCGTTTTACCTCCGGCATATGGAATGCCGCTAAAAAGAATTATAGCACTGTGAAAAAAGAAGTTTTATCTATAGTGCTATGTATCACAAAATTCCAAGATGACCTTATTAATAAGGAATTTCTTCTTCGTGTTGATTGCAAATCAGCTAAAGAGATTTTGCAAAAAGATGTTAAAAATCTCGTTTCAAAACAAATATTTGCTAGATGGCAAGCTCTCCTATCTAGCTTCGATTTTCAAATTGAATTTATTAAAGGAGAACACAACTCCCTTCCCGATTTTCTAACAAGAGAATTCCTACAGGGCCATGAGACCAAATCTGGGGAAGAACCCCAAGCAGGAACAAGCAAGGATGGCTAGACCATTCGACGCTCCTTCACCTACAGCAAACCCACTTTGGCCTTCAATACCGCAAAGGCTAATTCTCAAAGAACAGATTCAATCTCCAAACTCCAACAGGTTCTCGGCACTACAGCCTCCATCGTTGCCTACAAAACTAGTAGATATGAAGACAAATTTGCCAATCATCCAAGGGCAAGCAGCTAGCTCCTCGGTACAAACCAAGCAGAGTTATGCCAAGAAGGCTCCAGAAACCTTCGCTGAAGCAGTTGACCCAACGACCGCAAAAGCAGCTACTCCAACACCTCCTGTCAAAGAGGAATTCAAGTATATCACCACCCAAGTATGTCCTATAATAGCATTGGACAAGGCATACGAAGGATATCATGTGAACCAGCTCCTCAAGCCGGTTTACACCAACAACAACTTTGTGGACACTGAAGATCCACTCAAAACTCGCCGCTATTATGAAGCTATCCTGGTAGATACTGATTCTATTGAAGTAGAACACTCAGTGGATGAAAGTTACCCGGAGCATATCGGCTACTCCAAATTTACCATTAAGCGGGTCCTAACCCTCTTTAACTGGTTCGTAGATCACCTACATACTCCAGTTGCTTTATCAATGCCGCACAGACCGCAGACTTACAACTGGTACGACTATAAGTCGGCCTGGTTCAACTTCTTATTCGTTCGATCGGGTCATACCTAGTTTGTTAAGTATTGCCCCGCTATGATAGAAGCCACTATACCCAGGTGGTTTTACGAATGGTGGGAATGTTTTGGAGGAACCAATGATGTTCTTCCACAGCAATTTTTAAAGCGTCTCCCTGATTTCGTAATCAAAGAGGGATGTTCTACCTTACCTACACATATTCAAATGTGTAAATTATTTATTAAGAAAAGAATTTCTTATATCATCTCCTGGAACTTCTCCAAAGTTGAGCAGAACAGGATTAAATATCTATCCAAAGAGGTAAAGATCAAAAGTTGGACTCCCAAGCCAACAGCCCCCAAGACTCCTGAAAAAGGAAAATCTGCAGCACCCTCTTCCAGTTCCTCCGCAAGTAAAAAGGCTCTGAAAGAGAAGCTCAAAAAGGCCTTGGCTGATTTAGATAGCCAAGAAATCTCCACCAACACTGAAGAATTACTTTAGCTAGTCGCAGAAGCTTCGTCTACAAGAAGCAGTGATGACAATGGCGATATGCTAAATACAAAAGGATTAGCTATGGCCTACATAGATCCCTATTATGAATAGGAACATGACCCTTCTAGAGATAGAGGTTCAAAGAACCGGAATTATCTCGGTAAAAGGGCAATTCTCTATTCCTGATTAGGATCCAGGACCCATCCTGTCTCCAGAAGATGACAGATATATCAACTCAGCTTTTCAAAAAGCAGAAGACGATATCTCCACTCAGCTTTCCAAAAGGCAGAAGGCATCTACTTTTACTTTATAAAAGTAAAGTCAGAATCAGCTTTTCAAAAGCAAGTCCATTATTCAAAGCACTTAGAAGTGTCGGCACAATCTGAGCCCTCCACTTGTACACTTAAGATGTACTCCCTTCTTTTAGTTTTGCCTATATAAGGCATTGTATTTCTTTAGAGAAGGAATCCGAAAATTTCCATCATTAAGAAATTCTCTCTGCCCATTCTCTCTCTTGTACTTATAATGTTTTCTCAATTTCAATAAAACTTTGTAAGTTTTATAATTCTTTACTTAAATTATTATTTCAGTTTTGTTAATTTCCGCTCAATTTCAATAAAACTTTGTAAGTTTTATAATTCTTTACTTAAATTATTATTTCAGTTTTGTTAATTTCAGTTTCCTCTTTGATGCGAAGCCCGTCTTCTTTTGAAAGGGGACGAAGCAAAGGGAAGAAAAGCTCAGTACCTAAAAGGTCTGAGCGAATACCATCGTAATCGCTTCGATAAGGGCGAATTTGATTAACGAATGGTATCCCGAGGATGATATCTTCGGTGATATCGTCAGTAATAACAAAATCATTAATAAGGCAAATGCCGTTATTACAGATATGGGCTTTAGGGAGCTCATAACTAATTTTCTCTAACTACTGAAATAAACTGAATAGTAAAATAATAAAATAATAATCATGTCCTCGATAGATGAGGATGTACTGCTAACTCTAACTGCAGAAACTGGACTGCTACTGAGGCTTTAAAGCTCGTGCTTCTGAACCTATGGTATAAAAACACCATATCACAAATGCGTCAGTATAATTGAATGTACTGGAATGCATATGAGGTATGCTAAATGCATGGGGTTCAAATGCATGAACAATACTAACTGTCTGTCTAACATGAACGTGAGAATACATGTATGAATACGTAGTAACTATAACTGGATCATGATAACATGATTACTGGCAACTAACATGACTGATAACGGAGTTCTGATGAATGATATAACTGATAGCATGAGTGACTGTATCTGACAGTCCTGAAACTGATGGAACTAGCTGAGTTTTGTACTGTATCTGAGTTGACTGTATCTGATAGTCCTGAAATCTGAAGAACTAATTGAGTTCTTTTACTGAGATTGATACAAAAATTATGGGAAGTAGTTAACTAACTGACATGCCACTAATATTCCATTATGACTGATTTGGGGTCCAATCTGTAATCCCAATTAGAAGGGTGTCAATAACGCACCACCAATAAGGACAACCTGTGGGTAACTCTCATATAACAGTGTTCCTAAAAAAGAACGGTAGGGACCTTATCTAACAATGCTTATCCACATCATCAACCCTCATCTGATAGTGTTGATGTCTCAACCTAAGTTGGATACATAGTTCTGGAATACAAGGATGAATTCTAAGAATCACACCCTCATCTGACAGTGTGTGTTCTCATCCTTTGGTTCACTCGGTGCTAATTCCTACTCCCATATAAATAGACACTAAACCTGATTAAATAGACTAAACTAACTAGATTCATAAATTTCTATTGACTAACAGAATACTACTAAGATTATGTAAGACCCGTTCTTTTTCTTAGCTCAAAAATCATCTCACGGATATTAGAACTTGCTTTGAAATTAGAATTAATTCTTATACACAAGTTATTTCAATAATTTTCACCTCCTATCATGTGGTAAATTGAATAAGATTTCCATCTATATATAATTCACAGAAATCTGACACCCGAGCGAAGAGTTAGAGCCTTTTTAGTGAGACAGTGTTTGACCTGAGCCTTCAGCACGTCACGGAGATAGCTCAAATGGAAATTGTCAAATTCCAGTGTTGTTTCATGATACTGGCATATCGTGACAAACTTACAGTTCGTAGAAAAGGTGGCAAAGCGATAACTTCGTATCGCGCCACTATGCAGTTTCCCAATTATCAATTTCCAGTGACACAGCGCAATAACGTCGCGTCGCACCAAGGGCCCAATTCAGGAAATTTTACTGAAAATTAAATTACATTTCCAGGGTTAAAAGGGTCAATTTCCTCCCCCTTATATAAGCTTCCAAACATAAGATTCAGCCCTTATTCATCCAAAATATTGATGTTTTTCTCAAAAACTCTCAAGAACTCAAGCTAGGGTTTTCATAGAAGGTCCAATATCTAGAAGGTTTCACCATCAATCTTCATGAAATCATGAACTAAGTTATGCATATTGTTCATTCATGGACTCCTTTCATCCATGAAGTCCAAGAATCCCTTTCTAAACTACACATTATGGATTTTCTTCATGTTTTCATTCTTTGTATGTTCTCTTTCATGTTGATAAATGATGAATTGATTTCTATTCCATGATTTGATGATAAATTACATGTGGGTTGATTAGTATAGATAAAAATTTATCTCATGACTAAAACCTTGTATGATGGAATTGGAATTGAAGCATGATGTTTAATTGTTGTATAATGTGATTTACATGTACTATGCCTACAATATGTTTGATTAAATGCCTAGATGAAGAAAAATTGTCTAACTAGAATGATATCATGAAGTCCCTATGTATGTAAAAGTTTGTGCCTATTACATGTTTGATGAAAGGATCCTATGAATATAGTATGTATTATGATGTTAGTCAAGTCTTCAAGTAAATCATGCTATGTCAGTTTCCTTCTATCGAGTTCTGGGGGTACTTGTACCCAAAATATTAGCAGTATGCCTAGAGCCATGTCATGTTTTCACGATACTCTCAGTCAAGCTATGAACTCTTAGACTTTAGATAGTCTTATGACTCAGGAAAAATCTCCATGATCTCATGACTCAGTCAGTTATCAGACATAAGTAGTATTTCGTTAGCCACGAAAATTCAGTAACTCGGTCCATGCTCAGTTCAGTTCAGTAAATCACATTCAGTATCCATTCAGATGGGAGAAGGAATTAGCACCGAGTGAACCCAAGGATGGGGACTCACCTGTTATATGAGGGTGTGATTCCTAGAAGCAATCCTTGCATTCCAGAACTATGTAGCCAACATAGGTTGAGACATCGTAGCCTACTATATGAGGGTAGATGAGGTAGCTTAACTTGTTATGTTAGGGTTCCCACCATTCTCGCTAGATTTACTTATTATATGAGGGTTACTCACATGTTGTCCTTACTAGTGGCGCGGTATTGACACCCTTCCAATTAGGGCATAGATTGGACCCCAGCTCAGCTATTATAGCACCCTTGGGGCATGTTGGTTAGATACTCCTTCCCACAGTTTGATGTTACAGAATCAGGACTGTCAGATACAGTCAATCAGTCTCAGTAATAGAACTTAGATAGTTTTTCAGATTTTAGGACTGTTAGACATAGTCAACTCAGATATAGTACGAAACTCAGATAGTTCCATCAGATTCAGGACTGTTAGCAACAGTCACCTACGTTATCAGTTATACCCAGATACAGTCACCCATGATATCAGTATTATTCATATGTATTCCTTCATGTTATCAGTCATATCAGTTACTAGCATGTCACATTATCAGTATACAGACTCAAAAATCAAAAAATCACGTTTTCAGTTATAGTTATGTATTTATGCATATATTCTCACATTTATGTTAGACAGTCAGTTAGCATTATTCATGCATGTGAACCATTGCATATAGCCTACCTCACATGTATACTCGGTACATATGTACTGGTGCATTCGCGCTATGGTGCTTTCTTTTTATGTTACACCATAGGTTCAGAGACATGAGTTCCAGATCAGTAGTAGATTCCAGATTCAGCAGTCAGAGTAGAAGTGAGTCCTCATCCTTCGAGTACATAATGATTTTCTGGTATCTCATTTATTAGCTTATTAGTTGGAGTTAGTTGGGGACATGTCCCATCAACTCCTTATTCAGATTCTTCAGGCAGTAGAGTCTTTCAAACTAGATGCAGACTAGATATAGATTATCATGTTCAGACTTCAGTATTTTCAGTTTTGTTTTGGGTATTCTATTACCCCACACAGATGTTACGTTATTTAGTTATGTTCATGATCGAACCTTATGGCCTTTCAGTGCATGTTTCCGCATTATTATATTATCTTATGCAGCATATAGGTACAGATATTAGTCATGGGTTAGCTTGTGGTCCTTCGGGGTTATGAGCACCGTGTAGCATTCCAATTCAGCAAATTGGGTCGTTACAAACTTTGTATCAGAGCCTAAGGTTCAATAGAGTCCTAGGAAGTCTGAAATTCGCATCTAGTAAAGTCTTGTACATGGGTGTATTGCGTGCCATATTTATGTGCAAGAGGCTATGAGATGTTTTAAGAATAGTTTCCCCTCTTTTAGTATTCATGTCGTGCCAGTAAGCATAATCACAAGTCAGTCTCTCAGTCTAATTCGCTTCTTCTTTTTATTTCAGAATATGCCTCCTAAGAAAAGAAATCAGTCAGCCCCTCAGCCCAAAGAACCTTGGGGAGATCATGCTTATCATGTGGAGTTCAGGACAACATTTACCACTCTTGCTCAATCAGTCACTGCTCATAACGAACGGCCAACAGTTATTCTGGCCAACCTAGTGGCCAACTCAGCTGCAGTGAGGATTTGGGACTTCACCCGAATGAATCCTCAAACCTTCCTTGTGTCTAAGATAGATGAAGATCCTTAGGAATTCTTAGACCAAGTTCAGAAAGGGACAGATTCTATGGGGGTGACTATTGTTAAGAGTTTTAAGCTAGTTGCATACCAGTTACAGGATGTGGCTCATGCTTGGTCAAATAGTGGAAGTTCGAAAGATTAGGTGATGCAGGTTCTATAGAGTGGGAGGCGTTTGTTACTGCATTCTTAGACAGATTCTTTCCCCAAAAGCTTAGAGAAGCTAAGGTGCTAGAGTTTATCTACCTCAGGCAAGGCAATATGACAGTGAAAGAGTATTATTTAAAGTTTACTTAATTATCCAGGTATGCCCCTCATGTGGTTGTAGACAGTAGATCCAAGATGAGTAAGTTCACTTCAGGGGTGAACGACAAAGTGGTTAATGAGTGCAGATCTGTCATATTGAATAGTGACATGACCTATGCTAGACTTATGACCCATTCTCAGCCGATAGAAGAGAAGAAAATTAAGAAGAGGGAAAAGCAGAATAAGAGAGCGAAGACAGGTAGTTTCAACTTTGCTCAGCCTAAATCAGAAGGAGGAAACCATTCTCAATTTCATCCTAAGTCATCAGTTCCAGCTCTCTCTACATCCAGTGCTCCAGTTTTAAAGTTCAGAGAGGGTAAAAAGATAGAGCGCCAGGCTCTAAGACCCAAGGAAGTATTAGTAGTGACCGCACTTATCCTCTTTGCTAGACTTACGGTAAGCACCATCAGGGTGTGTGTAGAGCAGGTAGTGGCATTTGTTTTGGCTATGGCAAGCCAGGCCATAGAGTTAGAGACTGTCCACAGCTAGGTCCTCAGGGTCAACAGAATTGCTCCTCAGCTCAGTCCAGTCACCCAAATCAGCAGGGTGCCACTTTTAGTGCTACTAGCGGGCAATGCCCAAATCATCTCTATTCTCTTCAGACTTGACAGGATCAGGAAAGTTCTCCTGATGTAGTTATTGGTACATTACAGATATTTCATGTGCATGTTTACTCTTTGCTAGATCCAGGAGCTTCCTTGTCTTTCGTTACTCCTTATATAGCAATTGATTTGGAAATCAGTCTCGAAATTCTAACAGAGCCCTTTTCAGTCTCTACCCCAGTAGGTAAAACCATCATAGCCCGGCGGGTATACAGGAACTTCCCGATTATGATATTTCAAAAAGTCATGTCAGCAGACTTAGTTGAATTAGAGATGACTAATTTTGATGTCATTCTCAGTATGGATTGGCTTTATTCCTTCTATGCCACAGTCGACTGTAGAAATAGAATAGTTCAGTTTCAGTTCCTGAATGAACTCGTCCTAGAGTAGAAGTGTAGTGTAGCCACTTTCAGGGGCCACTTAGATGTACCGCAATTTGCGGGAAATCTATTGGTGAAGTGGGATGAAAAGAGATATTGCAGGGTTTGTGGCTAAGTGCTCTACATATCAGCAAGTTAATATAGATCATCAAAAGCCTAGTGGTCCTATGCAGGAGTTTAGTATAACTACTTGAAAGTGGGAAGTTTTGAACATGGAATTTATGACGGGTTTGCCTCGAACTCATTGTCAGCATGATTCAGTTTGGGTCATTGTAGATAGAATGACCAAATCAGCTCTTTTCCTTCCAGTTCATACCTCTTATTTAGCCGAGGATTACTCCAAGCTCTACATTAAAGATCTAGTCAAATTGCATGGTCTTACATTGATTATTATCTCAGATAAAGGTACCCAGTTTACCTCTCGTTTTTGAAAAGCATTCCAAAAGGGTCTTGGTACCCAAGTTCATCTCAGTACAGCCTTTCATCCTCAGATGGATGGTCAACCAGAAAGGACCATTTAGACTTGGGAAGATATGCTAAGGGTGTGTGTAATTGATTTCAAGGGTAGTTAGGATGACCACTTGCCTCTGATTGAATTTGCATACAACAAAAACTATCATTCCAGTATTTAGATGGCTCCATTCAAAGCTCTCTATTGTAGGAGATATAGATCTCCAATCGGTTGGTTTGAAGTTAGTGAGGCCTCAGTCATAGGTCCTAACTTAGTATTCAATGCCTTAGATAAAGTTTAGTTAATTAGAGAAAGACTCTGGGCTACTCAGAGATGAAAAAAGTCTTATGCAGATGTTCGTAGAAAGGATCTCAAGTTCGAGATTGGTGACTATGTCTACCTCAATATCTTTCCTATGAAGGGAGTGAAGAGATTTGGCAAGAAGGGAAATCTCAGTCCCCGATATGCCGGTCCCTTTAAGATTCTTAGTCGATTCGGCAAGGTAGCCCATGAGCTCGAATTGCCTTCAGATCTAGCCTCAGTTCATCCAGTCTTCCATGTCTCTTTATTCAAGAAGTGTATAGGTGAACCATCAGTCATAGTCCCTATTCAGAGCATAGATGTTCAGAACAGCCTCTCTTATGAAGAGATTCCATTTGCAATCTTAGACTATCAGACTCGTACATTGAGGAACAAAGAAGTCCCTTAAGTTAAAGTTCTTTGGCAAAATTAGTCTGTAGAGGGAGATACTTGGGAAGCCGAATAAGATATGTTTACCAAGTATCCTCACCTTTTCCCCGTCGACTCATATCAAGCTCAAGGTAACAGTTCTCCTTAAGCATACTCAGTTTCATAATTAGTGTACATCACTAACTTTGTATTTAGTCTTATGTTCATGTTCCCATGATAAACATGGTATTAAGTACCACTGTATATTCAGTCATGCATTCATGTATCAGATCAGTTATATAGTTATGCATCATACATGCATTCTCATTATGAGAAAACTTAGTTTTTCAGAACTTTCAGTTATGCATTTACGAATCAATTACGCATGCTTCAGATATGTATGTTCAGTATGTTATGTCAACTTGTTTGTCACATCCTTCATGAGATCATGTTCTAGTTATTCAAATTCAGCTCATTTTTCCCCCTCTTAGTCCATCTCATTCGAGGATGAATGTTCTCAAGGGGGAGATATTATAATACCCGTGCTTTTTCTTAGCTTGAAAATCATCTCAAGGATATTAAAACTTGATTTGAAATAATAATTCATTCTTATACACGTGGTATTTCCATCGATATATAATTCACCTAAATCCAACACCCGAGCGAAGAGTTAGAGCCTTTTTAGTGAGACAGTGTTTGACCTGAGCCTTCAGCGCGTCACGAAGATAGCTCAAATGGCAATTGTCAAACTCCAGTGTTGTTCCACAATACTGTCATGTCACGCCAAACTTCTAGGTCGTAGACAAGGTGGCAACGCGATAACTTCGTGTTGCGCCACCATGTAGTTTCCCGATTATCAATTTCCAGTGACATGGCGTAATAATGCCACGTCACACCATGGGCCCAATTTGGGAAATTTTACTAAAAATTAAATTACGTGTCTAGGTTTAAAAGGGTCAATTTTACCCCCACCCCCACCCCTCTCTATATAAGCTTTCAAACACGGGATTCAGCCTTTATTCATCCAAAATATTGATGTTTTTCTCAAATACTCTCAAGAACTCAAGCTAGGGTTTCCATAGAAGGTCTAATTTCAAGAAGGTTTCACCATCAATCTTCACAAAATCACGAACTAAGGTATGCATAATGTTTATTCATGGACTCCTTTCGTCCATGAAGTCAAAGAATCCTTTTCTAAATTATAAGTTATGGATTTTCTTCATGTTTTCATGCTTTGTATGTTCTCTTTAATGTTGATAAATGAGGAATTGATTTCTATTCCATGATTTGATGATAAATTCCATGTTGGTTAATTAGTACAGACAAAGATTTACAAAATCTCATGACTAAAACCTTGTATGATGGAATTGGAATTGAAGCATGATGTTTAATTGTTGTATAATGTGCTTTACATGTACTATGCCTACAATATGTTTGATTAAATGCGTAGATGAAGGAAAATTGTCTAACTAGCATGATATCATGAAGTCCCCATGTATGTACAAGTTTATGCCTATTACATGTTTGATGAAAGGATCCTATGAATGTATTATGTATTATGATGTTAGTCAAGTCTTCATGTAAATCATGTTATGTCAGTTTCCTTCTATCGAGTCCTGGGGGTACTTGTACCCGAAATATTAGCCGTATGCCTAGAGCCATGTCATGTTTTCACAATACTCTAAGTTAAGCTATGAACTCTTAGACTTCAGATAGTCTTATGACTCAGAAAAAATCTCCATGATCTCATAACACAGTCAGTTGACAGACAACAGTAGTATTTCATCAGCCACAAAAACTTAGTAACTCGGTCCATGTTCAGTTCAGTTTAATAAATCATGTTCAGTGTCCATTCAGATGGGAGTAGAAATTAGCATCAAGTAAACCCAAGGATGGGGACTCACCTGTTATATGAGGGTGTGATTCCTAGAAGCTATCCTTGCATTCTAGAACTATGTTGCCAGCATAGATTGAGACATCGTAGCCTGCTATATGAGGTTAGATGAGGTGGATTAACCTGTTATGTGAGGGTTTCCACCATTCTCGCTAGATTTACCTATTATATGAGGGTTACTCACATGTTGTCCTTACCAATGGCGCGGTATTGACACCATTCCAATCAAGGCATAGATTGGACCCCAGCTCAACTATTATAGCACCTTTAGGGCATGTTGGTTAGATACTACTTCCCATAGTTTCATGTTACAGAATCAGGACTGTCCGCTACATTCAATCAGTCTCAGTAATAGAACTCAGATAGTTCTTCAGATTTCAGAACTTTCAGATACAGTATGGAACTCAGATAGTTCTATAAGATTTAGGACGGTTAGCTACAGTCACTTATGTTATCAGTTATACCCAGATATAGTCACCCATGATAACAGTATTATTCAGATGTAGTCCTTCATGTTATTAGTCATATCAGTTACAAGCATGTCACATTATCAGTATACAGACTCAAAAATCACAAAATCACGTTGTCAGTTATAGTGACATATTTATGCATATATTCTCACATTTATGTTAGACAGTCAGTTAGCATTATTCATGCATGTGAACCATTGCATATAGCCTACCTCACATGTATACTCGGTACATATGTACTGACGCATTCGCGATATGGTGCTTTCTTTTTATGTTACACCATAGGTTCAGAGACATGAGTTCCAGATCAGCAGTAGATTCCAGATTCAGTAGTCAGAGTAGAAGTGAGTCCTCATCCTTCAAGGAAATAATGATTTTCTAGTATCTCATTGATTAGCTTATTAGTTGGAGTTAGTTGGGGACATGTCCCATCAACTCCTTATTCAGATTCTTCAAACAGTAGAGGCTTTCAAACTAGATGCAGACTAGATACAAACTATCATGTTTAGACTTCAGTGTTTTTAGTTTTGTTTTGGGTATTCTATTACCCCACGTAAATGTTACGTTATTCAGTTATGTTCATGATCGAACCTTATGGTCTTTCAGTGCATGTTTCTGCATTATTATGTTATCTTATGCAGTATACAGGTATAGATATCAGTCATGAGTTAGCTTGTGGTCCTTTAGGGTCATGAGCACCGTGTAGCATTTCGATTCAGCAAATTGGGTCATTATAGATTACTGAGCTACTGAGCTTTCCTGAGTCACATGACTGACTGAGTGTTATGGATCATGGATTGACTGAGGATATCGTGAAAATATGACACTAGCTATAGGCACACAACTATACTTTTTGGGTACAAGTACCCCTTGGATTCGATAGAAGGAAACTGACATAACATAACACTTATAGATCATAGGACTAAAGTCCACAATTCATAATATCATAAGTTAGGGATTTCATACTACACATAGTTCTCAAAATCTCATACATGGAAGGGAATTCATATAACAACATGCCATAACTCCATTAATATAGTTTTCTGAACACTCCATCAACAATCATAAGGTATAACAACATCATAGATGTCATTATTTTTATAAGGATATAGCATGCATTTGTCATTTAGGTCACACTTTAACTATAATACATGATTCCTAGTCTATTAGTCATTTTATCAAACACCATGCATGCACAACTTAGGCATAGGTGTAATCCTCAAATTTTTCATCAAGAACAACCAAATTTACATGTTTCCAACTCATATGATATTATAGATTTATAAAAACACATAAAGATTCCAACTTGGGAATCACTCAACATCAATCATATGAACATATTTAATCCACAATATAAACATCATGATATATGATTTAAAAGAGGGTTCTTGAGCTTCATGGATGAAAGGAATCCATGAATGAACACTATGCATACCTTAGTTCGTGATTTCATGAAGTTTCACAGAGAGAATTTCTTGTAATTAAATCTTCTATGAAAACTCTAGCTTGTGTTCTTGAGAGGATTTTGAGAAAAAGAGTATATTTTGGGTTTCAAATAGATAAATTTTGTGTTAAAACAAATTATATATGGATGGGAAAATAACCAAAATGCCCTTCAAAACATGAGGGTGGAATGCTAAAAACTGGGCAAAAAGGTTATAGCCAGGGCGTCGCCTCGCAATTCCGTCGTGGTACCCAGGGTGATTCCTTGCAAGTCTTTTGGGTTACCCAAGGCGATGCCCCACCTGGAGAGGTGCTCTACCCTAGGCGACGTGGGCCTATCACCTTTTGCTACTATTTTGGGCATCCAAACATGCCCTTACGCTATTTTAAAAATTCTGAAACTCACTCAGGATGTACTACAATCTTTTCCCATCGCAACACAACTTGAAAATTTGAAAATAGAAGTCGGGAAGGTCATTAAATAAATCTCCAAAGTTTGAAGGCTTAAAATGAGACTAAGTATTGAACACTTAGCTTAAAGTTTCTAAGTTTTGGACCTTCTATAGAGCTTCAAAGAGCTAAATGACTGAAATTAAATGCAAGATTTTTGCGGGGTGTTACAATTGGTTGCACTTGTTCTATGCATCCCTAGATCAAAGCCATGTTGGCAGGTTATGTGTTCAGCGTGAGCAGCTAAACACATAATCTGTCTAGAGCATGAGCAAACCTATGTTCGTATAAGAACATATTACTTTAATCTGGTATGAATTAACTTAAGCTTTAATTATGTTATTATATCTTGTCTTATAATGGGGTTTTAATCCAAGTATGGGGTATCTGTTTACTGTTTAAGTGTTTGAAGGAACCGATTAATCTCCGGTGAGGACGTTGGTCAGCCTGAAAGTAGGTCGTAAGCTTAGGAGAAGCGTGTTAGACCTTGTTGGTGGTCCCGTCACTAAGATAACACTTAGCAGTCTATAGTATAAAGCCATTAAAACTTGTTAGATCCCATAAGCCATAGATATTTTCACATAATTGGATTTCGTTGTTTCATACCTGTTTACTGTGATATGCCTGCTAGCATGAACATATATGTTTGCTCTATTAGTCTCTAGACAGTACGTGTTCAATATGAGTAATCATATCAAGAATACTGTTAACTTGTCTTCTCAGGCAACTCCGATTGCCACAATTGAAAATGATCTTCAAAACTGGAGTATTCCAGAAGAATCTTTCAATACCATTTATCAAATTGGAAAATTTAGTTTTTTGAAAAAACATAATATTAAGACCTCAGAGTCTACTGTTGCCATTAATAATTCTTTAGAAATTATTCAATTGTTCAATGAACTAGATATAAACCGATTTAAACATCAGTTTAATTATCTGCATGTTGGACTTGTTCAAGTAGCTATAAAGCCACTTTTCTGACAGGGACTTGATATCCCAGTCTGTGCAATCCTAAGAGATGCTCTTCTACTTAATTTTGACGATTCACTCTTAGGTGTAATTCAAAGTAACCTAGCAGATGGCCCGGTATACTTCAATTGCTACCCAAATTTCTCTGTTGACATAAATGATCCTAACATCATGGATGTTTTAACTCTTAATGTTAAAACAAAGAACATGAATAGTAAGGAGAATACCAGAGAAATAGCGATTATATACCGCGTATATTATCGCCTCATGGGTACTACCCTAGCCCCTAAAGCTAGATTTACGAGCCCTAAAGGGGTCACTACCCTAATGGAAGCCAACAAAGATCGCAGTACAGTCTTTGTTCCTAAGGCTCTTGTTTGGGATGATATTCTCCACAGTAATGACTGGCACTTTGAGAATATTACCCAA
This sequence comes from Capsicum baccatum var. pendulum, assembly GCA_030864225.1. Taxonomy (NCBI): domain Eukaryota; kingdom Viridiplantae; phylum Streptophyta; class Magnoliopsida; order Solanales; family Solanaceae; genus Capsicum; species Capsicum baccatum. The sequence goes on from CM061550.1 coordinate 272,973,382, forward strand.
CCTATTCGGATCTACTCCGAAAGATCTCAGATCGAACGGGTGATTCAACACCCTGATGGATCTATTGATCTAAAATTCCTCGGGTTAGACTCATCTCGACATTCTTCGTTTCGCTGATCCATCTCCACTCGTGCCTCGACTTCCAAACCTCGGGAGGGAAGTGACGAGCCTGAGCATGATAACGACAAAGGGAAAATTAGAGGAGTTGACTTCTCTGGTCCTGTCCCCAAAGTCTATTATCAACAACATACCAGGGTCCTTAAACTCGAAAATCTTTATGATCCTGGAAGTCCTACGGCATCTGAAATGGCTCCTCCTCCAAAAGTTAGGACGGACCCCAGTCTTCTCGTCATTAAATCAGACGATGAGAAATATTTCCCAGATCTTAAAGCTCTGAGAGTCCGATGGAACCATCCAAAGGACACTCTTAAAAGAAACTGGTACACCAGTACCTATTCTAGGGAACAACAAAAGGAGTTAGGTCAGTTATGGATAGCTGACATGAAAAGACTCCGATGCGATATGGAATTCTTCTTCTGGTTAGAGAAAACCGAAAAGATAGAAAACCAAACTGACTCCCTAAATGTTATGGTTACCAAATGGTATACCCAACGAAATACGGTAGTTGAGTCTATTACTCCTCCTCTTGAAGGCCTTAATATCCCTTACTCTAATGAAGTTATAAAGGCTTCACCTTTCAAAACCAAATCTGACAAAGGATCTATGACTCCTCAGTGCAAAGATCTTGATAGAATAATTGAGCAAAACAATTATACTAATCAAGTCCTCCATACCATTTCTCAACAAATTGAAGAAACTAAGGGAACAACTCTTCCGGTTCCCTTACCTGTTAAGAGCACTCCTAGCTCTAAACCGCTCTCTAATCCTATCTTCAAGATACCTGAATTTCAAAAGGAAAAGTTTCCTGACCTCAATGATGATTTCAAAATCTCCGAACAGATTTTAGAAAAAATCAATTCTAAACTCACAAAGTTTAAAATCGCCCAGCAAGGAGAATCTAGTTCTCAAAAGAACTCTCTTTCCAAGCTTACCAGCGAAAGATATAGTCTCAAGAAGAACTATTACAAAAAGCCCTGTCCTCCCGATGTTCAATACGAAGAGCATCCATACCTCTCCACCTGTAATCATGATGGAAGGGGTATTAACGAATGGAATATTGACGGTCTGGCTGAACACCAGATTTACAATAAACTCCATGAAATGGCCGTATCCATTACTGCCTACAAAATCAAAGGTTCCTCTGACAAAGAAGCTGCCACCATGATTGTCTCGGGTTTTACCGGCATGATTAAACATTGGTGGGATAACTACATCTCTGAGGAAGAAAAGGACCTCATCTATAATGCTACAACCACTGCACACGCTGTGAGAGTTGTAGATGGTCGAGAGACCACGGTAGAAGAAGAACAAGAAGATGCGTGCGCTACCCTCCTCTATCATATAGCTAGACATTTTGTAGGAGAGCCCAAACTCTTCCAAGATAGAAGTCTAGAAATATTGAATAATCTTCGCTGTATAAATCTAGCAGACTTTAGGTGGTACAAAGACACCTTCCTGGTCAAAGTCCTGATCAGACCTGACTGCAATAATGATTTATGGAAAGAAAGATTTATTAGTGGTCTTCCTCCTCTGTTCGTTGACAAAGTCCGAACGACCATTAAGAACAGATTTGATGGTCAAATTCCTTATAATAGGCTTACTTATGGTGACATAGTAAGCTTTATCACCTCTACGGGGATAGACCTTTGCACTGACCTTAAGCTTAAGCAGCAACTTAAGCATAAAAGTAAGTATGGTCTAGGAACCTTCTGCAATGACTACGGTTTCACTGACCTCTCTTCTCAAAAGAAAAGAAAGAAGAAATCTTTTAAAAGGACTTTTCCCTCCAAAAGGACCTACAAGAAAGAGTCTTACAAACCTAGTAGGAAGACCAAACGCAGGTTTTCTAAACCCAAAGACACTTGCTGGACTTGTGGCAAATCTGGCCATAGGGCGAAAGATTGCAAATCCAGTAAGAAAAAGAAGATCAACCAACTTGATCTTTCCAACGAAGCTAAAGAGAAGTTATTGTCTATCATGGAAAATGACTCTTCGACAGCTTCAAACTCATCCACCTCTGACGAAGACTATAGCGATGAAGAATATATCAACGCCGCTTATGAGTCTGATGATTCCCAGTCTGGACAAGATTGTGAGTGCACTGGCACTTTCTGTACTTGCTCCCAAAAGGCCATTAACGTCATAACAGGCAAACCCAAAGAAATCCTGTTTGACATTATTGAGCACATTACCGACGATGAGCTACGAAGTAAATATCTTCAGGATCTCAAACGACTGCTTTCTCAAGAAGAAGGCCCCTCAAAAGCTAAACCAATTGTTCAGCCATTCAATATGCAAAAGGTTATGGCAAAGTTTCAAAATTCCTCAGAACCCTCTATTTCTGATCTAAAAGGAGAAATCGCTGGCCTAAAAGGAGAGATTAAAAATCTCAAAATCAGACTTGATCAAGTAGAACTTAACATTCTTACTGACCAAGTCGTTAAATCAGCCTCACCCTCAGAAAAGGCATCTGAGTCTCCTCGCTATCTTTCGATCAGCCCTACTGATCCTCTTCAAGGGCCCGATCTTTTCCCCGGAGAAGATGCCCCATCTTCCTCAGGAAAGGCTATTTCTGCAATTAAAGCTTACAGCGAACATATCATTGTAAAAATTGTCATTGACAAAGACTTTGATCTAAACAGGGTCGCTTTATTAGATACAGGCGCAGACAGTAATTGTATTGTCAAAGGCCTAATTCCAACTCGATATCTCCAGAAGAGTAAGTCTCGTTTATACTCTGCTACTGGAGAAAAAATGAAAATTAGTTATGAGCCCCCTAAAGCCCATATCTGTAACAACGGCATTTGCCTTATTAATGATTTTGTTATTACTGACGATATCACCGAAGATATCATCCTCGGGATACCATTCGTTAATCAAATTCGCCCTTATCGAAGCGATTACGATGGTATTCGCTCAGACCTTTTAGGTACTGAGCTTTTCTTCCCTTTGCTTCGCCCCCTTTCAAAAGAAGACGGGCTTCGCATCAAAGAGGAAATTGTGTTTAAAATAAACCGTTTATCCTCTCATATTTCCTTTCTTAAACAGGAAGTTCAGCTCAAACATATTGAGCAAACTTTAAAAACCCCGGAGATGGTCAACAAAATATCAAGTCTGCAAAAAAGATTCGAAAATGAGATTTGCTCCGAATTGCCTAATGCATTTTGGGAACGCAAGAAATATCTCGTTGAACTCCCCTACATTGCTGGCTTTGATGAACAACACATTCCTACGAAAGCCAGACCAATCCAAATGAACCATGAGATGATGGAAATCTGCAAGACAGAAATTAACCATCTTCTTCAAAAGGGTATTATTAGACCCTCTAACTCTCCTTGGAGTTTCTCTGCATTTTATGTTAACAATAGTGCAGAAAAAGAACGAGGAACTCCTAGGCTTGTTATCAACTACAAGCCATTAAACACTGTCCTAAAGTGGATTAGACATCCGATTCCTAACAAAAGGGATCTCCTCAAAAGAACCTATAAAGCCAACCTTTACAGCAAGTTTGATATGAAGTCAGGATTCTGGCAAATCCAAATTGCTGAAAAAGATAGATATAAGACTGCCTTCAATGTCCCCTTTGGGCACTACGAATGGAATGTCTTACCTTTCGGACTAAAAAATGCTCCGTCTGAATTCCAGAATATCATGAACAACATCTTCAATGAATATTCTTATATGTCAATTGTTTATATTGATGATGTGTTAATTTTCTCCGAGAACATTGATTCTCATTTTAAGCATCTTAATACATTCTTTAAGATTGTAAAACTTAATGGTCTTGTTGTCAGTGCTAAGAAGATGAAGTTGTTTCAAACCTCCATTCGTTTTCTAGGACATGATTTGCATCAGGGCGGCCACAAGCCCATTTGTAGAGCCATAGAGTTTTCCTCTAAATTTCCTAACGAAATTACCGATAAAACCCAGCTGCAAAGGTTCTTAGGAAGCCTGAATTATGTTGCTGATTTTATCCCCCACATTAGACAGGTCTGTGAACCTCTTTACAAACGTCTTAAAAAGAGTCCAGTTCCATGGAGTCCTGAACAAACCAATGCTGTCATAAAGATTAAATCTTTAGTTCAAAACCTTCCCTGTCTAGGCATCCCCAATCCGAAAGCATTCATGATAGTAGAAACTGATGCTTCTGATATAGGATATGGTGGTATCCTAAAACAAAGGATAGAAGGCGTCTCTCCTGAACAATTAGTTCGTTTTACCTCCGGCATATGGAATGCCGCTAAAAAGAATTATAGCACTGTGAAAAAAGAAGTTTTATCTATAGTGCTATGTATCACAAAATTCCAAGATGACCTTATTAATAAGGAATTTCTTCTTCGTGTTGATTGCAAATCAGCTAAAGAGATTTTGCAAAAAGATGTTAAAAATCTCGTTTCAAAACAAATATTTGCTAGATGGCAAGCTCTCCTATCTAGCTTCGATTTTCAAATTGAATTTATTAAAGGAGAACACAACTCCCTTCCCGATTTTCTAACAAGAGAATTCCTACAGGGCCATGAGACCAAATCTGGGGAAGAACCCCAAGCAGGAACAAGCAAGGATGGCTAGACCATTCGATGCTCCTTCACCTACAGCAAACCCACTTCGGCCTTCAATACCGCAAAGGCCAATTCTCAAAGAAGAGATTCAATCTCCAAACTCCAACAGGTTCTCGGCACTACAGCCTCCATTGTTGCCTACAAAACTAGTAGATATGAAGACAAATTTGCCAATCATCCAAGGGCAAGCAGCTAGCTCCTCGGTACAAACCAAGCAGAGTTACGCCTCCAGAAACCTTCGCTGAAGCAGTTGACCCAACGACCGCAAAAGCAGCTACTCCAACACCTCCTGTCAAAGAGGAATTCAAGTATATCACCACCCAAGTATGTCCCATAGTAGCATTGGACAAGGCATACGAAGGATATCATGTGAACCAGCTCCTCAAGCCGGTTTACACCAACAACAACTTTGTGGACACTGAAGATCCACTCAAAAATCACCGTTATTATGAAGCTATCCTGGTAGATACTGATTCTATTAAAGTAGAACACTCAGTGGATGAAAGTTACCCGGAGCATATCGGCTACTCCAAATTTACCATTAAGCGGGTCCTAACCCCCTTTAACTGGTTCGTAGATCACCTACATACTCCAGTTGCTTTATCAATGCCGCACAGACCGCAGACTTACAACTGGTACGACTATAAGTCGTCCTAGTTCAACTTCTTATTCGTTCGACCGGGTCATACCTGGTTTGTCAAGTATTGCCCCGCTATGATAGAAGCCACTATACCCAGGTGGTTTTATGAATGGTGGGAATGTTTTGGAGGAACCAAGGATGTTCTTCCACAACAATTTTTAAAGCGTCTCCCTGATTTCGTAATCAAAGAGGGATGTTCTACCTTACCTACACATATTCAAATGTGTAAATTCTTTATTAAGAAAAGAATTTCTTATATCATCTCTTGGAACTTCTCCAAAGTTGAGCAGAACAGGATTAAATATCTATCCAAAGAGGTAAAGATCAAAGGTTGGACTCCCAAGCCAACAACCCCCAAGACTCCTGAAAAAGGAAAATCTGCAGCATCCTCTTCCAGTTCCTCCGCAAGTAAAAAGGCTCTGAAAGAGAAGCTCAAAAAGGCCTTGGCTGATTTAGATAGCCAAGAAATCTCCACCAATACTGAAGAATTACTTCAGCTAGTCGCAGAAGCTTCGTCTACAGGAAGCAGTGATGACAATGGCGATATGCTAAATCCAAAAGGATTAGCTATGGCCTACATGGATCCCTATTATGAATAGGAACATGACCCTTCTAGAGATAGAGGTTCAAAGAACCAGAATTATCTCGGTAAAAGGGCAACTCTCTATTCCTGATTAGGATCCAGGACCCATCCTGTCTCCAGAAGATGACAAATATATCAACTCAGCTTTTCAAAAAGCAGAAGACTACATCTCCACTCAGCTTTCCAAAAGGCAGAAGGCATCTACTTTTACTTTATAAAAGTAAAGTCAGAATCAGCTTTTCAAAAGCAAGTCCATTATTCAAAGCACTCAGAAGTGTCGGCACAATCTGAGCCCTCCACTTGTACACTTAAGATGTACTCCCTTCTTTTAGTTTTGCCTATATAAGGCATTGTATTTCTTTAGAGAAGGCATCAGAAAATTTCCACTTATAAGAAATTCTCTCTGCCCATTCTCTCTTGTAAAGTACTGTAATGTTTTCTAAAGACTTTCAATAAATTTGTAAGTTTGTTTCAATTCTCTCTTTATTTCATAATATTCCTTTTTAATACTCACGATCCGTTTTCTGGTAAACATTCCCACCATTCATAAAACCACCTGGGTATAGTGGCTTCTATCATAGCGGGGCAATACTTGACAAACCAGGTATGACCCGGTCGAACGAATAAGAAGTTGAACCAGGCCGACGATTCACTCTTAGGAGTTATTCAAAGTAACCTCGCCGACGGCCCGGTTTACTTTAATTGCTACCCAAATTTCTCGGTAGATATAAATGATCCTAACATCATGGATGTTTTGACACTTAATGTCAAAACCAAAAACATGAATAGTAAGGAAAATACCAGAGAAATAGCGATTATATAGCGTATATTATCGCCTCATGGGTACTACTAGGTCGTAAGCTTAGGAGAAGCGTGTTAGACCTTGTTGGTGGTCCCGTCACTAAGATAACACTTAGCAGTCTATAGTATAAAGCCATTAAAACTTGTTAGATCCCATAAGCCATAGATATTTTCACATAATTGGATTTCGTTGTTTCATACCTGTTTACTATGATATGCCTGCTTGCATGAACATATATGTTTGCTCTATTAGTCTCTAGACAGTACGTGTTCAATATGAGTAATCATATCGAGTAATCATATCAAGAATACAGTTAACTTGTCTTCTCAGGCAACTCCGATTGCCACTATTGACCTCCGAGTCTACTGTTGCCATTAATAATTCTTTAGAAATTATTCAATTGTTCAATGAACTAGATATAAACCGGTTTAAACATCAGTTTAATTATCTGCATGTTGGACTTATAAAGCCACTTTTCCGATAGGGACTCGATATCCCAGTCTGTGCTAGAAGAGAGGTCAGTGAAACCGTAGTCATTGCAGAAGGTTCCTAGACCATACTTACTTTTATGCTTAAGTTGCTGCTTAATCTTAAGGTCAATAAAAAGGTCTATCCCCGTAGAGGTGATAAAGCTTACTATGTCACCATAAGTAAGCCTATTATAAGGAATTTGACCATCAAATCTGTTCTTAATGGTCGTTCGGACTTTGTCAGCGAACAGAGGAGGAAGACCACTAATAAATCTTTCTTTCCAGAAATCATTATTGCAGTCAGGTCTGATCAGGACTTTGACCAGGAAGGTGTCTTTGTACCACCTAAAGTCTGCTAGATTTTTACAGCAAAGATTATTCAAGATTTCTAGACTTCTATCTTGGAAGAGTTTGGGCTCTCCTACGAAATGTCTAGCTATATGATAGAGGAGGGTAGCGCACGCATCTTCTTGTGCTTCTTCTACCGTGGTCTCTCGACCATCTACAACTCTCACAGCGTGTGCAGTGGTTGTAGCATTATAGATGAGGTCCTTTTCTTCCTTAGAGACGTAGTTATCCCACCAATGTTTAATCATGCCGGTAAAACCCGAGACAATCATGGTGGCAGCTCCTTTGTCAGAGGAACCTTTGATTTTGTAGGCAGTAATGGATACGGCCATTTCATGGAGTTTATTGTAAATCTGGTGTTCAGCCAGAACATCAATATTCCATTCGTTAATACACCTTCCATCATGATTATAGGTGGAGAGGTATGGATGCTCTTCGTATTGAACATCGGGAGGAGAGGGCTTTTTGTAATAGTTCTTCTTGAGACTATATCTTTCGCTGGTAAGCTTGGAAAGAGAGTTCTTTTGAGAACTAGATTCTCTTGTTAGAAAATCGGGAAGGGAGTTGTGTTCTCCTTTAATAAATTCAATTTGAAAATCGAAGCTAGATAGGAGAGCTTGCCATCTAGCAAATATTTGTTTTGAAATGAGATTTTTAACATCTTTTTGCAAAATCTCTTTAGCTGATTTGCAATCAACACGAAGAAGAAATTCCTTATTAATAAGGTCATCTTGGAATTTTGTGACACATAGCACTATAGATAAAACTTCTTTTTTCACAGTGCTATAATTCTTAATAATAATTTTAGTAAAGAATTATAAAACTTACAAAGTTTTATTGAAATTGAGAAAACATTAAAAGTACAAGAGAGAGAATGGGCAGAGAGAATTTCTTAATGATGGAAATTTTCGGATGCCTTCTCTAAAGAAATACAATGCCTTAATTAGGCAAAACTAAAAGAAGGGAGTACATCTTAAGTGTACAAGTGGAGGGCTCAGATTGTGCCGACACTTCTAAGTGCTTTGAATAATGGACTTGCTTTTGAAAAGCTGATTCTGACTTTACTTTTATAAAGTAAAAGTAGATGCCTTCTACCTTTTGGAAAGCTGTGTGGAGATGTCGTCTTCTGCTTTTTGAAAAGCTGAGTTGATATATTTGTCATCTTCTGGAGACAGGATGGGTCCTGGATCCTAATCAGGAATAGAGAGTTGCCCTTTTACCGAGATAATTCCGGTTCTTTGAACCTCTATCTCTAGAAGGGTCATGTTCCTATTCATAATAGGGATCCATGTAGGCCATAGCTAATCTTTTTGGATTTAGCATATCGCCATTGTCATCACTGCTTCCTGTAGACGAAGCTTCTGCGACTAGCTGAAGTAATTCTTCAATATTGGTGGAGATTTCTTGGCTATCTAAATCAGCCAAGGCCTTTTTGAGCTTCTCTTTCAGAGCCTTTTTACTTGCGGAGGAACTGGAAGAGGATGCTGCAGATTTTCCTTTTTCAGGAGTCTTGGGGGCTGTTGGCTTGGGAGTCCAACCTTTGATCTTTACCTCTTTGGATAGATATTTAATCCTGTTCTGCTCAACTTTGGAGAAGTTCCAGGAGATGATATAAGAAATTCTTTTCTTAATAAAGAATTTACACATTTGAATATGTGTAGGTAAGGTAGAACATCCCTCTTTGATTACGAAATCAGGGAGACGCTTTAAAAATTGTTGTGGAAGAACATCCTTGGTTCCTCCAAAATATTCCCACCATTCGTAAAACCACCTGGGTATAGTGGCTTCTATCATAGCGGGGCAATACTTGACAAACCAGGTATGACCCGGTCGAACGAATAAGAAGTTGAACCAGGCCGACTAATAGTCGTACCAGTTGTAAGTCTGTGGTCTGTGTGGCATTGATAAAGCAACTGGAGTATGTAGGTGATCTACGAACCAGTTAAAGGGGGTTAGGACCCGCTTAATGGTAAATTTGGAGTAGCCTATATGCTCCGGGTAACTTTCATCCACTGAGTGTTCTACTTCAATAGAATCAGTATCTACCAGGATAGCTTCATAATAGCGGCGAGTTTTGAGTGGATCTTCAGTGTCCACAAAGTTGTTGTTGGTGTAAACCGGCTTGAGGAGCTGGTTCACATGATATCCTTCGTATGCCTTGTCCAATGCTACTATGGGACATACTTGGGTGGTGATATACTTGAATTCCTCTTTGACAGGAGGTGTTGGAGTAGCTGCTTTTGCAGTCGTTGGGTCAACTGCTTCAGCGAAGGTTTCTGGAGGCGTAACTCTGCTTGGTTTGTACCGAGGAGCTAGTTGCTTGCCCTTGGATGATTGGCAAATTTGTCTTCATATCTACTAGTTTTGTAGGCAACGATGGAGGCTGTAGTGCCGAGAACCTGTTCGAGTTTGGAGATTGAATCTCTTCTTTGAGAATTGGCCTTTGCGGTATTGAAGGCCGAAGTGGGTTTGCTGTAGGTGAAGGAGCATCGAATGGTCTAGCCATCCTTGCTTGTTCCTGCTTGGGGTTCTTCCCCAGATTTGGTCTCATGGCCCTGTAGGAATTCTCTTGTTAGAAAATCGGGAAGGGAGTTGTGTTCTCCTTTAATAAATTCAATTTGAAAATCGAAGCTAGATAGGAGAGCTTGCCATCTAGCAAATATTTGTTTTGAAACGAGATTTTTAACATCTTTTTGCAAAATCTCTTTAGCTGATTTGCAATCAACACGAAGAAGAAATTCCTTATTAATAAGGTCATCTTGGAATTTTGTGTTACATAGCACTATAGATAAAACTTCTTTTTTCACAGTGCTATAATTCTTTTGAGCGGCATTCCATATGCCGGAGGTAAAACGAACTAATTGTTCAGGAGAGACGCCTTCTATCCTTTGTTTAAGGATACCACCATATCCTATATCAGAAGCATCAGTTTATACTATCATGAATGCTTCCGAATTGGGGATGCCTAGACAGGGAAGGTTTTGAACTAAAGATTTAATCTTTATGACAGCATTGGTTTGTTCAGGACTCCATGGAACTGGACTCTTTTTAAGACGTTTGTAAAGAGGTTCACAGACCTGTCTAATGTGGGGGATAAAATCAGCAACATAATTCAGGCTTCCTAAGAACCTTTGCAGCTGGGTTTTATCGGTAATTTCATTAGGAAATTTAGAGGAAAACTCTATGGCTCTACAAATGGGCTTGTGGCTGCCCTGATGCAAATCATGTCCTAGAAAACGAATGGAGGTTTGAAACAACTTCATCTTCTTATTACTGACAACAAGACCATTAAGTTTTACAATCTTAAAGAATGTATTAAGATGCTTAAAATGAGAATCAATGTTCTCAGAGAAAATTAACACATCATCAATATAAACAATTGACATATAAGAATATTCATTGAAGATGTTGTTCATGATATTCTGGAATTCAGATGGAGCATTTTTTAGTCTGAAAGGTAAGACGTTCCATTCGTAGTGCCCAAAGGGGACATTGAAGGCAGTCTTATATCTATCTTTTTCAGCAATTTGGATTTGCCAGAATCCTGACTTCATATCAAACTTGCTGTAAAGGTTGGCTTTATAGGTTCTTTTGAGGAGATCCCTTTTGTTAGGAATCGGGTGTCTAATCCATTTTAGGACAGTGTTTAATGGCTTGTAGTTGATAACAAGCCTAGGAGTTCCTCGTTCTTTTTCTGCACTATTGTTAACATAAAATGCAGAGAAACTCCAAGGAGAGTTAGAGGGTCTAATGATACCCTTTTGAAGAAGATGGTTAATTTCTGTTTTGCAGATTTCCATCATCTCATGATTCATTTGGATTGGTCTGGCTTTCGTAGGAATGTGTTGTTCATCGAAGCCAGCAATGTAGGGGAGTTCAACGAGATGTTTCTTGCGTTCCCAAAATGCATTAGGCAATTCGGAGCAAATCTCATTTTCGAATCTTTTTTGGAGACTTGATATTTTGTTGACCATCTCCGAGGTTTTTAAAGTTTGCTTAATATGTTTGAGCTGAACTTCCTGTTTAAGAAAGGAAATATGAGAGGATAAACGGTTTATTTTAAACACAGTTTCCTCTTTGATGCGAAGCCCGTCTTCTTTTGAAAGGGGGCGAAGCAAAGGGAAGAAAAGCTCAGTACCTAAAAGGTCTGAGCGAATACCATCGTAATCGCTTCGATAAGGGCGAATTTGATTAACGAATGGTATCCCGAGGATGATATCTTCGGTGATATCATCAGTAATAACAAAATCATTAATAAGGCAAATGTCGTTGTTACAGATATGGGCTTTAGGGAGCTCATAACTAATTTTCATCTTTTCTCCAGTAGCAGAGTATAAACGAGACTTACTCTTCTGGAGATATCGGGTTGGAATTAGGCCTTTGACAATACAATTACTGTCTGCGTCTGTATCGAATAAAGCGACCCTGTTTAGAACAAAGTCTTATTCAATGACAATTTTTACAACGATATGTTCGCTGTAAGCTTTAATTGCAGAAATAGCCTTTCCTGAGGAAGATGGGGCATCTTCTCCGGGGAAAAGATCGGGCCCTTGAAGAGGATCAGTAGGGCTGATCGGAAGATAGCGAGGAGACTCAGGTGCCTTTTCTGAGGGTGAGGCTGATTTAACGACTTGGTCAGTAAGAATGTTAAGTTCTACTTGATCAAGTCTAATTTTGAGATTTTTAACCTCTCCTTTTAGGCCAGCGATTTCTCCTTTTAGGTCAGAAATAGAGGGTTCTGAAGAATTTTGAAACTTTGCCATAACCTTTTGCATGTTGAATGGCTGAACAATTGGTTTAGCTTTAGAGGGGCCTTCTTCCTGAGAAAGCAGTCGTTTGAGTTCCTGAAGATATTTACTTCGTAGCTCATCGTCGGTAATGTGCTCAATAATGTCAAATAGGATTTCTTTGGGTTTGCCTGTTATGACGTTAATGGCCTTTTGGGAGCAAGTACAGAAAGTGCCAGTGCACTCACAATCTTGTCCAGACTGGGAATCATCAGACTCATAAGCGGCGTTGATATATTCTTCGTCGCTATAGTCTTCGTCAGAGGAGGATGAGTTTGAAGCTGTCGAAGAGTCATTTTCCATGATACAAAATAACTTCTCTTTAGCTTCGTCGGAAAGATCAAGTTGGTTGATCTTCTTTTTCTTACTGGATTTGCAATCTTTCGCCCTATGGCCAGATTTGCCACAAGTCCAGCAAGTGTCTTTGGGTTTAGAAGACCTGCGTTTGGTCTTCCTACTAGGTTTGTAAGACTCTTTCTTGTAGGTCCTTTTGGAGGGAAAAGTCCTTTTAAAAGATTTCTTTTTTCTTTTCTTCTGAGAAGAGAGGTCAGTGAAACCGTAGTCATTACAGATGGTTCCTAGACCATACTTACTTTTATGCTTAAGTTGCTGCTTAAGCTTAAGGTCAGTACAAAGGTCTATCCCTGTAGAGGTGATAAAGCTTACTATGTCACCATAAGTAAGCCTATTATAAGGAATTTGACCATCAAATCTGTTCTTAATGGTCGTTCGGACTTTGTCAGCGAACAGAGGAGGAAGACCACTAATAAATCTTTCTTTCCAGAAATCATTATTGCAGTTAGGTCTGATCAGGACTTTGACCAGGAAGGTGTCTTTGTACCACCTAAAGTCTGCTAGATTTTTACAGCAAAGATTATTCAAGATTTCTAGACTTCTATCTTGGAAGAGTTTGGGCTCTCCTACGAAATGTCTAGCTATATGATAGAGGAGGGTAGCGCACGTATCTTCTTGTGCTTCTTCTACCGTGGTCTCTCGACCATCTACAACTCTCACAGCGTGTGCAGTGGTTGTAGCATTATAGATGAGGTCCTTTTCTTCCTCAGAGACGTAATTATCCCACCAATGTTTAATCATGTCGGTAAAACCTGAGACAATCATGATGGCAGCTCCTTTGTCAGAGGAACCTTTGATTTTGTAGGCAGTAATGGATACGGCCATTTCATGGAGTTTATTGTAAATCTGGTGTTCAGCCAGACCGTCAATATTCCATTCGTTAATACCCCTTCCATCATGATTACAGGTGGAGAGGTATGGATGCTCTTCGTATTGAACATCGGGAGGAGAGGGCTTTTTGTAATAGTTCTTCTTGAGACTATATCTTTCGCTGGTAATCTTGGAAAGAGAGTTCTTTTGAGAACTAGATTCTCCTTGATGGGCGATTTTAAACTTTGTGAGTTTAGAATTGATTTTTTCTAAAATCTGTTCGGAGATTTTGAAATCATCATTGAGGTCAGGAAACTTTTCCTTTTGAAATTCAGGTATCTTGAAGATAGGATTAGAGAGCGGTTTAGAGCTAGGAGTGCTCTTAACAGGTAAGGGAACCGGAAGAGTTGTTCCCTTAGTTTCTTCAATTTGTTGAGAAATGGTATGGAGGACTTGATTAGTATAATTGTTTTGCTCTATTATTCTATCAAGATCTTTGCACTGAGGAGTCATAGATCCTTTGTCAGATTTGGTTTTGAAAGGTGAAGCCTTTATAACTTCATTAGAGTAGTGGATATTAAGGCCTTCAAGAGGAGGAGTAACAGACTCAACTACCATATTTCATTGGGTATACCATTTGGTAACCATAACGTTTAGGGAGTCAGTTTGTTTTTCTATCTTTCCGGTTTTCTCTAACCAGAAGAAGAATTCCATATCGCATCGGAGTCTTTTCATGTCAGCTATCCATAACTGACCTAACTCCTTCTGTTGTTCCCTAGAATAGGTACTGGTGTACCAGTTTCATTTAAGAGTGTCCTTCGGATGGTTCCATCGGACTCTCAGAGCTTTAAGATCTGGGAAGTATTCCTCATCGTCTGATTTAATGACGAGAAGACTGGGGTCCGTCCTAACTTTTGAAGGAGGAGCCATTTCAGATGCCGTAGGACTTCCAGGCTCATAAAGATTTTCGGGTTCAGGGACCCTGGTATGTTGTTGATAATAGACTTTGGGGACAGGACCAGAGAAGTCAACTCCTCTAATTTTCCCTTTGTCGTTATCATGCTCAGGCTCGTCACTTCCCTCCCGAGGTTTGGAAGTCGAGGCACGAGTGGAGATGGATCGGCGAAACGAAGAATGCCGAGACGAGTCTAACCCGAGGAATTTTAGATCAATAGATCCATCAGGGTGTTGAATCACCCGTTCGATCTGAGATCTTTCGGAGTAGATCCGAATAGGTTGGGTAATATTCTCAAAGTGCCAGTCATTACTGTGGAGAATATCATCCCAAACAAGAGCCTTAGGAACAAAGACCGTACTGCGATCTTTGTTCGCTTCCATTAGGGTAGTGACCCCTTTAGGGCTCGTAAACCTAGCTTTAGATGCTAGGGTAGTACCCATGAGGCGATAATATACGCGGTATATAATCGCTATTTCTCTGGTATTTTCCTTACTATTCATGTTTTTGGTTTTGACATTAAGTGTCAAAACATCCATGATTTAGGATCATTTATATCTACCGAGAAATTTGGGTAGCAATTAAAGTAAACCGGGCCGTCGGTGAGGTTACTTTGAATAACTCCTAAGAGTGAATCGTCAAAATTTAAAAGACGAGCATCTCTTAAGATAGCACAGACTGGGATATCGAGTCCCTGTCGGAAAAGTGGCTTTATAGCTACTTGAACAAGTCCAACATGCAGATAATTAAACTGATGTTTAAACCGATTTATATCTAGTTCATTGAACAATTGAATAATTTCTAAAGAATTATTAATGGCAACAGTAGACTCGGAGGTCTTAATATTATGTTTTATCAAAAAACTAAATTTTCCAATTTGATAAATGGTATTGAAAGATTCTTCTGGAATACTCTAGTTTTGAATATCATTTTCAATAGTGGCAATCGGAGTTGCCTAAGAAGACAAGTTAACAGTATTCTTGATATGATTACTCATATTGAACACGTACTGTCTAGAGACTAATAGAGCAAACATATATGTTCATGCAAGCAGGCATATCACAGTAAACAGGTATGAAACAACGAAATCCAATTATGTGAAAATATCTATGGCTTATGGGATCTAACAAGTTTTAATGGCTTTATACTATAGACTGCTAAGTGTTATCTTAGTGACGGGACCACCAACAAGGTCTAACACGCTTCTCCTAAGCTTAGACATACTTTCAGGCTGACCAACGTCCTCACCGGAGATTAATCGGTTCCTTCAAACACTTAAACAGTAAACAGATACCCCATACTTGGATTAAAACCCCATTATAAGACAAGATATAATAACATAATTAAAGCTTAAGTTAATTCATACCAGATTAAAGTAATATGTTCTTATACGAACATAGGTTTGCTCATGTTCAGCAGAACCGTTCCTTAGCCCAGTCCAGTCGCCCAAACTAGTAGGGTGCCACCTTCACTGCTACTAGTGGCCAATGCTCAAATCACCTTTATTCTCTCCAATCCCAGTAATATCAGGAAAATTCTCCTGATGTAGTTACTAGTACATTACAGATCTTTCATGTGCATATTTATGCTTTGCTAAATCTAGGTGCTTCTTTGTCTTTTGTTACTCCTTATATAGTAGGCAATTTTGGAACCAGTCCTAAAATTCTAGTAGAGCACTTCTCAGTCTCTACCCCAGTGTGTAAAATCATCGTAGCCCGGTGGGTACATAGGAACTGCCCGATTGTGATATGCCATAGTCGACTACAAATTTTCCTTAGTTTTGGACTTATTGGACTTGGTATGACTCAAGGGTACTAATCTTAACCTTGAATATGACTCGTGGGATGGCTTAAGGGTTCAATCATATGTTAGGCAATGTTCTTAGCTTAGTTACTACCTAGGATGTGACTTATCAAGGTACGAGTTGTAGCCAAAGATACAAGTGGTGCAAGGCAAGTTGTATGGTTCTTGATTGAGTTACTTGCAGAGTCTGACCATGGTACAATTGGGTGTACTACTCGTACCCTTAGGTATGAGTTAGAGAGGCATGTGTCGTATAGGAACCAGTGTGTACGGTCTTGGGTACAAGTTGGGGTACCAATTGTACCCTAGGATACGGATGGTATAGTCTAGTCGTACCCCTGGATATGGTTTGTTATAATTTTAAGTCAAGGGTAGTTCGGACATTTCCTACTTCAAGTCCCTTATGTTCTCACGTTATATAACCCCTAGTGGCCTATCATAAAACTTATTAAAAGATGGAAACACTTCAAATCCTCTCTCAAACTCACTCTTGAATATTAGAGGCTAGGGTTTTTCATGTGTTCTTCAAAGGGCTCAAGAGTCATGCTTCTCTTTGGAATCTTCTTGTATATGGTATGTACTCCTTCCCTCATTGTTAGTTCCTACTATAGGAATATGTATTGTGTTTTAAACATTTATTTATAAATCATGAACGGTGGTTTTCTAAATATATGTTGAGGGTCTTGATGCATATGGTTTGGTATTGGTTTAAACTATGTCTTTACATATTTTAGGCAATGGTTTGCATATGTTGGTCCTTTTTGGTTAAGGTTTAACAAATGGGTTTTGTGTAACCTTAATTATGGTGGTTTATGTATTAGTTTTGGTCTCAGTAAAGGTATTCTCTCAACATGTTTGATAAAATGCCTAAAAGAATGTTTTTACTCTATTGTCGATCTTTCGTTGAAACTCTTGCATGGTTTGGTTTGGTAATAGAACCCTAAATGGATTTAGATGGTTTTTCATAGTTTAAATGATATAAATGTTTTAAATGTTTGGCATGCTCATAAATGGTTTGGAATGGTTTTAAATGGTATAAATGGTGTATGTGGTTTGGAAGGATTAAATGGTAAAGCCTTGGTGGCTATGAAATTGGTTATGCTTGTGGGGTACGTGAAATTCCCCAAGTTGTTTACTATTGTAAATGGAAGGGCACTTGGAAGTCCCCCTTAAACCTATATATGATTGGTTATGGATAGTATTTGCAAGTATGGTCCGTATGACGATACCACCATTAAATGACCTTGGTTAATAAATGGTAAATAGATCAATTAGTTGCTTGGTAATAGTTTTAATTGGGAAATAATGGCAGAATATGTAACAAAGTTGTGGAAGGTGGAGGTCCCGAGGAGAGAAAAACTAAAAATTCATATTTTCTGATGTGACGTTGGTCTTGGTGGTCGTGTACATGGTGTCACACTTTATATTTGGGGGATGTACTAGTCATTCCAGATTTTCTTCCCTGGTTGTGCAACTTCATGCACTGGGGCCCTTTCAGTAGGGAGAGTTGAACCTATATATCCCATGGGAGGTTTAGGACGGCAAAGCTACACAACCCAGGCAAAGGTTTTTAAGTTATGTTAAACCCAATTCCCTTTATCGGCATAGTTATATATACGTATGGTTGTATTCATGATGGATGGTTTTACTTTGTAAATGGAAGTATTTTATCCTTATCCTAAGTATATGCTAGTGTTAACTCGCTAACCTATCTTCGGGCAGCTGCATACCCACGCTATGCAGGGACTGCCCATTCTACTTCTCCTGATTTGTGATCTAATTTGGGGACTGTTGATGGATTGAAGTGGTGAGCTTCCATAATTCAGAAGGCATTTATTTCATGTCATGGGTTATGTTTCATATTTCTTATCTTTCATAGACTTTGGCTTTTTGATAAGTTCGGGGGTATGTCCCGACTAGGTACTCTTTGGATGGTCTAGAGGAATTGTATGGACAACTGTGGACTTGGGTATGGTATGGATTGGTTATGTTTCATATATATATATATATATATATATATATATATATATACATGAATTGGATTATTATAATTGGTTTTGGTTTATGGGTTGTGGCATTGGTTTGGTTGGTTATTGGGTGGTTGGACTTAGTTGGGTTGGTCTCGGATATGGACTTATCCTAGAGTCATGACATGGTGTGATACTCTATCCTGATATATGTTCGAACTTCAGCCGACTCAAGGTATGAGTTAGGTGGTTGGATTGGGTAACGAGGGCGGTTTCCAATCTTGATTGGGCTTGGGATTTCCCATTACGACAAGGCCCTGGTTCGGGTGGTGTCACTTAGCCACCAACCTCAAATTTCCTTTTTCATTCAGGATTTGATATTTAGGGTTTCCTTGTTCACTATATATAACATCTTGACATTTTGTAGTGAGGTCACGCACTCTTAACACTTACAACTTATATTTTAATTCCAAGATTTGAATTTGATCTTGGGATTGCTCTTGTATTGATTTTGGATGATAATTTAGTTTTAGACTTTGACTTTTATTCTATTATTCTTGTGATATTATTTAATGGCTTTCATCATGAATTTTGTTGATCATTTCACAAGCATGAGCGGCTAAAAACCTTAGCTAAGGTTGTGGGAACTGGGAACCCTGGCATATTTATGAATTAGGGGAAGTGTGAAGTTGTTCTAAACCACTACTTGTAAATGCATTGTATTATGTTTGGTTTGATAGTTGTTCTCATAGTTTCAAACATTAGGATCCCACCTAGATTATTTCTACTTACACCGCAAGAGGAGTAGTGACTAGGAAAAAAATTACAATTGTAATTTTATGATTAACTGTCGATCTAGGCTAATCAGTATTATCTATGTAATATGGTTTACTGTCATCTAATAACTTGTGACTCAAAAGGTAAAAGTTAACTAGAATCTAGGGTAAGGGTTAGTAATGCGACGTCCTGAGACTCAAAAGGTAAAAGATAAAATCCTTCAATGAGTTCACAAGATAGTTGATGGTACATAACTTATCAGATTATGCATGAAAATCATTGGATTTGTTTAGGAAAGCACGATAAACCTATGGATTTGAGATGACAGGGGGAACACAGCTCTATTGTTTGTCTTTGACTCTTTACAACAAAAGTTACATACTATTACTTGTTTAATACTGTTAAGACAAACCCCTTATTTACTTTCTGTTTATCTTGTTGAGTTCAACAAACCTGAGATATATATACAAGTCTTCCTTGTGGGTTTGACCCAAATTAAGGTAGGCTATTATACTTGACAGGACTACTTTATCCTCAATTGGAGATGTAGTTTGGGTATTGATCAAAATTTTGGCATCGTTATCGGGTAAAATAGTGTTGTGTTGACTGAATTTTGTTGGAGTTTGCGGATATTTACTTTTTTTGTTCTTAGTTTGGAATAGGCCGGTGGACGCCTAACAGTAAGAGTCAAGGCAACCCCCTACTCTCGCTGAAACCTAACCCAGAGAGACTGTTATAGTATAACCATACAATGGCAAATTCTGTATGAGTAGGTAATCTAGAAGGGGTTCGAGATAATCTGAATATTATACCTCTACTTGCTCTAGGTGATCTATAGAATACTGCAGATAGATAGATAGAGAAGATGTTAGCAAAGGCAGCTAATAAGAGAAGGGCGGATGAGGAATACCAGTTGGCTCAGAGAGCAGAGCTAGACAGTCCAAGTTTGGTAGTTGATCTCTGAGCAGTACTTGACAAAAATTGAGATGGAGTTCATAGAGATCAGGATCAAATTCTACCAGCATTCCAATATTTCCTTCCATATGATAATGAGAAAGACATGGGATACGTTGAGCCTACTGAAACAAGGGGCTATTATTCCTCTTGCACTACCCTAACATGAAGTTCGATATAACAAGTGTCATGATTTAGCTCTTAAACTTGAAAGGTGTATTTTTGGGCACGACCATAAATGATGATAATATGCACCTTGCCAACTTTGTGGGGATCAGCACTTCGTATTCCATCTCGGAGGTAGACCAGAAGGCATTTAGACTAAAGATGTTATCGTTCTCACTGACTGAAAAAGCTTCATTATGGTTAGGGCAACTTTCAAGAGGATATATCACCATATGGAACTAGTTGCTCAAGTAATTATTAAACTAGTTCTTTCCTTCGTCTAGGATGTTGCAGCTTAACGATGAGATTATAATTTCAGATAGCTTCATTCTAAGTCGATCTATGAGGCTTCGTTTAGGTTTAATAAGAAGATGGTGCCCAATCACCGAATTTTAGGGATAAGCTTACTGGAGATATACTATAGAGACGTGAATATCAGTTCTAGAGCCATTGCAGAAACTATCACTGGAGGAATATTTTTGATAATATGCTGGGAAGAAACTACTAAGGTTCTAGACCAGACTTCTCTCACTAATCGAGGGTGGAATACTTGGGAGGCTGAGATAGGTGATGGTACTTATACTATTACAACTTCTACCGATCAGAGATAAGTCTATGGCACAGAAGATTGCATAGCTAAGGAATGACATTGGGTTGCTGACTATGCTATTTTAAGTGGTATGTTCTGAAAAGGTGAATATAGTAGGATCACAGGGTTCAGCCTCCTGAGCTTATGAGTCTGACATATAGAAGGAGGCTACATATCTGGATCGTGAGTTGGCAAGTTTTTGAGCCGAGGGCAAGGAAACCAGGTTGGAACTATTATAGTGACATATAAAGAGATTATAATAGGTAGCATGATGGTGACTTTAGATGGAAATATGAATATAAGAAGAAGGGAGATAGGTATATTCCACCAGGCATCCTTGACACAAAATTAAGAATAGAGGAAATAATGAACAAACTGGTAAAAGGGCAAGAGTGTCAAAAGACTATCCTTAAGGAGATAAAGGTTGCTATTTCAGGTCTGACCCAAAATGTTAATTCTCATGCGGGTGCTATCAAAAAGATAGAGAACTAGTTTGGGCATATGTCTACTAAGTTAAATCAAAGGCAACCAAGTACCTTTTCGAGAAATATGGTCCAAAATCCCAAGAATGATAGTCTTTGTCTTACTATCACTACTTAGAGTGGTTTATATACTATTGATCCACTATTCCCTACTAATAAGGTGCCAGGAACTGATAGTTCTATGGTTGATGAGACACCTGCCATGGAAGATGCCAAGGAAACAGGTGTTGATGCCAATAAAGGTGATGATACAATTAAGGATTAGGATGAGCCTACAGTGAGACAAATTTCAGGACCACCCCCTAATTTTAGTCAAAGACTAAAGCAGAATAAGGAGGAAGGAAATTCAAGCAGTTTATTAAGATGCTGAAAGATCCCCCTCTCCTTGAGGTGTTAGAGAAAATGCCTGGGTATGCCAAGTTTATGAAAGAGTTGGTGAAAAAGAAAAGGGAAGATAGCTTCAAGGACGTTGGAGGAGTGCACCATTGCAATGCAATTACTTCCAAGTCTTTAGCCTAGAAAAAGGCTGATCCCGAGGCGTTTACAATCCCTTGTACTATTGGGGCATCCTAATTTGCTAAAGCCTTATGTGACTTAGGGGCCATCATTAATTTTATTTCCTAGGCTGATTCAACAATTGGGGCTGAGCCCTCCATTGGACTAAAATGCGGTTGTTAATTGCATATCACACTATGAAGAAACCCGTAGGCATTTCTTTTGATGTATTGGTAAAAGGTGACAACCTTATCTTTCTAGATGGCTTTGTCATTCTGGATTGTGAGGTTGACTTCGAGATTCCCATTATTTAGGAAGATCATTTATGGCCAAGGGTAGAGTAATGGTCGACATGAAAAAGGGAGAGCTCAAGTACTGAGTCAACAATAAAGAAGTCACATTCAACATCCGAAGAACAATAAAGCATACTACCAACATGAGGATTGTGTCGGTGATATATCGTATTGTTGACCCCAGAGGGTATTTCTTTAGGTTACTTGATGAATTCTAAGTTGTCAAGGTACCCGCATCGTGCTTCGACGTTAAATTATGTGCTCCATAGGAGGAAACCAATGGTCTTATTGGTGAAGTCTAAGTAACAAACATAGCCACGTCATACCATGAGGTTAAAATCAAGCACTAGGTGAGAGACAATCCACTGTTTTAGTGTTCACATTTGTTTTTTTTTTGTAAGTAAATAGGATAAGGATAGGCCTGGAAAGTAGTAAAAATTGCTCGATTTATAACCATCCAGGTAAGGGGACTTCGTTACCAATTTAGCAGTGTTATAAGTCCCACATGGGCTAGGTAAGTTATGCATTAACTAAAAATATTAAATTTTGAGGATTTTTGGGGAATTTCTGGATTTTAACCAAAAAGTTTATTTGCAGGGTCATAACCACTTACGGCCTTCTAAGTAGCAATGTAAGTGTCAAAATACAAAGTCCAAAAGTGAGAAAATTAGATAAAATTAGGACCCACACGCAGTTGGCACATAAGAACCGTACGACTACATATGGGACATATGTGGCAGCCATAAGTGGGCATTTTTGTGGTCCCACTTTTATTAATAAGTTTGGGCCCTCTCAAAATGTAACAAAACCCTAAAATGACCCTTTGCTCTATTTAAGTCCTCTAAATTTATTTTAACTATTAGAAATCCTAAAAATCTCCTCTAAATTCCTAAAATCCAACTCCCCTCTCAAAATTTCAGCTTTCCCCCCACACAATAAAAGGCGAAATTGTTACTTGTTTGCAGGACCAAAAAGTCCAAAAGTTCTATGTACATGTTCCAACTTTGGGTTTACTTCACTTTTCATATCTCACTTCTGTTTTTTTATCTAAAAGGTAAAGGTCTTGGCTCCTATTTGTAGTATTTTATGCTACAGTTAAAATAAGCAAGTGGTATGTTACTTTCTTGCAAAATATGTGTAACTCCCCGAACCTGGTCCCCAAAATGCTACACGGTGCTCATGACCCCAAAGGACCACAAGCTAACCCATGACTGATATCTGTACCTGAACACTGCATAATATACGTATATAAATGCGGAAATAAAGTCTAAAAGGCCATAAGGTTCAAAAACTGAATAAAACATCTAATACAACCATATCCGAATAATGTGGTATCACAATACCAAAACTAAAGTAAATATCTGAAAATACTGAAGTCTGAATCTAGTTCGAAAGCCTCTAACTGATTGAACTATCTGAATAAGGAGTTGATGGGACATGTCCCCAACTAACTCCATCTACTGAGAGCTAAACGGAAATAATGAAATAAATAATCATATCTTCCTCGAATGATGAGGACTCACTGCTAAATCAGGATGCTAAAATCTTGAATGCTACTGACGCTCTGGATCTCGTACTTTTGAACCTATGGTATAGGATAAAACATCATAGCTCAAATGCATCAATATGATTGAATGTACAGGTATGCAAATAAGGTAGGATGAATGCAAAGGGTTCCAATGTAAGAACAATGCTAACTGACTGTATAAAATAAACGTGAGAATGCAAGCATGATTAAGTGACTGTAGCTAATTCTTGATGATACTGACTACTGAGTTTGAGCATTGATAACATGAGTTACTGATAACTGATACTAAGCAATTGTGTATGATAGTGTAATTTCTGATGGAACTAGCTGAGTTCTGTACTGTACTAAGTTGACTGTATCTGACAGCCCTGAAATCTGAAGAACTATCTGAGCTCTTTTACTGAGATTGAGAATGAGACTGTGGGAAGTAGTCATTTAACCGACATGCCCCTAATAAGCTATTATAGCTGAGTTGGGGTCCAATTTGTAACCATAATTGGAAGGGTGTCAATACCGACCACTGGTAAGGATAAGCTGTGAGTGACCCTCATCTGGAAGGTACTCTAATCAGAATGGTGGGACCCTTATCTCACAGGTTAATCCACCTCATCAAACCTTAACTGTCAGGTTTGATGTCTCAACCTACACTGGCTGCGTAGTTCTGGAACGCAAGGATTGCTTCTAGGAATCACACCATTAACTGGCAGGTGAGTTCCCATCCTTGGGTTCACTCGGTGCTGAATCCTACTCCTATCTGAATAGACACTGAACATGATTATTTAAAATGAACTGGACTGAGTTCATTGAATTCCGTTGACTGACGAAATACTACTGAGATTACTGATTTACAGAGCTTTCTTAGATTACTAGAATTACTAAGTTTACTGAGTTTTCCTGAGTCATAAGACTAACAAAATTCTACTGAACATGGCTTGACTGAGGGTATCATGTAAACATGACACTCTCTCTAGGCACACAGCTAAATTATCGGTTACAAGTATCCCCAGGACAGGATAGGAGAAAACTAACAAGGCATGATATTCTTGAATACAAGACCAACATCAACAATCCATCATACAATAAGTTGGGGATTTCATGAAGTACATGGTTATCATAATCTTGTACACGGTAGAAATGCATGTAATCAATGTCATAATTTCATACTCTAACATCATGAGCATTCCAATAAACATCTACATTGTACATTAATAGCATGGGAGTATTTGAACATAAGGGTAAAACAAGCACATATCATATGGATCACAATTGGGCTATAATACGTAATTTCTATCCTCTTAGGCATTTTATCAGACACCTTAAATGCACAACTTAGGGCATAGGTGTAATCATCAAATTACACATCATAAGCAACTCAATTCATGGACTTTAACTTGCATGCAAACGTAGTTTCATGAAAACACACATAAAGACCCCAACTTGGGAATCATGATTTATTATTTGAAATATGGTTTTTAAGCTTTATGGATGAAAGGGATCCATAAATCAACACTATGCATACCTTAGTTCTTCATTCCACGAAGATTGACGGTGGAATTTTTTTGAATTTGAATCACCAATTGAGAACCCTAACCTGTTCTTGAGAGAATTTTGAGAGGAGTGACTATATTTTGGTTGAATTAGGGATAAATCCCATGTTATAGGCTTATATAGGGGTGGGAAATACCCATTATTCCCTTAAAATAACTCAAAAAATGGGTGTTTACATCACTTGGGCCATAAGATATGCGACGCACAACTTATCGCATAAACTAGGTTGTTGGGCACACATCTTATCGCCTAAGTTAGGTTGTGCATCACAAAACTTATGGAATAAGTTAGTTTGTGCGTCGCACAACATATGGCATAACTATTCCAGTAGCCTTATGCGATTTGTTAGGTGACTCACTCCACTTTGCAAAGCCATAACTTCGTGCTTGGGTTTGAATTTTGGTATAATTGGTATCGTTGGAAAGCTAATTCGATTCTCTACAATTTGGTAGGTATAAATCTGACAAAATCCCATAAATACATCTAGTTATGCTCGTTCAAAGATGACTCTTGCAAAATCAAATACTAAAACTTGATGGATTCAAAATCTCTTAGCTTGCCTTACTCTAAGTGACTCTTATGAACACACTTAACACATCATAAGCTCTATTCTCACTAGGATACTCATTGTAATTCATGTACTCAAATATGAATAATAGGATAGGAGGTTTCATACATAAGAATAATGGTTTATTTTCTAGCTTAGAAATATACGAGGTATTACAATATCTCCCCCTTGGGAACATTAGTCCTCGAATGGGACTGACTAGAATGAGAATACTGATGGAATGGACTTACTTAAGGGGCGTGAACATATGAAACATAACTATATGACTAGAACTACTGATATACTGAAATCTCACACTGAATATGTTGTCTGGTGCATGGATATCTGACTGAGTTGTTCCTCATGAAAGCATGACTGAAATTATTGATAAGCTGAGATTCTTTAATGAACATGCATGTCTAATGCATGAATACTTGACTGAACTAACTCTTGAATGCTTGACTGAATATGCAATGGTAATTAATACAAAGTTTATAATGGAATTCTAAACATAAAACTAAATAAGCTTAACGAGAACTATTACCTTGAGCTAGATCTGAGTTAGCGGAGAAGAGGTGAGGATACTTGGTATGCATGTCTGCTTCTGCTTCCCAAGTAGCTCCCTTAACAGAATTATTCCACCAAAGAACTTTGACTAGAGGGACTTCTTTTTTCCTCAGTCTACGAATCTGGTAGTCAAGGATTTTAATCGGAATCTCTTCATAAGAGAGGCTATTCTGAATATTTATGTTTTGAGTAGGGACTACAACTGTTGGGTCACCTATGCACTTCTTGAGAAAAGAGACATGAAAGACTGGATAAACAGAGGCTAGATATGAAGGCAACTCGAGCTCATAAACTACCTTACCAAAGCGATTGAGAATCTTGAAGGGGCCGACATATCGGGGACTGAGCTTTCCTTTCTTGCCGAATCTCTTCACTCCCTTAAAGGGAAAGATATTTAGATAAACATAATCACCAACCTCGAACTTGAGATCCTTTCTACACACATCTGCATAAGACTTCTATCGTCTTTGAGTATCCCAGAGTCTTTCTCTGATCAATTAGTCTTTTTCTAAGGCTTCAAATACCAAGTCAGGCCCTATAATTGAGGCCTTGCTAACTTCAAACCTACCGATTGGAGATCTGCATCTCCTACCATAGAGAGCTTCAAATGGAGCCATCCAAATGCTGGAATGATAGTTATTGTTGTATGCAAACTCAATCAAAGGCAAATGGCCATCCCAACTACCCTTGAAATCAATTGCACACGCCCTTAGTATATCTTCTAGAGTCTGAATGGTCCTTTCTGCTAGACTATCTGTATGAGGATGAAAATTTGTACTGAGATGAACTTGGGTACCAAGAGCCTTTTGGAACTCTTTCCAGAAATAAAAGGTGAACTGGGTACCTTTGCCTGAGAAAATAGATAACAAAACACTGTGCAATCTGATCAACTCTCTGATGTAGAGATTGGCCTAATCCTTGGCTGAATAAGAGGTATGGACTTGAAGAAAATGAACAGATTTGGTCATCTTGCCTATAATGACCAAACTGAATCATGCTGATGATGAGTATGAGTCAAACCCATCACGAAGTCCATGCTCACTTCTTCCCATTTCATAATGGGAATATTGAATTCCTACATAGAGCCACTAGGCTTTTGATGCTCTATATTAACCTGCTGACATAGAGAGCAGTTAGCCATAAACTCTGTAACATCTTTCTTCATCCCACTCCACCAATAGATCTCCCAAAAGTCACCGTACATCTTAGTGGCCCCTGGATGAATAGAGTAGCGCGTAGCATATGCTTCTGCAAGAATTCTCTGCCTCAAGTCATTTACACCCGGCACACAGAGACGACCTTGACAATGCAAAACACTATCTCCCCCTTAGGAGAAAACCTCTACTTTATGATCTTTGACTGATTCTTTTAACTTGACTAGACTGGAATATCTATCTTGCTTTTCTTTCACCTAGGAAACTACAGATGATTCTGAACTACTCTGAACCCATATATTACCCTCTTCTAAATCAACTAGGTAGACACCTAGTCGGGAAAGCTGATGAACTTCCTAAGCTATCTTCTTCTTACTGTCCTCAACATAATCAACACTACCCATAGACAGTCTACTGAGAGCATTGGCCACTACGTTGGCCTTGTTCGGATGATAAAGCAAACTCATGCCATAATCTTTCAAGAGCTCTAAGCATCTCCTCTGATGAAGAATGAGATCTTTCTGAGAAAAGACATACTGAAGGATCTTATGATCTGTGAACACATATACATGAAATTTGTATATATAATGCCTCCAAATCTTTAAGGTAAATACTATAGCTGGTAACTCAAGATCATGAGTCAGATAATTTTTCTCATGGGGTTTAAATTGTCTGGAGATGTATTCTATGACCTTACTATACTATATGAGGACACAACCCAAACCTACTTTGGATGCATCATTATACACTACGAACCCATCTGAACCATCTGGAAGAGACAAAACTAGAGTTGAGGTAAGTCGAGTCTTCAACTCCTGAAAACTCTTCTCGCAAGGATCTGACCATTGAAACTTGACTTTCTTCTGAGTCAATCTGGACATAGGAGGTGAAATAGAAGAAAATCCCTTTATGAACCACCTATAATAGCCATCCAAACCTAAGAAACTCCTAATATCTGATGGAGAGACAGGGCAAGGCCAGTTCCTTACTGCTTCGGTCTTTTGAGGATCAACTCTAATGCCATCACCAGAAATAATATAACCAAGGAATGCCATTGACCTTAGACAAAACTTGCACTTACTAAATTTCTCTAACAGCTGATGATTTTTGAGAGTTTAAAGTACGATTCTAAGATAGTCTGCATGATCACGCTCATTGTGGGAATAGGAAAGGATGACATCTATGAAGATTATGACAAACATGTCCAAGTACTGCTTGAGCACACGGTTTATCAAGTCCATGAAATCTGTTGGGGAATTGGTTATACCAAAGGAAATGACCAAGAATTTGAAGTGACCATACCGAGTACGGAAGGCTATTTTTAGAATATCACATTCTCTGACTCTGAGCTGATGGTAACCTGATATGAGGTCTATTTTTGAGAAATAACTGGCACCCTAAAGTTGTTCAAACAAGTCATCGATTCTGGGAAGTGGATATTTGTTCTTGACTATGACTTTATTGAGCTGATGGTAATTAATGCACATTCTGAGAGAATTGTCTTTCTTTTGCACGAATAAGATTGGTGCACCCCACAGGGACACACTGGGTCTAACAAACCCCTTATCTAAGAGATCCTTCAACTGTTCTTTCAATTCTCTGAGTTTCGTTGATGTTATTTTGTATGATTATCTGGAAGAAGATTAATGCTGAAGTCTATTTCCCTTTCAAGAGGAATTCCTAGAAGATCTTCGGGAAAGACATCTGAATATTCATTCACAACTGGGACTGATTCATGACTGGGAGTTTTAGAACTAGTGTCCTTAACTCGAACAAGATGATATATACATCCCTTAGATATCATTTTTTGTGCCCAAAGGTAGGAAACAACTGACCTCTGAAAGCTGAAGTACTTCCCCTCAACTCAAAAATAGGTTTATTCGAAAACTGAAAGTATTGGCATAGCCAAAATAAAGCCAATCTATGTCGAGAATGATATCAAAATTAGTCATCTCTAATTTGAATAAGTCTGCTGAAGTGACCTTCTGAGATATCATAACCGGTCAGTTCCTGTATACTCGTTGGGCTATGATGGTTTTACCCACTGGGGTAGAGATTTAAAAGGGGTCTACTAGAATTTAGGGACTGACTCCAAAATCAACTTCTATATAAGGAGTGACAAAACACAAAGAAGCTCTTAGGTCTAGCAAAGCGTAAACATGTAAGTGAAAGATCTGTAACGTACCAGAAATCATATTAGGAGAATTTTCCTAATCTTGTCGGGACTGGAAAGCATAAATTTTATTTGGGTGTTGCCCAATAGTAGCACTAGAAGTGGAACCCTGATGGTTCTGGCGACCGGACTGAGCTAAAAACTGATTCTGCTGATTCTGGGAACCTGTCTGAGAACAGTCTCTAACTCTGTGGCCTGGCTTACTATATCCAAAAAAAATATCACTGCCAGCTCTGCAAATACCCTGATGGTGTTTGCCATAAGTCTGACAAAGGGAATTACTTTGAGCATTGCTAACACTGCCCTGAGACTTAGAGCCTGGAGACCTCTCTATTGCTGTCTCTGAATTTTGGCACAGGAGCACTAGCTGAAGAAGGAGATGGAAATGATGACTTAGGACGAAACTAAAAATGATTTCCTCCCTCTAACTTAGGCTAAGCAAAGTTGAAACTACCTGTCCTTTCTCTCTTATTCTACTTCTCTCTCATCTTAATCTTTTGCACTTCTATCTGCTGAGCATAGGTCATAAGCCTGTCTATGTTCATGTCACTATTCAACATCGCAAACCTACACTCATTGACCACACTATCATTCACCCTAGAAATAAACTTACTCATCTTGGCCCTGCTATCTGCAACCACATGAGGAGCATATCTGGCTAATTGAGTAAACTTAAAAGAATACTCTTTCACCATCATGTTTCCCTGCCTAAGGTTGATAAATTCTAACACCTTAGCTTCTCTCAGCTCTGGGGGAAACAATCTATCTAAGAATGTAGTGACAAACTCCTTCTATTCTATAGATCCTGTATCAACCGACCTCTCTGAATTCCACTGTTTGAACGAAGTATGAGCAACATTATGCAACTAATATGTAGCTAGCTCAACACTCTCTCTATAAGTAACCCCTATGATGTCTGTTACCTTATGAACCTGGTCAAGGAATTCCTGAGGGTCCTCATCTAACTTAGAACCATAAAAGGATGGAGGATTCATTCGGGTGAAGTCCTAAATCCTAGATATAGCTGAATTGGCCACTGGGTTGGCCGGAATGACAACTTGTCATTCATTCTGAGCAATAACTGACTGAGTAAGAGTACTGAATATAGCTCTAAACTCTACATGAGAGACATGTTTGCCCAAAGGATCTTCGGGCTGAGGGGCTGACTGATTTCCAGTTTACTTCTTGGGAGGCATGTTCTATAAATGGAAGAGAAAAAAGGATTAGACTTAGAGATTAAACTGAGATTATGCTTACTAGAATGACATGAATACTGAAAGACGAGAAACTATACATAAATATGGCGCGCAACACACCCATGTACAAGACTCTACTAGATACGACTTTCAAACTTCCTAGGACTCTATCAAACCTTAGGCTTTGATACCATTCTGTCATGACCTGACCCGAGGCCCTGTCCATGACGGGCATCCCAAATCACACATGCTTGAGATACCCCTATCACGTCCCAACCCACTAGTGATATTATCCACTTTGGGTCCAGGCCTACACGGCTTTAAATTGCGTCACTGGGGAGTAAGGCTTTCCTACTTATATATCCTGTATTCTTCCTGTGTTTTTACGATATGGGACTCCTTCCTAAGTTGGGGTGTTACATACACCCCCTTACAGACTCAGTTTCCTCACTGAGGTTTATCCCACCGAATGGGATTTGCCTACACTCAGGACTAAGGTTTGCCCCACATTATCGAGATTTACCTATACTCAGTTTGAACTCTGGACCATATTGACAGGTATGACACAAGAAAAAATCTGATACCAAGTTTGTAACACCCTAAATTTGGTACCCAGAAAGCTACACGGTGCTCATGATCTCAAAGGACTACAAGCTAACCCATGACTGATATTTGTACCTGAACACCACATAATATATATATATATATATGTGTGTGGAAATAAAGGCAGTAAGGCCATAAGGCTCAAAACCTAAATAAAACATCTAATACAACCATATCCGAATAATGTGGTATCACAATACCAAAACTGAAGTAAATATCTAAAAAAACTGAAATCTAAATCTAGTTTGAAAGCCTCTAACTGACTGAACTGTCTGAATAAGGAGTTAATGGGACATGTCCTTGACTAATTCCATCTACTGAGAGATAGTCTAAATTAGTGAAATAAATAATCATATCATCCTCGAATGATGAGGACTCACTGTTAAATTAGGCTGCTGAAATCTGGAATTCTGCTGACACTTTGGATCTCGGGCTTCTGAACCTATAGTGTAGGATAAAACACCATAGCGCAAATCCGTTAGTACGATTGAATGTACTGGTATGAAATTGAGGTAGGTTGAATGCAAAGGGTTCAAATGCATGAACAATGCTAACTGACTGTATAACATGAACGTGAGAATGCAAGTATGATTAAGTGACTGTAACTGAATTTCTGATGCTACTGACTACTGAGTCTAAAAACTGAAAACATAAGTTACTGATAACTGATATAACTAATATTGAGTGACTGTGTCTGACAGTCTAAGTTCTGATGGAACTAGCTAAGTTTCATACTATACTGAGTTTACTGTATCTGACAACCCTAAAATCTAAAGAACTATCTGAGTTCTTTTACTGAGACTAAGGCTGAGATTGTAGGAAGTAGTCATTTAACCGACATGCCCCTAATAAGATATTATAGCTGAGTTGGGCTCCAATCTATAACCCTAATTGGAAGGGTGCCAATACCGCACTATTGGTAAGGACAAGCTGTGAGTGACCCTCATCTGGTAGGTACTCCAATGAATGGTGGGACCATCGTCTGACAGGTTAAGCCACCTTATCAATCCTCAGCTTTCAGGTTTAATGTCTCAACCTATGCTGGCTATGTAGTTCTAGAATTCAAGGATTGATTCTAATGATCACACCCTCAACTAGCAGGGGAGTTCCCATTCCTGGGTTCACTCGGTGCTAAATCCTACTCTCATCTAAATAGACACATAATATAATTATTTAAACTAAACTGGACTGAGTTCATTGAGTTTTGTTAACTAACTTAATCCTATTATTTACCCATTTATCTCTCGACCTCAATGGGTAGTGCATCCATTAATTCTCTCAAACTAAAAAGATGTGTTCACTATTCAACTAGGTTCTCATGTAAGCAAATCCGATTAAAGCATTTACCATTAAACTAAAGATTACAATCTTTCGAGTCCATGTAAACTCATTATTTTTTTAACATATACTCTCCTCTCGAACAAGTGATATTCGTAGGCTCACCCTTTAGGTTGCAACAAAGAGAAGTCGTTACATTGCTCGACAAGCACCTCCCTATCGGGCAAGTGATTGCTTTATCAAAGTAACCTAACAATACCTTCCTCTCGGACAAGTGATGTTCTAGTGCTGACTCTTCTAGTTCACAACCATGAGTTTACTCTTTCAAGACTACATCAAGAGAATTCATTACATTGCTTGGCAAGTACTTCCCTCTCAGGCAAATGATTGCTTTATCGAAGTAACCTAAAACTACCTTCCTCTCGAATAAGTGATGTTCTAGTGTTGACTCTTCTAAGTCGCAGTCAAGAAATAGGTTATTAAAGTACCAAAAGGTTTATACAATATCAATTACTCAAGGAACTTAAGTAGATTCACAACCCAAACAAGTTATTTACCCCAGCTATGGGAGATTAGCCACACATTTCCATAGAAGAAACACAAGATATCATTATGTTGTTCATAAAATGTTCAAGAGTTACTTACAACAATTACAAGAATGTATTCTTGGATCTTCAATAGAGATGAAATTCTTAAACTCCAAAAGCTAATGGTTTCTTCCAAGAATGAGCTAAGTTACAATAAGCTAAAAACTAGATAAAAGTTAACCTCCAAGATAGAGAACTAAGTCTGAAAAATATAGATCTCAGATCTAGCCTACAAACAAAGTCAAAGGTAGGTGGGAAAATGAAGAAAAATACTAAGCTAAGATGGAGGCTAAGACTAAAAAAATGTCTAGGATACTGAAACAAACCCTAACACTTTGTATTTATAGGATTACAGAACTTAGGGTTTCAAACTTTCAAACTTGGTCTTGCCACTTTGGATGCGATGGTATGAGTCGACGGTTCATCGCATGTTCGACGGTCCGCTGCACGTGACCATCGCTTGGTTCCAGTGATGATGAATTTTTCTTCTCAGTGACGGTGTAATATGATGGTCCGTTGAATGTCTGATAGCCCATCGCATGCAACCATCACTTGATTCCAGTTGCTTGTTCTACTGCTTTTGCTCGACTGTAGGGCTCAACGGTTAGTCGCATAAGCGACGGTCCATCGATCCTATCATCGCAAGTGATTTTCTCTTATTTTTGCCCATTTTCTTAAGTAAATCATCCCTCTGGCTTTTTTCCTGAAAACACTAAAATACAATGTCAAATACAATATTAGTTGCTTGAAAACATGCATTTTACTTCATAAAAAGGCCTAAGATGTTCCGTCAGATGCCGGAACATCACTGACGGAATACTACTAGATTATTGATTTACAAAGCTTTCTGAGATTACTGGAATTACTGAGTTTATTAAGTTTTCCTAAGTCATGAGATGAACAAAATTCTACTAAACATGGCTTGACTGAGGATATCATGAAAACATGACACTGGCTCTAGGCACACAATTAAATTGTCGGGTATAAGTACCCCCAGGACTTGATAGAAGGAAACTGACAAGGCACGACATTCTTTAATACAAGACCAACATCAACAATTCATAATACAATAAGTTGGGGAATTCATGAAGTACATGGTTATCATAATCTTGTACACGGTAGGAATGCATGTAATTAATGTCAGAATTTCATACTCTGACATCATGAGCATTCCAATAAACATCTACATTGCACATCAATAGCATGGGTGTCATTTGAACATAAGGGTAAAACATACACTTATCATATAGATCACAATTGAGCTCTAATATACAATTTATATCCCCTTAGGCATTTTATCATAGACCTTATATGCACAACTTAGAGAAAAGGCGTAATCATCAAATTACACATCATAAATAACTTAATTCATGGATTTCAACTTGCATGCTAATGTAGTTTCATGAAAAACACATAAAGACCTCAACTTGGGAATCATACAACAAGATAAACATGGTTACAAATAACCCACAACATAAAAATCATGATATATAATTTGAAATAGGATTCTTGAGCTTTATGGATGAAAGGTATCCATAAATCAACACTATGCATACCTTAGTTCTTGATTCCACAAAGATTGACGGTGGAATTTTCTTAAATTTGAATCCACAATTGAAAACCCTAACTTGTTCGTAAGAGAATTTTGAGAGAAGTGACTATATGAATTGGGGCTAAATCCTGTGTTATAGGCTTATATAGGGGTGGGAAATACCCATTCTTCCCTTAAAATAACTCAATATGGGTTGTTTATGTGACTTAGTCCATAAGATATGCGTCGCACAACTTATCGTGTAAGCTACGTTGTGCGGCACACAACTCATCGCCTAAGTTAGGTTGTGCATCGCACAACTTATGGCATAAGTTAGTTTGTGCGTCACACAACTTATGGCACAACCATTCCAGTAGCTTTAGGCGATTTGTTAGGCGACACACTCCATTTTGCATAGTCATAACTTCTTGCTCAGGTGTCGAATTTCGGTAAAATTTGTATCATTAGAAAGCTAGTTCGATTTTCTATAATTTGGTGGGTCTAAATCTTCCAAAATAACACATATACATCAAGTTATGCTCGTTCAAATATGACTCTTGCAAAATCAAACACAAAAACTTGATGGATTTAAAAGCTCTTAGCTTGCCTTACTCTAAGTTACTTTTATTAACACGCTTAACACATCATAAACTCTCTTCTCACTAGGATACTCATTGTAAGTCATGTACTCAAATATGAATCACAGGATAGGAGGTTTCATACATAGGAACAATGGTTCATTTTCAAGCTTAGAAATATACGGGGCATTATAATATGTAGAAAATATCATGCTTGTATGTAGGAGCCTTGTATTATCATAAAAAAATCCTAATATAGTGCATTGTTCATGAATTAAACCCTAATATTATGCCCTAAATAGAAGTCAAACTTGAAAAAGTAGAGGAACACCAAAAGTTTGTATGTTAAGTTTATATTGAAAAAGATCATTCTTGATATTCGTGTGCACAATGAATTTGTTGAGACTGATTTAAAGTACTAGGGATGTGAAAATGGAAGGAAAATTCAAAGTTGTCAAATTTTGAGATTTTTTTTGAATTTTGTAATCCCTCATTATCTGTTGGATGCTAACAATTGGTCTTTCAGGTACCTATCGAATCGAAGAAGAAATCTGGACCAGCTAGGAGATAGGATAAATCACCCAATATCAGTGGTTCAGCTGATAAGTGCCCACTTGTATACATTAAAGCAGTCTCGGCCATGGCAACATGCCGTGTGACTAGGGGCTTAAGACATCTTGCAGCTGATACTGTTACTATAGGCACCATAGGCGTGCAACTTGTAGATGATTCATAGTGGAGCATACTACCTTTCTTTAATTAGCCTAGGACTCAGACTGAGTCCATTCAAGTTGTTCAGGCTATGTATAGGCTAAGGATGAAGAAATCCCAAAGATCACCATCGCACTCTTCCTAGACTGTTGAGGATGGTGGTGGTGATGATAAGGACAAGTAATATGATGATGAGGAGGCAAAGTCACCTCTCACAGTAGTTATATAGGACCTCTAGCCTGAAGAGGGGTCCCAAGATGAGTCTGATATAGTGGATGAGGTGAAGTTATCAAAAGTACCCTAATTTTATGAGAGCACAACAGTTTAGGAGAAGTCTTAAATTGTACCCTAGTCTGAGGAGGGTACAAACTAGACTACATACCATGGGCCAGCTCCTGATTCAGAGATACTAGTTTTGCATTATGAAACATCCAACCCCTCATATGTCTCAGAGGAACTTGTAGATGAGGTGAATCCGAGATAGTTCGTGGAGGAACTTTGGAATATTTTTGAGTTGGACAACCATATTACTAATTTCAGTTAGCCCATAAGGACTATCTATAAGGAGAGGCATTTTGATTTGTCTAGGTTGGTCGGTGTACCCTTGTTGCGGGCTGCTTTAGAAAAATATCAGTTGGGTGGATGGCTTGACCCCTAGGTTCTTACAACTCGAATTTGGTGTAGGAATTTTATGAAATATAACACACCACTATAGCCTTGACTATGATAAAAAGTTGAGGTATTTTGAGGTTTACTGAGTAGCCCCATTTTGAGAAGGGTCGTGTGAGAGAGGTTATGGTAGATATTTTAGCGGCAGCCATCTGCCGAGCTATCTTAAGGCTAGATTATATTTCTTTAGCATCCACAGCTGAGTGTGATTATAGATTAAGAGATGCTCATGATAGACACATTATATGTGATGTTGACCATAAGAGTGAGATAGTTGAGATGGCAAAATGCATCACTAGTTATATTTCACCTTTGGGTGATGATACCCCTTGTATAAAGGGAAAGAATATGATAAAGAAGGTGACTCTCACTTTGTTGCTAAATTTTGGTAACTGCTTATTCATTATAGACTATGTCCGACTCATGCGGGCAATGTATTAACTTAGGATGGAGTTGTGGTAATTGGTAGCATGATGGTCGGATATGATATTAATTTTCCTGCTATTATTTGGCGTGAGAATCATGAGAAAGATTTTGGTGGGTCTACAACTCTGTCATTCCCACACCTTGTTTAGTAGTTATTTTATGTGGTCGGTGTGCCTAAGATACTAGGAGTTGATGAGATATTACAAGCGATAACCACGACACAAACTAAGACGATGAATGATTTAGCACGTTCAAACCTTCCTAGGAGACCTCGTGCATTCACTATAGTACTTCTGGCCCCGTCTGAGGGCCCATCAGTCCACCCAAAGTCTATTGATACACAGGGAGATGATGTGGGGGTTAGTTTGAATGTTGAGATGAAGGAGTAGAGAGAGGACACTGAATGGAGAACTCAGGGTTAGGGGACCCCTGCTACATCTACTTTAGTTCTGACATCTACTTCACAGTCGATGGGTATATATTTAGTGCCCCATCTCTTATCCACTACAACTTCTACTTCAAGTATGATGCTAGTATCTCATGAGTTTTTTGTAGAGCTTGGTGGAGAGTCAGAGAGTCACTGATACTCCGCTATAGAATGTTGATGCCGTGGTGGCTAATTCATATAGAAAAATCCGGCAATGTATCTATACTATAATAGAGATGATTGAGGCTAGATTCAGGTCAGTACATTGGGCATCTATGTTTGAGCTACAAGCTTAGTTTCATACATGCATGGATGTTTTTGAAAGTCGGGTATTAACTCGGTTTAGCAGCATTGAGGTTCCAAATCTAGGAGATATTATGGAGGAGGTGGATATACTTAGAGTAGAGGTACACTTTCTTACTGAGAGCCATATGACAATCATCTCTCTAGTTGTGCCCTCATTTGTTTAGCCAATACCTTTGTGTTATCCATTATACGGTCCCCATTATTGGTACCAAAATGGCCGAGAACGGGACCTGTAGTATCCCATGATGCCATTTGACAAGTCCCTGAAAAGGTCTAACCATGAGTCGTGAGTGCCTGTTTTAGTAGTGCACCGCCACCAACACCACATCCGTCACTCCAGATACCCTCACCTAAGGGAAATCAAGATACAGACGCCTAGTGCATCCCAAGTATGTTCTTATTTCCTTGATTTAAATTTTTTATCGTATTAGGGATAGTGCTTAGTTTTTAGTTGGTGGTGGGATATACCATAGCCGTTGTGGGTTTTTGTTACCATGCTTCTTTTCTTTACGGTTGCGGTATAGTTGTAAGACCGACATGTTTAGGTTCAAAATTTATGTCGTGATGTGTTTTGTTTTGTAGATTTTTTTTATGTAACTAGGAGATATTTGAGTATTTATGGCAGTTGTCATATTTTGATTTATGATGTGTTTTGATTTTAAGAAAAAAATGGTACCCCTCAAAATTTTGTTAGAACTATGTGAATGGATATATATGTGGGACTTTCGTGGATCTTGTTGTAGCATTAAAAATAGGGATATGATAATCATAGCTAACTTGTGCATGAACTGGATAGGTAGTAGCTTGTGATGTGATTCTGTGCCGTATGTGTGAGATGCTACCTAGTTCTCTTGGTGTGTTAAATCCAAAATATGCCTAGTTAGTCTTGCCTAAATTGTAGGATAGTGGATTAGGAAAGGATCATAGGCCGTATTTGATTTAATTCCACTTTTAACCTAAATGAGCTCCCCCAATGTGAAATTGTACCCCTTAATCTCATTTTTTTTAGCCTTTTAGCCTATTTCTTTGTTTTCACACTTCACCTTTCCATTTGTGTTGTAATGAACCTTTTTTGACCTTGGTCCTCCTTAGATAATATGTAGCTCAACTCAGGCAAATTGCCTAACTTGAGGGTGGCTATCATAGGGGTACGTGATATAGAGTGGGTATGAAGAAGGGTAAAAATAAGAGAAAAAGTTAGTAAGGTTGGGTATGGTAGAAAAAAAAAAGAAAAAATGAAAAGAAAAATATAAAAAATAAAATAAAAATAAAAAGAATAAATAAAAGAACTCACACCCAACATGAATGTGAAATAAAGAATAAAAGGGAGAAATAAGGGTGGAATAAAATGAAAATTGGTTAAAGTATGATCAAAAAAGTTAGTGTACTGCCAAGGAGTCATAGTCACTTGATATATCCATATGTACCATACCATCTCCCAAGCTTACATTACAAGCCAAATAAAGTCCTATAGTGATCCTAACTTGACTGTCTGAAAACCAAGGTAAAGAAAATAAGAGCAAGCCTATGGTATTTGATGCACATTGGTTGAACTTCTCTTTTGAGTGTGAGTGTCTCTTGATCATCCCCGCATTGACATGCTTAGTTCATATGAGTGAGTGGGACTTCTTTGATTGTGAGGGCACATGGTTTGCTCTACTAGTTGCTTACTTGTTCGAGTAGTGAAACTTGTATATACGTATGGTTGTCTTTTGCTAATGTAATTTCCATATCTTGATCCCATTGGGTTACATTGTTGTTCTTTATGAATCATACACAATTGGGTTTTACTGGGTTTTATAGGAAGGGGGTAATGTATTTGAGCTTAAAATGATGACCCATTCCCTTAGATAGCTTACATGCTCTTAGTTAAGCGTGATGATTTATTTTATCTTTTTATGTTTCCTTAGGACATACAAACATTCTAAATTGAGGGTGTTGATGTGTTATGGATTTATAGCACTTTCGAGGCTTAAAACTATGAAAATATGCAAGTTTCTAAGGTTGTTTTGTGTGATATGATGTATTTTGGGTATGTTTTACAGGAAACTAGGTTTTGGATGACAAAAGGAAGAAAAAGATGAAAATTGAAGTTTTTGGCTACTTACTGAGGTTATTTTAGGAGTATGTGCCACCTACCAGGCATAGGTGACCTAAGCAAGTATCAGAAATTGTAGTCCAGGTACTCAGAAGTAGAAAAAAGAAGACTCTACATTATCCTATGTCGACATATAGCATGCATGTGGTATATACAGCCCATATGTGACCTAGGATAGTTCAAAGATCAAAATTCGAAAGAGATGTAGGATATGTGCGGAAGTTCTGCACTTACCTAGGTCCACATACGTTCCATATGAGGTACATAGGTTCGTGTGTGGCTTAAGTAAGTGGCCGCCAACCTCAAATTTTCTTTTTTCACTTGAGAATTGATTTTTCAGGTTTCCTTATGTACTATAAATACCTTTTTGACATTTTGTAGTGAGGTTATGTAGTCTTGACAATTAAAACTTATATTTTAACTCCAAGATTCAAATTTGATCTTAGGATTACACATTTTGATTCAAAGATTTAGATTTGATCTTGTGATTTCTTTTTTATTGATTTTGGTTGATAATTCAGTTTCAGACTTAAAGTTTTATACCATTATTCTTGTGATATTGTTTATAGCTTTCATTATGAATTTTTTTTATCGTTTCACAAGCATGAGCAACTAAAACCCTTACCTGTGGTTATGGGAACCCTGGCATATTGATGAAGTAGGGGAAGTGTGCAGTTGTTCTGAACCAATACTTGTGCATGCATTATATTATCTTCAGTTTAATAGTTGTTCTAGCAATTAGAAATGTTAGGGTCCCACCTAGATTACTTCTACTTACTCCACAAAAGGAGTAATGACTAAGAAAAGGTAATTACAACAATAATTTGAAGACTAACTATTGATCAAGGATAATCAGTATTATCCATGTAAGATGGTTAACTGTCATCTAATAATTTGAGAATTAAAAGGTAATAGTTAACTGGAATCTAGGGTATGGGTTAGTAATGAGACATCCTGAGGCTTATAAGGCAAAGTATATAATCTGTCATGAGTCCATAATATAGTTGATGGTACATAACTTATCAGATTTTGCATGCAATGTACTAGGTTGGTTCAACAAAGCACGATAAACATACAAATTTGAGAAAACAGGGGAAACACAGCTCTAGTGGTCATCTCTGACTATTTACAATAAAAGTTACATACATATACTTGTTCGATACTATTACGACAAACCCTCAATTTACTTTTTGTTCAGCCCATTGAGTTCAGCAAACTAAATATATATATCCAAGTATCTATTAAGGGTTCGTCCCCAACCTAGTTGGGTTGTTCTCTTGACAGTGATCGATTTATCCTTAATTGGAGGCATAGTTTGTGCATTGATCAAAGTACACAATTCACTTTTCATTTTTGGCAATCATTTCAAAAGGGCCTTTGTCCAAAAGTGAAGCTTAGTACTGATTTTCATCCGCAGAAAGATGGTCAAGCCAAGCGTATGATTTATACTTTAGAAAGATATGTTAAGAGATTGTTTGATGGACTCCAAAGGAAATTGGGATGGTCATCAACCCTTAATTGAATTTTCCTATAAAAATAGTTACTATGCTATTATTTAGATATCTCCTTTTGACGCCAAGTATGGTTTTAGGTATAGATCAACCATGGGTTGTTTTGAGGTTGGTGAAGAAGCATTGGTTGGGATAAATTTTGTTCTCAAATCTACGAAGGACATTCACTTGATTCTTGAGAAGTTGAAAATCGCTCCAAGTCATCTGATATCGTATGCAGATATGAGACAAAGGAAGATGAAGTTTGAGGTGGGTGATTGTGTGTTTTTGAAGGTGTCACCCATGAAAAGAGTGATAAAATTTGGGAAAAATTAAAAACTTAGTCCCTAATTTAGTGTTCCTTATGAAATTGTAAGTGTGTTGGGGTTTTTACCTATGAGTTAGACCTTTTATTAGAATTTGCGACTGTGTATCTAGTCTTTCATGTATCGATGTTGAAGAAGTATA
This sequence comes from Capsicum baccatum var. pendulum, assembly GCA_030864225.1. Classification (NCBI taxonomy): domain Eukaryota; kingdom Viridiplantae; phylum Streptophyta; class Magnoliopsida; order Solanales; family Solanaceae; genus Capsicum; species Capsicum baccatum. The sequence goes on from CM061550.1 coordinate 273,015,220, forward strand.
TTAGAGACCCATCTTTGGTAGTTCCCATAGAGATTATTAGAGTGAAATATAGTCTATCTTATGAGGAGATTCTAGTTCAAATCCTTGATCGACAAATTCGAAGGTTAAGGAATAAGGAAATTATTTCAGTGAAAGTTCCATAGAGGAATTAGAGAGTTAAGGGGGGGGACTTGGAAAGCAAAGGCAGACATGATGAGTCAATATTCTCATCTATTTACTTATGGCACAGAGTTAGTTTGAGGTAAGAAATCTTTTCTTATCTATTCTATTAACCAATATCCTTACTCTTACCTTATTAAGGTCATGTCTAATGAGTTATTTCAGTTGTAAGATCATGTTTGAGGTGAATGATTTTAGTTTTAGAGTAAAACAAGTATCATATCTCAGCCTAACAAACCCATGAGACAGGTCTTTCCCATCCCAACCTTCAATTAAGAACGAATGGTCCTAAGAGGGAGATAACGTTAGACCCTAAGATTTCAACAATTTTATTTTGATAGCTCCATCATATTTTATTGTTATTTCTGAGTTGATTATGATAAGGAATGATAATGAGACCATTAGGAAGTGTTTTAGAATTTTTGAAATGCGTTTTGGATATTTTGGAACCCCCAAGGTAGTAAGGGTATGCTTTAGAACATGCCACAGAAGTATGGCACACCCTTATGCAAAAACTAATGGCCTTGTGTGATAAGGGTGTGCCATGCTAGCTAGATTCTATGATAAGGACGTGCCATGCCCAAATGCGCAGAAATACCAAATTTTTATTTTTATGAAATTTGTTTAGGGTTTATGGTATTTTACCTCTTAAATGATTTCCCAACCATACTAAACATGTTTCCCCACCCTCCCAAATTATTATACATGATTCATCTTCTCCATAAACTCTCAATAACACAAAAAGGGAATTCTTCTACAAAATTTAAGATTTTCAAGTTCCAATCCAAGTTCCTCTTAAGAAAACTCAATAAAGTTCAAGTCTGTGGGGTTTTATCAAGGGTAACCTTTTATCTTTGTGCACAAAAGTTCCATTTTTACCTTTAATTTAAGAAATTTATAACTAGGGTTCATACCCCTTTTTCTTATGCTTGAGATTATGATTGTTCTTCATGAGTTGCATATTATTTTGCATATGATTTCATGCTTACTTAAGTTTTTATCCACTAATGTGATATCAAGAATTGAGTTGTGATATTTTGATATAAAGTTTCCATGAGATGTTAAATCCTTATAATTTGAGCATAAAGTACTCAGTTTACAAGAAGTTTGAGTTTACTAATTCGAGATACAAAAGTATTACAACATGATAAAATCTTAAATTTTGATTTATGATTACAGACAAGATATGAAGTTTACATAAGAAATAGTGATTTTTAGATTGAAATATAAGCATATTGTGTCTTCAAACTTATCATCTCATATGCTTATTTTAAGGTAATTTTCATATATATTACGATCAATAGTATGGTTAATGAGTTGTACCTAGTACCGATGAGTGAAGACTTAGCATACTCCATAAACTACGTGTTACCGTAGATTATTATTCAACTTGTCCAAATGGGCATGTAGCTCGTTCTAATGGGCTTGTCATATATTATTAAGCTTGTCTACAGATATGTTTAGATGATCACTCCAGTTATTCTTTATACTTTGGCAAGGTATATTGAGCCTTTTCGATGAGTCTTTTAGACATCGTATTTTATGATGCTCGCATGGTTTATTTCGATTATAAGAAATCCCCACAGAAAAAGAAGATTTAAGTAACTAAGTGTAATGACTCATAATCTTTATTCAGATATAGTCTTATGATTTATGCTTTATGAGATTTCAACTTTCAATTTATTTATGATCAAGGTGAGTCTATTTAAATTTAGCATGCTTGATTTGTAAGTATGTTTAGTTTCAGTTTTACTTATTGCATTTACCCCTACAAATTTAGTACATTTTAGAAGTGCTGACTACATATATGTCTGTCTGGCTACATTATTTAATAATGTATGTTCTGGTGTTCATCCCAAGCAGCACGACTTTCCATGATCACCACCTCCTACATCCAGCAAGTTGGTGAGTAATCATAGTGCGAGGGCCAAGCTTATGTTGGTTCCATAGGCTTATTATTATTTATTAAGATGTTATGCTTTCAATGTAGGTCGGCTGGGGTCTGTCCCAGTATCTTTTCAATTTTAGTTAGAGGCTTATCAAAACTAGTCAGATGATGTGGTTCTTTCGGATACTCATCGTTTTAAATAATACAAAGTTGTAGTGTTTTGTTGAGATTGTTCATCCATTTGAACCAAGTTTATAAGTTTCCTTAAGTTTCCTCTCATTTTTTAAGGTTCTCTCATTTTTTAAGTTTACTATATTTGAGTTTAATGTCGAATAGATATCATTGATTAGCTTTGGGGCTACTTGTAGTCCTAATCACCCTGTGACGTCTAGAGGGTATCCTCAGGTCATACAAAATAAGAGGTTCATAAACAACCTATGAAGAAGAAAAAATATTTTCCTATCCATGAAATTCAAAATAATTATTAATGGGACAAAAGACTTAATAACTATTTATCATCTAGTAAAGTTACCGCACCTAATCCGCACCCCCTACAATTGGTATCAAAGCACAGTTATTTAAAAAATACGGAAGTAGCATATATGTTTGAATTTAGATTGGATTTACTTGAGATTAATTATATTGATTAATTATGAGAAGACCATTTAAAAACAGAGAAGCTTTTAGAAAAATTAAAGAATCTTTAATTAGTAATTATTCAGAATATATAAGTTTAAATAAAACAAAAGAAAAACCACAAAGATTAGCCTACCTAATTACCTTAATATCTAGTATTGAAGCAAAATTAATAATCCATTTAAAATGTAGAAGAATGAGACTCATACCACCTAATTATGATAAAATAAGATTTAGATATCTACCAAAATATTATAAATATGGTTTAAATGAATAAAATACAAAGATACAAAGAATTAAAATAAATTATTTCTGAAAAACGTAAAGAATTTAAAATAAGATAGAAAGACTACGTTATAATATATTTGTCGGAGTTAGTAAAACTCAATAAATACACAAAAAGATGAAATATCAAATTTAGAATCACAAATAGATAGTTTAGAATATATATATCAACATGAACTATTTACAATAAAATGAACAAAGAAGAATTTATAATAGATGAAAAAATATATGAAAATCATGAAGGATTAAAAATAAAAATAGTATTTTCTAATCTAGGAAGAAGATATAAGAAAATAGGAGAACATTTATATTTAATGTTAGAAAAAGAAGAATTAAAATTAGAAGATAAATTGACAGTTATGGTAAGAATAGAAAGGGAAAATCAAGAAATAGATAGAAAAAAAGGAAATAGAAAAAATAAAACAACAAACTACAGAAGAAATACGAAAAATAGAAGAAACTAAAAATAGTAGGATTGCTGAATTAGAAAAAGAACTACAAATATTAAAAGATATGTATGAAGAAAGACAAAAAGAAAAGGAAGAAAAAGATAAAGAACAAAAATTACTAAACGAAATAAATCAATTTAAAGAAAAATTAGAAATAAATAATAAAGAAATAAAAAACAAGGAATTAGAAATAAATAATATAGCTATTGAAGAGACAGATAATTATGATTTAGAAGATAGTGAAACATATACAGAAATATTAACAAATACAAAAAATTTAGAAATCAATGAAAAACAAGAAGTAATTAATGAAGAAAACTTAGAAAATATCAACATAGAAATAAATACTCTTGATAAAAAAGAAGATCAAAATATAATACCTAGTACATCATAAATAAGAAAACCTACATATTATAAGAATAAGTTTAAAAGTATAATCTAAAGAAAGAATATGACAAATGGACACCAAAACAAATAGTTAATAAAAATTATAACTTTTTAGACTTAGACTGTGTAATAGATACAGAAAAATAAATACAATTATGGATAGGATATATGACAAAACAATTATTAGATAATAATATAAACGTAACAGATGCACCAGAATATATAGAGAGAACACTAATAGGAACAGTGAAATTATGGTTTTCAAATTTAACTGAAAATAGCAAAAAAATATTAAGAAGAACTGATAAACCTACAGAAGGAACATCATCAACAACAGCTAAACTAACACCTATAGAATTATTAAAAAAACATGAAACAACTATAAAAGATGAATTTGGTAGTATGACAACAATAGAAGAAGAACAAAATGAAGAAAAAGATACAAATAGGAATTTAATACTAAAATTAGCAATATGTAATATGTGTTACATAGATGAATATACTTGCGCATTTAAAGAATATTATTATAAAGGAGCATATAATATAGAAGAAAGTAAAGAAATAAGGAAATTATATTTGAATAAATTACCCAAACCATTTAGTTCAAAAATAATAAAGAGTTGGGAAGAAGCAAAAATAGTAGATACTCTAGGAGCAAGAATAAAAATTTTTAAAACAATGATATAGAAACCTATGTGAAAAATATAGAGAAGAAATAAAAATGGAAAAAACACTAATAAGAAATTTAGCATGTTGCAAAGATAAAATAACACCTCAATTTGGATGCGAAGAAAGATATTATAAAAAAAGAAAAAGACATAAGAAATATAAGAAATACAAAAAATCAAAATATAAATATAAGAAACCAAGAAAAAGATATTATGTAAAAAATTATAAACATAAAAGACCATATAGGAAAAAGAAATCTATAAAATAATGTACTTGTTATAATTGCGGAAAATTAGTACATTTAGCTAGAGATTGTAAATTACCTAAAAACTCAAAAAATAAACAAATATCAAAAATAAAAATAGAAAATACAGAATATATGCAGATAGATTATATAGATTATAAATTAGAAAGTGAAGACAGTATATATGAAATTTCAGAGAATGAAACAGATAATGAAATAGATAGTGAATTAGATGAATCAGATGACTGAAGAAGATATACAAATAAATCAAATGACTGAAGAAGATATAAAAATAAGAGACCCAATAAAATACGTACACCTAGGAGGTACAGAGATATTAATAAAAGCATGTTTCAGAGAAGGAATAGATACACCAATAGAATTATACCTAGCAGATGATAGAATTATAAAACCTATAGAAAAAAGTATAATAACTGCCATAAAAGGAAATTTAATATACCAAAAATTTAAATTTATAATAAGTGCGAATTATTCAGTAGCAATAACAGATAAAAATATACATAAATCATTAGTATTATATTGGAAAATATCAGGAATAGAATTAACGTCAAGAAGTAAAAAATGAGGAAATAAAAATTGACAATAATATATGCCCAGATCTACCAAGAAGTTTAATAAATACTAAAAATATAGCAGAAAAATAATAATAATAGAAATTAGAAAAATAAAAATAGAATTTGAAGTAAAGGAAGAAATGCAAAAAACAGACATAATATTAGGAATAAAATGGCTAGAACAAGTAAAACCATATAATATAGAACATACACAATTAATCATAACATATAACAGAGAGAAAATATTCTTAAGAAGAGTTTTAACATGAAATGAAAATATATGTATTAACGAAGATAGTAGTAGAAGGATATTACAATAGATATTATACGTCTATGATAGATACAGGAGCAGAAGCTAATTTATGTAGATATAATTGTTTACTAGAAAGTAAATGGAATAAATTAAAAGCACCAATAATAGTTAAAGGATTTAATAATGAAGGAAGCTTAATTACCTATAAAGCTAGGAATGTAAAAATACAAGTATGGGACAAGATATTAACAATAGAAGAAATTTATAATTATGAACTAACATCAAAAGATATACTTTTAGGAATGCCGTTTTTAGATAAATTATACCCACATATAATAACTAGAACAGATTGGTGGTTTACAACACCATGTAAACAGAAAGTAAGAGCAAAAAGAGTTAGTAATAAAATAAGAAAGAAAACTGATTGGATAGAAGGAAGTGAAAAAATTACACAAAAGTTAGAAAATATAAAAAATACTGAAGATACAATAGAACTAGTCATATTTTCGATAAATAAAACAGAAATAACTATATTTTCAATAAATAAGATAGAAATAATTAAGAAAAAATTAGAAAAATTATATAGTGAAGATCCATTAAAAGGATGGGGAAAACATAAAACTACTATAAAAATTGAATTAATAGATAAAAATAGCATAATAACCCAGAAACCATTAACATGTAATTTTGACGGTTTAAAAGAATTTAAAATGCACATAGAAGAATTATTAGAAAAACAATACATACAAAAAAATAATAGTAAACATAATAGCCCAGCATTTATAGTAAATAAACACAGTGAACAAAAAAGAGGAAAAAGTAGAATAGTTATTGATTATAGAAATTTAAATGCAAAAACCATGACATATAATTACCCAATACCAAATAAGATATTAAAAATAAGACAAATACAAGGATATAATTACTTTAGTAAATTTGATTGTAAATCAGGATTTTACCATTTAAAGTTAGAAGAAGAATCTAAGGAATTAACTACATTTATGGTACCACAAGGATTTTATGAATGGAATGTACTACCATTTGGATATAAAAATGCACCAGGTAGATATCAACATTTTATGGATAGTTATTTTAAACAATTGCCTAATTGTATAGTATATATAGATGATATACTATTATATACAAAGACCAAAAAAGAACATTTAAAATTATTAGAACAATTTATGGATATAATAGAAAAATCGGGAATAAGTTTAAGTGAAAAGAAAGCTGAAATTATGAAAAATCAGATAGAATTTTTAGGAATACAAATAGATAAAAGTGGAGTAAAAATGCAACAACATATAGTACAAAAAATAATAAATTCAAAAGAAGAATTAGATACAAAAAAGAAATTACAATCATTTTTAGGATTAGTAAACCAAGTAAGAGAATATATACCAAAATTAGCAGAAAATCTAAAGCCCTTACAGAAAAAATTAAAAAAGGATGTAGAATATAATTATAACGAAGAAGATAAAAAACAAGTTCAGAAAATAAAAATACTTTGTAAAGAATTACCAAAATTATAATTTCCAGATGAAAATAGAAAATTTATATATATAGTAGAAGCAGATGCTAGTGAATATAGTTTTGGAAGAGTACTTAAATATAGATATGAAGAAGAAAAATTAGAACACCATTGTAGATACTACTCAGGTACGTTCAATGAAACAGAAATAAAATGGGAAATAAATAGGAAAGAATTATGTTCATTATATAAATGTTTATTAGCATTTGAGCCATATATTGTATATAACAAGTTTATTGTACGAACAGATAATGCACAGGTACGTTGGTGGCTAACAAAGAAAATACAAAATTCAGTTACAACAAAAGAGATTCGGAGACTAGTCTTGAATATATTAAATTTTACATTTACAATTGAAGTAATTAGTACTAACAAAAATGTTATTGCAGACTACATATCAAGACATAGCTACACAGACTGATATAATAGAAGATGATGCTTTAGAGAAGATATTCAAAACCCTAACTACGCTTTCAATGAAAGTGGACAGTATGGGTAATGAAATAGAAAAGCTAAAGACTGATGAAGATAAACTGAAGTCTATAGCTACAAATCAAATAACTCAACAGTGTGTAGAGCTATATCGATTGGAAGACATTAAAATTCCAGAGCTAGAAGGAGACGTTGGGACACTCCTCAAAACCCAAAACGTTTATCAATCTACTATTGCAGGTACAAGCAAAGGAGTTAGGAAAAACACAAATATGAACCTAAACAAGCTATTTGATAAACCATATATTCCAAATACATCAAAAGATCCCATGTTTATACCCCCACAAATTACCACATACCGAGATAGTTTAAACCAAGACAAAAAGACCTATAACTACACAGCCCGAACATATATAGAAAATATCTACAATGTACAAACCTTTTTAAATACTAACCCCAGAGCTATAAACATCCAAGAACTAGATACAAACTATATAACTCAAAGATTGACCGGATACAATAAGCTAATTGCTTTACCTAAAACCAAATCAAGTCTAGGTTAAACTTGCTATGAATATGGACTACTCAGTACTGTATATACCTTTGATGGAAATGAGATATCCACTATACTGGAAATATATGAAGCATTTAGTATTTTTAAAAGAATAACCAAAGGTACCCTATTTTTTATAAAAATTTACACTGCACCAGCAGAGATATTATATGATGAAGCTAAAAAACCCATACAAGTTGTAAAGATAGGAATGACACAAGATATGATTATACCACAAGATATTATTCCACAACCAGAAATACCTAGAATTGAGATACTAAAATTTTATGCGAATAAAAGAATTATCGGACTATCTACAATTTTGCAAGAACTAGCAAACACATACCGCAACCAAAATCCCATCTGGAGTTATTATTCAAGAAATCATGTACTAATATATTCAAATTCAAAGGAATTACAAGAAACAGATATGGAAACTATTAGGAAATGGATTTTAACGTTGCTCAAACCAGAGATGGAACCTATCGCCAGAGCTATCAGAGAAAAATTTATTTCAGAAAAATTATTAACTAGATATTGTAAGACAATTGGACATAAATATCCAGATCATAAATGTTCAAAATATAATGGAGGAGATAATGATATCCCAGAAGTTCAGCTAGAATAGAAGAAAAATCAACCAAGAAGATAAGAACGCCAACTGGAAGATACAAGATAAGAAGCAATAATGGAGATATGGAAAAGCAGCAGATACGACAAAGAGAAGATATCAATGGAGTAATAATAGAAGACAAGCTATTAAATTGTGAAAGCGACATGTAAACTTTCACAATTTGCTTTACGTAAATTATTAGAATCTTTTGTATAGGTTTTAGACTATTATTAGTCTAGGAATTAATAACTTTTGTCTTATTAGGAGACTTTTGTAAAGTATAGAAAAGTAGATTAGGTAGATAATTTTTAAAGAATTTTTAGAAATGTGTAAAAATAGGAATACTCTTGTAAAGTTTCAGTCTATAAATAAGATGAACCGAAGGCATTGCAAAGCAGGCCTTCATGAGTTGAAGCACAAATACTCTCTCTTGTCCACAACAAATATTTTGCTTAGTTATTAAAAAACAGGTATATTTCAATGGAAAAATCTATGGAGGAACAAAGCTTAGAAATATCACACCTACCCGAACAAGTATATTTATTTATGATTATGAATAGCTAAATTCATAATTCCCAACAATCATGATATGATAAAATAAATTCATGTTAGTTACTTTATAGTAAAATTATTCGAAGAATAATATGTTAAGAAGTTTATTAGCAAAGTGGAAAAGGAGAAAAATCCCTAAGAACTATGCCATCCTAAAGGTGAAACCAATGAGGCAAGAAGCCGTGGTGGGGGGTAACCAAAGTAGAGGTGCTGTTTAAGGGAAAAATATCCAGATTACCATGCTAATAGTGACCGAAGAACATGTTATTTAAGAATAATCTAGTATATAGTAATCTAAGATGACCATATTTTGTTATGTATATGATTGAAGGGAATATTTTGAAAATAGCAATTTTATGAAAATGAATAATTATTTATCTGATGTAATGGTAGATAAATTTAAAATACTTATTTTGTATGTGATTAAAGATATAAGAATAATAGATATAAGGAAAATCATATTAGAAGAAATATTTGGTAAAGATTATATAGCTAGAATAAATTACATACCACACTTACCTAATTACTCTTATAAATACCTACGATAAATCACATATCTAGAATTTTGAAAAAAAAGATATGGAAAATATACAATTAGTAGAAAAACAAATGAAAACAAATTTAGACAAATACATGGAAACTGAAGATATAAAATATATAGAATTCCTTAATGAAAATATGCAAGAATTACTTAGACTAAAATAAACAACTAGAAAATATTATGAAAAAGCATTTAATCAAACTTAAATGACAGATGATATTGAAATACTTGTTTTATATATACTTAGAGATATAGAAATTATAGACGTAAAGAAAATAATATGGGAAAAATTACAAGATTATGAAGAGGAAGAATTATTAAACAGTATAGAAAACTTACACATGTATTATGAACATCAATATTACTTTGATTCAGATGGATATTATTCAGAATAATTAAATGTGAGAATATATAAAAAAAAATTAGAGAAAGGCAAAATTGGATATATGAAGAAGTTAATTACAGAAATTAACTTGAAACAGAAAAAAGACAACTAGAAAAAAAATTACTTAAAATAAAATTAACCTTAGAAAAAGAAGATACAGATAATAATTTATTTAATACATACGAAAAATCATTTAATATAGATGGAAAATTACCTATACATGAACAACAAATACTAGTTAATCAAATGAAGAACATAAATCTACGTATTGAATATAGCAAAGTTAGAATAAAATATTACACAGAAATTGCTAAAATTTCAATAGGATAAAATAATAAACTACACAAATTAATGAATACATCTTACGAAAAGAATAAATCATTAAAAGATATCGAAACTAAACTATATAGTTTATACCTAGAATACCACAGATTACATAGTACTAACGAAAATCCTAAAATATTAGATAATTTAATTACAATAATATCTAATTTAGAATATGAATTAATAAAATATCTTAAGTCAAGAAGATAAAAATGAAAATTAAACCAACCAATATACACAAAATAATTTACTTAAAAATAAATATTTATTACTTAATAACTATTTATCATCTAGTAAAGTTACCGCGCCTAATCTGCACCCCCTATCAAACTCAAAAACTACGATGACATACTTACTAAAACAATTAATACAAAATAGTGCACACACGCAGAGTTATTTTTATCATGGATTTGAAATTATACCAAGAGAATTTCATAAAACGCAAAATCCTTCTTTCATAAGAAGTTTAGTAAAGAATCCAAATGCTATAATTCAGCACCAACAAAAAAATTCAATACTACCTTTAAGCACATGATCTCTAATAAAACAATTTCTAATACCAATATCTTAGCTCTAGAATGATGCACATGATTTTTTTGAAAGACATATAACACTAAAATTATCACAATAAATCGAAATAGGTTTAACATCTAAATAATAATTACTATATTGATGAATCATCCACAAAATTTAAGCACAACATTTCCCAATAACTATTTACTCATCCTCAGTGGTTGACAAGGATACACATCCTAATTTTTTTGCTATTCCATGAGATAAAAGATTTTCTATATTTGACAGGATTCACTGGTGCTTTTATTGTTACCTTTGTTTCCTACATATTCCACATCAATAATTCTTCGAGTTTGAAATCAATATTTCTAGGATAGCATAATCCTAAGGAATTCGGGCCAATGAGATATCAGATTATTCTTTTAAAAATTGCAAGATATGACTCTTTGGGAGATGATTGATATCTAGCACAATTGTATACACAAAATATGATATCTAGTTGACTAGTTGTTATGTATAATTGAGAACCAAATCATATCTTTGTATTTAGATTCTTCCATACTTCATCATCCTTTTCGAGAGAACAAGTGGAACTCATAGGAGTTTCAAAGGATTTTGCATTTTCATAGCAAATTTTTGAATCAGTTCATTCGTGTACTTGCTTTGGCACACGAAAATACCTTAATTGGGATAATGAATTTGCAACCTCAAAAAGAAGATTAACTCACACATCATGCTCATCTCAAATTCACTTTACATAAGTTTCGAGAATTCCTCATTAGTAGTACGAAAAATAATATGACCAACATATATTTGAAGAATAAGATTTCTAGAGGAGCTTCTTTTAGTAAATAGAATAGTTTTAACTTTGCCTCTTGTAAAGTCATGTTCACTGAAAAAAGTACTCAGTCGATCATACCAAGCTCTAAGAGCTTGTTTTAGATAGTAAAGAGCTTTAATCAATTTGAAAACATTGTATGGAAATTTTATATTTTCAAAATTAGGAGGTTGTTTAACAAACACTTCTTCTATGAAACCAATTAAAAAGTACTTTTAACATCCATTTGAAATTATTTGAAACCTTATGAGAACCATATGCAAGAAGTATTTGGATAGATTCTAACCTTGCAATAGGAGTGAAGGTTTCATCATAGTTGACTCTCTCCTATTGGAAATATCCTTGAGCAATAAGACGAGCTTTGTTTCTAATCACTTTCTCATCTTCATTCATCTTATTTCTGAATATCTATTTTGTTCCAGGTACAATTATCTAAATGGAGTTGAGGTGCAAATTCTACCTCTTATTTCAGTGAAATAATTATTTGGATTGTTACAATTAAAAGTTCTATAACATCTACTAAAATTTAAATATTGAAGATATATATCTTTGTCTCTTCGAGGATCAAACTTATCAATATTATCCTTACCATTATTATGAACAAATCATTTGCATTTACATGGGTGAAAGTATTCAATGCTTGATTTTTTTTAATTCTATAACTCACATAGAGTCTTTTTGAGGATAGGTCTGATATGACATCTATTTAAGATGTGACATACATTACTTATAACTTCCGTATAAAAATGATGTGGTAGAGAGTATTTATAAATCATAGTTCTTTCCGTATCTTAAAATATCATGTTTTTCCATTCGACTACACTTTTTGATGTATATGAGGAAATGAGAAATTATGAGTCCATCCATGTTTGTTGCAAATTATTTAAAAATCATTGTTAAACTCCTCTTCATGATCACTTCTAATAAAAGAGATATATTACATTTGTCTCTTTGAACTCTTTCACATAAAAACAAAAAATTGTTTAAAGTGTTATCTTTGTTAGCCAAGAAAATAACCCAAGTAAAATGAGAATAGTCATCAATATTAAAAAATTGCACCTTTTACCTCCAATACTTTTTGTTATTGTGGGACCAAATATATACATGTAAATTAATTATAAAGGTTTAGAAGTAGTTACAATATCCCTTTGAGTGAAGGAGTTTCTAATTTGACTACCTTTTGGCATGCATCACTTATATGATCCTTTGTATAACGCAGCTTAGGTAGTCCATGAACTAGATCATGCTTAGCAAGTTTTCTTATTATTGCATTCTAGCATGACCAAGTTTCTTATGTCATACCCATGGATCTTCAGACATAGACAGATACATATATGTTCCTTACATTTTTTTGATAGAGTACAAGATGTAGACATTTTTGTGTCTGTTTCCAGGAAGCATAATATTCCCAAATTTATCCTCTATTACATAACCTATTTTCTTGAACTTTACCTCAAAATCAACATCACAAAGTTGATTGATGTTGACTAAGTGGTATTTTAAGTCCATTACAAGATAAAATTAGTAATATCATATGATTCATTAAAGGGAACTGGTCCAATACCTATAAATGTTTCTTTGGAGTTACCTCAACAGTACAGATTCTTTCTCCATCAAAATTAGCTACTAATTTGAATTGATTTTTGTTCCCTAACATATGATTTGAACACGCAATATCAAGGTACAATTTTCCTTTTGCTTTTGAGTAGTGTTACTGCAAAATAAATTTGTTACTTATCCTTAGGTACCTAAGTTTTCTTGGGTCCTTTTGAGTTAGATTTTGTATCAAATGACCTATCATTAAGTCTCCAAATCCATTTAGTATCATTGTTCTTGTTAACTTACAATTGTAATGTTTATGTCCAGATTTTTCATAGCAATAACATGAGAAAGAGAAGTGACTTTTAGTGACTGACTTTGTGAGATTATAGTTGCAATTAATGCTCTTAGTCGACTTTCTAGAATTAGTTGACTTGGAGGACTTGTCATATCTATTATATTTTCTACTGGGTTTAGGTTTATCACATTTAGAGTTTTTACCAATGGACTTATGCGAATGAGTCAACTGATTTGATCTAATATCACTATGATTGGGTTATTTCTGAAAATTGTTTATTTGGATTGTTAAGTTATCAATTTCTTATTGTAAAAAATCCTTTTCAATTTTACACACTTGTATTTTATTTCCTAGTCTCTTCTTTCTCTTCACAAGGCTTAATTTTTGTCACAAGCTTTATTTCAGTTATGGATTGATCTAATAGTCTTTGCATATTAGAGCAATCATTGTAAAAATTTATTATTATCTCACTTGTTTCTCCAATTTCCATAAAATCAGTTATGGATTGATCTAATAGTCTTTGCATATTAGAGAAATCATTGTAAAAATTTGTTATTATCTTACTTGCTTCCCAATTTCCATGAAGCAGACATATCCAATTATAACACCTTGAATCTAGTATCCGAAATTCTTCACGGTGCTCATGACCCCGAAGGATCACAAGCTAATCCATGACTGATATCTGTACCTAAACACTGCATAATATATTGTATAATATGAAAATAAAGGTTGTAAGGTCGTAAGGTTCAAAACTAATAAAACAAAACATAACATCTAGATGGGGTATGAATACCCAAAACAACTGAAATAAACTATCTGAAACATGATAGTATGGAAAGCCTCTAACTGTCTAAATAAGGAGTTGATGAGACATGTCCCCAACTAACTCCATCTACTGAAATAAACTAAGTAATGATGAAATAGAGTAATGGTCATGTCCTCGAAGGATGAGGACTCACTGCTAATTTTGATTGCTGAAATTAGAATGCTATTGATGCTCTGGAGCTCGTGCTTCTGAACCTATGGTATAAAACACCATAGCGCAAATGTGTCAGTATGATTGAATGTAATGGTATGCAAGTGAGGTAGGTTGAATGCAAAAGAGTTCACATGCATGAACTACACTAACTGACTGGATCACATGAACGTAAGAATACATGCATGAATACATAATAATTGTAACTGAGTTCGTGATAACATGATTACTGAATCTGAGTACTGATAACATGAGATGTTAATATTTGGTATAACTGAAATAACTGATACTGAGTGACTGTATCTGACAGTCTGGGTTCTAATAAAACTAGCTGAGTTCCGTACTATTTTGAGTTGACTGTATCTAACAGTCCTGAATTCTGTAGAACTATCTGAGTTCTATTACTGAGATTGTAGGAAGTAGTAATCTAATCGACATGCCCCTAATAAGATATTATAGTTGTGTTGAGGTCCAATCTGTAACCTCAATTGGAAGTGTGTCAATACCGCACCACTGGTAAGGATAAGCTGTAAGTGACCCTCATCTGGCAGTATCCCAAAGGAGAATGGCGGGACCCTCATCTGGCAGTGTTAATCCACCTCATCAACCCTCATCTATTAGTGTTGATGTCTCAACCTATGCTGGCTATATAGTTCTGGAACGCAAGGATAGCTTCTAAGGATCACACCGTCAACTGTCAATATGTGTCCTCATCCTTAGGTTCACTTAGTGCAAAATCCTACTCCTATCTGAATAAACACTGAACATGATTAACTGAACTGAACTGAGTTCATTGAGTTTCATTGACTGATGGAATACTACTGAGATTATTGAATTTCTGAGCTTTCTGAGATTACTGGTGATACAAGTGTGATCTCATAGATGGACCCTTTTTGTGTATGTCAAAGGAAACCGAGAGAATGCCCGAGCTTAAGTGTGGGAGAAGCCAAAAACCACCCCCATGTGTGCACTAAAGGGGTGGCCTTGAAGCCTTATTCATTAAAAGGGCACATTTGTCATTTTAAGTCTTTTGGGGAATGTAATATAAATAGAACCTTATTTTTAGCCTTGATTTTATGAGTATGTTTGGATATTTTATTCCCTCCAGCAGATATAGAGTGGGTTATATGCATTTTTAGCTAGTGATTTTTCCTTTAGCATGACTCCTATTTTACAGCAATGTTTCATTTCCTCCAGCTGATATAGAGTTTGTTGCTTGTGTTATCAGTCAGTGGTTATCCCTATGGTGATTTTTCTCTCTAGATATATCTCAACTATGGCTTGGTATGATTTATCTCGGATATGTAAGATCTGGATACTAGAGTCGATTTGGGATAATTGACATGGATATACACTTATTGGCCTAGTTTTGGATTTTGACTCTTTGGAGTGGCAATTTTAAAGTATGATAAATTTGGAGCATTAATGCCTACCCATTTTTAGTTTTGATTTAGATAATTGAGACTGAGTGGTTCAGCCTTTGTATTGAGATTTCAGCTTGGTGTTGTAGAGTTGTCGTGCAGCCTTTGTTTTGGACTAGTTTTAGTTCGGATTTCATTTATAGGCTGATTGAGCCTACTCCGTGGTTACCTATTCGGTCATCTAGACTTCGATTATATTATAGTTGATTGGTGTTCAGATGATAGCCCATGGGCCTCGTATTGGTTATTTCAGTTTTAACCTCAAGTTTCAGCTTTCATTGGGAATTTTAGATGATTTACTCAGCAGGATTAATGTTCTCAAGTTAGGTTTAGTATGTCTTCATTCTCGGTGAATGGGACATCCTAGAGTGTAATATTCAATTATGAGTAGTTATACCTTAGATTTTGATATTTCAGTTTGATTTTCATCCAAATTGGTTACAACATTGATATAGATTGCATTCCATGACTATCTCCATTTGTATGCCCAGATATTGCCTTATGAGATTATTATCATGTTTTCCTTATGGAATTTCAATGGATCAGCTTCAGTTCTTTGAGTTCTCTGTGATGATACTGTGTGGATGAGACTCAAGTGATTTTCCTCCTTGCTTGGAGCTGATAGCAGGTGCAAAAGGGTAAAGGAATACTATTTTTTGATTTGGAGTCGGTTTTATGACTCTTGTCTGGGTTTGCTTTTGGCTGGGATGAGCCTCTGTTGATTCATGTAGATATAGTGATGGTATCATTGTGGTGTGATTCTGATGTGCGTGCATCAGTCTTTTTAATTCAATTAGAGGCCAGTTATCGGTTAAGTTGAGTTCACTATTTTGGAAGTAAAATGAGAGTACTGGTTGAAAAAGGAATACCTATGGAAAAATCCCTTACAAGTGTTTTCTCTCCGCTGAGCTTATCTGGGAAGTCATGCTTGGAGCATGCAGGCCCAGTACCTCATCCTTTAGAGATTTTGAGTTTCTTTCTATCCGTTGACTTTCGGGGATGAAAGTCCTTTAAGTAGTGGATATTGTAATGACCCTTAGGTCATTTTCCATATTTATGCTTATATTCACTGTTTGAGCTTCTCCATAGCTGCCCTAAGTCCTTTATTAATTAATGCGACAGGCGATTCGGTTACCGTGCAATTTGTTTGGTTCTTAGAGCCAATTCCCTATTTTGAAGTCTTCATTGATTCTAAATGGGAACAGGGCAAAAACTTTAGTGAAACAATCTCATATACAATTCCGACTGCACTAGAAGACCCGAAATATCAATTTTAGTTTGGGTAAACCTTTGGTTAGGGTCCCAATGCACTCGAGCTCATTTTGACCTATTAGACAAAAAGTTTAAAATTGAAAAGAATTAGTGTGGGGGCCATATTTGGTCTAAACGACCTCGAAATGAAAATTTGACTTCTTCATCACGTCTAAAACATTGATTTTATTCTAGGGGGCCCTTGGTTCGGGTCCCAATGATCCCGAACTTATTTCGGGCTATTGAGCGAATTTTATGAAAAGTGATGAAACTATAGGTGTGGGCCTCACTTTTTGCCTAAATGAACTCCGATGAACATTTTGATTACTCTAATGGAGCTGAAATAAGATTTACACGCAAAATTCATTATTAGATCATGTTCTTTGGATTTCGAATGAGTTTTGAGGGTCAAAAACTAATTTTTGAGTTTGTTGTCATCTAGTGCAACCGCGATCGTGGCCAAGAGTGTGCAATCGCGAATAGTGAAATCGCGGCTTCTAGTACCACAATTGCGATATCTGAGCTCCTGTAAAGGCTATATAAAGGCCCCTAGACGTGTTTGGGGCATTTTCCCTTCACCGTTTAGACCTAAAACCCCCAAAATGAGTGTAATAACTCAAATCGGTCACGGGGGTGACTTGGGAGCTTAATTATCATCTTGTATCGCTATTATCTTCAAGATTAAGGTAGGAATTTCTTAAATCATGCTCGAATTTCTTAGTTTAGACCCAGAACCCTAATTTAGTTTAGGGCTTGATTTTAGCCCTGAGTATGCTTAGCTTTCACCCATTCTTTGACGGTTATGATTCCTTATTCATGTGTGAACATTGGGTTGGTCTTTGAAACTCGTTTTCCGTATGTAGGATCCACTTGGGGTTTTGGTGTCATTTTTGGACTCGAAGCACAATAGTGTAATATGGTTATCATTGGGCTCGTAAAGATGAGTAGATTATGGATTTGATAGTGTTATGGCATTTTGAGGATTGTATACTAAAGACGAGTATATGGTGCATGAAGTGAGGTTATGCAGTTTGGCCTTGAGGTAGGCTTCTATCTACTTTTCTTCATAGATGATGGGAGATATATTTTGTGTGTGGATATAGATGTTAGGCTAGATTATGAGTAGGATAACTAGGTCTTGAATGTGGATGTTTGGGAACTATATTAGAGTTTTGGACCCATAAGATAGGATGTTTATAACCCTTTTGTACCCTATTGTGTTCCCTCTTTAGTTTAGATTAGTTATAGCATGGATATGATATAATGCTATGTTTGGAATATGGTTTTAGATTTTAAAGCATGATTTGAATATTTAGCCTTATTGGGCTAGTATAGTAGTCTTGAAACTATAAGTTTGGTAGAGTTGACTTGAGTACCCTTGTTTCTAGCCAAAGTTACTATCTTAGGCTTGAATATGGCTTACTTGACATCTAGAAGATGAACTAGATACCTTAACCTAGTTTGGGGTGTAGTATACCTAATTATGAAAATTGTGGATTAGAAGTGGGATTGTTCGACTTACTTAGGTCTAAGCTTGTGTTCAGTCTTGTGGACTTAGTGTGGATGTTAGATATAGATAAGGCTAGTAAACCTAAATATAAGGTTACTTCGTAACTTGGTAACTTGTATTAATGTTTTTGAATTATGGATTTTGTGTTATGGTTATGATACTCCATGTGGAAGTAATATTGGGCATTTAGAGATGACATTCCTCCTAGATATGTTATGTGGCCTATAGAGATGTTATTTTCTCTTAGACTTTAGGATTGACCAATAGAGATGCTATTTCCTAATAGACTTGATAACTGGACTATAGAGATGCTATTTCCTCTTAGACTTGATTTGCCCATAGAGTTGCTATTTCCTTTAGTCATGATTGTTAGACTTATATAGACGATGTTTCTCTTGGTTATGTAAATTGGCCTAGAGAAGAGATATTTCTCGTAGTCATGATGTAAGACCTATTAATATAAGATATCCTATAGATGATTACATGTTTATCTATATTATGCCTCCTAGATATGAGATGCCTCTTGTGTTAGAGATGATTACATGTCTATCTATTTTATGCCTCCTAGATGTGAGACGTCTTATGTGTGAGTGATGATTACATGCTTATTGATATTATGCCTCTTATATGTGAGATACTTCATATATGTGAGATGATTAGAGATATGCTATGACTTATAAATATGATTACTGGTACAAGTCTCAGATATGTGTATGGGACTAAGGTTGTGATTATGATATTGTGATTATTTTGAATAAATTAATGGAATAAGGCACATGTTATGATATTGATTGAATAGTATAATTGTTTATCATTATAAATTATGTGCTTACAGTTTATGAATATGTATATGTTTGTATAAACATCTCTCTGGTATGGTACGGAGAAAGATGCAATATGATGCTTATCATTCCACTAGTTGAATACTGGTGATGGAATGCATAGATTTGGTACATTCATGATTATTTACCATTATAAATAACGTGATTATCGCTTAAATGTGATCTTATCACTGCTCCTCTTGTTAGACAGTTAAGCTATGTGGTAACTAGTATCTAGTAGGGGACTATAGCACTTGATGGCTAGGAATCTAATGTACTAGTTAATGAATCTTGCTTAGTTGAAACATGGTAGCTAACAATGGTTAGTTAATAAATAGTGCCAGTTAACAAAAGATTAGGTGACAAGTAGTAAGGTGTTGTCTAGTAATTATTAACGAATATAGGATGATTAGTCGATAATAATGAATGATGGATAAATAGTGGTTTTGGTCTAGTGATGAACCTTGACTAGATGATAGATGTTGGCTAATTAACAAATAGTGGTTAGTTGGTATCCCGTGAGAAAGGATTATGTGAAGGATAATGTTTAGGCTAATAGCTGGGGGTTATGTGATGAATTGTGAACTAGTGATCCTATTATAATAAGTGTTGGTTAACTAAAAATGAGTAGTTGGGAAGTATTGACTAGATAGATATTCTCTGGTGATATGTGTATGTTTATGAGTATTTTAAAGTATCTTACTCAGTAATGGTAATTGTGATGATATTGATACACTACAAGACCAGAGGATACTATTGTGATGATATTGATGCTCGGCAAGGCCGAAGGACACTATTATGATGATATTGATACCTTACAACGCCTGAGGATACTATGGTGATGATATTGATACCCAATAAGGCTAAAGAATACTATTATGATGATATTGATACCCGGCAAGGCGGCAAGGCCGGAGAATACTATTGTGATGATGTTGATACCTAGAAAGGATGGAGGATATATTGATGATATCTTAATACCCGACAAGGCCGGAGGTTGATTACGATGATGAGGTCCTGATAGGGAAAATTATGATGATTTGTGATATTGATTGTGTACTTTGCATTCATTCCTACATGTGCATTTCCTATCACCAGTATGTACCTATGTATATCAGCTGGTATGGGATGGTTGCATATATATGGGTGAAGAATATGCCTTGTGTTGATGTTTGTTGATTGAACATTCCGAGCCTGGGGTGGTGGTAGTACGCATAGGCTTGGCTAGGTATTTGGTAGTTTGGAGTAGAGGGTTATTCGTGTTGTTGTTGATATTGTTATTATCATTGTTATAATTATTATTATGGCTAGCTTATGACAGATTGGTCATTGATCTAGTATCAGGATTTGAGGTACGTCTTCGGCCTCTCCTATCTTATGATTGCATTATTATGAACGATTATTTCATGTCTAGCCAAATCGATTAGAAACCTCGAGTAAGATAATATTTAAATGCTGATTCTATTATAATGAGGTCTCAAAATCAGAATATGATGATAAAGGTTATGCTTTGAGATAACCTCATATTTATATGTATATATACCTATATATATCTAGCTATACAAAGCTATGATACTACCGTATATCCCTTCCTTCATTGTTCATGTTGTATAGTAATTTCTTTGCCTTGTATATTACTATATATATATATATATATATGTATGTGTGTGTGTGTATGTATTCTTTTGCTCTTCATTCGTATATTGACCTATGATATATGGTAAAGCATTGGCGTATTTTGAATGTAGCTAGAATAGGATAGTTCACCCTAATACTTCCTTAGTTTTATTAAGTTTGACTCTTGGACATGGACAGGATAGTTGTTCCTTATTATTTCATTGACTTGTCATATAATTTCTGGACTATTGGGTGTAGTTTCCTTTCTGTTTATATGTTGTATGTATCTGCTTTATCGTTGGATCTCAATTGACAGTAGCCACTAAGTACCATTCGTTTGGTACTCATACAAACTTCTATAGCCTGCAGATCATAGTAGGGTTATTGTCGTAGATGTGTGCATTGTGTTGAGCATCCCTGGTTTAGAGACTTAGAGTTTGGAGCATTACTTTTCTCTCTCGTATGTATTAGACTAGTCTCTAAGTTGTATTTGGAGATAAGTTATATCATTGTATTTCTCTTGATATTTCACTTTTCTACTCTTTTTATATTAGAAGCTCTTGTACTAATACTATCGGATTTTGGTATTCTTCTATATATCGATCTTTATTTCATATATTCAACATTCTTTTCATTGTATTATTGAGTAGTGTATTACTATCCGTTCAAGACTATGGGTTGACTTGCCTACTGGTGGGTTATGGTAGGCGCCATCATGACCTGAAAAGTTAGATTATCACAATATCTTATAAAATGCTCCTCGAGGTATGTGCTGGGAAGAAGATATGGATATGGATATATATATATATAAATAGATTGTATATGAGTTGAAAAACTCCCCATGGGTACTACATTAGGAGGCTTGACTCTGTGGGTGTATACGAGAATTGTGCGACAATCCCGGAGGTTGTACAACAACCTCGTGCATTATTATCATAATCACCATCATATATATTGAACTTGTTTTATTGGGTCTATGTTGTTCTTGTATTACCATATTGACTTGTCATCTATCTATTTGTTCTATATCTTGACTTGTTAATATAAATTGTTCTATCTTTCTTTATTTGTACTTGATGATCTTGATTTTACATGTTCCACTTTTGTTCTCCTTGTATGTGATATTGTGTATTTTTGTATACCTATCTGGTGTGTTGTTTTATTATTTATGGATATTGTAGAACTGTTAGTGCAAGCTATGTGGGCCATTGTGGGACATTTTCTAATTGTAGGTGGCGTGCCCTTAGTATATATTGTGTATGCTTTGTGTACTACTTTTCTTAGTCAGTCTATGATACTTACTGAGTATAAATAGACCGTACTCACGCCTGCTACACCCTTCTGGTGTAGGTCCTAGCTTGAGTGCGCCTCAGTTTCCTTTACTCGGGAGATTAATGGAGCTTCCAAGGTAGTGCTTGCACATTCGTACGTTAGGAGGTCATCTCTATTTATCAATAGTAGTTATGACTTTATTAGTATTCAAGACAGATGTTGACCCTGTGTGGATATTTCAGATATATTTGACTCTTAGTTTGTATTAGTAGTTCTTACATTACTGACAACTGGTTTTAGGAAGGTATTTTATTTGGATATGTTCTTTTCTAATTGTTAAAATTACTTGTATGGTTCAGCTTCTTTCTAGAAGCCTTACCTTTTCTATCTTTTTCTCTTTTTTGTATTAGTTTAGGTGATAGGCTTACTTGTCAAGGTACACTGCGACAAGTGTCATCATGACCATTATTTTTTTGGGTCGTGACAAATTGGTATAAGATCCAGGTTTCATCGGTCTCATTGGTGTAAAAATGGAATATCTAATAGAGTCTCACAGTTCGGTACACAGATGTTCGTATCTATCTTCAAGAGGATGTAAGATGTCTGTATAAAATATCACTTATTTTATTCCTTGCCATGTGATTTTTTTCATATCTTGTGTTCTGAGTTGTGTTTCACTCTTTTCGTGCAGAATATATTAACTAGGTCTTGTGAGGTTAGAGATATAAAGCCTACTTCTGGAGAAAGAGTATTTAGTTGAGAGGGCGAGCCTCGAGTCGTAGATGGACTCGAGGGAGGGGATGAGCCTGCAGATCAGCCCCATCTAAGAGGAGTTCTAGGGAACTCTCCCCTGAGCCTCATATTGAGTAGGTTGAAGGTGTGGGTTCTACTTAATTTCTTAAGAGTTTGTCTACCCTAGTGTTGGAAGGATTATTGGTTTATTTTCTAACCCTCATAGAGGGTTCTCCTTTGATTATGTCGAGTATTCCTCCAATTCAGAGTGTAGATCCTCCTATTGCACCTACTTCTATTTTGGGTACTCATCAAACGCCAAGTTCTATTCTTGTTTTAGCACTGATATCTGAGCATGGCATTTTGGGATTAGGAGTTCAGCCTTCATCTATGGTACCTCTTCAGATGGGATCTCAGCCTGGTAGATTCACTATGTATTCTCTTAATGTGAGTACTATGATATCTTCTAAGGATCAGAAGAGATTTGAGATATTTACTCATTTGGGTCCTCCTAGGTTCATCAGTGTTGTGAATGCGGATGCCTATGAGTTCTGGATTAATTGTCAGAAGTTGCATAATTTGGGTTTGTTAAGTCTTATAAAGTAGCTTATACTACCTATTAGTTATGAGATATTGCTAGAGATTAGTGGAGATTAGTTGTTGGTTGTAGACCCATTAATACTTCAAATATGTCTTGGGATCAGTTTGTCAATACGTTTCAAGATAGATTTGTGCCTTAAAGTTTGAGAGATCGAATGCATGATAAGTTTGACCACCTGGAGAAGAGCTTCATGACTGTAGCAGAGTATGATAAATGTTTTCATGCCCTGTCTAGATATTTCTATACTGGTACTTTCATCGAGTCTAAGAAGATTTAGAAGTTTGTGAATGTTTTAGATGTCTACCTTCAGTTAGATACATCACAGATGGTCATATTTGGGGCATATTTTAAGAGTTTTGTAGATCATGCTAAGATGACTAAGGGTATTCTTTATAAATATCAGGGAGGTGCCAAAAAGGTGCATTATTTTGGTGCATTTAGTGGTTTGGTTTCTCATGGTAGAGATTTCAGAGGTTTTCGTGGATATCAGGGTAGGCTAGTGCAAGCGGCCTTGCAGAGTTCGAGTGGTAGATCTTCCATATCAGCACCTTAGGGTGGTTGTTTAGGACCAGTTATACCTTCTCCAGTGGATTCAATCCATAGAGGCTGCTTTGCATGTGATGAGTTTAGCCATTTGGCCAAATACTGTCCCTGCCATGTGATTAGGGCTACTCATATTTTAGCTATAAGGGGTAGGCATTCTACTAGAGGTTTAAAGGGAAGAGATGGGCTCGTAGGGGTGGTTTTGGGGCCACACAAGTAGTTGGTGGCCATGGGGCCACTCAGGCAATTCCTGGTCATAGGCAGTACTATGCTATATCAGCCAGACCTGAGGCAGAGGCTTCAGATGTTGTGATCACAAGTATCATCCCTATTTTTTTCAAACCGGCATCTTATTATTTGATCCTGTATTGACTTTTTCCTATGTGTTTGCATTTTTTGCTTTGGGTTTTAATTCTATTAGAAAGCCCCTTTCCATACCTATTTATGTGTCTACCCTAGTAGGTGATTCTTTAGTGGTGGATTGGGTGTACCGATCTTGTGTTGTGACTTTTGCCCGATGTGCGACTTTGATAGATCAATTTTTATTAAATATGGTTTATTTTGATGTTATTTTGGGTATGGATTGGTTGGATCCTTATTATGATGTCTTAGATTATTTTGCTAAAACTATGACTTTAGCTTCACCGGGTATGCCAAGGATAGCTTGGAAGGGTGCACTTCATTCAGGTCGTGGGAGGGTTATCTGTTATGTTCTGGCTAGTAGGATGGTTGAGAGGGGATGTTTAACTTATTTGTCTCATATTTGTAATACTAGTGTTGTTCCACCTTTCTCTTTAGATTCTATTTATGTTGTTCATGAGTGTATGGATGTGTTTCCTACGGAATTGCCAAGTATGCCTCCAGATCATGATCTTGATTTTTCTATTGATGTTGAGCTGGGTTCCAAGCCCAATTCTATTCCCCCTTAAAGGATGGCCCCAATCAAGTTGAAGGAATTAAAGTATCAGTTGCAGGAGTTGTTGGATAAGAGATTTATTTGACCTAGTGTATCACTGTAGGATGTTCCTATCTTATTTGTGAAGAAGAAGAATGGGTCTATGTGGATGTGTACTACTTATCAGAAGTTGAATAAGGTGACAGTTAATAATAAGTATCCTCTTCCTTGTATTAATTATTTATTTGATTAGTTTCAGGGTGTTGCGGTGTTTTTGAAGATTGATTTGATGTCTGATTATCACCAGTTGAGGATTAGAGCTTTGAATTTCCATAAGAGAACTTTTCGGACTCGCTATGGTTATTATGAGTTCTTGGTCATATCCTTTGGGTTGACCAATGCCTCGGACGCATTCATAGAGTTGATCAATTGTGTATTTCAATCGTATCTCAACCTCCTTGTTAGTTTATTTATAGATGATATATTAGTGTATTCCAAGAGTGTGGCTGAGCATGAGGAGCATGTGCAGATTGTGCTTCAGAGATTGAGGGAAAAGAAGCTATATGTGAAGTTCTCTAAGTGCGAGTTTTGGTTGGAGTCTATTTCTTTCTTGAATCATATGGTAATTAAAGAGGGTATTATGGTTGATCCATCCAAGGTTGCAGTGGTTCGTGATTGGACTAGACCTAAATTGCCCTCTAAGATTCAAATATTTGTTAGCATGGTAGGTTATTATTGGCGTTTTGTTTAAGGTTTCTCATTTATTGCAGCTCCTTTGACTAAGTTGACTCAGTAGATGATTTCTTTTCAGTTGTCTCATGCTTGAGGTGAGCTTTCAAAAGCTCGAGGATTAGTTGACTTCAGCTCCTACATTGACTTTTCCCAAGGAAGGCCTGGGTTTCACCGTATTTTTTGATGCTTTATATATTGGATTAGGTACAGTGTTGATGCAGGAGGGCAAGGTGATTGCTTATACATCTCATCAGTTGAAGCCTCATGAGAGGAATTATCTTACCCATGACTTGGAGTTGTGTGTAGTTGTATTTTCTTTAAAGTTATGAGGCACTATTTGTATGAAGTCCATTGTGAGATTTTCACATATCATCGTAGACTTTAGTACTTTTTCACCCAGCGAGATCTTAATATGAGGCAAATCCGTTGGCTTGAGTTGCTTAAGGATTATAACTTGACCATTCTCTATCATTTCGCAAGGGTAATGTGGTTGTGGATGCCTTAAGCCGGAAGTCAACTAGCATGGGTAGATTAGCGCATCTTTTGACCCAGGAGAGGACTATAGCCTTAGAGGTTCAGTCTTTAGCTAACTAGATAGCTAGGGTTGATATTTCAATACTTGGGCATGTTTTGATATTTGTGGAGGCTAGATCTTCTTTGATGAAGAAGATTCGAGCTCAACAGTTTGATGATGTTGGATTGAGGTTGATTTGAGATAAGGTGTTAAGTGGTAAGGCTAAAGAAGCCTGACATGATTCGAATGGAGTTTTGAGGATTGGGGGACGAGTTTGTGTGCCAAGAGTGGGTGATTGGATTAGGTTGATCTTGGAGGAGAACCATTGTTAAAGATGTTTCATCCATCCTGGTGTGACTAAGATGTGTCCTAATTTGATACAATACTACTGTTGGGGTGGTATGAGGCTAGATGTAGTAGATTTTGTGGCTCGGTGCCTATGTGGTCAACAGGTGAAGGCCGAGCATATGAGACCTAGTGGTTTGCTTCAGAGGTTACCCATTCCTGAGTGGAAGTGAAAATGGATCACTATCGAATTTATGACTGGTTTACCTTGTACATCTTTTTGTTCTGACAGTGTGAGGGTTATCCTGGATCGATTGACCAAGTCAGGTTATTTTTTTCCAATTCAAGTTTCATTCAGTGCTTATAGGTTAGCCCATATCTACATTCATGAGATTGTGCATCTGCATGGTATGGTGGTGTCCATTATTTCAAATTGAGGTTTTGTGTTCACATCTCACTTTTGGTAGACTTTTCAGGATGAGTTGGGTACTCGATTTTATCTTAGCACGATATTTCACCCCCAAACTAGCGGTCAGTCTGAGCGAACTATTCAGGTTTTGGAGGATATGCTCTGCTCTAGTGTGATGGATTTTAGTGTCCAATAGGAGCAGCATTTGGCTTTAGAAGAGTTTGCATATAGCTACTAGTCTAGTATTGATATGGTTCATTGTGAGGCATTGTATGGTAGACGTTGTCGCTCGCCAGTGGGTTGGTTTGATGTTTGAGAGGTGAGGCCTCGAGGTAAGGACTTTCTTTGTGAGTCTTTGTATAGAGTCTAAATTATTCAAGATAGACTTAGAACAGCTTAGAGTAGGTAGAAGTGTTATGCAGATCGTAGACTTCGTGCCTTAAGATTTAGTATTGGTGATCGTGTCTTCCTTCGAGTTTCACCCATAAAGGGTGTGATGAGGTTGGGGAAGAGGGGAAAGCTTAGACCTAGGTAGATTGATCCATTTGAGATTCTTCGGACTATTGGTTATGTGGCTTATGAGTTGGCTTTGTCCTCTTATCTATCGATTGTTCAACCATTTTTTCATGTTTCTATGCTTCACTGATATATTCTTGATGAGACTCATGTCATTCGTTGGGAGTCGGTTAAGTTAGATGAGAGGATTTCGTTTGTTGAGGAGTCGACATTTTGGCTGGAGATGTTAGGCAGTTATGCTCTACAATCATCCCTGTGGTTAAGGTTCAGTGGTGATATCGACCTATAGCTGAGGCTACTTGGGAGGTCGAGTCTGATATGAGTAGTTCCTATCCCCAACTCTATGTTGATTTAGGTATTTCTTTGCCTTAGTTCGAGGATGAACCAAATACCCTTTTTGTCCATTTTGCCAATTTTTTCATTTTACCTCTTGAGAGTTAAACCCTAAAACAGTGTGAGAACTTAAAATTGAAGCTTGTGGGAGCTTGGGAAGCTAGATTAACATCTATTTCTTGATTCTATTACGGATTTAAGGGGAAATTTCATCCTTTCTTACTCTAAATCCTTGATTAATTTCTCAAAACCACAAAAGTCTTAGGGTTTGATGTTAAACCCCAATTTCGCTCCTTTTCACTTGAATAATATTTTAGTCCTCTAATTACTAGTTTTTCATCAATTTAACCTTCAAAACAACTTTGATTTTTTATTTCAACACTAATTTCAAAGATTTTACCTGGTAAAGCTTAAAAATTATTTTTCTTCGATTTGAACCTCATTTTTTACTTGATATAACTTGAGTTTTCAGCTATAGATTTCTAAAAATATGGTGAACACATTTTTGAAGTAAACTTATGATTTTTCCCTTCTATTTTGAAAACCCATTTCGGGAGTCTGTTTTGACCCCAAATCAAAAGTAGATAATATAGGTATCGTTAGCTTTGTTTTAAAACAAAGATTCTATATTTGTTGGTTTTAGTTGATTTTTGCACCATTAGTAGAAGTAGGACTTCGTGGTTAAAGTGATGCAAATCGGTCTAACAGTAGAGGTACGATATGGCTTAACTCTTTTAGACTGGGATGGATAGTAAATGCTGGTACAAAATGCATGTTAAGGGTGGGAACTAATCTTGAAAAATGTCTATGTATGCGTTGTGCCCGTATGGGGGCATATGTGTGATGTAATTGTTGAAATTAAGATATTATGTGACATGTATGACCGTGTGGGATCCAATATAATGTTGATAGCCTTGAATACATTGAATACTCGTATTATGTTATTGTAAATGCCTATTGAGGTACATTTGGTGTATGTTATGTATATTATATATATATATATATACCTCAATATTATGTGGGGTCCAATATATATAACATACACCGAATGTACCTCAATAGGCATTTACAATAACATAATACAAGTATTCAATGTATTCAAGGCTATCAACATTATATTGGACCCCACACGGTCATACATGTCACATAATATCTCAATTTCAACAATTACATCATATATATATATATATATATATATACTAGGTTAGAGTACGTGCTTTGCACGTGTACCAAGCGTTAATTAAGAATAAACACATATACAAAATAAATTCTCATGTGTAGTTAAATTAAAGAACTTAGTCATTATATTTCTTTCCTAATTCTAGAAGCACTTTATTTTTACTAAGTGTTATTTTTATTCTAAGGATTCTACATTTTTATTAAAATTGAGGACAATTTAGATATAAATCATTAGTATGTCAGGGGTGTTTGGTCAAAAGCAGAAAAATAAATTGAAATTATGAGAATGTGATCTTTTAAAGTTGTCTGAAAAATCTTCACTATGTGTCTTTCAGGGTTTTACAATTGAATTCTATTATAAATAATTATTAAGATATTATTGTGGATGTCCATAACTTCTAGGCATTACTTATTTTAAGTGTAGTAATTATCACACCTCCATTACCTCCTCATTCATCATCCACTCTCTCATATTCTTTCCCACTTTCTCATGAATTAATGTCATGTTTATGATACATCTTGAAGTCCCCTATGTAATGCTATAAATAGATGTCTTGAGGAAAATGTTCTACACACTTGAAAGAAATAAGAAACTTCTTTTGTTATTTTATTCTCTATTGTTCCTCTTGTCTTGTTCTTAATATTGAAACAACAGTATATAAAACATTAAATTCATGATGTAACTGTTAAAAATGTATGTTTTTCTAATTTTAGTATATATGTGTTGCATTTGTACGTTACATTAATTAATTAGAACCTCCTTTATAAACATAAAAATCATCTCGCAAAACTTGACAACAAAAAGAACTATAATTAATTAATATTATATCTTTGATATAATTTCTAAAATTTTAGATAGTCATCAATAGGGTATTATAATATGAAATAAGAAGAAATAATAGGCAAAACAATTAAATTGATACATAACTGTCAAAGTAGCTAGCTGCTTACCTCCAATTTTTTTATCCAATGATCTTCATATTAGAATTGATTTTGTTTGATCCATTTTAATTGTCTCCTAGTTCAATGGAACATTCATATAACACCAATGAACTACAATAAAATAATATGATAATCAACATATCAACAAAATAATATAATAATTGAGATATCATTATAGTACAAAAACGATACCTAGATAAAGCTACCGCAAAAAGAAAAAAAATTAACTTTACTTACTTTTGTCTTTACTTTCTTTTGACTACAATAAAACGAACAAAATCAAAATTTAAGAAGAATTGCAGCGCTAAAAAAAATCATAAAATGTAATATTAAATCATCTACCATAGATTCAAAAAGAAAAAAAAAAGTTAACTTACTTTTGTCTTCACTTTCTTTTGACTAATTTTACGGATGAATACACTCAATTCCAAACACCACATATATTTTTTTCTCTCATATGTTTTTTTTAAAAGAAATACATTATTCAGAATTATATGAAAATACAACAAAAAATATCATGGCATGAGATGCCTACCTTTTCAATATTGATGATTGTGCATGTGACCTCCAAGTAAAATCCTAGCCATTATAGAAGTTTGTAAGCACATATGATATCTGCAACACTGACATCAATAACAACAACATATGTACATTTGAACTTACCCCTATTCTACTACTATTACTTTTATGGACTAAGAAATTATGTCCGGTAGATCTTCGATTCAAAATAATAATAATGATAGTAATAATAATCAAATAAAAAACTAACCTAATAAAAATTAATGCAAAATCATACATATTTGAGATAACCACACACTGTAAAAACAAAATAAAAGAAACATCTCTTTTCTCAAATTACAAAAACACACCAGTTAGAAGTCTTTGCAAGTTACAAAAGATAATATCAAGCAGATGAAAAAACCTCAAGCCCAATGGGATACTGTCTTTTCTGGTAAAACGATGATTACTAACTTGTGAACAATAAGCTTGTAAAGATTAAATGATGGAGACAAAAAGAAAAAGTTTATAGATAAACAAGAAAAATGTGAGAAAAAGATCTGATATGAGGTAATTTAGTTGTGATATTTAATTTAAGTAAGAAAATAATTTGTAAAAATATAATTCTAAATCCTTGGTTGGTTCTATTTTAGCTAGAAAAGATTTTTTGCCAAATTTTATTTGAATGCTGGAAAAGTTATTCTATTTTTATTAGGAAAGGTTTTTATCTTTTTATTATAGTCAATATTTAATATTATTAAAATAATAAAAAAGTGAAAAGATAATTTTGTCTGAAGATGAGTCTTTTAATGAAGGTTAAAAAGTTCAAATCATTTTTCTAATATATATATATATATATATATATATATATATATATATATATATATATATATATATATATATATTCATACTTTGGCATATGAAACATATGGAAATTCATGGATGAATGGAAATAATAAGTGGATATTGGCTCACGGGGTTAAGAAAATGTATAATTGTGGTTGGTTGTTGAAATATATCATATGTTTGAATGTGGAAATTCTTATTATGATTGGTTGTGAGAATTACATCCTTATATCATACTCATTCATGAAATAAATCATACCACCATGGCAACACTTGAGAAACACTGACAACACTCTTTTATATGACAAAAATATAACATCTTATAAAGCCCTCCCTAAGGGATATGCCAGGTAGGAGATATGAATATGGATATGGATATATATATGGATTGTACATGGGTTGACGAACCCCCCATGGGTCCCATATTGAGAGGCTTTCCTCCGTGGGTGTATACAGGGACTGCCTGATGATCTTGAAGGTTGTGTGATGATCTCGTGCATCATCATCATCATATATAGTGCACTTTTTTTATTGTGTCTACATTGTGTTTTTATTGCCATATTGACTTTTCATCTATCTATTTGTTCTATATCTTGACTTGTTAATGTCTAATTATTCTATCTTCCTTTATTTGAACTTGATGATGTTGATTATACATGTTCCTCTTTTGTTGTACTTGTATGTGATATTGTGGATATTTGTATCCCTATCTGGTGCATTATTGTATTATGTGTGGATATTGTAGAACTATTAGTGCAAGCGGTGTGGGCTACCGTTGTGGAACATTTTCTGATTGTAGGTGATGTGACCTTAGTGTATATTTTGTATGCTTTATTTATTACTTTTATTGACCAGCCTATGATACCTATTGAATATAAGTGAATCATACTCATGCCTAATGCACCTTTTCGATATAGGTCCTAGCTCGAGTGTGCCTCAGCTTGCTTGACTCGAGTGATTGTTGGAGCTTTCAAGGTAGTGGTTGGACATTCATGCGTCCAGATTTCACCTCTATCTTTATATAATAGTTTTATCTTTATTAGTATTCAGAGATAGATGTTGACCCTTTGTGGATTCTTCTTATGTATTTAACTAATGGTTTGTATTAGTAGTTCTTACACTATTCACACCTTATTTTCTGAATGTATGGTATTTGGATATGTTCTTTCAGCATTGTTATAATTACTTGTATGGTTTGGCTTCATTTTAAAATCCTTTCCATGAGTTATTTCTATCTTTTTCTCTTTTTGTATCAGTATGGTGATAGGCTTACTTGTCAAGGTATGCCGTGACAAGTGTCATCATGATCCTTATTTTTTTGGGTTATGACATAATGTAAATTGGGCCACTCATGGAACCAACAAACCCATTGATACTTTGTACACTACTATGGGTCTTATGGATATCCACTTGCCATGACCTTCAGGGGACGAGCTCAGTCCATGTACCAAATAACCCATACACCTAGTGTCTCCTACCAATTTGCCAAAATAATGTTATACCACCCTTATTTCAATGGCCCCGCCTTTATACCCCCTGAATTTCACCATTCCTATGATGATGACTTTTATCGATTCATTTCACAATAAAAATCAATATCACAACAAACACATTCACAATATGAGATAATACAACCACACCTGCATTTCAACAATTCCTTTTACACAACCTCATTTTAGGTGATGGAAAGCTTGTAATACAATCCAATAAGTTAGTACACACATCATGTTTTGCAACAAGTAAGCAAAGAGGAAGTTAATGATAACACCAAAAATGCACCGTCAACAGAAGTATGAAGCGGTCACTGTCAAATATAGTAACCCAACTATGTTGGGGTCGAACCCACAAGGAATAGGCTGGATGTCGCCTTACTA
Source organism: Capsicum baccatum var. pendulum (assembly GCA_030864225.1). NCBI lineage: Eukaryota > Viridiplantae > Streptophyta > Magnoliopsida > Solanales > Solanaceae > Capsicum > Capsicum baccatum. The sequence goes on from CM061550.1 coordinate 273,048,651, forward strand.
ACCCTTATCTTGATCCCAGTTAACTATTACCTTTTGAGTCTTTAGTTATTAGATGATAGTTAACAGTCATTCACTATATTCCAATATAGCATTAATCGAAAATTAACTTCAAATTACTATTGTGATCTTCTTTTCCTAGTCACCACTTCTCTTTTGGAGTAAGTAGCAATAATTTAGGCGGGATCTTAACATTGGATATCACTAAGAAGTCAATAAGAACGAAGAAAACCCAATACATGCAAGAATCTTAATCTTGAACGACTTGGCACTTCTTCTGCTTCTTTAATCCGCCAGGGTTCCCACAACCCTAGATAAGGAAATTAGCCGCTCATAGTTATGAGATCAATCATGGAATTCACTGACCAAATTACAAAATCAATCTCACAATAATGAAAGAAGAAATCTCAAATTCTTAAATTGAATAAGAAACCAAAAACAAACCAAGAACAATGAGAGTATAGGATAGCCCCTAAAGGGCTACCCTTGAATATGTGAATGTATAAATTGATGAATAGAATAAACTAAATAAAGACTAATAGGGTATTTATAGATTACAAGAAATCCTAGAAGTTAAATCGTAAATAAAATAGGAAAAAACTAATTACCCATACATAATAGGACTTGAAAACATTATAGGAGTGTAATTGGGATACATAGAAACCCTAGTAAACAATTATGGAATGATCTAGGAAAATTACTATCGGCAGCCAAACGTGGTCTACACCCACGGTCTGGCCTAGGGCGTAGGTACTAGCTGCGGTCTTGACCTAGGGCATAGGTACAGACCATATTTAAAAGTTCTGCAGCCTAGCTCTCGGGATTTCAACCTCCGACACCTTCTTTACTTACATGTGGACCGTATGTGCAACTTGCGGTTTATAATTTGACTTAACAGGTACAAAAGTCCCAAACGTCAGATAAATAATTCAATTATCTTTCAAACAATATCAGTTTTGACTTAATCCAACATCAGGCTTAAAAGTTATGGCCAAATTACTAAAGCATTGTCAACTTTCATCATCTTTAACTCTAGCACTTGCAACAAAGCTTCAAAGTTTCAACTTTCAACACATGCTTTGGTCACGACTATTCGGAATTGCCCATAATTTCTCCCATAAGTATCCAAAATTACCTTTTTCACCTTTTTCATGAAATTAGCATCTAAAACATGATTTCTTGCAAAACACTCCAAAAACACCTTAAATCCAACAAAATAGTCTTAAGTACATCCATGTTCTCATATTGTTAAGCATCGAAAGTGTTATATTTCTATAATACATCAACACCCTCAACATAGAACATTGCATGCCCTCGGGCAACAAAACATAACAAAATGATACAATGATGCTTAAACAAGAGAAACCTAAGGTACCTATGGCAGTCAATCATCAAATTTAATATCAAGATCACTACCCTCTCCAAGTTTAATACTTTAGAACCCAACTTTGTGTATTAATGAAGCACAACAATGTGACGTAAAGGAATCAAGCTATGTCATTACATTGGCAACAAATAGCCATGCATATATACACGTTACACTACCCAAACAAGTAAGCATCTAGCAATACAACCCATGTGCCCTTACATTAAAGAAGTCTCTCACTCATATATGAAATAAAGCATGTCAATGCAGGGACGGCCAAGAAACACTCACACTCATAAAATAATTTACCATCAATGCATGTTAAATACCATAGGCTTGCCCTTATTTTCTTTACCTTAACTTTCAGACGGTCAAGTTAGGATCACTATAGGACTTTTCTCATCTTGTAATGTAAGATTGGGGCTGGTATGATACATATGGACTTTAAAAGTTACTAAGCCTCCTTGTCACTACAGTGACTTTAGGGTTCACACTTTAACCAATTTTTCACTTTATTTCCGCCTTTATTTATCCTTTTTTATTTTAAAGCACATTCAGGTAGGGCATGGTTTATTAATTTATTATTTTCCACAATTTTTATTTTCTTTTCTTTTTCTACCACATGCAGCCCTACTTTCTTTTTCACTTATTTTACCCTTCTTCATACCCATTATACATTATGCACCCCTATGATAGCCACCCTCAACCTAGGCAATTTGCCTAAGTTGAGGTGCACAATATCCGAGGAGGACTAGGGCCAAAACAGGTTCATTGTAACATAAATGGGATGGTGAAAGGTGAAAACAAAGAAATAGGCTATAAGGCTCAAACTACGGATCAAGGGATACTATTTCACATAGAAAATGTCATCTAGTCTAAAAGTGGACTAAAATAAAAAAACAGCCTATGATCCTTTCCTAACCGACTATCCTTCAACCTAGGCAAAACTAACCAAGCAAGTTCTGAATTCAACACACATAGGGAACTAGCTAGCATCTCACACACACATGGCACAGGATTACATCATAAGCTATTACCTATTTAGTTCATGCAATTGTTATCAAGTGATTATCATGTCCTTAATTCTAATGCCATAACAATATTCACAACAGTCATATAAATATTAATATCACACAGTTCAAAAATAAAGAAATGGAGAGGTATTATCATTTATCTCAAAAATCAACAAAAATATGTCAACTTCCCTAGATAATTATTTTTCTCCTAGTTAACCACAAAACATGACAAAATAAAACACAATACACCTAAATATGCCGGCTCTACTAGGAACAGGACTTCAGGGAAAAGAGACACGACAAAAAAAATCAAAGAGGGCATCAAGATCCACAAGCAGCCCCACCCCCAACTTAAAAATCATGCACTGTCCCCAATGCATCAAACCTCTACAAAGCAAGAGAGTTAGGAACATACCTATGGCACCATAGGTGCAGAAATTGAACGTCAATCAAGTAACATAAATAAAAACAACAAAATACCTTGGTTTGCCTCTCAAGTAGCGCTCGATTTTACATCCCAGCATGACAGGACTTGGTTAGGTACTCAAAATTCCCAAAAAACCATGGGTACCCTAATTACTCAGACTTCATCAAGGTAGCCCAAAAGTTTGCATATAATTTTCTCTCTCCAATTTGAACTTATGAATTTTACCCCTAATTGCTTTTTTGATTTCCTATTATGCTCATAGGGCTGAGGTATAAAAATAAAGGACCCAAGAAATAGATGTGTCATGTAGTACTTCTTACCCCTTATATGAGGAATGTAGTTCTTTGAGTCTATCTCAGCAAATTCAAGAAGATAGACATCTATTTCCTGCTCCTTGCACTCCTCTTCAGGATCGAATGGCTAGACCAAGATCTGAATATCCAAACACAATGTGGAAAACTTCTTTGAATGAGGTCCAATATATCCCAACACCAAATTCGCAATCTTCTTTACATCCCCACATAACTCTAGTATGCTCTCTTTAAGAGTGACACTATCCATACGAGCATGAGAAATTTTAATCTCCTTCAATTTTAGGTCCTCAAGGTAAATTTTTAGAATTCTTTTAGCCTCACATCACCCATAACTAAGTTATTGGGCATTACATGTAGCAGCATTTTCATTCAACTTCGCTTGTAGGTAGTAAATATCCAAGCCAAACCTATCAACCACTTGAAAACGATGTTGTCTTCCTTTTTCCATTAGTGATAACATGTCAAGAACACTTACATTATATTTTATCAATATATTTATCATACTACGACAGCAATACACCATATCAAAAGGAAAAGGATCAACAAATAAGAAGTCATCATAACTCTATACTTCATTTGACCAGGTTGTCATCTCAAGAAGAGTAGGCAAAAAACAAAAAAACAAAAGAAAATAAAGACCAATAAATCCAACAACTTAAATTAAGAATTTTGAGATCGTATTTCCCGGCAACAGCACCAAAATTTGATAACACCCAAAATACATCTCTAATTAAAGGATGAAGCGAACCTTGTCAAATATAGTAACCCAACCAGGTTGGGTTCGACACCATAGTTAATAGGCCAAAAATCTATCTTGAACTTGTTACAATCACCAGGCAGTGCGGGAAAGAAAAGGGGAGAATTTGCTAACATAGAAAAAGGAAAAGAATTGGTTGCTCTAGGTTGTAAACAATTTAAGATGAACACTAGGCTTGTGTTCTCCTTAGCTTATCAACACAATAGACTTATCATACACTATCAAACTATTCCAATATCTTACATACAGAATCGATAAGTTATGTGTAACGCCCAAAATTTGGTACCCAAAATGCTACACGGTTCTCATGACCCCAAAGGACCACAAGCTAACCCATAACTGATATCTATACCTGTACACTGTATAATATAATGTACAAATGCAGAATAATAGCTGAAAGGCCATAAAGTTCACATAACTGAAGTCAAACACAACATCTAAATGGGGTAGGATATACCTAAAACAACTAAAATAAACTATCTGAACATACTATAGTCTGAAAAACCTCTAACTGACTAAACTATCTAACTAAGGAGTTGATGGAATAGGTCCCCAACTAACTCCAACTACTGAAGTAAATGAAATACTAAAAATACTAAAATAATAAGATAATAATCATATCCTCGAAGGATCAGGACTCACTGCTAACTTTGATGGTTGAATACTAGAATGCTATTGATGCTCTGGAGCTCATGTCTCAGAACTTATGGCATAAAGTAAAACACCATAGCGCAAATGCATTAGTACATTAGAATGTACTGGTATGGAAGTGAGGTAGGCTAAATGCATGGGGTGTATATGCATGAACGATACTAGCTAACTGTCTAACATGGACGTGAGAATACATGCATAAATACATAGCAATTATAACTGAGATCGTGATAACATGATTACTGATAACTAACATGACTGATAACTGAGTTTCGATAACTGATATAACTAATAGTATGAGTGACTGTATCTGACAGTCCTGAATCTGATAAAACTAGTTGAATTCCGTACTGTATCTGAGTTAACCATATTTGACAGTCCTGAAATTTGAAGAACTATCTGAGTTCTTTGACTGATACTGATACTAAAACTATGGGAAGTAGTTATCTAACTGATATTCCCCTAATACGTCATTATGGCTGAGTTGGGGTCCAATCTGTAACCCAAATTAGAAGGGTGTCAATACCGCACCACTGGTAAGAATAAGATGTGGGTAACCCTCATCTGATAGTGTCCCCAAAAAAGAATGGTGAGGCCCTCATCTAAAAGTTCTTATCCACCTCATCAACCCTTATCTAATAGTGTTGATGTCTCAACCTATGCTAGCTACGTAGTTCTAGAATGAAAGGATGACTTCTAAGAATCACAGCCTCATCTAACAGTGTGTGTTCCCATCCTTGGTTTCACTTGGTGCCAATTCCTACTCCCATTTGAATAGACACTGAACCTGATTAACTAGACTGAACTGGCTGGATTCATGAATTTTTGTTGACTGACGGAATACTACTGAGATTACTGTGTTACTAAACTTTCCTGAGTCACATAACTAACAGAGTTCAATAGATTATGGCTTGACTAAGGATATCGTGAAAACATGACACTGGCTCTAGGCTTCTGATGATCTATCTTAACCTGCTGAAATGTAGAGTATTTATCCACAAACTCTATAATATCTCTCTTCATCCCACTCCACTAATAGATCTCTGCAAGTCATGGTATATCTTAGTGGCCCCTGGATGAATAGAGTAGTGTGCACCATGCGCTTCTACAAGAATTTGCTGCTTCAAGTCATCTACATTTGGTACACAGAGACAACCCTGACAACGTAAAACACCATCTCCTCCTTGGGAGAAAACCTCTACTTTCTGATCCTTGACTGACTCTTTCAACTTGACTAGGCTAGAATCTCTATCTTGTTTTTCTTTCACCTTAGAAACTAGAGATGATTATGAACTACTCTGGACCCGTATATCACCCTCTTCTGTATCAACTAACCGAATACCTAGTCTGGAAAGCTGATGAACTTCCTGAGCTAACTTCTTCTTACTGTCCTCTACATGAGAAACACTACCCATAGAGAGTCTACTAAGAGCGTCGGCCATAACATTGGCCTTGCCTAGATGGTAAAGGATACTCATGTCATAATCTTTCAAGAGCTCTAACCACTTTCTCTAACGAAGAATGAGATCTTTCTGAGAGAATACATACTGAAGCCTCTTATAATCTGTGAACACATCTAAATGAACTCCGTACAAATTATGCCTCCAAATCTTTAAGGCAAATACCATGGCTACTAACTCAAGATCATGAGTAGGATAATTCTTCTCATGAGGTTTAAGTTGTCTGGAGGCGTAGGCTATGACCTTACCATGCTGTATGAGGACACAACCCAAATCTACTCTGGATGCATCATAATACACTATAAACCCATCTGGACTATCTGGAAGAGTTGAGACTGGGCTGAGGTGAGTCAAGTCTTCAATTCTTAAAACCTTTACTCACAAGGATCTAACCACTAAAACATAACCTTCTTCTGAGTCAATCTGGACATAGGGGATGCAATAGATGAAAATCCTTCAACAAACCATCTGTAATATCCAGCCAAACCCAAGAAAGTCCTGATGTCTAATGGAGAGCTAGGGCAAGGCCAGTTTCTTACTGCTTTGGTCTTTTGAGAATATACTTTAATGCCATCACCAAAAATGATATGACCAAGGAACGCTACTGACCTTAGCCATAACTTGAACTTACTGAATTTGGAGAATAGCTGGTGATCTCTGAGAGTCTAAAGTACAATTCTGAGATGGTCTGCATAATTTTGCTCATTGTAGGAATAGACCAGAATATCATATGTGAAGACTATGACGAACATATCCAAGTATTACTTGAACACCCGATTCATTAAGTCCATGAAAGCTGCTGGGCCATTAGTAAAACCAAAGGACATAACTAAGAATTCGAAGTGACCATACCGAGTATGGAAGGATATTTTTGGAATGTCAAATTCCCTGACTCTGAGTTGATGATAGCCGAATCTGAGGTATATCTTGGAGAAGTAATTGTCACCTTGAAGTTGGTCAAACAAGTCCAATTCTGGGGAGAGGATATTTGTTCTTGACTATGACTTTGTTGAGCTTATGGTAATCATACACATCCTAAGATAACTATCTTTCTTGTGCAAAAATAAGACTGGTGCGCCCCAGAAGGACACACTGTCCTAATGAATCCCTTATCTAAGAGATCCTTCAACTTTCATTTCAATTCCTTGAGTTATGCTGGTGCCATTCTGTATGGAGGAATAGAGATAGGCTGAGTATTTGGAAGAAGATCAATGTCGAAGTTTATTTCCCTTTTGAGAGAAATGCCTGGGAGATCTTCGGGAAAGACAACTAAATATTCATTCACTATTGGGACTGATTCAAGACTGGGAGTTTCAAAACTGGTATTCTTAACTCGAACAAGATGATAAACACATCCTTTAGATATCAGTTTTTGTGCGTAAAGGTAGAAAATAAGCTGGCCTCTAAAAGCGGATACACTACCCTTCCATTCTAGGATGGGTTCATTTGAAAACTAAAACTAGACTATACTATTCCTGCAATCTACTATGGCATATCAGGAATGAAGCCAATCCATGCCGAGAATAATATCAAAATCATTCATCTCTAATTCGACTAAGTCTACGAAAGTGACTTTATAAAATATCATAATCGAGCAGTTCCTGTATATCCACCGGTCTATAATAGTTTTACCCACTAGGGTAGAAACTGAAAAGGGATCTGCTAGAATTTCGAGACTGACTCCAAAATCGCCTGCTATATAGGGAGTAACAAAAGACAAGGAAGCACCTAGATCTAGCAAAGCATAAACATGCACATGAAAGATTTGTAGTGTACCAGTAACTACATCAGGAGAATTTTCCTGATCTTGCCGAGACTAGAGAGCATAAAGTCGATTTGGGTGTTGCCCACTAGTAACACTAGAGGTATCACCCTTCTGGTTTGGGCGGCTGGACTGGGCTGAGGATCGGTTCTACTGACCTGATAACCTTACTGGGGACAATCTATGAATCTGTGGCCTGGTTTTCCATAACCAAAATAGACATCGCTGCCAGCTCTGCAAACACCCTTGTGGTTCTCACCACAATTCTGACAAAGGGGATTAGTTCGAGCATTTCTGACACTTCCCTTAGACTTAGAGCTTGTAGCCCTATCATTATTACCATCCATGAACTTATAAACTAGAGCACTAGCTGAAAAAGGAGCTGGAACTGATGACTTAGGAAGAAACTGAGAACGATTCCCTCTTTCTGACTTGGGATGAGCAAAGTTGAAACTACATGTCCTTGCTCTCTTATTCTAATTCTCCCTCATCTTAATCTTTTTCTCCTCTATCTACTAAGCATGAGTCATAAGCCTGGCTAAATTCATGTCACTATTCAGCATGGAGGATCTACACTCATTAACTACGCTATCATTCACCCTCGACACAAACTTAATCATCTTAGCCCAGTTGTCTGCAACCACATAAGGGGCATATCTAGATAATTGAGTAAACTTAAGAGAATACTCTTTCACCATCATATTTCCCTACCTGAGGTTGATGAATTCTAACACCTTAGCTTCTCTAAGATCTTAAGGAAAGAATCTATCTAAGAATGTAGTGACAAACTCCTCCCACTCTATAGGCCCTGCATCAACTGATCTCTCTGACTTCTACTGTATGAAGCAAGTATGAGCCACATCCTACAACTGATATACAGCTAACTCAGTGCTCTCAATAGTAGTCACTCCCATGACGTTAGTCACCTTCTGAACCTGATCAATGAATTCTTGAGGGTCCTCATCTGACTTAGACCCAAGAAAGGATGAAGAATTCATTTGGGTGAAGTCCCGAATCCTGGCTGTAGTTGAATTGGCCTCTGGGTTGGTCGGAACAATAGTTGGTTGTTCATTCTGAGCAGCAACTGACTAAGCAAAAGTAGTGAATGTGGCCCTAAACTCCTTATGAGAAATATTTTCACCCAAAGGTTCTTTAGGTTGAGGGGTTGACTGATTCCCATTTCTTTTTTTAGGAGGCATGTTCTGTAGAAGAAATAGAGAAATAGATTAGACTGAGAGATTAGCTTTGAATTATGCTCACTGGCACGACATGAATACTCAAAGAAGGGGAACTATTCCTAACACATCGTATAGTCTCATGCACATAAATGTGGCACGCAACACACCCATGTACAAGACTCTACTAGATGCGGCTTTCAGACTTCCTAGGATACTATTGAACCTTAGGCTCTGATACCAAATTTGTAATGCCCCGAATCTGGTACTCGAAATGCTACACGGTGCTCATGACCCCAAAGGACCACAAGCTAACCCATGACTGATATTTGTACCTGTACATTGTATAATATAATGTATAAATGTGGAATAATAGCTGAAAGGCCATAAGGTTCACATAACTAAAGTAAAACATAACATTTGAATGGGGTAGGATATACCCAAAACAACTTAAATAAATTGTTTGAACATACTGTAGTTTGAAAAGCCTCTAACTGATTGAAATGTCTGAATAAGGACTTGATGGGATGGGTCCCCAACTAACACCAACTACTGAAGTAAATGAAATACTGAAAATACTAAAATGATGAGATAATAATCATGTCTGCGAAGGATGAGGACTCACTTCTAAATCTGATGACTGAATATTGGAATGCTACTGATGCTTTGGAGCTCGTGTCTCAAAACCTATGGCGTAAAGTAAAACACCATAGCGCAAATGCATCAGTAAGTTTGAATATACTGGTATGCAAATAAGGTACGCAGAATGCATGGGGTTTATATATATGAATGATACTAGCTGACTGTCTAACATGAACGTAAGAATACATGCATAAATACATAGCAAATATAACTAAGATCATGATAACATGATTACGGATAACTAACATGACTGATAACTGAGTTCTGATAACTGATATAACTAATAATATGAGTGACTGTATCTGACAGTCTAGAAATCTGAAGAACTATCTGAGTTCTTTGATTGATACAGATACTGAAACTGTGGGAAGTAGTTATCTAACTGACATGCCCCTAATACGCCATTATGGCTAAGTTGGGGTCCAATCTGTAACCCCAATTGGAAGGGTGTCAATATAGAGCCACTAGTAAGGACAATTTATGGGTAACCCTCATCTGACAGTGTCCCCAAAAGAGAATGGTGGGGACCTCATCTGATAGTGCTTATCCACCTCATCAACCTTCATCTGACAGTGTTTATGTCTCAACCTATGTTGGATACATAGTTCTGGAACGCAAGGATGACTTTTAATAATCACACCCTCATCTGACAGTATGTGTTCCCATCATTGGGTTCACTGAGTGGTAATTCCTACTCCCATCTGAAAAGACACTAAACCTGATTAATTGGACTGAACTGACTGGATTCATGAAGTTCCATTGACTGATGGAATACTATTGAGATTACTGTGTTACTGAACTTTTCTGAGTCACATGACTGACTGAGTTCTATGGATCATGGCTTGACTAAGGATATTGTGAAAAAATGACACTGGCTCTAGCTCTAGGCACACAGCTATATTTTTTTCAAGTACAAGTACCCCCAGGACTCGATAGAAGAAAACTGACATAACATGATACTTATAGATCATAGGACTAAAGTCCAATTCATAACATCATAAGTTGGGGATTTCATACTACACATAGTTCTCAAAATCTCATACATGGAAGGAATGCATATAACAACATGCCATAAGTCCATCAATATAGTTTCATGAACACTTCATCAAAAATCATAAGGCATAACAATATCATAGAAGTCATTCTTTTTATAAGGGTATAGCATGCATTTGTCATTTAGGTCACACTTTAACTATAATACATGATTCCTAGTCTACTAGGTATTTTATCAAACACCTTACATGCACAATTTAGGAATAGATGTAATTCTCAAATTATTCATCAAGAACAACCAATTTATATGTTTCCAACTCATATGATATTATAGATTCATAAAAACACATAAATATTCCAACTTGGGAATCACTCAACATCAATTATATGAACATTATTCAATCCACAATATGTACATCATGATATATGATTTAAAAGAGGGTTCTTGTGATTCATGAATGAAAGGAATCCATGAATGAAGACTACGCATACCTTAGTTCGTGATTTGACAAAGTTTCATGGAGAGAATTTCTTGTAATTGAATCTTCTACAAAAACCCTAGCTTGTGTTCTTAAGAGGATTTTGAGAAAATGAGTATATTTTGAGTTCCAAATAGCTGAATTTTGTGTTAAAGAGCTTATATATGGATGGAAAAATGAACAAAATCCCTTCAAAACACGGGGGTAGAATGCTGAAAACTGGGGAAAAAGGCTATAGCTAGGGCGTCTCATGGAAAGTCCGCTGGGGTACTCAGGGTGACACCTTGCAAGTCGTCGGGTTACCCTGGGCGACGCCCCGCCTGGAGCGGTGCTAAACCCTGGGCGACTCGGGCCTATCACGTTTTTCAACTATTTTGGGAACCCAAACGTGCCCTTACACTATCCAAAAATTTCCAATACTCACCCATGATGTACTACGACCTTGCCCCATCGCAACGCAACTTGAAAATCAAAAAACGAAGGTCGGCAAGGTCGTCAAATAAATCCCCAAAGTTTGGAGGCTTAAAATAAAACTAAGTGTTGAACACTTAGCTAAAATGTTCTGAGTGTTGGACCTTATATAGAGCTTCAAGGAGCTAAACAAACTGATTATCAACGTAAGATTTTTGCGGGGTCTTACATTATGTACCATGAACAATCTTTTGGATGAGCTAACAGATTTCATCCTTTACCTTTTGAGTCTCAGGATGTTATCTTACTAACCCTTATCTTGATCCTAATTAACTATTACCTTTTGAGTTTTTAGTTATTCAATGATAGTTAACGGTCATTCACTATATACTATTACAGAATGGATCGATAATTAACTTCAAATTATTGTTGTGAACTTCTTTTCCTAGTCACTACTTCTATTTTGGAGTAAGTATCAATAATCTAGGCTGGATCCTAATGTTGGCCACTGCTAAGAAATATAAAAGAATGAATAAAACCCAATACATACAAGAATCTTTATCTTGAACAATTTGGAACTTTCTCTACTTCGTTAATCCACTAGGTTCCCACAACCCTTGCTAAGAAATTAGCCACTCATAATTATTAGATCAATTATGGAATCAACAGACAAAATTAAAAAAATCAATCTCACAATAATGAAACAAGAAATCCCAAAGTCATAAATTGAATAACCTGAATTGATGAATAGAATAAACCAAATAAAGCATAAAAGGGTATTTATAGATTACAAGAAACCCTAGAAGTCAAATCATAAATAAAATAGGATAACCTAATTACCCATACATAATAGGACTTAAAAACATTATAGGTGTGCAATTGGGATACATAGAAACCCAAGGAAATGATATCATAACGATTTGGGAAAATCAATGCCGATGGCCACATGCGGTCTGCACCTGTGGTCTAGCCTAGGGCTTAGGTACTACCTGCTATCATAACCTTTGCATAGGTACAAGTTCTGCAGCCTAGCTCTTGAGATTTTAACCTTCGACACCTGTTTTTCCTATATGTGGACCGTATATGTTACTTGCGGTCCATAAGTTGACTTAGCAGGTAGAAAAGTCCCCATCACCAAATAGATAATTTAATTAGATATTCAACGATACTAATTTTTCCTCAATCTGATATCGGGGTGAAAAATTATGGCCAAACTACTGAAGCACCATCAACTCTCGGGATTTTCAACTCTGGCACTTGCAACCAAGGTTTAAATCTTCAATTTTCATCACATGCTTTGGACCAATGATCTTGGAAATATTTATATGCTAAAAGTACCAATATGTACCCAGATTTAGACTTGCTTTGAGAACTTTTGTATGAATTCTTAAGTATATTTCAGCTGTAATTCCATTTCGTGCCTAATGGATATGATTAGTACTTTCAGGCTAAAAATCATGAAGAATAGGATGCATTTGGATACAATGATGATATGGAAGGATTGCAGGAATACAAGGTAGTGAAATAAAGCTCAAAAATGGAAATGAAAAGTAGAAATTCTCATTTAAATAGATTATGCGTCGTGCTGACCAACAAATTAGCAATGGTCGAATTCCAGTGGGGCTTCGCAAAACCACTACGTTGCGGAGTAGGCCAACTTATCAAATTATGTGACCTGGAAGTTTACGCATCACGGAGGAAGGATATTTCACAATTGTCCAAATCAAGTGGATCACCGCGATAGTGGCGCGTCGCGGTGAGGGTGCATTTCACAAATTTCAAGGAATAATTAAGCTCTGCGATTGCCCAAATTTTAAGCAGAAATAGCATTTGAAGGAATGGCACGACGCGCCGTGTGGCAAAATCGGGATAATTTTAAGTGTTTTGTCCCAGGTATAAAAGGAAAACTCCAAGATAATTTCAGGACTTTTGCAAGCATAGCAGCGGCGGAAAAGCAAAAGTTTCTCACTTTTAGGGTTCTAAAACATTCTTCTCAACTTCTTTACTTCAAGAATTTTTTTGGGATATGATTAATTACTTATTTTAGATGTTGAATTCAAACATGAGTGGCTGAACACCCTATTTTTGGGTTGAGGCCAAGAACATGATTACTCTTTTCTATTCTTATTCATAGTATCTTTTTGGATTATCATCTGGGTTGTTCTTGATTTCTTGAGCTAACTATTTTGATGAGTGGCCACTATTAGAATAAATCTATATTTCTATGTGCATCCGGGAGGAGAATCATCGGATAGAACGAAGAAATCAGGAAGCAAGGTTCTTATCCTTTTATAAAATAAGGGATTTGAATTAGCATCTAGGATAGGGATATACCTAGAAGCCTTGGTTGGTTCACTTGCAAGAAGATAACTTTATGAATCTAGAAGAATTTTTGTAGCTCTGCGGGAGTTGTAGTTACAATATTCAATAGATAAAATATTTTAGGTCGGGAGACCAAGATCGTTGCATAAACCTTGTGAATCAACAACCCGATAATCAATTAGTCTGTGATAAGAATAGAGAATTGTATGATTGTTCAAAATATCCCAACCCGAGAATCATCATCATTATTGATTAAAACCATTACTTGTTTTGCTCTAGTCACCACTAGTTATTTATTGTTTAATAACCTATATTTTCATTCACAAAATTACAATTATCTTGACACATTATGACACTTAATACCTAATTGTCTAAAAAATAAAGTTGATTTAATTTCTAGTTTCTTAGTCCTCGTGGGGATGATATCTAATTGTCTAAGTCTCTATACTACTTGTACGATCACGTACACTTGCGTGTGCGTAGAGACGTGCCAAGTTTTTGGCGCTGTTGCCAGGGATTAATAGAATTAGTGAATTGCTTAATTTTTTATTTTCGATAATAAGTTTAAGTATTAACAACTTGATCTTAGAGGCTGAATTTTTGCAGGTTTAGCTGAACATTGGACTGGCTCAGGATAAAGAGTTACTAGAGCCCTTTGCAGAACCGGAAGTAATTTTTTTTAGAGGCGAAAAGGTCAATATTACATTCAACAGGTATAGATGGCTGAAATACAAGATCTAATTGTTGTTGATCCATATGTTGGAAAAGTTCCAGTTCCTGTTATTCTAGTTGTTCCTATTCAACCAGCCGCAAGACCTGTTCGTGAAGTGGCAATCCCACTTACGAACCATGTAACTAACAACATTTGGAAGCTTAAACTAGGAGGTCGGTGGGAATTAAAACAAAATAGGGTGTAATTATTGAATTCTGTGGGGCATTTTCATGGACTTTCACACGAGGATCCGCAGTAGCACATACAGACCTTCCTGGAAATAAGTGATACATACATTTCTAAAGATGTGAATGTTGATTATATCAGGTTGACACTCTTCCCTTTTTCTCTAAATGGGGAAGCAAAGAAGTGGTTACATGCTGAACCACCACACTCTGTCTCTTCATGGGAAGATTGTGCTTGAAAGTACCTTATTCGATTCTTTCCATCCCAGAAGACTGAATAATTAAGGAGTGAGATCTCGAGTTTCAAATAGAAAGATAGAGAAAATATCTACCAAGCTTGAGAGAGATTTAAAGGCATGCTCAAAAATTGTCCTCATCACCATCAATTGAATGATGTCTTGGTGTACACATTTATAGAAGGCCTTGAGTCTAATACGAAGATTCTCTTAGATTCAGCAATAGGAGGCCAAGCTTTGGAGAAAACTTATGAAGAATTGTATACATTGCTAAATCAAATCGGACAAGGGAATCCTAACTAGCATGCAGACTCAAGGAGCGCTCCAAAGAAGGTTGCAGGGGTATTAGAGGTTAATCAATTCACTACATTATAGGCACAGATTGCAGCAATGCAGAATCATATGACTACTCTGTTCAAAAACATAAAGTTGGGTGCGACACAACTAGCAGCCACAACCAATGCAGTTTAATAGGTATATTCGTGGTGTGAAGTTTGCGAAAGTGGTGAGCATAAAGCAGATGCATATTTTGTTAATCCAGATTCAGTAAACTACGTAGGGAATGCAAATCGTCAGGGTCAATAGAATTTTGGGAACACATATAATCCTAATTGGAGAAACCACCCCAATTTCTCATGGGTTAAAAATCAGGCATAGAATGCAAATCAGTTCAAGGGACCAGTGCAACTAAATCCATAGCCAGCTCAGAATAATTAGGCGATCTCTCAGAATAGCAATGTGGAGGAGTTTCTTAAGCAGTTTATGGCCCAAAATGCATAGTTCGCGGTAGATATAAAGACTCAACAGGCACAGTTTGCAGCTGAGTTGAAGAGTCAACAATTGCGTTACAAGAAATTTAGAGTTGTAGTTGGGTCAAATCGTAGGATCATAAAATACAAGGCCACAATGATCATTACCTAGCGACACACAAGCTAATCCGAAGCAGGTGAATGCGGTTACAACAAGGAGTGGGCTACAAACTAAGGAGATGGTTTAGGAGTAGGATAATGCCACAGTTACTGATGATAGTGTGAAAGATAATGCAGAGTTGGAAGTCAAAGAAAAAGAGGCAAGTGAGGAAGTTCATATGGAAAATAAAACTCTTCTCTTACCCTTTCCACAAATGGCAAGGAAGAATCAAGAGAAAGCAAGTTATAAAAAGTTCTTAGATCTTCTGAAGCAGGTTCAAGTAAACCTTTCTCTTATTGACATTCTACAGAGTGTGCCAAAATATGTGAAATACTTGAAGGATATTGTTACCAATAAGAACCGGTTGATTGAATATGCTACAGTTGCACTTACTCAAGAGTGCGCATCCAAAATTCAAAATAAACTGCCCACGAAGTTAAAGGATTCGGGTAGTTTCACCTTGCAGATTACCATTGAGGAAACTATTTGTGCACGTGGATTGTGTGACTTGGGTGCTATCATAAATCTCATGCCCATATCATGGTACCGAAAGATGGGTCTTGGGAGTCCCAAACCCACAACTATTGTGTTGCAGTTGGCAGATAAGTTCCTTGCCAGGACAGATGGTATTGTCGAAAATGTGTTGGTGCAAGTGGGATCTTTAATCTTTTTGGTAGATTTTATGATTCTTGACTATGAGGCTGATCTGGTTGTTCCATTTATTTTGGGATGAACCTTCTTAGCAATAGAAAAATCACTCATTAATGTGGCAGCTAAAAAATGATAATTCGAGAGCATGATAAAGTAGAGATTTTTTATGTGTACAATGCATTGAAACTGCCAGCTATATATGAGGAGTTGTCTTCTATATCAGTTATTGATCTTGCTTTGGATTGGCAGTTTTTGTTGTCTGATGATCCATTAGAGCGAGCTTTAATGGGTTATGATCTGCATGGAGACATGGAAGCATTGGAATTAGTCCAGGTTATGAATTTAGTAGTGATTGAGACGAAGAAAGTGTCGTTCGTGCCTTTGAATAGACCAATTGGTCCATCACCCAGACTTTAGTCGAAAAAACTCCTAAAGTGGAGCTTAAGGTTCTTTCTCCTCACTTACAATATGTTTTTCTTGGTGATTAAGATACTTTTCCTATTATTTTGTCTGTAGGATTATCAGATATACAGGTAAAGGAAGTTGTCGCGGTTCTAAAGAGGAAAAGAAAGGTTATTGGCTGGAAGATTTCTGATATTACAGGTATTAATCCAATATTTTGCATGCACAACATCTAAATGGAAGAGGGTTATAGACCTAGAGTGCAACAACAATGAAGGTTGAATCCTATGATGAAGGAGATGGTCAGGAAAGAAGTGATCAAGTAGTTAGATAGAGGTATTATCTACCCAATTTTCGATAGCAAAGGGGTGAATCCGGTGCACTGTATACCAAAGAATGGAGGATTGACAGTAGTGACCAATGATGATAATGAGTTGATTCCCACATGTACAGTGACCGATTGGAGAATCTGTATAGATTATCGAATGTTGAATGAAGCGAATCGTAAAGATCACTATCCAATTTCCTTTATTGACCAAATGCTGGATAGATTGGCAGGGCAAGAGTATTATTGTTTTCTATATGGGTACTCCGGCTACAATCAGATAAGAATAGCAATGAAAGACCAAGAGAAGACCACTTTCACGTATCCATACGATACATATGTATTCAGACGCATGCCCTCCGACTTATCCAATGCACCTGCTATATTTTAGAGATGTAGGAAGGCGATATTTTCAGACATGGTAGAAGAATTTATGGAGGTATTCATTGATGATTTCTCCATGTATGGTAATCCATTTAAAAAGTGCTTGCAGAATCTCGACAGAGTCCTAGTTGATGCGAAGAAACAAACTTGGTGTTGAATTGGGAAAAGTGCCACTTTATGGTTAAGGAAGGAATTGTCCTAGGCCATAAAGTGTCATGCAAAGGACTCAAAGTGGACAATGATTGAAAATTTTCCACATCTAGTCACAATCAAAGGAGTATAGAGCTTTCTGGGACATGCAGGGTTTTATAGATGATTCATTCAAGATTTCTCTAAATTATTAGAGAAAGAATCCAAGTTTGATTTTGGGGCTGATCACCATGAAGCTTTTGAGAAACTTAAGAAGAAGTTGACAAAAGCACCTATTCTGATCGCACCAAATTATGAGTTACCTTTTGAGATGATGTGTGATGCTAGTGATATTGCAGTGGGAGCAGTTTTGGTTTATATAAAATATAAGGTATTTCGCTCCATTTACTATGATAGTAAAGTGTTGAATGATGCTTAAGTTAACTACACGGTTAAGAGAAAGCAATGTTGGCAGTGGTATATGCATTCGACAAATTTAGATCTTACTTAGTTGGTACAAAGGTCATTGTTCATACTGACCACGCTGCCATTGAGTATCTTGTGAACAAAAAGGATGCAAAACCACGATGGATTAGGTGGATTCTTCTACTACAAGAATTTGATCTTGAGGTGCGAGATAGAAAAGGGGCTGAAAATCAAGTTGTTGATCACTTGTCAAGGCTGGAAAATCGAGATCATATTGTTGATGACTTTCTTAGTATTAAGGAAGAATTTCCTGATGAGAAGTTGTTGTTTGTTTACGCAGGTGAGTTCCCATGGTATATTGATATTGTGAACTTAATAGCTTGTGAGGTGTACCTTTCTAATGCCAATACACAACAACGGAAGAAGATACTCCATGATTCTCGTGCGTACATTTAGGATGAACCATATCTCTTCAAGAAGGGTCTATATGGAGTCATTCGAAGGTGTATTCCAGAGGCTGAATTTTTAAAGGTGTTACAAAAGTGCCACTTATCTCCATATGATGGACATCATGGGGGTGATAGGACTGCAAGGAAAGTGCTGCAATCAGGTTTTTTCTAGCCTACATTGTTTAGAGATACAGTTACTTTCATAAAGAAGTGTGATCAATGTCAAAGGTTGGGCACCATATCCAGGCATCATGAGATGCCTCTCAACAATATTTTAGAAGTTGAAGTCTTTGATGTGTGGGGGATTGATTTCATGGGCCCATTCCCACCTTCGAAAGGTAATCTATACATTCTTGTTGCGGTTGACTATGTCTTTAAATGGGTGGAAGCAGTGACGAGTCCGACCAATGATGCAAGAGTGGTGCTGAAATTTGTGAAGAAAAACATATTTTCCAAATTCGGTACACCAAGAGCAATAATCAGTGATGGGGGTACTCATTTCATTAACACTTGGTTCAAAAATCTTCTTGCTATATGGTGTTAGGCATATGGTTGCCACTGCGTACTGTCCCCAAACTAGTGGACAAGTTGAGGTGTCCAATCGGAAGATTACGCAGATACTTCAGAAGACGGTAAATGGGCAGAGAAAATATTGGGCTGATAAATTAGATTATGCACTCTGGGCATATCGAACAGCGTATAAGACACCAATAAGGACCTCCCCATATCTCTTGGTGTACGGTAAAGCTTGTCATCATCCTATGGAGTTGGAGCACCAAACGTATTGGGCTATAAAGAAGCTAAATTTTAAGATGAATGTTGCGGAGGAGAAAAGGTTATTGCAACTAAATGAGCTTGATGATTTAGGATCCATGCCTATGAAAATGCCAAGCTATACAAGGAGAAGACCAAAAGATGGCATGACAGAGTATTTGAACCCGGACAACTTATGTTGTTGTTTAACTCACGGCTTAAGTTGTTTCTAGGAAAATTATGGTCAAAGTGGTCTGGACCTTTTGAAGTGGTGCGTATGACACCTCATGGAGCTGTGGAGTTATGGAATAAAGAAAAGACGGAGAAGTTCCTTGTGAATGGATAGCGTGTAAAGCATTATTGGGTGAATTATCCAGATAAGCACAAGGAATCAATCACGTTTGTTGATGAGTGATGCTGAGCTGAGTCGTGCCATGACATAAAATAAGGCGTTATGTGGGAGGCAACCCACACTTGTATTGTAACAGGTAGTTTAATTTTTAGCCTGTAAAATCAAGACGAACAAAAATACAAAAAGATAAGTCATACCACGACCAATACTAAGGCGCTGAGTGGAAGGCAATCTACTTTTACTTACAATATTTGTTGTTTTTGTTTGAGATTGCAGGGAATCATAAAGTGAAAATAAGAAAATTACCATATTTGAAGAAAGCAATCAGGTTTGCAAAATAATATGCGTAGGTGGTATCTTCTCAGGTAACAAAAGAGTGGAAAACATACAAGGAAATCTGATTTTGAAGAATGGCGCAACGCGCAATAGGGTAGATTAACAATTGTCAAATTCCAATAAGGATCCTCTATTTCCATCGCAACGCAGAGTAGGGTCATTTGAGAATTGCCAAAATCCAGTGACTTGATGTGATATCACCGCATCGCGGTGGATAGCAAAATGGCAATTAGCATTTTCCAGTAGGTCGACTATATCATACCGCATCACGGTGGGGGTAAAAATTGGGTTTAAAATTCTTAATTTCCCTAACCCAACCCGACCCGACCCTCTATAAATACCCCCTAAACCCTAACCCCTTTCACTTTCCCCCCTCAAGCGTCGCTTTCCTCTTCTTTTTTTTTCCCTTATATTTCTCTCAAATCCTCTCACAATTTCATCTAGTTCTCAACATTTGAGGTAAGTACTTACTAATTGAAATTTTTCCTTGTGTGTTTTGTGAAGTTGGATAAATGTTGGGCATAATTTTGTTTTCCCAATCATAGTATTTGTGGATTATAGCTCTGTATGCATATATTGTCTTGAAATCTTTGTGAATTCTTAATCTTGTTTTCATAATTTTGTGTTCTTAAGATAATAGAATGAGTATCTTCAGTTGTTAGTTAGGGAAATTATTTTTGAGTACTTCTTGAGAAGTGTGGGGATGTAGAAGCGTGGTAGCTAGATGTGCTAAGTAATAAGGACTAGAAAGCAAGGGTAAAATTCATTCTGAACGAAATTGTGTTGATTATGCTTCTCGTTTCCACTGTGCATATACCCGATCTATCGATGTTAGTTGATTTAGTTGAATTCTATAAAAATACACCTTTGATGCATAATGATGTAGCAAAATAATATCATTCATAGTCTTTTACTGAGTAATTAGATTGGAATAGCTAAGACGGTGTTGTGTGCTGAGAAAATGACTAAGGTTGAGGTGTCATGAAGAGCAATATGATGTCTTTAAATGTGATAATGAGGTCAACAAGGGGAAGTCTGAGTACCCTGGATTTGGATACATGTGTTCTAGCTAACAACTAAGTGTGGGGTAGAAATTTACCCGTATTGCACACTTAATTTTAGATAGTCTCGTGTTTAACATACTCAAATGTTTGTTGCATCTGCTGTGTTACAGGAATTATGGAACCATAACCAGTCAAAGAAAAGGCAAAGACAGGCACTTCTGCACCTACTAGGAAGAGGAGCAGGCCATCTGGAAGTCAATTAACTAGGGTACCTAGGGCCACCACTTCAGCGGGGGTAGGTTCGCAAATTTGGATTCAAAGCTGTCCACAAAGATGGGAAGCAGTGGTATTCCAAGCACACAGATGCCAAGTATATCCCTGAGGTATATATTGATCGTGCCAATCTCATAAGAGAATGTCCATCCATGGTATGAAGAATTGAGGCAATCAACATGAATTTCATCTTTCATCTGCCTACTGAGTGCAATTTGCACTTAGTTCGAGAGTATTACATAAATTGGGACCCCAGTCATCCTGATCATCTGTTGAAGGTTTACGGGAAAGTAATTTGTTTCACTACTGCTGATATTAATGAATTGTTGGGTATACCAGAGGTAAACCCAAATGTCTTGAAGTAGTTTATTGTTTCTTTCCCATATGCGCATATCAGACATTTGTTGTGTGGTCAACACTCTTCAGCTCGTTGGACTCGGCATCATGTCACTGGTTTGCACTCTTTCTTCCCTTATGCTCAAATGAACAAGGAAGCAAGGATGTGGGGTTGCATTGTCTACTTGTGCCTATTTCAAGGAAAGCATATGACAGAAGTTACTCGAAATAGGGTATGTTTGATTTATGCCCTGATGTGTATTGATGTTGAGATAAATGTTGTTCATGTTATTTTCGCTGCGATGAAAAAGAAACGTACCCAGGCAGGGCATAGCCTTGGTTTTGGTGGTTTGGTGATAAGGTTTTATGATGGCATAGAGTCGATGAAGAGGAGCTGGATTATAAGCCTGAGGTTATTACTCGCCCTTTGGACATCACTACTGCGAGGAGCTTAGCTGGGGTAAATGGCCCAATTTTGACTATGGTAGAGCGACAGACTAGGACTGATGAGATACTGGGCAGGCTGTATGGACTTCTGATATTGTAGACGTCAACAGGAGGCAGACCAGCTACACTAGAAGAGCTCTATGTTGTAGAGCTAGATTACCCACTCGAGCACCATGCTAGGACTATGTTGCGGATTGGGCCAGATTTTGTTGAGCCAGTGGATGATGATGTACCAACTGATGTAGAGCACAGGTACAAGGATTCAGATAGGGAATCGAATGATGAGGACCAGTCTGATGATGGTGATGATGTGGATGAGGCTACTGAGGACATGACTACTATCATTCTATTTGAGTGATCAGGGAGTATACTGCCACCCTACCAAAGGCTTATTTGGAAGCACTGGAACAATGCTCTATTTAAGTGTGGGGTGGTGGGTTAGTATTTTTCTATTTCATCTTCTTTCTTTTAAGTATGGCTGAACAATTTGCATTATTTTCTGTTTTGTTGATTTTGCAGGTACTAGCTATTCGGAACACTGGTCTGTAATAGTTAGTAACTTTGTGGATTGCAATTTTCCCTCTTTGACATTTATCGCATGTTGCCTTCAGTTTAAAGTATGATGTTATTGTTATTTTTGCCCTCATTGGCAAGTTTCAGCTTTAAGTATTTACTTTTGCCCTCTTTGGTAATTAGGAATAAATAGTCATAGTTAGTTGTCATCCCCTATGATAGATGGATGACGACCGTCTTAAGGGGAGTGGTCGTAGAAAGTAAAGAATAAACGAGAATCAAATCACTATCTTATAGGAGTGTGTGAAATGGGTCATCTTTGCAGTAATGTCAATTAAATTGGGTCCAAATAAGCATAAGAGTATCTTAATGTGAGTACAGATGATTTAATCTTAATAAGTGAAATTTGATGTGTTGGCTTAATTCTGAATTCAAGATTAGGGACCTTAAGGACCCCATTTGATTTCGTGCATGCAATGTGAGTGTGAGGTTTTGTATATATTCTACATGGATAGAAATGACTAGAACTTGTCCGGTGTATTTATGAAGCGAAATAAAAGGTGTTAGGTGTAGGAAGTGATGTAGGCATTTCTTTGACAGCCATGTTTCTAGCCTAAATAGACCTACCTTGGTGCATAGTCCTAGTCAGCCCCATTGAGCCTTTAAACCTCTTTCTTTAGTAGCCAGTTATGTAACCCTATCCTTTCTTTGATAAATCTTAATTTGATCCAAATGAGCTCCTAAGCATTTTAATATAAAACTAAGAAGAGATTAAGAGCTCAAAAGAGAAGAAGGAAAAGGTGAAATTTAATACCCCTAAGTAGTTGTTATTGATGTTTAAAAATTCTGGGTGCAATTGGGAGTTAGTAAACAGAAATGTTACAATGAACTTGTTTTGGCCCTGGTCCAGTTGGATAATGTGCACCTTAACGAAGGTCATTTTCTTAAGTTAAAGGTGGCTATAATAAGGGTGCATAGCATAAAATTAGTACGAAAAAGAGAAGTATGTGGAAGAAATAACTAATACTCCCAACGTGGTTTGAATAAAGAAGCTATTTGAAAGAGGAATAGAAAAAGAAAAGAAAATGTGAAAGAATGGGGAGATAATAGAAGGATAAATTGGTGTTGAGGAATTGAGATCCAAGTAAGAGTTTTTATACTAAAGCGCTTAGGAGCAACAGTCACTATTTTCCAAATAGTACCTACCTGTCCCTGAGCCATTGTTACAACCTAAAAAGACCTAATTGATCCTTCACCTTACCATCCGACTATTAGTGGAGTAGTACACTAAGGGAAAGCTTATGGTTCGTTTACTAGCATGTACGAATTCTTTGTTGAGAGCGAGCGATTTGATGTTGATACTCCCCTATTTTTGCATAGATATCATTGTGAGTTAATATGGGGAAGTTTTCTTTGAGTAAGGATGCAGGCGGATGAATACTGGATTACTTTTTGTGTTTCTTTGATTGAGTTTGCCAACATGTTAGAAATTCATTATTGAGATAGAGAAATTTTAACACACTTGGTTCATATGCTAAAATTGTTTTGACATGTTTATGTAAGAATCCAATACTGCGAAGTGTAAGTGCACATTGCAACATAACTTTTAGAATGTGGTGTAAAAATAAAGTGAGGGTGCTTTTAAATTAAATTGTTCGAGGACGAACAAGGTTTTAAGTGTGGGGTGGTGATCTTGGGCATATTTATATGCTAAAAGCACCAATATGTACCCAGATTTAGACTTGCTTTGAGAACTTTTGTATGAATTCTTAAGTATATTTCAGCTGTAATTCCGTTTCGTGCCTAATGGATATGATTAGTACTTTCAGACTAAAAATCATGAAGAATAGGATGCATTTGGATACAATGATGATATGGAAGGATTGCAGGAATACAAGGTAGTGAAATAAAGCTCAAAAAGGGAAGATGGAAAGTAGAAATTCTCATTTAAACAGATTCCGCATCGCGCTGACCCACAAAATAGCAATGGTCGAATTCCAGTGGGGGTTCCGAAACCACCACGTTACAGAACTCGAATAAGAAAAATAATTTGTACACTTTTTATTTTAGAAGAGAAATAAAAAATATATCAAATCATACCAAATAAATTAATATGCATAAAATATATTTTTTTTTTATAAAAATAATGAATATTAAAATTTTCACAATCGGCCTAGGGTTGTGAGAACAACAACAAGCCAACAAGTAATTTACAATCAAAGTCCCAACTTCAACACCTATTATGCTAATCTTACTGAAACTAAATTAGTTCTTGCATTTTGAGTGCTAAGCTGCAATGTATTCCAATAATCTTGAATAGCAAGTTACAAGACATTAGATGTACTTCCTTTCATATGATTAAATATCTTATTGAATATTTAATCTTAGTAATTTTTGATTCTCATTTTGATGAACTTCTTTCCTTTAATTCCTAAAGAAATTGTTTTTTTAATGATTAAATCGGCAATTATCCAGCAAAAAGGAGAATTATTAAAGTTGTTTCAATGAAAAAGAGAGATTGAATGAAACCTATCTTTGGAGATAAAAGAAGGTTGAGCTAGATTTTGTCTTTGTTTAATTTTGCTTTACAGTTGATACAAAAACTACCTAGAATCCGAAGCAAACAACACAAACTAAAGAGAAGAAGATGAGATGAAGTAGAACAAACTAACACACATTCAGATTTCAACACAAAAAGAAAAGAGAATGCATTAAAGTAAATGGATAACTAGTGAGACATACATCAACACCAATGAATAGCATCAAGGTGTATATCAAACACCAAGACACATAACATCAATGATGGATAACACCACACTCTTAGATGGACACAAAGAGATCAATGACCTCAAGCACCCACCTTTCTTACCAAAATGTTAACACAAGGTTAATCCTAGTTTCAATGTCTTTTTCAGGGCCTAAACTAAGATAGTTTTTCCAAGCCCTATGCTAAGAAAAGAAAATACAATCTGAGTATCACTCAACAATTCATAAAAAAAATAAGGAAAGTAAAGGCCTAAGTGTCTATTTATAGTAATTACCGGACAAAGACTAAAATGCCCTTAATGAGGGCTTAGAAAGAGGCGCCTCTTGAGAGTTGATTTGGAGTGTATAAAGTCCATAATGTCCTTCAAGTAAGGCGCCTATAGAGTGTGTAAGGTCTCTTTCCTCCTCTCTTCAACTTAAGCCACGGCTTTGAGGTGGTTCCAAGCTCTTCAACCGCTTTGCAAATCCAAGCTTGGTCTTTTGAGAAAGCTTGGAATTCTTGTGCTCTTTACGCTTGTATCAACAGTATTGTAAAAGTGAGATGGATCTTTATTGTTAACGTTTTTCGCGTCCCTTTGACTCAACATCTTTTAAACTGTAAAAATAACATCTAAAAAGATTTTGTCAAAATCCTAGGAAAATATGGATAATATCGTGTTCTAGTTTCTACTTGTTTCTGTATGTATGACATTTAAAAAAAAGCAATAAAAATAAAATTAGTTGAACCGTCCGTATCAATAACAAAGAAATTGATATGATAAGACAATGTGGAAAAGTCTAAAGTTAACTATAGAAAATAAAATAACCAAAGAATTAATACGTACTTTATGAATTTCTTGAAAGAAAACTGGCTGAATCATACGGTTAACATCAGGAGACAAACTAAACTAGAAATGAAACCAAACAATGTACTCCCTCCGTTACATTTTACTCGTCCCAAATTGGGATGACACAGCTATTAAGAAAAACAATAAATAACATGGCTAGTTTATCATAGTACCTCTATTAAATTATGTTTTCATTTTAATTTAAAGAAAAAATAATTAATGCAAACGATAAAACATGGAAAAAAAAATTGTCTTGTCTTGATAAGTGAAAAAGGACAAATAAAATGAGACACCAAATTAAAAAATTTGGGACGAATAAAATGGGACGGAGGGAGTATCGTGAAATCTCATAAATTTTGACATTCATAAAGAGACAGGGACATTAAATATTTCTAGCAATCAAATACATTGGAAGAAGATCCAAATTATCATATATTTGAGAAATAAACTACTAACATCTTTTCATATCCAAAATCCTTCACTTTCATAATGTCCACTGATAGTGATTGTAATGATATAAATTTCAATATATCAAAATAATTGAATTTTGTTGGCTAAGTTATAGGCATGGATTTTTAAATGGTATGGATTAATACGTGTGCAAATCAATATTAAATGGTTTAATATAAAATATTACAAGAAAGTCAGCAAAGAATAGAAAATGCTCCATAATGCACTCCCAATAATTTTTTTAATGCAGTCCCAGTAAACAAAGAAATAAAGGTTTTTTTTTTAATTTTTATTTTTAAATTGACATATGAAAAGGCCTTTGGTTCTTTTTTAAAATATGAAGAATGTCTTACTTGAGCACAACTAAGATCAGTTCGTGCCAGCATAACTGCCATATAAAATCCACACATAGATTTGGTTTGTTTAATTTATGCTGATTTATAATTTACCACTCCATAATTTTTTTTGGTTTCAATTTGGTATCAGACATCGATATTAGAGACAGATTAAATTTCAATTTGCACTGAAATAAAGGCGAGTTCATACTTAAAAATTAAATTTGAAATATTAAAAATAATAATATATTTAGTATAATTCCACCAAATGAGATCTAGAAAAATGAAAGTTATAATTTACGCAAACCTTATTTATATGGTTCTAGCTCAGTAGATCTCCAATTCAAAAAATATCATCCCCAGAAACAGAATAAATATGAGATCTCTAAATAAAAATATTTACTACTGCAACAATCCTTGTTGGTTAATCTTTTATTTTTCTTTTGGATAAAAAAGAAGTAAAGTAAGAAGAAAATCATCCTACTTTTTTTGGTGGCAAAGAATTGATTAGTTTAATTAAGCAGCAAAGGAAATTAGAATTATTACAATTTTTACTTTTCTTATTCTTATTTAGCACTTAAATCCTTTGCTAAGCAATTAGATAACCATTGGAATTCTTTTTCTTGAAAGACAAGAATATTGTTGTGGTGGAGCTTGTTAGGATTAATCAACATTTAATTGATGAATCACTCCACCAGGGGTAATTTAATTATGACAAGCTTACTTTTGTCTTGAGCCGAAGGTATATCGGAAACAACCTCTCTACTTCATCTGAGATAGTGGTATGAACTGCATACACTTTATCCTCCCAAACCCCACTTTGTGAGAATACACTGGATGGGTTTGTTGTTGTTGTGTGTTACTTTTGTCTGTTGGGAAATTATAGTGAATAAATCTTGTAAATTAGAAAATGGAAAGGTACATAGATTATAAAAGATGGTTTTATATAATTATGAGATTAACAAGTCATTATATTTATTATTAGAGTTATTCATGTCATGTATGACATAGGTAGATATTTGTAGCCGTTCGGCCTTGAAAAGTTTTCATTTTTTTTTGAAAAATTATTTCACTCTAGTGAAAAAGGTGAAAACGGTATGTGTTTGGCCATGAGGATTCCAAATACAATTCTGGAATTGTATTTGAAAAAGTGAAAATAAGTTTTACTTGTTTTCACTTTTTCTACTCATACTTCTCTCACAAAATTTTAAAAACAACTTTAATTTATATTCACGGTCAAACACAACTCCAACTTTAACTCCAACTCCAACTCCGAAAAATTATGATTTTCATGGCTAAACGGGGTCATATCATTAGAAATAAGCTAAGAAAAGAAGCTTTGATACTGTATATTGCATTAACTCTTTAAATAGGCGTTGACCACGAAAACTAAAATGTTTTAGAGTTAGAATTGGAATTAGAATTGAAGTTAGAATTGAAATTAGAATTGAAGTTGGAGTTGTATTTGGTCATGCTTTTTTTGAAATTCTTTTTTTTAATTCTTGAAAAGACTTTTTAAAACATAATTTTATACCCTCAATTTTTAAAAATTATTAAAATCACCCAACTTAATTAATTTATCTACAAGATACAACTAAATGTGAGAGAAGACAATAATCTTGTCTTTGTTGCTGATATTGCATGAAGAGTCGCGAATGAACGGATTAAGGTTCGGTTTGTATCATGAGTAAATTTTGAGGAAGAAGAAAATTTTGAGGTTTTTTATTGATGGAAGTATGAAGAAGTGGACAATGTGATAGTTAGACATTTAACTCCAGTTATTGGATGAAATTAATAGGGTCTTTTTGTAAAAAAAAAAAAAAAAAAAGGTCATTTGTAACAATAAATAAAGTTGAAATTGAAATTGTTTTCACTTTTTCAAAAATAATTTGGAATTAGATTTGAAATTCTCACGACCAAACACTCGAATTTTTACCAAAGCAAAATAATTTTTCGAAAAAAAAATAAAAAATTCTTATGACCAAACGAGTCTTAAGTATTAAACTCAAAATTAATAATAAAAAAAAAATCTCACAATTATGTATACAAAAAATTACATTCTTATATTTAATAAATACCTTATTACATGAATAACACATAATAAAAACAAACAACCTAACCCACTCTTTTATCTTATTCAATGAATTTCTCAATTCATTATCATTGATAAGAATATTCTTATAGATATCAAAACCAAATGATGCTAATTAAATTTAAAGTGATACAACTTCGTACACATAAAAATCAGTGTAAAAGTACACACTTAATTTTGCAATAACATCATCTTAATAGGCACAACAAGTTAAACATAAAAATTAATGCAGTCTTAACAATTAAGTTCGGCTGATAATATGACTCTCACACACAATTTAGGAATAATTAAACGAAAAAAATTAAATTGAGAGAAATAATAGGACTTCACATAATTTTAATGTGACTAACAATTTCGTCTTAGTATAGAGGAATTCTTATACCTCATCTCCACATAATAATAATAATAATAATAAATTGCACCTCAATTTTCAATCAAATGAAGTGAAAAAATAAATTCTTTGGGAAATTCTTAGTCTTTTCTTTCTATCCACAAATATGAGAAGCAAATGGTACAATGTTCCAATTATTTCTTTTGTTTTTCATCCGATGTTCAGTGCCTGTATTGGAGGCCCGACTAATTTGGATGGCCGCATTGCAGGGCCCATTAAGATGATATCACTTTCAATAGAGTTTTCTCTATACCCAGAATCAAACTCTCGACCTCTGATTAAAGGTGAAACAGCCTCATCCACTATACCACAACTCATGTTGGTGCAATAGTCCAATTATTAATAATTCCTTTGGAAAAGGTTTAGGCTCCTAAGGGAATAAATGCAAAAACGGAAAAAGACATACTAATATTGACTCACTAAATTTAACCACAAAAAGCAAATAAGTTACTGCACGCATATCATGTTTAATTCCGCTCCACATTCAAAAATATTTCTTACTCTTCCTTCCGTTCTAAATTGAGATAACACATTAATTAAAAAAAAAATAATTAATAACATGATTAATTTATCATAATACTCCTAATAAATTATATTTACATTTGAATTTGAAGTCAAAATAATTAATACAAAGGATAAAATATGAAAAAAAAAATTATATTAATGAAAAAGACGAGTAAAAAAAGAAATTTTGAACAAGCAATTTGAGAAGGGGAGTATCTCACCCACAACATATGACCGTTACACCACCTCAACGTTCCTATACCCACACACAAAATTTAAAAATTCATTTCGTGGGTCCCACTAAACCTTTGGTCTTTCTCTAGTTTACCGTTATTCTTCTCCTTCACCTTTATCACTTAACTATACCTCTAAAAATCAGCAAGAAATGGTCAATCTGTTCTTTGTATTTCGAGATTTGTGGGGTTGCTGAGGAATTTCAAGATTTGTGTCACGTTAAATACGTATTATTCTTGAGTTAACTCGTCAATTTTTCAAGATTATGGCAGCATTAGCACCAGGGATATTGTTGAAGTTACTGAATGGAATGAAATCAGGTGTAAAGCCTACAAGTGAACATAGGAGTTCACTTTTGCAAGTTACTGATATTGTTCCTGCTGATCTTGATGAGAAGAATTTATGGCCAAAACATGGATTTTTCATCAAAGTTTCGGATTCTTCGCATTCGATTTATGTAAGTTTACCATTTGAGCAAGATGATTTGGTTTTAAGTAATAAAATGCAGCTAGGACAGTTCATTTATGTGGATAGATTAGAGCCCGGTTCGCCTGTTCCTGTTGTTAAAGGCGCTAAGCCTCTCCCTGGAAGGCATCCACTTGTTGGAACTCCGGAACCATTGATGGGGTTGAGAGAAAAAGGTCCAAGAAGGGGTTCTTGGGGTATGAGCCAAAATGGTGGAGAAGTTGTTGTTGCTGCTGCATCATCACCTCAAGTGTTGAAGCCAGTTCCTATTGATTTCGATCAATGTACACCGATAAAAGACAAGTCTAGTGGAGTTAAATTTGCGCGGATTATTCCAATGTCACCTGTTATTCGGGGAAAATTTTCCAAAGATGGTGGAGGAGCTAGTGGTGGGGGGATGGCAATAAGGTCGTCAGCTGGTGGCACATTGTTGTTGTCTAAATTGATGGAGGCTAAAGGGGAAAGTCCTTCTATAGTCAGAAAAAGTTGTGCTGCTACCCCTACCATGATGAAGTTTCCTAGGAGCAGAAGCGTAACAGATCGCGATCGAGAACAGAGAATTGTGAATTCACCTTTGAACTCAACTGTAGGTACATTTTTCCCTTAATGCATAGTTCAATGTGTTGTAAGTCCTATTAACATTTTGCGCAAATTTGTATCTTCTTTCTTTTGTTGTAGACTCAAGAAAAGAAAAGTTCAACTCCACCACCAAGTTTAAGGGGTGCAAGAATGGCAGCTTCTCCAACAGTAGGCAGAGATTCTCAACGACTTCCCAATTCGAAAAAGTCATCTCAAGAACAGCAACAATCTCAGCCTATTGATGCATCACCTCAGGACAACACCAGCCTTGCTGTAAATTTGCCTGGAAAACTCAGTATGTTGGGAAAGGTAACATCTTTGTCGCGTTAATATATGGACAATTCTCGCCTTTTTTGTGTTAGAACATTAGTCTTTGCTAAAAATGTCATTTGTGTGATGTTCATTAGGAAGCTGTACAGCAAAGGGAAAATGCACAGAAAATTGCTCTTCAAGCACTAAGGGATGCATCAGCTACGGAAAATCTTGTCCGGTCTCTAAAGTAAGGAACTTTTGATTAATTGTGTTGTTGCATTTTCTTTGATTATTTTTAAGTAGTACTACATTTTGACCTGAATTTGATTTCTTCTATATCACTATGCCTTTGTACAGGATGTTTTCGAACTTGAGTAGAGCTGCAAAACTGGATGCACCAGCAACCTGTTTTGATCAATTTCTTGAGTTTCATGAACAACTTGTGCAAGCTGTGGCAGAAATGGTATCAATTCAAGCGGCAACAGCTTCAAACGAAACATTACAAACTCCAAATGCTGAACCAGAGAATGGCTGCCGCGCCCCTATTCTATACGAAATAGTGCAGAATTCACTGGAAGAATCACGAGACAGTGAATCAAATGCATCGAAGCGGAGAACTGCACTATACAAATCCATTGCAGTCTTCCCTGAAAGGAGTGATCAAAAGTCAATTCTTGGAAAGCATTTGAGATCAACATCAAAGGCAATAAAAGGAGCATCAAATATTAACATAAATGAGAACGATGAGAACAAGAAACCGGTGGCTTCTTCTTCTTCGACAAGCAGCAGCATTTCCAACACAATCAAATTGGGAAAGCAGATTGAGAGTGAATCAGGAAGTTGGTTTATGGATTTTCTTGAAAAGGCGCTGGAGAAAGGGCTGAAAAAGGCTAAAGGGAAAAAAGAATCAGATTCTTCTGGCAAGGTCCCTCAATCTCTCTTGCTTAAAGTGATCAATTGGGTAGAGGTGGAACAATTTGATTCGAATAAACGTCCTATTCATCCTAAAGCAGGACAAATTGCCAGAAAGTTGAGGATCAAGGTGAAGAATCCGTGAGAAAAGAAGTGTTTTTACTGTTTAAGAAACTCAGATTTATTGTATTGTATCAAACATTCTTTGATAAGTTTGTGGAGACTGCTGTTTTATTTTTGTGCTTGATTCCTTTGTGTCATTTGGTATAATTACTTTCTATATTTGTATACTGCACTACTTAAATTGATACTCCAACAAAGCTTATTCACAAATTATTGTGATAGAAGAAGGATTTATGTTACATTGAGATTTATATTTCTTTCGAGCCGAGGATCTATTGAAAACATATTGGCAAGGCCCGCGCAGCGCACATCCCCTATCCTTCCTAGACCCCATTTGTGGGACAAAACCGGATATGTTATTGTTTGTTGGAGAATTCTATACTATTTGTCCATTCCTTTGTTGGAGAATACCAATATGAGTAGCATAAATCTTACTTCCTCCATTACTTTTTAAATGCTTTTTTCTCTTCATTTTCATTATCTCTTTGATAGCCATACTTCATCATCATCCTCTGCATCTTTCTCGTGATCAGCAAGAGAATCTTCCTCTTGTTCCTATTCAGAATCTTCATATGCAGAACCAATATCTTCAAAATGTCATTGTTATTTTCTCCCAAGATTGAGTCCTTTTTGGCCAAAGCACTTCAATACAGAAGAACTTACTCCACTTGTTCTGTATAGTGCATATGTTTTTCTCTATATATTCCACTTTGGAAGGTTCACTTATAACGTTTCTTTACAGGCCGCAATCTTTGCAACTTTACCTCTGGATTCATCTTCCAATGCCTGAACCCTGCACTGAAAGATCCTTTGCTGGTGATTCTTGCGGGTTAAACAAAAACAAAAAAAACTTTATATGACTCTTTCTCTGGCTTCCATTAGGGACATCACTTTGTGTATTAACATATTTCCTTATTTGTGTGAAAACGATCTTCCCTTTGATGCAGCGATCATACTGCACTTGTTAAAACATTTGAACAACTGATGCACATCTAACTCTCTCCCACTCTAATGCTGTCTAAGTCTGGTTTTACCATGTCTTGTTGTAAATTTTTACTATTGGTGAAGTGCATATGTCATGGTATAGAAGAAGCAAATAACATTTAGCTTCTGATTTGAGTCCATATAGTAGTACTTAACACTCATCCATGATCAAGATTAAGAGACAGTGATATGATAATGCAGGCATACAATGAAAGCGAGTAAACAAAGAGGAAAGCGGACAGCATACAAGGAAGTCGTAAGATATCCACCAACATCTGTTAATGCTGGTGGTCATCTTTTCCCTCTTCCCTGTTAGGTGCACGTCATGGGGTAAAGCCTCACCACATGCAAAAACCTGGATATTTAAGTGGAGAAGGGTAAAAAGATAAGATCTGTTGTCCATCTACGACTTTCGAACCCTATGTCACTTGATAATACCGGAAATCCGTTAGGGCAGGCTCGACCTTCTCGATTGCTGCTTACATGGTCAAACCACGTACTACCTCATTGTCAGCTTGGAGGACATAGGAGCAACTTCACTTGAAGTCTTTAGCAGTAAGTTGTGTGGTTTATGTCTATAATAAGTAGTGCAACAGGTTTCAGTTGCAAGTTTTTCTTAATCTGGTACTTTTGGGTGTGATCTTTATATGTTTCGTTTAGAAATTTTGAAACTTTAACTTGTCAGGAAAAAAAAATGTTTTGTATGGAAATTTCTGTTTTTGGTGTTTGGACAACTCTTAGGCGGTTGTGTTTGTTCTATTTCGTTTTTCTGTTTATGCAAAAACAGTGAATATAATCTGCTGGCTATCTCATGTATTGAAATTCATTTTCGTTGAAATGAATCTAGCAAATTATGATGTCCTTTGATTTTCGGTTTGTGTCTTGCCCTTTGAATCTTCTTCCAAGCACCTGTTGTTTGCATATATGTGTTCATTCAGGCCTCTCTGTGGTAGTCATTTGGAACCAACTTTTCGATATTATTATAGTAACATATTGATATAGCAAGAACAAATGATATTGTTATACAGAGATTTGACTGTATGTTATTTGTATCGGCAGAAACTGAGTTTGTTCTAGCCATTAAGAAAGAAGGGGTGTTTCGATCATGAGCGATGTTCCAACCTGGAGTATTTCTGTTGGGGTATCGGAGTTTTTTGTTTAAGCAATTTCGTTTGCTTTGTACAGTTTATGCATGTACCAGGCCATGTAGCAAGTTGTCCATATGGCTCAAGTCGCAAGTTATGTCAAGCTAGTATAATTAGACCTGTCTATTACAATAGTTTACTATTATGGCCAAGTTAAAGTGTCTATCTATGTATTGCCTTTTAATTTAATACACAACATGTATGTGTACTTGAACAACTTTGCGCTGCCCATTTCTGTTCATTCCATACCACATATTACCGGAAAGAAAATCATGTGTGCGCACCTATAGTTTGAGTTCAGTAGCTCTATTGAACTATGACAGTTTTCGCACTATGGCCGCACATGTTACTGTAAATATCATGACACAAAATGCTTTATAAAACAAGAATATCATGAAATAAATATAGTTTCGTTGTTGAGAACCTTTTCTTCAGGAATCATATGAGTTATTACAAATGATAAATTGGTGATACTACATTCATGGATACACTGTATTGCATAAACCTTTTCTCTTAGATTCTTCAAAATGTTACCAAAAGGAGTCAACAAATGGACATCTAACCTTGTTCTTGCCGTTGGACCATGTAATTGATCCAAAAGTTCTCTTTCTCTAGACATTGCTTTGAAACTCACTTGATAGCTCACTTTCTTTGTCTTACTTGTAAATTTCAATTTGTTTGGACTCACTCGGACTCTCAATGCATCTGGTGTTGATATGGTTGCCGTATATGCTGATTCTTCATCATCACTTTGAGATACGGTTCTGGTAACTTTCTTGGTTTCTCTTTCCTTAGAGAAACGGCTATCGATGGATAGTTCATGTAGAAACCGAGTCATCACTCGAGCTGGTACGGCATGAAAAGTTCTTAGTAAGTGTCTTTGAGATGAGTTTTTTTGTTGATGCATTATGGCCTGTAGAGCAGAGGAATTGCAGGTAGTTGCTACTCCTGCACCGAAGTCATTTGGCGTGGCAAGGTATTCTCCGTTTGCGCTATTGACTATCATTCTACTCTTCGAATTGCTTTGCTGAAAAGCTATTAAAAAGAAACGAGGGTGGATCCAAAAAATGAGACTTGTTTTTCGTAAGATCCATAAATTGGAGGCACAGATAAACTATTATCAGGTTACTACCTGTGGTCATTATAGCTGATCTGATTGCTGACAGACTCCAGGAGGGATTCTGAGACTTCAGTGTTGCAACAATTGCAGAAAATTGAGCACAAGACATCGAAGTACCTGACTCGATGTTAAATAGCGGTGGTTTTTGGCCAGACTGAGTCACTTCTGCATCGTTTGTGTCCCCACAAATGGTGGATTATCTTCGCCAGGTTCGTCATAAAACCTTGCTACGATCAGTTTCCTGATACATGTCCATGAAATGTACACAGTAAGATTTCTATCATAAACTTGTTTTTTTTTTCCGAAGACCACTTACAAAATTTCACATCAGACCATATTGGACACACACAGATGGATCCAAGATTTGAAGTTTATGGATTCCTACAGCGACCTCAAGCTACTGAGTTCCCGTGAACTCGTAGCTAACACACTGGACCAGCCACGGAAGATGTATGTAATGAATGTTACCTGTTGCAGCTGGAAGTTTTGAAGTCATAACCTCTGGTGCAAGTTCCTTTCCATCGCGATGGGACTGGACCGATACCCTTGTCATTGAAACTCTTTGATTCAGGCCATATTCCTATAACATATATACAAGATGTTATTTGGTTGACTAGTGTTGGTAGTAAAATCCTACAAAGTTGGGTCTCGGGAGGGTAGAGTGCATGCATGCCTTACCTCTACCTCTTGGATGCAGAGAGGCTGTTTCAGAAAGACCCTCAGCTCAAGTGAAGCAAATCAAAGTAGTAGTGGAAAAGCAATGAGACCATACCAGTGTCAAAAATGCCAATTATGGTATCTGCTCCATTTGATGAGGTTGAATTCGATCCAGAACTGTAAGGAAAATCGTGTAGAAGATCATAGTGATACCTCATAAAATCCCATGATCGCGTTGTGTGTAGTTGAAATATTGGATCAGGGAAAACAGAAACAACTCCTGGATGTTGAGCAATCGACTGAGCTTCGGCTTCTGATAAACTATGTTTGTAGCTGTGCACCACTGCATTTTCTCTCCTAATGCAATATACACATATATACAATGTTAGATTAAACGTTATCTCTAACAGCATTTTGCTATAGCATGCAGCTAAACAATATCCGAACAGACGATGTCGTTATAAAGAAGTTTGATTGTACCTTGTTGTAAAGGAGCTCATAAGCTGAAGGTGATCATCAGATGAACCCTTGGCACCCATGTAAACAATGTAAACTCCATGACTTTCTTCTTGAGGATCGATTTGCGTCTACACACACTATAGATCTATGGAGAGGATGAAGAAAGATGAGAGAGAGAGCTCGTAAGGAGAGAGAGAAAATGATTTCGTGGTAACATTCGTGGGTAAACTCCACGACGGACGAGCTATTTATATTAATGATTCAGAGTATGTACAGTTACACAAAGAAATGAGAATGAATAATGCAACCTAAAATTTGGGTCGGGGCTCCGCCCTGAACCCCGCCTTCGGGTGGGGGCTCCAACCCCCACACCACAGCCCTGGCAACCTCACCGCGGAGGTTAAACCAGGTGAACATTAATATATAATCAGTAAACCACACCTAACAAAATCAACAAAACTAATGAAATCCTTTTTCATGTTTGTGCCCACAACTTGATGAAAAATATGGTTTATTATTATAATATATAGTGGGGAAAGTGGACCTGTTTTGCTATCTTTCTATCTGTTTCCCAATAGTCATTTGTTTAAAGTGTTCCAATGTGAACACACATTTGAATATTTAAGTATACATTAACATTAATATGGGCATGCATGTTATTTTGTTGTAGGTACAACCTTGTTACTATTTATTGTTTTTGGTACCATATGCAATTTCTTGTGCTTCTATTATTTTTTCCTTACACTATTCTTTTTCTGTCGAGTCGAGGGTCTACCAGAAATGACGTCTCTATATAAGGTTTAGCTCGTTCTACTCTTCTCAAATTCTATTTTGTGAGGTTATACTAGATATATTGTTATTCTTATTATTTATTAAAATTTTGAGAAAGTATTGTATATTAAAATTTTGAGAAAATACATAAAGTACCCTCCTGATTTTGTCCGACTTTCTCAAAAAGACACCTAAACTATACTTTCGACCTATTACCCAACGAATCTTCCTTAAATCGTTGCTAATACACCATTTTTCATTGAATTCCAGTCACAAGAAAAAGAGTGAATGCACGCACCAATCAGATGTTGTCACGTGTTAAATACATTTAATTTTATATTTTATTTATGTTTTTTAATTAAAAAAAAAATATTTTATTTATCACCCCGCCCCACCTCTCTTCTCCCCTTACCCCCACTCCATCCAGCAACTCCCCCACCCCTGTCCAGCAGCTCCCGTCCACCCCCCACCCCACCCCATCCAGCACCCCTACCCCGTCAGCGTCTCCCCCCACCCGCCCACCACCATCATCATCACAATCACTATCACCATCAAAACACACACTCACCACCACCATGAGATTGAAACTCCATTAAATAGAGAGTTTATGATTCTTAATAAAAATAGATAAATAATTATTTTTTTAAAAAAAGTAACTTTAATGGAGCTTTAATAAAATTTTATGATTCAAGTAGAATGATGTTGAATCATTTTTTCTGTAAATGGACGGGTTTAAGCATCATCAATCGACTAATTTCAAATAAATTGGAGCTGCAGCAGTTGATCGGTTGCCATTTCCTTCTTCTTCAACTCACCTGCAAAATGCAGAAAAGGCCGGAGGGGGGGGGGGGGGGGGGGGGGGGGGGCGGAGAGGGTGTTGGGATAATTTTAAAAAGTAAATAAATATTGCTTTTAAAAAAAAAGATAAATTATATATCAAATTATTTACACGTGACAGATTTTAATTGGTTATTTCAGTCAATTTTGAACCCTTCACGCGCTTGTTGTGCGTGTGTACATGCAGAGGATCAAAATAGTGTATTTTCAACGATTTAAGTAAGATTCCTGAGATAATAGGTCGAATGTATAGTTTAGCCTTAGATGTCTTTTTGAAAAAGTCAGATAAGATCAAAGGTACTTTATGTATTTTCTCTAAAATTTTTGTTATTTTAGATGACACAATCATTCAAATCTATTCACACCTATTAAATAATTGTTAAATAAAAAAAATATAATATATAAACGTACTTGATAATTAAGTTTAAATAGTTGTAGAATTTATCATTCTCATAAAAACAAAGAATCAATCAGCTACACAATTTCAATAAATTTCAAATGTGAAGAGTAAAATATGTAAAAGAAAGATTATTTATTCTTGATATGTCAAAAAATGAAAGTAATAATAGAAATTTAATTATAAAATAAATTACAAGTAAAAGCGAATGAAGGGGTTAATATATTACTACCCCATTTAATATATACACAGCATTTACTAAGCAGTCATTTGACCATAAAAATATTTTCTTTTTTTCAAAAAATTATTTTACCTTAGTGAAAAAAATGAAAATAAGATACGTTTGGCCATGAAAAGTGAAAATAAATTTTATTTATTTTCACTTTTTTCACTCATACTTCTCTAATAAAATTTTAAAAATAACTTTAATTTATAGTCATAGTCAAACATAACTTCAACTCCAACTTTAATTATGATTTCTATGGCCAAATGGGGCTAACTGGAGTGCATATTGATTTAACCTCTCCCTTTCTTTTTACTTTTTTGGGTCAAATTCACACATCCTCTCCCTTTCCTTTTTTTTTTTTTTTTTGTTCAAATTCACAACTTTTGCATTTCTTGTAAGTGCATGTTATACCACTCCAACCATGATCTCGTGAAGGTAATTTTTGTCTATAAAATGATGCATCCTTTATACATTTTTACACACCCACAATCAAATTTGCTTATAAGTTCATCAATGGCGACACCCTCCATTATTTGAATCTTGTGAGAAAGACAACAATGATGGTGATTTTGAAGACATTGATTCTGAATGTATCTATCCTGCAGATGAAGATTCTGAAGAGTAACAAAAGGAAAATGCTCCTGATAATGAAGAAGATCAACGGATGATGATGAGGATACTATCAAGGAGGTGATAAAAATGAGGAGAGGATCATGTAGTTTGCTTGCTAGTCATCCTCATTTTCATCACCTCCTTGATAGCCATCCTCATCTTCATCCTCTGCATCTTCCTCGTGATCAGCAGGAACATCTTCCTCTTGTTCCTCTTCAGAATCTTCATCTGCTGGATAGTTTCCTCCAGAAATAATGTCTTTCAAAATCACAATTATTGTTATCTTTTTCCCAAAATTGAGTCATTTTTTGCGAAGGCTCCACCTTAACCACGTACTACCTCATTGTCAGCTTGGTAAATAAAGAAAATACTTCATTCGTTTTTAAAAGAATGATTTATTTTTTTTAGTTCATTTAAATGAATAATTTCATTTCCTTTTTTATAATAATTTAATTTCAATATTTCATATGGCATGTTTAACATCATAAAATTAAAAGACATTTTAATATATTTGATATAACTTTAATGTATTTAAAAGAATATGATGTATTCGTATGAATTAAATCAAAACTTAACATCAATATATAATAATAAAGGAGAATATAGAATAAGTAATGTGACATCTATAAATGACTTTGATATAAAAAAAAAAAAAAAATTAGCATTAAGGGGTGCTGCTATGTAATGGGGTTTGGTTTGCACCCACTTCTTTTTTTTTTTTTTTTAATAGAGAAAAATTATTTGACACCTTTTTATGACCTAAAAAATATTCTTGATTTCAAATATTTTTTATTTTTTTTTATTTCAACATGTCTTTTAGTTATACTTCTTTTTGTATCTCTACCTAATTAATTAGAAAGAAAAATAAATAAAAAACAGCAACAAGTAACAAAATAATGAAATGAACATCATAAGCATGTTAAATTCAAGAAGAAATTGTTTCATTTTTGTAAAAAAAAATTATATAAATTATTGGGTGACGCGCAATAGCAAGTCAAATTTATATAATAATGTAAAATATTTTGTACATTGAATATTGTTGTTTGCGAAGTTGCATGACTAAAAGTGTTACATGATTAATAATAATAATAATAATAATAATAATAATAATAATAATAATGTGAAATGTGTCGTTGGCCAATAAATACAATTTTTTTTCTTGAATTTTTCTCTATTTGTTTTCATTTACGTGCTAACATTAAAAAAAATACAATGTTAAGAAATTTAAATTCATTTCCTTAAATTTATTTAATGTGAAATTTAGTGGTCAATATATTCATTACTTCCACAACTTTTTACTATCATGAGCTATAAAATAATTAATAATTATATTCATGACA
Organism: Capsicum baccatum var. pendulum; assembly: GCA_030864225.1. Lineage (NCBI taxonomy): Eukaryota > Viridiplantae > Streptophyta > Magnoliopsida > Solanales > Solanaceae > Capsicum > Capsicum baccatum. The sequence continues at coordinate 273,089,723 of CM061550.1, forward strand.
TATATTTTGTATTTTATATTACAGTCTTTTAAATAAACATTGTAAGATTTTGTAAAAATAATCACGCTAGTATTTTAAGTTGTCATGTTACATATTTAATGCTTATTATATTTATTTTTGTTATTTATCTCAAAAAATAAGATGAAAGCTATTGAATGGGGGTGTCGGCTTGTGGGAGATGTCTACAAGAGTTCGGAAGATAATGTATTCATTTTGTGTATTTTTTCTTTTATATTTAATGATTAAAATCATAACTAAAAATAATCTTCTTTATGTTTATGCGTTCTTTCTACCATTTAGTTTATTTGTATTTTATGCAGATTTCTTTGTTGTAAGTTCATAACTTCTTCTGATTCAAAACAGTTTATGACTTCGTTCGAAATCTACTAATCACTATATTTTTTATAATTCACGCGCATTGATTCACTAATTTTAATAAGTTTCAAAAATATTGAGATATAAAATAATTAGCTCCAAAAGAATTGGAATATATATAATTTTCACTTAAAATAAAACCCAATCCTTTAAAATTAAATTTAGTAATATTTTGGGTGTAAACTGAGTATCAAAAATACGGTCTACCTTAGCGGTTCACAATAGGCTAATATAAGTTGTTAAATTTACCAGTTGACGAGGGTTCGAGTCGCTCTAGATTTTTAATAATTTATATTTAATTTTCAAAAACGCCCAAATCAGAGAAATTAGGGTTTAGCATCTTGATATTTTCCGATCGACGGCGCCGGCGAAATTAACCGGTCGGCACTCTTTCTCTCTCCTCTTTTTTTTTTTTTTTTTTATTTTATATATATATTTTTTAAATTTTCATATGTTTGATAAATGTATTTGTGCTGCAATTTGTTGAAAATAATATGAATTTTAATCTTGATTGCTGAAAAAAAAAAGTGACTTTTAAGATTAAGCATTCAGGACCCGGAACTATGGCCAAAGTTACTGCAACACGCTCTAACTTCACAGGGAGCTCAATTTTAGCGTATTTTGTAACATTTTGTGCTGACGTGACACTTTTATTACATAAATTATGTCACACGTCAAAGGTGTCACATCACCTAAAAAATTGATAAAAATACGTCAATAGGACTCCCGTAAAGTTAGAGTGTGTCGTAGCAAATCTGATCATAGTTCGGGGTACTAGATGCGTTATTCAAGATTTCATATGTAGTTGTTTATTTTTTTCTGACGTGTCACCTTTATTACATAAAATATGACACACGTCACCTAAAAAGATTGACAAAAATACGCCAATAGGACTCCCATAAAGTTGGAGTGTATCGTAGCAAATTTGATCATAGTTCGGGGTACTAGATGCATTATTCAAAATTTCCTATGTTGTTGTTTATTATTATCTGTTGCTTTATTTGTTTTGAGCGAGGGTTTATCGAAAAATCACGAGGTCTTAAATTCAATTTTTTACAAAAATAGGTTCTTTCTTTTTTATATGTTGTAGTTTTTATAGACAGAGTTATGTGGTAAGCATTGCTGGTGGGAGGTGACACGTATCCGGTGAAATTAGTCGGGGATAGTTATAAAAAAAATAGGATAAGATTTGCTGAAAAGAACGTGATTTTTAAGCTTCTTTGATTGGTGTTAATTACTATATGTTGTTTTGTTTGTTTTGAGTCGAGACTTTATTGAAAATAATATTCCTTTCATTGCAAAGATAGGGTGAATAAAATGGATTAAAAATCACGAGGTTTTAGATTTAAATTTTAAAAATTAGGTGATTTCTTTTTTATATGTTATAATTTCGATGGACAAAGTTACTTAGTAAGTATTACTGATGGGGCATGTATCTCGTGGAATTAGTCGACAACGTTATAAAAAAAAATGCTATAAGAATTTTTTTTTGTTCGTTCGTTGTTTATTACTATATGTTGCTTTATTTGTTTTGAGTCAAGGATATATCGAAAACAATATTCCATCAAGAAAACGGATTAAAAATCACGAGGTCCCATATTTAAATTTTAAAAAATTAGGTGCTTTCTTTTCATTATGTTATAGTTTCGATGGACAGAGTTACCTAGTAAGTGTTGCTGGTGGGAGGTGACATGTATTTCGTGGAATTGATCGAAGACAATTATAAAAAAAATGCTATAAGATTTTGTGTATACACTACTCTAGACAGTGACGGACCCAGTATTTAGGGGTCGTGAGTACCCAGGAGGTTTGAAGTTTGAACACATATATTGATGCCCAAAACTTTAACGTTCCACCTGAAAATCAACCAAATACCAATTTTTATACCCTTTTTTATATAACTATACTTAGTTTGTGTCGGATTTAACGGGTGCCGGAGCATCATAAAAGTGTCGGAGCACCATAAAATTGGCCGTAGGTTCGCCTCTGACTCTAGACCTCACTTGTTGAATTATACTGAGTATATTGTTCGTGTTGTACTGCTGTGGTGCATCGCCAAAAGCAGTGCATGTGTGGTCCTACTTTCTAAAATTGATTAAAGAAAAAGTAGAAAGTGCCAAATGACTTTGATTTTCTTAATTGATTCAATGATACAATTTAAAAAAAAAAATAGATTCATAGTCATAGATATTTGGTGGTATGAAACAGTGAAATAAATTTTCAAAAGATTTACTGAACACTGTATTGAAATGAGTTGTTCTCATATGATTTCATAATGTATCGTATTATATCGTAGTGAATTATTTTGATGAATACGACATTTGGATCGATTGTTAATGTCACGTGCCAATAATATGTAGAATAAGCTTACAATACAACAACAAGAGCATAATCAGTATAATCCCGACAAGTGGAGTTGAGGGAGAATGGCATGTCTGATGGAACCTTTGGTTCAAGTAAATCATTATAAAGCAAGTTCGAAAAAAAAAAAGCTTACAATATTACAAAGAACAAAGAGTAAAACATCTAGTACCCTTGAACTATGACTAAATTTGCTACGACACACTCCAACTTCACGGGAGCCCTATTACCCCCTAAAATAAATTTTAGCGTATTTTTGTCAACCATTTGTGTTGACGTGATACCTTTTGTCAACCTTTTTAGCTGACATAACACTTTTGACGTGAGCTCATTTTATGTAATAAAGGTGTCACATCAGCACAAAAGGGTAACAAAAATACGCTAAAGTTGAGTTCAGGGGGTAATAGAACTCTTGTGAAGTTGGAGTGTGCCGTGACAACTTTGTCGTGACACTCTAACTCATAGAAAACAGTTATTAAAATAGGTAGGAAGGGTTGTGGTTCCTTCTATTCCTAGAAAACAGTTGAAACAACCTGGTATAAAACTACCGAGCAGAGTTAAAAATACGATAAGTAGATACTAAGGTTACAATAAGTAGATACATAATAAGATTCTTAAATATTGAGTGAGAGCAAGATGAGAGAAAAACGTACACCAATTCGATTATTACATAAAATTGTACTTTTTATTGTAACTTAAGGACTATGTAACAAGCAAAACATTGTACTAAAGTGGCTTCTTCAAATAAATCAGAATATATATGAAAAAGAAAAAAAAGAAGTAGCTTATATGTATATATATGAAGAATATAACTTGGTACAAGGAAAGGAAAATCCCTTGTGCTTCTACTAGCTATGTTTACATGTGTTCTCATTTTAACTGCTTCTACTTGGATGGTTATGGATAACGTAGTGGATGAACTGATGAAGTACCAATCAGCTCGTTGATGTTCTGTCAATGATCTTGTTCGTTAAGTTGATGAACTGTTGATGAATCAGCCATGTTTAGTATATTTCACTAGTTACACAAAGATTTGTTAGACACTTCACTCACTTTCTGTATCTAATTCAAGTGAACCAGACTCTGCACCGAGAAGATTATTAGTTTATTGTTACGAATAAAGCATGCATATCAACCTTTGTGCCCATTATACAAATATACAATGTCTTTTGTTTGATCATCGTACATGGAATTATTTGCTAAAAATGCATACTGCAGACGATAAATTTTCACAAGATGGGATATTCTGTTAGTTGATTCAGGTTACTTGAAGCAATGGTATATTGCGATTATTGTGGGGAAAGCATAAGTCGACCCAACTATGAGGATGGCAGAAGGTGAGAGCTTCATCTCCCAATGTTGTTCTTTCTTCTACATTATATATGTTGGTTTATCGTCTAAGATACTTCATTTGTAAATATATGTCTCATTCTAAGATGCTTCATTTTGTGACCTTATAGATGTTGTTCCATATGTGGAAGAATTCTTGAGGAAGTTGATATTTCCAGTGACCTGACTTTTGTTAAGGATGGTACTGGACGGGTTAGTTTGTTATTGCATATGAGATTAATATATTTTGGAGAGTTTTTTTTTCCTCAAAATTCAGTCCTATCTGGTTAGAATGGATTGAGATCCTGTCCAGTTCGGACGGTATGTTTAATCAGGCTTAATGTCATTTTAATTTTTTGTTGAAGTAGTTTTTAAGGTGCAAAGCAAGAAGTGGTTAGGAAGTTAATAGAATTTCATAAAAAGGTCTAGCGTAGCGGTCAATGAAGTGGAGGAAATCCATAGTAGACGAGGGTTTGAATCCCAAGGGAGACCAGGAAACGCTCAGTGATTTGTCCCTATCATCCTAAGCGTTGGTGGGTGGAGTTTCCGGTATATGTGCTGCCGGTGGGAGGTAGTGGGTGCACGTTAAATTAGACGACATCACACAAGCTTGTCGGACATCACCTTTGCAAAAACAAAATTTTATCATCAAATACCTAAGAGATCTCATGAGCTGAAAGTCCGTCTAAGATTTTAAAAATTCGACGATACAAGAAAACTATTTTCCTCATTGCCTTTCTTATACATCAGACAATTTTAAATGCTTACTCAAGTTGTTTAAAAATGTTGATTTCAGTTGTTGAAAATTTGTGTCTCGTCATGTGATTGGTGGAACTCAAAGAAAATACACATGGTGGAAATAAGTTTTGTACTTGATGTTGAGTTCTTTAATAATATTACTGTGACGTGACAAAGGAGTAGTAAAAGGCCAATCACCTCCAACCATGAGGCTGCGTTTGAGTTACCAAGAGAGCAAATTGGAAAAAAAAAACACTACGTGGCTCCTAGGTAGGATGTTTCGTGGCCGGAATTACATATCAAAAAGAAAAGAAAAATTACGTCTAAGACACCTCGTTGTTTTTGAGTGGGTGAGAAATTGGAAGAGGGGATAGAAACTATTCAGACCATGCCATGAGAAGAACAGGACGCGGTTAGGTATAAGATGTAGTTATTGAACAAGTTATATATGTGGTGTCTTGTATGTTGTAAGTATGGTATTCACTTTATGTTCTATCACGACTAACTTAAATCATTTGCAGAGTCAATTGGCAGGAAAGTTTATTCCGAGTATCCAAAGTGGCTATTCAGCTTCACGGGAAAGAACACTAGCTAATGGTATCTATGTAACTTTGTTTGTTGTTTTTGATTAAGATGTACCTTTGACTGTTGTTTTCTCACAATGACTTCATGATCACTGATCGTACGATTCAAATCTCATCAGTATCGTAATATAAGACTTTATGCTCCTTGTATCTGTTTGTATAAATCCGTCATTCTTTTTCTTTTATAGAAAAGTTTCTATCATTCTTTTTTCATCTGAATGATGACTAGATGTGTGTTTCTATTAGGGAAAACAGAAAAATTGTTGATCGAGTTTCCCGATTTTCAATAGAAGTTGTTATGTCTTTCTAGAGTACAGTTGATTGCTGCCACTTTATCCTGATACGTGTTGGATTCGAAATCGAGAGGGCGTCATGCGGAAGCTTTTAGTTTGCAAACCATAAGACGATAAATCAGACGACACATGAAAAATTAAACTAAAAATATATTATTGGATATGGTTTGGCCAAACGGCCTACATATTAAAAATAAAATTGAAAATCCTAAAACTTATTGGGAGAAATCTCCCCCTAAACAAAGACTCTTTAAAGACTATACTGTGGATGTTATTGTGTTATGGTATGAGAAGGGGGTCTTCTATTTATAGATGTCCAAAACCTTTCCTCCAAGAAAGAGGTTAACCAAATATAGAAAAGAATTATATTTTTTTCTTTCAGGAAAAGTAAAAGTAATTATGGTAACTTTTATTTTCCTTCTAAGAAAAAATAAAACTCAAATATAGTAAGAAAATCAGGGCAAAAACCCTAACAATCCGTTTGTCAACACTGCAGTTAGAGTTTGCATAAATCATAAAACTATTATACCAATATACTTACAAGGCTTGTTAACGGGATAGATTAGTCTTGTTAATATGACAAGAGTAACGTTGTACTTAAAGGTGCACACAAACTATGGGCCTATACCGCACCAATTTAAAAAGGGCATCCCGGTGCACTAAAGCTACCGCTATGCGCGGTGTCCGGGGAAGGGCCCCACCACAAGGGTGTATTGTACGCAGTCTTACCTTGCATTTGTGCTGGAGGCTGTTTCCAAGGCTTGAACCCGTAACCTCCTGGTCACATGACAACAACTTTACCGGTTACTCCAAGGCTCCCCTTCATGCATCACTTGGCGTTTGAATATATTAAATCTCTCTTTGATAGCAATATAATTTTTAAGTATGAGGTTCTTTCTGATACATTTATTTACTCCCTTTCATGCAGCAAAAAGGGGTATAGAAGATATGATGACAGCATTAGGAATTGGTGGCGGTGAATCAATAGCTAATCCAGCTTTGTCCTTGTATAAGGTATTATTCGTTATGGCTTTTGCGTTACCACTACTAGCATGATATCATTCTATGGCTGAATATATTACTTTCAGATAGCAGTTGAGAGGGATTTCACAAGGGGGCGTAGGAAAGTGCAAGTTGAGGCTGCTTATCTTTACATTGAATGTAAGTAAGAGATTGTGTTCTTATGATATACTTTTTCAGCATATTTCTGTTCCTAAAAGAAGTAAAAAGGAAGTGAGATGAGGTGTAATGACGCCAAAGATGTTGACAAGTTGACGTAAATTATCTCAGCCATGCATCAGTGGTTTGAGAGTAAAACAAAACATATACCTTGGTGTTCTGTAAACAACAACAACAATATATCCCTTACATTCCCACCAAGTGAGGTCTGGGGAGGGTTAGTGTATGCAGTCCATAGTGGTAGGTGAGATAGAGAGGTTGTTTCCGATAGATCCCCGACTCAAGATAAGGAATAGTAAAAAGACAAGATACAATAGAAATTACCACAGGCAATAGTACCATAGACAAGATTCACCTAGTAATACAACAAACGATACAACATTCTGAAATGATACTAGTACTATAGTTACTAACACTAATAACAAAGTCCTCTGACCTACTAGCACTGACGCACTCGCTCCTACTATCCTTCTACCCTAATCCGCCTCCTCCGCACTTCCTATCTAGGGTCATGTCTTCGGTAAGCTGAAGTTGTTCTATGTCATGTCTAATCACCTTCCTCCAATATTTCTTCAGTCTACCTCTACCTCGCCTGAATCCATCCTTAGCCAACCTCTCACACCTCCGCATTGGGGCATCCGCGCCCCTCATCATCACATGTCCAACGCATTTCAACCTCGCTCCTCTCATCTCGGCTTCCACCGAAGCCACTACCACCATATCCCGAATAACCTCATTTCTAATCCTATCTTTCCTAGTACACCCACACATCCACCATAGCATTCGCATCTCCACCATCTTCATCTTTTGGATGTGAGACTTCTTGACAGGCCAACGCTCCGCCCCATACAACAAAGCCGGTCTAACCACCATTTTGTAAAACAAAAACAAAATCTCCTGGCCCTTAGGGCTTTGATCTAGTTCTCTGCACATTTGTGCATTTATTTTATCCCAAGTTGCTCCATAAGATGCGACTTGTAATCTTCAATCCTTGACCTATAATCCACAATTCTACAGAAAACATTATAAATTTTGCTAGCTTTTCGGTGCAACTTTGTTATTGTACAGAATGTTGACGCAATCTTAGATACAATAGAGGATCTGCACGATCTGTAGTTATGTTTTATCGCACAGGCTTAGTGCAAGTATTTATAAAATCTTTGATTACTTATCAAAAAAAAAAAAATGTGGATGAAACTACCAACTATGCTATATAGCACAGACAGATAACAAAGCAACATAGTTTTTTCATATACATATATCGAAAGAGTAATTAGGACAATTATATTTTTGATTCAATCTTTTAATGTAATTTTTCTTGATCCAAGCTACTTTACTAGTAACAAGTTGGGTATCATTTTGTTTATTTTTCTTGCAGGGTACAGAAAAAGCCATTCCTACTCATCGACTTTTCTGAGTACTTGAGTATAAATGTGTACGTGAGCCTATTTCTACAAAAATCTTAGTAAAAGTCATTCTATTTCGTTCTCCTTTTGATATAACACTGATGAAATAATGTCGAGCAAGAACTTAATGATTGCCCTTTAGGTCAGGAGTTTGTGTCTTCCCGTTCAGTATTATGATATTCTATTTACCCCTTAAATCCTTCGTGTAGTTATATCGTGAACCAGATTTTACGTGTGAATCTTTCATGGTTTGAGTTAATTAGACTAATCTTTTGCGCCACGTTTAACTAGAAACGAAAGCACTAAGCAGCCTTATGTGGAGTAGCATTTGATGTTGGATTTGAGAAAGATGAAGGAGTTATAGTATCTTTTTTTGTGTGGGAAGGAAATTAGGACTGAACAAGAGCTGACCTTTGAGAAAGTTACTGGAAAATATGCTTTACTATCCTTCACAAGACGTACTCTCGACTAATCTTCAGTGCGACTGAAGAGCATATCTCTTTTAGTATATTAGGGCGTTTGTATTTGAGAACTTTTTTTTTCTTTGCTGCCATACCTCCTCTCTCTACATCTCCGAGTTCCTTTTTCCTATCAGAAAATCTAGGTGGCCCTTTGTACATTATTGACACATATTATTAATCTTTTCTGAAGGTTTCTTTAGTACGTTGACTCCTTAAAATCTATAACAATATCCTAATCTAGGATGTCTTGTTGTATTTTTGTCATACATGAAGGATTATGCCTAAAGTTGGGCAGTTTGGGAAAACATTTACCTAATCACTCTCTTTATTATGGCAATCGAAACCTGTTCAACCATTTTCTCTCATGAAATGCAGGTATATTTTAGGTGTTGTATTCTTACAGCTTTGCAAACTTCTAAGCATTGTAAATCACGCATTTATTCAAAAACCTGTGGACCCTAGCCTTTTCATTCATCGATTCGCTGATCGTAAGTATTTTTCTAGATTTGATTTGCTGGTTAATTTTAATCTTTGCTTCTTTGTTGTGACCACCTTGCCTCAGGTACCAACATCGTAATGAAAGTCTATATATTTTTACTTTCCATTTCCTTTCGTGATTACATTTTGGATTTCCATTTTGAGAAGTCTAAAGATCTCGATTCATAAGGATTTTCGTCTGCAAGCATGGTTTTTCTGCCTGTTCTGGAAAGTTATCCACCATATAAATGAAAGGGATCTTTTCAAAAGACCTATGATCTCTCACATCAATGCGTATAAATCTACGAGTAGATCATATGGAAGTAAAAATCTATATAGGTGATACTAACTAATTGGGACTAAAGCATCATAGTTTATGTCTCTTAACTCCTTTTAGTTTGCTAGAGGCTTGTATGTCAGTGTAGGAATATATAGGTGATTCTCAGAACCTCTGATTTGCCTAAAAAACAAAATTATTTAGTATTAAAATGAATGTTTCCCAAATAGAATTGAATGAGTGCAGATGATTCATATAGCCGATGTAACTCATTTGGTATTGAGCAGCATGTGATTGATGAATGATATAAATCAGAGTTTGTTAGACATTACAAGGTAAAGTTGCGCACAAGCTTTCAGATGGTATATAACACATTGCAATTGTGAAAGGGGGAGTTCAGAATAAAAAGATGTGATATTACCATCCGAGGGCAGGATAGTACTATCTAGTCACGGAAGCACACAAACAAATATATTTAATTGCATGCTTTAAACTGTTAAACACCTTGGCAATCAAAGGTGTTATACACCATGATTTCATGTGTCATTATATTTGGATGATGGAAGAATGAACGCCTTTGAAAGCGGAGAATTTGTCAAAAAAAATACGGAAATAGATAGTGGCTCCTAATGCTACTTGAGGAGAATGAACTAAATATATTTTTCAAGTAGTATGTAGGTGATAATGCTCTAGGGGAAACAAATATCTTCTATCAAAAAAGATAGGCAATGAATAAATGATGATATCATGAGTTGTGAACACTTGTATCAGATGAGCAGTTTGAGAATGGAGTCATGGAGCTATAAAACTTATACGCCAACAAGTCTAGTGGGAGATTTATGGTAATTTAAGACTCACCCTGAGAGGTATGGTAAGCAGGCAGCAAACGCCCAAATGAATTAACTTGTCAAAAAGTGGTCTATTAAAGGTAACTCGTATTTCATATCCAAAATTCAACACGACCAAAGGTGCCGAGGGAAATAGTTACATTCACGAAAAAGGAGCATGAGAGGTCCTTTGTACATCTACTATCTTACACTTTGCTTAAATCACCTATATATGTACCCCATTAATTCCTGCTTACACCAAAAATGAAAAAGGCTGAGGCAGTTCATCTTTGATTTTCTGAATGGAATTGCTTTTTCTTCAAAATAAAGATGAGCCAGACCTCATTCCATCCCTCTCATGTTCTACTGATCTGGTATCCTATTTTCATATGTAAAACACATGTTACCTCAATTTTTCTGCACAGTAACCCGCAGCTTTTTATTTTATTGGTATGTGCAAAAGAACTCCCTCTTCCTTTTGGTTTCCTTCCTGTTAATCCAGAAACTTATTTGTTGTACCTGTTGGGTGTCTTGGCTATTACACCTTACTATGTCGCCTTTTAGTTCTATTTTTTTCTTTCCTAGTCTGTATTTATTTTTATATTTTTCACTCAATTTTGTGTTGCTATTAGCTTGTTGGAGTCCATCAGTAAAGACTTTCAATTTATAATGTAGGTTTATTTGGCGGAGGGAAGCCAAATATTTCTCGAACTGCACTTCACATTGTGGCCAGCATGAAGCGTGATTGGATGCAGGTTATACATGATTTTTCTTTGCGTATACCTTATATGTAAGTTACTGGAATAATTCTACAGAACTTGATTGATAAATTTTTGCACAAATCCATAAATTGTCTATAAACAGGGAGAAAGCCAAGTGGGGTATGTGGAGCTGCATTGTACATTGCTGCTCTTTCACATGGACTGAATTGTTCTAAATCAGAAATTGTAAGTGGTCTTTCTAGATTTCCTTTATATTGATGGTCAGAATTCAGATTTCTTTATAGACAGGCTTCGTGATTTAAGTTTTGTTCCGCGTACAACTTATGTGCATCCGAAAGTAAGATAATGTGCGTGAAAGTTACGTTTCCTAGTCTTTTGTGTATCTGGGTTGACCTAATCTCTCTTTTATAGGCTTTGAATCTGCTTGATGCCTTCTTATGAAACAACTAACTTCATATAAAAAAGAGTTTTAGTCTGCTTTGTGAAACTCTTCCACGTTTTAGCTAGTTTTCACGGACTACTTCTTTCTTGGTCAGAGAGTGTGGAATTTTTCTTGTCGTTGAACTTTGACAACTGTGTTCTCGTTCTACTTTCTTGACATATTTTATATTCAAGCCTATGTAGCACAAACACTTGCGCGACTCTCACATTTAATTTTTTATCGTCAAATAGCACAAGTAACATAATATTTCCTTTTCCCATTTTCTTTATTCTTTTGGTCAACAGATCAAAGTGGTACATATATGTGAAGCAACATTGACCAAGCGTTTGATAGAATTTGAAAACACAGAATCTGGGAGCTTAACGGTATGTACCCAAAGTTGGTAGGATGAGCACTGCTGATATTTTAATATTCTTTGTTTGAATAGCTTCACTTGCATGTATCACATGTATTTAAGCATGTCTGCAGGTCTTTATATTTTTCTGCGAAGGGGTACAGCTATTATATAAGAGTCTTAAAAAGCAATGTAGTATTGTGAGGTGCTTACTCCTGTTCATGGACATGGTGTATAACGTAATTTGGTACTCATGCTGGAACCAATATCGTAAAACTTATGGAGTTCATACACATCAAAGTAAAGGGGGATGTGTACTGATGTCATTGAGAGAGAGGCTGACAACTTTGCCTCTACTAATGAGTATCTATGTTTCTTAATCCTCTTCATAGAGAAATTCATCTGTTAACAAAAGACCCAAAAAAAAGGAGCAAATAAAATCTATCATCTAGGCTACAGCTGTCACGGTGTCACTAGATTCTAGTATGTCATGAAGCCTCTCAATACCTGCACTCTGGAAAATTTTTAATTTCACCGGCCTTTGGCTCCTCCCTTCTTTTTTTCTCGTCCTGTTCAACAAGTGGAATCTTTAAAAGAACTTGTCCATGGGCTGGGGGCCTCAGGTTTCAAGGAAATTTATGCTCATGTACAGGAGAAGTCATCACCTAGTGATGTGCTATTTTTTATTAGCTTGATGTGCTTGGTGGATTATATTGTTGATAGTCAGAAAACTTTGCCTGGGAATCTAAAGTTTCAACTGTTGACACATTAACGTTGGAGTTTGATGCAAGTTGCCTCTGGTGATGGCTTGTTAGCCAAAAATTTCATTTCCGAGTTTCTTACTATTACTTCTAACTTGCAACTAGATTGAGGAGTTCAATGCAAGAGCCGAGGAGCTTGAGAAAGAAGAGATGCTGACCCCACAATTTTGTTTGGGGTCAAAAGGATCTGGAATCACAGAAGTGCTATGTGAACACAAAAAAAATGTTACGGTGCCCTTTGCTCATGGTCTTTGTGAACGTTGTTACAGTGATGTAATTACCTGGTACCCTGACCTCTTTTAAGTTTTTATTAGTATTGTTTAATCATATGTAATGTTCATGAATGTGTTTGCAGTTTGTAAAACTTTCTGGTGGGCTTGATGGAGGATCTGAACCTCCAGCCTTCCAACATGCTGAGAGGGAAAGATTAGCTGCAAAGAGAGCTGCCGAGGATTCAAAATTTTCCATGTCGAATGAGGTGGAGAACAATGGCACTGAGGTACTCACTGGAGCTGCTACTTATCCAAAGCATTATTACCTTGTAGGTGTAAAGTAGAATTTTATGCTTTAAAGAATGCTTTTGGACTTTGGTTGTTGGAAAGGACACAAGTCAGGTTAAAGTTTTGATACGGAAGGATACATTTGCAAGAAAAGAGCAGATAAGAAAATAGAGCAAGTGTAGGGAGAAGACGATTTCTGCTTAGACACTAGATCTTCTTTGGATTAAATTCCTAGATTTCTGCTTTCCGTAGGCAATCCCATGATACCGCTAGTGCCAAAATCTTGAATCTAATTGGTGTTTATTGGAAATATGCAGTAAATTATTTTGCTTTCTGAATAATGCCATGCCTTATGTATTCTCTTTTTATTTTATTTTGGTTGATGATTAGCCTGAAGAGGGAGGGAACACTGAAAGTGCGATGGGGAGTAAAAATGTGCAGATATCAGGATCTGAGCAAATAGGTAAATTTTATTTTCTTCTGGAGTTAGAATGTTGGTAGAGAGTTCTGGATCAAAACCATACAGTAAATTATTTTTCTCTCAATTTCAGGGGCACCCGTAGAGCATAATGTGACTCGTGATACAGTACATGCCATGGATTATATGGGTCCTGATGATAATGACGAATCAGGGAACTTTCCTGATATCGATGATGTTGAGGTTTGCTACTTCGATGTTGGTTTTCATTTAGTAGGGGGTAACTCCACTGGTCGTGATCCTTGCAAGTTTTATTTAACGATCTATGGCAGCCTAGTGCAAAAGCTGTGACTTTTGACGGATTTCATCTTGCCACACTGTATCATGCATACCTCATCGCATGATACTTAGCAAATGATAATATGATACTAGCGGCTCTACGCTTCATCCTTTGCTTGGAAAGAAGTATCATCCATAATAAGTGAACTTTATATTTGTGAAGAGTCCCACGTCGGCCACATAAGCGATGGGTGGTCCAATATGGCTTGGAAAAATCTCACATCTTGAGCAAGCGTTTGGTATTGAGTTAGGCCCGAGATCCATTTTTTACTATATTATAACAATTTGTTAGCAAATATATGGAAAACTATTCTACTTCAATAGAATGTTTACCTGTGCCAAGTGGATTTAGTTGCTTAATACTTGGACATGTATTTCCTGGTTCACTAACCTGTCATGGTTGTTACTCTGTTCTGGCATTTCTGTCAGATTGACGTTTATCTTCTCGGCGAGGAGGCAAAGCTCAGTAAGAAGATCATTTGGGAAAAAATGAACCCGGAATATGAGGTGATTTAGTTAATTTCTTTGCAAATCACCATGTAAACTTGTAGATCGTAAGGTCATATAGTGGTCTTAGGATTTATAAATATATTAAGAGTAAAGCATCTAGTACCACCTTGAACTATGACCAAATTTGTTACGACACACTCCACCTTCACGGCGTCCTATTACTCCTGAACTAAATTTTAGCGTATTTTTGTCGACCTTTTCAGCTGACGTGGCACCTTTGATGTAGGCCCCATTTTTATGTAACAAAGGTACCACATCAGCACAAAAGGGTTATAAAAATACGCTAAAATTGAGTTCAGGGGAGGTAATAGGACCCCTGTGAAGTTGGAGTGTGTCGTAGCAACTTTAACCATAATTCGAGGGGGTACTAGATGCTTATCTCAACATTTTAACAAGTACTTGAATGAATATACTATTGGTCCATGAGTTACTATTAGCAGTTATAATAGAGAGATCTTGTTATGTTAGATCAATTTGTTTTTCTTAATTATGGAGTTTGATGCGTCTTTGGTCTCTCCTACTAAGTTGACTGTGGTTAAGCAACGGGTGTGTTGATACACTTTGCTCCCTCTGTTCCATCTTCACGACGACTTTTCTCATCACAAAAACAGTAGTCCACACTCACCTCTTCACCTGCCGTTCCCCTCCTCCTTCTGAGTGAGCTTGCTGATAAATATTTATAGGAAAAAGCAGCTAAGGAAGCAGCTGCAAAAAAGGCTGACAAGTTCATTTTAGCTAACTGTTCAAAGGATGAGCTACATGCACGGAGGCTTGCTGCAGCTGCTAACAATAAAATTGCAGAAGAAAGAAAGGTTGTACTCTGAACTTATCTTGAATTTGTTACCTGGTGAAAATTGATGTTCAATACGTCATATAGAGGAACCAAGAAACGTTAGAGGGTAATTTTGTTGATGTCAATGGCTGTTAAGAAGTTGATGTTTGTTAAATATTTAAATACAACAAATATTTGAAAAGTGACTTCCAGTTTTCTCTTATATTTCTAAGGACTCAAGGCTCGGATACGATGATCAAAAGTGAGACAAAAACATAGAGTCTCATTCAGTGGTTCCTAGTTTCAATCACGAGGAAATAAGGGATCCTTTTAGTTTTTATTGTCTTTTGGCCTGAGTCGGGGTCTATCGGGAACAGCCTCTCTACTTCTTCGGAAGTAGTGGTATGGACTGCGTACATTTTACCCTCCCCAGACCCCACTATGTAGGAATACACTGTGTATGTTGTTGTTGTTGTAGTGTTTTATAAGCTAGTTTCTTCATATAAAATATTGAAGGTACAAAGAGGATAGAAAAGGGTGACTAACATGAAGAATGCCAAGTATTATGATAAACTTCTTGTATAACAACATTACGAGGGGCTCTGTCTGTTTTGATCTTTTCCAAGTGATGCGTCATTTCTGTGATATAAAAGGACGGGCAAGAATGGTCTACGTTTGTGTTCCTTGTTCGTCTTGATAAATCAAATTATTTATTGCACTTAGATGGTGCCAAAACTTTAAAATTCCATCTGCAGGACTGGCCTTTCAAGATGTCTACCAACTGTCTTCAACATCTTCTTTACACCTACAGTATAAAAAACGAATCAAAGAACTCCTAGTCGTCAACTTTTCAACTACTTCAAATAATCTCGTCCCTCTCTTTACAAACAATCTTAATTACGCACAATGGCGTGATCTTCCAGATGCCTTTCCCTGTCCCAATAGTGATCCTCTTTCAACTTGTTCAGCCTTTTTTGTTAAATCTTATCAACTACCAATTTTATGTTGAAAAACAAGTAAATACCACGCCACAAGCTGGTAAAAGTAGGTGTGATTTGTGTCTTTCACTGATCCACCCTTCTTGAACATACATCAACTGAATACTACGTGTTCTCTCTTCCTTTAGTTACTTACCGCCAGAATAGCACATGCACGTGAAATTTCTTATACACAATAGTTGCTCTAGATATCTCCTGTTATTAGCTTACGTTTTGCTTTATGACATACAGGAAAAACGACAGAAAAGGGCTGCTGAACTGAAAAATTCTGGTCCTGCTAAAACCCCTTTTGAAGCAACGAAGCAAATGTTAACTAGAAAGGTATGTATGATAGAGGAAAAGAAACTTACAATCTTTAGCACTCTATTCACCTATGTTGCTCAGATTCTTCAAAAATGTCCGCGGGTGCGTGTCGGATTCGCCAAAAGTAGTGTATTTTTGGAGAATCCGACACGGGTGCGGCATCAAAAGTGAAGAGGTCGTGCAACTTAGATGTTCACAGGGATCTGTATTATGGAAGTTTCTTATCTTTTCCGCGAGTGTTCATAGTCTTGATGAACGTTCCAGCATGTCCCTATTTTTCTTGTTGCGTCGAGGTTTTCCTCAATTTCAACGTATCATAGAAGAATTTTAGTTTCTTCCTGTTGGTCTTAATCATTTATTTTCCTCTTTGTATTATGTTTGCATTGCGTGGTATATCTTCCGCTTTTGCATGAAACAATATTTATCAGATTTGAAGGGGAGCCTTGGAGTAACTGGTAAAGTTGCTGTCATGTGACCAGAAGGTCACGGGTTCCAAGCCTTGGAAACAGCCTCTGGCAGAAATGCAAGGTAAGACTGTGTACAATACACCCTCGTGGTGGGTCCCTTCCCCGGACCCTGCGCATAGCGGGAGTTTTAGTGCACCAGGCTACCCTTTTAATATTTATCAGATCTATCGGTTGTGTTGTGTATATCTTACATTGCTTTATATCATGTGATGCAGAGGCTATGCGCTAAGATTGACTACGATCAGCTAGAAAAGCTTTTCGATAATTCTGTATGTGCTTCTCCTACTCCAAAACCTCTTCAGAATTCCATTATACATGCTTTTAGTTTCAATTTTTACTCGACGTCAATTCCTTTAGCAGAGTATCGTTTTCTTTATTGGAAAGAACGTTAGCATAATGTTTGATGTTGGTGGTGGATGGAGATACCTGGTGTTTGCGACGCTATTATGCGTAGTATTTGGATATAATGAAAACTAAACAATGTGGCATCAAAATATTGTAGATTTGTCAGACTTTTTCTTTGTCACTGCTGCTCGTCTTATGATCTCTAAAGTTCCGCTAGATGCACTTGGCAACTCTCTCATACACACTCATCCATCCGACAGATAAATTGTTCTATAAGCGGATATTGAATCTATAGTTTCTTGAAAAACCAGTTAGGGGTGGCTAATCTTGGGATCCAAAGGCGGAGCTAGGATTTTTAGTTCATGGTTTCTTAAAACGGATACAGGGTTTAAGCCAAAGTTATTGGATTCTACCGAAACCATCATTGTGCCTCCGCTCTAGATTGGACCTGATCTTAGTTCAGGTCAAAACAATTCCAACACTTGGTAGGGATCTCAACTAGATGAGAATTCTGGGAGTACACTGAAATTTTGAACATCGTCTACAGGACGAATTGCACGAATCTAAAGCATTTGAACTCATCTCGATAAATATGTTTTAACTCTTGATCATGTTATTTATACAGGAAACTCTAGAGAACCCAAAGAACCGTTGCAATGTGGACGATTCAATAAATCATAACGCGGTAAAGAGTAGCAATATATATCCGGAAGAAGACGAGACGTATGAAGACTCATTTGTGCAGTATGATGAGGGCATGCATTACAATGAAAATGTTGGAGGATATGACTATGATCAATACTATGATGATGAATATTACTTATGATTCATTTCCCCTTATAGAAAGAGGACACGAGAAAATTCCCAACAGCGACAAACACCGGGTGATTTTTTCTCATCTGTTCTCGCTTTGGCAGACAGAGTTACCTGGTACCTGTTGCTGGTGGGAGGTAACCGGTATCCCGTGGATTTAGTCAAGGTGCGAGCAAGCTGTTCTCGCTTTGACAGACAGAGTTACCTGGTATCTGTTGCTGGTGGGAGGTGACCGGTATCCCGTGGATTTAGTCGAGGTGCGAGCAAGCTAGTCTGGCTACCACAGATATCCAAAAAAAAAAAAAAGGGACATGAGAAGCCAGGTAACATATTTTTCTTCTGTATTTTGGGGCTCTCCCGGTGTCCAATACCTGCTTTGGAACCTGACTTATCCAGATTCGTATCGAAAAGTCCTACTAATACAATTGTTATGACATGTTTATGACTATATATTTCAAAAAAAAGTATAGTCACACAAATGTAATTACTGGCATTGATTACAAATTTCAAAAACTTCTCTTTTATTCCTAAGAACTCCAAATTCAGTTAAATTGAAATGAATTAGTATTTAGCATCATTATTAGAAAGGTTAATTATGAATATTGTTAGAATAATTAAGTTGTATATATTTGGGTTGTGTCATATCCCACATTGGAAAGCTTATATGGTGCAACATGCATAGTGTGGATAGAAATAGAGCTATAATTTTAAAGGCTTAGGTGAACCACAAAAAATTTCAACTAAATTTATGTAGTGTATCATATTGTATAATTATATATTTAATATAATAGTATATAATCTTCTATATATATATATATATATATATATATACACACACATCATATATAACTATATATTATAGGTGTTTATACATTCATATATATTGTTTGTACAATATTTGTAGATTGCAACAATTCATCCTCGTCAATGAGTTGATTCTTTTTCAATCCTGATCAACTCAAATCTCCTCTAAACAATTCTAAATTTTATATATGAGCTCTCGATATTTTGAATCTTTTGATATACTATTTACTCGAGACAATTTATCCCATGTTAATGGACGTTTTGACACTCTTTTCTTAATTTCTAATAAAAATTAAAAAGGTCGGTGTGACGCACTAAATCTCACTCTATGTGTGTAAGAATTGAAAGGAAATAAAAGAAAGATGGCGAGAAACGATAACTTTGTATACTATCCTCTACGTATACAAGTAAGAAATCGAAGCACAAAAAAAAATGAAACCAACCTAAACACTTAAAAGACTCCTAAATAAGGTACAAAATAGTAAAAAGATACGCTCCTAAATAAAATAGGATACTAGCCTAAATAAGGATACATAAAAAGAGTTACCTACGGTGCACAGAAGGAAACAGATAATATGTACAAGGCTTTTCTGAATATGGAACGAAATTAATGTGTTGAGGTTGGATCAAGCATAATCGAATAATGTTGAGGCTGGCACAAGCCATGCACTGCAGCAAGTGAATATAAAAATCAAATAAAACAGATGAATCAATCCGGTCCAGTGAACAAACGCAATATTTATCTCAACAATGCGCGAAATACGAAGAAGGAATGAATGACAAGGATTTAATTGTATATAACCTCACCTCACATTTCTACTCCATATTGCACGAGATCCGTAGAAGGAACGAACCACAAGGGTTTAATCATATACAACCTTACCTCACATTTCTACAACATATTACGCATACTCTATCATGCTTCTCTTAATTAGCCGTGAAATAAACAAAAGAAGAACCTAGAAACATCCAAAAATTTATATAAAAAATAAAGAAAAAGATTGAACTTTTCTTCTAGATTTTCCCTTTCTTTATTAACAAAAAGAAGCCAATTGTTGTGAGCCAACCTCTATCCTTTCTTTCACCAGCAACCCGATGTACCAAAGCTTCTCTTTGCACAAGATTCGAGGAAGGACCGGTCATAAAGGTGAATCTGATGTACTAAAGCTCCTCTATGCACAAGATTCGAGAAAGAACCGACCATAAAGATGTGTTGTACAGCATTACCTTTCTTTCATCAACAAATTAAAAAATTCATCCATAGCTCTAATAGAAGACCCTTTATAATCATCATCATCTCTAGTTGCATCTTTAATCATTTCTTTAACTTCACAAGCTTTACCCCTTAATCTTTTCCCCTTCTCACTTTCGCTATCCATAACCAACTCAATCTTTTCAATTATGTCCAGATAGCTTACATCAAATGTTGTCCCTCTAGCCATTTCCACACAAACACCAATTTCTTCTACCAAGAACTTAGCATTAAAGAATTGATCAGCTGCCATTGGCCATCCAATTAATGGAACCCCATTAATTAGTGATTCAAGAACTGAGTTCCAACCACAATTGCTCAAGAATCCACCTATTGATTCATGAGCCAAGATTTCAACTTGTGGTGCCCAATTCAACACTATTAGTCCTCTCTGTTCACTTTCTTGATTTCTCTCAATGAACCCTTCCGGTAACCATTCTTCCGATTTGAAATCAGCATTAACATCGAATCCTAAAGGTGGTCTAATTACCCAAATGAAGTTTACTTCAACAACATCCAATGCTTTTGCTAGTTGCATCATTTGAGATGCTGATATTGTGTTTTGTGAACCAAAACATATATAAAGAACTGAACTTTTCTCCTTACTATCTAACCATTCTTTGCATTTATCAAACTGAATGCCTGGTTCTTTCCTAGGACTAGTACTACTTCTTACATTGTCATTTTCTTGAAAAAGTATTGGTCCTATTGCCCATATTGGTATACACAACTTCCTTCTAAAATACATTAATCCATTTTTCTCAAACTCCTCAATTGTATTAAACAAAATCCCATCTGAGTTTTTCCAAAGTGGAAGGTTTTTCATCTGAAAAACTGAATAAGGATCATTACCATCAGCAATGACAAGACTAGGTGACAATTGTGTGACATGAAATTTTCCAGCTTCTTGAAAATCAGGTAGTATAAACTCAAGTTTATCAGTATGTCTATGAGGTAAATTAAGCCACATAGAGTAATAACAAGCTAATCCAAAACCACCAACAGCACCACAATAAATGGTATGTAATATACCAAGTTCATGAGTTACCTTAGCTGACCATCCAAAAAATAAATCTGATATAACACAAATAGGTGGTGATTTCTTGAAAAATCCAATCTTTAACTCAACAAGTTGAGTGAGTATTTTCTTGAAGTTGGGTTCAAGTGAAGGGGAAACTTCAAGAAGTTTCAATGCAAGATTGTATGGTAAAGAATCATTGGTTTCAGCATCTTGTGGAAGCCCATGTTGAGTACTATCAAAGGGTATTTCAAGAAAGTGAATTGAAGGATGGTTGGTTTTTTTGAGTTTCTTGATGTTTAATGGTGTGTTTATGAAGGTGATTTGATAACCTTTTTGTGTGATTTTTGAAGCTAAGGCTAAGAAAGGGATTATGTGACCTTGTGCCATGAAAGGGAAGAGGACTATGTGACCTTTTTCTCCTCCTTCCATGGTGGAAAGTTGAAGAAGAGATAGGAAAAAGGAGAAAGAATTCTAGAGGAAAGCTTGTCTTAGTTGGATTATTAATTGAGTTGGCTTTTGACTTTCATGAATGATTGTAATGTGAATGCTCTCTCCCTAATTTGTTCCGACTCTTCAAAAATATCTATCAATGTATGTTGAATCTTTTTTAAAATAACTCTTCCTTCATTTCATAATAAATAAATTATTAAATTTTGACATACATATTAAAAAAAAATATTAAAGACATAAATTTAACACAACTTTTTATTTTTACCTCCCAAAAAAAAGAAAAAATTGACCTTGTAATACCTTTTCAAAAGTTAATTGATTGTCAAATCATAAGGGCAAATTTGAAAAAAAATTCATGATTCATTTATTTTGAAACACCAATAAATATTCCAACAATTCACTTATTTCAAAACGGAGGGAGTATATTTTTTAAAGAATCGATAACAAATGCAATAATATTTTTGGAGAGTCCTTTTCGTTTTACTTGACTCTATTGATCTGACACATCTTTGAGAAATTAATAATTATAATTTTCTTTTTTTTTACGATGTTTGATACCTATATTAAACCTCGATTAATCTGAATCATGTACTGCAGAATTCACTTCCTCTTTTTCATTTTACTTGACTTTATTGATCTAACACATCTTTTGAGAAATTAATAATTATAATTTTTTTATTCTTCACTCGGTGTCTGATACTCATATTGAAGCCCGGACTAATTCAAATTGCGTACTTCAAGGTCCATTCTGGGGATGGCACTCCCAACAAAATTTTCTCCATATCCGGAACTCGAAGCTAAAACCTCGAATTAAGGGTGGAGTAATGTACCACTACACTACAACTCATGTTGGTAATAACTATAGATATAATTTACTACATTACCTTTCTAAATGATTCTTTAAATTCTAATTTTACTACTATTTACTCCATTTCATTATACTTGGCCTTTATTAACTTGACAGTTTTCTTAAAAAGAATATTTATTAGGAGCTTATTTTACCAAACTAATCTTATTAATTATGCTATGAGAATATAAATGCAAGTATTATACACTTTATATAACCATTTAATGATAAGGATAGTATTGAAAGAATATGATAAATTTTTTTTGATTTTATAAATTAGACAAGTAAATTGAAATAATTATTTTTAGTAAAGAGGCTACGTAAAACAAAATGAAGAGAGTACTACTTAATGTAATTATTAAATACTAAAAATAGAAAAGAAAAGATATACATAAAATTCTTTTGATTTTATAAATTCTATAAGATTGAAACAATTATTTCTAATAAGGAGGCTAAGTAAATAAAATGGAAGAATTTACTATTAGCACATGATATTTATATTAGATCATATAATTTTATTATATAGTTAAAGGGGTTTATTGAAAAGAATTTCTCTATTTTTGATGGTAGAGGTAAGATTTGTGTATACTTTATCCTCTTCAAATTTTAGTTTACACTGGTTATGTTGTTGATACATATAATTTTCTTAGAATTAAATGATTTGATGATATTAAAATGCATATTAATTAAGAAAAAAATACATAAAGTAGCATACTTAAGTATTAAATTATAAAAAATAACAATACTTTCAAATTATATTTTGTAGCATATGTATTTACATTTTTGTAGCAACAGTTTGCAAAAATATAAAATACATATCAGAGCAGTAAAAATCATATGTATTTATATTTTTGTAGCAACAATTTGCAAAAATACAAAATACATATTGCTATATTATGTAATTATGAAACTGTTGATATGAAACTCATAATTAGGGGGATAAGTATGCTATTTCTGAATTTTATCCATTAATTAACAGTAATTAAGTGCAAATATACAAATATATGATATGTATAATAAATTCTTACCATCAGTATTGACCATCAAACTTTACTCTCCGTACCTAAATTAAGTGTCATTTTTGCTCTAATAAATTAACTGAAAACATTAGACAAAATATTCATTGGGTCAAAATTCTTATCCAAAATAATTCAATTATCATTAATTACTCAAAATGTCCATTCAACTCATTTTGTTTCAACGACTTCTTCCTTCTTACTCTTTCTATTTTTTTTTTTATAATCGTGGTGTTCGAGTCAGCACCTCAACTAACTCCAGCCTACCATCTTCACTAACAACGAATATCAGATAACTCTGTCCACTAAGATTAAAACAAATGAAAAGAATCACTTGATGCTTTTTGGTCTCTACCGGTAGGGGCAGGCCTACGTAATTTGTGTGGGGTGCTTGAGCACCCACTGACATCGATAAAAAATTTATATATTTATATAGAAAATACAGTAAAATCATTTATATTGTACTGTTAAGCATCCATAAACAAAAGTGATTATTGAGTGCTTTGGCTTTGATGTGGAATTTAAGCAGCTTGATGCCTGAAGTGGTGTGGGTTTCATTCCTAATAACAACATTTCTTTTTTCGTTAGAGGAAGTGAGCACCCACAACCTTCAAATTCTGGATCCGTCCTTGATTATTGGTTTCAAGACTGAGTTTATAATGATTAGCTTAAAATAATTTAAAATTATTACTGAATATTAGGTTACAGATATATAAGAAAGATGTGTTTAACTGAAAATCTACAAAAATCATGTGTCGAAATGTTTTTTGTGCTACTAATACGTAAGACTTATGTACGTGAATATGTCTATATTACATTAATTCATAAGAGCTATGTATCGATACTTATGTATCAAATAGTGGTGTATCGCGAGTTTTAGCTATGTATCGCGATAATAATTGAAAAATTAAAATTTTAAGTAAATATGAAAACAGTCAAAATTTTATGTAATTAGGTACTAAATTGTTGGAATTTCTAACAATTGCCCTTAAAATAACTCAATGATATTTTTAGCATGGTGTGATGTTTGTAGTGGCTTCGTCCACACGATTTTCTCCAAAAGTCTTTAAAATTAAGAGTACTATGTATCTTATATGTAGCTTTGTTCTTCTTTCAACGGTCTATATGAGACTTCAAGTTACAAGCAAATGTAGTAAATCGTCTCGGCGAAGTTACTTAGTTGGGTCACATACTATCTGTAGGAAAATTATTTAGTTATTTCCAAATAATTTATATTTGAAGTGTATTGATGTATTTTAGAAGTTATCAAGAGATGAACTTGAGAAGACTTACTCTATAAGTCATCAAGAGATATACTTGAGAAGGTTTACTCTAGAAGTCATCAAGAGATATACTTGAGAAGCTAAGTTACCTATAAATATTCTAAACTTACTGCAATCCTAATGAATTCCTTAAGAAGAATTCAAAATTTTCTTCTTTAGTATTTCTCTTTTTTTATATATAATCCTGCTTAATGGTTCAGCTATTATTTTAACTTGCTGGTATTTGTATCAATGATTTTGTTGATTCATGTACCCTCTGGTTAATTAGGAAAGACTTATTTAACTCAGAATATTCTCTAATTAATCAGTGAAGTGTTTGTTTAATCCTGGAGAAACACTTCACACTGCTGAAATAGTTTCTTAGGACAGTACCTAGCATGACTCAAGTATAATTAATATATTAATTTGTTAAAAAAAATAATTAGATTACTGTTATAGTTGCCATATTGATTACAGTATTATCACTAGGGTAGCAATAATATTATACACTGTTATTTTATTGTATTCTTAATATTATTAATATAATATTTTGTCAATCGTTAAATAATATTATTGTTATTATTATTTTTCCGTTGTGGTTATTATTATTATTTTTCATTGTTTCCCAACAATCTAAGAAACTATGGCATATAATTTTGATCCTAAGACCGTTGATAATACTGATGTTGGTGTTGCTCTGGTTGCTTCCACTCCAGTCAGTTTGTCAGAAGATTATGGTACTGCAGAACACATGTATGAAAATAAACTTGGTCACATACCAATAATAAAATGTTTATAAAAAATGTATTTCAATGTAAGAGAAAATGTGAAAAAAATGACAATCCCGCTAAGTCAAAAATAAATTTGACTGAGACGGATGATATAATAATTACGGTCATTTCAGAAGTGAATATTGAGACCAATTTGAGAAATTGGGTGGTAGACTCTGGTGCTACTAGGCACATTTGTATAAATAAAAATGATTTTATATCATACACCCAAATTGAGAAAGAAGAAGAAATTTTTTATCTTGGGACCTTGAGAACTATTCAAGTTCTTGGAAAAGGTAAAGTTCTTCTCAAACTCACATCTGGTAAAACTTTGGCATTGAGTAATGTGCTGCATGTTCCTAATATCAGAATTAATTTGATTTCTGTGGCATTATTAGAAAAAGCTGGAATAAAGGTTATATTTGAAAATAATGATGTCATATTAACTAAATATGATATTCTTATTGGAAATGGATGTTGTAATCATGGACTTTATGTACTTAATATTATCAATGATAATGCATCAGTTTCTGCTTATATGATTGAGTCTATTTCTTTATGGCATGCTAGATTAAGACATGCTAATATTAAATATATAAAGTATATGCAATTACTTGGTCTAATATCTGGTTTAGATTCAAGTAATTTTGATAAGTGTGAAATATGTGCTGAAGTTAAAATTACTAAAAAGTCGTGTTTTTCAGTTGATAGAGAAATTGAATTGTTATCTTTGATTCACACTGATTAGGGTGATTTAAAACAAACTATGACTAGAGGTGGTAAAAGATATTATTGTGACCTTTATTGATGATTTCTCTAGATTTACTAAGCTATATTTGCTTAGAAATAAAGATGATGCATTTGATGCTTTTGTGTCTTATAAATCAGAAGTTGAAAATCAACTTAGTAGAAAAATCAAGAGAATTAGATCTGATAGAGGTGTAGAATATGTATCTTTAAATGCTTTTTGTGAAAAAAAAATGTATTATTCATGAAATAACTTCGCCTTATTCTCCTGAGTCTAATGGTGTAGCTGAAAGAAAAAATAGGACACTGAAAGAAAAGATGAATTCTATGCTAATTAGCTCTTGTGCACCTGATAATTTGTGGGGTGGAGCTATTTTATCTGCATGTCATTTACAAAATAGAATTTCTCATAAAAGAACTGGCAAAACCCCTTATGAATTGTGGAAAGGTAATAAGCCTAATTTGAAATATTTAAAAGTGTGGGATTGCCTTGCGAAAGTTCTTCTTCCTGAACCTAAAAAGAGGAAAATAGGTTCTAAAACTGTTGATTGCATGCTTATTGGATATGCTGAACATAGTGTTGCATACAGATTTTTTGTCTTGAAATGTAATGTACTTGATAGTAATACTATAATCGAGACAAAGAATGCTGAATTCTTTGAACATATTTTTCCACTATGTGATAAAATTTCTCATGCACCTGTTGAAAAAAAAAATGGATCTACCTCTAATATTGAGAAACTGAGAAGGAGTACAAGGCCTAGAAAAGAATATTTTCCTTATGGAAATTATTTTCAAACTTTTCTTGTTGATAATGAACCATCAAATTATTTTGAAGTTATATCTTCTTCTGATGCTAAATTTTGGAAAGAGGCAATAAAAATTGAACTTGATTCAATTATGAAAAACAATACATGGGTTTTAACTGACTTACCTCCTGGTGCAAAATCGATTAGTTGTAAATGGATTTTCAAAAGGAAACTTAATTCGGATGGATCTTTAGATAAATATAAAGTTCGGTTAGTAGCTAAAGGATTTTCTCAAAAGCAAAATATTGATTACTTTGATACATTTGCACCAGTAACAAGAATTGCTTCTATTCGAGTATTAATTGCTTTGGCAACAATTCATAAGTTTTTTATCCATCAAATGGATATGAAAACAACCTTCTTAAATGGAGATTTAGAAGAAAAAATTTATATGGTTCAACCTGAAGGATGTGTAATTTCTGGACAAGAAAATAAAGTTTGTAAATTAATTAAATCTCTTTATGGCCTTAAACAAGCTCCGAAACAGTGGCATGATAAATTTGATCAAGTCTTAATAAAACACGGCTTTTCTTCTGTTGAGGTGGATAAATGTGTTTATACAAAGGTGATAGACATTGATTATGTGATAATCTGCTTATATGTTGATGACAAGCTTATATTTGGTACATGTTTAAATATTGTGGAACGTGCCAAATTATTTTTGTTTACTAACTTTGATATGAAAGATCTGGGTGAAGTGAATATGATATTGGGAATTAAAGTTATAAGGAGTAAAGATGGTATAATGTTGATACAAGAACATTATGTTGAAAGACTTCTTAAACAGTTTGAATGTTGGGAGATAACTCTTGTAGTCACTCCTTATGATGCTAATTCTAAATTAAAAAAGAATAATGATGACCCAGTTGCTCAGTCTAAGTATGTACAGATCATTGGGAGTTTGATGCATTTAATAAATTTTACTAGGCCTGATATAGTCTATGCTCTGTGTAGACTGCTTAGATATACTCATAATCCCAATAATGAGCATTGGTCTACATTAATGCGATTGATGAAATATTTGAAAGGAACCGTGGATTATGGTATTTTGTATAGTGGATTTTCTTCAACTTTAGAAGGTTATTGTGATGCAAATTGAATCTCTGATTCAGACAAGACAAAATCCACTAGTGGTTATGTATTCACATTTGGTGGAGGTACAATATTATGGAGATCAGCTAAGCAGATGATCATTGCTAGATCAACTATGGAATCAGAGTTTGTGGCTCTGGAATTAGCTGGTACTAAGGCTGAATGGCTAAGAAATTTCTTAGCGAATATCCCTTTTAAAAAGGATGATCTGATACCTCTTATGTATATACACTGTGATTGTCAAGCCGCAATTGTTATTGCGAAGAATAAATCTTATAGTTGTAAGAGTAGACATATGAAATTGAGGCATGATATTGTTAAGCAGCTGCTAAGAGGTGTGTATATAAAGTAGTGTACACTTGATGAATTCACCTATATGTGAAGTGGAATGAGGTTGTTCCTATGAGACTTTTTGGCCTTAGTCTCTAGAGCTCACATGAATACTAGGCACGCGCATGGCCTATTGGCGCAAACCTCGTTGAACAATAAAATTACGGTTAAAATGTGATTGATAAAGTCTCTGACTTACAACAAGAGTTATTCGGTTCATGGAAATATTATATTTCACCGATAATTCTGTAAATTAAATTTTATTGGTTTAAGTTTGGTTCATAGTCCAGAAGACACCAAACCTACTGCATTTTGTCCATGCAAATCCAGCAAGTTAAATTTTTTTTTTTCTATAAATTATTTTGAAATAATGTGGGGATTGTAGGAAAATTATTTAGTTATTTCAAAATAATTTACATTTGAAGTGTATTGATGTATTTTAGAAGCTATCAAAAGATGGATTTGAGAAGGCTTACTCTAGAAGTTATCAAGAGATATACTTGAGAAGGCTTACTTTAGAAGCCATCAAGAAATATACTTGAGAAGGCTTACTCTGAAAGCCATCAAGAGGTGTACTTGAGAAGCTAAGTCTTACCTATGAATATTCTAAACTTACTGCAATCCTGTTAAGAAGAATTCAAAATTTTCCTCTTTTGTATTTCTCTTTTTTATATATAATCCTACTTAATGATTCAGCTATTATTTTAACTTGCTGGTATTTGTATCAATGATTTTGTTGATTCATGTACCCTCTGATTAATTAGGAAAGACTTATTTAACTCAGAATATCCTCTAATTAATTAAGGAAGTGTTTGTTTAATCTTGGGGAAACATTTCACACTGCTGAAATAGTTTCTTAGGACAGTGTCTATCACGACTCAAGTATAATTAACATATTAATTTGCTAAAAAGTAGTTAGATTACTGTTATAGTTGTCATATTGATTACAGTATTATCACTAAGGTAGCAATAATATTATATACTGTTATTTTATTGTATTGTTAATATTATTAATATAATATTTTATCAACAGTTAAATAATATTATTGTTATTATTATTTTTCCATTGTGGTTATTATTATTATTTTCCGTTTTTCCCCAACACTATCACTCCCTCATCTTCATACTCATCTCGCTGAGTATTTATTGTTAGGACAAAAAACAACTCAAATATATTTTTAACATGGTGTGATATTTTTTGCTTTTGATTTAATTCGCGATTAAAAAGTCTCACCCATTAAGGTATCTTAATAATTTCCTCATTTTTGTTGTCTATATAAGTAGACTTGTACACTTATTTTCTAGGGCAAACTTTTAACTACAATTATTAAAAATGTTTATATAGACTTCGTAATGTTTTTTTTTAAAAATAATAATAAAAATTGAGATGATATATAACATAATGTCTATTCATATTGAATAGAAATTTTTGTGAGGGCGTTCTTGTTGATAGTACAACAATAACTACAACCCCACTATATTCTATTCTACTTAATTTCATACATCTCTGTTTCAATTTACTTAGACTTCTTTTCACTTAACACACCTACTAAAAAAAATTAATTAGAAGTGTGTTTTATAAAATTAACTTATATTAATGTTGTTTTGAAATTCTAAATTTAACTATTATTATTTTATTTAGTTATTAAATACTAACAGTAATATATGAGAAAGAAGTAATAAAACACTCTTTATTTACGAAAATGGATAACTAATTTAAAACAAATATATTTAGAAAGAAAACCAAGTAAAATCAAATGGAGGGAGTATGTACGAGTTTACTTGTATGATCAGTCCCTTTCTTTTTTTTCTTTTTGATTTTCCATTCAGTGTCGGATATTTCTCGTTCTTTTTTATTTTCCATTCAGTGTTGGATATCTGTATTGTAGTCTGACTAATTTAAATTCACTTCGATTAGGGCTCATTAAAGGATAGCGCTCCCTACTAAGAATTTTTCTTATCTATGGCTCGAACTCGAGACCATTGGTTAAGAGAGGAGCAGCTTCATCCAGTGCATCACATTCTTTGGTGGTATATGATCAGTCTCTAACATAAATAAAAGAGGTTGTAGTGCAATGGTGGGACTGTTATACCCTTAATCAGCGGTCTCGGATTTGAGTTCTGGGTATGGAGAAAATTTTGTTGGAAGCGCTACCTCCTTAATAGGCTCTGCAACGCACGATCCGAATTAGTCAGACTTCAATGCGAACACCGGATGAAAAAAAAAGTGATTTTCTTGAAGAGGTTTTACCACATGAAAATGCCCTATAATCTTAAGGGGATCTTTCAAAAATAACAGTATTTTGTTATAAAGCCCACATTCTATAACCACATTTTACATAATTATCATTTATAGTCACTGTATTCAATTTATGCCCGTTTTATTCAATTTTACAGATAGTATGTATTCATATAAAATATGAATACGGTCCCTATTTAGTCGCGCCAAAAATAAAATTCAATATTTTTAAAATGAAAAAAAATCTCAATCATGCTTATCTCGTTGAACTGAATATTTTTTTGCCTAACACTACCATTATCTTTTTTTATATTCTTTTTGTGTTTTTTTCGTTTTTCTTCTTCTTTTTTCTACTTTTTCCTATTTTTATTTTTTTCGTTTCCTTCTTTTTATTTTTTTCTCTCTTTAATCTCTAACTTCTATTCTCTTTCTTCTTTTCTTTTCTTCTTTGATTTTTTTTTATTTTTTTTTAATATTTATTTTCTTTATTATTTTTTGTTCTATTTTATATTTTTTATATTTTTGAAAATACGACTAGTCAAGCACAAGTCATGAATGATAACATAAATACCACAATTGTTTATCGTATTTATAGTCACACCGTCATTTATATTTTTGTATTTATTGATACAACTATATTTATATTTGTATTTTAAAGTTCACACTTGTATTTATATTTTATAGTTCACATTTGTATTTGTATTTAATAGTTCGCACTTGTATTTGTATTTGTTAGTTTGCGCCATCATTTATATTTTATATAATTCATACTTGTATTTTAAAGAACTATTTTGTATTTGTATTTTATAATTGATTGCATATTATATTGGATTATATTTATATTATGATTTTATTGTGTTTGTAAATTTAGATTATATGTGGATTATACTTGTATTTGTATTCTATTTTCTTTATTACTTTTTTATTTTTAAGAAATTATTTTGTATTTGTATTTATAAGTTGATTACATAATATATTTAGTCGTGACTATGTATAATTTATCATTTGTATTTGTATACAAACAAGTAAGTGCATTAATTGTATTTTTTTGATTCTAAAATACATAAATATGTAATGTATCATTTGATTCAAATGTACCGTTTTATATTTGTATATCAAAATTATTATTCATATTTGTAAATAAACAATTATCACTTGATACAAATACAATTGTAAATAAACAAATATCACTTGATACAAATACAATGACAAACAAATGAAACAAATGATTTTACAAATACAAATACAATATGTATTTGTATATATTGTATTTATATAAAAATTTGAGTTGTATTTATTTGTCTCAATAAATACAAAGAAGTATCCGTGGAAAGAAAATCAATGTTCCTTTTCAATAATTAAAAAATACAAATGATAGTTCACACTTGTATTTATATGTTATAAATCGCATTTGTATTTGTATTTTATAGTTCACACTTGTATTTATATGTTATAGTTCGTATTTGTATTTGTATTTTATAGTTCGCACTTGTATTTGTATGTTATAGTACGAATTTGTATTTTATAGTTCGCACTTACATCTGTATTTGCTAGTTCGCACAAATGAAAAGAAGGAGAAAATTAAAAAGAAAAAAAAAGGAGAAAAAAAAAGAGGAAAAATGAGAGGAAAAAAAAGGAGGAAAAAATACAAAAAAAAAAAAGGAGAGTAATAAAAAATATGAAAAAAATACAAAAAAAGAAGAAAAAATAAAAAGGAAAAAAAGGAAAAAAAAAAGAAGAAAAAATACAAAAAAAGAAGAAAAAAAAGAGAAAAATGAAAAGGAACAAAAGAAAAAGAAAAAATGAATAAAAAATAAAAAGAAAAAAGTGAAAAAATGAAAAATTAAGAGAAAGCAACAAAAAAAAAAAAACTGAAAAAGAAAAAAAAAGAAAAGAATAATAAAAAATAGAAAAAAGAAAGAAAATATATGAGAAAAGTTATGAATTGTATTTAGAAACAATAATTAATAGGTAAAGGAGTTATGAATTATAATTAATTAAAAATTAAACTTTAAGTGAATAAAGGTCAAATAATGACTAATCCGGATAATATTTCCTAATCTTAACCATAATTAATCGTAACCAAAAAAATAAGTGATTTTGCTTGGTGGGCCACAACATGATTTTGATATTATAATAATAATTGTATTTACCAACAACAACATATCCGGTGAGTTCCCACCAAATAAAGTTTGGGAGGGTAAAATGTACGTAGTCCATATCACTATCTTCGAAGAAGTAGAGAGGTTGTTTTCGATAGACGCTCGACTCAAGATAAAAGACAAAACATGAAATATGCAACAGAAAAATATGAAATAAAATGAAATAATTGTATTTACTTGAGAGAAAAAAAATTGATTGGTAGGTGAGAAGTAAGCTCAGATATCATTGATTAGTGGAATTATTTCATCTCTTTCATCTATTATTTGTTAATCGTTCAAGCTAGTGACTCCTATTTTCTTGTCTCTCTATACTCTATAGGGCCTTTTTTAGAAATAAATTAATTAATTATGGAGTACTAATTTACTGCTACAAGTCCTTATAATAATCGAATAATATCCAGTATAAGAATAAAAAATTAGTGAGCACACGTTGAGCTAATATTGAATCTCACCAACCAATTGCGAAGAATAATAATAATAATAATAATAATAATAATAATAATAATAATAATAATAATAATAATAATAATAATAATAATAATAATAATCAAAGATATCACCAATTTTTGTTTGTGGACCCTACAGAATTTGGATGTGAAAATCCTGCCGTTCCATTTTAGTTGGACACATTATATTTTACAGAGAAAATGGCCAAATGTCTCTCCAAACCTTTATCCTAAATCTCAACTACATATTTATACTTTGCGGGAGTCCTATGACCCTTTGAACTATTTAAAAGTGAAATTATTACACCCCAAAAACTGACATGGCAAGAGAGTGAGAACGAAAATATATATTAAAAATTTATTTTTAATATTTTCTTTACATAAATATATATAATTTTAATTATTATTTTACTTTATTCCTTTTCTTTTTTCTTCTTCTTCAAGAACTCAACAATAGCATCCAATCCAAGACTAATTTATCATCTTCCTTATCTCCTCCGATATAAATCACAGTAAACAACCAAACTACACCAACTACCATTTCATCCAAACTAATAATCACCTCCCTAAAAACTCTTTCTCAGAACACTAAGATTATTCAAACTTACATATTCATTAACCGAATTATCATACCAAGACTCATCATTCTCACGAAATGAAACATAAACTTTCAACAATGTTCTATATACATTTTGTGAAATCTTGAAATTTTTTGACTTTACATCGGTTGAATTTTCAATCTCAGATCATAAACCATCATTCAAATCCACATTTCTTGAAATTAAAACAATCAAATCAGCACCATAATCAAAATTAACACCAAATTTTTTCACAATCATAAATTCAACATCAATTTTCATAGTTGATAAATTTAAAAAAAAAAAAAAAAAAAAAAACAAGATTGAAAAACGACATTTCTGCTCGGCATTGTATCAAACATTTGTTGAGCATAATCTAACAACATCCCATTTCTTACATACCCAGAAATCATACAATTCCTACATTCTTTTGGGGCATTTCATCGAACAATTTGTGTGCTTCCTCAACATCACCTTTCTTGAAAAAACTAGTAATTCTTGAGTTCCAATTGAACAACGAATTTGTAATTGAACTCATATAACATATACAAAAATGAGAATTTCGTTCCTGGAGCAAGTGTGTGAAGCCCACTTGAGTTGTTTATATATTATACTTAACAAAGGTTTATTTTTTTTCTAAACTTTCAGTTTAATAGTCAACTTTAAACTTCATATTTAACAACGGATCTCACAAGGGTTTGAGATTGAAGAAATTCAGATGAAGAGAAAGAAACCAAAAAAAAAAGAACAAAAGAATGGAGAAAAAATTATTGTGAAAGAACATGAATAAAAGTAAATGAAAAAAAGTAATGAAAGGGAAAAAGAAATGGAAAAAAGTGATAAAAACACGTGTAAAAATATTGTTGGCGCGTGCATCACACCACATCTCAAATGACTAGTTATCAGTTTTCGAGGGGATAATAATTTCACTTTAAAATAGTTCAGGAGGTAATAATTCCACTTTAAAATAGTTTACGGGAGTCATAGGACCCCCCGCAAAGTATAAATATGTAGTTGAAATTTGAGGTAAAGATTGAGGGAAGTATTTAACCATTTTTTCTATTTTACACGATAATTAAAGAACCATAAATTAAATAATAAATTTTACTATTTTATTCTTTATCCATATTAATGATATTCATTGGATATTGAAATTATAATTATCTAAATTTAATATATACTATTAATTATAGAGATAAAATTAAAAAAAAAAATTAACTCTATTTTAATATAATAAATGATCAACTAATATAAAATATTTATTTTTAATAAAATGACCAACTAAAACAAAATAAGAAAATATCATTAAAAAAAATTGTACCTAACTTTGGGTGACTCAGATTATTTGTCACTGACTAAGATATATTCACATGTCATGTGAGTGATACCTCCAACAATATGCCGTTACCCGGAAAAAAGAACATATCGGGAAAATGTATCATTTTCATCCTATACAGAAAAGTTTAAGTCACATCTAAATTATATAAATGATTTATTACACACTTTAACTATATAAAAATGATATTATTACCTTTTCGCGATCCCCATTTTAAGGCACGTGTAGTACACTTATTTTAGGCGTGTCCAGCCTATTAAATAACAAAAATAAACGGCTAAAAACATTAAGGAAAAAGGCATCGTTCCCACTCCAAACTATAGTCGAAAAGTCGAATCCACACCTAAACTATATAAGTGACTTATTACACACCTTAACTATAAAAAAGTAATACTTTTTACTGACGTGGTGCTGACGTGGCAGCGTGTGTAAAGCACTACACCACATACAAGTGGTGGTAGCCTGACAGGGTGTAAATAGTTTCATTTTTTTATAGTTTAGGTGTGTAATAGATCACTAGTATAGTTTAGGTGTGGCTCCGACTTTTCGAATATAGTTTGAGATGGAAATAATATTTTTTCCCTATTTTATAATGATCAGACAAACCTTCAAGTAGTAATGCAAGACAATCGGTGGATAGAGTTATCTGATATTTATTGCTTGCAGAAGATAGAAGGTATTTCATGGATTTAATTAAGGTGGAAAAGTTGGTTCAGATACCATGATTATCAAAAATAATAATAATAATAATAATAATAATAATAATAATAATAATAATAACAACAACAATAATAATATACCCAGTGTATTCCCACAAAGTGGGGTCTGACATAATAATAATAATAACAATAACATACTCAGTGTATTCCTACATAGTGAAATCTAGAGAGGGTAAAATGTACTTATCCATACCACTACCCCGAAAAAGTAGAGAGGTTGTTTTCGATAGACTCCAAGTTCAGGACAAAAAAAGACAATAAACAAAATCGTAATAAAACATAAATCAAGATGAAATAATAGAAAAGGAAAAGTCATCAAAATCATCTTAAACTATATACGAAAAGTCACTTATACATCTAAACTAATGTCGCGACCTATTACACACCTATTCTTCACAAAAATGAATTTAATTCCACCATAAATTTGACGTGAAAATGATATTAATTTTTTTAAAAAAAGACGCGTCTGAAAAAAAAAAAAAAAAAGCAAAAATTCTTTAACCCCCCCCCCAACCCAACACACACACTCTCTGTTCTTCACCCATCTTTAATTTTTTTTTTTTCTCCCTCAATCTTTCTTTCTTCTTCATCCCAACTACTCCTTTATGATAGATGAGAATGATTTTTCAATGATAGTTTTTGGAGAGAAAAATAGGAAAAATTGAGGATGAAATCACCATCGATCAAAACTTTTTTCGGTGAAACGTTTAAAATTAATCAAATCTTATTGCTCCCACGTTGAACATTAATTTTGCAATTTATTTTTGTATTTTTGTTCTTTCACTGTAAAAAATTATAAATTTTGCTTAAAATTAAATATTTTAACATTTTTCTTAAATCTATCTTTTCTCTAAAAAAATCTTAGCTTGTTTCAATTTTGCTCAATCAATAATAATATATTGAAATTGCTCAAAAATTATTTGGTGTCGGGTGGTAAATTAGTGGTGAGACATATTGATTTTTGGAGACAGTAATGGTGTGTGAATTTGATGATAGGTAGTGATGGCATTGTAACTTTTAGTGTTATATAACAAAGAAGATTGAATTGAATGAAATTATAGCTGAATTGAATGAAATTATAGCTTGATTATATTGATTTTATATCAATAACTTAAGAACGACCTGGAAGCTTTGGTTCATGTGAAAAAAAAGGGGAGAAGATAAAAGGCAATAGTGGTTGAAAAAAAAAGGCGAAAAAATACAAAAATTTCACGTTTTACTTGGATTTAATAGGCTGTCCCGTGATTAGGAATATGGGAATGGCTTTGAACATATGAGGGGGCTTTTAAATTCACTTGTAAGAAGAATAGGTGTGTAATAAGTGGTCACATTAGTTTAAGTGTGTAAGTGACTTTTCGTGTATAGTTCAGGGTGATTTGATGACTTTAACCTAACACAAATAAGACACCCACAAAATAGTCCTATAAATTATCTAACCAAAAGTACACACCTTAGCCAAACCCTCCTAACAAGACACTCAAACCTACGAGCATAGCCCTACGACTACTAGCATGGCTACACCAAAACAATCCCAGCTACTAGCCACGACTCACTCCCACGAGCTAGCCCTCTAACCTAATTTGCATCCTCCATAATAATAATAATAATAATAATAATAAAAATAAAAATAAAGCAAGATTGCCAAATTTTTAAAATTTAATCATCAAAGTCTCAAAGACAACGAGGCTACTAGAAACTGAAACAAGCACACTGATTCTACTTTCCAAAACTGAGTCAAGAATATACAAATCATAAGAAAGAAGTTTTTCTTCCAATATAAGTTGTTACTCGCAGTTGATACATTAGAAATGGTGAAAGTCCATACACATTGCAGATCTGCAGAAGAATGATGGTTGAATGGTTCAAAACTTGAACTAGTTCTGTGTATACACGAGACGAGAAGAATAGGGAGGGACCTAAAACCGATCAGCCATCTAATTTTTCGGAGCCACTCCACCAAAAGCTAACTGAAAAACTTGTCGTGAGAGAGCGGACGTAGTGCCACCATTTAGGGGGAATGTAGAGCATTTCACCTTCCTCTAAAATGCAGTCTTGAAACTCCAGGTCTAATATCTTTGGGAACTCTTTCTCGTCAATGTTGTCTAGATCAACCTTTCAAACAAGATTGGAAGGGCTATATATCAACCATCTAAAGAGAGCAACAACAAAACTGGAAGGGCTAAACGATATCTCAAGTCATAATATAAGAGAAGCAGAACCTTTGACATGAAAATGAAGAGCCACTGCATGAGCAACCATGTCTTATGACCTTGGAATTAGGCATATAATAGTTGTGTTCTACCCGACAAGAGGAAGTTGCTCCGATTGCAAGCACTCCCACTTCCAACCCGAAGGTTGTGAGTTTGAGTCACCAAGGGAGCAAAAGAGATGGGAGCTCGCTCCTAAGGAGGGGTTAAAAAAATACTTCTCTTCTACCCTGGCATGTCACATGTCCAGCTATGTAGAACAAAGAAAGCATGGCAAGAGAAATCGGCAACTTTTTCCCTACAGAATATAGTATTCGCTCGGTCCTAAAACCGAAGAAGAAATTTAATTTCATAAGATTCAATAGGTATGTAGAACCCCTTTTTCAGAGGGACCTCTCCTTGATCCTGCTCTCTGAGAACAACACTAGCCAGTATGTTGGATCGTCTCCCTGTTTCCCAATTGATAACATTCTGTCCACGTTGGAACATTCCAAATGCTTGATACAAAGCCGTCTCTATATATCATTCACAGGTTTTTAAGAAGAAATAGTATATAAACTATACAAATTTTAAAACGAACTTTTCATCCATCACTTATAAGTTCTTTCTGATATGCACAATTCAAATAAACATCTAAAACTACATGTCCAACCAAATACCATCATAAAACATGACAAATAAGTAGTAGTGCTAATTATTAAACAACTTACATTTTCAACTCTTTCTTTTAAATATGCTGAGTAAAATGAATGGAGTTAGTAACAAGTAACAACTAAGGGAGAATCATATACCTGGCTGGAATTGCAAAGCATGGTTTCACTATGTGGGTAAAGCTCATCCGCTAGTGACGCCGGGTAAAGCCGTACATACTTTTTGCCAACAACCTATAAAGTGAATGCAGAAGATCACAAATGATAATAGAAATGAACATATCAACATACACACAGTAACAGAAGGTTTTCCCCATGAAAGAGATTCAATAAGCAATCACCTATGGTTTAATCTAGTTTGAACTTTTCGCTAAGCTCTGGTCTAGCTCACTGTAAAAATGTGTCTGATGTATGGCTGTACCTGAGCAAGTATATTATGGTGAGGATCATGATGCAAAGGCGTCACAGTCCCGGCTGGACCAAACCAAGCATTAAGTGACCTGATCTCCCCACCTCCAGTAAAACAATAATCAGGAATAACAATATCTTGTCGTAGCTCTTGTATCTGTCATTTAGCTACAGAGCTAAGCCGCTGATTGCAAAACAATAAGTTCAAGTAAAAGGGTTTACACAAATATACAGAAATAAATAGAGAGGAAAAACTTACCTGATCAAATAATTGATGCTGGGCTAAGTACGTAGTTTCCACAGTGGTAGTATCATTGGACCGAATTCTCTCAATAAATTCAGAGAATGTGATCAGCTCTTGCTTCCATTCAGGGCACAAATAGTTCTTTCCAACCTGGAAGATGGTTTAACTCAATATCATGATTTGAGTGAAAAGTAGAATATTCAGGTCTCTCCCAATGTTCCCCAATACACAGAGGTACACAATGACTAATGAGGATAAGTGAACTGTCGAAGTCCTGGTTTTTCTACTTCTTCTTCTTTCCTTTTGGTGGGAGCTGTTTCGATGTGCATTTCCAACTTTACGTTCTTTAACAGGAAAAATAGGAAACTGCTCTCATACACTTACTTTGTCCCATTTTGTTAGACATGATTATATTTGGAGAGAATATTATAAATCAAACTACAGACTCCAGAAGCATAACCAAGTAACCTAAGAAAAACTAGAACTTAGAAGCTACTTGTAAATCGAAAAGATAGTAAAAGCTAAACCTGAAACTACTAACACATGCTTCAAAGTTTCATCCTTGTAGAAATAAGATCCACATCATGGCACTTTCAGCTGTCCAAGACTGACAATACTAACTAAGCACTGATTGGCAGACTCTTTTGGTGAAAGTTATCCCAAGATATATACACTCACCGCCAAGTCATCAAAACCAATGTACATGAGTCCTGCATAAACACTCACAAGA
Organism: Capsicum baccatum var. pendulum; assembly: GCA_030864225.1. Lineage (NCBI taxonomy): Eukaryota > Viridiplantae > Streptophyta > Magnoliopsida > Solanales > Solanaceae > Capsicum > Capsicum baccatum. The sequence continues at coordinate 273,129,873 of CM061550.1, forward strand.
CACCCTAGGTTTTTCTTTCCAATCCAGTCAAAAACCTTGTGCTGAATTTTCCCTTAGGAAGAACGACAAATTCGAAAGATGAAATATAGAAAAATAGCTATTAATTTTATATATATTCGTAATCTAGGTTTCACAACTAAAGATAAGTTGAAAACACGCATAGAAAACAAAGACATGTCCTTGAAAAAAAAATAGAATCATTGAATGGTATAAAGAGTTGATAGATAAATCTGAAATGTATACACATCACAAGTGAAAAGAGAATCACGAGCTCAGGTTTTAGTTTCAGAATGTGATTACACAGTCCAAAATTGTAGCTAGCTTTCCACGTCCTTGACGGAATATGAGATAAGTGTTTCATATTAAAAAAAAGTGTCTCTTGCGAGCAATGTCAACTCTAATGCAATCAATGTGTGAAGTAATTCTATCTACTATTCTTTCTATATACTTACATGTACAAAACAGATTATAAGGACTTGTGTTCTTGATCAGTTGCTTAAAAATGGACTTGCTTTTTTGATATGGTTGGAAGATGCAACAGATAATAGAGTTCAGCTAAATTGAAATAACAATATGAAAAAATTAATCACCTCAACAGGGATCGTACGGAAGCCAGCAACCTTTCTAAGGTAATTCATGTCATTCCACTTATTCTTGGCAGGCCAGTGATCCATGGAATCTCTGATGACCACCGGGGATCCTGATAAATAATGGTCTTTCAGGAATGCCTCCAACGATAAGGCTGAGCTTTTCCCTACTAACTTACAAGACAATGACTTCCTAGGTAACAAGTGTTGCACCTGCAAAGTCAAAAGAAAAGATAAATAACCACACATATCATCTCAAATACATTGTTAGCACTCAAGTAAATGCTAGACCACCTCAGCTATTTGAAAGCTTAGAGGATCTCACTTATAAGCACACCTACATTGATATAATTCGTAAGATGCATTCAAATTTTTCAATAGACAGCTGGAAAAATAGAAATGAAGATTTAAAGAGGTGTAGACAAAAATGGTGTATAACTGAGGATTTGGATCACTCCTTCATCAGGGCATTCCATGAATAACCTAAACCCATTAATAACAAAATGCAAATAGGATTGCGAAAATGGAGGCTTTATATTACAATACGCATCGCTCCATATAGATACAACTGAATTCCATGGACATGAATGTAACTGTTCCCATGCCATCTCTTTCGATGCTTCCGCAGAACGCCGGCGTCGGAACCAGTGATTTCACTCGCGACTTCTCCGGTGATTTTTCCAGTGACGGATGTTGCTGATGTGGACATGGTGGAAACTCGAAAAATCGAGATAGTTAAGTTACAAAACTCAGAAAGTTTCAGATAGTTCAGGTACGAAACTCAGAAAGCCCCAGATAGTTCACGTACGAAACTCAGAAAAATCCAGGTAGTTGAAGTACGAAACTCAAAAGAATCCAAATAGTTCAGGTACGAAGCTAAACAAAATTGAGATAGTTTAGGTATGAAACTCGAAAAATCCAGATAGTTTAGGTATGAAACTCGAAAAATTGAGATAGTTAAGGTACGAAACTCGAAAAATCCAGATAGCTGAGGTACGAAACTCGAAAAATCAAGATAGTTGAGGTACGAAACTCGAAAAATCAAGATTGTTGAGGTACGAAACTCGAAAAATCAAGATAGTTGAGGTATGAAACTCGAAAAATCAAGATAGTTCAGATATAAAACTCAAAACAAATGTAAAATTGAGTGACAAACCTCACCTCCGCCACGTTAGTATCTCCCAAAACAAATTCAATCTCCAATTCACCTTTTTCAACACTCTTTCATGCTTTCTCCATCAATTTTGCAATTGTGGCATTCAGTTCATCTCTAAACAACATCCCTCCCATAATAATCCCCATATCTAAATCCGCAATCGCTTAATTAAACTCACAATTACCATAATGAATTTTCTCTAAATGCATACACGATGTTGAATAAACGTCTCTCCATATAGGTACAATTGGATTCCATGGACCTGAATGTAACTGTTCCCATATCATCTCTTTTGCTGTTTCAGCAGAACGCCAGCATCGGAACCGGTGATTCCACTGGCGAATTGTCCGGTGATTTTCCTGGCGACTGAGGTTGCTCTCGTGGACATGGTGGAAACTTGAAAAATCGAGATAGTTGAGGTACAAACTCTCGAAAAGTCGAGACAGTTGAGGCATAAAACTCGAAAAATTGACATAGTTGAGGTACGAAACTCGAAAAATTGAGATAGTTGAGGTATGAAACTCGAAAAATCGAGATAGTTGGAAGTACAAAACTCAAAAAATCGAGATTGTTCATATATGAAACTCAATATATCTATATATCAAGATAGTTCAGACATACCACTCAAAATAAAAGTAAAACTGAGTGACGAACCTCACCTCCGCTACATTAGTATCTCCCAAAACAAATTCAGTCTTCGATTCACTTTTATCAACGCTCCGCGCTTTCTCTTTCACCATCGCTTTTGCAATCGCGGTATTCAATTCATCTCAAAACAAATTCCTCCCATAATAATCCCCATATCTAAAACTTTAATCACTTGATTAAACTCACAATTACATAATGTATCTTCGCTAAATGCATACACGATGTTGAATTCGCATCTCTCCGGATAGGTACAACTGAATTCCATGGACCCGAATGTAATTGTTCCCATGCCATCTCTTTCGCTGCTTCCGCAGAACGCCAGTCGAAACCCGTGATTTCACCAGCATTCTCCAGTGATTTTCCTAACTATTGAGGTTGCTGACGTGGACATTGTGGAAACTCGAAAAATCGAGAGAGTTGAGGTACGAAACTCAGAAAAATCCAGACAGTTCAGGAATGAAACTCAAAAAATCAAGATAGTTCAGGTACAAAACTCAAAAAAACTGAAATAATTCAGGTACGAAACTCAGAAAAATCCAGATAGTTCAGGTACAAAACTCAAAATATCGAGATAGATCAGGTATAAAACTCAAAAACTCGATATAGTTCAGGTGCGAAACTCAAAAAAATCGAGATAATTCAGATATGAAACTCAAAAAAATCGAGATAATTCAGTTATGAAACTCAAAAATCGAAATATTTCAAACTCAAAAAATCGAGATAGCTCAGGTACGAAACTCAAAAAAATCGAGACAGTTCAGGTACAAAACTCAAAAAATCGAGATAGTTCAGGTACGAAACTCAAAAAATTGGGTATAAAACTCAAAAATTCGAGATAGTTCACATACGAAACTCAAAAAATCAATATAGTTCATATATAAAACTCAAAACAAAAGTAAAATTGTGAGTAACGAACCTCACCTCCACCACGTTAATGTCTTCAGTAACAAATTTAATCTCCGATTCACCTTTTTCAACACTCTGTGTTTTCTCTTTCTCCTTCTCCATTGTTTTAGCAATCGCGGCATTGAGTTCATCTCTGAACATCATTCCTCCCATAATAATCCCCATATCTAAAACCTTAATCGCTTGATTAAACTCACAATTACCATAATGTATCTTCGCCAAATGCATACACAATGTTGAATACGCATCTCTCCATATAGGCACAACTAAATTCCATGGACCTGAATGTAACTGTTCCCATGCCATCTACTTCATTGCTTCCGCATAAGGCCGGCATCGGAACCGGTGATTTCACCGACGACTTCTCCAATGATCTTTCCGACGACGGAAGTTGCTGACGTGGACATGGTGGAAGCTCGAAAAATCGAGATAGTTGAGGTACGAAACTCAGAAAAACCGAGATAGTTCAATTACGAAACTCAAAAAATTCAGATAGTTCAGGTACGAAATTCAAAAAATTAGATAGTTGAGGTATGAAACTCGGAAAAATCAGGTAGATCAGGTACGAAACTCATAAAATTGAGGAGTTAAGGTACGAAACTCGAAAAAATTGAGGTAGTTAAGGTACGAAACTAGAAAAAATCGAGGTAGTTAAGGTACGAAAATCGAAAAAATCGAGATAGTTGAGGTACAAAACTCGAAAAAATCAGGTAGCTCACGTACGAAACTCAAAAAATCGAGGTAGTTCAGATGCTAAACTCAAAAAATCGAGGTAGTTCAGATGCTAGACTCAAAAAATCGAGGTAGTTCAGATAGGAAACTCAGAAAAATTCAGTTAGTTCAGATACAAAACTCAAAAAAATCCAAATAGTTCAATTACGAAACTCAAAAAATCGAGATAGCTTAGGCACGAAACTCGAAAACTCCAGAACTCCAAAAAAATTCAAATAGTTTAGATATGAAACTCAAACTGAACCAACATAACAAAAACGTAAAATTGCGAGTAACGAACCTCACCTCCGCCACGTTAATATCTCCCGAAACAAATTCAATCTCCGATTCACTTTTATCCACACTCCTCCGAGCTTTCTCCATGGCTTTCGAAATCGCGGCATTCAAATCATCTCTGAACATCATTCCTCCCATAATAATCCCCATATCTAAAACCTTAATAGCTTGATTAAACTCACAATTACCATAATGTATCTTCGCTAAATGCATACACGATGTTGAATACGCGTCTCTCCATATAGGTACAACTGAATTCCATGGACCGGAATGTAACTGTTCCCACGCCATCTCCTTCGCTGCCTCCGCTGCTCGTATGTCTCCGGTTGCTGCTAGTGATGCCATTGTTGCGTATGCATAGCCGCCTTCTTCTGCTATACGGTGGAGGAGGTTTGGAAGCTCCGAGTTTAGATAAGGAGTTTCTAGAACTCCGTCGGCGTCACCGGCGACGGTGAATTTTCCGTCGGGTGATGACGTGGACATGTTGGAAATGTGTTCTAGAAGGTTCGATGAGTGAGATATTTTTTGTTTGGGGTGGAAGGTGGCTTTATTTTTAGTCTTAAATATATATATATATAGGGAAAAAGTGCATGGTATATGATTGAAAATATCTAAGGGGTCGTTTTGCGTGAGTTATAAAATATAAAAAAATAATTTAAAACAAAATATAAAATTATTTTAATATTTTTTATTTATTTTCATTTGTCATTATTTCATTTTTTAATGTATGAGATGGATTGCATCTCGTAGCATTTTTCGATGCATTTATCTCGATACAAAAGATTGAATAATTATAATCAGGGTGGCTCAATCATATATGTAGCCTAAGGTCAAAACTGGACAAAGGCCTCAAGTTTTTAAGAATTCTTTATATAAATTTATGTTAAAAATTATATAATTGATTTCTTCTAATAATTTTTTTAAAATTAATTATATAATCAACGCATTTAATTTTTAATAGTCTAGATATATCCAACTTCTTCTAATAATTCTTTTCTTTATATTAAAAGTTATTTTTCTTACAAATAATATTTAATATGTTTTTTAAAAAAATCAATTATTTATTATTGCTAAAAAATAAAAATGAATCCCCTCAAATTTAGGAGCCTAAGGCTGTGGCCTATTTTCTTAAAGAGTTGAGCCGCCCCATAGAAGAAAATGAGCGATCAGAACTCCAAGAGCTCACGGATGGAGAGTTATATTTGATTGGAGCTATTAGCTCGTCCCAAAATTATTCATCTTATATATATGTGTGTAATTGTGAAATAACTTGTTTCCAATCAAACGATTCCTAAACAAGTTATCTCAAAATTAATTATCTTGAAATTAATTGGATAAAAACAATATTGTAATTCTAAAATAATTAATCTCGTGATAAGTTATTTTATACATTTTATTCTAATCGTATATGAAATAATAAGTTCATTCTATAGTTAATTTTCTAGAGTTATTTAATCGTTTTTTGGTCGAACAAAGGGAATAGTTTGGATCTAAAATGAGTAATTTTCGTTTTTCGAGAGTTAATTAAATTAATTTTTAAAATTAGATTAAAATATTTTAATATTTTAAAATTAAAATTTCAAAACTTATATAAAAGAATTTTATAGTTATAACTTTTTAATATAATTAAAATTTATATATTAAAATATTAATCAAAAATTTATATGTTATTGTCTAGAAAGTTCCATGAGTGAATAAGGGGGAGATATTTTTGTGATATTTTTGTTTGTTGCTTTTTGGGGCCCATTAAATAGTGAGGAAAAGTGCATGGTGTTGATTGGAAATATCTAAAGTGAAAAAGATACACAAGTGTCCAACATATTAAGTACTTATTATAAACTAAAATAATATATTAATATCTAAAAATATCTAAAATATCTAAAGATAATTAATTTTGAGTTTGGACTATTAGTATATTAATCAATCTTAGTATTTAAAATATCTAAAATATCCGGAAAAAAAATATTATTATAATCAACCTAAATATCTAAAATATCTAAAAATAAATTAATTTTTTGTATTGATAATAAATTTGGACTATTAGCATATTAATCAACCAAAGTATCTAAAATATCCCAAAACAAATTAATTTTTTGTATTGATAATAAATTTGGACTATTAGTATATTAATTAATCAATCTTAGTATGCAGGGGTGGCTTAAAGTTAAGGCTAGTAAAACCTTTGCTTTAGGCCCCAAATATTTTGAGGCCCCAAAAATTTTAATAATAAACTATATGATTTCAACTTGACTTGAAATAATAATGAAGATTATAAAATACATTATAAAAAATTATCTAAAAAGAAGGAGAAAAAGCTATCTTATTTTTACAAGAAATATTTTAAAATTTTGAACGAAACAACTCAAACTTTATATTAATAAATAAAATTTTAACAACAACATTCAAGTTAATGCATTGCAAACAAATGGCTAATATCTTATCAACTAAAATTAGTGCTTACTTTTATTAATAATTATATTAATCTGTGAAGTTAAAGGTTATATGTCTTTTAAAAATACTACACCAAAGCAAAATAAGAACTCTGAATTATTATAGTAGTATTTTTATAAGTACGAACTCTGAATTATTTTGTAAGTACGTTTACATATGCTAGGCCTAAACTCTGAATTATTATAGTAGTATTTTTGTAAGTATGTTTACATATGTTAGGGCCCTTATTAAAACTTGAAGATACCAGAATTATCAAGAAGACAAGAAAACACAATCAAAACAGTCAATAAATCCGAAGATTCAAGGACTGTTTAGAGACCACACTCGAATTCAACAATAACAACAATAATGATGAGATAAAGGTATGTTTTAACACCGAAACAGCCAATCAAAGTAAGATTAACAACAACAATATGAAGACCAGATGAACAACAACATGGATATAAGACAACAAGTCACGGGTTACAATACTAGAACAAGAACACAAATCCGAAGATTTAAGGATTGTTTAGAGACCACACTCGGATTCAACAATAACAACAACAATGATGAGATAAAGGGTTTGTTTGAACACCGAAACAGCCAACCAAAGTAAGATTAACAACAACAATATGAAGAACAGATGAACAACAACATGGATATAACAATGACAACAAGTCACGGGTTACAATACTAGAATGACAACAAGTCACGGGTTACAATACTAGAACAAGAACACCAATGATTAGAACAAAGTAAAGATAGAAAAATAGACAAATGGAGATGTAATATTAACAAGGCAAGAGCTCATTCCACTCTTGGACCTTAGAATCCCAAACAACAACGTTTCTAAGCAAGCTACCAACACAAGGATTCCACCTGTGGCAGAGCTCAAGGGAACTGGAATCCCAAACAACCAACGTTTCTAAGCAAGCTACCAACACAAGGATTACACCTTGCCACAGGATTCCACTGCAAGACACTCTAGGGTGCTCTCAAAACATATCATCAAAGTCTAAATGACAAAATGACCTAATTGTTCTATTTATAGGTTAGGACAACACTTGTTAAATAAATGACCAAAAGTCCCTTAATGAGCCCAAACAAAGGGGCTTGGCTTCTTGGACAGCTTTGGAGTGTGGGGACTTGTTCTCTACACTTCAAAGCTTGTTCCTTGGTTAGGCAGTCCCACAAGCTTGGGTCTTCCTTCACGTCTTCATCTCCTCGAGTGCTAAGATGCCTCTTTGACCCGTATCAGTTTTAGGCCACTAATTTTATTGAGACGTTTCTGTTAGTATCTAAAATACCCAAAAACCTATTATAATCAAGCTAAGTATCTAAAATATCCAAAAACAAATTAATTTTTTGTGTTGATAATTGATAGTATATCTAAATTGAAAATATCAAAAAACCTGATTTTTTGATATACTAAAATTAAACTTGAAATATTTTGACGATTGATATAACATTATAATAGTCGGGCGAAATTGTGAAAATTAAAAAAAAATAAAATTGTCCATAAATATTTGACTTAGCTATCTTCATTTCTTTTTGTGCTAAGTTGAGTAGCTTTCAATTATACACGTATACAATTCCAATATGGACCTTATTTTAAATAATACTCTCTTCGTCTTATTTTATGTGTCATTTTCTAATAAAAAATATAGAATTTTAAAAAGAAATAAAGACTTTGTGAAATTTATTAAATTATCCTTTTTTAGAAAAATAAGAAAAAGAAGTACTATTTTTAAAAATTTCAGTTGGACCAAGAAGAACTAAAGAGAAAATCCGCTTTTAAATAATTATCAAATAAAAAAATATGACCTTTTTTAAACGAATTAAAAATAAAAGTCTGTTACACAGACAGGAAAAAATAATTATGGGACTCATAATTCATGAACGTGGACAAGTATGGACCAATAATTATTATACAAGTACTATCAATATCTATTATACATTGTAGGGCTATGCAAAAATCGAACCGATAAAAATGTTATTGGGTTATAGGATTAACGATTTTTTATTGGTTTTATAAAAAAATTTATTGGGTAAATTGTTCGGTATCGATTTTAGCTTATTGGGTTATCGGTTAAACCGATAACCCATTAAGGATACACTAAGTTATTGTTTTATCCCTATTTATGTTATATATTTAAATCTCTCTATATATATGTATACATATATAGAGAGATATGTGTATGTATATAGATTATATGCACTACTAATTCATAATTTAGTGATTCACAAAGTATTAACATATTCAGGGCAACAAAGACACAATATAAAGTTTGGCTATTATCGTAATAAAAAACTTGAAGCATTTATAGCTTCCAACAATTAGGATTCAATTTTTTTCCTAACTAGCATTCAATTCAAGTTAAAAGATTCTTATAAACTAAAATGCATTGCGTAGGTTTTGGCGGTAATTAAGATTTCATTTTTTTATGTTAGTTGTCACTATTTCTATTTTATAAGTATTTTCTTATTGGTTAAACCGAAAACTGAACCGTTAAGGATAAAAAATCGATAAACCGAAATCGATAAGAAAATATGTTATTGGTTGATTATTTGTTTTACATATTTAAAAACCAAAAACCGATAAATCGAATCAATAACACGTAAAATCGAACCGAACCGATCGATTCATACCCCTACATTGGCTAAATTTGATTAATATTTTGGTATCTATTTGGAGGTCCATTTTTGGGGCCTAGCGACTTTTCCTTTAAAAAAAAGTTAGATAAATTTGAATTCACGTCAAAAAATTTTGTTTTAGAAATAAAGTCTACCAAAAATGATTTCATATTCAGGATTGAAATCGAAAATCTCTAATTAATAACGAATGTTTTCTTACGGGCCACCTTTGACTATATTTCTTTAACTACGGTTCAAACAAGGATCGATCTATAGTATGATATAGTATAACTTTATGGGGACCTGAGGGTTCATTTGGTTGGAAAAGAATTATTTCGAGATATAATTAATTTTGGAATGAAAAAGATATGACTATAACTTTAATAAATGGTATAGATATGTCCTCCGTCATATTTTAGGTACAAATATACTCTTACCGTTAATGAAAAGGTACATATATACCCTTAAATTTTGATAAATGATACAGATATACCTTCTGACATACTTTAGGTACAAATATACTCTTGCATTAATGAAAAGGTACATATATACCCTTCTCACTAACAGTAGGACACGTGTCACAATCCTGTTCATTTGACCTTTTAAATTTAATTTATCCCAACTCCACTCCAAAATAATTCTAATTTAACCCATAAACCAATTCAAATAATAACCCAAACCCGATTCGGTCTAATAGAAAGAGAAAGAAAAAATGAATATGCTTGAATATAGATGCGCCTTGAAGGTTCTATTAGACCGGATCGAGTTTGAATTATTATTTGAATCACCTTGTAGGTTAAATTAGAATTATTTTTGAGTAGGGTGAGGGTATTAAATTAAAAAGGGTAAATGAAAAGGATTGTGACACGTTTCCTGTCATTAGTGAAAAGGGTATATATGTACCTTTCATTAACTGCAAGAGTATATTTGTACCTAAAATATGACGGAGGATATATCTATACCATTTATCAAAGTTCAGGGGTATATATGTATCTTTTCATTTACGTCAAGGGCATATTTGTACCTAAAGTATGATGAAGGGTACATTTGCACCATTTATCAAAGTACAGGGGTATATATGTATATTTTCATTAATGACAAGGGTATATTTGTACCTAAAGTATGACGGGGATTATATATGTACCATTTATTAAAGTTCAGGGGTATATTTGTACCTTTACCCATCTCGAAATTAGTTATCACATCATGTATATGGGATGATTTATCTCATCACTATGGTATAAATGGTGGGATAAATAATCCCGATACTAACTAATACATCACACCAAACATGGAATAAAATAATTTTTATTTTATTTTGAAACTATTTATTCCTTATACCTCACACCAAACGATCCATAATAGTTTTGTCCGTAATAGTAGGGAAGAGTGCTTTGTTTGCTTTTGGAGTTTCTTGTTCGTGGTGTTTTAGTGATGTCTATGATTTCGAATAGATAATTTATAGTATTATCTTGTGATTGTTTTGTTTTCTGTATTAGCTAGCAGTGTGTCATCTCATTTTGTCGTGTATTTTTTATGTTTTTTGTTTGTTATATCGTTATCTGTCCTCAGCCGGGGGTCTATCGGAAACATTCTTTCTACTTCATCCGACGTAGTGATATGGACTACGTATGAACTGCATATGCATTACCCTCCTTAGACCCCATTACGTGAAAATACACTGGTATATTGTTGTTATTTGGACATCTATAAAATATTTATAAATTGTGGACATGCCTTTCAAATGACAAGGATATTTATTGATATTGAACCTTTGTTGGTCTATTTTTTTGTAGTTGTCAATTGATATGAAGTTTGAAAGTGCAAATGATTAAACTGTTGACATACTAACTGATACTCTTGTACCCCACCATCATCCAATTATTTTTGAAATGTATTAGATTCATTTGGAGTATATATATGATATTTGATTGTAGATTTAAATTTTTATTTTAGAAATGACAAGGGGATAAATATATTAAATGATGAAGGGTGTATACGTATTATTTATCATAGTTTACGTCCCTTTTCAATCTTAATTTTTTTTATTTCAAATAATTAATTTAAACCCACTATCCGATCCAATAAATCTATCGAACCCGATTTCAAATCAACTCCACTCAACCTCTATTTTTTTGTTTAAAACCCGATATGCCTTATGTTTTTCTCTTAAGCATGAACTCCAATCTAATTACAGTGATTGGTCTCTACTGCTAGTTGGTGTTTACAGGTTGGAGAAAGGGGAGGTTAGGCCGGAGCTAGGGGTGCGGAGATGGTTCTCCGGTGGGGTGTTTGTAGCTTGAAAAAGATGATGACCATGTGATGTTGACCAGTGGTGGATAGTGTTTTCCGATGAAATTTGGCTGAAAATTAAAATGTGAGTGGTTCATTTATTTTATGTTGTTTCTGGGTGTTATGGGTTAGTAAGTCTTTTTATTTTTGGAGGGGGGAGGGGGAATTGGTAGTTGTTAGTGTTATTGTATTGTGTGTCTATATCGTTACCGGGGTGGGAAATAATGCATCTTTTAGATAGGCGTCTCTTAGGTTTTAATTGGGATCGGATTGGGTTCGATGGGTTTATTGAGTTTGAGTTAATTATTTAAAATTTAAAAATTAATATGGAAAAGGGACAAATATACCTCCAAACTATGATAAATAGTACGTATATACCCTCAGTCATACTTTGGGTACACATATACCCCTGCCGTTAGTGTGAGCAACATATACGTATTATTTCATCAACGGTAGGGGCATAGGTGTACCCAAAATATGCCGGAGGTTTTATACATACCATTTATCATAATTTAGATATATATTTGTTCCTTTTCCGTTTTAGAAAATAGGGTGAACACAAACTATTACTTTCATAAATTTTGTTAGAAGTTATTGAAATTTCTTTTTAAAAAAAAAACTAAAAAATCTCAACTCCCTAAACATATTACAAAAATCCCAACATATACACAGAATGCTATGTATATGTCGGCTATGTTATGTATATTAATAGGGAGAGAATAAAGTAATTTAAAAAGTGGGAGAGAGTGCAATTACTTCCAAAAGGGTTGGTATTTAAGTGATATTACATTTTGTCTCAACTATTTGGTTAATTACATCTTATCTTGGTTTTTTGAAATTGTGATACATATGTTATAAGGTGATACATATAAAAAGTGATACATTTAAAATCGATTAGATATTTATTTAAAGAAGTAATAGATTCTCTTTTATTCTAAGGAGCAAATCACGCACAATCAGTTACACAATGAATTGATGACATTTCAATACACCCAATCAACTTTCAAATTTCAATTGGTGACCACTTCAGTTGAAGCAAAGCAAAGGAGCATAACATGGAGGCGGCGACGGCAACGACGGAATCTGTTCACTGTTTCGGGGCGGAAGAAGATTGCTGTAGCAGTAACCCTGCTTGTCGCTGATCCTAGAAGGTGTAAGCCTAAGAAGTTTGGTGGTTGTGGTGCTCGTTCTAGGTTCCAGAAATCCTACCGTTGATTTCTGTTCTATGTTGGAAAATGTTGGTCCTTTATTGCTATTGTTTTGGAATTCTGCTATGAATTTTTAAGTTATTTTATGTTTTGGATTTTAAACTTTTATCAAGTGATTGCATTATGATGTATTAAGTTCATGCATAATGATACGAGCCCAAGTTCACGACACAAGAAACAAACAACAACAAGAACAACAAGATGAACAACAAGTGCTAGTGAATAGAAATAGGCCACACACGGCTTCACTAGTCTTCAAGAGTCACGTTTTTAGAATAAGAAGATGATATTAACAACAAAAACAAGCAAGTCAATAATAATGCTAGTGAATCGAAAGAGCCTCACACGGCTTCACTAGACTTCAAGATTCCAACAACACAAGATTAACAAGATTACAAGAGGGATAGTAACTTGACACATAATATTCAATGATCTAAGAACCCTAACAAGAGAAAGGACCCTAAGATTAATGAATATTAATACCAAGCTTTTACTTGGACCAAGAGGAACTCAAAGAACCCCAAAACCCTAGTTTCTAGCCAAGAGACAACACTAGTATCACTCTACTAGTGAGTTTTCGGAATTAGGTCTTCTCCAATGGAAGAAAGAAGTTCCAAAATATTACAAAGTGTTTGTTGTCTTCCAAAATATGAATGAAGTAACTCAAAAATAACCCTAACACTATCTATTTATATTAGTCCACAGAGTGAGATAACAAATGACCATCCTACCCTTGTCAAGGGGTGGCCTTGGAGTGTAAGTTTATTACACTTCAAGGCTCCTCTTCACACTTAAAAACATTTAATCCATTGGAAGGCTCAAGTACCAACTCACACACGGCCATTTGCATGAACATAGCTTAGAGTTTTTATAACTCCCGAGCTTGGCTACGTGTGAATGGTCATGAACTTGTTGGACAGCTTGGTACACCCATATTATTCTCTCCATCTTGAGAGGAATTTGACCTCAAATTCGACATTTGGTCATCCTCAACCGCAACCACTAGAGAAAGATCACACACGTTGAAAGTGTTGTGTACTTGGTATTCCGGGGGAAGGTCAATCTTGTAGGCATTATCATTGATTCTTTCAAGTACTTGGAATGGACCATCCTAAGGTGCACCCACACCCAATCTCCCGGTTCAAGAATGAGTTTCTTTCTTCCTTTGTTTGCTCGCTTTGCAATCTCTTGAATTTTCTTCTCAAGTCGAAGCCACACCTTCTTATGTAACATTTTCATAAAATCTGCCCGCTTTCTTCCATCTAGGCTAATCATAAGATCACTTGGCAAAGGAGTTAAATCCAAAGGGGTAAGGGGGTTGAGGTCGTATATGCACTCCAAGGGAGTCATTCTCGTACTTGAGTGTATGACACGATTACAGGCAAACTCAATCAATAATGGGTGTTCCTCCCAAGAAGTCAATTTTCCCTTAATAATGGAACATAGCATAGCACCCAAAGTCCTATTTACTACTTCCGTTTAGCCATCGGTTTGTGGGTGGCAAGAAATGGAGAACAACAACTTGGTACCAAGCCTACCCCACATGGACTTCCAAAAGTGACTTAGGAACTTAGAGTTCCTATCACTCACAATGGTCCTCGGAACACCATGCAACTTGACAGTATTATCAACAAACAAAGAGGCCACACTAGGTTCATCATCACATTTAGAGCATGGAATAAAGTGTGCCATCTTAGAAAACAGATCAACCACAACAAAGATACTATCCCGACCTCTTCTAGTCCTTGGAAACCCTAACACAAAATCCATAGATATATCAAGCCAAGGATGTAAAGGGGTGGGTAGCGGGGTGTATGATAACGCTCAATCTACAGCTCTCGTAGGAGTGTAAAATGGTCGTTTGTCAAATATAGAACCCAACCTGGGTTGGGTGTCGATCCCACAGGGAATAACTTGGCCAACAAGTAAGCAAAATTACTAAACTTTTGGTGCAAGTCTCGAAAAAAGGGGGAGTCTTGTCGTACAAGTAATGTAAATAAAACAATGAAGTAAAAGCTGAAAATAGCAAAGTAAAAAGAGGAAGAATGTTACGTAAGTTGTAAACAATGAGAATTGAAGCGTTGGGGTTATGTCCACCTCCTGAGTTATACGTCTCTATTGACTATGAGTGTGTAGAATTCCCACATGCATGTGCTTATAGAGAATTGTATTCAATGGTAAATCCAAGCGTCTTTCGACCTATTCGAGGATTATTTCACTTTAACTCTTTCGAGCTTAAAGCGTGTCTAACGGTACGAATTCTCCAAGAGGTTAATCCAGTTACGGCACTAACTTTTTAATAGGGGATGGGACCCTACTACCTTGATATTATCTCTTTTCCATACAATTAACCTTTCTTTCGAACAAGTTAAATGTTATACTGGCGTATTCTTGCGTTTGCAACCACAAAGAATTTAGATTAAGATGAAGAGAATAATGATATAAGCAGCATACGTGTCACGAACTCACAAACTCACAACAATAGATAGTATCTCAGTTGGCTTTCATAACCCCAACAGAGAAGTTTAGTTACCCATGAATGTGAAGGAGATCACGATTGACATTGTTGTTATACCACAAGATTGATTAATTTCGTGTAGCACAAGTGGTAGGCGTGAATTCCTAGGCAAAGTAACAATTCTATTGTTGCGGAAATTAAGAATAAATAAATAGAAGAAGAAAAATAGAATTAATGAAAATTGTTGTAGAAGAATAAGAGAAGAATAGAAGAATAAGAGAGGAATGTAAGAAGATGTATATAAAAATCTCTAGCATGATAGGGTATTTATAATACCCATATCCTAGTCCTACTAAGCTAATAAAATATCTAACCAAATCCTACTAAACAAATGAAATACTTAACCCAATTGTACTAGGTTAATGTATCATTATCCAAATCCAACTAAGTTAATGAAATACTTAACCCAATTGTACTAGGTTAATGTATCATTATCCTAATCCAAATAAGTTACTGCTAGTCCCCAAAGTCTTCAGAAATGTTGTTTTAGCCCGGGACAAATTTTCCATGCATCACTTTTGGTCCTTTAGGCGTTCAAGCTCCCTTTCCTTCCTTCGTGAGCTTTCTTTGGCGTCAAGTAAGCCATAAAATGCTGATTTCTGCATCATTTATACCTGAAACTTTGCTAATCATGTTTGTTAGCTCACTAACAGGAAAAAGGACTAAAAGCGCATGAAATATATACTTTGTTCTCAAAACGTGGCACAAATATGGGCAAAATATATTGATATAGGCGTGTAAATTCGCCTATCATCAACACCCCACACTTGAATCTTTGTTCGTCCTCGAACAACATATCATGTCCTTCTAGACATCAACTTAGGGTTTTCATAGCAACAACACAAAACATTCTTCAAGGCAAGCACAACAATTATTAACAAAGAGTAGCTTTCTGATTATTAGTAGAAACAGTTTAGCCTCTAGCATAGACTCGTGATGGTGATCAACTCGCATGCAAAAGTTAAGGTACAATGAATCATATACAACCACCCAAACTCATCAACCATGTGTGTCTCACAATATAGTATCCATAATCACTCACAAGTATAGCATATTTTTCAAACATGGGTATCAAAATATCTTTGCTCTCGCTCTCACAAAGAATTCATATGTAGCAACTGATGACCATAGGCTTGCCCTTAGTGTAATACTCCACTAAATGTCAGAATGCTAAGCTTAAGATCAAGTAGGTCTTTTGATGGTTGTAATGTAGGCTAAGGGACGGGTAGGACTATTTTGGCCAGAAATAGTGACTAAGTTCCTAAGCACTTTAATACATCACATTGTATCATTGACAATCTTTTCTTTCAACCTTTCTTCTTTCTTTTATTCTACCACCCTTGTTCTCCTCTTTTGTTTTTCAATTTTAAACATAACTCACTTTTCAGCTTTCTTTTTCCTTCTTCTTTTCACAACATACCTCTTATGATAGCACTTTCTTTTTCATAACACATTTAAGCACCATTACAATTTAAAGCATCATACTTACCCAATTCCTCTTATATTGTCACATGACTTTATACTTTAAAGCACTTAGGAATTTGGATCAAATCACGGTCTTGAAAAAAATGGATTAGGCTTACATACAAGGTTGTCAAAGAAATAGGCTAAAGGCTCAAAAAGGTTTAACTAGGATGATGTCCAAGGGTAGGTAAAACGAAGGTAAACATATGTAGGTTGCCAAAGAAATGCCTAAATCATCTCCTAAACTTACACTCCTTATTTTCGCTTTGCATACATACCAGGCAAGTTCTAGCATCAGCCACAAACATAGAATATACTATTAATCTCACACACACAAGGCACATGGTCGACTTTATTGGAAGTAATATAGACTCTTGACCCAACAATTGAAGGAATTGAACCACACAATATCACATAATGAGTCACAATTAGAGCCTAAACGTCTCAATAGTCATAATTGTAGCACATACTCTTGTTATAATCTCATGTTGCCTATTGGAATTATTTCATGCGAAGCTAAAAAAAATTATTCCTAAAAAACGACACAAAAATAAAATAAAGTAAACAGAGTAAACAAACATAGATGCGATAGAGAAGTATAGCATATGATACCGCCACCCCACACTTAAACGGGACACTGCCCTCAGTGGAAAATAAATACGAAGAACCTGGTCAGTCGGACTCGTCCTCAATGTCGAGGGTCATACCCCTTTCGTCCGAATCATCATAAGAGTCGTCGTCAGAGTTCTCCTCCTCGTCGGAGTCTGGCAAGCGTCGATCGTCATCGGTCGGCACATCATCGTCTAGAGGTTCCTCAAAGTAAATGCCCACTCCACACATCTCCCATGCATGCCTGTTCATTAGATAGTCATGGTCCAGCTGTTGGAGCTCTGCAGCAGTTGGAACACGTCCACCACTCATCATAGTAAATCGTGTCATGCCATAAAATGACGGAAGAAACTCTCATCACGAGCATGTCTCTCCGCAGTAGTAAGGTTGACACCATGAGTTGTTTCAGCATCTTTGACCTTTGTGAGGTCAACCTTCTTTAGGTTATGTGGGAGTTTGTGATCAGCTGGTTCCTCTTCGATATCTTTCTTCCGCAAGATTGCTGTCAACAGATTACCAAAAGTGAAGTGGGACCTTTTGTGGAGTCTGGCCTTCCGCATTGTAGAGCTAATGATTGCCCCAAAGTTGATAGGGACATTCGTCATCAAAGCATAGACCAAACACACTCTATCTCTTGATATTTTGGTGTATTGAGTCCCAGGAATCAGGCATGAGTTGACAATACGCAACCAGATTCGTGCTTCCCTATTCAATGGAGCATAGGGGAAGGTGTTGTGTCGTCCTGTGTCTCGGTGTCTGCCCCACCTTGCCATGGATCTACTTCCACAAAGTGTGTGTCGTATTGCTCTATAAGGAGGCCTACTGTACAGCTCTTTGAATGGTGTTGGGTCGACCGAAGGTAAGCCAAGAAAGGAGTTGATCAAATCCGCGTTGAGCTGTAACACTTGGCCCCGAATCTTGACTTCGTTGCCTGTGGTTTTCGGCGACCAGTTGGCATAGAATTCCCTTGTCAAATCGAGATTACATTCTCCCATGTCGCGGAAGATGAAATCCAGATTTAACGCCATTATTTTCGCCAACATACGCGGCTCCTTCTTCGCTAGGGTGTCCTTATTGATCAAGTCGACGTGAACATATTTTCTTTCCTTGTTGTTCTTGTACCATTCTTTGGCTTCCTCCTCAAGAACCCATTTTATTCCAAACATTCGGCGGGGTAGTTGCATGGAGGATGATTCTCCTTGGTCCTTGCGACCTCTCTTCTTGCCCTTTTGGGAAGTGGTAGCCTTATCTTGTCGCGCTTTAGGTGCCATTGTTCCTGAGACTTAAACAATATTCATGTTAGCATCAACTCAAAGGAAACAATCTATAAACAAGCCGTCGGGGTACCACCCCACACTTAGGTTCATTAATACAAAACAGTGAAGTGAATGTAGTCGATTACTTGAACTTCGTCGACATACGTTTTAGGAACTATATTCCGACAAGAAAATCAGCGATGCATCACTACTTGCAGCCATTGCACTACTTTCATGTTAGGTGTAACAACACTACTACATAGGGGTTACATCATGGTATAGTTATTTTCAACAATCACAACCTCCTAAGTCCGTAGGCAACTATAAGTCTTATCCCGATGAACGGGATAGTCTAACATGTAAGTATTCAAGTATCAAGCTTAAGCAATTTTCATAACCATAGCAATTCCGCAAATAGTATAACAATGCTAGTAAAACAAAATTCAAGTCGGAAATAAGTCAAGATTATCCTAACATATATGTTTACTCACATGGTTTTGTATCAACAATCCAAACACATTAACATCACCAATAATCCTTCAAGATGTAGCAATTCATAATAGACATAGTAACGTAGTACTTACAAGAAATAGATGAAGAATAAAAGAGTACTTACGTGATTGAAGCCTTTGGAGATGGTCTTGTGAATTGGAAGAGCAAAAAAGAAAAATTTTGAGATGATTTGGGTGGATGTGCGGCGCCTTTAGGTCAATTTCCAATGTGGTTATGTTTCAAGACTAAGTCCCCTTTATATAGGAAAAGAATGGGTCGGGTTTTGACCCATTTACAAACGGTTTTGGAGACAAAAATGACCTTTATGCAGCGCATAGTTCTTTGCATAAACATAGTATAGGCGGCGCATAGTGTAGTGCATTTAGGGACATATGCGGCGCATAGTGTATAGCATTTAGGGACATATGCGCCGCATAGTGTATGGCATTTGAGATACTGAGACCTAATGCTATATCATAGGCGGCGCATAGTGTATAGCACACTTATGCATGGGCGGCGCCTATGTCTTTGCACACTAGATTCCGAGACCTTAGGCTATAGTATAGGTTTTGCATTGTTCGTGGCCTAGTTTTACCTAGGCCTAGCCTTTCTCGATGCCTATTTTGGCATGAGCAATGCTCAATCCATAGCCTTATGCATCCTTATTCCTAAGTTACCACCTTTACCATACAATACGTCCAAATCATCATTTGAAACCAATCTCCTCGTTGAATACTTCTCGCACCTATATTTGCTCAAAACCAATGAAAACGATTAGTACGATGGGTTGCCTCCCACCAATCGCCTTAGTTTTGGTCGTGGCACGACTCTTATTTTTGGATTTTCTCTTATCAAAAGCAAAACAAGTAATAGAACTAAAGAAAGACAAAACGAAAAACGAAAAATGATAAAACAATAAAACGATGGGTTGCCTCCCATCTAGCGCCTTATTTATTGTCGTGGCTCGAAATAGTTTCCTCGAGTACTTAGACTTCGTCAAGGTAAGTGATGGCCATATAATTCATTGAGTCAAGAGGACCGATATAAGGTTTAACACGTTGGCCATTCACTTTGAAGACAACACCATTATTGCCTTCCAATTCGACTACTCCAGACGAGTAGACTTGGATAACTTTGTATGGACCAGACCACTTAGACTTTAACTTACCTGGGAAGAGCTTCAATCTGGAGTTGAAGAGAAGTACCATATCACCCCTTTGGAAGTTTTGTCGAACAATCCGCTGATCATGATACTTTTTCATCCGCTCCTTGTATAGGTCTGATCTTTCATATGCATGGAGACGGAACTCATCTAATTCGTTCAGCTACTCCAACCTCAGATTCTTAGCATCATCCCAATTCAAATTCAATTGCTTCAATGCCCACAATGCCTTATGCTCGAGCTCGATGGGTAAGTGACAAGCCTTCCCATAAACTAGTTGATAAGGAGACATGCCAATGGGTGTTTTAAATGCAGTCCTGTACGCCCATAGTACATCATCAAGCTTCCTAGACCAATCCTTCCTATTCGCATTAACCGTCTTCGCAAGGATTTGCTTGATCTCGCGATTGGAAACTTCTACTTGTCCACTAGTTTGGGGATGATAAGGCATATCTACCTTATATTGCTTGACACCATACTTGGCCAAAACTGATTTGAACAGCTTGTTGCAAAAGTGAGATCCTTCATCACTTATGATAGTACGAGGTACTCCAAAGCGAGAGAAGATGTTCTTCTTTAAGAACGATACAACACGCTTCCCTTCATTGTCGGCCAACGCTATAGCTTCCACCCATTTAAAACATAATCTACAGCAACCAAGATGTACTTCATTCCAAACGAATTCACGAATGGACCCATGAAATCAATACCCCACACATCAAAAATTTCTACCTCAAGAATTTTGGACATGGGCATCTCATGGTGTTTCGATATAGCACCTTGGCGCTGGCATTGGTCACACCTTCTAACATAGTCGTAGGCATCTCTAAATATCGAAGGCCAATAACAACCACTTTGCAACACCTTTCTTGTTGTCCGATTACCTGCATGATGTCCTCCAACTTGGGAAGTGTGGCATGCTTCCAAAATATTAGGCACCTCTACATGGGATATACATCGTCGAATAATACCATCCGCGCATTGTCGAAACAAATATGGCTCATCCCAATAGTAGTGTTGTACGTCATGCATAAACTTCCTCCTTTGGTGGTAAGATAAATTGGCAGGTATCACATTACTCACCACGAAATTTGCAAAGTCGGCATACCATGGTAATTTTTCCATTGTCGTCGCTAATATATCCTCGTCAGGGAATGCATCATCAATCTGAATTTCAGGTTGCGCCACATGCTCATTCTCGAGTCTAGATAGGTGATCAGCCACTTGGTTCTCGCAACCTCTTCTATCTTTGACTTCGAAATCAAACTCTTGTAGCAGCAATACCCATCGAATCAACCTTGGTTTTTCATCCTTCTTTGTCATTAGATACCTAAGAGCTGCATGGTCTGTATGAATGATAACCTTAGTTCCCAATAGATAGGCACGAAACTTCTCAAACGCATACACAACCGCTAGGAGCTCTTGTTCTGTCACAGTGTAGTTCCTTTGGGCTTCATTTAGGACCTTACTTGCATAGTAGATAGGATGAAATAATTTATCCTTTCTCTGACCAAGAACAGCACCAACGGCTATACCACTAGCATCACACATGACTTCGAACGGAAGAGACCAATCTGGTGCTACCATGATAGGGGCTTCAATGAGTTTTGCTTTGAGGCATTCGAATGCCTTTAAGCAATCTTCATTAAAGTCAAACTTCACATCTTTCTCCAATAGTTTGCACAATGGACTAGCAATTTTGGAAAAGTCTTTAATGAACCAACGATAGAAACCTGCATGGCCGAGAAAACTATGAACTCCTTTCACCAAAATTGGAAGCGGTAGCTTCTCAATAACCTCTATTTTTGCTCGATCAACCTCTATTCCTCTTTCGGAGATTTTGTGCCCAAGAACGATTCCTTCTTTTACCATGAAGTGGCACTTCTCCCAATTTAGCACAAGGTTGAATTCTACACATCTTTGCAACGCCATGCTTAGGTTCGCCAAGCACGCCTCAAAAGACTCACCAACAACTGAAAAATAATCCATGAATAACTCCAAAGTGTCTTCAACCATCTAAAAAAAAATAGACATCATACAGCGTTGAAAGGTGGCTGGTGCATTACATAACCCGAATGGCATACATTTGAAGACAAACGTACCATATGGGCATGTAGACGTTGTCTTCTCTTGGTCTTCGGGGGCAATACAAATCTAATTGTATCCTGAATAACCGTCCAAGAAACAAAACCATCCTTTCCCCGCTAATCGATCTAGCATTTGGTCCATGAATGGCATTGGGAAGTGATCTTTGAGTGTCCAAGAATTCAGCTTTCGGTAGTCCATGCATACTCTCCATCCAGTGACGGGTCTGAGTGGAATAAGCTCATTCTTAGCATTCGCGACCACCGTCATGCCTCCTTTCTTGGGAACACATTGTACCGGGCTTACCCATGTACTATCAGAGATTGGATATACAACTCCTGCGTCTAACCACTTGATAATTTCTTTCTTCACCACTTCTTGCATAGGTGGGTTTAGACGTCTTTGATGATCAATGGTGGGTGTGCAATTTTCTTGAAGCTGAATTTTATGTGCACAAATCCCTGGTGGAATACCAATAATATCCGCAATGGTCCATCCAATGGATCGTATATACTTGCGTAGAATAGCAATAAGAGCTGCAACTTGTTGCTCACCCAAATCGGCTGCCACAATAACTGGAAGTGTGTTTCCGCTTCCTAAGAATGCGTACTTTAAATGACTTGGCAGCTCCTTCAATTCTAACGTGGGTGGCTCTTCAATAGATGGCTTAGCTGGTGGTGTGGGTCGATTCTTGAGATCAAGGTCCAACTTCTTGGGAGCGTAGCCATATGTCCCTAATCTCGATAGAGCACAAATAACTTCTTCACCATTTTCAGCATCCTCATTCTCTTCATTCATAAGCACAACCTCCAAAGGGTCTTCAATAATTTGCTCTTCTTCAAGTAATTCTTTCTCATCATCAAAGAAAACATCAGCCACCAAAAATACACTTAGATCTTTGGGCTGCTTCATTGATTTGCACACATCAAAGCGAACCACTTTGTCATTTATTCGGAATGAAAGCTCATTAGCTCTCAAATCAATAAGCACACTTCCTGTAGCAAGGAAAGGGCGCCCCAAGATTATGGGAACTTTTGAGTCTGCCTCACAATTCAAAATAACAAAGTC
The DNA here is from genome assembly GCA_030864225.1 of Capsicum baccatum var. pendulum. Taxonomy (NCBI): domain Eukaryota; kingdom Viridiplantae; phylum Streptophyta; class Magnoliopsida; order Solanales; family Solanaceae; genus Capsicum; species Capsicum baccatum. The sequence continues at coordinate 273,153,396 of CM061550.1, forward strand.
TGCCGGAAAGATAAATGAAGAAACCTTCACCAATACGTCAAATAGAATACCAACAGGTCGTTTTACCGACCTATCCGCCATGACGAGCCTCATATTGGTTGGAGTAGGATCACCCAACCCCAACTTCTTGTAGATTGATAATGGCATAAAATTGATGCTGGCTCCTAAGTCACATAATGCTTTGGCAAAATTCAAAGATCCAACGGTGTAAGGAATAGTGAAAGCTCCGGGGTCGGCCTTCTTCTGAACTATCGATCGGGTAGCAATTGCACTACAATGATGCACATCTTCTTTCAACTCATAACTTGCTGCCCGCTTCTTAGTCAAAAGATCCTTCATAAATTTCGCATACCCAGGCATTTGTTCAAGTGCCTCCACCAATGAAACATTAATGGTCAGCTGCTTTAACATAGTCATGAATTTGCTGAACTTTGTGTCATCTGCCACCTTCTTCAATCTTTGGGGAAAAGGTGGTGGTGGGTATGGAAGTGTTCTCTCCACGGTTTTCTTCTCCTCTTGCTTCCGTTTTTCAAATTTTTCAGGTTGCACAACACTGGGTGAGGCGTCCTTGTCATCAGGAGTAGGTGCTGCGGCATCTTCTCATTTTGCGTTGTCATCCATGCCCGCAACTTCGTCAACCACTTGCTTGCCTTTTGCTGAAGTTTCCAGCACCTTACCACTTCTGGTAGTGATGGCCATACATGACCCATCATTCCTTGGGTTTTGCACAGTATCGCTAGGTAAGGTGCCAGCCTTTCTTTGATTGAGTGCTGCTGAAAGTTGGCTCAATTGCTGCTCTATTTGCTTGATTGAAGTGGAATGAGAATAAACTATTTGTTTCATGGAGGACAAATCAGTAATTACCTCCATAACTCCCGCGCTCGTTGCTTCCACTCCTTTCAATAATTTAGCCATCGTATCTTCCATACTTCCAGAATTAGATGTGGTGGTGTCACGTCTACCAGGGGGAACGTACAAACCACTCTTTTCATTCTTGTTATTCCAACTACCTTGGTCCTTGGATTTATCATAATAGTTCCGACCTTGGTTTCCTTGGGCATTCCAGCGGAAACCCACCTGATTGTTCAAGTTGTTGGCCTCCTCTTCCGAATAAGATTCGTCTCTTCCTTTTGACGCAATAGCTTTTACTTTTTCGGTCTTCCCTGATAATAGATGCTTTGTAAGAAGATCCATTTGAGTTTTCATGTGCGCCATATCCTGATCACGTTCTTCTTCTCTTCTTCTTTGGTCTGCAGTCATGCCAATAGACAAAGTGGGGCTTGCTACCTCAGAATCCCTGGTATGCCAAGTTCTACTTTGTTTCGTCATACGATCCAGCTTATTGCTTGCTTGACCAAAGGTGAGGTCCATAAAAGATCCTCCAGCTGCGTTATCCACTACTGGTTTAGTTATTGAATTCAATGCTCTATACAAGATCTCCATTAGGTGGACATTAGTCATGTGATGGTTTGGGCATCTCGCTAGCTTTGTCTTGAAACTCTCCCATGTTTCATGAAGGGCTTCAGTTGGAAGCTGACGAAAGTTGCTGATTTCATCTCTCAATTGTGCTCTTTTGGATGACGGAAAGAATCTTTCTAGGAAAGCGTCTCTCAATTGCCTCCAATTTGTAATAGAATCAGGAGTTAGCCCATTCAACCATAGAGTTGCCTCCCCAGACAGAGACAATGGAAATAGACGTAATCGAATTGCATTCTGACCAACACCAGGATTGTCAAACGACTTGCATGTAGAAATAAAGTTGATGAGATGCATATTCGGATCATCGCCTGCTAGTCCACCAAATAATCCCTTGAGTTGCAATAACTGAATCATGGTGCTTTTGATGTTGAACTTGGCTCCGGGCGCTAATGGTGGTGGAATTATGGCTCCAGTGGCTCCGACACCATCAAGATCATCATCATCATCGTCGAAAGCTGGCTGCATAGGTTGGCGATCATACCTAAACCGTGCTTGTCGACCTCTTCTGCTGACAGGTGTTATAATTTCAGCATCATGCCTAGGGTTTAGTAACTCGTCATCACCTAAATCCTCATCATCGGGATTTGTTGCTCGTGCAGGGTTATCAATGTTCTGCTGTTGAACCTGGGCTGCGGCAAGGGCAGCCAGTTTTGCTTGTTCCTGTTGAGTAGCCATCCTTTCGATTTATGCTTGTGCTTCCATTCTTCCTATGCGTTGTGGTTCAGGATTAATAGGTAATAACGATTGACCAGAACTTCTAGTATGGGGCATGCACTGAATAAAAACCTGCAGTAAACAAAAACAAAAACTGAAAGTAAAAGTACGAGAATCTTTGACCAAAGGGTCTAGTAATTATCACAAACTTAATTGACACTCGTATTCCCCGGCAACGGCGCCAATTTTTGATAACGCTCAATCTACAGCTCTCGTAGGAGTGTAAAGCGGTCGTTTGTCAAACATAGAACCCAACTTGGGTTGGCTGTCGATCCCACAGGGAATAGCTTGACCAACAAGTAAGCAAAATTACTAAACTTTTGGTGCAAGTCTCGAAAAAGGGGGGAGTCTTGTCGTACAAGTAATGTAAATAAAACAATGAAGTAAAAGCTGAAAATAGCAAAGTAAAAAGAGGAAGAATGTTACGTAAGTTGTAAACAATGAGAATTAAAGCGTTGGGGTTATGTCCACCTCCTGAATTATACGTCTCTATTGACTATGAGTGTGTAGAATTCCGACATGCATGTGCTTATAGAGAATTGTATTCGATGGTAAATCCAAGCATCTTTCGACCTTTTCGAGGATTATTTCACTTTAACTCTTTCGAGCTTAAAGCGTGTCTAACGGTACGAATTCTCCAAGAGGTTAATCCAGTTACGACACTAACTTTTTAATAGGGGATGGGACCCTACTAACTTGACATTATCTCTTTTCCAGACAATTAACCTTTCTTTCGAACAAGTTAAATGTTATACTGGCGTATTCTTGCATTTGCAACCACAAAGAATTTAGATTAAGATAAAGAGAATAATGATATAAGCAGCATACGTGTCACGAACTCACAAACTCACATCAATAGATAGTATCTCAGTTGGCTTCCATAACCCCAACAGAGAAGTTTAGTTACCCATGAATGCGAAGGAGATCACGATTGACATTGTTGTTATACCACAAGATTGATTAATTTCGTGTAGCACAAGTGGTAGGCGTGAATTCCTAGGCAAAGTAACAATTCTCTTGTTGCAGAAATTAAGAATAAATGAATAGAAGAAGAAAAATAGAATTAATGAAAATTGTTGTAGAAGAATAAGAGAAGAATAGAAGAATAAGAGAGGAATGTAAGAAGATGTATATAAAAATCTCTAGCATGATAGGGTATTTATAATACCCATATCCTAGTCCTACTAAGCTAATGAAATATCTAACCAAATCCTACTAAACAAATGAAATACTTAACCCAATTGTACTAGGTTAATGTATCATTATCCTAATCCAAATAAGTTACTGCTAGTCCCCAAAGTCTTCAGAAATGTTGTTTTAGCCCGGGATAAATTTTCCATGCATCACTTTTGGTCCTTTAGGCGTTCAAGCTCCCTTTCCTTCCTTCGTGAGCTTTCTTTGGCGTCAAGTAAGCCATAAAATTCTGATTTCTGCATCATTTATACCTGAAACTTTGCTAATCATGTTTGTTAGCTCACTAACATGAAAAAGGACTAAAAACGCATGAAATATATACTTTGTTCTCAAAACGTGGCACAAATATGAGCAAAATATATTGATATAGGCGTGTAAATTCGCCTATCATCAGTGTACAATCCATGAGGTTGGGGCCAAGATTTGGCTCCTTTGCAATCTACACATTGGCCGCAAATCCTACACACATCCTTGTGCATTTTTGGCCAATAGAATTGCTCCTCCAATATTCCGAGGGTCTTTTTGACCCCAAAGTGACCCATTAGACCACCATTGTGTGCTTTCCTCACAAATAACTCTCTTCAAGAGCTATAGGGTACACACAATCGCCTACCTTTAAAACAGTAACTGTCAAACTTGGCATAGGGATTTGAACCCCTAGTCGAATCCCACTTGTCCCTACCCCATTCTTCGCATTCCCTATAGATAAAAGCAAAGTGAGGGTCCTTGGGATACAATTCCTTTAAGATCTCAAAACCCATCAATTTTGGAGATAAAGTAGATACAAGAACGTGTTTTTGAGACAAAGCATTGGCAACCACATTGTCCTTAACCTTCTTGTAATGAATAACATAAGGGAAAGTTTCAAGAAACTCAATCCACTTGGCATGCCGTTTGTTAAGCTTATCTTGTGCCCGAAGATTCTTCAAGGACTCACGGTCCGTTCAGATCACGAATTCTTTAGGCCATAAATAATGTTGCCAAGTGGCCAAGGCTCTAATCAAGGCATACAACTCTAAATCATACGTAGAGTAGTTTAGAGTTGCTACTTTGAGCTTTTTGCTAAAGTAGGCAATAGGCTTCAATTTTTGCATTAAAACAGTGCCTATACCAACTTTGCTAGCATCACATTCAACCTCAAAAGTCTTGTCAAAATTCAGCAATTGTAACAAAGGGACCGAGATAAGCATAGTTTTTAAATCCTTGAAGGCCTTAGCTTGTTCATCTCCCCACTTGAAAGGCCGATCCTTTTTAATCACTTCGGTCAAGGGGGCGGCAATGGTGCTAAATTCATTGACAAAACGTCTATAAAAACTAGTCAACCTGTGGAAGCTTCTCACTTCACCTATCGTTTTGGGAGTTGCCAATTTTTGATAGCGTCAATCTTAGATTCATCTACTTTGACCCCTCTTGAGCTCACCACAAAACCGAGAAATACAACTTCTTGGACACCAAAAGAACACTTTTCAAATTAGCATATAACTTCTCCTTTTGGAGGACATTAAACACACATTGTAAATATTTTACATGCTCATCTAAGGACCTACTATACACCAACACATCATTAAAGTAGACAACAACAAACCTTTCGATAAAAGGCTTCATCACATGATTCATCAGCCCCATGAAAATACTTAGAGCGTTTGTTAGGCCGAATGGCATAACCATCAATTCATAGAGACTAAATTTGGTCTTGAAGGCATTTTTTCGTTCATCGCCCGGTTGCATACTGATTTGGTGATAGCCACTCCTCAAATCAATTTTAGAAAACAAAAACGAACCACTCAATTCATCAAACATATCATCTAGCCTAGGAATAGGGTGACGATATTTTACCGTTATCTTGTTGATGGCTCAACAATCAACGTACATAGGCCAAGTCCCATCTTTCTTGGGACTAGTAGCACTGGGACCACGCAAGGGCTCACACTCTCCTTGGTATACCCTTTTGTTAAGGAGTTCCTTAACTTAGCATTGTAATTCTTTGGTATCCGTCAGGTTGCTCCTATAAGCCAGATTGTTGGGCAATTGTGATCCCGACATAAAATCTATTTGGTGCTCAATTCCCTAAAGCGGGGGCATCCCTTGTGGAAGTTCTTTGGGAAAAACATCTTCATAATCCTGAAACACATAAGAAATCAAAGGAGAAATAGAAGAATTAGTGGGGTTAGTGTTAAAACAATGTGCCAAAAGAAGCATGGGTGTCTCCTCATCATGATCCACGAAGAGATCTTTTTTTCTAACCAACATCACCATATTTTTTTTCCTTTGATGTTGAGGCAGCCCCGGATATCCCCATTACCCCACCTATGGGTTCCCCCTTTTTTTCTTCATTTTTGGATTTCTTCCCCTTTTCTTTCAATTCTCTCATCCTTTGATACAACTCGTTCACTTGTGAAGGCAAAAGTGGATGAAGTGTGACCTTTCGGCCATCCTTCTCAAGTGTTTATCGATTAGACCACCCATCATGTTTGGTAGACCTATCATATTGCCAAGGTCTACCTAACAACAAGTGACACTCTTGCATTGGTATTGCGTCATAAAGCACTTCGTTGTGATAGTTTCCTACTTTAAACTGTATCACACATTGCCTTATGACTTTTAATTCACCACATTCATTCAACCATTGCAACTTGTAAGGGCTAGTATGAAATGTATTTGGCAATTTCAAGAAGTTCACCATAGCAACACTAACAACATTTTCACAACTACCACAATCTATCACCAAAGTGCACACACTTCCCTTCACAAGGCGTTTAGTATGAAATGGATTCTCCCGTTTGCTAGGATTATCTATCGCCTTACTAATCATGGCACGCCTCACTAGAAAGTTTGGAACCACGCACTCTTCTTCTTGTAGATAAGCATCCTCATAATTATCATCATCATCATTATGTGGCTCATTTTTGGGTTTCTCTCCATATCGAGGCTTGGCCTCATTCTCTTCTTTTTTAAGACCCACTTTCTCACTAAGGTAATACAATATCCCTTCCCTTAGGATCACATTGCGTCAGTTTTGATATTCATTGGCTTTACGTCCCCAACCTTGGCACTTGAAATATTGGAACCCTTTAGGATTAGGATACTTATGAGCTTCTTGTCGGGGAGGAAATTTATGGACTGTTTTAGGCTTGAGAAACCTTATAGTGGTGGGTTGGTCCTTGTTTCTGGGCCAACCCAAAGATGGTTGAACCATGTCTTTGCTCCTCGGCCAACCCGAGGTTAATGGTCCCTTTGCCTTAAATGACAACCTCTCTTTACGCTCTCTTTCAATCTCAAGAGATGCTTGGAAAATTCTTTCAACGGTATCAAACTTGTGAAGCATCAAATGAGTGTAGATCTCTTTGTTTAACCCACACTTGAATCGAATGATGCCATGGCCAATTTGTTCTCTACGATGATCAAGCTTCAACATGAGTTGTTGAAACTCATCATAATATGCCATCACACTTCGATTCCCTTCTCACAAATTGTACAACCTAGCAAGCAGCTCATGATGATAACTTTTAGAAAGATACCATTGCCTCATTAAATACCTCAACCAAAACCATGGTGGTGGTTGTCTATCAATCAACTCATTACCAAACCATTTGACATATTCCCACCATGTGTTAGCATAGCCTTCAAAGTGAGCTATGGCATAATAACTCTTCTTCTCCTCTGATATAGCATTCACTTGAAACACTTTATCACACGCCGACTCCCAAGCAAGATACACCTTGAGGTCACTTTTACCCTTAAAGATAGGTAGGCTCAATTTGATGGTATTGATGCCTACGTCTCTCTCTTAGTATCGATTTCCACTTTATCCATACCCTCGGTATCTTCTGGATCCACACATCCCTCTCTCATCTCCTCTTTCCTCATGTAAGCATCGTTAAAGGCTCTATACCCTTCATAATACTCTCTACCATATTCCTCAAAGTGGACGGGAAGGTTTTGGACATTTGGAACTTAATTTAAAGGGATTGGATTCTGTGGAGATGGTGGTCTTTGGTTTAGTAGAGCTTGGAAGGGAGGGTTCGGATTTTGTGGAGGCATTTGACGTCTGAGTCCCTCTTGCGGAACTTGAAGAGTTTGGGAATGGGTTGGTCTATTGGAGTTTTGGTTTAGGGGGTTAAGAGTGGTTTGGATTTCGGTATTTAGTGGAGCTAGTGAAGGATTTGGCAATTGTGTCCATGTTTTGAGAGTAACGGTGGAGGAGGAATTTCTATAGTAACGCCCCGATTTTCTGAACCGAAATGCTACACGGTGCTTATGACCCCGAGGAACCACAAGCTAAACCATGACTGATATCTGTACCAGTATACTGCAATTTATGACATAATAATGCAAAAAACATGCACAATAGGCCATAAGGTTCAACTAAAATAATATAACATCCATATGGGCGAAAAATACCCAAAATAACTTAAAACTGAATCTGAAAGCTAAATCTAAACATAAGTCTGAATACTGAATCTGAAAGCCTCTAAGTACTGTCTGAATAAGGAGTTGAAGGAACATGTCTCCAACTAACTCCGTAAACTGATAACTGGCTAAAATAATAATGAATAAATCAAATCATATTGTCCTCGAATGAAGAGGACTCACTGAAACTCTATATGCTGAATGTGACTGCTACTGCTGGTCTGGGACTCGTGCCTCTGAACCTATGGTGTAACATGAAAAGAAAGCACCATGGCGCAAATGCGTCAGTACAACTGGAGTACTGAGTATACGAGTGAGGTAGGCTAATGCAAAGGGTTTACATGCATGAATAATACTACTGACTGACTGATATAAACGTAAGAGTACAAACATACATACATAGTAACTGAGATCATGAGTACGTAATGGCTAAATCTGTACGCTAATACATGGCTGGAACCGTAGTTCTGATAACATGGATGACTGTATCTGACAACTCTGAATCTGGTTGAACTCTCTGAGTTCTGTGCTATAACTGAATTTGACCGTACCTAACAGTCCTAGTATACTGATATCTGAAGAATTGTCTGAGTTCTTTACTGAGATTGATACTAAAACTGTGGGAGGTAGTTGTTTAGCCGACATGCCCCATGTATACAATTACGGCTAAGCTGGGGTCCAATCTCTGCCCCGACTGGAGGGGTGTTTATACCGCGCCACTGGTAAGGACAGTTGTGAGTGACCCTTATCTGGCAGGTACTCAAAGTGAGAATGGTGGGACTCTAAATTAACAGGTTAAGCCACCTCATCAACCCTAATCTGACTGGCTAAGATGTCTTAACCTACGCTGGCTACGTAATTCTGGAACACAAGGATGACTGCTAAGAATCACACCCTAAAACTGGTAGGTAAGTCCCCATCCTTGGGTTCACACGGTGCTAACTTCTACTCCTATCTGAAGAGACTAAACATGATCCAACTAACTGCACATGGACAGATTAACTGACTTCCGTTGACTGACGGAGTAGTACTATTATCTGAGAGTTAACTGAGATCGTGAGATTTCTGAGGTTTCCTGAGTCACATAACTGACTGAGTTCTATAGATTATAGCTTGACTGAGATTATCGTGACAACATGACATGGCTCTAGGAACACGACTATGTTTTTTGGGTATGAATACCCCCAGGACTCGATAAAAGGAAACAGATACACATGACATGACTTGATCACAAGATTTGAGTCCACAATTCATAATATCATAAGTAGGGGATATCATATTTCGTATAGTTATTCAACATCTTAAACATTGTAGGGAATGCATGGATATATTTCGTGTACATATTGTATATCTCCATTATCTTGCATGCTTCATACCACCACAATAGCAATACATGAAAAACATGAAATTCATATTGAAGTATATAGCTAACATGAACTTGTCATTTAGACATCATAGAACCATACAAACATAAATTTCTAGCATCCTAAGCATTTTATCAAACACCTTGAATGCATTCTTTAAGGCATAGGTGGGTTTCATACTTACACCATATTAAACCACCTAAAGTTCATGGCTTTCAATTAACAAACATATATATTCCATGAAAACACCTTTAGACATCACATTGAAACTTAAACAACAATCGTCAACAAGTTGTAACACCCCGTACTTAATTACGTGCATTAGCCATGGCTATATGTGTTGGAGTATATGTATTGATCATAAGTTAGGTATATATGAGTTTAAGTATGAGTATTGATTATTTTGAGATGGTTTCAAGTGTATAGTTTGATTATATGTGTATAGGAATCGACTTTATTTATACCGGAATTTGCTCGTCGAAGTTTCTATGCGAAGTTTATCGAGTTAGCTTTCCAACGATATAAAAATTTCTGAAAACAGATGAGTATCGGATATAAGCGAGCATGTTCGAAACTTGAAAATGGTGGACGCAATGAACAGTAAATGTGCAGAAATTTTCTGCACACAAAAGTACTGCAGCCAAACAGATTTTTAGGTCGACTTTAAACGATCATAACTCCTTGTACAAAATGAAATGTGTGAGCTGCTATATATTGATGAGAATCCCCGAGAGTCTTGTTTGTAATGTAATTGGTTTCATCCAAATCCAACGTCTGAGTAAGGAGTTATACTCGTTTTACTTCAGCCTCTCAAAATAGATTTTTAGGGTCAACTTTAAACGATCATAATTCCTTGTACAGGACGAACTGGGTGGCCTAATTTATATGAAATGAAATCCCTTTGAATTATCTATCCAACGATAACAATTTCACCCAAATCCGATATCGGAGGAAAGAGTTACGACCGATTTACTTTAGCCTATCAAAACAGTCCACCATGGACAGATTCGGATTTACTTAAATTTTTAAGGGCAATATGGTCATTTTTCATCATCTCATGGACGAAAATTGATCATTCTATAGATATACTTAGCCTCATATCCATCATGTTATCATCCAATTATTGAAGAATAAGAAACCTTAGTCTAAGTTCAACTCCAATTATCTTGTGATTCAACCGTAGAAAGTCCAAATTGATTCTGTAGTTGTGTTCACCGTCTCGAGGTCTTTGAGAAGCACCCCTTATTTGTACCAACAGTACTTCGAAATCAAAAGGGCCATTTTATGGTAAGGATGTAAATTATGTTGGTGTTATTTATATGGATATGTGTATATATATGCATGTGAGCATAAGAAGTATGTTATTTCATTGTTGTTGAAAGATGATTGGGAAATGATGTTGGATTATGTTGAATTGTGAAGGGATTTGGTGTGATGATGTGGTATTGATGATGTGGTATTGAAATGATGATTATATATATATATACACATAAACCTATTGTTCAAGTTGGTTTTTGGAATGTTTTGCAAATATTGATTGTATGAAATTATGGAAGAGAATTGTGGTGTTGCGTTGCTAATACTAGATGCCAAACATTTCATTGTAGATAAGTGATTTGTAAAGGCGGGAAGTTGTGTTGAATTGGTATCCGAATCTACAACGAGGTATGTAAAGCATACTCTAACGATGTTCTTTGGCGTGAAAACACCAATATTCCATCAAGTAAGATTCCGAGGTTGTCCGAAAACATGTATTGTTCTACATTACCAATGAAGTTGTTTCCATTCTATAAAGTGTCAAAATGTTTCATTGATATACCAAAAGGCTCCTATTTCATTGTTGTGATATTGATGATTCTGAAACACATTGTTGATGTACCAATGAGTCTTTATTACGTCGTTATTGTATAGAAGGTCTATTACTTGGTTCTTATTGATGTATCGTTGTTTCAAAGTATCAAAAATATGGTGGCGACCGAAATAACAATCTCAAAGATTAATTGAACTAAGTGATGGAAGTTCTCTCTTATCGGGTGGTATCCCAGGGGCATAAGCCTAGCATGGGTCGATCCCTATTTATGTGTTTATGGGTGGTATCCCAGGGGCATAAGCCTAGCATGGGTCGATCTCAGTTGATATGTACTGGAGGCAGCCTAATGGTCACAGTACAGTACAGTAATGATTACAAAGACGATAAGAACGAAGGTAAAGTGATTGAATAAATACAATGTACAGGTTGTCACAAGTTCTAGCAAGTGTGGTCCACTCCTATTACGATTTATTCACTTGTTTCTGATTTCTATTGAGCTCCTATATCATATGTGATTATCTACAGCTTTACATACTCAGTACATATTTCGTACTGATGTCCCTCACGGGGACCTGCATTTCATGCTGCAGGCACAGGTACCTCAGCTCATTCACAGCGTAAATAGGAGCCAGGTCATACAGCTATTGTTGGTGAGCTCCAGTTTGCTTCGGAGCTTTCCGAGTCGGTTTCTTATATTTTGTTATTGTACAAGAGTCATGTGTGGGCGGGGGTTTGTCCCGACCCTAGTTATGTCATGTATATCCTAGAGGCTTTGTAGACATAAGGAAGGGTAAAGTCATGGAAGTTTATATAGTGATGTTATAGCTGTATATGTGGTGGCCCCGACGACCAAGTATTATATATATATTTGTGTGTGTTGTGCTGATACAGGTAATTAGATCCTTCTATATGCAACGAAGTGCTGTCCAAATTTTTGGTGACATGTAAGTGAAAGTACAGGTATTTGAACGGGTTCTCCGGGGCCTTCTCGGCTTCGGGTGCCAGTCCGTCCCGATGGGATTTTGGGGCGTGACACATGTACATACTCATATCACCATAAAAAGTTTATAAAATAATATTTAAAACATGGTTCTTGAGCTCTATGAACGGATTTGATCCATATATGAACACTATGCATACCTTAGTGATTGAATCTTGAAAGAGATCTAATGTTTCTGAAGGTTCTTGAAGAATTCCTTAGGCTTGCTCTGGAGGAGATGATCTTGAGAGAAAACCCTAATCTTGTGGTTGAGAGTGTAAGAGAGGGTTTTTAAGATGCTTAACTGAAGAAAAATGAGAAAAACTATGCCTCTTTAGGGTTATAAGTGGTGGAAGGTAAAGAAAAAGACCAAAATACCCTTATGAAATAAATTCTCAGTTGTTGAAAATCATAGCTGACGACATTTGTGACAAGGCATCAAAAATGTGGTAAGCCGTCAAAAATGTCATCACACAGGAGCTGAAATTGATGGTTTCTGCCTAAGTCTGATGACCTTCGTGGTAGGGAGTCATAAATATAGTAAGCTACCACGAATGTCGTCACTTAGGAGCTGGTTTCTGCCTAAGGCTGACAACAATGTGGTAAGCTACCATGAATGTCGTCACACAGGAGCTGGATTCTGCCTAAGGATGATGACCTTTGTGGTAGGGCTTCACAAATGTGGTAAGCTACCACGAATGTCGTCACTTAGGAGCTGGTTTCTGCCTAAGGATGACGACCTTCGTGGTAGGGCGTCACAAATGTGGTAAGCTACCACGAATTTCGTCACACAGTTTCCAGTCTGACATGCTAGAGTAAAATAGGAATAACTCTTTGCTTCGATATCGGATTTAGGTAAAATGGGTATCGTTGGAAAGCTAATTCAATTATATATCTGTTGATAGGTCATGAGATAAAAAATTCCAAGTATAATAAGAGATATGCTCATTTGAAGTTGACTATACCAATATCCTTCTCAAGAATTCAATCGGTAAGGAATGTTTTGATTCGTCTGATAGCTGGTATTTATTTGAAGCCTTAACATACATCTAACATACTCATAAAACTATAAAATAACCATGATGTACTATGCATGATCTTGGTACATGGCTCTAATATTGGTTTGGATTTTTTGGGGTATTACAATATCTCCCCCTTGGAAACATTCGTCCTCGAATGATGACTGCTTGAGAGGGGAGAAAAGATAAAATGATGCATACACTGATCATGCTTAACTGGCACATGATTTTAGGACTAAATTGAATTCTAAACTGAATATAGCCCAACTGAACATGTATATCTGATGCATGACTGATAAGCTGAACTCATGAATGCATGATAAGCTATGCACTGGTACTTGATACCAATTTTATACTAGAATTTTGAACATGTAACTGAATAAGCTTAAGGAAAATGGTTACCTCGAGCTAAGCCTGAATTAGCAGAGAAAATATGAGGGTACTTGGTTCGCATGTCTGCTTCTGCTTCCTAAGTAGCTCCCTCCATGGTCTGATTCCGCCAAAGAACCTTGACTAGAGGGACTTCATTGTTCCTCGGCCTACGAGTCTGATAGTCAAGGATTTCGAATGGAATCTCTTCATAAGAGAGGCTATTTTGAATGTTTACGCTCTGAATAGGGACTACAACTGCTGGGTCACCTATGCACTTCTTGAGCAAAGAGACATGGAAGACTAGATAAACTGAGGCTAGATCTGAAGGGAATTCGAGCTTATAGGCTACCTTGCCAAAGCGACTGAGAATCCTGAAGGGACCGATATATCAGGGACTGAGCTTTCCCTTCTTTTCAAATCTCTTCACTCCCTTCATGGAAAAGATCTTGAGATAGACATAGTCATCGACCTCGAATTCGAGATCCTTTCTACGAACATCTGCATAAGACTTCTGTCGGCTATGAGCAGCCCAGAGTATTTCTCTGATTAACTAAATTTTTTCTAGGACATTGAATACTAAGTCAGGCCCTATGACTGCGGTCTCACTAACATCAAACCAACCGATCGGAGACCTACATCTCCTATCATAGAGAGCTTTGAATAGAGCCATCTGAATACTGGAGTGATAGTTGTTGTTGTATGCAAACTCAATCAAAGGCAAGTGGTCATCCCAGCTTTCCTTGAAATCAATTACACATGCCCTTAGCATATCTTCTAGAGTCTGGATAGTCCTTTCTGCTTGGCCATCTATCTGAGGATGAAATGATGTACTGAGATGAACTTGGGTACCAAGACCCTTTTAGAATGTTTTCTAGAAGTGAGAGGTAAACTGGGTACCTCTGTCTGAGATGATAGATAGTGGAACACCGTGTAATCTGACCAACTCCCTGATATATAGAGTTTGGCATAATCCTCGGCTGAGTAAGAGGTACGAACTGGAAGGAAATATGCCGACTTGGTCATTCTGTCTACAATGACCCAAACTAAATCATGCTGATGACGTGTCCTAGGCAAACCCATCACGAAGTCCATGTTCACTTCTTCCTACTTTGAAGTAGGAATAGTGAACTCCTGCATAGAACCACTAGGTTTCTAATGCTCTATCTTAACCTGCTGACATGTAGAGCACTTAGCCACAAACTCTGCAACGTCCCTCTTTATCTCACTCCACCAATAGATCTCCCGTAAGTCATGGTACATTTTAGTGGCCCCTGGATGAATAGAGTATCGCGCACCATGCGTTTCTGCAAGAATTCGTTGCCTCAAGTCATCTACACTGGAACACAAAGACGACCCTTACAACGAAGAACGCCATCTCCCTCTTGGAAAAAACCTCTACTTCCTGACTCTGAACTGACTCTTTTAGCTTGACAAGGCTAGGATACCTGTCTTGCTTCTCTTTCACCTCAAAAACTAGAGATAACTCTGAACTACTCTGAACACATACACCACCCTCTAAAGAGTCGATTAAGTGAAAGCCTAGTCTGGCAAGCTGATGAATCTCCTGAGCTAATTTCTTCTTACTATCCTCAACATGGGAAACACTACCCATGGACAGTCTACTGAGTGCGTCGGCCACTACATTGGCCTTGCCAGGATGATAAAAGACAGTCATGTCATAATCCTTCAAGAGCTCTAACCACCTTCTCTGACGAAGATTGAGATCTTTCTGGGAAAAGACATACTGAAGGCTCTTATGATCTGTGAAGACGTCTACATGAACACGTATAGATAATGCCTCCAAATCATTAAGGCAAAGACAACTGCTACTAACTCAAGGTCATGAGTAGGATAATTCTTCTCATGGGGCTTTAACTATCTAGAGGCGTAGGCTATGACTCAGCCATGCTGCATGAGGACACAACCCAAACCTACTCTGGGTCCATCACAATATACTACGAATCCATCAGAACCGTCGGGAAGTGCTAAAACTGGATCTGAGGTGAGTTGAGTCTTCAACTCCTAAAAACTCTTCTCGCAAGGTTCTGACCACTGAAACTTGACCTTCTTCTAAGTCAATCTGGACATAGGAGATGCAATAGAAGAAAATCCCTCGACAAACTATCGGTAATAGCCAGCCAAACCCAAGAAACTCCTGATATCTGATGGAGAGACAAGGCAAAGCCAGTTTCTTACCGCTTCGGTTTTCGGAGAATCTACTCTAATGCCATCACCCGAAATAATGTGGCCAAGAAATGCTACTAATCTTAGCCAAAATTTGCACTTACTAAACTTGGCGAACAACTGGTGATCCCTGAGAGTCTAAAGAACAATTATGAGATGGTCTGAATGATCATGCTCTATACGAGAATAGACCAGAATATCATCTATGAAGACTATGACGAATGTGTCCAAGTACTGCTTGAACACCCGGTTCATCAAGTCCATAAAAGCTGCAAAGGCATTGGTAAGACCAAAGGACATGACTAGAAATTCAAAGTGATCATACAGAGTACGAAAAGTTATCTTCAAAATGTCACATTCTCTAACTCTGAGCTGATGATATCCTGATCTGAGGTCTATCTTGGAGAAATAACTGGCACCCTAAGGTTGGTCAAACAAGTCGTCTATCCTTGGGAGCGGATACCTATTCTTTATTGTGACTTTGTTGAGATGACGGTAATCAATACACATTCTGAGAGAACCGTCTTTCTTGCACACGAATAAGACTTGCGCACCCCATGGGGATACACTGGGCCTGATGAATCCCTTATCTAAGAGATCCTTCAACTGATGTTTCAGTTCCTAGTATTCTACTGGTGTCATTCTTTAGGGCGGAATAGAAATAGGCTGAGTATCTAGGAGAAGGTCTATGCCGAAGTCTATTTCCCTTTCGGGAGTAATGCCTAAAAGATCTTTGGGAAAGACGTCTGAATATTCATTAACCACAGGGACTGATTCGAGATTGGGATTTTCAGAACTGGAATCCTTAACATGCATGAGATATACACACACCCCTTAGAAATTATTTTCCTTGCCCGAAGGTAGGAAACAAGCTGACCCCTGAAAGACGAAGTGCTACCCTTCCACTCTAAGATGGGCTCATTTGGGAACTAAAATTAAACTATCCTATTTTTGCAGTCGACTATGGCATAACAGGAATGAAGCCAATCCATGTCGAGAATGATATCAAAATCAGTCATCTCTAACTCGACTAAATCTGCTGACGTGGATTTCTGAAATATCATAACCGGGCAGTTTTTGTATACCCACTGAGCTATGATGGTTTTACCCACAGGGGTAGAGATTGAAAAGGCATCTCCTAAAATTTTAGGACTGATTTCGAAATCGCCTGCTATGTATGGAGTGACAAAAGACAATGATGCACATGGGTCTAGCAAAGCATAAACATGAACATGGAAAATCTGTAACGTACCAGTAACGACATCAGGAGAATTTTCCTGATCCTGTCGGGTCTGAAGATCATAGAGTCTATGTGGGTGTTGCCCACTAGTAGCACTGGAAGTGGCACTCTGCTGGTTCGGGTGATCGGACTGGGCTGTGGAACGATTCTGCTGACCCTGAGGGCCTGGCTGAGGACACTCCCTAATCCTGTGGCCTGGCTTACCACAACTAAAACAGACATCACTACCGGCTCTGTAAATACCTTTGTGGTTCTTACCACAAGTCTGACAAAGGGGGTTTGTTCGGGCACTGCTAACACTGCCCTAAGACTTAGAGCTTGGTGCTCTATCTCTGTTGCCGTCCCTGAACTTCGGCACTGTGGTACTAGCGGAGGAAGGGGATGGCACTGCTGACTTAGGATGAAATTGCAAACGATTTCCTCCCTCTGATTTGGGCTGAGCAAAATTGAAACTGCCTGTTCTTGCTCTCTTGTTCTGCCTCTCCCTAGTCTTAACCTTCTACTCCTCTATCTGTTGAGCGTGGGTCATGAGCCTGGATAAAGTCATATCACTATTCAGCATCGCAGACCTACACTCATTTACCACGCTATCATTCACCCCTAACACGAACTTGCTCATCTTAGCCCTATTGTCTCCAACCACATGAGGGGCATATCTGGCTAGCTGAGTAAATCTAAGAGAATACTCTCTAACTGTCATATTTCCCTGCCTGAGATTGATGAACTCAAGAACTTGGCCTCTCTCAGCTCTTGGGGAAGAATCTGTCTAAGAAAGTCGTGACAAATTCTTCCCACTCAACAGGACCTGCATTCTCTTACCTTTCTGCTAACCACTGTTTGTACCAAGTGTGAGCGACATCCTGCAATTGGTATGCGGCCAACTCGGCACTCTATGAAGAAGTGACTCCCATGATATCAATGACCTTCTGGACTTGGTCAACAAATTTCTGAGGATCCTCGTCTGTCTTAGACCCAAAGAAGGACGGAGGGTTCATTCGGGTGAAGTCCCAAATCCTAGCTGTTGTTGAATTGGCCACTAGGTTGGCCGAAACGACTGCTGGTCATTTATTTTGGGCAGCTACAGACTGAGCAAGAGCAGTAAATGTTGTCCTGAACTCCGCATGATAAACTTGTTCGGCTAAAGGATCTTCGGGCTGAGGAGATGGCTGATTTCTTTTCTTTGGAGGCATGTTTCTGAAATAAGAGAAGAGCGGATTAGACTGAGAGATTGACTTGATATTATGCTCACTAGCAAGACATGAATACTGAAAGAAGGGGAACTATTTCTAAAACATCTCATAGCCTCCTGTACATAAATGTGGCGGGCAACACACCCATGTACAAGACTCTACTAGATGCTGCTTTCAGAATTTCTAGGACTCTATTGAACCTTAGTCTCTGATACCAAGTTTGTAACGCCTCAATTGTCTAAACTGAAAAGCTACACGGTGCTTATGACCCTGAGGGACCACAAGTTAACCCATGACTAATATCTGTACCTGTATACTGCAATTCATGACATAATAATGCAGAAAATATACACAATAGGCCATAAGGTTTAACTGAAATAATATAACATCCATATGGGCGAAAAATACCCAAAACAACTGAAAATTGAATCTGAAAGCTAAATCTGAACATAAGTTTGAATACTAAATCTAAAAACCTCTAAGTACTGTCTGAATAAGAAGTTGAAGGAACATGTCTCCAACTAACTCCTTAAACTGATAACTGGCTAAAATAATAATGAATAAATCAAATCATATTATCCTCGAATGAAGAGAACTCACTAAAACCCTGTATGCTAAATGTGATTACTACTACTGGTCTGGGACTCGTGCCTCTAAACCTATGGTGTAACATGAAAAGAAATCACCATGGCGCAAATGCGTCAGTACAACTGGAGTACTGAGTATACGAGTGAGGTAGGCTAATGTGAAGGGTTTACATGCATGAATAATACTACTGACTGACTGATATAAACGTAAGAGTACAAACATACATACATAGTATCTGAGATCGTGAGTACGTAATGGATAAATCTGTACGTTAATACATGGCTGGAACCGTAGTTCTGATAACATGGATAACTGTATCTGACAGCCCTGAATCTGGTTGAACTCTCTGAGTTCCATGCTATAACTGAATTTGACCGTACCTAACAGTCCTGGTAAACTGATATCTGAAGAATTGTCTGAGTTCTTTACTGAGACTGATACTGAAACTGTGGGAGGTAGTTGTTTAACCGACATGCCCCATGTATACCATTACGGCTAAGCTGGGGTCCAATTTTTGCCTCGACTGGAGAGGTGTCAATACCGCACCACTGGTAAGGACAGTTGTGAGTGACCCTTATCTGTCAAGTACTCAAAGTGAGAACGGTGGGACCCTAAACTGACAGGTTAAGCCACCCCATCAACCCTAATCTGACAGGCTAAGATGTCTCAACCTACGCTGGCTACGTAGTTCTGGAACACAAGGATGACTGCTAAGAATCACACCCTAAAACTGGTAGGTGAGTCCCCATCCTTGGGTTTACTCGGTACTAACTTCTACTCTCATCTGAAGAGACTAAACATGATTCAACTGACTGTACATGGATAGATTAACTAACTTCCGTTGACTGACAGAGTAGTACTATTATCTGAGAGTTAACTGAGATCATGAGGTTTCTGAGGTTTTCTAAGTCACATGACTGACTGAGTTCTATAGATTATAGGTTGACTGAGATTATCGTGAAAACATGACATGGCTCTAGGCACACAACTATGTTTTTTGGGTATGAATACCCCCAGGACTCGATAAAAGGAAACAAACACACATGACATGACTTGATCACAAAATTTGAGTCCACAATTCATAATATCATAAGTAGGGGATATCATATTTCATATAGTTATTCAACATCTTAAACATTGTAGGGAATGCATGGATATATTTCGTGTACATATTGTATATCTCCATTATCTTGCATGCTTCATACCACCATAATAGCAACACATGAAAAGCATGGAATTCATATTGAAGTATGAAGCTAACATGAACTTGTTATTTAGACATCATAGAACCATACAAACATAAATTTCTAGCATCCTAAGCATTTTATCAAACACCTTGCATGCATTCTTTAAGGCATAGGTGGTTTTCATACTTGCACCATATTAAACCACCTAAAGTTCATGGTTTTCAATTAACAAACATATATATTTCATGAAAACACCTTTAGACATCACATTGAAACTTAAACAACAATCGTCAACATGTACATACTCATATCACCACAAAAAGTTTAAAAAATAATATTTAAAACATGGTTCTTGAGCTCTATGAACGGATTGGATTCATAGATGAATACTACATATACCTTAGTGATTGAATCTTGAAAGAGATCTAATGTTTCTGAAGGTTCTTGAAGAATTCCTTAGGCTTGCTCTTGAGGAGATGATCTTGAGAGAAAACCCTAATCTTGTGGTTGAGAGTGTAAGAGAGGGTTTTTAAGATGCTTAACTGAAGAAAAATGGGAAAAATTATGACTCTTTAGGGTTATAAGTCGTGAAAGGTGAAAGAAAAGACTAAAATACCCTTATGAAATAAATTCTCAGTTGCTGAAAATCATAGCTGACGACATTTGTGACAATGCGTCAAAATGTGGTAAGCCGTCAAAAATATCATCACACAGGAGCTGGAATTAATGGTTTCTGCCTAAGTATGATGACCTTCGTGGTAGGGCGTCATAAATGTGGTAAGCTACCACGAATGTCATCACTTTGGAGCTAGTTTCTGCCTAAGGCTGACGACCTTCGTGGTAGGGCATCACAAATGTGGTAAGCTACCACGAATGTCGTCACACAAGAGGTGGATTCTGCCTAAGGCTGACGACCTTCGTGGTAGGACGTCACAAATGTGGTAATCTACCACGAATGTCGTCACTTAGGAGTTGGTTTCTGCCTAAGGCTGACGACCTTCGTGGTAGGGCGTCACAAATGTGATAAGCTACCACGAATGTCGTCACACAGTTTCCGGCCTGAAATGCTGGAGTAAAATAGGAATAACTCTTTGCTCCGATATCGAATTTAGGAGAAATTGGTATCTTTGGAAAGCTAATTTAATTATCTATATATTGATAGGTGATAAGCTCAAAAATTCCAAGTACAATGAGAGATATACTCATTTGAAGTTGACTATACTAATATCCTTCTCAAGAATTCAATCGATAAGGAATGTTTTGATTCGTCTGATAGCTGAGAGTTATTTAAATCCTTAATATATATATATATATATATATATATATATATATAACCTACTCATAAAACTATAAAATAACCATTATGTACTATGCATGAGCTTGGTACGTGGCTCTAATTTTGGTTTGGATTTTTTGGGGTATTACATCTACCATGTCCACTTGACGAAACATGTCGAGAAATAGAAGGACGAGAGTTCCTTTGACTCTCCACTTGTTCTAACCTCCCACTAATAGTCGTCACTTCTCCCCTTATGTCTCCTATTTCCATTCTTAACCTTTTAAGAGCTCGGGTCGTAGCCTCAAGAGTGACCCTCATATTCTTTATTTCATTAGAATCCACAGTTTGAGACGTGGTTCCCTCCATTGTCAAGGTATCACCTACACAAGCAACAAAAAATTTAGTTTAAAACCTCTCCTCACTCACACACTCTCAGACTACTCACACTCGAGCTCTACAAGTGTTGTAGGTTGGCTAGTAACCCATGAATAGGTTTGAGTATGCTATTGTCTGGAGTAGATTCTTGTTTGAAACTCAAAGAATTCTTGTCGGACTAGAGTCAAGGAGTTACAACATATTCCAATGAAAAATGCACACAAACAAATGATGACATGAATACAAGGCTTCAAAGGACTAATTGACAACCTAGTAGGAATATACTAGCTTGCTAATTAGTTTTTGAGTCAATTAGAAGAAACTAAGAATCAATAATTAGAAACTAGAATATCTAAATTGAGCTTAATTAATGACGTGAACAGTGATTAAGGTGATGTGGCTGCATGAAATTGTTCACGGGTCCATACATTTTATTCAACAACTTGAATCCTTAATCTTCACAATTTTGTAATGGATGACTTTGCTTTTGGAAGGAAAGTAAAGTCTTGTAACTTTTCAACTTTTTCCAACTCAAAAAGATGAGGCTTTACTTTACTAGTTCCACAAGACAAGGTTCGTTGTTTTAAGGGAAAGTGGTTGTTAAGTCAAAGAAGTGATGTTGGCAAGTCTTTTCACAAACAACTTTACAACCTTGTCTTACAATCCTTTTGGATCTATTTTAGTCTTTATAGTGGTCAAGATATGAGATGATGAGAAGATCAAGATGATCACCACAACAATACTTCAAGAACACAACCACAATTCACCAATAATATCCCACTTTAAAGTCAAGCAACAACACACAAAATCAGCCAACTTCAAGTTCATCATACTACCACTTCAAGTCCACAATAGCAATGTCAATATGTTAAGCTCAACTTAGCTTTAGACACCTTTTGTGTTGATGAGAATGAAATCAACACAAGAAACAAACTAGACAAACAAAAGAACATCTATATCTAAACACACAAACACCAATCTCGGCCAAGACAACAACACAACATAATTTTCTTGGCCAAGAACAAGATGGACAGATTTCTCTTTTTTTTTTCTAGAATTTTCAGATTTCAACAACTTTTTTTTTTGGTATTTTTCAACTACCAAACCCAAGATTGATTTTGTTGGAACAAAATCAACCACAAGCTTTGATATCAAATGATACGAGCCCAAGTTCACAACACAATAAACAAACAACAACAAAAACAACAAGATGAACAACAAGTGCTAGTGAATCAAAATAGGCCACACACGGGTTCACTAGTCTTCAAGAGTCACGTTTTTAGAATAAGAAGATGATATTAACAACAAGAACAAGCAAGTCAATAATAATGCTAGTGAATCGAAAGAGCTTCACACGGCTTTATTAGACTTCAAGATTCCAACAACGCAAGATTAACATGATTACAAGAGGGATAGTAACTTGACACACAATATTCAATGATCTAAGAACCCTAACAAGAGAAAGGACCCTAAGATTAATGAATATTAATACCAAGCTCTTACTTTGACCAAGAGGAACTCAAAGAACCTCAAAACCCTAGTTTCTAGCCAAAAGACAACACTAGTATCACTCTACTAGTGAGTTTTTGGAATTGGGGCTTCTCCAATGGAAGAGAGAAGTTCCAAAATATTACAAAGTGTTTGTTGTCTTCCAAAATATGAATGAACTAACTCAAAAATAACCCTAACACTATCTATTTATATTAGTCCACAAAGTGAGATAACAAATGACCATCCTACCCTTGCCAAGGGGTGGCCTTGGAGTGTAAGTTTATCACACTTCAAGGCTCCTCTTCACACTTAAAAACATTTAATCCATTAGAAGGCTCAAGTACCAACTCACACACGGCCATTTGCATGAACATAGCTTGGAGTTTTTGTAACTCCCGAGCTTGGCTACGTGTGAATGATCGTGAACTTGTTGGACAGCTTGGTACACTCGTAACACATAAGTAGATAGATAACGAATGAGATTCTATTTTGCGAAAAAAAAATTCAATTGGTGATTGCAAGTTGAGAGTCTCTGTGGCTACTTCAAATGCATCCTCTCCCATTCTCTCTTCATCACCAGAAAATGGATCTCCTTGTTCACCAGAAGCTATCTGTTATATTAGTGATACATTTTTATAGTTGAAATAAATGTATGTATCACCAATAATCTGACCACAAATGTATCACTCATACATTGTCAATACAAATATATCACCAATAATCTAACAGCAAAATGTATCACTCTTACACTGTCAACAAATGTATCACTCATATATTGATAACAAAAGTATCATTCATATGAATCACCATTACACTATGAAAATGTATCCCGAAAATTAATATTTTTATATATGTATCAATCGGATTAACAAAAAAATATAGTTGAAATAAATGTATGTATCACCAATAATCTGACCGCAAATGTATCACTCATACATTGTCAATACAAATATATCACCTATAATCTAACAACAAAATGTATCACTCTTACACTGTCAACAAATGTATCACTCATATATTGATAACAAAAGTATCATTCATATGAATCACCTTTACACTATGAAAATATATCCAAAAAATTAATATTTTTATATATGTATCAATCGGATTAACAAAAAAATATGTATCACCGACGAATTTCATTCTAATATTAACTTAAACATGTATGAATAACTAAATCCCTAAATCTTTAAGTGAATCACCCATTAATAACATATGAATCACCCAATAAGTAATGACACCGGTGGGGTGGATTTTTTGGTAGGCTGTTATGGAGATTTCCGATGGTGAATGAGACTTTTTTGGAAATGTATCACTCGTTAACAACATATGAATCACCCAGTAATTGATGACGCCTGTGGGGTATTTTTTTTGATAGTTTGTTATGGGATTTCCGATGGTGAGTGGGTCATTTTTTGGTTGACCGATGCTAGGTCACCGGAACAGTGAGGTTCGGTGATGGGGATGGCTGCTCCGTTTTTAGATACAGTGTATAACATATGAATCACCCAATAATTGAAATAAATAATTGTATCTGCTATATGAATCACCATAATACCATATGGATCACCCATTAATATCATATGTATCACCCATTAAAATTATACAAACTGTATCTATCATATGAATCACCATTATATCAATATAATAATATTATATTTATCATTCATATGAATCACCATTACAGAATAAAGAATAAACAACTTTGAAATTAAAATGAAAACAGAGCTCAATTCTTCAATTTTTTAGAATATTTGGGTGCTTATTTAATCCTTGACCAAAGACACCGACATTAATTAATTCTTATGTAATGTAATTAAGGCTTATAATAATTAATTGATAGAGGAGAAAAAATCAGAAGGAAGATAGATTTAATTGATGATAGTTAGGGAGAGATTTTAGGGAAGAAAATATTTGAAAAAAAAAAAATATTTTACATGAGTTAATGATGGAGTAAAAATAGGATGTGAGGTTTTGATGATATATATCAAGAGTAAAATTGAAAATCAAGATTTTATGTAAATTTTAAAAAAGTAAGAAATATTAGGTAATATAGCCTCTTAAATTTGAGATTTGTGTAATTTAACGGAAAAAAAAAAACACAAGAGGCTATTACAAGGTTCGAACTGAATAGCCCAGCCCAAAGGGTATAAATTTTCTCTCTTCGCAACTTCTTAGCCAAAACATTGGAAAAATAACCTAAATTTACACCATAATTTATCATATTTACACAAATTTCTATCCGTACAAAGTAATTATAAAAATCTCAACTAATTATGTATCTTCGTTGGATGTATAAGGAGCTAATTATATATCTCGACATACCCAAAATCGGGAAAAATATATCGGATCGCGCTAATTATGTATCTTTACAAAGGAAAAATTGTATCTTCGTTGGGATGTATTATGTATCTCGTATGGAGAGCTAATTATGTATCTCGACAGGCCCAAAATAGAGATTTTAAGTAATTATGCAAAATATTAAAATTTCTGTAATTAAGCTTCAAACTATCGGGATTTATGTTGTTTGACGTTGAAAATGATTTCACTTTCTCGCCAACTAACATAATTTCCTCCACATTAAAGATAATCTATATACTTTGGTCATCTATGTTTTGTATATGTATGTATATTATATGTATAATACTCCATCTGTCTCAATTTACGTGACACCATTTTATTTAACTCAAAGTTTAAGAAAAAAATGAATACCTTTGGAATTTGTGGCCTAAATCACTCATTGACTCTTTGTTGGCTATAAATCATTTCATTAAGACTAAAAGAGAAATTATAAAGTTGAATTGTTCCTAATGAAATCGACATTTTTTTTTAGACGGTCTAAAAAGGAAAGTGTGTCACATAATTTGGGGCTATGGGAGTATAAAATACACGCTACCTATACATTGTGTACATAATTTGTAAACTAGATGGAATTTTTTATCAAAATGAGCCATTTTTAAAATCAGTTCACCAAAGTAATATGCTTTTTGCAAACCTTATAAAACTAGTATAAACGTTGTTGGCAGTAACGTATTAGGTTTTAAAAAAAACTAACGGATCAAAACGCCGTTAAAGTAGAAATCGTTACTTGACAATAACATCACCAGTGGTAACAAGACTCTGCAACTCTGCCACATCAGACTCTGCAGAGTGCCAGAGCTGATTTGGTAGAGTGGCAGAATATGATGTGGCAGAATTGCAGAGTCTCGTTACTGTTGGTAATGTTTTAAGACAAACGTTATTACCGGTAACGATTCCTACTTTAACGCCATCTTCTGTTCATTTTGACCCGTTAATTTTTTTAAAACCTAATGCGTTACCGCCAACAACGTTTGTACTAGTTTTGTAAAGTTTTCAAAAAAAACATATTACTTTCGTGAATTGATTTAAAAAATGGTTTATTTTGGTCAAAACTTCTGTTATTTGGCTGCAATTTGCTACATACATATTACGTGATGAAGTTTAAATCATAATATGGTAACTAATTTATAGAACTCACTCAAATCAAATAATCATCAACAAAAATTACTATTAAAAGTTAGATAATCAAAACTATGCTACATTTTTGTACTTGCATATTACCTTACACCTAAGTACTCTATCCTGCACATAAAAACCAGGCATAACCATGACCTTAACCTTGCTAGGACCTTGTGATTTTTGCCTATCGGCGAAAGCGTCCTCCATGTAATGCATATCGAAAGTCCTGTTCTCTTCAACTCGTAGAATCCCGAGGGAAGGATTGAACGAAAACGCCAACAAATGCAGCAACCATATGCACTTAGCAGCAACGAAAAATGCTTGGAGGAGTTGTTCAGGCCATGGCCTTGTCCAATTAAGCGCCGCGATAATGCAACTCATTTTCTGATCGCAGAACTTGCTGAAGTCTTCGCTATAGTACTTTGTCCCCTTCCTCAACACCTCGTTCCAACTTAGGTTCCTCAACGCGACAAAAGATGAGAACTGAGCGTGGCGATCTTGTTGAGGGTCTAAGTGTTTTGGTGAGCCATTCTTTTGGAACACACAGTTTTCGAAATCTTGGTAAAGTGATTGGTTTATGATGGATTCAATGTGGTAAAGTACTGCTTTCGAGTACTTGGAGTCGAGCGATAGCTTGTACGGTTGAAGCAAAAGGTTCAAGTTATCGGATAGCAAACTGTCTGACGTTTCTTCAATCTGTCCGATTAGAGTCTTGCAGAACTGTTTCACCGATAATCTCGATTCGGATACAATCTGTAAGAACCCTTCTAGCATTACATCTTCACTCACCGGGATCATGTTCTCTCCGTCCCCATCGATGGATTTCCCATTTTTCGGAAAGTTTCTAAGCTTGGAGGATATAGGAGATTCTGTTGCTTGAATTGCTTGTCTTAAGGCCTTTTTCAGCTCTTCACAGTAAGTTTCTAAGTACTCTAACTTTTGCTTCAACTCACCTAACGACGATTTCATTTCCGTGACTTCAATCAACGCTGCATCTCTACTCTCGTTCGCTTCCATAACCTCTTTCTTCAACGCCTCGATTGTAACCATCCCTACATGATCTTTCAAGACCTGAGAGACCTCATCGGCGGACTGATCTGTCCGGTTTGGTGAACTTTCAACTTTGCTTTTCCGTTTCAGCTTAGGGAACAGCCACGAGAAGTTCCTCCCGGTTTTACTCTTTGGCTGCGATTGAACAGAAACGTGTGAATCCGTCAATGGCACGATGACATTCGAGTTCTTCCCACTCTTACTAGTAGTACTACTACCACCACCACCAACACCATCAGCCTCAGTACTAATTATCGCAGGCTTACACTTATTGCAAGATGAGATCACTTTGAAGTCCCCTAATGAGTTCCTCCTAGACTTGTTGTAACGAGTGATAGGAGAAGCTTTACGCGTAGTGTTTTGATCAGTACACGAGCTCGTTACCGATCTCTGATCATCAGCCGGACAGACGTGAGGTTCTAAGTTGATCAGACTGTTCGTAAATCCATTTTTCAACGACGAATTATTCGCCTTTACGGATTCATTGTTACCATTTCCTACTCCAAAGCCATATTCATCCCAAATTTCAGCATAGTTTGGGTTGTGATCTAACTGTAGTTGTTTGTATCCTGGCAATGGTTCATCTTCATAGCTCTGCACACAAAATGTTGATACAAAGGTCATCGAAAATAGGCAAAAAAGAACGAAAATATACCGATGTGATTGAGTGATCGCAAACGATGTTGCTCGGATTCTCCAGAAATGTTGCAACACCCGTGTCGGATCTTCTAAAAACATGCACCTTTTTGGAGGATCCAACACGCATGCGGCTTTTTGAAGAGTACAAGCAAATGCGGCTTTTTGAAAAGTACAAGCAACATAGATCACAACTACAACAACGTACCCAGTGTATTCCGACAAGTTGGGGCTCGGGAGGGTAGAGTGTAGCCAGTGTATTCTAACAAGTGAGGTCTAGAGAGGGTAGAGTGTAGCAACATAGATCACAACTACAACAATGTACCTAGTGTTTTCCGACAAGTGGAGTCTAGGAAGGGTAGAGTGTATGCAGACCTTACCCCTACCTTGTAGAGATAGAGAGGTTTTTTCCGAAAGACCCTCGAAAACATGGAGAAAAAATGTTTGACTCAAAGATCATCAAAAATAGGCAAAAAAGAACGAAAAATATACCGATGTGATTCAATGATCACAAAACAATGTTACCCGGATTCTCCAAAAATATTGCAACACCCATGTCGGATCTTCTAAAAAATGCAACTTTTTGGAGGATCTAACACGCGATTGTCGGCTTTTTTTGAATAGTACAAGCAACATAGATCATAAGTACAATAATGTATCCTGTGTATGCCGACAAGTGGGGTCTAGGCAAGGTAGAGTGTCTGCGGACCATACCACTACCTCGTCACGAGGTAGAGAGGTTGTTTCCGAAGTCGGACTTTTTTAAAGAGTACAAGCAACATAAATCACGACTACAAAAACGTACCCAATGTATTCCGACAAGTGGGGTCTAGGGATTATACTGTAACATAATTATAAAAAGTTGTAAACTAGTACAATATATAAGAACTTTTGATGTACATTAAATACAGGGATTATTAATTATATTATATGTTATTTTTCAGATTTCACATTAATTCCTTCATTTAGAAGCAATATCTGGATAAGATTATGTAAACTTGAAGTTAATCTTATTTAATATTTGGTCAAACACATATTTCCATAGATAAAATATAAGAATAATAGGGCTAACTTCAATAAACTTGAAAAGAAATGCAAAGTATAAATCATTTTTATATTTTAATTTACAAAAAAAGTTTATAATATTTTCATAAGAAGTTCAAGATAATTATTTTCCATGACAATGAAAAGAAATTTCAAGAGAAATGGATTTATGTGATCACCTTAGTATATATATATATATATATATATATATATTCCATAAGAAATTTATCCTTTAAATCCTGAATTTATTCTAACGAAATCCAATAATTAAAAAGGTCTTAATAGTGTGAAAATGCACGTGACAAAAAGTTAGTACTTAATTTCAACAAATATTAAATATAGAATCCATAATACTTTAAAATTAAATCTTTAAATTCTAAATTCACCTCTGATAAAATCCAACAAAAATAAATAGAATAATCTTGAGCAGAAAAATAATGGGAATGAAGAGAAAATTAAGCTATGTTGCTCAAACTTTTCAAAATATTATGATATTCGCACAAAATTCTTCAAAAATCTATTATTTTTCAAGAATTCGACACGTGCCCTTACACACTTTTAAAGAGCCATATATAAAAATCAAAAAGTATAATTTCACAAGTGACCTTCAAAAAGTATGACGCTTACACAACTTAGGTAGATAAAAGATAAAGTAAACTATAACTCAATACTTCAAAAGTCTAACAACAATAACAAAACATAGCTAGTAAAATCTCACATGGGGTTTGAAAAAGATCGAGCGTACACAAAACATATCACTACCTAAGGCTGTTTTCGAAAGACTCTCGACTCATGTACAGCAAATCAAAATACAAAGAACAAGAAAACAACAACCAACACGTAACAATTAACACGAATCTTTAAATTCTGAATCCACCTCTATCGAAAACCCAATAAAGTCTCACAAGTAGGATCTGAAAAAGATTGAGCATATGCAAAGACTTTCGACTCGAGTGCAGCAAATCAAATATACAAAGAAAAAGAAAATAATGACAAACACATAACAACAAACAATAATCTTTAAATTTTGAATCCACCTCTATTCAAAACCCAATAAAGTCTCATAAGTGGGGTCTGGAAAAGGCCGAGCGTACACAAAACATACCACTACATTAAAAATTATTTTCGAAAAACTCTCGACTCAAGTGCAGCAAATCAAAGTACAAAGAATAAGAAAACAATGACAAACACATATCAACTAATAACAATCTTTAAATTCTGAATCCGCCTCTATTCAAAACCAAATAAAAACAAAAAAGAAAAGTGACTTACTGGTGTGAAAATAGGATAATCTTGAGCAGAAAAATGATGAGAATGAAGAGAAACAGTACTAGGAGAAACACAAGTAGTTGTGCCAAATTTCTTAACAGGACTATTATTAATCCCATGCTGTTGTTGTTGTTGTAAAAGAGCAGCATGTAGAGCTCTTAATTCAATTGTTTTAGCTATTGCATCTTTAATTTCATGTCTGCTAATAACTCCACCATTGTTGTGACTTGTAACTTCATCATCTTCATCATTTTCTTGAATTTTTTGTGTTGATGTAGTAGCACTTGCCATTAAGAAAAAAGAAGAAAATAAGAAAATTTACTGATGTTTTTTTTTTTGTGTGTGTGTGTGTGTTGTGTTGTTATATTTTGTATCTATTTATCTATCTACATTCTTGGAATCCAATGGTAGGAGAGATGATGGATTGTATGATATCTAGTGAAAGAAGTTTGGAGGACCTAATAAAAAGAGAGGGACAAAAGAGAACAGAAGGGATTGTTTTTGTGGGGTTTGTTGGAGTGGTGGTGGGGGGGGGGGGGGTTAAGGGAGTGGGTGGAGAGTGGAAGAGGCTATTTTGTCTTGGTTGTCAAGTGTATTAATGGGAACATGAGTGCATGTGAAGCAAATGGGAGAGTGGTGGGTGGGTGGGTGGGTGGGGTGGAGTGGGGGTTGGGGTTGGAGTGGGGGCAAAATGGTCATTTTGAATACCTTATGAGGATTTTGGTAATTTTCATTCGTTCTCCATGCGACCATGAGTTCACAGGTTCGAGTAATGAAAATAACCTCGTCAGAATTGTAAGGTATTCAAAATGGTCATTTTGAATACCTTATGAGGATTTTGGTAATATGTCCTTCACTGTTCATGTTCATGTTCATGTGACCATAAGTTCACGGGTTCAAGTCGTGAAATTTTCTTTCTCAGAAATGTAAGGTAAGACTTCGTATAATAAATTTTTGGATTTGACCATTCCTCGAATCACGTGCATAGTTGAAGTTTTAGTGTACTGAGTTGCTCTTTTTTAATGTCCGGTATTTGTTTTAGGGTCTTGATTAGTACAGATTTAAGAAATTAGGTTATGATTGAAAATTTTACGAGAAAACGTTATATTATAATCTAAAACTTTTTATAATTTATTGCAAAAGTTTTGTCAGTAATGTTGAATAATATATGAGTAAAATATTAGAATGGCATCTAAAATTGTCTTTGAAAAAGTAATTTCTCAAAATTGTATTTATTATTTGCACAACTATATTTAAAAATTGAAACAAAATTTAAAATGTAATTAAATGGTAGCTTTGAATTTTTTGTGTTGATGATGTAATAGCAATTGCAGTAGTTGCCACTAGTGGGGAAGAAACAAACATGGCAAAATTACTATGTTATAGTGTTGTTATATCTATCTACATTCTTGGATACCAATAATTTAATTTGGAGCTTCTTTTATTTAAAAAAAATAAAATAAAATTACAATATAGAGTTAATGGTCAAAAATTACTTTTAATAAATTATTTATTTTTTTCTAGTTTCATACCTCGATCAAATTCAGTATTCTTTTTAGCTATCTAAATTATCATCTCTTTATATTAAAATACACCTCAATATTAAGTTGGTCAAACATTTATTATTAATCGACAACAGATGTGTCACGCTTGTAGACCAACTTAGCATCAAGGCAGGTTTAATACAAAGAAGATGATAATTAAGATATAAAATTCACGAAAAAAATTTATAATTTAAATGTATTTTTTATCGTTAACTGTAGAATACGTTATATGTATTCAAAGAATTTTGGAGGGCCAAAAAGGGAGAGGGACATCAATATGGATTGTGGTACAGTGGTGAGACTACTTCATCTTTAACCAGAAGTCTCAAATTCAAACTTGAGTATGGAGAAAATTCTGTTGGGAGTGTCACCCTCAGAATGGACCTGGCGGGCTGTGGAGTGGCTCAAGGTGGCTCGATGGGGCAGTTTAGGCGGTCAAACAGGTGAAACGCTGCGAATAAACCGTTTTCGGCTCAAATCAATGGATGCTGGCCCAAGATTCTCAGGGTGGGCCCAAAGTTCGAACAGACTTCAATACAAATACCAAATACCGAATTAAAAAAAAAAAAAAAGAAAGAGATAAAAGAGAAGATGGTGTCTTTGTGGGTGGGGTTGAGGAAAGTGGGAAGATACCTAAAATCTACTTTGTCTTGATTATCAAAAAGTATTAATGGAAATATGAGTGCATGTGAAGCAAAGAAGGAGATATGAGAAGGATATGACATAGGTGAGGTAAGGAAAAAAAGGAGGGGCAAAATGGTCATTTGAATACTATGAGTTTTTTTTTAAGGACAAGTAACATAAATCTCAAGAGAATTTAATTATAAAAATTTCGATTTTTTACAGAATTACTGAAATCTCAATTTAGGTACGTTGAGATACGTAATTACCTCCCGATATATTCAACGAAGATATATTTTTCCTTTGTAAAGATATGTAATTAACTCGTGATAATTTTTTTCCCGATTTGGAATCCGTCGAGATACATAATACATCCAAAAAAGATACATAATTGACTAACGATATATTTTTTTTCGATTTTGGATTTATTGAGATACATAATTAACTCCCGACACATCCAATGAAGATACATAATTGGGATTTTTGCAATTACTTTGTAAGGATGGAAATTTGTATAAAGATGGTAAACTAAGATATATATTTATGTTATTTTTTCTTTTTTTAATTCACATTTGGTGTTTACGTCACATCAATAAATATATGATATGAGTTTCTTGGGGCGATACCAACTTGATTTTCGTTGGACGGGGATTTAAGAAACAGGTGATCGTCCATCCTGATTTCAAACGTGTAGGAGCAGTCCTATCCACTTTGCCCTGGTCGAGTCGATGTGGGTTGGGCTGGGATTCAAAATGGGTTGGGACAAGATCAAGCTACCTCGACCCACTAAACAAGTTTGATTTCGATTAATTTAAATTTGTATTGCATAACACTATAAAAGAAGTAACAATACCTCCACCCGAATTATTTTTCATTCTCAAGGCTCAAACTCGAAATATTGAGTATTTTAAGTGCTCTTTGGACTTAGAAAGAGAAATATCATTTGGAGTTTAATAGTGACATTATTCCTCTCTTATTTGTCATAACAAAACTTAATTCCACAAGTATAATCTAATTTTAACATCAAACAAGAAAAATGTAACCTAAATTTCATTTTTCCATTAGAAGATTTGGACATATTTTTTTTATTTTTTACTCGATATTCGATCTTCATATTGAAATTTTATTAAATTTTGATTCGTACGAAAATATATATTAGGATCTAATTATGTATTTTTATAAAGAAAAAAAAATATATCTTCGTTGAATGTATTATTATTATTATTATTATTATTATTATTTTGTACTATTTTTAGTTTTGTGATGTGACGAAGGAAAAAAAGTGGTTGAATGTATTATATATCTCGATAGATGCAAAATCAAAAAAATATATCGGGATTTAATTATGTATCTTTACAAGGAAAAAAGGTATCTTCGTTGGATGTATCGGGAGCTAACTATGTATCTCAACCAATTCAAAATTGAAATTTTCAATAATAAATAATAAAAAAATTTATAATTAAGCTCAAACTATCGAGATTTATGTTGTTTGCACAATAATTATATTGGACTTGATTATTTAGGTGAGATGTCATTTCTCCAAAAAAGTTTATACAGAAAAAGTATAATTTAATAATAGAAATAATGAATTTAAAAACATCTTTTTCTCAAACTAATGAAACTATAATGATTATAACAGTGGAGAATGATTATAGAAGTTGACCCATTAAACTTTTCTAGAAAGAACATAAAATATGAACTACAAATTTATGAAAAGCCAAATCAACTTTAAAAATTAAAGATACAATAAAATAAAGATTTTATTTGATATATACATTAAATTACATTAATTTAAAAAGTTACGAAACAAATTAAATAAAATTATGTCGCTCACCTGTAATTAAGTAATAAATCTTATAAAGAAACCACATGTCGTGCATCTATTAGCTACATTATGTATCCTGAGTCGATAAATATTTATGTTTCCATATCAACATATTGCCATTAATGTTTCGCTAAAATTTGACTCGTTGATTTAATTTTTAATTTTTTTGATGAATCTGTTAAAAAATAGTAATTTTTAAATATTAACCTTGATGGTAATTGAATACGAAGAAATATCTATTTTAAATATTTTTATGATAATATTTCATAATATCGACAAGATTTTTCAATAATCCGGCTATTTTAATTACCATATTGAAACGAACGTAATTCTTGAATTTTTAATCAAAAATCTTAAATTCCAGCCATGAAAATGAAGAGAACCCTTGTATGATAATTTTTTTTTGTTAAATAGGTATTACTAATTAAGTATAGATAAAACGTATATTTAATTGATTAGACTTTAAAGGGTCAATGATGCTCTAAAGTTTAAAAATATAATATTAACCAAATGGAATTCCAGGTAGGAAGTTTGGAATTATTTTATATTCAAGTAGTCCTAAAATATCCCATAAATACTTTTTTGGGATAGAATATTACTTTATTGAAATTAATTTTCTTAAATCAACCACTCCACCTCATAAGATATTGTGATTTTGTCAACCTCCACATGCTATAAAGTTTGGATCTTACTCTTTTATTGGGAAAATGGTCAGAAATATATCTAAATTTTGACGAAATTTAATTTTTGATACATCTAATGAAAATAACTTTTTTCTTTATAAAAATATATAATTAGCTCTCGATATATTTTTTTAATTTTAAATCTTTTGAAATACATAATACGTCTAACGAAAATACATCTTTTTCTTATAAAGATACATAATTAGCTTCCGATATTTTTTTATTTATTTTGGGCCTGTCAAGATATATAATTAATTAGCTCCTCGATACATCCAACGAAGATACATAATTAGTTGAAGTTTTTATATTACTTTGTAAAGATAGAAATTTGTATAAATATGGTAAGTTAACATGTATGTTTATGTTTTTTATAAAAATTATTATTATTATTATTATTATTATTATTATTATTATTATTATTATTATTATTATTATTATTGTTGTTGTTGTTGTTGTTATTTTGCATGTTTGACAATGACCCAAGCATAAAAGAGAATCTCTTTTCAGTAGAATTTTTTCTATATTGGAAAGAAAATACACTTTTTACTTCTAAAGATTAAAAAGGTAAAAAGGTGAAGATACATAATTAGTTTTCGATATATTTTTTTTGATTTTGAATCTGTTGAGATACATAATTAATTCTGCGATACATCCAATGAAGATACATAATTAGTTAAAATTTTTATAATTACTTTATAAGAATAGAACTTTGTATAAATACGATAAGTTAACATGTATGGTTATGTTTTTTTTTTTAATTATTATTATTATTATTTTAATTATTATTTCGCATGTTTGACAATGACTAAAGCATAAAAGAGAATCACTTTTCAGTAGAACTTTTTCTATATTGGAAAGAAAATACACTTTTTACTTCTAAAGATTCAAAATGAAAAAAGCAAACTTTTTTTTATTTCTAGAGATTCAAAATAAAGCACACACTTTTGCTTTTAGAAAGAAAATAAATTGTACTTTTGACCCTAATTTATGATAAGAACTTTTAAAGCAAATTTTGAGTCTTGGATCCTAAACCTTTTTAAGAAAAGGAAAAAATTGAAGGATTAAATTAAAGATATTGTTCTCCTATATTAATTATTTTCCTATATTAATTATTTTAATATTACTTTTCGTAATATTTTAGGGTCATTCATATCCTTCAACAATAACACACCTTGTGTAATATCACAAAAGAGAAGTCAGGATAAGAAAATGTATAAGCAGATCTAGTGGTGGAGTCAGAATTTTCATAGAGGGGGTTTGGAAGTAAACATACGAACTAGTTGAAGGGAGGTTCAACATCTGCTATATATACATAAAAAATATTTTTAACCATGTAAAAAAATATTAAAATTGTATAATTTTTCATTGAAGGGGTTTCGGATGAAAGGTGGCTTCGCCCCTGCACAGACCTTACCCCTACTTTGAAATATTCTAATATTATCCTCCGTTATATTTTTGGGTTATCATAATCTTCAACAACAACAATGTAAAAAGATTATTTTCGATAAAACCACAACTCAAGGAGACTCATTCATACTTTTAACGTAAGTAAATGAATTTACATTTTTCATTAATCCCAATGAAACTTAGATTCACCATCTTAAGCAATATGTATCTCAATTATTCGAATTTATGAATTTCGAATACCAGATAATTATAAAAAAATAAAAATTCTTGAACTTTACCAATGTTTTGGTAGCCCAAAGTGGAGTTGTTAATATATCTTAAGCAACAAGAGAGTAGTTATTTAGTAGCCATTAAATTAGAAGAAGCCAAGATTAATTAAATAATGGTTCATGAAAACCTATAATTAGGATTATAGATAATGATCATAGTGCTTTATTTGCCTATGGATTTTTTATTACATGATTTTTCAATCATGGAGGCTATAAACTAACTTTATTTCACGTGAAAACATTAATAATTAATAAAATATATATCTAATCTCCTTTCAATTGTTGGAATTCAAAACCTACCTAAAAATCGGTTTTCTTTTTTCAAATAAAATATTTTTTAAAAAAAATATGTCATTTTTATAGGATCACTCGGATGGTAAACATTCTTCACTTCCAACTCTAAGAACTCGTTTGGTTGAAGAATAAGTTATGTTGCGATTAGTTAGTCCAACATTGTTATCCCATCAATGTAGGATAAAAATAATCCTTGGATAAGTTAGTTATACAACAATTTTATCTCAATCAAACATGAGATAAACTAATTCGAAATTTATTCCGAGATCAGTTAGCTCCAAGCCCGCATTTGCTACTCTCTTGTTGGTGATCGTGTTTGGTATCTCTTCAGTGTATCGACAATCTTTTCGATTTTGCACTCAATAGATCCCGCAAATATATTGCTAATTCGTGGATGCCATTCTTCAATTCAAATCGGTAATTCGCCGCATTCCCTTCTCTAGCTAGGGATTGCCTTATCCCTCATAGCAAATAAAGCTTAAGTTAATGAATTTGAGCCACCAA
Source organism: Capsicum baccatum var. pendulum (assembly GCA_030864225.1). NCBI lineage: Eukaryota > Viridiplantae > Streptophyta > Magnoliopsida > Solanales > Solanaceae > Capsicum > Capsicum baccatum. The sequence goes on from CM061550.1 coordinate 273,190,897, forward strand.
GAAAGTTAAAAAACTAGAAACTCTTACATCGGAGAAAAAAAACTAAGTCACTGCCAAAATTCAGATTCGCATCGAAATTTTCATTTTATTGGGTAAAAATTACTCCCTACTAATGACCATTTTATTTTCAACTCAAATTCGAAAGCTTTGATCATATTTGAATAAATATTTTAATTAAGAATGAAGGAATACGTATCGAAATTCAAAACACTCATAAACATGTGCATACCACAAATAACTGCCACGTGGACGCACCAGAAGGTATGTCTAATCATCACGGCATTTTGTGTGTATAGCTTTCACACTTCAATGCTTTTGGTATTAATATGTGCACGTGATATGTTTTATTGGTCACGTGCACTTCAAAATTTTCTACATAACATTCGATATTCATGTTGAAATTTCAACTGATCCAATTAATATTTATTCATACGTAAAACACAAATTTAAAATCTCTAATTAAGAAATTTTTTTTTTTATACATTTCGCCACAATGACGAAGAGGGGCGGTTCAATAGAGAAAGAATGGAAAATCGTCAAGAATGACTTCGTTATTGGTGGAACGAAGATAGTGTATTTTTGACCATTAATAACTTTTCGTTTATAGTTAAATTTGAGATCAATAATATAAACAAGCTCAAATAGACGAAAAAAAGAAAATTGATAACTAAAAATATGATTAAGTAGTAATAGACAGTGCTCTTTCATAGTTTAAGATTTCGAATTCGAGTATTGAATATGAATTACTTTTAATAAAGAGCATTTTCTTTTTCTTTTTGATAATTGTGATGTTCGGGTCAACTAACGCGCACCTCAACTAATTTTATGAGATATGTGTCACCTCCCACCACACCAGCAACAGGGATCGGGTAATTACCTCCTACCACACCAACAACAGGTATCAAGTAACTACCTCTGTCCAGCAAGACTAGAATAAATGGGAAGAAATCACCTAGAGTCTCTATTGGGAATTGAACTGAAATCTCATAATGCTCAACTCAACTTCATTAAACCACTAGGTCACACTTCTGAATGCTAAAAAGCATTTTATTTTCATTACATAACTTTTCAATACATATCAAAATTTAATTGAACTACAATGTAAATACCGAACATCAGCCCACAAACAAAAAGTTGAACTACTCCACCAGAAGTTGCAAAGATTCTTCATTGATTATTCTCTATTTTAGTATTCAATAAAGCATGGTACAAAATATTTGGCTCAACTTTCCTCATATTGCTTTTACCAATTTGTCTTGTTTTACTTGTTTCATCTTAACAAATTTGGATTCCTATGACTTTGTTTCTATCACCCGTTAGTCTTTTTCTTTTTTAACTTTATACTAAATAAATAAGATCAATTTTAATTAAGTTGATTAACCGGCTTGGTGATTATACTTATATCATTCTACATAACTAATAGCCCGGTCTAATTAGCTTATAAGAAAACTATAAGAGATAATTACAAAGGTCAAAGATGAACTCTGATATTTTGTTTCACTCGGTGTCTGATACCTATTTTTGGACCCGAGTCACCCGACTAACTCCAAATTTGCCCCCAAAAGTCCAAAACTGGGATAAAATACTCTCTACCAAAGACAACGATTACGTAAAGTTTTAATTCAAATTCTCTGATTAAAGATGAAAAAACACTGGCATTTACTTCACAAATGAAAAGAGTACTAAATCCTTTAGTTGATTGATAGTTAGCATGAAATTATCCAAGTTTTAATTTTCCATGTAACTAACAAAGGTAAGGAAAAGCCAATCGAAAATTACTTTCCAATCCTCACAGGGTAGGGGTAAAGCCTACGTACTCTCCGTCATCTTCAATCCCACTCAAGGAATTCTTGTTTATCCCTCAATTAACTAGATACGCACGAAAAAAATGAGATTTATGGAATTATAATCTTGTGCTTATAATCTCACATCCAATATGGGGATAGATGTAGAAAAAATTTGATATAAACCAAACCCATGATACATGTAATCACAAAGAGTTGAAGGTCAATGAAACGAAAATGAGAAAGGAAGAGATGATGAGCTTAGCTTAAAGCAATAATAAGTTCGTTCCATCAACAACAACATACCCAACCCAATGTATTCTCATAAAGTGAGGTCTGGGAAGGGTAAAGTGTACGAAGTCCATACCACTACCTCCACTACCTCAGATGAAGTAGAGAGGTTGTTTCAAATAGACCCCCGGCTCAAGTGCAATGTAATCCAGTTCAACACCAATCACCAGAATCAACAGAGATACAAGAGAGGATAGCTCAAGTGGTTGAGCACCTCCACCTTCAACCGGTAGGTTGAGGGTTCGAGTCACGCTGGAGGGGAAGTGTGGAAACACTATTAATCCTCCTAGGGCCGGGGGGGGGGGGGGGGGAAAAAAAAACAGAGACAGCTAACAACAACATACCCAATATAGTCAGTCCCACGGTGGGGTTTCGAGAGGCTGTCTCTGATAGATCCTTGACTCAAAATCAACAGACAGCTATATAAATTTAATTGACAGCTACACAAGTGAAAGTTTCTAATAACATTGATCATCAGAGCTTTGCAAATCATACATTGTATTAGCGGTCGATGCAGCTATACTGCGAGATCAGTTAAAATTAAAGATCAGAGACGAACAGCGTCTGTTAATTTGACAAAAGAAGTTGATTACCGAACAATTTTTACAGCACGAAAGATGTATTGCAGAGAAAAACAGTTTATAACTTACCCAGAATATGTTGCATATGGGATGTCAAACAGGTGAAAGAAAAGCAGTGTAAGAACCAACATTGTACTTCAACCCCTTCAGAAAACAAGAATGTATCTGGGAATAAAATTTGGTATTTGGGATACCGAAACAGAGGCTACCCTTGTCCACGTCTTCAGTTTCTGAAACTTCTGGATCAGAACATTTCCCAGTAATGTCGAGACTAGCATTTAAGTTAACTGAAGTTGGCTCTGTGATGAAACTGCAGAGACATAAAATACCAGAGGGGAAAAAGGGAACATGTAAGTAAACAAATAAATAAAATGAAACAGCATTAGTATGATATATTAGAAGTTCTGGTTTATCTGGTAGGTTCAATTTTATAGTTCCCTCGGTTGTGATGGTTTTGACCTACGCGTGATAACATTATCATCTATTTGGGGACTCCAATTACTGAAACTATGATTAAATCCTGCTTAGTTCAAGGGGCAAAAAAGAACAAGTTGCTAAAGATTAAACTAGAGATGATAACCATGACTTGTACATGAAAGCCTTGAGCAAGCATCTTCGTAAGCCATAAATTTTTTAACAAAGTAATCCTGGTGTCTAATCAGCCATATGTTGATGATTAAATGATCAAATTCTTTCGTATTTCTGACCATCTTGTTTACAGACCAATGTTTATGAAGGCGAGACATCTGAATCCGAAGAAAGCTCAACGATTTAGAGGGTGTTTGGATTGACTTATTTTTAGCTGCTTTTGGATTTTACGCACTTCTAAATTTTTGGAGGTGTTTGGCAAAAACTTTACTTTAGACTTAAAAAGTACAACCGAAAAAAAAAAGTTGGTTGCTACCAACTTTTGGCTTTTATCTTATAAGTCACTTGAAAAAAACTAATTGAAACACCCCCCTTAACCACCCTGAAGACTGTCGGTTTATAAGTTGTGTAGTACATCAACATAGGACACCAACTTATTTTTGGGGCATCAATTACTGAATACCATTTCACTGGGATATCTTAGTCTTGAGTCGGGGTCTATCACCTCACCTCTGAGGTAGTTGTACAGACTGCATACACTTATTCTCCGCGGACCCCACTATGTGGGAATATACTGGGTATGTTGTTGTTCTTGTTGTATTCCATTGGGACATCTTATGAACCTATTTTAGGGGCACAATTTTCTAAAAGTATTTCACTTCTCTAGGAACATCTTACAATCCAAAGGGACAACCCCTTTCAACCAGTAAAAGAACATGCTTTAATACAGTACATGCAAAAATGTTCTTGTGAAAATGAAAGAATCCGGGTGAAGAATGTGTTTAGACAGTATACCTAGCCTCAAAACTTGTGCTGTTAGAGCTGAAAGCATCACATATAGCAGAGGTTACCCATGGGGCAAGGTATCGACCCTTAATTTCAACACTATAGCACATTCCAGAAGATGGTTGTTGATTAGGCTCACAAGCACCATTCGACTCCACTCCTTGAAAAGCTACCTGATCAACTCTTCTGACCTCCTTGCATCTAACCTGCAGAGTAGGTAAAATAATATCTATTTGCATTTCGGATAACACACTTGTAACACTACAACCAGCAAAAGACAGAATATATTGAGAGATTATACAGGATAAGACATTTATAAAGCAATAACGAGATCAAGACTAAGTGACTAACATACTGAGATATATTTGTAATGTAAGTCATAACCAAATGCTCATTTAAGGGAGAACAAGGAACAGCGTTATATTGCGTCCACATGTACGGTCTTTATAACAATCAAGCAAAAGGACAATTGCAAAACATCCCTAAAGGTAATGGCCTGAACCCAACTATCAGATAAGATAAATGAAGAAACAAGATTATGCAAAAGGTATTAACCAACCTCAGGTGCAGTGAGTGCAGCATTCTCAAATGGGACAGATGAATACAGCACAGGGACATCCACACCAGTTAGAGAAGTTAAGAAATATCTGAGATTTTGGTAAACGCTATTTAGTGCAATGAAGATCATAAGCAATTGAAGATCAAAAGTGTGGAATAATATGATGGAATGAAGTCAACCAAACGTCTGTTATCAACTACGAGTTTACCGATAGTTCAATATGAAGTCATATAAAGAATGAACATTCTTATTTCCAGTGAATGCCAACAGGGAATCCGGCCTATTATCCACATCAGACATTGCACTCCGCCGCCTGGTCTGCATAAAACATTAAATTCACCAATTAGAAACAATGAATATTCTAAACCAAAATATAAATGAAGGTCCCTCTTTTTAAAGCTTAAGCTTTTCAATCAGGTTATTCGCGCGTTTCAACATATCAAGCAAGCAAAGGTCCTTAGTTCAGCTTCATCATCACCTACCAGTGAAATATTCCCATGTGCTAGGCCCAAGAAAAAATCACAACAATGTGGGGTGGGTAATATTGTGAGCAAAGTAAACAAATTGAAGTGACCTATGTTGCGCGGACTCTTCAGTTTTGATGCTGCACCAGTGTCGGATTCTCCAAAAATACACTACCCTTGGAGAATCCGAGACACATCCGTTGACATTTTTGAAGAGTGAAGTGTCTCGTATCAGATAGATAAGCTTTTAAAGGAAGCAGTTTACATATTTAACCAATACAAAATCATGGTAAAAGGGGACACTAAATAATCCACTACTGGATACCCCATGAAAGTTTCTACCAAGCAGTTAAGTAATCTTAAAGCACAATTCAGCACTATAATTACTCCATCCTACTTGAGAAAATTAAGTTTATTACGGCAAAAAAAATTAAGACATCAAAAAAGATACTCAATACGTACGACAATTCTCCCTTTCCTAAATCTAGGAATGAACAAGTCAGTCCAAGAATCTGACATCAATATTGGTATAATACAAAGCTTTGCAGGCAAGTTTCACTGCTGGATGGCTTTCCAGGTGAGTCTCAACTACCAAACAATTTTACCTGGCCCAGATTTTGTTTCTCAATCTCTGAAAGCTCAACCAGTTCTTCTGTACTAAGCTCCTCCAACTTTGAGTGGCAAAGCGGCATAGAATAAGAAACATCCTTCCATCCACAAAAGATTTCAACACATAATCAGCTAAACAAACTATGAATCCAATAGAACACATAATCAGAATCGAAGAGACGAAGATAAGAAATGAGTTTCATTTTCCTTTATTTTATTGTTTTTTTTTTAATCAGATAAACAAGTTTCATTAATCACAGGGCCAAAATCGGCCGTATACAAGAAGTATACCAAAAAGTAAAGAACCTACAACACGACATGTTTCTCTATAAAAGACACCCAATCCTCTATATTTCCTTTATTTTATTGTAAAAGCGTGAAGCTGGTGTTCCAGCACAGCATATTAGTACAGAATCACAAAAACAACATACCCATTACAATCCCACATAGTGGAGTCAGGCAGGACATACACAAACCTTACCCCTACCTTGGGTAAGAGAGGCCGTTTCCAATAGTACAGTATTACAAGTGCCTAAAATTGGTGCTGAATCTGAATGAGCTAGGCAGAATAACTGATTGAGTGGAGTGAGTAGAAGAAAATAGATACTATTTGGCCTTCCACAGCCATAGAGTTAAACAAACACAGTTGGGAAAACTATTTGAAATTGAAGTTGGGATAACGATTATTTGAAATTGAAGTTGGAATAACGATTATTTGAAATGATTGATGTTTTTTTTTCTTTCAAGATTACAGCTAGTGAAGGAATAGATTCGAACTGACGGGCCAGTTGCTTGCTGCATATGAAGGATATTGACCAAATCCATCATAACAACAGAATACGCAGCGGCAATGACCCAACAAGAAGATTTTCTTATGATAGTAGTTTTGGGTCAATTTGTGCGCACCTCCTAATTTATTAGTACTGCTATATCTCACAAGTACAGCAACTAGATAATCTGTCTATTGAGGCTTAGGCAAATGGAAACACCCAATGCTTTTTTGCCTCTGCTTGGATTCAGACCCTGATCTCTAATAGTCTAGGGTGCCAACAAGAGTAGAGAACTTATGCCAGCTTTTATTTCACTTTTATGCTCTTGTAACAAAACAAAGTGAAAATACAAAATGAACCAGATTTTCTTGGAAGTACATCTTGACACTTGAGGATGATTAGAGTTTGATGAACTAAGCCATTGTAGAAGGTACATCTTGTACAGTAAGTGCATCCCAGTTATTCTGGAGAACTTACATTAAAAAAAGAAGGATGATTTGGAAAATTTATCAGTTATTAACAGTAAAGAAGAATGATTAGAATTGAGTCCTGGTGTTTTCTTCTTGTATTTATATGCTATTAGGCTTCTTTATGTTGAATAAGTGACATTTTCTAGTATTGCTCAAACAGTGATGCTAAAGTGCTGGATATACATGCATATTAAACAAGTACTTTCAGTAGATAGAGGCTACATGATGGAATATTTATACACCATGCATTTGCTTCTCACTTGTAGCCCTAAGACTCTATTGCCCTTAAATATCTTTGCTTTGGGCTCCTATTTATAGACATATATGGAACTTCTCTATTCACATAAAAAAAAAATTCTAAATTCGTGTGATGTTATCCCTCTGGAAATTTAAGATGTTATTCAAATCCAAACTAGCATTACTTGCATATCACCGCATCATAATAAAATTCCATTCATCAGAAACTTAAATTGCAGAGGTTAGACCTAATGAATAAATGACATTAGAGCATCTCCAAGCTGCTCCAAGAGCAACTTTTATAATCATAAATAATGGAATTGTATAGGATTGTATCAAGTTTGCAGGTCAACAATTCCCATTGCTGAATGGAGGGAGTGTGACCATCTATCTAAAAGCTTGAGTTGTTGGAGAGAACACACGTCTTTATTTATTTAATCATATTCTCAATACGCCCCCTTACGTGCAGACATGATTGAAATTCCATTGGCAGTGCGACTCAATCCCAAAACTTCTGTCTGCTCTACTACCATTTTGAAGTGTGTGACCATACCATCTAAAACCTTAAGTTGTTAGAGAACAAATTTTTTTATTTACTTAATTATATTCTCGGCTACCCATATTCAATACAACAGCACTGTAAAAGTAGAGACTAAATAGGCCACAAACAAGCAGGATAATACATGAACAATGCTTGATGAAATTCTTGAAGAAATAAGCAAAATAAGAAGTATCACATATTCAGCATCTTACATGTTCTTTGAGTAATGACCTCAAACCCCGGGTTGACTGAGATATATACGCGTTACAAACACATTTGTTCTCCTCAGAACAAGAATTGGTGAACATGATCACAAACTGAGCAGTGCAAACTGCAAAGTTTAGAACAGAGAGAACATGAATACATAAAATTGGGATCAATATAATGAAGCAGCAAAAAGGCACTCCCTCCATTTCATTTTATATCGGTGTTTGACTATACAACTAATTTAATAAAGAAAAATAATACCAAAAGTACCCTTAGAACTTCTTGTCTTACACATACCATGGCATTTCAACGGCTACAAGAACATGCCATTAAGAGCAAAAAGAGAAGTTAAAAGCTTTCCAAATATATAAATGAGCCATCCTTTGACAAACAGACCAATAGGAAAGAATGTCATATAAAATGGAAACAGAGTTACAAATCTTAAACTATAACAAAGCTGCATCCACATACAATTGCATCAGTGTTCAGTTTTATAAAGTAGTTACAATAGAGTATTAAACTCAGATGGTTTATAGATTATGCATCACCTCATCCAAAGAAATCCAATCTAATTCAAGAGTTGACTTTGTGGGCCTTTTGGGAGCGAAGAAGGGTAGTTGAGCAAACAAAATCAAATAATTGGAATGGACTGTCATTAGTATCACCATTCGAGTGTTCCTCAAAGGACACAGGTAAAGCAAACTTTTGTACGTGCTCTTAAATTGACCAAGAATAGAGCTCTTAAAGGCAAGTTATGTATAGGAAAGAAAGTTAACTAACATCACAACAACAATGACAACAAGAAGAAGATACCCAGTGTGTTACCACAAAGTGGGGTCTGGAAAGGGTATACCTCAAAAAATTTAATTAACATCACAAATACCAAAACCAGTAAATTTAAACAACAATTATTAACACATAAAATGCACATGAAAAAGGACATAAAAGTAGGTAGTAGAACCATTACTTCCTTCCAAAATAGAATCTGCTGGAATTACTTCGAACAGTTTCTCTATCATTACAAGTAACATAACTAGGCTGAAACAGGTGCATGCATGTGTAAAACAAACCGCTTGTGGACAACTATCAGAGAGAATCTACTGATAAGATCCAGCTGCTTGATGGGAAATCAAAAACAAACAACAACTACACAGTGTAACTCCACAAGTGGGGCCTGGGAGTGGTGTATGCATACCTTACCCCTGCCTTGTGAAGAATTCATATCTTGCATTTCTCCCTTTACTAAGTTGCAGATACCAATTTCAAAAACAAAAAAATCCAGATACCCATCTTAAAGCACTACTACTTTGTAAGTGTGAAGTTACATGAAATGTGAAGAAATAAGAATTGCATGTGAGTTATAATGGAATATTGAGGGTGGTCATTAAAATGATTATTACCGTAGAAGATGCTGCAAACATTCTTCCGAAGCATGTAATATAAACTTCGAAATGAATCCTGCCATGCTAGCTGCCTTTCACTTAAGAAGTCCAGTTGCCCTGGGATTAAAAGACGGATTTCTACGGTAAGGAGTGAAGACAGCAAGCAAAGGTAGGAATACAGAAGAATCCAGCAATACCTCCCACTGAAGCAGACAAGGTTAAAGCTGATATAACTGAAGGCGGTATAGGAGACTGAGGATACATCCAGGAATGCAATGACACTGGATTAATCGCTTGGGAAACAGAATTCACTTCAGATAAACTGGTCATCTTTTGTCTCTTAAAACATTTAACTGAGGACCTCGCCACCACACTGCTGGTGTCACAATTGATCAACCTATGAAACCTAAAGGATCATACAAAATTTAATTAACCTTCAAAAACCAACATTGAGGAACACAATTCAAAGCAATAAGAGCAGAAAAGTACTCACTAGTATAACTAATCCTCAGACGAAAAAGTAGAAGGCAACTCAAGTGTTAGGCTTTGATTTGTTGTTACTTAAGAATCATGGACACAAAAAGTGGCAATGTGCCAATAATGCATGCGTCTAATACAAAACACACCTTAGACAAGGGCCCAAAACATTGGTCAGCCACATTCAGAATTCTTTTCAGTACTTTCATAAACCATTTTTCTTTGAAACACATTGCATGGCATGGTCAAATGCCACTTGGATTAGTTTAGTTACATGACACCAAGTCTTACTTAAGTAGGTGATACGAGTCAAGTATCAACTCTCATGAAAGAAATTGTATTATCAGAAACTTCACTATAAACTTAAACCATTTAGGCCAACATCATAAACAAGCTCTATAACTCCAGGGTCAGATAGTGCGAGTATTTAAATTATCTTATGTTATTCGGTAGTGAAAAAACTTCCAGAGAAGCACAAATTCTTATTATGAGTTAACACCAAGAATTGCATATGGACAGTTTTTCCAACAATTAAATGTAGACATGCATGGATATCAAAATGGCTCATTAAATAACAAAATCAATTAACTCATTACTAACCAATTGATGGAAGATGAGGATAAAACTCGTATGTTAGTTTTCATCGTCAAATCCAATGGGGTCATCTTGCATGGGACATGGAATTCTGAGCAAAAAAATTTTGCCCTTCTACCATCATCAGTTTCAGAGGATTCAGAAATTTTAGCAGCAACACCTAGATGCTCATGAGTAGCCAGTCCTCTTAAGGCTTTATCCTACCAATAGAAGTTAAATAGTATATCTCTAAGTTTTATCAAAATTCAAAGTATACAGAGAGGTTAAAGAGGATAATGCAGGCAATAGAAATTACCATATCAACAGTAGACAAGCCATGTACATCTTCACTACCCAGTGACAGCTCAGTGACACTGCGGAAGGTATTCTCGCTGCACCTTTCGCTTGTGCCACAAGTTTCGGCTGCACGATTTTTTCCAGTTACAGTTGAAGCAAGAGAGAATTCTGGGCTTTAATGACAATATACAAAAAAACTCATTAAATCAGCAGCAAGAAGATACAATAGCCAATACATTCTACTAAGATTGAATACAATTCTATGTCTTTACCATTTCGATCGCTGTTGATGCTTAACAGGGAAAGCTGAAGGAACATAACAATTTTTAGTACTACCACTATCCTCTGCAGGAATATTTTCCTGCCAGCAAGAAAAATAAAAATATGTGAACTCATGTAGATATATAATGAGCTCTTAGTGGAGGGGAAAACACGAAAAAACTACTCCCCTTGTTCCAATTTTTGAGGCATTAGTTCTTTATTAGTCCATTCCGAAAAGAATGACATATTTTAATTTTTAGAAGAGAAAACACAAAAAAGCCCCTAAAGTTTCCCATTAAACTTACTTTAGCAATGCAACTTTACGGGCATTTCTTTGTCCCCATATTCAAGTTTGAGTTGAATTTAGTTAACCCCCAAAAGGGTGATGTGGCAAAATAATTATCATCCACTTTCTATAAGCACGTGGAGAGGGGGGAACTGATTCAAACTACACACATGTTATGTTCTAATTATGACATACATTAATTACTTATAAACTAATTTTCTTAATGTTTCATTTTCAGTTAAATTTTTTTCCTTTATCCGTTTCTTTTCTTCTTTTTTCTTCCTTTCTCATTCTTATTTTTCTATTCATCCACCCAGTTCCGTAAGAACATCAGCTCCAAAATGTCAAACTTTTCCCACGCCATTTTCTTATTCTCTTTTTCATTCTTTTCTTTGTTTTTCTTTTCCTCTTTGGTAGAAAACTTGATGTTAAGTTCACCGACACCATCTCCAGCGACTCATTTCAAACACCAAAAAAAAAAAAAAAAAAACATCAGTTCGAAAGGACATTGGAGAAGGCGACTCATTTTCAGTTAATTTTTTTTCCTTTATCCATTTTTTTTTTCTTCTTTTTTCTTCCTTTCTCATTCTTATTTTTCTATTCATCCACCCAGTTCCGTCAGAACATCAGCTCCAAAATGTCAAACTTTTCCCACGCTATTTTCTTATTCTTTTTTTCATTCTTTTCTTTGTTTTCTTTTCATCTTTGGCAGAAAACTTGAAGTTAAGTTCGCCGACACCATCTGCAGCGACTCATTTCCGACACCAAAAAAAAAATACCATCAGTTTGAAAGGACATTGGAGAAGAAGGCAACTTCCACTAAAAAATCAAAGAATTTGGCAGCAAAAACAGACCATGGAGTCTCTGCCCAAACACAACGGAAATCTAATATTTTTATGCATAAAACTCCCAAAACTTCGAGGGAGGTGGTGTAATGTAGAGATGTTGTTTAGGAAGTGTGATCAAGCGATTTGAGTTCTGAATGGCAGTGAAAGCCATTTCTAGGGAAGACGATGGGTGTTGGAAAAATATATAGTTATTTAGGGGATTTTAGTAATTAATTAGAGATTCTAGTAATTAATTACAGAAGTAATTAGTGTGAACCTATGATTAATAAAAAAGAACTTTGAATAAAAACGAAAGAATAATGGTAGAATCCTGAGGCTGACAAGGCGGCGCGTGAATAACATCTTCAATGACAAGTTTGGTTGAAACTTTATTTTTAAGAGGGTATTAATTTCACTTCAAACTAGAATAGGGAGTAAAGAAACGACTATAAAGTTGCATAGCCAAACTAAGTTTAGAGGAAAAGTTTGGGGGAATTTTATGTATTTTCTCTTTTAGAAACAATAAACTTTACACTCTTCCATTTTACTGTGAGCGAGAAGCTTTTACAGCCATAAAATATTATGCCATGTTTAAAGCCATAAGTTTCAAAAGTTTTACCACCACACAAATGTTATGACATGTTTAAAACCAAAAGTTTCAAAAGTCTTTATTTCTTTATTGAACTTTGCCGAAAAAACTATGTCATATAAAGTGGAACCGAAGGAGTATCAGCTAAAGCATTTGCTGAATTACATCGATTCCCAAAAAACACTTCGACAGAAAGTAAAATATACTAACCTTGCCAGTTTCTTTTCTCGAAGCCAAATTCAGCCTTATGCTGCTTTTTCTGGCAGGAAATAGCTCGTCCACACGAGTATCGACATATCTTGGATTCTTCGATACATCGCATCTCTTGGGCCCCGGAAGAACAGCACTGCTTCCAAACAAGTGGATGGTCTTTGTGAGTTGCACTTAAATGAGTTATAAGACATCTGGGAACAAAATTTACCTCCTTGAGCCACCATTTGAAGCTGTTGATTCATCTACTAGTTCCACAATATTCTTTCTCTTCAATTGTTCTCCCTGTCATATTCAGTGTTGTCAAAGACAAAAGTGAAGAAAAGCATCAAGGACTACTAGCTTCAAATAGACAATTTTTGTTTTCTAATTCACATTTCAAGACTAGCATTCTTTATTCAATTTCTAATATCCTATTCTTAATCATGAAAATATTCACTTGTAATTTCACTTTACAGTTATGTTATTGCCTAGTGCACTCTTCAAGACAAAGCCTACGCACAATGAGGCAGATGCAGTGTTCTGGTGGCTGCACCAATTTATCATTTAAGAAAAGCCACCAAGGCCCTATATTGCCCCTACCTTTAGCATTTAGGCATGGCTCAGGGCCTCGGGCAAGTCTTTGATTATAATAGTCATATTCACATCAGTTAAAAGCCAACAGGTAGCCACCTTATATACTGTTTGTATAGACAAATAAAAATTATGAAACATGCAACAACTGTGAAAATCACAAACTGATATCACATGACTAACATAAATACTGCATGTGTGCACAAGATCGCACAGGAAACGTTAAGATGGGATTAAGATACCTTTTTTTGCAGCTAGAACCACAAAATTATTTAGCGAACGTCTAAATCAATTGATAATGCCACGAGAAGAGAAAGTTCAGCATGCTCTCATAGTAGAACCATCAAGATGCAACAACAAATGCTCAAACATAACGCGAACTCCGTAAGGTTGTTACTCGACTTCCATTTTACTACATTATAAGCTTAAAATTAGAAGAAAATGGTATTCATCATTTATCAATTGTTTGAGTGTCCCGCCAAATTAAAGAAAAGTTTAAGCATTTAAGGGGCCATTTATAATTTACTTTTCTCTGATTTGCTAGCTAAACTTTAAAACTGTTTGCATTCTTTGGTTGACTTTCTGAAAAGCTACTCAACTCTAACTTCTTCATCCTCCCTCATCTGACACATGTATACTAGCCAAAAGATATTCCCAATCCAATCATGTTCCAAGATCATTTTAATTACCACGTCTCTCTTCCTCTTTAGTCTATCCTTCCCTGGCCACACATAAGCATGCATAGACGATTTTCTCGATCAAACTTTGTTACAGTTGCAATAAAGAGTCAAATGGAGGAAGCCTTTTTCTACATTTTCGCAGCTAGAAATGAATCCATCTTACAGCAACCCCTCAACTCAGAGAGATATGAAAGTTTGCAGGCTTGCTTCTCGAAAGAAAGTATAAACTGCAGAAGTAGCATTCATTAAAGACTTCTCTGAATACCCTTCATGAAGCATCAGGTACTGTCAGTGCTCATAGTTACAATGGGATGGTATGCGTTGGCTCTAGCGGAACATGCTCATGGATGCTCATAGTGAGAGAGATTAGGTCTGATTAGAAAATTTTGACAAAAGATACTTTTGTTGTCAAAATTTATCTCGAAACTTAACAAACATATTTAAATTCAATTGTTTTGTAAAAAGAAATTAGTGTCCTATGTAGTAGCATAGCTTTATCATTCTTTCAGGCTTCAGCTGCTTAAAAAGATTCTCCACCGGGAATTCTACTCATACACATAAACCACTAAAGCAAAATGGGCATTCCTGCTCGAACAACAGGAACAGCTAATAGGAAAAGGCCCAATAGCCGAGTTAATTGCCTACAATCAATCATTCCATTCACTTCCAAGAATCCAAGTCAAGTCACTAAAATAATTTTATTATCAGATTATTATGTTATTATAAGCACATGAGAAGGGAAACCTTGAAACAATGGTAAGAGTCTTCTCTGTGAGACTTATATGTCACGAGTTTGAGCCGTGGAAGAAGTCAGTAATACTTGCATTAGGGCAGGTTGTCTATATAACACCCCTTGAGCGTGACTTTCCACTGAGTCTACGTGAACAGAGAAATGCTTTGTGCACCGAGCTACCCCTTTTTTTATTCGTCTTACTTTCCTTTTTAGTTTGTTTCATAAAGAATGTATCTTTACTTTTTTGGCAACTCTTTAATTTCAACTTTCCACGTGGCATGTACGAGATTAAATGAGATTTTTGTAAATTTTACATATCTTTGATTTAAAACCACAAATCTTTATTTTCTTAAACTTTGTGTTAAGTCAAAACAAGACAACCAAATTCAAACAGAGGGATTATTATGCAAAAGGGTGTTAAAAGTTCGGGTTAATTCAATCGGAAGGGGCTCATACAACTGCTCTCTTCATCCACAAAATGATCACACTAGCTCCCATCCTTATGTCCATCTTACTTTAATTACATAAATGGCAAGAAGCTGATATACTTTCATATAAAAAAACTGAAATTTTAAAGTAAAAGATCAGGAAAAATGGTACTCACACGCAACTCCGATGGAGTTTTTCGTTTCAATGTGGTGGTAGTGACCTTAGAACCACCACCACCACCAAACTTAAGTCCAGTTGATTGATGTACCAAACCCGCAGCAGCTACCTTCGCCATCTCCTTCCACTTCAACTAGCAAATACCTTCTTAAAATACCACACATCAACAAAAACATAGTAATAAAAACTAAAAAATCATATACCAATAAAATCTGCAAAACAAAATCTAAATACATAATGCTTATATATCACAATAAACATATTTTACATACAATAGTTACACATTGGATTTAAGGTGCTAAAAACAATAGCGGATTACCTAAATTTTGTTCAAAAACCTAGTAAGTCTAAATGCTCAATTCATCACACATTCTCAAAAAAAAAAAAAAAAAAAATAGAAATCAGATACCGGTAAAATCTGCAAAACAAAATCTAGAAAATATTGAAACCACATACACAATGCTTATATATGAGCAAGTTCAACTCACCACCAATCAGCAAGTGATAATTTACATATTTTACACATCAGGAAAAAAAAAACAGAAATACCAATAGAATCTTCAAAAATAAATCTAAAAAGCAATGAAAAGACATATATGATACTTATATATCATAATAAACATATTTTACATACTTCTAACAGCTATATATTGGATTAATTTAGTAAAAATAAAAGCGAATTACCTAAATTTTGTTCAAAAACCTAGAAATTGTAACTGTTTGAATCACCAATAGTAAACATAATGCTTATACATCATAATACAAATATTCACAGGCACATCACAAAAAAAAAAAAAAAAAAAAAAAACAGAAATATCAATAGAATCTTCTAAAAAAATGTCTAAAAAAACTGTGAAACTATATACATAATGCTTCAACATCATAATAAACATATTTTACTGTTACACTAATTAGCTAATTAGAATTGGAAATTGCCATGTCAACAATTAGCTAATTAGAATTGGAAATTGTCATGTCAGCAAAATCTGTTATAACTGATAGTTAGTTAAACTAGCCACTGTTCATTACTGTTATATTGAGATATTGTTCAAGAAAGGTAGTTGAGCTGATAGTTAGTTGAGAATTAGAGGGAGTGGGTCAATTCTACAATTGTATATAAACTAGTGAAGTGTACAAGAGTTTTAGAATAATATAATTCATTGCTTTCTCTAAAATCTCTCTTCTCTTCTTATGCTCTTCTTCTCTGTTCTTAACTTGTGGTGCTGTTCTGCAATAGCTTATTCCAAATCCTTGAATCGTCAGTGATTCAAGCTATTTGGGTAATATTGGTATCAAAGCTTTTCGTTCCTTGGAACAATGACGAAAAGTAATAGGGGAATTGATGGAGCAACCAGTAGTGAAATGGGTGAACTAAGGGAGATGATGCAAAAAGTTTTGACAGAGGTGGGAACTCTGGCAGGAGAAGTGTCGACTCTCAAGGGATTGGATCAAGCAGTAATGGAAATTAGGGAGAAATTGGCCTCGACAGGTGAAAATCAAAGGGGTAAATCTCCTGCAATTGTTCGAGAAAGGGAAGGCTTAAATGATGCACCTAGGCAGTTTGATGAAAGGTCACAAAGGGAGAAAAGTACAGGCAGTTACAACAATCATCATTTTCAATTCTCAAGGTGGTCACGGTTGGATTTCTTGAAGTTTTCAGGAGAGGATTTGAGGTCATGGTTGTTCAAGGTGGAGCCGTTTTTTAATATGGAAAATGTTCCCATGGATGAGAGTGTAAATGTTGCATCCGTGCAATTTGAGGGTGAAGCTGTCTAGTGGCACTTAGCTTTCATGAAGTATAGGCAGTACTTACATCCTCCAACATGGAGTGAGTATGCTATGGCCTTAGTTGAAAGATTTGGGTCAGACTATGATGATCCCATGGAAGAAATAAAGAAGGTGAGGCAAACAAGATCCGTGAAAGATTATCAGGCTATTTTTGAAAGGCATCTAACTAGAGTCAACCTGTCAGAGGAAAATGCAATCAGCTGTTATCTTGGACGGTTAAAGAATGAGTTGAATATGACAGTAAAGATAGCAAATCCAAGGACCTTATCTCAAGTCTACAAATCAGCAAGGATGCAAGAGGCATATTTGGAGGCTATGAAGCAACCTGTTCAGAATTTCAGTCACAATAGGAGGTATGATCAAAGGTTTCAAAGTAAACCTCCCTTATTACCTACTCCTACTAGCAATGCAGTTGCACTAACATCTAAAGGGGTCAGTAGAAGGACTTTGAGTCCTGAAGAAATGAATGAGAAGAGGTCCAGAGGGTTATGTTACTTCTGTAATGAGAAGTATGTATTTGGTCACAAGTGCACAAACTTGAAACAATTGTATTTGATAGAGGTAGTAGAGCATGAAGAAGTAGAAAGTGAACATGAAGAAGAACCAACAAAAGATAATGAAGAACAGCTGGAATTGATTAGGCCCTTAGAGCATATGGAAATCTTTGTTCATGCCCTTAATGGATCATTAGAATTCAGGACATTAAGAGTGATTGGTTACCATTAAAAGAAACCTCTCCATATTTTAGTGGACACAGGTAGTTCACATAATTTCATTGATCCGGAGGATGTGAAGGAGCTAGGATGCCAAGTGACATCTACTACTCCTCAGGCAGTGACTGCAGCTAATGGTAATGACATGCAAGTGAGTAAGATGTGCAGACTCTCTTGGCTATTACAAGGGGTGGAGTTTTCAGCAGAATTTTTGCTCTTACCATTAGGGTCTTGTGGAGTGGTCTTAGGGGTGCAATGGCTATTAACTCTTGGAGATATCAAGATGAATTGCAGGGATCTGACAATGGAGTTTTGGTACAAAGGGAGAAAGCATATTCTCAAAGGAGTTGGCAGACAAATTAAAACCACAGGAGCTGGAAAGTTAGCTAAGATATCAGGTATTAACTCTCAATTGTGCATGATTCAAGTTATGCCTTCTATGACTAGTAAAGATCAATGGCATTCAGTTGATGCTAAGGAAAGCTTTGAGGGTTATCCTAGATTGATGAGTCTCTTACACAAGCATAAGACCTTGTTTGAAGAACCCCAACAATTACCTCCATCTAGGGAATCTTTGATCATAGAATAGTGTTGTACAACAATACTGAACCTATAAACAAGAGGCCTTACAGATATCCTTCTGTCAAGAAGGACATTATTGAGGGATTAGTTCAGCAGATGTTGGATCAAGGGGTGGTGCAACCTAGTTGTAGTCCACTTGCAGCTCCAGTAGTATTGCTGACTTTAGTGCTCTCTAATACTAGTTCTGATCTTCCACAAGCTATAGCAACCAGCTAGGAAGGTGATCCTGCTTTGCAGCTTCTCATTACAGAACTCATGGCTAATCCAAATTGCCATAAACAATTTACTTGGCATCATAATCAACTCAGAAGGAAAGGAAAGTTGGTGGTGGGTAATGTACCTCAACTTCGACATGATATTATTTCCTTTTGGCATTCATCGGCTCAAGGGGGACATTCAAGTGTAGAAGCCACTCTTAAGAGACTGTTAACTCTTTTCTACTGGAAGGGCATTAGAGATGATGTGAAGTTGTTTGTCTAGCGGTGTGATACTTGTCAGAAGAATAAAGCTGATTTAGCTGCTTACCCTGGCCTACTACAACCATTGCCCATTCCTGAGGTAGTTTGGTCCCAAATCAGCTTAGATTTTATTGATGGTCTGCCTAAATCCAAAGGATATGAAGTCATTCTAGTAGTTGTGGATAGGCTTAGTAAATATGTCATTTTCTACCTCTGAAGCACCCTTATACTGCTCAGTCCATAGCTGAGGTATTCATGGATACAGTGGTTAAGTTACATGGATTACCTGATGCCATAACTAGTGACAGGGATGTTGTTTTCCTCAGCAATTTTTGGGAAGAATTATTCAACCTACAAGGAGTACAATTGCACACTTCCTCAGCTTATCACCCTCAGTCCGATGGTCAAACTGAAGTGCTAAATAGAAGCTTAGAAACTTACTTGAGATGTTTTTGTAGTGAGGAACCTCATACTTGGTTCTCTTTCCTGGCTATGGCTGAATACTGGTATAATACTAGTTTCCATAGTGCTATTCAAACGACTCCCTATGAAGCACTTTATGGAAGGCCACCTCCATTACATTTACCTTATTTGCCTGGTGAATCAGCTTCTACAGAGGTGGATGCTACCTTGCTTAACAGAGAGATGAAGTTGGACCTATTAAAACACCACTTGAGGAGGGCTCAATTGAGAATGAAACAACAGGCAGATTTGCATAGAAATGACAGAGTTTTTGAGGTTGGTGAGTGGGTGTATTTCAAGATCCATCCCTATAAACAAACTACTGTTTTTGGCCATTCCTTCCATAAGTTAGTTGCCAAGTAGTATAGGCCATTTCAAATTCTGAAAAAGGTGGGATCAGTGGGCTTACACTCTTACTTTTCCTGATACTATTAAGATTCATCCCACTGTTCACGTGTCCTTGTTAAAGAAGTGTTTTCCATTGCCTACTCAAATTTCACTACCCCTATCCTTGACATTGCTCATCTTCTTTGTCCCAATCCTGAAAGTATTCTTCAGAGGAGAATGGTCAAGAAAGGTGGAAAAGCTATGGCTCAAGTTCTAGTCAAATGGGAAGGCTTACCTGCTGATGATGCTAGCTGGGAGTTCTATGAGGCCTTGAAAGTCAGATTTCCTCATTTTCATCCTTGAGGACAAGGATCTCTTTTGGGGAGGGAGTATTGTTACACTAATTAGCTAATTAGAATTGGAAATTGCCATGTCAACAATTAGCTAATTAGAATTGGAAATTGTCATGTCAACAATTAGCTAATTAGAATTGGAAATTGTCATGTCAGCAAAATCTGTTATAACTGACAGTTAGTTAACTAGCCACTGTTCATTACTGTTACATTGAGATATTGTTCAAGAAAGGTAGTTGAGCTGATAGTTAGTTGAGAATCAGAGGGATTGGGTCAATTCTACAATTGTATATAAACTAGTGAAGTGTACAAGAGTTTTAGAATAATACAATTCATTGCTTTCTTCTCTAAAATCTCTCTTCTCTTCTTATTCTCTCCTTCTCTGTTCTTAACTTGTGGTGTTGTTCTGCAATAGCTTATTCCAAATCCTTGAATCATCAGTGATTCAAGCTATTTGTGTAACATTTACATACTTATAATAGTTACAAATTGGATTCCAGGTGCTTAAAACAATAGCAAATTACCTAAATTTTGTTCGAAAACCTAGAAATCTGTTTGAATCACCAATAGTAAACATAATGCTTATATATATCAGAACAAACATATTTTAATACTTCTAATAGATATATATTGGATTTTAATTCAGTAAAAACAATATCGGATTACCTAAATTTTGATTAAAAATCCTAGAAACTGTAAATGTTTGAATCACCAATAGTAAACATAATGCTTATACATATCAGAACAAACATATTTTAATACTTCTAATGGCTATATATTGGATTTTAATTTAATAAAAACAATATCTGATTACCTAAATTTTGATTAACAACCCTAGAAACTGTAAATGTTTGAATCACCAACAGCAAACATAATGCTTATACATATCATAACAAACATATTTTCCATACTTCTAATAGCAATATATTGGATTATAATTCAATAAAAAAAATATCGGACTACCTAAATTTTGATTAAAAAAAACTAGAAACTGTAAATGTTCGACTCACCAATAGTAAATAGTATGCTTATACATATCATAACAAACTTACTTTCCATACTTCTAATAGCTATATGTTGGATTTTAATTCAGCAAAAACAATATCGGACTACCTAAATTTTGATAAAAAAAACTAGAAACTAGAAATGTTTGAATCACCAATAGTAAACATAATGCTTATACATATCATAACAAACATATTTTCCATACTTCTAATAGCTATATATTGGATTTTAATTCAATAAAAACAATATCGGACTACCTAAATTTTGATTAAAAAAACCTAGAAACTGTAAATGTTCGACTCACCAATAGTAAATAGTATGCTTATACATATCATAACAAACATACTTTCCATACTTCTAATAGCTATATATTGGATTTTAATTCAGCAAAAACACTATCGGACTACCTAAATTTTGATAAAAAAACCTAGAAACTATAAATGTTTGAATCACCAATTGTAAACATAATGCTTATACATATCAGAACAAACATATTTTAATACTTCTAATGGCTGTATATTGGATTTTAATTTAATAAAAACAATATCTGATTACCTAAATTTTGATTAACAACCCTAGAAACTGTAAATGTTTGAATCACCAACAGCAAACATAATGCTTATACATATCATAACAAACATATTTTCCATACTTCTAATAGCAATATATTGGATTATAATTCAATAAAAAAAATATCGGACTACCTAAATTTTGATTAAAAAAAACTAGAAACTGTAAATGTTCGACTCACCAATAGTAAATAGTATGCTTATACATATCATAACAAACATACTTTCCATACTTCTAATAGCTATATGTTGGATTTTAATTCAGCAAAAACAATATCGGACTACCTAAATTTTGATAAAAAAAACTAGAAACTAGAAATGTTTGAATCACCAATAGTAAACATAATGCTTATACATATCATAACAAACATATTTTCCATACTTCTAATAGCTATATATTGGATTTTAATTCAATAAAAACAATATCGGACTACCTAAATTTTGATTAAAAAAACCTAGAAATTGTAAATGTTCAACTCACCAATAGTAAATAGTATGCTTATACATATCATAACAAACATACTTTCCATACTTCTAATAGCTATATATTGGATTTTAATTCAGCAAAAACACTATCGGACTACCTAAATTTTGATAAAAAAACCTAGAAACTATAAATGTTTGAATCACCAATAGTAAACATAATGCTTATACATATCATAACAAACATATTTTCCATACTTCTAATAGCTATATATTGGATTTTAATTCAGCAAAACCAATATCGGATTACCTAAATTTTGATAAAAAAAAACCTAGAAACTGTAAATGTTTGAATCACCAATAGTAAACATAATGCTTATACATATCATAATAAACATATTTTACATAATTGTAATTGCTAATATTGAATTTTAATTTAGTAAAAACACTAACGGATTACCTAAATTTTGTTCAAAAACCTAGAAACTGTAAATGTTCAAATCACCAATAGTGAGCATAATGCTTATATTGATCATAATAAACACATTCTACATACTTCTAATAGCTATATATTGGATTTTAATTTAGTAAAAACAAAAGCGGATTACATAAAC
Source organism: Capsicum baccatum var. pendulum (assembly GCA_030864225.1). NCBI lineage: Eukaryota > Viridiplantae > Streptophyta > Magnoliopsida > Solanales > Solanaceae > Capsicum > Capsicum baccatum. The sequence continues at coordinate 273,213,572 of CM061550.1, forward strand.
TTTGATTAAGAAAAAACTAGAAACTGTAAATTCGAATCACCAATAGTAAACATAATGCTTATGTATATCATAATAGCTATATATTGGATTTTAATTTAGTAAAAACAATAACGGATTACCTAAATTTTGTTCAAATACCTAGAAATGGAACTGTTCCAATCATCAATTGCCGGAAATCGATGGCGGCGGAGGTGTCTTAGCAACAGAGGAGTGAGATTTCCGGCGGTGTAGGGGTGTTTGGGTGGGGGGAGGGGGGGAGGGGGGAGGAGGAGGAGTGAAGTGGGAAAATGAAAATGAAAATGGAAAAGGACAGCGGGGATTTGGGGATTTTAAACGATTTCAAGTTTCCCTCCTAGCTGTTCGGGTCGGGTCGGGTCGGGTATGGGCGATTAAATGTTTCTCTTTTTTTACCACTTGGGAAAGCCGTTTTGGCCATTGAAAAGCTTTTAGTACTTACTCCGTCCCATTTTATCTGTTTCAAATTTTTTAATTTGGTGTCTTATTTTACTTATCATTTTTTACTTATTAAGACAAGGTAAAAAAAAAAAAAATTAATTATATCCTTAGTGTAATTGCTTACTCCTTGTTATTAGCATTCTTGAAAAATATTGCAAAGAGATTACCATTAAGAATATAAATGGTGCTTTAGTATTGGTCATTCATCAATATTAGAACTAACAATAAGACATAATTAAGAGGGCAAAATGGTAAAGTTACATTATCAATCATTATTTTCTTAATAGTTGTACCATCCCAATTTGGGACAGGTAAAATAGGATGGAGGGAGTACTTTTTTTCCGTAAATTATTTCACTTTAGTGAAAACAGTATGTGTTTGGCCGTGAGAATTTCAAATACAATTTCACAATTGTATTTAAAAAAGTGATTCACTTTTTTCACTCATATTTCTCTCACAAAATTTTAAAAACAACTTTAATTTATAATCATAATCAAACACAACTTCAACTCCAATTCCAATTATGATTTTCATGGTCAAATGGGGCCTTAATTTTTGTTAGTACTTGGGACTTAAGTTGCTCGAATTCTCCAATAATGTTGATACCGTTCAATTTGGCTTCTCTAAAAATGTACTACTTTCTCTAGTCCAAAATAATTAAATTTTTGAGTTATATTTCAATGTTCAAAACAAGTGAAATATTTATTTTTCAAGAGACGTAGTAAAAATTTCCTCTTCATTTACACTTGCTAGATTATGAATTTCAAAAGATTTAGTCAACTTTATTTTAATGTGACTGAAATTTCAAGAGTAATTTGATCATATCTTAAAAGGAAAAAAGTGGAAAGTAAAGTAAAATTTAAGTCCTAAATTCTTTTTCTTAATAGGTGTGCATGGGGGCAAAACTTTACTTATTTTAGACCAGAGGGAGTGCTACTTTTGAAGGATTAAATATGTAACCGATGACATTTTTAAACCGTTCAAACAACATAATTTGGGACAACAATTTTTAGAAAAATATGCCTAGTGTTTTTCAGAGTGTTGTAATAAATATCACTTCTTATATAAGTTGAATGACTAAAATTAGCATTTATATTGTATGATATTAATTTATTTTTTTAACACTACAACTCTATAATATTTCACCAATTATATCAACTTATTCAAAATTGATTTTTTTGCGGTCGCAAGCACAACTGCACCAAGAAAATCTACAATATTTTTATTTTTCTAGACGGTGTTGAAACACTCGAAGCCTCTCGGATTCCTCTCCAAACCATACTAGTAAGTCTGAATGGTAATTTGATTTGTTGAAAATCTCAAAACATATAATAGGGCATTAAGATCAAAATAAAAGTTTAAGGTGTTACGATACTCATTTCATATTCTCCAATGACATTCCACGTCACATGTTGAATATGTGAGTGCTCACTCTCCCTCTTTTTTTTTTTTTTTTTTTTTATATATTGTGTATATTATAATCCTGAAAATTTTGTGTTAGATATAAATCGAGCAACGCTTTAAAATACATTATTGTGATTTTATAAGGATTGCATATTAAGTCTCTTATAGTATTGGTTAACAATTTCAATATTTGTTGCACTAATTTAAAATGCGGTCTAAATAAAATCCTAATTTCTGGTATTTCTTCTCTTCTCTTTTCGAAGTGAATTATGATATTTTGTTGTTTGTTGCATTTTTTTGAAGTTTGATTTTTATTGTTTGTGTTTATGAAAACAAAAGGACAATTTGGTTTGATTTGTTCTTGTTTGTGTTTATGAAAACAAAAGGACAATTTGGTTTGATTTGTTCTGTTCTTGTTCTTGGTAAAAATGGTGAACTGTTTCCTCCGACAAATTACCCATCTGGTGCAACATATTAACTATCTGATGCAACAGATTTATCATATGATGCAATAGATCAACCATCTGATACATCAGAAGAACCATCAGATTATAATTCTGATGCAATGGATTAATAATCTGATGCAACAGCTTTACCATATGTTGCAACAGATTAAGCATCGGATAAAAAATCTGATGCAACTAATTAATCATCTGGTGCAATGGAAGAACCATCAGATTAATGATCTGATGCAACAGATGAACCTCCTGTTGGATAAAATTCTACCAACTCTTCCTACAAGAAAAGTCCAAGACTTGATTTTTCCAACTGATCATTCATCTGCCGCGATAGACGACCCTATGTTGGAAGAAATCTAGACAATATTAACCGTTGATAACTGTTTCAACAGATCACTCATATGTTGCAACAGATGTATGACCTGTTGCACAGACCATTCATCTTTCTCAACAGATGAGTGATATATTTTGTATTATCACAATAGATTACTCAGCCGTTGCTATGAATTATTTAACTGTTCCAACAGATCACTCATATATTGCAACAGATGATGTCATAACAGTTGTGTGATCTGTTGAACAGACCATTCATTTGTCTTAAAAGATGAGTGATATATTTTGTATTGTTGCAACAGATTACTCATCCGCTGCAACAGTTTGGTTATATGTTGCAATAGGTATACTACCTGGTGCAACAGATCGGTGATCTGTTGCAACTGTTATTTTACTATTTTGCTTATTTGATTTACTGTTATCCTTTGTTAATGATGCATTTGTCAACAATAATATATTACTTTATGTTCCTGTTAATTTTAGATAATATGATTCCCAAAAGAATAGAAACTGAATCAAGTCCAAGTAAAGGAACAAGTGAAGCAGCTAGGCTATATCCACCACTCTATGAGCTTGCTTTACAAGCGTTATCTCAATCAGGAGTAGGATATGATGAACACGGAGAGGAGGAATATTTCAAAAGAGATGATGCAGATGCTAATAGCCCATTCCACCGAAGAGCTGGTCAAAGCCTTCAGCATTGATCGTTATCCTGTGAGAATACAGTGCGATGGTGCCGCAGATTTAACGGGTGATTTCGTGGTTAAGTCGGCCATGAGAAAATCTTTCGACGCCTTCAGAAAAATACTTCGAGAACAAAAATTGGATGCTTATTTCAAGGACAAATGCTTTGGGAAATATCTTGATTTGTCGGAAGACAACAATGCTCATTTCCAAATAAAAATGGTATATAAACTTCTCAAGCGTAGGTTTATATATGAAAACAAAGATAAGATGGATGAAGTGTGGATAAATTATTATGGCATGCCTGTTTGTTTTGGTTGGAAGGAGTTTACCATAGTTACTGGACTAAAATGTTATCCTCCTTCTTAAGTTATACCTATTCTAACCCCAAAAAAGGCAAAGTAAGTCGTGTGATCGTGATGACCTGGTGTCCATTGTTGGTCCAAGCTTCAAAAACAAAAATTTGATAGAAGCGTTGAAAGGTAAAGGACTTTCAAAGAAGCACAAGCAGTGATTAATGCTATTAATGCATTAACTGTTTCTATAAAGAAATTGACATCTAAGAGGGGTATCATTCCATCAAACAGGATTTTATTTTCATCCGCTCCATTGGAGATTAGGGCTAAGATGAGAAGGGGAGTGATTTCCAGGGCATTATCTGTAATTCCCCGCATGTTTCTAAGCTAAGAACTGAATAAGTATTCCTACGTATGAAATCTCCTATCCTGTGATCCATACTTGAGTACATGACTTACAATGAATATCTTAGTGATAGGATAGCTTATGATGCATTAAGCATGTTCATATGAGTCATTTAAGGTAATACAAGCTAAGAGTTTTTGAATCCATCAAGTTTTAGTGTTTGATTTTTCAAGGGTCATCTTTGAATGAGTATAACTTGATGTTAATGTGGTATTTTGGCTGATTTATACCCACCAAATTATAGAGAATCGAATTAGCTTTCCAACGACACCAATTTCGCCTTAATCCAATACCCGAGCAAAAAGTTATGCCTATTTTCGTGAGAGACAGTAAGGATAGGCGATTGGTTAGGCACCGCCCAACCAAACATAGGCGATTGGTTAGGTGCCGCCCAACCTAGCTTAGGCAATCACTTGGGCACCGTCTAAGTCAGTTCCAGGTGCCAAAAACACTCTGTTTTGAGTTGTTTTAAGGGTAATTAAGTCTTTTAACACTCCTTACACGTCCTTAAACTTAAACCTACAAAATATATAGCTTCTAAACATATTACAACCCTATTATCATCTTAAATATCATCATCCAGGAGCACTAAAAGAGAAAAACAACTAGGGTTGCATAACTAAGCTTAAAGATCCGATTTCAAGGAAATTCCTTCGTCAATCATCAAGAATCTTCCTTCTAAGGTATGCGTAAGTTGATTCATGGACTCCTTTCGTCCATGAAGCTCAAGAACCATATTCTAAATGATGTATTATGATGTTTATGTTGTTGGTGGTTGATGTTCATGTGGTTGGAGTTTGATGATGCCTAGGATAGGATCTTTGTATGTTTTGTGTGAGGATATAGTGGTATTTAACGTACAAACATGTGAAATTGTTGGTTGAATGTTTGAAATCTTGATGAATCCACCTATGCCTAAGATGTGCATGTAAGGTGTTTGTGAAAATACCTAAGGGAATAGAAATCATGCTTTTATGACATAATAAGTCCTAAATGACTATTCCATGTTCTAAGTTTATGTTCAACGTGATCCCCATGCTATTGTCTTGAATTGAAGAAGTTGTATGAGATGATCATGATATTGGTGTGATATGGAATGACCATGTTATTGAAGTCATGCAAGTATATACATGTTGTGTGCATTCTCGATCATGTTATAGTTTGTTGAGAATCATTCTTATTATGAAATCCTTACTTATGATATTGTGAATTTTGGACTCAAATCTTGTGATCAAGTCATGTCATGTGTATCAGTTTCCTCCTATCGAGTCCAGGGGGTACTTGTACCATAAAACTATAGTTGTGTGCCTAGAGCCATGTCATGTTTCATGATATCCGAACTCAAGTTATGATTCCATAGACTTCAGTCAGTCATGTGACTCAGGAAAACCTCATGATCTTAGTTAGTTGTCAGATATCAGTAACATTCCGCCAGTTAACAAAATTCAGTAAGATTAAGTCATGTACAGTTAGTTATTCATGTCCAGTCCCTCCAGATGGGAGTAGAGGTTAGCACCAAGTGAACCCAAGGATGGAAACTCACCCGCCAGTTCAGGGTGTGATTCTTAGTCGTCATCCTTGTATTCCAGAACTACATAGCCATCGTAGGTTGAGACATCTTAACCCGTCAGATTAGGGTTGATGAGATGGATTAACCCGTCAGTTTAGGGTTCCCACCGTTCTCATTGAGTACCCGCTAGATAAGGGTCACTCACAGGCTGTCCTTACCCGTGGCACGTATTGACACCCCTCCAGTCGGGGCAGAGATTGGACCCCAGCTTAGCCATAACAGGCATACATGGGGCATGTCGGTTAAATACTACTTCCCACAGTTTCAGTATCAGTCTTAGTAAAAGAACTCAGGGCGTTCTTCAAATTTTAGTATATACAGGACTGTCAGATACAGTCGTCCATGTTATCAGTTTTAGTATCAGTCATGACAGTTATTAGTAAACCATGTATTAGCTTACATGTCATGCTATCACGTATTCACGGTGCCAGTTTCTATATATGTGTGTTTGCACTCCCACGTTCATATTAGTCAGTCAGTGTTGTTCATGCGTGAAACCCTTTATGTTCAACCTACCTTCCTCGTATACTCAGTACTCCAGTTGTACTAACGTATTTGCGCTATGGTGCTTTCTTTTCATATTACACCATAGGTTCTGAGACACGAGCTCCAGCCCAGCAGTAGCGGTAGCATTCTAGTCGCAAAGACACAGTGAGTCCTCATTGATTCGAGGACAATATGATTTGATTTATTTATTTATTTCTTCAGTTCAGTTTTACGGAGTTAGTTGGAGACATGTTCCTTCAACTCCTTATTCAAATAGTTTAGAGGCTTTCAGATTTATGTTCAGATTTACGTTCAGACTTAGCTTTTAGATTGAGTTGTTTTGGGTATTATCACCCACATGGTTTTATTTAGTTGAACCTTATGGCCTTACAGTTCTATGTATTCTGCATTATTATATCATGATTTGCAGTATACAGGTACAGATATCAGTCATGGGTTAGCTTGTGGTCCCTCAGGGTTATGAGCACCGTGTAGCATTTTGGTTCAGCGAATCGGGGTATTACAAACTTGGTATCAGAGCCAGGTTCAATAGAGTCCTAGGAATTCCGAAAGCCGGATCTAGTATAGTCTTGTACATAGGTGTGTTGCGCGCCACATTTATGTGCGAGAGGCTATAAGATATTTTAGGAACAGTCCCCTTTCTTCATTATTCATGTTATGCTAGTGAGCATAATCACAAGTTAAACTCTCAGTCTAATCCATTCTTCTCTTATTCCAGACCATGGCCCCAAAAGGAAGAAACTAGCCAGCTCCTCAGCCCAAAGATCCTTTAGGCGAACATGTTTCCCATGCAGAGTTTAGAGCCGCATTTACCGCACTTGCTCAGTCTATGGCTGCACAGAATGAATGGCCACCAGTCATTCCGGCCAATCCAGTGGCCAATCCCAAAGTAGCTAGGGTTCAGGACTTCACCCGGATGAACCCTCCATCTTTCCATGGGTCTAAGTCTGATGAGGACCCTCAGGAATTCGTTGACCAAGTCCAGAAGGTCATTGACATCATGGGTGTTACTTCTATTGAGAGTGCCGAGTTAGTCTCCTACCAGTTACATGATGTTGCTCATGATTGGTACAAACAGTAGAAGTCTGAGAGGTTAGATGATATAGGCCCTATCGAGTGGGAGGAATTTGTCACGGCCTTCTTAAATAGATTTTTTCCCCAAGAGCTGAGGGAAGCCAAAGTTCTTGAGTTCATCAACCTCAAGCAAGGAAATATGACGGTTAGGGAGTATTCTCTCATATTTACTCAGCTAGCTAGGTATGCTCCTCATGTGGTTGTAGACAATAGGGCTAAGATGAGCAAATTTGCGTCAGGGGTCAATGATAGCGTGGTAAATGAGTGTAGGTCTACGATGCTGATAGGTGATATGACCTTAGCCAAACTCATGACCCATGCCCAATAAGTAGAAGAGAAGAATTTTAAGACTAAGGAGAGGCAGAACAAGAGAGCAAGGTCAGGTAATTTTAACTTTGCTCACCCCAAGTCAGATGGAGGAAACCGTTCACAGTTTTGCTCCAAGTCAGCCGTTCCAGCTCCTTTCTCTGCCAGCGCTCCAGTGCCGAAGTTCAGAGACAACAATAGAGACAAAGTGCTAGGCTCTAAATCTCAGGGCAGTGTTAGCAGTGCCCGAATGAATCCCCTTTGTTAGACTTATGGTAAGAACCACAAGGGCATTTGCAGAGCCGGTAGTGATGTCTGTTTTGGTTGTGGCAAGCCAGGCCATAGGATTAGGGAGTGTCTGCAGTTAAGTCTTCAGGGTCAGCAAAATTATTCTACATCTCAGTCCAGTCGCCCGAACCAGCAGGGTGCCATTTCCAGTGCTACCAGTGGGCAACGCCCAAACAGACTCTATGCTCTTTAGTCCCGGGAGGATCAGGAAAATTCTCCTGATGTCGTTACTGGTATGTTACTGATTTTCCATGTTCATGTTTATGCTTTGCTAGACCCAGGTGCATCCTTGTCTTTTGTTACTCTATAAATAGCAGGCGATTTCGGAATTAGTCCCGAAGTCCTAGCAGAGCCTTTTTCAGTCTATACCCTAGTGGGTAAAACCATCATAGCCCGGCGGGTATACAGGAACTGCCCGGTTATGATATCTCAAAAATCCACATCAGCAGATTTAGTGGAGTTAGAGATGATTGATTTTGATGTCATTCTCGGCATGGATTGACTTCATTCCTGCTATGCCACAGTCGACTGTAGAAACAGGATAGTTTAGTTTTAGTTCCCGAATGAGCTCGTCCTAGAGTGGAAGGGTAGCATTTTAGCGTTCAGAGGTCAACTTATTTCCTACCTTCGGGCAAGGAAAATAATTTCTAAGGGGTGTGTGTATCATCTCGTGCATGTTAAAGATTCCATTTCTGAATCTCCCAGCCTCGAAATAATTCCTGTTGTTAATAAATACTCAGATGTCTTTCCCGAAGATCTTCCAGGCATTCCTCCCGAAAGGGAAATAGACTTTGGCATAGACCTTCTTCTGAATACTCAACCTATTTCTATTCTGCCATACAGAATGGCACCAGCAGAACTCAAGGAACTGAAAAATCAGTTGAAGGATCTCTTAGATAAGGGATTCATCAGACCCAGCATTTCCCATGGGGTGCGCCAGTATTATTCGTGCGCAAGAAAGACAGTTCTCTCAGGATGTGTATTGATTATCGTCAGATCAATAAGGTCACGGTCAAGAACAGATATCCTCTTCCCAGGATTGATGATCTATTCGACCAACTTTAGGGTGCCAGTTTTTTCTCCAAGATAGACCTCAGATCAAGCTATCATCAGCTCAGAGTTAGAGAATGTGACATTCCGAAGACAGCTTTCCGTACTCGGTATGGTCACTTTGAATTTTTAGTCATGTCATTTTGTCTTACCAATGCCCCTGCAGCTTTCATGGATTTGATGAACTGTGTGTTCAAGCAGTATGTGGACATGTTTGTCATAGTCTTCATAGATGATATTCTAGTCTATTTTCGCACAGAGCGTGATCATGCAGACCATCTCAGGATTGTTCTTCAGACTCTCAGGGATCACCAGTTATTTGCTAAGTTCAGCAAGTGCGAATTTTGGCTAAGATCAGTAGCATTCCTTGGCCATATTATTTTCGGTGATGGCATTAGAGTAGATCCTCAGAAAATCGAGGCAGTAAAAAATTGGCCCAGACCCGTATCTCCATCAGATATCAGGAGTTTCTTGGGTTTGGTTGGCTATTACAGATGGTTTGTCAAGGGATTTTCTTCTATTGCATCTCCCATGTCCATATTGACTCAGAAGAAGATTAAGTTTCAGTGGTCAGATTCATGCGAGAAGAGCTTTCAAGAGTTGAAGACTCGACTCACCTCAGTTCCCGTTCTAGTTATTCCAGATGGTTCAGACGGTTTTGTAGTCTATTGTGATGCATCTAGAGTGGGTTTAGGTTGTGTCCTCATGCAACATGGTAAGGTCATAGCCTACACCTCTAGATAGTTAAAGCCACATGGAAAGAATTATCCTACTCATGATCTTGAGTTAGCAGCGGTAGTTTTTGCCTTGAAGATTTGGAGGCATTATCTCTATGGAGTTCATGTAGATGTCTTCACAGACCATAAAAGCCTCCAGTATGTTTTTCCCATAAAGATCTCAATTTTTGTCAGAGAAGGTGGTTAGAGCTCTTGAAGGATTACGACATGAGTGTTTTTTATCATCTGGGCAAGGCTAATGTTGTGGCCGATGCTCTCAGTCAACTCTCCATGGGTAGTATTTATCACGTTGAAGATAGTAAGAAAAAGATGGCTCAGAAGATCCATCAGCTTGCCAGACTAGGCTTTCGCTTAGTCGATTCTTCAGAGGGTGGTGTATGTGTTCATAGTAGTTCAGAGTCATCTCTAGTTTTCGAGGTGAGAGATAAACAAGACATGGATCCTAGCCTTGTCAAGCTCAAAGAGTCAGTTCAGAATCAGAAAGTCGAGGTTTTCTCCTAAGGGGGAGATGGTGTTCTTCGTTGTCAGGGTCGTCTATGTGTTCCAGGTATTGATGAATTGAGGCAGTGAATTCTTGCAGAAGCGTATGGTGCACGATACTCTATTCATCCAGGGGCCACTAAGATGTACCACAACATGCAGGAGATCTATTGGTGGAGTGGGACGAAGAGAGATATTACAGAGTTTGTGGCTAAGTGCTCTACATATCAGCAGGTTAAGATAGAGCATCAGAAACCTAGTGGTTCTATGCAAGAGTTTACCATTCCTACTTGGAAGTGGGAAGAAGTGAATATAGACTTTGTGATGGGTTTTCCTAGAACTCGTCATCAGCATGATTCAGTCTGGGTCATTATAGATAGAATGACTAAGTCAGCTCATTTCCTTCCTGTTCGTACTTTTTATTCCACCGAGGATTATGCCAAACTCTATATCAGGGAGTTAGTTAGGTTACATGGTGTTACACTATCTATCATCTCAGACAAAGGTATCCAGTTCACCTCTCACTTTTGGAAAGCATTCCAAAAGGGTCTCGGTACCCAAGTCCATCTCAACACATCGTTTCATCCTCAAACAGATGGTCAAGCAGAGAGGAACATTTAGACTCTTGAAGATATGCTAAGGGCGTGTGCAATTGACTTCAAGAGAAGTTGGGACGACCACTTGCCTTTGATTGAGTTTGCATACAATAATAGCTATCATTCTAGTATTCAGATGGCTCCATTCAAAGTTCTCTATGGTAGGAGATGTAGATATCCGATTGGTTGGTTCGAAGTTAGTGAGGCCTCAATCATAGGTCCTGACTTAGTATTCGATGCCTTAGAGAAAGTTCAGTTGATCAGAGAGAGACTCCGGGCTGCTCAGAGCCGACAAAAGTCCTATGTAGATGTTCGTAGAAAGGATCTCGAGTTCGAGGTCAATGACTATGTCTATATTAAGATCTCTCCCATGTAGGGAGTGAAGAGGTTCGGCAAGAAAGGGAAACTCAGTCCCCGATATGTCTGTCCCTTCAGAATTCTTTGTCTCTTCAGCAAGGTAGCTTATGAGATTAAGTTGCCTTCAGGTCTAGCCTCAGTCCATCCAGTCTTCCATGTCTCTTGGCTAAAGAAGTGCATAGGTGACCCAGTAGTTGTTGTCCCTATTCAGAGCATCGACATTCAGAACAACCTCTCTTATGAAGAGATTCCAGTCGAAATCTTAGATTATCAGACTCGTAGATTGAGGAGCAAAGAAGTCCCTCTAGTCAAGGTTCTTTGGCGAAATCAGTCTCATGAGGGAGCTACTTGGGAAGCAGAAGCAGATATACATACCAAGTATCCTCACCTCTTCCCCGCCAATTTAGATCAAGCTCAAGGTAACAGTTCTCCTTAAGCTTATTTAGTTTTATGTTCATGTTTCCAATATAAACTTGGTACCTATTAACCATTTCATACTCAGTCATGCATTCATATGTCAGTTGTCCGTGCATCAGATATGCACGAGTTCAGTATGTTTAGTGTGTCAGTCATGAGATCAAGTTTCAGTTCTTCATGTTCAGTTCAGGTTCTATTGTCTTGTATCCCTTCTCAGTAAATTCTCATTCGAGGACAAATGTTCCAAGGGGGAGATATTGTAATACCCCGTATGTTTCTAAGCTAGGAAGTGAAAAAGTATTCCTACGTATGAAATCTCCAATCCTGTGATTCATACTTGAGTACATGACTTACAATGAATATCCTAGTGATAGGATAGCTTATGATGCATTAAGCATGTTCATATGAGTTACTTAAGGTAATACAAGCTAAGAGTTTTTGAATCCATCAAGTTTTAGTGTTCGATTTTGGAAGGGTCATCTTTTAATGAGTATAACTTGATGTTAATGTGGTATTTTGGCTAATTTAGACCCACCAAATTGTAGAGAATCAAATTAGCTTTCCAACGATATCAATTTCACCTTAATCCAATACCTGAGCAAAAAGTTATGCCCATTTTCGTGAGAGACAGTAAGGATAGGCGATTGGTTAGGCGCCGCCCAACCAAACATAGGCGATTGGTTAGGCGCCACCCAACCTAGCTTAGGCAATCACTTGGGCGCCGCCTAAGTTAGTTTCATGTGCCAAAAACACTCCGTTTTGAGTTATTTTAAGGGTAATTAAGTCTTTTAACACTCCTTACACGTCCCTAAACTTAAACCTACAAAATATATAGCTTTTACACATATTACAACCCTATTATCATCTCAAAGCTCATCATCCAGGAGAACTAAAAGAGAAAAACACCTAGGGTTGTATAACTAAGCTTGAAGATCCGATTTCAAGGAAATTCCTCCGTCAATAATCAAGAATCTTCCTTCTAAGGTATGCGTGAGTTGATTCATGGACTCCTTTCGTCCATGAAGCTCAAGAACCATCTTCTAAATTATGTATTATGATGTTTATGTTGTTGGTGGTTGATGTTCATGTGGTTGGAGTTTGATGATGCCTAAGATGGGATCTTTGTATGTTTTGTGTGAGGATATAGTGGTATTTAACGTACAAACATGTGAAATTGTTGGTTGAATGTTTGAAATCTTGATGAATCCACCTATGCCTAAGATGTGCATGTAAGGTGTTTGTGAAAATACCTAAGGGAATAGAAATCATGCTTTTATGACATAATAAGTCCTAAATGACTATTCCATGTTCTAAGTTTATGTTCAACGTGATCCCCATGCTATTGTCTTGAATTGAAGAAGTTGTATGAGATGATCATGATATTGTTGTGATATGGAATGACCATGTTATTGAAGCCATGCAAGTATATACATGTTGTGTGCATTCTCGATCATGTTATAGTTTGTTGAGAATCATTCTTATTATGAAATCCTTACTTATGATATTGTGAATTTTGGACTCAAATCTTATGATCAAGTCATGTCATGTGTATCAGTTTCCTCCTATCGAGTCCAGGGGGTACTTGTACCATAAAACTATAGTTGTGTGCCTAGAGCCATGTCATGTTTCACTATATCCGAACTCAAGTTATGATTCCATAGACTTCAGTCAGTCATGTGACTCAGGAAAACCTCATGATCTTAGTCAGTTGTCAGATATCAGTAACATTCCGCCAGTTAATGAAATTCAGTAAGATTAAGTCATGTACAGTCAGTTATTCATGTCTAGTCCCTCCAGATGGGAGTAGAGGTTAGCATCGAGTGAACCCAAGGATGGGAACTTACCCGCCAGTTCAGGGTGTGATTCTTAGTCGTCATCCTTGTGTTTCAGAACTACGTAGCCAGCTTAGGTTGAGACGTCTTAACCCGTCATATTAGGGTTGATGAAGTGGCTTAACCCGTTAGTTTAGGGTTCCCACCGTTCTCATTGAGTACCTGCCAGATAAGGGTCACTCACAGTCTGTCCTTATCCGTGGCACGGTATTGACACCCCTCCAGTCGGGGCAGAGATTGGAACAAGCATACATAAGGTATGTCGGTTAAACACTACTTCCCACAGTTTCAGTATCAGTCTCAGTAAAAGAACTCAGGGCGTTCTTCAGATTTCAATATATACAGTACTGTTAGATACAGTCGTCCATGTTATCAGTTTCAGTATCAGTCATGACAGTTATCAGTAAACCATTTATTAGCTTACAGGTCATGCTATTACGTATTCACGGTCCCAATTTCTATATATTTGTGTTTGCACTCCCACGTTCATATTAGTCAGTCAGTGTTGTTCATGCATGAAACCCTTTATGTTTGGCCTACCTTCCTCGTATACTCAGTACTCCAGTTGTACTGACGCATTTGCGCTATGGTGCTTTCTTTTCATATTACACCATAGATTCTGAGACACGAGCTCCAGCCCAGCAGTAGCGGTATCATTCCAGTCGCAGAGACACAGTGAGTCCTCATTGATTCGAGGACAATATGATTTGATTTATTTATTTATTTTTTCAGTTCAATTTTACGGAGTTAGTTGGAGACATGTTCCTTCAACTCCTTATTCAAATAGTTTAGAGGCTTTCAGATTTATGTTCAGACTTAGCTTTCAGATTGAGTTGTTTTGGGTATTATCACCCACATGGTTTTATTTAGTTGAACCTTATAGCCTTACAGTTCTATGTATTCCGCATAATTATATCATGATTTGCAGTATACAGGTACAGATATCAGTCGTGGGTTAGCTTGTGGTCCCTCGGGGTCATGAGCACCTTGTAGCATTCCGGTTCAGCGAATTGGGGTGTTACATCATCAGGCATCCAAAAAAGTGAAATTGCAACTCATCTATCTGTGTATTGCACTGAGCAACGTACAATGTCCAAAGTAGAGCAGCACGAGCTGAAAAAGGTGAATATATTATATGTCTTCCAACTGACAAAACAAACAGACACATATCTATTTCAACAGATGACACATCTGTTGAAAATTATCAAACAGATATATACATCTGTTGCAATAGTTGACTAACTTGTTGCACCAGATACTTTATATGGTGCAACAAATGTCTCGTTTATTTTAGCAAATTAAACAACTCTTCGTACCGCTTTTATTTGTACCAATAGATGACTTATCTGTTGTAAAAGATAATTCATATGTTGAACGGATGATTCATCCGTTGAAAATTATCACATAGGGTCTTCCTCATGTAGAAATTTTTCCAACAGTTGATTCATTGTTGCAATAGAAATATAATATGTTTGGGACAATTTAATACGGGAGGAAGACCTGTTTGATTTGCTATAAGAGATGAGTTATCCTTTTTCATTTTGTTGTATCTCCGTGATTAGCATTGACCAATTCTGGCTTTCTAGGTGGATGTAGAAGAATCTACTGCTGAACAACATTGACAATATGGTACTCTTTTTATGGAAATACGGAGAACAGAAAGCGCAGAAACCGTACGCAAGCGATAATAAAGATCCACGACGAGCAAAGCCAAATTCCATAGCACCGGATGAAGAATAACTTGTCTATACTGAGTAGATCTTTATAGCTTGAGCCTGTCAAAGCAATCCTTGGCAGTATAGTATACTTAAATTGTTGTTGATGTATTTGTTGAGATCTGTACCCATAATAATTTTTTTACATTTTATTTATTCGTTGACTTATTTCAGCTAATTTATGAAGGCTTCGATTTATTTTATTTTGTCTACGAATTTTATTTATTCCTTAGATTTGAACTTATTAGTTGAAAAGGAATACTAGATTCAAATGTTACAACAGATAATGTATTTATTGCAACAGACGACCCATCTAATGGAAAAGTTGAACAGATTTAGACGTATGTTGCAACAGGTAGGTGATCTGTTGGAATTTATCAAACATGTCTTCCCACTTTTGCAACAGATGGACTTTAGATAAAAACATCGAGATAATGCAACAGATGACACATCTATTAGAAAAAAAGAACAGATTTAGACATATGTTACAACAGATGGACTTTATCTGTTGCAACATACGACACATCTATTGGAATAATCGAACAGATTTATACATATGTTGCAACAGGTAGGTTATTTGTTGGAATTTATCAAACAGATCTTCCCACTGTTGCAATAGTTGGACTTTAGATAAAAATATCGAGATAACGCAACAGATGACCAACCTATTGCAACAGATAAACTATATGTCAAAACAGGTAGGATAACTATTACAACGGATGGAGAATTTGTTGCATTATAAAAATTCAACTTTCGTTGGACATAAAAAATTACCACTACGTTTAAAAAGGTTAAAGTGAATTGAATTGAAAGAAAAAATGCGCAACCCATCGATGGTGTTCAGTTGAAACACATAAAATAAAATAGGCATCAAGTAGACATGTTCATTTTAAACACGTAAAATAAAATAGGCATCAAATATGTCAGTGTCAGTCTGGCACATTTTGCTGACTTGCCATCACTTGGCCCCCAACGGTCATTCCCCCCCCATTGTCTTATATATTCGTCTTCCTCCTAAAATTTAACCCTAAATTCCCAAATCTTCTTAATCTTCTTCTTCATCATCATCTTCTTTTATCTATCCAAATTCTTCAAATTATTACTTTCATTTTTTCCAACTGACCTTGACAATGTCGAGTGCATCTTCCACTATTTTTTGTGATAAAGATTTTCGATATTGTAAGTGCGGTCATGAAGCTCTGTTAAAGACTTATCAGACTCAACAAAATCCGGATCATAGGTTTTTTACTTGTAAGATTTCAAAGGTAATATTTTTTTATTTAATTAGTTGATTAATTATTGACTTGTAATTATTTTGTAATTGTGTTCTCTTTTTTATAGAAATTGGGTGGATGCGATTACTTTGATTGGTATGAAGAATGACACTCTTCATAAGCAAATTGCGTAATCTGGGGTTTGTTGAAGTCAAGGTTTCTGAAGAAAAACAAAATCGAGTAAGAAGATACTACATTATTGTCGTTATTGCTACTGGTTTAGTGTTGTTGAGCACATGGATATTGAAGTCTAATTGCTGAAATTTTCATAGGCTTCAATATCCATGGTGGTGTGTGTATCTGCTACTAGTTTATTGTCGACGAGCACATAGATATTCAAGCGTAACTGTTGGAAAATATCAAAAGATTTAGGCATATGTTGAAAAATTTAGGTCATCTGTTGGAAATTATCAAATAGGTCTTCCCACTGTTGCAAAAGATTAGACTTAGATTATTAGATTATTCATAGAAATAACATCGGCGTAATGCAACAGATGACCAACCTATTACAACAGATAAACTATCTGCCAGAACGGATTAAAGATATTTTACAATAGATTGACAATCTAATCTATTGCATTATAAAAAACTCAGCTTTCATCAGAAAAAAATTATTGCCACTACATGTAAATGTAATAAAATGAAGGGTGACTTGAAATTAAAAATTTCTAATTCACAGGCTCTTCTATATACACAAACTTCAAGCGTCCAGTTAGAACCCCATAAGCCCAGACCTTTTGCAGGTTTGCCACAGCGTTGTCGCACAAAAAA
The DNA here is from genome assembly GCA_030864225.1 of Capsicum baccatum var. pendulum. Classification (NCBI taxonomy): domain Eukaryota; kingdom Viridiplantae; phylum Streptophyta; class Magnoliopsida; order Solanales; family Solanaceae; genus Capsicum; species Capsicum baccatum. Next base: position 273,230,583 of record CM061550.1, read on the forward strand.
GTCATTGGCTCGGCCATTTCTATGTTGGTCAGCAAACATTCGATGTGTGCACGAGCATGCGAGTCGCTCTCTTTAGCGACATCATCTTTTGGAAGGATCATTCCCATGTTTCGACCTTAAAAATCTCATGATTTCTTCATCAAAACTTTCTTTGGAAAACGATTCATCATTTTAATCTCCCTCAACAAGATGGGCAACAACAACATTAGTGGCTCCACGAGGAGAAAAAGGTCGAGATCATCGACGAGAGGTACGTTAGAGTCATAAACATTATTTTTTCCCTCCCCGAGTAGTATCTCAACAGCCTGATAATGCATGTCGTTCACGCTAATGACTGCAAGAATCCTTTTTGCCTCGGTTCAGCTCTTGCCATATGGATTTGGCCTATCCTCTCTAACATATCTTAACATTTCTTCTTCACCCAAGACCAACGTAGGAACTAGGAAATCAAGTCCCACGCCAAGGGCTGATGCCTCTCCATTGGGTTGATCGTACCTATCCTTGAGCTTCTTGCAGATGTCGAGGTCCATTATCCTATCGGCAGCGTCATAAGCTTTCTGGTACGTTAATTGTCTTTTCCTCATGAGGCAGAGAATTATGTCAACATGTTGTGAGATAATATGTCAATTTTTAAATAGGTTAGTAATTATAAAGATGCAACGGATGGTCCATCTGTTGCATAGGGTTCTCTGAATCAATAATCCAATGCAACTTATGCAACAGATGGATAATAAGTTGCAACAGAACCACAACTAGTTGCACCAGTATACCCATCTGTTGCAATAGATGTGAAATCTTTTTCGTACCTTCTTCTTCATGGGGTATATTAGTAGGGCTAGTTTAGAAAAAGTAAACTTGCCTTGTCCTCATATGGCATACGCATATCAGTCATAGTCTGGAAGTCTTGGGGGGGAAAGGGAGGCCTGGGTAATCTGGTGCACCTGTCTTGGAATTCTTAGCCGGTTGCAGATCCCTCTTCTCTTGATGCCAAGTTCCGCGTATATGTCCACCTTATTGACTGGCCCCTGAACTTTAACAACTTTTGGAGAGGAAGGAATTGCAATTTCTTTTGATTTTCGAGCGGAGAGTACATCTCTAATTGCTTTTTTCTTTCTCTTAACCAACACTGTAGGAGTGTGTGACTCCCTCACCTTCTTGGATGGTATGACACACCTCTTGGATTTGAATTACTCGATAGCTTTAGAGATAGCCTCTACTTTTTCAAAGAGTTTATCCTGTCTGTCCTTGCACTCATCGCATTCGCAACGAGAATACGAGGGTGAAGAAGGGTGAGAGGGACCTGTGTAAGGGCGAAAAAAGGTGTTTTCAAACATATTTATTCTTTCTTGAGCATCAACATGCTCATCATTATGAGTAGTAGTAGCATCAGCATGCCTAGCACCAACACCAACAACTCCACCAGAAGAAGCACCCGGATCTGCCTTAGTAAAATGTTGGTCATGAAGAGCCTCAACATTAGGCTGACCTTGCCTAACTGCTCTTCTTATGGTTGTTGCTCCAACCAATTCCTTCTTTATTAACTCCACCGTTAGGTCTGCAATAGTATCAACATGACATGGAGTAATATAAGAAGTTATCACCGACTCCTCCTCAGTAGGCACGATCCATGGATGTACAACCTAAAAAAGGAAAAAAAAGATAGATGCATTTAAATCATATAATATAATAATTTTCACAGTTAGGCTACATTTAAAAAAAAGACCCATCTGTTGAATAGTTTGCAGTATATGGTTAAAATTTGTTTGAGTCTGATTCAGAGAAACAGAGCAACACCTGGATAATCTGATGCAAAATATCAATCATCTGTTGTAACAGCTGCACAAGACGGGTAATCTGTTATGCAATAGATGATCCGTACATCGCAACAGATGAACGATATGTTATCAGATTAAACATTTGTTGCATAATTTATAGTAGATGGTTAATCTTTTAGGAGTTGAGTTCTGAGAATCAAAGAAACAGATGGGTAATCTGATGCAAGATATACTCCATCGCAACAGATGTCCCATATGGTGCATCAGATATAACATCTGTTGCACCAGATATAATATATATACAATATCTTTCTTATCGTTGAGTAGAATTATTTTACTTGAAGAAGACGTACTGCATCATCCAGAGGGTTAAAGAGATCAGCCTCCTTAATATTGGTGTTACTCTTTGCAGCCAACCACCTAAATATCCTTGGATGAGAAACCTCATCAGGGTAATCCATTACCTGCTTTCGGAGGGGAGAAATGACTTCAAATGTCCAAGACTAAAAAATGTAAACAGGAAGCAAGCAAAAAAAATCATAATAACTATATTCAATATAAATTACTGGATGAGTAAAATTAGTGATTAATTTTACCATGAAAGCCCAAAGAAAGCCGTATAATGTGGTCGTCCCTGAGGATAGCTTTGTCAGTAAATATTGGATAGTCAAGTAGAAGCTGTCATATCCCCAGGGATAATTGTTGAATTTATCAAAATCCTCAGCACGCACCAAAAAATCATCTTTATTTCCTTGTTGACGTCTCTTGCCAATATAACCGAATGGGCAAACCAAACTAAGCAAAATTGCTCCCTGTACTGCTCTGGTGTGGTTTTATTCTCGAGATCTGTTAACAAATCCGATGCTTTGTAGCCACGTTGAGCAATATCAAATAACCCATCTATTTTTCCCTTGCATTTTGTTGCCTTGGATCTTTTGTGGGGTGGTGGTCCTTCTGGACGATGGCATCTCAAGCCCGTCACTATGGCAAACTCTTGCAAGCCAAAACAAATAGGCATGCCACATTTGTTGATCCAGATTTCATCCATCTTCTTTTTGCCCCCTCCTTCAGATCTTTATCATCCCCCGCGTACTTGATCTTGCGCTTGAGAAGACCATATACCATCATCATAGGCAAATGGATACGGGTAGAGGTGTCCTCAGGCAGCTCAAGAAAGCGTCCAAAGAAGCTCTTCTTAAAAAGTTTGCCTATGTTTTCATTCTTCATAATTTTCATAAAATGTTGAGAAATTTTCTCTATCTGACATTTAAGTACAATTTGACCAGTTTGTTGTATTCCTTCTGGGTCATTTATCGGCATCGCAACTTAAAATCTGTCAATACTAAAAGTTTTGATAGGATCGTGCTGGGATGTTGATATTAACTCACGCCCGTCGGTGATCCATTATCATTATGTTGATGATCATCCTCTTTCTCTTTCTGACTCTCCTATTCCTCCTCTTTCTCACTTTCATTTTCTTCATCACCATTTACGGTCCCTTGTCCACCTCCCTTAATGTTGTTTTCATATCTCTCCACAGCTTTACTTTTCCCTAACTGAGATTGTTCAGGAAGCTCCTTCGAATTCCTCTGTACTGTAGCCTTTTTTTTAGTAGTCAGACGTTGATCCACTTTCACTTTCTTTTCTTTTGGGAGACATGTTTTACCTACATACAAAGAAAAACAAAAATTACATTACAGTTGATGTATGCATAGATTTTAAAAAATACATTACAAATACCACGAATACCGACACACCAACCACCACCACCACAAATATCACCAACCAATGCCAACAAATAAACAAACACCATGAAGACCGACACCACTACAAATACCACCAACCAATGCCACCACCGGTGCCACCACGACGACCATAAACACCAACACCAACACCAACACTAACACCACAAACACCATCCAACTATACCACGATAGTCAATGGAAACTAGGGATTTCTTGAGTTCTTCCTACGATTTTACCATCAAAACTTAAAATTGTAAACCCATTCTCGAAGATAATACAACTAAAAGTTTTATTTTTCATCATTAACTTAAAAGCCCTTATTTTTTAGAAAAAAAAAACAAATATAGAGCTCTTATCGAACTTTGTTGCCTATGAAGACAAATAAAACGACTGATACAAGCAAGAATGAAGTCGAAAATAACATCTATGTGGTTGAAAATAAGAAGAAAAATGATATGTGGTAGAGGGTTAAGCAAATTTGTTGAGTAGTTATTGTCTGTACTGTATTGTTGAGTGAGAATGAGAGAGAAAGAGCCAGACCTCGAGATTTAAAATGATGAAACATTTTGTATGGGTTGATTTGTATTTTGGAAAAGAATGACAAGTAGTTTTGAAAATATTAATTTGGTCCTAAATAATCTTAATTATTTTTAAAATCATAAAATATATGCGAAATTTTTAACCTTTTCATCATGCAATTGCCGAAAGGGTAATTCAATTGAAATTGTATAAAAACAATTGAAGTTGTAGTTGACCGAGTACTCTAGGAGCTGACCCTGTGAAAACTCACCCCTGGTCCTAGATTAGTCAATTTAGGTACTATTAGTCTATCATATGAACTCAATTGAAATTGTAAAAAACAAATGTTCAACATGTTGCGTCAGATTTCTCATCTGTTTTAAATTATCAATCAGATTAGGTAACAACAGATTACGAATCTGATGTAAATTATCAAACAGATTAAGTCATCTGTTACGACAAATTACCCATCTATTGTAAATTATCAAATGGATTATTATATGTCACAACAGATTACCCATATATTGTAAATTATCAAATAGGCGCTGCCATCTATTATGGATAACCCTATGAGAACTCACCCCTAGTCCTAGATTAATCAATAGTTTACCCTATGAGAACTCACCTCTAGTCTTAGATTATTCAATTAAGGTATTAGTACCCTAGTCCTAGATTAATCAATTAAGGTATCAGTCTAACATATGAGGTAATAAGAATCGTTTTGGCTCAGAGTAATTGATCGTCGACTCTGGTCGGGAGGAACGCAGTACCGTTTCATCATGCAATTGACAAAAGACTTAATTGAAGTTGTAGTTGATCCTATGAGAACTCACATTAAGTTAAGGTATTAGTCTAACATATGAACTCAATTGAATTACATATAAATAAATGTTCAACCTGTTGCAATAGATGTCTTTTCTGTTGGATCAAATCAAACAGATTATGTAATCTGTTGTAACATATTACGCATCTGTTGTAAACTATCAAATAGATTAAGCCATTTATTGCGATAGATCACGAATCTATTGTAAACTATCAAATGGATTAAGTCATATATTGCAACAGATTACCTATCTATTGTAAATTATCAAATAGGCACTGTCATCTATTGTAGTTGACATTATGAGAACTCACCCTTAGTCCTAGATCAATCAATTAAGGTATTAGTTAAACATACGAGGTAGTAAGAATTGGTTCAGCTCAGAGTGATCGATCGACGACTCTTATCGAGAGGAGCGCAGTACTGTTTCATCATGCAATTGACAAAAGACTCAATTGAAGTTGTAGTTGACCATATATTCAATTCGGGTATTAGTTCCCTAGTCCTAGCTTAATCAATTAAGGTATTAGTCTAACATATAAGGTAGTAAAAATCAGTTCAACTCAGAGTTATCGATCGATGACTCTAGTCGGGAGGAACGCAGTACCTTCTCATCATGCAATTGCCAAAAGACTCAATTGAAGTTGTAGTTGACCCTATGAGAACTCACCCCTAGTCCCAGATTATTCAATCAAGGTATTAGTACCCTAGTCCTAGATTAATCAATTAAGGTATTAGTCTAACATATGAGGTAGTAAGAATTGGCTCGGCTCAGAGTGATCGATCGACGACTCTGGTCGGAGGAACACAGTACCATCTCATCATGAAATTGCCAAAAAACTCAATTAAAGTTGTATTTGAACCTATGAGAACTCACATTCAATTAAGGTTTTAGTCTAACATATGAACTCAATTGAAATTATATATAAATAAATGTTCAACCTGTTGCAACAGATGTCTTTTCTGTTGGATCAAATCACACAGATTAGGTAATATGTTGCAATATATTACACATCTGTTGTAAACTATCAAACAGATTACGTCATTTGTTGCGACAGATCACGAATCTGTTGTAAACTATCAAATAAATTAAGTCATCTGTTGCACTTAAATGTTTTAAGATCCTTTTTTTATAAAGCAATTTAGGTATTTCCTGTCCGAGATAAAATAGTTAAAATACTAAGGCGGTAAAAAATATTACTCGGTACTACTTGGATAACTCAAAAATCTCCTGAGTGAGTAGTCTTATCTGGTCTTTTCAATGTCACCGTCTCCTCGTTCCCCTCAAAAGTTATTAATGAATATTTAAAACCCCCCATAGCTAGAACTCTCTCTCCTTCAGCCATAAAGTAGTCTAGACTCAACTCATAACTCTTCTTTATTCTTTATTCTCAATTATCTTTATTGTTTCCTTTTTCCCTCTCTTTTCTCTCTTCTTTTAGATGAGGATCCTTTAGGATTTTCCTTTTTTCCTCTTTTTTCTCTCTTCTTTTGGATGAGGATCACCAATCAATATCTTTTCTCGACTAAACTGGATGTTCTGATCCGTTTGCTTTTTTGACATTGCAGGTATGGTTCAAAGTTGCTCTTTTCATCTCGTCTTCTTATTTGTATGTCATTTAAATTAGATATTTACATCTGTTGCTATTAATGATTTACCCATTACCAGTTTGCTATTTATTGAGAAAATTGAAGGAAAGGTGACTTTTAAGTCTTGAATGAACGAACCATTATTTTTATTGAAATATTCGAAAAAAGTCATCTGTTGGGAGAACTTAAAAAGCCTTATTGTCATTATAGTTTTTTTTTATGTCTTTTGTTTGGTACATTGGTGGTGCTGCTACTGGGGGTGGTTGTTATGTTGGAACATGCGATGTTTGTGTTGTGGATGGTGTTGGAACATATGGTGTTGTTTTGTTTGTTTTTTTGTTGTTGATGCTGTTGGTGGTGGTGTTGCAATAGTTTCGTCAACTGTTGCAACTGATGATTTAGCTGTTGGAATAGACGGAGCAACTTTTTAAAGAAATCAAACCAGTAGCAAGACTGGTTTGATTTATTCCAACAGATGGCCCATCCGTTGCAACATGTCATCCATCCTTTGCAAACGATGCCTCATCGGTTGAGCAAATAGGTAATCTGTTGCATCATATTAGTCATTTATTGATTCACTCAATTTTGTGTTACCCTTTTGTAATGTTCTTTTTGTTCTTCTCTTGTTTGACTTTAAATGTATTTCTCTTGTTTGCAGACAAAAAGAAGTGAAATTGGATCCACTTTTGCCCGGCCAGCATTAAAGGCTAGAGTAAAAATGGATTCAGAGGAATAAGCTGCTTGCAGATGGAACCATTTCATAGGTGGGTGGTATGTATTACTAATCAACCTATCATGAAAACACATATCCAGTACAATAATTTTGTGAACATTTGTTCTTTACCTATTAGGCATTAATTCTTCAAACAATATATGGTATTTTGCAGTTAAGTTTGTTAGGTTCAAACTGGTAAGGCTGAGGGACCAAGACGGTGGTGTCGATACCCCGTTACTATTTAATGACGATTTATGCTCATATTTTTGTGTCAAGTTTGGGAAAGGGTTTAAGTTTTTGGCGGCAGTGTAAATAGCCAATCGTTATTGGATCAATTTTAATGGCGCAATGAACTTGTTGAAAGGCCTTCGAAGCCTCACACTGCAACAAACAACGATGGATCTAATAGAAATTTCCCTGGTCTAAATTTATATAGATGGGTTGTTGGAGGAGACTATTATACAGCAGAAGGTGTTTGGGAGAAAACCTATGCGGGAAGAGAGAGGTTGAGAAGGCCATATATCATCTTAGTACTTGTTTAAGATGATACACAGGGTCGGAAGAAAAGTGTAGCGAAATTAGCTTATGAAATTGACATACAAAATGAAAAAACTGGATGAGATACGAATGTGAAAGTGTATCCAAAAATGAAAATCCATCAGTCGTTGAAGAAAAAGAAGAATGGTCAAGAGGAATTGAGCTGGTCACTTTGCTAGAGACTGCAACTAGCGAGCACGGACTCAATGAATACCCACAAAATGTAGGACTAGAACTCTAAGGAAGAAGCTTCGCGAGCATGAAAGGTGGTAAGATTATCGGTTTGAATTGACATGTAGGTTTTAATTTTGACACTAATAATCTTACCACCTTCCGTGCTCGCGAAGCTTTTTCCTTAAAGTTCTTGTCCTGCACTTTGTGATAGTCTTCATTGAGGCCATGCTCGCTAGTTGCAGTCTTTAGCAAAGTGACCAGCTCAATTCCTCTTGACCATTCTTCTTTTTCTTCAACGACTGATGGATTTTCATTTTTGATACACTTCCACATTTGCAGCTCATCTAGTTTTTGCGTTTCTAATATGAATTTCATTGGCCAATTTTGCTACACTTTCTTTTATACCCTGTGTTTCCTCTTAAACAAGGTCTGAAATGATATATGACCTTCTCCACCTCCCCCTTCGTGCATGGGTATTCTCCAAAGCACCTTCTGCTGTAAAAAAGTCTCCTCCACTAATCCATCCATATAAATTTGGAACAGGGGAATTTCTATTGGTTCTATCATTGTTTGTTGCATTGCGAGGCTTCAAAGGCCTTTCAAGAAGTCCATTGTGCCATTAAAACCGGTCCAATCGCTATTGGATATTTATACTGCCGCCAAAAATTTGAATCCTTTCCCAAACTTGACATAAAAACATGTGCATGAATCGTGTCATTAAATTATAATGGGGTATCAACACCACCATCTTGGAACCTTTCGGCCTTATCAGTTCGCACCTATCAAACTAAACTGTACAATTCAGGATCTTGTTTGAAGGATCGGTGTCTAATCAGTAAAAAACTGCATTCACAAAATCATTACACTTTATGTGTGTCTTCATGATAGCCTAATCAATAATATACATAACTCGCATGCATGGAAATAGGATCCATTGCACGTATCTTATTCTTCCTACCCCATCAGGACATGTCAGTGTTGTTTACTCATCTGCACGAATGTGATGACTATTAAAATAAAGGTGTGAAAAGTCGTGACTTTTTATCTTAACACGTTCAAAATAGCTGATGAATCAAAATCTCCATCTGTTGCAACTGACGAATCAGCTGTTGGAAGAAATCAAAACATCTCCTCCAACATATGGTCCATCTGTCACAACAGATAATCTATATACTGCAACAGATGATAAATCTGTTGCAATAGACCTGACTTTTTTTTTAATTAATCTGAACGCATGTGATTACTTCTTCGTAAAAATGTTTGTTTCAATTTAGTTTTCCTATTTATAAAATCAAGAGAATTTTATTATATTCTTCCAAGATTTAAATGACTAAATAAAGTATATTATTCACATTTATACTTTCTAATCATAATTAATAAGGCCAATTTGGTAAAATAATCACCTAATTTATATTTTTATTAATTGGTGTGCCAAGCCCATAGGGCCCAACTAATACGTAACGGAGGGACTATTAAAATGAGGTGAAGACTTTTTATCTAACACATTCAAAACAACTAGTAAACTGAATAATCCATCTGTTGAAACTGAAAATGATGAATCAGCTGTTAGAAGATAACAAAAGATCTTCTCCAACTTATACATATTGTCCATCTGTTGCAGCAGATAATACATAAGTTGCATCAGATGTCTTATTTATTGCATATACAAACCATCTATTGCAACAGATGGTAAATCTGTTTTGACAGTCGTCTGTTGCACATTTAATCCATCCATCTGTTGCAACAGATGCTAAATCTATTAAAAATGTTGGACGATCTTTTGCAACAGCTCAATAATAATGGCTTTTATTGAGTCTCAAACCGCTATGAAAAGGAGAGAAGTAATTAGTGTAAAAGAAAAAATCACAACTTTTCACAGAAAATAAAATGCCACCAGTTTGCATGTAATTAATACAATGGAGCTGAACAGTCCTGCCTTTTGGCCTGACACGTCCAGATTATATTATAGGTCCCTCCTTAATCTTCATTCAACTCTATTTATTTCTTGCGTTTTTTCCTTTTGTGTGACATCTTCAACCACTTCTTTTCAAAGAGCATATTCCTTTCTCATTGAGGTAAGTTTTTTTCTGGCGTACATTTACCAATTGGTCTTATACGTTGTATTATATTGTGAACATTTTTCTTTACATTTGTCAATTCATGCATGTTCTAGATATGGCTGATCCTTTTTCGGACATTGTTATTCTACACGACACAGTGTGGGAACTTCAAAGGCAGGTTAATGACCTGCAGAGCGAGTTGGTCGCTGTGAGAGCAATAATATTCAGAGAGATGCAGAGGCTGATGAGAGCCATGCTGCTGCGAGTTGATTGGCCAACTGTCATTAATGATGATGATGATAATGATAATAATTAGAATGTGTTTTTTGTTTTAGCGTATGTATTTTAATTTTTCTATGTCGGATCTATACCTAATGTATTTTATTTTTCATTTAATGAAAAATTTACTTTTAGTCAGACTTTGGCATTTTCATTCTTATTCAATTTTCATTTTGTCTATTTCTTCCAATCTAATACATGTTAACATGTCGACGGTTAGAGACAATGTTGAATCCAGTAGCACTAGCAATTTTGGCTTTTGAGTTCTTTCAACAGATGGACCATGTGTTGGAACCGATTGGTCATCTGTTGGGTTTCAACAAATTATCCATCTGTTTCAACAGATTTTCATCTGTTGGAGAAAAGCATTCCAGTTGTTTTGCAACTGTTGAGAATAATTGTGGTCTGTTGTATTATTTAGTTCATGTTTTGCCTCATTTTATTGATGCACAAGTTATTTAAAAAAGATATTTTATATAAAATAAATTATAACATTAGGTTCACAACAATGAGTTAAATATATAAAAGTCCAAAACAAACAAACAAACAACAACACAAGTTTTTGTAATTACAACAATCATGGTGGATTATGATTCGGGCATGTAGTTCTTTTGTGGCCAGCGCACTTACATATGGAGCACTTGTTTCTTCTTGATGAAAATGATTCTCTAACTCCACGCCTCCTTTTATATGGCTTTCTTCCCGGTTTGATAGTGCTCGGGTCAATATATGGATGAGGTATTAATCTCCCCATAAGCTCTACTGGAACAACCCAAGATTCTTCGGGAGGCACCAGAGTAATATGCCCACTATATGCCATTTCATATTTTTTCACCGAATAATATTGAGAGGAGTGCTCGTAAACTTCAGGTCCACATTTATGGCCGTATTGAGCTCTAAGGGCTGCTATAGCATGTGGACAAGGTATTTTGTCCAAGTCAAAAGCTCTATACGTACAAGATCTTATTTGAAGATCGACCATGGCATCATCACCATGACCGGTGATATGGAATTTGTAATCTGCTATTTTATGATAGAATAACCTACTCCCCAAACTGATGTTCGTTGATATTTTATTTTCGATTCCGAGAACAAATCGGGTTCTTTTTTCTGGGCACTTGAACTGCACATGCCTTTCGTTAAAAAAATCACTATATTTCTCGCTTATTTTTTCAAACATAGCCTTGATGGGAAATTCTCTTTCATCGCCAAACAATGAATTTACCGATTCAGCTATGTTTGATGTCATAATATTGTACCTTTAAAAAAGAATCACTTAGTGCGACATCAAACTAAACTTGTAAATCAAACAAGACATTAAATTCATAAGAATGTACCTATTTGCTGGACAAAATGCTCGGCTCCATCTCTCGAAACCGGCACGTGCAAGAAATTCTACTACCTTGGGATTCACATCCGCTATTTGATTGAAATGGTCTAAAAACTCCTTTCTACTATATGCTTTAGCTGCTCTATAAAAAAGGGTGACGACCTTTTCATTGTGATAGTTGTTTTGACTGTTCTCTCCAAGATGCCTGATGCAACAACCAAAGTAAGATGAAGTGAAAAAAAGTGAACCCATCCTTGGAATACTTGGATGCCTATCCGATACAAAACACAACTCTTCGGTATCTTCGATGCAGCGTCGCAGTTGATCCAAAAAAATCCATAAGAGGCATCACATTCCTTGTCTGCTACACAAAAAGTGTCAGAAAAGATGTGATTCTCCGCATCTTGCGCCACCGCTGCTAGCAGAACTCCATTATACCTGCTCCTCAAGAAGGTACCATCAACGGCTATGCCTTTTCTCAAATATCGAAAACCTTGAATCCAAGCACCATAAGATACAAAAAGTACTTGAGCCTTTTTTTTTTCATCTAGATGCAATGTCGTCTTACTTCAGGGATTTGTGGACTTAATCATGTAACGGTAAGCATCCAAGACTTTATACCCATGATTGAGTGTCCCCCGAACCAGGTTCTTGGCGATCCCCATGGCTGTATATACCTTCTAATAACTGACTAGGACACCCAAATTCGTAAGGAGTTGATTGACCATAAGACTTGTTGAAGCGTCTTTGCCATCGGGGAAACTACTCCTGAAATATTCACCGAGGACCTTTGTCGTGGCGTGAGGATTTTGGCTCGAAATGTGCTCCGAACCACATGTGTGATGCTTTTTATGTTTATGAATGATGAATCTGTCAGAACTTGCGTACTTCATCGCTCTTAACCACCACTTGCAGTTTGAATTAGCACATTTGAAGCAAAAGACACTGCTCGAATTAATCACCTTCTTTATTTTGAAATCTTTTTTCAAGCAAGAAATAAACAAAGTGTTAGATAGTTCATTCTTGTCCTTGAATGACATTCCAAAAAAAAATGGTCTCATCGTCTTGAAGATTTTCAAATTGTATTGATTGAGAAGAACTACACATCGTATTGGTCGCATCAACGGGAGTAGGTGTTTGATCATCATCTGGAATATTCATGTCTAGATCATCCAACCTATCATCAAAGAAGTCTTCTTTTTTTTCTTCTTCTTCTTCTACGTTCTGGTTCTCATTCTCTCTCGTATTTTCAACCATGTACACCCTTAACACCGGCCTGGTTGAATCACTTAGATAAGAACACGACCGAACATGATCGGTTATCTTGAAAGACAGTACCCTCTGATTTTCAAAGGAGTTGTGCATGTAGTTAATGGCAAATTCTTTTGATTGACAATTTAGTCCATAAAAGTTGATGATTAAGTTCACAAAATCATTATACGAAACATCACTTTGGACTGCCATAGCTATCATCTCTAGCATTTCACCCTCCTTCCAACGCCATACATATCGATTGCTCTTCTCGACCCATTGACCATGACAATCTACCCCTATTGTTATTAATCTCTCCATTAGCGGTACCTAAATAAAGTCGTTTATTAAAAAAAGTTGATAGTGATTTCATAGTGCCGTGAATGAATCCCAATATATGTGTTATCTATTACAACAGGTAAGTGATGAGTCGCAATAGATTCTTACCTGTTGGGATTCATGTTACGGGTCTGAATATCTGTTGCAATAGATGAATTGCCTGTTGGAATTGATATTATAACTAAGTCACCTTTGAAGCAGATTTCAACAGATTAGTGACAGTTGCAACAGATAATTAACCTGTTGCGACAGATGACTTACCTGTTGCAACAGGTTATTAATCTGTTGTAACCTATGTTGGAATCGTGTTCAGGTTCTGTTGCAATTGGTTACTAATCTGTTGCAACATATATGTCAAATATTGTAACAGATGACCCATCTGTTTAAACATGAATCCAACATATTAGTCTTCTGTTGAAACAGATCTCTCATCTATCGCAACAGATGATTTATCTGTTTAACAGATGGATTTTATGTTGGATTAATGATTGTGTTCTATCCATTGTTGAAAAACAACAACACAATAGCAGTTACCCAGATGACAAATTCAATGAAAAATCATAATTTGACTTACCAACATCTCCTATGAAGTAATGCCAAAGTGAAAAGTGATGTTAGAAATAAATTTTGACCTAAGAAATTGGTCAAATAGCAATAGTAGCGGTAACAACAATAACAAATGGTCAACAAGAAAAAGATGAAGATGATAATGAAGTAGAAAATGATGATAATGAAGCAAAAGATGATGAATGAAGCAGCAACAACAATGAACAACAAAAATCGCTAAGAGAGAGAAAACAACAATGGGTGAGAAGAGAGAGAAAAATGCCTTTTTTCTCTCCGTTTTCCGTTATATAGGCTAACATTTGGATCAAAGTATAAATTTAAAAACTTATGGGTTATTTCCAAACTTCTCCAACTTTCTTAATCCATAATAAAGTAATTGTCACCTCCACGTAATAATTAAGACTTTTATCACCTACACCTTATTTTAAAACTCTTTTGTTACCTGTGGCCCAAACCTCCTGGATTCTTTGCTGGTTGAAACTTTACACACACACACACATATATATATATATATATCATTTGATTGAAAAGAGCTCTCTAGTTAGTAATCATAATTTTACACTTTCTTTTTTCTTTTATGTATTGTTGAGGTATTTATCATTTTATTTCAAAATAAAAGCTTTCCTCCAACTTCAAAATGTAGATATTCTCCCCATCTTATACTATAAATATTTTTTTAAAATCTTTTGATCAATGACTTATTTTTTATTTAAGAAATTAGCAATTTAAAATTTGAAATAGGCTTAAATCAAACGTTTTTCGTACAACCATCTAGCATATTAAATCTAATTAATGACACTCAATAATATTAAAATTTTTCTTATAAAATATTATAATTATTAAATTTTCAAAGAACTGTATATCAAACTTTGGCACTAGTAATTACTATGTTAAATGTGGAGGTGCACCCGTCAAGCTCAAATCCTGGATTCGCCTCTGAGTCTATTAGTGGTATCATCCGCTTTGCGCTTGGATTCTTATGAATTCAAAATACACTGCTAGAATCTAAGGCCTGTTTTTTATGTACATAACATCTTTCTCGTATTTTAAAGATTTAAAATTATCACATAAAAATAACCATATCATTATTGGTGGATCGTTATTATAGATTGTGACATAAATTTAGGGGTACAGATGATTTCGACAGAAAAGATATCGTAGAGTGCTATCACGACCCACTAGTTTGGGTCGCAACAAGAATTTGTCCATCATTTCATACTATTCTCCCTTTACATTGTAATTCTTGTTCTTTTATCTTCGTCTTTTTTCTTAATTTTTATTGGGATAAGTTTTAGATATGTACAATAGTGTTGGTGTTGTGGTGACGAGCATTTTACATTGTAATTTATCTTCGTCTTTTCTCTTAATTTTTATTTGGAATAAGTTTTAGATATGTACAATAGTGTTGGTGTTGTGGTGACGAGCATTTTACATTGTAATTTATCTTCGCCTTTTTTCTTAATTTTTATTTGGGATAAGTTTTAGATATGTATAATAGTGTTGGTGTTGTGGTGACGAGCATTTTACATTGTAATTCTTATTCTTTTTTCTTAATTTTTATTTGGGATAAGTTTTATATATGTAGAATAGTGTTAGTGTTGTGGTGACGAGCACAGTATGCAAGGTGGATGTAGGCTTTAAAGTTTGTGGGTTTCCATATTAGATAAAAATAAAAATAAATAGTAAGTAATTGAATTTGAACCCACAACCATGAGGTCAATAAAATTTTTACAAGCCCCTCTATTCCACTAGATCAATAATACACTTTGGTATGGGTTCCCAACTTATAACTTTTATATATTTACTATGTTTCTCTATATAAATACTAGATCAGTACGAAAGTTACTAGGTTCCCAAAACCCCCAATGGAACCCCTAGATTCGTCCCTGACAGTATGAGGTGAATAAGATGAGTGTATTATTTATTGAAAAGAGAGTGGGAGATAAAATGAATGGATCAAGATAGTAGGTCAACATAGACATACTCAAACTTCAACAATCAAATAAAAATTAAAAATCGAGAAATTATTTTGCGGAGTTTTAAGGTAATTTTAAAATGAGCGAGTGCGAGGAAGTGTTGCCAATAACACAAATAAGTTGCTGGTGGAAATTAATGTCACCTAAATAACACCTCCAAAAAAATATAAAGCAATCGTTGAATCAAATATAAAACTCAGTTGGGTTGGGATCGATTCCACATGGAATCGGTCGAAATTCTATCAAGTCTTTGTCTAAGTAATTGACAAATAAACAAAGGAGGGGGATTTTGTGAAACAAAATAGCAATAGTAACAATTATTGATTTTTGGATTTGTAATCAATATCAGAAAAACACTAGGATTATGATCCCCGTGACTTCATAACTACACAGGTTGTTGGTGCTAGCTAGCCAATTGTTCTAGTGCATTGTATGCAAAATCTGTCAAGATAGGTTCATTTAAATGTCTCTCAACCTTAGTTAGATAAATTTCACTCCTCTCCACTCATTATCCGAGTATTGCACTTTTAGCCCCTGTTGTTGATCTCAGATTAACTCTCTATTATGGCTCGAGTTATTAAATGAAGGTTGATAACTTTAAATCTGTGTTTTTATTTTCTTTTACTAATCTTTACTTATCTCTCGATCAAGTCTCGAACACATGTGAGTTCTTGATATTTGCACCCGTTAGAAACACAACTATAACGAAGAAAATATCAATACATGCAAACACGCATGTCTAGAATTGCCTTGCACTTGACCTATTTCGTTAATCCATCGTGATTCCCACAACCCTGATCATGGCATTTACTATTCATGATTGCTTGCACACAAGAAGAATTCATAGATGAAAACATGAGTATAAACTCACAAAAATAAGAAAACTCAAAAATTTCAACTTGAATTAAAACCCTAGAATCGATGTTCGTGAAATCCGAAGAATATACCTTAAAATCTCACAATATAGAGTTGAAAAATCTGAAAAACTATAAACTCGTACAAAAAAACTATAAGTATTTACAGACAAAATAAAACCTATCCTAATACAAACAGTAAATCTAGGTCGGTGGAATCGGACCGTAGAAAGGTATAACCGTGGTTAGAACCCATTACCGTCATTTGGTGCTTGTGGGTTGGCTCATGAATTCTTCATCTTCAGGTCTTGGATGGTATGTCTCTCAGTGCGGCCTCGTAGTTCATAGGCACGATCGGTCTAGAGCTCGTCTGATCATTTTTATTTCAATCATCTACGGTCTTTATAGATGGGCCTTTTTCTACGACCTCAAGGTACGACCGTATGTTCATTACACGATCGTGATTGACCTTTGTCTGATGATTCTCACACTTAGCTCCTGCAGCTTTGTTCTTAGGTCCTTCCTCCCACAACCAAAAGGTAAGATCGTATGATCAACATACTGTCATGGGATCTCTTCTTCTAATCATTACCTAGGGACCCTATCTCTAATTTAAGCCACGAAAGCCTTTGTACAACCGTATTTAGATCCAATTACCACGACTGTGCCTTCATTCATTTGATCCCCTTTAAGTCTTATTTTCAACACTTTCCTTTTCCGAACCTGTTTATCATGCAATCATACAAAAATCAATTATATCTCAGAAATATACCCTTAGACTTGCATATGTTCACAGTTTTAAGTGCCTTGAATATCGTAAATCCATGTCACATCAACAATGATCGTGGCAACATTTCTAGTATCTAAGAACAACTTCTAATTATTTGTTATTAGAATGAAGCAATGCAAAATCTTTTATACAAGTATAACCACGAAGATGGATACATGTGAGAGTGTAATGAACCCGAGACTTCGAGTGTGTCAGTGAAAGACATAAAATAAACCAAACCGACCTTAATCTAACACTTGAAGTGTAAAGAGGATCCTTGGAACACAACAAGGCAGCCACTAAAATACACTTGAAAAGCGCCTAGCTCTTAAAGGGCATTTTGGATATTTTAACTTCTATTTTGTAATAGCTATAAATAGAACCTCTTAGGGTTTCATTAGTAGTTTTTTCATCGTGTTGTAAGTCATAATACACTTTGAAACACAAGACCTCTCTTCCTTTTAGAGGCAACCCAGAATTAGGTCAACACCAAGTGTAGATTCACTTGTGTTGTTTGATCTTGGCTTAGAATGTGGGGTGCTTGAAGGATTGAGGTCCCTCTTATGTCCACGAAGAGTGTAGATATTTCTATTACATGTTCTATGGGTTTTGATGTTTAATATACATCTTAGTTCTTAGTGCGTGTAGTAGTTTATATCACACTACTATATTGCCATTTCTTGTAATCTTGTGTAGTTGTTGTGTTCATGTTATTGTAAGTCGTTAGTTGTTGTTATTGATCTTATCATATTGTTATCTATCTTCTTGTGCTAATCACGTTTTGGTGGTTGTTTTGGTGTCAAATACACCTTTACATCTCGTTCTTCTTGTTGTTGTAGTGAATCCGAAAGTGGCCATCAAATAGGTCATCGGGTTCTTGAACTTGTAGATTAATTTTGATGTGTGTTTCGTGTTTCCTTTGTCTTTCTTGTATCATTTGGTATAATAGCATGGCTTGATTTTGTTCCCACAAGATCAATCTTGGGCTCGTAAAGTTGAAAATAAAAAAAATGTTGAAAACTGAAAATTCAAAAAGAAGAAAATTTGTCCGCGTTTGTGTTCTTGACCGAAATTGTTGTTTTGTGGTGTTCTTGGCTGAGATTTGTTCTTGAGTCTAGGTCTAGGAGTCTTTTACATGTCTTGTGTGTTTGTAGTGTTAGTTTTGTTCTTTACTAACACTTTGAGTCGATCTTAGTTTGAGCCTTGTTGTAATATTATTGTTGTGAACATTGTTGTCATCGTGTGATGTTGTTCTTGGTGTTGTGGATTTGAAGTTGGTCGTGTGTGTTGTTGTTGGCTGTTGTTGTTGATGTTTGGTTGTTGAAGACTTGATCTTGGACATATGTTGTTGATGGTCGGGGGTCTAATGTGCAACTAGAACTCAAAAAAAAAATTCAAAAGAGATGTTCTTGGTATTCTTACCATCTTCAGGTTGTGTTGAAGAAGAATCTTCAAAGAGGGGTTGTTTGATAAAAAAATTCAAGAGAAAGAAGGAGTGGTCTTTGTTTGTCTTGGAAATATTTCCAAGACAACACAAAAGAAGAACAAAAACAAAAAGGCTCCCAAAAGTCTTGTTACTAAAAGAGAGTAAAGGCACTTTTCAAGATTGTCCCAAAAAGGAAAGAAGACAAGACTTCCTAAAAGATTGTCTTGCCAAAAGAGTGAGAGAGTCAAACCATTTGAATTTTGAAAATGGCTCCAAAGTCTTGTTTGTTTTCCACCATAGCCGAAATTGTACTCATCCAAAATTAAAGATTGATCAATACAACTTTGAGGCAAGATTTTTTTGAAATTTCAACAACTCCCAACGGTCAATCCAAGGCTGCCACATCACCACCCTCAAATGACCTAAGGCTCAAATTTCAGATTTCTTAGTTTCATTTTATTGTTTCCTAGTTTCATTTGTTGGTTCGAACACTAATTGACAAATTAGTAATCTCCTACTAGCTTGTAACTTAGTTCTTGAATCCGTTGTTCGTGTTTATGTTCCTTGTGTACTTTTTTTTTTTGTAACGTCGTTGTATCTTGTTGGTTCAAGTTCAAAAGAAGTTTCCTTTGAGTCAACTCAAACGAAAATATATTTTGAACCAAGGTGGACTCATCCCTCAATCACCCACGAAGTACAAGCCGGCTTTTAACACTTGTAAAGCCAAAAGTAAGATGATAAAGGCACGAGAGAGAGTGTGGTGAGGAGTTTGTGAACTAATTTTTTTTTTGTAAGTTTGTTTTGTTTTTTTAGGCATAATTGCAATGGAACCCGCGGCTTCAACCTCCCCAACGTTGGGCAATGATTTTACAAGTGCCATTTTGGTCCACCTTGACACTATTTCTCGATACTTGGCTATGATAAATGAAAGGTCGGATTGTATGATAGGTCAAAGGGAGCACGTGGGCTACCCAGACACATTCAAAGATGACAGTCGTAGCTCATGTGAGCTACAAGTAAAAACACTATTCCCTACACTCGTATAAACTTAGAATGCCATGATGTGGCTATTAATGGCTAAAAAGGTGTAGTTGCAGTTTTACCTTTTAGAGAGTAGATTGAAACATCTTTGAATTTCGATAGTGAACTTATAGAGAGTGAGATTGCTTGCCAAAAATCTTCCCGAGAATTAGAACCATCTCTCTTTAGGTACAATGTCTTGTTTGAAGATAGTTTAATCCCTCTTAATGAACCTAGTGGTGCAAGTGATGTTGACGGCATAGCTTGTCATGGCGGCTATAGCCTATATGCCAACCAACTATGGTGTGACAACATTTCTTCAAAAGATGGAAATCTCTTCTTAGAAGATGAGAGTACTTTCACGGTCTAGGAATGTGTAGTCTCGAAAATGATTTCTTCTTCTTCTTTGTGTGGCTTTCCCGAGGACACCATAGTAGAAGTAGACTTGAGTTCCATCTTTCACTACTCTCTCTTTACTTATGATAATATGTATGCCAGTACAGTGAGTAGGCCGTATAGTTGTAGTAAACACTACGGGAAATAAGAGTGTTGTCTAGACCCGTGTCTACGGCCCCTCTTCCTATTTGATCCAGGTGGAATCTTAGTGTGGGGAAGATTTACTCTCGGCTTAGGTGCGCTTCTTTTTTATGCTTATTATTTCCATGTCCTTGGTGAATTTTTCGATGGCTTCATAATGTTCAACACTAAGGACTCTTGGTTATATGTCAAATATGAACTGCCTTGGCATGTCAAGACTTATTGTTGGCCGAGACTTAAACTCAAAAGGTCCTCGATTTCTTTTATTTTTGGTATGGACTGTTTTGAGTGTTTTGGATGCATACCATTGTTGTTTATTTTTGCTAACCCTAACCCTCATGCCATGAGGAAGTGTGTTTGTTTGTCTCTCTTTGATTTTGCAAGACATGGATTCGAGGTAGAATCCTTTTTAAGAAGGGGAGGATGATACAAGTACGACCACAAAAATAGACGCATGTGAGAGTGTAATGAACCCAAGATTTGGAGTGTGCGAGTGAAGGACTTAAAATACACCAAACCGACTCTAATATCACATTTGAAGTGTAAAGAGGATCCTTGGAACACAATAGGGCAGCCCCTAAAATACACTTAAAGGGCGTCTAGCTCTTAAAGAACGTTTTGGACATTTTAGCTTCTATTTTGTAATAGCTATAAATAGAACCTCTTAGGATTTCATTATTAGTTTTTTCATTATGTTGTACGTCATAAGACACTTTGAAACACAAGTCCTCTCTTCCTTTTAGAGGCAACCCGGAATTAGGTGAACACCAAGTGTGGATTCACTTGTGTTGTTTCTTCTTGGCTTAGAACGTGGAGTGCTTGAAGGATCGAGGTCCCTCTTTTGTCCATGACGAGTGTAGGTGTTTCTATTATATTTTCTATGGGTTTTGATGTTTAATATAAATCTTAGCTCTTAGTGCTTGTAGTAGTTTATGTCATACTACTATCTTTTCATTACTTGTCATCTTGTGGAGTTGTTGTGTTCTTGTTATTGTAAGCCGTTAGTTGTTGTTATTGATCCGATCAATTGTTATTCTTGTGCTCATAACATTTTGGTGGTTGTTTTGGTGTCAAATACACCTTTATATCTCGTTCTTCTTGTTGTTGTAGTGAATCCGAAAGTGGTCATCAAATAGGTCTTCAGGTTCTTGAACTTGTGGATTGATTTTGATGTGTGTTTCGTGTTTACTTGGTATTTCTTGCATCATTTGGTTTCAGAGCAAGGATTGATCTTGTACCCATAAGATCAATCTTGGGCTCGTAAAGTTGAAAATAAAAAAAATGTTGAAAACTGAAAAATTCAAAAAGAAGCTAATTTGTCCGTGTTTGTGTTCTTGGCCGAAATTGTCGTCTTGTGGTGTTATTGGCTGAGATTTGTTCTTGAGTTTAGGTCTAGGAGTCTTTACTTTTCTAGTGTGTTTGTAGTTCTAGTTTTGTTCATCACTACCACTTTGAGTCGATCTTAGTTTGATCCTTGTTGTGATATTGTTGTTGTGAACATTGTTGTGGCGGTGTGGTGTTGTTCTTGTTGTTGTGGAATTGAAGTTGGTCGTGTGTGTTGTTGTTGGGTTTTGTTGTTGATGTTTGGTTGTTGAAGACTTGATCTTGGACATATGTTGTTGATGGTTCGGGGTCCAATGTGTAACTAGAACTCAAAAAAAAATTCAAAGGAGGTGTTCTTGATATTCTTACCATCTTCATGTTGTGTTGAAGAAGATTCTTCAAAGAAGGGTTGTTTGATAAAAATTCAAGAGAAAGAAGGAGTGGTCTTTGTTTGTCTTGGAAATATTTCCAAGACAACACAAAAGAAGAAGGAAAACAAAAAGGCTCCCAAAAGTCTTGTTACTAAAAGAGAGGAAAGGCACTTTTCAAGATAGTTCCAAAAAGGAAAGGAGACAGGACTTCCTAAAAGGTTGTCTTGCCAAAAGAATGAAAGAGAGTAAAACCATTTGAATTTTGAAAAGGGCTCCAAAGTTTTGTGTGTTTTCTACCATAGCTGAAATTCCACTCATACAAAATTAAAGCTTGATCAATACAACTTTGAGGCAAGAAATTTTTGAAATTTCAACAACTCCTAATGACCAATCCAAGGCTGCCATGTCACCACACTCCAAAACGACCTAAGGCTCAAATTTCAGATTTCTTAGTTTCATTTGTTGGTTCAAACACTAATTTACAACCTAATAATCTCCTACTAGCTTGTAAATTAGTTCTTGAATCCGTTGTTCGTGTCTACATTCCTTGTGTGCTTTTTCTCTTTTGTAAAGTCGTTGTATCTTGTTGGTTCAAGTTCGAAACAAATTTTCTTTGAGTCAACTCAAACGAAAATCTATTCCAAACCAAGGTGGACTCATCTCTCAATCACTCACGAAGTATAAGTCGGCTTTCAACACTTGTGAAACCAAGTATGAGATGATAAAGGCGTAAGAGAAAGTGTGGTGAAGAGTTTGTGGAATAATTTTATTTTTTTTTGTAAGTTTTTTTTTAGGTATAATTGCAATGGAACCCACGGCTTCAACCTCTCCAACCTTGGGCAATGATGTTACAAGTGCCATTTTGGTCCACCTTGACACTATTTCCCGATACTTGGCTATGGCAAATGAAAGGTTGGAACGTATGGTAGGTCAAAGGGAACACATGGGCTACCCGGACACATGCCAAGATGATGGTCGTAGCTCATGTGAGCTATAAGTAAAAACACTATTCCCTGCACTCCTATGAACTTAGAATGCCATGATGTGGCTATTAATGGCTAAAAGGGTGTAGTTACGATTTTACCTTTTAGAGAGTAGATTGAAACATCTTTGAATTTCGATAGTGAACTTATAGAGAGTGAGATTGCTTGCTCAAAATCTTCCTGTGGAGAAGAACCATCTATCTTTTGGTACAATGTCTTGTTTGAAAATAGTGTAATCCTTCTTAATGAACCTAGTGGTGCAAGTGATGTTGATGGCATAGCTCGCCTTGGCGGCTATAGCCTATATGCAACCAACTATGGTGTGACAACATTGCTCCGAAAGATGGAAATCTTTTCTTGGATGATGAGAGTACTTTCAGGGGCAAGGAATATGTAGTCTCGAAAATGATTTCTTCTTCTTTGTGTGGCTTTCCCAAGGACACCACAGTAGAAGTAGACTTGAGTGCCACCTTTCACTACTCTCTCTTTACTTATGATGATATGTATGCCAGTATAGATAGTAGGCCGTGTAGTTATGGTAAAGACTACGGGAAATAAGAGTGTTCTCTAGACCCGTGTCTATGGCCCCTCTTCCCATTTGATCCTGGTGCAATCTTAGTGTGGGGAAGTTTACTCTCGGCTTAGGTGCGCTTCTTTTTTATGCTTATCATTATCAAATCCTTGGTGAATTTTTCGATGGCTTCATAATGTTTAACACTAAGGACTCTTGGTTATATGTCAAATATGAACCGCCTTGGAATGTCAAGACTTGTTATTGGTCGAGACTTGAACTCAAAAGGTTCTCGATTTCTTTTATTTTTGGTGTGGACTATTTTGAGTGTTTTGGGTGCATACCATTGTTGTTTATTTTTGCTAACACTAACCCTCATGCCATGAGGAAGTGTGTTTATTTGTCTCTCTTTGATTTTGCAAGGCATGGATTCGAGGTTTAATCCTTTTTAAGAAGGGAAGGATGATAAAAGTACGACCATGGAGATGGACGCATGTGAGAGTGTAATGAACCCGACACTTAGAGTGTGCGAGTGAAGGACTTGAAATACACCAAACCGACCCTAATCTAACACTTGAAATGTAAAGAGGTGCCTTGGAACACAACAAGCCAGTCCCTAAAATACACTTGAAGGACGCCTAGCTCTTAAAGGACATTTTGGATAATTTAGCTTCAATTTTGTAATAGCTATATATAGAACCTCTTAGGGTTTCATTAGTAGTTTTTTCATTATGTTGTAAGTCAAAAGACACTTTGAACTCATAGGTCCTCTCTTCCTTTTAGAGGCAACCAAGAATTAGGTGAACACCAAGTATGGATTCACTTGTTTTGTTTCTTCTTGTCTTAGAATATGGGGTGATTGAAGGATCGAGGAACCTCTTGTGTCCACGAAGAGTGTAGGTGTTTCTATTACATGTTCTATGGGTTTTGATGTTTAATATAAATCTTAGCTCTTAGAACTTGTAGTAGTTTATGTCACACTACTATCTTTCCATTTCTTGTAATCTTGTGGAGTTGTTGTGTTCTTGTTATTATAAGCCGTTAGTTGTTGTTATTGATCTTATCATATTGTTGTCTATATTGTTGTGTTCATCACGTTTTGGTGGCTTCTTTGGTGTCAAATACACCTTTATATCTCGTTTTTCTTGTTGTTGTAGTGAATCCAAAAATGGTCACCAAATAGGTCCTCGGGTTCTTGAACTTGTGGATTGATTTTGATGTGTGTTTCGTGTTTCCTTGGTCTTTATTGTATCATTTGGTGTCATAGAAAGGCTTGATTTTGTACCCACAAGATCAGTCTTAGGCTCGTAAACTTGAAAATAAAAAAAAAGTGTTGAAAACAGAAAAATTCAAAAAGAAGCAAATTTGTCCCTGTTTGTGTTCTTGGCCGAAATTATTGTCTTGTGGCATTCTTGGCTGAGATTTGTTCTTGATTCTAGTTCTAGGAGTATTTTACTTGTCTAGTGTGTTTGTAGTATTAGTTTTGTTCTTCACTACCACTTTCATTCGATCTTAGTTTGATCCTTGTTGTGATATTGTTGTTGTGAACATTGTTGTGGCCGTGTGGTGGTGTTCTTTTTGCTGTGGATTTGAAGTTGGTCGTGTGTGTTGTTTTTGGGTTTTGTTGTTGATGTTTGGTTGTTGAAGACTTGATCTTGGACATATGTTGTTGATGGTTCGGGGTCCAATGTGAAACTAGAACTCAAAAAAAATATTCAAAGGAGATGTTCTTGATATTCTTACCATCTTCATGTTGTGTTGAAGAAGATTCTTCAAAGAGGGTTTGTTTAATAAAAAATTCAAGAGAAAGAAGGAGTGGTCTTTGTTTGTCTTGGAAATATTTCCAAGACAACACAAAAGAAGAAGGAAAAAAAAAGTCTCCCAAAAGTCTTGTTACAAAAAGAGAGTAAAGGCACTTTTCAAGATTTTCCCAAAAAGGAAAGGAGACAAGACTTCCTAAAACGTTGTCTTGCCAAAAGAGTGAAAGATAGTCAAACCATTTGAATTTTGAAAAGGGCTCCAAAGTCTTGTGTGTTTTCCACCATAGCCAAAATTACACCTCTACAAAATTAAAGATTGATCAATACAACTTTGAGGCACGAAATTTTTGAATTTTAACAACTCCCAACGGCCAATCCAAGGTTGCCACGTCACCAACCTCCCAAACGACCTAAGGCTCAAATTTCAGATTTTTTAGTTTCATTTTATTGTTTTCTAGTTTCATTTGTTCGTTCGAACACTTATTGACAACCTAGTAATCTCCCACTAGCTTGTAACTTAGTTCTTGAATCCGTTGTTCGTATCTACGTTCCTTGTGTGCTTTTTCTCTTTTGTAAAATCATTGTATCTTGTTGGTTCAAGTCCGAAACAAATATTCTTTGAGTCAACTCAAACAAAAATCTATTCCGAACCAAGGTGGACTCATCCCTCAATCACTCACGAAGTATTAGTCGGCTTTTAACATTTGTGAAACCAAGTATGAGATGATAAAAGCGTAAGAGAGAGTGTGGTGAGGAGTTTGTGAACTAATTTTTTTTGGTAAGTTTGTTTTGTTTTTTTATGTATAATTTCAATAGAACCCGCGGCTTCAAACTCCCCAACCTTGGGCAATGATGTTACAAGTGCCATTTTGGTCCACCTTGACACTATTTCCCGATACTTGGCTATGGCAAGTGAAAGGTTGGATCGTATGGTGGGTCAAAGGGAGCACGTGGGCTACCCGAACACATGTCAAGATGAAGGTCATAGCTCATGTGAGATACAAGTAAAAATACTATTCCCTATACTCCTATGAACTTAGAATGCCATGATGTGGCTATTAATGGCTAAAAAGGTGTAGTTGCGATTTTACCTTTTAGAGAGTAGATTGAAACATCTTTGAATTTTGATACTGAACTTATAGAGAGTGAGATTGCTTGCCCAAAATCTGCCCGTGGAGTAGAACTATCTCTCTTTAGGTACAATGTCTTGTTTGAAGATAGTTTAATCCCTCTTAATGAACCTAGTAGTGCAAGTGATGTTCACGGCATAGCTCGCCTTGGCGGCTATAGCCTATATGCCAACCAACTATGGTGTGACAACATTGCTCCAAAAGATGGAAATCTCTTCTTGGAAGATGAGAGTACTTTCACGGGCAAGGAATGTGTAGTCTCAAAAATGATTTCTACTTCTTCTTTGTGTGGCTTTCCCGAGGACACCATTGTAGAAGTAGACTTGAGTGCCACCTTTCACTACTCTCTCTTTACTTCTGATGATATGTATGCCAGTATAGAGAGTAGGCCGTGTAGTTATGGTAAAGACTATGGGAAATAAGAGTGTTGTCTAGACCCGTGTCTATGGCCCTCTTCCCATTTGATCCAGGTGCAATCTTAGTGTGGGGAATATTTACTCTCGGCTTAGGTGCGTTTTTTTTTATGTTTACATTGCCAAGTCCTTGGTGAATTTTTCGATGGCTTCATAATGTTTAACGCAAAGGACTCTTGGTTATATGTCAAATATGAACCGCCTTGGCATGTCAAGACTTGTTGTTGGCCGAGACTTGAACTCAAAAGGTCCTCGGTTTCTTTTATTTTTGGTGTGGACTGTCTTGAGTGTTTTGGGTGCATACCATTGTTGTTTATTTTTTTGCTAACCCTAACCCTCATTCCATGAGGAAGTGGGCTTTTTTGTCTCTCTTTGATTTTGCAAGGCATGGATTCGAGGTCGAATCCTTTTTAAGAAGGGGAGGATGATACAAGTACGACCACGGAGATGGACGCATGTGAGAGTGTAATGAACCCGAGATTTGGAGTGTGCGAGTGAAGGACTTAAAATACACCAAACCGACTCCAATCTGACACTTGAAGTGAAAGAGGAGCCTTGGAACACAACAAGGCAGTCCCTAAAATACACTTGAAGGGCGCCTAGCTCTTAATGGCATTTTTGATATTTTATCTTCTATTTTGTAATATTTATAAATAGAACCTCTTAGGGGTTCATTAGTAATTTTTTCATTATGTTGTAAGTTATAAGACACTTTGAAACACAAGTCCTTTCTTTCTTTTAGAGGCAACTCGGAATTATGTGAAAACCAAGTGTGGATTTACTTGTGTTGTTTCTTCTTGGCTTAGAACGTGGGGTGCTTGAAGGAACGTGGGGTGCTTGAAGGATCGAGGTCCCTCTTGTGTTCACAAAGAGTGCAGGTATTTCTATTACATGTTCTATGGGTTTTGATGTTTAATATAATCTTAGTTCTTAGTGCTTGTAGTAGTTTATGTCACACTACTTTCTTTTCATTTCTTGTAATCTTGTGGAGTTTTTGTGTTCTTGTTATTATAAGTCGTTACTTTTTGTTATTGATCTTATCATATTGTTGTCTATCTTCTTTTGTTGATCACATTTTGGTGGTTCTTTTGGTGTCAAATACACCTTTATATCTCGTTCTTCTTGTTGTTGTAGTGAGTCTGAGAGTGGTCATCAAATATGTCCTCGGGTTCTTGAACTTGTGGATTGATTTTGATGTGTGTTTCGTGTTTACTTGGTCTTTCTTGTATTATTTCTTATCAGAGCATAGCTTGATCTTGTTCCCACAAAATCAATCTTGGGCTCGTAAACTTGAAAATAAAAAAAATGTTGAAAACTGAAAAATTCAAAAATAAACAAATCTGTCCATGTTTGTATTCATGGCCGAAATTGTTGTCTTGTGGTGTTATTGGCTGAGATTTGTTCTTGAGTCTAGGTCTAGGAGTCTTTTACTTGTATAGTGTGTTTGTATTGTTAGTTTTGTTCTTCACTAACACTTTGAGTCGATCTTAGTTTGATCCTTGTTGTGATATTGTTGTTGTGAACATTGTTGTGACAGTGTGGTGTTGTTCTTGTGGTTGTGGATTTGAAGTTGGTTGTGTGTGTTGTTGTTGTTGATGTTTGGTTGTTGAAGACTTGATCTTGGACATATGTTGTTGGTGGTTGGGGGTCCAATGTGCAACAACTAGAACACAAAAAAAAATCAAAGGAGGTGTTCTTGGTATTCTTTCCATCTTCATATTGTGTTGACGAAGATTCTTCAAAGAGGGGTTGTTTGATAAAAAATTCAAGAGAAAGAATGAGCGGTCTTTGTTTGTCTTGAAAACATTTCCAAGACAACACAAAAGAACAAGGAAAACAAAAAGGCTCCCAAAAGTCTTGTTACTAAAAGAGAGTAAAGATACTTTTCAAGATAGCCCCAAAGAGGAAAGGAGACAAGACTTCCTAAAAGGTTGTCTTACCAAAAGAGCGAAAGAGAGTCAAACCATTCGAATTTTCAAAAGGGCTCCAAAGTCTTGTTTGTTTTCCACCACAGCCGAAATTACACTCATCCAAAATTGAAGATTGATCAATACAACTTTGAGGCAAGAAATTTTTGAAATTTCAACAACTCCCAACGGCCAATCCAAGGCTGTCACATCACCACCCTCCAAAACGACCTAAGGCTCAAATTTTAGATTTCTTAGTTTCATTGTATTGTTCCCTAGTTTGATTTGTTGGTTCGGACACTAATTGACAACCTAGTAATCTCCTACTAGCTTGTAACTTAGTTCTTGAATCCGTTGTTCGTGTCTATGTTCCTTGTGTGTGTTTTCTCTTTTATAAAGTTGTTGTATCTTGTTGGTTCAAGTCCGAAATAAATTTTCTTTGAGTCAACTCAAATCAAAATCTACTCCAAACCAAGGTGGACTCATCCCTCAATCACTCACGAAGTACCAACCTGCTTTCAACACTTGTGAAACCAAGTATGAGATGATAAAGGCGTGAGAGAGAGTGAGGTGAGAAGTTTGTGAACTATTTTTTTTGTTGTAAGTTTGTTTTGTGTTTTTAGGTATAATTGCAATGGAACTCGCGGCTTCAACCTCCCCAACCTTGGGTAATGATGTTACAAGGGCCATTTGGGCCCACCTTAGCACTATTTCTTGATACTTGGCTATGGCAAATAAAAGGTTGGATCGTATGGTAGGTCAAAGGGAGCACGTGGGCTACCCGTACACATGTTAAGATGACGGTCGTATCTCATGTGAGCTACAAGTAAAAACAATATTCCCTACACTCATATGAACTTAGAATGTCGTGATATGGCAAGTATTGGCCAAAAGGGTGTAGTTGCAGTTTTACCTTTTAGAGAGGAGATTGAAACATCTTTGAATTTCAGGAGTGAACTTATAGAGAGTGAGATTGCTTGCCCAAAATCTGCCCGTGGAGTAGAACCGTTTCTCTTTAGGTACAATGTCTTGTTTGAAGATAGTTTAATCCCTCCTAGTGAACCTAGTGGTGCAAGTGATGTTGACGGCATACCTCGACTTGGCGACTATATCCTATATGCCAACCCACTATAGTGTGACAACATTCCTCCGATAGATGGAAATATCTTCTTGGAAGATGAGAGTACTCTCATGGGCAAAGAATGTGTAGTCTAGGAAATGATTTCTTCTTCTTCTTTGTGCGGCTTTCCCGAGGACACCATAGTAGAAGTAGACTTGAGTGCCACCTTTCTCTACTCTCTCTTTGCTTGTGATGATATGTATGCCAGTATGGAGAGTAGGTCGTGTAATTGTGGTAAAGACTACGGGAAATAAGAGTATTGTCTAGACCCTTGTCTATGGCCCCTCTTCCCATTTGATCCAGGTGCCATCGCCATCATAGGGTGGGGAAGTTTTACTCTCGGCTTAGGTGCACTTCTTTTTTATGATTATCATAGCCAAGTCCTTGGTGTATTTGTCGATGGCTTCATAATGTTTAACTAAGGACTCTTGGTTATATGTCAAATATGAACCGCCTTGGCATGTCAAGACTTGTTGTTGGTCGAGATTTGAACTCAAAAGGTCCTCGGGTTCTTTTTTTTTAGTGTGGACTGTTTTGAGTGTTTTGGGTGCATACCATTGTTGTTTATTTTTGCTAACACTAACCCTCATGCCATGAGGAAGTGGGCTTGTTTGTCTCTCTTTGATTTTAGAAGGCATGGATTCGAGGTCGAATTCTTTTAAGGAGGGAAGGATGATACAAGTAGACCATGGAGATGGTCGCATGTGAGAGTGTAATGAACCCGAGACTTAGAGTGTGCGAGTGAAGGACTTAAAATACACCAAACCGACCCTAATCTCACACTTGAAGAGTAAAGAGGAGCCTTGGAACACAACAAGGCAGCCCCTAAAATACACTTGAAGGGCGCCTAGCTCTTAAAGGGAATTTTGGACATTTTAGCTTCTATTTTGTAATAGCTATAAATAGAACCTCTTAGGGTTTCATTAGTAGTTTTTTCATGATGTTGTAAGTCACAATACACTTTGAAACACAAGACCTCTCTTCCTTTTAGAGGCAACCCGGAATTATGTCAACACCAAGTGTGGATTCACTTGTGTTATTTATTCTTGGATTAGAACTTGGGGTGCTGGATCGAGGTCCCTCTTGTGTCCACGAGGAGTGTAGGTGTTTCTATTACATGTTCTATGGGTTTTGATGTTTAATATACATCTTAGTTCTTAGTGCTTGTAGTAGTTTATGTCACACTACTATCTTTTCATTTCTTGTAATCTTGTGCAGTTGTTGTGCTCTTGTTATTGTAAGCCATTAGTTGTTGTTATTGATCTTATCATATTGTTATCTATCTTTTTGTATTCGTCGCATTTTGGTGGCTGTTTTAGTGTCAAATACACCTTTATATCCCGTTCTTCTTGTTGTTATAGTGGATTCGAGAGTGCTCATCAAATAGGACTTCAAGTTCTTGAACTTGTGGACTAATTTTGATGTGTGTTTCGTGTTTTCTTGATCTTTCTTGTATCAATCTTCCCACGGGAAAGACATATATCCTCACAATTCATCTTTATATAGTCCTCTCTCTCTTTCCTATTTTCAATTATTGAATCCACTAGCATATCACAAGTGATGGAATGAATTATATTTTATAAATATTACATATATTTTTTTGTGGCGGAAGGATTCTATATCACGTGCATGTCATATGTACATGTATACAAGTGATGTATAGTAACATATCAGCAGCATATATTGTGTTTGTGTACGTCACATATGTGTCAGGACTGGGCATATTTTGGTTTATAGCGAAAAAGCCAAAATTTCAATTTCGGTTTGGTTTTTCAGTTTTTTCGGATCAATTTCGATTTTCAATTTTTGAAATTCAGTTAAATGGTTTGGTTTTTGATTTTTTTTTAAAATAATTCGGATAAATCAATTTACCGGAATTCTATAAATAATTAATAATATATTTTTTATTATATATATAATATTTAATATATAATAATATAATATAAATATATAATAGCAACCCTAATAACTAATAAGTAATAGCACGCCACATACAACTAACATCATACATCAGTCCAATAGTTGAACAATCGATCAAACCATAGACCGCCGGTGAGATCGTCGTCTGTACAATAACACCAGAGCCGGCGTTCAGACGACCATTGTGGTCTGCAGCCCGCAGTGCCGACTATGTTCTTTCTGGCAGCGACCACTCTTTCGAGTTCTGACTGTTTATGCAAACTTATGCATAATGAACTTATATATTATGTTAAACTTATGGTTATATCATTTAGTTTCATCCATGTTGAGTTATTTATATTTGGGAATGAAAAGTAGGTTTGAATTTTTTTTAAATCATTAATTTTAAATGTTCAGTCGTAACAAAGAGAGGTTCACTACTTTAATCTTCAAAATCGAAATAAAAATCCGAAATAACCAAACCGAATTTGTAGAAACCAAACCGAACTGAATTTATTTCAGTTTGGTGGCGGTTCTCATTTTTGTCAATCCAAAAATTGGAAAACCAAACCGATATTAAACTATCAAACCGAACAAACCGAATGCCCAGCCCTACACGTGTGTGATATGTACGTGTATACAAGTGATATATAGTGGCGTATTAGTAACCGATCTCGTGTTTGTGTATGTCACATATATTTGACATGTAAAATGTACTTCAAGATTGATTGAACTTTACGATATTTAAATTTACCAATCAATTCCTCAGTTGTTAGATTGATTGAAATTATTATTTTCAATCGTTACAGTCATGTATAATACTTTCTTGGAGTGAAATTAAAATCTTTGGCAACTCGTAAAAATTTAGTGCTAAACTATTTTGAGCTTTGAAATATATAGAAAATTATTTTGATGATGTTAGATTTACTTAATCTTAATAAATATCATTACAATTCTGTCTAAATTACTTTATCTTAAACTATAATGTAAATACCACCGCGATATTAAGGAAGAAATATATTTGAGAGATAAAAAGATTTTTCCAAGTTAATTCATATGATATATGTCACTACCTAAAATTTCATGAACTTTTGTTGTGTGTTAAAAATGGACAAACCACAACAAAATAAGAGCTTTAGATCGTAATCACACGGCGCAACATATGTTTTAGAAAGGCAAAAGGGCCAAATTTGCCCCTTTATTTTGAAAAATTAGCTAAATATATCCTTCGTCATATTTTGTGGTCAAATTTACCATCGATGTCATACTTTGGGTCCAAATTTACCCCTCTACTTTGAAAATTGGCTAAATATAACCTTCGTCATACTTTAAGGTCAAATTTACCCTCTATTTCATATTTTGGAGTCATATTTACCCTCATGATTAAGAAATTTTTCACTTGTAACCTTCTTTTAACAAATAGCCCAAATCAACATTAAAGTCTCTATTTTTTTAAAATAAATCACATCCTAATCTAATTCGCCCGATCTGACTCGTAAAAAATATACAAACAAATATACCCATCCCTCAGTTCTGTTGGTC
Source organism: Capsicum baccatum var. pendulum (assembly GCA_030864225.1). Taxonomy (NCBI): domain Eukaryota; kingdom Viridiplantae; phylum Streptophyta; class Magnoliopsida; order Solanales; family Solanaceae; genus Capsicum; species Capsicum baccatum. Next base: position 273,263,825 of record CM061550.1, read on the forward strand.
GAATTTTTCCAACGAACAAAAATATTTCTCTTTCAACGTGCAACACTGGTAGGTTATTTACACATGAACAAAACATAAAACGAAATGGGATAACGGAGAAGCATGAAACTAGAGAAAATGTCTATTATAAACTTTACTCTTGTTTGATTATGTTCAAATTTTAAAATATGGTATGAAATTCTATATGAATCAAAATTTTAGAACCAGTGAATAAATTTTCTGAGCAAATGACATGATAAAAAAATTGTATAGATCTAAATTGCATATAAAGATATATGAATGAAAAGATGTCCGATTGCCACATAGGGAGACCTTTTAACTCAATCATCCAGAGAAATATCCAATGAGCCTAATCTATTGCATTAGATCGTCAAGTATCATTTTTCATGAGTTCTTCACTAATGCAGATCCATGAACTGATAGAGGGATATATTTCTTTGTGTTTGTACTGATGCAAATTAATTTTTTGTGAGCTATGTCTGATAAATATCCAGTGGCTTAATCTCGTTTGAAAATTGGCAAACAAAACTGAAGGGGGTATGTTTATTTGTGTTTTTTTTGTGGCTTGAGTCAGATCGGACGGGTTAGATTAAGGTGTATTTTATTTTTAAAAATTTGGATATTTAACATTGATTTGAGCTTTTCTATTAAAAAGGGATACATATGAAAACTTTCTTAACATCGAGGGTAAATTTGACTCCAAATTATGATATAGAGGGTAAATTTAACTCCAAAGTATGACAAAGGGTATATTTAGCTAATTTTACAAAGTAGAGGGGTAAATTTAGCCCCAAAGTCTAACAGCAAGGATAAATTTGACTCCAAAGTATGACGATGGATATATTTAGCCAATTTCTCAAAGTAGAGGGGTAAATTTGACCCTTTTCCCTTTCAGAAAATCACTGTATCTATCACATATCTGAGATATATTTACTGAGATCGTATAATTGTGTATCGGTAGATACACATTCTATATAAAAAAGGAAACGTACATTTTCAAATATTTGAGATGTTAGATGTTGTTAGAACGAGTATCTTAAAATACACGTATATATTCGAATATATGAGCTTGTTGGACAGTAAAATTCTCGAGACCGAAAATAATAATCGATACAAGAAAAATACTGCAACAATTGATTTATTGATTTCAATAAGTGAGTGTTACAATCTCTATGATTCCTCTGATTCGCCTTTTCAACTATAAATTCAAGGGTTTCGAGCTTGATCTTGAACTTTTAACTTGAACTTGACAGATTTGATCTTGACTTGTGCTTGAATCCAAGGGCTTGGTAGCTTGTTCTTGAATCTTGCGGTCTTGATCTTGAACTTGAACTTGATTTGAAGACTTGATGAACTTGATCTCGACTTGTACTTGAATTCAAGGGTCATTGAGCTTGTTCTTGAATCTTGTAGTCTTGATCTTGAAGCTTGAACTTGTTCTTGAATCTTGAACTCTTGATCTTGAAATCTTGAGCTTGTTCTTGAACCTTGAACTCTTGATCTTGAAATCATGAGCTTGTTCTTGAACCTTGAACTCTTGATCTTAAAATCTTGAGCTTGTTCTTGAATTTGTAGAGAAATCTGTTGCTTTGATCCACGAGCTCTCTCTTGTTTCTTGTTAAACTTATTCGTCCATTTCTAAATTATGAGACCCGTATTTATAGTTATGGGAAGTGAAGAGTCATGATAAATATGAATTTCCTTTGACCAATCAGATTTAAGTGACATAACACCTTTTATGGGCTTTTAATTTACAACATCATTTTGACATGTGGCATGGTCCCATTGGCTCTTTCACTTGACTTGGCATGCCACGTCATTTGACATGTGGCACCCACTTGGGCCTCTAGAACATAATGACATCTTAAGCTTGCTAAAGTGGGCTTAGTCATTTGTAGCCCAAATTAATATGATGACATTTTGGGCTTGATAAAGTGGGCTTAGTCATTTCTAGCCCAAATTAATGGACTAACCCAATAACAATTGGACTTTAATTAAATCTATGCATGTTTGGACTTAAATAATTAATCCAATTATATTAATCTCTAATATTTATTTGAGATTAATATATTTTGAATTTAATATAATCTGAATTTCGTACGGATTTAAATTTAACAAAATTTCGATACATACAAATTGCCCCTACTTCAAGACTTGTCAGAGTATTAATTTATTCAAACTAAAAACGAGTCTTGAAGTACCATTAAATCTAATTTAGATCGAGTTAATTTATTTATTGGGTCGTGTATACTTTCAACACATATAAGAAGTCATTTAACAATGATTATGTTTCATGGCCCATTTTACTTTCAATATGGGAAAATCCAATTATCCTTTCCACTAATCACGTGCCAGTGATTAGTATTACATTTTAAACTATGCAAAAGTAATAAGATAACTTTCAGAAAGTTAAGGATTTCAATCTGCACATTCACCGCTTAAAACAGGTCATATTCGAGCAGAATACAACTTCTGCTACATCCGCCTTTACTAGTCCTTGAATCTTAGTTGGATTATATTAATCCTTTTTGACTCAAACTAGGAATCTTAACATTCACCGTCTCTATACACCTATATATACCTCATGCTATTCATTGTTTGCATCATATTCTGTAGCATTCTCGTCAGCAACCTTGTGGTGGATTGGAATCAACAGCAAGGTAATTTCTTTTCCTCTTATTGATTTTATTCTTTTTTTTAACAATTTATGCGCGACTTATATTTCTCGCCCAAATAACGTCTTCCATGCAAAGGCAACAACCACATGGCGCAACAAGATATCTACTCATTTTTTCCATAAGAAAGGTAATTTCATGGTAATCTTATGGCGCGTAGGGATGACTACTCATCCCCACCATAAGAGAGGTAATTTCACGGGTAATCTTATGACGCATAGAGATGTATTTTCGTCCCCGTCATAAGAAAAGGTAAAATATAACTTTATGGTAGTCTTATGGTAAAGGTAAAAGGTAAAGGTAACTTCACGGTAGTCTTATGGTAAAGATAAAAGGTAAAGGTAACTTCACGGTAGTCTTATGGTAAGGGTAAAAGTTAAAGGTAACTTCACGGTAGTCTTATGGTAAGGGTAAAGTTAAAGGTAACTTCACGGTAGTCTTATGGTAAAGGTAAAAGGTAAAGGTAACTTCATGGCAGTCTAATGGTAAAGGTAACTTCATGGTTGTCTTACGGCGTATCGGGATGACTACTCGTTCCCGCCATAAGAAAAGGTAAAAGGTAACTTTTATGGTAATCTTATGGCGCATCGGGATGACTTGGTTAAGATTCTTTTGTACCTATTGTTGTAAGCCATAGATTTAACCCTTCTTTTCTTTGCAGTTCGAAGAGATGGTGATTTTTAGACACTACACCTCCCCTTCCACCGGCTCCAAGTATCTTATAGTCAAAACTGAAGATGGGGCCTACCAGACTCAACTTTTGACTCATACTCCATTGACTGGTCGGTATGCAAGTTTGTGGCCTTCTCGCAAGAATCCATTCTCTATAACGAACTGGACTTTGGTACAAACCCCTAATTCCGATCAATCATTCAAGTTGTTCTCTCTTCAAGCGTCGGATCATCATCATGCGAATATCGCAACTCCACTCCCCAATCTAGGTCATCTTATAGCTTTAGGAGAGATACATTGGGGAGCCGCGATGACTCTTAGGGGAGATTATCGTCACATTCCTGGGTATTGGGAGTGGACAGAAGATATACTTGGTAGGAGCTAAGAAACTTTGAGCAAGGTACACATTTATGATGCTGATTACGCATCACTTTTTACCTATGATTGTAACTCAGATATATTCCAAGAATTTTGTAAAGCTTAGTGCCCCAAGACAAATACACTTCTCACGTCTGTCGGGGAATTATCTATATCCTTATGGGATTTGCATGTTCTCGAAGGCTTGGCAATTCAGGGTATTCTTTATGAAGAAGTAGTGTCTGATGCCAAAGAACTTACAGGTTTAGATGTAAAGAAGGTAAGGTATAATTCTCAAACTTGTGAGTACTTTTTTGCGGCCTTTCATAATCTGCGGGATGCTAGCTAAGAAGTATCATTCAGGGATTGGATAATATTCTAATGCAAGAAACCTTTGAAGTACGGCCCTGCTCCACCAAGGCAGGAAAAGAAAACTGCTCGCCCTGAATTGACGCACAACCCTAGCGGGGTTTTACCTCGCTAAGGTAGTCACATCCTGAAGAGAAGGTATTTTTTTATCTTGCGGTGAACTGCAACAAAAAAGATGATACATATTTGGCAGCTTTCTTGTCTTGTTGGTTGTACATTTTTTTTCCACGTACGAAAGGTGACTTCATTTTCCCTGGAACTTTCAAGATGGCATGCATGATGGCGAGTGAGATAAAGGTCGGCCTTGCAATACCGGTTTTGGATAGCATTTATAGTGGACTAAACAAGATATCTTTTTCAGCGCGACTCGATCAAGTCAAGGTTTGTTTTCCTAACCACTATGTGTATGGTTGGATTGCTCATTATTTCAGGACCCATTATTCATTTGCCGTGGGCCATCCGTCCTTACTATGATTGTATACTCTGGAGAGGGCGGTGTAAAGTATTTTGACAAAAATAATGCAAGAAAATGTATCCATAGCGGGGAAAGCGCGGTTTGGACTTCTACCATGCAGGATAAAATGCATCCTTACTTTTATATGGATACTGAGAATGCCCTAGCATTGGAGACGAGCTACTTTATGAGTATTCATTTCAGCCTGCTCACACATAGATGCAGAAACTCATTTATCATTGAGCCATATATTCCACACAGCTTCAGTCGACAGTTTGGATTTTATCAGAATATTCCGGGCATCATGAAGAATGACATTCACACTGCCTCTTTAGACAAAGGACTAATATTTTGGAGGATTTGCACATTGAGCCGATCATCCTTATGAGCAACTTTTCCTTCTATTTCGCCTAATGTAGGTGGATTTTTCAAAATTGACTATCAGACTTGGTGGAAAAAGATTCATGGGGATTTCCTTGTTCATCACCTACAGACTTTGATGGACATTGTTGGGTCGACTACTATCATGCATTTGGGGAATTCTGATAATGTACCTATAAGTGAGGCCCTTATCACTGATGCTCTTCCTTCTTCGAATGCCAAGTTGCCAAATCAACATGCAAATAAGAAATCTCACATGCCTCCAGCGATATACGAGGGTAAGACTCCTACTAAAACTACTCATATCTCCAAAAGGTTGTCCCAAGATGAAAACGAGAGTAGTAGCAAAGACCATTGCTGGAAAAGAGTAAAGGTATATTTCGACGATGCGAAAGGTATTAGTCTACCGGTGGTTGAAATTCATGATGACACGGATAATCCTTTGAAGACTATATCAGCTCTTGCCGAGGAGGTATAGTTAAGACATCTATTTTACCAAGTGTATCATTATGACCCGTTTTTTTATTAATCCCTTTTTTTTCATTCTTATACAGTCGACCAATGTTACTGCCCTGCAGCGTGAAGGGTCATATGATAGTGATGAGTCTATATCTGGTTCAGATCTGATGGAACCACCTTCCACAGTTAAAATGGGAGAAGGGCGAACTTCTGTTTCTTGTAACAAGGTTAAAGCAACTTTATATTCTGACATCTGTAAGCCCCCATTAGCTGTTATATTGGTGTTTGATGGAAAGAAGGTCGTCCTAGATGCTCAAAAAAACTATATCTCCTCTCTTTGGACCGTAATTCAAGGTAAGCTTTCGAAGTGCGATGTTGATTGCGCTTTTTCCCTTGAATATAAAGTCTAGGTAATCATCAAGGAGATGGATTGTAAGGACGTGGATATTTCCCCATTGAGAAAGTTGTTGCACGACTTCTTTGACCTTGCTATTTCATATGACCAAGCACGATCGATGCTTCATGACATGAATGAGGAAGCTGCAGGAGAAGAATTATTCTATGTAGTAGGGGAACGTCTCACATATGCCATGCTTGAAGAAGACCAAAAGGTTAAAACATCATCCTCCATTAGGCAATCACTACAGAAGAAGAAGAAGATAAAAGAATTGTGTTGAAAGGCACAGGATTTGGAGCGTCTTTTAGAGGAAGGCGAGAATAAAGCCAAAGAAGCAAAGCTAGAGTCTTCTGTTGCAGCCAAGGAATTCGATGCAGGCTTTGACACAGACTTGTCAAATGGTGTAGATCAGAAAAAAGAGCGTTTGGAAGCTATGCACCAAGACTTAATCAATTACAAGTTATGTCTAGATTAGACTTAGGAGATGTTTTATTTTCTTCAAACTCTTGTCGCTTTATTTTAGCCTTTTATTGAGTAGTTGGATATATTAGTTGTAATAGAAACTCTATTGCACTTCTCTTAATATTTCTTTTGAATTTCAACTTCGCTTGCTTATTTTGATATGCTTATGTTGTAGTACTAAACTCTGGCTTTCTCCTCAAATTTGTTGACTATTGGCTTCGTCTTTTTCTCACAACCGGTTTAGACTTGAGACCTTGGTTTGGAAGCCATAAAGATCAAGGCCTTCAACTCGTGGTTAGTGGATTTGTGTTCCAAACTGCAGGCTTTGGGTATTCCAAATCCTATTAAAAGAACTTCTTTTCTTCTTGGTGGGTTACCCCCATTGAGCCAAAAGTATTTGTCATAAGTCTAAGACTTAATCAAGATGCAGGCAGGCTAGAATTTCATATGGCGGATAAAGCAGAGATATGTATTTTTTTAACACTCATGTAACTAAACTCAAAATAAACTTCCAAGAGCCTACATACCTCAATGAAGAGGATCAAGTCACAACGTAGTTTTGGTGTGAGTTTTTTTTTTAGCCGTTCACAGTTTATACTCTTGCAGGCCAGGAGTAGACAAGCAGTTTATACTCGTGCCTTAAGGGGTATCATCTTCCTTCAAGGATAGTACTTCTTCAAGAACTTTGTATTGATGGGGCCAATCCTCATGCCATCTGCATCGAAAGCTTGTAAGCACCATTTGAATATGCCTTTTGTCAACATATGGTCCATTCCACTTCGGGGTGAATTTGCCCCCAGACTTATGAGAAGTGATAATTGGTCTTCTTACTACAATGACTTGATCTCCAACTTGGAAGCACCTCAAGCGAATCCTTTTGCTGAAAGAACAAAATAGTCGGGCTTGGTAACATTCAAGATTTTGTTGAGCCTCCAGTCTTTTCTCATCAAGAGCTTCTAACTCCACAAGACGTAACTTAGCATTTTATTCATCGGTGAGCCCTTCTTGAATAGCTAGTCTCAAAGAAGGTATTTGATGCTCAAGTGGCAGGACTGCTTCAATTCCAAAAGCAAGTGAGTACGGGGTTTCTTGCGTCGTTGTACGGTAAGTTGTCCTATACGCCCATAAAGCTTCTTTCATTCACTCATGCCAGTCTCGTTTGGACTTGGAGATGACTTCTTCAACAAATTACATAAAGTCTTATTGAATGCTTCGGCTAGACCATTGGCGGCAGCATGGTACATAGAAGACTTGCGTTGCTTGAAACCAAAGAGATCATAAATTTTGTTTATCAGCTTGTTATAAAAAGACTTTCCATTGTTAGTTATTATGTAATGAGGAATTCCAAAGCGGTAGATGATGTTCACACGGATGAAATTTGCAATATTTTCCTTCTTTACTTCCTTGAGAGCAACAACTTCATCCTATTTTGAGAAGTAATCTGTCGCGACCAAGATGTATAAGTGTCCACCAGAAGATTTTGGTAGTGGACCAACAACATCCATTCCCCAAGCATTGAATAACCAAGATGCTCCAGTTGGGTATAGTACCTCTGAATGTTGATGTATGAAATTTGCATAGAATTGGAAAGCTTTGCATCTTCTGGCATAGTCCAAGCAATCTTTCACCATTGTTGGCCAATAATATCCCATCCTTTTAATGTGAAAATGGAGCTTTGGTCCAGACTGATGTGATTCACAAACTCCCGAGTGCGCTTCTTACAAAGCCTAAATTGATTCTTACTCTCCCAAACACCGTAAGATTACTCCTTAAAATGATATTCAGTGCAGTGTGTCTATGAATAAAGGAAGCTAGGTGCACGGTGACGAATATTAGTCCTTCTCCTTGGATCTTCTGAAAGTATCCCGTAACATAAGTAGTCAATGATAGGCTATCACCAATCTTTCTTTACAACTTTGGACACAACAATGAGGTATTCATCTTTACTTTCTTCATCCTCAGTTGATGGCAGTACTACCCATTCTTGGAGGATAGTGACTTGCGTCTGATTTGGAAGAGTCAGGGTTGAGGCTAAAGCAGCTAGGGCATCAACTTGCTTATTTTCTTTTCTTGGCACCTGCTGGAGGGTTACTTCTCCAAGCCATCCCATCAACTTTTATGCATATTCATGATATGGTCTTAACTCAGGCTTTCGAATTTCACAGATTCCCAGTAACTGTTTTATCACCAATTAGGAGTCGCCAAAAACTTGTAATTACAGTTGTTTCATATCGACAGCCATCTCTAGTCTGAGTATGAGCACTTGATACTCAACAACATTATTAGAGCAATGATTCGTCAAGGTAAAAGAGTAGAGGATGACCTCTTCTTGTGGAGTGACAAACACTACGCCAACACCAGCTCCATCTCAAAGTACATCATCCATGGGGATTTAACTTCAATAGCTATTGCATCTTCTTCGGGGAGTTCATCGCACAACTCCCAATTATCAAGTATTGTGTGATCTGCCAAGAAGTCAACCAATGTTTGTCCTTTTACAGCTTTTTGGGGAACGTACACAATCTCAAACTGTTGAAATTGAAGGTACCACCTTGAAAGTCGATCACTTGGAATTGATTTTGACATCACAAACTTGATGGGATTTGCCCTAGACACGAGACGGACAACATGAGCTTGAAATTAGTGTTTCATCTTTTGGATAGAGAAAGCCAATGCCAAACATAACTTTTTAATCGGAGAATACTTCAGCTCATTTGGTGTCATCATTCTGCTCAAATAGTAAAGTGAGTTTTCTTTGCCTTCACTATTTTCTTGAGCCAGTAGTGCTCCAACTGACCTCTCTTGGGCTGCGATGTAGAGTATCAATAGTTTCCCAGGTATGGGTGCCGCAAGAACTAGTAGCTTCATTAAGTATGATTTGATACTCTCAAAGGTATTACTACAAGCTTGGTCCCATTCGAAAGGAGTATACGCTTCATCAGACGACTAAATGGTTGACATTTTCCGGCCACGTTTGAGATGAACCTCCTTAAATATGCTAAACTTTCTTGAAGACTTTTTTAATTCATGAATATTTCGAGGCCCGGGCATCTTTAAAATTGCATCAACCTTGGTCTGATCAATTTCAATTCCTCGGTATCGCACAATGAAACCAAGAAACTTTCCAGAAGTAACTCTGAAGGCATACTTCAATGGATTCATCCTAAGTTGATATCTTCGAAGTAACTCAAATACCATTCTTAGGTCTTTTAAGTGGTTGTCTATCTTTCTTGACTTCATCACTAGATCATCCATGTAGCATTCAATATTTTTATGGAGTAGGTCATCAAAGATGTTTTGTGTAGCCCTTTGATAAGTGGCGCCAACATTCTTCAAACCAAAAGGCATCACCTTGTAGCAATAAATACCTTTGGGCGTACGAAATGCAGTGAGCTCTTCATCTTTTGGCGCCATAAGGATTTGGTTGTAGCCGAATGAACCATCCATGAAGGATATTACCTAATAACTAGTGGTGGTATCAATGATCAACTCTGGTATAGGGATTGGAAAGTCATCCTTAGGGCAGGCGTTGTTGAGATCCCAAAAGTCGACACAAACTCAAATTTGGCCATTCTTCTTCCGTACTGGAAAAATACTTGAATCCACGTGGGACATTTGACTTCGTGGATAAAGACAACTTCAATGAGTTTGTTAACTTTATTTTCGATCAGTGGAACTAACTCTGGCCTAAAGCGTCTCTGAGCTTGCTTAACAGGATGAGCACCATTTTTAACCGCCAACTGATGGATCGCTACTTTTGGATCTAAGCCAGGAATTTCCTTATAACTCCAAGCGAAGACATCCATATTCTTTGAGTATGTCCATATATGTAATTTCTTCCTCCATCTCTAGAAAAGCACTCAGGTAAGTTGGTCTTGGGTCTTCATCGATTCCAAGATTAACTTCTTTCAGGGAATCTATTGTGGCCTTTACTCCTTCTTCAAGTTGAAACGGAGCATCTCTGATATCTTCCTCCTCTTGAGGATCATCATCGTTAATGGATATATGATAACACATAAAATCATTTTTATCTCTTCATCAATCTTCATTTGAGACGAGATATCTTTCTCATTTTGGGTCATAACATGATATGAAAAGCCAATACTTTCTTTATCTTCCTCACATTCCTTGGTATAAACCACAGTATGAGCCTTCACTTTTAACATCTTGTTGTATGAAACCACCAATTTCGTCTGCCGCCTCATTCTAAAAGGAATCAAACTTTGGAAATCCTTCTAGATCTTAGGCGAGGAGTGCACTTTCGTAGTTTGATAACTTTTCTGATGCTTGTTATTTCTCTTATTATTCATAGGAACCAACCTCTCAAATACAGAAGTTCTTGCAGTTGATTCTCTAAGTCGGTCAAAGATAGAAGGCCTTTTGTTGGATGCGGTAGACTCTTCTTCTACAGTGATGTAGTTACTAACCGCCCTTCTTATGGAGATGCGAATTGGAGGTGGCTGTGTGTATCCTAGGCCTTTATGTGGCTGACTTGTTGTACCTTCCGATGAAAGTTTACCCAAACTTGATGGCGCATTAGCATTATATCCAGCCTTTACAAATAACTTCTATGCATTTGGGTCGAAGCCCTCCTTTGTCCGCTTTGTAGGGAGTGTTATATCTTGTGGTGGATTTTGAGCCACAGCTAGCCTTGAGGATGGATTTATCACGTCAATCTTCCTAATATGCAAAGTTAGCCCATTTAGCACATTATCTTGGGTATCATATGGGTGATTTTTCTCTTCCTTTACCTTTGGCACGTAACGAAGAACATGAGTTGCCTTCTTTTTCATAGGAGCGATATTTTTTCATTTAAAGTGGAGAGAGGCTTCTTGGTGGTGACTTTTTCAACAGTGACCATGGCCTTTTTGGCTACAAGATCATCACACTCGATCTTGGTGACATCATCAACCTTTTTCTCATTCACGGCATAATTCTTCAAGTAGAATTTTGCTTCGGCAAAGTGTGATTCAGCTTCAGTGAATGGCTTATCATCAGCTACTATCTTTCTTTTAACTCCATTTTTTAGGTACTTCAAGCATTGATAGTAAGAGGACGAGATAATTTTATCCCCGTGCACCCAAGGCCTACCAAGTAATATATTATATGAAGTTTTGGCATCAATACATTTGATTGAAAATCATCCATACGAATCCCTAACTTGATAGATCCCATGGCCCTTTGTCCTCCCTGGTTGAATCCTTGGATCATTATATGACTCTCGTCCAGTTCGTCAGTAGTGATACCAAGTTTTTTTATCGTGCGGATAGGTAGGATGTTGACTCTAGATCCCTCATCCATCAAGATTCTATTGATTTTCTTTCCTTAAATCTGGCCCACCATGTATAAATGATGGTTATGTAGGGCCTCACTAAGTGAAAGATCGTTATTTGTGAATGTGATTTTTGTATCACACATATGTGCCTCTTGGACAAGCAGTTAAGAGGATGAAGGAACTTCTATGGGTATATTTTCACCCTTTGCCCCCCTTGGTAGTGTTAAAACAAGATGCCTCAAGATTGACTTGGGCAGTCTTTTCGCGGAACCAACTCGGTAAAAATTCCTCTAAAGTCACCGACCGTCGAGGTTTCTGGTGGTGAAGCTCCGTCGCCTTTGTCTTCTTTAGAAGTTCAACCAACTTCTGTTTCCTTGGTTTCTTCACCATTCTTCTTCCGGTTGGCTGCTCGTACGTCTCCTTTCGCAAACTTGTCTTTTTATGTATGTGTCTGGTCACCAGAGTCCAACCTTCATCATCGTCTTCATTAATTGAAGACCTGTCGGGCTCTAATATATTCTTATTATGCTCCCCGACATATATTTGGACTGGGTCGAACGACCCAAAAGTGATGGATATTTGATAAGAACTGGTCGTCTTATCGTCGAAGAAGATCTTCTTCTCTTTTGCCAGTTGCATGACTTTATCTTTAAAGACAAAGCATTTTTCCAGAGGGTGACTTATGAGCCTATGATATTTGAAATAATTAGGGTCATTGGTTCTTCCAGCTTCATTGGGACGCTTCATCTCTGGGAGTTCAATGAGTTTATGCTGAAGGAGTTCATCGAAAATCTCGGCAACATCAGAATTAAGAAAGGGATATTCCTTTTTTTGCATCTCCTTTAAAGTTTTCTGATTTGGACGTGCTCCAGAAATCGTCTTCACACTTTGCTTCTTGCTCACCTTTGTGGTGACCTTTACACATCAATATTCATGGACTCCTTGTTGTCATTTTTGGGGACAAACTTGCCCCATCTTTTGGGTTCTTGCTTATTCTTTCCCCTTCGAGGGTCATGGATAGGCTCTCCTTTCTTTCCAACAGAAGACATTCTCAACTCAATGTCATGAGCACGAGTAGCTAACTCTTAAAAGGATTTTGGTTTAATTTCTTGCAAAATATAGAGAAGCCCCCAGTGCATTCCTTGGACGCATATCTCTATTGCAGAAGCTTCACTAAGCCTATCTTTGCAGTTTAGACTCGCATTTCTCCATCGATTGATGAAGTCGATGACTAGCTCATCCTTTCTTTGCCAAGTATTTGTGAGCTTTATCATTCTCACTGTACGCCTTGTGTATAAAACCAATTTAGGAACTCGTGTTTCAATTTCTCCCAACTATCGATGGAGTTAGGCTCGAGGTCTGTATACTAATCAAAGGCGTTTTCCTTTAGGGAACGAACAAACTGTTTGACAAGATAGTCACCGTAAGTTCCAGCATTATTACATGTCTCAACAAAGTGTGCGACATGTTGTTTTGGATTACCTTTGCCCTCAAATTATTAAAATTTGGGGAGTTGATAGCTGACAGGCATTTTAAGGCTATCTATTCTCTCAATGTAGGGCTTGGCATACGCAAAGGAAGACTTGGTGACAACATCATACTTATCTTTGAGGGTCCCTTCAATGAATTCCCTCAATTGCCCAATCGGGATAATTCCTTCAACAGAAACTTGCACCTCTTTAGTTGGTGGTGTTTGTTTCACAGGATTTTCTATCTCATGAACCTCTGGAGATTTTCCCAGTGCATGGCTAGATTCTCCGTCTATCAATCCTTCCACCCTATCCACTATCTTATCAATCCTAGCCTCTTAATTCTAAACATAGTTGGTCAGGCCTTCAATTGACTTTGTCAGATTAGCAAGTTGCTCCTCCGTAGACGAGGCATCAATTACCATTACTTGCATGATCACCGGAGACGTCGGAGAGTAACATGGATTATCATATAGGTTGATCTTCGAAGTGCTCAACTTATGCGGTGTAAATGGAGATAACACGTTTGTTGAATGACCACCGCTCTTTGCGCTAGAGTATTTGGAACCAGAATGCTCAAGTAGAGTAAGAGTCTTCTTAAGCGATTCTGCGACACTGCTTCCTCCTTCCGAAGCACTTGCATTGGACTTCATTCCTTTTGGGGTTGAAGATCCAAAAACTGGAGTTGGTGCGGACGACACTGGATGTGTTTGTTGTCTTACTCCTCGTGACAGCTCCCAAGCTCCCGAAAGTAACACCAAGGATGCTTTCTACTTCGGCAAAGAACCTTGAATCAGCAGCCTTGGAAGCAGTTGATTGAGAGTTGATCTTCTTGGAAGTTATTTCGGCGTTCTTAATCTTCAAACTTTGAAAAATTAAGATGAGAGGTAGAGATCGTCCCACTGGGCGTGCCAAAATTTATTGGATAATAAAATTCTCGAGATCGAAAATAATACTTGAGACAAGAAAAATACTGCAATAATCGATTTATTGATTTCAATAAGTGAGTGTTACAATCTCTATGATTCCTTTGATTCGCCTTTTCACCAATAAATTCAAGGGCTTCGAGCTTGATCTTGAACTTTTAACTTGAACTTGACGGATTTGATCTTGACTTGTGCTTGAATCCAAGGGCTTGGTAGCTTGTTCTTGAATCTTGCGGTCTTGATCTTAAACTTGAACTTGATTTGAAGACTTGATGAACTTGATCTCGACTTGTACTTGAATTCAAGGGTTGTTAAGCTTGTTCTTGAATCTTGTAGTCTTGATCTTGAAGCTTGAACTTCTTCTTGAATCTTGAACTCGTGATCTTGAAATCTTGAGCTTGTTCTTGAACCTTGAACTCTTGATCTTAAAATCTTGAGCTTGTTCTTGAATTTGTAGAGAAATCTGTTGCTTTGATCCATGAGCTCTCTCTTGCTTCTTGTTAAACTTGTTCGTCCATTTCTAAATTATGAGACTCGTATTTATAGTTGTGGGAAGTGAAGAGTCATGATAAATATGAATTTCCTTTGACCAATCAGATTCAAGTGACATGACACCTTTTATGGACTTTTAATTTACTGCATCATTTTAACATGTGGCATGATCCCATCGGCTCCTTCACTTGACTTGCCATGTCACGTCATTTGACATTTGGCACCCAATTGGGCCTCTAGAACATAATGACATCTTAGGCTTGCTAAAGTGGGCTTAGTCATTTGTAGCCCAAATTAATATGATGACATCTTGGGCTTGATAAAGTGAGCTTAGTCATTTCTAGCCCCAATTAATGGACTAACCCAATAACAATTGGACTTTAATTAAATCTATGCATGTTTGGACTTAAATAATCAATCCAATTATATTAATCTCTAATATTTATTTGAGATTAATATATTTTGAATTTAATATAATCTGAATTTCGTACAGATTTAAAGTTAACAAAATTTCGATTCATACAGAGCTATTTTGTAATTTTTTTTTAAAGTTAGATTTGGCTACGTAAATTTGTCTAATCCTACTAAGAAAAACAACATAAATCCCGAAAGTTTGAAGTTTCATTACAATTTTTTTTTGATATTTTGCATAATTACTGAACAATTCAATTTTGAGTCTATCAAGATATATAATTAATACTCGATACATTCAACAAGATACCTTGTTTCCTCTAAGAAGATACATAATATAATTAGTTTTCATTACATTTTTTCGATTTTGATTCTGACGAGAATCATAATATATTAAGTAAATGACATATTTTTTGCAATTTTGAATGGGGAAACTACCCGTAGTAGACCCTAGTAGGCAATAATTAACAATTGTAGCTGCACTTTATCATAATTACTTATTATAGCCTAGACACATGCCACACTTTACCTTAATTATAGTTTGTAGCCGTACCACGCTACTACAACCGTATTTTTCTTTTTTACTTTTACCTTCTTTTTTTTTTCTTTTTTTTTTCTTTTTTTTTTATATTTTCTTTCTATTGTTTTTCATCTTTTTCTTTATTTCTTTTTTTGTCAACCTTTTTGTTTGTATTTTTTTTATTCTTGTTTCGTTTTTTTTTCATTTTTTTTTCATTTTTTCTCCTTCTTTTTATATTTTTTTTATATATTCTTCTCGTTTGTTGTTATATTTTATATTTTATATTTTCTTATATTTTATATTTATTTGTATGATAGTATATATTTTAAATAAATTTATTATTTGTACTTGAATAGTTTAGTCGTGAATATGTATAATTTATCATTCGTATTTGTATACAAATAAGTATATTGATTAATTGTATTTGATTGAGATTAAAATACATAAATATGCAATGTGTCATTCAATGAAAATATATCATTGACATTTATATTTCAAATTTATCATTTATTTTTGTATATAAACAAGTATCATTTTGCATGCGTATGGTTCAATTTGTATAAACATTTATCTTTGATACAATTGTTCAATTTGCATCAATAAAATGCAAATTGTATCAATAAATGTAAATACAAGTGTTCATATAAAAAAATAACAATTTTTTTCTATTGTTTAAAAATACAAATGATGTTGCCAACTACAAATTCAAATACAAACAAATGAAATTCCAAATACAAATAAAATATTCGATCAACTTACAAATATAAAATAATTCTTTAAAAATACAAATGCATCGACGAAAATAGAATACAAATATAAATACAAACACAATAAAATCACAAAATACAAATACAATATGCAGTCAATTATAAAATACAAATAGAAAATAATTCTTTAAAATACAAGTGTAAATTGTATAAAATATAAATGATGATTCGAACTAACAAATACAAATACAAGTGTGAACTATAAAATACAAATACAAATGCGAACTTCAAAATACAAATACAAGCGCAAACTTTAAAATATAAATACAAATATAATTTTTGGCGCGACTAAATAGATACTGTATCTATATTTTATATGAATGCAGACTATTGGTAAAATCGAATACAACGGGCATAAACTGAATACAGTGGCTATAAATGATAATTATGTAAAATGTGTTTATGAAAGGTGAGTTTTACAGCAAAGTGTCGATATTTCTGAAAGATTTCCAAATATAAATAATGGTGCGAACTAACAAATAAAAATACAAGTTTGAACTATAAAATATAACTAAAAATGCGAACTCCAAAATACAAGTACAAGTGTGAACTTTAAAAAATAAATACAAATACAGTTGTATCAATGAATACAAAAATATAAATAACGGTGTGACTACAAATACGATAAACAATTATGATATTTACGTTATCATCCATGACTTGTGCTCGAATAGTCATATTTTTCAAAAATACAAAAAATATAAAATTGAACAAAAAATAATAAAGAAAATAAGTACAGAAAAAAATCAAAGAAGAAAAGAAAGAAATAGAAATAGAAGTCAGAGACAGAAGAGACAAAAAAATATTTAAAAATGAAGTAAATAAAAATAGGAAAAAATAGAAAAAAGAAGAAGAAAAAAATGAGAAAAACACGAAAAAGAAAAAATATAAAAAAAGAAAAAAGAAAAAAATATAGTAGTGTTTTTGGCGAAACTAAATATGTAGTGTATTTATATTTTTTTTTTATAAATGCAGACCACTAAGAAAAAGTAAATACACCGGCTGTGAATCGAATACAATGGCTAAATAGGTACTATATTTATATTTTATACGAATACAGATTATTGATAAAACTGAATAAAGCGGGCGTAAATTGAATACAACAGTTATAAATGATAATCATGTAAAATATGACTATAGAAGGTGGGTTTTACATTAAAGTGTAATTATTTTTGAAAGATCTCTTTTTGAATACGCCGAGATGTATAATTAGTGTACATAATTAATTAAAAATTTTAGTATAATTATTTTATAAGAGCAAAAATTTGTATAAATATCGTACGGTAAAAGTGTGTGTGTATGTTGTTTTTTTCATTATATAATTTAGAGAAAATGATCTGTTACCCCCAACCTTTAATCGAAATTTCAATTACACACTCAACCTTTTTAATGTGACCTATTACCCCCTGAACTATTTTAAAGTGAAATTATTATCTCCCTAAACTATTTTAAAGTGAATTATTAAACCCCCAAAACTGACAACCAGTCGTTGCAAATTTGGTGTGATGCACGCACCGCCACCTCATGCCACGTTATTTTTTATTTTTTTACTCTAAAAAAAATAATAATTTAACTTTATTATTTTCTTTTTTCCTTTCCCATTTTTCATTTTAATTATTATTTTTCTTTCTTCATCTTCTTCAATTCTTCTTCTTCTTCAATGGCATCCAAGACCCCGTCAATGACAATTATTATTTTTCTTTCTTCTTCTTCTTCATCCAAGAATCCATCAATGACATTTCTTCTTCAATAGCATCCAAGAACTCATCAATGACATTCAAGATTAATTTATCATTTTTCTCATCTCCCCATAATTCAAGTTCTTAAATTTTTTCAAGTTAATTCGGGTTCAATGACATTTCTTCTTCAATAGCATCCAAGAACTAATCAATAACATTCAAAACTAATTTATCATCTTCCTCGTCTCCTCATTAAAGAATTCAAGTTCTTAATTTTTTTTCAAGTTTTTTAAATCGGAGTTCCCATCTTACTCATTCAAAAATTCATTAATCAAAGAACTCTTATTGTTTCCTTAGTTCAGGTGTTTTTTGATTTTGGTTTCGGAGTAAAAATAATTTCTTGATTTCGGAGAAATCCATTAACGAGGAAGATGAAAAACTTCATTAACTTTTGTTTTGAAAAAGAGAAGAAGACGACATGATATGCCAATATTTATTAAGAACAAATAATATTTATTAAAAATAATGACGTAATAATAAAAAAATAATGACTTTAAAGTAAAAAAAAGTCAACTAACACGACTATAGATATGTGTAATCACGTCTAGTGACATATGAGTAACTAGGTTAATAAATTCGATCAAAATAAGTTGTCTAATAGGTCACATTAGGTTAGTGTGTAGTTGGTCGACTAAATGTCGGGTTCTCTATTATTTACCAAATATTGCTCTAATCGAGCTATTTATGCACTCAGCCCGTCCGCTGCTCCCTCGACTTTACTCACCGGCGCCACCGCCATTCTCCGCCGCTGCGCCGTCACTCTCCGCCACTTCCGCCGCCTCCTCTGTGCCATCGGAGCTACCATTCCCGGCGAAAGAAACTTGGAATAAAAAAAACAAAGCACACACAGCAATGATCATAATCATCTTCAACTTCATTTTATCAAACACATAGAATGCATTCTCCGAGAAGACTAGCGCTTCTCTTATCATGCACAAAAAGGAGTTCTCTATTCTCTTCTCATCTAACTTCTCATCTAAATCGGACGAAGAAGATATTTGCGACTTTTTACAGCCGAAGAATTTTGGTTGGTAGTGATTTACGTGAGGTTTATTACTTCCCGGAATCGAATTTTCGGTGGTTGGGACAGGTGCGTGAGTTTTGTAGGTACCCTGGTACTGCAGCTGTCGAACAGTTTTCTGATGATGAATATGAATGCGACTACGAAAATCACCCGGTAATTTTATTATTAATATTATTTTTTTTGGGTTTCATACTTGAATTATCATATTTGCGAGTTTTCTACCTGAATTATCACTAATTATTTACTCAAAATGCACCTCTAACTACAAGGCATTTGCTTTTCCTACCTGAAATATCAGCATTGTTCATGTAGGAAATGAGAACAATTGATAAGTTGAGGTATGCCTTGATAAACATTGTGCTTCAAAAACACACTAACATATGTCATTTGTTTTTTTGGAGTTTCATACTTGAAATCATCATATTTGTGAGTTTTCTAGTTGAATTATCACTGATGATGAGTATGAATGCGACTACAAAAATCACCCGGTAATTTTACTATTAATATTATTTTTTTAAGGAAAAATAACGTAAGTATACACCTTAGTTTACTATATTTACACAAATGTCCATCTTTACAAAGTAATTACGAAAATTCTAAGTAATTATGTATCTTCTTTGGATGTATCGGGGACCTGATTATGTATCTCGACTGACTAAAAGTCGGTAAAAATGTATCAGGAGCTAATTATGTGTTTTTACAAAGGAAAAAATGTATGATGTATTATCAATTTCGATAGACTCAAAATAGGAAAAATGTATCGGGAGCTAATTATGCATCTTTACATAGGAAAAAAACTGGAGCTAATTATGTATCTCGACGGACCCAAAATTGGGATTTTCAGTAATTATGCAAAATGTTGAGATTTTCTGTCATAAGCTCCACATTGTTGGTATTTGTGTTGTTTGCCCTTTTTTAAGGATGGTAAACATTTTGCGTCAAAAACACACTAACATATTTCCTTTTTTTTTCGAGTTTCATACTTGGAATTATCATATTTGCGAGTTTTCTAGCTGCATTATTACTAATTATTTACTCAAAATACACCTCTAACTACAAGTTATTTGCTTTTCCTACCTAACATATTTGCATCGTGAAGTAGGATTGTAGGAAACAAGAACAATTGATAGGTTGAGATATACCTTGATAAACAGTTAGTGATAATCCAGGTAGGAAATTCAAATTTCAAATTCACACTGATAGTTCAAGTATACAACAACAACACCAGCAACATACCCAGTGTATTCGCACAAAGTGGATCTGGGGAGGGTAAGGTGTACGCCGTCCATTCCACTACCTCAGATGAAGTAGAGAAGTTTTTTTCGATAGACTTCGGACTCGAGACAAATAACTGTATATCAAACAAAAGACATAAAAACAAACAACAAATGGGATAACACACCACTAAATAATAAAAGAAACAAGCCACCCATAGAGTAATACTATAAACTATCTATCCGAAATCACAAACATCAGCAAAACACCACGGACAAGAAACTACAAGACATATGCATAACACTATAACTATAGGCAGAACTACAAACAAGACATTACTACCTATTAGTAAGGACGCACTTGTACCTACTAATCCCCTACCCTAATCCGCCTCTTCCACACCTTCCTATTCAGGGTCATGTCCTCCGTAACTCGATCAAATGATAGTTCAAGTATGAAACTCCCATATATCTTAGCCTTGGTGAACAGAGTTACCTGATCTGTTGCTGGTGAGATGTTTCCTGGTGAGATGTGGCAGGTATTCCGTGGATTTAGTTGAGGTGCGCGAAATATGGCTCGGACACCATGGTTATCCTAAAAAAAAAAACTCGAAATGTAAGGATACTAGTGTTAGTGTTTTTTGACCTTCTACTCATAATAAAAAGAACATATTGTAAAATGATAAACATTGTGCTTTGTACCTATAATAAAAGATTTAATGGTCCAAAATACAATAAAATATTTCATTTTTTCCGAGTTTCATACTTGAGGTATCATACATGCGAGTTCTATAGCTGAATTATCAATAATTATTTACTCAAAATACACTTCTCACTATAAGCTGTTTCCTTTTCTTACCCGAAACATCATCATTGCGCAAGTATGAAACGAGAATGATTGATAGTTGAGGTATGTCTTGATAAATAGTTCGTGATAGTTCATGTATGAAACTCCAAAATTTTTGACCTTTACTCATAATAAAAAGAACATAGTGTGCTTCAATGTTAAGTTCTATGTCTATGAGAATCATTACATGAATGTTAGAAGTTTTCTTGATAAGATTATAGGGAGCTTTAAACATATAAAGTTGTTTTCGTTCGTGCTTCCAAATTGTGATAATTTACTAGTATGTTGTTTGAATTATGATTGTTGGTTATGTATGGTTATTTTAAGCAGAGGGTATACCAAAAACAACCTCTCTATCTCTATGAGATAGGTTAAGGTATGTGTACACTCTATACTTCCTAGACCCTGCATGTGGCATTACACTGGGTTTGTTTTTGTTGGCTATGTCTGGTTATCTTATTGTAATTGTTTGAATTTCACACTGACTTAACTTTGGAAAATTAAATGTCATACATGGATTAAAATGTTAATGTTCTAAAATGCTATTTGTAATTTGGAAAATTAAAATGGGAAGTAATATTGTTTTAATGCTATATCTTCCCAAAAGTCCCTCTTTTCCAGTTGTGCTGAAACAGCTAGGGGTGGTTAGTGTACTGGAAAGGAGAAAAATTAGTTTTAGCAGCAGTTCTTACTTAAAGCTAGCAGCTTTGAGTTATTTTCAGTTTTGAAACCTTTAGTTAGTGGGAAGGAATGCTTACTGTGTCATTTTCTTGGCAACAACATACCCAGTGTAATCCCACAAGTGGGGTAACACAGACCTTACCCCTACCTTTGAGGAGTAGAGAGGCCGTTTCCGACAGACGCTCAGCTCAAATGAGAAGTTGTTTGAAGGAGGGTTGCAAGAAATTATGACAGCAAAATAGTAATGTTCATTTTTTTGTTCGAGATGTGATTGGGGGTTTTGGGGGGTTGAGGGTTGGGTTTGGGTTCGGGAGGGGAGTGATGGGGAGTGTCAACGGTTTGCCCCATTTTTCTCTTTTCAAGTTGTCCTGTTTAATTAGTAAATTACAAGAGTAACGTGGAGGGTAAAATAAAGTTCTCTCCCTTTTTAAGTTGTCCTTTACCTTTGACAAACCACTTGGCTGCTGTGCATGGAGAAGGATCATTTCAGTTGGTATTACTTGATCCTAGCCAATGCCGCACAATAGAATGAGAGGAAACTGTAGATTTGACAAACCACTTGGCTGCTGTGCATGGAGAAGGATCATTTCAGTTGGTATTACTTGATCCTAGCCAATGCCGCACAATAGAATGAGAGGAAACTGTAGATGTTGGATGGGATCTCAACTCTATTCAACGCTTTGAAAGCTAGATGCTAGGTTAGTTTGTTCAGTTATAATTTTCTTACCCCTTAAAATAATGTTGACAATTTTTTGGATTTTGTTAGCTCCCTGATCTTAGCAGACACTCGTGTACTGGAGCTAACCCTTTTAACCTATGTTGTGACTTTACATGTTCTTGATAGAGTACCTTATTAATGATATTAACTTACTTCATAGAAGCAACACTTTAGGCTAATTGTCTGGTATTTTTGTGGTGTATCTCTTATTGTAGTTTTTCGGGAAGGTGTAAGTGTATTATTAAAATAGCACCAAAGAGGTCTTGTCAAAGGTATTTACATATCAGAAATCATAAGTATTTCCCTTCACATTCCAACAATAGAACAAAAGTAAACAATTCATTTCAATTTTTCCGGGTGAAGTTTTGTCTTCATAGCATCTAACATTTCATGTATGATGGAGCGAAAACTCGGGTGAGGACAGTGGGAGGGGACTTAAAGCATTTCCCTGTTTTGACAAGGTTGCGTCAGGGATTGACTCTTAGCCCGTTTCTTTTTGCCTTAGTGATGGATGTTTGGACGTGGCATATTCAAGGAGAGGTGCCTTGGCGTATGCTATTTGCGGATGATGTAGTTTTGATTGATGAGGCCCGAGGGGGTGTTAATGATAAATTGGAGGTTTGGAGTCAAACCTTGGAGTTAAAAGGGTTCAGGTTGAGTAGGACCAAGGCGGAGTACTTAGAATGTAAGTTCAGCGACATGACACAGGAGGACGAGGTGGTAGTGAAGTTGGATTCGCAGGTTGTTTGTAGGAGAGATAGTTTTAAGTATCTTCGGTCTATGATTCAGGGTAATGGAGAGATTGATGAGGATGTCACGCACCGTATTGGGGCGGGGTGTATGAAATGGAGGCTAGCCTCAGGAGTTTTGTATGATAAGAAGGTGCCTCTCAAGCTTAAAGGCAAATTCTATAAAGTAGTCTGTCCAGCCATGTTGTATGGTACAGAGTGTTGACCAGTTAAGAACTCTTTCATCCCAAAGTTGAAGGTGGCGGAAATGAGAATATTTCGTTGGATGTGTGGACTTACTAGGGTAGACAGGGTTAGGAGTGAGATTTTTCGGGCGAAGGTGGGAGTGGCCTCGGTGGAAGACAAGATGCGTGATGTAAGGATGAGATGGTTTGGGCATGTGATGAGGAGGGGCACGGATGCCTCGGTTCGGAGGTGCGAGAGGTTAGCTTTTGATGGGTTCATGCGGGGTAGAGGTAGACCGAAGAAATACTGGAGGGAGGTGATTAGGCAGGACATGGAGCAGTTACAGCTAACTCAGGACATGACCCTAGATAGGAAAGTCTGGAGAACTCGAATTGGGTTAGTCGGGTAATGCGTGTTAGGTGGGTTGGGGGCTTGCAGTGTGTTAGTGTATCGTAATACTCTGTGGGTGCCTTTTTCTGTTATTTCATCTTGTTTCATGTTTTATTACGATCTTAGTCTATCTCTGTGCCTTGAGCCGAGGGTTTATCGACACAACCTCTCTACTTCTTAGGTAGTGGTATGGACTGCGTACATTTTACCCTCCCCAGATCTCACTAGGTGGGAATTTACTGGGTATGTTGTTGTTGTTGTAGCATCTAACAATTTTTTCCCTCCGAACTATCCACCATATATATGCAGGAATAGTGTGCCATCATTTCACTTTATTGTGTGTGCGTTTCGTTTATTGCTGGTATGAAAGATTTATCAGTTAGAGCTTACTTAGGGACTTTTGAGAATTCAATGACAGGCTTCGTCATCAGTGGCCAATGTAGATGAGTGGAAATGGAAACTTAGCCTGCTGTCGCGCAATGAAAAGGATCAAGAAATTGTATCCAGAGATAAACGGGATAGAAGAGACTATGAACAAATATCTAACCTAGCTAAAAGGATGGGTCTCTATAGGTAGGAAAGAGTGTTGTTGATGATTTCTCCTCATGTTGTTTGTTATCTTGTCTTAGCTAAAACTTTATTTGCTCGCTTCTTTTTGCATCTTGTAGTGAAATTTATGGGAAGGTTGTAGTGGTGAGCAAGGTTCCTCTTCCAAATTACAGACCTGATCTTGATGATAAGCGGCCCCAAAGAGAGGTAAGAGTTGTCTCCTAAACGATACAATTATTTCCTTCTGTTGCTTCATGTTGGTGAGGGTTTGAATATCGAAGTATAGAGTAATCATTGGAGATGTGAACTTTTTTAAATTGACATTTGGATTTGGTTTTAAATTTGTGTCCATCAAAAGAGGAAATTAGAGATAACCCAACGTAATGACGTTGAGATGTAGTTATCTGAATGGTCCTTGCAAGATTTCTTGCTGTTCAACATTCTACATTTGCTATTGAGTTTAGAAAGAAGTTGTTGAATTTTTGATTGCATTGATGCAGGTAGTAATCCCACTAAGTTTGCAAAGGAGAGTAGAAGGCTTGCTTCAGGAGCATATCGATCGAACACAACTCAGTAGTGGAAAAACTGACAACATTTTAGATGGTACTAAGTCCTCTGATATAGTTGTAGATGCGAATAAGGATGAAATTCCAGATTCATTCTTAGATGGCTCTGTCATGGAGAAGGTTCTTCAGAGGCGGAGCTTACGCATGCGTAATATGCAGAGGGGTTGGCAGGTAGGTATCTTTCTGTGTTTCTGCTTTTATTGTATTTTCTTTATATTCTGTGGAAAACATAGCTCGTTTTCAGATGTATGTCACACTCTATGTCCCAACCTTAAATAAATTTAAAAATAAGGGATGTTGGCTCATGCTAGTGACCTCTTGGAAACATCTAAAGAACTTAGAAGAGTATGTAATCTTGACATTAAGAAGGCTTATGATCATGTTAATTGGAAGTTCTCAATCAACTTGCTCAAGAATATGGGATTTGGTAGGAAATGGGCAGTTCGATGCTCTTTTTGCATAAGCACAATTAAATATTCTGATTTAGTTCATGGGACACCAGTGGCTTCTTTGTTGCTCAAAGGGGTCTATGACAAGGAGACCCTATTTCTCCTTTCCTATTTATACTGGTGATGGAGTGCTTCAGTTGTATGTTGTCTGTAGCATAGAGGAATGGCTGAATAAATGGTTCCAGAGTTCATAACATCACCCGTAATACTCTAGAGATCTCTCACCTGTTGTAAGCAAATGATACTTTGGTGAGGTGTGATGTCAAGGTTGATCAAGTAAAACTTGTGAGGGTGATTCTAGTAGTTTTGAATCTGTCAATGGGCTTTGAAAAATTACTCCTATCCGTTAATAGAGATACTAATTGCTTTATTCGGCTGCTGCCTTAGGCTTCCAGGTGCTTTACCAACTAATTATCCTGGAGATTGCCATTGGGGTCAAAACACGAAGTTTTATAACATCTGGGAAGCAGTGTTGCAGAAATGTGAAAAAGGTTAGCCAGGTGGAAGAAACAATATCTACCAATATTTTCTCTGGGAGGGAGATTGGTGCTATTAATAGTGTATTGGATTCATTTTCCCCACATGTAATGTCTCTGTTTCCAATGCCTATCAAGAAAGAGAAAAGAATTAATAAGCTTAGGAGGAATTTCTTATGATAAGATAACAAGGTGAAAGTCTTGTAATTTGGTGAACTAAAAGTCTGTAATTAAAGACCAAAAAGATGGAGGGTTGGGTATTAAACTCTCAAACAACAAAATGAAAGCCTGTTGATGAAGTGGTCATGTAGACTTAATATTGTGGTGGAAGCGCTTTGGTTTGGTGTTATCGGGAGCAGGTCTGGTACAGATGGGCAATGGTGTACTAGAGAAGTCAGAATATCCTATGGTGTGCCGGTATAGAAGGATATTGGATCTCTGTGGTCTTAGGTTAATATAAGGATCAATGTGGGCAATGGAGAGAATTTTCTTTCTGAATGGACATTTTGATGACCTTTGAAAGTTCCATTTCCAGATTTATTGACATTGGCTCCAGATGCTGCAGCTACATTGGCTGAGAATAGATAAAATGGGGTTTGGAAAGAAACTTGAGAAGAATTTTCAATGATCGCGAGGTGAACAGAGTTGTCAATTTTTTTTAACACATTCAAACAGCTAAGTATACAGAAACATGAATCCCTAGCCCATGGTTTGTTCACAGTGAGATCATGCCACATCTAAGTTCTCTTTTGTTAATTTTTTTTTTGAGAAGGTCTCTTTGGTTGTTTTTTAAACAAAAGAGACCTTCTCAGGAAAAAAGAAAAAATTTAACAAAAGAGAATTTAGATGTGACAGCTAACATGTAGGATGGAACACAAAGATGAAGCTGAAATAATTCTACAAACATTAGAATCCCTACAATATTAGAAGGGGGGCATACTTTTGTTGTTTTTCTTTTGCTACATTGTACGGAGATGTGCTGTAATAATTTATAAAATTACCTTTCCCTCCAAATAATATATTTATGATGAGAAACAGAAAGGTGGTTTTGTTTTGGGGGAGCTTTTATCTACTCAGAACTTGTTGTTTATGAAACTATTTCTTTATGTCCTACTCCATGTTTTATTCATTTTTCCTTTTTCTCTTCTTCAATATCAGCATCAACTTTGTTGGATACGTATTCCATGTATAAATGCTTATGGATTTTGTTTCCTGCAGGAATCTCCTGATGGCAACAAAATGCTAGAATTCCGAAAATCTCTTCCATCATTTAAGGAAAAGGAAAGGTTGCTCCAAGCAATTGCACGTAATCAGGTCTTACTCCGATGAACTTATGATTGTTTCTCTGTTCAATCAAAGCATGTATGGTGATTGCATATCGCAGATATGTAACCCAAGTCAATGGTCTTCTTTATTCATATAATTTGATACTGAACCTTTCATGAAAGATGTGGTCCTGCTGGAAGGTTCTCTTGCAAATTGATAGTCATTAAAGTTTGCTCTCCTATTTGCAGTGTCGAGAGACTCTAGTTCCTTAATAATTTAGTGATTGTGCTTATACACTGGTAACATATAAATGATCGCATTAACTGATTTTGAATCCTCTAGTATATGGAGGATGTCCAGGGAAGAGACTAGGAAATATTTGTAGTGCATAAACCTATTTTAGCATTGGGATAAACAGAGAAGAAACCGCAGTTTTATAACTATTAGACGTGTGGTGATTCTTGATGTTTGTAAATTGCTGCAAGGAACTGAAAATTGATTGTAATGTGTTAACTTGTTTTATGTCAACTCAGTCTCTCTTGATTATTAAAACAGGTGGTAGTAATTTCTGGTGAGACGGGATGTGGTAAGACCACTCAACTGCCACAGTACATTCTAGAGTCAGAAATAGAATCTGGTCGTGGAGCATTTTGTAGCATAATTTGTACGCAGCCTCGAAGAATATCTGCTTTGGCTGTTGCAGAAAGAGTGGCTACAGAAAGGGGAGAACCTCTTGGTGACTCAGTATGCTACTATTTCTCTCTGCTGTGAATCTTTTTTTACGGGCTTTGGTTAAGCTTTCACTGGATTGAAACAGTTGCACAAGTTGCAATTTTGTTTGTTACGATTAATTTTGGAAGCTTCTTTATGTTAGTTGCTGTTCTTCACAGAATATTTTTGGTAGGTCGGTTATAAAGTACGATTAGAAGGGGTGAAGGGAAAAAATACACATTTGCTATTTTGTACGAGTGGTATTTTGCTTCGTCGTCTTCTCGGTGACCGCAATCTTGATGGTATAACCCATGTTTTCGTTGATGAAATTCATGAGCGAGGAATGAATGAAGGTATAGCTGAATTGGCAACTTAGGTCTCTGGTTTTGGTTTTCTTATGAAAGCATTTCCGATGCACTAATAACTTGCTTCTCATTCTTTATCAGATTTCCTGTTGATTGTGTTGAAGGATCTTCTTCCGCGACGCCCAGATTTGAGATTGATTTTGATGAGTGCTACTCTTAATGCTGAATTATTTTCCAGTTACTTTGGTGGGGCACCTATGATTCACATCCCAGTAAGCTGCAACTTGGATCACCAGTTAGAGTCTTAGAGATTTATACATGTTGATGATGTTGTGTACTAGTTTAGATGATATTAGTCCTTTTTACTCTGCTCACTACTCTATGATTCCCCTATACCTTCGATTTTTGGGATTTCTCAAAGCAGATCTGAATAGAGTGAGCTTTCCGGTGTTCTGCCTTTAGATATATGCATATATGCAAGATATTAGTCTATTTATGTGATATTTATATAATTCTAACTTTACTAGCATTTTCTTTCTCATTTTTGTTTTGTTATGTAAAATTTTGCTACCATCAATTAAGGTCATAACAACACGTTGATTTTTCATTACAGAACAACTTTTATCTCTCTGTATTTTTTAAATTAGACTCGGGTTTCAGCTGTTGAACTTTACTGGCTTATTTGATACATTATGTAAACATTTTTGTTAATTGCACTTTGTATTATGTAGGGCTTCACATATCCTGTAAGAGCAAACTTTTTGGAAGATGTGCTGGAAATTACGGGATATAAGTTGACTTCATTCAACCAAATTGATGATTATGGTCAGGAGAAGATGTGGAAAACACAAAAGCAATTAGCACCCCGCAAAAAGAAGAATCAGATAACTGCTCTCGTTGAGGTTGTTATTCTGTTTGCAGTTGTGTTCTGTACATGAGATGAAGCATTTCATATTTATGTGTCGTCTTGTTTTAGTCCATTTCTGTTAGATTTTCCCCTTCTTTCTTAGTGCTTTTTACAATCCGGTGCTCATTTTCTGATGGTCTTTTCATTTTCTTTTGATGTCCCTGATCTTTTTTTTAATCTCGAAATTTGGAAATGAAGACAGAGTCATTCAACTGAAGTTTGTATTGAATCGGGTGTTCCTCATAGATCATCGAACAATATCATAAAATAAGAGATGTAAATTATATGTTCTTCATATACTAACACGTGAAGGCCTTGAGGGAAGCTAATGTCCCCTCCCTAGGGCCTAGACTGTTAAAACATAACTGTAAAACGTAATTTCACAAAATTGACTTTGTCCCCCGTTCTGCATGATTTCTGTACCCACTAAATCTGATGTGCTCTCAGCTGATGAGAGGCAATATAGAGTGGACAAGCTCTCCCTTATTATTCTGGATAGAGAAACCGCCTGCTGGGTTCTGGTTAGAAGAGATCCGGAATTTGCTTCACAAAATTTAAAATAGTTCTTGGTTTCTTTGGTACCTGCGTATACAGCGAGGCATTTGATTGATCCATCTGTAGAAAGCCCCTATTTCATTCCTGTTTTGCTCCCAAATGATTAGTTTAAGTTGAGATGTGCGAAGTTCGAACAACTCAAGTATCTGAGAGTGCATTTTTTCCTTTTTCTTGGGAGATAATGAGAAGAGGGAGAAGACATAGTGCAGTTTGACTAGTAACTAGATGCGTAATGGTTTTTCATTTTCAAGAAATTGTCCCTATGTAATTTGCCTATTCTTTTTCCTATCAGTCATGTGCGCTAGTAGTGATTTAAATCGTCAAGGTTAGGTACCCTGATATTATAATGTGGGTGTTCGGATGTGTTTGCATGACCCCTATGGTGCACTATTATACTGGTATTTTGTACTTATTTCGTTGGTCTTATTAATTGCGTCTTACACTGCATTGTAGGGTTTTTATAACCTGTTGGGAAAGATGGGTCCACGTTATGGGAGATACAAAAAACAAAATGTGTTTGAGATCTTAGCAACTTTATTTTCCTGCATATAATCTTGATTTTTAAAGGGACGAGTACTCCTTTTTGTGTAATTATGTTCCACTTGACCGTACTTTTCTTCTACGTCATCTATCAAAAACGACCAACCATTTTATCCATGTACAGTATTGGGTATTTTTCTCACAGGGATCTATTATTTCAAAAGATTTATCCTCCGAAAGAAAGAAACGTGTTTGTAAGATTAAACGTTTTCTGTTTGTAAGATTTTCCAATTTTTAGGTATACTTCTTGTATACAGGTGTGATCTTTGCCCCTTGTAAATGTAATTCATTTCTCTATATAATAGAAAGAAAGAAAGTTTTCCTCTCCATAAATAGTCAAGAAATGCGTAAACTTTCACTGGAAAAAAAGACTTGTCGGAGTTAGTTAAGGTGAGAAAACGAATTACTGAGTCTTAGGCACAGTTCCCAACAGAGAATTACTCATGGTTGGTATTATGTCAAATTTTCCTCCTATCATGATCTTTCTCTCTCAAGTAGTTTCATTCCTGTTCGTTAGATGCTGTAGAAAGAAATTGTCAGATTGTCGGTATTGAAAGAGAAGATACGGTACTAATCTTGTATGAACAATGTACTATATGACAGGATGCTGTAAACAAATCAAACTTCGAGAATTATAGTGCAAGGACGCGTGATTCACTAGCATACTGGGCACCTGATTGTATTGGATTCAATCTTATTGAGGCAGTATTGTGCCATATATGTCGGAAAGAACGTCCAGGCGCTGTATTAGTATTTATGACTGGTTGGGAAGACATTAGTTGTTTAAGAGATCAACTTAAAGCTCATCCTCTCTTGGGTGACCCAAATAGAGTGTTGCTGCTCACTTGTCATGGTTCTATGGCTACCTCTGAGCAGGTTATTACTGCTCATCTCTCCTAACTTTGATGGCTCTTCGTGTTTTGCAGTTTGCAGTTGTTTCCCCTTTTCTTTGAATGTATACTGCATATCTCCTTCATTTTTCATAATGTTGGTGTGTAATTATTGTACAAGGATCTGTTCTAGTGAGGTGTCACCTTTTTTGTCGTTCACAAGAGGTTGTAAAAGAAGTAGTACAAATTATAACAAAGTTAACTATGACTAACTTCTTTCACTTGTCTGCCAACTTTTCTCTCCTCTCTTCCCTAAAATCTCAAAAAGAAAGTCCTGGCTTCCACGTGTTCCTATTTAAATGATACACATTCGACAGTTTTGATAATTTTTTTCAAGCAAAAGGTACAGTTCACTTTCTTGATACTGTATCACTAAGTTCTTTCCTTACATCAATATGCTTAAACATGAGCTTTCTTTACAACACTCTTGATAATTGTAGCGAGTCAAAGATAGATGTTTAACATGGGGCCAATGTCTTGTTAACTTTTGTTTTGGTCATAGTTTGTATTCATGAATGGCCCGTCGACAAACTGGATTACTGAGTGATCTATTGAAACAATAAATTTTGATGCATGCTACAGCGTTCAGTTCCATCTTTCACAATTGGAAGCATATATTGACAGGGCGATACCCACTTAATTTTTTATAAGTTTGACCCACTCAGTTGAGTAGACGTGTTAAATCCAAAGTGAATTTAATATATGCAGGTATTTGATCTTTCCTCTTGTAGGTCTCTGCCATCAAAATTTCATTTTCCATGAAAAGCCAATAAGGTTTATAACGACCTCCAAAACCCACTCTAAAAAGAAACAAGGAGCCACCTTTATTATATTCGCTTTGGGTACACAAAGAGAGGAGCCCTGCTTAAAGAATATAAGGTGTTATGCTGGAATATGGTTAAAAAAGAAAGTTGCATTTCATCCTCCTTGTTTTAGTAGGAAATTGTCGTGCTAATTGCAATGGGATATCTATGTTTACTATCGGCTCAGATACATTATTACTAGAGGATACTTTCCTTTCCTTGGCTGTATGATGTTTTGACGAACATAAATTGTAATCTGCAGAAACTCATATTTGAGAAGCCACCTCAGAATGTACGTAAAATAGTACTTGCTACAAATATGGCAGAGGCAAGTATTACTATAAACGATGTGGTCTTTGTAGTGGACTGTGGAAAAGCTAAGGAGACGACGTATGATGCGCTAAATAATACTCCATGCTTATTACCTTCATGGATTTCACAAGCTTCTGCGCGACAAGTAAGTTCCTTGAATAAACAGCATCTTTTTATTCAGCCTAACCTTCTTTATGCAATTTGTTTTTCCTTTTACCATCTTCTCACACAAAGTTCTATAGCCTTTTTAAGTCTATCACTGTAGAGAGAATGATCATTTTTCCCCGTCATAAGTAACATGAAAAGTTCTGTTCTTAGATGGTATTTTAAAAGGCAAAAGGCGTGGAATGTTACTCTTCTCGCTCTTATGCGGGTCATTTGGAAAGAGAGAAATAGGACCCCTTATGAAGGGGTGGAGATGAGCTTTGCTCATCTGAGAAGTAGTCTCCGGTCCATTATTTCTTTTGGTGCACCCATGTAGTTCCTTAGAGGATTGGGTGTCTTTTGGAGAGAACCATATCTTGTAGGTCTTTTCTTTTTTGGTATACCCCTTGTATACGGCCAAGATGGCCTTGTTATTAGCAATGAAATCTTTTACTTGATAAAAAAAAAGGTACTTAAAAATGATAACATTACCCGGAAAAAACACACACTATAACATTTTGATTTTGGATTGCGTTGGATGATTTACTTAGTAGCTTGATATGCTGTTAAAATGTTTTCTGTCCGTCCACTGAGTCTGACAATCAGCTGAACCCTGTACATATTTTATGTTTTGATTTCTACTTGTATTATATTACTCTGTTTAAAAGTCACATATTATCTGAGACCTGTTGTCTAGTGTTGATATGAAATGTTATTGTTGAAAAAATTAAGATATGCTTTTTCACATGCCGTATCAGCTACTATGTAATTTGATTAATTGACAAATTACTAGGTTGTGCATTGCCGTGCAATAACATCAGTTCAATATATTTTGAATATCTGATGATACAATTGCAAATTCTTCTCACTGTTATCTTTGAGTCAGATTTTGATGTATGTTGGATGTCCTTGTTTGTTTATGGAGCTGTCATATCTCTCATGTTGCAGAGAAGGGGTAGGGCTGGTCGTGTCCAACCAGGCGAGTGCTACCACTTGTATCCAAGAAGTGTGTATGAAGCTTTTGCTGAATATCAACTACCTGAACTCCTGAGAACTCCTTTGAATTCTCTTTGCCTGCAAATAAAGAGTCTGCAGGTTGGAAGTATTGCTGAATTTCTATCAGCTGCTCTTCAGCCACCAGAGTCATTGGCTGTAAGTGGTCCCTTTCTTTATGCTTATTCTATGTTTCTTATGCTCTTCACTGGATCAATTAAATTATTGTATAAGTCGTGATCAACTCTGTTGCTCCTTCTGAATTCAATTGGGTTTATTATTAATCTTTGGGACCTACTCCAATTGATTGAGTCTCCCAAATCCTACCAATTCTTTCTCCCAATTATAATTAAGGAATTACTAAATAGCCCAATATGATTGCATGATCGATTGGTTGCCCTTTTTTTTTTTTTGGATAAAATAACAATTAGTTTATCCCTAAACCCAATGGAATAACACAATTAAGTTGGTTCCTCAAATAATGTAGTTACCTGTTGTTTAACTAGCTAACCCCTTGAAATCCCTCTTCTCTGTTCACTGCAAGTTAAGGGATGAATTTGATTGACAAAGATCTTATTCAAGTACTAAATCAATAAACTCGCAAACAAAAATAAGTTACAGAAAAAGATCCCAATTTCGTCAAAACGAAGCAACTTTATTGAGTAATTCATAAGGTCTATCATTTTCTAGATTGAGAAAATTAATTAACCATGGTTGAAAAAATCATAGGAAAATAATTTTAGAAGAACAATAAGAACATATAAAAATAATAAAGGCATAAAAGTTGATAAAAGCTGAATCTTGCTCAAAATACTTGGAAAATCTTGACATGGTCCTTCAAATGGTACTAGGGTTGAAAAAGAGAAGATACGAATCTTTAAAAGCTAAACCTAATAACTCTAAAGAAGTTGCGGCTGCCTCGTCCAAGAAATTCTTCCCTTATGGACCTTAAAAAATGAGCTCAAAATTGGTATCTATAGGTCTGTGCTCTAACTTAAATTTCCAATTTTATCCGGAATAGGTCTCTTCCTAATCGGCACCGGTGCACCCACTAGCATTGTCTAGAGACTAGACTATAACTGTTGATGTGTCATGTCGTTGAGATGCTCCAGCATATCTAGACTTCACCGCATACGATAGACCTATCTGAGGTTTCTCATGTGCCTGTAATGGGAAGGAATTCCCCGCCAGCAATAGCAGTGGTTTTAATTTGTGCTCTCTGAAGTTGAGACACGTGCCCTAGAAAATAGGGTTGTGGAAGCATGCTATAGCAGAACTTCTGGTTCAATGAATGTCTTTGGCCTCCACTGCATGCACAACAGCTGTAAAGTCAACTTTTCCTTTACTTGGCGAATCTTGAGAAGAGGGTAACTCAGCAAAGATCCTTGCAAGAAGTGAAAGAAATCTAGCAACTCAGTAAAGGATAATAAATTTCAAGCAAAAAATCATGGGTTACATTGTTTTCTAGGGAGAAAATATGTTTTTTCGAAGGTGGTGTAATGGATGAAGAGGGCCATGAAGTTTTTTGAAGGTAGGTGAAGGCTGGAGGTGGACTGGTGGTTCCTGGGTTGCTATTATCTGTGTTAGTGTGCTGAAATGGAATTTCAATAAGAGAAAGGTTGTGAATATCCGGGACACTGTCTTATTGTTACAACTACAAGTTGTAAACATTGAACTCCAAGAGAGTCTGCTGGAATTCTAAGTTGCAAAATTGAACTACAGATGCTATCTTGGAGTTAAGTTACAAAAACTGAATTCTAGGACACTGGCCTGGAGTTTGAAAAAAACGGAAAAGAGGGTCTTTTCCTGCCCTTTAAAGTTGAGGGTATCTTTGTTCAAATTTTATTTCTGCATTTATCAATAGATATTTTTCTACTACTTTGCAAGCACTGGCTTTTTTAAATTCTAGGGACGAAAAATGTGCAGCCCTCGCTAGTTTTGCCATTGAACACACTGACTGACATCAAATAACTCAATAATCAAGCAATTAGACTAGTAAAGTAGGCATATCAATTCGTATACAAATAAAAATTAATGACTTTGTTAGACTTATAGATGTTTTATATTATATATTATTCAACAAGTTATATAAATGTGGCTAGCTGAATTTGCTTGTGTATTTTCTTGTTTACTGATTTTTTTTTGTCAAAATGACTCAGTGGACCTTTGTGCTATGTTCGTTTTGTAATGTGGACACTTCTACTTACATGTTTGTCATCTGGACCCTTGAACCCATTAAAAAGCAACATTCTAAACCCTTTGACTTTTGACCGAACCTATGTGGCATTAAAATAGCTGACTAGGACGACAAGCGTGTAGGCACGCGCCTAGGGTGCGAGTGGGGTCAATTTTTGGTCAACTTTACATTAAAATAATTAAAAAAAAGTCCCCCCACCCCTGCACCAGCCCCCATTCCCCCACCCTCTTCCCTCGTCCCCCAGCCCCTCTCCCCCACCCCCGCACCAGCCCCTTTCCCCGTCCCTCCACCCTCTCCCCCATCTCCCCATGAATTCTCCATTTTTGTTTGTCGTTAAATGCCATGTCCAACACACCAATAACCATTAATAGAAGAGACTTATTCTTGCAATTTCCAATCCCCCATCAACTGTTTTTCTTAAAAAGAAATACTCATTCTTGCAATTTTCAATCTCCAAGGAAGAAAAGAACAACTCAGATGATTTTCCTTCTTGGACGACATTTGAGAAACCTCACCACCGCCGCTGCAGCCTCCGATGCCGATGACGACGATTCAATTTTCATCCAAATTCAATTTTTCCAATTATATCATCTCCAAAATCTCCCATGAATTTCAAAATTTGCTGAAAAAGAAATAAAATTCATCAAATATGATCAAAACCCAACTCCAATTTTCATCCAAAATTCATTTTTTTTCAACTATACAACAACAACAACAATAAACCCAGTATATTCCCACATCGTGGGGTCTGGGGAGGTTAGAATGTACGCAGTCCATACCACTACCTCTAAAGAAGTAGAGAGGCTATTTCCAATAGACCCCCGGCTCATTTTTTTTCAACTATATAAACTCAAAAAACCTCTCATAAAACACCAAATTTCACACTAGTAAACTGAAAAACATAAAAAATTTAGCATATCCGATCAGATCTCAACATGAACAACCTTAATTTCAACAAAAAAATCCCACCAAACCACAATTTTTTTCTCTATAATCCAAAATTGAAACTCAAAAAGGGATTATAGAGGATTCTTGAACAACATTACCTTTATCAAAAAAAATTATAGAGGATTCTTGACATGTCTTCTCTGACGTATCTCCTACCGGTCCTGCAGTAGGAGAGACAACGGCATTGTTATCAAGGGTGTTGTGTTGTCGATGACGGGTGTCACTTTGTCTAGAGGTACCGGGCTGTAGGTGTGAACTTGAAGGCTGCTAGCTTTGTGTAACTTTTACTGAATCAGGAGCAAATTGTAGTTGGTGGAATTTTGAGAATTTTTTGTATCACCATGTCAACACTTGGTGAATTTTTTTAGCTAGATGGAGGGGTTTGAAAAGAGAGAGAAGAGATGGAAGAGAGAAAGGGCGGGGGAGGGGGAGGGGGAGGGGAGGTTTTTTTTTAGAAAAGAAATTAAAGAATTTATATCTTTAATTGAAAAATGATGTGGAAGCTGA
Organism: Capsicum baccatum var. pendulum; assembly: GCA_030864225.1. Classification (NCBI taxonomy): domain Eukaryota; kingdom Viridiplantae; phylum Streptophyta; class Magnoliopsida; order Solanales; family Solanaceae; genus Capsicum; species Capsicum baccatum. The sequence continues at coordinate 273,300,556 of CM061550.1, forward strand.
TGTGGCAGCAAGTGTGTTACACACACCGAAAAAGGGTTCAAAATATTCATTTTTATTGAGTTCAAGGGTCTATATGTCAAACATGTAAGTAGGAGTATCCACATTACAAAACGGACATAATACAAGGGTCCACTAAGTCATTTTGCTTTTTTTTTTTACAATTAAATCTTGTTACTCAGACTGAGCAGGCGTGAAGGTTGATTATTTTTGACATGTGAACCCTGTATGTTTCAGAACGTTTAATATGGGCGTGAATTTGATTTTCACTTGACTTGGTCTGGTGGCCGTTTGACCTTAATAGGATTACAAGTTCATATGAATTATGATGCTATATACATGCCATTTAGAATAGAGGGTTGTTTCTTAGTTACCAAGTATGATTAAAATTGCAATGTCCATGTGCTACAGGTGCAAAATGCTATTCAGTTTTTGAAGATGATTGGTGCATTAGATGAAAATGAGAATCTTACACATCTAGGTATGTGTTTCTCGAGGAGAAAAATAACTTGCTTCGTAGAAATGTTCTTGCTTCGTAGAAATGTTCAATGCTTCTATGTTTTTTTTTGGATGAGTTATGTTTATAATCTTTATTCTGAGGTTTATAAGTTATATCTTCATCATTTTTTCACAACCAGGAAAGTTTTTAGCAATCCTTCCTGTGGATCCCAAGCTTGGGAAAATGCTCATTATGGGCGCTATTTTCCGTTGCTTTGATCCTATTCTGACCATAGTGGCTGGGCTGAGTGTACGGGATCCATTTCTATTGCCTCAAGATAAAAAGGATGTAAGTGGAAAGCAATTTGTGCCACTAGCCTCGCCCTCTTTAATTCTATTTTCTACTTGTTGGTATTATTATTTCTACATTCGCTTTGTTATACATTCTTCTACATTTTGCAGTTAGCAGGGTCTGCAAAATCCAGATTCTCAGCCAAGGACTATAGCGACCATATGGCGCTTGTTCGTGCATACGAAGGATGGAAAGATGCTGAAAGGGAAGGTTCTGCCTACGAATATTGCTGGCGGAATTTCCTCTCTGCCCAGACTCTTCAAGCTATTCATTCTCTAAGAAAGCAATTTGTCTTCATCTTGAAAGATGCTGGATTGCTTGATGCTGATACTGCAACTAACAATAAACTAAGTTACAATCAGTCTTTAGTTCGTGCGGTCATATGTTCTGGCTTGTATCCTGGAATTGCATCAGTGGTGGTATGGAATGGTTCTACAGTTCTGATCTAGTTTTACGAATTTATTTCAGTCCAACTGTATATGTATATACTTATAAAAAATCACGTGCATGTGCAGCACAGAGAGACATCAATGTCCTTCAAGACTATGGATGACGGGCAAGTCTTTCTTTATGCAGTAAGTTCATGGACAGTTTTTTGGAAGTTATTTATTTAGATTATGAAGATAATCAAAATGTTTTTGTTTCTGCTCTTTCTTTTCGCTGGAGCCATTTAATAAATCTATGTGGTGTTTTGGAAATATCATTTTACTTCCTGATGCAATTATGTGAAGTAACATGCTGTGTCCCATCCCAATATAGAGATGTTTGTAATTGGTTAGTTTCTCTTGATTCTGGTAAATTGAAAATTCTTGCTAGAAATGTTAGTGTCCAGCTCTTCTTCTCTTGCTAGAAATGTTAGCTTCCAGCTCTTCTTTCCTTTTTTCAGCTTTTGCCAGGATTCAGTTGTTTTCATCAGCCAAGCCAGTCCCAATGTTTTTGGTCTAGGTTTTCGGACTTGTACCAATTCAACTTCCAACTTGCTTACATTTGTATAGATGTTTATGTTTAGTTATCTGTACCTTATAAGAATTATGTGTAAACTGCCATCAGGTATCCTGCTTCTAGTGTGTATAGTCATCAACTCAAAACATATAGTATAAACATTCAACAAGCATAGGAAACCAATAAAGGTCTTGCATGTATTTTCTGCTACAAGAATATTTGATTCTGTTGGAAGGGGAGGAGGCTCCTTGCACAAATAAAATTGTTTCCACATTTTATTTGATTGGCAATCAACCCAGCAAACTTTCTCCCATCTTGGGGTCATCTTCAATACAAAATCCCATAAAGTGGTAAAATAAAGAGAAATAATATTCTGGGGAAAGGAGGAGAAGATGCAGGGCTTGGAATATGATTCCACTCGCATTAATTTGGGTTGTTTGGAGAGAGCAATAGGAGAGCTTTAGGGAGTAGAGTTGAGTTTTTCTCTGTTGAGGAGTAGTCTCCCCACTCCAATCCCTTATTTTCTTTTGGTGCACCCATATAGTTCCTTGTTGTACAGAAAGCTGGGTGGAGTTTGTAGAGAATCATATTTTGTAGATTCTTTCCTTTTTGGTATACCCCTTGTATACGGACAGTTCTTTTTGGCCTTTGTCCATGTTTATGAATGAAAATACTTCTACTTGATCAGAAAAAAAATTATAGGGAAGATGTTGTAATTTCTAAACAGGGAATCATGCATACCTTGAAATGATGCAGCCGGACCTGCTTGGAAATTGCAAGTTTTGGTTTTGCGTTTTTCTTTCTTTTTATTTTGTTGCCAAATTTGTTTTTAAATCTACTGTTTTATTTCATGACTTCTTCCCCAGAATTAAAGGAGATCTTCATATCCCCAATTCTTGATTATCCCAAAAGCACTTCTTCTCCCTTTCCTCTTGCCCAAGCATTTGATCTGTTGCTGTTCTAAAATTGTAGCCATGGTTGCCTGGTCCCTTAAAAATGCCACTGGATATGTGTCGGATCCTCCAAAAGCTGCACTTTTGGAGGGTCCAACACGGGTATGAAGTCATATTTGGAGGATCCGAGGACATAGGTTGCCGGAAATGCCACTGCTATCAAATTATAATCATGCCGCTCAAAAGATCCTGGTGCCTTGAACCAAAAACTTTTCTCCCCAACCATGCTCATTCATTATGGCATCTGTTACCTCGAGGGAGAAGCTTGAACTAACTCTGTGCTAGCAGGCGCTATACAGCAGGGTGGGGGTGGGGGCAAGTGTTATATGGAATGGCCGAGTGTAAAGGGTGCATAGGCAAGTAAATTTACTTCAGCGAGGGGTAACAAAGGTTTGCTGGTATGGAAGAGAGTCCCCTTTCCAGACTTAATGTAGTATATCAAACTGACAGACAGGAGACCCACAAATATTGATGAAGAGGAGGAAGGCTTGGAGAGGGATCAAATCTGTTGAACAACAAAACATGTTACCTATCTTCCCCCTTTTTTGCAGAAGAAACCTTCCAAAGTAGAAATGTCTGTCTCCTACTGTTAAATTTCCAGTAGTGAGAATTGCACTCCTTGCAGCAGAACCTTTCAAGGAGAACTTGATTTGCAGAACAAGTTCTCCAAAACAGGATGTCAGAGCAAGTTCCTAAGGCCAATGAAGTCCTTACAGTTATCTTTATACTAGTTAGCTCTTATTGATCAACAACATTCTTTTGAATACTGTAGATGTGACAATAATAATGGTCTGCTGCGTAAGCCCATTTCATGTCTTCAGAGGTTGTAGAACAATTTCCGTTTAGGAATTGATGGAACAAATAAAATAGTTCCAGGAAGGAAGGAGCATTAGTAAGAGTTTCTTAAATTATTTTGAGTTTGTACTAGATGCCAATTCAGGAGATTCTGGTATTCAATCTTTCAATTTCTGTAAGCGGATAAGATGCCATTTAATTACATATGTTCATTGCCATAATATGATATTTACACCACAGTTTCTTTGGACAATCCCTTTCCAGTTAGGAGGGTGGACTTGCACTTGAGTAGTTCAACTACTGTGTTACTCACAAATGTATGTTTCAATTGTTAAGTTTGTCATATTGCTTAGAGATGTTTGAACATCTCAATTGTATTGTTCAGAATTCAGTCAATGCTCGTTATCAAACGATTCAATACCCATGGCTGGTGTTCGGCGAGAAAGTGAAGGTCAATACAGTCTTCATACGGGATTCTACTGGAGTATCTGATTCGATTGTGATCCTATTTGGTAGTACTCTCGACTGCGGAGATATGGTAACTTTTCCTCTGCCTAGGTGCTTACAGATTCATATATTCCTGAAGCTGTTAACAGATGTGAGTTCCTAAATCTTGTGATTTTTTTTTCAGGCTGGGCATTTGAAGATGTTGGGTGGGTACATAGAGTTCTTCATGGATCCTACTCTGGCAGATTGCTATATAAAGCTCAAAGAGGAGCTCGAAATACTTTTGCAAAAGAAGGTAAATTTTCCAGGACCCTGTTCCCTTTTCAGTGCATTCTACTCATAGTTATGCACCATTTTACTTCTGCTAACTAGAGAGCAAGCGGCCAAGTGCAGTGAACAACTTTAAGCATGGTATTTAAGTAAAAACAACTTTAAGCATGGTATTTAAGTAATCTCTCTTTTTTACCTTTAATATGGTGGAACTCTAATGAGCAAAAGGATAATAAACTAAGTTGATGCATTAAGTTTCACCTTTTAACTAACTCTTCAATGTTTCAGAGAGGCAAGCTCTATACAATCTTTATCAAAAGAAACTAGCTCTACATAACTGCGAAAGGGTTTTTGAATATACACCTTGAAGAGAAAATGTCTAATTATAGTGAGCTATGTTTTGTCCTTCGTTGGTTGTTAAATTTATTTGAAATAGTTTCCTATTATTTTGTTAATTCACTGTTTTTTTGAATGATATATTAAAAAGTAAAAAGATTTAACACTGGTTCTTGGATGATGCAGCTTCAAGATCCTGAGATAGACATCCACAAGGAAGGCAAATACCTTATGCTTGCCGTTCAGGAACTGGTTTCAGGAGATCAGTGTGAGGGCAGGTTTGTGTTTGGTCGTGAAAACAAGAAGCCTAAAGATTCTAAGGACACTGACAGATTTACAAGGGATGGAACAAATCCAAAGAGTTTGTTGCAAACCCTACTTATGAGGGCCGGTCACTCCCCTCCCAAGTACAAAACAAAGCATCTAAAAACAAATGAATTTAGGGCACTTGCAGAGTTCAAGGGAATGCAATTTGTAGGTAAACCGAAGAGAAATAAAGCGCTTGCAGAAAAGGATGCTGCAATAGAGGCACTAGCATGGTTAACTCAAACATCTGAGAAGAATCATGACGAAGATGATAAATCTCCTCCTGATGTCACCGACAACATGCTGAAACTTCTTGGTAAACGCAGGAGATCGAAGCGTCGCTGAGGTTGTGAACACTAGACATTTTAATAGTTGGTAGTTTGAACTTTGGACCACTAGAAGGCAAGCTTGAAGCTTCCAGTTGATCAACCTCCAGACTCTACATCACTTTCGTAGACCAAATACTCGGCGTGGCTGCTGCTGCTTTCCAATACCTGATAATGGTCACTGGTGCCTGTTTTGCCCCTGGTTTACGGGCATCAGGTTTAGATTAGGCTCATAAAAAAAAAAAAAAAAAAAGGGTCCATAAGCTCAAACCAGGGCCATGGATTGTCACACGATGGCTGCATTAATATACTAGAAGGGAGCCGTTGAGGTTCTGTCCTTTGAAGTGGCATAACTGCTAGATCAGATGTGTTGCAACTAGCAAGATTCCTGCAACCATGTTTGTTTGTTCTTTGGTGTATATATTCAACTGTCATGCTTCGGCTCGACTCCGGAGCTGTCCACAAGAAAGTGACTTTAGCTGAACCTTCATAGAGTTTCTGCTGTTTGTTAAGGAGAGGATTTCAACAGCTTATCTCGAGTATCATAGAACAGAATTCCTTGATGTAACATAGATAGTGAAGGTACTCGGAGGAAGAAAAAATACTGACTGGCGACTAAAATATTTGCTCATATGAACACGCGTAGAGTACTTGAAGAAGTCTATAACATTATGTGGTTTCTAATTAGATTCTATAGGTTTTTACACCTAGCTAATTTGATCATTGTAACTTTATGTGTTAAACTTATTTCATTGTTGTAACTTAAACTATAGATTTTCAGCTACATATAAATTAGTCATTATTTGAGCAGCACGCTAGTGCAAGGTTACCCAGTTGTACTTATGTGTTAGATTGTTTTTTTTTTTTGAACCGGAAAAATAGATGCTTTCATGGACTACTTTGACTTCTACGAACGCAAAGCCCCAATTCGAATTCCTTTTATGTACAGAAATATAAAGTTGATACAATTGATCTTTTGAACCCGCTTCAAGCTATCGTGACAATTCATCAATCTTGGGTAAACAATCTCTCTTGCGTATGTTTACTTTTTTCACCATTTGATTCTTGTACATAGAAAATGAGACTCAACGATTTGATGAAGCTTATCATTAGCTAAAGAAGAGAGACTAGGGGGGATTCAGCGACCACCGAAAGACTTTCTCAAATTATTGAATTGTTAATGTTGAAAATGCAAAGTGTGAATGGCAACAAACTCTGCATGTCTTTTTGGAACACATGTCTGCTGCTGACTCAGAGTTGGGTGGAACAACAGCTCTTGAACCAGATTCAAACTCTGGATGAACATGGGAGAACTCTCATCCAAGAACCCGATTTCTTAAGTCATGATGGTGCCTATCTTATTCCACCAGTAGGCAAGTTAAAGCTATAGTTCAAAACGATAAGTAACGAGCTAATGGGCAAAAATTAGAAAATACTAGATAGAAATGATAATAGTATTAATATTAAGCAAACGCAGAAACAAAACATATAAAAATATATCAAAATGGGAGAAGGAAGAAGATCAAAATATACAAATGAATCCCTCCCAAAACCTAGTACGGTCAGTACTAGAGACGCCATAAAAAAGGAATAGGTAGGTGGTTCAGTATAGTTTTAAGTAGTAAATACTTGTGGGATATTATGAACGAAAATATAAATTCGTATCTCGCGAAAAAGTTGTTGACCGACAAAAAATAGAGCCAAAAGCGCAAAATGACACCCCCAGCCCACCTGCTGTCGATTGAGGATTAGCCGAGGGGCCCTTTTTTCTTTTATAAGGTAAGAGATTGTAGCTGGGTATAAATAGGTCTGTGAAAGACAAATAGGCAAGTACGTGGGTTGTACCGCTCAGCTTTGAGTTGTCGAGTGACGATTGACCGAGGGGACTTCCATCATGTAGCTGGGTACAAATAAGCCAGTTAAAGACGAGTAGAACCCCCCCAACACACACACACACACGCAAATGTAACCTTTGGACACTTCTCAAAATGAGCCTTCTTGTGTCCCATTTTTTACTTCAAAAACTTGTTGCATAACATTGAAAAAGCTACACTTGGAACCAAAAATTCTCAAGTAGTAAATCATCTCAACATGTATGTTGAACATTTTACATACATTTCATTTCTACTTTCTAAGTTTCTAATACATTAAAAATTTACAATCAAATCTTCTTTCCCTGGTGCTTCTTGCAACTTATATCAGCTGAATCAGAAGGTACCTTTATAACAACAATCAGTAGTTTAAGCTGCAATACTACTACTTTATAACTATCATTCTTCATCGATCATCTCTAAGTGCCGGAATGTAGCTTCATTCTCCGTAAAGATATGTATGCCAGAAGTCGATAACCAAACACCATAGCTAATAATGTACTTACTTCCTTTACACCGTTGCCTACTTTGATCCCATCTACCCAGTCATTTTTCTCCTTGTATTGAACTTTTAGTAGGAGTTTGTACGTTTGATAGTTATACGATAAGTACCTTAACCATGATATGAATACCGGTACTTCCTGCAGGAGTCAAGATCATGTATCAGCAAATGCACTAACGATGAGGCTTGATCAGCACTCGATGCCTTTAACTTCTATCGAGCAAACCAGGTAAACATGTATACTATATAACCATGAGTGTACTTGTTATACGAATGAAAACATACATGTATGCATTAACTGTTAACACGAGGCTTATTATCCGAATCATAATATGGAGACTGTATCATTACCTTTACGAAATATCCACCAGCTAACATGAAGGTCATTACAGTGACAGATGCTAGAGTTGTTGCCTTCTTTATATCCATTAGTGTAGCCCCTATCGCTAGTCCTAACCCCTGGCGATAATGAGGTAAGCGGCGATTATGATTCAGATTACTAATTTAGGGGAGTTAAACGTTCGGTGAGAATTGAAGAAAATGGAATACCTGAGCTGCTACGATGCAGAGGAAAGTTGTAAGCACGGTTAGGAAAAAGGCGCAAGCATCATGCGTCAAGCCGGCCATGAAATATACTACTAAGATAAAGAGTACTGGTAGTATAAGATCCAAGGGGATGTCACTGGTTGTTCTAGCCAAAAAATACGCGCTTAATCTGTACATATCAGCTGATCTTTCCTTGTTCAGCATTGCCCTTTCTTGTGGAAATGTGAAGATTGCTGTGAAAACTGGAAAAAAGCCCCAGAACACCGCGATGAAGAACAGCAATCCCGACTGCAACGAGTATAACAGTTTGAGAAGGATGGTCATATTAATGCATATATAGAAAATTATATCACGTATACAGGTCAGAATTTACTTCTGATACATCAATATTAAATCTTGAATACATTTCGTGAAATTTCTGGCTTCGCTACTGTTTAGAACTTCTATTTTTGATTCGACACGAGATTGATAATTTACTCTATTCATCATGTATCGCTGTCGTAGCGTAGATGCAAATAGAGTTTTCTTGATCATCTTGTGCTTACAAGACTAGAGCCTTATATGCTGACGGATGGTCAGTTGAACACCCTTTGTCGGAAAACTATACTGTATATAGGACAAATGCTACTTTTTATACCTATATATACTAAACGTTGAAAAATATACTTAACGAAATTCCTAGTTTCACCGCTGTGGCTCATACCTGTTCCTGCATTTGTTTAGGACTATCACCACCAGATTGCCACCATAGCATGCCCAAGATAACAGCAGTTGCAACAACTTGAGTGATTCTCAACCAGCTAAAATAATCGTGGCGTCGTTCTTTAAGTCCTCTCCAAAACAATATGGAGTATTGTTCAAACCAGCTTGCTCCCCATTCTCTCTTTGTGGTAAAGATTTTAGATTTCAACTCCTCATCAATCATCATGGGAGCTAAAAGTTTCTTCTTTTCACTCTCAGCTACTCGCGTCTCGTATGCTTCCACTAGATACTGTTCAGGTAAAAAACCAAAAAGAAAACAGTGAGGATTCATATAGTCGAAGTTGGAGTCTGAAGCAGATTTGTTGTTGAAAAATAATTGAGCTCTTTCTAAGGCTAGTTGTGCTAATTGGTTATAGAAAAATATTGTCGCACCCGTGTTGGATCCTCCGAGAATGCATTCTTTCTTGGAGGATCTGACATGCACCAGTCGACAGTTTTGACAAGTCCGAGCAACATAAAGCCGAAACACTCAGAAAGTTAAAAGCTATGTTGCTCGGACTTGTCAAGAATGTCAGCGGGTGCGTGTCGGATTCGCCAGAAATAGTCTATTTTTCAAGAATTCGACATGGGTGCGGCATCGAAAATGAAGAGTTCGTGCAACTTAGGTTAAAAGGAGCAGAAAGAAAACATTAGATTCATGCTAAGTGATAGCTTTAGGCTTTTTCTCTGTAAAGATTAAAGAACTTATGTCCTCGACGATAGAAAAAAGTATGTTGCTCGGATTTTTCAAAAATGCTCCTGCACCAGTATAGGATCCTCCAAAACCGCACTACTTTTGGAAGATCTGACACGTACCAATCGACACTTTTGAAGAGTTCGAGCAACATAAGTCCGAACAACTCAAAAAGTCAAAAGGAACATGCGTAAAAAGACCATTAAATTCATGCTAAGTGTATGCTTGAAAGCTTTTTATTCACCTCTTGCACAACTGCTGGTGATGGCTTTCCATTTCCTGTTTCTCTATCTGAATTCCCTATCTGTACTTTGTCCTCCAACTCTGATGGAACAGAAACATCGTTTAAGTTTCCATTCGCGAGATCCAACAGGAATTCAGCTGGATTCATCGATATCAAAGGCGAACATCCTATCGAGGAAAAATAGACCATTGCCTCAGATGCCTTCCCAAAATATAGCAAACTCCCTTTGCCAAGAAGTATCAACTTATCAAACTTGTGGAATAGTCTGCTAGACGGTTGATGGATCGTCGTGATCACTGTCTTTCCAGCCTATCATCCACAGAAATCGTAAGTCTTGTAACTCGTGATATGATGAAATCTTGGATATCTAAAACAGGAGAAGAAACTTTACCTCAGCGATATCGTGTAATATCTCAATGGTCCTTAAAGCTGTCGTTGAATCCAAACCCGATGTAGGTTCATCGAGGAACAATAGGGAAGGGTTGATTATGATCTCATTTCCTATACAGACACGCTTTCGTTCTCCCCCTGATACTCCACGAACGAAGGAGCCACCGATCATTGTGTCTTGGCATCTGTTAAGACATCACATTCTTCATTCAGCTTTCACAAAATGAAATGCACACTCAAATTTCTAGCTCAGACTAAGATTAGTACAAAAATTGTCAAGTATAGAAACATATTACCTCTCTAGTCCTAGCTCGTATATAACATCAATCGCTCGTTTTTGTTTCTCCTCCTTCGTCAATTTCTTTGGAAGTCGTAGGCGAGCTGCATACGTTAGTGTTTCTCTCACTGTCAAGTGAGGAAATAGTATGTCATCTTGAGTCACAAATCCTATCCTGCAAAAGTTTTCACATTCGTATGTTAGATTCGACTGAAAGAAAATCTGTCAAATCCTTCAAAAAATGCACTATTTCTGGAGGATCTGACAGGCTTGGCGAATGTTGGCCATGTTGCTCAGACTCTTCAAAAATGTTATCGTGCCTATGTTGGATCCTCTAAAAATGCACCAACTCTGGAGGATCCAACGTGGCACCAGTCGCATTTTTGAAGAGTCTGAGCAACATAACTGCTTTGGTCGATGTTGGCTATGTTGCTCAAACTATCCAAAAATGATGTCGCGCCTGTGCTGGGGTTCCAACAGCACACCAGTCAACATTTTTCAAGAGTATTAGCAACATAACCGCTTGGTTAATGTTGGTTACGTTGCTCAAACTCACCAAAAATGTTGTCACGCCTATGCTGGATTCTCCTAAAAAATGCACTAGGGGGATCCAACAACACACCAACTGACATTTTTCAATAGTCTGAGCAACATAACCGCTCGGTGAATGTAGGCTATGTCACTCAAACTCTCCAAAATGTTGTCGCGCCTATGTTAGATACTCCAAAAAATGCACTAATTCTGGAGGATCCAACAGCACACCAGTCGACATTTTTGAAGAGACTGAGCAACATAACCGCTCGGTGAACGTAAGCTATGTTGCTCAAACTCTCCAAAAATACTGTCACGCCTATGTTAGATACTCCAAAAAATGCACTAATTCAGGAGGATCCAAGGCCACACCAGTCGATATTTTTCGATAGTCTGAGCAACATAGGTGAATGTAGGCTATATGTTGCTCAAACTCTCCAAAAATATTGTTGCGCCTATGTTAGATACGCCAAAAAATGCACTAATTCTGGAGGATCCAACACTGCACCAGTCGACATTTTTGAAGAGTGTGAGCAACATAACAGGCCGCCTGGTACATTCCGGAGTGTGATCAATCACCTGCTCTTCAAATGCTTCGAATACGGTTGTTCATTGTAAGTGATTGATCCTCCTGTTGGCTCTTTTATCCTTCCTCCAAGCAAGCTGAGAAGCGTCGTCTTTCCGCTCCCGGAAGGTCCCATCATTGCCAAAACTTCTCCTGGATCAACGGAACCACTGATTCCTGTCAAAATTTCCTTCTCTCTTGTTGATGTTACTCCTTTGATAACCACCTTGTAACATACCTCAGTAAACTGCACATTTTTGTCAAAAGTAAAATCCTTAAAAAATGCAAATGTACCTAAATATGACTTTAAATATACAAAAGTTACGCCCCCGCGCAGACTATCACCAGTGACGGAGCCAGAATTTTAAAATAACTACATCGTGTGCTACTAGCATATGTGCTACATTTTCATGTAACACTTGTTGTTTGCTTCAGAGTTAAGGTTAAAAGCACACCTGAACTATCGCTTTATCGCGAGTTTTACACCCTAACTATCAGTTCTTCCATTTTCCTACCCGAGCTACCACCATCAACTATCATCTGGTCCCTTTTCCTGCATGAACTATCACTATCGTTCAAGTTGGAAAAGGGAACAACTGATAGTTGAAGATAAAGTTCGGGTGTAAAACTCGGGAAAAGATATAGTTCAGATGTATTTTTGACCGTTATCACTTTGTTAAATTATGAGGAGGGAAAGTCTTGTACAAAAATACCACATGAAAATGAGATTCTGTACAAGACTGAACCTGATATTCATATATATACATTTGCCAAATGTTCATAAGGTTCGCTTCGTAACCTTAACCTCCCTCCTTTGCCTGTCCAAATACATATATGCGCAACAGGCAAAGTCAGAAATTTCGCTAAGGATGTTCACAGTAATATACACTACTACTACTAAAAAAAAAGGAAAATAGTCAGAAATATACCTAAACTTTGACGAACTTTGCTGTAACACGCCTTAACTTAGCGGGAGTCCTATGACCTCCCTCGATTATTTATTACCGTATTTCTGTTGCATATATTTGTCCAGCTTGACCACTTCAGACCCTCACGCGCTCAGTATGCGCGTATTCACTCGATGGCCCAGCTGGACAAAATATGCCACAGAAATGCAGTAATAAACAGTCGAGCTGGGTCATAGGACCCCCGCAAAGTTGAGGCGTGTTACAGCAAATTTCGCCAAAGTTTAGGTATATTTTGAACCTTTTTCCCTTAAAAAAAAACATACATTACATACATTTCTATATCAAAGTTCGTAGCTAATTCCAGTTTTTTTTTTTTTAATTTGACATGTATATACCTACATTACTATAATATTTCATGAGAACGTTCAACTGACCACCCTTCGGTCTATATAGCTCTGCCACTACGTGGGTGAACGTGGAGGAAAGAAAGGGATTTGACACATTTTATACATGCTAATTTACCATATTATAAAACAAATAATTTCAAGAAAATTTTATTTGTGAATTTTATGGTAATTAATTTGCTATATTTAAAATTAGGTTCACACCTTGAGATATATTGGTAAAGTAGGTTCTGCTTGAATTTTCATCTTTCTTGTGCCAGTCTCAATATCTTCAGCTGCAATAAGTACATATAATATATATATATATATGTATATCTAGTCAGTCGCGAATTAAGAATTTGAAGTTTATTGTTCCTGCAATAACAATAAGTTAATATAATAAAAACTCAGTTCATAATCAAATATTTATAGGTATTTAGTGGATTTTACGTGAACTCACCTATTACATTGTAGTTTCGCCCCGGAATATAGTTTATGATCATTGATCATAGACCTCAAACTACAATGATTTATCGCACGTTACTTCCTACTAAAGACGTACTTCGTTTATTTCAATTTATGTCACATCGTTTGACTCGACACAAACTTAAAGAAATGATGATTATGAAAAGTAGTGGTCTTTAACCTGTCAGAATATTTGTAAATTTCTCACTACAACGACGACGACAACAACAACATAGCCGGTGTATTCCCACAAAATGGAGTTTGAGAAGGGTACAGTGTATACAGTGGCGGACCCAGGATTTAAGGAGTGTGGGCGCTTACTAATAGGAAAAAAAAATGGAGTTTGAGAAGGGTACAATGTATACAGTGGCGGACCCAGGATTTAAGGAGTGTGGGTGCTTACTAATAGGCGGACCCAGGATTTAAGGAGTGTGGGTGCTTACTAATAGGAAAAAAAAAATGGAGTTTGAGAAGGGTACAGTGTATACAGTGGCGGACCCAGGATTTAAGGAGTGTGGGTGCTTACTAATAGGCGGACCCAGGATTTAAGGAGTGTGGGTGCTTACTAATAGGAAAAAAAAAATGGAGTTTGAGAAGGGTACAGTGTATACAGTGGCGGACCTAGGATTTAAGGAGTGTGGGTGCTTACTAATAGGAAAAAAATAAAAAATCACGTCAACCAGGTTTGAACCCGAGCACACCTACCAATGGAGAGCCTTAAAGATCAACCTAAATGCCAGTGCACCTAACCAACTTCTTGTTTAGTGGGTGCTTTTATATAATTTATACCTATTTTTATATATTTTTAATGTAATTATACTTATTCCGCGTCGAGTTTAGTGGGTGCCGAAGCACTCAAAAATTATGCATAGGTCCACCCCTGAGTGTATACAGTCCATACCGCTATCTTAAAAGTGAGGTATAGAGATTGTTTGCAATAGAACTATATATATATATATAAAGAAGTTCCATACTAAAGAAATATAAAATGTGATCATGACAAGATTTTAAACTATAATATGTTTTTAGTTGATTATACTATTTTCCTAATAGTTGTATATTAACCAAATACATGTTGCAAATAGACCTTGTGTGTGCATGATATTAACCATTGCCAACAAAATTCTAAAAAAAAATGATTATATAATCCTTAACTAGAGATTTTAGGTTCGAGTTCTGAATGTGAAGTCATATTTTTTACTAACACTTTATTCTTAATGTAAGACTTCTCGGCGTAAACTTGTATTTTTTTAACCCCTTTCTAGGAGTTTTCACCCGTTTTGCTCTCTTAACTACTCGAACTCACAACATCAAGATTGAAAGTGAAGGGATCCGAGCAACTCCCTCGTGTTGCATGAATTTGTATTGTTTTACCTTCAATCATAGGCGGAGCCAGAATTTTAAATAAGGGGTTCAAAGTTTGAAGAAAAACTAGCCGAAGGGGTTCAACATCTACTATATATATATATACATAAAAAGATAATTTTAGTCACGCATAAATAGTATAATTTTCCGTCGGTGGGGGTTTGGACGAAACCCCTTACCAAAGGCTGGCTCCGCCCCTGCCTTCAATGTAAAAAATTTCAGCGTGAATCGATCTATAATTTAATTGATTATCAATACAAGTATCGAATACTGAATGAGATTTGAAAAATATAAGTAAAAAGCATTTTGACACCTCACTCAAAGTTACTAGTATGCTAATAAATCATAAAGTAAAACTACATTTTTATTTTTTTTTGGAGTTTTTCCATTAATAATTGTTATATATGATATATCCCACTCAACACTATCAAAAGTATTTTATGTGCACAAAGTGAACACCATGATAAGACTTAAAACAAACCTATATATAAAGGGTCCACTTTGTGTAATTATCCTATTTGAACCAACAAAATTGGCAACACACACTATATGAACAAGTGGCTATTGATAATTGTGGAGTGTGACAACAACTTTGTAGGCCAAACTTTATCCCATTATTAATAAGTGGTTGATATTTGAAAAAAAATTGAAATGAATTTTTTTTAAAAAAATATAATACATAAACATGTTCATTAACCTGATCTCAATTGATATCATCCGACTTTAGAAGTGCACAAATAAATATTTAAACTTGTATAAAGATGAACAAATAGACACACACGTCCTACATGATAAGCTCACGTGAATTGTCATATAGGATGCATATATCTATTTGTTCAGCTTTATGCAAGTTTACATGTCTGGTTGTGCGTGCCTAAAGTTGGGGGACATATATAAGTACCAGTTGAGGCCAAGTTAAAAAGACACATCTATGTATTTCTTTGGACATGAAACTCTGATAAAGTTTTGCGAGCAAAAAATAACTAACATTTGAAAAATTTGTGCAGATCAAGATCGATTTACGTCTTTTTTTAATATTTTTTATCTTGAATTGAGGGTTTATAAGTAACAACTTATTTACCTCACCTCTAAGGTAAGGACATGGTCTGTATGCGTTCTGCCCTCTTCAGACCTACTGTATGAAAATATACTGGATATGTTGTTTTTGTAATTATTTCTAAATAAAATTATTAAAATTTATTCATAATTTTCAGCGGTAAGCTTGCTTACTGTGGTGTGTCAGGGTCGGGGGTTCAAAACGTCCCTCCAGCAAAGCTGGGGTGAAGACGCGTAGGTCAGGCCAGGTGGTCCCCCTTCCCGATACCTACGGAGTAGGTATGAAGCGGGTCGTCTCTTTTACAAATGTAAGTAATGAAAGAAACTTTTCACTAAGGACCTTCATATGACTACCATAAAAAAAGTAGGGGGTCCACTTTTCATCAGTTTCTCACTTTAGGGACCTTTAAGAAAAAGTCAGTGTGACAGTATTTAATATTATTGCCCCATGCACATGAAATGGGTAAAGGCCAAAGCCTTTTAGCCTTTTTCCAAAGCACTATTCAGCGTTCGCATTCGAGCTCGACTAATATAATTTTATCTTCCGGTAGGGACATATATGTACCCAAAATATGACGGAGGGTATATATACACCATTTATCATAATTTACGGTTTGAATTTGAAAGTGTTTGCTATCTACTTTTGGACCTGACTAATCCAAATTCGCATCGAAAAGTCTCGTTTTAAGGATAAAATGCTCGTACCAAATGATGATATAATACTTAGTTCGAATCCGAGAGTGTTCGGTATCTGTTTTAGGGCAAGACTAATTTAAATTTGAGTTGAAAAGTCCTATTTTGAGTTATATGTATATTAAAACGATACTGTCAGATAAAAATAACTCTACACTCAAAGTTTAAATATAAAAACTCTCATTAAGAACGGAGCAGTAAAGTTTGAACTTTCTATCCACCCATTTTTCTATATAAAGTTTCCCTTTCATGAATCAATCATATGTCTCTATATAAATATAATTTTAATTTCTATTTGCTAGTACTACTTATAGTAAAGTTTTAATTTTTTCATTTTTTTATAGTGATGCCTTTCATTATCTATACATGCCCTAAGAGGAAGGAAAACTATAATATATAAAGAAAGAGAAAATAAATATGATAGAAAGTTGAGAGCATATATGAGAATTGACAGAAGTACCCTTACACATGTATGGTTATGAATATTTTGAACCAAGAAATCTCTTTGTTAACAAGGGTATTTGTGTCTTTTTAAATGATTGAGCTTTTTGTGGTGCACAAATTAAAGAAATGTTGGCAAAATTTTGAACATTCCTTTCTTTTTGGAAAAAGAACTAAAATATGATTAAAATATATTTTTTTAAAAAATAACACATATTTCGAATTTTCACATGACAAATGTTCATGTTGAATTAAATTAAAGGTAAATAAATATGTACTTACGAGTATCGTCATCACTAAAGGGCTTCATATCAGCGATCTCATCAGGTGGCACGGTGAATCCCGTGAAGGAGAAAGACAACCCTAAGCTGGCACTAGAGGCGCGACTCAGGGCCGCGCCACTAGTGACTTCGTCTAGGTCAAACTTCAACTGAGCACTCCTCGACTTTCGAATGTGAGTGTTATTCTTCCCTATCCCACTCCGACCTGGCGATGCACCCGTTAATCGCCTGCTCGACTTTCTAGATAAAGTCTCTGACCCTCCTCCTACCGTCCCGTCACCGTTCATCGGCGATGACTTTGTACCTCCTCCCATTGCTGCTGAAATTGCTTCCACCAATTGGTCCGACTTCGTACGTAGTAAACTTGTGCTACTTGTTTTATCCATCATTTTTTTTCCCTTTAATTAAAAAATAGTTGAGTTAGTTATATGTGCATGCAAATAATAAATATTATATTATATGATAACAATAACAACAATCCATAAGGATTCTAGTTATTAAAAATGAATAATTCAAAACTTAATACAAATTTAAGTTCTCTTAAATTTACTTAGGTGTCCAAGTTGGTACAATTTTTTTTTATTAAGTTAAAAAATAACAAGGAAAGAAAAGAAAAAAAAAGATTTAGGTACGAAGAAAAAAGGTTATATCTTACCTTTCAATAATTCAATCTTCAAAACTATATACTATAAAGTTTCAAGAATTTAATGTGTACACTAATGAAACAATGAAATGTGTATTTTATAAGAGATTAAGAGGTTGGAGCACAAAAAGGTTCACTCGAATTTCCGTCTACCTTCGATCAGAAACTTATGTATATATACGATGTATAACGAACCTCTTTCTGAAATTTCTGACTTCAAAACGAGGAAGAGTGGAGAAAAAGGACATAATGAATCATATGCAAATATAAAGGGATGATAGAAAATGTTCACTCAAATTTCCGTCTAGCTCTGACCAGAAACTTCTGTATATATGATATATAATGAATTTCTTTATGAAAATTCTGACTTCGAAACAAGTGAAAGAGTAGAAAAGAAAGGAGATAATGAATCATATGCACATCTAGAGGGACGATAGAAAAGGTTCATTCGAATTTTCGTCTAGCTCTGACCAGAAACTTCTGTATATATGATATATAATGAATTTCTTTACGAAAATTCTGACGTCGAAACGAGTAAAAGAGTAGAAAAGAAAGAAGATAATGAATCATATGCACATCTAGAGGGATGATAGAAAAGGTTCACTCGAATTTCCATCTAACTCTGACCAGAAACTTATGTATATATATGATATATAATGAGCCTCTTTATGAAAATTCTAACTTCGAAACGACATCTAAAGGGACGATAGAAAAGGTTCACTCGAATTTTCGTCTAGCTCTAACCAGAAACTTACGTATATATGATATAATATGAGCCTCTTTATGAAAATTCTGACTTCGAAATGAGGGCTAGAGGAGAAATGAAAGGAGATAATGAATCATACCTTATAACAAAATGAAAAAGAAAGAGTTGTAGAGAGAACTCTGTTATTTCACTTCTATATAGAACTCATATAATAAGTTTACTTGGAACAAAGTGCAATGCATTTTTTCTTTTATAGGTAGAAATATATAGAGGGAAAGTGCAAATTACATAAAAGCCCTTGTCCATTTGACCACCCCACCCCACCCAAATAATTATAGTATATTTTTGCATAATTTCCACTAAAGGTGGAAAAACATTTGACATAAATGCAAAATGATATGATAAAATATTATTATTATTATAAACAACAACGTCAAAGTTTTAATTTGTTTAGTCTAAATCATCCCTATCGTACACGTGTTTGGACATTTTGTTGTCACATTCTTGGTGGAATTATTAATATATTGCTTTTGTTTTGAGAAATCATCATTATTATGGAGTGTTTTCGTTATCTTATTTTGCATAATAATCATTTTTTATAATAAAAAAAAATATTTCAGAAAATAATATTAATAATATTTTATTATAATAATAAAAATATTTAAACAAATAATATTATTAAAAAGAGATATCTCTATTTTTGCGTCTAAAGTATTACGTTCTTATCATCAATTTTGGTGACTTTTAGCTATTTATTAAGTTTACGTTATATATTTTATCAATGTATAAGAATTATAAGATTATTTTTATATATAATAGCAGGTAACATTAGAAATTTTATAAAGTCGTCAAACTACTCAATAAGGATATTATTTACCCAAATATTCTAAATAATATTGTTACATATGATTAAAAATTTAAGGTGTACTCTTTCTATTTTTTTCTTTTTTCTCAAATTTAATTTAATAGATGTGATGTTTCATATACTAAATAGTAACTAAGATAATATTTTTCGGTTATTAATTAGTAATTAGTACGAATTATGTACATAGTGCACCTATTGTCTAGCTATTTATGTGCATTTATCCTTTGATATGTTTCACCCTATTTTTCCTTCTAAAATTATTAATTAATTTGTCATATTGTCTTCTAATTTATATTTTGAAAAAGATGTCATACTTTCTTATTTAGAAAAGAAGAAGTTAACTTTAGGTTTCTCATCTTCATCGTTGATGATATTTTATTTATTTTAATTTATGTAAATGTGTTTGATAGAAAACAACGAAAAATTTAAGATTAAATTATTACTAAATATATGGATACATAAATATCGTTGACTCATTTTAAACAAAAAAAAATTGAAAATCCTTTTTTCCTTTTTTAAAATGCATAATACATAAATATAACCTTAAACTTGACACCAAATTTTAACTTTGACCTTAAACTTTGATAGTGCACAAATAGGATCTTTAACTATTCAAAATCTAAACAAATATGACCTCCGATTTTTCAACCCCCATGTGTGAGTTTCACTCGCACCTACGTGGAAAGCTCATCCAATCACACGGTGTCACATCGTTAAAAGGGCTGACTTGGAGGAAGATCATTTTTTGTACAGTTTTGAATAGTTAAAGGACATATTTATGCACAGTCAAAGTTTTGCTTTTTGTGTTAAAACAACGTCGTTTTTTTTTTAATTATTATTATTATTATTATTATTAATATTACTAAAAATTACACAAATACACAACTTATGTTTTCAATATTACAAAAAATTTCAACTCCCTAAACATATTACAAAAATCCAATATATACACAGAATGCTATGTGTATGTCGGTTATGTTATGAATATTAATAGGGAGAGAGAGTAGAGTAATTAAAAAAGTGGGAGAGAGTGTAATTATTTACAAAAGGGTTGGTATTTATTATTATTATTATTTATTTATTTATTTATTTCTATACCAGCATCTAGCATTTTTTTTATTAAAAAAAAAAACACTAGCAGGGATTGAACCCGCGCACTAAGCTGAAGGAAGCGCCCAAGAAGAGCAAATAACACCACTGGGCTGTCTAAGTGTCTTGTTTCATGTGGTTCAACATTAATGTAGATACATAAATATAAATTTTCCATCTTATATATACAATGTAATTTTTTTACCGAGAGGGTTCGGGTGAACCTCATGAAAACTATGTAGGTTCGTCCCTGCGTTAATTTTATAATGTTTTGATAACGTTAATTTAATACTAACATTTTAATAACGTTAATTTGATAACGTTAATTGAATATACTACTACTACGATCCTTAATAATGTTAATTTAATAACGTTTTATTAAAATAATAATTTTTACTATAATTTGTTTTATTATTAGTATAGTTTATCTTTAATTTAATATTTAAATAAATTATATTTAGATATATTATATAACATAAACTCGCCCTTTGCTTTATAATATATATACATACCCGCACGATTTTTTCGTATGAGGCTGACCCACCTAATTAATAAATCTTCATAATTGCTCTTTTTGCGCAATGACAAAAGAAATTAGATGTCATTTTCATCTTTGAGCCGAAAATAATGAAAAAATAATAGTGAAAAGTCATTTAAAGGTCATATTTGTGCAATTTTGATAGTTAAAGGTCATATTTGTGCACTGTCAAAGTTTAAGGTCATATTTATGTATTATGCCCTTAGATTTTAAGTTGGACGCGCCTAGTTTTGCGTGTTGAACACGCGTTTTGGCACGTAGGATCGGAGGTCATATTTGTGCAGTTTTGAATAGTTAAAGGTCATATTTGTGCACTGTCAAAGTTAAAATTTGATGTCAAATTTAGGATCATATTTATATATTATGCCTTTTTAAAATCACGCACGATCGAATACCGCATTATAAATTGAAATAAAAGAGAATACAAATTATATCATAGCCAAAAATATTACCCAACGAATGTAACTACTTAGATATTGTTGTATAGGAATGTTATAAATGTGGATCTGATTTATAGAGATACAAATATTGCTGACTCATTTCAGATAAAAAAAAATTAAAAATTCTCTCTTTCTTTCTTAAAATTCATGCACGATCGAATACTGTCATATAAAATAAAATAACTGATCACAACACGATATCATTGTAACAACTTAGACATTATTGCGTATGAATTTTATGATCGCATATTTAATTTATGAGAGAAAAAATGAAGAATCAGAATGATTCCACCGGATGTGTTGGTAATTTGTCTGTGACCTATTATCTTGAATATAGAAACTAAATAATTATTTTTCAAAATTGAAAATGGTGCTAATTATTTTTTTAATTGTGTCAATTTATGAATTATTATTTTTTCCTTTTTTGCATTAATGAAATTTAACCTTATTAGGGTAGGCGCAATGCCGCCATTTTAATCAAACGGTAGAAGGTGACAAATAGAAAAAAATGAATGGAAATTTAAAGTTATTTTGTCAATATATAAACCATAGGCCATTGTCCCATTCTTATATTACCTTGCTTCAAGGGCAAAAGAGTTTTTGGAGCTTATTGCACCTTTTTTTGGGTGGGGTGGGGTGGGGGATGGGCGTGGGGGTTGAGAGTGGGGTGGGGTGGGGTGGAGGGAGGTGTTCAGAAATTGTGTTTTTGTGTGACTTTCGGTGGGTGTTAGTCCCCGGTTCGGGACGTGATCGCTTGTGGTTCGAGGGGCGGGCTTGGACCCCGAAATTTTTTTGAGCGAAGCTTCTTTTGGGCGATCCTCCGATGACCTATTAAGTAGATTGAATTGCTTTATTGGGATTGAGGAAGACATTTTTCAAGTCAAATGAACGAAACAACAGGAATTACGAGTTTTTTTCGTGAGGGGTGTGGTGGGGGTGAGGGGCTGTTTTCAATTATGAACATTTACGCTACGACTAGGTCTAGGTCATTTTGTTCTCGTTGGGAGTTATAGTGGAATGAATATGACTTTTTCTTTTTTAATTAGAGGTATCGCTCGCCTTCATATAGAATGTGCGTCCAAAAATTTAGAAAGTTATAATAGGGAACGTCTTATCTTCTAAAATATTCTAAGCCGGATTGATGTAGTATTCAAAAACCAAATTTGTTTGAACTCATATATTTTGATGAAGAACATAAATTTATGTATAAAAATATATTAAAACTATAGGAATAAATAATAAGTTGGAATAATTTTAAATTTTTAATAAATTATATTTAAGAAAAAATCTTGAAAGTTGAACTTATATAAATTAAATTTTGAATTCATTATTAATATATCTAATGTGAATATCGAATAACAACTGAAAATAAGGTCGTTTTTTCTCAAAAGAGAATATATTGAAGTGCGATATTTTCATTTACTTTTCTTATTTCATCATGATTTTATTTATCTCCTAATTAAATGCATTTGTTACAAATATGCCTTTTTTTTTTTTTTGCTTTCCATGGATGATATATATGGAGTATCTGTTTTGAATTCGATTAATATCAATTTTTCTTGAAAAGTTTTTGTTTCGAGTATAAAGTATTTTTTTTATCACGATAATTTTATTTTCAAAAAATGAGTATGAAATTAAATATGCATGAAGAATGAAGATGTATATAATTATCATTTCACCATAATTTTTATAGTAAAAAAAGTCTGATTTTTATTAAAAATTATTTAAAATTTTCTTCTCTAAAAAGCATACTATATCGGGTTTTCTCTAGTAATATGTATCTTGATAAACTTTTGTTAACATCGATCAAATAATTCTTATCGTGAAAATATACTCTCGTGTTTGATACGACATAAGTCATATTTTAGAATTTTATTTTTATAATTTTCTATTGTTTAATTAGCAGAAAGTATTTTATTTATCAGAATATGAATAAGCAACTCTTATCACTTTTAGACTAAAGTCATTTTCGCTTCGCTTATTCCAACTAATATTAAAATATTATATTCTCTGTTTTATTTTATGTATCGTCATTTGATCGGATACGGAGTTAGCAAATAAATGATGACTTTATAAAATTTACAAAATTGTCCATCTTAAAGTTACTTTAATATTTTCTTTTTAATTGTTTTTTCTTATTAAGTATAACTCAATAAAAATAAAACAGAAATGATGTCATTGAATAACAAATAAAAAAATATAACGTTTTTTTGAGATGGACGAAAAAGAAAAATATGACACATAAATTAAAATTGAGAAAATATTATTAAATAGTTAATCTTAATAATGTGGAAAAATCACTACTATTTAGAACTTTATTATAGTAAGGGTAACAAGGTCATTTTGAAGATGTAACAAGAAAAGTTTATGTTTTGTAGTATGAGTGGCTATAAGCATTACCTTTCTATAATAGAGGCTATTGGTGAAGTGGGTGGGGTCAGGGGCGGATCTAAGGTCAATTTTGAGGTGCTTCCGTATTTATTAAACTCAACATAAATTAAATATAATTATATAAACATATATTAAATTTGATATAAAACATAAAAGCTAAAACATTCAATAAATCAAGAAAATAGATGTGTGCTTTAATTTCTAAGCAGAACTTTAAAGTTTCAAACATCAATAGGTGTGTTCAGATCTCTCAAACCCTCACAACTCCTAAATTCTGAGTTCGCCACTGGATGAAGGTGATGGTGGATGATTTGGGTTGGTGGGTTGCGTGGGAGGAGGGGGGTTTAGACCTTCGAAATACCCACGATTTCTAAATTTTGAGTTCGTCATTGGGTAGGGTAGGGTGATAAGTGGGTGGGTGGGTGGTGGGGGTAAGGCAAAGTGACCCCCAAAAGGACATTTTTGGTGGGATTGATAAGACATTTGCTTACTTGTCTTTGCTTGGGTGGTATAGTTGGTAACCACAGGTCAATCCTAAGTGACATGTGTCAACACAAGTCATCTCATCCACTTGGTCTTAGTTTTCCTTAAATTAATGTTTTAAGATAAGATCAATTATTTATATATTTATGATAATTATAAAATATGCAAAATTCATTAACTCGATTAATTTAAATTAGCATGACATGTAACTTAATTAAGGGAAAAGAATTTCATATCGAATATTTTTCATTCTTAAAGCTCGAACTTAATGCATCTAATTAAGATCAAAATGAAATATTGTAGGTTAACAACCTAAACTCATAAGTACTTTAAATAAATAACGAAAAATTATTTCAATACCATTAGAATTGAATACTAATTTTTAATTTTAAATCGGTCTCTAATTAAGAATGAATGAATCTCCATTGTCATCCTTCTTGCTGCATCCTCTTGATGCAGATAATAAATATCATACATATAATTTTGGAAATGCATTTTTTTTAGTACTTTTGATATATATGTATTTATAGTAAACTCATTTAAGTTTTACAGGATGTTTTTACTAAAATATTAGAGAAACAAAAATATCTAGAAGTGAGAGGAATTGCTCACTTTAAACTATCAAAATAAATAATAATGCATGTGGACATTTTGCAATGACAATAAGGTAAATAAAATAAGTGAGAATTCATATGGGTATATATTATTATTATTATTATTATTATTATTATTATTATTATTATTATTATTATTATTATTGTTATAATCTGGCAATTAATAAATTTGATTAAATTTTTAAAATTTATTTATGTGAAAAATATTTTTAACCAGAAGTCACTGATATTTCAAAAATGCTTCTAAACCTATTTTTTTAGTTTAGTGTACCAAATTAATCTATCATATTATTGATTTTATACGAAGGGGAGTCTTGGAGTAACTGGTAAAGTTGTTGTCATATAATCAGGAGGTCACAAGTTCAAGCCTTGGAAATAGCTTCTGGCAGAAATGCAAGGTAAGGTTGCGTACGATATACCCTTGTAGTGGAGCCCTGCCCCGGACACTATGCATAACGGTAGCTTTAGTGCATCGGGCTGCCCATTATTGATTTTATACCATTCAATAAATTTTCTTATTCTTTTTTTTTTTGTCATTTTCATTTTGTTGGTTTCATATAACATTTTTTTCTTATTCAGATATTATAATAATTTCATTCTAGTTGCTCCATCTTTTATCTATTAAATACCATTCTATTGAAACACTAAATTTGGATACTCATATTATAAAATGACATATATAAAAAGTAGGGAATAATAACAACTACAACACTTATATTATCACATTTAACATGAAGAGGAAGTGTTTCTATTCCAAAATAAAACCACTCATTGCGAATTCAAATTAGTCAAACTTGAAAATAAATATCGAACGAGAAAACTCAACAAGTGCTCTAAAAAGAAAGTCGTATTTGATAGAGAACACTTTATTAACAAATAAAACTTTTCAGCCCGATTTCGATTAGTCACCAAAATAGATAAAAGGGCAACCCGGTGCATTAAAGCTACTGCTATGCGCGGTGTCTGGAGAAGGGCTCCGCCACAAGGGTGTGTCGTATGCAGCCTTACCTTGCATTCCTGCCAGAGGCTATTTTCAAAGCTTGAACCTGTGACCTCCTGGTCACATGACAGCAACTTTACCAGTTACTCCAAGGCTCTCTTTCGACCACCAAAATAGATATCAGTCGAAAAAAATTCGAACATCTTCTAAGAATAAAGTCGCATTTGATCGAAAGCACTCTGAAGCATTTAGCAGAAAATGCTCTTTTCTCAAATTAAAAATTTTCAACCCAAATTCAAATTAGTCGAGCTCCAAAATAGATGTATTAACGAAAAGCTTGAACGTCCTATGGAAATAAAGTCTCCATTTGACAAAAACGCTCTTAAAAATAATAAATAAACGTGTCTTTTACTTTGATCTCAGTTAGTTTTATGTCTTTCGCCTTTGGATGTGACAAGTAGGTACTTAAACTTGTATTAAGTTGAACAAACATACATACACGTCCTACATGACGTCCTATCTCGCGTTTCACGCGAAATGCCACACAATACACAATATAGAGAATGCATGTGTATACTTATTTAACTTTATAGAAGTTTATATGACTACTTATACACATCATGAGTTGAGATATAATTACCAGCTAAAACCAAGTTAAATTTTTAGACACTAAAACTTGTATAAATCTGAACAAATATCCATACATGCTCCACATGACGTTTTATGTGGCGCTTCATGCGAAATTCCACATTAGACATCACAAAGAGAATGCATGTGTCTACTTATTCAACTTTATAGAAGTTTAAATGACTACTTATGCACGTCATAAATTGAGGATATAGATACTAGATAAAGTCAAATTATATTTGTAGACACATAAACTTGTATAAAATTCGAATAAGTGTTCATACACGTCCTAACATGGTGTCCTATGCGGCGTTTCATGTGAAATGCCACTTAGAACACCCCACAGAGGATGTTTGTGTCTATTTATTCAGATTTATAGAAGTTTATATGACTATTTATGCACATCATAAGTTGGGATATAGTTATCAGATAAAGCCAAGTTAAATGACATATTTATATATTAAAGGATAATTCGATACACTAAAACTTTCACTATATGCAAAATTCGAAGAAGGATTCACCACAAGAGTATATTATACGCAATCTTATTTTGTACTTCTGTCAGAGGCTATTTTCAAAACTTAAACCTATAACCTCTTAATTTTAGTGTAAATACAAGTTAATCAAGCTACAATATAGTATCGAAATAAAAAACCTCATACATCTTTTGAAAGTAAATCGTATTTGATAAAAAATATTTTGTTTCTAAAATAATTTATTTTAATAAATTTAAATTTAAATTAATCAAATTTCAAAATAATAGTAAAATTTTAAAAAAATAAGTTGAATGTGGAGCCTCCGTAGGGGCGGTGCCGGCCGAAAGAGGGAAAAGCACGTGACTAAGACCGCACAGCATGGCAGACAGTGGAAAACAAGTGACAATATTAGTAGTGTATTTGGTCATCTCCATGTTTTAATTATCTTTTTTTTTTATTTGATGTTTAGTAATATTTTATTTAATATTTGTTGTTGTACTAGCCGTAATATTATAGTCCTTTTTATGAACGGAGCCATCTATATTAAAAGGTGATTAAATGTATATTTTTTATCGAAAAATTATATTGTGTATATAGGCTAAATACTACTAGCTATTGTGAGTGAGTCTTTAATTTTGCACACCGTTAATATAATTGAGAGAAAAAGTTGCACATTTTTCATCAAATTTCTGACTCTGCTATTAGTCCTTACTTGTGATATCTATCATCATCTGTTGTTTATTGTATGTTGATAATCGTATTATTTTGCTGTTGTTTTTATTTCTTTCTCGTAGGTTTGTCACTGTCTTTTTGTTAGTTATCATATTTTCTTCATTGTTTTCTTTTTTTTCTTCTTCTTCTTTGTACTTGAATTTACTTGAACCGAGATCCCCTCGTAAATTTCTCCATATTCACGAGGTAGTGATAAGCAGTAGAGGAGTCAGAATCTTTATTGAGGGAGTTTAAAATTGAACATATGAATTAGCCGAAGGGGGTTCAACATCTATTGTATATACATAAAAAAATATTTTTAATCATATAAAAATAATATAAAAATAGTATAATTTTTCATAAAAAAGGGTTCATCGATGAAAGGTGCCTCTGCCTCTGATGGTAAGATCTGTGTATACTCTATTTTTTTTTCGACCTCACTTCTAAAATTTCATTGAATACGATATTGTTGGTATTTAATATTTATATTAAAATTTGATAAAAATCTTGTTTTAAAATTTTACGTTTAGGGAATAAAACTGCATTACACGAAAAGACAATTTATATTCAGAATCTGAATTCAAAATTTTTAGTCGAGAATAAAATTTATCGCTCCACCACAATCTTTGACGAAGATTACTTTTATCATCATTTTTTAATTCCAAGGAAAAGATTTCAACATTTAGTGACTGTATGCCACGTGTTAGAATGAGCACAACACATGTTAGGCTGGCAAAAGTGGCTATATTTGCAACATGTGGCATGATGTATCATTAATGGGTATATCACGTATCTTTTATGATTTGCTTCTTATTTATTAATTAAAAAGATGGTTTTTGTTTCTTACTTTATTACAATTGTCTTCTTTGTTTTTTAACATGGAAAATGACATACAACTTTTAGCATTTACTAATTTTTTATAATTAACTTAATGTTACTTTCATCTTAAAATTATCTAAAGGTATATATTTGACTTCGTATGAAATTTGAAAGAAAAAGAATTGACATTTGTTGCCTAAATAATGCACAACTTTTTTGTGATTGTAAATCACGATGAAAAGTTTAAAATTAAATTATCATTAAATATACATATTTTATCTTGATATAAACATTGTTGATATATACCGTCAGGACTATGAGTTACAGTGAAATAATTAATTTTTTTTTATTCTTAATTAAATATCTTGATTATGCGTTTTGAGATTTTTTTTTTTTATTATTGAAAATATCGTTACCTAAAAATGAGTCTCAGTATAATGCACAAATTCAAATTTAATTTAAGTTATGAGACAGATGTGGGAAACCAAATGATAAATAAACAAAAAAATAAACATTGTTGATATGTAATATCTTTTGAACTAATGTTGGTGGCATATTCAATATTATCTTTTATATATGTTATTAATATTAAGTGGCAAATCATTGTTGGATATTCTTAGTGCTTTCGGTTTCGAGTTTGAAAAAAATGTTACTGAGAGTATCACCCCTAAAAACAATTTAAAACTTATTAATTCAAATTTTATTAAGCTTTAATAAATAGTGAAAATTTCAATACAATAAAAATAATGATATATCTGGCTAAATCTGATAAAATGGAGGTTGGAGAAAATAGACTATAGTGTCGCGTGTATGCAAACCTCACTATAAAGTGACTGTTTTGGAAAGACTCTAGACTTGAATGAAGCAAATAATACAAGTGGTAATAAGAAAAAATCACGATACAGAACAACAACTAACAGTAAATCAGTGCGAAAAATACATATGCAAAGAGTCATAACACCAACGTAACATAAGGTGCAATCACCTGAACACAGGGATCCGAACCTCATTTGACAGGAAATTATATTATTTATGCATGGTTAAAATTATTGTATCTATAGTAGATGTTGAACCCCTTCGACTAGTTTGTATGTTCATTTTTGAACTATCTTAGTGAAAATTTTGACTCCACCATCGCTCGAATATGATGAACAATAGATATCAGATATCACAAATCAAAAACTACATGAATAGACCAATATTTTTTTTTGGTTTAAACTACCCGATGTCCGGTACTCGCTTTTTAGGAATCCGACTATATTCGGATTCGCCCCATGTCGGGCTCCATTTGAGGAGGAGATCTCCTAACTAGGTTGGGGCAGTCCCTTTTCGCTGCGCCACCACTGTTGTTGGTGAATAGACCAATATTAAAAGAATGTACAATGACCTACTTACTGATAAATAAATAACTAAAAACATTATTGATATATATAATATCTTTGAACTAAAGTTGGTGGCATATTCAATATTTTCTCATAAGTTATTATTCAAGGGGCAAATCATTGAGGATATTCTTAGTGCTACTTTCTGTACTAGTGTGATGTATATTTGTCAACACCAAAGTCAAATTCAAACTTTAACTGGTTTGGAGGGTGGCAGCGCATCATAGCTATCCGGGATTGATTCCCCCTCAGTGTCTTTAAGTCATGAGCCTGTCATACTGGGTTTATCTAGTGTAATTTACAATTTTTGTGTGGTTTGTAGGTTATTGCACAGTGAGATGTTTACCCAGTGCGCACCATTGGTAGCGGCTGCGGGTTTTTCTGGAGTTCAAAAAAAAAAACTTTAAAAATTATAATTAAGGATATCAATGAATGGTTAAATTTAATTTAATTGAGTTAATACATAAATGATATTATTAATAGCTTGCCTTAAAGTTATTTGAGATGAAATAAAATACCTTAAAATAGGTTAAATAATAGAAAAAATAACATAAATATATACCTTAACTTATCATATATACATAAATTCTCATCTTCATTTTATTTGTTTTCTTATAATTTATTTAAGGGTTAATCTGTCGGTCCAACATTTACATTGACTTAATTTGACGACAAAATGAGTTGAATTAATAAACAGATTAATCCGTCGAAACTTGGGAGATTGGTAGATTATATTTTTGTGGGCTAGATTTTGTTATCTCTAGTTAGAGTATACTATTACAATGATAAAATCAAAATTTTTACTAAGATGTTACAAAATTTTAAAAAATAAACATATCAAAAAGTTTAGGGATTCAAGAAGTTATAATAACTATAACCTTATATATATAATGCAATTTTTCGACTATTACATAAAATCTATTTTTTTTAGTTTCATAATATCTATACCACCATAAGATTCCAATTTATAAAATAGATCATCTCATTATAGAGGTCTAGACTAGATTGGTGTCAACGTAAAATGACATGACTGTTGACGCGTTAAGTCAAATAAAAGAACCAACAAAATTATGACACATATTAGATGTTATGACCTGTATCGATGAAATTGTGTTACGAGTATACATGACATGTTCAGATCAATCAAATACAATTTTATCAATACTTCAATGTAATTAATTAGTATTCAAGTCAACCAATCAAATTAAAGAAAACTATTTTTTTTTTTAACATCAAAAGTCATTTTCTAAATTCAATTTCCACCTTCAATAACACTAACCTTTTCTAAAAAAAAAAATCATATCATACATAATTTTTTTTTTAAATTATATTATTTCTTATTCATTGTTTGATATTTATTATAAAATTTGCTTAATTTAAATTCATATAAGAAAATCTCAGTTTGAGCAGTAAGACGCACATTACACAAAGATGACTATAATAATCAGAGTTCGAATCCAAAATATTTAATTAAAAATATTAAATTATTTACCACTGCATCACAATCTAATAGTAGTACTAAAGACTGTTGAAAATTCTACTAATTATTACAATTGAGTTTCAAATTTTGTGTCCTAGAATTTAATGCCTATCATTTTCTTTGATAGTATAATGTTTGACTAAAAATCATATGATATTCAATATAGTTCCAACAAATTGGGAATTAATTCTCAAGATTGACAAAATTGTCTAACTAAAAACTAGTTCATTCACATTGAGAAAAATCCTTGAATAAATACATTCAATTTTATAGTTAAATAGTTCCTCAAGAAAAAACATCATATCTCAATTATTTATGCGTCATATCAAGTAATTAAAAATGTATTTTAGTGGCAAAAAAAATATAAGACAATTAAACCAAGTAGATAAAAAATGTCAATGGCATAAAATCATTTATAATCAAAAGTATGTGGACATATATGTTCTTTTTCTTGCTATATTTGGTGCTCGAAATTCACTTATTCGAAAAATATAAATAGATAAAAAATAGAAATTAGCGACAAATAACTTTTATCAGGGGTTCAATATTTCAATAAAACCTAGTTGAAGGCGGTTCAATACCTACTATAGATACGTCAAAAATAATTTTAATCATATATAAATGGTATATTTTTTTGTTGAATGGGGTTTGTCTGAACCCTCCGCCAAAGGGCTGGCTCCGCCCCTAGTTGTGGTGGAGTGATAAGTACTCTTTCATCCTTAACCAACGGTCTCAAGTTCGAGTCCTCCTAGGTACAAAGTCGTCTTTGTTAGAGAGCACGCCATCCTCCAATGTGGGACCTTTAGTCGAGCTCCGACACGAATACTGAACAATGTGTGGAAAAAAAAAACCTTTCACCCACAAAAAAAAAAGGTAGGCAATCAAGAAAGAAGAGAATACTATTTTTCAAACTATGCCACCAATCACCCAAGAAATAGTAGCTTAATTATTGGTTGCAATGAAATGGACATTACATATAACACATGAATGACAAAAATGACCAAAAAATGAGTTTCCTTAAATGTCAAAATTAATATGTACAAAATAACAAATAAATAAACAAAAAAAATAAAAATTACTTTTTTGAGCTTTTGATGTGCTATATCAATAGGGAACAATCAAGAAAAAGGTAAAACACAAACTCACATCCACAACATGATCATTGTCCTTTTCTTTGTGTATATAAATTCTAACAAAGGACGAGCACAAAGAAAATTGAAAAATTGGAGCTTACATGCATTGTCGGAGTCAGAATTTTCATTGAGGGGGTTCGGAAGCATAGATACGAACTAGTCGAAGGGGGTTCAACATCTACTATATATGCACAAAAATATTTTTAGCCATGTAAAAATAATATAAAAATAATATAATTTTCCGTCGAAGGAGCTTCAGATGAACCCCTGGAGCAAAGATGACTCAACCACTGCTTAGATGGTTAAGTGAGAGGTGAGTTACTTTTAGGGTTCCCATTCTAGTGGTGTATGGTAATCGTTTTGAGGTCGTGGCTAATTCAAATTCTCATCACGTGACGTCTAAAATTTTCAATTTTTTTTTTAGTAGTGAGCGTTTTCTAACAAGATTTTCCCTGTTCATATAACATGAACGCGAGACCTCTGGATTAAAAGTAGAGGGATCTTATTCATCCCGTCGCAATCATTGAGTGAATTGTTAGTTTTGTATGAACCACCAAAGGATGTGGTGCAGTGGATGGAGCTACTCTTCCCTTAACTGGAGGTTTCGGGTTCCAACTTTGGTATGAAAAGATTCTTGGTAGGGAACGATACCCTCGAATGGGCTCCATCCGACGCGAATCCGAATTAGTTAGGCTCCAATATGGTATCGGACACCGAATGAACCCCCCCCCCCCCCCCCCCCCCCCAAAAAAAAATGTTAGTTTTGCATGAAAGGTAATTTTGGAAAGTTAAGGGGGTAGTTGTGCTTGAAAAAAACAAAGGTGGGGAGTTAGGTTAGATTTCATGTGTATTGGACCAGTTGATAGGGGAAAAAGGTACTAGATTATAAATGCATTGAAAAGTCATGGAAAAAGGGAAGAAAAATAAAATAAATGTTGCTTACACCAAATTATATTAATTATCAAATTTAATGATAAGCTTCTACCACAATAAATTAAGTACAAGAAATATTGCCTACTAAAATGAAAGGTAAATTTTACGAAATTATTATAAGACCACCAACTTCACATAGGTCCTATTACCTCCTGAACACAATTTTAACGTATTTTTGTCACCCTTTTGTGCTGACATGACACCTTTATTACATAAAAATGAGCCACGTCAGCTAAAAGGTGCTACATCAGCTAAAAAGAGTGACAAAAATACGCTAAAATTGAGTTTGGGAGATGGGAGGTAGGGGATAGGACCCCTGTGCAGTAGGAGTGTGTCGTAGCAAATTTGGTCATAGTTCGGAGGTAGTAGGTGCTTTACTCTAAAAAAAAATAAGACAAGATTCGAAGTTATGATCACATTTGCGAGAAGGTTCAAGTACGACAATATACACATCGAGAATAAAGTGAGAGTTTCACTTACTATTGTTTAGTCATGTTACGCGTCAACCTCTAGATGTACGCGTAGACCTAAAATCACATGAACGAAAGTTGTCTCAAAAGATCTATAATCACAAAACTTTGGGTTAAATCTTAAATTAATGGAGTTATGAACATCAATTTCCCAATTTTTTTTTTCCTAGAAATAAAAGTGAAAAAGAGAGAAAATATACACAAAATATACAAAATGGGAATGCTAATAAGCAAGAAAAACTAGCCTTTCCCTCTCCAAAGTCTGACTATATAATCTTTACATGTATGTATATGATATAATACAATGAAAATTTCTCTTTGTTCTAAGTTGCTCGGACTCTCCAAAAATGTTGCCGCACTCGTGTCGGATCCTTCAAAACTACACTATTTTTGGAGAATCCGACATGCACCCGTAGACATTTTCGCGAAATGCCAACGCTTACATTCTTCTGCTTCACTTGTCGCCAAAACCGGTGTCTTGCATCATCGCTACAAATTCATTGTAATCAATGCGCCCATCCTGAAATATCGATTGATCAGTTTGAGTGACGATATTTGAAGAAATTCTAAATTCTACGTTCCTAGGCTTAACATTGCGCGATTCTGCAATGATATTAGGAGAAATTCGAAGGATCTGAGTGCAGAGGGACGTACATTATCTTGATCAACTTCGCGCATGAGTTCTTCGATGGAGATATTGCTCATCCCGAACTTGTCACAAGCCCGTTGGAGCTCATCCTTCGTGATGTACCCGCTACCATCTTGATCAAAATACGAAAAAGCAGCATACATGTGATCCTCCTTCTGAATTTTATTTAGATGGAGCATAGCCGCGATGAACTCGCCATAGTCGATGGTGCCACTATTATCAGTATCTGCCTGCAATCGTACAAAGAAGCTTGTAGTGAGAATGTATCAAATTGATGGTATAAAAAAGGCAGTCCGTTGCACTAAAGCTCCCGTTATGCGCAAAGTCCGAGGAAGAGCCGAACCACAAGGGTCTACTGTGCATAGCCTTACCCCGCATTTCTACAAGAGGCTGTTTCCACGGCTTGAACTTGTAAACTCCTGGTCATATGACAACAACTTTACCAGTTAATCACATATTTGACGTTAATAGATGATTAGGAATCGTTATTATAACCTCGTGTACTTGTTCAAAACCGTTACCTACACGGCCATTTAGATCCCCCCTATAAAGATTTGTTGTTCTCCTCGAAAGACCTCACAAAACAAAGTGTCCATATCCTCCCAAAACGGAAGCTAAAGCTAAGTTTAGGAACGAGTATGACTCTGATACCACTTGAAGCGTGTGACAATCTCATCTAAAAGCTTAAACTGTTAGCGAGAATACACTTTTAATCAATTAGATTATGTCTCAACGATATGATTAAATAGTTAACCGCTAGACAGCTTGCCTTCAATCTGTGTGTGTATATATAGTATTGGATCTATGTTCTGGAAAAGTTAGAGAAGAAGGAAGTGGAAGGACGCGCTGAGAAATTGGTGCTCTGATTGACATCTATATCGTAAGGCTAAAAATGATTTTGATGTTTCGACACATGCCGGGGGTCTATCGGAAACAACCTCTCTACTTCATCTGAGGTAGTGGTGTGGACTGCGTACACTCTATCCCCTACCCCCCTCCCCCCCGACCCCACTTTGTGGGAATATATTGGATATGTTGTTGTTGTTGATGTTTCGACACATAATAACTTCTTTATCTGTCAAAAATAGTGAAGTCAATTGCAAATGAATTCAATTCGACCTTATCGCTGAAGTAAATCTACTTTGAAATACAACATGGAATGGTCTAAAGGAGTATCTATTTCTCCGATAAGACAACAACAACAACAACATAACCAGTATAGCTCACAAAGTGGGATCTGGAGAAGGTGTGCGCAGACCCTCGGCTCAAGGGATAAGAAACTGGCATAAATGCTATTTCAAGGCATCTATGGTTGACGTAAACATCATCTTTTCACATAAGGAATTAAAGCTCATAGATAGCAAAATTATTTACTTACTGCTTGCATTAAACTGGTTATTTCTGAATCCTTCAGATTGGCACCGACTCTTTCCAAACCCGTCTTCAGTTCCTCCAACGTAATACTTCCACTGTTATCGGTGTCTATCATTTTGAACATTTCCTTCAGTCCTGCTATTTCTTCTGCAGACAGACTTTCAGCGATAACCTATAAATATCAGAGGGATTTGTCAGTAACAACGTTGAAAACTAGCATTTGTTGAAATTATTACTAGATATTCACGACATCTTTGTTTCTGAAAATGCTATGCTGCTCGGACTCTTCAAAATTGCCACATGGATCCTCCAAAAAGTAATGCGTTTTTGTAGGATCTAACACGTTTTTGGAGAGTACAAGCAACGTAGCTCAAAGGTCATAGGAATTAGAACAACTTACTCTAACTGCTATTTTTTTAAGTTTGTTCATTGCAGAAAATTGATTGAGACGACTCAGAACCGCAGAATCAAGAGGCTTATCTGGAGCTACACCGCCAACACGGACCCACGGGTGACCTGAGATAATAAGAACATTCATTGTTTAGATAATAGTTTCATAAGCACATGGATAGACAAGGAAACCAAATTGGAAAATGTTACGAGTCTACGTTCTGAAAAAGTTAAGTAGGAAAGAAAACAAGTAATCAACCAACAAGGGTTGTAGCGTAGTGGTAAGTACTCCTTCATTCTTTACAAGAGGTCTCGAACTCTCGAGTTCGAACTCTGGGTGTGGAGACGACTTTGTTACGGAGCATTTTATCCCAAGTATGGGACTTCCCCGCAAATCTGGATTTAGTCGAGCCATAATGCTGAGAAAACCAGTCGGAAACAGAAAACGAAAAAATGGAACCAGCAAGGAGCTACATTTCTTATGAATGTGCGCGATATATATTGTGATATATGTCTCATCCTAACGACAATACGCCAAACTCCAGCACTCAACATCTAGTTACAAAACAATTGACGTTCAAATACGATATTCCTTCTCTTCATATTCTTAATCCTTCTTAAAACACTTCATAAATAATGTAACTCTTATGCACGAAAGTAACGCTAAGAGTGAGCTGAAATACGTACAAATTTACTTAACTATCTCTCTTTTCACCTTTGGCGAGGAGTCTACAAGAGACATTAGAGAGTGTAAAACCATATGTATTTTTCATTTTGCACCAAAAAGCTAATTTCTATATCGCGGTAAAAATAATATCCAGACACCATGGTCATATAATACAAAGACGAAAGGGAGAGAAGTATCATAGCCAAACATTAAGGAAACACGACGACGGCATGGTCATAAAGAACATATTTGTGAATATTGAATCTTACAAAGGACTTCATGGGCTGTCATTCGCTTTTTCGGATCTCTCACAAGCATCCTTCTGACCAGATCTTTTGCACTTTCTGATATATGTGGCCAAGGTTCTGATACAAAATCAAGTTCCCCTCTTAGAACCTGTTCAAATATTCCTTGCTCCGTCTCTGATTCAAAACAACACGGCACATGCAAGACGGACAAAATCATGTTAACTTCGAGAATGATATAATCAAAATTCAAAAGGAAGAGATTCACAAGATCTTCTGACCTTCCCAGAAGGGGGGCACTCCACTTAGTAAAATATAAATGATCACTCCAGCACTCCATATATCACATTCTTGACCATAACGCTTCCGCAAGACTTCTGGGGCAACATAATAAGGGCTCCCAACAACATCAGTGAAGATTTCACCTGTGGGTACAGTGTCGGAAAGTCAGATAACGAAGCAGCTAGAAGAAATAGCAGGAAACAACAGTGAATAACTCTGAAAGAAGACCAACAACAGCCTACAACAAGCACTCGATAAACATCGTCAAGACTTCACATCCACAATAAAATAAGCTTAATGTGAATAAACAAGAAAAGTAAAAACAACGAAAAGAATAGCATGTTGCCTGTTACTACACAACTTCCTCAGATGAAAGCAACGGTTGATATATACTGAACTTCCAAAGTCGAACACAAATTGAATAGCAATGAAAAGGCAAGAAAACGATAGATGCCCTTACTGTTTACCAAGTCAGGATCAGATATCATGTCAGGATTAGATGGATGGGAAACTTACTTTACATAAAAATGGTGAACCTCACACTTATTTCAGAAACTAGAGCGGCCTTGTCGATTAAAGTAGAAGGTGCAGATTTTAAGTTCTTCAGCTTCCTACAGTAATGTAGCTCAACTGAGTCTGTATGTACTTTTCGGAACAATCTTTGTGCTCGGTTTATAAAATCCTTAAACCGTCTTGAGTCATCCATCTAACAAACTTCAGAACTTTGTGAAACTTATAACTAGACATACTATATGAAGTAATACATGCAAATTTATCAGTTATCTGGTTTCTTAACCGATTAGGGGTAGGAGAAAGGAGTTACTAATAGTATAACAGAAAACATTTAGCACCTGAGTCAAATGTTGTTGCCGTAACCTATGGAGAACTAATAAGAAGTGCATTTTCAAAGGTACATGCAACAACTATATCTAACTATGGCACATAAATTGGAACAAATGCGGAATAGGTGAGCCATATGTAAACGCTTATTTTTCCTTTGATGATGTAATATGTTCCACATATAACGAGGATTGGAAGCTAAGCATTTCATTCTTTCTTTAAATCGTGTCAAATGATGAAAGACAAGACTTCAATAAAAATTACGGCATGAGCTCTCTTTACTCTACCTAGACATTTTAAACCTTTTAATATCAGTTGAACATCACTCAGAGATAAGACAAGCAATTTTCAAATTGTCGCCTGTTATTTTTCCAAAGAAAAGATTGCAAGAGCTAAAGACTACAGATAGGCATTTGCGACGTTGAAAGTTGAAACCAATTTGGAAACTACTTTCTTGGCATCTGAACCTACACAAGAGTGCTTTCCCTATACTGGATTGATTCGAAGAAAGTTGACAAAGATTTTAAGGTAAAAAAGGAGAGCGACAAAGAAAGATCATCCCAAGCTATTAGATTCATGAAACATAAAGAAAAGCAACAGCAAAGCGTCCTTGACCAGACTTTTTTTTTTCCGATTAGACTGGACCATACTAGCACTAACAAATTATATAAATTTTAACACTACTACACAAATGAAACCACTCATGAATCGAGGACTTGTGTGTATTTTTCTAAGAAACAACCTCCTTAGCTTATAAAAATGTTGAACACGATCCAACAATCTTCCAATTTTTTGACATTAAGGAGCTTGACGCCTAAAACATAACCAAGACGTCCAAAACAGCTAAAAGCTTCATCCTTTATCGGCATGAATGTCGTGTTGTTGGAAGGGAGTTCATCTAAACTAGGCATTTAACAATGAATACACCAGCTACCAGTGGTGGAGCTAGGATTTTCACCAAGGGGGTTCACAAGTGAACATACGAACTAACCAAAGGGGGTTCAACATCTACTATATATACATAAAAAATCATTTTAACCATGTATACATAGTATAATTTTTCATCGAAGGGGGTTGAACCCCCTATCCCAAGTACCTACCAGCTACTTCATAAAGCATTGTGAAGTGCTCGTGATGTTTTGCTCAAGTAAATTATTATTAGCAATTGATTAATCCTATATAGATAATTTGTTGACATAAAAAGAGATCATAATACTTTTGGGAAGTTCTGAATAGATGAAAAAACTAATAAGCTAGATTGACACCATTTTTAAAGAAAATTGTTTGCAAGTGAACTACCTGGCTTGAAGAACACTGATAATCCAAAGTCAATTGTCTTCAACGGTGAATCCTCATCCTGATTGATAAAAAGAAAGTTCTCGGGTTTCAGGTCCCTATGCATGACACCCATGGAATGGCATGCTTCCACGACACCTACAATTACTCTAGCAAGTTCAGCTGCCTGCTTCTCACTGTAATGTCCTCTCTGTAAAATCCTGTCGAAAAGCTCCCCACCCTCACAAAGCTCCATCACGACATGTACTTCAACAGCGTCTTCATAAGCCCCCACTATTTGCACCACATTAGGGTGCCCTGCCAAGTGGTGCATAATCTGAATCTCCCTTCTTACATCCTCCACATCCTCCTCAGTACTCAACTTCCTTTTGGCAATGGACTTGCACGCCAATTCTTTTCCATGTACCTGCTAGAATTTTTTCGATGAGAGATGCAAAGCAAACAAGTCGAAAACATGGATGAAAAATCTGTCTCTTATATTTCATTAACAAAATAGCAAACTAGCTCCTCCTACAGCTAAAGCATTACTCTTACTATGACTACCAACTTGTTTGGATGGTTGTCACATCTCGTTCATAATGCATGATTTTTTCTGACAGACGTGGTGTCCAGGCCAACTTTCGTCCACCTTCCACGGGATACCTACAACCTCCCACCAGCAATAGGTACAAGGTAACTCCGTCCACCAAGACTAGGACAGTCGAGAAGTTATCACCTAGTGTTTTTTGTCTCTACTAGGATTTGAACCTGAAATTTCAAGATTCTCACCACTCCATTGACCACTAGGCCGCACCCTTGGGTGCTTCGTAACACATTATATTGTATTGTATTGCTTAACACAACATTTGGATAGATAATTTTCCATCGTTATATAATTTCACACATTAGCAATCAATCTAAATAAATATGATACAATATACAATACGTATTGAGGGATGGCTCTGGCTCAGCGGTAAGCTTGCTTACCGTGGTGTGCCAGAGTCGGGGGTTCGAAACGTCCCTTCAGCAAAGCTGGGGTGAGGACGCGTAGCTAAGGCCAGGTGGTCCCCCCCTCCCCGACACCTACGGAGTAGGTATAAACCGGGTCGTCCCTTTTATACAATACGTAACAACCATCCAAACAAGTTGTAAGAAACTGAATATTCTAGTAAATCAACTATTAGATTCCTCTTACGACTAAACAACTAATTATTCTAGAAAAAAACAGTAGCAATAGTAGTAACAGATGCAACATTCAACAGTACCTTGTCCACACATAAATACGTCGTCCCAAATTGTCCTTGTCCAAGCTTCCTCCCTAAAGTACAAATCTCCTTCAAATTTTCAGTCTTTCTTCCTAAAACAGACTCCATTTTAAGACCTACGCTCGATAATCGTTTAACATGACTAGGCTTGTTGTTCTGTTTCACTCCCTCCACTGGCTTATTAACATTTGCATTCTTCTCAGACGACTCAGTGTCTGCACTAATCTTAAGGTGTGGGGGTGGAGTACTCTGAGTGCCACCAAAGCTATTACTAGTAGGATCACTACTACCATTTCCATCTACTTTCGACGACGAATCTACCGATGAATTTTCTTGGTTCTTGTGGGAATTTGAGTCACCTTTATGTGTTAGAGGTAAAGGTTCTGGTTGCCTAGTTTTCCATACAGCTGCTGTAACTGATGACAAGAACCCATTGTTGCCTAACTTAGGTCCTATACATGTATTCCCCATTCAAATCCAAGAATTTTTTTTCTCCTTTTCAATCAAATCTTTCGGTCTATTGGAAACATCCTCTCTACACCCTCTGCGTATTCACACTATCCTCTCCAGACCCCACTTGCGCGGTTACACCGGTTATCTATGCTGTTGTTATTGTTGTTTCAATCAAATCCTTGGGTCTATCGGAAACATCCTCTCTACCCTCTACGTACACACACTGCCCTCTCCAGACCCCACTTGTGCGATTACACCGGTTATCTATGTTGTTATTGTTGTTTCAATCAAATCCTTGGGTCTATCGGAAACATCCTCTCCACCCTTTGCGGTACACACTACCCTCTTCAGACTCCACTTGTGCGAGTACACCGGTTATATGTTGTTGTTATTGTTGTTTCAATCAAATTCTTACATTTTTCTCCTTAACTTCCAATACCCCTTTTCAAGAAATTACTACCTAATACAATCTTTTGCCCCGCAAAAAATTAATACCACCCCTAATATAAATTCAAGAAAAAAATTTATCTTTAATTCCCAAAACCCCTTCAAGAACCTATGATCTTTTGCCAAAAAAATATTCAAGAATTTTTTTTCTCTTTAATTAATTCCTAAAAACCCCTTCAAGAAGCCTATACTCTTTTACCCCAAATAGTTAAATCACCCCTAAATTCAAGATTTTTTCTTTTCCCCCAAAAATATTCAAGATTTTTTTTCTCTTTAATTCCTAAAACCTCCTTTCAAGAACCTACAAACTTTTGTCCCAAAAATTATATTACCCTTAAAATGAAGAACCCTAAATTCAAGAAAAAGTTTTTTTTTTTTCAATCAAAATCCTTATATTTTCTCTTTGATTGTCCAAAAACCCTTTCAAGAACCTATAAACTTTTTCTCCAAAAATTTAAAATGCATACCCCTATATTCAAGAATTCAACAATAAAAAATGTTTTTTTTTTTTTTTTGGAAGAAAACAAAAAAGATAATTGACCTAATTTGTCTAGAAATCAGCCTCAAAATTTGATTTTTTATTTTATTTTAGGGATTTAGAGAAATTAGGGAAAAATATTTGGGGAAAGAAATGTGGGTGTTGAAATGAATTGTTTGATTTTTCCAAAGTTTACTTTGCTGCATGCATGCAATGCGCACGTAAATTTTTATTTTTTCAAAATGTGTACTTAACAGTCGTTTGGTATGAGGTATATGGTATATTAATTTCGCAATAAAATGTACGATTATTTTATGCTATATTTGATTGGAGGTATTAGGTAGTTCCAGGATTATTTATCCCACCATTTATATCATCACGATGTGAATAATCAAAGGCGGAGCCAAAATTTTCACGAAGAGGGTTCAAAATTTGAAACAAAACTAATCGAAGGGGATTCAACATCTATTATATA
Source organism: Capsicum baccatum var. pendulum (assembly GCA_030864225.1). Classification (NCBI taxonomy): domain Eukaryota; kingdom Viridiplantae; phylum Streptophyta; class Magnoliopsida; order Solanales; family Solanaceae; genus Capsicum; species Capsicum baccatum. Next base: position 273,343,251 of record CM061550.1, read on the forward strand.
TACATAAAATATAATTTTAGTGATGTATAAATAGTATAATTTTTCGTCGAAGGACTTCGGTGAACCCCCATTCCAAAGGCTGGCTCCGGCCCTGGATGTGATAAGTTATCTCATATACATGATGAGATAACTTATCCCTTGGTTACCTAATACCCCTTATGACATTTTTGCGGGTTCCATGCATTAACTATTCATTGATGATCTATTTACCTACTTAAACTATTATTTTTTGCGAGTTTCATATCTCAACTATCACAACTTACTTTGTATTTAAAACCCAACTTGATGCTGAGAATACATACAATATTATATTTTGAATAAAACACGTCAAGTTCAGAGAAGGTCTTTAGGTGTTGTCTTTAATGAGCTTTTTTAGAAATTAAAATATAAGACGTGAGATGATTGATAAATCAATCTTGTTAAACAAGGACAAAAGTTCAAAATCGTCCCTTATAGTATCTTATTTATGCAATTAATTATTTAATAGTCTGCTCATTTGTTATAGCATTAATCATTTTGATCTGATCCGTTCAAATTCAATCCAAATTTAATCCAACCTATTCATTTCACACCTAGGGATAGCAATGGGGCGGTGTGAGTGCGGGTTTTAAGCTATGCGGGACGGCACGAATTTTAAACTATGTGGTGCGGGGCGGTTGCGGGGCGTGTTAAAGTAAGTTTTTTTTTAAATGGTGCGGTGCGGGTTGTGGGTATATGAGGATTTAAGTTAAAAAAGCTAAAAATTAGTATTATTCTCATAAATATACCTAAAATTATATGTATTATTTATTTAAATTTTTATGATACTTAAAACGACGTGTATAAGACTAAAAATAAATAATTTTATAGTTTTTTTAATATCTCTATTCATTTTAATAAAAATATGATATTTGATCATTACTTGTACACGTGATACTTTTTGAGAATTTCTTAGTGAAAAGTGATATATAGAAATTAATTATTATTTCCTAGTTGTAGATTTGAAAATATTATGATTTTTAATGGAGTTACAAATTTTTCAAAAAAAATAAAAATAAAAACAAAAACATGGAGTGGTGCGGTGTGGGTATGCGCGGATATGAGTGTGGGACGGGTTTAAAGGTGATGCGGTGCGGTGCGGTGTGATGCGATTTTAAAACTTGCGGATTTAGAAAAAACTCGCACCTCAACCGCACCACACTGCACCATTTTCATCCCTATTCACACCCTAACTTGTGCAAAGATGCAAAGACAAATCTTCTTAACAATAAACTAGAAAACAAGGTATTAATTTTTTTTTTTTTTGATTAAACATATTACTCTTCATTAATCAAAATTGTCAATACAAAATAGGGTAGAAGCTGATCATCTACCTCCAACCAAGTGTCATCAAGAGTTAGTCTAGAGCTACACTTCCTACTAACTAGACTTGCTAATACTACTCAAATAATAATCAAGGACATTACAAGGCGTTCCTATAGCTAGGGGAAGTGATCCATCATCCTCAAAGCTATTGGGGTTTTTGTCCTGATTTTCTTACTATATTTAAGTTTTATTTTTTCTTAGAAGGAAAATAAAAGTTACCATAATTACTTTTACTTTTCCCGAAAGAAAAAATATAATTCTTTCCATATTTGACTAACCTCTTTCTTGGAGAAAAGGTTTGGACATCTATAAATAGAAGACCCCCTTCTCATACCATAAGACAATAACATCCACAATGTAGTCTTTTAAGAGTTTCGTTTAGGGGAAGTTTTCTCTCTTATTAGTTTTATGTTTTTAATATTAGGTTTTATATGTAGGTCAATTGGCCAAATCATATAATAAAATTATGTTTTTAGTATTATTTTTCGTTGTCATCTTATTTATCGTCTCATGATTTGCAACTAATAGCTTCCGCATGACGCCCTCTCGATTTCGAACCCAATAAAAGCACTTTGCCACGCAGCTGTATTCCTTCCTAGAATGCGCATATGCATTACAATATCCTTGCAAGTTCTTGCTAGGTTGATTCGACCTTTCTGAAACCTCAACATGTTCCTATCTTTCCAGATGCAGTACAGGGTCATAGCAAAAGTAGAACAAACAATTGCAGCATGTTCAGTCTTTCTCTTGGCTATTTTGCAAATCCAATCCAATTCCTGAGACCAGGGCTCTATGTTTCTGGTAAAGCCTAACCATTTTAACAAAGTACTCTACACCTGCTTACTGTAATTGCATAAAAAGAATAGGTATTCAAATGTCTCCACATCCTGACTGCAGAAAATACATTTAGGTGTTACTTGGATTCTAATTTTTTGAAGTCTGTCAAACTGTTGCTAATCTTTTATTTACTGCTAGCCATAGATTAAACTTGAACCTGGGATGGATGTGTTTATGCAATGTAATGCTCTTCCAGGTTACTTTTGTATAATGTGGTTGCAAGGTCAGATAAGCATGCTTAATAGAGAATTTGCCTCCTTGTACTAGCTTATCCGGAGCTTGCATCAGTGCCTCCTGACTCTGTATGTGTGGCTATATCACCTTCCTGCTATCAATTATCTTCCTCACCACTCAAGCTGCATTTTTTGGTATAGGCATCATGTTTAGGTCCCTTTTCTTGATATAATAGTAGTGCACCCAGTTAATCAAGAGAGTATTTTTTTTTTGAAACATCCCATAGGTGCTTTAGGATGGTTGCTTTGTTCCAAAAATTCAAGTCAATATGTAACACCCTGAGAGTACACCCTGGACGTTACACGGTGCTTACAACCCCAAAGGACCACAAGCTAACCCATGAGCTGGTACCTGCCGTGAGCACCGAATAAAACTGATAAACAACATGTGCGGAATTTCAACTGAAAATGCCATAAGGTTTTAGAAATTGAACTTTGTACTGAATCATACTTTAAGCGTCTGAAAACATACAGGCTATACTGATTAAACGACTGATAATAACAACTGAAAACTGAATAACTGTCTGCACTAGTCTGAAAGCCTCTAAACCGTCTGACTGTGGAGTTGATGGGACAAGTCCTCAACTAACTTCGACTGACTAAATAACTGAACTACTGACATAATTGAATATAAGATAACTCGTCCTCGAAGGATGAGGACTCACCCCTGCTGCTGCTGATGATACACTAAAATATCTAAATACGGTCGAAAATTCGAGCATCCGAATCTATGATATAAGACATCATAGCATAAAAAACGAGTATGCGATCAATACTTTGAATTATCTGGTATGCTAAATTAGGTAAAGCGGAAATATATGGGTTCATATGCATATAGTGCTAACTAACTGAATAACGTAAGGTAACTGAATGAGAATACACGTAAAGACTGAAAATACTGAAAAATGCAAGACCAAGCATATATTGCATATCTGAGATAGTCTGAAACTGAAGTACTGAAGTCTGTAACTGGATCGCTGATAACTGAAAGCTATGGTCAAGCAGAACTGAATTGAATTTTGTATTGAGTACTGTAACTGAAACTGTGGGAGGTATTATCTAACCGACATGCCCCAAATAATCTAATTGGGGTCCAAACTATAACCCCAGTTGGAAGGGTGTTAGTACCGTGCCACGGGTACTAACAATAACTGTGTCAACACTAATCTGGCAGGAAGAATCATGAAATATATGTATATGTCAACCCTAATCTAGTAGAAAGACTTATCAACCTATGCTGGGTACGTAGTTTTGTAACCCAGGTACTGCTACTAAGGGTCACACCCTAATCTGGCAGGAATGCCCCCATCCCTGGGTTCGCTCGGTGCTGAATCCTAGTCCCAACTGAACTTTACACAGATCATTAGACTGGACTAAGCTTAACCATGTTAACTCACTGAACGATATTGTTCCTGGCATGACTAAAATCATTCTATAGATGCTAGAAACTAAGTAAACAACTAAATTTTAAGTATTCATAACCCCCAGGACTCAATAACAATAACAATAGGACCATACTGAAGCTTCAAAAACATAATAAGAAATCATTGTTCAAAATTATTCACTTAAGCTTTTATCAGACACATGGGAACCAAGACTTTAACATGGGGATGCTTTATAAACATGATAAAATAGCACATTCAGATGACCAAATCATAAACTGAGGGTTTTATTTTGAATTTGCATGAACATGATATGGAAGCCACAATAGTTAAAACATATTATAATACATTCCATGTGAGATCAATTGAAAACATAACTTGAAACTAAATTACCAAGATATAGCTAAACATACTTCGACTTTCAATGTGTAAGGTCTCTTTTCATAAAAAACTCTTGAAAACATAACAAGGGGTCATTATTCAAACCAATCATTTAGACATTTCATCAAACACTTGAAATTCATAGACTAGAGCATGTGAATAGTCAAAATATGAGATGCTAACATAATTGAAATACTACAAATCATGGATTTAGGGATTTAATCATGTGAATAGCACCATTCAAACATGTAAGGTTTAATTTCAACAACAATTACTTATAATCATCATGTACAAATCGAAATTCATGGGAGTTCATGGATAAAGTTCGTAATAACATGTAAAGATTATTCTTTTGAAATGAAAATTAGGTTCTTGGACTCCATGGATGAAAAGGGCCCATGGATGAACATCTAACATACTTCAATTGGAGGATTCTTGGAAGTTCTTGGTGGATTTCTTGAAAATTTTCTCTTGAAGGTTGAAGGGACTAGGATTTTGTTCTTGAGAGAGAACAATTTCAATTTGAGGGAATTATGAAATATGAGGTAAAAATGTTGTTTTGGGACCTAAATTTTGTGTTTTGGCTAAATTAAAGTGGGGAAAAAGACCTAAATACCCTTCTGGACCCAAAATTTATTTAAATCAAATTGGGCCCTGATGCGTTTAGCGGCGCGTTGCATCACTCAACTCGACATGATAAGCACTGAGCCATGCCACGTTGCTGCTGCCAATGTGGTAAACAATGTGATGCGGTCATATCACATTGGTCCATTGGTTTGTCCATCCAAACATAGCCCAAACGTCGTTCGAAAAACCTAAAAATCACCCGAGATAAACTATCGACAACCCTAGTCATGAATTAACTCACAAACTAACTTTTTGATGTCGGGAAGGTCAAGAATAAAATCATCAAAGTTTAAGGGTAAAAAATGAGACTAAGACTTTAACACTTAGCTAAATTTTCAGGTTCTATGCCTCTTACACATACGCTGGGAGCTGAATTGTGTTAAGGATAATACGGGGCATTACTTAATAACTCCTAGCCCTCCTGCTGAGCCTGGTTGGCATATGTTTTCCCATGAAATCAAAGCCTTCTTAGACATTTCACCTTGGCCAATCCACAAGAAAGTTCTGCAAGTAGCTTCCAACAGCTTAATCACTTTCTTAGGAAAGATAAAGATCTATGCCCAGTATCTTTGCATACCAAACAACACTACTTTGATGAGTTGAAGTCTACCAGAGTATGAGAGCAGTTTTGTTGTCCCACATCTAATTTTTGCAGAGAACTTCTCAACTAAAAACAGATGTTGTGCAATTGTTAGCTTCTTATAGATAGTGAAACTCCTAGATACTTTAATGGTAAGGTCCCTTCTACATATCCCAAGTCATATAACATGTCACATTTCAAATTATCGCTTACTCCTTCCATATAGATAGAGTTCTTGTCATCATTTGCTTCTAGACCAAAAGCTCTTGAGAATCTTTGGAAAGTTTGTTGCAGCAACATAATAGACTCCATATCATCCCTGCAAAGAATCAACAATTCATCTATAAAACACATATGAATTAAGTTAAATCTCTTGTATCTTAGATGAAAGTGGAACTATTTTTGTTTTGCAAGTTATTGCATTTATCTGTGAAGGTATTCCATGGCTATCACAAAAAGGTATGGGGACATAGGGTCCTGTTGACTTAAACCCCTCCTAGACTGGAATGGCTTGGTGAATCCACCATTAATCATCAATGAATAAGAGACAATAGAATCATACTCCATAATCCAAGTGAAAAATTTGTGAGGGAATCCCGACTCAATCAGCATGGCCTTGAGGAAAGTCTACTCAAGGGTATCATAAGCTTTCCTAAGATCTACTTTAATAACACATCTAGGTGAGATATTTTTTCTAGTATACCCTTTGAAAAGCTCATGACTGAGTAGGATACTATCTGTAATAGCTCTTGTTTTAATGAAAGCCGACAGTGAGCATCCAATGGGGCCATTCAACACTTGTTTTATCCTGTTAGCTAGATTTTAACAACAATTCTGTAAACAGTGGAACAACATTCAATTGGTCTAAAGTTCTTTACCTAAGTTGGTGATGAAACCTTCAGGATCAAGGTTATAGTTGTACAGTTTCATGTTCTCTTCATCTTTCCACTAGTAAAAAATTATTGCACAGAGGAGTAGACCTCTTCTTTAAATATAGCCCAATGCTGTAGAAAGAATTCAATAGGGTAACCATCTACCCCTGGACTTTTGTATTTAGGCATGCATTTCACAACCTAGTCTATCTCCTCTGGATTCACCATCTACACTAACTGAATTTGTTGTTCTCTAGTAAGGCATGGCCCTGCTTTTATCACTTCTGATTCTGGATATGACATTTCATCATCATAATCTGCCATAAGTAAAGTAAGAGTATCAATAAATTTAGTCTCTACTTTCTGTGGATCTGTGAGTTTTACTCCATTTTCAGTATGTATTAATGAGTTTGTATTCTGACCAGATCTAATTTTGAGTTGAGCATGAAAGTACTTTGTATTGGCATCACTACTGTCAATCCAATATGCTCTAGACTTTTGTCTTAATACTTTCTCTTCTACTGAACTTTATTTTTGAACATCAATTAGAATAGCCTTTTCTTGATCAAATAATGCTTGACTATGCAGTTGAGAAACAATTTGAGCTTACACTATTTCCAGTTGTTGTCTAGCCTGGGATAACTTCTGAGCATATGAAGCCATGTATGTATTGAGGTCCTTAACTTTCACTTTAATTTTCTTCAATATCTTCCATATAACAGTCACAGGATCCCCTCTTATTGGTCTACTCCAAACCCGTTGTACATTTCATTGAAAATGGTGATGCTACAAGACTAAAGTATATAGCCTGAACGGCTTTAGGTGTAAACACACTCTATGTAGACACTGGATCAGTGCTGGGAGTGATCAGAAACCCCCGAATTCAAGAATTCCACTTCAATGTGACCAAATTTTTATCTCTAATCATAATTCCCAAGTACCCAGTCAATTCTGCTATACACCCTATTTGAGCCCTGCTATTTGTTTGTCCAAGTAAAATAACCACCCTTTGATCTCAGAGGGGTTAGTTGCATGTTGTCAATCAAATCCTTAAAACCCTTGATCTCATGCTCTGTAACTGGATGGCCTATTCTATCATCAATGCTTAGTACATTATTAAAATCACCACATAATAACCAATTTTCATGAACATTCCCACCAATGCTTTGAAGATTAGACCACAACTCTTCTCTTTGAGTTAGCTATTCTTAGAATACACAATAGTGATTATGACTGAGAAATCTATGGACATGTTCTGTACCTTACAATGCAAATACTGCTCACGTACTTGTATTATTTGTACATTAAGATACTTTTTCCAAAATAATCAAATTCTACCATTTACACTATGTGTATAGTTGCATACATGAGACCATTCTTTATTAAATTTCATCAGAACATCCTTAGTATTCTTTTTTTTAACTCTAGTTTCTAAGAAACCAAACATATCTATTTTGTTCTTTCTCAGAAAGAGGAGCACCTCCTTCTGCTTAAAGGGCTTGTTAAGCCCTCTTATATTCCAAGTGGAAAAATTCATGGAGGTTGATGAGGCATAACCTGGCTAGATATCGAGGGACTAGCTCCATCACTTTCAATTCCATTCAAAACAACAAATTTATTACCTAGCTTATTGGTCTATGTAACAATCACAACAACCACTTCAGGTACATGCACCTCATGATCTCCATCCAAACCATTTTGAACCTTGACAGTAGCTCCATCTTGTCGATCTGTCAATGTCTGCACCATTCTCTTTCGTCTTCTACACGTTATTCTTCGTTTAGGAGGCTGTTTAAATGGCACCATCTCTTGCTGCTTATCTTGAATAGGTCCCTTCTTCTTCAACCAACATTCCATATCTGTGTGCCCAAATCTAACACACTTAGAGAAGAATTTCAATTTCCAATCATATTCAATCCCTTGCTTGATAGTACCAAATGGTGTATCAATCTTAACAGAGTCTAGAACTGGATAGGAAATATCTACCTCTACCAGTATCATAACGCCCTGAGTTTGTACCCGAACGCTACACGATGCTTACGACCCTGAAGGACAACAAGCTAACCCATGATTGATATTTTCTATGAGCATTGAAACATGATACTGTAATAAATATGAAAAAATAGGCTGAAATGCCATAAGGTTCAAAATATATAAAACACTGATAAAACGTATCAACTGAAATAACAATTTATAAAACTAAACACTGTCTGAAAACTAATTTGAAAAGCCTCTAATTTGATCTGTCTAAAAGTGGAGTTGATGGGAATATCCCCTAACTAACTCCATCTACTGAAATAGTGAGTCTACTGAGATAATGAAATAAAAGAATATCCTTAAATGATGAGCACTCACTATAAAATCTACTGCTGGCTGAATCTGAATCTGTCTATGCACAGTCGGGAACCTGAGCGTCCGAACCTATGATATAAGATATCATAATGCAAGAGAAAGTATACGCCAGTATGTGAATGTATTGGTATGCTGGATAAGGTAAGGCTGAATGCAAGGGTTCATATGCATAAGCAACAACTGACTGAATGATGTAAAGTAACTGAACATGAGAGTACATGGATAATCTGAAATTGCTGTAAGTACTGAGTATGCAATTTGAGCATATACATATATATATATATATATATACTGTAACTGAGCTTTTATGAAGCTGAGTACTGAATTCTGATAATTGGGTAACTGATAACCTGAGTTACTGATACTGATTGATTGTATCTGACAGTTCTAATTGCATAGAACTAAACTGAGTTCTATTCTGAAGATTGAAACTGAAACTATAGAAGGTAATAATCTAACTGACATACCCCATATAAGATAAGATAAGATAACTGAGTTGGGGTCAAATTTGTAACTTAAGGGTGTCAAAACTGTGCCACGGGTAAAGATAAGCTGAGAGTTACCCTCATCTGGCAGGTACTCTAACGAGAATGATGGAACCCTCATCTGGTAGGTTAAAACACCTCATCAACCCTCAACGGGCAGATTTGATGGCTCAACCTAAGCTGGCTACGTAGTTTTGGAATGCAAGAATTGCTTCTAAGGATCACCCCTTCTTCTGACAGGTGAGCCCCCATCCTTGGGTTCATTTGGTGCTGAATCCTACTCCTAACTGAAAGACACTAAATTGAGTATATTAACTGAACTGGATTGATACTGAGATTACTGAGTTTTTCCAAGTTATGTAACTGACTGAGTTCTATTGAGTTCTGTAACTAACTGAGAGTACTACTGATAGTGACATGACTGATGCTGGCTCTAGGTTAACAACTAAATTATTGGGTATTAAATACCCCAGGACTTGATATCATGAAAAGTAATGCATAACATAATCTTGAATAACATAACATTTCTCACTTGTTCATAATTCATACATAGAGACATTTTATCAAATACTTGTAAGGCATCGACATATACATGAATGGGGAATGCATGCTATCATATTATAATGGCACTATTTCCTTCACCTAGGCATTTTATGAATCACATAGGGAGCATGCTTGAGTTAGACAATAATCATCACATATAATTATCATGGCTACATCAATCAACTTGCAAATTGAAGGGTTTATCATGAAGATCATGTAATTCAACACATAAAATAATTAATTTCATGAAAGCTTGTAATTTAATCATGGACTAAGACCCAACAATAACATAAACATGAATTTAATTCAAACATGAAAGTTCATAATTCAACAATCTTGTAGTTTGGAAACCGATTTGTGGACTCTGTGGGTGAAATGAACCTATAGATGAACACCTAGTATACCTTAATTTATGAGTTTCTTGAAGTTTTTGGTGAATCCTTGGAGATTGCTCTTGGTTTCTTGAAGCTAGGGTTTATTTTCTTGAGAATGAGAGTTTGTTGATTTGGGAAAAAGTTAATAAACAAAGGGTTTAAAACGTCTTTAGGTCTTAAATATCATACCTGGGTGGATTAAAATTATGGAAAAGGACCAATTTGACCCTGGATGAAACTTTGTATTTCCATTGAAAATTTCCAAAATTACCCCATGGCGCGACGCAGCGCAATTGTGTTGTGTTACTGGAAATTGACAATTGGGAACTGAGGTCTTGGCGTGACGCGGTGGAATTACGGTTCCCTTTTGATTCTTAAATTTAAACTCATTGCGACGCGGTGGAATCACGTTGGTACACTGGAAATTGACAAATATAAAAATAAGTTTTGGCACAACGTGCAGGTATCGCGGTACCTCACTGAAAATTGAAAATTGCCATTTTGACATACTTCACGATGCGTTACTGGCCTGAATAACGGTATTTAACGACTGAAACTTAAAATAGCCACAACTTCTTATCGGTTATCGAATTTAGGCAAATTTTATATCGTTGGAAAGCTAATTCAATTTCCTACGCAATGACAGGCTCCAAATTGAAAAATACTGAGTATTTCAAATATTTTATATTAGATAACTCATAGACTGAGAGTTAATATAGTCTAGGGAAATATGAGGTATTACAATATCTCCCCCTTGGAAACATTCGTACTCGAATGAGACTGATTAAGCTGAGAAACACTGATAGGCTGAGCTGACACACTGAACTACTGATGCATGACTACATGACTGAACTACTGACAAATTGAGTTTGTGTACTGAATATGCATATCTAATGCATGGAATACATGTCTGAACTGATTCATGAATGCATGACCGAATATGCAACGGTAATGGATACCAAGTTTATAATTACATTTGAACATGGAACTGAGTAATACTAAGGAAGACTGTTACCTTAAGCTGTATTTGAGTTTACGGAGAATAGGTGAGGGTACTTGGTTCGCATATCTGCTTCTGATTCCCAAGTAGCTCCCTCAACGGACTGATTCCGCTAAAGAACTTTGACCAATGGAAATTCATTATTCCTTAGTCTGCGAATCTGATGATCGAGGATCTGGACTGGAACCTCTTGAAATAGAGATCATTCTGAATATTTATGTCCTCTAAGGGGACTACGACTACTAGGTCACCAATGCATTTCTTTAGCAAGGAGACGTAGAATACTGGGTGTACTGAAGCTAGATCTGAAGGCAATTTGAGCTCGTAAGATACCTTTCAAAAGCGACTAAGAATTCTATAAGGATCGACATATCGGGGACTGAACTTTCCCTTCTTATCGAACCTCTGTACCCCTTTCATGGGAAATATTTTCAAGAACACAAAATTACTGACCTCAAACTCGAGGTCCTTTCTCCTCACATCTACATAGAATTTCTGTCTGCTCTGGGTAACCATAAGCTTTCTCTGATCAGCTGGACCTTTTCTAACGCATCAAACACCAAGTCAGGCCCTACTACTGCAGCCTCACCCACTTCAAACCAACCAATTGGAGATCTACATATCCTACTATAGAGAGCCTCAAATGGAGCCATCTGAATACTGGAATGATAGTTGTTATTATATGCAAATTTGATCAAAGGCAAGTGGTCATCCCAACTACCCTTAAAATCAATAACGCATGCTCTCAACATATCTTCTAGAGTTTGAATGGTCTTTTCTGCTTGGCCATCTGTCCGAGGGTGAAAGGTTGTACTGAGATGAACTTGGGTACCAAGACCCCTTTGGAATGCTTTCCAGAAATAAGAGGTAAACTGGGTACCTCTATCTGAGATGATAGATAAGGGAACACTGTACAACCTAACCAACTCTCTGGGTACCTCTATCTGAGATGATAGCTAAGGGAACACTGTACAACCTAACCAACTCTCTGTGATAGAGTTTGGCATAGTCCTTAGCTGAATAAGAGGTATGGACTGGCAAGAAATAAGCTAATTTGGTCATTCGGTCTACGATAATCCAAATAGAATCATGCTAATGACGAGTATGAGGCAAACCCGACACAAAGTCCTTATTCACTTCTTCCATTTCCATGTAGGAATAATCAACTCCTACATGCACCCCCTAGGATTTTGTTGCTCAATCTTAACCTACTGGCATGTAGAGAACTTAGCTATAAACTCTGCAATATCTTTTTTCATCCCACTCCACCAATAGATCTCCCGCAAATCGTGTTACATCTTAGTGGCCCCTGGATGAATAAAGTAGCGTACACCGGATGCTTCTGTAAGAATTCATTTCCTTAAGTCATCTACACCAGGCACATATAGCCGACCCTGACAACGCAGCACACCATCTCCCCCTTAGAGAAAACCTTCACTTTCTGATCTCTGACTGATTCTTTTAACTTAACTAGACTGGATCTCCATCCTATTTTTCCTTCACATTAGAACCTAGGGATGATTGGCACTACTCTGCACCCATATACTACCTTCTGCTGAATCGACTAAGCGGACACCTAGTCGGAAAAATTGATAAACTTCCTGAGCTAATTTATTTTTATCATTCTCTACATGGACAAAACTACTCATCGGTAATCTACTAAGAGCATCGGTCACTACATTGGCCTTGCTCGGGTGATAAAGAACACTCATGTCATAATCTTTCAATAACTCTAACCATCTCCTCTGACGCAAGTTTAAATCTTTTTGAGAAAACACATACTACAAGCTTTTGTGATCTGTGAACATATCAACATGCACCCCATACAAGTAATGCCTCCAAATCTTTAAGGAAAATACTATGGCTGCTAACTTAAGATCATGAGTCGGATAATTCTTCTCATGGGGCTTAAGTTATCTAGAGGCATAAGCTATGACCTTACCTCTCTGCATGAGAACACAACCCAAACCTACTCTAGATGCATCACAGTACACAAACCCATCTGAACCTTCTAACAAGGTAAGAACGGGGGTTGAGGTGAGTCGGGGCTTCAACTCCTGAAAACTCTTCCCACAAGAATCTGACCATTGAAACTTGACTTTCTTCTGAGTTAATTTGGACATGGGGGACGCAATAGACGAAAACCCTTCAACAAACCGATGGTAATAGCCAGCTAAACCTAAGAAACTCTTGATATTTGTTGGAGAAATAGGTCTAGGCTAGTTTATCACCGCTTCGGTCTTTTGAGTATCAACTCTAATGCCATTACCTAAATAATATGACCAAGAAATGCTACTAACCTTAGCCAAAATTTGCACTTACTGAATCTGGTAAACAACTGATGAGTTTTGAGAGTCTGAAGTACAATTTTGAGATGGTTTACATGATTATTCTCGCTATGGGAGTAGACAAGAATGTCATCGATGAGGACTATGATGAACATATCCATGTACTATTTGAACACGCAATTCATCAAGTCCATGAAGGTTGCTGGGGCATTTGTATGACCAAAAGACATGACTAGAAACTCGAAGTGACCATATTAGGTTTGAAAAGCTATTTTCAAAATGTCATATTCTCTGACTCTGAGCTGATGATAGCCTGAACTGAGGTCTATCTTAGAAAAGTAACTAGAACCCTGAAGTTGGTCAAATAAGTCATCGATTCTAGAAAATGGGTACTTATTCTTGACTGTGACTTTATTCAATTGACGGTAGTCTATACACATTCTGAGAGAACCATCTTTCTTACGCACGAATAGAACTGGTGCACCCCATGGGGAGATGTTGGGTCTGATGAATTCCTTATCTAGGAGATCTTTTAGTTGTTCTTTTAAATCTTTGAGTTCTGCTGGTGACATTCTATATAGCGAAATAGATATGGGTTGAATATCTGAAAGAAGGTCTATTTCGAAGTCTATTTCCCGTTTAGGTGGAAATCCGAGAATATCTTTGACAAATACATCTAAAAATTCATTTACCACTAGAACTGACTCAAGACTAGAGTTTCTGAACTAGGGTCTTTGACTCGCACAAGATGATAGACACATCTCTTGGATATCATTTTCTCGCTCTAAGGTATGAAATCAACTGGCCTTAAGCGTTATAGTACTACCCCTCCATTCAAGGACTGGTTTATTTTGAAACTGAAAATGAATAATTCTGTTTCTACAATCAACTGAGGCATAACATGAATGGAGCCAATCCATGTCAAGAATGACATCGAAATTCGTCATCTCTAATTCTAATAAGTCTACTGAAGTGACTTTCTAAGATATCATAACCGAAGAGTTCTTGTATACCCGTCGGGCTATGATAGACTGACCCACTGGGGTAGAGACTAAGAATTGTTCTACTAAGACTTCTAGTTTGACTTTAAAGTTCACTGCTATGTAAGGAGTTACGAAAGACAGAGAAGCTCCTGGATCTAATAAGGCATGAATATATAAATGAAAGATCTGTAACATATCAGTGACCACATCGGGAGAACTTTCTTGATCTTGTCTGGACTGAAGTGTATAGAGCCTGTTTGGGCATTGCCTACTGGTGGCACTAGAAGCGGCACCCTGCTGATTCGGGCGACCAAACTGAGCTGAAGGACGATTATACTAACCCTGAGAACCTGACTGAGGACAATCCCTGACTCTGTGTCCTGGCTTGCCACACCTGAAACAAACATCTCTGCCAGCTCTGCAGACACCCTGATAGTTCTTGCCACATATCTGACATAGAGGATTTTTTCGAGCACTGCTGACACTACCCTGAGATTTAGATCCTGACGCCCTATCTTTATTACCATTTCTGAACTTAGGGACTGGAGCACAAGTTGAGAACAGAGCTGGAACTAAAGGCTTTGGGCGAAACTGGGAACAATTATTGCCCTCTGACTGACGCTGATTAAAATTGAAGCTACCTGTCCTAGCTCTTTTGTTCTGCCTCTCTCTTTCTCTCTGATCTTAACCTCTTCTACCTTCTAAGCATGGACCATGAGTCTGGATATGTCCATCTCCTTAATCAACATTGTTATTCTGCACACCTTAACCACACTATCTGACATCTCTAACACGAACTTGCTCATTTTGGACATACTATCTACCACTACATTGGGAGCATATCTGGCTAACTGAGTAAACTTGAGAGAATACTCTTTCATGCTCATACTGCCTTGCCTTAGGTTGATAAACTCTAACACCTTTGCTTCTCTCAGATCTAAGGGAAAAAATCTATCTAGAAAGGAAGTAGCAATCTCTTCTCACTCTATAGGCTCTGCATCTGTGCCCCTGTCTACCTTCAAATTCTTAAACAACGTATGAGCTACATCCTGTAGCTGATAAGTGGCTAACTTAGCACTCTCACTGAAAGTCACTTCCATGATTTTTGTGACTTTTTGAACTTGATCAAGGAATTCTTGTGGATCCTTTTCTGACTTAAATCCTGATAATAGGGGAAATTTATTCAGATGAAGTCCCGAATCCTGGCTGCAGTAGTATTGGCCACTGGGTTGTCCTAAACAATAGCTGGCCATTCCTTTTGAGCTTCTACGGAATTGGCTAGAGTAGTAAATGCATCTCTAAATTTTGCATGAGAGATATGCTTGTCCAGGGGATCTGCTTGAATGGGCTGAGGCGCTAATTGATTTTTGGTTCCTCTTTTGGGAGGCATATTCTATAAATAAAAAGAAGAAACAGATTAGATTGAGAGTTTAACTTGAGCTCATGCTCACTCGCACGACATGAATACTGAAAGAAGGAAAACATTTTCTAAAACATCTCATAGCCTCCTGTCCATAGGTGTGGCGCGATACATACCCATGCACAAGACTCTACGTGAAATGACTTTCAGACTTCCTAGGATACTGTTGAATCTTAGGCTCTGATATCAAGTTTGTAATGCCCCGAGTCTGTACCCCAGATGCTACGCGGTGCTTACAACCTCGAAGGACCACAAGCTAACCCATGACTGATATCTGCTATGAGTACTGAAACATGATACTATAATAAATGGGAAAAAATAGGCTGAAATGCCATAAGGTTCAAATTTGAAAAACTGATAAAACGTATCAACTGAAATAACAATCTATAAAACTGAACACTGTCTGAAAACTAGTTTAAAAAAGCCTCTAATCTGAACTGTCTGAAAGTGGAGTTGATAGGACAATCCCCCAACTAACTCCATCTACTGAAATACTAAGTCAACTGAGATAATAAAATAAAAGAATGTCCTCAAATGATGAGGACTCACTGCTAAATCTAATGCTGGCTAAATCTGAATCTGTCTATGCGCGGTTGGAAACCTGAGTGTCTGAACCTATGATGTAAGACATCATAATGCAAGAGAAAGTATGCGTCAGTACGTGGAATGTAATGGTATGCTAGATAAGGTAAGGCTGAATGCAAGGGTTCATATGCATGAGCAACAACTGACTGAATGATGTAAAGTAACTGAACATGAGAGTACATGGATAATCTGAAACCACTGTAAGTACTAAGTATGCAATCTAAGCATATACATATATATATACTATAACTGAGTTTTTTTTGAAGCTAAGTACTGAATTCTAATAACTGAGTAACTGATAACCTGATTTACTAATATTGATTGACTGTATCTGACAGTCCTGATTCTGTAGAACTGAACTGATTTCTATTCTAAAGACTGAAACTAAAATTGTAGGAGGTAATAATCTAATCAACATGCCCATATAAGATAAGATAACTGAGTTGGGTCCAATCTGTAAGCCCAATTAGAAGGGTGTCAATACCGTGCCATGGGTAAAGATAAGCTGAGAGTTACCCTCATTTGATAGGTACTCTAATGAGAACGGTGGAACCCTCATCTGGCAGGTTAAAACACCTCATCAACCCTCAAATGACAAATTTGATGGCTCAACCTACGCTGGCTACGTAGTTCTGGAATACAAGGATTGCTTCTAAGGATCACACCCTCTTCTGACAGGTGAGCCCCCATCCTTGGGTTCATTCGGTGCTGAATCCTAGTCATAACTGAAAGACACTAAATTGAGTATACTAAACTGAACTGGAATAATACTGAGATTACTGAGTTTTCCCGAGTTATGTAACTGACTGAGTTCTATTGAGTTTTATAACTAGCTGAGAGTACTACTGATCGTGACATGACTGGTACTATCCTGTCACTAACGCTGGATCTAGGTAAACAACTAAATTGTCGGGTATTAAATACCCCTAGGACTCGATAGCATGAAAAGTAACGCATAGTATAATCTTGAATGACATAACATTGCTCACTTGTTCATAATTCATCCATAGAGACATTTCATCAAACGCTTGTAAGCCATCTACTTATACATGAATGGGGAATACATGCTATCATATTATAATGGCACTATTTCCATCACCTAGGCATTTTATCAAACACATGGGGAACATGCTTGGGTTAGACAATAATCATCACATATAGTTATCATGGCTACATCAATCAACTTTCAAATTGAAGGGTTTATCATGAAGATCATGTAATTCAACACATATGATGATTAATTGCATAAAAGATTGTAATTTAATCATGGACTAAGACCCGACAATAACATGAACATGAACATGAACATGAATTCAATTCAATTCAAACATGGAAGTTCATAATTCAACAATCTTGTAGTTTGAAAATGGATTCGTGGACACTATGGGTGAAAGGAACCCATAGATGAACACCTAACATACCTTAATTTGTGAGTTTCTTGAAGTTTTTGGTGAATCCTTGGAGATTGCTCTTGGTTTCTTGAAGCTAGGGTTTATTTTCTTGAGAATGAAAACTTGTTGATTTGGGGAAAAGTTAATAAACAAAGGGTTTAAAACATATTTAGGGCTTAAATATTACACCTGGGCAGATTAAAATTATGGAAAAGGACCAATTTGACCCTGGATGAAACTTTGTATTTTCGTTGAAAATTTCCGAAATTACCCCATGGCGCGACGCGGTGCTATCGTGCCGTGTCACTAAAAATTGATAATTGGGAACTGAGGGCTTGGCACGACGCGGTGGAATCGCCGAACCCTTTTGATTATGAAATTTGGACTCATCGTGATGCGGTGGGATCGTATTGGTACACTGAAAATTGACAAATATGACAATAAGCTTTCGCGTGATGCGCCGGTATCGTGGTACCTATGAGTGTCAAATAGGCCAGGCCGGGCCAACCCGGAACCGGCCCTTCTATTTTAACTGAGTTGCGGGCCGATTAAGGGCCGGGTTTGACGTTAATCGGGCCGGGCCGAGCCGGGCCAAACATTAAAAAATTTAAAACCCACCCTAACCCGGCACACTTAACCCAACCCGGTCAAACCCACCAAAACCCGGTCAAACCCGGTTAAAAACCGGTCAACCCATTTAAAAAATAAATAAAAAATCCAATATACACTATATACACTCCAATATACACTATATACACTCCAATATACAATATATATTTTTAAAAAAATATATAAACAATTACACATATATACGTACCATTCAATATATAATTATATATGACTATACGTACTACTTTAAATAAAACATATGCTATAATAGTATAATATATATATATACACTACAATATATAGTTATATACTAATTTATAAAACATATACACATGTATATGTTAGATACATACTACTTTAGAAGATATATACACATATATACGCACCATTCAAAATATATGTACTACTTTAAAAAAAATATATACTACAATATACATATATATATATATACAACAATATGTATATATATATATAGTTACACACTAATTTATAAAACATATACACTTGTATACTTTAAAGATATACGTCTATAGAAGATATATACACATATATACGCACCATTCAATATATATGTACTACTTTTAAAAAAATATATACTACAATATATATACTAATTTATAAAACATAAAGTAATGTATACGTTAAATATACACATCTATAGAAGATCTATTCACATATATACACTCTATTCTATGTATATGTAATACTTTAAATCAAATATACTATAATATATATACATTACAATATATATTTGTATAGTTATATACTAATTTATAAAATATATACACATGTATACGTTAAATATACACGTCTATAGAAGATCCATTCACATATATACACTCTATTCTATGTATATGTAATACTTTAAATGAAATATACTATAATATATATACATTACAATATATATTTGTATAGTTATATACTAATTTATAAAACATATACACATGTATACGTTAAATATACACGTCTATAGAAGATCTATTCACATATATACACTCTATTCTATGTATACGCACCATTCAATGTATATATACTACTACTTATAAAATATACTACATTATATATACATTACAATATATATAGATATACTTATATACTAATTTATAAAACATATACACATGTATACGTTAAATATATACTTCTATAGAAGATATATACACGTGTGTACGCACCATTCAATGTATATATACTACTACTTATAAAATATACTACATTATATATACATTACAATATATATAGATATATTTATATACTAATTTATAAAATATATACACATGTATACGTTAAATATACACTTCTATAGAAGATATATGCACAAATATACAAAACATATGCTACTTAATATAATAAATTAATATTATTTGGTAGTAAATTAATAATATATTAGAAGTAAGTTTTTAATTTAAAGTAGAAAACTAGAAATTCAATTTAAAATTTTAAATCATTAAATGAAAAATAAAATAAAAAACAAGGACTAAGGAGTGAATGAATTTGGGGAATTTTATTGATTGCAAAATGATCCAAAATTTATAATTTACATGAATGAAAAATCTATAAATTATGCATCATTTTTTCCAACTCATTCATGTTAATATTAATGGGAACTTGCATAGGATAGTCGAAGTCAACGGGGGCAAAATCATGCATTGGACTTGATTCTGCTGAGTTCTCCCGTGAAGTCATAATTTCTTCAAGTTTCAGCTTGTCGCTCGGCTCCGGTTCCATTCCTTGGTTTCTTCTTTCCGCTCTAATCCAATCTCTGAGGTAAACTAGAACATTCATTGCATTGCTTCCCAATGAGTGTCGGTTGTCTCCAAGCTGCTGTCGTCCCTGACTAAAGGCGCTCTCTGATGCAACAGTTGACATTGGAACATTCAAGATATCTCTAGCTAATCTTGAAAGCACAGGATATTGTGTTTCATTACTCCTCCACCAATCCAACGTGTTGATCCGTCGTCTGCGATCCTCTGGTGCCGTCCAAAGATAATATTTTAGCTCTTCCCGATAAGTTGATGTGTAAGTTCTCTCATCAACACTGTTCCAACAATTTAAATCATAAAACGAATCAGAAAAACCACTATGTGCCGGCCTTTTAGAAGATGATGGCTCCTTGGGAGGATGAGGAGCGACAGTTGGAGTGATATTTGTAGGTATGGCTAAATCAAATAAATCAGCATAGTGATTATATAATTTTTCTATGTAATCCTTTGCATCAGCCGTAGCCGTCCACAAATCAGGTTGTATTTGTTCAGAATCATAGTTAGTATTTATTTCTAAGTTAGTATAAATAAGAGTACTAAAGTGACACATATGATTATATTTCATACACGGATTTAGCATAGCACCAACCAAGTAAATAGGGGGAATCGGAAAAAAATATTTTTTAAATTTCATAAACATGGCGCCAACAACTTCTTTATAACCTTCTTTATTTTTATATTCCTTGAGCAAACCAGAAATATCGGCTATATATGCCAAAATATTACAAACAGTAGGATAATAAGCACCGGAAAATTCAACCGTAGCTACATAAAATTTTTCTAAAATCTTAACAAGATCATTAATTACAATCCAATCAGAATTATGTAGCATGCAATCAGCATAATCAGCAAATGAACCGCAGTGTTGGTTAAAAGCTAGTGTAATAGGAATTCTATATTTATAACAAGTTTTTAAAAATTCATACGTAGAATTCCATCAAGTATCAATTTCCCCAGGCATCAAAATCGGTGTAAGTCCATTTTCTTGACATTTAACTTTAAATTCTCTAATTCTCGATCTACGATTATTTCCTTGAATAAAACCAACGGCAAGACGAATTTTTTCAATATAAAGCTCAAAAAAGTCAAGACTATCTTTTACAATTAAATTATATATATGACATTCACACTTAATATGAAAAATTTCAGGTAAGGGCGGAGATAGCGTAGATTTTATTTTTGTTATAGCAGTCTTGTTGTTAGAAGCATTATCAAAAGCAATACATAAAATTTTATTTTCGATACCATAATATCCGGCAATTTTAACAATAGAATCAGCAATAAATTGTCCAGTATGTTTACGATCTTCATCATATAAAAAAGCAAGAATACGTTTTTGCATTACGAAATTACTATCCATCCAATAACAAGTAACGGTTAAATAATCATTTTTATTTACAGCACGACCAAGATCAGAAGTTAGGGACAATCTACATTGAATATTTTTTAACAATGTTGATAAATAAAAATAATATTGTGAATGGAGTCTAAAAATATCAGACCGACAAGTAGTTCTAGGAATACCATTAAACATAGGATTATAAATTGCTTGTATATAACGAATAAAGGCATCAGAAGATGGAAAACTAAAAGGCAAACAACCCGCAACTACCATTTTAGCTATTTCTTCCCTGTCCCTCAATTTATTATACTTCTTCGCTACGTGACCGGTTGCTGGGTCCATTCTAGTTTGCGTTGACCCACCAACATCCCCACCACCTTTTGCAATATTTAACTCTCTTTTGTGATCTTCAGCTATATGTCTCATTAACGTACCCGTACTCCCTTGCTTGCCTCCACTTCTATGCTTATATATTTGTTGACAAATATTGCATTGCACCTCAATATCTGATATACGTTTAAAAAATTGTCATGCAATACTAGTTCTTTTATGAGGTTTTGGGGAACTGGGAGGACGAGAAGGGAGATTAACTGATTTAGATCTAACGTTAGCATCTCTTACTGCGGGTGTCTCAACAATATTTTCATTATCTTCGTCTAAATTAACCGCATCTACTTCATTTTCTTCTTCTATACCGTAATTTTCCTGAGCTTCTATATAATCCATATCGTGAGCACCTACACCTATTTCTTCCTCAAAAGGTGTACCAAGCGGTACCGAAAGCGAAGACACACGGGTATATCTACTACTTGAACTACCTCTACCGCTAGTAATTCGCTTTTTACTACCACTACCGCTTCCGGGACAAAATTTTTTAACACCTTTAGTAGCGAGGTTTCTTAATTTATCCATAATATAAATAACCGGCCCGGGACCCGGAACCCTAAAGCCCTAGGGCTTACCGGGCCGGGTTAGGTACTAGGGCCGGGTCGGCCCGACCCCCTTGACACCCCTAGTGGTACCTCATTGGAAACTGACAATTGCGATTTTGACATACTCCGCGATGCGCTACTTGCTTGAATGACAGTGTTTAACGACTGAAACTTAAAATAGCCATAACTTCTTACCTGATTATCGGATTTAGGCGAATTTTATTTCGTTGGAAAGCTAATTCAATTTCCTACGCAATGGTAGGCTCTAAACTGAAAAATAATGAGTATTTCAAAAATTTTATATTAGATAACTCATGGACTGAGAGTTAATTTAGGCTAGGGAAATATAGAGTATTACAATTACTCTAGCATAAGAGATCCTATTCAACTTCGTATGTAGTATAACTATTAGTGTGAAGGGGTCTACCAATTGCACTGACCACCTTGCTTAGTTCTTCCACAGTCTAACAACCCAAAGGCAGCCCAGGTAAGTTAACCCATAAAGGAATTGTTGTGATGCATTCATTATCAAATACAAAATCCATTACCCAATGCTTCAGTATCAACAGTCTATTGTGGTATGTATAAGGCCCTACTTGCATGAGCTCTTCCCTATCCTCAATCGATACAAATTGAAATACATAATAGCCATCAACATGGTACAGGATTTGGGCTTTCTTCACAAAATTCTAAACATTGATTACAAAATTATCCATAGATTTCTCATAAGGAGTATCCCTAAGCACATACCCAATAAGAGCAGTCGACCAATGATTATCAGTTGCTTGTATTTTCTCCATAGTCAGCTTAACCGCTTTCTTCCTTTTCCGTTGGTTGGCTAGGTCTTGACTCTTCTGTGTCGTATTCATTCTCGGGTTCAGAGAGAGGAGAACAAAGGAAGAAAGAAAAATGAAGGGGTTGGTCAAAGAAAGAAAAATCCGTGGCTCGCAATAAAGATAGGTCCTGATATCTTCTAACGCTAAGTAAAATGAGAATGATAAGCTATTGATTACACCACAGCAGGATCTTGCATTGGATAGTACTGCTAGTCGTTGTTATTCCCCGCTAACAAGTTTATCTGCAGTTCGCAATTATGCTTTATTCCCTTTTCAAGTTGGAAAAAAAAGAAGTAAGACCCATGTGAAGCTTTAGTTTCGTTACCGGGCAATAGTCAAGAATTCTTGACGGTATCGAGCTGGAACAACTTGTTCTTCCTGGTAATTCCAACCAAATAAGCAATCGCAACCGCAATACTAGCTGGGGTTCAAACTTCCTTGACTCCGGTCTTGTATGTCATCGTATTCCCTTAGCTTGCACCTCTATTCGTCGAGGATTTAGGGACCTCTGTAGTCTGTGAAGCTGGCTTTGCAGGCTTCGAGCTTGTTCAAGCACTAACATTGGAGAATTGAAGTCGCCGAGGGAGGGTCGCCATTGTATTGACAAGTTTTTTTACCTTTCGAGTTTTGCTCACGCGCACTCTTACATTCGATATTTTCCTCATCTTCAAGTTCCTCTTCCTCATGGATAGGTTGAAATTGAGCTGGGAGCGGAAGCTACCAAATGTTAAAGGTGAGAGAGTCCATTGTATTCCCATTGCCGGAGTGGCCATTACCATAGTAGAGGCTGCTGTGTTATGCCGTCGTACCATGTTCAGTGCACGCTAGCCTGCCTTGACTTAACACGCGCCAAGAGTATCCTAACTTAACATACGCCTTCTCTTGATTGTAATCTTCTAATTGAATGAAGTTATGACTTGGGGCTCAGGGGAGGATCCAGGATTTTCAGTGAGGGGTTCAGTAGTACATATACGGACTAGTCAAAGGGGGTTCAACCTCTATTATTTATACATAATTTTTTTTTTTATCATGTAAAAATAATATAATTTTCCGACATGTACATCCGCCACTGTTGGCGCGTGTTAAATTTCATGTGAAATGAACGTTACTAACTTCTAATTCCTATTTATTATTTAGAAAATATCCATTTATTAACTCTCTATTTTGACCCACTCATTTGTCACCTATCATGCATCCAAGAAAAAGTCATCTTCTAACAATAAACTAGAAAGAGAGGTGCTAAATTACTAGTGAAATGAAGGTTCTTAATTAATATATATTTCAAAAAATATTTATCAACTCTTTATTTTGACTCGCTCATTTGTCACCCCTAACATGTATC
The DNA here is from genome assembly GCA_030864225.1 of Capsicum baccatum var. pendulum. Taxonomy (NCBI): domain Eukaryota; kingdom Viridiplantae; phylum Streptophyta; class Magnoliopsida; order Solanales; family Solanaceae; genus Capsicum; species Capsicum baccatum. The sequence goes on from CM061550.1 coordinate 273,367,749, forward strand.
AAAGAAACAAAAAAGATTTTTTTTTTTCTAACAATCAATTAGAAAGAGAGGTGTTAAATTCCCTATGAAAATGAAGGTTAAAACTAATTGACATATGTATTTAAACAATCTATATTTAAGCACAACCACAAACTAAACCAAACTTTTTTGTGTATAAATAATATCCCATTTTCTTCATAATCATTTATCTATTGATTGATTTTCCCCCATTGTTTTTTCTCCTAATCTCAATAAACTAAAAAAAGGACAAAAAACAATGGCTCCTTCATTAAACGTTTTTCTTTTTTTAGCAATTGCTTTGTTCTTAACAATTCAATCAAATGCAACATTTGATTATTCATTACAATCTCCTTCTCCGTCTCCATCAACACAAATCTTCAATATAAAAGGTGAAAATAATATACCATCATTTGTGAAAACTAGCATGGTTGGCTCAATGGCCAAGACACAAGAATTTATAAAAAATGTCATTGAAAAGAAATTGGCTACTGGTGCAAATTTGGATCATTTTCATAAAGATTGTCTTAAAACATGCAAAGAAACTTATGAAAGTGCAATTGATTCAATGGAGAAAACAACAGCAGATGTTAAAGATCAAGATTTTTACAAAGCAAATGTTGATCTTAGTGCAGTATATTCATTCATTGAGACTTGTCATGATTGTCTTGTTGAAACAAAAGAAAAAGATGATGGTGATTTCCAAAAATTTGAAACATGGGTTAAAGGTATTGCTCATGATTGTCTTGGAAAAGTTGTTGCAGAATACTATAAAAATTAATATAGTATTCGAATCGAGCGCTCAAGTTATATACATCGAACCATGTAAAATCAGATCATCAAAAAAAAATATTTACAAATCTTGAGGAGATTTGTAGTTTTTTTTATAGTTACAGGTGACCTGATTGAAATGTAAGAATTTCTCACACTTCCGATGTAATTCGAAGAAAACGAAAAAATGTTATACCCCCTGAGTCTTAGTTGATGTGTCTTTATTTCATTTTTGGATTTGTATAAGAGAAATATCATTTTTCAAATTTGATAATTCTTTAATTTTATGATGTGTCATGTTTAGAATCAAAAGCGTTAAATGATATTTTGATAAATTATTTATATTGTTAATTTGAAAATGCAATCAGATCTATCTGTAACATCCATTAATTATAACAGGTGTTTTTTGGGATCAATGTTATATTTGAAACATAGGTTAAAGATATTGCTCATGAGGAGAAAGTTGTTGCAGAATACTATAAAAATTAATATAGTATTCGAATCGAGCGTTCAAGTTATATACATCGATCAATGTAAAATCAAGTCATCAAAAAAAAAAAAAATTAAAAATTTACAAATCTTGATGAGATTTGTAAGTTTTTTTTTTTTTTTATAGATATCGATGACCTGATTGAAATGTAAGAATTTCTCACACTTATGATGTAATTCGAAGAAAACTAAAAAAAATGTTATACCTCTAAGTTTTAGTTGATGTGTCTTTATTTCATTTTTGAATTTGTATAAGAGAAACATCATTTTTCATATTTGATAATTCTTTAATTCTAAGATGTGTTATGTTTAGAATCAAAAGAGTTAAATGATTAGTCTGACGAATGGAGCAAACTCTGGCCAATTTCCTATCGCAAAATGCGCTGACCGAGGAACGGAGGATTAGTCTCACAGCTGCCGACTGTGGGGATACCTTGGGAAACAAAAAAAAAAAGAGTTAAATGATATTTTGATAAATTCTTTATATTACTAATTCGAAAATACAATCAGATCTATCTATAACATCCATTAATTATAACAGGTGTTTTTTTGGGATCAATGTTATATTTGAAACATGGGTTAAAGGTATTGCTCATGATTGTCTTGAAAAAGTTGTTGCAGAATACTATAAAAATTAATACAGTATTCGAATCAAGCGTTCAAGTTATATACATCGATCAATGTAAAATCAAGTCATAAAAAAAATTAATTTTTTTTTACAAATCTTGATGAGGTTTGTAGTTTTTTTTATAGATATCGATGACCTGATTGAAATGTAAGAATTTCTCACACTTACGATGTAATTCGAAGAAAATGAAAAATGTTATACCCCTAAGTCTTAGTTGGGCCTTTGAGCTGTAGGTGATAAAAAAGTTTGAAAATGAGGTGTAGGTGACAAAGTCTTAGATTGAGTGTAGATGACAATTACTTTATTATGGATTAAGAAAGTTGGAGAAGTTCGAAAATAACCCACAAGTTTTTGAATTTACACTTTGATCCAATTGTTTACCTAATATAACGAAAAATGGAAGGGAAAAAAGGCGCATTTCTATCTCTTCTCATCTGTTGTTGTTTTCTCTCTCTTCATGATTTTAGTTGTTCATTGTTCCAGCTGCTTTATTCATCATCTTGTGCTTCATTATCATCATCTTCTACTTCATTATCATCTTCATTTTTTTCTTGTCGATTATTGTTATTGTTTTTACCATTACTACTGCTACTTGATCAATTTTTTAGGTGAAATTTTATTTCGTACATCACTTTCCACTTCGGCATTACTTCATAGGTGACTTTGGTAAGTAAAATTTTGATTTTTAGTTGAATTTGTCATTTGGGTACACAACTACTGCTGTTTTTTCAACAATGGATAGAACTCAATCATGAATCTAACATAAGAGCCCACAATTTAAATAGATCACTCATCTGTTGCATCAGATGAGTAATCTGTTACAACGGAAGACTCATATGTTGGATTCATATTTATGATTTTATAGTGCCCGTAACATGAATCGAATAGATGGGTTATCTGTTGCAATAGACTAGTTATCTGTTGCAACAGACTTATTATCTGTTGCATCAGAATTATTATCTGTTGCAACAGACTATTTATTTGTTGCAACAGATGAGTAATTTGTTTGGAACAAAGGCACGACTGTTCACCTTCATTTATTAATTACATTCGGTGACTTTTTGATTACTGTGAAATGTTAATGACTTAATTAAATTAAAGCTGTTGATTGACTTTTTGATTATTTTGATAAGTCACAACTTTTCAGATTGTTATTATTAATTAGTCCTTAATTTTATAATATTTTTCTCAATTAAATCATCTGTGTAACAAATAATCTATCTGTTGTAATGTATAATCTATCTGTTGCAATATATAATCTATCTGTTGTAACTGATAATCTATCTGTTGTAACAGATAATAGATAATCTATTGCTACTGATTTTAAATTATTCCTTAATCGTCGACATGTTTGATGAGAATAAGAAAGAAAAACTTAATGAAAATTAAATAAGAGTTAAAATGTCAAAGGCGATCAAACATAAATTTTTTTATTAAACAAAAACATATAAAATTACATAGACTAAAAGAAATTTTTTTTATCTAATTATTATTATTATTGCCAGCCAACCAATCTTCAACCAGCAGCAGCAAGGCCTTCCTCAGCCTGCGAATCTCTCGAAGCATTCTTGTCTTCATGGCAGCAACCTTCCATTGCAGGTCATGCACTTGCGTCTGAAGTTCCCGCACGACGTCTTGTAAAATACCAACGTCCCACACTGGATCAGCCATATCTAGAACATAAATGAATTGACAAAAAACGTAAAAACAAAAGTAGAGAAAAGAATCTGAATGTAATAAAACGTATACTACCAATTGGGTAAATTTACACAAAAAGAAAGAAAAAAACTTACCTGGGTCAGGGAAGAGAAAGTGATTGAAGGTGTAATATGAAAGAAAAGATGTAAGAAATAAATAGAGTGTAGTAGAATGAACGAGTGAGTAAGAAGGGACCTATTTATAGAGGATTGAATTCGAATGAGTAAGGAAAAAAGATGCAACTGTTCACCTCCATTTATTAATTACATATTTTGATTAATGTGAAAAGTTATGACTTAATTAAATCAAGTTGTTGACTGACTGACTTTTTGAATATTGTGATAAGTCATGACTTTTCAGCTTATTATTATTAATTAGTTCTTTGCAATAACTGTTTTTATTGAGTTGTGACAACAGATTCTATATTTGTTGCATCAAATAACCCATTTGTGACAACAGATATATCATCTGTTGCAACAAATGGACAACCCATTGCAACAGATAATCTTCTGTTGCAACATATAATCTATATTTTTTTTAATAATCATGATGTCATTAATCCAAATTTGGTGACTTTTTTATTATATAAATTTAAAAAACATATTTAAAAATAAAAATGGCGAAAAGTCACACTACTTGTTGCCTATTTAGTATTATCATCAATTATTCAAATTAAATAACCATTTTTTTACTGTTATAAATTGTGTTTATCATTTATTTCCTTATTATTTTCTGTGAAAAGAAATGAATTAATTAAATCAAGCTAGTGAGTTTTTTATTATTGTGATAAGTCATGACTTTTCAGCTTATTATTATTAATTAGTTATTGAATTTAAATAGCCTTTTTCTCAATTAAAAAGTTGAAGACACCTTTTCCAATAACCGATTATTTAATAAAATAATAACCATTTTTATTCAGTTGTGGCAACAAACTGTATATCTGTTGCATCAGATAACCCATCTGTAGCAACATATATATCATCTGTTGCAACAAATCGACCATCTGTTTTAGGAACATTTTTTATTTCTTCTAAGAGTTGATTCATTAGTTGCAATAGATGAGAAATTTGATGCATCAACAACATTGAATGTGTCATGTTATTCACCTTTTATTTAACAATCATCATACACCTTGATTAATCCAATGTTGTGACTTTTTTATTATATAATAAATAAATAATTTAAAAAAACAGATTTAAAAATAAAAATGAGAAAAGTCATGATCAGTTATTAAAATTAATAACCGTTCTTTTACAGTTATAAATTGTGTTTATCATTTATATCCTTATTATTTATTTATGAACCATTTTTTATATTAAATAATCAAAAAGTTATGACTTTTAACCTTTCAATAACAATAACCCTTTTTTTTATTAATAATTGCCTGTTGCAACATATGATCCATCTCGCATCAGATTAACCATTTGTTGCAACATATAGTTCATCGGTTGCCATAAATGCTCAATTCCTACCTCAAACCGTCGACATTACAGAATGAGAATTAAATATTAAATAAGAAATAAAAATTCAAAGTCGATCAAACATTGATTTTTGAATCCATTATATACAAATATATACAATAAAAAAAACATACCCTTGGGTAGATCCAATATAAAAAAAGAAAATACATACGCTAAAAGAAAAAAAATTAGCCTAATTATTATTACTATTATTATTATTATTAGAAGTAGTATTTATTATTGTCAACCGTCTAATCATCATCCGGCAGCAGCAGGGCCCTCCTCAGCCTTGCTCCCTCCGCAGTTCATGAATCTGCTTTTCAAGTTTCCGCAGGGACTCGAGATGAATCACCTTGTAAAATTCTGGACCAGCCATATCTAGAAGTGAAGAAGAATGAACGAGTAAGGAGGGACCTATTTGTAAAGGATTAAATTCGAATGGGTTAGTAAAAAAGCCAGGACTGTTCACCTCTTTTTAAATAAAACTGGTGATAGCTTATGTAAATTAAAAAAATGGATCTAAATACAATATTTTATCTTATTATATGTTGGAAAGAAAAGAAAATTGCTTTAAAATAAATCTAATAGATGGGTAATCTATTGTAAAATATATTTCATCTGTTAGATAATTTACAACATATTGACAAATTATTGCAACAGATGAATATATCTATTTTATTTTTCCAACAGATAAGTCATATGTTGCAATAAATTGATCATATGTCATAACAGATGTCTATAATTGTTCGATAATTTAAATAGATGTGGCATCTGTTGCAACAGGTTAGTCATCTGTTTATTCAATTTAAGCCATAGATGGGCTAGAAAGAATAAGGTGCGTGCAGATAGAAGGATCCACTTTCATGTGTGGGAGTCAAGTATTGATGATAAGGTCATCGGGACAACACACACAAAGTATAATATTTTTGTGAATGCAGTTTTTAACTGATTAGGCACTGATCATTCAAACAAGCTCCTGCATTGTACAGTTAAGTTTGATAGGTTTGAATTGATAAGGCCGAGGGCCGCATGAAAATGGTGCAAAGACCCTATTACGAGAATTACTAACGATTGTTGCTCATGTTTATGCGTGTCAAGTTTTGAGAAGGGATCAATATTTGGTGTCATTGCAGAGATTCAATAGCAATTGGACTTAACTTTAAGTGTGCATTGGACTCTGAGAAGGCCTTCTAAGCCTCGCACTGCATCAAACAAGAATATAAAACCAATAGAAATTCCTCTGGCACACATTTATTTATATGGAAGGGTTGTTCGAGAAGATGATTATACTCCAGAAGGAGCCGAAAGAGAATGCCTGTAAGGGTAATTGGGGGGTTGATGAAAGACTATATCATCTGAGAGCTAATTAAAGAGGAAACATAAGGTAGAAAGAAACTTTTAGCAAATCTGGCCGATGAAATTGACTTAGAACATGAGAAATCTAAATCAAGTGCTAATATAAAAGTGTATCCAGTAATGAAAAATTTGTATGTTGTTTCTCCTGAAAGAAAAATATTGCAGATGATCTCTTTGCTATGAAGCTATAACTAGGTAGCATGGTCGGGATGATCACCTCTATAGAAAATAACAGAACACCAAGAAAGAAGCCTTGCGGGCATTGAGCGTTGAAATAATGTACAGTAAGTCGAGAAAACTTGCTCCAAGAACAGTTAAAGTTAAAATAAGGAATCTAAGCGAAGGCGACAATTTCTGAATTTTAAATTGCAGCCCATGCCTTTTTGTTTGTTGTTCCGATTAGGTCCACTGCTATTGACTTGATAGGAACCACAAACAAGATTGAAAGGCAAATTGAGTATCATTACTTCCTTAGCAGTATGGATTAATTGATTGTGTTTTCTTGCCTAGCATGTTTTCAACATATCTTGGAGAAGATCAGAGGCTTGCTGTAGTATGTGAATCCCGATAATTTTCAAGCTTGCCTCCAACTTGCCGATTCAGTATTCAAGCTGGTCGTTACAGGCTTTGAGGTCATTATAGAGTTACTAGTCTTTTGTGAGCTCGTTAATGAGGAACACTTTCTTTGAAGTTGTGTCATTGTAAAAGGCCTTCAAAAAAGTTTCTTCAGAAGCCTTAAATGATATATAGAGGGTCGCTATGTTTATTTTAGGTCAAAATGTGTTGATGCATACTCAAGCAGTGGTCCCACCAGTAGAATAGCTCACTTTTATCGAGCATTTCTCAATGCAGCTTACTCAACCAACCTTCATGGGATTTGATAAATTAATTAGCAAGGAGTTACGTAACGTTTGATCTAAACTAATTCCAGATAATCCTATCAAACGTTACGTAACTCAAGGCTCATTAACCTATCAAAACATTTACCCGAGTTAGTGCACAAATCAAACGAGCTCAATCTCTCAGCTTTTCTAATGATCACTCTTCTCCTATATAGAGGACAAAATATCTGCCATGCAAAAGTCTACACCGTTGCCAGAAATTCTTGCCATAGGGAAAGTCTTGAGAAGGCATGACTAGTAAGCTCTCAATATGACTTTTATGACTTCCTTGACGTCTCTTGCCAATGTAACTGAATGGACTGACCAAATTAAGCACAATTGCTCGCTATATTGGAAAAAGATGTCAAGAAAGTCATAAAAGTCATATTGAGAGATTACTAGTCATGTCTTTTCAAAACTTTCGCTATGGCAAGAATTTTTGGCGACGGTGTAGACTTTTGCATGGAGGATATCTTGTCCTCTATATAAAAGAAGAGTGATCAGCAAAAAAGTTGTGAGATTGAGCTCGTTTAATTTGTGTACTAACTCGGGCAAAGGTTTTGATAGGTTAATGAGTCTGGAGTTATGTAATGTTTGATAGGATTATCTGAAATCAGTTTTAATCAAACATTACGTAACTCATTGCTAATTAATTTATCAAATCCCTTGAAGGTTGGTTAAGAAAACTGCATTGCACAACGCTCTATAAAAGTGAGTTATTCAACTATTGGGATCACTGCTTGAGTGTGCATAAACATATTTTGACCTAAAACAAACATAACGACCCTCTATGTATCATTTAAGGCTTCTGAACAAAGTGTTTGAAGGCCTTATACAATGCCACAACTTCAAAAAAGTGTTCCTAATAGAGGAGCACACAAAATACCAAGAAATCTATACCAACTTCAAAGACGACAACAAAAAGATTCAATACCGAATCGGCAAGCTGGAGGCAAGCTTGAAAATTTTTGGGATTCACATCCTACAATAAGCCTCTGATCTTTTCTAAGATATGTTGAAAGCATGCTAAGGCTAGAAAACACAATCAATTATATCCATATTGCTAAGGAAGTAATGATACTCAATCTGCCTTTCAATCTTGTTTGTGGTTCCAATCAAGTCAATAGCAGTGGACCTAATCGAAAACACAAACAAAAAGGAATGGGATGCAATTTGAAATTCATAAATTGCTGCCTTCGCTTAGATTCCTTATTTTAACTTCAACTGTCTTGGAGCAAGTTTTCTCAACTTACTGTACATTATTTCAACCCTCGATTCCCCCAAAGCTGCTTTCTTGGTGTTCTACTATTTTCTATATAGGTGATCATCCCAATCACGCTACCTAGTAGCAGCTCCCTAGCAAAGAGACCATCTGTACTATTTTTCTTTCAGAGAAACAACATACGTATTTTTCATTGCTGGATACACTTTCATATTTGCACTTGATTCAGATTTCTCATGTTCTAAGTCTTTGTCGGCCAGATTCACTAAAAGTTCCTTCCTACCTTATGTTTCCTCTTCAATTAGCTCTCAGATGATATAGTCTTTTATCAACCCCCCCAATTAACCTTGCAAGCATTCTCCTACCGCATCTTCTGGCGTATAATCATCACCTTGAGCAACCTAACCATATAAATTTTGGTTAGGGCAATAACTATATTAATTTTTGTTCTTGGTTGAAGCAATGAGAGGCTTCGAAGGCCCTCTCAGAGTCCAATTGTCACACCCCAAATCCTATTGGAGCGGACTGGCACCCGTAGCCGAGGAGGCCCGGGAGAACCCGTTCATAACCTATACTTTCACATTTACATTACTTATGAAAATTAGAAATTTGGGCAGCACTTCGTTGTAAATAGAAGAAAACAGTACCTGTATCAGCCCAGCAGACACACATAAATATATATATAAACAGTAATTGGCCGTCAGAGCCATCACGTCTATCAACCAAACACTCCTATGGCTGTACAATATGTCTACAAAAGCCTCTACATAGATACACAACTGAGTTAGGGTCGGGACAAACTCCCGCCCACAAAAGACTTTTATACAAATACCAAAAATACATATAGAAACGACTTGGGATGCCCCGAAATAACTGGAGCTCACCACTAACAACAGAATGTCCTGGCTCTTACTGCGGAGGTGTACGACCTGAAGTACCTGTTCCTGCAGGCATGAATACGGGTCCCCCGTGAGGGACGTCAGTACGGAAATATGTACTGAGTATGTAAGGCAGTGAGTATCAAGATGATATACAAAAGATCAACAGAACCCAGATACCAGTGAATAAACAGTATGAGTAGACCACACTTAAAAGAGCTGATGGGATACCTGCACATTACTTTCATATCATTACTTTCCGTAATCCTTATCAATACATAACGTATGTCATACAATGGCCAACTGATCAGTGGTACTAATACAATACATCAGGGACCACCCCTGGAATAGCATATATACATAAACTTTATAATACAATGGCCAACTGATCAGTGGTACTAATACAATACATCATATCATCAATTTAAAATACAGACATTCCATTTCTTAATTCAATTAATCTTTGAGATTGGTTACTTTGTGGTCACACCTTATGGAACTTGAAACCATGATACCTCAATAGGAAAAACATGTAAATAGGTAATCAATATCATGAAAATGAAGTAGAGAATCATGGATACCTCATTAAACCATTTCGGAGTCAACAATAGTATATGGGCATTTTTTTTACTAGCCGGACATCTTAAAAGTGAAAACAAGTTCAATTGGTAGTGTCGAAGATCATACGATGTTATTATGTGTCATGTGTCGTAGGACAATGTTGGAAGCTTACTTGAGAGTGCCATGGGTCATTATTCATGCCAAAGATTAGATAGAGTATGTCTTACATACCTTGATATAACCACTTCAATACAAGTCCAACTTGACTTCCCGTACTCTTCGAACACTTATCTACAATAAGTCATTTGTAGCAAACTAGTATTAGCAACCAAACCTTACCATTTAGGTATTAACTTCACCAAATAATGTCTAGGAAGTAATCCTTTAACTCATCAATAAGAGTGCTACATACATCCTCTTATACTCTTATTACATTCACATATCATGCATTTTCATGAAATATCCCTCAACATCACTCTTAGCCTTTATTTCCCTTCTTAATCACCATCCAATACCAACATGATCACTAGGCATACATAACCACTAATATAATGATATATCACCACAATTCATCCTCCGTAATCCAATACAACAACTTCCATAATTTACTACTAACAATTTATACAAAACAATTCATAACTATGTTTCTGGTTATCTTCCAACATCAAGACAATACTCATAATCCTTTATCAATACTTATTCATGGATAAGAATCAAGAATAAACAATATTCATACCTTAACAATGAACTCTTGTATTTAGAATCCTCCTTACATAACCATGGGGTGCTTCTCGAAGCTTTCGAGATGGTGAACACAACTACGGAACCAATTCGAATTTTCTACGGTTGAATCACAAAATATTTGAAGTTGAAATTAGGCTAGGGTTTCACCTTCTCTTAATAATTGGATGATATATGATATATATGAGGCTAAGTATAGGTTGATAAAGACTCATTTTCGTCCAAGAGGTAATAGAAAATGACCATTTTGCCCTAAAAATTTAAATAAATCCGAATCTGTCCCCAGTGGACAGTTTTGATAGGCTAAAGTAAATCGATCATAACTCTTTGCTCCGGTATCGGATTAGGGTGAAACCAATTGCATTGGAAATATAATTCAAAGTTCTTTCATTTTCATATAAAGTATATCACCCAGTTCTTCCTGTACAAGGAGTTATGGTCATTTAAAGTTGACCCAAAAATCTGTCCCACAATTCTGTTTTTTTTTTGATAGGCTGTAGTAAAACGGGTATAGCTCCTTACTCAGACATTGGATTTGGATGAAACCAATTTCATCGGAAAGAAGACTCTCGGAGATTTTCATCGATATATAGCAGATCACACAGTTGTTTTTGTACAAGGAGTTATGATCGTCTAAATTTGATCCAAAAAAATAATTACCTAGCTGCAGTAATTTTCCTGCAGATTTACTGTTCACAGGCTTCCCGGCCACCGTTTTGAAATTTCGAATGTGCTCGCTTATATGAAATACTCCTCCGTTTTGGGTACACTTTATATCGTTGGAAAGCTTATTCCAATACCTACACATACAACTATTGAAGGGATACTTTCGAACACCATAAACTTAATTTAACCCATACGCAAGCCTTTAGGACTCCATATAATCGCGATAAGTGTACGAAAAAAATTTACGGGGTGTTACATTCTCCCCCCCTTAAGAACATTCGTCCTCGAATGTTAGCATAGTTACTCAATTAAGACATGTCCAAGCTTACAATTAACATATTCATCATCATAACATACTTGCATAAAAATAAACACTTACTTGTTATTGTTCTTCTTCCGTCTCATGAACTTCCTCCTCATCGTTGAATAGGTAAGGGTACTTAATCTTCATCGCTTCCTCGGCTTCCCATGTGATCTCCTCAACTTGTTGATTCCTCCAAAGTACTTTTACCGATGCTATCTCTTTATTCTTTATCTTTTTAATTTGGCGATCAAGATAGCAATAGGCATTTCTTCAAAAGTGAGATCTTCTGTAACTTGTACATCTTCCGTAGTAGTGATGTGCGATGGATCTACGATGTACTTGCGAAGCAACGAAACATGAAATAGGGGATGAACTGCTGAGAGTTCTTGAGGTAGCTCTAACTCATAAGCAACTTGTCCAAATCTTTGAATGATCTTGTACGGACCTATGTATCGTGGACTTAACTTTCCTTTCTTGCCAAACCTCATCACTCCTTTCATTGGTGATACTTTCAAGAATACCCAATCGTCGATAGAAAACTCAAGTCCTCTTCTTCTAACATCCGCATAAGATTTGTGTCGACTTTGAGCTGTTTCAAGCCATTGTTGGATCACTTTAACCTTCTCCATTGCTTGATAAACAAGATCCGGTCCAAACCAGACCGCATCACCTGCTTCAAACCATCCTATTGGCGATCTACACTTTCTTCCATACAATGCTTCATATGGTGCCATTTTGATACTTGAATGATAGCTATTATTGTAGGCAAACTCGATAAGAGGTAGGTGATCATCCCAGTTGCCTTTGAAATCTAATACACATGCTCGTAGCATATCTTCAAGTGTCTGGATGGTACGTTCTGCTTGTCCGTCCGTTTGAGGATGAAAAGTCGTACTTAGATTTACTTGTGTCCCCAAACTCCTTTGAAAAGACTTCCAGAACTTCGCGGTAAATTGGGCTCCTCGATCGGATATAATGGAAATTGGAACTCCATGTAACCGAACGATCTCCTTAATATACAACTTCACATACTCTTCCGCCGTATAAGTTGTCTTAACTGGTAAGAAGTGCGCAGATTTGGTAAGACTATCAATGATCACCCATATGGAATCAAACTTCCGATATGTACGAGGCAAACCCGTGATGAAATCCATATTGATCTTGTCCCACTTCCAGACTGGAAGATCTATACATTGCATGTAACCACCGGGTTTCTGGTGTTCTACTTTGACTCTTTGACAATTCGGACATTCAGCTACAAATTTGGCAATATTCTTCTTCATGTCATTCCACCAATATATTGTTTTCAAATCTTGATACATCTTAGTCGACCCTGGATGGATGGAATACCTTGAACAGTGTGCTTCTGTCATAATTCTCTTTCTTAGCTCAACTACATCAGGTACACATAAACGATTCTGACACTGAAGCACTCCTTCTCGCGTAAGCTCAAATGCCTTTGTCGTGCCACTCTGCACATCCTCCTTAAGCTGTAATAAAATTGGATCTGCATACTGCTTCTCTTTCACTTCAGCTATCAATGAAGATTCCGCTGCATTACGTACAATAACCTCTTCATCTGGAGTTTCGAGAAGTCGAACTCCCAAATTAGCTAGTTGGTGAAGATCCTTAATCATCCCCTGCTTTTCTATAGATGCCATTTTAGACTTAAGACTCAGTGCATCCGCTACCACATTCGCTTTCCCTGGATGATACAAGATATCAACATCGTAATCTTTCAACAATTCAAGCCATCTCCGCTGCCTCATGTTTAGATCTTTCTGACTGAAGATATATTGCAGGCTCTTATGATCGGTATATATGTCAACATGAACCCCATATAAGTAGTGGCACAATATCTTCAAAGCAAATACAACTGCAGCTAGCTCAAGATCATGTGTGGGATAATTCCTCTCATGTGGTCACAACTGTCTAGAGCCATAGGCTATTACTCTACCATGTTGCATTAATACGCATCCTAAGCCACTTCTCGAAGTATCACAGTACACTGCATACCCTTCTGTGCCTTCAGGAAGTACCAATACCAGTGTAGAAGTCAACTTGCTCTTCAGATCTTGGAAACTCTTTTCACAGGCATCATTCCATTGAAACTTGGAGGCTTTATGCGTCAACTTAGTCAAGGGTGCAGAAATAGAAGAAAAACCTTCAACAAACCTTCTATAATAACCTGCCAACCCGAGGAAACTACGAATCTCCATAGGCGTCGTGGGTCTTGGCCAATTCTTCACAGCCTCAATCTTCTGAGTGTCAACTTTTATGCCTTCACTGGATACAATATGGCTCAAAAATGCCACTGACTTGAGCCAAAACTCACATTTAGAAAACTTCGCATACAGCTTACGATCTCGAAGAATCTGCAACGCCTGCCTCAAGTGATTAACATGGTCCTCTTCTGATCTAGAGTAGACCAGAATATTATCTATGAAAACTATCACGAACACATCTAGAAATGGCTTAAACAACCTATTCATCAGATCCATAAAAACTGCGGGTGCATTTGTCAGCCCGAATGACATAACCAGGAATTCATAATGACCATACCGTGTTCGGAAAGCTGTCTTGGGTATATCTTCATCCTTGACTCTTACTTGATGATAGCCTAATCTTAAGTCAATCTTGGAAAAACACTGGGCACCCTGCAACTGGTCAAATAAATCATCAATTTGGGGAAGAGGGTATTTATTCTTGATAGTCACCTTATTCAATTGCTGATAGTCAATACACATCCTCAGCGAACCATCTTTCTTATGCACAAACAATACTGGTGCTCCCCAAGGGGACATACTAGGCCTGATGAATCCCTTCTCTAGCAAGTCTTTCAGTTGCTCTTTCAATTCTCGCAACTCTGCTGGTGCCATTCTATAAGGAGGAATTGAGATTGGCTGTGTGTATGGCAATATATCAATACCAAACTCCACTTCTCGTTCAGGAGGTAAACCTGGTAGTTCTTCAGGAAATACATCAGGAAATTCATTCACAACCGGAATATTCACAACACAATTTCGATAAATATTCCTAGCTATAAGAGATTCCCCCACTGGCGTTGATACTTCAAATGGCTTGGCTAATAATTCGGGTGTTCTCCCGAACCTTCCCGCAACTAAAGGAGTAGCATACGATAATGTAGAACCAGGATCAATTAAGGCATACACATCAAATGCAAAGATGGACAACGTACCTGTAACCACGTCTAGAGAAGCCTCTAAATTCTGCCGATCTGCTAGGGCATACACACGGTTCTGAGCTCCGCTAGAACTAGCTGCTCCTCTATCACCTCTACCGTGACCCATAGGTTGTGCACCCCTACTCAAAGGAGGCACCGATGACGACGCAACAACTGATTTGGTAGGTCGTGTTATACCACCTGTGGTCCTGCGTGGGCAATCTCTAGCCATATGCCCCGGCCTACCGCACCAAAAGCAATTGTTCATTCCAAGCCGACATTTGCCAAAGTGAAATCTTCTACATATGGGGCACGGGTGTCGTGGAGGTCTCAATTGACTCATACACCCTTGCCCTTGATACCCCACTGTTCGCGAACTCTGATTTTCACTGCTTTGCCCGAACTGATTACCTCTGAACCTTTGAAATTGTGGTGGAGCACTAATTGCCGGATAAGAAGATAACGAGCTAGGCAATCTATGAGAGAACGAAGGCCTAAAACCTCCCTGAGATGCCATAAACTTCCCTATAGCTCTGGCCCGCTTAGAATATCCTTTTTCTGATTCCTGGGTTCTTCTTCTTTGCCTCTGATCTTCTATCTTCTGAGCGAAAGCATGTATCCTCGCTATATCCATGTCCTTGTTCAAAGCAGCAATGGTACAATCTCTAACCAAGTATGGTTCCAATCTATCCACATAGTGATGGACTCTGTCATCCATAGTAGCTACCACATTAGAAGCATATCGAGACAAGGAGTTAAATCGAAGACTATACTCCCTTACACTCATATTACGCTGACGAAGATTTAAGAATTGATCTGCACGGGCCTGAAGAGTCTCAAATGGAAGATAATGATCAATAAATGCATCTTTAAACTCTCCCCACGTAGTTGGAGGTGCATCAATACCCCTAGATCGTTTCCAATCCTCGTACCACAATATAGCCTCTCCTTTTGATGATAGGCGAATTTACACGCCTATATCAATATATTTTGTCCATATTGGTGCCATGTTTTGAGAACAAATTATATATTTCATGCACTTTTAGTCCTTTTTCCTGTAAGTGAGCTAAAGAACATGATTAGCAAAGTTTCAGGTATAAATGATGCAGAATTCAGCATTTTGTGGATAACTTGACGCCAAAGAAAGCTCACGAAGGAAGGAAAGGGAGCTTGGACGCCTAAAGGACCAAAAGTGATGCATGGAAAATCTGTCCCGAGCTAAAACAACATTTCTGAAGACTTTGGGGACTAGCAGTAACTTATTAGGATTAGGATAATGATACATTAACCTAGTACAATTGGGTTAAGTATGTCATTAGTTTATTTGGATTAGGAGAATATTACATTAACCTAGTACAATTGGGTTAAGTATTTCATTTGTTTAGTAGGATTTGGTTAGATATTTCACTAGCTTAGTAGGACTAGGATATGGGTATTATAAATACCCTATCTTGCTAGAGATTAGGGAGCATTCCTCCCTTAGTGGAGAGATACATTCTACTTCTCAATTCCGAATTCTTCCTTTAATTCTATTTTCTTCTTCTATTCATCTATTCAATTCTTAATTTCCGCAACAAGAGAATCGTTACTTTGCCTAGGAATTCACGCCTAAACGCCTACCACTTGAGCTACACGAAATTAATCAATCTTGTGGTATAACAACAATGCCAATCGTGATCTCCTTCGCATTCATGGGTAACTAAACCTCTCTGTTGGGGTTATGGAAGCCGAATGAGATACTATCTATTACTATGAGTTGGTGAGTTCGTGACACATATGCTGCTTATATCATTATTCTCTTCATCTTAATCTAAATTCTTTGTGGTTGCAAACATAAGAATACGCCAGTATAACATTTAACTTGTTCGAAAGAAAAATTATTTGTCTGGAAAAGAGATAGTGTCAAGGTAGTAGGGTCACATCCTAAATTCCCTATTAAACAGTTAGTGCCGTAACTGGATTAACCTCTTGGAGAATTTGTACCGTTAGACACGCTTTAAGCTCGAAAGAGTTAAAGTGAAATAATCCTTGAATAGGTCAAAAGACGCCTGGATTTACCATCGAATACAATTCTCTATAAGCACATGCATGTCGGAATTCTACACACTCATAGTCAATAGAGACGTATAACTCAGGAGGTGGACATAACCCCAACGCTTCAATTCTCATTGTTTACAACTTACGTAACAATCCTTTTCTTTTTACTTTGCTATTTTCAGCTTTTACTTCATTTTTTTATTTACATAATTGCACGACAAGATTCCCCCCTTTTTCAAGACTTGCACCAAAAGTTTAGTAATTTTGCTTACTTGTTGGCCAAGCTATTCCCTGAGGGATCGATACCCAACCCAGTTGGGTTCTATATTTGCTAACAACCGCCTTACACTCCTACGAGAGATGTAGATTGAGCGTTACCAAAAATTGGCGCCGTTGCCAGGGAATACGAGTGTCAATTAAGTTTGTGATAATTACTAGACCCTTTGTTCAAAGATTCTTGTACTTTTACTTTTAGTTTTTGTTTTTGTTTACTGCAGGTTTTTATTCAGTGCATGCCCCATACTAGAAGTTCTGGTCAACCGTTATTACCTATCAATCCTGAACCACAACGCATAGAAAGAATGGAAGCACAAGCAGAAATCGAAAGGATGGCTGCTCAACAGGAACAAGCAAGACTGGCTGCCCTTGTCGCAGCCCAGGTTCAACAGCAGAACATTGATAACCCTGCACGAGCAACAAATCTCGACGATGAGGATTTAGGTGATGACGAGTTACTAAACCCTAGGCGTGATGCTGAAATTATAACACCTGTCAACAGAAGAGGTCGACAAGCACGGTTTAGGTATGATCGCCAACCTATGCAGCCAGCTTTCGATGATGATGATGATGATCTTGATGGTGCCGGAGCCACTAGAGCCATAATTCCACCGCCATTAGCGCTCGGAGCCAAGTTCAACATCAGAAGCACCATGATTCAGTTATTGTAAATCAAGGGATTATTTGGTGGATTAGCAGGCGATGATCCGAATATGCATCTCATCAACTTTATTTCTACATGCAAGTCGTTTGACAATCCTGGTGTTTGTCAGAATGCAATTCGATTACGCTTATTTCCATTGCTCTGTCTAGGGAGGCAACACTATGGTTGAATGGGCTGACTACTGATTCAATTACAAATTGGAGGCAATTGAGAGACGCTTTCCTAGAAAGATTCTTTCCGCCATCCAAGAGGGCACAATTGAGAGATGAAATCAGCAACTTTCGTCAGCTTCCCACTGAAGCTCTTCATGAAACATGGGAGAGGTTCAAGACAAAGCTAGCGAGATGCCCAAACCATCACATGACTAATGTCTACCTAATGGAGATCTTGTATAGAGCCTTGAATTCAATAACTAAACCAGTGGTGGATAATGCAGCTGGAGGATCTTTTATGAACCTCACCTTTGGTCAAGCAAGCAATATGCTAGATCGTATGACGAAGCAAAGTAGAGCTTGGCATACCAGGGATTCTGAGGTAGCAAGCCCCACTTTATCTTTTGGAATGAAGTACATCTTGGTTGCTGTAGATTATGTTTCAAAATGGGTGGAAGCTGTAGCGTTAGCCGACAATGAAGGGAAGCGTGTTGTATCGTTCTTAAAGAAGAATATCTTCTCTCGCTTTGGAGTACCTCGTACTATCATAAGTGATGGAGGATCTCACTTTTGCAACAAGCTATTCAAATCAGTTTTGGCCAAGTATGGTGTCAAGCAACATAAGGTAGCTACGCCTTATCATCCCCAAACTAGTGGACAAGTGGAAGTTTCCAATCGCGAGATCAAGCAAATCCTTGCGAAGACGGTTAATACGAATAGGAAGGATTGGTCTAGAAAGCTTGATGATGCACTATGGGCGTACAGGACTGCATTCAAAACACCCATTGGCATGTCTCCTTATCAACTAGTTTATGGGAAGGCTTGTCACTTACCCATAGATCTCGAGCATAAGGCATTGTGGGCATTGAAGCAATTGAATTTGAATTGGAATGATGCTAAGAATCTGAGGTTGGAGCAGCTGAACGAATTAGATGAGTTCCGTCTCCATGCATATGAAAGATCAGACCTATACAAGGAGCGGATGAAAAAGTATCATGATCAGCGGATTGTTCAACGAAACTTCCAAAGAGGTGATATGGTACTTCTCTTCAACTCCAGATTAAAGCTCTTCCCAGGTAAGTTAAAGTCTAAGTGGTCTGGTCCATACAAAGTCATCCAAGTCTACTCGTCTGGAGTAGTCGAATTGGAAGGCAATAATGGTGTTGTCTTCAAAGTGAATGGCCAACGTGTTAGACCTTATATCGGTCCTCTTGACTCAATGAATTATATGGCCATCACTTACCTTGACGAAGTCTAAGTACTCGAGGAAACTACGTCGAGCCATGACAATAAATAAGGCGCTAGATGGGAGGCAACCCATCGTTTTATTGTTTTATCATTTTTCGTTTATCGTTTTGTCTTTCTTTCATTCTAGTACGTATTTTGCTTTTGATAAGAGAAAATCCAAAAATAAGAGTCGTGCCACGACCAAAACTAAGGCGCTTGGTGGGAGGCAACCCATTGTACTAATCGTTTTCATTGGTTTTGAGCAAATATAGGTGCGAGAAGTATTCAATGAGGAGATTGGTTTCAAATGATGATTTGGACGTATTGTATGGTAAAGGTGGTAAGTTAGGAATAAGGATGCATAAGGCTATGGATTGAGCATTGCTCATGCCAAAATAGGCATCGAGGAAGGCTAGGCCTAGGTAAAACTAGGCCACGAACAATGCAAAACCTATACTATAGCCTAAGGTCTCGGAATCTAGTGTGCAAAGACATAGGCGCCGCCCATGCTTAAGTGTGCTATACACTATGCGCCGCCTATGATATAGCATTAGGTCTCAGTATCTCAAATTCCATACACTATGCGGCGCATATGTCCCTAAATGCTATACACTATGCGCCGCATATGTCCCTAAATGCACTACACTATGCGCCGCCTATACTATGATTATGCAAAGCACTATGCGCCGCATAAAGGTCATTTTTGTCTCCAAAACCGTTTGTAAATGGGTCAAAACCCGACCCATTCTTTTCCTATATAAAGGTGACTTAGTCTTGAAACATAACCACATTGGAAATTGACCTAAAGGCGCCGCACATCCACCCAAATCATCTCAAAATTTTTCTTTTTTGCTCTTCCAATTCACAAGACCATCTCTAAAGGCTTCAATCACGAAAGTACTCTTTTATTCTTCATCTATTTCTCGTAAGTACTACGTTACTATGTCTATTATGAATTGCTACATCTTGAAGGATTATTGGTGATGTTAATGTGTTTGGATTGTTGATACAAAACCATGTGAGTAAACATATACGTAGGATAATCTTGACTTGTTTCCGACTTGAATTTGGTTTTACTAGCATTGTTATACTATTTGCGGAATCGCTATGGTTATGAAAATTGCTTAAGCTTGATACTTGGATACTTACATGTTAGACTATCCCGTTCATCGGGATAAGACTTATAGTTGCCTACCTACTTAGGAGGTTGTGATTGTTGAAAATAACTATACCATGATGTAACCCCTATGTAGTAGTGTTGTTATACCTAACATGAGAGTAGTGCAATGGCTGAAAGTAGTGATGCATCGCTGATTTTCTTGTCGGAATATAGTTCCTAAAACGTATGTCGACGAAGTTCAAGTAATCGACTACATTCACTTCACTGTTTTGTATTAACGAACCTAAGTGTGGGGTGGTACCCCGACGGCTTGTTTATAGATTGTTTCCTTTGATTTGATGCTAACATGAATATTGTTTAAGTCTCAGGAACAATGGCACCTAAAGCGCGACAAGATAAGGCTACCACTTCCCAAAAGGGCAAGAAGAGAGGTCGCAAGGACCAATGAGAATCATCCTCTATGCAACTACCCCGCCGAATGTTTGGAATAAAATGGGTTCTTGAGGAGGAAGCCAAAGAATGGTACAAGAACAACAAGGAAAGAAAATATGTTCACGTCGACTTGATCAATAAGGACACCCTAGCGAAGAAGGAGCCGCGTATGTTGGCGAATATAATGGCGTTGAATCTGGATTTCATCTTCTGCGACATGGGAGAATGTAATCTCGATTTGAAAAGGGAATTCTATGTCAACTGGTCGCCGAAAACCACAGGCAACGAAGTCAAGATTCGGTGCCAAGTTTTACAGCTCCACGCGGATTTGATCAACTCCTTTCTTGTCTTACCTTCGGTCGATCCAGCACCATTCAAAGAGTTGTACAGCAGACCTCCTTATAGAGCAATACGACACACACTTTGTGGAAGTAGACCCATGGCAAGGTGGGGCAGACACCGAGACACCGAATGACACAACACCTTCCCCTATGCTCCATTGAATAGGGAAGCAAGAATCTGGTTGCGTATTGTCAACTCATGCCTTATTCCTGGGACTCAATACACCAAAATATCAAGAGATAGAGTGTGTTTGGTCTATGCTTTGATGATGAATGTCCCTATCAACTTTGGGGCAATCATTCGCTCTACAATGCGGAAGGCCAGACTTCACAAAAGGTCCCACTTCACTTTTGGTAATCTATTGACAGCAATCTTGCAGAAGGAGGATATCGAAGAGGAACCAGCTGATCACAAACTCCCATATAACCCGAAGAAGGTTGACCTCACAAAGGTCAAAGATGCTGAAACAACTCATGGTGTCAACCTTACTACTGCGGAGAGACATGCTCGTGATGAGAGTTTCTTCCGTCATCTTTATGGCATGACACGATTTACTATGATGAGTGGTGGACGTGTTCCAACTGCTGCAGAGCTCCAACAGCTGGACCACGACTATCCAATGAATATGCATGCACGGGAGATGTGTGGACTGGGCGTATACTTTGAGGAACCTCTAGACGATGATGTGCCGACCGATGATGATCGACGCTTGCCAGACTCCGACGAGGAGGAGAACTCTGACGACGACTCTTATGATGATTCCGATGAAGGGGGTATGACCCCCGACATTGAGGAAGAGTCGGACTGACCAGGTTCTTCGTATTTACTTTCCACTGAGGGTAGTGTCCCGTTTAAGCGTGGGGTAGCGGTATTGCATGTTATACCTCTCTACCGAATCTATGTTTGTTTTATTTGTTTCGTTATTTTTCGTGTTTGTTTACTTTGTTTTATTTGTTTCATTTTTTTCGTGTCTGTTTACTTTGTTTTATTTGTTTCATTTTTTTCGTGTTTCGTTTTTTTAGTTTAAGTTAAGTTTTTTTAGTAGTAATTTTTTTACTTAGCTTCGCACGAAAATATTCTAATAGGCAGCATGAGATCATAACAAGAGTAGGTGCTAAAATCATGACTATTGAGACGTTTAGGCTCTAATTGTGACTCACTACGTGATATTTTGTGGTATAATTCCTTCAGTTGTTGGGTCGAGAGTCTATACTACTTCCAATAAAGTCGACCATGTGCCTTGTGTGTGTGAGATTAATAGTATATTCTATGTTTGTGGCTGATGCTAGAACTTGCCTGGTATGTATGCAAAGCGAAAATAAGGAGTGTAAGTTTAGGAGATGATTTAGGCATTTCTTTGGCAACCTATACATGTTTACCTTCGTTTTACCTACCCATGGACATCATCCTAGTTAAACCCTTTTGAGCCTTTAGCCTATTTCTTTGACGAACCTCATATGTAAGCCTAATCCATTTTTTTCAAGACCGTAATTTGATCCAAAATCCTAAGTGCTTTAAAGTATAAAGTCATGTGACAATATAAGAGGAAATTGGGTAAGTATGATGCTTTAAATTGAAATGGTTCTTGAATGTGTTATGAAAAAGAAAGTGCTATCATAAGAGGTATGTTATGAAAAGAAAAAGGAAAAAGAAAGCTGAAAAGTGAGTTATGCTTAAAATTGAAAAACAAAAGAGGAGAACAAGGGTGGTAGAATAAAAGAAAGAAGAAAGGTTGAAAGAAAAAAAATGTCAATGATACAATGTGATGTATTAAAGTGCTTAGGAACTTAGTCACTATTTCTGGCCAAAATAGTCCTACCCGTCCCTTAGCCTACATTACAACCATCAAAAGACCTATTTGATCCTAATCTTAGCATTCTGACATTTAGTGGAGTATTACACTAAGGGCAAGCCTATGGTCATCAGTTGCTGCATACGAATTCTTTGTGAGAGCGAGAGCAAGGATATTTTGATACCCATATTTGAAAAATATGCTATACTTGTGAGTGACTATCGGTAATATATTGTGAGACACACATGGTTGATGAGTTTTGGATAGTTGTACATGATTCTTTGTGCCTTAACTTGTGAATATGAGTTGACCACCATCTCGAGTCTATGCTAGAGGTTAAATGGTTTCTACTAATGATCGGAAAACTACTCTTTGTTGATAATTGTTGTGCTTGTCTTGACGAATGTTTTGTGTTGTTGCTGTAAAACCCTAAGTTAATGTTTAGAGGGACATGATATTTTGTTCGAGGACGAACAAAGCTTCAAGTGTGGGGTGTTGATGATAGGCGAATTTACACGCCTATATCAATATATTTTGTCCATATTGGTGCCATGTTTTGAGAACAAATTATATATTTCATGCACTTTTAGTCCTTTTTCCTGTAAGTGAGCTAAAGAACATGATTAGCAAAGTTTCAGGTATAAATGATGCAGAATTCAGCATTTTGTGGATAACTTGACGCCAAAGAAAGCTCACGAAGGAAGGAAAGGGAGCTTGGACGCCTAAAGGACCAAAAGTGATGCATGGAAAATCTGTCCCGGGCTAAAACAACATTTCTGAAGACTTTGGGGACTAGCAGTAACTTATTAGGATTAGGATAATGATACATTAACCTAGTACAATTGGGTTAAGTATGTCATTAGTTTATTTGGATTAGGAGAATATTACATTAACCTAGTACAATTGGGTTAAGTATTTCATTTGTTTAGTAGGATTTGGTTAGATATTTCACTAGCTTAGTAGGACTAGGATATGGGTATTATAAATACCCTATCTTGCTAGAGATTAGGGAGCATTCCTCCCTTAGTGGAGAGATACATTCTACTTCTCAATTCCGAATTCTTCCTTTAATTCTATTTTATTCTTCTATTCATCTATTCAATTCTTAATTTCCGCAACAAGAGAATCGTTACTTTGCCTAGGAATTCACGCCTAAACGCCTACCACTTGAGCTACACGAAATTAATCAATCTTGTGGTATAACAACAATGCCAATCGTGATCTCCTTCGCATTCATGGGTAACTAAACCTCTCTGTTGGGGTTATGGAAACCGAATGAGATACTATCTATTACTATGAGTTGGTGAGTTCGTGACACATATGCTGCTTATATCATTATTCTCTTCATCTTAATCTAAATTCTTTGTGGTTGCAAACATAAGAATACGCCAGTATAACATTTAACTTGTTCGAAAGAAAAGTTATTTGTCTGGAAAAGAGATAGTGTCAAGGTAGTAGGGTCACATCCTAAATTCCCTATTAAACAGTTAGTGTCGTAACTGGATTAACCTCTTGGAGAATTTGTACCGTTAGACACGCTTTAAGCTCGAAAGAGTTAAAGTGAAATAATCCTTGAATAGGTCGAAAGACGCTTGGATTTACCATCGAATACAATTCTCTATAAGCACATGCATGTCGGAATTCTACACACTCATAGTCAATAGAGACGTATAACTCAGGAGGTGGACATAACCCCAACGCTTCAATTCTCATTGTTTACAACTTACGTAACAATCCTTTTCTTTTTACTTTGCTATTTTTAGCTTTTACTTCATTGTTTTATTTACATTACTTGCACGACAAGATTCCCCCCTTTTTCGAGACTTGCACCAAAAGTTTAGTAATTTTGCTTACTTGTTGGCCAAGCTATTCTCTGAGGGATCGATACCCAAACCAGTTGGGTTCTATATTTGCTAACGACCGCTTTACACTCCTACGAGAGCTGTAGATTGAGCGTTATCACCTTTCAGTCTATATGCTGCTAGCTCAACCATCTCTTTACCGGATATGTGCATAACATCTAGAGCCCTTTGGGTTTGATCGACAAAGTCCTGTGGGTCTTCGTTAATATCTGATCCGGTAAAAGTAGGAGGATCCAGTTTCAGAAAATCCTGTGTCCGAAGGATAGCTGCTCTCTCGTACCACTAGAACCCGTGGTAGGAATAGCTTGCCCTTGAACTTGACCGGCAACTATACGCGTCAGAAGTTGTACTGCATCCCTCAAATCTCGATCAACAACATTAATAGATGGCCTTTCCGGAGGAGAAGAAGTTCCTGATATATGCTCAGCTTGAGACTCACTTTGTTCAGCTTGTGCCGGTGGTGACTTACTAGTACCTTCTCCGGCCACTACATCCACTTGCTTCCACTTATTCTTTCTCCTTGTAACCGGCATCGTTACTATAATAAAAAAAAACAATTGGATTAAGCGATAGATTATGACTTTATCTCTAATATGGGCTCTATTGCACGATCTAAGAAATGGAGAGTGGAAACAATCCCTAAATGTCCAATAGCCTCCTGTTTATAGATGTGGTGCACAACACACCGATAAACGAGATTCTACGTAGACACGGCTTTGTAGACTCACTAGGACGAACTTCTCTAATACCACTTCTATCACACCCCAAATCCCATTGGAGCGGACTGGCACCCGTAGCCGAGGAGGCCCGGGAGAACCCGTTCATAACCTATACTTTCACATTTACATTACTTATGAAAATTAGAAATTTGGGCAGCACTTCGTTGTAAATAGAAGAAAACATACCTGTATCAGCCCAACAGACACGCATATATATATATATAAACAGTAATTGGCCGTCAGAGCCATCACGTCTATCAACCAAACAATCCTATGGCTGTACAATATGTCTACAAAAGCCTCTACATAGATACACAACTGAGTTAGGGTCGGGACAAACTCCCGCCCACAAAAGACTTTTATACAAATGCCAAAAATACATATAGAAATGACTTGGGATGCCCCAAAACAACTGGAGCTCACCACTAACAACAGAATGTCCTGGCTCTTACTGCGGAGGTGTACGACCTGAAGTACCTGTTCTTGCAGGCATGAATACGGGTCCCCTGTGAGGGATGTCAGTACGGAAATATGTACTGAGTATGTAAGGCAGTGAGTATCAAGATGAGATACAAAAGATCAACAGAACCCAGATACCAGTGAATAAACAGTATGAGTAGACCACACTTAAAAGAGCTGATGGGATACCTGCACATTACTTTCATATCATTACTTCCCGTAATCCTTATCAATACATAACGTATGTCATACAATGGCCAACTGATCAGCGGTACTAATACAATACATCAGGGACCACCCCTGGAATAGCATATATACATAAACTTTATAATACAATGGCCAACTGATCAGTGGTAATAATACAATACATCATATCATCAATTTAAAATACAGACATTTCATTTCTTAATTCAATTAATCTTTGAGATTGGTTACTTTGTGGTCACACCTTATGGAACTTGAAACCATGATACCTCAATAGGAAAAACATGTAAATAGGTAATTAATATCATGAAAATGAAGTAGAGAATCATGGATACCTCATTAAACCATTTCGGAGTCAACAATAGTATATGGATATTTTTTTTTGACTAGCCGGACATCTTAAAAGTGAAAACAAGTTCAATTGGCAGTGTCGAAGATCATATGATGTTATTATGTGTCATGTGTCGTAGGACAATGTTGGAAGCTTACTTGAGAGTGCCATGGGTCATTATTCATGCCAAAGATTAGATAGAGTATGTCTTACATACCTTGATATAACCACTTCAATACAAGTCCAACTTGACTTCCCGTACTCTTGGAACACTTATCTACAATAAGTCATTTGTAGCAAACTAGTATTAGAAACCAAACCTTACCATTTAGGTATTAACTTCACCAAATAATGTCTAGGAAGTAATCCTTTAACTCATCAATAAGAGTGCTACATACATCCTCTTATACTCTTATTACATTCACATATCATGCATTTTCATGAAATATCCCTCAACATCACTCTTAGCCTTTATTTCCCTTCTTAATCACCATCCAATACCAACATGATCACTAGGCATACATAACCACTAATATAATGATATATCACCACAATTCATCCTCCATAATACAATACAACAACTTCCATAATTTACTACTAACAATTTATACAAAACAATTCATAACTATGTTTCTGGTTATCTTCCAACATCAAGACAATACTCATAATCCTTTATCAATACTTATTCATGGATAAGAATCAAGAATAAACAATATTCATACCTTAACAATGAACTCTTGCATTTAGAATCCTCCTTACATAACCATGGGGTGCTTCTCGAAGCTTTCGAGATGGTGAACACAACTACGGAATCAATTCAAATTTTCTACGGTTGAATCACAAAATATTTGAAGTTGAAATTAGGCTAGGGTTTCACCTTCTCTTAATAATTGGATGATATATGATATATATGAGGCTAAGTGTAGGTTTATAAAGACCCATTTTCGTCCAAAAGGTAATAGAAAATGACCATTTTGCCCTAAAAATTTAAATAAATCCGAATCTGTCCCCAGTGGACAGTTTTGACAGGCTGAAGTAAATCGATCATAACTCTTTGCTCCGGTATCAAATTTTGGTTAAACCAATTGCATTGGAAAGATAATTCAAAGGTATTTCATTTTCATATAAAGTATACCACCCAGTTCTTCCTGTACAAGGAGCTATGATCGTTTAAATTTGACCCAAAAATCTGTCCCACAATTCTGTTTTGTTTTTTTGATAGGCTGTAGTAAAACGGGTATAGCTCCTTACTCAGACATTGGATTTGGATGAAACCAATTTCATCGGAAAGAAGACTCTCGGAGATTTTCATCGATATATAGCAGCTCACACAGTTGTTTTTGTACAAGGAGTTATGATCGTCTAAATTTGATCCAAAAAAATAATTGCCTAGCTGCAGTAATTTTCCTGCAGATTTACTGTTCACAGGCTTCCCGGCCACCGTTTTGAAATTTCGAATGTGCTCGCTTATATGAAATACTCCTCTGTTTCGGGCAAACTTTATATCGTTGGAAAGATTATTCCAATACCTACACATACAACTATTGACAGGATACTTCCGAACATCATAAACTTAATTTAACCCATACGCAAGCCTTTAGGACTCCATATAATCGCGATAAGTGTACGAAAAAAAT
This sequence comes from Capsicum baccatum var. pendulum, assembly GCA_030864225.1. Taxonomy (NCBI): domain Eukaryota; kingdom Viridiplantae; phylum Streptophyta; class Magnoliopsida; order Solanales; family Solanaceae; genus Capsicum; species Capsicum baccatum. Next base: position 273,395,839 of record CM061550.1, read on the forward strand.
TTACGGGGTGTTACACCAATGCACCCTAAAAGTTAGTCTAATCACTATTGAATTTCTTTACAATGCCACCAAAACTAGATCCCTTCACAATAGTTGACACATAAACATGAGCAACAACCAATATTAAATCTTAACAGGATATCAACCATATTCATGGTCCCTCGGCCTTATCAGTTTAGACCTATCAAACTTAACTGTAAAATTATAAATATCTTATTTGAATGATCAATGACTAATTGGTAAAAACAACATTCACAAAATCAGTGTACTCTATTTGTGTTTTCATGATAACATTATCAATAATACATACCTCCCACATATGAAGTGGTTCTATCTGCAAGCAGCTTATTCCTTCGAACCCATCTTTACTATCGCCTTTTGTGTTGGTCGGGTAAAAGTTGATCAACTTTCAGTTCCTTATATCTACAAAGAAGAGAAAAAAATTAATGTCAAACAAGAGAAAAACAAAAAGAAAATTATCCATCTATTGCAACAGATGTGGAGTCTGTTGGAATACATCAAACCAGCCTTGCTAGTGGTTTAATTTGTTCTAACAGTTGCTCCGTCCATTGCAACATCAACAACAACATAAAATACAAAGAAACAACATCATTTGTTCCAACACCATCAACAACTGCATCAACAACAAAGAAGCAACATCCTTTGTTCCAACACCATCAACAACACCACACCACAAGTTTCAACAGCACTAACCCCACCACCACCAACAATAAAACATCAACAACAAAGAAACAAACAAAATACATATTAAAAAAATGATACTGCCAACAAGGCTTTTAAACTTCTCCCCACAAATGACTTTTTTTGCATATTGTAATAAAAACAATGGTTCGATCATTCAAGACTTAAAAGTTCCTTTAATTTTTTTTTAAATAAATATGATACTGGTAAATCATAATTAAATAAAATATATATGTAAATAACTTGCAAAGAGGAAGATGAGGATGAAAGAGCAATATGAACCATACCTTTAATGTCAAAAGTAAGGGGGATCAAAATAACAATTTCAGTCGAGAAAAGATATGGATTGGTTTAGATCAAAAAAGATCTTTATGAGAAAGGGGAGAGAAAAAGGGGACGGATGTGATAACCCTAAAGAGGAGAGAAAGAAAAAGATGAGAGATGAATAAATTTAGGGCTGAAGGTGAGATAATTCTAGACATGGATTGAAATATTTATTAATAACTTGAGGGGTACGAGGAAGACGGGTGACATTGAAAACACAAGATAAGACTACTCAACAAGGATATTTTTGAGTTATTCAAGAAATATTTTTTACCGCCTTAGTAGTACTATTTTATTTTTCTTCTTTCAAACAGAAGATTGCTTTGAAATTGAAAAAAAGATTTTCAAATATATATGTCATCTGTTGCAACAGATATTAATATCTGTTTAAAAATTTCCAACAGCTCAGTCATCTGTCACAACAGATGCAAATATCTATTTGATAATTAAATCAGATTTGTCATATATTGCGATGGATATAATATCTATTTGAAATTTTCCAACAGCTCAGTCGTCTGTTGCAACAGATTTATTTACAATACATAGGGTGAACTAAAACTTCAATTGAGTCTTTAGGATTGCATGATGTTGCTATTGCATTCCTATCGACCCGAGTTGGAGTCATCGATCGATCACTTTGAGTCGAAACATTTCGTATTAACTTATCATTGAGCTAATAGCTAAATTGATTTATATAGAACTAGGAATGAGTATATTAGGGTGAACTACAACTTCAATGGAGTCTTTGCGATTGCATGCTATTGGTATTGCATTTTTACGACTCGAGTTGGAGTCGTCGATCGATCACTCTGAGTCAAAACATTTCGTATTAAATTATTATTGAGCTAACACCTAAATTGATTTAGATAGAACTAGGGATAAGTACATAGGGTGAACTACAATTTCAATTGAGTCTTTGCGATAGCATGATGTTGGTATTGCGTTCCTCTCAACCCGAGTTGTCGATCGATCACTCTGAGTCGAAATATTTTGTATTAACTTATTAGTGAGATAGTACCTAAATTGATTTAGATAAATCTAGGAACGAGTACATAGGGTCAACTGCAACTTCAATTGAGTCTTTTGCAATTGTATGGTGTTGGTGTTGGTTTGCGTTCCTTTCGACCCGAGTCATCGATCGATCACTCTGAGATAAAATAATTCTCGTTAACTTATTATTATAAGATAATACCTAAATTGATTTAGCTAAAAATAATTAAGATCAATTCAGATCAAATTAATATTTTCAAAACTTGTCATTCTTTTTCAAAATACAAATTTCATCTATTTGCAGGAAAAAATTTCATCATTTTAAATCTCGAGTTCTTGCTTTTTTTTTCTCTCTCAACAATACAGACAACTACTTAACATATTGCTCAACCCTTCACAATAGATCAATTTTCTATCCATTTTCGACCACATAGGTGTTATTTTTGACTTTGGTCTTGCCTGTATTCGTCGTTTTTCTCGGTATTCGTAGGTAATAGAGTTCGAAAAGAGTTTTATATTTTTCTCTCTAAAAATTAGGGTTTTTTAGTTAATGATGAAAAAAAAACTTTTAGTTGTATTATCTTCAAAATAGGTTAACAATTTTGAGTCTTGATGGTAAAATCATAGGAAGAACCCGATAAAGCCCTAGTTTTTGTCGCAGTATTTCATTGACTGCGATGGTATTGTTGGATGGTGTTTGTGTTGTTGTTGGTAGTGGTGTTGGTATTAGTGGTTTCGTGGTGGTATTGCTGGCATTGTTGGTGGCATTGGTGGTGTTGGTGACTGTCGGCTATGTCAGTATTAGTGGTGTTTAAGGTGGCTATTGGTGGTGTCGGTATTCATGGTGTTGGTGGCATTGATTTGTGATATTTGTGGTGGTTGTTGGTGTTATCTGTATTGGTGGTGTTTGTGGTGGCTGTTGGTGGTGTCAGTATTTGTGGCATTGGTTGGTGGTGTTTGTGGTGGCTATTGCTGTGTCGGTATTCGTGGTGTTTGTAATGTATTTTTTAGAACTTATGCATAAATCAATTATAATGTAATTTTGTTTTTTTATTGTTTGTAGGTAAAACATGTCTCCCAAAAGAAAAGAAAGTAAAAGTGGATCAATTTCTGACCACCCAACAAAAAAAGCTACAGTACAGAAGGATTTGAAAAAGCTTTCTGAACAATCTTAATCAGAAAAAAAGACGTTAAGGAAAGATATAAAAACAATGTAGAGGGAGGTGGATAAGAGTCTGTAGATGGTGATGAAAAAAATGAAAGTAAGAAAGAGGAGAAAGTAGAGAGTGAGAAAGAGGATGATCATCAACATAATGATAATGGATCACCAATGGGGCATGAATTAATATCGACATCCCAGTATGATCCTGTCAAAACTATTAGTATTGACAGGTTTCAAGTTACGATGCCGATAGATGTCCCTGCAGAACTAACTGTTGAACTTGTACTTAAATGTCAGTTGGGGAAACATTTTAATTATTTCAGGAATATTATGAAGAACGAAAACATAGACGAACTTTTTAAGAGGAGCTATTTTGGACGTTTTCTAGAGCTGCCTGAGAACTACACTGCCCGTTTCCAAATGAGGATGATCTATGGTCTTCTCAAGCACAGGATCAAGTACGTGGGGGATGATAAAGATTCAGAGGAGGGGGGCAAAAATATGGATGAAATCTGGATTAACTACTGTGGCATACCGATTTGTTTTGGCTTGCAAGAGTTTTCCATATTGAAGGGCTTGAGATGCGATCATCCAGAAGAACCTATCGCCAAGGGAACACCCGTAAAAGGTACAAGGCAAGTAGGACAACCAAACCACCACAATCAAATAGAGGGAAGGCATAGTCCCAGCGACTATCCAGCAAAACCAACAAATGCAAGGAAAAAATAGATGGGTTGTTGGACATTGCTGGATGTGGCTACAAAACATCGAATTTGATGATAAATCTCAAGGATAAAACCATACCAAAGTAGTACAGGGAGAAATTGTTCTTAGTTTGGTTTTCCCATTCAGTTATATTGACAAGAGACGTCAACAAAGTCATAAAAGATGATTTGTAGGTGCGTGCTGAGGATTTTGAGAAATTTAACAATTATGCCTGGGGATATGAAAGCTTCTACTTGACTATAAAATATTTACTGACAAAGCTATCCTCAGGGAAGATCACATTGTACGGCTTTTCTTGGGCTTTTATGGTAAAATTAATCACTATTTTTACTCATCCATTAATTTATATTGAATATAGTTATTATGATTTTTTTTCTTGCTTCCTATTTACATTTTTAGGCTTGGGCATTTGAAGTTATTTCTCCCATTCGAAAGCAGGTAATGGATTACCTCATCTACCCTGATGAGGTTTCTCATCCAAGGTTGTTTAGGTGGTTGGCTGAAAAGAACAAAATAAAAATTAAGGAGGCTGATCTCTTTAACCCTCTGGATGATGCAATACATCTTCTTTCAAGTAAAATAATTTGACTCAATGAAAGATATTGAACAGATGTTATATCTGGTGCAACAGATGTTATATTTGATACACCAGATAGGATGACAGATTACCCCTCCTATGCTAACTGGTGCAACCGATGGGTAATCTGTTATGACAGACGATTGATGTTTTTCATTAGATTACCTATCTGTTGCTTTGGTTATCTAAACCCAACTCAATTAGATTAACCATCTACTATAAATTATGCAACAAATGGGTAATCTGATGTAACATATTGTTAGTCTATTGCGATATACAGATCATCTATTGCATAACATGTAACCTAACAGATTACCCATCTTGTGACAACTGGTGCAACAGATTGGTAAGCTGTTGTGACAGATGATTGATATTTTACATTAGATTAACCATCTATTGCTTTGGTTCTCTGAACCCGACTCAAATGGATTAACCATCTACTGCAAATTATGCAACAGATGGGTAATTTGATGCAATATATTGTTAATTTATTGTGACATACAGATCATATATTGCATAAGTTATCTGTGTTAACATGTAACCCACCTGTAAAAATTGTTATATTATATGATTTAAATGTATCTGTCTTTTTTTATAGGTTGTGCATCCTTGGATCATGCCTACTGAGCAGGAGCTGGGAATGACTTCTTTTATTACTCTAGGTCATGTTGTTACTATAGCAGACCCAACGGTGGAGTTAATAAAGAAGAAATTGGATGGAGAAACAACCATAAGAAGAGCAGTTAGGCAAGATTAGCCTAATGTTAAGGCTCTTCATGACCAACCTACTGCAGTAGATCTGGGTGCTTCTTCTTGTGGAGTTGTTGGTATTGGTGGCAGACATGCTGATGCTGCTACCACTCGTGATGATGAGCATGTTGATGCTCAAGAAAAAATAAATATGTTTGAAAACACCACTTTTATAGGTCCCTCTTACCCTTACATAGGTCTCTCTTACACTTACACCGGTCCCTCTCACCCTTACATAGGTCTCTCTCATACTTACACCGGTCCCTCTCACTCCTTTTTACCCTCGTGTTCTCGTTGCAAATGTAAAGAATGCAAGGACAATTAGGATAAACTCTTTGAAAAGGTAGAGTCTATCACTAAATCTATCGAGGAATTCAAATCCAAGAAGGGTGTCATACCATCCAAGAAGGTGAGGGATCCATACACTCCTATGACGATGGTTAGGAGGAAAAAAAAGCAATTAGTGACGTACTCTCCAGTCAAAAATAAAAAAATATTAAAGTTCAGGGGTCATTAAAGAAGGTCGATATATACGTGGAACTTGGTGCCAAAGAAGAGAGGGATCTGCGACGGGCCTAGAATGCCAAGCGAGGGGCACCAGATTACCCCAGGCCTCCTTTCCCCCCCTAAGACTTCAAGATTATGACAGATATGCGTATATGGTACGAGAACAACATAAGTTTACTTTTCCTAACCTAGCCTTCTAATCTAATCTATGAAGAAGAAGCTATGCAACGGATGTGAAATCTATTGCAACTGCTGGATATTCTGGTGCAACTGGTAGTGGTTCTGTTGCAACTTATTATCCATCTGTTGCATAAGTTGCGTTGGATTGATTCAGAGAACCTTATGCAATAGATGGACCATCTGTTGCATCTTTACAATTACTAACCTATTTAAAAATTAACTTCTTATATCACAGTATGTTGATGAAATTCTCTGCCTCATGAGGAAAAGGCAATTAGCATACCCGAAAGCTTATACACTGCCGATAGGATAATGGACCTCGACTTTTGCAAGAAGCACAAGGATAAGTACGATCAAATCAATGATCTAGCATCAACCTGGGGAGCGGGATTTGATTCATTAGTTTCTACGTTCATCTGGGATGAAGAAATAATAAAATATGTTAGAGGGGAGAGGCCAAATCTACTCGGTAAGAGTTGGACTGAGGCAAAGAGGATTTTTGCAGTCATAAACGTGGACGACATACATTATTAGGCTGTTGGGATGCTACTCGAAGAGGAAAAAATCAAGACTTATGACTGCAATAAACCTTCCATCGATGAGGTTGGTTTTTTTATCCATATGCAGCCACTGATGGTCCTGTTCCCCATCTTGTTGACATAGAGTAAACTGATGTATCATTTTCTAGAGAAAGTGTTGATGGAGAAATCATGAGATTTTGAAGGTCAAAAAAAGGGCATGAACCTTCCAAAAAATGATACTAATTTTGTGTGCGGCTCGCATGCGCTTGCACACATTAAATGTTCGTTGACCGACACAAAAATGGCTGAGCCAATGACCTTTCTATATGACAACGCTGTGGCAAACCTGCAAGAGGTCTGGACTTATGGGGTACTAACTAGATGCTTGAAGCCTGTGTATAAAGAAGAGCCTGTGAAATAATAATTTTTTATTTCAAGTCACACTTTACTTTACATTACATTACATGTAGTGGCAATATTTTTTCTCTGATGAAAGCTGAGTTTTTTTATAATGCAATAGATTGTTAATCAATTGTAAAATATATTCTATCTGTTCTGGCAGATAGTTTATCTGTTGCAATAGGTTGGTCATCTGTTGCAGTATGCCGATGTTATTGCTATCTAATCTAAGTCTAATTTGTTGCAACGGTAGGAAGACCTGTTTGATAATTTCCAATAGATAATCTAAATTTTGCAACATATGTCTAAATCTATTTAATATTTTTCAACAATTACGCTTGAATATCCATGTTCTCGACAACACCAAACCAGTAGCAAATACACCACCATGAAAATTTCAGCAATTAGGCTTGAATATCCATGTGCCCAACAACACCAAACCAATAACAATAACGACAATAATGTAGTATCTTCTTGCTTGATTTTGTTTCTCTTCAAAAGCCTTGACTTTCTTCAACAAACCCCAGATTACACGATTTGCTTGTGAAGCGTGCCGTTTTTCATACCAATCAAAGTAATCGCATCCGCCCAATTTCTATAAAAATAAGAACACACATACAAAATAATTACTAGTCAATAATAAATCAACTAATTAAATAAAAAAATATTACCCTTAAAATCTTACAAGTAAAAAACCTACGACCTGGATTTTGTTGAGTTCAAGAAGTCTTCCATAGAGCTTCATGACCACACTTACAATATCAAAAATCTTTATCACAAAAAATAGTGAAAGATGAGATCGACATTGTCAAGCTCAGTTGGAAAAAATAAAAAAAGATGAAGAAAAACCAAATGCAAATAATTTGAAGAATTTGGATAGATAAAAAAAGATGATGAAGAAGAAGATTTTGAGAATTTAGGGTTTAATTTTAGGAAGAAGATGAATATATAAGACAATGGGGGAGAAATGACCGTTGGGGGCCAAATCAGATGCCAAATCAGTAAAAAAGGGGGTTCAACGAGCCTTGGCTGCATGAATTACACGCGATTTGCCAACAACGCAAAAAGTGATAAACTGACACATTTGATGCCTATTTTAGGTGTTTAAAATGAACATTGTCTACTTGAGGTGCCAAAGTGAAAGATCGCTGCAACTTTAGATGCCTGTCGATGGGTTCCACCTTTTTTATTTCAAGTCACTTTACTTTACATGTAGTGGCAATTCTTTTTATCTGATGAAAGTTAAATTTTTTATAATGCAACAGATTGTCTATCTGTTGTAAAATATATTCTATCTATTGTAAAATATATTCTATTTGTTCTGACAAATGTTTATCTATTGTAATAGGTTGATCATTTGTTGCATTATGCTGATGTTTCTATCCTGGTCTAATCTGTTGCAACAGTTAGAAGACCTGTTTGATAATTGCCAATAGCTGACCTACATGCTGCAACATATGTCCAAATCTATTTGATATTTTCCAACAGATATTTCATCTGTTTCAATAGATAAGGTATCTGTTGCAATATTTGAATCCAGTATTTCATTTTGATTAATAAGTTCAAATCTAAGGATAAATAAATTTCATAGACAACATAAAATAAATCAAATCCTTCAGAAATTAAATGTAAAACAAATATTATAGGTGCAGATCTCAACAAATAAATCAAGAATTTAAGTTTTGATGCCAATAATTTCTAAGGAGGGGTGAGGTTATTACCTTGACAGAATCAAGCTATAAGGATCTACTCAATATGAACAAGTTGTTGTTCATCCGATGCTATGGAATTCAGCTTTGGTCGTCGTGGATCTTTAATGTCGCTTGCGTATGGTTTCTGCGCTTTCGCTTCTCCGTATTTCTATAAAAAGAGTAGCATGTTGTCAACGTTGTTCGGCAGTAGCTTCTACTGTGACATCCACCTGGAAAGCCTAAATTGGTCAACGCTAATCACAGAGATTTACAAAAAATAAAAAGGTATAACTCATCTATTTTAGCAAATCAAATAGGTCTTCCTCCTATTTTTAAATTGTCCCAAATAAATTATATTTCTATTGAATGGATCAACTGTTGGGATAAATTATAACATAAGGAAGTCCTATATGATAATTTTCAATGGATGAACCATTTGTTACAACATATGACTCATATGTTTGGAAAAACTGAAATAGTAGAAAGTTTTGATTTAAATTGTCCTAACAGATGATCCATCCGTTGCATTAGATAGATCATCTATTGGTACAAATAAAAATAGTACGTAGAGCTGTTGATTTGCTAAAATAGATGAGACATATGTTACAACAGATACTGTATCTGATGCAATAGGTTAGTCAACTGTTGCAACAGATGTATATATCTGTTTGATAATTTTCAGCAGATATGTCATCTGTTGAAACAGATGTGTTTGTCTGTTAGTTGGAACAGGCGATATATATATTCACCTGCTTCAGCTCGTACTGCTCTCCTATGGCCCTTGTACATTGCTCAATAGTGCAACACATGGATAGAGGAGTTGCAAATTCACTTGTTTGGATGCTTGATATTGCCTTGGAAATTACTTTCCTTCTCCTCTTAGCCAAAATCTCTAATGGAGTGGATGGATATAAAATCCTCTTTGATGGAATGACACCTCTCTTAGATGTCAATTTCTTTACAGAAGCAGTTAATGCATTAATAGCATTAATCACTACATCATATTTCGTCTTGCAGTCTTCACATTTGCATGCAAAATATTCCCGAGGAGAGGAAAAATCTGTATAACCAGTATGATCACACTCATAATGGTTTGTTTTAAAAACTGTAAGAGGAGCATCATTAGCCCCAACAGCAACACCACTACCACCACCAACAGCTCCATCACCACTAAGACCATCAACAACAACAAGTCCACCCTCCAAAATTATTTTTCTTGTGATAGTTGTTGCTCCAAACAATTCCGTTTTTATTCTGTCAATGACCTTAGGGTCCAATAAAGTTTGCAGAGACCGTAAAGTAAGAAAAGATGACATCTTCAACTCTCGATTGGTCGGAATAAGCGACGGATGCATAATCTAACATAAATCATTACATATATTAGAATGATGATTAGATCATTCAAAAAAACATTAATTAAAATAAAAACTTAATTATAATTATACTTACTGCATCCTTCATGGGGTTGAAGAGATCAATAAATTTTACATTTTTTATCAGTTTTGGCCGACAACCATCTCAAGATTCTTGGACAAGAAACTTCTTCCTGGTAGTTCACTTGTTGTCTCAAATAAGGAATGGTTTCAAACACCCAAGCTTATAAAATAATGCCACTAAATCAAAACCACTATTGTATTAAAAAAATAAATTATATCATAGTAAAAGAAAGAAACATTTATCATGAAAGCCTATGGAAAACCATATAAGTTGACTGTCGTTAGCGTTAACGGAGTCAACAAATATTTGACAGTCATTTTAAAGCTTTCATAACCCCAAGGATAGCTGTTAAATGTCTCAAGATCCTCAGAGACCTTTATTAAACCAACACTTATGTTGTTGTTAACGTCTCTTGCCCAAAGAGCATAATGTACAAACCAAACCAAGCACAACAATAGTTTGTGCTTCTTTAAGATTCTTTTATCTTTCAACGCTTCTGTTAAATTTTTATTTTTGAAGCTCAGACCAACAAGGGACACCAGGTCATCATGATCACTTGACTTGCCTTTGACTTTTTTTGTGTGTGCGAGGTGCTTTTTGGGGTTAGAATAGGTATAACTTAAGAAGGAGGATAACATTTTAGTCTGATAACTATGGCAAACTTCTTCCAACAAAAACAAACAAGCATGCCACAGTAATTTATCCACACCTTATCCATCTTATCTTTATTTCCATACATAAACCTATGCTTGAGAAAATCATATACCATTTCATTTGGAAATGAGCACTGTTGTCCTCCGACAAATCAAGATATTTCCCAAAGCAGTTGTCCCTGAAATAAGCATCCAATTTTTATTCTCAAAGTATTTTTCTTTTTCTAAAGGCGTCAAAAGATTTTTCCATGGTTGACTTGACTACGAAATCACCCATTAAATCTGTGGCACTATCGCACTGCAATCTCACTGGATAACGATCAATGCTGAAGGTTTTGACCACCTCTTCAGTGGAAGGGCTATTAGCAATTGGATCTTCTCTTTTGAAACATTCCTCCTCCCCACATTCATCATCTTCTGCTCCTGATTGAGATAACGCTTGCAAAGCAAGCTCATAGAGTGGTGGATGTAGCCTAGCTGCTTCACTTGTTCCTTTACTTGGACTTGATTCAATTTTTTTCTTTTGGGAGCCATATTATCTAAATTTTTCAGGAACATAAAATAGATTATAATTGATTAATGCATCGTTAAAAAAAGATAACAGTAAATGAAATATGTACAATAGTAAAATAACAGTTACAACAGATCACACATCTGTTACACCAGGTAGGATATCTGTTGCAGCATATAACCAACCTATTGCAGAAGATGAGTAATTCGTTGGAAATAATAAAAACAGATCACTAATCTGTTGTAATAGGTATTATATTCGTTGCAGCATATAACCAACCTGTTGCAGCGAATGAGTAATCTATTGGAAATAATAAAAAATAGATCACTGATCTGTTGCACCAGGTAGGATATCTGTTTCAACATATAACAAACCTGGTGCAACGGATGAGTAATCTGTTGGAAACAATAAAAATAGATCACTAATCTGTTGCACCAGGTAGGATATCTGTTGCAGCATATAACCAACCTGTTACTGCGGATGAGTGATCCGTTGGAAATAATAAAAACAAGCCACACATCTGTTGGATCAATATTATTTAGATTTTTTCCAAATAGAAAAGTCATCTGTCACAACAAATGAATGATCTTTTCTGTTCATCTGTTGTATTAGATTATTAATCTGTTGCATCAGATGCTTCATCTGTTGCAACAGATGATTTATATGCGGTATTAGATAGTTAATCTGTTGCATCAGATGATTTATCTCTTGTATTAGATGGTTAATCTGTTGCATTAGATGGTTTATCTGTTGCATCAGATGGTTCATCTGTTGCAATACCATTTTTACCAAGAAAAACAATAAATCAACCCAACAACACCAACACAACACACACACACACTAAGAATATTAACATTGACTAAAAATCACCAACAAATCACATCAACAGTTCGACAACAAGAACTACAATAACAACAAAAAATTATATTTCACATTGGAAAGAGTAGAGAAGAATTGTCAGAAATTAGGATTTTATTCAGTCCACATTTCAAATTTAAGCAACAAATATTGAAATTGTTAACCAATACTAGAAGAGAAGTTGACTCAATTTCCTCTGTTTCTTCATAACTAAAAAGACATAACGTTTTACCTATGAAAGAAAAAATGGGACGACGAAGAATTCGAAGTTGTTGTCGCCGGAGAAGTTGGCTCAAGTTCCTCTGTTTCTTCACGTCGATTGACGGTTGAAAATCGAAAAGAAACTCGATAATTAAGGATCTGAATTGTTGGTTTTAATACTGTTAAAATAACGTAGTAAGGAGAGCCAAGAACTTAGCGGCTGAAAACAAAGATGAGTTAGAGAAGAAGAGATGTGGAGAATTGTTTCTTTTCTTTTCTGGTAAAGCAGCATATCTTATTGATCATCAACTCCTAACTTAAATAGTCGTTATTACAACTAAAAATAGGTTAAACTTACAATTAAAAAAAAAAAAAACTATTTGCTATCAAAAATAACAGAAAAAACTACTCAGTTTCCTACCAAAAAATAGAAATCCCAATTTAACTAGGAATTGTATATAAAAAAGCTAGAGAAAATAAATAAATAAATCACGTGCATTATTCAGTATGTTTGAAGGTATCGCGTGAAATTTCATCATTTTAACCCGTCTAAATTCAACCAAAACCACTCATTTGTTACCCTTAGACATGAGGCACAAGACCTCAAAGATTGAACTCAAGTTTGAAGAGACTCTTAGCAAGAAATGAATCTAAAACAAAGAGGAACTCGAATTTCTTCGCTCGCGACCACATGTCCCAAAATGGCCACTGAATCAAGCCAGAACTCACACTTGGAGAATTTGACATACAGTTGTCGAAAAGAAGAGCAATACTTATTATTACCTCAACGATTAGCCATCTTTTCGTGTTTTGGTTTGTAATACATTCATCATCAAAGAAGAACGAAAACAAAGAAAGTAAGAGGGACACACAAAAAGGGTTTTGCCTGTGTTGGGGGTGGGGGTTTAGGTGTCGATGTGTATAGCTATAATGTTAAGTCCTTAGTTTTGATGATTGTACGTTGGGACCTGGTTCATGCATAGATAAACTTGCAACTGCCCAGAGACCAGGTTCATCGCGACTACAGCTCATGCATTCAGTCAGCATACAGCTGGAAAAAGTACTGTAGGCAGAAAGTTGGTGGCTCCGGGATTTTCAGAGTCAAACCTAAAAGAACCAGGTCGCGGAGTCACTTGCTGCTGCTCCTGGCAGCCAAGTCTGATGCACGTGTGTCCAAGTGAGCCCATCTGCAACGGTCACATTCTGGAAGGGGAAGAGCAAATTATAACAGGTTTTGAATTGTAGGACAAAACTTGCAATGATCCTTCAACGAACTTCACCTTTGAACTCAATACGACGGTAGTTATGCAACATTGTCGCTCTTCGCCTGTAAGAAACAGCGTATTTTAGGACATTACAGTAAACATAACAAGAGTCAAAGAGAAAAAAGATGTAGATCGCGCTAGTATTGGAACATTCTCGCAGAAAATAAGACATTTCTATAAGCATTTGGTTAAATACGACTACAGCTGCAATTTTCTTCGAGGAAAATGTTTTAAGACTGCGAGGTATGTGACGACAAGCACCAACATAGACACTCTGTGATAGGTTCAGCATTACAGGTATATACACAGAAGTTCGGCGACTACGCAGATCATACACAGGCCATTGAAGGATTTCGTCAAAGTACTTCTGCTTAATAACATTAATTTTGAAGCAACATCACTACATGGAGTCGACCTATAGTGAAAACAAGTAGGATTAAAACGAAATCAAGTAGAATCATATTGTGCCTCTTAGGTTATAATCAACTTTTTGTTATTTTTCGTTTGTACTTCGGGTACACAAAATCTGTATATGCAGAACAAAAATCTCAGGTAGTTCAAGTTTATAAACAAGAACACAATGAAAAATACCCTCAACACAAGATCAAAATGACCTTTCCAAGAGGTGTATTTTATTTTTCAGAAAAATAGATGAAACAGAAAATAGCCAAGTCGTCCGAATTCACGGAGTTTCCTTAAGGAAATAATCCCCCTCACTGTACCCGAGGTTGTGGAATTTTTCCTCCCAGGATAAAATGGCTAAACAGACCAACTGTAGCGGTACCTCAAACGGTTGGAATATCTTCAAACGCACAGAACGTTTGGATTGATCACACAGAGTAATTTGGAAGACAAGAAGTATTTTTTATTCTGAAATTGTCGTCCCAAAACCTGTGGAAGAAAACAGGTTTTTATAGCCATAACATGCCTCTTCTGAAAAGAGGCAATGGTTCACTTCAAAGGTTGCACCTTTTCTAACATTGTGTCATTGCATCTCTTATTCCTTGCCTCACTTATCCATGTGGGAGTGTGTTTCACAATATAAACACTTTAAAGCTTCTTTCTCCCACCAATGTGGGAGAATTTAGTAGGCTTTCCTATTTTTGAGTACACTTTCCATATTGGTGTGATCTCAATTTTTCTCTTCCACTTGGTTTTTCTCCATTTTCCATTCACACTTCTCATTTACTATGAACCCAACACTTTTTCTGGTCAGACCTCCTGGTGGGGCGAAAAAGTTCTTCCTAGGGCATAAAGAGCAGCCTGGTGCACTAAAGCTCCCTCTATGTGCGGGGTTCGGAGAAAGGGACGTGCCACAAGAGTTTATTGTATGCAGCCTTACCTTCACAAAACATTTAAGAGTGAAAAACTAATGAGAACTAATTCACAGTGTGTGCGCCATAATCCGAAATTCGGGGCTCAAATATTTCAAGTCGGAGTACTTCTACTGCAAATTAGCTCAAACATGGAAAACACTACACACTTCAATCATCACACAATTCCCCATCTATTTTCTGCAAATTTAAATGACTGTTCTGAGGATTAATGGGTACTGGTGCTATAGAGGTGCATGGTGTAGACTTCGGCAAGTGCTCAAAAAGTTTTGTTGGACCGTGGGCGAGGGACAGAATCAGTGGACACACAGTAGACTATAGTGGCGGTTGCAGGGACATTTATCTGTACACTGTGCAGTTTGTTATATGAGAATGCAAGAGGAACTCGGTAGAAAGAGCCGGACTTTTTATTGGTTTGATACGTAAGGTATATCCCGAGGCATCCAGAAACTCCAAAACATGGCTAGTCTCTGTAGCTGGAAGCACACGACTACAATTGTAATGCATCTTGAGCAGCAGGTAGTTAATCAGTACGTATGCTTGACACAAGCACAAGATCTCTACTTATTCCATCCTAATCCATCTTGTTAAGCAGAAAGACGGATATTCCTCGCTCATTTACAAACTTCGCATGGAAAAAATAGTTCCCATTTTCCATCTCATGAAAAATCCTTTTCTAACATAGCTAAGTTAAGAGATAATTGAACCTGACATGACGTTGTTAGGATCTCCGATAGGCCTTTCAAACTGTTTTATCTAGAAGGTCTACGGATTGAGTCCATTAGCACTATAAGAATGCAAAAATGAAAAAGAAAAATTGTATGTTTATTTATTGTCTGCTCCTCAAATAACAGTATTTTGAAAAGGCTTCAAAAGTGAAGATTGACAGTATCACTAACACCAACTTGCAACAACAAACTACTGACACTAGGCGCCTACTTCACATCTTGCGCGAAATTACAATAATCAAATATCATTCATTGAAAAATAGAGGGGTAGTAGATACTGTTAAAGATTGCTCGAGCCGCACATGACATGAGCACGAAAAGGAAGCAGTAATAACAATTTTTTGTGTGTTTGTGTAAAATCAAGTCGAGACAATAAAAGACCATCTTACAAGGCAAAAAGACACTTACCGCAAAGCTCCCATTTCTTGAAACTCACTAACCATGAATCTGAACCAACCTGTGTAGGTAAGACTTGATCAACCCAAATACGATATTGCTTACCCTTTTTGTCCCCATGACACTTTTTCAATGTATTTACGTATTCCTCAAGAGATTTCTCAACTCCAGATGGATGCACGAAAGTACCAGATGGTCTCTGCAGCAACAAAAGAGTTGGCAAATTCGGATTGTCATGTGGATAGAAAAAAAAGGTGTTAGGAGGAATAACTAAAACTCAAGTTCAACCTCCTTACAACCTCCACCGCTTCCCAATTGACACAACTGAAAAACAAGAAGAAAATGAAGAGAAAAAGATAATAGAAACTTCCTCTGAAGGGGATATTCATGGTTTTTCTCTATATGGCGGTAGGAGAGTCTGTCCGCGTTGGAGAGGTTAAGATCTAGGTAGAAGCTATATTTTGAAAGTAAGTCGGAAAGACAGGCAAAAACAAGAAACGATAAATAAGAAAAAGAAGCTGGCCTCCATCTATAGTCTCTCAGAGAAAATTAAACAGATTCAACATCCAGCGCATAAAATACGATCATCCTACAGAAGACAACAGCAGTACAGTAGGTATAGGGTACGTACGCAAACGGCTTTCATGTTCGACAAGTAAAGGTCAGAATTCTCAATCTCTCCACGCCTCCATTTCTCGAAAAACAAGTAAAATTTGACGACTTCATAAGCAGGAACAAAATTCTTCATCTTGATTTCTAACATATCTGTAACGTCTCTAGGAGAGATACTTGGTCCCAGGTTGAAATGTCCAATGGCTTGTATTATACCCGCAGCACATCTCTCTGTTGCATGAATGACTTTTGGATTATCTTTCGCATTTGCAGCATGCCATTCTAATAATTCCTCCTGAGCATTCGCTACCTGCAAAATGAATCTATATTATAGAGCACTTCTGAACTCAAAACATAAAAGATAAATCGGAGAAACAGCTAAACCACTGACCATCACACCGTAAACATCTGGGATACTGAAAAGCTCAGCATCGTTTCCAGAGTCACCACAGGCAAGCGTGTTGTTTGGTAATTTTCCCTCTCTCTTTAATTTCTTAAGCAAATACGCAAGTGCTTGTCCTTTGCCACCACCTTGTGGCAAAATGTCTAAAGCTATCCCTCCGCTGTAAATTATTTTGACATCCAACTGATGATAAAAATCAGAACAAAAAGATAGGTAACTTAATCAAAAGTTCTACTCACTGCAGCACAACAAGAGAAACATACTATCACTTTGCTATTATGGAGCATCATATTGATTCCATAAGCTATAAGTGTAAAAGTAGCATCATACCCCACGTTCTTCCAAGCTCTTCGAAAGAGTTTTCATTATATCTTGAGCCTTGTCTTTCTGAACATAGAAACTGACCTTGAGAGGTCGTTGCTCGGTTTCTGACTGAAGGGTGAAAAGAGGTTGATATATGAGACATCAATTACAATAACAAAATCCAGTATACAAAACGGTTTTACACCGAAACTGGTGTGCAAATTCTGGTATCAAAATTTACACTTCCTGAAGAAATATATAAAATGACACGAGCATTGATACCTGAAGGGTGAGTTCAGGAAATTTTCTTGTTTCCTCTGTCACTATTTTCCGATCCCACTTGTTATTTAACAATGCTTCCCAACCATCATCTGGTACCATCGAGTTACCATACGTTATTTCAGTCCCCACAGACATAATGGTAACATCTGGCGTTAGCATGGGCTTCTCTTTTCTCAACTCCTCGTAAAGTATAGGTGATCTCCCAGTTGAGAACACTAACAAGGAGCTTTCACGATAATTGGCTTCCCATAAAGCATTGAACCTAAGCAGAGAGAGGTTCTCAGGATCATGATGATCGACCTGTAAAGAAAGTCTCATGTAAGTTACAGCAGCCTCAGGAAGAAAGGCAAACTACAACAACCTACCATTGTCTGGTCAAGATCTGAGACTATCATGAGACGTGCAGCACTGGCTAATCGATCCATGTTTGATTTAATATTAGCTTCACTCTGAAACAAGAGAAAGAAACACAAGAAGGAGCGAGTAATGAGTCTCATGGATTAACTAGTGCATGAACCGCACGCCGAACTACCAGGATAGTCACACTTAAATACATCACTTATCCCAGAATCAAACAATGCCAGGGACTAAATGTGCCTGGAGCAAGTAATTGCCTTCACAAAATGAATATGTGCACGTTATGCATCAATCACCACTCAACACCTTTCACATGCAAAATGGCCATTAACAAGTAAATAAGAGATAGAGAAGGAACAAAGTACTCACGCGGAGTATATCAGATTATCAGTTTTCAATCATCAGTTACCAAGAATTTTTCTTTTTCTACTCTGTAATGTTCATTATAAGTCCAATGGAAAACAACTTATAAGCAAGTTTTTATCAGTAAAACGGTAATATTGATCAAATGTAGAGCATACTGCATATACAAAACCAAGCAGTGTCTACTATACAAAACAGAAGATTGCTTGCCAAAGCTGACTCTGAACAAAAAAAAAAGTGCATAGCTAAATCTTTGGACTCCATCCTAGAATGTAGAAGGAGACAGAACGGCATCCTGGAACGAAAAATAAAGAAACACATTCCATTAACAATACTCACTTTATAATATAAATCTTGACAACGATTTTTTTTTGTTTGGATAAATCAAATCGATAAATATATCAATCTTGAACACCAAAAATATAGGAAATTGTCTATGTATCATAGTAATATATAAAGATTGACAAGAGTTAAAAGAATTTCCACATATCAGGTCAATAAAAAACGAGTACTTACAATTGTTGAAAACTTATGATTAAGAAAAATGGGCTAGTCACCTTAGCATGATGCATAGCCAAGTGAATATTGAATATTTCCAGAACTATCACTCTTCATTTTAAAACTGTTTTTCTTGAACTACTATAAAGGGACGACGCGGTTCATACCTACTCCGTAGGTGTCGGGGAGGGGGGGACCACTCCTGGCCTGACCTACGCGCCCTCACCCCAGCTTTGCTGGAGGGGCGTTTCGAACCTCCGACCCTGGCACACCACGGTAAGCAAGCTTACCGCTGAGCCAAGGCCATCCCTCTCTTGAACTACTATACCGAACTTAAATAAATGAATTCATTAAAAAGTCCATGGATTTCAGCAAGCAAAGAAAACCCCCAAGAATAAAAGAGTATTTTCCTAAGCCGATAAGCTGGTCAAACTAACTTATAAACACTTTTTGGCTTAACTCGCATTTGACAAACACCAAAAGTACTTATAAGCCAAAAGCTAAAAGTTGATTCTCTTATAAGCACTTTGGTTTAATCAAACTTTTTATGATTTCACCCCTTATATATATTTAATAATCTTCGAAATAATCCTCATAAAACATAACTTTTAATTATATTTGTTGAAGTACTGTGATCTCTGAAACTACATTCAATATCATGTGGCATTTTGATGATTGACAAACTATGAGTGTTAGAGTTGTGACTCGAATTTTGTTGATCCGGCCCTAAAAGTTTCGTGGTGCGACCCATGTTTGTGATTTTCAATGGGGTCTGTGGTGTCAGCGTAGGGGACCTTTACGTTTTTGGGCCTAGACTTATTTGTATGCATGTATTATATAAGTGCTTTTAGTGGGTTGTTTTGGATGTTCAAAAAAATACACGTCACTGAGACTACATCTCCCACTTTGTACTCTCTATCCATTATAGTGAAACCTCCTCTGCCTCTGCCTCTACCCGTGGTTTTTGCCGCAAAGGTTTCCACGTAAATCTGTGTGTTGTTCTTGTTTTCTTTTACTTGTAGTTTGCTTAATCTATTCGAATCATAGCAATGCGCACAAGAGACAATCTATATTAGCAACATTGCCAAAAGAACTCATCTAAGAACGTGTTTAGCTGAGCAGAACAGGAAACTGTCAAGATGAAGTCGTTTCACATGTGCATCAGGAATTCTTAGAGAACTACGCTACGAGCAGGGGTGGAGCCACCGGTAGCTCAGGGGTTCATCCGAATCCCCTTCGACGGAATATTATATTGTTTATACATGGTAAAAATTATCTTTTATGTATATATAATTGACGTTAAACCGCTTCGGCTAGTTCGTATGTTTACTTCTGAACTGCCTTAGTAAGAATCCTGGCTTCGCCACTAACTACGAGACGCCAGAGTTAGAAGAATTCTACAAAAAAGAGTCTCAAAGAAGAAGCTACTACTACCAGTGTCTTAAAAGGCATTTTGGGGCTCGCCCACTGGCAAAATGAATCGAGGCACAAGTGTGAGGCCTAGTTTTTATGAGGCTTACGCCTTAAGCGTCTGAATGTCCTAAGCACGCCCGAAGCCCATCGCTCGAGGCTCGCCTAACAGATCTTAGACAAATTATGTGTCAAAATCCTTAATTAAAATTGTTGATTAAGGATTAAAAGGCAATTTTGGGGACCGAGGCACTGGCAAAATGACTTGAGGCACAGGTGTGAGCTTTAGTTTTTTATGAGGTTTACGCCTTAAGCGTCCAACTGTACATTCTAAGCACGCCTAACGATCCAATGCACGGGGCTCGCCTAACAAGATCTTAGACAAATTATGTGTCAAAATCCTTAATTAACACCATTGGCCCTTATTATTCTCTAATAAATTAATGATGCTTAAAATATTTTTCATCCATAAAAATAAAATGATTGAGAATAAATCCAATAACCAGTCCTTATATTGCATATTTACAATTTGAAATACTGCAAGGATGAATATCACTTAATATTTCTTTTAAAAATACTTAATCGGATTTTACATCTTCACTAATCATTGTTCTTCATATTATTATCAATAAGTCTCAAAATTGAGGAAATGCAAAATTCTCAATCTACAAGTAGAAAAATCCAAAATAGAATAAAGTGAATCAACCCAGGTGTTCATTCAATCGCCCCAAAATATAAACACATAAAAAGCCAAATTAAAGTTCAGCTACACAGACATATGATCCCACACTCACAAACATAAAAACACACACTATATGTGCACTTTATATACATACTCCCTCGTTTCAATTTATTTAGCCTATTTTAACTTGACACGGAGTTAATAAAGTTTAAATTAAAGATACGTGAAATATACATGTGCTTTAATTTTGCAATATTAAATTAAAAATATATGAAATTTATTAAAATATCCTTAAATTTCGTGCTATTAAATATGTGACGCACAAAATTAAAATAAAATAATAGTTGGCTTGAAAAAGAAAGAGCAAGTCCTTTTAAAATAGATTAAATATATATATTGAAAGAGAGGAATATAAATTTCCAATAGAAAAATTTAAGAAAAAAGTTTACCTTAAAATAGTTGAATGAAGGGATTTTGGGAGTAGTGGAGCAGCAGTAGCAAACAGAATAATTGAACCTTTTTGTAAGAGAAGTCATGAAGAGTATAGACTGTTAAAAAGACAGTTCATTTTTTGGTATTTTTTTCTTCCAATTCTAGGGGCAAGAATTCCAATAAAATAAGATCAAATTCTTATTTTATACACAATAATAATAATTATTGAATATATAATTACATTTACATGAGGGGAAATGAGGTTGAGGACACGTGGCATCAGCAACAAGGTCAACACGAAGTAGGTTTGTGCACGAATTGATTCATATTTTAATATTAGGTCATGTCTCAGTTGTTGAACAACTAGACGTAGTTATTCAACAACTTTGTGAAGTTGTTCAACAATTGCATAAGTTGTTCAACAATTAGGCGCAGTTGTCGAACAACTGCGCGTAGTTGTTGAACAACTAGGCGTAATTGTTTGACAACTGAGAAAGTTGTTCAACAACTATAAGAAGTTGTTTGAACAATTAATGTAGTTGTTGAACAACTATCTCAGTTGTTCAATAGACTTAATTTTTTTAAGGATTAAATTTGTGGGACCCACTTGTTCCTTTTTTTAATTGGAAACTTGGAAGGCCTTGTGGGCTCATTTTTATTTTATTCTATTTTGCTAGAAGTCTAGATAGTTGAGGGAGCTAATATCAGAATCGTTCACTTTTACTTTAGATGTGCCTGAATTTGTTTTCTTTACCTTCCTTGTGTTTGTTTATATTGTATTTTTATTGATTTGATTTATCGATCGATTTAGTAGAGGGATTGAATAATCATTCTTTTCTCTTGTAGAGGGATTTTGATTTTTCCTGAATCAATGTTTAATATTATAATATATTATATGTTTTTAAAAATATTATTTATTATGTTATAATTATTAATAGAACTTTATTGAAAGAAAGAAAGGCTAAGGTTTACAATATAATCTGAAAAGCATGAAAACTGACTAAACCAAAAGGAGGCTATATATACATAGCCAATAACCTAAAGGTCCATAAACTAAAGGCCCAATAACATATGGGCTAACATCCCCCCTCAAACTCACAATGCAACAGCAATAAGCATTGAGAGTTTGTCACACAAAAAACGAAATCGAGACGCCGACTGAGCCTTCGTAAAAAGGTCAGCAATCTGCAAAGACGATGGAACAAAAGGAAGCGATATGGTCCCGAGCTGCAAATGATGACGGGTGAAGTGACAATCAATCTCAATGTGCTTCGTACGCTCATGGAAGACAGAATTCTTTGCAATTTGTACCGCACTTTTGTTATCACAATGCAGGGGAGTAGGCATAGAAATGTGAACCCCCATATCTGCAAGAAGCCAACGTAACCAAATAATCTCACATGTAGTCACAGCCATGGCACGATACTCAGCCTCCGTGGAAGATCTAGAGACAACATCTTGTTTCTTGCTCTTCTACGAGATTAAAGAGTCTCCAAGAAACACACAAAAACCAGTGGTGGATTTACGATCATTGCGATCTCCATCCCAATCAGCATCACTATAGGCTCGCAACTCGAGAGATGACGTCGAGGGAAACAAGAGATTCTGAAACTGAGTGCCACGAAGATACCTTAGAATACGAAGTACAGCTCCCCAGTGCACAGAAGTAGGAGCAGTAACAAACTGGCTAACAACATGAACTGCATGTGCTATATCTGGACGAGTAACCGTAAGATAAACCAAACTACCCACAATAGTCCGATAAAGACTCGGATCTGATAATGGAACACCATCACTAGGAGAGTAACGTGCATTGGTTTCAAGGGGAGTATCTACAGTCCTGTTGTCAGAAAGACGCGCCCGTGTAAACAAGTCAGATATATACTTAGTCTGAGAAAGAAGATACCCTTTCTTAGACTGAGCCACCTCAATACCCAGAAAATAACGCAGCAAGCCCAAGTCCTTCATTGCAAATCGATGAGCCAAATCATGCTTCAATAACTCAATACCACTATGATCATCACCAGTAATAATCATATCATCTACATATAAGGACAATAGAATTCGCCCTGCACTTGTATATCTAACAAACAATGCTGAATCATGGTTACTCGGGACAAATCCAAGGGAAGTAATAACAGTGGAGAATTTCTCAAACCAAGCACGAGGGGCTTGTTTGAGACCATATAAAGCTTTTCGAAGCCGACAAACTTCACCTGGCTGGTGGTCAATACCTGGGGGAGGAGTCATATAAACTTCCTCGTGGAGATCACCGTTCAGAAAAGCATTCTTGACATCCATCTGAAATATCTTCCACTGTCGAACGGATGCAACAGCAATCATAGTGCGAACAGTCGTCATCTTTGCTACGGGGGAAAAAGTCTCCTCATAATCCATACCATATTGTTGTGAGTACCCTTTTGCCACAAGTCTCGCCTTGTATCGCTCAACAGACCCATCAGATTTTGTTTTTATCTTATACACCCATCGACAACCAACCGCATGCTTACCAGGTGGGAGAGTAACCAAATCCCATGTATGTGTATGATGAAGAGCAGCAAGTTCCTCAGCCATAGCATTCTGCCAAAGAGGATCAGACACAGCCTCTCTATACGACTCAGGTTCAGACAAATGATGTATGTTTGCAATAAAGGAAGCAAATGAGGCTGAATATGTAGAATAGGAAAAATCTGGCAGTTTGGTGGACTTACAAGGTCGAGTAGACCTCCTCAGAGGTGGTGGGTCTCCAGTCTCAACAGTCGAAGGAGCAGACTCAGGCACAGGCGAGGCTGAAGCACTATCAGGTGGCACACCAGATGGCATGGATGAATCCGGAACTGGAACCTCTATGTCAATCCCAAAGGGATCAATAAGCCGAATATCTGACTTTGTCACATCATGGGTTTTAGCTGGAATGGAATAAAAAGGAATATGTTCCAAAAAAGTGACATGTCGTGAAACATATAATTTCTGACTTACAGGATCATAGCAACGATATCCTTTTTGTCCAATACCATACCCCAAAAACACACATATAGCTGATTTTGACCCTAACTTATTTCGTTCAACATGAGGACGAAGAACAAAGCAAGTACATCCAAAAACTCGTAATGCAGAATAATTCGGCGGGTGACCATATAGTTTCTCAAACGGAGACATCCCTGAAGTCAATGCAGTAGGAATACGATTAATCACATATACAGCAGTTAGGACTGCTTCTCCCCAAAAAATACTAGGAACCTCTGCAGACAAAAGTAAAGAGCGTGCTGTCTCAACAATATGACGATGTTTTCTTTCTGCCAGACCGTTCTGCTCAGGAGTGTCGGTACAAGATGACTGGTGTATGGTACCATCAGAGGCAAGTAACTGAGTGAAGTCATTAGAGGTATATTCACCCCCTAAGTCACACCTGAAACACTTTATCACAGCCAAATGTTGTGTTTTAACAAGGGCTCTAAAGTTGTTGTAAATGCCAAAGAAATCAGATCTGCGTTTCATAAGATACACCCAGGTATAACGAGTATAGTCATCTATAAACGAAACATAATAGGTCGATCCACCCTTAGTGGAAACTGGCGCTGGTCCCCATACATCAGAATGAATAATATCAAAAGGAGCAACAGAATAAGACACACTTTTATTAAACGGTAAGGCAGAAAATTTTGCCAGTTTACAACCACTACAATCTGAAATATCACTAGTGTTCACATGACCCAAAGCACCACTAGAGACCAAAAAACGTAAACGTGAAACTGACACATGTCCTAATCTGGAATGCCAAAGATAAAACGGAGAAGACAAAGGACTCAAACGAAAAGAAGATAAATCTATGCTAGAGGCAGCAACTGCAGACACTTTGAGATTCTCCAAGACATAGAGTTCCCCCAACCTACGGCCGGTCCCAATCACCCTCTGAGTGTGTTGGTCCTGTATAACACAAACAGATTCAGAAAAAAACACCCAATTACCAGCCTTACACAACTGACTGACCGAAACAAGATTTAAAGCAAGTTTGGGAATGTAATAAACATCAGAGAGGACAATGTGAGGGGTAGTAACAGAGCCAACACCCTCGACTGACATAGGTACAGCACTCGCGGACATAACAGAAATTGGTGAAATGGGTGACAAAGAACCAAACGATGACAAATGAGGGGACATGTGATGAGACGCACCAGAATCCAATATCCACAAGGAGGAAGGAATACCTGAGGTACTAGAAGAAACCGAACCCGAATGAGACATAGATGCTGACATGGCCGTAGGATTAGAAACGAAGAACTGTCTGAACTGTTCGAAAACCTGGGGATCCAACGCAGAAGGTGGCATAGTGCTAACAGACTCAACATCTACAGATGGTGCAGCAGCAGCGAACTGTGGAGGACGAGATGACCATGGAGGAGCACCAGAGGAGCGTGACGGAGACTTTTGCTGCCCATATTTCTGTTGCTGCCCAGATTGAGGCTGTTTGACCTTGTTAAGTAACAACGGACACTGAGCCTTCCAATGATTTTTCTGTTTGCAGAATGCACACTCATCAAATGTAACTTTAGGAGATTGTCGAGTCTGAGTACGTGGTGGCCTAGACTGATCAGTTGAAGCAGCAAACACGACAGGAGTAGTAGTTACTTTAGACCCTTGAACCACTTGAGACTTGATACGAGTCTCCTCTGCAATCAGTTCATGAACCACAGAAGCAACAGTAGGGAGGGGAGATCGATGAAGGATTGTTCCACGTAGGCCCTCAAAGTCAGAACGTAGTGCCATCAAAAACTGAACCAAGCGTTGCTCTTCCCGTCTAGCAATGTACGGCCCAAAACCTTTTAACTCTGCAGATTCAGTAAGTGCCAATTGATCCCACAAATCCGACATGGCAGCATAAAAATCTTGAATACTGAGGTCATGCTGTTGAAGAGCACGGATATCATACTCCAACTGGTACTGTTTAGCAAAATTAGACTGAGTGTACAGTCTTTCCAAATGATCCCAGACCTCCTTTGCTGTGTCATACTTAGCCAATTGCATACCAATTGACTGAGTTACAGAATTGTTGATCCAAGTGATAATCTTGGAGTTATTAGTTTCCCATAAGTCCACCAACAAATCAAAATTTTCAGTTGTATCATCGATAGGTCTTGGTTTTACTCCAGTGATATAACCCCACATATTCTTCCCACGAAGAAAATTCTTCATGACATAACTCCAATAGGCATAGTTCTTACCATCTAATTGAGTACTAATGGACTGGAGGGAATCATCCTTTCCAGTCATTGTAAACACAGCAACACACAAATAATTCAAAAAATAAAAAGATGCAAAACCCTAGGTTGAACAATTCCGAACGAACAACAATGGCAGCAAGCAAAAGAACGAAAGACGAACAATACCAGACAGCAAACGAAGACAGCAACGAATCAATCCAACCAAAAAAAAAAAAAACCAACGAAAACAGCAAACGAATACAGCAGCACCTCAAAAAATAAAATTCGGGGCTCCGCCCCGAACCCCGGACGGGGGCGCGCTGCCCCCCGTACCCCCAGCGAACTCACCGCGGAGTTCGATCCGCGCAGTAGGTGCCTGCTACAAAATCTTCAACCAACAAATCAAAGGACATGGATCGAACTAGCTTTGATACCATATTAATAGAACTTTATTGAAAGAAAGAAAGGCTAAGGTTTACAATATAATCTGAAAAGCATGAAAACTGACTAAACCAAAAGGAGGCTATATATACATAGCCAATAACCTAAAGGTCCATAAACTAAAGGCCCAATAACATATGGGCTAACAATAATAGGCAAAATAATACTTATACAAACAAATCACGCCGTTATAGAAAATTTTAATTACATATATACACACATAGGATATAAGTAAAGATTATTCATGAATTATAATAATTACTCCATATTGCAATTTTAAACATGTAAGTGGAGGGTTCCTTAGTGACCATTTTTTTTTCATTTAAGCTCAAGCTATATCATTAATATAAAATAAAAAATCATTATACCAACAAGTATAAAGATATTTCCAATCTAAGAAATATAGCATGTATGATTTTTTTAAATAGTATTTTTATTTTTCATTAAATTTGCATTAATATTTTAAAATTGTAGATCTATCGAGACAATCCTTCCTGTTATTCATATGATTTTAGGTTTATTCTATCTTCTTTTAACACCTTCACTCGTAATGATTTTATACCTATAGGTCGATGCATTTATAGGTCAATGAACGACATAAATATAATAAAATAATAATTCTCAAATATTTTCTTTTATCCTTAATGTATATTTATGTTATTTTCTAGCGAGTGTTGTCATATTTATATTTCTAAATAACTATTTTACATGTAATTTTACTTCATCTTTCAAAATTCAAAATATAAAAATACATTTTTTGTTTCCATAGTGTTACACTCGCTTTTGGATTCAATTATTCTAAATTCGTGTTGGAAAATTTAATTTTAGAAGTAAAGCGCTTGCTGTAAAAGGTGATTCATATTCAGACACAAATTCAGGATTTCGAAACGATGAGTGCACTATTATAAAAATACTCCGAGTGTAGATTCACACATCTACATTTAAATTTTTTTAGAAAAATATTAAACCAACACATATAACAACTGATCTAGGGAGGGAAACATGAGTTCACGTGAACCTAGTAACCCTCACCTAGATACGCCCTTGTTCATATTTCACCTACATATTCCAAACCAACACATATAATATACCAATAAAAAGAGAATTTCACTTATAAATTGACATTACATCCGGAAAAATCGCATATATATAATAATTGGCGCAGCCACATAAACGGAAGGGTGATTAGTTGAATATCCTCATCAAAATTATACTAGGAGTATATATATATATATATAAAAATAAAAAAAATACATAAACGCCCTTAACAAAATTTTTGATTTTATTTTTACCTGCTTATCCTAGTAATTCTAGTTAATGCATCTTCAATAATACCATGTGACCAATTATCAAATTTTGTAAATTCAGGATCATCACCATATATTTCTTTGACACATTCTTTGCAAGTTTCCATATTTTCTGATATTGCACTAACATCCACATTTGCTTTGTAATAATTCCCTTCATTGACATCTTTTAATGTACTTTTCATTGCGTCGACTGCGTCTTCGTATACCTCTTTACATGTTTCTAGACAATCTTTTTTGTACTCGTCTAGCTCGATAGCTAAACGCGTCAGAACAATTCTTTTTACGAATTCCTCAGTTTTCGCCATCGATGAAACCATGAGGGAAGTAACAAGATTTTTTATTTTATTTTTATTATTGATAGGAGAAGGTCTAGGGGAAATTTTTAGGCCATTTGCAATTGTTATTTGAGATGAAATGGAGATGGAAATTAGGGAAATAATAAGCAAAATTCTTGAAAATATGTTCATGTGGAGATCAACCATTGTTTTTATTAAACCTTTTTTTCTTCTTGTAAAATTTTTTTGATAATAATTTTGTAAAGAAGAAAAAAAGGGGAAAAAACAATGAGAAGAGAGAAATTTAAAATTAGAAAGGCGTTAATTTATACGTAAAAAGGAATGAAGACTTGAATGGTAATACATAAAGGTAGAATTTGTTTTAGTTTTGTATAATTAATGGTTTAGGTTTCACTAGGTTTATAGATCTCTCACTTGTTTATTCAGCTAGTTTTAGTATACGTGTTTCACGCGTGTAATTTATTTTAAGGAATTTAATTTTATAAAATCAATTTGATGTGTATTTTTCGGTGAGAAACAATTTGTGTTTAACTAATAAATTTAGAGACAGAGCGACTACTAGTATTTTACTAACTATTAGTATTTGACTAAGTTTTTAAAAGTGCTTTTAAATGTATTTTTCTCAAAAATACTTTTAAAACAAAATTATTTTTTTTAGATTCTGAAAATAGCAGAAGTTAAAACTCGTTTTGCTTGTTAGATTTATTTTACTTCAATCTCTCATCCTTGGACCTAAGGTATTTTCAAACATATACTTAATTTAATGCGTATGTAACTACAATGTCTTTCATGTCACTTAATCTAGGACTTTATAATCAATTAATCTTTTATTATTTAAAATAGTTTTTTGATGTGTGCTTTAACATAGATTGCAAATTCATGTAAATGATGAATATGATTAATTGAGTAGCAACTTAAAAATTTAAATCAAACTGACAGAATTTTTTTTCTAACCTGCAAAAAAGAAAAATCACAAATTGACCTCATAATTCTTTCCACGAGATATTAACATACGTTATAATTTAATACATGTCCATACTCATACTAAAATTTTCAATCGTTCTATTAACCAAGTACAAATAAATATAAATATTTTTGTTCAATAAAAATAACAAATCTGAAAATCACAAAATTGAAAATCCATTAACAAAAATTACAGCTCTAACTCATAAAGTTCTATAATAAAAAATATAATCATAAATCTAGAAAATATTTGAAGTTGAAATTGAAATAACATGATGTTATGTAAAACTTACAATACAAACATTCACAAAATAAGATTACAAAAAAATTATAATAAAAACAACATAATATTTAATATGCTTTAGTAAAATAACCTACATATTGAAAAATTAATATTACAAATACAAAATCTAGAGAGAATAGATCTCTCCAAAACAAAACTCTTTACTTGTGAATGTTATTGTATAGAAGTCTAAAAGAATTAGATCCCGTTTGGATAAGCTGAAAAAAAGTTCTTTAAAAGTGCTGAACTTATTTTAAAAATAAACAGTTAAGTGTTTGGATAAAAGTGTTGAAACTGAAAAAAAGTTATTGATGTGTTTGGTAAATAATGATTTTAAGCATTTTTTTTGTTAAAATGGCTAAGATACCCTTATAGCTGTTAATAATATATAGAGTTGATTATTATTAATTTTTATTGCTAAAATGAATCAAATTAAAATTAATATATATTTTAATATATATATATATATATATATATATATATATATATATATATATTTAAAAAATATTTTCGTTAATGACTATTAATTTGTGCACTAAAAAAATATTTTTTTGAAGAGTTTAAGTGTTAAATGTTTGTATTTGAAAAAGATAGTTATATATTAAAATATTATTTGTTTCTTCATGGTTACGTTAAGATTTCGGATAATTAAGTTGCAATATACGACATTTCCATTTTCTTATTAAACTAGACTTGTTGCTTTTAATCTTCGAGGATAATATTAATATATATGTCGATCTTATCATTAAGCAAAATATATATGTTACTAATCATTATAATTACATTAATAGATAAATAGTTTCATACAAAAGAGGTACTAATTTGGCTAGAGCAAGTTCGCCATAAATACAAAAAGTGAAAATATCCAATTAGTACAAGCATTAAGCATTAAAAATATCATTAGCCTCATATCATGAAGCCACAACCAATGCATATTAATAATTAATTTTACATTTAAACTCATATGTAATTTATAGATCACACAAAAATAACTTTATCGTTACCAAAAATTTCAATTCAACTTAATGAATAACAAACAAACACCATTTAAGAGGTAAACGTAATTTCACAAGTTCGAATTTTATGACTTTTACCACTAAATTATTTCATGCGAAAAATACACTTCATTTTATTTTATGTAGCTTAATTTAATTGAAAAGAAATTTTTAAGAAAGTGAGAGAAACTTTTTAGTTGTGCAGTTTTAGACTAAAAATATGTGTAGTATACCAAAATATTATTTGAATTTTGTGATTTAAATATATCATATATTATTAGAATTGAAAAGTTGATAAATATAAAAGTAAATCGTTTTTAAAGTAGGATTAAAAAGAAAAATAATAACATAAATTTAAACAAAGGAGTATGATATTTCCGCTAGTCCCTATTTGCTTACTACTCCATCCCTTCATCCCAATACACTTTGAGCAGCGGCGTGGTTATTTTTTGGGAGAAACAGAATTGTTGTGGAGTGTGTAGTGTTAGTAGTGATGAAAAATTAGGGCTAACGGGTAAACTTGGAATAAGAATAATTATAAGGGACACAAGTGTAATTTACTTTGTCAACGTTAAGCTCCAAAAGAAAAAAACTGAGAATCATAGCTTCTTGTTTTTGGCTTAAAAAAAGTCAAAATCAACTTTTTTTAAGCTATTATAAATATTGTCAAACATCATTTTAAGCAAAAAATATCTTATAAGTTATTTTGACCAACTTATAAGCTAATCCAAACACCCACTTAATCAAATATGGAAGAAATATGTTTCAAAAAAATATATTTTGCATAAAAAAACTTTAATTATGGTAGAAAATTAAAGCAAATCCTAATAAAAAAGAAAAACTCTAAAACTTGAAAAAAATATGTGATAATTAATATTTATTTGAAGTCAAAGTCTTGTTTAACCTCTCCTTGATAGAAAGTCCTTAAACTCCAAAATTAAAAGTTTATAACCATGTACGATAATATATATGACTTTAAAAAGAACTTAAATAAAATAATATTTGTTATAAAATAATAAAGAACAAAGAAGAAGAGTAGAGAGAATATAGAGAGTAATTGTTATTTCTCTTGAGAGATGATTTACAATGAAGAAAACCCTTCTATTTATAGGGAAAATTTACTCCTAGTTTCTGAGTAAAAGACAGATACTTGAAATCCTAATAGACATCAAGTAGATCTTGATAGGCATTCACTATAATTGATATACATTAATATCATAACACTCCCCTTGAATGTCTAGAAATATGCATATAGGTTGTCTCATTAAAAACTTTACTAGGAAAACCCAGTGGGACAAAACCTCGTAAGGAAAAAAGAGTACAACGCGTATTAACTTCCCCTAATAAGAACATCCTTGAATTTTTGCATTTCGATTTTATGCACCATCTTCTTAAAAGTTGTAGTTGGAAGAGACTTGGTGAATAAATCAGCCACATTATCATTTGAATGAATCTGTTGTACATTAATAACACCATTCTTTTGGAACTCATGTGTATAGAAGAGCTTTAGCGAAATGCGCTTCATTTTATCTCCTTTTATGAATCCTCCTTTAAGTTGTGCTATGCATGCTACATTATCTTCATATAAAATTTTGGGTACTTTGTCACATTTCAAGCCACATTTTTATCGAATGAGATGTATTATGGACCTCAACCACACACATTTTTGGCTTGCTTCATGAATAGCTATAATCTCAACGTGATTCGATGAAGTGACTACGATAGACTACTTTGTTGATCTCCAAGATATGGCAGTACCCCCACATATGAACACATAGCCTGTTTGAGATCGAGCTTTATGCGTTTCAGATAAGTACTCAGTATCAGCATAACCAACAAGATAGGAACTGCAATCTTTAGAATAGAATAAGCCCATATCGGTAGTCCCTTTTATGTGCTTGATCCCATTCAAATGTCTCCTAGTAGGAGCAGAACTATACCTTGCTAACAAATTAACTGAAAAGGATATATCAGACCTTGTAGTATTTGCAAGATACATTAGTGCACCAATTTCACTAAGATATGGTATTTCAGGACCAAGGAGTACCTCATTCTTTTCTTGAAGTCGGAATGAATCCTTATTCACATCTGTAACACCCCGTACTTAATTACGTGCATTAGCCATGGTTATATGTGTTGGAGTATATGTATTGATCATAAGTTAGGTATATATGAGTTTAAGTATGAGTATTGATTATTTTGAGATGGTTTCAAGTGTATAGTTGGATTATATGTGTATAGGAATCGACTTTATTTATACCGGAATTTGCCCGCCGATGGTTCCATACGAAGGTTATTGAATAAGCTTTCCAACGATATAAAGATTTCTAAAAACGAATAAGTTTCGGATACAATTGAGCACGTTCGAAACTATAAAACGGTGGCCGGGATATGTGAACAGTAAATGTGCAGGAAAATTTCCTGCACACAAACTACTGAGGCCTGCCAGTTTTTTGGGTCGACTTTGAACGATCATAACTCCCTCAATATAATGAATTGGGAGAGCTTCGACCTATCAAAAGAAATATATTTGAGTCTTCTTTCCAATGCAATTGGTTTCATCCAAATCCAACATCTGAGTAAGGAGTTATACTCGTTTTACTTCAGCCTCTCAAAATAGATTTTTAGGGTCAACTTCAAACGATCATAACTCCTTGTACAGGACGAACTGGGTGGCCTACTTTATATGAAATGAAATAACTTTGAATTATGTTTCCAACTATACCAATTTCAGCCAAATCCAATATCGGAGCAAAGAGTTATGGTCGATTTTCTTTAGCCTGTCAAAACAGTCCACCATGGACAGATTCGGATTTACTTAAATTTTTAAGGGCAATATGGTCATTTTCCATCACCTCATGGACGAAAATTGGTCATTATATACATATAATTAGTCTCATATCCATCAATTATCATCAAATTATTGAAAATAAGAAACCCTATCCTAATTTCAACTCCAATTATCTTGTGATTCAACCGTAGAAAATTCAAATTGATTCCGTAGTTGTGTTCACCGTCTTGAGGGCTTCGAGAAGCACCCCTTATTTGTGCCAACAGGACTTCAAAATCAAAAGGGTCATTTTATGGTAAGGATGTAAATTATGTTGGTGTTATTTATATGTATATGTATATATATATATATGCATGTGAGCATAAGAAGTATGTTATTTGATTGTTGTTGAAAGATGATTGGGAAATGATGTTGGATTATTCTTGTGCATGGTTGGATTATGTTGAATTGTGAAGGGATTTGGTATTGATGATGTGGTATTGAAATGATGATTATATATATATACACACATAAACCTATTGTTCAAGTTGGTTTTTGGAATGTTTTGCAAATATTGGTTGTATGGAATTATGGAGGAGAATTGTGGTATTGGGTTGCTAATACTAGATGCCAAACATTTCATTGTAGATAAGTGATTTGTAAAGGCAAGAGGTTGTGTTGAATTGATATCCGAATCTACAACGAGGTATGTAAAGCATACTCTAACGATGTTCTTTGGCATGAAAACATCAATGTTCCATTAAGTAAGATTCCGAGGTTGTCCAAAAACATGTATTGTTCTACATTACCAACGAAGTTGTTTCCATTCTATAAAGTGTAAAAATGTTTCATTGATATACCAAAAGGCTCCTATTTCATTATTGTGATATTGATGATTCTGAAACACATTGTTGATGTACCAATGAGTCTTTATGACATTGTTTTTGCATAGAAGGTCTATTACTTGATTCCTATTGATGTATCATTGTTCCAAAGGTACTATATTGTCATGAACACTAATGTAATAATCTCAAAAGCTTTTGAACTAAGTTATTGGAAAGATCTCTTTTGTGTGTTACTTGATATACGTGTGGGTGGTATCCCAGTGGCATAAGCCTAGCATGGGTCGATCCCTATTTATGTGTTTATGGGTGGTATCCCAGGGGCATAAGCCTAGCATGGGTCGATCCCAGTTGATATGTATTGGGGGCAGCCTAATGGTCACAGTACGATACAGTATTGATTATTGTTAGGTGGTTGGAGGTTCGGGAGGAGGAGGTAATGGCGAATGATAATTGTAAAGAATGAAATGAACGAATGTATACCGTTCCACAAATGTGTTTGACTTCAAGAACCCAATCCAGATAAATGATAATGTACATGATCCTAAAAGTGTTTATGAAGTGTGGTTCACTTCTATTATGATTTATTCACTTGCGTCTGATTTTCTTGATCCCCTATATCACATATGATTATTTACAGCTTTACATACTCAGTACATATTTCGTACTGACGTCCCCCACGGGGACCTGCATTTCAAGCTGCAGGCACAGGTACCTCAGCTCATTCACAACATAGATAGGAGCCAGGTCATACAGCTATTGTTGGTGAGCTCCAGTTTGCTTTGAAGCTTTCCGAGTTGGTTCCTTATGTTTTGTTATTGTACAGGAGTCATGTGTGGGCGGGGGTTTGTCCCGACCGTAGTTATGTCATGTATATCTAGAGGCTTTGTAGACATAAGAAAGGGTAAAGTCATGGAAGTTTATATAGTGATGTTATATTTGTATATGTGGTGGCCCCGACGGCCAAGTATTATATATATATATATATTTGTGCGTGTTGTACTGATACAGATAATTAGACCCTCCTATATGCATCGGAGTGCTGTCCAAATTTTTGGTGACATGTAAGTGAAAGTACAGGTATTTGAACGGGTTCTCCCGGGCCTTCTCGGCTTCGGGTGCCAGACCGGCCCGATGGGATTTTGAGGCGTGATAAAAGTGGTATCAGAGCGGTTCGTCCTAGTGAGTCTACAAAGCCGTGTCTATGTAGAGTCTTGTTTATCGGTGTATTGTGCACCACATCTATAAACAGGAGGCTATGGACATTTAGGAATTATTTCTTTTCTTCATGTCTTAGATCGTGCGATAGAGCTTATATTGTATATGAAGTCATAGTTGACCACTGAATCAGTTTATTTCTCTTATTATAGTAATGATGCCGGTTACCAGAAGCAAAAATACCGATAAGCAAGTAGATGTGGCTGCCGGAGAGGGGACTAGTAAGTCACCCACTATACCAGCTAATCAAAGTGAGGCTCCAGCTGAGCATGCATCAGAAACTTCCCCCAGTCCGGAAGAAATAAGGGGGAGGAGAACTATATCCCCAGAGCCACCTATTAATGTTGTTGATCAAGATCTTAGAAATGCAGTGCAACTTTTGACTCGTATAGTTGCTGGTCAAGTCCAAGGGCAAGCTATTCCTGCCGCGGGTTCTAGCGGTACTGATAGGGCGGCTAGTCTTCGGACGCAAGATTTTCTTAAGATGGATCCGCCTACTTTTACCGGATCCGATCTTAATGAAGATCCGCAGGACTTTATTGATCAGATCCAAAGGGCCCTAGAGGTGATGCATATATCGGGTAGAGAGACAGTGGAGTTAGCCACGTATAGATTCAAAGGTGAGGCTATATATTGGTATGAAGACTGGAAACGGTCAAGGGGCATTGATGCACCCCCAGCTACTTGGAAAGAGTTCAAAGAGGCATTTATTGATCATTATCTTCCATATGAGACTCGTCAGGCCCGTGCGGATCAGTTCTTAAATCTTAGACAAGGTCATACAAGTGTGAGGGAGTATAGTCTTCGATTTAATTCTTTGTCCAGATATGCTCCTAATGTTATAGCTACTATGGATGACAGAGTTCATCGGTATATGAATGGATTGGATCCATATTTGGTTAGGGATTGTACTATTGCTGCACTGAATAAAGACATGGATATAGCTAGGATCCAAGCATTTGCACAGAAAATGGAAGATCAGAGGCAAAGAAAAAGAACACAGGAATTTGAAAGCGGATCTTCTAAGAGGGCCAAATCTACAGGGCAGTTTATGGCGCCACATAGAGGTTTTAGACTTCAATTTTCTGCTAGACCACCTAGGCCATTATTTTCTTATTCTGCAGCTAGTGCTTCACCACAGCATCAGGGGTTCAGAGGCAGTCAATTTGGGCAAAGAAGTGAGGGTCATAGTTCGCGATCAGTGGGTTATCATGGGCAAGGGAACATGAGCCAATCGAGACCTTCTCGAGAGCTATGTAATCAATGCGGAAAGCATCATATGGGCGTATGTCGAATGGGAACAAATGTTTGTTTTTGGTGCGGTATGACGGGGCATATGATGAGAGAATGCCCACGAAGGGGCGCAGGTGGCGTAGCACGACCTTCGGGATCAGCTGTTGCATCATCGTCACTGGTATCTTATTTCGGTAGGGGCGCACGACCTGTGGGTCACGCTAGAAATGAAAAAAGAGTCGTCAGTTCTAGCGGGACTCAGAATCGCACTTATGCTTTAGCGGATCGACAGAATCTAGAGGCTTCCCCAGATGTGGTTACGGGTACATTGTCCATATTTTCATTTGATGTATATGCTCTAATTGATCCCGGTTCTACATTATCATATGTTACTTCTTTGGTTGCTGGAAAGTTAAAAAGAACCCCCGAATTGTTAGAAAAGCCGTTGGAAGTGTCTACCCCGGTTGGGGAATCTATTATTGCTAGAAGAGTTTATAAAGATTGTGTAGTAACTGTGTGTGGTCGAGAAACGATGGCCAATCTTGTGGAACTAGAAATGGTAGATTTTGATGTTATAATGGGTATGGATTGGTTGGCGTCTTGTTATGCCAAAATTGACTGTTGTACGAAAAAGATGTATATACATTTTCCTAATGAAGCAGTTATTGAATGGCAAGGTAAGATTGGCGCACCAAGAGGTAGATTTATTTCTTATTTCAAAGAGAGAAAAATGATTTCCAAGGGATACATATATCATTTAGTTAGAGTAAGGGATACAGAAGTGGAGCCACCAACTCTTCACATTGTTCCGGTGGTAAATGAATTTCCTGATGTATTTCCTAAAGATCTTCCAGGTTTGCCTCCTGAACGAGAAGTAGAGTTTGGTATTGATGTAATACCAGGCACCCAACCAATCTACATTCCTCCGTATAGAATGGCCCCAGCAGAATTACGAGAATTGAAAGAGCAATTGAAAGATTTGCTAGAGAAGGGATTCATAAGGCCTAGTATGTCTCCCTGGGGAGCACCAGTGTTATTTGTGCGCAAAAAGGATGGCTCGCTGAGGATGTGTATTGATTATCGATAATTGAATAAGGTGACTATTAAGAATAAATATCCTCTCCCAAGAATTGATGATTTATTTGATCAGTTATAGGGCACCAAGTGTTTTTCTAAGATTGATTTGAGGTCAGGTTACCACCAAGTGAGGGTCAAAGAGAAGGATATACCCAAGACAGCTTTCCGAATACTGTATGGTCATTATGAGTTTCTAGTTATGTCATTTGGGCTAACAAATGCACCTGCAGCTTTTATGGATTTGATGAATAGGGTGTTTAAGCCATTCCTGGATGTATTTGTGATAGTTTTTATAGATGATATTCTAGTTTATTCTAGATCAGAAGAGGACCATGCCAGTCACTTACGACAGGCATTGCAGACTCTTCGTGATTGTAAGCTTTATGCAAAGCTCTCTAAATGTGAGTTTTGGTTAAAGTCGGTGGCATTTTTGGGTCATATTGTATCTAGTGAAGGGATAAAGGTTGATGCTCAAAAGATAGAAGCTGTGAAGAACTGGCCAAAGCCCACAACGCCTACGGAGATTCATAGTTTTCTCGGATTGGCTGGTTATTATAGAAGGTTTGTTAAAGACTTTTCTTCCATTTCAGCACCCTTAACCAAGCTAACGCATAAAGCATCCAAGTTCCAATGGAATGATGCGTGTGAGGAGAGTTTCCAAGAATTGAAGAATAAGTTGACTTCTACACCTGTGTTGGTACTTCAAGAAGGTAAAGAAGGGTATACAATGTATTGTGATGCTTTGAGAATTGGTTTAGGATCTGTATTAATGCAGCATGGTAAGGTGATAGCATATGCCTCAAGACAATTGAGGCCACATGAGAAAAATTACCCCACACATGATCTTGAGCTGGCAGCGGTTATCTTTGCTTTAAAAATATGGCGCCACTATTTATATGGGGTTCATGTTGATATATATACTGACCATAAAAGCTTGCAATATATTTTTAATCAGAAGGATCTAAATTTAAGGTAGCGGAAATAGCTTGAACTATTAAAGGACTATGATGTTGATATCTTGTACCATCCAGGGAAAGCAAATGTGGTAGCTGATGCGTTAAGTCGTAAGGCTATGATGGAGCCTATAGAAAGGCAAGGGATGATTAAAGATCTTCATCGATTAGCTAGTCTAGGAGTTCATCTTCTTAAAACTCCGGACAAAGAGCTTATCGTACATAATGCTGCAGAATCTTCATTAGTAGCTGAAGTGAAAGAGAAGCAATATGCAGATCCTATTTTATTACATCTTAAGGAGAACGTTCAGAGTGGTGCGACCAAGGCATTTGAGCTTACGCGAGAAGGAGTACTTCAGTGCCAAAACCGATTGTTTGTGCCGGATATAGACGGGCTAAGAAAGAAGATTATGACAGAGGCACATTTTTCAAGGTATTCCATTCATCCAGGATCAACTAAAATGTACCAAGATTTGAAAGATATGTATTGGTGGAATGACATGAAAAGGAACATCGCAAAATTTGTAGCTAAATGTCCAAATTACCAACGAGTTAAAGTGGAACATCAAAAGCCCAGAGGCTATATGCAATGCATAGATCTTCCAATTTGGAAGTGGGACATGATCAACATAGATTTTGTTACAGGTTTGCCTCGTACAGCTCGAAAATTTGATTCTATATGGGTGATTGTGGATAGGCTTACTAAATCTGCACATTTCTTACCCGTTAAGACCACTTACATAGTTGAAGAATATTCGAAGCTGTATGTTAAAGAAATAGTCCGATTACATGGAGTGCCAACTTCTATTATATCGGATCGGGGAACTCAATTTACCGCAAACTTTTGGAAGTCTTTCCAACGGAGTTTGGGAACACAAGTGAATCTGAGTACAACTTTTCACCCTCAGACGGATGGACAAGTAGAGCGCACCATTCAAACACTTGAAGATATGCTACGAGCATGTGTTATAGATTTTAAAGGCAGCTGGGATGATCATTTACCTCTTATTGAGTTTGCCTACAATAATAGCTATCATTCAAGTATCAAAATGGCACCATATGAAGCTTTATATGGGAGGAAGTGTAGATCACCAATAGGATGGTTCAAAGCGGGTGAAACTCTTATGTTCGGACCAGATCTTGTGTATCAAGCCATAGAAAAAGTCAAGGTGATTCAGCAACGGTTGAAAACAGCCCAAAGTCGACACAAGTCATATGCGGATAGTAGAAGAAGAGGGCTAGAGTTTTCGTTAGGCGATTGGGTATTTTTGAAGGTATCGCCAATGAAAGGGGTGATGAGATTTGGCAAGAAAGGAAAGTTGAGTCCATGATATATAGGCCCGTATAATATTATTCGAAGATGTGGGCAAGTTGCTTATGAATTAGAGCTGCCTCAGGAACTCTCATCAGTGCATCCAGTATTTCATGTATCGATGCTTCGAAAGTGCATCGGAGATCCGTCCCTTATTACTTCTACTGAAGATGTGCAAGTAACAGAAGATCTTACCTATGAGGAGATGCCTATTGCTATATTAGATCGTCAAGTTAAGAAGATGAGAAATAAAGAAGTAGCATCGGTGAAAGTACTTTGGAGAAATCAACAAAGGGAAGAGACTACATGGGAAGCTGAGGAAGCAATGAAATCGAAATACCCTTATTTGTTCAAAGGTGAAAAAGAAGTGCAAGGAGTGTAATTGGGACACTAACAAGTAAGTTTTTACATATGCATAATATCTATATGATGACGTCAATATCAATTATGAATTCGAACTTGTTTCGGCTAAATAACTACATTCACATTCGAGGACGAATGTCCTTAAGGGGGGAAGGATGTAACACCTCGTACTTAATTACGTGCATTAGCCATGGTTATATGTGTTGGAGTATATGTATTGATCATAAGTTAGGTATATATGAGTTTAAGTATGAGTATTGATTATTTTGAGATGGTTTCAAGTGTATAGTTGGATTATATGTGTATAGGAATCGACTTTATTTATACCGGAATTTG
Organism: Capsicum baccatum var. pendulum; assembly: GCA_030864225.1. NCBI lineage: Eukaryota > Viridiplantae > Streptophyta > Magnoliopsida > Solanales > Solanaceae > Capsicum > Capsicum baccatum. Next base: position 273,436,686 of record CM061550.1, read on the forward strand.
CCCGCCGATGGTTCCATACGAAGGTTATTGAATAAGCTTTCCAACGATATAAAGATTTCCAAAAACGGATAAGTTTCGGATATAATCGAGCACGTTCGAAACTATAAAACGGTGGCCGGGATATGTGAACAGTAAATGTGCAGGAAAATTTCCTGCACACGTTCTACTGAGGCCTGCCAGTTTTTTGGGTCGACTTTGAACGATCATAACTCCCTCAATATAATGAATTGGGAGATCTTCGACCTATTAAAAGAAATATCTTTGAGTCTTCTTTCCAATGCAATTGGTTTCATCCAAATCCAACATCTGAGTAAGGAGTTATACTCGTTTTACTTCAGCCTCTCAAAATAGATTTTTAGGGTCAACTTCAAACGATCATAACTCCTTGTACAAAACGAACTGGGTGGCCTACTTTATATGAAATGAAAGAAATTTGAATTATGTTTCCAACTATACCAATTTCACCCAAATCCAATATCGGAGCAAAGAGTTATGGTCGATTTACTTTAGCCTGTCAAAACAGTCCACCATGGACAGATTCGGATTTACTTAAATTTTTAAGGGCAATATGGTCATTTTCCATCACCTCATGGACGAAAATTGGTCATTATATACATATAATTAGTCTCATATCCATCAATTATCATCAAATTATTGAAAATAAGAAACCCTAGCCTAATTTCAACTCCAATTATCGTGTAATTCAACCGTAGAAAATCCAAATTGATTCCGTAGTTGTGTTCACCGTCTCAAGGGCTTCGAGAAGCACCCCTTATTTATGCCAACAGGACTTCAAAATCTAAAGGGTCATTTTATGGTAAGGATGTAAATTATGTTGGTGTTATCTATATGGATATGGATATATATATATATATATGCATGTGAGCATAAAAAGTATGTTATTTGATTGTTGTTGAAAGATGATTGGGAAATGATGTTGGATTATTCTTGTGCATGGTTGGATTATGTTGAATTGTGAAGGGATTTGGTATTGATGATGTGGTATTGAAATGATGATTATATATATATACACACATAAACCTATTGTTCAAGTTGGTTTTTGGAATGTTTTGCAAATATTGGTTGTATGGAATTATGGAAGAGAATTGTGGTGTTGGGTTGCTAATACTAGATGCCAAACATTTCATTGTAGATAAGTGATTTGTAAAGGCAAGAAGTTGTGTTGAATTGATATCCGAATCTACAACGAGGTATGTAAAGCATACTCTAACGATGTTCTTTGGCATGAAAACACCAATGTTCCATCAAGTAAGATTCCGAGGTTGTCCAAAAACATGTATTGTTCTACATTACCAACGAAGTTGTTTCCATTCTATAAAGTGTCAAAATGTTTCATTGATATACCAAAAGGCTCCTATTTCATTATTGTGATATTGATGATTCTGAAACACATTGTTGATGTACCAATGAGTCTTTATGACATTGTTATTGCATAGAAGGTCTATTACTTGATTCCTATTGATGTATCATTATTCCAAAGGTACTATATTGGCATGAACACTAATGTAATAATCTCAAAAGCTTTTGAACTAAGTTATTGGAAAGATCTCTTATGTGTGTTACTTGATATACGTGTGGGTGGTATCCCAGTGGCATAAGCCTAGCATGGGTCGATCCCTATTTATGTGTTTATGGGTGGTATCCTAGGGGCATAAGCCTAGCATGGGTCGATCCCAGTTGATATGTACTGGGGGCAGCCTAATGGTCACAGTACGATACAGTATTGATTATTGTTAGGTGTTGGAGGTTCGGGAGGAGGAGGTAATGGCGAATGATAATTGTAAAGAATGAAATGAACGAATGTATACCGTTCCACAAATGTGTTTGAATTCAAGAATCCAATCCAGATAAATGATGATGTACATGATCCTAAAAGTGTTTATGAAGTGTGGTTCACTTCTATTATGATTTATTCACTTGCGTCTGATTTTCTTGATCCCCTATATCACATATGATTATTTACACTCAGTACATATTTCGTACTGACGTCCCCCACGGGGACCTGCATTTCATGCTGCAGGCACAGGTACCTCAGCTCATTCACAACATAGATAGGAGCCAGGTCATACAACTATTATTGGTGAGCTCCAGTTTGCTTCGGAGCTTTTCGAGTCGGTTCCTTATGTTTTGTTATTGTACAGGAGTCATGTGTGGGCGGGGGTTTGTCCCAACCCTAGTTATGTCATGTATATCCTAGAGGCTTTGTAGACATAAGAAAGGGTAAAGTCATGGAAGTTTATATAGTGATGTTATATTTGTATATGTGGTGGCCCCGACGACCAAGTATTATATATATCTATATATATATATATTTGTGTGTGTTGTACTAATACAGGTAATTAGACCCTCCTATATGCAACGAAGTGCTGTCCAAATTTTTGGTGACATGTAAGTGAAAGTACAGGTATTTGAACGGGTTCTCCCGGGCCTTCTCGGCTTCAGGTGTCAGTCCGGCCCGATGGGATTTTAGGGCGTGACAACATCAAATGATCGAACAACCATCAGAGTACTTAATGGATGTGCTCCATCCATATAGAATCGTTTCAACACCTTTTCTGTGTAGGCAAATTGATGGACAAAGATATCATTTGTTAAATGCTCAATTTGCAAACCAAGGCATAACTTTGTCTTTTCGAGATCTTTCATCTCAAATTATTTCTTTAGGTAATCAATTTCCTTTTGAAGCTCTATTGGAGTTCCAATAAGGTTTATGTCATCGACATAGACAACAAGTATAACAAACTCCGATGTTGTTTTCTTTATAAAAATATATGGGTAAATTTGATCATTCGTATAACCTTCCTTAGATAAATTTTCACTAAGACGTTTATACCACATGCGTCAAGATTACTTCAAACCATACAATAATCTTTTAAATCTAATGGAATATATTTTCCGAGGCTTTGAACTATATGTTTTCGGTATTTTAAATCCTTCAGAAATTTTCATGTATATCTCATTATCAAGTGATCCATATAGATAGGCCGTTACCACTGTCACACCCCCTTTTTATACCAAAAAGATTGTATTGTGGTTTGAAAGATTTTTTATTATTAAAGTGACAGAATAAATAAAAATTTATTTCAAAAAAGGATTATTTACATTTTTTATTCTGAGTCGTCACTTGGCATAATTAGGTGTGCCAAGTCACCTTTGAAAAATCCTTTTCAAAATGATTTGACTCTGTAAAACTGGTTTGCGAACAGAGATTTCGGCTAAGGAATTCTGTTGACCGAGGGAAAGGTGTTAAGCATCCCTCGATTCCATGGTTTGACCACGGTCGCTTGGCGGACTGTATCAGCTAATTTGGCACTAGAATATATAAACCACACAAATACACGCAAAACAATCAATCAAAGAAACAAAATTCAAAACCAAAATAATATCCGAGTTATACATCCCCAAAAATAGAAAAATACGGAAATATAAATCCTATTCTAAACTAATCCTAGACTCATGCTTTAATGATTTACCCATTCCTTGGGCCTTCATCACGAGCCTCCTCTGTATACATGATACTTCGGAGCATTCCCCGGATAAATCAATACAAATCCCTCAGGGTATTCCCTGGCCAAATGGGTACAATTTTAATTTTTGAGCGATAAAATAGAACAAATCATTCACACACATATTCAAACACTCAACAAATCATTATTCCTGAATTTGCCTACCCAGCCTACGTTTGCCTACCCCACTCGACTTATCATGATACTATCAAGTTCGATTAACGTTTATTTCAAGTCAAACAATAATTCATGAATCAAACCAACCGAAATCTACCTTTTTATCAAGTTTCAATTCTCGTTTCGCTTATTCCCAATCAATTAACTACTTTCAATACAGGAATCAACCAATCAAACCAGACAATTATACGAACTCAAACACACTCCAAATTTATATCATCAACCCAACATAAGCCAACAAAATCACGACATCGAGCATCACATCACGATAAAAATAGAAAGGGATTAAGTTGAAGAATTGGACCTCAATTTTATTTCAATCCCTAAATTGTTTGACGACGCCAATGGATGCAAATACCTCGAACCGAACCTCAATCAATGAAAAATCCAAACCTCGGTATAGCTTCACTGTTTTTCACCAAAATTGCAACAAAATTCCGATGACTAACAAATCCTGTTTAAACTTTCCGATGAGGGTTCGATCGGAAACATGAGAGATCTCAATATGGCTCGGGTTTATGATTCCAGTTTCCCCGGACCTCTATCAAGCTTGGATGAGATAAAATTGGGAAAAAAAAAGATAGATGATGACGTTTTCCAGCGAACCAAGTCGTTGGAACAGTGACCAGCGACCTGAGACACTCACTGTCTCTCTCGATTTCACCCTCTTTTCTAGATTGACCTCTGTATCATGCGTGTGTGAACTAATTCAATCAAATTTATGTGTGGGTGTGAATTGCAGAATCCCGTGAACCATCGATTCTTTGAAAGCAATGTCATTAAGCCAGGAAGGAATGGGAGAAGATAAAGCCCCAGAAAGTATAAAGAAACCCTTGATCATAGTGCAAGGTGCTAAGAGATATGTTGATTTAAGTCAGGATAAACCTAAGTTGACGGTGGTAGAAACTCCGGGTAAGCCCATCTTGACGGTGAAAGGAGCACTAGCAACATCTATTATCCTCAAACTGGTGACCCAACCACCGATAGTTGATACGAAAAGGGTTCCGTAGAACTATGGGCGGACTCTGATGACCTATCAGGTGAAAAAAGTAGTGGAATATGTAGATGAGGTAGGGGGTTTAACTCGGTCAGAAAGATTCTTCGTTCCTGAAAGTTTAAAAAGGTCCAAGTCAATTGTGAGTAGACCTTCATCTATAAAAAAGCCTATCACCGAAGAAGAAGCCAAAGAATTTTTGAAAAAGGTGAAGTTGCCAGAGTATTCAATAATAGATCAGTTGAAGAAAACCCCTGCTCAAATTTCCCTCTTATCTTTGTTGTTACATTCCAAGGAACATCGTGATATTATACTGAAGGTATTAAATAAAGCATATGTTCCTAGGGAGATTACAATAAATCATCTTGAGAAAATGGTTAAAAAAATCTTTGAGGTCAATCAATCAGCTTATCGAAAGATGAATTGCCTGTTAAAGGTACGGGGCATTGATGATAGGCAAATTTACGCACCTATATCAATATATTTTGCCCATATTTTAGCCTAGTTTTGAGAACAAATTATATATTTCATGCACTTTTAGTCCTTTTTCCTATAAATGAGCTAACGAACATGATTAGTAAAGTTTCAGGTATAAATGATGCAAAATACAGCATTTTATGGCTTACTTGACGCAAAAGAAAGCTCATGAAGGAAGGAAAGGGAGTTTACACGCCTAAGGACCAAAACTGCTGCATGGAAACTCTGTCCCGGGCTAAAACAGCATTTCTGAAGACTCTGGGGACCTGGACCAAAACTGCTGCATGGAAAATCTATCCCGGGCTAAAACAGCATTTCTAAAGACTTTGGGGACTTACAGACACAAATCTGGATTTTGACAATGATACATTAACCTAGTACAATTGGGTTATGTATTTCATTAGTTTATTTGGATTAGGAGAATGTTACATTAACCTAGTACAAATGGGTTAAGTATTTCCTTAGTTTAGTAGGATTTGGTTATTTATTTCATTAGCATAGTAGGAGTAGGATAGGAGTATTATAAATACCCTATCATGCTAGAGATTTTAATCAAGTCCTCCCTTAGTGGAGAGGCAATTCCTCCCTTAGTAGAGAGAACAATTCTTAATTCTTCAATTCTTCACTTAATTCAACAATTAATTTTCTTCCATCCCTCTCATCTTCCACTACAAACACTTCTAATCTACTCTTCTATTCTTAAATTCCACAACAAGAGAATCGTTACTTGCTACGGAATCACCAAAACCACACGCCTAAACACCTACTTTTCACGCCATCCACCATGCAAAACGTGATATCCTCCACATTTATGGGTAACTAAACCTCTTAGTTGGGGTTATGGAAGCCGAATGAGTTACTATCTATAGCTGTGAGTTTGTGAGTACAAGACACGTATATTGCTTATATCATTACGCTCTTCATCTTAATCTACATTCTTTGCAGTTGCAAACGCATAGAATAACGCCAGTCTAACATTTAACTTGTTCGAGAGAAAGGTTATTTGTCTGGAAAAGAGATAATGTCAAGGTAGTAGGACACCCTTTCCTATTAAAAAGCTAGTGCCGTAACTGGACTAACCTCTTGGAGAATTCGTACCGTTAGACACGCTTTAAGCTCGAGAGAGTTAAAGTGAAATAGTCCTTGTTCAGGTCGAGAGACGCTTGGATTTACCATCGACTACAATTCTCTATAAGCAATTGCATGTCAAGACTCTACACACTCATAGCCAATAGAGACGTATACCTCAGAAGGTGGACATAACCCCAACGCTTCAATTCTCATTGTTTACAACTCACGTAACAATCTCTCTCTTTTTACTTTGCTATTTTCAGCTTTTACTTTATTGTTTTGGTTACACATTACAATCCCCCCTTTTTACGAGACTTGCACTAAAAGTCTAGTAATTTTACTTACTTGTTGGCCAAGCTATTCCCTGTGGGATCGACACCCAACCCAGGTTGGGTTCTATATTTGCTAACGACCGCTTTACACTCCCACGAGAGCTGTAGATTGAGCGTTATCAGAAATTGGCGCCGTTGCCGGGGAATACGAGTGTCAATCAAGTTCGTGATAATTACTAGACCCTTTGGTCAAAGATTCTCATACTTTTACTTTTAGTTGTTGTTTTTGTTTTATTTAGGTTTATTCAGTGCATCAATGGAGGCACAACGTGAAATTGAAAGGATGACTGCTCAAGTGCATCAACAGAATATTAATAATCGTAGGCGAGCAACAAATCCTGACGATGAGGATCTGGGCGATGAAGATCTACTAAACCCACGGCATACTGCTGAGATGGCGACACCCATGCAGAGGAGAGATCGTCTAGCGCGATTGAGGCCTGATCTCCGAGTTATGCAAATTCCTTTTGATGACGAAGAGGACGATCTAGACGGACCTAGTGCCACCGGAGCTATTACTCTTCCGCCATTATCACCCGGAGCAAAGTTCAATATCACTAGCGCCATGATTCAGCTTTTGCAACTCAAGGGATTATTTGGTGGACTAGCAGGCGATGATCCGAATATGCATCTGATCAACTTTATTTCTACATGCAAGTCATTCGATAATCCTGGAGTTGGACAAAATGCAATTCGATTACGTCTATTTCCATTGTCTCTGTCTGGGGAGGCAACTATGTGGTTGAATGGGCTGACTCCTGATTCTGTTACTAATTGGAGGCAATTGAAAGACGCTTTCCTAGAAAGATTCTTTCCGCCATCCAAAAGAGCACAGTTGAGAGATGAGATCATCAATTTTCGACAGCTTCCAACTGAAGCTCTCCACGAAACATGGGAGAGGTTCAAGACGAAGCTAATGCGATGCCCAAACCATCATATGACCAATGTCCACTTGATGGAGATATTATACAGAGCGTTGAATTCGGTGACTAAGCCAGTGGTTGATAATGCAGCAGGTGGATCATTTATGGACCTAACCTTTGTTCAGGCAAGCAATATGCTAGACCGGATGACAAAACAAAGTAGAGCTTGGCATACCAGGGATTCTGAGGTAGCAAGCCCCACTTTATCTATTGGCATGACTGCAGACCAACGAAGAAGAGAAGAAGAACGTGATCAAGATATGGCGCACATGAAAACCCAAATGGATCTTCTTACAAAGCATCTATTAGGGAAGACTAAAAAAGTGAAAGCTATTGCGTCAAAAGGAAGAGACGAATCTGATTCGGAAGAGGAGGCCAACTACTTGAACAATCAGGGGGGTTTCCGTGGGAATGCCCAAGGAAACCAAGGTCGGAACTATTATGATAAATCTGGAAGCAAATACCAAGGTAGTTGGAAGAAAAATAATGAAAAGAGTGGTTTGTACGTTCCCCTTGGTAGACGTGATACCACCACATCTAATTCTGGGAGTATGGAAGACATGATAGCTAAGTTATTGAAAGGAGTGGAAGCAACGAGCGCAGGAGTTAAGGAGGTGATTGATGATTTGTCCTCCATGAAGCAACTAGTTGATTCTCATTCCACTTCTATCAGGCAAATAGAGCAGCAATTGAGCCAACTTTCATCAGCATTCAATCAAAGAAAGGCTGGCACCTTACCAAGCGATACTATGCAAAACCCAAGGAATGATGGGTCATGCATGGCCATAACTACCAGAAGTGGTAAGGTGCTGGAAACTTCAGCAAAAGGCAAGCAAGTGGTTGACGAAGTTGCGGACATGGACATTACACCTAGTGACGTTACAAAAGGAGAAGAAGCCGCAACAACTACTCCCAACGTCAGGGACGTTTCACCTAGTGACGTGCAGCCAGAAAAAGTGGAAAAACAGAAGCAAGAGGAGAAAAAAACCGTGGAGAGAACACTTCCATACCCACCACCACCTTTTCCCCAAAGATTGAAGAAGGTGGCGGATGACACAAAGTTTAGCAAATTCATGAATATGTTAAAGCAACTCACCATTAATGTTCCATTGGTGGAGGCACTTGAACAAATGCCTGGGTATGCAAAATTTATGAAGGATCTCTTGACAAAGAAGCGGGCAGCAAGTTATGACTTGGCGGATAATGTTCATCATTGTAGTGCAATCGCTACAAGATCGCTAGTTCAGAAGAAGGCAGATCCTGGAGCTTTCACTATTCCTTGCACAATTGGATCGTTGGATTTTGCTAAGGCATTGTGCGATTTGGGAGCTAGCATCAATTTGATGCCACTATCTATCTACAGAAAGTTGGGGTTGGGAAACCCTACACCAACCAATATGAGGCTCGTGATGGCTGATAGGTCGGTAAAACGACCTGTGGGTATCTTGAATGATGTGTTGGTGAAGGTTTATTCATTCATCTTTCCTGCAGACTTCGTTATTCTAGATTGTAAGGAGGATTCTGAAGTTCCCATCATCTTGGGACGTCCCTTCCTTGCAACTGGAAGTGTGCTTATTGACATAAAAGATAATGAGCTTTTGTTTCGAATTAATGACGAAGTGGTACGGTTTGATATATGCAAAACAATGAAGCAGCCCAGCGATATAAATGAGTTATATGTTCATCATGAGGATACGAAAGAATTATCTATAGAGAAACAGCCTACTGTTGAGCCATTGTCTGCTGTGCCACTGAAAGTTGAGCATGAAGATAATGAAGGTTATGAAGAACTTATGAGTGCTCTAACAGAAATAGAGCCTTATACTCCTAAGCAACCAGATTGTGATCTCAAGAATCAACCAACAGCGAAGACTCCCATTGACGAGCCACCAATGCTAGAATCGCAAGAGCTTCCCGATTATCTAAGGTATGTGTTCTTGGAAAGTGGAAGTATACTTCCGATAAGTGTGGTGGATGATTTAAGTGAACAGCACGTAGAAGCTCTCATCTCTGCTCTGAGGAGATACAAGAGAGCTATGGGTTGGACTATTGGTGATATAATTGGTGACTCTCCGGAGAAACGTATGAGCCAGCTCGAAAAAGATCGCATGACCACAGGTAAGCCTCATTGTCGTCTAAATCCTTTCAGAAAACGATCCATCACTTACCTCAACGAAGTCTGAGTACTCGAGGTAACTATGTCAAGCCACGACAATAAATAAGGCGCTATATGGGAGGCAACCCATTGTTTTATCGTTTTATCGTTTTATCGTTTTTCGTTTTTCGTTTTCTTTAATTCTAGTACTTGTTTTGTTTTTAATGAAAATCCAAAAATAAGAGTCGTGCCACGACCAAAACTAAGGCGCTTGGTGGGAGGCAACCCATCGTACTAATCGTTTTCATTTGGTTTTGAGCAAAAATAGGTGCAAGAAGTATGCGACGAGGAGATTGATCTCAATCGACGATTTGGACCCATTGTATGGTAAAGTCGGTAAGTTAGGAATGGTGATGCATAAGGCTATGGATTGGGCCTTTCTCACGTCAAAATAGGCTTCGAGGAAGGCTAGGCCTTGGTAAAAATAGGCCACGAACGATGCACAACCTATTCTATAGCCTAAGGACTCGGAATCTAGTGTGCTATACACTATGCGCCGCCTATTCCTAGGTATGCTTTTGACTATGCGCCGCCTATGCTATGGCATTTGGTCTCAGTATCTCATATGCCATAGACTATGCGGCGCATATGTCTACAAATGCCATAGACTATGCGGCGCATATGTCCCATTATGCCATAGACAATGCGCCGCATATGTCATTGATATGCCGAGTGATATGCGCCGCATATGTGGTGTTCTTGTCCCCAAATCCGATTGTAAATGGGTCATAACCCGACCCATTCTCTTCCTATATAAAGGGGACTTAGTTCTATAACACAACCACACTAGAAAATACCCTAAAGGCACCGCATTCCCTCTCCAAATCATCTCAAAATTTTCTTCTTTTTGCTCTTCCAATTCACAAGAACATCTCCAAAGGCTTCAATCACGTAAGTACTCTTTTATTCTTCATATATTTCTAGTAAGTACTACGTTCCTATGCCTATTATGAATTGCTACATCTTCAAAGATCATTGGTGATGTTAATGTGTTTGGATTGTTGATACACAACCATGTGAGTGAACATATACCGTCTCCGACTTGAATTTGGTTTTAATAAGCATTGTTATACTATTTGCAGAATTGCCATGGCTAGGAACATTGCTTAAGCTTGTTACTTGGATACTTACACGTTAGACTATCTCGTTCATCGGGATAAGACTTATAGTTGCCTACCGACATAGGAGGTTGTGATTGTTGAAAATAACTATACCATGATGTAACCCCTATGTAGTAGTGTTGTTATACTTAACATGACCGTAGTGCAATGGCTGCAAGTAGTGATACATCACTGATCTTCTTGTCGGAAGATAGTTCCTAAAACATATGTCGATGAATCCTGAGTAATCGATCTCTTTCACTTCACTGATTTGTGTTAACAAAACTAAGTGTGAGGTGGTACCCCTACTGCTTATGTATAGATTGTACCCATTGAGATTGTGCTACCATTAACACTATTTCAAGTCTCAGGTACAATGGCACCTAAAGAGAGACAAGGCAAGGAGAAGGCTACCAATTCCCCAAAGGGCAAGAAAAGAGGCCAAAAAGAGCAAGGAGCACCCTCCTCGATGCAAACACCTCGACTCACTCTTAGAATTAAGTGGGATACCTATGAGGAACTTCTGAGGATGACGACTCTGATGATGATTCCAATGCAAGGGGTATAACCCCAAACAAAGAGGATAAGTCCGACCAACCAGGTTTCTCGTATTTATTTTCCATTGAGGACAGTGTCCCGACTAAGTGTGGGGTGGTGGTATTGCATGCTATACTTCTCTATTCACATCTATGTTTGTTTGCTTTTGTTTCATTTTTGTTTCGTTTTGTTTTTTTAGTAGTTAAATTTTTTTCTAGCTTCGCATGAAATTATTTTGATAGGCAGCATGAGATTATAACAAGAGTATGTGCTACAATTGTGACTATTGAGACGTTTAGGCTCTAGTTGTGACTCATTATGTGATATTGGGTGATTCAATTCCTTCAATTGTTGGGTCGAGAGTCTATATTACTTCCAATCAAGTCGACTATGTGCCTTGTGTGTGTGAGATTAATAGTATATTCTATGTTTGTGGCTGATGCTAGAACTTGCCTGGTATGTATGCAAAGCGAAAATAAGGAATGTAAGTTTAGGATATTATTTAGGCATTTCCTTGGCAACCTATACATGTTTACCTTCAGTTTTACCTACCCATGGACATCATCCTAGTTAAACCCTTTTGAGCCTTTAGCCTATTTCTTTGACAACCTTGTATGTAAGCCTAATCCATTTTTTTCAAGACCGTAATTTGATCCAAATTCCTAAGTGCTTTAAAGTGAAAAAGTCATGTGACAACATAAGAGGAAATTGGTTGAGTATGATGCTTTAAATTGTAATGGTGCTTGAATAAAAGAAAGTGCTATCATAAGAGGTATGTTGTGAAAAGAAAAAGGAAAAGAAAGCTGAAAAGTGAGTTGTGCTTAAAATTGAAAAACAAAAGATGAGAACAAGGGTGGAAGAATAAAATAAAGGTTGAAAGAAAAAAGTGTCAGTGATACAATGTGATGTATTAAAGTGCTTAGGAACTTAGTCACTATTTCTGGCCAAAATAGCTGATCCTACCCGTCCCTTAGCCTACATTACAACCATCAAAAGACCTACTTGATCCTAAGCTTAGCATTCTAACATTTAGTAGAGTACTACATTAAGGGCAAGCCTATGGTCATCAGTTGCTACATATGAATTCTTTGCGAGAGTGAGAGCAAGGATATGTTGATACCCATGTTTGAAAAATATGCTATATTTGTGAGTGATTATGGGTACTATATTGTGAGACACACATGGTTGATGAGTCTTGGATAGTTGTATATGATTCTATGTACCTTAACTTTTGCATGCGAGTTGATCACCATCACGAGTCTATGCTAGAGGTTAAATTGTTTCTACTTATAATCGGAAAGCTACTTTTTGTTGATAATTGTTGTGCTTGTCTTGAAGAATATTTTGTGTTGTTGTTGTAAAAACCCTAAGTTGATGTTTAGAAGGACATGATATGTTGTTCGAGGACGAACAAAGCTCTAAGTGTGGGGTGTTGATGATAGGCAAATTTATGCGCCTATATCAATATATTTTGCCCATATTTTAGCCTAGTTTTGAGAACAAATTATATATTTCATGCACTTTTAGTCCTTTTTCCTATAAATGAGCTAACGAACATGATTAGTAAAGTTTCAGGTATAAATGATGCAAAATACAGCATTTTATGGCTTACTTGACGCAAAAGAAAGCTCATGAAGGAAGGAAAGGGAGTTTACACGCCTAAGGACCAAAACTGCTGCATGGAAACTCTGTCCCGGGCTAAAACAGCATTTCTGAAGACTCTGGGGACCTGGACCAAAACTGCTGCATGGAAAATCTATCCCGGGCTAAAACAGCATTTCTAAAGACTTTGGGGACTTACAGACACAAATCTGGATTTTGACAATGATACATTAACCTAGTACAATTGGGTTATGTATTTCATTAGTTTATTTGGATTAGGAGAATGTTACATTAACCTAGTACAAATGGGTTAAGTATTTCCTTAGTTTAGTAGGATTTGGTTATTTATTTCATTAGCATAGTAGGAGTAGGATAGGAGTATTATAAATACCCTATCATGCTAGAGATTTTAATCAAGTCCTCCCTTAGTGGAGAGGCAATTCCTCCCTTAGTAGAGAGAACAATTCTTAATTCTTCAATTCTTCACTTAATTCAACAATTAATTTTCTTCCATCCCTCTCATCTTCCACTACAAACACTTCTAATCTACTCTTCTATTCTTAAATTCCACAACAAGAGAATCGTTACTTGCTACGGAATCACCAAAACCACACGCCTAAACACCTACTTTTCACGCCATCCACCATGCAAAACGTGATATCCTCCGCATTCATGGGTAACTAAACCTCTTAGTTGGGGTTATGGAAGCCGAATGAGTTACTATCTATAGCTGTGAGTTTGTGAGTACAAGACACGTATATTGCTTATATCATTACGCTCTTCATCTTAATCTACATTCTTTGCAGTTGCAAACGCATAGAATAACGCCAGTCTAACATTTAACTTGTTCGAGAGAAAGGTTATTTGTCTGGAAAAGAGATAATGTCAAGGTAGTAGGACACCCTTTCCTATTAAAAAGCTAGTGCCGTAACTGGACTAACCTCTTGGAGAATTCGTACCGTTAGACACGCTTTAAGCTCGAGAGAGTTAAAGTGAAATAGTCCTTGTTCAGGTCGAGAGACGCTTGGATTTACCATCGACTACAATTCTCTATAAGCAATTGCATGTCAAGACTCTACACACTCATAGCCAATAGAGACGTATACCTCAGAAGGTGGACATAACCCCAACGCTTCAATTCTCATTGTTTACAACTCACGTAACAATCTCTCTCTTTTTACTTTGCTATTTTCAGCTTTTACTTTATTGTTTTGGTTACACATTACAATCCCCCCTTTTTACGAGACTTGCACTAAAAGTCTAGTAATTTTACTTACTTGTTGGCCAAGCTATTCCCTGTGGGATCGACACCCAACCCAGGTTGGGTTCTATATTTGCTAACGACCGCTTTACACTCCCACGAGAGCTGTAGATTGGGCGTTATCAGGCATAACCGGGGCCTTTACATTACAGTGAAGTGTGAATATTTCTACGTCACTTATGTTATGATTGACGGAGGTTCAGGTGTAAATATCTGCCCTATTTCTACTTTGCAAAAGTTGAATATTGGTGCTGAGAGGATCAGGCCCAACAATGTATGTGTCAGGGCTTTCGATGGTGCAAAATCAAATTCCATTGGTGAAATAAAACTAATGCTAATTATAGGGCCTGCCGAATTCGCCATAGAGTTTCAAGTATTGAATATCGAATCCTCTTACAATCTATTATTGGGTAGATCGTGGATCCACAAGGCTAAGGCGGTTGCATCTATACTGCACCAGATGATTAAGTTTGAGCATGACAGGCAAGAAGTGGTTATTCACGGTGAAGGAGATTTGTCCGCCTATGAAGATTCTCCCTGGTCTCTTATTGAAGCAAAAAATATAGATGAGACATTTGTCTATCAAATTTTTGATACAGTGTCAGTGGATCGTATCCTTGAAGGGCAGGTTATACCGGGGATACAATTGTCTTCGATTTCTATCATGATGGTGAGTGAACTTTTGAAATACGGATTCGAGCCAGGAAGGGGATTGGGAGCGTCTCTGCATGGTTCGTCCCATATGTCTGAGTGAGAACATGGGCACTTTTGGTCTGGGATTTGATCCTACAGCTGAAGTTCTGAAGAAAGCAAAGGGAAGGAAAAAGGAAACATGGTCACTCCCTCGTCCGATGCCACTACTCAGTGAATCATTTGTTAAGAGCGGTGTCATGAAGCAGGTTGAATTTGAAGCTGATTTGGTTGATGACTTCCAGAATTTTTTTATTGAAGTTGATATGGTTGAAGCAGGAGAAGATACCGGTAAGGAAGGTGTGCAGTTCATAGGCCCAGCTGTCCGTCTCAATAATTGGGAAGTCACTCATCTCCCTGTCAGGAAGGAGTTTTAGTAGTTCATTTTGTTTTTCTTTCTATTTATTCGAGTTTTTCCAGGGTTGTAATTCGGAATTTAGCTTGTTTATATTCTGTTGTTTGTGTTTAAACCCTCCTATCTTTTCCTTTTAAATGAAATGCAATATCCCTCTTATTTTGTGTCTAATACATTTTGTTTTTGTCCTTTTCTTTATACAGTTCTCTTTATGCTAATTCTAATGACATGACATGCATCCAGAATTTTCAGCCTGATCTCAAAATCCAAACTAATCAAGATATAATAAAGCAAGAGGGGGAATACGATAAAGAAGAGGCACTAGAAGAAATAAGCAAAGAGTTGGAACAGTTTGAAGACAAACCGAATCCTAATTTGAATGAAACTGAGCCAATCAATCTAGGGAATCAAGAAGATGTTAGGGAAACTAAAATCAGTGTACATTCCTTTCCACAGTTAAAGATGAAATGATTCAAGCATTAACTGATTATAAGGATGTTTTGCGTGGTCTTATGATGATATGCCTGATTTAAGCACTGAATTAGTGGCCTATAAATTTCCAACTGATCCCGCATTCCCTCCTGTTAAACAGAAGTTGAGGAAGTTTAAAACTGATGTAAGTATTAAAATCAAAGAGGAAATCATGAAACAACTTGAAGCCAAAGTAATTCGAGTGGCTCATTATCCCACGTGGTTATCCAATGTTGTTCCTGTCCCAAAGAAAGATGGCAAAATTCGGGTATGTGTTGATTACCGTGATTTGAACAGAGCAAGTTCGAAAGATGATTTTCCGCTGCCCAACATCCATATTTTACTGGACAACTATGCTAAACATGAAGTTGCTTCTTTTGTGGATTGCTATGCCAGATACCACCAGATCATTATGGATGATGAAGACGCGGAGAAGACGTGTTTTATCATACCATGGGGGACCTATTGTTATCGAGTGATGCCGTTCGATTTGAAGAATGCTGGAGCAACATACATGAGATCCATAACCACTATGTTTCATGATATGATGCATAAGAAGATTGAAGTTTATGTAGATGATGTGATTATTAAGTCAAAAAGTCAGGCTGACCATGTTAAAGATTTAAGAAAGTTCATTGAAAGGCTTCGCAGGTATAATCTCAAGCTCAACCTGGCAAAATATTTATTTGGAGTTCTATCTGGAAAGCTGTTAGGATTTGTAGTCAGCCGTCAGGGAATTGAATTGGATCCCTAATAAATTAAAGCCATTCAAGATTTGCCCCCGCCCAAGAATAGAATGGAGGTGATGAGTTTTCTTGGTAGACTGAACTACATCAGCAGGTTTATTGCTCAACTCACAACCACTTGTGAGCCCATATTCAAGTTGCTAAAAAAGAGTGTTGTGGTAGAATGGACTGAAGAATATCAGGAAGCGTTCGACAGAATCAAAAGATATTTGTCAAATCCGCCCGTGCTGGTACCACCGGAGCCTGGTAGGCCTTTGATCTTATATTTATCAGTCATGGACAATTCTTTTGGTTGTGTCCTGGGTCAGCATGATGTCACAGGCAAAAAGGAGCAGGCTATTTATTATCTTAGCAAGAATTTTACCAAAAATGAGGCCAGGTACACTCTTCTTGAAAGGTCGTGTTGTGCCCTAACTTGGGTAGCACAGAAGTTGAAGCATTATCTTTCATCCTACACTACTTATCTTATCTCCCACATGAATCCGTTGAAGTATATCTTTCAGAAGCCTATGCCGACAGGTCGATTGGCAAAGAGGCAAATATTGCTTACCGAGTTCGACATTGTGTATGTGACTCAAACCGCCATGAAAGCTCAAGCCTTAGCAGACCATCTTGCTGAGAACCCCATTGATGAAGAGTATGAACCACTAAAGACATATTTTCCTGATAAAGAGGTGTTGTGTGTCGATGAAGTCATTATAGACAATGATCCAGGTTGAAAGTTGTTCTTCGATGGAGCTGTCAACATGAAAGGAGTCGGAATAGGTGCAGTCCTTATCTCTAAGGTGGGGCAATATTTTATGGTAATAGCGCAACTTCAATTTTATTGTACCAATAACAAGGCGGAATACGAAGCGTCCATTCTTGATTTGAGGTTAGCTGTTGATATGGGAGTCCAGGAACTATTAGTGTAAGGGGATTTAGATTTGCTCGTCCATCAAATTCAAGGCGATTAGGAGACATGAGATTTGAAGCTCATACCGTATCGACAATGCTTGCAAGAGCTATGTCAACGATTTGTGTCAGTAAAATTTAGGCATATTCCGAGGATTCATAATGAGATTGCTGATGCTTTAGCCACTCTATCTTCAATGCTCCAACATCCTGATAAAGCCTACGTCGATCCAGTGCATATATAGAGACGTGATCATCATGCTTACTGTAATGCAGTTGAAGAAGAGCTTGATGGAGAACCTTGGTTCTTCGATATCAAGCGATACATTCAGTCAGGAGAATACCCAACACATGCCACCTGTGATCAAAAGAGGACTATTAGGCGTTTGGCTAGTGGATTTTTATTAAGTGGAGGAATCTTATATAAGAGAACTCCGGATCTAGGACTTTTGAGGTGTGAAGATGCAAGAGAAGCCTCGGCTATCATGGTTGAAATACACTCTGGAGTATGCGGACCACATATGAACGGTGATGTCTTGTCAAAGAAGATACTTCAAGCAGGTTATTATTGGCTTACTATGGAGCGGGATTCTATTTGTTTTGTTCGGAAATGTCATCAATGTCAGGTACACGATGATTTGATACATTCCCCTCCTGCTGAGTTGCACGTGATGTCTGCCCCATGGCCTTTCGTAGCTTGGGGGATGGACGTGATTGGGCCGATTAAGCCGAAAGCGTCAAATGGGCATAGATTCATTTTGGTGGCCATTGATTACTTTACAAAGTTGGTAGAAGCAATAACTTTCAAGTCAGTAACAAAGAAAACGGTGGTAGATTTTGTTCATGCCAACATCATTTGGAGGTTTGAAGTTCCAAAGATGATCATTACAGACAATGTTGTCAATCTCAATAGTCATTTGACGCAAGAAGTGTGTCAACAGCTTAAGATCGCACACTGAAATTCCACTAAATATCATCCAAAGGCTAATGGCGCAGTGGAAGCCGCCAATAAGAATATCAAGAAGATACTGCGGAAAATGGTACAAGGGTCTAGACAATGGCATGAGAAGTTGCCATTTGCATTACTAGGTTATCGTACTATTGTTCTCACTTCAACAGGGGAAACTCCATATTTATTGGTGTATGAGACAGAAGCAGTCATTCCTGCAGAATTTGAAATTTCCTCTCTTCGAGTCATTGTGAAAGCAGAGATTGATGATGATGAGTGGGTCAAAACCCGACTGGAATAATTGAGTTTGATTAAGGAAAAAAGGCTAACGTCGGTATATCATGGCCAATTGTATCAGAAGAGAATGGCACGAGCGTATAATAAAAAGGTACGACCCAGGCATTTTGAAGTTGGTCAGTTGGTATTGAAGCGTATCCTTCCTCACCAGGTTGAAGCAAAAGGCAAGTTCTCCCCAAATTGGCAAGGTCCCTTCATTGTGAAAAAAGTGTTGCTCAATAGAGCCTTATATTTGACAAATATTGAAGGCAAAATGGCAAAAATGGCTATCAATGTTGATAAGGTCAAAAGATATTATGTATGTGTCACGACCCGAGCCTAGGCCCTGGCCATGACGAGCATCCCGAACCATGAAGGCCCGAAATACCCATTCTCTATCTGGTTATCATGCACAACATTTATAATCATAATAAAATGCGGAATTTAAACTGAGTACGGAAAACATGGTCAAGTCCTGCAATATTTCTGAATAATACTATCTTACATCAGTCTGCGAAATCTCTACTAAGAACATAAACATCTGTCTGAAAAAAAACTGGGACAAGGCCCCCAGTAAACTGAAAACATAATAAATAAGATAATGTCTGACATAATTAGGCCTTCCGAATGATAGAAGGCTCACCACTGTAAATCAAGTCTGCAAATCCAAAAATGTCTACTGAGTAGCTGGACCCCTAGACTGTGCCTCAAAACCTGGAAGGAGGGGGGGGGGTCAGCACAAAAGTACTGGCACGCGAAACAATCCAAAATAGTATAATGGAACATATATATATATATATATATATTAGGTGAAAGCAAATTTTCATCAAGACATCATGTATAAAACGGTTTCTGAAAAATACATGGGCACTTTCTGAAAACATGCAACCTGTCTGTTCATTTCAAATCATGATCTGTGTTTTACTTCTGAGTTAGGTGGTATTCCCCTACAAGTCTGATATTCCACGGGCTGTATGGAATCCTCCATTGACTCGGCGGGGAAGCCCCCAACCCAAGTATGCCGCAAGGGTTGGAGTCTCTGATTCTGATACGCCACAGGACATTTAAGTCAGCGCATAATAATATACCCGGGTCGGCAAACCACGGTTTTAAGCACTGAGTCGCTTGAACTCAAGCCCTCTTCGGGGGACCACCTAACATCTCTGTATGCCCATTTTTAACCTTTTTTGTACATGCAACATTCTGAACGTCTAAAATCATGAAAGTCTGAAAAGTCTGTTAGTCTGAGTCTGATATGGCATTTGTCTGAGTTGGTATCGTCATACCAAGACTTGCAAGTCCTATTTCTGAGCCATAATGTATTAAGCAAGAGCTTTCATTCAAAACATAGTTTAGACCACCAAAACATGTAACTGATGTAAAGGATTTCATATTCTGAACTTAAAGTTCAATTCATACAGAAATTTCATCAAACATATGGTGGTCATGTGCATTTTGGCAAAACCATGCATTCTTTCATTACATGCATATTCAACATTCACAACCCTCTCTTTCGTGTTCAAGAATCGTATTCCAAACATAGCAAAAGTCAAAGCACTTCATATCATAATTTCTTTTCTTCAAGATGTCTTTCAAAACAATTTATATTACGTGAAACATGGAAGAATTTACATTAAGAGAGGGGTTCCATGAAAATCATGCTTTAAATTCATATATTTCAGGACAAACACATATATACATATACATATAATTTTCAAACCACTTTGGGGGAAAGCCAAAAGGCCAAAACAATATCATTAAAGCTTCTAAAACATGAGTATGCACATGAATTCGAAAACCCGATACTTAAAACATGATTTCTATGCCCATGAGATTTTAGGGAAAACCCCGCGTACCCTTTTTTTTTCTCCACGAATTTTGGGTGTCTATCGAAGCCTACGTCGAGAGGATTCCGAATCTGTAATTTGTTTCACGAAGAAGTTTTCGGAATGATCGGATCTTCAAGCTTATTTTCTCAAACCCTAGTTGCTTCTCCTCTTAAGTTCTTGAAGGATTAGATTTTGGGATTTTATAGGAGGCTTCCATGTTATTAATAGGCCCAAATCCGTTTAGGAGTGGGTAAGGACGATTCTGGGTTTTGTAAGGACTAACTTGCTCTTAAAGTAACTCAAAACAGAGTGTTTTCGTCACCTGAAACCATAAGTATGCGCTGCCCTTTGCATCGCATAGACTAGGATAGGCGCCGCCCTTTGCATCGCATACATTAAGGTGTGAGGCGCCTTGTGCATCGCATAGGCCCAGCTAGGTGCCGCATTGTGCATCGCACATCCAGTCCAGTGGCTATGTGCGATTGGTTAGGCGACGCACTCTACTTTGAAAAGTCATAACTTCTTGCTCGAGTGTCGGATTTTAGCAAAATTGATATCGTTGGAAAGCTAACTCGAAGACCTATCATTTGACACATAGTAGGTTCTCTAATTCGACAGATACAGAGAGTTATGGTCGATGGAAGATGACACAAATTACAACAGCCACTAACGCTTAAGTCTAAAACTCAGAAATTACAGTCTAATACATGCATGACTTTTTTTTTCGGGGCGTTACAGTATGATATTTTATCCTTTGTTGATTTTATTGCATGTTTAGTACTTGCAATTTTTAAGATTGATATGATGAAGACATTTTATTCTTCTGTCCAAGCATTGTGTCATCCTTTGCTTACCCGTTTGAGCTTAGTTTTATTTTTCTTTCATATCTCTCTTTTGAAATCAAAATAGAGTCAAAGATAAATGTCAGGAAAATAAGAATAAAAGAAGTTAAAAATAAAAGAGAAAAAAAATCAAATTAAAACAAAGAACAAGCTCATGAAACTACGTGCGACCTGATTCTCCTCTCTTGAGAGTGAGATACGTAGGCTGCCCTATTCAAGGCTCGGTCCAACCAAATAAAATTTTAAAGTCACCCAGTCGATAAAAAACTGGTGCATGAGTTAATGTGTTGTTTGAGTCGATTCTAAAAGTTGTAAGTCCCCCCCCCCTTCAAGTGTCGTTTGAGCCTCCTATCATTCTTATCTTTCTAATCTTATCCAAAATCCAAGTTACAACCAAAGAAAGACCTTCAGATCAATCTTTGATAATGTTAAGGCTAAGCATACAATAGATATGATGACGCTTTTTGGGGTACTACTTGTCTTCCCCAGCAGAGTCGTCAGAACTGTCACACCCCCTTTTTACACCAAAAATATTGTATTGTGGTTTGAAAGATTTTTTATTATTAAAGTGACAAAAAAAATAAAAATTTATTTTGAAAAAGGATTATTTACATTTTTTATTCAGAGTCTCCACTTGACATAATCAGGTGTGCCAAGTCACCTTTGAAAAATCCTTTTCAAAATGATTTGACTCTGTAAAACTGGTTTGCGAACAGAGATTTCGGCTAAGGAATTCTGTTGACTGAGGGAAAGGTGTTAGTCACCCCTCGATCCTGTGATTTGACCACGGTCGCTTGGCGAAGTGTATCTGCTAATTTGGCACTAGAATATATAAACCACACAAATACACGCAAAACAATCAATCAAGCAAACAAAATTCAAAACCAAAATAATGTCCGAGTTATACATCCCAAAAAATTGAAAAATACGAAAATATAAATCCTCTTCTAAACTAATCCTAGACTCATGCTTTAATGATTTACCCGTTCCTTGGACCTTCATCACGAGCCTCCTCTGCATACATGATACTTCAGGGCATTCCCCTGATAAATCAATACAAATTCCTCAGGGTATTCCCTAGCCAAATGGGTACAATTTTAATTTTTGAGCGATAAAATAGAATAAATCATTCACACAGATATTCAAACACTCAACAAATCATTATTCCTGAATTTACCTACCCAGCCTATGTTTTCCTACCCCACTCGACTTATTATGATACTACTATCAAGTTCGATTAACGTTTATTTCAAGTCAAACAATAATTCATGAATCAAACCAACTGAAATTCACCTTTTTATCAAGTTTCAATCCTCATTCCGCTTATTCCCAATCAATTAACCAAGTTTAATACAAGAATCAACCAATCAAGCCAGACAATTATACGAACTCAAACACACTCCAAATTTATATCATCAACCCAACATAAGCCAACAAAAATCACGACATCGAGCATCACATCACGATAAAATAGAAAGGGATTAAGTTGAAGAATTGGACCTCAATTTTATTTCAATCCCCAAATTGTTTGACGACGCCAACGGTTGCAAATACCTCGAACCAAACTTCAATCAACGAAAAATCCAAACCTCGGTATAGCTTCACTATTTTTCACCAAAATTGCAACAAAATCCCGATGACTAACAAATCTCATTTATACTTTCTGACGAGGGTTCGATCAGAAATAGGAAAGATCTCAATATGGCTCGGATTTACGATTTAAGTTTCCCCGGAGCTCCGTCAAGCTTGGCTGAGATAAAATTGAGAAGAAAAAGATCGACGGCGACGCTTTTCGGTGAACCAAGTCGCTGGAACAGTGACCAGCGACCTGAGACACTCATTGTCTCTCTCGATTTCACCCTCTCTTCTCGATCGGCCTTTGTATTATGTGTGTGTGAACTACTTCAATCAAATTTGTGCGTAGGTGTGAACCTTGTGCCGAAGAAGAGCAAAACCCAGATCCCTTTTCTGTTGTAAAATCAGTCTATTCCCCCCCCCTCCAATTGAAATTGTGTGTGTAAGTGGCGGTGAGATGAGTGTGAATCCGGTGAGTGTGTGCCTGTATGGTGTATGTGCGATGGTGTGTATGAAAAATATGGAAGATTATTTTCTGTGTGTGTGTGTAGTAGCCGAGAAGAAAAAGGAAAAGTCCCTATATGTGATGGTCTATTTCCCCATTTTCTTTTCTGGTTATGTGTATATATATGGAAAATGGCAAGAAACAAAACGTGTAAACAATATAGAGGGTCATGTAGGTAGGGGTGAGGGTAGTGGTGAGGTGTCTTTTTTTTATTGGAAAGGTTGTTAGAATAAAAATTAAATTAGTTAGGGGTTGTTATTTTTTGTCATTTTATGGAGGGATGATTACATGGTTGAGGGTACATGATAAGACGAGATAAAAATGGTAAAAATGCTTTCGGGGAGGGACAAAATTAGGTGTCTACAACCACATTCATCAAATGCATTTCAAGTCTCTCATGGACAGTGAAACTAATGAGATAACACAATGTTATTGCGTCTATAACTGGTGAATATGTCTCATCATAATCAACACCAGGTCGTTGTGAAAAATCTTGTGCAACAAGGCGTGCCTTATACCTTTGTATTTTATTTTTATCATTTCTTTTTTGCACAAAGACCCATTTATAGTCAACAGGCTTAACACCATTAGATGTTTGAGTTATAGGTCCAAAAACTTCACGTTTGACAAGTAAATTCAATTCAGATTGAATTGCTTGTTGCCATTTTGGCCAGTCATTTCTTTGTTGACATTCTGTGACAGATCGAGGTTCAAGATCCTCACTATCTTGCATGATTTTCATTACAACGTTATATGCAAAGACATAATTCACTACTATTTCAGATCGATTCAAATTAGTTTCAACATCACTTGAATTTATAGATAGTTTCTCACTTTCTTGAGTCTCTGACTCATTAATTCCTTCAGGAATATTAACATTGCTCAAATCTTGAACTTCCATATGAGGATCTTTCGTAGTGTCATCTTGATCATTTATTTTTTTTTTCTAGGATTTTGATCCTTAGAACCTAATGGTCTACCACACTTCAAGTGTGCCTTAGATTCATTAACTATGACACTAGTGGATGGTCCTTTAGGAACATCAATTCGAATTGGGACATTCTCTGCAAGAATATGTGATTTGTTGATCCTTTTCAAATCAATAAATGCGCCCGGTATTTGATTTAAAATTTTCTGCAGATGAATAATCTTTTGTACTTCTTGCTCACAAATAGAAGCACGTGGATCAAGACGAGATAGTGATGAATTTTTTCATAAAATTTCTCTTTTGAAATCACCATCTTCTCCCCCAAAATTTGGAAAAACTATCTCATTAAATCGATAATCTACAAATTGAGAAGTGAACATATCTCCCGTTAATGGTTCAAGATAGCGAATAATGGAGGGTAATCCAAACCCACATAAATTCCTAACCTTCTTTGGGGGCCCATCTTGGTGCGGTTTTGTGGTGCTATAGGCACATATACACCGCACTCAAAAATTCTCAAATGAGATACATTAGGCTCTTGAGCCAAAACCAACTGCAACAGAAAAAATTTATCATAATTTATCGGTGTAAGACGAACAAGTGTTGCAGCATGCAAAATTGCATGAACCCAAACAGAGGTGGGCAACTTAGTTTTCATAAGTAATGGTCTTGCTATCAGCTGCAGACGTTTAATTAATGACTCAGAAAGGTCATTTTGAGTGTGAACATGGGGTATAGGATGTTCCACTCTTATCCCAATCGATAAGCAATAGTCATTAAATGCTTGGGAAGAAAATTTTGTGCCAATAATTTTACAAATGCCAAGTTGCGAGATGATAAAAGGCAGACATGAAACCATCTAGAAGAAACATCTATTAGGACCATCAAGTATCTAAACGATCCACTAGGTGGGTGAATGGGTCCACAAATGTCCCCATGTATGCATTCCAAGAACGCGGGGGACTCATCCCAACTTTTGTTGGCGATGGCCTCACAATTAGCTTGCCTTGATAACAAGCATTGCATGAAAATTCACCATTCAAAAGAACCTGCAAGTTCTTTAATGAATGCCCATTTGAATTTTCTATGATTTGTCTCATCATTATAGATCCAGGATGTCCCAAACGATCATGCCAAAGTACGAAAGTATTGGAATTAGTAAACTTTTGGTTTACTATAGAATGTGCCTCAATTTCATAAATTTTTGTTCAATACAGGCCAGGAGATAAAGCAGGGAACTTTTCTATAACACATATCTTCCCAAAGACATTCTTGGTGATGCCAAGATATTCAAGATTCAGCTCATCAATTGTCTTGATATGATAACTATTTTTACGGATATCTTTCAAACTAATCAAGTTTCTCCGAGACTTGAGAGAGAACATAATATTATTTATGATGAGTATAGTTCCCTTGGGCAAGATTATAGTGGCTTTTCTGAAGCCTTCAATCAAATTAGCACTACCACAAATTGTAGCAACATTAATCTTGCCCATGTTTAGATGAGAGAAATATTTCTCGTCTTTGAATATCGTATGTGTAATGTCAGAATCAATTAAATAATATCTTCATAATTGGACAACTTACTTTGAAAATTATCCATATCTTAGCCTTAGCCTTCAAATTTGCGACGGTAGAGTCTCGTGTTGATAACGTATTATAAAATGAGAAAGAATAAAAAAGAAGAGTAGAGAGAATATAGAGAGTAATTGTTATTTCTCTTGATGGATGATTTACAATGAAGAAAGTATTTCTATTTATAGGGAAAATTTACTTCTGGTTTCTGAGTAAAGACAGATACTTCAAATTCTAATAGACATCAAGTAGATCTTGATAGACATTCGCTATAATTGATATACATTAATATCATATCAATATTTTAAATTTACCATATATTTTGCTCTTAGATGTATTTTAGGACTCTTTAGATTTTTAATAATTAATTAATCATTGAAGGAAATAAGTGAAAAGATAATTTTGTCTACTCTAAAATCTTTTAATGAAGGGTCAAAAATTTAAACCATTTTTCTAAAGGTCTTCACACTTTTAATATATTATAAATATAAATTATAGATAATTGATTGATAATTACAAATTTAATGATGCATTCACTCATTACTAATTTAAATTTACGTTAAATGACTTATTTTTTTAGAGGTAAAATGCTAGCGTCATATTAAAGTCAACTGGTTCATTCCTTAAATTCGAGATTTAATTAACCATTAGTGCCTCGTAGAATTAAGCTAGGTTCTTGATAACTAAATTTGATTGTTGATATTGATTCACATATCTTTTCATTTATTTAAATAATGTCGACATCATTTATAAGAAAATTTTGTGTACGCTGTTATACAGATTAATCGTCATTTAAATAAATAATATATAAAAATAAACTCCTATTTTCATCTGTATTTGCATGAATAAAGGAAAATAATAGAGCTGTCAATACGGGTCGGTTCAGCCCATTCGGACTAGTCCATATGGGCTTTGAGTTTGACGGGTCAGGCTGGACCGACCCATCAAAATGATGGGTCAAAAAACACCAAGTCTACACTATTACTCTATGGGCTGCGGGCCTCACGAGCCAGCCCATTTTTTAAAAATTAATATTTTATAATTTAATTTTAGAATGTTAATAAACATAAATATTAGTATCAAACAATATTACATAGTGTTAATACTTGTTAATCAAATCTCCAACACCCTAAAAAAAACTTCTAATAGTGAAATTAAATAACTTTTGATATGATATCGTTCGAATCAAATAAAAATACTAATAAGCAATATAAATAGTTGCATGCATTTGACTTACGGGCCGTCCCATGGGCTAGCCCAACCCATATTGGTCAAGCCTCATGGGCCACGGACTTATTCGGGCCAGGCTAAAAAGTCCTGTTCTTAAATGGGTTGCAAAATCTGAAGCCCAACTACATCAAATTAGGTCTGTGCAAAAATCGAACCGATTAAAATGTTATTGGATTATTGGTATTGGGTTATCGGGTTAACGGATTTTTATTGGTTTTATAAAAAAAAATTATTGGGTAAACAGTTCGGTGTCGGTTTTAGCTTATTGGGTTATCGGTTAAACCGATAACCCAATAAGGATACACTAAGTTATATTTTTATCCCTATTTATGTTATATATTTAAATATCTCTCTCTTTATCTATCTCTCTCTCTCTATAGAGAGAGAGATATGTGTATGTATATAGATTATATGCACTACTAATTCATAATTTAGTGATTCACAAAGTATTAACCTATTTAGGGCAACAAAGGCACAATATAAATTTTATCGTAATAAAAAGCTTGAAGCATTTATAGCTTCCAACAATTAGGATTCAATTTTTTTCTTAACTAACATTCAATTCAAGTTAAAAGATTCTTGTAAACTAAAATGCATTTCGTAGGTTTTGGCGGTAATTAAGATTTCATTTTTTTATGTTAGTTGTTACTATTTCTATTTTATAAGTATTTTCTTATTGGTTAAACCGAAAACCGAACCGTTAAGGACCAAAAACCGATAAACCGAAACCGATAAGAAAATCTTATTGGTTGGTTATTGGTTTTACATATTTAAAAATCGAAAACCGATAAATCGAACCAATAACATATAAAACCGAACCGAACAGATCGATGCACACCTCTACATCAAATTACAGGCTAGTTCGAGCTAGCCCACTGGGCCTGACCCATATTGACGGCTCTAGAAAATAAACATTTTTCTCTCAGAGTAATTTTCGATTGACTACCGACTCAAAACGAACATGCAAAAGCTATTATTGACAGTTTTAAATCGACTAATTAAAGATACAAAAAATAATTAAAAACAAAAAAGTGCCCAAACAAATATGCAAAAGCTACTATTGACAATTTTAAATCACCTAACTAAAGATACAATAAAAAAAACTTAAAAACAAAAAAGAGCTTTTTAAATCAACAAATTAAAGATAGAAAAAAAAGAGAAATAAATATGCAAAAGCTACTATTGACAATTTTAAATCTCCTAATTAAAGATACAATAAAAAAACTTAAAGAAAAAAGAGCTTTTTAATTCAACTAATTAAAGATAGGAAAAAAAAAAAAAAGGGCCCGGTTAATTAAAAGCAAAAAAGTGTCCAAACAAATATGCAAAAGCTACTATTGACAATTTTAAATCACCTAATTAAAGATACAATAAAAAAACTTAAAAACAAAAAAGAGCTTTTTAAATCAACTAATTAAAGATAGAAAAAAAAAAAAGAAATAAATATGCAAAAGCTACTATTGACAATTTTAAATCTCCTAATTAAAGATACAATAAAAAAAACTTTTTTTAAAAAAGAGCTATTTAAATCAACTAATTAAAGATAGAAAAAAATAAAAAAAAAAAAAGGAAAGGGCCCAACCGGGTTCGAACCGGTGACCTCTTGATCTGCAGTCAAATGCTCTACCACTGAGCTATGGACCCGGTTTGCTTCCATTTTACACTTAAAATATAAAAACTATTGTGTTAATTAATTAATTAATTGACGAACCAAAATATTATCCTCTTGTTTTTATGTTTTTAAGTAAAGGGAAAATAAATAAGGTTGTCACTTAAAAATATAGAATAATAGTAAGTTTGTTTTGTATCTTGCTATTTTGTCATTTTATCTTTTTCATTATTCTGCATCGGATACATATTTTTTGAACTAAGGGTTTATTAGAAATCGTCTCTCTACAATTGTACACTACAAAAATAATAGTAAGGTCTATTTACATCCTACATTCTCCAAATTTCACTTATGGGATTATACTGAATATGTTATTATTATTTTTTTCTCCTAACGACTTTTCGGTTATTTCAAACATTTTAACAATAAAAATCTTTATGTACATTTTTTTTTTGTTTGCCAAATAAATGAGTTGCTTAATTATTTTCAATTTCATCATATCTAAGTACTTTTTAACACTTAAAAAGATATTTAAATTCAGTAAATTCAAACAGGCTCTTAGACAATTTTCAAAACTCTTGACAATTATTTGGTCAAATTTTGGAGATCACTCTTTTACTTCTCTTTTTTTTTTTTTATGTCATTTATTGATCTAATTATTTGTGAATTAATTGATAGTACTTAATCAAGATGTCTATATTCTATAATTTAATTCATCCTTATACATTTGAAAATGTTTGTCTTGAACTGAGGATGTGTATAAAAAACAGTTTCTCTGTTTCACACAAGGTAGAGGTAAGATCGAACATACCTCATCCTTTTTAAATCTCACTTTTAAGATCACATTGCATATATTGTAGTTTATTAATTAGTTAAATAATGAATAACTACAATTATTATTTGTGATAAAGAGAAGCCAAAATATAAAAAAGAAATTTCCATTGATTCTCTTGTCTTTATTTAAGTAAAAAATTTACACATACAAAAAAAAAGACAGCCTAATGCACTAAAGCTCCCACTATGCACAGGGTTCGAGGAAGGGCCCCACCATAAGGGTGTATTGTATGCAGTCTTACCTTGCATTTCTGCGAAAGGCTAAAAAAAAAATTACACAAATAAATTTCAAAAATTTATCAAAACCACTAATATATTTTGATTTTTTTTTTTTTGATAATATTACAAAATAGAAAATTGAGTTTAATTGTAGTGTTGGAGGGTCTTATGTTGGAGGATCCCTTTGTAAAGAGCTTGCCAATTCAAAGGCATGGATTCAAAGTCCTTTGGATTATGCCTCTTCTTTGGATTATGATCTTCTTCAACTTTTTCTAATGATTGAGGGCCTAAATTTACAACTTCATTGGAAAATTTCACCTTCCTCTTTTGTTTGTGTTTCTCCAATCCTGAAATTAAAATATAACGACGTAATACATAAATGTCTTTTAACTTAGCTTCAGATCGCATTTACGATCTTCAACTTTGGATGTGCATAAGTAGACACACGTATCCTATGTAAGGTGTGTCATACATAGGACATATTGGACACGTGTGTCTATTTGTTTAACTTTATACAAGTTTATGTGCCTACTTATACACATTCAAAGTTGGAGGTCATAGATGCGATCTTAGACTAAATTAAAGGACATACTTATGTATTATGCCTAATGCATGCAGGTTAGTTAAGCATTAAAATAAGGATTTTCACCAAATAAATTAAAACTATAAAGAATAGTTTTATGATAGTTTGAAAAATGATGTGATTCAGGGCGACTCTACTTTGTAAAAAAGAGGCGGTCGCCCTAGGCCCCCAAATTTGAGGGGCCTCATTTTTTAATAATAATATAACCAACTTTTTTTTAAAAAAAAATTGAATATTATTTATTGAAAAAATAATTTTTTATATAAAAGGAAAGAATTATTAGAAGAAGATCATATATCTAGTGTACTATGTCTCAAGAAAGATTAAATACATTGATTATATTATTACTTCAAAAAGAATAACTAGAAAAAATCAATTATATAATTTTGAAAATAGAGTTCATTAAAAGAAAGTTATTTTTTCTTAAAATTTCAAGGCATCTGTTTGATTTTCGCTTTAGGCCACGAATATGCTTGAGCCGCCCCTGATGTGATTATAGTTCATCTCCGAAAGGATTTTTTGTATAGAAAAAAGCAATATCTATTAATATTTTAGTTGTCTCATATTTGATTGGTTATAATCCTTTGAAAGATATTTTATGTAGGAAAAAAAGTTTCCAATAAAATGAAAAAATAATTTCTTTGGTGAGAGTGGCATTCCCCATCCTATAGCATTTGCCAAAATTATATCTAAATACTTTTGAGATAATACTTTCTGCTTGCTTACCAAATGTCAGAAAAATATGTAAAAGATTCCCACTCACATTCTAGAATAACATCTACATTTAATAATGACTGCATTAATAATGCTTGTATTAGCTATACTTGCATTAGTTATATTTATATTTTTCTTGTGCAGTGTTTGGTTCGATGTACTAAAAATAACATGAATTACATAATTTCAAAAAAAAATAAAAAATTTACATAATACCCTCAATATATATGTTGAAAAGAATGTGAATTTTTTTTCTGAGGGATAATAGTGTCTTTAAGCATGCTAATACATGCATTAGATCCATTGTATTACTAATGTCATGGATTTTGAAGTATTAGTAATACACACCTCAATACACAATATGATGTATTAGTTATACATAGGATAAAAAAATATATCAAACAAGGTACTACTAATATACATTAAACTAATGCATGCATTAACTTTCTAATACACTCTACCAAACGACCCCAGTGAAAAATGAAAACTTTATACTCCCTAAAGACTATTTCGATATATTATTAAAATGTACTATTATTCTGCTGAAAAGAAAAGTTCATCACATAAATAAAATAATAATAAATAAATAAAAATTAAAAAAGGGCAAGATATATACTTATTTCAAACTCAATCTTCTTCATGAAATCAGATAGGAGATGTTTATGAACTTTCAATGCAAGAAGGACAACACCACCAGAAACTGCAAAAACAGCCATAATTCCAGCTCCAAATGATGAATTCTCCATTTATAGTATTTTTCAAAATTCCCTTAAATATATAATATATATTTCAAATTTTTTTTTTCTTCAGGTAAAAACATCAAATAAATTTATCCTAAGAAACTACAAAAGAAAACATTTTCTTGATTTAAAAATAAGGTTATGAGCAAAGTTTATAAGGCAGAAAATTTTCATTTCAATGAAAAAAATTGGAGGAAAAAGGAAGAAAAAGTATGAAATGGAAATGTTTAATAATAAGTAATCTTTTTTCCCCTTTATTTTATCTTTTGCAATTAATGCCTTGATCATTTTTTTATTTTATTTATAAGGCATTGAGTATTAGTTTATGTGATGACCTTAAAAGACTATTAGCCTTTATATTATTTTGTGGATTTTGGATATGTGATCATAACTAAAATTTAGCTATGTCCTAGAAATTTATTGGTGCTTTAATTAATAATAAAAATAAAAATTAGAGATGACGATCAACTTATATCGTTAAACAATATAAATTTATCGCTAGTTTTATTTGACAAAGAACTAACAATAATAATAGCTAGCTATCCAATCATATTGTAGAAGCTATATTTGGTCTAGAGTGAATGTCATCACTAAAAAGGCTTTGGTGTCATGAGGTGAAATGTGTTTGTCTAAGTTGGTTGCTACGATTCATGATCAAAGTTGTTACGACATATTCCAACTTTACAGAGGTCCTATTACCCCTTAACTCAATTTTAGCTATTTTTATCACCCTTTTATACTGACATGATACCTTTATTGCACAAAATGGGGTCCACATTAAAAGTGTCACGTCAACTAAAAAGATTGACAACAGGTGTCACGTCAGCTAAAAAAATGATAAAAATACGCTAAAATTTAATTCATCAGGTAATAGGACCCCATTTGATACAAATCAGTCCACCAAGATGCCAAAACAGTCCACAAAACGTGAGAAGAACAAGCAACACAAAGGGATATAAGATGACAAACACAAAAACACACTAATTTGCAAAATAATAAAAGGATAGATAGTGAGACCAAGATTATTACAAGATTAAGAACCAAGTATATTTCAACATTAACCCCTAATGAATGTAATAATCAAAACCACACTATTATGGTGACCGCTAAGGTAATCGACTCACCTCAAGATCCACCGTTTTTAAGAAAAGAACAATATTGGCATTTCCAAACCCTATACTAAGGATGACTTTTTCAAGTCCTAACTAAGACTATACTAAGGTGGTCTACTCTCAAGAGAGAGGATTTCAAGTGTTTCAATTTTTCATCTTTCATAAACTAACTAGCAAATGAACTAATAGAACCTATTTATAGTCTAACTTATTACATAACAAAATGGCCACAATACCCTTAATGAAAAGGGGTGGTCATGGAGTGTTACTTGGACAAGACTAAGTAACCAAAATGTCCTTAATGAAGGCCCAAAACCGTGAGTCCTCAATCTTTAATTTTCCAAGCAATTTTTCACACGTGGGATTGCTCTTTGATATACTCAAATCGGCCCCTCCATGTAGGATCCTATTTTCTTAATGCGACCAAATCTTGATGCCCCACGTACTGACTTCGAGTGATGTCATTGAAAGCTAAGGTGGCCATTTGAATCGTATCATCCTCCCCTTCTTGAAAAGGATTCAACCTCGAATTCAAACCTTGCAAAACCAAAGAAAGAACACACAAATACAAACTCCTCATGGCATGAGGGTTAGGTTAAGCACGACAAATTACCTCAACATGCCAAGGTTCCACATATTTAGAATATAACCAAGGATCCTTTGAACTAAATATTACATAATTAATGAAAAATGCACAAAGGATTTGGCTATAGAATTCACCAAAAATGATTCTTTGCTTGTCATGTAAACCAAGCAACAAGTTGGGTGCACCATCATCACCAATTTTATATTTGGCACCGGGGTCAAATAGGAAAAGTGGCCATAGACACGGGTCTAGAAAACACTCCTCTTTCCCGTGGTCTCTACCCAAACTAAACGGCATACTTTCTACAGTAGTATACATATTATCCCGAGCAAATAGAAAGTAGAGAAAGGTATCACTCAAGTTGACTTCTACTAAGGTGCCCTCATGTGTGTACTCACTACTAATTTCACAATCATCACTATGAGTACTCTCAACAATAAAGTCACACAAAGTAGAAGGAGAAGTAGTTTCCAAAATCAGACATCCCTTACCCTTAAGAGTACTTTCATCTTCCAAGAAGAGATTTCCATCTATAGGAAGGAATGTTGTCACACCCTAGTGGGTTAGCATATCGGCTATAGCTTCTAAGGCAAGCTACACCATCATTTTCACCACTAGGTTCATTAGGAGTGGTTATATCATCTTCAAACAAGACATTATACCTTAAGAGAGTATGATCTATTTCACGGGCAGATTCGGAACAAACAGGTTCATCACTCTCTAGAAGATCAATATCAAGTTTCAAAGAGATTTCAAGTGCAAGATTATCCCAAGAATAGCTCTCGGGTTCACTCCTATTCCTTTGATCAATATTTTCAACATCATCACATACTTGACATTCATTAATCACATCACACACATACTTAAGTGGTGGGCAATTTTCACACAAAAGTTGATCAACATAAATTTCACAAGACGATGTACTTTCATCCAACACAATGGTTTCAACACTAGGTGGACACAAATCGATCTTACAAGAAGAGTCGATTCGGTCATCAATAGGATCAACTAGTGTATACACTCTCACAACAAATACATCATTATCAAGTAGCAAAAAAAATAATAGACTCACATATAGGCAAGCTATAACTCACACTCAATGGACTACTAGCCACACAATTATCATTCATATGCACAAAAGTGTAAGGGTTAGCTATTTTACCTTGACGTTCATGAGTATGTTCGTCTTTACCTCGGTGTGAAAGTCCATCACAAGATTGGGCAGTAACTTCCTTCAGAAAGATCTTATCGCAAGTTGTTTGGACAATTGGATTTTGAGGGAAGAGTTTGGGTAACAATTGGCGTATAATTTCAATGTGCTGTTGCATATCTTCAAGACCGTCATGGATGCGATCACACGTGGACTTGAAATTATGTGCAGCCATGGTACCTAACAAAAAAAAAAAGACAACAACAAACAAAAGAAAACAAAAAGCTGCTTACCAACACTCGATACACTCACCTTTGTGATTCTCACAATTGGAGCGGCGAGTATTAAAAGTTACTTATACTTCGGTAGTTAATAAGATGTCAATCCTACTTGGCGGCCGGAATGAATTCTTGTTTTGATTGACTCAAGACACAAAACAAAATTCACTTATGAACTTGAAATAAAGAAGTTACTACGAGTTACAAACGAGAAAAGCACACAAATAACGAAGACTCGAAAGAAACGTATTCAAAAACTAATTTACAACTTAGTAGGTATTTACTAGTTTCCAATTAGTATAAGAATAAAAAAAATGAAACTAAGAATCAACAATAAGAAACTAAGAATCCAAGATTTTGAGCCCTAAGTTTCGGTATTGTACAAAAATTGGTGATGTGGCAGTCTAGAATTGTTTGCGGTATTTGAAAGGTTCTTATTTTTCCAACTTTGAAATTTTGTTTCAATTTTCAATTTTTAAAGAAGTGTATTTCGGCCTTAGGGAAGAAAAATATCAAGATTGGAGCCCTTTTTCACATTCAAAAAGGTTTGACTTATCTTACACCTTTTGGGCAAGACACCTTTTTGAAGGGTTGGTGGCCCTTTCCTCTTTTGGACATCTAGAAAAGTGTTTTTTTCCCTCTTTTAGTACCAAGCCTGTTGTAGATCTTTTTGTCCCCCTTTCCTTTTGGTAGGTCTTTGGGATTTGTTTTAAAGACTAACAAATGCCTCACTTCTTTCCACTTGGCTTTTGGATCAAACAACACTATTGAAGAGCTTTTTTGCAACTAGACATGAAGATAGTCTAGAACAACAAGAACTTTCAATAGAAGTTTGAAAACCTAGCCTCACGTTGAACCTCCAACGATCAACAACACCTTTTTCAAACTTAAAAACTACAACAAAATACCAACAACATAAGCTCAAACCATCTTCAAGTTTTGGTCCACACAACAACACCAACAAAGTTCAAGTTCTTGAAACCGTAACAACAATACCAACAACAATGTTCAAGCTTAACTTGGATCTAGACTCAAGGGTGTTAGTGAAGACAAAACTAAAACTTAGAAACAACTAAGACAATCAAAACACACCTAGATTTAGACACAAATCTCTGCCAAAACAACAACAACAACAAGAACACAATTTCGGCCAAGAACACAAAAAATGGACAGATTTACCTCTTTTTGATTTTTCAATTTTCTAACACTTTTTTTTTATTTTCAAGTTCACAAGCCCAAGATTGATCTTGTGGGAAAAAGATCAAGCCATGCTCTGATACCAAATGGTACAAATCAGTCCACCAAGATGCCAAAACAGTCCACAAAACGTGAGAAAAACAAGCAACACAAAGGGATACAAGATGACAAACACAAAAACACACGAATTTGCAAAATAATAAAAGGATAAATAGTGAGACCAAGATTATTACAAGATTAAGAACCAAGTATATTTCAACATTAACCCCTAATGAATGTAATAATCAAAACCACACTCTTACGGTGACCGCCAAGGTAATCGACTCACCTCAAGATCCACCGTTTATAAGCAAAGAACAATATTGGCATTTCCAAGCCCTATATTAAGGCTGACTTTTCCAAGTCCTAACTAAGACTATACTAAGGTGGTCTACTCTCAAGAGAGAGGATTTCAAGTGTTTCAATTTTTCATCTTTCATAAACTAACTAGCAAATGAACTAATAGAACCTATTTATAGTCTAACTTATTACATAACAAAATGACCACAATACCCTTAATGAAAAGGGATGATCATGGAGTGTTACTTGGACAAGGCTAAGTAACCAAAATGTCCTTAATGAAGGTCCAAAACCATGAGTCCTCAATCTTCAATTCTCCAAGCAATCTTTCACACGTGGGATTGCTCTTTGATATACTCAAATCGACCCCTCCATGTAGGATCCTGTTTTCTTAATGCGATCAAGTCTTGATGCCCCACGTACTAACTTCGAGTGATGTCAGTGAAAACTAAGGTGGCCATTTGAATCGTATCACCCATAAAGTTGGAGTGTGTCGTAGGAAATTTAGGTATATATAGTTCAGGGGTACTAAATACTTTACTCAATGAAATATGCAAGTTGACCCTAGATGTAAGGTGACACTTTTGGTAATTAATAAAATGACTAATTACTAAAAAAAATAACTTAATTATTTTAATAACAATGATTAAATTTACCCTTAAATTATGCGAGATAATTTGAATTTACACCCCTTTAACTTTGGTGTGACCCTTGTGTAATTTTTGATGTGACCCTTATGTAATTTGGTGTGACTATTCATCTTTAAAGTAACAAATAAAATATAGTAAGAAGTAACTAATTAGATATTAGTAACAAGTGTAATATAGTAACAAGTAATAAATTAAATATAGTAACAAGTGTAATATAGTAATAAGTAACAAATTAAATATAGTAACAAGTGACAAGTGTAAGTCCACAAGTATTCAAATCTGAAGAGGGTAGGATGTCCGCGGTCATAATTAATCATACCACAATTCTCAACATGATTCATTAGTTGACCTATATATATAGTGGTTCTGCTCTTTAATTCATTTTCAATATAAGCTCAAAATTAACCTAGGAAAAAATGTCATTAGAATCTTTGTCCAACAACTTGTTCTTGAATGGAGTTTTATGCAAAACCCTAGTCTTTTTATCCCTAATTCTATATCTACTCTACCTTTTCTTGTCCAATTATCCATGTTATCAATCTTCATCATCCCTATTACAATTTTTCCCCACCAAAAACATCATCAAGTCATCAAAACAAGATGATTATAATTCCAATAATAAAACCAATATTAGCCATTTAGTTTTTGGAATTGCAGGTTCATCAAACACATGGGGTGAAAGAAAAAGTTGCATAAATTCTTGGTGGAAACCAAATATAACTAGGGGATATCTTTACTTGGATAGAACCCCAAATGAGCACTTACCATGGCCTATTACCTATCCCCCTTATAGAATTTATAGTGACAATTCGCGATACGCGCCTTACAACAAACATGCAGCGCCATTCGCGATTAGAATGATAAGGGTAATTGAGGAGACATTCGCGGAGGACCATGGCCCCCGAGTCAGGTGGTATGTTATGACTGACGATGACACTGTGTTATTGATTGACAATTTGGTCAGCGTGCTCTCGAAGTATGATCATACAAAATACTATTATGCTGGGATGAATTCAGAGTGTGTTGTGAGTAATTTTGGGAATTCATTTCAAATGGCATTTGGTGGTGCTGGTTATGCTTTGAGTTACCCTTTAGCACAAGCTGTGGCTAAGAACATGGATACATGCATAAAGAGTTATCCAAATGTGTATGGAAGTGACCACATGTTACAAGCATGCATTGCTGATTTAGGAGTCACCATTACACTAGAAAAAGGGTTTCATCAGGTGAGTAATTAATCAAACACTTTTTTTTTTGCCTGATCAGAGACAAATTCGTTAAAAGTTCTTACAACGGTGACCTTTAATAAATGTATAATAACTGAATTCATAACCAATATAAATAGATATTAGTGGCCATGATGGCCGTGAGTTGTAATATGTTATTTTATTAATAAAACCAATCTTTTAACAGAATGAGCTAGGTCTTATCTTGCTAATCTCAGCATGTTAGTTTAAAAAGTTGAAAGTAAATTTATTTTTTTAGAGAGTGATGTACATTTTCATCATATTAATGTATTTGGTAAAGCAAAAGTTAATTTTCGTGGAAAAAATATTTTTCAAGAAAATACT
This sequence comes from Capsicum baccatum var. pendulum, assembly GCA_030864225.1. NCBI lineage: Eukaryota > Viridiplantae > Streptophyta > Magnoliopsida > Solanales > Solanaceae > Capsicum > Capsicum baccatum. Next base: position 273,475,289 of record CM061550.1, read on the forward strand.
TTCCAAGATTGGTTGACGGGAGTGAAAAATGTTAAAAATTAATATAAAAATACACCATAGGTTCACATAAACCAAGAACACCTATAAAGTAACGAAATATGCGAGAAATTAGGTGCGTACCTCCGCCATTGGAATACGTAATCGAATACAAACTAGATTGAGTCTTCCTCTCCTTTGCTTATGACGGCTGACAACTTATGGGAATACGTCTTTTGTTAAAGTCAGGAGAGGGGACCTAGCCTTATATTATATATATATAAGAGGATCTTGATTTTGGTAGTCCTCATAAGAGTTTTTTTGGTATTTTAAATTTTTGGTACCATGAAATTATTACACATAGCAAATAATTGTGTCTCTTTATTACATATTTCCATTTTTACACTTGTTCTTTTTGTTAAAATCATTTCATTTAAATTTTTATAATTGGTTTCTTCTTACCACTTGTTAGATTGCTATTTAACTGAAATTTCCTTCATTTTAAATCAACAATCACTTTAACTAAAAAAGAAAAATACAAGCAAACTTTTAATACAAAATTAAAGTTTGCAATGATTTTCAATTATAACTATCAAATTGAGTAATCTATTAATGTAGTTTAATTAAAATTTAATATCCTTATAGATCCTTATTAAATTAATTTATATCATAAATATCAAAATAAATTTATTTTTAGCTACAGCGAGAAAATAATACTCACAAATTTTACGAAAATATCAATATTTTTTTTATTTATGATCTTCATCGAAAAATAATTATTAAATATTTTAAATCATGTCAATATATAAAATCGAATTACTTGTAGATTTTTTATTTGTTCTAATTCTCTTTACTAATTACTACTATATGTAAGGGAGAATATTCATTTTTGGTAGTCCTCACAAACTTTTTAATGCAATTAAATAACTATAAATGTTTACTTTTTTTCCATACATGTTATTACATTTGTCCTCATTTATTATTTTATGATATTTTTATTTGAAACTTTGTAATTTTTTTTTAATATTCTCTTCTTTTATAAATCTCTTCTTGTTCCTTATTAGATTACTTATTCTTTTTTACTTATTTCTTATATTAAAAATTAATTACTATTCTTTCTTATTTATTTTAGTAAGTCACAAAAGATTTATAACTTTTTTCATATTACTATTATTATTATCAAGTATTTAAGTAAATTATCAATAGCTAAATTTAAAATTTTAAAACATAATTAATAAGGATAATTTCATATATTTTACCCTTAATATATTAAATTCTTAAGTTATTTGTCAAGTCAAAGAAACAAGCAAAAAGGAATTGAGAGAATACCCTTTTCTCTCTTTTTTTTTTCATTTTGTTTGATCCTTGTACTAAAAATATAATTTTCTTTTTGCTTATTATCTTAGCAAATAAAGAAAGGTTTATTATTTTCCTTTCAATATTACTCTTATCACTAGTAACTATAGAACATAATAGTTGTCAATCATATACTTTCAAATCATAATTATCGAGATAAATAATCGAACTCCTATTAAATAAATTCTTATTGATAGGAGTACCAAATCAACAAATGTAAAGTAAAATGAAACAGATAGAGTGCATATTTATTTTTGTATATTTTAGTAAAATTTATGCAATTTTGCAGTTATGGCCTTATTTTCAGAGCATTTATTATTTTTTAATAATACTTATTCTCCTTTTGAGTGTGTTTAGTACAAACATAGATTTTTCAATTAAAAATATTACTTTGAAATAAATTTTTTAAAAAATATTACTGTGCTTCTTACTTATTTTCTTATATTTGGTATGTAAGTAAAATATTACTTAAAATTATTTCTATATAATTTAGATAAGTACTATGAGGTTTGGGGGATGGAATGACAAGGACGGGAGCTATGGTGGGGTGAAGAAGGTGTATTGAAGAGCGAATGACTCAATGAATGTGAAATATAGAATATAACTTTTTTACTTTCACTCAGTCATTTTTATAAGTCTAAAAAGATTTATTTTCTGGAGAAAATATTTTTTTCAACAATCTATCAAATATGATTTTTTTAAAACATGTTCAACACACCACTTATTTATTTTAAATTAAATTTTATGTCTATTCATATTTTCTAATTATCCTTCATGCTTCCTTTTTCATAAATAAAGTCCTTTAAAAGTTATTTAAATATAACAAAAAAAATTAATAATCATAGTAGTTTATCAGACAAGACATAATCAACGTATCACTAAATTAATTTAGTTATGTAATAGAAAAATATGATTTAAGTTATAATTTTTCTAAAATTAAATTTTATATTCTTTATCATGAGTTTGGGCCCGGACTTAGCACAAACCTTATGCAACTAGTTTATATTTATAGGCTTAAAAGCTTTAACCTAGTGCACCCCCCATTATGGGCTCACAGGTCTACTACAGGCCTACACTATTGCCAGCCCACACCAATAACATGAAATGGATACAGGCCCATATGGAATCCGCATGAATACACGGCTTGTGTCTTATCCACCAACTAATAACATCATCCCGATTTACTTTAACGTAATAAAAAGTTAATGTTAAGTCCATATAAAATAAATAATTCTAACATTCTCCCACTTGGACAACGTTAACTTTTAAAGAAAAGTTTTGAAAAACTTATTTTTATGAAAATGACTCTCGGGCTGAATAGACAGTGGCCATAAAACATTTAGTGGTGGAACGCCATCTCCAACATAGTTCAGTCAAGCAAAACATCACTGTTGAACTGCAGCAGTACTTGTATCAATCAATGACACAAGACCATTCCACAATTACAAACATTGAAGTTTTGTAGATATAAACCAAATGATATGGTAGTGTAGCAAGAAATAGACAACATGGACTCCAAATCGAGGCTATTTCATTGTTAGTCCTTCAAACGATTTTTCATATCAATATGTACGCTTAAAATCAACATGCGTACTATTAGAAAAATCGTCACCGCGATTTTTTGTTACAACATATGTGAGCACTAAAACAACATGTGCTCCACCAAAAATCTTGATTTTCAAGGTTCAACATGTGCAACATATTACATGGTGCAATAACCAGAAAATCCACAAGATAGAATGATATACCATATGTCTCCAAAAGAAAGATCCAATAAAACAACAATATAATCTTACCAATATGAGACATAGCCAACACGTAAGGCAAAAGCCTTAATATAATAAAACAATATTAAAGTGTGCACAATAATAATCAACAACATAAAGAGTGAGATGAACTTACTCCCACTGATCTTAAGATAGATGCAATGATCAATCTTGTTCTCCACTACCCCATAAAAGTGATAATTCCTCGAACTTCTAGTACCACTATCGAGAAGCTTTCTTCAAGCCATAGATATATTTTTTCAACTTACACACGAGATGCTTACTGCCTTTACCAAAAAAAAAGGAAAAAAAAAAACTTTGAGGTTGTTGTATGTAAACCTCTTCATTAAGATCACCATTCAAAAGACTGTCTTTATATCCATATGATGTACCTCAAGATCAAAGGGTCTCATTTGTTGCCTATTCTCTGCGTATCTATCATAGTACTCACCCCTTCGATCAGACTTCACTTTTTTTTAACCTTTTTCACTTGTTTCTCTACTTCAGTTTTAAACACTTTGAACATTTCAAGAGAATCTGATTTCTCTTTAATAAGAAAAACATAACCATATCCAAGAAAGTCATCAATGAAGATGATAAAATAACTTGAACCACATACTGTGGTAGAATACAGACCACTTATATCTGAGTGAATGATTTTCAACAAATCAGAACTATGAATAGCATTCTTTTTTTTTTATCAACTTTCCTTTAATGCAATCAATACATGTTCCTATGTCCTCAAAATTAAGAGAAGGTAAAATATTAAACTTAACCAATTTATCAACTCTATTCTTAGAGATATGACCTAAACGCCTATGTCACCACATGCCTGATTTTTCATTTAAAATTATCGTTTAGACCCAATAATTTCAGAACTAAAAAAGTTGTATTCATAATCAGAAGCCAAGGAAATTTTAAACAAACCACCAGAAAGGATTCCATGACCAACAACTCGAGAGTTCAAAAGCAAATTATTATTTTTTTAACTAAGAGAATCAAAATCATAATCAAAAGAAATTTATTCATTAGATCTCTAGTCTCAGTCTTATTGGATACAAGATAATTTTCTTCCACTTGGGAAAGAAACCTTTTGGCATCGATAGTTTCAGGCAAACCATTTTTGAAGTGCTCAGCAATCAACCTTCTAAAGGTAAGGATGCAAAACCTATTAGATCTCTCCTACTTAGCATAAAATTCTTTTTCAGCAGCTATACTAGAATCAGTAAGAGTTGGAGGCTCATCCTCATGCAAGACTTGATCTATTTCAGTCATGCCCAAAGCAAATTCAATATCTTCTTTCCATCACTTAAAGTTAGAGCGTGATATAACCATAACCTCAGCATTGTTATTGTTCAAATAAATAGTAACCTTTCACAACATAACATGAATAAATTTATCAAAATAGCAAGGCAAAAGAATAATAATCTTATCACAACGATGAGTCCGCAGCATCAACAAGTAGTCCCCTTTGGGCAGGGCAAGAAAATATTTTCAATATTAGAAACCTATCCCCTTTGGGCAGATAAATTTACTAAAATCAAAAAATATTTTCACTCAATGGGGCTCATCACAATACTAATTTAAAACACACAATAAATCTCCTTTGGACAGATCATTATACATTATAACTTAGTGATATCCCTTAAAATGGATTAAACAAGCCTCGTAAAGCAAAACAAATAGGTCGCTTTGGTATACACTATTTACCCTAATTTATAAAATAAATTCAATATCAGGGATTCAACATGTCATTGCTTAATTTGCTCATGTGACACAGTAAGTAACCACACAACTAAAAATATTATAAATTTGATTTAGTTACAATTCAAATGAAACCAAATTCAAATAGAATAAATAAATAAATAAATAACAATTCGACATCTTTTATAAACAATAGCTAATTTTTTTTATAAAATAAATTTTTTATATTATTTAATCTAAGCATATAGAACTAAATAAATGAATAAATCTTTAATAACATAGCTGTCAGAACGCATTCTTAAGAAGACTTTAGTTTAGCCGACTTTACTTCAGCCAATATAAAAAATAAATAAAATTAACATTCTGTAAACAGGAAATGCAGTGGAAAAACACTTGAGTAAGACACATCTTTGATAGAATCTTTCTCAACATTATTTTTTGGACACAAGTCTAGGCTTAACTTATCACCTTTCATCACAGGGACATCACCGGACTTACAATTTTTCATTTAAAATCTTTTCAAAATACGATCAATATAGGCCTTTTGTGAAAGCCCCAATAACTTACGAGATCTATCTTGTCGAATTTCAATGCCTAGAACAAATGATGACTCTCCTAGATCTTTCATATCAAATATTTTGTTCAATGAATGTTTAGTTTCATGCAACAGTCACAAATTATTACTAGCAAGTAAAATATCATCAACATAAATGATAGCAAAATCTACCATAAAATAAATGTGTCCCAAGTTATTACAAGCAAGTAAAAAGTCATCAACATAAATGATAGCAAAATCTACCATAACATAAATGTCAATTCAAGAGATAATATCACCATAAGATCGAAACAATAAGGCGAATAGTTCAATGACAAATGAATAATAATATTAAATACTCCCACTAACCTAATCAAATGACTCAACAACACTCATATTCTGAACATGTTTCATAAAAACTATGGGTCTTAGCCCCTTAGTTAGTGGATCAACAAGCATCAAATCGGTAGGTATATATTCAATCACAATGTCCTCCCATTTAACCATGTTATTGGTCTCAAGATAATTAGTCTGATCTTTACCATGCTTTTTGTTGTCCTGACCTTCTTAAAAGTATGATTAGTAGATCTTTCAAACTTCCTAGGTCCCTTGCTAAAGCTTGCTTTGGAATCATAAGAATCTAACATGGCAACCTTATCCTTCTCCTTTTTAATTTTCCCCTCTTCAATAAGACGTTTAGAGATGAGATCATTGATTGACCAAGATTCATCCTGAGTATAATAGACAGTTTTTATTTGGCTAAACTCAGCAGGCAAGAAGTTAAGAGCAGAGTGAACAATGTAAATATCAGGAAGAGTTATTTCAAAAATTTTCAATTTGGACTGAATGTGGACCATCTTAAGTATGTAATCTCTAACACTCCCAGTAAAGTCATACCTCATTCCTGCAAGTTTATTCATTGCATACCACATCATATCCATAGTTGTTTTATTCAAAAGCATGATAATGACCACCAAAAATATTTAAACATCACATGAGGAGTTCTTATTTCAAAACACATGAAAACTTATACTTTATCATAGGGTGGTTTCATCAATCACATGCACATTCTTTATTAGAAAACATGAGCATTTGTAAATCAACGAAAATCTCTCTTATTCGTTCATAAAATAATAACAATCCATAACATTGTTAGGATAATGGATTTCATAACAAGAGATATAATCACGCAAATCATGCTCTCATATAAATTTTCAAACTAATAACACATGTACACATGAAAACAATTCAAGTTTAGGGAAATCAACCTTATAGTTTATATAAGATTTCATCGTAAAACGGGGCTTACAATGTATGCTCTTCAATAATTCCAAAACGCATCTCATGTATGAAATTAAAAACCTTAAATGCTTATTTAATTGATAAATTCATGCCCACGGAGTTTAGGATAGTCCCACATACAAGAAATTTTGTATTTTAAGATTCAATAGGACAGTAGAATCTGTATCCTTTAGAATGAGCTAAATAATCAATGAAAAAATAATGCGAGGTTCTAGGTTCAGTTTTATATATTTTTACCTCCGCGGGAGGTCCCCAAACTCGAAAATGATTTAAACTGAATTTTCTATTTACCCACAGAGTTTTAGGGACTGAATTGGAAGGGACACAATTAAGAATGTACATAGATGTTTTAATAGCTTCATCCCAGAGGAACTCAAGTAAGTTAGATCTACTCATCATACATCTCATCATGTCTTTTAAAGTACGATTTTGCCTTTCAAAATAGTGAAAAAATTGTGAAATAATTTTAATTTGCAAATACTATCAATACACTTTAAAACATATTTATTTACTTTTGACAAGGTATAAAGCAGCGAAAAACTGTCATTGAAGACAATCAATTTTTTGCAATTATAGCTTCAGACAATTTTCTTTTAAACTAACAACACATTGTTGATTAATTTCCACATCGAACGGAAACAACTATTCCATTACCCACAACAATAACTCCCAGAACTCGAAAAATACGCCACAATTTCTAAAAACCAAATCCAATTGATTTTATTTCACCTGCTTTCTCAAATTCAATTGATTAGGCCATCGACTAACTATTAATCATATGTACACGCTTTTAATATAGAATAAAGTAGTGTGCAGCAATCGGAACAAAGTCAGCAACCAAAAGGAAAAGGGAAATCATTTCAGATTTAAGTTTAAGATGGAGTGCGTCATTATCATTATTTTTTAATTATTTTTCTCATGAACTAAGTAATAGGGTTCAAGATATATGTGAAAAGCTCTGATACCAAGTGTTAAATCAATATAGAAACACACCACAGGTTCACATAAACTAAGAACACCTATAAAGTAACGAAATATGCGAGAAATAAAGTGCGTACCTCCGCCATTGGAACACGTAATTGAATACAAACTAGACTGAGTCTTCCTCTCCTTTGCTTATGAAGGCTGTCAGCTTATGGGAATACGTCTTTTGTTAAAGCCATGAGAGGGGACCTAGTCTTATATTTATAGGTTTAAAAGCCTTAACCTAGTGCACCCCCATTATGGGCTCACAGGTCTACTACAGGCCTACACTATTGCCAGCCCACACCAATAACATGAAATGGATACAGATCCATATGAAATCCACATGAATACACAACCTTGTCTTGTCCACCAACTAATAACATCAACCCGGTTTACTTTAACGTAATAAAAAGTTAATGTTAAGTCCACATAAAATAAATAATTTTAACAAAAAATATCTTTTTGAAGAACTTTTACTTCCTCTATCTCAATTTATGTGATATCAGTTTCTTTTAGGATATTCTTAAAAGAATATCATACTTCATGATTAGAAACATTTATAGCTTAATAATATGATCATTGATCACACAAATATATATGGCTTGCCATAGCTAGAATACAAGTTTCAAAAAATCTTGCTTTAGCTCGCTGAAATAAGTAATATGAAGTTAATTGTTAAGATAGTAGTACGAGTGAACTTATTCTATCCCTAATTTTGACCTGAATAATATTTTCTTTCTATAAATAATCAAACACCAGAAAATGACTTTCTCATGTTATTTTCAGATCGACTTACATAATGATATATCGGGATTTTTATCAGCACATCCACAATCACCATTCCTATCAATCCATCACCTTGATGCAGTAGATCCAATTTTTCCTTCAATGAACCGTTTTGAAGCCTTAAATCATCTAATGAAAGCAGCAAACGTTGATCAATCTAGACTATTGCAACAAAGTACATGTTACAATAAGAAACACAATTGGACATTTTCAGTGTCATGGGGTTATTCTGTCCAAATTTATGACAAAATTCATGCACAAAGTTATATTGCAATGCCAATTGAGACATTTGGTGAGTGGAGAAAAGGTGCATGGCCGCCTTACATGTTTAATGTTAGAGGATTGAAGAGCAATAATGGCAATTCTTGTGGTGAAGTTCCAAATGTTTTGTTTTTTGATTCATTGGAGGGGACTAGTATGAATCATGTTGTGACAACATATGTCATGAAAACTCCTAGGAGTTGTGGCTCAAGTGGCAATGATGATCATTCTATTGATGGTATCTTGAAAATTCATGTATTTTCTCCTATTCATAAGCTTCATGTTGGGGTAAGTGTACTTTTCTCATTAATTACTCTCTCTATTTCAATTTGCATGTCTTGTTCTTTTCAGTCTGTTTTTCTAAAAAAAGATCTTTCTTTTCCTTTTCTGGTAACTCTTTAACTAAATTTTTCGCATGTCAATTTTAAAGTTAAAGATAGAACCGAATAGAAATACTTAAGTATAGAAAAAATAGAACCGAACCTGAACCCTGGAGAACCGATTAGTTAGGCCCAATCCAATTTTTTGACTTTTCCATATTTATACCACCCCTATCAAAAATTTATATAAACTATTAGTTTTTCATGAGTTTCATATCCCAAATATATCCTACCTATACTATCACCATCTATGTATTGATTTACTAATTGGACTATCACCATTTGTGTATTAAAAGGCAGCAATTGATAGTTGATATAATTAGTTTTGAGGCCTGTTTTAATATATAGAAATAATTTAAGTAGGAGAAGAGAACAACCGGTAATCGTAATATGAAACTTGCACAAAAATGATAGTTAAAAGATATTTTGGCCATGATCATTATTAATTAACTACTCCTTCTGTTTCATTTTATAATGTGTTTTGAGTATTGATGATGAAGGGGAGCATATAGTATATGCTGGCCTTCAAGAATTTGAGTGGTAGAAATTGCCATTTATGATGCTTGTGTCAAAGATTAACCTATCTAATTACATTAAGTATTGAAGCAAAATTAATAATCCATTTAAAATCTAGAAGAATGAGGCACATACCACCTAATTATGATAAAATTAGATTTAGATATCCACCAAGATATTATAAAAATGATTTAAATGAATAAAGAGCAAAAATACAAAGAATTAAAACACTTTATTTCTGAAAAACGTAAAGAAGTAAAAATAAGAAAAGAAAGACTACATTATAATATATTTGCCGGAATTAGTAAAAACTCAATAAATACACAAAAAGATGAAATATTAAAATTAGAATCACAAATAGATAGTTTAGAATACATATACCAACATGAACTATTCACAATAAAATGAACAAAGAAGAATTCATAATAGATGAAAAAATATACGAAAATCACGAAGGATCAAAAATAAAAATAGTATTTTCTAATCTAGGAAGAAGATATAAGAAAATAGGTGAACACTTATACCTAATGTTAGAAAAGGAAGAATTAAAATTAGAAGATAAACTAACAGCAATGGTAAGAATAGAAAAAGAAAATGAGGAAATAGATAGAAAAAAGAAAATAGAAAAAATTAAACAACAAACTACGGAAGAAATACGAAAAATAGAAGAAACTAAAAATAGTAGAATTGCTGAATTAGAAAAAGAAGTACAAATGTTAAAAGATTTGTACGAACAAAGACAAAAGGAAAAAGAAGAAAAAGATAGAGAACAAAAATTACTGAATGAAATAAATCAGTTTAAGGAAAAATTAGAAATAAATAATATAGAGGTTGAAGAGACAGATAATTATGATTCAGAAGATAGTGAAACATATACAGAAATATTAACAAATATAAAAAATTTAGAAATCAATGAAAAACAAGAAATAATTAATGAAGAAAACTTAGAAAATACCAACACAGAAATAAATACTCTTGATAAAAAAGAAGATGACAATATAATACCTAAAACGACAGAAATAAGAAAACCTACATATTATAAGAATAAATTTAAAAGATATAACGAATATGACAAATGGACACCAAAACAAATAGTTAATAAAAATTATAACTTTTTAGACCTAAACTGTGTAATAGATACAGAAAAAACAATACAATTATGGATAGGATATATGACAAAACAATTATTAAATAATAATATAAACATAATAGATGCACCAGAATATATAGAAAGAACACTAATAGGATCGGTAAAACTATGGTTTTCAAACTTAACTAAAAATAGTAAGAAAGTATTAAGAGCTAATAAACCCATGGAAGGAACATCATCAACAACAACTAAACTAACACCTATAGAATTATTAAAAAAATATGAAACAGCTATAAAAGATGAATTTGGTAGTATGACAACAATAGAAGAAGAACAAGATGAAGAAAAAGATACAAATAGGAATTTAATGTTAAAATTAACAATATGTAATATGTGTTATATAGACGAATATACTTGCGCATTTAAAGAATATTATTATAAAGGAGCATATAGTATAGAAGAAAGTAAGGAAATAAGAAAATTATATTTTAATAAATTACCTAAACCATTTAGTTCAAAGATAATAAAAAGTTGGGAAGAAGCAAAAATAGTAGATACGTTAGGAGCAAGAATAAAATTTTTACAACAATGGTATAGAAACTTATGTGAAAAATATAGAGAAGAATTAAAAATGGAAAAAACATTAATAAGAAATTTAGCATGTTGCAAAAATAAAATAGCACTCCAATTTGGATGTGAAGAAAGATACTATAAGAAAAGAAAAAGACATAAGATATATAAGAAATATAAAAAATCAAAATATAAATACAAGAAACCAAGAAAAAGATATTATGTAAAAAATTATAAAAATAAAAGACCATATAGAAGGAAGAAATCTATAAAAGAATGTACTTGTTATAATTGTGGAAAGTTAGGACATTTAGCTAGAGATTGTAAATTACCTAAAGATCCAAAAAATAAACAAATATCAGAAATAAAAATAGATAATACAGAATATATGCAAATAGATTATGTAGATTATGAATTAGAAAGTGAAGATAGTATATATGAAATTTCAGAAAACGAAACAGATACAGAAATAGATAGTGAAATAGATGAATTAAATGACTGAAGAAGATATAAAAATAATAACAAAGGAAGAATATTTAAATGACGAAGGTACGAAACAAAAAATAATATTTGACAGTAATATATTTGATGAAATAAAAGGAAAAGAATTAGATTTAAGTGTAGAAAAAATATTTAAAATACCAACAATAAAAAATATTTTTACTAGAAAAAAAGATGAATATTATGTAGTATGCCAAAAAGAACATATAATAGACTGCAGATATGCAAAAGGTAAAGCTAGTATACCACTAGTAACAAAAAGAATAATTAATAAAGAGATAAATGATATAAAAAGTAAAGGAGATCCAATAAAATATGTACACCTTGGAGGTACAGAAATATTAATAAAAGCATGTTTTAGAGAAGGAATAGATACACCGATAGAATTATATCTAGCAGATGACAGAATAATAAAACCTATAGAAAAAAGCATAATAACTGCCGTAAAAGGAAATTTAATATACCAAAAATTTAAATTCATAATAAATGCAAATTATTCAGTAGCGGTAACAGATAGAAATATAGATAAATCACTAGTATTATATTGGAAGATATCAGGAATAGAATTAACCCCAGGAAGTAAAATATTTACAGCAAGATGCAAAATTTATATGTATTAACAACAAAACATAAAATAATAGGAAAAAATAAGATTAACAAGATACAAATAGATAGCCCATTTGAACAAATTGTAAAAACAATAGATTATAATGATTATAGCTATAGAGACATAGATATAGAAGAAAATTTATTAATAGTAAATGATAGAATAAGTACAACAAAAAGAATATCTAATTAAAAACCAGAATCATCAAGCTCATAAAAAAGAACAAGTTATGAAACAAATTCAATAAGTAATTTAAACCAATATTACATAACAGGAAAAATAAATGAAAAAGAATATTTAATACTCTTAAATACAGGACAAGAAGAAAATTATATAGCAAAATATCTAGTAAAAGATGAAGAAATAAAAACCAATAATGATATGTGCCCAGATCTACCAAGAAGTTTAATAAATAATAAAAACATAGCAGAAAAAGAAATAATAATAGGAGTTAGAAAAATAAAAATAGAATTTGAAGTAAAGGAAGAAATGCAAAAAACAGATATAATATTAGGAATAAAATGGTTAGAGCAAGTAAAACCATATAATATAGAACATACACAATTAACCTTAACATATAACAAAGAAAAATTATTCTTAAAAAGAGCCTTAACATAAGATGAAAATATATGTACTAATGAAGATAGTAGTAGAAGGCTATTACAGTAGATATTATACACCTATGATAGATACAGGAGCAGAAGCTAATTTATGTAGACATAATTGCTTACCAAAAAGTAATTGGGATAAACTAAAAACACCAATAATAGTTAAAGGATTTAATAATGAAGGAAACTTAATTACTTCTAAAGCTAGGAATGTAAAAGCACAAATATGGGATAAGATATTAACAATAGAAGAAATTTATAATTATGAACTAACATCAAAAGATATAATTTTAGGAATGCCATTTTTAGATAAACTATACGCACATATAATAACTAGAAACGACTGGTGGTTTACAACACCATGTAAACAAAAAGTAAGAGCAAAAAGAGTTAATAATAAAATGAGAAAGAAAACTGATTGGATAAGAGGAAGTGAAAAATTACACAAAAGTTAGAAAATATAAAAAACACTGAAGATACAATAGAACTAGTAGTATTTTCGATAAATAAAACAGAAATAACTATATTTTCAATAAATAAGATAGAAATAGTTAAGAAAAAATTAGAACAATTATATAGTGAAGATCCATTAAAAGGATGGGAAAAACATAAAACTACTATAAAAATTGAATTAATAGATAAAAATAGTATAATAACCCAAAAACCATTAACCTATAATTTTGACGATTTAAAAGAATTTAAATTGCATATAGATGAATTATTAGAAAAACAATATATACAAAAAAGTAATAGTAAACATAATAGTCTAGCATTTATAGTAAATAAACATAGTGAACAAAAAAGAGGAAAAAGTAGGATGATTATTGATTATAGAAATTTAAATGCAACATATAATTATCCAATACCAAATAAGATACTAAAAATAAGACAAATACAAGGATATAATTATTTTAGCAAATTCGATTGTAAATCAGGATTTTACCATCTAAATTTAGAAGAAGAATCTAAAGAATTAACCGCATTTACGGTACCACAAGGATTTTATGAGTGAAATGTATTACCCTTTGGATATAAAAATGCACCCGGTAGATATCAACATTTTATGGATAATTATTTTAAACAATTACCTAATTGTATAGTATACATAGATGATATATTATTATATACAAAAACTAAAGAAGAACATATAAAATTATTGGAACAGTTTACAGATATAATAGAAAAATCGGGAATAAGTCTAAGTGAAAAGAAAGCTGAAATTATGAAAAACCAGATAGAATTTTTAGGAATACAAATAGATAAAAGTAGAGTAAAAATGCAACAACATATAGTACAAAGAATAATAAATTCAAAAGAAGAATTAGATACAAAAAAGAAATTACAATCATTTTTAGGATTAGTAAACCAAGTAAGAGAATATATTCCAAAATTAGCAAAAAACTTAAAACCACTGCAGAAAAAATTAAAGAAGGATATAGAATATAACTATAATGAAGAAGATAAAAAAAAAGTTCAAAAAATAAAATTACTTTGTAAAGAATTACCAAAATTACAATTTCCAGATGAAAATAAAAAATTTATATATATAGTAGAAGCAGATGCTAGTGAATATAGTTACGGAGGAGTACTTAAATATCGATATGAAGCAGAAAAAATAGAACACCATTGTAGATACTACTCAGGTACGTTCAATGAGACAGAAATAAAATGAGAAATAAATAGGAAAGAATTATGTTCATTATATAAATGTTTGTTAGCGTTTGAGTCATATATTGTATATAACAAATTTATTGTGCGAACAGATAATACATAGGTACGCTGGTGGCTAAGAAAGAAAATACAAAACTCAGTTACAACGAAAGAGATTCGGAGACTAGTTTTAAACATATTAAATTTCACATTTACAATTCAAGTAATCAGTACTAACAAAAATGTTATTGCAGATTACATATCTAGACAAAGCTACGCAGACTGAAAATATAGAAGAAGATACTCTAGAAAAAATACTCAACACCCTAACTACGCTTTCCATGAAAGTGGACAGTATGGGTACTGAGATAGAAAAGCTAAAGACTAATGAAGATAAACTGAAGTCTATAACTACAAATCAGCTAACTCAGCAGTGTGCAGAGCTATGTCGATCGGAAGACAATAAAATTCCAGAGCTAGAAGGAGACGTTGGGACACTCCATAAAACCCATAACATTTATCAATCTATTTCTGTAGGTACAAGCAAAGGAGTTAGTCGACCAAGATACCAAAACATGAATATGAATAAAATATTTGAAAAACCATTTACACAAAAATACAAAAAGACCACTTATTCATACCCCCACAAGTTAACACATACCGAGATAGCCTAAACTAAGACAAAAAAGTTTACAATTATACAGCCCAGAAATATATAGAAAATATCTATAGAGTACAAACGTTCCTAAACCATAACCCAAGAGCTACAAACATCCAAGAACCAAATACCAACTATGTAACCCAAAAATTACAGGGATATAACAAGCTAATCGCACTACCGAAAACTAACCCAAGCTTAGTAAAAACATGTTTTGACTACGGACTGCTAAACACCATACACACCCAAAACGGAGAAGAATTGACAGCTATGGAAGAATTATACAAGATATTCACGACCTATAAAAGAATAACGGAAGGTACTCTATTTTATATAAATTGTTATACTGCACCCGCGGAGATATTATATGACGAGATAAAACCAGTTATACAAGTCGTAAAGATAGGACCAACGAGAGATATGATTATACCAGAAGATATTGCGCAGCAACCGAAAATACCTAGAATCGAGATACCAGAGTTTTACGCAAACAAAAGACTTATTGGACTATCTACGATTATACAAGAACTAGCAAATAACTATACAAATGAAAATCCAATATGGAGCTACTACTCGAGAGATCACCAAATGATTTACTCGAATTCAAAAGAGCTACGACCAACAGATATGGAGGATGTAAGACAATGGATAATGACACTACTCAACCCAGAGAAACCATCTACAACAAGAGCTATTAAAAAAGGATTTATTTCTGACGGACTACTAACAAGATATTGTAAAATAATTGGACATAAATATCCAGATCACCAATGTTCGAGGTGTAATGGAAAAGATAATATTATTCCAGAAGTACATCTAGAATAAAAAATCAAGAAGACAAGATGACAGCTGGAAGATAAGAAAAGAAGCAATAATGGAGATATGACAGATACGACAACAAACGGAAGACAAGATATCAAGATATTTGATCTTATTGTATGAATTTGTATAAATTTTAAAGTGTTTACGTAAAAGATAATAGGGTAGCATTATTGAGCATTAAATGTAGTTTGTATTTTGTAAGACTTTTTAGGCCCTAGGTTACTTTTTAGCCATATAGGCTTTTTGACTTTTATTTGTTTTTTGTAGACATTAAAAAAACGTGTACACAAATGTAAAGATGCATTCTTTTGTTTTATAAATAAAGAAGGCAGAAGGCATTGCAAGACAAGCCTTCTCACGTTCAAGCAAAAACTCTCTCCATTCCATAAAAAATATTTTGCCCAGTTAATTAAAAAACATACATACTTCAGAAATATCAAAGCTACCAGAACAGGTATATCTATTTATGATTATGAATAGCTAAATTCATAGTTCCCAACAATCATGATATGATAAAATAAATTCATATTAGTTACTTTATAGTAGAATTATTCGAAGAATAATATGTTAAGAAGTTTATTGGCAAAGTGGAAACGGAGAAAAATTCCTAAGAACTATGCCATCCTAAAGGTGAAACCAATGAGGCAAGAAGTCGTGGCGGGGATTAACCAGAGTCGAAGCGCTGTTTAAGGGAAAAAGTATCCGAATTACCATGCTAATAGTGACCGAAGAACATGTTATTTAAG
This sequence comes from Capsicum baccatum var. pendulum, assembly GCA_030864225.1. NCBI lineage: Eukaryota > Viridiplantae > Streptophyta > Magnoliopsida > Solanales > Solanaceae > Capsicum > Capsicum baccatum. The sequence continues at coordinate 273,492,089 of CM061550.1, forward strand.
AATAATCTAGTATATAGTGATCTAAGATGACCATATTTTGTTATGTACATGGTTGAAGGGAATATTTTGAAAAAGCAATTTTATGAAAATGAATGATAATTTATCTGATGTGATGGTAGATAAATTTAAGATACTTATTTTGTATGCACTTAGAGATATAAAAGTAGCAGATATAAGAAAAATTATATTAGAAAAAGCATTTGGTGAATATTACATGGTTAGAGTAAATTATATACCATGCCTACCTAACTACTCTTATAAATACTTATCATGATAAATTACATAGAATTTTTAGAAAAAGATATGCGAAATATACAGTTACTAGAAAAACGGATGAAAACAAATATAGACAAATACATAGAAAATAAAAATAAAAATAAATCTCTTAATAAAAATATGCAAAAACTACTAAGGATAAAACAAACAACTATAAAATATCAATTTTAGAAAATAGATCATTTAGACTATCTTAAAGTTTTAATCTTATATACACTTAAAGAAATAGAAATTGTAGATATTAAGAAAATAATATTAGAAAAAGTAATAGACTACGAAATTGAAACCATAAATTCGCTAGAACGGATATACGAAGAAATTTACCCAGAAGGATATTATTCAGATCAAGGATGTTAGAATATATTAGAAAAACTAGAGAAAACGAAGATAATCTAAATAATGAAATTAATTATAGAAACCGAATTAGAAAAATAATGGAAAATCTAAAAGAAAAGTTAATATGGATAGAAAAAACCTTAGAAAATTTAGAAAAAAGTACATGTGATAGTTTATATAATTTAAAAAACTCACTACGAGAAGAACAACACAAGATAATAAATAACATAGAAAATCTAGAATTAGATATATACTACAGTACAGATAGAATAAATTATTATACAGAAATTTGTAACTCTGCAGTTACTACGGGATAAAATAATAAACCAAATAAATTAATGGATACATCTTACAAAAAGAATAAATCATTAAAAAATATTTAAAAAAAATCTAAGAAATATCCACGCATAAACTAGTTATCCGCACCCCCCTACAAATGGTATTATCACAAATTTGAACCATAAAATTAATCACTGATGAAATGTTTCCATCAAGATATAAAGGTTGTTGATATTAACCGGTCTTTTAGATTAGTGTATGTTAGAATTCGGAACTAAAGAGAAGGAAGAAGATAAGGATCAACAGTACCGGTCTTTTAGATTAGTGTATGTTAGAATTCGGAACTAAAGAGAAGGAAGAAGATAAGGATCAACAGTAGTTTTTTTCATTCATATCTCCATCCGACAAAAGACTACACATATAGCTACATAGGTCTTACAAAGTTGGTAGAGAACCATACCTTCCAACCACTTTCGTACAAGACACACTACATAAAATAAGGACTACCATTCATTTAAAAAAACTAAACATAATATTTAAAAGAAACTATTAAACAAAAGACTATCTAGAAAAATCTCATATTCTAGCACTCCTCCTTGAGATTTTTCTTGGATACTCCCAGCTTAGCCCTTAGAACTTCAAATTTCCCTTTAGGAAGAGCCTTGGTAAAAATATCTACAATCTGCTGATCTGAACTGTAATGAACAAGATTAACTTTACCATCCTTCTTTGATTGTCTGATAGCGTGAAACTTCACATTTATATGCTTGCTACGACCATATTGCACTTTTGCCATAGAATTGGCTGACTTGTTGTCAACCTTAATGATAGTAGCTTCAATTTGATTTTTCTCTAGATCACATAGAATTTTTCGTAAACATAGAGCCTGATTAGTTGCACCAACAGTAGCGATGTATTCTGCTTCTAACGATGATTGAGCTATCACCTCTGGCTTCTTTGAATTCCAAGAGATCATGCCTAAATCAAGTGTAAAATCATATCCATAAATGTTTTTCATATCATCAACGCTCCTTGCCCAATCACTATCTGAATAACCTATTAATTGCCCTTGCTCTTCCCTTTTAAACCAAATATCATAATCAACAGTTGAATAACCCATTAATTGCCCTTGCTCTTCCCTTTTAAACCAAATACCATAATCAATAGTTCCCTTGATATACCTTAACATTTGTTTAGCAATACGAAGCTGAACTTGACTTGGAGAATACATAAACCCCGACAAAAGACTTGCCGCAAACATGAGATCAGGTCTTGTAGTTGTCAAATATAGCAAACTACCAATTAGACTTATTAAACTGTTGGATCAACCCTATCACCTTCTTAAGACTTTGAGATCTTTTTATTATGAACTAGTGGAATCGATACAGGCTTACACCTCTACATATTGAAATTTTTAAGAATATCCCATGCATATTTTCTCTGAGAAATAAAAATTCCATCAGTAGCTTGATGAATCTCCATTCTCAAAGAGTAATTCATTTCACCTAAATCGGACATCTCAAACTTGGTCTTCATTTCTTGCTTGAACTAATTCACCATAGCTTCATTGCTTCCGGTTATCAGAAGATCATCAACATAGAGTGACACCACAAGCACATCTCTACCTTTAGACTTTTTCACATATAAAGTGACTTTATTTTAACTTCTGTTGAAGCCTCAATGAAAAAGATAATTATCAATCTTACTGTACCAGGATCGAGGAGCCTGTTTTAATCTACACAATGCCTTATGTAATTTGTACACTTTATCCTCCATTCCTACAACTTGAAAGCCTTCTGGTTGATCAACATAAATTTGTTCTTGCAACGGTCCATTTAAGTATGCCGACTTCACATCCAGATGATACAACTTCCAATTTGATTGAGCTGCCAAGGCAAATAGAAGTCATATCGTATCATTTCTTGCAACAGGTGCAAATATGTCTCCATAATCCAGACCTGCAACTTGTGCATAACCTTTGAAAACAAGCATTGCTTTGTATTTATAAACTGAACCATCTAGATTTAATTTGGTTTTATAAACCCATTTCACCCCTATAATATTTCTGTCTTTAGGTTTATCAACCAGCTTCCAAGTGTCATTCTTCTCAATCATACCAATCTCCTCCTTCATTGCTTCAATCCAAACTTCATATTTTGATGCTTCTTGATAGGTATTGGGTACCAAGATTATAACATTGCATCTTTCATGTATCTCAGAAAGGAACTTTATCTTCAAAATTGGCGAATCAAGTGTGGATTCACCATCTGATTCTTTAGTTTTTCTAGATTTTCAGAGCCAAATAATTGTGTTTTAGGCAGCGGATTCAAGTTCAGATAACCTGCATTTTCTTTCTCAACTTGCTCCTTATCGCACTTTCAATAAGCATACTCATCCACTACTACATCTCTTTTAATGGAAATACTTTTTGTCCGCAAGTTGAAAACTTTATAACCCTTGTCTTATGACGAATAACTAATAAAGATCCCCAATACACCTTTTGGTTCAAGTTTGCTTCTTTTGACTGAAGGAACACGAGAATAACATATCAAACCAAAGATTTTTAAGTGCTTGGCAAATGGTCTTTTTCCACTCCATGCCTCAATAGGATTTTTATCACCCACAATTTTAGTTGGCAACCTATTTAACAAATAAACTAAAGTAGAAATATCTTCTGCCCAAAAACTTTGCGGTAGTTTCTTTTCAAGCAACAAACATCTAGCCATGTCAAATACCATCCTATTCTTCTTCTCCGAGACTCCATTCTATTCTAGTGAATAACTTAATGTCAGCTTGTGATCAATCCTCACATCTTCACAATACTTATTGAACTCATTTGAAGTGTATTTGCCTTCATTGTCTGACCTCAAAGCCTTCAGCTTACAATCATTCTGTCTTTCAGCAAAAGCTTTAAACTTCTTAAAAATTGAAAATACTTGAGACTTGTTACTCAAAAAATACACCCAAGTCATCCTTATTAAGTCATCAATAAACAACACAAAATATTTATTTTGAACCAAGGATGATGTCTTCATAGGTCCACATACATTAGTATGAACAAGTTTAAGTTTTTCAGTTGACCTCCAGGTAGCACTTTTAGGAAATGTTTTTCTATGAACCTTACCCATCTGACATGACCTACAAACTTTCTTAGATAGTGAGATCTCAGGTAAATCCTTAGTCAAGCCCTTCTCATACATAGATTTTAAAGTAGCATGGTTAAAATACCCATATCTTATGTTCCATAACCATAAATCATTCAATCTTGCAAAATTGGCATCATCAAACTTTCCGTCTACTGGAAAGATCCTATCCACCATTTCTACTTTATCAATCAAAGTATCATTAGAATAAAAAATCAAACAATGCTTTCTTTTGAACAATAAGGAGTAACCTTTAGACATCATTTGGCCAACACTCAACAGGTTGCATGCTAAAGAAGGAATATACAACACATCATGTATAAACTTTGAACCTTGTATAGTTTTAAAGGCAACTGAACCCTTTCCATATGCTTCTACTACTACACCATTTCCAATCCTAACTTTAGCTCTGAGTGACTTGTCAAGTGTATGAAACACAAGCTCATTATATGACATATGACTCATATACCCACCGTCCAGGAACCATTTGAATTGGTTGTATTTATTTTCTTTATGAGTAGCCATAAATAAGCTTTTTTCCTTTTTCGATTCTTCAGTAAAATTTGCCCGCTGAACATGGTGTTGTTGTGGTTGATTCTGCTTGGCCCTACAATTCTTCTCAATATGACCCATTTTCCATAAAATCTGCATTGAATCGATGGCTTTCCTTTGAATCAACAATCCTTTTCTTGATGATGGGTTCTTTTATAGTGAATGCAATGTGGAAACTTTCCTTTCTGCGAAGATTTTGTCCATGGCTTTTTCTTTGCTACTTTATCTCCTTCCATCCTTCTATTGTCCTTCACAGGTTGCTTGCGTTTATGCTTTGCTTGAAACTCCACTTCTGCTACTTCTTTATCTCTTATACTTGATCTTTGTTCTTGGGCTTGCAAATTTCTAAGAAGCTCTGCAATAGATAAAGTTTTCAGATCACAAGATTCCTCTATTGCTGAAATCTTGGACTGAACCTTGTAGGTAAGCTTATCATCATCTACTCCATCACCTTTGAATCTGAAAAAGTTTCACCAAATAATCTTATCTTTTTTACAATTTTCAGTATCTTTTTTACAATTTTCAGAATTTTGGCAGAGTACTCTTTCACAGTATCTCCTCTTTCATCCTTAACATCTCAAATTCTCTTTTGAGAGTTAAGAGTTTGACATTTTTCACTCTATCACTTTCGTCGAACTCCTCTTTTAGCTTCTCCCGTTCTTCTTTGGGTGTTTTACAAGCCATTATTCTTGTGAAAAATCACATCTGAATGTGCTAAATGAAGACATGTGAGAGCCTTTGATTTCTTGGACTTTGCATCTTCATAATTCTTCATTTGTGTAACAGTTGGATTTGGTCCAAGTGGAGGGAGGTCATTTTCATTTTCAACTGTTTTTCATAGACTAAGATCTTTGAGATAAGTCTTCATCTTTATCATCCATATGTGATAATTTTCTCTTGTAAACATAGGAAGGCCTGCACCTAAAAAACTGTTGGATGCCATGTTACAACTGTTCAACTCTCTCAGCTTAGAAGAACTGAAGAAAAAAAACTTATCTTTAAGCCTTCATAGACCCTCAAGAAGATTGGAACTAAAGAGAATGAAAAAGATAAGGATCAACGGTAGCTTTTTTCATTCATATATATATATATATATATATATATATATATATATATATATATATATATATATATATATAATACAAAAGATTACACATTTGGCTACATAAGTCTTACAAAGTTGGTAGAGAATCATACCTCCCAATCACTTTCATACAAGACACACTACACAAAATAATTAAGGACTACCATTCATTTAAAAAACTAAACATAATATTTTAAAAAGACTATTAAACAAAATACTATCTAGAAAAATCTCATATTCTAACAGTGTAGTCCTTCTGTGTGAACATGAAATGCATTGTGCATCGAACTATATTTTTTAAAAAATATTGGTCAATTTGGAATTTCTTTTAAGAAACTTTTTAATGCATGTATATAATTTTTATTTTTTTGAATGTGTGTATACAGGATGGTAATAGAAGAGAATGTTGTGACATCATGGAACCTAATGGAATGGACTCTATGGCCATCAAACTTAGGAGTTGTATGAGTAATGAAATTATTGTCTGATTGAAATAAAATATCATATATTGAAGTATGTTTCAAAATGGATTTTTTATTGTTTTTGAGTTGATATTAGGTACTTATATTGAGAATTTTTTTTATCATATCAGAGTGTTATGTTTCAAAATGGATTTTTTATTGTTTTTGAGTTGATATTCGGTACTTATATTGAGAATTTTTTTTTATCATATCAGAGTGTTAAGTTGTAGTATGTTGTTGCACATTATCCCTTCTGATATATGTTTGAACCCTCCAAAAATATTGTTATAGTCATGTCGGATCATCCAAATACATATAGCTTTAGAAGAAACCGATACACATCTGCCGATATTTTTGAAAAGTCTGAGTGAAATAGCTTCTAGAGGAAAGATAACCTCAATCCCAGATTTTCTACATGCAAAATTGGAGATAAACTTATTGAATTGTGGCATAACAGATAATAACTTCCACTTTCTTAGAAGGAATTTCTAGAAACTATGTGCCAAAAATGAAATGAAACTTCTCTTGAGATTTTGATAATGCGAATCCACATGAAAGAAGGCAAGGGTCCAGGATGCACTTTTGCAAACAAAAGAGAACATCACACTAATATTTCAAAGAGCTGCCCTTGATACTAACAAAAATACTTCTTTGAAGCCTAAGAAGAAAAAATTCAAGAAAAATAATGGTAGACATCTCAAGAATAATAGTGGTGGAAATAACTAAGTACAAAACCAACAAGTTCGAGAAAAAAGACTGTGCTTTGTCTGTGGCCAGAGCGGACATATTGCTCAATTTGTAAATTGAAAAAATGTGGGTCTGTACCTTAGACAAAAGTTATCGAAGAACCATTTGTGATGGTGATAACAGATATAAACATGGTTAAAGAATTGTTACATAATTTTGGATGCAAATACTTAAAATGATAGATTGGATTATTACGTTTAGTTAAAGAATTTTCCTTCCAAATTTGTGCAGAGGACTAGCTTCAATCTGTTCTTCAAGTGCATAATGTCCATCCATATCGCAAATAAAGATAATCAATCAAGAACCTCTGCAGAAATTTGGCTTAATGTGTCATATGTAGAGTAGGTTCAAGACGGAATATTTGGAGTGTAAGTTCAGCGAGGTGTCACATGAGTTCGATGTAATTGTAAAGCTTGATACTGATTTCATCCAAAAGAGAGATAGTTTTAAGTATCTGGGGTCTATGATGTATAGGAATCGAGAGATTGACGAGTATGTCACTCGTTGGATTGGGGTAGGGTAGATGAAATGGAGGCTCACCTCCGAAATCTTATCTGACAAAAAGGTACCTCCTAAACTCAAAGGAAAGTTCACAGAATGGTATTTAGACTGACTTTGTTGTATGGGGAAGAGTGTTGGCATGTCAAGAAGTCTCACATCAAAACGATAAAGGTGGCGGAGATGAGAATGCTTCGATCGATGTGTGGGTGTACTGGAAAAAATAGAATTAGAAATGAGATTATTCGAGGTAAGGTAGGAGTGACTTTAGTGGAAGACAAGATGAGAGAAGCGGGGTTGAGATGATTCGAACATGTGATAAGAAGGGGTATGGATGCCCCAGTGCGGAAGTGTGAGAGGTTGGCTAGGGATAGATTTAGATGAGGTAGAGGTAGACCAATGAAATATTTGAGGGAGGTGATTAGACATTACATGGAGCATCTTAAGCTTACCGAGAACATGAACCTAAATAGGAAGTTGTGGAGGAGGCAGATTAGGGTAGAAGGATAGTAGGAATGAGTGTTCAGTGCTAATAGGTAGGAGGACTTTGTTATCTGTGTTAGTAGCTATAGTACTAGTATTATTTCAGAATGTTGTAAGTACTTGGTGAAGTATCGTTTCTTGTAGTACTTGGTGAATCTTGACTTTGGTACTATTGAGTGTGGTAATTTCTATTGCATCTTGTCCTTTTACTATTTCTTTTATAGATTGTTTTATCTTGATCCGGGGTCTATCGGAAACAACCTCTCTATCTCACTTCTGAGGTAGTGATATGGATTGCGTACACTTACCCTCCCCAAACCTCACTTGGTGGGAATATAATGAATATGTTGTTGTTGTTGTTAACAAGTATGTTGAGCCACCAATTAAGGCATCTCGTCAAGATTCGGCTTTAGACTACTAATTTTTGTTGAGCCACCCCTGATGGTTTAGGGACTCGTCTATACTATGTTTTTTTCTATGTATGTTTCATTTGATCATACTTCACTTTCTGATTTCTTATTGTGCAGCTTGAGGGCTAGGGTGGATGGTGACAAATTTACTTTACACTTCCTATTTCACCCCTAATGAGAAGCTCTTATAACCACATTTATGTTATATTGCATATAAGTTTGATTATATGTAGAAAGTAGTAATTGTGTTAGTGGCTGATAAGGGGAGTCCGAAGAGGATGGTGTGTAAGCAGCCTTATTCCTACTTTGTGAAAGTAGAGAAATTGACCCTCAATTCAAGTAAGATACTTCAAAATAAAATTTACTTTTTTTTTGGCCGTGCGACGGTGGATCGATCATGAGCTTGTGAAATGACATTAATGCTCACGAGGAAATCCTTCATTTTATTATTTCTTTACAAAATAATGTGGAAATATATAATGGAAAAGTTAGTTATTTTGATAACAATGATTAAATAATTTACCCTTGAATTATGCAAAATAACCTGAATTTACCCCCTAAACTTTGGTGGGACCCTTATGTAATTTGGTGTGACCATTCATCTTTATCTTTCCCCCCACAAAAGTTGCTGAATAAATATTCATGTTTTTATGCTATCATTTATATCAATTAGCTCCCAAACAAAACAAGCAACTTAAATTATTCTTAATCAATGAACCTCATGATCACATTAATTTTCCTTTCAATTACATGAGGAGTGACAAGTTATATGCACCAATCATGTGTTATATGTAACAAGTGAAACGTTCACTATGGGTCCTAACATGTGATTTTACAAATACATTTCTGGGTAGAGTGGTTGTATATGAAACATCTATTTAGTTTTTATTATACCTGTCAAGTGGGCAGGGCCGGGTCAACCCGGAACTGGCCCGTGAAAGTTAGCCGGGTTGTGGGCCGGTCCGGATCTGGGCTTGGATAAATGGGCTGGTCTGGTTCCGGGCCCAACAGTTAAAAATTTCAAAACAACCCTAACCCGACCCACTTAACCCAACCCGGTCCAACCCACCTAAACCCGGTCAAAACCGATCAAAAAACAAAACAAAAAAAAACTTCTCCAATATACACTATATATATCCACTTATATACATTTTAAATACATTAAACAATATATATACACTATATATATAGTATATACTAAATTAGAATTTAAAAAAATATATACACATATACAAAATTACACATATAATCATGTATACGACTATACGTTAGTTAAATATATATATTACTCTAAATAAAACATATTCTACAAGGTATATACTTGTAATGCCCCACATTTTGGGCTAGAATAAAAACCATGATTTCGATGCGTTGCTAATCCCGAAGCCATAAAATCCTATGCCAATACGGTATGTTAATTATTGTGTAGCATGTGAATCCGCTCAAGCTTGAATTTAGACCATAGAGGTCCTTTAACTCAAGGACGAGTTAAAACTATTTCGGTCGACTAAGTTTTAGTGGACGTTGTAAAGTGTGTCAGCTTCCATCGACCATAATTCTATGTATATGTCGAATTAGGAAGCCTACTATGTGTCAAATGATAGGTATTCGAGTTAGCTTTCCAACGATACCAATTTGGCTAAAATCCAACACCCGAGAAAGAAGTTATGACCTTTCAAAGTGATAAGCGACGCCTAATCAATTGCCCATAGCCACTGGAAAGCATAGGCGATAGCCTAGGCGCCTATGTAAACATAGGCGATAGCCTAGGCTGCGCCTATGTGAAGATAGGTGATGGGATGAGCGACGCCTATGTAAGGAATTCTGGAAATTTAAACACTCCGTGTTGAGGACAAAGTGGTCCTTTTCCACCCTTACTTAGCCCTAAAGCACGAGATTTAGTTCCAAGGACCCCAAAATACATATTCTTTCATCAAAAGTGCTCAATATTCTCCTTAGGGTTTCAAAATAAAAAAACCCAAATAGTTCAAGATTTGACCGTAGGTTTTCAAAGATAATTACATATTTGGAATCACCAATCCGCAAGATTCAAGAAACATCTATTATCTTTGGAAATACAAGTACGTGGGGTTATCCAAAAATCTCATGGGTGTAGTTTTTATGAACATGCATGCTTTTAAATGGGGGTTTTCAATCAAATGCTAATATCTTGCTGTCAATACGATTTCTAAGTCGTTTTCTTTATGTCATGGGAATTGTTTGCCTATATATTTCAATGGTTGAAACCATGCACATGTGATTTGAGATTTTCCATGGAAGTTTGATAAATATGAATGATAAATTATTTTCAAATTCCCATGATAATGTTTCGATACTCCATATTATATTGTAATCAACAAAAGAGAGCATGAATTTTAAATAAATATTCTTCACCACTTGTAAATGATGAAGCACCTTGGTTTTTACATGATTATGCATATGTGGATGTGATATTGATAACTTGCAAGTCGGGTATGACGATACCCTACAGAATACGATATGCGATTGAATAAGATGAAATTTGAATGCATTGATTTTACATGAGAAAGGTGGATGCCCGAAGAAGGCGTTTAAGACACAAGTGGCTTATCGCTGGAAGAACGTGTTTGCCGACACGGAATATCGGTACCATGGTTTGTGGTCTTGCGTACCTGATATTATATTATCCCAAATTGGGATTATGGTTAGGAGTCATGCTTTGTGGTCTTGTGCACTAACATAGTTGATTTGGGTCGAGACACCATGCTTTGTGATCTTGTGTGTCTCTACCTCACTTATACTCTAATCTCGGCAGCAACCGAGGTTTGACAGTTGGTGTAAATTTTGTAGGGTATTCCACCTAACTCAGTTGCATTTCATTATTGTTGAGAAAAACTATTGCATTACACCCATGTGTTTTCAAATGATTTGATACAAAATTGCTTTATAATGGCTCTCAACTATATTTTGTAAAAATATTATGTTTTGCTTTGATATCTTTGCGTGCCAGTACTTTTGTGCTGACCCCCTCCCCTCTCCAACCTATCAGGTTCAGAGGCCCAGTCTAGGGGTCAAGAGAATCAGTAGAAATTTCAAACAGAGCTGTAGAGACAAGTGGTGAGCCTTCTATGTTTCGGAAGGTCATATGTCCTGCAGTCCTTTTATCTTATATTCAGTTTTTGGGTCTGCTGGGGGCCTTGTCCCAGTTTTTAGATAGACATTGTTTCAGTCATGTAATAGAGATTTCATAGACGGTTTTAGAGATGTTGATTTAGATTGTGGGACACTATTCCCCATTGTCGTTTTCATATGATTCTTGACCATGTTTCCGTTATATTGTGTTTCTTCCGCATTACTTTGATCATATGAATTATGTGCATGATTATCAGACAGATAGGGGTGTTTCGGGCCTCCATGGTTCGAAATGCTCGTCACGGCCAGGCCCTGGTTCGGGTCGTGTTAATACTATAATATAATGATATATAAAATAATTTATAAAATATATACACATGTATACATTAAATATATACGTCTATAGTAGATATATAGACGTTGCGAATTAGTGGTATGCCGACTGGGAAGATGAAAAAGGTGAAAGGGAAGCATATAGTATATGCTGGCCTTCACGAATTTGAGTGGTGGAAATGGCCATTGATGATGCTTGTGTCAGGATTGACTATCATCACAAATTCGAATCATAAAATTAATCACTAATGAAATGTTTCCATCAAGATATAAAGGTTGTTGATATCAACCAGTCTTTTGGATTGGTGTATGTTAGAATTTGGAACTAAAGAGAGGGAAAAAGATAAGGATTAGCAGTAGCTTTTTTCATTCATATCTACATATTACAAAAGACTACACATATTGCTACATAAGTCTTACAAAGTTAGTGGAGAACCATTCTTCCAACCACTTTCTTACCAGACACACTACACAAAATAAGGACCACCATTCATTTAAAAAAAATTAAACATAATATTTAAAAGAAACTATTAAACAACCGACTATCTAGAAAAATCTCATATTCTAGCACTCCTTGAATTTTTTTTTGGATACTCCCAGCTTAGCCCTTAGAGCTTCAAAATTCCCCTTAGGAAGAACCTTGGTCAAAACATCCACAATCTTTTGATCTGAAATGCAATGAACAAGATTAACTTCGTCATCTTTCTCTACTTGCCTGATAGCGTGAAACTTCACATTTATATGCTTGCTACGACCATGTTGCACTGGATTCTTGGCCATAGAAATGGCTGACTTGTTGTCAACCTTTGTGACAGTAGCTTCAATTTGATTTTGCTCTAGAGATCACGTAGAATTTTTTGTAACCATAGAGCTTGATTAGTTTCACCAGAAACAACGATGTATTCTACTTCTGTAGATGATTGAGCTACTACCTCTTGCTTATTTGAATTCCATGAGAACATGCCTGAATAAAGAGTAAAAGTATATCCAGAAGTGTGTTTCATATCATCAATGCTTCCTGCCCAATCACTAGATGAATAACCCATCAATTACCCTTGCTTTTCCCTTTTAAACCAAGTATCATAATCAATAGTTCCCTTGATATACCTCAACGTTCGTTTAGTGATACGAAGAAGAACTTAACTTGGAGAATGCATAAACATCGACTAAAGACTTGTCGCGAACATGAGATCAGGTCTTGTTGCTGTCAAATATAGCAAACTACCAATTAGACTTTTGTAAACTGTTGGATCAGCCCTTATGTAATCTGTACACTTTATCCTCTATTCCTACAACTTGAAACCCTTCCAGTTGGTCAACATAAATTTGTTCCTGTAACGGTTTATTTAAGAATGCCGACTTCACATCCAGATGACACAACTTTCAATTTTATTGAGCTGCCAAAGAAAATAGAAGTCATATAGTATCATGTCTTGCAGCAGGTGCAAATATGTCTTCATAATCCAGACCTGCAACTTGCGTGTAACCTTTCAAAACAAGCCTTTATTTGTATTTATAAATTGAATCATCTATATTTAATTTGTTTCTATAAACCCATTTCACCCCTATTACATTTCTATCTTTGGGTTTATCAACCAGCTTCCAAGTGTCATTCTTCTCAATTATACCAATCTCCTCCTTCATTGCTTCAATCCAAACTTTATATTTTGATGCTTCTTGATAGGTATTGGGTTCCAAGATTACAACACTGCATCTTTCATATATCTTAGAAAGGGATCTTGTCTTCAAAATTAGCGAATCAAGTGAGGATTCACCATTTGATTCTTCAATTTTTCCAAATTGTCAGAGCCAAATGATTGTGTTTCAGGCAGTGAATCCAAGTTCAGATAACCTGCATTTTCTTTGTCAATTTACTCCTTATCCCAGTTCCAATAAGCATGCTCATCCACTACTACATCTCTTCTGATGGAAATACTTTTTGTTTGCAAGTTGAAAACTCTATAACCCTTGGCTTGCAATGAACAATCAAAGGCCTAGCTTCAATATGTTCTTCAAGTGCATAATGTCCGTCCATATCGCAGATAAAGATAATCGATCAAGAACCTGTGCAGAAACTTGGCATAATGTGTCATATGTAGAGTAGGTCCAGGACGGAATATTATAATACCCCGCATGTTTCTAAGCTAGAAGACGAACCATTTTTCCTACATATGAAATCTCCTATCCTATGATTCATACTTGAGTACATGACTTACAATGAGTATCCTAGAGATAAGATAGCTTATGATGCGTTAAGCATGTTCATATGAGTCACTTAAGGTAATACAAGCTAAGAGTTTTTGAATCCATCAAGTTTTAGTGTTCGATTTCATAAGGATCATATTTGAACGAGTATAACTTGATGTTAATGTCGTATTTCTACATATTTATACCCACCAAATTATAGAGAATTGAATTAACTTTCCAACGATACCAATTTCATCAAAATCCGACACCCGAGCTAGGAGACATGGCTTTGTGAAGTAGAATGCGTCGCCTAACCAATCCCACATGGCCACTGAAAAGCATATGCGGTGCCTATGTAGATATAGGCGATATCATATGAGGAGCCTATGTAAATTTAGGCAATATCATATGCGGCGCCTATGTAAATATATGCGATATCATATGCGGCGCATATCTTATGGTTTCAAGTGACTTAAACACTCCGTTTTGGGTTATTTCGAGGGTAATTAAGTCTTTTAACACTCCTTACACGTCCCTAAACTCAACCCTACGAAATATATAGCTCCTAATTACATTAAAACCCTACTAAGATTTTAAGTTCATCATCCAAGAGCACTAAAAGAGAAAAACAACTAGGATTGTATAATTAAGCTTGAAGATCCAATTTCAAGGAAATTCCTCCGTCAATCATCAATAATCTTCCTTCTAAGGTATGCGTGAGTTGATTCATGAACTCCTTTCGTCCATGAAGCTCAAGAACCATTTTCTAAATTATGTATTATGATGTTTATATTGTTGGTGGTTGATGTTCATGTGGTTGGCGTTTGATGATACCTAAGATGGGATCTTTGTATGTTTTGTGTGAGGATATGGTGGTATTTAATGTATAAATATGTGAAATTGGTGATTGAATATTTGTAATCTTGATGAATCCACCTATGCCTAAGATGTGCATGTAAGGTGTTTGTGAAAATACCTAAGGGAATAGAAATTATGCTTTTATGACATTATAAGTCCTAAATGACTATTCCATGTTCTAATTTTATGTTCAACGTGATCCCCATGCTATTGTATTGAATTGAAGATGTTGTATGAGATTCTCATGATATTATTGTGATATGGAATGACCATGTTATTGAAGCCATGCAAGTATATACATGTTGTGTGCATTCCCGATTATGTGATAGTTTGTTGAGAATCATTCTTATTATGAAATCCTTACTTATGATATTGTGAATTGTGGACTCTACTCTTATGATCAAGTCAGTTATGTGTGTCAGTTTCCTTCCATCGAGTCCTAGGGGTACTTGTACCCTAAAACTATAGTTGTGTGCCTAGATCTAGTGTCATGTTTCAAGACATCCTCATTCAAGCTATGCTCAATAGATTTCAGTTAGTCACGTGACTCAGAAAAACTCAGAAATCTCAATAGTTCAGTAGTCCCAATAGTTTCAGTACTCTCGGTCAGACCTCAGATCTCAAGTAGCTTTTCCGTCAGTCAATGGAACTCAATGAATTTAGCTTAGTTCAGCTAAGAAAATATTATCAGCTCAGTTAATCAGTTTATAAATCAGTTCAGTTCAGTTATTCAGTTCAGCGCAGTTAATATTTTTAGAGTCTTTCAGTTGGGAGTAGGGACTAGCACCGAGCGAGTATAGGGATGACAATTTTTCCTGTTATAAAGGTAGAGCCGTTAGTAGCAATCCCTATACTCCAGAACTGCGTAGCCAGCATAGGATAGGAGTCACCCATCAGATTAAGGCTATACTTGACTATTATATTGCCTTAGGCTTGATTTTCTGTTCAAGGTCACCCGTCAGAGAGGCTTGACCATAGTAGAGGTCTCTACCCGTGGCACGGTATTGACACCCTTGCCCTTCCTACTAGTACAGTATAGGGGAATGTCGGTTAGGTTACTACCTCCTACAGTCACAGTTACAGTTACTGTTTCAGTATTAGTCTTCAGAGTAGAAATCAGGAATCAGGACTGTCAGATACAGTCATCGATCTCAGTAAGGAACTTAGATAGTTCCATTGATTCCTGGACCATCCCATCAAATAGGCTTGGTCCTATATTCAAATGATTATTATTAGATCTAGAGGTCACCCGGCAGACAGGCTTGATCTCAATCTCAGATTCAGTCGAGTATTCTCATTATCAGTTTCAGAGATCACTTGTTAGCTAGGACTGATCTCAGACATAGATGTTCAGATACAGTTTGGAACTTAGATAGTTTTCCCCAGAATTAGGACTATTAGATACAGTCATCCATGTTATCAGTCATTCAGTATCTCAATATCACGAAACTTATGTTGTTAGAGTTCAAACTCAAGTAGTCAGTATCTCCATGAGTTCCGTAGCAGTTACGTATGTATGCATGTATGTATTCTCACGTTCATATTAGTCAGCATGTTCATGCATATAAACCCCATGCATTTAGCCTACCCCCACGTATACTTAGTACTTTAGTTGTACTGACGCATTTGCTCTATGGTGCTTTCTTTTTATGTTACACCATAGGTTCTGAGGTGCAGATTCCAGATCAGCAGTAGCAATTCAGTAAGCAGTGAGTCCTCATCTTTCAAGGACATGATCGTTACATTTATTATTCCAGTATTTCAGTTTATTTTCAGTTTAGGGAGTTAGTTGGAGACATGTTCCTTCAACTCCTTATTCAGACAGTTTAGAGGCTTTCAGACGATTATAGAGTTTTTAGATTTAGACTTTAGTATTTTTAGTTTGATTTTGGTACTGTGATACCACCTTATTTCAGATATTTTATTATTCAAGATTGAACATTACGCCCTCTTTGTTCATGTTTCTGCATTTTATATGTATATTATGCAGTTACAGGTACAGATATCAGTCATAGGTTAGCTTGTGGTCCTTCGGGGTCATGAGCACCGTGTAGCATTCCGGTTCAGAAAATTGGGGCGTTGCAAATATTTGGTGTATAAGTTCAGCGAGGTGTCACATGAGTTCGATGTGGTTGTAAAGCTTGATATTGATTTCATCCAAAAGAGAGATAGTTTTAGGTATCTTGGGTCTATGATGCAGAGGAATTGAGAGATTGACGAGTATGTCACTCATTGGAATGAGGAGAGATTCATGTTACACCATGGCCCCGGTTTTAGGTGGTACGTTATGGCTGACGATGACACTGTGCTAATGATTGACAATTTAGTCAACGTACTCACGAAGTATGATCATACGAAATACTATTATGTTGGGATGAATTCAGAGTGTATTGTGAGTAATTTTGGGAATTCATTTCAAATGGAATTTGGTGGTGCTGGTTATGCTTTGAGTTACCCTTTAGCACAAGCTTTGGCTAAGAACATGGATACATGTATTAAAAGGTATCCATATTTATATGGAAGTGACCACATTTTACAAGCATGTATTGCTGATTTAGGAGTCACCATTACACTAGAAAAAGGATTTCATCAGGTGAGTAATCAAACACTTTTTTTTTTGCCGGTCAAAGACGAATTCATGATCTAAAGTTAAAAGTTATAATAACTGAATTCATAACCAGTATAAATAGATATTAGTGGCCATGATGGCCGTGACTCGTAATATGTTATTTTATTAATAAAACCAATCTTTTAACAGAATGATCTAGGTCTTACCTTGCTAATCTTAGCATGTTAGTTTAAAAAGTTGAAAGTAAATTTATTTTTCTAGAGAGTGATGTACATTTTCATCATATTAATGTATTTGGTAAAGCAAAAGTTAATTTTCGTGGAAAAAATATTTTTTAAGAAAATACTTTCCAAGTTTTGTTGATGGGAGTGAAAAATATCTTTTCGAAGAACTTTTACTTTCTCTGTCCCAATTTATGTGATATCAGTTTCTTTTAGGATGTTCTTAAAAGAATGTCATACTTCATGATTATAAACATTTATAGATTAATAATATGATCTTTGATCACACAAATATATATATGGCTTGCCATAGATAGAATACAAGTTTCAAAAAATCTAAAAATTTTGTTTTATCTTGCTGAAATAAGTAATATGAAGTTAATTGTTAAGATAGTAGTACGAGTGAACTTATTCAATCCCTAATTTTGACCTGAATAATATTTTCTTTTTATAAATAATCAAACACCAGAAAATGACTTTCTCATGTTATTTTCAGATCGACTTACATTGGGATATATCGGGATTATTATCAGCTCATCCACAATCACCATTCCTGTCAATCCATCACCTTGATGCAGTAGATCCAATTTTTCCTTCAATGAACTATTTTGAAGCCTTAAATCATCTAATGAAAGCAGAAAATGTTGATCAATCTAAACTATTGCAACAAAGTACATGTTACAATAAGAAACACAATTGGACATTTTCAGTGTCATGGGGTTATTCTTATAAAGATTCAGAGAAGGAGATCAAAAGGATAATTTTATTAACTCTGGCAGCAAGCTTTTAAATACACAATATACAACTAACTAGACCTAAAGTGCAGGCCACTATCTGCACATTATCTATAGCTAACTAACTATTCCTAAATATGCTCCAAAATCAGAGACTTAGCCAAATTGTAACGGCTAGTTACAAGAGGTAAATAAAGATAGTTAATACACCCCCTCAAGTTAGGTAAGGTGCAACAATGCTTAACTTGGAACGACACCTAATAAAGGCTGATTTAGGCAGTGGCTTGGTGAAGGTATCAGCAAGTTGATCACAAGCATGAGTATGAGTAACATGAACTCGATGAGCGTGAACCTGATCACGGACATATGCAAAATCTACAACAACATGTTTCATACGGGTATGGAACACTGGGTTGTGAGATAGATAAGTTACTCCAACATTGTCATAGTAGATTGGTGGCGTCTTTGGAATGGTGACATGTAACTCATGAAGTAAGTTTCGCACCTATGTGATCTCTGCCAGTGCATTGGCTACTGATTTGTACTCTGCCTCAGTGGACGAGCGAGCCACTGCACATTGCTTTCTGGACGACCAACTAACTGGATTTGGTCCAAAGAAATGTATGTAACCTGATACAGAGATTCTGTCATTTGGATCGCCAGCCCAGTCGACATCAGCATACATATACAAATTGGAGTCGGAGCTGCGAAGGATGCGAAGTCCTGAACTTGCGATTTCTTTGAGATACCGTAGTACTCGTTTAACTACTTTACAATGTTACTTAGTCAGAGTATGCATAAATTGTGACAATTCATTGACTGCATAAGATATGTCAGGCCGAGTGAGGGCAGATACTGCAATTTGCCAAGGGTACACCGGTAGCGTGTGACATCAGTTGCTGGCGAACCATCAGTTACCCAAAGGGGTGCACTGTAACACATGGAAGTGGAAACACCCTTACAATTGTCCATATCTAGTTCAGAAAGAATTTCTAAAATGTATTTTGATTGAGAAAGAATGAGACCATCTGGTACTTGCTTAACATCAACACCCAAGAAGTAGTTTAGATAGCCAAGATCCTTCAATGAAAATCTTTCTGCCAAGGAACTGATGACAAATTTAATCATGCCATGGTTTCCAATGATTATGATGTCGTCAACATAGACAAGAACATAAATGGTTACAGCCAAATGCTTCCATACAAATAAAGAGGTGTCAGATTCTGTTCTGACAAAGCGCAATTTCAGCAGATGTTCACGCAGAGCATTATACCAAGCCCTGGGAACTTGTTTGAGGCCATATATAGCCTTCTTCAGCCTGCATACATGAGTTGGAAATTGGGGATTAATAAAGCCTCGGGGTTGCGACATAAAAACTTCTTCATCAAATTTTTCTTGTAGGAAAGCAT
Source organism: Capsicum baccatum var. pendulum (assembly GCA_030864225.1). NCBI lineage: Eukaryota > Viridiplantae > Streptophyta > Magnoliopsida > Solanales > Solanaceae > Capsicum > Capsicum baccatum. The sequence goes on from CM061550.1 coordinate 273,511,780, forward strand.
TATTGACATCAAGTTGATGGATTAGCCAATTGTGTTGCACATCTATGGATAGCACCAATCTTATGGTTTTCGGTTTGACAACAGGACTGAATGTCTCATGAAAATCTAAGCCAGGACGCTGCGTAAACCCTTTTGCAACTAGACTAGCTTTGAAGCGATCTATAGAACCATCTGCTTTTCTCTTCATCCTATACAACCATTTTCAATCCACAACATTGGTTGACATGTTTCGCGACATGAGTTTCCAAGTATGATTTTTTATTAAAGCATCATATTCTACTTTCATCGCTTGTCTCCACACTTTATGTTTATCAGCCTGTTTGAAGGTTACAAGCGTAGGTGTCAAATGGGTCAGAAAAGAAAGTTTTTTTAGGCTTCAAAATATTATTCTGGGACCGCTTTATAATATGATTTGAATATGGCGGTGGAATCGGGGCAGCAGTTATTGAAGGAGAGGGATCAAGTAATTGGTTCGTGGGATTTGAACTTTGTTGGGGTGGCAGGGGTGGAAGAGTGGCTTCACTGGTGGTTGGGATTGGTTGGTGGGATTCCAGCTTTGTGATTTTGCGTCGATGGTATGTGAAAAAAGGCTTAGGTGTAGCAGTGCCATGCGCAGAAAGAGAAGTAGCAGGAAGGTGATTAGAAGAAGGAACAGGGAGATGTGTATTACTTGATATCGCTGAAGCTGCTGGTACTTGGTCGTTGCTGTTGGAGTGAGCATTGCTAGAGGAATAGGCGTTATTGTTGGATTTGGATTCTACATGGACTGGAATAAGGTATGGAATAGAGAGAGGACTAGTTTGAATTGTTGTTGGACTATCCTCTTTGGAGTCAATAACTTCCCAACTTAATTGGGAAGTATATTTTCGTAAATGGATGAACAATTGTTTAAAAGGAAATTCTTTTTTAATAAATTGAACATCGCGACTTATGAAAATTTTTGACTGGATGGGGTCAAAGCACATGTGACCATGGTGAGTCTGAGAGATACCTAAATACACACACGGGGTAGAACCGGTTTCAAGTTTATTTTTGGTACAAGGTTTAAGCCACGGGTAACAAAGACGACCAAAAACTTTGAGTGTGTGATAGTCAGGAGATCGACCAAATAATTTTTGGTAGGGTGACTCATTATTGAGGATGGGTGTGGGAAGTCGATTAATAAGGTAGACTGCATATTGACAGGCAAAAGGCAAAAGTTCAGAGGGTAAGGATGCTTCATGAAGAGAGGTTTTAGCAGTTTCAAGAATATGGCGAAGTCGACGTTCAACTATGGAAACACGTTGTGGTGTGAAGGGAGGAGAAATTAAGTGTTCAATGCCATGTTTTAGAAGATAGGGCTGAAGACCGATGAACTCACCCCCTCCATCTGTATAAATTGAAGAAATTTTGTTTTGAAGAAATTTTCTACTAAAGGATGAAACTTTGGAAATATTGACGCAACCTCACTTTTATTTTTAAGTGTATACAACCAAGTGTATTTGGTATACTGATCAACACAAATGCAATAATATAATTTTTTGTTGAGCGATAAAATGGGTGATGGTCCCCATAAATCACTAAAGATAATCTGGAGAGGAAAATTACCGTACAAAGTGAGTTGTTGGAATGGCAAACGATGCATTTTATTAGAAGAACAAGCATTACAAAGTTCAAACTTTTCTTTGCTAGCAACAACAGGTAAAGAAAATTTCCTCAAAATAAAATTTAAAATTCTAGAGTGGGGATGACCCAATCGACAATGCCAACGTTGAAGTGGGGCTTTTGTGGAGGCAAGGTGAATGGAGGGTTTCCTGGATGGCAAACATGGCCACTCATACAGTCCATTTTTGTTCCGACCTTGTACCAGCGGCTTCAGAGAATCAAGTCCTTCACAACAAAAGTAAAAGGAAAAAATTCAATATACGTAAGGTTATCTTGACAAAACTTAGCAACGGAGATGAGATTCTTTTTGATTAATGGAGCACAAAGTGTGTCAGAAAGCTTAAAAGCAGATTTAGATTCCTGAATTAGAGTTGAACCAGTAAGAGTGATGGGAATGGTTTAACCACCACCCATAGAGATTTCTTCAGTTCGTGTATACTCTTCAAGATTGTGAGGTTTGGCAGTGACATGGTGAGTTGCTCCAGAGTCTAAAACCCAAGAGTTTCCAGATGATTGCTGCCTAGATGCAAAGTTAGACTTAGATTCAAAATGATTGTGCGACTTGGATCGACAAATATCTGATGTGTGACCAAACTTTTGGTGCAATTGACATTTGACAGATTTCTTAAGTGGTCGCCTATTTTGCTGATTGTTGGAATTTGATTACAGATTGTTAGAATTCCATTGTCAAGACTGCGATTGTTCCATGGTTGATTATTGAATCGAGGATTATTCCTGTTGAATTGCGGAGGCGTGTTGGACTTCTGAGCAACAACAACTGTGATCATAGATGGGTTTTTCATATCTTGATGTTTTAGGAAAAGCTCATGATCTGTGAGCTTGTGAAATAACTCTTCAAAGCTCAAATAAGAGTCTTGTACTCGTATCGCAATAGATATTTCACGATACTCAGGGCCAAGGCCACTTAAAATTTTGACAATAAGTTCATCATCATTTACAGGTGAACCAACAGCTTTAAGAGCGTCAGAGAGGGAACGAACCTCCTGCAAGTATTCTACAATGGTTTTGGAAGTCTTCTTGGTGTTTTGCAGTCGATCTCGCAAACTGAAGATGCGAGTATGGCTTTTGTTGGCATAGGCTGTGTGAAGGAGTTCCCATGCTTTGTTAGTAGATGGTGCTGCTGCAACAGTTGTAGCAATTGTAGGATTGATCGATGCCATCATTGCTTGTTGGATCAATTGATCCTGAGAGAACCAGATCTGATAACTGGGATTTGGTACAGTAAGACCATTTTGGGTAATAGTAGGTAATGGAGCAATTGTGGTTTCATCAAGATGTCCCATGAGTTGATGCCCATTTAGTAGCATTACAAGTTGTGCTTTCCAAGTTGAGAAGTTAAGATTACCTTGTAGTTTAATAGGTAACTGAGCAACAGGATTAAATTATACCACATGAGTAGTGATAGTTACTGGAGAACCACTGGCATTAGTAGCATCATTTAGTTGAGCAATAGATGAGAAAGATTAAGGGGAATGAAATGGATCTGACTCGGTGGAGCTTATGGGGCTTCTGATACCATATAAAGATTCATAGAAGAAGATCAAAAGGATAATTTTATTAACTCTGGCAACAAGCTTTTAAATACACAGTATACAACTAACTAAACCTAAAGTGCAGGCCACTATCTGCACATTATCTACAGCTAACTAACTATTCCTAAATATGCTCCAAAATCAGAGACTTAGTCAAATTGTAACAACTAGTAACAAGAGGAAAATAAAGATAGTTAATAATTATGTCCTAATTTATGACAAAATTCATTCTCAAATTTATATTGCAATGCCAATTGATACATTTGGTGAATGGAGAAAAGGTTCATGGCCACCTTACATGTTTAATGTTAGAGGATCGAAGAGAAATAATGGCAATTCTTGTGGTGAAGTTCCAAATGTTTTGTTTTTTGATTCATTGGAGGGGACTAGTTTGAATCTGTTGTGACAACATATGTCAAGAAAACTCCTAGGAGTTGTGGCTCAAGTGGCAATGATGATCATTTTATTGATGGTATCTTGAAAATTAGTGTGTTTTCTCCTATTCATAAGCTTCATGTTGGTGTGAGTGTACTTTTCTCATTAATTACTCTCCCTGTTTCAATTTGCATGTCTTGTTCTTTTCAGTTTTTTTTTCTTAAAAGATCTCTCTTTTCCTTTTCTGGTAACTCTTTAACTAAATTTTTCACATCACAATTTTAAAGTTAAAGATAAAACCGAATAGAAATACTTAACTATATATCCTACTTATACTATCACCATCTATGTATTGATTTACTAATTGGACAATCACCGTTTGTGTATTAAAAGACACCTAATTGAGTAGATAGTGATAATTCAGGCAGAAAAAAAGAACAATTGATAGTTGATTTAATTAGTTTTGAGGTCTTTTTTAGAGAACAACCAGAAATCGTAGTATGAAACTTGCGCAAAAGTGATAGTTAAAAGTTATTTACCATGATCATTATTAATTAACTACTCCTTCTGCTTCATTTTATATATGTGTTTTGAGTATTGATGATAAAGGGAAGCATATAGTATATGCTGGCCTTCACGAATTTGAGTGGTGGAAACGACCATTGATGATGCTTGTGTCAGGATAGACTATCATCACAAATTCGAATCATAAAATTAATCACTAATGAAATGTTTCCATCAAGATATAAAGGTTGTTGATATCAACCAGTCTTTTGGATTGGTGTATGTTAGAATTTGGAACTAAAGAGAGGGAAAAAGATAAGGATCAGCAGTAGCTTATTTCATTCATATCTACATATTACAAAAGACTACACATATAGCTACATAAGTCTTACAAAGTTGGTGGAGAACCATCCTTCCAACCACTTTCTTACAAGACACACTACACAAAATAAGGACCACCATTCATTTTAAAAAACTAAACATAATATTTAAAAGAAACTATTAAACAAGAGACTATCTTGAAAAATCTCATATTCTAGCACTCCTTGAAATTTTTCTTGGATACTCCCAGCTTAGCCCTTAGGAAGAACCTTGGTCAAAACATCCACAATCTGCTGATCTGAAATGCAATGAACAAGATTAACTTTGTCATCCTTCTCTGCTTGCCTGATAACGTGAAACTTCACATTTCTATGCTTCCTACGACCATGTTGCACTGGATTTTTGGCCATAGAAATGGCTGACTTGTTGTCAACCTTTATGACAGTAGCTTCAATTTGATTTTACTCTAGATCACGTAGAATTTTTTGTAACCATAGAGCTTGATTAGTTGCACTAGAAATAACGATGTATTCTACTACTATAGATGATTGAGCTACCACCTCTTGCTTCTTTGAATACTGTGAGAACATGCCTAAATAAAGTGTAAAAGCATATCCAGAAGTGCTTTTCATATCATCAACGTTTCCTGCCCAATCACTAGATGAATAACCCACCAATTACCCTTGCATTTCCTTTTTAAACCAAGTATCATAATCAATAGTTCCATTGATATACCTCAATGTTCGTTTAGTGATACAAAGATGAACTTAACTTAGAGAATGCATAAACATCGACTAAAGACTTTTCGTGAACATGAGATCAGGTCTTGTTGTTATCAAATATAGCAAACTTCCAATTAGACTTTTGTTGTCACGACCCGAGCCTAGGCCCTAGCCGTGACGAGCATCCCGAACCATGAAGGCCCGGAACACCCATTCTCTATCTGGTTATCATGCACAACATTCGTAATCATAATAAAATGCGGAATTGAAACTGAGTACGGAATACATGGTCAAGTTCTGCAACATTTCTGAATAATACTATCTGACATCAGTGTGCGAAATCTCTACTAAGAACACAAACATCTGTCTGAAAAGAAACTGGGACAAGGCCCCCAGTAAACCAAAAACATAATAAATAAGATAATGTCTGACATAATTAGGCCTTTCGAATAATAGAAGGCTCACCACTGCGAGATCAAGTCTACAAATCCGAGAATGTCTACTGAGTAGTTGGACCCCTAGACTGTGCCTCAAGACCTGGAAGGACGGGGGGAGGGGGGGGTCAGCACAAAAGTACTGGCACGCGAAGCAATCCAAAAATAGTATAATGGAACATACATATATATATATATTAAGTGAAAGCAATTTTTCATCAAGACATCATGTATAAAACTATTTCTGAAAAATACATGGGCACTTTCTGAAAACATGTAACCTACCTGTTCATTTCAAATCAAGATCTGTGTTTTACTTCTGAGTTAGGTGGTATTCCCCTACAAGTCTGATATTCCACGGGCTGTATGGAATCCGCCATTGACTCGGCGGGGAAGCCCCCAACCCAAGTGTGCTGCAAGGGTTGGAGTGTCTGAGTCTGATACGCCACAGGACATTTAAGTCAGCGCATAATAGTATACCCGGGTCGGCAAACCACGGTTTTAGGCAATGAGTCGCTTGAACTCAAGCCCTCTTCGGGGAACCACCTAACATCTCTGTATGCCCATTTTTAACCTTTTCTGTACATGCAATATTCTGAATGTCTAAAATCATGAAAGTCTGAAATGTCTGTTAGTCTGAGTCTGATATGGCGTTAGTCTGAATTGGTATCATCATACCAAGACATTGCAAGTCATGATTTTTCTGAGCCATAATGTATTAAGCAAGAGATTTCATTCAAAACATAGTTTAGACCACCAAAACATGTAACTGATGTAAAGGATTTCATATTCCGAAACTTAAAATTCAATTCATGCAGAAATTTCATCAAACACCTGGTGGTCAAATGTCTTTAGCAAGTTCATGTATTCAAAATTGAAACACATTCATTCATATATGTATATAAACTGTCAAATCACTTTGGAGATGGTCAAAAGACCAAAACAATGATGTTAAAACATCTTATACATAAATATATATACATAATTTAAAACCCCATTCTAAAACATGATTTTTTTCTATGCCCATGAGAATTTAGGAAAAACCCCGCGTACCTCTATTTCCAAGGATAATAGATGTTTCTTGAAGCTTGCGGATTGGTGATTCCGAATATGTAATTATCTTCGAAAACCTACGGTCGAATCTTGAACTATTTGGGTTTTTATTTTGAAACCCTAAGGAGAATTCTTGAGCAATTTTGGAAAAGTATGTGTATTATGGTGTTTGAGGGATTAAATCCCGTGTTGGTGGTATATATAGGGGTGGAGGATGACCAAAATACCCTAAGGAACAATTAAGGTCAAATCTGTCCCTCAGTTGACAGTTTGATAGGCTGGAGTAAATCGATTATAACTTTTTACTCATATATTCAAATTGGATGAAACCAACTTCATTTTAAAGAGGACTCAAATAGCTTTCGTTTTATATATTATAGGTCACACAGCTCATTATATACAGGGAGTTATGATCGTTTGAAATTGACCCAGAAATACTGAAAACTGGGCAATAGGCTATGCGTTTTGCTACTGTTTTGAAATCCAAACGCAGCCTTATACATTCCGAAAAATTTCAAAACTTATCCGAGATGTACTATGAGCTTGACCAATCGTAACGCAACTTGAAAATCTAAAAACGAATATCGGAAAGGTTGAAAAGTTGTATCCCGAAGATTGCCAGCTAAAATGACACTAAGTCCTCATTACACTCACAAAAATTTCAAGTTTTTACGTCTAAGGGCACTCTATTAAAGGCTAATCCATGCACGACTTTTACGGGGTGTTACATTTGTAAACTGTTGGATCAGCCCTATCGCCTCCTTCAGACTTCGAGATCTTTTCATTGTGAACTAGTGGAGTCGATATAGGTTCCATCTTGAACTTTCTAAGAATATCCCATGCATATTTTCTCTGAGAAATAAAGATTCCATCAGTAGCTTGATGAATCTTTATTGCCAGAAAGTAATTCATTTCACCCAAATCTGACATCTCAAACTTGGTCTTCATTTCTTTCTTGAACTGATTCACCATGGCTTCATTTCTTCCGATTACCAAAAGATCACTAGCATAGAGTGACACCACAAGCACATATAAAGTGGCTTCATTTTCACTTCTATTGAAGCCACAATGAATGAGATAAACATCAATCTTACTGTACTAGGCTCGAGGAGCCTGTTTTTATCCATACAACCCTTATGTAATCTGTACACTTTATCCACCATTCCTACAACATGAAACCCTTCCAGTTGGTCAACATAAATTTGTTCCTGCAATGGTCTATTTAAGAATGCCGATTTCACACCCAGATGACACAACATCCAACTTGATTAAGCTTTCAAAGAAAATAGAAGTCATATAGTATCATGTCTTACAACACGTGCAAATATGTCTTCATAGTCCAGACCTGTAACTTGCGCATAACCTTTCAAAACAAGCCTTCATTTGTATTTATAAATTGAACCATCTAGATTTAATTTGGTTCTATAAACCCATTTCACCCCTATTAAATTTCTATCTTTGGGTTTATCAACCAGCTTTCAAGTGTCATTCTTCTCAATCATACCAATCTCCTCCTTCATTGCTTCAATCCAAACTTTATATTTTGATGCTTCTTGATAGGTATTGGGTTCCAAGATTACAACACTGCATCTTTCATATATCTCATAAAGGGATCTTGTCTTCAAAATTAGCGAATCAAATGAGGATTCACCATTTGATTCATCAGTTTCTTCCAAATTGTCAGAGCCAAATGATTGTGTTTCAGGCAGTGAATCAAAGTTCAGATAACCTGCATCTTCTTTCTCAACTTCCTTCTTATCCTAGTTCAAATAAGCATGCTCATCCACTACTACATCTCTTCTGATGGAAATACTTTTTGTCTGCAAGTTGAAAACTCTATAACCCTTGGCTTGCAATGAACAATCAATAAAGATCCCCAAGTCATCCTTGTTAAGTCATCAATAAACAACACAAAATATTTATTTTGGCCCAAGGATGATGTCTTCATAGGTCCCCATACATTAGTGTGAGCAAGTTTAAGTTTTTTTCAGTTGCCCTCCAGGTAGCACTTTTAGGAAATGCTTTCAAGTAAATCTTACCCATCTGACAGGACCTACAAACTTCTTTAGATAGTGAGATCTCAGGTAAATCGTTAGTCAGCCCCTTCTCATACATAGATTTTAAAGTAGCATAGTTAAAATACCCATATCTTCTGTTCCATAACCATGAATCATCCAATCTTGCAAAATTGGCACCATCAAACTTTCCGTCTACTGGAAAGATCCTATCCACCATTTCTACTTTATCAATCAAAGTATCATCAGAAAAAAAAAAATCAAACAATGCTTTCTTTTGAACAATAAGGAGTAACCTTTAGACATCATTTGGCCAACACACAACAACAGGTAACATGCTAAAGAAGGAACATACAACACATCATGTATAAACTTTGAACCTTGTTTAGTTTGAAAGTCAACTGAACCCTTTCCGTATGCTTCTACTGCTACACCATTTCCAATCCTAACTTTAGCTCTAAGTGACTTGTCAAGTGTATGAAACACGAGCTCATTATATGATATATGAATCGTATACTCACTATCTAGGAACCATTTGGATTGGTTGGATTTGTTTTCTTCATGAGTAGCCATAAACAAGCTTTCTTCTTTTTCTGATTTTTCAGTAAAATTTGTCCCCCGAACATGGTGTTGTTGTAGTTGATTCTTCTTGAACCTATAATTCTTCTCAATATGACTCATTTTTCTACAAAATCTACATTGAATCGATTTCTTTTATTTGAACTAACAATCTTTTTTTTGATGATTGATTCTTTTACAGTAAATGCAAGGTGGAAACTTTCCTTTCTGTGAAGATTTTGTCCATGGCTTTTTCTTTGTTACTTTATCTCCTTCCATTCTCCTATTGTCCTTCACAGGTTTCTTGCCTTTATGATTTGCTTGAAATGCCATTTCTACTACTTCTTTATCTCTTATACTTGATCTTTGTTCTTAAGCTTGCAACTTTCTAATCAACTTTGCAACCGACAAAGTTTCAGATCACAAGATGCCTCAAATCTTGGACTCGAACCTTGCAGGTAAGCTTATCATCATCTTCTCCACCAGCTTTGAATTTGAAAAAGTTTCACCAAATAATCTTATCTTGTTTACAATTTTTAAAATTTTGGCAGAGTACTCTTTCACAGTATCTCCTTCTTTCCTCCTTAACATCTCAAATTCTCTTTTGAGAGTTACGAGTTTAACCGTTTTCACTCTGCCACTTTCGCCGAACTCCTCTTTTAGCTTTTCCCATTCTTCTTTAGGTGTTTCACAAGCTGTTACTCTTGTGAAAAATCACATCTGAAAATGTTGATTGAAGACATGTGAGAGCCTTTGCTTTCTTGGACTTTGTATCTTCATAATTTATAACAGTTGTACTTGGTCCAAGTGGAGGGGGGTCATTTTACTTTCAATTGCTTCCCATAGACTAAGATCTTTGAGATAAGTCTTCATCTTTATCACTCATATGTGATAATTTTATCCTGTAAACATATGAGGGACTGCACCCAAAAAGCTGTTGGATACCATGTTACTGTTGTTTAGCTCTCTCAGCTTAGAAGAACCGAAGAAAAAAATTATCTTTAAGCCGTCACAGATCCCTCAAGAAGAAGGGCTCTGATACCACTGTTAGAATTTGGAACTAAAGAGGATGAAAAATATAAGGAACAACAATAGATTTTTTCATTCATATCTACATATTACAAAAGATTACACATGTAGCTACATAAGTCTTACAAAGTTGGTAGAAAGTTGATAGAGAACCATACCTTCCCACCACTTTCTTACAAGACACACTACACAAAATAAGGACTATCAGTCATTTTAAAAAACTAAACATAATATTTAAATTAAAAGAAATTATTAAACAAATGACTATCTAGAAAAATCTCATATTCTAACAGTGTAACCCTTCTTTGTGAACACGAAATGCATTGTGCATCGCACTGTCTTTTTTTTTTAAAATACTGGTCAATTTAGAATTTCTTGTAAGGATTTTTTTAATGTATGCATATAATCTTCCTTTTTTTGAATGTGTGTCTGGAGGATGGTAACAAAAGAGAATGTTGTGACATCATGGAACCTAATGGAATGGACTCTATGGCCATCAAACTTAGGAGTTGTATGAGTAATAAAATTATTGTCTGATTGAAATAAAATATCATATATTGAAATATGTTTCAAACAGATGGATTTTTTATTATTTTTCAGTTGATGTTCGGTACTAATATTGAGACTTTTTTATCATATCAGAGTGTTCGATTGCAGTAAGTTGCTGCGTAGACACCTAATTTTATCCCTCACGAAGTCTAATTTTATTCATTTTTAGTTCACCTTACCATGTGTCCAACCCCATGTAATTATATCCCACAAAAAATACAAAAATAAACATAAAAACAATACCTCTAACTAATTTATCTTATCCTAACAACCTACCCAATCAAAAGCTTCCACCTCCCTACCCACTCACATTTTTATCCTCACAATAACAAACTAAAAGAAAGAATATATGGGGGACCCACCAAAATTCCCACATCATAACAAATTCATGCCCATTATAAAAGAAAAACTCTAAGAGGGAAAAAGGGGAGGCTCATTCTTTGATCATCATCTTCTCCACAATAACAACAATTACAAAAGAATCTTCCTCACAAGAACAAGAACAAGAACAACAACAAAAAAAAAGGGGGCACCGGTGAATAGTAACCGGTGAACAGTACCGGTGAACAGTGACGGTGAACGGGTCATTATTTGTCGAGTTGGATTGTTGGTGTTAAGGTTCGGCTCTAGGTTTCCGGGTGCGGACCCTCTTTATTTGAATAACATTGAGTTTGAAAGCTTCAAATTTAAGGTCCAATTCTTTCTTCTCTTTTATTTAATTCTTATGTGATTGTGATTGCGTGTGATTCGATACCGTGGTTTGTTTGTTGATGTGAACTGTTGGGGACATTTGGGTGTGTGATGTGCTAAGCATGATTGGTGAATTTTTGTTATTCTCGATTGGTGGATTGTGTATTGAAATGGGTTAATCACGTGGTTGAAAATGAATTAAGGTGGGGATTAAAAATGGAGGAAAATGAATATTGATTAATTTTGATGTATTGATAATGTTGAACATGATAGAATTGTGATACGTTGAACTTGGTAGGCAAACGTAGGCCGGGTAGGAAAATTAAGAAATAACGATTTTGTTGGAGTGTTTGAATATGTACGTGAATGGTACTTTCTACTTTATTGCACAAAAAGTTTAAATTGTACTCATTTGGCCGGGGAATGCCCCAAAGGATTTGTATTTATTTATCCGAGGAATGCCCTGAAGTAGCATGTACGCAAAGGAGGCTCGTTATCAAGGCCCGGAACGTTGGGTGGAGTTTAGTTTAGGATTAATTTAGAATAGAATAGGTTTTATATTTCAGCACCTCTTTTATTTTGGATTGTATAATTTGGACTGAACATTATTTTGGTTCGTTTTGAATTTTGTGTGATTTGTTTGTTTGCTTGTTTTGTGTTTTTATATGGTTTGTACATTTGTAATGTCAAATTAGCCGATACGCTCCAACAAGCCACCGTGGTCGAACTACGGTATCGAGGGGTGCCTAACACCTTCCCCTCGGTCAACAGAATTCTTTAATCGAAATCTCTATTCGTGGATCAGTTTTTAGAGTCAAACCGTTTCGAAAAAGATTTTTCAAAGGTGATTTGGCACACCAGATTATGCCAAGTGGCGACTCTGAAAAAGAAAAAAAAATAATGTAAATAATTATTTTTTTTTGAAACAAATTTTTCATTTTTTGTCACCTTAAAAATAAAACCCTTTCGAACTTAAAATACATATCTTTTTTTTGAGTCGAAAAAGGGGTGTGACAGCTCTGGCGACTCTGCTGGGGACTTTTCAGAATTCAGGCTTATTTTTTGGAGTCGTATCGGCTTTGTTTGGCATTATGGGTGTATAAACATTGTTTGTGATTATTGTTTGTGTTATTGTTATCACTGTTGTGCATTTCTGTGCTCTTTGTTTATTTTTTTTTTCTTTATATGTTACCGCTTTATATCTGGCATCATTTGCATAACCCGAGTCAATTCTTTCTGCAACAAGTCCTGGAGTGCATGTCGTGCGGACGAACTCTAGTTGAGTCACCCTTATTTTAGTGTGGGAGCTGTTGGATGTATGGAGTAGGTGGAAAGAAAAGCAGCCACTATCGACCATATGCTCCCCCGAACGGTCTTGTTAGTAAACCACAATGTAGGTCAACCTTTAGGTCATTCTTATGTGCATCATATTGAGACCTGGGGGGCCCACACAGTCCTTTGTAGGAGACTCACCTTTAAAGCATCCCCATGTGATAAATGTTGCATCTTTGAGGGTAATGTGGTCATTTAACGGACTGATTCGGGGAAAGCATGTGTTAGAAGTAAGGTGTGCTTGAAAAAAAAGAGAAAAGGTGAATCAAAGAAGAGTTTCGTAGTTTTTAGGTTCTTTATGACTTTTGTTTTCCACGATTCAAAAATTCAAAAGAAAGAAAAAAAAATCAAAAAGATTTTCCTTTGGTTTCCTTTAGCAAGCTTTCACAATTCGAAAACTCCAAAAAGATTTTTTGTAGGGGCTTTTTATAAAAGAAAAATTCAAAAAAAGGTGGTAGAAGTTTTGTACATTTCATTTAACGAAAATACCAAAAAGATTTTTTCTTTCATAGTTGTTGGTGTCATTTTTTATGTAAAGTGTCGAATTAAAAGCTCAAAAAAAAAGACTTTGTTATGTTGTTCATCATGTGTCTTTGGTCGTGTCTCAAGTCAGGGTGTCATCTGTTATTTAATTATTAATTGTTTAATCTGGATGAACTACGCACCCCTGATTCTTCTCTTTCGGGAGTGAGATACGTAGGCAGCCTATTGTTGGTTCGGGGGTCTTATTTGAAAAATCCAAAAATATTTCTTCACTCTCCATTTAGAGTAGGCGTTTCATATACGTCTTTAAAAGAAAACTACAAAAAGATTTTCCTTTAATAGGTTCAAGTTTCATTTTCACATGAAATTCAAAAATTGAAAACCCAAAAAGATTTTTCTTTGGTAATCACAGGTTTCATTTTGTATAGAGATTTAAACCTAAAAAAAAATGCAAAAAGATTTTCGTCAATTCTTTTGACACTTTGTTTCAAGAAAGAAAAAAGAGTTTAATTGGCCATTTTGGCAAAACTTCACGAACTACGCACACCTGATTATCCCCTTTCGGGGGTGACATACGTAAGCGCCCTTCTTGGGTTCGGTGATCTTTTCAAGAAAAAAAGAGAGGTTTTAAAAAAAACTATTGAACTCTAACCATTTGTTATCTCTTGTCCAGTTAGTTTAAGGTGGTTGGTTTATGGCATTTTGGCTGGTCCTCCATATTGCTCCAAGTCACAGAGGAAGTTATGGCCAACAAGGATACCGGTTAGTTGTCACTAATCAGATAGGGAGCTCAGGGAATGAGAATGTAGGACATAATAAAGAGATTCGGAAATTAAGGCAGCAAATAATAGAAATGCATCGAGCTTGGGCTAATGGGTTGCCGCCTCCTCCGGTTCCCACTGATAATCTGGAATATCTTTGTTGATTGCCTCCCGTGTCACATGTACAATTTCCTATTTTTGTTGATATGCCACAACATGCATCAGGATTGACTCCGGGGCAACAATATCCAACCACTTCCAAGGTTCATTTCCTCACTCCCCAATCCAAGACTACCATATAATCGGCTCCAGCTGCTGTTCATGCTTTTGCGGCGCCACCCCCACTTAAAGCTCCTACTTTTGATGTTCATCCACAAGTTGTACCTCTCTACCCTACAAGAGAGCCTGCATTGAATATTTTAGTGATCAGCATTATGCTCTGGAGCCCACATTTAAGTCGACTGGTCCTTTCGATTGCCCTTAACTGCCTGAATTTCCTCCTAACACTGAGAAGCTTGTTATGACAGAAGAACAAGAGGAAATAGCTAGAAAATTGAGAAGTTTGGAACTGACTATGAAAAACTTGCAAGGACTTGGGGGTACAAAAGTGTCTCATATAAAGATATGTGCATGTTTCCAGGTGTACATCTTCCTCTTGATTTTAAAATGCCGAAGTTTGAGAAGTATGATGGATATGGTGATCCTGTAGCACATTTGAGACACTATTGCAACCAGCTAAGGGGCACTAAAGGGAAGGAAGAACTACTCATGGCTTATTTCGGGGAGAGTCTTTCAAGCCTAGCTTCGGAATGATTTGTTGATCAAGACATTGACAAGTGGATTAGTTGGGATGACCTAGCTAATGAATTTGTGCAACAATTTCAATACAATGTGGAGTTGATACCTGAGGAAAAATCCCTAACTGGTATAAAAAAGAAGAATACTGAGAGTTTCAGGGAGTATGCGATCAGATGGCGCGAACTAGCTGCTAGAGTAAAACCGCTAATAAAAGAAAGCAAGATAGTGGAGGTGTTTATTCAAGTGCAAGATAAAACATATTATCAACACTTGTTACCTACATTAGGCAATCCATTTATTGAGGTTCTCAAAATGGGGGAGATGATAGAGGATGGAATTAAGACTGGTCGCATTGTGAGTTTTGCAACATTGAAAGCAACTACTCAAGTAATTCAAAAAGGTTCGGGAAGTGTTGGAGGAAAGAAGAAGGAGGAAGATGCATCTGCAATTATAGTTGGACAACAGGCATGGGCAAGAGGACCATACCATCGTTACCCACGGGCTCAAACCCAATTTTATGGCCAAGTTCCACAGAATCCTTCCCAAAATCCATTATATTCCATTCCCCCATCTCCATATCAAGTGTACAATGCACAACCATATGTTCAACCCCTATCTTACCCACACTGGCATGCGCCAACTCTATCGAGTTATCCTCCAACTCCACATACATACCGAACCCCTTCTAGGCCTGGTTTTCAATTTAAGCCAAATAATGAAATGAGACAGAAGTCGACGGATAGCTTCACACCCATTGGAGAGTCGTATGCAAGTTTATTATAGAGATTGGTACAGTAGAGCATGATCACTCCTCTCCTTGGGTATACTCCTGACCCACATTCAAGAAGTTTTGATCCTAATGTACGATGTACATATTATTCTGATGTTCAGGGTCACAGTATTGAAGATTGTCGTGCTTTGAAAAGAGAAATTGAAAAGATGATTCAAGATAAATCAATCATGGTGCAGAACATTGACAGTGAGGAAAGCTCTAGTCATGCTGATATGCAAACCAGTGGCTAAGATGTCAGGCTGAGCAATTGAAAAGTCACCCCTCTCCTTATAGGAAGAGGTTTGGTAGCTTATTTTGTTTTATTTTCTGTTCTCCAAATTATTTCAGGGTTGTAGTTCGGGATCTGTCTTGTTTTGTCCTTTTATTGTTTATGTTCAAACCCTTCTATCTTTTGTTTTGACTAAATGAAGTGTCTCATTTTCCTTTGTGTTTTAAATATGTGTTATTTGTTTGTTTTCTTTACATAGTACATTTTGTGCTAACTCTAGTGATATGACATGCTAGCGAAATTTTCAGCCAGATCTTAAAATCCAGTTTAAGCATGAACATTGAATCAGAGGGTTAAAGTTAGAAAAAGAGAGCATATGAGAAAATAGATAGAGTGCTGAGACATTTGGTGACAAGTTAAGGTAATTATTTTGAGAATCACAAGAACAACTTGGTCATCGATCGAAAGGCAAGTCCCAATTAGGTCAAATAGTGGACGTGTGATCGCTATATCAAGAGAAACAAAAAGATAAGCAGCTCCACGAAAGCATGAGCCATTTGATGTGAGGAATGTACAACAAAGGTGGAGTTTACAGAAGAAGTAGTGACGCACAAACTCAATCTGCTTAAAAAGATATCACAAATGATCTTCATCTCTCACTTCCAATTTCATATTATGTACTTGCATTCTCAAGTATTGATATGATGAAGGCATTTCATTCTGCTATCCAAACATTGTGTCATCCTTTGTTTACCCCATTTGAGCCTTAGTGTTATTTTCTTTCATACCCCTCTTTTGGAATCAATATAGAGTAAGCAAAGTTCAAAGAATAGTGTCGAGTAAAAGGATAAAGTCAAAAAATTACAAAAAGAGACAAAATGTTTCCAAAAAAAGAGTGTCAATAAAAATAGAGTTAGAAAAAAAGAATCGTAAAGTGAAAAAAGCGAATAAAAGAAAGAAAAAGAAAAATCATATCAAAGCAAAAGAACAAGCTGCCAGAACTACGCGTGACCTGATTCTCCTCTCTCAGGGGGGAGATACGTAGGCTGCCCTACACTGGGCTTGGTCCAACCAAATAAATAATTTAGAATTGCCCAGTCAAAAGAAACTGGGGCATGAGTCAATCCTCATTGTTTGAGTCTATTTCAAAAGTTGTAAGTCCTAAACCACTTCAAGTGTCATTTGGGCCTCACGCCATCCTTTCTTTCTAACCCTATCCAAAATCCAAGTGACAACCAAAGAAATACCTTCAGATCAATCTTTGGGGATGTTAAGGCAAAGCATGCAAGGGATATGATGATGTATTTGGGAACAACCTATCTTCCTCAGCACAAGAAATCAAGAGAGAAATAAAAATGAGAGAGTCTTGTTGGTGAAAACCCTCACGGGCCGTAAGGCGATAGTAAGATGAGAGAGATAAAAATGAGAGAGTCTTATTGGTGAAAACCGTGACGGGCACCGTGAGACGATTGTGAGTTGGGAGAAATAAGAATAAGAGAGTCTCATTAGTAAAAACCCTCACAGACACCATGAGACAATGGTGAGCTGAGGAAAAGACCCTTCAAGGCGTCACTAGCCGAATGAGGTATGAATGCAATTGGCCTAAGAGAACAACTCAGTTTCAAGGACATTAACTCAACAACAATTGGTAGAAAGTTTGGATGGAAAGATCAGGCAGCCTGACCCAAAATGCATGGCATAATCTTTGGAGTTGACTGTCATTTTTAGATAAATTTTTATTTCTTTGTTTCAATTGGGACATTCATTATCTTTTCTTTCTTCTCTTTATTTTGTTTATCTTTCTTGAGTCAGTTATCCAAATAAAAGTCATTGTCATTTTTCCCTTGTTGTTGAGTCAAGTCTATGTCGAAACAAGTGAGAAAAGATTTCAAAACTGGCTACCAGCTTCTTCAATTGCACAAAGCAAGACAAAAGGGCCAGCAAATGCTAAAGACATGATTGTGAGCCAAAACAAGGCATGCAGAAAGTTTTGTCAACCGACAAGTCTGGGAACTCATGAAAATACCAAGGTTCAAAGGGTTTATCTGAGAAGCATGACAAAGAAGGGATACTATATTTGTTTCAGAGTCACTCTTAATAATCTGAGTTTGGGTCAATGATATAGCAAGCCAGTGACACATGCTAATGGTGGAAAGCAAGATTAAATGCGACTAGGGCAAAAGCAATTTCCACAAAAGCCAAAGCCGCAAACCAGCCACCATGTTTTTAAACTAACAAGTTTTCTTTGTATGAAATAGGAACACATGTTACCTTCGAATCAAGGATTTCAAAGCCTAAACATCAAAAGTTGCAATACCGCACTTCCACAAATGAAGGAGACAATATTTCTGCATATATTTGGTATTCAAAGCCCTGGTAAAACTCATAATTAAAGATTTCTAGGAGACACGCTTCCTTGTAAGGAGACGCACTTCCTTGGTTGGGTAATTCAAACAACATTTGTAAGTATATGCACTTCCTTGTTAGAGAAATTCAAGAGACATTTATTAGGAGACACACTTCCTTGTTTTTGTAATTCAAACGATGTTGGTAAGGAGAAGCACTTCCTTGTTTGGACAATTCAAGCAATATTGTAAAGAGATGCACTTACTTTATTTGGTTAGTTCAAGAAACATTTGTGAGGAGACGCACTTCCTTGTTTGATTAATTCAAGAGACATTTGTTAGGAGACACACTTCCTTATTTGGTAATTCGATCGACATTTGTAAGGAGACACACTTCCTTGATTGGTTAATTCAAGTAAAATTTGTTAGGAGACGCACTTCCTTATTTTGGTAATTCAAGCGGTGTTGGTAAGGAGATGCATTTCCTTGTTCGGTTAATTCAAGCAACATTTGTAAGGAGATGCACTTCCTTGTTTAGGTAATTCGAGCAACATTTGTAAGGAGAAGCACTTTCTTGTTTGGTTAATTCATGAAAACATTTCTAAGGAGATGCACTTCCTTGTTTGGTTAATTCAAGAAGCATTTGTGAGGAGACGCACTTCCTTGTTTGAGTAATTCAAGTAGCATTGGTAAGGAGATGCACTTCCTTGTTTTGATAATTCAAGCAACATTGGTAAGGAGATGCACTTCCTTGATTGGGTATTTCGAATTTTGATTTTTAGGTGATGCACTTCCTTGTTTTGATAATTTAAGCAACATTGGTAAGGAGATGCACTTCCTTGATTAGGTATTTCGAATTTTGATTTTTAGGTGTTGCACTTCCTAACTTGAGTCTTGATTTCTAGAAAATGCACTTTGTAGTCGAGTTATTGCACTTAATCCTTAGGATATGCACTTCCTTGCTAGTTTTCATTTGTCAGGTCACACACTTTTAACTTAAACTTGTATCTCTAGAAGACACACTTTCTAGTTAGAATCCCTCACTTTAATTCTTAGGATACGGACTTCCTAGTCTTGCTTATTCAATTGTACTCTCAAGAGATGCATTTCTTGTTCAGAGTCTTGATTCATTATTGCAATATGCAAGTAGGTATGATGTGACTTTTCCAAAAGTCTTCTGATGATAAACTGGGGCAAAAATTCAATTTCTATTTTTGAAACTTTACTTTTCTAGCAACTAAAACCTCTTTATAATTATTTGTTTGAGATAATTTTCTTTTTAGTTTTGATGTGATTTCAGGAGCCTGCCCGAAGCACAGGACGTATAAATGGAAAACAAAGCAACAAGGTAAAGAAATTGAAAGTTAAACAGATTGAAAAATAGCAAGTCAGGAGCCCGCCTGCAGAATAGGGTGAAGAAGTTGAAAGCATGGCAACAAGTTGATGAAATAGCAAGTCAGGAACCTGCCTGGAGAATAGGGTGAAGAAATGAAAAGTCAAGCAACAAAGTGAAGAAGTTGAAAGTCAAGCAACAAGGTGAAGAAGTTGAAAACAAAGCAACAATGTGAAAAGTTAAAAGGTAGCAGATTGAAAATATCAAGTCAGGAGCCCGCCTGAAGAATAGGGTGAGGAAATTGAAATTTAATTTCATTTATGTTTTTAACTTGTAATTTTCATTTTTGATGTAATAACAGAGTCGCGGACTGGAACCTCGACGGAACCTCACTCGACTCTCCAACTCAGCATAGTCCTTCGCTTTCCAATCCTTTGAAATACCCGTGACTTGATTCTCTAATAACTTGGGTAGGTAGGATGTCTTAAGTCAAGACCCGGTTGTCCTTCTTCCTTCTGTTCCTTTCTTTGAATAATGGTCGGGTCAAAATTTGGTCTCGTTGTCTACTTCTTTGTCTGAAAACACTTCGTGTTTACATTCAAAGGGTGCATGATGTAGACACCTAATTTTGTCCCTCCCAAAGTCTAATTTTATTCATTTTTAGTTCACCTTACCATGTGTCCAACCCCATGTAATTATATCCCACAAAAATACAAAAATAAACAAAAAACAATACCTCTAACTAATTTATCTTATCCTAACAACCTACCCAATTAAAAGCTTCCACCTCCCTACCCACTCACATTTTTATCCTCACAATAACAAACTAAAATAAAGAATATATAGAGACCCACCAAAATTCCCACATCATAACAAATCCATGCCCATTATAAAAGAAAAATTTTAAGAGGGAAAAAGGGGAGGCTCATTCTTTGATCGCCATCTTCTCCACAATAACAACAATCACAAAATAATATTCCTCACAAGAAAAAGAACAACAACAAAAAAAAAAAGGGGGGGGGCATCGGTGAACAGTACCGGTGAACAATAACGGCGTGAAAAGTGATGGTGAATGGGTCATTATTTGTCGAGTTGGATTGTTGGTGTTAAGGTTCGGCTCTAAGTTTCTGGGTGCGGACTCTCTTTGTTCGAATAACATTGAGTTTGAAAGCTTCAAATTTAAGGTCCAATTCTTTCTTCTCTTTTATTTAATTCTTATGTGATTGTGATTGCGTGTGATTCGATACCGTGGTTTGTTTGTTGATGTGAACTGTTGGGGACATTTGGGTGTGTGATGTGCTAAGCATGATTGGTGAATTTTTGTTATTCTCGATTGGTGGATTGTGTATTGAAATGGGTTAATCACGTGGTTGAAAATGAATTAAGGTGGGGATTAAAAATGGAGGAAAATGAATATTGATTAATTTTGATGTATTGATAATGTTGAACATGATAGAATTGTGATATGTTGAACTTGGTAGGCAAACGTAGGCTGGGTAGGCAAATTTAGGAATAACGATTTTGTTGGAGTGTTTGAATATGTGCGTGAATGGTACTTTCTACTTTATTGCACGAAAAGTTTAAATTGTACTAATTTGGCCGGGGAATGCCCCGAAGGATTTGTATTGATTTATCCGGGGAATGCCCCGAAGTAGCATGTACACAAAGGAGGCTCGTTATCAAGGCTCGGAACGACGGGTGGAGTTTAGTTTAGGATTAGTTTAGAATAAAATAGGTTTTATATTTCAGCACCTCTTTTATTTTGGATTGTATAATTTGGATTGAACATTATTTTGGTTCGTTTTGAATTTTGTGTGATTTGTTTGTTTTCTTGTTTTGTGTGTTTATGTGGTTTGTACATTTGTAATGTCAAATTAGCCGATACGCTCCACCAAGCGACCGTGGTCGAACCACGGGATCGAGGGGTGCCTAACACCTTCCCCTCGGTCAACAGAATTACTTAGCCGGAATCTCTGTTCGCGGATCAGTTTTTAGAGTTAAACCATTTCGAAAAGGATTTTGCAAAGGTGACTTGGCACACCGGATTATGCCAAGTGGCGACTCTGAATAATAAAAAAAATAATAATGTAAATAATCCTTTTTTTTTTCGAAACAAATTTTTCATTTTTGTCACCTTAATAATAAAACCTTTTCGAACTTAAAATACATATCTTTTTTTTTGGAGTCGAAAAAGGGGTGTGACATGCTGCACATTCTCCCTTCTGATATATGTTATGACTCTCCAAAAATATTGTTACAGTAATGTGGAATCATCCAAATATATATCACTTTAGGAGAATCCGATACACATCTGCCGATATTTTTGAAGATACACATCCAAAAATTGGAGACAACCTTATTGAATTGTGGAATAACAAATAATAAATTTCACCTTCTTGGAAGGAATTTCTAGAAACTATGTACCACAAACGAAATGAAACTTCTCTTGAGATTTTGATAATGCAAATTTCTAAAGTATAATTGTAATATGTGGGTTCTCCCACATTGGTGGTTTAAAGGCACCTTTAAGGCCAAGCCAATTAAGTCTAATAAGTTAAATAAGTGTACTTGTACAACTATATATTTAATTATATAAATATATAAATGACCTGGACTTGAACTTGGGGCTTGGGTGCGGGCCAGGTTGTATCTTTAATTAAAGATTTTATTTTCTTATTTATTTATTTAAAAAAAATAAAGAATTCTGTTAAAATAGAATAGTTGTGTCTACTCAAAAAAGTTGCGTCTATTCAGAATAGTTGCATTTGTTCAGAAAGGTTGTGACTGTTCAGAATAGTTGCATCTATTCAAAAAAAAATTATGATCGTTCAACTCTTATAAATAAATAAGAATGAAACCCCAAAAATAGTGGATTCAATTTGCAAATATATTTTTCGGCTTTGTTGTATCCTGATAGAGAATTGCTTGTAATCCCTAAAGAAATATGAGCAATAACTCTTGAAAGTTAGTGATCTTTCATGCCTCAAAGCAATATTTTTTCTACTTTCATCTTATTTTTTCTAACATAATATGCATGAAAGAAGAGGCAAGGGCCCAAGATGCACTTTTACAAACAAAAAAGAACAACATCACACCTAAATTTCAAATAATGTTGCTCCTAATACTAACAAAAATACTTCTTTGAAGCCTAAGAAGAAAAAAAATTAAAAAAAATAACGGCAGACATCCCAAGAATAATTATGGTTGAAATAACCAAGTACAAAACCAGCAAGTTCAAGAAAAAAGACCATACTTTGTCTGTGGAAAGAGAGGACATATTGCTCAATTTGCAAAAATATGGGTCTGCACCTTAGACAAATGTTATCAAAGAACCATTTATGACG
This sequence comes from Capsicum baccatum var. pendulum, assembly GCA_030864225.1. NCBI lineage: Eukaryota > Viridiplantae > Streptophyta > Magnoliopsida > Solanales > Solanaceae > Capsicum > Capsicum baccatum. The sequence continues at coordinate 273,534,624 of CM061550.1, forward strand.
GTGATGACATACATAAACATGATTAAAGAATTATTACATAATTTTGGATGCAGATACTTAAAATGACATATTGGATATTACATTTAGTTAAAGAATTTTCCCTCCAAATTTGTGTAGAGGCCTAGCTTCAATCTGTTCTTCAAGTGCATTAAAGATAATCAATCAAGAACCTGTGCAGAAACTTGGCTTAATGTATCATATGTAGAGTAGGTCCAGGATGGAATATTTGGTGTATAAGTTCAGCGAGGTGTCACATAAGTTCAATGTGGTTGTAAAGGTTGATACTAATTTCATCCAAAAGAGAGATAGTTTTTAGTATCTGGGGTCTACGATGCAGAGGAATTGAGAGATTAACGAGTATGTCACTCATTGGATTGGGGTAGGGTACATGAAATGGAGGCTCGCCTCTGGAATCTTGTCTAACAAAAAGGTACCTCCTAAACTCAAAGACAAGTTCACAGAATGGTGTTTAGACCGTCTTTGTTGTATCGGGCAGGGTGTTGGAAGGTCAAGAAGTCTCACATCCAAAAGATAAAGGAGGTGGACATTAGAATGTTTTGATTGATGTGTGGGTGTACTAGGAAAGATAGAATTAGAAATGGGGTTATTCGAGATAAGGTAGGAGTAGCTTTAGTTAAAGCCAAGATGAGGGAAGCGAGGTTGAGATGATTCGAACATGTAATGAGAAGGGCCATGGATGCCCCAATGCAGAGGTGTGAGAGGTTGGCTAGGGATAGACTCAGGCAAGGTAGAGGTAGACCGATGAAATATTAGAGGGATGTGATTAGACATGACATGGAGAAACTTTAGCTTACCGAGAACATGACCCTTGATAGGAAGTTGTGGAGGTGGCAGATTAGGGTAGAAGGATAGTAGGAACGAGTGTTTAGTGCTGGGAGGTAGGAGGACTTTGTTATCCTTGTTGGTAGCTATAGTACTAGTATTATTTCAGAATGTTGTATCGTTTCTTGTACTACATGGTGAATCTTGACTATGGTATTATTAAGTGTTGTAATTTCTACTGTATCGTGTCCTTTTACTATTTATTTTAGGATGTTCTTAAAAGAATTTCATACTCCATGATTAGAAACATTTATAGCTTAATAATATGATCTTTTATCACACAAATATATATATGGCTTGCCATAGATAGAATACAAGTTTCAAAAAATCTAAAAATCTTGTTTTAGCTTGCTGAAATAAGTAATATGAAGTTAATTGTTAAGATAGTAGTACGAGTGAACTTATTCAATCCCTAATTTCGACCTGAATAATATTTTCTTTTTATAAATAATCAAACACCAGAAAATGACTTTCTCATGTTATTTTCAGATCGACTTACATCGCGATATATCGGGATTATTATCAGCTCATCCACAATCACCATTCCTATCAATCCATCACCTTGATGCAGTAGATCCAATTTTTCCTTCAATGAACCATTTTGAAGCCTTAAATCATCTAATGAAAGCAGCAAATGTTGATCAATCTAGACTATTGCAACAAAGTACATGTTACAATAAGAAACACAATTGGACATTTTCAGTGTCATGGGGTTATTCTTATAAAGATTCAGAGAAGGTGATCAAAAGGATAATTTTATTAACTCTGGCAACAAGCTTTTAAATACACAATATAAAACTAACTAGATCTAAAGTGCAGGCCACTATCTGCACATTATCTACAGCTAACAAACTATTCCTAAATATGCTTCAAAATTAGAGACTTAGTCAAATTGTAACAGCTAGTAACAAGAGGTAAGTAAAGATAGTTAATACACCCCCTCAAGTTAGGTAAGGTGCAACAATACCTAACTTGGAACGACACATAATAAAGGTTGATTTAGGCAGTGGCTTGGTGAAGGTATCAGCAAGTTGATCACAAGCATAAGTATGAATAACATGAACTCGATGAGCATGAACCTGATCACGGACATATGAATCTACAGCAACATGTTTCATACAGGTATGGAACACTGGGTTGTGAGATAGATAAGTTACTCCAACATTGTCACAGTAGATTTTTGACGTCTTCGGAATGGTGACATGTAACTCATGAAGTAAGTTTCGCACCCATGTGATCTCTGCAAGTGCATTGGCTACTGATTTGTACTCTGCCTCAGTGGACGAGCGATCCACTGCACGTTGCTTTCTGGACGACCAACTAACTGGATTTGGTCCAAAGAAAAGTATATAACCTGATGTAGAGATTTTGTCATTTGGATCTCCAGTCCAGTCGACATCAGCATACATATACAAATTGGAGTCAGAGCTGCGAAGGATGTGAAGTCCTGAACTTGCAGTTTCTTTGAGATACTGTAGTACTCGTTTAATTGCTTTCCAATGTTCCTCAGTCAGAGTATGCATAAATTGTGACAATTTATTGACAGAATAAGATATGTCAGGCCTAGTGAGGGACAGATACTGCAATTTGCCAAGGGTACGCAGGTAGCCCGTGGCATCAGTTCCTGGAGAACTATCAGCTACCCAAAGGGGTGCAATGGAACACATCGGAGTGGAAACACCCTTACAATTGTCCATATCTAGTTCAGAAAGATTTCCAAAATGTATTTTGATTGAGAAAGAATGAGACCATATGGTACTTGCTTAACATCAACACCCAAGAAGTAGTTTAGATAGCCAAGATCCTTCAATGAAAATCTTTCTGCCAAGGAACTGATGAAAAATTTAATCATGTGCAGATGGTTTCCAGTGATTATGATGTCGTCAACATACACAAGCACATAAATGGTTACAGCCAAATGCTTTCATACAAATAAAGAGGTGTCAGATTCTGTTCTGACAAAGTGCAGTTTCAGCAGATGTTCACGCGGAGCATTATACCAAGCCCTGGGAGCTTGTTTGAGGCCATATATATCCTTCTTCAATCTGCAGACATGAGTTGGAAATTGGGGATTAATAAATCCTCGGGGTTGCGACATAAAAACTTCTTCATCTAATTTTTCTTGTAGGAAAACATTACCGACGTCAAGTTGATGGATTGGCCAATTGTGTTGCATAGCTATAGATATCACCAATCTTACGGTTGTCGGTTGGACAATAGGACTGAATGTCAAATGAAAATCTAAGCCAGGACGCTGCGTAAACCCTTTTTCAACTAAACTAGCTTTGAAGCGATCTATAGAACCATCTGCTTTTCTCTTGATCCTATACAAATATTTGCAATCCACAACATTGGTTGACATGTTTTGAGGCACGAGTTCCCAAGTCTAATTTTTTATTAAAGCATCATATTCTACTTTCATCGCTTGTCTCCACTCTTCATGTTTATCAACCTGTTTGAAGGTTACAAGCGTAGGTGTCAAATGGGTCAGAAAAGAAAGTTTTCTTTAGGCTTCAAAATATTATTCTGGGATCAATTTATAATACAATTTGAATATGGTGGTGGAATCGGCACAGCAGGTATTGAAGGAGGGGGATCAAGTAATTGGTTTGTGGGATTTAAACTTTGTTGGGGTAGCAGGGGTGGAGGAGTGGTTTCACTGGTGGTTGGGATTGGTTGGTGGGATTGCAGCTTTGTGGCTTTGCGTCGATGGTATGTGAGCAAAGGCTTAGGTGTATTAGTGTCATGCGCAGGAAGAGAAGGAGCGGGAAGGTGATTAGAAGAAGGAACAGGGAGATGTTTATTACCTGATATCTCTGAAACTGTTGGTACTTGGTCGTTGCTATTGGAGTGAGTATTGCCAGAGGAATAGGCATCATTGTTGGATTTGGACTCTACATGGACTGGAATAAGGGATGGAATAGAGAGAGGAGTAGTTTGAATTGTTGTTGGACTATCCTCTTTGGAGTCAATAACTTCCCAACTTAATTGGGAAGTATATTTTCATAAATGGATGAACAACTGTTTAAAAGGAAATTCTTTTTCAATAAATTGAACATCGCGACTTATGAAAATTTTGGACTGGACGGGGTCAAAGCACATGTGAGCATGGTGAGTCTGAGAGATACCTAAATACACACACGAGATGGAACCGGTTTCAAGTTTATTTTTGGTATAAGGTTTAAGACACGGGTAACAAAGACAACCAAAAATTTTGAGTGTGTGACAGTCATGGGATCGACCAAATAATTTTTGGTAGGGTGACTCATTATTGAGGATGGGTGTGGGAAGTTGATTAATAAGGTAGACTGCATATTGATTGGCAAAAAACCAAAGTTCAGAGGGTAAGAATGCTTTATGAAGAAGGGTTTTAGCAGTTTCAAGAATATGGCGATGTCGAAGTTCAGCTATGGCAACACGTTGTGGTGTGTAGGAAGGAGAAATTAAGTGTTCAATTCCATGATTTTGAAGATAGGGCTGAGGACCGATGAACTCACCCCCTCCATCTATATAAATTGAAGAACTTTTTGTTTTGAAGAAATTTTCTACTAAAGGGTGAAACTTTGGAAATATTGATGCAACCTCACTTTTATTTTTAAGTGTAGACAACCAAGTGTATTTGGTATACTGATCAACAAAAATGCAATAATATTATTTTTTGTCAAGCGATAAAATGGGTGATGGTCCCTATAAATCACTAAAGATAATCTGGAGAGGAAAATTACCGGACAAAGTGAGTTGTTGGAATGGAAAACGATGCACTTTATTAGAAGAACAAGCATTACAAAGTTCAAACTTTTCTTTGCTAGCAACAACAGGTAAAGAAAATTTCCTCAAAATAAAATTTAAAATTCTAGAGTGGGGATGACCCAATCGACAATTCCAACGTTGAAGTGGGGCTTTTGTGGAGGCAAGGTGAATGGAGGGTTTCCTGGATGGCAAACATGGCCACTCATACAGTCCATTTTTGTTCCGACATTGTACCAGTGGCTTCAGAGTATGCAAGTCCTTCACAACAAAAGTAAAAGGAAAAAGTTCAATAGACGTGAGGTTTCTTGACAAAACTTAGCAACAGAGATGAGATTCTTTTTTATTAATGAAGCACAAAGTGTGTCAGAAAGCTTAAAAGTAGATTTAGATGCCTGAATTAGAGTTGAACCAGTATGACTGATGGGAATGGTTTTACCGTCACCCATAGAGATTTCTACAGTTCCTGTATACTCTTCAAGATTGTGAGGTTTGGAGATGATTGCTTCCCAGATGCAAAGTTAGACTTAACTTCAAAATGATTGTGCGACTTTGAGCCACAAACATCTGACGAATGACCAAACTTTTGGCACAATTAACATTTGAAAGATTGCTTAGGTGGTTGCCTGTATTGCTGATTATTGGAATTTGATTGTTGATTGTTAGAATTCCATTGTCGAGACCGCGATGGTGTCCATGGTTGATTGTTGAATCGAGAATTATTCCTGTTGAATTGTGGAGGTGTGTAAGACTTCTGAGCAAGAAGAACTATGATCATAGATGGTTTTTTTCATATCTTGATATTTTAGGAAAAGCTCATGATCTGTGAGCTTGTGAAATAACTCTTCAAAGCTCAAATGAGAGTCTCATACTCGTATCGCAACAGAGATTTCATGATACTCGGGGCCAAGACCACTTAAAGTTTGGACAATAATGTAACACCCCGTACTTAATTACGTGCATTAGCCATTGTTATATGTGTTGGAGTATATGTATTGATCCTAAGTTAGGTATATATGAGCATTGATTATTTTGAGATGGTTTCAAGTGTATAGTTTGATTATATGTGTATAGGAATCGACCTTATTTATACCGGAATTTGCCCGTCCATGTTTCCATACGAAGGTTATTGAATAAGCTTTCCGACGATATAAAGATTTTCAAAAACGGATAAGTTTCGGATATAAGCGAGCACGTTCGAAACTATAAAACGGTGGCCGGGATGTGAACAGTAAAATTGCAGGAAAATTTTCAGTTTTTCGGGTCCACTTTGAACGATCATAACTCCCTCAATATAATGAACTGGGTGAGCTACCACATATCACAAGAACTCTCTTTGAGTCTTCTTTCCAATGCAATTGGTTTCATCCAAATCCAACATCTGATTAAGGAGTTATACTCGTTCTATTTCAGCCTCTCAAAACAGATTTTTGTGAACAGTAAATTAGCAGGAAAATACTGAGGCCTGCCAGTTTTTTGGGTCAACTTTGAACGATCATAACTCCCTCAATATAATGAACTGGGAGAGCTACCATATATCAAAAGAAAGATATTTGTGTCTGATTTCCAATGCAATTGGTTTCATCCAAATTCAACATCTGCGTAAGGAGTTATACGCGTTTTACGTCAGCCTCTCAAAACAGATTTTTAGGGTCAACTTCAAACGATTATAACTCCTTGTACAGGACGAACTGGGTGGCCTAATTTATATGAAAGGAAAGAACTTTGAATTATCTTTACAATGATACCAATTTCACCCAAATCCGATATCGGAGCAAAGAGTTATGGTCTATCTACTTCAGCTTGTCAAAACAGTCCACCGGAGGACATATTTGACATTATTTAAATTTTAAGGGCACTTTGGTCATTTTCTATGGTATTATGGACGGGAATATGTGTATATATACATGTATATGAGTTCAAAAACTCATATTCATCATCAATTATAGGAAAGAACAAACCCTAGCCTAATTTTCAACTCTAATTATCTTGTGATTCAACCGTGGAAAGTCCAAATTGATTCCGTAGTTGTGTTCATCGTCTCAAGGGCTTCGAGAAGCACCCCTTATTTGTGCCAACAGGACTTCAAAACCCAAAGTGCCATTCTATGGTAAGGATGTAAATTATGTTGGTGTTATTTATATGGATATGTATATATATATATATATATATGCATGTGAGCATAAGAAGTATGTTATTTGATTGTTGTTGAAAGATGATTGGAAATGATGTTGGATCATTCTTGTGCATGGTTGGATTATGTTGAATTGTGAAGGGATGATGTGGTATTGATGATATGGTATTGAAATGATGATTATATATATATATACACATAAACCTATTGTTCAAGTTGGTTTTTGGAATGCTTTGCAAATATTGGTTGTATGGAATTATGGAAGAGAATTGTGGTGTTGGGTTTCTAATACTAGATGCCAAATATTTCATTGTAGATAAGTGATTTGTAAAGGCGGGAAGTTGTGTTGAATTGGTATCCGAATCTACAACGAGGTATGTAAAGCATACTCTAACGATGTTCTTTGGCATGAAAACACCAATGTTCCATAAAGTAAGATTCCGATGGTTCCCCAAACACATGTATTGTTCTACATTACCAATGAAGTTGTTTCCATTCTATCAAGTGTCAAAATGTTTCATTGATATACCAAGAGGCTCCTATTTCATTGTTGTGATATTTATGATTCTGAAACATACTGTTGATGTACCAATGAGTCCTTATTACATCGTTATTGTATAGAAGGTCTATTACTTGATTCCTATTGATGTATTATTGTTCCAAAGGTACTATATTGGCATAAACACTAATGTAATAATCTCAAAAGCTTTTGAACTAAGTTATTGGAAAAATCTCTTATGTGTTACTTGATACACGTGTGGGTGGTATCCCAGGGGCATAAGCCTAGCATGGGTCGATCCCAATTGATATGTACTGGGGGCAGCCTAATGGTCACAGTACGGTACAGTATTGATTATTGTTAGGTGGTTGGAGGTTCGGGAGGAGGAGGTAATGGCGAATAATAATTGTAAAGAATGAAATGAACGAATGTATACCGTTCCACAAATGTGTTTGTATTCAAGAACCCAATTCAGATTAATAATAATGTACATGATCCTAAAAGTGTTTATGAAGTGTGGTTCACTTCTATTATGATTTATTCACATGTGTATGATTTTCTTGATCCCCCATATCACATATGATTATTTACAGCTTTACATACTCAGTACATATTTTGTACTGACGTCCCTCACGGGGGACCTGCATTTCATGCTGCAGGATCAGGTACTTCAGCTCATTCACAGCATAGATAGGAGCCAGGTCATACAACTGTTGTTGGTGAGTTCCAGTTTGCTTCGGAGCTTTCCGAGTCGGTTTCTTATATTTTGTTATTGTACAGGAGTCATGTGTTGGCGGGGGTTCGTCCCGACCCTAGTTATGTCATGTATATCCTAGAGGCTTTGTAGACATAAAGAAGAGTAAAGTCATGGAAGTTTATATAGTGATGTTATATTTGTATATGTGGTGGCCCCGACGGCCAAGTATTATATATATGTATATATATTTGTGCGTGTTGTGCTGATACAGGTAATTAGACCCTTTTATATGCAGCGAAGTGCTGCCCAAATTTTTGGTGACATGTAAGTGAAAGTACAGGTATTTGAACGGGTTCTCCCGGGCCTTCTCGGCTTCGGGTGCCAGTCCGGCCCGATGGGATTTTGGGCTGTGACAAATAAGTTCATCATCTTTGACAGGTGAATCAACAACTTTAAGAGCCCCAGAGAGAGAACGAACCTCCTGCAAGTATTCTGCAATGGTTTTGGAAGTCTTCTTGGTGTTTTGCAGTTGATCGTGCAAGTTGAAAATATGAGTATGGCTTTTGTTGGCGTAGGTTCTATGAAGGAGTTCCCACTCTTTGTTAGCAGATGGTGCTGCTGCAACAGTTGGAGCAATTGTAGGATCGATCGATGCCATCATTGCTTGTCGGATCAATTGATCCTGAGAGAACCAGATCTGATAACTGGGATTTGGTATACTAAGACCATTTTGGGTAATAGTAGGTGATGGAGCAATTGTGGTTCCATCAAGATGTCCAATGAGCTTATGCCCATTTAGTAGCATTACAAGTTGTGCTTTCCATGTTGAGAAGTTGAGATTACCTTGTAGTTTAATAGGTAACTGAGCAACGGGATTAAATTGTACCGCATGAGTAGTGGTAGAAACTGCAGAACCACTGGCATCAGTAGCATCATTTAGTTGAGCAATAGATGAGAAAGATTAAGGAGAATGAAATGGATCTGACTCGGTGGAGCTTATGGGGCTTCTGATACCATATAAAGATTCAGAGAAGAAGATCAAAAAGATAAATTTATTAACACTGGCAACAAGATTTTAAATACACAATATACAACTAACTAGACCTAAAGTGCAGGCCACTATCTAGACATTATCTACAGCTAACTATTCCTAAATATGCTCCAAAATCAGAGACTTAGTGAAATTGTAACAGCTAGTAACAAGAGGTAAATAAAGATCAAATTTATGACAAAATTAATTGACAAAGTTATATTGCAATGCCAATTGATACATTTGGTGAATGGAGAAAAGGTCCATGGCCACCTTACATGTTTAATGTTAGAGGATTGAAAAAAATAATGGCAATTCTTATGGTGAAGTTCCAAATGTTTTGTTTTTTGATTCATTGGAGGGGACTAGTTTGAATCATGTTGTGGCAACATATGTCAAGAAAACTCCTAGGAGTTGTGGCTCAAGTGGAAATGATGATCATTCTATTGAGGGTATCTTGAAAATTTGTGTGTTTTGTCCTATTTATATGCTTCATGTTGGGGTAAGTGTACTTTTCTCATTAATTACTCTCACTGTTTCAATTTGCATGTCTTGTTCTTTTCAGATTTTTTTTTAAAAAAGATCTCTCTTTTCCTTTTCTGGTAACTCTTTAACTAAATTTTTCACATGACAATTTTCAAGTTAAAGATAAAACTGAATAGAAATACTTAAGTATATATCCTACCTATACTATCACCATCTATGTATTGATTTACTAATTGGACTATCACTGTTTGTGTATTAAAAGACACCTACTTGAGTAGATATTGATAATTCAGGCAGAAAAAAAGAACAATTGATAGTTGATTTAATTAGTGGTCTTTTTTAATATATAAAAATAATTTAAGTAGGAAAAGAGAACAACCGAAAATCGTAGTATGAAACTTGCGCAAAAGTGATAGTTAAAAGTTATTTCCATGATCATTATTGATTATTTATACTGATCTGAAATGCAATGAACAAGATTAACTTCGTCATCTTTCTCTACTTGCCTGATAGCGTGAAACTTCACATTTATATGCTTGCTACGACCATGTTGCACTGGATTCTTGGCCATAGAAATGGCTGACTTGTTGTCAACCTTTGTTACAGTAGCTTCTATTTGATTTTGCTCTAGATCATGTAGAATTTTTTGTAACCATAGAGCTTGATTAGTTGCACCAGAAACAACGATGTATTCTACTTCTGTAGATGATTGAGCTACTACCTCTTGCTTATTTGAATTCCATTAGAACATGCCTGAATAAAGAGTAAAAGCATATCCAGAAGTGTTTTTCATATCATCAATGCTTCCTGCCCAATCACTAGATGAATAACCCATCAATTACCCTTGCTTTTCCCATTTAAACCAAGTATCATAATCAATAGTTCCCTTGATATACCTCAATGTTTGTTTAGTGATACGAAGATGAACATAAATTGGAGAATGCATAAACATCGACTAAAGACTTGTCGCGAACATGAGATCAGGTCTTGTTGCTGTCAAATATAGCAAACTACCAATTAGACTTTTGTAAACTGTTGGATCAGCCCTATCGCCTCCTTCAAACTTCGAGATCTTTTCATTGTGAACTAGTGGAGTCGATATAGATTTACACCTCTCCATCTTGAACTTTTTAAGAGTATTCCATGCATATTTTCTCTGAGAAACAAAGATTCCATCAATAGCTTGATGAATCTTTATTGCCGGAAAGTAATTTACTTCACCCAAATCTGACATCACAAACTTGGTCTTCATTTCTTGCTTGAACTGATTCACCATGGCCTCATTGCTTTCGATTAACAGAAGATCACTAACATAGAGTGACACCACAAGCACATCTCTACCTTTAGCCTTCTTCACATATAAAGTGGCTTCATTTTCACTTCTATTGAAGCCACAATGAATGAGATAATCATCAATCTTACTGTACTAGGCTCGAGGAGCTAGTTTTAATCCATACAACCCTTATGTAATCTGTACACTTTATCCTCTATTCCTACAACTTGAAAGCCTTCAGTTGGTCAACATAAATTTAATCCTGCAACGGTTTATTTAAGAATGCTGACTTCACATCCAGATGACACAACTTCCAATTTGATTGAGCTGCCAAAGAAAATAGAAGTCATATAGTATCATGTCTTGCAACAGGTGCAAATATGTCTTCATAATCCAGACCTGCAACTTGCGTGTAACCTTTCAAAACAAGCCTTTATTTGTATTTATAAATTGAATCATCTATATTTAATTTGTTTCTATAAACCCATTTCACCCCTATTAAATTTCTATCTTTAGGTTTATCAATCAGCTTCCAAGTGTCATTCTTCTCAATTATACCGATCTCCTCCTTCATTGCTTCAATCCAAAATTTATATTTGGATGCTTCTTGATAGGTATTGGGTTCCAAGATTACAACACTGCATCTTTCATATATCTTATAAAGGGATCTTGTCTTTAAAATTAGCGAATCAAGTGAGGATTCACCATTTGATTCTTCAATTTCTTCCAAATTGTCAGAGCCAAATGATTGTGTTTCAGGCAGCGAATCCAAGTTCAGATAACCTGCATTTTCTTTCTCAACTTACTCCTTATCCCAGTTCCAATAAGCATGCTCATCCACTACTACATCTCTTCTCTGCAAGTTGAAAACTCTATAACCCTTGGCTTGCAATGAACAATCAATAAAGATCCCCAATTCACCTTGCAATTCAAGTTTGCTTATTTTGACAGAAGGAATATGAGAATAACATATTGAACCAAAGATTTTTAACTGTTTGGTAGATGGTCTTTTTCAACTCCATACCTCAATAGGAGTTTTATCACCCACAAATTTAGTTGAAAGCCTATCTAACAAATAAACTGAAGTAGAAACAACTTCTACCCAAAAATTTTGTGGTAGTTTCTTTTCAAGCAACAAACATCTATCCATTTCAACTACCATCCTATTCTTCCTTTATGAGACTCCATTATGTTCTAGTGAATGACAGTACTGTCAGCTTGTTATCAATCCCAACATCTTCACAATACTTATTGAACTCATTTGAAGTATATTCACCTTCGTTGTCTGAACTCAAAGCCTTCAGCTTACAACCACTCTGTCTTTCAGCAAAAGCTTTATACTTCTTAAAAACTAAAAATACTTGAGACTTGTTAGTGAAAAAATACACCCAAGTCATCCTTGTTAAGTCATCAATAAAAAACACAAAATATTTATTTTGGCCCAAGGATGATGTCTTCATAGGTCCACATACATCAGTGTGAACGAGTTTAAGTTTTTTCAGTAGCCCTCCAGGTAGCACTTTTAGGAAATGCTTTCATGTGAATCTTACCCATCTGACATGACCCACAAAATTCTTTAGATAGTGAGATCTCAGGTAAATCCTTAGTCAAACCCTTCTCATACATAGATTTTAAAGTAGCATAGTTAAAATACCCATATCTTTTGTTCCATAACCATGAATTATCCAATCTTGCAAAATTGGCACCATCAAACTTTCTGTATACTGGAAAGATCCTATCCACTATTTCTACTTTATCAATCAAAGTATCATCAGAATAAAAAATCAAACAATGCTTTCTTTTGAACAATAAGGAGTAACCTTTTGACATCATTTGGCCAACACTCAACAGGTTACATGCTAAAGAAGGAACATACAACACATCATGTATAAACTTTGAACCTTGTTTAGTTTTAAAGGAAACTGAACCCTTTCCATATGCTTCTACTGCTGCACCATTTCCAATCCTAACTTTAACTCTGAGTGACTTGTCAAGTGTATGAAACACGAGCTCATTATATGATATATGAATCGCATACCCATTGTTTAGGAACCATTCGGATTGGTTGGATTTGTTTTCTTCATGAGTAGCCATAAACAAGCTTTCTTCTTTTTTCGATTCTTCAGTAAAATTTGTCCGCCGAACATGGTGTTGTTGTGGTTGATTCTTCTTTGACCTACAATTCATCTCAATATGACTCATTTTTCTACAAAATTTGCATTGAATCGATGGCTTTCCTTTGAATCAACAATCCTTTTCTTGATGATGGGTTCTTTTATAGTGAATGCAATGTGGAAACTTTCCTTTCTGCGAAGATTTTGTCCATGGCTTTTTCTTTGTTACTTTATCTCCTTCCATTCTCCTATTGTCCTTCACAGGTTGCTTGCCTTTATTCTTTGCTTGAAATGCCACTTCTACTACTTCTTTATCTCTTATACTTGATCTTTGTTCTTAAGCATGCAACTTTCTAATCAACTTTGCAATGGACAAATTTTTCAAATCACTATATTCCTCTATTACAGAAATCTTGGACTCGAACCTGTAGGTAAGCTTATCATCATCTTCTCCACCACCTTTGAATTTGGAAAAGTTTCACCAAATAATCTTATCTTGTTTAAAATTTCAACATTTTGACAAAGTACTCTTTCTCAGTACCTCCTTCTTTCCTCCTTAACATCTCAAATTCTCTTTTGAGAGTTACGAGTACAACCGTTTTCACTCTGCCACTTTTGCTGAACTCCTCTTTTAGCTTCTCCCATGCTTCTTTAGGTGTTTCACAAGCCATTACTCTTGTGAAAAATCACATTTGAAAGTGCTAAATGAAGACATATGAGAGCCTTTGGTTTCTTGAACTTTGTATCTTCATAATTATTCATTTGTATAACAGTTGTATTTGGTCCAAGTGGAGGGGGGTCATTTTACTTTCAACTGCTTCCCATAGACTAAGATATTTGAGATAAGTCTGTGATAATTTTGTCCTGTTAACATAGGAGGGACTGCACCCAAAAAGTTGTTGGATGCCATGTTACTTCTGTTTAGCTCTCTCAGCTTAGAAGAACTGAAGAAAAAAAAGTTATCTTTAAGCCGTCACAGATCCATCAAGAAGAAAGGATCTGATACCACTGTTAGAATTTGGAACTAAAGAGAAGGAAAAAGATAAGGATCAACAATAGCTTTTTTCATTCATATCTACATATTACAAAAGATTGCACATATAGCTACATAAGTCTTACAAAGTTGGTAGAAAGTTGATAGAGAACCATACCTTCCCACCACTTTCTTACCAGACACACTACACAAAATAAGGACTATCATTCATTTTAAAAAACTAAACATAATATTTAAATTAAAAGAAACTATTAAACAAAAGACTATCTAGAAAAATCTCATATTCTAACATTGTAGCCCTTCTTTGTGAACACAAAATGCATTGTGCATTGCACTGTCTTTTTTTTTTAAATACTGGTCGATTTGGAATTTCTTGTAAGGATTTTTTTAATGTATGCATATAATCTTTATTTCTTTGAATGTGTGTCTGCAGGATGGTAACAAAAGAGAATGTTGTGACATCATGGAACCTAATGGAATGGACTCTATGGCCATCAAACTTAGGTGTTGTATGAGTAATAAAATTATTGCCTGATTGAAATAAAATATCATATATTGAAATATGTTTCAAACAGATGGATTTATTATTAATTTTCAGTTGATGTTCGGTACTAATATTGAGACTTTTTTATCATATCAGAGTGTTCGACTGCAGTAAGTTGCTGCACATTCTCCCTTCAGATATATGTTTGGACTCTCCAAAAATATTGTTATAGTCATGTCGAATCATCCAAATATATATAGCTTTAGGAGAATCCGATACACATCTGCCGATATTTTTGAAGAGTCTGAGTGAAATAGTTTCTAATGAGGAAAGATAATCTCAATCCCAGATTTCCTACGTGTAAAATTGGAGATAACCTTATTGAATTGTGGAATAACAGATAATAAATTTCACCTTCTTGGAAGGAATTTCTAGAAACTATGTACCACAAACGAAATGAAACTTCTCTTGAGATTTTGATAATGCAAATTTCTAAAGTATAATTGTAATATGTGGGTTCTCCCACATTGGTGGTTTAAAGGCACCTTAAAGGCCATATAAGGCCAAGCTAATTAAGTCTAATAAGTTAAATAAGTGTACTTCTACAACTATATATTTAATTATATAAATATCTAAATGACCTGGATTTGAACTTGGGGCTTGGGTGCGGGCCAGGTTGGATCTTTAATTAAAGATTTTATTTTTGTATTTATTTATTTAAAAATAAAAATAAAGAATTCTGTTAAAATAGAATAGTTGTGTCTATTCAAAAAAGTTGCATCTATTCAGAATAGTTGCATCTATTCAGAAAAATTGTGACTGTTCAGATCTTATAAATAAATAAGAATATAAATCCAAAAATAGTGGATTCAATTTGCAAATATATTTTTCGGCTTTGTTGTATCCTGATAGAGAATTGTTTGTAATCCCTAAAGAAATATGAGCAATAACTCTTCCAAGATAGTGATATTCCACGCCTCAAAGCAATATTTTTTCTAACATAATCCGCATGAAAGAAGAGGCAAGGCCCAAGATGCACTTTTGCAAACAAAAGAGAACAACATCACACCTAAATTTCAAATAATGTTGCCCCTAATACTAACAAAAATATTTCGTTGAAGCCTAAGAAGAAAAAAATCAAACAAAATAACGGCAGACATCCAGAGAATAATAATGGTGGAAATAACCAAGTACAAAACCAACAAGTTCAAGAAGAAAGACCATGCTTTGTCTGTGGAAAGAGCGGACATATTGCTCAATTTTCAAAAAATGTGGGTCTGCACCTTAGATAAATGTTATCAAAGAACCATTTATGATGGTGATGACATACATAAACATGGTTAAAGAATTATTACATAATTTTGGATGCAGATACTTAAAATGACAGATTGGATATTACATTTAGTTAAAGAATTTTCCTTCCAAATTTGTGCAGAGGCCTAGCTTCAATATGTTCTTCAAGTGCATAATATCCGTCCATATCGCAGATAAAGATAATTGATCAAGAACCTATGCAGAAACTTGGCTGAATGTGTCATATGTAGAGTAGGTCCAAGACGGAATACTGTAATACCCCGCATGTTTCTAAGCTAGGAGACGAACCAATTTTTCTACATATGAAATCTCCTATCCTGTGATTCATACATGAGTACATGACTTACAATGAGTATCCTAGCGATAAGATAGCTTATGATGCATTAAGAATGTTCATATGAGTCACTTAAGGTAATAAAAGCTAAGAGTTTTTGAATCCATCAAGTTTTAGTGTTCGATTTCATAAGGGTCATATTTGAATGAGTATAACTCAATGTTAATGTGGTATTTCTGCATATTTATACCCACCAAATTATAGAAAATTGAATTAGCTTTCCAACGATACCAATTTCATCAAAATCCGACACCCGAGCTAGGGCTTATGGCTTTGCGAAGTAGAGTGCGTCGCCTAACCAATCGCACATGGCCACTGGAAAGCATATACGATAGCATATGCGGCGCCTATGTAGATATAGGCGATATCATATGCGGCGCCTATGTAAATTTAGGTGATATCATATGCGGCTCCTATGTAAATATATCTGATATCATATGCGGCGCATATCTTATGGTTTCAAGTGACTTAAACACTCCGTTTTGAGTTATTTCGAGGGTATTTAAGTATTTTAACACTCCTTACACGTCGCTAAACTTAACCCTATGAAATATATAGCTCCTAATTACATTACAACCCTACTAACATTTTAAGTTCATCATCCAAGAGTACTAAAAGAGAAAAATAACTAGGGTTGCATAATTAAGCTTGAAGATCCAATTTCAAGGAAATTCCTCCGTCAATCATCAAGAATCTTCCTTCTAAGGTATGCGTGAGTTGATTCATGGACTCCTTTCATCCATGAAACTCAATAACCATCTTCTAAATTATGTATTATGATGTTTATATTGTTGGTGGTTGATGTTCATGTGGTTGGAGTTTGATGATGCCTAAGATGGGATCTTTGTATATTTTGTGTGAGGATATGGTGGTATTTAATGTATAAATATGTGAAATTGGTGGTTGAATATTTGTAATATTGATGAATCCACCTATGCCTAAGATGTGCATGTAAGGTGTTTGTGAAAATACCTAAGGGAATAGAAATCATGCTTTTATGACATAATAAGTCCTAAATGACTATTCCATGTTCTAAGTTTATGTTCAACGTGATCCCCATGCTATTGTCTTGAATTGAAGATGTTGTATGAGATGCTCATGATATTGTTGTGATATGGAATGACCATGTTATTGAAGCCATGCAAGTATATACATATTGTGTGCATTCCCGATTATGTGATAGTTTGTTGAGAATCATTCTTATTATGAAATCCTTACTTATGATATTGTGAATTATGGACTCTACTCTTATGAGCAAGTCAATATGTGTGTCAGTTTCCTTCCTTCGAGTCCTGGGGGTACTTGTACCCTAAAACTATAGTTGTGTGCCTATAGCTAGTGTCATGTTTCAAGACATCCTCAGTCAAGATATGCTCCATTGATTTCAGTTAGTCACGTGACTCAGAAAAACACAAAAATCTCAGTAGTTCAGTAGTCCCAGTAGTTTCAGTACTCTCAGTCAGACCTTAGATCTCAAGTAGCTTTTTCGTCAGTCAACGGAACTCAATGAATTCATCTTAGTTCAGCTAAGAAAATATTATCATCTCAGTTAATCAGTTCATAAATCAGTTCAGTTAGTCAGTTTAGCGCAGTTAATCTTTGTAGAGTCTTTCAGTTGGGAGTAGGGACTAGCACCGAGCGAGTGCAGGGATGGCAGTTTTTCCTGTTATAAAGGCAAAGTCATTAGCAGCAATCCCTGTACTCCAGAACTGCGTAGCCAGCACAGGACAGGAGTCACCCGTCAGATTAAGGCTATACTTGACTATTATATTGCCTTAGGCTTGATTTTCTGTTCAGGGTCACTCGTCAGAGAGGCTTGACCATAGTAGAGGTCTCTACCCGTGGCACGGTATTGACACCCCTCCAATCAGGGCAAAGATTGGACCCCACCAGTACAGTATCGGGGCATGTCGGTTAGGTTATTACCTCCCATAGTCATAGTTACAGTTACAATTTCAGTATTAGTCTTCAGAGTAGAAATTAGGAATCAGGACTGTCAGATATAGTCATCGATCTTAGTAAGGAACTTAGATAGTTCCATTGATTCCTGGACCATCCCGTTAGATTGGCTTGGTCCCATATTCATATGATTATTATTAGATCTAGAGGTCACCCAGCAGACAAGCTTGATCTCCATCTCAGATTCAGTCAAGTATTCTCATTATCAGTTTCAGAGATCACTCATTAGCTAGGACTGATCTCAGACTTAGATATTCAGATACAGTTTGGAACTCAGATAGTTTTCCCCAGAATTAGGACTGTTAGATATAGTCATCCATGTTATCAGTCATTCAGTATCTCAGTATCACGAAACTCATGTTGTCAAAGTTCAAACTCAAGTAGTCAGTATCTCCACAAGTTCAGTAGCAGTTACGTATGTATGTATGTATGTATTCTCACGTTCATATTAGTCATCATGTTCATGCATATAAACCCCATGCAATTAGCCTACCCCCATGTATACTTAGTTCTTTAGTTGTACTGATGCATTTGTGCTATGGTGCTTTCTTTTTATGTTACACCATAGGTTCTGAGGTGCAGATTACAGATTAGCAGTAGCAATTCAGTAAGAAGTGAGTCCTCGTCTTTTGAGGACATGATTGATACATTTATTATTCCAGTATTTCAGTTTATTTTCAGTTTAGGGAGTTAGTTGGAGTCATGTTCCTTCAACTCCTTATTCAGACAGTTTAGAGGCTTTCAGACGATTATAGAGTTTTCAAATTTAGACTTTAGTATTTTCAGTTTTGTTTTGGTACTGTGATACCACCTTATTTCAGATATTGTATTATTCAAGATTGAACCTTACACCCTCTTTGTTTATGTTTCTACATTTTATATGTATATTATGCAGTTACAGGTACAGATATCAGTCATGGGTTAGCTTGTGGTTCTTCGGGGTCATTAGCACCGTGTAGCGTTCCGGTTCATAAAATTAGGGCGTTAAAAACTTGGTATCAGAGCCATGTTCAATAGAGTCCTAGGAAGTCTGAAAGCCACATCTAGTAGTGTCTTGTACATGGGTGTGTTGCGCGCCACATTTATGTTCAAGAGGCTATAAGATGTTTTAGGAATAGTTTCCCTTCTTTCAGTACTCATATCGTGCCAGTGAGAAAAAGTTCAAGTTGAACTCTCAGTTTAATCCTTGTTCCTCTTCTGTTTGTAGAATATGCCTTCTAAGAAGAGAACAAGGAATCAGTCAGCCCCGCAGCCCGCAGATCCTTTGAATGAGAATGTGTCACATGCAGAATTTTGGGCAGCTTTTCAGGCGCTAGCCCAGGCTATGACCACTAGTGTTCAGGGCAACCGACAGACTGCAGCCCCACCCTAGTAAGATAGGGATTCAGCTGCAGCCAGAATCAGAAATTTTATGAGAATGAACCCTCCAAAATTCTTTGGGTCAGTAACAGGTGAGGACCCACAGTTGTATCTAGAAGAGATAAAGAAGATCACCCAAATCATGCATGTGTCAGAGGAGAAGAGTGTGGAATTAGCGTCCTATAGCGTCCTATAGGCTGAAAGATATTGCTCATGATTGGGTAGTGTTGTGGAAGAAGAGTAGAGGGGAAGATACAACTCCCATGACTTGGCATATATTTTAGGATGCCTTCTAAGATAAGTTTTTCCCGTTAGAGATAAGAGAAGCTAAGGTAGAAGAGTTTATGAACCTGAGATTAGGATCCATGAAAGTGAAGGAGTCTTTTCTTAAGTTCAACCAGTTAGCTAAGTATGCTCCTGACTTGATAGCTGACCCCAGAGCGAGTATGAGTAAGTTTGTGACTGGTGTGTTCGGGTTAGTATTGAAAGAGTGTAGAACAGCTATGCTCAATAGGGACATGGACCTTGCTAGGTTAATGATGCATGCTCAGCAGATAGAGGCAGATAGGTCTAAGGAGTGGGAGAGATCTAGTAAGAGATTCAGAATAGGTAGTTACAGTTTTTCTCTAGTTGGGTCATAGGGTGGTAATCGTTCTCACCATAGTCAAAAAAATTTAGCCCCTGTTCCATCTTCAGCTAGTGTGCCCATACCTAACTTTGGAGATGTTAGTCATGGTGGGGCGCCAGGCTCCAAAGCCCAGAGTAGTGTTAGAAGTGAGCATACTTATTCGTTTTGTGAAGAGTGTGGAAAGAATCATCTAGGTGCATACAGAGCTAATAGTCAGGTATGTTTTGGGCGCGGTAAGCCAGGCCACAGAATGCGGGAGTGTAAAGTGTTAGCTCAGAAAGGTAGAGATTCACGTAAGCAGGCCGTAAATCCCAGCACCAATAGTGGTCAGCGTCAGAATCGACTCTATTCACTCCAGACTCACCATGATCCAGAAAGTTTCCCCAACCTAGATTCGGGTACGTTATAAGTTTTTCATGATCATTGTATGCATTGTTAGATATCTTGCGCTCGTTTGAGCTTATGTTTCCACATGAGTTAGTCAGTAACATTAGTAGGTCTAGTTCAGTTCATGCATCATGCATTAGTCTCAGCTCTCCAATATTTAGTTATAATCTAGTTCGTAGATGCCCTGTGCATCACCCCAGTATCTCAGCAAGGTAAATATTCCTAGAGGGACATAGTGTCCCAAGGGGGAGATACCCCACCTTTTCTTGATGCTTTCATGTTCCCGTTATAAATTAATTATCAAGTGCCATGGCATAATCAGTCAAGCTTTCAAAAGTCAGCTCAGTTAGATATTCAGGCATTAGATATACGTGTTCAGTAGAGAAAGTACTATTTATCAGTATCTTCACTCATACATTTACATATCATGTCAGTCATGTAATCATGCATCAGATATGCATGGATTCAGCCTTTCAGTTATGCATCAGATATGCATTCTCATTTTGAGAAAACTCAATTTATAAGAATCCTCAGTCTTATATTCATGAATCAGTTTCCCATGCATCAGATATGCATATTCAGTATGTTGTGCTCAGCTTTCAGTCATGTCAGTCATGAACCCATGTTTTAGTAGAGTATGTCTTGTACGTACTTCATCTTATCATCTCTCCTACCTCAGTTAATTTCCATTTGAGGACGAATGTTCCCATGGGGAACATATTGTAATACCCCTCATGTTTCTAAGCTAGGAGACGAACCATTTTTCCTACATATGAAATCTCCTATCCTGTGATTCATACTTGAGTACATGACTTAAAATGAGTATCTTAGCGATAAGATAGCTTATGATGCATTAATCATGTTCATATGAGTCACTTAAGGTAATACAAGCTAAGAGTTTTTGAATCTATCAAGTTTTAGTGTTCGATTTCATAAGGGTCATATTTGAACGATTATAACTAGATGTTAATGAGGTATTTCTGCATATTTCTACCCAAAAAATTATATAGAATCAAATTAGCTTTCCAACGATATCAATTTCATCAAAATCCGACACCCGAGCTAGGAGTTATGGCTTTACGAAGTAGAGTGCGTCGCCTAACCAATCACACATCGCCACTGGAAAGCATATGTGATAGCATATGTGGTGCCTATGTAAATATAGGCGATAGCATATGTGGCTCCTATGTAGATATAGGCGATATCATATGCGGCGCCTATGTAAATTTAAGCAATATCATATGCAGCGCCTATATAAATATATGCGATATCATATGCGGCGCATATCTTATGGTTTCAAGTGACTTAAACACTCCGTTTTGAGTTATTTTGAGGGTAATTAAGTCTTTTAACACTCCTTACACGTCCCTAAACTCAACCCTACGAAATATAAAGCTCCTAATTACATTAAAACCCTACTAACATTTTAAGTTCATCATCCAAGAGCACTAAAAGAGAAAAACAACTAGGATTGCATAATTAAGCTTGAAGATCCAATTTCAAGGAAATTCCTTCGTCAATCATCAAGAATCTTCCTTCTAAGGTATGCGTAAGTTAATTCATGGACTCCTTTCGTCCATGAAGCTCAAGAACCATCTTCTAAATTATGTATTATGATGTTTATATTGTTGGTGGTTGATGTTCATGTGGTTAGAGTTTGATGATGCCTAAGATGGGATCATTGTATGTTTTGTGTGAGGATATGGTGGTATTTAATGTATAAATATGTGAAATTGGTGGTTGAATATTTGTAATATTGATGAATCCACCTATGCCTAAGATGTGCATGTAAGGTGTTTGTGAAAATACCTAAGGAAATAGAAATCATGCTTTTATGACATTATAAGTCCTAAATGACTATTCCAAGTTCTAAGTTTATGTTCAACGTGATCCCCATGCTATTGTCTTGAATTGAAGATGTTGTATGAGATGCTCATGATATTGTTGTGATATGGAATGACCATGTTATTGAAGCCATGCAAGTATATACATGTTGTGTGCATTCCCGATCATGTGATAGTTTGTTGAGAATCATTCTTATTATGAAATCCTTACTTATGATATTGTGAATTGTGGACTCTACTCTTATGATCAAGTCAGTCATGTGTGTCAGTTTCCTTCCATCGAGTCCTGGGGGTACTTGTACCCTAAAACTATAGTTGTGTGCCTATAGCTAGTGTCATTTTTCAAGACATCCTCAGTCAAGCTATGCTCTATAGATTTCAATTAGTCACATGACTCAGAAAAACTCAGAAATCTCAGTAGTTCTGTAGTCCCAATAGTTTCAGTACTCTCGGTCAGACCTCAGATCTCAAGTAGCTTTTCCGTCAGTCAATGGAACTCAATGAATTTAGCTTAGTTCAGCTAAGAAAATATTATCAGCTCAGTTAATTAGTTTATAAATCAGTTAAGTTTAGTTAGTCAGTTCAGCGCAGTTAATCTTTTTAGAGTCTTTCATTTGGGAGTAGGGACTAGCACCGAGCGAGTGCAGGGATGGCGGTTTTTCCCGTTTTAAAGGTAGAGTTGTTAGCAGCAATCCCTATACTCAAGAACTGCGTATCCAGTAGAGGACAAGAGTCACCCGTCAGATTAAGGCTATACTTGACTATTATATTGCTTAGAAAGATTTCCTGTTTAGGGTCACCCGTCAGAGAGGCTTGACTATAGTAGAGGTCTCTACCCGTGGCACGGTATTGACACCCTTCCTATAAGAGAAAAGATTAGACTGCACCAGTACAGTATCGGGGAATGTCGGTTAGGTTACTACCTCCCACAGTCACAGTTACAGTTATAGTTTCAGTATCAGTCTTCAGAGTAGAAATCAGGAATCAGGACTGTCAGATACAGTCATCGATCATAGTAAGGAACTCAGATAGTTCCATTGATTCCTGGACCATCCCGTCAAATAGGATTAGTCCCATATTCAGATGATTATTATTAGATCTAGAGGTCACCCGGCAGACAGGCTTGATCTCAATCTCAGATTCAGTCGAGTATTCTCATTATCAGTTTCAGAGATCACTTATTAGCTAGGACTAATCCCAGACTTATATGTTCAGATACAGTTTGGAACTCAGATAGTTTTCCCCAGAATTAGGAATGTTAGATACAGTCATCCATGTTACCAGTCATTCAGTATCTCAGTATCACGAAACTCATGTTGTCAAAGTTCAAACTCAAGTAGTCAGTATCTCCACGAGTTCAATAGCAGTTACGTATGTATGTATGTATTTTCACGTTAATATTAGTCAGCATGTTCATACATATAAACCCCATGCAATTAGCCTACCCCCATGTATAGTCAGTACTTTAGTTGTACTGACGTATTTGCGCTATGGTGCTTTCTTTTTATGTTACACCATAGGTTCTGAGGTGCAGATTCCAGATCAGCAGTAGCAGTTCAGTAAGCAGTGAGTCCTCATTTTTCAAGGACATGATCGTTACATTTATTATTCCACTATTTCAGTTTATTTTCAGTTTTGAGAGTTAGTTGGAGTCATGTTCCTTGTACTCCTTATTCAGACAGTTTAGAGGCTTTCAGACGATTATAGAGTTTTTAGATTTAGACTTTAGTATTTTCAGTTTTATTTTGGTACTATGATACCACCTTATTTCAGATATTGTATTATTCAAGATTGAACCTTATGCCCTCTTTGTTCATGTTTTTGCATTTTATATGTATATTATGTAGTTACAGGAACAGATATTAGTCATGGGTTAGCTTGTGGTCCTTCGGGGTCATGAGCACCGTGTAGCATTCCAGTTTAGAAAATCAGCTCGTTACAAATATTTTGTGTATAAGTTCATCGAGGTGTCACATGAGTTCGATGTGGTTGTAAAGTTTGATACTGATTTCATCCAAAAGAGAGATAGTTTTAGGTATCTGGGGTCTATGATGCAGAGGAATTGAGAGATTGACAAGTATGTCACTCATTGGATTGGGGTAGGGTAGATGAAATGGAGGCTCGCCTCAAGAATCTTGTCTGACAAAAAGGTACCTCCTAAACTCAAAGACAAGTTCACAAAAGGGTGTTTAGACCGTCTTTGTTGTATGGGGAAAGGTGTTAGCAGGTTAAGAAGTCTCACATCCAAAAGATAAAGGATGTGGAGATGAGAATTCTTCGACTGATGTGTGGGTGTACTAGGAAAGATAGAATTAGAAATGGGGTTATTCGAGATAAGGTAGGAGTAGCTTTAGTGGAAGCCAAGATGAGGAAAGCGAGGTTGAGATTATTCGAACATGTAATAAGAAGGGGCATGGATGCCCCAATGCAGAGGTGTGAGGTTGGCCAGGGATAGATTCGAGCGAGGTAGAGGTAGACCGATGAAATATTAGAGGGAGGTGATTAGACATGACATGGCGAAGGTTTAGCTTACCGAGAACATGACCCTTGATAGGAAGCTGTGGAGGAAGCAGATTAGGGTAGAAGGATAGTAGGAACGAGTGTTCAGTGCTAAGATGGATCGATCATGAGCTTGTGAAATGATATTAAAGCCCATGAGGAAATCCTTAATTTCATTATTTCTTTACAAAATAATGTGGAAAAGTTAGTTATTTTGATAACAATGATTAAATAATTTACCCTTGTATTATGCAAAATAATCTGAATTTACCCGCTAAGCTTTGGTGTGACCCTTATGTAATTTGGTGTGAACATTCATCTTTATCTTTTCCCACACAAAAGTTGCTGAATAAATATTCATGTTTTTTATGCCATCATTTATATCAATTAGCTCCCAAACAAAACAAGCAACTTAAATTATTCTTAATCAATGAACCTCATGATCACATTAATTTTCCTTTCAATTACATGAGGAGTGACAAGTTATGCACCAATCATGTGTTATATGTAACAAGTGAAACGTTCACTATGGGTCATAACATATGATTTTACAACAATGACAACATATCCACATAATTTCACAAATAGTTGTCTGTGATGATAGAATGTAAACATACGTTACACATACATTTCTGGGCTAGAGTGGTTGTATATGAAACATATATTTAGTTTATATATATATGTAACACTCTAAAGAGCAAGATTCGTTAGTTAACCTATAGTAGTTGTGTTCTTTCATTTTCAACAAAAGCTCAAAATTAGCCTAGCTAGGAAAGAATGTCAATAGAGAAAAGTAATAGTAGTGATTCCCCAAATGGAATTTTGTCCGACAACTTGTTCTTGAATGGAATTTTATGCAAAACCCTAGTCTTTTTATCCCTAATTCTATATCTACTCTATATTTTCTTGTCCAATCATCCATGTTGTCAATCATCATCATCCCTATTACAAGTTTTCCCCACCAAAAACATCATCAAGTCATCAAATTATTATTATAACTCCAATAATAAAACCAATATTAGCCATTTAGTTTTTGGAATTGTAGCCTCATCAAACACATGGGGTGAAAAAAAATGGTACATAAATTCTTGGTGGAAACCAAATATAACTAGGGGATATGTTTTCTTGGATAGAACCCCAAATGAGCACTTACCATGGCCTGTTTCCTCACCTCCTTACAGAATTTCTAGTGACAATTCGCGATACGCGCCTTACAACAAACACAGAATGCCATTAGCGGTTAGAATGGTAAGGGTAATTGAGGAGACATTCATGTTACACCATGGCCCCAGTGTTAGGTGGTATGTTATGGCTGACGATGACACTGTGCTAATGACTGACAATTTAGTCAACGTACTCACGAAGTATGATCATACGAAATACTATTATGTTGGGATGAATTCAGAGTGTATTGTGAGTAATTTTGGGAATTCATTTCAAATGGCATTTGGTGGTGCTGGTTATGCTATGAGTTACCCTTTAGCACAAGCTTTGGCTAAGAACATGGATACATGTATTAAGAGGTATCCATATTTATATGGAAGAGACCACATTTTACAAGCATGTATTGCTGATTTAGGAGTCACCATTCAAAGAAGAATTCATGATCTAAAGTTAAAAGTTATAATAACTGAATTCATAACCAGTATAAATAGATATTAGTGGCCATAATGGCCGTGACTCATAACATGTTATTTTATTAATAAGACCAATCTTTTAACAGAATGATCTAGGTCTTACCTTGCTAATCTTAGCATGTTAGTTTAAAAAGTTGAAAGTAAATTTAGTTTTCTAGAGAGTGATGTACATTTTCATCATATTAATGTATTTGGTAAAGCAAAAGTTAATTTTCGTGGAAAAAATACTTTTTAAGAAAATACTTTCCTAGTTTTGTTGACGGGAGTGAAAAATATCTTTTCAAAGAACTTTTACTTTCTTTGTCCCAATTTATGTGATATCAGTTTCTTTTAGGATGTTCTTAAAACAATCTCATACTTCATGATTATAAACATTTATGGCTTAATAATATGATCTTTGATCACACAAATATATATGCCTTGCCATAGATAGAATACAAGTTTCAAAAAATCTAAAAATCTTGTTTTAGCTTGCTGAAATAAGTAATATGAAGTTAATTGTTAAGATAGTAGTACGAGTGAACTTATTCAATCCCTAATTTTGACCTGAATAATATTTTCTTTTTATAAATAATCAAACACCAGAAAATGACTATCTCATGTTATTTTCAGATCGACTTACATCGGGATATATCGGGATTATTATCAGCTCATCCACAATCACCATTCCTGTCAATCCATCACCTTGATGCAGTAGATCCAATTTTTCCTTCAATGAACCATTTTGAAGCCTTAAATCATCTAATGAATGCAGCAAATGTTGATCAATCTAGACTACTGCAACAAAGTACATGTTACAATAAAAAACACAATTGGACATTTTCAGTGTCATGGGGTTATTCTTATAAAGATTCAGAGAAGGAGATCAAAAGGATAATTTTATTAACTCTGCCAGCAAGCTTTTAAATACACAATATACAACTAACTAGACCTAAAGTCCAGGCCACTATCTGCACATTATCTATAGCTAACTAACTATTCCTAAATATGCTCCAAAATCAAAGACTTAGTCAAATTGTAACGGCTAGTTACAAGAGGTAAATAAAGATAGTTAATACACCCCCTCAAGTTAGGTAAGGTGCAACAATGCCTAACTTGGAACGACACCTAATAAAGGCTGATTTAGGCAGTGGCTTGGTGAAGGTATCAGCAAGTTGATCACAAGCATGAGTATGAGTAACATGAACTCGATGAGCGTGAACCTGATCACGGACATATGCAAAATCTACAACAACATGTTTCATACGGGTATGGAACACTGGGTTGTGAGATAGATAAGTTACTCCAACATTGTCACAGTAGATTGTTGGCATCTTTGGAATGGTGACATGTAACTCATGAAGTAAGTTTCGCACCTATGTGATCTCTGCAAGTGCATTGGCTACTGATTTGTTCTCTGCCTCAGTGGACGAGCGAGCCACTGCATGTGACTTTCTGGACGACCAACTAACTAGATTTGGTCCAAAGAAAAGTATGTAACCTGATGTAGAGATTCTGTCATTTGGATCGTCAGCCCAGTCGACATCAGCATACATATACAAATTGGAGTCGGAGCTGCGAAGGATGCCAAGTCCTGAACTTGCGATTTCTTTGAGATACCGTAGTACTCGTTTAACTGCTTTCCAATGTTCCTCAGCCAGAGTATGCATAAATTGTGACAATTCATTGACTGTATAAGATATGCCAGGCCGAGTGAGGGCAGATACTGCAATTTGCCAAGGGTACACCGGTAGCGCGTGACATCAGTTACTGGCGAACCATCAGTTACCCAAAGGGGTGCACTAGAACACATGGGAGTGGAAACACCCTTACAATTTTCCATATCTAGTTTAGAAAGAATTTCCAAAATGTATTTTGATTGAGAAAGAATGAGACCATCTGGTACTTGCTTAACATCAACACACAAGAAGTAGTTTAGATAGCCAAGATCCTTCAATGAAAATCTTTCTGCCAAGGAACTGATGACAAATTTAATCATGTGCAGATGGTTTCCAGTGATTATGATGTCGTCAACATAGACAAGCACATAAATGGTTACAGCCAAATGGTTTCATACAAATAAAGATGTGTCAGATTCTGTTCTGACAAAGCGCAGTTTCAGCAGATGTTCACGCAGAGAATTATACCAATACTTGGGAGCTTGTTTGAGGCCATATATAGTCTTCTTCAGCCTGCAGACATGAGTTGGAAATTGGGGATTATTAAAGCCTCGGGGTTGCGACATAAAAACTTCTTCATCTAATTTTTCTTGTAGGAAAGCATTATTGATATCAAGTTGATGGATTGGCCAATTGTGTTGCACAGCTATAGATAGCACCAATCTTACGGTTGTCGGTTTGACAACAGGACTGAATGTCTCATGAAAATCTAAGCCAGGACGCTGCATAAACCCTTTTGCAACTAGACTAGCTTTGAAGCAATCTATAGAACCATCTTCTTTTCTCTTGATCCTATACAACCATTTGCAATCCACAACATTGGTTGACATGTTTCACGGCATGATTTCCCAAGTCTGATTTTTTACTAAAGCATCATATTCTACTTTTATCGCTTGTCTCCACTCTTCATGTTTATCAGCCTGTTTGAAGGTTACAAGCGTAGGTGTCAAATGGGTCAGAAAAGAAAGTTTTTTTAGGCTTCAAAATATTATTCTGGGATCGATTTATAATACGATTTGAATATGGTGGTGGAATCGGGGAAGCAGGTATTGAAGGAGAGGGATTAAGTAATTGGTTTATGGGATTTGAACTTTGTTGGGGTCGCAGGGGTGGAAGAGTGGTTTCACTGGTGGTTGGGATTGGTTGGTGGGATTCCAGCTTTGTGATTTTTCATCGATGGTATGTGAACAAAGGCTTAGGTGTAGCAGTGTCATGCGCAGAAAGATGTGTATTACCTGATATCTCTGAAGCTGCTGGTACTTGGTCGTTGTTGTTGGAGTAAGCATTGCCAGAGGAATAGGCGTTATTGTTGGATTTGGACTCTACATGGACTGGAATAAGGTATGGAATAGATAGAGGAGTAGTTTGAATTGTTGTTGGACTATCCTCTTTGGAGTCAATAACTTTCTAACTTTAATCGGGAAGTATATTTTCGTAAATGGATGAACAATTGTTTAAAAGGAAATTCTTTTTCAATAAATTGAACATTGCGACTTATGAAAATTTTTGACTGGATGGGGTCAAAGCATATGTGAGCATGGTGAGTTTGAGAGATACCTAAATGCACACATGGGGTGGAACCGGTTTCAAGTTTATTTTTGGTACGAGGTTTAAGCCACGGGTAACAAAGACAACCAAAAATTTTGAGTGTGTGATACTCAGGAGATCGACCAAATAATTTTTGGTAGGGTGACTCAGAGGATGGATGTGGGAAGTCGATTAATAAGGTAGACTGCATATTGACAGGCAAAATACAAAAGTTCAGAGGGTAAGGATGCTTCATGAAGAAGGGTTTTAGCAGTTTCAAGTATATGCGATGTCGACATTCAGCTATGGAAACACGTTGTGGAGTGAAGGGAGGAGAAATTAAGTGTTCAATGCCATGTTTTTGAAAATAGGGTTGAAGACCGATGAACTCACCCCCTCCATCTGTATAAATTGAAGAAATTTTGTTTTGAAGAAATTTCTACTAAAGGATGAAACTTTGGAAATATTGATGCAACCTCACTTTTATTTTTAAGTGTATACAACCAAGTGTATTTGGTATACTGATCAACAAAAATGCAATAATATAATTTTTTATCGAGCGATAAAATGGGTGATGGTCCCCATAAATCACTAAAGATAATCTGGAGAGGAAAATTATCGGACAAAGTGAGTTGTTGGAATGGCAAACGATGCACTTTATTAGAAGAACAAGCATTACAAAGTTCAAACTTTTCTTTGCTAGCAACAACAGGTAAAGAAAATTTCCTCAAAATAAAATTTAAAATTCTAGAGTGGGGATGACCCAATTGATAATGCCAACATTGAAGTGGGGCTTTTGTGGAGGCAAGGTGAATGGAGGGTTTCCTGGATGGTAAACATGGCCACTCATACAGTCCATTTTTGTTCCGACCTTGTACCAACGGCTTCAGAGTATCAAGTCCTTCACAACAAAAGTAAAAGGAAAAAATTCAATATACATAAGGTTATCTTGACAAAACTTAGCAACAGAGATGAGATTCTTTTTGATTAATGGAGCACAAAGTGTGTCAGAAAGCTTAAAAGCAGATTTAGATGCCTGAATTAGAGCCAGTATGAGTGATGGGAATGGTTTAACCGTCACCCATAGAGATTTCTTCAGTTCGTGTATACTCTTCAAGATTGTGAGGTTTGGCAGTGACATGGTGAGTTGCTCCAGAGTATAAAACCCAAGAGTTTCCAGATGATTGCTGCCCAGATGTAAAGTTAGACTTAGATTCAAAATGATTGTGCGACTTGGAGCGACAAATATCTGACGTGTGACCAAACTTTTGGCGCAATTGACATTTGACAGATTGCTTAGGTGGTCGCCTGTTTTGCTGATTGTTGGAATTTGATTACTGATTGTTAGAATTCCATTGTCGAGACTGTGATAGTTCCATGGTTGATTGTTGAATCGAGGATTATTCCTGTTGAATTGCGGAGGCTTGTTGGACTTCTGAGCAACAACAACTGTGATCATAGATGGGTTTTTCATATCTTGATGTTTTAGGAAAAGCTCATGATCTGTGAGCTTGTGAAATAACTCTTCAAACCTCAAATAAGAGTCTCGTACTCGTATCACAATAGAGATTTCACGATACTCGGGGCCAAGGCCACTTAAAATTTTGACAATAAGTTCATCATTATTGGCAGGAGAACCAGCAACTTTAAGAGCATCAGAGAGGGAACGAAACTCCTGCAAGTATTCTGCAATGGTTTTGGAAGTCTTCTTGGTGTTTTGCAGTCGATCTCACAAGATGAAGATTCGAGTATGGCTTTTTTTAGCATAGGCTGTGTGAAGGAGTTCCCACGCTTTGTTAGCAGATGATGCTGCTGCAACAGTTGGAGCAATTGTAGGATTGATCGATGCCATCATTGCTTGTTAGATCAATTTATCCTGAGAGAACCAGATCTGATAACTGGGATTTGGTACAGTAAGACCATTTTGGGTAATAGTAGGTAATGGAGCAATTGTGGTTTCATCAAGATGTCCCATGAGTTGATGCCCATTTAGTAGCATTACAAGTTGTGCTTTCCATGTTAAGAAGTTGAGATTACCTTGTAGTTTAATAGGTAACTGAGCAACAGGATTAAACTGTACCACATGAGTAGTGGTAGATACTGAAGAACCACTGGCATCAGTAGCATCATTTACTTGAGCAATAGATGAGAAAGATTAAGGGGAATGAAATGGTCTGACTCGGTGGAGCTTATGGGGCTTCTGACACCATATAAAGATTCAGAGAAGAAGATCAAAAGGATAATTTTATTAACTCTGGCAACAAGCTTTTAAATACACAATATACAACTAACTAGACCTAAAGTGTCAGCCATTATCTGCACATTATCTACAGCTAACTAACTATTCCTAAATATGCTCCAAAATCAGAGACTTAGTCAAATTGTAACAACTAGTAACAAGAGGAAAATAAAGATAGTTAATAATTATGTCCAAATTTATGACAAAATTCATTCTCAAATTTATATTGCAATGCCAATTGATACATTTGGTGAATGGAGAAAAGGTTCATGGCAACCTTACATGTTTAATGTTAGAGGATTGAAGAGAAATAATGGCAATTCTTGTGGTGAAGTTCCAAATGTTTTGTTTTTTGATTCATTGGAGGGGACTAGTTTGAATCTGTTGTGACAACATATGTCAAGAAAAATCCGCTCAAGTGGAAATGATGATCATTCTATTGATGGTATCTTGAAAATTAGTGTGTTTTCTCCTATTTATAAGCTTCATGTTAGGGTAAGTGTACTTTTCTCATTAATTACTCTCCCTGTTTCAATTTGTATGTCTTGTTCTTTTCAGTTTTTTTTTAAAAGATCTCTCTTTTCCTTTTCTGGTAACTCTTTAACTAAATTTTTCACATCACAATTTTAAAGTTAAAGATAAAACCGAATAGAAATACTTAAGTATATATCCTACTTATACTATCACCATCTATGTATTGATTTACTAATTGGACAATCACCGTTTGTGTATTAAAAGACACCTAATTGAGTAGATAGTGATAATTCAGGCAGAAAAAAAGAACAATTGATAGTTGATTTAATTAGTTTTGAGGTCTTTTTTAATATATAAAAATAATTTAAGTAGGAAAAGAGAACAACCGGAAATCGTAGTATGAAACTTGCGCAAAAGTGATAGTTAAAAGTTATTTACCATGATCATTATTAATTAACTACTCCTTCTGCTTCATTTTATATATGTATTTTGAGTATTGATGATGAAGGGAAGAATATAGTATATGCTGGCCTTCACGAATTTGAGTGGTGGAAACGGCCATTGATGATGCTTGTGTCAGGATAGACTATCATCACAAATTCGAATCATAAAATTAATCGCTAATGAAATGTTTCCATCAAGATGTAAAGGTTGTTGATATCAACCAGTCTTTTGGATTGGTTTATGTTAGAATTTGGAACTAAAGAAAGGGAAAAAGATAAGGATCAGCAGTAGCTTTTTTCATTCATATCCACATATTACAAAAGACTACACATATTAGCTACATAAGTCTTACAAAGTTGGTGGAGAACCATCCTTTCAACCACTTTCTTACAAGACACACTACACAAAATAAGGACCACCATTCATTTAAAAAAACTAAACATAATATTTAAAAGAAACTATTAAACAAGAGACTATCTAGAAAAATCTCATATTCTAGCACTCCTTGAAATTTTTCTTGGATACTCCCAGCTTAGCCCTTAGGAAGAACACTGCATCTTTCATATATCTCATAAAGGGATCTTGTCTTCAAAATTAGCGAATCAGGTGAGGATTCACCATTTGATTCTTCAGTTTCTTCCAAATTGTCAGATCCAAATGATTGTGTTTCAGGCAGTGAATCCAAGTTTTGATAACCTGCATCTTCTTTTTCAACTTGCTTCTTATCCTAGTTCCAATAAGCATGCTCATCCACTACTACATCTCTTCTGATGGTAATACTTTTTGTCTGCAAATTGAAAACTCTATAACCCTTGGCTTGCAATGAACAATCAATAAAGATCCCCAATTCACCTTTCGGTTCAAGTTTGCTTATTTTGACTGAAGGAACATGAGAATAACATATCGAACCAAAGATTTTTAAGTGTTTGGCAGATGGTCTTTTTCCACTACATACCTCAATAGGAGTTTTATCACCCACAACTTTTGTTGGAAGCCTATCTAACAAATAAATTGAAGTAGAAACAACTTCTACCCAAAAATTTTGCGGTAGTTTCTTTTTAAGCAACAAACATCTAGCCATTTCAACTACCATCCTATTCTTCCTTTCCGAGACTCCATTATGTTCTGGAGAATAACTTACTGTCAACTTGTGATCAAGCCCAACATCTTCACAATACTTATTGAACTCATTTGAAATGCTTTCATGTAAATCTTGCCCATCTGACAGGACCCACAAACTTCTTTAGATAGTGAGATCTCAGGTAAATCCTTTGTCAAGCCCTTCTCATACATAGATTTTAAAGTAGCATAGTTAAAATACCCATACCTTCTGTTCCATAACCATGAATCATCCAATCTTGAAAAATAGGAACCATCAAACTTTCCATCTACTGGAAAGATCCTATCCACCATTTCTACTTTATCAATCAAAGTATCATCAGAAAAAAAAAATCAAACAATGCTTTCTTTTGAACAATAAGGAGTAACCTTTAGACATCATTTGGCCAACACTCAATAGGTTACATGCTAAAGAAGGAACATACAACACATTATGTATAAACTTGGAACCATGTTTAGTTTGAAAGGCAACTGAACCCTTTCTATATGCTTCTACTGCTACACCATTTCCAATCCTAACTTTAGCTCTGAGTGACTTGTCAAGTGTATGAAACACGAGCTCATTATATGATATATGAATCGTATACCCACTGTCTAGGAACCATTTGGGTTGGTTGGATTTGTTTTCTCCATGAGTAGCCATAAACAAGCTTTCTTCTTTTTCTGATTCTTCAGTAAAATTTGTCCTCCGAACATGGTGTTGTTGTAGTTGATTCTTCTTGAACCTATAATTCTTCTCAATACGACTCATTTTTCTACAAAATCTACATTGAATCGATGGATTTTCTTTGAACCAACAATCCTTTTCTTGATGATTGATTCATTTACTTGAGCAATAGATGAGAAAGATTAAGGAGAATGAAATGGATCTGACTCGGTGGAGCTTATGAGGCTTCTGATACCATATAAAGATTCAGAGAAAAAGATCAAAGGATAATTTTATTAAACTCTGGCAACAAGCTTTTAAATACACAATATACAACTAACTAGACCTAAAGTTCATGCCACTATCTGCACATTATCTACAGCTAACTAACTATTCTTAAATGTGCTCCAAAATCAGAGACTTAGCCAAATTGTAACAGCTAGTAACAAGAGGTAAATAAAGATAGTTAATAATTATGTCCAAATTTATGACAAAATTCATTCACAAAGTTCTATTGCAATGCCAATTGATACATTTGATTCATTGGAAGGGACTAGTTTGAATCATGTTGTGACTACATATGTCAAGAAAACTCCTAGGAGTTGTGGCTCAAGTGGCAATGATGATCATTCTATTGATGGTATCTTGAAAATTCGTGTGTTTTCTCCTATTCATGAGCTTCATGTTGGGGTAAGTGTACTTTTCTCATTAAAAGATCTCTCTTTTCCTTTTCTGGTAACTCTTTAACTAAATTTTTCACATGACAATTTTAAAGTTAAAGATAAAACCGAATAGAGATACTTAAGTATATATCCTACTTATACTATCACCATCTATGTATTGATTTACTAATTGGACAATCACCGTTTGTGTATTAAAAGACACCTAATTGAGTAGATAGTGATAATTCAGGCAGAAAAAAAGAACAATTGATAGTTGATTTAATTAATTTTGAGGTCTTTTTTAATATATAAAAATAATTTAAGTAGGAAAAGAGAACAACCGGAAATCGTAGTATGAAACTTGCGCAAAAGTGATAGTTAAAAGTTATTTACCATGATCACTATTAATTAACTACTCCTTCTGCTTCATTTTATATATGTATTTTGAGTATTGATGATGAAGGGAAGCATATAGTAAATGCTGGCCTTCACGAATTTGAGTGGTGGAAACGGCCATTGATGATGCTTATGCCAGGATAGACTATCATCACAAATTCGAATCATAAAATTAATCACTAATGAAATGTTTCCATCAAGATATAAAGGTTGTTGATATCAACCAGTCTTTTGGATTGGTGTATGTTAGAAATCGGAACTAAAGAGAGGGAAAAAGATAAGGATCAGCAGTAGCTTTTTTCATTCATATCTACATATTACAAAAGACTACACATATAGATACATAAGTCTTACAAAGTTGGTGGAGAACCATCCTTCCAACCACTTTCTTACAAGACACACTACACAAAATAAGGACCACCATTCATTTAAAAAAATTAAACATAATATTTAAAAGAAACTATTAAACAAGAGACTATCTAGAAAAATCTCATATTCTAGCACTCCTTGAAATTTTTCTTGGATACTCCCATCTTAGCCCTTAGGAAGAACCTTGGTCAAAACATTCACAATCTGCTGATCTGAAATGCAATGAACAAGATTAACTTCGTCATCCTTCTCTGCTTGCCTGATAGCGTGAAACTTCACATTTATATGCTTGCTACGACCATGTTGCACTGGATTTTTGGCCATAGAAATGACTGACTTGTTGTCAACCTTTATGACAGTAGCTTCAATTTGATTTTTGTCTAGATCACGTAGAATTTTTTATAACCATAGAGCTTGATTAGTTGCACCAGAAATAACGATGTATTCTACTTCTATAGATGATTGAGCTACCACCTCTTGCTTCTTTGAATTTCGTGAGAACATGCCTAAATAAAGTGTAAAAGCATAACTAGAAGTGCTTTTCATATCATCAACGTCTCCTGCCCAATCACTAGATGAATAACCCATCAATTACCCTTGCTTTTCCTTTTTAAACCAAGTATCATAATCAATAGTTCCCTTGATATACCTCAACGTTTGTTTAGTGATACAAAGATGAACTTAACTTGGAGAATGCATAAACATCGACTAAAGACTTGTCGTGAACATGACATCAGGTCTTGTTGTTGTCAAATATAGCAAACTACCAATTAGACTTTTGTAAACTGTTGGATCAGCCCTATCGCCTCCTTCAGACTTTGAGATCTTTTCATTGTGAACTAATGGAGTCGATATAGGTTTACACCTCTCCATCTTAAACTTTTTAAGAATATCCCATACATATTTTCTCTTAGAAATAAAGATTTCATTTCACCCAAATCTGACATCTCAAACTTGGTCTTCATTTCTTTCTTGAACTGATTCACCATAGCTTCATTGCTTCCGATTACCAGAAGATCACTAGCATAGAGTGACACCACAAGCACATCTCTACCTGTAGCCTTCTGTACATATAAAGTGGCTTCATTTTCACTTCTATTGAAGCCACAATGAATGAGATAATCATCAATCTTACTATACTAGGCTCGAGGAGCCTGTTTTAATCCATACAACCCTTATGTAATCTGTACACTTTATCCTCCATTTCTATAACTTGAAACCCTTCCAGTTAGTCAACATAAATTTGTTCCTGCAACGGTCTATTTAAGAATGCCGACTTCACATCCAAATGACACAACTTCCAATTTGATTGAGCTGCCAAAGAAAATAGAAGTCATATAGTATCATGTCTTGCAACAGGTGCAAATATGTCTTCATAATCCAGACCTGTAACCTGCGCATAACCTTTCAAAACAAGCCTTTATTTGTATTTATAAATTGAACCATCTAGATTTAATTTGGTTCTATAAACCCATTTCACCCCAATTACATTTCTATCTTTGGGTTTATCAACCAGCTTCCAAGTGTCATTCTTCTCAATCATACCAAACTTTATATTTTGATGCTTCTTGATAGGTATTGGGTTCCAAGATTACAACCCTACATCTTTCATATATCTCATAAAGGGATCTTGTCTTCAAAATTAGCGAATCAAGTGAGGATTCACCATTTTATTCTTTAGTTTCTTCTAAATTGTCAGAGCCAAATGATTGTGTTTCAGGCAGTGAATCCAAGTTCAGATAACCTGCATCTTCTTTCTCAACTTCCTTCTTCTCCAGGTTCCAATAAGCATTCTCATCCACTACTACATCTCTTCTGATGGAAATACTTTTTGTCTAAAGATTGAAAACTCTATAACCCTTGGCTTGCAATGAACAATCAATAAAGATCCCCAATTCACCTTTCGGTTCAAGTTGGCTTATTTTGACTGAAGGAATATGAGAATAACATAGCGAACCAAAGATTTTTAAGTGTTTGGCAGATGGTCTTTTTCCACTCCATACCTCAATAGGAGTTTTATCACCCACAACTTTTGTTGGAAGCCTATCTAACAAATAAACTGAAGTAGAAACAACTTCTACCCAAAAATTTTGCGGTAGTTTCTTTTCAAGCAACAAACATCTAGCCATTTCAACTACCATCCTATTCTTCCTTTCTGAGACTCCATTATGTTCTGGTGAATAACTTACTGTCAGCTTGTGATCAATCCCAACATCTTCACAATACTTATTG
The DNA here is from genome assembly GCA_030864225.1 of Capsicum baccatum var. pendulum. Classification (NCBI taxonomy): domain Eukaryota; kingdom Viridiplantae; phylum Streptophyta; class Magnoliopsida; order Solanales; family Solanaceae; genus Capsicum; species Capsicum baccatum. Next base: position 273,572,652 of record CM061550.1, read on the forward strand.
AACTCATTTGAAGTATATTCACCTTCGTTGTCTGACCTCAAAGCCTTCAACTTACAACCACTCTGTCTTTCAGCAAAAACTTTAAACTTCTTAAAAACTAAAAATACTTGAGACTTGTTAGCCAAAAAATACACCCAAGTCATCCTTGTTAAGTCATCACTAAACAACACAAAATATTTATTTTGGCCCAAGGATGATGTCTTCATAGGTCCACATACATCAGTGTGAACAAGTTTAAGTTTTTTTCAGTTGCCCTCCAGGTAGCACTTTTAGGAAATGCTTTCATGTAAATCTTACCCATCTGACAGGACCTACAAACTTCTTTAGATAGTGAGATCTCAGGTAAATCCTTAGTCAAGCCCTTCTCATACATAGATTTTAAAGTAGCATGGTTAAAATACCCATATCTTATGTTCCATAACCATAAATCATTCAATCTTGCAAAATTGGCATCATCAAACTTTCCGTCTACTGGAAAGATCCTATCCACCATTTCTACTTTATCAATCAAAGTATCATTAGAATAAAAAATCAAACAATGCTTTCTTTTGAACAATAAGGAGTAACCTTTAGACATCATTTGGCCAACACTCAACAGGTTGCATGCTAAAGAAGGAATATACAACACATCATGTATAAACTTTGAACCTTGTATAGTTTTAAAGGCAACTGAACCCTTTCCATATGCTTCTACTACTACACCATTTCCAATCCTAACTTTAGCTCTGAGTGACTTGTCAAGTGTATGAAACACAAGCTCATTATATGATATAAGAATCGTATACCCGCTGTCTAGGAACCATTTGGATTGGTTGGATTTGTTTTCTTCATGAGTATCCATAAACAAGCTTTCTTCTTTTTCTGATTCTTCAGTAAAATTTGTCCGCCGAACATGGTGTTGTTGTAGTTGATTCTTCTTGAACCTATAATTCTTCTCAATACGACTCATTTTTCTACAAACCTACATTGAATCGATGGCTTTTCTTTGAACCAACAATCCTTTTCTTGATGATTGATTCTTTTACAGTAATGGAAACTTTCCTTTCTGCGAAGATTTTGTCCATGGCTTTTCCTTTGTTACTTTATCTCCTTCCATTCTCCTATTGTCCTTCACAGGTTTCTTGCCTTTATGATTTGCTTTAAATGCCATTTCTACTACTTCTTTATCTCTTATACTTGATCTTTGTTCTTGAAATGCCATTTCTACTACTTCTTTATCTCTTATACTTGATCTTTGTTCTTAAGCTTGCAACTTTCTAATCAACTTTGCAACGGACAAAGTTTCAGATCACAAGATTCCTCAAATCTTGGATTCGAACCTTGCAAGTAAGCTTATCATCATCTTCTCCACCACCTTTGAATTTGAAAAAGTTTCACCAAATAATCTTATCTTGTTTACAATTTTTAAAATTTTCGCAGCGTACTCTTTCACAGTATCTCCTTCTTTCCTCCTTAACATCTCAAATTTTCTTTTGAGAGTTACTAGTTTAACCGTTTTCACTCTGCCACTTTCGTCGAACTCCTCTTTTAGCTTTTCCCATGCTTCTTTAGGTGTTTCACAAGCCATTACTCTTGTGAAAAATCACATCTGAAAGTGCTAAATGAAGACATGTGAGAGCCTTTGATTTCTTGGACTTTGCATCTTCATAATTCTTCATTTGTATAACAGTTGTACTTGGTCCAAGTGGAGGGGGGTCATTTTACTTTCAACTGCTTCCCATAGACTAAGATCTTTGAGATAAGTCTTCATCTTTATCACCTGTAAACATATGAGGGACTGCATCCAAAAAGTTGTTGGATGCCATGTTACTGTTGTTTAGCTCTCTCAGCTTAGAAGAATCGAAGAAAAAAAACTTATCTTTAAGCCGTCACAGATCCCTCAAGAAGAAGGGCTCTGATACCACTGTTAGAATTTTGAACTAAAGAGAATGAAAAAGATAAGGAACAACAATAGCTTTTTTCATTCAAATCTACATATTACAAAAGATTACACATGTAGCTACATAAGTCTTACAAAGTTGGTAGAAAGTTGATAGAGAACCATACCTTCCCACCACTTTCTTACTAGACACACTACACAAAATACGGACTATCATTCATTTTAAAAAACTAAACATAATATTTAAATTAAAAGAAACTATTAAACAAATGTCAATCTAGAAAAATCTCATATTCTAACAATGTAACCCTTCTTTGTGAACACGAAATGCATTGTGCATCGCACTGTCTTTTTTTTTTTAAAATACTGGTCAATTTGGAATTTCTTGTAAGGATTTTTTTAATGTATGCATATAATCTTTCTTTTTTTGAATGTGTGTCTGCAGGATGGTAACAAAAGAGAATGTTGTGACATCATGGAACCTAATGGAATGGACTCTATGGCCATCAAACTTAGGAGTTGTATGAGTAATAAAATTATTGCCTGATTGAAATAAAATATCATATATTGAAATATGTTTCAAACAGATGGATTTTTTATTATTTTTCAGTTGATGTTCGGTACTAATATTGAGACTTTTTTATCATATCAGAGTGTTCGAGTGAAGTAAGTTGCTGCACATTCTCCCTTCTGATATATGTTTTGACTCTCCAAAAATATTGTTATAGTCATGTGGAATCATCCAAATATATATCTATTTAGGAGAATCCGATACACATCTGCCGATATTTTTGAAAAGTCTGAGTGAAATAGTTTCTAATGAGGAAAGATAATCTCAATCCCAGATTTCCTACGTGAAAAATTGGAGATAACCTTATTGAATTGTGGAATAATAGATAATAAATTTCACCTTCTTGGAAGGAATTTCTAGAAACTATGTACCACAAACGAAATGAAACTTCTCTTGAGATTTTGACAATGCAAATTTCTAAAGTATAATTGTAATATGTGGGTTCTCCCACACTGGTGGTTTAAAGGCACCTTTAAGGCCATATAAGGCCAAGCCAATTAAGTCTAATAAGTTAAATAAGTGTACTTGTACAACTATATATTTAATTATATAAATAACTAACTGACCTGGACTTGAACTTGGGGCTTGGGTGCGGGCCAGGTTGTATCTTTAATTAAAGATTATATTTTCGTATTTATTTATTTAAAAAAAATAAAAAAATTCTATTAAAATAGAATAGTTGTGTCTATTCAAAAAAGTTGCGTCTGTTCAGAATAGTTGCATCTATTTAAAAAAATTGTGACTGTTCAGCTCTTATAAATAAATAAGAATGGAAACCCAAAAATAGTGGATTCAATTTGCAAGTATATTTTTCGGCTTTGTTGTATCCTGATAGAGAATTGTTTGTAATCCCTAAAGAAATATGAGCAATAACTCTTGAAAGATAGTGATCCGTCACACCTCAAAGCAATATTTTTTCTACTTTCATCTTATTTTTTCTAACATAATCTGCATGAAAGAAGAGGCAAGGCCCCATGATGCACTTTTACAAACAAAAGAGAACAACATCACACCTAAATTTCAAATAATGTTGCTCCTAATACTAACAAAAATACTTCTTTGAAGCCTAAGAAGAAAAAAAAAATAACGGCAGACATCCCAAGAATAATAATGGTTGAAATAACCAAGTACAAAACCAACAAGTTCAAAAAAAAAGACCATGCTTTTTCTGTGGAAAGAGCGGACATATTGCTCAATTTGCAAAAATATGGGTCTGCACCTTAGAGAAATGTTATCAAAGAACCATTTATGACTGTGATGACATACATAAACATGATTAAAGAATTATTACATAATTTTGGATGCAGATACTTAAAATGACGGATTGGATATTACATTTAGTTAAAGAATTTCCCTCCAAATTTGTGTAGAGGCCTAGCTTCAATTTGTTCTTCAAGTGCATTAAAGATAATCAATCAAGAACCTGTGCAGAAACTTGGCTTAATGTATCATATGTAGAGTAGGTCCAGGACGGAATATTTGGTGTATAAGTTTAGCGAGGTGGAACATGAGTTCGATGTGGTTGTAAAGCTTGATACTAATTTCATCCAAAAGAGAGATAGTTTTCAGTATCTGGGGTCTATGATGCAGAGGAATTGAGAGATTGACAAGTATGTCACTCATTGGATTGGGGTAAGGTACATGAAATGGAGGCTCGCCTCTGGAATCTTGTCTAACAAAAAGGTACCTCCTAAACTCAAAGACAAGTTCACAGAATGGTGTTTAGACCGTCTTTGTTGTATCGGGCAGGGTTTTGGCAGGTCAAGAAGTCTCACATCCAAAAGATAAAGGAGGTGGAGATGAGAATGCTTCGATTGATGTGTGGGTGTACTAGGAAAGATAGAATTAGAAATGGGGTTATTCGATATAAGGTAGGAGTAGCTTTAGTGGAAGCCAAGATGAGGGAAGCGAGGTTGAGATGATTCGAACATGTAATGAGAAGGGGCATGGATGCCCCAATGCAGAGGTGTGAGAGGTTGGCTAGGAATAGATTCAGGCGAGGTAGAGGTAGACCAATGAAATATTAGAGGGATGTGATTAGACATGACATGGAGAAACTTTAGCTTACCGAGAACATAACCCTTGATAGGAAGTTGTGGAGGAGGCAGATTAGGGTAGAAGGATAGTAGGAACGAGTGTTCAGTGATGGGAGGTAGGAGGACTTTGTTATCCTTGTTAGTAGCTATAGTACTAGTATTATTTCAGAATGTTGTATCGTTTCTTGTATTACGTGGTGAATCTTGACTATGGTATTATTGAGTGTTGTAATTTCTACTGTATCTTGTCCTTTTACTATTTCTTTTCTAGATTGTTTTATCTTGATCCGGGGGTCTATCGGAAACAACCTCTTTATCTCACTTCTAAGGTAGTAGTATGGACATCGTACACTTATCCTCCCCAAACCCAACTTGGTAGGAATATAATGGATATGTTGTTGTTGTTGTTAACAAGTATGTCGAGCCACCAATTAAGGCACTTCGTCAAGATTCGGCTTTAGACTACTAATTTTTGTTGAGACCCCCTGATGGTTTAGGGACTTGTTTGATATACTCCTGGTTCCTAGTCGAACTTTATATTTATTTTGCTATGTATGTGTCATTTGATCATACTTCGCTTTCTGATTGCTTATTGTGCAGCTTGAAGGCTAGGGTGGATGGTGACAATTTACTTTACACTTCCCATTTGACCCCTAATCTCTTATTATAACCACATTTATGTTATATTGCATATAACTTTGATTATATGTAGAAAGTAGTAATTGTGTTAGTGGCCGATGAGTGGAGTTCGGAGAGGATGGTGTGTAAGCAGCCTTATTCCTACCTTGTGAAAGTAGAGAGATTGACCCTCAATTTAAGTAAGACATTTCAAAATTAGTAAGATTAATAACTAATTATCAAAATAAAATTATTAATGGATCGATCATGAGCTTGTGAAATGATATTAATGCCCATGAGGAAATCCTTAATTTTATTATTTCTTTACAAAATAATGTGGAAAAGTTAGTTATTTTGATAACAATGATTAAATAATTTACCCTTGTATTATGAAAAATAATCTGAATTTACCCCCTAAGCTTTGGTGTGACCCTTAGGTAATTTGGTGTGACCATTCATCTTTATCTTTTCCAACACAAAAGTTGCTGAATAAATAGTCATGTTTTTTGTCCTATCATTTATATCAATTAGCTCCCAAACAAAACAAGCAACTTAAATTATTCTTAATCTATGAACCTCATGATCACATTAATTTTCCTTTCAATTACATGAGGAGTGACAAGTTATATGCACCAATCATGTGTTATATGTAACAAGTGAAACGTTCACTATGGGTCCTAACATGTGATTTTACAACAATAACAACATATCCACATAATTTCACAAATAGTCGTCTGTGAGGATAGAATATACGCATACCTTACACATACATTTCTGGGGTAGAGTGGTTGTATATGAAACATGTATTTAGTTTATATATATGCAACACTCTTAAGATCAAGATTCATTAGTTAACCTATAGTAGTTGTGTTCTTTCATTTTCAACAAAAGCTCAAAATTAGCCTAGCTAGGAAAGAATGTCAATAGAGAAAAGTAATAGTAGTGATTCCCCAAATGGAATTTTGTCCCACAACTTGTTCTTGAATGGAATTTTATGCAAAACCCTAGTCTTTTTATCCCTAATTCTATATCTACTCCATATTTTCTTGTCCAATCATCCATGTTGTCAATCATCATCATCCCTATTACAAGTTTTCCCCACCAAAAATATCATCAAGTCATCAAATTATTATTATAACTCCAGCAATAAAACCAATATTAGCCATTTAGTTTTTGGAATTGCAGCCTCATCAAACACATGGGGTGAAAAAAAATGGTACATAAATTCTTGGTGGAAACCAAATATAACTAGGGGATATGTTTTCTTGGATAGAACCCCAAATGAGCACTTACCATGGCCTGTTTCCTCTCCTCCTTATAGAATTTCTAGTGACAATTCGCGTTACGCGCCTTACAACAAACACAGAATGCCATTCGCGATTAGAATGGTGAGGGTAATTGAGGAGACATTCATGTTACACCATGGCCCCGGTGTTAGGTGGTACGTTATGGCTGACGATGACACTGTGCTAATGATTGACAATTTAGTCAACGTACTCACGAAGTATGATCATACGAAAGACTATTATGTTGGGATGAATTCAGAGTGTATTGTGAGTAATTTTGGGAATTCATTTCAAATGGCATTTGGTGGTGCTGGTTATGCTTTGAGTTACCCTTTAGCACAAGCTGTGGCTAAGAACATGGATACATGTATTAAGAGGTATCCATATTTGTATGGAAGTGACCACATTTTACAAGCCTGTATTGCTGATTTAGGAGTCACCATTACACTAGAAAAGGGATTTCATCAGGTGAGTAATCAAACTCTTTATCTTACTTGGTTAGAGGCGGATTCATAATTCATAGTACATCAAACTTGTTATACGTCCTCTAATTTCAACCTGATTTATTTTAAAGAAAAATAAACGAATAATCGAACATTAGAAAATGACTTGCTCATATTATTTCAGATCGACTTGCGTCGCGACATATCAGGATTTTTATCAGCACATCCACAATCTCCATTCCTATCACTCCATCACCTTGACTTAGTAGCACCAATTTTCCCTTCAATGAACCGTTTTGAAGCCTTAAATCATCTAATGAAAGCAGCAAGTGTTGATCAATCTAGACTATTGCAACAAAGTACATGTTACAATAAGCTACACAATTGGACATTTTCAGTGTCATGGGGTTATTCAGTGCAAATTTATGACAAAATTCAATCACAAAGTTATCTTGCAACGCCAATTGAGACATTTGGTGAATGGAGAAAAGGTGCATGGCCACCTTACATGTTTAATGTTAGAGGATTGAAGAGCAATAATGGCAAATCTTGTGGTGAAGTTCCAAATGTTTTGTTTTTTGATTCATGGGAGGGTACCAGGATGAATCATATTGTGACAACATATGTCAAGAAAACTCCTAGGAGTTGTGGCAATGATGATCATCCTATTGATGGTATCTTGAAAATTCGTGTATTTTCTCCTATGCATAAGCTTCATGTTGGGGTAAGTGTACTTTTCTCATTAATGTGTTCCGATTTATTTGTCTTACTTTCTTTTTTAGTTCGTTTAAAAAAAATACAATATCTCTTTTTTAACTATTTAATTCTAACTTTTCACATGAGATGTTTAAAATCATAAAATTAAAGGGCATTTTGGTATATTCAACATATTTTTAGGTTAAGACCACGAAATTAAAAAAATTTCTTTATTTTCTTAAACTCCATATCTAGTCAATCCAGACAAATAAATTAAAATAGATGGAGTATTAATTAAGAGATAATGGTCAAACACACATTTGAACAATGATTATGTTCATAATTTTCACATGTCCCCAGCTATTCGTTTTTCCTACCTAAACTATCACCATCACGATCTATGTTTTTTCTACTACTTGAAATGTCACAATCTATGAATAAAAACACACCTAGTAGAGTAGAAGGTGATGGTTCGAAAGATAACAATTGATAGGTGGGGTAATTAGCTTTGAGGTGTGCTTTATTACATAGATGATGATAATTTAGTTAGGAAAAAGGAACAAGTGATAGTTGAGATGTGGAACTCAAGCAAAAATGATAGTTTGATCATTAATTCATTAACTAATTACTCCCTATAAATCATTTTGCATTTGTGTGTTTGAGTAGTGATCGATGACGGAAGTGTTGGTAGTAATATAGTGAAGTTGTGTATAAGTGACTTACATTATGGGTTGTCTTCACAAGTTCGAGTCGTGGAATCAGCCACTGATGATGTTTGTGTCAAGATCATAGACTGTAGTAAGAGGTTTGAATAGTGAAATCAATAACTGATGAGATGTTTGCATCAGGACACATAAGTTGTCGCTATTGAATCAATCCTTCAGATTGATGTGGCCCTTTCACGAACTCTGCATGAGCACATAATGCATCATACACCAAACTGTCCTTTTTTGTCTAAATACTGGTCAATTCGAAATTTAAAAAAGAAAAAAAAAAGAATTTAAAAAAGAAAAAAAAAAGAAACTTTTAATACATATTGTACATAATCTTTCATCCTTTTTCTATACAGGATGGTAACAAAAGAGAATGTTGTGACATTATACAGCCTATTGGAGTGGACTCTATGGCCGTCAAACTTAGGACTTGTACGAGACATGAAATCAATGCCCGAATGAAATAAAGCTGTAGAAACATATATAATAACTTTATGCAATATTTTTTTTGTAGGGGGCTTGGGGGTGGGGGGGAGGGGGGGTATTGGAGTAAGTGTGTTTCTAATTTCCTCTATCTCAAATTAAATTTGGTGAAATATTGTTTTGACTATTGTTACTCTTGATGGTGAGTTAGATCTTTAAAAAGAAAATAGAGAGATCTAATCTTTGTTTAAATCAAAAGCATATTAGATGGTCCCGGTAATGAGGATTATTTTTACTTGATGTTCGGTATTTTTATTGAAACTTAATTAGATTTGAGTTCACATGGATCAGACACGTTCCAAATTTAAGTAATTAAACCGGTTCTTAACAAAAACAACTTCATTAACAGGTTTAAACTTAAAACTTATTGATTAAGGATGAAGGAATATTTATAGGGACGGACCTACGTGCACTTTTGTGGTGCTCCGGTGCTTGTTAAACCCGACGCAGACTAAGTATAATTATATAAGAATTGCATAAAAATTGATATAAAAATCAAAAAAACACCCACAAAACTAAGAAGATAATTGAGTCGCTCGAACCACCGACCCCATCGAACCACCAAGAGTCGCTCCACAGCCCATCGGGCATCCGATCGATTTTCGCCATTATACACCACGGGACCCGAGCCCACCTCAAAAATCGTGGTGGCCCATTTGCACCGTTTCGCCCGTTTGACCACTCAAACTGCCTCATCGACCTTGCCAGACCTCCCTCACCTACTCACTAGCCTTTCGGGGGGCCGCCGATTGATTTTCGGCCCAAACCCCGCCCGATCTCAGGGTCCACCCTGAGAACCATATGCTAACACCCACCAAATTGGCTCGAAAATAGCTCCTCCATGTCGTTCCGCTTATTTGACCACACAAACGACCCTACCGACCCCGCTGGGCCACCCTCACTTTCTCCCTACCCCTCGAGGAGCCATCGATTGATTTTTGGCCCAAACCCCACTCGGTACCGAGACCACTTCGAGAACCATGTGTTAACACCCACCAATTAGTCAAAAAATGGCCTGTTTGCGTAGTTTCTCCCATTTGACCACCCAAATGGCCATACCAACTTCGTCGGGCCACCCCTCACCCACTCACCACCCTTCCGAAGGGCTGTCGATCTATTTTTGGTAAAACCCCACTCGAACCTCGAACCCACCTTGAGAACCGTGTGCTAACGCCCATCGAATTGGCCCCAAAAATGGCCTGTTCTATTGTTTCGCCCATTTGACCATCCAAACGGCCCCGCTGACCCCATTGGGCCACCCTCACCCACTTACCACCACCCTGTGGGGCCATTGGTCAATTTTCAAGCCAACCCCACCCGATCCTCGATCCACCTCGAGAATCGTGTGCTAACACCTACCAAATTGGCTAAAAAATAGCACGTTCGCGCTATTTTTTCTCATTTGACCACATAAATGGACTTACCAACCTCGTCGGGCCACTCCCACCCCTTTACTACCCCCTCGAGGGGCCACAAGTCAATATTTGTCCCAAAACCCGCTCGAGCCCCGGGCACACCCCTAGAACTATGTGCTAACACCCATTAAATTGTCTTAAAAATGAATCGTTTTCACCGCATTGCCCATTTGACCTCCCAAACAGCCCGATCGACCCCGCCGGGCCACGGATTAATTTCACGACAAATCTTTCTCGGGCCCTAGGCCCACCCCGAGAACAACATGCTAACACCCACCAAGTTAGCCCAACAAAAGCCCATTCGCGTTGTTTCACCCGTTTGACCACCCAAATGGCACGACCGACCCCGCCACACACCCTCACCCACTCACCACCTCCTCGAAGGGACACCAATTGATTTTTAGCCCAAACCCTTCTCAAGACCTGGCCCACCTCGAGAACCATGTGAGAAGACCCATCGAATTGGCTCAAAAATAGTTGTTCACACTGTTTCGCCCATTTGACCACCCAAACAACCCCACCTGCCCTGCTGGGACACCCTCACCTACTCACCATCCCTTCAACGAGACACAGTTTGATTTTTAGCCACAACCCTGAGCCCCAAGTCCACCCCGAGAACCGTGTGCTAACACCCATCGAATTGGTTCAAAAATGAACCATTCACGTCGTTTCACCCATTTGACTACCCAACAGCCTTTTCGTCCCTGCCAATCCACTCTCACCTGCTCACCGTCTCTCTGGAGGGCCATCAAGAAATTTTTGTCCCAAACCCCGCTGGAACCTCGAGCCTACCCTAAAAATCGTGTGCTAATACCCACTAAATTAGCCCAAAAATGACCCGTTCACGTCGTTGCACCTATTTGACCACCCAAACGGCCCTACCAACCCCATCGGGTCATCCTCACCTGTTTACCCCCTTCCCCACGAGGGGACGACAATTGATTTTCAACCAAAATCCCACCCGATCCCCCAAGTCTACCCCAAGAATCGTGTGATAACATCATTGAATTAGCCTAAACGACCCCGTCAGGCCACCCTCACTCGCTCACCAACCACTGGTTAATTGGGTCCAAACACCACCCGATTTTCTAGCCCACCCCGAGAATCGTATGCTAACACCCACCAGATTAGCTCAAAAATTGCATGTTCAAGCTATTTTACCTGTTTCACCAACCAAATAATCCCGCCGACCCCATCAGGCCACCTCACCTGCTCACCACCCTTTCGAAGGGCCACCGATCGATTTTTACCCTAAACCCCGCCCGAACCTTGGGTCTACCCCGAGAACCTTGTGCTAAGACAACTAAATTGGTCCAAAAATGTCTCGTTCACTTCGTTTCACCCGTTTGACCACCCAAACGGCTCCGTCAGCCTCTCTAACCCGCTCAACACCCTCAAGAAGGCCACCGATCGATTTTTGACACAAACCCCGCTCGAGCCCCGAGCCTACCCCAAGAACTATGTGCTAACACTCATCGAATTAGCCCAAAAATGGCCTGTTTGTGTCGTTTCCCCCTTCAACCGCCCAAATGGCTCCGTCGACCCCACCAGGCCACCCTCACATGGTTACCATCCCCCGAAAGGTTATCAGTTCATTTTTGGCCTAAACTCTGTTCGTTTCCTGGGCCGACCATTAGAAACATGTACTAACACCTACCAAAAATGGCTCATTCGCATTGTTTCGTCCGTTTGACAACCCAAACGGCCTTGCCAACCTTGGAGAGACACTCTCACCTACTCGTCACCACCCTGGGGGTGCCGATAGATTTTTGTCCAAAACTCCGCCCGGTCCTTGAGCCCACCCCGAGAACCGTGTGCTTACACCCATCAAATTGGCCTAAAAATGGCTCGTTTACGTCGTTTTGCCCATTTGACAACCCATATGGCCCTGACGACACCTCCAAGAAACCCTTACTTGCTAACCACATCTCTAGGGTCCACCAATTAATTTTCATCCCAAAACCCGCCCGAGCACGAAGCCCACCCCGAGAACTGCGTGCTTACACCCACCGAATTGGGCCGAAAATGACTTGTTAGTGTTGTTTCACCTGTTTAACCACCCAAATACCCCCGCCGATCCACCCTGACCCGCTCACAACTCCCAAGGGACAGTCGGTAGATTTTTGGCCCAAACCTTGCCCAGGCCCAAGGCCCACCCCAAGAACCGTCTGCTAACACCTATCGAATAGGCCCCAAAAGGGTCCATTTACACCATTTCGCTTGTTTAACCACCCAATGAGATCGTTCATGCCAAACCTCACTCGGTCCCAAGGACTACCCCGAGACCGTGTGCTAACACCCACCAAATTAGCCAAAAAATAGCCAGTTCACAACGTATTGCCCGATTGACCATCCATACCGCCTCGCCAACCCCGCCTGGCCATCCTCACCCGCTCATCACCCTTATGAGGGTCCACCAATTTATTTTGGCCCAAACCCTACTTGGGTCCCGAGACCACCTCAAAAATTGTATGCTAACACCCACAAATGTCCCCAAAATGGTCATTTGCGTCGTTTCACCCGTTTGACCCCCAAACAGCCCTGTTGACCCCATTGGGCCAACCACACTCGCTCACCACCCCCGAAGGTTCATCGATCAACTTTCAGCCCAACCTGATGGAGCGTTGGGCCCACCCCAAGATCCGTGTGCTAATACCCATCGAATTAGTCCCAAATTAGCTCATTCGCATCTTTTCGCCCATTTGACCTCCAAAACTACCCCGATGGCCTTGCTAGGCCACCTTCTCCTACTCACAACCCCTCCATGGGGATACCAATCAAATTTTAACCCAAATACTGTCCAAGCCCCTGGCTACCCCGAAAATCGTGAGCTAACATCCACTAAATTGGACCAAAAAAATCTCGTTCGTGCTATTTCAGCCACTTGACCACCTAAACAACCCCGCCGAACTAGAATCACCTGCTAACCACCACCCCGAGGGGCCACCAGTTAATTTTTAGCCTAAACCATGCCTAAGTCCCGGGCTCACCCCGAGAAACATATGCTATTACTCACCGAATTAGCCTGAAAAGGGCCCATTCATGTCATTTCATCAGTTTGACCCCCAAAAGGCTCTATCGACCCCATCGGGCCACCCTCACCCACTTACCACCCCTCGGGAGGCACCAATCAATTTTTGACCCAAACTTTGCCCGAACCTTGAGCACACCCTGAGAACCATGTGCTAACACCCACTGAATTAGTTTGAAAAAGGCCCGTTTGCATTGTTTGATGATATGAGTCAAATGGCCACCTTATCTTTTAATGACATCTTTGAAGGCCAACACGAAAGGCTCAAGACTTGGTCACCCTAAGAGCACAAGGATACGTAAGGAAGGATCATTTTGAGCATGACTTAAAGCAATCTCGTGTGTAGAAAGTTGCTTGGTTGCTTACATTGATGCTAACTCGAGAACCACAAGCCTTGAAGTATGAACCATACTCAGTTTTTGAGAGCATTGAAAAGGCGCCATTCATTTAAGTTATAACATACCTTGGTTGCCCCTTTATTAAGGGTATTTTATACATTACATATGGTGTATTTACATACCATGGCAGCCTCTCTCATTAAGGGCAAAGTGGTCTTTTTATCTTTATTTGTAATATATTATAAATAGGCCCCTTTAGTCTTATTTTCACTAGTTTTTGGAAGAATGAAAGATTGAAACACAAATCCTCTCTCTTGAGAGCAGAACACTTTAGGTAGTCTTAGCTTAGGGCTTGGAAAAGCTAATATTGATCTTTGCTTAGAAACGGTGAATCTTAAGGTGAGTTGATTTCCTTAGCAGTCACCATAAGAGTGTGGTTTGGATTATTATATTCATTAGGGGTTTTTGAGTTTAATACACTTTTTAGTTCTTAATATTGTAATAATCTTGGTCTCACTATCTATCATTTACTTTTGTTGTTGTTATCTTGTGTAGTGGACGATTTTGGGTCCTTTATTGAGTCCAAAACTTGTGTTATTGTTGTTCATCTTGTTCATCACGTTTTGTAGCTGTTTTTTGGTGATATATACATCATTGTATCTTGTATTCTTCTTGTTGATAGCGAATCCGAGAGTGGTCTCCAAAAAGGTCCTCGGATCCTTAAGATTTGCAGTCTATTTTGGAGTTATTTCGTGTTTCTCTTGCCTTTATTGTATCATTTGGTATCAGAGCAAGGATGGTTGTGTTCCTACACTACCAATCTTGGGTTCGCTCCTCATCCTGCTTAAGAGCGCCCGGTTAATTTTTAACCTAAAATACACTCGAGCCCCGGGCTCACCCCGAGAATCGTAGGCTAAAGCACATCGATTTGGCTTGAAAATGGCCCATTCACACCGTTTTGCTCGACTGGCCACTATAATAGCCCCACCGACCCACAACCTATCGCTCCTCAGTCTGCTTAGGAGCCTTTAATTGATTAATGGCCCAAAACACGCCTGGTTCCTGGCACACCTCAAGAATAGTGGGTTATAGCACACCGATTTGGCCTAAAAATAGCCCGTTCTCGCTGTTTTGCCTGTTTCGCTCGTTTGACCACCCAAATAGCACTGCCGACCCCACAAGCCCACACTTTTTGATTCATCATCCTACTTAGGAGACATCGGTTAATTTTCGATCCAAAATACACTTGGTACATGGGCATACCCCGAGAAACATGGGCTATAGCATACCAATTTGGCCCAAAAGTGGTTCGTTCATGCAGTTTCGCCCGTTTGACCACCCAAACGGCCCCGCCAAACCCACAGGCCCACACTACCCTGGTCCAAAGCCTGCTTGGAATCCCTAGGTCAATTTTTGGCCTAAAACATGCCCGGCCCCCGAGCACACCCCGAGAACAATGGGCTATAGCATACTGATTTGGCCCAAAAATGCCCTATTCGCGTCGTTTTGCCAGTTTGACCACCCAAATGGACCCACCAACCACACTCCTCCATTCCTCAGCATATCTGGGAGGCCCCCATCCAGTTATGGCCCAAAACATGCCCAGGACCCGAGCACACCCCAAGAACCGTGGGTAATAGCACGCCAATTTGGCCGAAAAGTGACCCGTTCAAGCCAATTCACCCGTTTGACCACCCAAATAGCCCCACATACCCATAATCCCCTACTCCTCGGCCTGACTGAGAGTGCTTAGTAAATTTATGGCCTAAAAATTGGGGCAAAACTCGAGAACCGTGGGCTATAGCATATCGATTTGGCTGAAAAATGGTCTGTTCGCGCTGTTTCACCCATTTGACCACCCAAATGACCCCGCCGACCGCACCAGCACATAATTCCCCGCTCTTCAGCTAGCTTAGGAGACCCCGGATCATTTTAGGCCCAAAACAAAGCCAGGACCCAGGCACACCCCGAGAACCGTTGGCTATAGCATACCAATTTAGCCCAAAAATGGCTCGTTCACACCGTTTCGCCTATTTGACCACCCAAACAACCTCTCTAACCCCACAAGCCCATACTCCCCACCTCCTCAGCTAGCCTGGTATCTCTCAATTAATTTTTAGTCCAAAAAATATTGAGCCCCGTGCACACCCGAGATCGTGGGCTATATAGCACATCGATTTGGCCCAAAAATGGCTCGTTTGCATCGTTTCGCCAGTTTTACCACCTAAACGGCCTTATCAGCCTAAACTCCACCATTACTCAGCCTTTCTGGGAGCCTCTGGTCAAATTTTGGCCCAAAACATGCCCTAGTACTAGGCACACCCTAAGAACCATGGGCTATAACACACCGATTTGGCCTGAAATTGGCCTGTTAGCGCCATTTCGCCCGTATGGCCACCCAACCGACCCTGTTGGCCCATATTCCCTCGCTCCTTAACCTGCTTGGGATCTCTTGATCATTTCTTATCCTAAAACACGCCCGGTTCCCAGGCACACCCCGAGAATCATGGGATATAGCACACCGATTTTGCTCAAAAATTGACCTTTGCACCATTTCGCCCGTTTGACCAACTAAACGGCCCCACCAACCCCACCATCTCATACTTCCCCTGATTAATTTATGATCCAAAAAACCCGAGCCCCAGGCACAACCCGAGAACCATGGGCTATAGCACACCAATTTAGCTCGAAAATTGCTTATTCGCGTGGTTTTGCCCGTTTATCCACCCAAATGGCCCCACCGACCCACACTCTTACATTCCCCAATATAAATAGGAGCCCTCAGTTGATTTTTCTCCAAAAAAGCATCCGAGCCATGGGCATAACTCGAGAATCATGGGCTATAGCACGCCAATTTGGCCTAAAAAATTGCCCGTTCACTTTGTTTCGTCCGTTTGACCATTCAAACAGCCTCACCAGCCCAGGCTGCCCCATTCCTCAACCTACCTAGGAGATCTCAGTAGATTTTCAACCTAAAACATGCTCGGGCCTCGCGCACACCCCGAGAACCGTGGACTATAGCACACCAATTTTTCCTAAAAATAAACCATTCGCATCATTTTGTCAATCTGACCACCCAAATAGCCCGCCGACTCTACCGACCCACATTCTCCTGCTCCTCAGCCTGCCTGGGAGCCGACGGTCTATTTTTGGCCTAAAAAATGCTCAATACCCGACACATCCCGAGAATTGTGGGATATAGCACACCGATTTGGCCAAAAAATGGCTCATTCGCTCTGTTTCACCCGTTTAACGACCCAAATGGCCCCACCGACCCCACCAACGTATACTCCCTCGCTCCTTAGCATGTTTGGGTGACCTAGGCCAATTTTTGGCCTAAAACAATGCCAGTCCCCAGTAACATCCTGAGAATAGTGGGCTATAGCACAGTGATTTGGCCTGAAAATAGATCGTTCGTGCCGTTTTGCTCGTTTAACCACCCAAATAGCCTAGCGGACCCCACATTCCAAGACTCCACCACTTCTGAGCCATCCTAAAAGCCTTCAGTCAACTTTTAACGGAAAGCACTCTAGGCCCCGAGCACACCCCGAGAACCGTGGGCTATAGCACACCGATTTGGCTTTAAAATGGCTCATTCATGTTGTTTGCTAGTTTTACCACCCAAACGGCCTCACCGACCCACACTCCCACATTTCTATACCTCTCTGGGAGTCCCCGATTGATTTTTGACCCAAAACATGCCCGAGCACCAGGAAAACCCTAAGAAACGTAGGCTATAGCACACCGATTTGGCCCAAAAATAGCCTGTTAGCATCGTATAGCTTGTTTGACCACCCAAACGGCCCCTCCAACCCCACCAACGTATAGTCACCCACTCTTTAACCTGCCTAGGACCTTTCGATCATTTTTCAGCCTAAAACATGTTGGGACCCAGGCACACCCTCAAAATCATGGGCTATAGTACATCATTTAGCCTGAAAATGGCCCGTTAGTGCTATTTGCCCGTTTGACCACCCAAACGGCCCCATCGACCCCACCGGCTCATGGTCCCCTACTTTTCTACCTGCCTGGGAGCCCTCAATCGATTTTAGACCCAAAACACCCTCGAGCCCAAGCATGTACTGAGAATTGTGGGCTATATACCATACCAATTTGCCCCGAAAATATCCCATTCTCGCCGTTTTTCCCATTTGACCACCCAAATAGCCCCACCAACCCATACTCTTCCATTCCTCAGCCTGTATGAGATCCTTCAAACAATTTTTTACCCAAAATATGCTCAGGCCTGGTGCACAACATGAGAATCGCGTATTATAACACACCGATTTGGCCTAAAAAATAGCACTTTCGCGCTGTTTCACCCGTTTGACCACCCACACGGCCTCACCGACCCATACTCACCCATTTTTCATCCTGCTTGGGAGCCCTCAGTTGATTTTTGACCCAAAACACACCTGGGATCAGAGGCGGATCCAGGATCCAGACTCTCTAGGTTCCAAGTAAGCTTATCGATAGGGACAGTGTCACGCCCCGAAATCCCATCGGGCCGGACTGGCACCCGAAGCCGAGAAGGCCCGGGAGAACCCGTTCAAATACCTGTACTTTCACTTACATGTCACCAAAAATTTGGACAGCACTTCATTGCATAGAGAAGGGTCTAATTACCTGTATCAGTACAACACGCACAAATATATATATATAATACTTGGCCATTGGGGCCACCGCATATACAAATATAACATCACTATATAAACTTCCATGACTTTACCCTTCTTTATGTCTATAAAGCCTCTAGGATATACATGACATAACTAGGGTCGGGACAAACCCCCGCCCACACATGACTCTTGTACAATAACAAAACATAAGGAACCGACTCGGAAAGCTCCGAAGAAAACTAGAGCTCACCAACAATAGTTGTATGACCTGGCTCCTATCTATGCTGTGAATGAGCTGAAGCACATGTGCCTGCAGCATGAAATGCAGGTCCCCCGTGAGGAACGTCAGTACGAAATATGTACTGAGTATGTAAAGCTGTAAATAATCATATGTGATATAGGGGATCAAGAAAATCAGACGCAAGTGAATAAATCATAATAGAAGTGAACCACACTTTATAAACACTTTTAGGATCATGTACATTATCATTAATCTGAATTGGGTTCTTGAATTCAAACATATTTGTGGAACAGTATACATTCGTTTATTTCATTCTTTACAATTATCATTCGTCATTACCTCCTCCTCCCGAACCTCCAACCACCTAACAATAATCAATACTTTGTCGTACTGTGACCATTAGGCTGCCCCCAGTACATTTCAACTGGGATCGACCCATGCTAGGCTTATGCCCCTGGGATACCACCCATAAACACATAAATAGGGATCGACCCATGCTAGACTTATGCCCCTGGGATACCACCCATAAACACATAAATAGGGATCGACCCATGCTAGGCTTATGCCCCTGGGATACCACCCACACGTATATCAAGTAACACACATAAGAGATCTTTCCAATAACTTAGTTCAAAAGCTTTTGAGATTATTACATTAGTGCTCATGCCAATATAGTACCTTTGGAACAATGATACATCAATAGGAATCAAGTAATAGACCTTTTATACAATAACAATGTCATAAAGACTCATTGGTACATCAACAATGTGTTTCAGAATCATCAATATCACAATAATGAAATAGGAGCCTTTTGGTATATCAATGAAACATTTTGACACTTTATAGAATGGAAACAACTTCGTTGGTAATGTAGAACAATACATGTTTTTGGACAACCTCGGAATCTTACTTGATGGAACATTGGTGTTTTCATGCCAAAGAACATCGTTAGAGTATGCTTTACATACCTCGTTGTAGATTTGGATACCAATTCAACACAACTTCCCGCCTTTACAAATCACTTATCTACAATGAAATGTTTGGCATCTAGTATTAGCAACCCAACACCACAATTCTCTTCCATAATTCCATACAATCAATATTTGCAAAACATTCCAAAAACCAACTTGAACAATAGGTTTATGTGTATATATATATATATATATATAATCATCATTTCAATACCACATCATCACACCAAATCCCTTCACAATTCAACATAATCCAACATCATTTCCCAATCATCTTTCAACAACAATCACATAACATACTTCTTACGCTCACATGCATATATATATATATACATATCCATATAAATAACACCAACATAATTTAAATCCTTACCATAAAATGGCCCTTTTGATTTCGAAGTCCTGTTGGCACAAATAAGGGGTGCTTCTCGAAGCCCTCGAGACGGTGAACACAACTACAGAATCAATTTGGATTTTCTATGGTTGAATCACAAGATAATTGGAGTTGAAATTAGGCTAGGGTTTCTTATTTTCAATAATTTGATGATAATTGATGGATATGAGACTAATTATATGTATATAATGACCAATATTCGTCCATGAGGTGATGAAAAATGACCATATTGCCCTTAAAAATTTAAGTAAATCCGAATCTGTCCATGGTGGACTGTTTTGACAGGCTAAAGTAAATCGGTCATAACTCTTTATTCCGATATCGTATTTGGGTGAAATTGGTATCGTTGGATAGATAATTCAAAGGGATTTCATTTCATATAAAGTAGGCCACCCAGTTCGTCCTGTACAAGGAGTTATGATCGTTTGAAGTTGACCCTAAAAATCTATTTTGAGAGGCTGAAGTAAAACGAGTATAACGCCTTACTCAGATGTTAGATTTGGATGAAACCAATTGCATTGGAAAGAGGACTCAAAGATCTTTCTTTTGATAGGTCCCACCTCTCCCAGTTCATTATATTGAGGGAGTTAGGATCGTTCAAAGTTGACCCAAAAAATTGGCAAAAACATTTACTGTTCACAACATCCCGGCCACCGTTTTATAGTTTCGAACGTTCTCGATTATATCCGAAACTTATCCGTTTTTGGAAATCTTTATATCGTTGGAAAGCTTATTCAATAACCTTCGTATGGAACCATCGACGGGCAAATTCCGGTATAAATAAAATAAAAAATTAATTCCATATAAATAAGACCAATACACGTACTTGAATACGCCAATACATGTACTTGAATACGGGGTGTTACAGACAGAGTCACCTTCGATGAAGAATGGTCAGATGCACACCCTTCGTCGAAAAATTATGTGGTGAATAGAGGTTAAATTTTAATCATAATGAGTGTATATTTAATTTTGCACACTCTTAACATAGCTGAGAATAAAATTTGCACATAATTCGCTGAATTTTTGGCTCTGCCATTACTTATCGATTAAATTAATCAAATTGTTTATTTTTTGATATATAGGACAATTAACCAACCTATTAATTAAAAAAACAATAATAAAATGACAAAACTTGATCTTTCAATAATATTATTAATAGCATAATATAATATTCATAATTCATTTAAATGTTAAAATGTACGCATGTTGCTCTATTTTAGTCAACAATGCTTCACAGAAAATAATTTAAAAAAATAAATGCAACAAACCAGGATCGAACAAACGACCTATGGGCAAAAAGTGTCGCTTTGCCACTTGCACTAGATAGTGCTTTGATATTATGGGTGGTAGATTTTATATTTGACTATATCATTATTGAAAAAATAAATGCTGCAAACTGGGATCGAACAAATGACCTATGGGCAACAAAAGTGATGCTTTGCCACTTCCACTAGTTAGTGCTTTGCTATTATGGGTGGCAGATTTAATATTTGACTATATTAATATATATATATATATATGCCTATGTACATAGAGTTTTCGTCGAAGTTTATGGGTGGCGTGCCACCCCCAAGGCAATGAATAGATCCGCCCCTGCTTGGGATCCGGTCACACCCCGACAATCATAGTCTATAACACATCGATTTGAACCAAAAACAGTCTGTTCACATTGTTTCGCCCATCTGACCAGCCAAATAGCCCGCCAATCCCATGGAACTACACTCTCCAGCTCCTTAGCCTACCCGGAGTCCCCGGTTGATATTTTTTCCAAAACATACCCGATCCCCGAACACACCCGAAAATCATGGGCTAACCCAGAAATAATCTGTTCGCATTGTTTTGCCCGTTAAACCACCCAAATGGCCTTGTCGACCCCACTGGCCCATACTCCTCCACTCCTCAACCTTACTGTGAGACCCCAATTGATTTAAAGCCCAAAACACACCCAAGCCCCAGGCACGCCTTAAGAACCGTGGGCTATAACACACCGATTTGGCCCGAAAAAGGCACGTTCGCACTATTTTGCTCGTTCGACCACCCAAATGGCCTCACCGACCCCACCGACCATACTCCTCCACTTCTCAACCTTCTTGGTATTCCCCGATCAATTATTGGCCCAAAACACATCGGGGCCCCAGGCACAGCCCAAGAATTATGGGCTATTGCACATCGATTTAACCCGATAATA
Organism: Capsicum baccatum var. pendulum; assembly: GCA_030864225.1. Taxonomy (NCBI): domain Eukaryota; kingdom Viridiplantae; phylum Streptophyta; class Magnoliopsida; order Solanales; family Solanaceae; genus Capsicum; species Capsicum baccatum. Next base: position 273,594,577 of record CM061550.1, read on the forward strand.
GACCATTCGCGCTGTTTTGCCAGTTTAACAAACTAAACGGCCCCGTCAACCTCATCAGCCATACTCATCCGCTACTCAGTCTACGTGGGAGACCCCAGTCGATTTTCAGTCAAAAACACACCCGAACCCAGAGCACATCACGAGAACCATGGGCTATAGCACACCGATTTAGCATAAAAATGGCCCGTTTGCGCCGTTTTGCCCGTTTAATCACCCAAACAACCCCGCCGACCCAATCAGGCCATACTACCTGCTCCTCAGATTGGATCGATTTTTGGTCTAAAATGCACTCGGTTCCCGGGCACACCCCGAGAACTGTGTGCCATACAACATCTATTTAGCCCAAAAATGGCTAGTTTGTGTCGTTTCACCCGTTTGACCACCCAAACGGCTTCGCCGACCCCATCGGCCCATACTTTCTCGCTCCTCAACCTGCCTGGGGGCTCTCGATCAATTTTTGGCCCAAAAACCACCCGAGCCTTGGGCAAACCCCAAGAACTGTAGGTTATAGCACACCAATTAGGCTCGAATATGGCCCGTTCATAATGTTTTGCCCATTTGACCACCCAAATGGGCCCGCTAACTCCACCAGTACATACTCCCCCATTCCTCAGCTTGCCTAGGAGCCCTCGGTTGATTTTCAAACCCAAAAACGCACGAGCCCTAGGCGAACCCAAAGAACTGTGCGATATAGCACACCAATTTGGCTAAAAAATGGCCCATTCACGTTGTTTTGCTTGTTTAACCACCCAAATAGTCCCGCCGACCCCACCAGCCCATAGTCCCCCGCTTCTTAGCCTGCCTAGGAGCACCCAATCTATTTTTGGACTAAAACACACCCGATCTAGAGGCACACCCCAAGAATCATCGGTTATAGCACATCGATTTGGACCAAAATGGTCGATGTGCGCTGTTTCACCCATTTAACCATCCAAATGGCCCCGCGAACCCCACCGACCCATAAAACCCCACTCCTTAGCCTACATGAGAGCCCCCAATCGATTTTTAGCCTAAAACATGATTGGTCCCCAAGATTCATGGCTATAGCACATCGATTTGCCCAAAAAGGGCCCATTCAAGCCGTTTCGCCTGTTTGACCATCCAAATAGTTCTGTCGACCCCACCAACCCACACTCTCCCGCTCTTTAGCTTTACTGGGAGGCCTCAATTGATTTTAAGCCAAAAAGACTCCCAGGACCCGGGCACACCACTAGAACCGTGGGTTATAGCACACCAATTCCCCCCCAAAATAGTCTGTTCACGCTGTTTTGCCCGTTTGACCACCCAAATAGCCTTGCCAACCCCACTGGCCTACACTCCCCCACTTCTCAGACTGCCTAGTATTTCCTGATTGATTTTTGGCATAAAACACTCTCGATACCAAGCATACCCCGAGAAACATAGGCTATAACTCACTGATTTGGCACTAAAATGGCTTATTTGCACCATTTTGCCTATTTGACCACCCAAACACGCCTGCCAGTCCACACACCCACATTTCTCAGCTTGACTAGGAGCTCTGGATCAATTTTCAACCCAAAATACGCTCGATCCCCGAGCACATCCCGAGAATCGTGGGTAATAGTACACTGATTTGTCCCAAAAATAGCCCGTTTGCACCATTTCACTTGTTTGACCACCAAAATGTCCCTATCGACCCCACCGACACACACCACTCCGCTTTTTAGCTTGTATGGCAACCCTCGATCTATTTATGGCCTAAAACACGTTCGGGACCTAGGCACACCTTGAGAATCGCTGGCTATAACACACCGATTTGGCCCTAAAAATGGCCCATTTGTGCTGTTTCGCCTGTTTGACCAACCAAATGACCCTGTCGATCCCACCGAACTATATTTCCTCGCTTCTCAATCTTCCTAGGAGCCCTCAGTCAATTTTTTATCCAAAACACCACGGGCCCCGAGCACATCCTGAAAATAATGGGCTATAGCACAACGATTTGGCCCAAAATGGCCCGTTCACGTAGTTTTTCCTGTTTAACCACCCAAATTGCCCCGTCGACCACATCGACCCACACTTACCCGCTACTCAGCCTGCCGTAAAGCCTCGGTCAATTTTCGGCCAAAAACATACTCGAGCCCCGAACACACCCCGAGAATCATGGACTATTGCACATCGATTTGGCCCAAAATGGGTATTCACGTCGTTTTACCCATTTGACCGCCTAATAGACTCGCCGGACCGACATGCTGACTCTCCCTTACACTTAGACTGCTTTGGAGCCCCGGGCCTAAAACACGCCCGGGTCTCGGGCACACCCCGAGAACCATGGTCTATAGTACACCTATTTGGCCTGAAAATGGCTCATTCGCATAGTTTTGCCCATTTGACCACCTAATGCAAAACCCATCGGCCCGTACTCCCCCACTCCTTAGCCTATCGGGATTCTTCAGTCTATTTTTGGCCCAAAACACGCCCGATACCCAGGCAGAACCCCAAAACCGTGAGCAATAGCACACCTATGTCACCCAAAAATGGCTGTTTTGCCCGTTTGCCACTCAAACAGCCCCGCCTACACCACCGGCCCATACTCCCCCACTCTTCAGCCTGCCTAGGAACCCCCGATCAATTTTAATCCCAAAATACGCCATGGCCCCCAGACACACCTCGAGAACTGTGGGCTATAGCACACCGATTTGGCCTAGAAATGGACCTTTAGTGCCATTTCACCAATTTGACTATCCAAATAACTCTGCCAACCCCACCGGCCCACACTTCCCCACTCCTCAGCCTGCCTGGTAGCCCTCGGTCGATTTTCAATCCAAAACGTACCCGGATCCCGAGCACACCCCAAGAATCATGGGCTATAGCACATGGATTTTGCCCAAAAATGACACATTCATATTATTTCACTCGTTTAACCGCCCGAATAGCCCCGTCGACCCATCAGTCCACACTACCTCGCTCCTTATTTTGTCTAGGAGACCAATCAATTTTCGACCCAAAACACACCTGGGCCCTAGCACACCTCAAGAACAGTGGGCTATAACACACCGATTTAGCTCAAAAATGGTCGGTTCGCACTGTTTCGCCCGTTTGACTAACCAAACGGCCCTACCGGCCCATATTCCTGCGCTCCTCAGCCTTTCTATGAGCCCCCGATTGATTTTTAGCCTAAAACACGCCCGGACCCCAGCACATCCCGAGAACCGTGGGCTATAGCAGATTGATTTAGCCTGAAAATAGCTCGTTCATGCCGTTTCACCTGTTTGACCCCCCAAATGGCCTATCTAACCCAACCAGCCCATACTCTCCTGCTCCTCAGCTCGCTTGGGAGCCCATGGTCGAACTTCGGCCCAAAATACGCTCGGTCCAAGGACACCAAGAGAGTTGTGGGTTATTGCACACCAATTTGGCTTAAAAATGGCCTATTTGCACTGTTTCGCCCGTTTAACAACCCAAACGGCACCATCGACCTCACCGACCCTCAATCATCAGCCTACTTGTGATCCCTCGATCGATTTTCGACCCAAAATATACCTGGTCCCCGGGCATACCCTAAAAAGCGTGGGCTATAGCACATCAATTTGGCCTCCAAACGATCGTTCGTGTAGTTTCGCCCGTTTGACCCCCCAAATGGCCCTGCTGACCCCACTAGCCCATACTTCTCCACTTTTAAGCCTGCCTAGGATCCCCTGGTCAATTTTTGACCCAAAAAAAGCCTGAGCCCCAAGCACACACAGAAAACCATGGGCTATCACACACTGATTTGGCTAAAAAATGGCCTGTTTGTGCTGTTTTACTAGTTTGACTACCCCAATGGCCTCGCCGACCACACCGACCCATACTCTTCTTGCTCCTCAGCCTGCTTGGGATCCCCCAATGGATTTTCGGTCTAAAACACATCGAGCCCCGAGCACACCTCAAAGACTGTGGCTATAACACATTGATTTGGCCCTAAAATAACCCATTCGCGCTGTTTTGTCCTTTTAACCACCCAAACGGCCCCGCCGACCCCATCGACCCATATTTTCCCACTCCTCACCCTGCTTGGGAGCCCCTGGTTAATTTTTAACCTAAAACACATCTGGGCCTCGGACACACCTGAGAATCGTGGGCTATCTCACACCATTTGGCCCGAAAATGGCCCGTTTGTACTGTTTCGCCGTTAGACTACCCAAATGGCCCCGTCGACCCCACCGGCTTATGCTCCTCCGCTCTTCAGCCTGCCTGGGAGCCCCCAGCCTATTTTTGGCCCAAAACACGCTCGAGTCCCGAGCACACCCCAAGAACCGTGGGCTATAGCACACCGATTTGACCTGAAAATGGCCCGTTCATGTTGTTTCACCCGTTTGACCCACAAATTGCCCCACTAACCCCATTGGCCCACCCACTCTCCCGCTCTTCAACCTGCTTGAGAGCCTCCGGTCGATTTTTAGCTGAAAATATAGTCGAACCCTGGGTACACCCCGAGAATCATGGTAGCACACTGATTTAGACCAAAAACGTCCCACTCGCACCATTTCGCCCATTTGACCACTCAAACAACCCCACCGACCCGATTGACCACACTCTCTCGCTCCTTAGCCTTCTTAAGAGTCCTGATTGAGTTTTGGCCCAAAACACGCCCGGGGCCTGGGCAAACCTCGAGAATCATGGGCTATAGAACATCGATTTGAATTAAAAATGGCCCGTTCACGCCGTTTCACCCATTTAAACACCCAAATGGCCCCGTCGACCCCACCGGCCCACACTTCCCCGCTCCTCAGCCTTCTTGGGAGACCCCAATCAATTTTCAGCACAAAACACGCCCTAGCCCCAGGCACACCCCGAGAACCATAGGCTATAGTACACTGATTTGGCCTGAAAATGGCCCGTTCGCATCGTTTCGCCCTTTTAACTACCCAAACAGCCCCACCGACCCCACCAACCTACACTACCCCACTCCTCAACTCGCCTGGGAGCCCTTAGTCAATTTTGGGCCCAAATCACGCCCGAGCTCCGTGCACACCCCGAGAACCGTGGGCTATAACACATCAATTCATTCTGAAAATGGCTCAATCGTGCCATTTTGACCATCCAAATGGCCCCGCCGACCCGACCGACCCACACTCCCCATTTCTTAGCCTACCTAGGAGCCCCTGATCAATTTTTGAACCAAAATACGCTCGATCCCCGGGCACACCCTGAGAACCATGGGCTATAGCACACCGATTTGGCCAGAAAATGGCCTGTTCACGTCGTTTCGCCTGTTTAACCCCCAAATGGCCTCGCCGCCCCCATCGACCCACATTTCTCATTCCTCATTCTGCCTGAGAGCCTCCGATTAATTTTTGACCCAAAAGACGCCCAGGCCCTGGACACACCCCGAGAACTGTAGGCTATCACACACCTATTTGTCTTGAAAATAGCCCGTTCGCATCGTTTCGCCCTTTAGACCACCCGAACGACCTAGCCGACCCCATCAGCCCCCACTCCCCACTCTCAGTCTGATTGGGAGCCTCCGGTCATTTTTCAACCCAAAACATGCTCGGGCCCCAGGCACACCCCGAGAATCATGATTATCGCACTCCGATTTGACTCAAAAATGGTCCGTTTACGCTATTTTGCATGTTTGACCACCTAAACAACCCCGTTGACCTCACCGGCCCAGCTCCTCAACCTGTTTGGGAGCCCCCGATTAATTTTTGGCCCAAAACACGCTTGGGCCCTAGGCACACCCCAAGAACCGTGGGCTATAACACTGATTTGGCCAAAAAATGGCCAGTTCGCGCCGTTTCACCTATTTGACCACTCAAATGGCCTCATTGACCCTTACCGGCCCACACTCCTCTACTCCTGAGCCTGCTTGAGAGCCCCTCATCGATTTTTAGACAAAAATGCACCCAGGCATCGGGCGCACTCCGAGAATCATGGGCTATAGCATATCGATTTGGCTCGAAAATGGCCCATTCGTGCCGTTTCGCATGTTTGACCACCCAAACAGCCCTGCTGACCTCACTGGCCCACACTTCTCCCCTCCCAGCCTGCTTAGGAGCCCCCGATCAATTTTTGGCCCAAAACATGCTTGGGCCTCGGGCACACCCCGAGAACTGTGGGCTATAGCACACCGATTTGACCTGAAAAAGGCCCGTTCGCGCCGTTTCATCCATTTGAGTACCTAAATGGCTCTGTCGTCCCCGTCAACCCAAATTGCCCCTACCCTCAGCCTGTTTGAGAGCCCTCAATCGATTTTTGACCCAAAACACGCCCAGGCCCTGAGCACACTCCGAGAACCGTAGGCTATAGCAGACCGATTTGGCTTGAAAAATGACTCATTCGCGCTATTTTGCCTGTTTGACCACCCAAACGGCCTTACTGACCTACACTCCCCCGCTCTCAGACTATTTGGGAGCCCCCAATCGATTTTCGACCCCAAACACGCCCAGGCCTTGGGCACATCCTGAGAACCGTGGACTATAGCACACCAATTTGGTTCGAAAATGGTCCATTCGTGCCGTTCTGCCCGTTTGACTACCCAAATGGTCTCGCGGACCCCACCGTCCCATACTTCCCCGCTCTTCAGCCTATTTGGTTTCGACCCAAACATGGCTGGGCCCCGGTACGCCCCGAGAACCATAAGCTATATAGCATATCGATTTGGCCCAAAAATGACCTGTTATTGTCGTTTTGCCCGTTTGACCGCCCAAACGGCCCCACCGATCCCACCAGCCCAAACTCACTACTAAAAAAAGGTCAAAAATGACATATAAAAAAACGACGAGCAGTGTCGCTTTTAAAAAACAACCAAAAAAGCGTCATCGTCCGTCGTTTTTTAAATTTATTTTTAATTTTTATTTATTTTGTTATTTAAATCGATGACCAACGTCTTAATGTCCATCGCTTTTTTTGCTGATTATTGTGCCAATCAATTGATATATAATTTATATTTTCTTAATAAATGAAATGAACTTAATTATTTATGACTGTTTCAGTTGCTTCAACTATGATTTTACTATATATCACCCATAATTAATTATTATAAGTTATTTATGTATTAAAAAATTAATATTATTTAATTAAAAAAGAAATAAACATTTATAGCATGTCTGTTTCAGCTGTTTCAAAAGTGATTTTACTATATCACCCCTAATTAATTATTAATATTTAATTAAAAAATAGACATTAATGAGTCATAATTTCACTAAATATCACTCCTAATTAATTATTATGAGTCATTTAAGTATTAAAAAATTAATAATATTTAATAAAAAATAAAATAGACATAAAAATATAAATTAACTCTTGGTGTTTTAAATTAAGTTAACATCTTATATTAGACTCACTTAATTTTTTTTCACAAATATTTTTTATAGTAATTTTGCTATATCACATTAATTAGTCGTTGTAAGTCATTTAAGACATGTTTGCTTCGCAACTTCAATCGTGATTTTATTATATTACTTATAATTAATTACTATAATCATCTAAGCATTGCGTCACTTAAATTGACATTTGTGATTTATTACCTCACTTATATAAGATGATAAGCATATCGCAAATCGACGTGTTTATTTGTGTTGCCTACTTATTAAATATTGACTTATTAAATATTTCCTTTTATATTTATTTATTTTACTTTCCATTTTAATCTATTATATATTTGAGAATTACGAAAATTATTATAAATCATAATAATTAACAACTTAAGATAATTAAAAAGAAATAATGTTTTTTTGACTCTCTAAATTTTATTACTGTCACATAAATTGAGACATAAAAAAAGTAATACAAATCACAATAATTAATAATTTAAAATACTCATAGCCAAACATTTTTTTGTAACAGGTCTTAATTCTATCATTAACTATCAAAATAACTATCTACACAATATATCATACTTTGTTATTATGTGAAAAAAACTATTTATTATTATGTGAAAAAAATATCTTATAAAACTTTACTCCCGGTAATTCAAATAGTTATTATATAATTTTTTTTGTAAAAAATTATGTTTTAAGTCAAATGTAGATTTATATTTGCTTGTTATCAGTGTGAATTTTGATGCTCAAAAATTTCTATATTTTTAGTCCTTTCTATTCTTTAGCAATTCCGTGGTTTCTCTTTCTCTTCGTTTCTCCTCTCCTCTTCAGTCTCTCCTGCCGCTGCTGCTTCCGTCGACGAAGATACTGCCCCCGCCTTCGTCGTTGCTCTCGCCGACGACGTTGCTCCGAAGAAGGTTAGCTTCGCTCTTATTTTTTATAGTTTTTTGGTTGTAATTTTGTTTTGAATTCTTTTTCAATCATTTATAATTTATTTAGGTTTAGTCTTTCATTGAAAAAGAGTTAGAAGTCTTAAGTAAATGTGTATATATCTAGCCATTAATAATAGTAGAACTCCATTTGAGTTTCTTAAATTTTGAAATTTTCTGCTGATTTTGTGAACTAGGTTTTGAATCTTTATTGTTAAAGACTGAAACTTTAGGTGATTTTGGAACTGGATTTCGAATCTTGTTTGTGAAAGGTTAAAACTTTGTAGCCGTTTGGCCATGAAAATTATTTCCTTTTTTTCCAAAAAATTATTTCACTTTTGTGAAGAAAGTGAAAATTAGATGCGTTTGGCCATGAAAATTCCAATTCCAATTTCAGAATTGTATTTGGAAAAGATGATTTTGGAATTGGGTTTTCGAATCTTGTTTGTGAAAGGTTAAAACTTTGTAGCCTTTTGGCCATGAAAATTATTTCGTTTTTTTCCGAAAAGTAGTGAAAAAATTGAAAATAAGATGCGTTTGGCCATGAAAATTCCAAATATAATTTCAGAATTGTATTTGGAAAATTGAAATTTTCACTTTTTTACTCATACTTTTCGCACAAAATTTCAAAAACAACTTTAATTTATATTCATAGCTAACTCCAATTCCAACTCCAACTTCAACTCCAACTCCAACTGCGGAAAATTATGATTTTCATGGCCAAATGGTGCCTTTTGATGATTTTGGGATTCTGAGAGTCAAAAATAGGGAATTTGTTGCAGGAAGAGGAGGTGAAGATGAAGAATAGTAGGGGAGAGAAGGAAGACTTAGAGAGTAAATTACATGTGTCAGTCACAAGAGATTCATTAGTTAAGTCTTTTAAGGGTGTTGTCAACTTTGATTGTATTTGTAGTTGGAGTAGTTATTGGATTGACCTCAAGTTCACATATTTATAAGTATTTTACCTTTCAAGCTGAACAGAGTATTGCAAATAATGCATTAGCAGATACAGTGAGTAGGGAAATTAGTAGAAATTGTACTGTTTGTGAGAAGGAATACTGTTTAAGCATGGAAAGTAATATTGACAGATACAAATATAACACCTCAAAAGCGTGCGGGTACAGGAAATATCTTACGTGGGTTCACGAGCCACTAAAGGTATGCCTGGCATCCTTGACACACAGTATTTCAATGTATATTCATAGTTCTCTCAACTTCACTAAATTCAGAAATTAAAATTGTGTGAGAAAAGAATCATAAAGCACTTGACAGTTGACACAATTGGCAATAAGGGAAAGAACGATAATGGTAAAATCTGATTCAGATTTCTCCATCAGATAATACCCACCAAATGCCCATTTTAAGAAGAGAACACATAAAGAGCATGAGATTACATGTTAGGAACCTTTTTGATAACTGAAGAACCAATAGAAACCTACTAGAACTACCGGATGAAAAATGTGAATGGAGCTTAACATGGCAACTCGTGTGCAGCTTCTTCATCAAGCGAAAGGGATCTACTTGTGGCTATAGCATGATAAAAACTTGTTCTTTGATTTTGGAAAGGAAGGGGAACCACAACAATGTACTGTTGAAACTTGTGTACTAATGGTTTAGGAAAAAAATATAAGAGTGGTTTAAAAGTAATGTACTGAAGGAAGAATAGGTTGCACATAATATATATTGACAGTACTAATTACTCAAAAAGAACAGGAATCGTTGTCTCTTTAACAATCAAGACTGATTCACAAAAAGGGAAATCTGCAACATTTTTATCTCTAGTGTAAAATATGAATAAGTGAATATCTCATATATTATCTTGGCCAAAATAAAGTGATTCTCTCATATAGTGATCAAAAAACTACCAGGAAGAAAAGAAAATTATGTAGATCACAAAAATATTCACATGATAGTATCTGCTAACGGATCAAGATTCTTAGTTCTTATCTTCCCAATATCTTCGCCCCTCAGCACCACTCCAAATTTCCCCAAATATTCTTCCTACTCTTATGCAGATATGCGCTTCTTCTTATCCTTTGTTTAATCCCAACTAACCCTTCGTGAAAGAAGAGTCTGGCAACGACCCCCCACCTCCACCTTACACTAGACCAATTTCTCAACAAGTTACACTCTATGGGCAAGATTTGACACTACCACATTGTGTCTTGATTTATGAGATGTTTTATGAATCAAGGACTTTCAAGCAACAAGTTATGTCCCATGGGTAAGAGTTGACACTACCACATTATGTCTTGATTTGTGAGATATTCTATAACTCTTGCCTTAGAGGCACAAATTAGTCCAAGGACTTTCAAACAATAAGTTACGTCTCATGGGCAAGAGTTGACACTACCACATTTTGTCTTGATTTATGAGATATTCTATGACTCCTGCCTTAGAGGCAAGACTTAGCTGACAAGTTACGCCCCATGGACAAGAGTTGACACTATCATATTGTCTTGATTTATGTGATGCTTAGTCTTGTCTCTAGGACAAGACCTAGCCCAAGAACCTCCTAAAAGAACAAGTTACGCCCAATGGACAAGTGTTGACACTACCATATTATTTCTTGATTATGAGATATTCTATAACTCTTGCCTTAAAGCAAGACTTAACTCAAGGATTTTCAAACAAGAAGTTATGTTCCACAAGCAAGACTTGACACTACTATATTGTGCCTTGATTTATGAGTTGCTCTATAATATTTTCCATAGGGGCAAGACTTATCCCAAAGAACTTCCTATAAGTCATGCTCTTAAATTTGCTTTGATGTCAAGAAAAGAGGATTCCTTTGCGGATTATTCAACTTTTTATTTATTAGCAAAATATGATAAAAGTTGAGAAAAAGGATAAAGAGAACAAACAAAATAGAGAAATAAAAAATAGAGATTGAGAAAAAAAAAGAGACGAAAAAAAATAAAGGCTAAGAAGAAAGTGAAGAATTAAAAAAAATTGAGAAAAACAAAAATGAGAGGAAAAAAATAAAAATAAAGTTTGAGAAAAATGAGTGGAAGAAAATGAGAAATGATAAAAAACCAAAAATAAAAAAAATAAAGGTTGAGACAAATGAGTTAAAAAAAGAAATAAAAAGAAATGAAGAAATAGATAATGTTTGAGAAAAAAGAAAAAAGAGAAAAAATAAATATCGAGACAAATGAATTAAAACATGAAAATAAAAATAAAGAAAAAATAAAAAAAGGGAAAATAGAAAAAATAAAATAGAAGTTGAGAGGCAAATGAGTATGAAAGTTTGAAATATTTGAGGTGTAGAGGAAAAAAATGTACTTGTACTATACTTAAAAAGGAATGAAGGCTAGTCTTTAAAGACTTTTCTTGTAAGGGTCAAAAATCTAAAGCCACCCACTATGGGTTATACCATGTAATTTCCTAGTTAAAAAGTATGTCATTCAGATTGTTTCCTGTTACCAGCCAGTAAGTTCGAACCATGCCCAAAAACGCTTGTGGCTGAGTGGTCAAAGTTCCAACAAAAACCAAATACAAATCCAAAATTGCATCCAGTTTAGGTCCGCCAATTTTTAACGAGCCACTGCTTCTTCTTCCGGCTAATTGGTAGAATGAGCACCAACACCATCCACCACCGACTGCCAACTCATTTTCTCTAACGAAATCGATTAGCAGGTTTCACTCTTTCCCTCCTTCCCTTGGTGCAAAATCCCTAATCCCTTCTTTTAACTGTTGTCAACATTGCAATAGTTTATTTATGCTTATATGAGTTTTTTTCCTCCTTTCTCTTTTAATAATTTGGTGTTCGAGTCGGCTTGCACACACCGTGGAATATTCGACTAATTCGACAGAATACTTGTCACCTTCCACCAACAATAGGTATCAAAAACAACAACAACAAACCCAGTGTATTCCCACATAGTGGGGTCTGGGGAGGGTAAGATGTACGCAGTCCATACCACTACCTCCGAAGAAGTAGCAAGACTGTTTTCGATAGACCCCCAGCTCAAGACACTAGATAATAACCAAATTCATAATAAAGCACGGAACAAGATGAGAAGACATAAATACGCCACCCACAATGAATAATAAACGAATAATAGTAAACAAATTTGTAATAAAGCATGCAACAAGGTGGCATAACAAGAATAATACACCCACCAAGTAAAGCTCTACCCCAATGACCCCAAACTGGCACTAGCCTTCTATCTTAATTCGCGTCCTCCAAATCTTCCTATCTAGGGTCATATCCTCAGTGAGCTGTAATTGCTCTATGTCCCGCCTAATTACTCTCTCCAATATTTCTTCGGCCTACCCCTACCCCGCCTGAAGCCATCCAACGCAAGCCTTTCACACCTACGAACTGGGGCGTTTGTGCCCTTCCTCATCACGTGCCCGAACCATCTCAATCGAACTTACCGCATCTTGTCCTTCACCGAAGCCACTCCAACTTTTTCCCGAATGGTCTCATTCCGAACTCTATCACCCCTAGTAAGCCCACACATCCCACGCAACATCCGCATTTCTGCCATCTTTAATTTTTGAATGTGAGAGTTTTTTACTGGCCCGCACTCCGCTCCATACAACATTGCTGGACGGATTGCCACCCTATAGAATTTGCCTTTAAGCTTGGGCGGCATCTTTTTATCACACAATACCCCGAGGCGAGCTTCCACTTCATCCATCCCGCTCCAATACGGTGGGAGACATTCTCGTCAATCTCACCGTTCCCCTGGATCAAGGACTCGAGATACTTGAAACTATCCCTCTTACACACCTCCTGGGAATCCAACTTTACTACCACCTCGTTCTCCTGCCTTATGTCATTAAACTTGCATTCAAATACTCTGTCTTGCTCCTACTCAACCTGAACCCCTTAGACTCAAGGGTCTGTCTCCACACCTCTAGTTTATCATTCACCCCCCTCCCCGTGTCTCATCAATCAAAACTACATTATCTGCAAAAAACATACACCAAGGCACCTCTCCTTGAATATGCAGGGTCAACACATCCATCACCAAAGCAAACAAAAATGGGCTAAGAGTAGATCCCTGATGCAACCCTGTCAAGACAGGGAAATGCTCTGAATCTCCTCCCGCCATCCTAACCTGAGTCTTAGCTCCATCGTACATGTCCTGATTGCTCCGATATACGCCACCGGGACATCACTCACCTCCAAGCATCTCCAAAGAACCTCCCTAGGGACTTTGTCGTACACCTTCTCCAAGTCGATAAACACCATGTGCAGGTCCTTCTTCCTTTCCCTATATTGTTCCACCAGTGCACCAGGTGAATTGCCTCCGTCGTCGAGTGCCCAGGCATAAATCCAAACTGGTTCTCCGAGATAGTCACTAACCTCCTCAACCTAAACTCGACCACTCTCTCCCAAATCTTCATAGTGTGGCTCAATAACTTAATACCCCTGTAGTTGTTGCAACTCTGAATGTCACCCTTGTTCTTATATAGAGGGATCATAGTACTCCATCTCCAAGCCTTGGGCATTTACCAACAATAGGCATCAGTGTAAGAAATCACCTAGTATTTTTGTCGATTTGAACCTGAAACCTTACGATTCTCACCCAATTCATTGACTACTAAGCCACACACTTAGGTGCAGATATCCATGTTTTCCTATGAATTATCAGTGATTGGGGAATTCCAGTGTTTTTTTTATTGAGCTTACCTATGAAGTTTGAAGTATTGAATTTTAATGGTTTTTTGGAGTTGCCTAATGACAGGAGGGATGAAAAGAAAGACAATAAGCAATGAACAACTAGTGTGACCCTAGGCGTTGAACTGCAATCAAGGAAAGACACATTAAGTGAATTCTTTGCATCTGCTAAGCTTTGGTGAACTGAGTTAGTGCGTAGGTGTACTTGTAAGAGGTACCATGTACACAGAAGGTGCGTGCAAGCTGGTACAGGAACCGCCAATTTAATAAAGAAAATATTAAAGATAGGACTAGGTTTTATGTGAGAAAGCAATTTATTATTATTATTTTTTGATAATTTATGTGTTCTTATTCGAACTTGACAAATGCTGCACTGGCTGTTTTGGGCGAACTGATTATAGCTTTCTGACTGTATAGCCCTTTTAGCTTGCAAATTTGGAAGAAATAGTCTTCTCTCTATGTAATTCATTTGAGTGAGATGTGAAAACCGCAGCTTTATTATGTGAATTCAGACAATCTTCCTTAAAATCAGGAACTAATTGAGAAGCAGGGGGGTATATTAGATAATACAGGGGTTTTCAGACCTACTAAAGGTGCTCTGGTTTGCCCTCTAGCAGGAACAGATTTACCAAGGACAAAATATTCTGCCTCCACCCATGTTTTGAAGGCTGAACTAGGCGAACTTGTGGTTCAATTTGTCTAAAAGTTTTTCAAGATCAAATTCAGCAATTATTTGTGCTGGAATGAATATATTAGATGAGCTGTTGAACGAGTTATGCTGGATCAATAATTCCATTGGGTTATGTTTGTGAGGAGGTAGTTTTCTCAGCTTCAAGGAAATGGAATTGCTCACTGTTGAGAAATTGGTCTAGTGTAAGGTGGAGGTGGGGGGTCGTTGCTACACTCTTCTTTCATGAAGGGTTAGTTGGGATTGAACAGGGGATAGGAAGAAGGGCATATCTGCATAAGTGCAGGAAGAATATTTGGGGAGATTTGGAGTGGTGCTGAGGGGCGAAGATATTGGGAAGATAAGAACTAAGAATCTTGACTGGTTAGCAGGTACTATCATGTGAATATTTTTGTGATCTACATAATTTTCTTTTCTTCCTGGTAGTTCTCTGATCACTATATGAGAGAATCACTTTTTTTTGGCCTAGTTACTATACGAGAGATTCACTTATTCATATTTTACACTAGAGACGAAAATGTTGCGGATCTCTCTTTTTTGTGAATCAGTCTTGATTGTTAAGGAGACAATGATTCCTGTTCTTTTTGAGTAATTAGTACTGCTAATATATATTATGTGCAACCTATTCTTCCTTCAGTTGAACACTACTTTTCAACCACTCTTATATTTTTTCCTAAACCATTTGTACGTGAGTTTCAACAGTATATTGCTGTGGTTCCCCATCCTTTCCAAAATCAAAGAACAAGTCTTTATCATGCTATAGCCACAAGTAAATCCCTTTCGCTTGATGAAGATGCTGCACACGAGTTGCCATGTTAAACTCCATTCACATTTTGCATCTGGTAGTTCCAGTAGGTTTCTATTGGTTCTTTGGTTATCAAAAAGGTTCCTAACATGTAATCTCATTCTCTTTATGTGTTCTCTTCTTAAAATGGGCGTTTGGTGGGTATTATCTGATGGAGAAATCTGAATCAGATTTTACCATTATCGTTCTTTCCCTTGTTGCCTATTGTGTCAAGTGCTTTATGATTCTTTTCTCATACAATTTTAATTTCTGAATTTAGTGAAGTTGAGAGAACTATGAATATACATTGGAATACTGCGTGACAAGGATGCCAGGCATACCTTTAGTGGCTCGTGAAACCACGTAAGATATTTCCTGAGCTCACATTTGAGGTGTTATATTTGTATTTGTCAATAACCACGTTTTAAGATACTCAAATGCATTTACAGAAGCATGGATATTGATTGTTATATTATAATTTATGTATCAGGAATTACACTTGCTACTGCAGTTACTCTACAGGTACGGATTCAATGTGCAGGCAAGGTTCTGCTACGCATTTGTCTGCAGAGGAGGAGGTTGCTGCTGAAGAAAGCCTTTCAAGTTATTGCAAACCTGTTGAACTCTACAACATTCTCCAACGCCGTGCTGTTAGAAATGTAATGAACTTACGCGAGGAGACCACGTTTTGCCTATTTAGTGTCAAGGCTAGCGATTTTGGTGTCAATTTCCTAGTTGATGTTAATGGTCTTACAAATATTGTTGATTTTATTGGTTTTGTTTATCTGCATCAAACAGTCGTTTCAAATGTCAATTGAAGTTTTTCAGTAAAATACTCAAGACTATTATCGTTCTTCTCAGCCATGATGTTCTAAATAAATTCATCTTATGTCAGTTCCAAGTATTTTCTAGAAATCATACTCAAGATTATTATCTCTCTCACCCATGCTTTTGAGCTGATGCTTTTAAGTTCGGACTTCGATTTTTGTTTGTTACCAATTGTTATGAGTGTTAGTTTGATTGTTCTCATCACTTTTATGACATGCTAATTATACATTCATCATCCACATTTTGTATAAGATGTTTCTAAAGAATGAAAAATATCATGCAGCCTTCCTTCCTTCAAAGATGTTTACAGTATAAAATTCAAGCAAAGCGCAAAAGGAGGTATATTTTGATTGTGATTGCTTTCACTCTCAGTTTTTCCATCATGCAAGGTTATGGCTCATATACTCTATACTAGATGCTCTGAGGTACTTTGATTGTCATGTGATATTGTCTATGTTGCTTTGTAGTGAAATCTAAATTTATGTTCATTATTTATTCTATTGGGAATGTTTGTCCGAATATATCTTAATTATAGTTGCTGTTTAGTTTGACAAGAGTGAGTTGCTCGGATGGTAATCACATCTCACTCCAACCCCGAGGTTGTGAGTTCGAGTCACCAAAGGAGCAAAAAGGGTGGGAGCTCCTAAGGAGGGGTAAAAAAATAAAAATAAAATTATAGTTGCTGTTTTAGTCTTTTTTTTTTAAATATATATTTTTATAAGTGGCTGTTCAGTCTATTATTGTATTAAATTTAATGAATTTGTATAGATAGTCGAGAAATAATTCAGTGATCTAAATCAAACCAGTTACTAGTTGATAAGATATGTCTTCACAGTACGATTCAATGTTTAAACTTTGTGGTACTACAGTTCTACTCGGTGGTAAACATTTTTCCTTCTAAAATTTGTTAATTAGTACTTACACATTCAAGACTTGTACAGTAGCTTGTATGATATGGTTGCTTCACCTTATAGCTGCAAAGTGACTTCTTAAAAGACAGATGTAGTTACTGCTGGCAAGTTCGTCTAAATTGAAGAAACTACTGGTTGAAATAGCTGATGAAACGCAATTTGGTTCACCCTGTAGTTGGTGACCAATATTATACCTTACTCATTATACCACCCCAAAATTCATCAAATGTTTAAAAAGTGAAAAGCATATAGATCCACGAGGTTTGAAGCGAAAAACAGAGTGAAGATCACCACTTTTTAAGTGAAATTCACAATTTAAATATTATAAAAAATTGCAAAAATATATGAAATTTGTACTATAATCAGCAAATTTCAACTAAAATAACTTAATTCAGAATCCAATATAAAATCCCTTTACTTATAAAAGACTTAAGCTCCTTAGATGTGATATTCAAATACCTCGCTGCAACTAAAAATTTGGTATCTAACCGGAGACAGATAGATGGCTAGACCCAATATCCATCGAGTTTCAAACCTTGAGCCATTAGCCCTTCGGGATTTCTCAGTTTTAAAAAATATCTTTTTGAATAAATACCTTGTCCAAAAAAATTCCTACTCCTGAAAGGTGAAATTCAAGAACCAACCTGTTTCTTGCTGGGATCAATCTGTGTAATCGTTTGAAGCCCACACCTCACTGAAACGCATGGCTTCGCCATGAAGAGATGATCGCTCGCTTCGCTAAGCAAAAGGATGTCATCGTATGTATATTTGCAATTAGATTGTTTTGGAGGTGATTTATTACTCTGGCTAAATTGTTTAGGATTCAATTGGCAATTTCTGCGCTAGCAACTGTGAACGATGAATCACAGGTCCAGAATTTATTTCCTTTGTGTGTAATTTTGGCAAAGCCAGTATCAAGTGCTGCAGCTGTTGAGGCAGTAAGTTCTTATCTTGTGCAAATATATCCAGTGACTTTTAATCTTGTATGCTGTTGGGTACTTTGCTAATGCCATTTGGTTATAGTATTCTGCTGTCTATCAATTTAAGCGGGCATGCATATCAACCTCATTCAGTGGAGTTGATGGGATAAATCGAGCTCAAGCAAAATTCTTTCTCCCTGAAATTAATAAACTCTCTGCTGAAATAAGGGCTGGCTCTCTTGTCATTCTGTTTGTCAGCTTTGGTAGGCATAGTTTTTCTGGTATTGTTTTTCATCAAAAAGTGTTTCTGGAATTTTATTTGTTGAGATTTGATATGAAGGCCAATCATATATTGTTTTCTGCCTTTGCAGCCGAACTTGTGAGAGATCATGTGGATACATCTTCATTTCCATGTAAGTAGCGTTGGAAAGATCCTGAGTTTGTGCAGTTACAGGTGTCAAATAAAATTTATGAGGCACTTATGGTTGCTAGCTTTTCCAAACTCAGCCACTTTTCAATTTGTTTTCTTTTTTATTCGTATCGATGATTTACCAAAAAATTAAGCAATATGTATGCTGTTTAAGTATTTCAAGTCTAACCATACTACAACAACACATCCAGTATATTCCCACAAAGTGGGGTTTGGGGAGGGGTAAGTGTACGCAGTCCGTATCACTACCTCAGAGGTGAACAATAGGTATTGATACAATAAATAATAACAGAAACAAGACTACCACAAAGAAATACTCCAATCGCTTTATCCAAAACAACAAACATTATCAGAACTCCACAAACAAGACACTAAAAACATAGCACTATGACCACTAGCACATATACCAAAACAAAGTACTCCTACCTACCAGAACGAGGCACACTGCTTTCTAATAATCTTTTGCCCTAATTCGCCTCCTCGACGCTTTCCTATCCTGGGTCATGTCCTCGATAAGCTGTAGCTGCTTTATGTTATGTCTAATCACCTCCCTCCAATATTTCTTCGATCTACCTCTACCTTGCCTGAATCCATTCGTAGCCAACTTCTCACACCTCTATACTGGGCCATCAGTGCACTGCCTTATTACATGTCCAAATCATCTCAATCTTGCTTTCCACATCTTGATATCCACCGAAACCACTCCCACCTTATCTCGAATAACCTCATTTATAATCCTATCTCTCCTAGTAAACCCTAATATCCATCGTATTATCCTCATCTTCGCCACTTTTATCTTTTTGATGTGAGAGTTTTTGACTGACCAACACTCCACCCCGTACAACATAGCAGGTCTAACCATTGCTCTGTAAAACTTTCCTTTAAGTTTAGGACATACTTTTTTATCACACAAGACTCCGAATGCGAGCCTCCACTTCATCTACCTTGCATCAATACGGTGAGTGATATCTTTGTCAATCTCTCCATTCTTCTGGATCATGGACCAAGATAATTGAAACTATCCCGCTTCTGGATAGCCCGGCCTCATACGTCACCACACTAAATTTGCACTCCAAATATTTCGTCTTGCTCTTGCTCAACCTAAACCCTTTAGACTTCAGGTTCTGTCTTCAAACGTCTAACTTAGCATTAACTCATCCACGAGTCTCGTCAATAAAAATTAAAAACTACATCATTAGCAAAAAGCATACACTATGACACCTCATCTTGAATTTGTCGTGTCAAAACATCCATCACCAAGGCAAATAAAAATGGACTGACTCAATCCTTGGTGCAACCCCATCAAAATAGAAAAGTGCTTTGAGTTCCCTCCCATAGTTCGTACACGAGTCTTGGCATCGTCGTACATATCCTTGGTCGACCTAGTATATGTTACCGGTACACCTTTAGCCTCTAAGCACCTCCAAAGAGCTTCCATGGAACTCTATCATAGGCCTTTTCTAAGTCAATGAAAACCATACGCAAGTCCCTCTTCCTTTCCTTATGCTGCTCCACCAGTTACCTCACGAGATGGATGACTTTTGTAGTTGAGCGTCTTGGCATGAATCCAAATTGATTCTTAGAAATAATCATGATCCTCCTTAACCTCAACTCAACTACCATCTGCCAAACCTTCATAGTGTGACTTAACAACTTGTTTCCGTTATAAGTATTGCAATTCTGAATGTCACTCTTATTCTTGTACAATGGAATCATCGTACTCCATCTCCATGCTTCCAACATCTTCCCTATCCTGAAAATGACGTCAAACAACTTTTTCAGCTACTCCATACCTGCCCCACCTGTGCACTTCCAAAAATCCTCAGGAATCTCATCAAATCCTATCGCTCTACCCCTATGCATACGCCAAATAGCATCCTTGACCTCCTCAACCTTAATGGGCCCACATAACCACAGTCGCTAAGCCTCTTTGAGTGCTCCAAATCTCCAACACAATTCTAAAGTCTCTCTCATCGTTCAAGAGTTTATGGAAGTAAGATTACCATCTTTTCTGAGATCCTCCTTCGCCAAAACTTTTCCATTCTCGTCCTTTATGTACTTTACTTGATCAAGGTCCCGAGCCTTCCTCTGGCTGGCCTTACCTCCACTTTTACCTTTTAACGCTGCGTACAAGCTTTCACAAGCTGTAGTCTTAGTGCCGTAACCGCCAACTTGTCCTCTTTCCTAGCTGTCTTATACTCCTTATTTTTCCGCTTTTCCTCCTCATCTTTACTCTCTACCCACTTTGCATACGTCTCTTTCTTAGCCTTCACCTTCCCCTTTACCTTTCCATTCCACCACTAGTCTCCTGGATGCTTGCCAGAGCGGCCTCTTGAGACACCCAACACCTCTCTAGCCGTCTTCTTGATGTAACTAGCAATCATATCCCACATATTACCGCATTCCCTTTACGTTCCAAAGCCCTCTTGGCTGCCAACTTCTTCCTTATCTCGAGAGCCTGCCGTTGTCAAGCTATCCAATTTAATCGTCGGTTGGTCATCCATACCTATCCTCTTTTTCTCCTTTCTTGATCTCCAAGTCCACCATCAAAAGCCTATGTTGGGTTGAAATATTCTCACTAGGTATAACCTTACAGTCCTTACAAAGACCCCTATCACCCTTCCTAAGGAGCAAAATGTTAATCCGAGTCTTAGCCATTGAACTACGGAAGGTAACTAAGTGATCCTCCTTCTGAAAGCTTGAATTAGCTACCATCAACCTAAAGGCTTAGGAAAAATCCAAAACTGAGGCACCTTCTTCATTCTTCCGCTGAAACCAAAGCCTTCATGCACATCATCATAACTCGTCTTTGATGACCCATTGTGCCCATTGAAATCCCCTCATGTAAAAAGCTTCTCAGTGTTAGGTACACCTCTTACTATCTCATCCAAAACCTCCTAAAGACTGTTCTTTTCTTCCTTGTCTAAGCCGACATGCAGTTTATTTCTAGTCTAACCATCTATAATAAATATTAACATTTTTTCACAAAAAAGTCTTAACCATCTATAATGGGCCACATCTGGAAACATGTTTCTTTATTTGTGAGTGACCTATTTCACAAGCCTGAAATTAAAGGGTAAACAATTCTATGAGAAATATTGGAGACTGAGATCCTATTTATAGACTATATTCCAATACTTTTTCAAGTAGGACACTACATTACAATCCTTTTTCAAGAAGGATTCTTTATATTATTCCTTCTACTCATATTCCGACACTTTCTCTCAAGTGGGTGCATACAAGTCATACGTACCAAGCTTGTTGCAGATGTAATTAATACGAGGGCCAGTGAGGGGCTTAGCTAAGATATCCACAAGAAAACTGGTAAGGAAAACTTGGGACGTTGGGTGATCACAGTTGAAAAAGAACAAACTGAAAAAGTGGTCGGAAAGTAGTAAACATCGCTGAGAAGTCGATTTGTCGTTGGAAAATTACCTGAAATTGGTATAAAATATGTGGGTCATCTCGAAATCAGGAGATGAATATATCTTGAGCAAGAAAGTCACCGAAAAATTGGTCGGAACGAAAACTAGTTGGAATATGCTCATGTGTCGGATTATTAGATTTGACGGTTGAAAAGTGGTCAAAATCTAAGAAAAATTATATGGATAGGGTCGGAATAATGGTACATCCCTACTGGAAAAGATAAATTATATGGGTAGAGTTGGAATGATGGCACGGCCCTATCGAATAAGAGAAATTATATGGGTAAGGTCGGAATGATAGCACGACCCTACACAAATCAGATCTAAAGAGTCACTGGAAAGACGTACATAACTACACAAATTAGATATGAGGAGTCACTGGAAGGATGCACGGTGCTATGCAACTCAGATATGAGAAAGTAGTCACTGAAAAGATGCACGGTACTATACAAATCAGATATGACAAAGTAGTCATCGGAAAGACGCATGGTGCCACCCAAATTAGATATGAGAAGCCACCGAATAACAGCACGGTGACCCAACTTTTGCTAACATGATCATTGGCTAGATGGGCCGTATATATGTGTAATAGCCTCCCACCGATAGTGGAAGCTCTTCGATTCTCTGCCAAAATCATAAGAGGCTTTGACACTGTGAGGAATATTGGAGAAAATATTATTGAATTGTTTTAACTGCATTATTACACTGAGACCCTATTTATATACACTACATTCCAATACTTTTCCAAGTAGGACATTACATTACAATCCTTGTCCAAGTAAGATACGTTATATTATTCCTGAACAATGTCTCTTTGCTATTCCTTTCCTCTTTGTCTTTTTTTTTTTTTTGGACCTGGCAAGATATGGACATCTTTTATTTCAAGATTGCCAGGGAATATCTTCTAACAAGCAAGGATTGTTTGTAACCAGCCAGATACGTAACATTTATCAACAACACTGGATGCTTTGTATATCTTATAAGATTGATGCCAAAAGTGTACTTTTTATTCATTTGAGGGCTACAAATTTATAGTACAGGAAAACAAACATATACAAAATCAAATCGCTTGATTCTAGCAGATATGACAATCAAGATGTGATCTTTTTTATCTAATTACCTTAACTATCTACAACAAATCAGATATGATTTTACCAGATCAACTAAGATCCTACAAAATCAAATCTTGAATATTCACAAATCAACACTCCCCCTCAAGTTGGCATGTAAATATCTGTCATGCCTAACTTGCTTACAAGAATTTCAAATTTTGATTTAAACAAGCCTTTTCTGAAAATATCTGCAATTTGCTGACTTGTTGGGACGAAAGGCATGGACACACTTCCTTTTTCAATCTTCTCTTTTATGAAGAGCCTATCCACTTTAACATGTTTTGTTCTATCATGTTGAACTGGATTGTGAGCAATACTTATGGCCGCTTTATTATCACAGTACAACTTCATTGGTAAACCAAATGTTTTTTTGAGTTCTTCCATCATCTTCTTGAGCCAAATCATTTCACAAATCCCATGGGCCATAGATCAGTATTCAACTTCAACACTACTGCGGGCTACAAAATTCTGCTTTTTACTCTAGGTCATAAGATTTCCCGAAATAAATGTTTAACATCCAGATGTAGACCTCCTGTCAGTAGTAGAACCTGCCTAGTCTGCATCTGTAAAGCTTTCAATGTCCCTATCTTGACTCTTTTTGAAAAACAATCCTTTTCCCGGAGAACTTTTAAGATATCTTAGGATCCTGTAGACTGCTTCTTAGTGCTCTTCCTTTGCATAAACTGACTGATTAAGCTTACAGAAAAAGCTATATCAGGTCGAGTATGTGACAAGTAGATCAACTTCCCAACTAGTCTTTGATATTGATTGTGGTCAACTGAATTTCCTTCTTAATTTTCGAATTTTATATTCGGATCAATAGGTGTTTCAGCTGGACGTCAACCACTCATTCCCGTCTCTCTTAGAAGATCTAGTACATACTTCCTTTATGACACAATAATGCCTTCTTTTGATCTCGCTACTTCCATGCCAAGAAAATATTTCATTTGTCCTAGATCTTTAATCTCAAACTCCGAGGCCAACTGTTTTTTTAAATTCTCCATTTTGGACAAGTCCCATCCTGCAAGCATAATATCATCAACATACGCTGTCAGGATAGTTGTCATTCCCTCAAGAGAATGTCGTATGAACATGGTATGATCTGCTTGCCCTTGAGTGTGCCCTTGTTTTTTCACAAACGGAGTAAACCTCTCAAACCAAGCTCTTGGAGATTGTTTGAGCCCGTAGAGAGATTTCTTTAGCTTGCACACTCTAGTTCCATACCTTTCTTCAAAACCTAGAGAAGGGTCCATGTAGACTTCTTCGTTCCATTCAAGAATGCATTCTTCACGTCTAGTTGTTGGAGGGGCTAATCAAGGTTGGCAGCAATGGTCAGAAAAACCCTTATTGAATTCAATTTGGCAACTGGAGCAAATGTCTTAAGATAGTCAATCCCGTAAGTCTGAGTGAATCCTTTTGCTACCAAATGTGCTTTATACCTCTCTAGGCACCCATCTGGTTTAAATTTAATCGTGAACACCCACTTGCAGCCCGCTGTTTTCTTTCCACGAGGTAGTTCCACCATTTTTCAGGTTTCATTTCTCTTCGTTCATTTCCTTAAGAACTGCCTCGTTCAACTCTGGGAAATTACCTTATGTATCAGTGATATCTTGCGGGGCGTACATTTGGTTCTGATGAGAGCCCTTGATTTCTTTTTCTTGATTCCGATTTCTTCTCATGTAAACCTGTAATTCCTTTGTTTGTTCTTGTCATTCATTGTATCATGAAAATGCTCTATTGCCTCAGTATCCTTGTTTTCAAGTTGGGATCTCTTACCTTATCTGGGTTGTTATTACTAAAAAAACTATTTCCTGTATCTACCATAAAAAAAACCTGGATCCTTTGGTTCCTCACATGTGAGGTCAAGAAGATCTTTATTATCCATTGAATCTTCACTATGTTCCCCCCAACCCCAAAGATGAGCTTAAAAAAACAGTTGTGATTCAAAAAAAGTGACATCTATTGTGACAATGACCTTCCTAGTAATTGGGTCATAACACTTGTAACCCTTTTGACTAAAGGCATAGCCAACAAAAACGCATTTTTTAGCACTTGGATTAAGTTTACTCCTTCAATGATCATGAACATGAACAAATACACTACACCCCAAAACTCTCAAAGCTAAATCAGTTGTCAATTTAGAAGTAAGGAAGTATGTCTTGAACATATTGAAAGGGGTTTTAAAACTTAAAACACGGGAAGACATCCTATTAATAAGATAGGTGGATGTCAGAAGAGCTTCTCCCCAAAGAAATTTAGGGACTCCGCTTGTGAACATTAAGGCTCTAGTTACTTCCATAAGATGCCTATTTTTTCTCTCCGGGACTCCATTTTGTTGGGGTGTACAGGACATGAACTTTGGTGCATTATTTCTTTATAAGTGAAAAAATTGCTTAGGTGGTCATTAAAAAACTCTCCCATTATCACTCTGAAATATTTGAATCTTCTCATGAAATTGTGTCTCCACCATAACATAAAAAGCCTCAAATTTATGTTTTACTTCCCCTTTGTCTTTCAATAGGTACACCCAAGTTAGTCTAGTGTGATCATATATGAAACACACAAACCACCTTTTTCCATTTACGGTTGCTATCCTAGAAGGTCCCCAAACATCACTATGGATTAACTTAAGGGTTTTATGGCATGGTAACTTTGAGATGAAAAAGATGAACGTCTGTGTTTAGCCATTTCACAAAATTCACTTTGAAAAAGGTTTGTAGTTTTAATCATAAACAACTGTGGAGACAAGAGTTTCAAATAATGAAAACTAGGATGACCAAGGCGATAGTGCTATAACATGACTTTATTATCATCAAACAAGCTAAACTAAAATTTACTAAATTGCCGCCATCGTTAAGAAAATAGAGACCTCCAGACTCTCTAGCATTGCCAATCATCCTCCCCAAGACCTTGTTCTGAAATACACATGAAATATTATCAAAGATAGCACACGACAATTAAGGTTTTGAGTCAACTTGCTGATGGACAAAATATTATGAGACAATTTTGGAACATGAAGGACATAAAAAAGAGTCAAAAAATTGGTTAGTTTGACTATCCTTTTTCCAGCAATTATTGAGAAGAAACCATCAACAACTTTGACTTTTTTATTTCCTGCCAAAAGAGTATAAGTCGAGAAAAAATATGAGTTTCATGTCATGTGGTCACTAGCCCCTGAATCTATGATCCAAGAGCTTATACTAATACTAGTAGAATTTGTACTAAAAAAACACAAGGCACATTATCTCTTTGGATAAAAGAACCAGTGGAAGTAGAAGGACTTGGTTTACTAGATTGGAGAAGTTTGTGCCGTAGCTCTAGCTGTTCCTTGGTGAATGGTGGCATTTCTGAAGTAGATTTCAGCCCCAGTTCTTTGCTGGCACTCTGAAAGGCTTGATTGCCATAGTTTTCTGCCCTTTTTTTTGTTCCAGTTGGGCGGTTTTCCAAGGATTTTCCAGCAAGTCTCATTAGTGTGCCAGTATTTAAAATCACACCATGGCTTTTTTTTCTTATCATTCTCATTTTTCGCAACAACTAAAATCGATGATTTTATATTTTTTGATTCCAGATTGAAATCTTTTTTTAGCGTAACATTCCTCCTTGTTTCTTCATGCCTAATTTTAGAAAATGTTTCCCTCAAAATGGGCAACGGATTTTTTCCAAGAAGTCTAGAACGATGTTCGTCAAAATCTTGGTTCAACCCTACTAAAAATAGATATACCCTTTCACTTTCTTCCTTTTTCATTGCTTTTACGCTATCCTTCGAACGTTTCCATTCATCATTGTAGCATTGATCTAATTCTTGCCACAGGGAAACCATCTCATTATAGTAAAGAGTAACACTTATGGCAAGTTTCATGGGGTTTAGTAGCCAAGCAATTACCATCGAGTTTTCTGAACTCCAGGCGTTCATTTTTGGGTCTCCTGGTTCAGGCTTTCTCGTTTCTCCAGTCAAGTGCCCAAGTTCTCCTCGACCATCAATTGCCAAACGGACAGATTGCGCCCCTTCCAAATAATTCTTTCCATTTAGCTTGTGAGAAGTAAGTTGAAAGGAAAAATGAGAAGAATTGCCGCCTTGGTTTATTGTTGTCTCGGTCAGAATTTTGTTAACAGAACTTTCGGCTTTTGTTAATGCCGCTGGGTGACGTAGCCCAGTAAATGCTGTTTTAGTCATCAGCAACACAAGAATAAAGTTGCTCTGATAAAATGTAAGATTGGTACCAAAAGTGTACTTTTTATTTATCTGAGGGCTACAAATTTATAGTACAGGAAAGCAAACGTATACAAAATCAAATCGCTTGATTCTAGCAGACATGACAATCAAGATGTGATTTTTTTGATCTAATTACCTAAACTATCTACATCAAATCAGATATGATAGTCAGATCAATTAAGATCCTACAAAATCAAATTTTAAATTTTCACAAATCAATATATCTCAATCTAATGGGTGCACAGAAAGCTGAAAGAAGATTGAATTCATAGTTCTTACCATCATTATGAATTCATGTTTGTGCCTTGTGGTTTGATGTTTATAATGTACATTACAAAGTTCTTAAAATAATATGCATTCCAAAGTTTGAATGTTATATCTGGAATGTTGTCAATAAATGGATCTCAAAGAAGTTCACAGACTTTCCTCAATGCTGGGAAGTTGGAATAGGCACTCATGAGTCATTAGCACATGAAAAGAAAAAGCACATGGAGGTTATTACTATATCAATACGTCGTGTTAGGCTGTCTGTATGCGTTATTGTCTTTTGCTTTGTACTATTTCATTTTCAGTATGTTTGATAACCTCCCTTCTCCATATTTAGCTGATTTAAGTTTTTGATCTTTTCTTCAGGTTTCTCATGATCCATCGTCTTTATTGTTCTAATCTTATTTTCAAAACTGTGTTAGTGAATCTTGAAGGGCACTGCTTGTTGGGCAGAATGCCGATGGAATTACTTCATTTATTGTGGGATAAGTACCCCAATGTGACTTTAGGGGAGAGAGCTGAGATGTTATCAACTATTGACTTGAGTCCTTGTTTCATGAAGGTACGCGTTAGCTGATGTTGCTGAATAGAAGTATATATTGCTAGTTTATTTATTTATTTATTTCTTTTGATGATCGAGAAAACCCCAATAGTCGGTGGTGCATGATTTGATACTGTGTGGATAATGGGCCTACCCCCTACCCTTCTCTACTAAAAAATTAGTAGTAATATATATTGCTAGTTTGATATTTCTTTGTTGATTGCTTTGTAATCCAACATCACACTGACAATCTGGAGGAGTGATCAAGTTGATCACTGCTTTTTGAAAAAAATTGAAATAAGTTTTTCTATAAAAAATTTGAAACACTTTCTGGAAACAAGCGCCAGCTCAGTAAATTGAAGTCTTGCCACTGGTGGGGGTGTTGCAACTGCCCTTAGTCATGTTATTGTGCCACCCTTTTCCTTACCCAAAATCAGAGGAAGTAGATTTTAAACCAGCTTCTGGTTTGCTTGGATTAAAAACATCATTAAACTTGTATACCAATGTTGAATCTAGAATCGATGTGCCTTCTGCGAAGTATTACTAAATTTTGGATTTGTCTTTTGTTAGTTAAGGGAGATATGTCTTCTTTCCCATGTTGCTCCTACATGTTCTATTTAGTAAATCCAGAGGTGAAAACAAGGAATTTTTGATCCTCTCTTTTGTAATCATAAGTAAAGGGTTTGATAACAAATCTGCCAGACCTTCACATATTTGGTAGAGGCTGATTCATCTAAATAGATTGTTTCCGTTTAGTGCCGTTCATAGGGGCCATTACCAGATGTTGTGCAGAGGCTGGTTCTCTGGATAAATGATGCTGGAAGAGCGTTGCTGAAGGATTTTTGATTAGTTGAGCATGAAGTTGTTCTGGTGTTCATACATGGTCACACTCACACATAATGAAACAAGTAATAGTGATGCATAGTCAGACATAACGATTAATTAACAGTTAACTTGTTGAAGAAAGGAAGAAACAACGAAAAACAAGAGGACCATCTTCTCTGACAGCTATTATGTCGTCATCTGCAGACGAGCTGTTTGGACAAAGACAGACGTATTTCCTTCCAGTATCCCCGCTGTTCTGCGGCTCTGGTAGGTCATTTTGTACTTGGTACTTATGTCCTTGAGGATTGTAATAAATTTCTTTCAAATTCTTGTGCTTATATAATTGATTTTCTTGGATGCTGTAATGGTTGGATTATGGAAGGCGACAATACAACAGCTGCAAGTCAAAGTTGCTTCAGAAGAAGCTGCTGCAAGAGAAAGAACACGATATGATTCATTCTCCTATGAGGACATTCCTACTACTTCATTGCGTCGAATAATAAGGTGAAGCTACCGATTTTCTGCGCTGCATCTCTATTTTTTCGTGTGTATTGCCTTTCTTGTGTTTTTCGTTATGCGATGCTTTTTCTCCTAGCTGTTCAAGAAATTATCAGCACTATCATTGTTGACAGCAATACTTCCATCATTGTGTTAATTCTTCTTCCAAGCGCATACTTGCATTCAATTTATTGCTCATTTGAGCCCGTGCCACCTGGTAGATTTGCCCTTTTAACTCAGGTCAGCATTCAGGGGCATACTTCTCTAGCAAACCTTAGCTGTGCTCAGATCCTCATAATTATACTGGTATATATCTAGCTTGTTAGATTAGCTTCCTCCTATTTTCCTAGGGAGTTTTTGTGTATGTTTGGTACACCTTCTCAGTCTTACCCATCTTTGCTATCTTCACCTGTTTGTAAATGATTCAACATATTTAACCCAATTGGTCAACCCTGTGAGTCTTATCTCGTTTTCCAATGTGAACTTAAGGATGCAACTCAAAGTTAAATATTGATTGCTCTATTGCACTTTGAAAGATAAGTGTGTTTTTTCTACCGCATGTCCCCTTTCAAGTTTCATTTTCTCTTTAACAAACAACATTTCCATATTTCTTTTCGTTCCTTTTGTTTTAAGAGAGTGAAAGTGTGGACTTAGTTTGATACTGAAATTAATTAGCTTCGAAATTATTTATGTCCATTGTGAAGTGATATGTGGCTAATCTTTTTACTTATCGCACTTTCTAGGTTGAGAACGGGAAATGTTGTTTTCAACTATATGTACTATAACAATAAGTTGCAGAGAACAGAAGGTAAGCTTAATTCTTCTTTTTATGGTAAATCTGTGGCTTGTTTGATGTCATATTTGACTATTTAATTTTTCCTGATATTGCCACCAAAATCTGTGTTTTGTTCTTGGTGGTTGTTCCTTGTGCTTTTGAACTGAGGTCAGACTATATGTAGGCTAGTTTTGTTTCGTAAAGTGTGTTCTGTTATTTGGATGGATTTAAAATGATTAAAGCAGGGGTCTTTTCCAGTTAAAAGAATCAGCTTGGTTTTGTTCTTTTCTTGGAAATAAAAAATGTCGCCTAACTACGTCCTGAACTCATTTGGTATTTTGTTACTTGGATGTCTCACTTTATTATGGTGAACCCTCCCTTTGCTGCACATGGATGCTTCATGTTGTCGGCAATGTGTTACCAAAAGCAAAAAGTGCCAAAAAGCTCTTAAGATTTGTTGGGGCTTTAAGCGCAACGCGCAAATGAAGCGTGGCTTTAACCAAAAAAAACACGTAAAGGGATAAAAAAATACAAAATTCTATATGGTTGGTCCAAGACTAAAAAAGCCAAATCTTTGAAGGGCTCTTGACTGGGGTGTATGCTCCAAATGGGAGGGTTGAAAGAGAGGATACTTGGGGGCTGCCAGGGGGCTCAACTCAAGGCCATGGGTTCTGTGTGGTGATTACAATACCACCAGAAACCCATCAGAGAAGAACTGTGTTAGAATCAACAAGGCGATGAGAGATTTTTCGGAATTCATAGAGGACATGGAGCTGATGTATATGGATTTAATAGTGGGCTGAATATACCTGGAAGAAAGGGGACAGACATCACATAGCTGCTAGACTTGACAGGTTCCTTATTTCTGAAGATTCGGAGAGTAGTTTCGGATTCATTAAGCAGTCCATCATTCAAAGGATTTTATCAGACCACTCTCCTATCATTTTGTAGTGCGGGGATTGAGAGTCTTCCAAATCATACTTCAAAGTTGAAAAGTGGTGGCTGCTTACACATGGTTTCAAAGAGAAGGTGAAGAGCTGGTTGGATTCCTCCAATTATAGTGGTTGTCCAGATTGTCTTAGTGACTAAGATGAAGGCTCTCAAGGCCAAGTTGAAAGATTGGAGCAGGACAGTTCATGGTAACCCTAAGTACTCAAAAACAGAGTGTATTGCCTCAGCTAGCCGAATTGGAAGAAATTCGGGAACACAGAAACCCCGAGGAGGAAGAAATAACTTCAAGAATGGCCTTAACCAATGAATTTGAAGAAATTGCAAAGAGAGAAGAAATTGCCTGGAGGCAGAGATCCAGGGCCACTTGGCTAAAATAGGGGGATAAAAACATCAGTTTTTTTTCACAAGACAGCTAATGCTCACAGAAGGGCAAACACAATTGACAAACTCAAAGTGCGTGGTGTGGTTCTGGAGAATCCAGAAGACATTAAGAAGGAAATAGTTACCTTCTATGAGAACCTATATACAGAAACAGGAGTGGAGACTCGAGCTTGAATGGTTGGTTGCCCCAGGGTCGGTGAAGTTTAAAATTCTATGCTGGAGGCTACATTTTATCCTCAAGAGATCCTGGATAGCATTAAAGCTTGTACAAGGGATAAGGCCCCAGGTCTGGATGGTTTCACGATGGATTTTTTAAAACATTGTTGGGAAGTTATCAAGGAAGACCTAGTGGCAACAATTCAGAATTTCCATGAAAAAAGTTTCTTTGAGAAGAGCCTGAATTGCAACCTTTGTGGCTCTGATTCCAAAGAAAGCAGGGGCTGAGGAATTGAAAGATTTTAGACCTATTAGCCTTATTGGGGGAGCCTACAAGATCATTGCTAAACTTTTAGCTGAGAGACGCTAGAAAGTAGTCCATGGTTTAGTGGGCAGACAACAAATGGCCTTCATCAAAGGAAGGCAAATAATGGATACCGTAGTGATTGCTAATGAATATATAGAGGCCAGACAGAGAAGCAACAAGCCAGTGGTTGTGTGGAAGCTGGATATTCAGAAAGCATATGATTTTCTGAATCGGAATTCTCTTTCTAATATTGGGAAAAAATGGGATTTGGGAGTAGATGGATCAACTGGATTAGACATTGTATTGTTACTGTGAGTTTCTCTATTTTAATTAATAGAGCACCTAGTGGCTTCTTCCTTTCTAATGGAGTTTTGAAACGGGGGTTCCTTATCCCCTTTTTTATTCATCTTAGCTATGGAGGGGATGAGTAACCTGATTATTACAGCAAAAGAGAAGGGATGGATCAGGGGGGTCAAAGCAGGAGAATCAAATAACTTGGAGATAACTCATCTCCAGTTTGCTGATGATACATTGGTGTTTTGTGAAGCAGAAATTGAACAAATTCTAGTCCTCATAATCATCTGTCATATTTGAAGCTGTATCTGGGCTTCATATTAACTGGGGTAAGAGCTTCATTTGTCCCATTAATACAATTTTTTTGAAATAGAAAGTGTGGCCATTAAATTGGGTGGCAGAGTAGATGAGTTCCCACAACTTACCTAGGCATGCCTTTGGGAGCAAAGAGCAAGTCCAAAGGCATTTGGACTGGGGTTTTGGTGAAGTGTTAAAAAAGGCTCACTAACTGGAGGTGCCCGTATTTGTTTTTGCGAGGTAGAGTGACTCTGGTAAACGATGTGCTGTATGCTTTACCATCTTACATTATGTCTGTTTTCCCATGCGAGCAACTGTGCCTAAATCTATTGATGTCCTCAGGAGGAACTTCATATGGCAAGGCTGTGAGGACAAAAAGAAATATCACTTAGTCAAATGGGAGGAGCTGATAGTGGACAAGAAATCAGGAGGTCTAGGGATCAAAAACTTGAGGAAACAAAACCAAAGCCTCGTGATGAAGTGGCTTTGGAAGTTTGGTAATGAAGAAGATACGCTGTGGAAGGCTGTTATAACTACTAAGTATGGAATGTGGGACAGGTGGATGACTAATGTAGTTGCCACTCCATATAATTGCACTGTATGGAGGGGAATCAAGAACTTATGGTCAATACTAGATATCAGAACCAGAGTCAAGATGGGCAATGGGCTAAAGCCCACCTTCTGGGATGACAAGTGGAATGGAGCATCTACTATGAAACTAATGCATCCTGCTTTGTTTATTCTTTGTCAACGACAACATGCAACTGTGGCCACAATGTGGACTGGTCCAGGATAGAATATTTTCCTCGGAAGACTCCTCTATGACTGGGAGGTAGAGAAAGTGGAAGAATTTCAGACTTCATTAGCCAGTTTCACCAACCTATCTGATAAGGACACATTGATATGGGAGAAAGACAACCAAGAGCATCTCTCAGTAGCTTCAGTATATTAGGATCTGAATATAACAATTCATCAGGAGACTAATTGGCCATGGAGGATGATCTGGAAACCTAAGATACCATACAAAGTCAACTGCTTTTTAGGCTACTGTCTAAAGAATCAGTCCTGACTCATGAAGATCTTAACAAGAGGGGATATCAGTTGGCATCCAACTGTTCTCTCTGTGGGAGCAAGCTGAGATAATTTACTATCTTTTCTTGCATTGTAAGTGGACAGAACAACTCTGGAGAATGTTTATACAAATCAAATGAGTGAAACGTGGGAGTATTAAAGGTGTTCTGAGTAGTTGGAATAGGGATGACAATGCTACCAAGAAGGAGGTGAGATGGAAGATTTTTTGGGCATGTATTTGGTGGACGATATGGAGAGAAGGAACAATAGATGCTTTGAGAATGTGCAGAACAACTTACCGAAGATTAAAATGTTTTAGGCCTTTTTTATTTTTGGTGTAAACATGATGATTTAGCTCAAAAAGAGGACATCTTTGATGTATTAGATTATGTATAGGCAACAATTAATTTGAAAATGCAGTAAGTCGTAATACTTTTTTGAAGCAGAACTACAATGTTTACAGTTGTAGTATACCTTGTGGATGTATAGAGTAAAGTTGCCAGTTTCAAAAAAGACTCATAATTATAAGTATGATGACAAATATATGAACAAAGAAATTGAAAAAAAAAATATGATAAAGTGAAATATTAATTGTTTAGTGTTGCCTCTCCAGAAGAGGCTCATTGGAAAGGAAAAGTTTGTTCTAGGACCTTGCTGACAGCACTGAAGTGCACATTAAGCGAGGCGAATTGCTCATCATGTTTTGAGCTTCGTTTCAGGGCTTATGTGCTCCTTTGATAACACTGGTTGTTGGGTCATGTAAAATTTGGCTAGGTTGAAATTTTGAGTACCATTTGATAGGCCCAGCTTTAGCGTCTGGGCATATAGCAAAATAGTGCTCCATATATCCATTTGAAATAAATTGTTAGGCACAACTTTAGTCTCTCATATGTCAAGCCAATCTGTTTGAATTGCGACCATCCTACATATATCAAGATTCATCTCTTGGTGTGAGTACAGTTAATAGTTTTTAGAATGGTGAAATTGATGACATTCCCATTGCTCTTCCATATGTTTCCATATGTGCGCGGTATTCCTTTCTTTGAGCAAGTTCGTGAAATTGATGACATTCCCATTGCTCTTCCATATGTTTCCATATGTGCGGTATTCCTTTCTTTGAGCAAGTTCCTTCCTTACAACTATTACTTGTGCAGTTCAAGCTACTTAATTGCTTTTTCTTTTTTCCTTTCTAAACTTGCAGTGACAGAGGACTTCACCTGTCCTTTCTGCTTGGTAAAATGTGCCAGCTTTAAGGTAAAGGCTGGGATATCTTCTTTTGTTTCCTTATAAAACTGAGCTATATGGTAAAATTGGATCCATATAGCTTGGTTTTATTTTTCATTCTCAAAAAATAAAAATGAGCTATATGGATCCAGTTTGAAATGGTTTTGATGAGAAATTTGATTTACAGTAAATTAAATAATTAGTTTAATTTCTTGTATCTTTGGTTTTCTGCTTATAGGGTTTGAGATATCACTTGTGCTCATCCCACGATCTATTCAACTTTGAATTTTGGGTTGGTAAACTTCAGTACGCTTTGAATAAAATTTTAGCTGTGTATTTCTCTAAGCTGTCAAATTAACCTTGTATCATTTTTAGGTAAATGAAGAATATCAAGCTGTAAATGTATCTGTGAGAAGTGACATTTGGAGAGCTGAGGTCAGCACATTTTCTTTTAACTTAGTGGTGAATCGTATATGGTCTGTAGTATCTGCTCCTAGCACAAATCTACTGCAATACAAAGTAGATTTATCAATATGCCTGTAGGAGATGGACGCTTAACTCTTCTTTTAGGTATTTTGATATATGTAGACATATATGCAGTTGACCTTCTAGGAAGCTTTACTGAGTTCTTGATGAAAAGAAAATTACGTAGTTTAATGTTGAATATCTTTAATAAGGTCATGTATATTTGTATGATACCTGGTTAGATTCTAACATCCTCTATAATTTTGATTTGGCAAAGGTTTGAAAAGTCAGTTCTGTATTATTTAATTTAATTTAATTTCTGATGCTTGACTACTCTTGCTAGTCATGCTTTTTCTTCCATGTAAATTAACTTGCTTTCTGGAGTGATCTTCCAGATTGTTGCTGATGGCATGGATCCTAAGCAACAGACATTCTTCTTTTGGTATGTAGCTCTCATGCTCCTTCAATTTGTATTGCAGCTATTTGATGTTACTTCAGAAGTTTGTTGTGATTTTCTATTGCTTTATTTGAAATTTATGCTCAGTTCGAAGCCACTAAGACGGAGGAAACGGCCGGATTTAGTACAAAATTCAAAGCATGTGCACCCACTTGTTTTAGATTCAGATTTCCCTACGTCAATGAATGAGCTCAATGACAGGGTTAATGGTAATGATGACCCCTTTTTCTTCCTTTTTCCATTGCATTCCTAGGATTATTTGATGTTTTAATAGTTTTAGAGGTTGGATAACCCTTTCTTCAACATAGTTGTGTGTTCCTTGGTTGAAGTGGTAGAACATGGTTTCTTAATGGATACACGTAAATGAATATTAGTTGTTGTCAAACTTCCATTGTAGCTATGTTGTATGGAGCGGAGTATTGGCCGCCGGTCAAGAACTCTTACATCTAGAGGATGAAGGTGGTAGTGATGAGGATGCTGCGATGGATGTGTGAGTTTACGGGAGAGATAGGATTAGAAATGAGGATATCCGAGATAAGGTGGGAGTGACTTTGGTGTAAGACGAACATGCGGGATTCGAGGTTGAGATGGTCCGGGCATGCGACGCGTAGATGTACGGATACCTCAGTGCGGAGGTGCGAGAGGCTGGCTATGGATGAATTCAGGAGGGGTAGAGGTAGATTGCAGAAATATTGGTGAGAGCTATTTAGACAAGATATGGCGTGGTTGCAGCTTACCAAGAACACGACCTTAGATAGAAAGGTGTGGTGAGGACGTATTAGGGTAGAAAGGTAGGAGGTCGGAGTGTGTCCATGCTAGTAGGTGGAATGTTGTCCTTATTGGTAGTTGTAGTGCTACATTTGTAGTTTTTTATTCCCGGATTCTTGTTGATATACATTGTTTCAGCTAGATCGCTCGGAGTATTATTTTGTGGTAGTATTGTTTTGTTACTATCTGTTTTATTGTCTTTTTTACCTCTATTACATCTTTTTCTAGATTGTGTTTACCTCTATTACATCTATTGTCTTCCGGAAACAGCCTCTCTGCCTCACTTCTAGCAGTGGTATGTACTGCGTACACTCTACCCACCCTCCCCAAACCCACTGTGTGGGAAAACACTAGGTGTGTTGTTGTTGTTGTCAAAGTTCCATCGACTTCCATCTTTCTTAAGTTGAAAGGTACACACTTGCTGTCTGAAAGTGCAACAACGTTTGATTGTTGTAGATAAGGAACTATCCAGATAATCTTTTCCTTGCATATTGTGCAATAAAATTAATTATTGTCTTGCCTATGGCAAATGGTAGTAGATGTTACTTGACCACACCCAACTCAATGAAGACTTGGCAAATTATAATGGTGGAATTTTCACGCTACTGGCCCTGGGGGACTCTTTGTTTAAAAAAAAAAAATCCTAGTTATACTGATTTTGTGTATATATTATTAATTTAGAACCCAGTAGCTCAAAAGGGCTTATTTTTTCTTTGCAGAGCTCCAAATATTTTAAATCCTAGCTTTCTCCAAAAATATTTAATCCTAGATCTGCCTCTATTCTCTCTTAATAGTATTTCCCCCGGGGGGTTTGTGTGTGGGGGGGGGAGGGGAGGTTGAGATCTTTTATGTACCTATGGACGCTCTTATAAGGTAGAAGAGGGTTATAGTGTTTTAACAAGCAATACTGCAGCATGCCACAGTGTAAGGTGCACACAAAACATCTTGAGGCATACAGTAGGATGCATGGCTCAATTGCTCAGGCACGTCCTAGATGCATGACCTGATTTCTGTTCAATTTCCCTCAAAGTCCCAAGTAACCCTGGACCCAAACTCACAATTCATAATCCAAAATGCACGAGGTTCGAATATCTGCAAAATCAAATTCTGGTGTAATGGCCACTCATTTTTTGAATTTGTACTGTTGTATTCTTCAGCATTAGGAATGCTGGCCACCTTCAAAAATTCACAAGGTAGAAAAGTGTTGTGGATCTATGGAAGTCAATTAATTAAATATTTAATTATATTTTAGTAGTTTTATTATTCTAGAATAGGGTTTTATGTTTCCTACTTTCATAAGGATTAGATTTTCTAGAATAGGGTTTTATTTTTCCTGCTTTCATTAGGATTAGACTATTAATTTAATACTCCTATTTAAAGGGGTTTTTGGGGAATAAATCAATAAATTGTTTCTTAGCAAGAGATTGGAGTTCTCTTTTCCATTGAACTCTAAGGTTTCGATCTCCTTTTTAACGAGCTGAAGAGATTGGAGTTCTCCCTTCTATTGAACACTAAGATTTCAGCCTCCATTTAACGAGCTGAATTTATATATCTCCCCGTGAATCGATTCTTCCCCAAAAGATCATAACAATTTGGTATCACACAATGGGAGATGAGATCAATTCCAAATTCCTGGAAGAACGTGCAATTACAGAAACCCTAATGGACTAAAAAATTACAGCAATGGAAAAGTACCTTAGCGAAAGAATTGTCCAAATCATCCAAGAACAATTGTCTAGCTTGGGAATTGGCTTCACAAAACCAGCAAACCGTGGAACTGAGTCGAGTAGTGCCCCGATGATTGGTATATCAACAACTCCTACTACTAAATGCAATAAACCCCCAAATCAACTGACTGATCAAAATATCCAATAAGTGGTAATTCCCATTCGACAGTACCAAGATATACAAAGATGGAATTTCCTACATATGATGTCACAAACCAATTAATTTGGGGACAACATTGTGAACAAGTTTTTGAAAATCAACATACAACGAGAGCAGAAAAGGTTGAAGTGGTTGGGATTCACATGTTGGGAGAAACACAATTAGGTTATTATCAACTTAAACGAGCAAAGAGATCAATGAGTTGGGAAGAAGAAAAGGAACATTATTTGCATCGATTTGGACCTAGTGAAAGTAGCAATACGGTGGGCAAATTAGTCACACCTCGGCAAATGGTATAGTTGAAATCTATCAACGTCAATTTCAAGAAAAGTTGGCTAGGGCTGGAATTGTATGATCCAGTTTCCCTGGAATTCAAGCTTGAGGACAAGCTCATTCAACACGAGGGGAGTAATGTTGTGGATCTATGAAAGTCAATTAATTAAATATTTAATTATATTTTAGTAGTTTTATGTATTATTCTAGAATAGGGTTTCATGTTTCCTACTTCTCTAAGGATTAGACATTTTAGAATAGGGTTTTACGTTTCCTACTTTCATTAGGATTAGACTTTCTAGAATAGGATTTTTTTTTCCTACTTTCATAAGGATTAGACTATTGATGTAATACTCCTATTTAAAGGGGTTTTTGGAGAATAAATCAATAAGTTGCATTTTAGCAAAAAAACAAGAGATTGGAGTTCTCTCTTCCATTGAACTCTAAAGTTTCAGTCTCCCTTTAATGAGCTGAAGAGATTGGAGTTCTCTCTTCCATTGAACTCTAAGGTTTCAACCTCCATTTAATGAGTTGAATTTATATATCGCCCCGTGAATCGATTCTTCCCCAAAAGATCATAACAAAAAGTTAGATTCTAAGTCTTTACAGAGCGTCTAGGAGATCTACCGGCTCATCTACTTCCTCTATACAATTTCTTTTACACCAAAAAAATAAAGACACTAAACAATTCCATGTCACATCATGAATGGATTTGATCTTATCTTCAAAACATCTCTCATTCCTCTCTTTCAATATAGCCCACCATATACAAGAAGATATTATCCTCCATTTTTTCTGGCTCTTGCTTCCCTATCTCCTCATCTAGCAGCTCATCAGATCAACAGTATGCTCAGCCATATTCCATTCAGTCTTAGTGTGACTGAAGAAAAGATTCGTCAATTGTACAGTGAACTTGCAATGAAGGAACATATGGTTATTTGTCTCCGCAGTTTCATTGCACAAGAAACATCTGGTACCACTACTCTCCCCTTTCTTTGTAGCACTTCATGAGTTAGGCAAGCTCTCTTTACTGCTAGTTAGGTGAAGCACTTGACCTTTGTAGGAGCCATGTTCTTCCAGATATTGTTCCAGATCCTAGAATTCTCCCCTTGCATCACACTGTTTTCCTTTTTATAAAGTCTATTTACTGAGAAATAACCATCCCCTGTATGTCTCCATCTCAGTGTGTCAGCTTGCAGGGTTGTACGAGAGAAACCCTCCGCTTTAGTTAACAAGCTTGTCATCCTATCTACTTCCCAGTCGTTTAGATATCTTCTGAGGTTTAAGTTCCACCCTTGAGTTGACGAGCTTTCAGAGACGGTAGCTTCAGGATTGTTGCTCAATGCCATAAGATCAGGATAAGTATTTTGTAGATGTTTCCCCCATCCATTTGTCTTTCCAAAATCTGGTTTTGGTACCAACTCCAACCACGTTTTCTGGAATTTCCTTGAAGCTTTGGCCATATTGCTCCGATGATCTTCCATACTCCCATCCCATATGTTCCATTCACTTTTGGAGCACCATGGACTAACTTGGCCATACTTGTAGGAGATAACTTCCTTCCATAAAGTTGACTCCTCTTCAATGAATCTCCCTACCCACTTCATCAAGAGATAATTATTCTGAATCTTCAAGTTCCTGATACCACGACCACCGGGACCCTTGCTCAGTGGTGTCACTTCCCATTTCACCAGGTGATATCCCTCTCCTTCCTTGTTGCCTTTCCACAGAAATTCTCTTCTTAATTTGTTCAGCTTCTTGACCACACTTGCAGGAATAGGAAACAAAGACAACACATAAGTAGGGAAAGAGTCCTATACTGAATTAGTTAGTGTGACCCTTCCCCCTAAAGATAAATACTGAGTTTTTCATTGACCTATTCTTTTCTCAGTTTTTTCCAGAATGTTGTGTCAAATTTTTATATCCTTGTGTCTGCCTTAGGGCATGCCTAAGTAGACAGTAGGCAGATTTTCTACACCACATCCAAGAATACTATCTAGAACCTGATTCGAATTATGGCCACTCATTTGCTAACTCAGATTCTTCATTTGAAAGTTAGTAAGAAAATTACTTGATGGAAGTAGAGAAATTTACCAAGTTACTGAGTGCCATAATCTAACGGTATAATCTGAAAAAATTGGTGTCATTCTGCTAGGTCAACTGTTGAATGCCATAGGCTTCTGTTTGCCTGTAGTGCCATGTATATTGACTGAGTTTCTATTGAGAGTTGGCTTCCCCTGATCATGAAAAGAAAATAAGCTTTCTCTACAAAGCAGCGTTTTTTTTTTGTTGTTCTAGACTTCGAGTGAGACAGAATCTGGATATTGGTTTGAAGGTGGCAAACTGGGGATTTTATTTTATTTGTGTGTATATATTTTTTCTATATGTATATATTGATTTATGGTAGAAATGATTTGCCTATATAGGCATAATTTATAGGTTTACTGATGGGGGTTTGATAGAGAATTAGCTACCTACTGGAAATATCATTTTATGATGGTTAAGAATATAGTGTAGTGGATTTTTTTTTTCCTTAATTGTTTTCTGGTCGAATTGATTTGCTTTTGGTATGTGTATGCTGGTGGGGCATTGAGGGAGAATTATCTTCCTACTAGACAAGTCATTATATGATGGTGTAAGGATATAATATAATGTACTCCCTCCGTTTAAAAAAGAATGACCTACTTTGACTTGGCGCAAAGTTTAAGAAAATAAAGAAGACTTTTGAATCTTGTGGCCTTAAATTAAAGTTGTGTCAAATGTATCAAAATGTCCTTTAATCTTGTGGTCTTAAATATGTCATGTGGAAAATAGAAATTAAAGTATTGCCAAAAAAGGAATGGGGTCATTCTTTTTGAAACGGACTAAAAGGGAAAGTAGGTCATTCTTTTTGAAACGGAGGGAGTAACATTCTTTGAAAAAAATGAATATGTATGATGGGATTTATTTGCTTAATCCTTTTCTGGTGAAACTGATTTGCTTAAATAATATTTCTATATCATATTGATATAAGTATTCTGGTGATGCTTTGAATTAGCTTCCTATCGGAAAACTCGTTTGTGATGGTGTAATACAAAAGTATATCGAGAAAATACACAAAAGGTTCCCCTTATGAGAAATAATGGAGAAAATATTATTATTGAATTGTGTATTTAAGTTAGTACATCTCTTTTTTTGACTTGGACACTGACCTTACAATCCTTTTCCAAGTAGGATTCTATATACTAGTCTTATTCCTACAGATATTCTAACACTCCCCCTCAAGCTGGTGCATACAAGTCATATTTATCGAGCTTGTTACAAATGTACTTAATACGAGGACCAATGAGGGACAACAACAACAAACTCAGTGTATTCCCACATAGTGGGGTCTGGGGAGGGTAAAATGTACACAGTTCATACCACTACCTTCGGAGAAGTAGAAAGGCTGTTTCTGATAGACCCCCGGCTCAAGACAAAGAATAGTAAACAAATTTGTAATAAAGCATGAAACAAGATGGAATAATAGAAATACGACACCCACAATGAGGGACTTGGTGAAAATATCCGCAAGTTGATCACTCGATTTCACTAATTTTGTACCAATATCTTTGGAAAGTATCTTTTCTTTCACAGAGGGACAATCAATCTCAATGTGCTTGTTCCTATCATGATATACTAGATTTGATGTGAAAGGAAGTGTCGCTTGGTTATCACAAACAAATTCCATTTCACTGATTGCTCCAAATTTTAACTCTCTCAACAACTATTTAATCCAAACTAGTTCAGAAGTAGCTATCGCCATTGCTCGATATTCTGCTTTTGCACTAGATCGATCAACCATACTCTGTTTCTTACTCTTTCAGGACACCAAATTACCTCCTGCTAAAACACTATCCGGATGTAGAATGTATATGACAAGGTGATCCTGCCCAATCAACGTCTGTATATCCAGCGATTTGCTCATGACCTTAATCTTTGAAGTGTAATCTTTACTTGGAACAAACTTAATATATTGCACAATGCGAACAACTGCATCCCAATGACTATCACAGAGAGAATCCATAAATTGGCTTACAACGCTTACAGGATAGGAAATGTCAGGTCTGGTCACTGTGAGATAATTCAACTTACCTATTAGACGCCAATATCTTCCAGGATCATTGAGTGGCTCCCCCTGTCTTGGCAGGAGTTTAGTATTTGGATCCATAGGACTGTCAATAGGTTTACATCCCATCATTCCCGTCTCATTGAGAATGTCTAAGGCATACTTGCTTTGCGAATAACAATAATTAATGTGGATTGAGCAACTTCAATACCTAAAAAGTACTTTAATCAGCCGAGGTCTTTAGTCTGAAAATGCTAAAAGAGGTGTTTCTTCAAACTAATGATACCATCTTTATGCTTGTCGGTAATAACAATATTATCAATGTAAACCACCAAATAAATACATATATATGGAGCAAAATGTCGATAAAACACAAAGTGATCTGCTTCACTACGAATCATGCCAAATTATTCAATTATTGTGCTGAACTTTCCAAACCAGGTTCGAGGAAATTGTTTACACCATAAAGTGATCGACGCAATCGACACATCAAACTAGATTCCCTAGCAACAAAACCAAGAGGTTGCTCTGTACAAACTTCCTCCTTAAGGTCACCATGGAGCAAAACATTTTTAATATCCAACTGAAAAAGAGCTAGTGTCGAACAACCATCATGGAAAGAAAAAGGTGAACATATGCTATTTTAGCTACGGAAGAGAAAGTATCACTTGATCAATCCCAAATATATGAGCATACCCCTTGGCAACAAGCCGAGCCTTAAGTTGATCAATTTGGCCGTCCAGACCCAACTTTTACGGCATAAACCAAATGACAACAAACTGTTAATTTACCTGAAGGGAAACAAGCTCCCAAGTAACACTCGTATGTAAAACAGACATCTCGTCAATCATAGCCTGTCGCCATCTTGGATGAGAAAGTGCTTCTCTTG
Organism: Capsicum baccatum var. pendulum; assembly: GCA_030864225.1. Classification (NCBI taxonomy): domain Eukaryota; kingdom Viridiplantae; phylum Streptophyta; class Magnoliopsida; order Solanales; family Solanaceae; genus Capsicum; species Capsicum baccatum. The sequence continues at coordinate 273,638,127 of CM061550.1, forward strand.
TGGATTTAGGGATGGAGATAGAGGACAAAGATGATATAAAGGCATATTGGGGTGATGATAGACGATGATTGCTTAAAAGGGTATAACGAGGGTTAGTATTATATGTGGATCGTATACCTTTTCGAAGTGCAATTGGAGGAGACTAATCTGTAGTAGGTGCAGGATCAGGTGCATGATGGGAATCATCTAAGTATGATGTTGTACGTGTATGACGATGTTAAGTCAGGAGTGGGATGGCACTGCAGATGGAGTTGTAAAAGATATTGTAGATTTCTCAAAAGTCGGTACAGGTAAGACTAGTGGCACTATGGATGGAGATGTAGAAGTAATGGTAGGATCCTCAAAAGTGGATATAGGTTAGACCTCAAGCATGTTAGGCTGGTCAAGATCGAAAGAAGATGTAAAGTAAGGTTGAGAGTCAAAGAATGTGACATCAACTGATGTAAGGTGTCGACGAAGATCAGGTAAGTGGCAATGCTATCCCTTTTGTACTCGAGAATAACCAAGAAAGACGCATTTGAGAGTACGAGGGGTTAATTTTTTTCTCCCTCGTGTGAAGTTATGAAGAAAATATGTACTCCCAAAGAGACGAGAGGGAAGATAGTATAAAGATGATTGAGGAAACAATATTGAATAAGGAATTTGATTCTGAACTGAAATTGACGGCATTCGACTAATTAAATATCAAGATGCGATAATTGCATTGCAACATGAGATTGAATGAGAAGAGTGCGAGCTGTTTCGAAGGTGCCTATTCTTCCTCTCTGCTACTTCATTCTGTTGAGGGGTATGCGGACAAGAAGTCCGATGAATAATTCCTTGATGATTCATAAACAGTTGAAATTGGGAGGTCATATATTCTAAGGCGTTATCACTGTGAAAGATATAAAGAGAGACACCGAATTGATTTTGTATTTCAGAGCAATAACTCTTGAATATAGGAAACAACTCAGAACGATCTTTGATTAAGAAAATCCAAGTACATCTTGAATAATCATATCAATGAAGCTAACAAAATAACGAAACCCTGTGGGTGAACTGATTCAACTAGGACCTAAAATATCAGAGTGAACTAAGGAAAAGATAGACTCTGCGGCGAGGTAGTTCAAGTGTGTTTCCCAAGTTGGAACGGCTCACAATCTAATGTGGATAGACTGGGCATGCTATGGAGGAGTTAGGAGAGATAAGGTAGTAAAGGCCTTTTGATTCATATCCTATACCAATTGTTTTGTCCCGTACTATGAGTCATGCATGATAAAAGAGTCCTCAAGAAATAGTATGCCACAATTTAGGGAACGAGTCAAACGATTGACGGACGCATAATTAAAAAGACAACTAGGGATATAAAGAACAAAATTTAAAGTGACAGGATAAGGGATTAGCTTGTCTAACTCCTTTTGCTTTGCTTTGGTTTCCATTGGCTAAAGTGACAATTGGAAGAGATTGTGAATAAACCATATTTGATAAAAGTGATTTATCACCAGAAATATGATGAGAAGCACCAGAGTCCATAATTCCAACAAAAAAAAGGGCAGACCGGTGCACTAAAGCTCCTGCTATGTGCGGGTTCATAGAAGGGACGGACCACAAAGGTCTATTCTTCGTAGCCGCATCTTACCTTTCTGCAAGGGTCTGTTCCACAGCTTGATACCATGACCATTGACCTCCTGGTAACATGACAACAACTTTACTAGTTACTCCAAGGCTCCCCTTCTCAAATAATTCCAACACTAAAAACAAATAATCATTAAAAACCTGACTGGCATCCCATGTTTTACTAAACATCATACTATGTTGTCATATCCAGCACACACCTTGTTGGTTAATAACTTTGAGATGTTAATTGATCCTTTCGTATAACAAGTATATGTTGATCGTCATATATATTATGTTAAAAAGGCCTTTATATTATATAGTTGCAAGGAAGGTATCCATCATCCCTGATAGGATACTCCGCCTCAGACTTCTTAAATTATAGAATCTATCAAGAAACTTGATTTTGCCAAAAGCTTCAGATTTTGGACCACTGATTGTAATTTTTAAGTGCAACTTCCACTCTGTAAGATTTTAAGAAAATACATCGAGTAAATACAAAAAATCCTGCTTGTTAAACATTTCACATTCTGTTGGCTTATGAGGAACCAAAAGGTAATCCCAATATCCCCGAGCATAACATAAGAGATTAATTACCTGGGCCCTATGAGAGTGAAAGAATTGCCTTTTTTTTGCAGAAGGGCATGACTGTAAGAGAGAAACAAATTTTATTAAAAGCCAGATAATCTTATCTACGAACTATAAAGGTAAACAATAATACAGAAAATTGTGTAGTCAATTTTCTCCCAAGTAGTTTCACATCTAACACATTATGCAACACAATAAGACATCCAAAACAGATAACAAAGAAATGCATCACCGGACAATTTCAATATAATCAATGTTGCCTACTTAACCTAGCGACATGGAACCAATCTTAAGTTTGTAGGGTATAAGCTCAAAGGTGATTTAGCAATTGTCGGATAAAGAGAAGACTTCGTAGCATCATCAAATGGGAAGTAAAGCTCAACCAATGAGAAACTCAAAACACAAGTGCACTATCACATTGCAGAAAGGATAGTCAAGAACCACTCTATCTGGCACATAGTAAAATGGAGGTCATGGTTGAGGTTTTAATAAGTTTAAGATACAGGCTATTTAGAAGGCAGACAAGAAAGCCACTATAAACCAGGCCTCATTTGGCACTAGATCAATGGTCACATTTGAATATGGCGACCCTGTTAAATGTATTGAAAAACTAGAATAGTATATCTTTCAAGGTATTTCCTATAGTTCCAAAAGTTAAGAGGCCAAAGAGGAGCTTCATAACTGCAGTATTCCCGAGGTGGACATAGCCACACTACTGGTCACTAAACTAGAGGGCAAGACAGATTTGAAGGCACTATTGGAGAAAAAATTAAAGAGAGGGTGTTTTTTTTTTTTGTGTGTGTGTGGGGGGGGGGGGGGGCTTGTTAAGAACATCTTCCACGGGTATTTCCTAAAATTCTCAAAACTACACGCATCAAAACCACAAATTTGAAAAACATGGGAGCAGGTGTACACCTACCTCCCTAAACAAACACCATAGCTGCAATATGCCCAATGGGGTACAGTCATAAAAAGGAAAAGAATAGCTCCAGATTGGGCAACCAATAATCTAACAATGAAGTTCAAGGACTTACTGCCTAATGCAGCCAACAAAATGTGAAAATCAGATAGTTGATGATTTATTGGACATCGTACTGTTCGTCCTTACCTAAGCTGATAGTACTTCGTACTGTTCGTCAAGCGTTAAAAGATCCCAATTGGTGTGCTGCTATGAACGCAGAGGTTTCAGCATTGCTAAGTCAAAGGAACTTGGTCTCTTGTGCCATTTGTTCCTCATGCCAAACCAGTGGGTTGCAAATGGGTATTTCGTGTTAAGTATAATTCGGATGGCAGCATAGGATGTTATAAAGCTCGGTTGGTTGCTAAAGGTTATCTTCAACGACCTGGTGTGGATTATTTTGAGACATACTCTCCTGTTGCTAAACATACTACAATGAGGGTTGTTCTTTCTCTCGCGTTTTCTAAAGATTTGCCACTTAGGCAATTAGATGTCAATAATGCATTTCTACATGGGCATCTATCCGAGGAAGTCTACATGTCTCAGCCACCTGGATTTGTCAATGAGAAGTTTCCTAATCATATTTGTCGATATCTATGGCTTGAACCAGGGTCCACGTGCCTGGTATGATGAACTGAAAGCTTATCTTGTGTCTCTTGGTTTTCATCACTCTTAGTGTGATCAGTCTCTTCATTTATGCAAAACTTGGAGTTATTATCTATCTTGTTGTTTATGTTGACGATCTCATAATTATTGGTAATCAGTCACTCCATGTTGAAGAATTCATCTAGCAGCTTGGTACTCGTTCTCCATAAAAAAGATCACCAGATCTTGGTGATCTGAATTTTTTCTTGGGTGTTGAAGTCATTCGGTCACCTGTTGGTCTATTTCTTAACCAACAGAAATATGGATGTGAACTACTTGAAAGGACCAACATGGCTGATGTAAAACCAGTGAGAACACCTACGACTTGTGGTTCATGTCCAAGTTCTAAAAATGGTTCTCCTCTTGAAGATTCCACACAATACAGGACTGTAGGTGGAAGCTTGCAGTACTTGCAGTTTACTCGCCCAGATGTTGCTTTTATGTCAACAAGTTGTCCCAGTTTACAAGTTGTCCCACGACAACTCATTGGACCATGGTAAAACGGGTCTTGCGCTATCTAGCTGGGACTTCAGACCGTGGTTTATTTCTTCGGAAAGACTCTCCTCTCTTACTTCATGCATTTTCTGACTCTGATTGGGCTGGTGATCGCGATGATCGCTCGTCTACTACAGGATATGTTGTGTTTCTTTGCAGTCATCCAGTCTCTTGGATTTCCAAGAAACAACGAGCTGTAACTAGCTCTTCAACTGAGGCAGAATACAGGGCTATTGCCTCTACCACTGCTGAACTTTGTTGGGTGCGTAATCTTCTCAAGGAGTTATCAATTACTCCTACTCAGCCACCGCCACCGGTCATCTACTGCGATAATCTTGGTGCTAACCCTGTGTTCCTCTCTCGCATGAAGCACCTTGAACTTGATTATCATTTTGTCCGCAAATTAGTCCAGCAGGGTCTTCTTCGGGTTTCACATGTTTCATCGAAGGAGCAACTAGCTGATATGCTCACAAAATCTCTCCCCAGAAGTTCTTTTGAGTTGTTATGTTCCAAGATTGGTCTCTCTAATCGAGCTACCATCTTGCGGGGGCATATTGGAGATATATCTTAGAGGGATTATGAATGATTTTCCCCCTTTATTTACAGATTTAGTTTTCCCATTTTAGCATATTCATAATTGTAAAGATTCTCATTTATTTTGATTGATTGTACAGATTTCTTTCCTGATCCTTATGGATCCACCCTCTTGTATAAATACCTCACTCATTATTAATAAAACCATCAACAATATCTTCAGTAAATTGTTTTACGGGGAAGGGTCCCACCACAAGGATGTATCGTACACAACCTTACCTTGCATTTCTGCCAGAGGCTGTTTCCAAGACTTGAACCCATGACCTCCTAGTTACATGGCAATAACTTTACCAATTACTCTAAGGCTTTCCTTCGAAAATAACAGTAAATAGGAGAAAACTAAAACTACCACCAAATCAGAACCACAGGAAATCAGTTCCCTGACTTAGCTTTCTTGTGAGCAGTGCTTTTTGATTTAGGGGCTGGGTGATCTGGAAGTGAAACATGTTGTTTCAGCCTTTTGAGTGCGGATGAAAATTTTATTTCCTTCTTGTCTAAAACCTTGGCATATAATTCTGTTGGTATTGATATTGAAGCACCATTGTTTTCACTTTTTCTTTTATATTAATCATGATTTTTCTGTTGTTGAATATTTATCAGGTGTTGCTGATGCTGTAGAGTGTGATCCATCAAGTTCCAATGGTGCAGGTGTTTCCTCTGCAGCTGGTCACTTGTATCCAGATCCTGATTCTATTCAGTCAGTACCAGGAAGCACTCTTGCCCCCCCAGCACTTCTTCAGTTTGCCAAGTCAAGAAAGTTATCAGTTGAGCGCTCTGATCCCAGAAAGTATGTTCAACGACACAGTGTCAAGTAGCATTTTTACTTAACAAAATGATTTTGAGTGGAAAAGATATGACTACAAAAGACCTTCAGTACTGTGTCCAATAAATCATCAACTATCTGATTTTCACATTTTGTTGGCTGCATTAGGCATTAAGTCCTTGAACTTCATTGTTAGATTATTGGCTGTCCAATCTGGAGCTATTCTTTTCCTTTTTATGACTGTACCCCATTGGGCATATTGCGATTATGGTGTTTATTTTGGGAGGTGGGTGTACACCTGCTCCCATGTTTTGCAAATTTGAGGTTTTGATGCGTGTAGTTTTGAGAATTGTAGGAAATACCCGTGAAAGATGTTATTAACAAGCCCCCCCCCCCCCCCCCCCCCCCCCCCCCCCCCCCCAAAAAAAAAAAAAAAAAACCACCCTCTCTTTAGTTTTTTCTCCAATGGTGCCTTCAAATCTGTCTTGCCCTCTAGTTTAGTGACCAGTAGTGTCGCTGTGTCCACCTCGGGTCTACTGCAGTTATGAAGCTCCTTTTTGGCCTCTTAACTTTTGAAACTATAGGAAATACCTTGAAAGATATACTACTCTAGTTTTTCAATTAACAGGGTCGCCATATTCAAATGTGACCATTGATCTAGTGCCAAATGAGGCCTGGTTTATGGTGGCTTTCTTGTCTGCCTTCTAAATAGCTTCTATCTTAAACTTATTAAAACCTCAACCATGACCTCCATTTTACTGTGTGCCAGATGGAGTGGTTCTTGACTATCCTTTCTGCAATGTGATGGTACACTTGTGTTTTGAGTTTCTCGTTGGTTGGGCTTTACTTCCCGTTTGATGATGCAACGAAGTATTCTCTTTCTCCGACAATTGCTAAATCACCTTTGAGCTTATACCCTACAAACTTAAGAGTGGTTCCATGTAGCTAGGTTAAGTAGGTAACATTGATTATATTGAAACTGTCCAGTGATGCATTTCTTTGTTATTTGTTTTTGATGTCTTGTTGTGTTGCATAATGTGTTAGATGTGAAACTACTTGGGAGAAAATTGACTACACAATTTTCTGTATTATTGTTTACCTTTATAGTTCGTAGATAAAATTATCTGGCTTTTAATACAATTTGTTTCTCTCTTACAGTCGTGCCCTCCTGCAAAAAAGGCAATTCTTTCACTCTCATAGGGCCCAGGTAATTAATCTCTTATGTTATGCTCAGGGACATTGGAATTTCCTTTTGGTTCCTCATAAGCCAACAGAATGTGAAATGTTTAACAAGCAGGATTATTTTGAATTTACTCGATGTATACGACTTTCTTAAAATCTTTCAGAGTGGAAGTTGCACTTAAAAATTACAGTCAGAAATCTGAAGCTTTTGGCAAAGTCAAGTTTCTTGATAGATTCTATAAGTTAAGAAGTCTGAGGCGGAGTATCCTATCAGGGATGATGGATACCTTCCTTGCAACTATATATAAGGGCATTTTTAACATAATATATATGATGATCAATATATACTTGTTATAAGAAAGGATCAATTAACATCTTAAAGTCGTTAACCAACAAGGTGTGTGCTGGATATGACAACATAGTCTGATGTTTAGTAAAACATGGGATGCCAGTCAGGTTTTTAATGATCATTTGTTTTTAGTGTTGGAATTATTTGGGAAGGGGAGCCTTGGAGTAACTAGTAAAGTTGCTGCCATATTACCAGGAGGTCAATGGTCATGGGATCAAGCTGTGGAACAGACCCTTGCAGAAAGGTAAGGTGAGGCTACGTACAATAGACCCTTGTGGTCCGTCCCTTCTATGAACCCGCACATAGCAGGAGCTTTAGTGCACCGGTTTGCCCTTGTTTTTGTTGGAATTATTTGATCATGTGTGTCATCCGTGATGTTTGAATGATGAATTAACATAATACACTTGATATAAGAAAATTTCTGTAGCTTAATTAGTTGAGCTTAACCTATGGTACGCATGGTAAATTTGGAAGGACAAGAAAAGGGAAAAGAAGTTCATATAAGCTCCAGGTTTGTCAAATCAAATGTGGATACATAGGCATCCGTAAGATGCTGAAATGACTGCCATTATTGGTATCCAATCAATAATTATTCATACAAGCTAAATCTTCAAATCTTTAACTAGGCGAAAGAAAGTACTTTAATTTAATTTATTCATTCATTATTCTCTTTATAAAGAGATTTCTTTTCATCCAAAAGTTGACTCCAATGTGCTGCATTATTTTCATCGCATTGTAGAGATGAATCATTTTTGGGGAAAATGGTAGTTGAATATAGGAACTAAATAAATCAGGAGCCTTTGTACTGGGAAATTGCATTTAAATGTTTCAAATAGTATCGGAAGATATATGCACTTAAAACAAATAGTATCAGAAAATACTCCTTTGTTCACTTTTACTTGTCACATTTCGCTTCTCGAGAGTCAATTTGACTAATCTTCGAAGCTAAATTAAATTAGATTAACTCAATATTTTAAAACTAAAATTTAGATATTTGAAAACTATACGAAAAACTATAATTTGGAATTCCTCTCATGTTAATATGATGCTCAAGAGTCAATTTGACTAATCTTCGAAGCTAAATTAAATTGGATTAATTCAATATTTTAAAACTAGAATTTAGATATTTGAAAACTATACGAAAAACTATAATTTGGATTTCTTCTCATATTAATATGTTGAAGAAGACATCTTAAAATGTTAGTCAAAGTCCATATAGTAGACTCTGAGAATTGAAACGTGAATGGAGGGAGCATAATTTGAGATTATACTTGGTGCTGTTTTGATCGTTGGCGACATGTATGGAGAAATTTATATACAACAATAACAACATACCCAGTAAAATTCCACAAGATGGAGAAACTTATATGTTTTTGAGTTAAAATTGCCTGTGTGTTGATTAATTAAGTGTCTTCTCTTTCCATGTCATGTTTTGGAGGGAACTGAAGGATTTGTATGGGTGACTAAAGTTGTGAAGCTAGCAGCTGGCTCCTTATTCTATACAAAACTACTAATTTTGTTGTTGATCTAAATATATTTGGTGTGGACTCATGAAATATTAGTGTAACACAGAGAATTCAATATCCAAGTAATGGGACACTTCAAATTTCTTATTATGGAATCAACAATTGCGTAATGGTACCAATGCAAATGCTTTATGAAATGTAATTGAAAGCAACTTGATTTGTCACTTTATATTTTTTTTTTGATAACCGTGGTGTTCTGGCCAACTTGCACGCACCTCGGCTTATTCTATGGAGTAACTGCGACCTCCCACCAGCAACAGGTATCAAGTAACTCTGTCCATCAAGGCTAGAAGGATGGGAAGAAATCACTTAGTATTTGTCTCTGTTGGGAATTGAACCTGAGACCTCATGGTGCTCAACCGAACTTCATTGAACCATTAGGTCACTGTATTTTAAGAATAACAAATCATTAGATGCCGCATAACATGCCTCAAATCAAGTTAAGTTTAAAACTAACAGTCAGATATTTAGTTCATAATAATTTCTTGACAATTATGTCACAATTTTAAAAATTTTCAAAATTAAACTTATTATACAATTTTTAATTTATGAAAAAATATTTAAAATTGATTTATTTATCTGCTTGGAAGAAAATTAATTAATTTTTATAAATAAATAAATAAATATTCTTCTAAGCAGAAGCATGATAGTTAGAAGCACTATAGACACTAACAAGTTGTTAACCTTTCATTTATGTGCTTTTGTTGGTATAACCCTTGTGTCAGGAACCATTGGCCCGACTAATCCAAATTTGTGGCGAGCGCTTCCTACCAGAGTTTATCCATTTCCAGGGCTTGAACTTGAGACCTTGGTTAAGGGTGGAGGGATCTCAATCCGTCCCACCCCTTGGTCATAGTCGTTAGCCTTTTAGATTACTAGCATATCTACCAATGGAGTGTCATAATTCAGCAACTTAAATTATTCATTAGGATGTCAATCTCGAAGTTTCAATTTTATTAAAAGCGCTACGACTGAAGGCTTTCCCATTGCAAATTACTGCTGATATTTGTAGTCATACACTGAGCATATAGGGTTCATTGAATTCGAAAAATTCTTTCCCTGTTTACGTTTCATGTTTGCTGTTTAAAGAGAGATGTGATAAGATTTTTTCACTTGCTTCAGGTATCATTCGTGGGTTGTGTATAATCTATGATATATTACTTGGAACTAATAGAAGATATATTGTAATGACAGTTCAATATTGGTTTCCATTGTATGTGGTGATTTCCATTTGAAATACCCGCAGGCTTTGGGGTTTAGAGGTGAATTATATTGCTGAATGTGACATGGAGTTAAATAGATTTTGAAATGTTTGTCTACTTGTATGAATCTTAAAGTCTTTGGAAGAGCTGAGATAGCAAATATATGGCGTTAGAAATGTTGGAAGCGATGGAGAGTCCTTTTAACTTACGTTTCTAATGAAAATTTTTATTTGGTTGAAGCCCATGGCACTGGAGCAAGTTTTATCAGACCAAGACAGTGAGGATGAAGTTGATGATGATGTTGCAGATTTTGAAGATCGAAGGGTATGCAACATAATTATATAAATTTATCTTTATTCTACTATGCATTCAAATTAATTGGCCGATTTTTTGGCTTCATTTGTCCTGATTGTCTTGACCCTCCAAATAAATGGAAAAAACTTGTTCTTTTAACTTATTGGAAGTAACCATATATTCGCCTTAGTGTCTTGTAGCCTCTTGTTCATGGTGTTTTGGTGATGTCTATGATTACGTATAACAAGTTTATAATATTACTTTGTGGGTGTCTTATTTTCTTTATTACCTAACGGTGTGCCGGGGGTCTATTGGAAACAACCTCTCTACTCATCTGAGGTATTGGTATGAACTGCGTACACTCTACCCTCCCCAAACCCCATTTTGTGGGAATACACCGGGTATATTGTTGTTGTTGTAGTGTTATATCTTCTTATTGAACTTGCCCACTTTCATTTATAATAATATCTATTTTAAAAATATTGTATTAAATTAATTTATTATGCCATTCAAAATTACTCTCTTCATTTTCAATTTTGTTAAATTGGGCCGTGTGCATATAGACTTGAGGATAGTGGATCAATCTGTCGAGGGTCTTTTGAACACCAAACAGGACTTGGAAACCATAATTTGGTTACAGTGACAGGATTATTGATTGGACTACTATCTGATTTTTGTATACCAGGCTAATGGTCAGTTTGCTTCTGGAGTTTTGCAGTAACATTTTCTTGACGAGCGAACCAGATATAGTTCAAGGAACACCCTGTTCAACAAGTTGATATTTTAAGTGCTGCACCTGTTTCTTTTAATAATTCCATGGGCATCCTACCTTGATCTTCAGTCTTCACAAACCTTACACACTAATAATTCGATCATCCAACACAAAAAACTTACAAGAAAGGCAGTATTGGCAAAGAAGAAATTACAGCAACAGCATTGATATAATAATTCTTATAAATGAAGGAATATATGTAGAAATGAACAATTTGAAGAAAGAGATTTTAGTAAAAATGGTGAAAGGTACAGCTAGTACGTCCAAAGAAAAAGAAAGAGAGCTACAAAAGCACGATTACAATTTTTTTTGTATTTTGGCACTGCAATCCCATTTAGTCTCACCTCAATTTCTCTCCTCTCTTGCAGCTAAACCTGCAATGCTTGTATTACTTCTACTTATTTGAAAACCTTTTCTCTGTAACGTGTTTCTCTATAGTTATCCTCGCTAGTTTCATCATCAACAAATAACATACACCCTGTGACCTTTTGTATTTTGTGTGTTAGCTTGTCCATAATTGGGTGAACAAGTAGGACACAATTCCTGGTGTAAACTTAACCCACTATTATGGGAAACTCCTCCGTATCACCTATTATTGTTTTCACGCTAGTGACGGCTCCTTAATACATGTCCTTTGTGGCATTTATATACTTTGTAAAGATATGGCACCTGGCCTAACTCAACCCCCAAAGCTAGCTCACGAGGAGAGGATTGCCCAAGTCCATATAAGCAAATCACCAATCCATTGCCCAACCAATGTGAGCAGGGCACAACTGGCGCGTGGATCGGGAGCTCGAACGGGGATGAACCTGCCTCTGATACAATGTAAAGATATGGCACCTGCACCTAACTCAACCCCAAAAGTTAGCTCATGAGAGGAGGATTGCCCAAGTCCATATAAGCAAAACACCAGTCCATTCCCAACCAACCAATGTGAGACTTTTATCCACTCTAATATAATATGGATTCCTTTCTTCTAATCACCGACCGAAGGACCTTGCGTGATACTCTATCATATGCTTTCTCTAGATCAATAACTACCATGTGTAGGTCTTTCTTTGTTTCGCTATAAATTTCCATCAGTCTTTTTGGTAAGAATATAACCTCCATTATAGATCTGCCACGCTTAGATCCAAATTGGTTATCCTTCACTCTTGTTGTGTTTCAAAGTGTACATTCTATCACGCTTTCCCAGAGTTTCATATAGCGGGAGCTTTAGTGCATCGGGCTGCGTTTTTTTTTTTTTTAATTTAATGCCATGAAAGGTTGCACAACTTTGAATATCTCCTTTGTTCTTATAAATCAGAATCAGGGTACTATTCCTCCACTCATTGGGCATCCTACCTTTTCTTAGTATAACATTGAATAGTTTGGTGGGCCCTTCCACTCCTACATCTCCAAGGCACTTCCGAACCTCTATAGGGATATTATCCGGGCCACGATCCGTATCTTTTTCATGGCATCCTTTACCTTTGGCATTCTAATTCTACGTGTATATCTAAAGTTTCTTCCACTAAAGTGTGTACATCTAAAATGTTATTCTCCTGGTTTGTGTTGAATTATTGATCAAAGTAGTCTCTCCTTGATCTCGTTATCTCCCTTGTAACTTGTTCAAAATCGTTCTTTTGTTCAGAATCGTCCTTAATACACTTCACCTGGTTTAAGTCCTTGCCCTTCTTCTCTCTTAGTCGTGCTAGTTTAAACAATTTTTTCACCTTCTCGTGTGCCTATCTGGTGATACAAGCCATTTAGACCTTCCCCTTGGGCTTTTCTAATAGCCTTCTTAGCATCCCTCATAGCTCTCTTGTATTCTACAAAAGCTTCTCTGTCCTCTGCTTTTGGTAAGAGAAGTTGCAGAAAAACTGGAAGAAATCAAATGCAGAATATTTGTCAGGTATTTGAAAAAAAGTTGAGATAGTGTATGTTGCTTGGCTCTTCAGAAATGTCAGCCGTGCCTGTCGGTTTCTCCAAAAGTAGTGTATTTTTGGAGAATCCGACATGGGTACGGCATCGAAAGTGAAGAGTCCGCAACGTAAAGATTGGCACTTATGTTGCTCGGACTCTTCAAAAATGTCAGCTGTGCCTGTCGGATTCTCCAAAAGTAGTATATTTTTGGAGAATCCGACATGGGTGCGACATCGAAAGTGAAAAAAAAAAAAAAGAAAACAAACCAAAATATGCAAATAAAACTTAATTTGGCAGGCAGCACAGGCTACCAAAAATGAAAAAAGAAAAATGTATTATTCTTTGGAGGCATATCATAGGACTAAATGTCTCTCTGAATATCTTTGTATTCATTTTGCTTTTCACGTGCTTATCCTGGATGGACATATGTATTTAGATTTCTCTATATTGTATCGGTGAGTTATATTGTCCCATGTTTACTAGAGTGTTCAAAGTTATCAGCAAGCCGTAGTGTCCATATGACTTGCTGCTGATGCTGTTTTAATTTTCATAAGAGTTGCGCGCTTGAATTCAAAATCTCATGTAATGGCATAAACACTTTGATAACTGGTAAATTTCATTGATCTAAAGCATGCGTACATTATTGCTAACTAAAACCAAGGTCTAAGCATCATTCTCAGAAAAAAAAAAGGGTCGCAGTTTGAAGAGATTACAGATTGCTATCTATTCATACAAAAATGGTATTTTGAAGGGTTTGAAAGTGTTCTGATGTGTGGTTGACTTGATGGTAAATTTTTTATACCGAATACTTGCTTGACACTTAAAGGAACTATGTAGTCTCAACATGAAATTAGGCAGAACCATGAAACTCCTTAAGCCTGTGATCCAAAGAACAACCTCAAAATGTAGTCAATTGAAGGGGCAAGATTTAGATTATCGAAGATATTTGAAGAAGTCATTCAACTAACTTCAGACATGTTACAGATGCTTGATGATTTTGTGGATGTGACCGAAGATGAGAAGCAGTTGATGCACCTGTGGAACTCATTTGTTAGAAAGCAAAGGTACTATTCTATTTTGTGTCTAGTTTTATTTTCTTATATGGTTTTCCCTATCATTATTAACATTTAAGGATATTGCGAAGTTACTGTGATATGGAGATGTGTGCGTCTTCTGCTCTTATTTTTGGTTGGGTGAAGAGGAAGGGCTAATGAAGTAATAGATAGTGGGTTACTTAGGAATGTAATAAAAGTGCAGCACACTGCAATTAGCTTCTCCAGCTTTTTCCGGAAATACGTGGAGTGATACAAAGGTTAATCTCATTTATTTCGTTAATAATGTTTAAAAGAGAAGTGTCACGCCCCAAACTCAAGGGTTGCCACTGGCATCTGATGCCCAAACTTAGGCCTGATCCAACCCTGCTGAACCATTTGCCCATGGCGCAAAGAGGACACACGCAATCAAGATAACAAAAATTATATCTCGGCTTAAAAATAAGCCCTCGGCCAGCGATGCCCCTTTCAACAGCTCTACAAAGTAAGCAACTACTCCCAGCAGTCCATATAAAGCAATAAATAGGTAGAACGCAAGTGTTATTTGGGCGGTCGAGGCCACCCTGATATCTAGGAATACATAAACGCTATGCGGGCCGTCGAGGCCACCATGATCTCTATACAGAAAGTGAAAATGGGTATTTAAATATAAGCTAGGCGAACAAGCCACTGAACTATCCACAACAAAAACAAGGACGAACTGCAACTAATCAACATACAAGGCCAAATTGGTCACCATCATTGCTATGCAACCAAACAGACTAGTCCGCAAGCCTCTATGAATTACCATACTTGGTGGGATAGGGCCCCTAGCTACCTAAAAGCTTTAAACAGCAAAACGGGCAAACCGCCAAGACTTTTGGCGACCCTTGGATGGGAAGAAGTCAACCAATCCACTGAAAACTCGGTTGTGCTTGTTAGAGTGGGTAAAAATCCCACATTAGTTGGAGAATGGACTGGTGGTTTGCTTATATGGATTTGGGCAATCCTCCTCTCATGAGCTAGCTTTTGAGGTTGAGTTAGGCCCAAGATCCATACTATCATGGTATCAGAGCCAAGTCCATCCCCGTTTAGGCTCCTGGTCCACACGCCAGTGCCAGGTGGGTCCTGGGCGTGGGGTGGGTAGGTGTTAGAGTAGGTAAAAGTCCCACATTGGTTGCGGAATGGACTGGTGGTTTGCTTATCTGGATTTGGGCAATCCTCCCCTCATGAGCTAGCTTTTGAGGTTGAGTTAGGCCCAAGATCCATTCTATCAATGCTGCCCTGCGGGTCTGTCTAGTCATTGCTCCGGACCTACAGGCATGAATGCAGTGTTCCCGGGCAATGAAGTGTCAGTACGAAATAATGTACCAAGCATGTAAGACAAGCTGAAAATTGAAATTGAAGTATAAGGAATGAACAGAAAGGGCAGGAGTAAACAGAAGTACAGCACGTTACCTTCCTGCAATAATAACATATAAACATGTAGCAACCAATAACCTGACCTGGCCCACATAAGCCCGGCAGGTACAATCAGCACACAATCACCATAAGCCTTAAGCATGCCCTAACAGTCGCTAAATATCCCTACTTTCCCCCTTACCTGGACCAGAATGATCATCTGAACTGAACTGTCTGAATATATAGGTGCCGTAAATCAATACAACTCTTAGGCTCCGTGGTTCAATATGATTATTGCCTCGTAGGTGCAGCTTGCCCAGCCCGTAGGTGTGGTCTGCCCGGCCTGTAGGCTCGGTATATCAGTCAGTCTGTAGGCTCCAAAAGCCTGTAGTGTCAGTGTCGGTGTCTGTTGAGGTCAAAACAAGTACATAGGCTGCAAACAGACGATCAAAACATTACAACAATAACAAGTAATCACAGGCAACCTCAAGACAATCATAATATGCTTTTCTAGGCTGCTAAGTAAGGGATAGAGTGTTGTTGATAGATACAACTCCCTCTAGTCCATATCAAGTGAATTTTTGGAACTTTTTCCATAGTTCAAAATAAGTGAATTTTTCAATGTTCAAAAGAATTGTTGGGGATTTTTTCCATATTTACCCTTCCTTCTAATGAGATTCTTAACTACTTAACATTTGCTAGGAGAATTGATTGGGAATAATCGGAAGGGTAATTGTGGAAAGTAGTCTTTAATTTATGTCCTTAAATGTTTTACTTAAGGGGTGCGCCATTACCCAAAAGTTCACTTAATATGAACTAGGGGGAGTATATCACATTGTGGTAGCCAACTTAATAGTATAAGGTTACATGTAAAATAACGATTATATGTGTATAACAAACTTGGGCCTTCAGAGTCATGCCAGTAAGCAGGAAGGAAGCCATAACATACCTTTCAGCTGAAGCCTCAAAGGTGTCTCTATGAAGCTTGAACGACCAACCGTAATAGAATAAATGCGAGAATCTACAAGAATGCAAGAATGAGCCATAGCCAATCGATAAGGCGTTAAGGTCGGCATTAAGACTAACCCACTTTAGCTCAACGAATGACATCACAATCTCGACAAACCAACAACTAATAACAATAACAAGAAGCTATCAACATCTCACAAGAGCTGTGAGCTCCCGAGACAATATAACGAGGCGTACTTCACGATGTTCAATCCGACAACCATCATACGCGACTCCAAAGGAGCAGCACACCTACCCTCAGTCCCTCCAACACCTTAACACCATCAATATACAACAAGAATAACCCAAATTAATGAGACAAAGGGGCTGCCCGGAGTCACGGTATCCAAAACAGCGCTTTGTGGATCGGAAATCTATAAAAACGATACTAGAACGTGGAATTACGAAGGAGGGTCGTAGGAGGAAGATTACTCCAACAAAAAGCTTTGAAGTTCCAAGCTAAACAAGTTGTTAGAAGGACCCACCACGCTGCTATGTCGGGATTTCGCCAAAACACAATTACAAAAACGGTTGGTCCCGATGTTACCAACAATATCCGAACTTGGAACTAGCTAAAAATCAATAAGAATAAAGTGAGATCTTACCTTAAAAGTCCCAAAACCTAGCTGATGTCCGTAAATGCTCTTAAGAACCCCACAATTCTGTTTTGGAATGAAAAAAATATGTCAAAATGCAACTTTATACTAATTTTGACCCGATCTGGTCCTGCCCAGATGGTCTGCGGTAAAATGGTCATAACTTTTTCCTCCAATGTGGGATTGACGAACGGTTTAGTGCATTGGAAACTAAGACACAGACCTTTGATTTGGTAGGTTGTGGGCCCTTTAACCCTTTATAGATTGGGAGTAAAGTTCCGAGATATTTGACCCAATAAAAGTAATTCACGGTAGCTTTTGTCGACTTTCATTTCACAACTTGCTTGATTTCATAACTTGAACATTCGACCATTGTGCTATTATAATATCTCATGACACATCACGAAGTAAACATTCTTAGTTTTGTCCCGAAAGTATGGGTTAATTTAAACATTCGAACGGAGGGGTGTTACAAGAGGAGGGTGAGAACCTGTTTTAGGTAAAGTAGACAGACTAGTCCACCTCTCTCTTCCACTACATTTATGCTACATGTAACTAAAAACAGTACTCCCTCGATTACCTTTTCTCACAATAACTGTTTTTTTTTTTGCAAACTTCCAAAGTTCCAAAGCTACATCATTCTCATAGCTTGCTATCAGGGGTGGATGCCGATTTGAAGGTTGTGGATGATCCCTTAGTTAGCAGAGGCGGAGTCAAACTTTTAACCAAGGGAATTCAACATATATAATGTAAATACACGAAGAAGTCAAAGGGGGTTCAATATCTACTATGTTTGTATAAAATATAATTTTAACTATCTATATATATGTATTTTCCACCGAAGAGGGTTCAAATGAACCCCTCGGACGACCTACCTGATGCCGCCCCCGCGTAGCTACCAATCACAAAATATAAGTGTTCAAATTTAACACTTGACATAAAAGGCAATCATATTTGAACTCTATAGCAAAAACAATCAATAAGAAAAACTATAAAAAATGTTATCTTGGAAAAAAGGAAAAATGTTTTTCTGTATTAACTCGTTTTTAGGAAAAGTAGCAAAAGGGAAGCAGTCATAATAAATAAGGAAAGAAGAGTTGGTTATGAAAATTAAAAAAAGGAAGTGCTGAGTGGGAATTTAACTCGGCACTAAAGCAATCAAACGACCTTAAGCACCCATCGAGAGCCACTGCACCAACCAAACCATTTATTTAGTGGGTGCTTGCTGTTAAATGCTATATCAACAACAACAAACCCAGTGTATTCCCACCAAGTGGGGTGTTAAATGCTATATCATTCTTCTTAATTTCTATATGCATATATATCGTCCGATACTAGGTTAATGGATGCTCGAGCACCCAGAGGACTCTATGGGTCTGCCTTGCTTGCTATGGTTACTTAGGTTCTTAATTCCAAGGCCCCCATTCTTTTTATCTACAATCACTTCCTCCCATTTGACCAAGTGGAAGCCATTTCTTTCTTTGTTCCCCTGCCACAAGATGTTCCTCAGGATGCTGTCTAACCTTTTAATGACTCCTTTTGGTATACCATGTATGTTGCATGGCATCCAAGATTGAGTTGATAAGAGTTAATATACTGGCTCTTCCACCTAGCCAGTTTCCTTTCACATTTCTCAATCACATTGTTCTGAATTCTTGAAGACCTGGACCTGGCTCCCAAGGGTATTTCAAGGTATGTAGTTGGTAAACACCCTACTTCTCCACCTAGTATTGCATTTAGAACCTCCATGTTTGGCACCTCATTGATGGGGTACAGGAAGCTTTTGCTCTAGTTAATATGGACTAGGAGTCCAGAAACTCCTTCAAATAGCACCAGACACTCTCTGGCTTATTTTAGACCTCAAGTTTCAAAATTCTTCCTTTCATTCTTAACTCCATGCCAAGTCAAACGGCTTCACATAAATTTTGACCGAGGGACTATTATTTGGTGAGTAGAGGGCATTTGTTACGATTGAGCCATCCTGCTAGTTTCAGTACGAGAGTGACAATCACCTTGTACCTTCAAAAGAAGAGTACACTGCAAAAGAAAAGGCTGTTCATGATCTAATGGTTTGAAGTAGACATTTAATGAGAACTGGAAAATGTTGTGCCATTTAAGGGTTTTAGGAAACACATAACTTGCTTTCTCTGTTCTTATGACGTTACATGAACTCTTCATTAAAGTAAATTGTTATTAAGTTGGGTGCGTCTTTCTCCCTGCTTCGTGCTCAAGTAGACTGGTAAAGACCATCTGATACATGCTAATATAGAGCAAAACATAATTATATGATGATGCAACAAAGGGAAACAAACATGTGTGGATCTTCTCTTGCTGATTTACGTACATGCTGGTTATAAATAATAATGAAGGTGTATGTGTTCGAAAAGTTCTGTTTCTGAATTCCCTTCATGGCATAACATGTTCTCGTCACTATGGCAGAGTGTTGGCAGATGGTCACATCCCTTGGGCGTGTGAGGCCTTTTCGAAGCTACATGGTCGGGAGTTTGCCCAAGCACCAACCTTGCGGTGGTAATTAAGCTTCTTATTTACCTACGTCGAGATTTGTTATTTCTATTTGGTGCTATTCAATTGGTGCATCCATGATCATGTATATTTTCCAGAAAGAAAGTGCTCTGTTTTGTGTGGAACGCTACTATTATATATTAGAGTGTTGGACGATCATGGTGCTTATTTGGAATTTTTGAGTTGTATATCTTATTACTCCCTCCATCCCATTTTATGTGTCGCCGTTTCCTTTTTGGCCCGTCCCAAAAAGAATGTCATCTTTCCTTATTTGGTAGCTATTTAAAGAGACAATTCCACTTTTACCTTTAGTGGTCCCACTTATAAAGTTTCTTTTAATTGAAGATAGCAGCAGTACATTTTTTAAATAAAGGAAAATTTGGTAATAATCATTCTTTCCTTATTACTTAAACTCCGTACCCGGTCAAAGTATGCCACATAAAATGAGACGGGGGGAGTAATATTTTTTTGTGTGGCTCATTCATCATCTGGTAATTGAAATTGGGGTAATTACTAGGGTAGTAATTGCACAACCTAGTATATTACACAACATAGTAGTTACCATGACCTGTTTGTTTGTCGCAATGTAATAGTGTAATTACAAGTGTTTTGTTAGGTTGCACAAGTATAATTACATTGTTATATTAAAATTTTAAAATAAAAATTAATTCTAAAAAAATAAATAAATTAATATTTGACAAATAAGACTCTTTATAAATGATATTAATATATTAGCTTAATAATATATATGATAAAAAGTACTTGATATATACTTTTTCAATTATTTGTTCTAATTAAATTAATCATAAAAACTCCTCAAAAAATTAATCATAAAATCTAAAAGCACATGATTTTTAAGAACATTATGAAATGCATGTTTGTCAAAAAGATTAATAGTATAAATATAACAATAAAATTATTCAAACATTTGAAAAAAAATATAATCTATCAATTCTAAATAAAAAATGAATGACATGCAGTGTGAAATAACAAGTCAATACTACTTGAGCAAATAAACTGGAACTGAAAATATTACCTGAATTCAAAATAAAAAAGAAAAAAAAAAGTTAACATAATACTCTTATGTCAAATTTCAACATAACTTAAATAAATATAATTGAAAAGAAAGAAAAACCTCTTAAGTCTATAACTTCATTCAACAATGAATCCTATGTTTCTACTTGATTTGAAAATTAGATACTAACGTTGTTATGCAAAATGAAGAAAATAAATAAGAAACAAATAATACGAGCAATTGCATGAAATAACAAGAAGTGAAGGTTGGGAAATGAGAAGCAAGGAAATGAAATATAAATAATGTAAAATAATTTTAAAAAAAAAAACAAATCAAAATAATACTAATAGAGAAGAATTTGAAATAATAGAAATAAAAAAGAAATTAAAATAAAAAAGAAGAAATTAAAAGATAACCTTGTAATTACACCATGTAATTACTAACAATTCACACCTCCCCTTTGAAATTGGAGTGTAATTACGCCTTTCCAATTACACCCAATTCCCTGCCAACCAAGTAATTATCTGGCCAAACAAACAAATCAAACTGTATAATTACATCCAATTACACTCAAATCCATTTCCCAGGTGGCTTTCCAAACAGGCCCTTAGTGTATGGTAATATAGCACAGTTGAACAAATTTATTGTTGTTGTTGACACATAAACATGTTTACTCAGATCTGATGAAGCAGTCGTAATACTGTCAACAAACATCTAGGCATTTAATGGTATAGATTGCTTTATTTTGAGCTAGGAGTTTATCGGAAACAACCTCTCTATCTCACATTTGAGGTAGTGGTATGGACTGCGTACACTTAACCTCCCCAGACCCCACTTGGTGGGAATGGGAATATACTGGGTATGTTGTTGTTGTTGTTGTTGATAATTGCTCACCATGTACAGGAGCATGTTGTCATATACTAATGTTGCTCATCATCTGCAGTAGCATGTTGTCATGTACTCTTTAACGCTGCTGATCTTTAGTGTAACTTTTATGTATCGGTCTAATGTTTAATGGCAGGTGTTGGAGCTTATTCATGACAAAGTTGTGGAACCATGGCCTTGTTGATGCACGTACAATTAACAAGTGTAACCTAATATTAGAACAGTTCCAAAGCCAAGATAATGATTCCACTCGAAGCTGAATACCCGTTCGACAATTTGTTACCATCTAGCTATGGATTTGGTGGTGATACAGCTTTGTGGCTGGATCTACATCTCGGAATTTTCAACATTTGTTTTTCTGATGTTATTGTGGCCAGATGCCTTTTTGGTCTTTTAAGAGTATGATATGCTAAATTATTAATATTTTACAGGGGATATATAGAGGCAGGCATCTGCTGCTTAAATTGGAAATCAATGATTCTTATTGTTCGAGGGCTCTGTTATATCTTGAATCTGCATTCTTTTTCAATCTCCAACTTCCCATATACACCTCAAGGAGATGATGCTTGCTGATAGCAAGTGACATCAATTTATTAGGCATCAGCTGTGGTTCCATTCACTTATGCTTCACAATCTATGCACCAAAATGTTAAATATTCGCTGAAAGGAGTAAAAGCTTATGAATCAATGGATGGTATGATGATGGAAGCATTTTTGTTGGTATGTGCTTGTGCATGCATTGAGATGCGATTATGTTAAAGCTTCTTTTGCAGTTCTCAATGGTACTGTAGTAGCATGAGAAAATGCATTTTGCATCATCCCAGAACATGTCTTTGCTATACCCATATATTGAGATCAATAAAAAGACTAATCTATAACGGGTAAAGTTGCTGCCATGTGACCAAGAGGTAATGGGTTCAAGTTTTGGAAGCAGCCTCTGGCAGTAATGCAAGGTAAACCTGAGTACAATACACCCTTGTGGAGGGTCCTTCCTCGGACCCTGCGCATAGCGGGAGCTTTAGTGCACCGGGCTGTCTTTATAATCCTGGAAAGAACTCAAGAACAAAAGGGGTTTGCAACAAGCTTATGACACAACGAAGTATACCCGAGGACACGAAAAAGCACATGCTGATGCCCTAAAGATTTGCAACTGGAGTAGCAAATTCAAGCACACAAGTGCATCTACTTCTCTGCTTTAGTTACCAGCTAAGGTTATTAATATGTTATGTAGATCATTTGGTATGCGCCCTGCTTTTATAAATTTACTGTAATGACCCGTTCTGTCGTTACTACTATCACAGCGTTCAAAAGGGGTTGGGGGTTGGGAAAATTTTTATAACTTGTCAAAGTGTACGTTAATTAATCTGAGGTAGTGGTATGGTCTGCGTACACTCTACTCTGCGTACGCTCTACCCTCTCTAGACCCAACGATGTGAGAATACACCGGGTATGTTGTTGTTGTTGTCGCCAAAACGTACGTTAAAAACTATTGGCAGACGAACTCGGGAATAAAATTTTATAAGGGAAAATTTTGGGGGAGGTTGACTGCCTCCATCTCGCCATAGCAGGGCACTTCCGGCTGCAGTGTCAATTGTGCTGCTATAGCAGGCAGTGGGTTGCTTTGGGAGGGCGTGTTTCAATGACAAAGTTGTGGAATCCTCATCAGGATTGGTAGTGCTTGGCTAGGGAATGATGGTTCACGCATTTCATGGCAGTAACTTGGCGTCCAGTTAGGTTAGGTTAAATAGAGTAGTAGGCTACGGTTAGAAAGCGTAATTGCGATATAGATCGGTGGGATATTTCATGTCTAAGCTTGTGGACATAGTTTTTGGTTGGATGAAATGCAGTAACTAATATTGACATGAGATTAATGTGGTACAACTATTATTGTTGAGTAAATGCGTAATTGAAGCCTGTGTTGTATGTAGTTTATGCTAGTGGAGTAATGATGTATAATTATTAGTAGGTGATACAGAGAGGTAAATTCGTATTAATTTTGGTGTTTATGATCGAAATATACCCTATAATTGATGATTGGTTGTGCTAGAAGTATAGGTATGGAAGTTGAGAATAATTGTGCGGGGTCAGAATTAGACGGTAAAATAAGTGAAAAATCTTATATGAATATAAGCAACCCCGTGTGTATCATAAAATAAGAATTTAGAATCGACTGATTTTGCATATGCTCCTTTGATGATCTGTTGCTTGGTCCATGAACACAATTATGGTTGAGTGAGTGTTGGTTGATAAGAGTTGATTAATGAGCTTCAATTATTCTTGAAACATGTTGTATGTTATGGTTGAATTGAAGTTAAGACGCAATTTGATTGTATGTGTGCATGTTTAACTAAATGCTTGTTTATTTAGCTGCCATTCATATTATTAAATGTTACAGAATGAGAACGTTCAAACAATGTTTGCCAGATTCAGTAAGATCGTGTGCGAACTAAAATCACTGGGGATGATCTATCCACACAGCCTGCAAGTCCAAAAGTTGGTCCGAAGTCTTCTAAAGATATGGGAAATCAAGGCCGCCATTTTGGAAGATGGAGATTTTCACAACATGGCATATGATGAACTACGAGGTAACCTCATTGCTTATGAATGCAATTATATAAACAGGTACAACAAAGAAGAGAAGAAGTTGGAGCAGACATTCTGGAAGATGCTAATAATGAAGGAATGACTCTTATAAATCGTGGAGTAAGGCAAATCATGAGACAGAGACAACGAAGATCCCAAGGAGTCAAGAATGATGACTTCACTAGAAATGATGAACGGTCTTATTACTGTGGAAAGCTTGGTCACTTCAAATAGAACTGTCCAATAGGAACCCCAGGTCGATTTTTGGCCTATTTCATGCCCGGACCTTGGGTACACCCAGGCAATATAGTACATTGATTTGGCCCAAAAATGGCCTGTTCGTGTTATTTCGCCCGTTTGACCACCCAAATCGTCCCTCCCAACCAAAAGGACCATATTGCCCCGCTCATCAGCTATCCTGGGAGCCTTAGGTCAATTTTCAGCCAATTTAACACCCGGACATCGGGTACACCCCAGGAACCACGGGCTACAGTACACCGATTTAGCCCAAAAATGACCGTCCGTGTCGTTTTGCCCTATTTGACTACCCAAACCGCCCCTCCCACCCTAAGGTCCCACACTCTCTCGCTCATCAGTCAACGTGGGAGCCTCAAGTAGATTTTTGGCCTATTTCACGCTCGGATCCTGGATACACTCCCGAAATCGTGGGCTATAGCACACCGATTTGGTCTAAACATATCCCGTTCGCATCGAAAATTGACCAAAGGCTCCCAGGATTGCTGATGAGAAGGAGGCTGTGGGATTTTGGGGTGGGAGGGTCAGTTTGGGAGGTCAAACGAGCTAAACGATGCGGATGGCCTATTTTTAGGCCAAATTGGTGTGCTATAACCAACGGTTCCGGGGGGTGCCCGGGGTCCGTTTCGCCCATTTGACTACCCAAACTGCCCCTCCCACCTCAAAGGCACACACTTTCCCGCTCATCAGCCATCCTGGGAGCGCCAGGTTTATTTTTGGCCCATTTCACGCCCGGACCCTAGGCACACCCCAGAACTGTGGGTTATAGCACATCAATTTGGTCCAAAAAGGCCTGTTCGTGCCTTTTCGCCCATTTGACCACCAAATCGCCCATTCCACTCCCAAGGCCCACACTTTTTCACTCATCAGCCATCCTGGGAGCCCCAGGTTGATTTTCAACCCATTTCACGCCCGGACCCTAGGCACACCCCTGGAACCGTAGCACAACGATTTGGCCCAAAATTGGACTGTTTACACCGTTTTGCCCGTTTGATCACCCAAACTACCCCTCCCACTTAATAGGCCCACACTGCCCAACTTATCAGCCCTCTTGGGAGCCCCAGGTCAATTTTTTGCCCATTTCACGCTCGGACCCCGAGCACACCCTCGGAACCATGGGCTATAACACACCAATTTGACTCAAAAGTAGCCCGTTTGCGTCGTTTCGCTCTTTTGAACACCCAAACTGCCCTCCCACCCTTAAGGCCTACATTCCCCTGCTCATCAGCCATCCTAGGAGCCCCAAGTCAATTTTTGGCCTATTTCACGCCTGGACCATGGGCATACCCCCAG
Source organism: Capsicum baccatum var. pendulum (assembly GCA_030864225.1). Classification (NCBI taxonomy): domain Eukaryota; kingdom Viridiplantae; phylum Streptophyta; class Magnoliopsida; order Solanales; family Solanaceae; genus Capsicum; species Capsicum baccatum. The sequence goes on from CM061550.1 coordinate 273,663,583, forward strand.
AACGGGGGGCTATAGCACACCGATTTGGCCCAAAAATGGGTCGTTCGCATTGTTTCGCCCGTTTGACTACCCAAATTGCCCCTCCCACCGAAAAGGCCCACACTCTTCAACTTATCAGCCATCCTAGAAGCCCAGGTCAATTTTTAGCCCATTTCACCCTCGGACCCCGGGACTACCCCTGGAATCATGGGTTATAACATGCCGATTTAGCCTAAATATGGCCCCGTTTATGCCGTTTTGCCCGTTTGACCACCCAAATCGCCTCTCCCACCCTAAAATCCCATACTCTGCCGCTCATCAGCCATTCTAGGAGCCCTAAGTCAATTTTTGTCCCACTTTACTCCTGGTCCCAGGGCACGCCCCCAAAACCATGGGCTATAAGCATACCGATTTGGTCCAAAAATGGCCCGTTCAAGCCTTTTTGCCCGTTTGACCACCCAAACCACCCCTCCCACCCCAAAAGGCCCACACTTCCCCATTTATAAGCCATTCTGGGAGCTCCAGGTCAATTTTCAGCACATTTTACGGTCGGGCATACCCTTGGAACCATGGACTATAGTAAATCGATTTGGCCTAAAAATGGCCCGTTCGTGCCGCTTTGCCCGTTTAACCACCCAAACCACCACTAACACCCTAAAAGCCCACACTCCCCTTCTCATCTGCCATCCTAGGAGCCCCAGGTCAATTTTTAACCCATTTCACGTCGGATCCCAGGTACATTCCCAGAACCGTGGGCTATAGCACACTGATTTGTCCCAAAAATATCCTATTCGCACCGTATCACCCGTCTGACCACCCAAACCACCCTTCTCACTCCAAAGGCCCATACTCCCCTGCTCATCAGTCATCTTAGGAGCCCCATGTTTATTTTCAGCCCATTTTACGCTCGAACCTCGGGCACCCCCCAACAACCGTGGGCTATGGCACACGAATTTGGCCCAAAAATAGCTCATTCGTTCTATTTCGCCTGTTTGACCACCCAAACCGCCCTTCCCATCCAAAGGCCCACACTCACCCACTCATAAGCCATCCTGGGAGCCCCAGGTCGATTTTTGGCATCTTTCACGCCCAGACCCTAGGCACACCCCTAGAACCGTGGGCAATATCACACCAATTTGGCCTAAAAATGGCTTGTTTGTGTTGTTTCACTAGTTTGACCACCCAAACCATATCTCCCACCCTAAAGGTCCACACTTCCCCACTCATCAGCCTTTCTGGGAGCCTTAGATTGATTTTGGCTCATTTCATGCTCGTACCCCAAAACTGTGGGCTATAGCACACTGATTTGGCTAAAAAATGGACTGTTCGAGCTGTTTTGCTCGTTTGACTACCCAAACTACCCCTCTCACCAAAAAGGACTAAACTCCCCCGTTCATCAGCCATCTTGGGAGCCCAGGTTAATTTTTAGCCCATTTCACGCTCGGTCCCAAGGTACACCCCCAGAATCGTGGGCTATTATAGCACATTGATTTGGCCCAAAAATGGCCTGTTCGCGCTATTTCGCCCGTATGACCACCCAAGATGCCTCTCCCACCAAAAAGGCCCACACTCCTCCGCTCATAAACCATACTAGGATCCCAGGTCGATTTTCGGCCCATTTCACGCCCGGATGCAGGGCACACCCCCGGAACCGTGAGATATAACACACAAATTTAGGTAAAAATGGCCCGTTCACATCGTTTCATCTATTTGACCACCCAAACTGTCCCTCCTACCTGAAAGGCCCAGACTCCTTCGCTCATCAGCCATCTGGGAGCTCCAGGTTAATTGTGGACCCATTTCACACTCGGACCCTGGGCACACCCCCGGAACCGTGGGTTACAACACAACGATTTGCCCTAAAAATGATCCGTTCACGCCGTTTTGCAAGTTTGACTACCCAAACCGCCCTTCCCACCCTAAAGGACCATACTCCCCCGATCATCAGCATCCTAGGAGCCCCAAGTCAATTTTGGGACCATTTTTCGCCTGAACCTCGGGCACATCCCTGGAACCGTGGTCTATAGCATACCGATTTGGCCCAAAATGGGCCATTTGCGCCGTTTTATTCGTTTGACCACCCAAATCGCCCCTCCTACCCCAAAGGCCCGCACTCCCCCGCTCATCAGCCATCCACGGAGCCCCATATCGATTTTTAGCCCATTTCATGCCCGAACCCGGGAAAACCCCCAGAACCATGGGCTATAGCATAATGATTTAGCCCAAAAATGACCCGTTTGTACCGTTTCACAAGTTTGACCACCCAAACCGCCCCTCCCACCCTAAACGACCACACTCCCCTACTCATCAGCCATCCTGGGAGCTCCAAGTTGATTTTTGGCCTATTTCACGTCCAAACCTCGAGCACACCCTGGAATCGTGGGCTATAACACATCGATTTCGCCCAAAATTTGCCCGCTCATGCCGTTTCGCTAATTTGACCACCCAACCACCCCTCCTACCTTAAAGGCCAACATTCCCCTGCTCATCGGCCATCCTGGGACACCCAGATCAATTTTCAGCAAATTTCATGCCCGAACCTCGGGCACACCCTTGAAACCGTGGGCTATAGCAAACCGATTTGACCCAAAAATGGCCCGTTCACGCCATTTAACCCGTTTTACCACCCAAACCACCCCTCCCACCCCAAAGGACCACACTTTATTGCTCATCAGCTATCCTTGGAGCTCCAGGTTGATTTTAGACCAATATCACGCCTGGACGCTAGGCACACCCCTGTACCATGGGCTATAGCACACCGATTTGGCCCAAAAATAGCTCGTTCGCATCGTTTTGCCCGTTTGACCACCCAAACTTCCCCACCCACCCCAAAGGACCACACTCCCCTGCTCATCAGCCATCCTGGGAGCACCAGGTCAATTTTTGGCCTATTTCACTCCCGAACCCTAGGCACATCCAGAAGCATGGGCTATTACACACTGATTTTTCCAAAAAATGGCCCGTTAGTGCCGTTTTGCATGTTTGACCACCCAAATCGCCCCTCCTACCCTAAAGGCCGACACATCCCTGCTCATCAGCAATCTTGAGTGCCCTAGGTCGATTTTTGAACCATTTCACGCTCGGACCCCGGGCAAACCCCCAGAACCGTGGGCTATAGCACATCTATTTTGCCCAAAAATGGCCCGTTCGTGTCGTTTCTCCCGTTTGACCACCCAAACTTTCCCATCCACCACAAAGGCCCACACTTTCCCACTCATCAGCCATCCTGGGAGCCCCAAGTCGAATTTTGGCCCATTTTACACTCGTACCCCAGGAACACCCCTAGAATAGTGGGTTGCACACCGATTTAGCCCAAAAATGGCCCGTTTGCATTGCTCTTTTGACCACCCAAACCACCCCTCCCATACAAAAAACCCATACTCCCCCGCTCATCAACCATCCTGGGAGCCCCGGGTCGATTTTTGGCCGATTTCACGCTCGGACCTTGGGCACACCCCCAAAATCGTGAGCTATAGCACATCAATTTGGCCTGAAAATGGCATATTTGCCTCGGTTTGCCTATTTGACCATCCTAACCGCCTCTCCCACCCTAATAGCCCACACTCCCCTGCCTATCAGCCATCATGGGAGCCTCAGGTCAATTTTCGACCCATTTTACTCCTGAACCATGGGCACACCCCTAGAACCGTGGGCTATAGCACACCGATTTGGCCCAAAAATGTACCGTTCGCGTCGTTTCACCCGTTTGACCACCCAAACTGTCCCTCCCACCCTAAAGTCCCACACTCCCCCTCTCATCATTCATCCTGGGAGGCCCAGGTCTATTTTTAACCTATTTCATGCCCGAATCCCCGGCACACCCCAGAACTGTGGGTTATAGCACACTGATTTGGCACAAAAATGGCCTGTTCACATCGTTTTGCCTGTTTGACCACATAAATTGCCTCTCCCACCCCAAAGGCCCACACTTCCCCACTCATCAGCCATCCTGGGAGCACCAGGTCAATTTTTGGCCCATTTCACGCGCAGACCCAGGGTATACCCCTAAAATCGTGGGTTATAGCACACCAATTTGACCCAAAAATGGTCCGTTCGTGCCGTTTCGCCCGTTTGACCACCCAAACTGCCCCTCCCTAAAAAAAGGCCCATAATTCTAAGTTCATCAGCCATCCTGGGAGCCCTAGGTCGATTTTCTGCCTATTTTACACCCGAACCCCCGGCACACTCCTAGAACATTGGGCTATAGCACACCGATTTGGCCCAAAAATGATTGGTTCTCGCCGTTTCTCTCGTTTGACTAGGGCTGGGCTTATTTTGATTTAAACCGAAAAATCAAATTGAATTCTAATTTTGGTTTGGTTTTTTGGTTTTTCGGATCGATTTCGATTTTTAATTTTCAAAATTCGATTAAACAGTTTGGTTTTTGGATTTTCAAAAAAATAATTTGGATAAACCGATTAACCGAAATTCTTTAAATCATTAAAAATATATATTTTTTATTATATATATATAATATTTGATATATAATAATATAATATAAATATATAATAGCAATCGTAATAACTAATAAGTAATAGCACGCCACATACAACTAACAACATACATCGGTCCAATAGTCGAACAATCGATCAAACCATAGACCGCCGGTGAGATCGTCGTCTGTACAACAACACCAGAGCCGACGACCATACGACCATTGTGGGCTGCAGCCCGCAATGCCGATTGTGGTCTTTCTGAGAGCGACCACTCTTTCGAGTTTCGACTATTTATGTAAACTTATGCATAATGAAGTTATATATTATGTTAAACTTATGGTTATATCATTTAGTTTCATCCATGTTGAGTTATTTATATTTGGGTGAAAAATAGGTTTGAATTATTATTATTTTTTTAAATCATTAATTTTAAATGTCCAGTCATAACAAAGAAGTTCACTATTTTAGTCTTCAAAACCGAAATAAAAATTCAAAATAACCGAACCGAATTTGTAGAAACCGAATTGAATTTATTTCGGTTTGATTATGGTTGTCTTTTTTGTCAATCCAAAGATCGAAAAACCAAACCAATATTAAACTATCAAATCGAACAAACCGAATGTCCAGCCTTACGTTTGACCACCCAAACCGCCCCTCCCACCTGAAAAGCCCATACTCCCCCGCTCATTAGCCATCCTGGGAGCCCTAGGTCAATTTTTGGCCGATTTTATGCTCGTACCCTATGCGCATCCCCAAAATCGTGGGTTATAACACACCGATTTAGCCTAAAAATGGGTCGTTCGCGCCGTTTCGCCTGTTTGACAACTGAAATTGTCCCCCCCACCTCATTGGCCCACACTCCCCAGCTCATCAGCCATCCTAGGAGCCCCTTGTTGATTTTTGTCTGATTTCAACGCCCGTACCCAGGGCACACCCCCGAGACCATGGGGTAAAGCACACCGATTTGGATCAAAATGGCTCGTTACACCATTTCACCTGTTTGACCACCCAAATCGCCCCTCCCACCTCAATGGCTCACACTCCCCCACTTATCAGTTATCCTGAGAGCCCTAAGTTAATTTTTGGCCCATTTTACACCCGGACCCAAGAACAACCTCAAAATCGTGGGCTATAGCTCACCGATTTGGCCAAAATAGGCCCGTTCACATTGTTTCACCTGTTGAACCACCCAAACTGCCCCTCCCACCCCAAAGGCCCAAAACTTCCCCGCTCATCAGCCATCCTGGGTTCCCCAGGTCAATTTTTGGTTGATTTCACGCCCGGATCCCGAGCACACCCTTTGAATCGTGTATAGCACACGGATTTGTCCCCAAAATGGTCCGTTCGTACCGTTTTACCCGTTTGACCACTCAAACCTCCCCACCCACCAAAACCCCCCACACTTCCTCACTCATCAGCCATCCTAGGATCCCCATGTTGATTTTTGACCCATTTCACGCCCGAACCCCGGGCACACCCCCAGAACCGTGGGATATAGTACAAAGTTTTGGACAAAAATGGCCCGTTCGCATCGTTTCGCCCGTTTGACCACCCAAACTGCCCCTTCTACTCGAAAAGCCTATACTCGTTCTCTCATTAGCCATCATGGGAGCCCTAGGTCAATTGTAGACCCATTTCACACTCGGACCTCGGGCACACCCCCGGAACCGTGGGGTATAGCACAACGATTTGCCTCAAAAATGGTTTGTTCACGTCGTTATGTAATTTTAACCTCCCAAACTTTCCTTCCCACCCTAAAGGACTACACTCCCCCATTCATCAGCCATCTTAGGAGCCCCAAGTTAATTTTTGGACCATTTTTCGCTTGAACCCTGGACACTCCCCTGGAACCGTGGTCTATAGCACACCAATATAGCCTAAAATAGCCCATTTGCGTCGTTCCATCTATTTGACCACCCAAACCGCCCCTCCCACCCCAAAAGCTGATATTCCCCCACCCATTAGCCATCTTGGGATTCTAAGGTCGATTTTCCATTTCACGCCCGAACCCTGAGCACACTCCTGGAACTATGGGCTATAGCACATCGATTTGGCCCAAGAAATATCTCGTTCGTGTTGTTTTGCTCGTTTGACCACCCAAAACGCCCCCCAAAGGCCCACACTTTCCCATGCATCAGCCATCCAGTGAGCCTCACGTTGATTTTTGGCCCATGTCATGTTCAAACTCAGGCACACCCCCAAAAATGTTGGCTATAACACATCAATTTGGCCCAAAGATCGCCCGTTCGAGCCATTTTGCTCGTATGTCCACCCAAACCCCCCATCCCACCCCAAACGCCCACACTCTCTCCCCCATTCATTAGCCATCCAAGGAGCCCCATGTCGATTTTTAGCCCATTTTACGCTCGAACCCCATGCATACCCCCAGAACCAAGGGTTATAACACAATAATTTCGCCCAAAAATAGCCCGTTCGTGCCGTTTCGCAAGTTTGACCACCCAAACCGTCTCTCCCACCCCAAACGCCCATATTCCCTTGCTCATCAGCCATCCAAGGAGCCCTATGTCTCTTTTTGGCCTATTTCACATTGGAACCCCGTGCAAACCCCCAGAACCAAGGGCTATAGCATAATGATTTGGCCCAAAAATGGCCCGCTCATGCCGTTTCACAAGTTTGACCACCCAAACTGCCCCTCTCACCCTAAACAACCATACTCCCCCGCTCATCAGCCATTTTGGGAGCCCCAAGTCTATTTTCAACCTATTTCACACCCGAACACCGGGCACACCCCCGGAATCGTGGACTATAGCACACCGATTTGACCCAAAAATTGCTTGCTCGTGCCGTTTAACCTATTTGACCTCCCAAACCGCCCCTCCCACCTTAAAGTCCCACACTCCCCTACTCATCAGCCATCTTGGGAGCCCCAGGTCAATCTTTGGCCCATTTTACGCCTGGACCTTAGGCACACCCCAGAACCGTGAGCTATAGCACACTGATTTGAGCTAAAAATGGCCCGTTCATGCCGTTTCACCTTTTTGACCACCCAAACAGCCCCTCCCCTCCCAAAGGCCCACACTGCCTTGCTCAACATCCATCCTGGCAGCCCCAGGTTGATTTTCGGCCTATTTCAATCCTGAACCCCCGGCATACCCCCAAAATCATGGGCTATAGCATACTGATTTGGCTCAAAAATAGCCTGCTCGCACCATTTTGCATGTTTTGAACCCCCAAATCACCCCTCCAACCCCAAAAGACCACACTTCCCCGCTCATCTGCCATCCTTGGATCACCAAGTCAATTTTTGGCCCATTTCATGCTCGAGCCCAGGGCACACCCCCAAAATCCTGAGCTATAGCACACTGATTTGGCCGCCCATTCGCGCCGTATCGCCCTTTTCACCACTCAAACTTCCCCTCCCACCAAAAAGGCCCACACTCCCTCGCTGATCAACCATCCTGGGAGTTCGAGGTTGATTTTTGGTTGATTTCATGCTTGTACCCCAGGCACACCCCCAGAATCATGGGCTATTACAACCGATTTGGCCTAAAAATAGGTCGTTCGTGCCATTTTGCCCGTTTGATAATCCAAACCGCCTCTCACACCCCATTGGCCCATACTCCCATGCTCATCAGCCATTTCGGGAGTCCCATGTAAATTTTCAGCCCATTTCACACTCGGTCCCCGAGCACACCCTTAAACCATCGGCTATAACACACTGATTTGGCCCAAAAATGGCTCATTTGCACCATTTCACCCGTTTAACCATCCAAACTGCCCCCCCACCCCAATGGCCAACACTCTCTCGCTTATCAGCCATACTGGGAGCCCTAAATTATTTTTTGACCTATTTCACACTCGAACCTCAGGCACAACCCCAAAATCGTGGGCTATAGTACACTGATTTGGCCAAAAAGGCCCGTTTACACAGTTTCACATGTTTGACCACCCAAATTGCCCCTCCCACCCCTAAGACCCAAACTCTCTTGCTCATCAGCCATCCTGGGAGCCCTAGGTTAATTTTTGACCCATTTCATGCCCGGACCCCAGCACTCCCCCAGAACCGTGGGCTATATCACACAGATTTAACCTAAAAAAGGTTTGTTCATGCTGTTTTGCCTGTTTGACCACCCAAATAGCCTCTCCCACCCTAAAGGCCCACACTCCCCCACTCATAAGACATCTTGGGAGGCCCAGGTCAATTTTATTTCACACATGGACCCAAGCACACCACCGGAATTGTGAGCTATAACACACCGATTTGGCCAAAAAATTGTTCGTTCATGCTGTTTTATCCGTTTGGCCACCCAAACTGCCCATCCCACCCCAAAGGCCCACACTTACTTGCTCATAAGCCATCCTTGGAGCCCCAGGTCGATTTTTGTCCTATTGCATGCCTAGACCATGGGCACACCCCCGGAACAATGGGCTATAGCACACTGATTTTGCTAAAAATGGCTTGTTCGCACCATTTTGCTCGTTTGACCACCCAAACTTCCCCTCCCACCCCAAATGACAACACTTTCCCGCTCATCAGCCATCCTGGGAGCCCCATGTCAATTTTTGGCCTATTTTATGCCTGGACCCTGGGCACACCCCTAGAACTGTGGGCTATAGCACACCGATTTGGTCCAAAAATGGCCTGTTTGGGCCATTTTGCTCGTTTGACCACCCAAATTGCCCCTCCCACCACAAAGGCCTACACTCTCCCACTCATCAGCCATCCTAGGAGCCTTAGGTCAAATTTACACCCATTTCACGCTCGAACCCCCATACACACTGATGTTGGGTGTATTTATGCACTTAAGTGTTGCTATTCAGTTTATTTAGCTTTGTTTTGAGGATAATTTATGTGCTTTATGTGTGAGGATGATATAAACAAGCATATAAGTGTTCAAGGATGTGATTATAATGTGTACAAGTGTTTTCAAACAAGTTTGTGCTTATATGGGAAACTTAGAGTTCAATCGAGGAAACTAGTATTACTAACTTGAGCTAGGTGCTTGTCTAGTCTATCTCGATGGGTTATAGTTCGTTAAATAAGTTTCAAATGGTTTAATTGTATGTTTATAAGTGTAACAACTTGTTTATAATGTGTGTTTGTCAATTGAATCCAACCAAAAGTCAAAATAATAAGTTAATGCTCAACAAGAACAAGCTTAGTCTTAGCTCATGTTTTGAGTTCGTCGATCTTGATATTGTGTTGAGTTGATATCCAATCCTTGGTGTATTATGATGTAGGATGTTTTGTGAACTGATTATGGCGGTATATGGATGTATACAAGGCTAGAAAATGAGTGGAAACATCACACAAAATCTTGGAGTGGACCAACGGAAGCACAAGACACAACATGACAAGAGGAGGATGCCTGAGAGCTCACCATGATTAGAGGTGTTTCGCGGTGCCAATAGCGATGAGCATGGTGGCGCATCGCAGAAAAGGAGAAATCAACAATTGTCAATTTCCAGTAGCTCAACGCAATTATGGTGCATCGCGAACGTATAGCGATGAGCACTCTAGTTTGACGCGATGAAGTTCAAAAGCGAAAAATCTATTCCCAGCGATAAAAGGATAACGTGAAATCCTATTCCTACACGGCTTATGATTAGTTTACTATAAATAAAACGTATTAAAACACATTTTGGGGATCTTTGGATGGCTTGGAGAATAGAGGAGGTTGCTACAGCTTTATTTTTAGGTTCTTATTCTTTAATTTAGCTTCTTTATGGTTTTAATCTTTCATACAATTATTGGGATGATGATTTATTAGTGGCTAAAAACTCCCTTTCCGGGGTTAAAGCCAAGAACATGGCTACTATTATTTTGAATTAATTTTATTTAATTTACTTATCATATTTGGTTGCTTGTTTATCCTTGTTTTAATTATTTTGAGGATTGATCACCCTTAGAATACATATATTGTCAACCTTGTGATCTCTGGAGAGGGAATATGGAGATAGAACGTGGGGATAAACAAAGTAGGGTTCGTATTCTTTTATGAAATGAGGAATTCAAATTGGCATCTAGGACAAGATGTACCTAGAAGCCTTACTTAATTCACATGTAGGAGGATAGCTTAAAGAACTTAATTGGATTATTACATCCCCGCTCAACGATGTAGTTGTAATGTCCAAATTAGTTAAACGGTTAGAGGTCGGGAGACCATGATCATGCAATTAACCCTATGAATCAGCAACCAAGTTAAGCAAGTTAACAAATGAAGTTCAATAACATAGTATGATTGTTTGAAGTGCTTTAACCTTGGGCTTTCTCCTATTGATTGTCTTAAGTCTTTACTTTCCACATTGTTTCCTTTACTTTAATTTACAAATATTCAAAACTTTTATTTGGTTACGCTTGCACTAGATTGATATAATTTGTAAACTAAAATCAAATAGTTGTTAGAACAAGTCCTTGTGGGATCGATATTCGACTTTCTTAAAGGCCACTATATTATTTGGTAGACCACGTACACTTGCGTGTGCGCTTGAGCACTATCAAGTTTTTAGCGTCGTTGCTGGGGACTTGTAAGGCAACTATTTTATTTTTAGTTTTTATTTTTTGATTATTTTGGTGTTTTACGCTTGATCTTGGTTTCGTGTTTGCAGGAAATGGGTTTTTAAAAGTAGTCAGCTGGCAAAGGCGTGGGAATTGGTTGAACCAAGCCCCAAAATTGAGAAATTATTCCATCAAAGAAGGAGAGAAGCAATCCTTCTCCCCTATTTTCCATAAATCGAAGAAGATCAAGATAATCCTGCTATCATTACCGATGAACAAGCAGCCCGCAGGACAGTTAGAGAAGTGGCAATCCCACTTCCAACACATTTGGCCTCCCCATTTTAGAAGTTGGTGGCTGGAGGCAATTTTGAGCTCAAACAGAATATGGTACAACTTTTGATTAACAGTGGACAGTTTACAAGGCTTTCACATAAAGATCCACAGGTCCACTTGAGAAATTTTTTAGAAATCAGTGACACATTCATCCCTACGGGTGTGAATACAGACTATGTGAGGATGACGCTGTTATCTTTTTCACGGTTGGGGGAAGTAAAAAAGTGGTTGAACACTGGCTGGCAAATTTAATCACATCACGGGACGACATAACACGGAAATTCCTCATCATTTCTTTTGACCTGGCAAGACCGTGAGACCTTGCATTGAGATTGTGTGTTTAAACAAAAGCCAGATGAGAATCTATTCCATGCTTGGGAGCGCTTCAAGGCACTTCTTCATGACTTTCCACATCATCAACAGTCCAATGAGGTACTAGCTCATACTTTCGTAGAGGCACTTGACCATAATACAAAAATTTTATTTGATTCAGCTTCATGCGGTCAAGCTCTTGAGATGACTTATGATGAGCTATACACTTTATTTGACCGCATAGCTTAAGGGAATCCAGAGTGGCATTCAAATTCTAGAAGTGCCATAAAAGGAATTGCAGGTGTATTGAAGGTTGACCAACTTACTGCCATATCTGCTCAGATCTCTGCATTGCAAAATGAAATAAGCAATTTGAAGTTGGGAGTTACACAACCTGTAACCATAGTTAATGCAATCCAACAAGTTGTAGGTTGGTGTGAAGTTTGTGGTAACAGTGGCCATTCAGCAACTATGTGTGCTGTAAATTCGAAATCAGTGATGTATGTGGGAAATGCTCAAAGGCAGAATTATGGAAATGCCTACAACATGAAGTGGTAGACTCAACCACTGAATCAACAATAGAATGCACAACCGCAGTAACTTCAGCAACCACAAGCTCAACCAAATCAATCAACTAACAACTTGGAGGAGATGATGAAACAAATTCTAGCTAATCAAATACAGTTGACTGCAGATGTAAAAACCCAACAAACGGCCACTAGAAGCTTAGAGTTGTAGTTAGGGCAGTTATAACAGACACTAAATACCAGGCCTTAAGGTGTTTTGACAGGAGATATAAAAAATCCAAAATAAGTAATGGTAATTACTTTGAGGAGTGGTAAAGAGATGAATGAAGAACCTCCAAAGGCAACTAAAGAGGTGGATGCAAAGTTGATTCCCCCACAGGTATCCAAAAAGTTGCTAAAAATTTGAGGAAGTCTAAGTGCTCAAAAATAAAAATTATTGCAGAAGTGGAGAAGCAGATATCGCAACTCCTTTTCCCACACAAGCACAAAAAATCAAAGGAGAGTTCATGTCTTAAGAAGTTATTTGATACGTTCAAAGAGCTTCACATTAACCTTCCTCTTTTAGATATTTTGCAGGGTATGCCCAAGTATGTTAAGTACTTGAAGGATGTGGTTGATAATAAGGTAAAGCTGCAGGAAGTTGAAACGGTAGCACTCACTGGAGAGTGTAGCACTGTAATGACACAGAAAATGCCCAAAAAGCTTAAGGACCCAGGGAAGTTCACTCTCCATATTTAGATTGGGAATAGTGAGGCTTTCCATGCACTGAGTTATTTAGGGTCAAGTGTAAACTAGATTCCCTTATCTTTGTTCAACATATTGGGCTTGGGAAATCCTAAACAGAGATCTGTACTACTGTTATTGGCAAACGGGAGCATAGCCCGTCCCGAAGGAGTGATAGAGGATGTCCTCATAAAGTATGGTAAATTTATTATTCCTGATGACTTTATTATTCTAATTTTTCAGGAAGACGAATAGGTACCAATCATCTTAAGGCGTCCATTCTTAGCAACAGGAGGAGCATTAATTGATGTAAGAGAGGGTACTCTCACAATGAGGTTGGAGGATAAAGAGGCAGTCTTCAAAGTATACAAACCACTAAACACACTATCTCATTATAAAGATTTGTGCATGTTTACTGTTATTGAAAAGGGATAAATATGGGGTGGTTAGTCTGCCAAAGACCTCTTTAAACACCCTCATTGAGTAGCCAAAGCCTCTACTTCCTAAGCCCGACATGATGCAAGTGGATGAGCCTGAAAAGGCAAAATTTAAGAATGTTGTTAACATTCAGAGTTCACACTCAAGAGGTCAGAAATGAATCAGAAGATATCCTCCAAGTGTGAGGAAAAAGATGAAGGAATTTGTCTAAGCCATAGTTGGGTCGTGTCGCGACACTAAATCTGGCGCGGCTTGGGAGGCAATTCAAGTTAATTAGGTATGTTTCTATTTTGGTTTTTAGTTTTTATTTCACGTAGTTTTTGTTTTTATTGATTCACAGGTTTATGGGAAGTCTGAGTATTAAAAAACCTGCGCTAAAAAGCCTGGCGAAGACAAAGTGTGGGGTCCCTAGACCTCTTTGATGTATGAAGATGCTACTAGTTAGGCTTAGAGGCCTCAAGGAGTATTTCTATCTCTACTTTTAAAGTATACTTTGGGGATAAAGTAGATTTTTAAGTGTGGGGTGGGGAAATTCCCATTTTTAGGGTAAATTTAATTTTTTGTGTGTTAGAAATAAGTGAGATGTTCTTGTTGGTGCTATAAGTGATTGCATGATGCAAGTGTTTTGTTTGTAAAACCATGTTATTTGAGTGAATTACTGCTTTTAAGACTCCTAAGCTCATGATTATGACTCTTATACTTGTTGGCCTAAATTTGAATTCATGCTATTATTTGGTTGAGTCTATGATGATCCTACGTGAGTTGAGCAGGTGCCATGTGCGTGTGAGGGGTTGTATATTCCATGTTTCATGTGATGTCTAGAACTTTCCTGGTGTGTGTGCAAAGAAAAATAATGAGTGTGGGTTTGTGAGATGGTATAGGCATTTCTTTGATAGCCTTGTTTTTACCTTCTATTTGACCTACCCTTTGTGCTTAATCCTAGTAAGCCCCGTTGAGTCTTTAGCTTTTTCTTTGATAGCTTCATAAGTAGCCTAATCCCTTTTTTGATAGACTTTAATTTGATCCAAATCTTCTAAGCACTTTAGTAAAAAATTAAGTGAGTTAAGGGGTATGAAATTAAAGAAGGAAAAGTTGAAATTGAAGCCCAAAAGAGATAGTTATTAGTGTTCAAAAGAATTGGTATGTGTTGTGGTGGGGAGTTGAGTAATTAAAAGAAAAAAAATTCAAATATAATGAGTTGTGCATAGAATCCTCCCACCATAGTGCATGTAAACGAGCTTAATGAGATGGGGTGGAAATAAAAGAACGAGGTAGAAAAAAATGGTGTGATTTGGTTGTTAGAGTTGAATTGAATGTATAAAGTAATGTATTAAAGCACTTAGGGAAGATAGTCACTATTAAGCCAAAATAGTTCCTACCCGACCCTTAGCCAACATTACAACCTTTAAAGACCTATTTTATCCTAAGCTTTGTATTCTGATATTAATAGAGTGCTACACTAAGGGCAAGCCTATGGTTCATTATGTGTAACTTGTGAATTCTTTGTGAGAGTGAGCGTAACTTGATTTTTGTAACCATTCTATTATAAATTGTTTTTATATGAGTGATTATGGGTAATTCTTTTGTTGTGAGGGCACTTGTTTAATGAATGTGGGTAATTTGTAATAATGTCTTGTATTGAGCAATTAGCATGAGTTTGCCAACTTGTTGAGTAAATTCTTGAGGCTAGGATGTTTTGGAGTAGTGTTCATGAGCTTTCAATTGTGTATATAACATGCTTAGTGTAGAAACTTGCATTCTGTGTAGTCATTATAGTACTAGCATGAATGTCTTGAATGTAGTAGTGATACGCCCAAATTACAACTCTCATTAGAAAGTGTAAGCGGTCGTTGTCAAATATAAAACCCAACTAGGTTGGCGTCGAATCCCACAGGGAATACCGTGCAAACTAAGTGTTATGGTTGTTAACAGACTGTTGATCGAAGGTTCCTGAGTAAGAGGGGTTTTGAATTTGTAATAGTATTTAAATGGTTGTAACAAGTAGTGTTCCAGCTAGTCAATTTTTTTTTCAAGTACTAATTCAATGAGATCAAACAAACTAGAGTTATGTTCACCAAGATTTTCAAACAAATGGGGTTGTGAATTCTCTTAATTTCCCAATTGCAAAAGTTATTGACTTCTAAAGTTTACCCATTTGTTTCTCAGTATAAATGGGTAGTTTACCCTTTAATTCTTTCAAACTCAAAGAATATATGAATTTATTCAATTAATCTCTCATGTGAGTCAATCCTTGTTAAGGCATCAACTCATAACCCAAAGGTTAAGGCCTTTAGACTTCATGTAAACTCCTTCTTTTCCCAACATATACTTTTCTTCTTAGACAATTAATGTTCTTGGGATTACCCTTCAAGTTTGCAACCAAGAAGGGTTATTAATGTGAAGAAGGGTTTATACAATCTCAATTACATATGAAAATTAAGCATTCTCACAACCCCAATCAGTTATTTACATAAAGGCTCCCATAACCCTAGTTATGGGAGTTTAGCCACACATCTCAAGAGAAGAAGAAGAGGAAATCATTGTGTTCTTCATAAATGGATTCAAAGAATTACTTACAAAGGTTAAAATAATTGTTCTTGAATCTTCAATGAGAATCTGAATAAAGATAACTAGATCCCCAATTCTTGCTTGAATCACAGAGAATAATACGTACAATAATGTTTTTAGCTGGAAAATATGATAAAAGATACCTAAATAAAATCTAAACTGGGTATTTAAATATTCCCAGGTACAAAAGATTTAAAATTTGTATTCATTAAAGCCGCGTCGAAGTTGACGGCCCATCGGAAGCTTGACGGTCTATCACATGGACCGTCGCTGAAGGTCCCAAATGGCTACATTCTGGTTAAGTGGTGACGGTAAGGTTAGCGGACCGTCGCTATCCTGGCAGTCCATCGCACGAACCGTCGCTTGATCCTATGAAAGCCCATTCTCTGTTTAAGCCTGACGGCCAAGTTGGCAGTCCGTCAGAGATCTGACGGACCGTCACAGGGGTCACTCAATTCTTCCTTTCTGTTTAACTCTGATGGTCCATCGCATATCTGACGGTCCGCCAGTTCAACCGTCAGCGGCCTTTTTCTGCTACTTTTTCAAGTTTCTTCTTCAGCTAACTCTTTGACCTGAAAACACTAAAATCCAATATTAAATACGATATTAGTTGCTTGAAAATGTACAATTATCTCTAAAAAAAATGTTAAATGTTCCGTTAAAAGCCGAAACATCAACACCCTCAACTTAAGACAATTGTTTATCCTCAAGCAACTCAACACCAAACTGCATACATGAACAACACAACGACAGCTAATCGACTACTGAACTAAATTTCACATAACTATTCCCTTTCCATTTTACTCATAAGAGCTCAACACATCAGGATCTACAATCAACATTGTTTATAATTCAGCTCACACACACAAGCATGGATATAATATCCTACAGAGATCTGCAACACTAGGTGTAACTCAAGTTGCCCTCACAGCCAACGAAGTCCATCACTCATTATATCTTGTAGATGAAAATCAGCACTCTCACACTCATCAAAGAAGTTACAAACATAGCATATACACCTATAGGCTTGCCCTTATCATCTAATTCTCCCTTATGGTTGATTCACAAAGATCAAACAGGTCTTTTTCAAGCTTGTAATGAGGTTCCAAGGCTAGGTGAGGAAATGTTTTGGGAAAGGTGACTCAAAGTTCAGACTTAACTCTCTTTGCCCTTGAATTCTACTCACCAAGGCTACTGCTATTCCAGCTCACTACAGTCTCTATCATTCATTCACACTTTTTCATAACTGCCCCCCCTTTTGATAAGAATTACCACCCTCAACTTATGCTGATGCTGTCAGTTGAGGTGCACAATATCTTAAATATATCAGGGTCGAATGCTTCATTTTAGCTCTAAACCACTCTTTCATTAAACTACTAACGTCTTGACAGTAGACACCCTCAACTTTGGTGTTTTGCGTAAGTTAAGGTGCACATTGTCCAATCTTGGACCAGGGCCAAAGTTGGGTGTTAACAACTTAAAAGAGTAAATTAGAGTTATTGGGAATGAAGAAAAACTAACATAAGCTCAAAAGCATTCAAAAATGGTAAAATCTTTTTGGTGGGTCAGTTATTTTGGCTAAGTGGACTGAAACTACAAGGAGGCCTGCTATCATCTCTTATTGAATCAACCACAAAATAACATTAATGAACTGGGCAAGTTCTAGTTATATAACTATGCAAGAACTAAAATAAATGCTCGCACACACAGGCACATGAGTTACACTTATTCTACCAAATCTTGGGATTTACATCACATAGTCATGCATATTTTACATCCTAATGCCAATTACAAAATTCAACAATGGTTGTTCAACATATGCTAACTGGCAAGAGGAAATAGTAATACAAACACGTTCATAGTCTTATTCCATAGTCACACATCATCCATATATACAAAAAGATGCTAAAGGAAAAGACACTTTCATAAATAACACCAACAATGGATATTTACATCACAATTACTTAGGAAAAGGAAATGTAACCTAGACATGCCGGTTCTACTAGATAGCACACGGAAGGAAAAGAACACAGGCAACAAAAACCCCCATGGTACAAGTACACCCACCCCCCATATAAAATAAATGTGTTATCCTCAATGCATATAAAGAAAGTATAGAGGAGGGGAATACTTTTAAATCCTCTTATTCAGATGAGGCATCAGTCAAATGTGGTAAGGCTTCATGGGTCTCACCTGCAACAACGTTGATCCCTATGGTGGTAGGGATACTCACAATATCATCCTTCGTAATCGGAAGTATCTCAACTCTAGCCAGGTCTGAATTGTGCCCCCTAGCTAGAGCAGAACTGGTGGAAACTCCTGCAGCTTCATCTGCAAGATTCTTCTATCTTTTCTCTTGATCTCGCTTTAATCTCTTTGCATCCTTCCTTATATCTCGGTCTTCTCGTTCTTCTGGTGTTATTGCTTCATGCCTTCTTATTTTGGCAGTGTTTTTGTCCGCGCTTTTATCTACCTTCTTGCCTTTTTCCTTGAGCGGCATCCCCATTAAATTAACAATACCTTCATCTTTATCACTAATCACCAGAGCAGGGTCAAAAATGGGTTACTGGGTCTGTTGTCTTTTCAGCTATACTATGTCCGTCTGTGCTTGTTTGAATTCTGCCATGAACTTTGCTAAATCTGGGATAGACATCGCATCCATCCTTTTGTTGATACGCTCCTCCATATGATCCATCCTAGTTTGAATGTTTTGAAAGCAACGAATTGCTTCAGCTACAATACGATCAACAAAAGGCTTGAACTGTGAAGCCCATATGTCTAGCTGCTTCTGGAACATTTTCTGTAGCTTAACCGACTTGGCAAAATTTTCCTGTGTTAATCTGTACTCAGAATACTGGGGTAGGACAGATGTAGAGTCTGCAGTCCCACCCATTGGCGGCATAGATTCTGACCTTACAGATGTACTAGGCAGCACATAGTTAGGCAGTACAAAAGTAGTGATAGGCAGCGGCATGCCTGTGGGAATTCCAAAGTATCAGGGGTTGGCGCTAAGTGTGTCTAGTAGGACGGAGGTTTGTTGACTCGCATCTCAAACTTTGATTCATCTTTCAATTACTCAATGTCCTGTCTATGTGTAGCCCAAATTTTATTGTCAATTCCTCGAATCAAAGGCATATTGACCTGCCTGCATAACTCCGTGATCAAAGACGGGAATGGTAGTGCGCTTGCCACCTTGTGATCCTCACAAATATTTCATCAGCAATAATTTGGCCACAATTAATATACAAACCTGCAATTAGACTAGCAACCAGCAAAGCCCTATGACTATCCAAATTGGCATTACCCCCTATCTGCATCAACCTTAATCGAACAATGGCCCACCAGAATTTATAACGAAAGCTAAGGGAGGATTTAGCAATGTGATCTAACGGGTTGGCCAAGGAGGGGTTGCCATTATCAGTAAGTAGCCCAGACAACCAAGGCCTTTGAGTGGATGCAGAGGTCAATCTATACTTAAGATTAGGAACCGCAATCGGTGCTTTATAGTCGAGCGCAAACAACATCCTATTGATTGTTCGAGCCGATATAGCAATGTCAACTCCTCTCACCAAAATTGATTCTCTATTGTGAAAGTTTGAAATCTTTGAGCCCTTGGGACAACCTTTCTCTGCTGACAAAAAACTCTCTTACAAGATTCGGTTGGTATGAACCGAGAGGCTTGCTCATCTAGGCTAAATCATACTTGTTGAATCGTCGTTCAGCTCTGGATATTCATGCAACTCATTTGTCACTATTTGGTATTCCTCAGAGATTGGCCTCTTGATTGGCCTACTTGCCATCGGTTCCAGTCCATCAAGGAACTTATCCTTCGCTCCTTCAATTTGCCATCTAAGTGCCTCTCTCATTTGAGGATCTTTGCTCTTGACTACATTGACCTCCTCGGGTTTCATCTTAATAGGTCCAGTTTTTGCCTCAATAGGGTTGGAGTTAGATGTGTTGACCCCTTCCTTGTCGGGGCTCGAACTCATGCTACTAGTGCTGCTCTTACTCTCCTCTTCAGACTGGGAGAGTGTATGGAGTGTCATATATCGTTGTCGAGTATTGATGGCAGGTGCCTACTCACTCCTAGACGGCTCGCCTCTTCCCCTTTGTGCTCTACCACCGCCTCTAGTTAAGGGTAGCTTTCGTGCCATATTGCCTAAGAAAGGAACACAAAATTAGTTTGTAATTTAAAACCAGTCCAAAACAGTGAAAAAGTGGCATGACGGAAGGTCTGATGGTCCGTCAAGACTGCGACAGTCCACCAGACTCTCCATCAGGCCTTAACCAGTATGTCTCTTTTCAGATAGCCTTGCGACGGTCATCCTGGCGGTCCGTCAGGAGTCCGACGGTTCGCCAGGTCGGTCGTCGTGACTTAAGCAGAAAGATCAAGATAAAATTCCCTTATGACGGTTCGTTCGGTGATCCGTCAGGGGTCCGACGGTTCGTCAATTTGGTCATCTCTTGGATTTGGAAAATTTTATTTTCACTGAGGTAATTCATCGAACACCTAGTGTGCAATATTCAATTTTTTGACACAACAATGACATAAATTCAACGTTTAAGTGCAAATTTTCTACTTTGGGTACATGGGTTACTCAGACTTCACCCAGAACTGAGCATATCAGAGTTCGACTTTGAATCAGAGCAATAAAAACAAAGCAACAGAAAATAAGATGAAATTTTTTTTGAGGCATTAACAATATCTATGAAATTGAATCCATCATTCTAAAGTAAAAAAGGAGAAAAATCGTGATCATACCTTGATTTCACAGTGTATTTCAGTACTCAACTTGTAGAATTTCACACCAAACTATGAATAGCAACTTGCTTTATCAGTGAAAGATGCAACTTACTTTGTGATGAGAATAAGAGAGAAAGAAGGTTGTTTAAATAGGGGACAATAGAAGAGGGAGAGTCCTAAGCGGAACTAATTGACACTGGGTACCTTGAATACAGAAG
The DNA here is from genome assembly GCA_030864225.1 of Capsicum baccatum var. pendulum. NCBI lineage: Eukaryota > Viridiplantae > Streptophyta > Magnoliopsida > Solanales > Solanaceae > Capsicum > Capsicum baccatum. The sequence goes on from CM061550.1 coordinate 273,684,321, forward strand.
AATTTGAACAGTCATAGGATTTGAAGGGGTGACAATGTATGAAACTGCTTAATTTTATCTTTTTAAAACCGTTTGGGTCAGATAGGGACAACTAAATGGGCCTATAACTTAAACCGACCCGACCCGTCAGTTAGGATTAACCTGACAATTTATCTGGAATCTGACGGTCCATCGGGTTGATCATTGGGGCTTACCAGAAACTCATCAATCATGCTTTGCTATGAAGTTTGGTGCAATGTTCCGCCAGTGATGCGATGGTCCATCGATCATTCCATCAATCCATTCCAGAAACTTTGAATTTGATCTCAAGTTTGACAGAGGCCTTGACGGTCCGTCGACAGCTTGACAATCTATTGGGTTGGCTTTCAGGCCTTATCCAGAATCTCAAAATTTTTGCTATGGCTTTGACGATTCCATTGACGGTCTGTTGGCCTTCCGATCACCCTTCATCAACTGGAGAAAATCCTTTCTTTCTATATTCTCAGTCCTGCACACTTCATAAACACATCAAATTGCACAAAAACAACAAATATACTCTAACTATAGTTATAATACTTTGTGGGTTGCCTCCCACTAGCGCCTGATTTACTGTCACAGTTCGACTTGGTTACCTCGACTACTCAGACTTCATCGAGATACACAGTGGATAATAGCTTTGCATCATCGGTTGGACCAACATAGGTCTTGACTCTTTACCCATTAACTTTGAACAGACTTCCATCTTTACTTTCAAGTTCCACCACACCTGATGGAAACACTTGTCTTATCTTTAACGGTCCAAACCATCTTGATTTCAATTTGACCGAAAAGAGCCTAACTCGAAAGTTGAAAAAAAAAAACCAATCACCAGATCGAAAATCTCTTTTCTATATTCTTCGATCATGGTAATTCTTCATCCTTTCTTTATACAGATCAGCTCTTTCGTAAGCTCCAAGATGGAATTCGTCCATCTCATTTAATTGTCCCAACCTTAACTTAGCTGGTTCTTTCCAGTTCATGTTTAGTCTTTTAAGAGCCCATAAAGTCTTGTGCTCTAGTTCAATCAGAAGGTGATACGTTTTGCCGTAGACTACCTGATATGGTGACATCCCAATAGGTGTCTTAAAAGCAGTTTGATATGCTTACAAGGCATCATCGATCTTTCGAGACCAATTTTTTCTGCTCGCGTTCACCATTTTAGCCAAAATCACTTTTATCTCCCGGTTCGAAACTTTTACTTGCCAACTGGTTTGTAGGTGATATAGAGTAGCAACCTTATGCTGCTTCACACTGTATTTCAATAGAGCAGCTCGGAACACTCAGTTGCAAAAATGTGATCCATCGTCGCTTATGATGGTACGTGGTACCCCAAAGCGAGAGAAGATATCTTTTTAAGAAATACAACCACTCTCTTTCCTTTGTTATCGGCCAAAGAAACATCTTCAACCCATTTTGACACATAATCAACACCGACCAATATGTATTTTAACCCATAAGAGCTCACAAAGGACCCATGAAATCAATGCCCCACACGTCAAACAACTCGACTTACATCATTTTTGTCATAGGCATCTCATGGTGCTTTGAAATTGACCTTTGTCTATGGCATTGGTCATATCTTCGCATAAATTCATAGGCATCCTTGAATAGGTCGGCCAGTAATAACCGTTTTGCAGCACTTTCCTACCAGTATGGTCACCTGCATGGTGACCTCCAACCGGACAAGAATGACAAGCCTCCATGATATTCAACATGTCCACCTATGGAATACACCGTCTGATAATATTATCTGCACACCGCCAAAATAAATATGGATCATCCCAGAAGTAGTGTGTAACATCATGTAGGAACTTCTTTCTTTGGTGAAAAGACAGATTCTCCGGGATAACCTCACTTACCACATAATTTTCAAAGTCAGCATACCAATGTACTCTTTCAAGCGCAGCAGCCAAGACCTTCTCATCTGGAAATGTATCATCAATTTTGAACTCATCCTCGATTGCTTGATCACCCTTAAGTCGGGACAGGTGATCCGCGACTTGATTTTCACATCCGTTTTGATCATTGACTTTGAAGTCAAACTCTTGTAGAAGTAGCACCCATCTAATTAACCTTAGTTTCGCATCCTTCTTTGACATCGAATATCTCAAGGTAGCGTGGTTTGTATGAAACACCACCTTGGTTCCCAAAAATTAAGCACAGAACTTCTCAAAAGCATAGACAACTGGGAAAAGTTCCTGCACAGTAACAGTGTAATTCTTCTGTGTCCCATTTAATGCCTTGCTTGCATAGTAAATAGGGTGGAATAATTTTTCTTTCTTCTGGCCAAGCATAACACCCAGTTCTACTCCACTTGCATCGCACATAATTTCAAAAGGCTTAGACCAGTCTGGAGCAACAATAATAGGGGCAACAACAAGCTTCTCCTTAAGGCATTCAAATGCCTTCTTGCACTCCTCATCAAATACAAACTTAACTTCTTCTCCAACAATTTGCATAGTGGATTAGCAATCTTGGATAAATCCTTAATAAGCCAGCGGTAGAATACAGCATGACCCAAGAAACTATGCACTCCCTTCACAGAGATAGGAGGGGGTAATTTCTCTATCACCTCTACTTTTGACCTATCAACTTCAATCCCTGTAGCATAAATTTTATGATCAAGAGCAATGCCCTCCTTCACTATGTAGTGGCATTTTTCCAATTAAGCGCAAGATTAAACTCTTCACATGGATGGGTTCGTTGCTCATTGTTCGATGTCCGTCGTTCGTCGCTTTGGTGGGTTCACCGTTCGTCGCTAAGTGCTGCTAGTGTTAACTGTTAAGTGCTACTATTGTCTACTGCTAAGTGCTAAGTGCTAAATGAAGTAAATCTTGTGACCTAGAGGCTAGACTACCATTAAATATTTGGGTTGGTTTACATAGGGTGGCCGATTGGGCCTAAAACAATTGGGTCAGTGGATATTATTAAATTCTAATAGGCCTGTGTAGTGAAGCCTGTATATTGTATAATAATTCAATTAAATCGAATACCGAATTGTATATACTCAATAACCAAAACCCGAACCGAATACCAAATTTATTAAAAAAATAAATCGGACACCGAATCGAAATACTGAAAAATTGATTAATTTGGTTCGGTTCGGTGTTTTGGTTTTCGGTATTTATGCCCACCCCTACAAACCGTCCCTCCCACCCAAAAGGCCCATATTCCTCTGCTCATTACCCATCCTGGGTGCCCTAGGTCAATTTTTGACCCCTTTCATGCTCGAACCCCGAGCACACCTTAGGAACCGTAGGCTATAGCATATCAATTTTGCCCATAAATGGCCTGTTCGTACCATTTTGTCCGTTTGACCACCCAAATTGCCCCTCCCACCCTAAAGGCCCAAAATCCCCTTCTAATGAGCCATCCTGGGAGCCGTAGGTCAATTTTTAGCCAATTTCAAACTCGGACCTCGGGCACACCCTTGGAAACGTGGGCTATAGGACCCCGATTTGGCCCAAAAATGGCCTGTTCATGCCGTTTCTCCTATTTGACCAACCAAACCGCCTCTCCCACCTTAAAGGCCCACACTCCCTGGCACATCATCCATCCTGGGAACCCAAGGTGATTTTTGGCCCATTTCACGCCAAGACCTCAGAAACACCCTTGGAATCGTGGGCTATAGCATACTAATTTGGCCCAAAAGGGACCGTTCATGCTGTTTTGCCCATTTGACCACCCAATCTGCCCATCCCACCCCAAAGGTCCATACTCCCCCACTCATTAGGCATTCTGGGAGTCCTCGGTCAATTTTTAGCCCATTTCACGCCCAAACCCCGGGCACACACAAAGAATCAGGGCTATAGTACACTGATTGGGCCCAAAAATGACCCATTCGCGCTGTTTCTCCTGTTTGACAACCCAAACCTCCCCCACCCCAAAATCCCACTCTCCCGCTCATCAGTCATTCTGTGAGCCCCAGGTCAATTTTTGGCCTATTTCACGCCCACACCCCGAGCACACCCTAGGACTGTGGGCTAAAAAACACCAATTTTGCCTAAAAATGTCGCGTTCGCACCATTTCCCCTATTTAACCACCCAAACCACCCCTCCCATCGTATTGGCCCATACTCTGTCGCTTATCAGTCATCCTGGGAGACCCAAGATGATTTTTGTCCCATTTCACATATGAACCATAGGCAGAACCTTGGAACCGTGGCTATAGCACATCGAGTTGGCCCAAAAATGGCATGTTTGAGCCATTTCATCTGTTTGACCACCTTAACTACCCCTCTTACCCTAAAGGCCCATACTCCCCCGCTCATCAGCCATCCTGGGAGCACCAGGAATATTTTCAGGCCGTTTTACGCTCGGATCCCGAGCACACCCCTGAAACTGTGGCACACCAATTTGGCCTATAAATTGCCCGTTTGCACTATTTCTCCCGTTTGACCACCTAAATCGCCCCTCCCACCCCAAAGGCCCATACTCCTCTACTCATTAGCCATCCTGGGTGCCGCGGGTCAATTTCTAATCCATTTCATACCTAGACCCCGGGTACACCCCCGTAACCATAGGCGTACACTAATTTTGCCCATAAATAGCTCGTTCGCATTGTTTTGCCAGTCTGACCACCCAAACCGCCCCACCCACCACAAAAGCCCAAACTTTCTCATTAATTAACCATCCTGAGAGCCATAGGTCAATTTTCAGCCTATTTCAAGATCAAACCCCGGGCACACCCCTGGAAACGTGAGCTATAGGACCCCGATTTGGCCCAAAAATGGCTTCGAGCCATTTTGCCCGTTTGACCAACCACACCGCCTCTCCTACCTTAAAGGCCTACACTCTCTGGCACATCAGCCATTTTGGAAACCCAGGGTGATTTTATTCCTATTTCACGCCCGAACCCCGAGAACACCCTTGGAACCATGGGCCATAGCACACTGATTTGGCCTAAAAAGGCATGTTCATGCTGTTTTGTCCGTTTGACCACCCAATCCACCAATCCCACCCTAAAGGCCCACACTCCCCCACTCATTAGGCATTCTGGGAGTCCCAGGTTTATTTTTATCCTATTTCACGCCAGAACCCCGAGCACACACAAAGAATCGTGGGCTATAGCACACCGATTGGGCCTAAAAATAACATATTTGCACTGTTTTGCCTGTTTGACCACCCTAACCGCCCCTCCTACCCTAAATTCCCCCACTCTTCCCAGTCATCCTGTGAGACCCAGAGCGATTTTTGACCTATTTCACGCCCACACCCCGAGCACACCCCCAAGACCGTGGGCTGTAGCACACCTATTTTGCCCAAAAATATCGCGTTCGCATCGTTTCCCCTATTAAACCACCCAAACCGCCTCTCCCACCCTATTGGCCCACACTCCGCCACTTATCAGCCATTCTGGAAGCCCCAGGATGATTTTTTACCCATTTCACGTATGAACCACAGGCACAACCTTGGAACCGTGGGCTATAGCACATTGAGTTGGCCCAAAAATGTCCTATTTAATCCATTTCATCCGTTTGACCACTTTAACCGCCTCTCTCGCCCTAAAATCCCACACTTCCCCACTCATCAGCCATCTTGGGATCACCAGGAAAATTTTCAGCCTATTTCACGCCCAAATCCTGAGCACACTCTCAGAACCATAGTCTATAACACACCGATTAGGACCAAAAATTGCCCGTTTGTGTTGTTTCTCCCGTTTGACTACCTAAACCGCCCCTCCCACCCCAAAGGACTACACTCCCTTACTCATTATCCATCCTAGGTGCCCCAGGTCAATTTTTGATCCATTACACATCTGAACCCTGGGCACACCCCAGGAACCGTGGGCTATAGCACACTAAGTTTGCCCATAAATGGTCTGTTCATACTATTTCGCCAGTCTGATTACCCAAACCTCCCCTCTCACCATAAAAGCCCAAATTCCCCCGCTAATTAGCCATCGTAGGAGCTGTAGGTTAATTTTCAGCCTATTTCAATCTCGGACCCCGGGCACACCCCTGGAAACGTGGGCTATAGCACCCCGATTTGGCCTAAAAATGGTCCGTTCGTGCCATTTTGCCCGTTTGACCAACCAAACCGCCTCTCCCTACTTAAATCCCACACTCCCCGGCACATCAGCCATCTTGGTAGCCCAGGGTGATTTTCATCCCATTCACGCTTAAACCCCGGGAACACCCCTAGAACCGTAGGCTATAGCACACCCATTTGACCCGAAAAGGCCTGTTCACGCTGTTTTTCCTATTTGACCACCCAAATCGCCCATCCCACCTAAAAGTCCCACACTCTCCCACTTATTAGCCACCCTAAGAGTCCCAGGTTAATTTTTAGCCCATTTTACGCTCAAAATCCAGGTACACCCCTGGAATCATGGGCCATAGCACACCGATTTAGCCCAAAAATAGCCCATATGTGTTGTTTCGACTATTTGACTACCCAAATTGACCCTCTTATCCCAAATGCCTATACTCTACCACTCATTAGCCATCCTAGAAGCCTTGGGTCAATTTTTGGCCCATTTCACACCCGAACCCTGGCACACCCCCAAAACCGTGGGCTATAGCATACTGATTTGGCCTAAAAATGGATCGTTCGCACTATTTTGCCTGTTTGACCACCCAAACTGCCCCTTCCACCCAAAGGCTCACACTTTCCCGTTCATCAGCCATCTCGAAAGTCCCAAGTTAATTTTTACCCCGTTTCACACCAGAACCTCAAGCACAGCCCCAGAACCGTGGGCTATAGCACACCGATATGGCCTAAAAATGGCTTGTTTACGCTATTTCTCCTATTGACCACCTAAATCATACCTCCCACCCCAAAGGCCCACACTTTCCTGATCATTAGCCATCCTTTGTGCCCCAGATTAATTTTCGATCCATTTCACGCTGGTATCTTGGGCACACCCCCAAAACTGAGGGATATAGCACACCAATTTTGCCCATAAATGGCTTATTTGCATCATTTCACCTGCTTGACCACATAAACCGCTCCTCCAACCCCAAAGCCCCAAACTTCCCCACTAATCAGCCATTTTAGGAGTCCAAGGTCAATTTTTGGCCCATTTCAAGCAAAGACCCTAGGCACACCCCCAGAAACGTGGGCTATAGCACCCCGATTTGGCCTAAAAATGGATCGTTCATATCGTTTCACCCGTTTAACCAACCGAATTTTCTCTCACACCTTAAAGGCCCACACTTTTTGTCACATCAGCCATCCTAGGAGTTCAATGTAATTTTCATGCTAGGACCCCAGGCACACCCCTGGAACCGTGGGCTATAGCACACCGATTTAGCCCAAAAAGGCCTGTTCATGCTGTTTTGCCCATTTGGCCGCCCAATTCGACCATCCCACACTCCCCCACTCATTAGCCATCTTGGGAGTCCCAGGTCAATTTTTAGCCCATTTCATGCCCAGACCCCGGGCACACCCCTGGAATCGTGGCTATATAGCTCACCAATTTGGCCTAAAAAGGCCTATTCGTGTTGTTTCACACGTTTGACCACCTAAACTGCCTCTCCCACCCCAAAGGCCCACACTCCCCCGCTCATCATCCATCCTAGAACCCCAGGTAAATTTTAGGCCCATTTCACGCACGTACCTCGGGCACACATCCTAAACTGTGGGCTATAGCATACTGATTTGGCCTGAAAATAGCTCATATGCACTGTTTTGCCTGTTTGACCACCCAAACTGCCCCTCCCACCCTAAAGGACCATACTCCCCCACTCATCAGCCATCCCAAGATCCTTAGGTCAATTTTTACCCTATTTCACACACGAACCCCGGGCACACCACCAGAATCGTGGGCTATAGCACACTGATTTGGCCTTAAAATAGCCTGTTCATGCTATTTTACTCGTTTGACCACCCAAATCGCCACTCCAAACTTAAGGGCCCATACTCCCCCGCTCATCAGCCATCTCGGGAGCCTCAGGTCAATTTTTACCCCGTTTCACAAACGAACTCCGGACACACCATGGGAATCGTGGGCTATAGCACACTGATTTGGCCTTAAAATGGCATGCTTATGCTCTTTTACTCGTTTGAACACCCAAACCACCCCTCTCAACTTTGGCCCATTTCACGCCTGGATCCCGAGCACACCCCTGGAATCATGGGTTATAGCACACTGATTTGGCCCAAAAATGGCCCACTTGCGCAGTTTCATCAGTTTGATCACCCAAACCACCTATCCCTCCCTAAAGGCCTATACTCCCTCGCTCATTAGCCCTACTGGGAGCCTTAGGTCAATTTTTGGCCCATTTCACGCTCGATACCCGGGTACACCTCCAAAATCACAGGCTATAGCACACTGATTAAGCCCAAAGATGGCCCATTCGCGTTGTTTCATCTGTTTGAACATCCAAACCTCCTCTTCCACCGCAAAGGCCTATGCTCCCCTAACCATCAACCATCTTGGGTGACCCAGGTTGATTTTTGGCTTATTTCACGTCTGAACCCTATACACAACCCTAGAATCGTGGGCTATAGCACACCGATTTGACCTAAAAATGGCATATTTACATCATTTCGCTTGTTTGACCACCCAAACCACCCTACCATCCCAAAGGCCAACACTCACTCGCTTATCAGCCATACTGGGAGCCCCAGGTCGATTTTTGGCCCATTTCAAGCCCAGACCCCAAGCACACCCTTAGAACTATGGGCTATAGCACATTCACAAGGCCCAAAATAGCTCGTTTGCGCTATTTTAACCATTTGACCACCCAACCCACCTCCTCCCATCCCAAAGGCCCACACTCACCCAATCATCAGCCATCCTGGGAGCCCAAGGTCAATTTTTGGCCTATTTCACATCCGGACACCGGGAACACCTTCTTAAGCGTGAGCTATATCACATCGATTTGGCCCAAAAATAGCCCGTTCGTGCTGTTATGCCCATTTTAGAACCTAAACCGCCCATTCCATCCCAAAGGACCACACTACCCGGCTCATCCGCCATTCTGGGAGTCCTAGGTTAATTTTTTGCCCATTTCACGCTCGAACCCCTGGGCCACCCCTAAAATTATGGGCCATAGCACACCTATTTGGCCCAAAAATAGCTTGTATGCGCCGTTTCACCCATTTGACCACCCAAACAGCCCCTCCTACCCCAAAGGCCCATACTCCCTAGCTCATCAGCCATCCTTGAAGAGCCTAGTCAATTTTTGGCCCATTTCACGCCCGTACTGCAGGCACACCCCTTAAACCGTGGGTTATAACATACTAATTTGGCATAAAAATGGCCTGTTCGCGTTTTTGTAACCACCCAAACCGCCCCTCCCACCCTAAAGTCCCATACTCCTCCGCTCATCAGCCATTCTAGGAGCCCTAGGTTAATTTTTGCCTCGTTTCGCGCCCCGACCCTTGGGCACACTCCTAGAACCGTGGACTATAGTACACCGATTTGGCCCAAAAATGGCCGGTTTACGCCATTTCTCTTGTTTGACCACCCAAATTGCCCCTCCTACCTCAAATGCCCATACTTCCCTGGTCATCAACCATCCTGGGAGCCCCAGGGTAACTTTAGGCCCATTTTATGCCCGGACCCAGATGTTAGGCGTATTTACACGCTTAAAGCACTGTAATTTACCCATATTTTAGCTAAGTTTTGAGGACAAAATATATATTTCCTGCACTTTTAGTCCTTTTTCCTGTAAGTGAGCTAACCAACGTGATTAGCAAGTTTTCAGGTATAAATGATGAAGATTTCAGCATTTTATGGAAATTGGACGCGAAAGGAAACTTCACGTAAGAAGGAAGGCAGCTTCTGGAAGCTTGTGGACTGAAAGTGATGCATGGAGAACTTGTCCCGGGCAAAAACAGCATTTCTAAAGACTTGGGGATCAGCAGAAACTTAGTACGATTAGGACAAGGATACAATAACCCAGTAGGACTAGGACAAGGATAAAAACCCTATTTCAGTAGGACTAGGACAAGGATGTTATAAAAACCCTATTGTGCTGAATTTTTCAGCATTCACTCATTCATTAATTCAAGTCTTTTTCATTCAACTTCCGCTCCTAATTCACGTTACAATTTTTAACAGAGAAAGACGTTAACTCGTGGGAAACACCAAGAGGAAAAACGTCAACCTTGTTGTGACGCCACACTCCTCTCCAACGTGACATCATTCTAGTTTTGCTATGATGATGATGCTTATTGTGATCTCCATTGCACTCATGAGTAGCTAAACTTCTCTGTTAGGGTTATGGAAGCCTTATGAGATACTATCTATTACTATGAGTTTGTGAATTCTTGATACGTATGCTGCTTATATCATTACTCTCTTCATCTTAATTGAATTCTTGTCGTTGCAAACATATAGAATACGCCAGTATAGCATTAACTTGTTCGAAAGAAAAGTTACATGTCTGGAAAAGAGAGAGTGACAAGGAAATAGGGCTACCAACCCCTGTTTAAAAGTTAGTGCCGTAACTGGATTAACCTCTTGGAGAATTCGTACCATTAGTTAGACACTTTAAGCTCGAAAGAGTTAAAGTGAGATAATCCTTGATGGTCGAAAGACGCTAGGATTTACCATAGAATACGAATCTTTATAAGCGCATGCATGTCTGAATTCCGCATAACTCATAGCCAATAGATACGTAGAACTCATAAGGTGGACATAACCCTAACTTACCATTCTCATTGATTAAAACCTAACAAGCATTCCGTCTTTACTTTACTATTTTAATTTTATTACTTAACGTCACACTCCAATTCCCCCTTTTCACAGAACTTTCACCAAAACTCTACTAATCGTTGCATACTTAGTGACCGAGTATTCCCTATGGGATTCGACACCCAACCCAGTTGGGTTCTATATTTGACGACGACCGCTTACACTCTTACGAGAGTTGTAGTTTGAGCGTTATCAGACCCCAGGCACACCCCTGGAACCGTGGTCTATAGCACACCAATTTAGCCCAAAACTGGCTTGTTTGGGTCGTTTAGCTCGTTTGACCACCCAAACTACCACTCCCACCCCAAAGGCCCACACTCCCCTTCTCATCAGCTATCCTAGGAGGCCCAGGTCGATCTTCTGCCTATTACACAATCAGACCCCTAGCACAACCCCAAAATAGTGCGCTATAGCACACTAATTTGTCCCAAAAATGGCCCATTTATGCCGTTTAGCCTTTTTTTCCACCCAAACCTCCCCTTACCAAAGGCCCACACTCCCTCGCTCATCAACCATCCTGGAACCACTAGACCAATTTTTAGCCATTTCATACCTGAACCCCGGCCTCAGAACTGTGGGATATAGCACATCAATTTAACCAAAATACGGCCAGTTCTCACCATTTTGCATGTTTTACCACTCAAACCGCTCCTCCCACCTCAAAGGCCCACACTTCCCTACTCATCAGCCACCCTATGAGGCCCAGGTCAATTTTTGGCCGATTTTACGCACGGACCCCAGGCACGCCCCCGGAATCATTGACTATAGCACATTGATTTATCCCAAAAATGACCCGTTCGCACCGTTTCACCCATTTGACCACCTAAACTGCCCCTTCCCATCCAAAAGGCCTACACTGCTGCACTTATCATCCATCCTGGGAGCCCAAGGTCAATTTTTGGCCCATTTAACACCAGGACACTAGGGACACCCTTGAAACGGTAGGCTATAGCACACCAATTTGGACAAAAATTAGCCCATCCGCGTCATTTTGCCGATTTGACCACCAAAACTGCTGTTCCCACCCTAAAAGGCCTATACTCCCCCGCTAATCAGTCATTCTGGGAGCCAAAGTTGATTTTCAGCCTATTTTATGCCCGAACCCCGAGCAGATCCCAGAACCGTGGGGTATAGAACATTAATTTGGCCAAAAAATGGCCAATTCACGTTGTTTCACCAATTTGACCACCCAAACCTCTGCTCCCACCCCAAAAGCCCACATTCCCCCGTTCATCAACCATTCTGGGAGCCCATGTCAATTTTTAGCCCATTTAATGCCCGAACCCAAGGCATACCCACGGAATTATGGGCCCTAAAATAATAATTAGGCCTAAAAATGGCCCGTTCGAGCTGTTTCAGCCATTTGACAACCCAAACCACCCCTCTCACCCTAAAAGCCCATACACCCCACTCATCAACCATCCTGGGAACCAAGGTTAATTTTTAACCTATTTTACGCCCGAACCCCAAGCACACCCCCGAAACCGTGGACTATAACACACTAATTTGGCCTAAAAATGGCCCGTTTGCATTGTTTCACTTATTTAACAACCCAAACCGACCCTACCACCCCAAAGGCCCATCCTTCCCCACTCATCAGCCATCTTGAGAGACCCAAGTTAATTTTTGGCTGATTTAGCGCCCAAACCCAATGCACACCCCTAGAATCGTGGGGAAAGGCACACCAATTTAGCCTAAAAATGATGATTGTTTGCATCGTTTCACCTGTTTGACCACCCAAACCGCTGCTCCAGCCCAGAGGCCTATACTCCCCCTCTAATCAGCTATCCTGGGAGCTCTAGGTTGATTTTTGGCCCATTTCATGCCCGAACCCCGAGCACACCCTAAAACTGTGGTCTATAGCCCACTAATTTAGCTAAAAATGGCCCGTTTCAACCGTTTAACCATCGATACCACCCCTCAGACCCAAAAGACCCATACTCACCCGCTTATCAGCCATCCTGGGAGTCCCAGGTTGATTTTTGGCCTATTTTACTCTCAGACTATGGGGACACCTATGGAATCGTGGGCTATAGCACACCAATTTGGCCAAAAAAATGGCCTATTTGCGTCGATTCACCTGTTTAACCACCCAAACCGCTTCTTACACCCAAAAGACCCCACTCTCTTGCTCTTCAACTGTCCGGGAAGCCCCGGGTTGATTTTCAGCCCATTTAACATACAGACCCTTGATACACCCCAGAATCGTGGTCTATAGTACACTGATTTGGCCCAAAAATGACCTGTTCACATTGTTGCACTCGTTTGACCACTTAAACAACCACTCCCACCCAAAAGGCCCACATTTCCCCGCTCATCAGCCATCCTAGGATCCCCAGGGATATTCTTGGCCCATTTTATGCCTGGATCCAGGCATACCCCTGGAACCGTGGACTATAGCACACCGATTTAGCCTAATAATGGCGAATTTGTGCAGTTTCGCTCATTTGACCACCCAAACCTCCCATCCCACCCCAAAGGCCCACACTCCCCCGCTCATTAGCCTTTCTAGGAGTCCTAGGTCAATTTTTGACTTGTTTCATACTCGAACCCCGGGCACACCCCTGGAACTATGGACTATGCATACTAATTAAGCCAAAAAATGGATCGTTCGCACTGTTTTGCCTATTTACCCACCCAAACTGCCCCTTCCTCTTGAAAGGCCTACACTACCCTGCTCACCAGACATCTTGGGAGCGCCAGGTTGATTTTTGGCCCATTTCACATCCGGAGCCTGGGCAAATCCCCGAAACCGTGGGTTATAGCACACTGATTTGGCCTAAAAATGGCCAGTTCATATTGTTTTGCTCGTTTGACCATACAAACCACCCCTCTTACCCAAAAGACCCATACTTCCCCGTTCATCATCCAACTTGGGATCCCTAGTTCAATTTTTAGTCCATCTCACGCCCGAAACACAGGCAAACCCCTCAGAACCATGCACTATAGCACAACAATTTGTCCCAAAAATGGCTCGTTCGTACTGTTTTACCCTTTTCACCATCCAAACCGCCCCTTCCACCCTAAATACCCCCACTTCCTTGCTCATCAACTATCCTGGGAGCCCTAGGTTAATTTTTAGACCATTACACGACTGAACCCCAGGCACACCCCCAGAACCGTAGGCTATAGCACACCGATTTGGGTCAAAAATTGACTTGGGGCTCTTAAGATGGCTGATAAGCGAGGAAGTATGAGAATTTTGTCTTGAAGGGGTGGTTTGGGTGGTAAAATAGGCAAGATACCATGAATAGGCTATTTTTGGGCCAAATCGATATCATATAGCCCACGATTTTGGTGGTCTGCCTCAAATTTGGGTGTGAAATCGGCCAAAAATTGACTTAGGGCTCCAAAGATGGCTTATGAGCAGAAGAGTATCGGTCTTTGGGGTGGTAAGGGCATTTTGGGTGGTCAAATGGGCGAAAAGATCCGAACAGGCCATTTTTGGGCTAAATCAATGTACTATAGCCCATAGTTCTGAGGGTGTGTTCGGGGTACAGGCTTGAATGGGCCAAAAATTAACTTGGGGCTCCTAGGATGGTTGATGAGCATGGGAGTATGGGACTTTAGGGTGGGAAGGGCGGTTTGGATGGTCAAACAGGAGAAACAATGCGAACGTGCCATTTTTAGGCCAAATTGGTATGCTATAGCCCATGATTTTGGGATGTGCCCAGGGTTCGGGTGTGAAACAGACTAAAAATTGACATGGGGATCTCATGATAGCTTATGATTGAGAGAGTGTAGGCCTTTGGTATGGGAGGGGTGGTTTGGGTGGTCAAATGGGCAAAATGGCATGAACGGACTATTTTTGGGCCAAATTGGTGTGCTATAGCCCATGGTTCAGGGGGTGTGAACGGGGTCCGGGGGTGAATTAGGCCAAAAATTGACTTGGGGCTCCCAGGATGGCTGATGAGTGGGGGATTTTTGGCCTTTGAGGTAGGAAGGCCGGTATGGTTAGTCAAACGGGCGAAGCGGTACGAACGAATCTCTATAAGCGCATGCATGTCTGAATTCCGCATAACTCATAGCCAATAGATACGTAGAACTCATAAGGTGGACATAACCCTAACTTACAATTCTCATTGATTAAAACATACCAAGCATTCTGTCTTTACTTTACTATTTTAATTTTATTACTTAACGTCACACTCTAATTCCCCCTTTTCACAGAACTTTCACCAAAAGTCTACTAATCGTTGCATACTTAGTGACCGAGTATTCCCTGTGGGATTCGACAACCAACCCAGTTGGGTTCTATATTTGACGACGACCGCTTACACTCTTACGAGAGCTGTAGTTTGAGCATTATCAAATTTTGGCGTCGTTGTCGGGGAATACGGTTGTCAACTAAGTTTGTGATAGTTACTAGACCCTTTGGTCAAAAGTTCTCAAATTTTACTTTTAGCTGTTGTTTTTGTTCTATTCAGGTTCTATTGGCAGGATGGAGGCGCAATGTGACATTGAGAAGGGTTGCTCAACAGGAACAGGCTAGACTAGCTGCGCTGGCCGCTGCCCAAGTACATCAACAGAATATTGATAACCCTGGGCGGGCAACAAATCCTGACGATGAGGACCTAGGAGATGACGAGTTACTAAACCCTAGGCATGGTGATGAGGTGGCGACACCTGCAAACAGAAGAGATCGTCAAGCTAGATTGAGGCCTGATCGCCGAGCTGTGCAGATTCCTTTTGATGACGATGATGATGATTTGGATGGGGTTGGTGCCACAGATGCTATTATTCCTCCACCCTTGGCACCTGGAGCCAAGTTTAATATCACTAGCACCATGATTCAACTATTGCAGCTCAAAGGATTATTTGGTGGACTTGCAGGTGATGATCCAAATATGCATCTTGTCAATTTTATCTCTACATGCAAGTCATTCGACAATCCAGGCGTTGGACAGAATGCTATTCGGCTGCGCTTATTTCCATTGTCTCTATCGGGGGAGGCAACTCTATGGTTGAACGGGCTGACTCCTGATTCTATCACTAATTGGAGGCAATTGAAAGACGCTTTCCTAGAAAGATTCTTTCCGCCATCCAAGAGAGCATAATTGAGAGATGAAATCAGCAATTTTCGTCAGCTTCCAACTGAATTCCTCCACAAAACATGGGAAAGATTCAAGAAGAAGCTTATGAGGTGCCCAAACCATCATATGACCAATGTCCACTTAATGGAGATACTATACAGATCCTTGAATTCAGTAACAAAACCAGTGGTTGATAATGCTACAGGTGGTTCATTCATGGACCTTACTTTTAATGAGGCAAGTGGTATGCTAGATCGTATGACAAAGAAGAGTAGAGCTTGGCATACCAGGGAATCTGAGGTAGCAAGCTCTACTATATCTATTGGCATGACTGCAGAACAAAGGCGAAGAGAGGAGGAACGCGATCAAGATATGGCGCACATAAAAACACAGATGGATCTTCTTACCAAGCACTTATTATCAGGGAAGACCGAAAAAGTCAAACCTGTTGTGTCACAGGCAAGAGGTGAATCCGATTCTGAAGAAGAAGCTAACTACTTGAATAATCAGGGGGGGTCTCCGAGGCAATGCCCAAGGAAACCAAGGTCGGAACTATTATGATAAATCGGGAAACAAGGACCGTGATCAAGGTAGTTGGAAGAACAAGACTGACAGGAGTGGTTTGTATGTTCCTCCTGAAAGACGTGACGCCGCTGCATCTGGTTCTGGAAATATGTCCATGGAAGATATGATGGCTAAGCTATTAAAAGGAGTGGAGGCAACCAGCACAGGAGTAACTGAGGTAATAAATTATTTGTCCTCAATGAAGAAATTGGTTGACTCGCATTCTACTGCAAGAAAACAGCTGGAGCAACAATTGAGTCAACTATCAGCGACAATCAACCAAAGGAAAGCTGGCACTTTACCTAGTGACACTGTGCAAAATCCAAGGAATGATGGATCATGCAGGGCTATTACTACCAGGAGCGAAGCTGAAAATCAAAAGGAGCGCGTTCATGAGAAAACTATTCCTCTTCCACCCCCACCTTTTCCTCAGAGATTGAAGCAAAAAGCTGATAATCGGAAGCAAGATAAAAAGAAAGTGGTGGAGAAAACGATTACCCTTCCACCACCACCTTTTCCGCAGAGACTGAAGAAGAAGGCGGATGATACAAGGTTCAGTAAATTCATGACGATGTTAAAGCAGCTGACTATTAATGTTCCTTTGGTGGAGGCGCTGGAACAGATGCCTGGGTATGCTAAATTCATGAAGGACCTTTTAACAAAGAAGCGGGCAGTAAGCTATGAGCCAGCAGATAATATTCATCATTGCAGTGCAATTGCCACAAGGTCCTTAGTACAGAAGAAGGCAGACCCTGGTGCTTTCACTATTCCTTGCACGGTTGGATCTATGAATTTTGCTAAGGCATTGCGCGATTTGGGACAAAGCATCAATTTGATGCCACTATCCATCTACAGAAAGTTGGGGTTGGGCGACCCTACACCAACCAATATGCGACTCGTGATGGCAGATAGGTCGGTAAAACGACCTGTTGGTATCTTAAATGATGTGTTAGTGAAGGTTTCCACCTTCATCTTTCCTGCAGACTTTGTTATTTTGGATTGCGAGGTGGATTCTGAAGTTCCCATAATCTTGGGACGCCCTTTCCTCGTAACTGGAAGTGTGCTTATTGACATGAGAGCTAATGAGCTTTTATTTCGGTTGAATGACGAAGTGGTTTGTTTTGATGTATGCAAAGCAATGAAGCAACCTGAAGATATGGATGTGTTCTCTGTAGCTGAAGTTAATTATAAGGATGACAAAGAATTATCTGTAGAAAAGCAGCTTACTGATGAGTCACTATCTGATGAGCTGCTGAATTTTGAGCGTGAAGAGGCTCAAGAACATGAAGAAACTATGTGTACTCTAACAGAAATAGGGTCCTATTCTCATACTCCTAAGCAGCTGGACCTTGATCCTAAGAATCAACCGTCACCAACAGCAAATACTTCCATTGAAGAGCCCCCAGTGCTAGAATCGAAAGAGCTTCCCAATTATCTAAGGTATGCGTTCTTGGGAAGTGGAAATACACTTCCTGTGAGTGTGGTGGATGATTTTAGTGAAAAGCACATAGAGGCTCTCATCTCTGCTCTGAAGAGACACAAGAGAGCTATGGGTTGGACTATTGATGATATAATTGGTATCCCTCCTGGTATATGTATGCACAAGGGTCATCTCGAAGAAGATTGCATGCCTAAAAGTAAGCCTCATTATCGTCTGAATCCATTCAGAAAATGATCCACCATCTATCTCGATGAAGTCTAAGTAATCGAGATAGCTATGTCGTGCCGCGACAATAAATCAAGCGCTTGATGGGAGGCAACCCATCATTTTTAATTGTTTTTGTTGTTTTTGTTTTCCTAGGATTTTGTCGAGCCACGACCAAAACTAAGGCGCTTGATGGGAGGCAACCCATCGTTCTAATCGTTTTTGTTGTTTTTGAGTAACTGTAGGTACAAGAGGTGTAAAGGAGGAGATTGGTTTCAAATTTTGATTTGGAAGCGGTTCATGTTGAAGGCTCAATGGCACCAAAAAGTCGACCAGGAAAGAAAAAAGCATCCACCTCACAGAAAGGGCAGAAAAGAGGAAGAAAAGAGCAAGTTGAATCCTCCTCACTACAGATACCTCGCCGCATGTTTGGAATAAAATAGGTCCTAGAGGAGGAAGGCAAGGAGTGGTACAGGAACAACAAAGTAAAAAAATATGTTCATGTGGAGTTGATACAAAAGGAAAGCCTAGCAAAGAAAGAACCTCGCATATTAGCCAAGATAATGGCGTTACATCTTGATTTCATTTTCCGAGATATGGGAGAATGCAATCTTGATCTAACAAGAGAATTCTATGCAAATTGGTCTCCAAAGACGACAGGGAGCGAAGTAAAGATTAGAGGCCAAGTTTTGCAGCTAAATGCAGAGTTCTTCAACTCTTTTCTAGGCTTGCCATCTGTTGATCCATCACCACTCAAGGAGCTTTATAATAGACCTCCGTACAGGGCAACCAGACACACACTGTGCGGAAAAAGATCAATGGCACGTTGGAGTAGACACAAGGACACCGGTCGGCACAACACCTTCCCATATGCTTCCTTGAACAGAGAAGCACGGATATGGCTGCGGATAGTCAACTCTTGCTTGATTCCAGGGACTCAGTACACAAAGATTACACGAGATAGAGTGTGCTTGGTGTACGCATTGATGACGAACGTCCCCATCAACATTGGGGCAATTATTCGGTCTTCAATGCGTAAGGCTAGGCTGCACAAGAGATCCCACTTCAGCTTTGGTAATCTGTTGACTGCGATATTGAGGAAGGAGGACATCGAAGAGGAACCTGCAGATCATAAGATTCCACACAATCCAAAGAAGGTTGACCTCACAAAGGTTAAAGATACTGAATCTATGCATGGCGTCAACCTGACTACCGCAGAACGATATGCTCGGGATGAAAGTTTCTTTCGCCATCTTTATGGCATGACTCGGTTTACCATGATGAGCGGAGGTCGTGTTCCAACTGCTGCAGAGCTCCAACGATTGGATTATGACTACCCAATGAATGAGCATGCAAGGGCAATGTGTGGAGTAGGGGTATACTTTGAGGAACCTCTTGATGATGACGTGCCAACCGATGATGATCGTCGAATGCCAGACTCCGACGTGGAGGAGAACTCTGATGACGACGACTCTGATGATGATTCTAATGCAGGGGGTATGACCCCACACATAGAGGATGAGTCCGACTAACCAGGTTCTTCTTATTTATTTTCCACTGAGGGCAGTGTGTCCCGTCTAAGTGTGGGGTGCTGGTATTTGTATGCTATACTTCTTTATCTGCATTTGCTTATTTATGTTTGTTTGTTTCATTTGTTAGTAGTTAAATTTTAGAATTTTGTTAGAAATTTATTTTTTTTTACTTTGCATAAAATTGTTCTGATAGGCAGCAGGGTATTATGACAAGAGTCTGTGATAAAATCATTACTATTGAGACACTTAGGCTCTAAATGTGACTCGCTATGTGATAAGTGTGTGGTTTAATTCCTTCACCTGGTGGGTCAAGAGTCTATACTGCTCCCAATAAAGTTGACCATGTGCCTTGTGTGTGTGAGATTATAGTATATTCTGTGTTTGTGACTGATGCTAGAACTTGCCCGGTGTGTATGTAAAGCAAAATAAAGAGTGTGAGTTTAGGAGATGATTTAGGCATTTCTTTGGCAGCCTATTATTGTTTACCTTCTTTTTATCTACCCATGGACATTATCCTAGATAACCCCCTTTTGAGCCTTTAAGCCATTTTCTTTGACAGCCTCATATGTAAGCCTAATCCATTTTTTTCAAGACCATAATTTGATCCAAATTCCTAAGTGCTTTAAATTGTAAAGTCATGTGACAAAACAAGAGGAAATTGGGTGAGAGTGATGCCTTAGAGTGTATTGGTACTTGAATTTGTTATGAAAAAGAGTGGCTATCATAGAGGTGTGTTATAAAAAAAGAAAAGAAAAGAAAAAGAAATAGAAAAACAAAAAGATAAATTGTGTTTATGATTAAATAAAAAGATAGTTATGTTTGAATGGCAAAATAGGTGAAAAGGGGTGATAGATGAAAGAAAGGTAGCAGGGTTGATTAAAAGAGAGTGTTAATGGCATAATGTGATTTATTAAAGCGCTTAGGAACATAGTCACTATTTCTAGCCAAAATAGTCCTACCCGTCCCTTAGCCTACATTACAACCTTTAAAGACCTATTTGATCCTAAGCTTAGCATTCTGATATTAGTAGAGCATTACACCAAGGGCAAGCCTATGGTCATCAGTTGCAACATATGAATTCTTTGTGAGAGTGAGAGCAAGGAAAATCTTATACCCATGTTTTGAAAAATGCAATACTTGTGAGTGATTATGGGTAATATCTTATGTGAGACACACATGGTTGATGAGTTTTGGGTAGTTTGTATGATTCTTTGTGCCTTAACCTGTGGATACGAATTAACCATCATCACGAGTCTATGTTAGAGGTTAAATTGTTTCTAGTAGTGATCAGAAAACTACTCTTTGTTAATGATTGTTGTGCCTGTCTTGTTGAACATTTTGTGCTGTCACTGTGAAACCCTGAGTAGATGTTTATATGGACATGATATCTTGTTCGAGGACGAACAAAGATTTAAGTGTGGGGTGTTGATGTTAGGCGTATTTACACGCCTAAAGCACTGTAATTTACCCATATTTTAGCTAAGTTTTGAGGACAAAATATATATTTCCTGCACTTTTAGTCTTTTTTCCTGTAAGTGAGCTAACCAACGTGATTAGCAAGTTTTCAGGTATAAATGATGAAGATTTCAGCATTTTATGGAAATTGGACGCAAAAGGAAACTTCACGTAAGAAGGAAGGCAGCTTCTGGAAGCTTGTGGACTGAAAGTGATGCATGGAGAACTTGTCTTTGGCAAAAACAGCATTTCTAAAGACTTGGGGATCAGCAGAAACTTAGTAGGATTAGGACAAGGATACAATAACCCAGTAGGACTAGGACAAGGATAAAAACCCTATTTCAGTAGGACTAGGACAAGGATGTTATAAAAACCCTATTGTGCTGAATTTTTCAGCATTCACTCATTCATTAATTCAAGTCTTTTTCATTCAACTTTCGCTCCTAATTCACGTTACAATTTTTAACAGAGAAAGACGCTAACTCGTGGGAAACACCAAGAGGAAAAACGTCAACCTTGTTGTGACGCCACACTCCTCTCCAACGTGAGATCATTCTAGTTTTGCTATGATGATGATGCTTATTGTGATCTCCATTGCACTCATGAGTAGCTAAACTTCTCTGTTAGGGTTATGGAAGCCTTATGAGATACTATCTATTGCTATGAGTTTGTGAATTCTTGATACGTATGCTGCTTATATCATTACTCTCTTCATCTTAATTGAATTCTTGTCGTTGCAAACATATAGAATACGCCAGTATAGCATTAACTTGCTCGAAAGAAAAGCTACATGTCTGAAAAAGAGAGAGT
Source organism: Capsicum baccatum var. pendulum (assembly GCA_030864225.1). Classification (NCBI taxonomy): domain Eukaryota; kingdom Viridiplantae; phylum Streptophyta; class Magnoliopsida; order Solanales; family Solanaceae; genus Capsicum; species Capsicum baccatum. The sequence continues at coordinate 273,706,026 of CM061550.1, forward strand.
GACAAGGAAATAGGGCTACCAACCCCTGTTTAAAAGTTAGTGTCGTAACTGGATTAACCTCTTGGAGAATTCGTACCATTAGTTAGACACTTTAAGCTCGAAAGAGTTAAAGTGAGATAATCCTTGATGGTCGAAAGACGCTAGGATTTACCATAGAATACGAATCTCTATAAGCGCATGCATGTCTGAATTCCGCATAACTCATAGCCAATAGATACGTAGAACTCATAAGGTGGACATAACCCTAACTTACCATTCTCATTGATTAAAACCTACCAAGCATTCCGTCTTTACTTTACTATTTTAATTTTATTACTTAACGTCACACTCCAATTCCCCCTTTTCACAGAACTTTCACCAAAACTCTACTAATCGTTGCATACTTAGTGACCGAGTACTCCCTGTGGGATTCGACACCTAACCCAGTTGGGTTCTATATTTGACGACGACCGCTTACACTCTTACGAGAGTTGTAGTTTGAGCGTTATTAGACCCCAGGCACACCCCTGGAACCGTGGTCTATAGCACACCAATTTAGCCCAAAACTGGCTTGTTTGGGCCGTTTAGCTCATTTGACCACCTAAACTACCACTCCTACCCCAAAGGCCCACACTCCCCTTCTCATCAGCTATCCTAGGAGGCCCAGGTCGATCTTCTGCCTATTACACAATCAAACCCCTAGCACAACCCCAAAACAATACGCTATAGCACACTAATTTGGCCCAAAAATGGCCCATTTATGCCGTTTAACCTTTTTTCCACCTAAACCTCCCCTTCCCAAAGGCCCAGACTCCCTCGCTCATCAACCATCCTGGAACCACTAGATCAATTTTTAGCCATTTCATACCCGAACCCCGGCCTCAGAACTGTGGGATATAGCACATCAATTTAACCAAAATACGGCCAATTCTCACCATTTTGCATGTTTTACCACTCAAACCGCTCCTCCCACCTCAAAGGCCCACACTTCCCTACTCATCAGCCACCCTGTGAGGCCCAGGTCAATTTTTGGCTGATTTTACGCACGGACCCCAGGCACGCCCCCGGAATCATTGACTATAGCACATTGATTTGTCCCAAAAATGACCCGTTCGCACCGTTTCACCCATTTGACCACCTAAACTGCCCCTTCCCATCCAAAAGGCCTACACTGCTCCACTTATCATCCATCCTGGGAGCCCAAGGTCAATTTTTGGCCCATTTAACACCAGGACACTAGGGACACCCTTGAAACGGTAGGCTATAGCACACCAATTTGGACAAAAATTAGCCCATCCGCGTCATTTTGCCGATTTGACCACCAAAACTGTTGTTCCCACCCTAAAAGGCCTATACTCCCCCGCTCATCAGTCATTCTGGGAGCCAAAGTTGATTTTCAGCCTATTTTATGCCCGAACCCCGAGCATATCCCCAGAACCGTGGGGTATAGAACATTAATTTGGCCAAAAAATGGCCAATTCACGTTGTTTCACCAATTTGACCACCCAAACCTCTGCTCCCACCCCAAAAGCCCACATTTCCCCGTTCATCAGCCATTCTGGGAGCCCATGTCAATTTTTAGCCCATTTAATGCCCGAACCCAAGGCATACCCACGGAATTATGGGCCCTAAAATAATAATTAGGCCTAAAAATGGCCCGTTCGAGCTGTTTCAGCCATTTGACAACCCAAACCACCCCTCTCACCCTAAAGGCCCATACACCCCACTCATCAACCATCCTGGGAACCAAGGTTAATTTTTAACCTATTTTATGCCCGAACCCCAAGCACACCCCCGAAACCGTGGACTATAACACACTAATTTGGCCTAAAAATGGCCCGTTTGCGTTGTTTCACTTATTTAACAACCCAAACCGACCCTACCACCCCAAAGGCCCATCCTTCCCCACTCATCAGCCATCTTGAGAGACCCAAGTTAATTTTTGGCTGATTTAGCGCCCAGACCCAATGCACACCCCTAGAATCGTGGGGAAAAGCACACCAATTTAGCCTAAAAATGACGACCGTTTCCATCGTTTCACCTGTTTGACCACCCAAACCGTTGCTCCAGCCCAGAGGCCCATACTCCCCCTCTAATCAGCTATCCTGGGAGCTCTAGGTTGATTTTTGGCCCATTTCATGCCCGAACTCCGAGCACACCCTAAAACCGTGGTCTATAGCTCACTGATTTAGCCAAAAATGGCCCGTTTCAACCGTTTAACCACCGATACCACCCTTCAGATCTAAAATACCCATACTCACCCGCTTATCAGCCATCCTGGGAGTCCCAGGTTGATTTTTGGCCTATTTTACTCTCAGACTATGGGGACACCCATGGAATCGTGGGCTATAGCAAACCAATTTGGCCAAAAAATGGCCTATTTGCGTCGATTCGCCTGTTTAACCACCCAAACCACTTCTTACACCCAAAAGACCCCACTCTCTTGCTCTTCAACTGTCCAGGGAGCCCCAGGTTGATTTTCAGCCCATTTAACATACAGGCCCTTGACACACCCCAGAATCGTGGTCTATAGTACACTGATTTGGCCCAAAAATGGCCTTTTCACATTGTTGCACTCGTTTGACCACCTAAACCACCACTCCCACCCCAAAGGCCCACATTTCTTCGCTCATCAGCCATCCTAGGATCCCCAGGGATATTATTGGCCCATTTTATGCCTGGATCCAGGCACACCCCTGGAACCGTGGACTATAGCACACCGATTTAGCCTAATAATGGCGAATTTGCGCAGTTTCGCTCATTTGACCACTCAAACCTCCCATCCCACCCCAAAGGCCCACACTCCCCCGCTCATTAGCCTTTATAGGAGTCCTAGGTCAATTTTTGACTTGTTTCATACTCGAACCCCGAGCACACCCCTGGAACTATGGACTATGCATATCGATTAAGCCAATAAATGGATCGTTCGCACTGTTTTGCCTATTTACCCACCCAAACTGCCCCTTCCTCTTGAAATGCCTATACTACCCTGCTCATCAGCCATCTTGGGAGCCCCAGGTTGATTTTTGGCCCATTTCACGTCCGGACCCTGGGCAAATCCCCGAAACCGTGGGTTATAGCACACTGATTTGGCCTAAAAATGGCCAGTTCATGTCGTTTTGCTTGTTTGACCATACAAACCACCCCTCTTACCCAAAAGACCCATACTTCCCCGCTCATCATCCAACCTGGGATCCCTAGTTCAATTTTTAGTCCATTTCACGCCCGAAACACAGGCAAACCTCTCAGAACCATGCACTATAGCACAGCGATTTGTCCCAAAAATGGCTCGTTCGTACTGTTTTACCCTTTTCACCATCCTAACCGCCCCTTACACCCTAAATACCCCCACTTCCTTGCTCATCAACTATCCTGGGAGCCCTAGGTTAATTTTTAGACCATTACACGACTGAACCCCAGGCACACCCCCAGAACCGTAGGCTATAGCACACCGATTTGGGTCAAAAATTGACTTGGGGCTCTTAGGATGGCTGATAAGCGAGAAAGTATGAGAATTTTGTCTTGAAGGGGTGGTTTGGGTGGTAAAATAGGCAAGATAGCGTGAATAGGCTATTTTGGGGCCAAATCAGTATCATATAGCCCACGATTTTGGTGGTGTGCCTCAAATTTGGGTGTGAAATTGGCCAAAAATTGACTTAGGGCTCCAAAGATGGCTTATGAGCAGAAGATCATCGGTCTTTGGGGTGGTAAGGGCATTTTGGGTGGTCAAATGGGCGAAAAGATTAGAACAGGCTATTTTTGGGCTAAATCAATGTACTATAGCCCATAGTTCTGAGGGTGTGTTCGGGGTACAGGATTGAATGGGCCAAAAATTTACTTGGGGCTCCTAGGATGGTTGATGAGCATAGGAGTATGGGACTTTAGGGTGGGAAGGGCGGTTTGTATGGTCAAACAGGAGAAACAATGCGAACGTGCCATTTTTAGGCCAAATTGGTATGCTATAGCCCACGATTTTGGGATGTGCCCAGGGTTCGGGTGTGAAACAGCCTAAAAATCGACATGGGGATCTTGATGGCTGATGATCGAGAGAGTGTAGGCCTTTGGTATGAGAGGGGTGGTTTGGGTGGTCAAATGGGCAAAATGGCATGAACGGACTATTTTTTGGCCAAATTGGTGTGCTATAGCCCACGGTTCAGGGGGTGTGAACGGGGTCCGGGGGTGAATTAGGCCAAAAATTGACTTGGGGCTCCCAGGATGGCTGATGAGTGGGGGATTTTTGGCCTTTGAGGTAGGAAGGTCGGTATGGGTAGTCAAACGGGCGAAACGGCACGAACAAACCATTTTTGGGCCTAATCGATGTGCTATAGCCCATGGGTTCAGGGGTGTGCCCATGGTATGGGCATGAAATGGGTCAAAAATTGACCTGGGGCCCCTAGGATGGCTGATGAGTGGGGAAGTGTGGTCCTTGTGGGTGGTAGCGGCAATTTGGGTAGTCAAATGTGCCAATCGGCATGAACGAGCCATTTTTGGGCTAAACCGGTGTGTTATAGACCACGATTCCAGGGGTCTACTGACAGAGCCCATGCACATATGCAAGTGTACGTGGTCTACCAAGTAATATAGTGGCCTTAAATAAAGCCGAATATCGATCTCTCAAAGACTTGTGTTAAACAACTATCCAATTCTACTTTAATAATTGAGATAAAGTAATCAAGAAAGTTTTAGAATTGTAAACTAAAAGTAAACCAAACTAATGCAGGAAAGTAATGACTTTTGACAATCAATGGATAGAGATCCAGGGTTAAGGCTCACGAATAATCATACTATATTATTGAACTTCATTTGTTCGATTCCGTATCTTGGTTGATGATTCGTAGGGTTTATTGCATGATCAGGGTCTCCCGACCTGTAATCGTCTACCTAACTTAGACATTACAACTACATCATTGAGCGGGGATGTAATAATCCAATTAAGTGCGTAAAGTTATCATCCTACATGTGAACCAAACAAGTCTTCTAGGTACATCCCTGTCCTAGATGCAAATTCAAATTTCTTATTTCATAAAAGAATATGAACCTTGTTCTATCTACCCCCATGTTCTATCTTCCTATCCCCTTCCCGAGATCACAAGGTCGATAATGAATATATTCTAAGGGCCATGAATCCTTAAAATAGTTATAACAAGGGTAAATAAACAACCAAAATTATAAGCAATTCAACCAACTTAATTCAAAATAAAATTAGTCATGATCTTGGCCTTAACCCCGTAAAGGGGGCGTTTAGCTGTTAATCGATATAATTGTAATCAACATAATTAAATACATGTTATGATCCATTATAAAGCTCAATTTAAGAAGAATAAACCCTAAATAATGTGTGTAGTATCCTCCTCTACAGTCCAAGGACGTCCAAAAGTGTTTAAACAAGTATGTACATGTTGTATTTATAATGTAAGTAAAATTGGTCGTGTAGAAACAAGCCATGTGACGCTGGCTTTTGACCCCCGGGATGGACCAGGCGATGTGGGGCATACACCAATGTTGTAAAGTAGGCTCATACTACCTTATACCACTGCTGTACAGTAGGTGACGTGGGCTCAACACCCCCGCTACAAGGCAGATGGCGCGGGCTTATCGCGTGAGCTTACTAGAAATTGCATCCAATATTTTGGCTAAGTGTTCAACGTCTCTCTTGCCTTCTGACGTTATTTTGCCTTCAATTCCAGCTTGTTCAAAATTAAAATTATCATCAACTTTAACTCCTTAAGCATCCTACAATATTAAACATCAAGCATTAGAGTTCAACACAACACAACGTCAAGAACTACAAGCTAGAATCAAACGAAGCACTAGTCTTGACCACTTTATGCTTTCATTTATTGTTGACTCTTGGCTTATTTCAATCACACTTTTCACATTACAAACAAGGTATTCCACTCATGAATACATAATAATACCATTCGAAACTCATTTGACACACTAGAATCCAACGCGATAGATTAGAACAATCACCTAGCTCAAGCTAGAAAAACTAGTTTTCTCGTCTAGACTATAAACGATCGATTTGAACCCAAATTTGTTTGAAAACACTTTCAAACATTATAACCACATACTTAAAAACTTATATGCTTATTATATCATCATCAATACATAAAGCACACGAATTATCCTCAAAACAAGGCTAAATAGGTTAGAATAGCAACACTAGAGTGCATAAATATACCCAACATCATATGCTCGGGCTCTTGGCGAGAAATGGGCCAAAAATCAACCCGGGGCTCCCAGGATGGCTGATGAGCTGGGGAATTTGGCTCTTAGGATACCCATTTTACCACCCAAACCGCCCCTCCCACACCAAAGGCCCACACTTTCTCGCTTACCAACCATCCTGGGAGCCCGTTCGTGTAATTTCACCTATTTGACCATCCAAACCGCCTCTTCCACCCCATAAGCCCACACTCCATTGCTCATCAGTCATCCTGGGAGCCCCAGGAAAATTTTAGTTCCATTTCATGCCCCGACCCTGGGCACACCCCCAAAACCGTGGGCTATAGCACATCGATTTGGCCCAAAAATGAACTGTTCATGTTGTTTCACCCATTTAACCACCCAAACTTCCCCTCCTATCCTAAAGGGCCACACTCTCCCGCTCATCAGCCATCTTGGGAGCCCTAAGTCAATTTTTGTCACATTTCACACGCGAATTCAGGGCACACCCCCGAAACCGTGGGCTATAGTACACCGATTTAGCCAAAAAATAGCATGTTTGCATCGTTTGGCCTGTTTGATCACCCAAACCTCCCCTTCCACCCCAAAGGTCAATACTCCCCCGCTCATTAGCCATCCTGGGAGCCCTAGGTTAATTTTTGGCCTATTTCACGCTCGAACCCAAGGTACACCCCTGGAATCTTTGGCTATAGCACACTGATTTAACCCAAAAAGGCCTGTTCATGCGGTTTCGCCCGTTTGACCACCCAAATCGTCTCTCCCACCACCAAGGCCCATACTCTACTACTTTTAGCCATACTGGGAGCCTAGGTCAATTTTTGGTCCATTTCACAACTAGACCCTGAGCACACCCACAAAATCGTGGACCACACTTATTTGGCCCAAAAATGGCCCGTTCGCGCTGTTTCGCCCGTTTGACCACCCAAACTGACCCTTCCACCATAAAAGCCTACACACCCTATCTCATCATCTATCCTGGGGCCCCAAGTTAATTTTTGGCCTATTTCACGCTCGAACCCGAGGCGTACCCATAGAATCGTGGGCTACAGCACACCAATTTTGCCTAAAAATGACCTGTTTATGTCGTTTAGCCCGTTTGACCACCCAAACCGCCCCTTCCACCCCAAAGTCCCACACTACCCCACTCAGCAACCATCCTGGGAGACCCAAGTCAATTTATGGCCTATTTAACGCGCGAACCCCAGGAAAACCCCCAAAATCGTGGGCTTTATAGCATCAATTTGTCACAAAAATGTCCCATTCACGCCGTTTTGCTTGTTTGACCACCCAAATTGCCCCTCCCACCCACAAGGCACATACTCCGCTACTCATCAGCCATCCTGGGGGGCCCAGGTCAATATTTGGCCTATTTCACGACCTGAACCTAGGAACACCCTCAAAACCATGGGCGATAGCACACCGATAAGGCCCAAATATAGCCTTTTTCGGCTGCTCCCCCGTTTGATCATCCAAACTGCCCCTCCCACCCAAAGTTCCACACTTCCACGCTCATAGCTATTCTGGAAGCCCCATGTCAATTTTTAGCCTATATCACGACCGTACCCCGAGCACACCCTCAAAACCGTGGGCTATAGAACATAAATTTAGCCCAAAAATAGCCCGTTCATATAGTTTTGGCCATTTGACCACCCAAACTGCCTCTCCCACCCCAAAGGCCCACACTCTCCCGCTCATCAGCCATCCTGGGAGCCCCAAGTCAATTTTTAGCCCATTTCATGCCCAAACCCGAGGCACACCCCCAGAACCATGGGCTATAGAACAATGATTTTGCCTAAAAATAGCCCATTCGTGTAGTTTTGCTCATTTAACAACCCAAAACTACCCCTCCCACCCTAAAGGCCCATACTACTTCACTTATCCACTATTCTGAGAGCCCTGGGTAGATTTTTGGCCTATTTTACTCTCCGACCCCGGGCACCCCTTGGAATCGTGGGCTATATCACACTGATTTAGCCCAAATATGGTTGGTTCATGTTGTTTCTCCTATTTGACCACCCAAATTGCCCCTCCCATCCCAAAAACCTACACCCCACTGCTTATCATCCATTTTGGGAGCCCCAGGTCGACTTTTGGTCCATTTCACGCCCCGTCCCTAGTCACACCCCAATAACCGCGGGCTATAGCATGTCGATTTGGACCAAAAATGGCCCATTCACGCCGTTTTACCCATTTGACCACCTAAACTGCCCCTCCTAGCCCAAAGGCCCACAATCTCCCTCAGTCAGCCTGGGAGCCCTAGGTTAATTTTTGGCCTATTTTATGCGCGGAGCTCCGGCATATCCTCGAAATCGTAGGCTGATAGCACACAGATTTAGCCCAAAAATGGCCTGTTTGCGTCGTTTTATCTGTTTGACCACCCAAACCGCCACTCCCACCACAAAGGCCCACATTTCCCCGCTTATCAGCCATTATAGGAGCCCCTAGTCAATTTTTGTTGTATTTCACGCCCAGACCCCAGGCACACCCCTAGAACCCTGGGCTATAGCACACTGGTTTCAACCAAAAATAGCTTGTTCATGCCGTTTTGCCCGTTTGACCACCCAAACCTCCCCTCCCACACCAAAGGCCTTTACTTCCCCACTCATCAGTCATCCTGGGAGCTCCAGTTTGATTTTCAACCCATTTTATGCCTGGACCCTAGGCACACCCCCGGAACCGTGGGTTATAGCACACCAATATGGTCCAAATACGGCCCCCATTCACGCTATTTTTTCCGTTTGACCACCCAAACTGTCCCTCCCACCCTAAAGGCCCAAACTCTTCTGCTCATTAGCCATCTTGGAGACCCAGGTTTATTTTTGGCCTATTTCATGAACGGACCCCATGTACACCCCCAAAATCAGGGGCTATAGAACACCGATTTGGCAAAAAAAAATAGCCCGTTTGCCCCGTTTCACCCGTTAGACCACCTAAATTGCCCCTACCACCCCAATGGCCCACACTCCCCCACTTATTATCCATCCAGGGCCCAGGTCAATTTTTGACCCATTTTATGCCCGGACCTCGGTCACACCTCGAAAGCGTGGGCTAAAGCACACTAATAAAAATGGCATATTTGTGTTGTTTTGCCCGTTTGACCACATAAACCACCCCTTTTATCCCAAAGGCCCACACTCCCCCACTCATCAGCCATCCTGGGAATCCCAAGTCGATTTTCAGCCTATTTCACACCCGGATCCCGAGCACACCCCAAAAATCGTGGACCATAGCACACCAATTTGGCCAAAAAATGGCCTATTTGCATCGTTTTGCCCGTTTGACCACCCAAATCACCTCTCTCACCCTAAAGGCCCACGCTCCCCCATTTATAAGCTATCTTGGGGGCATCAGGTTGATTTTTAGCCCATTTCATGGCTGGACCCCAGGCACACCTCTGGAACCATGGGCTATAGAACACTGATTTGGCCCAAAAATGGCCCGTTTAGCCCGTTTGACCACCCAAACTGTCCCTCGCACTCGAAAAGCCCACACTCCCCCAATCATTAGCCATTATAGGATCCCCAAGCCGATTTTCAGCCTATTTAAAGCTCGAACCCTGGCACACTCTAGAACCATAGACTATAGCACGCTGATTTGGCCCAAAAATTGCCCGTTCATGTCGTTTCGCTAGTTTGACCCCCCTAACCGCCCCTCCCACCAGTAAGGCCCATAATCCCTCACTAACCAGCTATCTTGGGAGCCCTAGGTCCATTTTCGATGCATTTCATGCCTAGACCCCAGGCACATCCACGGAATCGTGGGCTATAGCACATCGATTTGGCCTCAAAATGACCTATTCACCCTGATTTTCCCATTTGACCACCCAAACCGCCCACTTAAAAGGCCCATACTCCCCACTCATTAGCTATCCTTGAAGCCCCAGGCTAATTTTTGGCCCATTTTCATGCACACCTCCAGAACCATGGGCAATATCACACCAATTTAACTCAAAATTGGCCCGTTCGTGTCGTTTCACCCGTTTAACCACCTCTCCCACCCCTAAGGCCTACACTCTCCCACTCATCAGCTATCCTAGGAGCCCCAAGTTGATTTTTGTCCTATTTCACATTCGTACCACTAGCACCCCTTGGAACTATGGGCTATAGCATACAGATTTGGCCCAAAAAGGGCCTGTTTGTGCCGTTTCGCCCATTTTACCACCCAAACTATGGGCTATAGCATACCGATTTGGAAAAAAAATGGTTTGTTCATGCCATTTCTCCCGTTTGACCACCTAAATGGCCCCGACGACCCACCAGCCTACATTTCTCCGCTCCTCAGCCTACCTGGGAGCCCTCCATTAATTTTTATCCTAATACATGCCCAAACCCGGGCACACCCCAAGAACCGCGAGCTATAACACACTGATTTAGCCCAAAAATAACCCATTCACGCCATTTCACCCATTTGACCAGTCAAATGACCCCGCTGACCTCACCGACTGATACTCTCCCACTCATCAACCTGCCTAAGAGACCCCGATCAATTTTTGGCCCAAAATATGCCAAGACCTGAGCACACCCTGAGAACCATGGGTTATGGCATAAGAATTTGGCCTAAAAATGACCCATTCATGCCATTTCGCTCATTTGATGACTCAAACAGCCCCACTGACCCCATCGGCCCACACTTCCCTGCTCTTCAGCCTGTCTAGGAGCCTCGATTGATTTTTAGCCTAAAACATGCCTGAATCAGGTCACACCCCAAGAACCGTAGGCTATGGCACATTGATTTGTCCCAAAACTAGCTCGTTCGCATCAGTTTGCCTCTTTGACCACTCTAACGGTCTCGCCGACCCCTTCGGCCCATATTTCCTGGCTCCTCAACCTGCCTAGGAGCCCTTGGTTGATTTCTGACCCAAAACATGCTCGGTCACTAGGCACACCCCCAGAATCGTGAGTTATGGCGTATAGATTTAGCCAAAAATGGACCATTTGCACTATTTTGCTTGTTTGACCACCCAAACGGCTCACGGCCCCCATAAGCCCACACTTTTCCGCTCTTCAGCTTGCCTGGGATACCCTAATTAATTTTTAGCCTAAAACAGTCCTGAACTGGAGCAAACCCGTGGGTTATGACACACCGATTTAGCTTAAAAATGGATTATTCGCACTGTATTGCCCGTTTAACCACCCAAATGGCCCTGACGATCTCACCGGCATATAATTCCCCACTCCTCAACCTGTCTGGGATCCCTCAATCAATTTTTAGCCCAAAATATGCTAAATACCCGGTCACACCCCGAGAATCGTTTTCTATTGCGCACTAATCTGGCCCAAAAATGGCACGTTTACATTGTTTTGCCCATTTGACCACTCAAATGGCCCCACCGACCTCGCCAACCCATACTCCCCCACCCTTCAGCCTTCTTGAGAGACGTCAATTGATTTTTCACCCAAAACACATCCAAACCCGAGCACACCCCGAGAACCGAGGGCTATAGCATACCGATTTAGCCCAAAAATAGCTCGTTTGTGATGTTTTTCCTATTTGACCACTCAAATGGCTACATCGGCCTACATATCCCATTCCTCAGCCTGCTTGAGATACCCCGATCATCTTTTAGCCAAAAAAATGCCCAAGCCCTGGGTACACCCCGAGAACCATGGGTTATGGCACACCAATTTGGCCCTAAATTGCGTGTTTTCACTGTTTTGCCTATTTGACCATCCAAACGGCCCCACCGACCCCACTGGCTCATACTCTCCTACTCCTCAGACTGTGTAGGAGCCCTCATTAATTTTTGACCTAAACCACGCTCGGGGACCTGGGCACACCACAAAAATCGTCGGCTATGACACATCGATTTGGCCTGAAAAATAGCCCGTTTGCGGCATTTCGCCCGTTTGAACACCCAAACGGCCCCGCCCAATGGCCCACACTCCCCACTCCTCATCCTGTCTGGGAAACCCCATTAATTTTTAGCCTAAAATATGCCCGGACCCGGGCACACTCCGAGAACAGTGACTATAACACACTGATTAGTCTTGAAAATGGCTCGTTCGCAGAGTTTTGCTCGTTTGACCACCCAAACGGCCTTTCCGACCTCATCAGCCTATATTCCCCCACTACTTAGCCTGCCTAGAAGCCCGCAATCAATTTTTGGCCCAAAACACGTCCGGACCCGAGCACACCCAGAGAACCGTGGGCTATGGCACATCAATTTGGCTAAAAATGGCTTGTTCATGCTGTTTCTCCCGTTAGACCAACCAAACTGCCTACTCGGACCCACTGACCCACACTCTCCTACTCCTAAGCCTACCTAGGAGCCCTCAGATAATTTTTGGCATAAAAAATTCTAGGGAACAGGCACACCCCAAGAATTGTGGACTATAGTACATCAATTTGGCCCAAAAAAAACCGTTCACTTTGTTTCACCCATTTGACCACCCAAACGGCCTTGTTTACCCTATCGGCCCACACTCTTTTACTCCTCAGCCATCCTAGGATACCTCAATCAATTTTAGGCCCAATATACACCTGGGCCCCAAGCACACCACGAGAACCATAGGCAATGGCAAAAAGATTTGGCCCGTAACGATCCGTTTGTGCCATTTTGCCAGTTTGACAACACAAACGGCTCCAACGACCCCACCGGCCCATAATACCCCATACCTCAGCCTTTTTGAGAGCTATTTTTTCCCAAAACATACTCGAACTCGGTCACACCCCGAGAACCATGGGCTATGGCACACCGATTTGGCCTAAAAATACCCCCTTAGTGATGTTTCGCCCGTTTGACCACCTAAACGACCCCGTCTACCCAACCAGCCCACACTTCCCTGCTCCTCAGCCGACCTAGCATATCCGGATTGATTCTCATCCCAAAATACACCTGGGCTCTGGTACACCGCAAAAATCATGGACTTTGGCACACCGTGGCCCAAAAATGGCCCATTTGCATCGGTTTACCCATTTAACCACCCAAACCGCCCAGTCGATCCCACCGGTATGCACTCTCCAGCTTTACATCTTGCCTGGGAGACCCCAATTAATTTTTGACCAAAAATACGTCTAGGCACCGGGCGCAACCTGAGACTCGAAAACCGTGGGCTATTGCACACCGATTTAGCTCGAAAATAGATTATTCTTATTATTTTGCTCGTTTGACCATCCAAATAGCCCCGTTGACCCCACTGGCCCACACTCCCCCGCCCCTCAACTTGTCTGGGAGCCTCCAATTAATTTTAGGCCCCAAAGATGCCCGGCCCTAGGCACACCTCGAGAATTGTGGGTTATAGCATACTGATTTGGCCTAAAAAAGGCCCTTTCGCGCTATTTTGCCCGTTTGACCACTCAAACAACCCCATTGACCCCAGCGGCCCACACTCTCCGCTCTTTAGCCTGTATGGGAGCCTCCGATCAATTTTTGGCCTAAAACATGCCTGATCCCTAGGCACACCCCGAGAACCGTGGGCTATGGCATACTGATTTGGCTCGAAAATGGTCCATTTGCACCGTTTCACCTATTTACCCACCCAAGTGGCCCCGGCGAACCCATCGGCACATACTCTCCCACTTATCAACCTATTCAAGATCCCCCAGTCGGTTTTTGGCCCAAAACACGCTCGGGCCCTAGGAACAACTTGAGAATTGTGGGCTATAGCAGACTGATTTGGCTTGAATATGGCCCGTTCGCGCCGTTTTGCCTGTTTTACCATCCAAATGGCCTCGTCCACCCCATCTTCCCACACTCTTCTACTTCTTAGCCTCCCTGGGAGCCCTCGATCAATTTTTTACCTCAAATAAGACCAGGCCCCGGGAACACCCTGAGAATCGCATACTATTATACACCGATTTGGCCCATTTGACTACCCTAATGGCCCTGCCCAACGGCCCACACTCCTTACTCCTCAGCATGCCTAGGATTTCTCGATCAATTTTTAGCCTAAAATATGCCCAAACCTGGGCACACTTCGGGAATCGTGGGATATAAATAACACACTGATAAGGCTCAAAAATGGCCCATTCACACCATTTTGCCTATTTGACCACCCAAATGGCCCCGTCGACCCCATCGGCCCACACTCTCTTGCTCCTTAGCCTTCTTGAGAGCCCCGATTAATTTTTGGCCCATAACACGCCCGAACCCAAGCACACCCCAAGAACCATGGGCTATGAGACATCGATTAAGCATAAAAATGGCTCATTCAAGTTGTTTCGCCCATTTGACCACCCAAATGGCCCAGCCGAGCCTACTAGCCCACATTTTACCGCTCCTAAGCATGCCTGGGATCCCTCAGTCAATTTTGGCATAAAACACTTTGGGGCCCAGGCACACCCAAAGAATTATAGGCTATAATACATTGATTTGGCCCAAAAATAACCTGTTCATGCTGTTTTGCTTATTTGACCACTAAAAAAGCCCCGCCGACCCCATCGGCCCACACTCTCCTCTCCTCAACCTGCCTAGGGGCCTTCGATCAATTTTTGGCCCAAAATATGCTCAGAACCCTAGCACACCCCGAGAACCATGGGTTATGGCATACAGATTTGGCCTGAAAATGGTATGTACGCGCTGTTTCACCCATTTGACCACTCAAATGGCCCCAACAAACTCATCGGCTAATAATCCCTCGCCCCTCAGCCTACCTGGGAACCATTTTTGGCCCCAAACATGGCCATCTCGGGCACACCTCGAGAACCATGGGCTATGGCACACCGATTTGTCGCGAAAATGTCCCATTTGCACCATTTTACTCGTTTAACCACCTAAATGGCCCAGCCAATTTCACCGGCCCACGCTTCCTCTCTCCTCAGCTGGTATGGGAGCCCCCAATTGATTTTCATCCTAAAACATGATCAAGCCTCGGGCACATCCCAAGAATCGTGGGCTATGGCACACTAATTTGGCTCATTCACACTATTTTTCCCGTTTGACCACCCAAACGGCCCTACCAATCCCACTGACATGCATTTTCCTACTCCTCAGCCTACCCGGGAGCCCTAGGTTGATTTTTTGCCTAAAAAGCGCTCGAAACTCGGGCACACTCCGAGAATTATGGGCTATTGTACACCATTTTGACACGTAAAAGGCCCATTCACGTTTTTTTGCTCATTTAACCACTCAAATGGCCCCGCCGATCCCACTGACCCACACTAACCTAGCCCTAAGCCTACTTGGGAGCCTTCGGTCTATTTTTGACCCAAAACACGCCTGGAACCGGGCACACCCCGAGAACCATTGGCTATGGCATTCCAATTTGGCCCAAAAATGGCTCATTTGCGCTGTTTTACCAGTTTGACCACTCAAATAGCCCAACGAACCCCCACCAACCCACAATACTTACACCTCAGCCTGCCTACGAGTCCCCAATCATTTTTTGGCCAAAAATATGCCAGGCTCTGGGCACACTGCGAGAATCATGGGCAATGGTATACTGATTTGGCCCAAAAATAGCCCGTTGGCACTGTTTTTCCCATTTGACCACCCAAACGACACCGCCGACCCCACTTGCACATATTCTCCTACATATCAGCCTGTCTGGGAGCCCCCATGCAACTTTTGGTCCAAAACACCTATGGGCCCCAGTCACACCTCAGGAACCATAGGCTATAGCATACCGATTTGGCCCGAAAATGGCCCATTTGCATTGTTTCGCCCTTTGACCACCCAAACGAACCTACCGAAGCCATCGACCCACACTTCTTCGCTATCAATCCTTCCTGGGAGCCCTCGATCTTTAGCCTCAAATACGCACAGGCAAACCCCAAGAACTGTGGGCTATGGCACACAAATTTGACCCCAAAATAGCCCGTTCACGTTGTTTTGTTCGTTTGAACACCCAAATGGTCCCACACAATGACCCACAATCTCTGTTCCTTAGCCTGTCTGGGAGCCCCTAATCAATTTTCAGCCTTAAACATGCACAAAATCGGGCACACTTTGAGAACCGTAGGCTATGGCACACGAATTTGGCTCGAAAATGGCCCTTTCACATTGTTTTGCCTGTTTGACCACCCAAACGGTCTCGTCGATCCAACCGGCATGCACTTCCCTACTGTTTAGCTTGCCTTGAAGCCCTCGATCAATTTTTGGCCCAAAACACTCCCGGGCCCCCGACACACCCTTAGAACCATAGGCTATTGGACACTAATTTGGCCCGAAAATGGTCCATTCGTGTCGTTTTGACCATTTGACCATCCAAATGGCCCTGTTGACCCCACCAGCACACACTTTACCACCCCTAAGCCTTTCTATGGGTCCCCGACCAATTTTCATCCCAAAATATGTCCAGACCCGAGCACACCCAGAGAACCATGGGCTACGGCATACCATTTTAGGCCAAAAATAACCCGTTCACTCTTTTGCCCGTTTGACCACTCAAATGGCCCCGCAGACCCCATCGGCCCACACTCTCCACTTCTCAGCCTGCTTGGAAGCCCCTGGTAAATTTTTGG
This sequence comes from Capsicum baccatum var. pendulum, assembly GCA_030864225.1. Lineage (NCBI taxonomy): Eukaryota > Viridiplantae > Streptophyta > Magnoliopsida > Solanales > Solanaceae > Capsicum > Capsicum baccatum. The sequence continues at coordinate 273,722,595 of CM061550.1, forward strand.
CTCAAAACATGCCTAGGCCTTACACAACCGAGAACCATGGGCAACGACAAATTGATTTGACCCAAAAATAGCCCATTTGCACTGTTTTGCCCATTTGACCACCCAAACAGCCCCACCGACACACCCCCATTTTTCAGCCTTTTTTGGAGCCCTCGATTGATTTTTGGCCTAAAACACGTCTGGGACCAGGGCACACCCCGATAATCGTGGGCTATAGAACACTGATTTGGCCCGAAAATAGTCCGTTCACACCGTTTCGCTCATTTGACCACCCAAATGGTCCCACCGACCCCATCAGCCCATACTCTCCACTCCACAGCCTGCATGGGATCCCTTAATTGATATTTGACCTCGAACACACCCGAGCCCCAATCACACCCCAAGAACCGTGGGCTATGACATATCGATTTGGCCCGAAAATGGCCTGTTTGTGCCCATTTACCCATCTAACCACCTAAACGACCTCGCCTAACAGCCCACACTCCCCGCTCCTCAGCCTACCTAGGAGCCCCTGATCAATTTTCATCCTAAAACATACTCGGAGCCGGGCACACCTCGAGAACCATCGGCAATAACATATCGATTAGGCCTGAAAATGGCTCGTTCGCACCGTTTTGCCTATTTAACCACCCAAACAACCCCGTGGACCCCACCGACCCATACTTCTCCGCTTCATATCCTGCCTGGGAACCCCCATTAGATTTTTGGCACAAGTCATGCTTGAATCCAAGCATACCTCGAGAAACGTGGGCTATCGCACACTGATTTGGCCAGAAATTGACCCGTTCGTGTGTTTTGCATATTTGACCACCCAAACAGCCCCACCGACCCCACTGGCCCACACTTCTCTGATCCTAAGCCTGGCTGGGAGGCCTCAATCAATTTTTGTTATAGAACACGCTGGTCCTAGGCACACCTCGAGAGCAGTAGGCTATAACACACTAATTTGACCTAAAAATAACCCGTTCACGTTGTTTCATCTGTTTGACCACCTAAACGGCCCTGCTGACCCCATAGGCCCATATTTCCTACTCCTCAGCCTGCCTAGGAGCCTCCAATCAATTTTTGCCCCAAAACATGCCTAAGCCCCGGGCACACCAAGAGAACGTGGGCTATTGGCATACAAATTTGGCCCGAAAATGGATCCTTCGCGCCATTTCGCCTGTTTAACCACCCAAACGACCCTACCGACCCCATCGGCCCATAATACCCCACTCCTCAGCCTGCTTGGGAGCCATTTTTGGCATAAAATATACCCGAAACTAGGCACGCCTCGAGAACCATAGGCTATGGCATATCGATTTAGCCCAAAAATGTCCCTTTCATGTCGTATTACCCGTTTGACCACCCAAACGGCCCTGCTGACCCCACTAGCCCACACTTTTCCCCTTCTCTGTCGGCTTGGGAGCCCCAAATTAATTTTTGTCCCAAAACACGCCTGGGCCCTAGGCACACCCTAAGAATCGTGGGCTATGGCACGCCGATTTGGCCCAAAAATGGACCGTTCGCACAGTTTTGTCTGTTTGACCACTCAAATGATCCCGTCGATCCCACCTGCATGCACTCCCCGCACTTCAGCCTAACTGTGACCCCCGATCGATTTTCAGTCTAAAACTCGCCCGGGCTCCAAGCACACTCTGAGAATCGTGGGATATTGTACACCAATTTTACCTGAAAATGGCCCATTTGCGTTATTTTGCCTGTTTGACTACCCAACTGATCCACCGACCCAACTGGCCCATACTCCCCCGACCCTCAGGCTGCCTGGGAACCATAGGTCGATGTTCGGCCTAAAACATACCCTGACCCGGGCACACCCCGAGAATCGGGGGCTATAGCATATCGATTTAGGCCAAAAATGGCCCGTTCATGTTATTTTTCCCGTTTGATCACTCAAACAGCCCCACCAACCCCATCGGCCCACACTCTTCACTCCTTAGCCTGCCTAGGATCCCCCGATCAATTTTTGACCCAAAACATATATGGGCCCTGGGGTCATACCGAGGACCGTGGGCTATGGCATATCGATTTAGACCGAAAATGGCCCGTTTACATTATTTCGCCTATTTCACCACCCAAATGGCCCCACTGACCCTACCGACATACAATCCTTCGCTCGTCAGCCTACCTGAGAGCCCCCAATTAATTTTCATCCAAAAAACTACCGAGCCGCGGGCACACCCCATGAACCGTGGGTAATAGCACACTAATTTGGCCCAAAAATAGTCTGTTCGCACTATTTTCCCTTTGACCATGCAAACAGCCCCGCCGACCCCATCAGCCCACACTCCCCCGCTTTTCAGCCTGCTTGGGAGACCTCGATCAATTTTCGACCTCAAACACGCTCGGCCACGGGCATACCTAAGAATCATGGGCGATGGCACACCAATTTGGCTCAAAAATGGCTTGTTTGCATCGTTTTGCCTGTTTGACCGCCCAAATGGTCCTGCCCAATAGCCTACACTCCCACTCCTAAGCCTTCCTGGGAGCCTCCGATTGATTTATAGCCCAAAACATGCACGAACCAGGGCACACTCGAAGAACCGTGGGCTATAACACACCGATTAGGCCCGAAAATGGCCCGTTCACAATGTTTCGGTCGTTTGACCACCCAAATAACCCCGCCGACCCCACCAGCCCACACTTCCTCATTCCTTAACCTACCTGGGAGCCCTCAATCAATTTTTGGCCCAAAATATGCCTGGACCCGAGTACACCCCAAGAATCGTGTGCTATGGCATATCAATTTGGCCAGAAAATGGCTCGATCGTGCTATTTTGCTCGTTTAACCACCCAAACGGCCCTGCCAACCTCACTAGCCTACACTCCCCTGCTCCTAAGCCTGTCTGGGATCCCTCAGTCAATTTTCAACACAAAACACGTCGGGGCCCCGGTCCAGCCCACGAACTGTGGGTTATAGCACACTGATTTGGTCCGAAAATAACCCATCCATGCCGTTTTACCCATTTGACCTCCCAAACAGCCTCGCCGACCCCATCGGCCTACACTCCCCCGCTTGTCAGCATACTTAGGCGCTCTCGATTAATTTTTGTTCCAAAATACGCCCGGGCCCCAAGCACACCGATAACCGTGGGCTATGGCATAAAGGTTTGGCCCAAAAATAGTCCGTTCGCGTCGTACGCCCGTTTGACAGCCTAAATAGCCTCGCCAACCCCACCGACCCACACTTCCCCACTCTTCAGCCAGAATAGGAGACCTTGCTCGATTTTTGGCCCAAAACACGCTCGGTCCCCGGGCACACCCCAAGAACCATGGGTTATAGCACACCAATTTGGAATGAAAATGTCTCTTTCGCATTATTTCGCCCATTTGACCACCACAAACGGCCCCACCGACCCACACTTCCCTGCTCACCAGCCCATCTAGCAGCCCCCGGTTGATTTTTATCCTAAAATACGCCCGATCACTGGGTACATCCTGAGAACTGTGGGCTATATGGCACACCAATTTGGCTCGAAAATAGCCGATTCACGCTGTTTTGCCCGTTCGGCCATCCAAATGGTCTCGTCGACCCCACCGGCCCATACTTCCCCACTCAAAAGCCTGCGTGGGAGCCCTCGGCCAAGAATCGTGGGCTATAGCACACTAATTTGGCCTGAAAATAGCTCATTCGCGTTGCTTTACCCTTTTGATCACCCAAATACCCCCGATGACCTCATTGGCCCACAATCTCCCGCTATTTAGCCTGTTTGGGAGCCCCCGGTCAATTTTTGGCCCAAAACACACCCAGGCCCCAAGCGCACCCTAAGAACCGTGGGCTATGGTTTACAGATTTGTCCTAAAAATTTATTCATTCATGTCGTTTCGCCCGTTTGACCACCCAAATGGCCGCGACGACTCCACCATCCCACATTCCCCAGCTCATCAGCCTGTTTGGGAGTCCCCAACCAATTTTTGGCCTAAAACACGCTCGGGCCCCGGGCCCACCCCGAGAACCGTGGGCTATAGGACATCGATTAGGCCCAAAAATTTCCCGTTCATGTCGTTTCACCCGTTTAACCACCCAAACGGCCTCGCCAACCCTACCGGCCCACACTCCCCCACTCTTCAGCTTGCCTGGGAGCCCATTTGGCCCTAAACACACCCTAGCCCCAGGCACACCCCGATAACCGTGGGCTATAGCTCGCTGATTTGGCCCAAAAATAACCCATTCACGTTGTTTCACCCGTTTGGCCATACTTCCTCGCTCCTCAGCCTGCCTGGGATCCCCGATCATTTTTTACCCAAAACACGCTCGACCCCGGGCACACCTCAAGAATCGTAGGCTATGACACACTGATTTTTGCCCAAAAATGGACCGTTCATGCCTTTCGCCCGCTTGACCACACAAACGGCCCCACCGACCCCACCGGCCCATACTTCCTCACTCCTGTTCTTTCCTAAAAGCCCCCGATCAATTTTTAACCTAAAATATGTCCGAGTTTTGGGCGCACCCACTGTGGGCTTTGGCACACTGATTTGGCCCAAAAATGGCTCGTTCGCATCGTTTAGCCCGTTTGACCTCCCAAACGGTTCCACCGGCCCACGTTCTCACGATTTTTAGTCTGTCTGGGAGCCTCCGATCTATTTTTTATCCAAAACACACGCGGGCCCCGGGCACGCCCTAAGAACCATTTATCATTACACACTGATTTAGCTCAAAAACGACTCGTTCGCACCATTTTGCCCGTTTGACCACCCAAATGGCCAATTGATTTTCAATAAAAATTAAAAGATATAGTTTTAAATTTTAATTCACTCACAACAAAATTAGATTTGTCAATAAAATAAAAATTAGTACTTGTGAAATTTAAAATTTCAAGTTTTTTCTTTTATTCATAATTTTCTACAAAAGAAAGTATCAAAATTAAGTGAAAAATTATTAAACAAAAAGTCTCAATGTGTCCCTCTAGGTTTGAACCCTTGTAGTTGCGGTAAAAGAATAAGTTTCTAGAGTCAAATGCAAGACCACAATGCCAAGTTGACTTTTAAATATTGAAATTGACATTCGTATCCGCCTTACCATGTTATTTTAATCTTCAAATCGTTTACTTCTCATCGTTTTTTGGCTAAAGAAAAATAAAAATTGCGTACCGAATTGGGAAAAAGTATCGATTGATTGAGATAAAAGCCCTTTTAAAAAAAAAGGGATCGACCAAACCGTCTTGCGGCGGTTTGTCCTGATAGCTCTTGAAAAAATACGCCAATTCAAGAAAAAAATCACCTCAAATGGATATTCAAGCACAAAGTTATGAAGGTTTAAATTTTTGCCAATTTACAGCTACTTTTTTCTATCTCCTTCCACTCCCTATTTTTTGTTGACCTTTCTATCTTACTTAATTTTTATTTATATGAAACGGGCTTCCAACAAACTATTAATAATAGTCATGGTAAAGCGGATGTGAATAAAAAATTCAACATTTAAAACTCAATTTTTGAAAATGAGGTAGATAGAATAAGTTAAAAATATAAATTAAAACAAGTGTTAAGAACTGCACAAAAGGCTCACTTGGTGTGGTGGTCTTGCTTTTGACTCTTGAAACTTGTTATCTACCACAACTATAAGGGTTCAAATCTAGGCGGATCCACTGAGGTAATTTAGTGACTAATATTTTTTTTTACTTGATTTTGTTAAAAAAAAAAAATGGAAAAAATATGTTATTTAATTTTTATCAAATATTAATAGTTTATTGAGTAATTTCCTTATTTTTATTTATTATTTTTTTATAAAAAATAAAAATGTAATAAGAAAAACATGCACTTTTACTATAGTAGGTACTGGTTCTCGACAATATTTAGTGCAGAAGAGGTTGTAAGAAAACAAGCAATGCCTTTTATTTACATGCTATTTTCATTTTTAAATCATTAGTATGTGTTTGTCTTGCCAACTCGAGGATGCGCATTTTGGTACATGGCAAAAGAAATTCGGTGTAGGTGGACATTGTAAATGTAGTGCGCGGGCGCCCAATATATGTGCACTCGCGGCACGCACCAATGCCCACAGCGTCATGGTGCTTTGATGCATGTCGTATTGGCACCCATGTCGCCCAAGCGGACGATGGCGAAACAAATATTTCATTCCACTCGTGCAGCCCATGTCGCCCAAGGCTTCAGGGGACCCATCAGGCCACCCATATCTGCTCCACAGCCCCTTGGGGGCTACCGATCGATTTTCGTCATATTCTACACCGGGCCCACCTACCGAACTGTGGGCTAACACCCACCAAAACTCGTCAAAAAGTCTCATTCGCGCTATTTCGCCTGTTTGACCATCCAAATGGCCCAGTGGCCCTCCTGACCACACATTAAGGGTGTCAAACGGGCCGGGCTGACCCGGCCCGACCCGGCCCGACCCGGCCCATAACACCAAACCGGACCGGTTTGACCCGGCCCGGAAAGCCCTAGGGCTTTAGGGTACCGGGTCCCGGTCCGGTTTTTTTAAAAATTTGGGCCCGGTTAACCCGGCCCGGACCAACCCGGTCCAGGCCCGCCGGTTAACCGGCCCAGCCCGGCCCGGCAACAGAAAAAAAGTGTATATTTAATGTATATTTAATGTATATTTCATGTATATTTAATGTATATGTTTATATATCTTCTATAGAAGTGTATATTTAATGTATACATGTGTATATTTTTTATTTAAACTAGTACATATATATTGAATGGTGCATATATATGTGTATATGTTTTATAAATTAGTATATAAGTATATCTATACATATTGTAATGTATATATAATGTAGTAAAGTATTACATATACATAGAATAGAGTGTATATATGTGAATGGATCTTCTATTGACGTGTATGTTTAACGTATACATGTATATATATTTTATTTAAACTAGTAAATATATATTGAATGGTGCATATATATGTGTATATGTTTTATAAATTAGTATATAAGTATATCTATACATATTGTAATGTATATATAATGTAGTAAAGTATTACATATACATAGAATAGAGTGTATATATGTGAATGGATCTTCTATTGACGTGTATGTTTAACGTATACATGTATATATATTTTATTTAAACTAGTAAATATATATTGAATGGTGCATATATATGTGTATATGTTTTATAAATTAGTATATAAGTATATCTATACATATTGTAATGTATATATAATGTAGTAAAGTATTACATATACATAGAATAGAGTGTATATATGTGAATGGATCTTCTATTGACGTGTATGTTTAACGTATACTTGTATATATATTTTATTTAAACTAGTAAATATATATTGAATGGTGCATATATATGTGTATATGTTTTATAAATTAGTATATAAGTATATCTATACATATTGTAATGTATATATAATGTAGTAAAGTATTACATATACATAGAATAGAGTGTATATATGTGAATGGATCTTCTATAGACGTGTATGTTTAACGTATACATGTATATATATTTTATTTAAACTAGTACATATATATTGAATGGTGCATATATATGTGTATATGTTTTATAAATTATTATATAAGTATATCTATACATATTGTAATGTATATATAATGTAGTAAAGTATTACATATACATAGAATAGAGTGTATATATGTGAATGGATCTTCTATTGACGTGTATGTTTAACGTATACATGTATATATATTTTATTTAAACTAGTAAATATATATTGAATGGTGCATATATATGTGTATATGTTTTATAAATTAGTATATAAGTATATCTATACATATTGTAATGTATATATAATGTAGTAAAGTATTACATATACATAGAATAGAGTGTATATATGTGAATGGATCTTCTATAGACGTGTATGTTTAACGTATACATGTATAGAGCAGAAATAAGAAACCAAGGAATGGAACCATAGCCCAACGACGACCTCAAACTTGAAGAATTATGACTTCATGGGTATATATAGTGTATATCTAGTGTATATATAGTGTATATGAAGTGTATATAGTGTATATCGAGTGTATATATAGTGTATCTTTGATGTTTTATTTAATTTTTTGACGGATTTGACCGGTTTTTAACCGGGTTTGACCCGGTTTTAGCGGGTTGGGTTAAGTGGGCCGGTTCCGGGTGGGTTTTAAAATTTTTACTATGCGGCCCGGCCCGGCCCGGACCGGTTAAGGCCAAAACCGGCCCGTAACCGGCCCGGAACCCGACAAAATTGAGAGGGCCGGTTCCGGGTTGAACCGGCCCGGCCCGTTAGACAGGTTTACCACACATATCCGCTCCACAATCCGGTAGGGAGCCACTGATTGATTTTCACCCAAATTCGATATCGGGACCCGAGCCCACCCATCAAAACACGCCAAAAAATGATCCGTTCGCACTATTTCGCTCATTTGACCATCAAAATAGTCCTAGCAGCCCCACTGAACAACCCACATCCGCTGCACAGCCTATCGGGGGATCGTCGATCAATTTTTGTCCAGATCCAGCACCGAAATGTGAGCCCACCCACCGAACCATGGGATAACACCCACCAAAACTCGTCAAAAATAGTTTGTTCGTGACGTTTCACCCGTTTGACCACCAAAATATCCCTAGCAGTCCCGCCGGACCACCCACATCTACTCCATAGCCCGCCGAGGGGACGCCAGTCGATTTTCTCCAAGATTTGGCATCGGGTACCGGGCCCACCCACCGAAATGTAATTCTATTACTTCCTTATTTAACTAATCGATTGGTTTAAAATGTATCAAAGACGATATGTATCAAGGTTTAAAATATGTATCACAAAATGAGATTTGTGAAATTTTATGTAATTAGGCAAAGTAGTTGTAAAAAAAATGTTATGAAATGTATGTAAGTTACTCTCTTAATAAAATACGTGGGTTCCATAATAACATTAATTAATAATATATCAGTGCTCTCTGTTTAATTAGATGAAACTTTTCATTCAATTGAATAAATATAATAAGTGAAGATGCTTTTCTTACTCACTCCTCCTTCCCTTTAAAAAAAATTAAATATATGATGCACCTTTCGGTGCGCCACGAAATTAGTGTTTAAAATATTGATATCACTAATAATAGAAAAAAAATTACTAATGTATGCCGTTAAAAATCTCTTCGTCGCTATTTACTTATTCGTTTTTGATTTGACATATTTTTTAATAAGCGATAAATAAAATATAAATAGTAATTTTATTATATCATTTCTAATTATTAAGATCTATATTTTTTTAATTTTTGAAAAATAAATAATTCTTAACAATAAAGATAAATTATATATAAAATAGTGAATTATCTTTACGTACTAAAGTAATTAATATTTTTTGTTATACATCCAGAGGTCGAATAAAATTATATTTGTCAAGACAAAATTGGAGTGAAATCCACATAAATTGATGTTGCAGGTACAAGCAAAAATCACTCTATGTCGCTAGTTGTACGAAGTCAAACTTTGATGAAAACAAGAAATTACAGCTCATCAGTAACTCTGAGTCACTCATCCTGCTCGATTATATAACTACTTTCACCCGATTCAATTCACCTTCATCGAGAAAGTAAACTAATAGATCATCTTTTCTGTGAAATATATTTAGCGACAGAATTAAAATTTTCATTAAAAGATAACGAAGTAAATATATAAAAATCTATCAAAAAAAAAAAATCAATTACAAAAATTTAATCCGTTATGTAATTTTTTGACGAATGAATATTAATCTGAAGAGCATATTTACCGAACGAAATATGATTACCTCGATAAGATATTCCCTTCATTCTTCCTCTATGTTGTTTACGGAATCTGGTTCTTTTGGGGTTATAGTTGATGGTTGTTTCTGAATTTCATCTCTACTACAGAACCGGACGTGAGAGTTTCTTCTCATCCAGCTCCTCGCGAATAAAAGGATTCCAAAAAATTCAAATCCTTTCGAACAAAGGTGGCAACTCAGTACTGATATATTATGTGTCACATCAATTATTTTTGCTTAAAAATGAAAATCTATACGTGGCAAATCAATACACGTAATTTGTATTTATATTTTGTACACATCCTATTTAATAATAAATTTTTAAAAAAATATAATAATAATAATAATAATAACAACAACAACAACAACTTAGAAGTTTTGAAAAGCTACGTTTTCCTTTATTAATTATTTAAAAAATATTCCTAAAGTCTAATGTCACGTAACAAATAGAATATGTTTTTGAATTAAAAATTGAACCACCATAAAAAATAATGAAATATAACCATTGACATACACGATAAGCCAACGTTTTTTAATAATTAAGGAAAATAATTTAATAATATAACCTTTTTTAATAATGATGATGGTGATTCAACATCAACAGTAGGTCAAATAAATGGACTTTTATCAGTTTAGTATTTTGTTAAAAAGGAATATCATATTTTGCTAAATTTGTTAATTTAATATATTCTTTTTTTCAAGAAAGTGAAAGGATATTCCAGAAGAATCATACGTGGTTAGGATAGGCGGTTAATATTAAAATAATAATTAAAGTAATCATTGTTTGATCGATCAATTCATACGAAATCATTTATGTCACTTCATTTTGTCTCGCCCCTAAATGAAATCGGTCTTTAATTATGATGTGTGTATCGACTAGATTCCACATATTCATTTTTCTCTGTCTGCTAACTTAATAAGTTGGCGGATCAATATAAAATTAGGATCGCCCTGTTCATTCTTTGATTGATAACTTAGTTAAATTGTTTTCTAATAAATGACGAACCACTATTTTTTAAAAGATAGGTGCATATTTAAAAATAAACTATTTGTTTGATCATTATTTTGATAAATTTTAAATGATAAAATTTAAATTCTGAATTTAATACGATTAAGTTGGGATTTTCCTTTTTGAGGGTTAGAACTTTTTATTGGAAAATATACCAATGTCAATTCTCCTAAACTGAAAAATTAAGAGAAAGATCAAGAAATTACAAGAACAATTGAAATCTAAGTCAAGAAGATTTCGATGGTCTCACAAGTGGTCAATAAATTTCAATTGCAAATTATTTCTCTTCAACGACACACATAATTGACTCATGTAAAGATCGAAGAAAAAAGTGTGAAATTTAAATAAAAATTTTTTGCACTATTTCTTTGACACTTAAAATTTCATTTTCACGATAATTAATATTTTGATTTATACCACTTCTTTATATGTGTTAGGTTAAGCTATAATTATTTCAATAAAATGTCAAATTTTGTTAAGATATACTTTTCATGTGAATAAATTAGCATTATCATTAACACATGGATTAAAGAATATTCTTTATTTTGTTTTATTTTATTTTTTTCCTTTTCTAGTGGGAAAACAATTAGCAGTACTACGGCCCTTTATTTATAATTCTTTTCAATTTTCAAAGGTTAAATAATAAAAAGGTTTTATATTTTTTATAATTGTGGTATTTAAGCTAGCGTATTCATACTTTGATTAATTATACAGGATACTTTATACCCCTCGTCAACATAAAGTAACTCTATCCACCAAAGTTAGAGTAGTGGGAAAAAATATTTAGATTATTATTTTGAAAAATTACATAAGTCCTCACTTTTTTCGTATAATTTTTAGGAATAGAAAATAAGAGGAGGTTTTCTTCTTTAAGGGATCGTTTGGTAAAGTGTATTAAAAAGGTAATACATAAATTATTCTTGTGTGTTATTAATACTTTGTTTGGTATAATAGTTATACACACTTTTGTGTATTAATGTATGTGTTATTAATATTTAATACCCATCATTTTCTATATATTAATAATACCAAGTGTTTTAACATATGTATTAACTTAATAAATGATAAATTTGCCCTTCAAAGCCATAGTAGAACATTTCCCAAGTCTTTCTTCCATCAGCACTTTTCCCTCAATATTGCTCTCGTTATAGTTTGTGTACGTTCAGGTGGAATTTTAAGTTCAATTGATTTCATCTTTGACTTCGATTTTCTCCCTATGTACCTTATCATAATTGCAAATATCTTTTCGAATTCGACAGTTTATAAGCCCTAAATCTTACGACGATAATAGTAGTGAATAGATAATTTTAATTTTATTGTAAAAGATGATGATTGAATCGAAGGAGATCCAATTTCATGGCCAAAAGTCGTTGATTTTGCAAATTATGTAAAGTAGTGTGGGCTAATGGAGGTTGTTGTACCAAGTATTTAGTGTTTGTACATCTCAAATATCTAATGCCAACAATCTCTTCATATTTGTCTCGAGCATAAATAGGAAACTAGGATTATGTTTTGTAATTGAGGTCTGGATATGAAATCTTTTTTTTTGTTTTGGAGGTTATAAATTTGGGAAAGAAGAGTTTGGGTTTTTAAGTTTTGGATTTGTTTGAGGAATTGTTGGAGGAAATGTAGAGGGTAGTTTTGTCAACAACATTTTTTTAAAAATAAAAATTATACAAGATATATTATTTTTAATATATCAAACCAAATAGTATATAAGAAATAATGTCAGCATAATTAATGCAAGCATAACTAATACCAATATTACTAATCCAAGTATTACTAAAAAACCATATTCATCATTATACTTACACCCTCTATCAAAGGACCTAAATTATTTTTGTGCTTTTCTTTTGGCATTTTTTTGTACATTAAAGTTATTTATCTCATATTTACATGCATGTACAAACACATGTTACATATTTATTTGATTTATAATAAACATCTAATATGAATAAGTTTTTATAACCGTGTCCCACTTTTGATCTAGACTAACAAAGCTCAATCATCGTCCATTATTATATAATAGTAAAGTAATTTCCAAATCCATCATCTGACCTTGTCTGGTAATTACATTAATTAGAAGAATTATCAAAAAATGATTAGCACAAAAACACCAACTTTCTCTTAATCAACTCAAAAGTGAAATGTTTTTTCATTTGATTTTGCAAGTATATATAATTATATTTTTATTTTTTTTTGCTTAATTAAGAGTACAAATATCTTTAACAATTAGTAACAAACATTGTAGTATCCTGCATGTAACAAGACAACTTAGATTTGAGGTAATATTATATAGTCAAATCTCCTTATAACAATATCGTTTTTTGGGATATTATTTATCTTCTATATAATATAACATACTGAAAAATCAATTTCTCAGAAATATACTCCTATTATTGTGAAATATAATTACAAAGGATGAGTATTATAGAGATATTTAATTGTATTAAATTATGATTTATTCAATTTTCTTTTTTTAGTTCATGGTATATAGCCCTAAAACAACTTGGAGGGACCAGGGATTTTAGTTCATTCATTATCTTCCTTTCCAAATGAATTTTCACACGTATTCTTGTCCCCTAATCTGGATACCCTCGACCCTCCTGACCCCCGGGATGGGGTGAGTGAGATGTATATCCATAAAACTTATTTATATTTTAAGTTTATGTCAAATTAACAACGTCTATCTTGATTTTATATATAGATTCCTTTAGTATATTATTTCTTTTTTATAATTTACCCTTCTATTCTAGCTAGTATCTCAAATAAATCATAGAGCCGGTTAATTCTGATTCACGTTAAGTAAATAAAATATCGAGAATAAAGTATCTTTTATCAAGAAGCTCTCATTCTCAACACCTGATTGGGCAAATCATAGGAAAATGAAAGTGAAATCTCAACCATCTAATTGCATTTTAATATACTCCATACACTCAACAAATTTGGTTGTAAAGACACGAGCTTTTAATTTGTGACCTAAACATGTTATAACATTTGTTTGGCTATAAAAATCATAATATTAAGGGTGAAATTGAAATTCAAAAATAAATCATTTTCTAATAAACAAAATGTGTCGATTGTTTTTAATAGACCAAAAGAAGATGTTGTCAATAGTGCATCAAGTCGATGATCTAATAATCAATGGAGAAACATCACGAGATTTCATATTCAATCTTTAGACTTTAACAAAGATTATAAATATTAGGTGAATACTTCTAATCTCTTCAAATATTATTGGATAGAGTTATATGATAGATATTGTATTGCTAGTAAAAACAACGTATACCTCTAAAACGATTCAGAATACACTCAAGTTAACTTAAACACCATAATTATAAATCAATAATGCAACGTAAATTATAACAAAACAAATCTCTTAATTTTTTTTTTTTAGTCATTACCTTAAAATAAAATTGTGATAATAATAATTCCTCCCTCCATTGTCCTTACTCTTAATTCCGAAATGATTATGTTTTTTCAATAAATCTATATTCATCCCTAAATATTATACGATACGGTTAACATTCCCGCCATTCTAGTACACCTCTTTCTTTATAAATTTAAGACCAAGTCTCCTTCTTCTCACCCTTCAAATCTCCACATTTTTCTCTCCTCCGCATACTCATTCACACAATCCCAATCAATTATTTTCAACATTTTTGTCTAAATGTATTAAATATTTGTAGACAAATTTAATAGTATTTATTATTGTTAGAATTATAAAAAAAAATATAAAAAAAAGCAAAAGTGTAGGAGAAGGATAAGCTTAAGCTCACATATATTTATGTTTTGCTTACATATTTGATTTAAAATTTTGTGCTTACAAATGTCTCTCCATTCATCATTGACGTACATTTCCTCCTCCTTCCTCCACCACCCTCCCACCCACCCAATTCAAATCTAATTTGGTTGGGTGGGGGTTCTCTCAATTTTTCCGGCAAGTGACTTCTTGATTTTCCGGCGAGGGATTCTTGATTTTCCGGCGAGGGGACGTTTGCTGAGTTTTTCCGGCAAGGGACTGCTCAATTATCCGGCGAAGGGGTTGCTTGCTTAATTTTCTGGCGAGGGATCGGTTGCTTAATTTTCTGTAAGTGGCTGCTCAATTATCCGGCGAAGGGGTTGCTTGCTTAATTTTCCGGCGAGGGATTCTTGATTTTCCGGCGATCTACTGCCTGCTTAATTTTCCGGCGATTAATTCTTGATTCTCCGCGAAGGGCTCCTGCCGGCTTAGTTATCTGCCAAAGGGTTGCTTGCTTAATTTTCAGGCAAGGGACTGCTTCATTTTCCGGCTAGTTGTCGTTTCTTGACTTTCCGGCAAGGAGCTGCTTAATTATCCGGTGAGGGGTTGCTTTCTTGATTCTCCGGCAAGGGGATTCTTGATTATCCGACAAAGGGTGCTTTCTTGATTTTCCGGCAACGGGGATTCTTGTTTTTCCGGCGAGGAATTGTTAGCTCAATTTTCCACAAGGGAAAAAAAAATTAAATTATATTTGGGAGGGAAATTTAAATCCATCGTATATTCAAGTCATTTTCGCACATTCAGTTTAGAGAAAAATTTAAATCTATATCATTCAAGTCGTCTTCTGACATTCGTTATTAATGACGAAGCAAATAGTACTTCGAGCACCATCATCAACATCATTTGCCCGACGAAGACAACCACTATTGTCCGGACAGGACACGTCATCACGAGGTGGGGTCCGCAAAGCGCGATTTGCGGAGGTCGCCGGTGGTACGGCGGCAGAATGCGCCGCCGTATGTTGTTGTTGTCCATGTGGTTTAGTTAACCTCCTCGTACTCGCCGTATACAAACTTCCGGCGGGTCTTTGCCGGAAAGTTCTCCGGCGAAAACGCCGGCGACTGATAATCAAGAAAGGCATTTTAGAAAAAGACGAATTCGAGCTATCAATTCATCCATTCAACGACGGTGGTGGTGGCAGTGGCGGCGCCACCACATTGACGGAGGTTTACAGCGGAACTAGCTTGAAGTCAGATAAGGATGTGGTGGCATTAGAGAAGGAAATGTGGAGTAAATTTCATGGAGCTGGATTTTGGAGAAGCCCCTCTCAAAGGAGTGATATGTAATATCATCATATGTAAATAATTGTAAAAAAAATAAAATTAAAGAAAAATATAAAAATATGATTGATATTAAGTGTAAATTTTTACTAGTTTCATGAAGATGCTATTTTTATGTAGTGTATGATGGATTACTTTATCAAAAAATTAAGCAAGTGGTCTCTTTATCTAATGTTAAAAGAGAACAAAACATGTTTTTCTTTAATATATTTTTTATTTGATATATATATATATATGTTTTGAGGTTCAATATTTTATATTATAAGCGATTGTAGGTGTGATTAATCTTATAAAATTTTGGTACTTTAAGAAAGTAGTCGAAATTTGCTTTTGAATGACCTTTGTCTAATGCCACGTAACTAACTTACATGACATGCACTTTATGAATTATGACTCTCAAATCTCAATATAATTGACATCAAGTGTTTTCAAACAAGAAGGTTTTTTCTCCTTAATAATTGATGCTTTTGGGTAGAAAAGTATTGAAGAACATTCTAGAGGTATGATGCATACATGGTAAGTAATTAATAAAAACTTGGTAGATGTTGATTGTTTGATTAAGATATTTAAAGTGTAGACAAGGAATTCCTTTCCTATATCAACTTGTTCTAGTGATCATTAGTTTGTTTTGAATATACTATAAACCAAATAAATTAAGACAAAATTGAATAATTGCCTTTTCACATTTTCTTTATACCTTTTCTTTTTCAAATTAAAATATTAATCATTAGTTACTTTTCCATCAATCAAGCTAAGTGGATTCTAATTGTATATATAAGGATTCAAGAAAATATATTAAACATTGTGAAGATAACGTAATCTGATATTTTTTTAGAATTCGATTAGTTTTTAATTAAAGACTTTAGTTTAAATCTTAAAAATATCGTCATATTTAAGGATATGTTTTACTCTAAAGTGAGATTTTAGAGCAACAACATTTAATGATCAAATTTTAAACCTCCTCCCATTAGTTAACCAATCAATTTTGTTAGGACCGAGTTAACATCAGATATAATTGATAGTAAGGGCACAATTTTATTTCTTAATCGAGTTCACCAACCAAGCATCATGTTTGATCATGACTCAAACACGAGTCATCCTAGCCTTCTCGTGGATCATGCATAGGCAGAATGTTCACATTATCCAACAAATTTTACCTTTCTAAACTTTATTTTGCCTCAACATTTTATAAAATCAGGAAAGAACAAAGGAGTCTTTGATATTTATTTTCGAACTCAATTAAGTTTTAATGAAAGACTTCAGTTCAAATCTTGAAACTGAAATCACTTTTAATAGCGAGCACATTTTACAATCCTAAAAGAGACTTTGAGACTACAACGTTCAATTAATAGTTCGATTCTTAATCTCTTCCTATTCAGCATAGTGATTTTACCTTTCTAAATAAACTAAATTAATGACTTAGTACTTTTTCTGTCTCAAAAGAATTCGTTTTAGTTTTTTTTTTTTTTAAGTAATTCTTTAATATAAGGGTATAGGTGAAAACAATTACATTATTAATTATTGTATCAAATTTTTTTATTTAGATGACACTTATTTTAAGACAAAAAAAATAATAATGTTCTAAATCACACGTTTTTAATATAGGTGATTATTATTTTAATATGTAGTACTTTAATTTGTGCATTGATTTGTCACCATTCAGACTTGCACATGTTGTCAGTCCAGGTGGTTTCAGAAACAAAAACATTTTACTCAGATTTGTCTGACATTATTTATCTATGGTCCCTATTTTGTTCTATTTTTTTTTATTTTATTACAAAATATTTTACCTTGATATGACTTTTTTTATATGAATATAAATTCAGTCGAGCATTGATGAAGATATTGAATATCGAATGAAAAACACCAATGCCAAGTGCAGATGAGAAGAGTCTCTGTTTGTGTACAACGCCTGTTTAACTAGCTCAACTCTATTATTTTCGAGCATCAAGATTTCTAGTGTTGAATAAGGACCAAAATGTTTCATTGACTTGGAGTTTAATGGTTAATGTTTGATATTTGTATTAAGGTCCAATAAAGTCGAATTCAAACATAATAGGATCAATTTTTTGAGACGGGGCTTTCAACATGATTTTTTTTTTATTCGTAATGACTCGAACCTGAAATTTCTGATGATTTATTGGCAGAGATATGATAAGTAAAATGTGCACTTTAAAAGAGCTACTAATATCTTTCTATCATTGGCGGAGCTAAAATTTTAATTAAGGGGATTCAAAATCGGAAAAAAGTAAGCATACGAATTAGCCAAAGGAGATTCAAAGTCAACTATATATACATAAAAAATAATTTTAATATATATAAATAGTATAATTTTTCATCAAAGAAATTCGGATAAACTCCAGCCATAAAGTGGCTCTGCCCCTGTTTCTATAGCCATTTTATTATGTACTTTTTTCCAACTTCTTTTTCATGCTAAAATAGATATAATGAATCTAGCATAGGAAGTTAAATTTGTGGTGTTATGATGTAGTACTACTTTGTATTGGCTTGTCACCATCCAGGCTAGCACATGTTGTCAGTCCAGATGATTTCAGAAACAAAAACATTTTACTCAAATTTGTCTTAACATTATTATCCATGGTACTTTGGAGCAGCTCCGATTTATCGATAACATGATTCTAAATAGCCGATTTATCGATAACATGATTCTAAATAGAAAATTGTGGAGGAGGGAGATTAGGGTAGAAGTTTAGTATGAATTTAGAATGTTGTATCTTTTATTGTATTACTTGATGTATCTTGTTTATGGTATTATTGAATATGTTGATTTCTATTATATCTTGCTCTTTTGCTATTCTTTGTCTAGATTGTTTTATTTTGAGCTGGTGGTCTATCGAAAACAACCTCTCAATCTGACATATGAGGTAGTGCTCTCTATCTCACATCTGAGGTAGTGGTATGGACTACAAACACTTACCCCCTCAGACCCCACTTAATGAGAATATATGGAGTATGTTGTTGTTGATTATTATCCATGGTTCTTATTTTATTCTACCCCACCTCACACTCCTCCCCATCATTTTCTTTTTAATTTGTTAAGAAGCGTTTTATCCTACAAAATGAAAAACACCGACGTTAAGTGCAAAAGTTACTGTTGAATAGGTGGGAGAGTCTCTATCCGTGTTCAACAATTGCTTTAGGAAATGCAATGGAGAATCGAAAATCAAAGATTTTTTGTTTTCAACTGATATTTAGTGCGGAAACCATATTTGTGGAAGGGGTGGGGTGGGGGCTGGGAATGCGATTTACCATTGATAAGATTGTAGTAAAATGATAAGTATTCATTTATCTCAGAGACCTCGAATTGAAGCTATGAGAATTGATCAAAGCCGTCTTTGACACGAGGAACTTATCCCCTAAAATAAAATTTTTTGGTATGAATTTAAATTAGTCGAGTTCAAAAGAGATATCAATAATTAGATGAGGACAAAAATTCTACTATATTTTTCTTGAAACAAGTACCAATAATCCACCTGTATTTTGTCCAATTCACCAATCACATGGAAAAGGACATTGAGATGACTATATAGTGGACCTTGGAAAATAACTTGTGGAGGCCAGTTTTCTACTCCTTTTGTCTGTGTAGAAGTATATACTATAATAAGTTGTTTGACATGCGAATTAAATTATTGATGAATTATAATTTTTAAATTATAATTTATATACTAATTTATTTTACTTAAGAGATAAAGTAAAATAATTTTTAAGTTAAGTGAGATATCTCATGATTAAGCTTGAAATAATATTTATAATGTGTTTGGTAGATGGTATAAACTTATCACAAGATAAATTTATACAGTCTACTAAACGCAATATCAATATTGTCGTAGGCTTGCCTCATTTGTTTGCACTTAATAAAGGTCTGAATCTGAATGATTCAGACATCAGATCATTAAGTGCATTTATTTTTCATTAAGATTTTGACTCTTAATAGATATGGATAAGTCTTAATTATTCAGATCTGAAATTAAGTCTTAATTATTAAGAGGTATGCTTATATAGGATAATATTCACCACCACTCTATCCATAATCATCAGTCACCACCACTAGCCACCACCATTGTTAACCACCACCTTGCCACCAACCAACAACAACAATGACCACCTCCATCATCAAAGCCATAATTCATAATCATAATTGCTACTAACCACTATTTTCAGCCGCTATCATATCACCACCTTCATTATTTTAATTATATCTGCAGCTATCACCACTGCAACGCCGCCACCACCACCACCACCATCATCAACCACTATCGTCAATCTCAACCAGTGACGGACCCAAAATTTAAGGATAGTGGGTGCTTAAAAAATTTAAAAAATAAAAAAATAAAAATTAACCTCCGTGAGGTTCGAACCTGAGGCATTCCTTCAAGTGGAGAAGATTAAGGTCAACCTAAATGCCAATGCACCCAACTAACTTTTTATTTTAGTGGGTGCTTTTATATATTATATATCGATTTTCATATATTTTCTATATAATTCTACCTATTTTACGTCGAGTTTACTAGGTTCCGAAGCACCCCAAATATGAATGTAGCCCCCCCCCTCCCAACTACTAAGAAACTCATCTACCACAACTAGCGTCACTGTTAACTACCACTAGCACATCGTCAACATCCGCACATTCTTCGGCTACCACTATCACTGTCAACGGTGGCACCACCTCTACCACTGCTTCAACCACTATCATCACCACAGTATATCTCTACTAATAAGCATCTTCGCCATCACAGCTAACAACATCTCTGTAACAGCCCAGGCCACCGGCGCATGCGAAATTGTCCGCTTTGGAGCCTCGGCCCCTCACGGTTTTAAAATGCGTCACACATGTCAGAGTTACGCAGCGAACTGGGCCCTGGCACATGAGATATTGTCCGCTTTGGCCAGGCGTTACGTATCGCCGTCCCCGACCTCACGGATTTGTTCCACGGGCGTTACGTATCGCCGTCCCCGTGAACGCGTCACACATGTCAGAGTTACACAGCGAACTGGGCCCTGGCACATGAGATATTGTCCACTTTGGCCAGGCGTTACGTATCGCCATCCCCGACCTCATGAATTTGTTCCACGGGCGTTACGTATCACCGTCCCCGTGAACGCGTCACACATGTCAGAGTTACACAGCGAACTGGGCCCTGGCACATGAGATATTATCCGCTTTGGCCAGGCGTTACGTATCGCCGTCCCCGACCTCACGGATTTGTTCCACGGGCGTTACGTATCGCCGTCCCCGTGAACGCGTCACAAGGCCTAGTATGTCTCCCTGGGGAACACCAGTGTTATTTGTGCGCAAAAAGGATGGCTCGCTGAGGATGTGTATTGATTATCGGCAATTGAATAGGGTGACTATTAAGAATAAATATCCTCTCCCAAGAATTGATGATTTATTTGATCAGTTACAGGGCACCAAGTGCTTTTCTAAGATTGATTTGAGGCCAGTGTAGGGACGGCGATACGTAACGCCTGCATTCACTTAGGCAAAACCCACATCGGTAGTGAAGGGGAACGAAGTGTGCCTTATAGGTGCATGGATACCTTCCACGTATGTGACGCGTTTTAAAACCGTGAGGGGCCGAGGCTCCAAAGCAGACAATTTCGCATGCACCGGTGGCCTGGGCTGTTACAGTTGGTATCAGAGCCAGCGCCGGTGCCGGTGGTGGGGCAAACCTCAGCGAGGACGCTGAGTCCCTACGGGGGGTGAGTGTAGGGACGGCGATACGTAACGCCTGCATTCACTTAGGCAAATCCCACATCGGTAGTGAAGGGGAACGAAGTGTGCCTTATAGGTGCATGGATACCTTCCACGCATGTGACGCGTTTTAAAACCGTGAGGGGCCGAGGCTCCAAAGCGGAAAATTTCGCATGCGCTGGTGGCTTGGGCTGTTACAGTCCTGTCACGGCCCAAAATCCCATCGGGCCGGACTGGCACCAGAAGCCGAGAAGGCCCGGGAGAACCCGTTCAAATACCTGTACTTTCACTTACATGTCACCAAAAATTTGGGCAGCACTTCGCTGCATATAAAAGGGTCTAATTACCTGTATCAGCACAACACGCACAAATATATATATATAATACTTGGCCGTCGGGGCCACCCCATATACGACTATAACATCACTATATAAACTTCCATGACTTTACCCTTCCTTATGTCTACAAAGCCTCTAGGATATACATGACATAACCAGGGTCGGGACAAACCCCCGCCCACATATAACTCCTGTACAATAACAAAATATAAGGAACCGACTCGGAAAGCTCCGAAGTAAACTGGAGCTCACCAACAGTAGCTGTATGACTTGGCTCCTACTGGTGCGGTGTATGAGCTGAGGTACCTGTGCCTGCAGCATGAAATGCAGGTCCCCCGTAAGGGACGTCAGTACGAGATATGTACTGAGTATGTAAAGCAGTAAATAATCATATGTGATATGGGGGATAAAGAAAATCATACACATGTGAATAAATCATAATAGAAGTGAACCACACTTCATAAACACTTTTAGGATCATGTACATTATTATTAATCTGAATTGGGTTCTTGAATACAAACACATTTGTGGAACGGTATACATTCGTTCATTTCATTCTTTACAATTGTTATTCGTTATTACCTCCTCCTCCCGAACCTCCAACCACCTAACAATAATCAATACTGTACCGTACTGTGACCATTAGGCTGTCCCCCAGTACATATCAATTGGGATCGACCCATGCTAGGCTTATGCCCCTGGGATACCACCCACACGTGTATCAAGTAACACATAAGATATTTTTCCAATAACTTAGTTCAAAAGCTTTTGAGATTATTACATTAGTGTTCATGTCAATATAGTATCTTTGGAACTATGATACATCAATAGGAATCAAGTAATAGACCTTCTATACAATAACGATGTAATAAGGACTCATTGGTACATCAACAATATGTTTCAGAATCATCAATATCACAACAATGAAATAGGAGCCTTTTGGTATATCAATGAAGCATTTTGACACTTTATAGAATGGAAACAACTTCATTGGTAATGTAGAACAATACATGTGTTTGGATAACCTCGGAATCGTACTTGATGGAACATTGGTGTTTTCATGCCAAAGAACATCGTTAGAGTATGCTTTACATACCTCATTGTAGATTCGGATACCAATTCAACACAACTTCCCGCCTTTACAAATCACTTATCTACAATGAAATATTTGGCATCTAGTATTAGCAACCCAACACCACAATTCTCTTCCATAATTCCATACAACCAATATTTGCAAAGCATTCCAAAAACCAACTTGAACAATGGGTTTATGTGTATATATATATATATAATCATCATTTCAATACCACATCATCAATACCACATCATTCCTTCACAATTCAACATAATCCAACCATGCACAATAATGATCCAATATCATTTCCAATCATCTTTCAATAACAATCAAATGACATACTTCTTATGCTCACATGCATATATATATATATATATATATATACATATCCATATAAATAACACCAACATAATTTACATCCTTACCATAGAATGGCCCTTTGGGTTTTGAAGTCCTGTTGGCACAAATAAGGGGTGCTTCTCGAAGCCCTTGAGACGATGAACACAACTACGGAATCAATTTGGACTTTCCACGGTTGAATCACAAGTAATTTGAAGGTCAAATTTGGCTAGGGTTTGTTCTCTCCTATGATTGATGATGGATATGAGTTTTTGAACTCATATACATGTACATATACACATATTTTCGTCCATAATATCATAGGAAATGACCAAAGTGCCTTTTAAAATTTAAATAATGTCAAATATGTCCTCTGGTGGACCGTTTTGACAAGCTGAAGTAGATAGACCATAACTCTTTTCTCCGATATCGGATTTGGGTGAAATTGGTATCATTGTAAATATAATTCAAAGTTCTTTCATTTCATATAAATTAGGCCACCCATTTCGTCCTGTACAAGGAGTTATGATCGTTTGAAGTTGACCCTAAAAATCTGTTTTAAGAGGCTAAAGTAAAACGCGTATAACTACTTACGCAGATGTTGAATTTGGATGAAACCAATTGCATTGGAAAGGAGACTCAAAGATATTTCTTTTGATATATGGTATCTCTCCCAGTTCATTATATTGAGGGAGTTATGATCGTTCAAATTTGACCCAAAAAACTGGCAGGCCTCAGTATTTTCCTGCTAATTTACTGTTCACAAAAATCTGTTTTGAGA
Source organism: Capsicum baccatum var. pendulum (assembly GCA_030864225.1). NCBI lineage: Eukaryota > Viridiplantae > Streptophyta > Magnoliopsida > Solanales > Solanaceae > Capsicum > Capsicum baccatum. The sequence goes on from CM061550.1 coordinate 273,746,623, forward strand.
GGCTGAAGTAAAACGAGTATAAATCCTTACTACGATGTTGGATTTGGATGAAACCAATTGCATTAGAAAGAAGACGCAAAGATCTTTCTTTTGATATATGGTATCTCGCCCAGTTCATTATATTGAGGGAGTTATTATCATTCAAAGTGGACCCAAAAACAGGAAATTTTCCTGCAATTTTACTGTTCACATCCCGGCCACCGTTTTATAGTTTCGAGCGTGCTCGCTTATATCCAAAACTTATCCGTTTTTGAAAATCTTTATATCTTCGGAAAGCTTATTCAATAACCTTCATATGGAAACATCGACGGGCAAATTACGGTATAAATAAGGTCGATTCCTATACACATATAATCAAACTATACACTTGAAACCATCTCAAAATAATCAATACTCATATATACCTAACTTAGGATCAATACATATACTCCAACACATATAACAATGGCTAATGCACGTAATTAAGTATGGGGTGTTACATCCTTCCCCCCTTAAGGACATTCGTCCTCGAATGTGAATGTAGTTATTTAGCCGAAACAAGTTCGAATTCATAATTGATATTCACGTCATCATATAGATGTTATGCATATGTAAAAACTTACTTGTTAGTGTCCCAGTTCCACTCCTTGCACTTCTTTTTCATCTTTGAACAAATAAGGGTATTTTAATTTCATTGCTTCCTCCGCTTCCCATGTAATCTCTTCCCTTTGTTGATTTCTCCAAAGTACTTTCACCGATGCTACTTCTTTATTCCTCAACTTCTTAACTTGACGATCTAATATAGAAATAGGCATCTCCTCATAGGTAAGATCTTCTGTTATTTGCACATCTTCAGTAGAAGTAATAAGGGACGGATCTCCGATGCACTTTCGAAGCATCGATACATGAAATACTGGATGCACTGATGAGAGTTCCTGGGGTAGCTCTAATTCATAAGCAACTTGCCCACATCTTTGAATAATCTTATACGGGCCTATATATCGTGGACTCAACTTTCCTTTCTTGCCAAATCTCATCACCCCTTTCATTGGTGATACCTTCAAAAATACCCAATCGCCTAACGAAAACTCTAGCCCTCTTCTTCTACTATCCGCATATGACTTGTGTCGACTTTGGGCTGTTTTCAACCGTTGCTGAATCACCTTGACTTTTTCTATGGCTTGATACACAAGATCCGGTCCGAACATAAGAGTTTCACCCGCTTCGAACCATCCTATTGGTGATCTACACTTCCTCCCATATAAAGCTTCATATGGTGCCATTTTGATACTTGAATAATAGCTATTATTGTAGGCAAACTCAATAAGAGGTAAATGATCATCCCAGCTGCCTTTAAAATCTATAACACATGCTCGTAGCATATCTTCAAGTGTTTGAATGGTGCGCTCTGCTTGTCCATCCGTCTGAGGGTGAAAAGCTGTACTCAGATTCACTTGTGTTCCCAAACTCCGTTGGAAAGACTTCCAAAAGTTTGCAGTAAATTGAGTTCCCCGATCTGATATAATAGAAGTTGGCACTCCATGTAATCGGACTATTTCTTTAACATACAGCTTCGAATATTCTTCAACTGTGTAAATGGTCTTAACGGGTAAGAAATGTGCGGATTTAGTAAGCCTATCCACAATCACCCATATAGAATCAAATTTCCAAGCTGTACGAGGCAAACCTATAACAAAATCCATGTTGATAATGTCCCACTTCCAAGTTGGAAGATCTATGCATTGCATATAGCCTCCGGGCTTTTGATGTTCCACTTTAACTCGTTGGCAATTTGGACATCCAGCTACAAATTCTGCGATGTTCCTTTTCATGTCATTCCACCAATACATATCTTTCAAATCTTGATACATTTTGGTTGATCCTGGATGAATGGAATACCTTGAAAAATGTGCCTCTGTCACTTAGCCCGTCTACATTCGGCACACACAATCGGTTTTGGCACTGAAGTACTCCTTCTCGCGTAAGCTCAAATGCCTTGGTTGCACCACTCTGAACATTCTCCTTAAGCTGTAATAAAATAGGATCTGCATATTGCTTCTCTTTCACTTCAGCTACTAATGAAGATTCCGCAGCATTATGTACGATAAGCTCTTTGTCCGGAGTTTCAAGAAGGCGAACTCCCAAACTAGCTAACTGATGAAGATCTTTAATCATCCCTTGCCTTTCTATAGGCATCATCATAGCCTTACGACTTAACGCATCAGCTACTATATTCGCTTTTCCTGGATGATACAAAATATCGACATCATAATCTTTTAATAGTTCCATCCACCTTCGCTGCCTCAGATTTAGATCCTTCTGACTGAAAATATATTGTAAGCTCTTGTGATCAGTATATATATCAACATGAACCCCATATAAATAGTGGTGCCATATTTTTAAAGCAAAGATAACCGCTGCCAGCTCAAGATCGTGTGTAGGATAATTTTTCTCATGTGGCCGCAATTGTCTAGAAGCATATGCTACTACCTTACCATGCTGCATCAATACACATCCTAAACCAATTCTAGAAGCATCACAATACACTGTATACCCTTCTGTACCTTCTGGAAGTACCAACACAGGTGTAGAAGTCAACTTATTCTTCAATTCTTGGAAACTCTCCTCAAACGTATCATTCCATTGGAATTTGGATGCTTTATGCGTTAGCTTGGTTAAGGGTGCTGAAATGGAAGAAAAGTCTTTAAAAAATCTCCTATAATAACCGGCCAACCCGAGAAAACTACGAATCTCCGTCGGCGTTGTGGGCCTTGGCCAGTTCTTCACAGCTTCTATCTTTTGAGCATCAACCTTTATCCCTTCACTAGATACAATATGACCCAAAAATGCCACCGACTTTAACCAAAACTCACATTTAGAGAACTTTGCATAAAGCTTACAATCACGAAGAGTCTGCAATGTCTGTCGTAAGTGATTGGCATGGTCCTCTTCTGATCTAGAATAAACTAGAATATCATCTATAAAAACTATCACAAATACATCCAGGAATGGCTTAAACACCCTATTCATCAAATCCATAAAAGCTGCAGGTGCATTTGTTAGCCCAAATGACATAACTAGAAACTCATAATGACCATACCTTGTTCGGAAAGCTGTTTTGGGTATGTCTTTTTCTTTGAACCTCACTTGGTGGTAACCTGACCTCAAATCAATCTTAGAAAAGCACTTGGCGCCCTGTAACTGATCAAATAAATCATCAATTCTTGGGAGAGGATATTTATTCTTAATAGTCACCTTATTCAATTGCCGATAATCAATACACATCCTCAGCGAGCCATCCTTTTTGCGCACAAATAACAATGGTGCTCCCCAGGGGGATATACTAGGCCTTATGAATCCCTTCTCAAGTAAATCTTTCAATTGCTTTTTCAATTCTCGCAATTCTGCTGGGGCCATTCTATATGGAGGAATGGAGATTGGTTGGGTGCCTGGTATTACATCAATACCAAACTCTACTTCTCGTTCAGGAGGCAAACCTGGAAGATCTTCAGGAAATACATCAGGAAATTCATTTACCACCGGAACAACGTGAAGAGTTGGTGGCTCCGCTTCTGTATCCCTTACCCTAACTAAATGATATAGGTATCCCCTGGAAATCATTTTTCTTGCTTTGAAATAAGAAATAAATCTACCTTTTGGTGCGCCAATCTTACCTTGCCATTCAATAACTGCTTCATTCGGAAATGTAAATATATCTTTTTTGTACAACAGTCAATTTTGGCATAACAAGACGCCAACCAATCCATACCCATTATAACATCAAAATCTACCATTTCTAGTTCCACGAGATTGGCCATCGTGTCTCGACCACACACAGTTACTACACAATCTTTATAAACCCTTCTAGCAATAATAGATTCTCCAACCGGGGTAGACACTTCCAACGGCTTATTTAACAATTTGGGGGTTCTTTTGAACTTTCCAGCAACCAAAGGAGTAACATATGATAATGTAGAACCGGGATCAATTAGAGCATATACATCAAATGAAAATATGGACAACGTACCCATAACCACATCTGGGGAAGCCTCTAGATTCTGTCGATCCACTAAAGCATAAGTGCGATTATGAGTCCCATTGGAACTGGCGACTCTTGTTTCGTTTCTAGCGTGACCCACGGGTCATGCGCCTCTACCAGAATAAGATACCGGTGACAATGATGCAACAGTTGATCCCAAAGGTCGTGCTACACCACCTGCGCCCCTTCGTGGGCATTCTCTCATCATATGCCCCGTCATACTGTACCAATAACAAACATTTGTTCCCATTCGACATGCGCCCATATGATGCCTTCACATTTATTGCATGGCTCTCGAGGAGGTCTCAGTTGGATCATATTCCTTTGCCCATGATAACCCACTGATCGCGAACTATGACCCTCACTTCTTTGCCTTATTTGACTGCCTCTGAACCCCTGATGTTGTGGTGGAGCACTAGCTGCAGAATAAGAAAATAATGGCCTAGGTGGTCTAGAAGAAAATTGAGGTCTAAAACCTCTCTGTGGCGCCATAAACTGCCCTGTAGATCTGGCCCTCTTAGAAGATCCGCTTTCAAATTCCTGCGTTCTTCTTCTCTGCCTCTGATCTTCCATTTTCTGTGTAAATGCTTGGATCCTAGCTATATCCATATCTTTATTCAGTGCAGCAATAGTACAATCCCTAATCAAATACGAATCCAATCCGTTCACATACCGATGAACTCTGTCATCCATATTAGCTATAACATTAGGAGCATATCTGGACAAGGAATTAAATCAAAGACTATACTCCCTCACACTTGTATTACCCTGCCGAAGATTTAAGAACTGATCCGCACGGGCCTGACGAGTCTCATATGGAAGATAATGATCAATAAATGCCTCTTTGAACTCTTTCCAAGTAGCTAGGGGTGCATCAATTCCCCTCGACCGTTTCCAGTCTTCATACCAATATATAGCCTCACCTTTGAATCTATACACGGCTAACTCCACTGTCTCTCTGCCCGATACATGCATCACCTCTAGGGCCCTTTGGATCTGATCAATAAAGTCCTGCGGATCTTCATTAAGATCGGATCCGGTAAAAGTAGGCGGATCCATCTTAAGAAAATCTTGCGTCCGAAGACTAGCCGCCCTATCAGTACCTCTAGAACCCGCGACAGGAATGGCTTGCCCTTGGACTTGACCAGCAACTATACGAGTCAAAAGTTGCACTGCATTTCTAAGATCTTGATCAACAACATTAATAGGTGGCTCTGGGGATATAGTTCTCCTCCCCCTTATTTCTTCTGGACTGGGGGAAGTTTCTGATGCATGCTCAGCTGGAACCTCTCTTTGATAGCTGGTATAGTGGGTGACTTACTAGTCCCCTCTCCGGCAGCCACATCTACTTGCTTACCAGTATTCTTGCTTCTGGTAACCGGCATCATTACTATAACAAGAGAAACAAACTGATTCAGTGGTCAACTATGACTTCATATACAATATAAGATCTATCGCACGATCTAAGACATGAAGAAAAGAAACAATTCCTAAATGTCCATAGCCTCCTGTTTATAGATGTGGTGCACAACACACCGATAAACAAGACTCTACGTAGACACGGCTTTGTAGACTCACTAGGACGAACCTCTCTGATACCACTTTTGTCACGGCCCAAAATCCCATCGGGCTGGACTGGCACCCGAAGCCGAGAAGGCCCGGGAGAACCCGTTCAAATACCTGTACTTTCACTTACATGTCACCAAAAATTTGGGCAGCACTTCGCTGCATATAAAAGGGTCTAATTACCTGTATCAGCACAACACGCACAAATATATATATATATATATAATACTTGGCCGTCGGGGCCACCCCATATACGACTATAACATCACTATATAAACTTTCATGACTTTACCCTTCCTTATGTCTACAAAGCCTCTAGGATATACATGACATAACCAGGGTCGGGACAAACCCCTGCCCACACATAACTCATGTACAATAACAAAATATAAGGAACCGACTCGGAAAGCTCCGAAGTAAACTGGAGCTCACCAACAGTAGTTGTATGACCTGGCTCCTACTGGTGCGGTGTATGAGCTGAGGTACCTGTGCCTGCAGCATGAAATGTAGGTCCCCCGTAAGGGACGTCAGTACGAGATATGTACTGGGTATGTAAAGTTGTAAATAATCATATGTGATATGGGGGATCAAGAAAATCATACACATGTGAATAAATCATAATAGAAGTGAACCATACTTCATAAACACTTTTAGGATCATGTACATTATTATTAATCTGAATTGGGTTCTTAAATACAAACACATTTGTGGAACGGTATACATTCGTTCATTTCATTCTTTACAATTGTTATTCGCCATTACCTCCTCCTCCCGAACCTCCAACCACCTAACAATAATCAATACTGTACCGTACTGTGACCATTAGGCTGCCCCCAGTACATATCAATTGGGATCGACCCATGCTAGGCTTATGCCCCTAGGATACCACCCACACGTATATCAAGTAACACATAAGAGATTTTTCCAATAACTTAGTTCAAAAGCTTTTGAGATTATTACATTAGTGTTCATGTCAATATAGTACCTTTGGAACTATGATACATCAATAGGAATCAAGTAATAGACCTTCTATACAATAACGATGTAATAAGGACTCATTGGTACATCAACAATATGTTTCAGAATCATCAATATCACAACAATGAAATAGGAGCCTTTTGGTATATCAATGAAGCATTTTGACACTTTATAGAATGGAAACAACTTCATTGGTAATGTAGAACAATACATGTGTTTGGATAACCTCGAAATCGTTCGTACTTGATGGAACATTGGTGTTTTCATGCCAAAGAACATCGTTAGAGTATGCTTTACATACCTCGTTGTAGATTCGGATACCAATTCAACACAATTTCCCGCCTTTACAAATCACTTATCTACAATGAAATATTTGGCATCTAGTATTAGCAACCCAACACCACAATTCTCTTCCATAATTCCATACAACCAATATTTGCAAAGCATTCCAAAAACCAACTTGAACAATAGGTTTATGTGTATATATATATATATAATCATCATTTCAATACCACATCATCAATACCACATCATTCCTTCACAATTCAACATAATCCAACCATGCACAAGAATGATCCAATATCATTTCCAATCATCTTTCAATAACAATCAAATAACATACTTCTTATGCTCACATGCATATATATATATATATATATATATATACATATCCATATAAATAACACCAACATAATTTACATCCTTATCATAGAATGGCCCTTTGGGTTTTGAAGTCCTGTTGGCACAAATAAGGGGTGCTTCTCGAAGTCCTTGAGACGATGAACACAACTACGGAATCAATTTGGACTTTCCACGGTTGAATCACAAGTAATTTGAAGGTCAAATTTGGCTAGGGTTTGTTCTCTCCTATGATTGATGATGGATATGAGTTTTTGAACTCATATACATGTACATATACACATATTTCCGTCCATAATATAATAGGAAATGACCAAAGTGCCTTTAAAATTTAAATAATGTCAAATATGTCCTCCGGTGGACCGTTTTGACAAGCTGAAGTAGATAGACCATAACTCTTTGCTCCGATATCGGATTTGGGTGAAATTGGTATCATTGTAAAGATATTTCAAATTTCTTTCATTTCATATAAATTAGGCCACCCATTTCGTCCTGTACAAGGAGTTATGATCGTTTGAAGTGAATCCTAAAAATCTGTTTTGAGAGGCTGAAGTAAAACGCGTATAACTCCTTACGCAGATATTGAATTTGGATGAAACCAATTGCATTGGAAAGAAGACTCAAAGATATTTCTTTTGATATATGGTAGCTCTCCCAGTTCATTATATTGAGGGAGTTATAATCGTTCAAAGTTGACCCAAAAAACTGGCAGGCCTCAGTATTTTCCTGCTAATTTACTGTTCACAAAAATCTATTTTGAGAGGCTGAAGTAAAACGAGTATAAATCCTTACTCAGATGTTGGATTTGGATGAAACCAATTGCATTAGAAAGAAGACTCAAAGATATTTCTTTTTATATATGGTAGCTCGCCCAGTTCATTATATTGAGGGAGTTATGATCGTTCAAAGTTGACACAAAAACTGGAAATTTTCCTGCAATTTTACTGTTCACATCCTGGCCACCGTTTTATAGTTTCGAGCGTGCTCGCTTATATCCGAAACTTATCCGTTTTTGAAAATCTTTATATCGTCGGAAAGCTTATTCAATAACCTTCGTATGGAAACATCGACGGGCAAATTACGGTATAAATAAGGTCGATTCCTATACACATATAATCAAACTATACACTTGAAACCATTTCAAAATAATCAATACTCATATATACCTAACTTAGGATCAATACATATACTCCAACACATATAACAATGGCTAATGCACGTAATTAAGTACGGGGTGTTACAATCTCCTACTGCCACCAATACATGACCAACCATCATCTATTCTTTTTTAAACTATCACAATCAACACCTCCAACTATTAACATCAATCATGTTGGAACCTTGAAGTTTTGATGAATGACAATATGAATGAAACAAGTTGATATATGTGTTTCACTGATCCGACAAGTTCAAGAGTGTAGTCTATGGTATAAATAATTAAAAATCAGAATGAGTTGATTCAGTGCAACTAAAAACTTCAACTTACTTATCACGTGGAAAATAAAACAAGTTGAATTTGATTCAAACACTTGATGATAAGGGAAATCAAGTTGAGTTGAAAAAAGAGTCTTATGTGAAGAAGGAGTTTCACTTCGGAGCATATCCTTAAGAGTCCTATGTGTAGAAGGAGAAAGATTCTGAAAATTGAAGAAGTCTACGCAAAACGTACAATTTGAAGGACTCTTTGAAGAGTTGGAGTTTGACTACAACACTAAGGAGACAAGAGTTGGAATTGAAGAAGAAGTCTCCCTTGAAGTAGAACTCTATGCAATGAGAGTTATGATTGAAAGGGGAGTTTGAAATAAAGAATGACTTTTTGAAGAGTTGTGCTTAAATAGAAGATGCAACAGTCAGAATAAACTATGCACTTACAAAGCAGAAAAGCACAATCAACAGATTGACTTCACGAAATGCTACTCAATCGCTGAAGAAACACATTGAAGAACCTGGTCCTAAGTATAGAATCCAGCTAAGAGTTTTAGCATTGATTGTTAGAGTTGTTCATTGTGTTTGAACTATTGATGTAATATTAGTTTCAGTGTGTTATAAACTGAATTGGGAGCTAGTCTTCGAGTTGGGGAAAACTCAGAGACTTTGGGAATGCATACCTTGAGAGGTGTATGTGTAGTTAGGAATTAGAGTTTATAATTCCTAGTTGTTGAGTTAAAGGAATTAGAGTTTATAATTCTTATTTGTTGGTTATAAGAGTTTTGTAATCAATCATTATTGAGGCTCAGAGTTATTTAGTAAAGTTGGGGCTAAATCCTGCAGAGGTGCAAGTCATGGTTTTTTACACCTTTTGAGCCGGGTATTTTCCATGTAAAAATTGTTGTGTTTTTTACTTTCTGGTTTACTGCTTCCTTGGAACACGTCAGGCAACCCGTTCCATCGATAGGCAACAGTTAGGCAAAAATAAGATAATCAGTAGGGCACGAATTCTTAACAAGTGGTATCAGAGCGTCGTTGTCTTAAAAAGGGCTAGCACCTAAGACAAAGATCAATATGATGAATTCTGCACCACCTACTGGTCACAGTGAAGGTTAATCCACTATTAGACCTCCACTCTTTGATGGTTCTCACTTCATTTGGTGGAATGCTAGGATGAAAACATTCATTCAAGGGGAAGACTATGAGTTATGGGACAGGATCACTGATGGTCCTACTATTCCAATAAAGTTAGAAGATGGTGAACAGGTCAAGAAGGTAAGAAGTGAGTTTACCGCTAATGACTTAGTGGCATTAAAGAAAAATGCTAAGGGTAAAAATATCTTAGTCTGTGGACTAGGATCGGCTGAATACAACAGAATGTCAAACTATACCACTGCTAAGCAAATTTGGGATGCACTGGTCAATGCACATGAGGGTACCTCTCAGGTAAGAAAATTCAGGATTGTTCTTCTCTTTATTGAATACGAAGCTTTTAAAATGAAGGAGAATGAACCCCTGGATGAAATGATGACAAGGCTTACTGCCTTGACAAATGAGTTGACTTCTTTGGGAAAAGTCATCACTGTTGAAGGGCAAGTTGAAAAGGTGTTGAGGGTGCTACCAAAATAAAAATAGAATGTTAAAGTGACTGCTATTAGAGAGGCAAATAAGGATCTAACAGGTATGACACTAGATAACTAGTAGGGAATCTGAGAACTTACGAAATGGAAATTGATAGAACTAAAGAGCTAGCAGCCCCTGAGGATACCTTAACTCTAAAGACATCTGACAGTGATGAAGAAATTGAACTTGATGAAAAACAAGTTGCCTTTATAGCTAAGAACTTCAGCAAATTCTTCAAAAAGAAGAAGGAATCAGGTAGTAAGAAATGGTCCAATGACAATCCAAATGGATGCTACAAGTGTGGTAAGACTGATCATCAGATCAGGGATTGTCCTGTCTGGAAAATAAAATGGAGAAAGAAAAGGGCTAAAAAGGAATTGAAAGAAAAAAATAAAAAGAGGGAAGAATGTGTAATGGTAGCAGCTTGGGAATCTGACTCAGATGATGATGAAGTTGATAAAACAGCACTCCTAGCTCTTGGATATTCAGACTTAGAGGGAGAAGATGATGCTTCTGAGGTAAGTATACTTGAACTTAAAGAAAAGTTGCATTTGTTTTCTAAAACAAAACTTATTTCCTTAATGAGTGCTCTAATTGATGATTTCCAAGAATTAACTTCTGATAGGGATGATTATTCAACAATCTTGCAAGTCTCAAGTTTGATTTTATTGATCTAGAAACTTGTAAGAACACTGTTGAAAAGGAAAACTGCACTCTTAAGGAACAGGTTAGCAGACTTGATTCATCAAACCTGACCTCAAATCTGAAGTCTTGAAACTGACTCTTTCTGAAAAGGAAAAAAAGGTCAAAAGTGAGGAACAAGAAAAAATTGAGTCAGAATTGACTAAGATTAAACATGAATACTTTTGTGGAAAAAAATAAGGTTTGTCAATTGAGTCAAGAAGTTTTTAAATTGAAACTTGATCTTGAAAGAGCTAACGGATGGACACATTCTCCAAGAATTGTTCATAAGTTAGGTCAAAGAATTCACAATGAAAAGGCTGAGTTGGGCTTTTATAAAAATTCTAATGCTATTAAAGATCTGTGTTATATTTGTGGTAACCAGGGGCATTCAACCGCTAAATGTCCAGTTGTAGCAAAAAGCAAATCAAAAAGCATAAGCCTAGCAAAAAAATCTGATCCTATGTTAGCACAAGCTAACAAGAAGGTCAAATCTGGTCAGAGAAATAGGTCACATAACTTGTTGCCTCGATGGGCTAGAAGGAACCTCATATATACTTTTTCTCATAAGAAAGGATCCAAGCTTGTTTGGGTGCCTAAAGTTAACTCCTAATTTTTTTTGCAGGTGAGAGTGAAAAGAGGCAAGCAAAATTTGTACATGGATAAAACTTGCTTAAGGTATAAGACTAGAAGCAAATAAAGTTTCTTTCACTCACCACATTTAAAGGGGGGATGGATCTTTTGGAGATGGCAAAAAAAAAGATGATGACAATAAAACTGATGAGCATGCATAGGAATATGTTGTACCACCCAGTTCAACTGTTGTACAGACTGAGGGAATATTGACAGGGAGAACAACAAATTAAGAAATTGATGCATTAATAACACCAACACAAGCTGATGATAGTTTTGTTGGTAATTCAGAAGAATTGGTGTTGTCACAAGAATCTTGAGATATCTCATGGGAATCAATGGCTTGAGACTATGGTATTCAAATGAAAGTAATTTCACTCTTGAGGGTTATAAAAATGTTGACTATGTGGGTTACTTAAATGACTTAAGAAGCACCAAAGGCACTAAGTAGAGAGCATTTTGAAAGGAATAGGTTAGATTTGGGGATGATAAAAATTGCATGAACTTTCCTCAATGATTGACTAGGATAACCATTTTTATTTTAAATCTTATTAGCTAAAATGTTATTCGATTCAGTCTTGCACATTTAGTTGTGTGTCCCAATTCTAAATTTTTGACTCTTCTAGCCTAATTTTGTATTAGATTGTGCAGAAAATAGGTACAAGCAAGCAATTGTGACCACAAAGTTCTTCTTATCAGGTATTCTCTACATTGACATAAGCATAGGTTATCTATGTTGAAATAGTTGAGCATACTTGTTCCATTCCTCACACTTCATCCTCCCTTGTCCTATGATGCTGACGAATTGGTTGACCAAATTTTATTTGACTCTCTCTAAATGATTGTGCACAAATGAGTTAATCCTACACCAGAAATTCCTTCCTCTCTCTCAACCAAAATATCAATTTTGTTCCATGGATTTGCCAAGCTTGATCATCAATCACATGCAACATATGTTTCTGAAAAATGAAAAGGGACATGCTCTCTCTTTTAGTTCCTAATTGGCTCAGATCTTTTAGGATTTCTCAGTCTAAGTTTAGGTTTGACTTTTCAAACAACAATGGATGTTTATCATGCTGCTCTACCTAGTTCAATAAGGAACGTTAAAACTCATTGTGAAAAAAAATAAGAAGAAAAATAATTTAGCTGAGATAAATTCTGAACTGGAAGCTGCATCCGACAGTCATGAAGCGGAATAAGTGGTCCTTCAGGCTAGAATCATGAATTTGAAACTTGACTTTGATTGAGAAAAGGATGAAAATGTTGAATTCATTCGTCAATTGATACAGTTGATAACACTTGTTACACCTTCCTCATCAGCTCCTCACTATTCGTATCCTTAGCCATGTTTCACTTTTATACCATACTTTTTTTATTAATGCTCATTTGTTTTGCTTTGTTCAATACTAGCTTAGGTTAAATGTGAAACATGCTCTGGCAGTTAAATGGAATGGTTATCTTTGCTAAATTGACTCATATTTTTGCTCTTTTTAATACATTACTATATTGGCTAAAGTCTTTGTCGGATTGTTTTGGTGATAGCCCCAGTGGCCATGAATGGCATAACAAATCACTTTGGCTAGTATATTATTGCATTGAAATGGTTTTCGATGATGCCAAAAGGGGGAAGATAAGAGGATTGTGCAATGTTTATAACTCATTGACTAACTTGTTTCATTCTAGTGTTTTATACTTTAGTGGCTATAGGTGAAGATATTTGAATGCATAAAAGACAAGAGGTTTTTCATCATCAAAAAGGGAGAATTTGTTGGAACCTTGAAGTTTTGATGAATGACAATATGAATGAAACAAGTTGATATATGTGTTCCACTGATCCGACAAGTTTAAGAGTGCAGTCTACGGTATAAATAATTAAAAATCAGAATGAGTTGATTCAGTGCAACTGCAAACTTCAACTTACTGATCACGTAGGGAATAGAACAAATTGAATTTAATTCAAACACTTGATGATAAGGAAAAGCAAGTTGAGTTGAAAAAAGAGTCCTATGTGAAGAAGGAGTTTCAGTTCTGAGCATATCCTTAAGAGTCCTATGTGTAGAAGAAGAAAGATTGTAAAAATTGAACAAGTCTATGCAAAACGTACAATTTGAAGGACTCTTTGGAGAGTTGAAGTTTGACTACAATACTAAGGAAACAAGAGTTAGAATTGAAGAAGGGGTCTCACTTGAAGTAGAACTCTATGCAATGAGAGTTATGATTGAAGGGGGGATTTGAAATAAAGAATGAATCTTTGAAGAGTTGTGCTTAAATAGAAGATGCATCAGTCAGAATAAACTACCACTTACAAAGCAGAAAAGCACAATCGACAGATTGACTTCACGAAGTACTACTCAATCACTGAAGAAACACATTGAAGAACCTGGTCCTAAGTATAGAATCCAGCTAAGAGTTTTAGCATTAATTTTTAGAGTTGTTCATTGTGTTTGAACTATTGATGTAATATTAGTTTCAGTGTGTTATAAACTGAACTAGGAGATAGTCTTCAAGTTGGAAAAAATTTAGAGACTTTGGGAATACATACCTTGGGAGGTGTGTGTAGTTAGAAATTAAAGTTTATAATTCGTAATCGTTGAGTTAAAGAAATTAGAGTTTATAATTCCTATTTGTTGGTTACAAGAGTTTTGTAATCAGTCGTTGTTGAGGCAGGCTCAGGGTTATTTAGTGAAGTTGAGGTTAAATCCTGTAGAGGTGCAGGTTGTGGTGTTTTACACCTTTTGAGCCGGGTATTTTTCACGTAAAAATTGTTGTATTCTTTATTTTCTGGTTTACTGCTTCCTTGGAACACGTCAGGCAACCCGTTCCATCGATAGGCAACAGTTAGGCGAAAATAAGATAATCATTAGGGCACGAATTCTTAACAAACCAACTTCACATCACTACCACCACCACTATCAATTGTCACCATCATAACGATCACTACAATACCAAACATCTCTATCATTACAACTATCACCACCAACATTATTAATCGCTAACATCAATCATTACCACCACCACCATTACAAACCATCTCCATTATCACTAACAAATATAAATATTTTTTTCAATCAAATGATAATTTTTATTATATTAAATCAAATATTTTTCTAATATATAATTATATTTTATTTAAATTATATTTTTTGTTTTATATGCAAATAACTAATTTTGCATATTCAGATATTGAGAAACAAATAGTTTTAACCATTCAGATTTTAGATCTGAAGATAACATCTTAATCATTTAGATTCAGACGTTTGAATCTTAGAAAAAACAAATGCAGCTTAATCCTATATATCCTACTTTATTCAGTATACCACACTATCCCTAAGGGTATTTTAAGTTGGAAGTGCAAAAAAGAACCAACCAAAACAGAGAACATAGACAAGAATTACTGGGAGAAGTACACATATATTCAATTTTGAGTCCACTTTGAAAACCATCTTTGTTTGAACTTCATGTACTAATATGTACAAAAAAGATTTTTAATTTTAAAAATAAATACAAGTTGAATGGCGATATCAAAGCAAACTGAAGTATAAAAATGACAAATTTAAAAATTGTGTTGTAATATCCAAAAACTACAATGCACAATATGTAGTGTTATAATATCCAGAAACTACAATGCCTGGAATATTGCAAATATGGAGTATTTCGACTGTTTATGATGTCCAACACTGTTGTAATCAAGTGTAGAACCTATCCCCTATGCATGCACTTGCACCATATTTTTCTCAAAATTATTAAGCAGCAAATTTGGGTGAACCAGCGACCTCAGGATTGTTAAGTTTCCGGTCATCAATGGCTGTCCGAATCAGACTTGTCCATAATCCTGAACCGGATAGCACTCTTAATCACTCACATTCCAGAGGCATTCAGTCCCAGCCAGAATTGCCATGTAAGGGAAGTACCAACCATATGCAAACCTTTACTTTTCAGAACAAAATGCGAAAAGTAGAACTCTTGCATGCTATACACAACAGATATCGATCTCCTTCAGATGCACAAGTTTGATTTGATCCAATCTATCGGACTGATTGGCTTAGGATTCTCTTCTTAACAAATTCAGCTTCCTTACTTCTTCCTTCAGTTTCAAGAACAAGCCGTAACTCTTGTATGCATTCTAAAGGTTGTTGGACTCCTTTATCGAGCAACTCATAGTAAATATCAAATGCTTCTGAAGCTCTACGTGCTTTGCAGAGAGCAGATAAAAGAGTAGTGCATGTATCTACATTCAGAATATGACCCTTACTTAAGCTAAACAGGAACAATTTGTGTGCCTCCAATAACTTTCTACACTGGCAAAGGAAAACAACCAAACCTTCCATATTTACCATGTATTCATTTTCGTAAAGGCAACTAACAATCTCGAAAGCTCTTTCCTTTAAACCTGCTAGGAAGAGTATCCTCACAGTATCAGTTGAAAGACTAATGCTTTGTCTAACTTTGTTATCTAACATTAGTTTCACCAAGGAAGCACATTCACTTGCACACTTGCTCTTGATAAGTTCCGTAAGGATTTGATGGAAAGTCGAAGACCTCGGAAGATAGGAGCTTTTCAACATCTTCTCTAGAGTATCGTAAGCAACTTTAGGCTCATTCTTTTGAAGCAAACCTTCAATTAGGGACTCGTAAATTACAATATTAGGTACATAATCTCTCCTCAACATCAAAACTAAGAGTTCATGTGCATCATTAAATGTGCCTTCTTTGCAATGCCCCGTGATCAGGAGTTCATAAGCAAAAGGATCCTGAGTTCCTCTTCTCATTAGCTGCCTGAATACTTTCTCAGCCTTTTTCGTCTTGCCAATCTTGCACAAATACTCAAACATGGGATTGTATGCTGCAACAAGAGGAGTACAGCCATCACCACAAAGCAATACCTCCTTCTTCATTACGTCGTCAAATAATTTCTCTGCCCTCTCAAAGTATCCTTTTCGACTAAAGCTCCGTATTAAGACGCTATACGTTGCTGAATCAGGCTTCACCTTTAACTTCGACATGTTCTCAAAAACTTGTATTGCTTCATCCATATTTCCCACGTTGCAGTGATAGGTAATCAACGTATTGAAAGTACATGTATCTGGAATAAGTCCTCCGCCTCCTACAGTCCCCTCCAAGATGTCTTTTATTCTGTCAAATCTTTTAGCCTCACACAGACCTTGTATAAGAGTATTATAAGTAATACTTGTCGGTTTTAGACCACAATCTATCATTTCCTCAAGAACATCAAGAGCTCGTTCAACCTCTTGCTTCTCACAATATCCTCTAACCAAAGTAGTAAAGCTTACAACATTAGGACTCAACTGATGAGCCCTCTTAACCATACCCTTTAACACATTATGTGCAATCTTCACTTTCCCCGCCCTACACAAACCGTCAATAATGGTATTGTAGGTAATCACATCCGGATCACATTCATGCTTCTCCATCTCCTTAAAAAACCTAAACCCTTGATCAACCATAGAGTTCATACAAAATCCTCTGATCAAAATGTTAAAAGTATACACATCAGGCTTAGCACCAAATGTCTTAAGCATTTCATCAAACAGTTGGTAGACCATACCGGTTCGACCCCTCTTAAGCAAGATCGAAAACAAACTATTGAACGTAATGACAGAGGGTGAAACTCCAAGTGACTTCATCAGTTTAAACACCTTCAATGATTCTTGAAAAAGCCCAGCACTACCAAAACTTCGAATCAAGATGTTAAAGTAGTTATCTTGAAGTGGTACAGTACCATTAGACCTTTTGGGTATAGATAAGAGGAAGTTTCTTGCTGAATTTAAGCTACGGGCATTGGCGAGGAGTTGCAGCATGAGTAAATACGATTGATGGGTGTGTGGAAACCCCATTTTTTGGGTCCAGTTGAAGAAGTGAAGGGCTTTGGAAGGTGTGTTGATGAAGCGGAGTGTGTGAAGGACAGTGGTGTGAGAAAGGGAAGGTTGAGTGAGGGAGGAAAGAGAAGATTCAAGAATAGATGACCATGGGTTTGTGTTGATGATATACGCCATGTTTGCAGCTTTCTTGGATTTGGAAGAAGGTGATTTTGGTTTGGGGTTAATGAGGTGTTTGCCATTTTTGGGTTTGGTAGTTTTTTGCTGGGAGAAAATGTGAGCAAGAGTGGATACACAGAGGTATTGAAAATGAGGTGCTCTCAATGTGAAGATGGTGGAGTTGGTTTTTACTGAAGAAAAAGGAGCCATTGCCATCCTGCTAGTCCATTTGACACATTTTTTGAATTGGCAGAAATTTAAACGATAATACCTACGAAAATAATTGAACTTTAACCAAATTTTCAGTGAAACATATTACACTTTACGGGCCTTATTATTCTCCTATATTTTTTTAAGTAAAATTAATTCCCTCGAATATTTTAAAAGTGAAATTAATTCTTCTAAATGTTATATCCAGTTTTTTCATTGGAAAGTGTGGTACACGCACTGTTTCTTCTCTATTTTATCAATTTTCAACATTTTTTATCATTACAATCATATTAATGATTTCACAACTCAAATTTCTCCTACAAATCAAATTCCAAATGATTCATTGAGTCAATTTTAAATTTCAAGTCCATTCTTATCACTCCAAAAGTTTTCAAATTTAATTATGAAGAAAGTTTCTTCATACTTAGTTTCAATTACACCAACTCAATGAAATCTTTGATTGAGAGCCAACTCAATGGAATGGAGATTTCAATTTCAAGTTCCAAGTTTCAAGTTGCAATTACGCCAAATTTCATTTTCAATTGAATGGAATCTTCCATTAATCTTCAAAAATGAAAACTGAAATGGAATCTTCAAGAATTCAATTTCAATTAACAATGGAGCAACCATTGTTGAAGAAAGGAAAGAGAGAAGAGAGAAGAGAAAGAATGAAAATAAAAACTTTAAATAATTAGAAAATTTAGGAGCTGTTTAGCAAAAAAAAGTTTTTAACGTTTTTTTACGCCTTCACGCGCTCAATGCGCGTGACTAACACGCAATGGGCCAAGTGGCAGATATATGCCATTAAAATACGAAAAAAAAAGTCTAGGGGTAATAGGAACCCCACAAAGTTCAGTATGCTCAATTGGTAATCCGATCAAACTTCAGGTATTTTTGTGAGTATTCTCCCAAATTTAAATGATGACTACTAATTATAGACGTCCTTAAATATATATACACATACATAATAATAACTAGTCAAGTGTATGTTAACTCGAGTGGCGGATCCACCTTGTAATCAGGGGTTCATTCGAACCCCATTCAATGAAAAATTATACCATTTTTATACTGTCAAAAATATTTTTATGTATATATAGGAGATGTTGACCCCTCTTTGACTATTTCGTATGTTTACTTTTGAACCCTCTCAATGAAAATCCTAGCTTCGCCACTGGTTACCTCAATATAAAAAATTATGTATAAAATAATAAAGTATATAATGATACAATTAGATTACAATATATGCAACATTATGTTAATTTAAATGGCCAACTGCAAAAGTATTTTTTTTTTTGTGTAATTTTAGCATACGTGAATATAAACGTCCAAAATATTGACAAACTAAAGAAGAATGAGATTATTTTTAATGTGCGTAAACGGGGGAATTCAAGATTGCATGAGAGGCGAAACTTTATTTTTTATTTATAAATGGCTTAAATGTATATATAATATTTTGATTGCAGAATCTTAAATATTATGAAATAATCAAGTGGCTATTTGTTCTATATGAAATCGAGGGAACCAAAAAAATATAAAAATAATATTTAATATCTTCATTTCATAACAATTGATTATATAAGGAAATAAAAAAATTATGACCTTTCACCTGTTACAGTATTTAATACAATGCTTCACTTTTTTCTAAATAAAGTTTTCAACAAAATTATATAAATAGGTTGATGAAAAGTAAATGAAACTCAAATTGTAATTGATTTTAAAGTTTATCAATAACTAATTTTATGGAATATCTCATAAGATATGATCATCTATCTCATCACATACCAAACGGGCTCTAAGTTGTTAAATAATAGTTAAATTTTAAATATTTGATTTATCCCTCAATCTGCATTTCTCGCTATTGAATTTTATATAAATAATTTTTTGATTTTAAGATTTATTTTGAAACTAAAGTTAAACTTAATTTGCTCTATTTGAAAGTGATAGATTCAATAATTGAAAAATATAAAATTGAATAAATATCAAACAATCACAATTGGCAATTTTCAAGTAGTTCTAACAAACAAGTTCACTTTGTAAAATCAAAACAACATTGCACGTATATAGTTGCAAAATATAAATTCAGAGAAAAATAAAAAAAGAAGTAATTAAAAACTTATTAATATGTTTGGAGTATTCACAAGTAATCTATATAAATAGTAAAACTTATATAACCTTAAACTAATCCACTCATCTTTTGAATTCATCTAAATAAAGGGAAAAAAAAAGTAAGACACTAACTTGTGATTTTAATAGCTATTTGAAGAGCCCTCTTTGATTATTGTTTCCTTCTCCGAAATAAACTCAAATTATTGTTTCCTTCGGAGCAAAACCATAATTAAAAGTTTTTAAATTAATTTCAAAATCTTAATATTTAGGATAGTAATTAAATAAAATTTAATTTTATAAAAAATAGAAGTAAAAAGACGATTTTGTCTATTGCGTTGTCTTTTAATGAAGGGTAAAAGGTTCAAATCAATTTTTTAAGGGTCTTTACACTTTTAATATATTATAGATATAGATTATAGATAATAATAATAATAATAATAATAATAATAATAATAATTGTTATAATTTAGAGCTTTTTTAAAAAAAGTTTACATACTATTTATTTTTAGTGTAGTGTTTTGTTCTTATAAGACATTTAATGTTTAACTTCATATAGTAATATTGTAATTTATAAAAATAATAATTAATTTAGTTAATAAGATGTTAGCCATTTATTTATAAATACATTAACTTGGATGTTGTTGTAAAAATTTCATTTGGTAATATAAATATTTGAGTTACTTAATTCAAAGTTTTAAAATATTTTTGATAAAAAATAATCGTTCTTTTTTTGTTTTATATGTATTATATATATATATTTTACAATGTTCAATATTTCTTAAGTGAAATAAAAATCATAAGATTTACTACTAAATGTTTTAGGGGTCTCGAAATTTTAGTGGTCTAAAACAAATGATTTACTGGTTTCATCCTTGAGCCACCGTTGCTACTAATTAGTTTAGATATGCAGATATAGTATATAGATGAGTAGAGTATGATCAACAAATGACGGAATGATAAGTACTCTTCATTCTTAATTAGAAATCTCGAATTAAATTAAAATTACTTTTATTAGAAAGTATTTTACCACCAACATAGAATATTGTAGCGATATTAAATGGATTCTTCTCTTTCAATAGTTAAATTGCCTTTTTTAGTTGTGAACTTTTTCTTTTCCAAGTATTCAACATTTCAATTTTCTTAAGAAAGATTTCAAATATAATTTTTGTGATAAATTTGAAGTGAGTGTTGTTAACCTTGTTGAAAATAGTGTAATGGGTTTGTCTATAAAATTTGAAATGATTTTCTGAATTTTTTTTTGACTAATTTTGAACAAAATACAACTAAAAATTACCGAAGAAGTTTGTTTATGTTACGTAAATAAAGATAAAATATCAACATCAAACTCAAGAAAGGAGAGAACTTTAAGAAATTTTAGTAATATTTTTATTTTAATATTTTTATATATAATTTTCGTTATTTATAGACCACCAAATTTAAAGTTGACAACTCGGCCAACTATATTAGGTATTCAAATTCAAATTGAATAAGTAACTTTATCCAACTCGAATAAGTAACTCAGAAAATTAAGTGGGAGATGACAAAAAAGTCTTTTAAAATTAAAGATGGTAACAACTTTGACCAGTTAAAATCAAAACTTCATTTAAATTGTGATTAAGTTAATTAGGGTGCAAAGTATAATTTTTTTTATTTTTAAAATTTTTTAAAAGTCCTCCAACTCCAAATTTCAAATTTTAGAGTTTCCCCCTTTTCTTATCTTTCATCCCCTTTTCTTATCTTTCAATCTTTTTTCTTCTTTTTCTTTCTCCAATCTTCTTCTTCTAATTTTTTTTTTCTCTCTAGATTTTCCTCGTCTTCTCTTCTTTTTTTTCTTTCTCTTTTCATTTCGTTCTTCCTTTTTTAATTTTCATGAACTATTTTTAGAAAAAAAAAATTGGAAAGTTCGAAAAGATTTTATTTTATTTCTTATAAAAATGAATGAAGAAATAATTTAGCAAATTCAGCAACTACGAGAGTTGCTTCAACAACTACGGTAATTGCTGCAGCAACTACTATTAGTTGTTATGTTACAGCAACTACTATTAGTTGTTGTGTTACAGCAACTATCGAAGTTGCTGCAACAACTATCGAAGTTGCTGCAACAACTTCGATACTTACTTAATTTTTGACAAAAGACCTGATTGGAGGAGGAGCCCACGAAAAAGTTACATTTATGGTAAAAATGGGGATGGTGGTGCTGGTGGTGACGCCGAATGAGAAGATGACATTTGTTGTGGTATTGATAACGATGGTGGTAGAGGAGAAAGAAGAAAAATAGGCGACAGTTATGTAGAGAGAGTAAATAATGGTGAATCTGGAAGAGGTAGCAATGGTAGTGATAGTGATAGTGGAGGAAGAGGAGGTGGTGGCGGCGGGCGACAACAAAAAGGGTGTGGGGGAGGAGTGGTGGTGATGGTGTAGGGATCTTTGTGTAAATATGGAGTAGGCATCTTTGTGTAAATTTTAAAACTTGAGGGTTTTAAAATTAGTGTCATTAACACTAATCTTAAAATTGTCATCTCTACTTAATATTTAAAACTTGTGTCACTATTTTTTTTTAGTTTTAAAGCTTTTTTGTCACCCTTAATTAATTTGCCAAGTAACTCGAGAAAATTGAAGGAAAGGTGTCTTTTAAGTCTTGAATGAAGGATTTGTGACATTGACCAACAGATAGGGTCAAACATCATTAGAAAACTTGATTAAGTTAATTGTGGACTTGATTAATATTTTTAAAACTTTCTAATCTTTTCAAAAAGACAAATCAACCCAACCCACACCCTTCTTCAATCCAAATAAATAACTCTCTCCTCTCTCTCCAGTTTCTCTTAACTCTCTCTCAACCAACAGTTCTGTAAAATTTCTCCCTTCAACCCCGACGACTTCTACCTCTGACGATAAATAGTTGGGCTTCGAGTTTCCCTCTTTTCTCCCTTCAACCCCCGACGACTTCTACCTCCGGCGATAACTAGTTGGGCTTTGAGTTCCCCTCTTCAATTCAATCAACCTGTCTCTCATCCCCCTCTCGACAGCTTCTCTCAACTCTCTCCTAACCAACTGTTCTTCAAATTTCTCATTTCAATCCTCGGCGACTTCAACATCCGACTACAAATAGTTGGGCTTCAATTTCCTTTTTGACTTCAACCTTCAATCGACGTGACAGCCTTGCTCTCCGGCCACAACAGCTTCGAATTTTTCATCATTCCTTTTCTTCTTTCACTGATAAAAATTTATGGCCTTTTTAGTTTTGAAGAAAACGAGAAACTTGAGCCAACTTCTCTAATAGTATTGGTTAACAATTTCAATATTTGTTGCACTAATTTGAAATGCATTCTGAAATGACCTTTTTATTGTTTGTGTTTATAAAAACAAAATGACAATTTGGTTTGATTTATTCTGTTCTTGTTCTTGGTAAAAATGATGAAATTGCTATTTTTTGTTAAACAAAATCGTGCTACTATTTTTTATTTCCTCCGACAGATTACCCATCTGGTGTAACATATTAACCATCTGATGCAACAGATTAATTATATAATGAACCAAATCAACCATCTGATGCACCAGAGGAATCATCAGATTATAATTCTGATGCAACAAATTAATAATCTGATGCAACAGATTAACTATCTAATGCAACGACTTTACCATATGTTGCAACAGATTAAGCATCGAATAAAAAATCTGATGAAACTAATTAACCATCTGGTGCAATGGAAGAACCATCAGATTAATGATCTGATGCAACAGATGAACCTCCTATTGGATAAAATCCCATCAACTCTTCCTACAGAAAATGTCCAAGACTTGATTTTTCTAACTTATCATTCATCTGTCGTGATAGACGACCTTATGTTGGAAGAAATCTAAACAATATTGACCGTTGATAACTGTTCCAACAGATCACTCATGTGTTACAACAGATGTGTGACCTGTTGCACAGACCATTCATCTTTCTCAATAGATGAGTGATATATTTGTATTGTCGCAACATATTACTCAGTCGTTGCTGCAGGTTAGTTAACTGCTCTGACAGATCACTCATATGTTACAACAGATGTGTGATCTGTTGCATAAACTATTTATTTTTCTCAACAAATGAGTGATATATTTTGTATTATCGCAACAGATTATTTAACTGTTCCAACAGATCACTCATATGTTGTAACAGATGATGTCACAATAATTGTGTGATCTGTTGAACAGACCATTCATCTATCTTAAGAGATGAGTGATATGTTTTATATTGTTGCAACAGATTACTCATCCACTGCAACAGTTTGGTTATATGCTGCAATAGATATACTACCTGGTGTAACAAATTGGTGATTTATTGCAACTGTAATTTTACTGTTTTGCTTATTTGATTTACTGTTATACTTATTTAACGATGCATTAATCAATAATAATATATTATTTTATGTTCCTGCTAATTTTAGATAATATGGTTCCCAAAAGAACAGAAACCGAATCAAGTCCAAGTAAAGGAACAAGTGAAGCAGCTAGGCTATATCCACCACACTATGAGCTTGCTTTACAAACGTTATCTCAATCGGGAGCAGAATATGATAAACATGGAGAGGAGGGATGTTTCAAAAGAGATGATGCAGATGCTAATAGCTCTTTCACCAAAGAGCTGGTCAAACCCTTCAACATTGATCGTTATCCTGTGTGAATGCAGTGCGATGGTGCCGCAGATTTAACGAGTGATTTCGTGGTTAAGTCATCCATGGAAAAATCTTTTGACGCCTTCAGAAAAATACTTCGAGAATTAAAATTGGATGCTTATTTCAGGGACAGCTGCTTTGGGAAATATCTTGATTTGCCGGAGGACAACAATGCTCGTATCCAAATGAAAATGGTATATGAACTACTCAAGCGTAGGTTTATATATGAAAATAAAGATAAGATGGATGAGGTATGGATAAATTACTGTGGCATGCCTGTTTGTTTTAGTTGGAAGGAGTTTGTCATAGTTACTAGACTAAAATGTTATCCTCCTTCTCAAGTTATAACTATTTTAACCCCAAAAAAGCACCCCGCACACCCAAAAAAGGCAAAGGCAAGTCGTGTGATCGTGATGACCTGGTGTCCATTGTTGGTCCAAGCTTCAAAAACAAAAATTTGATAGAAGCGTTGAAAGGTAAAGGACTTTCAAAGAATCACAAGCAGTCACTGTGCTTGGTTTGGTTTGTAAATAATATTCTTTGGGCGAGAGACGTTAACAACAACATAAACCTCGGTTTAATAAAGATCTCCGAGGATCTTGATGCGTTTAACAGCTATCCTTGGGGGTATGAAAGCTTCAAAATGACTGTCAAATATTTGTTGACTCCGTTAGCGCCAAAAACAGTCAACTTATATGGCTTCCCATGGGATTTCATGGTAAATGTTTCTTTCTTCTATTATGATATCATTCATTTTTTTCGCTCAATGATGGTTTTGATTTATTGGCTTTATTTATAGGCTTGGACGTTTGAAGCCATTCCTTATTTGAGACAACAAGTGAACTACCAGGAAGGAGTTTCCTGTCCAAGAATCTTGAGATGGTTGTCGGCTAAAACTGATAAAAGTGCAAAATTTCTTGATCTCTTCACCCCCCCCGAAGGATGCAGTAAGTATAATTATAATTAATTTTTTCTTTTAATTAATGATTTTTTTAAATGATCTAATCATCATTCTAATATATGTAATGATTTATGTTAGATTGTGCATCCGTCGCTAGTTCTGACCAATCGAGAGTTGAAGATGACATTTTTTCTTACTTTACGATTTGTGCAAACTTTATCGGACCCTAAGGTCATCGACAGAATAAAAATGGAATTGTTCGGAGCAACAACCATTACAAGAAAAATAATTTTGGAGGGTGTGCTTGTTGTTGTTGTTGATGGTCTTAGTGGTGATGGAGTTGTTGGTGGTGGTAGTGGTGCTGTTGTTGGTGCTTATGATGCTTCTCTTACAGTATTTAAAGTAAACCATTATGAGTATGATCATACTGGTTATACAAATTTTGCCTTTCCCAGCGAAGGTTCTGCATGCAAATGTCAAGACTGCAAGGAGAAACATGATGTAGTGATTAATGCTATTAATGTATTAACTGTTTCTGTAAAGAAATTGACATCTAAGAGCGGTGTCATTCCATCAAAGAGGATTTTATTTCCATCCACTCCATTAGAGACTAGGGCTAAGATGAGGAGAGTGATTTTCAGGGCATTATCAAGCATTCAAAAAAGCGAAATTGCAACTCCTCTGTCTGTGTGTTGCACTGAGCAACGTACAATGTCCAAAGGAGAGAAGCACGAGCTGAAAACGATCAATATATTATATGTCTTCCAACTGACAAAACAAACAGACACATATTTGTTTCAACAGATGACACATCTGCTGAAAATTATCAAACAGATATATACATCTATTGCAACAGTTGACTAACCTGTTGCACCAGATACTTTATTTGGTACAACATATGTCTCATCTATTTTAGCAAATCAAACAGCTCTTCGTACCACTTTTATTTGTACCAACAGATGACCTATATGCTGCAACAGATGATTTATATGTTGTAGCGGATGGTTCATCCATTGGAAATTATCACACAGGATCTTCCTCATGTAGAAATTTATCCCAACAGTTGATTCATTATTGCAACAAAAATATAATCTGTTTAGGATAATTTAAAATGGGAGAAAGACCTGTTTGATTTGCTAAAGAGATGAGTTATCTTTTTCTATTTTGTTGTATCTCCGTGATTAGCATTGACCAATTCTGGCTTTTCAGGTGGATGTAGAAGAAGCTACTGCTGAACAACATTGACAATATGCTATTCTTTTTATGGAAATAGGAGAACAGAAAGCGTAGAATTCGTACGTAAGCGACAATAAAGATCCACGACGAGCAAAGCCGAATTCCATAGCACCGGATGAAGAACAACTTTCCCATACTGAGTAGATCTTTATAGCTTGAGCTTGTCAAATCAAAGCAATCCTTGGCAGTATACTTAAATTATTGTAGATGTATTTGTTGAGATCTGTACCCATAACAATTTTTTTACATTTCATTTATTCGTTGACTTATTTCAGCTAATTTATGAAGGGTTCGATTTATTTTATTTTGTCTACGAAGATTTGAACTTATTAATTGAAAAGGAATACTAGATTTAAATATTACAACAGATAATGTATCTGTTGCAACAGACGACACATCTATTGGAAAAATCGAACAGATTTAGAAATATGTTGTAACAGGTAGGTGATCTGTTGGAATTTATCAAACATGTCTTTCCACTGTTGCAACAGATGGACTTTAGATAAAAAACATCGAGATAATACAACAGATGACCAACCTATTGCAACAGATAAACTATATGTCAAAATAGGTAGGATAACTGTTACAACGGATGAAGAATCTGTTGCATTATAAAAATTCAACTTTCGTTGGCCATAAAAAATTATCACTACGTGTAAAAAGGTTAAAGTGAATTGAATTAAAATAAAAAAGGCGCAACCCATCGACGGTGTTCAGTTCAAACACCTAAAATAAGATACGCATCAAGTAGACATTGTTCATTTTAAACACGTAAAATAAAATAAGCATCAAATGTGTCAGTGTCAGTTTGGCACATTTCGCTGACTTACCGTCACTTGGCCTCCAACGGTCCTTCCCCCCTCCCCCCCCATTGTCTTATATATTCATCTCCCTCCTAAAATTTAACCCTAAATTCTCAAATCTTCTTCTTCATCGTCATCTTCTTTTATCTATTTAAATTATTTCTTTCCTTTTTTTCCAACTGAGCTTGACAATGTCGAGCGCATCTTTCACTATTTTTTGTGATAAAATTTTTTGATATTATAAGTGCGGTCATGAAGCTCTGTTAAAGACTTCTTGGACTCAACAAAATTCGGATCGTAGGTGTTTTACTTGTAAGATTTCAAAGGTAATATTTTTTTTATTTAATTAATTGATTAATTATTGACTTGTAATTGTTTTGTAATTGTGTTCTCTTTCTTATAGAAATTAGGTGGATGCGATTACTTTGATTGGTATGAAGAATGACACCCTTCACAAGCAAATCATGTAATCTGGGGTTTGTTGAACAAAGTCAAGGTTTCTGAAGAGAAACAAAATTGAGCAAGAAGATACTACATTGTTGTCGTTATTGCTATTGGTTTGGTGTTGTTAGAAACATGGATATTCAAGCCTAATTGCTGAAATTTTTATGGTAGTGTGTATATTTGCTACTAGTTTGGTGTTGTCGAGCACATGGATATTCAAGCGTAACTGTTGGAAAATATCAAAAAGATTTAGGCATATGTTGTAAAATTTAGGTCATCTGTTAGAAATTATTAAACAGGTCTTCCCACTGTTGCAACAGATTAGATTTAGATTATTAGATTATTCATAGAAATAACATCGTCGTAATGCAACAGATGACCAACCTATTGCAACAGATAAACTATCTGCCAGAACAGATTAAAGATATTTTACAACAGATTTACAATCTAATCTATTACATTATAAAAAACTCAACTTTCATCAGAAAAAATTATTGCCACTACATGTACATGTAATAAAGTGAAGGGTGACTTGAAATTAAAAATTTCTATTTCACAGGCTCTTCTATATACACAGGCTTCAAGCGTACAGTTAGTACCTCATAAGCCCAGACCTCTTGCAGGTTTGTCACAACGTTGTCGCACAGAAAATTCATTGGCTTGGCCATTTCTGTGCCAGTCAGCAAATATTCGATGTGTGCAAGAGCGTGCGAGCCACTCGTTTTAGCGGCATCATCTTTTGGAAGGATCATTCCCCTATTTCGACCTTCAAAATCCCATAATTTCTTCATCAACACTTTCTTTGGCAAATGATTCATCAGTTTACTCTCCCTTAACAAGATGTGCAACAACACCATCAGTGGTTTTACGAGGAGAAAAGGATTGAAATCATCGACGAGAGGTACGTTGGAGTCATAAACATTTATCTTTCTCTCCAAGATTAGTATCTCAACAGCCCGATAATGCATGCCGTTCATGCTAATGACTGCAAGAATTCTTTTTGCCTCGGTCCAGCTCTTGCCATGTGGATTTGGTCTATCCCCTCTAACATATCTTAACGTTTCTTCTTCATCCAAGACCAACGTAGGAACTAGGAAATCAAGTCCCACGCCAAGGGCTGACGCCTCTCCATTAAGTTGATCGTACCTATCCTTGAGCTTCTTACAAAATTCGAGGTCCATTATCCTATCTACAGCGTCATAAGCTTTCCGGTACGTTAATTGCCTTTTTCTCATGAGGTAGAGAATTATGTCAACATGTTGTAAGATAAGAAGTAAATTTTTAAATAGGTTAGTAATTGTAAAGATGCAACGGATGGTCCATCTGTTAAATAGGGTTCTCTGAATCAATAATCCAACGCAACTTATGCAACAGATGGATAATAAGTTACAACAGAACCACTACCGGTTGCACCAGTATACCCAGCTGTTGCAACAGATGTAAAATTTATTACGTAGCTTCTTCTTCATGGGGTAGATTAGAAGGGCTAGGTTAGGAAAATTAAACTTGCCTTATCCTCGTACTGCATACGCATATCAGTCATAGTCTGGAAGTCTTGGGGGGAAAAGGGAGGCCGGGGGTAATCTGGTGCGCCTGGCTTGGCATTCTTGGCCTGTCGTAGATCCCTCTTCTCTTCGGTGCCAAGTTCCACGTATATGTACACCTTCTTGACTGCCCTCTAAACTTTAATAGCTTTTGGAGAGGGAGGAATTATAATTTCTTTTGATTTTCGAGCGGAGAGTATGTCTCTAATTGCTCTTTTTTTTCTCCTAACCAACGTTGTAGGAGTGTATGGCTCCCTCACCTTCTTGGATGGTATGACACACCTCTTGGATTTGAATTTCTCAATAGATTTAGATATAGCCTCTACTTTTTCAAAGAGTTTATGTCTTTACACTCATCGTACTCGCAACGAGAACACGAGGGTGAAGAGGGGTGAGAGGGACCTGTGTAAGGGCGAAAATGGGTGTTTTCAAACATATTTATTCTTTCTTGAGCATCAACATGCTCATCATCACGAGTGGTAGCAGCATCAGTATGCCTGCCACCAACACCAACAACTCCACCAGAAGAAGCACCCGGATCTACCTTAGTAAAAGGTTGGTCATGAAGAGCCTCAACATTAGGCTGTCCTTGCCTAACTGCTCTTCTTATGGCTGTTGCTAAAGCTAATTCCTTCTTTATTAACTCCACCATTGGGTCTGCTATAGTATCAACATGACCTAGAGCAATATAAGAAGTCATCACCGACTCCTCCTCAGTAGGCACGATCCATGGATGCACAACCTATAAAAAAGAAAAAAAGATAGATGCATTTAAATTATATAATATAATAATTTTCACAATTGGGATACATTTTTTTAAAAAAAGACCCATTTGTTGCATAGTTTGCAGTATATGGTTAAAATCCGTTTGAGTCTGGTTTAGAGAAACAGAGCAACACATAGATAATCTGATGCAAAATATCAATCATTTGTTACAACAGTTGCACAAGATGGATAATCTGCTATACAATAGATGATCTGTACGTCACAACAGATGAACTCTATGTTATCAGATTAAACATCTGTTGTATAATTTACAGTAGATGGTTAATCTTTTAGGAGTCGGGTTCAGAGAACCAAAGCAACAGATGGGTAATTTGATGCAAGATATACCCTATCGCAACAGATATCCCATCTGGTGCATCAGATATAACATTTGTTGCACTAGATATAACATCTGTTTAATATCTTTCTTATCTTTGAGTAGAATTATTTTACTTGAAGAAGATGTACTGCATCATCCGGAGGGTTAAAAAGATCAGCCTCCTTAATATTGGTGTTGCTCTTTGCAGCCAACCATCTAAACATCCTTGGATGATAAACCTCATCCGGGTAATCCATTAACTGCTTTCCGAGGGAAGGAATGACTTCAAATGCCCAAGCCTAAAAAATGTAAACAGGAAGCAAACAAAAAAAATATAATAACTATATTCAATATTAATTAATGAATGAGTAAAATTAGTGATTAATTTTACCATGAAAGCTCAAGAAAAGCCGTATAATGTGATCGACCCTAGGATAGTTTTATCAGTAAATATTGGACAGTCAAGTAGAAGATGTCAAATCCCCAAGAATAATTGTTGAATTTATTAAAATCCTCAGCACGCGCCAACAAATCATCTTCTATGACCTTGTTGACATCTCTTGCCAATATAACCGATTGAGCAAACCAAACTAAGCACAATTTCCCCCTGTACTGCTCTGGTATGGTTTTATCCTCGAGATCTATTAACAAATCCGATTCTTTGTAGCCACATCGAGTAATGTCAAACAACCCATCTATTTTTTCTTTGCATTTTCTTGCCTTGGATCTTTTGCGGGGTGGTGGTCCTTCTGGAGGATGGCATCTCAAGCCCGTCACTATGACAAACTTTTGCAAGCTAAAACAAACAGTCATGCCATAGTAGTTGATCCAGATTTCATCCATCTTCTTTTTGCCCCTCTCCGCTGGATCTTTATCATCCCCTGCGTACTTGATCTTGCGCTTGAGAAGACCATATACCATCGTCATAAGGAAACGGATACGGGCAGAGGGATCCTCAGGTAGCTCGAGAAAGCGTTCAAAGCAGCTCTTCTTAAAAAGTCCGCATATGTTTTCATTCTTCATAATTTTCATAAAATGTTCAAAAATTTTCCCCATCTGACATTTAAGTACAATTTGACCAGTTAGTTGTTTTCTTTTTGGGTCATTTATCGGTATCGCAACTTAAAACCTGTCAATACTAAAAGTTTTGACAGTATCATGCTGGGATGTCGATATTAACTCATGCCCCATCGGTGATCCATTATCATCATGTTGATGATCATCCTCTTTCTCTTTCTGACTCTCCAATTTCTCCTTTTTCTCAATTTCATTTTCTTTATCACCATCTGTGGACCCTTGTCCACCTCCCTCAACATTATTTTCACATCTCTCCCCAGCTTCACTTTTTCCTGACTGAGATTGTTCAGAAAACTCCTTCGAATCCCTCTGTACTGTAGACTTTTTTTTATTGGTTAGACGTTGATCCACTTTCACTTTCTTTTCTTTTGGGAGACATGTTTTACCTACAGACAAAGAAAAATAAAAATTACATTACAGTTGATGTATGCATAGATTTTAAAAAATATAATACACACACCACGAATACCGACATACCAACAACCACCACCAGCCAATGCCAACAAACAAACAAACACCACGAATACCGACATCACCACAAACACTACCAACCAATGCCACCACCGGTGCCACCACGACGACCACAAACACCACCACCACCAACACCATCCAACTATATCACGACAGTCAATGGAACACTGCGATGGAAACTAGGGATTTCTCGAGTTTTTCCTACGATTTTACCATCAAAACTCAAAATTATAAACCCATTCTCAAAGATAATACAACTAAAAGTTTTATTTTTCATCATTAACTTAAAATCCCTTATTTTTTAGAAAAATAAATAAATATAGAGCTCTTCTCGAACTCTGTTGCCTATGAAGACAAAGAAAACGACTGATACAAGCAAGAATGAAGTCGAAAATAACACCTATGTGGTCGGAAATAATGAGAAGAAAAATGATTTGTTGTAGAGGGTTGAGCAAATTTGTTGAGTAGTTGTTGTCTGTACTGTATTGTTGAGTGAGAATAAGAGAGAAAGAGCCAGACCTCGAGTTTTGAAATAATGAAACATTTTGTATGGGTTGATTTGTATTTTGGAATAGAATGACAAGTAGTTTTAAAAATATTAATTTGGTCCTAAATGATCTTAATTATTTTTAAAATCATAAAATATATTTGTAATTCTTAACCCTCTCATCATGCAATTGCCAAAAGGGTAATTCAATTGAAATTGTATAAAACAATTGAAGTTGTAATTGACCGAGTACTCTAGAAGGTGACCCTGTGAAAACTCACCCCTGGTCCTAGATTAATCAATCCAGGTACTATTAGTCTAACATATGAACTTAATTGAAATTGTAAAAAACAAATGTTCAACATATTGCGTCAGATTTCTCATCTGTTGTAAATTATCAATCAGATTAGGTAACAACAGATTACGAATCTGATATAAATTATCAAGCAGATTAAGTCATCTGTTGGTACAGATTACCCATCTATTGTAAATTATCAAATAGATTATCATATGTCGCAACAGATTAACCATATAATTATCAAATAGGCGTTGCCATCTGTTGCAGCTGACCCTATGAGAACTCACCCATAGTCCTAGATTAATCGATAGTTTACCCTATGAGAACTCACCCCTAGTCCTAGATTATTCAATTAAGGTATTAGTACCCTAGTCCTAGATTAATCAATTAAGGTATTAGTCTAACATATGAGGTAGTAAGAATCGGTTCGGCTCAGAGTGATCGATCGACGACTCTGTCGGGAGTAACGCAGTACCGTCTCATTATGCAATTGACAAAAGACTCAATTGAAGTTGTAGTTGACCCTATGAGAACTCACCCCTAGTCCCAGGCTATTCAATTAAGGTATTAGTACCCTAGTCCTAAATTAATCAATTAAGGTATTAGTCTAACATATGAGGTAGTAAGAATTGATTCGGCTCAGAGTGATCGATCAACGACTCTGTCGGGAGAAACGCAGTACTATCTCATTATGCAATTGTCAAAAGACTCAATTGAAGTTATAGTTGACCCTATGAGAACTCACCCCTAGTCCCAGACTATTCAATTAAGGTATTAGTACCCTAGTCCTAGATTAGTCAATTAAGGTATTAGTCTAACATATGAGGTAGTAAGAATCGGTTTGGCTCAGAGTGATCGATCGACGACTCTATTGAGAGAAACGCAATATCGTCTTATTATGTAATTAACAAAAGACTCAATTAAAGTTGTAGTTGACCCTATGAGAACTCACCCTTAGTCCCAGACAATTTAATTAAGGTATTAGTACCCTAGTCCTAAATTAATCAATTAAGGTATTAGTCTAACATATGAGGTAGTAAGAATCGATTCGGCTCAGCGTGATCGATCGACGACTCTGTTGGGAGAAACGAAGTACCATCTTATTATGCAATTGCCAAAAGACTCAATTGAAGTTGTAGTTGACCCTATGAGAACTCACCACTAGTCCCAGACTATTCAATTAAGGTATTAGTACCCTAGTCCTAGATTAGTCAATTAAGGTATTAGTCTAACATATGAGGTAGTAAGAATCGGTTCGGCTCAGAGTAATCAATCGACGACTCTGTCGGGAGGAATGCAGTACCATCTCATTATGCAATTACCAAAAGACTAAATTGAAGTTGTAGTTGACCCTATAAGAACTCACCCCTAGTCCTAGACTATTCAATTAAGGTATTAGTATCCTAGTCCTATATTAATCAATTAAGGTATTAGTCTAACATATGAGGTAGTAAGAATCGGTTCGGCTCAGAGTGATCGATCGCCGACTCTGGTCGGGAGGAACGCAGTACCGTCTCATCATGCAATTGCCAAAAGACTAAATTGAAATTGTAGTTGAACCTATAAGAACTCACATTCAATTAAGGTATTAGTCTAATATATGAACTCAATTGAATTATATATAAATAAATGTTCAATCTGTTGCAACAAATGCCTTTTCTGTTGGATCAAATCAAATAGATTATGTAATATGTTGCAATATATTATCCATCTATTGTAAACTATCAAACAGATTAAGTCATTTATTGTGACAGATCACGAATCTATTGTAAACTATCAAACAGATTAAGTCATCTGTTGTGACAGATTACCCATCTATTGTAAGTTATTAAATAGGCGCTGTCATCTATTGTAGTTGACATTATGAGAACTCACTCCTAGTACTAGATTAATCAATTAAGGTATTAGTTGAATATATGAGGTAGTAAGAATCGGTTCGGCTCAGAGTGATCGATGGACGACTCTTGTCGGGAGGAACGCAGTCCCGTCTCATCATGCATTTGCCAAAATACTCAATTAAAGTTGTAGTTGACCCTATGAGAACTCACCCCTAGTCCTAGATTATTCAATTAAGGTATTAGTTGAACATATGAGGTAGTAAAAATCGATTTGTCTCAGAGTGATCGATTGATGACTTTTGTCGGGAGGAATGCAGCACCGTCTCATCATACAATTGCCAAAAAACTCAATTGAAGTTGTAGTTGACCCTTTGTGCTCATTCATCCATCCCTAATTCTACCTAAATCAATGTAGGTACTATTATTAATCTTAACATTAAGTTAATAAGAACACATTTCAACTCAGAGTGATCGATCGACGACTCGGATTGGGATGAACGCAATACTAACACCATGCAAATGCAATGACTCAATTGGATTTGTAGTTGACCCTGTGAGCTCATTCATTCATCCCTCGTTCCACCTAGATAGATGTAGGTACTATTATTAATCTTAATATTAAGTTAATGAGGAGCTCATTCTTTCATCCCTAGTTCATTTTAAATCAATTGCAATGAAATCTGTTGCAACAAACAAATGAGCTATTGGAGAATTTCAAATAGATAACAATATCTGTTGCAACAGATGATATTTCTTATTTAATTATCAAATAGACATTTGCATCTGTTATGACGGATGACTAAGCTATTGAAAATTTTCAAACAGATATTGATATTTGTTGTAACAGATGACGTTTCTGATTTAGTTATCAAATGACATTTCCATTTGTTGTCACAAATGACTGAGCTGTTGGGATTTATCAAACAAATATCTAAATCTGTTGCAACAGACGACATATCTGTTTGAAAATCTTTAAATTTTCTTTTAATTTTAAAGCAAGCTACTGTCCGAGTAGATAAAGTAGTAATACTACTAAAGGCGGTAAAAAATGTTTCTTGGATAACTCAAAAATCTCATTGAGTAGTCTTGTCTTGTCTTTTCAATGTCACCCATTTTCTTCCTCGTGTACCTCAAATTATTAGTGAATATTAACTAATGAATATTGAAACCCATAATACTTCTTCCGTTTCATATTGACTTGACACTCTCATCAAGAAAATATTAATTAGGGGTTTATTTTACTATCAAATTAGCATTATTAATTATGCTTTGAAAATATAAATTTGAATAAATACACTTTGTTTAGTCATTTAATATTAAGGGTAGTACATCTAAAAATTAGAATTATGTCATCTCACATCTCCTCTCCTTCAGCCCTAAATCTCTCATCTTTTTTCTTTCTATCCTCTTTAGGGTTATCACAACCTTTTTTTTTCTCTCCTCTTTTGCAAAAAATTTTGTTCAGATCTAAACCGATCGATATCCATACCTTAGATTCCTCGACTGAAATTGTTGTTTTGATCCCCGTTTGACATTAAGGTATGATATGATTCACTATTGCTCTTTCATTCTCGTCTTCTTCTTGCAACTTTATTTACATCTTTTTATTTATTTAATTATCATTTTCCCATATCATATTTATTTAAAAAATTTGAAGGAACTTTTAATTGTTGAATAAACATACCGAGAATTTTTATAATAAGATGCGAAAAAAGTCATCTGTTGGGAGAAGTTTAAAAGCCTTATTGGCAGTATCATTTTTTGTATGTATTTTGTTCGTTTCTTTGTTGTTGATACTATTTTTTATGTTGGTGGTGGGGTTGGCGTTGTTGGAACTTGTGGTGTGGTATGGTTTAGATGGTGGGTGCTTCTTAGCTTAAAAATAGTGGAGGTCGAACAATCAATACAAGGAGTAAGAGAGAAAAAAATAAAAAGTTTAAAGTGAATAAGAACAGAAGAGTTGGTTATCAAAATTAAAAAAATAGATGCTGAGTGAGAATTGAACTCAAGACCAAAAGAAATAAATATCTTTAAGCACCCATAAACAACAACTAAGCTAACCAAACAACTCTTACTATGGGTGTTCACTGATTAGATTATATATATATAAAGTTCAATACGAGTTCAGTCTGTGCTCGCGCACCCGAAGGATTCCATGTGGATCCATCCCTTGTTGTTGATGGTGTTGGAACATAGGATGTATGCTTCTTTATTGTTGATGATGTTGTTGGAACAAATGTTGTTGTTTTCTTTGTCGTTGATGTTTTTTATTTGTTGTTTGTAGTTTATGTTGTTGTTGATGTTGCAACAGATAGAGCAATTGATGGAACAAATCAAACCACTAGCAAGGCTGCTATGTATTCCAACAGACTCCATATCTGTTGCATCAGACTCCATATCTTATGGAACAGACTCCACATCTGACGCAAACTATCCGGGATTTAATGTAATATTGCTGAAACTATCCGGGATTTATGTGTTGTGTGTGTTACTTAAATAAAAATGGTGACTTTAATATGTAAATTAAAAAAAATGGATCTAAATACAACATTTTATCTTTTTGTTGTATTTTCGAAAGAGACAAATTGGTAATTTGTTGCAAAATATATTCTACCTGTCAGATAACTAACAACATATAGATAATCTATTGCAACAGATGGATATATCAGTTTGCTTTTCCATCAGCTGTGGCGTCTGTTCGAACTTGCTAGTCATCTGTTTATTCAATTTCATCGAGAGCAATAGATTTTTCTAAACACTTCTTGGCCAAACTCAATTTTTGCTCTTGGATTGCTTTTTTTTTTTTCTTTACATCCTTCAAGCTGGCCTCCAAATTTAATTTTTGCCCTCAATCCAATAGCAAAAATTTAGTTTGTTTGAAGGATGCAAAGAAAAAAAGAGAAGCAATCCAAGAGCAAAAATTGAATTTGGCCAAGAAGTGTTTAGAAAAATCAATTGCTCTCGATGAAATTGAATAAACAGATGACTAGCAAGTTGCAACAGACACCACAGCTGGTGGAAAATCAAACTGATATATCCATCTGTTGCAACAGATTGTCCATATGTTGTAAGCATCTGACAAGTGAAATATATTTTACAACAGATTATCTCTTTTGGAAGTACAACAAAAAGATAAAATGTTGTATTTAGATCCGTTTTTTTCTAATTTACTTATTAATAAAGTCACCATTTTTATTTAGGTAACACTAACACACACAACACATAAATCCCGGATAGTTTAAGCAATATTATATTAAATCCCGGATAGTTTGCTAATTACATCTTATCCCGAAATTTTGAATTGTGATACATATATGGACTAGTGATACATATGTATATGTATCACTAGTATATACATATGTATACAGTAGTGATACATATAGCATATGTATCACTAGTAAATATGAATCCGGGATTTTATGTATTTTTTAAAACATTAAGAAATATTGTGTAATATGGTGTCTTAAATATGAGATTTATGTAATTTTTCCTTTTAAGGAATATGAACATTCGTGGCTTTTTGTTTGACTAAGTCCAGTCCCTTTCAATTCAAACATTTTAT
The DNA here is from genome assembly GCA_030864225.1 of Capsicum baccatum var. pendulum. Taxonomy (NCBI): domain Eukaryota; kingdom Viridiplantae; phylum Streptophyta; class Magnoliopsida; order Solanales; family Solanaceae; genus Capsicum; species Capsicum baccatum. The sequence continues at coordinate 273,784,907 of CM061550.1, forward strand.
AAATAGGTCCCTCCGGCCTCCTCACTCTCACTCACTCTTGCTCATTCTACTATACTTACAATACTAATATGTCAGATCCAGATTCGTACAAGAAGGTTCATATCGAGTCCTTACAGGAACTTCAAAGGCAGTTTGATGAACTCCAGAGGGATTTGGCCGACTTTCGAGCAAGGCTGAGGAGGGCCCTGCTGCTTCCGGATGAAAATTGTCAGGTTGACACTAATAATAGTAGTAGTAGTAGTAGTAGTAGTAGTAATAATAATTAGGTTATGTTTTTTCTTTATTTTAGCGTATGTATTTCCCCTTTTTATATCCGATATACCTATAAGGGATTCAGAAAAATCCATGTATGTGTTTGGTTTGGTTTGGTTTGGTCGATTTTGAATTTTTAATTCTTATTCAATATTTAATTATCATTCTATTTATTTCCTATTCTCAACATGTCGGTGGTTGGAGTTAGGGATACGGTCATGATGAAAAATTCTCCTAAAAATGGTTCGTTAATAAATAATAAGGAACTAAATGATAATATAATCGTAAAAGAAAGATTATTTAATTTAAAAAAAGTCATAACATTGGATTAATTTAATTAAGATATATATATATATATATATATATATATATATATATATATATATATATATATATGATGATATGATTTTTAAGAAAAAAGTTAATGAATAATCGTGACTGTGACTCTTATCTAAATATATTCAACAAACAAACAAAAATAAAAAACGCTTCTGATGCATCAAATTCCTCATCTGTTGCGACTTATGAATCAGTTAGAAGAAATCAAAAAAGCTCCTTAAACATATGGTCGATTTATAGCAACAGATGGTATATCTGTTGAAACAGATGGGTTATCTGATGCAACAAATATACAATCTGTTGCCATAACTCAATTAATAAAAATGGTTATTAAAGAAACGAAACGGTTATTGAAAACCAGGTGTATTCGATTTTTAAATTGAGAAAAAAGTTATTTAAATTTAATAAGCTGAAAAGTCATGACTTATCATAATAATAAAAAACTCACCACCAGCTTGATTTAATTAAGTCATTTCTTTTCACAGAAAAGAATAAGAAAATAAATGATAAACACAATTTAAACCGTAAAAAACTCACCAGAAATATTCTTGTTTTAAAATCTTCTGTATTAATTTATATAATTAAAAAGTCAGAAAATTTGGATGTCATGAAGATAAATTTTTTAAAAAAGATATATATATGATATGTTGCAACAGATATATTATTTGATGCAACAGGTTAACTATTTGTTGCAACGGATGATATATCTGTTGTAACAGATGATTTATCTGATGCAACAGATATATAATCTGTTGTCCAACTCAATGTAAAAAAAACGGTTCCTTGAAAGAACTAATTATGAATAATAATAATAAAGCTGAAAAGTCATGACTTATCATAATATTGATTAATTTAATTAAGTCATAACTTTTTACAGTAATTAAGAATGTCATTAATAAATGGAGGTAAACAGTTGTGCCTTTAAATCTGCTTTATTAAATTATATAATTGAAAAGTCAAACTTTGGATGTCATGAGGATAATTTTTTGTTTAATAATATATATATTATATGTTGCACCAAATATATTATCTGGTGCAACAAGTTATCTATTTGTTGCAAATCATGATATATCTGTTATAACAGATGATTTATCTGATTCAACAGATATATTATCTGTTGTCTAAAACAGTGTAAAAAAAATGATTCCTGAAAAGAACTAATTATTAATAATAATAAAGTTGAAAAGTCATGACTTATCATAATATTGATTAATTTAATTAAGTCATAACTTTTTACAGTAATCAAGAATGTCATTAATAAATGGAGGTGAACAGTTGCGATTTTTTGCCTAACTCATTCAAGTTCAATCCTCTATAAATAGGTCCCTCCTTACTCAATCGTTTGTTCTACTACACACTATTTATTTCTCGCTCTTGTTACACCTTCAACTACTTTCTCTTCAAGGACTTGATAGCTTTTTCCTGTCTCTGGTAAGTTTTTTTCTTAATTTTTGTGTAAATATACGTTGTATTATATTACATTCGAATTCTTTCTTTTCTTTACTTTTGTGTTTACGTGTGTCTTTTGTCAACTTATGCGTTTTTTAGATATGACTGATCCTGTGTGGGATGTCGCTATTTTACGAGACGCCATGAGGGAACTGCAGAAGGAGGTTCATGACCTGCATTGGGAGTTGGCTGCCGTCAAAGTAAGGATGCTGCGGGAGATCCGCAGGCTGCGGAGGGCGCTGCTGCTGCCCTTTGAAGATTGGCCGGCTGTCCATACAAATAATAATGATGTTAATAATGATGATAATAATAATAATTGAGTTTTTTTTTCTGTTATCTATGTATTTTTTTTGTTTGTTTTATAAAAAATTATGTGTGATGCACTTGACTTTCTATTTCTTATTTAATTTTCGTGCTGTCTATTTCTATTTCTTAACGAATGACATGTCTACAATCAAGGAATAATTTGATTCCAGTATCAATAACAAGAACATATAAGTTATATGTTAGGTTTTGTGTGTGACAGGAGTTGTATCTGAATTTTATTGTTCGAAACATATTAGTAATCTGATGAAACAGATTATTTATCTGTTGAAACAGATTATTTATCTGGTGCAACAGAATACCCATCTATTCGATTCATATTACGGGCACCTAAAACCCTTAAACATGAATCTATCCAACATGAGTCTAATGTTACAACAGAACATTTATCTGTTGTAGCAGATAATGGATCTGTTTAAACTGATTGCTCTTGTATTGCATTCATGTTCGCGTGCAAGCTATTGTTGAAAAAACAACACACTAGCAGTTACCCAGATTCAACTAAAAAGCATAATCTAACTTACCAAAGTCTCCTCTCAAGTAAATTCCAAAGTTGAAAGCGATTTACGAAATAAAATTTGACATAAGAATTTGGTCAAAGAGCAGCAGTTGGGTAACAACAATAACAACAACAACAACAATGGTCAACAAGAAGAATATGAAGATGATAATGAAGTATAAGATGATGATAATAAATCAGAAGATGATGAATAAAGCAACAGCAATAATGAACAACAAATATCGCGAAGAGAGAGAAAATAACAACGGATGAGGAGAGAGAAAAAGACGCATTTTTCCCTTCGTTCCCCGTTATATATTAACTAACATTTGGATCAAAGTGTAAATTTAAAAACTTGTTACTTATTTTTACAATTTGCTATCTCACTTTTTTTCCCCTTATCTTGAGCCAGGGGTCTATCGAAAACAACCTTACTACTTATTCAAAAGTAGTGGTATGAACTGCTTACATCTTACTCCCGACCCCACTATGTGGGAATACACTGGGTTTGTTGTTGTTGTATCTCACTTTTTAGTGAATACATCTAATAGATACCTTGTTAACCACTTTCAAAAACGATATGACCAAACACAAATAAAGTGATTTTTTTTTTTAATTTTCATGGCCAAACGCCTATTTTATTTGAGATTGCTAATCATGATTTTAGTTCTCATTTGATCATAGATTTTAAAGTTAAAATTTAAAATTTTGAGTTTTGAAGTGGTGATTTTTAAGATTTGAAGTTGTATGTAAATATAAGTTTTACTTGAAAAAATTTAAAATTCTCTAAGTGGAAGACAAGTTTTTAAAAGCTTGAAAATATTTAAAATTTAAAATTCTAAAATCAAAACAAAAATTTTAAAAATTCACACAAATTTCAACAAATATTTTAATTTTTTTTTATAATCTATAACCAAATGTCAAATGTAAAAATTATGGGGCAAGCAACATAATTCCGACAGTTTGAAATTTAATTATATAAAATCTCGATATTTTGCATAATCATTGAAAATCTTAATTTCGAGTCTATCGCGATACATAATTAGCTTCCGATACATTTAATGAAAATATAATTTTTTTGATTTTAGGTTTGTCAAGATACATAATTGTCACGCCCCAAAATCCCATCGGGCCGGACTGGCACCCGAAGCCGAGAAGGCCCAGGAGAACCCGTTCAAATACCTGTACTTTAACTTACATGTCACCAAAAATTTGGACAGCACTTCGTTGCATATAGAAGGGTCTAATTACCTGTATCAGCACAACACGCACAAATATATATATATAATACTTGGTCGTCGGGGCCACCACATATACAAATATAACATCACTATATAAACTTCCATGACTTTACCCTTCTTTATGTCTACAAAGCCTCTAGGATATACATGACATAACTAGGGTCGGGACAAACCCCCGCCCACACACGACTCCTGTACAATAACAAAACATAAGGAACCGACTCGGAAAGCTCCGAAGCAAACTGGAGCTCACCAACAATAGCTGTATGACCTGGCTCCTACTTGTGCGGTGTATGAGCTGAGGTACCTGTGCCTGCAACATGAAATGCAGGTCCCCGTGGGGGACGTCAGTACGAAATATGTACTGAGTATGTAAAGCTGTAGATAATCACATATGATATAGGAGCTCAATAGAAATCAGAAACAAGTGAATAAATCGTAATAGGAGTGGACCACACTTACTAGAACTTGTGACAACCTGTACATTGCATTTATTCAATCACTTTACCTTCGTTCTTATCATCTTTGTAATCATTACGGTACTGTACTGTGATCATTAGGCTGCCTCCAGTACATATCAACTGGGATCGACCCATGCTAGGCTTATGCCCCTGGGATACCACCCATAAACACATAAATAGGGATAGACCCATGCTAGGCTTATGCCCCTGGGATACCACCCGATAAGAGAGAACTTCCATCACTTAGTTCAATTAATCTTTGAGATTGTTATTTCGGTCGCCACCACATTTTTGATACTTTGAAACAATGATACATCAATAGGAACCAAGTAATAGACCTTCTATACAATAACAATGTAATAAAGACTCATTGGTACATCAACAATGTGTTTCAGAATCATCAATATCACAACAATGAAATAGGAGCCTTTTGGTATATCAACGAAACATTTTGACACTTTATAGAATGGAAACAACTTCATTGGTAATGTAGAACAATACATGTTTTTGGACAACCTCGGAATCTTACTTGATGGAACATTGGTATTTTCATGCCAAAGAATATTGTTAGAGTATGCTTTACATACCTCGTTGTAGATTCGGATACCAATTCAACACAACTTCCCGCCTTTACAAATCACTTATCTACAATGAAATGTTTGGCATCTAGTATTAGCAACCCAACACCACAATTCTCTTCCATAATTCCATACAACTAATATTTGCAAAGCATTCCAAAAACCAACTTGAACAATAGGTTTATGTGTGTATATATATATATATATATATATAATCATCATTTCAATACCACATCATCACACCAAATCCCTTCACAATTCAACATAATCCAACCATGCATAAGAATAATCCAACATCATTTCCAATCATCTTTCAACAACAATCAAATAACATACTTCTTATGCTCACAAGCATATATATACATATCCATATAAATAACACCAACATAATTTACATCCTTACCATAAAATGGCCCTCTTGATTTCGAAGTCCTGTTGGCACAAATAAGGGGTGCTTCTCGAAGCCCTCGAGACGGTGAACACAACTACGAAATCAATTTGGATTTTCTACGGTTGAATCACAAGATAATTGGAGTTGAAATTTGGCTAGGGTTTCTTATTCTTCAATAATGGATGATAAATGATGGATATGAGGCTAAGTATATGTATATAATGACCAATTTTCGTCCATGAGGTGATGGAAAATGACCATATTGCCCTTAAAAATTTAAGTAAATCCGAATCTGTCCATGGTGGACTGTTTTGATAGGCTAAAGTAAATCGACCATAACTCTTTGCTCCGATATCGGATTTGGGTGAAATTGGTATCGTTGGAAATATAATTCAAAGGGCTTTCATTTCATATAAAGTAGGCCACCCAGTTCGTCCTGTACAAGGAGTTATGATCGTTTGAAGTTGACCCTAAAATCTGTTTTGAGAGGCTGAAGTAAAACGAGTATAACTCCTTACTCAGATGTTGGATTTGGATGAAACCAATTGCATTAGAAAGAAGACTCTCGGGGCTTCTCATCGATATATAGCAGCTCACACAGTTCATTTTTTACAAGGAGTTATGATCGTTTAAAGTCGACCCAAAAAACTGGTAGGCCTCAGTAGTTTGTGTGCAGGAAATTTTCCTGCACATTTACTGTTCACAATATCTCGGCCACCGTTTTATAGTTTCGAACGTGCTCGATTATATCCGAAACTTATCCGTTTTGGAAATCTTTATATCGTTGGAAATCTTATTCAATAACCTTCGTATGGAACCATCGACGGGCAAATTCCGGTATAAATAAAATAAAAAATTAATTCCATATAAATAAGACCAATACACGTATTTGAATACGCCAATACATGTACTTGAATATGGGGTGTTACAATAATACATTTAATGAAGATATATTTTGTTTTTTGGAAAAATACATAATTAGTTTTCAATATATATATTTTTATTTGAGTTTGTCGAAATATATAAATAACTTTCGATACATCAATAAAACTGTATAATTAGTTGAATTTTTTGTAATTATTACTTTATAAGAATAAAAATTTGTATAAATATGCTAAGTTGTATATGTGTATATGCTTCTGTTATTATTATTCAAAAATGATTTTCTTGACTATTGAAATAAAACCTAGGGCAAAAACATATTTCATCACTTTGGATTGATAAATGCACTGCCTTGTAACTCTTTTCTTCACTTACAAAGACAGGTATTCTCTTTCCTTCATCTCTCTCTGTATCATTGGCTTAAAGTTTACTTGAAAAAATTGACCTGATTCTTGAAATTTTTTATTTTTTTTGCTTTTACCGTCCTTTTTTGTGCTGGCTCTGCAAAAGGGTGTCTGGTTTTTGCCCTTTTTGAGTTAATTGCTACTATGGTTGAGCTAAATCACCTTCGTGTCATTGTTTGTGTTAATGTTTTTCTTGAAAATTGGACTTTTTTTACCCATTATGGTGTCTCTTAGTCTCTTGTTTCACTAAAGTTTGCTTTTTTATACCTTTTGACTTTTGTTGTTTCTATCATTTGCTTAAGATTTATTTGTGTCTGAAGTTTCTTGATCGTGGTGTTGAGTGTTGTGTATGGTTTCGGATAGATAGTTTTTAGTGTTATCTTGTGGATGTAGTATTATCTTATGGTTAGTGATGTTAGTTTATTTTGCAGCTTGTACTAGTTTATATGCATTTATGTTTTGTGTTTGTTATACTGCTATCGATCCTAAGCCAGGGTATGAGGTAGTGGTATGGTCTGCGTACACTCTATACCAGACTCCACTTTGTGGGAATACACTAGGTATGTTGTTGTATGTTGTTGTTGCTCAAGATTTATTGAAAAGATTTGCCCTTTTTGTTGAATCCTGTTTGGTTAATGATTCTTGAAATTTGGGGTTTTTTAGCTTTTACAATATGAGTCTCGTGTTGTTAACTGTTAGTGTTACCACATCCTATTGCTTCCAAAAAATGCTTTAGTATTGTCCCTTTTTTCTGTGCTGGTTCTGCAAAGGGTTTCTGGGCTGTGCCATTTTCGAGTTTTACTGCTACTTTGATTGACCTATCTCCTTAATCTTCATCTCCCAGAATGTGTACCTATTATCTTCTTTCTTAGATTTTCTTCTCCAATTTAATGGAAGTTTGCTATTCTGTATCTTTGAGTTTTGTTATCTCTATAATTGAAAAGGGTGGCGCTTTTTCTTGAACCTAGTTTGGTTAATGATTGATTCTTGAAAATTGGGATTTTTTGCTTTTACAATATGAATTCATGCTGCTAACTGTTAATATTACCACATGCTTTACTATTGACCCTTGAAAAAGATTCCCCTTTTTTGTGCTGGTTCTGTGAAAGGGCCATTTCAAGTTCAACTGTTACTGTTGTCGAGCTATATCCTTCAATTCTTTGTTCATGTTTCTGCTTTTTCCTTGAAAATTGGAGCAGTTGCTTTTGCTGTATGCTATCGCTTTCTTGTTGCCCCTTGAATTTTGTTTTTTCTTATCCTTTTCCTGGTTCCTACAAATGGTTAGCCTGATTTGTGTCTGTTTTTTGACAACCTGAAATAATTATTGCGTTCTTCTTGGTTGTGTGCCGTTAGGTTCTTCACTATTCTTTGAGTTTATTGCTGTGCAATTGTTAACACCTTCCCCCAATACCTCACACTTGATTTTCCACTGCACTGTAGACATTGATAATGGCAAAAGAAGAGCCAAACTCTGCTTCCGTTGTTTCAGAAGGAACATCTGAGGTTCATGATGATAATGAAACGGCCAATGGGTCTGCTCCCTCATTGCAAAAGGAGGTTGAGGAGAAAGTTGATGGGTTGACATTGGATGAGCCGGCGACAGGTAATCCTTCAAGTCAAAGAAATGCTAAAATTATAGTACCAGATTAATTTGCTTGTGAACGAATGAATGCATGTACTTTCCTTTCTTTTTAGTTTTAGGTTTTACTTTTCCCCTTGAAAGTGTTAATAAGTTATTCTTACAGTCTTGCATAGATTAATGCTGTTACCTTTATAAACAGACGAAAGTTAATGATAAAAGTTGTCTTTTATACGGTATTGATTGTTGTTTTCTATTCTAAGAAATGTATACGTTGAAGTTTGATATGGTTTAACTGTTTTATTTAGAGTGGTGGAGGGCTTGGAATGTGAAGAATTTCGTTCTTTGAGGTTTGTTATAAACACGGGTCAACGTTAAAGTGGAAGAATTAAGATTGTGTGTGTTATATCTTTCACCGAACAGCTGAGAACGTTTAGATGCCATAGAAAAATTAAGAATTAAAGAATGTTTGGATGCAATTGAAGTAGAAGTTGCAAAAGAAGTGAGTGAAAAAAAAAATCCCTGCACAGGCTTGTAAAATTCTGAGCTATTTGAACTCGATACTTCAGCAGTATCTTGATCAAAAAGTTACTGTCAGATAATATTCTGAATGAGTTCATGCATAAACCAACGGACAAGAGCTGTTTAATTACAAGTACAATCCATGAAACAGATGTTGGTCTGGTCTTCCACTTCCCATTCCATTCATTTTCATTTGAAACGACAAAACCAATCCTCTTGGATGTAGCACTCTTCACCGATGTAGAAGTTGAATTGGATAGTAGGGTGCTGTTTTGATAGAATTAACTTCTGCAAATCGGTATTCAAGCTAATGCCTTTCCACTCAAATGTAAACTTGGATTAGATAGAAGGTGCAGTCTGATGGAACTAACTTCTGCTAAATGGCAATTTGTTATTCAAGCTAACGCTTTGTCCACAAATTAAATAAGGAAAAAGTGTTGAACTTGTCATACTTTATGGTTCTAGGAAAAGGACATGTATTTTCTTTTGCTATTCCTGTGCTTGATCTCAGTTGTAAGATTCTGTGATCTTTCTCATCGCCTGGCCTCTGGCCATCATTTCCCTTTAGGGTACTAGATTCATTTGGCTGCCTCTAATACCTGCGCTGTTTATTTGCGATTTTACAGAAGCCGCAAAGAAGAAGAAAAAGAAAAATAAGAGCAAGTGAGAGCCACTCAAACCCAAGAATCTCTCTTGTGCTTTTCCGTAGAGACATGTTACATTTCTTTATTTGCAAATGCAGGAAGAAAAAGGAGCCACCTCAGCAGACTGATCCACCTTCGATTCCTGTAGCTGAGCTTTATCCTTCTGGAGAATTTCCAGAAGGTGAAATTCAACAATACAAAGATGAGTATGTATACGTGCATTTATTATCTGTTGTTATTTCCTTTTACCCTTTACTCTTCAAACTGAAACTTCATCTTGTCATTCTAAATTTGAGTATTCCGGGATGATTTTTATTTGATGATGTAGTAACTTGTGGAGGACTACGTCTGAGGAAAAGAGGGAATTGGAGCGCCTGGAGAAACCAATTTATAACTCTGTTCGTCAAGCAGCAGAAGTTCATCGTCAGGTCAGTATCTACATTCGATGCGGGCTAGCAGTTTCTTTTCTGACTTAATTGTAAGACAATGAATATTTATGTTTCTTGTCAATTAAATATTTATGGTATTTTTCTTTAATTCCAACCCGTAGGTTCGGAAATACATCAGGCAAATTGCTAAGCCTGGGATATTAATGACTGATCTGTGTGAGACTCTGGAGAATACGGTTCGCAAATTGATTTCAGAGAATGGTCTTCAAGCTGGTATTGCATTCCCTACAGGGTGCTCATTAAACTGGTAACAGTACTTTTTTCCAGACCTCTTTTGGCTGTTAAAATGTGCGACTTATTTGATTTACTAAAAAAAAGTGAGACTGATGTTAGCATCATTTGGTCAGTGAATGGTATCTTAGTAAATAATCTAGCAATTGGCCTATATATCATGTTTGTTCACATTCCTTGCTGTGCTTTTTTTTTTTTAATTTATCAGTTTTCGTTATGTCTCATTGCAGGGTTGCAGCTCATTGGACCCCCAATTCGGGAGATAAAACTGTGCTTCAGTATGATGATGTAATGAAATTGGACTTTGGAACCCATATTGATGGTAATATAATCCGTTCCTCATCTATGTTAATCATGGATGTGCTTTTGGTATGGATTTCATGGTTTATGGTATTAGTCTCGTCACCTTATGTATGTATCGAAAAATGTTTGTCTTTTCGTTGGAAGTTGGTAACAATAGTTCCTATGGTGTTATATGAGGTGTCTGGAAGTGGAGTGCAAAAATAGTGTTATCAAAAGCAAATAGCACAAAAAGTCTCCAAGCTTTGTTGGGGCTTTAAGCTCAAACCACAAATATAGTGTGGGTTTTAATGAAAGAAGGTGTAACGGGAGAAAGAAAATACAAAATATGTATGTTTAGTCCAAGACTAATAATTACAAGTACGTTCACAAATATATGAACGAAGAAATTTGAAAAAATAGGATAAAGTAAAATATCAATTGTTTAGTGTCGCCTCCTCGTAAGAGGTTCATTGGCAAGGAAAAATATGCCTTAGAACCTTCCAAGAAATTTGAAAAAAAGGATAAACTAAAATATCAATTGTTCAGTGTCGCCTCTTCATAAGAGGTTCATTGACAAGGCAAAATATGCCTTAGAACCTTGATGACGACATTGAAGTGCACGTTAAGCGAGGCTAAGTTCTCAACATGTTGTAAGCCTCGCTTTGGGGCTTAAGTGCGCTGTAAGCGCACCTTTACAACACTGTACAAAAAAGAACCACATTTTTGTTGAAATGTTTGGCATCAGTATTGAGCTTCCGTTTGTTGTAACGATCTATCTGGGGGGGATTTGTTCTCCCCCTGTTACTTCAGGGCCCCTACTACTCACTTGCTCCGTTTGCCAGTGTTCAGTACCACTCCAAACTAGAAGAGAAGGAGATTGGATGGGTGAAAAAAACCATATCTTTCTAAATAAGGGAGAATCACCTGGATAAATAAACATTATCCAGCACACGAGTCACCTTTGGGACGGAATCAAAAATAGGCCAAAGAATATCATTTGATTATTTGAGACAGGGTTGCCATCTATAAAGGGGGGAAGTTTGGGGTGCTGTGGAGCCAACCCAATCATGGAGACGTTTGAAAATGTGGAGCAAAATAAGTATTTGCAATTTGTCGTCTTTTTTAATCCAAAATTAATTTTCCTTTGCTTTGCATGCCCTTGGTTTTTATATGCTTTACTTGGGACGAGGGTCTATGGGAAACGACCTCTCCACCTTCACGAGGTAAGGGTAAGGCTGCATACACACCGAACTCCCAGATCCCACTTGTGGGATTACATCGGGTATGTTGTTGTTCCTTTTTGACATATTTCTCCATTTTTTGCTTCTTTTGAGTTGATACACTTTAGAGCGTACACATTTAGTGAGTTTAAGCTATAAAACCTTGCTTAAAGAGGCCAAAATTCATGTAAAAGACGTTGATAAGTTGGTAAAATCCCAACCTATCAACAAGCCACTTGATTTTTAACGGCTGATAGGTTAGTTGGATGATACCATCTTCAAATGCTTAAGGCTGAAGTCATACTATGACGATATATTCACCTGACCCCTTCGGAAATCATAATGGAGTTTGCATGTTACCTGTTTCACAAAAAAAAAAAAAAATTAAATCATAATGGAGTTTGAGAGTACCGAAGATGGTACCTTTTTTGGGGTATGTAGCGTGGGATGCTATCTTGACTGCAGATAAACCGGGGAGAAGATGTTGTCGACTTGTCATGAGCCCCGCTGGTTCTTATGCAAAAGATATGGGAAAGAGGTTGTTATCTCCTTTTATGACGTTGTAGATTTTGTTGCGAGTTATGGGTGATGATTATGCTTTTTTCAACATCCAATGAGTTGTCCATAGTGTACAGTGACTGAAATGACGACGTAGTTTTGTTGTGAGTTACGGGTGATGATCTACGCTTTTGTAAACATCCAATGAGTTGTCCATAGTACGGTAACTGAAATGATAATAGGCTGGCGGATGTGCAGATTGATAGCAACAGAAGTCTTGTTATGGAAACTGACACCATTTTGTACTCTTGTTCAAAATTAAGAAAACGCTTATTCGAAACTTGTATGGGGATCTCGTAATGTGGTTAAAGTCACTTTTCGCTGTATTGTATTTGTGCTTTGAAATACAACTTACCTTGTAAAATAACACCACCTTGCAGTAACATAAATAAATTTGTTTGGATTATTAAAACTAATCATGACAATTCGATTCAAGCCGTGCTCTTGTGATTGTACAATCCTCCTTATCTAGGCATATTAGTTTATCCCCATGATTCGAACCATATTAGGCCGAGTGTCTATCCGAAACAGCCTCTCTATCTCTACGAGGTAGGGGTAAGGTCTGCACACACACTACCCTCCCAGATCCCTCGTTTGGGGTTACACTGGGTATGTTGTTGAATCAGACCATATTATGGTCCTATCTCTAGTCTAATAGTACTGTATTTTCGCCATTGTCCCCTCACATACTTAACCGCCTCCTTTCGTTGAAACAGTCTGTCTAAGCTGTATTTGCTCCCACTCTCTCGTTGTCGTTCATTTTTGTAATAAGGTGGTGGTTTAACCTGTTGTTACTTGCAGGACGTATCGTGGACTGTGCATTTACTGTGGCCTTCAATCCTATGTTCGATCCACTGCTTGAAGCTTCACGGGAAGCCACTAATACTGGCATTAAGGTGGATATTGCTTAAATAGGAAATCGGATTATGGAAAATTGGTAGTCTTCACCCAAAAGGGCTACTAGCTAGCTTATCGGAAGCATTAATAAGTTATAGGGCCCATTCATGACATGAACTTTTATGTAGGAAGCAGGAATTGACGTACGCCTTTGTGACGTTGGTGCTGCAATCCAAGAGGTTATGGAATCCTATGTAGTGGAAATCAATGGGAAGGTGTTCCAAGGTACGATAATTTGTAGAAACGTTTATTTCTACTTTGTTTTGTTAAGACCAATATCATGGCATCGGAGCGTGTAGAAGAGCTCATATGTGTATAAGCGCAGTAATTTCATTAGTGTGTAAACGTAACTGTCTGTTAAGTGTTACCAACTCTCTGGCTATTTCTAAAGCGAAATTCTGACCAATATTGTCATTGGCAGTTAAGAGCATCCGGAATCTGAATGGGCATAGTATCGGCCAGTATCAAATCCATGCAGGAAAATCTGTTCCGATTGTTAAAGGAGGAGAACAAACTAAAATGGAAGAGGGTGAATTTTATGCAATCGAGACCTTTGGATCAACAGGTAAATTTCTGTTTCGTTTGTGTGAAAGAGCGACTTCAATGTATCTGGCAAATCCTGGATACGTGGAGTGACAAAACTGACTTTCGTCTTGTATGACCCTGTCTTAGGGAAGGGATATGTGAGGGAAGATCTAGAATGCAGCCATTATATGAAGAACTTTGATATCGGACACATTCCACTGCGGCTACCCCGAGCAAAGCAACTGCTAGCAACAATAAATAAGAACTTCTCCACATTGGCGTTCTGCAGACGTTATCTAGACAGACTCGGTGAAACAAAATATCTGATGGCATTGAAGAACTTATGTGATGCTGGAATTGTTCAGGTACGTGACCTCAAGCTAACACTCAACGTGTTTGGCTCAATTGTGGCGTTCATGCAACCTTTACTTATGACCTTTATAGCGTCTATTGGAAACAACCTTTCACTTCTTTTGAGTCGAGGATCTATTGGAAACAACCTCTCTACCTGCAAAGATAGGGGTAAGGTCTGTGTACATCCTATCCTACTCTCCCCAGACTCCCACTTGTATGATCGAAAATTGAAATTTTGCTATCTTTTACTTTTTCTTTGGCAGCCATATCCTCCACTTTGCGATATCAAAGGGAGCTACGTATCTCAGTTTGAGCACACCATTTTACTTCGTCCTACTTGCAAAGAGGTGGTATCGAGAGGCGATGACTATTAAAACCAATAGAATATCTCTTGTATTGTTTTGTATTCCGAAATTCAGTGAAGAGAAAGCGATGACTGTCTTGTTTCCGTAATACTTCTCTTCGTGTACCATCGAATTTCTGTGAGGAAGTATCTTTTGCAGCAAGACTGAATGTTATACAACATGATATCGTAAGTTTTTTTATGAATCTATCGAGTATATGATTTCAGCCATGAAGCCGGTAGGTTGTACGCGAGTCATACGTAGCTTGAACTGTGATGCCACGATATTTAGCTATGGTCGATCGCGAAAATGGTGGTAGAATAAACTGTGATATCTTCATTCTGCATAAAATTCTGAAGGTTGGAACAAATGTATCCTTTTTTTTAAAGCATTAGTGACTTCATTGAGCCGGGGGTCGATCGGAAACAACCTTTCTACTTCATCGGAGGCACTTGTATGAATTGCGTACAGTTTACCCTCTCCAGACTCCACTTTGTGGGAATACGTTTGGTATGTTGTTTGTAATAGTGACTTCATTGAGCTGGGGGTCTATCGGAAGCAACCTCTCTACTTCATCTGAGGTAGTTGTATGGACTGCGTACAATTTATCCTCACTAAACTCTACTTTGTGGTCTAGTTGTGGACTGGGTATGTTGTTGTTTGTAATAGTGACTTCTCATTATTCATATGAGTCTAATTCAACCATTTTTGTTCAATGTCTAAAAGTTTTATGTGAAATTTGTACTTTACCCTCTCAATTTTGTTCTCACTGAATCAGTGGCGGAGCCACAGCCGACGAAGATGAACACCCTTCGTCGGAATTTTTTTTCGAGTATATAGGTTAAATATTGCACACTCTTGACGAGCTAGAGAAGCATAGTCCAGTGGCCAAGAGTGTATTTTCACATCAACCTGGGTTCGAACCTTAGCAAGTGCAGCAGTGTTTTATTTATTTTATTTTTTTTAAACAGTTTTTTGCCCAAGGAAAAATATGAACATCCTTAACCAAAAGTCTGGCTCTGCCACTGCACTGAATGTAGAATTTTAGTCACGGATTTGAGCTGTGGAAGCAGTTGCTAACACTTGCATTAGGTAGGGCGATGACCTTTTTTCGAATCTATGTAAATGTGGAATGTTTTGTGCACTGGACTGTTTTTTACTAAATATAAAGTTTTTTCATCAAATTTACATTAAGAAATGTATGATTAATATAATAAACTTGAGTGAAAATTGTTAGTTAATTGAAAAAAAAAAATACGAGAAAAAGGGTCAAAAATATTTGTGAACTATTTGAAATGGAGCAAAAATACTTTTTGTTAGTTTTTTGGCTCAAAATATTCCTTCGTTAATTTTTTAGCTTAAAAATACCCCCTCTCTAACAGAATGACACTAAACATGCCACGTGGATAAAAAAAGCCACTTGGACAGTCCATGTCCTAGACAACTCTTCAAGCTAGCTCGATATTGAACTTTCCCAGCTTCTTTCACGTGGACGCTATCAAATTACCTTTTTTGTCCACGTGATATGCTTTGTGTCATTCCGTTAAAGATGGAAGAACATTTTTGAGCCAAAAATTTAACATAGAGATATTTTTGAACCAAAAAACTAACGAACGATATTTTTAATGCATTTCAGATAGTTTAGAAATATTTTTGACCCTTTTTCGGAAAAGCTATTTACGATATTTTTTTTTTAAAAAAGAAATATTAATGCAAGGACTGGTGACTTGTTCCAATTGTTTTACTTAAAGCAAACATGACCTAATCCTCAAATGTAAACAAATCCAACATGTATGATAATTCATTTTATTGATTAATTATCAAATCATATTAATTGTACCTTGTATATTATTATTACTATAATTTAGTTAATTATAGTACCAAACTACCAATCATATGCCACCAAACACAATTATTCTTCAAAGAATATTAGAGATCATCCTATCAACTTCTTTTTTTTCCATCCGGTCTCCGGAATCTACATTGGAGCTTGACTAATTCGGGTTCACGTCGGATAGGACTCATTCGGGGGTAGCATTTCTTACTAAGGATTTTTTCATACTCAGAGATCGAATCCGAAATCTTGGGTTAAGGGATGAGTCCGACTAATTCGGATTCGCACCGGGTAGGGCCCATTCAGGGATAGCGCTTCCTACCAAGGATTTTTTCATGCTCGAAACTTGAACCCAAGACCTCTGATTAAGAGAAGAGCAACCCCATCCACTGCACCAAATCCGTTCCGCTGGTGGTTATCAACTTCTCATTCCTAACCCCCAAAAAAACTATTTGATATGCATAATTTGTCCAGTAAAACTTTATTAACATCCAAGTTTTACATTAACTCAATAATTACATAACACGTGTATTACATATTTTTTATGTTAATTATCACTTAGTCATGATAAGCTAATACAGTTTGGGCTACATATGATATGTTTAATCATGTTTATTCATATATTAATTACCTTTTATTTTTGTCAAACAAAGAATTAAATAATATCATGAATAATACAAATATTAATTAACTCTAATACATCCTACCAAACGACGTTAGGTTATTGTATAACAACGACATAATACATAGATAAATATTTTAATTTGATCTCAACTGATAATTAAACACCTTCAAATTTGAAGATGTGTTATTATACACCACAACTCTTCTCCACTATATCGTTGAATGCTCCAATATATAAAGATACCTTCAAAATTTATGTGTAACATCGGTATCGGATATCCAAAAAACACAAGAGATATTAGTTGGCGTATTTAGATGCCAATTGAAATCAAGTTAAAATGTCTAAATGTTACTCTAACACATCAAACATTTTAGTGGTATGAATAGGATCCCTCCATAAAGTCTTATGTTATGATGTTCGAACTCGTCAAAACTGTCAATGGGTGCGTGTTGGATTCACCAAAATTAATGTATTTTTAAAGAAACCGACACGAGTGTGGCATTAAAAATGAGGAATCCTCGTAACTTAGGTCTCATGTGAGCTTTAACATAAGAATTTTTCTTGTCGATTGAGGTCATTTTTGAATGTCTGTCTTTTTTATTTTTTTTGGATAACTGTGATATTCGGGTCAGTTTATGCGCACCGCAATTAATTCTACAATATGTCTGTCGTCTCTCACCAGCAACAGATAACATTTGAATGTTTGTTTATTGGCATGATAAATAGTTGTGCTTTTTTAACTCGGCTTTAACTAATATCTATGTCCTCTAAATTTTATGTGTGCATAAATAGAAACTTAAACATGCATAAAGTTAAACAAATAGATGCACGTATCTTATCAGCGTATTACGTGGCAATTCGCGTGAGATGCCTCCACATAATACACATTTGTGTATTTGTTCAACTTTATATAAATGTATTATTGCCAAATTTGAATGTTACGCGTATAAAGTTAAACCAAATAGATGCACGTATCTTATGGGCATCCTACGTGACAATTCAAGTGAGATACCTTCGCATAGTACGTCTGTATCTATTTATTCAATCTTATATAAACGTGAGAGAAAATGCTCTGTTTCCACCTTGAACTATATACGAAATTCTGAGATATACCCGAACTTTAGAAGGGTCCTATTACCCTGAACTAATTAAAATCGTATTTTTAGCAACTTTAATGCCTACGTGGCACATTAATGAATCAACACATTGCAGATCCACGTAGGCATACGTATGTGCCACATAGACACTAAGATTGCCACTAATATAATTTTAATTAGTTCAGGGTAATAGTACCTTCTAAAATTTATTGTCTCTCACTAATTTCGAACGAAGCATCTTCGTAAATGTAATATTGCCAAATATAAATGTTAGTTGGACAAAATGACAAAAGTAATAATGATATGAGGTAAAAGAACGTGATCCCCATTACCATTTTCTAATTATATTCTCTCTTTTTGTCTCCCTTATTTCTAACTTAATTAACAACAATTTCTTTAATGGGACCTTAGCATTCATTTCTTTAAATGTTTTTCATGGCAGAAAATATCAGACCTTTAATTTTTCTAATTTATGGCATATTTTTCTCATCCATTTGACCCATTTTCAAGAACATTTATCTGATTCTCTTTTTTTGAGGTAAAGTTTCTTAATCAATTAAATAAATGCAATATGAAAATTATAGCTCTTATTGATCTAGTTTATGAAGATTGTAATTGTTCTGTTTATGGAATTTTTTTTTAAAAAAATTTGGCATGTTATTGAGAATTTTTTTGCTGTGAATGTAAATATGTGGAATTTATTTGTAGTTGTGTTGAAGTTTGCATTTTTTTTTTTTCAAGATTTTTGTTTTGGTGATTGTAAATATGTGAAATTTCTTTGTATTTGTGTTAAAGTTCGGATTTTTTTCAAAATTTTGTTGTGGTGAATCTAAATATTTGACTTTTATTATATATATTGGTGTAAAGTTGTTGTCACGTGACCATGAGGTCAGGGGTTCAAGCCGGTGAGGTTGCGTACAATAGACCCTTGTGGTCCGGCCCTTCCCTGCACCCCACACATAGCGGGAGGTTTATTGCACTAGGCTGTCCTTTATATTGGTATGATTTTTCATGTGATGAACGTAAATATGTAAAATTTCTTAATAGTTGTGTGAAAGTTTGCATTTGTTCAAGATTTTTCTTGTGGTGAAAGTAAATATGTGAAATTTCTTAATAGTTGAGATAAAGTTTGCATTTTTTCAAGATTTTTGTGGTGAATCTAAATATGTGATTTTTATTATATATATTGGTGTAAAGTTGATGTCATGTGACTAGGAGGTTACGAGTTCAAGCCTTGGAAACAACCTCTTACAAAAATGTAAGGTGAGGTTGCGTACAATAGACCCTTGTGGTCTGGCCCTTCCCTGGACCGGGCACGTAATGGGAGGTTTAGTGCACTAGGCTGCCTTTTATATTGGTATGATTTTTCTTGTGGTGAACGTAAATATGTGAAATTTCTTTGTATTTGTGTTAAATTTTGGATTTTTTTTCAAAATTTTGTTGTGGTGAATCTAAATATACGATTTTTATCATATATATTGGGGTAAAGCTGTTGTCATGTGACCAGGAGGTAAGGGGTTCAAGCCTTGGAAATATCCCCGGGCATAAATGTAAGGTGAGGCTGCGTACAATAGACTCTTGTGGTCCGGCCCTTCCCTGGACTCCGCATATAGAGGGAGGTTTAGTGCATTAGGCTGCCCTTTATATTGGTATGATTTTTCTTGTGGTGAATGTAAATATGTGAAATTTCTTAATAGTTGTGTGAAAGTTTGAATTTGTTCAAGATTTTTCTTGTGTTGAATGTAAATAGGTAAAATTTCTCAGTAGTTGAGATAAAGTTTGCATTTTGTCAAGATTCTTGTGGTGAATATAAATATGTGATTTTTATTATATATATTGGTGTAAAGTTGTTGTCATGTGACTCGGAGGTCATGAGTTCAAGCCTTGTAAATAGACCCTGGCAGAAATATTAGGTGAGGCTGCATATAATAGACCTTGTGGTTTGGCCCTTCCCTGAGACCCCGCACATAGCGGGAGGTTTAGTGCACTAGGATGCCCTTTATATTGGTATGATTTTTCTTGTGGTGAATGTAAATATGTGAAATTTCTTAATAGTTGTGTTAAAGTTTGCATTGGTTCTAGATTTGTCTTGTGTTGAATGTAAATATGTGAAATTTCTTTGTATTTGTGTTAAAGTTTGGATTTTTTTTCAAGATTTTGTTGTGGTGAATCTAAATATGTGATTTTTATAATATATATATATATATATTGGTGTATAGTTACTGTCATGTGATCAAGAGTTCAGGGGTTCAAGTCTTGGAAACGGCCCCCGGCAGAAATGTTAGGTGAGGCTGTGTACAATAGACCCTTGTGGTCCGGCCCTTCCCTGGACTCCACACATAGCGGGAGGTTTAGTGCACTAGGCTACCCTTTATATTGATATGATTTTTCTTGTGGTGAACGTAAATATGTGAAATTTCTTTGTATTTGTGTTAAAGTTTGGATTTTTTTCAAAATATTGTTGTGGTGAATCTAAATATGTGACTGTTATTATATATATATATATTGGTGTAAAGTTGTTGTCATGTGACCATGAGGTCGTGACCAGGAGGTCAGGGGTTCAAGCCTTGGAAACAGTATGTAAGGTGAGGCTGCATACAATAGACCCCTGTGGCCCGGCCCTTCCCTGCACCCCGCACATAGCGGGAGGTTTATTGCACTAGGCTGCCCTTTATATTGGTTTGATTTTTCTTGTGGTGAACGTAAATATGTGAAATTTCTTAGTAGTTGTGTTGAAGTTTGAATTTTTTTCAAGATTTTCTTGTGGTGAATGTAGATATATGAAATTTTTTTTTACTTGAGATAAAGTTTGCATTTGTTTCAAGATTTTTCTTGTTGTGAAGGTAAACATGTGATTTTTATATATATATTTGTGATAAAGTTTTCATTTTTTCCATTTGTTTGATGAAATGGACTTTTAATGTATGTGTGTACATGCTTATCGAGAATACCTAGATGATGATTTTATGTAATGAAGATATGTTATAATGAGAACAATCTTCTTCCAGATTCGGCATTTTTTAAATTTTGTGTTATAAAATAAATGAATGTTAGTGTATGTGTATGCACAGATTCGGAATATACCCAAATGGTGCTTTTATTAAATTAAGACGTATTTACTCCGAACTTAAGATTCTTCAATTTTGTTAGAATTCTTGAATGTCTCGGTGTACGTTATACATTGGCTGAGGATTCATCAATTACGAATGGACTTCCTAGTTTTTCTCTCGTAATTTCTACTTTATTCTAATATTCTTTGCTCTTGGAGGAAGCTAGTAGGACTGTCATGAGATAAGGTTCTGGAAATGGACGACGAGCTCAAGAAAGCGGAGAGTCATACCACATCAGCTGCAGCTTTTGTGGAAGGAGGAATTCAAGATGCCTGTGATGATGCCTGCAGCATTTGTCTTGAGGCTTTCTGCGAAAGTGATCCTTCGACGGTGAACACTATGGAAAACTTTTTGCACAAAATATAAATGTTTATTAAGTATAGAATTGAAGGGGAGCCTTGGGGCAACAGTAAAGTTGTCTCCGTGTGGCCTATAGGTCAGCGGGCCATCAACATCACACCCTTAGTGTGCGGCCTTCCCGGGACCTTGCTAACACAGGATGCTTTGTGCACTGCACTCCCCCCTCCCAACCCTCAACCCCCATCCCCCTCTTTTTCTCCTATCAAGTATAGGATTGTTTTTCTCGTTCTGGCCGTTATTACCGAGGTGTTGAAAATTGCCTAAGATATCTGGTTTGTTGTTCAACAGCTAACAAGCTGCAAGCATGAATTTCACCTCCAGTGCATCCTAGAATGGTATGCTTTTGCAACAAATCCTGCTTCTGCCGTCTTTATTGATTTTGAGATTTTTTTTTTTTCATGAAGTTGATTTTGAGAATCTTAATTCATTGCTCTTGTTATTTTGCATTCAGTAGCATATTTGTTGTTTTCTGGGCTATTAAAATGTCATTTGGTGATTTGAAATCCATAGTAATAGAAAAAGAAATTTAGGGTGTGTTTGGTATGATGGAAAATGTTTTCCAATTTTCCCTTGTTTGGTTGTAATAAAATGTTGGGAAAATTTTTCCACAACAACTCATTTTCCTCAATTTGAGGGAAAATGACTTCCCTCATGAGCCAAGGAAAGTCATTTTTCAGAAAATGACAAATGTGACTTATGACCCCACCCCCACCCCTCTTTCTCACCCCAACAACACTCATATTCACATGACTCAAAAAATTCGTATTTCTCAAAAATTTACATTACTCGAAAATATTTTTCATTGTACTTTGCTTCAATTTTTTACTGTTTGAAATAAAAAATGGTGAATCCCGAATTTTTCCCATTTCCAATGTTCGTTGAATGTATTGTTATTTTCATATGCATAGAAGAAGAATTACCTATGTTACTTTTACTAATTGCATATTTCATTTTGTCATTGATGTAACTTGTTTCACGAGGTTGAATAAGTTTGTCGGAAACTTGTTTCACGAGGTTGAATAAGTTTGTCGTTCCGTTATATTTCTATTAATTATAGTATCTTGAGATTGTCCTGACAAAATGTTGAAAAGTGTCTCCTATATTTGCTAATTAATAGTTGCTTAAATTTAGTGATTGTAATATTTTAGTATTCGATATTGATATTATTTGTTATGCTTAAATTAGTTCTTACAAATTGTTGAGTTGCTAGAGGCACAGATATACTAGTTAACAGGTAGTAGTATTTTCTAAAAAATATTTTTTCACTCACCAATCAAACACTAGAAAATATTTTTCTAAAAAATATTCTCTACTCACCAACCAAACATCATAAAATATTTTTCGAAAAATATTTTCCACTCACCAACCAAACATGAGAAAATAAGTAGAAAATCAACTTATTTTCCTGGAAAACATTTTCCAAGAAAACATTTTCCATGGAAAATATTTTCCATCATACCAAACACACCCTTAGACTTGATAGCTTTTGTGACTGTCTTTTTTTGGGAGGGGGTGGCTAACTGGCTATCATAAATGTGAGTTGGGATAGTAAAACGGAGAAGTAAAAAAGATATTCTTTTTGATAGCCCTGATGTCCGGGCAAGCTTGCACAACCTTGGGTAATTCCACGGGGTACATGCTACCTGCCACCAGCATAGGTATCGGGTAACTCTATCCACTAAGGCTTAGACAAATGGGAAGAAATCACTTATTGTTGCCTGTTTCCGTCATCTTTATTGATTTTGAGAATCTTTTTGCCATGAAGTTGATGTCGGTTTAGAAGGTGTGATAAAGTTACTCATATCTACTACCTAGTACTCTTTTACCCTAATCCTTGACCTCCATATCTTCCTATCTAAGGTCATATCCTCGGTAAGCTGCAGAAGAATAAAAGAGAAATAGATAGATAAATCAATTCATAGAGTATTGTTCATCAAAGATTATTCTGGTTTCTCAACAAATCATAACTATCGGATTTATTGAACAGGAACCTTGAATAATCAAATCATCTTGAACATTTGAAACTCTGTGGAACCTTGAATAATCAAATCATCTTGAACATTTGAAACTCTTTGTGTAGCCTAGATAAGGACCCGACCATCTCAAGCTAATATATATAAGCTTTATCTCTAACTAAAAGATAATAGTATCTCCAAGTAATGGTTTTTATTTCTACACCATTCTTCCTCAGTTGAAGAAAATGTACGACGGCGAGTGAGATTACCAAAAGATGTAGATTTATAGAACGGAATTCATCCTCGTTAGTCTATGTTGTGTCAAGTGATGATCCTTCTATGAAACAATTTTTGCTTCTATCCAGCATATATCGGATTGGATTTTCAACCTGTAGTGGTGCCTGTTAGTATAAAGACAATTAAGGAGTGTTATCACCAACTATCAAGAAAGATTTTGAGAGATCTAACTTTCTAATTATTAAAAGGGCAGCCCGGTGCACTAAAACTTCCGCTATGCACAGGGTCCGGTGAAGGGCCCCACCACAAGGGTGTATTGTACGCAACCTTACCTTGCATTTCTGCCAGAGGTTGTTTCCAAGGCTTGAACTCGTGACCTCCTGGTAGTAACTTTCTAATTATTGCTTCAGTTAAATGATGAAAAGCTGTCAGTTGAATGATGTTGGCCGATGTTGGCCGGGTTGTATTGGGGGTAGGCGATGGGTTTATTTAGTAAGTAATGGGTTCTTTTGAGAAGGTAGTAATGAGTTCTAAAAGTGTAGCAGCTTAATGAATCGGAATTTGATGTCGGGTACCAAGATTGATGCAACACTAGAAAGGAGAAAGGGGGGATAGAGAAAAATAGGAGAATGAGAATGAAGACTACAACATAGTGGAATCCCACAAGTGGGGTCGGGGGATGGTAGAATGTACGCAGACCTTACTCCTACCTCGTAGAGATTGCAAGATTGTTTCCGATAGACCATTGGTTTAATTAAGGCATTTCTAAACCGTTTGAAAAAGGGAATACAAAAACGAGAGCAGTAACAACATCAAAATAATGCAAAATGAAGGGAATTGCATAATATATAAAAAAAGATAACGAAAATGAAATAAAGCAGTAACCAAAGCACAAAAAAAAAACACGTGCTAACTGGATTCAAAGAATAAGAAAATAGGAGAATAGTGCCAATACAACTGTTAAGAAAGAAGGTCCACAAGTGTGATCACCAAGCCTATAGGTAAGGGTTCCATTCACAGAACGAGAACTCTGAATAGTCGGAACACCCAAAACAAATAGAGCTCGGTTTGTAACTGAAAGATATGGCTAAATCAGATAGCTTCATTATATTCTTCTGTCAGTTTAGGTGCATAATAATCATAGTGAGCTTAAATCTTCCTTTTCTTTTGTCTTTTGTTGTGAGTAAATTAGCAATTAGCATCATGATTACGTTGAACTAGAGACATTTATACAAGGTTAACCATGTTTAATTAATGCAGCTATTTTTTCCTAAAGTTGTATGATTTGTAATTACAAATTAGTTTTCTTATTTCATACAAATAAACCATAAACAGAGAGGAAATGAATGGACTACTTGTGGTAATTTATGCATAAATATACACATAAATAATAGTGTTCTTATTAGTTGTCCATGGTGCACTTACAACCATCAAACCAAAGAACAAAGCAGGGCTCAACAAAAGATGAAGTATCATAGTACATCATCCTTCCTTGAAATGGAACTTTCATGCTAGAGCAAGAACTAGCGTGAAAGTCAATCTATTACGACCAACCTTTCTTAGAAAGCATTCACCGAGTTACTTATTGAATCTCAAATTGATGCACCTCGAAGAACTAAATCAATCCTGGAGGTTAACCTCGAGGAAGGAGAGAGCTAAGATTAGGGTATTAACTGAGAAAAATAGCTAAATTGAGAAGAATAAGAGAGACGATGAGTTGTATTATGATTTCTGAATAGCTGTGAATCATTACACATGAGTATTTATAGCTAATTATTGAACAATAACCGCCTAACTAACTCTTGGACTCTGCTACAGTGATTCTGTTACAACAGTAAAAACAAACAACTGCTATAGTACTTAACAGACTTAACTAACTTTGAGTCCTAATTGTTTTTCCCTCTTCTTAACCTGCTACACTTGTATCAATACCCCTCCGTGAAGAACATCCTTATCCTCAAGGATTGAAACCAGGAAACCTAGTGTGTAACTCTGAAACAAACTCCCAAGTAGCTTGAACTGCATCAAGATCAGTCCATTTGACTAGGACCTGATCTACTGCCTTGTTGCCGCGCTTGACCATCCTCCTATCTAGAACTGACTCAGGCTCAGGACAAAAAGGACTAGATAAGTGCAGAACAGGTGGATGGTTGAAGCTCATGGGAACTGCATAACATTTCTTGAGCTAAGAGACATAGAAAGTAGGATGAATAAGAACATCTTTGGGCAACAACAACCTGTAAGCAACAACTCCAACCTAGCCTCCACCATATAAGGACCATAATACTTGGCTGCCATCTTGTTAAATGGTTTAGTAGCTACTGTAACTTGCCTATAAGGTTGAAGTTTTAAGTACACCCAATCACCCACTGAAAATGATCTATCAGTTCTATGTTTATCAGCAATGTCTTTCATTTGTTGTTGAGCTCTAGCCATGTGAAATTTCAGCAATTGAATGATGGATTCTCTAGCTTCTAGTGACCTGTCATCTCAGAAGCACTCATGCCGACCAAGTAAGGCAAATGGATAGGAGGTTTTTGACCATACAACACCTCATAAGGGGTGCACTTGATGGTGGAACGGTAAGTGGTATTGTACCACCACTCAGCCAAGGGTATATAGGTAGACCAGTCCTTAGGTTTGTCGGAGCAAAAGCATCTCAAGTAAGTCTCTAGAGTCCTTTTGAGCACCTCAGTTTGACCATCAATCTGAGGATGGTAAGCTGTGGATCTCTGCAATTGCACTCCTTGAAGTGTAAAAAGCTCTTGCCAAAAGGAGCTTAAGAACACAGGATCTCTATCACTTGTCATGGTCACTAGCATACCATGAAGCTTAAAAACATTGTCCAAATAACACTGAGCTACTGATTGAGCAGCATAAGGATGCAAGCATAAGAAATGACCATACTTGCTCAGTCTGTCAACCAAAACCAATATGACATCTTTCCCATTAGATTTAGGAAGACCTTCAATGAAATCTAAGCACACATCAGTCCACACACCTTCAGGAATAGGAAAAGGTTGCAGATAACCAGGATAAGCAGCTGCATCATACTTGTTTCTTTGGCATATGTCACATTGTTGTATAAAAGATTTAACATCCTGCAAAAGGGATTTCCAATAGAATAGTGACTGCAATCTCCAAGTAGTAGCATCTATCCCTGTGTGCCCTCCTTGAGTAGTGTTATGCCACAATTTCATCATCTTCCTTTTCATTGTGGATTATCACCCACCAATCTACCTTTCCATCTCAGTTGTTCATGACACTAAGTATAGTGCTTAAAAGGTTGAACCTACAATCTTGTAATAATTTCCTGCAGCTTAGGATCTTGTATCCAACTCTCTTTAATTTCATCATATAGAACATCATGTGGAGATAAAATGGAAACAACCAAGAGTTCAGCATCCGGCATTCTAGACAAGGCATCAACAGCCTTGTTCTCAGACCCCTTTTTATACTCAATAGAGAAATCAAAAGCCATAAGTTTAGAAATTCCTGCAACTTGAAAGTCAGTGTGTATCTGCTGATCTAACAAATATTTTAAGGCCTTCTAATCAGTCTTAACAACAAAGTGTCTTCCCAGCAAGTAATGAGACCACCTTGTAACAGCAAATATAAGAGCCAACAATTCCCTGACAAACATGGCTTGGTGTTTTGGAGCCAAGGCTTTACTGATATATGCAATGGGGTGACCCTGTTGCATTCACACAGCACCAATCCCCTTTCCACTTGCATCAGTCTCAACCACAAAAAGCAAGGAATAATTAGGCATAGCCCACACAAGTGCAGAAACTAAGGCCTGTTTGAGTGCATGGAATGCTGTAGTAGCCTGGTCAGACCAATTGAATCCTTTCCTTCATTAACAGGTCATGTAGTGGTCTACAAATGGCGCCAAAGCCTTGAATAAATCTCTTATCGTATCCAGCAAGACCTAAGAAACCCCTCAATTGCTTGATGTTGCTTGGAAGTGGCCATTGCTGCACAACACTGATCTTTTTAAGATTAGTTGAAACACCTTCAGCACTTATGTAATGGCCTAAGTATTCTACCTTATCCACCCCAAATGCACACTTGGACATCTTTGCATACAACTGATATTGCTTCATCAATTCAAATACAGCCTTAACATGTGCAACATGATCATTCAATGTCTTACTATAGTTGAGTATGTCATCAAAGAACACAAAAATTGATTTCCTCAGTAAAAGTTTAAAAACAACATTCATCAACCCTTGAAAGGAGGAAGGTGCATTAGTTAAGCCAAAAGGCATAACTAAAAACTCATAGTGGCCTTTATGGGTCTTAAAAGCAGTTTTATAAGTATCATTCTTGTCCATTCTCAACTGATGATACCCTGCCCTCAAGTCTATTTTGGAAAACAACACAGCACCCTCTAATTCATCAAGCAAGTCTTCAATCATTGGTATAGGGAACTTATCTTTGATAGTCAACTGATTCAAGCTTCTATAATCCACACAAAGCCTCCATTTACTGACTGGACTAGCGGACTCAATCAATGGAATTTTGTGATCAAATGCACCTCTGTGTGGAGGGAGTGTTCTAGGTATTTCAAACAAACAAGGGTACTACTTAATTAGAGCATCTAAAGCAGGATCTATACCAGTAGATGAAGTGTAGCTTGGATGTTGTAGCAACTAGTGTCAGCTGTTATCCACCAGTGATAACATAAACAATTGAGCAGCTTGTGCTTCTAGTTTAATCACCTCCTCTGCCTTAGCAGGCTTATGTTTATCACTAGCTCCTCTCAACACATGTTTCTTTCCCTTGTAAACAAATTCAATTGTCCCGTTCTTAAAATCAAATAGTATCCTTCCCAATGTGCTTAACCACTAAACTCCCAACACAATATCCACATTTCCTAAAGGTAATAACAGATAGTCTGAAGCGAAAGTGGTACCTTGTAGTAACCACTGCAGATTTTTACACACAGCAGCAGTGTACACTTTTCCTTTAGGTTCATTCAGCAATTCTTGCACTACATCACCATCACTTATCTCTATAGTATCTTCATCTTCCAATACCTCTACCATATACAGTTGCTTCTTACTTCTACAGTTATGTCCTTGTACATAAGGTTCATCACAGAAAAAACAAAGGCCTTTTGCCCTTTTCTCATTCATTTCAGCCGCGGAAATTCATCTACCGGGAATTTTACTAACAGCATTTTAGATGGTATGTACCATCTGACTAGTCATCTGATTAGTCCCAACATTCCTCTTAACTACAGGTGTGTTATTAGAGGATCTTGGTTGAAAGGGAGGTTTAGGGGTAAGGTAATAGGCCTGGCATCTTCAAATCCCAAGATTGAACTTGAGCTTCAAAAACCTCTTCTTGCAATCTAGTGATTTTGTAGGCTTGGCGAAGTGTTCTTGGAATCTGAATCCTAACAGCTTTGTTAAGTTCAGGTTTCAACCCTCCTAAGTAACAACTCAAGGCATTTTCATCAGACAAGTTAACCCCACATATCAACCTGTCAAACTCAGCTTGATAAGCCTTCACACTACCAGTCTGTTGTAAATTCTTAATAGCTTCCATTGGGTCTTCAAAACTATCACCAAATCTATCATTAATGGCTAGTACATACTCAGACCAAGAAGGATCTTTTGCAGCAGTTCTAGATCTCATATATGACCTATGCCAGGCTATAGCATCACCATCTAGATGAATTGAAGCTACTCTAACCATTTGATCAGGTGGAACCTCATCCATGGAAAAAAACTGGTCCACCTTATACAACCAGGTTCGCAAATCGTGGCCAGAAAATCGAGGGAATTCAAGCTTAGAACAACGAGTAAGAAATTTACTATTAGAATCTTGAAATTCTCTGAAATTTACCATTAGAATCTTGAAATTCTCTGTTCTGCTTGGAGCAACCTTGCCCCCTTGGTTCATCACCACCTACTGAAGATTCAGCCCTGCCTTCATTTACATTTCTTTCCTTCTGATTCCAATTTCCCAAAGCTTGTTTAATCTCCATTAATTCCTTATCTGTACGCGTATTTCGATCATTCATGATCAGCATTCCATCCATTAATTTCTGCAGTTGATCTTGGATTTGTGACAATTTCCCATCGACCTCTTCTGTTGATTTATCGACATTTTTATCACGCACAACCATGATTATTCAGCCGAGAATCACGAGCTCTGATACCAATTGATGCACCTCGAAGAACTAAATCAATCCAGGAGGTTAACCTCGAGGAAGGAGAGAGCTAAGATCAGGGTATTAACCGAGAAAAATAGCTAAATTGAGAAGAATAAGAGAAAAGATGAGTTGTATTATGATTTCTGAATAGCTGTGAATCATTACACATGAGTATTTATAGCTAATCATTGAACAATAACCGCCTAACTCACTCTTGGACTCTGCTGCAGTGATTCTGTTACAACAATAAAAACAAACAACTGCTATAGTGCTTAACAGACATAACTTTGAGTCCTAACTGTTTTTGCCTCTTCTTAACCTGCTGCACTTGTCTCACAAATCTCTTGGATGCCGGAGAATTATTTGTGTCCAGGTCGATTAGTTAGAGGTTCCGCCTCCTTCTCCCCCGCCTTTTAGCCTTCTGGACCGCGGGAAAAAAAAAGAAGAGTGAAATTGGGGCATCTTTCCTGAGAAAGGCCGCCTTCTCCCTGGCCAGCAGTCTTCTACTTTCCAGTCAATAGCTCTTCCCTCTTTCCTTGGCTCTGCTCGATCGTCTGTGCTTCGCCCCAACAAGTAATAATTGACAAACGATGTTTCCTTGCCTTTATTAAGAGTTAAACCTATAATTCTAAAGTATTTGCATTGGTAGAATATGCATGGCAACTATCTCATTCGGGTTGTTTTTCTCAATAAGTATGCCTTATGAGTTGGGAGATGTTTGATATGTTATTTTTAATGTTCACATAATTTTCTTGTTGATTTTAAATCCTGTAACCGGTATTCTTGTTTGTTAAAATCGCTTTTTGTACATAAGAGCTTGTCAAACTCTGGGACCGATTTTGGTTCTGAAGTTCAAAACTAACATATGTTTTGTTCGAGTTTATTTATAATTTGTATAAATTTTCAATACAGGCATCAGAGAAGTTCTAATTGTCCAATGTGTTGGCAGCCCCTGAGTCTGAAAGATCCTACGAGGTTCATTTGGCTTCTTTTTGTTTCCCAATTTCACAACTTTCAGATCTTTTTCATGCTACGCGTTACCTTGATATTCAACTTTGATTGATTCCCCTGATTCGGATGATATTGCAGTCAAGAATTGCTTGAGGCTGTGGAACAAGAGAGGACTCTTAGGTTTAATCAGGCAAGAAATGCTTCAGTGTTCCGTCGTCCTACTCTGGTAAATCTTGAATTTCAGCATATCTATTTACCCGTCCGAGCTTCACAACCTTTGTTCTTTCTCCTATCTGATTAATGAAATTCCACAAAGCTATAATGTTGTGTCATCTCGTTTTCTTTTTTGATTGTTCTCTAGTTAACCACGGGGATGAGTGAGTCTGAACTCGAAGAGCGCATTATTCAGCATTTGGCTGCTGCTGCAGCAATGGGAAGGGGACGCCACTTTGGTCAACGAGAGGGCTCAAGAAATCGGTCATCTTCTCATGGCCATCCACATTTTTTAGTGTTTTCAACTCATCCTGATTCATCTCCTACTGCCGCTGCTGTTTCAGCTTCCGTTGCTCCTGCTGAATCGGATTCTGGTCAAGCTATTGCTGATCCTTCTGTTCCTATTACTGTTGTCCGCAGTGAGCCCGCACATTTTTTGCCTCAACTTTCATTTGATCAAAGTAATCAACTTTCCGCTTCATCATCTCGATATGTTCGCGCGCAAACCGTTAACGAAGGAATATCTGTTGGTGATAGGTATTGATGATTTTCAATCTCTTGGCTTAACATCAGTTTTGTGAATTGTTCAATGGTACACCTGTTTGTCTAATCGAAATTTGTCATCGTCTTATGGTTTCATTTCATTTTAGAAGCTCTTCTAGTTCATCTATCACCGAAAACCAGGATACAGCAGGACCATCAGACTTCCAATCACTATCGGAATCCTGGAAATCTCGATTTAATTCAATGTCAATGAAGTATGAATTGCTAAACTTGCTTTTTCTTGAGAGTGTCGTATTAGAAGCTTGAAGCATGTTGAATGTGTTTTTTTTTTTTGCTTTCCAGATATAGAGAATCAATCTCGAGGAGTACACGAGGGTGGAAGGAGAGATTGTTTTCTCGAAGTAATTCTATGGCAGCAGATATTGGTTCCGAAGTTAGGAGAGAAGTTAATGCTGGAATAGCTAATGTATCTCGCATGATGGAACGCCTCGAGACACGAGAAAATAGAACAGACAATAACATACCGGATCCTTCAAACGCTGAGCAGAGACACAATGATAGTATGGTTGCTCATAACGGAAGCAGATTGAACGGAAATAACTCTGCAACTTTTTCTGCAAGTTCAGCTCGGAATTAAGTCATATTTAATCACTTGCGCGGCAATTGTCCTCAACATTTCATCTTTGAAAGTAAGTAATTTATCCCGCATTACGTCTTTAAAGATGCTTATTTTTATGACTTGCCTTATGTGTTTAGTTTTTTTGCGTTCTTAAGTCTGGAATGAAGCCTTGGAAACAGCCTCTGGCAGAAATGCAAGGTAAGGCTGCGTACCATACTGCCCTTTTAAGTTCGGAATGATGCTATGAGTGTCTTCTTGTATTAGGAAAGATATAGGCATGAAACATTGGCATAACTGAAATTGGTAGTATCTTGGTTCTTGTCAATTGTGGCGTATCTAGACTAGACGCAACGGGCTCTGCAGAACCCCATGTGCGTCTAGCTCGGACTAGATTGTATGCGTGTATGTGAAGATCAGAACTCATTGACTCGAAATCCTGGATGTGGCTGTCTTTTTGGTTAACGTCCATGTTCGATAGATGCATATATTGGATAATACAAACAAATCTTGGCATTGTCGTTGCTATTTGTTGATCTTAGGGGTCGTTTAGTTGGGAACAAGTTATCCCGGGATAATTAGGCCAGGGATTAGTTATCCCGCCATATGTGGTATCCCTTTTTGTTGTTTGCTTTTAAGTTTTTTGTTTGTTATACTGTTATACTGTGATCTGTTATCTGTCCCGAGCCTGAGGCCTATCGGGAACAACTTCTGTACTTCATATGAGGTAATGGTATGAGCTATGTACACTTTACCCTCCCTAGACCCCACTTTGTGGGAATACACTAGGTATGTTGTCGTCGTCGTTGTACATGTTTCATTTGTTCTATTTATTTTGCTATTTTGCGCCCATTTTTTTTCCTATCATGCTTTGATTATATTTGTTTTGAGTCGGAAATCTATCGGAAACAACCTCACTATCCCAAAGGTGGGATAAGCTAAGGTCGGCGTACATCCTACCCTTCCCGAAACCCCACTTGTGCGATTACGTACAAAGTATGTAAGGCCCGGTGAAGGGTTGCAACTGAAGGGCTGATGTCACGACTTGAACCTGTAACCTATAAGTCATACGAAGACAACTTTAACTTTACCGTTGCTCCAAGACTCCCCTTCGAGATTATTACTAATTTATGCCGAGATTTATTTTATTTTTTCAGGGTTTTAGCTCATCATCACATTCAAATATGATACGCGAGGACGACGACAACAACAACAACAACTACGCTTCAATCCCAAACAAGAACACACAATGTAATATAGTTTTATCAAAGCTAAAGATATGTTGTTTGAGTAGAACAAAAGGAATGAATAACCAGAAAAATGTTCTTTTTCAACTACCTGTAAAATTGTTTATATTTGTGTAAACATGAACTAAGGGATGTGTTCGGTACGATGGAAAATGTTTTCTTGAAAAACAAATGAATTTCTTTTTTTTTTTTGTATTCGGTGCGTAAGCAAAAAAATACTCTTAAGGGCTCGTTTGGTATGAGGGTTTATTTCATGTTTGGCTGGGATAAAATTGTTGGATAACTCATCTCAAAATTAGTTATTCGGTGATTGTAGTGTTATTTTTGTCTCACATTGAAGGTGGAATAACAGTCTTGGGATAACTTATTTCCCAATCAGACAAGCACTACAGAGGTCGTTTGGTGCAAGGTATTAAAATAAATAGCCGTGGGATAAAAATAATTCAGGGATAAAACTTTGGCTGTCAAGTTTGGGATAATTTATTTCGAGATTAACAGATAGTATTGGGATAAGTTATCCCATCCTTTTGGTGGTGTAATAATTTCAGGATAATGTATCCTGAGAAAAAGCCACAAAATGACAAAACTATCCTCCAAGTCCTTCGATTATCACTTTTCACATATATAAAATGAAGAGTATTTTTATAAATAAATAATATATTCTTAGAAATAATGCAATACATATTATTTTTAGTACCACAAACCAAACAACCATTGAAAAATAATACCAGAATACGTAATCTCAGGACAACTAATCTCAATATAGCTAATCTCAGCATAATTAATTTTCGCATAACTTGTCTTCAAATCAAACGACTACTAAAAATATTTGGAAATAAAATAAAGTGTATTGAAGGATGCGGGAATATAATCAACGTGGAATGTCACTTGTGGAACTCGAATTTTCTATTTTACAAAATAAAAAGGACATAAAGGGTGTGTTTGGTATGAAGGAAAATATTTTCCATGAAAACTGTTTTCCTAGAAAATGTTTTCTTGGAAAACAAGTAGATTTTTTACTTGTTTTCCTTTGTTTGGTTGGTGGATGGAAAATATTTTTCGGAAAATAATTTGTAATGTTTGGTTGGTGAATGAAAAAATATTTTTCAAAAAATACATTTTAATCTTTAGTTAAAGCGTAAAAATACATTTTAGAAAAATATTTTTTGATCTCAAAACATATTTTTTGGGGTGTGTTCGATATGACGGAGGAGAAATATTTTCTAAAAAAATAAGTTGTTTCTTACTTATATTTAGGGGTGCATTCGGTTTGTTTGGTTTGATTGTTGAATATCGGTACAGTTTTTTGGTTTTCAGATTGACGAAAATGACAATCATAACCAAACCAAAATTATTTCGGTTTGGTTCGATTTTTACAAATTCGGTTCGGTTATTTCGTATTTTTATTTCGATTTTGAAGATTAAAGTAGTGAGCATTTAAAATTAGTGATTTTTCTAGAAAAATAATCTTTTTTCAAAACTATTTTCATTCTTAAATATAATAATTCAACACGAATGAAATAACCATAAATATCAACTTCGCTGAGTCATCACTTTGGCGTAACGACAATGGCTGCACGCGACAACGATTATCGACGACAGTGACGGGGTTGTCAAAATAGGTAGTAAGGGTGGGTAAGAAAATAATTTTAATTTTTAAAAAAATAATTTTTTTTACGGGGTGGGGGTGGGGAGAAGTTGGGGGCTAGTGCGGGGTAGGGGGTAGGGCGTAGGGGTAGGGGTAGGGGAGTATGAGTCGGGTAAAAAAAAATTGAAATATGTTTTTTGAATGTGGGTAGTTGGGGGGTGGGGGTCGGGGTAGAGGAGTGAGGGTGGGGTAAGAAAAAAATTAAATTTTTTTTAAAAAAATTAAAAAATTAAAAGAAAATTGAAGGGGGGAGGTTGGTAGAGGAGGTAAGAAAAATGTTTGATTTTTTTAAAAAAAAATTATTTTTTTCGTTTTTAGAAAGGGGAAGGAAGTAGGGTTTTGGGTAGGGGTGAGGTAAAAAAAAATTAAAATATATTTTTAATAAGGGTGGTAGGGGTGGGGGTGGGCGTGGGGGTGGGGTGGGAGATTGAGGGTCGGAGTAGGGATGGGTGATTTTGAGAGTTATATGAATATTTCAATTTAAGAGTGAGGTTGAAAGGGAGTTTTGGTAAATCTTTTCCTTATTTTCCTTAGTTTTAAGGAAAATAAGTTGATTTGAAAAATATTTTTCAAAACCTGTAAGACAGCCAAACAGGAGAAAACTGAAAACATTTTCTTCATACCAAACACACCCAAAGTGAAAATTCTCCTAACTCAATTATTTGGTATATTATTTTTTTTTCTCTTTCAATAAAGATGCATGTATTTTATTAAAGTTTAAAAGAAAAGAAAAGTTTAAGGCTTTAATAGCACTATCTCTTTCAACTCCAAATTTCCAAACATAAAAAACTAAGGTCCAATTTATTATGAAGCATGATAATATATGGTCTTTATTATTTATACTTATTATTAGAAATTAAATTATATAGACTAATAGTAAAATAATGCTTCTTAAATTATTAATAAATAGTAACATATGCTAGTAGGTTAATTATCGTTTTTATTAGATTACTTAAATTTAATGTGTATTCCACGCAGTGAGATTTGGGAAGGGTAAAGTGTGTTGTCTATATTACTACCTCCAAAGAAATAGAGAGGTTGTTTCCGATAGACCCTCGGCAAAGAACAAAAAAGATGGTAAACAAAGCCCCAATAAAACATGAAACAAGATGAAATAACAGAAATAAGATACCAACAGAGTAGTAGTATGCACTATCTAACCGAAAGCACACACCTCACGCAAATCCTCCGAACTAGAAACTCCAACCTACGTGCATAGTCCCACGACTGCTAGCATGGCTACACCAAAGTCATCCTATCTACTCGCTGCGACTCACTCGCACGAACTAGCCCTCCAACCTAATTCCCATCCTGCATACCTTCCTATCTAGGGCCATGTCCTTAATAAACTGTGACCGTTCCATGTCATGTCGAAACCTCCCTCCAGTATTTCGTCAGCCGACATTCACCCCGCCTGAAATCATTCATAGACGACCTCTCACACTTACGAATTGAGGCGTCTGTCCGTTTCAACTTCACTTCTTGCATTTTGTCTTACACCGAAGCCGCTTCTACCTTTTCCCGAATAGTCTCATTCCTAACTCTATCCCCTCTAGTAAGTCCACACATCCAACACACTATCCCTATTTTCGTCACCTTCAATTCTCGGTTGATCAACACTTCACTCCGTACAGTATGGTCGGACGAATTGTCATTCTATTATTGTTATTAGGGATAATGATTCCATTGAGTTTATGAAGAAAGTTTTTTCAAATAATTGAATGGAAACTTTCATTAATTTTCCATTGAAACTCGAAAGATTCGGAAAATTTAATTTCATGATTCAATTTTCATTAATGAAACTCGGGAGATTTGAAAAATTCATTAATGGAACTCGGAAGATTCGAAAAATTTAATTTCATATACGAAGCTATTCAATCTTCCGTTAATGAAACTCGAAAGATTCAAAAAATTCATTAATGAAACTCGGAAGATTCGAAAAATTTAATTTCATGTATGAAGTTATTCAATCTTTCGTTAATGGAACTCGGAAGATTCAATTTCCATTAATGGAACTCGAAATTAAATTAGCGAGTTTTCGAGTTTGAATCTTTCGAATCATCCATTGAGTTTCAATTAGCGAGTTCCATTAAATTATAACCATTGAGTTCCATTAAATTTCAATTCAACAATGGAGAAATCATTGTTGAAGAAAAGAAAGAAAGAAAGAAAGAAAGAAAGAAAGAAAGAAAGAAGAAAGAAAAAGAAGAATGAAAAAATAAATAAAAATATAAAACTTGAAATAATTATAAAATTAAGAAGCTGTTTGGCAAAAAAAAAAAGTTTAAAATATTTTTAACACTCAATGCGCGTGAATCACACGCAGTGTACCAAGTGGTAGATATATGCCATTAAAATATGAGGAAAAAAAATCTGGGGGTAATAGGACCCCCCATAAAGTTCAGTATGCTCAACTGATAATTCGGTCAAACTTCAGATATTTTTATGGGTATTATCCCTTGTTATTATTATACAATAATAAAATAAAAATGTACAATAAAATCTACTAGTCCTACTTTAATTAAAAAGAATAATAGAAATCTTTTAATAATATACTAGGACCAACAATTATTCTCTTTAATCAAATAAGAGTATCAAACTGCCGACAGAGTTCAAGGGTAGAATAGTCAATTTAATAGTATAGTAATTAAGTTTCGATTTACGTGATGGTATTTGATCGGTTCAAAAAAGAAAAAAAGAAAAAAAAAAAAAAAATAATTCTGATTAAATCGCAAATATTTGTATGACTATTAATCATTTTATTAAGAGTAAAATTTGAAAGTTCATTAGTTTTAACTATAGAAATATATCATCCGTTTTAAGACAAATTACATAGAATATACCGTCAGAAAAATTAGAACGATAAAGTTTAAAATATTTGATTCAGTGTAAAATTTTGACGTCGATAAATACTTTTAGAAATTAGTTTATGATCATGCACGTTACATGTGTATCTTTAATTAATAAATACAAATATTTTTAAAATCACATAAAAATTATGTGCAATTACAAAATAGAGTAAGAGACAAAGGATATTTGTGATATTTAGTCTTGCTCGTAGAGCGGTATATCTGAGAAAAAAAGTGACTATTTTACTTAAGCAATTCTTCTTATTCTTATTCTTTCTTAGTTAAAATTTCGATATCAATTTTTTTCTTTGGAGTTAAAGAAAAATAATATATTTTTATTTAAAATTTGAGAGAGCGCAAAAATTGTAACTATTCAATTATTTATTATGTGATTTGAGTGAAAGCGAAGAAAAGACCGAATCAATCAAAAAATAAGAACTACAAAACCTTTATTTATGTACTTTTTCATGCATCTAATCACCTCGTGTGATTTATCGGTTTCAGTCAGTGGCGGACTCAAAATTTAGGAATTGTGTGTTCGGGAGATTCGAGCACACATATTGATGTCCAAAGCTAAAAGGTTCGCTTGAAAATCAAAATATTCAACTGTCTTCTTGATTTTCAGGGTGTTTTTTAAAATTCTATATCAATTTTTATATTTTTTTTTATATAATTATACTTAATTTATATCGAGTTTAACGAATGCCAACGCATCATAAAATTGCATATAGGTCCGCCCCTGGTTCCACCAAATAAATATCTAAATTAATATCGTACCTAACACTTAATACTGTAGAAAGTTTTTTATGGGAATTTATTTTGAGAATATGAGTATAATTTTATAATATGGAAGGTTAGTAGATAATCACATGTGTTAGTTGTAGGGTTTATTCATAATTTTTAATTTATTTATGTTTATTTGGTTAAATTTTTAAAAAATATATTTTAAAAATAGTCTTTCTATCTCTACGAGGTTGTTGAAAGATCTGCATATTATTCTACTCTTCCCAAATCTTACTTGTTGGATTTCATCTCTTGGATCGGGGAAGGACGACGCTAGTCGTCTGAGTTTGTGGTGTGTAGTGGGTGCGTTTTAGTGTCTTCTTACTACGAAAAAGAAATGAGAAAATATATGATTTTCATTCTCGAAACTCCACTCATTCTCTCCTTTCTTTCGCCTAAACAATTTCATTACCACACTCCGCTCGCCTCCAAAACCTTATTTCGTTCGCCTACAAAATCACCTTGTTAATCGAGCGCATGAAAGGACCCTGTAGAAGTCCATTCATATGTTACCGACCTTCGCAGGCAGACCCCGGTCCGGCCACCCCTGACCTAAGAAGAAGTATTATCCTTATGACCAAACAAGGATCAACTTCTTACTTCTCAAGCGATAGTTCCACCATCTCAACCAGCAACTTCTTGGGAGTAGGGGCACCAACCTAGTAAATGGGCTTGGGGATAGAAGGTTTTCTTGGGGAGAGAAAGTTTTCAGGTTGAATTTTTTTAGATCAGATATTTTGGCTAAGCAAAGTATCAGTCCTGCTTCTGGCTTAACCATCCTACATGACCCTGGATATGTTGTTGTTATTGTTGTTGTTATATCTAGCAAAACAAATTTCGTAAAAATAAGAAAAATGAATTCTGTGGTGAAAGTAAAAAAAACACGAGTTTTCCAAACACATTTCACATTGATTGTGTCCTACTCACCCTCGAACTCCAACGGACCTCGTCTTCATCCCCACCCCCATAGTCTTCATGCACACCACCCCCGCTACTCCTACCAACCACCCATCCCACCTATCGTAATATTTATCTAAATTATATATTACTTTTTAAGATAATATTTCTTACTTATATATCGAGCACAAAAAGACTAAAAGAAAACCACTTAATTATCATACTTTTGACTTTTTTTTGTCACGATTTTTTTAGCTTAACCATTGGAATGAGATTCTATAGAACATGTTGATCTTCAATTAAAGTTTATTGATTAATATACCACAACAATAATATATTCACTATATTTTCATAATATAAAAACTGAAAATAATAGAATTTATATGGCTGTATGCAGTTTGTATCTCTACCTCGCATGTTGTTTTGGAAAGTTATTAATCAATATGTGGATGAAAAATAAAAAAGTAAAATCAATTGAAATATTAATTAAGACTCATTTTACAAAAAAGAACATTCCTAGAAAACCCAATGTGTCATAGTTTAGATTTAAAAAAAGAATATAAAAGACTCAATAATTTGGTATAATCTTTTTTTTCTCTTTGAATAAAGATGCATGTATTTTATATTAATAAAGATTGGAAAAGATTTAAGTCATTAATAGCACAATATCTTTGAACTCCAAATTTCCAAATAAAAATTAATTAATGTCCAATCTATCATGAAACTTCATCACCATCATCATTATTATTAGTTTGAGATGAATCATGCAATAATAATAATAATAATAAAGATTCTATAAAGGATCTAAATCTTTTTAAAATAGTATAATATAGGGGCGCTATTATTATTATTAAATTTAGGGATAATTGCATTTTTATCTCTCAACTAAACATAACATGATGCAACCTCAATTTACTGAGAACATGACCTTAAACAGGAAGTTATGAATGATACGAGTTACGGTAGAGGGTTAGTTAAGCAGTTGATTGTTGTCTTGCTGATCATTCGATATTGGTAGTCATAGTATTACACTTGTAGTTTCTCATTATTCAATTTCTGTTACCATCAATATTTTTTGTACTTCAATTATTATGTTATTTGATAGTAGCTGGTGTTCCATTTTAAGTATATTCTGTCATGCTTTCAGTAGTATTTTGTCTTAGTTTTTCACTCTTGTTGTTTTTCTTTTTTCAAACTATTTTGTAATGTTTTTACTTGAACTGAAGATTTATCGAAAATAACCTTTCGATCTCTCAAGATAAGGGTAAGGTCCGTGTACATACTATCAAAACCAGAGCTAAGCCATCCTTGGACTCAGGGGTTCATCTGAGCCCCCAGCGGCGAAAAATTATGTTATATATATATGATTGAAATTATTTTTATTTTTGTATATAATAGACGTTGAACCTCCATCAGTTAATTCGTATGTTCACTTATGAACCCTCTCAGTGAAAATTCTGGCTTCGTTGCTGTCCAGAACCACTTGTTGAATTATATTGGACCTATTATTGGTGTTGTACTTTAACTTCAACTTTTTTATGTTTTTATTAATGAGATAAGTCCTAGCTAATCAAACATATATAACTAGGGGTGGGCGTTCGATCGGTTTGGTCTGATTGTTTAATATTGGTTCGGTTTATCGGTTTTTGGATTTACAAAAATAACATCCGTAACCAAACCGAAATAAATTCGATTTGGTTTGATTTTTCAAATTCGGTTCGGTTATTTCGAATTTTTATTTTGGTTTGAAATATTAAAGTAGTTAACCTCTCTCTTTTCATAACTGAGCATTTAAAATTGATGGGTCTTTTTAGAAAAAGTATTTTTTCAAACCTCTTTTTTATTTCCAAATATAATTAACTCAATATGGAAGAAACGAAATGAAATAATCATAAGCTTAACATAATACATAACGCCATTAATCATTACATATAATATAACCTTGCATAAATAATCCATAAAACAGTCCAAAGTCATCAAAATAGTCCATAAAATAATAAACAATCCATAAACAGCATGCGGCGTATGCAAATTTGCTGTTAAATGTTAATTGTGAATGTGAATTACTAAATATTATATATATATATATATATATATATATATATATATATATATAATAAGTGTCAATAAGCAAGCACGTCTTCGACATGTCTGCTTGTGTTGCTTGCTTCAGTTGTTTCAATTGTAATTTTACTATATTATCCCTAATTAGTTACTACAAGTTATTTAAGTATTTAAAAATTTGTAATAAAAATATAAAATAATCGACATGTCTGCTTGTGTTGCATGCTTCAGCTGCTTCAATCGTAATTTAATTATATTACCCAAATTAATTACTATAGGTTATTTAAGTATTAAAAAATTATAATATTTAATAAGAAATATAAAATTGATAAAAAATAATAAATTAATTTTTGATTTTTTAAATTAACTTGATGTCTTATATGATGTCTATTTATGTTTTTTCCACAAGTATTTTTTAAAGTAATTTTATTATATCACTTCTAATTAGTTATTATAAGTCATTTGAGACACGAGTTCTTCGTTGCTTCAATCGTGATTTTATTATATCACCCCTAATTAATTATTACGATCGCATTAGAAAATTAATAATATTTCATAAAATAGACACAAAACGATATGTCAACATAAAATATTTGAGACTATCGAAATTATATTACTACCACATAAGTTAACTTTTGAAATTATATTAGTGTCACTTAAATTGAAATAGAAGAAATAGTATTATAAATCACAATAATTAAAAATTAAAATTATTTTAATAATTAATTATCTAAATTATATTTGTATTACATAAATTGAGATTAAAAAATAACACAATGTCTAGTGTGTGTGTATATATATATATATATATATATAATAAAATATATATATTATTTATTTATTTATAAAATTTTATTTTTTCGGTATAACCGATTTATTTTTTTTAAATCGAAAACCGAATCGAAAAACTAAAGTTTTAAAATTACAAACCAACTCCGATCCGAAAAACCGAAATCAAAATTAAATTTCAATTTGATTTTTCAATTTTTTCGGTTTAAACCAAAATATGTCCACCCTATATATAACCTACTTTAGACCACAAACTCTTAAAAAATAATTTCTATACTTAAATTTGGTGCTAAGTCGATCACATATAGAATGAAATGTAGGAACATTATAATATATTATGCAATGATTAAAATTGCATAAAAAGGGTCTAATCTTACTTAAGAAGTATAATAGAGGGCCTTAAATATTACTCCCTCCGTTTAAAAAAAAATCACTTCCTTTCCTTTTTAGTCTGTTTTAAAAAGAATGACTCATTTTCTTTTTTGGCAATACTTTAATTTCAACTTTCTACATGACATGTTTAGGGCCACAAGATTAAAGGACATTTTGATACATTTGACACAACTTTAATTTAAGGCCACAAAATTTAAAAGTCTTTTTTATTTTTTTAAAGTGAATCAAGGTAGGTCATTCTTTTTTAAACGGAGGAAGTAATTAATACTAGGGCCACCAATTATTCTCCATATATTCAATAGAAGTATCAAACTCAAAAAAAAAAAAAAAAAAAAAAGTCAAAAGAAATGAACACCACCGACAGGGTTTAAAATTAAAATTTTATTGATATTTGAGGATTATAGGTGTTAATATTCTACTTTTTTTCTTGTAATTTATGTGATATTTTTCTTTTTAGTAGATTAAATTAAGTAAAAAGATGAGACTATTTTATATCTTATAAGTAATTTTATTTTTATTTTTATTTTAATATAATCTTACTAAGACAATTTAATTTCAATTGATAATAGTTAAATTATATTACATAAATTAAGGTAATAAAATATTATCATTATTATGAGGTGGTATTTCAATCGTAAAATATTAGTTTAGGAAATTATAAAATTTTCCCTCGCAGAATTAAATTTACAATAATTATAATTCGTGCTACTGATCATTGAAAATATGAATCTCATTTTTCCATGGACTAAATAACATAGGAGGGCCAACAATTATTCTTCCTTCTTATTCTTGTCGTTTTAATTTGTTCGTCTTATTTTTTTTGTTTCTTTCAGAAAAATATCTCTT
Source organism: Capsicum baccatum var. pendulum (assembly GCA_030864225.1). Classification (NCBI taxonomy): domain Eukaryota; kingdom Viridiplantae; phylum Streptophyta; class Magnoliopsida; order Solanales; family Solanaceae; genus Capsicum; species Capsicum baccatum. Next base: position 273,828,516 of record CM061550.1, read on the forward strand.
TTCTTTTTTTATATATTTTTTAAATTCTATTTTTTCGTGTAACATATTTGAGATCACAAAAATAAAGTAGTTCAAGATTATAAATTTTAAAAGCTCATTTTATTTTTTTAAATTTAATGTCAAATCAAAATTAAACAACCAAATTAAACCAAAGAGAGTACAATAGTCAGTGGCAAAATCATAATTTTTACTACAAAGAAGTTCAAATATAAAGAGATACACACACGAAAAACTCATATATATAATGTAATTCGTATTAATAGCTACAGTACTAGTATTATTTCGGAATATTGTATCGTTTGTTGTATTACTTAGTGCGTCTTATTTATGATATTATTCTGTGTGGTAATTTCTATTGTATTTTATTTCTTTACTATCTCCTTTCTAGATTGTTTTATATTGAACCGGAAGTCTATCTGAAACAACTTCTCTATCTCACTTCTGAAGTAGTGGTATTAACTGCGTACACTTACTCTCTCCAGATCCCACTTAATAGGAATATGCTGAGTACATTATTATTATTATTGTTGTATATATAATGTAATTTTCCTTTGGTTTTGAATGAACCTCGTCGATCCTACCGGACTCCGCCTCGAATTTAAAACAAGACATGTACACGGCCGACAGAGTTATAAGGGCAATATAGTCAATTGACATTCATAGAAAAACAGTGACAAAACTGTCTTGTCATTCATAAGTCTTGACAACGATAGTTGTCTTTTTTTGGTCATCGGCTGTGATATTTTTCTTCTCTTTTCAATTCGGCTTCCATTGAGCCGCGTTAAAATTTATGTGGTACATTTATGTGACATATAAGATTTATTTCCTCCTCCCTTTCAGAATAAATGAATTATTAAAGTATTTATTAATATTTTAAAATAAATGAATCATTAATTTTTTTTTTTAAATTACCCTTATAATTTGACAAATAAAAGAGACTTCAATTTTTTCTTTTTTTTGAGTAAAAGAGATTTCAGGGGTAAAAATAAAAATTTATGTGGTACATTTTCCTTTTTATTTTCGTTTGATGTGATGTATAAGATATAATAGATTGAAGATAAAATGTACAATTATATTATCCTCTATTTAATTGAAGGTATAACTTAATTTTGAAATTATTTATCCCACTAATTATATCATAGCAGTGAAATAAGTTACTCCCTTTGTACTATTTTATGTGTCGCCTTTTGATCGAGCGTGAAATTTAAGAAATGAATGATAACATTGTAAAGTTTACAAAATTGTTCCTTTTGAAGTTTATCTTTTAATTGTCTTTTCTTATTAAGTGGGATCCAATAAGAATAAAATTAAGATGTTGCCATTAAATAGTTACTTACCAAATAAGGAACGATGACATTCTTTTTAGGACGGACTAAAAAGTAAATGACGACACATAAAATGAGACAGAAGGAGTATTTCATATTATATGGTAGAATAATTAATTATGAGATAGTTAATCTTGTAATTAATTATTTCGAGATAACTCTTTCCCAACCTCCTAGTGCATTAAGCGGTAATTTAATTTGATTTAGAGATTGATTTTTTACTCTAAAGGGGCATTTGGTGGGGGATAAGAATAACTAATTTCGAAATTTATTTAGAAGAGTAGCTTATTTTATATTTGATTGGACAAAATACATGAAATAACTCATCCAAAGATTAATTACTCCAGGATTGTAGTGTTTTTTTATTCCTTTTTGAGGATGGGATAATTAATCCCGGGATACCTTATTTTCCAATCAAACACCTCTCAAAGAATGTAGGTTGAGTAGGAGTAAGATAGAATATTTGGAGTGCATGTTTAGTGGCGCGACTCATGATCCAAAACATGATGATGATGATGATTATAAATATCTAATTGGAGTGAAATAGATGAAATGAAGGCTCGCATTAATGTCTTGTGTGCTAAGAATATATCGGTATAACTTAAAAGATACTCTCTCTGTCCAAAATTATCCGTTCCAAATTTTCTAATTTGATTTTTCATTTTACTTGTCTTTTTTATTAATTAAGCAGAGATAATTTTTTTGCATGTTTAGTTTTTTTTTCATGTTTTACCCTTTGTATTAATTATTTTTTCTTCAAATTAAAATGTAAACATTATTTAATATGGGTACTATGATAAACTAGTCATGTTATTAATTATTTTTCTTAATCAATGTATAATCTCAATTTGAGACAGAGGGAGTAAATATATACCTTAAATTTACCTATTAGCCCATCTTGAGTTAGGTGACATATACCTTAAGTGGCAACGTTATTTAGGTTATGATTTTATTTCATTTAAAATATATATATATATATACCTTAATTTATAATATTTACATAATTTTTTATTTTTATAAAGTAATTTTTAACTAATTATATATCTTTGTTAGATATATCGAAAACTAAATATGTATTTTAATGGATTCAAAATCGAAAAAATATATCGAGAGCTAATTACGTATCTTTACAAATGTAAAAAAAATATATATTTGTTAGATGTATTATGTATTTCAACAACAAAAAAAAATCGAGAGCTAATTATGTATCTTTACAAAGAAAAAATGTATCTTCGTTTAATGTATCAAGAGTTAGTTATGTATCTCGATAGATCCAAAATTGAGATTTTTAATAATTATAAAAAATATGAGAATTTTTTGTAGTTAAATTTTAGTAGCCGTTTCGCCATGAAAACTAAAAATTTTCAGAGTTGGAGTTGAAGTTGGAGTTGTGTTTGGCCATGTCTTTTTTTAATGTTCTTTTTTACTTTTGCAAAAACTTTTTAAAATATGATTTTATGCCCCAACTTTTACAAACTATCAAAATCACCCAACTAAAATTTGTCTACTAACGAAAAAAAAACACAATTAGCCACTTTTATAAAAATAATTATATATACATGGTCATATTTAATGAATTTCAATTATGACATATATAATATTTACATTAATGACCGTTTTCTCATATTTGGAAATTTTAAATGTGGATGTTATATTAATAGATCACTGCTTCCTATTTTTTAGGTAACAAATATTATCTTTCAAACAAATTTATTTTTTAGGAATTTATTTAATTTATTTCCTTTATTTTTCGTTCCTAAAAAATAGGAAATGATGAGTTGTTATTAAATTTTAGGGTGCCGTTAATTTATTTCTTTAATTTTCTTATACATGAAAAATTTTACTGTGTGTGAATAAATTATTTCTATATAAAACATACTTTGCATATTTATGCTTTATTATATCATATACCATAAATATATAACTATGCTTAGTATGTTTCTTTATGCTCTGTATATTTATATATGTGTGTATATGGTATATACATGGTATGAACTTCATATATAACATATTTTGTATATTTATGTTATAAATATGCTTAGTATGTTTCTTAATACTTTGTATATTTATATATGTGTGTATATGCTATATACATGATATAAACTTTATATATAACATATTTTGTATATTTCTATTATAAATAGGGATAATACCTACGAAAATACCTGAAGTTTGACCGGATTACCAGTTGAGCATACTGAACTTTGCGGGGGTCCTATTACCCCCAGACTTTTTTTTTCGTATTTTAATGGCATATATCTGCCACTTGGCACATTGCGTATGATTCACGCGCTCAAAACTCTTTTTTTTTTTACCAAACAGCCCCTTAATTTTATAATTATTTAAAATTTTATATTTTTATTTATTTTTTCATTCTTCTTTCTTCTTAATGGAACTCGAAAAATCATGAAAAAAAAAATTCATGTATGAAACTCAGAATCTTTCCGAATTAATGAAAAGATTAATGGTTATAATTAATGGAAAGATTTTTCCGAATCTTTCGATTTCCATTTATAATTTGAACTCAGAATTATAAATGGATTCGAACTCGGAATTATAATTCGGATAGATTAATGGTTATAATTAATGGAAAGATTTCGAATTAAATTTCATGTATGAAACTCGAAAAATTCTTTAATGGTTATAATTTAATGGAACTCGCTAATTGAAACTCAATGAATGATTCGGAAGATTCAAACTCGAAAACTCGCTAATTTATTTTCGAGTTCATTAATGGAAGTTGAATCTTCCGAGTTTCATTAACGGAAGATTGAATAGCTTCATGGAAATTGAATCTTCCGTGTTCCATTAACAGAAGATTGAATAGCTTCATACATGAAATTAATTTTTTTGAATCTTCCGAGTTTCATTAATGAATTTTTCGAATCTTCTGAGTTTCATTAATGGAAATTGAATCATGAAATTAAACTTTCCGAATCTTTCGAGTTCCATTAATGAATTTTTCGAATCTTTCGAATTCTATTAATGGAAATTGAATCTTCCATTGAGTTTTCAATTAGCGAGTTTCATTGAATCTTTCATTAATGGAACTCGCTAATTGAATCTTCCGAGTTTCAATGAAAAATTAATGGAAGATTCCATTCAATTATTTGAAAAAACTTTCTTCATAAATTCAATGGGATCATTTGGAATATTTAATATGGTTGTAATTGTAAAAAAATGTTGAAAAGTGATAAAATGGAGAAGACACAGAAAAAACTGGGTATACGTTTTGAGGGGGGGATTAATTCTACTTTAAAAAATCTGGGGGGAATTAATTTCAATTAAAAAAGTATAGAGGGGTAATAGGACCCCCACAAAGTTCAATATGCTCCACTGGAAATTTGGTTAAACTTCAAGTATTTTCGTGGGTATTATCCCTTATAAATAAAATACTTTATATATTTATGGGTATAAATATAATACTTTGTGTATAAAGATACCAAGTATTATGGTATATAAAGGTAGCAGTTGCAGTTTATGGTATAAATTTGTTAAATTGGACATATTTTTTTATGAAAAATATGTATCACCGATTTATATTTTTAGCATATATATGGTATAAGCTATTTATATTTGAATAGTATAATAAAGATGTACACAATATAATATATATAATCAAATTAAACATGAGAATACTTTGTGGCAGTGGTAAACTAATCTGCTACAACTTTATTAATTCCATAAATATAGAAAACGATTATCCATTATTAATTTCACGACTATAATTCCTTAAACGTCCGTATCACAACAGAAAAATTATTATTATTATTATTATATAGTAATTAGGATCATTAGCAGTAAAATAATGTCTTAAATAAGAGAGAGAATTAAATAAGAGAGAAAAATAATGATGAGAGAGAAAAAGAGATATATATTAATTAGGATAGTATTACGTTTGAAATTATAATTATCTTATTTTTTAAAATTGTACGTAATATTGAAAAAGTAATGTTATAAGGAGAGTTTTATGTAAAAACTTAAAAGATTGGGGTTATATGTAGTAATAATAATAAAAATTAGAATTGGAGTTAAAAAATTGTGAAAACATCAAAAACCTATTTTTCCTTTTCAGAATTTTTTTTCGAAATTATTTTTCGAATTTTCATGGCCAAACACTACAATTTTCGACTTTAAAAATTTTTTCGAAAAAAAGAAAAAAAGTTTATGGTCAAACGGACCCTTAAATTATATAGAGATTTATGTTGTTTGACTCTTTTTTTCTGGTAACATGTTGTTTATGTTATGATGTTTTAAGTCTTTTACCATCTTGGAAAACTCAAGATTTTTCTTTTCATTATAAATATGTGCAATCTGTAATTTATTGACCTGATTAATATATCTAGATTTATGTTAGCATAAAATTTATTTGAGGGAAAGCATTCTTTGTTTGATAATTTTTTATTCTCAAAACTCGAATTTTAAACTTTTAATTAATGGTAAAAGAAGTTCATACATCTCACCATCCCCACCTAATACATTTCTTTTCAGTTCTACTCCCTTTGTCTTAAATTCATTGGCATTTTTCGATTTTCGAAACTCATTTGACTTGATTAATTTTTGGAGTCAAATTGAATTAGCGCAGTTTAGTATTTTATAATTAAAATTTATATATTTAAAAATTATGAAACTAGTATTATAAGTTGTAATTTTTCTTATACTAATTTAATAAAAAAATAAATTTTAAAATATTAATCAAAGTTAATAGAGTTTGACTCTTAAAAAATTTAAATATGACAATCAATTCAGAACGGAGGAAGTATGTAATTAATTATATTTGTTGCTTTGGTTCAAAAAGTAGAAACAAATATATAATTAGCCTTATGATTGGCATTTCTGTATTCTAAACATTGGATTAAAGTTTCTTTGACTTCTTGCTTTTTTTATACTTTACAGGCAATCTAATTTTATTTTATTAAAGTGAGTTGTTGCTAATTAAGGATAAAGTGAGTGGAAAAAGAAATGGCAAGTTTATATAAATGCAAATTTTGGGCAATATTTATGTCTAACACCTCCTTTACAAAAAAATTTCAAATTGTAAAATAGGGTAAGAAAAAAAAAAAAAAAACTCCACAAAGCATGCATACTCTATTAGAGATTATTGTTAGTAGGTAAGTCGAACCACAATCCGAAGCTAAATGTCAAGGTTTAACTTGGTGGAAAATGCCTCAAAAAGATGAAATAGATAATACAATTCAAAAATAAGTAAGACAATAGAAATAATCTAAAAATTAGTCATAACATAAAAAATCATCGCATGATCTGATAGAATCAGTACAAGAGCTACTATAAATACAACCCAAGTTCTAAAATAGTCTAGTCAATACAATCCCGCCTCGAAACTAAAGACTAGACATAGATAGATAGAAGGAAATGGGGCAACTCCAATTTCAAGGGCAACTCCAAGTCCAAGAGCCCACCCTATCTCCGGAAACCCAATACAACACGATCCTTAAATCAACGACGGCAACTAGTACTCAGATCTGTACTAAAAAGAGGTACAGAAACGTAGTATTAGTACCAAAACCACGGATACTCAGTAGGCATCATCGGCCGACTGAGCTAAATCATGATATAAATATGATAAAAAGCAAAATAACATAACTAAGTCAAGATAGAGGCAAACCTGAATCAACTCCAACATCGTTGTATAAAGTAAGTAAATAACCAAAGTAACAACATAAAGTAACAGATTAAACTCATGCAATTATAACTACAAAATTGCCCCACCCCTACCCCCCATAAGTCAATAAGTGCAGAAAAGTAAATAACTCAATGGATGCCCCCATATTAATTGATACAAGAATAATCACGGATATGAACCTATGAGAGTGTGTGTTGGACCCGAAACTTGGTGTTTGCAATTGAAGAGCCAAAGAGGACCTAATGATAAAATCGTCCGTAAACTATACTTGGACTACACTTGATAGGCGCCTCACACTTAAGGGCTTTTTGGTCATTCTAGTTTCTATTATGTATGTAGGGTTTCATTACTTAGATTTTAGATGATATTTGTAAGTCTTGTCACCAAGTCTTCTTTTATTTGAGGCAAATCGAAATTAGGACAAGAATCCAGTGTGGATTCACTAGTGATTGTATTTTGATTAGAAACGTCGATGCTTGGGAGGTGAATTTCGATCTTGTGTCTACGTAGGAGATTGGTGATAGTTTGTGTAGGTTGTAGGATCCTTAGATTTAATATATCTTAGAGTTCTTAGGATCTATACACTCCTTTGTCAATATATTTATCCTTTAATATATTGCATTTCGTTTCTTGTTCTTGTGTTGCGTTCTTGTACCGTTTTTAGTGTCTTATTGTTGTGGACTATTTTGTGACATTTTGTGGCTGTTCGGTGTCTTCTTTGGACCGTTTGGTATCATAGTCATCATTGATTTTGTTCCAACAAAATCAATCTTGGGTTTGTGAGTTGAAAAGAATAAAAAAAATAGTGTTCTTGAGTTTGTTCTTGGCTGAGACTTGATGTTCTTGTTGTTGTCTTGGCCGAGATTTGCCCTTTAAACATAGATCTAGGAGTCTCTTGCTTGTTTTGAGTGTTGGTGGTGTTAGTTTCTTCTCTTTTTCACTAACACTGGTAGAATCAAGATCCAAGTTGGCCTCCTTTTTGTGTTGTTGTTGTGCGGATTCAAAGGGTGGGCCAAAGTGTGGATATTGTTGTTGGTGTTGGTTCAAATTTGAACGTTTTTGGTGTGTTGTGGTTGTGAAAACCTGAGGTTTAAAGGTGTGTTGTTGGTATTGTTGTTGTGGATTTGTGTTTGAAAGAGGTCTTATTATTGTTGGGAGGTTCAACTTGAACTTTGGTCTTCAAATCTTGTTGAAGGTTCTTGGTGTTCTTGGCCAATCTTCATGTCTTGTGACAAGAAGAACCTTCAATAAGTAGTGTTAATCTTAAGATCAAGTGGAAGAGTGTAGTCTTCTTGTTTGTCTTGAAACAAGTTCCAAGACTATACCAAAGTAGTAAGGGACAAAAAGGCTTTCAAAAAGACTAGTTACCAAAAGGGAGTAAGGGGACTTTTCAAGACTAACCAAAAGAGGAAAGAGCCAACCACCCTTCAAAAAGATGTTTTGCCCAGAAGGTGCAAAGAAAGTCCACCTATTTTGAATGTGGAAAAAACTCCACAACTTGTGTCTTTCCCCTCCAAAATCGAACTCATTCTTCTACAAGTTGGAAAAACACTAAATTTTTTAAATTCCACAACCATTTTAAGGCAGTCACGTCATTATCCGCAATCAATCAAAGGCTGCCACGTCACTCCTTTGTACAACTAACTTGTTTTCTATTTTGTAGGTAACTTATTGGCCATAAAAGTCATTTTGGCCCACCTTGATGCTATTTCCTGAGACATGGCTAAGACGAATGCGGGCCTTAAAAAAATTAGCTCAGATATGTCTACTATACTTGAGAGGTTGGAACGAGTGGAGAGTCGAAGGAACTCTCGTGTTTCTACTCCCAAAACTTTACCTCAAACGATCAATCCTTCAAAACCACCACCAAGTAGCATAGATATAAGCTAAGCCACCAAATGCCCTCCAACCCGAGACCTAAATAGGTCACTTCCCCCTCAATTTGATCAAGCCCAACAAGAAGGACTTAGAAGCCAATTTTCTTCCGTCCAAGATCCACAACCGAAGCTCCACATTCCCAAAATAATTCTCTTAACCAAAAATCCACTTCCCAAAACTGATATGTCCATATAGAGGAGTATGGTGGAAAGGAACATGAGGGACATTGAGCCTATAGTGATGCTTATATATGGAAGAGAAGTTGATGGAAAGACGTAGGGTACCACAAGGAACCCGTCACCAAGAAAAGAGGTGGGATGTGTTTCGGATGAGATTGAAGATAAGGCTCAAGATGGAGAGGAAGCCGAGGTTCAAAATAAAGATGTTGGCCGGGACTTGTGTTATTGAGCTCTCAGGCTTCTCATGTGTTTTTGCGGACTATTTTGAGTAGGTTTCTTTTGAAGTGGCCAATTGAACAAGGTGAAGCCGTGAATTTGTGGATAAATTTTTCTCAGGATGGAGAGGATGATACAAGAATAATCACGGATATGGACCTATGAGAGTGCGTATTGGACCCGAGACTTGGTATGTGCAATCGAAGAGCCAAAGAGGACCTAATAATGCACCAAAACCGTCCATACACTACACTTGGACTACACTTGATAGACGTTTCACACTTAAGGGCCTTTTGATCATTTTAATTTTTACTATGTAATACATTATATAAAGAACAATGTAGGGTTTCATTACTTAGATTTTAGATGACATTTGTAAGTCTTGTATGACTTTTGAAACACCAAGTCCTCTCTCCTTTGAGGCAAACCAAAATTAGGACAAGAAACTGGTGTGGATTCACTAGTGATTGTATTTTGATCAGAAATGTCGATTTGGGAAATGAATTCCGATCTTGTGTCTACGTATGAGATTGGTGATAGTTTGTGTAGGTTGTAAGGGTCCGTAGATTTATATATCTTAGGGTCTATACACTCCTTTGTCAATCTATTTATCCTTTAATATATTGCATTTCTTTCTTGTTCTTGTGTTGTGTTCTTGTGCCGTTTTTAATGTCTTGTTGTTGTGGACTGTTTTGTGACGTCTTGTGGTGGTTTTGTGTCTTCTTGGGACCGTTTGGTATCATTAATACTTAAACTATAGTAAAATTTGTTGTAACACACCTCAACTTTTCGGGGTCCTATGACCCCCCTCGACTATTTATTACCGTATTTTTATGGCATATATTTGTCCAGCTGAACCACTTCAGACCCTTATGCGTCAGTGCGCGTGTATTCACGTAGTGGTCCAGCTGGACAAATATGTCATAAAAATACAATAATAGATAGTCGAAAGAGAGGGGGAGGGGTCATAGGACCCCCGCAAAGTTGAGGCGTGTTACAACAAATTTCATCAAAATTTAGATATATATCGAACTTTTTTCCCTTACAAAATTGAGATTTAAATTATTTGTGAACTTTCGAAATAAATTCTGCTCTAGATAATCCAAATTTGATCAGTCATCTAGAGCAATATTACTAAACAGGTTTTATAAATCTTAATCAAACATAATTAATTAGGGAGAAAAGCTATATTAATTGATTTCACCGGTCAAAATCCATATTGATAGCTCTATTATTAGCTTTCTTCACTAGACACATTATGTCAATCTAAAAACATAGTATATATTTTAAAATTTAAATAGAAGGAATTATTTTTGAAAAAATGTTAACCAATGTTCCCTCCAAAAACAGGTGATTTTTGTTGGTATTTTCATTTTAGCCTCGAGAAAATAAAAAATTGAATATTTTATTCAATCATGTAAAAGTTGGTGGTTTTCACTATATTCCACATTCAATGAATTCTACTCCAATATTCCTACTAAAGTTCATGTGATGAGGAGGGGCGCGAATGTCCCAATTCGTAGATGTGAGAGGTTGGCCTTGAAAGGTTTCAAGCGGGGTCGGGATAGACCGAAGAAATGCTAGAGAGAAGTGATTAAGCGTGACTTGGAGCAGTTACAGAGCTGACTGAGGACATGACTCTGGATAAGAAGTTATGGAGGAATAGCATTAGGATAGAGGGCTAAGGGTGTGAATGAGTCGCAGTCAGTATTTAGGTTGAACTTGGTGTCCTATGTTTGATAATGTACAATATGTTTGTGGATGTCGTACATATGTTATTTCATCCTGTTCTATGCTTTTGTTGCTCTTTCATACTGTCTTTTGTCTTGAGCCGAGGGTCTATCGGAAACAACTTCTCGACCTCTTTAGAGGTAGTGGTATAGACTGCGTATACTCTATCCTTTCCAGACCCCACTATGTGAAAATATACTGAATTTGTTGTTGTTGTTGAGTTACCAAATCAAATCGAAATTTAATTTATCTGATTGAACTTTGAAAGTTCAAAATATGATAACTATTTTTAATTATTGATTACGAAATTATTAAAATCAAACTTTAAAAATACCAAAAATGAGTCGTACTATAAGAGTCTATTTTATATAATTTTATTTTATATTTTATCGAAGACTGTTTTGCATAACTTAAACTCCTCATCAAATTACAAAATTGAACGTGAAATTATTTTTATTAAAAAATATTTTACCTCCCATCGGAAGCCTTTTAACATAATTTTTAATTTAATCGATTTTAATATGAATAGATGACGTAGTTAAAGAAACCAAAGACACAAAGCAAAGCTATAAAGGGAGTCGGCGTGGCTTATATGCCGGTAAGCCACCGTCACAGCTCATTTGATAATGTCATTCAACCGTGTGGACCCCACTTACAGCCTGTTCCAACCCAAAATTAAAAACAAATAAATAAAAATTAAAATTAAAATTAAAAAGAAAATAAAATTATTTTTTTGTTTTTCATCGGTGTTCGATATTTATATTGGAGTCCTGATTAGTTCAAATCGCGTATTGTATGATCGATTCTGGGGATGACGCTCTCAACAGAATATTCTACATACCAAGAACTCAAACTCGAAACCTCTTTTTAAGGTGAAGCAACTACACGATTGCACCATGACTCATGTTAGCAATTTCAGGATCCATTCTAAGAATGACGCTTCCAATCAAGATATCTTCGTACTAAAAACTCAAACTCGAGACCTCTATTTAATGGTAGAACAATTTTACTATTTTACCACAATTCATGTTGGTCATTGCGGGGCTTATTCCGAGGATGACCTTTCTAATAGAATTTTTTTCATATTAAGAACTCAAACTCGAGACCTCTATTTAAGGGTGAACCAATTTCAAAATTGCATCCAAAACTCATGTTGGTCATTGCAGGGCCATTCTGAGGATGACACTTCTAATAGAATTTTTTCTGTACCAAAAACTCAAACTCGAGACCTCCATTTAAGGATGAAGCAATGTCACCACTACATCAAAACTCATGTTGGTCACTGCAGGGCCCATTCCAAGGATGACACTTTCAAGTGAATTTTCTTCATACTAAGAACTTGAACTCGAAATCTCTATTTAAGAGTGAAATAATCTCACCACTATACCACAACTTATTTAATAAATCTCTATTTAAGAATGAAATAATCTCACCACAGCGTTCGATTAGCTTATGTGTACTTCGATTATACTATCCCATAGTACTTGCTATTTTTCATCGGTGGAGGGAACTAAAACTCGGCAAAAATAAATAGTTGTCGGCATTTTATTGAGTTTTTCTTTCTTTTGTTTTATTAATGATGATAATTCTTGATCGACTTACGCACTTTAATTTCCTTTTCTTTTCTTATATATTAATGACGATAGCTTTTAATCAATTTGCAATTTGAAATTTGTAATTATATCATTGAGTATTTGCTATTTTTTTTTTATGTACATAGGAAACCAAAACTTTGTAAAACTTAGCATTTTAAAACTTTAAGCAAAATTTTCTCTTTTTTTCTTTTTATCTAAACAATATTTTAGTTAGTGGAAATACCAAAGTTACCAATTATTAGAACTACTACAATGGAAATTTGAAGTCTAATCAATTAGTGTATCAAAAATGATTTACCTCATGTGTGCTTGTTAATTGATAGAACATTGTGTTTTAGTTTTCTCCAATAAATTTTATAAATTGATTTTCTAGGAAGACACAAATATATAATAAATTATAAGAATTTTGTCTTTTATGCTAATCTTTTTTTTTTTTAGTAATGATCAAAAAGTACATCTAAATTATCTTGAGTTCTCGGGATTTTATCTTCTTACATGAACTATCGCTAGATATTTATCAAAACATACTTCAATTATTAATTGTTTATATTTCAGGTAGGAAAATGGATAATTAATAGTTGGGATGTGTTTTGATAATAGTTAGTAACATTTCAGGTCAAAAAAATTACACATTCAATAATTCAGATATGAAACTCAAAATATCGAGATTCTACAAGTATGTTTTTGACCATTAACCTTTTGCCTTTTTTGATAATTTCATCTTGTTTACCCATATTATCACAACTAGGGGTGGACATGGTATGGTATATACCGAATACCAGATCAAAATTAAAATATTTTATACCGCGGTATGGATGTTATGGTATTTGGTATGTTATTTGGTATGAATTTTAAATTATTTTGATATTTGGTACGGTATTTGGTATTTATGCAATAAATACCAAAATATCGTATACCGCACCGAAATTTTTTAATAACATATAAAACCCATATATATATTATATTTAGGATTATTAAATGTATTTTTATATCATTCATTAGCCAATTGAACGCAAAAATAGCTTTTATTCAGAAATAAATTTTTTGAGAAGCTTATTATTTATGAGTACTATGCTTAAGTTTAGGTACTGTTGTTCAAAGTTTGCATCTCAGACTATTCAATCGCGATTGAAATGTTATTTTTGTGTAATTGATTAACAAAGATAGTTGTTAGCCTAACATGATTGAAACGTTTTTAAAATTTAAAGTTATAGTTTTTATATATGAATATATGTAATTAGAAATCAAATAAAGTATGATTACCGAATTATCATACCATAAAATATTGAAATCGAATTTAAAAATACCGAACGATACCGAACTAATTTGATATGATAATGATATTATTCTTGTAAATATCAAAAATCGAAATCATCGTATCAAAATTTAAAATACCCCATCATACCATAGCGTGCTCACCCCTAATCACAACCCCACCATAAAATTAAAATTGAGAAATTTGCCACATAAAGTGCCTCCATTATCAATGAAAATGAAATCTAGGTCCACATTTCCAACTTATAAACCTTAATAATTACACTAATCTTACATTTTCCACATGTCACTACTTTAACCTAAAGTTTCCCTAATTCCAAATACTTTTTTTTAACTAAACTTCATTTTCCACATGTCACTAGTTTTCTCTCTGTGTAACAACTTTAACCCAAAGTTTCACCAATTCCAAAGGCCAAAAAAAGAAAAAAAAAATAGTTTGTGCTTAATAAGTTTTCACTTGAAGCCAAAGTCTCCCCTTTCACTATCAAAAGTTGTGCAGTGGTAAGCAAAGATAGAGCCTTGATTTAAAGTTTATAATTTTAGTGTATTTAAATTATATATATATATATACAAATATATAATTTGGATTATATTTACTTAATTCAACTTGCTATTAGCTTGGCCTTAGTAGTAAGTAGCCCTTTATCCTTAAACAGAAGATTAAACCTGAACTCTTAAAATAAAATTATAAATTTTTTTTGATAAATTGAGATTTTTCATCATAAATTTATATTAATCGATTCTCACAACAAGGTATTCGATTTGATATTTTCAAAGTTTGAGTTCGGTAATTCAATAATCAATGTTTGAGAATAGATACCACATATCATACTTTTAGATATCGATTCGATAATTCGATAATTAGTAAATTTAACTTTGGTTCGATACGATACTTGGTAATACCATATTAAAGTTGAAAATGGGCAAACTGTGTTTAAACTTCAAAAAGTATATTTAATAGAAACCCTATTTAGTATTTTTTTTTTTTGTGCTTTTTACGAATATATTACCAAGGTACAAAATATTTTTTGGGATGACTAATATTATTGTCTATTGGGTTAGTTAGACATATCGTATTATATGTGTGTATATATATATATATATCTATAATAATAATAATAACAATAATAATTTGATATTCGGTAAATATCAATATCAAACGGTATTAATATCTTGTACCTAACACAATTTCGAATACCAAAATATTAAAATTTTATTTATAAATGTCATCTCAAATATTGAATTACCAAATATCAATTATTAAATTTTTAATTCAATTCGATAATTTAATTTTTGATATTTTATATCCGGCCCTACTCAAAATAGATACTCCATTGGATATTGAGGGAAAAACAAATAAAAAAGAGTGATAAAACACTAACAAAAAAATATTTAAGAAAGTAACCCTTGACCATCCATTACCTCTATACTTTATTATTTCACCAAACAATGACAACTATAGACCCCCCTCCCCACCCCCACCCCCGCACCCCTTACCCCACCCTCTATATCCCACCTCTTCTTCTCTTTTCCCTCTTTACAACCAAAGCCAAAACCACCCACATAACTCACTCACATTCACATCATCCCCCCCACACATTGTGTTGTTAAAGACACCTCCAAACACCACTTAGAGAACAATTAACAAAAAATCAAGAAACCAAGAGCAAATTTCAAGAAAAAACAAGTGCCATGGATTTACAGATCTATGGTTTCTTGTTAACTTTTTTGTTCCTCTCATTCACCACCATTAATGTTGCTACATTACAAGAAAAAGCACCTCCCCAGATCAACTCAAATTCAATACTTGTAGCACTTCTTGATTCACACTACACTGAGCTATCTGAGCTAGTTGAAAAAGCACTTCTTCTACAAACACTTGAAGAAGCTGTGTCAACACACAACATAACTATATTGGCACCAACCAATGAAGCACTCGAACGCGATTTGGATCCCGAGTTCAAGCGATTCCTGCTTGAGCCCGGGAACCTAAAATCTCTTCAGAATTTGTTGCTCTATCACATGATTCCAGCTCGCATTGAGTCTGGAAATTTGCAGCATCAGAAGCAGCAGAAGCGTGGAAGTGGAATGTATTCCACGCTCTGCCACGGTGAGAATCAATATCTCCATGTTCTTCAGAGATTCAAAATGGTTACCAAACCAGATGATATAATCAAGCCAGATGGAATAATCCACGGGATTGACAGAGTCATGATTCCGAAAACCGTTCAAATGGATTTCAACGTCAGGAGGAACCTACGTTCCATTTCTGCTGTGCTCCCGGAGGGAGCACCAGAAGTTGATCCCAGAACAAACAAGCTTAAGAATAAGAAATATCCTTCAGTACCAGCAGGAGCGCCCCCGGCGCTTCCTATATACGCGGCAATGGCACCTGGTCCGTCGCTGGCGCCAGCACCAGCACCCGGACCAGGTGGACCACACCACCACTTCGACGGCGAAACACAGGTCAAGGACTTCATCCAAACCCTATTACAGTACGGAGGTTACAATGAGTTGGCTGATATACTTGTCAATCTGACATCACTAGCTACAGAAATGGGTAGACTAGTGTCAGAAGGATACGTACTGACCGTCCTGGCGCCCAATGACGAGGCTATGGCTAAGCTGACAACTGATCAGCTTAGCGAACCCGGGGCGCCAGAACAGATAATGTACTACCATTTGATACCTGAGTATCAAACGGAAGAAAGTATGTATAACTCCGTAAGGAGATTTGGTAAAGTCAAGTATGACACATTGAGATTACCACACAAAGTTATTGCTGAGGAAGCAGATGGATCAGTTAAATTCGGGTTCGGTGAAACGTCGGGTTATTTGTTCGATCCGGATATCTACACAGATGGCCGGATTTCCGTTCAGGGGATTGACGGAGTTCTATTTCCGGTGGAGGACATTAAGGTTGCTCCTAAAGCTGCTCCTGTTGTTGCTAAAGTTGTTGCTAGGCCAAGAAGAGGTAACTAATTTTTTTCATTTTTTTTTAAAAATTATTATTATTTTTTTTGTTTGTCATATTTTTTTATTTTTATCATTTTTGGTGTCTTTGATTGTTGGGGTTAATATGTTTTATTATCTCTAATTATGGAATAAATAAGGGAAATGAGTCAGAAATATATATAAACTTTAACGAAATTTGTTGTAACATGCTTCAATTTTGCGGGGCCCTACGACTCTCAGCTGGACCACTTCAGATCCTCACGCGCTCAGTCTGTATTACAAAAATACAAAAATACGATAATAAATAGTCAGCGGTCATAAAACCCGCAAAGTTGAGGTGTTGCACAGCAAATTTCGTCAAAATTTAGATATATTTTGAACCTTTTTCTCAGTAAATAATAAATAATAATAACGTACTCGTTGTAATCTGACAAGTTGGGTTGCCACCTTATTCGAGAGGCTAATTCCACAAGTGGGGTCGAGGCAAGTGTGGTATGTCTGTAGCCTTCCGTGGGGAGAGGGTATCTCTGGTAGATTCTCGATTCTTGAAAATGGCTCAATTTTTTTGTGTTAAATTTTTTTTTTTGTCCTTACAATTAGCACAAAATTTGGTTCTTTTCTAACAAATTAATGTGATTTAGTACAAAAGTTTGTTAAAAATTGGTTCTTTTCTTGATTAGTAAATGCGATGTAATAACAAATTTGGTAGTTGGGTATAAGTGAGAATAATGGAATTATGTCTCTTTGTGATTCCAGTTGTTGCCAACTTTTTTTTGTGGTGGAATTCTTGGACTTAACATCTAAGCTATGTCTATCCAACTTTTTGGAAATGGTTTAAAAAAAAATAAAATTTGGAAATGGATTTAAGATTTTGCACAAATTGGCAATTCATCTTTTCCCACATAAACACATTTCCTCAAAATAAAATTTGATGAACAGAGTTATTTAATATTTATTCTGATTGGAGGTAGCAGGTGCCTTATGAAATTAGTTGACGTGCATGCAAATTGGTCTGGACACTAACACAGTAACATGCCTATAGTCTCACAAATAGAGTCTGAGTTTGAGAAGAGTACGATATATGCAGACCTTTATGGATAAAAAGCTGGCTCCAATTTGTCCGACGTGCATGCAAATTGATTCGGACACTAACAACACCAACATGCCTATAGTCTCACAAATAGAGTCTGAATTTAAAAAGTGTACGATATACACAAACCTTTGAGGATAAAAAACTAACTCGACCATCATGATTACTAAAATTTGCTCAAAATAAAGTGGTAGACTAATTTGTTTGCTTTGCTAATTTTTTTTGGTGTGTGTGTGTGAGTTAAGAGATCATTGTCATTATTTTCATTGATTAGTTAGTTTTTGTTTTAATTTCTTTTATTATAAGCCATAAATTGTTAGGTAATATGTTTGCACGTTTTTATAGAAAGTGACAATATTGTATTAAGTAATTAGTAGTTGAGAAATATTGTCGGTGAGATATATAAAAAAAGGAAAAAGAATTAGTTCTTTGCTTGATATATAGATTATTCTAAAACCATTTGATGGAGTTGTTTTTCTTATTTTTTAAAAGCATATAGTATGAATTATTAAAGAGGAAAAAAGTGTGAAGGTGAAGGGAAAAAAGTAGGGTTGGTCATACCTAACCATAAAACCACTCGTAGTAAAGGGTTAACCACCAAAACTAGGGTGGTTAGCCCTACCTCTTTAACCAGAGGTCGCTGGTTCGAGTCCTGAGAATGATACTGCCTTTTACTAGGGAGCGCTCTTACCCTAAGTGAGACTTTCCGACAAAGATGGAGGGATGCCGCACTTAGGTTAGAGGTTAGGGTGGTTATCCCGATGTCTTTAACCAAAGGTCACTGATTCGAGTCTTGAGAATGATGTTACCTTTTACTAGGGAGCGCTTTTACCCTAAGTGAGACTCTCCGACAAAGATGGAGGGATGTCGTACTTAGGTTAGAGGTTTCGATCCAGTACCATGCGAACTAAGTTTGATATTTTAGTAGAGGAGCGAGCCATCATCCTCGAGTTTTGAAGGCCGCCCTTAGTCCAAAAGGTTGGCTTCAGATGAATTTTTCGATCATCAAGCAATAAGCCCTATTTTTCTTTTTTTTTGATATTTGAAAAAACTTTGAGGGTTAGTCGGCACACGGTTCAAGACTTGGCGAACGATAGACTCGTCAACCTATCTTTCTCTACTTAAACATTAGACTTTGTTTGTTTTCAATAGAGTTGAAACTTATCGCACGTGTCGAAGCACATTGCATGTTGCGCTCTTACCACTTAATCAAAACCAATCAAGTCACTCATTGGGGTCCGGTCTTTTTTTGAATCTTTTTTAAGAATGCTTTATGCATCGAGCTGTCTTTTACGAATGTGTTATGATCTTTATTTTGAAATTCTAAAGGCATTAGTACAGCTGTATGCACTGATTTTTCCAACTTTGGATTGTTGAGTAAATTAGAAACCAGCCAGCCTAGTCTATTTGTTGACAAATTCTTTGCCCCCCACCTGCTTTCTAATAGTATTTCATTTCAATTATCAAGTTGTCATGATTTGTCCATCTCATTGTATTTGTTTGACATTATGTTTCCATTCATGTTTAATTATCTTATGTGTCAATTTCATTTTTCCTCTTGTGAGTTGGCAACAAAGGTAGTCAAATGACACCCCTTGACGTAATTAGTAAAGTTGTTGTCATATAATCAGAAGGTCATGAACTTGAGTCGCAGAAACAATCTCTTGCAGAAATGCAAGGTAAGATTGCGTATAATAGACTATGGTCCAAGACTTCCTGGTTTTCGCACATAGCGAGAGCATCGAATTACCCGCTGTTATGCAATCTTGCGACATCGAAACTATTAACTCTAGTCGTAGAAACAACCTCTTACAGAAATGCAGGATAAGGTTGCGTATAATGGACTATGGTCCAATCCTTCCTGGTTTCCGCAGCGGGAGCTTTAGTGCACAGGACTACCCAAGTTATGCAATCTAACGACATCGAAACTATCTCCTCTCTTACGTCACACAATGGCGGAGCCACCTTTGCTCTAGGGGGTTTGTTCGACAGAAAATTATACTATTTTTATATGGTTAAAAATATTTTTTATGCATATATAGTAGAGTTGAAATCCCTTTGACTAGTTCGTAAATTTACTTCTGAACCCCTCGATGAAAATTGTAGCTCCGCCACTGATTCTCCTTATTGAAAATCCTGACTCCGTCATTGTAATTAGCTACAACATGTTTGCTAATATATTTGTATTTGAATTTTTGCAGGAAAGTTGATGGAAGTAGCATGTAGTATGTTGGGATCATTTTGCCATTAAAAAATTCTACGTATTTTGAGCAAACAACTCTAATGTGTATGAATTTGTAGGAAGAGGGGGGCGGGGGGGGGGGGGGGGAAATAAAAAGCTACAAAATTTTCTGAATAAATGGCAAATTTTAATTTTTTTTTTTCTAGGAGGTCCTTTTGTAAAATTTTAGGGAAGGAGAAAAAAAAATTTGCTTGAAATGAAGTGAAAAAAAAAAATCAGAAAATGTCCATCTTCCAAGCAAGAGAAAAGAATTTTTCTCCTTTTTTTTTTTTTTTTGGTTATAAATACTGTAATTACTATATATCAATTTTTTTATTTGTATTTAAGGTTTGTTGGTACCAACACTTTTTGTATGCAGAAATATATAGTCTTTTTTTGTCCTTTTATATATATTCACGGGTGTTTTTGTCTTTATTTATTTATTTCTTTTACAATTGTGATGTGATATATATATATATATATTTATATTGTCTTGAGTCGAGAGACTTTTGAAAATAGTATCTCTACGTCAACTTTGAGAAAGTGGTACGGATTACATATATTTTATCCTCTTCAGACTATTTTGTGAAAATATATTGGGTATGTTGTTGTCAGTGGCAGATTTAGGATTTAGGGGTCGTGAGAGCTCGTGAGGTTTGAACACACATTAATGTCGAAAGTTGTAAGGTTCCATCTGAAAACAAAAACACTCAACGACTTTTTGATATTCTGGGCTCTTTTTAGAAAGTTTATATCAATTTTTATAAGAAAATTTATGCAGTTATACTTAATCTATATCGAATTCAATAGGTGTCGGAGCATAAAAAAATGCATATAGGTCCGCCCTTGGTTGTTGTTATATACAATGGTTGGAAACATAGCTGAGGGTTTATCGAAAACCGCCTCTTTACCTATGTAGGAGCAAGATTTACTTGTACTTTCACTTTCTATCGATTTCACTTAGTGGGATTACATAGGGTATGTCGTAGTTGGCTGGTATTAAAATAAATGGTGAGGTCATACTTGAACAAAGACGACTGATTTTAAAAGCGCAATACGAACGTATTTTTGCTATTTAGGGTTCTTATTCATCATAGGAAAATCAAAATTGATATTAAAGCAAAGATTTCATGGTGTTCTATCTTTTATGAGGTGAAATGCTCATAAGAAAATACTATTAAGAAATGAAGTGCGTTCTTTAATCAGGTCTATATTCACAGCTGATACAACTTCATATCGAAGCGATTAATTAATACCTAATCAATTTCATAATATGATTTTTTCTTAACCAATTAACCTTACCTTGTAACATTATTAGGCTCCCTTTATTAAGTAAGTAGTTATAACAAATTAAATCCTATTGAAAATGTTTATTGGATTTATACCTCTTTTGGTGAAGACAAACAAAAAGTTTTGATGAACATGTTATTTCATGGAAATTGCTCAATGGCCACTAACCCCCCACCCCCCCACCCCCACCCCACCCCCAACCCCTACCAACACTATTTGGTATTTACATTAAAATCCCCTAAGATGTGGAAAATTGTCTTAAGCTCCCTATACTCTTGATTAATTGGATTAAGGGAAATGAAAAGATTATGGAGGGTTTGAATTTAAATAATCATCTCAAATCTTTGTTACTAACATAATACTAATAATATTCACTATCTAATTAAGGTAGTAATCTTCCTTTTATTTCAAAATATGCCCCATACATTTTCTAAAAATTAAATTTTAATAGCGATTTTAAGTACTCGTTTTACTACTAAGAAAACAAAAAGGACTAGCAACGGACGAATTCTATAGCTAAATAAAAATATCCATCGTTAATTTAATTTAGCGATGTGTAAGTAACAGATTATAAAAAAAAATTGTTAGCTACGAGTGATTTAGAGACAGATTGACAACAAAGTCCATAACTAAATTTATTTGTTTTTTTGATAATTGATGGATTATTTTTCTGTCAACTAACTTATGAGACAGAAAGAAGCCTCACTCAATATGTATCAGTTGCGCTAGACACAACATATATTTATAAATAATCGAGATGCATGTAAATTAATTAAATTAAATGAGTAGTTGGTGAAAGAATGAAGGATGCATTAATAAAGTGTAATTTATCAAACAATTGGGAATATAGATACAATTTTACAAAAGAAAAAAAGGACAAATATTCAATTATTGGAATACATAAATAGTAGTTCCACTTGTTTGTTAACCAAATTTCTTATCAAAGGGAAATTGTCCATGCTTTTATTTTTTGTTGGTTTTATTAGGTTAATGATTAATCACATCAAAGTAGGAAAGCAAATGAGCTGGCCTTCACATGGAACTATTAATTATAAAAAGTTATAATTGATGTGGGGACTATGGAAAATTGGACAAATTCTAACGCGCCTACACCCCCACCCCACCCCTCCTCCATTTCCACTTAAAAACAATTCAATTTACTAAGCCTCTCGCTACGCGTAAAATTTGAAGAAAGGCTGAACAATAAGATATATTGTGCGCAGATTTATATTTTTACAAGAGGCTGTTTTCGCTGTCAGAAACTGTGACATGTGCGTCGCATGACAACAACTTCCACTGAAAAATAACTCGGTGTACTAAAGCTTTCGCTATGTACGAAATTTGAAAAAGGTCTGGACAATAAGATATCTTGTGCGCAGACTTGCCTTGTATTTTTACAAGAGGTTGTTTTGCTGTCAGAAACTGTGACATGCGCGTCACATGACAACAACTTCCACTGAAAAACAACTCGGTGTACTAAAACTTTCGCTATGTACGAAATTTGAAGACGGGCTGGACAACAAGATATATTGTGCGCAGACTTATCTTAAGTTTCTGCAAGAGGTTGTTTTCACGACTAGAATCCATGACCTTCAGATGACATGACAATAATTTTACCGATTACTCGGAGGTCCACTTCCCACCCTCACTTTCATTGACTTTATTTATACATTTTATTTATTAATTTTCATGCAAGAAGAACAAGTCCAAACCATAGCCTTCATAAATAGTAGTAATATATAAGAATCCAAAGTTCTAAAATAAATTAAAGAATTGTCATTCTAAACTTTACATGTGTCCATGGAACGTTCCACGGATCTTAGAGTGCAAAATATAATATATTAATATTGAATTTAATTTATTTAACATATATGTTAATTTTTTTTTTTAATTATTATATTAGGTTGCTCAAATAATATTCATAGTTAAATCTCTTTAAAACGTAAAATCAGTAATCTTAAAATATAGTGTGATTTTCGTTTGTCTTAAAAACATAACAATATTTTCCTCTCAAAACATAGTAAAATACATTATATCTGCACAACACGTACAAAATCTAATTCTAATTAAATCACGCGATTGGAACTATATGTATATATATGTGTGTGTGACCATATATAAATTTCATATATATATATATATATATATATATTCTTTCAAAACATAATAAAATACATTGTATTTGTGCACATACAAAATCTAATTCTAATTAAATTACGCGGTTGGAACTCTCTCTCTATATGTGTGTGTGTCCGTATATAAATTTCATATATATAACTACTATATATAAGTATATAAATTTCCACCTTTTTAGCCATTGCTTCAAGTTTCCTCTTACACAAATTTTGTTAATTTCAACATTTTTATTTGTCAATGTCAACTTACTTTAGTCTTCTTATTGTATTATAATTTAATGGGAGATGTGACAAGTAGAAAAAAAAATGTCTAATTTAAATAATTATAAAAAATATGGTGTAAAAGAATTGGATAAAAAATTGATATAATTGACTCTGTCAAAATGTTAAATCATTTTTCTCAGAATTTTAGTTATCGATTTTGCCGAATGTCAGTCATTTTTTGTTTGAATTTCATTCGTTTTTGCTTGAACTTCAGATAAAAATGCTTGAATTTTTTGTTAATTTAAGTTAATCGAAATGGGAAAAAAATAATTAAAAATAGATACATATTAAATAGAAGTATTCAGATAAATCATCTTTTCGAGTAACTAGTAAAGTTGGTATGTGAACAGAAGGTCACGAGTTCAACCCATGGAAACAACCTCTTGCAGAAATATAGGGTAAAACTGATACAATAATCCTTGTGGATTGGCCATTCCGCGAACCTGTACAAAGCGGTAGCTTTAATGCAACGAATTATCTTTATCCTGTATTTTAAATAACATAAATATATACACCTTAACTTATCATATTTACACAAAATCCCACCCTTACAAAGTAAATATAAATTTTTTAACTAATTATATATCTTTGTTGGATGTATCCGAGAGCTAATTACATATCTCGATAGATCCAAAATCGAAAAAAATGTATCGGGAGCTAATTATGTATCTTTTATAAGGGAAAAAAGTTGAATCTTCATTGAATGTATTATGTATCTCGACGATCCAAAATCGAGAAAAATGTATAACGGGCTAATTATATATCTTTACAAAAGAAAAAAAAAATATCTTCGTCAGATGTATCAAGAGATAATTATGTATCTCGATAGATTCAAAATCTTGATCTTAGTAATTATGCAAAATGTTGAAATTTTCTATAATTAAGCTCCAAACTGTCAGGATTTATATTGTTTGCCATATTTTTTTTTCCATTCCTTGAGTTGTTCATTTGGGTTGATGATTGTTAGACCCATAAAAAAATCAAGAATTCCATTGGGCCAGTAATAAACTTTTGTGTAGTTGCCGTTTTTAGCCATTTAAGAACTAGCCTATATTTCCAAAAGAGCAAGGTACAAACATGTAAAAAAGAGATGCTCATGAAACTTGCCTTATTGCTAGCCTTTATATGATTTTTGATTAGACACGAAATTTTATACGTAAAAAAGATACTTTTGTAATTTGTAGTCTAAAAACCTATTTTGTTTGTAAACAAACTATATTTGAACGACGAAACATGATCAATAAGAATTCATATAATCGATTTTTGTATTAAACTCTTGGTGATCTGTCATGAGTTCTAACAACCAATCTATCGAAGGCACATGGCATATAGCCTATTTGCTCAAAACGGATGGGGCAGCCCGATGCAGTAAAGCTCCCGCTATGCGCAGGGTCCGAGGAAGAGTCCCACCACAAGGGTGTATTATACGCGGCCTTAGCTTGCATTTCTGCGAGAGGTTGTTTCCAAGGCTTGAATCCGTGAACTCTCGGTCACATGGCAGCAACTTTACCAGTTACTCCAAAATATTCTATGATCATCACAGAGTGGCATAGTCATTTAAGCATAATGATACATCTTGTATTGAAAAGTACTTAGATAGAAAGAACATATATCAAATGAATTTGAACAAACATATACATATAACTTGTAAACACAAACATACAACAATGTATTCACAACTAAATGAAGCATAATTTTTCAGAGACCTCAAAAAGAGAAACCTATAATATATATATGAATGCAGCGCGTTTTAGAACTTCGTTAACCTTCAACAGTGACTTGAGCTGATGGCATAACAACAATGTTTGGCGATTGCAGTGCATTGTCATCTGCTGGTGGATTCATCTCGGACTTTTCTTGGGCATCGTCAGTTTTGACCTGCATTCCTTGTGTTTTCTCTTCACAAATGTTCTCATCCGACCCCTTCACTGCAGCGGTTTTTGGTTTTGTTACGACAGCTTTCCCTTTAACTTTAGTAGTTGAGGAACTTTTCATTGGCCTCTTGGTGTCAACAGGCTTCCCTCCTTTTGAAACACCGGTAACTTTATCGCTAGCTGACAGCAAAGCTCGGGGTGACTTTACCTGTTCTTTGACAACTCTTGGACTGAAAGACGAACCTCCACTTTCAGAGCTGTTGGTTGTAGATGTGGAGTTTTTGTTTCTTCCAAGCTTAGGAGATACAGCACGGGTTGTCGGTATCTGTACAGGACAAGAATATCATGATGAGTCGTAACATGCTAACTCTGTTAGCATATGTGGTAATCAAAATGTTACTCTGAGACGCGTATAAGTAAATGTGGAGAATGGAGGAGGAACAACCATATGGTTAGATGAATACATCGACTGTTGAACGATATCCTTATCTCCCAAGGGGGTCATTTGAAGAAAACAAATATGCTTCATTCTTAGATATTTGTACAACAGTTTTCAGGTATCGTAGAAAATGCATAACTACTTATTCATTGATGGCTGTTAATGTACGACGCTACCTATAATGACATTTTCAGAGGAAAAAAGATCCATAAGTGAGTGCCCCATTTCGGTTTTGATATCGAGAGACAAGCACAAAGATGCTTAAAAATCACAGTAGAGAAATCAGAATCTTTTTGTTAGCTCTGCTCATTGTGGTCAAGAATTTGTATCATCGAAAGCCTACTGATGATACGTAATTACATTAGATGGAGCCTGGAGGCACATCGTTTCCATATTTCAAAAACCAGTTCTCTAACCAGGTTTGCTCTCAAGCATCGATCAGAAAGACGTGACAATTGGGAAACGTGATAGGGAACTTGAACGTGTAGACAGACATCCTAGAACAAATGCAAAGTTATACTGAAAACTCTATCCATGCGCGTTTCTTGCATCTAGCGCTCCCAATGCCCCATCCTGTCTGGGTAGTGGGGTGGATCCCCAAGGCGGCCACAATGCCTATGCCGTTCCGAGAGGTCATCCTATCAGGGGCAGTGGGATGGATCCTCTTAATGGCCAATGTCTATGCCATCATTATGATCTACTATCTCGAAAGAATTTTCTAAGGTAAAAAATGCTCTACTAGAAACTACGTCTTGTTAATTTCTGAAGCTCTCACACTACAATTTTGTCATGTCAAGACATGCAGAATATGAAGGTTTTCCCGCGAGAGGACACCAATGCTAACACAACAACAACATACCCAGTGTAGTCCCATAAGAGGGGTCTAGGGAGGGAGGATGTATACAGACCTTACCCTTACCTTTGTGGGATAGTAGAGGTTCTTTCCGAAAAACCCTCAGCTCAAATGTTTTACGCCAAATCTAACACATTAATGTGTTATATAAAAGTAACGAACCAGAGCGCGTCAACAGGGGTGAGATCTAAGATCAATACTTTACCTTCCTGAGTTCAGCTTTTGGAGGGGGTTCCTTGTAGAAGTTTGGCATTGGTGTTGCTTTAAATGTCAAGCTCTTCCGCAATTGCTTTATCTCCGCCTCTTGGTTTTCCTGCATCAAATCCGAAATTCCAAAAAGAAAAAAAAAAAACGCTTAAGCGAGAATAGATCTTAAATAGCTAACCGGGAAATCCTAATATTTTTCCAACTAACCTTCGATTTTGCTTGCAAGTTGTTCTTTTCCTCTTCCTTTGCCTGTATCTTCTCTTCTATCTTCGCCAAGAACTAACAAAGAAAGAAACCTTGCACTACTTAGCGTTGCATATAAATTACATTCCCTCATTGGTAAACAAAAAAAAGAAACTACAAGACTACAGACCTCCTTCCGCTTTTCGGCACGTTCTTCCAACCTGAAGGAAAATCCAGCAATACTGGCCCTTCGTTGCCCACGAGGAGTGGTACTCCTGGTAACAACAGAAACAAAAGGAGTAAAGTTAATTGGCCTAAGACATGAAAGATGATGAACAATCAACCGAACGACAGTATGAAAGTAGTGCAGAAACAAAAGCAGTACGAGGAAGTAGTAGAACGAGCATCCTCCTCCTCTTTAATAGGCAATGCAGCTTTAGTAGGTTTCTTGTTTTCGTCATTCGATCTGCAGTACAACGAAATATCTTAACTGAATAAAAATTCTTTGCAAATGAAACATAATATAAACTAAAAATTTCATCTTTAAGCGCAACAAGCGTAGACCAAAAAAAATTCATTGCAATTGCAAAACAACAAATTCACTTACACTTCAGATGTAGCTTTCTTTACAGTTCCATTGGCTGAAAGAGGCTTCCCCGACTGAGAAGAAAAGGGAAACAGGTTAGAGACACAGTGAGATAAACCATCCACTAAACAAGGCAAATGCAAATATATTATGAGGATCGATACCATAGACTGACGGAGACTCGGGACAGCTGCAATGGTTGTTCTTCTGCTGGTTGCAACACCTCCATTTGCGTTTGCGTTCTTCAAGACTCCACCAGATACACCCCTACTACTAGAAGCCGATGATCCCTTCGAAAGTGAAGTCTCATTCTTAACCCCCTTTGTCTTCACTTCCTTGGCATCCGATTTCTTCGGATACACATCAATGCTCTTCCTCATTACATCAGAACTAACACCTCGTGCAGGGAACGACAGGCTTTGTGATTGACTCGCCTTATTCGAACGAGCCAATGCAGCTATGCCTCTTAAACTAGCCTGATCTTTCGCCATCTTATTATTCTTTGAAGTTCCATTAGCAGCAAGCTTTTTTTGACTTGACCCTTTGCTCTTCGGAGCATTTCGAGGCAGCTCAGTTTTGACTACAGATACATTAGGTTCTTCATTAACCTTCTCCTCATTTGCATTGGCTTTTGTTTCACTCACATTCTCCTCCTCCTTACTCATATCCAAATTCTTTTCGGTCACAACAATCTTTTCCTCTTCAACTGGAACCCCATTTTCAGACTCCATTTATCCGAAATATCTGAGTAACACAAAGAAAAGTTTGAAACTTTAATTAGAATTAGCAAACTATAAGTAAAACTAGACAAACCGCAAAATCCAATTTTTCACCACCACCAAAAAAGTCACTTTCTTCAAAGAATTTCACAAACAAGTCACTTTCTTCTCAAAAAATCTTCAAAGAAAATGACAAAACACATAAATGAGATGAAAAAGAAGCACACCCCATATGACAATTTACCAACAATCAAGAAACATGACACTGTAAATTCAACAAACAATTCAAGAACCAACCAAACAAGTTATAAAGGTCAACCAAATCAAACTTCCAAGAATCAAATACCTACCTCATAAAATCCTATAAAAAGTACGAAACTTGACACTATAAATTCCACAAACAATTCAAGAACCGACCAAACAAGGCATAAAGAGTAACCAAATCCCACTTCACAGAAACAAAAAAATGGAGTATCCACCTCATAAAATCCTATAAAAAGTAATAAAATGACAAAACACACATAAGTATGATGAAAAAGAAACACACCCCATATGACAATTTTCAAACATTCAAGAAACTTGACACTGTAAATTCAACAAACAAACAGTGCCTAAAAGGTAACCATATCCCACTTCCAGAAAGCAGAAGTTGGAATTCTCACCTCATAAAATCCTATAAAAAGTAAGAAAACTGTAAATTCAACAAACTATTCAAGAACCAACCAATTTTCAACACACTCCATATGACAATTTTCAACAATCAAGAATCTTGACACTGTAAATTCAACTAATTATTCAAGAACTAACCAAACAAAGCATAAAGGGTAACTAAATCCCACTTCTAAGAAAGAAAATCCTATAAAAAGTAAGCAAATACAAAGATCCAACAGAAATGAAAACAAGACTTAGAGTAAAAATACAGTGAAAGGTACATTCTTGAAAAACCAAAGTAGCAAAAGAGTGAATAGCACCTTTTGTCTTTGGGGGGTTTTGAGTGCTGATTGGTGGCAAAATTTGTGCTTTTGATACAAATCAATTATGACTCAAGAATTCAAAATGCTCACTTTGGAATGTAAAGTTGGTTACAAATGACAAAGCACATGAATATGATGAAAAAGAAACACACCCCACAGCATAAAATCCTAAAAAGTAAGAAAATGAATGACAATTTCCAAAATCAAGAACCTTGACACTGTAAAATTCAACCAAACAATTCAAGAACCAACCAAACAGTGCCTAAAAACTAACCAAATTCCACTTCCAAGAAGCAAAAAAAATGGAAACCCCACATCATAAAATCCCATAAAAGTAAGAAACTTGACACTGTAAACTCAACAAACAATTCAAGAACCAACCAAACAAGGCAATAAAGGGTAACCAAATCCCACCTCTAAGAAGCCAAAAATGGAACCCCCACCTCATAAAATCCTACAAAAGTAAGAAACTTGACACTGTAAATTCAACTAACAATTCAAGAACCAACCAAACAACGCATAAAGAGTAACCAAATCACACTTCCAAGAAGCAAAAAAATGGAAACCCCACATCATAAAATCCTTTAAAAAGTAAGAAAATGAAGGACAGTTTAAAAGTAAGAAAATGAAGGACAGTTTTCAACAATCAAGAAACTTGACACTGTAAATTCAACTAACAATTCAAGAACCAACCAAACAAGGCATAAAGGGTAACCAAATCCCACTTCCAAGAAGCAAAAAATGCAAAGATCCAACAGAAATGAATACAAAATTTGAGTAAAGGTACATTCTTGAAAACCAAAGTGGCTAGATTGTACCTTTTGTCTAGGACTTTAAGGTACAAAATTTGTGTTTTTTGTTGAAATGGTACAAATCAATTATGATTCAAGAATTCAAAATGCTTACTTTGGAATGTAAAGTAACTAAAATGACAAACATATAAATATGATGAAAAAGAAACACCCCCCATATGACAATTTCCAAAAATCAAGAAACTTGACACTCTAAATTCAACAAACAATTCAAGAACCAACCAAACAAGGCATAAAGGGTAACCAAATCACACTTCCAACAAGCAAAAAATGGAAACCCCACATCATAAAAACCTAGAAAAGGCAAGAAAATGCAAAGATCCAACAAAAATGAATACAAAATTTGAGTAAAGGTACAGTCTTGAAAACCAAAGTAGCAAGATTGTACCTTTTGTCTAGGACTTTTAGGTACAAAATTAGTGCTTTTGTTTGAAATGGTACAAATCAATTATGATTCAAGAATTCAAAATGCTTACTTTGGAATGTAAAGTTGGTTACAAATAGTAGACACTAAGGACAGAAAGAGAGAAGATAGTGGTGTAATGGGAGTTCAAAAAATTAAAGGCAAGTTAGAATTTTTATTTTTTTTCCTTTTCAATTTGGTAAGTGACTAAAATAATCATAACCTTTTTTCTTTTGTATTAGCCCTGTTTGGTAGTAGATTTTGAAATTGAGACTTATAATTTTAAAAATTGAGTTGAAGTCATGAATTTTTTTTAAAAAAATAGTATGATCTATTAAAGCTATTGTTATACACAATGTTCGAGAAGAGCCCCACCATAAAGATGAATTATACGTAATCTTATCTTGTATTTCTATCAAAAGCTGCTTTCAAAACTTGAAGCTTTACTAGTCATAATTTTTTAAAATTTGAAATTGTGTTTGAATGCATTTTACTTTGACGTGAATTGTCAAAATTTGATTAAATTTTATACCTAAATAGTATTTAAAGATAAATATTTTAAACATAATCCAAAATTTATAGTCAAACTTTAGCTTAGTGAATTTTTTCTTTGAAATCGTGATTTTTGAAATTTGAAATTACATTTGAATGCATTTTACTTGAATGTGGATTGTCAAAATTTGATTAAATTTTATGATCAAATAGTATTTGAAGATAAATTTTTTAAATATAATTCAAAATATACAGTCAAAACTTTAGCATAGTGAATTTTCTTCTTTAGAAACCTAAAACCTAACTAGTATCTTGTATTAGAATTACTAATAGCCCGTGCAAGGCACGGCCCAACAAATATTTTTAAAAAATTTATTTTAATTATTGTGATTTATAGTATTTTTTAAAAATATATAACATTTTTTTTTAGATATTTTAAGTTATTAACTATTGACTATTGTAATTTATAATACTTTTTATGTAATTTTCAAATGCTTAGATGACCATAATAATTAATTATGGGTGATATAGTAAAACTACGATTGAAGCAGCGAAGCTGACGTGTTTTAATGACTCATAACAACTAATTAGAAGCGATACAACAAAATTATTATAAAAAATACTTGTGAAAAAATTTAAATGATCATAATCATTAATTAGGAGTGACATAGTAAAATCACGATTGAAATAGTGAAACAGATATTTCTAATTAGAAATGATACAACAAAATTACTATACAAAAATACATGGGTAAAACAGTTGAAGCAGACATGTCATAAATGTCTATTTTAAATATTATTAATTTTCTAATACATAAATAATTAATTAGAGATGATATAACAAAATCACGGAGGAAGCAGGCAGGAGAAGTAGACATGTTGACGGAGAGCTGCCTACTTCTCCTGCCTTTTGCCTCTTATTAGATAGTAATAATTAGAAATCACATAATTAAAATTACAAAAAAAACAGTTGATAAAGCAGATGAAACAGAAAGCCAGGAGAAACAGACATATTGATGGAAAGTTGTGCATCCATTATAATAGTATAATTAGAAACATTCATTTATAATAAGCTGAACAACTAATATGAGAATTTAATTATTGTCTCCATTAATGGATAATTTTTTCAGTTATAATTAATTTTGCTCCAAAAGTCAGCATGTGGAGAACACATTAGTGGTAATCTAATATCCTTTTCAAGAGGATTATGAAAAGATTTTTTAAGAAAAAAATCTAAATATTTTTTGTTTTTCTATCCAATAATTATATTAGAATTTGATTAAATTAATTAACACAATGTAAGTTCAGCTAAATTTAAATTCGCACATTATAGAATTCACAATATCAATAATTTTTCTATTTTCATAAGTTAAAAATTGAAACTTTTGATTAGTAAATCCTTTCATTTTTTTGGACATGGTCTTGCAAATTTTCTAATTATTGTGGTCATACTATTTGATGACAAAAGAATCCTAAGAAAACAAGGAATCCTATCACTATAATAATATCTTAATCTAATAAATTAATTGTATGATTTGGGTGATTGTTTGATTGTTAATCAATTATTTTATTTTTTATTAATGATTCAATAACATGCTTACAACAAGCAAGAGATCTATCACAGTGAATTAAGTAAACCCTTCAGATATCTCAGTTTCGAGTCTTAAAAATAAAAAAAAATCATGGTTAATATAAGCAAAAGTTATGCCTTCAATTGGGCCACTTCAGACCCTCACACGCTTAGTATACGTGTATTCACACAATGGTCCAGCTGGGAAAATATATGCCAATGAAATACGATAATAAATAGTCGAGGGGATCATAGGACCTCCGCAAAGTTGAGGCGTGTTACAACAAATTTCGTCAAGTTTTAAGTATATTTCAAATCTTTCTCGCTAATATAAATTTAGATTAATCAGACCAATAAACATCGATAAACTAATCTAATCTTTTTATTTATAGTGAAGATTTACACATACTATGAAACTTTCTATATGAAGTAATAATGCCAAGTCTCATCAAAATCTTATCTACTAAGAAGTTAGTAATTGTACATTTTCCTTTTGGAATAAATAGAGTAAAAATGTTTGACACCAATATTTTATTGAGTTGATAGTTTCTTTTATTAGAATTTAATAAAAGTCAATTAATAGATGACAAAATTTTGTACCACAATTCCATTTAGCAAATTTACATAGTTTTGACATAATATTATCATGAAATAATATGACTTGTAAACAAATGAGTAATTTGATGATTACAATAATCCTTTTTTTCCAATATATTTCCTCTTAAAATGTTGTAAAACTTACATAAATTTCAATAAGTTAATCTCTAATTACTCTTTATCCCTATTATTCGCTAAATTACAAACAATTTCTTATTTTTACAATTTTCGAATACATAATTAGCATTCAGATATACAATTTTGATTACTGAGATACATCTATTTCTGAGATTATTTGATCGAGATACATAATACATTAACTGGACCAAAGTGAGATACATAATTAAAATTATGTAAGTATTTAAAAATTTATGATTTTGTAAATGTATCCGACTTCTTTTTTTTAATTTAGGTTTAATAAAAATGGCAAAATTTTTATGTGGTTTAGTAAAAATAAACTGTGGTATTATGTAATTTTTCTTAAAATATGTAGTATTTTCTTACCTTTTTTTCTTTTACCATTAATGGATATTGTAGTGCGATGATAAATAGCTCTATTTTTAACCAGTGATCTCGATTTTGAGTCCTAAGAATAAAGTCACTTTTAATAGAAAACTTTTATCGTCTAAAGTAAAACTTTCTGATACAAATTTAAATTAATCAAATCTTAAAGCAAGTATTGAATATATCTTTCAAATTTTGAAAAAATGAAAATAAAAAATTTACAAACTTATACAACAAAAAGAGCCTATGTTGCCTTCTTATAAAATAAAAAATAGTTGATGTTGTTCAAATATGCCAACTTTTTTTGTACAATACTTACTATATAGAAACATATAATATAACATAACGTAAAGATCATCAATTTTGCATAGAATATGATTGTAATGATGAAATATTTGTTATAGAAATCGAATGATTGTTATTGAAAGGTTTGCTGTAACAAAATAAAAGAAACAAATTTTAAAATCGTCTCTGAGGAAGGGTGTTACTCATAAAACTTTTTGACGTAAATCTAAAATAATTGAGCTTCAAAATAGATATCGGCCTCGAATTTTTAGACATAAATCCATTATAATTGAGCATCAAAATAGATACCGAACTTAAGCTTTTTAACATGAATCCAAAATAATTAAGTTAGGTACCGGACTCAAACATTTCAACATGAATCTAAAATAATCGAGCTTCAAAATTAGTATCAGACTCGAATTTTTTTTACATCAATCCATAATAACTGAGCTCCGAAATAGATAACGAACTCAAATTTTTCAACATGAATCCATAATAACTGAGCTTCAAAATAAGTATCGGACTCAAACTTTTTTACATGATCCATAATAATCGAGCTTCAAAATAGATATTGGAATTAAATTTTTCAACATGAATCCAAAATAATCTAGCTTCAAAATAGGTGTCGGACTCAATTTTTTTACATGAATTCATAATAACTGAGCTTCGAAATAGATATCGGACTCGAATTTTTCAACATGAATCCAAAATAATTGAGCTCCAAAATAGGTAAAAGGATAGCCCGGTGCACTAAAGTTCCTACTACGTGTAAGGTCTGAAAAAGGACCCCACTACAAAGGTGTATTGCACGCAACTTTATCTTGTATTTTCGCTAGAGGCTATTTACAAAGTTTGAACACGTTACTTTTTAATCACATGACAACAACTTTATCAGTTTTTCCAAGATTCTCCTCAACTCCAAAATTAGTACCAAACTCAAACTTTTCAACGTGAATTCAAAATAATCGAATTTCAACATAGATACTAAACATCGAGTCGAAAAAAAAGTGAAAAAATGAGTTTGGTTTTAGAAGTGTCCACGTGGCACAATTATAGAACGTGATTGGGTCCCACGTTTCTTCTAATGGGCCTCACAATCAACAGCCGTTTTTCGGTGTGAGCTGTCAGAACGTGCCGGGACTTTGATCCAACGGTGGATCAGTTAAGTTTGAATCCATCTCAGCCGTTAAGTTTTGGTTCAAATCATTTTCTCCGTTTTGGGAAGAATTTAGAAAGTATGGGATCTTGTGTGCAATACATTGTATTTAAAAATCAAATAATTAATAATTTTCTTTTTAATTTTTTTTTTTTTTTATGTAGGATTATCGTGCAATGGTGGAATTTCTATTCTTAATTAGAAGTCTAGCATTTGAGCACGGAATATAACAAAAATAATATTGAAAATGTCATCCTAGAATGAGTTCTGCATGCGTGATTCAAATTAGTCGAAACTCAAATATAAGTACCGACCATCAGGCCGATTTTTTTTTTTTTTAAAATAGAGAATATATATTTTATTTTATATTAAAAGAGGAAACAAAGATTCCATTTTAGGAGGAAATATGAATAATATACTATTATTTGAAATAATTCCATTTGGCTATGCTCAAAGCTTATATAAAATGCTATAATGACCTTGATTCGTTATTCTATTTTTTTCTTTACTTTAAAAATAAAGAAAAATGGTAAAGATTTATAGTATAAAAAATATATACTTTTATTATAATTCTTGCATAATTTTGTCCACAAACCAAATAATCCCTAAGCATTTTTGGTTAGCCAAACAACATAAATATCAAATTACATAAAATTTTGATCTTTTGCATGATTATTGAAAATCTCGATTTGGATCTGTCAAGATATATAATTAGTTTCCGACACATCGAATGAAGATACATTTTTTTCTTTATAAAGATACATAATTAACTATCGATATTTTTTTTTTAATTTTAGATCTGTTGAGATACATAAGATATCCAATAAAGATATATCTTTTTCTTTGTAGAGATGCATCATTAGTTCCCGATATATTTTTTAAAATTTTTGATCTATCGAGATTCATAATTAGCTCCCGATACATCGAACGAAAATAATTACTTATAAGAATGAAGATTTATGTAAATATAATAAGTTAAAGATATATATATTTATGTTATTTTTCCTTTTTAATTTTCTCCATTTGTACCAAAGAATCAAGACAAAAATGAACAAAAGATAAATACCTAAAAAAAAAAAGTAAGGTGAAAATTTTCCATAATAGAAATTTTTTGGAGCATTGGAAAAGGCCAATGTTTTTTTTAATTTCTATTTTTATTTTTTATAAATGGTGTTAATTGTTAAAACCCACATGATATTTTGTCTTCATGCATAACAATACTTTCCAAAATGACAAACTAGAAGAGCTTTGACATCCCTCATGCTCTTGTTTTGTTGTTTCTTGTTTGTACTTATGATTTCTTTCTTTTGTTTTCAAAGTATCGATTAATTCAGATTTGTATTACGTAAAATCTATTCAAAATAAAACAAATGATTTATCAATTTTTTTTCATTTTTAGAATTTTGATTCGAGATTTTGATTTGAGGTGAAGATATTTATTCATTCTACTATAACTCTCGGTGGTATTCTTTTGTTTTTGATGATTGTGATGTTCAGACCGATTTATGCTCGTCTCGATTAATGTGACGATATGCTTGTTGTCTTCTACTACACAACTCTTGGTGGTATTTCTTTGTTTTGATAATTGTGGTGTTCAGACCGACTTATGCTTGCCTCAATTAATGTCACGAGATACATGTTGTCTTCCGCTACAACTCTTGGTGGTATTTTTTTGTTCTTGATAATTATGGTGTTCAGACCAATTTATGCTCGCTTCGATTAATGTTGCAAGATACATGTTGTCTTCCACTACAACTCTTGGTGGTATTTTTTTGTTTTTGATAATTGAAGTGTTCAGACCAACTTATGCTCGCTGCGACTAGTGTCATTAGATACTTATTGTCTTCCACTACAACTCTTGGAGATATTTTTTTATTTTTGATAATTGTGATGTTTAGACTAACTTATGCTTGCCTCGACTAATGTCACGAAATACCTGTTGTCTTCCACTACAACTCTTGGTGGTATTTTTTGTTTTTGATAATTGAAATGTTTAGACTAACTTATTCTCCCTCAACTAATGTCACGAGATACTTGCTGTTTTCCACTAAACTCTTGGTGGTATTATTTTGTTTTTGATAATTAAAATGTTTAGATTAACTTATACTCGCCTCAACTAATGTCACGAGATACCTGTTGTTTTCCACTACAACTCTTGGTGGTATTTTCTTATATTTGATAATTATGATGTGTAGATCAACTTATGCTTGCCTCGACTAATGTCATGAGATACTTGTTGTCTTCCACTACAACTCTTTGGTGGTATTTTCTTATATTTGATAATTATGATGTGTAGACCAACTTATGCTTGCTTCGACTAATGTCATGAGATACTTGTTGTCTTCCACTACAACTCTTTGGTGGTATTTTTTGGTTTTTGATAATTATAATGTTCACACCAACTTATGCTCATTTCGACTAATATCACGAGAACCGTTGTCTTCCACTACAACTCTTGGTGGTATTTTTTTGTTTTTGATAGTTGTGGTGTTCAGACCAATTTATGCTCACCTCGATTAGTTTCACGAGATGCCTGCTATCTTCTACTAGAGGTAATTTTATCCATCAAAGTTAGGACATATTAGGTAGTGAGAAAATATTTTCAATTCACTTCATTGGACACTAGGTCACACTCTTGGATGTTTCTCGATGCTATTTGTGCCTATGATTTTTCCGCTCGAGGATCTGTACAAGCTTTGAAATTTGACTAATTCAAATTCACACCATATAAAACCTATTAAAAAGATGCTCGTTACCAAATTATATTTATTCATAAAACTCAAACTCGAAACCTCTAAATAAATTCCATCAATCCTACCATAATTATTTATTATAACACAATCTTTGAAGCATTGGATTCATTATTCTCTCTCCATTTCAATTATTGATTTTATATGTCTTTTCTAGTTTTTCTTTATTTTCTCTCTCTTACATATTTTTCATCATATGTTTATTGTCCTCACATTTTTAGAGTCAATTATTTTACCCCTATATTATTTTTCCACACATTTATAATTGCAAATAAAATGTTTTTGTTAAGTAATCAGATGTTCAATTAAAACAAGCTATAATTTAAGTGTCTAAATGTAATTTACTAGCGAGTTTAAAGGACTATCGATATTAAGCCATTTATTTACTTAGATAATTAATTAAACCGACTCTCAAAATACTGCAAAACAAATAAGTTTTTGTCGATATCAATGGCGGACCTATGTAGGATTTTGGGGTGCTCCGACACCCACTAAACTCGATACGAAATAGGTATAACTACATAAAAAATATAGTAAAATAGGTATTAAATCTATAAAAGCACACATTATAACAAAAAGTTGGGTTGATCTTAAGGTCTTTCATTGGAAGGACGCCTCGAGTTTGAGCCTCATTGAGTTGACTTTTTACTTCTTTCAATTTTTAAATTTTTTAAGCACCCACTATTCTTAAATTCTGGGTCCGCCACTGATCGATATTTATATCAACTCAGTTAATTTAACTTAAACGGTTAACATTTAAAGTAAGAACTCAAACTCTTTAACCACGATTAAATTATAAATGTGCGTATGAAAAACACTAATTTTATATTTACTGATTCGATATAAATTTCAGGTGCAGATAAAGTTTTAAGAGTAAAGTATCTAACACCCCTCTGAACTATGATCAAATTTGTTACGATGCATTTCAACTTCACGAGGGTCCTATTACCTCATTGATCTAAATTTTAGCGTATTTTTGTCAATCTTTTTTGCTGACGTAGCATCTCTTTAGTTGATATGACACCTTTGATGTGAGCTCCATTTTTATGTAATAAAGAAGCCACATCAGCATAAAATGGTGACAAAAATACGCTAAAATTGAGTTCAGAGATAGTAAAATTCCTGTGAAATTGAAGTGTGTCGTAATAACTTTGATCATAGTTCAGACCTTCAGGGGTTACTACATGCTTATCTCAATTTTTAATGAAGGTTTGTTAATTGCAATTACTATAAATTGCTAGTACTAGAAAATAAACTTTTTCTTTTTTCAATGATGAGTTCACTTTTCTCCTTAATTAACTAGGATGTATTCAACTTTATCATCATTCACCACAATTTATTTAAGTTAATCACTTTGATTAGACATATTTTGGGCCAATTATAAAGATAAATTAGTAGTTTTTAAAGTGCAATTAAAGAAGGATTTGTGCACCCCACTAAGATTTGCATGATAAAAAGTTGGC
This sequence comes from Capsicum baccatum var. pendulum, assembly GCA_030864225.1. NCBI lineage: Eukaryota > Viridiplantae > Streptophyta > Magnoliopsida > Solanales > Solanaceae > Capsicum > Capsicum baccatum. The sequence continues at coordinate 273,868,180 of CM061550.1, forward strand.
TAGTTTGCAATTATTTATATTCTCTAATATTCTCCAACTTAAACATGATATTAACTTGTTACATTAAATTGAAAGATTAGTCATTTCAATAATTTGGTCATCTCAATTTATGGTTGGTCTTTATATGGTTTTAAGTATAATAATGATTAGCATAATGTTCCTGATTTGTTAATAATTAATTAGGTGAGTCCAACAAGTGGTTAAATTAACTTAGTTTAAGAAAGGCAACTCGATACACAAAGTATCTTGTGTTCACGCGATCCAAGGGATTCAGGGAAGGGTCGCATCCCAAAAAGGCGTAATGTATGCTACCTACTGTTACGTATCAAAATAGTATTTTTTTTTTCTGTACCAACACAAGTGTCAATGGATGATTCCATAGCTCGAGCATGTTACATATAGATCAGATAGAGGTTTTATCGTTGCTCTGAGGCTCCTCTTTGTTAGCAGTATAACAACGATAACATACTCAGTGTATTCCCACAAAGTGGGGTCTGAAGAGGGTAAAGTGTACGTAGTCAGTATCACTACCTCAGATGAAGAAAAGAGGTTGTTTCCGATAGACCCCCGGCTCAGGACAGATAACAGTATAACAAACAAAAAAACATAAAAGCACACCACAAAATTGGATAACACACTGCAAGATAATAGAGGAAACAAGACACCGACAGGGTAATATTATAAACTATCTATTCGAAATCACAGACATCACCGAAACACCACAAACAAGAAACTCCAGACGTAGATACAAATAAAGCACTCTTTCCTACTATTACGGCCGAACTCTTGCCCACTAATCCTCTATCCTAATCTGCGTCCTCCACACCTTCCTATCAAGGGTCAGTGGCGGAGCCACCTTTGCTCCGGGGTTTCATCCGAACCCCCTTCAATGAAAATTTATACTGTTTTTATATTATTTTTTACATGGTTAAAAATATTTTTTATGCATATGTAGTAGATATTGAACCCCCTTCGACTAGTTCATATATTTACTTCTGAATTCCCTCAATGAAAATCCTGGCTCCGCCACTGTCAAGGGTCATGTCCTACGTAAGTTGTAACTGCTCCATATCATGCCTAATCACCTCCCTCCAGTATTTCTTCAGGCAACCTCTACCCCGCCTAAAATCGTCCATAGCCAGCCTCTTCAATAGTAGTAAAATAAAAAAAGGACAAAGGAGAGACGGTGACATATCTTTACTTGAAATATAATACAAAAGAGTACATTCCTATCTTTATGAATATAGTTTGTATCTTTAGGACTAAACATTGAACTGGCAAAACAAATAGAGCTGGCATTTGCTATGTGCCAGCATTAAATGATATGTTTAAACCTAGTAAACTTCTATACATCAAAAGGGAAAGGACTATAATTGTATCAACATATACAGGCGGATTTAGGATTTGATCTTTATGAGTTCAGGATTTTAGGACGATGACCTCAAGTACTAGTAACGCTTTCTGAATTTAACTATCTTACAGCCTATATCGCGACCCTGTCAACAAGCAGCCATCGCTTCCCTATATCCGATGTTAAAATTATTTGGCAGTCGTTTCTTACTCAAATCAGCATTTCCTGTGTGCATCATGGCCACAAACTCGTTATAATCAATGCTAGTAGAAAGGATATAAGTATCAATGTGCAGTCAGTCAGTGGCCGATTTAGAATTTAGACGTAATGGATACTGTGTCTAACTCTATCTATACTTGTTTTTTTGGCATATATACATACATAGAGCGCAACCCTACAACGCTAGGCTAGGTTATGGCGGACAAATGAACCCATTGTTTGATACGCCACTTGCAATCTTAATGTTTAGTGAAGCATGAATGTTCCAAAAGAGTCTAAATTTGTGTTGTTTGATGAACTTGACTACAGACAGCCTAACGTTTGTTTTCATCAGCTGACCTTTCAACACTAGTGTACATGAATGTGTGTGTGTAGTGACACTTTCTCCGGGCCACCAACTGATGAGACGGCCCCAGTGGAGTACGACCCTACAACACTAGCTAGGTTATGGCGGACATATGAACCTATTGTTTGATAATGTCGAGTGAAGCATCTCCGAAGATTATTCTAAATTGTGTTGTTGGACAAATGTACATGTTTGATGAACTTGACCACAGACAGCCTAACCATTCAACGCTAATGTCCTCAATATGTCTAAATGTATCTGTACATGAATATATGTGTGTGTGTGTATACAGTGACACTTCCTCCGGGCCACATACTGATGCGACGGCCTAAATCAAGTTAATGATGATGAGTTTGATCAACGACGGCAGAACTTTACCCTTCAGCTTATTCCCGTACAAGTTAATGATGATGAGTTTGTTTTCAGTATTAAAAGTTGTATTAATTGTTCCACTGAGACTATTGTTGTTTAAACCCAAAACCTCAAGACCACTCATCTCACCCAAACAATGTGGGATTGTTCCATTCAAATGATTGCTTCCCAAGTCTAGCACTCTCAGTGTTTTCAGATTGCAGACAGTTGAAGCAATCTGTCCACTGAGATTATTTTGAGAAAGGATAAGATAATATAGTCCCTGATGGTTTATGAGTGACTTTGGAATAGGACATACAATATTTTTGACTCGAACTCCTGAATTTTGGCACTGAAAGAGTTATTGCTCAAGTATAATACAAATAGTGATGGGAGGGAGAATATCCAGAAGGTATAGTCCCATTCAAGTAGTTTGATGACAAATAGAGTCTTTGTAGATTAGGGAATTGTATGATAAATCAAGGTTTTCTAAGTTGGAAAGGTGGAAAACTCTTTCGGGCAATACCCCACGTAACTGCGTGCGTTGAAGCCGTAGAGTTGTTAAATAAGAAGAGAAATTCAGAGGAATGTTGGAAGAGATGTTCACAGAGTAAAGGTCAAGCTCTCTTAATTGGGTCAAGTTCTTTAGGAGCAGTTCAAAATTGTAAAGCCCGAGTCTAAGCCCATACGGGTCATCAGTCCATATACGAAGAGCAAGAGCTTGATCTTTGGGACACAAATGAGGTAAGGATGAGGAGAAAGCAGGTTGACAGAGAAAGGGATATAGCATAAAAAATAGTACAACTTTTACACAATCCATTGCATGATCAAAACTAATTAAGTTGGTGGAGAAGAAATTAAGAAATGTTTGCTTTGTGTGTCTAATATCAAAATAATTTTGATGAGGTATATATATATATAGATCAAAAATGGCAATTTAGAATTAATCAGTTGATGTGTTATACAAATGAATGCAGGAAACTATGAGTAGTTCACATTGTCAAGTCAATTAGACAAAAAGATCTTTGTTTTGGTTCCCTTAACAACCCTCCAGCATATTAATAGAACTTTATTGAAAGAAAGAAAGGCTAAGGTTTACAATATAATCTGAAAAGCATAAAAACTGACTAAACCAAAAGGAGGCTATATATACATAGCCAATAACCTAAAGGTCCATAAACTAAAGGCCCAATAACATATGGGCTAACATCCCCCCTCAAACTCACAATGCAACAGCAATAAGCATTGAGAGTTTGTCACACAAAAAACGAAATCGAGACGCCGACTGAGCCTTCGTAAAAAGGTCAGCAATCTGCAAAGACGATGGAACAAAAGGAAGCGATATGGTCCCGAGCTGCAAATGATGACGGGTGAAGTGACAATCAATCTCAATGTGCTTCGTACGCTCATGGAAGACAGAATTCTTTGCAATTTGTACCGCACTTTTGTTATCACAATGCAGGGGAGTAGGCATAGAAATGTGAACCCCCATATCTGCAAGAAGCCAACGTAACCAAATAATCTCACATGTAGTCACAGCCATGGCACGATACTCAGCCTCCGTGGAAGATCTAGAGACAACATCTTGTTTCTTGCTCTTCCACGAGATTAAAGAGTCTCCAAGAAACACACAAAAACCAGTGGTGGATTTACGATCATTGCGATCTCCATCCCAATCAGCATCACTATAGGCTCGCAACTCGAGAGATGACGTCGAGGGAAACAAGAGATTCTGAAACTGAGTGCCACGAAGATACCTTAGAATACGAAGTACAGCTCCCCAGTGCACAGAAGTAGGAGCAGTAACAAACTGGCTAACAACATGAACTGCATGTGCTATATCTGGACGAGTAACCGTAAGATAAACCAAACTACCCACAATAGTCCGATAAAGACTCGGATCTGATAATGGAACACCATCACTAGGAGAGTAACGTGCATTGGTTTCAAGGGGAGTATCTACAGTCCTGTTGTCAGAAAGACGTGCCCGTGTAAACAAGTCAGATATATACTTAGTCTGAGAAAGAAGATACCCTTTCTTAGACTGAGCCACCTCAATACCCAGAAAATAACGCAGCAAGCCCAAGTCCTTCATTGCAAATCGATGAGCCAAATCATGCTTCAATAACTCAATACCACTATGATCATCACCAGTAATAATCATATCATCTACATATAAGGACAATAGAATTCGCCCTGCACTTGTATATCTAACAAACAATGCTGAATCATGGTTACTCGGGACAAATCCAAGGGAAGTAATAACAGTGGAGAATTTCTCAAACCAAGCACGAGGGGCTTGTTTGAGACCATATAAAGCTTTTCGAAGCCGACAAACTTCACCTGGCTGGTGGTCAATACCTGGGGGAGGAGTCATATAAACTTCCTCGTGGAGATCACCGTTCAGAAAAGCATTCTTGACATCCATCTGAAATATCTTCCACTGTCGAACGGATGCAACAGCAATCATAGTGCGAACAGTTGTCATCTTTGCTACGGGGGAAAAAGTCTCCTCATAATCCATACCATATTGTTGTGAGTACCCTTTTGCCACAAGTCTCGCCTTGTATCGCTCAACAGACCCATCAGATTTTGTTTTTATCTTATACACCCATCGACAACCAACCGCATGCTTACCAGGTGGGAGAGTAACCAAATCCCATGTATGTGTATGATGAAGAGCAGCAAGTTCCTCAGCCATAGCATTCTGCCAAAGAGGATCAGACACAGCCTCTCTATACGACTCAGGTTCAGACAAATGATGTATGTTTGCAATAAAGGAAGCAAATGAGGCTGAATATGTAGAATAGGAAAAATCTGGCAGTTTGGTGGACTTACAAGGTCGAGTAGACCTCCTCAGAGGTGGTGGGTCTCCAGTCTCAACAGTCGAAGGAGCAGACTCAGGCACAGGCGAGGCTGAAGCACTATCAGGTGGCACACCAGATGGCATGGATGAATCCGGAACTGGAACCTCTATGTCAATCCCAAAGGGATCAATAAGCCGAATATCTGACTTTGTCACATCATGGGTTTTAGCTGGAATGGAATAAAAAGGAATATGTTCCAAAAAAGTGACATGTCGTGAAACATATAATTTCTGACTTACAGGATCATAGCAACGATATCCTTTTTGTCCAATACCATACCCCAAAAACACACATATAACTGATTTTGACCCTAACTTATTTCGTTCAACATGAGGACGAAGAACAAAGCAAGTACATCCAAAAACTCGTAATGCAGAATAATTCGGCGGGTGACCATATAGTTTCTCAAACGGAGACATCCCTGAAGTCAATGCAGTAGGAATACGATTAATCACATATACAGCAGTTAGGACTGCTTCTCCCCAAAAAATACTAGGAACCTCTGCAGACAAAAGTAAAGAGCGTGCTGTCTCAACAATATGACGATGTTTTCTTTCTGCCAGACCGTTCTGCTCAGGAGTGTCGGTACAAGATGACTGGTGTATGGTACCATCAGAGGCAAGTAACTGAGTGAAGTCATTAGAGGTATATTCACCCCCTAAGTCACACCTGAAACACTTTATCACAGCCGAATGTTGTGTTTTAACAAGGGCTCTAAAGTTGTTGTAAATGCCAAAGAAATCAGATCTGCGTTTCATAAGATACACCCAGGTATAACGAGTATAGTCATCTATAAACGAAACATAATAGGTCGATCCACCCTTAGTGGAAACTGGCGCTGGTCCCCATACATCAGAATGAATAATATCAAAAGGAGCAACAGAATAAGACACACTTTTATTAAACGGTAAGGCAGAAAATTTTGCCAGTTTACAACCACTACAATCTGAAATATCACTAGTGTTCACATGACCCAAAGCACCACTAGAGACCAAAAAACGTAAACGTGAAACTGACACATGTCCTAATCTGGAATGCCAAAGATAAAACGGAGAAGACAAAGGACTCAAACGAAAAGAAGATAAATCTATGCTAGAGGCAGCAACTGCAGACACTTTGAGATTCTCCAAGACATAGAGTTCCCCCAACCTACGGCCGGTCCCAATCACCCTCTGAGTGTGTTGGTCCTGTATAACACAAACAGATTCAGAAAAAAACACCCAATTACCAGCCTTACACAACTGACTGACCGAAACAAGATTTAAAGCAAGTTTGGGAATGTAATAAACATCAGAGAGGACAATGTGAGGGGTAGTAACAGAACCAACACCCTCGACTGACATAGGTACAGCACTCGCGGACATAACAGAAATTGGTGAAATGGGTGACAAAGAACCAAACGATGACAAATGAGGGGACATGTGATGAGACGCACCAGAATCCAATATCCACAAGGAGGAAGGAATACCTGAGGTACTAGAAGAAACCGAACCCGAATGAGACATAGATGCTGACATGGCCGTAGGATTAGAAACGAAGAACTGTCTGAACTGTTCGAAAACCTGGGGATCCAACGCAGAAGGTGGCATAGTGCTAACAGACTCAACATCTACAGATGGTGCAGCAGCAGCGAACTGTGGAGGACGAGATGACCATGGAGGAGCACCAGAGGAGCGTGACGGAGACTTTTGCTGCCCATATTTCTGTTGCTGCCCAGATTGAGGCTGTTTGACCTTGTTAAGTAACAACGGACACTGAGCCTTCCAATGATTTTTCTGTTTGCAGAATGCACACTCATCAAATGCAACTTTAGGAGATTGTCGAGTCTGAGTACGTGGTGGCCTAGACTGATCAGTTGAAGCAGCAAACACGACAGGAGTAGTAGTTACTTTAGACCCTTGAACCACTTGAGACTTGATACGAGTCTCCTCTGCAATCAGTTCATGAACCACAGAATCAACAGTAGGGAGGGGAGATCGATGAAGGATTGTTCCACGTAGGCCCTCAAAGTCAGAACGTAGTGCCATCAAAAACTGAACCAAGCGTTGCTCTTCCCGTCTAGCAATGTACGGCCCAAAACCTTTTAACTCTGCAGATTCAGTAAGTGCCAATTGATCCCACAAATCCGACATGGCAGCATAAAAATCTTGAATACTGAGGTCATGCTGTTGAAGAGCACGGATATCATACTCCAACTGGTACTGTTTAGCAAAATTGGACTGAGTGTACAGTCTTTCCAAATGATCCCAGACCTCCTTTGCTGTGTCATACTTAGCCAATTGCATACCAATTGACTGAGTTACAGAATTGTTGATCCAAGTGATAATCTTGGAGTTATTAGTTTCCCATAAGTCCACCAACAAATCAAAATTTTCAGTTGTATCATCGATAGGTCTTGGTTTTACTCCAGTGATATAACCCCACATATTCTTCCCACGAAGAAAATTCTTCATGACATAACTCCAATAGGCATAGTTCTTACCATCTAATTGAGTACTAATGGACTGGAGAGAATCATCCTTTCCAGTCATTGTAAACACAGCAACACACAAATAATTCAAAAAATAAAAAGATGCAAAACCCTAGGTTGAACAATTCCGAACGAACAACAATGGCAGCAAGCAAAAGAACGAAAGACGAACAATACCAGACAGCAAACGAATACAGCAGCACCTCAAAAAATAAAATTCGGGGCTCCGCCCCGAACCCCGGACGGGGGCGCGCTGCCCCCCGTACCCCCCAGCGAACTCACCGCGGAGTTCGATCCGCGCAGTAGGTGCCTGCTACAAAATCTTCAACCAACAAATCAAAGGACATGGATCGAACTAGCTTTGATACCATATTAATAGAACTTTATTGAAAGAAAGAAAGGCTAAGGTTTACAATATAATCTGAAAAGCATAAAAACTGACTAAACCAAAAGGAGGCTATATATACATAGCCAATAACCTAAAGGTCCATAAACTAAAGGCCCAATAACATATGGGCTAACACAGCAAACACACACACAATCAGAAATTATTGTAACCCCTCCACTCTTTTCCGTCATTTAAACTTGACTTAGAGGCAATTGCAACTGTTCGTTTAGTTCTTACTTGTAACGTTGTTGTTTCTATGTTCAATAAAATGAATTTTCTTAGCAAAAAGAAAAGGAAAAAGTTGAGGAAGAACTAATTCTGTTAAAAGTACTGCTTCAGAAATGTTACGAGCTCAGTTGTTGAGAACGTTCATTTAACAGAACTTTTAGTACTCCTTGAACTAGTCCACTGTTGTTTTCCTACACGGTATGATGTACAAGGCCTGTATCTATTGGCTCAAAAGAGTCCAACCAGTGTATATGGAATCAAGAATGTGTGGTGCATTGTATTTTAGAAGTAGGATGACGCTTTGTTAATGCAAACTTGGGTAGCGATGAAAATCTATTCTGAACACAACGCCATATAATTACTCAATTAATGGTAAGGCTGAAATTATTACCACTACAGATTATATAGCAAGGAATAATAGAAGTTGGGCTACTGTCTGGCAACAACAACAACAACAACAAACCCAGTGTATTCCCACCTAGTGGGGTCTGGGGGGTAAGATGTACGCAGTCCATACCTCTACTTCTAAAGAAGTAGAAAGGCTGTTTCCGATAGACCCCCGGCTCAAGACACGAGATACCACACAAATACATAGTAAAGCACAGAACAAGATTTCATAACAAAAATACGGCACCTATAAGTAATCGAAAACAGAGGAAAGCACCCAGATTCGTAATAAAACACGGAACACGGAACACGGAATCATAACAAGAATAATACCCCCACCAAGTAATTCCCTACACTAGCGACCCAAACTGGCCCTAGTCTTCTGCCCTAATTCGCGTCCTCCAGACCTTCCTATGTAGGGTCATGTCCTCGGTGAGCTGTAACTGCTCCATGTCCCGCCTAATCACCTCACCCCAGTACTTCTTCGGCCTACCCCTACCCCGCCTAAAACCATCCAACGCTAGCCTGTCACACCTACGAACCGGGGCGTCCATGCCCCTCCTCTTCACGTGTCTGAACCATCTCAGTCGGACTTCCCGCATCTTGCACTCCACTGGAGTCACACCAACCTTCTCCCTGATAGTCTCATTCCTAACTCTATCCCCTCGAGTCAACCCACACATCCAGCGCAACATCCGCATTTCTGCCACCTTCATTTTTTGGATGTGAGAGTTCTTAACTGGCCAACACTCCGCTCCATACAACATGGCCGGACGGACTACCACCCTGTAGAATTTGCCTTTAAGCTTGGACGGCACCTTCTTATCACACAACAACAACAACAACAACAACAACAAACCCAGTGTATTCCCACCTAGTGGGGTCTGGGGGGGGGTAAGATGTACGCAGTCCATACCTCTACCTCTGAAGAAGTAGAAAGGCTGTTTCCGATAGACCCCCGGCTCAAGACAGTCGCCACACAAATATAAATATAAATATAAATATAAATATAAATATAAATATAAAGTAACGCATGGTAGTAGGAAACATCGGGAAGCACTCAGATACATAATAAAACATGGAACACCGAAATCGTAACAAGAAGAAGAATAGGAATAGGAATAAAAATAAGAGTAGGAAGAATAACACGAATAATCCCCCACTCCCTACCCTTGCGCCCCCAAACTGGCCCTAGTCTTCTGCCCTAATCCTCGCCCTCCAGACCTTCCTATCTAGGGTCATGTCCTCGGTGAGCTGTAGCTGCTCCATGTCCCGTCTAATCACCTCTCCCCAGTACTTCTTCGGCCTACCCCTACCCCGCCTAAAACCATCCAACGCTAGCCTCTCACACCTACGGACCGGGGCATCCATGTCCCTCATCTTCACGTGTCCAAACCAACTCAATCGGACTTCCCGCATCTTGCACTCCACTGGAGCCACCCCAACCTTCTCCCTGATAGTCTCATTCCTAACTCTGTCCCCTCTAGTCATCCCACACATCCAGCGCAACATTCGCATTTCCGCCACCTTCATTTTTTGGATGTGGGAGTTCTTAACTGGCCAACACTCCGCTCCATACAACATGGCCGGACGGACTACCATCCTGTAGAATTTGCCTTTAAGCTTGGGCGGCACCTTCTTATCACACAACACCCCCGACGCGAGCTTCCACTTCAACCATCCCGCCCCAATACGGTGCGAGACATCCTCGTCAATCTCACCGTTACCCTGAATCACGGACCCGAGATACTTGAAACTATCCCTCTTACATACCTCCTGCGATTCCAGCTTCACTACCACCTCATCCTCCAACCTCACGTCATTAAACTTGCATTCCAAATACTCTGTCTTGCTTCTGCTCAACCTGAACCCTTTAGACTCAAGAGTTTGTCTCCACACCTCTAATTTGTCATTCACACCCTTTCGGGTCTCGTCAATCAGAACTACATCGTCTGCAAAAAGCATACACCAAGGCACTTCCCCTTGGATACTCCGCGTCAACACATCCATTACCAAAGCAAACAAAAAAGGACTAAGAGTAGATCCCTGATGCAATCCTGTCAAGACAGTAAAATGCTCTGAGTCTCCTCCCGCTGTCCTCACCTGAGTTTTCGCTCCATCATACATATCTTTAACTGCTCTGATATAGGCCATCGGGACTCGACTCACCTCCAAGCATCTCCAAAGCACCTCCCTGGGAACTTTGTCGTAAGCCTTCTCTAGATCGATAAACACCATGTGCAGGTCCTTCTTCCTTTCCCTATACTGTTCCACCAGCCTCCGTACCAGGTGAATTGCCTCCGTCGTCGAGCGCCCAGGCATAAATCCGAACTGATTTTCCGAAATAGACACTATCCGTCTCAGCCTCCCCTCGACGACTCTCTCCCAAATCTTCATAGAGTGACTCAATAACTTAATCCCCCTATAGTTATTGCAACTCTGGATGTCTCCCTTATTCTTATAGAGAGGGATTATGGTACTCCACCTCCATGCCTCGGGCATCCTTGCCGTCTTGAAGATTTCGTTAAACAGACCAGTCAACCACCTTACCCCAGCCTCTCCAACGTACTTCCAAAACTCCACCGGTATCTCATCCGGCCCCGTCGCCCTACCCCTCCGCATCCTGCGAACAGCCTCTCTAACCTCCTCTACCCTAAAACGTCTACAATAACTAAACTCCCGACACTCCTCTGAGCGCTCCAGTTCCCCTAACACAATAGCTCTATCCCCTTCGTCATTCAAGAGCCTATGGAAGTACGACTTCCATCTATTCTTAATATGGCTGTCCTCCATCAACACTCTGCCGTCCTCCCCCTTAATGCACCTCACCTGATCGAGATCACGGCCCTTCCTCTCCCTAGCCTTTGCGAGTCTAAACAACTTTTTCTCCCCTCCCTTCCCCTGTAACCCCGCATACAGGCTCTCAAACGCGGCCGTCTTAGCTGCCGTGACTGTCTGGAAAGAACAACTTTAAATAAATGAAAACAATTCCGGCTGAGTTTCAAATTTAGAAAAAAAAATGATGTCTTTATTCATTGAGTAACAAACACTTTGGAAAAAATCACAATCTATGAAAGATGAAGGGCTTATATTTGCATCACCGGCGGTATATTAGACTTGAATCCTGCAATTTCCAAAAATGAAGGATTAAGGTTAAGAGCTATAAGGATGAGGGAGGTACAAAATACATGGATATATAAAACGTAATCTTGTGAAGGATAGAGATTACGTTGAATACCTGCTAGTTACAAACTAATATCTTTTCTTGTGCCTTTTCATTGTCGTAACAATTCTGTGTTCAAATTTTACAACCATCCTCGAAAACCATACTGGATAGTGAGTTGACAACATTATGTATATTATGGACAGTCCAATAACCAGACCACAACCGAAACCCATGAGAACCGCTTGCCAACTGATCAAATCTCCTTTTTCTTCTTCATCATCTAGCTCAACTGGAGTTGTCACTTGCAGTACCCCATCATCACCACCACAATCTTTTGAGAGTGGCAATCCACGTAACCCATCATTCCCTTGGTATGAACTGTTCTCAAACGTATCAAATTGTTTTCCATTGGGAATGCATCCAACAAGATGATTGTGAGAGAGATTTAAGACTGCAAGAAATGTGAGAGATGCAAGTTGTTGTGGAATTTCACCGCCTATTTTGTTGGATGAGAGATCCAACGATTCAAGTACGGATAATTGGTTCAATGATGCTGGTATGATACCTTCCAAGCCATTATGAGATAGGTTCAGCACACGGAGTCCAACGAGATCTCCAATAATGCTCGGGAGATAACCTTCAAATCTATTTTTTGAGAGATTGATAATTATGTTTGTTTTCATAACATGAAAAAATTCCCGATCCCATCCCTTTGTTGTAACTATCAAAGAATTCATGTAATAACCAGAATTATCCTCTGCTATATACTCTCGAGTTCCACTGTTCTCACCAATGATTTTCATAGCTTGAAAATTCTCAAAAAGGCTCACTGGTAAGTTTCCACTAAATCCATTGGATGAGAGATCTATTACTCGAATTTTAGCAAACAAGTTGTCTGTCCTTGAATCACTTATACGGCCATGCAACTTATTTGATCTCAAACTTAAAATCTGCAAATCAGGAAGGCCTCCCAACCAACTTGGAAATGTGTCATTCAAATCATTGTTGCCTAAATCAAGGAATTCCAAATATATGCAATTGATTAACGATGGTGGAACTTTCCCCTTCAGCTTATTCCCGTACAAGTTAATGATGCGGAGTTGGTTTTTAGTATTAAAAGTTGTATTAATTGTTCCACTGAGACTATTGTTGTTTAAACCCAAAATCATAAGTCCACTCATCTCACCCAAACATTGTGGGATTGTTCCATTCAAATGATTGCTTCCCAAGTCTAGCACTCCCAGTGCTTTTAGATTGCAGACGGTTGAAGGAATCTGTCCGCTGAAATTATTTTGGGAAAGGATAAGATAAATTAGGCCGTGTTGGTCTTGGAATGACTTTGGAATAGGACCTTGCAACTGATTTTGTTTTACAGAAACTAAAACCAATGTTTTGGACTTGAACTCCTGAATTTTTCCGCTGAAAGAGTTATTGCTCAAGTCTAACAAAGATAGTGATGGGAGGGAGAATATCGAGGAAGGTATAGTCCCATTCAAGTAGTTTGATGACAAGTAGAGTCTTTTTAGGTTTTTGAGTCCACTTACGTTGGATGGAATTGGACCAGTTAGGGAATTGGATGATAAATAAAGGTATTCCAAGTTGAAAAGGTGGAAAACTCTTTCCGGCAATATCCCACGTAACTGTGCGCCTGAAAGCTCTAGCTTTGTTAAATAAGAAGAGAAATTTAGAGGAATGGGGGAAGAGATGTTCACAGAGTAAAGGTCAAGCTCTCTTAATTGGGTCAAGTTCTTAAGTAACAGTTCAAAATTGTAAGGCCCGAGTCTAAGCCCATACGGATCATCAGTCCATATACGAAGAACTTGTAATTTAGAAAGGTGAGAAATTTTTGCTGGGATTATACCTGTAAAACTTGAACGCGACAAATAAAGATGCGTCAAGCTAGATAACTCACCAAATTTAGGTGAAATGAGCGATCCAGAAAAATCATTATGAGACAAATCTAGCTTTTTGAGACTGGAGAGCTGAAACAGACTACTGTTGGAATGAAATTTGCCTTGAAGTCCGCTGCAAGCGAGGTCAAGCTCAATTACTTGTCCCGTTGTCTCGTCACACTGAACTCTATCCCATGAGCAACAATCTGTGCTCTTGTTCCATGAAAGAGTTCTCGGATTAGGAGGGCCACAGTAATCAGAAGTATTAATGGTAAACATTTGCCTGAATTGCAGAAGAGCATGAGCTTGATCTTTGGGGCACAAATGAGGCAAGGATGACGAGAAAACAAGTTGACAGAGAAAGGGATATAGCATACAAAAGAGTACAAGTTTTACACAATCCATTGCTGCACTAAAATGATCAAAACTAATTAAGTTGGTAGAGAAGAAATCAAGAAATGTATGCTTTGTGTGTCTATTCAGTAATTTTGATGAGGTATATATAGTAGAAAGGTCCAAACGAAAGCTACAATAGAAAGATCCTATCACTTGTAATAATACAATTTTGTTTGATACTTTCACAGTTGAAGACATCACTATTAAGCTAATTTATCAAATAGTACTACGAGATATAACTATCCTAAATAATGCAGAAAAATTCACTTTGAATATGATCTCTAACACAAGGAAACAGTTAATTGATCAATATAAATTCTTATAAGAAAAAGAAAAGTGAAGCGTTGGAAACGATCGAGCCATGAAAGTAGTTGTTAATGCTTGCATTATATTAAACTGTCTACAACACACTTTTTGGGGTGGGGACTTTCTCCGAACCTTGCTAACGCAAGATGCATTAAGAAGGAAGAAAAGTTTGTAAGAGTGATAATTGGTGTAAATACTTTGACGAAGACATTTCAAGTAAAGAATTGGAAAAAAAAAAAACACCTCGAGTTTGATGGAATCAATTTTCCAAGAACGTGTTTAGAACTTGGAGTGGGGACTTTCTTTGGACCCTACTAGACTGTTTGTTTCTTAAAGGAGAAAGAAAGTCTATCAGAGTGACAATTGGTGTAGATCTTGAATTCTTGAAAAGTCTTATGCTTTGTGCAATTTTTTTTTTTTTTTTACAACTTTTGTTTTAAATAAAAAATTCATAAAAACAAATTTTAATGGAAAAAATAATTTAATTGCTTGAGTGACTTTGAAGTAAAAAAATAAAGTTAAGTGGCTTTCTGAATAAAAGTCCTTAGTTGCGTGACCATTTGGACTAATCAATTTTGATTTTTAGAGGGGAGTCAAGACTCTGACGAAGACATTCAAGTCATGAATTGGAAAAAGGAAACACCGTGATTGTAGTCAATTCCAAGATGGTAGTCACTTTCAGATCTTAACTTCGTAGATATTTACTCCGTAATAGAAAGTTTGCTGTAATGGGAAAAAAAAAAATCTCAAGTCAATGCATGAGTCG
This sequence comes from Capsicum baccatum var. pendulum, assembly GCA_030864225.1. Classification (NCBI taxonomy): domain Eukaryota; kingdom Viridiplantae; phylum Streptophyta; class Magnoliopsida; order Solanales; family Solanaceae; genus Capsicum; species Capsicum baccatum. Next base: position 273,883,313 of record CM061550.1, read on the forward strand.
TTGCCCAAAAATCAAAGATAGTTTGATTAGTCCCTCCACTTAGGGTACAGATTTTGACTACAAGCAACAACACAAAGGTCCCTCCACTTGCATTTTGTCTGATAAAAAAGGTCTTTGTTTTGGTTCTCTTAACAGCCAAATAAAAAAGAAGAAGAAAATTTCTACTTTCAGTTGACATGTTATTAATAATTTTAATTTAATATGTCATGTTCTGCATGTTTTGTTAGGAAATTGATTGAATGATCTGAGGATTCAAATTTCTGTTTATCAGTCGAATATGCTGAATTTATTTCTACATATTAACAAATGAAAACAAAATTTGGTTGGGTCACGAAGGAAGAAAACTCGTGACGTTATTCATAGGCTAACAAACACTTCATGAAATATCAGATACTAACAAGAAGAAATCCAGTGTAATCCTATGGTTGGGTCTGGGGAGGATCGTGTGTACGCAGATCTTACCCTACCTTGAACGTAGAGAGGCTGTTTCCAATAGATTAAGCTCAACGAAAAAATGTAAAATAAGGCAGTAGCAACAATCAGAAAAACAAAAACAAGATAATACAATAATAGGTAGTAGTAAAAATCTAAGTTGAACATCGGAAACTATGAAAATAATGTTGGGTTCAATATATATGAAAAAGGTGTGAATGAAAAATGGAGGGACACAACCTTTGAGGAAAAGACATATTGTTTTGGAAAATGAGTGACTATTCAGTTAGTTGTGTCTGTTCAGAAAAAGACACAATGTTTCGAATGAACAGACATGACTCTTCCAAATGATACACCTTTTCAGATGAACCATTGCCACCTAAGGGAAGGGGCACTTGATGGCTATATAAACCTGCATTTATCCACAGGTTTATCAATGAAAAATTTTCTGAAATAAAAACTTTTCTTGTCTTCAAAACATTCTTTGTGATCAATCAAATCGTTGAGTGAGTTCGATGAATCTAATTATTTGAGGTATCACTATAGTTGGATTGAAAGTCATTTTATCCTGGGAGGAAGATTCCAAAACCTCGGGTACAGTGAGGGGAATTATTCCTTAAGGACACTCCGTGAAGTCAAGGGACTTGGCTTTATATTTCTGTTTCATCTTAATTTCTGAAAAAAATAAAACACACTTCTTAGAAAGATCACTTTGATCTTGTGTTGAGGGTGTTTTTGTACTTCATAGTGTTCTTGTTTTAAACTTGAACTAGTGTTGAAGTTGTTGTGCCTAAATACAGATTCTTGTACCCGACTACACCATAAAATAACAAATAAAAGCTTGTATTTGCATTCCATCTACTCAGTAGACTTGGAACCTGCAGTTTCCGAAAAAATAAATAAATAAAGAATTAAAGTTAGACACATAGTGGAATGGTTTACGCTTAGCAATAAGTCGACAAAAAGATTTAAGAAAATGCCGCCTTCTCTCGAGCATATGTTAATTGGTAGTGTGACAAGTGATGATCAAATGAAAATGCTAATGCTAAGTCAAATAAAAACAATTTGCATAGTAGAATACCTGGAGGTGACACACTAATATCTCTTCTTGTGCTTTTGCATTCTCGTAATAATTTTGTATTCCAATTCATCAACCATCCTTGAAAACCATGCTGGAGTTTGTGTTGACAACATTATGTATATTATGGACAGTACACTGGTAAATCCACAACCATAACCCATGAGAACTGCTTGCCAACTGATCATTGGTGAATCTTCTTCTTCTTCGTCCAGCTCAATTGGAGTTATCGCTTGTGGTACGCCATTGTCAACACTACAATCTTTACTTAGCGGAAATCCATGTAATCCGTCATTCCCTTGGTATGAACTCTTCTCAAATGTATCGAATTGTTTTCCATTAGGGATGCATCCAACGAGATGATTGTGAGAGAGATTTAGAACTTCAAGTGATGGGAGGGATACAAGCTGCTGTGGAATTTCACCGCCTATTTTGTTGGATGAGAGATCCAACGATTCAAGTACAGATAATTGGTGGAATGATGCTGGTATAATACCTTCCAAGCCATTATGAGATAGGTTCAACATACGGAGTCCAACGAGATCTCCAATAATGCTTGGAATATGACCTTCAAATCTATTCCTTGAGAGATCGATAATCATATATGTAGTCAAAACTCGAGAAGTTCCAAATCCAGTCCCTTTGTTGTAACTATCAAAGTATTCGCATAATGGCCAGAATAATCACCTTCTATATACTCTCGGGTTCCACTATTCTCACGAATGATTTTCATGGCTTGAAAATTCTCAAAAAGGCTCACTGGTAAATTTCCACTAAATCCATTGGATGAGAGATCTATTACTCGAATTTGAGAAAACAAGTTGTCTGTCCTTGAATCACTTATAGGGCCGTGCAACTTGGAAATGTGTCAGTCAACTCATTGTTGCCTAAATCAAGGAAGACCGACTGTATTTCCACAAGTAGTGTCTAGAGAGTATTGTAAGTGGTAGAGTGACATTGCTATCACGATCCATTGAGATTCAATGCTTTTGTTGTTTCAATTGGTCCCTAAAAAAGTCCTTTGTCTTTTTGATTGATCCCTAAAAAGAAAGATAAGGTCTAGAGAGGGTAAGTTATGTGTAGCCTTATACTTACTTTTATGGGATAGAGAACAGTTGACTGTCGATGACCTTCTTTCTTTATTCGAATTTAGGACCAACAATGCAAGCAAGCTCACTCATGCATAGTTTTAAAATAGTTTTTTATTTTAAAAAAATAAAAAATCTATTTTTGATAATAAATTGTGGTTTTTAGTACTTTTATGTAATTTTTCAATCATATGGAATTTTATTCAAGAAGAGATTAATGGTTTATTGAGTATCTATGGGACCCTGTCCCATATGAGGGTGTTCTCTGACGATGACTTGCTTGACCACAACTGGAAGTTGTACTTTCCCGCAGAAAGTTGGTAGTGCAGCAGTAGAGGAGATGAACCTCGACCAATAGGAAGTAGTCTAGGTTTTTTTGTCTTATATAAAAGGATCATCTATATACAACAAAACCTAGTTTTTGAACATATATCGATCTTGGTCTTCTCCATAGAAACAACAATCCATTGAATCTTAGCTCGAGTCGAAGCAGCTAGAGTTAGTTGTTTGAGTCATTTGTAAGTTGATCAAGTGTTTGTTCTCATCGCTTGTGGTGCTGAGTCCTGGGTAGAGTTGCCTAGGATCTGTTGCTAGAGTTGGTCAGTTGTAAGTGTGTCAGAGCTATCACACTTGTCTTGAAGATTAGTGAAGTTTGAAAATCCTGATGGCAGATCCTATTGTATTTGGTGGACCCATACCTTTCATCAAAGTGCTTAAGAAGAACATTGAAGCAACAATTACAAGTTTGATTTTCGACAAACTTGGGTACGACTATTTAGTAATACAAGTCGTGAGCTACTCTGGCGATTGCTTAAAATTTTTGATTAAATGCTCAAATCTTATGAAGGATAGAGATTAAGTTGAATACCTGCAAGTTACACACTAATATCTTTTCATTCCCGTAACAATTCGGTGTTTAAATTTTACAACCATCCTCGAAAACCATACTGGATAGTGAGTTGAAAACATCATGTATATTATGGACAATCCAATAACCAGACCACAACTGAAACCCATGAGAACCGCTTGTCAACTGATCAACTCTTCTTCATCTTCATCATCATCTATGTCATAATCCGAACTGGGGCTCTGGCCGTGACGAGTATCCCGAACCATGAAGGCTCGGATGCCCTTCTCTATTTGGTAAACATGCCTAATATTCATAAATTATAATAAAAGATGCAGAATTGTAAATCATTATGAAAACATGGTCATACTCTGAGTTCAATTAAACTATGAAAAATGAAATCCAATATCAACTACACAACATCTGAACCAGTCTGCGAAATCTCTACTATATTTGAAAATGACAACTGTACTGGCACAAGGCCCCCAGTGGACCTAAACCAAAATAAATAACATAATCTGAAAGACATAGAGGCCTTCTGGAATAAAGAAGGCTCATCAACTGCACACATCACTGTTGTCTGAAAACTCTACGGCCTAGTAGGACCTCTGAACTGAGCTTTAGACCCGGGGAGGAAGGGGGGGTCAATACAAATGTATTGGTATGCGAAGAAATCCAAAATGAAGCTTTTATATAAATAAAATAGTTGAGAGATTGTCATAATCATCATGAAAGATATCATTTCAAAACACATGGGCATTTTTGATAATCATAAAACTTTTCTGTCAATGCAATTTCTGTTCTTTGTATTGCTTCTGAGTTAGGTGGAACTCCCCTACAAGTATGATATTCCACGGGCTATATGGAATCTTCCATTGACTCGGCGGGGAAGCCCCCAACCCAAGTGTGCCGCAAGGGTTGGAGTGTCTGAGTCTGGTACGCCATAGGGCACTAGGCCAACGTATAATAATATACCTAGATCGGCAAATCACAGTTTTGGGCAATGAGTTGTTTGAACTCATGCCTTCTTCGGGGACCTAAGTTCTCTTTATGCCAAATTATAGTCTGTTCTGAAACATGCACTATTCTAGTTTCAAAATCTGAAAATCTGCTTTCAAACATGCATTCTATTTTGTTCTGAATTAACATGGCATTATCTGAGTTGGTATCGCCACACCAAGACTTGCAAGTCTTATTTCTGAGCCATAATGCATCATGCCTGATTCTTTCATCAAAAATTCAATTCAGACCACCCAAACATGCAAATAGTATAAGAGATTTCATGTTCCAACAGCACAAGTCCAAACTATGCAAGGATTCTCATTCTTTCAATAACAATGTGGTGGTCCTGAAATCTTTGTCAAACCATTCAACTCTTTCCATTAGATATTTATATTCAATATTTATCAATACAGACAACCCTCTCTTTTGATTCAAAAATCATATTCATGTCATAGTATAAATCAATACATTTCGTATCATGCTTTTCAAGATGCATTTCAAAACAATCCATATCATATGAAAAATGGGATAAATCATATCAAAAGAGGGATTTCATGTGAGTCATGCTCTCAATTCAAACATCACATTAAAACACGTACATACATACACATTGGATTTCAAATCACTTTGGGGGAAGGCCTAAAGACCAAAACAATATCATCAAGGCTTCTAAAAACATGATTAAAATCATAAATCCAAAATTCTTTTCTTAAAAATAATGATTTCTAAACCCTTTGCATAATTTAAAGAAGATTTCTATGCCCATGAAATTTTAGGAAAATCCCACGTGCCTTAATTAGAAGATCTGAAAGATGGAACCTAGATCTTGATAGATGAAACCCGGGTCTTGATTTGTTTCTTGGAGATCTTGAACTTAAGGCTTGATTTTCTTGAATTTTTTGTTCTTGGAGAAAACCCTAATTGATCTTATTTTGAGAGTGAAGAGGAAGTTTTTGATGTTGTAAAACTGATAATGATTGATTAATAACACTTAAGGGATGATTTAATTTGTGTGAAAGGTTTTTGAAGTGAGGGAAAGACCAAAATACCCCTAAGGAACCCCAAAAAATCGCATAATTGCATCAATTGATGACCGGGGTTGATGGGCCGTCACTCAGGTGATAAGTCGTCGCCCAAGTCATCACTTTTGGGCTGGTTTTCACCATTCACTGCCTTAGGATGACGACCAGGTCTGATGGGCCATCACACAGCTGATAAGTCGTCAGCCTCATCGTCACGTTTTGGCAGACAGACACTTTAAAGTAAAATGAACATAACTTTCTACTCCGATATCGGATTAAAGCGAAACCAGTGGTGTTGAAAAGAGGACTCAAGGAACTTCCATTTGATATATCGTAGGCCTCCTAATTCATTTTATACAAAGAGTTATGGTCGATTGAAGTTGACCTAAGTTTCGACGCTCACTCAAACTCGAATGATAGGAAAACTTTCAACTCGTTCTTGAGTTAGGGGACCTCTATGATCTCAATTCATGCTCAAATAGGTTCCCACACTACATAATTGATTAACATATCAAATTTGTATAGTATTTATGGCTTTTGGATCATCTACGCATAGAAATGACGATTTTCGTTCTAGCCCAAAATGTGGGGTGTTACAACCTAACTCAACTAGAGTTGTCGCTTGCAGTACTCCATCATCGCCACCACAGTCTTTTGATAGTGGCAGTCCACGTAAACCATCATTCCCTTGGTACGAACTGTTCTCAAATGTATCAAATTGTTTTCCTTTGGGAATGCATCCAACAAGATGATTACGAGAGAGATTTATGACCGCAAGAAATGTGAGGGATGCAAGCTGCTGTGGAATTTCACCGCCTATTTTGTTGGATGAGAGATCCAATGATTCAAGTACGGATAAATGTTCCAACGATGCTGGTATAATACCTTCCAAGCGATTATGAGATAGGTTCAGCATACGGAGTCCAACGAGATCTCCAATAATGCTTGGGAGATAACCTTCAAATCTATTCCTTGAGAGATTGATAATTATTTCTGTGGTCAAAACTCGAGGAAGTTCCTGATCCAGTCCCTTTGTTGTAACTATCAAAGTATTCGCGTAGTTACCAAAATAATCATTTGCTATATATTCTCGGGTTCCACTATGCTCACCAATGATTTTCATGGCTTGAAAATTCTCGAAAAGGCTCACTGGTAAATTTCCCCTAAATCCATTGGATGAGAGATCTATTACTTGAATTTGAGCAAACAATTGTCCGTCCTTGAATCACTTATAGGGCCGTGAAACTTATTTGATCTCAAGCTTAAAATCTGCAAATCACGAAGGCCTCCCAACCAACTTGGAAATGTGTCATTCAACTCATTGTTGCCTAAATCAAGGAATTTCAAATATCTGCAATTGATCAACGACGTCGGAACTTTACCCTTCAGCTTATTCCCGTACAAGTTAATGATGATGAGTTTGTTTTCAGTATTAATTGTTCCACTAAGATTATTGTTGTTTAAACCCAAAACCTCAAGACCACTCATCTCTCCCAAACAATGTGGGATTGTTCCGTTCAAATGATTGCTTCCCAAATCTAGCACTCTCAGTATTTTCGGATTGAAGATGGTTGAAGCAATCTGTCCGCTGAAATTATTTTGGGAAAGAATAAGAGTTTGTAGGTACTGCTGATCTAGGAGTGACTTTGGGATAGGACCTTCCAGCTGATTTTGTTTTAGAATAACGTAAAACAATGTTTTGGACTTGAACTCCTGAATTTTGCCACTGAAAGTGTTATTCCTCACGTTTAAATAAGTTAGTGATGGGAGGGAGAATATCCAGGAAGGTATAGTCCCATTCAAGTAGTTTGACGTCAAGTAGAGGCATTGTAGGTTTTGGAGTCCACTTATGTTGGATGGAATTGGACCAGTTAGGGAATTGTGTGGTAAAGAATGGTCTTCCAAGTTGGAAAGGTGGAAAGCTCTTTCTGGCAATATCCCACGTAACTGTGTACGTGTAAGCCATAGAGTTGTTAAATAAGAAGAGAAATTCAGAGGAATGGTGGGAGAGATGTTCACAGAGTCAAGGTCAAGCTATCTTAATTGGGTCAAGTTCTTAAGGAGCAGTTCAAAATTGTAAGGCCCGAGTATAAGCCCATACGCAACAACAGTGCATATACGAAGAACTGGTAATTTAGAAAGGTGAGAGATTTCTGTTGGGATTATACCTATAAAACTTGAACGCGACAAGTTAAGATGCGTCAAGTTAGATAACTCACCGAATTTAGGTGAAATGAGCGACCCGGAAAAATCAGTATAAGATAAATCAAGCTGTTTGAGATTGGAGAGCAGAAACAGGTTACTGTTGGTATGAAATTTGCCTTGAAGTCCGCTGCAATAGAGGTCAAGCTCAATTACTTGTCTCGTCATCTCGTCACACTGAACTCCATTCCAGGAGCAACAATCTGTGCTCTTGTTCCATGAAAGAGTTCTTGACCTGCGACAATAATCAAAAGCATTAGGATTAATGGTAAACATTTGCTTGAATTGTAGAAGAGCATGAGGTTGATCTTTGGAGCACAAATGAGGTAAGGATGAGGAGAAAGCAAGTTGACAGAGAAAGGGATATAGCATAAAAAATAGTACAACTTTTACACAATCCATCGCTGCACTAAAATGATGAAAACCAATTAAGTTGGTAGAGAAGAAATCAAGAAATGTTTGCTTTGTGACTCTATTCAATAGCAATTTTGATGAGGTATATATAACGCAATTTAAGCAAAGAAAAGTTTTTAATGAATATTTACTGTTGGAATGCCAATGCATAAGAAGATTCAAACGAAAGCTACAACACAAAGTCCCACCTGCCACTTGTAACAACACATGCATTTTGTCTGATACCTTTTGATAAAGATGTCACAAGAAAATATCTTTAGATAAAAACCCTCCACACACACCACACCACACCACACAAACTTAATTGGTTAGGATAAGAGTTTTAATTGACAACAACTTTACAAGTGTGGCAGCTCTGAAGAATATAACTTTATATCATAGGAATAGGACGTTACTTTGCTAATGCATTGAGGTTGGGATGGATATCAACTATGAATACAGCACCTTACATAGTGCGCGCCAGCTCTAGCCAATTTCCCTCTAAAATGTACCTATTGATGGAAGACAGTGCAGGAGATTTAACACCCCGCAAAAAAATCGTCCATGCGTTAGCTCTTGGTAATATGCTCTTAGTTAAAGACTAGAATTTTTTTTTTTAGTGTCAAAGAGATTTTGTCTCATTTTTTTGACTTCCAAAGTGAGTAAAGTTTAAACCATATATAATTTCCCTAATTTTGGGTTTTTTTATCATGTGGAAAATTGAATGAGCTTTCCGTCGATATAAGATTCGCCCAAATTCGATATCCGGTCAAGAAGTTACGGCTAATTTAAGTCCTAGTCGTAAAACACCGTCATTTTGGTGCTTGGCGCGTCGCGGAGGGGGTCTATTTAACAATTGTCAAATTCCAGTAGCTTAGCGCGATTGTGGCGCGTCGCACTGAAGTTCCAGGTCCCAACCAGTGGGACAACGCGATGGCTCTGCGTCGCGGTGACCCCAAGAATCCCATTCGTCAATTTTCAGTAAGCCACCGCGATAGTAGCGCATCGTGGTGGCCCATAAAATTGGGCTCCCAGTTATATTTTTTTCATTTACGTTAAGGGTTAAAAGGGGGGTATTTTGGGAAATTACCCTACCCCCAATTCGTCTATAAACATACAATCAATGACATAGCAAAGCACTTTATGCCCAAATCTTCATTCTCTACAAAGCAAAAACCCTAAGCATCCCAAAACCTTTTCCAAGAATCTCAAGAATCCACCATAACTTTCACAAATTGAGTTGAGATTCGAGGTTTCCAAGTCAAAGGTTTCAAGAACCCTCATCCAAAAGTACGAGAAAGAGTCTCAATCAAGCTTATTCATCAAAGTTCATAATTCGAGGTACGTGGGATTTATCCTAAAAAGCTACATGGGCTTGTAAACACTAGATCATGATTTAAAGGTCATCAAGTATGAATTGTTAAAGGGGTTTTGAAATCCATGATTTTATTATGCTTTATGCATGTTTAATGATAGTGTGCTTTGGCCTTTAGGCCTTAGCCCCTTAAATTGATTTACACATATAAGTATATGTATGAAACTTGAAATTGAAGATTTGTTTGAGAGCACAAATGTCATGACCCGAACTAGGGTCTGGCCGTGACGGAAAACCCGAACCATGAAGGCCCGAACGTCCTACTCTATCTGGTAGTCATGCACAACATTCATATAATAAAAGAAAATGCGAAATTATAATCTAATATGGAAACATGGTCATACTCTGGATTAAGTTTAACAATAAGGAATGAAATTCAAAAATCACTAACAATATCTGGTACAGTCTGCGAAATCTCTACTATATGAAAATCTGACAACTATTTGAAAACTGGGACAAGGCCCCCAGTAGACCAAAACTATAATAGATGACATAATCTGAAAGGACAGGCCTTCTGGAATAGAGAAAACTCACCACTGCACAATCTAATCTCCTGTCTGAATTATCTACTGCTTATCTGGGCCCCTAGATTGAGCCTCAGAACCTGAAAGGTAGGGGAGGGGGTCAATACAGATGTACTGATACACAGAGCAAATTCAAAATAATTATTTATATTCAACATATATGAGAGAAATTTAAAGCAGTTCATAAACATATCATATAGTAAGAAATCACATGGGCGTTTTAAAAGACTCTATGAAAACATCTGAAATCTGTGACACTCTTTGACTTACTTCTGCGCTAGGTGGTGTACCCTTTAATCTGTAATCCCACGGGCTATATGGGATCTGCCATTAACTCGGCAGCTAAACCCCCAATCCAAGTGTGCCGCAAGGGTCGGAGTCTCTGAATCTACTACGCCACACGGCCGTCGCCAGCGTATAATAATAATCTACCCGTATCGACAAATACGGTTTCAGGCTAAGAGTTACTTGAACTCATGCCTTATTCGGGTAACCACCTAACCCTCTTTATGCCCATTTTTAGTTCTTTAAACATGCATGCTCTGAAAACATACTATGAAATGTTTAACTCTGTCATGGCATATACATATATATGGTATCGTCATACCATTGACTTGCAAGTCACATTCTCTGAGCCATTTATAGCAATTTATATCTCTGTTTTCAAATCATGAAATTCAGGACCACTATAACAACAATTCGTTCAAGGAACTCCTGCTTTAAAATTCATGTAAAACTATGCAAGCAATTCACTTTATCAATAATTTAACAAACAACGGTGGTCATGTCCAAAGTCTCTATCTCATGCAATTCTTCTCTTTAACACAAAATATAGTTATATGAAGAAACACCCTTTCAACAATTTGAAATCATATTCGAGTACAGGGACATTGAGAAAATATCTTTCAAATCATATAACATGCATTTCAACTCTTTTCCAACAAAACCATAAGCTTTAAGCCAATACAAGAGAGGGAGTTAATAATTTATGCTCTCAAACAATCTTAAATCTCAAATCCCATACATATACGTATACATGTAAATCAATTTAGGGGATAGGACCACAAGGTCAAAACAATAGTTACATTAAGACATTTGGAGTACGTAATTTAGAATATAGATTCCAAAACCCATTTGAAATTCACGCATAAAATTCTTAAAATCATGCTCTAATGGTTTATCCTAAAAACTATATGGTCTTAAAACCATTAGAGCACGATTCTTAAAAACTACAGTTTGGGGATTCCAAATCTTCAATCAGTTTTGAAAACCCACGGTTGAATCTTAAGTTATTTGGGTTTTTAGTTTGAAACCGTAGAGTGTGTTCTTATGAATTTTTGAAGAAAATATGAATAATGTGGTCACTTGGGATTATAATCCCATGTTTAAGCTGATAAGGGGGTGTAAAATACCTAATATACCCTTAATGAGATGGAATAAAAAATATAACTGGGAGCCTGATTTTATGGGCCACCGTGAAGTGCCACAATCGCGGTGGCTCACTAGAAATTGACGAATGGGATTCTTAGGGTCACTGCAACGCAGAGCCATCTCGTTGTCCCACTGGTTGGTAACTGAAACTTCAGTGCGACGTTCTATAAGCACGCTAGGCTACTAACTTTGACAATTGCTAAATAGACCCCCTCCGCGACACACCAAGCACCAAAATGACGGTGTTTTACGAATAGGAGTTAAGTTAGCCATAACATTTTGCCCGGGTATCGGATTTGGGTGAATCTTATATCGACGGAAAGTTCATTCAATTTTCCACATGATAAAAAGTTGAAATTAGAGAAATTATATATGATTTAAACTTTGTTCACTTTGGAAGTAAAAAAAATAAGACTAAGTCTCTTTGACACTATTCTAGTCATTTGACTCTAAGAGCATATTACCATGAGCTAACGCATGGATGATGCGGGGTGTTATAACAAATAGTGAAAATCTCTCTTTTGTGATAACCTTATGTTTATGATCTTATGGTGATTGATTGAAATGCCTGATTTATGGCTTAAAAATAGTTTGCTCAAATACCATAGTATTTTGAGCATGATTTAGAGATTTAAGAGAGGGAGTTTCTTGATGTAAATATATTGTGTTAAAAGCGAAAGATTTGTATGAGATTAAGAGTTTTGACATGGCCACCTTGCATCATTGAAAGTTTGACAAAGATAGTTGCATACATGTGTTTACATGAGTTTTAGAGAAAGAGTTCTTTAAAATGATTTATTGATATGGTGGTCCCAAATTTATGTTTTAGAAACAGAGATTGTACTATGCTAATAATGGCTCAGAGATGTGACTTGCAAGTCAATGGTATGATGATACCATAAGTATGTATGCCATAATAGAGTATATTTTCAGAATATGTCTTCAGAGAATGCATGTTTTAAAGGATTAAAAATGGGCTTAAAGAGGGTTAGGTGGTTACTCGAAGAAGGCTTGAGTTCAAGTAACTCTTAGCCTAAAATCGTGATTTGCTGATTCAGATATATTATTTTACGCTGGAAACGGCTGTGTGGCATAGATGAGTCAGAGACTCCGACCCTTGCGGCATACTTGGGTTGGGGGCTTGGACACCGAGTTAATGGCGAAATCCATATAGCCCATGGAATTTCAGAGTTGTATGGTATACCACGTAGCGCAAAAGTAAAACAAAGAGTGTCACAGAGTTCAGATGATTTTACAGAGTCTTTCAGAAATGCCCATGAGATTTCTTACTATATGATATGTTTATGAAATGATTTAAATTTCTCTTATATGTGTTGAATATAAATTAGTATTTTGGATTTGCTCTGCGTACCAGTATAATTGTATTGGCCCCCTATCTCCCAGGTTTAGAGGCTCAGTCTAGGGGTTCGGCTAATCAGTAGAGTACCCAAAGAGAAGTGATTTGTGCAGTGGTGAGCCTTCTTTGTTCTAGAAGGCCTGTTATTTCAGACTATGTTACTGCTTTGTTTTTGTCTACTGGGGGCCTTGTCCCAGTTTTCAGATAGTTCTCTTTTAGATTATGTAGTAGAGATTTCGCAGTCGATTTCAGATTCTGTTTAGTTGATTTTGGATTTTATTCTTCGTTATTAAAATGAATTTAGAGTTTAACCATGTTTTCATATTAAATTATATTTCTGCATCTTCTTGTATGATATGAATGTTGTGCATGATTACCGAATCAGATAGAGTAGGACGTCTGGGCCTTCATGGTTCGGGATGTCCATCATGGCCAGGCCTTAGTTTGGGTCGTGACAAACTTGGTATCAGAGCACGGTTCATGGTCCTAAGGTATCTGCGAAATCGTGTCGGGTAGAGTTGTGTTTATGGGTTTGTAGTGCGCCACACTTATAAGCAGGAGGCTATTAGGCATTAAGGAATGTTTCTTTTCTTCCTGGTTTAGTTCATGCTTCAGAGTCTGAATTGTCCCCTAATCAATGATCTCTTGTGTTTTAGAAAAATAATCATGCCTCCGCATCGTACTATTGATCAGAATGCACAGACAGATGAGGTCCGTCCCACTTATAGGATGAGAACCCAAAATAGAGCTCAGACTCCGGAGATTGATTCTACTCCAGGCGTCCCACCTACTCAGACCAGCCCACTCGGGGCACCTAAAGCTCCCTAAATGGGGACTAACCGCACTCAGCCTCGTGAGAGAGAGGTGTCTAATGCAAAATTTAGGCAGTCTATTCACATGCTTGTATAGTTGGTGGCCACATAGACTCAATGGTTGGAAGATGTTCAGTCTGCATCTATTACATCCGAGGCTACTATGGTGGGTCAGTTCATGAGTATGAACCTGCCCAAGTTTATTGGCACCAAGGTAGAGGAGGATCCACAGGAGTTCGTTGATGAGATGGAGAAGGTCTTCAAGGTGATGTATGTAGATGAGGTGGAAGGTGTAGAATTAGTAGCTTATTAGCTTAAGGACATTGCAAATCAGTGGTATAGCGAGTGGGAGGATGCGAAGGGTGAGAGTGCGAAGCCCACAGTTTGGGTTGAGTTCGTAGAAGCCTTCCTTGATCTATTCTTTTCTCTCGAGATGAGGGAGGCCAAAGACGAGGAGTTTATGAATCTAAAGCAAGGAAAAATGAGAGTCTAGGAGTACACTCTGAGGTTTAACCAACTAGCTCGTCATGCTCCAGAGATGGCTAGTAGCATGAGAGCCCAAATAAGGAAATTTACATTCAGCCTTTCAGATGACTTAGTGCTTGAATGTCAGGGAGCAATTTTGAACCGGGACATGGATTTTGCCAGACTATCAGTCCACATGCAGCAAGTTGAAGAGAATAAAAAGAAAATTGTGGAATATAGGGAGAAGTACAGACAGGCAAAGAGAGCCAAGACAGAAGACCAGAGCTACAGTCAGCAGTAAAGTAGAAATTAGGGTAACAAATGGCAGAAGAAGAAGAATTGGGGTAATGCACAGTCTGCAGCCAGTGCTCCAGTGACCAGACCCCCAGCCGAACAACGCACCCAGGATTTTCAGTCTAGGCAGAGGCCGAGGTTGCAGGGTTCACAGTCTCAAGGAAGTGTAGCTTATACCTCTCGAACATACACGTGATGTGAGAGATATGGGTGGAATCATCTAGGAAAATGTCACTTTGGCGCTATGGTGTGTTATTCATGTGTCAATCCAGGCCATATCCAGAGAGACTGTCCGACAGCAAAGGGTGATGCTGGTGGAGCCAAGTCACAAGCTAATTCTTCTGCACCACCACCACCTCAGAAGGGTGCCACTTCAGCTACCGAAAATGACCGAAACCGGTTGTATGCCTTGACCAACTGCCAAGAGGCAGAGGCCTCACCATATATAGTTACTGGTACGTTGCAAATCTTTTCTTGTGATGTATATGTTTTACTTGATCTCGGGTCTACCCTATCTTATGTAACCCCTTATATGGCTGTTAGTTTTGGGTTTGAGCCCGAGGTGATTGCTGAACCTTTTTCTGTTTCTACTTCGGTGGGAGATTCTTTATTGCTAGGAGGGTGTATAGAAATTATGTGGTGACTGTGTGTGGGAGGGATACTGTCTTTCACTCCCGTCTGTCCATGTGTTGAATTAGTCCCTAAAGTTTTTCCCGATGATCTCCCAGGCATACCACCTAATAGGGAGATAGATTTTGGTATTGATTTATTGCCTGATACCCATCTTATTTCTATTCCGCCATATAGAATGGCTCCTGCAGAGCTAAAAGAGTTGAAAGAGCAGCTAGCAGATCTTTTAGACAATGGTTTTATTCGTCCTTGTGTTTCTCCCTGGGGTGCACCTATACTCTTCGTGCAAAAGAAAGATAGATCCCTAGGTATGTGCATAGATTACCACTAGCTGAATAAGGTCACTATTAAAAATAAATATCCTCTTCCCAGAATTGATGACCTTTTTGACCAACTTCAGGGAGCTAAATGTTTTTCAAAAATAGACCTTCGTTCGGGATACCATTAGTTGAAGGTTAGAGAGTCAGATATTCCCAAAATAGCTTTTCGAACCTGATACGGTCATTATGAATTCTTAGTCATGTCCTTTGGGTTCACTAACGCCCCTGCGACTTTCATAGATCTTATGAATAGGGTGTTCTATCAGTTTCTAGATCTGTTTGTTATAGTTTTCATTGATGATATTTTGGTTTATTCCAAGAGTGAGGAGGACCATTCCAACCACCTCTAAATCATCCTTTAGACTCTTAAAGATCACAAGTTGTATGCAAAGTTTTCCAAGTGTGAATTCTAGCTTAATGCTATTGCTTTATTGGGGCATATTGTGTCTAGTGATAAGATTAAGGTTGATACCCAAAAGGTTGAGGCAGTGAGAAAATGGCCCAGAACCACGACTCCAACCAATATTCAGAGCTTTTTTGGTTTGGCGGGGTACTACAGAAGGTTCGTAAAAAGCTTTTTTTTCCATAGTTGCACCACTCACTATGTTAACACATGAAAAGGCAAAGTTTGTGTGGTCTGACTCCTGTGATAGTTTTGAGAAATTGAAAGACAAGTTGACAACTGCACCTGTTCTGATTTTTCCAGAAGGTACATAGGGTTTTGTTGTATACTGTGATTCTTCCCGAGTGGGACTTGGGTGTGTACTTATTCATCAAAGTAAAGTGGTGGCTTACACGTCTAAGTAGTTAAAGGTGCATGAGCAAAATTAACCCACCCATGACTTGGAATTAGCGGCTGTGGTGTTTGCGCTTAAAATATGGCAGCATTATCTCTATGGGGTACATGTTGATATATTTACTGACCATAAGAGTTTACAGTATGTTTTCTCACAGAACGAATTGAACCTTGGGCAAATACGTTCGTTGGAGTTTTTGAAGGATTATGACATGAGCCTGCACTACCATCCGGGTAAGGCAAATATGGTAGCCGACTCCCTCAACAGGTTATCTATGGGCAATCTTTCTCATTTTAAAGATGGAAAGAGGGAAATGGTGAAGGATATTCATCGACTTCAAAATCTAAGAGTGCGACTCTTGGATTCCAAAGATAGGGGAGTGGTTGTTCATGAGGTAGCTAAATCTTCCCTTTGTGCTGAAGTTAAAGAGAAGCAGGTTGAAGATCCCATCTTGATGCAGATCAAGAAAGATCTGGGTCAATAGAAGGTGATGTCTTTCGGAATTAGTGGTGATGAAATTTTGAGATATCAAGGTAGATTATGTGTGCCTAATGTAGATGGGTTGCGGAAGAGAATCCTTGACGAAGCTCACACTTCGAGGTATGTTGTTCACCTAGGGTCTACTAAGATGTATCATGATCTGAAAGCTATATACTGGTGGAATAATATGAAGCATGATGTGGCTAATTTTGTTGCCAAGTGTTTGAATTATCAACAAGTGAAAGTAGAGCATATGAGGCCAGATGGTACTTCCCAAGATATAGCTTTACCTTTGTGGAAATAGGAGATGATCAATATGGACTTCATCACGGGACTTCCGAGGTCTCGAAGCCAGTATGATTCAATTTGGGTAATTGTTGATCGACTGACCAAGTCAGCCCACTTTCTGCCTGTCAGAACTAACTATTCGGGAGATGACTATGCCAAGCTGTACATTGAGAAGATAGTTCATTTGCATGGAGCACCTGTATCCATCATATCTGATCAAGGTACGCAATTCTCTTTGCAGTTTTAGAGGTCTTTTCAGAGGGGTTTAGGTACCCAAGTGAACCTAAGTACTGCATTCCACCCTCAGACTGATAGGCAAGCTGAGCACACCATTCAGACTCTTGAGGATATGTTGAGGGTCTACATAATTGACTTCAAGGGGAGTTGGGTAAATCACTTGCCATTGATAGAGTTCGCATATAATATCAGCTACCATGCTAGTATTAAGATGGCTCCTTTTAAGGCATTGTATGGAAGGAGATGTAGGTCGCTAATTGGGTGGTATAAAGTGGGTGAGACTCAGTTATTTGGGCCTGATCTTGTTCATCAAGCAATAGAGGATGTGAAGGTCATTAGAGAATGACTTAAAACAGCCCAGAGTCGACAAAAGTTCTACTCCGATGTTAGGAGAAGAGACTTAGAGTTTGAGGTTGGTGATTGGGTATTTCTCAAAGTTTCTACTGTGAAGGGAGTCATGCATTTCGGGAAGAGAGGTAAGCTAAGTCCTCGCTATATAGGGCTATACCAGATTTTGAGAAGGATAGGTGGAGTTGCTTATGAGTTAGAGTTTCCTGCAAGTTTGGGCTCTGTTTATCCTGTATTTTACGTATCCATGTTGAAGAAATGTATTGGAGACCATTCTTTAGTGTTGCCTTTAGAAGAAATCAAAGTGATAGACTTCTTATCCTATGAAGAGGAACCTATTGCCATATTAGATCATCAAGTTAGAAAGTTGAGGAGTTAGGAGAGAACTTCGGTTGAAGTGTTGTGGAAAAATCAAAAAGTTGAAGAAACAACTTGGGAATCAGAAGATGACATGCGAGATAGATATCCAAATCTATTTGATTCGGTGAATGATGAAATGAAAGGTATAATCCTTGCTTTATTCTTTTATGGTCTTAGTATACTTTAAATCGTGCTTGTCTGTGTTCCGCGTCATCATTCGGGGACGAATGATCCCAAAGGGGGAAAATGTAACACCCCGCAAAAAAATCATCCATGCGTTAGATCTTGGTAATATGCTCTTAGAGTTGCAGACTAGAAATTTTTTTTTAGTGTCAAAGAGGCTTAGTCTCATTTTTTTTGACTTCCAAAGTGAGTAAAGTTTAAACCATATATAATTTCCCTAATTTCAACTTTTTATCATGTGGGAAATTGAATGATCTTTCCATCGATATAAGATTCTCCCAAATTCGATACCCGGGCAAGAAGTTATGGCTAATTTAAGTCCTAGTCGTAAAACACCGTTAAGTTGGTGCTTGGCGTATTGCGGGGAGGGTCTATTTAACAATTTTCAAATTGCAGTAGCCTAGCGCGATTGTGGAGCATCGCGCTGAAGTTCCAGGTCCCAACCAATGAGACAATACGATGGCTCCGCATCGCGGTGACCCCAAGAATCCCATTCGTCAATTTTTAGTGAGCCACCGTGATATTGGCGCGTCGCGGTGGCCCATAAAATCGGGCTTCCATTTTTATTTTTTCAGTTACGTTAAGGGTTAAAAGGGAGGTATTTTGGGAAATTACCCCACCCCCAATTCGTCCATAAACATACAATCAATGGCATAACAAAGCACTTTTTATGCCCAAATCTTCATTCTCTACAAAGCAAAAACCCTAAGCATCCCAAAACCTTTTCCAAGAATCTCAAGAATCCACCGTAACTTTCACAAATTGAGTTGAGATTCGAGGTTCCCTAGTCAAAGGCTTCAAGAACCCTCATCCAAAAGTACGAGAAAGAGTCTCAATCAAGCTTATTCATCAAAGTTCATAATTTGAGGTACGTGGGGTTTATCCGAAAAAACTACATGGGCTTGTAAACACTAGAACATGATTTAAAGGTCATCAAGCATGAATTTGTTAAAGGAATTTTGAAATCCATGATTTTATTATGCTTTATGCATGTTTAATGATAGCGTTGTTTTGGACTTTAGGCCTTATCCCCTTAAATTGATTTACACATAAGTATATGTATGAAACTTAAAATTGTAGATTTGTTTGAGAGCATAAATAGTGAAAATTCCTCTCTTGTGATAACCTTATGTTTACGATCTTATGGTGATTGATTGAAATACCTGATTTATGGCTTGAAAATAGTTTACTCAAATACCATAGTATTTTGAGCATGATTTAGAGATTTAAGAGAGGGAGTTTCTTGATGTAAATATATTATGTTAAAAGAGAAAGATTTGCATGAGATTAAGAGTTTTGACATGGCCTCCTTGCATCATTGCAAGTTTGACCAAGATAGTTGCATACATGTGTTTACATGAGTTTTAGAGAAAGAGTTCTTTGAAATGATTTATTGATATGGTGGTCCCGAATTTATGTTTTGGAAACAGAGATTGTAATATGCTAGTAATAGCTCAGAGATGTGACTTGCAAGTCAATGGTATGACTATACCATAAGTATGTATGCCATAACAGAGTATATTTTCAGAATATGTCTTCAGAGAATGCATGTTTTAAAGGATTAAAAATGGGCTTAAAGAGGGTTAGGTGATTACCCGAAGAGGGCTTGAGTTCAAGTAACTCTTAGCCTAAAACAATAATTTTTCGATCTGGGTATATTATTTTATACTGGCGACGGTTGTGTGGTGTAGCAGAGTTAGAGAGTTCGACCCATACGACATACTTGGGTTGGGGGCTTGGCCGCTGAGTTAATGGCGGATTCCATATAGCCCGTGGAATTTCAGAATTGTAGGGTATACCACCTAGCGCAGAAGTAAAACAAAGAGTGTTACAGAGTTCAGATGATTTTACAGAGTCTTTCAAAAATGCTCATGAGATTTCTTACTATATGATATGTTTATGAAATGATTTAAATTGCTCTCATATATGTTGAATATAAATTAGTATTTTGGATTCGCTCTGCATACCAGTATAATTGTATTGGCCCCATATCTCCCAGGTTTAGAGGCTCAGTCTAGGAGTTCGGCTAATCAGTAGAGTACCCAAAGAGAAGTGATTTGTGCAGTGGTGAGCCTTCTTTGTTCTAGAAGGCCTGTTATTTCAGATTATGTTACTGCTTTGTTTTGGTCTACTGGGGGCCTTGTCCTAGTTTTCAGACAATTCTCTTTTAGATCATGTTGTAGAGATTTCGCAGTCTATTTCAGATGCTGTTTAGTTGATTTTGGATTTTATTCTTCGTTATTAAAATGAATTCAGAGTTTGACCATGTTTCCGTATTAAATTATATTTCTGCATCTTCTTGTATGATATGAATGTTGTGCATGATTACCAGATTAGATAGAGTAGGACATCCGGGCCTTCATGGTTCGGGATGTCCGTCACGGCCAGGCCTTAGTTTGGGTTGTGGCACTAGACGTGGCATCATGTTCTTCATATACCACTGATTCATTAAGTCCAACTAGGTGAGTGTGAGTCTGTTGTTCTTGTCTTTTTGGAGTATAAGATTTATTCTACTTTTCATTGAAGGTAAAAAGGAAAAAAAGGGAGCAGTCGAAAGGAAGAAACTCATTGTTATAGTCCTCAAATTTTAGTGATGGAAGTGAGGATATCCAGGATGGTGTAGTACGTCCACTACAATTAGTTTTATGACGATATGAGAAACTGTAGGTTTTGTTAGGAAATTGATTGAATGATCTGAGGATTCAAATTCTATCCAAATTTCTGTTTATCAGTCGAATATGCTGAATTTATTAGACTGAATTTATTTCTACATATTAACAAACGAAACAAAATTTGGTTGGGTCATAAAGGAAGAAAACTCGTGACGTTATTCATAGGCTAACAAACACTTCATGAAGTATCAGATACTAACAAGAAGAAATCCAGTGTAATTCTATGGTTGGGTCTGGGGAGGATCGTGTGTACGTAGACTTATCCTACCTTGAAGGTAGAGAGGCTGTTTCCAATAGATCCTCGGTTTAAAAGAATCACTTTTCTTTTTATTCTAAACTTCTTCTCTTCTCACGATACACATGTCAACATTTCACTTTGTGTTTGTTAACGAATTCAAATTTTTAGTAAAGAATGATACTTTGTTCCAATGAATATATCAATATTGATTCAAATGTTTATTTAAACAGTAAAAGTTATCATATCATGTAAAAAAATAATAATAGAGAATAGATTTGTGTTCAATTGATGTATTGTTGATAACTTTAAACAAAGGCAAGTTTTACATAGTGGTGGTTAGAATGACTTTGTTGTATGGGGAAAAGTATTATCCTGTCAAGAAGGTCCACATCCAAAAGATAAAGGTAGCGGAGTTGAGAATGCCTCGGTGGATGTGTGGGTGTACTAAGAAAGGATTAGAAATGAGGTTATTCGAGATAAGGTGAGAGTGACTTTGGTGAAAGCCAAGATGAGGGCAGCGAGGTTGAGATGGTACGGACATGTGATGATGAGGGAAACAGATGCCGCATTGTGGAGGTATGAGAGGTTGGGTAGGGATGGATTCAAGTGAGGTAGAGATAGAATGAAGAAATATTGAAGGGAGGTGATTAGACATGACATGAAGCAACTTCAGCTTTTAGAGGACATGATAGGAAGTAGTGGAGGAGGCGGATGTCGTATAGTTTGTTGTATTACTTGGTGAATCTTGTCTATGGTATTATTGGTGTAGTAATTTCTATTGTATCATATCCTTTTGCTATTCCTTGTCTCTAGATTGTTTTATCTTGAGCCGGAGGTCTATTGAAAATAGCCTCACCTCTGAGGTAGTGGTATGGACTGCGTACACTTACCTTCCCCAGATCCCACTTGGTGGGAATATATTGGGTATGTTGTTGTTATTGATATTCTTAAATTTGGAAATTAAACAGATAATGCTTGAACCTATTCAGCGTTTGGTAATTACTTTTCCATATTCAGACTTCCACAAATTTGGATCTGGAAGTGATGAAGCAAAGAGTTGTTTTGGAGATAAATCAGGTAAGAGTTTCGATGGAGTTCCTCAATATTGATTCAACACCACACATGATTGTGAAACATGCTTAACCAACTTACAAACGACTCAAATAATTAACTCTAACTGCTTCAATACAAGTTAAGACTTGGACAAGCTATGCATTTACTATCCTTTATAACCAGGATTAGATCTACGATTCAAGTTTTAATGATATCACGTTGCTTTGCCACCTATTGTTCACTTATCTTAACTTTGTACATATTTACTCCATGATTGTAATAGAAAGTTTGTTGTAATTGGATTTCAAATCACTTGATAGTATGAAGTTAAAGTAATGGAAAAAAAATCTACAAGCATGTGTGTCATGAAAAAAAAACATTGTCCACCAGTTGATGATAACACAATTGTTGGTTTTTAGTTGTGAAATTAGAGAAATAATAGAGAAAGAGTTGGAGAAAACATAAAATATGGCAATAGTATTGTCAAAGAGAATTATTTTATTAATAACTTAAAACATATATTTATAGCTAAATTTCTAACTACACTCGAATTTAAATTTGTACAACCACTATCAATCATCCAAAAATCAAATTTCTTGGTTGAAGATGTTTCCACAAATAAGTGATCTTCTTCTTCTTTGGTGACTTGGGTTTCTACTTCATATTTTTGAGATTTAGTTTTGCAAATCACAGCTTCATGGACAAATTGATTACAAATCTTGCATTGTGCATCTGGTCTCTTCCAACATTTAAATGGAGGATGACCTATTTTGCCACAGCGCTAGCAAGGTGGGTAATTTTTTCTTGAATTATTACCCTTACTTTGAGTCTTGTGGTTGGCTGTCAAAGCTCATTCAACTGTACCATCCTGCCTCATAAGCCATCTTTGCTCTTGCGCTTGCAACATATTTAACAATTTTGTCAAGGTAATCTTGGACAGGTCTTTTGTGTTTTCCAAGGTAGTTATTGATACTTCGTATCTTTCAGGCACTGTAACAAGAATTTTTTCAATAATTATTGAATCTTTAAATTTTGTGCCAAATATTCTTACCTTTTTAACAATGCCAAGAAGTCGGTCTGAGTACTCTTTGACGATCTCAGATTCCTTCATCTTTTGCAATTCGAATTTCCTTAGTAGATTCAATACCTTCATGCCTCGTATTCTTTCATCTCCAATATATTCTTCCTTCAGATAATCTCAAATTTCTTTTGCTGATTTAAAGGCCATAATTCTCATGAAAATTATTGGAGAAACACTAGCAAACAAAGTCACTTTTGCTTTTGATTTTCTGATTATCTTTTCCTTTTGGCTTTTGATCTGGGCCATCGTGGGATTATGGAGCAGCAGAACAACATCATAATCCTCCTCCACGGCTTTCCAAAGATCTAAAGCTTCAAGATAAGTCTCCATTCTTACTGCCCAAAGTTGGTAATTCTCACCATCAAAGACAGGAGGAGCTATTTGGAAAAAGTTGTTTTTCAGAATTCATCTCTCACAGATACCTCAAACAATTGGCTCTGATACCAATTGTTG
Source organism: Capsicum baccatum var. pendulum (assembly GCA_030864225.1). Classification (NCBI taxonomy): domain Eukaryota; kingdom Viridiplantae; phylum Streptophyta; class Magnoliopsida; order Solanales; family Solanaceae; genus Capsicum; species Capsicum baccatum. The sequence goes on from CM061550.1 coordinate 273,906,775, forward strand.
GTTTTTAGCTGTGAAATTAGAGAAATAACAGAGAAAGAATTGGAGAAAAATAAAATACGACAATAATATTGTCAAAGAGAATTATTTTATTAATAACTCAAAATATATATTTATAGCTGAATTTTTAACTACACTCCAAGCTAAATTGGGATAACTAATTCCTATTCAAATAATAAAGGGACAACTAATTCCTAAGTAGTAGGACTCTAATAATTAAAAACTACTAAAAATATCTATTCCTACTTTATTTCTGAGACATATTTTCAATAACCACCATAAAAGGAACTCAGGCATCTAGGAGAATTTGATTTTGCTTCAATTCTTGTGTCATGAAATTCTCTATTTTTCTTTTTGTATAATTAATGTAACTGAAACAACACATTTAAATAAGTATGGTTAATATCAAGAATGATCACTAAACTTTATTCATTATAAGTCGTGAGAATTATTTTTTTTTGCATTAAACTAACTAATCTTCACCCTTGTTTTTTTGGTTAAAAGGATATTACTACTTAAGTATATATACAAAGACAAACTACAAGCATATGTCTGCTCGCTTTTAGATGTTGTTACTGTCCCTTTCTTGTAGGCTCTACATTGCTTTCTTCACTATTTGTTGCACTTAACATTTTCAAAAGCTTCTTCTTTACCTCTTTCCTATGATAGGATATCAGCAGCCTTGTTTTGCTCTCCCTAGTTACGGTATGCCTCCTGGTTTTCTAGCCTCTCAGCAACAACCTGCATTCGGATATAATAGCACTGTAAGGGATATGTCCAGTTTTTAGCAGTCTTTAATTTGAGGTCCTGCAGGTCTAGGAGTGACTTTGGAATAGGACCTTGCAGCTGATTTTGTTTTACAGAAACGAATTCCAATGTATTAGACTTGAACTCCTGAATTTTGCCACTGAAAGAGTTATTTCTCAAGTCTAACAATTGTAGTGACGAGAGGGAGAATATACAAGTAGAGTAATTGTAGGTTTTGGAGTCCACTTACATTGGATGGAATCGGACCAGTTAGGGAATTGAATGATAAATCAAGGTGTTCTAACTTGGAAAGGTGGAAAACTCTTTCGGGCAATACCCCACGTAACTGTGTGCGTGGAGGCCATAGAGTTGTTAAATAAGATGAGAAATTCAGAGGAATAGTGGAACAGATGCTCACTGAGTCAAGGTGAAGCTTTCTTAATTGGGTCAAGTTCTTAAGGAGCAGTTCAAAATTGTAAGGCTCAAGTCTAAGCCCATACGGATCAACAGTCGATATACTAAGAACTTGTAATTTAGAAAGAGTAGAGATTTCTGTTGGGATTAGTCCTGTAAAACCTGAATACTCCAAATAAAGACGTGTCAAGCTAGATAACTCACCAAATTTAGTTGAAACCAGCTGATGATAACACATTTCTAGGCTCTAACACTGTAAGGGATATGTCCAGTTTTTAGCAGTTTTTAATTTGAGTCCGTGGAGATTTTTAGTGGCGTCAAATTGTTCTCCGCTTCAATTTTTAAACCCTGCATAACAACTAGTAACTCGATTATGTTGTTAGTTGCGTTAGGCATGTCCCTCTTACATCCGGTAACCCATTCTCCGATCTCTACTATTCATAATCACACCCGTTGTACCTCCTACCCCAGGGTTATCAATGGAAGAGCCATCGATAGAGTTATCGCATTAGATGGTGCAGTCGTTTCTGCTGCAAATACAAACTTGCTTCTGATCCCATTTGGCCTTCAACGTGAACTTTTTCACTCCAAAAAGTGTACTTTTTCCCAGAAAAAGTAACTTTTCTGCAGATTATCAAACCAATGATGTTACATTTCTGCACATTAGAAAAAAAAAGGGTAGCCCGATGCACTAAAGTTATCGCTATGCACGGTGTCCGGGGAAGGACCAACCAACACTATTATCCTAACCAATCAAGTCTTTTGGAATTTTGACTTGAAATGTTATTTTACTCATAGTCTTGATTTTTGGCGTATTTGTTCATGGTCTATACACCAATTACCATGCTCATAGACTTTTCTTTCTCCTAAACAAGAAAAGCACAAAGCATCTTGCCTTAGCAGGGTCCGGAGAAGGTTCCCGTCCCAAAGAGTGTGATGTGGACAACCTAATCTAACTAGTAGTGCTATTTCAGCATTATGTAGGTTTTGATAGAACATGCACAGCGGAAGCAATAATTCTACAGGATCAATAACTTACATAATATCTAGATAACATAACTAAAACGAGAATCAGAAAACTTACCTCTTAGAGCTTTCACAAAACTCGTTCAACGCTTTGCTTTCCAGGACTGCGATCTTCTACCAAACCCGAATTAACCTTTTTCAATCAACACTTGAGTGACAAGTGATTATTTTTCAGAAAAGAAGATTGTAAAGAAGATTATCAGCCCTTATTTTTTTCCAATCTTTAATGAAAAGGGAAGATAAAGGGTGCAAAACGTTTTTTTCCCTTATTGCTGCAATTATGTCATTAAACGTTTTTGCCTTTATTATGGGTTTAATACCCAAAATGTTTTTTGGCCTTAATGCAGTCATTAAACTTGATTTTTTAATTCATTCTTTCCTTATTTATAGAAGACCAGTAATTAAAACAAAATCACTTCTTCTATAAAGTTTTTCGTTTCTTTTCCAAAATGATTAATTAATCCGGTATGGTATGGACCGCAGATTTATTAAGTGAGGCTTTCAATTATGATATTAATTGAAAAAAATACATAAAGTAGCATACTTAAATATTAAATTATAAAAAATAGAAGCACTTTTATCAAATTACATTTTGTAGCATATGTATTTGTATGTATTTGTATTTTTGTAGCAACAGTTTGCAAAAATGCATAATACATATCGATCATAAGGGCAGTAAAAATCATATGTATTTGTATTTTTGTTGCAATAGTTTGCAAGAATATAAAATACAACTTGCTATATTATATAATTATGAAACTATTGCCATGAAACTCATAATTAAAGGGATAAGTATGTTATTTATGAATTTTACCCATATTAATTCGGTGAAGAATTATCATATCATAATAAATTATAAATTATTCCACTGAAAATCTGTAATTGCACTCCTCAATTCAAAATCTGCCATTACATCTTATTTAACTCTCTATGTTAGAATTACCGACACCAATCAATTAAATTAAATTCTCTGAAAAAAATTTAATTCGTTGATTAATTTAATCCTTTATTTATAATGCTTAACTTATTTCACATGACGGATACAAAATCCACCTGCAGGGTTTTCATGTGAAAACTTATAAGCAACCGTAAAGAGGTGTCATCTATCTCAAGTCCGAGATATGGTTCTATCAACTAATTAATATTTCACTAAGTGATTCCTCATCATCCAACCTTAGGAATGTGTTGACTCACAAAAGAGTCTCACCTTTTAATAGATTAAAACAACAAAACAAACCACATAGATCATAATAATTATATCAAGATTAAGAGTATAAATACATGTAATGAACTAGAGAAATCGTTTATTAATATTCAGAACATAAACTAATATCTCTAATTGGTCCATTCAATACATACGAAATGTACTAGCACAAGAAGTTGGAATATTACCACTCCCATAATTAAGATCAAATTATATTTAATCTTGTGCTACAATCATTAAGATGTTTGTCCTACCTCATCTTTGATTGTAAACGTTAATTTATTACTTATAAGAACCGACAATTTTAATCTTCCGTGCATGATTTAAAATACTCCATACACAAAATTGTATACTATAAAATAAAAGGACACACATGTTAACACAATGATCTATTCAAATAAAAATTTTATTAATATAATAAATAGTCTTTGCATGGGATGAAAATATAATACTATAACACATATTACATGATTAATAGTATATCCTAACAATCTCCCACTTAGACTCATAACCATGGATGCACAACGTTAACACCCATTTCTTCCATATGCTTATCAAAAACCTTTTGAGTTAAGCCCTTTGTAAATGGGTCCGCCAGATTGTTCTTCAACTCAATCTTCAAAACTCTCACATCACCCCTTTGAGTTATATCCCAAATCAAGTGATATTTTATCTCAATATGCTTACTTATTTTATGGATTCGTGGTTCTTTCGAGTTCACAACTGCACCACTATTGTCACAATAAAGTGATAGTGGTGTTTGAACCGAAGGAACAACTCCAAGCTCTTTCAGAAAGTTATCGAGCCAAATAATATCTTTGGCCGCCTTAGAGGCAGCTACATATTCAGCTTCCATGATGGAATCAGCAACACATGATTGCTGGATACTCCTCTGTCATGACCCGAACCGGGGCCCTGGCCATGACGGACATCCCAAACCATGAAGGTTCGGGCGTCTTTATCTGTCTGGTAATCATGCACAACATTCATATAATAGAGGAAAATGCAGAATTTCATAATAGAATGGAATCATGGTCATAAGTCTGATATATTTCAACAATGAAAAATGAAATTCAAACCATCTAATAACATTCGGAAATCGTCTGCGAAATCTCTACTACATCACTAATAACAACTGTCTAAAAGTTGGGACAAGGCCCCCAGTAGACCAAAACACCAGCTAATGATAAATGTCTGGAAATAAATAGGCGTTCTGAAACAAAGAAGGCTCACCCACTGGACTCTGCACTTCTGTTTAAAGAAATCTACTGCTTATCAGGACCCCTAGACTGTGCTTCAGAACCTGAAAGGTAGGGGGTCAATACTGATATACTGGTACATAGATCAATCCAAAATAAAAATTTTAATATAAATAAAATAGTTGAGATCTAGTCATAAAACATCATATATGATATAAATTCCAAAACACGGGCATTTTTGAAAATCATAAAACCTTTCTGTCAATGCAGTTTCTGATCTTTGTATTACTTATGAGTTGGGTGGCACTCCCCTACAAGTCTGATATTCCATGGGATATATGGAATCCACCATTGACTTGGCGGGGAAGCCCTCAACCCAAGTGTGCCGCAAGGGTTGGAGTGTCTGAGTCTGATACGCCACAGGGCACTAGGCCAGCGTATAATACACCCGGATCGACAAATCACAGTTTTGGGCAATGAGTTGTCTGAAATCATGCCTTCTTTGAGGAACCACCTAAGCTCTCTTTATGCCCAATTTTAGTCTGTTCTGAAACATGCACCATTCTAGTTTCAAAATCTGAAAATCTGATTTCAAACATGCATTCTATTCTGTTCTGAATTAACATGGCATTATCTGAGTTGGTGTCGTCACACCAAGACTTGCAAGTCCTATTTCTGATCCATAATGCATCACACATTATTCTTTCATCAAAAACTCAATTTAGAACACCCAAACATGCAAATAGTATAAGAGATTTCATGTTTCGAAAGCACAAGTCAAAACTATGCTAGGATTATCATTCTTTAAATAACAATATGGTGGTCCTAAAATCTTTATCAAACCATACAACGTTTCCATTAGATATTTGTATTCAATATTTATAAATACAAACAACCCTCTCTTTTGATTCAAAAATCATATTTAGTCACTGTATAAATCAATACATTTCGTAGCATGCCTTTCAAGATGCATTTCAAAACAATCCATATCATGTGAAAAATGGGATAAATCATATCAAGAGGAATTTCATGTGAGTCATGCTCTTAATTCAAACATCACATTAAAACACATACATACATATACATAGAATTTCAAATCACTCTGGGGAAAGGCCTAAAGACCAAACAATATTAATTAAAGCTTCTAAAACATGCTAGTAATGGTAAAATTCAAACCCTTTCTGTAAAATCATGATTTCTTAATCTTTAGCATAAATTAAAGAAGGTTTCTTAGCCCATGAATTTTTTAGGAAAACCCCACGTCCCTCAATTACAAAAAATAATGGATGATTGTTGAAGCCTATAGTTTGGGGATTCCAAATCTTCAATCAATCTTGAAAACCCACGATTAAATCTTGAGTTATTTGAATTTTTAATTTGAAACCCTTGGGAGTGTTCTTAAAGGAATTTGATGAAAATATGAGTAATGTGGTGTTTTGGGATTGTAATCTCGTGTTTAAGATGATTAGGGAATTGAAAATACCCAAAGTACCCTTAAAATCTTAGAGAAAACTGAAAAAATGGCCTGATGCAATCTCCAAGGTGCCGCCCTGGGTTGAGCATTGCGATAGCAGGGCGCCGCCTCGCCTATCACCTTGCTCACTCCCAGGTGAGGCAATCAGCGAGGCGCCGCGGGCTAATCGCCCCGGCTCACTGGTTTGTCAACCCAAACATGCCCTTAAGCTTGTCTAAAAATTTTGAAACTCACCTGAGACGTACTCTTGACTTGCCCCATCGCATATCAATAAAAAAATCAAGAAACGGAGGTTGGAAAGGTCGAAAATAAAATCCCTGAAGATAGGAAGCTCAAAATAATTCTAATTCCTTTTTATACTTAGAAAATTTTCTAGTTTTCAAGTCTATGAGCACACTACTAGGGGCTAACACATGTATGACTTTTTGCGGGATATTACATTATCCCCCCTTGGGATCATTCGCTCCCAAATGATGACGCGGAACACAGACAAACACGATTACAAGCATACCAAGGACATGGAAAGAATAATACAAGGATCGTACATTCTGACTCATCATTTACCGGATCAAACAGGTTTGGGTATCTTGATCTCATGTCATCTTTTGATTCCCAAGTTGCTTTTTCAACTTTCTGATTTCTCCACAACACCTTAACCGACACTATCTCTTTGCTCCTCAACTTTCGAACTTCGCAATCTAAGATTGCAATAGGCTCTTCTTCATAAGATAAGGAGTCTGACACTATGATCTCTTCTATGGGTAACACTAAAGAATGGTCCCCAATACATTTCTTCAATATGGACACATGAAATACCGGGTGTACAGAACCCAGATTTGCAGGCAACTCTAATTCATATGCAACTTCACCTAATCTTCTCACAATCTGGTAGGGTCCTATATAGCGAGGAATCAACTTCCCTTTCTTCCCGAAAAGCATGACTCCCTTCATAGGAGAGACTTTGAGAAACACCCAATCACCAACCCTAAATGCTAGCTTCCTTCTTCTAACATCGACATAAGGTTTTTGTCTACTCTGGGCTGTCTTAAGTCGTTCTCTAATAATCTTCACATCCTCCATTTCCTGATGAACAAGATCAGGCCCAAACAACTGTGTCTCACCAACTTCATACTACCCTATTAGCAACCTACACCGTCTCCCATACAGGGCCTCAAAAGGGGCCATCTTAATACTAGCATGGTACCTATTATTATAAGCAAACTCTTTCAATGGAAAGTGATCTACCCAACTACCTTTGAAGTCAATCACACAAGCTCTCAACATATCTTCAAGGGTATGAATAGTACGTTCGGCTTGCCCATCCGTCTGGGGGTGGAAAGCCGTACTCAGGTTTACTTGAGTACCTAGACTCCTCTGAAAAGATCTCTAAAATTGCAAAGAGAATTGCGTACCATGGCCAGATATGATGGACACAGGTGCTCCATAAAGATGGACTATTTCCTCAATATAAATCTTGGCATAGTCATCTCCCGAATAATTAGTCCTCACAGGCAGGAAATGAGCTAACTTGGTCAGCCTGTCAACAATGACCCAAATAGAATCATACTGGTTTAGGGACCTCGAAAGTCCCATAATGAAGTCCATATTGATTATCTCCCACTTCCATAAAGGTAAAGCTATCTCTTGGGATGTACCACCAGGCCTCAGATGTTTCACTTTAACTTGTTGACAATTCAAACACTTGGCAACAAAGTTAGCCATATCACGCTTCATATTATTCCACCAATATATAGTCTTTAGATCATGGTATATCTTAGTAGAGCCTGGGTGAACAACATACCTTGAAGTGTGAGCTTTATCAATGATTCTCTTTCACAACCCATCTACATCTAGCACACATAGTCAACCCTGATATCTCAAAATACCATCACCACCTATTTCAAAAGACATCACCTTCTACTAACCCACATCTTTCTTGATCTGTATTAAGATGGGATCTTTAATCTGCTTCTCTTTAACTTTGGCACAAAGGAAAGATTTAGCTACCTCATGAACAACCACTCCCCCATCTTTGAAATCTAAGAGTCCCACTCCTAGATTTGCAAGTCGGTGGATATCTTTCACTATTTCTCTTTTCCCTTCTTCAATATGAGAAAGACTGCCCATAGATAACTTGCTGAGGGCATTAGCTACCATATTCGCCTTACCCAGATGATACTATAGGCTTGTGTCATAATCCTTCAAAATCTCTAACCAATGTCTTTGCCTGAGAATTAATTCTTTCTGCAAGAAAACATACTGCAAGCTCTTGTGGTCAGTAAAAATATCAACATACACCCCATAAAGATAGTGCCGCCAGATCCTAAGTGCAAACACAACTGCCGCTAACTCCAAGTCATGAGTGGGGTAGTTGCGCTCATGCACTTTCAGCTACCTAGATGCATAAGCCACCACCTTACCATGCTGCATAAGTACACATCCAAGTTCTACACGGGATGCATCACAGTACACAACAAACCCCTCCGTACCTTTTGAAAGAGTAAAAAAAAGAGCAGTTGTCAACTTATCTTTCAACTTCTCAAAACTATTCTCACAGGAGTCAGACCACACAAACTTTACCTTTTTATAAGTCAACTTAGTAAGTGGTGTAGCTATGGAAGAAAAACTCTCTACAAATCTTCTGTAATACCCTGCCAAACCCAAGAAGCTCCAAATATCAATTGGAGTCATGGGTATGGGCCATTTTCTTACTGCCTCAACCTTTAGGGGATCAACCTTAATCCCGTCACTAGACAAAATATGCCCTAAGAAAGCAATAGCATTAATCCAAAATTTGCACTTGGAAAATTTCACATACAACTTATGATCTTTGGGGGTCTGAAGGATGATTCGGAGGTGATTGGCATGGTCCTCCTCACTCTTAGAATAAATCAGAATATCGTCAATGAAAACTATCATAAACAGGTCTAGAAACGGACAGAACACTCTATTCATCAGATCTATGAAAGTTGCAGGGGCGTTAGCCAACCCAAAGGACATGACTAAGAATTCATAATAATTGACCTTCAACTGTTGGTATCCCGAATGAGGGTCTATCTTTGAAAAACATCTAGCACCCTGAAGCTGGTAAAAAAGGTCATCAATTCTAGGAAGAGGATATTTATTTTTAATAGTGACCTTATTCAACTAGCGGTAATCTATGCACATACGCAGGGAGCCATCTTTATTTCGCACGAAGAGTACAGGTGCACCCCAGGGCGAAATACTAGGATGAATAAAACCTTTGTCCAGAAGGTCTGCTAGTTGTTCTTTCAGATTTTTCTGTTCTGCAGGAGCCATTCTATATGGCAAAATAGAGATGGGATGGGTATCTAGCAACAAATCAATACCAAAATCTATCTCCCTATCAGGTGGTATTCCTGGGAGATTATCTAGAAAGACTTCTGGAAAATTATTTACCACCAGGACTGACTGGAAAGGAAGACTTTTGGCATTAGAATCTTTAACCCAAATAAGATGGTACAAACAACCTTTGGAGATAAGTTTATGGGCTTTGAGATAAGATATAAAGTTCCCTCTAGGCGCTAAAGAATGCCCCTCCCATTCTATCATCGATTCATTCGGAAAAGAAAAGGTGACTCTTAGGTTCTATTATTTAATGTGGCATAGAATGAATGAAGCCATTACATCCCTAGGATAACATCAAAACCAAGCATGTTAGGTCTATGAGGTCTGCCACGGTATCCCAGCCATAAACAGTCACCACACAATTCCTATACACCCTCTTAGTCACCACAGAATCACCCACTAGAGTGGAAATAGAGAAAGGTTTTGAGATTACGTCGGGCTCAAACCCAAAATCGATAGCCACATAAGGGGTCACATAAGATGTAACACCCCACATTTTGGGTTAGAACAAAAACCATCATTTCTAAGCGTTGATGTTCCCAAAGCCATAAATCCTATGCAAATTTGGTATGTTAATCAATTATGTAGTGTGGGAACATATTTGAGCATGAATTGAGATCATAGAGGTCCTCTAACTTAAGGTCAAGTTGAAATCTTTCCTATTGTTTGAGTTTTAGTGAGCGTCAAAACTTGGGTCAACTTCAATCGATCATAAATCCTTGTATATGACTGGGTGACCTACTATATATCAAATGAAATATATTTGAATTATCTTTCCAACGATACCAATTTCACCCAAATCCGATATCGGAGCAAACAGTTATGCCCATTTTACTCTAGCATATCAACCTAACAACTGAGTGATGACAATTCTGACGGCTTGTCACAAATCTGATGACTTATCAGAATATGTCGTCAGCCTTAGACAAAAACTCATAAATTTCAGCTCCTTAATGACCTGGGCTGACGAGTTATCACAGATCTGACGGCTTATCAGCCTTGGTCGTCAGCTGAAACTTTCAGCAACTGAGAAGTGATTTCGTAGGAGTATTTTGGTCTTTTCCTAACTCCAAAAACCTTTCACATGAATTAAATCACCCTTTAATTGTTATTAATTCATATATTATTAATTTTACAACATCTCAATCCTCTCTACTCTGAAGAACAAGATGGAAACTAGGGTTTCCTCTAAGATCAAGAAATCAAGAAAATCAATCCTTCAGTTCAAGATTTTCAAGAAAACAAATCAAGATTTAAGTTTACTTCCCTTCAATGGATCACGAATTCATCCTCCTAAGTGAAGATGTTCAAGAAACGGATCTAGATCCGGGTTCCATCTATCTAGATCCGGGTTCCATTTGTCAAACTAAATAATCTTAGGTACGTGGGGTTTATCCTAAACTACATGGGCTTGTTGAAATATTCAAGTATGATTTAAAGATCTATGAAGCATGAATTTATAAAGGGTTTTTTATATCCATGATTTTATTATGCATTATGAATGTTTAAAGATATTGATGATTTGGCCTTTACTTCTTTCCCCCTTAAATTGATTTACATGTATATGTATGAAAAAATTCAGATTTAAAGATTGTTTGAGAGCATAATTTATGAAATCCCTCTCTTGTGATGACTTTAAATTTGTGGTCTTGTTGGGAATGATTTGATATGCATGATTTATGGCTTGAAAATAGTTTACTCAAATACCATAGTATTTTGAGCATGATTTAGATATTTTGAGAGGGAGTTTCTTGATATAAATGTGTTTTGTTAAAGAGTGAAAGAATTGCATAAGATTAATGCTTTTGACATGACCACTTTGTATCATTTGAAATGTTGTCAAAGATAGTTGCATACATGTGTTTAAATGAGTAATAAAGAAAGGGTTGTTCGAACTGATTTATTGATATGGTGGTCCCAAATTTATGTTTTGAAAATAGAGATTCTAATATGCTAATAATGGCTCAGAGATGTGACTTTCAAGTCAATGGTATGACGATACCATAAGTATGTATTCCATGACAGAGTATGTTTTCAGAGTATGTCTTCAGAGAATATTTTCAGAGAATGCATATTTTAAAGAGTTAAAAATTCGCATAAAGAGGGTTAGGGGGTTACCCGAAAAAGGCTTAAGTTCAAGTAATTCTTAGCCTAAAATCGCATTTGCCGATACGTGTAGATTATTATTGTATGTAGGCGATGGCCGTATGGTGTCGTAGATTCAGAGACTCTGACCTTTGCGGCACACTTGAATTGGGGGCTTGGCTGCCGAGTTAATGGTAGATTCCATATAGCCCATGGAATTTCAGAGTTGTAGGGTATTCCACCTTGTGCAGAAGTAAAATAAAGAGTGTCACAAAGTTTAGATGATTTTTCAGAGTCTCTCAAAAATGCCCATGAGATTTCTTACTATATGATATATTTATGAACTATTTTAAATTTCTCTTATATATGTTGAATACAAATTACTATTTTGAATTTACTTTGCGTACCAGTACATCTGTATTGACCCCCCTCCCCTACCTCTCTGGTTCTGAGGCTCAGTCTAGGGGTCCTAATAAACAGTAGATAATTTAGAAAGCAGATCAGATTATGCAGTAGTGAGCCTTCTCTATTCCAGAAGGACTGTTCTTTCAGATTATGTCATCTATTATAGTTTTGGTCTACTGTGGGCCTTGTCCATTTTTCAAATAGTTGTCAGATTTTCAAGTATTAGAGATCTCGCAGACTGTTCCAGATGTTGTTAATGATTTTCGAATTTCATTCCTTATTGTTAAACTTAATCCAGAGTATGTTCATGTTTCCGTATTAGATCATAAATTTTGTATTTTCTTTTATTATATGAATGTTGTGCATGACTACCAGATAGAGTTGGACGATTGGTCCTTCATGATTCGGGATGTCCGTCATTGCCAGGCCCTAGTTTGGGTCATGACAAACATGGTATCAAAGAACGGTTCATGGTCCCAGGGTGTCTGCAAAATCGCATCGGGTAGAGTCTTATTTATAGATGTGTAGTGCGCCACACTTATAAGCAGGAGGCTACAAGGCATTTAGGAATCTCTCTTTCTTCATGTTCTACTTCGTGCAATAGATTCAGAATGTTCCTTTTTCATACTCTAATTCGTGCTATGGTGTAGCCCATATGAAAGAAAAGTTATCCTAAATTTTTTCTTACTCTGGTGTTCCCAGATAATGCTCTCAGATTTACTAGCAGAAATTTTAGAAGTCACACAAACAACTGGAGAGGAGCTCCCTTATTTAAAATTGAGTCCTCATTTTTATGAGGCGTTCAATTAAGACAAGTGTAAGATGTGTATTCTTTGGTCATTGAATATTGTGTGTCAAGTTTCTATCTCTTGTAATCTTGATATCGTTATGTTGTTTAAAACAAAAAGTCTAATCAAGCCGTGTGGGGGCTCTTTCGATTCACTAGCATAGTTGCTTTGTTATTCGTTTCATTTTCTAGTTCAAAACACAAAAAAATCAAAGTCTAGTGAAGCCATGTGAGGTCTATTTTGATTCACTAGCAACTTACTGATCATCTTATTGTTCTTGTGTTTGTTGGAACTATATTTCCACCCGAGTAGTGGTATAAGTTAAAGTTTCGGTGTCATGACCTATTGGTAGTGAAATTAGACCAAGAAGTTGGTGAGATGAAGTCACAAGTTTAGAGGTCAGAGTGAGGGTGATTTTTGTGTAACAAAATATGTATAGTTAAATAACCGTTGATTGAGAATGATTTACCATTTTGTGAGGGTAGACTAATGTGGTAGTACTATTTGTGGATTGTATGGTAGTCCCTGGAGGAAGTGTTTTACTCAGATTATTTTTTGGGCTTTTCCAAAATAGGGAAAGATCCCAGAGTGGATATTTAAGGTGGTTATAGAAACCCCTTATAGGCTGTAAATGAAAATGGATAGATTAGCTAGTAAGTTGTAAGTATAGACTTATTGTCGAATATGGAATGTGACGGTAGTCTAAATGCCCACTGGGGTAAGTGTGATATGAGAAAGTCATATAAGTATATACGATTTTATGGGGTTATAATATAAGATTAAGGTTGACCATGTCTATTATGTGACTTTACCCCCCCTTCACCTTCTTTTCTTTGGTAGTTGTAAACTAGTACTACTTGTGAGAAGGCATGTAGTATATTTTTGAGGTATATGGATAGAATGTTCTAATTTGATGGACTAATATATTATATTGCATTCTTCAGTGGTGGTAGGTGATTGATGCTAGAATATAGGCTTGAATTTAATGTGGAATGTGGATGTAAGAATAGTGGCTTAAGATTAATGATGAATGTAACACCCTATATTTTTGTGTGTACTTGTTCTATTTATATGGAACTTGATATATCTTTGTGGTGTAGATGGAGTTATAAATATTTCCCATGTGGTTTAATGTGACCAAGTATATACAAATTTTAAGTTAGATTAAAGAGTTAAGAACTAAAAATTGAGTATTTTGTTAAGGAGCTTTCTTGACTTACTTAAGCTAGTAGGTGGATCACTTACTTGAGCTATTTGGACCAAGTTAATGGGATCAAGACCATGTATCAGATTAGGCCTTATATTAATGTACTCATTTGAGGCCAAATTAAGTAAAAGAGAAAGAAAATGGAGCAAAGAGGCCCAATACTCAAATCTGCCAAATGCCAAGTTAAAGAGAAAAAAAGGAGGAAAAATTGGTAGCTAAGGCCTAATAGTTTTTGATCCACAAAGGCCCAATATATTGGGCAAGTGTATACATCAATTAATTGACAAAATATTTCCGAAAATTAGTCAATAAATTCGTCCAAGAGCAGCTCCTATTTATGGATTGAAATCAACAATTTTTCTCATTTTAACTTAGACAAAATTTCCAGCTTTCTAGGTTTTTCTCTCTTGTTCTCTCTTGGCTATGAAACAACTCTATAATTCCACAAGGGTTCTTGGGATTGACCTTCCTTCCAAGATAAAGGTAAGTGAACAATTTATGAGCTTGTACCATGGAAACTATGTGTTCTTTAAGATTAATTTTTGGACAGCTCTCTCTATAAGTTTGGACAGTCCATTGTTCTTAGCTATTAAGGGATTTCTCTTTTCTCTTTTGATGTATGTGTGAAGGGATTAGCCTATTGAGTAAATACACATTAAGGCACAAAAATACCAAGGAAATCAAGGTATGGTTGTTGTCCACTTTTGTCCTTTTTCCATATACATGTGTTGATAGAGGATTGCACATATTGGGTTGCTATTAAAGGAAGATTGGGTATTGTTGCAGACTACTTTGTGTGTTTGTGTTGTGGGATTCCCGGCCGCTATTGAGAAAATATGTGATTAGTTTGTATTGAATTATAGAAGATGGATGTGGTGATACACCACTGAATTTATGATTGTGTATGTCTATTGCTCATTTCGTTTTGTGTGTGTTGATTGGAAGGTGAAATGAAGTCGAGGTTGTGCCGGGGGATATTATATGAATATGTATGGTATGTGGCTGTAATTGGAGTATAAGAGGGTTAAAGTGACACCCTTTTTTGATAAATTAAGGGTTTACTTTCCGGCCACTAGTTTGGTGAAGTTAAATAGCCAAAATGTGATGTTTGGTTGGTAATATTAGTTTGCCATATATTTCATTGTAGATAAGTAATCTAAAAGTGCGGGAAGTCGAGTTGGTCTGGTATTGGAGTTTTACAACCAGATATGTAAGGATTACTCTATTTTGCACTCTTGGCGTGAAAACGGATACTTGTTCCATCGAGTAAGCTTCGAAGGTCATCCAAAAACACGTGCTACATAATAGCACCTATGATATCCCATGTTACTAATGAACTTATTCCCACTCTCTAATGTGTTAAACCACCTCGATACATGCTTGCTACCTATCCTACATGCCTATTTTCACTAGTAAATTTCAGAATTTCTTCGGTTACTCAAATAAGACCCATGCGTTATTTTTAGCTCCTAAACACTTCATTAGTGTGCCAATAACTCCTTACTTCATTGTTATTGCATTGATTGCCTATTTACAGGTCTCTTATTGATAGATCATTGTTTCAAGGTACCATAAGGTTATGATCACCGAAGTAACAATCTCAAAAGGCTAATAAACTAAGTAACGAAAATTTGTTAAACGGGTGGCAGCTCAGGGGAATAAGCCTATCATGGGCCAATCCCGATACTTTATATGTAGGTGGAAGCTCAGGGGCATAATCCTAGCATGGGCCGATCCTGATTTATTATTTACCACCGATCAACTGGTCATTTGTATCATATGGATTACAAAGATAATGAAGTAAGAAGGTAAAAGGAAGAAAGAAATGTAATGTACCCTGTTCCACAAGTAAATATAAAGGTGGTCTACTAGCACTATTCTTACACTTTTTCCATATTTTTATTGAGCCTTTATGTCATGTATTGTTACTTTTCCACCTTGCATACTCAGTGCATTTTATTCTTACTGACTCCCCTTATGGGGGGACTTATATTTCATGCTACAGGCATAGGTGCTTCGGCAAACACGCCTCCTCAGTAGGAGCCCAGGATATCCATCGGCTATTGGTGAGCTCCAATTTGCTTCGGGGCTTTTCGAGTCGGTTCCTTATATTTTTGGTATTGTCTAAAAGTTAATAGTATGGCGGGGGTTTGTCCCGACCTTTGCTAAATTTTTTGTATCATCTAGAGTCTTTGTAGACCAATGTAAAGTTAAGCATGGTAGTGTGTTATCTTGTAGTTGTTATGGCCCCAACGGCCAAGTCTATTATGTATATAGTTTTAGGGCTTGTCGTTTATATTTTTTTTCATTAAGGCATTATATCTGTATATGGAAAAACCTTTGCCTATTATAGTTACATGCATGTGAATTCCAAGGTTATAGATCGGTTCTCTCGGGCCTTCACGGCTACGGGTGCCTATTCGCCCCAATAGGATTTGTGGCATGACAATGAATGTTTGTGAGAATTGTGTGTAAGGTTGGGTTGTAAATCATGTTTAGCACTAGACATTAAGTTTGGACAGTTGATGGCCATGAAGGTGGATGTGATGATTTCTTTATTAATGATACTAGTTATATAGAAGCGATCTAATAGGCTTGAACAGTGTATGCAAGATCTTAAGTTTATTTAATTCGTAATGAAGTGTGATATTGTATGTATGATGTAGAAGTATGCCTAAGGTGATATGGAGTTACGGCATTTTCTAAGACTATTACATGTTGTGTGTGGTTAGTAGTACCATTGAGTTGCTAGGTGGAGAAAGACTAGTTAGATGGTATGTGGTGTTCTAAATAGCCAAGTTAAGGAGTTTCGATTGATAGTGTTTAGCCTTTTTATATGATCTTGATTCTTATAGTAGAGAGATATAAGTTTGGAGTCACGATATTGGTAGGCTATGATGGAAGTAGTATGGTTCATCAAAGGCTTGGTGATATCCATATTAAGTGTTTGAAGCTAAGATTGAGTTCTTGAAGGTTGAGCACATAGAAATAAGAGTTGAAGCGTTAGAGGGTATGCATTGAAGCGTTAGAGGGTGTGCACTCCTACTATGGGGATACTTATGAAAATCTGAAGTAAGTAAGTGTTCCAGTATTATGTGATGACTATTAGGGCAATAGAATGATAGGGTGTGTCTCAAAAGGTGGTATTAGCAGTGGGTTTTTCCACTTCCAGGTGTAGTCATTCGAGTGAAGTTCTATTAATTACGTGTATTGTCGTATTCCTGACCCCAGAGTGCAGTGAGTGTAGTTCAGTTTAGAGTCTAGTAAGGGATCTCTTGAACTTAAGATGATGGCTTAAAGCTAAGGGGGAGATGACAGAACAAGTAACCAAGTCAGGCTCTCAGATTTTAGTAGTGATGCCAGTATAATATAGAACATCAGAAAGTGAGGGTAAGACTCAACCCATTCTTATCTCAGTATTTTTCAGTGATCCAACTACCTACTCATGCCTTACGATTCAGTTCCATGGTCATAGTTCATGTTCATGCATATGATTGAGAGTCATGTACTTTTTCAGTTTGAAAATGAGGAGTTCCAATTCATTCAGTAGTCAAAATCACATTCCATATGTTATGAACTTCAAATTGAGGTCATGCAGCTCATGACTCATGTACTCACGCTTTATAGTGTGCTCAGTTCCCATAATTCATGCTATACTCTTTACTATTGATGAGATTTAGCTTATAGTCATGTATGGCCCAATTCAGATCACTTTGATGAATCCTTGATGTTGATTCGCTGTTCCTCAGGCCTCAGTTAAGTGTCGAGTTTTGTATAGTATCCTTCCATACTTCAAAGTTTTATGTTCTAAACTTTTAGTGACTCCTCATTATGTAATGATAGTGGAGTTGAGTAAATGTTCTTGTTGATGAAAGATCATTGTATGCCTGTTTTGGATGAGGCCATAAGTGTGAAGTAAGATTTGGGGCGAAGTATTTGATACATGTGATGGTTAGTGAAAATTTGTGTGTGTATGTTCTTGGGGTAGCGCATGGGAGTTACATTGACAATGTTTTAGAGACTATGTGAAGTATGTATTTATGGGTGTTTTCCTTGAAGTTCATATGTGGTTATAAAGATAGGCTTGAATGACATGTTGGGATTTATGTGAAGGAACGCAATATGCGCTAGTAAATCCACCGTGGTGTGGCATGTTGTATTTTATGATTTAGAATTAGGCTTGATCACAGTGAAAGGATTTAAGCTACTTTAGACATTAGTAGAAAGATTTATCAATGCTCATATGGGAATTATAAGTTGAACCAATGAGTATGGTATTTAAGGGGAATAGAATAGTTAAAGGAGTATTCAAGGAGTGTGCTAAGCTTGAAAGTAAGAAGTTGCATCGCCTAAGGCCTGGAAATTATATCCTAGTTTATGAGTTATATGTCCTTATTCCATGCTATAGAGTAGTGTAATTGTGGTGATTCCTTAGTTGGATGTCTTGTGTAACTCATGCCCAAGATTTTTTGCTCCCTAATACTACTTGAACTTCTTTAGAAAGAGTGATGAAGAGACACTCTAGTTAAGTATAAGTGTCCGGTATAATTCAGTCTGTAATTCAGTTTAACAGTCGGATAGACAAGTTACTATGTTTTTTCCACCTTTTCACCCAGTTCTACTATCCGAAGTCTCATGTGTATGGATATCCCCAAGAGATAATCTATTCCATCCATATAAATTGTGCATTTAGTTCATTCCAAGCATCATGTTTCAGATTCAGCTATCTATTCATGACTCGGTGCATAAGAGTTCAACGTATAATCTCAAAATTTTTCAAGTATTTCAGCTCAGATAGTGTAATACCCTTGTACGATCTAAGTCTTGCTGTCTTATGATTCGTACTTACATAAGTTATCACTTTCCAATTTCAATATGTATGATTGAATCATGAACATTTCAAGGGAATCCTAAATTTTCAGCACGAATCAACTTCTTGAAGCAAGAAAAGTCAAGTCAGCTCAGAATTAGTTTCATGGTAGAAGTTTAAATATTTCAGATCAGTTATGTCCTTTCTTAGAAGGCACATCATGTCTGCATTATTCCATACCTTTATGCTTCAACAAGTTTCTACCCATCATTCGGGGATGAATGATCCCAAGGGAGAGATAATGTAACACCCTGCATTTTGGGCCAGAACAAAAATCGTCATTTCTACGCGTTGATGTTCCAAAAGCCATAAATCCTATGCAAATTTGGTATGTTAATCAATTATGTAGTGTAGGAACCTATATGAGCATGAATTGAGATTATAGAGGTCCCCTAACTCAAGGTCAAGTTGAAAGCTTTCCTATCGTCCGAGTTTTAGTGAGCGTAGAAAATTGGGTCAACTTCAATTGACCATAACTCCTTGTATATGACGAACTGACTAGCCTACTATATATAAAATCAAAGATCTTCGAATTATCTTTCCAACGATACCAATTTTGCCCAAATTTGAAATCGGATAAAAAATTTATGCCCATTTTACTCCAGCATACCAGCCTAGCAGCTGAGTGACGACAATTCGATGGCTTGTCACAAATCTAACGACTTATCAGAATATGTCTTCAGCCTTAGGAAGAAACTCATAAATTTCAGCTCCTAGGTGATGACCTGGGTTGACGGGCTATTACAGATCTGACGGCTTATCAGCCTTGGTCGTCAGCTGAAAATTTTAGCAACTGGGAAGTGATTTTGTAGGGGCATTTTGGTATTTTCCTCACTCCAAAAACCTTTCACATGAATTAAATCACCCTTTAAGTGTTATTAATCCATATATTATTAGTTTTACAACATCTCAATCCCCTCTACTCTCAAGAACAAGATGAAAACTAGGGTTTCCTCCAAGATCGAGAAATCAAGAAAATTAATCCTTCAGTTCAAGATTTGCAAGAAAAAAATCAAGATTTAAGTTTCCTTCCCTTTAATGTATCAAGAATTCATCCTCCCAAGTGAAGATGTTCAAGAAACGGATCTAGATTCGGGTTCCATCTATCTAGATCTAGGTTCCATCTTTCAAACTAAATAATCTTAGGTACGTGGGGTTTATCCTAAACTACATGGGCTTATTGAAATATTCAAGTATGATTTAAAGATCTATCAAGCATGAATTTATAAAGAGGTTTTTGTATGCCTGATTTTATTATGCATTATGAATGTTTAAAGATATTGATGATTTGGTCTTTAGTCCTTTCCCCCTTAAATTGATTTACATGTATATGTATATGTATGAAAAAAATTCAGATTTGAAGACTGTTTGAGAGCATAATTTATGAAATCCCTCTCTTGTGATGACTTTAAATTTGTGGTCTTGTTGGGAATGATTTGATATGCATGATTTATGGATTGAAAATAGTTTACTCAAATACCATAGTATTTTAAGCATGATTTAGAGATTTTGAGAGGGAGTTTCTTGATATAAATGTGTTTTGTTAATGTAACAACCCGACGTCTTCTTAGCTAAATTCTGTCCATGGAAAGTCTAAGCATTATCTTCTAGAATGATCTAAATTTATTTTCATGTGGAATTTCCTAGATTTCAAACTTTCATTACGTAGATGACTAAATTAGCTTTCCAACGATATAAGATTCGTCCAAAACGGACCCTCGGTGAAGAAGTTATGAATAATTTAAGGTTCCAGTCGTAAACATCATCATATTGGTGTCTAGCGCGTTGCGGAGAGGGTCGAATTCACAATCGTCAAATTCCAGTGGGGTTCCGCGATGGTGGCACGTCGCGGAGGCACCCAATTTCCTACTCGTCGAATTCCAATGGACCATCGTAATTGTGGCGCGTCGTGGTGGCACCCGAAATTGGGTTTTTAAGTTCAAATTTCTAGTTCCATTTAGGAGTCATTAAGGGTAATTTTGACTTTTTCCCAGCCTTTAATACTGTCCAAACAAAAGATTTAGGGTATGTTGGAGCAACTTAACCCTATTTTCATCAAAAATTCTCTCTAGAGTTTCAAACAAGAACTTCAAGAAACTCAAGATTCAACCGTGGGTTTTCAAAATCGATTGAAGATTCGAAATCCCCAGATCATAGGCTTCAAGAAACACCCATTGTTTCCCTATTTTGAGGTACGCGGGGTTTTTCCTAAAATCTCATGAGCATAGAAATCATGTTTTAAGAATGGGGTTTTGAAGTTTATGAATATAATCATGTTTTAGAAGTTTTGACGGTATTGATTTGGTCTTTAGGCCTTTCCCCCAAATCGACTTGAAATTATGTATATATGTACGTATGTGTTCAAGAATGGTTATTCAATTGAGAGCATGAATTATAATGAATCCCTCTCTTGTTATGAGTTTTCTCATCTTCGTATGATATAAAGTGTTTTGAATGCATTTTGAAGAGCATGATATAAAATACTTTGGCTTTTGCTATGTTTTGAATATGATTTTTGAATACAAAAGAGAGGGTTGTGAATGTTGAATATACATATAATGAAAGAGTGCATGGTTTTTGCCAAAAGCACGTGACCAACATATGTTTGATGAGAGTTTTTGCATGGTTTTGACTTGAGTTTTTGGAACATGAAATCTTTTATGCAAATTACATGTTTTGGGTGGTTTGAAACTACATTTTTATGAAAGATCATGCTTATTGCATTATGTCTCAGAAATAGAACTTGCAAGTCTTGGTGTGATGACACCAACTCAGAAAATGCCATGATAAATTTAGAACAGAATAGAATGCATGTTTGAAATAAGATTTACAGGTTTTATGATTAGAATGTTGCATGATTAGAAATGGTTAAAAGTTGGGTAGAAAGAGATATTAGATGGTTCCCCTAAGAAGGCATGAGTCCAGATACTCATTGCCTGAAACTGTGATTTGTCGATCCGGGTATATCTTATATTACGCTGGCCTAGTGCCGTGTGGTGTATTAGAATTAGAGACTCCAACCCTTGCGGGACACTTGGGTTGGAGGATTCCCCACCGAGTTAATGGCGAATTTCATATAGCCCGTGGAATATCAGAAAATGTAGGGGAGTACCACCTAACTCAGAACTAATACAAAGATCAGAAACTGTTTTGACAAAAATGATTTATGATTACTCGAATGATGCCCATGTGTTTCCAGAAACTATTTTATGCATGACGTTTGATGAAAAATTGCTCTCATCTATTTTATATATATGTTCAAGTACTTTATTTTGGATTGCTTCGCGTGCCAGTACTTTTGTGCTGACCCCCCCTCCCTCCAGGTTCTGAGGCACAATCTAGGGGTCTAGATAAACAGTGGATATTTATGATCACAGATCTGATTGTGCAGTGGTGAGCCTTCTATGATCCAGAAGGACTGGTTATTTCAGATAATTATCTTTAGTTCTGTTTTGGTCTACTGGGGGCCTTGTCCCAGTTTTCAGACAGTTTGTTTAGTCCATAGTAAAGATTTCGTAGACTGAGTCAGACATTATTGTTTAGATATATCTTGGATTTCAGTTTTCAGTGTTATGATCACATTCAGGTTGACCATGTTTTCGTAGTATTGTGAATCTTCTGCATTTCTTTTATCATATGAATTATGTGCATGATTACCAGATAGATAGGGGTGTTTTGGGTCTTCATGGTTCGAAATGCTCGTCACGGCTAGGGCTCAGTTCGGGTCGTGACAGTTAAAGAGAGAAAGATTTGCATAAGATTAATGCTTTTGACATGACACCCTTGTATCATTTGAAATATTGTCAAAGAGAGTTGCATATATGTGTTTACATGAGTAATTAAAGAAAGGGTTCTTCGAACTGATTTATTGATATGGTGGTCCCAAATTTATGTTTTGGAAACAGAGATTCTAATATGCTAATAATGGCTCAGAGATGTGACTTGCAAGTCAATGGTATGATGATACCATAAGTATGTATGCCATAATAGAGTATGTTTTCAGAGTATGTCTTCAGAGAATGTTTCCAGAATATATTTTCAAAGAATGGATATTTTAAAGAGTTAAAAATGGGCATAAAGAGGGTTAGGTGGTTACCTAAAGAAGTCTTGAGTTCAAGTAACTCTTAGCCTAAAACCGTATTTGCCGATACGGGTAGATTATTATTGTATGCTGGTGACGGCCGTGTGGCATAGTAGATTTAGAGACTCTGACCGTTGTGGCACACTTGGGTTGGGGGCTTGTCTGCCGAGTTAATGAAAGATTCCATATAGCCCGTGGAATTTCAGAGTTGTTGGGTATACCACCTAGAACAGAAGTAAAACAAAGAGTGTCGCAGAGTTCAGATGATTTTTCAGAGTCTCTTGAAAATGCCCATGAGATTTCTTACTATATGATATGTTTATGAACTATTTTAAATTGCTCTCATATATGTTGAATACAAATTACTATTTTGGATTTTCTCTGCTTACCAGTACATCTGTGTTGACCCTCCCTTCCCTACCTCTCAGGTTCTGAGGCTCAGTCTAGGGGTCCCGATAAGCAGTAGATAATTCAAACATCAGATCAGACTGTGCAGTGGTGAGCCTTCTCTATTCCAGAAGGCCTGTCCTTTCAGATTATGTCATCTATTATAGTTTTGGTCTACTGGGGGCCTTGTCCCAGTTTTTAGATAGTTGTCAGATTTTCATGTAGTAGAGATCTCGCAGACTGTTCCAGATGTTGTTAATGATTTTCAGATTTCATTTCTATTGTTAAAATTAATCCAGAGTATGACCATGTTTCCGTATTAGATCGTAAATTCTGATTTTCTTTTATTATATGAATGTTGTGCATGACTACCAGATAGAGTAGGACGTCCGGGCCTTCATGGTTCGGGATGTCCGTCATGGCTAGGTCCTAGTTCGGGTAGTGACATAAGAAAAGTTAGACCCGGGATCAAGTAACACATAAGCATCATGGGAAAAGATTTGTAATGTACCGGTGACTACATCTGGCGAGGCTTCCGCCTTCTGGCGGTTGGACAGAGAATACAACCGATTATGACCACTCCCGACAGCTGAGGTAGTGCCCTTTTCAGGCGGTGGTGGTGCAGAAGAGTTTGCCTTAGATTTGGCACCACCAACACTCCTTCTAGCTTAAGGAAAATCTCTATAGAAGTGACCCTACTGACCACATGAATAGCATACTAGTGAACCCAGCTGACACCTCCCTGGATGATGCCTACCGTAGGTCTCACACCGCGGAAACGTATGATGCTGCAGAGCTACGCTGCCTTGTGACTGGGTATCCTGTGCTATGGATCCATGTATAGTTTGGAAAATTTGAGGTCATCGGTCTACTGGAGGTCTGGGCACTGGGGCGCTAGCTACGGATTGTGCATTACCCCAATTCTTCTTCTTTTGCCATCTATTTCCCCAATTACCACTCTGTGGCTGACTGTGGCCCTGGTCTGCAGTTCTGACTCTCTTTTCTTACCTATTCTTCTCCCTAGATTCTGCAATTCTCTTCTTTTGCTCCTCTACCTGCTGTATATGCACTGACAACCTAGAGAAGTCCATGTCCCTATTCAGCATAGCCCCCATACATTCAAGCACTAAGTCATCCGCAAGGTCGAATGTAAATTTTCTCATTCGGGCTCTCATATTACCAGCCATCGCTGGAGCATATCGAGCCAGTTGGTTGAACTTCAGAGTGTACTCCTTGACACTCATTTTTCCTTGCTTAAGGTTCATGAACTCCTCAGCTTTGGCCTCCCTCAACTCAAGAGGAAAGAACCGATCAAGGAAAGCTTCCATGAATTTGCCCCATACCGTGGGCTCATCACTCTCACCCTTAGAATCCTCCCACTCGTTATACCACTGGTTCGAAAATTCTTTAAGATGGTAAGCTTCCAATTCCACCCCCTCCACCTCGTCTACATGGATCACCTTGAAGATCTTCTCTATTTCATCCACAAGCTCCCGTGGGTCCTCCTCTACCTTGTGCCAGAAAACTTGGGCGGGTTCATTCACCTGAACTGACCCACCCTAGTAGCCTCAGATGTGACCGATGTAGACCCAACATCTTCTGACCGTTGAGTCTGTGTGTCCACCAACTATGCAAGCATGTGAATGGAATGTCTGAATTCTGCATTAGATACCTCTCTTTCACGAGGCTGAGTGCGGTTAGTCCCCATCCGGGGAGCTCTAGGTTCCCTGGGTGGGCTGATCTGAGTAGCTGGGACTTCCAGAGTAACTCAATCTCTGGAGTCTGAGCTCTATTTTGGGTCCTCATCCCATAAGTGGGACAGACCTCATCAGTCCGGGCATTAGCATTAGTGCGACTGGGAGGCATGGCTGTTTTCTGAAATACAAGAGATCACGGATTAGAGGACAAATTAGAATCCAAACCACGAAGTAAATCACAAAGAGGGGAAACATTCCTAAACTCTTAGTAGCCTCCTGCTTATAAGTATGGCACGCTACACATCTATAAATAAGACTCTACCCGATGTGATTTCATAGACCCCCTGGGACCATGAACCGTGCTCTGATACCAAGTTTGTCACAACCCAAATCGGGGCCCTGGCCGTGACGGACATCCCAAACCATGAAGGTTCGGGCGTCTTTATCTGTCTGGTAATCATGCACAACATTCATATAATAGAGAAAAATGCAGAATTTTTTAATAGAATGGAATCATGGTCATAAGTCAGATATATTTCAACAATGAAAAATGAAATTCAAACCATCTAATAACATCCAAAAACCGTCTGCAAAATCTCTACTACATCACTAATAACCATTGTCTGAAAGCTAGGACAAGGCCCCAGTAGACCAAAACACTGGCTAATGATAAATTTCTGGAAATAAATAGGCCTTCTAAAAGAAAGAAGGCTCACCCACTTGACTCTGCACTTTTATCTGAAGAAATCTACTACTTATCAGGACCCCTAGACTGTGCCTCAAAATCTGGAAGGTAGGGGGTCAATACAGATGTACTGGTACACAGAGCAATCCAAAATAAAGCTTTTAATATAAATAAAACAGTTGAGAGCTAGACATAAAACATCATATATGATATAAATTCCAAAATACATGGGCATTTTTGAAAATCATAAAACCTTTCTGTCAATGCATTTTCTGGTCTTTGTATTACTTCGGAGTTAGGTGGCACTCCCCTACAAGTCTGATATTCCACCGGCTATATGGAATCTGCCATTGACTCGGCGGGGAATCCCCCAACCCAAGTGTGACAAAACTGTTGGAGTGTCTGAGTCTGATACACCATAGGATACTAGGCCATCATATAATAATATACCCGGATCGGTAAACCACAATTTTGGGAAATGAGTGGTCTGAACTCGTGCCTTCTTTCGGGAACCACCTAAGCTCTCTTTATGCCCAATTTTAGTCTATTCTGAAACACTCATCATTCTAGTTTCAAAATCTGAAAATCTGATTTCAAACATGCATTCTATTTTGTTCTGAATTAACATGACATTATCTGAGTTGGTGTCATCCCACCAAGACTTGCAAGTCCTATTTTTGAGCCATAATGCATCACGCATGATTCTTTCATCAAAAACTCAATTCAGACCACCCAAACATGCAAATAGTGTAATAGATTTCATGTTCCGAAAGCACAAATCAAAACTATGTAAGGATTATCATTCTTTAAATAACAATGTGGTGGTCCTGAAATCTTTGTCAAACCATGCAACTCTTTCCATTAGATATTTATATTCAATATTTATCAATACAAACAACCCTCTCTTTTGATTCAAAAATCATATTCATGTCATAGTATAAATCAATACATTTATGCATTTGAAAACAATCCATAT
Organism: Capsicum baccatum var. pendulum; assembly: GCA_030864225.1. NCBI lineage: Eukaryota > Viridiplantae > Streptophyta > Magnoliopsida > Solanales > Solanaceae > Capsicum > Capsicum baccatum. The sequence continues at coordinate 273,933,386 of CM061550.1, forward strand.
CATATGAAAAATGGGATAAATCATATCAAAAGAGGGATTTCATGTGAGTCATGCTCTCAATTCAAACATTACATTAAAACACATACATACATATACATAGAATTTCAAATCACTTCGGGAAAAGGCCTAAAGACCAAACAATATTAATTAAAGCTTCTAAAACATGCTAGTAATGGTAAAATTCAAACCCTTTCCGCAAAATCATGATTTCTAAATATTTAGCATGAATTAAAGAAGATTTCTTTGCCTATGAATTTTTTAGGAAAACCCTACGTACCTCAATTACAGATAATAATGGATGATTCTTGAAGCCTACAGTTTGGGGATTCCAAATCTTCAATCAATCTTGAAAACCCACGGTTAAATCTTGAGTTATTTGGATTTTTAATTTGCAAACCTTGGGAGTGTTCTTGAAGAAATTTGATGAAAATATGAGTAATGTGGTGTTTTGGGATTGTAATCCCGTGTTTAAGATGATTGGGGAATTGAAAATACCCAAAGTACCCTTAAAATCTTAGAGAAAACTGAAAAAATGGCCTGAGGCGATCTCCAAGGCGCCGCCCTGGGTTGAGCACCGCGATAGCAGGGCGCTGCCTCGCCTATCGCCTTGCTCAATCCCAGGGGAGCCGATCAGCGAGGCACCGTGGGCTAATCGCCCCGGCTCAATGGTTCATCAACCCAAACATGCCCTTAAGCTCATCTAAAAATTTTGAAACTCAACCGAGACGTCCTCTTGACTTGCCCCATACCGTATCAACAAAATAATCAAGAAACGAAGGTCGGAAAGGTCGAAAATAAAATCCCCGAATATAGGAAGCTCAAAATAATTCTAATTCCTTTTTATACTTAGAAAATTCTCTAGTTTTCAAGTCTATGAGCACACTACTAGGGGCTAACACATGTATGACTTTTTACGGGGCATTACATCCTCCAAACAATGGCTCCACCTCCTAAAGTAAACACATATCCTGAGGTAGATTTTCTAGAATCTTTATCTGACTAAAAATATGAATCAGTATACCCAATAGGTACAATATCCTCAAAGTGAAAGACAAGCATGTAATTGTAATACCCTGAAAAGTTCTCTCCTAGTCTAAGCCTTAGAGCGTTTTTGGAAAAATGAAAATTCGAGTCTAAATTTTTTTTAGAAATATCTTCCCAAGTATGAAACACTTTGAATCGTGTTGTATTTCTATAATTTCAACTTTTTGTCATGTAGATCATTGAATAAGCTTTCCATCGATACCAATTTATCAAAATCCGACATCGGACAAGAGAGTTATGGTCGTTTTACTAAATGGTATCGGAATCACCTAGGTTTGACAGTCGACTTGGTGGACCGTCAGGTGCTTGGTGGGCCATCAAGTTTCCCATCAAGCCAAGGCAGTGACCCCTATTTTTGGTCATCATGTGACGGCCAAAGTGGTGGACTGTCAATAAGTTGACGGACCGTCAAGGGGTCCGTCAGGTTGAAATAGAATGGCCCATTCCTGACCCCCGAGCGACGGGCGATCTGGTGGACCGTCATATTCTTGAAGGACCGTCACTTCAACAGACACGGTGAGGTAGAACGACCCAAATTTGGCACTCAAGTGACGGACGACCTGATGGACCGTCAGTCCCTCCGATGAACCGTCAGATCGACCGTCACAGACCCCGATCAGCAGTTTTCAACTCTTTTTCTTTAAAGGAAATTTTGTTCTTTTCCACTCTGTCCCCAACCTCTATAAATACCCACTTAAGTATTGAAGGCCTCATTTTCTTTTCTCTTCTTTCACCCAAAAACTAGGGTTTCCAAATAAAAAATTTTCTCTTCTTCCACCAAAAATTAAGAGAGAATCAAGAGCAAGGATCAAGACTTCTTCCAAGAGCCTTCAAGAAAAGAGTTTCCCCAAGGTATGTAGATGTTGATTCTTGGGTCCCTTTCATCCAAGAAGCTCAAGTACCTTTTTCTAAATCTCCAAGATTTATGTTTATGAATTTTTAATGATTCTTGTGAGTTGAAATTGATGTTCTTGCTAGATTGAGTCGTGGTTCATGTTTGTCTACAAGATTATCAAGCCTTGTCCTTAGTATGTGGTATTTGTGTGGTAAATTATTATGTACTTGTTGTTGATGTTGAATGACCGCCAAGATGGGATACTTATGTGGTTTGTATGAATGTATGATAATATATGGGTGGAAACATGTAAATTTGGTTATTCATGATGAGTAGTTGGGTTATTATACTTATGCCTAAGTTGTGCATGTGAGGTGTTTGATAAAATGTCTAAGAGACTAGAAATTAAGCATTGTAGTTAAATCGTGATCTAATGACTTCTAAGATACGATTATATGTTACGATTGTTGATGTATTCATGACTTTTGGGTGTAGAATTGGTTGATTTAGCAAAGTATGTTATGATTTCTAATTACTTGGAGAGATTCTTTAATAATTGTGATGATGCATTAATGATGGTGATGATGAAGGTATGATTGCGATAATACATGAATGATTATGATGATGAATGAATACTTGTATTGATGCATGAATGATTGTGATGGTGAATGGATGATCGTGATGATGTGAGAATGATTATGTTTTACTTTTATGTTATCGAGTACTGGGGGTATTTATACCCGACAATAGAGCTGTTGTCTAGAGCCTGTGTCAGTTTTGCGATAATTCCAATCGATCCACGATTCTCAAAACTCAGTGAACTATAGAACTATATATCTTCAGACAAGTGCAAAGCTTAATCAGGCTCTGTAATCCCAACTATCTCTGTAATCTCTATATCGCTAGTAATCTAGCCTCCATACTGTAATCAACTCAGATCTAATAGTATTCAAGTGATTCAATTCTAATCTCAGAAGCGATTTGAATAATCTATTCAAGCTCTACATCATCAGTCAGATGCTATGATTCGATACCTTTCCGTTAGATACGAAACTAAGTAATCTTAGCGTAACTCTGTCAGATCTCTTGAGAAATATAATCAGTATCAGATTCAGCTTAGTCTAAGTTCAGTTAAGAATCAAATCAGTGTCTTTCAATTGGGAGTAGAAACTAGCACCGAGTGAGCTCAAGGATGGGGACTCACATACTAGTGGAGGGTGCGATCCTTAGATGCGATCCTTGTGCTCCAGAACTACGTAGCTAGCGTAGGTTGAGAGACATCATACCTGCTAGATAAGGGTAGATGAGGTGGCTTGACCTGTTAGATGAAGGCTCCACCGTTCTCATATGAGGACCTGATAGATGAGGGTCATATAAAGATAATATCTTTACCCGTGGCACGGTATTGACACCCTCCCAATCGGGGTTAGAGATTGGACCCCTAAGAGATAGTAGGAGTATGTCGGTTAAGTAACTACTTCCCATGGTCTCAGTTTTAGAATCAGTCTCAGACTTCAAGAAAAAGCTCAGTTCAGTGTACAGAATTTAAGGTTGTTAGATACAGGCCATTAAGTATGATTCCTTGCTAATTCGAAGATCCGCTGCTAGATAGGCCGATCTCAAAATCATTTATGAAGAAGTATTGTTATCCACGGACTCAAAGACAACCTGTTAGATAGGGTTGCTATCCATTTTAGAAGCTTCAGATACTCGTAATCTCAATATGTTCAGAGATTTCAGAACTCACTCCTTGATGAAAGTGCATCCATATTTCCCAGTAATCAATATCAGACGAGTCTGTGATTCAGTATCGCAGTGTCAATAGTGAGTTCAGTTTCCAGGAAAGTGGTATCTAAGTTCCAGTCTCTAGAGTTATGATGATTCTGATTATGACCTATGCATTCATGTATGTGTTCTCGTGCGACGTTTTCATGATTATTCAATTTACACATTGTACATGCATGAGCCCTTGCATTTAGCCTTACTTCGTCTACATACTCGGTACATTTTGTACTAACATATTTGCGCTATGGTGTTTTATTTGACACCATAGTTTCAGAGGCACAGGATTCAGAGTTTCCTCAGCAGTTCATTCTCAGTTAGCAGCAGTAGAAGTGAGTCCTCTTTCTTCGAGGACGAATCTCAGTTTACTATTATTGCATCAGATTTTGTTTATACTGTCAGTTGACGGAGTTAGTTGGGGACACGTCCCATCAAATCCACAGTTCAGACAGTTTAGAGTCTTTTCAGACAGAAGTTGATGTATTAGTATTCAGTTTTCAGTTTGAGTATGTATATATGTGTTGAACCTTATGGCCAGTTTCCGTATTTATTTCAGATAGTATGCAGTGTATAGGTACAGATATCAAAAAAGGGTTAGCTTATGGTCCTTTGGGTCCATAAGCACCGTGTGACGTCTCGGGATGGGATCTTAGGGCATTATAGTAATCCCTAGTCCTTTTAAGGTACTTGATTATATGCTTAACCGTAGTCCAATGTTCTTGCCCAGGATTAGATTGGAATCTTCTAACCATGCCAATAACAAATTAGATATCTGGTCTAGTGCACAACATAGCATACATAAGGCTCCCTACAACATAAGCATAAGGAACCCCTTTCATTCTCTCTATCTCATCGGTCGTTTTGGGCGACTAGTCTTTTGATAAAGTAATTCCATGCCTAAAAGGAAGGAATTCCTTTTTGGAATTTTGTATGCTAAATATTGCAAGAATAGTATCAATATAAAGTCCTCGAGATAAGCCTAATATCCTTTGTTTATGATCTCGCATAAGTTTGATCCCAAGGATATGAGCCACTTCTCCCAAGTCTTTCATATCAAAACGCGAGCACAACCACTCCTTAACAGAATTCAAAATGCTCACATTATTTTCTATGAGAAAAATGTCATCTACGTACCAAATAAAAAATGCCACTCTGTCTCTATCCCAGTTTTTATGAACATATGACTCATTTTCACATTGATTAAAACCAAAAGTCTTAATCGAATTATCAAAACAAGTATTCTATGCTTTAGATGCTTGTTTCAAACCATAAATGGATTTCTTAAGTTTACCAAACTTATGTTCATTACCACTTTCCATGAAACCTTCTAGTTGTGTCATATAAATGCACTCGTCAAAACTTCCATTTAGGAAAGCCGTCTTGACATCCATTTGCCAAATCTCATAATCATAATGAGAAGCAATGGATAAGAAAATCCTAATGGATTTAAGCATAGCTACCGGCGAAAAAGTTTTCTCATAATCAATTCCTTTTTTTTGAGTAAACCCTTTCGCAACAAGCCTAGACTTAAAAGTTTGCACTTTTCCATCCACACCTCTCTTTTTCTTATAGATCCATCTACATGCAATGGATTTGACTCTCGTAGGTGGTTCTACAAGTTCCCAGACTTGATTGGAATAGATAGACTCCATTTCACATTTCATAGCAGCAATCCACATTTTAGAATCTTTATCATGTAGTGCTTCGGCGTAATTAAGAGGTTCCGTATTAAGCTCCTCAGGGATTCTATCATACGATTCTCCCAAGAGCGCAAACCGTAAAGGTTTTCTAATAATTCTCCCACTACGACGATTACTCACTACAGGATCTGGTACATTTGGAACTAAATTTTGAAAACCCTCAATGTCTTCCTGTACTATGATGGGTTCCTCGACATTATCCTGAATGTTTTCCTCCACAATGACAGGCTGCTCAACGTTACTCCTACTACTTTGAGGTAGTGTAATGTCAAGTGTTTTCTCTTGTGCAACCTCTTGTATATTGACATTTCTCCCACTACGTGGATGCAGTGATATGTCAATAACGGTTTTCAAAAATTGTTCTTGTGTTTATTATTTGTTATTCTATTTCCCAATTCCTATAAAATAATTTTACTTCTAGGAACGTGGTTCATTAAATAATCCTCTTCAAGAAATCTACCATTTGTCGAAATATTTACCTTCTGTTTCTTAGGACAATAAAATAAACCCCCTTCGTCCCTTTTGGATATCCAACAAAAATGCACACTTTTGTCCTAGATTCTAATTTATTAGTTTTTTCTTTTAACACATGTGCTGGACAACCCCAAACCCGAATATCCCGTAGACTAGGCTTGCGCCCACTCCATAATTCAGATGGGGTTAAAGGTACTGATTTTGAAGGAACCAAGTTCAAATATAATTTGCAGTTTCTAATGCATAACCCCAAAAAGAAAAGGGTAAATCTGAATAACTTAACATTGATCTAACCATTTTCATAAGAGTTCTATTTCGGCGTTCTGCCACACCATTTTATTGTGCTGTTCCTGGAGCAGAATATTGAGATGTAATTCCTAATTCTGATAAGTATTTAATGAATTCCGCAGAAAGGTATTTACCACCACGATCAGATCGTAATGTATGGATATGTTTGTTATGTCACTTCTCCGTTTCCATCTTAAATTCTTTGAATTTTTCAAAGCATTCAGATTTACGATACAACAAATAAATATATTCCTATTTTGAGTAATCGTCTGTGAAAGTCACAAAATACTCAAAACCACCTCTTGCTTGTATATTCAAAGGACCATACAAATCAGTATGAATTAATTCTAACTTATATCTGGCTCTATTTCCTTTGGAAGAAAAATGTCTCTTGGTCATTTTACCTTCTAAACAGGATTCACAAGTTGAAAGTGTCTCCACTTTTAATGAACTCAAAGGTCCATCAGAAATCAACCGTGAGATCCTATTTAAGTTAATATGACCCAGACGAAAGTGTCATAAGTATGTTTCACTCAATTTCTAAATGCATTTTCTTTTATGTGATTGATCAACATTATTAAGTTCCATTTTTTGTAGCATATCATGGGAAACATCAAATGCAAACAAATCATGTATTCTAGGAGAAGAAATAATAAAAATTAAACTTAATAATTGCACAATTATTAGCAAAATAAACATTGTAACCAGCATCCATTATTCTTGAAACTGAAAGCAAATTCCTTCTTATAGAAGGTACGTAAAGAACATTATTCAAAGTTAAAACTCTAGAACAACTAAACGAAATAGAAATATTTCCTATAGCTAAGGCTGGTGCTGGTTCTCCATTGACTTGAAATACGTTAAGTTCATTTTCACTTAGGCGTCGTGTTTCCTGAAACCCTGTAAGTATGTGCAGATATGATTAGTGGCTCCCGAATCTATAGCCCAAAATTGGGTAGAAACAACTGCTAAAGATATTTCAATGACATAACTGCTAAATAGGAGCATAGCGCATAAACTTGCCTTTGATCCAAACAAACACACATAAACACATAAGACAGTTATATCAGATAAAAATATTATAATAATGCGTATCCTAACTGGGGTGACCCTTTTGAGCTAAGGGTTTGGGCCTAACAATTTTTGAAGAAAAATCTATTGCTTGCTTAAGGTCAATCCATTATCCCCCAACTTTTATAGACACTAAAAGGGTGTAAATGCCTACAAAAGATACAAAAGATAACAAAAAAGGGATACAATATTTAGGGAAAAGGAAATAACATGAAATAAAATAAGTTCCCACGTAGGAGAATAAAAAAACTAGCTACTGGATGCTACTTCGTTTGCCTTTGCCTTCTTAGCTTTGTTCACCTCTTGCGATATTTTATACCTATTAAGGATTAGATGACTTCCGCATAACTGTGCCTTGTTGTCGTAAGTCATTTTCCTATACTATCAAGTTGGGAGGCCATGCTATCATCCAAATCGATTAGACACTGCCTAGCATCATCAACCTCTTGCCTAGCTCTTTTCAACTCTTCCCTCAACATACGTATTGTTAAAGTATTTTCCATATGCATCTGTCGATGCGTGATTTCACTCTTCTGAAACTCATCTTGAAGCCTGTGGAGTCGGATCTGATGCTCAGATTCTACATCCATGATCCGAGTGGGCATGTTAGGCCCCGGAATCAATGCTCCGACGAGACTCTTTTTTAACTACTCCTTAAAAGTGTCGCTGACTTTAGGTTCATACTCTATACGGAAAGAGACTTCCGTCCACCTTTTTTGTCTTTATCCATTTATCACGTAGTCTTTGAACGGGGGCTTGCTTTCATCATACTCAGTGTAGAATCTGAGCATAGAATCGATTTGCGGTGTCTCCTGCTAGATCTCGAATTACCTAAGAACTCTACTAGGATTGTAGGGACGGGTCCCCCTGAGACCCGAAAGCACTAGAAAAGGCCACTCGCCCCCTTGAATGGTATATTTCCCTGAACGAAGATAGTTAATAGACCATTGCACATCGTCATCTCTTAATTCCCCAAGAGTCTTAAACCAAAATTCGTGATATGCTTCCCTTTTGAACTTGTGTAGAAACAACCACATGTCGTGCGATGCTAGCAAATTCCTTCTTATTTTGTGATCTCAGGTTGTACCGTTCTAGGATTTTTCACCAAATGCATCATCATCCACCATTGCAATATAAGGTTGCAACCTTGAAGGAAACGATTCTCGTCATGACATCTTTCCAAAGCTTGATATATGTTGACAATAATCATGGGAGCTAAGTTGTGAAATACCTTTTTAGAATCGTACTCGATTCCAAAGAAGAATGCATGGGTCATTGAGACAACCCTTGGATGAATTGTGTCATTTTCCCCTTGCGGGAACACCATGGTTCCAAGTAGGCCTACCACAAACGCAAAGGCCCCCGTCTCCTTCCATTTTGCTTCTGACTCAAATTTATGTCCGAATTTGTGAAAAGCATTGAATCTTCCGAACCGATGATACAACTCACGAAAAGTGATATTTGCTCCATCACGTTCCCCTAGCCAGGTGTTGTTGTTAGTTAAAAATACCTCCTTGATCTTTTGACAATCCCACACAACTAGGACTAAAATGTTCTTATCAGGCGTTTTCTTTCTCTTGAAACACATTTCAGTACTCTTATAACAAATCAATACCTCTTCAATGGTAGGAGTCAATTCAACATCTCTGAAACAAAATGCCATATTCTGATCATCCCAAAAAGTTGTTAGTAGATGGATCATTTTGGGCAAAGCGTCCATCTCGATCAAAGAAGGCAGATGCCCGATATGTGTTCTAACAATCTTTCTCTCTTCTGCGCTCATGTAATCCCACCATAGTTTTAGGAAACCGTCGGGTTTAGTAGCCATCTTGAACTTTTCGGGAAAGTGCAGTTGAGCCATATCCTACACGAAAGCAGACAAAGATAAGCCTTCCCCCGTCGCCAAAGGGTCACGGATTGAATTAGACAAGCATATATTTTTTTCAACACATTAATATGATTCGTTTGTAATTGACTCGAGGTCAATAGACGTAGGGCAGGTTTTCTAATGGGCCTAATACCCCACTCGAGTATTGGATCGTCCTAGGCTCATGCCTAAAATAAGGTTTTGGTTTCGTTCTATACTAGGTGTCTAGAGTGGGTTTGAACACTAGTTCTCAAGCGGACAACTTGAGTTTGAAAATACGAATAGCCATCAGACGACTCACGTGCTAATAAGCCATTCGTATTTCCAACACATTATTGGAATTGAACAATAGGGGCCGAGACATCCACGAAACCCCAAAACAGTTTAAATAATGTGTGAATATGCCATAAGATGCGATAGTTAAACTTTACAAAATCAAAACATATAAACACATAAACAGTTAATCAAAAGACGAAATCAAACATTTGGTTAAAACCTACTTAAAAACCCCTAGCAAAGTCATCATTTCTGTTTTGCAGAGAAATTTTGACTTTTTGAAGAGTCGCCACTTAATTTTGAAAAGGAATTAAAAAACCTTTATAAGATACTTTAAACAATTCAAAACAGAAAAATCATTTAAAATTCAAAAATTCTGAGAAAGAGATTCCTATTAACGTTTTAGGAAGGTGTTAGACACCTAAAACGTCCGCTAACTTACGGCTATCCGAACTATTTGAAAGCGTCTTTTGACCAACTTGAAAAGTGATTGAATATAAAAATATTTTGGAAGTTTGCAAAATCGATTTTTTAGCGACTTAGTTAGGGGGTTTAACTAGGTTCGCAAAACATAAAACAAATAAGTATAAGAAGAGAAAAAAAAGGAAGAATAAAGAGACTTAGGCCATTGGGCCCAAATCAATAAACTCTGTCCTAATCTACTTGACTTTTGGTCCATTTGCACCTATCTTAAACTATTTTTTAGGCCTGTTGCCCAAAATCCGCTCCACCTGTATTAAATTTACAACATTGGCTTCGACGCCCAAATGAATGAATGAATAAAAATATAAATAAATAATGACAAGGATGGATAAATAAACGAAAACAATGTGACTTTTAAGTCTCTCATTCACCGTTTCAAAGATAGGACTTTCACCCCATTTTTTCTTTCGACCCCTTATTTTCGGTATGTCATGAGATCGATGTTGGGACTTCTTCTAGGAGTTGACTCGATGAGAAAAATTCAATCAAGAGTCCATGGTGAACTCAGACATAGCACATTCACATGCATCCAAAAATAAAGGAGAAAAGGATTAAGACTCTGCGTTGGACCGTTTGAACTTAGTATAATTAAGCATGCATCATAATAAGCAGCAAATGACAGTCAAAAAGATCATATTCATGCTCAAGGTGGTCTTATAGGTTGACAGAAGACATGAGAGAATTTTAGCATTCATTGTCACATCCAGGCCAACATATCGGAAATATAACTAATACAAATAAAGACATCTTTGCTGACCCAAATAAGGAGGAAATAGGGTCTCCAATATAGCATTTACCCAAACATAAGAAACACAAGTTGATGCAATTAAACAGTTTTAATCCAAAGAAATCTAGTCAATTATTCTTTCATAGCACTAGTGAAAGAACCTTAAATCTGGACATTAATTCCTTCATAACACAGCTTAAAAAAAAGTTTTAATCCAAAGAAAATCCCAAACTAGCTAAAGGCAGTGATGAGGACAAAACAACAGGAACATTTTTAGCGAAATTCTTTGCGGATCGGAGCAACAAGCCTAAGACTAATGCGAACATCGTGCCATGAAAAGTCTGATTATTCGGTCTATAACAATCTTTATAGACGAAGGTGATCACTAATATTCCGTAAAAATATGGTCTTGCAAAACTTTAAAAGTTTTAGACCGCGAAACTAATACCTAAGTAGAAAGCGATACAAATCATGCTCAAAGGGAAAAGGGTATAAACTTCATCGATTTTTGTCACCAAACGTATAAAGAGACTAAATCCATTCACAGATTCGGCATTTTCAACATACAATTACACTTTGAAAGCTTCAACAGAAAGAGTCCAATCTGTAGGCTAAAAACAAAGCGGTGGAGCATAGTATTTGTATCCTCCTCCCCTTCCCGATGAACTCAAGAATGAGTTTTTGACAGTCAAATAGTCAAATGGTCATCAGAGAATCATAGGATTTTCTAATTTTACTATTGGAGGTTTTCTCATCATCCTTTTGGCATTTGAGAAGCCAAAGGACCTCAAGAGGTAGTCCTATCAACGATGCTATCAGCTTTACAATTACGACAGCGTCCCAACAATAACAACAGATAAGAAAACATCATATATCCACTTCAAACAAGACAAAACGTCAAGCTGAACTGTTAAACGAGAATCAAGACATCAATTTTGACCATGAAATCCAGAGATTCAAGACACAAACAGCACACAAGATGAAGATCCAAATTGAAAAAAAATCATTTGATAATGTCAAGATCACACGACGAGCCACTAAATCGAGATAAGAGTGACAGAAACCGCATATCATAAGATTCAAATAGGAAACTTCCTAACGTAATAACACAACTAAATGTTCTTCTTTACTAAAGAGAAACCTATGGCCTTTTAAGGCCTCTACAGCAAACAGCCCAGCACACCATATTACTAAAAAAAAAAAAAACTTATAACTTCAAAGATTTAAACACACCAGCATACCATGTCGCTAAAAGCTTACGACTTCAGAAGTTTAAGATGAAGCAAAAATAATCAAAAATTAAACGGGATGGAATGTTACCTGTTTCGGAGCAGCAAAATGGGATGACAAGCTGACTACAAGATTCCAACCACCGAAAAGTGCGACGTCTTCGCGAAAGTCTCGACTATCGACTGTTTTCTCTTGTTTTTTCCTGTCAATGAAGAAAATTTTTCTCCACTCTTTTTTTTACCATAGCTTTTTCAGGAAAAATCTTCTACCCCCAAAACTTTCTCAGTTTTTCCCAACCTCGATTTTTCAACCCAAAAATTTCCAACCCCAGAGAAAAAAATCAATCCCCCTTAAGGCAGTGACCCAATGGTTCCTTATATAGAAGACTAATTAGGGGTAATTTAGGGATTTGAAAAAGGGAGAAATTTGGAATTTGAAATTCGAAATCCCCCTTTGGCTTGGGATTTCATCAACAAATGTACCGATCAAGAAGCTATCCAATAGAAATGGAGGAAGAAGAATAATCTTCAAGAGCTAATGAAAAATCTCCACCTATGTACGAATTCGTACAACCCTTTCCGAGAATTTCGGGATTGGCAATTTCTAGAAGCTCCTAGGATCTTCTTGCACAAATCCGCGTGTGATAGAGTGGGTTGATGTCGGATCTTTGGGGTCGTTGAGATCGTTGGTGTTGAGGTTGTATGTGTTGTTGATGCTGAAGCTATGCGTTGCTGTTGCTGTTGCTGTTTATGTTGTAGCTGGTTGTACGCTGATGAGGAGTATAAGGGAGAAGGGTGTTTGGGCCGGAGCGGGTCACAGGTTATTGGGCTTGGGAGGTGCTGTTTTGGGCTCACAGGAAAGAAACTAAAAATTACACAAATACACAACTTATGTTTTCAATATTATAAAAAATCTCAACTCCCTAAACATATTACAAAAATCGTAATATATATACACAGAATATTATGTATATGTCGGCTATGTTATTATATATTAATAGGGAGAAAGAGTAAAGTAATTAAAAAAGTGGGAGAGAGTGTAATTACTTCCAAAAGGTTGGTATTTATGTTATTTATACGAAAAGAAAAGGAGCTGCTGATATTGTTTGAAAGGAGTTGTAAATATCGGGTCGGCTGGTTATTTTCGAAATTGGGTAGATTAGGTCCATTTTGGGGTTATTTTAAAAAAATAACCCCAATTAAATCAAGGGTTGAGCTAAATTGAATCGAGATTCGATACGAATTAGTACCTTACTTAATCCCAAGCTTCTTGATTTATTAAAATCAAACACATATTTATCCAAATAAATTATTTTTGAGATTAAATTATACTTGAATCAAGATTTTATTCTTTTGAAATAATTTTCAAGCTCAATCTAAATACGATTTCAATTTTGATAAAAGTATTCATTTAAGTAACAAAATTTTATACGATCTCGTGTATGTGAATATGAAAATGTATAATTGTCACTTAAATGATGAAATTAACCCAAATAAATATTTTAAAGTGCATCTATTCGGATAAAGCAATTGTTGTGATTTTATTTGAAAATCAAAGAAACTCTGCATTAAATTTAGTCGTGAAGGACAAAAATTAGATGTCAACATAGATCATAATAATTATATGAAGATTAAGAGTATAAGTACATGTAATGGACTAGAGAAAATGTTTATTAATATTTAGAATATAAACGAATATCTCTAATTGGTCCGTTCGATACATACGAAATGTACTAGCACAAGAAGGTGGAATATTACCACTCCCATAATTAAGATCAAATTATATTTAATCTTGTGCTACAATTATCAAGATGTTTGTCCTACCTCATCTTTGATTGTGAACGTTAATTTATTACTAAGAACCGATAATTTTAATCTTCCGTGCATGAGTTAGTATACTTCATACACAAAATTGTTTACTATAAAAGCAAAGAACACACATGTTAACACAATAATCTATTCAAATAAAGATTTTATTAATATAATAACTAGTCTTTGCATGAGATAAAAATATAATACTATAACATAAATTACATGATTAATAATATATTCTAACAGGTTTAATACACCAAACTGACTTTCTTTTCTTTTTCTTTTTGTGTGAACAAAAGGAAAGACAAGTGGAATAATTTATTGGAAGAACTCTTTTGTGAGAATTTTTCAGAGGAAGACTTGGTAGTGGACAAGGGGTCTTTTTCAAAGGTTGGATTTAAGTATAAAAAAAAAATAAATCTTATTTTCTACTTTACTTTCTTGCCCAACCTCCCCCCCTCCCCCACCCCAAAAAAAAAGAAAAGAAAAAAAATATTTTTTTCATTTTAATTTATGTGGCACAATTTTATTTAATATGAAATTTAATAATGAAATAAATACTTTTATAATTTGTGATTTTGACATGTTATAATTTTTTTGTGCTATAAAATTTTTGAAGCTTGTAGTTTTTAAAAAATGTGTAATATTTATATTTATGTGACTATTGAAATTGATTCAACTCTCTATGTATAGAAGAAAAGAAACTTCAACAATTTTTTAGGAAATTGATGCAAGACTTTCGAGAAAGATGCCTGAATGAGTTACTTGCAAGTTTCATCCTTCATTTTTACTGGTCCATTATTTCAAAAATAAATTTTTATTTTTACTTATTATTTTTAATATATCAAGAGAATATTTTTTTTTCATGTTTTATATTTTGCATTAATTACTAATTCTTCATGTCATTTTTCAATACTTATAATAAGTAAACATCAACTTTTCATTTCTAAAAAATTTGCACAAAGCATAAGATTATTCAAGAATTCAAGATCTACACCAATTATCACTCTTATAGACTTTTCTTTCTCCTTTAAGAAACGGACAGTCTGGTAGGGTCCAAAGAAAGTTCCCACTCCAAGTTCTAAACACGTTTTTGAAAAATTGGTTCCATCAAACTCTAGTTGTCTTCGTCAAATTTTTCTTCCTTCTTAAAAGAAGGGCAACCTGGTGCACAAAGCATCTTGCATTAGCAGGGTCTACTTCTTTTTCTTCTTCGAAATTGCATTACCTAAGCTTCAACCACAAGCTAGTCTTGGTAAGCTATATGAATCCTCACTATTCGCCGAAAATGACTTGGTGACCTTCGTGGAATTGCTTACTCCTAAGTAATAAAAGTTTGATGCTTGTATGAACCTGTACGAAAACTTAATCATTAAAGAACCTTTCAATTTAAATTTATTTAGAGAGTTCTTATGCCCTTAATTCATACTCAATTTTCCTACGACACTTAAGACGTGACCTTTACACCTAGATCCAATAAAATTTCTAGATTCAGGTCCAAGTACATATGAAGAACGGTCATATTTATTTTATCTTTAGCTCGAACGTTCAGGGTGTTACATATTCTAAACCTAGGAGTCATCAACTCGTAGACTAACACCAAAGATAGCAATAAAAGAATTTGGCCTTTAAGGCAAACTTTTCGCTCCAAAAGGTCCCTTTTCCAATAATTTTTTCTTCTCATCTTTCTCTCAGAAGAAAACCATAACACATGCAACCATCTTTGTCCAAAATTGACTGAAACAGAAAAATGCATTGACTTGACAATGTGAACTACTGATAGTTTTCTGCATTCATTTGTGTGACACATCAAATGATTAATTCTAAATTGCCATTTTTGCTATATATATACACACCTCATCAAAATTATTGAATAGACACACAAAACAAACATTTCTTGATTTCTTGATCATGCAATGGATTGAATATATGGTTAACATGTCACGTCTGGGCTCCTGCACTGTCTTCCATCAGCAGGTAAATTCTCGTGCAAAATTGGCTCGACCTAGCACACTATGTAAGGCGCTGTATGCATACTAGATTTCCATCCTAACCTTATTCCTCATATGTAAAGTTATAAAGAAACCACACAGATTCAAAAGCATAGTAGAGTTTGCACACCTGTTACACTGTCAATCAATTAACATATTCTATTATGTGACATTCTCTATTTTTTTGGCTACTTAAATATACTTGGCTAGATCAATTATTGATCCAATAAAGTATTCTTTTTTAATAAAATAGGTCCACATAATTTGTGTGATGTAGCTTTCTTTGAAATTTCTACAGCAAGACTTGGAAAATATAACATATTTCTCACTCACAATTCATTATCTTTCTTGGCTTAATTTCCTCCGTTCTTTATTTTTTGTTTATGAGGGATGTGCAGCCCATTAACGAGTTCGATTGAACTCATTTTTCTCAGACATGAAATACAAATATATTATGAATCCTTACATTTCAGTCATGAGATATTTGTATAGTTCAACATGTCTAGTAAGAATTTATATAGGTGATTTCAACTTTTATGGGACTGAGGCATAATGATTGTCCTCAATAATGCAAATATGTTACATTATGGTGTTGTTTTCTATTTGTTATTGTTTTGCCTGTTCTTTTTCTTCCCTGTGTGCCAAGTACCTGGATTTGGTTTCTGACACTGGAAATTCTTTTTTTGTTTTGACTTTATTTTATTTAAAAAGCAAACGTACAGGTACTTGGACAAGCAAGAATTTCTTTTTTTTTTTTTAAAAAAGCAAAAACAAAACAATTTATTTTCTTAGACAAAATAGACCCAACTGGCATTTTCCTTGGCAAGACTAAAGACTTGAGCATTGACTTAGAGAATGACACCTTCTAAACTTGGAATAGAAAGTTCAACGCAAAACACATACAAACTTAGAGCATATGGAGATAATTTCTTCCCTAATTTCTCTGTTTTGATCGCATTTTTTTTAATAACAGTGGTGATCAAACTAACTTGTGTATTGAATACGTGCTACCTTTCACCAGTAAATATGAAACAACAGTCTCTCATTCACCAAATTTTATTTTCATTTGTCTATGATATGTTGAAATATATGAAACAGCAGTCTCTCACTCACCAATAGAAAAAAATGTATAATAGCGTTGGACTTAACGAATCAGTGGTATTGAATATATGAACAACATGTCATGTCTGGTCTCCTGCACTGTATTAGAGATTTCGTAGATTGATGTTAAGTACTGTTAAGAGTTTATGAAACTTCATCTTTGAATTTGTTCAGTTGATCTATTATAATGACCATGTGACCGTATGTTGAAACTTCAGCATCTCTTATATTGTTCGATTGACACATATGGTTCACATGTATATTTTTAAGTTGAATGGAATTAGTGTAAATAATGCCATGTACCTTGTGTTTTCAAAATAAATGGAAGATTTCATTAGTCTAAAAAAATCTTTTAAGTAGAATTCCACTGAATAAGCCATTATGTAATCGACAAGTTAAATTTGACTGAAAGTGACTAGGTAATCTTCTTGGAATTGATTACTCCAAAGCAATATGCAGATGTAGATTTTTCTTTGCTTAATTTGTAGTTCACAATATTTGTCTAGTTAGACTAAATGAATCAATAATAGAATATATGAACTATTTTCCATCGACAGAGTATATTCTCGTGGAAAATTGGTTCTATCAAACTCGAGGTCTTTTCCTTTTTAATTCTTGACTTGAAATGCTTTAGTCAAGCTTTCTACACCAATTAATACTCATCTAGTCTTTTCTCTTCCCTCTAAAAATTAAACTTAATAAAATAATTGTTTCCTACTTGTAAGATTAATATTCTCAAGAAACATTATTCTGCATCATGTAAGATTAGGTTATAGTTAAATCTAATATTATTTCATAACAAGATTAAATAAATAAATAAATGCTTGATCGTTTTACTTATTTCCTGGCTGGTAACGTTGTGATAGTTACCTAAAGATGTACTATGTGGAATAACATCATCGAGGCATTCCATCACGGCTCATTAAAAGAAAAATTATCATGTTGATATATATATCATTAGGAGTTGAATGGAATTAGAGTAATTAACACCATGTACCCTGAGCACGTTCAAAACAATATCCGACTTTTACTGCTTTTATGACAAATCGTAGATTTTAGTAGTCTAAAAATATTTTTTATTACTTGACAACTTAAAATTTGACTGAAAGTGACTAAGTGGCCTTTTTGTAATTGATTACTCCAAAGTAACCATAGTAGATATTTCTTTGCTCGTTTTGTGGTTCACAATATTTGTCTAGCTGGATGTCACGACCCGAGCCGTGATGAACATCTCAAACCTTAGTGATTCAGACACTCTTCTACATCTGGTTATCATACACAATACTCGAATAATTAAGAAAAGGTGCGGAAATGAATTAAATGGAATCATTATCATGAATCTAAAATCTGTTTAATAAAACAGAATAAAAATTCAACATCTAAACATCGTCTCTTTCTCTACTACATACGACATAAATAAACTGTCTGAATCTGGGAGAAGGCCCCCAGTGGACCTGAACTAGAATAAATAATAAATGTCTGAAGAGAATTATGCCTTCCGGAATAAAGAAGGCTCACCATTGCACACTGCACTGTCTGCCTGAAAATTCTACGGCGTAGCAGGATCTTTAGACTGAGCCTCAGACTCTGAAATATAGGGGGTTAATACAATTGTACTGGTACACAGGGCAAACCAAAATAATGAATTTATATATATAAAATAGATGAGTACAGGTCATGAAACATCATGCATGATATAGGTCGAAAACACATGGGCAATTCTTTGAAAATCATAAAACATTCTAATTGATGCAGTTCTGATATTTGTATTACTTTTGAGTTAGTGGTCCACCCTACAATTCTACAACCCCACAGGCTATATGGAGTCCTCCCTTAACTCGGCAGCCAAGCCCCCAACCCAAGTTTACAGCAAGAGTTGGAGTTTCTGATTCTGATACGCCACAGGGCACTAGGCCAGCTTATAATCCCTCTAGGGGACATATTAACCCCGTATCATCAAAATACGATTTCGAGCAATGAGTTTTCTGGAATCGTGCCTTATTTGGGTAACCACCTAACATCTCTTTATGCCCATTTTTAGCCTCTTCTGAACATGTGTCATTCTAATTTCAAAATCTGATAGTCTAAGGGAAAATCCACATTCTGTTCTGTTATGAGTTATGATGGGATTTTCTGAATTGGTATTGTCATACCAAGACTTGCAAGTCATGTTTCTACGTCATCAAAATCATATCACAGTCTTATCTTTTAAAACATCAAGTTTAGACCACCCTACTTCTAACAATTCAAGAAGGTTCATTCTTCAATACATTTATCAAACTATGCAAAAATCATTCTTTTCAATCATTTCAACAAACATGTGGTGGTCAAGTATTTTTTTGCAAACCATGTAATCCTTTCATTATATATATTCAACATTTATCAACATGCAAAATCCCGCTCTCTTCAATTCAAAACCATAGTCAAACCATAAACAAAATCAAGACATTTATATCATAATTTCAACAGGGCATTTCGAATAAATCATAGCTTACAAAAATAAGAAACTTGTAAACAAGAGAGAGATTTCTAATAGATCATGCTCTCAATTCATCATTCAAATTCATCAAATACATACATATATATATATATATATATATATATATATATATATATATATATATATATATATATATATATATATATATGCTTATACATGGTTGTAAATTAAGTTTTGGGGGAAAGGCCTCAAGACCAAAACAATAATGTTATTTAAGAGTTCATAAAGCAACATTGTAATATGAATTCTAAAAACCCTTCAAAATTCATGATTTCACAATATTCAAATATTGTTGAAACAATTTTCTTATACCCATGTAGTTTAGGAAAACTCCACGTACCTTATTTCACTCAGGAGGGAGAGTGGAATCCGAATCACACTTTAGTTTCTTGAAATTCTTGGCTTTTAAGATGACTCTTGATCTATTGGGGAGGGACTAGGGTTTTGATTTTTGATGATAAGAGTAGTTTCTAATGATATTTTGACCTAAACACTCTTTAATTTTGTGATATGGCAGAGATATGACGAAGGAAAAAAATGACTGAATTGCCCTCCCCAAAGCCAGTTATTTAAAAAAATTCACGAACTGGGCACTGACATGTTGATTCACTGCTCCATCGATGCGGCATGTCGACTTCGCATTGATTAACTATTTCTAACATCCAAACACACCTCTAACGTTGTTCGAAAAATTTGAAACTTCCCCGACACATCACTTTTTCTTCCCCGAACATGAAACAACTTAAAAATTAACTTTTTGACATCGGGAAGGTAAAAAATAAAATCGTCAAAAGTTAGGAGTTCAAAATGTGACTAAGTCACTTTTACACTTAGAAAATTTTCAAGTTGCTAGCCTCTCAACATGCTACTAGGTGAGACACCACATAGAAGATGTCTGCGGGGCGTTACATTATCCCCCCTTGGGATCATTCGTCCCCGAATGATGACGTAGGACACAGGTAAGCATGAATTATCTCAGCGAATAGAAGATAAAAAGAATAAGGCAAGGATTGTACCTTCCACCTCGCCATTCATCGGATAAAATTTTTTTTAGGTATCTTGCACGAATATCATTCTCCGATTCCCAAGTAGCTTCTTCAACTTTCTGATTTTTCCACAACACCTTAACCGAAGAAATTTTCTTGCTTCTCAACTTCTGAACTTGACGATCCAAGACAGCAACAGGTTCTTCTTTATATGCCAAGAAGTTCGTCACCTTGATCTCCTCTACAGGCAACACTAGAGAATGATCACTAATACCCTTCTTCAACATGAACACATGAAACACGGGATAGACAGAAGCAAGATTTGTGGGCAACTCTAACTCATAAGCTATAACACCCCGCATCATTCATGTGTTAGCTCATGGTAATATGCTCTTAGAGTTAAAGACTAGAAAATTAAAATTTTATAATTTTGAATTTTCATCACATGGAAAATTTGATAAGCTTTCCGCCGATTTAAGAGTCGCCCAAATCCGATACCCGAGCAAGAAATTATGGCTAATTTAAGTCCTACTAGAAAACACCATCATTTTTGTGCTTGGCGCGTCGCGGAGGGGGTCTATTTAACAATTGTCAAATTCTAGTAGCCTATCGCAATTGTGGCGCGTTGCACTAAAATTCTAGGTCCCAATCAGTGGGACAGTACGATGGCTCCGCGTTGCGGTGACCTTAATAATCCCATTCGTCAATTTCCAGTGAGGCACCGCGATTGTGGCGTGTCGCGGTGGACCATAAAATCGGGCTCTCAGTTATATTTTATTCCATCTCATTAAGGGTATATTAGGTATTTTTCACCCCGTTGTCAGCTTAAACACGAGATTATACTCCCAAGTGACCACATTATTTATATTCTCATTAAAAATTCACAAGAGCACTCTCTAGGGTTTCAAACTAAAAACCCAATTAACTCAAGATTCAACCGTGGGTTTTCGAAACTAAGTGAAGATTTGGAATCCCCAAACCGTAGGCTTCAAGAATCATCCATCAAATTTCTAAATTAAGGTACATGGGGTTTATCCTTAAACTACATGGGATTGTTGAAAAAATCCAATTGTGATTTAAAAACCATCAAGCATGAATTTGTTAAAGGGGTTTTGAGATCCATGATTTTATTATGCTTTATGTATGTTTAAGGATATTATTGTTTTGGCCTTTAGGCATTTCCCCCTTAAATTGATTTAAACCTATATGAATATGTATGATGTTGAAGATTTGATAGAGAGAATTATTATTAAAATCCCTCTCTTTGATGATTTAGAGTTGACGAACTTGTTGGGAATGATTTAAGATGCTTGTTAATATTTTGTAGGGGATCTTTTCAATGTTTAAGTATTTAACATGATTTTGATAATGATGAGAGGGAGTTTTTTGATATGATTTCGTTCTTGTTTTAAAAAGAAAGAATTTCATGTGATTGACATTTTTGACATGACCACCTTGTGTATTTGAATGTTGAAAAAGAGAGGTTCTTGCATATGTTTACATGATCTTTAAGAAAGAGTTTCTTTAAATGACTTATTGATATGGTGGTCCCAGATTTACATTTTGAAACAGAGATTATTATATGCTAGTAATGGCTCAGAGAAGTGACTTGCAAGTCAATGGTATGACAATACCATATAAATGTATGCCATAACAGAGTTAGAGTTTTCAGAGAATGTTTCCAGAGAATGCATGTCTTAAAGAGTTAAAAATGAGCATAAAGAGAGTTAGGTGGTTTCCTGAAGAAATCTAGAGTTCAAGTAACTCTTAGCCTAAACCGTGATTTGCCGATTCGGGTAGATTATTTCTACGCTGGCAACGGTCATGTGGCATAGCAGAGTTAAAGACTCCAACCCTTGCGGCACACTTGGGCTGGAGGCTTCCTCACCGAGTCAATGGCGGATTCTATATAGCTCGTGGAATTTCAGAGTTGTAGGGTATACCACCTAGTGCAGAAGTAAAACAAAGAGTGTCACAGAGTTCAGGTGATTTTACAGAGTCTTTCAAAAATGCCCATGAGATTTCTTACTATATGATATTTTTATGAACTGTTTTAAATTGCTCTCATATATGTTGAATATAAATTATTATTTTGGATCTACTCTGCATACCAGTACATCTGTATTGACCCCCTACCTCCCAAGATTGAAGGTTTAGTCCAAGGGTCCGGCTAATCAGTAGAGTATTCCAAAAGGTCTTTTATTTCAGATTATGTTATTTCATTGTTTTGGTCTACTAGGGGTCTTGTCCCAGTTTTGAGATGTAGTAGAGATTTCGCAGACTGAGTCAGATCTTATCAGATGTTTTGAATTGTAAATTTCATTCTAATGTCTTGAAACTAAAAGTTAATGACCATGTTTCTGTATCAGATTGTATTTCTGCATATTCTCTTATTATATGAATGTTGTGCATAACTACCAGATAGAGTAGGATGTTCGGGCCTTCATGGATCGGGATGTACGTCACGGTCAAGCCCTAGTTTGGGTCGTGACAAACGTTGTATCATAGCATGGTTTATGGTCCTAGGGTGTCTACGAAATCACGTCGGGTAGAATCTATTTTATGGGTGTATAGCGTGCCACACTTATAATAAGGATCCTACAAGGAGTTTAGGAATGTTTCTCTTTTTTATTGGTTTAGTTCATGCTTCAGATTATGAATTGTTCCCTAATCAATGGTCTCTTGTATTTCAGAAAAACAATTATACCTCCCTGTCGTACTATCGATCAGAATGCACAGACAGATGAGGTCTGTCCCGCCCATAGGATGAGGCCCCAAAACAGATCTCAGACTCCAGAGATTGATGCTACTCCGATAGTTCCACCTATTTATACTAGCCCACTTAGGGAACCCAGAGCTCCCCGGACGGGGAATAATCGCACTCAGCCTCGCGAGAGAGAGGTATCTAATGCAAAATTCAGGAAGTCTATTCATATGCTTGCACAGTTGGTATCCATACAGACTCAGTGGTCGGAAGATATTGGGTCTGTATCTATTACTTCTGAGGCTATGAGAGTGGACCAGTTCATGATCATGAACCCACCCAAGTTTACTGGCACTAAGGTAGAAGAGGATCCATAGGAGCTTGTGGATGAGATGGAGAAAATCTTTAAGGTGATGCATGTAGATGAGGTAGAGGGGGTTGAGTTAGGAGCTTACCAGCTTAAGGATATAGAGAACCAATGGTATAATGAGTGGGATGATTCAAAGGGTGATAATGTTGGGCCCACAGTTTGGGCTAAGTTCGTGGAAACCTTCCTCGATCGGTTCTTTTCTTTCGAGCTGAGAGAGGCCATAACTGAAGAGTTGATGAATCTAAAGTAAGGAAAGATAAGTGTCCAGGAGTACACTCTGAGGTTCAACCAAATAGCCCGTTATGCTCCAGAGATGCTAGTAACATGAGATCCCAAATGAGGAAATTTTTATCCGGCCTTTCGGAGGACTTAGTGCTTGAATGTCAGGGAACAATGTTGAACCGAGACATGGATTTTGCCAAAATATCAATCCACCTGTAGCAAGTTGAGGAAAATAAAAAGAAAATCGCTGAATCTAGAGAGAAGGACAGATAAGCAAAGAGAGCCAAGACAGCAGACCAGAGCCACAATTAGCAGCAAAATGGGAATTGGGGTAACAAATAGCAGAAGAAAAAGTTTTAGGGTAATGCACACTTTGCAGCTAGTGCTTGGGTGTCCAGACCCCCAGTCGGATAGCGCCCCCAGTATTTTCAGTCTAGAAAGTGGTTGAGAATGCAGGGTTCTTAGTCTCAAGGAAGTATAGCTTAGACCTCTCGGGCATAGCCGCGCTGTGAGAGATGTGAAAAGAATCATCTAGGAAGATGTCAGTTTGGTGCTATGGTGTGTTATTTGTGCAGCCAGCCAGGCCATATCTAGAGAGACTGTCTGGCATCAAAGGGTAATGTTGGTGGAGCCAAGTCATAGGCTAATTTTTTTGCACCACCACCGCCTCAGAAAGGTTCCACTTCAGCTGCCGGAAGCGACCGTAACCGGTTGTATGCCTTGACCAATCACCAGGAGGCAGAGGCCTCGTCGGATATAGTTACTGGTATGTTGAAAATCTTTTCCCGTGATGTATATGTGTTACTTGATCCCGAGTCTACCCTATCTTACATGACACCTTATGTGGCTGTTAGTTTTGGATTCAAGCCCGATGTGATTGTCGAACCTTTTTCTATTTCTACCCTAGTGGGAGATTCTCTTGTGGCTAGGAGGGTGTATAAAAATCGTGTGGTGACTATTTGTGGGTGGGATACTGTGGCAGACGTCGTAGACTTAGACATGGTTGATTTCGATATAATCCTAGGGATGGATTGGCTTCATTTGTGCTATGCCACACTAAATTGTAGAACCCGAAAGGTTACTTTTTCCTTCCTGAATGAACCAGTAATAGAATGGGAGGGACATTCCTTAGCACTTAGAGAGAATTTTATATCTTACCTCAAAGACTGTAAAATCATTTCTAAGGGTTGCTTGTATCATCTTATTCGGGTTAAAGATTCAAATACCGAAAGCCTTTGTCTTCAGTCTGTCCCTATGGTGAATGAGTTCCCAGAAGTTTTTCCTGATAATCTCTCAGGCATACCACCTAATAGGGAGATAGATTTTGGTATTGATTTGTTGCCTGATACCCATCCCATCTCTATTTTGCCATATAGAATGGCTCCTGTAGAACTGAAAGAGTTGAAAGAATAGCTAGCAGGTCTTCTAGACAAAGGTTTTATCCATCCTAGTATTTCTCCCTGGGGTGCACCTGTACTCTTCGTGCGAAAGAAAGATCGTTCCTTCCGTATGTGTATAGATATCACTAGTTGAACAAGGTCACTGTTAAAATAAATATCCTCTTCCTAGGATTGATGATCTTTTTGACTAGCTTCAAGATGCTAGATGTTTTTCAAAGATAGACCTTCGTTCGGGATACCATCAGTTGAAAGTTAGAGAGTCAGACATTCCCAAAATAGCCTTTCAAACCAGATACAGTCATTATAAATTCTTAGTCATGTCCTTTGGGTTGACTAACGCCCCTGTAACCTTCATGGGTCTTATGAATGGGGTGTTCCGTTAGTTTCTGGATTTGTTTGTAATAGTTTTAATTGATGATATCTTGATTTATTCTAAGAGTGAGGAGGATCATGCCAATCTCCTCCGAATCATCGTTCAGACTCTCAAAGATCATAGGTTGTATGCAAAGTTTTCCAAGTGTGAATTTTGGCTTAATGCTACTGCTTTCTTGGGGCATATTGTGTCTAGTGACGGGATTAAGGTTGATCCCCAAAAGGTTGAGGCAGTGAGAAAATGGCCTAGTCCCACGACTCTAGCCGATATTCGAAGCTTCTAAGATTTGGAAGGGTATTACAGAAGGTTCGTATAGAGTTTCTCTTCCATAGTTGCACCACTCACTAAGTTGACGCAGAAAAAGGTGAAGTTTGTATGGTCTGACTCCTGTGAGAATAGTTTGGAGAAATTGAAAGACAAGTTGACCACTGCACATATTCTGACTCTTCCAAAAGGTAAAGAGGGTTTTGTTGTGTACTGTGATGCATCCCATGTGGGACTTGGGTGTGTACTTATGCAGCACGATAAAGTGGTGGCATATGCGTCTAGGCAGTTAAAAATGCATGAGCGAAATTACCCCACCTATGACTTGGAGTTAGCGACAGTGGTGTTTGCACTTAAAATATGGAGGCATTATCTCTATGGGTTACATGTTGATATATTTACTGACCATAAGAGATTGCAGTATATTTTCTCACAGAAAAAATTGAATCTCAGTCAACGACGATTCGTCAATTTCTAGTGAGCCATCGCGATTGTGGTGTCCCATAAAATCGGGCTCCCAGTTGTATTTTATTCCATCTTATTAAGGGTATATTAGGTATTTTCTACCCCCTTTATTAGCTTAAACACGGGATTATACTTCCAAGTGACCACATTATTCATATTCTTGTCAAAAATTCACAAGAACACTCTCTAGGGTTTCAAACTAAAAACCCAATTAACTCAAGATTCAACCGTGGATTTTTAAAACTGAGTGAAGATTTGGAATCCCCAAACCGTAGGCTGCAAGAATCATCCATCAAATTTCTAAATTGAGGTACGTGGGGTTTATCCTAAAACTACATGGGCTTGTTGAAAACACCCAATTATGATTTAAAAATCATCAAGCATGAATTTGTTAAAGGGGTTTTAAGATCCATGATTTTATTATGCTTTATGCATGTTTAATGATATTGTTGTTTTGGCCTTTAGGCCTTTCCCCCTTAAAATGATTTAAACCTATATGAATATGTATGATGTCGAAGATTTGATAGAGAGCATTATTATTGAAATCCCTCTCTTTGATGATTTAGAGTTGATGTACTTATTGGGAATGATTTAAGATGCTTGTTAATATCTTGAAGAGGATCTTTTCAATGTTGAAGTATTTAACATGATTTTGATGATGATGAGAGGGATTTTCTTGGTATGATTTCGTTCTTGTTTTAAAAATAAAGAATTTCATGTGATTGACATTTTTTACATGACCACCTTGTGTATTTAATGTTGAAAAAGAGAGGTTCTTGCATATGTTAACATGAGCTTTAAGAAAAAATTTCTTGAAATGACTTATGGATATGGTGGTCCCAGATTTAAGTTTTGAAACAGAGATTATTATATGCAAATAATGGCTCAGAGATGTTAGTTGCGAGTCAATGGTATGACGATACCATATAAATGTATGCCATAATAGAGTTAGAGTTTTCAGAGAATATTTTCAGAGAATGCATATCTTAAAGAGTTAAAATAGGCATAAAGAGAGTTAGGTGGTTGTTTGAAGAGGGCTAGAGTTCAAGTAACTCTTAGCCTAAAACCGTGATTTGCCAATCCATGTAGATTATTTTTACGCTGGCCGGTCATGTGGTGTAGCAGAGTCAGAGGCTCAAACCCTTGCGGCACACTTGGGTTGGAGGCTTCCCCGTCGAGTCAATGATGGATTCCATATAGCCTGTGAAATTTCAGAGTTGTAGGGTATACCACCTAGCACAGAAGTAAAACAAAGAGTGTCACAGAGTTCAGATGATTTTACAGAGCCTTTCAAAAATACCCATGAGATTTCTTACTATATGACATGTTTATGAACTATTTTAAATTGCTCTCATATATGTTTACTGTAAATTTTTATTTTGAATTTTCTCTGCATACTAGTACATCTGTATTGACCCCTACAACCCAGGTTCGGAGGCTCGATCCAAGGGTCTGGCTAATCAGTAAAGTATTCTAGAGAGAAATGATCTTTTCAGTGGTGAGCCTTCTTTGTTCTAGAAGGCCTGTTATTTCAGATTATGTTATGCCATTATTTTGGTCTACTGGGGGCCTTGTCCCAGTTTTCAGAATAGTTTTGAGATGTAGTATAGATTTCGCAGACTGAGTTAGATCTTATTCAAATGTTTTGAATTGTAACTTTCATTCTTATGTCTTGAAACTCAAAGTTAATGACCATGTTTCCATATAAGATTGTATTTCCGCATATTCTCTTATTATATGAATGTTGTACATGACTACCAGATAGAGTAGGATGTTCGAGCCTTTATGGTTTGGGATGTCTGTCATAGCCAGGCCCTAGTTTGGGTTATGGCATAAGCGATTCCACCTATCCTTCTGACAACCTGATATGGTCTAATATAGCGAGGACTCAGCTTCCCTTTCTTCCAAAATCTCATGACTCCCTTCATAGGGGAGACCTTTAGAAACACCCAATCACCAACCTCAAATTCCAACTCCCTTATTTTAACATCGGCATAGGACTTCTGACGACTCTGAGCTGTCTTGAGTTGTTCTATAATGACTTTCACCTTTTCCATTGCCTGATGAACAAGTTTAGGCCCAAAAAACCGCATCTCACCCACTTCATACCACCCGATTGGTTATCTACATATTCTCCCATAAAGTACCTCAAAAGGGTCCATCTTAATGCTGGCATGGTAGCTATTATTGTAGGTAAACTCTATCAATGGCAAATGATCTACCCAACTTCCTTTGAAGTTAATTACACAGACTCTCAACATATCCTTAATGGTCTATATGGTACACTCTGCTTGCCCATCGGTCTGAGGATGGAATGTTGTACTCAGGTTCACTTGGGTACCTAAACCCCTTTGAAAAGATCTCCAAAACTATGAAGAGAATTGCGTACCTCTATCGGATATAATGGATACCGTTGCTCTATGAAAAAAAACTATTTCCTTAATGTACAGCTTGGCATAATCATCTCCCGAATAGTTAGTCCTCACAAGCAGAAAGTGAGCTGACTTGGTCAACCGGTCAACAATTACCCAAATGGAATCATACTGGTTTTGGGACCTCAAAAGTCCCGTTATGAAGTCCATATTGATCATCTCCCACTTCCACATCGAAAAAATTATCTGTTGGCAAGTAGCACCTAGCCTCAAATATTCCACTTTAACTTGTTGGCAATTCAGACACTTGGAAACAAAATCAGCCATATTGCGCTTCATATTATTCCACCAATATATAGTTTTAAGATCATGGTACATCTTAGTAGAGCCTGGGTGAACAACATACCTCGAAGTGTGAGCTTAGTCAAGAATTCTTTTCCGCAAACCATCCACATCTGGCACACATAACCTACCTTGATATCTCGAAATCCCATCATCGCCAATTTCAATAGACATCACTTTCTCCTGACCCACATCTTTCTTGATTTGCATTAAAATGGGGTCCTCGGACTGCTTCTCCTTTACTTTAGCACATAAGGAGGATTTTGCTATCTCATGCATAACTACTCCTCCATCTTCGAAATTCAGAAGTCGCACCCCTAGATTAGCTAGACGGTGAATATCATTCGCCTTCTCCCTTTTTCCTTCCTCAATATGAGAAAGACTTCCTATAGATAGTCTACTAAGGGAGTCGGCCACCACATTCGCCTTTCTCGGATGATAATGCAAGCTCATGTCATAATCATTGAACAGTTCCAACCAACGCCTTTGCATGAGACTTAATTCTTTTTTACGAGAAAACATACTGCAAACTTTTATGGTCAGTAAAAATATCAACATGTACCCCGTACAGATAATGTCACCAGATTTTAAGTGCAAATACCACAGCTGCTAACACCAAGTCATGGGTGGGTTAATTTTGCTCGTTTACCTTTAACTGTCTAGATGTATAAGCTACCACCTTACCATGCTGCATAAGTACACACCCAGGTCCCACCCGAGATGCATCAAAATACACTACAAAATGCTCTATATCCTCTGGAAGAGTTAAAATAGGTGCAGTAGTCAACTTGTCTTTCAACTTCTCAAAACTATTTTCACAGGAGTCAGACTACACAAATTTTACCTTTTTCTGCATCAACCTGGTAAGTGGAGCAGCTATGGAAAAAAACTCTCTACGAAGCTTTTGTAATACCCCACCAAACCCAAGAATCTTTGAATGTCGGTTAGAGTTATGGGTCTGGGTTTCTCACTGTCTGAATCTTTTGGGGATCAACCTTTATTCCCTCACTAGACACAATATGTCCTAAGAAAGCAATGGCATTAAGCTAGAATTCACTCTTGGAAATTTTTGCATACAATCTATGATCCTTGAGGTTCTAAAGGATGATTCGGAGGTGATTGGCATGATCATCCTCATTCTTAGAATAAACCAAAATTTCATCAATAAAGACTATGACAAATAAATCCAAAAACTAACGAAACACTCTATTCATTAGATCCATAAAGGCTGTAGGGGTGTTAGTCAATCTGAAGGACATAAGTAAGAATTTATAATGACTGTATCGAGTTCGGAAAGCCATTTTGGGAATATTAGCCTCCCTAATCTTCAACTGATGATACCCCAAACGAAAGTCTATCTTTGAACAAAACTTACCACCCTGAATTTGGTCAAAGATATCATTAATTCTATGAAGGGGATAACAAAGAATAACAAAGAGTGAGTCATGGTTTCAAAGAAGTGTTTTGGAGATCACTAATGTATGCCCATATATTTTTACTTACGTAATATGGTCATTATTTTTATAAGATGCTCTCATCTATTTTGTATTAAAAGCATGCTATTTTTAGTTGTTTCACATATCAGTACATTTGTATTGACCCCTTATATTTCAGGGTCTGAGGTTCAGTTCAGGGGTCCTGCCAAACCATAGAATCTTTAGACCGAAGAGTGCAGTTGGTGAGCCTTCTTTATTTCGGAAGGCCTATTGCTAGAGTATTGTTTTGCATTTTAGTTTTGGGTCCAACTAAGGGCCTTATCCTAGTTATAGACAAGTTATTATATTCTGATGTATTAGAGATTTTGCAGACTGAGATAGATATTGTCTAGATGTCTATTGATTTCATACCGTATTATAAAATTGAACTCAGAGTATGACCATGATTTTTTCTGTTTATTTCTGCATTTCTCTTTATTATATGTGAATGGTGTTCGTGATTTCCAGATAGAAAAAAAGTGCTTGGACCTCCACGGTTCGGCATGCCAGTCACGGCCAGGGCCCCGATTTGGATTGTAATAAACTTGGTAGCAGAGCACGATTTATGGTCCTAGGTTATCTATAAAATCATGTCGGGTAGAGTCCTAGTTATGGGTGTGTAGAGTGACACACTTATAAGTAGGAAGTTACAAGGCGTTTAGGAATTTTTATCTTTCTTCATGTTCTAGTTCATGCTATAGAGTCAGAATATTCCTCTTTCATACTCTAGTTCGTGCTATGGCATCATCCATACGAAAGTAAAGCTATCCTAATTCTTTTCTTACTCTGATGTTCTTAGACGTGTCTCATTTTTGAGGTGATTCAAGTAAAAAAACTTAGAATCCAAATGATGTGGTCCTTTTCTGATTGAGTCATAAATGATTATAAAATTGTGCAAGGACTTGAAAGGAGTCAGTTGGTGCTTCAAGGTGTATTGATTCTAGTGTATACTTTGATCCTGATGAAATCGTGCTTTTTAGCCTGAGGTATTAAGTGTATCTAGTCCCTTTCAAAATTCTTGTTACAGATGTTATGTATAAGGGGAATGATGTGTAGCAGAATGTTGGAACTGTATTTCCACCTAAGTAGTATTATATGTTAAAGTTTCATGACCTACTGGTAGTGAGATTGGGCCAAGAAGTCTGTGATATGAAGTCATAAGGTTAGAAGTTAGAGTGAGTGTGACTTTTGTGTGCATAAATATTTTTAATTGTATAATCATTGATTGAGAGATGATTTGTCATTTTATAGTGATAGACTAATGTGGTAATAATATTTGTACATTGTAAGGTATTCGATAGAGGAAGTGTTTGGTTGTGATTATTATCCATTCAGAAATAGGCAATGATCTCAGAATGGATAGTTGTGGTGGGTATAGAAATCAGTTATAGGTTGTAAATGGAGAAGGAATAGATTGGTCAATAAGTTGTAGGTAAAGAATCATTATTGTTTATTGAATTTTGAAGGTCATTTTGATGTATGAATGGGTAACTAAATATGATGTTAGAAATTAGAATATGTTGATAAGATTGAAATGATTCATATTCTAAGATTGAGGTCATCTATCCTTCTTATGTGACTTTACCCCTTGATTGTCTTTTCTTTAGTAGTTGTAAGCTAGTATTGCTGGTGAGAAGGTATGTAGAAGATTTTGAGGTGTAATAGTAATACCATGTAGGGGATTTGATTGTAGGTAGTATCTAGGTGAAATGAGGTGTTTGGGTTGAATTTTCCAGTTTGATGGACTAATATAAGATGTTACATGTTCCATTGGTGGTATGTAATTGTTGCTAGACTATAGGCTTGAACTTTAGATATAGAATATAGTGGTAAGAATAGTAGCTTAAGATTAATGATGTATATTTTGTGGGAATTAATAGGCTTGATGTGATTTGTGAAAGAGTCTAGGTTGATAATTTATGAAAATTTTAAGTAGTAATTATGAGGTATATAAGTACATGAGGACTAGTGTTAAAATGATGAGTTGTGGGTGAGTTATTAAGTGGATAAGAGCGTAAGTATATAAGAATAAGTTACCCCCCAGTAGTATGGAGTTAGGTAAGATTTTATGATATAAGTTATGTGATTAACAGTCTAATATTAAAATATTAAGTAGTGAAGGTGGATTTTTATGTGATAAAGAGTGAGGATATGTATGCTCATGAGACTGCGATTTGTAGGTTGATGATGATAGAGGATAGTGAAAATTACAAGTAGAGTTCTTGAAAAGCAATGCCTTTAGAGTATACTTAAAAAGGAAAAGTTTAGCATTTATGTATATAAGTGTTTTGCGTACCTAATTTTTGTTCTTGATATTGTAGTATAAAGAAGTCTGGTGAGTTGTTTTACGGTGTTCGTTAGAGTTGAATTGAGGAAATATAGGTAGGAAGTATGAGCCATGGGTATGGTTTTACAAATTTTATTAAGTTGTAAGTTATGTGATTAGAGGTGTATTGCAAGTATTCTAAGGAGTTGAAGATAGAGTGTTAAGTGTTTAGAAGCATAGATGTCCATGCCCATAATAATGTTAGTCATAAGTTGGTGACTTTGGGGTTACAGGACGTTATGATTAGTATCCCTGAAGGGGGATGACCCATAAGAATTTAGTGTCTTTATGTAAAATTCTTGATAGAAGTTTGTGTACGTGTGTATACCGATATCCCCTATTGTTTTGAGAACTGTGGTTATAGATTGATGAAAGGTTATATTCTCAAATCTAGGAGGGTGACTTTGATATTAGGGGGAGATGATGGATTAAAGTAGTTATTGAATATTTCTTTTGGTGTCAAGTTTCAAGTAAGAATCATATTAAATCAATTCCTATTCAATCAAACTCCTCCTACTTCGATTTTAATGGACTTCTACCAATGTTTTATGTATTCATGTTTTGCCTATGCCTAAGGTTTGAGCTCTCTATGTGACTCATGTCATGTTCTGATATCCATAAAAGGAGCAATAATGTCCCTCAATGATCCAATATTCCAAGTATCCAAGCCATATGTTATGTTGCTCATGATCCAAACCTGTGTCTCACAACATGTTTGGTCCTAAGAAAATATGTTTTTGTATGTCACTGAATCATTTTATGTCGAAATTAGCCAAAGCGATAAGGTTGTCTGAACTTATGACTATCTCAGCTCTGAAAATGAGAAGCAATAGCTTCAAGTATCAACCTTTGTCTCAGTCATTGACTTTATGAAATACGACCTTATGTTATACAAATCATGAGATATGTGTACCCATGTTTCTCACCGTAGTATGTCCTAAGAAATCATGTTGTGTTGTGGTTATGCCGAACGACCCTTTACTTATGATCCAAACACTTGATATCTGAAGCACTCTGTGTCTATTCTATCGTATCTTCACTTCATATCCCTCTTTGAGTAGTGCAATAAGTATAAGTTATGAATTGACGAGTGTTACATCTATTCATGATGTTTAGGCTCGGGTCCCTCAATGACCCTTCATATGTCAGTATGATGGTGGTTGTGAAAACGTGGTAGTGTGTTGAGTGGGGGAGTAGATATTTTTGAAGATGGATATTTTGATGTGACTTCTAGATCCAAGGTTATAGGAGAAAGAGAAAGAAGGAGATGAGCTTTCGTTACGTGAGATAGTTAAGAAAGAGTTATGTAGTAAAAATCTTAGTGAGAATGATTGAATTGGCTGGTCTTAGTTGGGAGATCCAGGAAGTGGGTGTAATAATGATAGGCTTAAATTTTGTGATTGATGAAAACACAAACCAATGTGCCGTGTGGTTAGTATTCCTTGAATTAATACTTGAGGTTGTTGGATTATAGTGATAGGGTAAGGTGATTTCTAATTGTGATATAGAGTGCAGAGTCCCGTAGTTTAAGTTAGCACCTCTTTCCTTCGAGTTGGGCTTCAACATAGAAGTATTATACGGTGGGACACAAACTCTTGTGTTTAGATATGTGATGGGTGAATTTTAAGTTGGAAGGTATGTAGTATGTTAATTAATGTTGGGGCATAGATGAATAGTGTCTCTAAGTTTAAGATCCATTTGTTGTATCTTGTGAGGTGGAGAATGCTTTTAAATCTTATCTTCCGCAAAATCCCATCTCATGATTGTACCAAGGTAAATCAGGCCTATTATCACCAAATAAACTTATGCCTTATGTTGTGATGATCATAATTCATAGAACTCATGTGCAAGGTCATCCCTATGTAAAGTTTCATTACCTCATGCTTCGTGCTTACGCGTTTCACTAGGGGTTATCATGAAGCTCTTTTGATGTCTTTGCATGTTTTGTTGAGGAAAAACGCTCAATGCGAGGTTACATTACTTATTCCATACCTTTAGAGCTTCAACAAGTTCCTTTCCATCATTTGGGGATGAATGATCCCAAGGGGGAGATAATGTAACACCCCGCCCCTTCGGGCTAAAGTTTGAACCGTCTTTTCTACACGTATAGATCCGAACCCAATAATTCTTTCTTAATATATGTGTTATGATCAATCTTATAGGGTTTGAATTCCTTTGACTATGAATTGAGATCACAAAATTCCCTAACTCAAGGACAAGTTCAAAGTTTTCCTATCAATTGAGTTTTGTTGAGCGCGTAAACTTATGTCGACTTCCATCAACCATAACTTTTTGTATATAACGAATTAGAGAGCCTACTATATATCAATGGAAGGTATTTGAGTCCTTTTTCCAACACCACTAGTTTTACCTTAATCCGATATCATGGAAAAAATTTATGCCTGTTTTCCAGAGAGGTGTCAGTCGAGGCTGAATCACGCAATAAATACATTTTTAGCGGGGTATTTTGGTACTTTCCCTTCCCAGAAACCTCTCACACGAATTAAATAACACCCTAAACGTTATTTACTCAAATATTATCAGTTCTACGACATCAAGATCCTCTTTTTTCACTCTAAAAAATAAGATCAAACTAGGGTTTCCTCCAAGAACAACAAATCAAGAATCAATCCTTAAGTTCAAGATTTCAAGAAACGAATCTAGATTTGGGTTCCATTTATCAAATCTTATAATCGAAGGTATGTGGGAATTCTCTAAACATCATTTGCATAATTTTTCTATTATTTTATTACATTAAAGATCCCCAATCATATTTATAAAGAAAGAGTTTGAAATTATTTGAAAAGTATATGTCATGAAGTTATTTTGAAGAAATTGTATGTTGTCTTGAATCGTCTATCGTGAATTTTGAATATAACAAAATATTTATGTTTTGGGGTGCAATGAAATTTTGAATGAGAGCACGAATGATCCAAAACCCCTCTTTTATCATGTTATTTTCGATTTATATTGTTATGGATTGTGTAAAGGCATGAGCTTTCAAAACGAAAAACTAATGGGTGAGTGCTTGTTTAATGATCATGGAGTGGTACTGTTTATGACATATTGGGAATGTGTTTTCACATGATAAATACTTGTTGTGTCCAATTAACAATCTTTCTTGGATTTTAAGTAATTACAAATATGAGGTGACCACCTATTGATTTTACAATTGAGAGGAGAATGTTTTGGTAAATATTTGAATGAAATGTCTATTGCATAACTCTCTCTCATCTGATGTTTAAAATCTAGGGTGGTCATGAATATGATAATAAGTGAAAAGGGTCACAGACATGATGTGACGTGATTTGATTGACTTGCAAGTCAAGGTATGACGATACCCGATGATTCCATGCCCTTAACAAGATAGTGTTGAATATTTGAAAAGTATGAATGTGTTTTCATTAAAGAACTAAAAGTTTGGCTTAAGAGAGCTTGTAGGTTGCCCTAAGAAGGAATTTGAGCGCAATGGCTCATCGCTAGAAACCGTAGTTGCCGATACAAAACTTATGATAGATGATCCTACATGATATGACATTTTTAGGACATCTCACATGGGGGGATTTCCTGTGGTGTGCTCACATGGGGGGTATCACCACTCCAATCCTAGTGGCTACTTGGATTGGCGTCTTGGACTCGAGTCAAGGGCGGGTTCCACATAACCCGTGGAATTTCAAATTTGTAGGGTGTACCGACTAGCTCAGAAGAATAACAAAGAGTGAGTCATGGTTTCAACGAAGTGTTTTGGAGATCACTAAAGTATGCCCATGTATTTTTACTTACGCATTATGGTCATTATTTTTATGTAATGCTCTTATCTATTTTGTATTAAAAGCATGCTATTTTGAGTTGTTTCACGTACCAGTACGTTTGTATTGAACCCTTATATTTCAAGGTCTGAGGCTCAGTTCAGGGGTCCTGCCAAACCATAGAATCTTTAGACCGAAGTGTGCAGTTGGTGAGCCTTCTTTATTTAGGAAGGCCTGTTGCTAGAGTATTGTTATTCATTTTAGTTTTGGGTCAGACAAGGGGCCTTGTCCTAGTTATAGACAAGTTATTATATTCTGATGTATTAGAGATTTTGCAGACTGAGATGGATATTGTCTAGATGTCTATTGATTTCATTCCGTATTGTAAAATTGAACTCAGAGTATGACCATGATTCTATTTTTTTATTTCCGCATTTCTCTTTATTTTATGTGAATGGTGTTCGTGATTGCTAGATAGAAAAGAGGCACTCGGACCTCTACGGTTTGGGATGCCCGTCACGCCCAGGGCCCCGATTCGGGTCATGACTTATATTTTTTAGAATCTTTATCCGACTAAAAATCTAAATTAGTATACCTAATAGGTACAAGATCTTCGGAGTGAAAGACAAGCATGTAATCCCTAGTCCTTTTAAGGTACTTGATTATATACTTAACCGCAGTCCAATGTTCTTGCCCAGGATTAGATTGGAATCTGCTAACCATGCCAACAACAAATCAGATATATAGTCTAGTACACAACATAGCATACATAAGGCTCCCTACAACAGAAACATAAGAAACCCCCTTCATTCTCTCTATCTCATCGGTCGTTTTGGGAGACTAGTCTTCTGATAAAGTAATTCCATGCCTAAAAGGAAGGAATCACTTTTTGGAATTTTGCATGCTAAATCTTGAAAGAATAGTATCAATGTAAAGTTCTTGAGATAAACCTAGTATCCTTTGTTTACGATCTCGCATAAGCTTGATCCCAAGGATATGACGCGTTTCTCCCAAGTCTTTCATATCAAAATGCGAGCATAGCCACTCCTTAACAGAATTCAACATGCTCACATTATTTCCTATGAGCAAAATTTCATCTACGTACAGAATAAAAAATGCTACTCTGTCTCTATCCCATTTTTTATAAACACATGACCCATTTTCACATTGATTGAAACCAAAAGTCTAAATCGAATTATCAAAACAAGTATTCCATGCTCTAGATGCTTGTTTCAAATCATAAATGGATTTCTTAAATTTACAAAACCTATGTTCATTACCACTTTCTATGAATCCTTCTGGTTGTGTCATATAAATGCACTCGTCAAGACTTCCATTTAGGAAAGCCGTCTTGACATCCATTTCCAAAATCTCATAATCATAATGAGCAGCAATGGATAAAATAAACCTAATGGATTTAAGCATAGCTACCGGCGAAAAAAGTTTTCTTATAATCAATTTCTTCTTTTTGAGTAAACCCTTTCGCAACAAGCCTAGCCTTAAAGTTTGGACTTTTCCATCCACACCTCTCTTTTTCTTATAGATCCATCAACATGCAATGGGTTTGACTCCCGTTGGTGGTTCTACAAGTTTCCAGACTTGATTGGAATACAAAGACTCCATTTCAGATTTCGTAGCAGAAATCCACATTTTAGCATCTTTATCATGTAGTGCTTCGTCGTAATTAAGAGGTTCCGTATTAAGATCCTCAGGGATTCTATCATACGATTCTCCCAAGAGAGCAAACCGTAAAGGTTTTCTAATCATTCTCCCACTACGACGACTAGTCACTACAGGATCTGCTACATTTGAAACTAAATTTTGAACACCCTTAATGTCTTTCTGTACTATGACAGGATCCTCAACATTATCCTGAACGTTTTCCTCCACAATTGTAGGCTGCTCGACGTTACTCCCACTACTTTGAGGTAGTGTAATGTCAAGTGTTTGCTCTTGTGCAACCTCTTGTCTATTGACATTTCTCCCACTACGTAGATGCAGCGGTATGTCAATAACGGTTTTCAAAAATTGTTCTTGTGTTTCATTATTCGTTATTCTATTTCCCAATTTCTGTAAAATAATTTTACTTCTAGGAACGTGGTTCATTAAATAATCCTCTTCAAGAAATCTGGCATTTGTTGAAACAATTACCTTCTATTCCTTAGGACAATAAAATAAACCCCCTTTAGTCCCTTTTGGATATCCAATAAAAATGCACACTTCTGTCATAGATTCCAATTTATCAATTTTTCCTTTTAGCACATGTGTTGGACAACCCCAAACCTGAATATGCCATATACTAAGCTTATGCCCACTTCATAATTCAGATGGGGTTAAAGGTACTGATTTTAAAGGAACCAAGTTCAGAATATAATTTGCAGTTTCTAATGCATAACCCCCCCAAAAAAAAGGCAAATCTGAGTAACTTAACATTGATCTAACCATTTCCATAAGAGTTCTATTTTGGCGTTCTTCCACACCATTTTGTTGTGGTGTTCCTGGAGCCAAATATTGAGATATAATTTTTGATTCTAATAAGTATTTAATAAATTCCGCAGAAAGGTATTCACCACCACGATCATATCGTAATGTATGGATATGTTTGTTATGTCACTTTTCCGTTTCCATCTTAAATTCTTTGAATTTTTCAAAGCATTCAGATTTATGACGCAACAAATAAATGTATTCCTATTTTGAGTAATCGTCTATGAAAGTCATAAAATACTCAAAACCACCTCTTGCTTGTATATTCATAGGACCACACAAATCAGTATGAATTAATTCTAACTTATTTCCGGCTTTATTTTCTTTGGAAGGAAAATGTTTCTTGGTCATTTTACCTTCTAAATAGGATTCACAAGTTGGAAGTGCCTCCACTTTCGATGAACTCAAAGGTCCATCATAAACCAACCGTGAGATCCTATTTAAGTTAATATGACCCAGACGAAAGTGCCATAAGTATGTTTCACTCAATTTCTAAATGCATTTTCTTTTATGTGATTGATCAACATTATTAAGTTCCATTTTTTGTAGCATATCATGGGAAACATCAAATGCAAACAAATCATGTATTCTAGGAGAAGAAATAATAAAAATTAAACTTAATAATTGCACAATTATTAGCAAAATAAACATTGTAACCAGCATCCATTATTCTTGAAACTGAAAGCAAATTCCTTCTTATAGAAGGTACGTAAAGAACAATATTCAAAGTCAAAACTCTAGAACTACTAAACTAAATAGAAATATTTCCTATAGCTAAGGCTAGTGCTGGTTCCCCATTGGCTTGAAATACGTTAAGTTCATTTTCACTTAGGCATCGTATTTCCTGAAACCCCTGCAAGGATGTGCAGATATGATTAGTGGCTTTCGAATCTATAGCCCAAAATTGGGTAGAAACAACCGCTAAAAATGTTTCAACAACATATGAAAAAGATGTACGTTGTTTCTTACAATGACCAGGTTGCTTGCAATGATAGCATATTCCCTTAGGCTTAGCCACACCACCATTAGCACCTGAAACCTTACGAGGATGCTTCTTCTTTTTATTTTCGCCTTTCGTCTTAGAAGTCAAAGTTGAAGGTTTGTCAACCATCAACGCCTCAGGAGGAGCTTGTTGCTTAATGATAGATTCTGCCACTTGCAGCTTATTCAACAGTTTTGCAAAAGATAAGTCCATCTTAATCATATTATAATTCAAGCGAAACTGCTAGAAACTGTCTGGCAGAGTTTGTAGGACCATCTCAACCTGAGACTCCTTATCAATAACCGCACCAAGAATAGACACATCATTTTGAGAACATGTTCCCTTATCGAAGTTCCTTCAACCATTTTTGTGGTCAAAAGAGCTTTCATGGACGTTTGCTTTGTAGCATGATTTTGCTCACCAAACATCTCTTTGAGAGATTCAAGCATATCATAAGCAGTTGTCATGGAATGATGTTGATGATGCAACACATTTGCCATAGAGGCAAGAATGTAGCATCTTGCCATCTCGTCAGCCTTGACCCACTTATCGTAGGCTTTAATCTCATCATCAGTGGGTTCATCCGACTTAACAGGACATTTCTCAACCAGTACAAATTTAAAGCCCTCAGCAGTAAGAACAGTATCCAAATTATGTTTCCAGTCCATATAGTTAGGGCCTTCTAATTTATTTTTATTCAAGATAGAAGTTAAGGGATTGAATGAAGATATGGTTAATCTGTTATATAATCAAATTAAAATAGATCATTAGACATGTTGCAGAATAATAAAATTCTTCAAAACCACATCACACATATACCCATGCACATAAACAATTAGAATCGTTAGGGAAACTTAACCATTTAAGCAAATATACATATAATGTCAGATATTTTAGCTGTTTCTTTAAGCAAATATACATGTAATGTCAGATATTTTATCTCTTAAATGAAACAGAACCAACTCAGTTTGAGAGTTAACTGTTGATTTAAGTTAGATAAATATCACATTTCATAAGTTTCTATACCATTGAACCAACATGTAACTTAGTTGGAAAGTTAATACGAGTCATAAAAAATAAGAGACTATAAAATAGTATTACAATATACAAGTTTATCCGATGGGGAAGATGACCGATGTCAACATATAAACTCATATTATGTACTATTATTAATTACTGAAAATCATAAGGAATGATCCCTATCACCACTGATTTGCAAAGAATAATTTTTTTTAGAATTTATAATTTTTTTGAAAATATAAAAACACCCAAAAACTCATCAAAACGACCCCGAATGACCAAAAAATGGCCTGAATCACAGTTTAATGAGTGTATTGTTTAGTGGGTCATTTTCAATAAACGTACCAAATTTCAGGTCATTCAGAGTTTGTCAAAAATTGAAGAACTCCAAAATCGACCAAATCGACAATTATTGGCCGAGCTGTTGCGAGGGACAACAGGGCTACCTGCACTGCTTGGCCTTACTGCTACTGTTCATACAGTGAGTAATGATTATAGTTGGTCGTAGTGAGACTCATCATCATTTATCCCTTAATCTATAAAACTAATTTTCACAAAACTACGCAAAATTTGTTTTACACTTTCTTGATGATAAACTTAAGTTCTGTTGGAACCAATAACATCATCAAAAACATGGAAAACAACCAACAATAACATGATATCAAAAACATGAAAAACAGCCAACAACAACATAATTTATATAATTATTATCTGAAATATGTACAACAAATGTAATTTCTTTTACATTATCTAGCGTATGTAAGAAGACTACTGATACCAATTGTTAGAACGTGCACATCGAAAGCAATAATTCTACAGGATCAAT
Source organism: Capsicum baccatum var. pendulum (assembly GCA_030864225.1). Lineage (NCBI taxonomy): Eukaryota > Viridiplantae > Streptophyta > Magnoliopsida > Solanales > Solanaceae > Capsicum > Capsicum baccatum. Next base: position 273,974,926 of record CM061550.1, read on the forward strand.
AACTTACATAATATCTAGATAACATAACTAAAACGAGAATCAAAAATCTTACCTCTTGAAGCTTTCATAAAACTCGTTCAACGCTTTGCTTTCCAGGACTGCGATCTTCTACCAAAACCGAATTAAACTTTTTCAATCAACACTTGAGTGGCAAGAGATTATTTTTTAGAAAAGAAGATTATAAAGAAGATTATCTTGAATAAAAAAATTGTAACGTCCCGTAAAAGTCATGCATGTATTAGACTGTAATTTCTGAGCTTTAGACTTAAGTTTTAAATTCTTCTAAGTGTTGAAATGACTTAGACTCATTCTTAGCTGGCAACCTTTGGGATACAACTTCTTGACCTTCCCGACCTTCATTTTTTGGATTTTTTTGTTGCGTTATGATGGGGCAAGGTTGTAGTACGTCTCGGAGAAAATTCAGAATTTTTGGACGAGCCTAAGGCCTCGTTTGGATTTCGATCTAGTGGCAGCGCGCGATTAGCCCGCGCCGCCTGCTGGATCGCGCCCGGCCAAAATGTTCAGTCCATCCGGATTTTTAATGGCATTTCCGTAAATACTCATTCTCCTATCAACTTAAACAAGGGAATTAAATCCCTAAAGAGCCAAAATATCATTATATTCTTCAAATTTGCTCAAGAACTCTCCCTAGGGTTTCAACATCAAAACCCAAGAAACTCATGATTTAACCGCGGGTTCGTGAAACAAATTACAGATTTGGAATTCTATCAATGTAGGCTTCGATAGACACCCAAAATTCATGGAGAACAAGGTACGCGGGGTTTTTTCCTAAATTCTCATAGGCATAAAAAAATCATGTTTTTGAATGGGGTTTTAAATTATGTATATATATTTATGTATAAGATGTTTTAACATCATTGTTTAGGTCTTTTGACCATCTCCAAAGCGATTTGACAGTTTATATACATATATGAATGAATGTGTCTCAATTATGAATACATGAACTTGCTAAAGATATTTGACCACCAGGAGTTTGATGAAATTTCAGCATGAATTGAACTTTAAGTTTCGGAGTATGAAATCCTTTACATCAGTTACATGTTTTGGTGGTCTAAACTATGTTTTGAATGAAAGCTCTTGCTTAATACATTATGGCTCAGAAAAATCATGACTTGCAATGTCTTGGTATGACGATACCAATTCAGACTAATGCGATATCAGACTCAGACTAACAGACATTTCAGACTTTCATGATTTTAGACATTCAGAATGTTACATGTACAGAAAAGGTAAAAAAATAGGCATACAGAGATGTTAGGTGGTTCCCCGAAGAGGGCTTGAGCTCAAGTGACTCATTGCCTAAATCCGTGGTTTGCCGACCCGGGTATACTATTATGCACTGACTTAAATGTCCTGTGGCGTATCAGACTCAGACACTCCAACCCTTGCGGCACACTTGGATTGGGGGCTTCCCCGCCGAGTTAATGGCGGATTCCATACAGCCCGTGGAATATCATACTTGTAGGGGAATACCACCTAACTCAGAAGTAAAACACAGATCTTGATTTGAAATGAACAGCCAGGTTACATGTTTTTAGAAAGTGCCCATGTATTTTTCGGAAATAATTTTATACATGATGTCTTGATGAAAAATTGCTTTCACTTAATATATATATATATATATATATATATATGTTCCATTATACTATTTTTGGATTGCTTCGCGTGCCAGTACTTTTGTGCTGACCCCTCCCTCTTCCAAGTCCTGAGGCACAGTCTAGGGGTCCAGCTACTCAGTAGACATTCTCGAATTTGCAGACTTGATCTCGCAGTGGTGAGCCTTCTATTATTCAGAAGGCCTAATTATGTCAGACATTATCTTATTTATTATGTTTTTGGTTTACTGGGGGCCTTGTCCCAGTTTCTTCGCAGACAGATGTTTGTGTTCTTAGTAGAGATTTCGCAGACTGATGTCAGATAGTATTATTCAAAAATGTTGCAGAACTTGACCATGTATTCCATACTCAGTTTCAATTCCGCATTTTATTATGATTACGAATGTTGTGCATGATAACCAGATAGAGAATGGGTGTTTTGGGCCTTCATGGTTCGGGATGCTCGTCACGGCTAGGGCCTAGGCTCGGGTCGTGACAAACTTGGTATCAGAGAACGATTCATGGTCCCAGGGTGTCTGCGAAATCTCATCGAGTAGAGTTCTATTTGTGGGTGTGTAGCGCGCCACACTTATTAACAGGAGGCTACTAGGCGTTTAGGAATGTTTCCCTTCTTTGAGATTTAGTTCGTGCTTCAGAGTCTAAACTGTCCCCTAATCAATGATCTCTTGTATTTCAGAAACACGACTATGCCTTCCCGTCGCAACATCGATCAGAGTGCTCAGGCAGATATGGTCCGTCCCACCCATGGGATGCGGACCCGTAATAGAGGTTCCATGCCAGAACCTGTCCCTACTCCGGGAGTCCCTCCAGTCCCAACCAGTCCACCTCGGGCTCCGCAGACTAATGTTAACCGTCCACCAACTGCTCAGAGAGATATCTCAAATGCAGAGTTCAGACGGTCTATATATATGCTGACACAGCTGGTAGCTAACCAGGCTCAATGATCGGAAGATGTTGGGTCTGCATCCGTTACGTCTGAGGATACTAGACTCGGGCATTTCATGAAGATGAATCCACCTAAGTTAACTGGTACAAAGGTGGAGAAAGATCCACAGTAGTTCGTGGATGAGATGGAGAAGATCTTTAAGGTAATGCATGTAAATGAGATTGAAGGAGTGGAATTGGCAACTTATCAGCTTAAGGATGTTGCAAGTCAGTGGTATGAAGACTGGGAAGATGCAAAAGGTGGGAGTGCTGAGCCTACAGTTTGGGGTGAGTTTGTAGAAGCTTTTCTTGACAGATTTTTTCCTCTGGAGTTAAGGGAGGCCAAAGCAGAAGAGTTCATGAATCTGAAGCAGGGCAGTATGAGTGTACAGGAGTACACTTTGAAGTTTAATCAACTAGCCCGCTATGCACCAGAATTGACTAGCAATATGAGAGCCCGGATGAGGAAATTTGCATCCGGCCTTGCTGATAACCTGGTACTTGAGTGCCAGGGGGCAATGTTGAATAGGGAGTTAGACTTTGCTAGACTGACAGTCCACATATAGCAGGTGGAAGAGAAGAAAAGAAAGACCACTGAATCTAGAGAGAAGGACAGACAGGCCAAGAGAGTCAAATCTGTGGACCAGCACCAGAGTCAGCCGCAGAGTGGTAACTGGGGAAATAGGTGGTCGAAGAAGACGAGGTTTTGGAATAATACACAGTCAGCAGCCAGCGCCCCAGCGCCCAGACCCCCTGCAGACAGACAGACTCAGAGCTTTCAGACTCCTCATGGATCTAGAGCACCAGATACTCAGTCGCAGGGTAGTGTGGCTCAACAGCATCGCACTTACCCCCGATGTGAAAATTATGGTAGGAATCATCCGGGGAAATGTTAGTTGGGCACACTTGTATGTTATTCATGTGGTCAGTCAGGCCACTTTCAGAGGGACTGTCCATATGCTAGGAGGAGTGTTGGTGGTGCGAAGTTTCAGGGCAATTCCACAGCGCCACCCCCGTCTCAGAAGGGCGCCACATCAGCTGCCGGGAACAGTCACAACTGGTTATATGCCTTGGCCAACCGCCAGGAGGCGGAAGCTTCCCCAGATGTTGTTACCGGTACGTTATAAATCTTTTCCCGTGATGTCTGTGTGTTACTTGTTCCCGGATCTACCTTATCCTATGTGACCCCTTATGTGGCTGTTGGTTTCGGGTTTGAGCCTAGTGTGATTTCTGAACCCTTTTCTATTTCTACCTCGATGGGGGATTCTGTTGTTGCTAGAAGGGTATATAGGGGTTGTGTGGTGACTTTTGGTAGTCGGAATATGGTGGCAGACCTTATAGAGTTGGACATGGTTGCATTTGATGCTATCTTAGGGATGGATTAGCTCCATTCATGCTATGCCATATTGGATTGTAGGACCCGTAGAGTTAATTTTTCCTTCTCGAATGAACCAATGATAGAATGAGAGGGACATTCTTTAGCACCCAAAGGGCACTTGATATCTTATCTCAGAGCCCGAAAACTCATTTCTAAGGGTTGCTTGTATCACCTTATTCGAGTCAAGGACTCTAAAGTTAAAAATCCTCCTCTTCAGTCTGTCCCTGTGGTGAATGAATTTCCAAAAGCCTTTCCCGAAGATCTCCCAGGGATACCTCCTGATAGGGAGATAGAGTTTGCTATTGATGTGTTGCCAGATACCCGTCCCATTTCTATTCTGCCATATAGAATGGCTCTCGCAGAGCTAAAAGAGTTGAAAGAGCAGCTAGCAGACCTCCTAGATAAGGGATTTATACACCCCAGTGTATCTCCTTGGGGTGCACCTTTACTTTTCATGCGTAAGAAAGACGGTCCCCTTCGTATGTGCATAGATTACCGTCAGTTGAATAAGGTCACAATTAAAAACAAATATCCTCTTCCTAGGATTGATAATCTTTTTGACCAGCTTCAGGGTGCTAGATGTTTTTCAAAAATAGACCTTCATTCGGGCTATCATCAGTTGAAAGTTAGGGAGTCAGACATTCCCAAAACAGCTTTCCGAACCCGATATGGTCACTATGAGTTTCTTGTCATGTCCTTCGGGTTAACTAACGCCCCTGCAGCCTTCATGGATCTTATGAACAGAGTTTTCCGTCAGTTTCTTGACTCGTTTGTCATTGTATTTATTGATGATATTCTGATTTATTCTAAGAGTAAAGAGAATCATGCCGATCACCTCCGAATCATTCTTCAGACCCTTAAGGATCATCGGTTGTATGCCAAATTTTCCAAGTATGATTTCTGGTTAGATGCTATTGCCTTCTTAGGGCATATTGTGTCCAGTGACGGGATTAGAGTGGACCCTCAGAAAGTTGAGGCAGTGAGAAAATGGCCCAGACGCACGACTCCAACTGATATTCGGAGCTTCTTGGGTTTGACAGGTTATTACAGAAGGTTCGTAGAGAGTTTTTCATCCATAGCAGCCCCACTCACTAAACTGACTCAGAAAAAGGTAAAGTTTGTGTGGTCTGATTTATGTGAAAATAGTTTTGAGAAGTTGAAAGACAGACTGACCACTGCACCTGTTTTAACTCTTCCCGAGGGTGTTGATGGTTTTGTGGTTTACTGTGATGCGTCCCGTGTGGGACTTAGTTGGGTTTTGATGCAACATGGTAAGGTGGTAGCTTATGCATCTAGGCAGTTGAAGGTGCACGAGCGGAACTACCCTACTCATGATTTGGAGTTAGCGGTTGTGGTGTTTGCCCTTAAGATTTGGCAGCACTACTTGTACGGTGTTCATGTTGATATCTTCACTGATCACAAGAGTTTGCAGTATGTTTTCTCGCAGAAAGAACTGAATCTCAGGCAGAGGCGGTGGTTGGAACTTCTGAAAGACTATGATATGGGCCTGCATTACCATCCGGGCAAGGCAAATGTTGTAGCCGACACCCTCAGCAGGTTGTCTATGGGCATCCTTTCTCATGTAGAAGAAGAAAAGAAAGAGATGGTGAAGGACATTCACCGCCTTGCAAATTTGGGAATGCGACTGTTAGATTCCGAAGACGGAGGGGTGATTGTTCATGAGTTAGCTAAGTCATCCCTTTGTGCTGAAGTGAAGGAGAAGCAGGTTGAAGATTCTATCTTGATGCAAATCAAGAAAGATGTGGGTCAACAGAAGGTGATGTCTTGTGAAATTGGTGGTGATGGCGTTCTGAGGTTTCAGGGTAGATTATGTGTTCCGAATGTCGACGGGCTTCGAGGAAGAATTCTTGATGAAGCTCACACCTCGAGGTATGTTGTCTATCCTGGTTCTACTAAGATGTACCATGATTTGAAATCTATGTTTTGGTGGAATAATATGAAGCAAGATGTGGCTAACTTTGTTTCTAAGTGCTTGAATTGCCAACAAGTGAAAGTAGAACATTTGAGGCCAGGAGGTACTTCCCAAGAAATAGCGTTGCCCTTGTGGAAGTGGGAAATGATCAATATGGACTTTATTACAGGACTTCCGAAGTCCCGATATCAGTATGACTCTATATGGGTGATTGTAGATAGGCTGACCAAGTCAGCTCACTTTCTGCCTGTCAGGACTAACTATTCGGGGGAAAATTATGCTAAGCTGTTCATTGCAAAAATTGTCCGTTTGCATGGGGCGCCTGTCTCCATTATATGTGACTGAGGTACGCAATTTTCCTCTCAGTTTTGGAGATCGTTTCAGAAAGATTTAGGTACCCAGGTGAACTTAAGTACAACATTCCACCCTCAGACTGATGGGCAAGCTGAACGCACCATCCAGACCCTGGAGGACATGTTGAGGGCCTGTGTGATTGACTTTAAAGGTTGTTGGGTTGATCACTTGCCACTGATAGAGTTTGCCTATAATAACAGTTTCCACTCTAGTATTAAGATGGCACCTTTTGAGGCATTGTATGGTAGGAGATGTAGGTCTCCAATAGGCTGGTATGAAGTAGGTGAGATGCAGATGTATGGGCCTGATCTTGTTCATCAGGCAATGAAGGATGTGAAACTCATTAGGGAATGACTTAAGACAGCTCAGAGTCGTCAGAAATCCTATGCCGACGTCAGAAGAAGAGAGTTAGAGTTTGAGATTGGACATTGGGTTTTCCTCAAAGTTTCTCCCATGAAGGGAGTTATGCGTTTCGGGAGGAGGGGTAAGCTAAGTCCTCGCTATATAGGCCCGTATCAGATTGTAAGGAGAATAGGTGGAGTTGCGTATGAATTAGAATTGCCAGCAAGTTTAGGTTCTGTTCATCCAGTATTCCACATATCCATGTTGAAGAAGTGCATCGGAGATCACTCTTTGGTGGTGCCCGTTGATGAGATCAAGGTGGACGATTCCTTGTCTTACGATGAAGAGCCCGTGGAAATCCTAGATCGACAAGTGAGAAAATTGAGGAGTAAGGAGATAGTCTCAGTTAAAGTGTTATGGCAAAATCAGAAAGTTGAAGAAGCAACTTGGGAGTTGGAGCGTGACATGAAAGTGAGATACCCAAGCCTATTTGAACCAGCAAATAACGAATTGGAAGGTACAATTCTTGCTTTATGTTTCCTTCTATGTATGAATCTGCTTGAAATCGTGCGTGACTATTCCCGCGTCATCATTCGGGGAGGAATGATCCCAAGGGGGGGATAATGTAATGCCCCGTAAAAGTCATGCATGTATTAGACTGTAATTTCTGAGCTTTAGACTTAAGTTTTAAATTCTTCTAAGTGTTGAAATGACTTAGACTCATTCTTAGCTGGCAACCTTCGGGATACAACTTCTCGACCTTCCCGACCTTCATTTTTGGATTTTTTTGTTGCGTTACGATGGGGCAAGGTTGTAGTACGTCTCGGAGAAAATTCAGAATTTTTGGACGAGCCTAAGGCCTTGTTTTGATTTCGATCCAGTGGCAGCGCGCGATTAGCCCGCGCCGCCTGCTGGATCGCGCCCGGCCAAAATGTTCAGTCCATCCAGATTTTTAATGGCATTTTCGTAAATACTTATTCTCCTATCAACTTAAACACGGGAATTAAATCCCTAAAGAGCCAAAATATCATTATATTCTTCAAATTTGCTCAAGAACTCTCCCTAGGGTTTCAACATTAAAACCCAAGCAACTCAAGATTTAACCGCGGGTTCGTGAAACAAATTACAGATTTGGAATCCTCTCGACGTAGGCTTCGATAGATACCCAAAATTCGTGGAAAACAAGGTATGCGGGGTTTTTTCCTAAATTCTCATGGGCATAAAAAAAATCATGTTTTAGAATGGCGTTTTAAATTATGTATATATATTTATGTATAAGATGTTTTAACATCATTGTTTTGGTCTTTTGACCATCTCCAAAGCGATTTGACAGTTTATATACATATATGAATGAATGTGTCTCAATTTTGAATACATGAACTTGCTAAAGACATTTGACCACTAGGTGTTTGATGAAATTTCTGCATGAATTGAACTTTAAGTTTCGGAGTATGAAATCCTTTACATCAGTTACATGTTTTGGTGGTCTAAACTATGTTTTGAATGAAATCTCTTGCTTAATACATTATGGCTCAGAAAAATCATGACTTGCAATGTCTTGGTATGACGATACCAATTCAGACTAACGCGATATCAGACTCAGACTAACAGACATTTCATACTTTCATGATTTTAGACATTCAGAATGTTGCATGTACAGAAAAGGTAAAAAAAATGGGCATACAGAGATGTTAGGTGGTTCCCCGAAGAGGGCTTGAGCTCAAGTGACTCATTGCCTAAAACCGTGGTTTGCCGACCTGGGTATACTATTATGCGCTGACTTAAATGTCCTGTGGCGTATCAGACTCAGACACTCCAACCCTTGCGGCACACTTGGGTTGGGGGCTTCCTTGCCGAGTTAATGGCGGATTCCATACAGCCCGTGGAATATCAGACTTGTAGGGGAATACCACCTAACTCAGAAGTAAAACACAGATCTTGATTTGAAATGAACAGGCAGGTTACATGTTTTCAGAAAGTGCCCATGTATTTTTCGGAAACAGTTTTATACATGATGTCTTGATGAAAAATTGCTTTCACTTAATATATATATATATATATATATATATATGTATGTATGTATGTATGTATGTATGTATGTTCCACTATACTATTTTTGGATTGCTTCGCGTGCCAGTACTTTTGTGCTGACCCCCCCTCTTCCAGGTCCTGAGGCACAGTCTAGGGGTCCAGCTACTCAGTAGACATTCTCGAATTTGCAGACTTGATCTCGCAGTGGTGAGCTTTCTATTATTCGGAAGGCCTAATTATGTCAGACATTATCTTATTTATTATGTTTTTGGTTTACTGGGGGCCTTGTCCTAGTTTCTTCTCAGACAGATGTTTGTGTTCTTAGTAGAGATTTCGCAGACTGATGTCAGATAGTATTATTCAGAAATGTTGCAGAACTTGACCATGTATTCCGTACTCAGTTTCGATTCCGCATTTTATTATGATTACGAACGTTGTGCATGATAACCAGATAGAGAATGGGTGTTCCGGGCCTTCATGGTTCGGGATTCTCGTCACGGCTAGGGCCTAGGCTCGGGTCGTTACAAAAATCATCCCTTATTTTTTCCCAATCTTTAATGAAAAGGGAAGATAAAGGAGGCAAAACGTTTTTTTCCTTTATTGCTGCAATTATGCCATTAAACGTTTTTGCATTTATTATGGGTTTAATACCCAAAACATTTTTTGGCCTTAATGCAGTCATTAAACCTGATTTTTTAATTCATTCTTTCCTTATTAATAGAAGACCAGTAATTAAAACAAAATCACTTCTTCTATAAAGTTTTTCCCTTCTTTTCCAAAATGATTAATTAATCCGGTATGGTAGGGACCACAGATTTATTAAGTGAGGCTTCCAATTATGATATTAATTCGGTGATGAAAGAATTATCATATTATAATAAACTATAAATTATTCCACTAAAAAACTGTAATTGCACTCCTCGATTCAAAATCTTTCATTACATCTTATTTAACTCCCCTTGTTAGAATTATCGATACCAATCAATTAAATTAAATTCTCTGAAAAAAATTTAATTCATTAATTAATTTAATCCTTTATTTATAATGCTTAACTTATTTCATATGACGGATACAAAATCCACCTGCAGGATTTTCACGTGAAAACTTATAAGTAATCGTAAAGGGGTGTCTTCTTCTCAAGTCCGAGACATGGTTCTATCAACTAATTAATATTTCACTAAGTGATTCGTCATCATCCAACCTATCATAAATATGTTGACTCACAAAAATTTCTCACCTTTTAATAGATTAAAACGACAAAACAAACCACATAGATCATAATAATTATATCAAGATTAAGAGTATAAGTACATGTAATGGACTAGAGAAATTGCTTATTAATATTAAGAACATAAATGAATATCTCTAATCGTTCCATTCAATACATACGAAATGTACTAGCACAAGAAGGTGGAATATTACCACTCCCATAAATAAGATCAAATTACATTTAATCTTGTGCTACAATCATCAAGATGTTTGTCCTACCTCATCTTTGATTGTGAACGTTAATTTATTACTTATAAGAACCGACAATTTTAATCTTCCGTGCATGAGTTAAAATACTCCATACACAAAATTGTCTACTTTAAAAGTAAAGAACACACATGTTAACACAATGATCTATTCAAATAAAGATTTTATTAATATAATAAATACTCTTTGCATGGGATGAGAATATAATACTATTACACAAATTACATGGTTAATAGTATATCCTAATAGGTTTAATACACCAAACTTTCTTTTCTTTTTTGTGTGAACAAGAGGAAAGACAAGTGGACTAATTTATTGGAAGGACTCTTTTGTGAGAATTTTTCAAAGGAAGACTTGGTAGTCAACAAGGGGTCTTTTTCAAAGGTTGGATTCAAGTATAAAAAAAAATAATCTTATTTTCTACTTTACTTTCTTGCCCAAACCCCCCCAAAAAAAGAAAAAAAAAATATTTTTTTCATTTTAATTTACGTGCCAAAATTTTGTTTAATATGAAATTTAATAATGAAATAAATACTTTTATAATTTGTGATTTTGACATGTTATAATTTTTTGTGGCTATACAATTTTTGAAGCTTATAGTTTTTAAAAAATGTGTAATATTTATATTTATGTGACTATTGAATTGATTCAACTCTCTATGTATAGAAGAAAAGAAACTTCAACAATTTTTTAGGAAATTGATGCAAGACTTTCTAGAAAGATGCCTGAATGAGTTACTTGCAAGTTGCTTCCTCTTGCAAAATAATTTTTATTTTTACTTGTTATTTTTAATATATCAAGAGAAGATATTTTTTTTTTTTTCATGTTTTATATTTAGCATTAATTACTTATTCTTCATGTCATTTTTCAGTACTTATAATACGTAACATCAACTTTTCATTTCTAAAAAATTTGCACAAAGCATAAAACTATTCAAGAATTCAAGATCTACACAAATTATCAATCTTATAGACTTTTCTTTCTCCATTAAGAAACGGACAGTCTGGTAAGGTCCAAAGAAAGTCCCCACTCCAAGTTCTAAACACGTTCTTAAAAATTGGTTCCATCAAACTCGAGTTGTCTACGTCAAACTTTTCTTCCTTCTTAAAAAAAGGGCAGCCTGGTGCACAAAGTATCTTGCAGGGTCTACTTCTTTTTCTTCTTCAAAATTGCATTAACTAAGCTTCAACCGCAAGCTAGTCTTGGTAAGCTATATGAATCCTCACTATTCACCGAAAATGACTTGGTCACCGAAAATTATTGAATAGACACACAAAGCAAACATTTCTTGATTTTTCTCTACCAACTTAATTAGTTTTGATCATTTTAGTGCAGCAATGGATTGTGTAAAACTTGTACTATTTTTTATGCTATATCCTTTTCTTTGTCAACTTGCTTTCTCCTCATCCTTACTTCATTTGTGCCCCAAACATCAAGCTCTAGCCCTTCTACAATTCAAGCACATGTTTCCCATTAATCCTAATGCTTCTCATTATTGTTTACCATTTTGTGACGTTTTCAACGAATAATCAATTATGTAATTGCCAACTTAAATTTGATTGAAAGTGACTAGGTGATCTTCTTGGAATTTTATTACTCCGCAGCAACATGTAGTAGTAGATTTTTCTTTGCTTAATTTTTGCTATATATCTCATCAAAATTATTGAATAGAGACACAAAGCAAACATTTCTTGATTTCATCTCTACTAACTTAATTAGTTTTAATCATTTTATGCTATATCCCTTTCTCTGTCAACTTGCTTTCTTGTCATCCTTACCTCATTTGTGCCCCAAACATCAAGCTCATGTTTACCATTAATCCTATTGCTTCTGATTACTGTGGCCCTCGTAATCTGAGAACTCTTTCATGGAACAAGAGCACAGATTGTTGCTCATGGGATAGAGTTCACTGTGACGAGACGATGGGACAAGTAATTGAGCTTTACCTCTTTTGCAGTGGACTTCAAGGCAAATTTCATACCAACAGTAGACTGTTTCAGTCTCCAGTCTCAAACGGCTTGTCTTTATCTTATAATAATTTCTCTGGATCGCTCATTTCACCTAAATTTGGTGAATTATCTAGCTTGACGCATCGTATTCAGATTTTACAGTTCTAATCCCAGCAAAAATCTCTCACCTTTCTAAATTACAAGTTCTTTGTATATCGACTGTTGATCCGTATGGGCTTAGACTCGGGCCTTAAGAACTTGACGCAATTAAGAGGGCTTTACCTTGACTCAGTGAACATCTCTTCCACCATTCCTCTAAATTTCTCTCCTTATTTAACAACTCTACAGCTTTCAGGTGCAGATTTACGTGAGGCATTGCCTGAAAGAGTTTTCGACCTTTCCAACTTGGAATACCTTTCTTTATCATCCAATTCCCTAACTGGTGCAATTCCATCCAACGTAAGTGGACTCAAAAACCTAAAATACCTCCACTTGTCATCAAACTACTTGAATGGGACTATACCTTCCTGGATATTCTCCCTCCCATCACTATCTGGTTTAGACTTGAGCAATAACTCTTTCAGTGGCAAAATTCACGAGTTCAAGTTCAACTCCAAAACATTGTATTCAGTTGTTTTAAAACAAAATCAGCTGCAAGGTCCTATTCCAAAGTCACTCTTAGACCTACAGGGACTATATGCTCTTAGCATTTCTCAAAATAATCTCAGTGGACAGATTGCTTCAGCCGTCTGCAATCTGAAAACACTGACAGTGATAGATTTGGGAAGCAATCATTTGAACGGAACAATCCCACAATGTTTAGGTGAGATGAGTGAACTTCAGGTTTTGGATTTAAACAACAATGTCTCAGTGGAACAATTAATACAACTTTTAATACTGAAAACCAACTCCGCATCATTAACTTGTACGGGAATAAGCTACAGGAGAAAGTTCCGCCATCGTTGATCAATTGCAGATATTTGGAATTCCTTGATTTAGGCAACAAGGAGTTGAATGAAACACTTCCAAATTGGTTGGGAGGCCTTCCTTATTTGCGGATTTTAAGTTTGGGATCAAATAAGTTGCATGGCCCTCTAAAAGATTCAAGGAGAAACAACTTGTTTGCTCAAATTCGAGTAATAGATCTCTCATCCAATGGATTTAGTGGAAAATTACCCGTGAGCCTTTTTGAGAATTTTCAAGCCATGAAAATCATTGGTGAGAATAGTGAAACCCGAGAGTATATAGATGATTATTATTCTGTTTATTACACGAATACTTTGATAGTTACAACAAAGGGATGGGATCGTGAATTTTTTCATGTTCTGACAACAAATATAATTATTAGTTTCTCAAGAAATAGATTTGAAGGTTATGTCCCAAGCATTATTGGAGATCTCGTTAGACTCCGTAAGCTGAATCTATCTCATAATGGCTTGGAAGGTGTTATACCAACATCCCTGCAATGTTTATCTGTACTTGAATCGTTGGATCTCTCATCCAACAAAATAGGTGGTGAAATTCCACAACAACTTGTATCTCTCACATTTCTTGTGGTCTTAGATCTCTCTCATAATCATCTTGTTGGATGCATTCCCAAAGGAAAACAATTTGATACGTTTGATAACAGCTCATACCAAGGGAATGATGGGTTATGTGGATTGCCTCTATCAAAAGATTGTGGTGGCGATGATGGGGTACCGCAAGCGACAACTCCAGTTGAGCTAGATGATGAAGAAGAAGAAAAAGGAGATTTGTTTAGTTGGCAAGCGGTTCTCATGGGTTTCGGTTGTGGTCTGGTTATTTGACTGTCCATAATATATATAATGCTGTCAACTCACTATCCAGTCTGGTTTTCGAGGATGGTTGTAAAATTTGAACACAAAATTGATTCGAGAATGAAAAGGCACAAGATAAGATATTAGCGTGTACCTTCTAGTTATTCAACTTAATCTCTATCCTTCATAAGATTAAGTTTCATCCTTAAAGCTCTAAACGTTAATCCTTCATTTTTGGAAATTTCAGGATTCAAGTCTAATATGCCGCCGGTGATGCAAATATAAGCCTTCATCTTTCATAGATTGTAATATTTTCCAAAGTGTTTGTTACTCTACGAATTAAGACATGATTTTTTTCTTTGATTCTCCCATTTACTTTGTTCATGACCACAACTTACGCATCAACATGTTGTCCTTCATAACTAACGTCTACACCTAAAGAGCACTCCAAGAGAATTATTTAACACCATCTAAGAAGGGTGATAAGTTCCTCTTAGAGCCTCAGGAAAGCAAAGAAACACTTTTCATCATTCACAGGGATATGTAGTCTTTGCATTCTTTGTTTTGTTAATAGTCGATCTTGGCTTGCTAGTCAAAGTAGGAATCTATGTCTGGGAAGCATAGATTCTCCAGTACCAACTATAATCGGCTGGAGGGCAACGAATCCATATATCATCACACTCTTTCATATAAATAAAAATTTGAACTTTACCTGCTATAACAATCAATATCACAACCACAAATCTATTTTCTCGTCACATAAAAGTAACTGAACTATTTATATCATTTTATTTTCATGAAACAAGTAATTTCTTTCTATATGTCTAGCTGGAACTGAACTGTCTTCCAGCAGTAGTTCCATTCTTGATTCTTGTCTGTCGCTTATGCGTATCTAATTACTGTATTTAGTTATCCCATTACATAGTGAAGTCGTTTCTGCAGCGAATACAAACTTGCTTCTGATACCGTTTGGCCTTCAACGCGAACTTTTTCACTCCAAAAAGTGTCCTTTTCCCAAGAATGTTATGATAAGTACCTATGGATAAAAAGAGAAACGAAATTACGATAACAAAATTACTGTCATGCGACTAGCAGATCAGGATTCAAGCCTCGGAAAACAGCCCTTTGCAAAATATAAGATGAGACTATGTACAATAGACCCTTGTGGTCCAATCCATACCAGGAACCCGCGCATAGCGGGAGCTTTAGTGCACCGGGCTGCCCGTTGCAAAATATGTCATGAATTTTCTTCCTTTGTGACTTGATCAAATTTTGTTTTCATTTGTGTACAGTATGTAGAAATAGATTCAACTTAATTATTAGTTCACTATATATCCAATGGCATATTTGACTGATAAACAGAAATTGGAAAAATCCTCAGGTCATTCAATCAATTTCCTGACAAAAGGTACAGTTTCTCATATTGTCATCAAACTACTTGAATTGGACGAACTACGCCATCCTGGATATCCTCACATCCATCACTAAACTTTGAGGACTATAATGACGTGTTTTATCTTCATTGAAAATTAGCATAAAACTTATACTCCAAAAAGACAAGAACAACAGACTCACATTCACTATAAGTTCCATGTCAGGCACACTATGTAAGGCGCTGTATGCATACTACAGATTAAGCATGATCATCACTTGTTACACTATTAATCAATTAACATATGCAGTAGTCTATAAACGAGATACTATGCTGAATAACATCTTCAGGCGAGTCACATATTTGGGACTTTGCTCATACACCCAACTGGTATATCATCAAGGCATTCCATCGTGGCTCATACCTGATTTATCTAGAAAATAACTCTCAGATTCATCACTTCCAGTTCCAAAATAGTGGAAATATGCATCTGTAAAAGTAATTGACAAACATTGCTCAGGTTCAAGCATGATCTTTTTAATTTTTCAGCTTTAAGAACATGACATATTAAATAAAAATTATTAATAATACATCAACTGAACACAAGTCTATTCTCTCTTCATTTTGTAGAGAAAACAAAGACCTTTTCAATTACATCTTTGTCACGACCCGAGCCGGGGCCCTTGCCGCAACGGACATCCCGAACCCTGGCGTCCCTATCTGTCTGGTAATCATGCACAACATTCATTTATTAGAGGAAAATGGGGAATTATATAAAAGAACGGAATCATGGTCATAAGTCTGATATGAATTCAACTAGGGTAAATGAAATCCAGAACCATCTAATGACATCTGAAAGCCGTCTGCGAAATCTCTACTACATGGCTAATAACAACTGTCTTAAAAATGGGACAAGGCCCCCAGTACACTAAAACCATAACTAATAATAAATGTCTGAAAATAATTAGGCCTTCTAAAATATAGAAGGCTCACCGACTGGACCTGCACTGCTTTCATCAGGACCCCTAGACTGTGCCTCAAAATCTGGAAGGTAGGGGGTCAATACAGATGTAGTGGTACACAGAGCAATCCAAAATAAAGCTTAATGTAACTAAAATAGTTGAGAGCTAATCATAAAACATCATATAGGATATAAATTCCAAAATATGTGGGCATTTTTTATAATCATAAAACCTTGCTGTCAATGCAAGTTCTGATCTTTGTATTACTTCTGTGTTAGGTGTCACTCCCCTACAAGTCTGATATTCCACAAGCTATATGGAATTCGCCAGTGACTCGGCGGGAAAGCACCTAACCCAAGTGTGCCGCAAGGGTTGGAGTATCTGAGTCTGATACGCCACAGGGCACTAGGCGAACGTATAATAATATACCCGGATCGACAAATCACGGTTATGGACAATGAGTTGTCTGAACTCGTACCTTCTTTGGGGAACCACCTAAGCTCTCTTTATGCCCAATTTTAGTCTGTTCTGAAACATGCATCATTCTAGCTTCAAAATCTGAAAATTTGATTTCAAACATGCATTCTATTTTGTTCTGAATTAACATGGCATTATCTGAGTTTGTGTCGTCACACCAAGACTTGCAAGTCCTATTTCTGAGCCATAATGTGTCATGCATGATTCTTTCATCAAAAACTCAATTCAGACCACCCAAACATACAGATAGTACAAGAGATTTCGTGTTCTGAAACTTAAGTCAAAACTATGCAAAAAATTCTTCAAACATATGGTGGTCACGTGCTTTTGACAAAACCATGCACTCTTTCATTATATGCATATTCAACATTTATAACATGTTCAACCCTCTCTTTTGAAATCAAAATCATAACCCAATTATAACATTACTCAAGACATTACATATTATGCTTTTCAAGATGCATTCAAAACAATTCATAGCATATCATAAGTAAAGGAAAATCATAACAAGAGAGGGATTTTTCATGAGTCATGCTCTCAATTCAATCATCAACCTTAAAAAACACACACACACACACACACACACACACACACACACATATATATATATATATATATATATAATATTTTAAATTAATTTGGGGAAAGACCTAAAGACCAAAACAATGTCATTGAGACTTCTAAAACATGATTATAAATCATAAATCTAAAACCCTTTTTTTCTTAAAAATTATGATTTCTATGCCCATGAGATTTTTAAGAAAACCCCACGTACTTCAATTACAGAAAATAATGGATGATTCTCGAAGACTATGGTTTGGGAATTCCAAATCTTCAATCAATTTTGAAAAGCCACGATTAAATCTTGAGTTATTTGGATTTTTAGTTTGAAATTCTAGAGAGTGTTCTTGTGAATTTCTGAAGAAAATGTGAATAATGTAGTCAGTTGGGAGTATAATCCCATGTTTAAGCTGATGGGGGTTGCAAAAATACCTAATATGGTCTTAATGAGACGGAATAAAATATAGATGGGAGCCCGATTTTATGGGCCACCGTGACGCGCCACAATCGCAGTGGCTCACTGAAAATTGACAAATGAGATTCTTAAGGTCTCCACGACACAGAGCCATCGCGTTGTCCCACTAGTTGGGACCTAAAACTTCAGCACAACGCGCCACAATTGCGCTAGGCTACTGGAATTTGACAATTGCTAATAGACCCTCTCCGTGATGCGCCAAGCACCAAAATGACGGTATTTTATGACTAGGACTTAAACTAGCCATAACTTCTTGTCCAGGTATCGAATTTGGCCGATTCTTATATCAGCGGAAAGCTCATTCAATTTTCCACATGGTAAAAACTCAAAATTAGGAAAATTATATATGGCTTAAACTTTACTCAATTTGAAAGTCAAAAAAAATGAGACTAAGTCTCTTTGACACTATTTTAGTCATTTAACTCTAAGAGCATACTACCACGAGCAAACGTATGGATAATGCGGGGTGTTAAATTATCCCCCTTGAGATCATTCATCCCAATAATGATGCGGAGCACAAGAAAGCATGATTTAAGGTATACTAAGACCGTAAAAGAATAAAGCAAGGATTGTACCTTCCATTTCGTCATTCACCGGAGAAAACACGTTTGGGTATCTTGCTCTCATGTCATCTTCTGATTCCCAAGTTACTTCTTCAACTTTATGATTTCTCCACAACACCTTAACCAATACTATCTCTTTGCTCCTCAACTTCTGAACTTGGTGATCTAAGATTGCAATAGGTTCCTCTTCATATGATAATGAGTCGTCACCTTGATCTCCTCTACAGGAAACACTAGGGAATGGTCTCCAATACATTTCTTTAGCATGGATATGTGAAATACCGAATGAATAGAACCTTAATCTACAGGCAACTCTAACTCATATGCAACTGCACCTATCCTTCTCAAAATATGGTATGGTTTTATATAGAGAGGACTCATCTTACCTTTCTTTATGAATAGCATAACTCCCTTCATAGGGGAGACTTTTAAAAATACCCAATCACTAACTTCAAATTCTAGCTCCCCTTTTCTAACATTAGCACAGGATTTTTGTCTACTCTGGGATGTCTTAAGTCGTTCTCTAATAATTTTCACATCCTCCATTGCCTAATGAACAAGATCAGGTCCAAAAAACTGTGTCTCACCCACTTCATATCACCCTGTTGGTAACCTACATCTTCTTCCACACAGTGCCTCAAAAGGAGCCATATTAATAATGGCATAATAACTGTTATTATATGCGAACTCTATCAATGGCAAGTGATTTATCCAACTACCTTTGAAGTCAATCACGCATGCCCTCAACATATCCTCAAGGGTCTGAATGGTGTGCTCAACTTGCCCATCAGTCTGAGGTAGAATGCAGTACTCAGATTTACTTGGGTACCTAAACCCCTCTGAGAAGATCTCCAAAACGGAGAACTGAATTGCACGCCTCAATCAGATATGATGGATGTAGGTGATCCATAAAAGCGGACTATTTCCTCAATGTAAAGCTTGGCATAATCATCTCCTGAATAGTTGGTCCTTACAGGCAGAAAATATGCTGACTTGGTCAGCCTGTCAACAATTACCCAAATAGAATCATACTGGTTTTGGGACCTTGGAAATCCCGTAATAAAGTCCATATTGATCATCTCCCACTTCCACAAAGGCAAAGCTATCTCTTGGGACGTACCACTTGGCCTCATATGTTCTACTTTAACTTGTTGGTAGTTCAAACACTTGGAAACATAATTAGCCACATTACGCTCCATATTATTCCACCAATATAAGGTTTTTAGATCATGGTACATCTTAGTAGAGCCTGGGTGAACAATATACCTCAAAGTGTGAGCTTCGTCAAGGATTCTCTTTTGTAACCCATCTATATCTGGCACACATAGTCGACCTTGATATCTCAAAATACCATCACCACCTATTTCAAAAGACATCACCTTCTGCTGACCCACATCTTTCTTGATCTGCATTAAGATGGTATCTTCAACCTGCTTCTCTTTAACTTCTGCACAAAAGGAAGATTTAGCTACCTCATGAACAACCACTCCCCCATATTCGAAATCCAAGAGTCGTACTACTAGATTTACAAGTGGGTGAATATCCTTCACCATCTCCCTCTTTACCTTTTCAACATGAGAAAGACTGCCCATAGACAACTTGCTGAGGGCGTCGACTACTATATTTGCCTTTCCTGAATGGTAGTGTAGGCTCATGTCATAATCCTTTAAAAGCTCCAACCAATGCCTTTTCCTGAGGTTTAATTCTTTTTGCGAGAAAACATACTATAAACTCTTGTGGTCAGTAAATATATCAACATGTACCCTATAGAAATAATGCCGCCAGATTTTAAGTGCAAATACAACAGCCGCTAACTCCAAGTCATGGGTGGGCTAATTTCGCTCATTCACCTTCAACTGCCTAGATACATAGGCCACCACCTTACCGTGCTGCATAAGTACATACCCAAGTTCCAAACGAGATGCATCACACAGTATATAACAAACTCCTCCATACCTTTCGGAAGATTCAAAATAGGAGTAGTTGTCAACTTATCTTTTAACTTCTCAAAGCTATTCTCACAGAAGTCAGACCACACGAACTTTACCTTTTTCTGGGTCAACTTAGTAAGTGGTGCAACTATGGAAGAAAAACTCTCTACGAATCTCCTTTAATACCCTACCAACCCCAAGAAGCTTTGAATATCGGTTGGAGTTGTGGGTTTGGGACATTTTCTCACTGCATCAATCTTTTAGGGATCAACCTTAATCTTGTCACTAGACACGATATGCCCCAAGAAAGCAATAAAATTAAGCTAGAATTTGCACTTGGAAAATTTTGCATACAACTTATGATCTTTGAGAGTCTGAAGAATGATTCGGAGGTGATTGGCATGGTCCTCCCCACTCTTGGAATAAATCAGAATATCATCAATGAAAACTATAACAGACAGATCTAGAAACTGATGGAATACGTTATTCATAAGATCCATGAAGGATTCAGGGGCGTTAGTCAACTCAAAGGACATGACTAGGGATTCGTAATGGCCGAATCTGGTTTGGAAATTTATTTTGCGAATGTTTGACTCTCTAACTTTCAAATGATGGTATCCCGAACGAAGGTCTAACTTTGAAAAACATTTAGCACCCTGAAGTTCATCAAAGAGATCATCAATCCTAGGAATAGGATATTTATTTTTAATAGTGACCTTATTTAGTTGGCAATAATATATGCACATTCACAGGGAACCATCTTTCTTTCGCACAAAGAGTACAGGTGCACCCCAAGGAGAAACACTGGGACATATAAAACCTTTGTCTAAAAGGTCTGCTAACTGTTTTTTTGTCTGCTAACTGTTTTTTTAACTCTTTCAGTTCTGCAGAAGCCATTCTATATGGCAGAATAGAAATGGGATGGGTGTCTGGCAACAAATCAATACCAAAATCTATCTCCCTATAAGGTGGTATTTTTGGGAGATCATATGGAAAGACTTCTGGAAACTCATTTACCACAAAGACTGACTAGAGAGTAAGACTTTCGGCCTTAGAATCTTTAACCCAAATAAGATGATACAAACAACCTTTGGAGATAAGTTTACGGGCTCTACGATAAGATATAAAGTTCCCTCTAGGTACTAAAGAATGACCCTCTCATTCTATCACTGGTTCATTGGGAAAATAAAAGGTGACTCTTCGAGTTATAAAATTTAATATGGCACAACACGAATGAAGCCATTCCATCCCTAGGATAGCATCAAAATCAATCATATCTAGGTCTATGAGTTCTGACATGGTATCTCGGCAATAAAAAATCACCACATAATTTCTATACACTCTCCTAGCCACAAAAGAATCACCCACCATAGTGGAAACAGAGAAAGGTTTTGAAATTTCATTAGGCTCAAACCCAAAATTGACAACCACATAAGGGATCACATAGGATAAGGTAGACCCGGGATAAAGTAATACATAAGTATCACAGGAAAATATTTGTAACGTACGTGACTACGTCTGGTGAGTCTTCCACCTCCTGGCAGTTGGATAAAGCATACAGCCGGTTGCAACATCTCCTGACAGCTGAGGTTGCTCCCTTTTGGGGCGTTGGTGGTGCGGAAGAATTTGCTTAAAATTTACCACCACCAACACTTCTTCTAGCCGAAGGACAATCTCTCTAGAAGTGACCCAACTGACCATATGAATAACATACCAGTGAACCCAGCTAACACCTCCCTGGATGATGTCTGCCGTAGGTCTCACACTGCGGAAATGTATGATGCTGCTGAGCTACGCTGCCTTGTGACTGGGTATCCTGAGATCAGGATCTATGATTAGTTTGAAAACTCTGAGGTCGTCGGTCTACTAGAGGTTTGGGCATTGGGGCTCTGGCTGCGGACTGAGCATTACCACAATTCTTCTTCTTCTGCCATTTATGTCCCCAATTACCACTCTGTGGCTGACTGTGGTTCTGATCTGCTTTTTTGGATCTCTTTGCCTGTCTATCCTTCTCCCTAGACTCAACGATTCTCTTCTTTTTCTCCTCTACCTGCTGCATATGCACTGACAGCCTAGAGAAGTCCATGTCCCTGTTCAGCATAGCCCCCTTACATTCAAGCACTATGTCATCCGAAAGATCGGATGTAAATTTTCTCATTCGAGCTCTCATATCACCATCCATATCTAGAGCATAACGAGCCTGTTAGTTGAACTTTACAGTGTACTCCTTGACACTTATTTTTCCTTGCTTAAGGTTCATAAACTCCTCAGCTTTGGTCTCTCTTAGCTCAAGGAAAAAGAACCAATCAAGGAAGGTTTCCACGAACTCGCCCCATACCGTGAGCTTAGCACTCCCACCCTTAGAATCCTCTTACTCATTATACCTCTGATTCACAACTTCTTTAAGATGGTAGGCTTCCAATTACACCCCTTCTACCTCGTCTATATGCATCACCTTAAAGATCTTCTCCATCTCATCAACAAACTCTTGTGGATCCTCCTCTACTTAAGTTCCTAAAAACATAGACAGGTTCATTCTCATGAACTGACCCACCCTAGTAGCCTCATATGTAATTGATGCAGACCCAATATCTTTCGACCGTTGAGTCTGTATGGCTACTAACTGAGCAAGTATGTGAATGAACTATCTGAATTCTGCATTAGATAACTCTCTTTCGCGAGGTTGAGTGCGGTTAGTCTGCGTTCAGGGATCTTTGGGTGCCCTAGGTGGGCTGGTCTGAGTAAGTGGGACTCTCGGAGTAGCATCAATCTCCAGAGTCTGAGCTTTGTTTCGGCCCCTCATCCTATGAGTAGGACGGATCTCATCTGTCTGTGCATTCTGATCGATAGTACAATGGAAATACATGATTGTTTTTTTTGAAATGCAAGAGATCATGGATTAGAGGACAGATTAGACTCCAAAGCACGAACTAAATTACAAAGAGGGGAAACATTCCTAAATGCCTAGTAGACTCCTGCTTATAAGTGTGGCGTGCTACACACCCATAAATAAGTCTCTACCCAACACGATTTCACAAACACCTTGGGACCATGAACTATGCTTTGATACCAAGTTTGTCACAAATTTGAGCTGGGGCCCTGGCCGCAATGAACATCCCAAACCCTGAAGGCCTGGACGTCTCTATCTGTCTAGTAATCATGCACAACATTTATTTATTAGACAAAAATACGGAATTATGGTCATAAGTCTAATATGAATTCAACAAGGGTAAATGAAATCCAGAACCATCTAATGACATCTGAAAACCGTCTGCGAAATCTCTACTACATGGCTAATAACAACTATCTGAAAACTGAGACAAGGACCCCAGTAGACCAAAATCATAACTAATTATAAATGTCTGAAAATAATTAGGCCTTATAAAATATAGAAGGCTCACCGACTAAACTCTCCACTGCTGTCTGAAGAAATCTACTGCTTATCAGTATCCTTAGACTGTGCCTCAGAACCTGAAAGGTAGGTGGTCAATACAGATTTACTGGTACGCAAATCAATCAAAAATAAAGCTCTTAATGTAACTAAAATAGTTGAGAGCTAGTCATAAAACATCATATAGGATATAAATTCCAAAACACATGGGCATTTTTTATAATCATAAAACTTTGCTGTCAATACAATTTTTGATCTTTGTATTACTTTTGAGTTAGGTGACACTCCCCTACAAGTTTGATATTCCATGGACTATATGGAATCCACCATTAACTCGGCGGAGAAGCTCCTAACCCAAGTGTGCCGCAAGGGTTGGAGTGTCTGAGTCTGATACACCACAAGGCACTGGGCCAGTGTATAATAATATACCCGGATCGACAAATCACGGTTTTAGACAATGAGTTGTCTGAACTCGTGCCTTCTTCGGGGAACCACCTAAGCTTTCTTTATGCCCAATTTTAGTCTGTTCTAAAACATGCATAATTCTAGCTTCAAAATATGAAAATCTGAGTTCAAACATGCATTCTATTATTTTCTGAATTAACATGGCATTATCTGAGTTGGTGTCGTCACACCAAGACTTGCAAGTCCTATTTCTGAGTCATAATGCATCATGCATGTTTCTTTCATGAAAAACTCAATTCAGACCATCTAAACATACAAATAGTATAAGAGATTTCATGTTCCGAAATATAAGTCAAAACTATGCAAAAAATTCTTCAAACATATGCTGGTCACGTGCTTTTGGCAAAACCATGCACTCTTTCATTACATGCATATTCAACATTTATCAACATGTACAATCCTCTCTTTTGAGATCAAAATCATAACCCAATTATAAGATTACCCAAGACATTACATATCATGCTTTTCAAGATTCATTCAAAACAATTCATAGCATATCATAAGTAAAGGAAAATCATAACAAGAGAGGGATTTTTCATGAGTCATGCTCTCAATTCAATCATTAACCTTAACACACACACACACACACACACACACACACACACATATATATATATATATAAAAAATTTTAAATCAATTTGGGGAAAGGCCTAAAGACCAAAAGAATGTCATTGAGACATCTAAAACATGATTATAAATCATAAATCTAAAAACCCCTTTTTCTTAAAAATCATGATTTCTATGCCCATGAGATTTTTAGAAAAACCCCACGTACCTCAATTATAGAAAATAATGGATGATTCTCGAAGCCTACGATTTGGGGATTCTGAATCTTCAATCAATCTTAAAAAACCACGATTAAATATTTAGTTATTTGGGTTTTTAGTTTGAAACCCTAGAGAGTGTTCTTGTGAATTTCTGAAGAAAATATCAAAAATGTGCTCAGTTGGGAGTATAATCCCGTGTTTAAGATGATGGGGGTGAAAAAAATACCTAATCTGTCCTTAATGAGACGGAATAAATTATAACTGTGAGACCAATTTTATGGGCCACCGCAATGCACCACAATCGTGGTGCCTCACTGGAAATTGACGAATGGGATTCTTAAGGTCTCCGCGATGCGGAGCCATCGCGTTGTCCCACTGGTTGGACCTGAAACTTCAGCGCGACGCCCCACAATCACGCTAGGCTACTGGAATTTGACAATTGCTAAATAGATCCCCTCCGCGATGCGTCAAGCACCAAAATGACGGTATTTTATGACTAGGACTTAAACTAGACATAACTTCTTGCCCGAGTTTCGAATTTGGGTGAATCTTATATCGGCGGAAAGCTTATTCAATTTTCCACATGATAAAAAGTTGAAATTAGGGACATTATATATGGTTTAAACTTTACTCACTTTGGAAGTCAAAAAAAATAAGACTAAGTCTCTTTGACACTATTCTAGTCATTTAACTCTAAGAGCATATTACCATGAGCTAACGCATGGACGATGCGGGGTGTTACAATCTTTGTCTGGATAAGGTATCAGACAAAATGCATGCGTTATTACAAGTGGAGGGACCTTTGTGTTGTTGCTTCTTGTCAAGGTCTATTACCCCAATTGATACTCTTATCTTGACTAATCAAACTCATCTTGATTTTGACATGACAAGTTTGGGTTAAGGTCTGCGCACCAATTATCACGCTAAAAGATTTTTCCAGCATTCTTTGATTTTTTGGCAACAACTCAAACTTGAGAATTTTGTTTCCATGACTTTAAATTCATACTATCAAGTTATTTGAAAACCAATTACAACAAACTTTCTGTAAGAATCATGGAATAAATATTGACAAAGTTAAGATAAGTGAATAGTAGACGGCAAAAAAACGTGATATCATTAAAAGAAAAATTATCACGTTGATATATATCATTTGAAGTTGAATGGTTAAAGTAGATACTGAATTGCAGTATCGCACATATGATTAACTAAATTACAAAGTTACAAACACAACAACACTAGAAGTAAAATTTTTGCCTAAAATTGACTTTACAAATATATAAACCAGACAATGAAATTAAGTAGCTGCGTAAAACAGGAATGCCATGTTTTTGACGTCAACTTGATACTCCCTCAAAGCTAAGATGGTCTACATTTATCCGAAGCTTATTCCTCTGTGAGAGGTAAGAAGGAGATGGTCACTCGTTGTGAGTTGAGTGTTGGATGGAATGCTTTAGAAGTTTAAGCAAATGTTGTGGTTCTTTTGGCTTTGGTGTTCCAACAGATTTTCCCCTTCTGGTTGGGATTTACCGGTCTGTCTGTCCTCAATAAGTAATTCTCATTGACCACATTTCATATGGATCATCAAATCAATACCTTAATGCATTATCGGTCTGTCTGTCCTCAATATGGTTAACATGTCATGTTTGGGCTGCTTCACTGTCTTCCAACAGCACGTAAATTCTCGTGCAAAATTGGCTCAACCTAGCACACTATGTAAGGCGATATGCATACTAGATTTCCATCGTAACCTTAATGCATTAGAAAAATGACGTCCTATTCCTTATATATAAAGTTATAAACAAACCACACAGATTCAATAGAATAGTAGAGTATGCACACTTTTAATTTTATGGGAAAAGGCTCAAATATGTCACTAAACTATTAGAAATAGTTCATTTATGTCATCTGTTAAAAGTTGGGCTCCCATCGCCATTATAAAATTGGTTCATCCATGCCATTACTTTTTAACGGTGGTTTTCTAAAAGACCGTTTTGCCATGTGACCTCTTACTAGAGGTCCACACCATTTTTTATATTTTTTTAATTTTTTTTTTCTCTTTTTAGTTTTGATCCATTAAGAAGAATCCACCCACACCCAACCTATCACCTTAACCCACTTTAATATTACTCTTAATTTTGACTCTAGATTTAAACGTATATATAATCATTTAGTCTTCGAATATAAAATTTACACACTTGAATACTACGTTTAAAATAATATAGGTTAGAATAATTAATAATTTAAATTGGCAAATGAATAAATTGTGATTAAAAATTAATTTGTTTTGACTCTCGAAATCTGAACATCATCACATAATTTAGGACGAAGAAAATACCACATAAATGAAGGACCACAACTTTTAATTAGGAATAATACCTAAAAATCTCTTCTAAATTTGGATTATAAGATTTATAATTGAATTATTGGTAGTCTTAATTATTTCGTGAATTTGGCTATTTGGTAGCCTTTATATTCAATAACGTGGAGGAGACGTAAAGCATAACTTTTTTCTGCGTGGGTGAATTCTTTAATATACACATTAAATATCCATTAATATACACATAAATAGTGTCTGCGTGAGTAGGTAACAAACAACACTAAAAAATATGTGGACTGAAAACACCCTACGTACCTGGATGGTGGTCTTTTATTTATTTTATATTTTTAAAACTCTAACAAGCCTAAAAATAAATTATGCTCTACGTCTCGTCCATGTTAAAGAGTATAAAGGCTACCAAATAGCCAAGTCCACGAAATAATTAAGACTACCAATAATTCAATTATACAACTTATAATCCAAATTTAGAAGGAATTTTTAGGTATTCTTCCTAATTAAAAGTTGTGGTCCTTCACGTATGTGGTATTCTCTTCGTCCTAAATTATGTGATGATGTTTGAATTTCGAGAGTCAAAATAAATTATTTTTTAATCACAATTTATTTATTTTCATTTTAAATTATTAATTATTCTAACCTATATTATATAAACGTAACATTCAAGTGTGTAAATTTCATGTTCGAAGACTAAATGATTATATATATGTTTAAATCTAGGGTCAAAATTAAGAGTAATATTAAAGTGGGTTAAGATGATAGGTTGGGTGTGGGTGAATTTTTCTTAATGGATCAAAAATTAAAAAAATTTACAAAATGACGCGGACCTCTAATAAGATGCCACGTGGCAAAACAATTTTTTTAAAAACAACGGTTAAAAAGTAATAGCATGGATGTACCGATTTTATAACGGCGATGACATGAATCAACCCAACTTTTAACGGATGGCATAAATGAGTCATTTCGGATAGTTAAGTGACATATTTGAGTCTTTTCCCTAATGTTATTGTCAAGGTCTATACACCAAGTAACACTTGTGTGGTATGTCCTATTCCTGATAATACCAAAAAAAAAACTTTCTATTATATGACTTAGTCGTATCTAATGTTTGAGAATGACATTCTCTACTCTTTTGGCTACTTAAATATACTTGACTAGATCAATTATTGATCCAATAAAGTATTTTAATATAATAGGTCCACATAATTTGTGTGATGTAGCTTTCTTTAAAATTTCTAAAGCAAGACTTGAAAAATATAACATATTTCTCACTCAAAATTTATTATCTTTCTTGGCTAAATTTCCTCCGTTCTTTATTTTTTGCTTTTGAGGAATGTGCAGCTCATTAACAACGAGTTCAATTGAACTCATTTTTCTCAGACACGAAACACAAATATATTATGAATCCTCACTTTTTTTCCCTGTGTACCAAGTACCTGGATTTGGTTTCTGATAATGGATTTTTTTTTTTTTTTTATAGTTTTGTTGACTTATAGAATGACACCTTCTAAACTTGGAATAGAAAGTTTTGTTGACTTTCGTTCTTTTGCTTGCTGCCATTGTTGTTCGTTCGGAATTGTTCAACCTAGGGTTTTGCATCTTTTTATTTTTTGAATTATTTGTGTGTTGCTGTGTTTACAATGACTGGAAAGGATGATTCTCTCCAGTCCATTAGTACTCAATTAGATGGTAAGAACTATGCCTATTGGAGTTATGTCATGAAGAATTTTCTTCGTGGGAAGAATATGTGGGGTTATATCACTGGAGTAAAACCAAGACCTATCGATGATACAACTGAAAATTTTGATTTGTTGGTGGACTTATGGGAAACTAATAACTCCAAGATTATCACTTGGATCAACAATTCTGTAACTCAGTCAATTGGTATGCAATTGGCTAAGTATGACACAGCAAAGGAGGTCTGGGATCATTTGGAAAGACTGTACACTCAGTCTAATTTTGCTAAACAGTACCAGTTGGAGTATGATATCCGTGCTCTTCAACAGCATGACCTCAGTATTCAAGATTTTTATGCTGCCATGTCGGATTTGTGGGATCAATTGGCACTTACTGAATCTGCAGAGTTAAAAGGTTTTGGGCCGTACATTGCTAGACGGGAAGAGCAACGCTTGGTTCAGTTTTTGATGGCACTACGTTCTGACTTTGAGGGCCTACGTGGAACAATCCTTCATCGATCTCCCCTCCCTACTGTTGATTCTGTGGTTCATGAACTGATTGCAGAGGAGACTCGTATCAAGTCTCAAGTGGTTCAAGGGTCTAAAGTAACTACTACTCCTGTCGTGTTTGCTGCTTCAACTGATCAGTCTAGGCCACCACGTACTCAGACTCGACAATCTCCTAAAGTTGCATTTGATGAGTGTGCATTCTGCAAACAGAAATATCATTGGAAGGCTCAGTGTCCGTTGTTACTTAACAAGGTCAAACAGCCTCAATCTGGGCAGCAACAGAAATATGGGCAGCAAAAGTCTCCGTCACGCTCCTCTGGTGCTCCTCCATGGTCATCTCGTCCTCCACAGTTCGCTGCTGCTGCACCATCTGTAGATGTTGAGTCTGTTAGCACTATGCCACCTTCTGCGTTGGATCCCCAGGTTTTCGAACAGTTCAGACAGTTCTTCGTTTCTAATCCTACGGCCATGTCAGCATCTATGTCTCATTCGGGTTCGGTTTCTTCTAGTACCTCAGGTATTCCTTCCTCCTTGTGGATATTGGATTCTGGTGCGTCTCATCACATGTCCCCTCATTTGTCATCGTTTGGTTCTTTGTCACCCATTTCACCAATTTCTGTTATGTCCGCGAGTGCTGTACCTATGTCAGTCGAGGGTGTTGGCTCTGTTACTACCCCTCACATTGTCCTCTCTGATGTTTATTACATTCCCAAACTTGCTTTAAATCTTGTTTCGGTCAGTCAGTTGTGTAAGGCTGGTAATTGGGTGTTTTTTTCTGAATCTGTTTGTGTTATACAGGACCAACACACTCAGAGGGTGATTGGGACCGGCCGTAGGTTGGGGGAACTCTATGTCTTGGAGAATCTCAAAGTGTCTGCAGTTGCTGCCTCTAGCATAGATTTATCTTCTTTTCGTTTGAGTCCTTTGTCTTCTCCGTTTTATCTTTGGCATTCCAGATTGGGACATGTGTCAGTTTCACGTTTACGTTTTTTGGTCTCTAGTGGTGCTTTGGGTCATGTGAACACTAGTGATATTTCAGATTGTAGTGGTTGTAAACTGGCAAAATTTTCTGCCTTACCGTTTAATAAAAGTGTGTCTTATTCTGTTGCTCCTTTTGATATTATTCATTCTGATGTATGGGGACCAGCGCCAGTTTCCACTAAGGGTGGATCGACCTATTATGTTTCGTTTATAGATGACTATACTCGTTATACCTGGGTGTATCTTATGAAACGCAGATCTGATTTCTTTGGCATTTACAACAACTTTAGAGCCCTTGTTAAAACACAACATTCGGCTGTGATAAAGTGTTTCAGGTGTGACTTAGGGGGTGAATATACCTCTAATGACTTCACTCAGTTACTTGCCTCTGATGGTACCATACACCAGTCATCTTGTACCGACACTCCTGAGCAGAACGGTCTGGCAGAAAGAAAACATCGTCATATTGTTGAGACAGCACGCTCTTTACTTTTGTCTGCAGAGGTTCCTAGTATTTTTTGGGGAGAAGCAGTCCTAACTGCTGTATATGTGATTAATCGTATTCCTACTGCATTGACTTCAGGGATGTCTCCGTTTGAGAAACTATATGGTCACCCGCCGAATTATTCTGCATTACGAGTTTTTGGATGTACTTGCTTTGTTCTTCGTCCTCATGTTGAACGAAATAAGTTAGGGTCAAAATCAGCTATATGTGTGTTTTTGGGGTATGGTATTGGACAAAAAGGATATCGTTGCTATGATCCTGTAAGTCAGAAATTATATGTTTCACGACATGTCACTTTTTTGGAACATATTCCTTTTTATTCCATTCCAGCTAAAACCCATGATGTGACAAAGTCAGATATTCGGCTTATTGATCCCTTTGGGATTGACATAGAGGTTCCAGTTCCGGATTCATCCATGCCATCTGGTGTGCCACCTGATAGTGCTTCAGCCTCGCCTGTGCCTGAGTCTGCTCCTTCGACTGTTGAGACTGGAGACCCACCACCTCTGAGGAGGTCTACTCGACCTTGTAAGTCCACCAAACTGCCAGATTTTTCCTATTCTACATATTCAGCCTCATTTGCTTCCTTTATTGCAAACATACATCATTTGTCTGAACCTGAGTCGTATAGAGAGGCTGTGTCTGATCCTCTTTGGCAGAATGCTATGGCTGAGGAACTTGCTGCTCTTCATCATACACATACATGGGATTTGGTTACTCTCCCACCTGGTAAGCATGCGGTTGGTTGTCGATGGGTGTATAAGATAAAAACAAAATCTGATGGGTCTGTTGAGCGATACAAGGCGAGACTTGTGGCAAAAGGGTACTCACAACAATATGGTATGGATTATGAGGAGACTTTTTCCCCCGTAGCAAAGATGACGACTGTTCGCACTATGATTGCTGTTGCATCCGTTCGACAGTGGAAGATATTTCAGATGGATGTCAAGAATGCTTTTCTGAACGGTGATCTCCACGAGGAAGTTTATATGACTCCTCCCCCAGGTATTGACCACCAGCCAGGTGAAGTTTGTCGGCTTCGAAAAGCTTTATATGGTCTCAAACAAGCCCCTCGTGCTTGGTTTGAGAAATTCTCCACTGTTATTACTTCCCTTGGATTTGTCCCGAGTAACCATGATTCAGCATTGTTTGTTAGATATACAAGTGCAGGGCGAATTCTATTGTCCTTATATGTAGATGATATGATTATTACTGGTGATGATCATAGTGGTATTGAGTTATTGAAGCATGATTTGGCTCATCGATTTGCAATGAAGGACTTGGGCTTGCTGCGTTATTTTCTGGGTATTGAGGTGGCTCAGTCTAAGAAAGGGTATCTTCTTTCTCAGACTAAGTATATATCTGACTTGTTTACACGGGCGCGTCTTTCTGACAACAGGACTGTAGATACTCCCCTTGAAACCAATGCACGTTACTCTCCTAGTGATGGTGTTCCATTATCAGATCCGAGTCTTTATCGGACTATTGTGGGTAGTTTGGTTTATCTTACGGTTACTCGTCCAGATATAGCACATGCAGTTCATGTTGTTAGCCAGTTTGTTACTGCTCCTACTTCTGTGCACTGGGGAGCTGTACTTCGTATTCTAAGGTATCTTCGTGGCACTCAGTTTCAGAATCTCTTGTTTCCCTCGACGTCATCTCTCGAGTTGCGAGCCTATAGTGATGCTGATTGGGATGGAAATCGCAATGATCGTAAATCCACCACTGGTTTTTGTGTGTTTCTTGGAGACTCTTTAATCTCGTGGAAGAGCAAGAAACAAGATGTTGTCTCTAGATCTTCCACGGAGGCTGAGTATCGTGCCATGGCTGTGACTACATGTGAGATTATTTGGTTACGTTGGCTTCTTGCAGATATGGGGGTTCACATTTCTATGCCTACTCCCCTGCATTGTGATAACAAAAGTGCGGTACAAATTGCAAAGAATTCTGTCTTCCATGAGCGTACGAAGCACATTGAGATTGATTGTCACTTCACCCGTCATCATTTGCAGCTCGGGACCATATCGCTTCCTTTTGTTCCATCGTCTTTGCAGATTGCTGACCTTTTTACGAAGGCTCAGTCGGCGTCTCGATTTCGTTTTTTGTGTGACAAACTCTCAATGCTTATTGCTGTTGCATTGTGAGTTTGAGGGGGGATGTTAGCCCATATGTTATTGGGCCTTTAGTTTATGGACCTTTAGGTTATTGGCTATGTATATATAGCCTCCTTTTGGTTTAGTCAGTTTTTATGCTTTTCAGATTATATTGTAAACCTTAGCCTTTCTTTCTTTCAATAAAGTTCTATTAATACAAACACATACAAACTTTGAGCATATGGAGACAATTCCTTCCCTAATTTCTCCGTTTTGATTGCGCTTTTTTCAATAATACTGGTGTTCAAGCTAACTTGTGTATTGAATACGTGCTACCTTTCACCAGTAAATCTGTATCTGTAAAAGTAATTAGCAAACATTGAACAGGTTCAAGCATGATCTATTTAATTTTCCAGCTTTAAGAACATGACATATTTTTCTTTGCTTGTTTTGTGGTTCACAATATTTGTCTAGTTGGACTTAATGAATCAGTGGTATTAAATATATGAACAACGTAACATGTCTGGGCTCCTGCACTGACTCGAACTGGCACACTGGAAAGTAACTAACAAACATTGAACAGGTTCAAGCATGATCTGTTTAATTTTCTAGCTTTAAGAACATGACATACTAAACTAAAATTACTAATAACACATCAACTAAACATAAGTCTATTCTCTCTTCATTTTGCATAGAAAATGCAGGTGCTATTACAAGTGGAGAAAAGTCAAGGTCTCTACCCCAAGTTTTGGTGCATTGACAAACTTCACTTCATACTATCAAGTGATTTGAAATCCAATTACAACAAACTTTCTATTACAATCATGGAGTAAATATCTACAAAGTTAAAAAATAAGTGAACAGTAGGCAACAAAGCAACGTGATGTTGTTAAAAGAAAAATTATCACATCAATATATATCATTTGAAGTTGAATGAAATTAGAGTAATTAACACCATGTACCTTGAACATCTTCTAAAAAATATCCGGCTTTTTTGCTTTTAACATAAATCGTAGATTTTACTAGTCAAAAAATATTTTTTAGTAAAATTCCACCAGAGAAACCGTTATGCAATTGACAACTTAAAATTTGACTCAAAGTGACTAGGTGACCTTCTTGAAATTGATTACTCCGAAGCAACATGCAGTAGTATATTTTTCTTTGCTTGTTTTGTGGTTCACAATATTTATCTACTTGAACTTAATGAATCAGTGGTATTAAATATATGACCAGCAATTCATGTCTGGAGTCATAAATTGTCTTCCATTAGTAGGGTACATTTTTGTGGAAAATTGATTCCATCAAACTCAAGTTATTTCTTTTTTCCAATTCATGACTTAAACGTCTTCGTCAGTCTTTCTCTCCCCTCTAAAAATCAAAATTGATGCCAATTGATTACAGTGCGTGACAATTAGGTCTGGACTACTTGCAGAGACTTGGGACTGTGATGTTTTTGACAGGAAATTATCAAACAATATTGTATTAAGCTTGGACTTTTCTATGCAATGACTTGACTTGATAATTTGGATCTTTTGATATTTTGGGTAACGACTTGTGCATTGACTTGACATTCTTTTTTCCATTACTTTAATTCATGCTATTATGGACTTTTATCTCAGAAAGTCATTTAACTTTGTCTTTTACTCCCAAATTAAGTAACTCAACTAGAACTATCTTACTTAGAGATCCACTCATGCAATTTAATTATTTTTTTCATTAAAATTTGCTCTTCTTGATTTTTGACGTGTTTGGTCAAGATCTATACACCAATTATCACGCTCATAGACTTTTCTTTCTCCTAAACAAAAAAAAGCACAAAGCATCTTGACTTAGCAGGGTCCGGAGAAGGTCCCCGTCCCAAAGAGTGTGATGTAGACAGCCTAATCTAATGCAAAAACTAGTGACTGCTTCCATGACTCGATCGTTTCCAAGGATGCCCTTCACTTTTCTTTTTCCAATAAGAATTTATATTGATCAAATAACTGTTTCTTTGTGTTAGTGATCATATTCGAAGTAATTTTTTCTGCATTATGTAGGATAGTTATATCTAGTAGTACTATTTGATAAATAAGCTTAATAGTGCGTAACAATTTGGTCTGGACTACTTGCAGAAAATTAATTTTCTGGAAAACCTCAGTCTAGAGAGACAACTAAACAAGTGGAGGGACCTTTGTGTTATTAATTTTCTGCTTGAGAGAACAAGTCTTTGGTGCCTCTTTTGTTTTTTCAAACGTGATGTTCGGTATTTATTGAGGTTAGATTAAATTTGAATTTATATCGAAAAGGTCCATATCGAGGAGGTGTAAGGAGGGGGTGGGGGTAAGAAAATGTTTTCTAACAAAGATGACGATGTATCTAGCAGGACTCGAATTCGAAATTCTTAACTAAAAGAGAATACTTATCACTCTACTGTTATTTTCATTGGGATTTTATTTTATTTTTAAGGTAGAAGGAGAGTTTTGAGGTAACGGGTAAAGTTGTTGAATGTGTCTAGGAGGTCACGAGTTTAAGTCGTGAAAATAGACTCTCGCGAAAATACAAAATAAGTCGTCTATAATAGATTCTTATAATCTGATATTTTCTTAAATTCCGTATAAAAATGAGAGATTTAATTTATTGAAAGATATGTGGAATAATTTATTGGAAGGACTCTTTTGTGAGAATTTTTCAAAGGAAGACTTAGTATTTTCTTGCTCTCCCCCCCCCCCCCCCCCCCCCCCCAAAAAAAAAAAATAAGATATATATTTATGTGACACAATTTTATTTAATATGAAATTTAATAATGAAATAAATATTTTTATAATTTTTTATTTTGACTTGTTATAATTTTTTGTGGCTAAAAATCTTTTGAAATTTGTAGTTTTTAAAAAATGTGTAATATTTATATTTATGTGACTATTGAAATTGATTCAACTTTCTATGTATAGAAGAAAAGAAGCCGCACAAAGCATAAGACTTTCTTTCTTCTTCAAAAGTTCTAAATACGTTCTTGGAAAATTGGTTCCATCAAATTAACTTAAGTCGTCTTCCTCAAACTTTTCGTCCTTACAAAAAAGGGCAACCTAGTTCACAAACCATCTTGCATTAGCAAGGTCTACTTCTTTTTCTTCTTCGAAATTGTGATAACTAAGTTGCAACGGCAAGCTAGTCTGGGTAAGCTATATGAATCCTCACTATTCACTTCACTCCATATTAGCCCATTTGAAATTCGGTTATAATTCTACACAGTTAGAGGGAAATGTCTTACAGTTGATATGGTATATACTAGTGATGAAAGATCAAATAGTATGTACATGTTGAGATGAGAAGGTTACGGTTATTTTTTCGTTATAACACTATTCCCCGAAAATGACTTGGTGATCTTCGTGGAATTGCTTACACCAAAGTAATATTAGTAGATTTTTTCTTTTCTTAATTTCTTCTATATATACCTCATCAAAATTATTGAATAGAGACACACAAAACAAACAATTCTTGATTTCATCTCTACCAACTTAATTAGTTTTGATCATTTTAGTGCAGCAATGGATTGTATAAAACTTGTACTCTTTTGTATGCTATATCCCTTTCTCTGTCAACTTGTTTTCTCGTCATCCTTACCTCATTTGTGCCCCAAACATCAAGCTCTAGCCCTTCTGCAATTCAAGCACATGTTTACCATTAATCCTAATGCTTCTGGTGATTGTTATGATTCAATAACTGATCTTTCATGGAACAAGAGCACAGATTGTTGCTCATGGGATGGAGTTTATTGTGATGAGGTGACGGGACAAGTGATTGAGCTTGACCTCTCTTGCTGCGGACTTCAAGGCAAATTTTATACCAACAGTAGCCTGTTTCAGCTCTCCAATCTCAAATGGCTTGATTTATCTTATAATGATTTTTCCGGATCGCTCATTTCAGCTAAATTTGGTGAGTTATCTAGCTTGACGGATCTTGACTTGTCGTATTCTAGTTTTACAGGTGTAATCCCATCTGAAATCTCTCGCCTTTCTAAATTACAAGTTCTTCACATACGGAGTGTTGATCCGTATGTACTTAGACTCGAGCCTTACAATTTTGAACTGCTCCTTAAGAATTTGACCCAATTAAGAGAGCTTGGCCTTTACTCTGTGAACATCTCTTCAATCATCCCTTTAAATTTCTCTTCTTATTTAACATCCCTATGGCTTCAACGCACACTGTTACGTGGGGTATTGCCTGAAAGAGTTTTTCACCTTTCCAACTTGCAATACCTTGATTTATCATCCAATTCCCTAACTGGTCCAATTCCATCCAACGTAAGTGGACTCCAAAACTTACAATTCCTCTTCTTGTCATCAAACTACTTGAATGGGACAATACCTTCATCGATATTCTCCCTCCCTTCACTGGAATGGTTAGACTTGAGCAATAACTCTTTCAGCGGCAAAATTCAGGAGTTCAAGTCCAATAATACATTGGATTTCGTTTCAGTAAAACAAAATCAGTTGCAAGGTCCTATACCTTCAACCGTGTGCAATCTGAAAGCAATGAGAGTGCTAGACTTGGGAAGCAATCATTTGAATGGAAAAATCCCACATTGTTTGGGTGAGATGAGTGGACTTCAGGTTTTGGGTTTAAACAACAATAGACTCAGTGGAACAATTAATACAACTTTTAATACTAAAAACCGAATCATCATCATTAACTTGTACGAGAATAAGCTGAAGGGGAAAGTTCCGCCATCGTTGATCAATTGCAGAAATTTGGAATTCCTTGATTTAGGCAACAATGAATTGAATGACACATTTCCAAGTTGGTTGGGAGGCCTTCCTGATTTGAAGATTTTAAGCTTGAGATCAAATAAGTTGCACGGCCCTATAAGTTATTCAAGGACAAACAACTTGTTTGCTAAAATTCGAGTAATAGATCTCTCATCCAATGGATTTAGTGGAGATTTACCGGTGAGCCTTTTCGAGTTTTTTCAAGCCATGAAAATCATTGATGAGAATAGTAGAACACGAAAGTATATAGCAGATTATTATAATGGTTCTAATGCGAATAATTTGATAGTTACAACAAAGGGACTGGATCTGGAACTTCCTCGAGTTTTGACTACATACATGATTATCGATCTCTCAAGGAATAGATTTGAAGGTCATATTCCAAGCATTATTGGAGATCTCGTTGGACTCCGTATGCTGAACCTATCTCATAATGGCTTGGAAGGTATTATACCAGCATCATTCCACCAATTATCTGTACTTGAATCGTTGGATCTCTCATCCAACAAAATAGGCGGTGAAATTCCACAGCAGCTTGCATCCCTCACATTTCTTGCGGTTTTAAATCTCTCTCATAATCATCTTGTTGGATGCATTCCCAAAGGAAAACAATTTGATACTTTTGAGAACAGCTCATACCAAGGGAATGCTGGGTTACGTGGATTGCCACTCTCAAAAGATTGTGGTGGCGATGATGGGGTACCGCAAGAGACAACTCCAGTTGAGCTAGATGATGAAGAAGAAGAAGGAGATTTGATCAGTTGGCTAGCGGTTCTCATGGGTTTCGGTTGTGGTCTGGTTATTGGACTGTCCATAATATACATAATGTTGTCAACTCATTATCCAGTATGGTTTTCGAGTATGGTTGTAAAATTTGAACACAAAATTGATACGAGAATGAAAAGATATTAGTTGAAGCATATGTTGTGTTTTTTTGGGTTTTGGCATTCCAACAGATTTTCAATTTTCCGGTTGAGATTTACCGGTCTATCTGTCCTCAATAACTAATTCTCGCTAACCACATTTGGTATGGATCATCGAATCAATACCTTATATATTGTATTATGATCATCTCTTATTGTTAAAAAGTTCATAAAACTTTGTTTTATCGAAAAACAAGAAAGAATTTCTAATTGATGTCCGCCATAGAGATCAGCCTACTTCCCACCCGAAAGAACAACTCATTAGCTAGCTTGACTAGTGATGGTGAGCCTATGAACTACAATTTGTACTTTTTCACTTAGGAAACTTAATTTAAATGTGTAATTTATTAATTTGGATAGAACCAATATATAAATTATTAAATCTTGAATCAATCTTTACTTTAAACAAGGGATCTATCAACGAAAAAAAAGAATCACTAAGAAAGTTTTGCCAAAAAGCCATAGCAGTATCCTTTTAGCTGATTCTGATTAGACTAGAGAGACAACTAAAGTATCGAGTAAGAACTGTGCTTAATGCTCGAAAACAATAACTGTGCTTAATCCATGTTGGACTAGCAACCTTGTTTTTCTCTCTTTAATTACGCTATACCTCCTGGTTTTC
This sequence comes from Capsicum baccatum var. pendulum, assembly GCA_030864225.1. Classification (NCBI taxonomy): domain Eukaryota; kingdom Viridiplantae; phylum Streptophyta; class Magnoliopsida; order Solanales; family Solanaceae; genus Capsicum; species Capsicum baccatum. The sequence goes on from CM061550.1 coordinate 274,014,080, forward strand.
TAGCCTTCTGAGCGACAACCTGCATTCGGATATAATAGCACTGTAAGGGATATGTCCAGATTTTAATACAGTAATAACCTCTTTGATTTTGAGTCCGTGGAGATTTCTAGTTGCGTCAAGTTGTTCTCCGCTACAATATTTAAACACTGCATAATAACTAGTAACTCGATTATGTTGTTAGTTGCGTTAGGCATGTCCCTCATACATCCGATAACCCATTCTCTGATCTTTACTATTCATAGTCACACCCGTTGTACCTACTACCCAATGGTTATCGAGGGAAGAGCCATCAGTGTTAAGTTTCTTTCTATATGTCTAGCTGCAACTGAACTGTCTTCCAGCAGTTGTTCCATTTTCGATTCTTGTTTGTCGCTTATACGTATCTATCTCATTACTGTATAGAGTTATCCCATTAGATAGGGAAGTCGTTTCTTTTGCAGATACAAACTTGCTTCTGATCCCATTTGGCCTTCAACACAAAGTTTTTCACTCCAAAAAGTGTCCTTTTTACGAGAAAAAGTAACCTTTCTGCACATTATCAAACCAATGATGTTTACCTTAAGAGTATAGGATGTATAATTGTAGTTATTTTTTTCTAAAATTAGTCACATTCAAGATGATTGTATCATGAACTTGGTGGGGAAAGAAATTGGATTTTTGATTCGGAAGTCAAGGTGTATACACCAACCAACACTATTATCCTAACCAATCATTTTTTTTTTTTTTTGGAATTTTGACTTGAAATGTTGTTTTACTCAGTCTATATACAAATTATTTCTCTTTATTCCGACCAATCAAACAAATGATCTTCTAAGAAGAGGAGCCTTGGAGAAACCGGTTAATAACTTGCTGTCATGCGGCTAGGAGATCAGGATTCCAGCCCTGGAAAACAGCCCTTTGCAAAATAAAGGTGAGTCTACGTACAATAGACCCTTGTGGTCCAGTCCATACTAGGACCCGCGCATAGCTGGAGCTTTAGTACACCGGGCTGACCCTTGCAAACTATAAGTCATGAATTTTCTTCCTTTCTGACTCAATCAAATTTTGTTGGCACACTTGTAATGTTATTGTCAAGGTCTATACACTAAGTAATACTCTTATCCTAACCAATTAAGTTTGTCTGGTATGTCTCATATTTGGGACTTTGCTCGTACCCCCAACTGGTATATCACCAAGGCATTCCATCGCGGCTCATACCTGATTTATCTCCAAAACAACTTTCGGCTTTATCACTTCCAGTTCCAAAATTGTGGAAACATGTATCTGGAAAAGTAATTAACAAACGTTGAACAGGTTCAAGCATGACCTGTTTGTCTCTCCCCTCTAAAATTCAAAATTGATTATAATCGGAGTTAATAGTCCAAATGGTCACTCAACTAAGGACTTTTATCTCAGAAAGTCACCTAACTTTATCTTTTACTTCAAAGTCACTCAACTATAACTATAACTATTTTACTTAGAGAGTCACTCAAGCAATTTAATTATTTTTTCTAATAAAATTTGTTTTTATGACTTTTTTATTTAAAACAAAAATTCTAAAACCAAAAAGAAAAAAGCACAAAGCATAAGACTTTTCAAGAATTCGAGGTCTACACCAATCATCACTCTTATAGAATTTTCTTTCTCCTTTAAGAAAAGGACAGTCTGGTAGGGTGTCCCCACTCCAAGTTCTAAATACTTTCTTGGAAAATTGGTTCCATCAAACTCGAGTTGTCTTCGGCTTCGTCAAAGTTTCTACACCAATTATATTATCAGTACTTGCAGAACTTGCCTTTAAGTTTAAAGTTATCAACAATGCATCAATTGAACACAAATCTATTCTCTCTGCATTTGTCCTAATTTATGATTATTATTTTTTTTGTTTACATAATATGCTAACTTTTACTATTTAAATAAGCATCTGAATTGTGCTTGATATATTCATTGGAACAAAGTCTCATTCTTTACTTAAAATTCGAATTTGTTAACAAACACAAAGTGAAATGTTGACATACATGTGTATAGTGAGAGGAGTAGAAGTTAAGAATAAAAAGAAAAGTGATTCTTTTTTGTTAATAGAAAGGGAAAGTTGTGTGTATTTGTTTGTTGGAGGGTTGTTAAGGGAACCAAAACAAAGACCTTTTTGTCTAAAATTGACTGAAACAGAAAAATGCATTGACTTGACAATGTGAACTACTCATAGTTTCCTGCATTCATTTTTGTGACAAATCAAATGATTGATTCTAAATTTCCATTTTTGCACTATATATATACCTCATCAAAATTATTGAATAGAGACACAAAGCAAACATTTCTTGATTTCTTCTCTACCAACTTAATTAGTTTTCATCATTTTAGTGCAGCAATGGCTTGCGTAAAACTTGTACTATTTTTTATGTTATATCCCTTTTTCTGTCAACTCGTTTTCTCCCCATCCTTAGCTCATTTGTGCCCCAAAGATCAAGGTCTAGCCCTTCTACAATTCAAGCACATGTTTACCATTAATCCTAATGCTTCTCACGGTTGTTACGATTCAAGAACTCTTTCATGGAACAAGAGCACAGATTGTTGCTCATGGGATAGAGTTCAGTGTGATGAGACGACAGGACAAGTAATTGAGCTTGACCTCTTTTGCAGTGGACTTCAAGTCAAATTTCATTCCAACAGTAGCCTGTTTCAGCTCTCCAATCTCAAACAGCTGGATTTGTCTTAAAATGATTTTTCTGGGTTGCTCATTCCAACTAAATTTGGTGAGTTATCTAGCTTGACGCATCTTCATTTGGAGTATTCAGGTTTTACAGGTGTAATCCCAGCAGAAATCTCTCACCTTTCTAAATTATACTTTCTTCATATACGGACTGATGATCCGTATGGGCTTAGACTTGGGCCTTACAATTTTGAACTGCTCCTTAAGAACTTGACCCAATTAAGAGAGCTTTACCTTAAATTGTTGTATCTAAATTATACATTGAAACATTAATTATAGACACTAGATTAGACTCCTTTTCAAACTAGGATACTCACATTTCAATCCTTTTCCAAGTAGGATTCTATATAATATTCTAATTCGTACTTCGATTCTAATGCGAGCTACTTTTCGCTAGCTCCACCGTTCCTTTTATGGATGGCTTATTTACTCAAATTTTGTGATTGGTTGCACCACCTACGTCATCTAATCATCCAGTGACACCTGTAGAGTCTTCTGTCCTAGAATCGTAGACTAGAAATAGACATTAAAGCCACTCTGGAAACCTCGGCCAAGGTGTGGCTATTGTAACAAGTTGGGTTACCTGTGATGTGTGCTACTTTCTCTATGGTAAAGCAAAGAATGCTCATGTTGCTCAGACTAAACCCACTAGTAATCCAACCAATCAACTTTTCTGAAGTAGAATACAATGACTTTCTTCAATATCAAGCAAGCAAGCAGACATCTCCATCAATAGCTTTTGTTGTAGACTGGTAAGGCTTAAGTCATCAATAAGACCCTAAACTTGTTTTGAAATTTCACTTAACCCCCTCAACTCAGACTTGTTCCTATTAGACACTTCAATTTTAACAAATAAATACCTATTAAACATTTTTCTGACAACAACAACAACAACAACAACAAACCCAGTATATTCCCACATAGTGGGGTCTGGTGAGAGTAAAATGTATGTAGTCCATACCACTACCTCCGAAGAAGTAGAGAGGTTGTTTCCGATAGACCCCCGGCTCAAGACAAAAGGATAGTAGAAAAAATCTTTTAAGCTTCCACCATTCCTCTGAATTTCTCATCTTATTTAACAACACTACTGCTTTCAGGTGCACAATTATGTGGGGTATTGCCCAAAAGAATTTTCCACCTTTCTAACTTAGAACACCTTTTTTTATCATCCAATTCCCTAACTGGTCCAATTCCATCCAACGTAAGTGGACTCCAAAACCTAAAATTAATCGCCTTGTCATCAAACTACTTGAATGGGACTATACCTTCCTGGATATTCTCCCTCCCATCACTATCTGGTTTAGGCTTATGCAATAACTCTTTCAGTGGCAAAATTCAGGAGTTCAAGTCCAAAACATTGTATGCAGTTGTTTTAAAACAAAATCAGTTGCAAGGTCCTATTACCAAGTCACTCCTAGACCAGCAGGGCCTAAATTATCTCATCCTTCCTCAAAATAATCTGAGTGAACAGATTGCTTCTGTTGGGTTCATAGTGTGTTGAATGGAAAATGTAGTGTGTTGAATGGAAAATGGAGAAACCAAAGTGAAGGGAAGGAGACACCCAAATTGGAAAGTGTACTCTTTGCTAAGGAAAGTTTACTCTTCTCCCACATTGGTGGAAGAAGAGAACTTTAAAGTGCTTAAAAGTGAAACACTTACTTCACATGGTAAGTGAGGCAAGGAAATAGAGATGCCTCGCGCCGTCGTCGTCGTCGCTCGCTCGGCTCGGCTTCGGATTTGGATTTGGATTTGGTCGATCGATGAGATCTATTTTTTGGACAAATTTTTATTTGACGAAAATCTGAATATGTGTAAAACGCAGGAAATTTTTTTTTCTGTGATTTGGACTCCATTTATATGCATGCAGTGAACTGCTACAGAAATGTTAAAGAGTTGCAATGTTTCCAGATGTAATGTTCTTCCACTGTTTCACGAACAGATGCTGCTGAAAGTTGCGATTCTTCATGAAACAACACACTGTTTCATCCGAAATGACATTCCTGTTCAGAAACAGTCACACTGGTTGGCCGAATGGACATGAATTTTCAGAAAAGGTAACACCTTTTTGATGAACCTTTGTCTCTTTTCGGAAGAGACATCACTTGGCTATAAAAACCTACTTTGATTCACAGGTTTTAAAACATAAATTTTCAGATTACAAAAAACATTCTTCTTGTCTTAAAAATACTCCAACTGTGATCATTCAAACCATGAGTGTGTTCGAAGAATCTGCCTATTTGAGGTACCGCTATAGTCGGATTGAAGGCCATTTTATCCTGAGAGAAAAATTCCACAACCTCGGGTACAGTGAGGGGAATTATTTCCTTAAGGAAAGTCCGTGAATTCGGACGACTTGGCCTTAACAACATTTCTGTTTCATCTAATTTTTCTGAAAAACACACTTCTTTGAAAGATCTATTTTGATCTTGTGTTGAGGGTGTTACTTAACTTCATAACGTTCTTGTTTTGTACTTGAACTAGTGTTGAAGTTGTGTTTCTATATTATACAGATTCTACGTACCCGTTTCGGCGGAAATTAACAATCTTAAGGAAATAATTTTCCGGAATCTGTATATCTTGTTTTTGGAGATTAAAGCCTATGCTTTCTACTCCGTTTGAATTTAACTTGTGATTAGAAGACATAAAATCTTCATCAAAAGTTGAAGTTCACTCGATTGACGATTGGAAGTTATAAAAACTTCGTCGTTAATTAGAAACAAGAAGGAAAACTTATAAAGTTATTTAACTTTATTAATAGTATTCTGGAAAATACTAATTTTCTGTCTTATGGTGACAGGAAAAATGACAACTGAAGGTCAAATTATGAGTGCAACAACGTCGGTGGGGGCAACTAACATTGCCACATCTAGTCGCACAACTGCTCCGCCATCGATGGCCCCGGCGGAGAAGCCCGAAAAATTTTCTGGCATCGACTTCAAGCGGTGGCAACAAAAGATGTTCTTTTATCTCACCACGTTATGTCTACAAAGGTTCACTAGTGAAGATGCACCCGAGGTACCTGAGGGAACCTCGGACAAGGATCGATTCGTCATTGTAGAAGCTTGGAAACATTCAGATTTCCTTTGCAGGAACTATATTCTGAGTGATCTCCAAGATGATCTCTATAATGTATATAGTGGGAGCAAGACAGCAAAAGAACTGTGGGAGGCGATTGAACGGAAATATAAAATGGAAGATGCGGGAATTAAGAAATTCCTTGTTGCACGATTCCTGGACTTCAAAATGATTGATAGCAAATCTGTTGTCTCTCAAGTACAGGAGTTGCAAGTCATCATACATGATCTCCTAGCAGAAGGTATAATTTTGAAAAATGCCTTAGTTGAACAAATTAAAATTGTTCATAATACTCACATAAACTGTTTTGTAGGTTTAATTGTGAATGATGCTTTTCAAGTAGCAGCAATGGTTGAGAAGCTACCACCTTTGTGGAAAGACTTCAAAAACTACTTGAAGCATAAGCGCAAGGAGATGACCGTTGAAGATCTTATTGTCTGACTTTGGATTGAAGAAGACAATAAAGCTGCCGAAAGAAGGTCAAAGGGAAATTCTACAATGAATGGAGCACATATTGTAGAAGATGGCCAAAACAACTCGAAGAAAAGAAAGAATGTTGAACATGGAAGCAATCATCCCAAGAAAAAGTTTAAGGGAAAGTGCTTCAACTGTGGCAAAGTTGTCCACAAATCAACAGACTGTCGAGCCCCCAAAAAAGGGAAGAAAAAGGACCAAGCAAATCTGATTGAGTCCAACAAGGATTATGATGACCTGTGTGCTATGTTCACGGAATGCAACATGGTCGGCAATCCACGTGCTTGGTGGATGGATTCAGGGGCCACACGCCATGTCTGCGCAAGCAAAGAGTTGTTCTCGACATATGCTCCGGCTCAAGCGGAAGAAACAATTTACATGGCCAACTCCGCGACTGCTAAGGTGGAGGGAATAGGAAAAGTTTGCCTAAAGATGACATCCGGAAAGGTTTTGACACTGAATAATGTGTTATGTGTTCTGGAGTTGCGTAGGAACTTAATTTCTGTTTCACTCCTAGATAAAAATGGTTTCAAATGTGTAACCGTTTCTGGAAAAATAGTAGTTAGCAAAGGAGAAATGTATGTAGGAAAAGGCTATCTCGAGGAAGGCCTTTATAAGATGAATGTAATGAATATTGAAATGAATAAAAATTCAAATTCTTCTTACTTGCTTGAGTCTTATAATTTATGTCATGAACATTTAGGCCATGTTAATTACAAAACGTTACGAAAACTGATTAACTTAGAAGTTTTGCCAAATTTTGAGTGCAATAAATCTAAGTGTCAAACGTGTGTAGAATCAAAGTATGCTAAGCATCCTTATAAGTCTGTTGAAAGGAATTCCAATCCCTTAGACTTAATACACACTGACATTTGTGATATGAAGTCAACACCATCACGTGGTGGAAAAAAGTATTTCATAACTTTTATTGACGATTGCACTAGATATTGTTATGTCTACTTGCTAAATAGTAAGGATGAAGCAATAGATGCGTTTAGGCAATATAAAACTGAAGTTGAAAATCAGTTAGACAAAAGGATCAAAATGATAAGAAGTGACAGGGGCGGAGAATATGAATCTCCCTTTGCGCAAATATGTGTAGAGAATGGAATAATCCATCAAACTACGGCCCCGTATTCACCTCAATCTAATGGAATTACAGAAAGGAAAAACCGAACTTTGAAGGAAATGATGAATGCCTTACTAATAAGTTCTGGTTTACCGCAAAACTTGTGGGGGAAGGCTATCCTTACGGCCAATAGTATACTCAATAGAGTTCCCCATAGTAAGACACAATCAATTCCATTTTTAGGAAGGAAACCCAACTTGAAATATTTCAAAGTGTGGGGGTGTCTAGCGAAGGTTCAGGTTCCTATACCTAAAAGGGTTAAGATAGGACCTAAAACGGTGGACTGCGTGTTCATAGGATATGCTAAAAGCAGTAAAGCATGTCGATTTTTGGTTCATAAATCCGAACATTCGGATATAAATAAAAATACGGTAATTGAATCAGATAATGCTGAATTCTTTGAAAACATTTATCCGTATAAAACTAGACATGAACAGTCTAGTGGAGGATCTAAACGACCCCGAGATGAACCAAGTGAGAATGTACATAATGAAGAAAATCCAAGATGTAGTACACGTCAAAGAACGTCAACTTCGTTTGGATCGGATTTTGTAACATTTCTCTTAGAAAATGAGCCTCGAACGTTTAAAGAAGCGATGTCGTCATCAGACTCATCCTTTTGGAAAGAGGCAGTCAATAGTGAGATTGATTCAATCTTAAGTAACCATACGTGGGAATTAGTTGATCTTCCTCCAGGAAATAAACCTTTAGGGTCTAAATGGATCTTCAAAAGGAAAATGAAAACGGATGGTTCTATTGACAAATACAACGCAAGACTTGTAGTAAAAGGCTTCAATCAAAAAGAAGGTCTTGATTACTTTGATACATACTCGCCAGTGACAAGGATAACCTCAATTCGAATGTTAATTGCCTTGGCGGCAGTATATGATCTTCAAATCCATCAAATGGATGTGAAAACCGCATTCCTAAACGGAGAATTGGAGTAAGAAATCTACATGGAACAACCTAAAGGGTTTTGTGGTTCCAGGAAAAGAAAATAAGGTGTGTAAACTTGTTAAGTCCCTTTATGGACTAAAACAAGCACCCAAGCAATGGCATACAAAGTTTGACCAAACCATGTTGGCAAACGGATTCAAGATAAATGAATGTGATAAATGTGTATATATTAAAGACACACCAAATCACCAAGTCATTGTATGTTTATATGTGGATGATATGTTGATCATCAGTAGAGACATTTGTGACATAAATGCAACCAAGCGAATGCTCGAGAGCAAGTTTGATATGAAAGACCTCAGAGTTGCAGATGTGATCTTAGGTATAAGAATCCATCGAACTCCATAAGGTTTAGCACTGTCACAGTCTCATTATATCAAAAAAGTACTTGACAAGTTCAAGTATATGGAATTCGATATTGCCAAGACTCCATTGGATGTGAACTTTGCATTTCGGAAAAATGAAGGTAAAAGTGATTCTCAATTGGAGTACACAAGAGTATTGGGATGTTTGATGTATATAATGAACTGTACACGACCAGACATAGCATGCACTATTAGTAAATTGAGTCGGTACATGAGTAATCCCAACAAAACTCACTGGATGGCAATGAAAAGAGTTTTGGGTTATCTTAAATACACTCAAGACTATGCTTTGCATTATAATAAATATCCCGCGGTACTTGAAGGATATAGTGATGCAAATTGGATCACCGGATCGAACGAAGTAAAATCCACAAGTGGATATGTATTTACTATCGGTGGAGGAGCAGTTTCTTGGAAATCATCGAAACAGACTTGTATCGCTCGCTCTATAATGGAATCTGAATTTATCGCATTAGATAAAGCCGGTGAAGAAGCAGAATGGCTCCGGAATTTCTTAGAAGATATTCCTTATTGGCCCAAGCCAGTGGCACCAGTATGTATACACTGTGATAGCCAAGCGGCAATAGGTAGGGCTGAAAGCATGATGTACAACGGTAAGTCTCGTCACATACGTCGAAGACATAATACCGTTAGAGAACTTCTCTCTAGTGGAATTATCACTATAGAATATGTAAAGTCAAAGGATAATGTGTCGGATCCACTTACAAAAGGCCTATCTAGAGAAGGAGTAGAAAGAACATCCAAGAGAATGGGTTTAAGGCCTAGGACAAGTCAGCATGGCGGTAACTCTACCTAGCAGACTGGAGATCCCAAGAGCTAGGTTCAAGGAGAACAAACAAAGTTATGTCTGACAGGTTCAACATTGTCATTCACCCAACTCATTCTCATGATGTAGACAATGTATAGTAAACCAGGATAAGACTTAAGGTGAAAAGTCTTTTAATGATTATCTAAATTTGGCAGATTTGACCAAATAGTTCAATCTAAAGGATTTAAACGTTTAGAAATCACCTATGTGAGGGCGAAGTGGAAGCCGCTTCAAAGAGAATGTTAGTAAAGGCCTATTCTCTAAGCTCTCATAAAAACCGAGACGTGTTCATGGCTGAAAAGAATAAAACCGTAAGAACCATAAATGGTAAAAGGCTGATTATGTGACATGTGTTGTTTAGGTGTACATTAAAGCTCGACGGTTCAAAGATATCAAATCTACCGATTGACCGAGTGCATCCGATACATGTTCACTACGGAAAGTTCAAAGTAAACCCACTTATCCAGATGCAATCAGTCTTTGCTTGATGATCACATACTGTCCGTAAATGATTTTTGAAAAATAGCCATTCCCCATTCATGTGGGGGATTGTTAGGTTCATAGTGTGTTGAATGGAAAATGTAGTGTGTTGAATGGAAAATGGAGAAACCAAAGTGAAGGGAAGGAGACACCCAAATTGGAAAGTGTACTCTTTGCTAAGGAAAGTTTACTCTTCTCCCACATTGGTGGAAGAAGAGAACTTTAAAGTGCTTAAAAGTGAAACACTTACTTCACATGGTAAGTGAGGCAAGGAAATAGAGATGCCTCGCGCCGTCGTCGTCGTCGCTCGCTCGGCTCGGCTTCGGATTTGGATTTGGTCGATCGATGAGATCTATTTTTTGGACAAATTTTTATTTGACGAAAATCTGAATATGTGTAAAACGCAGGAATTTTTTTTTTCTGTGATTTGGACTCCATTTATATGCATGCAGTGAACTGCTGCAGAAACGTTAAAGAGTTGCAATGTTTCCAGATGTAATGTTCTTCAGCAGATGCACTGTTTCACGAACAGATGCTGCTGAAAGTTGCGATTCTTCATGAAACAACACACTGTTTCATCCGAAATGACATTCCTGTTCAGAAACAGTCACACTGGTTGGCCGAATGGACATGAATTTTCAGAAAAGATAACACCTTTTTGATTAACCTTTTTCTCTTTTCGGAAGAGACATCACTTGGCTATAAAAACCTGCTTTGATTCACAGGTTTCAAAACAGAAATTTTCAGATTACAAAAAACATTCTTCTTGTCTTAAAAATACTCCAACTGTGATCATTCAAACCATGAGTGTGTTCGAAGAATCCGCCCATTTGAGGTACCGCTATAGTCGGATTGAAGGCCATTTTATCCTGGGAGAAAAATTCCACAACCTCGGGTACAGTGAGGGGAATTATTTCCTTAAGGAAAGTCCGTGAATTCGGACGACTTGGCCTTAACAACATTTCTGTTTCATCTAATTTTTCTGAAAAACACACTTCTTTGAAAGATCTATTTTGATCTTGTGTTGAGGGTGTTACTTAACTTCATAACGTTCTTGTTTTGTACTTGAACTAGTGTTGAAGTTGTGTTTCTATATTATACAGATTCTACGTACCCGTTTCGGCGGAAATTAACAACTTCAACCATCTGCAATCTAAAAACACTGAGAGTGCTAGACTTGGGAAGCAATCATTTGAACGGAACAATCCCACATTGTTTGGGTGAGATGAGTGAACTTCAGGTTTTGGGTTTAAACAATGATAGTCTTAGTGGGACGATTAATACAACTTTTAGTACAGGAAACAAATGTATGGGAATAAGCTGAAGGGGCAAGTTCCGTCATCGTTGATCAATTGTAGATATTTGGAATTCCTTGATTTAGGCAACAATGAGTTGAATGACACATTTTCCAGTTGGTTGAGAGGCCTTGCTGATTTGAAGATTTCAATTTTGAGATCAAATAAGTTGCCTGGCCCTATAAGTGATTCAAGGACAGACAACTTGTTTGCTAAAATTCGAGTAATAGATCTCTCATCCATTGGATTTAGTTGAAATTTACCAATGAGCCTTTTTTGAGAATTTTCAAGCTATGAAAATTATTGGTGAGAACAGTGGAACCCGAGAGTATGTTGTAGATAAATTTTCTTCTTATATTTCTTTGATAGTGGCAACAAAGGGACTGGATCTGGAACTTCCTCGAGTTTTGACTACATACATGATTATCGATTTCTCAAGGAACATATTTGAATTTTATCTCCCAAGTATTATTGGAGATCTCGTTGGACTCCGTATGCTGAACCTGTCTCATAATTGCTTGGAAGGTCATATACCAGCATCATTGCAACATTTATCCGCACTTGAATCATTGGATCTCTCGTCCAACAAAATAGGCGGTGAAATTCTATAGCAGCTTGTATCCCTCAAATCACTTGAAGTCTTAAATCTCCCTCATAATCATCTTGTTGGATGCATCCCCAAAGGAAAACAATTTGATACGTTTGAGAACAGTTCATACCAAGGGAATGATGGGTTACGTGGATTTCCACTCTCAAAAGATTGTGGTGGCGATGATGGGGTTCCGCAAATGACAACTCCAGTTGGGCTAGATGATGAAGAAGAAGAAGGAGATTTGATCAGTTGGCAAGCGGTTCTCATGGGTTTCAGTTGTGGTCTGGTTATTGGACTGTCCATAATATACATAATGTTGTCAACTCACTATCCAATATGGTTTTCAAGGATGGTTGTAAAATTTGAACACAGAATTGTTACGAGAATGAAAAGGCACAAAATATATTAGTGTGTAACTTTCAGGTATTCAACTTAATCACTTTCCTTAGCTCTTAACGTTAACCCTTCATTTTTGGAAATTGTTGGATTCAAGTCTAATATGTCGCCGGTGATGCAAATATAAGCCTTCATCCTGAATTGTTTTCATTTTCTTAGAGTTGTTCTTGTGCAGACAGTAGCCCAACTTCTATTACTGCTTTCTATATACTACGTAGTAATAATTTCAGCATAATTATTAATTGAGTAATATGGCGTTGTGTTCAGAATAAATTTTCTTCGCTACCCAAGTTTGCATTAACAAAACGACATCCTACTTCTAAAATACAATGAACCACACATTCTTGATTCCATATACACTGGCTGGACTCATTTGAGCCATTAGATACAGGCCTTGTACATCATACCGTGTAGGAAAACAACAACGGACTAGCTTTAAAAGTACACACAAGTCATCGACAGCCACTTTAAGTTATCCCAAAAATTCACTTGGACCCCTCAACTAAGGTCTGTACCTATTGAATACCTTTACTGCTGGCCTTATACCCATTGAACACTTTTACTACTTGAATTTGAACCATTTAAACACATTTTTAACAATCAACTATAAATGTAAAGTGTGTGTAGTGCAATTGCGGTGTCGTGGCAATACAACAAATTAAATGATGCCACTTGGCATGTGACCCCAAAAAAATATTAAACAAATAATAATGGTGACAATTTGAAAAGCAACATTTTCCTCTACCTTCCCTCACCCCACGCCGCCCCTCTCTTATCATCTCCTTCTCCATTTCTATAATTAAAAAAAGGGGCGTATGCTAAGTTGGTTGAGAGTAAGGACGAAGAAGAGAAGCGGGTAAACAGAAAGGAGTACAAGCTAGCTAGGAAGGAGGCTAAGTCAGCTGTTACGGCAGCTAAGACGGTCGCCTTTGAGAGCTTGTATACAGGGTTACAGGGGAAAGGAGGGGAGAAAAAGTTGTTTAGACTAGCTAAGGCTAGGGAGAGGAAGGGGCGAGACCTCGATCAGGTGAGGTGCATTAAGGGGGAGGATGGTAGAGTGTTGGTGGAGGACGGCCACATTAAGGATAGATGGCAGTCGTACTTCCACAGGCTCTTAAATGACGAAGGGGATAGAGCTGTCGAGTTAGGGGATTTGGAGCGCTCAGAGGAGTGTCGGGATTTTAGTTATTGTAGACGGTTTAGGGTAGAAGAGGTTAGAGAGGCTGTTCGCAGGATGCGAAGGGGGAGGGCGACGGGGCCGGATGAGATACCGGTGGAGTTTTGGAAGTTCGTTGGAGAGGCTGGTGTAAGGTGGTTGACTGGTTTGTTCAACGAAATCTTCAAGACGGCAAAGATGCCCGAGGCTTGGAGGTGGAGTACCATGATCCCTCTCTATAAGAATAAGGGGGACATCCAGAGTTGCAATAACTATAGGGGGATTAAGTTATTGAGTCACTCTATGAAGATTTGGGAGAGAGTGGTCGAGACGAGGCTGAGACGGTTATTGTCTATTTCGGAAAACCAGTTTGGGTTTATGCCTGGCCGTTCGACGACGGAGGCAATTCACCTGGTACGGAGGTTGGTGGAACAGTATAAGGAAAGGAAGAAGGACCTGCACATGGTGTTTATCGACCTGGAGAAGGCATACGACAAAGTCCCCAGAGAGGTGCTTTGGAGGTGCTTGGAGGTGAGTGGAGCCCCGCAGGCATATATCCGAGCAATTAAAGACATGTATGAGGGAGCAAAAATGCAGGTGAGGACGGCGGGAGGAGACTCAGAGCACTTCAACGTCCTGACAGGGTTACATCAGGGATCTACTCTTAGCCCTTTTTTGTTTGCTTTGGTGATGGATGTGTTGACGCGACGTATTCAAGGGGAGGTGCCGTGGTGTATGCTTTTTGCGGATGATATAGTTCTGATTGACGAGACTCGAGGGGGCGTGAATGATAAATTAAGTGTGGAGACAAACCCTGGAGTCTAAAGGGTTCAGGTTGAGCAGAAGCAAGAAAGAGTATTTGGAATGCAAGTTTAGTGACGTAAGGCTGGAGGATGAGGTGGTAGTGAAGCTGGAATCTCAGGTGGTTTGTAAGAAGGATAGTTTCAAGTATCTCGGGTCCGTGATCCAGGGTAACGGGGAGATTGACGAGGATGTCTCGCACCGTATTGGGGCAGGATGGATGAAGTGGAAGCTCGCGTCGGGGGTGTTTTGTGATAAGAACGTGCCGCCCAAGCTTAAAGGCAAATTCTACAGGGTGGTAGTCCGTCCGGCCATGTTGTATGGAGCGGAATGTTGGCCAGTTGAGAATTCCCACATCCAAAGAATGAAGGTGGCAGAGATGCGGATGTTGCACTGGATGTGCGGGCTGACTAGGGGGGATAGAGTTCGGAATGAGATTATCAGGGAGAAGGTTGGTGTGACACCAGTGGAGTGCAAGATGCAGGAAGTTCGATTGAGCTGGTTCGGACACGTGAAGAGGAGGGGCATGGATGCCCCGGTTCGTAGGTGTGAGCGGCTAGCGTTGGATGGTTTTAGGCGGGGTAGGGAAAGGCCGAAGAAGTACTGGGGTGAGGTGATTAGGCGGAACATGGAGCAGTTACAGCTCACCGAGGACATGACCCTAGATAGGAAAGTCTGGAGGACGCGAATTAGGGCAGAGGACTAGGCCAATTGGGGGTCGCTAGTGTAGGGAATTACTTGTTGGGGGTAGTATTCTGATTATGATTTTTCGTGTTCCTTATCCCTTGTTTCAGTACGAATCTGGGTGCTTTCCTCTGTTTTCCCTCTGTTTTCTTTCTATTTTTATTTCTTTTACTTATGGCTGCTGTATTTATGTTATGGATTTTATGTTGTGTAATCTTGTAACCTTGTTTCGGTGCTTTACTTTGTATTTGTGTGGTATCTGGTGTTTTGTGTCTTGAGCCGGGGGTCTATCGGAAACAGCCTTTCTACTTCTTTAGAGGTAGAGGTATGGACTGCGTACATCTTACCCCCCAGACCCCACCAGGTGGGAATACACTGGGTTTGTTGTTGTTGTTGTTGTTGAAAATTCTTTTAGCAATCTGTCACGACCCAAACCAGGCCCTGGCAGTGATGGGCATCTCGGAACCTAATGGACCGAGCCCTCTTTTCTTTCAAGTAACCATATACGTCAATCGAACAATATAAGAGATGCGGAAGTTTCAACATACGGTCACATGGTCATTATAATAGATCAACTGAAAAAATTCAAAGATGAAGTTTCATAAACTCTTAACAGTACTTAACATCAGTCTGCAAAATCTCCAATACATCAAATTAATGTCTTACTAAAAACTGGGACAAGGCCCCAATTAGACTAATACCATAAAGAATTAACAATAATCTAAGAATGACCTTCCGAAGTAGGGAAGGCTCACCAGTAGCATACTTCTGTCTATCAAATCTACGGTTTAGCAGGACCCCTGAACTGAGCCTCAGACCCTAAAATATAGGAGGTCAATATAGAAGTACTGGTCGCAGAGTAATCCAAAAACAACATACAACTTTTTCATAAGAATGGCCTTCCGAAGTAGGGGAGGCTCACCAACAACACACTTTCATTATTGTTTACCATCAACTCTTTCATGGAACAAGAGCACAGATTATTGCTCATGGGATGGATTTCATTGTGATGAGATAACGGGAAAGGTAATTGATCTTGATCTCCGTTGCAGAGGACTTCAAGGGAAATTTCATTCCAACAATAGCCTGTTTCAGCTCTCCAGTCTCAAACGACAAGATTTGTCTCTTAATGACTTTTCCGGGTCGCTGATTTCACCTAAATTTGGTGAGTTATCTACTTTGATGCATCTTGATTTGATGTATTTAGGTTTTACATTTGTAATCCCAGCAGAAATCTCTCACCTTTGTAAATTACAAGTTCTTCATATATCGATTGTTGATCTGTATGGGCTTAGACTCGGGCCATATAATTTTGAACTTTGCCTTAAGAACTTAACGCAATTAGGAGAGCTTGAGCTTTACTCTATGAACATCTCTTACACCATTCCTCAAAATTTCTCTTCTTATTTAACAACTCTATGGCTTCGAGGCACAAAGTTACGTAGGGTATTGCCCGAAAGAGTTTTCCACCTTTCCAACTTGGAATCCCTTTATTTATCATCCAATTCCCTAACTGGTCCAATTCAATCCAACGTAAGTAGACTCCAAAACCAATGTACACTCTATGTCATGACCCAAATCGAGGCCCTGACCGTAACGAGCATCCCAAACCAAAAAGGCTCGGACGCCCTTCTCTATCTGGTAGTCACGCACAATATTCATATAATAACAGAAGATGCAGAAACGTAATATAATACGGAGTCATGGTCATACTCTGAATACAACTTAACAATGAAGAATAAAAATCCAACAATAACTAGACAACATCTGAACTAGTCTGCGAATTTTTTATTACATACTCAAATGACAACTGTCTGAATCTGGGACAAGACCCTTAGTGGACCCAAAACAAAATAAATAACATAGTCTGAAAGAAATAGGCCTTCTGGAATAAAGAAGTCTCACCACTGCACGGTCTGCTTCTGTCTGAAAACTCTACTGCTTAGCCGGACCTCTAGACTGAGCCTCAGACCCTGAGAGATAGGGGGTCAATACAATTGTACTGGTACGTAGAGAAAATCCAAAATAATAATTTATATTCAACATATATGAGGGAAATTTAAAAGAGTTCATAAGAATATCGTATGGTAAGAATTACATGGGCATTTTTAAAAGACTCTATAAAAATCATCTAAACTCTGTGACATACTCTTTGTTTTACTTTTGCGCTAGGTGGTATACCCTATAACTATGAAATTTCACGGACTTTATGGAATCTGCCATTAACTAGGCAACCAAGCCCCCAATCCAAGTTTGCCGCAAGGGTCGAAGTCTCTGTCTCTTCTACGCCATAGGGCCGTCACCAACTTACAATAATAATATTCTCATATCAGTAAAATACGGTTTTAGACTAAGAGTTATTTGAACTCAAGACTTTTTCGGGTAAACACCTAACCCTCTTTAAGCCCATTTTTAACTCTTTAAGACATTTCATTCTCTGAAATCAAAACTCTGAAAAACTCTAGCTCTGTTATGGCATACATTTATATGGTATCGTCAGACCGTTGACTTCCAAGTCGCATCTCTGAGCCATTAATAGCATATCAAAATCTCTTATTTCAAAACATAAGGTTTGGTACCACCATATTAATAAATCAATTCAAAGAGCTCATTCTTTAAACTCATGTAAACACATGCAAGAAACTCCCTCTTTTTCAACATTTCAATAACATAAGGTGGTCATGTCAATTTACTCAATCATATGAAATTCTTTCTCTTTAAAACAACGATATTGCTATATCAAGAAGACTCCCTCTAATCCTCTCTAAATTATGTTCAAATACTATGAAATCAAGAAAACCTACTTTCAAACCATAAAACATGCATTTCAAATCATTCCCAGTAAGATCATAAACTTCAATTCATCACAAGAGAGGGGCTTCATAATTATGCTCTCCATCAATCTTCAAAACTCAATTTCATACATATACATAACATATGTGTATAAATCAGTTTAAGGGGAAAGGCCTCAAGGCCATGACAATAATAGCATTGAAACATTCAGGATGCAATATTTAAAACATAGATTCCAAAATCCCTTTGTAATTTCATATTTGATAAACTTTAAATCATATTCAAGTGTTTCAACAAGCCCTTGTAGTTTTAGGATGAACCCATGTACTTAAGATTATATAATTAGAAAGATGAAACCTGGATTTTGATCCATTTCTTGGAATTCTTGATCTTAGGGATGAGTTCTTGATCTTTGGGGATGGGATTAGGGATTTGATTTTGAGAGGAAAATTGAATTAGGGAGTGTATTATGCTTTTGGGCCGCAAATCTTATGTTATGGAGGGACCTTGGGTGAGGTAAAGGTCCAAATTTCCCTTAAAAAATGTGAAAACAGAACCTAAAAAATTGGGGTGTGCGACAGAGCGTGCGTCGCACGCTAATTGCGCACAGCTACTGCCCCTCTCATGAAAATGGCTGTAACGTTTTGCTCGAGTATTGGATTTTGGCAAAATTGGTATCGTTGGAAAGCTAATTCAATTATCTACAATTTGGTGGGTCTGATCTAGAAAATTTCAGGTGTATAGAAAATTATATACGTTCAAAGTATACCCTTGTAGAATCAAATATCAAACTTTGGATGAATGATTGACTCTTGGCTCAACTTTGCTTTAGCCCATTTCTGTGAACATTTTTCACCTCATAATCACTTCATATACTAGGGTAAAGATCATGACACATTAATCTAAATATAAACCATGGAAATTTTGAGCTTACGCATGTAGGAACGATGATTCAATTTCTAGCTCAAAAAATGTGGGGTGTTACATTATCTCCCCCTTGGGATCATTCGTCACCGAACGATGGGTAGGGACTTTTTTGAAGCTCTAGAAGTGTAGGATACAGAACATAATTTTGCATTGAACATGTTTCCTTAACAAAATATGCAAAGACATCAAACGAGCTTCATGATAACCCATAAAGAAACGTGTAAGCACAAAATATGAGAGAACAAAACATGATATCGACATGATCTTGGCATATGTTTTATGGCGCATGATCAAAACATTCTAAGGCATGAATGTTTTTTCCTAAGACTCCTCGAACTGATTATGATTGGTACAAGACATGAGATGGGATTCTCGCGGGACACAAGAATATTATCATTCTCCATCTTACAAGATACAATGAAAAGACTTAATCTTGGAGACACTATTTGTGTATGCCCAAACAATAAAATACATGCCTCATCATTTCCCAACTTACAATTTTCCCCATACACATCTAATCACACGAATTTGATTCCTACTGTAATATACTTCTATGTTGAAGCCTAACTCGAAGTTACAAGGTGTTAACTGAAACTATAGGATCCTGTATTTTACATCCCATACAAAAAATATTGTCTCACCTTATCACTATTGTCAAACACCATTGGATTTTATTTCAAGGAATACTAACTATATATTACACGCATTGTGTTTTCATCAATCACAACATTTAAGCCTATCATTTCTACACCCACTTCATAGATCTCCCCACTAAGACCATCCAATTAAATCATCCTCACTAAGATTTTTTCCACATAGCTCCTTCTTAACTATATCACGAAATAAAAGTTCATCTCCTTCTTCCCCCTTTTTATATAGCCTCAGCTCAATAAATCACATAAGAAATTTTCACCTTTAAGAACATCTACTTCCCTAACTAACATATCACTATGCTTCCACAATCATCATCACTCTAACATACGGAGGGTCATTGAGGGACCCGGGCATACACATCATGAACGGATGTAAGCCTTATCAAACCATAACTTAAACTTATTGCAATACCCAAGGAGGGACATGAGGTGAAGCAATAATAGAATAGACATGAAGTGCTTCATATATTCAATGTCCGAATGTCAAATAAAGATACAGTAATACCCCGCATGTTTCTAATCCTATGATTCATACTTAAGTGCATGACTTACAATGAATATACTAGTGATAGGATAGCTTATGATGCATTAATCATGTTCATATGAGTCACTTAAGGTAATACAAGCTATGAGTTTTTGAATCCATCAAGTTTTAGTGTTTGATTTTGCAAGGATCATCTTTTAACGAGTATAGCTCGATGATAATGTGGTATTTTGGCTGATTTAGACACACCAAATTGTAGAAAATCGAATTATCTTTCCAACGATACCAATTTCTCCTTAATCCAATACCCGAGCGAAACGTTATGCCCATTTTCGTGAGAGATAGTAAGCATAGGCGATTGGTTAGGCGCCGCCTAACCCAAGCATAGGCGATTGGTTAGGCACCGCCCAAACCAAGCATAGGAAATTACTTGGTCACTTCCTAAGAAAATTCTAGGTGTAAAAAACACTCCGTCTTAAGTTATTTTAAAGGTAATTAAGTCTTTAAATACTCCTTACACGTCCCTAAACTTAACCCTATGAAATATATATCTTCTAAACATACTGCAACCCTATTTTCATCTCAAAGCTCATCATCCAAGAGCACTAAAGGAGAAAAACAACTAGGGTTTCATAATTAAGCTTGAAGATCCGATTTCAAGGAAATTCGTCTGTCAATCATCAAGAATCTTCCTTCTAAGGTATGTGTAGTGTTCAACCACGGATTACTTTCGTCCGTGGAGTTCAAGAATCAATATTTAAAATACAAAAGCTTGGTTGATTGTGGTGATATGATCATACCCATGTTGATGCTTGTTTGTTTTCCTCTTTTTCATTATAAAGTATGATTTCTATATGTTGGGTGTTGATAATCATGTTGTTGATATTGGGTGATTCCCAAGATAGAATCTTTATATATGTTTTTGTGAATTTATGATATCATATGAGTTGGAAACATGTAAGTTTGGTTGTTCATGATATATAATTTGATGAATTCACCTATGCTTAAGATGTGCATGTAAGGTGTTTGATAAAATACCTAAGGAACTAGAAATCATGCAATATAGCTACATTGTGACTAAGTGAAGGATTCATGATATGCCCTTACGTTCCAATGACTTATATGTTGTTAATGTGCCTTGTAAATGTTGTTGTAATACTCATGAACTATTCTTATGAGATTACTTGCAAATCCTACTTATGAACAAGATGTATGATAACCATGCAATCCACATGAATTTCCATGCTATTCGTATGTGTTGCCAATATGATTATGCAACGAACATGATATTAAGATTGTGCAAGTACTTCCATGTGATATAAAATCCTTTCCATGCAATACATTGTTGATAACCATGCATAGTATGAGATCCCTACTTATGATATTATAAATTATGGACTCTACTCTTATGATCAAGTCAGTCATGTGTGTTAGTTTCCTTCCATCGAGTCCTGGGGGTACTTGTACCTGAAAACTATAGCTGTGTGCTTAGAACCATGTCATGTTTCATCATATCCAAACTCAAGATATGATTCCATAGACTTCAGTCAGTCATGTGACTCAGGAAAATCTCATGATCTTCGTCAGTTGTCAGATATCAGTAATATTCCGCCAGTCAACGGAATTTAGTAAGATCAAGTCATGCACAGTCAGTTATTCATGTCCAGTCCCTCCAGATGGGAGTAGAGGTTAGCACCGAGTGAACCCATGGATGGGAACTCACCCGCTAGTTCAAGGTGTGATTCATAGTAGCAATCCTTGTGTTCCAGAACTTCGTAGCCAGAGTAGGTCGAGACATCTTAACCCATCAGATTAGGGTTGATGAGGTGGCTAAACCCATCAGTTTAGGGTTCCCACCGTTCTCATTGAGTACCCGCCAGATAAGGATCACTCACAGCTGTCCTTACCAGTGGCGCGGTATTGACACCCCTCCAGTCAGGGCAGATATTGGACCCCAGCTTAGCCATAACATCATACACGGGGCATGTCAGTTATACACTACTTCCCACAGTTTTAGTAACAGTCTCAGTAAAAGAACTCAGGGTGTTCTTCAGATTTCAGTATATACAGAACTATTAGATACAATCATCCATGTTATCAATTTCAGTATCAGTCTCAGCCGTCCATGTTATCAGTTTCAAATATCAGTCATGACAGTTATTAGTAAACCATGTATTAGCCTACAGGTCATGCTATCACATATTCATGGTCCCAGTTTCTATATATATGTGTTTGCACTCTCACGTTCATATTAGTCAGTCAGTGTTGTTTATGCATGAAACCCTTTATGTTCAGCCTACCTTCCTCGTATACTCAGTACTCTAGTTATACTGACGCATTTGCGCTATGATGCTTTATTTTCATGTTACACCATAGGTTTCGAGAAATGAGCTCTAGCCTAGCAGTAGCGGTAGCGTTCCAGTCTCAGAGACACAGTGAGTCCTCGTTGATTCGAGCACAATATGATTTGATTCATTTATTTATTCTTTAGTTCAGTTTTATGGAGTTAGTTGGAGACATGTTCCTTCAAATCCTTATTTAGACAGTTTAGAGGCTTTCGGATTTACTTTCAGATTTACGTTCAGATTTAGTTGTTTTGGGTATTTTCGCCCACATGATTGTATTTAGTTGAACCTTATGGCCTTACAGTTCTATGTATTCCGCATTATTATATGATGATTTGCAGTATACAAGTACAGATAACAGTCATGGGTTAGCTTGTGGTCCCTCTGGGTCATGAGCACCGTATAGCATTCCGGTTCAGCAAATCGGGGTGTTACAAACTTGTTATCAAAGCCTAAGGTTCAATAGAGTCCTAGGAAGTTTGAAAGCCGCATCTAGTAGAGTCTTGTACATGGGTGTGTTGCGCGCCACATTTATGTGCGGGAGGCTATAAGATGTTTTAGGAACAATCCCCTTTCTTCACTATTCATGTCATGCTAGTGAGCATAATCACAAGTTAAACTCTCAGTCTAATCCATTCTTCTCTTATTCCAGACCATGGCCCCAAAGAGAAGAAACCAGCCAGCTCCTCAGCCCGAAGATCCTTTGGGCGAACATATTTCCCATACGAAGTTTATAGCTGCATTTACCATACTTGCTCAGTCTATGGCTGCACAGAATGAACGGCCACCAGTCATTTTGGACAATCTAGTGGCCACTCCCAAAGCAACTAGGGTTCAGTGCTTCACCCGGATGAACCCTCCATCTTTTCATGGGTCTAAGTCTGATGAGCTCCCTCAGGAGTTCATTGACCAAGTCCAGAAGGTCATTGACATCATGGGTGTTATTTCTATTGAGAGTGCTGAGTTAGCCGCCTACCATTTACGGGATGTTACTCATGATTGGTACAACTAGTGGAAGCCTGAGAGGTTAGATGATACAGGCCCTATCGAGTGAGAGGAATTTATCACAACCTTCTTAAACAGATTCTTTCCCCAAGAGCTGAGGAAAGCCAAAGTTCTTGAGTTCATCAACCTCAGGCAGGGGAATAAGATGGTTAGGGAGTATTTTATCAGATTTACTCAGCTAGCTAGGTATGCTCCTCATGTGGTTGCAGACAATAGAGCTAAGATGAGCAAGTTCGTGTCAGGGGTCAATGATAGCGTGGTAAATAAGTGTAGGTCTGTGATGCTTATCGGTAATATGACCTTAACAAGACTTATGACCCATGCCCAACAAGTAGAAGAGCAGAAGTTTAAGACTAGGGAGAGGCAGAACAAGAGAGCAAGGTCAGGTAATTTCAACTTTGCTCACCCCAAGTCAGATGAAGGAAATCGTTGACAGTTTTGCTCCAAGTCAGCCATTCCACCTCCTTCCTCTACTAGCGCTCTAGTGCCAAAGTTTAGATTCAACAATAGAAACAAAGCGCCAGGCTCTAAATCTTAGGGCAGTGTTAGAAGTGCCCAAACGAATTCCCTTTGTCAGACTTGTGGTAAGAACCACAAGGGCATTTGCAGAGCCGGTAGTGATGTCTGTTTTGGTTGTGGCAAGCCAGTCTACAGGATTATGGAATGTCTACAGTCAAGTCTTCAGGGTCAGCAAAATTATTTTACAGCTCAGTCCAGTCGCCCGAACCAGTAGGGTGCCATTTCCAATGCTACCAGTGGGCAACGCCCAAATAGACTCTATGCTCTTCAGTCCCAGCAGGATCAAGAAAATTCTCATGATGTTGTTACTGGTACGTTACAGATTTTCCATGTTCATGTTCAAGTTTTGCTAGACCCAGGTGCATCTTTGTCTTTTGTTACTCCATACATAGCAAGCGATTTCGAAATCAGTCCCGAGGTCCTAACAGAGCCTTTCTCAGTCTCTACCCTAGTAGGTAAAACAATCATATCCCGGCTAGTATACAGGAACTGCTCGGTTATAATATCTTAAAAATCCACGTTAGCAGATTTAGAGGAGTTGGAGATGACTGATTTTGATATCATTCTCAACATGGTTTGGCTTCATTCCTGATATGCCATAGTTTACTGCAGAAATAGGATAGTTCAGTTTCAGTTCCTGAATGAGCCCATCCTAGAGTGGAAGGGTAGCATTTCAGCGTTCAGAGGTCAACTTGTTTCCTACCTTCGGGCAAGGAAAATAATTTCTAAGGGGTGTGTGTATCATCTTGTGTATGTTAAAGATTCTAGTTCTGAATCTCCCAGCTTTAAAACAGTCCCTGATGTTAATGAATACTTAGATATCTTTCCCGAAGATCTTCCAGGCATTCCTCCCAAAAGGGAAATAGACTTCGGTATAGACCTTCTTCTGGATACTCAACCTATTTCTATTCCGCCATACAGAATGGCACCAACAGAACTCAAGGAACTAAAAGATTAGTTAAAGGATCTCTTAGATTAGGGATTCATCAGACCCAACGTTTCCCCATGGGGTGCGCCAGTATTATTCGTGTGCAAGAAAGACAGTTCTCTCAGGATGTGTATTGATTATCATCAACTCAATAAGGTCACGGTAAATAACAGATATCCTCTTCCCAGGAATAATGATCTATTCGACCAACTTCAGGGTGCCAGTTACTTCTCCAAGATAGACCTCAGATCAGGCTATCATTAGCTCAGAGTTAGAGAATGTGACATTCTGAAGATAGCTTTCCGTACTTGGTATGGTCACTTTGAATTTTTAGTCATGTCATTTGGTCTTACCAATGCCCCAGCAACTTTTATGGATTTGATGAACCGTGTGTTCAAGCAGTACTTGGACATGTTTGTCATAGTCTTTATAGATGATATTCTGGTCTATTCTAGCACAAAGCATGATCATGCAGACCATCTCAGGATTGTTCTTTAGACTCTCAGGGATCACCAATTATTCTCCAAGTTCAGCAAGAGCAAATTTTGGGTAAGATCAGTAGCATTCCTTGGCCATATTGTTTCCGGTGATGGCATTAGAGTAGATCTTCAGAAAACTGAGGCAGTAAGAAACTGGCCCAGACATGTATCTCCATCAAATATTAGGAGTTTCTTGGGTTTTTCTGGCTATTACAGATGGTTTGTCGAGGGATTTTCTTCTATTGCATCTCCCATGTATAGATTGACTCAGAAAAAGATTAAGTTTCAGTGGTCAGATTCATGCGATAAGAGCTTTCAAGAGTTGAAGACTCAAACCTCCGCTCCAATTCTAGCTATTCCAGATGGTTCAAATGATTTTGTAGTCTATTTTTATGCATCCAGAGTGGGTTTAGGTTGTGTCCTCATGCAGCATGGTAAGGTCATAGCCTACGCCTCCAGAGAGTTAAAGCCACATGACAAGAATTATCCTACTCATAATGTTGAGTTACCAGTGGTAGTTTTTGCCTTGAAGATTTGGAGGCATTATCTCTATGCAATTCATGTAGATATCTTCACAGACCATAAGAGCCTCCAGTATGTCTTTTCCCAGAAAGATCTCAATCTTCGCCAAAGAAGGTGGTTAGAGCTCTTAAAGGATTACGACATAAGTGTTCTTTATCATTCGGGCAAGGCCAATGTTGTGGCCGACGCTCTCAGTCAACTCTTCATGGGTAGTATTTCTTATGTTGAGGATAGTAAGAAAAAGATGGCTTAGGAGATCCATCAGTTTGCCAAACTAGGCATTCGCTTAGTTGATTCTTCAGAGAGTGGTGTATGTGTTCATATTAGTTCAGAGTCATCTCTAGTTTCTGAGGTGAAAGAGAAACAAGACAGGGATCCTATCCTTGTCAAGATCAAAGAGTCAGTTCAGAATCATAAAGTCGAGGTTTTCTCCTAAGGGGGAGATGGTGTTCTTCATTGTCAGGGTCGTCTATGTGTTCCAGGTGTAGATGAATTGAGGCAGTGAATTCTTGCAGAAGTGCATGGTGCGCGATACTCTATTCATCCAGGGGCCACTAAGATGTACCGCGACATGCGGGAGATCTATTGGTGGAGTAGGATGAAGAGAGATGTTGCAGAGTTTGTGGCTAAGTGCTCTACATGTCAGTAGGTTAAGATAGAGCATCAGAAACCTAGTGGTTCAATGCGAGAGTTCACTATTCCTAATTGGAAGTGGGGAGAATTTAACATGGACTTCATGACAGGTTTGCCTAGAACTCATCATCAGCATGATTCAGTCTGGGTCATTATAGATAGAATGACCAAGTCAACTCATTTCCTTCCTGTTCGTACTTCTTATTCTGCCGAGGATTATGCCAAACTCTATATCAGGGAGTTAGTTAGGTTATATGGTGTTCTACTATCTATCATCTCAGACAGAGGTACCCAGTTCATTTCTCACTTTTGGAAAGAATTCCAAAAGGGTCTCGGTACCCAAGTCTATCTCAGCATAGCATTTCATCCTCAGACAGATGGTCAAGCAGAGAGGACTATTCAGACTCTTGAAGATATGCTAAGGGAATGTGCAATTGAATTTAATGGAAGTTGGGAAGACCACTTACCTTTGATTGAGTTTGCATAAAACAATAGCTATCATTCTAGTATTCAGATGGCTCCATTTAAAGCTCTCTATGGTAGGAGATGTAGATCTCCGATTGGTTGGTTTGAAGTTAGTGAGGCCTCAATCATAGGTCCTGACTTATTATTCGACGCCTTAGAGAAAGTTTAGTTGATCAGACAGAGACTCTAGGCTGCTCAGAGCCGACAGAAGTCCTATACAGATGTTCGTAGAAAGGATCTCAAGTTCGAGGTCAATGACTATGTCTATCTTAAGATCTCTCCCATGAAAGGAGTGAAGAGGTTCGGCAAGAAAGGGAAACTTTATCCCCGATATTTCGGTCCCTTCAGAATTCTTTGTCGCTTCGGCAAGGTAGCTTATGAGCTTGAGGTTCCTTCAGATCTAGCCTCAGTCCATACAGTCTTCCATGTCTCTTTTCTAAAGAAGTGCATAGGTGACCCAGTAGTTGTTGTCCCTATTCAGAGCATCAACATTCAGAATAGCCTCTCTTATGAAGAGATTCTAGTTGAAATCTTAGATTATCAGACTCGTAGATTGAGGAACAAAAAAGTCCCTCTAGTCAAGGTTCTTTGGCAAAATAAGTCTCATGAGGGAGCTACTTGGGAAGCAGAAGTAGATATGCGTACCAAGTATCCTCACCTCTTCCCTGCCAATTCAGATCAGCCTCAAGGTAACAGTTCTCCTTAAGCTTATTAAGTTTCATGTTCATGTTTCCAGTATAAACTTGGTACCTATTAACCGTTTTATACTCAGTCATGCATTCATGTATCAGTTGTCCGTGCATTAGATAGGCACGAGTTCAGTATGTTTAGCATGTCAATCATGATATCAAGTTTCAGTTCTTCATGTTCAATTCAGGTTCTATTGTCTTGTATCCCTTCTCAGTAAATTCTCATTCAAGGATGAATGTTCCCAAGGGGGAGATATTGTAATACCCCGCATGTTTCTATTCCTATGATTCATACTTGAGTTCATGAGTTACAATGAATATCCTAGTGATAGGATAGCTTATGATCCATTAAGCATGTTCATATGAGTCACTTAAGGTAATACAAGCTAAGAGTTTTTGAATCCATCAAGTTTTAGTGTTTGATTTTGCAAGGGTCATCTTTGAACGAGTATAACTAAATGCTAATGTGTTATTTTGTCTGATTTAGACCCACCAAATTGTAGAAAATCGAATTATCTTTCCAACAATACCAATTTTGCCTTAATCCAATACCCGAGCGCAAAGTTATGCCCATTTTCGTGAGAGATAGTAAGCATAGGCGATTGGTTAGGCGCCGCCTAACCCAAGCATAGGCGATTGGTTAGGCGCCGCCCAACCCAAGCATAGGCGATTACTTGGGCGCTGCCTAAGCCAATTCCAGTTGTCAAAAACACTCCGTCTTGAGTTATTTTAAAGGTAATTAAGTCTTTAAATACTCCTTACACTTCCCTAAACTTAACCCTACGAAATATATATCTTCTAAACATACTGCAACCCTATTTTCATCTCAAAGCTCATCATCCAAGAGAACTAAAGGAGAAAAAGAACTAGGGTTGCATAATTAAGCTTGAAGATCCGATTTCAAGGAAATTCTTCCGTCAATCATCAAGAATCTTCCTTCTAAGGTATGCGTAGTGTTCATCCACGGATTCCTTTCATCCGTGGAGTTCAAGAATCAATCTTTAAAATACAAAAGCTTAGTTTAT
The DNA here is from genome assembly GCA_030864225.1 of Capsicum baccatum var. pendulum. Classification (NCBI taxonomy): domain Eukaryota; kingdom Viridiplantae; phylum Streptophyta; class Magnoliopsida; order Solanales; family Solanaceae; genus Capsicum; species Capsicum baccatum. The sequence goes on from CM061550.1 coordinate 274,042,466, forward strand.
TGTGGTGATATGATCATACCCATGTTGATGCTTGTTTGTTTTCGTCTTATTCATTATAAAGTATTATTTCTATATTGTTGGGTGTTGTTGTTGATCATGTTGTTGATATTGGGTGATTCCCAAGATGGAATCTTTATATATGTTTTTGTGAATTCATGATATCATATGAGTTGGAAACATGTAAATTTGGTTGTTCATGATGTATAATTTGATGAATTCACCTATGCTTAAGATGTGCATGTAAGGTGTTTGATAAAATGCCTAAGGAACTAGAAATCATGCAATATAGCTAAATTGTGACTAAGTGAAGGATTCATGATATGCCCTAACGTTCCAGTGACTTCTATGTTGTTAATGTGCCTTGTAAATGTTGTTGGAATACTCATGAACTATCCTTATGAGATTATGCTATGTTTACTTGCAAATCCTACTTATGAACAAGATGTATGATAACCATGCAATCAACATAAATTTCCATGCTATTAGTATGTGTTGCCAATATGATTATGCAACGAACATGATATTAAGATTGTGCAAGTAGTTCCATGTGATATGAAATCCTTTCCATGCAATACATTGTTGATAACCATGCATAGTATGAGATCCCTACTTATGATATTATAAATTATGGACTCTACTCTTATGATCAAGTCAGTCATGTATGTCAGATTCCTTCCATCGAGTCCTGGGGGTACTTGTACCCGAAAACTATAGCTGTGTGCTTAGAGCCATGTCATGTTTCACGATATCCGAACTCAAGCTATGATTCCATATACTTCAGTCAGTCATGTGGCTCAGGAAAATCTCATGATCTTAGTCAGTTGTCAGATATTTGTAACATTCCGCCAGTCAACAAAATTCAGTAAGATCAAGTCATGCACAGTCAGTTATTCATGTCCAGTCCCTCCAGATGGGAGTAGAGGTTAGCAACGAGTAAACCCATGGATGGTAACTCACCCGCCAGTTCATTGTGTGATTCTTAGTAGTAATCCTTATGTTCCAGAACTACGTATCCAGTGTAGGTTAAGACATCTTAACCAGTCAGATTAGGGTTGATGAGGTGGCTTAACCCATCAGTTTAGGGTTTTCACCGTTCTCATTGAGTACCTGCTAGATAAGGGTCACTCAAAGCTGTCTTTACCAGTGGCGCGGTATTGACACCTCTCCAGTCGGGGCAAATATTGGACCCCAACTTAGCCATAATAGCATACACGGGGCATGTCGGTTAAACACTACTTCCCACAGTTTCAGTAACAGTCTCTGTAAAAGAACTCAGGGCGTTCTTCAGATTTCAGTATATACAGGACTGTCAGATACAGTCATCCATGTTATCAATTTCAGTATCAGTCTCAGTAAAAGAACTCAGAGCATTCTTCAAATTTCAGTATATATAGGACTGTCAGATATAGTCATCCATATTTTTTCAGATATCAGTCATGACAGTCATCAGTAAACCATGTATTAGCCTACAGGTCATGCTATCACGTATTCATGGTCCCAGTTTCTATATATGTGTGTTTGCACTCTCACGTTCATATTAGTCAGTCAGTGTTGTTCATGCATGAAACCCTTTATGTTCAGCCTACCTTCCTCGTATACTCAGTACTCCAGTTGTACTGATGCATTTGCGCTATGGTGCTTTCTTTTCATGTTACACCATAGGTTTCGAGACACAAGCTCCAGCCCAGCAGTAGCGGTAGCGTTCCAATCGCAGAGACATAGTGAGTCCTCGTTGATTCGAGGACAATATGATTGATTCATTTATTTATTCTTCAGTTTGGTTTTACGAAGTTAGTTGTAAACATGTTCCTTCAATTCCTTATTCAGAAAGTTTAGAGGCTTTCGGATTTACTTTCAGATTTACGTTCAGATTTAGTTGTTTTGGGTATTTTCGCCCACATGATTGTATTCAGTTGAACCTTATGGCCTTACAGTTCCATGTATTCCGCATTATTATATTATGATTTGTAGTATACAGGTACAGATATCAGTTATGGGTTAGCTTGTCGTCCCTCGAGGTCATGAGCACCGTGTAGCATTCCAGTTCAGCAAATCGAGGTGTTACAGATACACAACATAGTACGAGAACTTAGGATAGACCATAATAGGAAACACGAGCCAAATTAAAGTAGGTGGAATTGACCCAAATTAACTGAAAGTTGAATGCTGTAGGTGAACGTGTGTCGCACTCTATGGAACCTCGAAATAGAGCGTGCGCTGCATGCTCCATCGCCTGCTACCCCATCTGTGGACAGGAGCGTGCGTTGCACGTAAATCGCATGAGGCTACTATTTTGGGCTTCCAAACATGCCCTTACGCTCGTCTAAAAATTCCAAAACTTACCTGGGATGTACCCTTGACACTACCGATCATGAATCAACTTACAAATCGTCATTTTAAGGCCGAGAAGGTCAAAAATAAAATCATCAAAGATTAGGAGCTCAAAATGTGACTAAGTTCTTTCCTTTAACACTTGGAAAAAATGGAATTATTCTAGTTTCAACTCTTTAAGCATGCTACTAAGAGATATCAAGTCAAAAAAAAAAATACGGGGCATTACATTACAACCAAGATAAAGATTGCCACTTGAAGCGATTGCCGCACATTTAAGGAACTGAGATTTGTCATGAGTTTGCATAAACTTTATCACTTTAGTTAAACCCGACATAGGGTGAATCGGTGACATATAGAAACATGTTTTTCTTAGGACCAAGCATGCTGAGAGACATAGATTTTCATGGATCCCAAACAACATGACATATGACTTGAATACATGAAAGATTGGGTTACTGAAAGACATAATAGCTTTTATTTATAAGGTCGGATCATAAACATAAGTCCATAAAGAACTCGAACCATAGTCATAGGCATGACTTAGGACATTAGCAAAATAATCTCAGAAATGGAAGTAGGAGGAGTACGCTTGAGTAGGAATAGATTTATCATGACTCCTCCCCATAACATGCCACATTGAGAAAAATTTGGGAACTAACTTAATTCTCCATATCCCCCTTAGATGCGGGTCACAATCCTAGACTACGGACATATCCCCTTATCAAATCTATAACCAGAACTCTTCACAATGAGATATCACCATATACTTAAACTCCAAACTCTACCTAAAGAACTATACTCTGAAGGCCTTGCTTTTCTATAAACACTACTCTTAACTTCTGCTAGCCTCTATAGCCATCACTCTATAACTCCCACTCTCATAAGCGCACCCATCCACAATACTCCTTATCACAAAAAGGGGTATCAGTATATACATGAACAAAAACCCCTCTCATTAATCTCTAGCACAAAGACACTAAATTATTTTCTAGGACACCCTATTCAGGGACACTAATCGTAATATCTTCTAACTCTTAAAGTTATCAACTTACTACTAACATTTTCATGGGCATAGATACTCATGCTTCTAAACACTTAACATTCCATCTTCAATCCCTTAGAATGCCAGCTTTACACCTCTAATCACACAACATAAAACTTAACCAAAATTTGCAAAACTATACCAAAGGCACATATTGCTTACATATATTTTTCTCAATTCTGCTATAACGAACACCATACAACAACTCCTTAGTCTTTCTCAGGCGTCTCCATACTAAAATTTTAAGAACACGAACTAGGTACGTAAAATAATTATATACATAAATGCTAAAATTTTCCCTTTTTAAGTATACTCTAAAGGCATTGCTTTCCCAGAACACTACTCTTAACTTTTTGCTATCCTCTACTGTCATCAACCTGCAACATAAAATCTCATATGCATACATAACCTCGCTCCTTGTCATATAAAAATCCACTCTCCACTACTTAACCTTCTAACCCTAGACCGTTAATTGCATAACTCATATCATATAATCTTACCTAACGAGTAACTCCATACCACCAGGGGGCAACTTATTCTTATATACTTACACCTTTATCCACTTAATGACTCGACTCACCCAAAATTCATCATTTTAACACTAGTCTTCATATACATATACCACACAATTACCACTTAAACTTTTTATCAATTATCAACCTAGGATTTTTCACAAATCACATCAATCCTACTAATTCATTCTTACAAAACATATATTATTAATCTTCAGCTACTATTCTTGCCACCACATTCTACATCTGTAATACCCCGTATGTTTTTAATTCTGTGATTCATACTTGAGTACATGACTTACCATGAATATCCTAGTGATAGGATAGCTTATGATACATTAAGCATGTTCATATGAGTCACTTAAGGTAATGCAAGCTAAGAGTTTTTGAATCCATCAAATTTTAGTGTTCGATTTTGCAAGGGTCATCTTTTAACGAGTATAAATTGATGTTACTATGGTATTTTTTCTGATTTAGACCCACCAAATTGTAGAAAAATCGAATTAGCTTTCCAACGATACCAATTTCGCCTTAATCCAATACCTGAGCGAAAAGTTATGCCCATTTTCGTGAGAGACAGTAAGCATAGGCGATTAGTTAGGCACCGCCTAACCCAAGCATAGGCGATTGGTTAGGCGCCGCCCAACCCAAGCATAGGCGATGACTTGGGCGCCCCCTAAGCCAATTCCAGGTGTCAAAAACACTCCGTCTTGAGTTATTTTAAAGGGAATTTAGTTTTTAAATACTCCTTACACGTCCCTAAACTTAACCCTATAAAATTTATATCTTCTAAACATACTGCAACCCTATTTTCATCTCAAAGCTCATCATCCAAGATCACTAAAGGAGAAAAAGAACTAGGGTTGCATAATTAAGCTTGAATATCCGATTTCAAGGAAATTCCTCCGTCAATCATCAAGAATCTTCCTTCTAAGGTATGCGTAGTGTTCATCTATGGATTCAATTCATTCATAGAGTTCAAGAATCAATCTTTAAAATACAAAATCTTGGTTGATTGTGGTGATATGATCATACCCATGTTAATTCTTGTTTGTTTTCCCCTTTTTCATTATAAAAGTATGATTTCTATATTGTTGGGTGTTGATGATTATGTTGTTGCTATTGGGTGATTCCCTAGATGAAATCTTTATATCTCTTTGTGAATTCATGATATCATATGAGTTGGAAACATGTAAATTTGGTATTTCATGATGTATAATTTGATGAATTCACCTATGTTTAAGATGTGCATGTAAGGTGTTTGATAAAATGCCTAAGGAACTAGAAATTATGCGATATAGCTAAATTGTGACTAAGTGAAGGATTCATGATATGCCCTTACGTCCCAATGACTTCTATGATTGATAATGTGCCTTGTAAATGTTTGTGGAATACTCATGAACTATCCTTATGAGATTATGCTATGTTTACTTGCAAATCCTACTTATGAACAAGATGCATGATAACTATGCAATGCACATGAACTTCCATGCTATTAGTATGAGTTGCCAATATGATTATGCAATGAACATGATATTAAGATTGTGGAAGTACTTCCATGTGATATGAAATCCTTTTCATGCAATACATTGTTGATAACCATGCATAGTATGAGATCCCTACTTATGATATTATATGTTATGGACTCTATTCTTATGATCAAGTCAGTCATGTGTGTCAGTTTCCTTCCATCGAGTCCTGGGGGTACTTGTACCCAAAATATATAGCTGTGTGCCTAGAGCCATGTCATGTTTTCACAATACTCTTAGTCAAGCCATGATCTATATAATTCAGTCAGTCATGTGACTCAGGAAAACTCAAAAATCTCAGTAATCTCAGTGTTCCAATAATCTCAGTAACCTCAGCAACCTCAGTATTCACAGTCAATCTCAGTGACTTTAGTACTCTGAGCCAGTCCTTAGAACTCAGTATATTCTGTTTGTCGTTGGAATCCAGTAAACTTAGTTTAGCTCTGCTAAACAATACCACTAGTATTCGTCCAGTTAATCAATATCAGTTCAGTTAATCAGTTCAGCTTAGTTATTCAGTTTAGTGTCCTTCAGATCGGAGTAGAGGTTAGCACCGAGTGAAACTAAGGATGGAAACTCGCCCGCTAGTTTAGGGTGTGATTCTTAGTAGAAATCCTTGTGTTCCAGAACTTCATAGCCAGGTAGGTTCAGAAATCTTAACCCATCAGCTTAGGGTTAATGAGGTGGCTTAACCCATCAGTTTAGGGTTCCCACCGTTCTCATTGAGTACCTGCCAGATTAGGGTCACTCACAGTTGTCCTTACCAGTGGTGCGGTATTGATACTTCTCTAGTCGAGGTATAGATTGGACCCCAGCTTAGCCATAACAGCATACACGGGGCATGTCAGTTAAACACTATTTCCCATAGTTTTAGTACCGGTCTCAGTAAAAGAACTCATATAGTTCTTTAGATTTTAGTATATACAGGATTGTCAGATACAGTCCTACATGTTAACAATTTCAGTAACAGCCTCAGTAAAAGAACTCAGAGCATTCTTCATATTTTAGTATATACTGGACTGTCAGATACAGTCGTCCATGTTATCAGTTTCAGTATCAGTCATAATAGTTATCAGTAAACCATGTATTAGCTTACAAGTCATACTATCACGTATTCACAGTCCCAGTTTCTACATATGTGTGTTTGCACTCCCATGTTCATATTAGTCAGTCAGTGTTGTTCATGCATGAAACCCTTTATGTTCAGCCTACCTTTGTCGTATACTCAGTACTCCAGTTGTACTGACGCATTTGCGCTATGGTGATTTCTTTTTATGTTACACCATAGGTTCTTAATCACGAGCTCTAGCCCAGCAGTAGCGGTAGCGTTCCAGTCTCAGAGACATAGTGAGTCCTCATTGATTCGAGGACAATATGATTTGATTCATTTATTTACTCTTCAGTTCAGCTTTACGGAGTTAGTTGAAGACATGTTCCTTCAACTCCTTATTCAGACAGTTTAGAGGCTTTCAGATTTAATTGTTTTGGGTATGTTCACCCCACAGAATTGTATTCAGTTGAACCTTATGGCCTTACAGTTCCATGTATTCCGCATTATTATATTATGATTTGCAGTATACAAGTACAAATATTAGTCATGGGTTAACTTGTGGTCTCTCGGGGTCATGAGCACCGTGTAGCATTCTGGTTTAGCAAATTGGGGTGTTACAAACTTGGTATTAGAGCCTAAGATTTCAATAGAGTCCTAGGAAGTTTGTAAGTTGCATCTAGTAGAGTCTTGTACATGGGTGTGTTGTGCGCCATATTTATGTGCGGGAGGCTATAAGATGTTTTAGGAATAATCCCCTTTCTTTATTATTCATGTCATGCTAGTGAGCATAATCACAAGTTAAACTCTTAGTCTAATCCATTCTTCTCTTATTCTAGACCATGGCCCCAAAGAGAAGAAACCAGCCAGCTCCTCAGGTCGAAGATCCTTTGGGCGAACATATTTCCCATACATAGTTCTGAGCCGCATTTACCACACTTGCTTAGTCCATGGCTGCACAAAACAAATGGCCACCAGTTATTCCGGCCAATACAGTGGCCACTCCCATGTTCTTATTTATTCTTTGCTAGACCCAGGTGCATCTTTATCTTTTGTTACTCCATACATAGCAAGAGATTTTGAAATCAGTACCAAAGTCCTAGCAGAGCCCTTCTCAGTCTCTACCCCAGTAGGTAAAACTATCATATCCTGGCGGGTATACAGGAACTGCCCGGTTATGATATCTCAGAAATTCACGTCAGCAGATTTAGTAGAGTTAGAGATGACTGATTTTGATGTCATTCTATGATTGATAATGTGCCTTGTAAATGTTGTTGGAATACTCATGAACTATTCTTATGAGATTATGCTATGTTTGCTTGCAAATCCTACTTATGAACAAGATGCATGATAACCATGCAATCCACATGAACTTCCATGCTATTAGTATGAGTTGCCAATATGATTATATAATGAACATGGTATTAAGATTGTGCAAGTACTTCCATGTGATATGAAATCCTTTCCATGAAATACATTGTTGATAACCATGCATAGTATGAGATACCTACTTATGATATTATATGTTATGGACTCTATTCTTATGATCAAGTCAGTCATGTGTGTTAGTTTTCTTCCATCGAGTCCTGGGGGTACTTGTACCCAAAAAAATATAGTTGTGTGCCTAGAGGCATGTCATGTTTTCACGATACTCTCAGTCAAATCATGATCTATAGAATTCAGTCAGTCATGTGACGCGGGAAAAATCAGAAATCTTAGTAATCTCAGTAGTCCAGTAATCTTAGTAACCTCAGCAACCTCAGTATTCACAATTAATCTTAGTAACTTTAGTACTCTCAACCAGTCTTCAGAACTCAGTACATTCCATCAGTCATTGGAATCCAGTAAACTTAGTTTAGCTCTGCTAAATAATACCACTAGTATCCGTCCAGTTAATCAGTATCAGTTCAGCTAACCAGTTCAGTTCAACTTAGTTATTCAGTTCAGTGTCCTTCAGATGGGAGTAGAGGTTAGCACCGAGTGAACCCAAGGATGGGAACTCACCCACTAGTTCAGGGTGTGATTCTTAGTAGCAATCTTTGTGTTCCAGAACTACGTAGCCAGCGTAGGTTGAGATATCCTAACACATCAGTTTAGGGTTGATGAGGTGGCTTATCCCGTTAGTTTAGGGTTCCCACCGTTCTTATGAGTACCCGCCAAATTAGGGTCACTCACAGTTGTCCTTAACAGTGGCACGGTATTGACACTCCTCCAGTCGGGGCAGAGATTGGACCCCAGCTTAGCCATACGACATACACGGGGCATGTCGGTTAAACACTATTTCCCACAGTTTCAGTATCAGTCTCAGTAAAAGAACTCAGATTGTTCTTTAGATTTTAGTATATAAAGGACTGTCAGATACAGTCCTCCATGTTAACAGTTTCAGTAACAATCTCAGTAAAAGAACTCAGAGCGTTCTTTAGATTTTAGTATATACAGAACTGTCAGATACAGTCGTCCATGTTATCAATTTCAATATCAGTCATGAAAGTTATTAGTAAACCATGTATTAGCATACAAGTCATGCTATCACGTATTCACGGTCCCAGTTTCTATATATGTGTGTTTGCACTCCCACGTTCATATTAGTCAGTTAGTGTTGTTCATGCATGAAACCCTTTATGTTCAGCCTACTATCCTCGTATACTCAGTACTCCAGTTGTACTGACGCATTTACGCTATGGTGATTTCTTTTCATGTTACACCATAGGTTCTTAATCACGAGCTCCAGCCCAGTAGTAGTAGTAGCGTTCCAGTCTCAGAGACACAGTGAGTCCTCATTGATTCGAGGACAATATAATTTGATTCATTTATTTACTCTTCAGTTCAGCTTTACGGAGTTAGTTGGAGACATGTTCCTTCAACTCCTTATTCAGACAGTTTAGAGGCTTTCAGATTTACGTTCAGATTTAGTTGTTTTGGGTATGTTCGCCCACATAATTGTATTCAGTTGAACCTTATGGCCTTACAGTTCCATGTATTCCGCATTAGTATATTATGATTTGCAGTATACAGGTACAGATATCAGTCATGGGTTAGCTTGTGGTCTCTCGGGGTCATGAGCACCGTGTAGCATTCCGGTTTAGCAAATCGGGGTGTTACAACATCTAAAGTTAAAGCCTATAGCAACAATCACGTACCACTGATAAAGCATTTAACATCTCATACTAGTCCACCGAATTGGGAAATCAACTCAAAATACTCATTTCATTTAACTACCACCTACAATCACAATCCCTCCATGACATTACTATTACAGGTCAAAATCCACTGCATACCTCCTCATATGAAGTACTAGTTTACAACCATTAAAACAAGAAAGGTCAAGGGGATAAATTCATACAATAGACATGGTAAACCTTAATCTTATATATTATAACCTAATACGATCTTATCTATAAATCCTACTTTCTCACATCATACTTACTTACCCAAGCATACCTTTAGACTACCTTCAAATTCCACATACAACAAAGTAATGAGTCTATGCTTATAACTTACTGGCTAATCTAACCATCTTCATTCACAACCTAAAAGGGATTTTTGTAACCACCATAACTATCAACTCTGGAATCTTTCCCTATTTTGAATAAATTAAAAAAAAAAAAACAATGCCAAACACTTTCTCCACACACCACCATACAATCTACAAGTCTTGCCTCAATATTATCCAACCACCATAAAAGAGAGAGAACCACCCCTAAATCAAAGGGTTATACTACTAAAATTACTTATTTATGCAATAGTCACCCTTACTCTAATTGCTAACCTAGTGACTTCTTGTCTCCAACTTCTAGATCATCTCACTACCATTGGGACATGACACTTTAACATACACTATTAGTCGGGTGGAAATACAGTTCCAACATTCTGGTACACAATATTCCCTGTAATAATTTTTTTTAAAAGGACTAGATACACTTAATACCTCAGGCAGAAAAGCATGATTTCATCGGGATCAAAGTTTACACTAGAATTAAGACACCTAGATGCACTAACGGACTCCTCTCAAGTCTTTGCACAATTTTTATTATCTTTTATGGCTCAATCAGAAAGGACCATACAATTTAGATTCTAAACTTCTACACCTGAATCAACTCAACAATGAGACATATCTGAGAACATCAGAGTAAGGAAAGAATTGGGATAACTTTACTTTCATATTGGTGATACATTAGCATGAAGTAAAGATGAAGAAGGAACATTCTAACTTCATAGAACAAACTAGATCATGAAGAAAGAGAGACATTCCTAAACGCCTTGTAGCCTCCTGCTTATAAGTATGGCGTGCTACACACCCATAAATATGACTCTACCCAATGCGATTTTGTACAAACCCGGGGACCATGAACCATGCTTTGATACCAGATTTGTCACGACCCAAAACAAGGCCCTAGCCGTGACGAACATCCCAAATCATAAAGACCCGGATGCCCTTCTCTATCTAGTAGTCATGCACAATATTCATACCATAAAATAAGATGTGGAAATATAATATAATACGGAGTCATGGTCATACTCTGAATACAACTTAACAATGAAGAATAAAAATCCAATAATAACTAGACAACATCTGAACCAGTCTGCAAAATCTCTATTACATACTCAAATGACAACTATCTGCATCTGGGACAAGGCCCCTAGTGGACCCAAAACAAAATAAATAACATAGTCTGAAAGAAACAAGCCTTCTGCAATAAAGAAGGCTCACCGCTGCACAGTCTTCTATCTAAAAACTCTGCTGCTTAGCCGGACCTCTAGACTGAGACCCTGAGAGATAGGGGGTCAATAAAATTGTACTGGTACGTAGAGCAAATCCAAATTAATAATTTATATTCAACATATATGAGAGCAATTTAAAATAGTTCAAAAATATATCATATGGTAAGAATTACATGGCAATATTTAAAAGACTCCATAAAAATCATCTGAACTCTGTTACATACTCTTTGTTTTACTTCTGGGCTAGGTGGTATACCCTACAACTTTGAAATTCCATGGGCTATATGGAACCTTTCATTAACTCGGTAGCCAATCCCCCAACCCAAGTTTACCGCAAGAGTCAGAGTCTTTATCTCTACTACGCCATAAGGTCGTCGCCAGTGTACAATAATAATATACCCGTATCGGCAAAATACAGTTTTAGGCTAAGAGTTACTTGAACTCAAGCCTTCTTTGGGTAACCACCTGACCCTCTTTAAGCCTATTTTTAACTCTTTAAGACATTTCATTCTCTGAAATCAAACTCTGAAAAACTCTAGCTCTGTTATGGCATACATTTATATGGTATCATTATACCGTTGACTTTAAAGTCGCATCTCTGAGCCATTAATAGCATATTAAAATCTCTTCTTTCAAAACATAAGGTTTGGGACCACCATATCATTAAATCAATTCAAATAACTCATTCTTTAAATAACATAAGGTGGTCATGTCAATTTACTCAATCATATGAAATTCTTTCTCTTTAAAACAAAGATATATAAAGAAGACTCCCTCTCATCATCTCTAAATTATGTTCAAATACTATGAAATCAATAAAACCCACTTTCAAACCATAAAACATGTATTTCAAATCATTCCCGATAAGATCATAAACTGCAATTCATCACAAGAGAGGGGCTTTATAATTATGCTCTCCATCAATCTTCAAAACTCAATTTCATACATATACATAACATTTGAGTATAAATCAGTTTAAGGGAAAAGGCCTCAAGGCCAAGACTATAATAGCTTTGAAACATTCAGGATGCAATATTAAAACATAGATTCCAAAATCCCTTTGTAATTTCATGCTTGATAAACTTTAAATCATATTAAAGTGTTTCAATAAGCCATGTAGTTTTAGGATAAACCACACGTAGCTTAGATATAGAATTTGAAAGATGAAACCTAGATCTTGATTCGTTTCTTAGAATTCTTGATCATAGGGATTAGTTCTTGATCTTTGGGGATGGGATTAGGGTTTTGATTTTGAGAGGAAAATTGAATTAGGGAGTGTAATATGCTTTTGGGGAGCAAATCTTATGTTATTGTCAAACCTTGGGTAAGGTAAAGGTCCAAATTTCCCTTAAAAATGTGAAAACAAAACCTGGAAATTTGGGGCATGCGATAGAGCGTGCGTCACACGTTAATCGCGCACAGCTACTGCCTCTCTCACAAAAATAGTTGTAACTTTTTGCTCGGGTATTGGATTTTGGCAAAATCAGTATCTTGGAAAGATAATTCAATTATCTACAATTTGGTGGGTTATGATCTGGAAAATTCCATGTGTATCAAAAATTATACACGTTCAAAGTAGACCCTTGTAGAATCGAATATCAAACTTTGGATGAATGATTGACTCTTAGCTCAACTTTGCTTTAGGCCATTTCTTTGTACATTTTTCATCTAATAATCACTTCATATACTAGGGGAAAGATCATGACACATTAATCTAAATATAAACCATGGAAATTTTGAGCTTACACACGTAGGAACGACGATTCTATTTCTAGCTCAAAAAATGTGCGCTATTACACTGTACTAGTCATCAAACTACTTGAATGGGACTATACCTTCCTGGATATTCTCCCTCCCATCACTATCTAGTTTAGGCTTAAGTAATAACTCTTTCAGTAGCAAAATTTGGGAGTTCAAGTCCAAAACATTATATGCAGTTGTTTTAAAACAAAATCAGTTGCAAGGTCCTATTCCAAAGTTAATCCTAGACCAGCAGGGCCTAAATTATCTCATCCTTTCTCAAAATAATCTGAGTAAATAGATTGTTTCAATCATATGCAATCCAAAAACATTGAGAGTGCTAGACTTGGGAAGCAATCATTTTAACGAAATAATCCCACCATGTTTGGGTGAGATGAGTGGACTTATAGTTTTGGATTTAAACAACAATAGTTTTAGTGGAATAATTAATACAACTTTTACTACTGAAAATGATCTCACCATCATTAACTTTTATGGGAATAAGCTACAGGGGAAATTTCCTCCATCGTTGATCAATTGCAGATATTTGGAATTCCTTGATTTAGGCAACAATGAGTTGAATGAGACATTTCCGAGTTTGTTGGGAGGCCTTCCTAATTTGAATATTTTAAGCTTGAGATCAAATAAGTTGCATGGCCCTATAAGTGATTCAAGGACAGACTTGTTTGCTAAAATTTGACTCATAGATCTCTCATCCAATGGATTTAGTGTAGATTTACCTGTTAGTCTTTTTGAGAATTTTCAAGCCATGAAAATCATTAGTGGAACCCGAGAGTATATAGCAGATTATTCTGGTAATTATGCAAATAATTTGATAGTGATAACAAAGGGATTGGATAGGTAACTTCCTTGTGTTTTGACTACATACACGATTATCGATCTCTCAAGAAACAAATTTGAAGGTTATCTCCCAAGCATTATTGGGGATCTCGTTGGACTTCGTACGCTGAACCTATCCCATAATGGCTTGGAAGGTGTTATACCAGCATCATTGCACCAATTATCCGCACTTGAATCGTTATATCTCTTATCCAACAAAATAGATAGTGAAATTCCACAACAACTGGTATCCCTCACATCACTTAGAAGTCTTAAATCTCTCTCACAATCGTCTTGTTGGATGCATTCCCAAAGAAAAACTATCTGATACTTTTGATAACAGTTCATACCAAGGGAATGATGCGTTACATGGATAGCCACTCTCAAAATATTGCGGTGGCGGTGATGGGGTACCACAAGCGACAACTCCAGTTGAGCTAGATGATGAGAAGAATAAGGAGATTTGATCAGTTGTCAAGCGATTCTCATGGGTTTCGGTTGTGGCCTGGTATTGGACTATCCATAATATACATAATGTTGTCAACTCACTATCCAGTATGGTTTTTGAGGATAGTTGTAAAATTTGAACATAGAATTGCTACGAGAATGAAAAGGCACAAGAAAAGATATTAGTGTGTAACTTACAGGTATTCAACTAAATCTCTATTCTTCATAAGATTACGTTAAATCCTTAAAGCTCTTAACATTAATCCTTCATTTTTGGAAATTGCAGGATTAAAGTTTAATATGCCGCCAGAGATGCAAATATAAGCCTTCATCTTTCATAGATTGTGATTTTTTCCAAGTGTTTGTTACTCTATGAGTAAAGACATGATTTTTTCCGGATTTTCTGTCACTCTATGAATAAAGACATGATTTTTTTCTTTGCTTATCCCATTTACTTTGTTCATGACCACAATTTGCACATCAACATGTTGTCCTTCATAACTAACGAATGTGGCAGACACACGATGAATGTAATGAGTTATATTGTCATGATTAAAGTAGATACAAAATTTCAGTATCTCACATATGATTAACTTTAAATCGAGAAGTTACAAACACACAAAACTAAAAAATTTTTTTTTCCTGAAATTGATTTTACAAATATATAAACCAGACAATGGAACTAGCTAAGATGATTAACTAGTAACTCAATTATGTTGTTAGTTGCGTTAGGAATGTACCTCATACATCCGATAACCCATTATCTGATCTCTTGTATTCATAATCACACCCGTTGTAACTCCTACCCCATCGTTATAGAGTGAAGAGCCATCAGTGTTAAGTTTCTTTCTATATGTCTAGCTGGAACTGAACTGTCTTCCAGAAGTTGTTCCATTCTTGATTCTTGTTTGTCCCTTATACGTATCTATATCTCATTACTGTATAGAGTTGTCCCATTAGAGAGTGAAGTTGTTTCTTCTGCAAATGCAAACTTGCTTCTGGTCCCATTTGGCCTTCCACGCGAATCCAAGAATGTTGCGATAACAAACACAGACCTATTGTTTAAAAGAGAAACTCAATCATGATAACAAACCAATGATGTTACCTTAAGAGTATAGGATGTATACATTGTAGTTATTTTTTTCTAAAATAAGTCAAATTCAAGATGATTGTATACACCATATTTTTGTGGAAAAAAGTTAGATTATTGAATTGGAAGTCAACAACACTATTATCCTAACCAATCAAGTCTTTTGGAATTTTGAATTGAAATGTTGTTTTACTCAAAGTCTATATACCAATTATTACTCTTTTTTCTGACCAATCAAACTTTTTTGAATTTTAGACTTTTGAGAGGTTTTTGCCAAAGTCTATACACAAACTAATGATCCATAAACTCCTCTTTTCTCCAAGAATTTAAATTTTACTACTGTTAGACTTGTTTAATCACTAAGAGGTCAGGATTCAAGCTGTGGAAACAACCATAAAGATGAGTAAAGTATAAAAGCTTCTGTTGATTTCATTGACATGTATGTGTATATATATACAAGACTATACAAACTAAATAAGGAAAGAATCAACTAATAAAGAATTGTGATATCCTCCTAAATAGAAACTAACTCTGTATGGGATTACTAAGATATGAAAAATCTACTGAGATAGGGAAGATCACTCATGAGATATCTTCCAAGATAGGATGTATGTGCCAATACGACCCCCTCAAGATAGCCAATGTGTAGCAAGGCCTATCTTGAATAGGTGTTTATCAAAGGCTGGTTTTGGTAGAGCTTTAGTTAGAGTATCCGCTATCTGTTCTGCAACATGAATATGAACAATGTGAACTTGATTCTACTGAACTTGTTTGCGAACAAAGTGAAAGTATATAGCAATATTCTTCATGCGGCTATGAAAAATTGGATTTGCACACAAATAAGTTGCACCAACATTGTCACAGTAAATGGTTAGTCTTTGAGGAAGTGAAACATGTAATTCTTGTAGTAGATTTGTCACCCAGTTGGTTTTAGCCAGTGCGCTTGCAACAGCATGATACTTTGCTTCAGTTGATGAGTGAGAAATTGTTCTTTGTTTCCTGGAAGACCAGCTCACAGAATTTTGACCAAAAAACAATATGTAACCACTAGTGGAAGCTCTATCACTCAAAACTCTAGCCTAATCTGCATCAGAGTACATGTGTAGGTTGAAATCGTTACCTCTTTGAATATGAAGAGAGAACTGAAGCGTTCCTTGGAGACACCTGAGTACTCATTTGAGTGCTTTCTAGTGCACTTCACATGGAGAGTGCATAAATTGAGACAATTTATTCATAGAGAAGCTAATGTTTGGACGAGTAAAAGACAAGTACTGTAGTTTTCCAAGAACTCTCCTATAGCGAGTGGCATCAGTTGGTTCTGCTCCATCATGTAGTTGAGGCCCTTCAGCGGCACTCATTGAAGTTTTTGCTGAATTACAGTCCTTCTTGTTTTCATCAGAGAGGATTTCATTGATGTAGTTGGAGTGTGATAAAGTGCTTCTTTTGGCAGTTCGAAGCACCTACACTCCAAGATAGAAGTTTAGATTCCCAAGATCCTTAATGGAAAAACGTCCAGCAAGATGAGCAATAATCCGATTAACCTCTGAGTTGTGATTCCCTATAATAATCATATCGTCCACATAAACCAGTGCATACAAAATGTTGTTTGACACTTTGTGAATAAAGAGTGAGGAATCAGATTCTGACTTGACAAATCCTAGATAAAGAAGAAATGTCTTAAGTTCATTGTGCCATGCCCGAGGGGCTTACTTGAGGCCATATATTTCTCTCTTTAGATGACATATGTAGGAGGGAAACTGCTTGTCTGCAAAACCTGGAGGTTGGACCATGTAAACTTCTTCTTCTAGACAACCTTGCAAGAACGTGTTGTTAAAATCAAGCTGGCATAGGGGCCAATTCCGCTGGACAGCAATAGAGAGAACCAAATGTACAGTAGTTAGTTTGATGACCGGATTGAACGTGGCATGATAGTCAACTCCAGACACTGTGTAATCCCTTTTCAATAATTCGAGCGTTGTAGCGATCGATTATCCCATCAACTTTTCTTTTTAACCTGTATAACCATTTGCAAGAAACAATGTTTTTTGTTCGGTTATGTGGTACCAAATCCCTTGTCTGATTATTCAATAATGCATCAAATTCATTTTTCATTACTCTTTTACACTCTGGGTTTTTGTTTTCTTGTTTGAAGTTGGTTGGGGTGATGGAGTGGGGATAAGTGAGCCATGAAGTCAAGAATGGTTTTTAGTTTGTAAAAATTATGTTGTGAATGGGTCATAACATGATTTGGAGCGGGAAGAGAAAGTTGTTGAGGTTCTGTGGCTTGAGCAGGGTCAGGGGAGGTTGTAGCGGAAGTGAGGTTGAGCGACGGGCAACGGTGTTTTGGCTAGCAGATGAAATTGTTTTTTTGCGACTGTGTACAATTGGAAAAGCTGATGATTAAGGCAATGGGGAATAAGAGTGGGTGTCATGGAGATCAGTAGGAACAATAGAATTTGTAGGAGGAGAAGAGTTACCTGAACTTGCAGATTCTGTTGGAGCATAGATAGAGGAGACTGATACCAAACTGTATCTACAAGAGCACAAAACAGTCCACAAACTCACAAAAATAGTCCACACATATAAGACATCAAACAAAAACAACAAACACATAAACTTGAAAGAGAAGGAGATAGATAACTTGACACAAAGAGAATATAAAATATAGAAACTAAAGAGTGTGTCAAACTCTAAAACCTTTACAAATCATATTAACAAGCACCAAGTTCTTACGGGAACACAAGAGGAACTCGGTTTACTCAAGCACTCTCGTTTCTAGCCGTCTCACAACACAAGTGGAACCTGTCACTTGTGAAGCTTAAAATGTTTGGTGGTCTACTCTCTTCTTTAGAGGAAATATGGTTTTCAATGTTACAAAGTTATTTTAAAATGATATAACTAAGGAACAAAGCTAACGAAACACCTTAAATAGTCTTTACAAAAGGATAGCAAAAGGACCCCTTTACACTTAATATAAGGGGTGGCAGGTATGGACTGTTTGGGGAAGCCTTGGGGTGTATTTTGAACACCTAAGGTCATCCCTCACATGTCAATATGTACACTCCCTTGGGCGAGTTTTCAACAAGATCAACCGCGTCCATTTTCATAAGCATGCCTTGAAGTCTTTGTAGTTCACGAGCTTGACTTCTAGTAAATAGTTTCAAGCTCATGACACCTGTGTCATCCTCTCTCTCTTGAGAGAAGTGTGACCTCAAAATTATTAGTTCTTCATCTTCAATAGTATCAATCTATGTAATATCACACACGTTGAACGTGTTATACACTTTCTATTTCGGTGGAAAATCGATCTTGTAAGCATTATCATTGATTCTTTCAAGAAATTAGAATGGACCATCACCTCTTGGAAGTAATTTCCCCTTTATTTGTTGGGGAAACCAATCTTTCCATAGGTTTACCCACAACCAATCTCCTGTCTCAAGCACAAGACGTTTTTTCCTTTTGTTAACTCGTTTGGCCACCTCTTGTTTCTTCTTCTCAAGCCGCAACCTTACCTTATCATACAAGATTTTCATGGCTTCAACCCTGTTATTTCCATGTAAGCTAACAACAACATCACTTGGAAAAGTATTTAGATCCAAGGGGGTTAGGGGATTGAAGTTGTAGACACATTCAAAGGTTGTGATGCCCGTACTCGAATGGATCACCTAATTGTAAACAAATTCTATGAGAGGTAGGTGATCTTCCCAAGATGTCAACTTACCTTTAACCATGGAACATAGCATTGAACCCAAGGTTTGATTCACTACTTCCATTTTGCCATCAATTTGTGGGTGGTAAGACGTAGAAAACAACAATTTAGTTTCGAGACTACCCCACATTGACTTCCAAAAGTGACTAAGGAACTTAGAATCCCTATCACTTACAATGGTACTTGGGATGCCGTGTAACTTAACAACATTCTTAATAAACAAATAAGCTACACTAGCCACATCTTCACTATTTTTGCAAGGAATAAAGTGTGCCATTTTGGAGAAACGATCAACAACAACGAAGATTCTATCCCTACCCCTTTGAGTCTGTGGCAGCCCCAACAAAAAATCCATAGAAATATTAAGCCACAGGAGTGATGGATTGGGAATTGGGGTGTATACCCATGAAGAAGGAGCCTAGACTTAGCACTCTTACAATCCATACATTGGCCGTAAATTTTTACAATATCTTTGCGCATCCTTTGCCAATAGAGTTGTTCCTCCAATATTCTGAGAGTCTTATCAATTCCAAAGTGACCCATGAGACTTTCATCATGTGCGTTCCTCACAAACAACTATCTACAAGAGCTAGAAGGTACACACAAATGTTTTCTTCAAAATGAAAACCCATCAACATGGCATAAGGGATAGAATTTGAGGGCCTTCTTTCCCTACCAATGACTTCACTTTCCCTAAAGATAGGAGTGAAGTAAGGGTCCTCGAGATATAAAGACTTGATCCTCTCAAACTCCATTAGCTTGGATGACCAAGTGGACACAAGAAAGTGCTTTCTAAACAATGCATCGGCTACCACATTATCCTTTCCCCTTTTGTATTGAATCACTTAGGGAAAGGTTTCAGGAAATTCACTCCATTTGGCATGCCATTTGTTAAGTTTATCTTGTGCCTGAAGGTGCTTCAAGGATTCATGATCCATTCGGATTATGAATTCCTTGGGCCAAAGATAGTGTTGCAAATTGCATAACACTCTAACCAAGGCAAACAACTCCAAATCATGCGTAGAGTAGTTTAGAGTTGCTCCTTTGAGATTTTCACTAAAGTAAGCAATGGTCTTTAAATCTTGCATCAAAACTGCCCCTATGCCTACTTTACTAGCATCACATTCAACTTCAAACATCTTATCAAAGATAGGAAATTACAATAATGGTGCCGAAATAAGCATATCTTTTAAGGTCCTAAAGGCCTTAGATTGCTCTTCACCCCACTTGAAAGGTTGGTCCTTCCAGATGATTTCAGTCAAAGGAGCAGAAATGGTACTAAATCCTTTGACGAACCTCCGATAAAAACTTGCCAACCCATGGAAGCTCTGAACTTTCCCCACAGTTTTAGGGGTTGGCCAATCTTTAATGGCGGTTATCTTAGATTCTTCTACCTCCACTCCCCTAGAGCTTATAACAAATCCTAAAAACACTACTTTATCAACACCAAAAGAGCATTTTTCAATATTAGTATACAACTTTTCTTTCCGAAGAACATCAAATGCACTTCTTAGATGCAAAACATGTTTATTAAGGGACTTACTATAAAGTAAAACATCACCAAAGTACACAACCACAAACTTGCCAATAAATCGATTCATCACGTGATTCATTAGCCGCATAAAGGTACTAGGAGCGTTGGTAACACCAAATGTCATGACCATCCACTCATATAGACCAAACTTGGTCTTGAATGCGGTATTTAATTCATCACCCGATTGCATACGGATTTGGTGATATCCACTACTAAGATCAACCTTATAAAATACACAAGAGCCATTGCATTCATTAAGCATATCATCTATCCTAGGAATAGGATGACGATACTTTACTGTAATTTTATTTATTACTTGGCAGTCCACGTACATTTGCCACATCCCATCCTTCTTCAGCACAAGCAACACTGGGACCACGCATGGACTCATGCTTTCCTTGATGTATCCTTTGTTGAGGAGGTCCTTAACTTTCCGTTGGAGTTCCTTTGTATCCGTGGGGTTTCTCCTATAAGCCATCTTATTTGGTAATTGGGACCCCGAAACAAAGTCGGTTTGGTACTCAATTCCTCAAAGTGGAGGAAGTCCTTACGGAAACTCACTAAGAAATACATTATCAAATTCCGACAAAATATTAGAAATAAAAGATAGGATAGGGGAAGAGGACGGGTTAGCATTCAAAACATGAGCCAAAAGTAGCATTGGAGTAGTATTATCATAGTTTTTGAATAGGTTGCCCTTTCGAGCCAACATTACTATCGAATCCCTACACCTCAATGCCAGAAATCCCTCCTCACTCTCACCCTTCCCACTATCAAATTCCTTCCCTTACCCACTTGTTCCTTCTCCTTTTTTCTTTTCCTTGCAAACTCTTCATTTTTTGATGTACCTCACACACTTGTGATGGTGGTAGTGGTCGGAGGTTGTACTTCCAACCCTTGAACTCAAAGGAATAGTAGTTGGTTCGACCATCATGCTTTATCATCCTATAATATTTCCATGGCCGACTCAACAAAAGATTACAAGCTTGCATAGGAATTATGTCGCAAAGTACCTCGTCCTCATAATTTCAAACTTTGAACCGAATCACCACTTGACGAGTCACCTTTAATTCTCCACAATCATTGAACCATTGTAGTCTATACGGAATCACATGTGGAGTAGTCATCAATTTCAAGTGATCCACCATTGAGGCACTAGATATATTAGCACAACCTCCGTTATCAATAATCAAGGAGCACACACTCCCTTTAATGAGACACTTAGTGTGAAAGAGGTTTTCTTGTTGTCTAGGATCATCCAACACTTGGCTAATCATAACTCTTCTTATGGCATAATTAGGTACTTCAAGTTCACCTTATTGAGGCCAAACCTCCTCTTCATCATCATCACTAGGCCTCTCAGCCTCTCTTCCCTCTCTATCTTGAGAGACTTCCTCATTTTCAACCATTTCAAGTCCCAATTCTTCTCCCAATAAATATAATTTTCCTTCCCTCAATATCATATTTCTCCGATTAAGATAGTCACTAGCCTTATGTCCCCATCCATGGCATTTGAAGCATTTTAATCCCTTAATGTTGGAAGAGACATTTGGTTTGCCCTCAAACCGCAGAGTAGGTGGTTGAGCCCTCTTGCTCACTGGTGGAGAGGTCTTTACTAGTTGTTGCTTAAATTTGTTCCATCTCGAAGATGATGGAGCCACTTCTTTCCCCTTAGTCCAACCCGAGGATCCTTGGTAGGCTTTGGTTTTGTATGCCGGCCTTTACTTGTTCTCTCGTTCAATCTCTAAAGCTACTTGAAAGATCCCTTCAATAGTTTAAAACTTATGAAGTGTCATGTGAGTAGACATTTCCTTATTTAGGCCAACCTTGAACCGGATGATGTTGTTGCTCACTTGCTCTCCTCTATGATCAAGTTTCAAAATGAGTTATTGAAACTCATCATAGTAGGTGGCCACACTTTTGTTTCCTTGCTTCAAGTTGTACAATTTTTCAAGGATTTCATGTTAATAGCTTTTAGGAAGGTACTTTTACCTCATAAGATACCTTAACTGAAACCAAGGAATGGGTCGCCCCTCAATTAATACGTTGCCAAAATGTTTGACATACTCCCACCATGTCATAGATTATCCCTCAAAATGAGCAATGGCGTAGCAGCTCTTCTTCTCCTCTGTGAGATCATTCACTTGAAAAATTCTCTCGCATGCAGATTCCCATGTAAGAAACACTTCGGGATCACTTTCTCCCTTAAATATTGGAAGCCCCATTTTTATGGTGTTGAGGGTAATATTCCTTTCCTAAACACCTTAGCTGCCTCTACCATCAAGCCCCCAGTTCTACCAAGGTTCTACCCTTTTTCCTCTCATCCCATCTTCCATCAAATAAGGATCATCATACATTCCATACCCTCTTCTTTCGTTCTCCATCACATATCCCTCTTATCGCATTAGTGGATTTTGGATATTTGGAATTTGGTATGGCGGATTGGCATTTAGTGGTGGAGGTCATTGGATTAGCTGATTTTGTTTTGGAGGAGTAGGAATTAAGGGTGGCATTTGTGTTCCAAATCCATCATGTGGGACTTAGTTATGTGGAGAATGGCTAGGTCCTTCTAGGCCTCGGCCTTGTGAATAATAGTTGGCTTGAGGTATGGAATTTGGTGGGTACGTTCTTTGGTGTGTGTCTTTGGGGGGTAATGGTTGGGGATGTGTTTTGGGGAGTTGAGGGTCAAGAACTCTGTTGAATTTCTACCCTTTCCATTTGGCCACTAATAGAGGCCATTTCCACTCCCAACTTCTCAACCGTAGCATTCACTCTAGACATATCCCGAGATAAGGACTCAAGACTAGATACAAGGGCATTCATAGCATTATGATCCACGGTTTGTGCATTGGAAGTTTTAGGTTCCATGTGTGGTTTTTCCATTTGCAAATGTACCTACAAAATGAGCAAACGTTAGCTGAAAAATACTCTCACACACTCTTTTCACTTGGCTCACCCACTTGGCCCTTCAAGAGTTTTAAGCCGGCTATCAATCCTTGAGTGCTAAGGAACGAGTCTACTCTTGAGTTAGAATGGATTTCAGTTTTGAAGACTCAATAAAGCTTTGTATGCACTTGAACCAAGAACAACTACGAATTGTAAACGAGAAAAGCACCACAAAGAACGTTGACATAAAAGACGTACTCGAAAACTAGTTCACAACTTAGTAGGTTGTTTGTCACGTCCCAAACCAGGGCCTGGCCATGGCGAGCATTTCAAACCATGGAGGCCCGAAACACCCCTATCTGTCTGGTAATCATGAACCTAATTCATATGATCAAAGTAATGTGGAAAAAACACAATAATTCGGAAACATGGTCATAAATATAAAAGAAACAATAATAGGGAGATAAGGTTCCCTCAACATCAATTAACCTCTAAACAACTGTCTGCAAAAATCTTTAACAAATGACTGAGTCAAGTAACCGTATATAAACTAGGACAAGGCCCCCAGTAGACCCCAAAATTGAATATAAGAAAAAAGGACTGCAGGACATAAGACCTTCCGAAACATAGAAGGCTCACCACTTGTCTCTGCAATTCTGTCTGAATGATATACTGATTCTCTTGACCCCTAGACTGGGCCTCTGAACCTTAGAGGTTAGAGAGAGGAGGGGGTCAGCACAAAAGTACTGGAACATAGATATATCAAAACAAAACATAATATTTTTACAATATATAGTTGAGAGCCATTATAAAGCAAATTTCGTATCAAATCATTTGAAAACACATAGGTGTAATTCAATGGTTTTCTCAACAACAATGAAATTCAACTGAGCTAGGTAAAATACCCTACATAATTTACACCAACTGTCTAACCTCGGTTGCCGTCGAGATTAGAGTATAAGTGAGGGAGAGACACACAAGATCACATAGCATGGTGTCTCAACCCAATGGTAGTGCCCAAGATCACTTAGCTCGGGCTCTTACCTATAGTCCCAATTTGGGAATGACATGAAGTAAAGTACATAAGATCACTTAGCCTGGTACCAATATTCCGTGTCGGCAAACACGTTTTCCAGCGATGAGCCCTTATATCTCAAACACCTTCTTCGGGCATCCACCTTTCTCATGTAAAATCAATGCATTCAAATTTTATCTGATTCAATCAAATATCATGTTCTGTAGAGTATTATCATTCCCAACTTGCAAGTCCTTAATATCACTTCCACAAACACATAACCACGTAAAAACTAAGATGCTTCATCATTTACAAGTGGTGAACAATATTTATTTCAAATTCATGCTCTCTTTTGTTGATCACAATATAATATGGGGTATCAAGACATTATCATGGGAATTTGAAAGCAATTTATCATTCATACTTATCAAACTTCCATGGAAAATCTCAAATCACATATGCATGGTTTCAACCATTGAAGTATATAGGCAAACAATTCCCATGACATAAAGTGAATGAGTTAGAAATCATATTGAAAGCAAGATATTAGCATTTGGTTGAAAACCCCTATTTAAAATCATGTATGTTCATAAAAACTATACCCATGAGATTTTTGGATAACCCCACGTACCTCTATTTCCAAGGATAATAGATGTTTCTTGAAGCTTGCGGATTGGTGATTCCAAATATGTAATTATCTTTGAAAACCTACGGTCAAATCTTGAGCTATTTGGGTTTTTATTTTGAAACCCTAAGGAGAATCTTTGAGCACTTTTGATGAATGAATATGTATTTTGGGGGCCTTGGAAATAAATTTCGTGTTTTAGGGCTAAGTAAAGGTGGAAAAGGACCACTTTGTCCTCAACATGGGGTGTTTAAGTCACTAGAATTCTTTACATAGGCGCCGCCCATCCCATTGCTTATGTTCACATAGGCGCCGCCTAGGCTATCACCTATGTTTACATAGGCACTACCTAGGTTATCACCTATGTTTACATAGGCGCCGCCTAGGCTATTGCCTATGCTTTCCAGTGGCCATGGGCGATTAGTTAGGTGGCGCTTATCACTTTGAAAGGCCATAACTTCTTGATAGAGTGTCGAATTTTAACCAAATTGGTATCGTTGGAAAGATAACTCGAATACCTATCATTTGACACATAGTATGCTTCCTAATTCGACATATACCGAGAGTTATGGTCGATAGAAGCTAACATACTTTACAACGTCCACTAAAACTTAGTCGATCAAAATAGTTTCAACTTGTCCTTGAGTTGAAGGACCTCTATGGTCTAAATTCAAGATTGAGTGGATTAACATGATACACGATAATTAACATGCCATATTGGCATAATATTTTATGGTTTTGGGATTAACAAAGCATCAAAATTATGGTCTATATTGTAGCCCAAATTGCGGGGCATTACAACTTCTCCCTCTATGTATTATTCTTAAGATAACATAATTTACAAGCTCCAGTTCTTCCCTATATAATGCTTCTATATTTTCTAGAAGAAATTTCAAAAGTTACACAATGGGCTTGAGAGGAGCTCTCTAGTGTGTTAAGTTCCTTAAGTTGAAAGTTATGCCCTCATTCTTATGAGCTATTCAATTAAGACAGAGTAAGGTGTATTCTTAGATCGTTGAATGTTGTGTGTCAAGTTTCTATCTCTTATATTATGTAATCTTGTTATCATTATGTTTGTGAAAAATCAAAGTCTAGTGAAGCCGTGCGGGGCTCTTTCAATTCACTAGCATAGCTTCTTTGTTATTCATCGTATTTTCTTATTCAAAATACAAACCAAAGTCTAGTGAAGCTGTGTGGGGCCTATTTCAATTCACTAGCATAGGTACTTTGTTATTCATATAATTTTCTTGATCAAAACACAAAACCAAAGTCTAGTGAAGCCGTGTGAGGCCTATTTCGATTCACTAGCAACTTGTTATTTATCTTGTTGTTCCTGTGTTGGTTGAAAGTGTGGGTTTAGAAGTTTAGTGACAAGAAAGGTGGTAAGGGTGATTTATTGAATTTGTATAGCTGAATTTTTGCTTATGATTGAATTAGTAATGAAGTGATATACACTTGTTTGTTAGTTTAGTGAAAGTTAGAGGAAGAGTTATTAGTTAAGGTGGATTGTTGTTTGCTTGGGGTAAGGAAAGAGTTATTGATGGTATTTGTGGTGTTAGAAAAATATAGGTTATTGATAAAAGTACTTGGTGGATGAGTGTTTTTAATTAAGGCTTTCCTGAGTTGGAAAGAGGGAGTTTAGTTGAAACTTATAGAGCTATGAAAGAAGTTTAGGTGTATAGATGGGTAAATAGTGATGATGTGTAAAATAAGGATGTCTTAACGGATTGTGCATAAGATAGGCCATATGATTATAATCAATTGTCATTTCATGGGGGTTCTAGTGTACTAGTGTTTTATAATGCTGTGTTCTATAGTTTCTAAGTGAGAATTATGTGTAAGGTAGACTGTTAAATCATTCTTAGCACTAGACATTAAGTTTGATCGGTAGATGGTCATCAAGGTGGATGTAAAGATAGTGAAGCTAGTTGTATGAAAGTAATCTAGTGGGCTTGAACAGTGTATGTAAGAGTTTATTTATTCAAAAGTTAGTATGATGTTACAGGTATGATGTAGAGGTGCGCCCAAGGTGATATGGGGCTTCTTTATTTTCGAAAGTTGTTAAGGGTTGTGTGGTTAGTTGTACCCTTGAGTTGATAAGTATGAATGAGGCGATGTGGTATATGAGGTTCTTGTCAGTTAGCTTATGGGTTATAGGTTGATAATGTTGGGTATACTGGTGTAAGTTTAGGGATGTGCTATTAGTAGACCATGAATAAAGAATTAGCAGAGAGTTTTACACTTTCAGGTGTAATCCTTTGGGATAATTTCTATTATTTACGTGTAATGTATTACCCCATAAATTTTCTCGTTGTTAAAGCCTTCGAAATGAGTCAAGTTGAGCTTAACACTTAGAATTTTTATCTAAGAGTTTCAACACTTAGTTTTATTTTGAACCCTTTATCTTTGTTGATTTTTTTGGTGACCTTCCCGATATTTTTTTCTTGAAATTTTTGTTGTGATGCGATAGGGCAAGGTTGTAGCATTTTTCGGGTGAGTTTTGGAATTTTTTGACAAGCCTAATACCATGTTTGCTTTTCATTCCAGTAGCACCCCACGATTAGCAGGCGCCGCCTGGGGTAGTGCACCGCTCTAGAGCGGGCGCTGTCTGCTGGATCGCACCAGGCCAAATTTCAGCTTCTATTTTTTTTCATTTCATTAAGGGCAGAGGAGTCTTTTTCCCATCCTCAATCCATCTAAACATAAGATTTAAGCCTATTCTAAACACATTAGACATGTTTTCATTACTTTTCTCCCAAGCAATTCCCTAAGAAATCCAAAGCTCTTCTTCAAAGAAGTCCAGATCCTTCATTGTTACTCCAAGAAAGCTTTGTATTAAGGGGTTCCATAGTTTTATAATGATGGCTTAAAGATAAGGGGGAGATGATAGAATAAGTAACAAAGTTAGACTTCCTAATTTTAGTAGTGATGCCAGTGTAGTGTAGAAACAACGAGAGAGTGAGGATGGGTCTAAACCCATTTTTATTTTAGTATGGGTATTTCAGTTATTCCAGTATCTACTTATGCCTTACGTGTCAGTTCAATGATCATAGTTCATATTCGCGTGCATAATAGAGAATCATGTATCTTTCCAGTTCTTAATATGGGGAGTTTCAGATCATTTAGAAGTCGAAATCACCTTCCGTAAGTTATGAATTCCAAAAATTTATGTCATGTATCTCCTGACTAATGTACCTATGCAACACTTTTAACGATCATTCAAATTTATATCAGTTACGTCTTCAGATTAGATCTCTTTAATGAATCCATGCCGTGAATCCTCTACTCCTTAGGCCTCAGTATGGTGTTAAGTTATGCTTAGTATCCCTTCATGTTTCGAATCCCAATATTCAAACCTTTCAGTGACCTTCCCTTAGATCAAGATAGTGATGATGAATGATTGTGCAAATAGAAATAAGTAGTTGTGCCATGTTGGGAGAGATTTTTGTATGGCTGTTTTATGTAAGTCCATGAGTGGAGAATATTGAGGTAACGTCCTTTGTATGATTTGTTTAGTTGAGAATAGTTTATGTGTGTCTTCCAAAAAATTGAATGGTGTAGATGTTGATATGAAAATAGGCTTGAATTTCATGTAGGCATGTAAGAAATTGAATTTAATGGTTGAAGTGATGAGGAAAATCATCCTAGAGTGAGTAGTTATGATAGTGCTCAGAGTGTTGAATTCATGGCCCAGATTTGTATTATGGTGTGGAGTTACATGTAGCACCTTGTGGTTTCGAGTTAGGCCTTACCATAATAAAGGGAACTAGTTCATTTTAGACTTTAACAGACGAATTCATCAATGCCATATGAAAACTTTAAGTTGAATCAAGCGAGTGTGATATTTGAAGGGAATAGCCTAGTCGAAGAAGAATTTGATCAGTGTTGCTAAGCTTGAAAGTAAGAAGTCGCATTTCTTAAGGCCTAGTAATTCTATCCTAGCTTATGATTTATGGTCCGATGTTTCAGGTCACATAGGGATAGCAATGTTGTAATTCCTTATTCAGATGTTTTATTCAGATTATTCTCAAAGCTCTTTACCCCCTAATAGCATCAGTTTTAGATTCAGATATTAAGCCATGATTCAGTTCGTGAGTATCCTGTGTATCATCTCGATCTTCTTTAGTATTTCAACCAAATCAAAATCATTCGAGGACGAACGATCCCAAGAGAGGGATATTGTAATACCCTAAGTTTTCATTTTTATAAACCTCCCATATTTTCTCATGAGATTAGGTCCAGTGCAAAGTAATGGTGACTCATAAGTTGACACTCTCAATCCTATCTTAGCCATATAGCTATTTTCATAAGAATTTGTGCACTTGCGGATCAGTTCAGTGGCTCATTATGTTTGAGATTCAGTGATTTAGCTTATATCAGTTGTACATGATAGGAAAAAGACCAATATTCCTCTGTGTTTGAGTTTAATTATTCACATTCGAGGACGAATGTTTCCAAGGGGGAGATAATGTAATACCCCGTATTTTCGTGCTAGAATTCTAACTGTCATTTCTACGCGTCTAAACTCTAATCCAAGTGACTCTCATATGAATATAGTTTTCATGATCATTATCCTAGTCTATGAAGTAGCTTTGAGGTGAAAAATGTTCATAGCAATGACTTAGAACAAAGCTGGGCTAAGACCAATTGATTCATCCAAAGTTTGACATTCGATTCTACAAGGGTCTACTTCAAACGAGTATAGATTTTTATATACATGAAATTTTTCAACTCAAGACCTATCAAATTATATATAATTTAATTAGCTTTCTAACGATACAAATTTCGCAAAAATACGATACCCAAGAGAAAAGTTACAAACCTTTTAGTGAAGAGCTGTAAGCCAGGGCGATTAGGGCCGCCCCGCATGTAGATCGTGCGCCAACACTGTTTCAGACTCGAATTTCAGTTTTTATGAGTTTAGGGGTATTTTGGTCATTCCCCCTCACCCAAAATCCATACAAACACTATATTAAAGCCTATTAGAAGTATTATATGTTATATTTCATCAAATTCCTTCAAAAAGAAAACCCTAAGCTCCTACATCCAACTTCAAGAACCTCCAAAGTTCACTATTAATTCTGCAAATTTATTCAAGATTCCAAGTTTCCAGTTCAAGAACTCCAAGAACCATCATTCAAAGGCACGATTAACATCTCAAAAATAAGTATCCATCTAAAGTTCATCATTCAAGGTATGTGGGGTTTTTTAACAAGAACACCCTTTCGGTCTTGTGCCCAAATTGATTTTCCTTTTATGAATATACATGATTTTACATGGTTTGATATGAATTTTAAGCATGAAATTATACCCTATATGGTTTTACATGAGATTATGATACTCTCTATGTTTTGGAAGTTGAATTGAATGAGCATGATGACATTTTTGTACATAAAGCTGAATTTTCCAGATTTTAAAGTAAGTTATATATATTTATGATAAAAAGCATGAATCTTGAGAAAATTTAATATGATTTTGATGTATGAGACCTTGAGTCCTAATTGGGATTGTACTTTGAGAAATTATGTGCTATAAGCACAATGAGATTTGAATCCCAAAGCTAATTTTCTTTACCAAGATGTATGATTATAAAGCTGAAATTTTAAGTTTTAAGTGATTATTTTTGTGCTTATGTCATAAAGTATGAAACTTTGAAAGGTTTATGGTGATATTGCTGTATGGGTTTTTGGAACCCTATTTGAGATTATTATTTTGAGAAAATCATGTGTTATAAACACCTTGAGTTTAAATAATTTGAGATGATAAAGAAGCTTTGACATTTTGGTTGTAAAAAGGGTTGTTTTTGAAACCGAGATGAGAAAAGAAATCCACTTTTATTGATTTATTATGAAAGGAGTACCATGATGGCTCCCTTTGTGAATTTTTGAAATATTTATTAGTGGATTTTCTTTTGAAAAGATCTGAGCTAAGTCCGGGAGTAGTCTTTAGCACCAAGCGGGAGGTATAGCAGGATTGGTACTTCCCTAGAACTACGCACCCCAGTAGGTTGTAAGCCTGAGGCTGATTTATATATAGTGATCACTAGTGAATAAAATATTAAGGTCCTACTCTGATGGCAAGGATAGAATAGCTCTCCCCAACGTGGGTTGGACGTTGGACTCCTTGTAGCTCACATGGTTTATGTCGGTTATGAGAGACTCCAAATGTGTGTGTGTACTCTTCTATCTGAGATGAAAATATATTTGCTTAAAAGGCTGAGTTTGAGAAACTCATTATTCTTAAAAGATTTAATGAATATATTCTAAAGAGAATTGACATGAGATTTGATTGTTTTGATGATTAGAAATTGAGATGAAAGTGAATTGAGAACGTATTGTAATGACTCACTTGTTTTACTTTACATGTATTATTCATCCATGATTTCGATGATTTAATTCGAGCTAAGTGAGTCATCTATATCAGCATGCATAATTTTATAAATTGTGACGCTATTAAAATATTATTTTATATATGCATTGCACCCCCATATGCTCGGTACTTTTCCATGGTACTGACCCACATATTGGTATGTGGGATACATTTTCTCAGAATGTAGATACAAGGTATAGTTGCACCTTCAGATCCAGTCGGTTCGTGGTATCCAGTTAGTAGTTGATGAGTCCTTTTGATTCAAGGGCTTGGGTTAGTTATGCAGAGTTTATAGTGTTGTATTTTATTTATTCAGTCGTATTGAGTTGGGGTAGTCGGGAGTCATGACCCGGCTACCTACAGTCAGTACTAGTAGAGGATTCATAGACAGTTAGTAGAAGTTGATGTATTTTGTTTCAGTTTTGGTTTTAAAGGAAGAATTGTAATCAGATTTAGAAAGAGTTAATTTCTGCTGATTTGTATGGATTTGTATTTTTATTTAGTTGCTTATAAGTTATGCCAGTAGAATGGTTAGCTTGGGGTCACTTGTGACCCTATGCACCGTGTGACATCTCGGGACCCGATTTTGTGGCGTTACATGATCTCTATGAACAAAACTAATTGCAATATTTTTACCACACAAGATGTTCAAAGAGACATGCACATTATCAAGATCAATTCTATAGACACCATCACTAACTTGAGAATTTTTAAGCACTCTATTTACATGATCAAGTAGTGAACTACATTTGAGAGTGAATTGATCATCATGCACACCAAGAGTACTACCAAGAGTACTCATTTCCGAGACTACACATTCCTTGCCCATAAGAGTACTCTTATCTTCCAATAAGAGATTTTCATCTTTAGGAGGAATGTTGTCACACCATAGTGGATTAGCATATCGGGTATAGCCTCCAAGACAAGCTATAACATCATTTTCACCACTAGGTCCATTAGGAGTGTTTATATCATCTTCAAACAAGACATTAAGCCTAAAGAGATCATGATCTATCTCGCGGACAGATTTAGAACTAGCAAGTGCTTCACTCTCTATAAGTTCACTATCAAGTACCAAAGATGTTTCAATCTCCTCTTTACCTTGGTGTGGGTTGGTTCAGCCCACCTCTTCCTTCGGGAAGCTCTCGGCACAAGGTGTTTGGACAAGGGAAGTTGGATTTTGTGGGATAAGTTTAGGTAATAATTAGCGTAGCCTTTCCATATGCCATTTTATTTCTTCAATATCATCATTGAAGCAATCAAATATGGCATCAAGATTAGTGGCAGCCATGGTACCTAAAGCAAAGGACAATAACAAACAACAAAACAAACTTGTTAGTTCAAAATACCTCACCACACTCTCACTCTCGATTTTACCTTACACTTGGTTTCACCAGTGTTGAAAGTCGGCTTGTACTTTGTGAGTGATTGAGGGCCGAGTCTACTCTTGCCCGGAATAGATTTTTGTTTGAGTTGACTCAAAGAAAATTTGTTTACGGACTTGAACCAATAAGATACAACGAATTCACAAAAGAGAAAAGCACACAAAGAACGTTAACACGAACAAACAGACACAAAACTAATTTACACTCTAGTAGGAGTTTACTAGCTTATCAATTAGCGTTCGGACCAATCAAATGAAACTACGGAATAATAAAAAGAAACTAAGAAAATCTCAAATTTGAGCCAAAATTGTTGCATGAATAGTAATAATGATGATGTGGCATCACATAATTGGTTGCGGTTTCTAACAATTTTTGCTGTCCAATTTCAAGTCTTGGTCAATTTACAATTTAGGAATTGGTGGAATTTATTTTAAGGATGGAAATTCAAACAAGTCTTGGAGCCTTTTCAAATTCAAGTTTTCAAGACTTTGACTTTCTTGTACTTCTCCTTATAACATGGACCCTTGTTTTATGGAAAGTTGTTGGAAAGTGATTGAGATGTGATTGACTATTTAATGAGTGATGGTAAGTCTTTCAAGACTAACAAATCTTCACCGCATTTGTTTCTTCACATTTATAGATCTAATGTTCACTTTATATTAAAAAGATATGAAGGTTGTGAAGAACATCAAGAACAACATGAACAATCACCAAGAACAACCAACAACAATCTCCAAAAACACCACAATTTTCACACGACCAACTTCCAATTTTCACTATACAATATCTTCAACACTTGGCCAAGACAGCTATAATTTCAACAAAATAGTTCTTACGCCAATAATGAACGACAATATCACGTGACCAATCTTATAACAACAACAAGATAACGACCATAAGGCCAAAACAGTCTACCACAACAATGTTTTCAACAACAATTCGGTCAAGCCTTATGTTCACAAAAACAACACCAACAATGTAAGATCAAATTTAGATTTAGAATCAAGAGTGTTAGAGATGAAGAAAACTAACACTAGAAACAACAAAACAAGTAAAAATCTCGGCCAAGACACAACAATAACACAATTTCGGCCAAGAACACAAAATGGATAGATTTGCTTCTTTTTTTCTGGAATTTTCAGATTTCAATTTTTTTTTTCAAGTGTTCTAGCCCAATATTTGATCTTGTAGGAACAATATCAAGTCATGCTTTGATACCAAATAATACATGAAAGACAAGATAAACATGAAACAACTCCAAAATAGTCCGCAATTCTTAAGGATCCGAGGACCTTTTTGGAGACCACTCTCGGATTCACTACAATAATAAGAATACAAGAATACAAGGGTGTTTTTGAAACCAAAATAGTAGCAACACAATAAGAACAAGATGAACAATATACAAATTTTGGATTGCACATTAAAAACATAAACACACGGTTACAACATCAACACTACTACACGATTACAAAGAAACAAAAGGATAGATAGTTAGACAAATTATAGGTATAATCTTAACAACCCAAAATCCTATTCCACTCTTGGACCTTTAACATCATACACAACAAATACCTAACTCTTACGTTGGCACAAGAATGACCTCGATCTCCCAAGCATCCAATGTTTCCAAGCTTGAATCCAACACGAGTGATTCCACACTCAAGTTGAAAGCCCTAGTTACAAGTTTCAGCCATAGGGGCCATTCTCACAAGAGAGAGTGTTTAAAATGTTACAACTTTTAATATTCAAAAAAAACAAATACTAAAAACCCTAAGAGGTTCTATATATAGTGTATTACAAAATAGAATACAAAATAACCACAATACCCCTCAAGGGTGAGGTGCCCATCAAGTGTAACTTAGGGGCTATTTTTAGTGCATTTAGGCCCTCTTTTACACTTCACTTGTGCACTTTCTTGGATGGATTCAATACACACTCATTCTCATCCATCCTCATGGTTGTACTCATATCATATCTGATCTTGTGTACCTAGTATCTTGTCATCCCAATCGGGACTGTTGGTTTGGAGCCCTACTTTGTGATCTTGAGCCCAACCACGACATAATGACTTGATTGGGGTTGTCGCACCCTACTGTGTGATCTTGTGTGCTCTTTCCTCACTAGTACTCCTATCTTGATTGCAACCAAGATAAGGTAGTCGATGAAAACTGTGAAATTATAGGGTGTATCACCTCACACAAAAGTAAATAAAGAGTATCTCTGAATTCAGATGATTTTACAGAGTCTTTTAGATATGCCCATGTAATTTCTTACCATAGAATATATTATGATCTGATTTAAATTTCTCTCATATATGTTGAATATAAATGATTATTTTAGATTTGCTCTGCGTACCAGTACATCTGTATTGACCCTCTCCCCTACCTCTCAGGTTTTGAGGCTCAATCTAGGGGTCCAGATAAGCAGTAGATAATTCAGACAGCAGATCAAATTTTGCAGTGGTGAGCCTTCTCTATTGTAGAAGGCCTGTCCTTTCAGATTATATCATCTATTACAATTTTTGTCTATTGGGGGCCTTGTCCTAGTTTTTAAATAGTTGTCACATTTTCATATAGTAGAGATTTCGTAGTCTGTTCCATATGTTGTTTATTTGATTTTGGATTTCATTCCTTATTGTTAAACTTAATCCATAGTATGACCATATTTCCGTATTAGATCATAAATTCACTTTTTCTTTTATTGTATGAATGTTGTGCATGACTACCATATAAAGTAGGACGTCCGAGCCTTCATAGTTTGGGATGTCCATCATGACCAAGCCCTAGTTTGAGTTGTCCCAAACTTGGTATTAGAGCATGGTTCATGGTCCCAGGGTGTCTTTGAAATTGCGTCGGGTAGAGTCTTGTTTATGGGTATGTAATGCGTCACACTTATAAGTAGGAGGCTACTAGGCATTTAGGAATGTCCTTCTTTCTTTATGTTCTAGTTCGTGCAATAGAGTCAGAATGTTCCTCTTTTATATTCTATTTCGTGCTATGGTGTCACCCATACGAAAGAAAAGTATCCATTTTTCCTTACTCTGGTGTTCCCAGATAATGCTCTCAGATTTACTAGAAGAAATTTCAAAAGTCACACAAAGGAATGGAGAGAAGCTCCCTAGTTTAAAAATTGTGTCCTCGTTCGTATGAGGTATTCAGTTAAGACAAGAGTAAGATGTGTATTCTTGGATCATTGAATATTGTGTTTCAAGTTTATATCACTTGTAATCTTGATATCATTGTGTTTCTGAAAACAAAAAGTCTAGTGAAGCCGTGTGGGGCTCTTTCGATTCACTAGCATAGTTGCTTTGTTATTCGTTACATTTTCTTGTTCAAAACACAAAAATCAAAGTCAAGTGAAGCCATGTGAAGCCTATTTCAATTCACTAGCAATTTGTTATTCATCTTGTTGTTCTTGTGTTTGTTGGAACTATATTTCCACCTGAGTAGTAGTATAAGTTAAAGTATCGGTGTCATGACCTATTGATAGTGAAATTAGACTAAGAAGTTGGCAAAATGAAGTCATAAGTTTAGAGGTCAGAGTGAGGGTGACTTTTGTGTAACTAAATAATTATATTTAAAGAACTATTGATTGAGAATGACTTACCATTTTATGGTGGTTATGGAATTTGAAGGTAGTCTAAATGTACGCTTGGGTAAGTAAGTATGATGTGAGAAAGCCGTATAATTAGATAACATTGAATGGGGATACAATATGAGAGTAAGGTAGACCATGTCTATTATGTGACTTTACCCCCCCTTGACCTTCTTTGCGTTGGTAGTTGTAAACTAGTACTACTTGTGAGAAGGTATGTAGTAGATTTTTGAGGTATTTAGATAGAATGTCCCAATTTGATGGACTAGTATATTATGTTGCATTCTTCATTGGTGGTAGATGATTGATGC
Organism: Capsicum baccatum var. pendulum; assembly: GCA_030864225.1. Taxonomy (NCBI): domain Eukaryota; kingdom Viridiplantae; phylum Streptophyta; class Magnoliopsida; order Solanales; family Solanaceae; genus Capsicum; species Capsicum baccatum. Next base: position 274,079,198 of record CM061550.1, read on the forward strand.
TAGACTATAGGCTTGAATTTAAATGTAAAATATAGATGTAAGAATAGTGGCTTAAGATTAATGATGAATGTTTTGTGAGAATTGTGTGTCAGGTTGGGTTGTAAATCATGTTTGGCACTAGACATTAAGTTTGATCAGTTGATGTCCATGAAGGTGGATGTGATGATTTCTTTATTAATGATACTAGTTATATGGAAGTGATCTAATAGGCTTGAACAGTGTATGCAAGAGCTTAAGTTTATTTGTTTCATAGTGAAGTATGATGTTGTATGTATGATGTAGAAGTATGCCCAAAGTGATATGGAGTTGCGGCATTTTCTAATACAATTACATGTTGTGTGTAGCTAGTAGTACCATTGAGTTTCTAGGTAGAGAAAGACTTAGTAAGATGGTATATGGTGTTCCAAATAGCCAAGTTACGGAGTTTTGATTGATAGTGTTGAGCTTTTTTATATAATCTTGATTCTCATGGTAGAGAGATATAAGTTTGGGGTCGCAATATTGGTAGGATATGATAGAAGTAGTATGGTTCATCAAAGGCTTGGTGAAATCCATGCTAAGTGTTAGAAGCTAAGATTGAGTTCTTGAAGGTTGAGATCATAGAAATAAGAGTTGAAGCGTTAGAGGGTGTGCACTCCTACTATAAGGATACTTATGAACATCCAAAGTAAGTAAGTGTTCCAGTATTATGTAATGACTGTTGGGGCTATAGAATGATAGAGTTGTGTCTCAAAAGGTGGTATTAGTAGTGGGTTTTCCACTTCCAGGTGTAGTAGTTCTATTAATTACGTGTATTTTTGTATTTCAAACCCAAAGTGCAGTGAGAGTAGTTCAGGTTAGAGTCTAGTAAGGGATCTCTCTAACTTAAGATGATGGTTTAAAGCTAAGGGTGAGATGATAGAAAAAGTAGCCAAGTCAGGCTCTCAAATTCTAGTAGCGATGCCAGTATGACATTGAACATCAGAATGTGAGGGTGAGACTCAACCCATCCTTATCTTAGTATTTTTCAGTGATCCTAATACCTACTCATGCCTTACGATTCAGTTCCATGGTCATAGTTTATATTCATGCTTATGATTTAGAGTCATGTACTCTTCCAGTTCTGAAATGAGGAGTTCCAGTTCATTCAGTAGTCAGAATCACATTCCATATGTTATGAACTTCAAATTGAGGTCAAGCAGCTCATGATTTATGTACTCACACTTTATAGTGTGCTCATTTCCCATAATTTATGCTATACTCTTTATGATTGATGAGATTCAGCTTATATTCATACATTCCCAATTCAGATCACTTTGATGAATCCTTGATGTTGATTTGCTATTCCTTCGGCCTCAGTTAAGTGTCAAGTCTTGTATAATATCCTTCCATGCTTCAAGGTCTTATGTTCTAACCTTTAGTGACTCCTCCTTATGCAATGATAGTAGTGATGAGTAGATGTTTCTTGTTGATGAACAATCATTGTATGCCATTCTTAGATAAAACCATAAGTGTGAAGTAAGATTTGGGGCCAAGTCTAGAATACATGTGATGGTTAGTGGAAATTATGTGTGTATGTTCTTGGGATCGCGTATGGGAGTTATATTGACAGTGGTTTAGAGAATTTATGAAGTATTCCTTTATGGGTGTTTTCCTTCAAGTTCATATGTGGTCATAAAGATAGGCTTGAATGACATGCTAGAATTTTAGTGGAGGAACTCAATATGCATTAGTAAATCCATAGTAAGAGTTCAGAGTTAGTGATTGAAGTGGTAAGGCATTTTATGCTTAGTGTGTGATCTTTAAAAAGATATAGAAGGTTGAATCGTGTGGTTTAGACTAGTATCATGGGGTGGGCATGTTGTATTTTGTGATTTAGAATTAGGCTTGATCACAGTGAAAGGATTTAAGCTACTTTAGACATTAGTAGAAAGATTTGTCAATGCTCATATGAGAATTATAAGTTGAACCAATGAGTGTGGTATTTAAGGCGAATAGTATAGTTAAGGGAGTATTCGAGGAGTGTGCTAAGCTTAAAAGTAAGAAGTTGCATCGCCTAAGGCCTAGAAATTCTATCCTAGTTTATGAGTTATATGTCCTTATTCCATACTATACAGTAGTGTCATTGTGGTGATTCCTTAGTTGGATGTCTTGTGTAACTCATGCCCAAGATTCTTTGCTTCCTAATGCTACTTGAACTTCTTTAGAAAGAGTGTTGTAGAGATACTCCAGTTAAGTATAAGTGTCCCGTATAATTCAGTTTGTAATTCAGTTTAACAGTTGGGCAGACAAGTTACTGTGGTTTTCCACCTTTTCACCCAGTCCTACTATCCAAAGTCTTAGGTGTATTACCATCCCAAGGGATAATCTACTCCATCCATGTAAACTGCGAATCCATTTCAGTCCAAGCATCATGTTTTACATTCAGATATTTTTATGACTCAGTTCATAAAAGTTCAGCGCATAGTCTAAAATTTTTTTCAAGTATTTTAGCTCAAACAGTGTAGTACCCTGGTATGATCTAAATCTTATTGTATCGTGATTCGTACTTTCATAATTTATCACCCCCAATTCAATATGTATGATTTGACCATGAACACTTCAAGAGAATCCTGAACTCTCAGCATGAATCAGCTCTTTAAAGCAAGTAAGAGCAAGTTAGCTCAGAATTAAATTTCATGAAAGAAGTTTAAATGTTTCAGATTAGTATATCCTTTCTTAGAAGACATATCATGTCCATGTTATTCCATACCTTAAGACTTCAACATTCCTAGCCATCATTCGGGGACGAATGATCCCTAGGGGGAGATAATATAACACCTCGCATTTTGGGCTAGAACAAAAAATCGTCATTTCTACATGTAGATAATCCAAAAGACATAAATCCTATGCAAATTTGGCATGTTAATTAATTATGTAGTGTGGGAACCTATTTGAGCATGAGGCGAGATCATAGAGGTCCCTTAACTCAAGGACTAGTTGAAAACTTTCCTATCGTTCAAGTTTTAGTGAGCATCAAAATTTGGATCAAATTCAATCGACCATAACTCTTGTATATGAAGAACTGAGTGTCCCACTATATATCAAATGAAAGTTATTTTAGTTCTCTTTCCAACGCCACCAATTTTGCCAAAATCTAATATCGGAGTAGAAAGTTATGCTCAGTTTACTTCAAAGTGTTTGTCTGCCAAAATGTGACAACGAGGCTGACGACTTATCAGCTGTGTGATGGCCCAACCGACCTGGTCGTTAGCCTAAGGCATTGAATGGTGAAAACCAGCCCAAAAGTGACAAACTGGGTGACGACTTATCACCTGAGTGATGGCCTGTCAACCCTGGTCGTCAACCGATGTAATTATGCGTTTTTTGGGTTCCTTAGGGGTATTTTGATCTTTACCTCACTCCAAAAACCTTTCACACGAATTAAATGACCCCTTAAGTGTTAATAACCAATCATTATCAGTTTTACAACATCAAAAACTTCCTCTTCACTCTCAAAATAAGATCAAATTAGAGTTTTCCCCAAGAACAAGAAATTCAAGAAAATCAAGCCTTAAGTTCAAGATCTCCAAGAAACAAATAAAGATTCGAGTTTCATCTATCAAAATTTAGGTTTTATCTTTCAGATCTTATAATTTAAGGTACGTGAGGTTTATCCTAAAAACTATATGGGCTTGGAAACACTAGAACATGATTTAAAGATTTTCAAGCATGATTTTAGAAAAGAGGTTTTGAATACATGATTTTATTATGCAATATGAATGTTTAAATTCATTGTTGATTTGGCCTTTAGGCCTTTCCCCCCTAAATTGATTTACGTCTATATGTATATGTATGAAATTGAAGATTGTTTGAGAGCACAAATTATGAAACCCCTCTCTTGTGATGAATCAAAGTGTATGATCTTATCGAGGAAGAGTTGGAATGCATGTTTTATGTTTTGAAAGTAGTCTTCTCAATATTAAAGTATTTGAACATGATTTATGGATTATGAGAGGGAGTTTCTTGATACGATTATGCATCTTATTTTAAAAAGAAAGAATTTGCATATGATTGAGCACTTTGACTTGACCACCTTATGTTGTTGAAATGTTGAAAAGAGAAAGTTTCCTGCATGTGCTTACATGAATTTAAAAGAAAGAATTCTTTCAGTTGATTTATTATTATAGTGGTCCCAAACTGCATGTTTTGAAAGAAGAGATGATAATATGCAATAAATGGCTCAGAGATGTGACTTGCAAGTCAACGGTATGATGATACCATACAAATGTAAGCCATAACAAAGTTTGATTTCAGAGAATGCATGTCTTAAAGAGTTGAAAACTGTGTTAATACGAGTTAGGTGGTTACCTGAAGAAAGCACGAGTCAAATGACTCTATGCTAGAAATCATGATTTGTTGACACGGGAACTTGGTACCCTGCTATGTGATCTTGGGTACCTAGTATCTTGTCATCCCAAATCAGGATTGTTGGTTTGGATCCCTACTTTGTGATCTTGAGCCCAACCATGACATAATGACTTGATTGGGGTTGTGGCACCTTACTGTGTGATCTTGTGTGATCTTCCCTCGCTAGTACTCCTATCTTGGCGGCAACCGAGATAAGGTAGTCGGTGAAAACTGTGAAATTATAGGGTGTGCCACCTAGCACAATAGTAAATAAAAAGTATCTCCGAATTCAGATGATTTTACAAAGTCTTTTAGATATGCCCATGTAATTTGTTACCATAGAATATATTATGATCTGATTTAAATTGCTCTCATATATGTTTAATATAAATGATTATTTTGGATTTGCTCTGTGTACCAGTACATCTGTATTGACCCCCTCCCCTACCTCTCAGGTTCTGAGGCTCAATCTAGGGGTCCAGATAAGAAGTAGATAATTCAGATAGCAGATCAGATTGTGTAGTGGTGAGCCTTCTTTATTCTAGAAGGCCTGTCCTTTCAGATTATGTCATCTATTACAGTTTTGGTCTACCGGGGGCCTTGTCCCAGTTTTCAGATAATTATCAAATTTTCATGGAGTAGAGATTTCGCAGACTGTTCCAGATGTTGTTTAGTTGATTTCAAATTTCATTCCTTATTGTTAAACTTAATCCAGAGTATGACCATGTTTCCGTATTAGATCATAAATTCGCATTTTCTTTTATTGTAGGAATGTTGTGCTGAGAACCAGATAGAGTAGGATGTCCGGGCCTTCATGGTTCGGGATGTCCGTCACGACCAGTCCCTAGTTTGGGCCGTGACAATAAATTTTTGTCAATCGATTGAACTGGAGAAGGACTCCATAAATCACTAAATATTGTTTGAAATGGTTTGGTACTTGACAAACTAAAATGTTAAAAGTATGGCAATGAGCCTTATTGAGGAACAATAATTACAAACTAAAATTTTTTCTCATGAGCAAGGTAGCAAGAATTTTTTCAAAAGAAAATTTAACACTCTTGCATTAGGATGACCCAACCGACTATGCCAGGTAGAAGTGGATGTGCTGGTGGACGTCAAATGCACTTGTGGAGAAGACATGGAGGGTAACTTTGGCCACTCATAGAGACTGTCCTTATTCTGACCGTGCACCAACGGAGTCCGCGTTTTCAAGTCCTTCACAAAAAATTAAAGGGAATGAATTCAATAGAAGTTAGGTTATCTTGGCAAAATTTAGAGACAGAGAGTAAATTATGTTTAATGCTAGGAGCACAGAGAGTGTTAGAGAGTTTGAAAGATTTATTTGATTCATTTAATTGAGTTGAACCAGTGTGAGTTATTGGTATTTTTTACCATCACCCATAGAGACCTGCTCCATCCCACTGTATGGCTGCAAATTTTGAGGTTCAACAGTGATGTGATGAGACACGCTGGAGTTGAGAATGCAAGTATTTTCTGATACCCATAATCCAAAAATATAATTGGCTATTACCTCAAAGTGATTGTGAGATTTCGATCAACAAATACTTGCAACATGACCTGGTTTGTTGCACAACTGACAACGAACACCATCAGAAGAGTTATTGGTGGTTGAAGATCACCGTAGATTCGGTGAAGTAAAGTGATTATTGGACCACCACTGTTGGTTGTTGCCATTGTTATTATTGGGGCAGCGATTTATTTGATTGTTCAAAGTACCAGGCTTGTTGGAGGTAGAATCGGCAGCAGTAATCTGCTTGGGAACTTTTTTTGACTCTTTATGTCGAAGGAAAAGTTCATGATCCAGAAGCTTTTCGTAGAGTTCTTCATAAGTAATAGTAGAGTCACAATCACGGATTACAGCAGAGATCTCACGAAACTCTGAACCCAAACCACTGAGGATCTTGAAAATAACAAGTAGAGAGTTCATCAGAAATAGATCAAATAGTTTGCAAATATTTGGTGACTGGCTGGGATTCTTTGGTCAGACACATAAGTCGATCACACAGACTAAAAATTCTGGTTTAGGACTTGTTCGCATAGGCAATGTGAGTGCATCCCAGGCTATCTTTGCTGAGGTAGCTTCTGCAATAGTTGTGGCAATTGTTGGATCAACAGGTGCCATAAATGCATTTTAAATGAGTTGGTCTTGTTGAAACCAAAGAGTAAACGCGGGATTAGCACTAGGGACTGTGCCAGTTGTGATAGTGCGAGATGGGGAAGGTGTTGACTCATCAAGATGACCATAGAGATCATGACCATCATAAGCATGGGAAATTGCTCCTTCCACGTTGCAAAATTGTGGTTGCCAAGTAATTTAATAGGAAATTGGGATGCAGGGTTAAATTGAACAACCATTGGGATGACGTTGTTGTCAGCATTAAATACTCGAGGAGTGTCTGCCATTTGTGGAGGGTGGGTGGGAGATAAAAAGAAATCTTACTCATTAGAGTATACTAAGGCTTCGAATAGCAGATAAAGATGAGTAAAGTATAAAAGCTTCTGTTGATTTTTGTCACGACCCAAATCGAGGCCCTGGCCTTAATGAGTATCCCGAACCATAAAGGACTGAGAGCCCTTCTAACTTGTAATCACATACACCATTCATGTACAATAAAGAGATGCGGAAATATATGTAACAACAGAATGATAGTGATAAGTCTAACATGAATTTAAAATGAAAGTCAAAATCCAAAACCATCTAACAACATCTGATAACCATCTGCGAAATCTCTACTACAAGATCAAATATCAACTGTCTGAAAACTGGGACAAGGCCCCCAGTAGACCAAAACCATAACTATGATAAATGTCCAAAAAAAAAGATAGGCCTTCTGAAGTATAGAAGGCTCACCAACTGCACTCCATATTTCTGTCTATATGAATCTACTGTTTATCAAGCCCCCTAGATTGTGCCTCAGAACCTGGAAGGGAGGGGGTCAATATAGTGTACTGGTATGTGAAGAAATATAAAATAATGTGCTTATAAGTAAAAAGTAGGTGAGAGCAATTTATCAAAATATCATGCATAAATCATTTCAAAACACATGGGAACTTTTCTGAAAATCATAAATCATTCTTATCAAATAGTTTTTGATCTTTGTATTACTTCTGAGTTAGGTGGCACTCCCCTACAAGTCTGATATTCCATGGGCTATATGGAATCCATCATTGACTCAGAGGGAATCCCCCAACCCGAGTGTGCTGCAAGGGTTGGAGTGTCTGAGTCTGATATGCCACAAGGCGCTAGGCCAGTTGTAACGCCCCAGAAAATGGGTCCCGGAGCGTCACATGGTGCTCGAGGCTAAGAGTAGCCCCAAGCTAACCTTTTGGTCCATTTTCATTCAGTTCAACACAAATCAACTGGGTTTCCATAAATAACCCTCAAATATCAACAGAGTAATCATCATCCAAGAATAAAAGAATTTCAGAAATATAACAAAATACGACTTATTAGTCAACTCCCAACATCTATAATAGTCTGACAAGACTTTAAGAAAATTAATAAAACCAGCGACCCATTGAGACATGCCCCAACTGACTCATACTCAGTTATCAAATGTAAACAATTCTGTGAAACCAACATCAGACATCATGTCCTCGGAACATGAGGACTCACCACAAAAGAGGATGTAGAACAGTGTGCCCGAAGAATCACTATCGATCCTGGAACTGAGCACCTGAACCTACATTCTGAGAAACTGCAGCCCACATCCGAAGATGTAGGACAGTACCATGGAAAGAAACCGAGTAAGCATGATCTTTCATAAAAACATAGTTCAGACCACCCAAACATGCAATTAATTTAACAAAGAGAATTCATGTTTCAAAAACATAAGTCAAAACTATGCAAAATTTCCATACTTTCAATAAACAAGTGGTGGTCATGTAATCTTTAACAAACCATGCAACTCTTCTCATTATATGATTATGTTCAACATTCATCAACATAAACAACCCTCTCTCTTTTGAAATTAAAATCATAATCCAAATATAACATTATTCAAGACATTTCATAACATGCTTTTCAAGATGCATTCAAATGATTTCATAGTATATCATAAGTAAATAAAAATCATCACAAGAGAGGGATTTTTCATGAATCATGCTCTCAATTCAATCATCAACCTTAAAACACATGCTTACATATATATATATATATATATATATATATATATATATATATATATATATATATATATATATATATATATATATATCAATTTGGGGGAAGGGCTAAAGACCAAAACAATATCATCAACGCTTCTAAAACATGAATATATTCATAAATCCGAAACCCCTTTCTTAAAATCGTGATTTCTATGCCCATGAGATTTTAGAAAAACCCCGCATGCCTTATATTAGAAGCTTTTAAATGAACTCTAGCTTTTGGGATGCTATACATATGATTGATGGGTGCCTCTTGTAGCGCTCGTAATGGGGATTCCTAATCTTGAACAATCAAGAAAACCCCATTGTTAAATCTTGAGATATTTGGCTTTTTAGTTTGAAACCCTAGGGTGAGTTCTTGATGAATTTGAGAGAAAAGAATCATATTTTGGTGTTTTGAGAGTTTAATCCTGTGTTATAGCTGGATAAGGGATGGAAGATACCTATTTTACCCTTAAAAATGCGGAAATAGAACCTGAAATTTTGGTGCGTGCGATAGAGCATGTGTCGCACACTTATCGCATGATGCTACTATCTCAGTCACTAAAATGGCCATAACTTTTTGGTCGGATATCGGATTTAGGCGAAATTGGTATCGTTGGAAAGCTAATTCAAAGAGATTTCATTTGATATATAGTAGGACCTCTGATTCATTATATACAAAGAGTTATAGTCAATTGATTTTGACCCAAGTTTCGACGCTCACTCAAACTCGAACGATAAGAAAGCTTTCAACTCGTCCTTGAGTTAGGGGACCTCTATGATCTCAATTCATGCTTAAATAGGTTCACACACTACATAATTGATTAATATGCCAAATTTGCATAGGATTTATGACTTTTGGATCATCTATGCATAGAAATGACGGTTTTTGTTCTAGCCCGAAATATGGAGTGTTACAATTTCATTGACATGTATGTGTGTATATATACAAGAGAATACAAACTAAATAAGGAAAGAATCAACTAATAAAGAATTGTGATCTTCTCCTAAATAGAAACTAAATCACTATGTTATACTGAGATATGAAAAATCTACTGAGATAGGGAAGATCACTCATGAGATATCTTCCAAGAGAGGATGTATGCACCAATAACAACCCCTTGCAAAATGTAAGATGAGACCGTGCGCATAGTGGGAACTTTAGTGCACTGGATTGCCCCTTTTTACTGTTAGACTCTTTTAACTATTGCTTACTTGACTACTGTTAAATTGAATAGTTCTTCACATATAGTATGACACATTGGGATGGTTATAGATTTTTGTCAAAGTTTATACACTAGAGAATGTGCATATGTAACTAACTTCAATAAGTTGACTGGAAAGTGACTAGTTGAGCTTTCTGAACTTGACTGCTGCAAAGCAACAGTAGCAAATTCTCTTTGTTTTGTGCCCCTTGTGAAGTTGGAGTGTGTCGTAACAACTTTGGCTATAGTTCGGGGAGGTACTAGATGCTTATTTCTTTAATTTTCCAGCTTTAAGAATATGACATAATAAATTAAAATTATTAATAACACATCAAGTGAACACAAATTTATTCCCTCTTGAATGTGCAGCGAAAACAAAGTAGAAATTTTCTTCTTCTTTTCTGTTTTGGTTGTTAAGAGAACCAAAACAAAGACCTTTGTGTTGTTGCTTGTAGTCAAGGTCTATACCCCAATTGATACTCTTATCTTAACTAATCAAACTCATCTTGATTTTGATATGACAAGTTTTTGTTAAGGTCTTCGCACCAATTATCACGCACAACTTAAAATTTGACTGAAAGTGACTAAGTGGCCTTCTTGAAATTGTTTAATCCACAACCACCATAGTAGATTTTTCTTTGGTTAATTTCTACTATATATACCTCATCAAAATTATTGAATAGAGACACACAAAGCAGACATTTCTTGATTTCTTCTCTACCAGCTTAATTAGTTTTCTTCATTTTAGTGCAGCAATGGATTGTGTAAAACTTGTACTATTTTTTATGCTATATCCCTTTCTCTGTCAACTTGGTTTCTCGTCATCCTTGCCTCATTTGTGCCCCAAACATCAAGCTCATGATCTTCTACAATTCAAGCAAATGTGTACCTTTAATCCTAATGCTTCTGATGATTGTTACATTCCAACAACTCTTGCATGGAATAACAGCACAAATTTTTGTTCATGGAATAGAGTTCATTGTGACGAGATGACGGGACAAGTAATTGAGCTTGATCTCCGTTGCAGCGGACTTCAAGGCAAATTTCATTCCAACAGTAGCCTATTTCAGCTCTCTAATCTCAAAAGGCTGGATTTGTCTTTTAATAATTTTTTCGGGTTGCTCATTTCAGCTAAATTTGGTGAGTTATCTAGCTTGATGCATCTTGATTTGTCGTGTTCAGGTTTTACAGGACTAATCCCAGTAGAAATCTCTCACCTTTCTAAATTATAAGTTCTTCGTATATGGAGTGATGATCCGTATGGGCTTACACTTGGGCCTTACAATTTTGAACTGTTACTTAAGAACGTGACCCAATTAAAAGTTCTTGAACTTTTCTCTGTGAACATCTCTTCCTCCATTCCTCTGAATTTCTCATCTTATTTATAAACTCTATGGCTTCCAGACACAGTTACACGGGGTATTGCCCGAAAGATTTTTCGACCTTTCCAACATGGAATACCTTTATTTATCATACAATTACCTAACTGGTCCAATTCCATCCAACGTAAGTGGACTCCAAAACCTACAATACCCTCGACTTGTCATCAAACTACTTGAATAGGACTATACCTTCCTCGATATTTTCCCTCCCATCTAACTTGTTTAGACTTGAGGAATAACTCTTTCAGTGGAAAAATTCACGAGTTCAAGTCCAATAATAAAGTGTATTTCGTTTCAGTAAAACAAAATCAGTTGCAAGGTCCTATTCCAAAGTCACTCCTAGACCAGCAGGACCTACAATTTCTTATTCTTTCCCAAAATAATTTCAGCAGACAAATTCCTTCAACCGTCTGCAATCTGAAAACACTGTTCCTGGTAGATTTGGGAAGTAATAATTTGAGCAGAACAATCCCACAATGTTTGGGTGAGATGAGCACAGTTTGGATATTGGATTTAAGCAATAATAGTCTCAGTGGAACAATTAATACAATTTTTAATACTGAAAACCAACTCAAAATCATTAACTTGTACGCGAATAAGCTGAAGGGGAAAGTTCTGCCATCGTTGATCAATTGCACACATTTGGAAATCCTTGATTTAGGCAACAATGAGTTGAATGACACATTTCCAAGTTGGTTGGGAGGCCTTCCTTTGTCATGACCCAAACCAGGGCCTAGCCGTGACGAGCATTTCGAACCATTGAGGCCCGAAACACTCCTATCTGTCTGGTAATCATGCACCTAATTCATATGATCAAAGAAATGCAGAAAAATACAATAATTTGAAAACATGGTCCTAAATATGAAAAGAGACAATAACGGGGAGATAAGGTTCCCTCAACATCAATTATCCTCTGAACAACTGTCTGTGAAAAATCTCTAACAAATGACTGAAACAATGTCTATCTGAAAACTAGAACAAGGCCCCCAGCAGACCTAAAAACTGAATATAAGATAAAAGGACTGCAGGATATAAGACCTTCCGAAACATAGAAGGCTCACGACTTGTCTCTACAGCTCTGTCTAAGAGTTCTACTTATTCTCTTGACCCATAGACTGGGCCTCTGAACCTGAGAGGTTGGAGAGGGGAGGGGTCAGCACAAAGGTACTGGCACGCAGAGTTATCAAAACAAAACATAATATTTTTACAATATATAGTTGAGAGCCATTATAAACCAATTTCGTATCAAATCATTTGAAAGCACATGGGTGTAATGCAATAGTTTTTCTCAACAATAATGAAATGCAACTGAGCTAGGTGGAATACACTACATAATTTACACCAACTGTCAAACCTCGGTTGCCGCCGAGATTAGAGTATAAGTGAGGGAGAGACACACAAGACCACAAAGCATAGTATCTTGACCCAAATCAAATATGGTAGTGCACAAAACCACAAAGCATGGCTCCTAACCATAATCCCAATTTGGGATAATATAATATCAGGTACGCAAGACCACAAAGCCTGGTACCGATATTCCGTGTCGGTAAACACGTTCTTAGAGCCGCTTGTGTCTCAAACACCTTCTTCGGGCATCCACCTTTCTTATGTAAAATCAATGCATTCAAATTTCATCTTATTCAATCGTATATCGTATTTTGAAGGGTATCATCATACCCGACTTGCAAGTCATCAATATCACATCCACATATGCATAATCATGTAAAAACCAAGGTGTTTCATTATTTACAAGTGGTGAACAATATTTATTTCAAATTCATGCTCTCTTTTGTTGATCACAATATAATATGGAATATCAAAACATTATCATGGGAATTTGAAAACAATTTATCATTCATATTTATCAAACCTCCATGGAAAATCTCAAATCGCATACGCATGGTTTCAACCATTGAAGTATATAGGCAAACAATTCCCATGACATAAAGAAAACGACTTAGAAATTGTATTGAAAGAAAGATATTAGCATTTGATTGAAAACCCCCATTTAAAAGCATGCATGTTCATAAAAACTACACCCATGAGATTTTTGGATAACCCCACGTACCTCTATTTCCAAGGATAATAGGTGTTTCTTGAAGCTTGCGGATTGGTGATTCCAAATATGTAATTATCTTTGAAAACCTACGGTCAAATCTTGAACTATTTGGGTTGTTATTTTGAAACCCTAAGGAGAGTTCTTGAGCACTTTTGATGAAAGAATAAGTATTTTGGGGTCCTTGGAACTAAATCTCGTGTTTTAGGGCTAAGTAAGGGTGGAAAAGGACCACTTTGTCCTTAACACGGAGTGTTTAATTCACCAAAATTCCTTACATAGGCGCCGTCATCCCATCGCCTATCTTCACATAGGCGCCGCCTATCCCATCGCCTATCTTCACATAGGGGCCACCTAGGCTATCGCCTATGTTTACATAGGCGCCGCCTAGGCTATCGCCTATGTTCACATAGGCGCCGCCTAGGCTATTTCCTATGCTTTCCAGTGGCCATGGGCGATAGGTTAGGCGTCGCTTATCACTTTGAAAGGTCATAACTTATTGCTCGGGTGTTGGATTTTAGCCAAATTGGTATCGTTGGAAAGCTAACTCGAATACCTATCATTTGACACATAGTACGCTTTCTAATTCAACATACACGGAGAGTTATGGTTGATGGAAGCTGACACACTTCACAACATCTACTAAAACTTAGTCGATCGAAATAGTTTCAACTCGTCCTTGAGTCGAAGGACCTCTATGGTCTAAATTCAATCTTGAGCAGATTCACATGCTACACAATAATTTACATGCCGTATTGGCATAGGATTTTATGGCTTCGGGATTAGCAACGCATCGAAATCATGGTTTTTTTTTATTCTAGCCCAAAATGTGGGGCGTTACATCCTTATTTGCAGATTTTAAGTTTGAGGTCAAATAAGTTGCACGGCCCTATAAGTTATTCAAGGACAGACAACTTGTTTTCTCAAATTCGAGTAATAGATCTCTAATCCAATGGATTTAGTGGAAATTTACCTGTGAGCCTTTTCGAGAATATTCAAGCCATGAAAATCATTGGTAAGAACAGTGGAACCCGAGAGTATGTTACAGATGGATATTCTGCTGGTTACGCAAATACTTTGATAGTGACAACAAAGGGACCGATCTGGAACTTCCTCGAGTTTTGACTTCATACATGTTTATCGATCTCTCAAGGAACAGATTTGAAGGTTATCTTCCAACCATTATTGGAGATCTCGTTGGACTCCGTGTGATGAACCTATCTCATAACGGCTTGGAAGGCATTATAGCAGAGTCATTGCACCAATTATCCGTACTTGAATCGTTGGATCTCTCATCCAACAAAATTGGCAGTGAAATTCCACAGCAGCTTGCATCCCTCACATTTCTTGCAGTCTTAAATCTCTCTCATAATCATCTTGTTGGATGCATTCCCAAAGGAAAACAATTTGATACGTTTGAGAGCAGTTCATACCAAGGGAATGATGGGTTATGTGGATTGCCGCTATCAAAAGATTGTGGTGGCAATGATGGGGTACCGCAAGCGTCAACTCCAGTTGAGCTAGATGATGATGAAGAAGAAGAAGAAGGAGGAGGAGATTTGATCAGTTGGCAAGCGGTTCTCATGGGTTTCAGTTGTGGTCTGGCTATTGGACTGTCCATAATATACATATGTTGTCAACTTACTATCCAGTCTGGTTTTTGAGGATGGTTGTAAAATTTGAACACAGAATTCATACGAGAATGAAAAGGCACAAGATAAGATACTAGTGTGTTACTTCCAGGTATTCAACTTAATCTCTACCCTTCATAAGATTACGTTTTATATATCCATGTATTTTGTACCTCCTTTATCCATAAAGTCCTCAACTTTAATTCTTCATTTTTGAAAATTTGCAGAACGAAATCTATCAAGTTGCTAGGATGCAAAGAGAAATTTTTATTTTTCTAGTTTGTAATTTTTGTTACATATTCAGCCTGATTCTTAGTTTGCTAATTGGAATCGACTGCAAAGTATAAATATATGAAGTTGTCTTATCTTTTTCCTACTTACACAAACTAATACAATAGCAAGCTAAACGTTACCATGAAGACTGTCCTTGATGATATGATTTATTGGCTTAAATATCCTTATGATGTTAACTCAATGGATAAAATTGCTCTACAAAGTTTAAGCATATAAAAATTTGAGCATTTAATCCAATATTTTAAGCAATCACTAGAGTAGCTCAGGACTTGTATTACTAAATAGTCGCACCCTAGTTTGCCAAAAATCATACGTGTAATTGCTGCTTCAGTGTTCTTCTTAAGCACTTTGATGAAAGGTATGTGTCCATCGAATACAATAGGACCTGTTCCCTAAGCTACGACTGCAGTATACTATGAAAGAAAAGAAAGACAGTGCAATAATGTAAAGAACACACTAAGTTTACGTGGAAACTTTCTTGCTTGAGGAAAGTAAAAACCACGACCTGTCATCAGGATTTTCAAACTTCACTAATCTTCAAGACAAGTGTGATAGCTCTAACACACTTACAACTGACTAATTCTGGTCACAGATCCTAGGCAGCTCTACCCAGGACTCAGCACCACAAGCGATGAGAACAAACACTTGACCAACTCACAAACGACTCGAACAACTAACTCTAGCTGCTTCGACTGGAGCTAAGACTTGGACAAACAACACATCTACTATCCTTTATAATCAGGAGTAGATTTACAATTTAAGATCAAGAAAAACAAAAACTCAACATACTACAAGACTTTAAATGAGCACTTAATCAGGTCCCTTGTACGAGATGTGTTCAATGAACAACTGTTTCTATGGAGAAGACCAACATTGATATATGCTCAGAAACTAGGTTTTGTTGTATGTCGATAATCCTTTTATATGAGACAACAAAACCTAGCCTTCTTCCTATTGGTCGAGGTTCAGCTCCTCTACTGCCGCGCTAGCAACTTTCTGCAGGAAAGTACAACTTCCAGCTGTGGTCAAGCAAGTCATCGTCAGAGAACATCCTCATATGAGACCGAGTCCTGTAGATACTCAATAAACCATTAATCAGGCCCCTTAAGTAATATTTTTGCGGATCGTCAAAACTTCAAGGGTGTAAGTGCAAACCTTCTTGCTAACCATTGTATCAAGTACCTTTGAAGCATATACCAAATAACTCATATTCCCATTAAACGCAATCAATGCGCTCATGATGAAGACACTCAACTCCTCATTCTTTACCATGTAAGCATGTATTTGCATCCCTAGGTATAACACCACACCAACATCCAAAAACACTTAATAAGAAAAAAAATGCTAACAAAAGTAGCCTCATTTGGCTTCAATAAACCGCACTTCACATCCTCATGTACCATCATTTTCTCGAAAAACGTAACAGCAACCTCAGAGCACCCGTTCTTTATGTACCCATGAATCATACTAGTCCATGAATAAACATCTCTATAAGGAAAGCGAGAAAACATCAAGAACCTCACCCCTTCTTCCCATTTTTATTTTCATATGTTTATAGTATGTAGGCTTAGTTAACTATAGCATATTAGACTAATAAACAGAAATGGACACAATTTTAATCCTCAAACCATTCAATCAATTTCCTAGTTGAAGACGATATACCTTCCATCACTAAACTTTGAGCTAAGGACTATAGTAGCGTGTTTTTACCATTCTACTTCTCCCTTTAATTTCCTACAAGAAAACAAGAACAGCAGTCTCTTACTCACCAGTAGAAAAAGATCAATAATTTCCTACAAGAAGACAAGAACAGCAGTCTCTCACTCACCAGTAGAAAAAGATGAATCAGCGGTATTGAATATATGAACAACATGATGCCATGTCTGGGCACCTATGTAAGGCGTTGTATTCATAGTAGATATCCATCCCAACCTTAATGCATTAGCAAAGTAACGTCCTATTTATTGAAACATCACGTGTAATATTAGTCAGTATTTCTGTTTATTTAGGACTAGTCCAATTTAGTTAGTTTAGGACTCATCTTAGTTTATCTGTAACTCTATTTAATATGCTTTATGCTTCATTAATAAAACATTGTCTTCTATCAGCACTTACTCTGCGTTTACATGGTATCAAAGCTCCACTCTCTAACGAGAACGATCCTTTTTTTTTCTCTCTTCCTCACACAAATCAGTAGAAATAGCCAACAATCCTAGAGTTGTTAATGCTGATAACACAACAGGTGCTAACATTATTATTCAATTCAACCCTGTGTCCCAATTACCCATCAAACTCACCGGTGGACACAACTTTGCCACCTGGAAAGCTCAATTCTCCATGCTTATGTATGGTTATAGTCTATTTGGCCATCTCGATGGGATCACTCCTACCCTTACTCACACCCTGACCGTTGGCAACAACCTATCTCCCAATCTTGCTTTTTTAAATTGGTTTGTCAAGACCAACTCATCCAAAATGCCCTCATGGCATCTATTGAAACCACCATTGCTACGACTATTGCTGCAGCTAACTCATCCAAATCGGCTTGGGATGCTCTACACACTACTTATACAAACAGATCACAAACGCGTGTCTTCATCCTGCGTGATCAACTTTTTCACGTCACTAAGGAATATCGCTCCATCACTGAATATCTTCATACTATTCGGTCCCTTTCGGATGAGTTAGCCACTGTTGGTTCTCCTGTGTCAAATCCTGAACTCATTGTCAAAATACTCAGCGGGCTAGGTTCTGAATGTCGTGAAATCTCTGTTGCCATTCGTGCACGTGATACGGCTGTCTCATATGAAGAATTGTTTGAAAAGCTACTTGGCAATGAACTCTTCCTTCATAACGAGGATGTTAAGAAACTTTTTAGTCCCATAACTGTCATAGTCGCGACTCCTACCAAATCCAATACCAATAACCATAACAATCCTAGGCAGAACAATAATTCTCAACAGTGGCACCAGAATTCACGTCCGCACACTACATCACAGTGGCAGTCCAACTCCAATCCAAAGTGGTAGTCCAACTCTAATTAAAGACTGTTACTCGATGTCAACTATGCAATAGGATTGGCCACACCACCAATGTTTGTTGTTCGAAGTCTCATAATCACTTTGAGGCCAAAGCCAACTATGTTGCTGGACTTACTGCTGTCACTAACCCTTGGATAGTCAACTCCGTAGCCACCCATCACATCACCACGGAGCCACACAACCTACAACCATACCACGGTAATGAGGATGTCTCCATGGGTGACGGTAACAAAATTCCCATCTCTCACACTGGTTCTACTCAATTAAATGCATCAAATAATGTTTTTAAGCTATCTCACACACTTTGTGCCCCATCTATTAAATGCAAACTTCTCTCTGTTTCAAAATTTTGTCAAGACAATTCAAAGTCCTTTGAAGTTTTTCCCTTTAACTTTGTTGTGAAGGATATGAAAACACGGAAACTGTTGGTGCACGGTCGGACCAACAATGGACTGTATGAGTGGCCTATTTCATATCCCCAAGCTCACATGACCGCCACATCTACTCCTCTCACTACTTGGCATCAACGTTTGGTTCATCCCCACTTTAGAGTTCTTAGGTTTATTTTAAATAAATTCTCGCTACCGTTTCATGAGCGAGACAAACCTTTTTATTGTAATTCTTGCTTATCTAATAAAGCTCATCTGTATCCTTTACTCAATTATCATTGTGTAGCTCTAAACCACTTCAAATAATCTTTAGTGATTTATGGGGGTCATCACCAGTCTTATCTCTTGACAAGAAATTATATTATTGTATTTATGTTGATCAATATACAAAATATACTTTGCTCTATACATTAAAAAATAAAAGTGAGGTCAAAGAGATTTTCCAAAAATTCCATCCTATGATGGAAAAGCATTTTAACACCAAAATTTTATCACTGTACACTGGTGGTGGAGGAGAATATAAAAGTCTTGATCCTTATCTCTCACTTCACGGAATTGAGCACCTCTATACTCCACATATCCACCTCAATGAGATGCGCTTACAGAACGACGACGACATCACCATATTGTCAAAACTGCAAGAACGCTCCTACATGAGGTGTCCCTTCCTCCCCAATTTTGGTCTTTCGCGTGTCATCACACGGTCTACCTCATTAACCGTTTGCCCACCTCTCAAGTAGATAACCAATCCCCATTCTAACGTCTACTTGGAAAATTGCCTGATTATAGCTCCCTGCAAATTTTCGGTTGTTTATGCAATCTATGGCTTAAACCATACTCCAAAAATAAACTTGAACCAAAATCCACCCCATGTGTCTATCACGGATTTCCTTATCTCATCACTATCACCAGTGTTTTGACCCAATTTCCGCAAAGGTATATTTATCTTGCGATGTGTAATTTATTGAGAATGTTTTTCCTTTCAAAACCATGTTCTCCAATATTTCCATCAAATCACCTCACCTAAAATGGGACAATATCAAGGTTTCAAATTCTTCTGATCCCACACCCAAACCTACCATAACTATGGAGCTTCCAATTCCATTATAAATAGATGCCCAAACACCTGTAGAGCCTCGCTCAGTATCTTCTCCTTATCCAGCAGAGTTACAGACCAACTCACTCTCACAATCCAACTCCGACAGTGAACCAACGGTGGATGCATCTTCTCCTTTCCCAGGTAAATTTCTATCACCTTCATCTTCTACAATTCCAAGGCTCCCAGAATTCTCTCACCCTACGTCCTCCATACAAATATACCAATGCATATACCCACAAACACAAATTACAGCTCGCGTTCACTCCTTGTTTATCATCGCAGGAACACAATTTCATCTACACCCATGGTTCATCAGCTAGTCCATCCTATCCCTGAGTTGGAGCTCGCTCCCTCATCTCCTAAATGTCTCTCTCCTCCTACCCGTGTTTTCACTTGCTCCCAAAATAATATTACCAAACCCAAACACATTTTTGATTACTTGGCTAAATTGAACCCTACCACCACACCCACCACTGTCGAACAAGCACAAAAAAATCCCGAGTGACGTGAAGCGATGAAACAGGAACTTGATACTTTAATTAAAAACCAGACTTGGGAACTTGTTCCTCCTGACCCAACTAAAAATATTGTTTTCTAGAAGTGGCTTTTCAGGATAAAAACGAAAGCAGATAGGTCTATTGATTGGTATAAAGAACGACTGGTTGCGAAAGGCTTCACTCAAAAGACGGGCATTGACGTCCATGCAACTTTCATCCCAGTCATCAAGCCTACCAAGGTCATAATAATCCTTTCTGTAGTACTTCTCCATAACTGGAATCTCCGCCAGCTTGATGTCAATAATGCATTTCTCCAGGGAAACCTGGACGAGGAGGTGTACATGGCACAACCTCCGAGTTTCACTAATGATGACAAACCCACTCACATATATTGGTTATGTAAGGCAATCTATGGCTTGAAACAAGCCCCTCGGGCATGTTATAATGCCCTCACGGGTTATCTTTCCTCCATAGGATTTATTAAGACGAAATCGGATGCCTCCCTACTTGTCAGGCAGGGTCTAGGTGACATAATGTTTATCTTTGTTTATGTGTATGACATTATTGTTACAGGGAGAAATACTTTCTAGGTTGATCAGGTTATTGCTTCCCTTGCTACTAAGTTTTCTGTTAAAGATTTGGGTAATATTCACTATTTTCTTAGTGTTGAAGTGATACGCAACTCTGAGGGTTTAATTCTCACCCAAGAAAACTATGTGAATGAAATTTTGAATGATGAATTAATGACCGCCTGTAAAAGTGCCCACATGCCAATGAGTGCATCTGAGTTAATCACGTTATCTGATGGTACTCACTTGACTGATGCAACACGCTATCATCGAGTCTTACGCAGGCTTCAATACCTATCTTTCACTAGACCGGACATTGCATATGAAGTAAATAAGTTGTCTCAATTTATGCAAGCACCATCATATCTCCATTGGAAAGCTGTGAAACGTGTTCTTCATTACCTGTGTGGCACTATCCAACTAGGACTACGTGTAACCCCCACTGAGGACTTCAATCTGTATGTGTACTCTGATGCGGATTGGGGTGGGGACATTGCTGACAGAGTTTCCATATCTGGGTATATCTTTTTCCTTGGTTATAATCCGATTAGTTGGTCCTCAAAGAAGCAAAATACAGTCTCTCGCTCCTCCACTGAGTCTGAGTATAGGGCAGTGGATAATGCCCTTTCTGAAACCCTGTGGGTGACCAATCTTCTCGTTGAGCTACGCTTTCCAGTACCTCAAATGCCTACTATTTATTGTTACAATCTTGGAGCCACATTCCTGAGTAAAAATCTGGTCCTCCATAGCAAAGTGAAACATTCTGCAGTGGATTTTCACTTTGTTCGCCACCATGTCAACATCAAAAAGGTTCGAGTTGTTCATGTTCATATTGCCGATCAAATCACTAACACCCTCACCAAGGCACTGCCTAAGCCTGCTTTTGGGAAGAATATATTCAAGTTAGGCTTAGTGACTCATCGCTTAACTTGAGGGGGTGTATTGAAACATCACGTGTAATATTAGCCAGTATTTCTGTTTATTTAGGACTAGTCCAATTTAGTTAGTTTAGGACTCATCTTAGTTTATCTATAACTCTATTTAATATGCTTTATGCTTCATTAATAAAACATCTTCTTCTATCAGCACTTACTCTGCGTTTACACTATTCCTATGATATAAAGTTATATTCTTCAGAGCTGGCACACATGCAATGTTGTTGTCAAGGTATATACACCAAGTAAAACTCTTATCCTAACGAATTAAGTTTGTGTGGTATGGTGTGTGTAGAGGGTTGTTTATCTAAAAAAATTGCACAAAGCATAAGACTTTTCAAGAATTCAAGGTCTACACCAATTATCACTCTTGTAGACTTTTCTTTCTCCTAAGAAACTGACAGTCTGGTAGGGTCCCCACTCCATGTTCTAAACACTTTCTTGGAAAAATGGTTTCATCAAATTCGAGGTGTTCTTTTTCCAGAGAAAAGAAAAGGGCAGTCCAGAGAAAGTCCCCACCCCAAAAAAGCAGGATGTTAATTTATGATTATTATTTTTTTTGACATAGTATGATAACTTTTACTATTTAAATAAACATTTGAATTGAGCTTGATATATTCATTGGAACAAAGTCTCATTCTTTTCTTAAAATTTGAATCTGTTAACAAACACAAGGTGAATATGTTGACATGTGTATCCTGAGAAGAAAGGAAGTTAAGAATAAAAGAAATTGATTCTTTTTTGTTAATAGAAAGGGAAAGTTGTGTGTGTTTGTTTGTTGGAGGGTTGTTAAGGAAACCAAAACAAAGACCTTTTTGTGACATCTTAGTGAAAAAGACAAAATGCATTGACTTGATTATGATAGTTTCCTGTATTCATTTGTGTGACACATCAAATGATTTCCATTTTTGCACTATATATACCTCATCAAAATTATTGAATACACACACAAAGCAAACATTTCTTGATTTCATCTCTACCAACTTAATTAGTTTTGATCATTTTAGTGCAGCATTGGATTGTGTAAAACTTGTACTATTTTTTATGCTATATCCCTTTCTCTCTCAACTTGCTTTCTCCTCATCCTTACCTCATTTGTGCCCCAAACATCAAGCCCATGCTCTTCTGCATTTCAAGCACATGTTCTGATATCTGTGGATTTCCTAATACTAAAACTCTTTCATGGAACGAGAGCAAAGATTGTTGCTCATGTGATGGAGTTCATTGTGATAAGACGACAAGACAAGTAATTAAGCTCAACCTCTCTTGCAGCGGACTTCAAGGCAAATTTCATACCATCAGTAGCCTGTTTCAGTTCTCCAATCTCAAACGGCTTGATTTGTCTTATAATGATTTTTCGGGGTCGGTCATTTCACCTAAATTCGGTGAGGTATCTAGCTTAACGCATCTTGATTTGATGTATTTAGGTTTTACACAATTGTTACGAGAAGGAAAAGGCACAAGATAAGATATTAGTTTGTAACTTGCAGGTATTCAACTTAATCTCTATCCTTCGTAACATTACGTTTCATCCTTAAAGATCTTAACATTAATCCTTCATTTTTGGAAATTGCAGGATTTAAGTCTAATATGCCGCCGTTGATGCAAATATAACCCTTCATCTTTCATAGATTGTGATCTTTTCCAAAGTGTTTGTTACTCCATGAATAAAGACCGTGATTATTTTTTTTTTAAATTTGAGACTCTGCCTGAATTGCTTTCATTTATTTGAAGTTGTTCTAGTACAGATAGTAGCCCAACATCTATCATTGCTTGCTATATAATCTGTTGTAGTAATAATTTCAGCCTAATCACAAGCAATATGGTCTGCATTTTCCATTGTTGAAGCATATGTTGTGGGTTTTTTGGCGTTGGCATTCCAACAGATTTTCAACTTTCTGGTTGGAGTTACCGGTTTGTCTGTCCTAAATAACTAATTCTTGTTGACCACATTTCGTATGGATCATAGAATCAGTACTCTATATAAATTGTATTAAGATCTCCTCATATTGATAAAAGTTCAGAGATTTTTTTTTTTTGAAAAAATAAGAAAGTTCTAAATGATGTTCGCCCATGGGACCCAACCTACTTCCCACTCGAAAGAACTGCTCATTAGCTAGCTGGACTAGTGGAGTGAACCTATAACCTAAATTTTGCTCCAAAAATGTTGACAGGTATTAGTTAGCAAGCTGTGTAGTGAAAGGAGTTAGCTGATAGTCCATAGTTAGTTAGAGATTGATGAGCTGGCAGTCACATCCGATAAGTCTAAAGTCAGTTAGTGGAGTATATATATAGTCCATAGTTAGTTAGAGATTGATGAGCATTGGCAGCTAATCAAAGGCATCAATGTAACAGTGCTCAATCTTCATGGATGAAGTTATCATGGTATCAGAGCTACCGATAGTAGCTGAGCTAACAATCGGTGCCTTGATTCACCGACAAGTTAAAGATGAATTATGTATTCCATCAACAATTAAGGTCTTGATAAAGAAATGAATCTTGGGTCTAACTCAACCTCAAAAGCTAGCTCATGCGGGGAGGATTGTCCAATACCATATAAGGAGACCAAGGACCCTTTATCCCACCGATGTGGGACTCCAACACCTCCTTCTCCCCCCCCCCTCCCCCCCGCATGCCTAGGGCTGGACATCTGGAGCGTGGAAAATATAAGATGGGGGGACCTACATCAGAAACAATGAACTGGGTCGGCTTGGCTCTGATACCATGATAAAGAAATGGACCTTGAGTCTAACTTAACTTACTGGTTCTGAAAATTGTCCTTTAGAATTGGACTAGTAGGTCCGAAGCAAGCTCGGTTTTGTTGACGGACATTTTCCTAAAAGTAAATTTTAACCTGAATTGCATGATCAGTGGGAAGAATGCAATGCTTTGGTGTTATCTTGGATTATGAATGTTGTGCGACCTGGTTTACTTAGTTCTGTAGTATATGCCTCTGATGCTCGTAAGGTATGTCTTGATTTGAGGAAGAGATTTGATACATGTCACACCCCTTTTTCGTACTCCAAAAAGATTCATTTTAAGTTCGAAAGGGATTTTATTATTAAGTGACAAAATAAAACGATTTGGTTAGAAAAAGGATTTATTTTGCAATTAAATTCAGAGTCGCCACTTGGTATAATCCGGTGTGCCAAGTCACCTTTGAAAAATCCTTTTCAAAACCATTTGACTCTTTGAAACTGGTTTACGAATAGAGATTCCGGCTAAGGAATTTTGTTGACCGAGGGAAAGGTGTTAGGCACCTCTCGATCCCGTAGTTCCACCACAATCACTTGGTGGAACGTATCAGCTTTTTTGACATTATAAAATGTATAAACCACATAAACACGCAAAAAAACAAGCAAACAAACAAATCAAACAAAATTTAAAATCAAAGTAATGTCCAGTCCGAATTATACAGTCCAAAAATAGAAAAATACAAAAATAGAAATCCTATTAAGACTTATCCTAAACTATGCTCCAATGCTTTACCCGATGCCTCGGGTCTTCATCACGAACGTCCTCCAAGTACAAAGTACTTTGGGGCATTCCCCGGATAAATCAATACAAATCCCTCGAGGCATTCCCCGGAAAAATGAATATATTTGTAGTGAGAGAAAATCAAACTATTCAACAAAATTTCAAACACTCCACGAAATTTCCAACATTCAACCAAAGCCACAAATTCTAAACTTTGCCTACCCAACCTATGTTTGCCAAACCAATCGACCTATCGTGATACTATCAAGTTCAATTAACGTTCATTTCAAGTCAAACAACAAATGAATCAAACTAACCAAAATTCATCAACTATATCAAGTTTTTATTTCTCACCCCCGAATTAATTCTCCAAATTCCAACAATTCACAATCACCACTTTAACAATGCACAATCATTGTCAACGAAACCAAACAAACAAACGATATCACCAAATATTTATATTATGCTTCAACAAACCAATCACACATGTATAATGAAATTAAAATGAGAAGGAAATAGAGTTGGACCTCAAATCAAGCTTTAAACCACCACATTTCGTTCAGTAAATCCAACAATACATAGAAGATGAGCAACGATCGGAACCCAAGCCACAAGCTTTGAACCAACGAACTCAATCTGAACCCAACTCGATAATTCAAAACAAAATCTAAAAGACCAATGATTAAACTAAAATTTGTGCACTATTTTGACCACGGGTTTCGTTATTTATCGGAGCTCCAGTGAGGTCCACCGTAGAACTCAACAGTGATGGCGTTGGAGAAGGACGGGTCAGGTCTTGGAGTCGATGTGGTGTGGTTTTTGACCAATTTTTGGAGAGACGGAAGAGCGGGTGGCTTTTTGGTGTTAGTATGCCGGTAAAGATAGTGTCTCCAATGAGATTTTGCCGGAATCTAGGTTTGCGGGTCAGAATGGGCGGGGGTTTTCTTTTTTTTTTTTTTGAAATCACCGAAGCTCCGGCGAGCTTGGGTTGTTGGAGATGGCCTCTCTTCACTGCTTCTCTCTACTCTCTATCTATGTCTCTCTCTCTGTGTACCTATATGTCTATGAATGGAGAAGAAAGAAAAAGACCCCAAAAATGTTTTTGGTGTATTGTGTATATTAGTTAAAAGGAATCAAAAATGTAAGGGTGGGGGTGAGTGGGGTAGGTAGGGTAGGGGTAGAGTATGGATGAGGTATAAAAATTAGTTAGGCTAAGGGAATATTTTGGTATTGGGGATTTAATTTGTTAGGATTTGTTGTATTTATTTTAATGTGGGGAAAGTATAGAATGGGTGAGGGTACATGGTAAGATTAGCTAAAAATGAACAAAATTCAACTTCGGGAGGGAAAAATTAGGTGTCTACAGCATGCCCCCTTTGAATGTAATACGAAGTGTTTTCAGACAAAGAAGTAGACAACGAGACCAAATTTTGGCCCGACCATCATTTAAGGAAAGAAACAAAAATAAAGAGGGACACCAAGTCTTGACTTAGGACATCCTACCTACCTAACTTATGAGGGAATAAAGTGACAGGTATCTCAAAGGATTGGAAGGAGATGGACTATACCAAGTTAGAGAGTCGAGTGAGGTCTCATCGATGTTCTGGTCTGTGGCTCTGTTATTATATCAAAAATGAAAATTACAAGTTAAAAACATAAATTAAATTACAAAATCCTATCTACGCAGCTTCTGTTGGACTCTTGACCTAAGTTTCATCACCCTATTCTTCAGGCAGGCTCCTGATTTGAAATTTCTTCAACTTGTTGCTTGGTTTTCAATTTCATCATCCTGTTCTCCAGGCGGGCTCCTGACTTGCTATTTTCAATCTGTTGACTTTCATTTTCTTCACTTTGTTACTTGATTTTCAACTTCTTCACCTTGTTGCTTGATTTTCAATTTCTTCACCTTGCTGCTTGACTTTTCATTTATTCGCCCTGTGCTTTGGGCGGGCTCCTGAAATCACATCAAAACTAGAAAGAAAATTATCCCAAACAAAGTTATTGTAAAGAGAAAATAGTTTGCCAAAAAAGTAAAGTTCCAAAATAGATATTAAATTTTTTTTCCCCAATTTACCATCAGAAGACTTTTGAGAAAGTCAGATCATACCTACTTGCATGTTGCAATAATGAATCAAGACTCTGACAAAAAAATGCATATCTTGAGAGTAAAATTGAATGACCAAGACTAGGAAGTGCGTCTCCTAAGAATTAAAGTGAGGAATTCTGACTAGAAAGTGTGTCTTCTAGAGATAGAAGTTTAAATTAAAAAGTGTATCACCTGACAAATGAAAACTAACAAGGAAGTGCGTCTCATAAGGATTAAGTGCAATGACTTGACTAGAAAGTGCATTTTCTATAAATCAAGAAGAATGACTCGACTAAAAGGTACGTCTGATAGGAATCAAAGCAAATAACTTGACTAAAAGGTATGCCTTATAGGAATCAAGGGGAATAACTCAACTAAAAGGTACGTCTTATAAGAACCAAGGGGGATGAATCGACTAAAATGTACGTCTTATAGGAATCAAGGGGGATGACTTGACTAAAAGGTACGTCTTATAGGAATCAAAGGGGGATGACTCGACTAAAAGGTACGACTTATAGGAATCCAGGGAAATGACTCGACTAAAAGGTATGCCTTATAGGAATCAGGGGGGATGACTCGACTAAAAGTTATATATTCTAGGGGTCAAGGGAGATGATTCCACTAAAAGGTAAGCCTTATAGGAATCAAAGGGGATGACTCGACTAAAAGGTACGCCTTAAAGGAATCAAGGGGGATGACTCAACTAAAAGGTATATCTTCTAGGGGTCAAGGGGAATAAATCGACTAAAAGGTACGCCTTATAGGAATCAAGGGGGATGACTCGACTAAAAGGTATGTCTTATAGGAATCAAGGGGATGACTCGACTAAAAGTTACGTCTTATAGGAATAAAAGGAAATAACTCAACTAAAAGGTACGTCTTATAGGAATCAAAGGGGATAACTCGATTAAAAGGTACGTCTTATAGGAATCAAAGGGAATAACTCGACAAAAAGGTACGTATTATAGGAATCAAAGGGGGATGACTCGACAAAAAGGTACATCTTATAGGAATCAAAGGGGGATGACTCGACTAAAAGGTACATCTTATAGGAATCAAAGGGGTATGACTCAACTAAAAGGTGTGTCTTCTAAGAGTCAATGCTCAATTTAAGAAGTATACCACCTAATAGATGAAGACTAAAATCGATGGACAAGAAAGTGTCTCCGAGGGATATAGGCTGATGAATTTTACCATGACTGGATTATCAAACCTATGCAGCAACATTGCCTCTTGCCTTTGTAGAAGTAAGAAATTATGGCCTTTGTTGTTTGGGATTAGAAATCCTTGATTTGAAGATAACCTGTTCCTGTTTCATACAAAGAAAATTTCTGAGTTTAAAACATGGTGGCTGGTTTGTGGCTTTGGCTTTCGAGGCAATCGCTCTTGCCCCAATCACATTTAACCTTGCTTCCAACCATTAGCATATGTCATTGGATTGCTGCATCATTGACTCAAACTCAGGTTATTAAGAGTGACAGAAACGAACACAGTATTTCTGCTTTGCCATGTTTCTCAGATAGACCTTTGAACCTTGGTATTTCCATGAGTTCCCCGACTTCTCTATTGACAAAACTTTCTACATACCCTTTTTGGTTCACAATCATGTCTCTTTCATGTGTTAGCTTTTGTCTTACTTTTTACAATTAATGAAGCTAGTAGCTAGTTTTGGAATCTTTTCTCACTTGTTTTGACACGGACTTGACTCAAAGACAAGAAAAGAAAACAGAATGACAATTTTTATTTGGATAACTGACTCAAGAAAGATAAAAAAAATAAAGAGAAGAAATAAAAGACAATGAATTTCCCCATTTGAAACAAAGAAATGACAAATTCATCAAAAAAATGATAGTCAACTCTAATGATTATGACATGTATTTTGGATTAAGCAGCTTTATCTTTTCATCCAAACTTTCTACCAATTATTGTTGAGTTAACGGCCTTGAAACTGAGTTACTTCCTTAGGTCAATTGCATTTACGACCTCATGCGGCTAGTGGCGCCTTGAAGGGTTTTCGCCAAAAAGCCTCTCTCATTTTTCTCTCGGCTCACCATTACCTTATGGTGCCTATGAGGGTTTTCAGCAATAAGACTCTCTCATTTTTATTTCTCTCAACTTACCATCACCTTACGGTGCTCGCGAGGGTTTTCACCAATAAAACTCTCTTATTTTTATTTCTCTCTTGATTTCTTATGCTGATGAAGACAAGTAGTTCCCAAATGCATCATCATATCCCTTGCATGCTTAGCCTTAACATCCTCAAAGATTGATTTGAAGGTCTTTCTTTGGTTGTAACTTGGCTTTTGGATAGGTTAGAAAGAAAGGATGGCATAAGGCCAATGACACTTGAAGTTGGGTGGGACTTACAACTTTAGTAATTGACTCAAACAATGAGGATTAACCCATGCCCCAGTTTCTTTTGACTAGGCAATTCTAAATTTATTTCTTTGGTTGGACCGAGCCCAGCATAGGGCAGCCTACGTATCTTACCCCGAAAGAGGAGAATTAGGTCATGCGTAGTTCTGGTGGCTCGTTCTTTTGCTTGATTTTGATTTCCTTTTCTTTTCTTTTATTGACTCTCTTTTTGTGATTTTTCTGACTCTATTTTGCTTGACACTCTTTTTTTTTTGGACACATTTTTAATCTTTTTTTATACCTTTTGATCTATTTTTTCGCTCGACACCTTTCTTTTAAGCTTTGCTGACTCTATCTTAATTCCAAAAAAGGGGTATAAAAGAAAATAGGACTAAAGCTCAAATGGGGTAGACAAAGGATGACACGATGTTTGGATAGCAGAATAAAATGTCTTTGTAATATCAATCCTTGAAAATACAAGTACATATCATGCAATATGAAAGTGAGAGATAAAGATCATTTGTGATATTTTTTACAGCACTAATTTTAACTGAGACTGTGCGTCACTACTTCTTCTGCAAACTCCATCCTTGTTGTACATTCCTCATGCTTTCATGGAGCTAATTTTTCTATTCCTTTTGATGTAGGATCACACATCCACTATTTGACCTAATTGAGATATGTCTTTCAAATGTTGACCAATTTATTCTCACGATTCTCAAAATAATTGCCTTAATTTTCAATGAAGGCCTCAACTTGATCACCAAATGCCCCAGCACTCTATCTATTTTCTCAGACACTCTCTTTTTCTAACTTTAACCCTCTCATTCAATGCTCATGCTTAAACCAGATTTTATGATCTGGCTGAAAATTTCACTAGCATGTCATATCACTAGAGTTAACATAAAATGTACTATGTAAAGAAAACAAACAAACAAACATATTTAAAACACAAAAGAAAATGGGACACTTCATTTAGTTGAAATAAAGGAAATAAGGGTTTGAACATAAACGACAAAAAGAAAAAAAAACAAGATAGATCCCGAACTACAACCCTGAAATAATTCGGATAACGAAAAATAAAACAAAACAAACTACCAGACCTCTTCCTAGTAGGAAGAGGGGTGACTTCTCAATTGCTCAGCATGACATCTTAGCCACTGGTTTGCATATCAGCATGACTAGAGTTTCCTTCACTATCAGTGTTCTGCACCATAATTGATCCATCTTGAATCATCTTCTCAATTTCTCTTTTCAAATCTCGACAATCTTCAATACTATGACCCTGAGCATCAGAATGATATGCATATCGTACATTAGGATCAAAATTTCTTGAACACCGATTAAGAGTGCACCCAAGGAGAGGAGTGATCATGCCCCATTGTACCAATCTCTGAAATAAACTGGCATACGACCCTCAAATTGGTATGAAGCTATCTCTTGACTTTTACCTTATTTCATCGTTTGGCTTGGATCGAAAATCAGGCTTAGAAGGGTTTTGGTATGTTTATGGAGTGAGAGGATGACTCTGGGGCGTTGGGGTATGTCATTATGGGTAAGATGAGGGTTGAACACATGGTTGTGCATTATACACTAGATATGGATGTGGAGGAACAGAGTATAATGGATTTTGGGAGTGATTATGTGGAGCTTGGGCATAAACTTGAGCTTGAGCCTGAGATCAACAACGACATGGTCATCTTGACCTTTCCCGCTGTCCAACTACAACAACAGATGCATCTTCCTCATTCTTTTTCTCCCCAACACTTCCTGAACCCTTTTGAATTGCTTGAGTAGTCGCTTTCAATATTGTAAAACTCACAATGCAACCAGTGTTAATTCCCTCTTCTATCATCTCCCCCATTTAAAGGACCTCAATGAACGGCTTGCCTAATGCAAGTAACAAGTGTTAATAATATGTTTCATCCTATGCTTGAATAAATACCTCCACTATCTTACTTTCTTTCATTGGTGGTTTTACTCTAGCAGCTTGTTGGCGCCATCTGATCGCATACTCCCTGAAACTCTCAGTATTTTTCTTTTTTATACTATTTAGGGATTTTTCGTCAAGGATCAACTCCACATTGTATTGAAATTGTTGCACAAATTTGTTAGCTAGGTCATCCTAACTAACCCACTTATCAATGTCGTGGTCAACAAACCATTCCGAAGCTAGCCTGAAAGACTCTCCCCAAAATAAGTCATGAGTAGTTCTTCCTTCCCTCCAGCGCCTCTTAATTGGTTACAATAGTGCCTCAAATGTGTCACTGGTCCCCATGTCCGTCATATTTCTCAAACTTTGGTATTTTAAAGCTAGGAGGAAGGTTTTTACCTAGAAACATGCATAAATCCTTATATGAGACACTTTTATAATCCCCAAGTCCTTGCAAGTTCTTCATAGCCAGTTCCAAACTTCTCAGTTTTCTAGTCATTTCCTCTTGTTCTTCTATCATAACAGGCTTCTCAGTGTTGGGAGGAAATTCAGGCGGGTGAGTGTCACCGTAAAGACCAATCGACTTGAATGTAGGCTCAGAAGTGTAACACTGATCACCAGTAATATCCAATGCAGGTTCTCTTGTAGAGTAAGGAGGCACAACTTGTGGATGAATATTAAAAGTAGGAGCTTCAAGGGGGGTGACGCTGTAAAAGCATTAACAATAGGTGGAGCCGAGTATGTGGTAGTCTTGGATTGGGGAGTGAGGAAATAAACATTAGAAGTGGTTAGCTATTGTTACCCCAGAGTCGATCCTGATGCATGTTGTGGCATGTCAACAAAAATGAAAAATTGTGGATGTGACACGGGAGGCAAGCTAGAAATATACTCCAGATTATCATTGGAAACTGGAGAAGGCGGCAACCTATTATCCCAAGATCGATGCATTTCTATCATTTGCTGTCTTAATTTTTGAATCTCTTAATTAGCTCCTAAATTCTCATTTCCCAAACTCCTTATCTGATTAGTGACAACAAACTCGATATTCTTGTTGGTCATAACCTTCTTTATGACTTGGTGTAATATGAAGGACCATCCAAAATGCCACAAACCAACCACCTCAAACTAACTGAACAAGAGATAGCAAATGCATTAGAGTTCAACACTTTCTCAAAATCTCTTTTTTTTTTCTTTTTGAAAAGGTCACCGAACCGAAGAAGGGCGCCTACATATCTCACCCCCGAGAGAGGAGAATCAGGTGTGCGTAGTTCGTAAAGTCTTGTCAAAATGGCCAAATAAACTCTTTTTTTTTCTTTTCCTTTTCCTTAAAATTTTATGAAGAAAAGAAAAATGACAAATTGTCAAAAGAATAGACGAAAACCTTTTTGAATTTTTTAGCTTTAATAACTTATACAAAATGAAACCTATGATTACCAAAGAAACTCTTTTTTGGGTTTTCAATTTTAAATTTCATATGAAAATGAAACTTGAACCTATAAAAGGAAAATCTTTTTTGTGGTTTTCTTTTAAAGATTTATGTGAAACACCTACACTAAGTGAACAGTGAAGAAATTTTTATTTTTATTTTTGAATTTTTAAATAAGATCCCCGCAACAATAGGTTGTCTACGTATCTCACATCTCGAAAGAGGAAAATCAGGGGTGCGTAATTCGTCCAGATTGGACAATTAAGGATTATAGAACAAACAAAACCTTTACTTGAGAGACACGACTACACGATGAAAATAAAATCTTTTTGGATTTTTAATTTGACACTTCATACAAATTCAACAACTATGAAAGAAATTTTTTTTTGGTATTTTCGTTGTACGAAATGTAAAAAATTTCTAACATCTTTTTTTGCATTTTTCTTTTATAAAAATTCCTATGAATGAAATTTTTTTTTTTTTTGAAGTTTTCGAATTGTGAATGCATGCTAAACGAGACAAAGGAAAATCTTTTTGATGTTTTTGATAAAATGAGTGTGAAAGGTAAAAAAAATCTTTTTAAATTTTTGAATTGTGAAAAACAAAAGCCATTAAAAACTCTAAAAACTACTACTCTTTTTTTTTGACTTACTTGTTCTTCTATTTTTTCAATAATTCTTGCCTACGCCCTTTACTTCTAACACATGTTTTCCCCAAATCAGTCTGTCAAATGACCACGTTACCCTCAAAGATGTAACATTTAGCACGTAGAGATGCTTTAGAGGTGAGCCTCCTACAAAGGGCCATGTGGGTCTCGCTAGGTCTCAATATGATGCAGATAAGAATGACCTAAAGGCCGACCTACGCTGGGGTCCACTAATAAGGCTGTTCGGGGGAGCATATGGTTGATAGTGGATTGCTTTAGCTATCCACCTACTCCATACAACCCAACGCCTCCCCCTCCTAAAATAAGGGTGACTCAACTATAAGTCGTGTACACACGTGTAGTACGGACTTGTTGCAGAAAGAAAGACTTGAATTATGCACATGATGCCAGATATAAAGCGGTAACACATAAAGTAAAAACTGTAAATAAAGAGTACGTAGGCACTCAACAATGATAAACAATAACACAAAACAACACAAACAAAATGTCTATACACCTATAGTGTCAAACTAAGCCGATACAACTCCAAAATAAGCTCGAATTCTGAAAAATCCCCAGCAGAGTCGCCAGAGCTGTCACACCCCCTTTTTCGTACTCTAAAAAGATTCGTTTTAAGTTCGAAAGGGATTTTATTACTAAGTGACAAAAGAAAACAATTTGTTTCGAAAAAAGATTTATTTTGTAATTAAATTCAGAGTCGCCACTTGGTATAATCTGGTGTGCCAAGTCACCTTTGAAAAATCCTTTTCAAAACCGTTTGACTCTTTGAAACTGGTTTGCGAACAGAGATTCCAGCTAAGGAATTCTATTGACCGAGGGAAAGGTGTTAGACACCTCTCGATCCCGTAGTTCCACCACGGTCGCTTGGTGGAACGTATCGGCTACTTTGACATTATAAAATGTATAAACCACATAAACACGTAAAAAAATAAGCAAACAAACAAATCAAACAAAATTTAAAACCAAAGTAATGTCCAGTCCGAATTATACAGTCGAAAAATAGAAAATACAAAAATAGAAATCCTATTTAGACTAATCCTAAACTATGCTCCAATGCTATACCCAATGCCTCGGGCCTTCATCACGAACGTCCTCCAAGTACAAGATACTTCGGGGCATTCCCCGGATAAACCAATACAAATCCCTCGAGGCATTCCCCAGCCAAATGAATATATTTTTAGTGCGAGAAAATCAAGCTATTCAGTAAAATTTTAAACATTCCACGGAATTTTCAACATTCAACCAAAGCCATAAATTTTAAACTTTGTCTACCCAACCTATGTTTGCCTAAACCAATCGACCTATCGTGATACTATCAAGTTCAATTAACATTCATTTCAAGTCAAATAACCAATGAATCAAACTAACCAAAATTCACCAACTATATCAAGTTTTCAATTCTCATCCCCGAATTAATTCTCCAAATTCCAATAATTCACGATCACCACTTTAACAACCACAATCATTGTCAACGAAACCAAACAAACAAACGATATCACTAAATATTCATATGATGCTTCAACAAACCAAACACGCATATATAATGAAATTAAAATGAGAAGGAAATAGAGTTGGACCTCAAATCAAGCTTTAAACCACCACATTTCTTTCAGTAAATCCAACAATACATAGAAGATGAGCAACGATCGGAACCCAAGCCACAAGCTTCGAACCAACGAACTCAATCCGAAGCCAACTCGATAATTCAAAACAAAATCCAAAAGATCGACAATTAAACTAAAATTTTTGGACTGTTTTGACCACGGATTTCGTTATTTATCGGAGCTCCAGTGAGCTTCACCGAAGAACTCGATAGTGATGGCGTCGGAGAAGGACGGATCGGGTCTTGGAGTCGATGTGGTATGGTCTTTGACCAGTTTTTGGAGAGACGGAAGAGCGCGTGGCTTTTTGGTGTTAGTTTGCCGGTAGAGATGGTGTCTCCGGTGAGATTTCGTCGGAATCTGGGTTTACGGGTCGGAATGGGCGGGGTTTTCTTTCTTTCTTTCTTTTTTCAAATCGCCGAAGCTCCGGTTTGGGTTGCCGGAGATGGCCTCTCTTCACTGATTCTCTCCCTTTTGTCTCTCTGCTATCTATCCGTGTCTCTCTCTCTACCTATATGTCTATGAATGGAAAAGAAAGAAAAAGACCCCAAAAATGTTTTTGTGTGTCTTGTGTATATTGGTTAAAAGGAATCAAAAACGTGAGGGTGGGGGTGAGTGGGGTGGGTAGGGTAGGTGGGGTGTGGATGAGGTGTAAAAATTAGTTAGAATAAGGGAATATTTTGGGATTGGGGATTTAATTTGTTAGGATTTGTTGTATTTGTTTTCTTGTGGGGAAAGTATAAAATGGGTGAGGGTACATGGTAAAATTAGCTAAAAATGAACAAAATTCAACTTTGGCAGGAACAAAATTAGGTGTATACAATACAGTGAATAGATCTCGTGTTTCTCACCTTCATAGTGAAATTCATGCTCTTTGTGTTTGTTCTTTACTAAATATATAATGAATGGAGCATACACTTAAGGAACGTAAGGGGTACATACTCTTAATTCGTACTAATCAAACTTTTTTGAATTTTAGTAGTCTCGTCATCAGCTTCTGGGCTAACACCAACGATATTGTACTATGTTAAATAAGATCGTCAGGTGAGGCACTCCATCGAAGCTCTTACCTGATTTATCTCCAAAACAACTCATTGCTTCATCACTTCCAGGTCCAAAATTGGGGAAATCTGAATATGGAAAAGTAATTACCAAACACTGAACACAAATCTATTCTCTCTTCATTTATCCTAATTTCTGATTATTATTATTTTTTAGATAATTTGATAGCTTTTACTATTTAAATAAACATCAGAATTGAGCTTGATATATTCATTGGAACAAAGTCTCATTCTTTACTTAAAATTCGAATTTGTTAACAACACAAGGTGAACTGTGTTAAGTTTGACTTTCATAAAATACTTAACAAAATCTGATTGATAAATTTTACGAACTTATTTTATTATTTTATTTTTTTAATTTCTTTAGCTTCTCTATTTACTAAAAATATTACAATTTACTCCGCATATTCAATATATTGATAATAGTATTCATAGAAACTATTATAAAATAATTTAATAATTATATCTATTTACTTAATAATCTACTAAAAATATGGAACAAAAGTAAAGAAAAGATGTCTATAAATTACTCAAAAAAATAGTGTAACAGTAAAATAAAAATATAATTATTGTACATTTATGATAAATAAATTTTAAGATTTTTTGGTTTTACTTTTTTTCCAATTTGTTAAATTTGATCGATAGACTTTGTCAAACATATGTAAATAAAAAAGATCTTTTTTAACAATAGTGGATCAAAACTGCTCAAAAGTATATATGATAGGTCATTTTGAACCTATCCTCAAACATACGAAATCTATTTTATTTCATCCCATATTTCAGGTATTTTTTTAACCAAATTTTGCCATAGTACTTTTGTGAAAGATGAGGCAAAGTTCAATGACTTTTGTATAATAAAACAAAAAATAATATGAATATTGTGCAACAAACACAAAGTTGGATGACCCCCCATTAAAATTTACTCCGTGAAAAGAGAAGAAGTTAAGAATAAACGAATAGTTGTGAGTGTGTTTGTCATATGGTTGTCTAAAATTGACTGACGGAGAAATGCATTGACTCGAGAATGTCTTTACATTGAAAATGCATATCTATTTGACTTGATAATGTGAACTACTGATAGTTGACACATCAAATGATTAATTCTAAATTGCCATTTTTGCTATATATATATAAACCTGATCAAAATTACTATTGAATAGAGAGCCAAAGCAAACATTTCTTGATTTCTTCTCTACCAACTTAATTAGTTTTGATCATTTTAGTGCAGCAATGGATTGTGTAAAACTTGTACTATTTTGTATGCTATATCCCTTTCTCTGTCAACTTGTTTTCTCGTCATCCTTGCCTCATTTGTGCCCCAAAGATCAAGCTCATGCTCTTCTGCAATTCAGGCAAATGTTTACCATTAATCCTAATGCTTCTTATTGTCCCAATTCAAGAACTCTTTCATGGAACAAGAGCACAGATTGTTGCGCATGGGATGGAGTTCGGTGTGACGAGACGACTGGACAAGTAATTGAGCTTGACCTCTCTTGCAGAGGACTTCAAGGCAAATTTCATTCCAACAGTAGCCTGTTTCAGCTCTCAAGTCTCAAACGGCTTGATTTGGCTGGTAACGATTTTTCTGGGTCGCTCATTTCACCTAAATTTGGTGAGTTATCTAGCTTGACTCATCTTGATTTGATGTATTCAAGGTTTACAGGTCTAATCCCGACAGAAATCTCTCACCTTTCTAGATTATATGTTCTTCGTATATCTACTGTTGATCCGTATGGGCTTAGCCTTGGGCCTTACAATTTTGAACTGCTCCTTAAGAACTTGACCCAATTAAGAGAGCTTTACCTTGTCTCTGTGAACATCTCTTCAATTTCTCTTCTTATTTTACAACTCTACTCCTTCCATGCACACAGTTACGTGGGGTATTGCCCGAAAGAGTTTTCCACCTTTCCAACTTAAAACACCTTCATTTATCATCCAATTCCCTAACTGGTCCAATTCCATCCAACGTAAGTGGACTCCAAAACCTAAAATTACTCGCCTTTTCATCAAACTACTTGAATGGAACTATACCTTCCTGGATATTTTCCCTCCCATCACTACAATATTTAGTCTTGAGCAATAACTCTTTCAGTGGAAAAATTCAGGAGTTCAAGTCCAATATTGGATTTGTTTTCGTTTCTGTAAAACAAAATCATTTTCAAGGTCCTATTCCGAAGTCACTCCTAGACAACAAGTACCTAAAATTTCTTATTCTTTCTCAAAATAATTTCAGCGGACAGATTGCTTCAGCGTCTGCAATCTGAAAACACTGATACTTCTAGATTTGGGAAGTAATAATTTTAACGGAACAATCCCACAATGTTTGGGTGAGATGAGTGGACTTCAGGTTTTGGATTTAAACAACAACCATCTCAGTGGAACAACTAATACAAGTTTTAATACTGAAAACCAACTCCACATCATTAACTTGTACAGGAATAATCTGAAGGGGAAAGTTCCACCATCGTTGACCAATTGCAGAAATTTGGAATTCCTTGATTTAGGCAACAATCAGTTGAATGACACATTTCCAAGTTGGTTGGGAGGCCTTCCTGATTTGATGATTTTAAGTTTGAGATCAAATAAGTTGCACGGCCCTATAAGTGATTCAAGGACAGACAACTTGTTTGCTCAAATTCGAGTAATAGATCTCTCATCCAATGGATTTAGTGGAGATTTACCGGTGATCCTTTTTGAGAATTTTCAAGCCATGAAAATCATTGATGAGACTAGTAGAACCCGAGAGTATATAGCAGGTGATTATTCTG
Organism: Capsicum baccatum var. pendulum; assembly: GCA_030864225.1. Classification (NCBI taxonomy): domain Eukaryota; kingdom Viridiplantae; phylum Streptophyta; class Magnoliopsida; order Solanales; family Solanaceae; genus Capsicum; species Capsicum baccatum. The sequence goes on from CM061550.1 coordinate 274,118,208, forward strand.
GTCATTATGTGAAAACTTTGATAGTTACAACAAAGGGACTAGATCAGGAACTTCCTCGAGTTTTGACTACATACATGATTATCGATCTCTCAAGGAACATATTTGTAGGTTATCTTCCAACCATTATTGGAGATCTCGTTGGACTCCGCACGCTAAACCTATCTCATAATGGCTTGGAAGGTGTTATACCAGCGTCATTGCACCAATTATCCGTACTTGAATCGTTGGATCTCTCATCAAACAAAATAGGCGGTGAAATTCCACATCTCTCACATTTCTTGCGGTGTTAAATCTCTCTCATTATCATCTCGTTGGATGCATTCCCAAAGGAAAACAATTTGATACGTTTGAGAACAGCTCATACCAAGGGAATGATGGGTTATGTGGATTTCCACTATCAAAAGATTGTGGTGGCGACGATGGGGTACCGCAAGCGATAACTACAGCTGAGCTGGACGAAGAAGAAGAAGATTCGCCAATGATCAGTTGGCAAGCGTTTCTCATGGGTTATGGTTGTGGATTTATCAGTGTACTCTCCACAATATGCATAATGTTGTCAACACAAACTCCAGCATGGTTTTCAAGGATGGTTGACGAATCGGAATACAAAATTATTACGAGAATGCAAAAGCACAAGAAAAGATATCATTGTGTGACCTCCAGGTATTCATTTGATCATCACTTGTCACACTACCAATTAACATATGCTCCAGAGAAGAAGACACTTTCTTGAATCTTTTGTCGACTTATTGCTAAACGTAAACCATTTTATTATTTGTCTAAGATCTAGAATAATTCTAAAGCTCTTAACTTTAATTCTTCATTTTCTTGGAAATTGCTGGTTCCGAGTCCACTGAGCCGATGGAACACAAATACAAGCTTGTATTTTCATAGTTTCTGATGTTGCTACTTCCTTCTTTTACATCTTTCTTTGAGCTAAGAATCTATCGGAAACAACTTCACTACCTTTAATATAGGGGTAAAGTCTAAGTACACACTATCTTCCCTAGACCCCACTGTGAGATTCCAATGGGTTTCTTGTCGTTGTTGTTAGTTTCTGATGTTTCATGAAGAAGGTGTTTGTTCTCCTATGAATAAAGTCATGATTTTTCTTCCTTTGTGACTCGAACAAATTTTGTTTTCATTTGTGTACAGTGTGTAGAAATAAATTCAGCTTAATTATTAGTATATATCGTATGGCATATTCGATTGATAAACAGAAATTGGAAATATCCTCAGGTCATTCAATCAATTTCCTAACAAAACGTACAGTTTCTCATATTGTCATCAAACTACTTGAATTGGACGAACTACGCCCTCCTGGATATCCTCACTTCCATCACTAAACTTTGAGGACTATTTCTCGATCTATGGGGATCAAGTTTTACAGGTCAAATTCCTTCTGAAATCTCTTATCTTTCTAAGTTAAACATTCTTCGTATCTGGAGTGAAGATCCATATATGCTTACATTTTGACCTCACAATTTTGAACTGCTCCTTAAGAACTTGACTCAATTAAGAGAGCTTGAGCTTTACGATGTGAACATCTCTTCAACCATTCCTTAAAATTTCTCTTCCTATTTTACAACTATACAACTTTTGAACTGACAATTATAAGGGACATTGCCCGAAAGAATTTTTCACCTTCACATCTTGAAACTTCTTGAGTTATCGTACAATTCCCAGCTCACAGTTAGCTTACTGATGACCAAATGGAATAGCAGTACATCTCTCGTGAACTTATACCTCTCTAGCGTGAAGTTTAATGGTACGATACCTGAATCAATGAGCTATTTAACTTCACTGCATGACTTGGACATGAGTTCTGGTAATCTTTCGGGGCCTATTCTTAAACCGCTATGGAATCTCACCAACATAGAGAACCTGTCCCTTGAAAATAACAATCTTGAAGTAACGATTTATCCTTTCTTCAAATTTGGAAACTTAAGGGGGTTAAGACTTGGGGAAACAACTTTACCGGTTTGATTCCTTCCAATGTAAGTGGGCTACAAAACTTACAATCACTCTACTTGTCATCAAACAACTTGAATGGGACTATACCATCCTGGATATATTCTCCCTCCCGTCACTATCTTGGTTATACTTGAGCGATAACCATTTCAGTGGAAAAATTCCGGAGTTCAAGTCCCAATCATTAATCGTAGTTACAACGATACAGAATCAGCTGGAAGGTCCTATTCCAAAGTCACTCTTGAACCAGCAGAACCTAGGATTTCTTCTCCTTTCGCAGAATAATTTCAGTGGACAGATTTCTTCAACGATCTGCAATCTAAAAACACTTATAGCGCTAGATTTGAGAAGCAATAAGTTGAATGGAACAATCCCACAATGTTGGGGTGAGATTACTGAACATTTTTTAGTTTTAGATTTAAGCAACAATCGTCTCAGTGGGACAATTAATACTACTTTTAGTATCGGAAACCAACTCAGAGTCATCAAATTGCATGGAAATAAGCTAGAGGGGAAAGTTCCGCGATCTTTGATCAACTGCAAGTATTTGGAACTTCTTGATTTAGGCGACAATGAGTTGAACGACGCATTTCCAAAATGGTTAGGAACTCAGCCGAATTTGAAACTTCTAAGCTTGAGATCAAATAAGTTGCATGGTCCTATCAAAGCTTCAAAGAACAAAAAGTTGTTTGCGCAACTTCAAATTATGGATCTCTCATATAATGTATTTACTGGGAATTTACCAACAAGTATTTTTGAGAATTTCCAAGCCATGAAGATAATCGATGAGAACGTGAGAGACACTTGGTATGTAGGAGATCAATATGGTATATTTTATGATTCTGTGATGACAATTACAACAAAGGGACTGGATCTTAAATTCGCTCGAGTTTTGAATAGATTTGAAGGTTATATTCCAAGTATTATTGGAGATCTCGCCACACTCCTCACATTGAACCTATCTCATAATCGCTTGGAAGGTCTTATACTAGCATCACTGCACCAGGATAAGGGATACAAGCACTGATGTGCTGAGGAGGGTTTAGTGGTAACAAAGTCATGTAGCCAAATTGGAGGATTTTTATTTCTAGTTGATTTTCTTAGTACAGGAGCAGCAGTCTGAGAGAGAGTGTGATTAGTAGTTGGGGAGGGAGCATGTTCATGTTCTTGCTCAGTGGAGAGAGTATCAGTATGAGTGGATACGGAAGGAAAGAAAAGAGAATCGAAAGAGATATCAGTATGAGACAACTGCAGGACAGGAAATAAAGGAGAACCAGTAGAGTGTACTCGAAGGAAATGAAAGACTGACTCTTTAAACACAATATTCCTACTAATGAAAAAGAGTTTGGTGTGAAGATCATTTAGTTTGTACCCTTTCTGAGTAAAGGAATACCCCATGAAGACACAAGGTATGGATCTAGCAGCAAACTTATCTGAACCATGAGTACTAAAGGCATAACCAAGACATCCAAATACCTTCAAATGAGACAGGGATGGAGGCTGCTGATGTAACAGTTCATAAGGAGATTTATGATACATAATTTTTTAGGGTATTCGGTTTAGCAAGTACACAACAGTGTCCACACATTCCCCCCAAAATTTTAGAGGTATACCTACTTGGAATCTGAGGGATCTGGCAATTCCCAAAATAGTTCTGTGTTTTCTTTCTACCACTCCATTCTGCTGAGGAGTATAAACACATGAGGTTTGATGCAATATGCCAAGAGTAGACATAAGAGACTTAAATTCATGGCTAAAGAACTTAGATCCATTATCAGTTCTGAAGACTTTCACAGCTGTAGAAATAAATTTTGAATTCTAGTTAGGAAATCTCTTAGCACAACTATCACTTCAGACTTGAACTGAATAAGAAACAACCAGGTGAATCTAGAGTAATCATCAACAATAGTAACAAAGAACCGGTTGTTATTATAAGTAGGTACTCTATCGGGACCCCATATATTACAGTGAAGTAGACTAAAAAAGGATCCTTGGACATAGAGATGCTAGGTTGAAAAGGAAGCTTTGTGAGCTTAGCAAGAGGACAAACAGTACATTCATGATCTTCATAATTCAAATGACTTAGTGCAGCATACCTCCTAAGCACTTAAACAGGAGCATTCCCCATTCTTTTATTCCAGAGAACACTGGAGTCAGACATCAGCTGCACATTATTAGCACATCTATTTACAATTATTGTCAGGATAGAACCATTTCTGAGAATGTATAACCCTTGATCTTCTCTACCAATACCCAGCACCATGCCAGTATAAAGATCCTAGAAAATGCAAAAATCAGGAAAAAATCCCACTGAACACTGCAATTCCTTGGTTAGCTTAGATACAGACAAGAGATTATATTTAAACTCAGGTAGATATAGAAAATCAGAAATGTAAGAATTTGTTAGCACACCAGAGGTGCCTTTGTGAGACAGTAACACCTCCCCACCTGTTGGTAGATATACTTTACTTTGTGAAGATTGAGATATTTCATGGCAACTATGCAACAAGTTAAGATTCGACACCATATGATTAGTAGCAACAGTGTCAATGATCCAATTATCATTAACAGTGGAACTAGTTGGAACTAGCATAATACCTGCATTTGCTGCAGGTGGAGTAGAAGCCTTTTTCTCTTTTCCTTTGTTCAACAGTATCACAATCTGTTGGTATTGATCTGGTGTAAAATGTGGAGTGTGAGGTGATATATGTTGTACTACACTAGACTGAGACAGCTGATCACTTATAGAGAGCTACCTGGAGTATCATTAGGATGCAAATACAGAAGGTGATTATGGTCAATCTCAATTATACCAGACATAGCTGTATTCCCAGGTGCTGCAATTGTAGTTGCAGCTTCTACAGTAGAGTTTCGAGTAACCACCATTGACTCAGCAGTACAAGATGAGGATGATCAAATAGCAGCAGTATTTCTCATTGATTAGGTGAAATCAGTGATCTGTAGCATCGATTATCACCTTCAATCATCCATGATAGCTTTGATACCATGTTAGATTTTTGTTTTACTTGAGCTAAGAATAAAAGAAAATGAAGAAAAGGAAGGATCTAGAAGAAGAATCTGATTTTTAACTAACTGAATTCTATTTCATTGAGTCTCTATATGTTAGCATTTATAGTGTTGTTTGTTAGCTTCATGTGACAGCTGTATAGTGATAGCTATCACTTCTAACTTACTAACCTCCTAACACATACAACACACCCACTAACTTATTCTAACAACCATCAACTTGATCACAACATTTTCTTAGCTCAACAATTTGATCAGTTGGCAAGCGGTTCTTATGGGTTTCGATTATGGTCTGGTTATTGGACTGTCCATAATATACATAATGTTGTCAACTCGCTATCCAGTCTGGTTTTTGAGGATGGTTGTAAAATTTGAACACATAATTATTACGAGAATGAAAAGGCACAAGAAAAGATATTAGTGTGTAACTTCCAGGTATTCAACTTAATCTCTATCCTTCATAAGATTATGTTTCATCCTTAAAGCTCTTAACGTTAATCCTTCATTTTTGGAAATTGCAGGATTCAAGTCTAATTTACCACCGGAGATGCAAATGAGGACTAACTATCACACCCTAAGCCGAGGCCCTAGACGTGGCACGCACCCGATACAATTGCTACTACAAGTGAACATTCTGGCATATCTCATAAGCATCCAACTAACATAATGATTAGAGAGGAAATAGTATAAATAAGATTTTTTTGTAAAGAAGAAAGTCTTTCATCAATGTTCATTAATATCGCTTAAAATTTGAAGATACAATAGTCATAATAAATAAGACTAAGAATTACAAGATCTTTCTGCCAACTAAACTAGTCTGTGAAGCCTCTATTGACTAACTATAAATGTTGGGAAAAGGCCTCGGTATATCCTGATACTGAAAGGAACATAGAGAAATTGTTATATATAAATTTGCCCCAGGTAGCAAGGAGGATCACCAATAGCAGAAGATGATAATCCTAATATGCACCTGACCGCGGACTTGAGATCCAAAACTGTAACACCCTGTATTTTAGGCTAGAATGTAAACTGTCATTCCTATGAGTAGATGTTCCAAAATCCATTAATCTGATATAGATATAGTGTGTTACTCAACTATGTAGTGTGTGAATCTAGTTGGGCATTAATTGAGATCATATAGGTCCCTTAACTCAAGGACGAGTTGAAAGTTTTCGTAGTGGCTGTAAACTAGTACTTCATGTGAGAAAGTATGAAGTGGATTTTGAGCTATAATAGTGATGTCATGGAGGGGATTGTGATTGTAGGTAGTAGTTAAATGAAATGAGTATTTGGAGTTACTTTCCCAATTTGATGGACTGGTACATTATGTTGCATGCTTTGCTTTATTAGTGGTAGATGATTGATGCTAGACTATAGGATTGGATTCTACATATAGAATGTGGTGGTAAGAATAGTAGCTTAAGATTAATGAAGTATGTTTTATGGGGATGAATTAGTAGGCTTGAAGTGATTTGTGAAAGAGCCTAGGTTGATAATTGATGAAAGGTTTAAGTAGAAATTGTGAGGTATATGTGTATATGAGAACGAGTGTTAAAATGATGACATGTGGGTGAGTCATTAAGTGGATAAGGGCGTAAGTATATAAGAATAAGTTACCCCCGGGTAGTATGATGTTAGGTAAGATCTTATGATATGAATTATGCAATTAACGATCATATGTTAGAAGGTTAAGTAGTGGCGAGTGTAGTTTTATGTGATAAGAAGCGAGGAAGTGTATGCTCATGAGACTGCATGTTGTAGGTTGATGACAGTAGAAGATATCAAAAGTTAAAGAGTAGCGTTCTTGGAAATCAATGACTTTAGAGATTACTTAGAAAGGGGAAGTTTAGCTTTTATATGTATATGTGTTTTACATACCTGGGTTGTGTTCTAAATTATAGTATGGAGGAGTCTGGTGAGTTATTGTACGATATTCTTAGAGTTGAATTGAGGAAATATTGGTAGGCAATATGAGCCTTGGGTATGGTTTTACAAAGTTTGTTAAGTTGTAAGTTATGTGATTAGAGGTGTAATGCCAGTATTCTAAGGAGTTGAAGATAGAGTGTTAAGTATTTAGAAGTGGGGATGTCCATGCCCATAATGATGTTAGTCATGAGTTGATGACTTTGGGGTTAGAGGAAGTTGATTAGTATCCCTGAGGGGGGGGGATATCCCAAAAGGAATTTAGTGTCTTTATGTTAAATTATTGAGAGGAGTTGTATTCATGTACACATTGATATCCCTTGGTGATAAGGAGTGTGAATGCATACACTCATGGGAGTGGGGGTTGTAGAGTGATGGCTATAATGGTTAGCGAAAGTTAAGAGTATCATCTACAGAAAAGCAGGGCCTTCGGGGTATAGATCATTAGGGAGAGCTAGAGTTTAAGTATATGGTGATGTCTCTTTTATGTTGAGAGTTGTGACTTTGATCTAAGGGGAAGATGAGGAATTAGGTTAGTTCCTGAAATTTTCTCATTGGGGCGAGTTGGGGAAGAGTCATGATGAACCTACTCCTATTCAAGCATGTTCCTCCTGCTTCAATCTAAGAGGTCACTCTGCTAATGCCTTACGTTATGTATCCAAGTCCTACCTATGTCTAAGGTTTGAGAACTTGGTGTAATTCATGACATGTCCTGACTTCCAAACTAGAAGAAATAATGTCCCTTGGTGATCCAATATTTAAAGCTTCCAAGATGTATGTGACGTTGCTCATGACTGATAAATCTGTGTCCCAAATTATGATTGGTTCTAAGGAACTATGTTTTTCATATGTTGATGATTCATTTTATGCTGGGATTATCCAAAATGATAAAGTTGTACGAACTCATGACTAATTTAGTTCTAAAAATGGGAAGAGATAGCTCCAAGTAGAAGTCCTTGCCAAAATCGTCTACTTCATGAACTCCACACTCATGTTATAAGGCTCATGATGTAAGCTCTCATGTTTCTCACTGTGGTTGTCCTGAGAACTCGTGCTATGTTGAAATTATGCCAAAACGACTCTTCACTTGTGATCCAAATACTTGATATATGAAATACTCTGTGCTTGTACCGTATCTTTAACTCATGTCCCACCTTGAGTATGGAAATCAGTATATGTTATAACCGAATAGTGTTACTCCCTTTATGATGCTCTTGCTCAGGTCCTTTAATGGCCCTTTGTATGCTAGTATGATGGTGGTTGTAGAAGCGTAGAAGTGCGTTAAGTGGGGGAGTAGATGTTCTTGAAGGTGAAGATTTTGATGTAGTTGTCGAGCTAAGGTTATAGCTGAAGGAAAAAGAAGGAGATGAACTTTTGTTGTGTGAAATAGCTATGAAGGAGAAATGTGGCGGAAATAGTTTTGAGAGTGATTGAAATTGCTGGCCTTAGCAGGGACATCCATGTAGTTGTTGTAGTAATGATTAGGCTTGAATGTTCTGAATGATGAAAACACAAACCTATGTGCCATGTGGTTAGTATTCTTTGAATTAAGACTTGAGATTGTTGGATTACAGTGATGAGGTGAGGTGATTTCTTAATGTGATGTAGGGTGCAGGGCCCCGTAGTTTAAGTTAGCCCTTTTTTCCTCTAAGTTAGGCTTGAACATAGTAGTATTATACGGAGGGGCACAAATTCTTATGGTTAGATGCGTTACGGGAGAATTGTAAGTTGGGAATGATGAAGTATGTTGATTAATGTCAGAGTATAGATAAGAAGTGTTGCTAAGTTTAAGTCTTTTCTCTGTATTTTGTAAGATGGAGAATGCTAATACTCTTGTGTTCTGCAAGAAGCCTATCTAATGTCTTGTACCGATCTTAATCAGGCCAAGGACTCTTAGAAAAAGTTATGTTTTGCAATGTTTTGATTATATGCCATAAAACACATGCCAAGATCATGTTGATGTCAAGTTTTGTTGTCTCAAGTTTCGTGCTTACTCGTTTCCTTAGGGGTTATCATGAAGATCGTGTGATTCCTTTGCATATTTTTGTTGAGGAAAAATGTTCAAATCAATGTTACGTTCTTTATTCTACACTCTTAGAGCTTCAAAAGGTCCCTACCCATCATTCGGGGACGAATGACCCCAAGGGGGAGATAATGTAACACCCCGTACTTTCGGGATAGAATCTATACCGTCGTTCCGACGTATTTAGACCCGAACTAGATAATTCCTTGTTAATATATGAGTGGTTATCAATCCTATAGTGTGAGAATACCTTTGAATATGAATTGAGGTCACAAAAATCCCCTAACTCTAAGATGAGTTGAAAACATTTCTAGCGATTAAGTTTCAATGGACGTTTAAACTTGGGTCAAATTTCATTAACCATAACTTCTTGTATATATCGAATTATAGGGCCTACTATATATCAAATGAAATGGCTTCGAAGTATCTTTCCAACGATACCAATTTTGCCAAAATCCGATACCCGAGAGAAAAGTTACAGCCATTTTCGTGAGAGAGGCAGTAGTTGCATGTGATTAGTGTATGACGCACGCTTCGTCGCACGCACCTAATTTTCAGGTTCTATATTCGCGTTTTTACGGACAATTTGAACCTTCACCTCACCCAAGGTCTGTCCATAACACAAGATTCACGCCCCAAAAGCATAATACACTCCATAATTAAAAAACAATTCTCAAATTAAAACCCTAAATCCTTTCCCTCAAGATCAAGAATCAAGATCTTAAGTTCAAGACTCCAAGAAAAGGGTCAAGATCCGGGTTCCATCTATCAAGATCTAGGTTCCATCTTTCAACTCTTATAGTCTAAGGTACGTGGAGTTTATCCTAAAAACTATATGGGCTTGTAAACATTAGAGCATGATTTAAAGATTATTAAGCATGAATTTTAAAGGGGTTTTGGAATCTATATTTAAATTATGTATTCCAAATGTTACAATGTTACTATTTCTTTGGCCTTGTGGTCTTTTCCCCTAAATTGATTTACATGTATATGTATATGTATGAAAATTGAGATTTGAGATTGTTTGAGAGCACAAATTATGAATTCCCTCTCGTGTATTGAATTAAAGTTTATGGTTTTGTCGTAAAAGAGTTGAAATGCATGTTTTACGATGTGAAAGTAGTTTTCTCAATGTCATAGTATTTGAAAATGATTTAGAGATGATGAGAGAGGGTTTCTTGAGATATCTTTGTTTTATGTTAAAGAGAAAGAATTGCATGAAATTAAGAATTTTGACATGACCACATGAGTTGTTTATTGAATTGTTGATAAAGAGAATTGCTTGCATGGCTTCACATGAGTTTTAAAGAATGAGTTTCTTGAAAATAATTGTTGATACGGTGGTCCTGAATTCCATGATTTGAGAATAGAGACATAATTTTCTATAAATGGCTCAGAGAATGTGACTTGCAAGTTAATGGTATGACGATACAATGTAAATATATGCCATAACAGAACTAGAGTTTTCAGAGTTTGATTTTCAAAGATTGCATTTTGTAAAGAATTAAAAATGGGCTTAAAGAGGGTTAGGTGGTTACTCGAAGAGGGCACAAGTCAATCGACTCATAGCTTAAAACCGTGTTTTGCCGATACGGGTATGTTACTTTTGTATGCTGGCGATGGCCCTGTGGCATATTAGAGATTCAAAGACTCCAATCCTTGTGGCAAACTTGGGTTGGGGGCTTGGCTGCTGAGTTAAGGGAAGATTCCATATAGCTAGTGGAATTACAGAATTATAGGGTATACCACCTAGTGCAGAAGTAAAACAAAGAGTATGTCACAGAGTGCAGATGGTTTTATAGAGTCTTTTAACCACGCCCATGTGACTTTTACTATGTGACATATTTTTGAGCCGTTTTTAAATTGCTCTCTTATATGTTAAATATCAAATATTATTTTGGGTTTGCCCTACATACCAGTACAACTGTATTGACCTCCTACCTCTCAGGGTCTGAGGCTCAATCTTGCGGTCCGACTAAGTAGTAGATCTTTCCAGAAAGAAGTGCAGAGTTCAATTGATGAGCCTTCTATGTTTCAGAAGGCCTGTTTAATTCAGACATTTATGGTTTTGGTCTACTGAAGGCCTTGTCCCAGATTTTAGACATCTTTGTTTCATATGTAGTAGAGGTTTCGCAGACAGAGTCAGATATTATTTTAGATGTTGTTGAATTGCAGTCTTTAACATTTTATTGATTTCAGAGCATGACCATGATCCCATACTCAGTTATATTTCCGCATTTATTTTCTGTATATGAATGGTGTATGTGATTACAAGTTAGATGGGTGTCTGGGCCTTCATGGTTCGGATTGCTCATCACGGCCAGGGCCTCGGTTCGGGTCGTGACAGTCCAAGAAACCAAAAGCTCTTACTTTTCTTCATTCAACACTTTCAGATGTAATTTTCACATGAACAATGGATTGTGAAACACCTAAAGCAGTATGGGAGAAGCTGAAAGAGGAGTTCGATGGAAGTGACAGAGTGGAAACTGTCAAACTATTAACTCTCAAAAGAGAATTTGAGATGTTAAGGATGAAAGAAGGAGATACCGTGAAGGAGTACTCTGCCAAACTTCTGGAAATTGTAAAAAAATAAGATTATTTGGTGAAATTTTTCCAGATTCAAAGGTGGTGGAGAAGATGATGATAAGCTTACCGGCAAGATTTGAGTCTAAGATTTCAGCAATAGAGGAATCGTGTGATTTGAAAACTTTATCTGTCACAGAGCTGATTAGCAAGTTGCAAGCCCAAGAACAAAGAACAAGTATAAAAAATGAAGAAGTAGAAGAAGTGGCATTTCAAGCAAAGAACAAAGGCAAGCAACCTGTGAAGGAAAATAGGAGAATGGAAGGAGATAAAGCAACAAAGAAAAAGTCATGGACTGAATCTTCACAGAAAGGAAAGTTTCCACCTTGTGTCCACTGTAAAAGAACTAACCATCAAGAAAAAGATTGTTGGTTCATAGGAAAGCCATCAATTCAGTGCAGATTTTGTAGCAAAATGGGTTATATTGAGAATAATTGCAGGGAAACGCAGAATCAGCCACAACAACATGTTCAGCAGGCAAACTTCACTGAAGAGTCAGAAAAGGAAGAAAGCTTGTTTATGGCTGCTCATGAAGAAAACAAATCCAACCAATCCAAATAGTTCCTAGATAGTGGATGCACAAGTCATATGTCACATAATGAGCTCATGTTTCACACACTTGACAAGCCACTTAAAGCTAAAGTTAGGATGGGAAATGGTGCAACATTAGAAGAATATGGAAAGGGTTCAGTTTTCTTTCAAACTAAACAAGGTACAAAGCTTATACATGATGTATTGTATGTTCCTTCTTTAGCATGTAACCTGTTGAGTGTTGGTCAAATGATGTCTAAAGGCTACTCTTTATTTTGTAAGGGAAAACATTGTTTGATCTTTGATATTGATGATACTTTGATTGACAAAGTAAAAATGGTGGATAGGATCTTTCTAGTAGATGGAAAGTTTGATAGTGCCAATTTTGTAAAATTGGATGATTCATGGTTATGGCACAGAAGATATAGGCATTTTAACTTTGCTACTTTAAAATCTATGTATGAGAAGGGCATGACTAAGGATTTACCTGAGAGCTCACTTTGTAAAGAAGTGTGTGGGTCATGTCAAATGGGCAAGGTTCACTGGAAACCATTTCCTAAAAGTGTTTCATAGAGGACAACTGAAAAGCTTGAACTTGTTCACACTAATGTATGTGGACCTATGAAGAAATCATCCTTGGGTCAAAATAAATATTTTTTGTTGTTCATTTATGACTTCACAAGGATGACTTGGGGTGTATTTTTTCAGTAATACGTCTCAGTTATTTTCACTTTTCAAGAAGTTCAAAGCTTTCGCTAAAAGATAGAGTGGCTGCAAGCTAAAGGCTTTAAGGTCAGACAATGGAGGTGAATATACTTCAAATGAGTTCAATAAGTACTATGAAGATGCAAGGATTGATCACAAGTACGTTATTCACCAGAACAAAATGGAGTCTCAGAGAGGAAGAATAGGACGGTAGTTGAAATGTCTAGATGTTTGTTTCTTGAAAAGAAACTACTGCAAATTTTTTGGGAATAAGCTGTTTCTACTTCATTTTATTTGTTCAATAGGCTACCAACTAAAGTTGTGGGTGATAAAACTACTATTGAGGCATGGAGTGGAAAAAGGCCATCTGCCAAGCACTTAAAAATCTTTGGTTCGATATGCTATTCTCATGTTCCTTCAGAAGAAGCAAGCTTGAACCAAAAGGTGAATTGGGGATCTTTATTGGTTACTCATTACAAGCCAAAGGTTATAGAGTTTCCAACTTGCAAACAAAAGTCATTTCTATCAGAAAAATTGTAGTGGTGGATAGGCATGCTTATTGGAACTGGGATAAGGAGCAAGTTGAAAAAGAAAATGCAGGTTATTTGAACTTGAACCCGCTTCCTGAAATATAACCATTTGGATCTAAAAAATCAAGAAGAAGCTGAAGAATCAGATGGTGAATCCTCACTTGATTCGCCAATTTTGAAGACAATGTCCCTTTTCGAGATATATGAAAGATGCAATGTTTCAATCATGGAACCCAATACCTATCAAAAAGCATCAAAACATGAAGTTTGGATTGAAGCCATGAAGGAGGAGATTGGTATGATAGAGAAGAATGACATTTGGAAGGTGGTTGATAAACCCAAAGACAGAAATATAATAGGGGTGAAATGGGTTTATAGAACCAAACTTAATATAGATGGTTCAGTTAATAAACACAAAGCAAGGCTTGTTATGAAAGGTTATGCGCAAGTTGCAGGTCTGGATTATGGAGACACATTTGCACCTATTGCAAGACATGATATGATATGACCTCTAGTTGCTTTGGCAACTCAATCAAATTGGAAGTTGTATAATCTGGATATGAAGTCGGCGTTCTTAAATGGACCATTGCAGGAACAAATTTATGTCGACCAACCGAAAGGCTTTCAAGTTGCAGGAGTGGAAGATAAAGTTTATAGACTACATAATGTGTTGTATGGATTAAAACAGGCTCCTCGAGCATGGTATAGTAATATTGATGATCATCTCATTCATTACGGCTTCAAAAGAAGTGAAAATGAAGCCACTTTATATGTGAAGAAGGCTAAAGGTGGAGATGTGCTAGTGGTATCACTCTATGCTGATGATCTTCTGGTAACCGGAAGCAATGAACTATGGTGAATCAATTTAAGCAAGAAATGTAGACTAAGTTTGAGATGTCAGACTTGGGTGAAATGAATTACTTTCTGGGAATGGAGATTTGTCAAGCTACTGATGGAATTTTAATTTCCCCAGAGAAAATATGCATGGGATGTTCTTAAAAAATTCAAGATGGAGAAGTGTAAGTATGTGTCAACTCCACTAGTTCACAATGAAAAGATCTCAAAATTTGAAGGAGATGATAGGGTTGATCTAACAGTTTACCAAAGTTTAATAGGTAGTTTTCTATATTTGACAGCAACAAGACCTGATCTCATGTTCACGGCAAGTTTTTTGTCAAGGTTTATGCATTCTCTAAGTCAAGTTCATCTTCGTATTGCTAAACAAACATTGAGGTATATCAAGGGAACTGTTGATTATGGTATTTGGTTTAAAAGGGAAGAGCAAGGGCAATTGATGGGTTATTTAGATAGTGATTGGGCAGAAAGTGTTGATGATATGAAGAGTACTTCTGGATATGCCTTTACACTTAGTTCAGTCATGTTCTCATGGAATTTAAGGAAGCAAAATGTGGTAGCTCAATAATTTGCAGAGGAAGAATACATTCCTGCTGCTGCTGGTGCATCTAATCAGGCTCTATGGTTATGAAAAATTCTACGTGATCTAGAGCAATATCAAATTGAAGCTACTGACATTAAGGTTGACAACAAGTCAGCAATTTTTATGGCCAAAAATTCAGTGCAACATGGTCGTAGTAAGCATATAAATGTGAAGTTTCACACTATCAGGCAAGCAGAGAAGGATGGCAAAGTTAATCTTGTTCATTACAGTTCCAATCAGCAGAATGCAGACATTTTGACCAAGGCTCTTCCTAAGGGGAAATTTGAAGCTCTAAGGGCTATGTTGGAAGTATCCAAGAAAAATCTCAAGGAGGAGTGTTATACTATGAGATTTTTCTAAGATAATCTTTTATTTAATAGTTTATTTTAATATTATATGTTTAGTTTTTTTAAAATGGTAGTCCTTATTTTGAGATAGTGTGTCTTGTAAGACTCATAAAGCTTATAACTGTAGTCTTTTGTAAGATGCTGACTATGTATGTATGTATGATAAATGTATGAATGAAAGCTACTACTGAAACTCTATCTTTCTCTTCTCCATAGTTCCAAATTATAACACAAACTGCCCCCACCTCCTTTTAGCGATCTAAAGCCATTTTTAAAGGGATTTTTGGGTTTATTCCACCCTTTTTAACACCTAATTGCATCAAATCAAAGGACCTAACTCCTCATTCAGCCATAACATCAAAATTAGGGTATTTTTCCAAAGAACAAGGAATCAAGAACCAAACTCCAAGTTCAAGATTTCCAAGAAACGAATCGAGATTCGAGTTCTTCTCTCTAAACTAATTAATCTAAGGTACATGGGATTGTCCTAAATCTCATGGGCATGATTTTGATACCAATTTAAACAAGATTTTCAATAATTACATAAGTATGTACGCCATTATAAATGGTTTTTAACATAAAAAGCATGCTTTGTGATATGGTTTTGAGAAGCATATTGAAAGATCATGGGGTTGTTTGCTTATATATCTCAATTGTTGAATTTGTGAACATGTGATTTAAATTTTAAAAGGTTTTATGAATATGAATTGTGAATTTCTTTAATCCCCCATGATGATGTTTATGTACCCCACATGATACTCATGTTAAACTACTGAGAGCATGAGTTTTGTAACTACTATTGTACTACTTTATAAATTATGATGTTTCTTGACTATTATTGTAACGCCCCGTAAAAGTCATGCATGTATTAGACGGTAATTTCTGAGCTTTAGACTTAAGTTTTAGTGGACGTTATAACTTGTGTCAGCTTCCATTGACCATAACTCTCTGTACAGGTAGAATTAGAGAACCTACTAGGTGTCAAATGATAGGTCTTCCAGTTAACTTTCCAACGATACCAATTTGGCGAAAATCCGACACCCGAGCAAGAAGTTATGGCTTTGCAAAGCAGAGTGCGTGCCTAACCAATCGCTCATAGCCACTGGACTGGTTGCGCGATACACAAGGCGGCGCATACCTTAATCTATGCGATACAAAGGGCGGCGCCTACCTTAATCTATGCGATGCAAAGGGCGGCGCCTATCTTAATCTATGCGATGCAAAGTGCGGCACACACTTATGGTTTCAGGTGACGAAAACACTCCGTTTTGAGTTATTTTAAGTGCAATTTAGTCCTTACAAAACCCAAAATCATCTTTACTCACTCCTAAAACGGATTTGGACCTATTAACAACATTGAAGCCTCCTATAAAAAAAAATCCAAAATCTAATCCTTCAAGAACTTAAGAGGAGAAGCAACTAGGGTTTGAGAAAATAAGCTTGAAGGTCCGATCATTCCGAAACTTCTTCATAAAACAAATTACAGATTTGGAATCCTCTCGACGTAGGCTTCGATAGACACCCAAAATTCGTGGAGAAAAAGGTACACGGGGTTTTCCTAAAATCTCATGGTCATAGAAATCATGTTTTAAGAATCGGGTTTTCAAATTCATGTACATACTCATGTTTTGGAAGCTTTAATGATATTGTTTTGTCCTTTTGGCTTTCCCCCAAAGTGATTGAAAACTTTATGTATACGTATATATGTGTTTGTCCTGAAATATGAATTGAGAGCATGATTTTTATGAAACCCCTCTCTTAATGTGAAGTTTTTTTTCATGTTTTGCGTAATATAAATTGTTTTGAAATACATCTTGAAAAGAAAAGAAAATCATGATATGAAGTACTTTGACTCTTGCTATGTTTGGAATATGATTTTGAACACGAAAGAGAGGGTTGTGAATGTTGAATATGCATGTAATGAAAGAATGCATGGTTTTGCCAAAATGCACATGACCTCCATATGTTTGATGAAAGTTTTGCATGGATTAGACTTGAGTTTCAGAACATGACATCTTTAATACAAACTACATGCTTCGGTGGTCTAAAACTATATTTTTATGAAAGATCGTGCTAAAAGCATTATGGCTCAGAAATAGGACTTGCAAGTCTTGGTATGACGATACCAACTCAGACAAATGCCATAACAGACACAGACTAGTTCAGAAATCAGATTTTTATTAGACTTTCATGATTTAGAAATTTTTTGGAATGATACATGTACAGAAAAGGTTAAAAACGGGCATACAGAGATGTTAGGTGGTCCCCCGAAGAGGGATTGAGTTCAAGCGACTCATTGCCTAAAACCGTGGTTTGCCGACCCGGGTATACTATTATGCGCTGACTTAAATGTCATGTGGCGTATCAAACTCAGACACTCCAACCCTTGCGGCACACTTGGGTTGGGGGCTTCCCCACCGAGTCAATGGCGGATTCCATACAGCCCATGGAATATCAGACTTGTAGGGGAATACCACCTAACTCAGAAGTAAAACACAGATCATGATTTGAAATGAACAGCCAGGTTTCATGTTTTCAGAAAGTGCCCATGTATTTTTCAGAAACAGTTTTATACATGATGTCTTGATGAAAAGAATTGCTTTCACTTAATATATATATATATATATGTATGTTCCATTATACTATTTTTGGAGTGCTTCGCGTGCCAGTCCTTTTGTGCTGACCCCCCCCCCTCCTTCCAGGTTCTGAGGCACAGTCTAGGGGTCCAGCTACTCAGTAGACATTTTTGGATTTGCAGACTTGATTTACAGTGGTGAGCCTTCTATCATTCGGAAGGTCTATTTGTGTCAGACATTATCTTATTTATTATGTTTTTGGTTTACTGGGGGCCTTGTCCCAGTTTCTTTTCAGACAGATGTTTATGTTCTTAGTAGAGATTTCGCAGACTGATGTCAGATAGTATTATTCAGAAATGTTGCAGAACTTGACCATATTTTCCGTACTCAATTTAAATTCTGTATTCTATTATGATTACGAAAGTTGTGCATGATAACCAGATAGAGAATGGGTGTTCCGGGCCTTCATAGTTTGGGATGCTCGTCACGGCTAGGGCCTAGGCTCGGTTCGTGACAAACTTGGTATCAGAGCACGGTTCATGGTCCCAGGGTGTCTGCGAAATCGCGTCGAGTAGAGTTCTGTTTATGGGTGTGTAGCGCGCCACACTTATAAACAGGAGGCTACTAGGCGTTTAGGAATGTTTCCCTTCTTTGTGATTTAGTTCGTGCTTCAGAGTCTAAATTGTCCCCTAATCGATGATCTCTTGTATTACAGTGAAACACGACTATGCCTCCCCGTCACAACATCGATCAGAGTGCTCAGGCAGATGTGGTCCGTCCCACCCATGGGATGCGGACCCGTAATAGAGCTTCCACGCCAGAACCTGTCCCTACTCCGGGAGTCCATCTAGTTCCAGCCAGTTCACCTCGGGCTCCGCGGACTAATGTCTACCGTCCACCAACTGCTTAGAGAGATATCTCAAATGCAGAGTTTAGATGGTCTATCCATATGCTGACACAGCTGGTAGCTAACCAGGCTCAACAATCGGAAGATGTTGGGTCTGCATCCGTTACGTCTGAGGCTACTAGAGTCGGGCATTTCATGAAGATGAATCCACCTAAGTTCACTGGTACAAAGGTGGAGGAAGATCCACAGGAGTTCGTGGATGAGATGGAGAAGATCTTTAAGGTAATGCATG
This sequence comes from Capsicum baccatum var. pendulum, assembly GCA_030864225.1. Lineage (NCBI taxonomy): Eukaryota > Viridiplantae > Streptophyta > Magnoliopsida > Solanales > Solanaceae > Capsicum > Capsicum baccatum. Next base: position 274,137,001 of record CM061550.1, read on the forward strand.
TAAATGAGATAGAAGGAGTGGAATTGGCAACTTATCAGCTTAAGGATGTTGCAAGTCAGTGGTATGCAGACTGGGAAGATGCAAAAGGTGAGAGTGCTGAGCCTACAGTTTGGGGTGAGTTTGTAGAAGCTTTTCTTGACAGATTCTTTCCTCTGGAGTTAAGGGAGGCCAAAGCAGAAGAGTTCATGAATCTGAAGCAGGGCAGTATGAGTGTACAGTAGTACACTTTGAAGTTTAATCAACTAGCCCGCTATGCACCAGAATTGACTAACAATATGAGAGCCCGGATGAGGAAATTTGCATCCGGCCTTGCTGATAACCTGGTACTTGAGTGCCAGGGGGCAATGTTAAATAGGGAGTTAGACTTTGCTAGACTGACAGTCCACATGCAGCAGGTGGAAGAGAAGAAAAGAAAGATCACTGAATCTAGAGAGAAGGACAGATAGGCCAAGAGAGTCAAATCTGCGGACCAGCACCAGAGTCAGCCGCAGAGTGGTAACTGGGGAAATAGGTGGTCGAAGAAGACGAGGTTTTGGAATAATACACAGTCAGCAGCCAGCGCCCCAGCGCCCAGACCCCCTGTAGACAGACAGACTCAGAGCTTTCAGACTCCTCATGGATCTAGAGCACCAGATACTCAGTCGCAGGGTAGTGTGGCTCAGCAGCATCGCACTTAACCCCGATGTGAAAATTGTGGTAGGAATCATCCGGGGATATGTTAGTTGGGAACACTTGTATGTTATTCATGTGGTCAGTCCATCTGCTAGGAGGAGTGCTGGTGGTGCGAAGTTTCAGGGCAATTCCACAGCGCCACCCCTGTCTCAGAAGGGCGCCACATCAGCTGCCGGGAACAGTCACAACCGGTTATATGCCTTGGCCAACCGCCAGGAGGCGGAAGCTTCCCCAGATGTTGTTACCGGTACATTATAAATCTTTTCCCGTGATGTCTGTGTGTTACTTGTTCCCGGATCTACCTTATCCTATGTGACCCCTTATGTGGCTGTTGGTTTCGGGTTTGAGCCCAGTGTGATTTCTGAACCCTTTTCTATTTCTACCCCGGTGGGGGATTCTGTTGTTGGTAGAAGGGTATATAGGGGTTGTGTGGTGACTGTTGGTAGACGGGATACGGTGGCAGACCTTATAGAGTTGGACATGGTTGCATTTGATGCTATCTTAGGGATGGATTGGCTCCATTTATGCTATCCCATATTGGATTGTAGGACCCATAAAGTTACCTTTTCTTTCCCGAATGAACCAATGATAGAATGGGAGGGACATTCTTTAGCACCCAACGGGCACTTTATATCTTATCTCAGAGCCCGAAAACTCATTTCTAAGGGTTGCTTGTATCACCTTATTCGAGTCAAGGACTCTAAATTTGAAAATCCTCCTCTTCAGTCTGTCCCTGTGGTGAATAAATTTCTAAAAGCCTTTCCCGAAGATCTCCAAGGGATTACCCCTGATAGGGAGATAGAGTTTGGTATTGATGTGTTGCCAGATACCCGTCCCATTTCTATTCCGCCATATAGAATGGCTCCCGCAGAGCTAAAAGAGTTGAAAGAGCAGCTAGCAGACCTCCTAAATAAGGGATTTATACACCCCAGTGTATCTCCTTGGGGTGCACCTGTACTTTTTATGCGTAAGAAAGACGGTTCCCTTCGTATGTGCATAGATTACCGTCAGTTGAATAAGGTCACAATTAAAAACAAATATCCTCTTCCTAGGATTGATGATCTTTTTGAACATCTTCAGGGTGCTAGATGTTTTTCAAAAATAGACCTTCGTTCGAGCTATCATCAGTTGAAAGTTAGGGAGTCAGACATTCCCAAAACAGCTTTCCGAACCCGATATGGTCACTATGAGTTTCTTGTCACGTCCTTTGGGTTAACTAATACCCCTGCAGCCTTCATGGATCTTATGAACAGAGTATTCCGTCAGTTTCTTGACTCGTTTGTCATTGTATTTATTGATGATATTCTGATTTATTCTAAGAGTAAGGAGGATCATGCCGATCACCTTTGAATCATTCTTCAGACCCTTAAGGATCATCGGTTGTATGCCAAATTTTCCAAGTGTGAGTTCTGGTTAGATGCTATTGCCTTCTTAGGGCATATTATGTCCAGTGACGGGATTAGAGTGGACCCCCAGAAAGTTAAGGCAGTGAGGAAATGGCCCAGACACACGACTCCAACCGATATTCGGAGCTTCTTGGGTTTGGCAGGTTATTACAGAAGGTTTGTAGAGGGTTTTTCAGCCATAGCGGCCCCACTCACTAAACTGACTCAGAAAAAGGTAAAGTTTGTGTGGTCTGATTTATGTGAAAATAGTTTTGAGAAGTTGAAAGACAGACTGACCACTACACCTGTTTTGGCTCTTCCCGAGGGTGTTGATGATTTTGTGGTTTACTGTGATGCATCCCGTGTGGGACTTGGCTGCGTTTTAATGCAACATGGTAAGGTGGTAGCTTATGCATCTAGGCAGTTGAAGGTGCACGAGCGGAACTACCCTACTCATGATTTGGAGTTAGCGGCTATGGTGTTTGCCCTTAAGATTTGGCGGCACTACTTGTACGGTGTTCATGTTGATATCTTCACTGATCACAAGAGTCTGCAGTATGTTTTCTCGCAGAAAGAATTGAATCTCAGGCAGAGGCAGTGGTTGGAACTTCTGAAAGACTATGATATGAGCCTACATTACCATCCGGGCAAGGCAAATATTGTAGCCGACGCCCTCAGCAGGTTGTCTATGGGCATCCTTTCTCATGTAGAAGAAGAAAAGAAAGAGATGGTGAATGATATTCACCGCCTTGCGAATATAGGAGTGCGACTGTTAGATTCCGAAGATAGAGGGGTGGTTGTTCATGAGTTAGCTAAGTCATCCCTTTGTGCTGAAGTGAAGGAGAAGCAGGTTGAAGATTCCATCTTGATGCAAATCAAGAAAGATGTGGGTCAACAGAAGGTGATGTCTTTTGAAGTTGGTGGTGATGGCATTCTGAGGTTTCAGGGTAGATTATGTGTTCCGAAAGTCGACGGGCTTCGAGAAAGAATTCTTGATGAAGCTCACACCTCGAGGTATGTTGTCCATCCTGGTTCTACTAAGATGTACCATGATTTGAAATCTATGTTTTGGTGGAATAATATGAAGCGAGATGTGGCTAACTTTGCTTCTAAGTGCTTGAATTGCCAACAAGTGAAAGTAGAACATTTGAGGCCAGGAGGTACTTCCCAAGAAATAGCGTTGCCCTTGTGGAAGTGGGAAATGATCAATATGGACTTTATTACAGGACTTCCGAAGTCCCGAAATCAGTATGACTCTATATGGTTGATTGTAGATAGGCTGACCAAGTCAGCTCACTTTCTGCCTGTCAGGACTAACTATTTAGGGGAAGATTATGCTAAGCTGTTCATTGCAGAAATTGTCCGTTTGCATGGAGAGCCTGTCTCCATTATATCCGACCGAGGTACGCAGTTTTCTTCTCAGTTTTGGAGATCATTTCAGAAAGGTTTAGGTACCCAGGTGAACTTAAGTACAACATTCCACCCTCAGACTGATGGGCAAGCGGAACGTACCATCCAGACCCTGGAGGACATGTTGAGGGCCTGTGTGATTGACTTTAAAGGTTGTTGGGTTGATCACTTGCCACTGATAGAGTTTGCCTATAACAACAGTTTCCACTCTAGTATTAAGATGGCAGCTTTTGAGGCATTATATGGTAGGAGATGCAGGTCTCCAATAGGCTGGTATGAAGTAGGTGAGATGCAGATGTATGGCCCTGACCTTGTTAATCAGGCAATGGAGGATGTGAAACTCATTAGGGAACGACTTAAGACAGCTCAGAGTCGTCAGAAATCCTATGCTGACGTCAGAAGAAGAGAGTTAGATTTTGAGATTGGAGATTGGGTTTTCCTCAAAGTTTCTCCCATGAAGGGAGTTATGCTTTTCGGGAAGAGGGGTAAGCTAAGTCCTCGCTATATAGGCCCGTATCAGATTGTAAGAAGAATAGGTGGAGTTGCGTATGAATTAGAATTGCCTGCAAGTTTGGGTTCTGTTCATCCAGTATTCCACATATCCATGTTGAAGAAGTGCATTGGAGATCACTCTTTGGTGGTGCCCATTGATGAGATCAAGGTGAGCGATTCCTTGTCTTAAGAGGAAGATCCTGTGGAAATCCTAGATCGTTAAGTGAGAAAATTGAGAAGTAAAGATATAGCCTCAGTGAAAGTGTTATGGCGAAATCAGAAAGTTGAAGAAGAAACTTGGGAGTCGGAGCATGACATGAAAGTGAGATACCCAAGCCTATTCGAACCAGTAAATAACGAATTGGAAGGTACAATTCTTGCTTTATGTTTCCTTCTATGTATGAATCTACTTGAAATCGTCCGTGACAATTCCCGCGTAATCATTCGGGGACGAATGATCCCAAGGGGGGGATAATGTAACGCCCCATAAAAGTCATGCATGTATTAGACGGTAATTTCTGAGCTTTAGACTTAAGTTTTAGTGGATGTTGTAACTTGTGTCAGCTTCCATTGACCATAACTCTCTGTACAGGTAGAATTAGAGAACCTACTAGGTGTCAAATGATAGGTCTTCGAGTTAACTTTCCAACGATACCAATTTTGCAAAATTCCGACACCCGAGCAAGAAGTTATGGCTTTGCAAAGTAGAGTGTGTCGCCTAACCAATCGCTCATAGCCACTGGACTGGTTGCGCGATACACAAGGCAGCGCATACCTTAATCTATGTGATACAAAGGGCAGCGCCTACCTTAATCTATGCGATGCAAAGGGCGGCGCCTATCTTAATCTATGCGATGCAAAGTGCGGCACACACTTATGGTTTCAGGTGACGAAAACACTCCATTTTGAGTTATTTTAAGTGCAATTTATTCCTTACAAAACCCAAAATCATCTTTACTCACTCCTAAAACGGATTTGGACCTATTAACAACATTGAAGCCTCCTATAAAAAAAAAAATCAAAATCTAATCCTTCAAGAACTTAAGAGGAGAAGCAACTAGGGTTTGAGAAAATAAGCTTGAAGGTCCGATCATTCCGAAACTTCTTTGTAAAACAAATTACAGATTCGGAATCCTCTCGACGTAGGCTTCGATAGAAACCCAAAATTCGTGGAGAAAAAGGTACGCGGGGTTTTCCTAAAATCTCATGGACATAGAAATCATGTTTTAAGAATCGGGTTTTCAAATTCATGTACATACTTATGTTTTGGAAGCTTTAATGATATTGTTTTGGCCTTTTGGCTTTCCCCCAAAGTGATTGAAAACTTTATGTCCTGAAATATGAATTGAGAGCATGATTTTTATGAAACCCCTCTCTTAATGTGAAGTTTTTTTTCATGTTTTGCGTAATATAAATTGTTTTGAAATACATCTTGAAAAGAAAAGGAAATCATGATATGAAGTGCTTTGACTCTTGCTATGTTTGGAATATGATTTTGAACACGAAAGAGAGGGTTGTGAATGTTGAATATGCATGTAATGAAAGAATGCATGGTTTTGCCAAAATGCACATGACCACCATATTTTTTATGAAAGTTTTGCATGGATTAGACTTGAGTTTTGGAACATGACATCTTTAATACAAACTACATGCTTCGGTGGTCTGAAACTATATTTTTATGAAAGATCGTGCTAAAAGCATTATGGCTCAGAAATAGGACTTGCAAGTCTTGGTATGACGATACCAACTCAGACAAATGCCATAACAGACACAGACTAGTTCAGAAATCAGATTTTTATTAGACTTTCATGATTTAGAAATTTTTTTGAATGATACATGTACAAAAAAGGTTAAAAACGGGCATACAGAGATGTTAGGTGGTCCCCCAAAGAGGGCTTGAGTTCAAGTGACTCATTGCCTAAAACCGTGGTTTGCCGACCCGGGTATACTATTATGCGCTGACTTAAATGTCCTGTGGCGTATCAAACTCAGACACTCCAACTCTTGCGGCACACTTGGGTTGGGGGCTTCCCCGCCGAGTCAATGGCGGATTTCATACAGCCCGTGGAATATCAGACTTGTAGGGGAATACCACCTAACTCAGAAGTAAAACACAGATCATGATTTGAAATAAACAGCCAGGTTTCATGTTTTCAGAAAGTGCCTATGAATTTTTTAGAAACAGTTTTATGCATGATGTCTTGATGAAAAGAATTGCTTTCACTTAATATATATATATATATATATATATATATATGTATGTTCCATTATACTATTTTTGGAGTGCTTCGCGTGCCAGTACTTTTGTGCTGACCCCCCTCCCCCTCCTTCCAGGTTCTGAGGCACAGTCTAGGGGTCCAGCTACTCAGTAGACATTTTCAGATTTGCAGACTTGATTTACAGTGGTGAGCCTTCTATCATTCGGAAGGCCTATTTGTGTCAGACATTATCTTATTTATTATGTTTTTGGTTTACTGGGGACCTTGTCCCAGTTTCTTTTCAGACAGATGTTTATGTTCTTAGTAGAGATTTCGCAGACTGATGTCAGATAGTATTATTCAGAAATATTGCAGAACTTGACCATGTTTTCCGTACTCAGTTTAAATTCCGCATTCTATTATGATTACGAAAGTTGTGCATGATAACCAGATAGAGAATGGGTGTTCCGGGCCTTCATGGTTCGGGATGTTCGTCACGGCTAAGGCCTAGGCTCGGTTCATGACAATTATGTGTTGGGAATCTTTATGCATGTGTTTGGTGTATGGGAGTCTTATTGGTGTTCTTACTATGATTTGCATAAGAGGTTTTGAGAATTGATGTGGTACTGATAACTTGCAAGTCGGGGTATGACGATACCCTGCAGAGGAATTGCCTCGAATGAAAAGAAGAAAATAATATTGTGAGTATGATGCATGTTTTGTCTTATATCAAAGTTAAAGCTTAAATTGATGTGAGTTAGATGGTTACCTGAAGAAAGCACGAGTCAGATGACTCTATGCTGGAAACCATGATTTGCCGATACGGGAACTTGGTAACCTGCTATGTGATCTTGTGTACCTAGTACTATGTCATCCCAAATTGGGACCAATGGTTAGGAGCCCTACTTTGTGATCTTGAGCCCAACCATGACATATTGACTTGATTGGGGTTGTGGCACCCTACTGTGTGATCTTATGTGTTCTTCCCTCGCTAATACTCCAATCTTGGTAGCAACCGAGATTTGGCAGTTGGTAAAAATGTAAAATTATAGGGTGTACCATCTAGCTCAATGGTGCTGCATTATCATTGAAAAATTATTATACTATGCCCATGTGTTTTTCAAACGATTTTGCGTTAACGTGTTTTATAATAACTCTCACCTATATTATATAAAAGTTGTATTTTATTTTTGGATTACTCTGCGTACCAGTACAGTTGTATTGACCCCCTATATTTTAGGGTCTGAGGCTCAGTCTAGAGGTCCTGCAAAGCCGTAGAGTTTTCAGCCAGAAGTGAAGTGTGTGTGCAGTCGGTGAGCCGTCTTTATTCCGAAAGGCCTATTTTTCTATCATATGTTATTTATTTTGGTTTAAGTCCACTGGTGGCCTTGTCCCAATTTTAGTTGTGATGACTGGTTTTGATGTACTAGAGATTTCGCAGACAGATGTTAGATGATGTTGAAGGTTTTATTGAATTCTTTGACTTTTCAATTGTATGATGTTATTGATCATGTTTCCGCATGTATCCATTTTCGCATTCTCTTTACGATTGTATGAACGTGTGTATGATTGAATGTTAACAAAGGGGTACTCGGGCCTTCATGGATCGGGATGCTCATCACGGCCAGGGTCTTGTTTGGGTCGTGACAAGAACCTACATTATGAAATGATGTAGCACCAAAGACGATCAATACTTGGAATGTATTGGTATGCAAAACCACTTCAGAGGGGTAGTACAACAAGAGGTTAGAAATGGCAATAAATTTCAAATAGACGTGAAGATCACCGGAAAGGAACAAGAATATGTACTAAATTTATTATCGACCAAGTAAGGTAGATTTAATTCCTTTGATTATTTGTGAGAGAAAGTAGTGAATCGTCATAAACCACCATATGAGCGCATGGAGTCTGATCTCAGACCGATCAGCTAAGCAATCCTATACCTTGCCTGGCATAGGACATGACATGACATGATTTGCTAGCAAGTATCCATGGTTAGCCCCTTTTCGGGACACATAAAAAAAAGAGTCATCCGACTTGTGGAATAATCTCAATCCTATGTCGGCAAACATATTTTCGGGCATTTGTCGTTTCAACCTATGCCTTCACGATCAGCTAACTAACTCCCTTATGATCATGAAGCTTCTTATTTATACGATTAGTTGTTGATCAAAATGTTAGTCTTGTTACGTTCATGTTCATAGTTTAGCCCTTTTAGGCTCATGCTCATGGTTTAGCCTTTTTAGGCTCATAATTATGTATAGCCACTTTAGGCTCATATTGAGAGTTAACCGTAATATTTTCATATTCATGAGTTAACACTATCAATATTGGAGAGTCATGATAGTTAATTTTATGGTTCGCTATGTTATAATTCGTGAATATGACTTATAAATGCTAGTTCACAAGACTATCCAGTGTGATGATATTAGTTATAACCTATGGAATAGGTAGATTTGTGAGACTTGTCTACACATCTTTGCTGACTGTGAGCGCACAAAACGGGTTACTAGAAGCTATGACAATTATGGCCGTTCACCTCCAAGAGTGTGGAATAGCAGGTATTGGAAAGCATTTAAAAGAATCCACAGGAAGCAGCTCAAAAAGGGAATTGTGACACCACTTTATGGGAGCAATTACATGTACCAGTTTTGGACTATTAGGAACTGAAAAATTTCCTGAAAGGTAAACGTGTCCATAGAGACAGTAATTGGGCAAATAAAAAGAGATATAGTAGAGAAGGTAGATCATTGAAAGCTGTCCAATTGAACCCACAGATGCAGTAGTTTCGCATATAAAATATTCTGTAATTGGTGACTATTCTTTTTACTTTGTTGAGACTTAGGTTCCTTAATGTTTTTCCAAGATGAAAAGTTGTTGTGCTCTCGCAACTCTCATATCTTTCTGTAAGTTTCTTTTTGTCATGATAAGTCTTGTTAGTTCTGTTATCGATTACCAGAGAAGGACAGATACAACCAAAACCACACTAGCAGTTACACATACTGGTTTAACTTACAAAGATTTGGCATATCAACTTGTGATACAAAAGGGAATAATGTTTCTATCTAAGCAAGCTTTGATGATTTTCACAAAACAAACTGAATAGGTAGTCATGATCTGCAGTGAATTTCCAGATTCCCAGAAAACATATTTAAAGAACTAACATAATGGATGAAGCTAAAGAAATCCTGATTTCACAGAAAACATATTTAAGACATGTTAAGATTATGAGTGAAGCAACAGAACTTACAGATGTAAAGGGATGGTTCTACATACCTCTTAAACGTTGAAAGAACTTTGAGATTGGAAGAAGAAATTCCAACGTGATTCTCACCGATTTGTATTTCTTATGAGTTGTGATTGAGAGGAAAAATAGAGATATATGCTAATGGAAAACTTCTCAAAACTGATGGAGAAGTGAGGCTTTTAATCGTATGAACAGGTGGAAAATAGAGTGACTGGTTTAACGCATGTAACTGATGGGAAGTAGAGAGGCGCATTTGGCTGAGAAAAATTAATGTTCCATTGTGGGAAATAATGCTTGTAACTGATAACTTAAGAGGGATTTAATTTCATGAAATAAATTGTAAAATGAAAGGACAAAATTACTCTTAAAATGCCTCACAAAGCAATGGGCCTGAGATGTTACGCTAACACACCAACTAGCAAGAAAACTTTGCTTCTCCCTTTGTTCATGGCCACAACTTGCACATCAACATGCTGTCCTTCATAACTAATGAATGGGCAAACACGCAATGAATGTAATGATTTATATTGTCATGGTTAAAGTGGATACTGAATAGCAGTATTGCACATATGATTTACTAAATTAGGAAGTTACAAACACACAAAACTAGAAGAATTGTTTTTGCCTAAAATTGACTTTACAAATATATAAACCAGACAATGGAAGTAGCTGCAACAAAAAAAAGGAATGCCATGTTTTCGACGTCAACATGAGACTCCCTAAAAGCTAAGATGGTCTACATTTATCCGTAGCTTATAGAGGTGTTTTGCGGAAATTTTGACTTTTGAAAGAGAGTCGCCACTTAATTTTGAAAAGGAATTAAGAAACCTTTAGAGAGCTACTTAAAACGATTCAAAACAGGAAAATATTTTTAAGTTAGAGATTCCGAGTAAGTGGTTCCTATTAATGTTTTAGGAAGGTGTTAGGCACCTAAAACGTCCGCTAACTTGCGGTTATCCGAACTGTTTGAAAACGTCTTTTGATTAACTTCTGAAAAATCGACTTGTTGAAAAAGTGATTGAGTGGGGAAAAGTTTTTGCAAAATTAGTTTTTTAGCGACTTAGTTAGGGATTTAGCTTGGTTCGCAAGAAGCACATAAAACAATTAAGCGAAAAGGAAAAGGGAAAAGGGAGAAATAGTGATTTAGGATTTTTATGCCCAAACCGTCGCCCCTGTCCTAATCTAGTTGGGTCTTTGACCCACATCACCTGTCCTAGTTCTATGTTTTCGAGCCTTTGGCTTGAGCTTTCACTTCACCTGTATTAGATACAACTTTGGCTTCGAGGCCCAAAATACATGAATAATGCAATAAATAAATAAATAAATAAATAAATAAATAAATAAATAAAACAGATAAAGAAAACAAGTAAAAAATATGAACGAATGAACAAAAGGGAGACTTTTAGTCCCTTTGTCTCTTCGAATATGGAATTTCAACCCATTTCCCTCTTCCTTCGGCTCCTTGTACACGTGTGCCATGCGACTGACTTTTAGACTTTCTTTTGAGGCTGACTCAATAAGATGGGCCTCATTGGCCCGCGATGAATATGCAAGAGGGAAAGAGTCCATGTAGGACTCAAGCAACTCAAATGCAAGAAACAAAAATAAGAGAGATTAATATGCATATCCAAAGTACAGAACGCCACCATATAGATAAGTGACGTAACAAAATCAATACACAAAAAGAATATTGTAATTTGAAATGACATAGCAAATAGTACGTCAAGATATAGAAAAAAGTCAAGAAAAAGTCACGCAATTACAGCTATCACTGGTACATGGACACGCATATAAACTAAATAAAAGAGCTTAAGACTAAATCTCTAAGGATTCTCGTAAGCAAGAACAAGCCATCAATGAGACGTACAGTAGAGTTGGGGGGTTAAAATAAACTTCAAAAGCGACCAATTCATGACATTGAGTAAGAAAAGAACCATTCTTTTCAGGGGAAGTAAAACAGAGCTCTTCACTGTACCATTCCTTTAAAAGGACACGAATTATTGACATACTTTACCTAAATTTACCAACTTGGATAGCAAACACTAACATACAATCAACAACTTAAGCAAGAATTAATGAAACTTGACATAAGAGCTGTTTAAACAAACAAAAGATCATAACCTTTTCAATGAAATTTGACATAATGATTTTTGACATCAAAGAGATACTATCCATTCTCTTTTACAATAAAGCCATCGCATTTCTTCGGGGATCAAACAAATGAAATACCGACTTGAAACAAACTCCAAAAGGAAACAAAGATTCAAACTTTGCAATTCCACAACAAAGGGAGCAAGGTTAACAGGTAAACAAAATTCAGCAGCTCAAAACGTATTGAACAAAATCGCAATGCGAAACTTTAACCATAAAAATCAGGTAAATAAGATTCCAACAACCTAAAACTTATTAGACCAAACCAAAACACAAAAAATTACTACGAAACCAGTCTTAAAAAAATTCAGACAGCCCAAAACAGGATCAAAGCATGGAACTCTAAACGACGAAACCAACCTCAACTGGATACCGATTACTCGAAACAAAATCCAAGGCACAGAACTTTAACGTAAAAGCCAGACCTAACAAGATGCTATCAACCCAAACACTGTTAAAGCACGAAACTTTAACGGGATCAACCAGACAAAACTTAAGCAACACACAAAATAAGAGCATTCAATCAATAATCTACAGCGAACACCCAACGCAGGATCATTAGAATAATAGCTTTCTACTACAGAATTTTGAGATGAAGAAGAAGCAATCAAAAGATTAAAATGGTGTATGATATTACCTTTTCGAGAGCAGCAAATCGGGCTACGAGCTGGCATCGAATTTCACCACCACCGGAGATGCGTCGTAGTCAACTTGGAGCTTCGATTAGCTGACGAACTCACTAGGAAAAAGGGAATTATTTACTAAAAGAGATTGATTTGTTCTCTAAGGGTTCTTCTCCCTTTTTTCTTTTGAATCCAAAGTTCCTCATTCTCAAATTTCCAAACCCTAGAAATTTTGAGACCCAAAATCTCTCAAAACAATATCCAAACTCCGAAAATTTTCTGGACCTTGAACCCTAATTCTAGAACCCTCCAAATTTCCCCCAATCCCCCATCTAAAAAAAAGCCCCCTTATATAGAAGAAGGAAATGGGGGAACCATAGGATCCCAGAATTTGAAATTCTAAATCTTCCCTGCTTTGAGAATTCATCAACAAACGTACTAATTTGGGAATCTCTCCCAGATGATTCTGAATAGGTGGACCAATTACCATTGGGGAAAATGAATCTCTTTCCCAACCAATAACAAAACCCAAATATGTACCTGAATCGTACTCTTATCCCAAAATTTGCGGAATTGAAATGTTGGAGGAGCCAACTCACCAATTTTTGGAAGCCTCTAGGCTTTCACAAATGAGTTTGTGTGGGACGCATGAGAAAGACCATGAACAGGTTGATTTCGGGTCTCTTTATAGTTGGTCGGGTCGGGTCGGGTCACGCGATGTTATTACCGTTGCAGTGGTTTTGGTCATTTGTTCGAGAGGTTTATCGTGTTGTGGAGTTGGTACTGTTTTGTTGCTACTTGATCATATGTGGTGCTGGATGGGATAAGGAGAATTGGTGCTGGGCCGGGTAGGTTTTGTAGATGTTTGGGCTGTTGGTGGATGTAGTTTGACGTGGGCTGCTGATAGTTTGATCAAATAGAGGGGTTGAGGAAATTTGAAAGGTAAGATGGGAAAATCAAACCATTTTGGCTATCTATTAAATAGCCAAAGGAAATTCATCCAATTGCATTTAAATATAGCCTAACTGAACTTGATCGACCGATTAAATTGTAATCATGGCCGAATTAATTTCAATTAAGGCCCAAATTAAATAGGTTTACTAAATTCAAATGAAATCAGATACGAATTGATCCTTTGTTAAATCCCAAGTTCCTCAATTCAATAAAATCAAAATACATATTTATCCAAATAACTATTCTTGAGAATGAATCATATTAAAATTAAGGTTTTAAATCATTAGAAACTTACTTCAAGATAAGCCTTGATTACGACCAGATATTTTGTAAAACCAATATTTAAGTATCAAAATTGTATAATTCCGTATACTTGAATACGACAATATACAATCGCTACTTAAAATGACAAAATTACGTATAAAAAATATTTTGAAAATTCATTATTCAGATAGGATAAATTTTGTAATTTTATTTGAAAATCAAAGAAATTCCAAATTAAACTTAGTTATGGAGGGAAAAAATTAGGTGTCAACAACTGCCCCCTCCATTTGGGTAGGGTGAAAGTAAGTAACTCTGGGCAAAGGGAGGTTGACATCCCTAATTTTGTCTGACCATAAGTTCATATCTGAAAGAGGTTAGTTACGCACGAGCCTAAGGAGTTAATGCAGGCCCTCGGCATCAGGTTTCCTACATATTTCAGTTTATATGAGAATTCAGGCCACTTATAGTTCATAAATCATGATTTTAAGCATGATTTTCAAGAAAAATTCACCGGCCATCTCGGTTTTGGAGTTTTTTTAAGACTAAAAAGCTGGGAATAGAGGGTTTTAGGGGGATTTGGAATGCTGTCGAGTTTTCTACACAGATCCCAACCTATATATCCCCGAGACTCGGGGAATCAGACTGCTTGTAGTTTGACTCTATCGGTAGAAAAGATAGTCCTCTATTTTAGACAATTTTTGGCTCGAAATAAGTGACAAATTGGTCGAGTTACGGAAAATAGGCTTGTAACCTCTTTACCATGAATGTGGAATCCTTCACATCCATAGGCAAGAACTTACCTGGACATAATTTCTAAAACTCTGAATATGTTGTCACCCGAATTTGAAAGGAAAAGAAGGTTACCCTTGGTGTGATTTTAGAAATATCACGAAGGTGGAGCTGAAACCAGAATATCCTGAAATACCCACATTCCTTCTAACAGGGGTGTGGTTGGATGGTGGTGGTGATCATCCTTTAGATCGCGTCCAAAGAGTTTGACGTCTCTCTTTAGACTATGTCCCGTTTTACTGCTAAGAAAGAGTTCCACATTGTGTTGCATCCTACCTGAGGTCGTTCATACCTATGGTTTTTTATTTGAGATTTTCATCCTCTTGGATGCTCTCGACAATGCTTCAAGCAAAAATATTAGTGCTAAACATAATTCTCGAAAGTGGTATGTAGTCTTTTACCATATCTCCACGTGCGTTGTGGCCTAAAAAGCAAATTCATCTCTTCATGTACCTATTTGGAAGTAAATAACTAGCAACAACAAACACAACAACCCTCTTGGTTGTTGTATAATTATGACCTTTGTCGGTTGAATATGTCTTTAAAGTGAGGTGGCTCTTTTGGACACCGGCGATACTTTATGCAGAACGGTCCCTACAATCGTGTAATCTTGTGTTGGTGTGGCAACCCTTTTGGTTACCTATATCACTTGTTGTATGTGGAATGATAACCTCTCCGGTTATAGCCGATAATCGATTTATAAATTTCTCTCAAATTGTTAATTTTTGGATAATCTTGCGCATTATTTGATGTTGGATATGAGGCGAATTAGAGATATCCTTTGAATTTTTAGATTTTAGGTAATCCTGCACATTATCCGACTTTGGATAAGAGATGGCTTACAGATATCCCTCCAATCTCTAGCTTTCAGGTGTTCCTACACATCATCCGACCTTGGATACAATATGACTTATAGATAATATCTCAAATTGTTAGATTTTGGGTAATCCTACACATAATCGATCTTGGATATGACGTGACTTATAGAAAACCCTTGGACGTATCAATTTGATAATCTTGCATTTTGTCCGATAAGGATTTAGTTGCGACTTATGGATAACCTTTGAACTATCAATTTTTGGGCGATCTTGCACACTATCTAGTTAGGATGTTGTTGTGGCTTACGGATGACCTACAGGCTATCAACTCACAGGTGATCTTGCACACTATCTTATTTCAAATAATATGACTTATAGATGACCCTCAAATTATCAATTTCTAGGAAATCTTATATATCATTCATCCTTAGATAGTAACTTAAAGGCGTCCCTTCAAATCATGTGCTCTTGATGCATTTAGATGCCGATTCATAAAATAATAAGATATCCTTGATGCCAGCATTTATGTGTTGCGTGTCAATAGATATTAAATGATGATGATGATATCCTCGACGCCAGCGTTTCTGTCTAGCGCGTCAACAGATATTGGGTGATAATGATATCCTCGATGCCAACATTTTTTGTATAGCGTGTCAACAGATATTAAATGCTGATGATATCCTCATCGCCAGTGTTTATGTCTTGCGTATCAATAGATATTAAATGATTATGATATCCTCGATGCTAGCATTTCTGTCTAGCGCATCAACAGATGTTGAATGATGATGATATCCTCGATGCTAGTATTTCTGTCTAGCGCATCAACAAATATTAAATAGCCTTCTTAGGCGATGGTATGAGATGGCCCTCTCGGCAATGATACGCAATGGCCCTCTTGGCAATGATGTGTAATGGCCCTTTCGGCAATGCTATGCAATATCCCTCTTGGCAATGATATGCAATGGCCCTCTCGGCAATGATATGCAATGGACCTCTTGGCAATGACATACAGTGGCCTTCTTGGCAATGATATGCAATGGCCCTCTTGGCAATGACATGCAATGGCCCTCTTGGCAATGATATGCAATGGCCCTCTCGGCAATGATATGCAATGGCCCTCTTGGCAATGACATGCAATGGCCCTCTTGGCGAAGACATGTAATGGTCCTTTCAGTAGTTTAAAAACAGTTTCACCTGAATTCATTTGTCAGCGTCTTGCTTTCTACATGTACCTGTACTCAAGGTAGACGATTAGTAGAAACAAAGTCACTTTTGCTAGAGACCATTTCTTAGAAAAATTCTAAATACAATATTTGTAAAGAAGACAAGATACTTTTGTTTGTCCTCCATGATCTCAAGAAATGTGATGGACAATTCAAAAGGTCGTCGATAAATGGGTGTTGAGCCCGGTTTTGGGCTACCAAAAGTACCATTATTAAGCATTATATGCTCTGTTATGGCTCCCACCTTGCTTGGGGATTTTTTGAAAGAAACGCTCATTTTTGTGTATCGATCCCTGCATCCACAAAAATGATTAGTTTGAATGAAACTACTCCGTGTTGACCTCCTTCGATCCTTCATTTTCCCCTCGCCATCTTTCAAGTAGTTCTTCCACCCATGACTCTCCGTCCCAATTGATGTCTAGGCAATCACTAAGTATTGTATGTTCCTTCTTTAGCATGTAACCTGTTGAGTGTTGGTCAAATGATGTCTAAAGGCTACTCTTTATTTTGTAAGGGAAAACATTGTTTGATCTTTGATATTGATGATACTTTGATTGACAAAGTAAAAATGGTGGATAGGATCTTTCTAGTAGATGGAAAGTTTGATAGTGCCAATTTTGTAAAATTGGATGATTCATGGTTATGGCACAGAAGATATAGGCATTTTAACTTTGCTACTTTAAAATCTATGTATGAGAAGGGCATGACTAAGGATTTACCTGAGAGCTCACTTTGTAAAGAAGTGTGTGGGTCATGTCAAATGGGCAAGGTTCACTGGAAACCATTTCCTAAAAGTGTTTCATAGAGGACAACTGAAAAGCTTGAACTTGTTCACACTAATGTATGTGGACCTATGAAGAAATCATCCTTGGGTCAAAATAAATATTTTTTGTTGTTCATTTATGACTTCACAAGGATGACTTGGGGTGTATTTTTTCAGTAATACGTCTCAGTTATTTTCACTTTTCAAGAAGTTCAAAGCTTTCGCTAAAAGATAGAGTGGCTGCAAGCTAAAGGCTTTAAGGTCAGACAATGGAGGTGAATATACTTCAAATGAGTTCAATAAGTACTATGAAGATGCAAGGATTGATCACAAGTACGTTATTCACCAGAACAAAATGGAGTCTCAGAGAGGAAGAATAGGACGGTAGTTGAAATGTCTAGATGTTTGTTTCTTGAAAAGAAACTACTGCAAATTTTTTGGGAATAAGCTGTTTCTACTTCATTTTATTTGTTCAATAGGCTACCAACTAAAGTTGTGGGTGATAAAACTACTATTGAGGCATGGAGTGGAAAAAGGCCATCTGCCAAGCACTTAAAAATCTTTGGTTCGATATGCTATTCTCATGTTCCTTCAGAAGAAGCAAGCTTGAACCAAAAGGTGAATTGGGGATCTTTATTGGTTACTCATTACAAGCCAAAGGTTATAGAGTTTCCAACTTGCAAACAAAAGTCATTTCTATCAGAAAAATTGTAGTGGTGGATAGGCATGCTTATTGGAACTGGGATAAGGAGCAAGTTGAAAAAGAAAATGCAGGTTATTTGAACTTGAACCCGCTTCCTGAAATATAACCATTTGGATCTAAAAAATCAAGAAGAAGCTGAAGAATCAGATGGTGAATCCTCACTTGATTCGCCAATTTTGAAGACAATGTCCCTTTTCGAGATATATGAAAGATGCAATGTTTCAATCATGGAACCCAATACCTATCAAAAAGCATCAAAACATGAAGTTTGGATTGAAGCCATGAAGGAGGAGATTGGTATGATAGAGAAGAATGACATTTGGAAGGTGGTTGATAAACCCAAAGACAGAAATATAATAGGGGTGAAATGGGTTTATAGAACCAAACTTAATATAGATGGTTCAGTTAATAAACACAAAGCAAGGCTTGTTATGAAAGGTTATGCGCAAGTTGCAGGTCTGGATTATGGAGACACATTTGCACCTATTGCAAGACATGATATGATATGACCTCTAGTTGCTTTGGCAACTCAATCAAATTGGAAGTTGTATAATCTGGATATGAAGTCGGCGTTCTTAAATGGACCATTGCAGGAACAAATTTATGTCGACCAACCGAAAGGCTTTCAAGTTGCAGGAGTGGAAGATAAAGTTTATAGACTACATAATGTGTTGTATGGATTAAAACAGGCTCCTCGAGCATGGTATAGTAATATTGATGATCATCTCATTCATTACGGCTTCAAAAGAAGTGAAAATGAAGCCACTTTATATGTGAAGAAGGCTAAAGGTGGAGATGTGCTAGTGGTATCACTCTATGCTGATGATCTTCTGGTAACCGGAAGCAATGAACTATGGTGAATCAATTTAAGCAAGAAATGTAGACTAAGTTTGAGATGTCAGACTTGGGTGAAATGAATTACTTTCTGGGAATGGAGATTTGTCAAGCTACTGATGGAATTTTAATTTCCCCAGAGAAAATATGCATGGGATGTTCTTAAAAAATTCAAGATGGAGAAGTGTAAGTATGTGTCAACTCCACTAGTTCACAATGAAAAGATCTCAAAATTTGAAGGAGATGATAGGGTTGATCTAACAGTTTACCAAAGTTTAATAGGTAGTTTTCTATATTTGACAGCAACAAGACCTGATCTCATGTTCACGGCAAGTTTTTTGTCAAGGTTTATGCATTCTCTAAGTCAAGTTCATCTTCGTATTGCTAAACAAACATTGAGGTATATCAAGGGAACTGTTGATTATGGTATTTGGTTTAAAAGGGAAGAGCAAGGGCAATTGATGGGTTATTTAGATAGTGATTGGGCAGAAAGTGTTGATGATATGAAGAGTACTTCTGGATATGCCTTTACACTTAGTTCAGTCATGTTCTCATGGAATTTAAGGAAGCAAAATGTGGTAGCTCAATAATTTGCAGAGGAAGAATACATTCCTGCTGCTGCTGGTGCATCTAATCAGGCTCTATGGTTATGAAAAATTCTACGTGATCTAGAGCAATATCAAATTGAAGCTACTGACATTAAGGTTGACAACAAGTCAGCAATTTTTATGGCCAAAAATTCAGTGCAACATGGTCGTAGTAAGCATATAAATGTGAAGTTTCACACTATCAGGCAAGCAGAGAAGGATGGCAAAGTTAATCTTGTTCATTACAGTTCCAATCAGCAGAATGCAGACATTTTGACCAAGGCTCTTCCTAAGGGGAAATTTGAAGCTCTAAGGGCTATGTTGGAAGTATCCAAGAAAAATCTCAAGGAGGAGTGTTATACTATGAGATTTTTCTAAGATAATCTTTTATTTAATAGTTTATTTTAATATTATATGTTTAGTTTTTTTAAAATGGTAGTCCTTATTTTGAGATAGTGTGTCTTGTAAGACTCATAAAGCTTATAACTGTAGTCTTTTGTAAGATGCTGACTATGTATGTATGTATGATAAATGTATGAATGAAAGCTACTACTGAAACTCTATCTTTCTCTTCTCCATAGTTCCAAATTATAACACAAACTGCCCCCACCTCCTTTTAGCGATCTAAAGCCATTTTTAAAGGGATTTTTGGGTTTATTCCACCCTTTTTAACACCTAATTGCATCAAATCAAAGGACCTAACTCCTCATTCAGCCATAACATCAAAATTAGGGTATTTTTCCAAAGAACAAGGAATCAAGAACCAAACTCCAAGTTCAAGATTTCCAAGAAACGAATCGAGATTCGAGTTCTTCTCTCTAAACTAATTAATCTAAGGTACATGGGATTGTCCTAAATCTCATGGGCATGATTTTGATACCAATTTAAACAAGATTTTCAATAATTACATAAGTATGTACGCCATTATAAATGGTTTTTAACATAAAAAGCATGCTTTGTGATATGGTTTTGAGAAGCATATTGAAAGATCATGGGGTTGTTTGCTTATATATCTCAATTGTTGAATTTGTGAACATGTGATTTAAATTTTAAAAGGTTTTATGAATATGAATTGTGAATTTCTTTAATCCCCCATGATGATGTTTATGTACCCCACATGATACTCATGTTAAACTACTGAGAGCATGAGTTTTGTAACTACTATTGTACTACTTTATAAATTATGATGTTTCTTGACTATTATTGTAACGCCCCGTAAAAGTCATGCATGTATTAGACGGTAATTTCTGAGCTTTAGACTTAAGTTTTAGTGGACGTTATAACTTGTGTCAGCTTCCATTGACCATAACTCTCTGTACAGGTAGAATTAGAGAACCTACTAGGTGTCAAATGATAGGTCTTCCAGTTAACTTTCCAACGATACCAATTTGGCGAAAATCCGACACCCGAGCAAGAAGTTATGGCTTTGCAAAGCAGAGTGCGTGCCTAACCAATCGCTCATAGCCACTGGACTGGTTGCGCGATACACAAGGCGGCGCATACCTTAATCTATGCGATACAAAGGGCGGCGCCTACCTTAATCTATGCGATGCAAAGGGCGGCGCCTATCTTAATCTATGCGATGCAAAGTGCGGCACACACTTATGGTTTCAGGTGACGAAAACACTCCGTTTTGAGTTATTTTAAGTGCAATTTAGTCCTTACAAAACCCAAAATCATCTTTACTCACTCCTAAAACGGATTTGGACCTATTAACAACATTGAAGCCTCCTATAAAAAAAAATCCAAAATCTAATCCTTCAAGAACTTAAGAGGAGAAGCAACTAGGGTTTGAGAAAATAAGCTTGAAGGTCCGATCATTCCGAAACTTCTTCATAAAACAAATTACAGATTTGGAATCCTCTCGACGTAGGCTTCGATAGACACCCAAAATTCGTGGAGAAAAAGGTACACGGGGTTTTCCTAAAATCTCATGGTCATAGAAATCATGTTTTAAGAATCGGGTTTTCAAATTCATGTACATACTCATGTTTTGGAAGCTTTAATGATATTGTTTTGTCCTTTTGGCTTTCCCCCAAAGTGATTGAAAACTTTATGTATACGTATATATGTGTTTGTCCTGAAATATGAATTGAGAGCATGATTTTTATGAAACCCCTCTCTTAATGTGAAGTTTTTTTTCATGTTTTGCGTAATATAAATTGTTTTGAAATACATCTTGAAAAGAAAAGAAAATCATGATATGAAGTACTTTGACTCTTGCTATGTTTGGAATATGATTTTGAACACGAAAGAGAGGGTTGTGAATGTTGAATATGCATGTAATGAAAGAATGCATGGTTTTGCCAAAATGCACATGACCACCATATGTTTGATGAAAGTTTTGCATGGATTAGACTTGAGTTTCAGAACATGACATCTTTAATACAAACTACATGCTTCGGTGGTCTAAAACTATATTTTTATGAAAGATCGTGCTAAAAGCATTATGGCTCAGAAATAGGACTTGCAAGTCTTGGTATGACGATACCAACTCAGACAAATGCCATAACAGACACAGACTAGTTCAGAAATCAGATTTTTATTAGACTTTCATGATTTAGAAATTTTTTGGAATGATACATGTACAGAAAAGGTTAAAAACGGGCATACAGAGATGTTAGGTGGTCCCCCGAAGAGGGATTGAGTTCAAGCGACTCATTGCCTAAAACCGTGGTTTGCCGACCCGGGTATACTATTATGCGCTGACTTAAATGTCCTGTGGCGTATCAAACTCAGACACTCCAACCCTTGCGGCACACTTGGGTTGGGGGCTTCCCCACCGAGTCAATGGCGGATTCCATACAGCCCATGGAATATCAGACTTGTAGGGGAATACCACCTAACTCAGAAGTAAAACACAGATCATGATTTGAAATGAACAGCCAGGTTTCATGTTTTCAGAAAGTGCCCATGTATTTTTCAGAAACAGTTTTATACATGATGTCTTGATGAAAAGAATTGCTTTCACTTAATATATATATATATATATGTATGTTCCATTATACTATTTTTGGAGTGCTTCGCGTGCCAGTCCTTTTGTGCTGACCCCCCCCCTCCTTCCAGGTTCTGAGGCACAGTCTAGGGGTCCAGCTACTCAGTAGACATTTTTGGATTTGCAGACTTGATTTACAGTGGTGAGCCTTCTATCATTCGGAAGGTCTATTTGTGTCAGACATTATCTTATTTATTATGTTTTTGGTTTACTGGGGGCCTTGTCCCAGTTTCTTTTCAGACAGATGTTTATGTTCTTAGTAGAGATTTCGCAGACTGATGTCAGATAGTATTATTCAGAAATGTTGCAGAACTTGACCATATTTTCCGTACTCAATTTAAATTCTGTATTCTATTATGATTACGAAAGTTGTGCATGATAACCAGATAGAGAATGGGTGTTCCGGGCCTTCATAGTTTGGGATGCTCGTCACGGCTAGGGCCTAGGCTCGGTTCGTGACAAAATTGGTATCAGAGCACGGTTCATGGTCCCAGGGTGTCTGCGAAATCGCGTCGAGTAGAGTTCTGTTTATGGGTGTGTAGCGCGCCACACTTATAAACAGGAGGCTACTAGGCGTTTAGGAATGTTTCCCTTCTTTGTGATTTAGTTCGTGCTTCAGAGTCTAAATTGTCCCCTAATCGATGATCTCTTGTATTACAGTGAAACACGACTATGCCTCCCCGTCACAACATCGATCAGAGTGCTCAGGCAGATGTGGTCCGTCCCACCCATGGGATGCGGACCCGTAATAGAGCTTCCACGCCAGAACCTGTCCCTACTCCGGGAGTCCATCTAGTTCCAGCCAGTTCACCTCGGGCTCCGCGGACTAATGTCTACCGTCCACCAACTGCTTAGAGAGATATCTCAAATGCAGAGTTTAGATGGTCTATCCATATGCTGACACAGCTGGTAGCTAACCAGGCTCAACAATCGGAAGATGTTGGGTCTGCATCCGTTACGTCTGAGGCTACTAGAGTCGGGCATTTCATGAAGATGAATCCACCTAAGTTCACTGGTACAAAGGTGGAGGAAGATCCACAGGAGTTCGTGGATGAGATGGAGAAGATCTTTAAGGTAATGCATGTAAATGAGATAGAAGGAGTGGAATTGGCAACTTATCAGCTTAAGGATGTTGCAAGTCAGTGGTATGCAGACTGGGAAGATGCAAAAGGTGAGAGTGCTGAGCCTACAGTTTGGGGTGAGTTTGTAGAAGCTTTTCTTGACAGATTCTTTCCTCTGGAGTTAAGGGAGGCCAAAGCAGAAGAGTTCATGAATCTGAAGCAGGGCAGTATGAGTGTACAGTAGTACACTTTGAAGTTTAATCAACTAGCCCGCTATGCACCAGAATTGACTAACAATATGAGAGCCCGGATGAGGAAATTTGCATCCGGCCTTGCTGATAACCTGGTACTTGAGTGCCAGGGGGCAATGTTAAATAGGGAGTTAGACTTTGCTAGACTGACAGTCCACATGCAGCAGGTGGAAGAGAAGAAAAGAAAGATCACTGAATCTAGAGAGAAGGACAGATAGGCCAAGAGAGTCAAATCTGCGGACCAGCACCAGAGTCAGCCGCAGAGTGGTAACTGGGGAAATAGGTGGTCGAAGAAGACGAGGTTTTGGAATAATACACAGTCAGCAGCCAGCGCCCCAGCGCCCAGACCCCCTGTAGACAGACAGACTCAGAGCTTTCAGACTCCTCATGGATCTAGAGCACCAGATACTCAGTCGCAGGGTAGTGTGGCTCAGCAGCATCGCACTTAACCCCGATGTGAAAATTGTGGTAGGAATCATCCGGGGATATGTTAGTTGGGAACACTTGTATGTTATTCATGTGGTCAGTCCATCTGCTAGGAGGAGTGCTGGTGGTGCGAAGTTTCAGGGCAATTCCACAGCGCCACCCCTGTCTCAGAAGGGCGCCACATCAGCTGCCGGGAACAGTCACAACCGGTTATATGCCTTGGCCAACCGCCAGGAGGCGGAAGCTTCCCCAGATGTTGTTACCGGTACATTATAAATCTTTTCCCGTGATGTCTGTGTGTTACTTGTTCCCGGATCTACCTTATCCTATGTGACCCCTTATGTGGCTGTTGGTTTCGGGTTTGAGCCCAGTGTGATTTCTGAACCCTTTTCTATTTCTACCCCGGTGGGGGATTCTGTTGTTGGTAGAAGGGTATATAGGGGTTGTGTGGTGACTGTTGGTAGACGGGATACGGTGGCAGACCTTATAGAGTTGGACATGGTTGCATTTGATGCTATCTTAGGGATGGATTGGCTCCATTTATGCTATCCCATATTGGATTGTAGGACCCATAAAGTTACCTTTTCTTTCCCGAATGAACCAATGATAGAATGGGAGGGACATTCTTTAGCACCCAACGGGCACTTTATATCTTATCTCAGAGCCCGAAAACTCATTTCTAAGGGTTGCTTGTATCACCTTATTCGAGTCAAGGACTCTAAATTTGAAAATCCTCCTCTTCAGTCTGTCCCTGTGGTGAATAAATTTCTAAAAGCCTTTCCCGAAGATCTCCAAGGGATTACCCCTGATAGGGAGATAGAGTTTGGTATTGATGTGTTGCCAGATACCCGTCCCATTTCTATTCCGCCATATAGAATGGCTCCCGCAGAGCTAAAAGAGTTGAAAGAGCAGCTAGCAGACCTCCTAAATAAGGGATTTATACACCCCAGTGTATCTCCTTGGGGTGCACCTGTACTTTTTATGCGTAAGAAAGACGGTTCCCTTCGTATGTGCATAGATTACCGTCAGTTGAATAAGGTCACAATTAAAAACAAATATCCTCTTCCTAGGATTGATGATCTTTTTGAACATCTTCAGGGTGCTAGATGTTTTTCAAAAATAGACCTTCGTTCGAGCTATCATCAGTTGAAAGTTAGGGAGTCAGACATTCCCAAAACAGCTTTCCGAACCCGATATGGTCACTATGAGTTTCTTGTCACGTCCTTTGGGTTAACTAATACCCCTGCAGCCTTCATGGATCTTATGAACAGAGTATTCCGTCAGTTTCTTGACTCGTTTGTCATTGTATTTATTGATGATATTCTGATTTATTCTAAGAGTAAGGAGGATCATGCCGATCACCTTTGAATCATTCTTCAGACCCTTAAGGATCATCGATTGTATGCCAAATTTTCCAAGTGTGAGTTCTGGTTAGATGCTATTGCCTTCTTAGGGCATATTATGTCCAGTGACGGGATTAGAGTGGACCCCCAGAAAGTTGAGGCAGTGAGGAAATGGCCCAGACACACGACTCCAACCGATATTCGGAGCTTCTTGGGTTTGGCAGGTTATTACAGAAGGTTTGTAGAGGGTTTTTCAGCCATAGCGGCCCCACTCACTAAACTGACTCAGAAAAAGGTAAAGTTTGTGTGGTCTGATTTATGTGAAAATAGTTTTGAGAAGTTGAAAGACAGACTGACCACTACACCTGTTTTGGCTCTTCCCGAGGGTGTTGATGATTTTGTGGTTTACTGTGATGCATCCCGTGTGGGACTTGGCTGCGTTTTAATGCAACATGGTAAGGTGGTAGCTTATGCATCTAGGCAGTTGAAGGTGCACGAGCGGAACTACCCTACTCATGATTTGGAGTTAGCGGCTATGGTGTTTGCCCTTAAGATTTGGCGGCACTACTTGTACGGTGTTCATGTTGATATCTTCACTGATCACAAGAGTCTGCAGTATGTTTTCTCGCAGAAAGAATTGAATCTCAGGCAGAGGCAGTGGTTGGAACTTCTGAAAGACTATGATATGAGCCTACATTACCATCCGGGCAAGGCAAATGTTGTAGCCGACGCCCTCAGCAGGTTGTCTATGGGCATCCTTTCTCATGTAGAAGAAGAAAAGAAAGAGATGGTGAATGATATTCACCGCCTTGCGAATATAGGAGTGTGACTGTTAGATTCCGAAGATAGAGGGGTGGTTGTTCATGAGTTAGCTAAGTCATCCCTTTGTGCTGAAGTGAAGGAGAAGCAGGTTGAAGATTCCATCTTGATGCAAATCAAGAAAGATGTGGGTCAACAGAAGGTGATGTCTTTTGAAGTTGGTGGTGATGGCATTCTGAGGTTTCAGGGTAGATTATGTGTTCCGAAAGTCGACGGGCTTCGAGAAAGAATTCTTGATGAAGCTCACACCTCGAGGTATGTTGTCCATCCTGGTTCTACTAAGATGTACCATGATTTGAAATCTATGTTTTGGTGGAATAATATGAAGCGAGATGTGGCTAACTTTGCTTCTAAGTGCTTGAATTGCCAACAAGTGAAAGTAGAACATTTGAGGCCAGGAGGTACTTCCCAAGAAATAGCGTTGCCCTTGTGGAAGTGGGAAATGATCAATATGGACTTTATTACAGGACTTCCGAAGTCCCGAAATCAGTATGACTCTATATGGTTGATTGTAGATAGGCTGACCAAGTCAGCTCACTTTCTGCCTGTCAGGACTAACTATTTAGGGGAAGATTATGCTAAGCTGTTCATTGCAGAAATTGTCCGTTTGCATGGAGAGCCTGTCTCCATTATATCCGACCGAGGTACGCAGTTTTCTTCTCAGTTTTGGAGATCATTTCAGAAAGGTTTAGGTACCCAGGTGAACTTAAGTACAACATTCCACCCTCAGACTGATGGGCAAGCGGAACGTACCATCCAGACCCTGGAGGACATGTTGAGGGCCTGTGTGATTGACTTTAAAGGTTGTTGGGTTGATCACTTGCCACTGATAGAGTTTGCCTATAACAACAGTTTCCACTCTAGTATTAAGATGGCAGCTTTTGAGGCATTATATGGTAGGAGATGCAGGTCTCCAATAGGCTGGTATGAAGTAGGTGAGATGCAGATGTATGGCCCTGACCTTGTTAATCAGGCAATGGAGGATGTGAAACTCATTAGGGAACGACTTAAGACAGCTCAGAGTCGTCAGAAATCCTATGCTGACGTCAGAAGAAGAGAGTTAGATTTTGAGATTGGAGATTGGGTTTTCCTCAAAGTTTCTCCCATGAAGGGAGTTATGCTTTTCGGGAAGAGGGGTAAGCTAAGTCCTCGCTATATAGGCCCGTATCAGATTGTAAGAAGAATAGGTGGAGTTGCGTATGAATTAGAATTGCCTGCAAGTTTGGGTTCTGTTCATCCAGTATTCCACATATCCATGTTGAAGAAGTGCATTGGAGATCACTCTTTGGTGGTGCCCATTGATGAGATCAAGGTGAGCGATTCCTTGTCTTAAGAGGAAGATCCTGTGGAAATCCTAGATCGTTAAGTGAGAAAATTGAGAAGTAAAGATATAGCCTCAGTGAAAGTGTTATGGCGAAATCAGAAAGTTGAAGAAGAAACTTGGGAGTCGGAGCATGACATGAAAGTGAGATACCCAAGCCTATTCGAACCAGTAAATAACGAATTGGAAGGTACAATTCTTGCTTTATGTTTCCTTCTATGTATGAATCTACTTGAAATCGTCCGTGACAATTCCCGCGTAATCATTCGGGGACGAATGATCCCAAGGGGGGGATAATGTAACGCCCCATAAAAGTCATGCATGTATTAGACGGTAATTTCTGAGCTTTAGACTTAAGTTTTAGTGGATGTTGTAACTTGTGTCAGCTTCCATTGACCATAACTCTCTGTACAGGTAGAATTAGAGAACCTACTAGGTGTCAAATGATAGGTCTTCGAGTTAACTTTCCAACGATACCAATTTTGCAAAATTCCGACACCCGAGCAAGAAGTTATGGCTTTGCAAAGTAGAGTGTGTCGCCTAACCAATCGCTCATAGCCACTGGACTGGTTGCGCGATACACAAGGCAGCGCATACCTTAATCTATGTGATACAAAGGGCAGCGCCTACCTTAATCTATGCGATGCAAAGGGCGGCGCCTATCTTAATCTATGCGATGCAAAGTGCGGCACACACTTATGGTTTCAGGTGACGAAAACACTCCATTTTGAGTTATTTTAAGTGCAATTTATTCCTTACAAAACCCAAAATCATCTTTACTCACTCCTAAAACGGATTTGGACCTATTAACAACATTGAAGCCTCCTATAAAAAAAAAAATCAAAATCTAATCCTTCAAGAACTTAAGAGGAGAAGCAACTAGGGTTTGAGAAAATAAGCTTGAAGGTCCGATCATTCCGAAACTTCTTTGTAAAACAAATTACAGATTCGGAATCCTCTCGACGTAGGCTTCGATAGAAACCCAAAATTCGTGGAGAAAAAGGTACGCGGGGTTTTCCTAAAATCTCATGGACATAGAAATCATGTTTTAAGAATCGGGTTTTCAAATTCATGTACATACTTATGTTTTGGAAGCTTTAATGATATTGTTTTGGCCTTTTGGCTTTCCCCCAAAGTGATTGAAAACTTTATGTCCTGAAATATGAATTGAGAGCATGATTTTTATGAAACCCCTCTCTTAATGTGAAGTTTTTTTTCATGTTTTGCGTAATATAAATTGTTTTGAAATACATCTTGAAAAGAAAAGGAAATCATGATATGAAGTACTTTGACTCTTGCTATGTTTGGAATATGATTTTGAACACGAAAGAGAGGGTTGTGAATGTTGAATATGCATGTAATGAAAGAATGCATGGTTTTGCCAAAATGCACATGACCACCATATTTTTTATGAAAGTTTTGCATGGATTAGACTTGAGTTTTGGAACATGACATCTTTAATACAAACTACATGCTTCGGTGGTCTGAAACTATATTTTTATGAAAGATCGTGCTAAAAGCATTATGGCTCAGAAATAGGACTTGCAAGTCTTGGTATGACGATACCAACTCAGACAAATGCCATAACAGACACAGACTAGTTCAGAAATCAGATTTTTATTAGACTTTCATGATTTAGAAATTTTTTTGAATGATACATGTACAAAAAAGGTTAAAAACGGGCATACAGAGATGTTAGGTGGTCCCCCAAAGAGGGCTTGAGTTCAAGTGACTCATTGCCTAAAACCGTGGTTTGCCGACCCGGGTATACTATTATGCGCTGACTTAAATGTCCTGTGGCGTATCAAACTCAGACACTCCAACTCTTGCGGCACACTTGGGTTGGGGGCTTCCCCGCCGAGTCAATGGCGGATTTCATACAGCCCGTGGAATATCAGACTTGTAGGGGAATACCACCTAACTCAGAAGTAAAACACAGATCATGATTTGAAATAAACAGCCAGGTTTCATGTTTTCAGAAAGTGCCTATGAATTTTTTAGAAACAGTTTTATGCATGATGTCTTGATGAAAAGAATTGCTTTCACTTAATATATATATATATATATATATATATATATATATGTATGTTCCATTATACTATTTTTGGAGTGCTTCGCGTGCCAGTACTTTTGTGCTGACCCCCCTCCCCCTCCTTCCAGGTTCTGAGGCACAGTCTAGGGGTCCAGCTGTAGACATTTTCAGATTTGCAGACTTGATTTACAGTGGTGAGCCTTCTATCATTCGGAAGGCCTATTTGTGTCAGACATTATCTTATTTATTATGTTTTTGGTTTACTGGGGACCTTGTCCCAGTTTCTTTTCAGACAGATGTTTATGTTCTTAGTAGAGATTTCGCAGACTGATGTCAGATAGTATTATTCAGAAATATTGCAGAACTTGACCATGTTTTCCGTACTCAGTTTAAATTCCGCATTCTATTATGATTACGAAAGTTGTGCATGATAACCAGATAGAGAATGGGTGTTCCGGGCCTTCATGGTTCGGGATGCTCGTCACGGCTAAGGCCTAGGCTCGGTTCATGACAATTATGTGTTGGGAATCTTTATGCATGTGTTTGGTGTATGGGAGTCTTATTGGTGTTCTTACTATGATTTGCATAAGAGGTTTTGAGAATTGATGTGGTACTGATAACTTGCAAGTCGGGGTATGACGATACCCTGCAGAGGAATTGCCTCGAATGAAAAGAAGAAAATAATATTGTGAGTATGATGCATGTTTTGTCTTATATCAAAGTTAAAGCTTAAATTGATGTGAGTTAGATGGTTACCTGAAGAAAGCACGAGTCAGATGACTCTATGCTGGAAACCATGATTTGCCGATACGGGAACTTGGTAACCTGCTATGTGATCTTGTGTACCTAGTACTATGTCATCCCAAATTGGGACCAATGGTTAGGAGCCCTACTTTGTGATCTTGAGCCCAACCATGACATATTGACTTGATTGGGGTTGTGGCACCCTACTGTGTGATCTTATGTGTTCTTCCCTCGCTAATACTCCAATCTTGGTAGCAACCGAGATTTGGCAGTTGGTAAAAATGTAAAATTATAGGGTGTACCATCTAGCTCAATGGTGCTGCATTATCATTGAAAAATTATTATACTATGCCCATGTGTTTTTCAAACGATTTTGCGTTAACGTGTTTTATAATAACTCTCACCTATATTATATAAAAGTTGTATTTTATTTTTGGATTACTCTGCGTACCAGTACAGTTGTATTGACCCCCTATATTTTAGGGTCTGAGGCTCAGTCTAGAGGTCCTGCAAAGCCGTAGAGTTTTCAGCCAGAAGTGAAGTGTGTGTGCAGTCGGTGAGCCGTCTTTATTCCGAAAGGCCTATTTTTCTATCATATGTTATTTATTTTGGTTTAAGTCCACTGGTGGCCTTGTCCCAATTTTAGTTGTGATGACTGGTTTTGATGTACTAGAGATTTCGCAGACAGATGTTAGATGATGTTGAAGGTTTTATTGAATTCTTTGACTTTTCAATTGTATGATGTTATTGATCATGTTTCCGCATGTATCCATTTTCGCATTCTCTTTACGATTGTATGAACGTGTGTATGATTGAATGTTAACAAAGGGGTACTCGGGCCTTCATGGATCGGGATGCTCATCACGGCCAGGGTCTTGTTTGGGTCGTGACAAGAACCTACATTATGAAATGATGTAGCACCAAAGACGATCAATACTTGGAATGTATTGGTATGCAAAACCACTTCAGAGGGGTAGTACAACAAGAGGTTAGAAATGGCAATAAATTTCAAATAGACGTGAAGATCACCGGAAAGGAACAAGAATATGTACTAAATTTATTATCGACCAAGTAAGGTAGATTTAATTCCTTTGATTATTTGTGAGAGAAAGTAGTGAATCGTCATAAACCACCATATGAGCGCATGGAGTCTGATCTCAGACCGATCAGCTAAGCAATCCTATACCTTGCCTGGCATAGGACATGACATGACATGATTTGCTAGCAAGTATCCATGGTTAGCCCCTTTTCGGGACACATAAAAAAAAGAGTCATCCGACTTGTGGAATAATCTCAATCCTATGTCGGCAAACATATTTTCGGGCATTTGTCGTTTCAACCTATGCCTTCACGATCAGCTAACTAACTCCCTTATGATCATGAAGCTTCTTATTTATACGATTAGTTGTTGATCAAAATGTTAGTCTTGTTACGTTCATGTTCATAGTTTAGCCCTTTTAGGCTCATGCTCATGGTTTAGCCTTTTTAGGCTCATAATTATGTATAGCCACTTTAGGCTCATATTGAGAGTTAACCGTAATATTTTCATATTCATGAGTTAACACTATCAATATTGGAGAGTCATGATAGTTAATTTTATGGTTCGCTATGTTATAATTCGTGAATATGACTTATAAATGCTAGTTCACAAGACTATCCAGTGTGATGATATTAGTTATAACCTATGGAATAGGTAGATTTGTGAGACTTGTCTACACATCTTTGCTGACTGTGAGCGCACAAAACGGGTTACTAGAAGCTATGACAATTATGGCCGTTCACCTCCAAGAGTGTGGAATAGCAGGTATTGGAAAGCATTTAAAAGAATCCACAGGAAGCAGCTCAAAAAGGGAATTGTGACACCACTTTATGGGAGCAATTACATGTACCAGTTTTGGACTATTAGGAACTGAAAAATTTCCTGAAAGGTAAACGTGTCCATAGAGACAGTAATTGGGCAAATAAAAAGAGATATAGTAGAGAAGGTAGATCATTGAAAGCTGTCCAATTGAACCCACAGATGCAGTAGTTTCGCATATAAAATATTCTGTAATTGGTGACTATTCTTTTTACTTTGTTGAGACTTAGGTTCCTTAATGTTTTTCCAAGATGAAAAGTTGTTGTGCTCTCGCAACTCTCATATCTTTCTGTAAGTTTCTTTTTGTCATGATAAGTCTTGTTAGTTCTGTTATCGATTACCAGAGAAGGACAGATACAACCAAAACCACACTAGCAGTTACACATACTGGTTTAACTTACAAAGATTTGGCATATCAACTTGTGATACAAAAGGGAATAATGTTTCTATCTAAGCAAGCTTTGATGATTTTCACAAAACAAACTGAATAGGTAGTCATGATCTGCAGTGAATTTCCAGATTCCCAGAAAACATATTTAAAGAACTAACATAATGGATGAAGCTAAAGAAATCCTGATTTCACAGAAAACATATTTAAGACATGTTAAGATTATGAGTGAAGCAACAGAACTTACAGATGTAAAGGGATGGTTCTACATACCTCTTAAACGTTGAAAGAACTTTGAGATTGGAAGAAGAAATTCCAACGTGATTCTCACCGATTTGTATTTCTTATGAGTTGTGATTGAGAGGAAAAATAGAGATATATGCTAATGGAAAACTTCTCAAAACTGATGGAGAAGTGAGGCTTTTAATCGTATGAACAGGTGGAAAATAGAGTGACTGGTTTAACGCATGTAACTGATGGGAAGTAGAGAGGCGCATTTGGCTGAGAAAAATTAATGTTCCATTGTGGGAAATAATGCTTGTAACTGATAACTTAAGAGGGATTTAATTTCATGAAATAAATTGTAAAATGAAAGGACAAAATTACTCTTAAAATGCCTCACAAAGCAATGGGCCTGAGATGTTACGCTAACACACCAACTAGCAAGAAAACTTTGCTTCTCCCTTTGTTCATGGCCACAACTTGCACATCAACATGCTGTCCTTCATAACTAATGAATGGGCAAACACGCAATGAATGTAATGATTTATATTGTCATGGTTAAAGTGGATACTGAATTGCAGTATTGCACATATGATTTACTAAATTAGGAAGTTACAAACACACAAAACTAGAAGAATTGTTTTTGCCTAAAATTGACTTTACAAATATATAAACCAGACAATGGAAGTAGCTGCAACAAAAAAAAGGAATGCCATGTTTTCGACGTCAACATGAGACTCCCTAAAAGCTAAGATGGTCTACATTTATCCGTAGCTTATAGAGGTGTTTTGCGGAAATTTTGACTTTTGAAAGAGAGTCGCCACTTAATTTTGAAAAGGAATTAAGAAACCTTTAGAGAGCTACTTAAAACGATTCAAAACAGGAAAATATTTTTAAGTTAGAGATTCCGAGTAAGTGGTTCCTATTAATGTTTTAGGAAGGTGTTAGGCACCTAAAACGTCCGCTAACTTGCGGTTATCCGAACTGTTTGAAAACGTCTTTTGATTAACTTCTGAAAAATCGACTTGTTGAAAAAGTGATTGAGTGGGGAAAAGTTTTTGCAAAATTAGTTTTTTAGCGACTTAGTTAGGGATTTAGCTTGGTTCGCAAGAAGCACATAAAACAATTAAGCGAAAAGGAAAAGGGAAAAGGGAGAAATAGTGATTTAGGATTTTTATGCCCAAACCGTCGCCCCTGTCCTAATCTAGTTGGGTCTTTGACCCACATCACCTGTCCTAGTTCTATGTTTTCGAGCCTTTGGCTTGAGCTTTCACTTCACCTGTATTAGATACAACTTTGGCTTCGAGGCCCAAAATACATGAATAATGCAATAAATAAATAAATAAATAAATAAATAAATAAATAAATAAAACAGATAAAGAAAACAAGTAAAAAATATGAACGAATGAACAAAAGGGAGACTTTTAGTCCCTTTGTCTCTTCGAATATGGAATTTCAACCCATTTCCCTCTTCCTTCGGCTCCTTGTACACGTGTGCCATGCGACTGACTTTTAGACTTTCTTTTGAGGCTGACTCAATAAGATGGGCCTCATTGGCCCGCGATGAATATGCAAGAGGGAAAGAGTCCATGTAGGACTCAAGCAACTCAAATGCAAGAAACAAAAATAAGAGAGATTAATATGCATATCCAAAGTACAGAACGCCACCATATAGATAAGTGACGTAACAAAATCAATACACAAAAAGAATATTGTAATTTGAAATGACATAGCAAATAGTACGTCAAGATATAGAAAAAAGTCAAGAAAAAGTCACGCAATTACAGCTATCACTGGTACATGGACACGCATATAAACTAAATAAAAGAGCTTAAGACTAAATCTCTAAGGATTCTCGTAAGCAAGAACAAGCCATCAATGAGACGTACAGTAGAGTTGGGGGGTTAAAATAAACTTCAAAAGCGACCAATTCATGACATTGAGTAAGAAAAGAACCATTCTTTTCAGGGGAAGTAAAACAGAGCTCTTCACTGTACCATTCCTTTAAAAGGACACGAATTATTGACATACTTTACCTAAATTTACCAACTTGGATAGCAAACACTAACATACAATCAACAACTTAAGCAAGAATTAATGAAACTTGACATAAGAGCTGTTTAAACAAACAAAAGATCATAACCTTTTCAATGAAATTTGACATAATGATTTTTGACATCAAAGAGATACTATCCATTCTCTTTTACAATAAAGCCATCGCATTTCTTCGGGGATCAAACAAATGAAATACCGACTTGAAACAAACTCCAAAAGGAAACAAAGATTCAAACTTTGCAATTCCACAACAAAGGGAGCAAGGTTAACAGGTAAACAAAATTCAGCAGCTCAAAACGTATTGAACAAAATCGCAATGCGAAACTTTAACCATAAAAATCAGGTAAATAAGATTCCAACAACCTAAAACTTATTAGACCAAACCAAAACACAAAAAATTACTACGAAACCAGTCTTAAAAAAATTCAGACAGCCCAAAACAGGATCAAAGCATGGAACTCTAAACGACGAAACCAACCTCAACTGGATACCGATTACTCGAAACAAAATCCAAGGCACAGAACTTTAACGTAAAAGCCAGACCTAACAAGATGCTATCAACCCAAACACTGTTAAAGCACGAAACTTTAACGGGATCAACCAGACAAAACTTAAGCAACACACAAAATAAGAGCATTCAATCAATAATCTACAGCGAACACCCAACGCAGGATCATTAGAATAATAGCTTTCTACTACAGAATTTTGAGATGAAGAAGAAGCAATCAAAAGATTAAAATGGTGTATGATATTACCTTTTCGAGAGCAGCAAATCGGGCTACGAGCTGGCATCGAATTTCACCACCACCGGAGATGCGTCGTAGTCAACTTGGAGCTTCGATTAGCTGACGAACTCACTAGGAAAAAGGGAATTATTTACTAAAAGAGATTGATTTGTTCTCTAAGGGTTCTTCTCCCTTTTTTCTTTTGAATCCAAAGTTCCTCATTCTCAAATTTCCAAACCCTAGAAATTTTGAGACCCAAAATCTCTCAAAACAATATCCAAACTCCGAAAATTTTCTGGACCTTGAACCCTAATTCTAGAACCCTCCAAATTTCCCCCAATCCCCCATCTAAAAAAAAGCCCCCTTATATAGAAGAAGGAAATGGGGGAACCATAGGATCCCAGAATTTGAAATTCTAAATCTTCCCTGCTTTGAGAATTCATCAACAAACGTACTAATTTGGGAATCTCTCCCAGATGATTCTGAATAGGTGGACCAATTACCATTGGGGAAAATGAATCTCTTTCCCAACCAATAACAAAACCCAAATATGTACCTGAATCGTACTCTTATCCCAAAATTTGCGGAATTGAAATGTTGGAGGAGCCAACTCACCAATTTTTGGAAGCCTCTAGGCTTTCACAAATGAGTTTGTGTGGGACGCATGAGAAAGACCATGAACAGGTTGATTTCGGGTCTCTTTATAGTTGGTCGGGTCGGGTCGGGTCACGCGATGTTATTACCGTTGCAGTGGTTTTGGTCATTTGTTCGAGAGGTTTATCGTGTTGTGGAGTTGGTACTGTTTTGTTGCTACTTGATCATATGTGGTGCTGGATGGGATAAGGAGAATTGGTGCTGGGCCGGGTAGGTTTTGTAGATGTTTGGGCTGTTGGTGGATGTAGTTTGACGTGGGCTGCTGATAGTTTGATCAAATAGAGGGGTTGAGGAAATTTGAAAGGTAAGATGGGAAAATCAAACCATTTTGGCTATCTATTAAATAGCCAAAGGAAATTCATCCAATTGCATTTAAATATAGCCTAACTGAACTTGATCGACCGATTAAATTGTAATCATGGCCGAATTAATTTCAATTAAGGCCCAAATTAAATAGGTTTACTAAATTCAAATGAAATCAGATACGAATTGATCCTTTGTTAAATCCCAAGTTCCTCAATTCAATAAAATCAAAATACATATTTATCCAAATAACTATTCTTGAGAATGAATCATATTAAAATTAAGGTTTTAAATCATTAGAAACTTACTTCAAGATAAGCCTTGATTACGACCAGATATTTTGTAAAACCAATATTTAAGTATCAAAATTGTATAATTCCGTATACTTGAATACGACAATATACAATCGCTACTTAAAATGACAAAATTACGTATAAAAAATATTTTGAAAATTCATTATTCAGATAGGATAAATTTTGTAATTTTATTTGAAAATCAAAGAAATTCCAAATTAAACTTAGTTATGGAGGGAAAAAATTAGGTGTCAACAACTGCCCCCTCCATTTGGGTAGGGTGAAAGTAAGTAACTCTGGGCAAAGGGAGGTTGACATCCCTAATTTTGTCTGACCATAAGTTCATATCTGAAAGAGGTTAGTTACGCACGAGCCTAAGGAGTTAATGCAGGCCCTCGGCATCAGGTTTCCTACATATTTCAGTTTATATGAGAATTCAGGCCACTTATAGTTCATAAATCATGATTTTAAGCATGATTTTCAAGAAAAATTCACCGGCCATCTCGGTTTTGGAGTTTTTTTAAGACTAAAAAGCTGGGAATAGAGGGTTTTAGGGGGATTTGGAATGCTGTCGAGTTTTCTACACAGATCCCAACCTATATATCCCCAAGACTCGGGGAATCAGACTGCTTGTAGTTTGACTCTATCGGTAGAAAAGATAGTCCTCTATTTTAGACAATTTTTGGCTCGAAATAAGTGACAAATTGGTCGAGTTATGGAAAATAGGCTTGTAACCTCTTTACCATGAATGTGGAATCCTTCACATCCATAGGCAAGAACTTACCTGGACATAATTTCTAAAACTCTGAATATGTTGTCACCCGAATTTGAAAGGAAAAGAAGGTTACCCTTGGTGTGATTTTAGAAATATCACGAAGGTGGAGCTGAAACCAGAATATCCTGAAATACCCACATTCCTTCTAACAGGGGTGTGGTTGGATGGTGGTGGTGATCATCCTTTAGCTCGCGTCCAAAGAGTTTGACGTCTCTCTTTAGACTATGTCCCGTTTTACTGCTAAGAAAGAGTTCCACATTGTGTTGCGTCCTACCTGAGGTCGTTCATACCTATGGTTTTTTATTTGAGATTTTCATCCTCTTGGATGCTCTCGACAATGCTTCAAGCAAAAATATTAGTGCTAAACATAATTCTCGAAAGTGGTATGTAGTCTTTTACCATATCTCCACGTGCGTTGTGGCCTAAAAAGCAAATTCATCTCTTCATGTACCTATTTGGAAGTAAATAACTAGCAACAACAAACACAACAACCCTCTTGGTTGTTGTATAATTATGACCTTTGTCGGTTGAATATGTCTTTAAAGTGAGGTGGCTCTTTTGGACACCGGCGATACTTTATGCAGAACGGTCCCTACAATCGTGTAATCTTGTGTTGGTGTGGCAACCCTTTTGGTTACCTATATCACTTGTTGTATGTGGAATGATAACCTCTCCGGTTATAGCCGATAATCGATTTATAAATTTCTCTCAAATTGTTAATTTTTGGATAATCTTGCGCATTATTTGATGTTGGATATGAGGCGAATTAGAGATATCCTTTGAATTTTTAGATTTTAGGTAATCCTGCACATTATCCGACTTTGGATAAGAGATGGCTTACAGATATCCCTCCAATCTCTAGCTTTCAGGTGTTCCTACACATCATCCGACCTTGGATACAATATGACTTATAGATAATATCTCAAATTGTTAGATTTTGGGTAATCCTACACATAATCGATCTTGGATATGACGTGACTTATAGAAAACCCTTGGACGTATCAATTTGATAATCTTGCATTTTGTCCGATAAGGATTTAGTTGCGACTTATGGATAACCTTTGAACTATCAATTTTTGGGCGATCTTGCACACTATCTAGTTAGGATGTTGTTGTGGCTTACGGATGACCTACAGGCTATCAACTCACAGGTGATCTTGCACACTATCTTATTTCAAATAATATGACTTATAGATGACCCTCAAATTATCAATTTCTAGGAAATCTTATATATCATTCATCCTTAGATAGTAACTTAAAGGCGTCCCTTCAAATCATGTGCTCTTGATGCATTTAGATGCCGATTCATAAAATAATAAGATATCCTTGATGCCAGCATTTATGTGTTGCGTGTCAATAGATATTAAATGATGATGATGATATCCTCGACGCCAGCGTTTCTGTCTAGCGCGTCAACAGATATTGGGTGATAATGATATCCTCGATGCCAACATTTTTGTATAGCGTGTCAACAGATATTAAATGCTGATGATATCCTCATCGCCAGTGTTTATGTCTTGCGTATCAATAGATATTAAATGATTATGATATCCTCGATGCTAGCATTTCTGTCTAGCGCATCAACAGATGTTGAATGATGATGATATCCTCGATGCTAGTATTTCTGTCTAGCGCATCAACAAATATTAAATAGCCTTCTTAGGCGATGGTATGAGATGGCCCTCTCGGCAATGATACGCAATGGCCCTCTTGGCAATGATGTGTAATGGCCCTTTCGGCAATGCTATGCAATATCCCTCTTGGCAATGATATGCAATGGCCCTCTCGGCAATGATATGCAATGGACCTCTTGGCAATGACATACAGTGGCCTTCTTGGCAATGATATGCAATGGCCCTCTTGGCAATGACATGCAATGGCCCTCTTGGCAATGATATGCAATGGCCCTCTCGGCAATGATATGCAATGGCCCTCTTGGCAATGACATGCAATGGCCCTCTTGGCGAAGACATGTAATGGTCCTTTCAGTAGTTTAAAAACAGTTTCACCTGAATTCATTTGTCAGCGTCTTGCTTTCTACATGTACCTGTACTCAAGGTAGACGATTAGTAGAAACAAAGTCACTTTTGCTAGAGACCATTTCTTAGAAAAATTCTAAATACAATATTTGTAAAGAAGACAAGATACTTTTGTTTGTCCTCCATGATCTCAAGAAATGTGATGGACAATTCAAAAGGTCGTCGATAAATGGGTGTTGAGCCCGGTTTTGGGCTACCAAAAGTACCATTATTAAGCATTATATGCTCTGTTATGGCTCCCACCTTGCTTGGGGATTTTTTGAAAGAAACGCTCATTTTTGTGTATCGATCCCTGCATCCACAAAAATGATTAGTTTGAATGAAACTACTCCGTGTTGACCTCCTTCGATCCTTCATTTTCCCCTCGCCATCTTTCAGGTAGTTCTTCCACCCATGACTCTCCGTCCCAATTGATGTCTAGGCAATCACTAAGTAAAAGATTTATATAGATTTTGAAAGTAGTCTTAATTTTTAGAAGATAGTTTCGAAAACTTATATAAAACTTTAGAAGATCTCTGTCGGTCATGTCATGTAATAGCTCAACGAACATCTGCCTATTGATTTTGACTATATCTGATGGAGGATTTCCAAAACTCATCATCATTGTTGGAGGGTTCTTCAAATAGTTCTGTTATAGCCAGAAATTAAGTCTACCTAGACTTGGTCACAATTGGTGGCTTCAAAAGCCTCACTTTAACCTTTGGTGACAGGGTATTTGAAATATATTCCAATATTTAGTGGAAATTTTGAGGCCTCCCTCAAAATTTCTGCCCCAGTTTAGAGTAGTCTGAGATGATAATCTCGAGTGGATCTGAAACCTTTGCTGATCTCCATCTTCTTTGTTGGATATTGATCTTCTCTTGTGAATTTTTGAGATTTCTTCTCAAAAATTCTGCCCCAATTTCTATTTCCTGGGGTTATATGACCAAGCCGTTGGGGCGCCTACGTATCTCATTGAAGCAGGAATCAGGTCAGATAAAGTTCAAGACTATGCTAGGATATATATCGAAAAACAATCTAATGGGTTGACCGAAGCCGACATAAGTCGCCTACGTATCCCTTTCTTGGGAATTTAGGTCAAACGTAGTTCGTACATAAAGGGAAAAGGGTTTTAGGCAATTACAATCATAAAACACAATATTACACGACGATTACAGATAAACTAAGAACCACAAAACTAGAACGTCCTTCAAACATAGTATCCTTTTACCGCATCAAAATTGATTGGTTTGGTCCACTCTTGGCCAGCCATCTCAGACAAAATCAGAGCTCCTCCAGATAGTACCTTGCGAACTATGTATGGACCTTGACAATTTGGAGCAAACTTGCCCCTGTACTCTTCTTGGTGAGAGAGTATGCATTTGAGAACTAATTTCCCAACTTTAAATGTTTGAGCTCTCACTTTCTTGTTGAAAGAACGAATCATCCTGTACTGATATAACTGACCATGACACACGATAACTATTCTCTTTTCATCAATCAACATGAGTTGTTCACAACGAGCGTGAACCCATTCTTCGTTACTTAGTCCGACTTCCTGAATAATCCTCAAGGAAGGTATCTCAACCTCAGCAGGTATCACAGCTTCATTCCCATAAACAAGCAAATAGGGAGTCGCCCCGGTGGAGGTTTGAACTGTTGTACGATATCCTAGCAAAGCATAAGGTAACATCTCATGCCATGATCTATCATTTTCGCCCATCTTTCTCAAGATCTTTTTGATATTCTTGTTGGCCGCTTCCACGGCTCCATTCATTTGGGGACGATATGTAGTCGAGTCGCGATTCACGATTTTGAACTGACCACAAACTTCAGTCATCAAGTGACTGGTCAAGT
The DNA here is from genome assembly GCA_030864225.1 of Capsicum baccatum var. pendulum. Classification (NCBI taxonomy): domain Eukaryota; kingdom Viridiplantae; phylum Streptophyta; class Magnoliopsida; order Solanales; family Solanaceae; genus Capsicum; species Capsicum baccatum. Next base: position 274,178,254 of record CM061550.1, read on the forward strand.
TTTCCCTATTATCAGTAATGAATGATTCCGGCACTCCGAATCGACAAATTAAGTTATTCTTGATGAAATCTACAACCACTTTCATAGTGATGGCTCTGTATGAAGCAGCTTCAACCCACTTAGTGAAGTAGTCAATAGCAACCAAAATAAATCTATGCCCATTCGATGCCGATGGTTCTATTGGTCCGATAACATCCATTCCCCAAGCTACGAAAGGCCAAGGTAAATTCATTGCATGAAGCTCGTGTGGAGGCATTCGAATCAAATCTCCGTGTGTCTGACATTTTTGACATCTCTTCACATACTTACTACAATCATTCTCCATAGTCATCCAAAAGTAGCCGGTTCTCAGGATCTTTCTAGAAAGGACAAACCCATTCATGTGGGGCCCACAAACTCCCATGTGTACTTTTTTTATCAATTTATTAGCTTCCACAGTATCGACGTATCTTAAAAATCCTAAATCAGGCGTCCTCCTAAAAAGAATTTCCCCACTTGGAAAGTAGTTCTTTGCCAAACGCCGGATTGTTTTCTTTTGGTTGTTACTGGCCTCTTTAGGATATATTCCAAATTCTAAATACCTTTTAATGTCATAGTACAATGGCTTTCCATCGGGCTCTTCTTCAATGTGTGCACAATGCGCGGGTTGCTCCTTCAATGTTATTTCCAAAGGATCAATGTAACTCTGATCTTGATGCTGAATCATGGAGGATATAGTGGCCAAAGCATCAGCAAACTCGTTTTGTATCCTTGGGATATGTCTGAAATCAAATTCTTTGAATTTTCCACATAATTCTTGTACCATCTCAACATAAAGAGTAATCTTGGAATTTTTTACCACCCATTCTCCCTGCACCTGTTGAAACAACAAATTTGAATCCCCGACGAGTATCAATTCACGAACAGCCATATCAAGTGCCAATTTGAGACCCAAGATGCAAGCTTCGTATTCGGCCATGTTGTTGGAGCATGGGAAATGCAACTTAGCAGTTACTGGATAATGTTAGCCCATTTATGAGACCATCACTACTCCGATTCCTGAACCTTTGAAGTTGACCGCTCCATCAAAGAATAACCTCCATCCAGGGTAAATTTCTGTAATGTCTTCTCCCACTAATAGAATTTCCTCATCTGGGAAGTAAGTTTGAAGTGGTTCATATTAGTTGATTCTCTGCCAAATGATCTGTCAAATCTTGCCCCTTGATTGTTTTTTGAGTCATATACACGATGTCAAACTCGCTCAGCAACATTTTCCACTTGGCTTGCTTTACCGTAGGCATGGCCTTCTGAAATATATACTTCAATGGATCCATTCTCGAGATGAGGTATGTCGTGTACGAACACAGATACTGCCTCAACTTTTGTGTGGCCCAAATCAAAGCGCAACATGTCCTTTCTACAAAAATGTAACGGGCTTCATATGACGTAAACTTTTTACTCAAGTAGTAAATGGCTTTCTCTTTCCCACCGGTCTCATCATGTTGCCCAAGGACACATCCAAAATCATTTTCTAAGACTGACAGGTAAAGCAATAATGGCATTCCTTCTCTTGGTGGAACCAAAATCGGTGGTGCAGACAGATATTCCTTGATGCGGCCAAAAGCCCTCTGACATTCTTCTATCCACTCATTCAATGCATTTTTCTTCAACATCTTGAGAATTGGATCACATATGACTGTCGACTGAGTGATGAACCTGCTAATGTATTTCACACGACCCATGAAACTCATAATTTCCTTCTTGGTCCTCGGTGGTGGCAAGTCTTGAATTGTCTTGATTTTGGATGGATCTAGCTCGATGCCTCTTCTGCTGACTATGAACCCCAGCAACTTCCCTGATGGCACACCAAAATCACACTTAGTAGGATTTAATTTCAAACTGTACTTTCTTAATCTGTTGAAGAATTTCTCCAGATAGGTCAGATGATCCGAACTCTCACGGAATTTGATAATTACATCATCCACGTACACCTCAATCTCTTTATGGATCATATTATGGAAAATCATCGTCATAACCCTCATATATATTGCACCCACATTTTTTAGACCAAACGGCATTACCCTATAGTGATAAACACCCCAGGGCGTAATAAAAGTCATCTTTTCTGCATCTTCCTCATCCATTAATATCTGATGATACCCGGCGAAACAATCAATGAATGACTACATTTCATGCTTTGCATAGTTATCGATGAGGATGTAGATGTTGGGCAACGGAAAATTATCTTTAGGACTGGCTCTATTCAAGTTTCTATAGTCAACATAAATTCAAATCTTGCCGTTTTTCTTCAGCACTGGGACGATGTTGGCTAGCCACGTCGGATATTTTGTGACCTCCACAACCTTAGACTGGATTTTTTTTTCACTTCTTCCTTGATCTTTAGACTTAAATCTGGCTTGAATTTCTGTATGTTTTGCTTGACTGGATCAAACTCTGGATTTATCGGCAACTTATGCGACACAATGCTGGCGCTCAATCCCGGTATATCATCATAGGACCAAGCAAACACGTCAATATGTTCCCGCAACAGGTTAATGAGCTCTTTCTTTTGTGCTTCCTCCAAGTGGACACTGACACTTGTTTCTCTGATTTCATCATGATCTCCGAGGTTGACTGTTTCAGTGTCCTCTAGGTTGGGCTTCTCCCGGTTCTCAAACTCTTCTAAATCTTCAACTAATCGTTTCTCATCACCTCCCTTCCAATCATCATCATTCCCCTCATTTTGTTCATCTAAACTTTAACATGACATGACATTGGCAGGTTGAGTTAGGGTTACTATAATAAACAAACAAACCAAATTAGATGATAACAAGATAATAATAAAACGTACGAATAGTGGTGTTTCGAAAAATAATTTATTATTATTATTATTACTTATTTATTTATTTATTTATTTTGTTTTCAAAATAAGGGAAGGCCCTTTCATTAAAATTTGAGAGATAATTACAAACAATGGCTTATGACTCGCGCAAACACAAGCCCATGCCTTTTGAAAGAAGTAAAATATAAAAAGGAAATTTGAGATGTAAAGGGTGGATCATGGAGCCTCATCCGAATCATCACCGATTTTAAAAAACTATTAGTAGTTTCCCTTTCATCTACCACGATGGGTGATGGGTTATGAATGGAATGGAGGTCCAGTTTTGCAAGGCCTCCCCTGGTGCAATCTTCTTCACCTCACCGGACTTTGGGAAATCTTCTGGTACAACATTGCATCCCTCAAACAGATTTCCTATCCCATCCCAAGACCATCATTATTCGACATCTCACACATAGGAAATGACTGGTACAGGAGCGGTAAGGGCCTAAACAGACTCGCCTCTGACTTATTCTTGATCTCATCCTTCTTTGTAGGCCGATATCCTAACCCATACTTAGAGGCCTTCTCTGGGATCATAGTAGGATCAATAATTCCTTGCAGACTCTTACCCAAACCCTGACCAGGGTCGAATCCATTTCTTAACATCACCATCCCAATCATTTTGTAAACAGAAGGCATTGGCGCTTTGAGCGTCAGATCCTTCTCCACAGCATTTACAATTTCGATCGTATAGAAACTACTATCATTTGGAACATCTTCAATCATCGGCACATAACCATTGGGATGATCCGCTTGGCTTCCTTCCTCTTGGATGACTATTTCATGATCCTCCCAAATGAACTTCAATAGTTGATGAAGGGGTGAAGAAACGGCCTTTGCACCATGTATCCATGGTCTTCCTAACAACAGATTGTAGCTAGGATGAATATCCATAACATAAAACTTAGTTTTGAACTCAACAGGTCCCATTTGGATGTACAAATTAATTTCTACTATGGTATCTCTCTGCCCTCCATCAAATGCTCTCACATTTACGTGGCTTTGACGAATTTTTCCCAAATCATAGACCATTTGAACCAACGTGGAGAGAGGACACATGTTCATACTAGATCTGTCATCTATCAATACCTGATTAATCGCATAGTCTCGGCAAATGATAGTGACGTGCAAGGCTTTGTTATGCATTGCTCCCCCAAATGGCAACTCTTCATCACTGAATGATATGCGATGATTCCCCATAATATTTCCTATCATCGCAGCCAGGTTCTCAACAATTATTCCTGCGAGAACATACGCTTCATCCAAGACCTTCGATAGAGCTTGTCGGTGGTATTACGAACTCATTAATAATGTTAAAATGGAAATTTGGGATGGAGTCTTCTCTAAATATTTGATAATTGAATAGTCTTTTGGTTACATATGCCTCCAAAATTCCTCAGCCTCTCCTTCTGTGATTGGCTTTTTCTATGAATCTTTTTTGTTGATCAATTCTTCGGGGATATAGCATCGTCCCGATCGTATCATCCCTTAGGCAACAACGATCTGTACAATAAATTCCTTCCTTGGAGGGGGAGTGTACACTTGGATCGGGGCTGTCATCACTATAAATGGGGCTTTCTGGTTGACACTTAAGGCAGCCACAGCTCTCTCTATCTTTTCTGTCTCTTCCACCCTTTTACACTTTTCTGAATTCACCTTAGTGATAGTCTTGCCAGACACCCATTCTTCTTTTATTTTAATCATGTTAACTATAGGTCCCCCCATGATTAGGCAATGGGTTACTATTGACATTTGGCATCGGTGACTGAAGCGTGATGACCTTTTGATCAATCAGATCTTGGATCTTATGTTTTAAGGTAACACAGTCCTCAGTACTGTGCCCTGCTACTCCTGAATGATAGGCACAATTTTGATCAGGATGATAAAATTGAGAGTTGGAATTGATAGGCTTTGACTGTATCAGTTGCAAATGACCAGCATTCTTCAATCTTTTGAACAATTGAGTGCGACTTTCAGCTAGTGGTGTGAAGTTTTGGGGAGGTTTCTTTTTGTTGTTTGGACGTAGGGGATTATAATGGCTTTGGTTTGCAGGAGGAGGTACTTGATGATAATTTGGAGGTTCTTGGATATTTTTTTGGTTATTTAGAAGAGTGGATTGGACATGAGACTGATAATTTGGAGGTGGAACTTGGTATTGGGATTGGATGTTTGGGAGTGGAGTTGGGTACTAAGGTTACAAATTTGAAAGTGGAGCTTGGTATTGGGATTGGATGTTTGGGAGTGGAGTTTGGTACTGAGGTTGGACATTTGAAAGTGGAGCTTGGTATTGGGGGTGGGCGTAGAACAGATGTTAAAGGCTTGGTGACAGCCGAGAAGAGAAAACATTCCTAGAGTTGAACCTCTTTTTTTTTTGCAACAGAATCAGCAGAAATCATGCCTACATCCTACTTTTTCTTCCTTAAGAACATGGCAGTCCCAGACAATGTCGGGGTTTTGGCAATTTTTTCTTCCAATGATTCTTTTATTTTTACCAAATCCGCAAAAGTTGCCCTAACAGCGGACACCAACCAGGTATAATATTCTCCTTCTTGATCGCGAGAGAACATAGATACCATCTCTTCCTTGGACATGGGGGGTTGCACTTTGGCAGCTTCCTTCCTTCAATGAAAAGCAAAGTCTCGGAAACTCTCATCACTCTTCTACTTAATTCGATCTAGTGAATACCGATCCAGGACTATTTCAATGTGGAATGCGAACCTGACGAGGAAACCCTTGTCCAATGCTTTCCAACTAGTCCATCTTTTCGGCTTCTGAGACATGAACCACTCTAAGGCTTCACCGCTTAAACTTCAGCTAAATAGGCACATCAACAACGCCTCATTTTTTTCGATCCCCACCAATTGCTCACAGTACCTCCTCAGATGGGCCATTGGATTTCTGGCACCATCAAACACTTCAAACTTGGGGACCATGTACCCTTCTGGTAGATCAACTCCAGGGTGAACACATAAGTCATCGTACCCTAAACCATTATGGTTCTTCGCTCCATGAGATTCTTTGATCCTCATGATCTTTTCATTCAGAGCTATAAACTTCATTTCATGCTCGGTCCTCCACTCTTTCTCCTTCTATTTGTAATGGTCTATCTCAAGATTTGGAAAGGGATTATAGATATCGGGGGATACGATGGCATGAGGGGGATTTGGAAGGAAGGCTTTATTTTGCGGATGAAAGGAAGTTGGTTGGTACGTGGGGAGGACGTTTTGAAATTTAGAAAGTTTTTATGGAATTTGCGAGTAGTTTGGTGGCATCTGAGAAGGATTTTGTGAATTTGGAAATGAATTTGGTAGATTCGGGGATGGATTTTGTGGATTTGGGAATGAATCTTGTGGATTGGGGCACGAATTTTGTTGATTTGCAAATGGGTTATGGGGATTTGGGAATGGATTCAGAGATGGGTTTTGTGGGGTTAGAGATGGATTTTGTGGATAGTATGCATCTGGGTTATTTTCACGATTGGTATTTTGGACAAGTGGAGGGGCAGAGATGGACGATATATTATTTGGCTGATCCCCGATAATAGGCATACTGAGGGAAGGGATTTGGAGTGGAGTCCCATGTCCTCCTAGAGCGGGAGCATTAACAGTGATGGCCAGGTGATCCAAATCTCGAGTACAATTTATTTCTTCCTGAAGCATTTCAAGCTTTCTTACGAGTTCCGTAATCATCTCACTCTGTTCTGCTATTACATTGTCCCTGATGAACAATGTGTTTTCTTCATCATTTCCAGTCATTATTTAATGATGGTCAGAGGATGGGATTTTGTGCGCTTTTGACCGGGTGAAGTAGGGATGTTCTGCCAGCTTATATCAACACGGAGTAGTTTCTATTATCTGTAAAGTAAAACAACTTAAAGGCAGATGTGTTAGTTTCCGTATGTGATAAGTAATGCAAAATATTTGACAAGAAATAACCACGTAGAGTTACTTGAGTCATAGTCAAATTCATCCATAGGAGCATAGCGGATAAACTTTTCTTTGATCCAAACAAACACACATAAGCACATAAGACAATTATATTACACAAAACATTATAATAATATGTATCCTAACTGGGGTAACCCTTTTTGAGCCAAGGGTTCAGGCCTAACTATTTTGAAGAAAATATATGCTTCCTTATAGCCAATCCATTATCCCCCAACTTATATAGACACGAAAAAGGGCATAAATGCCTATGAAAGAAAATAAGTTACCACATAGGGGAAATAGAAAAACTAGCTACCGGAGGCTCCTTCGTCTGCCTTTGCCTTCTTTGCCTTGTTCACCTCCTGTGCTATTTGATACCTATTAATGATCAAATAACTCCCGCATAACTGTGCCGTGCTGTCAAAAGTCAACTTTCCTATACTATCGAGTTAAGAGGCCATACTATCATCCAAATCGACTAAACACTGCCTAGCATCATCAGCCTCTTGCCTAGCTCTTTTCAACTCTTCCCTCAACATATGTATTGTTAAAGCATCTTCTACATGCATCTGTGGTGCACGATTTCACTTTTCTGAAACTCATCCTGAAGCCTATGGAGTCTGATCTGATGCTCGGATTCTACATCTACGACCCGAGTGGGCACGTTCGACCCCGGAATCAATGCTCCATCAAGGCTCTTTTTTAACCACTCCTTGTAAGTGTCACTGACTTCAGGTTCATACCCTATACAGGAAGAGACTTCCGTCCATCTTCTTCTTCTCCATCCGTTTATCATGTAGTCTATGAGCGAGGGTTCTCTTTCATCATATTCGGCAAAGAATCTGAGCATAGAATTGATTTGAGGCGTCTCCTGCTTGATCTCGAATCGCCTAAGAACTCTGCCAGTATTGTAGGGATGGGTTGCCCTGAGACCCAAAAGCACTAAAAAAGACCACTCGCCCCCTCGAATAATGTATTTCCCTGAACGAAGATAGTTAATAGACCATTGGACATCATCGTCTCTTAATTCTCCAAGAGTCTTAAACCAAAATTCGTAAGATGCTTCCCTTTTGAACGTGTGTAAAAACAACCACATGTGCGATTCTAGCGGGATTCCTCCTTATTTTGTGGTCAGGTTGTGCCGTTCTAGGATTTTTCACCAAATGCATCATCATCCACCATTGTAATATAAGGTTGCAGCCTTGAAAGAAATGATTCTCGACTTGACATCTTCCCAAAGTGCGATATATGTCGGCGACAATCATGGGAGCTAAGCTGTGGAATACCTTTTTAGAATTGTACTCCATTCCAAAGAAGAGCGCATGGGTCACTGAGACAACCCTCGGATGAATTGTGCCATTTTCCCCCTATGGGAATACCATGGTTCCAAGTAGGCCTACCTCAAATCCAAAGGCTCTCGTATCCTTCCTTTTTGCTTCGGACTCAAATTTATGCCCAAATTTGTGAAAAGCATTGAATCTTCTAAACCGATGATACAACTCACGAAAAGTGATATTTACTCCATCACTTTCTCCTAGCTAGGTGTCGTCGTCAGTTAAAAATACCTCATTTATCTTTTGACGATCCCACACAACCGGGACTAAAATATTCTTATCAGGTGTCTCCCTTATCTTAAAACACATTTCCGTACTCTCGTAACAAATCAATACCTCTTCAATGGTAGGAGTCAATTCAACATTCCTGAAGTGAAATACCATATTCTGATCATCCCAAAAAGTTGTTAGTACATGAATCATTTCGGGTCAAGCATCCATCTCGATCAAATAAGGGAGATGCCTAATGTGTGTTCTAACAATCTTTCTCTTTTCTGTACTCATGTGGTCCCACCATAGTTTCAAGAAATCGTCAGATTTAGTAACCATCTTGAACTTTTCGTGGGAATATAGTTGAACCATATCCTACATGAAAGCAGACAAAGATAAGACTTTCCCCGACCCCAAAGGATAATGGATTGAATTAGACAAACATGTATTTTTTTCAACACATAAATATGATTCCTCTGTAATTGACTCGGGGTTAATAGATGCAGGGCATATTTTCTAATGGGCCCAATACCCCGCTCGGGTATTGGGTCATCCTAGGCTCATGCCTAAAATAGGGTTTTGGTTTCGTTCTATCCTCGGTGTCTAGAGTGGGTTTGAACACTGGTTCTCAAGCGGACAACTTGAGTTTGAAAATACGAACAGCCATCAGACGACTCACGTGCTAATAATCCATTCGTATTTCCAACACAGTTTTGAAATTGAACAACAGGGGCCGGGACATCCACGAAACACCAAAACAAATTAAATAATGCAGGGATATGCCATGAGATACGATAATTGAACTTTACAAAATCAAAACACAAAAACACATACACAATTAATCAAAAGACAAAATCAAACATTTGATCAGAACCTAGTTAAAATACCCCAGCAGAGTCGTCATTTTTGTTTTGCGAAAATTTTGACTTTTGAAAGAGTCGCCACTTAATTTTGAAAAGAAATTAAGAAACCTTTAGAGAGTTACTTAAAACGATTCAAAACAGGAAAATCATTTTAAGTTAAAGATTCCGAGTAAGTGGTTCCTATTAACGTTTTAGGAAGGTGTTAGGCACCTAAAACGTCCGCTAACTTACGGTTATCCGAACTGTTTGAAAACGTCTTTTGATTAACTTCTGAAAAATCAACTTGTTGAAAAAGTGATTGAGTGGGGAAAAGTTTTTGCAAAATCAGTTTTTTAGCGACTTAGTTAGGGATTTATCTAGGTTCGCAAGAAGCACGTAAAACAAGTAAGCGAAAAGGAAAAGGGAAAAGGAAAAAGGGAGAAATAGTGACTTAGGCTTTTTCTTCCCAAACAGTCGCCCCTGTCCTAATCTAGTTGGGTCTTTGACCCACATCACCTGTCCTAGTTCTATGTCTTCTAGCCTTTGGCTTGAGCTTTCGATTCACCTGTATTAGATACAACTTTGACTTCGAGGCCCAAAATACATGAATAATGCAATAAATAAATAAAAAAGATAAAGAATACAAGTAAAAAATGTGAACGAATGAACAAAAGGGAGACTTTTAGTCCCTTTGTCGCTTCGAATATGGAATTTCAACACATTTCCCTCTTCCTTTGGCTCCATGTATCCGTGTGCCATGCGACTGACTTTTAGACTTTCTTTTGAGGTTGACTCAATAAGATGGGCCTCATTGGCCCTCGATGAATATGCAAGAGGGAAAGAGTCCATGTAGGACTCAACCGATTCACATGCAAGAAACAAAAATAAGAGAGATTAATATGCATATCCAAAGTACAGAACGCCATATAGATAAGTGACGTAACAAAATAAATACACAAAAAGAATATTGTAATTGGAAATGACATAGCAAACAGTACGTCAAGATATAGAAAAAAGTCAAGAAAAAGTCATGCAATTACGGCTATCACTGGTACATGGACACGCATATAAACTAAAAAAAAAGAGCTTAAGACTAAATTTCTAAGGATTTTCGTAAGCAAGAACAAGCCATCAATGAGACGTACACTAGAGTTGGGGGGTTAAGATAAACTTCAAAAGCAACCCATTCATGACATTGAGTAAGAAAAGAACCATTCTTTTCAGGGAAAGTAAAACAGAGCTATTCACTGTACCATTCCTTTAAAAGGACACGAATTATTGACATACTTTACATAAATTTACCAACTTGGATAGCAAACACTAACATACAATCAACAACTTAAGCAAGAATTAATGAAACTTGACATAAGAGTTGTTCAAACAAACAAAAGATCATAACCTTTTCAGTGAAACCTGACATAATGATTTTTGACATCAAAGAGACCCTATTCATTCTCTTTTACAATAAAGCCATCGCATTTCTTCAGGGATCAAACAAACGAAATACCAACTTGAAACAAAATCCAAAAGGAAACAAAGATTCAAACTTTGCAATTCCACAACAAAGGGAGTAGGGTTAACAGGTAAACAAAATTCAGCAGCTCAAAACGTATTGAACAAAATCGCAATGCGAAACTTTAAACATAAAAATCAGGTAAACAAGATTCCAACAACCTGAAACTTATTAGACCAAATCAAAACATGAAAAATTACTATGAAACCAGTCTTAAAAAAATTCAGACAACCCGAAAGTGGATCAAAGCATGGAACTTTAAACGACGAAACCAACCTCAATAGGATACCGATTACTCAAAACAAAATCCAAGGCACAAAACTTTAATCTAAAAGCAAGACCTAACAAGATGCTATCAACCCAAAAATTGTTAAGGCATGAAACTTTAACGGGACCAACCATACAAAACTTCAGCAACACACAAAATAAGAGCATTGAATAAAAAATCAATCAATAATCTAAATCAAACATCCAGCGCAGGATCATTAGAATAATAGCTTTCTATAGAATGTTGAGATGAAGAAAAAGAAATTGAAATATTAAAATGGTGTATGATATTACCTTTTCGAGAGCAGCAAAATGGGCTACGAGCTGGCGTCGGATTTCACCACCATCGGAGACGCGTCGTAGTCAATTCGGAGCTTCGATTAGCTGACGAACTCACTAGAAAAAAGGGAATTATTTACTAACAGAGATCGATTTGTTCTCTAAGGGTTCTTCTCCATTTTTTCTTTTGGATCCAAAGTTCTTCACCTCTCAAATTTCCAAACCCTAGAAATTTTGAGCCCCAAAATCTCTCAGAACAATATCCAAACTCCAAAAATTTTCTGGACCAAATTTATGAACCCTAATTCTTGAACCCTAATTCCAGAATCCTCCAAATTTCCCCCAATCCCCCCTCTAAAAAAAAGCCCCCCTTATATAGAAGAAGGAAATGGGGGGAACCATAGGATCCCTAGAATTTGAAATTCTAAATCCTCCCTCCTTTGAGAATTCATCAATAAACGTACTAATTTGGGAATCCCTCTCAGAAGATTCTGAATAGGTGGACCAATTACCATTGGGAAAAAACGAATCTCTTTCCTAACCAATAACAAAACCCAAATATGTACAAAGAAAATCCGAATTAAACTTAGTTATGGAGGGAAAAAATTAGGTGTTAACAACTGCCCCCTCCCTTTGGGTAGGGTGAAAGTAAGTAACTCTGGGCAAAGGGAGGTTGACATCCCTAATTTTGTCTGACCATAAGTTCATATCTGAAAGAGGTTAGTTACGCACGAGCCTAAGGAGTTAATGCAGGCCCTCGGCATCAGGTTTCCTACATATTTTAGTTTATATAAGAATTCAGGCCACTTATAGTTCATAAATCATGATTTTAAGCACGATTTTCAAGAAAAATTCACCGACCATCTCGGTTTTGGAGTTTTTTATAAGACTAAAAAGTTGGGAATAGAGGGTTTTGGGGGGATTTGGAATGCTGTCGAGTTTTATACACAGATCCCAACCTATATATCCCCGAGACTCGGGGAATCAGACTGCTTGTAGTTTGACTCTATCGGTAGAAAAGATAGTCCTCTATTTCAGACAATTTTTGGCTCGAAATAAGTGACAAATTGGTCGAGTTGCGGAAAATACGCCATTAACCTCTTAACCATGAATGTGGAATCCTTCACATCCATAGGCAAGAACTTACCTGGACATAATTTCTAAAACTCTGAATATGTTGTCACCCGAATTTGAAAGGAAGAGAAGGTTACCCTCGGTGTGAGTTTAGAAATATCACGAAGGTGGAGCTGAAACCAGAATATCCTGAAATACCCACATTCCTTCTAACAGGGGTGTGGTTGGATGGTGGTGGTGATCATCCTTTAGCTCGCGTCCAAAGAGTTTGACGTCTCTCTTTAGACTATGTCCCGTTTTACTGCTAAGAAAGAGTTCCACATTGTGTTGCATCCTACCTGAGGTCGTTCATACCTATGGTTTTTCATTTGAGATTTTCATCCTCTTGGATGCTCTCGACAATGCTTCAAGCAAAAATGTTAGTGCTAAACATAATTCTCGAAAGTGGTATATAGTCTTTTACCATATCTCCACGTGCGTTGTGGCCTAAAAAGCAAAGTCATCTCTTCATGTACCTATTTGGAAGTAAATAACTGGCAACAACAAACACAACAACCCTCTTGGTTGTTGTATAATTATGACATTTGTCGGTTGAATATGTCTTTAAAGTGAGGTGGCTCTTTTGGACACCGGCGATACTTTATGCAGAACGGTCCCTACAATCGTGTAATCTTGTGTTGGTGTGGCAACCCTTTTGGTACCTATATCACTTATTGTATGTGGAATGATAACCTCTCCGGTTATAGCCGATAATCGATTTATAAATTTCTCTCAAATTGTTAATTTTTGGATAATCTTGCGCATTATTTGATGTTGGATATGAGGCGAATTAGAGATATCCTTTGAATTTTTAGATTTTAGGTAATCCTGCACATTATCCGACTTTGGATAAGAGATGGCTTACAGATATCCCTCCAATCGCTAGCTTTCAGGTGTTCCTACACATCATCCGACCTTGGATACAATATGACTTATAGATAATATCTCAAATTGATAGCTTTAGGGTAATCCTACACATAATCGATCTTGGATATGACGCGGCTTATAGAGAACCCTTGGACGTATCAATTTGATAATCTTGCATATTGTCCGGTAAGGATTTAGTTGCGACTTATGGATAACCTTTGAACTATCAATTTTTGGGCGATCTTGCACACTATCTAGTTAGGATGTTGTTGTGGCTTACGGATGACCTACAGTCTATCAACTCACAGGTGATCTTGCACACTATCTTATTTCAAATAATATGACTTATAGATGACCCTCAAATTATCAATTTCTAGGAAATCTTATATATCATTCATCCTTAGCTAGTAACTTAAAGGCGTCCCTTCAAATCATGTGCTCTTGATGCATTTAGATGTTGATTCATAAAATAATAAGATATCCTTGATGCCAGGATTTATGTGTTGCGTGTCAATAGATATTAAATGATGATGATATCCTCGACGCCAGCGTTTCTGTCTAGCGCGTCAACAGATATTGGGTGATGATGATATCCTCGATGCCACCATTTTTGTATAGCGTGTTAACAGATATTAAATGCTGATGATATCCTCATCGCCAGTGTTTATGTCTCGCGTGTCAATAGATATTAAATGATGATGATATCCTCGATGCTAGCATTTCTGTCTAGCGCATCAACAGATATTGAATGATGATAATATCCTCGATGCTAGTATTTCTGTCTAGCGCATCAACAAATATTAAATAGCCTTCTTGGGCGATGGTATGAGATGGCCCTCTCGGCAATGATACGCAATGGCCCTCTTGGCAATGATGTGTAATGGCCCTTTCTGCAATGATATGTGACATCCCTCTTGGCAATGATATGCAATGGCCCTCTCAGCAATGATATGCAATGGACCTCTTGGCAATGACATACAGTGGCCTTCTTGCCAATGATATGGAATGGCCCTCTTAGCAATGACAGGAAATGGCCCTCTTGGCAATGATATGCAATGGCCCTCTCGGCAATGATATGCAATGGCCCTCTTGGCAATGATATGCAATGGCCCTCTTGGCGATGACATGTAATGGTCCTTTCAGTAGTTTAAAAAGAGTTTCACTTGAATTCATTTGTCAGCGTCTTGCTTTCTACATGTACCTGTACTCAAGGTAGACGATTAGTAGAAACAAAGTCACTTTTGCTAGAGACCATTTCTTAGAAAAATTCTAAGTTGATGACTATTAAGTTGGTTGATGACTATTAAGTTAGTAGAAAATGATCAACGATAGGTTGATGACTATTAAGTTGGTCATTAGGGGGTTTACCCTGAATGTGTGTAGTGCTTATGCGCCACAAGTGGGCTTGGAGGGGGAGGAGAAGAGGTGGTTTTGGGAGGCTTTAGATGAGGTGGTGAGAGGCGTACCTAGCTCGGAGAAGATTGTTGTAGCAGGATATTTCAACGGGCACATTGGGGCGTTATTGGGAGGCTTTGGTGATGTGCATGGTGGTTTTGGTTTTGGGGAAATAAATAAAGAGGGGGCTACTCTATTGGATTTTGCGATGTCCTTTGGGCTGGTAGTAGTGAACTCGGGCTTCCCGAAGAAGGACGATCACCTGATCACCTTTCGAAGCACGATAGCCAAGTCCCAGATTGACTTTTTGTTGCTTAGGAAAGGGGATAGAGTGTTGTGTAAGGACTGTAAGGTCATCCCGAATGAGAATCTTTTGACCCAGCATAGGCTCTTGGTTATGGATTTGGGTATAAAGAAGAATAGAAAGAGGAGTGAGGAGTGTAGGCCTTGAATTAAGTGGGGCGGCTTGACGCCAGTGAATAGGTGGGAGATAGGGAAGAAGTTGGCGGGAATGGGGGTGTGGAAGTGTAGGGGGGACGTGGATAGTATGTAGGATAGGGTGGCTAGGTGTATCAGGGAGAATGCAAGTGAGGTGTTGGGTGTTTCTAGGGGCCGGGCTGGGTATCATCGGGGGGATTGGTGGTGGAATGAAGAGGTTAAGAATAAAGTGGGGACCAAGAAAGGGGCGTATGCTAAGTTGGTTGAGAGTAAGAACGAAGAAGAGAAGCGGGTAAATAGGAAAGAGTACAAGTTAGCTAGGAAGGAGGCTAAGTTAGCAGTTACAGCGGTTATGACGGCCGCTTTTGAGAGCTTGTATGCAGGGTTACAGGGGAAAGGAGGGGAAAAAAGTTATTTAGACTTGCTAAGGCTAGGGAGAGGAAGGGTCGTGACCTCGACCAGGTGAAGTGCATTAAGGGGGAGGATGGTACAGTGATGGTGGAGGACGGCCACATTAAGAATAGATGGCAGTCGTATTTTCATAGGCTCTTGAATGACGAAGGGGATAGAGCTATTGTGTTAGGGGAGCTGGAGCACTCAGTAAAGTGTCGGTATTTTAGTTATTGTAGATGTTTTAAGGTAGAAGAGGTTAGAGAGGCTATTCGCAGGATGCGAAGGGGTAGGGCGACGGGGCCGGATGAGATACCGGTGGATTTTTGAAAGTTCGCTGGAGAGGCTGGTGTAAGGTGGTTGACTGGATTGTTTAACAAAATTTTCAAGATGGCGAAAATGCTCGAGGCTTGGAGGTGGAGTACCATGATCCCTCTTTATAAGAATAAGGGTGACATTCAGAGTTGCAATAATTATAGGGGGATTAAGTTATTGAGTCACTCTATGAAGATTTGGGAGAGAGTGGTCGAGGTGAGGCTGAGACGGATAGTGTCTATTTCGGAAAACCAGTTTGGATTTATGCCTGGACGCTCGACGATGGAGGCCATTCACTTGGTACGGAGGATGGTGGAGCAGTATAGGGAAAGAAAGAAGGACCTGCACATGGTGTTTATCGACCTGGAGAAGGCATACGACAAAGTCCCCAGGGAGGTGCTTTGGAGATGCTTGAAGGTGAGTGGAGTCCCGCTGGCATATATCAGAGCAATTAAGGACATGTATGATGGAGCGAAAACTCAGGTGAGGACGGCGGGAGGAGACTCAGAGCATTTCACTGTCTTGACAGGATTGTATCAGCATTTCACTCTTAGTCCCTTTTTGTTTGCTTTGGTGATGGATGTGTTGACGCGGCGTATTCAAGGGGAGGTACTTTGGTGCATGCTTTTTGCAGATGATGTAGTTTTGATTGATGATACGCGAGGGGGTGTGAATGACAAATTAGAGGTGTGGAGACAAACTCTGGAGTCTAAAGGGTTCAGGTTGAGCAGAAGCAAGACAGAGTATTTGGAATGCAAGTTTAATGAGGTGGTAGTGAAGTTGGAATCACAGGAGGTATGTAAGAGGGATATTTTCAAGTATCTCGAGTCCGTGATTCAAGGTAACAGTGAGATTGACAAGGATGTCTCGCACTGTATTAGGGCGGGATGGATGAAGTGGAAGCTCGCGTCGGGGGTGTTGTGTGATAAGAAGGTGCCGCCCAAGCTTAAAGGCAAATTCTATAGGGTGGTAGTCCATCCGGCCATGTTGTATAGAGCAGAGTGTTGGCCAGTTAAGAACTCCCACATTCAAAAAATGAAGGTGGCAGAAATGCGGATGTTGCGTTGGATGTGTGCGCTGACTAGAGGGGAAAGAGTTCGGAATAAAACTATCAGGGAGAAGGTTTATGTGACTTCAGTGGAGTATAAGATGCGGGAAGTCCGATTGAGATGGTTCGGACACGTGAGGAGGAGGGGCATGGATGCCCCAGTTCGTAGGTGTGAGAGGCTAGCTTTGGATGGTATTAGGCGGGGTAGGGGTAGGCCGAAGAAGTACTAGGGTGAGGTGGTTAGGCCGGACATGGAGCAGTTACAGCTCACTGAGGACATGACCCTAGATAGGAAGATCTGGAGGACGTGAATTAGGGCAGAAGGCTAGGGCCAGTTTGGGTCGCTAGTGTAGGGAATCACTTGGTGGGGGTATTATTCTTGTTATGATACCGTATTCCATGTTTTATTACGAATCTTTTTGCTTTTCTCTGTTTTTTATTACTTATGGGTGTCGTATTTATGTTATGTCATCTTGTTCTATGATTTACTATGTATTTGTGTAGTATCTCGTGTCTCGAGCCGGGGTTATATCGAAAATAGCCTTTCTACTTCTTTAGAGGTAGAGGTATGGACTGCGTACATCTTACCCCCCCCAGACCCCACTATGTGGGAATACACTGGGTTTGTTGTTGTTGTAATATTTATAAAGAAGACAAGACACTTTTGTTTGTCCTCCATGATCTCAAGAAATGTGATGGACAATTCGAAAGGTCGTCGATAAATGGGTGTTGAGCCCGGTTTTGGGCTACCAAAAGTACCATTATTAAGCATTATATGCTCTGTTATGGCTCCCACCTTGCTTGGGGATTTTTTGAAAGAAACGCTCATTTTTGTGTATCGATCCCTGCATCCACAAAAATGATTAGTTTGAATGAAACTACTCCGTGTTGACCTCCTTCGATCCTTCATTTTCCCCTCGCCATCTTTCAGGTAGTTCTTCCACCCATGACTCTCCGTCCCAATTGATGTCTAGGCAATCACTAAGTAAACGATTTATATAGATTTTGAAAGTAGTCTTAATTTTTAGAAGATAGTTTCGAAAGTTTATATAAAACTTTAGAAGATCTCTGTCGGTCATGTCATGTAATAGCTCAACGAACATCTGCCTCTTGATTTTGACTATATCTGATGGAGGATTTCCAAAACTCATCATCATTGTTGGAGGGTTCTTCAAATAGTTCTGTTATAGCCAGAAATTAAGTCTACCTAGACTTTGTCACAATTGGTGGCTTCAAAAGCCTCACTTTAACCTTTGGTGACAGGGAATTTGAAATATATTCCAATATTTAGTGGAAATTTTGAGGCCTCCCTCAAAATTTCTGCCCCAGTTTAGAGTAGTCTGAGATGATAATCTCGAGTGGATCTGAATCCTTTGCTGATCTTCATCTTCTTTGTTGGATATTGATCTTCTCTTGTGAATTTTTGAGATTTCTTCTCAAAAATTCTGCCCCAATTTCTATTTCCTGGGGTTATATGACCAAGCCGTTGGGGCGCCTACGTATCTCATTGAAGCAGGAATCAGGTCAGACATAGTTCAAGACTATGCTAGGATATATATCGAAAAACAATCTAATGGGTTGACCGAAGCCGACATAAGCCGCCTACGTATCCCTTTCTTGGGAATTTAGGTCAAACGTAGTTCGTACATAAAGGGAAAAGGGTTTTAGGCAATTACAATCATAAAACACAATATTACACGACGATTACAGATAAACTACGAACCGCTTCCACGGCTTCATTCATTTGGGGACAATATGTAGTCGAGTCGCGATTCACGATTTTGAACTGACCACAAATTTCAGTCATCAAGTGACTGGTCAAGTTTTCCCTATTATCAGTAATGAATGATTCCGGCACTCCGAATCGACAAATTAAGTTATTCCTAATGAAATCTACAACCACTTTCATAGTGATGGCTCTGTATGAAGAAGTTTCAACCCACTTAGTGAAGTAGTCAATAGCAACCAAAATAAAACTATGCCCATTCGATGCCGATGGTTCTATTGGTCCGATAACATCCATTCCCCAAGCTACGAAAGGCCAAGGTGAATTCATTGCATGAAGCTCGTGTACAGGCATTCGAATCAAATCTCCGTGTGTCTAACATTTTTAACATCTCTTCACATACTTACTACAATCATTCTCCATAGTCATCCAGAAGTAGCCGGTTCTCAGGATCTTTCTGGAAAGGACAAACCCATTCATGTGGGGCCCACAAACTCCCATGTGTACTTTTTTTATCAATTTATTGGCTTCCATAGTATCGACGTATCTTAAAAATCCTAAATCAGGCGTCCTTCTAAAAAGAATTTCCCCACTTGGAAAGTAGTTCTTTGCCAAACGCCAGATTGTTTTCTTTTGGTTGTTACTGGCCTCTTTGGGATATATTCCAAATTTTAAATACCTTTTAATGTCATAGTACAATGGCTTTCCATCGGGCTCTTCTTCAATGTGTGCACAATGCGCGGGTTGCTCCTTCAAGATTATTTCCAAAGGATCAATGAAACTCTGATCTTGATGCTGAATCATGGAGGATATAGTGGCCAAAGCATCAACAAACTCGTTTTGTACCCTTGGGATATGTTTGAAATCAAATTCTTTGAATTTTCCACATAATTCTTGTACCATCTCAACATAAAGAATAATCTTGGAATTTTTTACCACCCATTCTCCCTGCACCTGTTGAATCAACAAATTTGAATCCCCGATGAGTATCAATTCACGAACACCCATATCAAGTGCCAATTTGAGACCCAGGATGCAAGCTTCATATTCGGCCATGTTGTTGGAGCATGGGAAATTCAACTTAGCAGTTACTGGATAATGTTAGCCCATTTCTGAGACCAACACTGCTCCGATTCCTGAACCTTTGAAGTTGACCGCTCCATCAAAGAATAACCTCCATCCAGGGTAAATTTCTGTAATGTCTTCTCCCACTAATAGAATTTCCTCATCTGGGAAGTAAGTTTGAAGTGGTTCATATTAGTTGATGCTCTGCCAAATGATCTGTCAAATCTTGCCCCTTGATTGTTTTTTGAGTTATATACACGATGTCAAACTCGCTCAGCAACATTTGCCACTTGGCTAGCTTTACCGTAGGCATGGCCTTCTGAAATATATACTTCAATGGATCCATTCTCGAGATGAGGTATGTCATGTACGAACACAGATAATGCCTCAAATTTTGTGTGGCCCAAATCAAAGCGCAACATGTCCTTTCTACAAAAGTGTAACGGGCTTCATATGACGTAAACTTTTTACTCAAGTAGTAAATGGCTTTCTCTTTCCCACCGGTCTCATCACGTTGCCCGAGGACACATCCAAAAGCATTTTCTGAGACTGACAGGTAAAGCAATATTGGCATTCCTTCTCTTGGCGGAACCAAAACCGGTGGTGCAGACAGATATTCCTTGATGCAGTCAAAAGCCCTCTGACATTCTTCTATCCACTCATTCAATGCGTTTTTCTTCAACATCTTGAGAATTGGATCACATATGACTGTCGACTGAGTGATGAACCTGCTAATGTATTTCACACGACCCATGAAACTCATAATTTCCTTCTTGGTCCTCAGCGGTGGCAAGTCCTGAATTGTCTTGATTTTGTATGGATCTAGCTCGATGCCTCTTCTGCTGACTATGAACCCCAGCAACTTCCCTGATGGCACACCAAAAGCACACTTAGTAGGATTTAATTTCAAACTGTACTTTCTTAATCTGTTGAAGAATTTCTCCAGATAGGTCAGATGATCCGAACTCTCGCGGGATTTAATAATTACATCAACCACGTACACCTCAATCTCTTTATAGATCATATTATGGAAAATCATCATCATAGCCCTCATATATGTTGCACCCACATTTTTGAGACCAAACGGCATTACCCTGTAGAGATAAACACCCTAGGGCGTAATAAAAGTCATCTTTTCTGCATCTTCCTCATCCATTAATATCTGATGATACCCGGCGAAACAATCAATGAATGACTACATTTCATGCTTTGCACAGTTATCGATGAGGATGTGGATGTTGGGCAACGGAAAAATATCTTTAGGACTGGCTCTATTCAAGTCTCTATAGTCAACACAAATTTAAATTTTGCCATTTTTCTTCGGCACTGGGACGATGTTGGCTAGACACGTCGGATATTTTGTGACCTCCACAACTTTAGACTAGATTTTTTGTCACTTCTTCCTTGATATTTAGACTTAAATCTGGCTTGAATTTCTGTATTTTTTGCTTGACTGGATCAAACTCTGGGTTTATCGGCAACTTATGCGACACAATACGGGCGCTCAATCCCGGTATATCATCATAGGACCAAGCAAACACGTTAATATATTCCCGCAACAGGTTAATGAGCTCTCTCTTTTGTGCTTCCTCCAAGTGGACACTGACACTTGTTTTTCTGATTTCATCATGATCTCCGAGGTTGACTGTTTCAGTGTCCTCTAGGTTGGGCTTCTCCTGGTTCTCAAACTCTTCTAAATCTTCAACTAATCGTTTCTCATCACCTCCCTTCCAATCATCATCATTCCCCTCATTTTGTTCGTCTAAACTTTGACATGACATGACATTGGCAGGTTTTGAGTTAAGGTTACTGTAATAAACAAA
The DNA here is from genome assembly GCA_030864225.1 of Capsicum baccatum var. pendulum. NCBI lineage: Eukaryota > Viridiplantae > Streptophyta > Magnoliopsida > Solanales > Solanaceae > Capsicum > Capsicum baccatum. The sequence goes on from CM061550.1 coordinate 274,199,665, forward strand.
CAAACCAGATTAGATGATAACAAGATAATAATAAAACGTACGAATAGTGGTGTTTCAAAAAATAATTTATTATTATTATTATTTATTTATTTATTTTGTTTTCAAAATAAGGGAAGGCCTTTTCATTAAAATTTGAGAGATAATTACATGAGCCATGCCTTTTGAAAGAAGTAAAATATAAAAAGGAAATTTGAGATGTAAAGGGTGGATCACGGAGCCTCATCCGAATCATCACCGATTTTAAAAAACTATTAGTAGTTTCCCTTTCATCTACTACGATGGGTGACGGGTTATGAATGGAATGGAGGTCCAGTTTTGCAAGGCCTCCCCTGGTGCAATCTTCTTCACCTCACCGGACTTTGGGAAATCTTCTGGTACAACATTGCATCCCTCAAACAGATTTCCTATCCCATCCCAAGACCATCATTATTCGACATCTCACACATGGGAAATGACTGGTACAGGAGCGGTAAGGGCCTAAACAGACTCGCCTCTGACTTATTCTTGATCTCATCCTTCTTTGTAGGCCGATATCCTAACCCATACTTAGAGGCCTTCTCTGGGATCATAATAGGATCAATAATTCCTTACAGACTCTTACCCAAACCCCGACCAGGGTCGAATCCATTTCTTAACATCACCATCCCAATCATTTTGTAAACAGAAGGCATTGGCGCTTTGAGCGTCAGATCCTTCTCCACATCATTTACAATTTCCATCGTATAGAAACGACTACCCTTTGGAACATCTTCAATCATCGGCACATAACCATTGGGCTGATCCGTTTGGATTTCTTCCTCTTGGATGACTATTTCATGATCCTCCCAAATGAACTTCAATAGTTGATGAAGGGGTGATGAAATGGACTTTGCACCATGTATCCATGGTCTTCCCAACAGCAGATTGTAGCTAGGATGAATATCCATAACATGAAACTTAGTTTTGAACTCAGCAGGTCCCATTTGGATGTACAAATCAATTTCTACTATGGTATCTCTCTGCCCTCCATCAAATGTTCTCACATTTACGTGGCTTTGATGAATTTTTCCCAAATCATAGCCCATTTGAACCAACGTGGAGAGAGGACAAATGTTCATACTAGATCTGTCATCTATCAATACCTGATTAATTGCATAGTCTCGGCAAATGATAGTGACGTACAAGGCTTTGTTGTGCATTGCTCCCCCAAATGGCAAATCTCCATCACTGAATGATATGCGATGATTCCCCACAATATTTCCTATCATCGCAGCCAGGTTCTCAATAATTATTCCTGCGAGAACATACGCTTCATCCAAGACCTTCGATACAGCTTGTCGGTGGTATTGTGAACTCATTAATAATGCTAAAATGGAAATTTGGGATGGAGTCTTGTCTAAATATTTGACAATTGAATATTCTTTTGGTTACATACGCCTCAAAAATTCCTTAGCCTCCCCTTCTGTGATTGGCCTTTTCTATGAATCTTTTTTGTTGATCAATTCTTCAGGGATATAGCATCGTCCCGATTGTATCATCCCTTAGGCAGCAGCGATTTGTACAATAAATTGCTTCCTTGGAGGGGGAGTGTACACTTGGATCGGGGTTGTCATCACTATAAATAGGGCTTTCTCGTTGACACTTAAGGCAGCCACCGCTCTCTCTATCTTTTCTATCTCTTCCACCCTTTTACACTTTTTTGAATTCACCTTAGTGATAGTCTTGCTAGACGCTCATTCTCCTTTTATTTCAATCATGTTAACTATAGGTCCCCCCATTATTAGGCAATGGGTTACTATTGACATTTGGCATCGGTGACTGAAGCGTGATGACCTTTTGATCAATCAGATCTTGGATCTTATGTTTTAAGGTAACACAGTCCTCAGTACTGTGCCATGCTACTCCTGAATGATAGGCACAATTTTGATTAGGATGATAAAGTCGAGAGTTGGAATTGATAGGCTTTGACTGTATCGGTTGCAAATGACCGGCATTCTTCAATCTTTCGAACAATTGAGTGCGACTTTCAGCTAGTGGTGTGAAGTTTTGGGGAGGTTTCTTTTTGTAGTTTGGACGTAGGGGGTTATAATGGCTTTGGTTTGCAGGAGGAGGTACTTGATGATAATTTGGAGGTTCTTGGATATTTTTTTGGTTATTTGGAAGAGTGGATTGGACATGAGACTGATAATTTGAAGGTGGAACTTGGTATTGGGATTGGATGTTTGGGAGTGGAGTTTGGTACTAAGGTTGGACATTTGAAAGTGGAGCTTGGTATTGGGATTGGATGTTTGGGAGTGGAGTTTGGTACTGAGGTTGGACATTTGAAAGTGGAGCTTGGTATTGGGGGTGGGCGTAGAACACATGTTGAAGGCTTGGTGACAGCCAAGAAAAGAAAACATTCCTAGAGTTGAACCTCTTTTTTTTTTGCAACAGAATCAGCAGAAATCATGCCTACATCCTACTTTTTCTTCTTCAAGAACATGGCAGTCCCAGACAATGTCGGGGTTTTGGCAATTTTTTCTTCCAATTATTCTTTTATTTTTACCAAATCTGCAAAAGTTGCCCTGACAGCGGACACCAACCAGGTATAATATTCTCCTTCTTGAGTGCGAGAGAACATAGATACCATTTCTTCCTTGAACATGGGGGGTTGCACTTTGGCAGCTTCCTTCCTTCAATAGAAAGCATAGTCTCGGAAACTCTCATCACTCTTTTGTTTGTTTCGATCTAGTGAATACCGGTCCGGGACTATTTCAATGTGGAATGCAAACCTGAAGAGGAAACCCTTGTCCAATGCTTTCCAACCAGTCCATCTTTTCGGCTTCTGAGACATGAACCACTCTAAGGCTTCACCGCTTAAACTTCAGCTAAATAGGCGCATCAATAACGCCTCATTTTTTTCGATCCCCACCAGTTGCTCACAGTACCTCCTCAGATAGGCCATTGGATTTTCGGTACCATCAAACACTTTAAACTTGGGGATCATGTACCCTTCTGGTAGATCTACTCCAAGGTGAACACATAAGTCATCGTACCCTAAATCGTCGTGGTTCTTCGCTCCATGAGATTATTTGATATTCATGATCTCTTCATTCAGAGCTATAAACTTCATTTCATGCTTGGTCCTCCACTCTTTCTTCTTCTTTTTGTAATGGTCTATCTCAAGATTAGGAAGGGGATTATACATATCGGGGAATACGATGGTATGAGGGGGATTTGGAAGGGAGGCTTGATTTTGCTGATGAAAGGAAGTTGGTTGGTGGGGATGACGTTTTGAAATTTAGAAAGTTTTTATGGAATTTGCGAGTAGTTTGGTGGCATCTGAGAAGGATTTTGTGAATTTGGAAATGAATTTGGTAGATTCGGGGATGGATTTTGTAGATTTGTGAAAGAATCTTGTGGATTGGGGCACGAATTTTGTTGATTTGCAAATGGGTTCTAGGGATTTGGGAATGGATTCAGAGATGGGTTTTGTGGGGTTAGAGATGAATTTTGTGGATAGTAAGCATCTGGGTTATTTTCACAATTGGTATTTTGGACAAGTGGAGGGGCAGAGATGGACGATATATTATTTGGCTGATCCCCGATAATAGGCATACTGAGGGAAGGGATTTGGAGTGGAGTCCCATGTCCTCCTAGAGCGGGAGCATTAACAGTGATGGCCAGGTGAGCCAGATCTCGAGTACAATTTATTTCTTCCTGAAGCATTTCAAGCTTTCTTGCGAGTTTCGTAATCATCTCACTCTGTTCCGCTATTACATTGTCCCTGATGGACAATGTGTTTTCTTCATCATTTCCAGTCATTATTGAATGATGGTCAGAGGATGGGATTTTGTGCGCTTTTGACCGGGTGAAGTAGGGATGTTCTGCCAGCTTATATCAACACGGAGTAGTTTCTATTATCTGTAAAGTAAAACAACTTAAAGGCAGATGTGTTAGTTTCCGTATGTGATAAGTAATGCAAAATATTTGACAAGAAATAACCACGTAGAGATACTTGAGTCATAGTCAAATTCATCCATAGGATCATAGCGGATAAACTTTCCTTTGATCCAAACAAACACACATAAGCACATAAGACAATTATATTACACAAAACATTATAATAAGGTGTATCCTAACTAGGGTAACCCTTTTTGAGCCAAGGGTTTAGGCCTAACTATTTTGAAGAAAATATATGCTTCCTTATAGTCAATCCATTATCCCCCAACTTATATAGACACGAAAAAAGGCATAAATGCCTATGAAAGAAAATAAGTTACCACATAGGGGAAATAGAAAAACTAGCTACCGGAGGCTCCTTCGTCTGCCTTTGCCTTCTTTGCCTTGTTCACCTCCTGTGCTATTTGATACCTATTGATGATCAGATAACTCCCGCATAACTGTGCCGTGCTGTCAAAAGTCAGTTTTCCTATACTATCGTGTTAAGAGGTCATATTATCATCCAAATCGATTAAACACTGCCTAGCATCATCAGCCTCTTGCCTAGCTCTTTTCAACTCTTCCCTCAACATACGTATTGTTAAAGCATCTTCTACATGCATCTGTGGTGCATGATTTCACTTTTCTGAAACTCATCCTGAAGCCTATGGAGTCGGATCTGATGCTCGGATTCTACATCTATGACAGAGTGGGCACGTTCGACCCCGGAATCAATGCTCCAGCAAGGCTCTTTTTTAACCACTCCTTGTAAGTGTCACTGGCTTCAGGTTCATACCCTATACAGGAAGAGACTTCCGTCCACCTTCTTCTTCTCCATCCGTTTATCATGTAGTCTTTGAGCGGGGGTTCTCTTTCATCATATTCGGCAAAGAATCTGAGCATAGAATTGATTTGAGGCGTCTCCTGCTTGATCTCGAATTGCCTGAGAACTCTGCCAGTATTGAAGGGATGGGTTCCCCTGAGACCCAAAAGCACTAAAAAAGGCCACTCGCCCTCTCGAATAATGTATTTCCCTGAACGAAGATAGTTAATGGACCATTGGACATCATCGTCTCTTAATTCTCCAAGAGTCTTAAATCAAAATTCATGAGATGTTTCCCTTTTGAACGTGTGTAAAAACAACCACATGTGTGATTCTAGCAGATTCCTCCTTATTTTGTGGTCAGGTTGTGCCGTTCTAGGATTTTTCACCAAATGCATCATAATCCACCATTGTAATATAAGGTTGCAGCCTCGAAAGAAATGATTCTCGACTTGACATCTTCCCAAAGTGCGATATATGTCGGCGACAATCATGGGAGCTAAGTTGTGAAATACCTTTTTAGAATTGTACTCCATTCCAAAGAAGAGCGCATGGGTCACTGAGACAACCCTCGGATGAATTGTGCCATTTTCCCCCTATGGGAATACCATGGTTCCAAGTAGGCCTACCGCAAATGCAAAGGCTCTCGTATCCTTCCTTTTTGCTTCGGACTCAAATTTATGCCCAAATTTGTGAAAAACATTGAATCTTCCAAACCGACGATACAACTCACGAAAAGTGATATTTACTCCATCACTTTCTCCTAGCCAGGTGTCGTCGTCAGTTAAAAATACCTCATTTATCTTTTGACGATCCCACACAACCGGGACTAAAATATTCTTATAAGGTGTCTCCCTTATCTTAAAACACATTTCCGTACTCTCGTAACAAATCAATACCTCTTCAACGGTAGGAGATTCAACATTCCTGAAGTGAAATACCATATTCTGATCATCCCAAAAAGTTGTTAGTACATGAATCATTTCGGGTCAAGCATCCATCTTGATCAAAGAAGGGAGATGCCTAATGTGTGTTCTAACAATCTTTCTCTTTTCTGTGCTCATGCGGTCCCACCATAGTTTCAAGAAATCGTCAGATTTAGTAACCATCTTGAACTTTTCGTGGGAATGTAGTTGAACCATATCCTACATGAAAGCAGACAAAGATAAGACTTTCCCCGACTCCAAAGGATAATGGATTGAATTAGACAAGCATGTATTTTTTTCAACACATAAATATGATTCCTCTTTAATTGACTCGGGGTCAATAGATGCAGGGCAGATTTTCTAATGGGCCCAATACCCCGCTCGGGTATTGGGTCATCCTAGGCTCATGCCTAAAATAGGGTTTTGGTTTCGTTCTATCCTCGGTGTCTAGAGTGGGTTTGAACACTGGTTCTCAAGCGGACAACTTGAGTTTGAAAATACGAACAGCCATCAGACGACTCACGTGCTAATAATCCATTCGTATTTCCAACACATTTTTGGAATTGAACAACAGGGGCCGGGACATCCACGAAACACCAAAACAAATTAAATAATGCAGGGATATGCCATGAGATGCGATAATTGAACTTTACAAAATCAAAACACAAAAACACATACACAATTAATCAAAAGACAAAATCAAACATTTGATCAGAACCTAGTTAAAATACCCCAACAGAGTCGTCATTTTTGTTTTGCGAAAATTTTGACTTTTGAAAGAGTCGCCACTTAATTTTGAAAAGAAATTAAGAAACCTTTAGAGAGTTACTTAAAACGATTCAAAACAGGAAAATCATTTTAAGTTAAAGATTCCGAGTAAGTGGTTCCTATTAACGTTTTAGGAAGGTGTTAGGCACCTAAAACGTCCGCTAACTTACGGTTATCCGAACTGTTTGAAAACGTCTTTTGATTAACTTCTGAAAAATCAACTTGTTGAAAAAGTGATTGAGTGGGGAAAAGTTTTTGCAAAATTAGTTTTTTAGCGACTTAGTTAATGATTTATCTAGGTTCGCAAGAAGCACGTAAAACAAGTAAGCGAAAAGGAAAAGGGAAAAGGGAAAAGGGAGAAATAGTGATTTAGGCTTTTTCTTCCCAAACAGTCGCCCCTGTCCTAATCTAGTTGGGTCTTTGACCCACATCACCTGTCCTAGTTCTATGTTTTCTAGCCTTTGGCTCGAGCTTTCGATTCACCTGTATTAGATACAACTTTGACTTCGAGGCCCAAAATACATGAATAATGCAATAAATAAATAAAATAGATAAAGAATACAAGTAAAAAATGTGAACGAATGAACAAAAGGGAGACTTTTAGTCCCTTTGTCGCTTCGAATATGGAATTTCAACACATTTCCCTCTTCCTTTGGCTCCATGTATCCGTGTGCCATGCGACTGACTTTTAGACTTTCTTTTGAGGCTGACTCAATAAGATAGGCCTCATTGGCCCTCGATGAATATGCAAGAGGGAAAGAGTCCATGTAGGACTCAACCGATTCACATGCAAGAAACAAAAATAAGAGAGATTAATATGCATATCCAAAGTACAGAACGCCATATAGATAAGTGACGTAACAAAATCAATACACAAAAAGAATATTGTAATTGGAAATGATATAGCAAACAGTACGTCAAGATATAGAAAAAAGTCAAGAAAAAGTCATGCAATTACGGCTATCACTGGTACATGGACACGCATATAAACTAAAAAAAAGAGCTTAAGACTAAATTTCTAAGGATTTTCGTAAGCAAGAACAAGCCATCAATGAGACGTACACTAGAGTTGGGGGGTTAAGATAAACTTCAAAAGCAACCCATTCATGACATTGAGTAAGAAAAGAACCATTCTTTTCAGGGGAAGTAAAATAGAGCTATTCACTGTGCCATTCCTTTAAAAGGACACGAATTATTGACATACTTTACCTAAATTTACCAACTTGGATAGCAAACACTAACATACAATCAACAACTTAAGCAAGAATTAATGAAACTTGACATAAGAGCTGTTCAAACAAACAAAAGATCATAACCTTTTCAATGAAACTTGACATAATGATTTTTGACATCAAAGAGACCCTATTCATTCTCTTTTACAATAAAGCCATCGCATTTCTTCAGGGATCAAACAAACGAAATACCGACTTGAAACAAAATCCAAAAGGAAACAAAGATTCAAACTTTGCAATTCCACAACAAAGGGAGTAGGGTTAACAGGTAAACAAAATTCAGCAGCTCAAAACGTATTGAACAAAATCACAATGCGAAACTTTAAACATAAAAATCAGGTAAACAAGATTCCAACAACCTGAAACTTATTAGACCAAATCAAAACACGAAAAATTACTATGAAACCAGTCTTAAAAAAATTCAGACAACCCGAAAGTGGATCAAAGCATGGAACTTTAAACGACGAAACCAACCTCAATAGGATACCGATTACTCAAAACAAAATCCAAGGCACAGAACTTTAATCTAAAAGCAAGACCTAACAAGATGCTATCAACCCAAAAATTGTTAAAGCATGAAACTTTAACGGGACCAACCATACAAAACTTAAGCAACACACAAAATAAGAGCATTGAATCAAAAATCAATCAATAATCTAAAGCAAACATCCAGCGCAGGATCATTAGGATAATAGCTTTCTATAGAATGTTGAGATGAAGAAGAAGCAATCGAAATATTAAAATGGTGTATGATATTACCTTTTCGAGAGTAGCAAAACGGGCTACGAGCTGGCGTCGGATTTCACCACCACCGGAGACGCGTCGTAGTCAATTCGGAGCTTCGATTAGTGACGAACTCACTAGAAAAAAGGGAATTATTTACTAACAGAGATCGATTTGTTCTCTAAGGGTTCTTCTCCCTTTTTTCTTTTGGATCCAAAGTTCCTCACCTCTCAAATTTCCAAACCCTAGAAATTTTGAGCCCCAAAATCTCTCAGAACAATATCCAAACTCCAAAAATTTTCTGGACCAAATTTATGAACCCTAATTCTCGAACCCTAATTCCAGAACCCTCCAAATTTCCCCCAATCCCCCCTCTAAAAAAAAGCCCCCCTTATATAGAAGAAGGAAATGGGGGGAACCATAGGATCCCTAGAATTTGAAATTCTAAATCCTCCCTCCTTTGAGAATTCATCAACAAACGTACTAATTTGGGAATCTCTCCCAGAAGATTCCGAATAGGTGGACCAATTACCATTGGGAAAAAACGAATCTCTTTCCTAACCAATAACAAAACCCAAATATGTACCTGAATCGTACCCTTATCCCGAAATTTGCGGAATTGAAATGCTGGAGAAGCCAACTCACCAATTTTCGGAAGCCTCTAGGCTTTCACGAATGAGTTTGAGTGGGACACGTGAGGAAGACCACGAACGGGTTGGTTTCGGGTCTCTTTATAGTTGATCGGGTCGGGTCGCGCGATGTTGTTACCGCTGCAGTGGTTTTGGTCATTTGTTCAAGAGGTTTATCGTGTTGTGGAGTTGGTACTGTTTTGTTGTTGCTTGACCGTATGAGGTGCTAGAAGGGATAAGGAGAACTGGTGCTGGGCCGGGTTGGTTTTGTAGATGTTTGGGCTGTTGGTGGATGTAGTTTAAGGTGGGCTGCTAATAGTTTGATTAAATAGAGGGGTTGAGGAAATTGTAAAGGTAAGATGGGCAAATCAGGCCATTTTGGCTATTTATTAAATAGCCAAAGGAAATTCAACCAATTGCATTTAAATATAGCCTAATTGAACTTGATCGACCGATTAAATTGTAATCACGGACGAATTAATTTCGATTAAGGCCCAAATTAAATAGGTTGACTAAATTCAAATGAAATTAGATATGAATTAATCCTTTGTTAAATCCCAAGTTCCTCAATTCAATAAAATCAAAATACATATTTATCCAAATAACTATTCTTGAGAATGAATCATATTAAAATTAAGGTTTTAAATCATTACAAACTTACTTCAAGATAAGCCTTGATTACTATCAGATATTTTGTACAACCAATATTTAAGTATCAAAATTGTATAATTTCGTATACTTGAATACGACCATATAAAATCGCTACTTAAAATGACAAAATTACGTACAGAAAATATTTTGAAAATCCTTTATTCGGATGGGATAAATGTTGTAATTTTTTTTTGAAAATCGAAGAAACTCTGAATTAAACTTAGTTATGGAGAGCAAAAATTAGGTGTCAACAAGAGGTAAGATGGAGACGGTCACTCGTTGTGAGTTGAGTGTTGGATGGAATGCTTTAGAAGTTGAAGCATATGTCATGTCTGGGCTCCTGCACTGTCTTCCATCAGCAGGTAAATTCTCGTGCAAAATTGCTTCGAGCTAGCACACTATGTAAGGCATTGTATGCATACTCAATTTCCATACTAACCTTAATGCATTAGCAAAATGACGTCCTATTCCTATTATATTAATTTATAAACAAACCTCACCGATTCAAAAGCATTGTAGAGTTTTCACACTTTTAATGTTATTGTCAAGGTCTATATACCAAGTATTACTCTTATCCTAACCAATTAAGTTTGTGTGGTATGTCCTATTCCTGATAGTGGCCGAGATGAAACTTTTAACTTGGGAGATTTGAAAAATAAGAAAATAAACACACAGAGAAATTAACCGAGGGGATTCAATATCAATTAAATATACGTTAAAATAAGTTATGCAGATTCTTTTGGGTTGACTTAGCTATTAGAATGATCATCACCTGTTACATTATCAATCAAATCATTTTGCATAGAAAGCAAAGAAGAAAGTTTCTTCTTTTTTTGTTTTGGTTATTAAGAGAACCAAAACAAAGACCTTTTTTAGTGACATCTTTGTCTATGATAATGTAACGATCCATTCGGTCGTTTGTAAAATTTTCTCATCTTCTCTATTTTAGCCCTTCTCGTAGTTGGTGTATGTAGATTATGACTCACGAGAGATGTACTAATTCTTGAGGAGTTCGGAGGTTATTGAAGTCATTAGTCGGATTATTGATTTTTAATAAATTTAAAGTTTGATCATGGTTAACTTTTGATCGAGACGACCTTGGATTAATGTCATAATATTTTCAATAAGTGCGGAATGTACTTTTTAGTCAAAATACATATTTGGTTTGTTTCTCGAGATTTTGAGTAATATGTAAGGTCTATTGGGTATTTTAGATGTTATTTTAATTGGTGGTTAATGGACCAAATCTGACATTTTTCTTTTAATTTCTTGAGACCTATGTATAAATATAATTTTTAAGTGGTAGGATTTACCATATACACTTATCATAAAATTAGATATAGGGCAACAGGGGAAAAGACGGTTACAGTGTTACTTTTGTTTTCTCTTCGTTCATAGAAAATTTTGGCATCTCCAGGTTAGTTCATGCGTGATGTTTTTTTTCTTATGGAATTGCTGCTATAGCATGCTTCCTATAATTATTATGCCAGCTAGAGTAGAATGTCTTATAGAGTATTGCTATTAATATATGTATAAAGTGAAACGGTGTTGAAATTTGGGAAAGGTTGAATTAGTTAATGAAAATTCAATTCCTTAATAAGAACAAAAAGGGTTAGTAATGGAAATCATTGGCAGCGAATTCTTCTTTAAATATAACAAATGGTTAAGTTGGTAGATTCCTGGCAGTGACGATAGCAGGTTTTCTTGGCAGCCACTGTTTCAATAGTTCACTTTAATTTTGAAGTGAATCCTAATTAAATCAAAATAATTATAATAGTAGGATTTCATTAGAGTCGTATTCTTATGGAGATTATATATTTGGACAGATTTTGATTATCTGGAAGCTTTACGGAAGGGCAAGGCCCTTACAAATTAACTTGCATCTGAATCCTTCTGTTGAGGTAGGTTACAATTTAATTAAAGTTTAGACTCGACTTAATTGTGTATATGCTCCTAAATTGGATACTTGTGGATTGGTATTCGGACATGTTTGAAATGGTTGATGTTTGGATTGTTGACTCATGTATAAATGTTTATTGAAAATTGACTTGATGGAATTGTCTTATGACTTTAAGTGTACTTGTAAACTTGGTATATTGTGTGGCATGCTGTGAGGTTGTGTAAATTGATATTGATAATACTTGGTTATATTTATGTTGGATCGGGTATCACGCCGGTATATTTATATTTATGTTGGATCAGGTACCACGCCGGTACGGTACATGAACATAGATTGTTTCCTGCAGGTCATAACTATTTGGGCAAAAATAAGTCCCATAGCATGTGTGTACATATTTGTGTTATTTCTGTGGATGTTTACAGTATGGTTGATACTCTTGATGGTTATGTGGATTGTTTGTGAGCACTGTTTGGCATGTTGTTGTTGTATTGTTGATTCATTGGTGTGACGATGCATGTCTACTTGTTATTTGATTTATGTTGTGTACATGCTATTGAATAGAGTTGTCCTATGATACCTACCAGTTCATAGTAGTTTGTACTGATACTACCCGATACTCTTCTTTTATTGAGTGCAGAAAGTGTTCTAGGCTCAGACATGACCTCACCTGTAGAGTTTGATAGTAGATCTTGATCCAAGGATGAGCACTCCGTCTCCAGGCTGCCATGGGTCATCTTATTTGCTCTTGTCCATCTTTCGGGCAATGAAACATTCTTTATTTACTTTATTTTTGGATCACTTTACATATGATCTTTGTTAGTAGTTCTTGTACGATGACTTTTGGGTCTTGAAAATTTTAGTAAGTAGTTTGTTTGAATTTCCGCATTAATAATAATTAGTCCTGCATATTTGTTATTATGTTGAATTTTATAATAATATCATCTAATATTGACTAAGTGTTTGGGCAATGGTTCAGTTTAGATGGGAAAGATTAGTATGGGTGCCACTCATGGCCATTTGGGTCGTCACAAATAAGGTATCAGAAAATATGCATGTGTTATTACAAGTGGAGGGACCTTTGTGTTGTTGCCTTCATTTGAATTGAGAATGTGAACTGCTGACAGTTTCCTTCAAAAAGTATGATTAGTACGAATTAAGAGTATGTACCCCTTTCAGTCCTCAAGTGCATACCCCATTCATTATATATGTAGTTACGAAGTGTTGCACCCTTGGCGTTTTGATGATCCTCAAACTATTCCACAAAGGACCTGATCGGCAGCTTAGTCAGTATCTATGGGACCTGGTCCCATATGAAGTTGCTCTTTGAAGATGACTCGTTGACTACATCTAGAAGCTGTACTTTCCTGTAGAAAGTTGGTAGCGCGGCAGTAGAGGTGCTGAGTCTCAACCAACGTCGACAAACGATACGACATCCTGATATAATAAACATTTGAATCGATCTTGATATATTCATTGGAACAAAGTCTCATTCGTTACTTAAAATTTGAATTTGTTAACAAACACAAGGTGAATATGTTGACATGTGTATCGTGAGAAGAGAAGAAGTTAAGAATAAAAAGAAAAGTTATTCTTTTTTGTTAATAGAAAGGGAAAGTTGTGTGTATTTGTTTGTTGGAGGGTTGTTAAGGAACCAAAACAAAGACCTTTTTGTGACATCTTTGTCTAAAATTGACTGAAGCAGACAAAATGCATTGACTTGAGAATGTGAACTACTGATAGTTTTCGGCATTCATTTGTGTGACACATCAAATGATTGATTCTAAATTGCCATTTTTGCTATATATAAATATATATATACCTCATCAAAATTATTGAATAGAGACACACAAAACAAACATTTCTTGATATCTTCTCTACCAACTTAGTTAGTTTTCATCATTTTAGTGCAGCAATGGATTGTGTAAAACTTGTACTAATTTTTATGCTATATCCCTTTCTCTGTCAACCTGCTTTCTCCTCATCCGTACCTCATTTGTGTCCCAAAGATCAAGCTCTTGCTCTTCTACAATTTAAGCACATGTTTACCTATAATCCTAATGCTTCTGATTGTTGTTACAATCCAACAACTCGTTCATGGAACAAGACCACAGATTGTTGCTCATGGAATGGAGTTTATTGTGACGAGGTGACGGGACAAGTGATTGTGCTTGACCTCTCTTGTTGTGGACGTCAAGGAAAATTTCATACCAACAGTAGCCTGTTTCAGCTCTCCAGTCTTAAACGGCTGGATTTATCTTATAATGATTTTTCCGGGTCTCTCATTTCACCTAAATTCAGTGAGTTATCTAGCTTGATGCATCTTGATTTGTCGCGTTCAAGTTTTACAGGTATAATCCCAGCAGAAATCTCTCACCTTTCTAAATTACAAGTTCTTCGTATATGGACTGTTGACCCGTATAGGCTTAGACTCGGGCCTTACAATTTTGAACTGCTCCTTAAGAACTTGACCCAATTAAGTTATCTTCAACTTGACTCAGTTAACATCTCTTCCACCATTCCTCTGGATTTCTCTTCTTATTTAACAACTCTTCTCCTTCCAGCCACACAGTTACACGGGGTATTGCCCAAAAGAGTTTCCACCTTTCCAACTTGGAAGACCTTACTTTATCATCCAATTCCATAACTGGTCCAATTCCATCCAACGTAAGTGGACTCCAAAACCTAAAATTACTCGCCTTGTCATCAAACTACTTGAATGGGACTATACCTTCCTGGATATTCTCCCTCCCATCATGTAACACCCCGTACTTAATTACGTGCATTAGCCATTGTTATATGTGTTGGAGTATATGTATAAATCCTAAGTTAGGTATATATGAGTTTGAGTATTGATTATTTTGAGATGGTTTCGAGTGTATAGTTTGATTATATGCGTATAGGAATCGACCTTATTTATACCGGAATTTGCCCGTCGATGTTTCCATACGAAGGTTATTGAATAAGCTTTCCGACGATATAAATATTTTCAAAAACGGATAAGTTTCGGATATAAGCGAGCACGTTCGAAACTATAAAACGGTGGCCGGGATGTGAACAGTAAATTTGCAGGAAAATTGCCAGTTTTTGGGTCAACTTTGAACGATCATAACTCCCTCAATATAATTAACTGGTCGAGATACCATATATCAAAAGAAAGATCTTTGAGTCTTATTTCTAATGCAATTGGTTTCATCCAAATCCAACATCTGAGTAAGGAGTTATACTCTTTTTACTTCAGCCTCTCAAAACAGATTTTTGTGAACAGTAAATTAGCAGGAAAATACTGAGGCCTGCCAGTTTTTGGGTCAACTTGGAATGGTCATAACTCACTAAATATAATGAACTGGGAGATCTACCACATATCAAAAGAAAGATCTTTGAGTCTTCTTTCCAATGCAATTAGTTTCATCCAAATGCAACATCTGCGTAAGGAGTTATACGCGTTTTACTTCAGCCTCTCAAAATAGATTTTTAGGGTCAACTTCAAACTATCATAACTCCTTGTACAGGACGAACTGGGTGGCCTAATTTATATGAAATGAAAGACCTTTGAATTATCTTTACAATGATATCAATTTCACCCAAATCCGATATCGGAGAAAAGATTTATGGTCTATTTACTTCAGCTTGTCAAAACAGTCTACCGGAGGACATATTTGACATTATTTAAATTTTAAGGGCACTTTGGTCATTTTCTATGGTATTATGGACGGGAATATGTGCATATATACATGTATATGAGTTCAAAAACTCATATTCATCATCAATCATAGGAGAGAACAAACCCTAGCCAAATTTGACCTTCAAATTACTTGTGATTCAACCGTGGAAAGTCCAAATTGATTCTGTAGTTGTGTTCATCATCTCAAGGGCTTCGAGAAGCACCCCTTATTTGTGCCAACAGGACTTCAAAACCCAAAGGGCCATTCTATGGTAAGGATGTAAATTGTGTTGGTGTTATTTATATGGATATGTATATATATATATATATATATGCATGTGAGCATAAGAAGTATGTTATTTGATTGTTGTTGAAAGATGATTGGAAATGATATTGGATCACTCTTGTGCATGGTTGGATTATGTTGAATTGTGAAGGGATGATGTGGTATTGATGATGTGGTATTGAAATGATGATTATATATATATATACACATAAACCTATTGTTCAAGTTGGTTTTTGGAATGCTTTGCAAATATTGGTTGTATGGAATTATGGAAGAGAATTGTGGTGTTGGGTTGCTAATACTAGATGCCAAATATTTCATTGTAGATAAGTGATTTGTAAACGCGGGAAGTTGTGTTGAATTGGTATCCGAATCTACAACGAGGTATGTAAAGCATACTCTAACGATGTTCTTTGGCATGAAAACACCAATGTTCCATCAAGTAAGATTCCGAGGTTATCCAAACACATGTATTGTTCTACATTACCAATGAAGTTGTTTCCATTCTATAAAGTGTCAAAATGTTTCATTGATATACCAATAGGCTTCTATTTCATTGTTGTGATATTGATGATTCTGAAACATATTGTTGATGTACCAATGAGTCCTTATTACATCGTTATTGTATAGAAGGTCTATTACTTGATTCCTATTGATGTATCATTGTTCCAAAGGTACTATATTGGCATGAACACTAATGTAATAATCTCAAAAGCTTTTGAACTAAGTTATTGGAAAAATCTCTTATGTGTTACTTGATATACGTGTGGGTGGTATCCCAGGGGCATAAGCCTAGCATGGGTCGATCCCTATTTATGTGTTTATGGGTGGTATCCCAGGGGCATAAGCCTAGCATGGGTCGATCCCAATTGATATGTACTGGGGGCAGACTAATGGTCACAGTACGGTACAGTATTGATTATTGTTAGGTGGTTGGAGGTTCGGGAGGAGGAGGTAATGGCGAATAATAATTGTAAAGAATGAAATGAACGAATGTATACCGTTCCACAAATGTGTTTGAATTCAAGAACCCAATTCAGATTAATGATAATGTTCATGATCCTAAAAATGTTTATGAAGTGTTGTTCACTTCTATTATGATTTATTCACTTGTGTCTGATTTTCTTGATCCTCCATATCACATATGATTATTTACAGCTTTACATACTCAGTACATATCTCGTACTGACGTCCCTTACGGGGGACCTGCATTTCATGCTGCAGGCACAGGTACCTCAGCTCATACACCGCACCAGTAGGAGCCAGGTCATACAGCTACTGTTGGTGAGCTCCAGTTTACTTCGGAGCTTTCCGAGTCGGTTCCTTATATTTTGTTATTGTACAGGAGTCATGTGTGGGCGGGGGTTTGTCCCGACCCTAGTTATGTCATGTATATCCTAGAGGCTTTGTAGACATAAGGAAGGGTAAAGTCATGGAAGTTTATATAGTGATGTTATATTCGTATATGGGGTGGCCCCGACGGCCAAGTATTATATATATATATATATATATATATATATATATATATATATATATATATTTGTGTGTGTTGTGCTGATACAGGTAATTAGACCCTTTTATATGCAGCGAAGTGCTGCCCAAATTTTTGGTGACATGTAAGTGAAAGCACAGGTATTTGAACGGGTTCTACCGGGCCTTCTCGTCCTCGGGTGCCAGTCCGGCCCGATGGGATTTTGGGCCGTGACAAAATTGGTATCAGAGCGGTTCGTCCTAGTGAGTCTACAAAGCCGTGTCTACGTAGAGTCTTGTTTATCGGTGTGTTGTGCACCACATCTATAAACAGGAGGCTATGGACATTTAGGAATTGTTTCTTTTCTTCATGTCGTAGATCGTGCGATAGAGCTTATATTGTCTATGAAGTCATAGTTGACCACTGAATCAGTTTGTTTCTCCTATTATAGTAATGATGCCGGTTACCAGAAGCAAGAATACCGGTAATCAAGTAGATGTGGCTGCCGGAGAGGGGACTAGTAAGTCACCCACTATACCAGCTAATCAAAGTGAGGCTCCAGCTGAGCATGCATCAGAAACTTCCCCCAGTCCAGAAGAAATAAGGGGGAGGAGAACTATATCCCCAGAGCCACATATTAATGTTGTTGATCAAGATCTTAGAAATGCAGTGCAACTTTTGACTCGTATAGTTGCTGGGCAAGTCCAAGGGCAAGCCATTCCTGTCGCGGGTTCTAGCGGTACTGATAGGGCGGCTAGTCTTCGGACGCAAGATTTTCTTAAGATGGATCCGCCTACTTTTACCGGATCCGATCTTAATGAAGATCCGCAGGACTTTATTGATCAGATCCAAAGGGCCCTAGAGGTGATGCATGTATCGGGCAGAGAGACAGTGGAGTTAGCCGCGTATAGATTCAAAGGTGAGGCTATATATTGGTATGAAGACTGGAAACGGTCGAGGGGAATTGATGCACCCCCAGCTACTTGGAAAGAGTTCAAAGAGGCATTTATTGATCACTATCTTCCATATGAGACTCGTCAGGCCCATGCAGATCAGTTCTTAAATCTTCGGCAGGGTAATACAAGTGTGAGGGGGTATAGTCTTCGATTTAATTCCTTGTCCAGATATGCTCCTAATGTTATAGCTACTATGGATGACAGAGTTCATCGGTATGTGAACGGATTGGATCCGTATTTGGTTAGGGATTGTACTATTGCTGCACTGAATAAGATATGGATATAGCTAGGATCCAAGCATTTGCACAGAAAATGAAAGATCAGAGGCAAAGAAGAAGAACACAGGAATTTGAAAGCGGATCTTCTAAGATGGCCAGATCTACAGGGCAGTTTATGGCGCCACAGGGAGGTTTTAGACCTCAATTTTCTGCTAGACCACCTAGGCCATTATTTTCTTATTCTGCAGCTAGTGCTCCACCACAGCATCAGGGGTTCAGAGGCAGTCAAATTGGGCAAAGAATTGAGGGTCATAGTTCGCGATCAGTGGGTTATCATGGGCAAAGGAATATGATCCAACTGAGACCTCCTCGAGAGCCATGCAATAAATGTGGAAGGCATCATATGGGTGCATCTCGAATGGGAACAAATGTTTGTTATTGGTGCGGTATGACGGGGCATATGATGAGAGAATGCCCACGAAGGGGCGCAGGTGGTGTAGCACGGCCTTTGGGATCAGCTGTTGCATCATCGTCACCGGTATCTTATTCTGGTAGAGGCGCACGACCCGTGGGTCACGCTAGGAACGAAACAAGAGTCGCCAGTTCCAGCGGGACTCAGAATCGCACTTATGCTTTAGCGGATCGACAGAATCTAGAGGCTTCCCCAGATGTGGTTACGGGTACGTTGTCCATATTTTTATTTGATGTATATGCTCTAATTGATCCCGGTTCTACATTATCATATGTTACTCCTTTGGTTGCTGGAAAGTTCAAAAGAACCCCCGAATTGTTAGATAAGCCGTTGGAAGTGTCTACCCCGGTTGGGGAATCTATTATTTCTAGAAGAGTTTATAAACATTGTGTAGTAACTGTGTGTGGTCGAAACACGATGGCCAATCTCGTGGAACTAGAAATGGTAGACTTTGATGTTATAATGGGTATGGATTGGTTGGCGTCTTGTTATGCCAAAATTGACTGTTGTACAAAAAAGATGTATTTACATTTTCCGAATGAAGCAGTTATTGAATGGCAAGGTAAGATTGGCACACCAAAAAATAGATTTATTTCTTATTTCAAAGCAAGAAAAAATGATTTCCAAGGGATACCTATATCATTTAGTTAGAGTAAGGGATACAGAAGCGGAGCCACCAACTCTTCACATTGTTCCGGTGGTAAATGAATTTCCTAATGTATTTCCTGAAGATCTTCCAGGTTTGCCTCCTGAACGAGAAGTAGAGTTTGGTATTGATGTAATACCAGGAACCCAACCAATCTCCATTCCTCCATATAGAATGGCCCCAGCAGAATTGCGAGAATTGAAAGAGCAATTAAAAGATTTGTTAGAGAAGGGATTCATAAGGCCTAGTATGTCCCCCTGGGGAGCACCGATGTTATTTGTGCGCAAAAAGGATGGCTCGCTGAGGATGTGTATTGATTATCGGCAATTGAATAAGGTGACTATTAAGAATAAATATCCTCTCCCAAGAATTGATGATTTATTTGATCAGTTACAGGGCGCCAAGTGCTTTTCTAAGATTGATTTGAGGTCAGGTTACCTCCAAGTGAGGGTCAAAGAAAAAGACATACCCAAAACAGCTTTCCGAACAAGGTATGGTCATTATGAGTTTCTAGTTATGTCATTTGGGCTAACAAATGCACCTGCAGCTTTTATGGATTTGATGAATAGGGTGTTTAAGCCATTCCTGGATGTATTTGTGATAGTTTTTATAGACGATATTCTAGTTTATTCTAGATTAGAAGAGGACCATGCCAATCACTTACGACAGACATTGCAGACTCTTCGTGATTGTAAGCTTTATGCAAAGTTCTCTAAATGTGAGTTTTGGTTAAAGTCGGTGGCATTTTTGGGTCATATTGTATCTAGTGAAGGGATAAAGGTTGATGCTCAAAAGATAGAAGCTATGAATAACTGGCCAAGGCCCACAACGCCGACGGAGATTTGTAGTTTTCTCGGGTTGGCCAGTTATTATAGGAGATTTGTTAAAGACTTTTCTTCCATTTTAGCACCCTTAACCAAGCTAACGCATAAAGCATCCAAATTCCAATGGAATGATACGTGTGAGGAGAGTTTCCAAGAATTGAAGAATAAGTTGACTTCTACACCTATGTTGGTACTTCCAGAAGGTACAGAAGGGTATACAGTGTATTGTGATGCTTCTAGAATTGGTTTAGGATGTGTATTGATGCAGCATGGTAAGGTAATAGCATATGCTTCTAGACAATTGCGGCCGCATGAGAAAAATTATCCTACACACGATCTTGAGCTAGCAGCGGTTATCTTTGCGTTAAAAATATGGCGCCACTATTTATATGGGGTTCATGTTGATATATATACTGATCACAAGAGCTTACAATATATTTTCAGTCAGAAGGATCTAAATCTGAGGCAGCGAAGGTGGATGGAACTATTAAAAGATTATGATGTCGATATTTTGTATCATCCAGGAAAAGCGAATATAGTAGCCGATGCGTTAGTCGTAAGGCTATGATGATGCCTATAGAAAGGCAAGGGATGGTTAAAGATCTTCACCAGTTAGCTAGTTTGGGAGTTCGCCTTCTTGAAACTCCGGACAAAGAGCTTATCGTACATAATGTTGCGGAATCTTCATTAGTAGCTGAAGTGAAAGAGAAGCAATATGCAGATCCTATGTTATTACAGCTTAAGGAGAACGTTCAGAGTGGTGCAACCAAGGCATTTGAGCTTACGCGAGAAGGAGTACTCCAGTGCCAAAACCGATTGTGTGTGCCGGATGTAGACGGGCTAAGAAAGAAGATTATGACAGAGTCACATTTTTCAAGGTATTCCATTCATCCAGGATCAACCAAAATGTATCAAGATTTGAAAGATATATATTGGTGGAATGACATGAAAAGGAACATCGCAGAATTTGTAGCTGAATGTCCAAATTGCCAACGAGTTAAAGTGGAACATCAAAAGCCCGGAGGCTATATGCAATGCATAGATCTTCCAACTTGGAAGTGGGACATGATCAACATGGATTTTGTTACAGGTTTGCCTCGTACAGCTCGGAAATTTGATTCTATATGGGTGATTATGGATAGGCTTACTAAATCCGCACATTTCTTACCCGTTAAGACCACTTACACAGTTGAAGAATATTTGAAGCTGTATGTTAAAGAAATAGTCCGATTACATGGAGTGCCAACTTCTATTATATCAGATCGGGGAACTCAATTTACTGCAAACTTTTGGAAGTCTTTCCAACGGAGTTTGGGAACACAAGTGAATCTGAGTACAGCTTTTCACCCTCAGACGGATGGACAAGCAGAGCGCACCATTCAAACACTTGAAGATATGCTACGAGCATGTGTTATAGATTTTAAAGGTAGCTGGGATGATCATTTACCTCTTATTGAGTTTACCTACAATAATAGCTATCATTCAAGTATGAAAATGGCACCATATGAAGCTTTATATGGGAGGAAGTGTAGATCACCAATAGGATGGTTCGAAGCGGGTGAAACTCTTATGTTCAGACCAGATCTTGTATATCAAGCCATAGAAAAAGTCAAGGTGATTCAGCAACGGTTGAAAACAGCCCAAAGTCGACACAAGTCATATGCGGATAGTAGAAGAAGAGGGCTAGAGTTTTCGTTAGGCGATTGGGTATTTTTGAAGGTATCGCCAATGAAAGGGGTGATGAGATTTGGCAAGAAAGGAAAGTTAAGTCCACGATATATAGGCCCATATAAGATTATTCGAAGATGTGGGCAAGTTGCTTATGAATTAGAGCTACCCCAGGAACTCTCATCAGTGCATCCAATATTTCATGTATCGATGCTTCAAAAGTGCATCGGAGATCCGACCCTTAACAGAAGATCTGCAAGTAACAGAAGATCTTACCTATGAGGAGATTCCTATTGCTCTATTAGATCGTCAAGTTAAGAAGTTGAGAAATAAAGAAGTAGCATCGTTGAAAGTACTTTGGAGAAATCAACAAAGGGAAGAGATTACATGGGAAGCGGAGGAAGCAATGAAATCGAAATACCCTTATTTGTTCAAAGGTGAAAAAGAAGTGCAAGGAGTGGAACTGGGACACTAACAAGTAAGTTTTTATATATGCATAATATCTATATGATGACGTGAATATCAATTACAAATTCGAACTTGTTTTGGCTAAATAACTACATTCACATTCGAGGAAGAATGTCCTTAAGGGGGAAAGGATGTAACACCCCGTACTTAATTACGTGCATTAGCCATTTTTATATGTGTTGGAGTATATGTATTGATCCTAAGTTATGTATATATGAGTTTGAGTATTGATTATTTTGAGATGGTTTCGAGTGTATAGTTTGATTATATGCGTATAGGAATCAACCTTATTTATACCGGAATTTGCCCGTCGATGTTTCCATACGAAGGTTATTGAATAATCTTTCCGATGATATAAAGATTTTCAAAAACGGATAAGTTTCGGATATAAGCGAGCACGTTCAAAACTATAAAACGGTGGCCGGGATGTGAACAGTAAATTTGCAGGAAAATTGCCAGTTTTTGGGTCAACTTTGAACGATCATAACTCCCTCAATATAATTAACTGGTCGAGATACCATATATCAAAAGAAATATCTTTGAGTCTTCTTTCTAATTCAATTGCTTTCATCCAAATCCAACATCTGAGTAAGGAGTTATACTCGTTTTACTTCAGCCTCTCAAAACAGATTTTTGTGAACAGTAAATTAGCAGGAAAATACTGAGGCCTGCCAGTTTTTTGGTCAACTTGGAACGGTCATAACTCAGTAAATATAATGAACTGGGAGATCTACCACATATCAAAAGAAATATCTTCGAGTCGTCTTTCCAATTCAATTGGTTTCATCTAAATCCAACATCTGCGTAAGGAGTTATACGCGTTTTACTTCAACATCTCAAAACAGATTTTTAGGGTCAACTTCAAACGATCATAACTCCTTGTACAGGACGAACTGGGTGGCCTAATTTATATGAAATGAAATCCCTTTGAATTATATTTACAATGATATCAATTTCACCCAAATCCGATATCGGAGAAAAGAGTTATGGTCTATTTACTTCAGCTTGTCAAAACAGTCTACCGGAGGACATATTTGACATTATTTAAATTTTAAGGGCACTTTGGTCATTTTCTATGGTATTATGGATGGGAATTTGTGCATATATACATGTATATGAGTTTAAAAACTCATATTCATCATCAATCATAGGAGAGAACAAACCCTAGCCAAATTTGACCTTCAAATTACTTGTGATTCAACCGTGGAAAGTCCAAATTGATTCTGTAGTTGTGTTCATCATCTCAAGGGCTTCGAGAAGCACCCCTTATTTGTGCCAACAGGACTTCAAAACCCAAAAGGCCATTCTATGGTAAGGATGTAAATTGTGTTGGTGTTATTTATATGGATATGTATATATATATATATATATATGCATGTGAGCATAAGAAGTATGTTATTTGATTGTTGTTGAAAGATGATTGGAAATGATATTGGATCACTCTTGTGCATGGTTGGATTATGTTGAATTGTGAAGGGATGATGTGGTATTGATGATGTGGTATTGAAATGATGATTATATATATATATACACATAAACCTATTGTTCAAGTTGGTTTTTGGAATGCTTTGCAAATATTGGTTGTATGGAATTATGGAAGAGAATTGTGGTGTTGGGTTGCTAATACTAGATGCCAAATATTTCATTGTAGATAAGTGATTTGTAAACGCGGGAAGTTGTGTTGAATTGGTATCCGAATCTACAACGAGGTATGTAAAGCATACTCTAACGATGTTCTTTGGCATGAAAACACCAATGTTCCATCAAGTAAGATTCCGAGGTTATCCAAACACATGTATTGTTCTACATTACCAATGAAGTTGTTTCCATTCTATAAAGTGTCAAAATGTTTCATTGATATACCAATAGGCTTCTATTTCATTGTTGTGATATTGATGATTCTGAAACATATTGTTGATGTACCAATGAGTCCTTATTACATCGTTATTGTATAGAAGGTCTATTACTTGATTCCTATTGATGTATCATTGTTCCAAAGGTACTATATTGGCATGAACACTAATGTAATAATCTCAAAAGCTTTTGAACTAAGTTATTGGAAAAATCTCTTATGTGTTACTTGATATACGTGTGGGTGGTATCCCAGGGGCATAAGCCTAGCATGGGTCGATCCCTATTTATGTGTTTATGGGTGGTATCCCAGGGGCATAAGCCTAGCATGGGTCGATCCCAATTGATATGTACTGGGGGCAGACTAATGGTCACAGTATGGTACAGTATTGATTATTATTAGGTGGTTGGAGGTTCGGGAGGAGGAGGTAATGGCGAATAATAATTGTAAAGAATGAAATGAACGAATGTATACCGTTCCACAAATGTGTTTGAATTCAAGAACCCAATTCAGATTAATGATAATGTTCATGATCCTAAAAATGTTTATGAAGTGTTGTTCACTTCTATTATGATTTATTCACTTGTGTCTGATTTTCTTGATCCCCCATATCACATATGATTATTTACAGCTTTACATACTCAGTACATATCTCGTACTGACGTCCCTTACGGGGGACCTGCATTTCATGCTGCAGGCACAGGTACCTCAGCTCATACACCGCACCAGTAGGAGCCAGGTCATACAGCTACTGTTGGTGAGCTCCAGTTTACTTCGGAGCTTTCCGAGTCGGTTCCTTATATTTTGTTATTGTACAGGAGTCATGTGTGGGCGGGGGTTTGTCCTGACCCTAGTTATGTCATGTATATCCTAGAGGCTTTGTAGACATAAGGAAGGGTAAAGTCATGGAAGTTTATATAGTGATGTTATATTCGTATATGGGGTGGCCCCGACGGCCAAGTATTATATATATATATTTGTGTGTGTTGTGCTGATACAGGTAATTAGACCCTTTTATATGCAGCGAAGTGCTGTCCAAATTTTTGGTGACATGTAAGTGAAAGCACAGGTATTTGAACGGGTTCTACCGGGCCTTCTCGTCCTCGGGTGCCAGTCCGGCCCGATGGGATTTTGGGCCGTGACACATCACTATCTACTTTAGACTTGAGCAATAACTCTTTCAGTGGAAAAATTCAGGAGTTCAAGTACAAAACATTGGAATTCGTTTCTGTAAAACAAAATCAACTGCAAGGTCCTATTCCAAAGTCACTCCTAAACCAGCAGGAACTACAAATTCTTATTCTTTCCCAAAATAATTTCAGCGGACAGATTGGTTCAACTGTCTGCAATCTGAAAACACTGGAAGTGCTAGATTTTGGAAGTAATCATTTGAATGGAGCAATCCCACAATGTTTAGGAGAGATGAGTCGACTTATAGTTTTGGGTTTAAAGAACAATAGCCTCAGTGGAACAATTAATACAACTTTTAATACTGAAAACCAACTCCGCATCATTAACTTGTACGGGAATAAGCTGAAGGGGAAAGTTCCGCCATCATTGATCAATTGCAGATATTTGGAATTCCTTGATTTAGGCAACAATGAGTTGAATGACACATTTCCAAGTTGGTTGGGAGGCCTTCCTCATTTGAAGATTTTAAGTTTGAGATCAAATAAGTTGCACAGCCCTATAAGTGATTCAAGGACACACAACTTGTTTGCTAAAATTCGAGTAATAGATCTCTCATCCAATGGATTTAGTGAAAATTTACCGGTGAGCTTTTTTGAGAATTTTCAAGCCATGAAAATCATTGGTGAGAACCGTGGAACCCGAGAGTATGTTGCAGATCCATATTCTGGTAATTACGCGAATACTTTGATAGTTATGACAAAGGGACTGGATCTGGAACTTCCTCGAGTTTTGACTACATACATGATTATCGATCTCTCTAGGAACATATTTGAAGATTATCTTCCAAGCATTATTGGAGATCTCGTTGGACTTCGTGCGCTGAACCTATCTCATAATGGCTTGGAAGGTGTTATACCAGCGTCATTGTAACATTTATCTGTACTTGAATCGTTGGATCTCTCCTCCAACAAAATAGGAGGTGAAATTCCACAAAAACTTGCATCCCTCACATTTCTTGCAGTCTTAAATCTCTCTCATAATCATCTTGTTGGATGCATTCCCAAAGGAAAACAATTTGATACGTTTGATAACAGTTCATACCAAGCGAATGATGGGTTACGTGGATTTCCACTCTCAAAATATTGTGGTGGTGATGATGGGGTACCGCAAGCAACAACTCCAGTTGAGCTAGATGATGAAGAAGCAGAAGAAGGAGATTTGATCAGTTGGCAAGCGGTTCTCATGGGTTTCGGTTGTGGTCTAGTTATTGGACTGTCCATAATATACATAATGTTGTCAACTCACTATCCAATATGGGTTTTGAGGATGGTTGTAAAATTTGAGCACATAATTATTACGAGAATGAAAAGATATTAGTGTGTAACTTGCAGGTATTCAACTTAATCTCTATCCTTCATAACATTACGTTTCATCCTTAAAGCTCTAAACGTTAATCCTTCATTTTTGGACATTGCAGGATTCAAGTCTAATATGACGCCGGTGATGCAAATATAAGCCTTCATCTTTCATAGATTGTAATTTTTTTCAAAGTGTTTGTTACTCTATGAATTAAGACATCATTTTTTTTCCCTAAATTTGAGACTCTACCTGAATTGTTTTCATTTATTTGAAGTTGTTCTTGTACAGATAGTAGCCCAACTTCTGATACAAGTCAAATGGCCACCGTAATTTTTGAAGACGTGATTGGAGATCATCATTTAAAGGCTCAAGACTTGTCACCCCGAGGGCACAAGAATATGCAAGGATGACCCATTTTGAGCAAAAACAAGGTCGTGTGTGGAAGATTGCTTGGAGCATCGAAGACTTGAGGATTCACGGTTTGGGACAACACTTAATGGGTCATGATTTGGTCATTTTCATTAAGGGTATTTTGGTCACTTCATTGGGTCCAAATGCACTCCATGGCCACCCCACCTTTTAAGGGCATTGTTGTCATTTTGTCTTGTCTTATAATAAAATATAAATAGAACATTTTAGGTCTTTTTCTCATTAGTTTTTCATTGATGTAAGACTTGGAACATGAAGCACCTTTAGTTGGAGGGCTTGGAATAGCCACCACACCGAAATGAGGGCAACAAGTGTGGATATCACTTGTGTTGCAATGTTGGCTTGAGACGTTGGTGTTTAGAGGAGGTAAAGTTCCTCTTGTGTCAACGTAGGATTTAGGTTAACCATTGTGTGTAGTGTTAAAGGTCCAAGATTACCATATTATTGGATTCTTAAGATTATACCAACCAAGGTCTAACTATCTATCCATTTTGTTTATGTTGTAATCGTTTGTTTGTGTTCTTGTAATTCAAATCAGTGACTTGTTGTTCTTGTTCCATTGTTGTTGTTCTTCATCTTGTTGTTGTTAACATAGTTTGTTGTTAGCTGTTTTTAGGTGATAAACACATCAATACATTGTATTTTTGTTGTTGTTTGTTGAATCCGAGCATGGTCTTCAAAAGGGTCCTCGGATCTTTGATCTTGTGGACTGATTTTGAAATGTGTTTCGTGTTGTCCTTATAATTCTTGTATCAACTTCTATCATTGCTTGCTACATAATCTATTGTAGTAATAATTTCAGACTAATCACAAGTAATATGGTCTGCATTTTCCCTAGCTGAAGCATATGTTGTGGTTTTTTTAGCATTGGCTTTACCAGTTGTCACACCCCTTTTTCGACTCCAAAATGGTTATAATTGAATGTTCTAAAGGGTTTTATTATTTAAGTGACAAGAAATGAAAATTTATTTTGGAAAAGGATTATTTACATTTTTTATTCAGAGTCGCCACTTGGCATAATCTGGTGTGCCAAGTCACCATTGAAAAATCCTTTCCAAAACCATTTGACTCTTTAAAATGGTTTGCGACCAGAGATTCCGGCTAAGGAATTCTGTTGACCGAGGGGAAGGTGTTAGGCACCCCTCGATCCCGTGGTTCAACCACGGTCGCTTGGTAGAGTGTATCGACTATTTTTGACACTAAGAAATGTATAAACCACACAAAAGCACGCAAAATAATCAAAAAATAAACAAAACAAAACAATCCAAAATGTAAAGTCCCAGTCCAATTATACAGTCCAAAGATAGAAAAAAAAATACCAACTAAGCTCCAATGCTTCAACTGATGCCTCGGGACTTCATCTCGATCATCTTCCGCCAACATAATATTACGGGGGGCATTCCCCGGTGAATAAATACATTGAAACCTCGGGGCATTCCCCGGTGAATAGATACATGAAACCTCGGGGCATTCCCCGGACAAATGAATACACTTGAATCCAATGCAATAAACTAGAAGACATTCCACAAACGCACAACCAAACATTTAATGGAAACACCATTCCTAAATTTTGCCTACCCAATCTATGTTTGCCTAAATCAATCGACGTATCATAATACTACCAAGATCAATTAAAGTTCATTTCAAGTCAAACAACTCATGAATCAAGCTAACCAAAATTCACCAATTATATCAAGTTTTCAATTCTCACCCCCAAATTCCCTTTTAACTCTAATTTTTTTCAATTCACAATTTCTATTTCAATGAAATTAAGCAACAAGTCAATAACAAAGTAGCAATTCATCACTAATCAAGATCAAACATCACACGGATTCCATCCAATGCACCATATACAATCAATCAATGAAAAAAAATAAAAAAAGAAAAGGAGTAGAAATGGACCTCAATGATGATTTTACTCCAAATATCAGTCAATCGAGAGGAAGAATCCGTGTGCTGAAGAATCTCGATTCGGAACCTAAACTCAAACCCCCAACTCTGGTATGCATCCCTTTTACCATCTTTCAATGACCCCAAGATAAAATAACTCAGAACAGACAATACACGAACAAAAATCCGCCAAGAGCAGTGAACCAACAAATATCCAAATTTTACAAGAAAACCAAGAAAAAGATGTATGGACGAAACTCCAGAATTCAGACGGCGGCAAAACTGATGGAAGAGGGTCTGATTTCGGTGATAGCGAGTGTTTTTTCGATGATTAGCTCGGCAAAAATGTTAACCCCGACTTCTCCCTCGCATCTTTCTCTCCCTCTCGTAGCTCTCTCTCTCTCTCTCGCAGCTCTCTCTCATAATTTTCCCCTCTCTTCTCGATTTCTCTCTCAAACCCCCTCTCTATCACTCCATCTTCTCTTCTTTCTCCCGATCTATGCATGTGTGCGTTTGTGTCATATATCAATTCCTCATGAAGCGATCCGTGTATTCTAGAATGAGGAATAATGGATTATTCCCCAAGAACCAACAAAAGGCGCACACCTATGTACGGATTCCTACAAATTCGTTGAAGAGTAACAAAATTTTCTATGTTGGGGGGACACCTACGCTCTTTTCTAGAAGTTTCTCGAGCTGTTGAGCTAATATGTTGGTTTGGGTCATGGGTTGCGGGTCGAATTCAGGTCTATTAGGTCGGTTTATGTGGTTCGACGATGGCTGATGGTTCAGGTTATGTATTGGTTGTTGGATTGTTGGTCGGTGTTCGCTGGTTGTTTGTTCGCTGATATTGGTGTTGTGTATGTGATAGAGAAAACAATGGAGAAGATGTACTTGTGGGGAATTCAAAAAGAAGACAATAAAAAATGGTCCTCTTTCTTTCACTGTGGGCCCCCCTTGGAAATTATTCCCTTTCTCCTCCTCTATTTTATGTGTGACGAAAATGGAGCTTTTTGAGGTGAAGGAGATGATGCTGAATGTTCTCTTTCTTTTTTTGTTTTGTTTTTGTTACTGATCGTGCTCCCTCCTCTGGTGAGAGTATGTGTGTTTGTATATAGGTTGTGAGGGTTGGTATTGGGGTAGAGTAGGTGGGGTAGGGTATGGGGCATGGGGTAGTGATGTGTTGTCCAAAATTGATAGGAGGGGTGGTTAATTTTGTTACAAAAGAATAATTGGGGATTTTGTTTGTTAGTGGGTTTGTTATTTTTGTATTTTTATGGGATATAATCATACGGGTGAGGGCACATGGTAAAACAGGGATGAAAATGTGTAACTTGGGTCTTCGGGAGAGACGGAATTAGGTGTCTACATCATGCCCCCTTTGAATGTAAACACGAAGTGTTTTCAGGCAAAGAAGTAGGCAGCAAGACTAAATTTTGACCCGACCATTATTCAAAGAAAGAAACAGAAGGAAGAAAGACAACCGGGTCTTGACTTAAGACATCCTTCCTACCCAAATTATGAGAGAATCAAGTCACGGGTATTTCAAAGGATTGTAAGAGGTGGACTATACCGAGTTGGAGAGTCGAGTGAGGTTCCGTCGAGGTTCCGGTCCGCGGCTCCGTTATTACATCAAAATAAAAATTACAAGTTAAAACATAAATGAAATCACAAAATCCTATCTATACAGCTTCTGTTGGTTCTTGACTCGACTTTTATCACCCTATTCTTCAGGCGGGCTCCTGACTTGCAATTTCTTTGAACTTGTTGCTTGGCTTTCAATTGCTTCACTTTGTTGCTTGACTTTTCCTTTCTTCACCTTATTCTTCAGGCGGGCTCCTGACTTGCAATTTCTTTGAACTTGTTGCTTGGCTTTCAATTGCTTCACTTTGTTGCTTTACTTTTCGTTTCTTCACCCTATTCTCCAAGCGGGCTCCGGACTTGCTATTTCATCACCCTGTTCTTCAGGCAGGCTCCTGACTTGCTATTTCATCACCCTGTTCTTCAGGCGGGCTCCTGAAATCCAAAATTAAAACTAGAACTAAAATTATCCCAAACAAAATTATAGTAAAGTAGTATTTTATTTTCGAAAGTGTTGTCCCATTTTCCAGGAGGGTCCTGAACAGAAAGTAAAGTCCCATTTTCCAGGAGGATCCTGAACAGAAAGTAAAAATCCCATTTAGGAGGGTCCTGAAAATAAAGTAAAATCCCATTTTTCAGGAGGGTCCTGAACAGAAAGCAAAATCCCATTTTCCAGGAGGGTCCTGAAAATAAAGTAAAATCCCATTTTTTAGGAGGGTCCTGAACAGAAAATAAAATCTTATTTTTCAGGAGGGTCCTGAGCAGAAAGTAAAATCCCATTTTTCAGGAGGTTCCTGAACAGAAGGTAAAATCCCATTTTTCAGAAGGGTCCTGAACTGAAAGTAAATTCCCATTTTTCAGGAGGGTCCTGAACAGAAAGTAAAATCTCATTTTTCAGGAGGGTCCTAAGCAGAATGTAAAATCCCATTTTTCAGGAGGGTCCTAAGCAGAATGTAAAATCCCATTTTTCAGGAGGGTCCTGAACAGAAGGTAAAATCTCATTTTTCAGGAGGGTCCTGAACTGAAAGTAAATTCTCATTTTTCAGGAGGGTCTTGAACAGAAAGTAAAATCCCATTTTTCAGGAGGGTCCTGAACAGAAACTAAAATCCCATTTTTTAGGAGGGTGCTGAACATAAAGTAAAATCCCATTTTTCAGGAGGGTCCTGAACAGAAAATAAAATCCCATTTTTTTGGGGAAGGTTCTGAACAGAAAGTAAAATCTCATTCTTCAGGAGGGTCCCGAACAGAAAATAAAATCCCACGGATGTGCATTTCCAATGGTAGCTGAATCAAGTGAAACGAATTTGCCCCTGTTTCAACAAAGAAAATTTGTCAGTTAAAAACTTAGTGGTGGCTTGCAGCTCTTGGCTTCTCAGGTATCTGCCCCCGCACTCACTCCTTTCATCTTTGTTCTAAATTGCTAACACCTGCCCTGTCTTGCTGCATCATCGACCCGGATCCATATTGAGGGAAGTGAGTTCCGACTCAAATAATGGGCTTCCATTTTACCATGCCTCTGAGGTGCACCCTTTTCCCAAATCTGAATGTTTCCACGAATCCAACAGCCTGTCGATTGATAGACTTCCTTTGTTTCGTGTTGAATTATGATCATATTTCTTTCTTGTGCTGTTCCTTGGCTTTTCCTCATATAATTGGAAAGACTGGTAGTAAATTTTGAAATCCTTTCTCGCTTGTTTTGACACAGACTTGACTTAAAATGTAAAGAAATTATGGTGACTTTTATTTTGATAAATGACATAAAAAGACCAAAAAGCATGAATATGTAAATGAAAGAAAAGGGCAATGTCCCATATTCAAAAAAAAAAACTTATCTGAATACGACAACCAACTCCAATGAGTATGACATGCATTTTGGATTGAGCTGACTAATTTTCCTATCCAAACTCCCCATTTGTTGTTGATTTCGTGCCTTTTGCCGCTGAGCCGCTTTTTCAAATCCATTGGACTCATACATCACATTCGATTGACGTCATCTTAAAAGACTTTCGTCAACAAATCTCTTTCTTTTCACTTTTCGTTTTTCTCTTAAACTCTCCATCGCCTTACCGTGCCGGTGAGGGTTTTCACCAATAAGACTCTCTCATTTTTATTTCCCTCTTCTCACCATCGCCTTATGGTGCCTGCAAAGGTTTTCATCAATAAAACTCTCTCATTTTTATTTTTCTCCACTCATCATCGCCTTATGGTGCCTGCAAAGATTTTCACCAATAAGACTCTCTCATTTTCATTTTATGTCAACTCACCATCGCCTTATGATGCCCACGGGGGGTTTACACTAATAAGACTCTCTCATTTTTGTATTTCTTTTCTGATTTCTTATGTTGAGGGAGACAAGTGGTACTTCACAAGGTATCATCATATCCATTGCATGCTTAGCCTTAACAATTTTCACCAATAAGACTCTCTCGCAATTTTCCCCTCTCTTGTCGATTTCTCTCTCAAACCCCCTCTCTATCACTCTATCTTCTCTCCTTTCTCCCGATCTATGCGTGTGTGCGTTTGTGTCGTATATCAGATCCTCATGGAGAGATCCGTGTATTCTGGAATGAGGAATAACGGATTATTCCCCAAGAACCAATAAAAGGCGCACACCCATGTACGGATTCCTACAAATTCGTTGAAGAGTAACAAAATTTTCTATGTTGGGGGGACATCTATGCTGTTTTCTAGAAGGTTCTCGGGCTGTTGAGCCAATATGCTGGTTCGGGTCATGGGTTGCGGGTCAAATTCAGGTCTGTTGGGTCGGTTTATGTGGTTCGACGGTGGCTGGTGGTTCGGGTTGTGTATTGGTTGTTGGATTGTTGGTCGGTGTTCGCTGGTTGTTTGTTCGCTGATATTGGTGTTGTGTATGTGATAGAGAAAACAATGGAGAAGATGTACTCTGTGGGGAATTCAAAAAGAAGCCAAGAAAAAATGGTCCTCTTTCTTTCACTGTGGATCCCCCTTGGAAATTATTCCCTTTCTCCTCCTCTATTTTGTGTGTGACGAAAATGGAGCTTTTTGAGGTGAAGGAGATGATGCTGAATGTTCTCTTTCTTTTTTTTGCTTTGCTACTGATCGTGCTCCCTCCTCTGGTGAGAGTATGTGTGTTTGTATATAGGTTGTGAGGGTGGGTATTGGGGTAGGGTAGGTGGGGTAGGGTATAGGGCATGGGGTAGTGATGTGTTGCCCAAAATTGATAGGAGGGGTGGTTAATTTTGTTACAAAAGAATAATTGGGTATTAGGTTTGTTAGTGGGTTTGTTATTTTTGTATTTTTATGGGATATAATCATACGGGTGAGGGCACGTGGTAAGACAGAGATGAAAATGTGTAACTTGGGTTTTCGGGAGGGACGGAATTAGGTGTCTACACC
This sequence comes from Capsicum baccatum var. pendulum, assembly GCA_030864225.1. Taxonomy (NCBI): domain Eukaryota; kingdom Viridiplantae; phylum Streptophyta; class Magnoliopsida; order Solanales; family Solanaceae; genus Capsicum; species Capsicum baccatum. Next base: position 274,233,505 of record CM061550.1, read on the forward strand.
GGTCTGTCTTCCTCAATAACTAATTCTCGCTGACCACATTTCGTATGGATCATAGAATCAGTACTCTATATAAATTGTACTAAGATCACCTCATATTGATAAAAAGTGCAGAGAACATTTTTTTTCAAAAAAATAAGAAAGTTCTAAATGATGTTCGCCCGTACGACCCAACCTACTTCCCGTTGGAAAGAACTGCCCGAACTAGTGGAGTGAACCTATAACCTAAACTTTGTATTTAACTTGTGAAATTTAATTTAATGTATAATTATTAATCTTGATAGAACTAATATATAATTTATTTTTTCCTTCTTTGGTGAACTGTGAAAGTTTCCCATAGACAAATCAAACATTTACGCAGCTGCCAAATCAATTTCCCCACAGCTGCTATATTCCACAATTTGTAGCTTTTTACATTGAGTCCTCCATTCTTCTTTGGTCATCCATTCCACAATTTCCCCCATGCCACAAGTGATATTTTCCTCTTGTAATCTTTGCTGCCCCATAGATAATCTCGGCATTTCTTATCTAGCTCTTTCAGTACATCTTGTGGCAGAATGAAAACCGTCGCCCAAAAGTTATATAAGGCAAATAATACAGCATTTATCACTTGCAACCTCCCTGCATAGGATAGTGTCTAGTAGATACTTGTGATCCTGTGTGTGATTTTATCTACCAGCAGTTGGAAGTCCATACAACTCCATTTTTTGAAGACAAAGGTAACCCAAGGTACCTTATAGGCAGGGTACCTTTGGAGAAACCATGACACTGTTAGAGTTTGTGACCCGAATTTTGTTGATCCGGCCCTGAAAAGATCGTGGTGCAATCCATGTTTGAGATTTTTTGGGGGGGCGTGTGGTGGTAGCGTAGCGATGGACCTGTATGTTTTTGGGCCTAGGATTTATTTGTATGCGCGTATTATAGATAAGTGTGATTTTGTGGGTTGTTTTTTGTGGTTTTCATACACGTCATTGAGACTTTCGTCTCCTCCTTGTATTCCTCTCCATTATAGTGAATTTCCTCCTCCTCTGCCTGTAGTTTTTCCCATCAAGGGTTTCCACGTAAAATCTGTGTATTCTTGTTTCTTTTTGTTTGTGGTATTGTTTATTCCTATCCGTTCTATAACAAACATAATGAATCAGTGGTATCAAATATATGAAAAACATGTCATGTCTGGAGTCATGAATTGTTAATGTAGGGTACATTTTGTGGAAAATTGATTCCATCAAACTACTTAAATGCCTTCGTCAAAGTCTTTCTCTCCCCTCTGAAAATCAAAATTGATGCCAATTGATTATAGTGCGTGACAATTGGGTTTGGACTACTTGTAGAGACTTGGGACTGTGATGTTTTCGACAGAAAATTATCAAACAACATTGTATTAAGCTTGGACCTTTCTATGCAATGACTTGACCTGAGAATTTGAAATTTTTGATATTTTCCGGCATTCATTGATTTTTGTACAACGACTCGTGCATTGACTTGAGATTCTTTTTTCCATCACTTTACCTCAAACTATTAAAGACTTTTATCTCAGAAAGTCACTTAACTTTGTCTTTTACTCTCAAAGTAACTCAACTAGAACTATTCTACTTAGAGAGCCACTCAATCAATTTAATTATTTTTTCCATTAAAATTTGCTCTTCTTGATTTTTGATGTGTTTGGTCAAGGTCTACACACCAATTATCACGCTCATAGACTTTTCTTTCTCCTGAACAAAAAAAGCACAAAGCATCTTGGCTTAGCAGGGTCCGGAGAAGGTCCTTGTCCCAAAGAGTGTGATGTAGACAGCCTAATCTAATGCAAAAACTGGTGACTGCTTCCATGACTCGATCATTTCCAAGGCTGCCCTTCACTTTTCTTTTTCCTAAAACAATTTTTATTGATCTAATAACTGTTTTATTGTGTTAGAGATCATATACAAAGTGAATTTTTCTGCATTATGTAGGATGGCTATATCTAGTAGTACTATTTGATAAATAAGCTTAATAGTGCGTAACAATTTGGTTTGGACTACTTGCAGAAACTTGAGATTGTGACGTCTTCAACTGAGGAAATACCAAACAAAATTGTATTATTACAAGTGATAGGATCTTTCTATTATAGCTATCATTAGGAACTTTCTACGCAATGACTTTTACTTGAGAATTTGAAATTTTTGATACTTTCCCGCATTCATTTGAATTCTTATGCAATGACTCGTTCATTGACTAGAGATATTTTTCCGTTAGATTAACTTCATACTATCAAGTCATTTAAAAACAAATCACAAGAAACTTTTTATTATAATCACAGAGTAAATATTTACAAAATTGAATAAGTGACCAGGAAGTGGCAAAACAAGTACATGATATAACTAATAAAATTATATTGTTCACATGTATGATTTTAAGTTGAATGGAATTAGTGTAAATAATGCCATGTACCTTGTGTTTTCAAAATAAACGGTAGATTTCATTAGTCTGAAAAAATCTTTTAAGTAGAATTCCGCTGAATAAGCCATTATGTAATCGACAAATTTGACTGAAAGTGACTAGGTAACCTTCTTGGAATTGATTACTCCAAAGCAATATGCAGATGTAGATTTTTCTTTGCTTAATTTGTAGTTCACAATATTTGTCTAGTTGGACTAAATGAATCAGTGGCAGAATATATGAACTATTTTCCATCGACAGAGTACATTCTCGTGGAAAATTGGTTCTATCAAACTCAAGGTGTTTTCCTTTTTAATTCTTGACTTGAAATGCTTTTGTCAAGATTTCTACACCAATTGATACTCATCTAGACTCTTCTTTTCCTCTAAAAACTAAAATTAATTAAATAATTGGTTCCTCCTCGTAAGGTTAATATTCTCAAGAAACATTATTCTGCATCGTGTAAGATTAGGTTATATAAATAAATGCTTGCTCGTGGAGGGACCTTTGTGTTGTTGCTTGTAGTCAAGGTCTGTATCCCAAGTGGAGGGTCTAATTAAACTCATCTTTCATTTTTGGGCAACGACTCATGCATTGACTTGAGGTTTTTTTTTTCCATCACTTTAAATTCATACTATCAAGTGATTTGAAATCCAATTACAGCAAACTTTCTATTACAATCACAGAGTAAATATCTACAAAGTTAAGATATGTGAACAGTAGGCGACAAAGCAACATGATATCATTAAAAGAAAAATTATATATCACGCTGATATATAGCATTTGAAGTTGAATGGAATTAGAGTAATTAACACCATGTACCTTGAACACGTTCTAAATAATATCCAGCTTTTACTGCTTTCAACATAAGTCGTATATTTTAGTAGTCAAAAAATATTTTTTAGTAAAATTTCATTAGTGAAACCGTTATGTAATTGACAACTTAAAATTTGATTGAAAGTGACGAGGTGACCTTCTTGGAATTAATTACTCCAAAACAACCTTAGTAGATTTTTCTTTGCTTGATTTGTGGTTCACCCTACTTGTCTAGTCGAACTTAATGAATCAATGATATCAAATATATAAACAACATGTCAATATGTCTGGAGTCATGATCTATCTTCCATTAGTAGGGTACATTTCTGTGGAAAATTGGTTCCATCAAATTCGAGGTATTTTTCTCAGTTCTTAACTTGAAATGTCTTCGTCAAAGTCTCTGTCCCCTCTAAAAATCAAAATTGATTAATAGTCCAAATGGTCACTCAACTAAGGACTTTTATCTCAGAAAGTCAATTAACTTTATCTTTTACTTCAAAGTCAGTCAACTATAACTATTTTACTTAGCGAATCACTCAAGCAATTTAATTACTTTTTCCATTAAAAATTGTTTTTATGGATTTTTTACTTAAAACAAAAATTCTGAATCTAAAAAATTTGCACAAAGCATAAAACTTTTCAAGAATTGAAGGTCTACAACAATTGTCACTCTTATAGATTTTTCTTTCTCCTTTAAGAACCAGACAGTTTGATAGGGTCCAAAGAAAGTCCCCGCTCCAAGTTCTAAACACGTTCTTGAAAAATTGGTTCCATCAAACTAGAGGTGTTTTTCTTTTTCAATTCTTGACTTGAAATGTCTTCGTCAAAGTATTTACACCAGTTATCACTCTTATAAACTGTTCTTCCTTCTTAAATAAAAAGGAGCACAAAAGCATATTGCGTTGATGTAGACAGTCTAATATAATGCAAGCATTAATAACTGCTTCCATGGCTTGATCATTTCCTAGGCTTCCCTTGCAGAGACTTGGGATTGTGACGTTTTCAACCGAATAATCAATTATGTAATTGCCAACTTAAATTTGATTGAAAGTGACTAGGTGATCTTCTTGGAATTTTATTACTCCACAGCAACATGTAGTAGTAGATTTTTCTTTGCTTAATTTTTGCTATTTATATATCTCATCAAAATTATTGAATAGAGACACAAAGCAAACATTTCTTGATCTCATCTCTACCAACTTAATTAATTTTAATCATTTTAGTGCAGCAATGGATTGTGTAAAACTTGTACTACTATTTTTTATGCTATATACCTTTCTCTGTCAACTTGCTTTCTCCTCATCCTTACCTAATTTGTTCCCCAAACATCAAGCTCATGCTCTTCTACAAGTCAAGCACATGTTTACCATTAATCCTATTGCTTCTGATTACTGTGGCTCTCATAATCCGAGAACTCTTACATGGAACAAGAGCACACATTGTTGCTCATGGAGCGGAGTTCATTGTCAGGATACGAAGGGTCAAGTAATTGAGCTTCGCCTCTCTTGCAGCGGAATTCAAGGCAAATTTCATTCCAACACTAGCCTGTTTCAGATCTCCAGTCTCAGACGGCTTGATTTGGCTGGTAATGATTTTTCCGGGTCGCTCATTTCACCTAGATTCGGTGAGTTATCTAGCTTGACTCATCTTGATTTGTGGCATTCAGGTTTTACAAGTGTAATCCCAATAGAAATCTCTCACCTTTCTAAATTACAAGTTCTTCATATATGGACTGTTGTTGCGTATGGTCTTAGACTCGGGCCTTACAATTTTGAACTGCTCCTTAATAACTTGACCCAATTAAGAGAGCTTGATCTTTTATTTGTGAACATCTCTTCCTCCATTCCTCGAAATTTCTCTTCTTATTTAACAACTCTAAGTCTTCCAGGCACACAATTACATGGGCTATTGCCTTGAAGAGTTTTCCACCTTTCCAACTTGGAATACCTTTATTTATCATACAATTCCCTAACTGGTCCAATTCCATCCAACGTAAGTGGACTCCAAAACCTACAATTACACGCCTTGTGATACAAGAACGACAAGGAAACACGAAACAAACACCAAAATCAGTCCACTAGCCAAGAAACCGAGGACCTCTTTTGGTGACCCCTCTCGGATTCACTACCAACAAGAAGAATACAAGGCACAATGGCGTAATAACACCAAAACAGTAGCAACACAACAAGAACAAGATGAACAATAGACTAATTTAGGATTCCACATTAACAACACAAACACACGGTTACAACATCAACACTACTACACGATTACAAAGAAACAAAAAGATAGATAGTTAGACAAATTGAAAGTATAATATTAACAATCCAAAAGTCTATTCCACTCTTGTACCTTTAACATCACACACATAAATTACCTAACTCTTACGTTGGCACAAGAGTGACCCTGATCTCCCAAGCATCCAACGTTTTTAAGCTTGAATCCAACACGACCGATTCCACACTCAATTTGATTTCCCTAGTTACAATTTCGGGTTGGTGGTCTTCTCTCCGTAGAGAGAAAATGTTTCAAGTGTTATAAACTCATAATATTCATCAAAATCTAATGACTAAAACCTTACATCATTCTATTTATAGTGTATTACAAATAATAGTTAAAATGACCAAAAGGTTCCTTTAATGAAATGTGACCAAGGGCGCCCTTGGAGTGCAAGTTTAGGGTCGGTTTTGGTGTGATCCAAGGCCTTATCCACACTTCACTTGGACATTTTATTGGACGGGTCCAATGCATTATCACATACGTGCATCCTCGTGGTCGTACCCGTATCATCCTCCTCTTCTTAAAAAAGGATTCGACCTTGAATCCGCTCCTTGCGAAATCAAAGAAGGACAAACAAGCAAAACATCCTCATGACATGAGGGTTAGGATTAGCAAAATACACACATCATGTGCCATGCCAAGGTGAGACAAACTTGGAGTATACCCACGGGTCCTTTGTGTTGAACATGAAAACCTTAGTATAAATGGCACAAAGGAAGAGGTTATCATCAACAATAAGAGACAAGGAAGAACCTTTCCTTCCTTCATTAGCACCCTCAACCAAACATTGCTTGTCGTCTTGACCAAGCATCAAGTGGGAAGGGTAGAAATTCCCACATTCCGGGAGGGTTGTGGGGTCAAATGGGAGAAGTATCCAAGGGTCTAAGCTGAGGTTAGCCCTTCCTTCCCCTAGTTTGTCACTCACACAACCATACATGGCATTTGCCTTTAAGAGAAGACTAACATTCAAGAATAGAGAGACACGGCCTAGAAGTCCTACCTCAAAAAGACATATGCCATCATTTACAACATTTCCATACACATGATCTTTATGAGCAAAACTAATAGCAAGGTTTTTATCACACAAGATGTTCAAAGAGTCACGTGCACCATCAAGATCAACTCTATAAACACCATCACTAACTTGAGTTTTTTTAAGCACGCCACACATATGCTGAAGTAGTGGAATACATTCATGAGTAAGTTGATCTTCATTCACATCCTCACTAGTTGTTGGCAACTCACATACCAACGTAGACTCACCTTGGTTCGCACAAGGTTCAACTAGTATGTAAGTACTTTTGTCAATTGGTAATAGAACCTTGTTCAAGTTATAAGGGCTAGCACTAGATGGACATAAATTATTCTTACAAGAAGAATCAATTTCGTCATCTAAAGGATCAACTAGTGCTTGCATACGGATACGAGAAAGACAAAAGAAGGCACAAAACACACTCCAAATCAGTCCCCAATCTTAAGGATTCGAGGACCAAGATGGAGACCACTCTCGGATTCGCTATCAACAAGAAGAATACAAGATACAATGGTGTATATAACACCAAAAATAGCTACAAAACGTGAGGAACAAGATGAATAACAATAATACAAGTTTCGAATTCAATAAAGGACCCAAAACAATCCACTACATAAGATGACAACAACAAAAGTAAAGGATAGATAGTGAGACCAAGATTATTACAAGATTAAGAACTAAAGAGTGCATTAAACTCAAAAACCCCTAATGAATGTAATAGTCAAAACCACACTCTTACGGTGACCGCCAAGGGAATCAACTCACCTCAAGATCCACCGCTTCCAAGCAAAGATCAATACTAGTTTTTCCAAGCCCTAACTAAGACTAAGTGTTATACTTTCAAGAGAGAGGATTTTTAATGTTTCAATCTTTCATCTTTCATAAAACAAATGAGAGAAGACCTAAAAAAATCCTACTTATAGTATATTACAAAAGAAGGCAAAAAAGACTACACTACCCTTAATGACCAAGGGTGGACTTGGTGTGTTGGAAAACAATATGAATTGTCCAAAATGCCGTTAAGGCTAAGTGACCAAAATGCACTTCATAAAGGGCACCAAAACTGTGAACTAACAAAGGTGGTCCAAACCCGACAGTCCTTAAGTCTTCAAGGATCTAAGCAATCTTCCATACTCGAGTTTGATCAATGGTAGGCTCAAAACGTCCCCTCCAAGTATGATCTCGTGCCCTCCATGCGACCAAAGCTTGATTCTTCACATAGTGACTTTGAATGATGTTGTCGAAAGCTAAGGTAGCCATTATTCTTGTATGATCCTCCCCTTCTTGAAAAGGATTCGACCTCGAATCCAAACCTTGCAAAACCGAAGAGAGGGCAAACAAATACAAACTCCTCATGGCATGAGGATTAGGGTTAGTATAACAAATCATCTCAACATGCCAAGGTTGAACATATTTGCAATATAACCAAGGATCCTTTGAATTAAATATTAAAAGCTCAATAAAAGGTTCACAAAGGATTTGGTTACGGGAATCACCAAGAGAAAAAAACTACATAGGTCCTAATGGAATCAAATAATCCACAAAGTAGAACTTCCTTCATCTTATGAGCTATAAGACACCATTGCTTCTTTATCTCGTCAAAAGACCACACCAAGGGGGGGGGGGGTTTCGATTGGTTCTAAAGCCCATAAAATCCATATATCATTATCACGCACACATATGGACAGACCAACAAACTTCCTATCTCGACATAAAATAAATCCAAAACTAGCATGGACGTCATCATAGGCAAAGAGGTAGTATAGGAAAGAATCACGTGCAAAGGCATTCACGGGTGAAGAATAAGCATTTAAACACATACACATTCTTTCCTTCAAATAACTAGACAACTTGGCACCCACAAGTTGGAATTCATGCAATTTAGGCACAAGTGTGTCAAACAAGGATGCACATTTAGGAACATTACCCCAAGGAGTCAATGACACCTTTGCCCTCGGATTTTCAAGAAGGAATACACATTTCTTACCCTTAAGATACTCTCATCTTTCAAAAAGAGATTTCCATCTTTAGGAGGAATGTTGTCACACCATAGTGGGTTAGCATATCGGTTATAGCCTTCAAGGCAAGCTATACCACCATTCTCACCACTAGGTTCATTAGGAGTGTTTAAATCATCTTCAAACAAGACATTATACCTAAAGAGAGCATGATCTATTTCCTGGGCATATTCGGAACAAACACGTTCATCACTCTCTAAAAGATCAATATCATGTTTCAAAGAGATTTCAAGCATAAGATTGTCCCAAGAATGGCTCTCGGGTTCACTCCCATTTTGGTGACCAATATTTTCAAGTACTTCACTCACTTGAGTTCTATTAATCACATCACACACATACTCAAGTGGTGGACAATTTTCACAAGTAAGTTGGTCAACACCGATTACACAAGATGATGTACTTCCGTTCAACATATAGGTTTCAACACTAGGTGGACATAAATTAACCTTACAAGAAGAGTCAATTTGGTCATCAATAGGATCAACTAGTGTATCCACACTCACAATATGTACATCATCAACAAGAGATAAAGAATCATTTAACTCACAAGTAAGTAAGCTACTACTCACACTCAATGGGCTACTAGCCACACGAATATCATTCTCATGCACCAAAGTGTAAGAGTTAGCTATTTTACCTTGAATTTCTTGAGTAGATTCTTCTTTGCCGTGGTGTGAAGGTCCTCCATAAGCTTGGGCAGCAACTTACTTTTGGCATTGTTCGACTTCGCTTGCCATGTTAGTACCTACACAAATGTCCTTAGAAATAGAAGGACAACCAATATTAGCACAGTTTGGTGATAATCCCCTCACTTCGCTCCACACAACCTCTCTTTTTTCCATTCTCGGATTACGACCTTGCACACCCTTACTCCTCTCAATCTTTTTTATCTCATAAGCATTCGGATTGGAGTAAGTATTCACTTCTCTTTGCAGCTCGGGCAGCATGTATGTCATGAGGTGATTTCCCCACCGGTCTCTTACAATATTAGGCTAATTTTGCACATTTGAAACTCTATGTTGTGCAAACCAATCGACACCTAAGCATACATGACCATATGTCAATGGAAGAATATCACACCACACCTCCTCATGGTACTCAAATTGGGAGAAGACAACTTTGACTCTCTCGGTAACCTTAAACCCGTCCAAGAAGTATGGAACGAGTAAAGGCTCGCAAAACAACCCCAAGTAGTCAACCATGGATGGAATGATATATTTTTTATAGTACCTATCATTTAACACAACGAGGCAGCCCGGTATCCCACCAATGGTCACCTTTCCAGAGTGTACACTTCTTCTTTGATCAACATTGTAAAGGACACGAGTACTCCTCAGTTTTGGAGATGCATACCCTCTTCTTCTCATTGAACAACCTCCACTAGAGCTAGTATAACCATTCACACTATATCAATCTTGATAAGAAGTACTATAAGGTGGAGAATATGAATCTTCACACTCCTCACATGTACTCTTATCATAACTCCCATAAGCTTTGCGAACGAAAGGGTTATACCTAACAAATTTAGGTTTGGAGTGAGAAGTGTAGGACTCCTCACATGCCCCAACGTCATCATAAGATCCATCACGAGATCCTACATCATCTCCAAAGTCACCATAACCACTAGCCACTTCATTCACCTCATTTTCTCCCTTAAAACAGTAACTTTCAAATCTGCCCAAGTGTCGATCATGGCTATTTTCATAGCCTCCGCAATCTCTCTCAACTTCGTAGCCATAAAACCCCTCACTACAACCATAGTCTCCCATGTTGTAGTCACAATAATCCCCGGCTATCGAAGACATATTCCCCTTATATCACCTTTTGAACCTACAAAATGAACAAAAAATATTAGTAGTAAAATCTTCTCACTAACACTCGTCTACACTCGTCTTTATGATTCTCACAATTGGAGCAGTGAATATTGAAAGTTGCCTATACTACGGTAGTCAATAGGATGTTAATTATACTTTGCGGTCGGAATAGATTCTTGCTTGATCGACTCAAGAAACAAAATAAAATTTACTTACGAACTTGAAACAAGGAAGTTACTACGAGTTAAAAATGAGAAAAGCATACAAATAACGAAGACACGAAGAAACGGATTTAATAATTAATCTACAGCTAAGTAGGTGATTACTAGTTGTTAATTAATTCTAGAATCAAGACATGAAACTAATGAAACAATAAGATGAAACTAAGAATCTAAAATTTGAGCTTGAAAATATTGCGTGAACAGTAGCAGTGATGATGTGGCAGCCACGTATTGGGTTGGTTTTATCAAGTGGTTATTCTCAAAGGTTCAAGTCTTGGTCAAAAATTAATTTAGATTGGTGGAATTTGTTTTAAGAGGGAAAATAAGTCATGGAGCCTTTTTCAATTTTCAAGACTTGAATTTTTCCTGTACTTCTCCTTAAAACATGGACCCTTGTTTCATGGGAAAGTGGTTGAGAAATGATGTAAAGTCTTTAGTGTGTAGGAAAAGTCTGAGTCACAAGTACTACACCTTGAAACTTGGATCTATGTCTTGCAAGACTAACTCAATACACACTCTTTTTCTTCAACTTCTAAGATCAACAACCACTTTTTTCAATAATATATGGAGATGGCGAAGAACACCAAGAACACAAACTTTGAGTTTTGAAGTTCTATGGTTCAAGTTGGACCTCCCAAACAACAACAACAACTTCCCAAGATTAAATTCCACAACACAATCTCCATAATACATGTTCAAAACTTGAACCAACAACATATCACACGTTTAAGTCTCGAACCCGCAACAACAATACCAACAACAATCGGTCACACTTTGTTCACATTAACAACATCAACATTTCAAGCTCAAATTTAAGATATAGACTCAACGTGTTAGTGAGGAACAAAACTAACACTTATAGACAACAAAGACAAGTAAAAATATTGGCCAATACACAACAAGAACACAATTCTCGGCCAAGAAGACAAAATGGACAGATTGCTATTTTTCTGGAATTTTCAGATTTCAACATTTTTTTTAACAATTTTATTTTTATTTTTCAACTAACTAGCCCAAGATTTATATTGTGGGAACAAGATCAAGCCATGCTTTGATACCAAGTGATACAAAAAAGACAACGGAAGGCACAAAACACACTCCAAATCAGTCCCCAATCTTAAGGATCCGAGGACCAAGATGGAGACCACTCTCGAATTTGCTATCAACAAGAAGAATACAAGATACAATGGTGTATATAACACCAAAAATAGCTACAAAACGTGAGGAACAAGATGAACAACAATAATAGAAGTTTCGAATTCAATAAAGGACCCAAAACAGTCCACTACACAAGATGACAACAACAAATGTAAAGGATAGATAGTGAGACCAAGATTATTACAAGATTAAGAACTAAAGAGTGTATTAAACTCAAAACCCCTAATGAATGTAATAATCAAAACCACACTCTTACGGTGACCGCCAAGGAAATCAACTCACCTCAAGATTCACCGCTTCCAAGCAAAGATCAATACTAGTTTTTCCAAGCCTTAACTAAGACTAAGTCTTATACTTTCAAGAGAGAGGATTTTTAATGTTTCAATCTTTCATCTTTCATAAAACAAATGAGAGAAGACCTAAAAAAAATCCTACTTATATTATATTACAAAGAAGGCAAAAAAGACTACACTACCCTTAATGACCAAGGGTGGCCTTGGTGTGTTGGAAAACAATATGAATTGTCCAAAATGCCGTTAAGGCTAAGTGACCAAAATGCACTTCATAAAGGGCACCAAAACCGTGAACCAACAAAGGTGGTCCAAACCCGACAGTCCTTAAGTCTTCAAGGCTCCAAGCAATCTTCCACACTCGGGTTTGATCAAAGGTAGGCTCAAAACGTCCCCTCCAAGTATGATCCCATGCCCTCCATGCGACCAAAGCTTGATTCTTCACATAGTGACTTTGAATGATGTCGTCGAAAGCTAAGGCAGCCATTATTCTTGTGTCATGTACTTACAACAAGAGTTTGGTCCTCACGTAACCTAACATCACCAAGAGTATCACCATAGGGAGACTCAAACACCTCTACTCTAGGTAAATCCGCAACTACATCCAATTGGCCACTACTAGCCACAACACAATATTCTAAGTTCATAGAACTGTAGGGAATAGTATTTTTACCTCGTAGCTCACATGAACTACGGCCTTCCTCTTGAAGTGTGTTCGTGCAGCCCACTTACTCCCTTTGACCTACCATCCGATCCAACCTTTCATTTGGCATAGCTAGGTCTCGGGACAGTGTCAAGGTAGGCCAAAATGACATTGGTGGCATTATTGCCCATGGGTTGAGAGGTGGAAGCAGCGGGTTCCCTTGTAATTGTACCAAAAGAAAAAAAAGAACACACCTACAAAACAAAATATAAGTTAGTTCGAAACAACCTCACCACACTCTCGTACACTTGATCATCTCACACTTGGTTTCACAAGTGTTGAAAGCCGGCTTATACTTCGCGAGTGATTGAGGGTCGAGTCTACTCTTGCCCGGAATAGATTTTCGTTTGAGTTGACTCAAGTAAAATTTGTTACGGACTTGAACCAACAAGATACAACGAATTCACAAAAGAGAAAAGCACACAACAAACACGTAACACAAATGAACGAACACAAAAACTAACTAACAATCTAGTAGATAAGTACTAATTTGCCAATTAGTATTGGAACCAACGAAATTGAAACTAAGAAACAACAAATGGAAACTAAGAAATTTAAAATTTAAGCTTAAATATGTTGTGTGAATAGTAAAATGTGATGATGTGGCAGCCACGTATTGGTCTCGGTTGCACACAACTTTTGTTGTCCAATTTCAAGTCTTGGTCAATTTTTCAATTTGGACTTTGGTGGAACTTGTTCAATGGAGGAAAACACAAACTAGTCTTTGGAGCTTCTTTTTCAATTAAAATTTCAAGACTCAAAGTCTTGGACTAGACTTGTACTCCTCCTTAAAACATGGATCCTTGTTTTATGGGAAAGTGGTTGAGATATGATTGACTTGTTGGTGAGTGATGATAAGTCTTTCAAGACTAACATTCTCATACTTTTTCCTTCACCTTTTTTTTATCTAACTTTCACTTTATTCTAACAAGGTATGAAGGTTTGGAAGAACATCAAGAATACTTCAACAATCACCAAGAAAATCAACAACAATCCCCCAAGAACAACAATAAGGTCAACTACAAACTTCCAACAAACGACCAAGTCCTATAGTGTGGTGTTTTGGTCTTAACAAGGGGTGAAGATTGTGATGAACAACAAGAATACAACAACTTTTCAAGAACAATAACAACATCAACAACGTCCAGCCCAAGTCCAAAAGAAAGGTCACCACACGGCCAAGAACAACAACATCAATACACGGCCATTAACTTGTCACAACAACAATCTCAACAATTCCAGCTCAACTCAAGATATAGACTCAATGTGTTAGTGATGAAAAAAACTAACACTTAGAGACAACAAAGACAATTAAAAATCTCATCCAAGACACAACAAAAATACAATTTCCGGCCAAGGACACAAAATGGACAAATTGCTCTCTTTTCTAGAATTTTCAGTTTTCAGCATTTTTTTTTTTTGAATTTTCAACTCTCAAGCCCAAGATTGATCTTGTTAGAACAAAATCAAAGATGGCTCTGATACCAAATGATACAATAAAGACAAGGAAACACGAAAAAAACACCAAAATCAGTCCACTAGCAAAGAAATCGAGGACCTCTTTTGGTGACCCTTCTCGGATTCGCTACCAACAAGAAGAATACAAGGCACAATGGCGTAATAACACCAAAACAATAGCAACACAATAAGAACAAGATGAATAATAGACTAATTTTAGATTCCACATTAACAACACAAACACACGGTTACAACATCAACACTACTACGCGATTACAAAGAAACAAAAAGATAGATAGTTAGACAAATTGAAGGTATAAGATTAACAACCCAAAAGCCTATTCCACTCTTGGAACTTTAACATCACACACATCAATTACCTAACTCTTACGTTGGCACAAGAGTGACCCCTATCTCCCAAGCATCCAATGTTTCCAAGCTTGAATCCAACACGAGCTATTCCACACTCAAGTTGATTTCTCTAGTTACAATTTCGGGTTAGTGGTCTTCTCTCGCCTTAGAGAGGAAATATTTCAAGTGTTATAAACTCATAATATTCATCAAAATCTAATGACTAAAACCTTACATCATTCTATTTATAGTGTATTACAAATAATTGGTAAAATGACCAAAAGGTCCCTTTAATGAAATGTGACCAAAGGCGCCCTTGGAGTGCAAGTTTAGGGTCGGTTTTGGTGTGATCCAAGGCCTTCTCCACACTTCACTTGAACGTTTTATTGGACGGGTCCAACGCATTCTCACATACGTGTATCCTCGTGGTCATACCCGTATCACCTTGTCATCAAACTACTTGAATGGGACTATACCTTCCTGGATATTCTCCCTCCCGTCATTATCTTCGTTAGACTTGAGCAATAACTCTTTCAGTGGAAAAATTCAGGAGTTCAAGTCCAATAATACAAAATTCATTTCTGTAAAAGAAAATCAGTTGCAAGGTTCTATTCCAAAGTCACTCCTAGACAATCCGGGCCTAAATTATCTTATCCTTTCTCAAAATAATCTCAGTGGAAAGATTTACTTCAACCGTCTGCAATCTGAAAACACCGGAAGTGCTAGACTTGGGAAGCAATCATTTGAATGGATTAATCCCACAATGTTTGGGTGAGATGAGTGGACTTACGGTTTTGGGTTTAAACAACAATAGTCTCAGTGGAACAATTAATACAACTTTTAGTACAGGAAACCCACTTAGAATCATTAACTTGTACGGAAATAAACTGAAGGGGAAAGTTCTGCCATCGTTGATCAATTGCAGACATTTGGAATTCCAAGTTGAATGACACATTTCCAAGTTGGTTGGGAGGCCTTCCTGATTTGAAGATTTTAAGCTTGAGATCAAATAAGTTGCATGGCCGTATATGTAATTCAAGGACAGACAACTTGTTTGCTCAAATTCGAGTAATAGATCTCTCATCCAATGGATTTAGTGGAAATTTACTTGTGAGCCTTTTTGAGAATTTTCAAGCTATGAAAATCATTGATGAGACAGTGGAACCCGAGAGGAGATTGCAGATGGATATTCTGGTTCTTACGCGATACTTTGATAGTTACAACAAAGGGACTAGATTTTGAACTTCCTTGAGTTTTGACTACATACATGATTATCGATCTCTCAAGGAACAGATTTGAAGGTTATCTCCCAAGCATTATTGGAGATCTCGTTGGACTCCGTACGCTGAACCTATCTCATAATGGCTTGGAAGGTGTTATACCAGCGTCATTACACCAATTATCCGTACTTGAATCGTTGGACCTCTCATCCAACAAAATAGGCGGTGAAATTCCACAACAACTTGCATCCCTCACATTTCTTGTGGTCTTAAATCTCTCTCATAATCATCTTGTTGGATGCATTCCCAAAGGAAAACAATTTGATATGTTTGATAACAGTTCATACCAAGGGAATGATGGGTTACGTGGATTGCCACTATCAAAAGATTGTGGTGGCGATGATGGGGTACCTCAAGCGACAACTCCAGTTGAGCTACATGATGATGAAGAAGAAGAAAGAGATTTGATCAGTTGGCAAGCGGTTCTCATGGGCTTCGGTTGTGGTCTGGTTATTGGACTATCCATAATATACATAATGTTGTCAACTCACTCTCTAGTCTGGTTTTCGAGGATGGTTGTAAAATTTGAAAAGAGAATTGTTACGACAATGGAAAGGCACAAGAAAAGATATTAGTGTGCAACTTGCAGGTATTCAACTTAATCTCTATCCTTCATAAGATTACGTTTCATCCTTAAAGCTCTTAACCTTAATCCTTCATTTTTGGAAATTGCAGGATTCAAGTCTAATATGCCGCCGGTGATGCAAATATAAGCCCTTCATCTTTCATAGATTGTGATTTTTTCCAAAGTGTTTGTTACTCAATGAATAAAGACATCATTTTTTTTTATAAATTTGAGACTCAGCCGGAATTGTTTTCATTTATTTAAAGTTGTTCTTGCCAGACAGTAGCCCAACTTCTATTATTCCTTGCTATATAATCTGTAGTGGTAATAATTTCAGCCTTATCATTAATTGAGTAATTATATGGCGTTGTGTTCAGAATAGATTTTCATCGCTACCCAAGTTTGCATTAACAAAGCGACATCCTACTTCTAAAAAAGAGTAGCATCCTGCCTATTAGCATAGATTTCCGCCATGAATAACTCAGTCTGAACTTTTTCCTTACTACACTAGTCTCGTCATCAACTTGTAGACTAAAACGAAAGATAGCAATAAAAAGAATTGACCTTCAAAGCAATTTTCCGCTCCAAAAAGTCCCTTTTCCAATAACTTTCTCTTTTCATAATATTTCAGAAGAAAACCATAACACATGCAACCATCAGTCAATCAAGTTATCTTCTGTCACACAAAAGAAACTCTGGTTCCTTCTTAACTAAATACATAATGAATGGGGCATACGCTCGAGCATACTAATCCAAACTTTTTTGAATTTTAGTAGTCTCGTCATCAGCTTGTGGGCTAACACCAATGATATTGTACTATGTTGAATAAGATGGTCAGGTGAGTCACATATCCATACTCCCAACATCGAGGCATTCCATCGCGGCTCATACCTGATTTATCTCCAAAACAACTCTCTGCTTCATCACTTGAAGATCCAAAATTGTGGAAATCTGAACATGGAAAAGTAATTACCAAAATTGTTACACAAAAGTTATTTAACTTTTCTAAAAAAACTCAGTCTAGAGAGATAACTAAACAAGTGGAGGGACCTTTGTGTTATTAATTTTATGGTTGTTGGTACTTCTTTTACATCTTTCTTCGAGCCAAGAATCTATCAGAAACAACCTCTTTACCTTCAAGATAGGGGTAAAGTCTGGGTTTCTTGTTCTTGTTGTTAGTTTCTGATGTTTCATCAAGTGTTTGTTAGCCGTTGAATAAACAGAATTTTAATCCGCAAAAACAAAATTACCTTTACTATGCTTTTGAAACTTTTAAAAAGAAAAAAGAAAAAAAAATACCCTTTTTGATGCACTGATATCAGTGATGAATTGGCTCAATTAGGGCTCCACCATTTCATTTGGGTTATGGGAAAATTGGAATGCTGGTAATTTGGTTATGATAGTAATTTAAATGCTGAAGTGGTCCCCAACCTTTTCTTATGTGAAATTTGTTCCCTAAATAATTGAGATAAGGTACAAGTACCGGCCAAACTATACCGAAATTACTGACATACCTAATCTTTACGGGGTTCTATTACCCCTTATCTCATTTTCTTTTTACATTTTTGTGTTTTTTTTTGCTGACATGGCTGTTAAGTAACAGAATATTTTTATTTACCTTTTAATTTTAGGCATAAATTGGGGTACTTGTGCCTTATTTCATTTTGTTTTAAGAATGAAACAGCAATAAAAGACGACTGTATTTCCACAAGTAGTGTCTTGAGGGTATTGTAAGCGGTAGAGTGACATTGCTGTCACAATCCATTTGTTTGAAGAATGAAACAATGATAAAAGACCGACTGTATTTCCACAAGAAGTGTCTAGAGAGTATTGTAAGTGGTAGAGTGACATTGCTGTCATGATCCATTTGTTTGAAGAATGAAACAACGATAAAAGACGACTGTATTTTCACAAGTAGTGTCTAGAGGATTGTAAGTGGTAGAGTGACATTGTTGTCACGATCCATTTGTTTGAAGAATGAAACAATGATAAAAGACCGACTGTATTTTCACAAGTAGTGTCTAGAGAGTACTGCAAGTGGTAGAGTGACCATGACCCATTGAGATTCAGCCCTTTGTCGTTTCGATTGGTAAAACTCTTTTTTTTTCCTATATTTTGTGCTTCTTTTTGCTGACATAGCTCTCAAGTAGTAGGATAAGTTTGGAAGAAGCGGGTGGGGGTTACTTTTGCCTTGCCTCATTTTGATTGAAGAATAAAAAAACAATAAAAAACCAACTGTATTTTCACAAGTAGTGTCGAGAGGATATTGTAAGTGGTAAAGTGACCTTACTGCCACGAGCAATTGAGATTCAACGCTTTTGTCGTTTCAATTGGTCCCTAAAAAATTCCTTTGTCGTTTCGATTGGACCCTAAAAAAAGGTAGGGTCTAGAGAGAATAAGTTGTGTGGAGTCTTATACTTATTTTTATGGGGTAGAGAACAGTTGACTGTCGACGACCTTCTTTCTTTATTCGAATTTGGGACCAATAATGCAAGCGAGCTCACTCATACAGAGTTTTAAAATAGTTTTTTATTTTAAAAAATAAAAAATATATTTTTAATAATAAATTGTAGTTTGCATAATAAAAAGTTGACTAGTTTGCAATTATTTATATTCTCCAACTTAAACATGATATTAACTTGTTATAGTAAATTGAAAGATTAGTCATTTCAATAATTTGGTTATCTCAATTTATGGTTGGTCTTTATATGGTTTAAGTACTTGATTAGTTAATAATTAATAAGGGGAGTCCAACAAGTGGTTAAATTAACTTAGTTTAAGAAAAGCAAATTAGCCAATAGTTAATTGACATTAGAGAGGCTCCACAAATATGGGGAATAAGAAAATGGAGTATAATAGTGTAAACTAAACTATGTTTGAAGATAATCACCACAATAAAGTACAGTCTGGTTCACAAAGCATTCTGTGTTCATATAGCATATGAGGAAAGGTCGCACCCAAGATCGAGGATATAATATTGAGAGTCTATCCTGACGCAAGTATCTTTGTTGCTTGATACCATCCGTGACCAACAGGTCACATGGATACAACTTTATTGCTGCTATCTCATGAAGAAAACATCTCGCGTTCAGGTAGGATCTGGAAAGACCACACCCTAAAAGGGTGTAATAGACATAGCTACCCTAATAAAAGTGTTAGTGACTGATTCCACGGTTCAAACCCGTGACCTAAAAATCACACGAATACACCTTTACCGTTTGTCCAAAATTCCTTTTGCATGGTCCAAGCCCGGTGAAAAAATGAAATAAAAAATGATTAGGATGTCAAAGTGCCCTTGTTTTTCCAATTTCTCGGCTACTGCGTGTTGATTATACTTATTTACATACAACGTATTTGTATATTTTGCATTTATCTTCTTTTTTATGGAGAAAGAGTACACCCTATCACTGCAGCAAGACAACTCGATGTACAAAGTATCTCGTGTTCACGCAGCTCACAGGATTCAAGGAAGAGTCGCACCCAAAAAAGGTGTTTACGTATCAAAGTTGTATGTTTTCTACCCCAACACAAGCGACAATGGATGATTTCTTAGCTGAAATCTGTGATCTATAATTTGCATAGGACAACTTTACTGTTGCTTAGGGGTGGGCGTTCGGTCGGTTCGGTCTGATTTTTTAATATCGGTTCGATTTATCGATTTTCGAATTGACAAAAATGACATCCATAACCAAACCGAAATAAATTCGGTTTGGTTCGGTTTTTTACAAATTCAGTTTGGTTATTTCAGATTTTTATTTCGATTTGAAATATTAAAGTAGTTAGCTTCTCTTTTTCATAACTGAGCATTTAAAATTGATGGATTTTTTTAGAAAAAATATTTTTTTCAAACCTGTTTTTCATTCCCAAATATAAATAACTATAAATAACTCAACATGGATGAAACGAAATGAAATAATCATAAACTTAACATAATACATAACGTCATTAATCATTACATATAATATAACCTTGCATAAATAGTCCATAAAACAATCCAAAGTCACCAAAATAGTCCATAAAATATTTGAGTCACTAAAACAATCCATAAACAGTCTGCGGCGTATGCGAATTTGCTGTTAAATGTTAATTGTGAATGTGAATTACTAAATAATATATATATATATATATAAAATAAATATATTATTTATTTATTTATAAAATTTTGATTTTTCGGTTTAACCGATTTTATTTTATTTTTAAATCGAAAACCAAATCGAAAAATCAAAATTTTAAAATTACAAACCGAATTCGATCTAAAAAAAATGAAAAACCCAAATCAAAATTAAATTTCGATTTAATTTTTCAATTTAAACCAAAATATGCCCACCCTACCGTTGCTGCAGGCTCCCCTTATAAAACAACAATTTTTTTTATTTTTTATTTTTAAAAAGGTAAAGAAGATATAGTGGCAACCGTTATTTTTACTTGGAATATAATACAAAAGTGTACATCCTATCTTTATGAATAGTTAATATCTTTAGAACTAAACATTTAACTGGCAAAACATATTAGCCACACCTTCAGACTATATGAAAAAGAGCTCGCATTTGCTATATCCCAGCATCAAATGATATGTTTAAACCTGCTAAATTTCTATACATCAAAAGGGAAAGGACTATAATTGTATCAACAAATAGAGGCGGATTCAGGATTTGATCTTTATGAGTTCAGGATTTTAGGATGATGACCTTAAGTACTAGTAACGCTTTCTGAATTTAACTATCTCACAGCCTATATCGCGACCCTGTCAGCAAGCAGACATTGCTTCCCTATATCCGATGTTAAAATTGTTTGGCAGTCGTTTCTTACCCAAATCTGCATTTCCTTTGTGCATCATGGCTACAAACTCGTTGTAGTCTATTCGGCCATCCTGAAAGATTAGTAAGAAGAAGAATCAATGCTAGTAAAAAGGATATAAGTATCAATGTGTAGTCAGTCAGTGGCCGATTTAGAATTTAGACGTAATTGATACTGTGTTTAACTCTTATCTATACTTGTTTTTTTGGCATATATATACATAGAGCGCGACCCTACAACGCTGGCTAGGTTATGGCGGACACATGATCCCGTTGTTTGATACCCCACAGACAGCCTAACCATTCAACACTAGTGTCCTCGATATGTCTAAATGTATCTGTACATGAATATGTGTGTGTGTTTGTGTGTGTGTGTGTGTTTATATATATAGTGACACTTTCACCGGGCCACCAACTGATGAGACGGACTTATGGAGTAAACAGTTGCTGGTATCTTGTCACATTCTATGTCTTCATAACATGCCGAAAGGACTTTCCAAAACAGAATTGTCAGATTTTGTCATCATTGACGACTACTCTCCAAAAGTACTTTTCCAATGTGCAGACAGTCAGTGGCCGATTTAGAATTTAGACGTAGTGGATACTGAAAATTGTGTCTAACTCTATCTATACTTGTTGTTTGGTGCATATATATAGAGCGCGACCCTACAACGCTAGGCTAGGTTATGGTGGACACATGAACCCTTTGTTTGATACGCTAGCTGCAATCTTAATGTTGAGTGAAGCATGAATGCTCCAAAAGAGTCTAAATTTGTGTTGTTTGATGAACTTGACTAGAGACAGCCTAACGTTTGTTTTCATCAGCTGACCTTTCAACACTAGTGTCCTAATATGTCTAAATGCATCTGTACATGGATGTGTGTGTGTGTGTGTAGTGACACTTTCTCCGGGCCACCAACTGATGAGACGGCCCAATGGAGTACGAACCTACAACACTAGCTAGGTTATGGAGGACACATGAACCTATTGTTTGATATGCCACTTGCTATCTTATTGTCGAGTGAAGCATCTCCAAAAATTATTCTAATTTGTGTTGTTGGACAAATGTACATGTTTGATGAACTTGACCACAGACAGCCTAACTGTTCAACACTAGTGTCCTCAATATGTATGAATGTATCAGAACTCTATCTATACTTGTTTTTGGCATATATACATAGAGCGCGACCCTACAACGCTAGGCTAGGTTATGGCAGACAAATGAACCCATTGTTTGATATCGCTCTTACAATCTTAATGTTTTGTGAAGCATGGATGCTCCAAAAGAGTGTCTAATTTGTGTTGTTGAACAAATGTACATGTTTGATGAACCTGACCACAGACAGCCTAACCATTCAACACTAGTGTCCTCGATATGTCTAAATATATCTGTACATGAATGTTTGTGTGTGTGTATATAGTGACACTTTCTCCGGGCCACCAACTGATGAGACGGCCTTATGGAGTAAACAACTGCTGGTATCTTGTCACATTCTATGTCTTCAAAACATGCCAAAAGAACTTGCCAAAACAGAATTGTCATATTTTGTCATCATTGACGACTACTCTCCAAAAGTACTTTTGCGAAAAGATTGGTCAAACAAGCTACGAGTTTCTTGAAGAAACCGTTTACTGGTTTATGCAACTCTCATTGATATCAAAGTACAAGCTAATACAAGTTTCATGCGTTGTTAAGAAATGCCAGAGGAGTCGGTGACTTACATTGTCTTGATCAGCTTCTTGTATCAATTCTTCCAAGTGAACATCTTCAATGCCGAATTCCTCACAAGCCTTTTGAATTTCATCAGCTGTAATATATCCGCTCCCATCTTTGTCGAAATATGAGAAAGCTGCAAACAAATAATCTTCCTTCTCGATTTTGTTGGCGTGCAACATTGCAGCTACAAACTCCCCATAGTCAATCGTTCCACTATTGTCAACATCCGCCTGCATTACAAAAGATGTGATTCTTATCACAAGTTCTTAGATATTAGCTAAGCGAAAGAGCTCGCAGCGAGCGTGTCTATTACTTACGGCCTTCATCAAATCGTGTATCTGTGATTCGTTAAGATTAGCTCCAAATTTCTTTAATCCTATCTTTAGTTCATCGAAAGTAATTTGGCCACTGTTATCTGTATCGATCATTTTAAACATCTCTTTCAAGCCAGCGATTTCCTCTTCAGAAAGCCTCTCCGCAATAACCTGCATAATAAAACTACTTCATTTCAATATACATGAATAACGACAACAACAATAAGTATAAGCATTTAACTGAAATTTCAAGTAAAAGAGAGAAGTTCCCGCTATCGGTTTTGTTTGGTTGAAGTCCAAGGTCTAGTAGTCCAAATCATAGAAACTATTTGAGTAGAAGGATGACGCACCCTGATAGCCATTTTCTTCAACTTGTTCATAGCAGAAAACTGTGTTAAGCGCGTGAATATAGCAGAATCGAGAGGCTTATCTGGGGCCACACCATCGATTTGCACCCAAGGATGACCTGCAAAAGCAAATATAACAATAACAAAAAGAAACTTTAGGAAGTTCAATGCCGAAGCGACCACCCTTATATTGGTAAACAATTGAATGCAAGACTAGTTTAGACGATCTAACTTAAAAGACGGAGAACAAAAGTGATTTATACAAACAACACTACCATGTTTTCTCATTTCAGGCGCTTTCAGATGAATAAACTTGCATAATGTAATACTATACGGGCTTATGATTACTAAACAAACAGAACAAAGACTCTAAAATATCATATTCGCCTTCTTACATTAGCCAGATTCTGAATAAGGTGAAGGTAAACAACTCACATAAAACTTCGTGTGCTGTTAGTCGCTTTTTGGGGTCTCTAACGAGCATTCTCCTGACCAAGTCTTTCGCACCTTGAGAGATTTTAGGCCAAGGATTTAACTCGAAGTCAATATCACCGTGTAAAACCTCATCAAATATTTCCTCCTCACTTTCTGTCAAAATATCATAAGAAGAACGAGAAGTTCATTTCTGTACTTCATAGAACATAACGGCAAAAAACTTACGAAAAATGTGGCCTATCACGAGACATTAAAAGATCAACTTACCACCCCAAAATGGAGGAACGCCGCTTAGAAGAATGTAAATTATAACACCTGCACTCCAGATATCAGCTTCTGGTCCATAACGCTTACGCAGAACTTCTGGTGCAACGTAATAAGGACTTCCAACGACATCATCAAATATTTGTCCTGTCGTTCATAACTTAAATTAATCGTCTTCAACTTTCTGAAATGTTCAGTTTTGATGATCACATTACTTCTAACTCTACTAAAACGTTCAATTTGATCGATAGAACCTGTTATAGGAAAGGTTACTACCATTCCTCCTAAACCGACTAGTTTCTATTTCAGGTGTAAGCGTGTTGTTCTGTGAACACGTTAAAAGTTACTCAAGTGGAGAAACGAGAAAGGTAAATTAGTACGAATAGTTACCTGGCTTGAAGAACATCGAAAGCCCGAAATCTATAGTCTTAAGAGGTGAATTCTCTTCGTCATTGACAAAGAGAAAATTTTCAGGCTTAAGATCCCGATGCATCACTCCGAGAGAGTGGCAAGCTTCTACCACACCGACTATTGTTCTTGCAAGCTCAGCAGCCTGTCTCTCTGAGTAATGCCCTCGCTTAATAATCCGATCAAAGAGCTCACCTCCAGTACATAATTCCATAACAACATGAACTGCAACAGGATCCTCATAAGCCCCTTTGATTGAAATAACGTTAGGATTCCCCGACAAGTGATGCATTATCTGGATTTCTCTTCGTACATCATCCACATCTTCGTCTGTCAACAACTTCCTTTTTGCAATAGACTTACACGCATACTTCTTCCCCGTTCCCTTTTCTATACAAAGGAATGTAGTACCGAATTGTCCATGCCCGAGTTTATCCCCGAGATTATAATGCTCCTTTAGATGACCGGTTTTGGTTTTCAAAACAGAATCGACCTGCAGTCCTGCACTAGCCATCCTCTTCACATTGTGAGGCTTCCTTGGCTTCGCAGGCTCAGCCGGTTTAGCCTTTTCAGGTCCCGTAATCTGTACAGGTTTCAAATCAACTGATATCTTGATCATGTCCTCCGGTTTCACCACCCGTGCATCTTTCTTCTCATCCGTAACTATAATGATAACCTGCTCAGCCCCTTTAACATCCGATGGATTACTGTCTATCTTCACCAATTCAGGAGGCTTATTCGGAATAGAATCAGTAGATGCTTGGGAACTACTTTCTTTTTTCTCATACGTGATCATATCCGGTGATCGCGACCACCATAAAGAACTGAAGAATCCATCCTTCGAGATCTTTTCATGAACACAATTATTCCCCATCTATCGCCACAAATTAATTGCTATTCACACTCGAAGCTCAAATATAAAAACCAAAACTCAACCCCATTCTCTCCTCTCAAAAGGCGGTAATCTCAAAGTATTTGAAGCAGTAAACCATGATGATATTGATGCCTTGTTCAAAAGTATGACCTACTCAAATCACAACAAATGAAGAAAATGATAAGGTCGACATCAGTGGCGGAGCCAGGATTTTAAATATAAAGGAGTAAACGCATGAAGAAGCCAAGAAAAGACAACAAAAACAACAACAACGACAACATACACAGTGTAATCCAACACGTGGGGTTCTAGCGAGGGTAGGATGTATACAGACCTTACCATACCTCCATCGACTTATATACATAACGTTATATATACAGCGCATTTTTTTAGGGCAAAAGGGGTTCATTGTCAACATCACCACATACTTCACAAACTTCAGAACTAAAATCATTGACCTTGTAAACTTTCAACTTTAGAAATTTGTAGGTACCAATTAAAAGGTCAACATCAACACATACTTCACACACTTGAAAAAAAAAAACTTGACCTTGTAAAGTTCCAACTTTAGAAATTTGTAGGTACCAATAAAATGTCAACATCAACACATACTTCCTAGAAACTTAAGAATTCTAAATAAATACAAAACTTGAAGAATTCAAAAGATTCTTGCTTTAACAAATACTACTTAATTATACTTGTATAATTCTAACCAGCTACCGAACGGCCCCGTAAAAGTTAGGGGTTCATCCAATCCCAATAAACTTTTGTCTACACAATTGCAGCAGCCCAAAAAGGACAAAATAAACTTTTGCTCAGAACTGCAAATAAGTACAAATAATAGGTTCCCGGTACATGTTGCTAGTGGGAAGTGAAAGGTAAGCACAAGTTGGCAAGGACACCATGATTATAAAAAAAGTACAAATAATAGATTCTGAACCCAGTAAATCAAATAGGCCGAGGTAGAATTTCGAACTCGAACTCATAAAGTTCAAATCTTGGACCTGCCTCTAATATTAAGGAAAGAGTTTTCTAGCAAAAATTTACATTCAACATCAATACACATGACTATTGTGTGTCTACAAAATTCCATCAACCCCAAAAAGACTTTACAACAACAACAATATCTTCCATAAGTGGAAGTAGGATTTGAAGAGGTAGTATGGTACGGAAACCTTACCCTTACCTCGAGAGATAAAAGGATGTTCCAATAAACCCTCGACTCAAGTAAAAGCAGTTCAACAAAGAACCCAAAAAAAAAAAAGACTCTACAGCAATAACAACATAACCAGTATAATCCCACAAATAATATCTTAGGGAGGATAGTCTGCACTCAGACGTTACCACTACCTTGAGAGATAGAGAGGTTGTTCATATAGACCCTCGACTCAAGTACAAGCAATTCAAAAAAGAACCCTCCAAAAAAGACTCTACAACAATAATAACATAACCATTATAATCCCACATATAACATCAAGGGAGGGTAGCGTGCACGCAGACGTTACCACTACCTTGAGAGACAGAGAGGTCGTTCGTATAGACCCTCGACTCAAGTAAAAGCAATTCAAAAAGGAACCCTCCAAAAATACTCTACAATAATAACAACATACACAGTATAACCCCACAAATAACGTCTATGGAGGATACTGTATACGCGGACATTACCACTATCTTGAGAGATAAAGAGGTTGTTTCGATAGACCCTCGACTCAAGTAAAAACAGTTCATAAAAGAATCCTCCAAAAAAAACTCTACAACAATAACAACATAACCATTATAATTATCCCACAAATAACATCTAGGGAAGGTACTGTGCACGCAGACGTTACCACTACCTTGAGAGATAGAAAGGCTGTTTCGATAGACCCTCGACTCAAGTAAAAACAGTTCATAAAAGAACCCTCCAAATAAAACACTACAACAATAACAATATACCCACTATAACCCCACATATAACGTGTACGCAAACCTTACTCCCACTTAACAGATAGAGAAACTGTTTCCGATAAACAGAAAAGACTAACAACATTAAAATCAAACAATTTGAATATTAATGGAGAAACATACCATATGAAAAGTCCCTATAGTTCTTGAACTTCTTAACCAAATAATGAAAATATGTTTTTAGCAAATATAATGTACTTTGAAGAATTCCATGACAAAATTCACCAACCCTTTTAAGTAATAAACAAGAAAACTTCAACAAACTTAAGTCTTTCAAACAAAAAAAAGAAGAAGAAAAAAGCAACTTCTTGAATTTGTAAATAAATAAATAAATAAATACTACATAAAATAATTTCTCTTTTTTTTTTTGGAAAATGAAAGTATATTAGATTTATTAATTTCTTGGTGAATTTTATTTTTTTTCTTTTGGTAAATAAATTTTGGAGAAAGTTTCAAGGGAAGAGTGGCAGTTTTTTCAGTTAAAGACGTGTTTGGATGAATGGAAATAATTTTCAATGCACCCCCCAAAGTTTGATAATTGATAGTAATACTCCTTGTAGTTTCAATAATTATAAGTTTTGCCGTGTTGGTTTTCATATAGATGATAGCTACTAGTTGATGATAAGTATTAGACTCGTAAGAAATATTTTCTATTATGATTATTACTAGTAGTAGTAGTAGTAGTATTTTTATATATTTTAAACGTAATTTTATTTTATTTATTATTATGATGATATGATATGAGTTTAAATGAGTCGCATTTACATAGTTGATTTCAGTTTGTTTGGCATTGAGACTTAGTTTTTGTTGTTGTTGTTGTTGTTTTGATTTCCAAAAAAGTGTAGTATTGTAAAATGTATGCTTGTATATCAATTTGAAAAATTAACTTTTTTGTAGCATTTTATTGAAAATATATTCGACTTGTACATGTTAGAAGTCGATGATCACATGGAGCGTCTTGTTTATGGTTCTCCATCAGATAAACTTGTTATATGTTGTTAGATTAAACTATTATTTATTTTTGACATTTCTGAAATTTAACATGAAATGAAATATCAAATTAAACTATCGATAAAATTTTAATGTTCAATCATTTCGTTCAGCTACTCTTAAAACCTTTATTACACTCGTTTTTAACTACGATTATCTAGTGTGTCAATTTTTAATCTATTTAAATCATATATTCTTCACCAATTTTATTGTATTTATGTACAGAATAAATTATAATATCCCATAAGAAAAAAGAGTTTACCTACATTAGGTGTAGGAAAAAGGTGAAATAGTTATGTGAGTCACAATAAATACATAATGTGCATAGTAAATAAATATCTACAACCCTAATACATCTAAATAAAAACTTTGAAGCACTCAAAAGACTAATCCTCAAAACTTGATGGGTGTACTTAAAATGATTTTAAAAGTTTAAGGGATCCAGAAAAAAATTATTCAAATAATTAAAAGTGTAGTTATTAAAGTCTTATATTAAAAAAAGAAAAAAAAATAGGATGACAAGTCTTATAGGAAGTGGTAAGCCACTAAAGAGATTGAATTTTGGATTATTTATTTTTATATGGTTTTTGTATTTTATTAATTAATTTAATTTAATGTCATGGATTTGTTTGACTATTTAAATCAAGTTGTTATTGCCGGCCTCCGGCTTCGAAAAATAAATAATAATTAGTAATTATACAATAATTTTTATATTAACTTTATACATTATGTACTGACTAAAATTTATTTTTTAAATTGGGCTATTCTTTGTCGTCGTGATTTTTTTATGGGGTTTGTCAAATTATTGTGTAGTGTAAAAAATTATATTTTTTTTGTTCAGATTGTTAGTTAATGAGGGGAAACTAGTAAAGGGAAATCGATTAAATCCCCTTTGTCAATAAAATTATACGATGCAAATAAAATGAAAATGAAAATGAAAATTTAATTAACATTGTAACTACTTATTCAGTTCTCTTGATATAAGAAAAAATTCTAGTATAGTGATAATGGATAAAGGCTGTTAAGAATTGTTTTAAGTCCCAACTTTACAACTACGACATTTATAAAAAAAAAAAAAAAAAAAAAAGACTTTTTAGTGTATTTTTTTCAAATTAATTTTTCCAACATTTTAATGATAAAATATTTTTTTTCTTTTTGATTTTCTACCTGGTGTTCAGTATTTATATAGGAGCTCTAACAAAGTCGACTTCGAAGGGGGAGGCTCGAACTCGAGACCTCTAATTAAGGATGAATAAGTACTTATCATTTCGCTGCAACTCTCGATGAAATGTTAAAAAATGGTTGGGAATAAGAGTTGATTGTCCCCAAATAATAATAATAATAATAATAATAAAAATAATAATAATAATAATAATAGTAGTAATAAAGTTTTAATAATAACAGTAGTAGCAGTAATAATAAAGTTTTAATGTTTGTTTCTTTACTTCACGCCAAACAAATCCTAAATCCAAATATTACAGCAAAATGCAAAGTAGGTAATTAATAAACTAATTAATTCTACCTTCAAAATTTGAAAACGAAAGTGAAGAAGTAAAAACTCAACAACAACAAAAAAAAAAGTATATGTGCTAAGAAACTTAATACATACTAATTTGACCAAAGTTAATGAAATTTCCTCAAATTTCTTTATTTGAATTTTTGTCTTTCTCATTAGATTGAAGATTTGAAGTTTGTGAGTTATACAATAATCTCGAGTTACTATATGAGAAAAGCTGAGTTCATAATCAAATATTTATACTCCCTCCATTTCATATTAGTTGGTCCTTATGAATTTGACACACTCATTTAGAAAATATTAATTAGGGGTATATTTTACAATTAGTCTTATTAATTATGTTTTGAAAATATAAATTTGAGTAAATACACCTTTTTAGTCATTTAATGTTAAGGATAGTATTGAAAGAATATAATAAAACTCTCTTGATTTCATCAAAGAAACAACTAAATTAAAACAAATATTTTTAAAAAGAGGATCAATTAAAACAAAACGAAAGGAGTAGAATTTAGTGAATTTCTTAATATGAATATGTAGGATTCTAGAAAAAGTTACTAGGTTTACGTGAACCCGTGACCTTTAAGCTAGGTACGCTCCTATTGATATTTGACACCCAATGACTCGATTATTACAAAACATCACATCGCATAGAGCCCATCAAAGAGGAAAGTGTGTCATTTTGGAGTATCGATATTCTCCTTTCTCATGACTCAAATAAAAAGCTATCGATTAAGAATGAACGAATCTTATTCATTCCGCCAAATCAATTAGTAGTCCTATTTTATAAAGTATGTTATATCAAAGCACATTTTGAAGAATTTGAATAATATAAGTACAAAGACAATAACACGAGCGTGTCAGTATTTTGAAGAATCCCAGCAACATAGCTATTAGGTATGGACGTAACACTATATTTTGGAGAGTCCGAACAATGTAGATATAAGGACGTAACGCTAGTCCATCAACATTTTAAAGAGTCCGAACAACAAAAGTACAAGGACGTAACACTAGTCTGTCATCATTTTGGAGAGTTCGAACAACATAGGTAGAAGGACGTCGCACTAATCTATAAACATTTTGGAGTGTCCGAACAATATAGGTACAAGAACGTAACACTAGTATGTCATCATTTTGGAGAGTTCGAAAAACATACGTACAAGGACGTAACACTAGTCTATCAACATT
Source organism: Capsicum baccatum var. pendulum (assembly GCA_030864225.1). Lineage (NCBI taxonomy): Eukaryota > Viridiplantae > Streptophyta > Magnoliopsida > Solanales > Solanaceae > Capsicum > Capsicum baccatum. The sequence goes on from CM061550.1 coordinate 274,264,694, forward strand.
TTGGAATGGCCGAACAACATAGGTACAAGGACGTAACACTAATTTATCAATATTTTGAAGAGTCCGAACAACATAAGTACTAAGGACGTAACACTAGTCTATCAATATTTTGTAGACACTAGCCTATCATCATTTTGGAGAGTCGAAACAACATAGGTACAAGGACGTAACACTAATCTACCATCATTTTGGAGAGTTAGTTCTTTAAACTGAGGCATGTAAGCCCAAGCTCCCCGTACAGTTTTGAACTTGAGCACCGAGCAAGTGCTTGGTAAATGGTAAGCCAACAACCATTAACGCACTAATGAAAAATCGCTTCCAATTTGCAAATGATGAAAGTCCGTCCTTTCATTACAGGCGTCGGGGTGATCCACTTCAGGACAACCTCGGTCGAGCTGCGTGGCACCCATTTCAGTAGCTTGCCTCGAAAATAGCAATGAGTAATCCAAAGATAGAAGGGTTCCTAGTTATCAACGACGCGTCCGCAAGTTCTTTTCAGATTATGAGCTACCTTTTATTGGACGAAGATATGGAGAAGAGCACGAATCTCTTGCCTTCCCAAGATAAAAAACATCCGAACAACATAGGTACTAAGGACGTAACACTAGTCTATCAACATTTTGGAGAGTCCGAATAACATAAGTACAAAGACGTAACACTAGTTTATCAGCATAGGTACTAAAGACGTAACACTAGTCTATCAACATTTTAGAGAGTCCGAACAACATGAGTACAAAGACGTAACACTGATCTATCAATATCGGTACTAAGGACGTAACACTAGTCTATCAACATTTTAGAGAGTCCGACTCCGAACAACATAAGTACAAAGACGTAACACTAGTCTATCAATATTGGTACTAAGGATGTAACACTAGTCTATCAACATTTTAGAGAGTCTGAACAACATAAGTACAAAGACGTAACACTAGTCTATCAACATAGGTACTAATTACGTAACTAGTCTATCAACATTTTGGAGAGTCCGAACAGTATAAGTACAAAGACGTAACACTAATCTATCAACATATGTACTAATGACAGTAACTAGCCTATCTTCATTTTGAAAAGTCCGAACAGTATAAGTACAAAGACGTAATACTAGTCTATCAACATTTTGGAGAGTCCGAACAGTATAAGTACAAAGACGTAACACTAATCTATCAACATAGGTACTAATGACATAACTAGTCTATCAACATTTTGGAGAGTCCGAACAGTGTAAGTACAAAGACGTAATACTAATCTATCAACATAGGCACTAATGATGTAACACTAGTCTATCAACATTTTGGAGAGTCCGAACAACACAGTGACACACACAAACATCCTTGGAACAACTATCAAACAATGTTGTTCCAAAGGAGAATGATTTTGAAGTGCTTCTGCAAACAAAGATTCAAGATTTTGTCTTGTTCAATTTCCACCAAGTCATCAACCAGGCTTCAAAAATCCAAGAAAACTGAAAACCCAAATTTGAAAAACAAGAACAACCAACAACCCCAGATTTTTACTTCACTTTTCAATGAGATCAGAGAGATTTTAGGAACAGAAAATGCCCATTTTGTTGATTCATCATCTTGCACGGAAAATGTTTGTGAAAATGTCAAGCAGAGTACAAAGTTGGAGTATTCATCATCTTTCATCGAACTTGTTTGTGAAAATGCCAACAAGAGTACAGAGATGGAGGATTCATCATCTTGCATCGAACCTGTTTGTGAAAATGCCAAAAAGAGTGCAGTGATGGGGGGTTCATTGTCTTGCATTGAACCTGTTTGTGAAAATGCCAACAAGAATGCAGAGATGGAGGGTTCATCGTCTTGCATTGAACCTGTTCGTGAAAATGCCAACAAGGGTACAGAGATGGAGGGTTCATTGTCTGGCATCGAACCTGTTTGTGAAAATGCCAACGAGAATGCAGAGATGGAGGGTTCATTGTCTTGCATTGAAAATGTTCGTGAAAATACCAAGCTGAGTGCTTTACGCGAAGATACAAAGGATGTTAGTCCCATTGTTCACAAGATCACAAGGATTTTGAAGAGTGAATGCGATGCGATCGCCATGGAGGAACGGTTGGAAAGTGGAGGTTTTGAGTATAACGAGGAGGTCGTCGACAAGGTTTTGAAGAGGTGTTTCAAGGTTCCTCATTTAGCTTTGAGGTTTTTCGATTGGGTGAAATCAAGAGAAGGGTTTAGTCATACTACGGCGACTTATAACACGATGATTTACATGGCCGCGGACGCTAAGGAGTCTCGATTGGTTGAGGAATTGGTGGAAGAAATGGAGAAGAGTTCTTGTCGGAAGAATCTTAAGACGTGGAGCATTTTGCTATCGCATTATGGGAATGGAAAAAAGATTGGCAAAGTGTTGTCTATGTTTGAACAGTTGAAGAAATTAGGTTATGAGCCCGATACAAGGGCTTATACGATCGTGTTGAGTTCACTTTGTAGTGCCGGAAAAGCGGACATAGCTTTGGAGTATTTCAACGAGATGATCCACAAAGGCTTGGTGCTGGATGCACCCACGACTGGACAGTTACTCAAATGCTTGGCTAACTCCGGAAATGTTGCTGCAGTTCACAAAGTTGGCGATGACGTGATAAGGGTTAGTAGTATTCCGGAAAAGCACGTGTATGGCCTTATGCTGAAGAGTTTCTGCATCGCGGCGAGAATTACTGAAGCGTTGGAATTGATTCGTGATCTAAAAAGTAAAAATGTGAGCCTCGACTCTGAAATTTTTACGACATTGGTGAAAGGACTGTGCAAGGCTGAGAGGATCAACGATGCGTTGGAGATTGTTGAAATTCTGAAGAAAAGAAACGGTGCTGACGAGAATGTTTATGCAGTTCTTATAAGTGCATACTTGAGGAGAAATGAAATTTCAAAGGCACTTAATCTTTTTCGCAGCATGAAAGATTCGGGAAGTTTGCCCAACGTTTCGACTTATACTAATCTGATGCAGCAGCTTTTCAGGGTTAAAGAGTTTCAGGAAGCGATGAACGTCTATAATGAGATGACGGAGATGGGAGTTAAATTGGATACTGTTGCAGCAACTGCTGTAGTTGCAGGTTATATCAGCCAAAACCGCATTTCCGAAATGTGGGAAGTGTTCGAGAATATGAAGGATAAAGGAATTGTCTTTAGACGAAAATCATACACCATATTTGTCAACGAACTTTCCAAAGTGTCAAGAACGAATGATATTTTCAGGTTTCTGTGTGAAATGAAGGCCTCTAAGATGGTTATTGGAAATGATATTTTCCAGTGTGTTATTTCGTACCTGGAGAGAAAAGGAGATACGAAGAACATCGACAGGATCAAGCTGCTACAGGGTGGTCGTGAAGTTCACAATCAAGAAAACGAAACACCTGATGTGAGCTGTCAACAAGAACGAATGTTGGAGTTAAAATCAGAAAACGTAGAACGAGTGTCCTCAGCTCATGACATGCCCGAGGCAGGTTCAAAAGCCTCTGTTGAATGTGATGTACATGAGGTTTGCCAAATTTTGTCATCATCGACGGATTGGTGCTTAATACAACAACAATTGGAGAACTGCAACATACAGTTCACCCCAGAAATCGTTGTGGAAGTTTTGCGTAACTTCAGGCTGCAAGGTCGTGTAGCGTTGCAATTTTTCTCTTGGGTTGAGAAGCGAAGTACTTACATACATACAGTGGAATCCTACAACACGGCTATTAAAATAGCAGGACAGGGCAAGGACTTCACTCAGATGAGAAATCTATTCTCCGATATGAGGAGAAACGGTTGCTTAGTAGATGCTCATACCTGGACAATCATGATAATGCAGTATGGCAAAACAGGACTGACAGATATCGCTATGCGTACTTTCAAAGAAATGAAAGCTAGTGGCTGTAAACCCACGGAAAGTACGTATAAAGCTTTGATCGCATCTCTTTGTCAGAAAAAAGGTAGGAGAATCGATGAAGCAGTAAAAATATTCCAGGAGATGATTCAAGTTGGACACAGTCCTGATAAAGAACTAATCGAAGATTATCTTGGTTGTTTGTGTGAACTTGGTAAATTCAACGATGCCAGAAGCTGTACTGAGTCTTTACAAAAGCTCGGTTTCAGTACCCCTTTAACATACTCATTGTACGCTAGATCACTCTGTCGAGCAGGGAGGCTAGAAGAGGCCTTAGCATTGATGAACGAAGTTGATGATGATGAGCAGCATCTCTTGAAACAGTACGTCTATGGAAGTTTAGTTCACGGTCTACTACGACAAGGACAGTTAGAAGAGGCATTGTCAAGAATCGAATCCATGAAGCAGGTCGACATCCATCCAACAGTCCATGTATATACCTCCTTAATCGGCTACTACTTCAAGGTCAAACAAGTCGAAAAGGCTCTTGAAGTTTTCGACCAAATGAAACATTCAGGCTGCCAACCAACAATCGTTACCTACTCAGCCCTACTACGAGGATACATGAACATGGAAAAAGTCTCCGAGGCACGGGATGTGTTTCACCAGATGAGAATGAATGGACCATATCCTGATTTCAAGGCATACTCCATATTCATTTCTTGTCTATGTAAAATTGGTAATTCTGAAGAAGCACTTCAACTTATATCTGAAATGCTGGATGTTGGGATTGTTCCAAGTACAGTTAATTATAGAACTGTCTTCTATGGGCTCAATAGAGAAGGAAAACAAGATTTAGCAAAGACTCTATTACATATGAAGTTAGAAGTGAAGAGGAGAAGAAAGTTTCTAACTTAGGTGTTTTTTGTTCATAATTGTATCATGATCCACCGAATCACCGCTATTCGAAATGTTAGTGAAACACTGAATTTCTTATCTCATGTCCGTTTTACGTAACTATGATATCACAATATTGAAGGGGAGCCTTGGAGTAACAGGCAAAGTTGTTGCCATGTGATCAGAAGATCACGGGTTCAAGCTTTGGAAACAACCTCTGGTAGAAATGCAAGGTAAAGATCACGGAACCTCTGGAAACAGCCTCTGGCAAAAATGCAAGGTAAGGTTACGTACAATACACCCTTGTGGTGGGACCCTTCCCTAAATTTTGCGCATAACAGAAGCTTTAGTGCACCAGGCTGCCCTTTTTATGATATCACAAAAATGACATATTTGTGAGCCAAAAAAGAAAATAATACCACATGCAAATGGAAAGATAGTAATTTTCTGGGAAGAAAACTAACAGAAGCAAAGCTTATAAGTCCTTAAAATGGAGTTGCAATAATCCACAACTCAACTCAAACTCCAGTAACTCCAAGGAACATCCTTTACATCCAAATGCAACATTTCAAATCGTCGATTCGACATGTTCTTATTCTGTTTCCATTTCATATAAGTAGCAACTATAGGGTCAAAATCCACCAGAATCATTCATCAATGACTGAGAGATCAGGTCTGCACACTACTATCGACGTTCTTGGCAATTGTTTTGTTGATCAACAGTGTATACATTCTGAGGTTGTGTTTGCAAGAATGGTAAGTGCCTAGATCCACCGGAACAAGCGAACCCAACTGCACCAGATGAATTGATCGTCGTCTTCTGTGGCCTACTGATGATTCAAGTCCGTTTGGTTTGGCCTGGTTGCTTTTCAGTCCCAAACCACAGCTTCATGCTTCTAAACAAGTCCACAAAAGCAAATACAATAGATGCACAAGTAAATCCCAAAGCATTTGAACCAACAATTACTAATGTTGAATCAGCATAATACATAGATAGACACCTTAACTTGACCTCAGCTAGCAACTGAACACTCCAACTTTGACGATGCCCATCTAGAGTTCTAGACACCTCATCTCGTCTACACTATTTCAACTGTACACTCAAAAACTTACAAAATGATCATATAGAGACCTTCAAAATCTATGTGCCATGTCTGCATTGAGTGTCCATGAGACATGGTAGGGATGAGTTGAGGTGTCTATATGTGCATTAAACAAAGCTGAAGTGCTTAGTTGCCGGTTAAGGCCAAGTTGTTACGGTGCCTATCTATGTTTTTAGGAAACTTCTGCAACCATAATGAGTAATTTACCATAAAAGTTTTAGGTCAAGTGAAGCTAAGCCCGAGACATTTTCAAAATGAAAAATATTAAGTTTCAGTGCAGCAGGTTCAATACGCCCACATAACACCAAGTTGGTGACTGGGAAACCATCAGTTCGATGGATGTTGAAACAAGGATGAAAGTGCAAGGTTTCATACCCATGCATAGACTAGAGCTTTTTCACTATCTCTTCATTTGCACGCTTGTAGTAAGTCATCCTTCGGATCGCAGCCAAAGCTTCTATATATTTTCTACTTTGTAAGGCATCTGCAAAAGAGATGGATGATTGTTCGAACTTTCCTTGTATCTGTAGAACAAAGCCAAGATCATTACAGATATAGCACATATAAAAGGAATAACGTTATCAGCAATTGGCTTTGTCAAGAATGATGACAACTGCAAAGCTAGAACATATACCATAAATACCAAAAACAGGAGTATTCAATCTGTTCTTTCTTATTATGATCGAACATGTGAAACTCATAGAAGCCTTTGCAGTAGTCCATTTGACACAGCAAGTTTGAGATGGCTTTACACGAAAGTTTGTTTAGCAGAGAATAATTACAGAACTGATATACCATGATATCAATTTAACATTGATCAGCATCAATAATAACTCTGTGGAGGCATCAGATAAAAAGCTATTACGCACCGGAATTTGCCCACTCGGCCAAACCCCGCACTGCATCCAGCCAAGAAAAAAGAGGAGGAGAAAGGAAAGGGGAAAGCATGAAAATAATTTCTCTAACAGCTAGTAAAACAACTGGGAAATCAGCGCAAAATTCAAACAAGTTTGTTGTAAATGCTACCTGCTCCTGAATCTGTTTAAGTGCCTGTGAGTCAGCAGCTTCATCAACAGTTTCCCTGATTTCCAGCATCTGCAGTTGAAATTAGACGATTAAAGTCAGAGAAGATGAATTACGCAAGCCATGGGGGAGGAGCTAAGTTAGCACCTTTACGAAGATCAAACAAAATAACATACCATTTTGCTACGATAAATATCATATATAAAGGTTAATATTGCTAAAACCCCACAAAAGGAAGACCTCCTATTCTTAGATAGCGTAATAAACCTATATTCAAGACTGCATCACCAAAACTTCATGTTTAAGACCGAGGGCAAGAAAAAGTGTAAGGCGATTGGTTGAATATGTGGCCAAATCATTTTTCATATTACTTTGTGAGCCAAGGGTCTATTGGAAACAGTCTCTCTAACCCAAAAAGGGAGGGGTAAGGCACGCGTACATCCTACACTTGGTTATGTTGTTGTTATCATTTTTCATATTATAGGCATCGACTGCCGATTTCTATCTTACATAAAAGGGCAACATGTCCAAGAAAGAATTGGCAGCAGCACTTATCAAAAAATAATTCCAAAATAACAAATTTTACCTCGGTCAGCAGCTCCACATCATCAATCTTTTCCTCTTCATCCACATGCACATCTTCCAACTTCAGCTGAAAGCCAGGACAAAACATTACGAACAAAAATGACTGGGACTTGGTAGACCACGATCTGCAACTTCTATTACTTTACACCGAACCATCTTTTCTTAAGTTGCAATTACATTATTGAGTTTTTCTTTATTTAAACACTTCCGTGCAGATATTCAGAGATCTCCACTCTGAATGAGAAGAGAAGGAAACGAGGAAGAACCCAAATGCAATAGGCCAAAGTTTTCAACTTCTCATCTCTTGCAATTCTCTAGAGGAAACAGAAACTCACACGCCGGAACATAGGAGGCAGTATAGGAATTATCTTCTGTCAAATGTCTCTTACACATATATATCATTGCGGAGATACAGAATATGTTTTGAACAACTCACAATCACCAATGAAAAGTGAACTACAATAGCAATAAGTATGAATTAAGTATTGGTAACCTACAATGTATATTGCCCTTGACAATGGGTCAGTTAGTGTACGATACGCATCAATGACACGAGCAGATTGTTCAGCAGCATACTCCCTTTCTTTCTAGCAGAAACAGCAAAATGCCACAGGAAAACAATATCAGAAGTTTGGCAGAAAGGGACCCCCAAGGGAGCTTGGAAAATGAAACGTATATGTACGATGTACACTCCTATGAATAAACCTGAGATTTGGTATGAACCAAGTCTGGATGCAGCTTCCTCTGCCAGTCTTTATACGTGCGCTCTAGATTCTCCCCCTCAATTCCATATTTCTTTTCCCTGTAAAAATGCACGGAATCTTTAGCATCTCAATATTACCAGCCACGAAAATAAAATAAAAAATCTTCAATACTCATAGAAGAACTTGAAAAAGAAACTAATAAGAAATGTTTCTCACACTCGTTCTCCAACCTTGGATATCCAGAACCGTTGCAGCTTCACTACCCTTTCATATTATAAGTACAACTACAGAAATCGCTGAACAAACACCAAGGATAAACTTTTTTCTTCTCTATGTCTGTTTATACTTAGTCGTTTTCCCCTACCCCAAACTTAGAGCTGCTTCGTGTAAATTGATCGGCCGCAGAGATTCAACACGTCATAAAGTCTAAACATAGAAGAGACTACAGATATGAATACAGAGTTTAACACCCGCAAAAAGGAATCTCGTTTTTACCCTCTCCTAAATGCTCTAAAAACACTAAAAAATGAAAAGAAGTTTAGAACGAACATAAATATATTTACATTAACATATTTTGCGAGTTATTACTATTGATCTTTGTGTTCCTTGAATGGGTATGAATTATGATATTTGTGTACTTTTTTCATCAAATTTAAGTCATATATCTGATACTTATATCCCTACCTTTATCTGTTACAACGTTGAGAACACAATCAACTAGCATGCACTATTTGACGTCCCAATCAATTACACTAAAACACTGTACCAGGAACTCTAGAACCTCGAAGTTAGGGCCGAATGAACAGTTAAGATCATGTATAACAACAACAACACATACCCAATGAAATACACTTCTTACAAAGTGTGGTCTGGGGAGGATAGAGTATACGCTAACCTTATCCCTGCCTCATGGAGGTCGAGAGGTTGTTTCTGAAATACCCTCGGCTCAAGTGAAGCAAAATAAAGTAGTCAAACAACAACAACAACAAAATAAAGTAGTCATGAAAAGAAAAAACAGCACTGAACAAAACCTGGCAATTAATAGGAAAGCAATGCAAAGTACACATGCAAGGAACAATAACGTCAACAAAATAGTGTAATCACCTTGTAAACAACATATGGTATGAAACAACGTGAATAAGGCTTTTAATATGACAGACACGGCGCGGTCGGCGCCCCATACAACCACCAAGCCTAATCCCGTAGCAAGATAACGCTCAAATACCCACTAAGCTTCTACCCTAATCCGCGACCTTTATATCCTCTATCTAAGGACATGGCCTTGGTAAGTTGAAGTTGTATCATGTCCTGTCTAATTGCCTCTTCCCAATACTTTTTTAGCCTACCTCTACCCCTCCTCGTACTCACTATAGTCAACCTCTCACACCTCCTCACTGTACATCTCCTCTTCACATGCCTAAACTATCTCAGTCTCCCTTCCCTCATCATGTATATGTTGATAATTCTACTACATATGTAAGAACATCAAATTTCGAACCTAGTAGCTCAAATAATCAATGGTTTCAACTTTATGCACTCTGTATTTTAGAGCTACCATTTCAAATGCTATTAACTGGATCTAAATTCAATATATTCATTTAATGTAGATTAAGGGCCAAAACACACCTATATTATCTTAGTTTCATATCTAAACTACTGGAAGTGTGAGTTTCTTACTCGAACTATCACATAATGTTTAGCAAAACATTGGTCTAAGAGTGTTTTGCTATAAAAATGTTAACGTAGGAAACTCACGTTCTCAATAGTTCACGCACAACAACAACAACAACATACTCAGTGTATTCCCACAAAGTAGGGTCTGGGGAGTGTAAAGGGTACGTAATCCATACCGCCACCTCACGTGAACTAGGGAATAGGGAGACTATTTCCGATAGACCCCTGCTTATGACAAATAACAGTATATCAAGCAGAGAACTAGTATAGTTTAGATGTAAATTTTGACCTTTTAAATATACTGTTTGAGCAAAAACTATCAAGTGGTTCAGCAGTATCCTGAACCCATAAAGTTCAAAGCTTTAATTCCCTTGTGCTCCAAATACTAAAAAGCAAAAAGAAACCAAACATGAACTGAAAAAACATACCCAATACAGACAACAATCCAAAACAATGATTCTTATAAAGAGATAAACACAACTTCCCTTAGACGGAAAATTATAGTATTTTTATACTATTTTTACATGGTTAAAGATATTTTCTTATGTATATATAGTAGATGTTGAACCCCTTCGACTAATTCGTATATTTACTTCTGAACCCCCTCAATAAAAATACTGGCTCCACCACTATCATATACCACTACCTCAGAGTGAGGTAAGGTGAGGTAGAATGACTATTCCGAAAGACCCTCAGCTCAAAACAAAAAGACATTCTAGAATAAGACATAACATAAGAACAACAAACAATAGGTAGCAACAAAACAACATATGACAATAATAGAAACTTTTGCTCCAAATACTAAAAAGCAAAAAAGAACCCAAACATGAACTGAAAAAAAAACATACACAATACAAACTACAATCCATAACAATGATTCTTATAAAGAGCTAAACACAACTTTCATCTAGGGGGGCAGTCGAACCCCCTTCGATGAAAAATTATACTATTTTTATACTATTTTTACATGGTTAAAGATATTTTTTATGTATTTATAGTAGATGTTTGAACCCCTTCGGTTAGTTCGTACGTTTACTTTTGAACCCCTCAATAAAAATACTGGCTCCACCACTATCATATACCACAACTCAGAGTGAGGTAGAAAGTCGAAGACAGTCTAGAATAAGACTTAATATAAGAGCAAGAAACAATAGATAGCAACAAAATAAAATGTGATAATAGAAACTTGTGCTCCAAAACTACAACAACAACAATAACATACCCCGTGTATTCCCACATAGTGGGGTCTAGGGAGGGTAGAGTGTACGCAGACCATACCACTACCTCCGAAGAAGTAGAGAGGTTGTTTCCAAGAGACCCCGGCTTAGGACTGACAAGTATAGCAAATCACAAAACATAAATGTGCATAGACTAGTACAGTATGCAAAATAAACTAACACCGGAATCCACAAGCTAATACAACAGTCACCAGATACTACTAAAAAACTATCTAACCGAAAACATAGACTTGTGCTCCAAATACTATAAAGCAAAAAGAACCCAAGCATGAACACAACTTAAAAAGAGCTAAACAAAACTTACAGTCCAAAAATCTTGAAATAATCAACAGAATGATCCACAGGTTGAACACATCCACAATCAGTACAAACAAGAAAAGCCTTTGCATTACAACAATTCCAACAAGAATTTCTTTGAGCAGCTTCACAACTAAAGAGGGACCTTCCACAAAAACCCAAATTATTTCCACGAAAATTAACCCTTCTTATATATTGTGGAAAAAATTGCTCTACTGTATGAAAATCAAATTCGGGTTTACAATAAGAAGAAGAAATTGTTATTGTTTCCCTTTTTGTAAATAATAGTTTTTGTGAAAAGGGTGTTAAAATTCTCAACTTTCTCATCCACATTTTTTGGTTTTCTTGGAGAGAAATTTGATGGAAGTTTGTTTAATATTATAAGAAAGTTTAATTTAAGAGAAAAATGAGTTGAAATAACTCTAAGTTCTTAATTAAAAAAAAGTGACAAGTGAGTTCCATAAGTTAAAAAAAAAAGTTATATGATATTAAACTTGACACTAAATTATAATTTTGATCTTAAACTTTAGCAATACACAAATATGATTTTTAATTATTTAAAATTGTACAAATATGACCTCTGATCCGACGTAGCAAAACACATATTCATCACGCAAAATTGGGCGCGTCCAACTTAAAATCTAAGGGTATAATACATAAATATGACCCCTAAACTTTGACAGTGCACAAATATAACCTTTAACTATTAAAAACTGCATAAATATGACATTTAAATGACTCTTCACTATTATTTTTTCATTATTTTCGGTTCAAAGATGAAAATGACATCTAATTTCTTTTGTCATTGCCGAAAAAAAGCAATATTAAAGATTTATTAATTAGGTGGGTCAGTCTCATACGAAAAAATCATGCGGGTATGTATATATATTATAAAGCAGAGGACGAATTTAAGTTATATAATATATCTAAATATTATTTATTTAAATATTGAATTAAAGATGAAACTATACTAATAATGAAAAAATTATAGTTTTAATAAAATATTATTAAATTAATGCTATTAAGGATAGTAATAGTATATTAAATTAACGTTATCAAATTAACGTAATTAAAATATTATTAAATTAACATTATTAAATTAACGAGGGGCGGACCTACGTGGTTGCCATGGGGTTCACCCGAACTCACTCGGTAAAAAACTTACGTTGTATATATATATAAGATAGAAAATGTATATTTATGTACGTATGTTAATGTTGAACCACATGAAACAAGACACTTAGATAGCCCAGTGGTGTTACTTGCTCTTCTTGGGCGCTTCCTTCAACCTGCTGCACGAGTTCTATCCCTGCTAATGGCTGTTTTTTTTTAATTAAGAAAAAAGCTAAAGTTAGGTGTTACTGCTATAGAAATAAATAAATAATAATAATAATATTTTTTTTAATTAAAAAGTTAGATGTTGTTGCTATAGAAATAAATAAAAAAATTATAATAATAATAATAAAAACGACGTCGTTTTAACACAAAAAAAATAAAACTTTGACAGTGCACAAATATGACCTTTAACTATTCAAAACTGCATAAATATGACCTCTCTCCAAGTCAGCCCTTTCAACGATGTGGTACCGTGTGATTGGATTACCTTTCTACGTAGGCGCAAGTGAGACTCACGCATGGACTTGCAAAATCGGAGGTCATATTTGTTCAGGTTTTTGAATAGTTAGGTCTTATTTGTGTACTATCAAAGTTTAAGGTCAATGTTATAATTTGGTATCAAGTTTAGGGTCATACAATTGAAATAATTATTCAACAATTATACTAGTTGTCTCAACAACTATTAAAGTTGTCGAATAACTTTACACATTTGTAGAACTACTTTGTAAAGTTGCCCAATAATTTTGATGATTGTTGAACAAGTTTGTAAAGTTGTTGCAGCGAAAATGTTTTAAAAAAAAATTATCCCTTTTACCCAATTTTAAAACTTGAAGCATCTTCACTTCATTGGAAAACTTGTTTGTCCCTTTTGATTCAAGATCCCGCGTTATAAATACTAAGGTGACCAAGAAAGGTTATTTTTGTCTTTTTCTAGGTTTTTTATTAAGATGCCAAGTGTTCGATATTTGTATTAAAATTTAATATGATAGTATGTTATGTATTCGATATTTGTATTGATTTATTAGAAATGGTAGAAGGGACATGATAGTATGTCACATATTCGATATTCTTATTGAAATTATTAGGAATGGCCACATGGAATGACCTCTTATTAGAGGTTCACGTGGCAAAAATTATGGTGGCAAAATAATGAGACGAATGAATTTTTATGTAACGACAGGGGTATAGATGAGTCAAACTTTCAATAGTAATGATATAGATGAGTCGAAGTTAAAATGATGAGTCATTTATACTTTGATGACAAATTGGAGCATTTTTCCTAAGGTGACCAAGAAAAGAACAAAAAGGTTATTTTTGTCTTTTTCTAGGTTATTCACTAGGATGCCACGTATTCGATATGTGTTGAAATTTAACATGATAGTATGTTATGTGCTCGATATTTGTATTGATTTATTAGAATGGTCGAAGCTACATGATAGTATGTCACATATTTGATACTCTTATTGAAACTATTAGGAATGACCAGAGGGAATGGCCTCTTATTAGAGGTATACATGGCAAAAATTATTGTTGCAAAATAATAGTACGAATGAGTCTTTATGTAACAATAGTGATATTGATGAGTCAAACTTTCAATAGTAGTGATATACATGGACCAAATTTATAACAGATGATATAAATGAGTCATTGTAATATTTTGATATATTTAAGTCTTTTTCTTAAATACTAAGGTGACCAAGAAAAGGACAACATTTTTTTTGGTCTTTTTCTAGGTTTCCCATGAAGATGTCGCGTATTCGATATTTATATTAAAATTTAACATGATTGTATGTTATGTGTCCAATATTTGTATTGAAATTTGTTACAAATGGTTCAAGACATAATAATATACCATCTATTCGATATTTATATTGAAATTATTAGAAATGGTCAGATATGAACATGATACTATAAAGGTTGAATGTTAAGTTGAAAGTAAAGTTTTTGATATCATGATTAATTATAATTTCAACTACAAATCTTTTGAATAAAAAAAAAAGGATTCTTCCACAAAAACTCAAATTATTTTCAAGAAAATTGAAAGCCTTCTAGATTGTATAAATTGAGGAGGAAATTGCACTATTTTTTGGAGAAATTAATAAAAATTGAATTGGATTTTACAAGAAGAATGAGAAATTGTTATTTCCCTTTTTATTGTGAATAGTAGTGTTTGTGAAAAGAGTATAAAAATTCTCAACTTCATCATCCACATTTTTTGCATGTATTTCGTTATTTGGTGGATTTAGTTAAGATGCGTGAATTTAATTGAGGTGTGAAAATTAGCTCACACATCAAAACTAATATTAGAAAAGGTAAGTTGGTCGAGAAAAAGACAATAAGGTTATTTCCGTATTGAGAATGGAATGAATATGATATAATAGATGTCGAATATTGAGATGTGCGAATTTAATTGAGGTTTATGAAAGTTGATTCAAACATGAAAAGTTATATAAGAAAAGAGAAGCTGACCTAAAAAGGACAACAAGGTTTTTTTTCACCATTTTATCCACGTATTCAGTATTAAAATTATTGAGAATGGTCGAATGAACAAGATATGATAGATGTTAAAATATTACATTAAAATTAAATTATTTGAGGTTTTTTTCTCAATAACAGTGTTTGTGAAAAAAGTCTTTGTGATGAAAGTTTTTTTAATCTCGTTTAGACACTTACACTTAGTGTTGTTTCAATTGGCATAATACTGTATGCTTTTTGCGGACGATAAAGTTCTGATTGATGAGACTCGAGGGGGTATGAATGATAAATTAGAGGAGTGGAGACAAACCCTTGAGTCTAAAGGGTTCAGGTTGAGCAGAAGCAAGACAGAGTATTTGGAATGCAAGTTTAATGACGTAAGGATGGAGGATGAGGTGGTAGTGAAACTGGAATCACAAGTGGTATGTAAGAGGGATAGTTTCAAGTATCTCGGGTCCGTGATCCAGGGTAACGGTGAGATTGACGAGGATGTCTCGCACCGTATTGGGGCGGGATGGATGAAGTGGAAGCTCGCGTCGGGGGTGTTATGTGATAAGAAGGTGCCGCCCAAGCTTAAAGGCAAATTCTACAGGGTGGTAGTCCGTCCGGCCATGTTGTATGGAGCGGAATGTTGGCCAATTAAGAATTCCCACATCCAAAAAATGAAGGTGGCAGAGATGCGGATGTTGCGCTGGATGTGTAGGCTGACTAGAGGGGATAGAGTTCGGAATGAGACTATCAGGGAGAAGGTTGGTGTGACTCCAGTGGAGCACAAGATGCGGGAAGTCTGATTGAGCTGGTTCGGACACGTGAAGAGGAGGGGCATGGATGCCCCTGTTCGTAGGTGTGAGAGGCTAGCGTTGGATGGTTTTAGGCGGGGTAGGGGTAGGCCGAAGAAGTAATGGGGTGAGGTGATTAGGCGGGACATGGAGTAGTTACAGCTCACCGAGGACATGACCCTAGATAGGAAGGTCTGGAGGGCGCGAATTAGGGCAGAGGATTAGGGCCAGTTTGGGTCACTAGTGTAGGGAATTACTTGTTGGGGGTAGTATCCTGGTTATGATTCCGTCTTCCTTGTCCTTTGTTTTAGTACGAATCTGGCTGTTTTCCTCTGTTTTTCTTCTGTTTTCTTTTTATTTTTCTTTTACTTATGGTTGCCTATTTATGTCGTATTTATATTATGCATGTTATGTTATGTAATCTTGTAACCTTGTTCGGTGCTTTTCTTTGTATTTGTGTGGTATCTTGTGTTTTGAGCCGGGGGTCTATCGGAAACAGTCTTTCTACTTCTTTAGAGGTAGAGGTATGGACTGCGTACATCTTAGCCCCCCAAACCCCACCAGGTGGGAATACACTGGGTTTGTTGTTGTTGTTGTATTAGACACAGCAAGCTGAAACGCATACATATGAGTAGGTAATCGTCTGGGATGAAAAAATTATGCCACGAATTAAAAATAAAATATTTTGTGGTTTTAACTATGTGACGTATTATTTTTAATAAGTGACACGTTATTGTTAATATTTGGCATATTTTTTCCATGTCATACGATTAACTACATACGTTTTATTATTAGAATGAGTTTTCAATTCGTTATATCTGATAGAAACAAAAATATATTGAACTTTGAACTAAACTTTTACAAAAATATCTTATTAACACTATGTACGTTTACTTTTTAGATTTTGAATAATAAAATTTTATTTAACATGATAGAACTTTAAACTAAATTACTCAGATATTCATATTACTCCTAAATATTTTTACTACAAGAACCAAAGTAATATATTGAAACAAATGGTTAACACTTAGTTAATTTGAAAATCATTACAAACAATAAATATTATTGTAGATGCTGCTTGTGAAGCTATTGAAGACTTTGTCTCTTATAACAATACTAAAGCTATAAACTAAAAGTACAAACATAAAAATGGCAATATTAACCATACTCGTATTTCTATTTTATAATTCAATTTGATAACACTAAATGAAGAAAAAAAATCCAAATATATTTACCTATGAGTATCAAATACAAGATTACTATAATGAAGACAGTTACTAAGTAAAGATATTTTTACATAAAAAATTATAAGTTATGATGACAGTTACTAACTAAAGATATTTTTACATAAAAAATGTAAGTTGTGATTTACCTACTTTGAAAATGATCTTATGCGGCATATTTCATTTTTTTGAACGAGGGTAAATTTATATGTGCAAACTTCAAACAGAACAAAATTATTGTTAAGAATTAAAAGTAAATAGTAATTTAGAGCCTCTTCCGCTGCCATTTGTTCACCATCTTTTAAAATATTGAATTCAAAAATTTTATCGAGAGTTGCCTGTAAGCAATAAAATTTTATTAAATTTAAATTCGTACAAAATTCGAATAATATTAAATTTAAAATATATTAGTCTCAAATAAATATTGTGGATTAATGCAATTGAATCAATTATTTAAATCCAAACATGTGTGGGTTTAATTAAAGTTCAATTCTTTTAATTAGGCTAGTCCATTAATTTGGGTTAAAAATAATTAGCCCACTTAATCAAGTCCAATGTTTCTAAAGGCTCAATTTGGTGTCACATGTCAAATGACGTGGTATGCTAAGTCAAGTGAAGAGTCCATGAAATCATGTCATGTGTCAAAATAATGCAGTAAATTAAAAGCCCATAAGAAATATCATGTCAATTAAATTTGATTGGTCAAAGAAAATTCATGTTTATGATGACTTTTTACTTCCTACACCTATAAGGCTTCATAATTCAGAAAAGGGAGGAACAAGTTTACCAAAAAACGCTCGTGGATCAAAACAGTAGATTTCTCTAAAATTCAAGAACAAGAACAAGCTCAAGATCAAGATTTCAAGAACAAGAACAAGTTCAAGATTTCAAGATCAAGAAGTTCAAGATAAAAAATTCAAGAACAAGAGCAAGCTCAAGATTTCAAAATCAAGAGTTCAAGGTTCAAGAATAAACTCAAGATTTCAAGATCAAGAGTTCAAGGTTCAAGAATAAACTCAAGATTTCAAGATCAAGAGTTCAAGGTTCAAGAACAAGAATTCAAGGTTCAAGAACAAGCTCAAGATTTCAAGATCAAGAGTTCAAGGTTCAAGAATAAACTCAAGATTTCAAGATCAAAAGTTCAAGGTTCAAGCTCAAGATTTCAAGATCAAGAGTTCAAGGTTCAAGAACAAACTCAAGATTACAAGATTAAGAGTTCAAGGTTCAAGAACAAGTTCAAGCTTCAAGATCAAGACTACAAGATTCAAGAACAAGTTCAAGCTTCAAGATCAAGACTACAAGATTCAAGAACAAGTTCAAGCTTCAAGATCAAGACTACAAGATTCAAGAACAAGCTCAACGGTCCTTGAATTCAAGTACAAGTCGACATCAAGTTCATCAAGTCTTCAAATCAGTTTAAGTTCAAGATCAAGACCGCAAGATTCAAGAACAAGCTACCAAGCCCTTGAATTCAAACACAAGTCAAGATCAAATCCGTCAAGTTCAAGTTAAAGTTCAAGATCAAGCTCGAAGTCCTTGAATTTATAGTTGAATCAGATGAATTATAAAGATTGTAACACTCACATATTGAAATCAATAAATCGATTGTTGTAATATTTTTCTTGTCTCGGTTAATTATTTTTGGTCTCGAGAATTTTATTGTCCATCGTTGCCATTTGTTCACCATCTTTTAAAATATTGAATTCAAAAATTTTATCGAGAATTTTTAAACTTGAAATAAATTATAAAAAAATCTTGACAAAAGATGTTTAATATATGTTATTTGTTATTAAATATATATAATAACTGCTTTATTTCGTGTACAAATTTTGTCAAGATTATTGAACAAACATTTGCAAGTTAGTATAATTTTGTTGAAGGAATTATTTTATTCAAAAATAATTTAGAATATCAAGTTTATTCCCTTTTTTCATTATATATGTGTATGTGATTGTGCAATGATAATGCCCCATAATATTAATATTTATGAAAATGTTTACAGTACGAATTACTGAATGCAAGATTTTTTACGTTATCCAAATATCTCTGCACAAAAAGAAAAATATCCTTAAGAGAAAATGTACTTGCGTTAATATTTAATTGGAAATTCTCTTTACTTCTGTTTTTGTTTGTTTCTTTCATTTTTAATTATATTCCTTAAAATTGTTTGGGATATGCAAGACACATAAAGAATAAATAGGTAGAGGATTGGAACAAATGTATAAGAAGAATTTTTAGTTCTCTTGAGAATTATTGATTGGATTGAGCTAATTATAGCCCAAATCTTATGCTATCAAAAAGAAAAAGACTAAAATTATCTTATTATATTCTGATAATGCTCTTTTAAAAAGTTTCAAACGGTAAATCTAGCTTGATCAAAAAAAAAAAAAAAAACTGGTCATGAATTTATTTTTTTAAAAGTTTCATTTTATTTGAAAATTAGCGATTGGTAATGAAATTTTCAGATACATCTTGAAGTTATATTTGAAATTTGGAATAAACTCAAAAACTTGTTTTCACTTTCTCTAAATTTTTTCTTTTTTAAGTTTACCCTACATATTTTATTTAAAAAAATTAATTTAAATTATATTTCATGTCTTTAAAAAAAGCTCATTCAAACAATCAAATATTATTTGCAAAAATTATAACCAACAACTTAATTTTCAGCTCCAGCTAAAATTTCAAATAAACGGAAAAGATATTTGCAATAGCCCCTAATAGCTCATATATGGAATCTACTCCAACCAAATGTGTGACTATATAATATAATTTTAGAGTAAATTGGATTGTATGTTTGAAGTAAACTAGTCAGGATGGGTAATTTGGCTAATTTTTAAAAATTGAGGTTGAAATCTCATTTAGACAAAGTACGTTTAAATTCAAAATGTTTTTTTTATCATAAAAATATGATCAAACACAATTTTACCTTTAAAATTTTTAAATAAAAATCATCTAAGGAGAAAAAAATCTTCTTTTTTGGGTTAGAAAGATGATTAAATAAATACGAGTTTCTCTATTATAATTAGTTTCAGAGATGTCTGTCAAAACTGCTCCCAAAGCACACGTAGGTGCAACCACAAAAATTCATGCCCTATCAAAGACTTCCAGCATGACACCTTCAGTAGTCATCTACTGGGTATGATGTAGTTTTGATGATTGACAAACTGACAAAGTGATATGAAACTTGTAGCAAATCATCAATGATTAAAGACAAGGGTGGAAGAAATCAAGAACTAGATGAGTGGTTAATTCTGATAAACTTAAGGAAATAAACATGTGCTAATTTGTAGAAGTTGAATTTAATTCAAATACTTGATGATAAGGGAAAACAAAGTTGAGTTGAAAATGGAGTCCTATGGAAAGAAAGAGTTTCATTTCTAAGCATATCAGAGTTCTATGTGTAGAAGGAGAAAGATTCTGCAGATTGAAGAAATCTATGCGAGATAGGAAACATACAAATTGAAGGACTCTTTGTTAGATCAATGAAGTTTCTGATGACTGACACATGAATGGACCATGTTACTTGAGTTGGTCTAAGCAAAGGAAGACAGGTTTCAGGTTTCACTGATAGAAGCTGAAAAAAAATCTGAACTAGAAGCTGCACAAGACAGTCATAGAGTGGAATAAGAGGTCCTTAAAGCTAGGATCATCGCTCTGAAGCTTGACCTTGATTGATAGAGGTATGAAAATGTTGAAATCATTCGCCAATTGACACAGTTGATATCACCTGTTCCATCTTCCTCATCAGCTCTTCACTATTTATATCCTTAGTCATGTCCCACTTTTAACTATATTTTTTTAAATTAATGCTCAATTGTTTTGCTTTGTCCAGTACTAGCTTATGTTTAATGTGGAACATGCTCTGTCAGTTAAATGGAATGGTTATCTTTGCTAAATTGACTCATATTTTTGCTCTCTTTAATACATTACTATGTTGGCTAAAGTCTTTGTCTGATTGTTTTGGTGATAGCCCCAGTTGCCATGAATAGCATACCAAATCACTTTGGCTAGTATATTATTGCATTGAAATGATTTTCGATAATGCCAAAAGGGAAAAGATAAGAGGATTGTGCAATGTTTATAATCCATTGACTAACTTGTTTCTTTCTAGTGTTTTGTACTTTAGTGCCTACATATGAAGATGTTTGAATGCACAAAGACATGAGGTTAGTCATCATTAAAAAGGGAAAATTTATTGGGTACGATGTAGTTTTGATGATTAACAAACTTACAAAGTGATATGAAGCATGTGGCTGAAACTTGTAGCAAATCATCAATGATTAAAGACAAGGATGGAAGAAATCAAGAACCAGATGAGTGGTTAATTCTGATAAACTTAAGGAAATAAATATGTGCTAATTTATAGAAGTTGAATTTGATTCAAACACTTGATGATAAGGGAAAGTAAAGTTGAGTTGAAAAAGGAGTCCTATGGAAAGAAGAAGTTTCACTTCTGATCATATCCTGAAGAATCCTATGTGTAGAAGGAGAAAGATTCTGCAGATTGAAGAAGTCTACGCAAGATAGGAAATATATAAATTGAAGGACTCTTTAAGTCTACAAGAGTTGGAATTGAAGAAAGAGTCTCACTTGAAATAGAGCTCTATGTAATGAGAGTTCTGATTAAAGAAAGAGTTTGAAATAAAGAATGCCTCTCTGAAGAGTTGTGCTTAAATAGAAGATGCATCAGTCAGAATAACTTACGCACTTAAAAAGTAGAAAAGCACAATCGACAGATTGAATTCACGAAGTGCTACTCAATCACTAAAGAAACACATTGAAGAACCTGATCCTAAGTATAGAATCCAGCTAAGAATTTTAGCATTGATTTTTAGAGTTGTTCATTGTGTTTGAACTATTGATGTAATATTAGTTTCATTGTGTTGTAACCTGAACTAGGAGCTAGTATTCGAGTTGGGAAAAACTCAGAGACTTTGGGAACGCACACCTTGGAGGTATGTGTGTAGTTAGGAATTAGAGTTTATAATTCCTAGTCGTTGAGTTAAAGGAATTAGAGTTTATATTCCTATATATTGGTTACAAGAGTTTTGTAATCAGTCGTTGTTGAGGCTTAGAGTTATTTAGTGAAGTTGGGGTTAAATCCTGTAGAGGTGCATGTCGTGTTTTTTTTACACCTTTTGAGCCGGGTGTTTTCCACGTAAAAATCGTTGTGTTTTTTCTTTTGCTTTTACTGCTTCCTTGAAACACGTCGGGTAACTCGTTTCATCTATAGGCAACAGTTAAGAAAAAATAAGATAATCAGTAGGGCACGAATTCTTAACACCAACGAATCAACAACACTATTTTTCTTCCAATAAATATGTTGTCCCACTGGCCTGCCTTCCTATTCTTCTGAGCGTCGACCTGCAATTATCAATAATGAGGTTATAGTGTGGTTCCGTTCTTAAGCATGAGGATAACAACAACGCTCCTCTTCATCCACTGGTGGATAAAATACTCCAGTTTTTCATTCTCATATGAGGTCAGAAAGTGAATTGACAACAGGTCGGCACAAAGTGATTCATCATGCTTAAGCATGAGCCGATCGCTCGTTAGAGACGATTTATAGATACAAGCAATTCTATTTGATTAGTAGTATCAAGATGGTAGCTTTTGGCTGGAACGTGTGGACGACATTAGATATGTATAAGAAATTATTTTAAATGACAGACAAGATGAAATTTTGTTATAAAAATATTCAATTGATAGAATACATTACATGATCACACATTAGGAATGTATGAATCTCTTTCAAATTTCACTTTTTATAATATTGAATTCTCAATTGTGAAACTTTACCTAATATTTTACAATTTTGAACCAAACTACGCAAATTTTTACTTTTTTCAATATTTTTGATAATAAAGATCAACGTTGTGTACTGAAACAAATAAGTTACGTTTTGTTAACTTAGTATAACCTACCAACAATAAATATTACTAACCGATATTTGTTGTAAAAGAAGATTTTATCTCTTATAAAAATCATTATTATTATCATCATTATTATCATTATTATTATCATCATTATTATCATCATTATTATCATTATTATTATCATCATTATCATTATTATTATTATTATTATTATTATTATTATTATTATTATTATTATTATGTAAATAAACACACTCTCTCTCTATATATAAAATATTTAAATTTTATAAGATATTGGTTTGAAATTGTAAGAGTCTATTAACTCTTCAATTATGATTTTTTATTTATTAATACAATAATTTTTTTTTAAAAAGGATAATGTATTTCAAATTCAAATACTTAATCTTTTAATTTAAAATTTTTATTACATATTCTTTAACTTTGTCTTAAAATTATCATTTGACTTATTCTTTGTGTTGCCACTTGACATCTTGTCTTACTTTTAGTTTTGTTAACGTAGTATAACCTACCAACAATAAATATTAATGACCGATATTTGTTGTAAAAGAAGATTTTATCTCTTATAAAAATCTTATAACTATATAAGCTATAAGCATATTTGTTGTAAAAGAAGATTTTATCTCTTATAAAAATCTTATAACTATATAAGCTATAAGCATATTTGTTGTAAAAGAAGATTTTATCTCTTATAAAAATCTTATAACTATATAAGCTATAAGCACAAAAAAGACGTAAACTTTTCTCTGAAATAGAAAGTAAAAGATATAACTTTGACTACTTATGTATATTCGTATTAGTCCGTACGATAATTATAATTGATTATTTTTTTCCTAAAATTGTGCTTTCTAAATAAGAAAAAAATTAATTTTTTATATGTATGATTTATCTATTGATTGACTACATTTTTGTCCATGTATCTAATGACTATATAAGATTACATAAAATAGCAGTTATAGTTTTATTTTTAAAGCTTACTATAATTACCTTTTATATAATGTGTGCATCAAAATGTTTACGTGCATTATATGATCCGTAAAATATTTGAAAATTGAAATCGTTACAATTTTTGTTGACAATTTTAAAGTAAATGGATAAGTTAATGACAAATTCCATTATATTTTTACTTTTATTCGTATTCGCAGCGGAATTATTATTAGAATTTTCTTATGATAATTATTATTTGACATGTTAACAAATATCAGATATTATTAAGAAAATTCTAATTAGTTATTAGTTTAGTTTTTCTCGACTTGAGAAACACATATGCGTATGTGTAACGTAAATTTTTCAAAGAAGGAAATTCCTATGAATCCTCACGGCATCATAACTCTGCATTTGGTAACAGAAATTGCATTTATTCTAGATAATTAAATGTGTTAATAATGTAGATATTTGAGTACTAAATTATTTCCAAATGTGTTATGTCAGTCATGATATGCAAATTAATGCAAAATCTTCCATATTAATTTGTAAATATTTGGACAATAAATTATTTACCAAATATGCAAACAAATAAATGCAAAATATTTCATATTAATTAGAGAATATCTTCATATTTGTATATAATATGATCATTCCAAGCCACAAAAGAACACAAAACTCTATATCTATCTTATTTTCCCACCTTGCATATTTGTTGCATCCAAGAAAGCAAAAAACAAAAGAAAAATGACAAGAAAGAAGGTGAAGTTAGCTTATATCACTAATGATTCATCAAGAAAAGCAACATTCAAGAAAAGGAAGAAAGGTCTGATGAAGAAGGTGAGTGAATTAAGCACCCTTTGTGGTATTGATGCTTGTGCTATTATTTATAGTCCTTATGACAACGCACCAGAAGTGTGGCCAAACGTCATGGGAGCTCAACACGTGCTCTCAGAGTTCAAGAGGATGCCCGAGATGGAGCAGAGCAAGAAGATGGTGAATCAAGAGAGTTTCATGAAGCAGAGGATTGCAAAAGCGAGCGAGCAGCTGAAGAAGCAGAGCAAGGAGAACAGGGAGAAGGAAATGACTGAAGTTATGTATCAGGCTCTGGCCGGAAAAGGTTTGCAAAATTTGAACCTGGGAGATCTGAACGATCTCAGCTGGGTGATCGATCAGAATATGAAGGGGATCTACAAGAGGATTGAGGCAATTAAAAAAGGAGCTTCGACTTCATCTTCTTCTGCTGCAGCAGCGCCGCAGGTTGCTGCTGATCCTAAGCCTGCTGTGACGGAGTTGGGATTGGAGGGAATGCAGAGGACACAAGCAGAGTGGTTGAATGATTGGATGAACAACAACACAAGTGAACAACAACTTGGTTTTGGACATGGAAATGAGATGATCATTACCAACTTCAACAATAACCACAATGCTAATGTGTGGCCTAATTATTTCTTTCCTTAGATTTAATTTTCATCCATGGTACTTCGGAATCGATAGTAAATCCTATTTTCGATAGGGGCAGTTGACAATTGAATTCGATTTTATCCATTATTTTCATATTCGTCTTTCTGAATTGTTTTTTTTTTGTTGTTATTTTCTAAATTTGATTGAACAATTTGGAGTTTTTTTTTATATGTATAAAAGTGTTATTATTCTAATAAATTATGTCACCATGAACTCCAATTCATTGCTATTATTATGACATTTTGTAGATAATGATAAATAAATAAAGACAATTAAAATGAGTTTGATCATTTACCATAAATTCAAAGAATCATAATTCATACCTATATTCAACCATTTAAACTATTTTTTGCCAATTTAAACATGTCTATTAACATATTGTTGCTTATATAGTAAAGTTCAAGAAGTGAATCATGTTGTAAATACTCTTAAATTTACATTCTTGCATGTAAATCAAAACTTTATAACAATTATTATGACTATTAATTATTAATTATTCTCTGTCTGTCATTAATTTTAATGTTTTTCTTTTACAAAGCAACATAGAGAAAACTTGCGAGTATAATCCATGTATAATATGTATATAACCACATATAATTTGTGTATAATCTATATATACCGGCTAGAAAAAATAAAAAGTAAATCCGCCCAATCCAACAGGCTATCTGCGTAAAAATCCCTTATAAATATGAGCATGTTTAGTTACATTGTGTTATACAAAACTATGTTGCTCGAAGTCTTCCAAAATAAAGTGTCGGTTGTATGTGCAAAAGTTATCAAATGCAAGAATAATCCATGTATAACATGTGTATATAACCACGTATAATTTGTGTATGATCTATATGTACCGGATAGAAAAAGTAAACAGTAAATCCACCGAATCCAACAAGGTAACTGCATAAAATTCGCTTATAAATATGAGCATGTTTAGTTACATTGTAAAAAAGGCAGTCTAATGCACTAAAGCTCCCGTATTACTGTACCCAACCTTACCTTGCATTTATGCCAGAGGCTGTTTCCAAGGCTTGAACTCGTGACGTTCTAGTCACATGGGAGTAACTTCACCAGTTACTCCAAGGCTCCCTTCAAAATTATGTTACACAAAACTATGCTGCTCGGAGTCTTCCAAAAGAAAGTGTCGGTTGTGTGTCAGATCCTGTAAAATCTATTGAAGTTTGGAGCGTCCAGCACGGGTGCGACAACATTTCTGGAGGGTTCGAGCAACAATAGATACAAAACAACCTAGAATTGACCTTATTTTACATCTTTAATAACTATAGTTGCTTTCCTATGAACAAAACTAGTTACTCTTTATCAACTCTTGACTTGTCTTGAAAATACAGGCAGCAGTAAAATGGTAGCTTTCTTTTTCTTTTACCATTCTTTTTACCGGGGACGGTATCTGCATGGACAGACGCGACATTATCTTCCTTCGACTGGTCTACTGAGGTACGTGCAGCAGCATGTGGTGCGTCGCCTGGTGATGCAGGAGCAATCTTCTTGATGTGGTTAGCTTCCCTCGTGCACAAACTAAAACTTGTACGCCTGGAGAAAAACGATCAAAGGCGTTATCATCAAATCATGCCGTTCAAACAAAAGATAAAGTGTCCTCGGAACTTATGTTGCTCGCACCCCTGTGGGATCCTCCAAAAAAGCATTGGTGTTGGAGGATCCGACACGCATACAGTCAACACAAACACGATAATATTTTTGATGAGTCCGAGCCAACATAGATTGGAACAACCTCTTCTTTATACATAAGTCAAATCTTTCAGATTTTCCTTTTGTAAAGGAGTTGCAGGAATCTCTACATGGCTATGATGTTTTGCAATTCTAAGTGCCCGTTTGGAAAATAAATATTCCGTTTCTACCGGATCAATGTAACAAGTAAAAAGGGCAGCACGGCGCACTAAAGCTCCCGCTATGCGCAAGGTCCGGGGAAGGGCCCCACCACAAGGATGTATTGTACGCAGCCTTACCTTGCATTTCTGCGAGAGGCTGTTTCCCATTCTCCCGGATCAATGTAACAAGTAAAAAAGGGCAGCCCGGTGCACTAAAGCTTCCACTATGCGCCGGGTTCGGGGAAGGTTCCCACCACAAGGGTGTATTGTATGCAGTCTTACCTTGCATTTCTGCTAGAGGCTATTTCCAAGGCTTGAACCCGTGACCTCCTGGTCACACGACAACAACTTTACCAGTTACTCGAAGGATCAACGTAACAAGTACGATGTAGAATAGATAATCTTAGTACAATTCATTATTTCAATGAAGCCTCTTGCTATTAAGCCAAAAAAAATTACCTGGAGCTATGACTAGCAGAGCTGGTCCTTTGTTCGTTAGGTGTCGACTCTGACAATTCTTTTTCGGGTGATTCAGCACGAGATACAACACTTCCATGAATTCGATCAGTTTCTGATGATTTTGAGTCTTTCCGGCCATCCTCCTCTACACCTAAAGATTTAACAGTAGTGTTTCCGGAAACAGATCTAATTTCCAAATTATGTTCGAAATCCCTTATGATAGAAATAGCCTTCTCCAAAGTTCCCAGTGCTTGTCGGACCTCAGAGCTAATCACAACCTTCTTGTTGTTAGCAGGCACATTTATGAGTTGATTAGCAGGAGAATCGCGGAGTTTCATGTCATTCTTGTCTAAACTTACAGTCGATTCAGTTGTGTCTTCATTAATTTCCTCTATTTCACTGTGAACTTTGTTGTCTTTAACCACAACGTTGTCCTGCTCCGATGAACTGATTAAACCATTATCAAAATGCACCTTCTTCTCGGGGCTTTTATCTTCAACGTTTGTTCTCGTTACTTGATCTGGGTGAACATAGACGTCTCTTATCATGTCTAGGAGTTCTAAAGTACCATTATCATCACTTTTCCGTTCGTCGAGTTGAAGAGATGCATCTTTCTTGAAGTCTTTTTGCAGTCCCGAAGATCCACTATCATCTCTTGTCCCTTCATCGAGGATAACACGTGCTTCTTTGCCATTTCTTTTCTCTTTGTCCAGATGACACACATCTTTCTTCTGTTCCAAAGTCGCATCGCCATTAGGTATATTATCTGAATAAAGTGCTTTTCGTATTCGAGCATATAGTGTATCTTTTAGAACGTTGCTGAAATCTTCGTCACCTTTGGTAACTGAAGCTACTTCCTACAAACAAAAACGTTGAACTTAAATATCGGTTTGATCAGCACGTTTTCCCAAAAAGTGAACAATCCGAAACAGAAGTGGTAACTGAATTGGCATTAACCTTTTTATAAAGCTTGAAACCGGCACCTACGAGCTGCCTTGAGATGAAATTGATGAACGAAGGAGGAATAAAGTCCAGTTTGATATCCATGTTTGCTATCGTCCTGTAGAATTTGAAAGCACAAAAAGCGAGAAAATTTTCAATGAAGAGCGTAGCATGAAAAGGCAATAGGAAGCGTTTGAAGCTGATAATACATCCTATGTCAAAGTTACCTGAAGTAGCTACGATTATCAGTGACTTTCTGGATAGCAAAACCTCCCACCACGTCAATGCGTACTACATCTTGTGGGAGTGGTATTCCGTCTTTCGAGTACCCATGGGTACTTCTATCAACACTATCTACGTCAGAAATCTGGAGACATTAACACAACAATACGTTACTCTAATGTTGACGAGAACAAATATGATAATGGAAAACGTCGCGGACTTTCACAAGCTTACCGAATTCAGAAGCACTACTATTAGACCATCTTGAAGGTATTCAAATACAAAGAAATGTACGAGGGCCTCCCTTGTCGACAATGGCCATGAAAGCTTCATCCTTTCTTCCAAGTAAAACATATATCAGTATATTAGCGATATATAACGAGAACAAAATAAACGTCTATTTACTACTATAAAGATGACAGACCTTACTAAACATATTTGTTCACCCTCTCTGATCTTCTGCACGCACTCCGAGGCTGCAACCTTAAATGTTGGAATTGTAGTTTGCGGCCACCTGATCCCAAAATAAGGCGTATTAGGACACGTTGTTGGGACTATCCCTTGAGCATGTTAAACATAAAAGGCTGCTGAGATAATACAATGAGTCTTTAGCGTACGGGATCCTCACCATTTATTGTAGAACTCTGCCCCCCACGAGATGCATAAACCTGAAACAGCCGGTTTTGTATTACCAAAGGTGTCCGATACTAAAGAAACACGAATTTTCTGGAGGTGACGTTGATTAATAACCACCCCAACGGTAAATATAAGACAAAATAGTTGCGATTTTAATCTATCTTACAAACATCTGATGGGCCATCGACATAGCCTTCGACAAGGAGGGTATGGAAGGGAGTGCCTTCCGGTCCCTCTCGATACATAACACGGTAGTCTTCAGTATCTTGTTTTATCTGCAGAAGGAAGCGAACCGGCATTACTCTCATAGCGAATAACAGATGGGGAGAAGTACTTTGCCTAGCATGCATACTAAAGACTAAAATATCGACATTGGTAAGCGGGCAGTTCTAAGAATCGGAAAAGATAATCTACGAATATGATAGATGGCATACTTTCCAAACACCGCGTGCTGCTTCAGAAGAGTTTGCCTTCTCGCTATCAGTTACAGACGTACTCCTTAACATGCTTAGGAAGTTTGCCATTTCCTTGGTTCTTCTCTCTACCAAATTGTCACTACATTCTGCCAAAAAAAGAGGTGTGAGGCGGGTGGCGGTAGGCCTCGTTGCTTAAGTATTTGTTAGATGATACGGGTTTTAGAATTAAGTGACTGCCTATTAACGTAACATCCAGATTCAAAGTCACATAGAACAAACCTTGAAGACCACATTCTGACGAGCGTAGCATTTGATTCTTGACAAGGTTCTTAAGTAAATCATCATTCACAAGATCATGAGACGACAAAGTCTGATCCAATTTATCCCGGTATTCAGAGATGTTACCAGTGTCCCTCATATTGCATATCCTAGATAAACAGAACTGTCTCCTCTCAAATTCTTAAAAGCCGCAACAGCTATAAAAGAACAATGTGCTTTCGTTGTTCCAAGTATGAATAGACCTACAAATTTACGACAATCGTGTTTCAGAAAAGCTTCTCAGCATAGACATGTTTGTGTGAACACAACTACGCCTCAGTCTCAAACAAACAAAACCATTATTCATAACAAGGCTCACAGCAAATGGTATTAGTTCGACAAAAATCAAGGATTACATACTGCTATTCCCATCTTTCGTCGAACAAACAAAACAGAAATCCCATCTTTCCTCAAACAAACGAAACAGAAATCCCATCTTTCCTCAAACAAACAAATCAGAAATCCCATCTTTTCTCAATCAAATAAAACAGAAATGACGACAAAATGATCACAACCCACAAAGACGTGAACTTTAACAATCAAGCTCAAGAGACCATCCGATCAACAAAAATCAAGCATTCACGTAAACAGAAATGACCACAAAGAAAGGTCATAAACCATAAAGACGTAAACTTTAACAATCAGAAACTCAAGCAATCATCCAATAAACAAAAAGTCAAACCAACACCAGAAGCAAAGAATCAAAATTTCATCCAATATTAAACTTTTACCTCACTCAGCACCTTTTTTGAAGTAAATAAAACTAGAATCTTGAAATTTAAAGCATGACCCAATAAAGGAAAGGACAGAATCTACAAACACATACAACAACAACTAACCTCAGTCTCTAACAAATGCCCAACTTCTTCATTAAGCTTATTTCAACCATTATCAACAAAGAAAGGGGCAGCCCAGTGCACTAAAGCTCTCGCTATGAAGTGGTCCGGGGAAGGGCCAGACCACAAAAGTCTATTTTACACAGCCTAACCTAGACATGACTAGAAAATGGTCATATACCACAAAGACATGAACTTTACTAATAAAAAACTCAAGCAATCCTCCAATCAGCCAAAATCAATAATTCACATACTGCTATTCCCATCTTCTCCTCAAACAAACAACACAGAAATGACCCCAAAGACATGAACTTTAACAATCAAAAACTCAAGCAATCATCCAAAATCAACAAAAACAAACCAAAAGCTAAAGCAAAGAATCAAAATTTAATCCAAGACTCAATCTTTACCTCATTCAACACCTTTTCTTGAAATTTTAACCATGACAAAAATCATCTTGTCTTTGTTTTACCTCACTCAAGCAATGATCTAACCAACAAAAAACAAGAATTCAAATGCTACTATTCCCATCTTTTCCTCAAACAATCAGAGCAGAAAACCACAAAGACATAAACTTCAACAATCAAAAACTCAAGCAATCATCCAATCAACAAAAAATCAAACCAAAAGCTAAAGCAAAGAATCAAAAGTTAATCCAAGATTCAACCTTTACCTCATTTAACACATTTTCTTGTAATTTTAACCATGGAAAAAATCATTTTGTCTTTGTTTTACCTCAATCAAGTAATCATACAATCAACAAAAATCAAGAATTTACATACTGCTATTCCCATCTTTTCCTCAAACAAACAACACAGAAATGACCATAAAGACATGAACTTTAACAATCCAAAACTCAAGCAATCATCCAAATCAACAAAAACAAACCAAAAGCTAAAGCAAAGAATCAAAATCCAATCCAAGATTCAACCTTTACCTCACTCAACACCTTTTCTTGAATTTTTAACCATGGCAAAAATCATCTTGTCTTTGTTTTATCTTACTCAACACCTTTGTTTCAAGCAATCATCCAATCAACAAAAATCAAGAATTCACATATCGTTATTCCCATATTTCCTCAAACAAACAACATAGAAATGACCACAAAGACATGAACTTTAAACAATCAAAAACTCAAGCAATCATACAATCAACAAAAATCAAGAATTCACATACTGCTATTCCCATCTTTTGCTCAAACAAACAACACAGAAATGACCACAAAGACATGAACTTGAACAATCAAAACCTCAAGCAATCATCCAAAATCAACAAAAACAAACCAAAAGCTAAAACAAAGAATCAAAATTCAATCAAAGATTCAACCTTTACCTCACTCAACACCTTTTCTTGAATTTTTAACCATGATCCACTAAAGAAAAACACTAAAATTTTTATTGCCACAAAGTCACAGATCTCAATGGAATTGATTGAAGCAAAAAATGGACAAGATCATGTGATATGAGACCACCAAGCTGGTTATCTAACATGGGGTTTCCTTGAAAATAACGAATTTACAGACAAATGCAGAAAAATACACAGTTAGGAATCAGGAGCTGAACAATTCCATAGAACTTTTCAAAGCTCGCATATAATTAATAATAAAAATATACTAAAGTAATAAAATTACCTGAAAATATTGTTTAGTAGTTAGTTGGTGTAGTTAATCCGTTTTAAAATAGTTGATTCCATTTAATAAAATATTTGTTAAGAACTTATCTTATTGAATATATTTTAAAATAAAAATTTGAATACATTTTTTGTTATTGGATAACTATAATTAATATAAAAAAAATTAATTTCATAAACGAGATATATTATCCATCTATAATTTATATCTATATTTATAATCTAAATTTATATCTATAGTATAATCTATAATCTATATCTATACTTATCTATATCTATAATCTTTCTTATATAATCTATGTTTATATCTATAATTCATATCTATAATTTATAATTTATAATATATTAAAAGTATAAAATATTATTAAAATTTTATGTCCTTCATTTCTATAATCTATCTACATTTATATCTATAATCCATATCTACAATCTATAATTTATAATATACTAAAAGTATATAAATATTATTTAAATTTTTTGCCCTTCACTAAAAGTTTTTATTTTAGATAAATTTTTTTACTATTTTTTCCTAATATTTAAGAGTTAAAAAATTAATTACACATATTTATGATAAAATCTTTTCTTACAAAAAGTCATCACAATTAATAAAAATTAATATTTTTTATTAGTTTAAAAATTTTAATTTAACCAAATTTAATTTTAAGAAAATTTAAAAAAATTATAAATATACATCTACAATATATTAAATTCATGAACCACTTGAAACTTTTGATGGTAAAATATATATATGCTTACATTAATACATATATTTTAAACATTTTGCATTTCATTAAAAACTTTTGATAAAATTATCTAATTTTAAATAATCAAAATTAATTTATCAAAAGAGCCAACTAAAATAAAATAGATGAATCAATACTTTATCGATAATCATTTTATCTTATTATTAAATACTCTATTTTCCTAATTAGTTATCGCTTTTTTATATTTCACGCCTCTTAAAAATTTAGGTAGCTTTACTATTGTATCTTTATTAATGAAAATGAGTTAATCACTTAAATTTTTTTAATTATATCTTAATTTTATGAAATAATACATATTAATAAATACCTATATTTAGTAGAAACGATAATTAATAAAAAAAATGGAGGAAGCATTATTCATTATTTAATTCTTTTTAAAATATTAAATTTATTAATATGCAAAAGAAAATATAATAAAATTATTTTTATTATTTACTATTTTTTAATATCTGTATTAAATAAATAGTTGACGCTTAAAGATGAAACCACCATCATGTCAAGTTGTCAACTAACAAAGACTAGTTAGTAAGTTTCTGGAAGTTTGTATAAGGTTGACCTCTTTTAATGCTCTGTCTCATAGCTGTCCAAAAATTAAATTAATTTTGTTTTTGATTAAAAAAATTAAATTGATATTTTATAAAACTATGATAAAATTAATTATTATTTTATTTTATTTTAATATAAATATGTTTTAAATAAGATTAATTGAGATTTTTTAAAATGAAGTGTTGTTCATTAAAGAAATATAAAAATAAAATAGCACAAGACATTTTCTTTTTGAAATATGTAAAGAAATATTGTTTATGTCATAACAAATGTGAAATGTTAGCTCTTTCTCCAATCCTATATATATATATATGTGTCATTTTGATTAAATTTAAATTTGTATCGAAAATTTTTATGTTGGAAGTAAAGAGGGACTTGAACTTGAGAACCTTGTTAAGGACAAAGAAGATAAGAAACAGCTTGCACTTATTGTACTTATATTATTGAATATTTATTTAAAATATTTCCTTAAGTAGATACATTTGTTTGGATAATGTTTTGTTAAGTTTTCAAAAAGTAAAGCCGAAGATAAAAAAAAAATTGTTTGAAAGTTAAATTATGTTTGGACATGAATTTTTAATTTTTTCTAAAAAAATGTTTTTATGATTAAAATAATTATTTTAAATTAAATATTATTCAATTCAATTTTCTTAAATAATTTTACTGAAAAAGTTTCAAGATAATTGGATGGAGAATTAATGAATCTATATTAATAATTCAACTACTTTTAGCATTTATATCTCCTAACTAATTTCTTCACACCTAATTTCTATTGATTGATGAGATTAGTGGTCCTATTCTATTTCTTCTTCTTTTTAATATATATATATATAACACTAATTGATTGAATATGAAACTTAAAAAATAAATAAACGGAAAAAATTCAATATATATATATGATCTTAAATATGTCATATTCTATATGGCAAAGAGATTTTTTATTTTTGTGATATTAAACATATTGCAATTTTGTTTGATGACATCTAAGTGATCCTAAGGGATTATCATTGAGAATAAAATAAGAAATTTAAGATAAGCTATTTTAAAATTTAGAAAGAAGTCAATATTTTTTAATAAATTAAATAAAAAAATAGAGTCACATAAACTGGAACATCTAAAATAAATATAACTCCTCCGCAACTAAAAAATATAATTGTGCACTCACTTTACGACATTAATATTATGAATAGCTTTATTTTAAATTTTATAACGATAAGAGGGAGAAAACATAAAGAAATATAAATTATAACTTATTTCACATTATGAGTAGCTTTATTTTAAATTATATAACGAACGACGAGAGGGAGAAAACATAAAAAAAATATAAATTTGTAAATTATAACTTATTTCACAATATTATTGTGAGTGCTTGTTAAGTGTGTTTTTTTAGGTTCTAAAGCATCATATGTTGTGTGTTTGGTATTAATTTTGTTAGGCGTGTTGCTCCTAAAATAATTTTTATAAGCACATAATCTATCGATAAAATTAAATCTTAATATAAATATTGAATATCTAAAGAAAAATTAAATATGCATATAAAGGATTCCTACCAACTTATTTTTTATGTTAATAAAATAGAAAATGATGTTGAACTATAATTTTGACTAAAAATTTCTTTTTGGTGAGTTCCCAACAAAGAAAGTTCTTCAAAATTGATATAATTAAAAAGAAATACTTTATCAAGTTATGTTTGAAAGTAGGTAAAGAAAATTATACGTTCTCGTTTTATAATATTAAAAAATTGTATTCTTAATTAAATATTTCATATTCTTATTTTAAAAATAAAATTACCTCTAATAAGAAGTTTTACTTTTAAAGTAAGATCACCTACATGTATTTAATACTGAGTGAAAAAAAAAAATCAGTATATAACATTTTTATTTTATAGCTCGAATGTTCTTAGCTTTTCTTTTCTCGTGCTACGACTAACTCCATTTGAACTTTTACTTTATAATCGCACTATGAATAAGACGTGATATCTTGAGAGCTCATCCATTCTCAATCTTCTAAAAAAAAAAAGAAGAAAAATTATCCATTTTATTATAAATTTATAATACCACTTCAAATTGACATCAAAATCTTCTCCAATACTAAGCACATTATTAATAGTCACATCAATTACATATATATAGAGTCTGACCATCTTTCATCATATATTGTTGTTAATATTTTAGATTTTAGATTTTTTCTAGTTAGACCTTTTATTCCTATAACAATTAAACTCATATGCATTAGTATGATTCTATTATTTTTTATATATTTTAAAGAGTTAGCATTTAATATTTTAAAATTTTCTCCAATGACTAATATCTGTTCTTCTCTATAATGTCTATATAACTGATTATTTGTCGAAAAATATCCTGCAGTATATAATGTTTTAGGATTTAATAATTTTAACTGATGTTGTTGAAAAATTTATAAATCCCTATCTATGTCTATTATTTCATTTAGTTCTTGGCTCTGTTTCATATCTGATTGTCTTCTACATATTCTGGATAATATATTATTATTTCCTATTCTATTCTCAAAAAAACTTATTCTTTGTCTTTCTTCTCATTGTCTTTCGTTGTTTTCGACGATTCTCCGTCTATTTGATAGAAAGTCCATTTTTATGGCTTTCTAATTATATTTCTTTTTTCTTGTCTAGAGGATAGTTCAGTTCTTTTTAATTGATTAATAAGTTCGTCTATTTCAGAATTTTTAGGTGGTTCTTGAATTTCTTTATTTTTAATTAAGATATTATCTTTTTGTGCAATTCTGGTAATTCAGATTCTTGAGCTGGTTCTTTAGCTTCTTTATCCTTAATTAAAATATCTATCTTTTTATGTAAGTCTATTAATAACTCTATTATAGTATTGTTTTGTTTTAATAAGGTTTTGTCTGTTATACTAGAAGGTATATGTTTAGATAATCCTTCTGGTTCACTATGATAACTTTTTGATCTTCCTAGAGCTTTATTGTAATTTATATCTTCTTCACTCATGAAAGTGAAATTTCTTCTAATCTTTGTATTATTATTTTTAGCTCTCTTATTTCTTTATTTATTAATTCTACTTGTTCTACTATTTTTGTTTCTAATTGGATGGTTTTAATTTCTAACTCTTTTGTTTTTTCTGTTATGGTTTTTATTAATTTTTCTATTTCTATTTTTGTAGGTATCTTTCCTAAATTGAATTTTTGATTTAAATATTGAATTTTTCTATCTATTTCTAACTCTTGCAATTTTAAATAGTCTAGATTTTCTTCTATTTTTTCTAGTATCTTCTTCTGTTTATTTTGAGTAACATTCACTTCTTCCGAAATTCTTATTACGTTATTATCTTTTTCCTGAATTTTTTCGCTTAAGTTTATTATTAAGTCTATTATAGTATTATATTGTTTATCTTCTGAATGTAAAATATGTTCTCCTTGGCTAAAATTATACCTTATAGTCGTATTATCTTTTTACACTCTGTATTTCTTTTCAGGTTGGAATCTAAGATCTAAATATTCAAGGCGTTTAAACGAAGCTATATTGTTATCCTAGATGATAAAAACTAATTGTATTTCTACTTAGTTTAATTTGATATTTTAGTCTACTAGTAGCATAAGTTATATCTAATTCTACTTCTTGTATGTTTTTTTATTAGCTTAGCTTGTTCTTAAATTAATGCTTTCTTGTAATATTTGGACGTTGTTCTAATAATTTTATTTATACATGTATTCTTAAGGTTTAAAATATCTATTTCTAGATTCCTTATTTCTTTGTTTATTAAGTCTAGTTTTTCTTTAAATTGTTTTAATATTTTTGCAAGCTGATGTTTATATATAAATTCCCTATGATATTGTCGTTGAACTTCTCTAATGTTGTTAATGTATCCTAGAGGCATGTATTATCCTAAAAGGATTTGTTTGCTTAACAGTTTTCTAATATTACTTTATTGAATTCTAAGTCTTCTTCAAAGTGTGCTAATAATATTTTATAATATATTAAGTCTAGTCTAATTCATCTAGATCTTTTTGATTTAATTTATCTATATTTTCTTCTAATGCTTTTTCTATTCTTTATTTATTTTTCTTAATATTTGGAAAATAGGTAGGACCTGTATATATTATCCTAGTTGATAAGCCTTTTTATTAATACGTTCTTTAAGCCACTGTATTCCGTTACTATTATTTTCTAAATCTCTATCACAACCGCTTGATTCCCAAGTTAGAGCACTTACTAATTCTTCACTTACTGGTCTAGATGTATTATATAGCTTATATAATTTATTTGCTTCTATTAATCTTTTTCTATGTTTTTCTAAATTCTGTTTTCTAGCGATAATAATAGCTCTTTTTCTACATTCTCTATATAAGTAGAAATAACTACACCTTATATCTCTAAAAACTGGATGTCTTTTCATACAATTGTCTAGATATTCTAAATATATGCGAGTAATAGGTAATGTTCCCAAAACCTTCTCGCCTTGATACCAATAATATAGGCGATGTAAAGATATTTCCATAAATAAAGATAAAATAAAGATTAATAAATAAAAGTTTAAATAAAGGTGTTGTAAAAAAAATCGAGAAATAATATTTAAAAAAAATAATCAAATATGTTGTAAAATCCTACTCAGTACTCCCTCTTTCTCTTTGTTTCTTCATGTTTATCATTCTTATATTCTATATTTTCCCCAAATTTTTACTTTTTTTTTTTATCTTACCCGGTTCATCTCTTCCTCTTAACCTATGTTCTTAACAACTTACTTCTTTAACCACACCCTAGAAACTTTCATCTAGCAACTAACACTCGTCCTTCGTCTTATTCTGCAGACATGGTGGACTATCAAGGCTAGAATTTCTAGGAATTTACAGGTTAATCCATCGTTGTTATTAAGAAATTAAGAGGTTAACCATATACTAAGGGTAATGAATTTAAACAGACATTGTTTAATTTACATGATGTACAGAGAATATATCAAACTTTTTTTTTTTAAACAATCAAACATATTTTGATGGGGAAGTATAGAATAAATAAGAACTTACATGAAGTAACTAGGATAGAGGTTTCCCTTTCGGGAATCCTCTAGAGACTTTGGAAAACTCTAAAACTTTATTATCCGATACACCTTATATATTACAAGCATTGATTTACACCAAGAAGAGGAGGAGTTGGTTAAAGGAGGGTTTATACATAGGGAGAAAATATGTTTTTAGGTTCTGAAGTTTTTTCGATCTACCTTCTTCTACTAAGTTACAAGTCTTATATAAACTAAAGTAAGAAAAAAGGAGTGGACTAGGATCAAACTACATGGCCTTGACAATATGGCCGACAGGTAAGGATAATATTCTTTAATAATGCAGGTCGGGTACACATTGGGCCCCATCGTCACATGTATTATTATTTCTCTTTTCCTGACGCGTGCTTCAACAGTTTTCTTTCCTTTTGGAAAGTAATGATAAAGGAAGCACTCACTCTGACACAGACTTAATTACAAGACTCAAAGTGGGCATACCCACATGGCACTCTTATCATAATTACAATACTTGTACCTTATTGTATCAATCTTCTTTATTACTTGTCTTTGTCTACTTATGTGTCCAAGTTGTGCAGGGCTATGGTGTCGAAACTCATTCTAGAGTCATCATCTTCATAGGGATCCTGAGCATCTTGGAGAATACTATCTTCAAATCTATCATCTTCTTCGTCTGATGATCTTGGAATATTAATGTCTGTATTATTCATGTCTGGAACTACTCTATCTGTGCTTGTACATGGCTTGTCTTTATTATCCATATGCTTATCTTGTTCTTGGCTACTAAAGAATTTTTCTAATGTCTGTTTTACAATAATCTCAATTTGTTTATTCTTCTTTTTTGCCGTTAATGTCTTTTTTAAGGTACTAGTCTTATGTGGTTTTGATGAAGGTCCTGCTTCATCTTCACTTTTTGGCAAAGTGACAGCCCTCAACGGATTTGATTTGTCTTTACCAGTTACCGTTTGAGCCGGACTAGCTGCACCAACATTCGGTACAGTGGATTTCTGAGCATTCAGGGGGAATGCACACCCTAATCATTCATTTTTTTGTGGAGATGGATAACTCTGTGTCTGGGTACTTGCGTGAGTCTTTCTTGTCTGAAATTTACTAAGTCTGTCTTGTAGAGTTTGTATTTGCTCCATGAGTCGAGAATTTTCCATAATAAGAGCCTCCTTATGAAGATTTAATCTTTTGAAGGCTTCAGTCATTAAGGAGCAATGGTCACAGAAAATTATTTTACCTGAGTCTTTTTGGATGTTGTATTGAGGTATTTGGTTGGTATTTTGTCTTAAGGCTGGTGATAAGAAAAAATTAGGTCCAACGTGTCCTCTTGCATAATTTGAAGCTTCAAAAAAATCATTAAAACCTTTGTAAATAGGGCTTTTTACACCATTTATAGAGTCTATTACTTCTAACCAAGTCTGAAAAATTCCATTCGTCTTTCCATGTATGATTACATAATATTTGAATTTAGGCTTACTTTTATCTGATATATATTGACATAAAGCACTCATAGCGGCTAAGAAATGTTTGTGGTCTGGTTTATGGTGTGCTATCCACAGATTGTCTATCAGGCATTTTTGGGGTCTGTCTA
Organism: Capsicum baccatum var. pendulum; assembly: GCA_030864225.1. Taxonomy (NCBI): domain Eukaryota; kingdom Viridiplantae; phylum Streptophyta; class Magnoliopsida; order Solanales; family Solanaceae; genus Capsicum; species Capsicum baccatum. The sequence continues at coordinate 274,305,121 of CM061550.1, forward strand.
AAATATGTTCCGATCTTAGGTTAAACGAATAATTACTGGGCGAAAAAGCAATTAAATTGAAAGGCCAAAAATCTATTCTCTCCAGTGGTTGCATGGAATTTTGGAGTTCTATAGAGTTTTGGGGTCTAAATCTAACGTTTTCTAGCATTGTCTGAAAATAAATGTCTTGAGATGAAGAAGATGCTATTCCCTTGCCCTTGTCTGTTGTATGTTGACTAGTTGGTCGCATGCTGAAACAAACATTAGCTTTGGTTAAACAGATTTTGTTTTTAATTGAACCCTACTTAATTGATCTGCTAATTCATTTTCTTTACCTTTAATATATTCAAAAGCAATGTTTTTATATACCGATATAGTGTCCATAAAATTTAACCATCTTCTTCTACTACTAGCTTTATCATTTATCTTTTGGCTAAATTTAACTATCGCTTCACAATCTGTTCTTACTAAAACTTCATCTTTATTTAATATATATAATTTAAAACTGTTTAGGCCATATATAATTGCTAGTACTTCTAAATCTATAGCGCTCATGTTTCTTTTTTCTTTGTATAAGCCGCTTTGATAGGCGCATATTTGTTCTTCATTTTTATTACTATATTTATTAGGTCTTGTTTTTAATATGGCTCCCCATCCTAATTTACTTCCGTCTGTTTGAACAATTAAATAATCGATTTCTAGAGGAATTTTTAAGTCTGGAATATTTCTAACTTTTTCCTTAATTTGTTGTATTAGTTTAATATCTTCTATATTAAAATGTTTGTGCCCTTTACTGCCTGTTTTAGCATATAATGGTCCTGCTATTTTTCCTAAATCTTGAATAAAGTTTCTTGCGTAATTTACTAATCCTAAAAATTTTTGTAGGTCTTTAGTATTTTCTAATTATTCTGGCATTTCTAATACTTTTTTGACTATATGAGGTTGAAGTTTAATCTTCCCATTTCCTAGGTTATTCCTAAAAAATTAATATGTGTTTTACATAGTTCCATTTTCTTTTTATTAATTATTATTCCGTGTTTGACAAATAGTCTAAATACCATTTGTAAATATCCCAAATGTTGTTGCATATCTTTACTAAATACTAAAATGTCATCTACATATACTAATACAAATTTTTATAATCTTTAAAAATATCATCCATTTTTCTCTGGAAAATGGGTGGGGCTGTTTTTAGTCCGAACGGCATAACAAGCCACTCATAATGTCCTTCTGGACAGGTGAATGCTGTCCATTCTGTACTATCTGGGTGCATTTTTACCTGCCAATATCCGAATGTACAATCAAACTTACTATATATCTCTTTACCTTGTATTCTATTGATTAACTCACTTTTATCTGGTAACTTATATGCGTCTGTTTTGGTGTTGTCATTTAGTCTTTTATAGTTTATTACCATACGAGCTTTTCCCCTAATTTGCTCATTATGGTTTCTTACCATAAATGCTGCTGATCTGTGTTTAGATGTTGATCTTCAAATTACTTCTAACTTTAACAATTCTTTAATTTGTTTCTCAAATTCTTCTGTATCTTCATTGTTAGCTTTTATTGATGCTGTCTTTATGGTATATTCTGGGTTAATTATATCTAACTTACAGATTATTTCGTTAGCATCCCAATGTGCTAAAGGTTTTTCTCCTATTATTTCTATTTTATCTAAAATTGCTATTACATGTCTAAGTCTTTCGAATTATTTATCATTCCTATTGTGTTTATTCCTTTTTTAAAGTTGTAAAATTGAGTTTCAATGCTTATTAAAGTATAGTCTTTTTCTATGTCTTTTAAGCATTCTTGCCCTGCTGCATTAAGTAGAGTATAATTTTTAAAATCTTCTAAGTTTTCTTCTAAATTTTTGTCTTCTTTTAACAGGTTGCTATTTTGGCATTGGTCATTTTGGCAGTCTTTGCAACATGGTTTAGAAATTAAATTCTTTTTATGTGTTTTTAATGTTGTATATACTGTTGGTAATGTTACTGTTTGTACCTGTGTATAAGTTAGATTTTTAAATAGCATTATTCCATCTCTTGTTAAGAGACATCCTCCTTTATTTTTGATACAGAAGCGTAGTCCTATAACAAAGTCTGAGCCTATGTTTAAATCCCTTGCTAATATTCTGTTAACATTGTAAGTTGGGTTGTAGAATTCATTACATGTATTTAAGAAACTTATTTGTGCCTTTTCTATGTAATAATTGTAGATATTGTGTGATCCATCCATTTGGGTAGCTGTTATAGGTCTATCCAGTATTTTTAGTAAATGTTCTGGTACTATCTCTTTTTTAATTAGACAACTAGTACATCCGGGATCTACTAGTGCTAAAGTTTTTATCTCTACGTCTTTAATTTTAATTTTTACTAATACTTTTATGGTAGAAAATTCTTTATCTTCATTGCATATTAGGCTAGTGTCATTATCTTCCAAGTTCATAAGCCCTGCTTCTAGTTTTTCTAAATGTATAGCTTCTTGTGTATCTGATTCTTCTATAGTGATTTTGGTTTTTTTTTTTTCTAGGATGGTTAATCTTTGTTCTAGATTATTTACTCCGGATTCTAGAGTTGATACTCTTAAATTTAAGATTTGATTATTTGTATATTTCTGTTCGCTATTTATTTCTGATTCTATTTTTATTTTTAAAGTGTTTTCTATACAGTTTATACAGGATTCTAAATAACATTTTTTACATTTAGCTCTATTGTCTTTACTTGGATACCAGTTACATATACGACATCTATTACTGTCTAAACCTTTGTTTCTTTGGAATTCATGTACACATTCTTGAGTGACATTCATTAAATTATTGATTACTAGATTATTTAAGTCTAGATGTTCTATCTCCTGTCCGAATTCATTTACTAAATTATCTTCTTCTGATTCTGAAGAATCAGATTTAGAATTATCTTTATCATTTATATCAATACTTATTATTAAGTATATACTTTCTGTATCTGACATGTATTCGTCTACATTTAGTAAAGTTTCTTGGAAATCCTCTATTAATTGAGAATTTCTAATTCTACTATTATTTCTTTTAGGACATACATTAGTTAAATGGTCTATGCTTCCACAAGTATAGCATTCTAATTTATTTTTATAGTTTCTATCATTTCTATATTTTCTAACGTGTCTATCTCTATTTAACCATGATTTTTTGGATTTTAATTTACTTAAGAAGTATTGTTTACGACTATATGGTTTTTATTTTATTTCTTTTTGTATTTTCTATATTGTTTCTGATTATTATCATAATTTTGGGTTGTGTAATAACAGATTTACAGAAATTCATTTCATTTCTTTTTAGTTGTTTTTGTATTTGTATGTTCGTGCATTTTTCTGTTAGTATATCCATTATATGTTGTGTTCTATATCCTATGGTCCATTTTAGGTTTGGGTTAGCCACTACACCATCTCTTTTATACCATCTATCTTCTATTTCTCTTCCTAAAGCTCCAGGTAATTTATTAAATAATTTTTTGCCTAATTCTTCATTAAAAGTGTTTCCCCTGTCAGTGCAATAATAAAAATAGTCTTGTAGAAATTTCTTTATATATACCCAATGTGAAATGATTAGTTGTTCTAGTTTTATTAATGTTTCTTTTTGTAATGATAATAATCCACTATTTGGATCTTTTCCAGTTAATAACATGTGCATTTTATTTGTGAAATTATAGGAGTTTGGTCCCATACTTAATAGAACCTGGAAGTCATATGGGCAGTTTTTCTTGAAGCTTTCCCATGTGGCTTTTGCAGATTCTCCTAAAAAGGTTTCTAAATATTTGTATATTGTTTCCGTATCAGTTTCTGTATAATGTCTTAAGTAATCTGCTGCTACTATTCCTTTCCATAAATCTATTACTGTATCCCACATTTGTGGGTCATGTGCTGCTATATTTAGTATTTTACCTTTACTACCTCCTTCCTGTAGTTTAATTGGTTCTTCTATTGGCATTCTTTTTCCTGCTGGTCTTATATTATCTCCTTTAAGTTTTGTGTCTGGATTTATCCTTACTGCTGGTCTTCTAGGTACATTACCTGTACTATAATCTATTGGTTGAGGATTAGGGTTTGTCTGTTGAAATGGGCTAGCACTTGTTGAGCTAGTTGCTTCTAATTCTGCTAGTTCTTTATAACTCATCATAGAACTTAATATGGATATTGTGTCTTCATCTTTTCTCTCAGAAATTAATTCCTCGTTATTTCTGTATCCTAGATTATCATTTCTTTCTAAACAGTTTTTAAAATGTTTTATACATTCTTTTATTGTCATTTCATCTTTTTGACACCCCTTACATTTAAAAGTTATATGTTTATATTCTTCTGCTAAATCTTGAGCTTTTTCTATTACTATATCTACTTCGTAGGCTTCTTGTAGAATTTCTATATTCATAAATTCTTTTTCTGTTTCTATAGTACTTTCTGTTTCAGCGTTGTCTAAATCTCTTTTAGTTATGTAATTATAATCTGTAAATCTAACAGAAGTTTCTCCTTTACTTTTAGTGTATAGTAAATGAGATTCTGGCGTGAGGATTTTTGGTTTATTAAATTTGTTTAGATTCCATTCTAAACCTGCATATACTTCTGGGTCTATTTTTATTGGTTTTATTAAACTTATGCCTTTATTTCCCATTATTTCAACTACATCATTTACTTTTAATTTAAATTTAGTATTACTACTTAAAGTTAATTTTCCTATAAATCCTATACACATTAATAAATTATTACCACTACTCATTTCTTCATATCCTTTAGTTTGAATTCCTACTTTAATGTTTTTTCCAAATTCTTTTAAGTTCATTAAAAAGTCTGGGCTTATATAGAATATTCCTCCATTATTTGTCATATCTACTTCAGTTAATCCTATTATTGATTTTTTAATTTCCGACCATCTGTCATCATATATTATTATTAATACTTTAGATCCTAGACTTTTTCTAGTTAGCTATTTTAACAATATATAAATGTCTAACATATTCAATATTTTTTAATTCCTGGTGACTTTATTTTTTAATTACTGTATCCCACAAATGGTTAGACATTTAGACCACTGGTGACTTTTCGAATATGTAAATTAAAAAAAATGGATCTGAATACAACATTTTATCTTTTTATTGTATTTCGAAAAGAGACAGATTAATAATCTATTGCAAATATATGCCACCTGTCAGATAACTTACAATACAATATATGGACAATCTGTTGCAATAGATGGATATATCGGTTTGCTTTTCTATCAGCTGTGGCGTCTGTTGCACTTGCTAGTCATCTATTTATTCAATTTCATCGAGAGCAATCGATTTTTCTAAACACTTCTTGGCCAAACTTAATTTTTGCTCTTGGATTGCTTCTTTTTTTTTCTTTGCAACCTTCAACCAAATTAAATTTTTGCTATTAGATTGATGACAAAAGTTGAATTTGGAGGCCAGCTTGAAGGATGCAAAGAAAAAAAGAGAAGCAATCCAAGAGCAAAAATTGAGTTTGTCCAAGAAGTGTTTAGAAAAATCTATTGCTCTCGATGAAATTGAATAAATTAATGACTAGCAAGTTGCAACAGACGCCACAGCTGATGAAAAAGAAAACTGATATATCCATCTGTTGCAACAGATTGTCCATATGTTGTATTGTAAGTTATCTGACAGGTGAAATATATTTTGTAACAGATTACCAATCTGTCTCTTATTGAAATACAATAAAAAGATAAAATGTTGTATTTAGATCCATTTTTTTTTAATTTACATATTCGAAAAGTCCCCAGTTTTATTTAATTAGGGAATATGAACAGTGATGGATTTTTATTTGACTAAGTCAAGTCACCACCACTTCCAATTCAATCATTTTGTCATTGTGGTCGTTAAGCTCAGTATAGAGCTCTTGATCTTTTGTGAGTTTGTCAACGAGGACCACTCACTTTCTTTCTTGGCAGCTTTCTTATAATACTCCTATTGGTCCTTCTTAGCTCTACGCAAAGTCAAGGAGAAGTATGGAAGGTTCTCTTTGAGTTTTTCCAAGGAAAGCTCTCTCTCGACTGATAAATCCTGTGCTGCAGCATATATGGATAGTGCAGGACTCAATGTAGAACAGTTTTCTGGTAGAAGCAAGTCTTGAGAAGACATAATCAATAATCTATCGATATTAGCTTTCGCTGTGTCAAGCAGTTCTGTTGATATCTTGTCTTCTACGGAGAAAATTGATCAGCAGAAAAACCAAGTGATTGAGATCGTTTAAATTGTTGACTAACTCGAGCAAAGACATCTTCTGGATTATAAAACTTCATAGGGCAGTCTGGTGGTTTAATAACATCAGATGTCTTATTTCTGGTATTAGCTAATGATGGGGAGATTATGCCTTCCTCACCATCCTGAAAAGAAAAAGCACTCAAAATTTAGATGGAGTATCTCTACATAACGAAATAAAATGAACTAAATCTAGCATTCAGTTTTTTCTTCCTATTCCCCGCCCCTTTTTATCTTCTCACCTTTATCAGATCCAAAATTTTTCTTTTTTTGAATACTTGATAATGCCTTGAAAATTGCTTTCTTTCTCCTCTTAGCCTTAATATCTAATGGAGTGAATGAAATTGAAATCCTCTTTGATCGAATGAAACTACCGTTAGATATCAATTCCTTTACATCAGCAGTTAATGCATTAACAATATTAATCACACCATCATGTTTTGCCTTGTACTCTTCACATTTGCATGCACAAAATAAGCAAGGAGGGGCAAGATTGATTATTCTTCTACCATATAGAGGACAACATATCCGTCATGCAAAAGTCTACACCGTCGCCAGAAATGCTTGCCACAATGAAAGTCTATAGAAGGTATGACAAATAAACATGAGCAATATCCGACATTAAATCTTAAAAGGGTATCAGAACCATATTCATGGTCCCTCAGCCTTATCAGTTCGGACCTACCAAACTTAACTGTAAAATTACAAATATCTTGTTTGAATGATCTATGACTAATCGGTAAAAACAGCATTCACAAAATCATGTACTCTATGTGTGTTTCCATGATAACATTAGCAGTAATACACACCTCCCACATATGAAGTGGTTCCATCTGCATACAGCTTATTCCTCTGAACCTATCTTTACAGCAGCCTCTTGTAATGGTCAGACAAAAGTTCAAATTTCAGTTCCTTTTATATCTACAAAGAAGAAGGAAAAAATTTATGTCACAGAAAGAAAATTATCCTCTTATTGCAATAGATGTAGAGTCTGTTGCATCAGATAAAAAGTCTGTTGCGTCAGATGTGGAGTCTGTTGCATCAGATGTAGAGTCTGATGCAACAGATATGAAGTATGTTGGAATACATAGCAACCTTGCTGGTGGTTTGATTTGTTCCAACAGTTGCTCCATCTGTTGCAACATCAACAACAACATAAACTACAAACAACAAATAAAAAACATCAACAACAAAGAAAACAACAACATTTGTTCCAACAACGTCATCAATAACAAAGAAGCATACATCCTATATTCCAACACCATCATCAACCAGGTACGGACCCACATGGAGTCCTCCGGGTGTGCGAGCACAGACTGAACTCGTATCAAACTTTATATATATATATGAAAATTAAGAAAAAATGTATATAATCCAATCAGTGAGCACACATAATAAGAGTTGTTTGGTTAGCCTAGTTGTTGTTTATGGGTGCTTAAGGCTATTTATTTCTTTTGGTCTTGAGTTCAATTCCCACTCAGCACATATTTTTTTAATTTTGGTAACCAACTCTTCTCTCCTTATTCACTTTAAACTTTCTTTTATTTTTTTCTCCCTTACTCCTTGTGTTGATTGTTCGAACTCCACTATTTTTAAGCTAAGAAGCACCCACCATCTAAAAAATTTGGATCTGCCACTGTCAACAACACCACACCACAAGTTCCAACAACACCAACCCCACCACCAACATCAATAACAGCATCAACAACAAAGAAACAAACAAAATACATAAAAAAAATGATACTGCCAACAAGGCTTTTAAACTTCTCCCAACAGATGACTTTTTTTCGCATCTTGTAATAAAAATTCTCGGTTCGTTTATTTAACAATTAAAAGTTCCTTCAAATTTTTTAAATAATTATGATATGGGAAAATAGTAATTAAATAAAAAAAGATGTAAATAACTTGCAAGAAGAAGACGAGAATGAAAGAGCAATAGTGAATCATATCATACCTTAATGTCAAAAGGGGGTCAAAACAACAATTTCAGTCGAGGAATCTAAGATATAGATATGGATCGATTTAGATCCAAACAAAAATTTATAAGAAAGAGAAGAGAGAAAAAGACTGTGATAACCCTAAAGAGGATAGAAAAAAATGAGAGACGAATAAAATAAATTTAGGACTGAAAGAGAGGAGGGGAGAGATGAGATAATTCTAATTTCTGAATGTACTACCCTTAATATTAAATGACTAAACAAAGTGTATTTATTCAAATTTATATTTTCAAAGCATGATTAATAAGTCTAATTAGGTAGTAAAATAAACCCCTAATTAATATTTTCTTAATGGGTGTGCCAAGTCAATATGAAACGGAAGAAGTATTAGGGGTTTCAATATTCATTAATTAATATTCACTAACAATTTGAGGGGCACGAGAAAGAAAATGGGTGACATTGAAAATACAGGACAAGACTACTCAATGAGATTTTTGAGTTATCCAAGAAACATTTTTTACCGCCTTTAGTAGTACTACTACTTTATCTACTCAGACAAAAGGTTGCTTTAAAATAAAAGAAAAAAAAGATTTTCAAATAGATATGTCATCTGTTGCAATAAATTTAAATATCTGTTTGAAAAATTCCAACAGCTCAGTCATCTGTGACAACAGATTAAAATGTCCATTTGATAACTAAATCAGAAATATCATCTGTTACAACAGATATCAATATCTGTTGAAAATTTCCAACAGCTCAGTCATCTGTCACAACAGATGCAAATGTCTATTTGATAATTAAATCAGATATGTCATCTGTTGCAATAGATATTGTTATTTGTTTGAAATTCTCCAATAGCTCAGTCGTTTGTTACAACAGATTTCATTCCAATTGATTTAGGTGGAACTAGGGATGAAAGAATGAGTTCCTCATTAACTTAATGTTAAGATTAATAATAGTACCTACATCGATCTAGGTGGAACGAGGGATGAATGAATGAGTTCACAGGGTCAACTACAAATCCAATTAAGTCATTGTATTTGCATGGTGTTAGTATTGCATTCATCCCGACCCGAGTCATCGATCGATCACTCTGAGTTGAAATAAGTTCTCATTAACTTAATGTTAAGATTAATAATAGTACCTACATCGATCTAGGTGGAACTAGGGATGAATGAATGATCTCAAAGGTTCAACTACAACTTTGATTGAGTCTTTTCGCAATTGCATGATGAGACGGTACTGCATTCCTCCCGACAAGAGTCATCGATCGATCACTCTGAGATAAAACAATTCTTACTACCTCGTATGTTCAACTAATACCTTAATTTAATAATCTGGGACTAGGGGTGAGTTCTCATAGGGTCAACTACAACTTCAATTGAGTCTTTTGGCAATTAGATGATGAGACGGGACTGCGTTCCTCCCGACAAGAGTCATCGATCGATCACTCTGAGCTGAACAAATTCTTACTACCTCAAATGTTCAACTAATACCTTAATTTATTAATCTAGGACTAGGGGTGAGTTCTTATAATGTCAACTACAATAGATGACAGTGCCTATTTGATAATTTATAACAGATGGGTAATCTATTGCGATATTGACTTAATCCATTTGATAATTTATAATAGATGGGTAATCTATCGTAACAAATGACGTAATCTATTTGATAGTTATAACAGATGCGTAATATGTTGTAACAAATTACATAATCTGTTTGATTTTATCCAATAAAAAAACATCTATTGCAATAGGTTGAACATTTGTTTATATATAATTCAATTGAGTTCATATGTTAGACTAATACCTTAATTGAATGTGAGTTCTCATAGGGTCAATTACAACTTCAATTTAGTCTTTTGGCAATTGCATGATGAGACGGTATTGCATTCCTCCCGACCAGAGTCTTCGATCGATCACTCTGAGCCGAACCGATTCTCACTACCTCATATGTTAGACTAATACCTTAATTGATTAATCTAGGACTAGGGTACTAATACCTTAATTGAATAATCTAGGACTAGGGGTGAGTTCTCATAGGGTCAACTACAACTTCAATTGAGTCTTTTGGCAATTACATGATGAAACGGTACTGCGTTCCTCCCGACCAGAGTTGTCGATCGATAACTCTGAGCTGAACCGATTCTTACTACCCCATATGTTAGACTAATACCTTAATTGATTAATCTAGGACTAGGGTACTAATACCTTGATTGAATAATCTGGGACTAGGGGTGAGTTCTCATAGGGTAAAATATCGATTAATCTAGGACTAGGGGTGAGTTCTCATAAGGTCAGCCACAACAAATGGCAACACCTATTTGATAATTTACAACATATGGGTAATCTGTTACGACATATGACAATCCATTTGATAATTTACAATAGATGGATAATTTTTCGCAACAGATGACTTAATCTATTTGATAATTTACAACAGATTCATAATCTGTTATTACCTAATCCGATTGATAATTTACAACAGATGAGAAATCTGACGCAACATGTTGAACATTTATTTTTTACAATTTCAATTGAGTTCATATGTTAGACTAATAGTACCTAAATTGATTAATCTAGGACCAAAGGTGAGTTTTCATAGGGTCAACTAGAGTACTCGATCAACTACAACTTCAATTATTTTTATATAATTTCAATTTAATTACCCTTTTGACAATTGCATGATGAGAGGGTTAAAAATTACACATATATTTTATGATTTTAAAAATAATTAAGATCAGTTCAGACCAAATTAACGTTTTCAAAACTACTTGTCATTTTTTTCCAAAATACAAATCAACCCATACAAAACGTTTCAACATTTCAAATCTCGAGGTCTCGCTCTTTCTATCTCATTCTCACTCAACAATATAGTATAGACAACAACTACTCAACAAATTTGCTCAACCCTCCACAACAGGTCGCTTTTCTTCTCATTTTCGACCATATAGGTGTTATTTTTTACTTCATTCTTGCTTGTATCAGTCATTTTCTTTGTCTTTGTAGGCAACAGATTTCGAGAAGAGCTCTATATTTGTTGTTTTTTTCTAATGAATTAGGGCTTTTAAGTTAATGATGAAAAATAAAACTTTTAGTTGTATTATCTTCAAGAATGGGTTTACAATTTTGAGTTTTGATGGTAAAATTATAGGAGGAACTCTAGAAATCCCTAGTTTCCATCGCAGTGTTCCGTTGACTGTCGTGGTATTGTTGGATGATGTTTGTAGTGTTGGTGGTGTTTGTGGTTGTCGTGGTGGCATTGGTTGGTGGTGTTCGTGGTGGCTGTCGGTAGTGTCGGTATTCATGGTGTTTATTTTGTTGGCATTGGTTAATGGTGTTTGTGGCGGTGGCTGTTGGTGTGTCGGTATTCATGGTGTTTGTTTTGTTTGCATTGGTTGGTGGTGTTTGTGGTGGTGGCTGTTGGTGTGTTGGTATTCGTGGTATTTGTAATGTATTTTTAAAAATCTATGCATACATCAATTGTAATGTAATTTTTGTTTTTCTTTATTTGTAGGTAAAACATGTCTCCCAAAAGAAAAGAAAGTGAAAGTGGATCAACGTCTGACCACTAAAAAAAAAGGCTACAGTACAGTGGGATTCAGAGGAGCTTCCTGAACAATCTCAATTAGGAAAAAGTGAAGCTGATGAGAGATGTGAAAACAACATTGAGGGAGATGGACAAGGGTCCGTAGATGGTGATGAAGAAAATGAAAGTGAGAAAGAGGAGGAATTGAAGAGTGAGAAAGAGAAAGAGGATAATCATCAACATGATGATAATGGATCACCGATGAGGCGTGAATTAATATCTACATCCCAGCATGATCCTGTCAAACTTTTTGTATTGGCAGGTTTCAAGTCGCGATGCCGATAAATGACCCAGAAGGAAAACAACTAACTGGTCAAATTGTACTTAAATGTCAGATGGGGAAATTTTTTGAACATTTTATGAAAATTATGAAAAACGAAAACATAGGCGAACTTTTTAAGAAGAGCTGCTTTGGATGCTTTCTTGAGCTGCCTAAGGACCCCTCTGCACGTATTTGTTTCCCTATTTTGATGGTATATGGTCTTCTCAAGCATAGGATCAAGTATGCGAGGGACGATAAAGATCCGGAGGAGGGGGGCAAAGAGAAGATTGATGAAATCTGGATCAACTATTGTGGCATGCCCATTTATTTTGACTTGCAAGAGTTTGCCATAGTGACGGCTTGAGATGCCATCGTCTAGAGGGACCACCACCCCGCAAATGATTCAAGGCAAGAAAATGCATGGAAAAAATAGATGGGTTGTTTGACATTGCTTGACGTGGCTACAAAGCATCAGATTTGTTGACAGATCTCGAGGATAAAACCATACCAGAGCAGTACAGGGAGCAATTGTGCTTAGTTTGGTTTACCCATTCGGTTATATTGGCAAGAGACGTCAACAATGTCATAAAAGATGATTTGTTGGCACGTGCTGAGGATTTTGATAAATTCAACAATTATCCCTCGGGATATGACAACTTCTACTTGACTGTCCAATAATTACTGACAAAGCTATCCTTAGGGACAACCACATTATACGGCTTTCCTTGGGCTTTCATGGTAAAATTAATCACTAATTTTACTCATCAATTAATTTATATTGAATATAGTTATTATGACTTTTTTTTGGCTTGCTTCTTGTTTACATTTTTTAGGCTTGGGCATTTGAAGTTATTTCTTCCCTCCGAAAGCAGTTAATCGATTACCCGAATGAGGTTTCTCATCCAAGGATGTTTAGGGGGTTGGCTGCAAAGAGCAATACCAATATTAAGGAGGCTGATCTCTTTAACCCTCTAAACGATGCAGTACGTCTTCTTCAAGTAAAATAATTCTACTCAAAGATAAGAAAGATATTGAAGAGATGTTATATCTGGTGCAACATATGTTATATCTGATGCACCAGATGGGAAATCTATTGTGAAAGGGTATATCTTGTATCAGATTACCCATCTGTTACTTTGGTTCTCTGAACCTGACTCCTAAAAGATTAACCATCTACTGCAAATTATGCAATAGATGTGTAATCTGATAACATTTTGTTCATCTGTTGTGATGTACAGATCATCTGTTGCATAACAGATTACCCGTCTTGTGCAACTGTTACAACAGATGATTGATATTTTGCATCAGATTATCCATATGTTGCTCTATTTCTCTGAACCAGACTCAAACGAATTTTAACCATATACTGCAAACTATGCAACAGATGGGTATTTTTTTTTAAATGTAGCCCAACTGTGAAAATTATTATATTATATGATTTAAATGCATTTGTCTTTTTTTTTTCTTTTTTAATAGGTTGTGCATCTATGGATCGTGCCTACTGAGGAGGAGTCGGTGATGACTTTTTATATTACTCTAGGTCATATTGATACTATAGCAGACCCAATGATGGAGTTAATAAAGAAGGAATTAGCTGGAGCAACAACCATAAGAAGAGCCGTTAGGCAAGGTCAGCCTAATGTTGAGGCTCTTCATGACCAACCTTTTACCAAGGCAGATCCGGGTGCTTCTTCTGGTGGAGTTGTTGGTGTTGATGGCAGGCATACTGATGCTGCTACCACTCGTGATGATGAGCATGTTGATGCTCAAGAAAGAATAAATATGTTTGAAAATACCCCTTTTCGCCCTTACACAGGTCCCTCTCACCCCTCTTCACCCTCGTGTTCTCGTTGCGAATTCAAAGAGTGCAAGGACAGACAGGATAAACTCTTTGAAAAATTAGAGGCTATCTCTAAAGCTATCGAGGAATTCAAATCCAAGAGGTGTGTCATACTATCCAAAAAGGTGAGGGAGCCGCACACTCCTACAGTGTTGGTTAGGATAAAGAAAAGAGCAATTAGAGACGTACTCTCCAGTCGGAAATTAAAAGAAATTGTAATTCCTCTCTCTCCAAAATCTTTTAAAGTTTAGGGGCCAGTCAAGAAGGTGGACATATACGTAGAACTTGACTCCGAAGAGAAGAGGGATCTGCCACAGGCTAAGAATGCCAAACCAGGCGCACCAGATTATCCCAGACCTCCCTTATCCCCCAAAACTTCCAGACTATGACTGATATGCGTATGCCGTACGAGGACAATGGAAGTTTACTTTTCCTAACCTAGCCCTTTTAATCTACCCCATAAATAAGAAGCTACGCAACAGATTTCACATCTGTTGCAACAGTTGGGTATACTGGTGTAACTGGTAGTGGTTCTGTTGCAACTTATTATCCATCTGTTACATAAGTTGCGTTGGATGGACCCTATGCAACAGATGGACCATCCGTTGCATCTTTACTATTACTAACCTATTTAAAAATTGACTTGTTATCTCACAGCATGTTGACATAATTCTCCGCATCGTGAGAAAAAGACAATTAACGTACCGAGAAGCTTATTATGCTGCTGATAGAATAATGGACCTCGACTTCTGCAAGAAGCTCAAGGATAGGTATGATCAACTCAATGGGAAGGAGTTATCCCTTCGCGTGGGACTTGATTTCCTAGTTCCTACGTTGGTCTTAGATGAAGAAGAAATGATAAAATATGTTAGAGGGGACAGACCAAATCCACACGGCAAGAGCTGGACTAAGGCAAAAAGGATTCTTGCAGTCATTAGCGTGAACAACATGTATTATTGTGCTGTTGAGATACTACTCGAGGAGGGAAAAATCAATGTTTATGACTCTAACTGTCACGGCCCAAAATCCCATCGGGCCGGACTGGCACCCGAAGCCGAGAAGGCCCGGGAGAACCCGTTCAAATACCTGTACTTTCACTTACATGTCACCAAAAATTTGGGCAGCACTTCGCTGCATATAAAAGGGTCTAATTACCTGTATCAGCACAACACGCACAAATATATATACATATATATAATACTTGGCCGTCGGGGCCACCCCATATACGAATATAACATCACTATATAAACTTCCATGACTTTACCCTTCTTTATGTCTACAAAGACTCTAGGATATACATGACATAACTAGGGTCGGGACGAACCCCCGCCCACACATGACTCCTGTACAATAACAAAATATAAGAAACCGACTCGGAAAGCTCCGAAGCAAACTGGAGCTCACCAATAATAGCTGTATGACCTGGCTCCTATCTATGCTGTGAATGAGCTGAAGTACCTGATCTTGTAGCATGAAATGCAGGTCCCCCGTGAGGGACGTCAGTACGAAATATGTACTGAGTATGTAAAGCTGTAAATAATCATATGTGATATGGGGGATCAAGAAAATCATACACATGTGAATAAATCATAATAGAAGTGAACCACACTTCATAAACACTTTTAGGATCATGAACATTATCATTAATCTGAATTGGGTTCTTGAATTCAAACACATTTGTGGAACGGTATACATTCGTTCATTTCATTCTTTACAATTATTATTCGCCATTACCTTCTCCTCCCAAACCTCCAACCACCTAACAATAATCAATACTGTACCGTACTGTGACCATTAGGCTGCCCCCAGTACATATCAATTGGGATCGACCCATGCTAGGCTTATGCCCCTGGGATACCACCCACACGTATATCAAGTAACACATAAGAGATTTTTCCAATAACTTAGTTCAAAAGCTTTTGAGATTATTACATTAGTGTTCATGCCAATATAGTACCTTTGGAACAATGATACATCAATAGGAATCAAGTAATAGACCTTCTATACAATAACGATGTAATAAGGACTCATTGGTACATCAACAATATGTTTCAGAATCATCAATATCACAACAATGAAATAGAAGCCTCTTGGTATATCAATGAAACATTTTGACACTTTATAGAATGGAAACAACTTCATTGGTAATGTAGAACAATACATGTGTTTGGATAACCATCGGAATCTTACTTGATGGAACATTGGTGTTTTCATGCCAAAGAACATCGTTAGAGTATGCTTTACATACCTCGTTGTAGATTCGGATACCAATTCAACACAACTTCCCGCCTTTACAAATCACTTATCTACAATGAAATATTTGGCATCTAGTATTAGCAACCCAACACCACAATTCTCTTCCATAATTCCATACAACCAATATTTGCAAAGCATTCCAAAATCCAACTTGAACAATAGGTTTATGTGTGTATATATATATATATATAATCATTTCAATACCACATCATCCCTTCACAATTCAACACAATCCAACCATGCACAAGAATGATCCAACATCATTTCCAATCATCTTTCAACAACAATCAAATAACATACTTCTTATGCTCACATGCATATATATATATATATACATATCCATATAAATAACACCAACATAATTTACATCCTTACCATAGAATGGCCCTTTGGGTTTTGAAGTCCTGTTGGCACAAATAATGGGTGCTTCTCGAAGCCCTTGAGACGATGAACACAACTACGGAATCAATTTGGACTTTCCACGGTTGAATCACAAGTAATTTGAAGGTCAAATTTGGCTAGGGTTTGTTCTCTCCTATGATTGATGATGGATATGAGTTTTTGAACTCATATACATGTACATATACACATATTTCCGTCCATAATATCATAGGAAATGACCAAAGTGCCTTTAAAATTTAAATAATGTCAAATATGTCCTCCGGTGGACTGTTTTGACAAGCTGAAGTAGATAGACCATAACTCTTTGATCCGATATCGGATTTGGGTGAAATTGGTATCATTGGAAATATAATTCAAAGTTCTTTCATTCCATATAAATTAGGCCACCCAGTTTGTCCTGTACAAGGAGTTATGATCGTTTGAAGTTGACCCTAAAAATCTGTTTTGAGAGGCTGAAGTAAAACGCGTATAACTCCTTACGCAGATGTTGAATTTGGATGAAACCAATTGCATTGGAAATACGACTCAAATATCTTTCTTTTGATATATGGTAGATCTCCCAGTTCATTATATTGAGGGAGTTATGATCGTTCAAAGTTGACCCAAAAAACTGGCAAGCCTCAGTATTTTCCTGCTAATTTACTGTTCACAAAAATCTGTTTTGAGAGGCTGAAATAGAACGAGTATAACTCCTTACTCAGATGTTGGATTTGGCTTAAACCAATTTCATTAGAAAGAATACTCAAAGATCTTGCTTTTGATATGTGGTAGCTCGCCCAGTTCATTATATTGAGGGAGTTATGATCGTTCAAAGTTGACCCAAAAACTGGAAATTTTCCTGCAATTTTACTGTTCACATCCCGGCCACCGTTTTATAGTTTCGAACGTGCTCGCTTATATCCGAAACTTATCCATTTTTGAAAATCTTTATATCGTCGGAAAGATTATTCAATAACCTTCGTATGGAAACATCGACGGCAAATTCCGGTATAAATAAGGTCGATTCCTATACACATATAATCAAACTATACACTTGAAACCATCTCAAAATAATCAATACTCATATATACCTAACTTAGGATCAATACATATACTCCAACACATATAACAATGGCTAATGCACGTAATTAAGTACGGGGTGTTACACTAACGTACCTCTTGTCAATGATTTCGATCTTTTTCTCCTCGTGGAGTCACTGATGGTACTGATGCCCATCTTATTGAAGGAGAGTAAACTGATGAATCATTTGCCAAATGAAGTGTTGATAATGAAATTATGGTATTTTGAAGGTCGAAACAAGGGAATGATCCTTCCAAAAGATGATTCCGCTAAAGCGAGTGGCTCGCATGCTCTTGCACACATCGAATGTTTGCTGAACGGCACAGAAATGGCCAAGCCAACGACTTTTCTGTGCAACAACGTTGTGGCAAACCTGCAAGAGGTTTGGGCTTATGGGGTACTAACTAGACGCTTGAAGCCTATGTATATAGAAGATCCTGCGAAATAGAAATTTTTAATTTCAAGTCACCCTTTACTTTATTACATGTACATGTAGTGGCAATAATTTTTTTCTGATAAAGTTGAGGTTTTTATAATGCAATAGATTAGATTGTCAATCTGTTGTAAAATATATTTAATCTGTTCTGGCAGATAGTTTATCTGTTGCAATAGGTTGGTCATTTGTTGCATTACGCTGATGTTATTTCTATAAATAATCTAATAATCTAAGTCTAATCTGTTGCAACAGTGGGAAGACATGTTTGATAATTTTCAACAGATGACCTAAATGTAACAACATATACCTAAATCTTTTTGATATTTTCCAACAGTTACGCTTGAATATCCATGTGCTCGACAACACCAAACCAGTAGCAAATACACACACCACCATGAAAATTTCAGCAATTAGGCTTGAATATTCATGTTCTCAACAACACCAAATCATTTGCAATAACGGCAACAATGTAGTATCTTCTTGCTCGATTTTGTTTCTCTTCAGAAGCCTTGAATTTGTTCAACAAACCCCAGATAACACAATTTTCTTGTGAAGGGTGTCGTTCTTCATACCAATCAAAGTAATCGCATCTACCCAATTTCTATAAAAAATAGAACACAATTACAAAATAATTACAAGTCAATAATTAATCAACTAATTAAATAAAAAAAATATTACCTCTGAAATCTTACAAGTAAAAAACCTACGACCCGATTTTTTTTGAGTCCAAGTACTATTTAACAGAGCTTCATGACCACACTTACAATACCAAAAATCTTTTTCACAAAAAACACTGGAAGATGCGCTCGAAGAATTCAGCTAGATAAAAGACGATAGCGATGAAAATGAAGATTTGGGAATTTAGAGTTAAATTTTAGGAGGAATATGAATATATAAGACAATTGGGGGGGGGGGATGACCGTTGGGTGCCAAGTGACGGTAAGTCAGCGAAATATGCCAGACTGACACATTTGATGCCTATTTTATTTTACGTGTTTAAAATGAACACTGTGTACTTGATGCCTATTTTATTTTAGGTGTTTGAACTGAACACCGTCGATGGGTTGCACCTTTATTATTTCAATTCAATTCACTTTAACCTTTTTACACGTAGTGACAATTTTTTATGTCCAACGAAAGTTGAATTCTTATAATGCAACAGATTCTCCATCCGTTGTAACAGTTATTCTACCTGTTCTGACATATAGTTTATTTGTTGTAATAGGTTGGTCATCTGTTGCATTATCTCGATGTTTTTATCTAAAGTCTATCTGTTGCAACAGTGGAAAGACCTATTTGACAAATTCTAACAGATCACCTACCTGTTGCAACATATGTCTAAATCTGTTCGATTTTTCTAATAGATGTGTCTTCTGTTGCAGCAGATACATTATCTGTTGCAATATTTGAATCTAGTATTCCTTTTCAATTAATAAGTTCAAATCTAAGGAATAAATAAAATTCATAGACAAAATAAAATAAATCGAAGCCTTCATAAATTAGCTGAAATAAGTCAACAAATAAATGAAATGTAAAAATTTTTTATGGGTACAGATCTCAACAAATACATCAACAACAATTTAAGTATACTACCAAAGATTGCTTTGACTGGCTCAAGCTATAAAAATCTACTCAGTATGGACAAGTTTTCTTCATCCGGTGCTATGGAATTCGGCTTTGCTCGTCGTGGATCTTTATTGTCGCTTACGTACGGGTTCTGCGCATTCTGTTCTCCGTATTTCCATAAAAAGAGTAGCATATTAACAATTCTGTTCAACAGTAGTTTCTTCTACATCCACCTGGAAAGCCAGAATTGGTTAATGCTAATCACGGAGATACAACAAAACGGAAAAGGATAACTTATCTCTTCTAACAAATCAAACAGACCTTCTTCCCATTTTAAATTATCCCAAACATATTATATTTCTATTGCAACAATGAATCAACTGTTGGGACAAATTTCTACATGAGGAAGACCTTGTATGATAATTTCCAACGGATGAACCATCCGTTGCAACATTTGAATCATCTATTGCAGCAGATAGATCGTCTGTTGATACAAATAAAAGCGGTACGAAGAGCTATTTGATTTGCTAAAACAGATGAGACATATGTTACACCAGATAAAGTATCTGGTGCAACAGATTAGTCAACTGTTTCAACAGATGTATATATCTGTTTGATAATTTTCAACAGATGTGTCATCTATTGAAACAAATATGTGTCTGTTTGTTTTATCAGTTGGAAGACATATAATATATTCACCTTTTTTAGATCGTTCTACTCTCCTTTGGCCATTGTACGTTGCTCAGTGCAACACACAAACAAAAGAGTTGCAATTTTTCTTTTTTTGGATGCTTGATAATGCCCTGAAAATCACTCTGCTTCTCTTCTTAGCCCTAATCTTTAATAGAGCGGATGAAAATAAAATTCTCTTAGATAGAATGAGACCCCTCTTAGATGTCAATTCCTTTACAGAAGCAGTTAATGCATTAATAACATTAATCACTACATCATGTTTCGCCCTGCAGTATTGACATTTGCATGCAGAACATTCGCTGGGACAGGCAAAATCTGTATAACCAGTATGATCATACTCATAATGATTTACTTTAAATACTGTAAGAGGAGCATCATTAGCACCAACAACATCACCACTACCACCACCAACAGCTCCATCACCATTAAGACCATCAACAACAACAAGACCATCCTCTAAAATTATTTTTCTTGTAATGGTTGTTGCTCCAAATTATTTTATTTTTATTCTGTCGATGAATTTAGGGTCCGATAAAGTTTGCACAGATCGTAAAGTAATAAAAAAATGACATCTTCAACTCTCGATTGGTCGAAACTAGCGACGGATGCACAATCTAACATAAATCATTACATAATTAGAATAATGATTAGATCATTCAAAAAATATCATTAATTAAAAGAAAAAAATAATTATAATTATACTTACTGCATCCTTCGGGGGGTTGAAGAGATCAAGAAATTTTACATTTTTATCAGTTTTGGCTGACAACCATCTCAAGATTCTTGGACAGGAAACTCCTTCCTGGTAGTTCACTTGTTGTCTCAAAAAAAGAATGACTTCAAACGCCCAAGCCTATAAAATAACTCTAATAAATCAAAACCATTATTAAGGGAAAAAAATGAATGATATCATAATAGAAGAAAGAAACATTTACCATGAAAGCCCATGGAAAGCCATATAAGTTGACTGTCTTTGGCGCTAACGGAGTCAACAAATATTTGACAGTCATTTTAAAGCTTTCATACCCCCAAGGATAGCTGTTAAACGCCTCAAGATCCTCAGAGAACTTTATTAAACCGGGGCTTATGTTGTTGTTAACGTCTCTCGCCCAAAGAATATTATGTACAAACCAAACCAAGCACAATGACTGTTTGTGCTTCTTTGAAAGTCCTTTACCTTTTGGGAATCATATTATCTAAAATTAACAGGAACATAAAATAATATATTATTGTTATTAATGCATCGTTAAAAAAGGCTAACAGTAAATCAAACAAGAAAAATAGTAAAATAACAGTTACAACAGATCATCGATCTATTGCACCAGGTAGTATATCTATTGCAACATATAACCAAACTATTGCAGCGGATGAGTAATTTGTTGCAATAGTACAAAACATATCACTCATCTTTTAAGACAGATGAATGGTCTGTTCAACTGATCACACAACTATTGTGATATCATCTGTTGTAACATATGAGTGATCTATTCGAATAATTAAATAATCCGTAGTAATAGCTGAGTAATTTGTTGCGATAATACAAAATATAGCACTCATCTGTTGACAAAGATGAATAGTTTGTGCAACAGATCACACATCTGTTACAGCATATGAGTGATCTATCAGAGCAGTTAACTAACCTACAACAACAACTGAGTAATCTGTTGCGACAATACAAATCATATCACTCATCTGTTGAGAAAGATGAATGGTCTGTACAATAGGTCACACATCTATTGCAACATATGAGTGATCTATTGGAACATTTATCAACGGTCAATATTATTTAGATTTCTTCCAACATAGGGTCATCTATCACGGTAGATGAATGATCAGTTGGAAAAATCAAGTCTTGGACATTTTCTGTAGGAAGAGTTGATAGGATTTTATCCAATAGGAGGTTCATCTGTTGCATCAGATCATTAATCTGATGGTTCTTCCATTGCACCAGATGGTTAATTAGTTGCATCAAATTTTTTATCTGATGCTTAATCTGTTGAAACATATGGTAAAGCTATTGCATCAGATAGTTAATTTGTTGCATCAGATTATTAATCTGTTGCATTAGAATTGTAATCTGATGGTTCCTCTGGTGCATCAGATTATTGATCTGTTGCATCATATGATAAATCTGTTGCATCAGATGGTTAATATGTTGCACCAGATGGGTAATCTGTCGGAGGAAACAAAAAATAGTAGCACAATTTTGTTCAACAAAAAACAACAATTTCACTATTTTTACGATGAACAAGAACAGAACAAATCAACCCAAATTGTTGTTTTATTTTTATAAACACATACAATAAAAATCAAACTACAAAAAAATGCAACAAACAACAAAATATCATAATTCACTTGGAAAAGAGAAGAGAAGAAATACCAGAAATTAGAGTTTTATTTAGACCACATTTCAAATTAATGCAGCAAATATTGAAATTGTTAACCAATACTATAAGAGAAGTTAGCTCAAGTTCCTCGTTTTATTCAAAACTAAAAAGGCCATAAATTTTTACCTGTGAAGAAAGAAAAGGAATGATGAAGAATTAGAAGTTGTTGTGGCCGGAGAGCAAGGTTGTCACGTCGATTGAAGGTTGAAGTCGAAAAGGAACTCGAAACCCAAGTATTTGTAGTCGGATGTTGAAGTCGCCGAGGATTGAAATGAGAAATTTGCAGAACAGTTGGTTGGGAGAGAGTAGAGAGAAGCTGTCGAGAGAGGAATGAGAGACAGGTTAATTTGAATTGAAGAGGGGAACTCGAAGCCCAACTATTTGTCGCCGGAGATAGAAGTCGTCGGCAGTTGAAGGGAGAAAAGAGGGAAACTCGAAGCTCAACTATTTTTCGCCGGAGGTAGAAGTCGTCGGGGGTTGAAGGGAAAAATTTGCAGAACTGTTGGTTGAGAGAGAGTTGAGAGAAGCTGTCAAGAGAGAGGAGAGAGTGGTTGATTTGGATTGAAGAGGGGTGTGGGTTGGGTTGACTTGTATTTTTGAAAACATTAGAAAGTTTTAAAAATATTAATCAAGTCCACAATTAACTTAATCAAGTTTCCTAATGATGTTTGACCCTATCTGTTGGTCAATGTCACCAATCCTTCATTCAAGACTTAAAAGACACCTTTCCTTCAATTTTCTCTAGAAACTTAATCTAATTCTAGAACTAACGATAAAAGTGGTTTATAATAGATTTTGAAAAGTATATTTAGCCTGTGTACTATTCCTTGTTTGCTATTCCCTGTGGGTGTCGTATTTATGTTATGTGATTTTGTTCCATACTTTATTACGGATTTGATTATTATTCCTTATCTTGAGCCGAGGGTCTATCGGAAACAGCCTCTCTACTTTTTCGTAGGTAGTGGTATGAATTGCGTACATCTTACATTTTCAAGATCCCACTATGTGAGAATACACTGAATTTGTTGTTGTTGTAGTATTTAGTCTCAAATAGAAATTAAATATATAGAATATATATGATTATGATTATAATCATACTAGAAAATTTTAGCTGGAAAATAAAATGGCACATGCCCAGACTCCATACACATTCTGTGTCTATTGGTGTTAACTAGGACTGGCAACGGAACCGGAACTTTCCGTTCCGTTCCGGTAGTGTCGTTTCCGATTGATTTCCGGTACCGGTAACGACACGGTCCGGTTGGTTCCGGTTTACCGGTACCTAACGTTCCGGAAAACGATACCGGTCCGGACCTATGAAAAATTCCGGTATTTCTGGTTCCGGTATCGGTTGACCGGTTTCCGGTCCGTAAATTTAACAGATTTAGCCTTTTTAAAAAAAAAAAAAAAAATTGGTTTGCAACAGCTCTTTTGGCCGTTGCATTTGCGCCGTTATCCCCCCCCCCCCCACCTTCCAATTACCCCCCCCCCCCCCCCTTTAAAATTTTTACTATAAATATACTTTATTTCAATTATTTTTTTTACACAAATATTATCAATTTTCATACTCTCTCTTAATATTCTCTCAAATTCTCTCTAAATATTTCTAGTTTTATTATATTAGTTGAACACTTGAAGTTGAGGATTCATTTATTATATTAGTTGGAGTTGAAGATTTTTTGAAGATATTACAAGCTTCAATTATCATCTTTTAATTCTGACATTTGTTATACGTCTGCTTTTACGCGGACGTTCGGTATATTCGTTCCAACTTTAATCTCTTTTTATTTACGTTAATTATCTATATTTTTTTTATTTACGAACATCAATTTGTATTTGTATTGCTTGTTTTAGTATTTTATTTTGAAATGTGAATTTTGAAAAAAATAGTAGTGGTAAAAATTCAAATTTTGGTAAGGTCTTTCGTAGAAATAAAAAAAGTAAGGCTAGTACTAGTTCATTACCGGGTAGATTTAATGAAACTTCATTATCACAACCTAATGGTTTCGATGTTGGTATCGGTATGGAATTAGATAATGAGACCCTGAATAGGCTTTATAATAATTTTGAGGAAGACTTACCAGAGGAAGATGATATAGAAGAACAAGAATTAGGTGATAGCCCTACCCCTACTAGTCCGGTTACGGAATTACCGGAACACGGTGAAGAACTGTCCCCTTTACCGGAATTTACTAGGGTCAAAGGTACCGAACGTACTAAAAGGTCTTTAGTTTGGAAATTTATGGAGCATGATAGGGTAAAAAGTACTGCTACTTGCAATAAATGCAAGAATGTTTTAAACATTTGACTGGGGGGGAAAATGGCTGGACAGGATTGCTAACTTCGCATTTGATGAGATGTAATAAAGAATTTATTCATCTAAAAAACGAGGCTAAGGCAAAAAAAGATGGTACAACATTTGTACATGAATCTTTAGGAGGTAATATGGTTCAAACACGTTTAGACATGTTTAACCCGGCTGAAGCAAGTTCATCCTCGACATATAGTGAAGATGTAGATAGAGAAGAACTAGCGAAAATGGTTGTTGTTATGGGTTTGCCTTTTAGTTTTCCTTCGCATCCCGGTTTTATTCATTATATTTAACGAGTATATAATCCCTCTTTTAAAGGTTTTTCATGAAATACAATTAAAAATGATATTTTTAAATTTCAAGCTGAACATTGTCATTTTCTTCGTTGCTTATTTGAAAAATTTGATGGTAGAATATCTGTTACTTCTGATATGGGTACTAGTGTTGTCGGTAATGATTATTTTACTCTCACGGCTCATTGGATTGATCACGATTGGAACATGCAAAAAAGAATTATTGCTTATAAATATGTCGATGAGTCTAAAACCGGTATGTATATAGCTAATACAATTGCGGAGAGCATGAAATATTTTAGATTTATTGGTAAACCTATGGCATGCACATTAGATAGTGCTTCTAATAATTTGAAAGCTATTGACGAGTTAAAAACTAGATTATGTTTAATGTATCAAGATCATTTTCATGTTAGATGTTCTGCACATATTTTAAATTTGATAGTGCATGATGGTATTCATTTGTTTGGAAATGGTCGTGTTAAAGTGCGAATTGCTTGTAGTTCTATGTTTAAAAATAAAAAAAAGGCTGTAATGGATGATTTTAAACGTAAATGTGAACAATGTGGCCTTCCATATAGAAAAATTCCAAAAGAAATTCCTACCAGATGGAATTCTTTGTTTCAAATGTTTGAAGTTGCTGTTATATATCGTAAACCTATACAATTAGTTTATAATTCTTATAATGAGGATGTTAATTTAATGCTAGATGAAGATGATTGGACTGAAGTAGAAGAACTTTGTAAATTTTTGAAAACTTTTTATCAAGCTACGAACACAGTATCTGCTCAATATACTCCAACTATTTCTTCTGTTTTAGTAACTATTACTGCTATTTCTAAAGTACTTGTTGAATATAAAAAAATATGTCCTAACAAAGATGTAATTGAAGCTATGATTGAAAAATTTTAAAAATATTATTTTCCAATTCCACAAATTATTTTAACAACTAATTTATTAAATCCATTTTATAAAGAACATGGTACAGTGATGTAGGTTAGAAAATTATTCAACAATTTAGAAATTGGACTTCATCAAAAGCCATCAGTTGAAACTTGTTGTGCTAGCATAGTACCTACAGCTAGGAGTTTATATAACTTGTATCAAGTTATGGAACAAAATATTGGGCCGATTGAACCTCCTAGTTCTAGACGTAGATATGATGATTTAGATGACGAGATGGGTGAAGAACTTGGTCTTCAATGTTGTAGGAGTAATGATTTTGATTCGTATCTTTCGCAGGACCGGGAAAATATTAGAAATGAAACTAGAAAACAACAACTTTTATCGTGGTGGAAGACCCGGATCAGACAATTTTCAAAACCTTCAAGGATGGTTCGAGATTTGTTATCAGCTCAAGCTTCTTCAGTTGCTTCGGAGCAAGCTTTCAGCGCAGGAAGATTTATAATAGGAGATCATCGGTATTCGTTAGCAAGGGATAGTTTGGAGATTTCGGTATTATTTCGAGATTGGATCAATGCCGAACGAAGAAATTTTGGGCTTCCCAAATTACCGCCCCATATTGAAGACGAAATAGATGAAATTTTTGACGAAAATAGTGATGATGGAATGGAAGCAATGGAGCAACAAGGAAATAGACCAATTCCGGAGGATTTATCCGTCGAAGAATTAGAAAAGTTACGCCAAAAAAATTATAGACAATTTAGATATTAATAAGATTCTACAATAGAAATCTAATTCACACAGAACCCTTCCTAGAAGGTGGCTGCGTAGATTAGATTTACATTTAATATCTTTGTAATAAATGTTCGCCTAATTTTGTTTTAAATTTTCTCTTTTGTTTGTTGCAATTATGAAAAAAATAATAATATTATATTAAGTATTTAAGTTTATAAAGTTAGAAAAAATTTTAACTTCTTAAACTTACTAAAAATATTATATTAACTTAACATATATTTTTTAAGTTAAAATTTAAAACCTTTTACAATAATTAAAACTTAAACTTATTATAAAAAAGTTAATAAATTATATAAACTATATAAGTTAAAAATATATATATATAACTTATATATTAATCTCAATTAAGTTACAATTTAAATTAAAACTTAAAAAAAAAAACTGGTAGTCGCGATATTCCGGTAACGTTCCGGCATCGCTCCGGTCCGTTCCAGTTCCACACCGGTAGCTAGCGGACCGGTTCGAACAAGGGAAATTTTTCGATATTCTGGTTCCGGTAACTCCGGTTCCGGCGATATAAAACAGTAATGAGGTTCCGATAACATTTCGGATCCGGTCAAACCGGTCCGGGGGTTCCGGTTCCGGTCCGTTGACAGCCCTAGTGTTAACCAAGTTGAAACTTTTGAATAACATTAATGAACCTGCGAATTTCGACAACGAATAATCAGAATTTAACAAGACTAAAAAAATCAGTTGTTAAAATCTAAGTTGCTCAGACTCGGGTGCAGATGTCCGATACGAATACGTATCTAAAGGTTAATCTGGATACGGATGGGTAGATTCGGAGAAAAATTTAAATATTTAAAATAAAGTTATAAAACATAAACTATGAGATATTATGTTGAAAATGTTATAAAACAAGAAAGAATAAAGAAGAAAAAGAGTAGAGAGAATAGAGAGAGTGATTCTTATTTCTTCTCTTAAGGGATGATTTAGAATGAAGGAAACCCTTCTATTTATAGGGAGAATTTGCCCCTAGTTTCACACTAAAATACAAATACATCAAATTCTGATAGACATCAAATTGATCTTGATAGACATTCACTATAATGTAAATACACTTATAACACTCCCCCTTGAATGTCTAGATAGATAATGTGCCTCGTTAAAACCTTACTAGAAAAAATTCAGTAGGAAAAAAAATCTAGTGAAGAAAAAGGAGTACACATCTCTAACAATACGCATATCGACTGCCTCATTAAAAACCTTACAAGGAAAACCCAGCGGGACAAAACCTCGTAAGGGAAATAGAGCACAACGCGTACTAACTCCCCCTAATGAGAACATCCTTGAACCTTTGCATCCCGATCTTGTGCACCATCTTCTTACAAGTTGTAGTTGGAGAACACTTGGTGAATAAATCAACTACATTTTCACTTGAAAGAATCTGTTGCGTGTTGATGTCACCATTCTTTTGTAGCTCATGTATGTAGAAAAGCTTTGATGAAGTGTGCTTCGTTTTATCTCCTTTTATGAATCCCCCATTAAGATGTGCTATGCATGATGCATTATCTCCGTATAAAATTGTGGGTAGATTGTCATATTTCACACCACATTTTTCTCGAATAATATGTATCATGGACCTCAACCATACACACTCTCGGCTTGCTTCATTAATAGCTATTATCTCAGCATGATTTGATGAAGTGGCTACGATAGACTGCTTTGTATATCTCCAAGATATTTGCAGTACCATCACATATGAACACATAGCCTATTTGAGACCGAACTTTATGTAGGTCAAATAAGTACCCAATATCAGCATGACCAATAAGATCGAGACTGCAATCTTTAGAATAAAATAAACTCATGTATTTTATCCCATTTTGATGTCTCCTCGTAGGAGCAGAAATATGTCTTGCTTAACAAATTGACTGAAAAGGCTATATCAGGCCTTTTAGTATTTGGAAGATACATTAGTACACCAATTGGACTAAGATATGGTACTTCAAGACCAATCCAATTCGGTATGTTTATCATTTTAGTAAATAATCTTATTGTTTTTGAAAACTCTCCAAGAGTTTCAATGATTTTCAAACCATCAATTTATCCCTCATAAGGATAATAAACAAGTTTCCCAAAAACTTTATATGCTTAAGACATTTTTGAATCCTTTAGGATTTTTATATAGATTATTGTCAAGTGACAATAGCCAACATGTCAAGTGTGACATCTTCAAGTGTCTGGACTGCAAATCAAATAAGTTTTACACTTACCAAAATGCATCCTTTCAGGTCACTTGATAAATATTTCTACGTCAGCATGCTTAAATTAACGTAGAATCCAGATCCTCATAATCTTTTACAATATTGCGCCAATATTGTATCAAAGATATCATCGATGATTTTTTATTTTTTATCGGTTCGTAATGTGACATAACATTTTGAGATCTCATCATTTCATTATTTTGATCATATCATAAGGTTTCATGAAGTGTTATGTCATAGGCTCTTCAAGAGCACATTGCCTTCTTATCATGATTATTTTCTCCTTATTCTTTTCAAGGATTATTTCTTTTGAAACCGATTGATCTATCATGCTTCACGCATGCATAGACTTTATCCTTTAAGGACACAAAATAAGAGCACTTGCAGCTAAATATGAGATGCTTTCAGCATTTGACTTGAATTATCTTTTGAATGAGGATTTGATGATAATTCTTAACATATTTTATAGCTGTTTATAATCTCCCCCTTATGTTAGAAAAACTAACATACATCCTCCATCTTCTTTGAGGAATCCATCTGTCACGCCCCAAAATCCCATCGGGCCGGACTGGCACCCGAAGCCGAGAAGGCCCGGGAGAACCCATTCAAATACCTGTACTTTCACTTACATGTCACCAAAAATTTGGGCAGCACTTCGTTACATATAGAAGGGTCTAATTCCCTGTATCAGCACAACACGCACAAATATATATATATATATATATATATATATAGAATACTTGGCCGTCGGGGCCACCACATATACAAATATAACATCACTATATAAACTCCCATGACTTTACCCTTCCTTATGTCTACAAAACCTCTAGGATATACATGACATAACTAGGGTCGGGACAAACCCCCGCCTACACACGACTCCTATACAATGACAAAACATAAGGAACCGACTCGAAAAGCTCCGAAGCAAACTGGAGCTCACCAACAATAGCTGTATGACCTGGCTCCTATCTATGCTGTGAGTGAGCTGAAGCACCTGTGCCTGCAGCATGAAATGCAGGTCCCCCGTGAGGGACGTCAGTACAAAATATGTACTGAGTATGTAAAGCTGTAAATAATCATATGTGATATGGGGGATCAAGAAAATTAGACGCAAGTGAATAAATCATAATAGAAGTGAACCACACTTCATAAACACTTTTAGGATCATGCACATTATCATTAATCTGAATTGAGTTCTTGAATTCAAACACATTTGTGGAACGGTATACATTCGTTCATTTCATTCTTTACAATTATCAATCGCCATTACCTCCTCCTCCCGAACCTCCAACCACCTAACAATAATCAATACTGTATCGTACTGTGACCATTAGGTTGCCCCAGTACATATCAACTGGGATCGACCCATGCTAGGATTATGCCCCTGGGATACCACCCATAAACACATAAATAGGGATCGACCCATGCTAGGCTTATGCCCCTGGGATACCACCCACACGTATATCAAGTAACACACATAAGAGATCTTTCCAATAACTTAGTTCAAAAGCTTTTGAGATTATTACATTAGTGTTCATGCCAATATAGTACCTTTGGAACAATGATACATCAATAGGAATCAAGTAATAGACCTTCTATACAATAACAATGTCATAAAGACTCATTGGTACATTAACAATGTGTTTCAGAATCATGAATATCACAATAATGAAATAGGAGCCTTTTGGTATATCAATGAAACATTTTGACACTTTATAGAATGGAAACAACTTCGTTGGTAATGTAGAACAATACATGTTTTTGGACAACCTCGGAATCTTACTTGATGGGACATTGGTGTTTTCATGCCACAGAACATCGTTAGAGTATGCTTTACATACCTCGTTGTAGATTCAGATACCAATTCAACACAACTTCTTGCCTTTACAAATCACTTATCTACAATGAAATGTTTGGCATCTAGGATTAGCAACCCAACACCACAATTCTCTTCCATAATTCCATACAACCAATATTTGCAAAACATTCCAAAAACCAACTTGAACAATAGGTTTATATATATATATATATATATATATATATATATATATATATATATATATATATATATATATATATATATAAAATCATCATTTCAATACCACATCATCACACCAAATCCCTTCGCAATTCAACATAATCCAACCATGCACAAGAATAATCCAACATCATTTCCAATCATCTTTCAACAACAATCAAATAACATACTTCTTATGCTCACATGCATATATATACATATTCATATAAATAACACCAACATAATTTACATCCTTACCATAAAATGACCCTTTTGATTTTGAAGTCCTGTTGGCACAAATAAGGGGTGCTTCTCGAAGCCCTTGAGACGGTGAACACAACTACGGAATCAATTTGGACTTTCTACGGTTGAATCACAAGATAATTGGAATTGAAATTAGGCTAGGGTTTCTTATTTTCAATAATTGGATGATGAATGATGGATATGAGGCTAAGTTTATGTATATAATGACCAATTTTCGTCCATGAGGTGATGGAAAATGACCATATTGCCCTTAAAAATTTAAGTAAATCCGAATC
This sequence comes from Capsicum baccatum var. pendulum, assembly GCA_030864225.1. NCBI lineage: Eukaryota > Viridiplantae > Streptophyta > Magnoliopsida > Solanales > Solanaceae > Capsicum > Capsicum baccatum. The sequence goes on from CM061550.1 coordinate 274,336,840, forward strand.
TGTCCATGGTGGACTGTTTTGACAGGCTAAAGTAAATAGGCCATAACTCTTTGCTCTGATATCGGATTTGGGTGAAACTGGTATTGTTGGATATATAATTCAAAGGGATTTCATTTCATACAAAGTAGGCCACCCAGTTCGTCCTGTACAAGGAGTTATGATCGTTTGAAGTTGACCCTAAAAATCTATTTTGAGAGGATGAAGTAAAACGAGTATAACTCCTTACTCAGATGTTGGATTTGAATGAAACCAATTGCATTGGAAAGAAGACTCAAAGATCTTTATTTTGATAGGTCGCAGCTCTCCCAGTTCATTATATTGAGGGAGTTATGATCGTTCAAAGTCGACCCAAAAAACTGGCAGGCCTCAGTAGTTTGTGTGCAGGAAATTTTCCTGCACATTTACTGTTCACATATCCCGGCCACCGTTTTATAGTTTCGAACGTGCTCGATTATATCCGAAACTTATCCGTTTTTGGAAATCTTTATATCGTTGGAAATCTTATTCAATAACCTTCGTATGGAACCATCGACGAGCAAATTCCGGTATAAATAAAGTCGATTCCTATACACATATAATCCAACTATACACTTGAAACCATCTCAAAATAATCAATACTCATACTTAAACTCATATATACCTAACTTATGATCAATACATATACTCCAACACATATAACCATGGCTAATGTACGTAATTAAGTATGGGGTGTTACACCATCTTTGTCCATCATGGTATATTTATTAATCGTATACCGCACATCAAAACTATTAGATGAAATAGTTGGTTCCTGACCTTGAACCAATTGAGAGGGAAGAAATAATCATAATATATTGGTCTAATGCATACAAGTGCTATTGTATGCAACATATCATATTTCATACCAATACATGAAACTTTGTTCTCATTAGTAATGGTTCAGCTATTTATGGAAGGCATTCAATGCTAAACCATCATCAAGATGAATTATCTTGATTACACAATTTGAAAATTATGCTCAATTTATATTGAACAAGTGACTTTATGAACGTCAAGCGTAGGTTGACCATGAATGTACATGTGATCATCTTATTGATGCATCTTTTCAATATATCACATGATAGGTAAACGGGCCCTTATTCACCTTTTATTCTTTTCAGATTTTGAGGGATCCAATCCCAAAATTAGTTGGTCCAACCAACTTATCATGAGAACAAGCAACATTAAAGTTCATGAAGAATTTTCTAATTCTTTAATATATGTTCAATACTCAGTATGAACATCTTCGGGATATCGCAATCGTTCATGTCAACTTATGAACTTTTAATCTAGTAAACTCCAAGTTTATCATGATATGTGTTTTTGCTTTAATAAATTTCAGATTTACTATTATATGAATAATTTTCAGATTTACTACTTCAGAAGTAGATTTCAAAATTATTCAACCTCTTCCGGAGGTGAGTTGTGATACAATCACAATCAAGTGCATGTTTGCATTAATAAGTTTCCCATTCCCCAGGAATGGAATATAATCGTGCCTTAAGTCTATCAAATTATGATAGCTTATAACCTCTTTCAAGATTTTGCTACTTCAGAAGCAAATCGAGGCATACATATGATGTAGAGAATTTTTCTCTAGTATATCTTATAATCATATAAGCGTGTGAAAATATCATCACTTTTGATGATCATTATCATATTGTCCCTTCACACTTATATTCGTGCATTCAATCACTTGTCTTCTTTTAGACATATTATGCATTCAATTCAATGGGTCGAATTTCATAACTTTTCATTAAATACCCATTATTTTGCCTTAACCATCATAATATCATCAATATAGTGTATTGAGATTCAAACTCAATATCTTATCCATATAAAAACGTCTTAGGCATGAATCGATGGGACTTGAACCCAATATATTATCATCCTTTTTGCTAATATTGTTCTTGAGGAATAAATTTAAAATATAAATGGTTCCAAATCAATTATTTTTTCTCAAATTCAATAATAATTATATTAGTAGTAGCAAAAGAAAGATAACATAAAGAACTACTAACCTTGAAATTCTTCAGATTTATAATCTCACCTTGTTTGGCACAGTCTCGTACTGATAACGTGTTATAAAATAAAAAAGAATAAAGAAGAAAAAGAGTATAGAGAATAGAGAGAGTGATTCTTATTTCTTCTCTTGAGGGATGATTTACAATGAAGCCCTTCTATTTATAGGGAGAATTTGCCCCTAGTTTCACACTAAAAGACAAATACATTAAATCCTGATAGACATCAAATTGATCTTGATAGACATTAGCTATAATGTAAATACATTTATAACAGAAAACATGTTGAAAACTTGAGGAGAAAATATTGTTCAAGAAGAAAATCTGAGATAAAAGAAAAAACAATAATATAGAAAATCTGAGATAAAATAAAAAGCAATAATAGCTTTTTGTTTTGACTATAGAATTTCTTAAATCTGTCAGGACTTTCCTAGTCGATTTTGGTAAAGTATCAAAAATTAGTTGATCAAATCGGGTACGGATTCCACACCTATATCGTGTCGATACGAGTGCGGCACCAACAGTAAAGAATCCAAGTAACTTAGGTTAAAATTGTCAAAAATGTCTGTGGTGGTGATGTTGATGCCTGTGTTCATCCCATCCAAAGCACTGCAAAACAGGAAAACAGACCATAAAGAGACACCTCTTTAACAAAGAGAACGTAGACGACACTACTAAACAAGGGCAACAACAACATGCCAAAACTTTTGACTTTCTATTTCCTTCATGGTGGCTGTGGTGGTGGTGATGGCCCATCTTTTTCGTTGCCCTTAATATACAAAAAAAAAAAAAAAAAAAAAAAAACTACCCATAATTCAATTAGTAAAAAAAGAAAATGCCTTTGCTAAAACTCTGGCAATTGAGCAAAGAGAATAGATCTTTGACGAAAAATAATACCTCCATGTACCAATTTATGTGCTACAGTTCGAATTCAAGAGTAACAATTTAAGTTTGCTATGAGTTTGACCATGCATTCTTCAATTTTTTTTTTTTACTCATTCCTTATAATTTCATCTATTTTTTTTCTTTCTCATTTTTTCATCTATTTTTCTTATTTTTTTATTTTTATTTTTTTTTCTTTGTATTCTTTTATTTTTTTCGCTTTCCTCTTTCTCATTCTTATTTCATCATTCGTATTCGCTTGAGACCTACATGGGTTAATAAATATAAGCTTATAATTATCCCATTTAGCCTATATAATTCATAACATCTCTCATCAATTAAATATAATCCATAGTCTCACTCCTTTATTATTATTTTTTTTCTATCTTTTATTTCACTTTTTTTTTCCTTTAATTTATTATTTTTTTCTTTCTTTTTTCCTTTAATTTTCTTTTTTTTCTTTTTCATTTTATCCACTTATTTTTTACTCGTTTCTTACACTTTTTTCTTTCTTATTTTTCATCATTCTTTTCTTTTTCAATTTTATTTCTTTGCATTCTTTTTCTTTGTATTTTCGTTTCCCCCTTTTTCATTCTTGGTTCATCATTTTTGTCATTTTTCTTATTTTTTTATATTCTTTTCCTCATCTTTTTTTGTCATTGCATTTTATTTTTTTTACTTTAAATTTATTTATATCATACTATATATTTCAAATAAATTTATTATTTGTATTTGAATAGTTTAGTTGTAAATATGTGTAATTTATCATTTGTATTTATATACAAATAAGTATATGAATTAAAATCAACATGGGTTGTGGTGCACTGGATGGGGCTGCTCCACCCTTAACCAGAGGTCGAGGGTACGACCTTAGTTATGGAGTAAACTCTGTTGGGAGCGCTGCCACCTTAATGGGCCCTACAACGCCCGATCTGAATTAGTCGGGGCTCCAATGCAGGAACCGAACACCGGATAAAAAACCAAAAATAAGTATATGAATTAATTATATTTTCTTGAGACTAAAATATATATGGCTGAGGATCCACATAGCCCTCGAATTATAAATGTTAGGCGAATATAAATCAATATACGCTTATGGTATTTTCGTTATCATAAAAAAAGGAAACCAAAAATAGAAAAAAAAATGTAGAAAGAGAGGTAGAAGTTAGAGATAGAAGAGACAAAAAAGCGTAAAGAAAGAATTGAAGAAAAAAATACAAAAAAAGGCAAAAAGAAAAAATAATGAAAAAGGAGAAAAGGAAAAAGAAAAAAGATGATGGTGAAAACAAATATACTGAGTGGTTACGATATTTTAGTCATCATCCATAATTTGTACTCGACTTAACCGTGTTCTTCGAAAATAAAAAAAATATAAAACATAAAATACAACCAAAAAAGAAAAAAATAAGAAAGAAGTAAAAACAAAAAAAATAAAAATAGCAAAAAAATGAGACTAAAAAGGAAAAGAAAAAAAAAAGAAAAAAAAAGAAAAAAGAAAGAGAAACAAAGGGCAGAGGGTAGAGATAGAAGAGAGAGAAAAATGACAAAAAAAATGGAAAAAGAAAAAAAAGACTAAAGGCTACATATAGAAGAGAGACAAAAAAAACTAAAAAAAAAAGAAATGGAAAAAAAGTCAAGTTGATATGATATAGAAGTTTTAAGTTTTTGACTTAGGAGTTAAAGTGGGATGAAACCATTTTTACCCAATTCATATTTGACCAAATTCATATTTACCCATATTTATATGGGCGGATTGCAATCCAAACCATTTTTGCTCGATCCATATTTAACCCGTCCAAATCCAATCCAATCCGCCCGTTTGCCACCCCTAGTCATGGCTGACACAATTGTAGTAATTTGACAAGTAGGTTTGTACCCTCAATTAATAATAATAATAATAATAATAATAATAATAATAATAATAATAATAATAATAATAATAATAATAATATTTTAGCAAATTGGGTGTACCATTGAGGTAGTTTATTTTGACACTGACAATTAATGATTTAGGATATAAGAAAGGACATATTCTTTTCTCAAATGATAAGGGACAATGATTATTCTAGTTTGTTAATTGGAGTGTAGTACTGTTTCTGATTGAGTTGGAGACAGATGCAAGATTTTAAGGGAAGATTCGAAATGCAGATGCATTCACTGCTACTTGTGATACACTCTTTCTGTCCCAAATTACTCGTAACAAATTGATTAAAAGAAATTAATTAATAACATGTTTAGTTTATCGTAATATCCCAATTAAATGATGTTTACATTTTAATTTGAAGAAAAAATAATTAATGCAAAGAGTAAAATATATAAAAAAATTGTATCTTCTTGATTAATTAAAAAAATAAGTAGAATGAAAAATCAAATTAAAAAATTTGAAAAAAATAATTTGGAACAGAATAGTAATATATACTAGATGGGATAAAGTCCGGCCCAACACATTGATTAACTTAATTTTTGTGAGAGTACTTCAATATTTAAGAAATATGAAAATAGGATGTATTTTCATATTGTTCACAAAAAAAAAGTACTCGTATTACTGTACTATTAAACTCAAAAGTTGCTTTAGCATTTGGAGCTTCGTATCAAGTAAACTCATCGATTAAATTAACTCTTATTTGTCTATTCTGTCTATATGAATATGAAAAGTCATTCGAAAGCAGTAGAGCGACGCGACTATGATGGATAACGACGAACAAATTCAGTGGAGAATTGGAGAAGCCACCAAGAAAGCCGATAGAGTTGGCAGTCGATTTTGGCCTTTGGAAGAAGAAGGGACGGAGTATGTATTTTTTTTTTTTTACTTTGATGAGAAAAAGAAAGAAAGTGAAATAACAAAGGCAAAATGACCTTCTGGACCCCTGTACTATGCCGGTTTTATAAGTTGGACACTTCTACTTATATGTTTGTCATATGGACCCCTGAACCTACTAAAAAGCTATTTTTTAAACCCTTTAACCGTTGACTTTGTCTACTTGGCATTAAATGACTAGAATAAGGAGAGTGTAGTCACTCGCCTGAAGTGCGAGTGGGGTCAATTTTTGATCAATTTTATATTAAAATAATTTTAAAAAAATTAAAATTAATATTAAAATTTTAAAAAATAATTAAAAAGATCTTTTTTTTCCTCCATATTTTTTAACTTAAAAATATCTTTAAAAATAATAAATTTTTAAAAAAATATTAAAAAAACCCCCTTCCCCCGTCCAACCCCTCCCCGCCCACCCCAACCCCTCGCCACGCACCCCAGCCCCTCCAGGTCCAGTCCCCATCCAGCACCCCCACTCCCCTAACCCCAGCCTTCTCCCCCACTGCCTCTCTTCCCCCACCATTTTCCCAGCCTTCTTCCTCAAGCCCCTCTCCCCCATCCTAACCCTCAGCCCCTCACCCCCTCCACCCCACTAGTTCCCAAGCAAAGCAACCTCCATTTACAAAGACATCGATTCACAAAATTCACTCAATTCAAGAAACAAAATTTCAAAAAAAGTATAAAAATTATATTTTTATATTGAATTTCAGGTTTCTTGAATTACACAAATCACAAAAAATTTAAAGAAAGCGTAATAAATTGAGCCTTTACATTGAATTTCAAGTTTCTTAAATTACTCAGATCACAAAAATCTCTAAAAATTCCTTCTTTCCATACTTCTTAAATTTTTTGGCCCTCACATTTCAATTTTTTCGTAAAGTAAGAAGAATAAGATGATGAAGATGATAAAAGGAAAAGAAGAATGAGAAGAGGAGGAAGAAGATTAAGAAAAAGAAAGAAGAAAAAGAAATAGAGAGAAAGAACCAGAAAAGAAAAGAAAAAGGGGAAGAGAGAAAAAATAGGGTAGGGGTTGTTTTGTTTGTTTATTTATTTATCTATTTATTTATTTTTTACATATAAAAATGACGTGGCACATGTGGCAGCTGATATGACAGCTGATGTGAGAGAGTGTATTACACTCACCAGAAAAGTATTTAAAATATTGTTTTTTAGTAGGTTCAGGGGTCCAGATGACAAACATGTAAGTAGAAGTATCCAACTTACAAAACCGACATAGTACATGGGTCCAGAAGGTCATTTTGTCAATAACAAATAAGTGCTAACTAATAAGAAATTTAAAGAAAAAGTCAAAGACTAATTAATTAATTTAGTAAAAAATACTTGTTAATAACACTAAGTCAACAATAATTAGAGATAAATTAAAGAAATTATAAACTTATACATTGTCTCATGTGTAATTGTCTATGACTTTGTTGAATGCAATTGATTGAACTACTTAAAAAAAGAAATCGTTAATGAGGACCCTTCAGCGTAAACATATGAAACTTTGCCACTAACATCATAGAAATACATGTTAGCCCTTCTATGTTTCACAAAGCTCTCTCTTTCAAGAGCTCTGTTTCTCGCAATATACATGATAAAATGAATTCTCTTCCAATAAGTTTTTCATTTTCATTGTTCCTGACGTTTTAAAAATTGTTTGAAAGTTATGTTTGGATAAATTTTGCATAAAAAGTACATTTTAAGTTTTTTTTGAATAAATTTACAGTTTCTTTATAAATTTTGCTCTAAGGTATTGTGCTTTATGGATATAATACTTAAGTCTATATTGTGAGTATATACTAGATATATTATTGTTGTTGTTAAATTAACTCTATCAACTTTTAGGGTTTGTAATTAACTATAAATTATTCTTTTTTGATTTTTTGGGGCTAAGTCCTGACTCTAAGACACGAGTCATGGAGGATTTCATCAACTAACATGTATGAGATAGTGAAAAATGTTGCCTTTGGGGGTATATTTTGTCCTTTGAATTTCCTGAGGTAAAGTTTCTTGACAAGAATTATAGAGTGTCTTATAATTTTTAATACACAATGAGTTAGTAACAACTCTTGCCTAAGGGGTTATCTTGTTCTTTGGCGCTCTTGGGCTAAAGTCTTGCCTCTAAGGCAAGACTCGTAGAGGAGTTCATAACTTAAATACAATGAAATAGTGACAGCTCTTGCCTCTGGGGTGTACTTTGTTCTTTAAAATTTCCGAGGCTAAGTCTTACCTTTATTATACGACGATGAATTTAAATTCGTAGCTGATTTTTTTAACCTCCCAATCTTGTAAAGTTTGGCCTAAGATAGAAAATATTGGATGTTGAAAAATAACTAGTACTTCATCAAGTCTACTTCAAAATACATATCATGTTCAAAATGTACTTAGCAACTAGTACACTTGTTCAAAATATTTCATCTACCTATCTCATTCGATGTTCATCTCCCTAGAGTTACCTGAGGAAATTGAAGGAAAGGTGTCTTTTAAGTCTTGAATGAAGAATTGGTGACATTGACCAACTTAAAGGGTCAAACGTCATTAGAAAACTTGATTAAGTTAATTGTGAACTTGATTAATATTTTCAAAACTTTCTAATCTTTTTAAAGTTACAAATCAACTCAATCCACACCTATCTTCAATCCAAATCAACCACTCTCTTGACAGCTTCTCTCGACTCTCTCCCAACTAACTGTTCTACAAAATTCTCCCTTCAATCCCCGGCGACTTCTACCTCCAGCGACAAATAGTTGGGTTTCGAGTTCCCCTCTTCAATTCAAATCAACCTGTCTCTCATCCCTTTCTCGACAACTTCTCTCAACTCTCTCCCAACCAACTATTCTGTAAATTTCTCATTTCAATCCTCGGTGACTTCAACATCCGACTACAAATAGTTGGGCTTCGAGTTTCTTTTCGACTTCAACCTTCAATCGTCGTGACAGCCTTACTCTCCGGACACAACAACTTTGAATTCTTCATCGTTCCTTTTCTTTTTTTACAGGTAAAAATTTATGGTCTTTTTAGTTTTGAACAAAAAGAGGAACTTGAGCCAACTTCTCTTATAGTATTGGTTAACAATTTCAATATTTGTTGCATTAATTTGAAATGCGGTCTAAATAAAACCCTAATTTCTGGTATTTCTTCTCTTCTCTTCTCGAAGTGAATTATGTTTTTTTTGTTGTTTGTTGTATTCTTTTGAACTTTGATTTTTATTATTTGTGTTTATAAAAAACAAAACAACAATTTGGGTTGATTTGTTCTGTTCTTGTTCTTAGTAAAAATGGTGATATTAATGCTGTTTTTTTGTTGAACAAAATCGAGCTACTATTTTTGTTTTCTCCAATAGATTATCTATCTGGTGCAACATATTAACCATATGATGCAGCAGATTTGTCATATGATGCAACAAATCAACCATCTGATGCACCAGAGGAACCATCAGATTACAATTCTAATGCAACATATTAACCGTATATTGCAACAGATTAAGCATCGAATAAAAAATCTGATGCAACTAATTAACAATCTGATGCAACAAAAGAACTATCAGATTAATGATCTGATACAACAGATGAACCTCCTGTTGGATAAAATCCTATCAACTCTTCCAACAGGAAATGTCCAAGACTTGATTTTTCCAACTGATCATTCATCTGCCGCGATAGATGACCCTATGTTGGAAGAAATCTAAACAATATTGACTGTTGATAACTGTTCCAACAGATCACTCATGTGTTGCAACAGATGTATAACTTGTTACACAGACCATTCATCTTTCTCAATAGATGAGTGATATATTTTGTATTGTCGCAACAGATTACTCAGCCGTTGCTGCAGGTTAGTTAACTGTTCCAACAGATCACTCATATGTATGTTGGAACAGATGTGTGATCTGTTGCACAAACCATTCATATTTTTCAACATATGAGTGATATATTTTGTATTGTCGCAACAGATTACTTAGCTATTGCTACGGGTTATTTAATTGTTCCAATAGATCACTCATATGTTACAACAGATGATGTCACAACAGATGTGTGATCTGTTGCACAGACCATTCATCTTTCTCAACAGATGAGTGATATATTTTGTATTATCGCAACAGATTACTCAGCCGTAGCTACAAGTTATTTAACTGTCCAACAAATCACTCATAGGTTGCAATAGATGATGTTGCAACAGATGTGCGATCTGCTGTACAGACCATTAATCTGTCTTAAAAGATGAGTGATATATTTTGTATTGTTGCAACAGATTACTCATCCGCTGCAACAGACCATTCATCTTTCTCAACAGATGAGTGATATGTTATGTTGTTGTTTCTTTGACGTTTGTGTTGTGGATGATGTTGGGATCTTTTTCTTCTAACCTGATTAACATCATTATTGATGTAAGTTTCTAGAATTTAGAAATTACATTATAGTTTTGAACAAGTTATCACAATCATATAATAGAGGTTTATTTGAAAAATCATCTCAAACAATTTATTGATTAACATTATAATTTCTTAGAAGACAAAGCTGGCAAAGTCTATTGTTGCAGCAACCAACAATAGGGTATTGAGGAATTTTTGTATAAGGTTAGGTTTAATAGTTTGTTTTGCATCTTGACTACCCTATTGTTTGTTGTAGATCTGTTATTTTTTCTGCAAAATACAGATAGTACATGAATGTGTACTTTAAGGAATATTTTTGTAAATATTAGGTTTAATTATATTGTTTAAATATGTTGATTATCATATTGTTTGTTGTAGTTTTTTTTTATATCTGCTATTTTTTGTTGCACGGTATTGGTGCATATACTTGGAGTGGTTGTTATATTGTGACGTGAACACATGGACTGATGAAAGATGAAAAAGAATTCTAAATTAGCATGTATGGGTGTAATAAAAGCATAAGGTTTTAAATTTTGTAAAGAAAGTGATAAAGATATCTACCAGTAGGACTTTCGAGCATGGCAACGCCATATTCATTGAGGGATTGGTAAAGGGCATTCATGAATCAAGTTGAATGGAGTAGGATTCGTATGGAAATCCCGGTAATTCTCTGAAGAAATAATATTTTAATGAATTTTTGTCTCATCATAAAATAAATCCATTTTTTAGAAATAGTTGGAAGACATTAAATCACTTTTTTTACTTGAATATTTTATGCTTATGTATAATATAATTTTTTTAAAATTTAAAATGTGTCCTCATGTATCAATATCAACATAATTTTGATTTTTGAAATCAATGGCAAAACTTTATTTTTTATATTTAATTTTTCTCCTTAATTTTTAATTTGATCATGCGTTATTATTTTTCTCTTTTAGTAAACTTCTTTTCTTAAAAATTTTATGCTATTTTTTAAAGAATATTGTACTTAATAATATAATGTACACACAATATTTTTTTTTTTTGTTTTTAAGATTGGCTACTAATTTTTTGTAGTTAACATTGTTATTTGATATTTTTATTTTTCTTCCAAATCCCCCTTTGGAGGGACTAAGATGAATAATCTAATGTTAGATTCATTATTAAAAATTTATTCTAACTATTTTTCCTTTTATGCAATTTTTATGATTGAAAAATTGATGAAACCTGCAAATGAAATCAATAGCTAAACAAGCTTTATGATGGAAATCAGAGAGGATATTGTTTGTTGTGCTTTAGATTAACAAAAAAAATAGTAAGTGACTATTTGTAAAAACAATTGTTAGAGGTTTGCTTTAAACTTTGCACTTAAATTTATTTTTTTTTTAAATGTTGATCGTAATTATAACACTCAATTTGTAAATAATTGTTACAAATATATTTAGACGAATAACTTATTTTAATTTTGGGTTTCTTGGTAATAAACGAAGGAGACATATGCTAGGGTTAGACGAATAACTTATTTTGATTTTGGGTTTCTATAAATTTTTGTTATGTTATTCTATGATTTTATTATTATTATTATTATTATTATTATTATTATTATTATTATTATTATTTATGTATTGGATTTGATGATTCGGTTTGTGTGAGCCGTGTATATATGAGCATTGATATCACTATTATCCTATTATTTTGTTGCAGTTTATGTTTTATTGATATTTGCTATTTTTTCTTCTACTTAATAAAGATGGTAGATGACTTTCGGTCAGGCTTAGAGAAATTTCTGTGTAAAACTAAACTTAATAGTATTGTTCAAATATCTCGATTATCCTATTGTTTATTATAGTTTTTGTTGGTATCTGCTATTCTTTGATGCACGGTATTGGTGCATACACTTGAAGTGATGGTGGTTGTTATATTGGAACATGGACAAATGGAACGATGAAAGGATTCTCAAGGGACTCATTCAATTATAGGCTCTCAAAAGGGGAAATATTAAAGATCGAGCAGTCACACCCCATTAATGTTATTGTGGGAAGACGATGAAATCTTGAATTAGCTACTAAGAAGGTAACAGAAAATGATATATATAGTGTACGTTGACACTGAAAACGATATGAACTTTCCAATTTTGGAAAGAGAATATATGCAAGGTGTACACAAGGTTCGGTCAGGAGCGGAATGGTGGGGGTGCCACGACCGAACCTTGTACATATATGTCGTGCACACAAGAATTCTTATTAATTTATAAGTGTAAAATATTATGATTTCTTATCTAAATATCTTAATTAGAAGAAGATAGCTAAACACCAACAAAACTTCAATCACCTACATGAATGAATGAGGTATAGCTTAGCGGTATACTCATCTTTTACTGGTATACATTTTTAGTGGTAGTATATGCATTAACAATCATTTGGTACACGAGAATGGACAAGTAGGGATATCTCATAGATTGAAATATTTCATGAGACTATTTTATTTCACCTTCAATATTAGTGGTGCATCCAAACTTTTTATTAAGGGACTCAGCGTATAAAGAAGTAAATACATGAAATTTACAAGAAGAAAAATAATGCGAAACTGGAAAGGAAAAGATTAATCTTAACTCGGTAAATTTAACTCACCTTCTCATACGCGTTTAACATTTCTTCATGCTTTCACCCGGCTCCATCGAGCTTTCTTAAAATTTTCTTGTGCTTTTTTCAAACCCCTGTTTTTGCCAAAGTAAGATATACTGTGCGGTCCTTCTGAATCAGACGTAGTGAAAAGATTACCTGCTACATTACTGTCAGGGGGAAAAAGCTATGAAGCTTCTTGAGAGTGGATTGATAGTCAAGGAGTATGAGTTGTTAAGAACGAACTTCAGTGAAACTGGCTGCTTTGGATTTGGTATTCAGGAGCACACTGATCTTGAAATTTAATATGACCTTTCAACTGGTCTATAATATAAGATTTTATGACATGCTAAATCGAAAGTGAAAGGGTCTTTTAATTTTTCAAGGGGCTCCTGAACTATCAGTAATTTTTTTTTTCGTTTTCACTAGTGTCTGGTACATACATTGAAACGTGACTAATAAAAATTCGCGTAACATAAGTTTATTTATTGAGAAGCTTCCATTCCAATGGCTCAAAATCCTTGCAAGTAATCAATTGAATGTAAAATTCTGTATTACCAACATTGCTTTTTCTTCAATATTGATAAAACTACATTGACATGGAAATAGGAACAGTAAAATTAAATGAAAACAAAAATGATAGCAAAACATAATTAAAACAAAGCATCTTATGAAACGTGTGAAGCCCAAACTCATGACACGTGTCAAGTGATGTAGCATCCCACTCAAATCCCAGACCAACGAGACAACGTCACATGTACAAATGATGTAGAAATCTCATTCAAATTCAAGGACAATTAAAAGTCGCCAAGTGTCAAAGTGACATATTTCGACCAATTACAAGCAGTCTGTCCTATTTCCTACAACTATAAATAGAGGGTAACATAACATTCTAAATGACATTCGGAAAAGAGGACTTCGACAAGCATTGACAACATCGGCATTGACTATCAAGTTCTTGCAAGGAGCAATCAACGAAATTCTTTCCGGAGATTATTCTAAAGCGACAAAACATATTAATGTGATCCAATAAATTTTATGTGTCTACAACATGAAAAGAATTATTTATTATTTAGATACTTCCTATTTAATTCAAAATTTAAATTTGAATTTTATAAATTCAAAAAAAAAATTGATATATTTTAGAGGATTTGACCAAAAATATTTGCATGGATATTAAGAAGACCTGTAATGAAATAAATACATAATAAACATCAATTAATTACTACTCCTACTACATTGAGAAAAAACATCTTTTCTCCTCTGAACTTGTCCTCCAAACTCACTTTAGCACTTAAACTTAAATTCTGTTTATTTACCCCCCTTAACATGTTTAAAGTGAATTATTTCAACCCCTTAACAACCCGCGTGTAAACAAACGTTGCTGGGCGCGTAAAAACTCATTTTTGTCTTTTTAATTTCTTTTCTCTTTCTTTTAAATACCCGTTTGAACCCCCCCTAACGGTTATATCCATTATTCTATAAAAAAAAACCCTAATTTGTCCTCCTCCTTCTTCATCTTCAATTCATGAAAGTTATGCAAAAATTAAAATTGCTTTCTCTTTATTTGTATTAAGCCGCATAAAGTTGAGATTAGAAAACATAAAATCGAATTGATTTTAGCTTCTTCCCTTTTCGTATTAAGGTATAATCTCATTCATTACTTTGTCTATGTTTTATTAGGAATTATTTTCGTAATGAATTTCTGAATTACTTTGTTTATCGTCTCCTTTAATTTTTTTCTAAATTTTATCTTATTTGTTGAAATGAATTTCTTGTAGCACACAATAATGAAGTCGGTTAACTTGAGTAAACTATGTATGGAGGAAAATGATTCTTCTTTGAAGCAAGTTCTTCATTGTAATCACGGAATTTTGTTGCATTTGAAGACATCTTGGACTTCAAGTAATTCTGGTAGAAGATATTGGGCATGTCCTTATTATGGGGTAAATATCTAATTTTGCATTTTCTCTTGTTATTTTGACAGAATTGATTAAGAGAAATGAGGTTAAATCATTCTTTATTTGTCACCATTGAAGGGTCCAAGATCATGCGAATTTTAGCGTTGGAGAGATTCAGAAGACATTGATCCGAGGTCCAAATATGTGATTCTTAAACTAATTGAAAAACTAGGTGAGCTTGAGAATGTAGTTGAATCTTGTCGTTTCAATGAAGTTGATAAATTGATTGGATTGAGCAAATCAATCAAGGAAGGTTCAGAAGAAGTTGACAAGCCTAAAGAATCCAAATACAATGATAATGAGATTAATATGAAATTGGAGAAGTTGGAAGAAGAAATTCGAAAGATCAAAGAGAAAGAAAAGAATTGGAGACGAATAGCTGAAGGAAGGACTAGAGACAATACTCACTTCTTTGTTGTGTTCTTTTGCTGTATATTAGTAAAAGCTTTAAGCTATTTGGTTGGAATGCTCTCTATGAAAAATGATTCAATGGGGTTACCTTAACACTAGGTTGTTGTTATATGATGTGTTGCAAATTATTGTGTTGAGTAGTGCAACTTCTTTTGTATTTGGATTCTCTTATATATATGAAGAAGAGAAAGGTTGTTAGATGAAGTGAATCATGTTTGTTTATCTTTTGTAATGGTGCAACTTATACTTTTTTTTGTGTTTGTTTGAGTATTTATTGTTAAATTGATTGCATTTGAATCATTTAGTAGCCCAAAAATAAGTGCAGGCATCAAACTGTAATTTGAAGTAGCAAAATATCAAAATACTGTAGGCATATAACACAATAGAAATGCAGTCACAACTGCTGATATTTCAACAGAAACATTAGCCAAAAAAATGCAGTCACAGCTGCTGATATTTCAACAGAAACATTAGCTAAAAAAATGCAGTCACAGCTGCTGATATATTAGCCAAAAATATAGTCACTACTGCATCATTGTTTTCAAAACATGTCAAATTCATGCAATCACAGCTGCATAGTTGCAGTCACCACAATTGAACTACTAGCTAAGTTAAAATCACTACTGTTTCATTACACACCATCAATACACAAAGAGAAAAACATAATCAAGCTTCTACTGGAAAGATGTTGAACTTGTTTGGCTTAGATGATTTAGTTTAGCAACATTTGATCTTGTCCTCATTCTTTTCTGTGCTCTTATGTCTTCAAGTCCTTGTTGGGTCATAACTTTCTTTCCTTTCCATTTCACACCTGAGGTTGGTTTGTGATGTCCAAGATTTTCGGTCACTATGGGGGAGTTTATAGGTATTCCAAGCTGACAAAAATAAAAGAGAACAAATTTAACTAAAGACTTGAAAAAGGTTTACTTTAAACTAGACAAATATAATCAAGAAATTTTTAACTTACATTGAGGATTTTAAAACCACTCTCTGTATGAAGCACCCCATTCCAACCATCCCAGGTCTTTTATAAGTTGTCTCTCTACCTTTGCTAGCACTAGTGACACCATCTCCTCTTAATGTTCCAGTACAACTAACAGCTGCAGCACCATTTCCTCTACCTCTACCAGCTCCACCAACAACTGCAACATTGGCTCCTCTACCTCTACCATCTCCACCAACAACTACAGCATCAGCTCCTCTACCTAAGGGTGTCAAACGGGCCGGGCCGACCTGACCCGATTAGTTAACCCGGCCCGGTTTGACCCGGCCCGGTAAACCCTAGGGCTTTAGGGTTTCGGATCCCGGGCCGGATTTTTTTGTTAAAATGGGCCCGGTTAACCTAGCCCGGACCAAGCCCGGTCCAGGCCCGCCGGTTAACCGGCCCGGCCCGGAAAAAATAAAAATAAAATTTTTTTTATTTTATTTTTGGGCCAAACTAGCCGTTGGCCCAACGGCTATATAGCCGTTTTTGGGTCCAAACGGCTAGTTTGGGCCCATTTAATAATAAAAAAAAAGACTTTAAAAAATATTTTTTAATCCCCCAAAAAAATCTATAAATACCCTACAACTTCAAATCATTTTTCACACAATTTTTCACTCTCTCAAATCTCATTCTCTCTCAAATCTCAATTCTCAATTCTCAATTCTCAAATATTCAATATATTTAATTTCTTAAAGTGTTCACTTTAATTTTTTAATTTTTCGTTTACAAAGTACGAGCGGAAGTTTCTAAAGTCGCAATCTTCGGATACTTCCAAAATTTGGTATTGTCGTTCCATCTCTTACGTTTAATTTTTATTTATTGTATTAGTTATTTAATATTTAATTTTATTATATTTGTGTATTTTGAATATTTTTAGTTTAATTTAATTTATATTATGGATAAATTAAAAAACCTCGCTGCTAAAGGTGTTAAAAATTTTTGTCCCGGAAGCGGTAGTGGTAGTAAAAAGCGAATTACTAGCGGTAGAGGTAGTTCAAGTAATAGATATACCCGTATGCCTTCGCCTCCAGTACCGCTTGGTACACCTTTTGAGGAAGAAATAGATGTAGGTGCTCACGATATGGATTATGTAGAAGCTCAGGAAAATTACGGTATAGAAGAAGAAAATGAAGTAGATGCAGTTAATTTAGACGAAGATGACGAAAATATTGCTGAAACACCCGCAGTAGGAGATGCTAACGTTAGATCTGAATCAGTTAATCTCCCTTCCCGTCCTCCCAGTGTCCCGAAACCTCATAAAAGAACTAGTATTGCATGACAATTTTTTGAACGTATATCAGATATTGAGGTGCAGTGCAATATTTGTCAACAAATATATAAGCATAGAAGTGGAGGTAAGTAAGGGGGTACGGGTACGTTAATGAGACATATAGCTGAAGATCACAAAAGAGAGTTAAATATTGCAAAAGGTGGTGGGGATGTTGGTGGGTCAACGCAAACTAGAATGGACCCAACAACCGGTCAAGTAGCGAAAAAGTATAATAAATTGAGGGACAGGGAAGAAATAGCTAAAATGGTAGCTGTGGGTTGTTTGCCTTTTAGTTTTCCTTTTTCTGATGCTTTTATTCGTTATATACAAGCAATTTATAATCCTATGTTTAATGGTATTCCTAGAACTACTTGTCGGTCTGATATTTTTAGACTCCATTCACAATATTATTTTTATTTATCAACATTGTTAAAAAATATTCAATGTAGATTGTCCCTAACTTCTGATCTTGGTCGTGCTGTAAATAAAAATGATTATTTAACCGTTACTTGTCATTAGATGGATAGTAATTTCGTGATGCAAAAACGTATTCTTGCTTTTTTATATGATGAAGATCGTAAACATACTGGACAATTTATTGCTGATTCTATTGTTAAAATTGCCGGATAT
Source organism: Capsicum baccatum var. pendulum (assembly GCA_030864225.1). Lineage (NCBI taxonomy): Eukaryota > Viridiplantae > Streptophyta > Magnoliopsida > Solanales > Solanaceae > Capsicum > Capsicum baccatum. The sequence continues at coordinate 274,354,808 of CM061550.1, forward strand.
TATGGTATAGAAAATAAAATTTTATGTATTGCTTTTGATAATGCTTCTAACAACAAGACTGCTATAACAAAAATAAAATCTACGCTATCTCCGCCCTTGCCTGAAATTTTTCATATTAAGTGTGCATGTCATATATATAATTTAATTGTAAAAGATGGTCTTGACTTTTCTGAGCTTTATATTGAAAAAATTCGTCTTGCCGTTGGTTTTATTCAAGGAAATAATCGTAGATCGAGAATTAAAGAATTTAAAGTTAAATGTCAAGAAAATGGACTTACACCGATTTTGATGCCTGAGGAATTTGATACTAGATGGAATTCTACGTATGAATTTTTAAAAACTTGTTATAAATATAGAATTCCTATTACACTAGCTTTTAACCAACATTGCGGTTCATTTGCTGATTCTGCTGATTGCATGCTACATAATTCTGATTGGGTTGTAATTAATAATCTTGTTAAGTTTTTAGAAAAATTTTATGTAGCTACGATTGAATTTTCCGGTGCTTACTATCCTACTGTTTGTAATATTTTGGCATATATAGCCGATATTTCTGGTTTGCTCCAACAATATAAAAATAAAGAAGGTTATAAAGAAGCTGTTGGCGCCATGTTTACGAAATTTAAAAAATATTTTTTCCCGATTCCCCCTATTTACTTGGTTGGTGCTATGTTAAATCCGTGCTATACTTGGTTGGTGCTATGCTAAATCCGACACTCATTGGGAAGAAACGCAATGAATGTTTTAGTTTGCCTCAGAGATTGGATTATAGCGGAAAGAAGAAACCAAGGAATGGAATCGGAGCCGAGCGACGAGCTGAAACTTGAAGAAATTATGACTTTACGGGAGAACTCAGCAGAATCAAGTCCAATGCATGGTTTTGCCCCCGTTGACTTCGACTATCCTATGCAAGTTCCCATTAATATTAACATGAATGAGTTGGAAAAAATGATGCATAATTTATAGATTTTTCATTCATGTAAATTATAAATTTTGGATCATTTTGCAATCAATAAAATTTTCCAAATTCATTCACTCCTTAGTCGCTGTTTTTTATTTATTTTTATTTAACGATTTAAAATTTTAAATTGAATTTCTAGTTTTCTACTTTAAATTAAAAACTTACTTCTAATATATTATTAATTTACTACCAAATATTATTAATTTATTATATTAAGTAGCATATGTTTTGTATATTTGTGCATATATCTTCAATAGAAGTGTATATTTAACGTATACATGTGTATATGTTTTATAAATTAGTATATAAGTATATCTATACATATTGTAATGTATATATAATGTAGTATATTTTATAAGTAGTAGTATATATACATTGAATGGTGCGTATACACGTGTATATATCTTCTATAGAAGTGTATATTTAATGTATACATGTGTATATGTTTTATAAATTAGTATATAACTATACAAATATATATTGTAATGTATATACATTATAGTATATTTCATTTAAAGTATTACATATACATAGAATAGAGTGTATATATGTGAATGGATCTTCTATAGACGTGTATATTTAACGTATACATGTGTATATATTTTATAAATTAGTATATAACTATACAAATATATATTGTAATGTATATATATTGTAGTATATCTCATTTAAAGTATTACGTATACATAGAATAGAGTGTATATATGTGAATAGATCTTCTATAGACGTGTATATTTAACGTATACATTACTTTATGTTTTATAAATTAGTATATATATTGTAGTATATACTTTTTTAAAAGTAGTACATATATATTGAATGGTGCGTATATATGTGTACATATCTTCTATAGACGTATATCTTTAAAGTATACAAGTGTATATGTTTTATAAATTAGTATGTAACTATATATATATACATATTGTTGTATATATATATGTATATTGTAGTATATATTTTATTTAAAGTAATACATATATATTGAATGATGCATATATATGTGTATATATCTTCTAAAGTAGTATATATTTAACGTATACATGTGTATATGTTTTATAAATTAGTGTATATATATATTGTAGTGTATATATATATATATATATATATATATTATACTATTATAGCATATGTTTTATTTAAAGTAGTACGTATAGTCATATATAATTATATATTGAATGGTACGTATATATGTGTAATTGTTTATACTTTATATATATTTTTTAAAATATATGTTGTATATTGGAGTGTATATAGGAGTGTATATAGTGTATATTGGATTTTTTATTTAATTTTTAAACGGGTTTGACCGGTTTTTAATCGGGTTTGACCGGGTTTGACCGGGTTTTGGTGGGTTTGATCGGATTGGGTTAAGTGGACCGGTTTCGGGTGGGTTTTAATTTTTTTACTATTTGGCCCGGCCCAGCCCGGCCCGATTAACGCCAAACCCGGCTCGGAACCGGCCCGGAACCCGGGTAAAATGGGAGGACCGGTTCCGGGTTGGCTCGGCCTGACCCGTTAGACACCTTTACCTCTACCTTTACCAATAACACTATCCACAACACAAGTTGCAGTTCCTTTTCCTCTATCAACACCTATAGTAGCAACAGTTGCTGCAGGTGATCCTCTTCCTCTACCAGTAGCTGCTGCTGCTACAGTAGCCTACAACACATAAGAAAAAATGTAACAAGATAAAAAAATGAAAGAAAATAAAAAAGAATTAAAATACTAGTAAATTACAAGTCAAATATTACCTTTGTAGATCCTTTTGGTCTTCCTCTTCCTTTACTTATGCTTGGTGCTGCAGAAGAAGAACCCACACTAGTTCTAGTGGAACTTGAATTCAATGGACATCTCCTTTTATTATGACCCTTGTTGTGACATGTGCTGCAGGTCATATCAACACCCCTCTTTGGCAACTTTTCAGTCCTGTTTTCATTCTGCTTTTTTTTTTCTGGATTTATTGGGTCTGCCTGGAAGCTTTTTTATTGTAGGTGGTATAACAGAAAGATTGGTTGACTTGGGCTACATTTCCATACCAGTAACAGGCTAAATGAAGTAACTATAAGTCTTGAGGTAAGTTTCCTTAGTATACCAATGTGCAACATAGTTAATGGGTTCTAGCCTTCTAAAGTGCAGTGCAGCTATGACATGACAACAAGGTATACCTTTTAACATTCAAGACCTACATGTACAAGTATTATCCCTCAAATTCACTATAAAAGTATTTCTCCATCTATCCTTAACTTCGAAACCAAATTCACCATTCCACTCAAGAGTACACTTCATTGATTTTGATGTGTTATCTTGCAACACTTTTAGTGCCATAGTCAGTTATCCATGTTTCAGAAAACTGTCTCAACTGTCCTATTCTTCTCATCACCTTTACCCTTATTTCCTCAAGCATTGATATAATAGTCTTGTATCTTGCCCCTAGTATCTATGAGTTGAAGCTTTCAGCCATGTTGTTGTCAACACTATCACAACAACTGTGATATGTAAAGTAAACCTCAGACCACCTTTCTATGTTGTACCACAAAAGATCTCCACAATTTTTATCTCCTAACATCTTCATATGATCCAAATTTCTTCTCAATTCTTGCTCATATGTAGATTTGACATACTTTCAAAAATAGTTCTTCTTTCAATACCTCTCCAATCCTTAGACCAGTTGGCTAGAACATGTCTAGCACACATTCTCTGTTCTGCATTTGGCAGTAAATATGAAATTGCACTGTCAAGACCCATGAATAAAATAAAATATATCAGTTGACATAAGTATAAAACAAGTGCAAAATAAAAAATTCAGAAAATGAATAAGAGAAAATAAATGAGGTTACCTTCTGCATATCAGTAATAGTAGTTATTTCAGACCCATCTCCCAGCTCAAGATCATTCTTCACAAGTCTAACAAACCATCTCCAAGTGAATTTGTTTTCAACTTCAACCACTGTCCAGGCTAGTGGTAGCATCTGATTATTTCCATCCTTACAAACAACCACAAGTAATTGACCCTTACAAACACCTTTCAAAAAACAACCATCAAACCTAATACATCTCATGGCACCAGCTTTGAATGCTCTCTTCAAAGCATCAAAACATATGTAAAATGATTGGAACTGTTTTCTTCCACCTTCAAAAGTTTCTTCACTAAGCCTCACTACACATGTACTACTTGGATTGTCTTTAAAAGCTCATCCTTATAATCCAAAATTCTTTTGAACTCCTCTACATGATCACCCATAATTTGCTGCAACATAATATTTCTAGCGTTCCTTGCTACAGTCCTCCCTATATATATCTCCGAATCATTTTTTACTAACTCTTGAAACTGAGAAACTCTAATTCCAGGTTCTGATGTGATTCTGTCCTTGTACCTTTCTGCTAAGTACTTAGAATTCACCAATTTGTTCTTTGTTGTGGCATTACACTTGTGGACTGGAATGTACTTCTTAACTTGAAAATCTGTAGTCCTAGAATCAGTGCTTGCAAACAATAACCATGGACAATCATCTACACACTTTACTCTCACCTTTTTTTGGTTTATTCACAAACTTAACTAGCTCTACATGTTCTTGAACAACATATCTAGTAAGAACTTTTCTAAACTCTCCAACATTTGCAAAACAAAGTCCAAGCTCCCAAACTATTAATTTACAAGTAGGATCAAACAAAATCCTCTTATACTTTCTTTTTGCTCTCCTTGTTTTTCCTTCTCTTCTAGCAGGTTGCTCAATCTCACCATCCCCATAAGTATTCTCATCAGAATCTATTTCAAAACTTACCTCTCTGAATCAATATATGGCTCATCTCCAGCTATCTTGCCCTCTAGATTATTTTTCTTCTTGGATAAAATCTCATCATATCCCACATCAACTCCTTTTTTACCTAAACTAACACCTTTTGCTCTAGGCTCTTATTTTTTTTCTCTTTTTGGTTTCATCAGATCTTTTCTTTTTGGCAGCCCTCTTTTGTTCCCTCAGAATCCTTACCTTCTCATGAACATCACTATCATACTCATCATATTCACCTTCATCAAAGAAATCAGAATAATCTACTTTTTCACTAACATCGGTTTCACTTTCCCAATCTGATGGAATGATTGGGATATCTGCTGCAGTAACAAAAGTAGTGTCACCTAAATTCTGATTAACACTAGCAAAAACACCACCCAAATCCTCACCATTAGCAGAAACACCATTTACACCACCCAAATTATCACTCCTAGCATTACCACTACCACTACCTAAGTCCTCACCCTAGCAGCAACACTATCAGCACCAAAGTCCCCCCTAGCAGCAAAAAAGTCATTGTCACAACCAACTAAGTACTCACCCCTAGCAACACCACCACCGTTACCTAAGTCCCCACCAATAGTAGAAACATTACTACCGCAATCACCTAAGTCTTTACCAATAGAAGAAACAACATCTCCACTACCTAGGTCTTCACTCCTAGCAGTACTACCACAACTCAAGTTTTCAGAAAAAGTAAGGTCATGAGGTATTGCGACTTCTACAAAGTTCTCTTCAAATTCTAAATTATCACAGTCCCTAAAGTCTTCACTTAACTCTTTATCAAAAGTAGGACAAGATTCTCCTCCCACATGGGGTTCATATTTAATAAATGGGACCACATCAACCTCATCAACTAAATGTGTCAAGTATAACTCAACAACATCTCCATTTTCAAGTTGAGGTAAAATACCTAAAATGTCCCTATCACATGTTACTATTACTATTTTTTTTCTTTTGGGAGGTCTGAGCTAAACAATACCTGAGGAATAATTATACCCAATTTCCTTCATGATATCAATAAATTCAAAGTAAGAAAGTCTATCTACATCCACATCGACACAGTCAGTAACAATACCACCATGATACTTACTACGGAGTTTTTGTTGTAATTTGCCTCCATGGTGAAACCTCAATGTAACATACACAAAAGACATGATTAATCTGCAGAAAAATAAAAAAAATACGAGCTTAGAATTTATTCACGACAAAAATTCTAATATCAAAGTAAAACAACCCTAATAATCATCTGAGTAGTCAAATTTCGTCACGAAGCAACACAAAAATCATAAAAAACCACAGAAATAATCTAATTTGAAGTGAAATCAAGTGGAATCGAGTGAAATAGAGTGGTTTTAGAGAGAGAAAAAGTGAAATGAGTTATTATTTAGGTTTTGGGGTATTTGATAGAAGTGGGTCGAGTTATAAACGTGAATGGATGGGGTTATAACATCAACCAATTAAAGGACGCATACTTAACAACATCCAGTTTTGATTTGGATTAAGCTTTTAAGGGATTGAAATAATTCACTTTAAAAATATTAAAGAGAGGTAAATAAATAAAAATTAAGTTTAAATATTAAAATAATTTCGGAGGATAAGTACGGGGAAAGATAAGATGTCTTTTCTCTGCTACATTAGAAAGGATCTAAATTTTAACATGTGTGTTTGATGTCCTTTAATGTAAATCTGAGGGCATTATTGTCTCTTTACGTGATTTATAACTTACGTGTCTCACCAGAGATGTACGGAACGAACACGTCACTTCATTATTGTGCATCTGGATTCTGTGTCTCCACGCTCTCCTCATTATTTCTAACATCTTTTCTTCTCAATTTGTTTTCTTTGGTTAAAACCCTAACCTGTTTTCTTTGGATTGAATTGTAGTTTTAAGTAATTATCAGGGGATCGTCACATAGAAAGCAGTTCCAAGATGGAAACGATTCCATCTTTCGAAAGAGGCAATAATGCTATTGTTAATTCTGGGCTGAAAATTGGGGCATGAGGAAACTTGACTCACATCTTTGCGCGGCAAACCCGGAATATGTAACTGGTTCATTTTGCAGCCATGGCGTTGTCCTCTTCTCTTAGCCCCATTTTACACGGATCCTGAGCCTTAAATTCAAATGGTCACTGTAGATTCTCCAGAATCTGGACCAGTAGCTGGTTTGATAGAAACCCAGTTCATTTTCAGCTTGAAAGAATGAGGCCATCGAAGAAAATGCAGATTTTTCAGGATGTTTGACCATCTACGGTATGTCAATGACTTCTTCTAGAAAGTATGGTAGCTCTGTCAATTAAATGTCCAAAATTCAGTGGATAATTTTCATATTCCATAGGGGGACAGTCCTAATTCATCGACCAAAAATAGAAAAATGGACAATAAAGAAGCTTCAAAAGCGTTGATGCTCTAACTTCGATGGCTTCTTCATCAAATCTGTTTCTACATCTGATTAAGTTTTTCTCTATAAAGATCCCAATTTAGTTTTAAAAATTAGGGGAAAAATCAGTTAAATAACATAATTCTATGTGAACATAGGAAGATGGATAATAAAGAGGCTGCAAAGGTTATTGATGCACTCTCATTGACTACTTCCTTATCCAACACTTCAATTTCGGCTTCACAGTAAGTTTCTTTCGCTCAGTATGCAATCGGGTTTATGTAATTTCTATTTGGGATGCTAATTCTTATGGCTAATTTCGCACGAGCATGTGACGTCTGTTAAGTACCTGTAATCTTAGTTATTGAAGTATTGGTACTGCATAGCTATGTTGCTTGGACTCTGAAAAAAATGTCAATGAGTACGTGTTGGATTCTGCTAAAGTAGCGTATTTTTTGTGGATCCAACATGGGTGGCGATACTTTGGATAGGTCCAAAACAGATATAGAAGATCCATATAGATGTTCCACTTAGTTCGGAATAGAGGATTAGTTAAGGTGTGACATAGAATATTTTTTTTTTGTCTATGAAAACATTTCTTTGGTTTTTGTCATCTTGTTCATATGTGAGATTGAATTTTTTTTTTCCATATTCTGATGTTTTAGGATGAGTTTGAATAAGTTCAACATTGTTAGGAGTATTGGGGTGGAATGCATAAAAGGAGGATGGGTTAATGAATCTTTTGGCAAAGAAGCCACAATCCATTTGCTTGCAGAATCCCGTCCAACCGTGGAGCTGATTTCTCGTATAATCACTCAACTAATAGTTATTATCTTATAAAGAGTTCCTTTTTTTTTTTTGTTGAAAAGAATTGGAATCAAGAAGAAAGGTGACTTTCTGAAATATTAATAAGTTGAGTGACCGAATGAGAAATTAACCCTCCACTTGAGAAGTAATTATGTGAAGTTTCGTATGTGGCTAAAATTGATCCTACTCATAAGAAAAATCTATATTTTATGCGATTCTTTCTTCCTGTTACATTTGTGCAGGTCAACTATTGAAATTAGTGGAGGGGCTCCTATGCAGTTGTTTTCTTTTTTAGCTTCTCATGATCGTTTTTTCTCTTTTGCAATTTCTTTGCATAACAGGGAGTTTTGAAGCCACTAAATGTAACAAACTGATTTTGGCTGGCTTCAAGGTGAAAATCTGTAATGCAGATTGGTTTGCCCTGCTAAATAACAAGATGTGAGGTGATTTAAAGAAAATGTAAAAGAGCTCTTATGGCATGTTAGACCTTAACGTGAATGCATCAAAGATGTCAAAATTAATGAACTTTCTTCTTCAAGTTTTTTTTTTTTTTTTTTTTTTAATAATCTTCAAAAACTTCTTTATCCCTTAATATTCTGATTTCTTACCTGTGTTAAACATTGAACTTACTAACTTTTGCCGAGAATCTAATCTATTTATATCCTCTTGCATCTCTTTTTTGCCTGTGAGACACAAATACTAACAACTACTAATACTTTACAATTGTGCAGGCACTTTTTGGTAAGCCATTTTTAAGATGTAAATAGTATAGCATGAAATATGTAATGTACATAATGCAACAATTGATGTAAACACATTATTAACAATTGCCAACTATATAATATCCATGCTTAAATAATATATGTTGTTAAGCTCATAAATATGTTTCAATATTCGCACGAATCATCACACTACCTAGTGGTATATATATTGTCTTCTAATTTTCTAATTTCTTAAAACTTTAATTTTTTATTGTCTTACTACGTATGAGTTTCCAAAAAACTTTGTGGAAGTCCTCCAAACCGGTATTTTGTTATGTCACCAACTTAGATCTTAAAACATATGAACACTAATGCATAGGTATTTTCATTGTGTTTTTATGTCAAACTTCTACCAACCTAAGAGTTGAAAGTCTGGGTAAATGAATTTACTATTAAAAAACTAAAAAGGAAAACTAATAGTATTACAAAACACAAGGAAAGTTTTTGTAGAACTTCCAACTAATTCACATCATACTGCGTATCACACATATCAAAGACAAACTTTAAATAGTAGTAGTAGTAATTCAAGCTTTTGTATCACCAGATCAATTAGAACTCATTACTTAAACAGCAAACACAAAGGAAACGGGTATGTTAATACTAATCATTAATTCTTTATGTACTTATTTGCTTGCCAAAGTTTCCAGCCAGCCACCGCACCAGCTACAGCAGTCATTGCACCAGCTACAATCATTCTCGATGCACCCACTGCACCCACTGCACCCACTGCACCACTCAATGTAGTGGCTGCAGCAACTACAGTACTCACTGTACCCACTACAGCAACTACAGTAGTCCCTGCAGTAACCAACTTCTCTAAGGTACAAAAAGCAGACGATTGCTTTGCATCAACAACACCAGGATCACCTGTAATTTGCTCTCCGTGATCCTGCAATAAGGGGTTATAAGTTAGATCGCGGTCCGCCCAGTACTTGCTTAAGTTTGGGTAGGCAATTGAAATGGTCAATTCAAAATATTTAAAAAATTTGATTAACTGAACTCAACTTACCCACGAGAAACCTTTTATTTATTTTTATTTAATGCAAATAATAACTTATTCCTTTTTATAGATGCTTAAAAAATCATTTTAGGAAAATAAAATTTAACAAAAATTGACCAGGTTAGGTTATGACTCCTTTTAGCCCATTAGTAAATTCTGGGCGTTTCAGTGACTTATTTATTTTGATCCCCACAAATTCAACCAATTAATCCATTTGACACACTTATCCAATCAGAATTTTTACGAAAAAGTTCAAAATATGAATTTTTACTAAGAAGTTTTAAAATAAAAACTAATTTCAATTTGAATATACAGTGTAATTTGAATGAACCCTGGCTCTACCTACCTGCGATAATAAGGCTTGTTGCATGTACACCATGGAACAAGCTTCTTCAAAAGTAGGGAGAGGACACCTTGATGATATTGTTGTCTGGAGGGGTAAGTATTGACTAGGCAAACCAGCAAGAAGCTGCAACACCATGTTTGGATCTGATATAGGACTGTCTATTTCTGCTAGAGAATTGGCTATGGATTTCAATTCATTCACATAGGCTTCCATTGTCTGGAAATCAACTTTTCTCGTACCGCGAAACTGCATTTGTAGTTGAGCTCGCCGGATCTGATCATCTTGAACTGAAATTTTGGAACTATCATCACCTTCCTTGCTTGGAGATCTCATGTTACTTTTCTCACTGTTTGCTACTTTCTCTCTTCTCTCTCAGTTTGTTTTTTCTGATTCTATGAGCAGACTTTCACCTCTAAACCTAACTGGTCCCCATGTTTTGATGGTAAATTTAAAATAATTTCTAAAATCGAGATGTATATTACTCTCTCCCTTTAAAAAGAATGACCTACTTTAACTTAATACAAAATCTAAGAAATTAAAAAAAACTTTTGAATCTTGTAGCCTTAAATTAAAGTTGTGTTAAATGTATCAACATGACTTTTAATCTTGTAGTCCTAAATATGTCATGTGAAAGTTGAAATTAAAGTATTGTCAAAAGAAAAAAGGGGTCATGCTTTTTAAAATAAATTAAAAATGAAAGTGGGTCATTTTTTTTTAAACAGAAAAAGTATTAAAAATGATTTAAATATATCTTCCGTTATATTTTAGGTCTAAATATATTTTATTTGTTATACTTCAAATATATTTTTTATATTTCAAAATTAAATATTTGTTGAGATAATGCTATAATTTGTTTATTGGACCAGATTGGTTCATTTGTTTCATCTGATTGCTATATTTTAGTCGTCTGCTTAGTACTTGACTTGAATTTTCCTTAACGTGTTGATTTTATCCAAATCAGCATGAAATCATTGTAAATATAATTTTATTTCTTTTGTATTTTATTTTTTTTGTACACCCTAAATAAATATTTTATGTATCCTTATTTAGGCTAGTATTCTGTCTTATTTAGGAGTGTATTATTCTTTACGTTATTAAGGAGTCCTTAGGTGTTTGAGTTTCTTTTTCTTTTGGGTTTTGCTTTCATTTGCTTACTTGTATATATACATAGGATACAAAATTATTGATCAATCAAGAAAATAAGAAGAAATTTTTCGCAAATTCTTTGTCTTTCTTTTCCATAATTCATTTAATTTCTTTCAAGTCTTACAGGGTATCAGAACAAGGTCAATTCAATCATCTTGTCTCAAATTCTTATCTTTGTGTCTTATTCAATCATCTTATCTCAATTTTTTCATCATGTTCGATATTCAAAATATGTAAATTTGTGCTTACTGTAAGAAATCAAGCCAGACAGTGGATAAATGTTATAAAATTCATGGATTTTCTGTTAATTCAAATTTACAAAGCAGAGAAAATTTTAAGAAAAAGTTCAAGTCAACAACAGTTTCGATATTTTTAAGGAACAAGTGGGCAGTAGTGTTCCAAACACTAGGTCCTTGACTTAAAAAATTGTGGGACGACTGTTGGAGCTTCTTCAGCATTTGAATATTGTAAAACAAAGTAAATATACTCAAATTTCTGCCAACGCGAGGATTGCAGGTAAAATTAAGTTTTTCAATTCTTATGCATACCTAGTAAATATTGACAATAATTGTTGGATATTAGATAGTGGAGCTACTCTACATATGACTCACGATAAATCAATCCTTTCAAATTTTAAGGCTTTGCCTAGTGCACTCATGGTGAATCTTCCTAATTCATACAAAATAAAGGTAACTTATTCAGGAACAGTCTGTGCATTATCATATCTTGTTTTAGAGATGTTTTATATATACCTTCTTTCAAGTAAAATCTCTTGTCTGTATAGAAATTATGTAGACAACTTAACAATTATGTGCTATTCACTCCTACTTCTTGTCTTATGTTTCAGTGCCCTTCTTTGAAGAGACCATTTGAAATTGGTAGAGAAAAAGGAGGACTTTACATACTCAAATCAACCCAGTCAGATACTTTTTCAAATGCTCAAGTTAATAAAATCTCAGGCCCTAGTTTAGGTTCTAATTCAGTTTCTTGTAATAGGACTTGTAGTTCTAATTCATTTTTTCGTTCATGTTTTGCCTTGTTTGATTCCAAAATAAAAGAGAAATTATGGCATTACATATTGGGGCATATGCCGTTGAACAATATGAAAAGCGTTTTTTTTCATTCAATCTCTTCTTGTCAAAATTTTGACACTCTATATGTGAATCGTCTAATGACAAGACAAGCCAAACTACTTTTTTCAACAAGATACATCTCAACAAAAAGTATTTTTGAGTTGATACATATTGACGCTTGGGGACCATATAAAAAACCAATATGGATATAAATTCTTTCTTATCATTGTGGATGATTTTAGTAGAGGAACATGGACTTTCCTATTAAGCAATAAATTAAATGCTCTCAAAGTCCTCAAATCTTTCTTAGCTATGTTCAAAAGATAATTTCAAACCAAGATCAAAATAGTAAGATCTGACAATGCACTTGAGTTATAAAGTGACACAACACAATCAGAATATTTCGTTTCTAAAGGGATTCAACATCAAACCTCATGTGTGTATACTCCACAACAAAATAGTGTGGTTAAAAAAAAACATAGGCATTTGCTAGAAACATCTTGGGTTCTTTTGTACCAGTCACATCTACCGATTCAATATTGGGGTGAATGTCTTTTGACTGCAACATATCTAATCAATAGATTTTTTTTCAAAAATCCTTAATGGTAAAACTCCTTTTGAAGTCCCTTTCAAGACCACACCTAACTATTCTAATCTCAAATGTTTTGGATGTCTATGTTTTATTTTCACTGCATTATTTTAAAGGTCTAGGTTAGCACTAAAGGCCACTGCATGTGTCTTTTTCGGATATTCATATGAAAAGAAAGGTTATAAAGTCTTAGTTTTTGATACTAAGAAAATCATTGTTTCTAGAGATATTGTGTTTCATGAAAATATCTTTCCTTTTGCTTCTTCTAAGTCTAATGATACAAGACATCAATGGAATACACGAAACACACCCCAAAACAGTCCACTAATCACAAGGATCTTAGGACCAATTGGAGACCATTCTCAGATTCGACAATAACAAGAACAATAACACAAGATATAGGGTGTTTTGAACACCAAACCAACAACCCAAACTAGTATATCAACAATAGATGAAGAGCAAGATGAAGAACAATAATATAATAACAATATCCACGAATTACAAGATGAACAAGGCCAAAGAAAAAAGGTACAAGATTACAATAAGGAAATGGATAGGTAGTGAGACATACACCACTATAATGTCTAAGAACCTAAGTGTAGATTGAAAACTAAGACCCTTAATAAGATAGTAGTAACACCTACACTCTTCAAAGTGACACAAGAGGGACCTCAATCCTTCAAGCACCCCAAAGTTCCAAGCAAGCAAACAACAAAAGAGAATCCACCCTAATGTTGTATCTAAGGCATCATCCAGCATCCTAGACCAATCTTGTCTACTAGCATTCACCGTTTTGGCAAGAATAGCTTTTATTTCCCAATTTGAAATCTCCACTTGCGCACTAGTCTGTGGGTGATATGGAGTTGCCATTTTGTGTTTCTTAACACCGTATTTTGCCAAGGCAGCTCAGAACACTCGGTTGCAAAAATGTGATTCATCGCTTGTGATGGTACGTGGTACCCTAAAACGAGAGAAGATGTTCTTTTTAAGGAACGTAATAACTCTTTTCCCTTCGTTATAGGCCAAGGAAACTACCTCAACCCATTTAGATACATAATCGACTGCAACCAAGATGTGTTTCAACCCATATGAGCTCACAAAGGGCCTCATGAAGTCGATTCCCCTGACGTTGAACAACTCTATTTTCATCATTTTTGTCATGGACATCTCATGGTTCTTTGAGATTGACCCTTGTCTATGGTATTGGTCACATCTATGCACAAACTCATATATATCTTTGAATAAGGTCAGCCAATAATAGCCACTTTGCAACACTTTCGTCGCAGTACAATCACCTGCATGGTGACCCCTGACTGAGGAAGCATGACAACCTTCCAAGATATTCAGCATGTCCACTTCTGGAATACACCTCCTTATAATGTTATCCTCACAACGCCGAAATAAATATGGCTCATCCCAGAAGTAGTATGTAGCATCATGGAGAAATTTCTTTCTTTGGTGAAAATAAAGATTCTCTAGGATAATCTCACTCACCACATAATTTTCAAAGTCTACATACCAAGGTACTCTTTCAAACACGACAGATAGGATTTTCTCATCCAAAAATATATCATCAATTTTGAGGTCATCCTTGATTACTTGATCTCCCTCAAGTCTGGATAAGTGATTTGCGACTTGATTCTGGCATCTTTTTTTATCTTTGACTTCAAAGTTAGATTCTTAAAGAAGAAGCACCCATCTAATTAACCTTGGCTTGGCTTCCTTCTTTTCCATCAAATATCTTAAGGCGGCGTGATCTGTGTGAACCATCACCTTGATTCCCAATAAATAAGCCTGGAACTTCTCAAAAGCATAGACAACCGTGAAAAGTTCCTGCTCAGTAACGGTGTAGTTCTTTTGAGCCCCATTTAATGCCTTGCTTGTATAATAAATAGGATGAAACAACTTATCCCTCTTTTGGCCAAGTACATCCCAAACGCCACTCTGCTTGCATCACACATGATCTCAAATAATTTTGACCAATTTAGTTTGACAATAATTGGGGACTACACTAATATCTCCTTAATGCATTCAAATACCTTCCTGCAATCATCATTCAAAAGTGAACTTGGCCTCCTTATCCAAAAGCATGCAAAGTGGATTTGCAATCTTGGAGAAGTCCTTTATAAATCGACAGTAAAAGCTCGCATGACCAAGGAAACTATGCACTCCTCTTACTGAAATAGGAAGGGATAGCTTCTCAATAACCTCGAACTTTGCCCGATCGACTTCAATTCCCTTGGCTAAAATTTTGTGACCAAGGACAATGCCTTCCTTCACCTTGAAGTGTCACTTTTTCCAATTTAGCACGAGATTGAATTCCTCGCACCACTGCAATACTCTACTCAGATTTACCAAACATAGCTCAAAAGAATTACCTACCACCAAGAAGTTATCCATAAACACCTCCAAGGTATCTTCCACCATGTCAGAGAATATAAACATCATGCACCGTTGAAAGGTAGCAGGTGCATTATACAGACCAAATGGCATCCGCTTAAAAGTAAAAGTACCATACGGGTAAGTGAATGTCATTTTCTCCTGATCCTTTAGGGCGATAGAAATCTGGTTATAGTATGAATACCCATTTAGGAAATAATACCAATCTCTTCCCGCCAACCAATCAAACATTTAATCCATAAAAGGCATTGGGAAGTAGTCCTTCAAAGTTCACTTACCCGTATGGTACTTTTACTTAAAAGTATGGTAAAAGTAAAAGTACCATACGGGTAAGTGACTACTTTGAAGGCATTGGGAAGTAGTCCATACAAACTCTCCACCCAGTCATAAGCCTGAATGGAATCAACTCATTTTTCTTATTTTCCATGACAGTCATGCTCGTTTCTTGGGTACACATTGAACGGGGCTTACCCACTTACTATCGAAAATGGGGTATACAACTCCTGTATCAAGCCATTTAATAATATTCTTCTTAACCACTTCTTGAATTGGTGGATTAAGGCGGTGTTGATGCTTGATGGTTAGTGTTCAATCTTTCCCAAACTAAATCTTGTGTGTGCAAATACCCGGAGGAATACCAATAATATCAGCAATAGTCTAACCTATTGCCCTTTTGTACCTCTGAAGCACAGAGATAAGTGACTCAACCTGTTGCTTACCTAAATTTGCTGCACTAATCACCGGTAAAGTATATCCACTGCTTATATATACGTACTGTAGATGGCCCGATAACTTCTTCAACTTCAATGCCGGTGGCTTTATGATAGATGGCTTAGCCGGTGGTGTTGGGTGATTTTTTAGATCTAGATCCAGCTTCTTAGGAGCATATGAATATGATCCCATTCCTGTTAGGGCACACACAGTCTACTCATACTTTTCAATGCCTTCACTATCAAAGTTCATCAAAATAGCGGGTAGAGTTTTAACAACAAATTTCTCCTCTATCAGCACCTCTCGCTCATCCTCATAATAAACATCAACAATAGAGAATACATTTATCTCCTTGTGCTGCTTCATAGACTGGCACACATCGAACCAAACTACCTCACCATTAAGTCTAAACAGGAGATCATTAGCCCACAAATAAATAAGCACGCTTCCAATTACGAGAAAAGGTCTACCTAAAATTATGGGTACCTCAAAATCCACCTTGAAATCCAGAATAACAAAATCTGCAGGAAATATAAAGCTGGCCACCTTTACTAGCACATCATACAATATCTCCACTGGCCACTTCACTAACCCGTCTGGCATCACTAGTCGTATATTTGTGGGTGTAGGATCCCCCAAACCCAACTTATTATAAACAACAAATAGCATCAGGTTAATGCTTGCTCCGAGATCACACAAGACCTCAGGAAAATCAAGTGACCTAATAGTACAAGGGATGGTGAATTCTCCCGGGTCTGTCTTCTTCTGCACCAAGGATCTCGTTGAAACATTACTACAATGTTAAAGATATTCCACTGGTTGTATCTCACTGTTCTCTTCTTTGTCACAAGGTCCTTTATAAACTTAGCGTATCCAGGCATAGGCTCTAATGCCTCCACTAAAGGCACATTCATCGTCAGCTGCTTCAGCATTGCCATGAATTTGCTGAACTTTGTATCATCAGCCTTCTTTTTCAATAGATGAGGGAAGAGAGGCGGTGGTTTTGGGAGAGCGATAACTACTGCTTCCTTCTTCTTTCCCTTTTCTTTCTCTAATCTTTCTCTAACTCATTAACCTGCTTATGGTTGATGGAATGTCATTACTATGTAGTTTTTCAGAATCCACTGGACAATTTTCTTCATTTTTCCCAACTTCTTCAATCGTATCATCAATCAAATCTCTACCCACAGAAGGGTTTGGATACTCTACCACTCCGAGTGGTAACCACAATGCAAGAGCCATAATTCCGAGGGTTCTGCACTGTGTCGCTTGGCAAAGTACCACTTTTTCTTTGGTTGAATGCCGTTGAAAGTTGGTTCATTTGCTGCTCTAACTATTTTATAGAAGTTGAATGCGAATCCACCAAGTGACTCATAGAGGATAGATCACTCTTCATCGTTGTCACACCAGCATTGGTCGCTTCAACCCCTTTAAATAGATTCTCCATCATGTCCTCCATGGATATATTACCTGAACTGGTAGCACCATTATCACGACTTCCAGAAGGTACATACAGACAACTTTTGTCATTCTTATTTTTCCAGCTCCCTTGATTCCTATCTTTGTAACCAACTTTGTAGTAATAGTTCTGAACTTGATTTCCTTGGCTATTGCCTCAGAAACTCCCCTGATTATTTATATAGTTGGCCTCCTCCTCAGAATCAGATTCAGCGCTACCTTGCAAACCAACAACCTTCACCTTTTCAGTATTTCCAAATAGCAAATGCTTTGTGAGCAGATCCATCTGGGTCTTCATGTGCGCCATATCTTGATCTCTTTCCTCCTATATTTGTGTTGATCCGTAGTCATACCACTAGATAGAGTAGGGCTTCCTACTACAGGATCCCTGGTATGTCAAGCTCTACTTATCATAGTCAATCATTCTAACATATCCACAACTTTGTTGAAAGTAAGCTCTATGAATGCTCCCTCTGCAATATTGTCTACAGTTGGTTTGGTGATGGAATTTAGAGCTCTGTAGTATGTATCCATCAAATGTTTATCAATCATTTTATGTTTGGGGTACTGTGTCATCTTCTTCTTGAATCGCATCCAAGTCTCATGTAGTGCCTCATTCGGCAATTGTATGAAGTTTCTAATCTAGCCCCTCAACTATAATATTCTGGAGGGCAGAAAGAACCTTTCTAGGAAAGCTTCTTTCAATTGCCTCTAGTTTTTTATAGAATAGGGAGCCAATTCATTCAACCATATTATTGCCTCCCTAGACAAAGACAACATCAACAACCTAAGATGAATTGCATTCTATCTAACCCCAGGGTTGTTTAAGGATTTGCAAATGTTGATGAAGTTCACCAAGTGCATATTTGGGTCATCCCCTGAAAGTCCTCCAAAAAACCTTTGAGATTAAGCAGCTGTATCATGGTACTTGTTATGTTAAACTTTACCCAAGGTGCCAATGGTGGTGGATAATTGCTCCAGTTGCACCAGCTTCATCTAAGTCTGTGTCATTTTCCTTATCAGGTGCAAACCATATAGTTGGTTGGCGGTTTGCTTTTGATCTAACCACTCAATTTCTATTCACTGGCCCAGTTACGTCCTCAACATGCCTCCTATTTGCTGGGTAGATCTGATTATCATCTCCCAAGTCTTCCTCATCAGGATTATGGTCACGTGTTAGTTGACCATCAGTCTGCTGATTAACTTGTGCTCTAGCCAAAATGGCTAGTTTGTCTGCTTCCTGTTGATCAACCATTCTGCCAATTAACTGAGGTTCCGGATGTACTAGTAATAACAGTTCACCCAACTTCCTTGTACTTGGCATACACAACAATTACCCTGCAAAGAACAAAAATAACAAATAAAGGTAAAATTTGGAAAAATTGACCAAAGGTCAATTAACAATCACAAACTTAATTGACAATAGTATTTCTTGACAATGGTGTCAAAATTTGATATGCCCAAATTATAAATTAATTAGAAAGTGTAAGCGGTCGCTGTCAAATATAGAACCCAACTAGGTTGGGGTCAAATCCCATAGGGAATACAGTGCAAACTAAGTGTTATGGTTGTTAATAAACTGTTGATCAAAGGTTCTAGAGTAAAGGGTTTTTTTTGACTTGTCAACAATATCCAGATGTTTGTAGTAAAATTGAGTTCCAACTAATGAGTTCTATTGTAAGTGTTAATTCAATGAGAGACGACAAACTAGAGTTATGTTCACTGAGATGTTCAAGTAGCCGAGGTTGTGAATTATCTCAAGTTTCCCATTTGTAATTTCAATTGTAAGAGTTATTGAATTCTAAAGTGTACCCATTTGTTTCTCAACCTAAATGAATAGTTTACTCTTCAATTATCTCGAAATTAAAGAATGCATTAATTTATTCAACTAGTATCTTATGTGGGTCGATCCTGTTAAGGCATCAACTCATAATTCAAAGGTTAAAGCCCTTAGATTCCATGTAAACCTTTTGTTTTCCCAACATACACTTTTCTATTCAAACAAGTGATGTTTTTGGGCCCACCTTTCAAGTTTGCAACCAAGAAATATCATTAATATGAAGAATGGTTTATACAATCCCAATTAAATATGGAAATTAAGTGTTTTCACAACCCCAATCAACTATTCACATCAAGACTCCCATAACCCTAATTATGGGAGCTTAGCCACACATCTCAAGCGAAGAAAAAGAAATCATTGTGTTCTTCATTAAAAAATTCAGAGCATTCCATACAAAATTTACAATAATAGTTCTTGAATCTTCAACAAAGATGAATAAAATAGCTAGATCCACAATTGTAGCTTGATTCTTAGAGAATAATACGTTACAATGAGTTTTCTAGATGGAAATAAGATAAAATACATCTAAATAAAAATTGAACTGGGTATTTATATGTTCCAGATACTGAGGATTTAAAATTTGTACTCATTAAAGCAGTGTCGAAGTTGACGGTCCATCATATGAACCGTCGCTGGTGGTCCCAAGGAGCTACTTTATGGTTAAGGGTTGACGATCATGTTGGTGAGCTATCACTGGCCTGGCGGTTCATCGCGTGGACCGTCACTTGGGGAGCTATTTTTTGTTTAAGCCTAACGGCTAAGTTGACGGCCTACCAGAGGTCTAACGGTCCATCACTTGGACCGTCGTAGGAGTCATCCACTTGTTCCTTTCTATTTAACCTTGACGGTCACCCTGACGGTCAATCACTTAGTTGATGGTCCGCTAGTTTGACCGTCAGTGGCCTTTTTCTGCTATTTTTCCAAGTTTCTTCTCCATCTATATCCTTGACTTGAAAACATTAAAGCCTAGTATCAAATACAACAAAAGTTACTTGAAAAAGAAAAATTATCCTTTGTTAAAGATATAAAATATTTTGCCAAAAGTCAGAACATCTAGCAGGCTTAGACCCCACACCCACCCTCGGAACCGTGGGATGTAGCACACCAATTTGGCCTGAAAATGCCCCGTTTGCACCATTTTGGCCATTTGACAAACCAAATAGCCCCGCCCATATAAACAGAAAACACTAGGCCATTCCCTAGCCTCCCTGGCACAACCCAGTCCATTTTTGACCTACAGCACGCCCGAACCCTGAGCCCACCCCTGGAACTATGGGCTATAACACATCGATTTGGTAAAAAAATGCCTCATTTACATCATTTTGTCTATTTGACCACCCAAATAGCCCCGCCAACAGAAACAGACAACACTAGGCTGGTCCCCAGCCTGCCTGTCATAACCTGATCGATTTTCGACCCACAACACACCCGGACATCGGGACCACCCCAGTAATCGTAGACTATAGCATAATGATTTAGCCAAAAAATGCCCTGTTTGCCTCTTTTTGCCCGTTTGACCACACAAATAGCCCCTCAAACGAATGAACAATATTAGGCTGCTTTGCCAGCCTCCCTGGTATGACCCAATTGATTTTTGACCTGTAGGATGCCTAGATCATAGGCCCACCCTAGAACCGTGGGCTATAATACATCGATTTGGCCTGAAAATATCCCGTTTGCACCATTTCGCCTGTTTGACCACCCAAATGGCCCGCCCACATAAATGGATAATACTAGGCCAATCTCCAGCCTCCCTGGAACGACCCAATCAATTTTCTACCCACATCATGCCTGGACCCTAGGCCCACCTCAGAATCGTGGGCTATAACACATCGATTTGACCCCGAAAGTGCCCCGTTTGTACTATTTTGCTCATTTGACCACCCAATGAGTCCCTCCCACACACACGGACAACACTAGGCCTCTTTCCAGCCTCTCTGGCATGACCTGATCGATTTTTAACCCTCAGTACACTCGGATCCTAGGCCCACCCAAGAACCATAGGCTATATAGTATACCGATTTACCTCAAAAATTTCTCGTTTGCACTGTTTTACTTGTTTGACCACCCAAATGATCCCACCCACACAAACGGGCAATACTAGGTTGCTCTTCAACCTCCTTGGCATAACCCTATCAATTTTTAGCCCACAACATGCTTGAATCACGGGCCCACCCCTGAAACCATAGGCTATAACACACTAATTTGTCTCAAAAATGCTTTGGTTGCACCGTTTTGACAATTTGGCCACCCAAATGGATCCGCCCATATAAACGAACAACACTAGGCCGCTCCCTAGCCTCCCTAGCATGACCCAGTCAATTTTCTCCCTACAGCACGCTCGGACCCCCGGTCCACTCCAGAACTGTGGGTTTTAGCACACCAATTTGGCTCGAAAATTCCTCGTTTGCACCATTTCGCTTGTTTGACCACCCAAATAGCCCCACCCACCCAAATAGACAAAACTAGAACACTCTTCATCCCCCTGGCACGACCTATTTGATTTTCGACCCACGACATGCCCGAACCCCAGGCCCACCCCCGGAATCATGGGCTATAACACACCGATTTGGCTTTAAATGACCCATTTGCACCGTTTTGCCCATTTGACCACCAAAATGACCCCACCCACACAAACGGATAACACTAGGACGCTCCTATCCTCCTTTTGCATTCAAATACATACGTAGGTGTACGTGATTATACAAGCAATATAGTGACTTAGGCATTTAGATATCGTACCCTTGAGGACTATGCAACTAGCAATTGAACCAACTTTAGTTTTAGACAGCCCACAGCATGCCTGGACCCCAGGCTCAACCCCAGAATCGTGGACTATAGCACATCGATTTGTCTTGAAAATGTCCTGTTTGCACCGTTTTGCCCATTTGACCACCCTAATGGACCTACTCACACAAACGGACAACACTGGGCCGCTTTCCAGCCTCCCTGGCAGGACTCGGTCAATTTTTGGCCCATAGCACACCCAAACCTCAACCCACCCCTAAAATCGTGGGCTATAGCACACTGATTTAGTCCAAAAATGCCCTATTTGTACTATTTTGCCCATTTGACCACCTAATTGGCCCCGCCTACACAAAAGGATAACACTAGGCTGCTCCTTAGCCTTTCATTACGTTCAAATGCACACGCAAGTGTACATGATCATATAAACAATATAGTGACTTAGACAGTTAGATATTGTACCCACGAGGACTATGCCACTAGTAATTCACCCAACTTTAATTTTAGACAAGGAGGTATTAAGTGTTATCAAGTATCAAGATGATTTTAAAGTTTGGAATAAAAATGTAAATAGATACGAAATAACAAGTTATGACAATATCAAAGCAAGCAACGGTTATAAACTATAGTGATGAGAATTCCATGGTTGAGGCACTTTTAACAGTTTTGCAAATCTCTATTCTTATCACAGTCTAGTTGGTTATCGGGTTGTTGATTCATAAGGTTTATAGTACGATCTTGGTATTCCGACCTCAAATCTTCTACCTATCTGAATATTGCAACTACATTGGCTAGAAGAGATGCAATAATTCATCTAGATGCATACAACTATCTTCTTGCAATTGAACCAAACAAGGCTTCTAGGTATATCCCTATCCTAGATGCTAATTCAAACCCCTTATTTGATAAAATGATAAGAACCTTACTCCTTAATTTCTTCTTTCTATCCTATGATTCTCCTCCCGAGTTCATATAGAAATATAGATGTATTCTAATGGTGGCCAATCATCAAAACAGTAAGCTCAAGAAATTAAGAACTACCCAAATGATAATCCAAAAAGAAACTACGATAAAGAATATCAAAATGTAATCATGTTCTTGGCCTCAACCCCAGAACAAGGGTGTTTAGCCACTCATGTTTGAATTTAACATAAAAAGGAGATAGTTAATCATACCAAGAATTAATCTTGAAGAAAAAAAGTTCAAAAATAATTCTAAGAACCCTAAAAGAGAGATTTTGTTATTTTTCCGCTGCTGTTATGCTTTACCAAATGTTTCCAATTATAGTGAATTGTTTCTTTTATAGTTGGGTCAAATAATCCCGCTTCAGCCTCTCACCGTATCATGGAAACCTCTCCATCGCTATTGTCACCGCGATGCGGTGCAATCGTGGTGGGACTATTTTGTGAAACATATAGATTGAACCCTCACCGCGATGTGGTGGAATCATGGTGAGGTACTGGATTATGACAATTCCCCATTTTGCCTTCACCGCAACTCGGTGGGCTTACAAACTCGAGCACTGGTGATTACCCTTTCACCGCGATGGGGTGACTTACTTAAAGAGAAGTTTAGAGCCTTTTCCTTCTTTACTTTCTTCCCAAACGATGTTTTGATGCCTTCATTGCTCTTTCCATTGTCATTCCTCATTATCCATGCAATCACGTTAAATTCCATCAAAATTTAGTCCTGCATACACTAATCATATCCATTAGATAAGGAACGCACTTATAGCTTAATTATGATCAGAATAACACCTTTTTGATCTTAGAAAAAGTACAAATATGAGTGAATATTGGTGATTAGACGTATAAATAAGCCCAAGATTACCTTTCTGGCATAACCCAATCAATTTTTGGCCTACAGCACGCCCAGAACCCCGGGTCCACCCCCAAAACTATGGGCTATAGCATACTAATTTGGCCCGAAAATGCCTTGTTTGCACCGTTTCACCCGTTTGACAACCCAAATGGCCCCTCCCACACAAACGGACAACACTAGGTTGCTTCCCACACAAATGGACAACACTAGGCCACTCCCCGGTCTCTCTGCATGACTCGGTCGATGTTCGGCCTACAACACGACTACACCCCGAGCCTACCCCAGTACCGTGCATAATAGCACATCAATTTGTCCCGAAAATACTCCATTTGCATCTTTTCACCCTTTTGACCACCCAAATGGCCTCGCCCATAAAAGCGGACAACATTAGGTCGCTCTTCATCCTCCATGGCATGGGCCGGTCAATTTTTGTACTACATCATGCTCAGACCTCGAGCCCACCCTTGGAATCGTAGGCTATAACATACCAATTTAGCCCGAAAATGCCTCGTTTGCACTATTTTGCATGTTTAACCACCAAATGGTCCCACTAACACAAAAAAAATGCTAGGACTCTCCCCAGCCTCTCTGGTATAACCCGATCAATTTTCAACCCACGGTATGACCGGACCCCGAGCCCACCCATGAAACCGTGAGCTATAGCACACTGATTTGGCTCGAAAATGCATCGTTTGCACTATTTTGCCCGTTTGACTAACCAAATGGCCTCGCCTACACAAACAGACAATACTAGGCCATTCCCCAGCCTCTCTTGCATGACTCGATCAGTTTTTGGTCAACAACACATCTAAACCCCAGGAATACCCCCAAAACTGTGGGCTATAACACATCGATTTAGCCCCAAAATGCCCCGTTTGCACCGTTTCAGCCGTTTGACCACATAAATGGATTCTGCCACACCAACGGATAACAATAGGCCATTTATCTTCCTCATTGGCATAACCTGGTCGATATTTAGCCTACAGATCTCTCGAACCCTGGGCCTACCCTGGAACAGTGGGCTATAACACATTAATTTGGCCCAAAAAATACCCTATTTGCAACGTTTTGCATGTTTGACTGCCCAAATGGCTCACCCATACAAACAGAAAACACTAAGCCGCTCTCCAGCATCCCTGGCACGACACAGTCAATTTTTGGCCCACAGCACGCCCGAACCTCGGTCCCACCCTTGGAACTGTGGGCTATAACACACCAATTTTAATAGAAAATCCCCTGTTTGCACCGTTTCTCTCGTCTGAACACCCAAATAGCCTCGTCCAGACAAATGGGAAAAACTAGGCCACTCTCCAGCCTCTCTGGAATGACCCAGTTGATTTTTGGCCCACAGCACGCCCGGGCCTTGGGCCTACCCCAGAATCGTAGGCTATAACACATTGATTTGGCTACAAAATTTCCCGTTTCATCCGTTTGACACCGCAAATGGCCCTGTCCATACAAACGGACAATACTAAGCCTCTCCCCAACCTCCTTGGCACGACCAGGTTGATTTTTGGTCCATGGATCTCCCAGACCCTTGGGCCACACCTGGAACTATGGGCTATATCACATCGATTTGTCCCCAAAATACCCTATTTGCAACGTTTCACAGGTTTGACCACCCAAATGGACCTGCCCATACAAACAGACAATACTAAGCCGCCCTCTAGCCTCCCTGGCATGACCTAGTTAATTTTTGGTCTACAATACGCCCTAACCCCGAGCCCACCCCCAAAACTGTAGGCTATAACACACTAAATTGGGTAAAAAATGCCCCATTTGCACTGTTTTGCTCGTTTGACTATGCAAATGGCCCCTCCTACATAAACAGACAATACTAGGCCACTTCTCAGCCTCCCTGGCATGACCCGATCGATTTCTGGCCTACAATATCCCACACCTTGGTCATAACCCTAGAATTGTGGGCTACAACGCACCAATTTTTTATGAAAATGCCCTATTTGCATTGTTTCACCCGTTTGACCACCTAAATAGACCTGCCCAGACAAACATTCAACACTAGGCCATTTGCTAACCTCCCTGGCACGACCCAGCCAATTTTTGGCCCGCAACACGCCCGAACCCTGGTCCCAACTCCAAAACTGTAGGTAATAGCACACTGATTTAGCCCAAAAATGCCCCGTTTGCACTGTTTCACCCATTTGACCACGCAAATAGCTCTGCCCAATCAAAGAGACAACACTTAGCCTCTCCCCAGACTCTCTGGCATGACCGGGTTAGCTTTTAGCCCACAGCACGCCCGGACCTCGGGTCAACCCCCGTAATCGTTAGCTATAGCATATCGATTTAGCCCGAAAATGCCTTATTTTCACCGTTTTGTCTATTTGATCATCCAAATGGCCAATCCACGCAAACGGATAACACTAGGACACTCCCCAGCCTCCATGGCATGGCCCAATTAACGGTCCTACCCCTAGAACTGTGAGCTGTATCACATTGATTTGGTTTGAAAATAACCAATTTTTACGGTTACACCCATTTGTCCACCCAAATGCCCCCACCCACACAAACAGACAACACTAAGCCGATGCCCAGCCTCTCTTTCATGACCCGATCAATTTTTGGCCCACAACACGCTTGAAACTCGGGTTCGCCCCCAGAATCATGGGCTATAGCACATTGATTTAGCCTGCAAATTCCCTATTTCTCTCGTTTGACCATCCAAATGGCCCCACTCACACAAGAGGACTAAACTAGGCCACTCCCCAGCCGTCCTGGTGTAACCCGATTGATTTTTGGCCCACAACACGCCCGGACCCCCGGCCCATCCCCAGAACCTGGGCTATAGCACACTGATGTAGCTAAAAAATTCCCTGATTTTACCATTTTGCTCGTTTGACCACCCAAATGGACCCTCCTACACAAAAGGATAACACTAGGCTGTTCTCCAAACTTCCTAGTATGACCCGATCAATTTTTTACCCATAACACGCCAAGACCTCGGGCCCACCCCAGAACCTTGGGCTATAGAAGACAGCTTTGGCCCGAAAATACCCCATTTGCATTGTTTTATTTGTTCGACCACAAAAATGGCCCCGCCCACAGAAACGGATAAACTAGGCTGCTCCCTGTCATGAAACAACAGACTTTCGACCTACAGCACACCTAGACCCCTGTACCACCCCCTAGAATCGTAGGCTATAACACACTAATTTTGCCTGAAAATATACCATTTGCACCATTATCTTATTTGACTACCCAAATGGCCCCGCCCATACAAACGAACAACACTAGGCCGCTTCCCAACCTCTATGGCATGATCGATCGATCTTTGGATTATAACACGCTTAAAAATTAGGCCAACCCTTGGAACCGTAGGCTATATCACACCTATTTGGCCAAAAATGTCCCATTTGCACTGTTTCACCCATTTGACCACCCAAATGGCCTCTCCCATACAAACGAACCACACTAGGACACTCTCTAGCCTCTTTGTCATGAATCGATCAATTTGTAATCAACAACACACCTGAACCCCGATCCCACCCCCGTAACTGTGGACTATAACACATAGATTTAGCTTGAAAATGCTCTTTTTGTATCATTTCACCCGTTTTATCCCCCAAATGGCTCCTCCCACACAAATGAAAAACACTAAGCTGCTTTCAAGCCTCCCTGGTATGACCTGGTTAATTTTTGGCCCACAAAACGTTCGAACCCCAGGCCCAACCCTGAAACCATGGGCTTTAACACACTGATTTGGCCTGAAAATGCCATCATTGCACTATTTCCCTCGTTTGACCACCCAAATAGCCCCACCCACACAAGCATACAACACTAGGCCACTCCTCATCCACCCTAGCATGACCCAGTAAATTTTTGGCCCACAACACGCTCGAACCCCTGGCCCACCCCTAGAACCGTGGGCTATAGCACACTGATTTGGCTCAATGCCTCGATTTTACCATTTCGTCCGTTTGACCACCCAAATGGCCCCTCACACATAAAGGGATAACACTAGGCAACTTTTGAGTTTTCCTAGAATGACCCGATCAATTTTTTACCCACAGCATGCCCAGACCCCAGGCCCACCCCAGAACCTTGGGCTATAGAACATCGACTTGGCTCGAAAATGCCCCATTTGCACCTTTTTTTTGTTCGACCACAAAAATGGCCCCGTCCACCCAAATGGATAAACTAGACTGCTCTCCAGCCTCCCTGGCATGATCTGGTCGACTTTCAGCCCACAACACACCGAGATCTCGATCTCACCCCCAGAATTGCAGGCTATAGCACACCAATTTTGCCTAAAAATATCCCACTTGCATCATTATCTCATTTGACCACCCAAATGGCCCCACCCCTACAAACGGACAATAATAGGCCACTGATTTCGCTTGAAAATACCCCATTTTCACCGTTTTGCCCGTTTGTCCACACAAATGGACCTACCCACCCAAACAGACAATACTAGACCATTCCCCAGCCTCCCTGGCGCTACCCGATTGATTTTTGGTCTACAGCACGCCCGGACCCCCAGCCCACCCCAGAACCATTAGCTATAGCACAAAGATTCGACCCAAAAATGTTCTATTTGCACTGTTTCACCCGTTAGACCACCCAAATAGCTCCGTCCACACAAACAAACAATACTAATCCGATTCCCAGCTTCCCTGGCATGAATAATTTTATTTTTAGTCCATATCACGCCCGTACCCTTGGCCTACCGTCGGAACCATGGGCTATAGCACACCGATTTGGCCTAAAAATACCTTGTTTGCACTGTTTTGCCCGTTTAACCACCCAAATGGCCTCTTCCACACAAACGTACAATACTAGACCGCTCCCTATCATCCCTGACATGACCCGATTGATTTTGGCTCACAGCACGCCCGAAACCAGGGCCCACCCTCATAACCGTGGGCTATAGCACATAGATTTAGCCCGAAAATACCCCATTTTCATTGTTTCACCTATTTGACTGCACAAACGGCCCTGCTTATACAAACGAACAATACTAGGACACTCCTCAGCCTCTTTGTCATGACCCATTTTTTTGACCCACAACACATTCGGATCTTGGCTTACCCCCAGAATCGAGGCTACAACACAACTATTTGGCCTTAAAATGCCCTGTTTGCACTGTTTTGCCTATTTGACCTCCCAAATAGCCCCACCCACACAAATGTACAATAATAGGCCGTTCCCCAGCCTCCTGGGCATGAACCTAGCAATTTTTGGCTAATAACACGCCGTACTCCGAACCCACTCCTAGAACCGTGGGCTATAGCATACCGATTTGGCCTAAAAATGCACCCTTTGCACTGTTTCACCCATTTGACCACCCAAATGGACCCGCCTAGACAAACGG
This sequence comes from Capsicum baccatum var. pendulum, assembly GCA_030864225.1. NCBI lineage: Eukaryota > Viridiplantae > Streptophyta > Magnoliopsida > Solanales > Solanaceae > Capsicum > Capsicum baccatum. The sequence continues at coordinate 274,383,970 of CM061550.1, forward strand.
GAAAAACTAGGCCATTTCTTAGCCTCCCTGGCATGACCCGATTGATTTTTTTCCACAGCACGCCCATACCCTTGGGCCACCCTAAAACTGTGGGCTATAACAGACCAATTTAGCTCAAAAATACCCCGTTTACACTATTTTGCCCGTTTGACCACCCAAAAGGCCCAGCCCATACAATTGGACAATACTAGGCTGCTCCCCATCCTCCCTAGTGTGACTTAATCAATTTTTAACCTGCAACATGCCCGAACCCAGGGCCCACCCCTAGAACTGTGAGTTATAGAGCACCGATTTGGCCTGAAAATGTCCCGTTTGCACTATTTTACTCAATTGACTACCCAAATAGCCTCTCCCATACAAATGGACTATATAAGGCCTCTCCCCAACCTCCATGGCATTATCCAATTTATTTTTGGCCTACTAAACGCCCGGACACCGGGCCCACCCTAAAATTATGGGCTATGGCACACTAATTTGGCATGAAAAGGCCCTATTTGCACCCTTTCGCCTATTTGACCACCCTAATGGCCCCACCCATACAAACAGACAACACTAGGCCACTCCCTAGCCGTCTTAGCATGACCCGGTCGATTTTTGACTCACAGCATGCTCGTAACCTGAGCCCAGCCATAAAACTATAGGCTATAGCACATCGATTTGGCCCCAAAAATGCACCATTTGTATCGTTTCACCTGTTTAATCACCGAAATGGCCTTGCCCACACAAATAGGCAATACTAGGCCTCTTTTCAGCCTCTATGGCATAACCAGGTTAATTTTTGGCCATAGTACACCCAAACCCTAGGACCACCCCCAGAATCGTGGGCTATAGCACACTAATTTGGTCCAATAATGCCCCGTTTGCACCGTTTCACCCATTTAAAGAACCAAATGGCCCCGTCCACACAAACAGACAACACTAGGCTGCGACCCAGCCTCTCTGGCATGACTCGGTTGATTTTTAGCCCATAGAACCCCGAGACCCCAAGCCCACCCCAGAACTGTGGGCTATAGAACACCGATTTTGTTCCCAAATGCCCCATTTACACCGTTTTGCCTTTTTAACCACCCAAATAACCCCATCCACTAAAATAGACAATACTAGGTTGTTCCCCAGCCTCCCAAGCATGACTTAGTCGATTTTTGTCCCACAGCACGCCCGGACTCTAGCCTGAAAATACCTTATTTGCATCATTTTTCTTGTTTGACCATGGAAATGGCCCACACAAATGGACAACAGGTCACTCTTCAGCCTCCCTGGCATGACCAGGTCAATTTTCAGCCCACAGCACGCCCGGACCCTAGGCTCACCCTTGGAATAGTCAGCTATAATATATTAATTTGGCCCGAAAATGCCTCATTTGCATTGTTTTGCTCATTTGACCACCTAAATAGCCGCTCACACAAACGGAAAACACTAGGCCGCTCCCTAGCCTCTCTAGCATGACCCGATTGAATTTTGACCCACAGCACGCCTGAACCCCAAGTATAACCCCGGAACTATAGGCTATATATATCACACCAATTTGGCTAAAAAAACCCCATTTGCATCATTGTGCTTATTTGACCATACAAATAGACCCACCCACACAAACAAAAAATACCAGGCCGCTCCCGAGCCTCCCTAGCATAACTCAATCAATTTTTGGCCTACTACATGCCCGGACCCCAGGCCCACCCCCTTAACCATGGGCTATAGCACATCGATTTGGCCCAAAATTGCCATGTTTGCACTGTTTCCCCCCTTTGACCACCCAAACGGCCCTGCCCACATAAACGGATAACATTAGGCTACTCTTCATCCTCTATGGCATGACCTAATCAATATTTATCCTACAAAACGCCTGAACCCTCGGCCCACCCCCAGAATCGCGGGCTATAGCACATCGATTTTGCCTAAAAATACGCTATTGGCACCATTTCACCCGTTTGACCACCCAAATAGCCTTGACCTCACAAACAAAGAATACTAGCCTGCTCTCCAGCCTCCCTGGCAGGACCCAATCAATTTTTGGCCTAATACTCACCCAATCCTGGGCCCACTCCCAAAACCGTAGGCTATAAAACACCGATTTAGCCCAAAAATGCCCCATTTACACTGTTTTACCCATTTGACCATACAAATGGCCCTGCTCACATAAATAGATAACACTAGGCTGCTCTTTAGCCTCCCTGGCACTACTTGATCAACTTTCGACCCGCAGAATGCTTGGACCCTAAGCCCACACTTAGAATCATAGGCTATCGCACATCGATTTAGCTTGAAAATATTGCATTTGCATTATTTTGACCATTTGACCTCTCAAATGGCTTCGCACACACAAACGAACAACACTAGGGTGCTCCCTAGCCTCCCTAAAATGACCCAGTCAATTTTCAACCCATAGTATGCCCAGACCTTGGGCCCTCTCCCAAAACCATAGGCCCAATATTAATCTTGTAAGAACAAGATCAAGCCATGATCTGATACCAAATAATACCAAATGGTCCAAACAAGGCACAAAACAACCATAAACATTCCATAAGAATAAGATACAAAATTGGCAACAGGACGACAACACAAAAACACATGAATTAAAATAGATAAAATAAATAGATTGATTAACAAAAGAGTGTATAAACTCTAAGAACCCTAAGATATATCAAATCTAAGGACCCTTAAAATCTACACAAACTATCACCAATCTCCTGCGTAAACACAAGAGAGACGTTACCTCCTCTAGCACCAACATTTCAAGCCAATGATTACAACACAAGTGATATCTATACTTGGTGCCCCCATTTTGGTTTGATGGCTATTTTAAGCCCAACAACTAAAGGTGTTATAGTCCTCACACTAGAGAGAGTTTGTTTTAAAATGTCTCAAAGTCTTACATCAATAAAAAACCAACTATGAAATGAACCCTAAAGAGCCTACTTATAGTTATTACAAAATGAAGACCAAAATGACCCTAATGCCGTTAATGAAAGAAGCTTCTATGGAGTGTAAGGAAAGGGCACAAAATAACCACAACACCCTTAAGTAGAGTGGCAGTTTTGGAGTGTTTTAAGGCTCTTCAATGCTCCAAAAACTGTGAGCCAGTAAGTGTGGTCCAAAATCGTGATTTCTCAAGTCTTTAATGGTCCAACCAATCTTCCACACACGGCCTTGCTCAATGGCATGCTCAAAACTGGTCCTCCATGCTTGTTCTTGTATACTCGAGGTAACCAAGTCTTGAGTCTCTATGTATTGTCCTCCAAAGATGTCATCTAAAGCTAAGTTGGCCATTTGACTCGTATTATCCTCCCCTTCTTGAAAAGGATTTGACTTCGAATCTAAACCATGCAAGAATAAATAGAAGACAAACAAGCACCACACCCTCATGACATAAGGGTTAGAGTTAGCACAATAAACAACATCAACATGACAAGGAGGTACACATTTGTGATATAACCATACATCCTTTGTTTTAATCATTAGGAACTTAGTAAAATTATTACAAAGGAGTTGGCGAAGGAAATCACCATCAAGGGGAAGGGGTGACTTAATTGAAAGTAAAGTCCAGGAAACACATATAGCAATGTCACTCAAATAAGTGGAACAACCAACAACTATCCATCCTTCATACCCTAAGAAGTTACTGGGGTTAAATGGAAAACGTAACCAAGGGCGTAGGTCTCGGCCACTCTCACTCTCCCCTAGGGTGCCGTCCTTAAAGTTAACCATACCCTCTTTATCACCATTGGAAATATCATGAATAAAAAGAGGGTTTAGAAAGGTGTTCCATAAGTCAGCTTCAAATAAAGGGTTATCATGCATGCACTTACTACTAGTTTCAAAATTCCACTAGGAGTATACCCAACATAAGAAACACATAGAGAAAAAGTCGATGGAATTTCTAAACACACACCACCCTCTCTTTCAAAAGAGTAGTCCTCACATATATACAAACCATCACGGGCAGCCAAAGGACCACAATCAAAACCATCTTCACAAGGACAATCACAACTCAGGTTTTCTAAACATTCAAACAAATCAAGATCATCTTCACCCGGTTGATCATTTTGCTCACCCTCACTAGTTCTTGGAAACTCACATACCAACGTAGACTCGCCTTGGTTTTCACAAGGGTCAACTAGTGTGTGAATACTCTCATCACTTGGTAATGGAACCTTAGTCAAGTTATAAGTGCAAGCACTAGATGAACACAAATCATTCTGATGAGAAGAATCAATTTCATCATCTAAAGGATCAACAAGTGCTTACGTGTCTACAATAAGAGTTTGGTTCTCATGCGACCTAACAATACCAAGAGTATTACAAAAGGAAGATTGAAGAACCTCTATCCTAGGCAAAACCATAACTACACCCACTTGGATGCTACTAGCCATAACACAACATTCTAAGTTCATAGGAGTATAGGGGATACCATTTTTACCTTATAGCTCACAGGAGCTATGTCCTTCCTCTTGACATATGTTCGGGCAGCCTACTTGCTCCCTTTGACCTACCATACGATCCAACCTTTCATTTATCATATCTATGTCTTGGAAAATAGTGTTAAGGTAGGACAAAATGACATTGGTGACATTGTTATCCATGGGTTGAGAGGTTGAAGCCGCGGGTTCCATTGTAATTGTACCTGAAAGAAAAAAAAGAAACTCCTACAAAACAAAACACAAGTTAGTTCGAAACAACCTCACCATTCTCTCACACATTTGATCGTCTCACACTTGGATTATTAAGTATTGCAAGTTGGATTGTAGTTTTTGATGAGTCAAGGGGTGAGTCTACTCCTTGGTCGGGATGGATTCTTTGTTTGACGACTCAAGGAAATAATGTCTGAACTTGAACCAAGAAATACTATGATTCAAAAAATAAGAAAAGCATAAAATCACTCTAACACGAAGAAAAGTATTCAAAAGCTAATTTGAAACTTAGTAGTTATTTACTACATACCAATTAGTATAAGAATCAACAAAATCAAAACTAAGAATCAACGACAAAAAGCTAAAAATCCAAGATTCAAGACAAAAGTTTCAGTATTGTACAAAATTTGGTGATGAGGCAGTCTAGGATTGGTTTCGGTTTTTGAAAGGTTCTTTTTTTCCCCAACTTTAAAATTTTGGTTCAATTTTTAATTCTTGAAGTGTATAATTCTGCCTAGGATAAGAAAAGAACAAGATTGAAGCCCTTTTCACCTTTCAAAAAAGTTTGACTTGTCTTGCACTTTTTGGGCAAGACACCTTTTGGAGGGGTTGGTGGAATTTTCCTCTTTTGTACACCTAGGATAGTGTTCTTTCTCCCTTTTAGAAACAAGTCTTTTGGTAGATATTTCTGTCCCCATTCCCTTTTGGTAGGTCTTTAGGACTTGTTTTCAAGACTAAAAAAGACTTCACTTCTTTCTACTTGGCTTTTGTATCAAAAACAACACTATTGAAGAGTGTTCTTGCAACTTGACATGAAGATTGGTCTAGAGCAACAAGAACTTTCAATAGAAATTTCAAGACCAAACCTCACGTGAACCTCCAAGAATCAAAACACACCCTTTTCAAGCTTATAACCCACAACACAATATCAACGACACAAGTTCAAGCCAATACCTTCTAGATTTCGGATACACAACAACGACATCAACAATGTTCAAGTTTTGAAACCGCAACAACAATACCAACAACGATCGTTCAAGCTCACTTGGACCTAGACTCAAGGTGTTAGACAAGAAGAAAGCTAACACAAGAAACACTCAAAACAAGTAAAATACACCTAGATCTAGACTCAACTTTTGACCAAGACTACAACAATAACACAATTTTGACCAAAAATACAAACACGCAGATTGCTATTTTTCTGGGATTTTCAGTTGTCAATAATTTTTATTTTATTTTCAAGTTTACGAGCCCAAGATTGATCTTGTGGAAACAAGATCAAGCCATGATCTGATACCAAATGGTTCAAACAAGGCATAAACAGCCACAAATAGTCCAAAAGAACAAGACACAAAAATGGCAACAAGTTGACAACACAAGAACACACGAATTGCAATAGATAAAATGGATAGATAGATTGACAAAGGAGTGTATAAACTCTAAAAACCCTAAGATATATCAAATATAAGGGCCCTTAAAACCTACACAAACTAGCACTAATCTCCTACGTAGACACAAGAGGGACGTTACCTCCTCTAGCACCAACGTTTCAAGCCAACGATTGCAATACAAGTGATATCTACACTTGGTACCCTCATTTTGGTTTCATGGATATTCCAAACCCTACAACTAAAGGCGTTACACTCCTCACACTATAGAGAGTTTGTTACAATGTTTTAAAGTCTTACATCAATAAACAACCAACTAAGAAATGAACCCTAAAGAGCCTACTTATAGTTATTACAAAATAAATACCAAAATGACCTTAATGCCCTTAATGAAAGAAGATCCTATGGAGTGTAAGAAAAGGGCACAAAATGACCAAAACACCCTTAAGTAGAGTGGTAGTTTTGGAGTGTTTTAAGTCTCTTCAATTCTCCAAAAATTGTGAGCCATTAAGTGTGGTCCAAAGCTGTGATTCCTCAAGTCTTTAATGCACCAAGCTATCTTCCACACACGGCCTTGCATAATGGCATGCTCAAAATCGGTCCTCCATGCTTGTTATTTTATACTTAAGGTGACTAAGCCTTAAGTCTCTTTGTGTTGGCCTCCAAAGATGTCATGACAAGTTAAGTTGGCCATTTGGCTTGTATGACTATAGAACATCGATTTGTCCTGAAAATGCCCCATTTGCACTATTTCGCCTATTTTTCACCACCCAAATGGCCTCTCCCACTCAAAAGAACAACACTAGGCCGTTTCCTAGCCTTCCTGGAATGACACGGTCGATTTTTGACCCACAACACGCCCACACCCTAGGCCTACCCTTAGAACCGTGGGCTATAGCACACCGATTTGGCCCAAAAATACTCTGTTTGCACCGTTTCCCCTTTTTGACAACTCAAATGGCCCCGCCCACATAAACGTACAACACTAGACCTCTCCCCAATATTCCTGGCATGACCTAGTTAATTATTGGCCCACAGCATGCCTGAATCCTATGCCCACCCCCAGAATCATAGGCTATAACACACCGATTTAGCCTAAAAATGCCCGTTTTGCACTGCTTCGCCCATTTGACCACCAAAATGGCCCCACCTATACAAATAGACAACACTAGGCCGCTCCCCAATCTCCCTGCTATGACCTGATTGATTTTTGGCCCATAGCATGCCTAGAACCTGGGCCCACCCCAGGAACCATGGCTTATAGCACACTAATTTAGCTCGAAAAAGCCTTGTTTGCACAGTTTTGCCCGTCTGACCACCCAAATAGACAGGCTTAAATAAAAGGACAATACTCAGACGCTACCCAGCCTCCCTGGCATGACCAGTTTAATTTTTACCTTACATCACACCGAACACCAGGCCTACCCCCGGGACCGTGGTCTATAATACACCGATTTTGCCTGAAAATTCCCCGTTTGGATCATCTCACTCTTTTTTACCACCCAAATAACCTTTCCCACACAAACGGACAACACTAGACCACTTCTTAGAATCCTTTGCATGACCCAGTCGATCTTCGGCCAGCAACACGCTCGTACCCTGGGCCTACCCTCAGAATAGTGGGCTATAGCATAATGATTTGGCACAAAAATACACCATTTGCACTATTTCACCCGTTTGACCAAACAAATGGCCCAACCCACACAAACGTATAACACTAGGCCGCTCCCGAGCCTCTTTAGCATGACCTAGTCAATTGTCGGCCCACAGCACACCAGGATCTTATGCCCACCCTAGGATCGTGGGCTATAGCACACCGATTTAGCCTAAAAATGCCAAGTTTGCACTATTTCGCCCGTTTGACCACCCAAACAGCCTCGCCTATACAAATAGACAAAATTAGGTCCCTCCCCTACCTCCCTGGTATGACCCGATCAATTTTTGGCCTATAGAACGCCCAAACCCCTGGGCCCACCCCAAGAACTGTTGGCTATAGCACACTGATTTGGCCTAATATGCCTCGTTTGCGCAGTTTTTCCCATTTGACCACCTAAATAGACCCTCCCAGATAAATGAACAATACTAGGCCGCTCTCCAGCCTCCCTGGCACAACTTGGTTATTTTTAGTGCACTCCCTGACCCCGATCCCACTCCCGAAATAGTGGGCTATAGCACATTAATTTGGCTTAAAAATACCCTATTTGCACTGTTTCACTAGTTTGACCACCCAAATGGCCCTACCCACACAAACGGACAAAACTAGGTCACTCTCCATCCTCTTTGGCCTGACTCAATTAATTTTTAGCCCATAGCACACCCGGACCCTGGGCCTACCCCCAAAAGCGTGGGCTATAGCACACCAATTTGGCTCAAAAATACCTCATTTGCACCGTATCACCTGTTTGACTATCTAAATAGGCCCCGCCCATATAAGCAAATAATACAAGGCCATTCCCTAGCCTCTCTGGCACGACTTGGTCGATTCTTAGCCCACAAAACTCCCAGACCTCCAACCCATCCCCCAAACTGTGGGATATAACACACTAGTTTGGCCCGAAAATGCCCCATTTGCACCGTTTCGACCTTTTGACCACCCAAATATCCCCTCCCACACAAACGAACAACACTAGGCCACTCTCTAGCCTTTTCGACATAACTCAGTCGATTTTTGACCTACAAAATAGACAAATCCTGGGCCCACCTTTGAAACCATGGGCTATAACACACCAATTTGGCTAAAAAATTCCCCGTTTGCACTGTTTCACCCGTTTAAACATCCAAATGGCCCCTCCCATAAAAATAAATAACACTAGGCCACTCTCATACCTCCATGGCATGACTCGGTTGATTTTTCGCATATATCACAACCGAACCCCGAGCCTACCCCAAGAATCGTAGGTTATAAGCACACCAATTTAGCCCAAAAATTCCTTGTTTGCACCATTTCGCCCGTTTTACCACCCAAATGGCCCCACCCACACAAACAGACAACACTAGGCCACTTCCCATCCTCCCTAGCATGACCTAGTTGATTTTTGACCCACAGCACAATCGAACCCCAGGCCCAACCTCGAAACTATAGGTTATAGAACATCGATTTGGCTCGAAAATTCTCCGTTTGCACCAATTCACCTGTTTGACCACCCAAATAGACCCGTCCACACAAACGGACAATACTAGGCTGCTTCCCAACCTCTCTAGCATGACTTGATCAATTTTCAACCCACAAAATAGTTGAACCCTGAGCTCACCCCTAGAACTGTAGGCTATAGAACACCGATTTAGCCTGAAAATTCCTCATTTGTACCGTTTCATCCATTTAACCACCCAAATGGCCCCGCTCACACAAACGAACAATACTATGAGGTTGGCATAACCCGATCAATTTTCAGTGCACAACACGCCTGGACCTTAGGCCCACCCCTGGAACCGTAGGCTATAGTACACCGATTTAGCCTAAAAATGCCTCATTTGCACCATTCCACTCGTTTGACCATCCAAATGGCTTCGCTCAAACAAACGAACAACACTAGGTAGTTTTCTAGCCTACTTGGCAGGCCAAGGTCAATATTTTGGCCCACAGCATTCCTAGACCTCGGGCTCACCCTTAGAATCATGGGTAATTGCACACTAATTTGGCCTGGGAATACCCCATTTGCATAGTTTTGCCCGTTTGACCACCCAAAAAGCCCCGCCCATACAAATAGATAACACTTGGCCGCTCCTCATCCTTCCTGGCATGACTTGAGGCCCAGCTCAGAACCGTGGGCAATAGCACACTAATTTGGCCCAAAAATTCTCCTGTTTGCAACGTTTTGCTCGTTTGACCACCCAAATGGACCTTCCCACATAAAATGACAACACTAGGCCACACCCTGCCTCCCTGGAATGGCTAGGTTGATTTTTGTCCAATAAAATGCCTGGACCCCGGGCCCACCCCCAAAATTATGGTCTATATAATACACCAAATTTGGCTAGAAAATTCTCCATATGCACTGTTTCGCTTGTTTGGCCACACAAATGACCCCACCCACACAAATGGATAATACTAGGACGCTTACTAGCCTCTTTGGTACAATGCGATCAATTTTTGGACCACAACATGCCTGAATCCCGAGCCCACCCCCAGAACCATGGGCTATAGCATAATGATTTGTCTTGAAAATTCCCCGTTTGCATTATTTTGCTTATTTGACCACCCAAATGTCCCCGCACATATAGACAAATAGCACTTGGCTGCTCCCCAGCCTCCATGACATGACATGATTAATTTTTGTCAAAGATCACGCTTGAACCCTGGGTCCAACTCTGGAACCATTGGCAATAACACACCGATTTAGCCCGAAAACACCTCGTTTGTACCATTTTGCCTGTTTTACCACACAAATATCCTTGCCGATGCAAACGGACAATACTATGCTACTCTTCATCCTCCTTGGCACGATCAAGTCGCTTTTTAACTCACAAGACACCTGAACCCCGAGCCTACCCCTAAAAACATAGGCTATAGCACATCGATTTGGTTCAAAAATGCCTTATATTTATCGTTTTGCTTGTTTGAACACCTAAATGGCACCGACCACACAAACGAAAAAAGCTAGGCCACATCCCCAGCCTCCCTGGCATGACTCGATTGATTTTTGGCCCATAATATGCTTTGACCTTGCGCCCACCCCCGAAATCATGGGCTATAACACACTAATTTAGCTCGAAAATGCCCTGTTGTCACCGTTTTACCCATGTGACAAACCAAATAGCCCTGCCCACACAAACAGACAACACTAATCCATTTCCCAGTCTCCGTGGCACGACCCAGTCAATTTTTGATCTACACAACACCTGGACCCCGGGCCAACCCCCAAAACTGTGGGCTATAGCACTCTAATTTGGCTTGAAAATGTCCCATTTGGACAATTTTGCTTGTTTGACCACACAAATGAACAACATTAGGCCACTCTTCAGCCTCTCTGGAATGACTCAATCAATATTTGGCTCACAGCACGCCTGGACCTTGAGCCTACCCTCAAAACCGTGGGTTACAACATACTGATTTTGCCCAAAAACTCCCTGTTTCACCCGTTTGACCACACAAATGGCCCCGTCCACACAAACAGACAATACTAGGCCACTCCCTAGCCTCTCTGGCAAGACCCAGTTGATTTTTGACCTACAACACATTTTTACCCTGGACCCACTCTAGAACCGTGGGCTATAGCACACTGATTTAACCCAAAGATGCCTCGGTTGTACCTTTTGCCTGTTGGACCCCCGAAATGATCCTGCCCATACAAAAAAATAATACTACATAGCTATCTAGCCTCCTTGGCATGACTTAATCTATTTTGAGCCCACAATACGCCCGAAGCCCAGGTGCACACTCAAAATCGTAGGCTATAGCACATCGATTTGGCCCAAAAATGCCCTGTTTGCATCATTTCGCATATTTTACCACCCAAATAGCCCTACTACATAAACAGACAATACTAGGTCATTCCCCAACCTTTCTAGCATGACCCGATCAATTTTTGATCCACATCATGCTCGGACCCTGATAACGCCCAAACTACAGTTCTCGTAAGAGTGTAAGCGGTCATTGTCAAATATAGAACCCAACTGGGTTGAGTGTCGAATCCCACAGGGAATAGCTGGTCACTAAGTAAGCAAAGATTAGTAGACTTTTGGTGAAAGTCTCGTGAAAGGGGGGATTTTGTAGCGTGCAATAGTGTAATAAAATAACAAAGTAAAAACGGAAAATAGCAAAGTAGAAAGAAAGAATGTTTAGTAAGATTTTTAATCAATGAGAATTGAGAGTTGGGGTTATGTCCACCTTATGAGTTATACGTCTCTATTGGCTATTAGTTATGCGGAATTCAGGCATGCATGTGCTTATAGAGAACTGTATTCTATGGTAAATCCAAGTGTCTTTCGACCTAACAAGGACTATTTCTCTTTAACTCTTTCGAGCTTAAAGTGTATCTAATGGTACAAATTCTCCAAGAGGTTAATCCAGTTATGGCACTAACTTTTTAACAGGGGTTGGTGCCCTATTATCTTGACATTATCTCTTTTCCAGACATATAACTTTTCTTTCGAACAAGTTAATGCTATACTGGCGTATTCTATGCGTTTGCAACCACAAGAATTTGCATTAAGATGAAGAGAATAATGATATAAGCAGCATACGTGTCAAGAACTCACAAACTCATAGCAATAGATAGTATCTCATAAGGCTTCCATAACCCCAACAGAGAAGTTTAGCTACTCATGAGTGCAATGGAAATCACAATAGACATTATCATTATACCAAAATAAAAATCTCACGTGTAGTAGGGTTTGGTATGGCTTGTGACGTGAAGACCTTGCAAGTAGCGTTTCTCTTGTTGTGAAAATTTAAGACGAATAGATGAAGAGAAAGTAAATAAGAATTAATTTAAAGCAAATTGTTTAGAGTTGTAGATGAATTAGAATGTGAATGATGAGAATAATGATGTGTGTCTAAAAACTACAGCAAAATAGGGTATTTATAATACCCATATCCTATTCCTATAAGGCTACTGCGTACTTATCCTAATCCTAATAAATTACTGCATCATTATCCTAATCCTTATAGGTTACTGCTGATCCCCAAAGTCTTGGAAAATGCTGTTTTTGCCCAGGATAGGTTTCCTATGCGTCACTTTTGGTCCTAGGCGTCCAAGCTCTCCTTCCCTTCTTTCGTGAAGTTTCCTTTGGCGTCAAGTTATCCATAAAATGCTGAAATCTGCATCATTTATACCTGAAAACTTGCTAATCACATTTGTTAGCTCACTTACAGGAAAAAGGACTAAAAGTGCATGAGTTATATATTTTGTCCTCAAAACTTAGCTAAAATATGGGTAAATTAAAGCACTTTAGGCGTGTAAATACGCCTATCATCAACACCCCATACTTAAAGCTTTGTTCGTCCTCGAACAAAATATCATGTCCTTCTAGACATCCACTTAGGGTTTCACAGTAACAACACAAAATATTCATCAAGACAGGCACGACACTTATTACAAAGAGTAGTTTTCTGATCATTTCTAGAAACAATTCAACCTCTAATATAGACTCGTAATGATGGCTAATTCGTATTCAAAAGTTAAGGCACAGAGAATCATACACAACCACCCAAAACTCATCAACCATGTGTGTCTCACAAAATATAACCCATAATCACTCACAATTATTGTATATATTTCGAACATGGGTATAAGATTATCCTTGCTCTCACTCTCTCAAAGAATTCATATGTTGCAACTGATGATCATAGACTTGCCCTTAGTGTAATGCTCCACTAAATATCAGAATGCTAAGCTTAGGATCACATAGGTCTTTACAGGTTGTAATGTAGGCTAAGGGACGGGTAGGACTATTTTGGCCAAAAATAGTGACTATGTTCCTAAGCGCTTTAATACATCACACTATGCCATTTATGCTTTCTTTCAAAAACCTTTCTACTTTCTTTTAATCTACCACCCTTTCTCACCTCTTTTGTTTTTCAATTTTGAACAGAATTAACTTTTTATTTTTCTTTTCATTTTTCTCTTTTTTTTATAACACGCCTCTATGATAACCATTCTTTTTCATAACGAATTCAAGTACCAATTCACTTTAAGGCACTACTCTCGCCCAATTTCCTCTTATTTTATCACATGACTTTACAATTTAAAGCACTTAGGAATTTGGAACAAATTATGGTCTTGAAAAAATAGATTAGGCTTACATATGAGGTTGTCAAAGAAAATAGGCTAAAGGCTCAAAGGGGGTTATCTAGGATGATGTCCATGGGTAGATAAAATGAAAGTAAACAATCATAGGTTTCCAAAGAAATGCCTAAATCATCTCCTAAACTCACACTCTTTATTTCTTTTTACATACATACTAGGCAAGTTCTAGCATCAGCCACAAACATAGAATATACTATCATCTCACACACACAAGGCACATGGTCAACTTTATTGGGAGTAGTATAGACTCTCGACCCAACAGATGAAGGAATTGAACCACACAATTATCACATAATGAGTCACTAGTAGAGCCTAAACGTCTCAATAGTAATGATTTTATCACAGACTCTTGTCGTAATACCATGCTGCCTATCAGAACAATTTCAAGCAAAAAAAGAAAACTACTAAACAAAACAAAACAAACAAACATAAATGAATGCAAATACAGATAAAGAAGGTTAACATGCAAATAGCAATACCCCACACTTAAATGGGACACACTGCCCTCAGTGGAAAATAAATAAGAAGAACCTGGTTAGTCGGACTCCTCCTCTATGTCTGGGGTCATACCCCCTTCATCAGAATCATCATCAGAGTCGTCGCCATCAAAGTTCTCCTCCACGTCGGAGTCTGGCATTCGACGATCATCATCGGTTGGCACATCGTCATCAAGAGGTTCCTCAAAGTATACACCTACTCCACACATTTGCCTTGCATGCTCATTCATTGGGTAGTCATAATCTAGCTGTTGGAGCTCTACAGCAGTTGGAACACGACCTCCGCTCATCATGGTAAACTGAGTCATACCATAAAGATGGCGAAAGAAACTCTCATCCCGAGCATGCCTTTCCGCAGTGGTAAGGTTGACGCCATGCATGGTTTCAGCATCCTTAACCTTTGTGAGGTCAACCCTTTTTGGGTTCTATGGAAGTTTATGATCAGCCGGTTCCGCTTCGATGTCCTCCTTCCTCAAGATTGCGGTCAACAGATTGCCAAAGCTGAAGTGGGACCTCTTGTGTAGCCTGGCCTTTTGCATTGTAGATCGAATAACTGCCCCAATGTTGATAGGAACATTCGTCATCAAAGCGTACACCAAGAACACTCTATCTGGTGTAATCTTCGTGTACTGGTTCCCTGGAATCAGACAAGAGTTGACTATTCGCAGCCATATTCTAGCTTCCCTATTCAAAGGAGCATATGGGAAGGTGTTGTGCCGACCGGTGTCCTTGTATCTACTCCATCTTGCCATGGATCGTGGTCCGCATAATGTGTGTCTAATAGCCCTGTACGGAGGTCTGTTATACAGCTCCTTGAATGGTGATGGGTCAATAGATGGCAAACCTAGAAAGGAGTTGAAGAACTCCGCATTTAGTTGCAGAACTTGACCCCGAATCTTTACTTCATTCCCTGTAGTTTTCGGTGACCAGTTGGCATAGAATTCTCGTGTTAAATCGAGATTGCACTCTCCCATATCTCGGAAGATGAAATCAAGATGTAACGCCATTATCTTGGCCAACATACGAGGTTCTTTCTTTGCTAGGCTCTCTTTGTTTATCAACTCCACATGAACATATTTTTTTACTTTATTGTTCCTATACCATTCCTTTCCTTCCTCCTCTAGGACCCATTTTATTCCGAACATACGGCGAGGTATTTGCAGCGAGGAGGATTCTCCTTGCTCTTTTTGTCCTCTTTTCTTGCCTTTTTGTGAAGTGGTTGCTTTTTCTTTTCCTTGTCTTTCTTTTGGTGCCATTGTACCTGAGATTAAAACAATAGTCATGTTAGCTTCATCTCGGTGGATACAATCAATAAACAAGTAGTAGTGGCACCATCCCACACTTAGTTTGTTTGTACGAACTAGTGAAGTGAACAATGTCGATTACTCAGATTTCATCGAGATACGTTTAGGTGTTATGTTCCAACAATAAAATCAGTGCAGTCATACTTCATGAAATCTTGGCAATACTTTCATGGTTGATATATCTTAAGACTACTAGATTGAATCAAGTTTAGGAATACTCACAATTTCGTATGTTTGTAGTCAACCATGGTTTTCACCTTTATACACAAGTTATTCCAACATGTAAGATTTCTATTGACAAGATTATGCAATGTTCTTGACCATGTCAATTTCGCAAAAGTATGACAGTGCATTAAAATTAAATACAAGTAGGAAACAAGTCAAGATCATTCTTACGTATTCTTTCCCTCACTTAGTTGTATCACCACAAATTAATCACATTCAACTCACCAATACTACTTCAAGATGTAACAATTCTTTATAGGCGTAGTAGTGTAGTACTTACGGAACATAAAAGAAAAACAAAGAAGTACTTACTTGGTTGATGGCCTTGGAAGATGTTCTTGTAAAGTTAAAAGAGCAAAAGGATAATTTCTGAGAGGATTTGGAGAGGTAGGCGATGCTTAGGTTGGATTTGCAATGTGTTTTTGGTCTAAGACTAAGTTTCTTATTTATAGGGCAAGCTTGGGTCGGGTTTTGACCCATTTAGAATCGGATTTGGAGACCAAAAGTGACCATAGGCGGCACCTAGTGCTTTGCCTATGCTTGGCATAGGCGGCACCTTTTGTAAAGCCTAGTTGAGCATAGGCGGCGCCTATGCCATGGCATTGTTAGGCATAGGCGGCGCCTATGCCATGGCTTATGAGATTCAGAGACAAAAGTCTTTGGCATAGGCGGCGCCTATGCTATGGCATTCTTAGGCATAGGCGGTGCCTATGCTATGGCACTCTAGAATCCGAGAGCTTAGGCCATAGCATAGGCCTTGCCTTGTTCGTGGCCTAGATTTACGTAGGCCGTGCCTTGTTCTTTGCCTATATTTTCATAAGAAATACCTCACCCATAGCCTTTTGCTTCTTCCTTCCTAACTTAACACCTTTAACATGCACTACTTCCAAATCAAAATTTGAAACCAATCTCCTCCTTTACCTCTGTTGTACCTACATTCACTTAAAAACAACAAAAATGATTAGAACAATGGGTTGCCTCCCATCTAGCACCTTAGTTTTGGTCGTGGCTCGAATCTTATTTTTGGATGTTTGTTTATCAAAAGCAAATGCAAAGTAGGACGAAAGAAAAAATGAAAAACGATGGGTTGCCTCCAATCTAGCACTTGATTTATTGTCGCGGCACGACATAGTTACCTCGAGTACTTAGACTTCGTCGAGATAAATAGTGGCCATATAGTTTATCGAGTCAAGATGACCGATATAGGGTTTTACTCGTTGGCCATTCACCTTGAAGATAACACCATTACTGTCTTCTAGCTCAACTACTCCAGACGAGTAGACTTGACTTATCTTGTATGAACCAGACCATTTGGACCTTAACTTACCTGGGAATAGCTTCAGTCGGGAATTGAAAAGAAGTACCATGTCGCTTTTTTGGAAGTTTCGTTGAACAATCCGCTGATCATGATACTTTTTCATCCGCTCCTTGTAGAGGTCTGATCTTTCATAGGCATGTAGACGGAATTCATCCATCTCATTCAGCTGCTCCAATCTCAGATTCATAGCATCATCCCAATTCAGGATTAGTTGCTTCAGCGCCCACAATGCTTTATACTCGAGTTCGATGGGTAAGTGACAAGCCTTCCCATAAACTAGTTGGTAAGGGGACATGCCAATTGGCGTTTTGAATGCAGTCCTATAAGCCCATAGCGCATCGTCCAGCTTCCGAGACCAATCTTTCCTATTAGCATTTACAGTCTTAGCAAGGATTTACTTGATCTCTCGATTGGAAACCTCTACCTGTCCACTAGTTTGAGGGTGATAAGGTGTGGCTACGTTATGTTGCTTGACACCATATTTTGCCAACACACAGTTTGTTGCAAAAGTGAGATCCTCCATCGCTTATGATAGTCCGTGGTATTCCAAAGCGAGAGAAGATATTTCTCTTCAAGAATGCTACAACACGCTTTCCCTCATTGTCGGCTAACGCTACTGCTTTGACCCATTTTGAAACATAATCTACAGCAACTAGGATGTATTTCATTCCAAACGAATTTACGAATGGACCCATGAAATCAATACCCCATACATCAAAGAGCTCGACTTCAAGAATTTTCGACATGGGCATCCCATGGTGTTTTGAAATTGCACCTTGTCTCTGACATTGGTTGCATATTCTCACAAAGTCGTAGGCATCTTTAAATATCAAGGGCCAATAATATCCACTTTGCAATACCTTCCTTGTTGTTCGATTACCTGCGTGATGTCCCCCAACTTGGGAAGTGTGACATGCTTCTAATATATTAGGCACCTCTACATGGGATATGCATCGCCTGATAACACCATCCGCGCATCGTCGAAACAAATATGGCTCATCCCAAAAGTAATGTTTTACATTATGCATGAACTTCCTCTTTTGATGAAAGGATAGATTTGCAGGTATCACATTACTTACCACAAAATTTGCAAAGTCTGCATACCATGGTAACTCTTCCATTATTGTGGCTAAGATCTCTTTGTCAGGGAATGTATCATTAATCTCGAGATCAGGCTGTGCTATCTGCTCGTTCTCGAGTCTAGATAGATAATCAGCCACTTGGTTCTCACAACCTCTTCTATCTTTTACCTCGAAATCAAATTCTTGCAGCAACAATACCCATCGAATTAGCCTTGGTTTTTCATCTTTCTTTGTCATTAAATATCTCAGGGCTGCATGGTCTGTGTGAACTACCACTTTGGTTCCCAACAAATAAGCACAGAACTTCTCAAAAGCATACACAACCGCTAGCAGCTCTTGTTCTGTGACAGTATAATTCTTTTGGGCTTTGTTTAGGACCTTGCTAGCATAGTAGATTGGATGGAATAACTTCTCCCTTCTCTGGCCAAGTACAACATCCAAAGCTACCCCACTAGCGTCACACATGACTTCAAACGGTAGAGACCAATCTGGTGCTACCATGATAGGAGCTTCAATTAGCTTCCCTTTGAGGCAATCGAATGCCTTCAAACAATCTTCATTGAAGTCAAACTTTACATCTTTCTCCAAAAGTTTGCATAATGGACTAGCGATTTTGGAGAAGTCTTTGATGAACCGCCGATAGAAACCTGTGTGCATGAGGAAACTACGAACTCCCTTCACGGAAATTGGAGGTGGTAGCTTCTCGATAACTTCAATTTTAGCTCGATCAACCACAATTCCTCTTTCGGAGATTTTATGCCCAAGAACAATACCTTCTTTAACCATAAAGTGGCACTTCTCCCAGTTCAGCACTAGGTTGAAATCTACACATCTTTGCAACGCCATACTGAGGTTTGCCAAGCAAGATTCAAACGACTCACCCACAACTGAAAAATCATCCATGAATACTTCCAACGTATCTTCAACCATATCAAAAAAATGGACATCATACAATGCTGAAAGGTGGCTGGTGCGTTACATAGTCCGAATGGCATACGTTTGAAGACAAACGTACCATATGGGCATGTGAACGCTGTTTTCTCTTGGTCTTCGGGAGCAATACAAATCTGATTATAGCTGGAATAACCATCTAAGAAGCAAAACCATCCTTTTCCTGCTAATCGATCAAGCATTTGGTCCATAAATGGCATTGGAAAGTGATCTTTAAGCGTCCACGAATTCAGCTTTCGGTAATACATGCATACTCTCCATCCTGTAATGGGTCTGAGTGGAATAAGCTCATTCTTTTCATTCGCAACTACCGTCATGCCTCCTTTCTTGGGAACACATTGTACCGGGCTTACCCATTTACTGTCAGAGATAGGATACACAACCCCTGCATCTAACCACTTAATAATTTCTTTCTTCACTACTTCTTGCATAGGTGGATTGAGATGCCTTTGATGCTCAATAGTTGGTGTGCAATTTTCTTCAAGCTGAATCTTGTGTGTAAAAATTCCAGGTGGAATACCAATAATGTCAGCGATGGTCCAACCAATGGCTCTTATATACTTCCATAGAATAGTGATGAGAGCTGCAACTTGCTGCTCACCCAAGTATGCCTCCACAATGACTGGGAGTGTATTTTCGCTTCCTAAGAATACGTACTTTAAATAACTAGGCAGTTCCTTCAATTCTAACGTGGGTGGCTCTTCAATAGATGGTTTAGCTGGTGGTGTAGGTCGGTTTTTGAGATCAAGGTCCAGCTTCTTGGGAGCATGAGGATACGACCCTAACCCTGTTAGAGCACCAATAGTTTCTTCATAATTTTCAGCATCCTTACGCTCAACATTCATAAGTACAACCGCCAATGGGTCATCAATAAGCTGCTCCTCTTCAAGTAATTCTTTCACATCATCAAAATAAACATCAGCTACTGAGAATACGTTCAGATCTTTGGGTTGCTTCATTGATTTGCACACATCAAAGCGAACTACTTCGTCATTTATTCGGAATAAAAGCTCATTAGCTCGCAAGTCAATAAGCACACTTCCTGTTGCAAGGAAAGGGCGCCCCAAGATTATGGGAACTTCTGAGCCTGCCTCACAATCCAAAATAACGAAGTCTGCCAGAAAGATGAATGAAGAAACCTTCACCAATACATCACATAAAATACCAACAGGTCATTTTACCGACCTATCTGCCATTACGAGCCTCATATTGGTTGGAGTAGGATCACCCAACGCCAACTTTTTGTAAATAGATAATGGCATCAAATTGATGCTGGCTCCTAAATCGCGTAATGCCTTGGCAAAATTCAAAGATCCAACGGTGCAAGGAATAGTGAATGCACCGGGGTCAGCCTTCTTCTGAACTAGTGATCAAGAAGCAATTGCACTGCAATGATGAACAGTGTCTATCAACTCATAGCTTGCTGCTCGCTTCTTTGTCAATAGATCCTTCATAAATTTTGCATACCCTGGCATTTGTTCTAGTGCCTCTACAAATGGAACATTAATGGTCAACTGTTTCAACATTGCCATGAATTTATTGAACTTGGTGTCATCAGTTGTCTTCTTCAATCTTTGAAGAAAAGGTGGTGGTGGAAGCGGAATTGTTTTCTCCATGGCTTTCTTCTTCTCTTGCTTCCGAATTTTGGTCTTTTTAGGCTGCAAACTACTAGGGGTGACGTCATGGACATCTTGGTCAGCTTCTATGGCATCCTTATCTCCTTTATTTTTGGCCACTTGCTTGCTTTGGGATGAATTTTCCAGTACCTTACCACTTCTGTTAGTAATAGCCATGCATGATCCGTCGTTCCTTGGATTTTGTACAGTGTCGCTAGGTAACGTGCCAACCTTTCTTTGATTGAGTGCTGCTGAAAGTTGGCTCAATTGCTGCTCTATTTATTTTATTGAAGTGGAATGTGAGTCAACCAATTGCTTCATCGAGGATAAATCATTTATCACCTAAGTTACTCCCGCGCTGGTTGCCTCTACTCCTTTCAACAGTTTAGCCATCATGTCTTCCATATTTGCAGAACTAGATGCAGTGGCATCACGTCTCCCTGGGGGAACATATAAACCACTCTTGTCATTCTTGTTCTTCCAACTACCTTGATCCTTGTTTCCAGATTTATCATAATAGTTCCAACCTTGGTTTCCTTGGGTATTGCCTCGGAAACCCCCCAGATTGTTCAAGTAGTTGGGTTCTTCTTCAGAATCAGATTCCTCTCTTCTTTTTGACGCAACAGCTTTGACTTTTTCGGTCTTCCCTGATAATAGATGCTTTGTAAGAAGATCCACTTGTGTTTTCATGTGCGCCATATCTTGATCACGTTCTTCTTCTCTTCTCCTTTGTTCTGCAGTCATGCCTATAGCAAAAGTGGGGCTTGCTACCTCAGAATCTCTGGTATGTCACGCCCTACTTTGCTTCATCATCTGGTCTAGCATATCACTTGCCTGAACAAAGGTGAGGTCTATAAATGATCCTCCAGCCGCATTATCCACCACGAGTTTAGTTACTGAATTCAAGGATCTATATAGTATCTCCATCAAGTGAACATTGGTCATATGATGGTTTGGGCACCTCATAAGCTTTGTCTTGAACCTCTCCCATGTTTCGTGGAGAGCTTCGGTTGGAAGCTGCCAAAAGTTGCTGATTTTATCTCTCAATTGTGCTCTACTGGATGGCGTAAAGAATCTTTCTAGGAAAGCGTCTTTCAACTGCCTCCAATTAGTGATAGAATCAGGAGTCAGCCCGTTCAACCATAGAGTTGCCTCCCCAGATAGAGACAGTGGAAATAGGCGCAACCGAATTGCATTCTGTCCAATGCCAGGATTGTCGAATGACTTGCATGTAGAAATAAAGTTGATCAGATGCATATTGGATCATCGCCTGCTAGTCCACCGAATAATCCCTTGAGTTGCAATAACTAAATCATGGTGCTTGTGATGTTGAACTTGGCTCCGGGTGCCAATGGCGGAGGAATAATGGCTCCAGTGGCTCCGGCTCCATCGAGATCATCATCATCATCGTCGAATGGTGGTTGCACGGGTCGGCGTTCATGCCTAAAACTAGCTTGACGATCTCTTCTGTTAGCAGGTGTTGCTATCTCCGCATCACGCCTTGGGTTTAGTAACTCATCATCACCTAGATCCTTATCGTCAAGATTTGTTGCTCGCCTAGGATTATCAATATTCTGTTGATGCACTTGAGCGGCGGCCAGAGCAGTTAGTCTAGCCTGTTCCTGTTGAGCAGCCCTTCTTTCAATTTCCTGTTGAGCCTCCATTCTGCCAATACGATGTGGTTCAGGATTGAAAGGTAATAATGGTTGACCAGAACTTCGAGTATGGGGCATGCACTGGATAAAAACCTGCAGAAAACAAAAACAACAACTAAAAGTAAAGTACGAGAATCTTTGACCAAAGGGTCTAGTAACTATCACAAACTTAGTAGACAACCGTATTCCCCAGCAACGGTGCCAAAATTTGATAACGCTCAAACTACAGCTCTCGTAAGAGTGTAAGCGGTCGCTGTCAAATATAGAACCCAACTGGGTTGGGTGTCGAATCCCACAGGGAATAGCTGGTCACTAAGTAAGCAAAGATTAGTAGACTTTTGGTGAAAGTCTCGTAAAAAGGGGGATTTTGTAGCGCGCAATAATGTAATAAAATAACAAAGTAAAAACGGAAAATAGCAAAGTAGAAAGAAAGAATGTTTAGTAAGATTTTTAATCAATGAGAATTGAGAGTTGGGGTTATGTCCACCTTATGAGTTATACGTCTCTATTGGCTATGAGTTATGCGGAATTCAGACATGCATGTGCTTATAGAGAACTGTATTCTATGGTAAATCCAAGCGTCTTTCGACCTAACAAGGACTATTTCGCTTTAACTCTTTCGAGCTTAAAGTGTATCTAATGGTACAAATTCTCCAAGAGGTTAATCTAGTTACGGCACTAACTTTTTAACAGGGGTTGGTGCCCTATTACCTTGACATTATCTCTTTTCTAGACATATAACTTTTCTTTCGAACAAGTTAATGCTATAATGGCGTATTCTATGCGTTTGCAACCACAAGAATTTGCATTAAGATGAAGAGAATAATGATATAAGCAGCATACGTGTCAAGAACTCACAAACTCATAGCAATAGATAGTATCTCATAAGGCTTCCATAACCCCAACAGAGAAGTTTAGCTACTCATGAGTGCAATGGAAATCACAATAGACATTATCATTATACCAAAATAAAGATCTCACGTGTAGTAGGTTTTGGTATGGCTTGTGGCGTGAAGACCTTGCAAGTAGCGTTTCTCTTGTTGTGAAAATTTAAGACGAATAGATGAAGAGAAAGTAAATAAGAATTAATTTAAAGCAAATTGTTTAGAGTTGTAGATGAATTAGAATGTGAATGATGAGAATAATGATGTGTGTCTAAAAACTGCAGCAAAATAGGGTATTTATAATACCCATATCCTATTCCTATAAGGCTACTGCGTACTTATCCTAATCCTAATAAATTACTGCATCATTATCCTAATCCTTATAGGTTACTGCTGATCCCCAAAGTCTTGGAAAATGTTGTTTTTGCCTAGGACAGGTTTCCTAGTTTAGGCCACTCCCCAGCCTTCCTGTAGTAGCACAATCAATTTTTGACTGAAAAGCACACTCGAACCCCGGGCTTACCCCCAAAACCATGGGTTATATCACACTGATTTAGCCTAAAAATGGCCAGTTTGTGCCTTTTTGCTTGTTTGACCACCTAAACCACATCGTTCTCAAAAAGTCCTATAAGAGGCCTCTTCCCAGCCTTCTTAGGGAAGCCCGGTCAATTTTTATCAAAAAATATGCTCGAACGTTGGGCCCTTCCCAAAACCCGTGTCATTTGAACACCCAAACTGCCTCGTTCTAAAACAATTCCCATACTTAGCTACCTTTTAGCCTCCCTGGGGTAGATCAGGTCATTTTTAAGCCAAAATAATGCCCTGCCCCTGGACCCACCCCAAAAATATAACACACCGATTTAGCTTAAAAATAGCCCGTTCGCGCTGTTTTGCCCGTTTGACCACCTAAACTGCCCCTATTCTAAAAAAGGCCTATACTAGGCTGCTTCCCAGCCCCTTGGGGAAGCCTAGTTGATTTTTGGCAAAAATCACATGACCCCCGAGCCCACCCTAAAATCTAAAGGATATAGCACACTGATTTTCACCAAAAATAGGCCTTTCGCGCCTTTTCTCTCGTTTGATCACCCAAATCACCCCTTTCTTAAAAAGTTCCCATACTAGGCCGCTCTCCAACCTCCCTAGAAGCCTGATTAATTTTTAGCCAAAACCACGCATGGGCTCACCCCAAAAACCGAGGGCTATAGCACATCAATTTGGCCCAGAAATGGTTCGTTCATGTTATTTTGCTCGTTTAAGCACCCAAACAATCCTATTTATAAAACAAGGCCCATACTAGGTGGTTCCCTGGCCTCCCTAGGGTATCCCAGTCGATTTTCAACCACAATCACGCTCGGACCATAGGCCCACCCCAAAAATCATAGGCTATAGCATATTGATTTGGCCTAAAAATGGCCCGTTTGCGTTGTTTCGCTTGTTTGACCACCCAAACTGCCCCATTCTAAAGAAAGACCAATGCTAAGCTGCTTCCCAACCCCTGGGCCCACCATAAAAATTATGGGCTATTACACACTGATTTGGCCCAAAAATAGCTTGTTCGTGCTGTTTTGCATATTTAACCACCCAAAAAAAAACATTCTAAAAAAAGGCCCACACTAGGCCACTCTCTAGCCTCCCTAGGGAAGCCCAGTCAATTTTTGGCAAGACTCACGCCCGGCCCCTGGGCGCACTTAGAAAACCATTGGCTATAGCACACCGATTTAGCCCAAAAATGGCCCGTTCATGCTGTTTCGCCTATTTAACCACCTAAAAAGCCTCGTTCATACAAAATACCTATACTAGGCCGCTCTCTAGCCTCCTTGGGGAAGCCATTCAATTTTTAGCAAAAATAACGCTCGGCCTCGGGCCCACCCCAGAAATTGTGGGCTATAACATATAAATTTAGCCAAAAAATGGCCCGTTAACGCTGTTTCACCCGTTTGACCTCCGAAATTGCCCTGTTCTCATTAAAGGACCACATTAGGCTGCTTCGTAGCATCCTTGGAGAAGCCTTGTTAATTTTCAACTAAAATCACGCTTATCCCTTGGGCCTACCCAAATATCATGGGCTATAGTATGCCGATTTAGATGAAAATGGCTCGTTTGCTCTGTTTCGCCTGTTTGACCACCTAAACTGCCCCATTCTAAATAAAATCCCATACTACACCACTCTCCTAACTCCCTGAGGTAGCCTAATCAATTTCCATCCATAATCACGCCCGGCCACAGAGCCCACCCTAAAAACCATGGGTTATAATACACCAATTTCGTCCAAAAATGGCTTGTTCGTGCTGTTTTGCTTAATTAACCATCCAAATCGCCCCGTTCTAATAAAAGTCCCACACTAGGACACTCCCTGGGGTAACTCTATCTATTGTTGGCTATAGTACACTAATTTAGCTCGAAAATGGCCCGTTTGCACCGTTTTACCCGTTTGACCACCTAAGTTGCCCCGTTCTAAAAAAAGGCCCTCACTACGCCATTCCACAGCCTCCCTGGGGAAACTCAATCAATTTTCGACCAAAATCACTCCCAGGACCACACAAAAAAGTGGGTTATAACACACCAATTATGTCTAAAAATGGCCCGTTTGAGCTGTTTAGCCTGTTTGACCACACAAACCTTCCCGTTCTAAAAAAATACCCATACTAGGCCATTCCCCAACTTTCCTAGGGTAGCCCGATCAAATTTTGGCCAAAATCATGCCCGACCCCTGGGGCCCACCCCAAAAACTATAGGCATAGCACACCGATTTACCCTGAAAATGGCATGTTTGTGTGTTTTGCCCATTTGACCACCCAAACTACCCTATTCTCGTAAAAGGCCTATACTAGGCCGCTATCTGATAACGCTCAAATTACACGTCAATTTAGTGCAAGGCGTTCGTTGTCAATATATTTACCCAACTTTGGAGTCGGGGTTGAATCCACAAGGAACAATGTGAGTGGCGATTAATCTACTTTGAAACTATAGCTACAAGTTGAATTCTAAATAATGATAAAAAGATAAAATAGGGGGGTTCTAATGATTGAATAAAAGGTACTAAACACTTCAATTTAACAATGTTATGGGTAACTAAAGTTATGGTTACCGGGATGCTTAAACAGAGAAGGTTATGAATCACTTTTAGAGTTCCAAGTTGATACTTAAGTTGCAAGGGTAGTTGAATCCTATTATTTACCCATTCGTCTCTCAAACTCAGTGGGTAACCTATCCTTTACTTCTCTCAAACTTAAAGAATGCATTGTTTATTCAATTATTTCCTCATGTAGGCATATCCGGTTAAGGCATTTCCCTTAATCTAATGGTTAGAAGCTTTAGAGTCCATGTAAATCCTTTCTTTTCCCAACATACACTTTTATCTCGGTCAAGTGATGTTCCTGGGATTTCCCTTTAATTTACACTCAAGAGAGGTTGTTACAGTTCTCCACAAGCCCCTTCTCTCGGACAAGTGATTGGTTCATTGAAGTAACCTAACAATACCTTCCTCTCGGACTAGTGATGTTCTAGTGCTGACCTTTCTAGTGTGCAGCCATGGGCTCACCTTTGAAGTTCCTAACAAGAAGAATCATTACATTGCTCGACAAGCACCTTCCTCTCGGATACGTGATTGCTTCATCGAAGTAATCCAACAAACACTTTCCTCTTGGACAAGTGATTTTATAGTACCGATTCTTCGAGTTACAAACAAGAGAAATTGTTACATTGATCGACAAGCACCTTCCACTCGGACAAGTGATTGCTTCATCGAAGTAACCCAACAACACTTTTCCTCTCGGGAAAGGGATGTTATAGTACTGAATTTGTCTAGTTTGCAACCAAGAGAGGTCATTAAAAGTGAAGAAAGGTTTATACAACATCAAGTATTCTTGGAACGCAACTAGATTCACAACCCAAACTAGTTATTCACATCAAGGATACCATAACTCAAGTAAATTAAATTATTTACTCATGATGTGAAAATCAACAACATATATTGAATTCACAATCAAAAGTAATTAATAAAACATACCCAAAATACAGTTTCAATTGAAGGAATTGTAAAACATGTCTAAGAATCCTAAAGAGATATTTATGTGTATTTCTATGTATATATTGTGTGTTTTTCATTGTGTCCATGCATAGGGGTATATATATTGCTCAAATTCCCGTGTATTCACCGAATCTTGACCAATACTTTCAAACCTCCAAGTGTAAATACGCGTTCTGGCTGCCCCTCCAATTTTAACTACTGTTTTGATTGAAATACGTAGTCCAATACCCATCCATTGGCCTTTACACACGCTCAGAATGTCCAAATACATTTTGGGACTCCAAATAGAGTCAATTTCTGCATTTTGGTTTTGTTGAGCCATTCCGAACCTTGTTGAGTTGTTTCCACTTGATTTAAAGCTTGTGTTTCCTTCATATGTCATCATGATCCATTCAAAAAGCATCCTAAATCATTAAACACCACAAAGTAGAGCTTAAAAAAACACAACATCCAAGACGGTGAACTCCAAACACGAGCTAAACATAGGCTAAAATGCACATTGAGCTTAAGCTCATTGTTTTGACTCTTGTCTTGATCCAATTGATCTATAAACATTATAAATAAGTTTTTTAACATATAAATAAATAATAACAACCTTAGTAACTCATTAAAACACATTAGAACTCAACGCAATAGAATAGACAAACACTTAGTTCAAGTTAGTCACACTAGTTTTCTCGGTTGAATTCTAAATGCTCAAATTGAATCAAAACTCATGTAAAAACATCATTAAGCATTGTAAAACCATATTTGGACACATGAATGCTCATTTATGTCATTATAAGCACATATAGTATAAGAATCATCCTCAAATCAAGGCCCAAAAGGGCTAAAATAGTAATGCTAGAATGCATAAATACACCCAACATCAACATCCCACACTTAAAACCTTGTTTGTCCTTGAACAAGTCTTCACTCTAATTATCATGAGCTGCGTAGACTTCATACTCCTACTACATTCAAGACATTCAAGCTAGTACTACAATGACTTCACATAATGCAAGTTGCTACACTAAGTATGTTTCAACACAATTGAAAGCTTACGAATACTACTCAGAAACAACTTAGCCTCAAGAATTTACTCACCTTGTTGGCAAACTCATTCTTATCATTCAGTAAAAGATATCTTACAAATCACCCATATTCATCAAACATGTGCCCCTCACAACAAGAGAGTTACCCTTAAACACTCACAATAATGCAATTTATAATAATGGGTACAAGAATCAAATTGTGCTCACTCTCACAATGACTTCACAATTTACACATAATGAACCATAGTCTTGCCCTTAGTGTAATGCACCACTAATTGTCAAATGTAAATCTTAGAATTAATTAGGTTTTTTTCGGGTTCTAATGTAGGCTAAGGGACAAGTAGGAACTATTTTAGCCAAGAATAGTGACTAACCTCTCTAAGTACTTTAATACACTACATTATACATGTAAAATCAATATCCAACAACCAAATTACACCATTTTTTTATCCACCCATATATTTTATTTTGCCCTATCTCTTATAAGCATTTGGACTCCAGAAATCAGGATTTCAAAATCCAAACTTGAAGTTGCCGCGTCATGCCTGATGGTTCACGTTAATAGTCTATCGCCTATCCGACGGTCCATCGCGTGTACCATAACATGACGTCCAGTGATGTTTCTTACTACTTCTATTCGATGGTCGAGGCCAATGGTCCGTCAGAGTGGACCGTCGATGGAGTTCCAGTGTTGTTTTCTTCAGTTTCTATTCGACGGTAAATTCTGGCGGTCCATCGCTTGGGTAATGGTACTCCGTTTGTACCATCGTGGGGGTTCCAATGATGCTCTCTTTTGCCTATAGGCGACTATTAGGTCCGACGGTCCGTCGCCTGTCATTTCTTCTTATCTTTGCCTAGTTTTTTTTTACAAGCACATGGTGGGCGTATATCTTACTACCATATGAATCAATTTATTTATTTTCTATCATGGCAATATTTCAAACATCATTTATATCACATCAATCCACCACAATTCAATAATAAACACCAATAACCTTGCCTTGGGGCATCAATTTCACCTTTTTCTTCTTTAATTATTTTTCAAACTCCTTACCACATCAATTTTTTTTTCATTAAGGCACTTAGGAGATTTTTGGATCAAATTATGGTCTATCAAAGAAGGGATAGGCTACATATGAGGTCGCTAAATAAAAAGATAAAGGCTCAATGCGATTTAACTAGGATAATGTGCAAATGTAGGCAAAAAAAGGTATAAAACAAGGCTATCAAAGAAATGCCTAAATCATCTCCTAAACTCACATTCTTTATTTTGCTTCACACACACACCGGGCAATTTCTAGACATCATATACAACAAGGTATATACAAAAACCTTACACGCACATGGCACATGTTCAACTCAATAGGATCATTGTAGACTCTCAACGAAATAATAATATGAGTTCAATTTTTAAGCCAAAAATACAAGAGTCATATCATGAGCCTAAGAGTCTCAAAAATAGCAATTCACAAAATTCAACATGCTTTCACAAACAAACCCATTTGCATCATGTAGTCAGAAATAGAACCAACAAGAATATCTCACTTATTCCATACTTAAAAAAAAATTTAACTTGATCCAAATTTTGGGAATTTCCCATACACCCCACACTTAAAAATCTACTTTGTCCCTAAAGTAAATTTTTAAATGAAATGATAGAAATACTCCCTGAGGCCTCTAGGACTAGCTAGATACATCTTCTCATAGAGGAGATCCGTGGAACCCCACACTTATTTTATGCCATGCTTCAAGCTCAAATTTTTGGTACTCAGACTTCCTATCAACCTGTGACTCAACCCAAATCAAAACTACTTGAAAAAAAAAACTAAAAACTGAAAATTAAAAAGAAAACAGACCTTAGCTTGGGTTGCCTCCCAAGAAGTGCCTAATTTAGTGTCGCGACACGACCCAAATCAACTTTTTCATCCACCTTGAGGATATGAATTTCACCCCTAACTTAGAATTCATCTTATTGCTTCGCTTATAGGGAGGTGGTATAAAAATTATGAAGCCGAGTAATGGATGATGCATGGTAAACAACTCAGCCTTAAAGTGATGTATTTTTTTATGTTGCTTGTCACGTGTAAAATCAAGAATATAGGATTCTTGTTCCTCATCTGCACACTCTTTTACTATTTTAAATGATTCCACAGACAAGACATCATTTAAACATAATGTAGAAAAGTGCTTCAAATGCGGCCCAACAAATCCTACTTCAAACTTTACACCATCCTCAATACCTTCACTTTTGTTTGCCTTCTCAATGTCAGTCTCAAGATCAAGATGAGAATCGAGTGGATGTGATTCTTGTGTTTTCTCTACAAATTGGCTAAGTTTTTCTCAACCTACCTAGATGTTGAACTCCCTAATTCTCTCGAACTTAAGAAGTCATTCTATTCATACTGATTTTATCTCAAGTTGATCAATCTTGTTACAACATTAATCATTAGATGAGAACTTAACCTTCCTAAATCCTCATTGATAATTTACTTCTTACTAGGGTTGATTTCTTATCTCAAGGAAATCAACAGTAAGCAAGGCCTATTGCTTGCAACCAACAGAAAATAATTAATATAAAAAAATTATCAAGATGTTTCCACAATCACTCAAACCCTAGCCAACTATTACATCCATGGAGGTATAATCATAGATCCCACAACCCTAGTTGTGGGTTTTAGTTCCACATGAGAAAGAAAGAGATAGCAATAATTATATTCATCATTCAAAGTAATTAAACTTACAAAAGATGAAGTATGAAGTTGATTCTCTTCCAAGTTCAAGAAGAATATACCACAACTAAATCAAAGAATTGAAAATTGAATTCTAAGTTAAGAGCCCCAAAAAGAAAAGTAAACTCCCTTGGAATAAGTTCCAGATGTTCACCCCCTCTTTTGAATGAACCCTAAAAGCTGCTATTTATACCCATAACTTAAGAAAAATTTGAACTAAAAAATCTAGTATTTTCCTTTTAGGTGACGACATGTGTGATAACTTATCACAAATCTAATAAGTTATCAGACATGTCATCAGATCCTCTGCTTCAATGTGATGACATGTCTGATAACTTATCAGATTTGTGATAAGTTATCACACATGTCGTCAGACATGCTTCCAATTTCTTATTTTCTATCTCAGTGTGATGACCTGTGTGATGACTTATCATAAGTCTGATAACTTATCAGATTTGTCGTCAGAAGTGCTTCCAATTTCTCATCCTCTGCTTCAAGGTGACAACATGTGTAATAGCTTATCAGAAATCTGATAACTTATCAGACATGTCATTAGACATGTCTCCGGGTGATATCTTCAAAATTCAATTATTTTTACCAAAAATCATCCTTCTTGGCATAACTTTAATATATTTCCATGCATCTTGACTTTCCTATAAAATCAAAGAGAAAACAATCAAAAACGACAAAAGTTGGTTAAGACTTTGCAATTATTCTCAGTTAAAAGCCTCAAATGTGTTAGCATCTGCTCACACATCAACACCCTCAACTTAAAACAATTTCTTGTCCTCAAGCAACTTAAAACTCAATACTATGATACTTAACCAAGAGACATATAAGATACCTATGACAATTGATTATCAAGTTTAGCTCAAAACACATTACCCTCTTCATTTTCAATCATTTTAAACCCAACTGTGTATATCAATGAAGGTCAATAATGTGACTTAAGGGAATCAGGATATGACATCAAGTTAGCAATAATAACCATGCATATATACAAGTTACACTGCCCAAACGTGTAAGCAACTAGCAATGCAATCAATGTGCCAACAAAGAAGTCCCTCTTCACTCATATATGAAATCAAGTATGTCAATAAGGGGACGGTCAAGAGACACTCTCTCTCAGAAAAAAGTTCCGATCAATGTATGCCAAATACCATAAGTTTGCCCTTATTTTCATTACCGAAGTTTTCAAATAGTTAAGTTAGGATCACTATAGTACTTTTCTTCAACTTGTAATGTAGGCTTAGGGATGGTATGATACACAAGGATATTTAAAGTAACTAAGCCTCCTTGGCACTACACTATTTTTAGGGTCTCACTTATCAACCTTTACCTTATTTCTCCCTTTCTTGATTAAGTAAATTCATGATAGGTGTGGTCATTTAGTCATTCATTTTTTTTCACAACTTTTCTTTTCTCATTCTTTTTCTACCACACCCAGCCTTGCATATATTTTCTTATCACCCTTCTTCATACTCACTTTACATCACCCACCCCTATTATAGCTACCCTCAACTTAGGCTATTTGCCTAAGTTGAAGTTCATAATATCCATGGAGGACCAGGGCCAAAACAGGTTCATTGTGATACAAATGAGAAAGTGATAGGTATAATAAAAAGAATAGGCATTCAGGCTCAAAATCAAGATCAAGGGATATTATTCACACATGGAAGGTCATTTAGGCTAAAAGTGGACTAATATCAACAACGACCTATGATCCTTTCCTAACCGCTATCTTACAACCAAGGCAAAACCAACCGGGCAAGTATTGGATTTAACATACACGGGAACTAGGTAGTATCTCACACACACGGCATAAAGGTACATCACAAGCTACTACCCATTCGGTTCATACAATTGTTTAACAATGGTTATCATGTCACTAGTACTAATGCCATAAAAAGATTTACAGTAGTCATATATAGATGCATATCACACAGTTACCAGATAGACAATTAGAGAGGTATTTATCATTCCAAGAAAAATCAACAAAAATATGTCAATTGTCCTAGATACTTATTTCCCCCCTAGTTAACCACAACACATCACAAAACAAATACAATACGCCTAAACATGCCGGCTCTACAAGGTACAAGACTCCGGAGAAAAGAGGCACGTCGACAAAAACCCTAGGAGGACATCAAAACCCACAAGTAGCCCCCACCCTCAACTTAAAATCATGCAATGTACCCAATGCATCAAACCAAAACAAGAGAGTTAGAAACATACCTGTGGAACCATGGGTGTGAAGATTTGATGTCAATCACATAATACGAATACAAACAACAAAATACCTTGGGTTCCCTTCCAAGAAGCGCCTAATTTAGTGTCACGGCACGACGCAACTTAGCTTTTTCCTCCACCTTGAGGATATGAATTTTACCCCCAACTTAGAGTCCATCTTTTTGCCTCGATCATAGGGGGGTGGTACAAAAATTATGAAGTCGAGTAATGGATTGAGCGTAGTAAACCACTCGGCCTTAAAGTGAGGTGTGTTTTTATGTTGCTAGTCTAATGTAAAATCAAGAATATAGGATTCTTGTTCCTCATCTTCACACTTTTCTACTATTTTAAATAATTCCACGGACATGATATCATCTAAACATAATGTAGAAAAGTGCTTTGAATGAGGCCCAATCAATCCTACTTCAAAATTTACACTAGCTACTACATAATCACTTTCATTCACCTTCTCGACATCTTCACTTCGAATTGGGATAAAGTCTTTATTAGAGATTTTCTTGGTTTATTCTTTTGCCTCTAGCACCATGTCCTCAATCTTGCCATCATATCTCATGGTTGGTTGGGAAATCACTGAGGGTTGCTCAACATCAAGTTCAATATGAAAATAGGTTTCTTGCTCTTCATCTTTACACTCTTTCATTATGTGAAATGATTCCATAGACAAGATATAATCTAAACATAATATAGAAGAATTCTTTGAATGTTTGACCTCTATATCCATCTCCTCATGAATGATTGGATTCGTGTCTTGATGCATATCACGTACGATATCAAGCGTTTCTTTATGGAGATCCAATATTCGTTGAAACATAGCTTCAATGCCACTCTTTTTGGTGCTTTGTTCTTCCTTTTCTTGACCATAAGACCTATCAAACTCATAAGAAGAACTAGAATTTGGGTTAGCGCAATAGGGGAGGGGGCATTTGGGAAATCACTCCAATGTCCATCTTGACCACCACATAAAGAACAATCATACTGCTGGTAGGATGGAGATGATGCTTACATCTCTCTGGGGAGCATATCTACAATCTTGCTAAAAGGGAGGTCCATCACAATATGGACATGGATCATCAAGATAAGATTTCCAACAACCAAGCTCATGTTCATTTCACGATGCCATAGTAATAAGTAAACTAAAATAAAAATCTACCTAACACAAAAATAAAAGAAAACTAAAAACAAATATTTACAAGTTCGAATTCAAGCAAGTCGGCTAAAATTCCAAACCAACTCAATACGCCAAATTGTTCCCCAAAAATGGTGCCATTTTTTATAACGCTCAACTTACACGTCAATTTAGTGTGAAGCGGTCAACGTCAATATATTTACCCAACTTTGGAGTCGGGGTCGAATCCACAAGGAACAATGTGAGTGGAGATTAAACTAGTTCAAAACTAAAGATTCAAGTTAAATTTAGACAACTGGCACGAAAAGATAAAATGGGGGTTTTCAATGATCAAACAAATGTTAAAGTTGTAACTTGCTTCAGAACTCAAAGCCAAAATTTTAATAGTTCAAATCAATGATAAAGAATAAACTAGGGTTGTGATCACTATGATTAAAAATCCCCATTACATAATAATTGTAGCATTGGGTTCTTATGACTTGTGGAAAACACCAGATTATCAGTTTCGACGGTCCATCTAAGTGTTTCTCAACCTACCTAGATGTTGAACTCCCTAATTCTCTCGAACTTAAGAAGTCATTCTATTCATACTGATTTTATCTCAAGTTGATTAATCTTGGTACAACATTAATCATTAGACAAGAACTTAACCTTCCCAAATCCTCATTGATAATTTGCTTCTTACTAGGGTTGATTTCTTATCTCAAGCAAATCGACAGTAAGCAAGGCCTATTGTTTGCAACCAACAGAAAATAATTAATATAAAAGAATTATCAAGATATTTCCACAATCACTCAAACCCTATCCAACTATTACATCCATGGAGGTATAATCATAAATCCCACAACCCTAGTTGTGGGTTTTAGTTCCACATGAGAAAGAAAGAGATAACAATAATTATATTCATCATTCAAAGTAATTAAACTTACAAAAGATGAAGTGTGAAGTTGATTCTCTTCCAAGTTCAAGAAGAATATCCCACAACTAATCAAAGAATTGAAAATTGAATTCTAAGTTAAGAGCCCCAAAAAGAAAAGTAAACTCCCTTGGAATAAGTTCCAGATGTTCACCCCCTCTTTTGAATGAACCCTAAAAGCTGCTATTTATACCCATAACTTAAGAAAAATTCAGAATTTTCCTTTTAGGTGACGACATGTGTGATAACTTATCACAAATTTGATAAGTTACCAGACATGTCGTTAGATCCTCTGCTTCAATGTGACGACATGTCTGATAACTTATCATATTTGTGATAAGTTATCACACATGTCGTCAGACATGCTTTCAATTTCTTATTTTCTATCTCAGTGTGACGAACTGTGACGACTTATCACAAGTATGATAACTTATCAGACTTGTCATCAGTAGTGCTACCAATTTCTCATCCTCTGCTTCAGGGGGACTATATGTGTGATAGCTTCTCAGAAATTTGATAACTTATCAGACATGTCTCTAGGTGATATCTTCAAAATTCAATTATTCTTACAAAAAATTATCCTTCTTGATATAGTTTTCATATATTTCCATGTATCTTGACTTTCCTATAAAATCAAAGAGAAAACAATCAAAAACAATAAAAGTTGCTTAAGACTTTGCAATTATTCTCAATTAAAAGCCTCAAATGTGTTAGCATTTGCTCACACATCACGTGGCAGTACACATACCTTTAGAATGATCACTTTGACCACAAGTTAAACACCAAGTTACAGTTCCATTTAAATATGGACAGTAAGCCTCATAATGTGGTCCCCCACAATAATCACAAGAATCTTCACAATAATCGTCATCACTCCAAAAAACATCTATCCAAGTTGACATCTCAAAAAGGTGTGAGAACAATAAAAATAATAATAATAAAAAAAACTATATAAATATTTACAAGTTTGAATTCAACCAAGTAAGCTAAAATTCAAAACCAACTCAATACGCCAAATTGTTTCTTGGCAACGACGCCATTTTTGATAACGCTCAACTTACACGTCAATTTAGTGCAAGGCGATCGTCGTCAATATATTTACCCAACTTTGAAGTCGGGGTCGAATCCACAAGGAATAATGTAAGTGGCGATTAAACTACTTTGAAACTATAGATACAAGTTGAATTAAAACAAATGATAAAAAGATAAAATAGGGGGGGTTCTAATGATTGAATAAAAGGTACTAAACACTTCAATGTAACAATGTTATGGGAAACTAAAGTTATGGTGAACAGGATGCTTAAACAGAGAAGGTTATGAATCACTTTTAGAGTTCCAAGTTGATACTTAAGTTGTAAGGGTAGTTGAATCCTATTATTTACCCATTCGTCTCTCGACCTCAGTGGGTAACCTATCCTTTAATTCTCTCGAACTTAAAGAATGCATTGTTTATTCAATTGTTTCCTCATTTAGGCATATCCGGCTAAGGAATTTTCCCTTAATCTAAAGGTTAGAATCTTTAGAGTCCATGTAAATCCTTTCTTTTCCCAACATACACTTTCCTCTCGGACTAGTGATGTTCATGGGCTTTCCCTTTAAGTTACACTCAAGAGAGGTCATTACAGTTCTCCACAAGAACCTTACTCTCGGACCAATGATTGGTTCATTGAAGTAACCTAACAACACCTTCCTCTCGGACTAGTGATGTTGTAGTGCTGACCTTTCTAGTGTACATCCATGGGCTCACCTTTCAAGTTGCGAACAAGAAGAATCCTTACATTGCTCGACAAGCACCTTCCTTTCGGACAGGTGATTGCTTCATCGAAGTAACCCAACAAATACTTTCCTCTCGGACAAGTGATGTTATAGTGCTGATTATTTGAGTTACAAACAAGAGAAATCGTTACATTGCTCGACAAACACCTTCCTCTCGAACAAGTGATTGCTTCATCGAAGTAACCCAACAACACTTTTCCTCTTGGGTAAGTGATGTTATAGTGCTGACTACGTCTAGTTTGCAACCAATAGGGGTCATTAAAAGCAAAGAAAGGTTTGTACAACATCAAGTATTCATGGAACGCAAGTAGATTCACAACCCA
Organism: Capsicum baccatum var. pendulum; assembly: GCA_030864225.1. Classification (NCBI taxonomy): domain Eukaryota; kingdom Viridiplantae; phylum Streptophyta; class Magnoliopsida; order Solanales; family Solanaceae; genus Capsicum; species Capsicum baccatum. The sequence continues at coordinate 274,421,450 of CM061550.1, forward strand.
AACTAGTTATTCACATCAAGGCTACCATAACTCAAGGAAAGTAAATTAGTTACTCATGATATGCAAATCAAAAACATATATTGAATTCATAATCAAAAGTAAGTAATAAAACATACCCAAAATACAACTTCAATTGAAGGAATTATAAAGCATGTCTAAGAATCCTAAAGAGATATTTATGTGTATTTCTATGTATATATTGTCTGTTTTTCATTTTTTACATGCATAGGGGTATATGTATTGCTCAAATTCCTGTGTATTCACCAAATCTTGACCAATACTTTCAAACCTCCAAGTGTGAATACGCGTTCTGGCTGCCCCTCCAATTTTAACTACTGTTGTGATTGAAATAAGTAGTCCAATACCCATCTAGAAGGTACACGCGCCTAAGGAATTTAAAATTGGACCTCTTCTGAATCAATACATGTCTTTTGTACCTCCATTGGACTTTATACGCGCTCAGAATGTCCAAATACATTTCGGGGCTCCAAATAGAGTCAATTTCTGCATTTCGGTTTCGTTGAGCCATTCTGAGCCTTGTTGAGTTGTTTCCACTTGATTTGAAGTTTGTATTTACTTAATATGTCATCATGATACATTCAACAAGCATCCTAAAGAATTAAACACCACAAAGTAGAGCTTAAAATAGCATAACATCCAAGACAGTGATCTCAAAACACGAGCTAAACATAGGCTAAAATGCACATTGAGTTTAAGCTCATTGTTTTGACTCTTGTCTTGATCCAATTGATCTATAAACATTATAACTAAGTTTTTTAACATATAAATACATAATAACAACCTTAGTGACTCATTAAAACACATTATAACTCAACGCAATAGAATAGACAAACACTTAGCTCAAGCTAGTCACACTAGTTTTCTCGGTTGAATTCTAAATGCTCAAATTGAATCAAAACTCATGTAAAAAACATCATTAAGCATTGTAAACCCATATTTGGACACATTAATGCTCATTTATGTCATTATAAGCACATATAGTATAAGAATCATCCTCAAATCAAGGCCGAAAAGGGCTAAAATAGTAATGCTAGAATGCATAAATACACCCAACATCACTCTCCAACCTCCCTGAGGTAGCCCAATCGATTTTAAGCAAAAAATCACGATCGGTCCCTGGGCCCACCCCAAAAATAGTAGGCAATAGCACGCCGATTTGGCCTAAAAATGGTCCATTAGCACTGTTTCGCTTGTTTGACTACCCAAACTGCCCCGTTCTAAAAAAAGGACCATTTTTGGCCACTCCCCAGCCTCCCTGGGACTGCCCGATCTATTTTTGGCAAAAATTATATCCGACCCTTGGGCTTACCTAAAAAATCATGAGGTATAGAACACCGATTTGATCCAAAAATGGCCCGTTCGTGTTGTTTTGTCCATTTGTACCATTTCGTCTGTTTGACCACCTACATGGCCCCGGCCACACAGACGGACAAATATAGGCCACTCCCCCAGCCTCCCTGGAATTACACGATCAATTTTTGTCCCACAACACGCCTGGACCCTGTGCCCTCCCACGGAATCATGGGCTATAACAAACTGATTTGGCTCGAAAATGCCCTGTTGTCACTGTTTTGCCCATTTGACCACCTAAATGGCCCTGATCACACAAGCAGACAACACTAATCCGCTTTCCAGCCTCCGTGGCATGACCCAGTCGATTTTTGATCTACACAACACTTAGACCCTGGGCCAACCCCCAAAACTATGGGCTATAGCACTATAATTTGTCTAAAAAATGCCCCGTTTGCACAATTTTGCTTGTTTGACCACCCAAATGGCCCCGCCCATACAAACAAACAATATTAGGCCATTCCTTAGCCTCCCTGGAATGAATCAATCAATATTTGGCTCACATTACGCTCGGACCTCGGGCCTACCCTCGAACTGTGGGTTCTAACACACTGATTTAGCCCCAAAACTCCCTGTTTCGCCCGTTTGACCACACAAATGGCCTCGTCCACACAAACGGACAACACTAAGCCACTATCTAGCCTCCCTAGCATAACCTAGTTAATTTTTGACCTATAAAACATTTTTACCCCTGACCTACCCTAGAACCATAGGCTATAGCACATCGATTTATCCCCAAAATACCTCGTTTGTACCATTTTGCCTGTTTGACCCCCTAAATGACCCTTCCCACGCAAACCAGTAATACTACACAGCTTCCCAGCCTCCCTGTCATGACTTAATCAATTTTTAGCCCACAACACGCCTGAAGCCCAGGTGGATTCTCAAAACCGTAGGCTATAGCACATCGATTTGGCCTAAAAATGCCCTGTTTGCATCGTTTTGCCTATTTGACCACCCAAATATCCCCTCCCACACAAACAGACAATACTAGGTCACTCCCCAACCTTCCTGGCATGACCTGATCAATTTTCGATCTATATTACTCCCGGACCCCATGCCCACCCCAAAAACCGTGGGCTATAGCATACCGATTTGGCTAAAATATACATCATTTGTACTGTTTCGCCTGTTTAATCACCCAAATAGACCTGCACACATAGACGAACAACATTGAGCTACTTCTTAGCCTCCATGGCACGACCCATTCAATTTTTGGCCTATAGCACGATCGGACCCCGGACCCACCCCCAAAATCGTAGGCTATTAGCACATTGATTTGACCTAAAAATGCCTTATTTGTACCGTTTTGCCCGTTTGACCACCCAAATGACTTCGCCCATACAAACAGACAATACTAGGTCATTCCCCAACCTCCTTGGCACAACCCGATCAATTTTTGGCCCAAAGCACACCCGAAACCTGGGCCCACCATCAAAATTATTGGCTATAGTAGATTGATTTGGCCCAAAAATATCCTATTTGCACCGTTTTACCCGTTTGACCACCCAAATGTCCCCGCCTATACAAGAAGATAACTCTAGGACACTCCCCAACCTCCCTAGAATAACTCAATCAATTTTTGGCCTACAACACGCCCTGATCCCGGGTCCACCCCCTGACATTTAGGCTACAGTAGACCGATTTAGCTTGAAAATACACCATTTCGCATGTTTGACCACCCAAATTGGACCTACCACACAAACCGATATCAGAATGCTCCCCAACCTCCCTGGCATGACACGATTGATTTTTGGCCTATAGCACGCCCAAACCCCAGGTCCACCCCCAAAACTGTGGGCTATAGCAAACCAGTTTTATCCAAAAATGCCCCGTTTACCCCATTTTGCCTGTTTTACCTCCCAAATAGCGCTACCTACTCAAACAAACAACACTAGGATGCTTCCCAGCCTTATTGGCATGACCCGATTGATTTTCATCCCACGATATGCTTGGACCTTGTGCCCACCCTAGAACCGTGGGCTATAGCACACCAATTTTGCCTAACAATGGCTTGTTCACGCCGTTTTGCTTGTTTGACCACCCAAACCGCCCTATTCCAAAAAAAATCCTAGTCTAAGCCACTCCCCAGCCTTCCTGTAGTAGACCAGTCAATTTTTGGCTGAAAATTACACCCGAAGCCCGGGCCTACCCTAAAACCATGGGTTATAGCACATCGATTTAGCCTAAAAATGGCCTGTTCGTGTCTTTTTGCTTGTTTGACCACCTAAAACACCTCGTTCTCAAAAAGGACTATACGAGGACTCTCCCTAGCCTCCTTAGGGAAGCCCACTCAATTTACATCAAAAATTATGCTCGAACGCGGGGCCCTCCCAAAAACCATGTGTTATAGCACACCAAATTGGCCTAAAAATGGCCCATTCACGATGTTTTGCCTGTTTGAACACCCAAACCGCACCGTTCTAAAATAATTCCCATACTTAGATGTTTTTTACCCTCATTGGAGCAGCTCAAGCCAATTTTAAGAAAAACTAACGCGCTGCCCCTGGACCCACCCTAAAAATCATGGTCTATAGCACACCAATTTAGCTCAAAAATAGCCTGTTCACGTCGTTTCGCCCGTTTGACCACCCAAATTGCCCCATTCTAAAAAAGACCTATACTAGGCTGCTCCCCAGCCCTTTGGGGTAGCCTAGTCGATTTTTGACCCAAATCACACGGCCCCTGAGCCCACCCTAAAAACTGAGGGCTATAGCACGCTGTTTTGGCCCAAAAATGGGCATTTTGCGCCTTTTCTCCCATTTGACCACCTAAACCACCCCTTTCTTAAAAAGGTCCCACACTAGGCCGCTCTTCAGCCTCCCTAGAAGCCTGATTGATTTTCATCCAAAATCATGCACGGGCTCACCCTAAAAATCAGGGCTATAGCTCATCAATTTGGCCTGTAAATGGTCCATTCATATCATTTTGCCTGTTTAAGCACCCAAACTATCCTATTTTTAAAAAAAGGCCCATACTAGGCGGTTCCCGGGTCTCCCTGGGGTAGCCCAGTCAATTTTCAACCAAAATCATGCTCGGGCCACAGGCCCACCCTAAAAATCGTAGGCTATAGCATATCGATCTGGCCTAAAAATGGTCTGTTTGTGCTGTTTTGCCTGTTTGACCACCCAAACTGCCCCATTCTAAAAAAAAAGACCCATGCTAAGCTATTTCAAAGCCTCCTTGGGGCAGCCCGATTGATTTTTGACCAAAATCACGTTCAGCCCCTGGGCCCACCCCAAAAATAGTGGGCTATTGCACATCGATTTGACCCAAAAATAGCCTATTCGCGCTGTCTTGCATGTTTGACCACCCAAAAAGTACCATTCTAAAAAAAGCCCACACTAGGCCATTCCGCAGCCTCCCTAGGTCAGTCCATTAAATTTTTGGATAGAATCACGCCCGACCCTCGGGCGCACTGAAAAAAACAGTCGCTATAGCACACGAATTTAGCCCAAAAATGTCTCATTCATGTCGTTTCGCCCATTTAACCACTCAAACTGCGTCATTCTTAAAAATGACCTATACTAGGCCGCTCCCCAGCTTGATAAGCATAGGTTATAACACACCGATTTTCCCCCAAAATGGCCTGTTCATGCCGTTTCGCTCGATTAACCATCCAAACCACCCTTTTCTAATAAAAGGCCCACACTAGAATGCTCCCCAGCCTTCCTAGGGTAGCCCTATCTCTTTTTGGCTAAAATCACTCCCGACACCCAAAGCCACCCCAAAAACTGTGGGCTATAGTACACTAATTTGGCTAAAAAATGGCCCGTTTGCACCGTTTTTCCCGTTTGACCACCCAAGTTGCCCCGTTCTAAAAAAGGTAACTCACTACGCTGCTCCCCAGTCTCCCTAGGGAAACCCGATCAATTTTTGACCAAAATTGCTCCCGGGCCCATACAAAAAAGTGGGTTATAGCACACCGATTTTCTTTGAAAATGGCCCATTCGCACTGTTTAGCCTGTTTGACCACACAAACTGCCCCGTTCTAAAAAAAAGACCCATACTAGGCCATTCCCCAACTTCCTTAGGGAAGACTGATCAAATTTTGTCCAAAATCATGCCTGACCCCTGGGGGCCACCCCAAAAACCATGGGCTATAGCTCACCAATTTGGCCTTAAAATGGCCTATTTGTGCTGTTTCGCTCGTTTGACCACCCAAATACCCCATTCTCATAAAAGGCCCATACTAGGCCGCTCTCCAACCTCCTTGAGCTAGCTCAATAAATTTTAAGAAAAAATCATGCTCGGTATCCCGTCCCACCCCAAAAATCATAGGCAATAGCACGTCAATTTAGCCTGAAAATGGTCCATTTGTATTGTTTCTCCCGTTTAACCACCCAAATTGTCCTGTTATAAGAAAAATACTATTCTAGGCCATTCGCCAGCCTCCTTGGGGCTGCCCGATCGATTTTTGGCAAAAATTATATCCGACCCTTGGGCTCACCTAAAAAATCTTGAGTTATAAAACACAAATTTGATCTGAAATAGGCCCGTTCGCATCGTTTTGCCAGTTTGTCCTCCTATGCTCCCCCGTTCTAAAAAAAACCATATAGGCTGCTTTCCAGCATCCCTGAGGTAGCCCAATCAATTTTCGGACATAATCACGCCCTTCCCCAGGGCCCACCCCAAAAACCATAGGCTACAGCACACCGATTTGGCCCAAATATGGCTCGTACGCGCTGTTTCGCCCGTTTGACTATCCAAGCCACCCCGTTATAAAAAAAGGCCCACACTAGGATGCTCTCCAATCTTCCTGAGGTATATCGTCCCGATATTGCCTTATAAAGGCCCATTCGTGTCATTTTGCTCGTTTGACCACTCAAAATGCTCCGTTCTAAAAAAAGGCCCACATTAGGTCGATCCATAGCTTCTCTGAGGTATATCGATAAAATTTTGGCCAAAGTTATGCCTGTCCCCAAGCCCAACCCAAAATCATGGGCTATAGCACACGATTTGGCCCGAAAAGGGCCCGTTGTGTCGTTTTGCCCTTTTGACCACCTAAATTGTCCTGTTTTAAAAAGAAAGCCCAACTAGGCTGCTTCCCTGCCTCTTTGGGTCGCCCAATCAGTTTTTGGTAGAAATCACATTTGCCCCCCAGGGCCATCCTAAAAACTTTAGGCTATGGCACACCAATTTGGCCCTAAAATGGCGCATTTGCACCGTTTCGCTCATTTGACCACCAAAATCGCCCCGTTCTAAAAAAAAACCAACACTAGGATGCTTCTTAGCCTATCTAGGGAAGCTCAATCAATTTTTGGCCAATATCATGCTCGACCTCCATGCCCACCCCAAAAATCATGGGCTATAGGATACCGATTTGGCCTAAAAATGGTCTGTTCACGCTGTTTCAGCTATTTGACCACTCAAATCACCCCGTTCTAAAATAAGTCCCAAATTAAGCTGCTCCACAGCCTCCCTGGGTTAGCAATATTGATTTTCGACAAAAATCACGCTCGACCCCCTGTCCCATCCCCAAAACCATGGCTAGCACACTGATTTGACCCAAAAATGGCTCATTCGTGATGTTTCACCCGTTTGACCACCTAAACTTCCACATTCTCATAAAATGCCCTCAATAGGCCACTCTCCAAACTTTGTTGGTATTTTGATTGATTTTTAGCTAAAATCACGCCCGGTCCCCAAGCTCACCCCAAAAATCGTGGGCTATAGCACACCGATTTGGTTTTAAAATGGCCCGTTCACACCGTTTCACCAGTTTGACCACCCAAACTTCCCCGTTCTAAAAAAATGCCCACACTTGACTGCTCCCCAGCCTCCATAGGGCAACTCAATTGATTTTCAGAAAAATCATACTCGATCTCCGAGCCCACCCTAAAAACCATGGGATATAGCACAAAAATTTGACCCAAAAATAGCCCGTTCGCACCGTTTCATCCATTTGACAACATAAACTAACCTGTTAAAAAAAGGACACACTAGGTCGCTCCCTAGCCTTTTTGTGGCAGCTCAATCGATTTTCAGCTAAAATCATTCTCGTCCCCCAAGCCCACCCCAAAAATTGTGGGCTATAGCACATTGCTTTGGCCCAAAAATGACTTGTCAACGCCGTTTCATCCGTTTGACCACCCAAACTACTTTGTTCTAAAAAATGACCCACACTAAGCCGCTTTCCATTCTTCCTGGACAGCCTGGTTTATTTTTGGCCAAAATAACACTCGAACCCCGGGCCCACTCCAAAAATCGTAGGCTATAACACACCGATTCTCCTAAAAAGTGTCCCCTTCTTGCTCTATTTTGATCGTTTGACCACCCAAACTGCCCCATTCTAAAAGAAGTCCCATACTAGAGTGCTCCCCAGCCTCCCTGGGTCATCCTAATCAATTTTGGCTGAAAATCATGCTCGGCCCTCGAGCCCATCCCAAAAACTGTGGGCATAGTACATCAATTTTTCTCGAAAATGACATGTTCCCACTGTTTCTATCATTTGACCACTTAACCCGCCCCTTTCTAATAACATTCCAACACTAGGCATCTTCCCAGGCTCCCTGGGGTAGTCCGATCAATTTTCGGCAAAAATCAGACTCGGACCTCAGGCCCACCCAAAATAACGTGGGATAGAGCATACTGATTTAGCTCGAAAATGGCCCGTTCATGTTGTTTCGCTCATTTGACCACCCAAACAGCTTCTTTCTAAAAAAATTCCCACACTAGGTCGCTCCCCAGCCTCCCTAGGGCATCCCGATCAATTTTTGAAAAAATCACGCCCGACCCCCAAGCTCACCCCAAAAACATTAGGCTATAGAATACAAATTTGGGCCAAAAATGGCCCATTCACGTTGTTTTACCCATTTGACCACCCAAACCACCTCGTTTTAAAAAAAATCCCATATTAGACCACTCCTCAGCCTCCCTTGGGGAACCTCGATCAATTTTTGGCCAAAATCATGCTTAACCCTCAAACATACTATAAAAATCGTGGGCTATAGCACATTATTTTAGCCTAAAAATGGTCTGTTCAAGTCGTTTCACAAGTTTGACTACCCAAATTGGCTCATTTTAAAAAAAGGCCCACACTAGTCCTCTATCCAACCTCCCTGGGGAAACTCGATCGATTTTCAGAAAAAAAGATCATACCTGGCCCCCAAGCCCACCCCAAAAAACCGTAGGCTATAGAACACCTATTTGGCCCAAAAATAGTTTGTTCGCGCCATTCTGCCCGTTTGACCACCAAAATTGCCCCGTTCTAAAAAAAAGGCCAAATAACTTTTGGCCACCCTAGACTGCTCGCCAGCCTCTCTGTGGAAACTCAATCAATTTTTAGCAAAAATACACCTGAACCCCTTGCCCACCCTTAAAACGGTAGGCTATAGCACACCGATTTGAACCGAAAAAGGCTCAGTCGTGCCGATTCTCTCGCTTGACCACCCAAACAACCCCTTTCTAAAAAATGCCAACATTAGGTCTCTACCCAGCCTCCCTGGGGAAGCTTGATTGATTTTTAGCCAAAATAATGCCCATCCATTGGGCCCTTCCCCAAATCTGTGGGCTATTGCACACTGACTTGGCCCGAAAATGGCCCGTTCATGCCGTTTTGCCCGTTTGACCACCTAAACAGCCTCATTATCCATAAAGGACCATACTAGGCTGCTTCCTATCCTCCCTGGGGCAGCTCAATCGATTTGTGGCCATAATCAAGTCCAACCACGGGCTCACCCTAAAAATAATGGACAATAGCACACCGATTTAGCCCAAAAATGGCCCGTTTACATTGTTTCACCCGTTTGACCATCCAAACCAATAGGTTCTAAAAAAGTCCCATACTGGGCTAGTTCTTAGACTCCCTAGGGTAACCAAGTTGATTTTTGACCAAAATCACCCAGCCTTCGGGCCCACTCTCAAAATCGTGGGCTATAGCACATCGTAGGTTTACGACGAAACCTAGAAATCAATTTTTTCCCAAAAATTGCTTGTTCCCGCCATTTTGCCTATTTGATCACCCAAACTTCCCCTTCACAAAAAAAGGACCACACTAAGGCTCTCTCTAACCTCCCTACGTCAACTCGATCGATTTTCAGCTAAAATCACATCCGTCCTAACTCAAAAATTGTGAGCTATAGCACATCGATTTGACCCAAAAATTGCCTGTTCCCGCCATTTCGCCCGTTTGACTACCCAAACTACCTCGTTCTCATAAAAATCCCATACTAGGCCTCTCCCTAGCCTCCTTTGAGTATCCCTGTGGATTTTAGGCCAATATCATGGCCAGCCCCTGGGCCCACACCAAAAACTATAGCGTATAGCATACCAATTTGACCCAAAAATGGCCCGTTCGAGCCGTTGCACCCATTTGATCACCAAAACTACCCCATTTTTAAAAATGACCAACACTAGGCTATTTTTTAGCCTCATTAGGGTAGCTCGGGCAATTTTTAGCTAAAATCACGATCTATCCCTTGGCCCAATCCAAAAACCGTGGGCTGTAGCACACCAATTTAGCCCAAAAATAGCCCGTTCGCACTATTTTTCCCGTTCGACCACCCAAACTGACTCGTTCTCAAAAAAGGCCAATACTAGCCTGTTATCCAGCCTCCTTAGGGCAGCCTGGTAGATTTTCAACAAAAATACACCGAACCCCGAGCCCACCCAAAAAACCGTGGGCTATAGCACACTAATTTGGCTAAAAAATGGCTCATTTGCACTGTTTAGATCGTTTGACAACCCAAACTGCCCCATTATATAAAAAGGCCCATACTAGGCCGCTCCTCAACCTCCCTGGGGCAGTTCGGTTGATTTTTAGCCAAAATAATGCTCGACCCCCAAGCCCATCATAAAAACCGTGGGCTATAACACATCTATATGGCACACTGATTTGGCCCAAAAATGTCCCGTTCGCCCCATTTCGCTCGTTTAACTATCCAAACTGCCTCAATCTAAAAAATGGCCCTCACTGGGCTGCTCCCTGGCCTCCTTGGGGCAGCTCAATTGATTTTTGGCCAAAATCACGCCCGTCCTCTGGGCCTACCCTAAAATTGAGGGGTATAACACACCAATTTTGCCCATAAACCATTTATGCTATTTTGCCTATTTGATCACCCAAACTGCCCAGTTCTAAGAAAAGGCCCTTACTAGGCTGCTCCTCGACCTTCCTGGGCCAGCTCAATTATTTTTTTTCCAAAATCATGCCCGATCCTTGGGCTCACCCAGAAAACCATGGGATATAGCACACCGATTTGACCTGAAAATAGCTTATTTGCACCGTTTTCCCTATTTGACCACCCAAACTGCCCCATTCTTAAAAATGAACCACACTATGCCTCTCCCCAGCATCCCTGGGTAAGCCTAGTCAATTTTTGGCCATAATCACGCCTTACCCCAGCTCCTACCCAAAAACCCATAGGCTATAACACACCTATTTGATCCAAAAATTGCACTACGTGATATTTCGCCCGTTTGACCACCCAAACTGCCTCGTTCTAAAAAAAGGCCCACACTAGGATGCTCTCCAACCTTCCTGGGGCATCTTGATCAATTTTAAGTCAAAATCTAGTACGAGCCTTGGGCACACCTTAAAAATCATGGGCTATAACTCATCGACATGACCTGATAAAGGCCTGTTCGCATTATGTCGCCCGTTTGACCAGTCAAACCACCCCATTCTAAAAAAAGTCCTATAATAGGCCTATTCGCAACCTCTCTAAGGCAGCTCGGTAATTTTTTGACCGAAGTCATGCCCGGACGCAGGCCCACCCTAAAAACTGTGGGCTATAGCACATTGATTTGACCCAAAAAGGGCCTGTTCATGCCATGTTTCCCTTTTGACCACCCAAACCGCCCTATTTTTAAAAAAATCCCACACTAGGCTACTCCCTAGCTACCTTGTGATAGATCAAGAGATTTTTGGACAAAATAACGCCTGCCCCCAGGTCCATCTCAAAAATTGTGGTCTTTTACACACAGATTTAGCCCAAAAATGACCCGTTCTTGCCGTTTCACCGGTTTGACAACCCAAACCGCCCCGTTCTCAAAAAGGCCCATACTAGGCCACTCTCTAGCCTCCCTAGGGAAGCCCGGTCAATTTTGGCCTAAATCACACTCGAACCCATGCCTACCCAAAAATTGTGGGCTATAACACAATGATATAGCTTTAAAATGGCTCGTTAGCGCCGTTTTGAATAGTTGACCTTTTAACTTGCCCCGTTCTAAAAAGTCACAAACTAGGCTACTCCCCAGCCTTCCTGGGTCAGCCCGATTGATTTTTGGCCAAAATCACGCTCGGCTCCCTAGCCCACCCCAAAAACCATGACCTATAGCACATCGATTTGGCCCAAAAATGGCCCTTTTGTATTGTTTCACCCCTTTAACTACCCAAACTGCCCCGTTCTCAAAAAAGGCCATCAATAGGACTCTCTCCATCTTCCGTGGGTAGCTTGATTAATTTTCGACCAAAATCATAACCAGCCTCGGGCTCACCCCAAAAACTGTGGGTTATAACATACTGATTTGGCCAAAAAACCGCTTGTTCACACTGTTTCACTCGTTTGACCACCCAAACTGCCCCATTCTAAAAAATGCCCACACTAGGCCATCTCCAGCCTCTCTAGGAAAGACCGATCAATTTTTTAAAAAATCATGCCTGGCCCCCGGGCCCAACCCAAAAATCGGGATATAACACACAAATTTGGCTCAAAAATAGCCCATTTAAATTGTTTCTCCCGTTTGACCACCTAAACTGCCATGTTCAAAAAAAAGACCACACTAGGCCGCTCTTCATCCTCTCTGAGTAGCCCGATCTATTTTCAGCCAAAATCACGCTCGTCCCCAAGGTCTACCCCTAAAAACTGTGGGCTAAAGCATACCGATTTAGCTCAAAAATGTCCCATTCACGTTATTTTTCCTGTTTTACCACCCAGACCACCTTGTTCTAAAAAAACGACAACACTAGGACACTACCTAGCCTCTGTGGGGCAGCCTGGTCAATTTTTTACCAAAATAACCCCCAAACCCTAGGCCCACCCCAAAAATCATGGGCTATAACACAATGATTTGGCCCAAAAATGGCCCCTTCTCGCGTTGTTTCTCCCGTTTGACCACCCAAACTGCCCTGTTCTAAAAAAATACCCATACTATATTGCTCCCCAGCCTTCCTAGGTTAGCCAGATTAATTTTTAGCAAAAATCACGCTCGACCTCTGACCCACCCAAAACTGTGGGCTATAGCACACCGATTTTGCTAAAAAATGACTCGTTCACACTGTTTTGCCTATTTGACCACCCAACCCGCCTTGTTCTTAACAAAGGCCCATATTAGGCCCTTCCCTATCCTCCCTGGGATAGCTCATTTGATTTTCAACCAAAATCACGCCTAGCCCCTAGGCACACACCCATAAAATTGTGGGCTATAGCACACTGATTTAGCACGAAAATAACTCGTTCACGCCGTTCCAACCGTTTGACCACCCAAACTGCCCTATTCTAAAAGAAGGCCCATACTAGACCGCTCCCCAGCCTACCTGGGGCAGCTCGGTCAATTTTAGAATAAAATCATTCCTGGCCCCCAGGTCTATCCCAAAAATTGTGGGCTATAACATATAAATTTAGGCCAAAAATGGCCCATTCACTTTGTTTTTCCTGTTAGACCATGCAAACCGCACCGTTCAGAAAAATGGACCATATTAGGGCGTTTCCAGCCTCCTTGGAGCAACCCGATCAATTTTCAACCAAAATCATGCTCGGACCTTAGGCCCCACCCCAAAAACCGTGGGCTATAGCACACAGATTTGGCCCAAAAATGGCCTGTTCGAACCGTTTTGCTTGTTTGACAACTCAAACTGCCCCGTTCTAAAAAATGTCCTATACTAGCTTGCTCCCCAACCTCCCTGGAGAAAAACAGTCAATTTTCAAGAAAAATCATGCTCGCTCCCCTAGCCCACCTTGAAAACCATGGGCTATAGAACACCTATTTTACCTAAAAATGGCCCGTTCGCATTGTTTCGTCTGTTTGACCACCCAAATTGCCTCGTTCTAAAAAAAGACCCATACTAGGTTGTTCCCTATCCTCCTTGGGAATCTTGATTGATTTTTGGCTAAAATAACACTCGATCTCTAAGCCCACCCCAATAACCATGGGTTATAGCACACTAATTTCCCTCAAAAATAGCCCGTTTGCATTTTTTTTCTCTCGTTTAACCACCCAAACCGCCTTGTTCTAAAAAAGGCCCATACTAAGCCGCTTGCCATCCTCCCTGGGGAAATCCGATCAATTTTCATCAAAAATCATGCCCAATCCCCTAGCCCACCCTTAAAACCGTAGGATATAGCACACCAATTTGGACCGAAAATAGTTCATTTGTGCCGATTCTCTCGTTTGACCACCCAAACTGCCCCGTTCTAAAAAAAGTCACTAGGCTTCTCCCCAGCCTCCCTGGGAAATCTAAACCAATTTTCAACGAAAATAATGCCCAGACCCTAGGCCCACCTTTAAAACCGTGGGGTATAGCTTATTGACATAGCCCGAAAAATGGCCCATTCATGCCGTTTTGCCTGTTTGACCACCCAAACCACCTCTTTCACAACAAAAGCCTACACTAAGGCTCTCCCTAACCTCCCTAGGGTAGCTTAGTTGATTTTCAACCAAAATTACGCTCGCCCCCTGCCCAACTCAAAAACTATGCAAAAAAGGCCTACTCCCGCCGTTTTGCCCGTTTGACCACCCAAACTGCTCCGTTCTTAAAAAAAGACCATACTTGGCTACTTCCCAGCCTTCTTCGGGAAGACTGTCATTTTTGTCCAAAATCATGCCCGACCCTCGGGCCCATACCAAAAATCGTAGCCTATAGCACACCAATTTGGCTAAAAAATAGACCGTTTTCATCGTTTGTCCTTTTTGATCTCCTAAACTGCCCCGTTCTAGAAAAGGCCCATACTAAGATATTTCCTAGCCTCCCTAGGGTAGCTCGATTGATTTTTAGCTAAAATAATACCCCGCCCTCGGCCCAAGCCAAAAACCATGGGCTGTAGCACACCGATTTGGCCTTTGGCCTGAAGATGGCCAGTTCACATTGCTTTGTTCGTTTGACCATCCAAACTACCCCTTTCTCAAAAAATCCTACATTAGGCCGCTCTCTAGCCTCCCTGGGGCAAATCGGTAGATTTTTTACTAAAATCATGCTGGAACCCTGAGCGGACCCCAAAAATCATGAGGTATAGCACACCTATTTAACCCAAAAATGGCCTATTTGCTGCTGATGAGTAACGAAATTTTGTAATTCTAAAAGATACTTACGTTTTTCCTCATCATATTTGATATGTTAAATTGTGGTGAACAAGGTTTCAATAGTGTTTTCAGAGAGAACACTTGTAAACTTACTATCACAAAAGCAAAATACTCCTTGGCAATCACATTCTGAGTTATTGCTTTCAGAATCTGAGTTATTAGCGACATTGATAAATTCTTCGTCACTACAATCTTCTTCTTGTTCTTTCGAAGAGTAATCTGATTCCGATTCTTGTTTTTTCTATAATAGAACACAACTTTTGCTTTGTTTCTTCATTGATACCGAGAAGATTAATCTTTTTTTTCTTATTATTCCTTGGACATTGGTTGGCTCTACCACCCTTCTTACCACATTTCTAGAATTTATCTGAGGATGAATCTTTAGAAGAATTATTTAAGATTTTTTCCTTTTAAATCTTTTTTCAGACCTTCTTTTCAGCCCCCGAAAGAGGTTGAAACTAATGCTTCTGCAGAAGAAATCAGCCACGAAAAATTCCAAGGTGTAGATTTCTCTAAAACTATTCCTAAGGTTAATTACGAAGATGAAGCTTCGGCTACTTCTGATCTAGGAAGCCCAACTCCTATTGACATGAGACCCAAAGTTCATACTAGGAAAAAGTTCTTACTACCAATGATTTTATTCTTGATAAGAAGGAATTAAATTGGCTATGGAATCTACCAAAGCATCAGCAAAAGGTAGAATGGTATAAAGCTACCTATTCAGATAGAAATAAGTGGTTTGAAGACATAACTAGATTTAGAACTGAAGTAGAGTTCTTCAAATGGTTTGAATATTCAGGATAGATTGATGGTTAATGCGATTCTCTTCAAATTCTTATTAATAGATGGCACACTAAGAGTTAGGTAATAGAAAGCACTATTCCCCCTCTAGAAGGGATGAGTATCTCGTATAGGGATGAAGTTATCCAATTAGCACCTTTTAAAAGGACTACTACTGGTAAAGATACCAGTCTTATAACCACTATGGATGTCGACAAAATACTTTAACAAAACAATTATACCAACCAGTTGCTCTACGTTGTTTCTTAATAAGTTGAAAATTCCAAAGGTCCTATCTCGATAGGAGATAGCCTAGTTCCTCTAAGTACAATCCCAATATAGAGGTGAATCCCGTCTTTAAAATTCTTGAGTTTTCTAGAGGTAAGTTTCCTAGGCTTACTGACCAATTCAGCAACGCCTCAGATTTTTTAGAAAAGATCAATAATCAGCTCACCAAGCTTAAGCTTACTGAAAGCCCCAATTCTTCTGGTAGTAAGTTGGGAATGATCAATGAACCCAAAGATTAGGTTCATTATGTTGACCAAGGATAATATCATAACAAGAATAATTATTATACCAGACCCTCCCTCCCTAACATGCAGTTTGGATAAAATGTTTTTCTTTCATCATCTTTCCATGATGGAGTAAGAATAAATGAATGGAATATTGATGGCCTTGCAAAGTATCAAATCAATAATAAGCTTCGTGAAATGGGAATTGTCATTACTGTTTACAAACTCAAAAATAGCTCTGATAAGCAGAAAACTAACATGATTTTACAGGATTTACTGGTATGTTAAGATACTGTTGGGATAATTATCTCACTGAAGAAGATAATACAGGCATCCAAAATGCGGTAACCTACTAGCAAGTTGTTAAAAAGAAAAATGATGTAGAAACATCGACCCAAGTAGCCATAGAAGATATTACTGCTACTTTGTTATACTGCATAGCTAACATTTTATTCACGAACCTAAACTCTTCCAAGATAGAAGTTTAGAAATCCTTAACAATCTCCATTGTAGAAGGTTAGGAGATTTCAAATGGTATAAGGACATGTTTATCGCTAAGGTTATGATAAGATCTGATTGAATTGATGATTTTTGGAAAGAAAGATTTATTAGTGGTCTCCCCCCTTTGTTCACTGAAAAATTACGAACAAAAATCAGAGATAGATGTGAAGGGAAGATACCCTATAATCATATTACCTATGGTATCTCATCAGTATTATTAATGTCGTTGCATTTGAATTACGCACTTACTTAAAATTAAAAGAGATGCAGAAAAGAGAGCAAAAAATATCTTCGTCGAAACTTGGAAGTTTCTGTCAAGATTTTGGTCTCCCAAAACTCATCCCTCCTTCTTCTAAAAGGAAATAAAAGAAAACTTCAGCTAAATACCCATCCTCAAGAAGACAAAGTCAGTAAAAATAAAGAAAGTTTAAAAGAAGATTTAAAAGGAAAAAATCTTCAAATAATTCTTTTAAAGATTCATCCTCAGATAAATGCTGGACATGTGGTGAAAAGGGTCATAGAGCCAACCAATGTCCAAGGAATAATAAGAAAAAGAAGAATATTAATCTTCTAGGTATCGATGAAGAAACAAAGCAAAAATTGTGTTCTATCATAGAAGAACAAGAATCAGAATTAGATTACTCTTCAGAAGAAGAAGAAGATTGTAGCAACGAAGAATTTATCAATATCGCCAATAACTCAGATTCTGAAAGCAATAACTTAGAATGTGATTACCAAGGAACATTTTTCTTTTGTGATTGTAAGTCTATCAGTGTTCTCTCTAAAAACACTTCTAAAACCTTGTTCGCCATGATCTAACAATATCAAAGATGACGAGGCAAAACGTAAGTATCTCTTATAATTATGAAACCTCGTTGCTTATCATCAGCAGAACGAGAAACCAAAAGTTGTCCCTTTTAGCATAAAACAAGTCATGCAGAGATTTGACTCTAGAAGAAAGCCTTCCATCATTAACCTTTGTGGAGAGGTCAACTCTCTTAAAGAAGAATTCAGATAAGTCAAAGCTAGCCTTCTTAAGATTGAAATAAATTCTCTAACTGAGCAAGTCTTTAAAAGGCAAATCTCCCTGAAGAAGGAACTTCAGGACATAAAGACACATCCTTGCAGGATATAAATGATTATGAAGATGAAGAATAAAAACTAGGTATTGATGTAATTTCAAAAATTAAACCTCAAAGTTCTCACATCTTGATTAAATTAGTCGTTAATGATAATTTAATCCTTAACAAAGTTTCCCTGTTCGATAGTGGTGTAGATAGAAACTGTATCATAGAAGGTCTTATCCCTACCAAGTATCTTCAAAAGGGTACAACAAAACTCTATGGCGCTACAGGTGAAAGAATTGGTATTGATTACAAATTGCCTAAAGCTCATATCTGCAACAATGGAATCTGTCTTGTTAATGATTTTGTTATTACAAAAAACATTAACGAAGAGATTATTCTTGGAATTCCTTTTATCACACAGATAAAACCCTATATTTTAGATTTTACTCATATACACACTACCGTATTAGGAAAAGAACTTGTATTTCCAATTATGAAAACTCTTTCTGTAGAAGAAAGCAAATTCTTACATAAACACACGACTTTTAAAATAAATCTTTTGTAAAACCACGTACGTTTTCTCAAAGATGATATAAAAATTGATCAAATTTTAAAAACTCCAGTGATGGTAACTAAGATTTCCAATCTTCAGCAGTCTTTCAAAAAAGAAATTTGCTCCGATTTTCCAAAAACCTTTTGGGAAAGAAAAAAGCATGTTGTCAATTTACCTTATATTGATGGTTTTAATGAAAGGGACATTTCTACTAAAGCGTGGCCAATACAAATGAACCATGAATTAATGAAAATTTGTAAAAAGGAGAATGCTACTCTTTTAAAAAATAACAGTATTCACCCTTCAAAATCCCCTTGGAGTTGTTCAACTTTTTATGTTAACAATGCAACAGAGAAAGAACGAGGTTCTCCTAGACTTGTTATTAATTATAAACCTTTGAATAGTGATTTAAAATGGATTCATTAACCCATTCCAAATAAAAGATATCTTTTAAAACGAACCTTTAAAGCTAATATTTATAGTAAGTTTGATAGGAAATCAGGCTTTTGGCAAATTCAGATTTACGAAAAGAATAAATATAAAACCGCTTTCAATGTCCCATTTGGACAATATGAATGGAACGTCATGCCTTTTGGATTAAAGAATGCCCCTTCAAAATTTCAAAATATTATCATGAACAACATTTTTAATCATATTAGTCATATTTCAATTATTTATATTGATGATGTTTTAATCTTCTCTGAGGATATTGATTCTCATTTCAGGCATTTAAATATTATATTTTAAAATAGTGAAGCACAATGGCCTTGTCATTAGTGCCAAGAAAATAAAGATTTTTCAAACAAAAATCAGATTTCTTGGGCATGATTTGTATCAAGGTTCTTATAAATCAATTTGTAGGGCTATTGAGTTCTTAGAGAAATTCCCTGACGTTATCACAGACAAAACTCAACTTCAGAGGTTCTTCGAAAGCCTTAATTATGTTGCTGATTTCATCCCTAAGGTAAGATAGATTTGTAAACCTCTTTACGACAGATTAAAGAAGAATCCTCTTCCTTTGAGAGAAGAGCAAACTAAGGTAACATTTGCCTTGCCTTGGAATCACCAATCCAAGCTTTTTTATGATAGTAAAAAATGATGCTTCTGACATTGGTTAGGGAGGGATTCTTAAGCAAAGAGAAACTCCAACATCTGCTGAACAATTAGTTTGTTATACTCTGGAGTCTGGAACTCTGCCCAAAAAAATTATAGTGTTGTAAAAAAGCAAGTCCTTTCTATAGTTCTATGTATTACCAAATTTCAAGATGATTTGACTAACAAATAATTATTTCTTAGAGTAGATTGTAAATCTGCTAAAGATATATTATAAAAGGATGTTAAGAATTTCATATCTAAACAAATATTTGCTAGATGGCAGGCCTTATTATCTAGCTTTGATTTTCAGATTGAATTCCTGAAGGGTGAAAAAAAATCTCTTCCAGATTTTCTGACCCGTGAGTTTTTGCAGGGTAAACATGAGGCCAACAGGAGTTAGGCCACCAAACAAAGGTCCCTTCAAAGGATAAGAAGCAGAGAATAAAAAACCATCTGCAAATCTTTTCAACATTAGTCCATCATTGAATGACCACAATAAATTTTCAGTTCTGGACTAATTTCCACCCATAAACCCTGCTCTAACAATAAATCCTTTCCTAGCTTTACCAATCTCATCTTCTTCAAACTCTTTAATACTGAAGAAACCATTTATTAAAGAATCTGAACCAGGTTCTTATTCTCCTTCTGGGAACCCTAGAGATTCCTTTGTACAAACCAATGAAAGCTACACTATGAAAGCTCCTGAGTGCTTTGCAGCAGTAGTGGCACTATTAGCAACAAAAAATTCCAAAGGTTAAAGAAAACTTTAACAATGTTTCTTTTCAGGTATCTCCAATCTTAGCCTTGGATAAGGAGTAAGAAAACTTATGAAATCAAACATCTGGTGTGACCCTTGTATAGCAATCAGAATTATGTGGAGACAGAAAATCCATTCGAAACCAGGAGGTACTTTGAATTCATCTTGGATGACACAAGCTCTGTATAAATAGAGCATATTTTAAGTGATGAAAAGGATCCTGATAGTATTGCTTATTCTAAGTTTACTATCAAAGTTTTTTTAACTCCATTTAAATGGCAAGTAGACCATTTGCATACACCTATTAATCTTTTTACAGAACATAGGCCTCAAACCTTCAATTGACATGATAATAAATCTGCATGGTTTAATTTTCTATACTTACGGCCCACTACTCATACTTGGTTTGTAAAGTATAGTCCTGAGTTGGCAAAATTAGTTATCCCAAGATAGTTCTACAAATGATGGAATTATTTTGAAGGTAATCAAAATATTTTGCAAAAACATTTTTAGAAAAATTCATCCAATTCCAAATTGACCAAGGTAATTCTACTTTACTAGAACACATTCAATTGTGTAAATATTTCCTTCAAAAAAGAATTTCCTATATTATCATTTAGACTTTTACCATTTGTGAATTTGACTGGATTAAATACTTGTCCAAGGAGGTATTTATCAAAGGATGGTCTCCAGCTCCCAAGGATTCACCAAAATCCTCCCAGGTTACTCCAACCAAAAAATCACCCTCAAAGAGTGAATTAAAGAAGAGGCTACAAAAAGCCTTGTCAAAAATTGATAGTGATCCAAATGAAGCTGCTATAATGAAATTGTTAGATGAAGCATCCAATCATAGCGATGACAATGGAGCTATGTTAAATCCACACGCTTTTGCACGGTCTTACCTGAATCCATTCTATGGTTAATTGTAATTAAGGTTATTGAAAACCAGAATAATTAGTCCCTTAGATAGAGACTCAAAGAGTTGAAATTATCAAAAGGGAAAGAATAGAGACTCAAAGAGTTGGAATTATTCTTGATTAAACATATAATGGGGCTAGTGGGACCCAAGCATCTTCCAGTAGAAGAATGTCTTCGGCCAGACATACTAAAAGTCACTTTGATAAAGCAACTTTAATCAAAGCCAACATTTCATCGGTCAACATCAAGGGACCAACCTTACCAGACAAAAAGATAAGGAAATCCAAAAGCTTCCAATCAATAGGAAAGAAAGAAGATTCCCATTATCTTTTCTTTATCATTTCTAGTATATTTAAAGACTTCAAGTTATCATTTGTAAGGCATCTAAAAAATTTCCTACTAATTTTCTCTTAGCCTTTCGTCAGTTTGTAAGAAATATTGAGCTTCCACCTTCATTAATATAAACCAACACTCTTTGTGAGTAATTTAATTCTCTTATTTTGCTTACTACCCAAAAATTGTGGGCTATAGCACACCGATTTGGCTCGAAAATGGTCCGTTCATGCTGTTTTGCTCGTTTAACAACCCAAACCGCCCCTTTCTCATAAAAGGCTCAAAGTAGGCTGTTTTCCAGCCTCCTTGGGACAACCCAATTGATTTTCAGCCTAAATCATAACATCCCCTGAGCCTACCTTTAAAATCATGGGTTATAGCATACCAATTTAGCCTAAAAATGGCCTGTTCATGTTATTTTGCCCGTTTTACCACCCAAACTGCCTTGTTCTTAAGAAAGGACCACACTAGGCTGCTCTCCAGTCTACTTGGGGTATTTTGATCGATTTTTAGCATAAACATTGAACCCCGAGCCCACCCGAAAAACATTGGCCTATAGAACACTTATTTGGCCCAAAAATGGCCCGTTCGTGTTGTTTCGCCCGTTTGACTACCCAAACCGACCTGTTCACAAAAAAGGCCCACACTAGGTCACTCCTTAGCCTCCCTGGGTAGTCCAATTGATTTTTAGCAAAATTCACACCCGTTTGTTGGGCCCACCCCAAAAAATGTGAGTTATAGCACACTAATTGGACCCAAAAATGGCTTGTTCGAGCCGTTTTGCCTGTTTGTCCACCTAAACCAATATTTTTTCAAAAAAGGTCCATACTAGATCCCTTTTCAGCCTTCTTGGGGCATCTCGATCGATTTTGGGCTAAAATCACACCCAGCCCTTGGGCCCACACTAAAAATTATGGGCTATAGCACACTAATTTGGCCGAAAATAGCCTATTCGCGCTATTTCACCTGTTTGACTGCCCAAACTACCTCGTTCTCAAAAAAAGTCCACACTAGGGCACTCTCCATACTCCCTAGGGTAGTTCGATAAATTTTTGGCCAAAATAACTCCAGCCCTTGGGCCCACCCCATAAATCGTGGGTATAGCATACTGATTTGGCTCGAAAATGGTCCGTTCACACTTTTTCTCCTGTTTGACCATCCAAATCGCCCTTTTCTAATGGAATTCCTATACAAGGCCGCTACCCAGCCTCCCTGGGCAACTTGGTTGTTTTTGACAAAAATCACGCCCGGATCCGGGCCCACCACAAAAAACGTGGGCTATAGCACACCAATTTTCCCTAAATGGCTCGTTCATGCTATTTCACCCATTTGACCACCCAAATTGCCTCATTCTAAAAAAAGACCCATACTAATACACTCACCAGCATCCCTAGTGTAGCCCGATCAATTCTTAATATAAATCACACCCAGCCTCCGAGCCCACCCCAAAAATCGTGGGCTATAGCATACCGATTTGGCCTAAAAATGACCCGTTTGCGCTATTTCACCCATTTAACCATAGAAACCACCTCGTTCTCTAAAAAGGCCCATACTAGGGTGCACCCCAGTCTTCCTAGGGTAGCCCAATCAATTTTCAGCCAAAATAACAACCGACCCTCGGGCCCACCCCAAAAATAGTGGGTATAGCACATTGACCTAACCTCAGAGAGAATCAAAAAAATTGTGGGCTATAGCATACCAATTTTGCCCAAAAATGGCCCTTTCAAAGTATTTTGCCTCTTTGACAACCCAAACCGCCCTGTTCCAAAAAAAAGCACACACTAGGCTACTCCCCAGACTTCTTGGGGAAGCCAGTTGATTTTCGACCAAAATCATGCCTGGCCCCCTAGCTCACCCCAAAAACCATAGGCGATAGGCCACCGATTTGGCCTGATAATGACCCGTTACATCGTTTTGCCTATTTGACAACCCAAACTGCCCCGTTCTAAAAAAGCCCCACTAGGATACTCTTCAGCCTCCCTGGGGTAGCCTGGTCAATTTTCGACCAAAATCACACTGGCCTTGGGCCCACCCCAAAAACACATTGCTTTAGCCTTAAAAAGGCCCATTCGCACCATTTCGCTCGTTTGACCACCAAAATCACCCTGTTCTATAAAAAGGCCCATAATAGGGCGCTCCCTAGCCTCCCTGGGAAGCCTAATTGATTTTTGGAAAAAATCACGTCCGAACCCTAGGTCAACCCTAAAAACCGTGGGCTATAGCACACCAATTTGGCCCAAAATGGCCCGTTCGCACTGTTTTGCCCGTTTGACTACACAAACTGCCCCGTTATAAATAAAGGCCCACACTAGGCCACTCCCAACTCTCCCTGGGGTAGTCTGAGAAATTTTTGGCTATATCATACCGCTTTGGCCCAAAAATGGTCTGTTCACATCGTTTAGCTCGTTTGACCACCCAAACCGCCTCATTATCAAAAAAGGCCCATACTAGGCTGCTTCATATCCTTCCTGGGGCATCCCAATCAATTTTTGGCCAAATTCGCTCCTGACCCCCGAGCTCTCTACAACACCCGTGGGCTATAGCACACCAATTTAGCCCGAAAATGGCCCATTCATGCCGTATTGCTAGTTTGACCACCCAAACCTCCCCTTTCTCAAAAAAGGACCATACTAGGCCGCTCCCCAGCCTCCCTAGGGTAGCCCGATTGGTTTTTTGTCAATATCACGTTAGGTCCCCAAGGCCACACTAAAAACCGTTGGCTATAGCGCACCTATTTGGCCCAAAAATGGTTCGTTTGTGTCGTTTTCCCGTTCGACCAACCAAATTGTTCCGTTATCAAAAAAGGCCTACACTAGGCTGCTTCCCATCCTCCCTAGGGTAGGACGATCAATTTTTGACCTAAATCATGCTCGGGCTTAGGCCTACCCCAAAAATCGTAACCTATAGCACACTAAATTAACCCGAAAATGGCCCGTTTGCACCATTTTACCCGTTTGACCACCTAAACCACTCGTTCTCAAAAAAGGCTAATACTAGGACGTTCCCCAGACTCCTTGTGATAGCCTAGTCAATTTTTGGTCAAAATCACGCTTGGCCCCTGGCCCATCCCAAAATTCGTGATCTATATAGCACACCAATTTGGCCCAAAAGTTGTTCGTTCGCACATTTTTGCTTGTTTGAACACCGAAATCAGCCCGATCAAAAAAAGACCCATGTTAGGCCTCTCCATAGCCTTTTTGGGGAAGCTCGATCAATTTTCAGACAAAATCACGCCCGTCCCCAGGGCCCACTTCAAAAACCATGGGCTATAGCTCATCAAATACGCCTAAAAATGGCCCATTCGTGCCGTTTCACCCGTTTGACCACCCAAACCGCATTTTTCTCAAAAAAGGACCACACTAGTTCGCTCCCCAGTTTCTCTGGGCAGCTCGATTATTTTTTGGCCAAAACGACGCCTGGGCCAACCCCAAAAATCATGGGTTATAGTACACTGATTTTTCCTAAAAATGGCCTATTCACGTCGTTTAATCTATTTGACCACCGAAACTACCCCGTTCTTAAAAAAGGACAACACTAGACTACTCCCTAGCCACCCTGGGAAAGCCCGGTCAATTTTTGACAATAATCATGCCCGGCCTAGGGGACTACCCCAAAAATCGTAGGTTATAGCACACCGATTCTGCTTAAAATGGCTCGTTTATGCCATTTTGCCTGTTTGGCTACCCAGAACGCCCTATTCTCAAAAAATCCAACACTAGGCCACGACACAGCCTTCCTGGAAGAGCCCAGATGATTTTAAGCCAAAACCACACTCGCCATTTCTCCATTTTGACAACTCACCGCCCCATTCTACATAAAGCCCACACTAGGCCACTCCTCAGCATCCTTGGGGTAGCCCGATCGATTTTTGTTCAAAACACACCCTAAATACGGTGGGTCATAGCATATCGATTTGGCCCGACAAGGGCCCACTTGCGCCGCTTCGCCCGTTTGACCACCCAAATTTCCCCGTTCTGAAAAAGAGTCCCACAAAGGCGATTTCCAGCCTTTATGGATCAGCCCAATCAATTTTCAGCCAAAATCACATTGGCCCACCCCAAAAGTCGTAGGTTATAGCACACCGATTTGACCAAAAAAGGTCCGTTCACGTCATTTCGCCCATTTGACCACCTAAACCACCCCGTTCTCAAAAAAGGTCCACACTAGGCCACCCTACAGCTAGGGGTGTTCATGGGTCGATTTAGATTGTTATTGGTCAAAACCATAACCAAACCAACTTAGTCGGTTTTTAAATTTCTAAAACTAAACCAAACCAAACAAAAAAATAACCATCGGTTTGGTTCTTGTCGGTTTAGTTCAGTTTGGTTCAATTTTTTGGGTTTATAACTTTAGCTAATGATAAAGTTGAAGATTTAAAAAAAAACAAATCCAATCTAATATATGAGATGTCAACCGAGTGTTGTATCTCAACCTTGATTCTAAGATATCAACCGAGTGTTATACTTCGGTAAAGCCATGAACAACACTATATGAACACTTCTAAAAAAGTATTTAAAAACTACATTTAACAGAATGATATGATAAACCCCGCACAAGGTGAACACATAAACTTCTTGCTCGACAAGATTCAAAAAGAAAGTTAAAAATAGTGATTGTCTATAGTATAATGAATCTTATCTGCAAATTTCAATATACAACAAGATATTATTTTCAAAATTAGCATCATTTGTCATTCAAAGTGAGAAATTCATTTAGAATCTCATAAGGTACGTACTGTCAACTAGATGAAGACATATGACTGAATGTTTTACGACTAAAGTTAAATCATGATTAAAATATAGAATGTGACAAATATTTATATTGTATTTATGAATAATATTTAAATAATTATAATATATATATATATATTTATATATGATGATCTCCTAGATATGCAAAGGCATATAGTTCTTAAAATAAATCTGATAGAAGAAGAAATTAAAGTCCTTAAAGATAGTTCACCAGCAAAAATAAATAATTTTATTGAAAAAATGGTTCGATTTGGTTATTTTGTCGGTTATTTTAGACTAAAACCAAACCAAACCAAATTAGTATCGGTTTTTTAAAATTCAAAACCAAACCAAACCAAAACTAACCAAATATTGAATTTTTTAATCGATTTGATTTGGATAGCTGTTCGTTTTGGTTTTTAACAAAACCGTGAACACCCCTACCTACAACCTCCCTAGGTATCCCAATTGATTTTTTGACAAATCACGCCCGGCCCCCAAGACCACCCAGAAAACCGTGGGCTATAGCACACCAATTCTACCAAAAAATGACCTGTTCAGGACGTTTTGCCCTTTTGACCACCCAAACCACCTCATTCTCAAAAAATGTCCACACTATGGCATTCCCCAGCCTCCCTGGGGGAGACGGGATGATTTTCGACCAAAACTACGCCCGAATCCAAGCCCACCCCCAAAAAGGTGGATTATAGCACATCAATTTTTCCCGAAAATGGCCCGTTCGCGCCATTTTGCCTGTTTGACCACCCAAACCACCCCGATCTAAATAAAGGCCTACACTAGGCTGTTCCCCAGCCTCCCTGGACAATTCGATTGATTTTTAGCCAAAATCACACCCATCCTCCGGCCCACCCCAAATAACGTGGGCTATAACACATCTCTTTAGCTCAAAAATAATCCATTCGTGCTGTTTTGCCTGTTTGACCACCCAAACAACCCTTTTCTTAAAATATTGCCCACACTAGGACGATCCTCAGCCTCCTTGGGGAATCCCGATCAATTTTTGGCCAAAATCATGCCCATCATAGGGCCCACCCAGCAAATCATCGTCTATAACACATTGATTTGGCACGAAAATGGTCCGTTTGCATTGTTTCGCCTGTTTAACCACCCAAACCACCACATTCTAAAATAAGGCCCATAATAGGTAGTTTTCTAACCTCCCTAGGGTATTCCTATCATTTTTTTCCAAAATCACACCCGAACCCCAGACCCACCCTAAACACTATTAGCTATAACACATCAATTTGGCCCAAAAAGGGCCCGTACGCGTCATTTCATCTGTTTGACCACCCAAACCCCCCATTTTCAAAATAAGTCCCACACTAGGGCACTCCCCAGCCTCTTCAGCGAATCCCAATCAATATTTGTCAAGAATCACACCCGAACCCCGGGCCCACCCTGATTTGGCCCAAAAAATACCCATTTATGAAGTTTTACCCATTTGATCACCCAAACTGCCTCGTTCTCAAAAAAGGCCTGCACTAGGCTGCTCCCCAACCTCCCTAGGCCAGCCTAGTTAATTTTTGGAAAAAATCACGCCCGTCCCCGAGCCTACCCCTAAAATCGTTGGCTATAGCACATCGATTTGGCCAGAAAATAGTCCATTTGTGCCGTTTTTCTCGTTTGACCATCCAAGCCGCCCTGTTCTCAAAAAGGGCCCAGACTAGGCCACTCCCCAACCTCTCTAGGGAAGCCTAGTGGATTTTAAAAAAAATCATGCTCGGACCCCAGGCCCACCCTGAAAATCGTAGACTATAGCACGTCGATTTATCCAAAATATGGCCCGTTCATGTCATTTGCCGTTTGACCATCCAAACTGCCCCATTTTTAAAAAAAGGCCCACAATAGGCAGCTCCCCAGCCTCCTGAGATAGGCCGGTCAATTTTTAGCCAAAATCACGCTCGGTCCCCGATCCCACCCTAATAACCGTGGGCTATAACATACAAATTTAGCCCCAAAAATGGCCCATTCGCATCGTTTCTCCTGTTTGACCACCCAAACTGCCTCGTTCTCAAAAAAGGCCCATACTAGGCCGCTCCCCAGCCTTCCTTGGGTAGCCTAATCAATTTTCGACCAAAATCATGTTCGGCTTTTGGGACCACCCCAAAAACCATGGGCAATAGCACACCGAGTTGGCCAAAAAGTGGCCCGTTCTCGTCATTTTGCCCGTTTTTCTACACAAACCACCCTATTTACAATAAGGCTATGCTAGGGCACTCTCTAGCCTTCCTAGGTAGTCCGATCAATTTTTGGCCAAAATCATATTTGACTCCCGATCCCACCACAAACATCGTGGGCTATAACACACTGATTTGGCCCCAAAAATGGCCTGTTCGCGCCATATAGCCCATTTGACCATCCAAACTATCCCGTTCTAAAAAAAGGCCCACACTAGGCTGCTTTCCATCCTCCCTAGGGCAGCCCGATCAATTGTTGACCAAAATCACGCCCAATCCCTAGGCCACCCAGAAAAATGTGGGGTATAGCACATCAATTCGGGCAAAAAATAGTCCTTTCATGCGGTTTTGCATGTTTGACCACCCAAACCGCCCCGTTCTACATAAAGACCCACACTAGGCCACTTTTCAGCCTCTCTGGTGGAAGCACAGTCTATTTTCAACCAAAATCACGATTGACCCCAGGCCCACCTCGAATACCATGGGCTATAGCACCCCAATTTGACCTGAAAATGGCTTGTTCGCATTATTTCGCCCTTTTAGCCACCCAAACTGCCCTGTTCTTACAAAAATGCTACACTAGGTTGCTTCCCAGACTCTCGGGGTCAGACCGCTTGATTTTTGACATAAATTAGGCCATTCCCCCGGGCTCACACCAAAAACTGTGGGTTATATAGATTTATCCCAAAAATGGCCCCTTTGCATTGTTTCGCCCGTTTGACCACCCAAACTGCCACATTCTCAAAAAAAGTTCCTTTATAGGATGCTCCCGAACCTTCCTACAAAAGCTCGGTCAATTTTTGACAATATTCACGCCCGGCCCCCGAGCGCACCCTAAAAATTGTGGGCAATAGCACAAAGATTTGGCCCGAAAATGGCCCGTTCATGTCATTTCTCCCGTTTGACTACCCAAACCACTCTATTCTAAAAGAAGCCTATACTAGGTCGCTACCCAGCCTTTCTGGAAAAGCCCGAATGATTTTCAACCAAAACCACACTCGCCATTTCGTCCTTTTGACAACCTACCGTCCCATTCTACTTAAAGGCCCACACTAGGCTACTCTTCAGCCTCCTTGGGGTAGCTCGATCGATTTTTGGTCAAAACCACACTCGGCCCTTAGGCCCATCCTATAAAATAATGGGCCATAGCATATCGATTTGGCCCGACAATGGCTCGCTTACGCTGTTTTGTCCATTTGACCACCCAAATTGCCCCGTTCTAAAAAAAAGTCCAAAACTAAGGCGATTTCCATCCTCTGTGGGTCAACCCAGTCGATTGTCATCCAAAATCACATTGTCTCCCAAGCCTAACCCAAAAAACATAGGTTATAGCTCATCGATTTGGCCAAAAAATGGCCCGTTCGTGCCATTTCACCCATTTAACCACCTAAACCACCCCGTTCTGAATAAAGGTCCCACACTAGGTCAGCCTATAGCCTCTTGAGGTAGCTCGATTGATTTATGGAAAAGATCACGCTTGGACCCCAGGCCCACCCAGAAAATCATGGGCTATAGGACACTAATTTTGCCCGAAAATGACCTGTTCAATCCGTTTTGCCCTTTTCACAACCCAAACCACCTCGTTCTCAAAAAATGTCCATACTATGGCATTCCTCAGCTTTCCTGGGGCAGCCAGAATTATTTTTGACTAAAACCACACCCGAAACCCAAGCCCACCCCAAAAATGGTGGACTATAGCACATTAATTTTTCCCACAAATGGCCTGTTCGTGTTGTTTTGCCCGTTTAACCACCCAAATCACCCCGTTCTAAAAAAAAGTCCTACACTAGGCCGCTCCCCAGCCTCTCTGGGCAGTTCGATTAATTTTTAGCCAAAATGATGCCCATCCTCAGGCCTACCCCAAATAACATGGGCTATAGCACATCGCTTTGCCTAAAAAATAACCCATTCGTGCCGTTAAGCCCGTTTGACCACCAAAAATGCCCCTTTATCAAAAACTACCCACACTAGGTCACTCTTCAGCCTCTCTGGGGAAGCCTGATCAATATTTAGCCAAAATTATGCTCAGTACAGGGCCCACCCAGCAAATCATCATCCACAATACATCGATTTGGCACGAAAATGGTTTTTTGGCACTCTTTCACTTGTTTGACCACCCAAACCACTCCATTATAAAACAAGGCCCATACTAGGCCGTTTCCCAACCTCCCCTGGGTAGTCCAGTCAATTTTTAGTCAAAATCACGCCCAGCCCCTAGACCCACCCTAAAAACCATTAGCTATAGCACATCGATTTAGCTCAAAAATGGCCCGTACACATTATTTCGGTTGTTTGACCACCCAACCCCCCCTTTTTTATATAGGCCAATATTAAGGCACTCTTCAGCCTCTTTAAGGTAGACCAATTGATTTTTGGTCAGAATCATGCCTGAACCCCTAGCCCACCCCGATTTGGCTTGAAAAATACCCGTTTATAAAGTTTTTCCCATTTGATCACCCAAACCGCCTCATTCTAAAAAAAGACTGCACTAGGCTGCTCCCCAATCTCCCTAGGGAAACCTAGTAGATTTTCAGAAAAAATCACGCCCGACCCGGCTCTACCCCAAAAATCGTGGGCTATAGCACACCAATCTGGCCAAAAAATAGTCTGTTCGCGCCATTTTGCTTGTTTGACCACCCAAATCGCCTTGTTCTCAAAAAGAGCCTACACTAGGCCGCTCCCCAACCTCTCTGGGTAGCCTAGTAGATTTTCATAAAAATCATTCTCGAACCCCAAGCTCACCCCAAAAATCACAGACTATAGCACGTCAATTTAGCCCAAAAATAGTCCGATCGCTTCATTTTTCCCAATTGATGACACAAATCGAATCGTTCTGAAAAAAATACCCATACTAGGCCGCTCCCCAGAATCCCTATGTAGGCTGGTTAATTTTTGGTCAAATCACGCCCGTTCTAGGCCCACACCAAAAACCGTGGGTTATAGCACACCGATTTAGCCTAAAAATGGACCGTTAGCATCATTTTGCTCGTTTAACCACCCAAACCGCCTTGTTCTAAAAAAGGTCCACACTATGGCACTCTCCAGCCTCCTTGGGGCAGCCCGATCAATTTTTGGCTAAAATCACGCTCAACCCCCTGGACCACCCCAAACATTGTGAGCTATAGTATACCGATTTGGCTCAAAAATGGCCCGTTCACACCGTTTCTCCTGTTAGACCATCCAAATTGCTTTGTTCTAAAAAATTCTCATACTAGGCTGCTCCCCATCCTCCTTGGGGCGACTCTATTGATTTTGGGCCAAAATCACGCTCGTCCCCGAGGCCTACCCCAAAAACCGTGGGCTATAGCACACCGATTTGGCCCAAAAATGGTCTGTTCACACCGTTTTGCCTATTTGACCTCCCAAAATGCCCTTTTCTTAAAAAGAGCCCACACTAGGTCTCTCCCTAGCCTCCCTGGGATAGCTCTATCGATTTTCAGCCAAACTTTCACTTGTACCCTAGGCCCACCCCAAACACTGTAGGCTATAGCACAATGATTTGGCTCAAAAATGGCCCGTTCACGCTGTTTTGCCCATTTGACTACCCTAACCACCCTGTTCTCAAAAAAGGCCACGCTAGGGCGCTCTCCAACCTCCCCAGGCCAGCCCGATCAATTTTTGGCCAAAATCAGATTCGACCCCCGAGCCTATCCCAAAAACCGTAGGGTATAGCACACCGATTTGGCATAAAAATAGCCTGTTCTCCCCATACCACCCGTTTGACCACCAAAACTTCCCCCGTTCTAAAAAAGGCATACACTAGTTCGCTCCCTAGTTTTTTGGGGCAGCTAGGTCGATTTTTGACCAAAATCACACCTGGCCCCATGACCCACACCAAAAACTGTGGGCTATAAAATATCAATTTGGCAAAAAAAATGGCCCCCATTCGCATTATTTTGCCTGTTTGACCATCCAAACCACCTCGTTCTTAAAAAGACCCACACTAAGGAATTCCCCAGCCTCCATCGTGCAGCTCGAATGATTTTCGGCCAAAATCACGCTAGGCCCTCGAGTCCACAGCAAACACTGTGAGTTATAAGCACACCGATTTGGCCCAAAAATGGCCCATTTACGTCGTTTTGCCCGTTTGAACACCCAAAGCACCCCGTTTTAAAAAACTACCCACACTAGGCCACTCTCCATCCTCCTCCAGGCGGTCGATTTTTAGCCAAAATCATGTCTGACCCTCAAGCCCACCCCAAAAACCTTGGGATATACCATACCAATTTGGCCCAAAAATGGCCTGTTTGTGCTGTTTTGCCCGTTTCGACCACCCAAACCACCTTTTCTTAAAAAAAGACACTCTAGGAAGCTTTCTATCCTCTATAGGCAGCCCGATCAATTTTTGACATAAATCATGCCCGACCCTTGACCCAAAAATCATGGGCTATAGCACATTGATTTAGCCTAAAAATGGCCCATTCGCACCATATCACCCATTTGAACACCCAAACAGCCCTGTTCCTAAAAAATAGTCCCCAGCTGTAATACCCTGAGAAATTTTTCGTTAAAATTTTGTGCGTAAACGTGTTGAGATCTATCTTCTAAAATGAATTATAAATTTTCCATGTGGAATGTCTTAGATTATGACCCACCATTACGTAGATTATCGAATAAGCTTTCCAACTATATATGGATCATCCAAAACGGACATCCGAGCGACGAGTTATGAACATTCCGATCGAACCGTGAATAGTAGTGAACAGTAAAACATGCAGGAAAAAGTACTGAGGCCTGGAGTATTTTTTCTCCAACTTTAAATGATCATAACTCCTTGTACACGATGATCTGGGTGATCCACTATATATCAAAAGAAAGCTCTGCGAGTCCTCTTTCCAATGAAATTAGTTTCATCCAATTTGTCTATCGGAGCAAAAATTTATGGTCGATCTACTTCAGCCTATCAAAAGCGAATTTTTGGGTCAAATTTAAATAATCATAACTCCTCATACACAATGATCTGGGTGAGATACTATATATCAATGGAAAGATATGAGAGTCCTCTTTCTAATGAAATTGGTTTTATCCAATTTGGATATTGGAGTAAAACATTATGGTTGATCTACTTCAGACTATCAGAACAGTCCACCAAAGGACAGATTCGAGAATTAGTTGATTTTTAAGGGCATTTTGGTCATTATGCCTTCACTTTATGGACGAAAATTGTCCATTTGTACCTATATTGAGTCATAAAATTCATGTTCTTCCATAAAAAACATTGAGAGAACTAAACCCTAGGTCCATTTTGAGCTCTAAATATCTTCAAATTTCACCATAGAAATTTAAATTTGATTCGATAATCGAACTCATTATCTCGAGACCTTCAAGGAGCACCCCTTATTTGTGTGAATAGGATTCCATAATCAAAAGGTCAATTTCAAGGTATGTGGGTTTTTTTTCAACAAGAGCACTCTTTCGTTCTTGTGCCCAAAAGTAATTTCCTTTACGAAGACATGATTTTTACTTGATTATTATGATTTTGAAGCATGAACTCATATTCTATGATGATTATTATGAAATTTTGATTTCTATGATTTTGAAAGATGGATTTACATGTGTGGTGATATAAAGCATGAATCTTGAATGATATTTATCATGATTTTGATTTTTGGGTCTTGAACCCCATTTGAAATTATGTCTTTGAGAAAATGTGAGCTATAAGCACGTTGATGTTGAATATTTGAGATGTGTTGAATGATTTGACCTTTTGGTCTTAATGGAGTCGCTTTGAACTTGAATGTGAAAGAAATCCACAACGTGTTTGATTATGATAAATGGGTAGCATGATGGCTACCGATGTATACTTATATATTGATGAAAGTTGTTTTGTTGCGGATTGTCTTTCAAATGATCTGAGCTATGTTCGGGAGTTCTCTTTAGCACCGAGTAAGAGGTATATAGTGACCTTACTTCCCTAAAAATACGTGCCCCCGTAGGACGTGAGCCTGAGGCTAATTTATATAGTGATCACTAGTATTTTTCGATTGATATTGGAAGTCCTACTTCGATGGAAAGGATAGGACGGCTCTCCCCAACATGGGTTGGATGTTGGACTCCATGTGGCTCACATGGTTTATTTAGGTTATAGGATATCCCAGTGTGTGTGTGTTTCCTTGTGTTTATGGTAAAAAGGTGAAGTGATTTGAAAGTGAATTGTGAAAGTTATCCTTTCGAAAGACTTAAATGATAATGTTATTATGAGAATTGCTTATCTTGATGAACTAAAAGTGATTGAGAAATTATATAATGACTCACATGTGTTATTATACTTATTTCATCCTCTCATGATTATGATGATTTTCTTCAGGCTATGTGAGTCTTTTATACATCTTGCATATTTCTTATAAATATTTATAATGATGATATTTATAAAACTGTTTACACCCCCATATACTCTATTCTTTTCCATGGTACTAACCCACATCTTCGGATGTGGGCTGTATTTTCTCAGAATGTAGGTTTAGGTGCTCAGTCCCAGGTTCGACAGTAATTCTTCGGGTACACTATTCTACATCCTCTGTTGTGGTTAGTCCTTATGATCCGAGGACGTGATGTTTTGTTAATGGTTTCTTTGAGTTGGTTATATTTTGATACTGAGTATGAGTCAGTCGGGGCATGTCCCAATGGCTCGTTGGTTTTTATCAATTTCTTAGAGGTTTGTCATACTAGACTAGATGTTGGGAGTTGTTGAGAAGAGTTGTATTTTGTTATTTTCTGTATTTTCTTTCTATTCGTGGATTCTGATTACTCTGATGATATTTGAGGGTTATTTATGGAACCCCCATTGATTCATGTTGAACTGAATGAAAATGGATCAAAGGGTTAGCTTAGGGCTACTCGTAGCCTCAAGCATCGTGTGACGCTCCGGGACCTATTTTCGGGGCGTTACAAACTTGGTATCAGAGCCTAAGGTTTTAAGGTGTCCTAGGAAGTCTGACAAGACGCGTTAAGTAGAGTCTTGATCATCGGTGTATAGCATGCCACATCTATGAGCAAGAGGCTACAAGACGTTTTAGAAAAAAGTGCGATTCTTTCTATCAGAAGTCTATCGTGCTTAAAGTGTCTCTCTCTTCTATTGATTCATGCTTTCTTCTTTCAGAAATATGTCTCCACGTCGAGCGAGAAGAAATAATGATGTTCAAAAACCTCAACCCGCTGATCCGTTGAATGAAAACGTGTCTCATGTTGAATTTCGAGCAGCCTTTTAGGCGCTGGCCCAAGTTGTTACTGCAAATGTTCAGGCCAACCTGGCCCCGGATCCACAGCAGCAAGGAGGTGATTCAGTTGCTTCCAGGATCTGTGACTTCATGCGAATGAATCCACCAAAATTCTATGGGTCCAAGTCTGATGAAGATCCACGATTGTTTTTAGAGGAGGTGCGGAAGATTACTCAGGTAATGCATGTATCTGAGGAACATAGTGTGGATTTGGCTGCGTATAGGTTGAAAGACCTTGCTTATGACTGGGTTGTTTCTTGGAGGAAAGGTAGAGGTGCGGAAGATTACTCAGGTAATGCATGTATCTGAGGAACATAGTGTGGATTTGGCTGCGTATAGGTTGAAAGACCTTGCTTATGACTGGGTTGTCCCTATAACTTGGCAAGAGTTCCAGGATGTATTCCTGGATAAGTTTTTACCTTTGGAGATGAGGAAGGCAAAGGTGGAAGAGTTTATGAACCTGCGACAAGGCTCTATCACTGTTAGGCAGTACTGTCTAAAGTTCAATCAGTTGGCCAAGTATGCTCCTAACTTAGTGGTTGATAATCGAGCTAGTATGAGTAAGTTTGTGACTGGAGTGTCTAGTTATGTGGTTAAGGAGTGTAGGTCTTCTATGCTGACTAATGAGATGAATCTTTCTAGGCTGATGACTCATGCCCAATAGATTGAGGCAGATAAGATTAAGGAGAGAGATAGAATAAGAGGGAATAAGAGAGCTAGGTCTGAGCAGCACAGACAGGGTTAGACTAAATCACAGAGAGGGAGTCTCCCTCAGTATCAGGATCATTCGTCTATGCCAGCACCATCATTTGCTAGTGTTCTCATGCCTAGATGTAGGAAGGAGCAAGGTAGCTGGTCATATGCATCCAGGTCCCAATACAGTGCTGGAAGCAAGCCAAATCATCCCTTGTGTC
The DNA here is from genome assembly GCA_030864225.1 of Capsicum baccatum var. pendulum. Classification (NCBI taxonomy): domain Eukaryota; kingdom Viridiplantae; phylum Streptophyta; class Magnoliopsida; order Solanales; family Solanaceae; genus Capsicum; species Capsicum baccatum. Next base: position 274,457,635 of record CM061550.1, read on the forward strand.
CTAAGTATGGTAGGGCTTATTTGGGTGAGTGTTGGGGTGAGAAGAGGGGTTGTTTCTGGTGTGGTGACATAGGTCATAGAGTTAGAGATTGTCCACAGGATGGACAAGGGCATCGTGACTATCGCCCTCGGACCTAGACTCAGACTGTTAGTGCTCCAGTTCCAGCGACTCGCCCAGCCCCAGCTCAGGGTGCCTCTTCTAGCAATGTTGGAGGGCAATGCCAGAATAGATTCTATGCTTTACCATCCCGCCAGGAACAGGAGGACTCTCCCGATGTTGTTACTGGTATGCTTCATATATTTTAATTTGATGTGTATACTTTGTTGGATCCTGGATCCAGTTTCTCATATGTTACACCTTTGATTGCTGTGAATTTTGAAATGAGTCCTGAGATTATTCCTGAGCCTATCCTAGTTTTTACCCCAGTGGGTGATTCGATTGTTGCCTAGAAAGTGTATAAAAAATGTCCTATTACCGATCTTCATAGAGTTTTGTTGGCTGATCTGATTGAGTTAGACATGGTAGATTTTGATGTGATTCTGGGTATGGACTGGCTGTATTCTTCTTATGCCTCTATTAATTATCGTACCCGAGTGGTCAAGTTTTAATTTCTGGGTGCATCCGTGTTTGAGTGGTCTGGAAATTCTGTGTCACCCAAGAGTCATTTTTATCTCTTACCTCAAAGCTAGAAAGCTTATTTCTAAGGGGAGTATTTACCATTTGGTTAGATTCAAAGACACTAAGTCTGAGACTCCAACTCTCCAATCTGTTAACATCGTCAATGAGTTTTCTGATGTCTTTCTGGATGATCTCCCAAGAATACCTCCTGATAGAGAGATAGAGTTCGGGATTGATCTTCTTCCCGATACTCAGCCCATTTTTATTCCTCTTTATCGTATGGCTCCTGCAGAACTTAAGGAGTTGAAAGAGCAACTCAAATATCTACTAGATAAGGGTTTCAAAAGGCCCAGTGTTTCTTCTTGGGGTGCTCCTGTGTTGTTTGTGAGAAAGAAAGATGGCTCTTTGAGTATGTGCATTGATTACTGCCAATTGAATAAAGTCACCGTAAAAAATAAGTACCCCATTCCGAGAATAGATGATTTGTTTGACCAATTTCAAGGTGCAAGTTATTTCTCAAAGATAGACCTTCATTCCAGCTATCATCAACTCAAAGTTAGGGAGTGTGACATCTCGAAAACCACTTTTCGAACTTGTTATGGCCATTTTGAGTTTCTTATTATGTCTTTCGAGTTAACTAATGCACCAGCAGCTTTCATGGACCTCATGAATCGAGTGTTCAGACCATATCTAGATATGTTTGTCATAGTGTTCATCGATGATAGACTGGTGTACTCCCATAGTGAGGATGAACATTATGATCATCTCTGAACTGCCTTGCAAACCCTTAGAGATCACTAGTTGTTTGCCAAGTTCAGTAAGTGTGAGTTTTGGCTAAGGTCAGTTGCTTTTCTAGGTCATATCATTTCTTCCAAGGGTATTAGAGTTGATCCCCAAAAGACTAAAGCTGTTAGAAATTGGCCTAGACCTATTTCTCCGACTGATATCCAAAGTTTCTTGCGTTTAGATGGCTATTACCGCCTTTTTGTTGAGGTTTTCTCCTCTATAGCATCTCCTATGACTTAGTTGACCAAAAGAAAGTGAAGTTCTTATGGTCCGAATCTTGTGAGAAGAGTTTTCAGGAGTTGAAGACTCGACTCACTTCAGCCCCTGTTTTGACTTTGCCTGATGGTGTTGATGGTTTTGTGGTGTACTGTGATGCTTTGAGAGTTGGATTGGGTTGCGTATTGATGCAGAAGGGTAAGGTGATAGCTTATGCTTCTAGACAGTTGAATCCCCATGAGAAAAATTACCTCACCTATGACCTTGAGTTGGCTGCTGTTGTGTTTACTTTGAAAATCTGAAGACACTATTTATATGGTGTCCATATTGATGTTTTCACTGATCATAAGAGTCTGCAGTAAGTGTTTACCCAGGGAGAATTAAATCTTAGGCAAAGAAGATGGTCAGAATTGTTAAAGAACTATGATATGAGTGTGTTATACCATCCGGGCAAGTCCAATGTTGTGGTGGATGCCCTAAGTAGAGTGTCCATGGGTAGTGTTTTGCATGTGGTAGAAGGTAAGAAAGAGTTGGCTCGTGATGTAAATCGTTTGGCTAGATTGGGGGTTAAGTTGTTTTACTCTGCTGAAGGTAGTATAGGGGTTCTGAGTAGTTCCGAATCCTCCTTGGTTTCGGAAGTGAAGGAAAAGCAATACTTAGATTTTAGTTTGGTCAGACTGAAGGAGTCAGTCAAGGACCAAAAAGTAAAGGTTTTCTCCCAAGAGGGAGATGGTGTGTTGAGATTGCAGGGTAGATTGTGTGTCCCGAATGTTGATGATCTAAGACAGAGGATTATCATTGAAGTGCATGGGGCGTGATATTCTATTCATCCTGGTGCCACCAAGATGTACCGAGACTTGCGAGAAATCTATTGGTGGAGTGGCATGAAGAAAGATATAGCAGCGTTTGTAGCTAAGTACGCAACATGCCAACAGGTTAAGGTTGAACACCAAAGACCTAGTGGTATGATACAAGAGTTTAGTATTCCCACCTGGAAGTGGGAAGAGATAAATATGGACTTCGTGATTGGTTTACCTCCTTCTCAATGCCATCATGATTCCATTTGGGTTGTGGTTGATAGATTGACTAAGTCTGCTCATTTCTTGCCTGTTCATACTTCATATACTGCTAAGGATTACGCTAGATTGTATATCCGAGAGCTAGTCAGACTGCATGGAGTTCCTTTGTCTATCATTTCGGATAGGGGTACTCAGTTTACTTCGCAATTTTGGAAAGTTTTTCAGAAGGGTTTTGGTACCCAAGTGCTTTTGAGTTTTGCTTTTCATCCACAGACCGATGGTCAGGCTGAGCGGACTATCCAAACCTTAGAGGATATGTTGAGAACTTGTGCACTTGACTTTAAGGGAAGTTGGGATGATCACTTACCGTTGATAGAATTTGCTTATAATAACAGCTTTCACTCTAGTATTGGCATGGCTCCGTTTGAAGCCTTATATGGGAGAAAGTGTAGATCATCCATAGGTTGGTTTGAGGTGGGTGAAGCGGTTGTGAGTGGTCCTGATTCGGTATTTGAGGCTATGGAAAAAGTTAAGTTGATTAGGGAAAGGTTGAAAATTGCGCAGAGTCGTCAGAAGTCATATACAGATGTTAGCAGGAGAGACCTTGAGTTTGAAGTTGGTGACCTAGTGTATCTATAAATTTCACCCATGAGGGGGGTGAAGAGATTCGGAAAGAAGGGAAAGCTTAGTCCCCGTTATGTTGGTCCTTACAAAATTCGTAGCCATGTTGGTAAGGTAGCTCATGAGGTCGAGTTGCCTTCCATATCTCCATTCTTAGAAAGCATATTAGCGATGTTGTGGTAGTGGATTCCTCTGTGAATGCTGACATTCAAGAAAATATTTTTTTTGATGAGATTCCTGTTGAGATTCTTGATTTCAGTGTCCGAAGACTAAGGAACAAAGAAGTTCCCTTAGTCAAGGTGTTGTGGCGAAACCAATCTGTTGAGGGTGCAACTAGGGAAGCTGAGGCGGATATGCGATCCAAGTACCCGCACGTATTTTCCACGAACTTCGATCAATTCGAAGGTACCGTTCTTTCCTAAATCATGCACTTTTGATAAAAGTTGCAGCAGTTCAGCTGTCATTTATTGTGTGTTCAGCTGTAGTTTCTTGAATTTATGCATTCTATGTTGCATTCGGAGTGAGAAATGATGTGGTGATGAGTCTAACGAATGGTTTCAGATGTATGCTCTATTCCCTATCTAATCTTGGCATATCTAGTGTCATTTGAGGATGACTGTTTCCAAGGGGGGATGATGTAATACCCCAGGAAATTTTTCGTTGAAATTTTGTGCGTAAACGTGTTGGGTTCTATCTTCTAAAATGAATTATAAATTTTTCATGTGGAATTTCTTAGATTATGATTCACCATTGCATAGAGTATTGAATAATCTTTCCAAATATATGTGGATCATCCAAAACGGACACTCGAACGACGAGTTATGAACATTCCCATAGAACCGTGAATAGTAGTGAACAGTAAAACATGCAGGAAAAAATACTGAGGTCTGGCGTATTTTACCTCCAACTTTAAATGATCATAACTCCTTGTACATAATGATCTAGGTTATCTACTATATATCAACGGAAAGCTCTGCGAGTCCTCTTTCCAATGAAATTGGTTTCATCCAATCTGTCTATCGGAGCAAAAAGTTATGATCGATCTACTTCATCTTATCAAAAGTAAATTTTTGGGTCAACTTCAAACAATCATAACTCCTTACACAATGATCTGGGTGAGATACTATCTATCAACGGAAAGATACGAGAGTCCTCTTTCTAATGAAATTAGTTTCATCCAATTTGAATATCGGAGTAAAACGTTATGGTTGATCTACTTCAGACTCTCAAAACAGTCCACCAAAGGACAGATTCGAGAATTAGTTGATTTTTAAGGGAATTTTGGTCATTATGCCTTCACTTCATGGACGAAAATTGTCCATTTATACCTATATTGAGCCATAAAATTCATGTTCTTCCATCAAAAACATTGACCCTAGGTCCATTTTGAGCTCCAAATATCTTCCAATTTCATCGTAGAAATTTAAATTTGATCCAATAATCAAACTCATTATCTCGAGACCTTCGAGGAGCACCCCTTATTTGTGTGAACAGGATTCCATAATCAAGAGGTCAATTTCAAGGTATGTGGGGGGTTTTTCAACAAGAGCACTCTTTCGTTCTTGTGCCCAAAAATAATTTTCTTTATGGAGACATGATTTTTACTTGATTATTATGATTTTGAAGCATGAACTCATATTCTATGATGATTATTATAAAATTTTGATGTCTATGATTTTGAAAGACGGATTTACATGTGTGGTGATATAAAGCATGAATCTTGAACGATATTTATCATGATTTTGATATTTGGGTCTTGCACCCCATTTGAAATTGTGTCTTTGAGAAAATGTGTGCTATAAACACGTTGATGTTGAATATTTGAGATGTGTTGAATGATTTGACCTTTTGGTCTTAATGGAGTCGCTTTGAACTCGAATGTGAAAGAAATCCACAACGTGTTTGATTATGATAAATGGGTAGCATGATGGCTCCCGATGTATACTTATATATTGATGAAAGTTGTTTTGTTGCGGATTGTGTTTCAAATAATCTGAACTAAGTCCGGGAGTACTCTTTAGCACCGAGTGGAAGGTATAAAGTGACCTTACTTCCCTAGAACTACGTGCCCCCATAGGACATGAGTCTGAGGCTAATTTATATAGTGATCACTAGTGTTTTTGGATTGATATTGGAAGTCCTACTCCGATGGCAAGGATAGGACGGCTCTCCCCAATGTGGGTTGGACGTTGGACTCCATGTGGCTCACATGGTTTATGTCGGTTATAGGATCTCCCAGTGTGTGTGTGTGTTTCCTTGTGTTTATGGTGAAAAGGTGAAGTGATTTGAAAGTGAATTGTGAAAGTTATCCTTTCGAAAGACTTAAATGATAATGTTATTATGAGAATTGCTTATCTTGATGAACTGAAAGTGATTGAGAAATTATATGATGACTCACATGTGTTATTATACTTATTTCATCCTCTCATGATTATGATGATTTTCTTCGGGCTATGTGAGTCTTTCATACATTCTGCATATTTCTTATAAATATTTATGATGATGATGTTTATAAAAATGTATACACCCCCATATACTCGGTTTCTTTCCATGGTACTGACCCACATCTTCGGATGTGGGCTGCATTTTCTCGGAATGTAGGTTCAGGTGCTCAGTCCCAGGTTCGACAGTATTTCTTCAAGCACGTTATTCTACATCCTCTATTGTGGTGAGTCCTCATGATCCGAGGACGTGATGTTTTGTTGATGGTTTCTTTGAGTTAGCTATATTTTGATACTGAGTATTAGTCAGTCGGGGCATGTCCCAATGGCTCGTTGGTTTTTATCGATTTCTTAGAGGTTTGTCAGACTAGACTAGATGTTGGGAGTTGTTGAGACGAGTTGTATTTTGATATTTTCTGCATTTCCTTTTTATTCGTGAATTCTGATTACTCTGATGATATTTGAGGGTTATTTATGGAACCCCCGTTGATTCGTGTTGAACTGAATGAAAATGGCTCAAAGGGTTAGCTTGGGGCTACTCATAGCCTCAAGCACCGTGTGATGCTCCGGGACCAATTTTCGGGGCGTTACACCAGCCTCCCTAGAAAAGCCCAGTCAATTTTTGAACAAAATCATGCCCGGCCCCACCACAAAAATCGTGGGCTATAGCACACCGATTCGGTCCGAAAATAGCCTGTTTGCATAAATTTGGCCGTTTGACCACCCAAAATGCCTCATTTTCAAAAAAGGCCCACACTAGGCCATTCACCAGCATTCTTGGGGCATACCAGGTGATTTTTAGCAAAAAAAATGACTAACTCCCAGGCCCACCCCGAAAACTATGGGTTATAGCACCTCGATTTGGCTAAAAATGGCCAATCGCGTTGTTACACCAGTTTGACCACTCAAACTGCCCTGTTCTTAAAATAAGGCCCATACTAGGCCACTTCTCAGACTTCCAGAGGCAGTTGGGTCAATTTTTGACATATATTATGCAAGACTCCCTGGCCCACCCTAAAAATTGTGGTCTATAGGACACCGATTTGTCCCAAAAATGGCTCGTTCGCATCGTTTCGCCCGTTTGACCACCCAAATTTCCCATTTATTAAAAATAACCCATACTAGGCCGCTCGCCAGCCTCCCTGGGGAGGCGATCAGTTTTCGGCAATAATCATGCTGGCCCCGAGCCTACCCAAAAATTATGGACAATAGCATACCAATTTGGCTCGAAAATGGTCCGTTCGCGCCATTTTGCCCGTTTGACCACCCTAATCGCCCCATTCTCAAAAAATGCCCACACGAGGCCGCTGACCAGTATCCCTGAGGAAGCCCTATTAATTTTTGTCCAAAATCACGCCGTGCTTCCAAGCCCACCCAAAAAACCGTGGGCTATAGCACACCGATTTGGCCCCAAAATGGCCTGTTCACGTTGTTTCATCCATTTAACGACCCAAACCGCCCTTTTCTTAAAAAAGGCTCATACTAGGGTGCTCCCCAGCCTCCCTAGGATAGCTCGATTGATTTTTGGCCAAAATTACGCCTGAACCCCAGGCTCACTCCAAAAATCATAGTTTATAACATATCGATTTGGCCCAAAAATGGTTTGTTCACTCCGTTTTATCCGTTTGACCTCTCAAAGTACCCCATTCTGATAAAAGGACCATACTAGGCCGCTCTCCAACCTCCTTACGGCAGCTCGGTTGATTTTTGGCCAAAATCATACTCAGCCCCAGGCCCACCCTAAAAACTGTAGGCTATAGCACACCGATTTGTCTCAAAAATGGCCCGTTCATGAGGTTTCGCTCATTTGACCACCTAAAGTACCATTTTCATAAAAAAAATACCTATATTAGGCCGCACCCTAGTCTATCTGAGGTATCCTTGTCTATTTTTAGGCAAAATGATGGTCGATTCTCGGGCCCACCCCAAAAATCATGAGCAATAGCACCCCAATTATGCCTTAAAAAGTCCATTCGTGTCCTTTCACCCATTTGACCTCTTCGTTCTCAAAAATAGCCCACACTAGGCCGTTTCCCATCATCCCTACGGTTGTCTGGTGAATTTTAGACCAAAATCATGCCTGGCCCCTGAGCCCAACATAAAAATTATGGGCTATAGCACACCGATTTAGCCCAAAAATAGTCCGTTCGTGTTGTTTCACCCGTCTGACTACCCAAACAATCCAGGTCTATAAAAAGGCCCACACTAGGCTATTTTCCAGCCTCCCTGAGCCAGCTCGGTTGATTTTCAACCAAAATCACACCCGACCCTGGGCTCACCCCAAAAATCATGGGCTATAGCACACAGATTTATCCCAAAAATGGCCCGTTTATGCCGTTTTAATCGTTTGACGGTCCAATTCGTCCCGTTCTTAAAAAATACCCATACTATGCCGCTCTCCAAGCTCACTGGGTAGGCCGATTATTTTTGGCCAAAATCACGCCCGTCCCCCGATCCCACCCAAAAGATCGTGGGTTATAGCATACCAATTTTGCCTGAAAACGGCCTCTTCACGTCGTTTCGCCCGTTTGACCACCCAGACAGCCCGTTATCAAAAAAGGCCCACACTAGGGCACTCCCCAACCAATCTGAGGTAATTTGGATAATTTTAGGCCAAAATCAAACCCGACCCCCGGGCGCACCTCAAAAATTATAGGTTGTAGCATACCGATTTGGCACAAAAATGGCTTGTTCGTGCCGTTTTCGCCCGTTTGACCATCTAAATCTCCGGATTCTCAAATAAGGCTCTCACTAAGCTGCTCCCCATCCTTCCTGGTGCAGATCGATCAATTTTCAGCCAAAATCATGTCCGGCCCCTGGCCCACCCCAAAATTGTGGCCTACAGCACATCGATTTGGCCCAAAAATGGTTCGTTCGTGCCGTTATGCACATTTTTCCACACAAACAACCCTATTAATTAAAGAGGCCTACACTAGGCCGCTCCCCAACTTCCTTGGGGTAGTCCAATCGATTTTTGCCCAAAATCACACCCGACCCCCAGGCCTACCTAAAAATATTGGGCTATAGCATCCCGATTTGGCATGAAAATGGCCCGTTTATGCCGTTTAGCCGGTTTGACTAGCCAAACCTCCCTATTTTTAAAAAAAAAACACTAGGTCACTCTCCAACCTCCTGGGGGAAACCCAGTTAATTTTTGACCAAAATGATACCCGACCCCTGGCCCCCTCGAAAATTGTGGGTTATAGCATACCGATTTGGCCAGAAAATGGCTCGTTCGCGTTATTTTTCCTGTTTGACCACTCAAACTGTCCCGTCCTAAAAAAAGACCCACACTAGGCTGCTCTCCAACTTCCCTAGGGCAGCACGATCAATTTTAAGCAAAAATCATGCCCGGCCCCAGGGCCTACCCCAAAAATTATGGGCTATAACACACAGATTTGGCTAAAAAATGGCCCATTCCTGCCGTTTTGCCTATTTGACCACCTAAACCACAACGTTTTCAAAAAATGATCCACAATAGGGCGCTCTTTAGGCTCCTTAGGGCATCCAGGTCAATTTTTGACCAAAATAACGCTCGACCCTCAGGCCTACCCCAAAAATTGTGGGCTATAGCACATATATTTAGCCTGAAATGGCCCATTCATGTCGTTTCGCCGGTTTGACCTCCCAAATTACCTTGTTTTCAAAAAATCCCTATACTAGGCTGCTCCTCAACCTCCCTGGTGTAGCTCGGTGGATTTTTGACCAAAATCACGTCGGTCGCTTGGCCCACCTCGAAAACTATGGGCTATAGCACAAAGATTTGGCCCGAAAACGGCCCCCATTCACGTTGTTTCACTCGTTTGACCACCCAAACCAGCCCATTATTAAAAAATCCCACACTAGAGCACTCCCCAGTCTCACTGGTGTAGCCTTGATGATTTTCAGCCAAAATTATGGCCACCGGTCCCACCCCAAAAACTGTGAGCTATAGCACACCGATTTGTCTCGAAAATGGCCCATTTATGCCATTTTGCCCACTTGACCACCCAGAGCACCCCGTTCTCCAAAAATACCCACACTAGGCCGCTCCCCAGCCTCCCCGGGATGGCTCAGTCGATTTTCAACCAAAATTATGCCTGGTCTCAACCCAAAAAGTATGGGCTGTAGCACACGATTTTGGCTGAAAAATGACCCGTTAGTTCCGTTCTGATCGTTTAACCACACAAACCTCCCCGTTCTAAATAAAGGCACACACTAAGGCGCTCCCCAGGCTCCCTAGGTAGCCCGGTAGATTTTCGTCCAAAATCACGCATGACTCGAGCTGTAACGACCTATAAATTTGATGAAATATGTGAAATTTGTAATTTTATATAATTTGACTATTTTGCCCCTCCCAATAGTTGTATTATGGTATTTTTCGGGTGTGGAGTGGTTGACATGATTTTTGATGCATTTTGGTATCATTTATGCAATATTGTGGTTTTTATGGCTTCGAGAGTCTTATTTTGGACTTATGTGGTTATATTTTGATCCGTGCAACGGATGACTGAACGGACTGCGTCAGCAGCTCCGAAATATCAATTTTAGGCTAGGTAGACCTTTGGTTTGGGTCCTGGTTCACCCGAGCTCATTTCGACCTATTGATCAGAAAGTTGAAAAAAATGGAAAAGTTAGGTGTGGGACTCACTTTTGGTTGAAACAAGCTCGTATGAAAAATCTGACTTTTCCAAAAGATCCTAAATGTCGATTTTAGTGTGTTATCATGTTTGGTATGATTTTACGGCTTTTAAATATCATTTCGACCCTCGGCTTGGAAAATTGTGATTTCGGGTCTCGGAGGTCAATTTTGTGAAAATGAATTTTGTTTTGGAAAATCTGGTATTGTCATCGCGTCCAGAACGTCGAATTTAGTGTGGTTTCATAGTTAGTTTGCATAAATCGGACTCCGAACAAATTCCGGGCAGCCCATTGAAGTCCGTATTGAATAAAAAAAAAAACAGTTTTTTCTTTTGACAGCAGTGCAGAAAAATCTGCACTGATAAATAACCTTTTTTGACCTATTTTGCTCAGTTTTCATCTTGCCTCTTGGGAGTTAAACCCTAAATATTTTGGGAGTTTAAAAGTGAAGTTTGTGAGGGTTTGGAAAGCTAGATTAACATTTTTTTTTTTTTATTACGGATTTAAGGTAAAAATTCACGCTTTTCTTAGAAATTTCTTGATAAATTTCTCAAAACCCCAAAAATCTTAGGGCATGATTTTAAACTCAAATTTCATCCCCTTTCACTTGAAAAATATTTTTATCTTATAATTACTAATTTTTCCTCAATTTAACCTTCAAAACAACTTCGATTCTTGATTTTAACCCAAATTTCAAGGATTTTACCCGGTAAAGCTCAAAAATAATTTTTCTTCGATTTGAACCCCATTTTTCACTCGATTTAACTTGTATTTTCAGCTATAGGTTCCTAAAAATATGGGGAACATATTTTTGAAGTAAAGTTCCAATTTTGCCCTTCTTTTTTGGAAATATATTTTGGGGGTCCGTTTTGACCCCGAACCAAAAATAGTCAATATGGGTGTCGTTGGTTTTTTTTAACGCGTAGATTTCATATTTGATGTTTTTAGTAGAGTTCGAGATTGTTCGTGAAAAGTAAGGTCGCAGGTTCAAGTGTAGCGGACCTATTTCGGCTTTCGAGCTAGGTTATGGCTTAACTCTTCAAATTGGGCTGGATAGTAAATGATGGTACAAAATGCATGTTAAGAGTGGGAACTAATCATAAAAAATGGCTATCTACGTGTTATGCCCGTGTGGGGGCCTATATGTGATGTAACTGTCAAAATTTAAATATTATGTGATATGTTTGACCGTGTGGGGTCCTATGTGACATTGATAGACTTGAGTACATGTAAGTAATTGTATTGTATTATTTAATGTGGTAGCATGGGTGTATTGTGATTATATTCATACTTTAATGGCATATGAGACATGTGAAGATTCATGGATGAAATGAAAATAACGAGTGAATATTGGCTCATGTGGTTGTAGAAATGTATCATTATGGTTGGTTGTGGAAATATATCATGTGTTGGTTGTGGAAATACTTGTTATGATTGGTTGTGAGCATTACATCTTCATATCATACTCATTCATGAAACATTGAAACCACCGTGGCAACATCTGAGAAACACTGGAAACACATGTTTAAAAATATTGTAACACCTTATAAAATTCTGTCCAAGGGATGTGCCGAAAAGGAGATATGAGATATGTGGATTATATATGGGTTGACGAACCCCCCATGGTTCCTACGATGGGAAGCTTTGGCTCCGTAGGTGTATACGGGGATTATGCGATGATCCCGGAGGTTGTGCAACAACCTCGTGCATCATCATCATCATCATTATCATATACATTGCTTTATTGTGTTTATGTTGTATTGTATTGCCTTATTGACTTGTCATCTATGTATTTGTCTTACCTTTCTTTACTTGTATTTGATGATCTTATATCTACATGTTCTCTCTTTCTCTATTTTATATGTGACATAATCTATACTTGTGTTCTATATCTTGATGTGTTTTTGCAATATATGTGAGATATATTAGAACTGTTAGTGTAAGCGGTGTGGGCTACCATTGTGGGATATTTTCTGATTGCAGGTGACGTATCCTTAGTGTATATTTTGTATGCCTTATTTACTACTTTGCTTAGTCGGCCTATGATACCTACTGAGTACAAGTGGACCGTACTCATGCCTACTGCGCCCTTTCGGTGTAGGTCCTAGCTCGGGTGCGCCTCAGCTTACTTGATTCGGGCGATTGTTGGAGCTTCCAAGGTAGCGGTTGGACATTCATGCGTCCGAAGTTCACCTCTATCTTTCTATACTAGTTATGTCTTTATTAGTGTTCGGAGACAGTTATTATTCCTTTGTGATTATTTTTCTGATGTATTTGACTTTTGGATTGTATTAGTAGTTCTTACACTATTGAAACCTGATTTTGAGCATGATTGGTGTTTTGGATAAGTTTTTTCCGCATTGTTATGATTATTTATATGGTTTGGCTTCATTCTAGAAGCCTTACCTTGGGTATTTCTGTCTTTTTCTCTATTTGTATCAGTTTGGGTGAAAGGCTTACTTGTCAAGGTATGTCGCAACAAGTGCCATCATGACCCTCGTTTTTGGATCGTGATATGAGCCCACCCCAAAAATAGTGGGCAGCACACTTATTTGGCTCGAAAATAGCCATTTCGCATCGTTTCGCCCATTTGACCACCCAAATCGCCCCGTTCTAAAAAAAGGCCTACATTAGGGTGTTCCCCAGCCTCTCTGGAGCAACCCGGTCGACTTTCGGAAAAAATCACACTTGACCCTCGATCCCACCTCAAAAATTGTGGGCTCTAGCATACCAATTTGGCCCAAAAATAGCTCGTTCGCGCTGTTTTTCTCGTGTGACCTTCCAAATCGCCCCGTTCTCAAAAAAAGCCCACATAAGGTTGTTTCCCAGCCTCTCTGGTGCAACCCGGCCGATTTTTTATCGAAATTATGCCCGACCCCTGGGCCTACCCCTAAAATCGTGGGCTATATCACACCGATTTAGCCCAAAAATGACCCGCTCGCGGCGTTCCACCCGTTTGACTACCCAAACAGCCACGTTCTCAAAAAAATCCCACACTAGTGCGCTCCCCAGCCTCCCGGGGCAATCCGATCGATTTTTGGTCAAAATCTCGCCCAAACCCCGATCCCACTCCAAACACCATTGGCTATAGTGTTGACACCTAATTTTGACTCACTCTTTTCTTCTAATTATTTTGCCGATGCTTCTTGAAAATTTAATCTCTCTCTGTCCCCCCACCCCCACCCCCCACCCCACACAAAAAAGTTGTTTCTCCTATTTTCTTTTAATTGATTTATTTGCTTCATTATCATGGTAAAACAGATGGAAAAAAAATATTATATACTGTGAGTAATTAACTTAGAATATACTATAGTTTGAAAATTAAATATATATTTCCATTTTTTATACAGAAAGAATAATATATTATATGCCCCATCGTCAGCGGTATTGATATGGTTGTCGTTACAAATACGCTAAAAGTAAAATTAATTTAATGTTAGGGTTCACATATGTTAATGGAGATATGACCCTTCCACATTCATGTACGGAGTACTAAAAAAATGTCTATTTAGAATGATACTATTTTGTTGTTATATACAATATTTTTATGTATTTTTTATTTAGAATGAATTTGAATATTTAATATTTGTGTAGTAATTTTTGTAGCGAAATAATCCTTAGTAATTACTATTAATTTTACCTGAATTATTTGCAAGTGAACTAACAGTAACGTGTTTTTTTTTTTTTTTGTGGGGGGTGGAGGGTGGGGGGGATCAAATAAATTAAATGGAGGATAGAATTGTCGTAGACAATTATATTAAGGTTATTTTAAATCAGAAATTTCAAAATTTTATTTTATTTTTTTAATTACGAATTGTGACTGTTTTTTTACTTTTGGTTGCTATTCATTCACTAACACTAATCAAAAATAAAAAAACAATAAAGAAGGACCAAGACTTCCATAATATGTAAGAACAACCTTTTTTAAAGATGCTTTAATAAAGTTTTTCTTTTTAAAAATCAAAAGAACTTTTTTTTTGAGTGATGATCTCTTAACTTTTTCTCTAATAAGGATATTATTTTTAACAAAAAGGAAAAGAAGTTGTGGCCTGATGAGATGTATCTGAGGGATATCTTCAAGCTTTTTTTTTTTTAAGGAATTTAGAATTGTGGTGTTTGAACATGAAAATTTTAAAAAAAATTATTTCAGAATTATTTTTTGAAAAATGAAAATAGTTTTTTGTTGTTTTCACTATTTTTTAACTCCAATTTTAATTTTTATTATTATTAGATATAATCTTTTTTAAAAAAAAAAATTATACAATGCCCTTGTTGATACCTAATATTTGCCCTCTACGATTAAGCTTAGCCATGAGTTTCTTCACTTTTAAATAAAATTACAACATCTATGTTATACCAATGAAAGGTTTTTAAAGTATTTATTTAGGTAAGTTTGTCATCTAAAAGTGACAATTATATATTTTCGTATTCATATACATAAAATCATAATTTGTTATTTAAATAATTATTTTTACAAGAAATTAGATTTTAATCAAGGGTTATCTTGAAAATTAATTCAAAAGGTTAAAAAAAATCTTTATTCAAATATAATTTAGTCTCAAAAATAATTTATTTTGAAAAAATATTTGTTTGATTTTATCAAATCAAAAAGCTCGGGATTAAATTGGTTAATTTATTTTAAAATTATATTTAAATTTAGCCAATTTGTTAAATTAGATCTTAATTAAAATCAATTCGTTCATAATCACAATACAATTGGTCAATTAGATTTTTAATAGGAAAATTACTCAAATTAGCCACTATTGGGCTTTTATTACCACTTGAAGCCTAATTTTTTCATAATTACATTTTGTAGTCGGAAGTGTGAATAAGTTTTAAGATAATTACGGATCCTGACACACGCTTGTTTTTAAACCAATAAAGCAACGACACTTTTTTACTTTACTTAAACTCTCCTTTTACCCCTAAATCAGTCTCTCTTTACGCCTAAAATCTCAATCTTAGAAGCAGTTTCTTCTTCAATCCACATCTCTCTCACGATAACAATCAATAAATCCTCATAATCTATCAACTGATATTCATATTTAGGTTAATTTTAACCTACTCGTGTATGTATTTGATTAATTTATAATTTGAATAGTTAGTTTTTTTTTACAGATCCTTCATTTTGATTTAGCAATGACGGATAATACTCCTACGAAGATGGTTACTAGAAGTATACCACGTAGTAACCCTGATTTACATACGGTTTCAACATTTGACTTGGGAATTTCTCAATTCAAAGAAGAAGATACATTGCCTTCGGAAGAAGTTAGAGGTATTGGGCATAAAAGAAAAGTTAGAGATGATGTTTCGAGTCCGGACAATGATGAGGGGGAGTTGGTGAAAGAGGTATTTTGTTTTTCAATTTTTTACTTTGTTTTTAATTTCTTACTTTGTACTGAATGATTATTATTTGTAGTGTATGCATATATTTATGTATGTTTATTTGTCCTATTAATGTGTACTGAATGATGGTTATTTGTTGTATGCATATTTGGTACTGTATTCATGTATTTATATATGTGTATTTGTCCCATTAATGTGTACTGAAAGCTGGTTATCTATTGTATGCATATGTGGTACTGTATGCATGTATTTATGTATGTGTATTTGTCCCATTAATGTATACTGAATGATGGTTATCTTTACTGTATGCATATTTGGTATTGTATGCATGTATTTATGTATGTGTATTTGTCGCATTAATGTATACTGAATGATGGTTATCTGTTATATGCATATGTGGTATTGTATGCATGTATTTATGTATGTGTATTTGTCCCATTAATGTATATTGAATGATGGTTATCTCTACTGTATGGATATTTGATACTGTATGCATGTATTTATGTATGTATATTTATCTCATTAATGTGTACTGAGTGATGGTTATCTCTACTATATGCATATTCCTTGTATTCATATGCTACTGTATTTGTATTTATATTCATTGTATGATATTCATATGCTACTGTATGTTTATATGCAGAATGTGCGATGTTATGTTAAGGAACTTCCTTCAGAATCACCACATATGTGTTGTTATTCCAACAATAACATAATAGCAGATTTAAAGGAAGAACTTTCTGTTACGCAGTTACAGATGTTTAGCAAGATTTGTTTTGGGGTGTATACGCAAATGCATGATTGTTCTGTTCAAGCACAACTAGTTAGGTGCTTTATGTCTTTGGAGTTAGAAGAAAGTTCGAAAGATGCTCTGGTGATATGTGTAAATGGATCGACACTTCGATTTACGCTTAGGAAATTTGCAATCATAACAAGATTAAATTGTGTTGCTAATGAAGATGATTTTGTGATTGAAAATAAAGAACCTAACCGGATTATTTTTTGATATTTTGGAGGTCAAAAAATCATTAAAAAAAATGGCTTTGATTAAATGTTTTGAAAATCGAGAATGGGGTGAGGGTAATGATGATGCTGCTGCCAAGATTGCTATATTGTATTTCATTAATACCTTTATTTTTTCTGGCGAGAAACATTGTGTATCTTTCCCTAAGATTCACTTTCATTTGGTTGAGAATGGTAAATACAAGGATTACCCATGGGGTAAAAAATTGTTAAGAACTTTTCTATTTCTAAAAAGATGGATGCGCAGAAACAGTACTATAGAATTCATGGTATGCCACTTGCTATGCAAGTTTGGCTTTATGAGTGTTGCTCTGGTGTTGATCCAAAAATTACTGTCAAACATGGTAGTAGAATTTCGAGATTACTCAATTGGGAGACAACTAATAGACGTCCTCATTTTGAGGCTTTCATTGAAGGGATGTTAGCTGATGTTGACAATCCGGTAACTATAACAGTATTCTTACATTATTACATTTAGAATTGAGTTATTTACATGTATTCAAAATAGTACACTAATGGGTCTATTATTTGCAGGTTGTATACAGAAATATAACAGCTACTTTAAGAGAAATGACAATTTTACAATTGCCTTCTATAGATCCAGTAAAAGATACAACCTCAGATGATTTTTCTTCTGATCATGATTTTCAAGATGCTCCACCAACAACTGAAAAAAATAAAGGAAAGAAAAAAATTGATACTGCATTTTATCCACCACATAAGAAATAGAAACAAGTGAAGTCAATACCTTCATGTTCAAACATTCCTAGCAGATCATCCTCGAGCAAACAACAAGCCCTCATATTTCTGTTTCAAAAGCATCGAAGAGATCGTTGTCTCCTATTGCAAAACATCAGAAAAAGAAAGTTGTGACTCAAAAGACTGTTCCTCGAAGGACACTTCCTAAGCAGCCACCTATCCTAGAGAAAAGAAAATTTGTTGTCAAGCCTCAAGTTAAACCCAAACCATCCAATGTTCCTACTGATGTACCTTCCAGCAGCAAGTCGGATGAAGAATTCATTTTGGCTAAATAATTTATCATTTTTCAGGAATCGGTAAATATAATTTTAATTTTCTTGAAATCTTTTGTATTTTTTTACCAAGTTTCTTCTTGATTTTTTTTGTTAAAGGGTGAAGGTTGAGATTGGTGATCTGCGCAAGTTGATAACTGACAACTTCAAGAGTGTTATGAAAGCTATCAAACCAATCAAAATTGCTGAAAAAGTAGTTATAACACTATTTACTTTCATTATTCTATAGATGTAAATATAGTGCATACACTAATAGTATAACAAATTTCATTTACAAGGTTCTAATATTGAAGCTGCAGCTGATATACCTATTGTTCCTCAATCGTCACCCCAAGATATTAATGTTGCTCATTTCAGTGTTCCAAATCAGTCTGATACAACTACGGTTGAGCTACAACGGGTATCAAATGAATAAATTTAAAAATTTGTATATATATGTAATGTATTAATTTTTTCAAGTACGTTTGCATTTATGTTTTCTTACAATATAGAAGTATATGAAAATATATTAGTCCATCATATTCATCCATCTTTTATAGGGTCACAATGTTGAAGCTGTGGAAGATATACCTGTTGTTTCTCAACCGTCATCTCAACATATTGGCACTGACCGTTCTAGTACTCCAAAGTAGGATGATACTTGTAGCGTTGAGCTACAACAGGTAGCAATGTATAACTATATTTTGAATTATATAACTGTATACGTATAATATGTATTAATATTTATGTATTTACGTATCTAAGAAAATGCGTGACACATATATTAGTCCATTATATTTTGTTGTTAAGCCGGATGATGACATACAACTTAATGTGGTGCCAAAGAAAAAAAAGGTACATTTATATTTGTGCATAACTTTTATAAATAAACTGTGTTTGTATTTTTATTTGACACGGTGTATTCTGTATTTTTAGATACTTAAGAAAATCCACATCAAATGCATACAAGTGATGAACAAGTGATTGAGGATGATGGTGTTGCTATATTGGGGCCGGGGATTGAATCACAGTATGAGATCCCTAATGAGCTCCTTCCAAGCTTAAACTTGGTGAAAAGTATTATCATACATCCAACTAGATGTATAAATGATACAACACCTGTACCAAAACAAAGGAACAGAAAACTTAGGCGCTAGAACTTTTCTCCTTTTACAACAAAGTTTGGATCATCATCTGGTACTCTATTATATTTATCTCATTGTGTTTGTTTTGATTATTTATCACACTAAATATATCTTAAATAATTATGCATACAACTTTTAGGTACTTCTGCGAGTGCATCATGTGATTCACCCATATTGAACAAAAAGCATCCATTTACACCTTTTATTGACTGTCCATATGATTTTTTCATTGAGAACAAGTATTTGAAATGGATTAAAGAAGGCCTCCTTACTATACATGAGCGAAAGTACGTTACTTTTATTATGTTTCAATTGATTAGCTTTTTATCATATTGAATTCGTTTTCATAATACCTATGACAGGAGGAAAATGAAGATCATTTCAGAAAGCATAAATCAGACATTCCAATTCCATTGTAGTTTGGTGTAGAAGTTGTCAGTGATAAGAATTGGTTATACAAACTATCTTTTCCAATTCAATTATTGAATAATGCAATCCATGATGTGTATGTCAAAATAAAGGTGCAAAAGGTTGCAGAGGTTATACTCGTGCAAGAAAGGCAAGTACAGTCTTCCAAGTAACTACACTTACATAACTATTGATTATGTATTCAAGATTAAAGTAGCAGAATTATGGAATAAGTATATGGACCTACAAAGTTGTACATCTTCTGTGTGTAAAGAATATACTATATGTGAATACATAAATGGATATAGGTTGATGACTGGTGTCCCATGGCATATAGTGGATCATGTTCTAATTCCTTTGCATGTGAAAGAACGACTCCACTGGGTACTTATTGTAGTGTCGTTCTTAGATCGGTGTTTATATGTTTACGACTCATACAACTCTGCAATCCATAATGTGTATGTCAAAACAGAGGTACAAAAATTTGCAGAGGCTATACCTTTTTACCTTTTGAACATCGACTTTTATAAGAAGAAAATAGACATTGATTGGCAGTGTCACCCCAAGTACAAAAATAGAGATGAATCTGATCCATTTGAGGTGATTTTTATCAGTGATATACCTCAACAAAGATCTGGAAGCGTGTATGTATATAATGCATCAATATTTTACTTGTAGTTCTTATATTGGTAAATATAGTAACATACTTTTGTATTTATGTTTTTAGGGATTGTGGTATTTATGTTACTGCTTATGCAGAGTTTCTCACTGGTGATCAAGGTGTGCCAAAACAGGAATTTGACATTGCGCTACTCCGCACCTGATATGCTACTTTGCTTTGAAATTATGATCGAAAAAGAAAAGAAAATGGCACTACGAGTGACGATGAGGAACCTGCAAAAATACATAAACCCTTCACTGATTGGGATAGTAGAAAGGATGTTACTATATTGCAATGCTAGTTTATGTTCCAGAAAGTTTCTGGGATTGTGTAGTTTCGATAAACACAACAACAGTGTATGTGTTTTATATGATACTAGTTTCCTTTCTTTTAAATTGTACTCTATGTTTATGTTTTGAATCCACTTTATCTTTTGTGGTTTTGGATGAACAAATCAGTGTATGTGTTTTATATGATAGCAATTTCATTATATTTATGTTTTGAATACACTTTATCTTTTGTGGTTTTGGACAAACAAATCAGTGTATGTGATTTATATGATAGCAATTTCATTATGTTTTGAATACACTTTATCTTTTATGATTTTGGATGAAAAAAATTAGTGTATGTGGTTTATATAATAGCAATTTCTTTGCGTTTGAACCGTAGTGTATGTGGTTCTGTTTCAATATATTACATTTTATTCGCATTTGCTTTTCTCTCGATCAATTATAAAGATCAACAACTATCACTTCATTCATGAATACAAATAGCTTTATTCAACAAATTCATTATGATCACTAAATTTGTTCAAACAAGAATATAGTAAAAAAGACTTAGATTGCAGTAACTAAAGCAGATTTTTAATGCAGCAACAACTAAAGCAATTTTTAAACTGTGTCCCAAATTGATTGTATAAAAGAAATTTAACTAGCTATTTATTACAGCAGCCTTTAGCTAATCTCAACTTTAATGTATCTCCTCATGTGGTGCATTACAACATGAACGCCTGTTATGACCACGGAATCCACATGTGCTGCAGATTTTTTTCTTATTTTTATGCAGCTCAGTGAATAACTTTTTCCGCTTTTTATTTGGTCTTCTAGGAGGCCTTTTAAATTTTGATGGTAGTACCACTTCTTTTGCAACTTCCTCAGGTATCTATCATCCAGACACAATCGAAAAAGGATACACTGGAATTTCATACATTTTCAATTCAGTTTCTGGCTAGTAATAATCTGAGCAATATGGACCTGGTTTGAATTTCTTTTTGTTTAAAACAACCAAAGCATTCGGATATGGTATTTCATCATATTGAAAGTGTCCACAACTGCATTTTTTGTTTTCAAGGCAAACAATAAAGGTTTTTTCTTTGTCATTTAATGCATATAGGTAGTCTGTTGACGGTGTTACCTACAATGAATACATAAATACAGCTCAAATCTGAATCTGAAATACTATAGATTAAATACATATGTATCCTAACATACCATCATACGTGCTGATAGGGTATCATTCATTGTAAGAATCTCCTAAAATTTCATGCCAAGTGTTGTGGATGTGAAGGAAGCATCTTGCCTATTAGTATAATTCCATCGCCTAAATATCTTTCTCACTTCTTAACAAAAATTATAAATTGATTTTTCTCTTGCTATTCTGAATTAATAGACTCTGCAATATTTGATGTCATTGTCCATCCTCTGTGAACAGGCGCATACACCCTTGACCACTTGTCATATGCTGCCAACTCCAAATATTCCTTAACTCTCACATCTACATTTTAAACTATTTTCATCAAGGTGTTAAAATCAAACTGTCTGTATTATTTAGCCATGGTATAGTACACCTCGCATAACTGGTCATGTGACTTCCTGTATCTTTTGTGTACATTTTGCCATAAGTTCCATATGCACGCACAATGTGTTACATTAGGGTACACTTTGGAAACAACTTTTATGATACTTTCATTTCTATCAGAAACAATGCACATTTCTGGCCTCTGACCATAAGCTTCCTTAAATTGCTCAAAAAAATAAGTCCATAAAGCATCATTTTTTGAATCAACCACTCCGTATGCTAATGGTAATATGTTATCTGTATAAAAATATAAATACAAATACATGATAGATGTCAAAATAATCGCTAAGTGTTTATTTAAATAATATAGTATACTTACCTACACCATCTAAAGTACTAGCATAGACAAATGTCCTTATACATGTTGATTGAGTTGGCTTCTATCAACTACAACGATTTTTCTATAATGCTCAAATCCTTTCATAAAAGCATAAAGAGATATAAACAGATACAAAAATTGATTTTCAGGCGTTTTCTTCATTCAAATATGTGATCTAGGGTAAGTTTTTTCCATGATGAATAAGTATACAGGTAACTTCTGGTAAGATAGAGCCGATTTCCCCATTATAGAATCTACTGCCTTCTCCTTAGCACGCTAAGCCACCATGTATGTCATATCCAGTCCAATGTTTTCCTTTATATTATCTCTAATATCAGTTGGTGTATATTTTCTTTTTAAATTGGCTATTTATAATTTAATAATCTCTGCTATCAATTTGCTAATAACATGAGAGTCTTTGTAGATCTTGTCCTTCAATGAACATGTATGTTCGCTTACAAAAGTTCGAACTACAAATTGTTTAGAATCATCCATGCTTGACAACTTAAAAAACCACTTGCATTCTTTAGATTTACATTTAAGCCAATAGCTGCATACATCATATATAGTAAATGCACAAGCCATTACAAAACTGTATACATTATGATAGTAATAACATTCAATGAAATCAAATGTATAAAGAATAAACATACCTACTGGCATTAGACCTAGGCACTTTGTTAGCAAATCGGTGATTAATCGAATAGTTATTCATTATAGCCTGAAGTGTAGCCTTGTCTTTGTATCTCTGTCCAATAACTACTTCTTTTTTATTAATATCAAAAATAAAATTTTGCAATGTTATTGGCTTGCCATAGTCTGTCATCATCATTTGAAGTGGATCAATTGAAGCTGCTGTATCAAGTTCACAATTATTTGCAGACATAAGTTCATTTTCAATAAGATTTTTTGCTCATACATCCTTGGCGATCTCGTTATCAGAAAAATTAACACACAGAGGATACTTGACAAATTCATTGTTTAATTTCTTCAATTGAACATACACCTTGACTCCATGTCGTTGTGTATCTCCATTTATTTATTGACACCCTCAACACTATATTTAATCTTCACAGTTTTCACTCTCAATTTTATCATCAGCTAGCTACCAATTAACTCAACCAAGTCTCTGTGAGAGGCATATTCATTTAAGACTATTCCTTCAGTCTCGTAATCATCGTATTTATTGTCTTCAGTCCACTTTTTCGAATGCCAAATCATGATCATTATACTTGCCATTTTGTTTCTGTTGGCGTTGATGCAACTATTAAAAGTCAGAAATACAGTAGCACAAAGTGAATACAGTAGTATATTCCAAAGTGAATACAATAGTATATTATAAAGTTAATTCCATAATTCAGACATACAAAGTGAATACAGTCATTGAAATTAAAGTATCGATCAATTGAAAACTCTGCATGCAGTACAAACAATTATACACAAAACCACAATTCACTGAATCCTATCATTTAATCTAGTGTATTTATTTCAAAGTCGGGGAATGGATTAAGAACTACATTACGACATGCCATATTTGTTTTCAAGGATCAATCAAAAATTTTAATATTTTGATAATTTTGAATTATTCTGTATTTGTTTCAAAATCGTATAATAGTGAATAAAACTACATTACATTTTGTATTTGCTTCGAAGGAGGATCAACCGAAATTTGGAGAATTTTAATAATTTTGAATCCTTCAGTATTTGTTTCAAACTCGAAGTATAAAACAGTGAAAAAACAACATTACGACATATAATAATTGTTCTGAAGAAGAAGGATGAATCAAAATTTTGGATATTTTGATGATTTTAAATTTCTCAGTATTTGTTTGAAACTCGAAGTACAAAACAGTTAAAAAACTACATTACGACATACAATATTTGTTCAGAAGAAGAATGATCAATCAAAATTTTGAGAATTTTGAATTTCTCAGTATTTGTTTCAAACTGAAAATACAAAACAGTGAAAAATCTACATTACGACATACATTGTTTTGAAGAAGAAGGATCAATCAAAATTTTGGGGATTTTGATGATTTTGAATTCTTCAGTATTTGTTTCAAATCGAAAAAATAGAGAAGAAAATACATTATGACATACCTATATACGTTTCGAAGAAGAAGGATCAATCAATTTTTTTGGAATTTTACGTTTTGTTTAGATATGAATTTAGCTCTATTTATTCATAAAAATGGAGAATTGCCTTTGAGAGAATCGTGTTTAGCTTTATTTGTTGATAAAAATGGAGAATTACCTTTGAGAGAATCGTATTTAATTAGGCAAAAGATAGTCAGTTAATGGAAAAAGCGTGATTGAAATTTTTTTCTTTTTAAAAAAAATTTACTTTCATTTTTTGCATGACTATGAATAGATATGAATAGATAGTATCGGCAAAACTGAATATAACGGGCGTAAAATAAATATAGTGACTATAAATGATAATTATGTATAATGTGGTTATGAAAGATGAATTTTATAGCAAAATGCTGCTATTTTTGAAAGTTATCCATTTTTAATTAGGTTAAAATTTAAATAATTGTCTAAACCTTCAATCATTGGCTATTTGATAATGACTAAATCCTCAATTCCTAAATCTACCCACAACCCAGTCAGCCCATTACCTTTTTCCCCACTTCACACTTAACCCCTCTTCAGCAATAACATCCATTCAACAATATCAGCAATAAGATCGACAACAACACGCATCAACTTCAACGACAAACTTCTCCAAATCACGGAAAATCTCTCCTTTCATCTTTATCTCTAAAGTTTCAGACCTCGAGCCTTGACTGTTGACTTTGAAATTCTCTATTTTCTTGCAATTTTGGGGGTATGTCTTCCTCCCACTAGTGTTTTCCTCCAATTTGTTCAATCAATTTGAGGTAGCCTGTTCAAACGGCTAGTTGGGAAACTAAAATCAATATTTCTCGTATAAATAGAGACAAAGTTGGGGAAGATTTTGTTGCTGGTCTTTTCTTTTGATTTCAGTCTAAATCTTGGGTTTTCGAGTTTCAGTTTGTGGCCGGAAATTCTTGACGCGAAGCTTTAGTTTGCTGCCCCGCAAAAGGTGCGAACTCACCCCTTCTCATTTTCCTTTTGCTTTCTATTTGAGATTTTCATGAATACGTGAGACTGTCTAAACTTGGTCCAAACTTATGGCATCGCTGTTTCTCTGTGGATGAACGTAATTTTAGTTCCGAAATTTTTAGTAATTTTTTTTTTTTTTTATGTAAGTGGATGTGTGCGTTTGTGTGTGTTTGTTTGGGGCAGCCAGCGTTTTTTCTTGTTGCAAATGAGGGCGTGAATGGTTACTTGTGATTAGGGGTGGCATAATTTGGTTTAAACTGAAAAAATTAAAAAATTAAATTGAAATTTAATTTTGGTTTCAGTTTTTCGGATTGGATTTGGTTTGTAATTTTAGAATTTCAATTTTTGGTTTAAAAAAAAAATTAGTTTAAACCGAAAAATCAAAATTTTATAAATAAATAAATAATATATATATTTTATTATATATATTTAATATATATATATATATAATATATGTATGTTATATATATATAATATAATATTATGTTATATATATATAATATTTAGTAATTCACTTTCACAATTAATATTTAACATTAAATTCGCATACGCTGCAGGCTGTTTATGGATTGTTTTAATGACTCAAATATTTTATGGACTATTTATACAGAAAGTATGTTATTTCATGGATTATTTTTACGAGTTTTGTGTTGTTTTGTAGACTATTTATGCAAGGTTATATTATATGTAATGATTAATGACGTTATGTATTATGTTAAACTTATGAATGTTTCATTTCGTTTCATCCATTTTGAGTTATTTATAATTATTTATATTTGGGAATGAAAAATAGGTTTGAAAAAAATAATTTTTCTAAAAAAATTCATCAATTTAAATGCTCGGTTATGAAAATGAGAGACTAACTACTTTAAATATTTCAAATCGAAATAAAAATTCAAAATAACCGAACCGAATTTGTAAAAATCGAATCAAACCCAATTTATTTCGGTTTGGTTATGAATGTCATTTTTGTCAATTCAAAAATCGATAAATCGAACCGATATTAAACAATCAGACCGAACCGATCGAACACCCACCCCTACTTGTGATTATGATTATAAGAAGTTGATGGTCGCATTTTTTATCTCAGTTCTTGGTAAAAGCTTGATTTTTATCCTTGTGATTTTACCGTCACCCTTTTGACCACTAGATTTATTCTCACTGTATAAAGCTAATTTATTTTCACATAGCAAATGGTGATTTTCTGTTTGTTGTTCGATATTCCATTAGTACATGATAGTGGCGCTAAAGGGTTGAGTTTATCAATCACTGTTTAAAGGTAAAAGAAATGGGTCAAAGTCAATTCATTTTTTTTTTGGAAAATCATAACGTGTACAACTGATTTAGCTGAGGTGCAGAAATTCGGATAGAGTCTTGTACATTTTACTACTGCATCTCATAGAAATTCTTCCATAAGTTATTTGGGAATAATAAATATTGAGTGGATAAGTACATTGTGCATGCTTACTTTTCTTTACTTTTTAACTACAAAAGGCTATTTACATAATGATAACTACCAGGTGGATTACTACTTTTATTACTGATTGCACATTTATTTTTTTCTCTTTCACTGCCTATTTTTGAGTTAAAAGATTTTTGGTTATTAAATGTAGAGCATAGGCTTGATTAAGGTCATTTTACTGCTATCCTATGTTCCTAAAAGTAGCTATAGATTCTGTGCATCTGAGTCCATTTATTTCGAGTGTCCTTGTAGGACAGAGTAGTCATCGTAGTGAAGATATTTGGAATAATGACTCATGTGACACATTGATATGTCGTCGGTATGATGGTGACTTTTGGAACTATATAAGTAGAAATCCATTAAATGAGCATGTGTCGTTACTTGTTCGATACTGAATTTTATGGTATATATGCACCTGGACACAAGCCACTTGATCATGCTATGATCACTGCGTTGGTAGAAAGATGATGGTCAGAAACACACACATTTCATTTAAACTTTGGAGAGGCCACAATTACATTGCAGGACGTAGCTATATTATATGGGCTGCCAGTCGATGGATTACCTGTGACGGGAACAGATTTTACCTTGAACCCTACAAAGTGGCAAACAAGTATGGTAGATCTTCTTGGTTGGGCATCGATAGATATTGATCGAGAATTTGTGAATTTGTCCAAAGTTGGTCAATATTCTTGGGGTGCGGCAACACTTGCAATACTTTATGGATATCTTTGTCGTGCATCGCAAAAAGGAATTAGAGTCATTGATGGTTTTTTACCTTTACTTCAGGTTAGCTACTTTAATTTATTTCCTTAAAGCAATGCATTTTTAATATTTATTTATTGTATTTATATGAATATGTGAAGGTATGGATATATGAGAGGATTTTGACTCTCAGGCCTCGGAGAGATTCTAATCTCCTAGTTGACCAGTGACTTATTTCTATCCTTCCAGGACCACCACGTGCTCGTGTGTGGTCTAATGGGTTATGCCACGATACAAAAGCACCTCACCTGTTATATTTATTTCGTGATCAACTGGATTTACTTATAGAACATTAGGTATTTTTTACTTTTGAATAATTGCTTTATCTATTTTTTTAAAAAAATTTAAGTTGTAAAAACTAACTAAATTTATATGTATATAGTTTGTGTGGCAGCCATACAGTCCCGATGTTTTTGCTACATTACCAGATTATTGTGTGAATGATTTCACTGTTTGTCGTGCTATTGTGCCCGGAATAGCTTGGGATGCAGTTGAGTGGCACTATCTAGATAGGGTGCTACGTCAGTTTGAGTTGATTCAGAATATTTCGACTAAAATATTATGGGATCCCAAACATTTTCAGTTGAATCGGAGAGGTTGAGCTAACTTTAATTGACATCATTTTTTAAAGAGACGAAATCGCAATGCTGAGTCTGATTGTCTCAAAGATGACAATGAATATATGCAGTGGTCTAACACGATTACTCGTCATTTGATCAATAATCCGGCTCATCAATTTAGATAAGGTTATCAGAGTTTTGCAGGCAGACACAAAATTTTTGTACAACACTACCTTATAATTATCTACATAATTATGCTTTACTTTCAGCTTCCTTACGTAAGTTCTGATAGGCCATAAAGTTATGTGATATTATTAGTAAAACCCCACTTTACGTTACAATTTACAAGATCATAAAAAAAGATTTATATAGCATTCAATAGAGTCTTCTAGCTCTCATACCTGCTAAATATTTTCGTTTTTGTTGTCTTATGTTTAAAGTTGAGAAATGTTTTTGGATTAACCTGCTGTGAAAGTGTCACATCCATTGGTTGGTTGTATATGGTAGTGGATATAACAGAAAGTGTCAATTCTTTAATCCATTAATTCTCAATGAAAACCTCACGAGGTTGGTAAAGATTTGGCGTGTCAAAAGTTTATAACCTCGTTGTAAACTTGTAATGCTTTGGGGATCATTTGGTATCTATTTGGTGGCGAACTAGATTTAGGGTGTGTTTGGTATGATGGAAAATATTTTCTTAGAAAATGTTTTCTTGGAAAATAAGTTGGTTTTCTACTTATTTTCTCATATTTGGTTGGTAAGTGAAAAATATTTTTCGAAAAATATTTTATGGTGTTTGGTTGGTGAGTAGAGAATATTTTTTAGAAAAATATTTAGTGTTTGATTGGTGAGTGAAAAAATATTTTTTAGAAAATACTACTAACTGTTAACTAGTATATCAGTGCCCCTAACAAGTCAACAATTTGTGAGAAATAATTTAACCATAGCAAATAATATCAATATCGAATTCTAAAATACTACAATCACTAAATTTAAGCAACTATTAATTAGCGAATATAGGAGACACTTTTCAACATTTTGTCAGGACAATCTCAAGATACTACAATCAATAGAAATATAACGGAACGACAAGCTTATTCAACTTCGTGAAATAAGTTACATCGATGACAAGATGAAATATGCAATTAGCATAAGTAACATAGGTAAGTTTTTCTCTATGAATATGAAAATAACAATACATTCAACGAACATTGGAAATGGAAAAAATTCGGATTTTACTTTTTTTTTTTTTTTAAGCAGTGAAAAATTGAAGCAAAACATAGTGAAAAATATTTTTGAGTAATGTAATTTTTTGAGAAATGTAAATTTTTTGAGTCATGTGAATATGAGTGCTGTTGGGGTGGGGAAAAGGGATGGGGTGGGGTCATAAGTCTCATTTGTCATTTTCTGGAAAGCGATTTCCCTTAACCCATGAGGGAAGTCATTTTCCATCAAATGGAGGAAAATGTGTTGTTGTGGAAAATATTTTCCCAACATTTCATTACAACCAAACAAGGAAAAATTGAAAAACATTTTCCATAAAATATTTTCCATCATACCGAACACACCCTTTGTGGAAGTAATATCTCTTCCATTCTAGTTTAACTATTGTTTGACAATATAAAAGAAACTTTGTTGTTGTTATAGATTATCATACTAAAATATATTCAATCATTTATTTTGTAGGCTAGGACTTTCTATCAGATATATTGTAATACCCCGGGAAATTTTTCGTTGAAATTTTGTGCGTAAACGTGTTGGGTTCTATCTTCTAGAATGAATTATAATTTTTCCGTACGGAATGTCTTAGATTATGACCCACCATTGCATAGAGTATCGAATAAGCTTTCCAACGATATGTGGATCATCCAAAACAAACACCCGAGCGACGAGTTATGAACATTCCTATCAAACCGTTAATAGTAGTGAACAGTAAAACGTGCAGGAAAAAGTACTGAGGCCTGACGTATTTTTGCTCCAACTTTAAACGATCATAGCTCTTTGTACACGATAATCTGGGTGATCTACTAATATCAACGGAAAGCTCTGCGAGTCCACTTTCCAATAAAATTGGTTTCATCCAATTTGTCTATCGGAGCAAAAAGTTATGGTCGATCTACTTCAGCCTATCAAAAGTGAATTTTTGGATCAACTTCAAACGATCATAACTCCTCGTACACAATGATCTGGGTGAGATACTATATATCAAAGGAAAGATATGAGAGTCCTCTTTCTAATGAAATTGGTTTCATCCAATTTGGATATCGTAGTAAAACGTTATGGTTGATCTACTTCAGACTATCAAAACAGTCCACCAAAGGACAGATTGGAGAATTATTTGATTTTTAGGGGCGTTTTGGTCATTCCCCCTCACCCAAAATCTGTTCAAACCCTAAATTAAATCCTATTAGAAGCATTATATGTTATATTTCATCAAATTCCCTAAAAAAAAAAAACCTAAGATCCTATATCCTACTTCAAGAACCTCCAAAGTTCACCATTAATTCTGCAAATTTATTCAAGATTTCAAGTTCCTAGTTCAAGAACTCCAAGAACCATCATTCAAAGGAACGATTAACATCTCAAAAATAAGTATCGATCTAAAGTTCATCATTCAAGGTATGTGGGATTTTTCAACAAGAACTCTCTTTCGTTCTTATGCCCAAAAGTAATTTTCTTTACAAAGGCATGATTTTTACGAATTTGAAGCATGAACCCATATCTTATGATGATTATTATGAAATCTTGATGTTTATGATTTTGAAAGATGAATTTACATGTGTGGAGATATAAAGCATGAATCTTGAACGATATTTATCATGATTTTGATATTTGGGTCGTGAATCCCCCTTGGGAATTATGTTTTTTTAAGAAAGTGTGTGTTATAAGCACGTTGATGTTGAATATTTGAGATATTTTGAATGATTTGACCTTTTGGTCTTAATGGAGTTGTTTTGAACTCGAGTGTGAAAGAAATTCACAACGTGGTTGATTTTGATAGATGGGAAGCATGATGTCTCCCGATGTATATTTATATATTACTAAAATTGTTTTGTTGTGGATTGTCTTTGAAATGATTTGAGCTAAGTTCGAGAGAAATTTTTAGCACCGAGTGGGAGGTATAAAACGACCTTACTTCCCTAGAACTACGTGCTTCCGTAGGAGTGAGCCTGAGGCTGATATGTATAGTGATCACTAGTTTGTGTAAATTTGATATCGATAGTCCTACTCCGATGGCAAAGATAGGACGACTCTCCCCAACATGGGTTGTACGTTGGACTCCATGTAGCTCACATGATTTATGTCGGTTATAGGATCTCCCAGTGTGTGTGTGTTTCCTTGTGTCTATGGTGAATAGTGAAGTGATTTGAAAGTGGAATTGTGAAAGTTATTCTTTCGAAAGATTTAAATAATATTTACATTATGAGAATTGATATTCTTGATGAACTGAAAGTGATTGACAAATTATATGATGACTCACATGTGTTATTGTACTTATTTCATCCTCTCATGATTATGATGATTTTCTTCGGGCTATGTGAGTCTTTCATACATCCTGCATATCTCTTATAAATATTTATGATGATGATGTTTATACAACTGCATACACCCCCATATACTTGGTTCCTTTCCATGGTACTGACCCACATCTTCGGATGTGGGCTGCATTTTCTCAGAATGTAGGTTCAGGTGCTCAGTTCCAGGTTCAATAGTGATTCTTCGGGCACGCTGTTCTACATCCTCTGTTGTGGTGAGTCCTCATGTTCCGAGGACGTGATGTCTGATGTTGGTTGCACGGAATTGTTTACATTTGATAACTGAGTATGATTCAGTTGGGGCATGTCTTAATGGCTTGCTGGTTTTGTTGATTTTCTTAGAGGCTTATTAGACTAGTATAGATGTTGGGAGTTAACTAATAAGTCGTATTTTGTTATCTTTCTGAAATTCTTTTATTCTTGGATGATGATTACTCTGTTGATATTTGAGGGTTATTTATGGAAACCCCATTGATGTGTGTTGAACTGAATGAAAATGGCTCAAAGGGTTAGCTTGGGGCTACTCGTAGCCTCAAGCATCGTGTGACGCTCCGGGACTCATTTGCCGGGGCGTTACAAACTTGGTATCAGAGCCTAAGGTTTTAAGGTGTCCTAGGGAGTCTGACAAGCCGCGTTAAGTAGAGTCTTGATAATCAGTGTGTAGCACGCCACATCTATGAGCAAGAGGCTACAAGACGTTTTAGGAAAATGTGTGATTCTTTCTTTCAAAAGTCTATCGTGCTTAAAGTCTCTCTCTCTGCTGTTGATTCGTGCTCTCCTCTTTCAGAAATATGCCTCTATTGATTGTCGGACCCAAGTGGTCAAGTTTCAGTTTTCGGGTGCATCAGTGTTTGAGTGGTCTGGGAATTCTGTGTCACCCAAGAGTCATTTTATCTCTTACCTCAAAGCTAGAAAGCTTATTTCCAAGGGGTGTATTTACCATTTGGTTAGAGTCAAAGACACTAAGTTTGAGACTACAACTCTCCAGTTTGTTAACGTCATCAATGAGTTTTCGGATGTCTTTCCGGATGATCTACCAAGGATACCTCCTAATAGAGAGATAGAGTTCGGGATTGATCTTTTTCACGACACTCAGCCCATTTCTATTCCTCCTTACCGTATGGCCCCTGCAGAACTTAAAGAGTTGAAAGAGCAACTCAAAGATCTACTAGATAAGGGTTTCATAAGGCCTAGTGTTTCTCCTTGGGGTGCTCTTGTGTTGTTTGTGAGAAAGAAAGATAGCTCTTTGCGTACGTGCATTGATTACTGCCAACTGAATAAAGTCACCGTAAAAAATAAGTACCCCCTTCCGAGAATAGATGATTTGTTTGACCAATTGAAAGGTGCAAGTTATTTCTCAAAGATAGACCTTCGTTTCGGCTATCATCAACTCAAAGTTAGGGAGTGTGACATCCCAAAAACCGCTTTCCGAACTCGTTATGGCCGCTTTCATGGACCTCATGAATCGAGTGTTCAGACCATATCTGGATATGTTTGTCATAGTGTTCATCAATGATATACTGGTGTACTCCCGTAGGGAGGATGAACATTCTGATCATTTTCGAACTGTCTTGCAAACCCTTAGAGATCACAAGTTGTTTGCCAAGTTCAGTAAGTGTGAGTTTTGGCTAAGGTCAGTTGTTTTTCTGGGTCATATCATTTCTTCCGAGGGTATTAGAGTTGATCCCCAAAAGACCGAAGCTGTTAGAAATTGGCCTAGTCCTATTTCTCTGACTGATATCCAAAGTTTCTTGGATTTAGCTGGCTATTACCGCCATTTTTTGGAGGGTTTCTCCTCTATAGCGTCTCCTATGACTCGGTTGACCTAAAAGAAAGTGAAGTTCTTGTGGTCCGAATCTTGTGAGAAGAGTTTTCAGCAGTTGAAGACTCGATTCACTTCAGTCCCTGTTTTGACTTTGCCTGATAGTGTTGATGATTTTGTGGTGTACTGTGATGCTTCGAGAGTTGGGTTGGGTTGGGTATTTGATACGGGAATGACAACGAAAACACGAAATCACACTCCAAAATCAGTCCACTAATCTTAAGGATTCGAGGACCAAGATGGAGACCACACTCGAACTCGCTACCAACAATAAGAATACAAGATACAAGAGTATATTTTAACCCCAAAACAACTACAAAACGTGATGAACAAGATGAACAACAATAATCAAGTTTTGGATTCAACGAAGACCCCAAAACAGTCCACTACACAACACATACACGATTTGCAAGAAAATAAAGATAGATAGTGAGACCAAGAATATTACAAGATTAAGAACCAAGTGTATTTCAACACTAATCCCTAATGAATGTAACAATCAAAACCACACTCTTACGGTGACCACCAAGGGAAGGAACTCACCTCAAGATCTACCGTTTCCAAGCAAAGATCAATATTGGCTTTTCCAAGCCCTATGCTAAGGATGACTTTTCCAAGCCCTACAACTAAGGGTGTTACACTCTCAAAAGAGAGAAAATATGTCTTTCAATTCTTCATCATTTCAAATCTAGTGAAAATAAGACTAAGGGGGCCTATTTATAATATATTACAAATGAAGATAAAAAGACCATTTTTTCCTTAATGAGAGAGGCGGCCATGGTGTGTAAATACACCATGTGTAATGTCCAAAATGCCCTTAATTAAGGTCCAAAACTGTGAGTCCTCAACCTTAAATGCTCCAAGCAATCTTCCACACGCGAGATTGCTTTAAGTTATGCTCAAAACGGGTCCTCCATGCATGTTCTTATATTCTCGAGGTGACCAAGTCTTGAGCCTCTATGTGTTGGCCTCTAAAAATGTCATCAAAAGATAAGATGACCATTTGTCCTGTATCATCCTCCCCTTCTTGAAAAGGATTCGACCTCGAATCCAAACCTTGCAAAATCGAAAAGAGGACAAACAAATACAAACTCCTCATGGCATGAGGATTAGGTTTAGCATAACAAATCATCTCAACATGCCAAGGTTGCACATATTTGCAATATAACCAAGAATCCTTTGAAAGGAATATTAAAAACTCAATAAAAGATGTACAAAGGATTTGGTTATAGGATACATCAAGAGTGACACTTTGCTTGTCATGTAGACCAAGCAGCAAGTTTGGTGCACCAACATCACCATTTCTAAATTTAGCACCGGGGTCAAATGGGAAAAGTGTCCATAGACACGGGTCTCGAAAACACTTCCCTTTCCCGTGGTCTACACCCAAACTAAATGACATACTCTCTACAATAACATACATATCATCTAAAGCAAATAGAGAGTAGAGAAAGGTATCACTCAAATCGACTTCTACTAAGGTGCTCTCATGTGTGCACTCACCACTAGATTCCCAATAATCACCATGAGTACTCTCAACAATGAAATCACACAAAGTAGAAGAAGAAGTAACTTCCGCAACTACACATTCCTTACCCTTAAGAGTACTCTCATCTTCCAAGAAGAGATTTCCCTCTTTAGGAGGAATTTTGTCGCACCATAATGGGTTAGCATATAGGATAAAGCTTCCAAGGCAAGCTATACCATCATTTTCACCACTAGGTTCATTAGGAGTGTTTAAATCATCTTCAAACAAGACATTATACATAAAAAGAGTGTGATCTACCTCACGGACAGATTTGGAACAAGCAAGTTCCTTACTCTCTAAATGATCAATATCAAGTTTCAAGGATGTTTCAAATACAACATTACCCCAAGAAGAGCTCACGGGTTCATTCTTATTTTGATCAACATTTTCAACATCATCACACACTTGAGGTTTATTAATTACATCATACACACCCTCAAGTGGTGGATAATTTTCACACATATGTTGATCAACACAAATTTCAGAAAATAATGTACTTTCATTCAACATAATGGTTTCAACACTAGGTGGACATAAATCGATCTTACAAGAAGAGTCTATTCGGTAATCAATAGGATCAAGCAGTGTATCCACACTCACAACATGTACATCATCATCAAGTGACAAAGAAACAATACACTCACATATAGGCAAGCTACAACTCACACTCAATGGGCTACTAGCCACACAATTATCATTCACATGTACAAAAGTGTAAGAGTTTGCCATTTTACCTTGAAATCCTTGAGTAGATTCTTCTTTGTCATGGTGTAAAGGTCCTCCAAAAGTTTGGGCAGCAACTTTCTTTTGGCATTGTTCTTCTTCACTTGCCATGTTGGTACCTACACAAATGTCCTTAGAAATAGAAAGACAACCAATGTTAGCATGGTTTGGTGGTAATCCTCTCACTTTTCTCCACACAACCTCTCCTTTTTCCACTCTCGAATTACCACCCTGCACTCCCTTACTCCTCTTAATCTTTTTTCTATCATAATAATTCGGATTGGAGTAGGTAGGCATTTCTCTTCGTGGCTTGGGCAGCAAGTAAGTCATGAGGTGATTCCCCCATTGGTCTCTTATAATATTTGGCCAATTTTGCACGTTTGGAACTCTATGTTTTGCAAACCAATCGGCACCTAAGCATACATGACTGTATGTCAATGGAAGAATATCGCACCACACCTTCTCATGGTATTCAAATTTGGAGAAGACAACCTTGACCCTCTCGGTAACCTTAAACCTGTCCAAGAAGTATGGAACAAGTAAAGGCTCACGAAATAACCCCAAGTAGTCAACCATGGATGGAACGATGTAGTTTCTATAGTACCTATCATTTAACACAACGAGGCATCCTGGTATCCCACACATGGTCACCTTTCCGGAGTGTACACTCCTTCTTGGATCAACATTGAAAGGCATACGAGTACCCTTTGGTTTTGGAGATGCATACCCTCTTCTTCTCATTGGACAACCTCCACTAGAGCTAGTATAACCATTCACACTATATCGACTTTGATAAGAAGTACTACAAGGTGGATAATATGGATCTTCATACTCCTCACGTGTATTCTCATCATAGCTCTCATAAGCTTTGCGAACAAAAGGGTTTTACCTAACACCAAATCTAGGTTCGGAGTAAGAAATTTAAGACTCCTCACATACCCCAACATCATCATAAAATCCATCACGAGGTCCTACATCAGCTCCAAAGTTACCATAAGCACTAGGCACTTCATTCACCTCATTTTCTCCCTTAAAACAATAACTTTCAAATCTGCCCAAGTTTCGATCATGGCTATTTTCATAGCATCTGCAATCTCCCTCAACTTCGTAGCCATAAAACCCCTCACTAAAATCATAGTCTCCCATGTTGTAGTCACAATAATTCCCGGTTATCGAAGACATATTCCCCTTATATCATCTTTTAAACCTACAAAATGAACAAACAAGATTAAGAGTAAAAACTTCTCACTAACACTCGTATTCACTCACCTTTATGATTCTCACAATTGGAGTGGCAAATATTGAAAGTTGCTTATACTCCGGTAGTCAATAGGATGTCAATTCTACTTGGTGGCCGGAATAGATTCTTGTTTGATTGACTCAAGACACAAAAATAAAATTTACTTACAAACTTGAAACAAAAAAGTTACTATGAGTTAAAAATGAGAAAAGCATACAAATAACGAAGACACAAAGAAACGGATTCAATAATTAATCTACAACTAAGTAGGTGATTACTAGTTGTTAATTAATTCTAGAATCAAGACATGAAACTAATGAAACAATAAGATGAAACGAAGAATCTAAAATTTTGAGCTCAGAAATATTGCGTGAACAGTAGCAGTGATGACATGGCAGCCACGTATTAGTTCGATTTTATCAAGTGGTTATTCTCAAATGTTCAAGTCTTGGTAAAAAAAATTAATTTAGATTGGTGGAATTTGTTTTAGGAGAAAAAATAAGTCTTGGAGCCTTTTTCAATTTTCAAGATTTGACTTTTTCTTGTACTTCTCCTTAAAACATGGATCCTTATATCATGGAAAAGTGTTGAAAAATAGTTGAGACTTGGTTGATAGGTCCTTGTTGGTTGTAGTGTCTTTCAAGACTAACAAATAATACACCCTTTTCCTTCAACTTTTTGGATTTAGCATTCACTTTATCTTCAACAATATATGAAGGTGGTGATGAACATCAAGAACACCACCACCACCACCAAGAACTACAACAATAATCTTCAAGAACACCAACAATTTTTCACACGGCCAACTCCAATCCACAATAATAATATCTCCAACACTTTGCCAAGACAACTACAAATTCAACAAGTTCAAGCTCAAGTTTAGATCTAGACTCAAAGTGTTAGTGGAAAAGAAAACTAACACTAAAAATAACAAACCAAACAAGAACACTACTAGATCTAGACATACAACAAACAAATCTCGGCCAAGACACAACAAGAACTCAATTTTCGGCCAAGAACACAAAGGTGGTAGATTTGACTGTTTTTGGAATTTTCAGATTTCAGTTTCTTTTTTTTTGTAGTTGTCAAGGTCTCAATCCCAAGATTGATCTTGTGGGAACAAAATCAAGCCATGCTTTGATACCAAATGATAAGGGAATGACAACGGAAACACGAAATCACACTCCAAAATCAATCCACTAACAACAAGAATACAAGATACAAGAGTATATTTTAACACCAAAACAACTACAAAACGTGATGAACAAGATGAACAACAATAATACAAGTTTTGGATTCAACGAAGACCCCAAAATAATCCACTACACAACACATACACGATTTGCAAGAAAATAAAGATAGATAGTGAGACCAAGATTATTACAAGATTAAGAACCAAGTGTATTTCAACACTAATCCCTAATGAATGTAACAATCAAAACTACACTCTTACGGTGATCACCAAGGGAATAAAATCACCTCAAGATCTACTGTTTCCAAGCAAAGATCAATATTGGCTTTTCCAAGCCCTATGCTAAGGATGACTTTTCCAAGCCCTACAACTAAGGGTGTTACACTCTCAAAAGAGAGAGAATATGTCTTTCAATTTTTCATCATTCCAAATCTAGTGAAAATAAGACTAAGGGGGCCTATTTATAATATATTACAAATGAAAATAAAAAGATCACTTTGCCCTTAATGAGAGAGGCGGCCATGGTGTGTAAATACACCATGTGTAATGTCCAAAATTCCCTTAATTAAGGTCCAAAACTGTGAGTCCTCAACCTTAAATGCTCCAAGCAATCTTCCACACGCGAGATTGCTTTAAGTTATGCTCAAAACGGGTCCTCCATGCATGTTCTTATATTCTCGAGCTGACCAAGTCTTGAGCCTCTATGTGTTGGCCTCCAAAAATGTCATCAAAAGATTAGATGATCATTTGTCCCGTATCAGTATTGATGCAGAAGGGTAAGGGGATAACTTATGCTTCTAGACAGTTGAAACACCATGAGAAAAACTACCCCACCCATGACCTTGAGTTGGCTGTTGTTGTGTTTGCTTTGAAAATCTAGAGACACTATTTGTATGGTGTCCATGTTTATGTTTTCACTGATCATAAGAGTCTGCAGTATGTGTTTACCCAGAGAGAATTGAATCTTAGGCAGAGATAATGGTTAGAATTGTTAAAGAACTATGATATAAGTGTGATGTACCATCCGGGCAAGGCCAATGTTGTGGCGGATGCCCTAAGTAGAGTGTCCATGGGTAGTATTTCGCATGTGGTAGAAGGTAAGAAAGAGTTGGCTCGTGATGTACATCGTTTGGCTAGATTGGGGGTTAGGTTGTTTGACTCTGTTGAAGGTAGTATAGGGGTTCAGAGTAGTTCCGAATCCTCCTTGGTTTCAGAAATGAAGGAAAAGCAATACTTAGATGCTAGTTTGGTCAGACTGAAGGAGTCAGTCAAGGACCAAAAAGTAGAGGTTTTCTCCCAAGGGAGAGATGGTGTGTTGAGATTGTAAGGTAGATTGTGTGTCCCGAATGTTGATGATCTGAGACAGAGGATTATCGCTGAAGCGCATGGGGCGTGATATATTATTCATCCTGGTGCCACCAAGATATACCGAGACTTGCGGGAAATCTATTGGTGGAGTGGCATGAAGAAAGATATAGCAGCGTTTGTAGCTAAGTGTGCAACATGCCAACAGGTTAAGGTTGAACACCAAAGACCTGGTGGTATGATGTAAGAGTTTAGTATTCCCACATGGAAGTGGGAAGAGATAAATATGGACTTTGTGATTGGTTTACCTCCTTCCTGACGCCATCATGATTCCATTTGGGTTGTGGTTGATAGGTTGACTAAGTCTGCTCATTTCTTGCCTGTTCATACTTTATATAGTGCTGAGGATTATGCTAGATTGTATATCGAGAGCTAGTCAGACTGCATGGAGTTCCCTTATCTATCATTTTGGATAGGGGTACTCAGTTCACTTCGCAAATTTGGAAAGCTTTTCAGAAGGATCTTGGTACCCAAGTGCTTTTGAGTTTTGCTTTTCATCCGCAGACCGATGGTCAGGCTGAGCGGACCATCCAGACCTTAGAGGATATGTTGAGAGCTTGTGCACTTGACTTTAAGGGAAGTTGGGATGATCACTTACCGTTGATAGAGTTTGCTTACAATAACAGTTTCCACTCTAGTATTGGCATGGCTCCGTTTGAAGCCTTATATGAGAGGAAGTGTAGATCACCCATAAGTTGATTCGAGGTGGGTGAAGCGGCTGTGAGTGGTCCTGCTTCAGTATTTGAGGCTATGGAAAAAGTTTAGTTGATTACGGAAAGGTTGAAAACTGTGCAGAGTCGTCAGAAGTCATATGCGGATGTTAGAAGGAGAGACCTTGAGTTTGAAGTTGGTGACCTAGTGTATCTGAAAATTTCACCCAAGAGGGGGGTAAAGAGATTTGGAAAGAAGGGAAAGCTTAGTCCCCGTTATGTCGGTCCTTACAAAATTCTTAACCGTGTTGGTAAAGTAGCTTATGAGGTCGAGTTGCCTTCCGATTTGTCCTTTGTTCATCCAATATTCCATGTCTCCATGCTTAGAAAGCATATTAGCGATGCAGTGGTAGTGGATTCCTCTGTGAGTGCTGACATTCAACAAAATCTTTCTTTTGATGAGATTCCTGTTGAGATTCTTGATTTCAGTGTCCGAAGACTAAGGAACAAAGAATTTCCCTTGGTCAAGGTGTTGTGGCAAAACCAATCTGTTGAGGGTGCAACTTAGGAAGCTGAGGCGGATTTGCGATCCAAGTACTTGCATCTATTTTCCGCGAACTCCGATCAAGCCGAAGGTACCGTTCTTTCCTAAATCATACAATTTTGATAAAAGTTGCAGCAGTTCAGCTGTCATTTATTTTGTGTTCAGCTGTAGTTTCTTGAATTTATGCATTCTATGTTGCATTCGGAGTGAGAAACAATGTGGTGATGAGTCTAATGAATGGTTTTAGCTGTATGCTCTATTCCTTATCTAATCTTGGCATGTGTAGAGTCATTTGAGGATGAATGTTTCCAAGGGGGGGGGATGATGTAATACCTCGGGAAATTTTTCGTTGAAATTTTATGCGTAAACGTGTTGGGTTCTATCTTCTAGAATGAATTATAAATTTTCCGTGCAGAATGTCTTAGATTATGACCCACCATTGTGTAGAGTATCGAAAATATTTTCAATGATATGTGGATCATCAAAAATGGACACCCGAGCGACGAGTTATGAACATTCCGATCGAACCGTGAATAGTAGTGAACAGTAAAACGTGCAGGAAAAAGTACTGAGGCCTGACGTATTTTTTCTCCAACTTTAAATGATCATAACTCCTTGTACATGATGATATGGGTGATCTACTATATATCAACGGAAAGATCTGTGAGTCCTCTTTCCAATGAAATTGGTTTCATCCAATTTGTCTATCGGAGCAAAAAGTTATAGCCAATCTACCTCAGCCTATCAAAAGCGAATTTTTAGATCAACTTCAAACGATCATAACTACTCGTACACAATGATCTAGGTGAGATACTATATATCAAAGGAAAGATATGAGAGTCCTCTTTCTAATGAAATTGGTTTCATCCAATTTGGATATCGGAGTAAAACGTTATGGTTGATCTACTTCAGACTATCAAAACAGTCCATCAAAGGACAGATTCGAGAATTATTTGATTTTTAAGGGCGTTTTGGTCATTCCCCCCACCCAAAATCTGTTCAAACCCTATATTAAATCCTATTAGAAGCATTATATGTTATATTTCATCAAATTCCCTCAAAAATAAAATCCTAAGATCCTATATCCTACTTCCAGAACCTCCAAAGTTCACCATTAATTCTGCAAATTTATTCAAGATTTCAAGTTCCTAGTTCAAGAACTCCAAGAACCATCATTCAAAGGCACGATTAACATCTCAAAAATGAGTATCGATCTAAAGTTCATCATTCAAGGTATGTGGGGTTTTTCAACAAGAACTCTCTTTCGTTCTTATGCCCAAAAGTAATTTTCTTTACAAAGGCATGATTTTTACGAATTTGAAGCATGAACCCATATCTTATGATGATTATTATGAAATCTTGATGTTTATGATTTTGAAAGATGAATTTACATGTGTGGAGATATAAAGCATGAATCTTGAACGATATTTATCATGATTTTGATATTTGGGTCGTGAATCCCCATTGGAAATTATGTTTTTTTGAGAAAGTGTGTGTTATAAGCATGTTGATGTTGAATATTTGAGATATTTTGAATGATTTGACCTTTTGGTCATAATGGAGTTGTTTTGAACTCGAGTGTGAAAGAAATTCACAACGTGGTTGATTTTGATAGATGGGAAGCATGATGGCTCCCGATGTATATTTATATATTACTGAAATTATTTTGTTGTGGATTGTCTTTAAAATGATCTGAGCTAAGTCCGGGAGAAATCTTTAGCACCGAGTGGGAGGTATAAAGCGACCTTACTTCCCTAGAACTACGTGCCCCCATAGGAGTGAGCCTGAGGTTGATTTATATAGTGATCACTAGTTTGTGTGAATTTGATATCGATAGTCCTACTCCGATGGCAAGGATAGGACGGCTCTCCCCAACGTGGGTTATACGTTGGACTCCATGTAGCTCACATGGTTTATGTCAATTATAGGATCTCCTAGTGTGTGTGTGTTTCCTTGTGTCTATGCAGAATGGTGAAGTGATTTGAAAGTGGAATTGTGAAAGTTATTCTTTCGAAAGATTTAAATGATATTTACATTATGAGAATTGATATTCTTGATGAACTGAAAGTGATTGACAAATTATATGATGACTCACATGTGTTATTATACTTATTTCATCCTCTCATGATTATGATGATTTTCTTCGGGCTATGTGAGTCTTTCATACATCCTGCATATTTCTTATAAATATTTATGATGATGATGTTTATACAACTGCATACATCCCCATATACTCGGTTCCTTTCCATGGTACGGACCCACATCTTCGGATGTGGGCTGCATTTTCTCAGAATGTAGGTTCAGGTGCTCAGTTCCAGGTTCGATAGTGATTCTTCGGGCACGCTGTTCTACATCCTCTGTTGTGGTGAGTCCTCATGTTCCGAGGACGTGATGTCTGATGTTGGTTTCACAGAATTGTTTACATTTGATAACTGAGTATGAGTCAGGGCATGTCTCAATGGCTCGCTGGTTTTATTGATTTTCTTAGAGGCTTGTCAGACTAGTATAGATGTTGGGAGTTAACTAATAAGTCGTATTTTGTTATCTTTCTGAAATTCTTTTATTCTTGGATGATGATTACTCTGTTGATATTTGAGGGTTATTTATGGAAACCTCGTTGATTTGTGTTGAACTGAATAAAAATGGCTCAAAGGGTTAGCTTGGGGCTACTCGTAGCCTCAAGCACCGTGTGACGCTTCGGGAACCATTTTCCGGGGCGTTACATATATAGAACAACTTTAAACGTACAGGATAGTGACAACAATGAACTTCGTGAATTTGGTGATAGATTATCTAAGTAGGCATTGAATTCCTTTAGAGCTGCTGGTGAACAAGTTAGGGGCCGCATCGAGGCTCAATATCCTCGTGGTGATGATTATGTTGAACCTCGGCCACAATCAAGGCGTAGAGGTAGACGACAAGAAGAAAGACCCAACTATGATAGAGGCGAGGCTGCAGGGATCCAATTGACTCCTGTTCATGACCATGTTTCATCTGATAGGCCATCAAGTTCTTTTGGACAACACTACAGTGTCATTCTAGAGAAAACACATGCTTCTAGCGCACATATCCTGGTGAGACAAGCTTTAACGTGAATGATAGTCAATTAGTTTTGTATCATCCAGAGTGCATCACACATCAATACTCGCCTCGCACCCCATATCAACCCACATAATTCATGGACTCGGATTATTATGGACACTTTTTAATCATTCCATACCCCA
Source organism: Capsicum baccatum var. pendulum (assembly GCA_030864225.1). Lineage (NCBI taxonomy): Eukaryota > Viridiplantae > Streptophyta > Magnoliopsida > Solanales > Solanaceae > Capsicum > Capsicum baccatum. The sequence continues at coordinate 274,501,426 of CM061550.1, forward strand.
ATCCACGAAGAATGCCTCCTAGTGATCCAGTTCTTTTTATGCTAGATCTTGAGTCTCAAGTTGATGATAATGGCATAGAACTTGAGTCTCAAGTTGATGATAATGGCGAGAATATGTTGGGTGTTGGTGGTAAAAGAGGTGGTAGGCCACCAGGCAGAGGTAGATTCCAGAATGCTCTGGCTATTAGGAGGACTAGGCCAGATGAAATAGACGGCGGCGAACCAGTACATCCCCACATGCTTAGACCTCGAGCAGATATCCATCCTAGAGTTTGCGGTACTCATTGATTTTTCTATTATCTGACACATAATGTTTTAGATAATTTCGGGTAAATGCGTCAAAATTGTTTTGTTTATCAAGTAACTTTGTTTTGTTTATCAAGTAACTTTCCTCTTTTGCAGGGTAACCCACGTTATATAGCCCTCTACATTCATCATAAGATCAGAATGTTGTGTCATGCAGATATTTTTGTTCATTGAATTTTATATAATACATGCATACAAATAAGTAGGACGAGATTCTGAAGCCAGCTATTCTAAGCTGAATTTTTAATTTAGACGCCACACGAAAACCCATAAAAGTGAAGTGGAAGATTGATAAGTAGCCCATAACTCCTTGATGCCAATCTTAATATTGTAGATGTGTGCAATACTCATTCAAACTCTTAAATTGGCTTGAACCTATTCAAGGCTAGCAATTGGATATTTTGATCAAACCAGCACTAAAATGGCGCACTAGTATTTACATCCAAAAAGCACGAGTGTAGTCCCATTTAGTTGTGCAGGAGCTAATAAAATATTTCATTGTTTCAGCATTATTGCCATACTAAAATTTACACTAAAAAGAAAGCAAAATATACAGCAAAATATACAGTAAGTTGGATATTGCAAGCATTTTAGCTTGAGGTAAATTAAAACGGGCATAACTCATTGGGCAAGTTGTCTCATTTGGCGAGTTGTCTCTGTAAAATGGGTATAACTTTTTATCCCGATATCGGATTGAGGAGAAACCGATGGCGTTGGAAAGAGGACTCAAAGACCTCTCATTCGATATATAGTAGGTCCCCTAATACGATATATACAAAAAGTTATGGTCGATGGAAGTTGACCCAAGTTTAGACGCTCACTAAAACTCAATCGATAGGAAAACTTTTAACTCGTCTTTGAGTTAAGGGACCTCTATGATATCAATTCATGCTCAAATAGATTCTCACACTACATAATTGATTAGCACACTAAATTTGTATAGGATTTATTGGCTTTTAAATCTATTACGCGTAGTAATGACGGTTTATATTCTAGCCCAAAATGCGGGTTGTTACAGAGGGCCCATGTTAGCTTCTATGAGATTCATCTTATTTTCACATTTGTTTCAACCATTTTAAATTGGGATGCCAGTGGAAGTAATTTACTTAGTTCTCTTTCTTATGTCTGAAATTTTCTTGTGGACAGCACTTCGCAAAATTGCTTGCAGCAAAGTTTATTTCACTAGTAAGTTTATTGCGTAAAATCTAAAGCGCTAAGGATAAATATTGCTCCAGCAACCTGTCCTTATTTTGCTGTGCACCAATGTGTTTGCAGATGGCACATGAAGGATACCATGTGGAAGATAATGTTCTACCAAGACTAATCAGCATGAATCTACCACCAAAGACCTCATTAAAAATCATAAACATGGATAGCACCGCAAAACTTTCTGGGCCGAATCAACAAAATTCGGGTCACAACTCTAACAGTTCCTGATAACATTGATACCATGAATTCAAATTGTAGAGTGCTAATTCATAAGAATAACTGATAAAATTAAGCCAAGAAGCACATAATATGACATTACAAATACAAATATACTTAAGCTATTGTTTGCGATTATTATTTGCACGTTCTTGGTTCAGACAGTTATGCCTGTCATGCCCTGTTATTCTGTAAATTCCACAAGATTTTGAGTATCTTGAATGTCCAACGTCCATATTATTTGAAACACGTGAAGTTTTTCTAGCTCCTTTCTTTCGGATAAATGTCTCATTGTAAATCATTTTAAAGGGCGCTTCCGGCCAATTTGCTTCATCTCCAAGTGGTTGAAACGACACTTGATATGTCTCAAAATACTTCACTATGCTATAATATTCACTGACCAAATCATGTGCAACCCTATTCATCAACGTCCATATTATTTGAAACACGTGAAGTTTTTCTAGCTCCTTTCTTTTGGATAAATGTCTCATTGTAAATCATTTTAAAGGGCGCTTCCGGCCAATTTGCTTCATCTCCAAGTGGTTGAAACGACACTTGATATGTCTCAAAATACTTCACTATGTTATAATATTCACTGACCAAATCATGTGCAACCCTATTCATCTGCTCAGTAACCTTCAAAACATGTGAACATGGCATGTGATATGCTTGCTACTTTTGACATTCACACGTATTCCTACTAAATTTCTGCCACCACAACCTTGATGATGATATGTTTCAACCTCAAATACCCCTGTTTCTCTGTTATAAGTTGTCACCTGATGATTTTTAGACTTTAGTTCATGCTTCAAAATTTTCTTTGCAACCACAGGTGGCCATAGTTCTTTTTCATTAATGAGCTCTTGTGCATACTGCTTTCTGGACACAAATCTTTCCACAATTTGACCGTATGTAAGCTTAATTATTTTAGTAATTGAAAGACCTGAAGATTTCTTTAAAAATCCATTAAAAGATTCAGAAAGATTGGTTGTTAAAATGCCTTATCTTTTACCACCATCATGATGAACTGTCCACTTTTCTAATGAAATTTTCATTAAGAAATTGTACACACCTGGCTCAGCATCTTTCAAACATTGCATGACAGCTTTGAATTTGCATTCTTGATATTGAATAGTAGTCTACCACATTAATCCCTCAAACTGCTTGTTAGGGAAGTTAGAAAGAAAGTTACTCTTTACATGCCTAAGACAAAAGCGATGATATGCATTTGGCTCATATAACTCAACCAAATCATTAAAACTTCTAAGTATTTCAGGAGCATCAGATATGTACGTAACACCTCTACGATCAATTACTACATGAATTTCAAGACACGACAAAAACCATGACCATGCTTCTTTGGTTTCCTTGTTAACAATTGTAAAAGCAAGTGAAAATATTTGCCTATTTGCATCAGCAGTCACAACAATCAACATCTGCAAATTATATTTTCCATAAATGTGAGTGCCGTCAATAGAGATGGCTGGTCTACATCTTTTATAATCTTTGATACAAGGTTTAAATGCCCAGAGTACATATTTAAAAACATTTACCTCTAATGTTGATTCATCAACATTCATCCATTCCCCTACTATTCCTGAATTAAAATGTTGAAGTGCATTCATATACATTGAAAGTTGTGCGAATGAGTGATCAAAGTCACCATATATGAATTTAAAAGCAAGTTTTTTAGTCAAGCCATGCCTTTTATAGGAAGGTGTATGTTTTAATTCAACATCAACAGTAGTCTGGACATCTTTCACCTTGAATTGAGGGTTATTCCTAAGAAAAGGTAGAAACAAAGAAGCAATCAATTTAGAATCCAAGTTAAAATGATTAGCTTGGATTACACTCATTTGACAATTATGTCTGCCATAGTATTTTTCGATAGTCCATAAATTTATTGGTGTTTTTCGACCTCCGAGCATCCAATCACATCCAGATTCCCACCTCCTGCACTTAACAGTCCAATATTTTTTTTTGAATTCCCACATAGTGAACTCTCTATTCCCTGCAAACTCCATATTTTTACAGTAGTCTTTAATCTTTCCTTACTAGAAAACAACTGTCCAGACTTAAGATCCAACTCTTTATCATTTAATCAAATTTTACATCCAACACCCTCTGATTCATGGGTAGAAGCATACACCTCTAGACGATCTTGAAGATCATTCAGAAATGGAATGTTCTCCCTATGAAATAGTATGTTTTGTGGCACCGCAATTACTGGTTGTTGATCATCTTCATTATAATCATCAGATTCACTCATTTCATCTGATTGATATGTATTATTCAGAGCATCACTGTCAGAATTGTCATCCGCATGAGTATCGGCATAGACATCAACTTCTATCCTATCTTGTATTTCAGAAACTCTTGGAATCTCTGAAACCTGCGGTAAATTACTAGTTTCTGCACCATCTTTAAAATCATAATGACTATAATTATCGACATCAAAATTTGCATCAAAATTTACACCAAAATCAGTACATTCATAACCATAATTACCGGATCGAATATCAACTTGTGATGTTATACTCTGTGACAAGAAGCTCGTAAAATTTTAAAATTCTGAGAAATTACTAGTCATATTTGTAGATGATTCATAAAAATCTGAAAGGGGGTCATTAAGATTCAAAGAGGGTGTAGCAAAATTTAAAGAGAGAATTCAAATTATGCGTAGGTTCAACAACATCTAATGCTTCTATTTTAATGTACATCTCCAACAAATCAAGATTCATCATATAACGCACTGTATCAGGTGCCACCATAAACTCTTGCAAAGACTCATTATCAATTATGAGAATTTCATAATAACGAGCATTACCCTGCATAGTTGAAAATGACCATCTACGCGAAATAACAAGTCTTATCCGATCTCTTTTGGATTAGTTTTCATTCTAATAAGCAAGTTTCTAACTAGCCAATCATACTCAACATTTAGTGAAAGTTTAACAACTATACGAGCACCAAAACTATTCATATATGACATCGCCACCCCAATACAATGCAACTCTAACACGACGCTTAGTCAAATTTTTAAACTTGTAAAAGTAACTTTAGTTATTAATAAATTATTTACTCAATAGGGAAAGCAATATACTAAAAAAAAATTACAAACCTTTTTTACTCCAATTCAGATTGAAGGATACATCAACTGTAAAGTATAATAATTTTGTGAATTTAGTAATATACATGACAATGAAGAGGATGTACGTATATATAGAGGAACAAAAAATAATTTTGAAGACACTCTGCATAAGAGTGTATTTTTAATTTGCTGGAAAGTTTATTGCTGTCCATAAGTCTTTAGGGTATGAAAAAGTTATCCCCTATTGTCCCATCAATTCAAAAAATGACAACCTTTTTCAGATTCTTGAACAGTAAATTTCACAGAAGGCTCATGACGATTAATGAGCCTTTCTTTAAAATGTAAAAAACTTACTGAAGACTCGTGGAAGTAGAGCACCTTCATTGTAAATATATTTTATTGAGATGAAGAAGGGGGACCTCAGGTAAAGATAGAGAGTTTGTAAAGTTGAGAGGAAGTGAAGATAAAGAATTATTTCTTGGAGAAAACTCTCAAAGATGTTTTTGTAATTTGACTGAAGGTGCATTGTAAAGATGAGTCTTTAGTGTGTGAAAAAATGGTCTTCTCTTGTCTCATCAATTCAGACGATGACAGTTTTTTCAGATTTTGAGATAATAAAATTTATGTTGAAGGTGCATTAAAGGAAATGAGTCTTTCTTTAAAAATGTAAAATTTACAGAAGACTCGTGACTACCAATGAGCCTTTTCTTTAAATGTAAAAGATTCACTGAAGACTCGTGAAAGTAGAGCACCTTCAGTGTAAATATATTTAACGCCCGTCTATTTTTTTAACATGAAAATTGTACACTGAAGGTGCTCTATGTCCATGCGTTTTCACCATTTTGGTCATAAAAAATCTGACAAACCCATTTATTGGAATTGTCCCTTATTTGACACTATTTTGATCCAACTCTCCTTATAATTATTCAAAAGGCATGACTTAGGTAAACACCAGGTCACGATCTATGTGCAATATTAGAATATTAATTCATTATCATTAATCTATTCCTATACTTAGTACGTTTCTAAACCTTATCTTTTCTTTTCTTACATGTGAACCTCGGGAGTTGAAGTTCCGCAGTGAAACTCATTTTAACCCAAGCAGCAGGTCAATCGCTATTAGGGTCGTAGAGCTTCGGGAACACATTCTTGAAACTCAAACCCCGAAACAGAATCTAATTTCCCCTTTATTTGTCCTCCGTTAAATTATTCGTATTATATTGTTATTATTATTATTATTGTTTCGTAGCTAACTTTATGTTTATTATTGCTTTGCTGTGATAACTTTACTAATTTATTGTTTTAAAATTTCTTTATTATGTGCCAATCTTTATTTTAAAAAAATGAGACATTATTGTCATTGCGAGTAATGCCTAACTAATCCATAGAAGTGATTTTTAAAAGATTAGTGAATCTTAAATTCAGCCGATTGTCTAGTTAAGTCGCCTTGCTTTTAGAAGGCTGGATAATAAATGAACATAGTAATTTTCATCATTATTTTTAGGATAAAAGATAAATTTTCAGAATTAAGATAGTAAGAGATTAAATCGCCAATTTTCAATTTTAATCACTATTTTCAATATGTTAAATGATTAATGCTAACATGTTATGCTATTTTACAAATGTTATTAGAATTTTTCAAACCTCCATGGAAAGTAATGCAAGGTATAAATATTCATCTGCTACTATGTACAAGGTATATTATTTTCGATACTAAAATTATTTTCTACATGATTATTATTTATATTAATTGTCAATATTACTACTTTATTACTTGCACCATAGTTATCATCTTTTTTTGAAAAAAAAAAGCGTCATCAATATTAGTATTGTTACTACCATTTTTATTATTATTAATTATCATTATTATCATTATTGTTGTTACTATTATTTTTATTATTATTATTATTATTATTATTATTATTATTATTATTATTATTATTATTATTATTATTATTATTATTATTATTATTATTATTATTATTAGTACTACTACTACTACTATTATCATTGTCGTTATTATTTTTGCATAAGTTCCATATGATGACCTATTTTCACACTCTTGAAAGTATCTTTCGTAAATAAAATTCATGTTATAAAATACTTTATTTATTTCATAAATAATTAAAATTAAATATTTAAATTCATATATCTTTTCAAAATCCCTTATGGAATTATATGACCTTAAATTTTCTAGTGTACAGAAATTATTTAATCATCCTTTTCATACTTAAAATATATACATATTTTTTATAACAATTGCATGTACATGATAGTGTCATGTCTATTATACCTCAAATTTTCTTCTAAGTAATTAATAAAAAATAATGATAATGTTTTTTTTCTTATCAATGTTTTAAGCAAATAACGAAATAAAAGTTTTACTAACATTTTTCCAAACTAAGTGTAAGGACTATCTTTGGATAGACTCTGAGGGGTGCCTAACACCTTTCCCTTGAATAACCAAAACCCTTACTCAGAATCTCTAAATATTTTCAAAAAATCAAAACAGAGTTTTACAATAAAAATGGTTTTTCCTAATTTCCCTAAAAAGTTAGGTGGCGACTCTAAAAAGAATGATTTCAAAACCAAAGAGTCATTAAATGCCACCATACGACATGTGTTGTTTCAGTCGGTTTGAAACAGGGTTCAACATATAGCACACCAATTTGGCCCAAAAATGATTCGTTCGTGTCGTTTTGCCCGCTTGACAACTCAAACTGCCCCGTTCTCAAAAAAGGTCCACACAAGGCCGCTCCCTAGCCTCCTTGGGGTAGCACAGTCGATATTTGGATAAAATCACGTCGGCCCATAGTCCCACCCCACAAATTGTGGCAATAACACATCAATTTGGCTTGAACATAGTCTGTTAGCGTCGTTTGGCCACCCAAACTGCCTATTTTGTCAAAAAAATCTAAAACTAGGCTGCTCCCCAGCCTTAAGGGGGCATCCCGATCAATTTTTGGCAAAAATCACGCTCAGCCCTCAGGTCCACCCGAGAAATCATGGGCTAGCACACCGATTTGGCCCAAAAATGGCTTGTTTGTGCCGTTTCTCCCGTTTGAACACTCAAATCGCCCCATTCTCAAAAAACATAACTAGGATGCTCCCTAGCCTCCCAGCATTATCCCAGTCGATTTTCAATAAAAATCACGCCCGATACTTGGGACCAGCCTGAAAACTGTAGGTTATAGCACACCGATTTGGTCTGAAAATGGCCCTTTCACATTATTTTGCCCATTTTACCACCCAAACTGCCTCGTTCTCAAAATGGCCTACACTAGGCATTTTATCATCCCCTCTGGGGCAGCCCGCCCAATTTTCAGCCAAAATCACGTCCGGCTTCCTGGCCCACCCCAAAAACTAGAACACCGATTTGGCTCAAAAATAGTCCATTCATGTTATTTTGCCTATTTGACTACACAAATCTCTCCGTTCTCAAAATAGGCCCTTGGTAGAGTGCTTCCCAGGCCTTCCTAGGGCAGCCCAGTCGATTTTCAGTCAAAATTAAGTACAACCCCCGATCCCACCCCAAAATTGTGGGCTATAGCATACATATTTATCTTGAAAATGGCCCGTTCACATCGTTTCACCCATTTGACCACCCAAACTACTCCGTTCTAAAAAAAAGGCCTACACTAGGCCTTTCATCAGCCCTTAGGGTAGTCCGCTCGATTTTCAGTGAAAATCACATCCGACTTTCGGGCTCACCCCAAAAACTATGGGCTATAGTATACCGATTTGGCTCGAAAATATTCCGTTTGCCCCGTTTCGCCCGTTTGACCACACAAACGGCCCCGTTTTTAAAAAAGGCACACACTAGGTTGCTCCCTGGCCTACTTGGGGTAGCCCAGTCAATTTTTGGCCAAAATCAAGCACGACCCCTGAGCCCACCCCAAAATCGGAGGCTATAGCACACAGATTTATCCCGAAAATGGCCCGTTCACGTCATTTCACCCGTTTGACCACCCAAACCGCCCCGTTCTAATAAAAAGGCCCATACTATGGTGCTCCCCATCCTTTCTGGAGTATCCCAGTTAATTTTCAGTAAAAATCACACTCAGCCACAGGCCCACCCCAAAAACCATGGGTTATAACACCCCAATTTAGCCTGAAAATGGCCCATTTATGCAGTTTGGCCCATTTGACCACCCAAACCACCCCGTTATCAAAAAAGGCCCACACTAGGGTGCTACCCATCCTCCCTGAGGCATCCTAGTCAATCTTTGGCCAAAATCACGCCCGTTCATTGGGACCACCACAAAAACCATGGGCTACAACATACTGATTTGGCCCAAAAAATCTCCATTTGTGTTGTTTCTCTCATTTTACCATGCAAACTACCCCTTTCTAAAAAAAGGTCGATACTAGGCCACTCCCCAGCCTTCCTAGGGTAGCTCGGTCAATTTTGACAAAAATCACTCTTTGACCCTGCGTCCAACCCAAAAATTGTGGGTTATAGCACATTGATTTGGCCCGAAAATAGCCCGTTCATGCTGTTTCGCTTGTTTAACCACCCAAACCACCCCGTTTATCAAATAGGGCCTCACTAGGTTGCTCTCAGCCTTTCTAGGGTAGCCTGATCTATTTTCAGTCAAAATCACGTCCGGCCCCTAGGCCCACCCCAAAAATTATGGGTTTTAACACATTGAATTGGCTTAAAAATAGTATGTTCAGGCCATTTCTCTTATTTGACCACCCAAACCGCCTTGTTTTTAAAAAAATCCCACACTGGGACGCTCCCCAGCTTCCCTGGGTAACCCGATCAATTTTTTGCCAAAATCACGCCCGACCCCAGGCCCACTGATGTTCCGACATTAGACGGAATATTTTAGGCCTTTTTCTTAAGATAATTGAATGTTTTTAAGCAACTAGTGTGTATTTAACATTGTATTTTAGTGTTTTCAGAATAAAAGCTAAGTGGAAGTGATAACTTGGAAAAGCTGGGCAAAACAAAGGAAAAATGACCTGCGATGGCACAGGCGATGGAACATCGGTATTGCGATGGACCATCGGCCAAATGCAGAAGGATACCTTACTGGAATCCAAATGATGGTACAATCCGACTGGACATCGGACATTCGATGGACCATCAATTTGCACCGTCAACTTGAAGATAGAAATACCAAACACTAGAAACAAGTGACGGTATGCTCCGATGGTCCGTCGAACCTTTGACGGACTGTCTACCTCAACCGTCGAACAGAAGCAACACTCAAAATCACTGGAAACCCAGCGATGGTATATGTGACAGCACCGTTGACCCTGCGACGAACCACAACTTTCATCGTTGGGTTTGATGCAGCGAAGTTATGTTTGAATTTTGGAACCCTGACTTTTGGGAATACTATAAATACTAAGTGTTGGGGTTCAGTTGGCACTATCCATGCTTAGACACCTTTAATTTTTCTTAGTCTCCATCTTAGCTTAGTTTTTCTACATTCTCACCTACTCTTTGACTTTTCTTTTTAGGGGATAGATCTGAGATCTACATTTAAAGATCTAGATAGATCTAGATTTCATCTTTCATTTTCCATCAAGTTTTCTAGATTGTAAAACTCATTGGTAACTTAGTTCATATTGAAAACTAAGCACTAGCTTGTGGATCCAATCATTTCATCTCTATTGAGGACCCAAGAACTTATTCTTGTAATTGTTGTAAGTAACATTGCATTATTTATGAGTAATACAATGATATCTTCTGTTTCTTCTATGGAAATGTGTGGCTAAGCTTCCATAACTAAAGTTATGGAAGCCTTGATGTAAGTAACTAGTTTTGGGTAGTGAATCAATTTGAGTTCCATGAACACTTGATATTGTATAAGCCTTTCTTCGCTTTTAATGACTTTTCTTAGTTGCAGACTAGACGAAGTCAGCACTATAACATCACTTGTCCGAGAGGAAGGTGTTGTTGGGTTACTTCAATGAAGCAATCACTTGTCATAAAGGAAGGTGCATGTCAAGCAATGTAATGATTTCTCTTATTTGTAAATAGAACAATCAGTACTACAAAACCACATGTCCAAAGGGAAAGTGTTGTTGGGTTACTTTGATGAAGTAATCACTTGTTTGAGAGGAAGGTGTTTGTCGAGAAATGTAACAATTCTTCTTGTTCGCTACTTGAAAGGTAATCCCTTGTATACACACTAGAAAGGTCAGCAATAGAACATCACCTATCTAAGAGGAAGGTGTTGTTAGGTTACTTCGATGAACCAATCACTTGTCCGAGAGAAAGGTTCTTGTGGAGAACTGTAACGACCTCTCTTGAGTGTAACAGGGCTAGCCGACGAACATCACTTGTCCGAGAGGAAAGTGTATGTTGGGAAAAGGAAGGATTTACATGCACTCTAATGCTTCTAACCTTTAGATTAAGGGCAAATGCCTTAACCGGATCTGCCTACATGAGGAAACGGCTGAATAAACAACACATTCTTTAAGTTTGAGAGAATCAAAGAATATTCTACCCACTGAGATCGAGAGCCGAATGGATAAATAATAGGATTCAACTACCCTTACAACTTACGTTAACAAATAGGACTCTAACGAGATTCACAGCCATAGCAGTTCACACATCTTGGTAACCATAACTCCGGTTTGTTTAACATCTTGAATTATTACTTGAAAATAGAATTTTCAGTTTGAGTTATTTTATAGTAAATTAGATAATACATCAAACTATCCAAACCCTTCATTTATTGGAAACTATCAGCTATTAGCCGATTGTATCACATGTAGCTTATATTAACATCTTATTCTCTGCGGGATTCGACTACAACCTAGTTGGGTTCTATATTTGACAGCGACCGCTTACATTCTCGTAAGAGAGGTGTAATTTGGGCGTATCAAATTTTAGCGCCGCTGCCGGGGAATACGGTTGTCGATTAAGTTTATTTGTGTTAATTGACTGACTAGTTAAATTTCTGAATTTTACGTTATTTGTTGTTTTTGTTAGTTACAGGTATTGTGGTTGATGCCACAAACCAGAAGTTCGAGAGAACCATTATTACCATTTAATCCTAAACCTCAACTAATAGGTAGAATGGCAAACCAACAAAAAGTTGGCAGATTGCCGCTTTGGCTAATGTGGAATTACGTCAGCAAAATTTGGACCATGCAGATCATAGAATGAACCTAGGAGATGAGGATCTAGGCGATAATAAGTTGTTGAATCCGATGAATCAGCGACGCATCGATGCTATGCTTGGCCCGGCAAACAGGTATACCAATAGAAATTATTGTGGATGGGCAAGGACAGAACGTCAAGCAGTGCAATTGGATATTGATAATGATGATGATGATCTGGATGGAGTAGGTACAACAGGAGCTATCATTCCTCCACCATTAGTACCAAAGGAAAAGTTCAACATCATAAGCACCATGATCCAGTTACTACATCTCAATGGGTTATTTGGTGGCCTAGCAGGCGATGACCCGAATAAGCATTTGATAAATTTTATCACAACATGCAGATCATTTGACAACCCTGGAGTTGGTCAAAATGCTATTCAGTTGTGGCTATTTCCATTATCTCTGCCTGGAGAAGCAACTCTATGGTTAAACGGGTTAACTCCAGGTTTTATTACACATCAGAATCAATTGAAAGATGTATTTCTTGAGTGATTCTTCCCACCATCGAAGTGAGCACAGTTGAGGGATGAAATCATCAACTTTAGACAGCTTACTACTGAAGCTCTTTATGAAACTTGGGAGAGGTTCAAGAAGAAGCTCAGGCAGTGCCCTAATCATCATTGACCAATGTCCACCTAATGAAGATATTATATCGAGCCTTAAACTCGATGACGAAGTAAGTTGTGGATAATGCAGCAAGTGGAGCATTCATGGATCTTACTTATCTAGAGGCAGTTAAAATGCTCGATCGTATGATGAAGCAAAGTAGAGCGTGGCATACCAGGGAGTCCCAGGTAGCAAACTCTACTATGTCTATGGACATGATAGTTGAACAAAGGCAAAGAAAAGAAGAACGTGAGCAAGACATGAATCACTTGAAAACTCAGATGGATCTGCTAACCAAGCATTTACTATCTGGTAAAATGGAGTGAGTAAAAGAAGTGAGTGCTCATGGGCGAGATGAATCTGAAGGCAAAGAAGAAGCAAATTATGTCTATAACCAGGGGGTTTTCGAGGCAGTGGCCAAGGAAACCAAGGTCAAAACTTCTACAAAATTAGCCAAGGAAATCAAGGGCAAAATTATTACAAGAAATCAGGCTATAGGGAGCACGACTAAGACAATTGGAAGAATAGGGGGAACAGAAGCGGTTTGTACGTTCCTCCTGCAAATCGTGAAGCTGCTACAACTAGTTCAGGGAAGATGTCCATAGAGGACATGTTTGCCCAATTAATGAAGAATCAAGAGGCACAGACGGCCAAAATAATGAAAATCCAAGAAGCACAAACGATCACAATGAATGAAATGAGGCGAGATATATCTTCTACAAATCAAATGATTGGTTAACGTTCAGCTTCAATAAAATAATTGGAGCAACAAATGAACCAATTATCTGTCTCAGTGAACTAGCGAAATAGTGGCACACTTACGAGTGATACAATATAAAATCCTTGAAATGACGATGCTTATATGGAGATTACCACCAGGAGTGGTAAGACACTATCAGGCCCTTTCGTGAGCAAAAATATTGTTGATGAAGTAGCCGATAAAGGTAGCAAAAATAAAGAAAGTTTTCCAGCAGAACTTGAAAAGCTGGAAGATAATGAAACTCTCCCTAACAGTCAACCGATTGATGAGTTAGAAGAAGGAAAGCAGAAGGAAAAGGAAGTAGTGCTTAGTCTTATTCCTAGACCACTACCTCCTTTTCCCTATAGGTTGAAGAAGAAGGCCGATGATACAAAGTTCGGCAAATTCATGGCAATGCTTAAACAGTTGACAGTAAATTTGCCATTGGTAGAAGCGTTAGAGCAGATGCCCGGGTACGCTAAATTGATGAAAGACCTGGTCACTAAAAAGCGAGCAGTCATCCATGAGTTGGAAGATAATCTCCATCACTGTAGAGCTGTTTCCACAAGGTCTTTGGTACAAAAAAAGCAGACCCCAAAGCATTCACTATTCCATGCACAATCAGGTCCTTTGAGTTTGCTAAGGTGTTATGTTATCCAGGAGCAAACATCAATTTGATGCCACTAGCGATCTATAAGAAGCTGGGTTTGGGCAATCCTACGCCCATAAACATGAGATTAGTGATGGCCGATAGATCAATAAAGCGACCTGTGGGAGTGCTGTATGACGTTCTTGTCAAAGTGGAGAATTTTATATGCCCTGCAAATTTTGTCATCTTAGAATGTGAAGTAGACTTTAAGGTGACCATAATCTTGGGTCAACCTTTCCTTGCCACGGGCGGCGTGCTCATCGATCTGCGAGCTAACCAACTGTTATTCAAATTGTATGATGAGGTTGTCAAGTTTGATATTTGTTAGTCCATAAAATAACCCAAAGAAATGAGTGTGCTATCTATTGAGGATGTATACTATGAAGATGATAGAGAGGTCTCAATACTAGAGAAAGATATTGTTGAACCTCTAGCAGTGGTTCTAATAAATTTGAACCTCTAGCAGTGGTTCTAATAAATTTCAACAGCGAGGGCATTGAGGATTATGAAGAGACCATTTGTGAATTGAATGGAATGGGTTTATATTCATGCACACCCAAAAAACTAGATTTAGATCTGAAGAATCGATCAACACCATTGGCTAAGCCATCCATTGAAGAGCCATCGATTTTGGAATTGAAAGAGCTGCCAAGCTATTTAAAGTATGTGTTTCTAGGCAATGGAAACACATAACCTATCATTAGTGCAGCTGACTTAGACAATCAGCAGGTGGAAGCACTTGTTTTGGTGCTTCAAAAGTATAAGAAAGCAATAGGCTGGACTATTGTCGATATTATTGGCATTCCTCTAGGAATTTGCATGCATAAGATTCATCTTGAGAAAAATTGCAAGCTGACCATCAAACATCAATAGAGACTAAATCCACCAATGGAAGAAGTACTAAAAAAGGAGATTATCAAATGGCTTGATGCATGGGTAGTCTATCCTATTTCAGACAGCAAGTGGGTGAGCCCCGTACAGTATGTGCCCAAAAAAGAGGGCCTGATAGTGATCGTCAATGAGAAGAATGAGTTAATTACACTCAGACCAGTCGCCGGGTGGAGAATTTGTATGAACTACGAAAAGCTGAACTCGTGGACGTTAAAAGATCATTTCCCAATGCCCTTTATGGATCAAATAATAACTAGATCATTTAGCAAGAACGGGATGGTATTACTTCTTAGATTGTTATTCTGTCTATAACAAAATCTGTATTGCTCATGAATACCACGAGAAGATGACGTTCACTTGCCCGTATGACACTTTTGCATTCAAGCAAATGCCTTTTAAGTTATGTAATGCACCAGCCACTTTCCAGAGATGTATGACATCCATATTTTTAGACATGGTTGAAGACACTTTGGAAGTGTTCATGGATGATTTCTCGGTGGTTGGAGATTCATTTGAGTTGTGTTTGGGGAACCTCAGTAAATCCTTATAACGATGTGAAGAATTTAACCTCGTACTCAATTAGGAAAAATGTCACTTCATGGTGAAGGAGGGCATTGTTCTAAGGCACAGAGTTTCAGCAAATGGAATTGAAGTCGACAAGGCAAAGGTAGAAGTGATTGAGAAATTACCCCCTCATATCTCCGTGAAATGAGTTTGTAGTTTCTTGGGGAATTGATAACTCTCAATCTACAGCTCTTGTAAGAGTGTAAAGCGGTCGTTGTCAAAATTATAACCCAACTGGGTTGGGTATCGATCCCACAGGGAATAGCCGGTCAATAAGTAAGCAAAGATTATTAGACTTTTGGTGAAAGTCTCGTAAAAAGGGGGGATTGTAACGTGTAACCAAAATAATAGATTAAAAATGGAAATTAGCAAAGTAAGAAGAAAGAATGTTTGATACGATGTTAACCAATGAGAATTGAGAGTTGGGGTTATGTCCACCTTATGAGTTATACGTCTCTATTGGTTATGAGTTATGCGGAATTCAGACATGCATGTGCTTATAGAGAATTGTATTCTATGGTAAATCCAAGCGTCTTTCGACCTAACAAGGACTATTTCACTTTAACTCTTTCGAGCTTAAAGCGTATATAATGGTACAAGTTCTCTAAGAGGTTAATCCAGTTACGACACTAACTTTTTAACAGGGGTTGGTGCCCTATTACCTTGACATTATCTCTTTTCCAGACATATAACTTTTCTTTCGAACAAGTTAATGCTATACTGGCGTATTCTATGCGTTTGCAACCACAAGAATTTGCATTAAGATGAAGAGAATAATGATATAAACAGCATACGTGTCGCGAATTCACAAACTCATAGCAATAGATAGTATCTCATACAGCTTCCATAACCCCAACAGAGAAGTTTAGCTACTCATGAGTGCAACGGAAATCACAATAGACATTATAATCACACCAAAATAAAGATCTTGCGTGAAGTATGTTTGGTACCACTTGTGGCGTGAATTCCTTGCAAAATAGCTTTTCTCTTGTCATGAAAATTAAAAATAGAATAGATGAACGATAATGTTAACAACAAATTTATGAAGAAAAAGGGAAAGGATCGAATAGGGATGAGGGTGGTGGAGAATTGTTTTGATGGATGGATGGATGGTGGATGGATGGGAATAATAAAAATCTCCAGCAAAATAGGGTATTTATAACACCCATATCCTATTCCTACTATGCTACTGCGTACTTATCCTAATCCTAATAAATTACTGCATCATTATCCTAATCCTTATAGGTTACTGCTGATCCCCAAAGTCTTGGAAAATGCTATTTTTGCCCGGGACAGGTTTTCTATGCGCCACTTTTAGTCCTTAGGCGTCCAAGCTTTGCTTTCCTTCTTTCGTGAAGCTTCCTTTAGCGTCAAGTTATCCATAAAATGCTGAAATCTTCATCATTTATACCTGAAAACTTACTAATCACGTTTGTTAGCTCACTTACAGGAAAAAGGACTAAAAGTGCATGAATTATATATTTTGTCCTCAAAACTTAGCTAAAATATGGGTAAATTATAGCGCTTCAGGCGTGTAAATACGCCTATCATCAACACCCCACACTTAAAGCTTTGTTCGTCCTCGAACAAAATATCATGTCCTTCTAAACATCCACTCAGGGTTTCACAGTAACAACACAAAATATTCATCAAGACAGGCACGACACTTATTACAAAGAGTAGTTTTCTGATCACTTCTAGAAACAATTCAACCTCTAATATAGACTCGTGATGATGGCTAATTCGTATTCAAAAGTTAAGGCACAAAGAATCATACAAACTACCCAAAACTCATCAACCATGTGTGTCTCACATAAGATATTACCCATAATCACTCACAAGTATTGCATTTTTTGAAACATGGGTATAAGATTTTCCTTGCTCTCACTCTCACAAAGAATTCATATGTTGCAACTGATGACCATAGGCTTGCCCTTAGTGTAATGCTCCACTAAATATCAGAATGCTAAGCTTAGGATCAAATAGGTCTTTACAGGTTGTAATGTAGGCTAAGGGACGGGTAGGACTATTTTGGCCAGAAATAGTGACTATGTTCCTAAGCGCTTTAATACATCACATTATGCCATTTATGCTTTCTTTCAAACAACCTTTCTACTTTCTTTTAATCTACTACTCTTTCTCACCTCTTTTGTTTTTCAATTTTGAACAGAATTAACTTTTTATTTTTCTTTTCCTTTTTCTTTTCATAACACACCTCTTATGATAGCAATTATTTTTCATAACAAATTCAAGCACCAATATATTCTAAGGCACTATTCTCACCCAATTTCCTCTTATGTTGTCACATGACTTTACAATTTTAAAGCACTTAGGAATTTGGATCAAATTATGGTCTTGAAAAAATGGATTAGGCTTACATATGAGGTTGTCAAAGAAAATAGGCTAACAGCTCAAAGGGGGTTATCTAGGATGATGTCCATGGGTAGATAAAATGAAGGTAAACAATCATAGGTTGCCAAAGAAATGCCTAAATCATCTCCTAAACTCACACTCTTTATTTCGCTTTACATACATACCAGGAAAGTTCTAGCATCAGCCACAAACATAGAATATACTATCATCTCACACACACAAGGCACATGGTTGACTTTATTGGCAGCAGTATAGACTCTTGAACCAATGTATGAAGGAATTAAACCACACAATTGTCACACTTAGAGCCTAAACGTCTCAATAGTAATGATTTTATCACAGACTCTTGTCATAATACCATGCTACCTATCAGAACAGTTTTATGCAAAGTTTGTAACAAAAAAAAATTCCTAAAAAATTAAAACAAACAAACATAAATAAGCAACAAACAAACATAAATAAGCAAAACACACATAAATAAGCAAATGTAGATAAGGAAGTATAGCATGCAAATACCAGCACCCCACACTTAGACGGGACACACTGCCCTCAGTGGAAAATAAATAAGAACCTGGTTAGTCAGACTCCTCCTCTATGTCTGGGGTCATACCCCCTTCGTCGGAGTCATCATTGGAGTCGTCGTCATCAGAATTCTCCTCCACGTCGGAGTTTGGGATTCTACGATCATCATCGGTTGGCACATCATCCTCAAGAGGTTCCTCAAAGTACACACCTACTCCACACATCGCCCTTGCATGCTCATTCATTGGGTAGTCATAATCCAGCTGTTGGAGCTCTGCAGCAGTTGGAACACGACCTCCGCTCATCATTGTAAACCGAGTCATGCCATAAAGATGGCAAAAGAAACTCTCATCCCGAGCATGCCTTTCTGAAGTGGTAAGGTTGATGCCATGCATGGTTTCAGCATCTTTAACCTTTGTGAGGTCAACCTTCTTCGGGTTGTGAGGGAGTTTATGATCAGCAGGTTCCTCTTCGATGTCCTCCTTCCTCAATGTTGCAGTCAACAGATTGCCAAAGCTGAAGTGAGACCTCTTGTGTAGCCTGGCCTTTCGCATTGTAGATCGAATAATTGCCCCAATGTTGATAGGAACATTCGTCATCAATGCATACACCAAACACACTCTATCTCATGTAATCTTCGTGTACTAGGTCCCTGGAATCAGACAAGAGTTGACTATGCGCATCCATATCCGAGCTTCTCTATTTAAGGAAGCATATGGGAAGGTGTTGTGCCGACCGGTGTCCTTGTGTCTGCTCCATCGTGCCATAGATCTTGTTCCGCACAATGTGTGTCTGCTCCATCGTGCCATAGATCTTGTTCCGCACAATGGTGATGGATCAACAGATGGCAAGCCCAAAAAAGGAGTTGAAGAACTCCGCATTTAGTTGCAGAACTTGGCCCCGAATCTTTACTTCACTCCCTGTAGTTTTTGGTGACCAGTTGGCATAGAATTCACGAGTTAAATCAAGATTGCACTCTCCCATATCTCGGAAGATGAAATCAAGATGTAACACCATTATCTTAGCCAACATATGGGGTTCTTTCCTTGCTAGGCTTTCCTTGTGTATCAACTCCACATGAACATATTTCTTTCTCTTTATTGTTCCTATACCACTCCTTTCCTTCCTCCTCGAGGACCCATGTAATTCCAAACATGCGGCGAGGTATTTGCAGAGAGGAGGATTCTCCTTGCTCTTTTTATCCCCTTTTTTGGCCTTTTTGTGAAGTGGTAGCCTTTTCTTTCCCTTGTCTTGGTTTTGGTGCCATTGTACTTGGTTGATGGCCTTGGAAGATGTTCTTGGAAAGTTAAAAGAGCAAAAGGAAAATTTTTGAGAGGATTTGGAGAGGTAGGCGGCGCTTAGGTTGGATTTGCAATGTGTTTTTGTTCTAAGACTAAGTTCTTATTTATAGGACAATATTGGGTCGGGTTTTGACCCATTTAGAATCGGATTTGGAGACAAAAAGTGACCATAGGCGGCGCCTAATGCTTTGCCTATGCTTGGCATAGGCGGCGCCTTTTGCAAAGCATTATTGGGAATAGGCGGCGCCTATGCTATGGCATTGTTAGGCATAGGCTGCGCCTATGCCATGGCATATGAGATTCAGAGGCAAAACTTTTTTGCATAGGTGGCGCCTATGCTATGGCATTGTTGAGCATAGGCGGCGCCTATGCTATGGCACTCTAGAATCCGAGAGCTTAGGTCATAGTATAGGCCTTGCCTTGTTTGTGGCCTAGATTTGCATAGGCCTTGCCTTGTTCTTAGCCTATATTTTCATAAGCAATGCCTAACCCATAGCCTTTTGCTTCTTCATTCCTAACTTACCACCTTTACCATGCAATACTTCCAAATCGAAATTTGAAACCAATCTCCTCTTTTACACCTTTTGCACCTACATTTACTCAAAACAACCAAAAATGATTAGAACGATGGGTTGCCTCCCATCATGCGCCTTAGTTTTGGTCGTGGCTCGACAAAAAACAAAAACAACAAAAACAATTAAAAACGATGGGTTGCCTCCCACCAAGTGCTTGATTTATTGTCGCGGCACGACATAGCTATCTCGATTACTTAGACTTCATCGAGATAGATGGTGCATCGTTTTCTGAATGGATTCATACGATGCTGATACTTACTTGTAGGCATGCAATCTTCTTCGAGATGACTCTTGTGCATACATATCCCAGGAGAGATACCAATTATATCATCAATAGACCAGCCCATAGCTCTCTCGTATCTCTTCAGAGCAGAGATGGGAGCCTCTACATGCTGTTCACTTAAATCATCCACCACACTCACAAGAAGTGTATCTCCACTTTCCAAGAACGCATACCTTAGATAATTAGGGAGATCTTTCGATTCTAGCATTGGGGGCTCTTCAATGGAAGTCTTTGCTGTTGGTGACGGTTGATTCTTAAGATCAAGGTCCAGCTGCTTAGGAGTATGAGAATAAGACCCTATTTCTGTTAGAGCACACATAGTTTCTTCATCTTCTTGAGCCTCCTCACACTCAAAATTCAGTAGCTCATCAGATAGTGACTCATCAGTAAGCTACTTTTCTACAGATAATTCTTTGTCATCCTTATAATTAACTTCAGCTATAGAGAACACATCCATATCTTCGGGCTGCTTCATTGCCTTGCATACATCAAAATGGACCACTTCGTCATTCAACCGAAATAAAAGCTCATTAGCTCTCATATCAATAAGCACACTTCCAGTTGCGAGGAAAGGGCATCCTAAGATTATGGGAACTTCAGAATCCACCTCGCAATCCAAAATAACAAAGTCTGCAGGAAAGATGAAGGTGGAAACCTTAACCAACACATCATTTAAGATACCAACAGGTTATTTTATCGACCTAGCTGCCATCACGAGCCGCATATTGGTTGGTGTAGGGTCGCCCAACCCCAACTTTTTGTAGACGGATAGTGGCATCAAATTGATGCTTGCTCCCAAATCGCACAGTGCCTTAGCAAAATTCATAGATCCAACCGTGCAAGGAATAGTGAAAGCACCAGGGTCTGCCTTTTTCTGTACTAAGGACCTTGTGGCAATTGCACTGCAATGATGAATATTATCTGCCGGCTCATAGCTTACTGCCCGCTTCTTTGTTAAAAGGTCCTTCATGAATTTGGCGTACCCAGGCATCTATTCCAGCGCCTCAACCAATGGAACATTAATGGTCAGCTGTTTCAACATCGTCATGAATTTACTGAACCTTGTATCATCCGCCTTCTTCTTCTATCTTTGAGGAAAAGGTGGTGGTGGAAGGGGAATAGTTTTCTCCACGACTTTCTTTTCCTCATGCTTAGGTTCGGAGATCTTTTCAGGCTGTGGACGTCGAGGAATGACGTCATGAACGTCTTCATCAGTTTCGACGGCGTCATCTTCTTCTGTATTACCTACCATATCTTCGGCCACTTGCTTGCTTTGGTATGAATTTTCCAGCACCTTACCACTTCTGGTAGTAACAACCATGCATGTTCCATCGTTTCTTGGGTTTTGCACTGTGTCTCTCGGTAGGGTGCTAGCTTTTCTTTGATTTAATGTGGCTGAAATTTGACTCAATTGTTGTTCCAGCTATCTTATTGAAGTGGAATGTGAGTCAACCAATTGCTTCATTGAGGCCAAATCATTTATTACCTCAGTTACTCCCGTGCTGGTTGCCTCCACTCCTTTCAACAGCTTAGCCATCATATCTTCCATTGACATATTTCCCAAACCAGATGCAGTGGCCTCTTGTTGGCCAGGAGGAATATACACGCCACTCCTGTCAGTCTTGTTCTTCCAACTACCTTGATCCCGGTCCTTGTTTCCAGAATTATCATAATAGTTCCGACCTTTGTTTCCTTGGGCATTGCCTCGGAAACCCCCTGATTGTTGATGATAGGCGAATTTACGCGCCTATATCAATATATTTTGCCCATATTTTAGCCTAGTTTTGAGAACTAATTATCTATTTCATACACTTTTAGTCCTTTTTCCTGTAAATGAGCTAACAAATGTGATTAGGAAAGTTTCAGGTATAAATGATGCAAAATACAGCAATTTATGGCTTACTTGACGCAAAAGAAAGCTCACGAACGAAGTGGAAAGGAGCTGGACGCCTAAAGGACTAAATCTGCTGCATGGAAAATCTGTCCCGGGCTAAAACAGCAATTCTGAAGACTTTGGGACTTACAGACACAAAACTGGATTTTTGCCATAATACATTAACCTAGTGCAATTAGGTTATGTGTTTCATTATTCTATTTGGATTATAATTTTGTAACCTTACCCTAGTACATTTGGGTCAAGGATTTCATTAGTATATTAGGATTTGGTTATTTATTTCATTAAGCTTAGTAGGAGTAGGATAGGAGTATTATAAATACCCTATCATGTTAGAGATTTTTAATTAACTCTTCACTTAAGACATCTCCTTACAATTTAATCAATTTTCTTTCATCCCTCTCATCTTCCACTACAAACACTTCTAATCTATTCTTCTATTCTCAAATTCCACAACAAGAGAATCGTTACTTGCTACAGAATCACTAAAATCACACGCCAAACACCTACTATTCACGCCATCCACCATGCAAAACGTGATATCCTTCGCATTCATGGGTAACTAAATCTCTTAGTTGGGGTTATGGAAGCCGAATGAGTTACTATCTATTGCTATGAGCTTGTGAGTTCAAGACACGTATATTGCTTATATCATTATTCTCTTCATCTTAAATCTACATCCTTTGCGGTTCAAACACAAGAACACGCCATTCTAACATCTAACCTGTTCGAGAGAAAGGTTATTTGTCTAGAAAAGAAGACGCATAGACTAACGCCAGTCTAACATTTAACTTGTTCGAGAGAAAGGTTATTTGTCTGGAAAAGAGATAATGTCAAGGTAGTAGGACACCCTTTCCTATTAAAAAGCTAGTGCCGTAACTGGACTAACCTCTTGGAGAATTCGTACCGCTAGACACACTTTAAGCTCGAGAGAGTTAAAGTGAAATAGTCCTTGTTTAGGTCGAGAGACGCTTGGATTTACCATCGACTACAATTCTCTATAAGCAATTGCATGTCAAGACTCTACACACTCATAGCCAATAGAGACGTATACCTCTGAAGGTGGACATAACCCCAACGCTTCAATTCTCATTGTTTACAACCAACGTGACAATCTTTCTCTTTTTACTTTACTATTTTCAGCTTTTATTACTTTTGTTACTTATTACAATCCCCCCTTTTTTACGAGACTTGCACCAAAAGTCTATTAATTTTACTTACTTGTTGGCCAAGCTATTCCCTGTGGGATCGACACCCAACCCAGGTTGGGTTCTATATTTGCTATCGACCGCTTTACACTCAAACGAGAGCTGTAGATTGAGCGTTATCAAAAATTGGCGCCGTTGCCGGGGAATACGAGTGTCAATCAAGTTCGTGATAATTACTAGACCCTTTGGTCAAAGATTCTCGCACTTTTACGTTTAGTTTTTGTTTTTGTTTATTGCAGGTTTTTCTTTTAGTGCATGCCCCATACTAGAAGTTCTGGTCAACCGTTATTACCAATCAATCCGGAACCGCAACGAATTAGAAGAATGGAAGCACAAGCTGAAATCGACAGGATGGCTGCTCAACACGAGCAAGCAAGATTAGCTGCTCTTGCCGCTGCTCAAGTCCAACAACAAAACATTGATAATCCTGGACGAGCAACAAATCCTGACGATGAAGATTTAGGTGATGACGAGTTACTGAACCCTAGGCGTGATGCTGAAATTATAACACCTGCCAACAGAAGAGGTCGACAAGCTCGGTACAGATATGATCGCCAACCTTTGCAACCAGCTTTCGACGACGATGATGATGATCTTGATGGTGCCGGAGCCACTGGAGCTATAATTCCACCACCATTAGCGCCCGGAGCCAAGTTCAACATCACAAGCACCATGATTCAGTTATTGCAACTCAAGGGATTATTTGGTGGACTAGCAGGCGATGATCCGAATATGCATCTCATCAACTTTATTTCTACATGCAAGTCTTTTGACAATCCTGGTGTTGGTCAGAATGCTATTCGATTACGTCTATTTCCATTGTCTCTGTCTGGGGAGGCAACATTATGGTTGAATGGGCTGACTCCTGATTCTATTACAAATTGGAGGCAATTGAGAGACGCTTTCCTAGAAAGATTCTTTCCGCCATCCAAGAGGGCTCAATTGAGAGATGAAATCAGCAACTTTCGTCAGCTTCCATCTGAAGCTCTTCACGAAACATGGGAGAGGTTCAAGACAAAGCTAGCGAGATGCCCAAACCATCACATGACCAATGTCCACTTGATTGAGATCTTGTATAGAGCCCTGAATTCAGTAACTAAACTAGTGGTGGACAACGCAGCTGGAGGTTCTTTTATGGACCTCACCTTTGGTCAAGCAAGCAACATGCTAGATCGTATGACGAAACAAAGTAGAGCTTGGCATACCAGGGATTCTGAGGTAGCAAGCCCCACTTTATCTATTGGCATGTCTGCAAACCAAAGAAGAAGAGAAGAAGAACGTGATCAAGATATGGCGCACATGAAAACCCAAATGGATCTTCTTACAAAGCATCTATTAGGGAAGACTGAAAAAGTGAAAGCTATTGCGTCAAAGGGAAGAGACGAATCTGATTCAGAAGAGGAGGCCAACTACTTGAACAATCAGGGGGGTTTCCGTGGGAATGCCCAAGGAAACCAAGGTCGGAACTATTATGACAAATCTGGAGGTAAAGACCAAGGTAGTTGGAAGAAAAATAACGAAAATAGTGGTTTGTACGTTCCCCCTGGTAGACGTGATGCCACCACATCTAATTCTATGGAAGACATGATGGCTAAGTTATTGAAAGGAGTGGAAGCGACGAGCGCGGGAGTTAAGGAGGTGATTGACGATTTGGCCTCCATGAAGCAATTAGTTGATTCTCATTCCACTTCTATCAAGCAAATAGAGCAGCAATTAAGCCAACTTTCAGCAGCATTCAATCAAAGAAAGGCTGGCACCTTACCGAGCGATACAGTCCAAAACCCAAGGAATGATGGGTCATGCATGGCCATCACTACGAGGAGTGGTAAGGTGCTGGAAACTTCAGCAACAGGCAAGCAAGTAGTTGACGGAACAGCAGACAAGGACGCCACACCTAGTGACGCCACTAGGGAAGACGCCGCAATATCCACTTCCAACGTCAAGGACGTGTTGCCTAGTGACGTGCAGCCTGAAAAAAATAATAAACGGAAGCAAGAGGAGAAGAAAGCCATGGAGAGAACACTTCCATACCCACCACCACCTTTTCCACAAAGATTGAAGAAGGTGGCCGATGACACTAAGTTCAGCAAATTTATGACCATGTTGAAGCAGCTGACTATTAATGTCCCATTGGTAGAGGCACTTGAACAAATGC
This sequence comes from Capsicum baccatum var. pendulum, assembly GCA_030864225.1. Classification (NCBI taxonomy): domain Eukaryota; kingdom Viridiplantae; phylum Streptophyta; class Magnoliopsida; order Solanales; family Solanaceae; genus Capsicum; species Capsicum baccatum. The sequence goes on from CM061550.1 coordinate 274,527,135, forward strand.
CTGGGTATGCGAAGTTTATGAAAGATCTTTTGACTAAGAAGAGGGCAGCAAGCTATGAGCTGAAAGATGATGTGCATCATTGTAGTGCAATCGCTACCCCATCCATAGTTCAGAAGAAGGCCGACCCCGGAGCTTTCACTATTCCTTGCACCGTCGGATCTTTGGACTTTGCTAAAGCATTATGTGACTTAGGAGCCAGCATCAACTTGATGCCATTATCAATCTACAAGAAGTTGGGGTTAGGAGATCCTACACCAACTAATATGAAGCTTGTTATGGCGGATAGGTCGGTAAAACGACCGGTTGGTATTCTATGCGATGTCTTGGTGAAGGTATCTTCATTCATATTTCCAGCAGACTTTGTCATCTTGGATTGCGAAGCAGATTCAGAGGTTCCCATAATCTTGGGACGCCCTTTCCTTGCTACGGGAAGTGTGCTCATAGATTTGAGAGCTAATGAGCTTTCATTCCGAATAAATGATGAAGTGGTGCGCTTTGATGTTTGCAAATCAATGAAGCAACCCAAAGATCTAAGTGTATTTTCTGTGGCTGATGTTGTCGATGATGACGAGGATGAGTTACTTGCTGAAGAGCAAATTCTTGATGATCCTTTGGAGGTTTTACTCATGGAAGAAGATGATGATGATGCTGAAATTTCTGAAGATGATATTTGTGCTCTATCGGGATTAGGAGCATATCGCTATACTCCTAAGAAGCTGGATCTTGATCTCAAGAATCGACCCACACCACCAGCTAAGCCATCTATTGAAGAACCACCCACATTAGAATTAAAGGAGCTGCCAAGCCATTTGAAGTACGCATTCTTAGGAAGCGGAAACACTCTTCCAGTCATAGTGGCAGCCGATTTAGGTGAGCAACAAGTTGCAGCTCTTATTGCAATTTTACGCAAGTATATTAGAGCTATTGGATGGACCATTGCGGATATCCTTGGTATTCCACCTGGGATTTGCACTCATAAAATTCAGCTCCAAGAAAAGTGCACACCCACCATCGAACACCAAAGACGTCTAAACCCACCAATGCAAGAGGTGGTGAAGAAGGAGATTATCAAGTGGTTAGACGCAGGAGTTGTGTATCCTATTTCTGATAGTACATGGGTAAGCCCAGTACAATGTGTTCCCAAGAAAGGAGGCATGACGGTGGTTGCTAATGCAAAGAATGAGCTTATTCCACTCAGGCCCGTTACTGGATGGAGAGTATGTATGGACTACCGCAAGCTGAATTCTTGGACTCTCAAGGATCATTTCCCCATGCCATTTATGGACCAAATGCTAGATCGATTAGCGGGGAAAGGATGGTTTTGCTTTCTTGATGGTTATTCAGGTTACAATCAGATTTGTATTGCCCCCGAAGACCAAGAGAAGACAACGTTTACATGCCCATATGGTACCTTTGCCTTCAAACGCATACCATTCGGGTTATGTAACGCACCAGCCACCTTTCAACGTTGTATGATGTCTATTTTCTCTGATATGGTAGAAGACACTTTGGAGGTATTTATGGACGATTTTTCAGTTGTTGGTGAGTCCTTTGACGCATGTTTGGTGAACTTGAGCATGGCCTTACAAAGATGTGTAGAGTTCAACCTTGTGCTGAATTGGGAGAAGTGCCACTTCATGGTAAAAGAAGGAATTGTTCTTGGGCACAAGATCTCCGAAAGAGGAATAGAGGTTGATCGCGCCAAAATAGAGGTAATTGAGAAGCTACCACCTCCAATTTCGGTAAAAGGAGTTCGTAGTTTTCTTGGCCATGCTGGGTTTTATCGTAGATTCATCAAAGACTTCTCCAAAATTTCAAGTCCATTGTGCAAGCTACTGGAGAAAGATGCGAAGTTTGACTTTAATGATGATTGCTTGAAGGCATTCGAATGCCTAAAAGAAAAACTCATTGAAGCCCCTATCATGGTAGCACCAGATTGGACGCTCCCGTTTGAAATTATGTGTGATGCTAGTGGTGTATCCGTTGGCGCTGTTCTTGGACAGAGAAAGGAGAAATTATTTCATCCTATCTACTATGCGAGTAAGGTCCTCAATGAAGCCCAAAAGAACTACACTGTCACTGAACAAGAGCTCTTAGCGGTTGTGTATGCGTTTGAGAAGTTCCGTGCCTATCTATTGGGTACTAAAGTGATCGTTCATACAGACCATGCAGCTCTTAGATATCTAATGACAAAGAAGGATGCAAAACCAAGGCTGATTAGATGGGTATTGCTGCTGCAAGAGTTTGATTTCGAAGTCAAAGATAGAAGAGGTTGCAAGAACCAAGTGGCTGATCACCTATCTAGACTTGAGAATGAGTATGTGGCGCAACCAGAAAATCAGATTGACGATGCATTCCCTGACGAGGAGATACTAGCGACAACAATGGAGAACTTACCATGGTATGCCGACTTTGCAAATTTCGTGGTGAGTAATGTGTTACCTTCCAATTTATCTTACCACCAGAGGAGGAAGTTTATGCATGACGTTCAGCACTACTATTGGGATGAGCCTTATTTGTTTCGAAGATGCGCGGATGGCATCATTCGACGATGTATATCCCATGAAGAAGTGCCTACTATATTGGAAGCATGCCACACTTCGCAAGTTGGAGGACATCATGCGGGTAATCGAACAGCAAGAAAAGTCTTGCAAAGTGGTTATTATTGGCCTACAATATTCAGAGATGCACATGACTATGTGAGAAGGTGTGACCAATGCCAACGTCAAGGTGCTATTTCAAAACACCATGAAATGCCCATGTCCAAAATTATGGAGGTAGAACTCTTTGATGTGTGGGGTATTGATTTCATGGGACCATTCGTGAATTCGTTTGGAATGAAGTACATCTTGGTTGCTGTGGATTATGTGTCGAAATGGGTTGAAGCTGTAGCATTGGCCGATAACGAAGGAAAGCGTGTTGTAGCGTTTTTAAAGAAGAATATCTTCTCTCGCTTTGGGGTACCTCGTACTATCATAAGTGATGGAGGATCTCACTTCTGCAACAAGCTATTCAAATCTGTATTGGCCAAGTATGGAGTCAAGCAACACAAGGTAGCTACGCCTTATCATCCCCAAACTAGTGGACAAGTAGAGGTTTCCAATCGTGAGATCAAGCAAATCCTTGCCAAGACGGTCAATGCGAATCGGAAGGATTGGTCTCGAAAGCTAGATGATGCACTATGGGCGTACAGGACTGCATTCAAAACACCCATTGGCATGTCACCCTATCAGCTAGTTTATGGGAAGGCTTGTCATCTACCCATCGAGCTTGAGTACAAGGCATTGTGGGCATTGAAGCACTTGAATCTGAATTGGGATGATGTGACGAACCTGAGGTTGGAGCAGCTGAACGAACTAGATGAATTCCGTCTCCATGCATATGAAAGATCAGATTTATACAAGGAGCGGATGAAGAAGTATCATGATCAGCGGATTGTTCGACGAAACTTCCAAAAAGGTGACATGGTACTACTCTTTAACTCCAGATTCAAGCTCTTCCCAGGTAAGTTAAAATCAAAGTGGTCTGGTCCATTTAAAGTCACCCAAGTCTACTCGTCTGGAGTAGTCGAATTGGAAAACAATGAGGGTGTTATCTTCAAAGTGAATGGCCAACGTGTCAAGCCATATATCGGTCCTCTTGACTCGATAAATGACATGGCCATCACTTATCTCGACGAAGTCTAAGTACTCAAGACTACTACGTCGAGCCACGACAATAAATAAGGCGCTAGATGGGAGGCAACCCATCGTACTAATCGTTTTTATTGTGTTTTGAGCAAATATAGGTGCAAGAAGTATGCAACGAGGAGATTGATTTCACTTGACGATTTGGTCGCATTGTATGGTAAAGTCGGTAAGTTAGGATTGGTGATGCATAAGGCTATGAATTGAGCCTTTCTCACATCATAATAGGCTTCGAGGAAGGCTAGGCCTTGGTATAAACAGGCCACGAACGATGCACAACCTATTCTATAGCCTAAAGACTCGGAATCTAGTGTGCTATACACAATGCGCCGCCTATTCCTAGGTGTGCTTTTGACTATGCGCCGCCTATGCTATGGCATTTGAGATACTGAGACCAAATGCTATAGGATATGCGCCGCATATGTCTAGATATGCCATAGGATATGCGGCGCATATGTCCCATTATGCCATGGATAATGCGCCGCCTATGTAAGTGATATGCCGAGGGATATGCGCCGCATATGCTGTGATTTTGTCCCCAAATCCGATTGTAAATGGGTCATAACCCGACCCATACTCTTCCTATATAAAGGGGACTTGTTTATTTTACACAACCACATTAGAAACAACTCTAAGGGCACCGCATATCACTCCAAATCCTCTCAAATTTTTCTTCCTTTGTTCTTCCAATCCACAACAAACTTCTCCACACTCTTCAAGCAAGTAAGTGCTCTCTTATTCTTCATCTATTTATCGTAAGTACTACGTTGCTATGCTTATTATAAAATGCTAAATCATAAGAAATTGGTGGTGATGTTCATGTGTGTGGATAATTGTTGCAAAATCGTGTGATTGAATATATACGTATGAAATTCTTGAATTGTTTCCGACTTGAATTTTGTTTCAATGGCATTGTTATGATACTTGCTGAACATATGTGGCTATGAATATTGCTTGAGAGTGTTGTTTGGATGCTTGCATGATTAACCATCCCGGCCATCGGGATAAGGTTATAGTGACTATCGACGTAGGAGGTAGTGTTTGTTGTACGAATAGCAATTCCATGCGGTAACTCCTATGTTGTAGTGTCGCTATATGCACCATGAAAGACGTCCAAGTGGCTGCTCATAAGTGATGTAATGCTGATTTTCTTGTCGGAATACAATCCTAAAACGTATGTCGACGAAGTCTGAGTACTCGACCACTTTCACTTCACTGATTTGTGCTAACAAGATTAAGTGTGGGGTGGTACCCCTAGTGCTTGCATGTAGATTGTATAAAGTGCGATTGTGCTGCAACTAACATTATTTTTAGTCTCAGGTACAATGGCACCGAAAGCAAGGCAAGGCAAGGAGAAGGCTACCACAACCCGAAAGGATAAAAAGAGAAGCCGAAAAGACCAAGGAGAATCATCTTCAGCACACCTACCACGCAGAATGTTCGGAATCAAATGGGTTCTTGAGGAAGACGCCAAGGCATGGTACAGCAGCAACAAAGAAAAGAAATATGTGCACGTCGACTTAATCAACAAGGAGACCTTAGCAAAGAAGGAGCCGCAAATGTTGGCTAAGATAATGGCTCTGAAGCTGGATTTCATCTTCCGTGACATGGGAGAGTGCAATCTTGACTTGACAAGAGAGTTTTATGCCAACTGGTCGCCAAACACAACAGGCAACGAAGTCAAAATTCGGGGCCAAGTGTTACAGCTTACAGCGGATTGGATCAACTCGTTTCTAGGCCTACCTTCGGTCGACACTGCACCATACAAAGAGCTGTACATCAGGCCTCCTTACAGAGCAATAAGACACACGCTTTGTGGAAGCAGATCAATGGCAAGATGGGGCAGACATAAGGAAACAGGCCGTCACAACACATTCCCCTATGCTCCACTAAATAGGGAAGCAAGAATCTGGATGCGCATTGTCAACTCATGCCTTATTCCTGGGACGCAATACACAAAGATATCGAGAGATAGAGTGTGTTTGGTTTATGCGTTGATGACGAATGTCCCTATCAACTTTGGGGCAATCATTCGATCTACCATGAGAAAAGCCAGACTCCACAGCAGGTCCCATTTCACATTCGGCAATTTGTTGACAGCAATGTTGCGGAAGGAGGATATAGAAGAGGAACCAGCTGACCACAAACTCCCACATACCCCAAAGAAGGTTGACCTCACCAAGGTCAAAGATGCTGAAACAACGCATGGAGTCAACCTTACCACTGCGGAGAGACACGCTCGTGACGAGAGTTTCTTCCGTCATCTCTATGGCATGACACGATTCACTATGATGAGTGGTGGACGTATTCCAACTGCTGAAGAGCTCCAACAGCTGGACCACGACTACCCAATGAACAGACATGCGCGGGAGATGTGTGGAGTGGGAGTATATTTCGAGGAACCTCTTGATGATGACGTGCCAACTGATGATGATAGACGCTTGCCTGATTCTGATGCTGAGGAGAACTCTGACGATGACTCTTACGATGATTCGAACGAAGGGGGTATGACCCCCGACATTGAGGAAGAGTCCGACTAATCAGGTTCTTCGACTTTATTTTTCACTGAGGGCAGTGTCTAGTCTAAGTGTGGGGTGTCGGCAGAATCTGCATGCTATGTTTGTATGTTTGCTCTTGTTTATTTTGTTTTGAGTCCAAATTTTTATTTTTTTGTGATTTTTTTTCGTGTGACGTTTTTTTATTTTTTTTAGGAGTAAAATTTTTCTAGCTACGCATGAAATTATTTGGATAGGCAGCATGAGATTAGAACAAGAGTATGTGCTACAATTGTGACTATTGAGACATTTAGGCTCTAGTTGTGACTCATTATGTGCTATTGTGTGATTCAATTCCTTCAATTGATTGGGTCGAGAGTCTATATTACTACCAATCAAGTCGACCATGTGCCTTGTGTGTGTGAGATTAATAGTATATTCTATGTATGTGGCTGATGCTAGAACTTGCCTCGTATGTATGCAAAGCGAAAATAAGGAATGTAAGTTTAGGATATGATTTAGGCATTTCTTTGGCAACCTATACATGTTTACCTTCAGTTTTACCTACCCATGGACATCATCCTAGTCAAACCCTTTTGAGCCTTTAGCCTATTTCTTTGACAACCTTGTATGTAAGCCTAATCCATTTTCTTTCAAGACCGTAATTTGATCCAAATTCCTAAGTGCTTTAAAGTGAAAAAGTCATGTGACAACATAAGAGGAAATTGGGTGAGTATGATGCTTTAAATTGCAAGGGTGCTTGAATATGTTATGAAAAAGAAAGGGCTATCATAAGAGGTATGTTGTGAAAAGAAAAAGGAAAATAAAGCTGAAAAGTGAGTTGTGCTTAAAATTGAAAAACAAAATAGGAGAACAAGGGTGGTAGAAAAACAGAAAGAAGAAAGGTTGAAAGAACAAAGTGTCAATGATACAATGTGATGTATTAAAGTGCTTAGGAACCTAGTCACTATTTCTGGCCAAAATAGCTGATCCTACCCGTCCCTTAGCCTACATTACAACCATCAAAAGACCTACTTGATCCTAATCTTAACATTCCGACATTTAGTAGAGTACTACATTAAAGGCAAGCCTATGGTCATCAGTTGCTACATATGAATTCTTTGCGAGAGTGAGAGCAAGGATATGTTGATACCCATGTTTGAAAAATATGCTATACTTGTGAGTGATTATGGGTACTATATTGTGAGACACACATGGTTGATGAGCTTTGGATAGTTGTATATGATTCTATGTACCTTAACGTTTGCATGCGAGTTGATCACCATCACGAGTCTATGCTTGAGGTTAAATTGTTTCTACTTATAATCGGAAAGCTACTCTTCGTTGATAATTGTTGTGCTTGTCTTGAAGAATGTTTTGTGTTGTTTCTGTAAAAACCTTAAGTCAATGCTTAGAAGGACATGATATGTTGTTCGAGGACGAACAAAGCTCTAAGTGTGGGGTGTTGATGATAGGCGAATTTACGCGCCTATATCAATATATTTTGCCCATATTTTAGCCTAGTTTTGAGAACTAATTATCTATTTCATACACTTTTAGTCCTTTTTCCTGTAAATGAGCTAACAAATGTGATTAGGAAAGTTTCAGGTATAAATGATGCAAAATACAGCAATTTATGGCTTACTTGACGCAAAAGAAAGCTCACGAACGAAGTGGAAAGGAGCTGGACGCCTAAAGGACTAAATCTGCTGCATGGAAAATCTGTCCCGGGCTAAAACAGCAATTCTGAAGACTTTGGGACTTACAGACACAAAACTGGATTTTTGCCATAATACATTAACCTAGTGCAATTAGGTTATGTGTTTCATTATTCTATTTGGATTATAATTTTGTAACCTTACCCTAGTACATTTGGGTCAAGGATTTCATTAGTATATTAGGATTTGGTTATTTATTTCATTAAGCTTAGTAGGAGTAGGATAGGAGTATTATAAATACCCTATCATGTTAGAGATTTTTAATTAACTCTTCACTTAAGACATCTCCTTACAATTTAATCAATTTTCTTTCATCCCTCTCATCTTCCACTACAAACACTTCTAATCTATTCTTCTATTCTCAAATTCCACAACAAGAGAATCGTTACTTGCTACGGAATCACTAAAATCACACGCCAAACACCTACTATTCACGCCATCCACCATGCAAAACGTGATATCCTTCGCATTCATGGGTAACTAAATCTCTTAGTTGGGGTTATGGAAGCCGAATGAGTTACTATCTATTGCTATGAGCTTGTGAGTTCAAGACACGTATATTGCTTATATCATTATTCTCTTCATCTTAAATCTACATCCTTTGCGGTTCAAACACAAGAACACGCCATTCTAACATCTAACCTGTTCGAGAGAAAGGTTATTTGTCTAGAAAAGAAGACGCATAGACTAACGCCAGTCTAACATTTAACTTGTTCGAGAGAAAGGTTATTTGTCTGGAAAAGAGATAATGTCAAGGTAGTAGGACACCCTTTCCTATTAAAAAGCTAGTGCCGTAACTGGACTAACCTCTTGGAGAATTCGTACCGCTAGACACACTTTAAGCTCGAGAGAGTTAAAGTGAAATAGTCCTTGTTTAGGTCGAGAGACGCTTGGATTTACCATCGACTACAATTCTCTATAAGCAATTGCATGTCAAGACTCTACACACTCATAGCCAATAGAGACGTATACCTCTGAAGGTGGACATAACCCCAACGCTTCAATTCTCATTGTTTACAACCAACGTGACAATCTTTCTCTTTTTACTTTACTATTTTCAGCTTTTATTACTTTTGTTACTTATTACAATCCCCCCTTTTTTACGAGACTTGCACCAAAAGTCTATTAATTTTACTTACTTGTTGGCCAAGCTATTCCCTGTGGGATCGACACCCAACCCAGGTTGGGTTCTATATTTGCTATCGACCGCTTTACACTCAAACGAGAGCTGTAGATTGAGCGTTATCAATTGTTCACGTAGTTGGCTTCTTCCTCGGAATCGAATTCCTCTCTTCCTTTTGACGCAACTGCTTTGACTTTTTCGGTCTTCCCTGAGAGTAGATGCTTTGTAAGAAAATCCACTTGTGTTTTCATCCGGTCTAGCATATCACTTGCCTGAATAAAGGTGAGGTCCATAAATGATCCTCCATCCGCATTATCCACCACAGGTTTAGTTACTGAATTCAAGGATCTATATAGTATCTCCATCAAGTGAACATTGGTCATATGATGGTTTGGGCACCTCATAAGCTTCGTCTTGAACCTCTCCCATGTTTCGTAGAGAGCTTCAGTTGGAAGCTGCCGAAAGTTGTTGATTTCATCTCTCAATTATGCTCTCTTGGATGGCGGAAAGAATCTTTCTAGGAAAGCGTCTTTCAACTGCCTCCAATTAGTGATAGAATCAGGAGTCAGCCCGTTCAACCATAGAGTTTCCTCACCAGATAGAGACAATAGAAATAGGCGCAACCGAATTGCATTCTGTCCAACGCCAGGATTGTCGAATGACTTGCATGTAGAAATAAAGTTGATCAGATGCATATTCGGATCATCGCCTGCTAGTCCACCGAATAATCCCTTGAGTTGTAATAACTGAATCATGGTTCTTGTGATGTTAAACTTGGCTCCGGGTACCAATGGCGGAGGAATAATGGCTCCAGTGGCTCCGGATCCATCGAGATCATCATCATCATCATCGAATGCTGGTTGCACGGGTCGGCGTTCATGCCTAAACCTATCTTGATGATCTCTTCTGTTAACAGGTGTTGCTATCTCCGCATCACGCCTTGGGTTTAGTAACTCATCATCACCTAGATCCTCATCATCAGGATTTGTTGCTCGACCTGAGTTATCAATATTCTGTTGGCGCACTTGAGCAGCGGCCAACGCAGCTAGTCTAGCCTGCTCCTGTTGATCAGCCCTTCTTTCAATGTCATGTTGCGCATCCATTCTGTCAATAGAACCTGAATAAAACAAAAACAACAACTAAAAGTAAAGTACGACAATCTTTGACCAAAGGGTCTAGTAATTATCACAAACTTAGTTGACAACCGTATTCCCCGGCAACGGCGCCAATTTTTGATAACGCTCAATCTACAGCTCTTGTAAGAGTGTAAAGCGGTCGTTGTCAAATATATAACCCAACTGGGTTGGGTATCGATCCCACAGGGAATAGCCGGTCAATAAGTAAGCAAAGATTATTAGACTTTTGGTGAAAGTCTCGTAAAAAGGGGGTATTGTAACGTGTAACCAAAATAACAGAGTAAAAATGGAAATTAGCAAAGTAAGAAGAAAGAATGTTTGATACGATGTTAACCAATGAGAATTGAGAGTTGGGGTTATGTCCACCTTATGAGTTATACGTCTCTATTGGCTATGAGTTATGCGGAATTCAGACATGCATGTGCTTATAGAGAATTGTATTCTATGGTAAATCCAAGCGTCTTTCGACCTACCAAGGACTATTTCACTTTAACTCTTTCGAGCTTAAAGCGTATCTAACGGTACAAATTCTCCAAGAGGTTAATCCAGTTACGGCACTAACTTTTTAACAGGGGTTGGTGCCCTATTACCTTGACATTATCTCTTTTCCAGACATATAACTTTTCTTTCGAACAAGTTAATGCTATACTGGCGTATTCTATGCATTTGCAACCACAAGAATTTGCATTAAGATAAAGAGAATAATGATATAAGCAGCATACGTGTCGCGAATTCACAAACTCATAGCAATAGATAGTATCTCATACGGCTTCCATAACCCCAACAGAGAAGTTTAGCTACTCATGAGTGCAACGGAAATCACAATAGACATTATAATCACACCAAAATAAAGATCTTGCGTGAAGTATGTTTGGTACCACTTGTGGCGTGAATTCCTTGCAAAATAGCTTTTCTCTTGTCGTGAAAATTAAAAATAGAATAGATGAATGATAATGTTAACAACAAATTTATGAAGAAAAAGTGAAAGGATCGAATAGGGATGAGGGTGGTGGAGAATTGTTTTGATGGATGGATGGATGGTGGATGGATGGGAATAATAAAAATCTCCAGCAAAATAGGGTATTTATAACACCCATATCCTATTCCTACTATGCTACTGCGTACTTATCCTAATCCTAATAAATTACTGCATCATTATCCTAATCCTTATAGGTTACTGCTGATCCCCAAAGTCTTGGAAAATGCTGTTTTTGCCCGGTACAGGTTTTCTATGCGCCACTTTTAGTCCTTAGGCGTCCAAGCTTTGCTTTTCTTCTTTCGTGAAGCTTCCTTTGGCGTCAAGTTATCCATAAAATGCTGAAATCTTCATCATTTATACCCAGGAAGGCATTTAAATGCCTTAAGGAGAAGCTTGTCACTGCCCCCGTGATTGTCTCACCTGATTGGTCAATGCCCTTTGAAATTATGTGCGACGCCAGTGGAGTGGCGCTAGGTGTTGTCCTAGTCAAAAAGTGGGAGAAGATTTTTCATCCAATTTATTATGCGAGCAAAGCACTGAATGGGGCACAAAAAAACTACACCATCACGGAACAAGAACTCCTTGCAGTGGTATACACCTTCGAAAAGTTTTGAGCATATCTGCTAGGAACTAAGGTAGTCGTACACACTGACCATGCTTCTTTGAGATATCTAATGGCCAAAAAGAATGCAAAGCTAAGACTGATTCGATAGGTTCTGCTACTGCAAAATTTTGATTTTGATGTAAGAGACCATAAGGGCTGTCAAAATCAAGTGGCAGACTATCTATCAAGGCTTGAAGGGAAACATAAAGTAGCAGATGAATTCAAGATTGATGATACATTTTTGGATGAAGAGATCCTGGCAGCTGGACTTGAAAAGATACCCTGGTATGCAAACTTCGCTAACTATGTGGTAAGTAAAGTGATTTTGGAAAATCTCTCTTTCCAACTAAAGAAGAAATTTCTGCGTGATATGGTATACTACTTCTGGGATGAACCATACTTGTTTTGAAAGTGTGCTGATAATATTATAAGAAGGTGTGTCCCAGAGGTAGAGATGGTAAATATCCTAGAAGTATGTCATGCTTCTCCTGTTGGAGGATACCACGCAGGAGATCTAATGTCCCAAAAAGTATTACAAAGCGGTTACTATTGGCCCAACCTATTCAAGGATGCTTATGAGTTTGTCCGAAGGTGCGACCAATGTCAGCGACAAGGGTCAATTTCCAAACAACATGAGATACCGATGAACAGGATGATGGAGGTAGAGCTATTCAATGTTTAGGGAATAGACTTCATGGGACCATTTGTAAGCTCTTACAGCATGAAGTATATTTTGGTTATAGTGGACTACATATCAAAATGGGTTGAAGCCATTGCACTAGTCGATAATGAAGGGAGAAGAGTCATTGTATTTCTCAAAAATCACCTTTTTTCTAAATTTGGGGTTCCACGTACAATCATAAGTGATGGGGGATCTCACTTCTGCAATAGACTATTCTGAGCTATATTGGCCAAATATGGAGTTAAACAACATAAGGTGGCCACTCCATACCATCCACAAACTAGCGAACAAGTAGAGGTGTCCAACAGAGAAATAAAATCCATATTGGCCAAAATCGTAAATGCTAGTCAGCAAGATTGGTCGCGCAAGCTGGATGATGCCCTTTGGGCATATCGAACAATTTTCAAAAACCCCATTGGCAAGTCCCCCTACCAAATGGTTTATGGTAAGGCGTATCACTTGCCGGTGGAACTAGAGCATAAAGCTTTGTGGGCTTTGAAGAAGTTGAACTTGGACTGGAATAAAGCTGGAAAATTGAGGATGTGACAGCTTAATGAGATGGATGAATTTTATCTCAATGCCTATGAGCGGGCGGACCTCTACAAAGAAAAGATGAAGAAGTACCATGATCAGCGAATCACGCATCGCACCTTCCAAAAAGGTGATTTGGTACTCCTTTTCAATTCCAGGCTGAAGCTATTTCCAGGGAAATGTCCAAATGGTCTGGTCCATTTAAATTTCACCAAGTTTACGCGTCTGGCGTGGTGGAGATCGAACATGAAAATGGCAGTATGTTCAAAGTTAACAGGCAGCGGGTGAAGTTATATATCAGTCCACAGGATGCAATAAATATTGTGATTGACATTGATCTCGAGGAAATATGAGTAATCGAGGCAACTAAGTCATGCCGCAATAATAAATCAGGCACTAGTGAGGCAACCCATGTTTTTGTTGTTTTGTTTCATTCCTTTAAAGAATAAGTAGTTGTTTTATGCGAAACTGAAGAGTTTATGTAAGTGTGCAGGTACCAAGGTGCTAAAAGTAGACACTAAAGAGATTCAGGGTAATCAATGGAGGACTCCGACGGACCATCGCATATGCGATGGGATGTCGAGGGCCATCATTGAACCTAGTTCAGAAATAGAGATTCTGGAAGATATGCGATGGCAGACACCGACGTACCATCAGACATCCGACGTACCATTGAAGTTCACCGTCAATGACAAGTCCTAGATGAATAGACGGTAGAACCGATAGACCGTCGCCCATTCAACAGACCATCGCATACACCATCGCACTTAACCCTAAGTCTCGCGGGTCGAATTGGATCGCTTTAAATAGCATATTTTAAATATCAAACTTATCCAAATGGTTTTACATTGATAAAGTGGAATGCTTACTTATAACTCCCACCTTTTCAAATAGCCTACACCCTTTTATTTTCTGTAAAAACCTTTTATTTCCCTCTTGCCTCTCTATTTAAACTCCCTTTCCTTCTCTCATTACATAAGCAGACACTTCATTCGAATTATAGCAAATAGTCAGAAGTTGGGTAAAATTCCTTGCTTAGGGTTAGAAGCAATACTTCAAATCCTGTACACTCCAGGTATGATTCTTGCACTTACATCTTTAGTTCATTTATCATAATAAACAAATCGAATAAGTAAAAGATACAAAATTGCATGAATATTTCCTTTGCTTCTTGTCAACAATATCTGGGTTTGATTTGAGTAGAAATCGAGTACGCATTATCCTGGGGGAAGTCTGAGTAACCCATGGACTAAGAATGTTGTACTAAGGTGATGAATGAGAACGAAAAATACTGTGCAAAATCACCTTTAAATAAGAAACACACAAAATGTTTGATGAAATGCCTGAAAGAGGCTAAGATTGAAAAATGACCTGCGACGGTATGCATCGACGGTACATCGGTCTTGCGACGGACCATCACTTGTCACTGTCGCACCTGAGCAGGCCATACCTTCACTGGAATTATTCAACGATAGGGACCGATGAACCATCGCTTATTTGATGGAATATCACACCCCACCGTCGTACCTGACTCAGGATCTTGGTCATTGAAAGCACTCCAACGGTCAAGGTCGATGCACCGTCTCATGTGTGATGGACCGTCGCACCTCACCATCGCTGTTCAAACATTTTTATTTCTTTTAATTTCTTTTCTATACTTTGACAATTGTTGTATGTTAGGTATTATGGCTCCAAAACGACCATAAGGAAGAGGCAAAAGCCAACAATCAGGCCAAACCTCTAATCCACCGGCCAGAATAACTAGGCAAAGTCGTCATCCGAGAGTGTCTTCATCATCTTCATCCGAAAAGGTCGTTGAGAGCAGTCATAATAGTACCCCTATTCCAGCTCCAGTCAAAGCAGCAGTGGAAGCATCTAGCCCCGTGATGTTGGGCGTATTTACACGCCTAAACACCATAATTTACCCATGTTATAGCTAAGTTTTGAGGATACAATATATCATTCCTGCACTTTTAGTCCATTTTCCTGTAAGTGAGCTAACCTATATGATTAGCATGTTTTTCAGGTATTAATGATGAAGATTTCAACACTTTGTGGACCTTTGGGCAGCAAAAGAAAACTTCACACATGAGGGAAGGTAGCTTTTGGAAGCTTGTGGACTGAATGTGATGCATGGAGAATCTGTTCCGAGCAAAATCAGTATTTCTAAATACTTAGGGATGCAGCAGTAACTTAGTAGGACAAGGATGTTATAAAAACCTTATTTGCTGAATTTTTCAGCATTCATTCAATCATTATTCATTAGACACTTTGGACAATTCACGTTACAGATTCTGTAAGTCTAACATAGAGAAACACGCTACACTTGGGAACGGAAAGAGAAGAAAACGTCAATCTCCTCTTTGACGTTAGAATCATCCCATCGCGAAGATTATTCTAGGTTGTGGTATGATGATTATGTCTATTGTGATTTCCGTTGTAATCATGAGTAGCTAAACTTCTCTGTTAGGGTTATGGAAACCTTGTGAGATACTATCTATTGCTATGAGTTTGTGAATTCTTGATGTGTATGCTACTTATATCATTACTCTCTTCGTTTTAATTAAACTCTCATGGTTGCAAACATAGGGAATATGCCAGTATAACATTATCTTGTTCGAGAGAAAAGTTACATGTCTGGAAAAGAGAGTATGACAAGGAAATAGGGCTACCAACCCCTGTTTACACGTTAATGCCTTAACCGGATTAACTTCTTGGATAATTTGTACCGTTAGTTATACACTTTAGGCTCGAGAGAGTTAAAGTGAAATAATCCTTGATGGTTGAGAAACACTAGGATTTACCATTAGAATACGAATCTCTATAAGTGCATGCATGTCTAAATTCCGCATTACTCATAGTTAATAGATACGTAGAACTCATAAGGTGGACATAACCCTAACTTATTATTCTCTATGATTAAATCTTACTAAACAAAGCATTCCGTTGTTATTTCAATATTATTAGTTCACGCCATCATCAAATCCCCCCTTTCCGTGGAATTTTCGACCAACAGTCTACTAATAATTGCAACACTTAGTGACCAAGTATTCCCTGTGGGATTCGACACCCAAACTAGTTGGGTTCTATATTTGACAGCGACCGCTTACACTTTCTTACGAGAGCTGTAGTTTGGGCGTTATCAAAATTTGGCGCCGTTGCCGGGGAATACGGTTATCAACTAAGTTTGTGATAGTTAATAGACCCTTTGGTCAAAGATTCTATACTTTTACTTTTTGTTTGTTGTTTTTGTTTTATTCAGGTTCTGTTGAGTGCATGCCAAATGCACAAAGATCTGGTCAGCCATTATTACCCATAAATCTTGAACCACAACTTATTGCCAGAATGGATGCGCAACGAGACATTGAAAGAAGGGCTGCTCAACCGGAGCAGGCTAGATTAGCTGCATTGGCAGCCACTTAAGTGCATTAACAGAATATTGATAACCCAGGTCGGGCAACAAATCCTGATGATGAGGACCTGGGTGATGATGAGTTACTAAACCCAAGGCGGGTTGATGAAGTGGCGGCACCTGTGAATAGAAGAGATCGTCAATCTAGAATGAGACCTGAACGCAGAGCTGTACAGATTCCTTTTGATGATGATGATGACGATCTGGATGGGGCTGGTGCCACAGGAGCTATTATTCCTTCGCCCTTGGCACCCGAAGCCAAGTTCAATATCACTAGCACCATGATTCAGCTATTGCAGCTCAAGGGGTTATTTGGTGGACTTGCAGGCGATGATCCGAATATGCATCTGATCAACTTTATCTCAACATGCAAAGCATTTGACAATCCAGGGGTTGGACAGAATGCGATCCGGCTACGCTTATTCCCATTGTCTCTATCTGGAGAGGCAACTCTATGGTTGAACGAGCAAACTCCTGATTCTATCACTAATTGGAGGCAACTGAAAGACGCTTTCCTAGAAAGATTCTTTCCACCATCCAAGAGAGCACAATTAAGAGATGAGATCAGCAATTTTCGACAGCTTCCAACTGAAGCTCTCTACGAAACATGGGAGAGGTTCAAGAAGAAGCTTATGCGGTGCCCAAATCATCAGATGACCAATATCCACTTGATGGAAATATTATACAGGGCTTTGAATTCGGTGACTAAGCCAGTGGTTGATAATGTTGTAGGAGGGTCATTCATGGACCTTACTTTTATTGAGGCAAGTGATATGCTAGATCGTATGACAAAGCAGAGCAGAGCTTGCCATACCAGGGATTCTGAGTTAGCAAACTCTACTGTATCTATTGGCTTGATAGCAGAACAAAGGCGAAGAGAAGAGGAACGTGACCAAGATATGGCTCACATGAAAATGCAAATGGATCTTCTTACCAAACATTTATTATCAGGGAAGACCAAAAAAGTCAAGGCTGTTGTATCACAGGGAAGAGATGAATCCGACTCTGAAGAGGAAGCAAATTATTTGAATGATCAGGGGGGTTTCCGAGGCAATGCCCAAGGAAACCAAGGTCGGAACTATTATGAAAAATCCGGATACAAGAATAAGACTAATAAGAGTGGGTTGTATGTTCCTCCTGGAAATCGTGAGGCCGCGACTTCTGGATCTGGGAAGATGTCTATGGAAGATATGATGGCTAAGCTGTTGAAAGGAGTGGAGGCAACTAACATGGGCATAACTGAGGTAAAGAATGATTTGTCATCAATAAATCAATTGGTTGACTCGCATTCTACTGCAATAAAACAGCTGGAACAACAATTGAGCCAACTATCAGCGGGCATTCAATCAAAGAAAAACTGGCACCTTACCTAGAGACACTGTGCAAAACCCAAGGACCGATGGATCATGTATGGCTATTACTACCAGGAGTGGTAAGGTGTTGGAAAATCCATCCAAAGGCAAACAGGTGGTTGATGATATAGCAAAGAATATTAGTGAAGCAGATTATGATGATGCTGTTGAAGCTAAAGAGAACGTTCATGATGTTACTCCTAGATGTCACCATCCTGAAAAGATTGATAATCGAAAGCAAGATAAAAAGGAAGTGGTGGAGAAAACTCTTCCCCTTCCACCACCACCTTTTCCTCAGAGACTGAAGAAGAAAGCTGATGATACAAGGTTCAGTAAATTCATGACTATGTTGAAGCAGCTGACTATTAATGTGCCTTTGGTGGAGGCGCTGGAGCAGATGCCTGGGTACGCCAAATTCATGAAGGACCTTCTGACGAAGAAGCGAGCAGCAAGCTATGAGCTGGCAGATAATTTTCATCATTGCAGTGCAATTGCCACGAGGTCTTTAGTACAGAAGAAGGCAGATCCTGGTGCTTTCACTATTCCTTGCACGGTGGGATCTATGAATTTTGCTAAGGCATTGTGCGATTTGGGAGATAGCATCAATTTGATGCCGCTATCTATTTACAGAAAGTTGGGGTTGGGTGATCCTACACCAACCAATATGCGGCTTGTGATGGCAGATAGGTTGGTAAAACGATCTTTTGGTATCTTATATGATGTATTGGTGAAGGTTTCTACCTTTATTTTTCCTGCAAACTTTGTTATTTTGGATTGCAAGGTGGATTCTGAAGTTCCCATAATTTTGGGACGCCCTTTCCTCGCAACTGGAAGTGTGCTTATTGATTTAAGAGCTAATGAGCTTTTATTTCGGATGAATGATGAAGTGGTCCGTTTTGATGTATGCAAATCAATGAAGCAGCCTAAGGATATGAATGTGCTTTCTATAGCTGATGTTTATCATGAGGATGAGAAGGAACTATCGTTAGAGAAGAAGCTTACTGTTGAACCAATGGATGTTGTGCTTATGAATTTTGAGCGTGAGGATGTTGAAGAGTATGAAGAAACTATTTGTGCTCTAACAGGAATGGGGTCCTATTCTCATGCCCCTAAGAAGCTGGACCTTGACCTTAAGAATCGACTTTCACCACCAGCAAAACCTTTTATTGAAGAGCCATCAGTGCTAGAATCGAAAGAGCTCCCCAGTCATCTAAAGTATGCATTCTTGGGAAGTGGAAATACACTTCTGGTTATTGTTGCAGCTGATTTAGGTGAACAACAAGTAGAGGCTCTTATCTCTGTTCTGAAAAGGTACAAAAGAGCTATTGGTTGGATTATTGATGATATAATTGGTATCCCTCCTGGCAAAGGTATGCACAAGATTCATCTCGAGGAAGATTGCGTGCCCACCATTAAGCATCAGCGTCGTTTGAATCCATTCAAAAAAGAATGGACCATCTATCTCGATGAAGTCTAAGTAATCGAGATAGCTATGTCGTGCCGCGACAATAAATCAAGCGCTACATAGGAGGCAACCCATCATTTTTACTCATTTTGTTTTACTAGGAGTTTGTTTTTGTTAAATAAAAATCCAAAAAGAAGAGTTGAGCCACGACCAAAACTAAGGCGCTTGATGGGAGGCAACCCATCTTTCTAATCATTTTTGTTGTTTTTGATTAAGTGTAGGTGCAAGATGTACAAAGGAGAGGATTAATCCCAAAATTTTGATTTGAAAGTGAGCCATGTTAAAGGTGGTAAGTTAGGAATGAAGGAGCAAAGGCTATCGGTTAGGCATTGCCTATGCGAATCTAGGCAATGGACAAGGCAAGGCCTATGTCATTGCCTATGTTCACTGCCTCAACTAGGCAATGGACAAGGCAAGGCCTATATAAATCTAGGCAATAGACAAGGCAAGGCCTATGCAAATCTAGGCAATACCATAGGCGCCGCCTATGCCATTGCCTATGCTCACTGTTTCAACTAGGCCATAGCATAGGCGCCGCCTATGCCCAACTAGGCAATACCATAAGCGCCGCCTATGCTAAGCATAGGCAAAGCATTAGGCACCACCTACTTATGCTTTTTGTCTCCTAACCCGATTTTACATGGATAAAACCCAACCCATGGCTTAGTCTATAAATAGATCTTCAACCTTAGAACAAAATATACTTGTTTGCTCAACCTAGGCGCCGCCTGAGCTTCCCAAATCTCTCAAAATTAATCTTTTTGCTCATCTAATCTTGCAAGCTCATCTTCACGAAACATCACCAAGTAAGTTATTCTTTTATATTTCGTGGTTGTTGCGATGCTATACTTATAATGGTATTTTAGATTTTAAAGTGGTGTTGGTGATTGGAATGTGGTTGATTTGTTATGATACATCTAGATGAGTGAAAGAATACGTATGGGTGTTCTTGACTGGGTTCCGACTTGTATTTGATTGTTATACACTGTCATTTTTTTGCGAAATCGAAACAGTGAAGTTAATTGCATAATCTTCAAAATTGAAAGCTTGAATGTTTGAATGACTCGTTCATCGAGATAAAGATCATGATTGAACACAAGCATGAGATATTATGATTATTTCTATGCCATAACTTGATATGATCTCTACGTAGTAGTCTTGTTCAAAAGGTGCATTAATCCAAACATGAAAGTATAGTCAAGATTACATGAAATAGAGTTGGAAAGGATAGTTAAGATGACATGAAAGTATGACTGTGCTGAACATATTGTTGGAACATATCGCCTAAATGTATGTCGATGAAGTCTGAGTAATCGACATCATTCACTTAATTAGTTTGTGCCAATAAATTAAGTGTAGGGTGGTGCCACTACTGTTTGTTTGTCGATTAAATCTTCTGAGATGAGCTAACACGAATCTATTTTAATCTCAGGTAGAATGGCACCAAAAGGACGACAAGGAAAAGAAAAAGTGTCCACCTCACAGAAAGGTCAGAAAAGGGGAAGAAAAGAGCAAGCTGAATCCTCCTTGCTGCAAATACCTTGATGCACTTTTGGGATAAAGTGGGTCCTAGATGAGGAAGGAAAGGAGTGGTACAAGAACAACAAAGTGAAAAAATATGTTCACGTGGAGTTGATACAAAAGGAGAGTCTAGCAAAGAGAGAACCTCGCATTTTGGATAAAATGATGACACTAAACCTTGATTTCATTTTCTGAGATATGGGAGAATGCAATCTTGATCTAACACGCGCGTTTTACGCCAATTGGTCCCCAAAGACTACAGGAAGTGAAGTGAAGATTCGGGGCCAAGTCTTGCAACTGAATGCAGAGTTTTTCAATTCTTTTCTGGGCCTTCCATCTGTGGATCCATCACCGCTCAAGGAGCTTTATCATAGACCTCCCTACAGGGCAATTAGACATACACTGTGCGGAACAAGATCAATGGCACGTTGGATTCATCACAAGGATAACGGTCGGCACAATACCTTTCTGTATGCTTCCTTGAACAGAGAAGCTCGTATATGGTTGAGGATAGTCAACTCTTTTCTGATTCCTGGGACACAGTACACAAAGATCATATGTGATAGAGTATGCTTGGTGTACACTCTAATGACTAATATTCCCATCAATATTGGTGCGATTATACGATCGTCAATGCGTAAGGCTAGGCTGCATAAAAGGTTCTATTTCAGCTTTGGTAATTTGTTGACTGCGATATTAAGGAAGGAACACATTGAAGAGGAACCTGCAGATCATAAGCTTCCACACAATCCGAAGAAGGTTGATCTCACGAAAGTTAAAGAGCCTAAAACTGGACATGGCATCAACCTTACCACTGCAGAAAGACATGCTCGGGACGAAAGTTTCTTTCGCCATCTATATGGCATGACTCAATTTACCATGATGAGTGGAGTCGTATTCCGACTGATGCAGAGCTCCAGCAGTTGGATTATGACTACCCGATGAATGAGCATGTGCGGGCTATGTGTGGAGTGGGGGTACATTTTGAGGAACCTCTCGATGATGACATACCAACTGACGATGATCGTCGACTGCCAGACTCAGACATAGAGGAAAACTCTGATAACGACGACTCTGGTGATGATTCCGACGCAGGGGGTATGACCCCAGACATAGAGGAGGAGTCCAACTAATCAGGTTTTCCTTATTTATTTTCCACTGAGGGCAGTGTGTCCCATCACAGTGTGGGGTGCTGGTATTGTATGCTGTATTGTACTTCTTTGCCTGCATTTATTCTTGTTTGTAGTTAAATTTTTAGATTTTTAGATTTTTTTAGATTTTGCATGAAATTGTTCTGATAGGCGGCATGGTATTATGACAAGAGTTTGTGCTAAAATCATTACTACTGACACGTTTAGGCTCTAAGTGTGACTCACTGTGTGATATTTGTGTGGTTTAATTCCTTCATCTGTTGGGTCAAGAGTCTATACTGCTCCCAATAGAGTTGACCATGTGCCTTGTGTGTGTGAGGTTATAGTATATTCTGTGTTGTGACTGATGCTAGAACTTGCTTGGTGTGTATGTAAAGCGAAATAAAGAGTGTGAGTTTAGGAGATGATTTAGGCATTTTTTTGGCAGCCTGTAATTGTTTACCTTATTTTTACCTACCTGTGTACATTATCCTAGTTAACCCCCTTTGAGCCTTTAGCTATTTTTCTTTGACAGTCTCATATGTAACCTAATCCATTTATTTTTCAAGACCATAATTTGATCCAAATTCCTAAGCGCTTTAAATTGTAGAGTCATGTGACAAAATAAGAGGAAATTGGGTGAGAGTGATGCCTTAGAGTGTATCGGTACTTGAAATTTTTGTGAAAAAGAGTGGCTATCATAGAGGTGTTTTATATAAAAAATAAATAAATCAAAAAGATAGTTGTGTTCATAATTGAATAACAAAATAGGTGAAAAGGGGTGGTAGATGAAAGGAAAGTAGAGGGGTTGTTTAAAAGATTGTGTAAATGGCATATCGTAGTGTATTAAAGCGCTTAGGGAACATAGTCACTATTTCTGGCCAAGATAGTCCCTACCTGTCCCTTAGCCTACATTACAACCCTATAAAGACCTATTTGATCCTAAGCTTAGCATTCTGATAAGCATTACACTAAGGGTAAGCCTATGGTCATTAGTTGCAACATATGAATTCGTTGTGAGAGTGAGAGCAAGGAGAATCTTGTACCCATGTTTCAAAAAATGCAAAACTTGTGAGTGATTATGGGTGATATCTTGTGTGAGACACACATGGTTGATAAGTTTTAGGTTGTGTTATATGATTCTTTGTGGCTTGACTTGTGGATACGAATTGACCATCATCACGAGTCTATGTTGGAGGTTGAATTGTTTCTAGTAGTGATCAAGAAACTTACTTTTTGTTAATAATTGCCTTGCATGTCTTGTTGAACATTTTGTGTTGCTATTGTAAAATTCTATTTAGGTGTTTGCATGGACGTAATATTTTGTTCGAGGACGAACAAAGCTTTAAGTGTGGGGTGGTGATGTTGGGCGTATTTACACGCCTAAACACCATAATTTACCCATGTTATAGCTAAGTTTTGAGGATAAAATATATAATTCCTGCACTTTTAGTCCATTTTCCTGTAAGTGAGCTAACCTATGTGATTAGCATGTTTTTCAGGTATTAATGATGAAGATTTCAACACTTTGTGGACCTTTGGGCAGCAAAGGAAAACTTCACACATAAGGGAAGGCAGCTTTTGGAAGCTTGTGGACTGAATGTGATGCATGGAGAATCTGTCCCGGGCAAAATCAGTATTTCTAAATACTTAGGGATGCAACAGTAACTTAGTAGGACAAAGATGTTATAAAAACCTTATTTGCTGAATTTTTCAGCATATTCAATCATTATTCATTCAACACTTTGGACAATTCACGTTACAGATTCTGTAAGTCTAACACAGAGAAACACGCTACACTTGGGAACGGAAAGAGAAGAAAACGTCAATCTCCTCTTTGATGTTAGAATCATCCCATCGCGAAGATTATTCTAGGTTGTGGTATGATGATTATGTCTATTGTGATTTCTGTTGTAATCATGAGTAGCTAAACTTCTCTGTTAGGGTTATGGAAACCTTGTGAGATACTATCTATTGCTATGAGTTTGTGAATTCTTGATGTGTATGCTACTTATATCATTACTCTCTTCGTTTTAATTAAACTCTCATGGTTGCAAACATAGGGAATATGCCAGTATAACATTAACTTGTTCGAGAGAAAAGTTACATGTCTGGAAAAGAGAGTATGACAAGGAAATAGGGCTACCAACCCCTGTTTACACGTTAATGCCTTAACCGAATTAACTTCTTGGAGAATTTTTACCGTTAGTTATACACTTTAGGCTCGAGAGAGTTAAAGTGAAATAATCCTTGATGGTTGAGAAACACTAGGATTTACCATTAGAATATAAATCTCTATAAGTGCATGCATGTCTAAATTCTGCATTACTCATAGTTAATAGATACGTAGAACTCATAAGGTGGACATAACCCTAACTTATTATTCTCTGTGATTAAATCTTACTAAACAAAGCATTCCATTGTTAATTCAATATTATTAGTTCACGCCATCATCAAATCCCCCTTTTCCGTGGAATTTTCGACCAACAGTCTACTAATAGTTGCAACACTTAGTGACCAAGTATTCCCTGTGGGATTCGACACCCAACCCCGTTGGGTTCTATATTTGACAGCGACCGCTTACACTTTCTTACGAGAGCTGTAGTTTGGGCGTTATCACCCCGTTCAGGAGGATGTTCCTCAATAGGAGGATCCAAACTTGATTCGGTGCAAGGATGTGCAGTTACGGGAAGCGATACGATGGCAAGTGCCAGGATATCGTGATGAGTTCTACAAGAAGTTTGAACCAACGGACAGGACGCAAATCAAAAGGGCAATTTTTGAAGAACACTAGATAATTACAATAACCCTCCATGAATACCCAGAACTGGAGCAACGATTCCAAGACTACCAGCTGGATTGGATGAGTGGGCCACTTGGTGCCTACCAACCAAACTTGGTTAAAGAATTCTTTGCCAACTATTTGGCGTTGTTGAAGAAGGCTTGCCCAAAGGGTCTTTCACTAGATGACCAAAACAAGTTAGATATAGTTCTAGTACACGACGTTGATATTGATATTTTTGAGAGGACACTGAATAGATTCTTGTTCGGGCCTGACTATCAAATCCCAGGGGCTATTCCTAATTTAGAGCACCGGTTATTCACAAGGGTGAACAAAGGCCCTGGATAACAAGGATTTTGATAGATGAAGGGGCTCCTTCATGGCTACACAACTCTTATGATCACATATCAAAGAAGTCCCTGAGCTTTCGATCCAAATTATGATGGACAGTTGTGATACTTAGGCCCATGCCTACAGGTGGTGATGATCGATTGGAAAGCACCAAAGTTGTACTTGTTACTGCCTTGATTGAGGGCTTCACAGTGGATTTTGGTCACATCATCGCTGGCGAGCTATTCTTCCATACCCACAAGACTCACACGGCATTACCATTTCCCTGCCTCATCACCAAACTATGCAAAAAGGCAAATATTCTGCTAATAAGTAGAATTGATAATGAGGTCCCAACGCTACATAAACAAGACATAGAGAAGACGAAAGATGAGTTGAGGTTCGATTTGAGGACAAACAAGCTTCGGGCTCAACAGACTCAGTCTGCCCCGGTGGTGCTTGACACATCAGCATTTCCTGCAGGTATGCCTATGCCTCTGACTATTTATGCACCGCCTACCACCTCTTCAAGTTCAGCCTCCATGCCGATGGGCAGGATCCCAGACTCTGTATCTGTCCCGCCCCTACCTTCAGAGTACAAGATGAACCCTAACAACTTTGCAAAGATGATGCGTCGAGTTAATAAGGTTGAAAAATAAATAGCTATTTATGAAAAAACTTCAAACCTTTTTTTGAGCGGATCATCGAAGATGCATTATGCCCATATAGAAATATTCAGCTCCGAATGGATAACATGGAGGAGTGCATCAATAAGAGGTTAGCGGAGATGTCTATCCCCGATTTTGCAAAAGTAATTAAGGAAGTTAGAAAGATGTGACAGATATAGACGGGCTAATTCAGCTACCATAGCAGCCCACCGTTGATCCTGTTCAGATTCCCAACGACGATGATGAGGGTCTTGTTGATCTTTTTGGAAATCCAATCAAGGACAAAGGCAAGCAAGCAGTAGAGACAAATGAAACCACAAAGAGGGCAGCAAATAAATTAGCCAAGCGAGAGGAAAGAAAACGCCGGATGAAAGCCATATCACCGGAAGAGTTGGAAGCATTTAAGGTAGAGCGAGCGACCAAGAAATCTAGGAAATCAGAAGCAAGGGAGCAGAAAAGACATAAGGATGAAGCCGCAGGAGTATCTACTAGTACTTCCCCAGCTAGGGAGCAAATTTCAGAACCAACTCGAGATGTGATACCTCAAACTTTGGAGGATGAGATTTTTAGTACCCCCGCCCCCATAGGGGTAAACGTGCCATAGGGTAAGTATGCAAGAGTCTCACCACATCTCACAGATGCCTCAGATGAGTAAGAGGTGCACCACAAGTATATCCCAACCTTGTACTTACACTTTATGCATTGAGGACAAAGCATGTTTTTCTGTGGGGGTGGGATGCACTTGTGCATGTTAGGATTCTGTTATCATTTTAAGTTTAAATAAGTGACAGTGTTACTTTTGTTTTTAGGATTAACTTTAAAAAATTGCAATTTTATTTCTTTAAACTTATGTTGCTAGTAATGTTTTATGAAATAAAAGTGTTGTCATGAAGTTGTTGTGTGGCATCCTATTACAAATATAGATAGCAAATAACATTGGCACTTAGTTGCTATTGTGTGTCCGAGAATTTGTATTAGTTTTTGCATAGTAGAATACCTAGAACTTGCCTAGTTTAATTGATGCCTTTTTATAGTTGATTGGATAGGAAGTGATAGCAGGCCACATTGTTCTTTCAATCGACTTAGCCAAAATAAACTACCCCACTAAAGAGTTTTTATCACTTGCACCCCTTTTGAGCCTTTAGTAAAAAAATTTCAAATCCAAATAGTTGTCAAAAACTCTCCTTAGAGTATTAGTACCTAACTCTGGCCCTGGCTCAACATTGAGCATTATGCACTTTAACTTAGGTAAGACACCTAAGTTGAGGGTGGCTAGTGTCAAGATACAAGTACCTAGGAAAGTTGGATCAAAATGTAAAATAAAAGCATTTTACCCTAAGTTGTTCAAAGATATTATGTACCTTAACTGACTGCCTCAACATAAGTTGAGGGTGGCTGATGCTTGTATAAAGGTTGTGATTTAAAAGAGACTGGGTAATAAAGGTTGTAAACAAAATTGATAAACTAACAAATTGGAGCTGCAAATATGTTAGGGAAAGGAGAGTTTAGTAATGAGTCATTCCACCCAAAAAAAAGAGTGTCCTCACCTTACCTGAAGCTTTGTTATAAGCCGATATAAGACCTGCTTGATCTTAAAAATCAGCTATATGGGGGGGGCATACATTGATAAAGGCAAGATTATGGGTACGTATGCTATGTTAGTAACTTCTTTGATGAGTGAGAGAGTTTTGACTTATATCCACAAAATACTTTTGAGTGGTGGATCTCTTACTGTGAGGGCAACATGAGTCATGATTACTCCAACTAATCTCTTTAGATTGTTGTATTCATGTTTTAATAGAGAAATTGAAGTTTAAACAATGCCAACTGTAGACTCTGACATGTCAAATCAAATGATTTAGGTGATGAGTAAATGATTGTGGGAGAACTGGTTCGGTAGTAAAGGGCCTGTCAATGTGTTGTCCTTATTTGCAATATAGGTGCTGAGTTGCTTGAGGACAAACAACTATCTTAAGTTGAGGGTGTTGATGTTCCGGCATTCGATGAAAAATTTTAGGCCTTTTCCTTAAGATAATTGAATGTTTTCAAGCAACTAGTGTGTATTTAACATTGTATTTTAGTGTTTTCAGAATAAAAGCAAAGTGGAAGTGATAACTTGGAAAAGCTGGGCAAAACAAAGGAAAAAAGACCTACAATGGCACAGGTAACGGAACATTGGTATTGCGATGGACCGTCGAACAGGATCGTCAACCAAATCCAGAAGGACACCTCACTGGAATCCAAGCAACGGTACGATCCGACAGGACCTCGAACATTCAACGGACCGTCAATTTACACTGTCAACTTGAAGATGGAAATGCCAAACACTAGAAACCAGCAATGGTATGCTCCGATGGGCTGCCGAACCTTCAACAGATCATCGACCTCAACCGTCGAACAGAAGCAACACTCAACATCACTGGAAACCCAGCGACAGTATATGCGACGGCACCATCGGACCTGCGACATACCATCGACTTTTACCATCGGGTTTGATGCGGCAAAGTTATGTTTGAATTTTGGAACCCTGACTTTTGGAAATGCTATAAATACTAAGTGCTAGGGTTTAGTTGGCACTATCCATGCTTCGACACCTTTAATTTTTCTTAGTCTCCATCTTAGCTTAGTTATTCTACATTCTCACCTACTCTTTGACTATTCTTTTTAGGGGATAGATCTGAGATCTACATTTCTAGATCTAGCTTTCATCTTTCATTTTCCATCAAGTTTTCTAGATTGTAAAACTCATTGGTAACTAAGTTCATATTGGAAAACTAAGCACTAGCTTGTGGATCCAACCACTTCATCTCTATTGAGGACCCAAGAACTTATTCTTGTAATTGTTGTAAGTAACATTGCATTATTTATGAGTAATATAATGATATCTTCTATTTCTTCTATGGAAATGTGTGGCTAAGCTTCCATAACTATAGTTATGGAAGCCTTGATGTAAGTAACTAGTTTTGGGTTGTGAATCAATTTGAGTTTCATGGACACTTGATGTTGTATAAACCTTTCTTCGCTTTTAATGAATTTTCTTAGTTCCAGACTAGATGAAGTCAGCACTATAACATCACTTGTCCGAGAGGAAAGTGTTGTTGGGTTACTTCAATGAAGCAATCACTTGTCCGAAACGAAGGTGCTTGTCTAGAATGTAACGACTTCTCTTGTTTGTAGCTAGAAGAATCGGCACTATAACACCACATGTCCAAAGGGAAAGTGTTGTTGGGTTACTTTGATGAAGCAATAACTTGTCCGAGAGGAAGGTGCTTGTCGAGCAATGTAACGATTCTTCTTGTTCGCGACTTGAAAGGTAAGCCCTTGTATGCACACTAGAAGGGTCAGAACTAGAACATTACCTGTCTGAGAGGAAGATATTGTTAGGTTACTTCGGTGAACCAATCACTTGTCCGAGAGGAAGGTGCTTGTGGAGAACTATAACGACCTCTCTTGAGTGTAACAGGTCTATCCCATGAACATCACTTGTCCGAGAGGAAAGTGTATGTTGGGAAAAGGAAGGATTTACATGCACTCTAAAGCTTCTAACCTTTAGATTAAGGGCAAATGCCTTAACTGGATCTGCCTACATGTGGAAACAGTTGAATAAACAACATGTTCTTTAAGTTCAAGAGAATCAAAGGATAGGCTACCCACTGAAGTCGAGAATCGAATGGGTAAATAATAGGATTCAACTACCCTTACAACTTAAGTTAACAAATGGGACTCTAACTAGATTCACAGCCATAGTAGTTCGCACATCTTGATAACCATAACTCCGGTTTGTTTAACATCTTGAATTACTACTTGAAAATAGAATTTTCAGTTTGAGTTATTTCATCATAGTAAATTAGATCATACGTCACACTATCCAACCCCCCCCCCATTTATTGGAAACGATTAACAATCAGTCGATTGTATCACAACTTATATTAACACCTTATTCTCTGTGGGATTCGACCCCAACCTAGTTGGGTTCTATATTTGATGGCGACCGCTTATATTCTTATAAGAGAGGTGTGATTTGGGTGTATAACCCACCCCAAAAACAATAGGCTATAGCATACCGATTTAGCCCAAAAATGGCCCGCTCGCGCTATTTTACCTATTTAACCACCCAATCCTCTTTATTTTTAAAAGACCCACACTGCTGTGCTCACCACCTCCCTAGGGCAACCCGATTGATGTTCTACCAAAATCAGGCCTAGCCCTCGGGCCCTCCCTAAAAACTGAGGGTTATAGCACATCAATTTGGCCTGAAAATAGCCCATTCACATTGTTTCCCCTGTTTGATCACCCAAACCGCCCCTTTCTAAAAAAAAGACACTTACTAGGCCGCTCCTCAACCTCCTCAGGCAGCCTGGTCGATTTTCAAGAAAAATCATGCCTGACTCACGGGCCCACCCCAAAAACTATGTGCGATACCACACCGACTTAGCCTAAAAATACCTGTTCGCGCCGTTTCACTTGTTTGACCATCCAAACTGCCTTATTCTAAAAAAAACATATTAGGATGTTCCCTAGCCTCCCTGGGGCAGCCCGATCAATTTTCAATCAAAATCACGCCTGGCCCTTGGGCCCTCCCCAAAAATCACAGGTTATAGCACATCCCTAGGGCAGTCCATTTGACCACCCAAGCCACCCCACCTTTCTAGATAATCTGATCAATTTTTGGCAAAAATCACGTCCATCCCCCGAGACCACCCTAAAAATAGAAGGCAATAGCACACCGATTTGGCCCAAAAATAAACGAATCATTTCTCTCGTTTGACCACCTAAACCGCCCCATTCTCTAAAAAGGCCAATAATAAGCTACTTCGCAACCTCCTTGGGGTAGCCCGATCAATTTTCAGCCAAAACACGCTCGACCCCTAGGACCACCCCAAAAACCCTAGGCTATAGCATATCGGTTGGGTAGAAAACTACTCGTTCGTTCTGTTTCACCCGTTTGACCACCCAAACAACCCTGTTCTAAAAAAATCCCATACTAGGCCGCTCCCCAGCCTCCCTGGTGCATCCCGATTGATTTCAGCCAAAATCACACCTAGTCCTTGGGCCTACCTCTGAAACTGTAGGCTATAATACACCGATTTAGCCCAAATATAGCTCGTTCACATCGTTTTTCCCGTTTGACCACCCAAACCACCCCGTTATTAAAAATAGCCTACACTATGGTGCTCCCCAGCATCATTGGGCAGTCTAATTGATTTTTGGCCAAAATCATGCCCGACCATTGGGTCCACCTCGAAAACCATAGGCTATAGCACACTGATTTGGCCTAAAAATGTTTTGTTCCAACCTTTTTGCCCGTTTTAATACCCAAGATGTCTCGTTTTCATAAAAGACCCACACTAGGGCACGCCCCACTTCTTTGGATAGCTAGATTAATTTTTGGCCAAAATCATGCCTGGTACCCAGGCCCACACTGAAAATAGAGGGCTATAGCACATCGATTTGTCCCGAAAATGGACCGTTCACGTGGTTCTGCCCGTTTGACCACCTAAATCGCCCGTTCTTTAAAAACCCACATTAGGCCACTCCCCAGCCTTTCTGCGTCAATGCGATCAATTTTTGGCCAAAATCACGTCGGCCCTAGGCCCACCCCAAAAATCATGGGCTGTAGCATATCGATTTATCCTGAAAATACCCGTTCGCACCGTTTTGCCAGTTTGACCACCCAACCCATCCCGTTCTAAAAAAAAGGCCTACACTAGGCCGCTTCTCAACCCTCCTTAGAGAGCTCGATCAATTTTTATCCAAAATCATTCTCCACCATTGGGCCTACCCTAAAATCCATGGGCTATAGCACACCTATTTGGCTCATAAATGGCCCATTCAGGCGCGTTATGCTTGTTTGATCCAAACCGCCCCGTTCTCAAAAGAGGCCCATACTAGGCCGCTCCCTAGCCTCCCTGGGGCAGCCCAATTAATTTTTGGCTAAAATCACGCTCGGCCCTAGAGCCCAACGCAATAATTGTAGGCTATAATACATTGATTTGGCCCAAAAATTTCCTTTCATATTGTTTCTCCCGTTTGACAACCCAAACTGTCCTATTCTAAAAAAATCCACACTAGGATACTCCACAGCCTCCTTGGAGTAGCCCAGTCAATTTTCAGCCTAAAAAAAGGCTTACACTAGGCCGCTCCCAGCCTCCCTAGGGAAGCCCAATCGATTTTCAGCCAAAATCATGCCAAGCCACAGGCCCACCCCAAAAACTGTGCGCTATATCACACTGATATGGCCCAAAAATATCCCATTTGCGTTGTTTCGCCTGTTTGACCACCTAAACTACTTCGTTCTCCAAAAAGGCTGACACTAGGCCACTCCCCATCCTATCTATATAGTCCGACCAAATTTTGGCCAAAATAACACCCGACCCTCGAGCACACCCTGAAAACCATGGGCTATAGCACACCAATTTGGTCCAAAAATGTCCCATTTTGCATCGTTTCGCCCATTCACCACCCAAACTGCCTCATTCTCAAAAAAGGCCCACACTGAGGCGTTTCTCATCCTCCCTGGGACAACTTGGTCGATTTTCAGCAAAAATTATGCTTGACCCCATAGCCCACCCAAAAGAATGTGGGCTGTAGCACATCAATTTTGCTCGAAAATAACCCGTTCATACTATTTCTCCTGTTTGACCACCCAAACCACTCCGTTTTTAAAAAATCCCATACTGGGTTGCTCCCCAGCATTCCTGGAGTAGCCCAGTCAATTTTTATCCCAAATCATGCATGGCCCCCGAGCTCCCACCAAAAACCATGGGCTAGAGCACACCGATTTGGCCCGATAATAACCCAATCACGTCGTCTTGCCAGTTTGACCACTCAAACTACTTCGTTCCAAAAAAAGCCTCACTAGGTCACTCAATTTTTTACCAAAATCACACTCGGCCCTAGGCCCACCCCAAAAATCGTGCGCTATAACATATTGATTTAGCCCAAAAAAGGCCAATTCATGATGTTTCACCCATTTGACCACTCAAACCGCCCCATTCTAAAAACAAAGCCCATACTAGGGATATCCAAAGCCTCCCTGGGGAAGTCCAGTAATTTTTTATCAAAAATCATGCACGAACCATGGGTCCACGCAAAACATCCTAGGCTATAGCAAATCATGGCCCAAAAATGGCATGTTCGCCCTGTTTCGCCCATTTGACCATACAAACTGCCTCATTCTCAAAAAAATCCAACACTAGGTCACTCCTAAGCCTCCCTGGGGTAGCCTGGTCGATTTTTGGAAAAAATTACACCCGGTCCCCAGGCCCACCCTAAAAATCGTGGGTCATATCACACCGATTTGACCTGAAAATGGCTCATTCACACTGTTTCACCTGTTCGACCACCCAAACCGCCTCGTTATCAAAAAAAGCCTACGCTATGCTAGTCCATAACCTTCCTGGGGAATCTCGATAAATTTTGGCCAAAATTGCGCCCAAACCCAGGCCCACCCCAAAAATCATAGGCTATAGCACGCCAATTTGGCTAAAAAATGGCCCATTCACACCATTTCGCCTGATTGACCACCCAAACCTCCTTGTTCTAAAAACTTACCATACTAGGCTGATCTCTAGCCTCCTTAGGGCCAGCTCAATTGATTTTTTATCAAAATCATGCGGTCCCCCAGTCCCACCTTAAAAATCATAGGCTATATAGCATACTGATTTGGCCCAAAAATGGCTCGTTCGTGTCGTTTGCCCATTTGACGAACCAAATTGCCCCATTGTTAAAAAAATCCCACAATAGGCTGCTCCTCAGCCTCCTTGGGATACACCAGTCAATTTTTGGTCAAAATCATGCTCGAGACCCGGGCAAACCCCAAAAATTGTGGGCTAGCACATCGAATTGGCCCGAAAATGGCCTGTTCGCACCGTTTTACTTGTTTGACCACCCAAACCGCCCCGCTATCAAAAAATGCCCACCATAGGTAGGCTCCATAGCCTTTTTAGGAAACCCGATCAATTTTCAGATAAAATCACGCTCGGCCCCAGGGTCCAACCCAAAAATTGTGGGCTATAGGACACCAAATGGGCCCAAAAATGGCTCGTTCGTGCTGTTTCACCTGTTTGACCACCAAAAACATGTTATTCTAAGAAAAAAAGCCCATACTAGGCTGCTCCCAGCCTCTCTTGGTAGCCCGATTAATTTTCAGCAAAAACCACGCCCGACCCATAGGCCTATTCATGCCTTTTCATCCGTTTGACCACCAAAACCGCCCCGTTCTCATAAAATGCCCACACCAGGCTGCTCTGCAGCCTCTTTGGAGCAGCCTGGTTAATTTTCAACAAAACTCAAGCTCAGACCCGGTGACTACCCAAATAATCGTGGGCTATAGCACACCGATTTTGCTCGAAAATGGCTCATTCATGTCGTTTTGCCCGTTTGACCACCCAAACCATCCCATTCTAAAAAAAGGTCCACACTAGGACTATACCTAAGCTTCCTGGGATAGCCCGAATAATTTTTGGGCAAAACCACACTCGGCCTCGGGACTATTCTAAAAATGGTGGGCTATTGCACACCGATTTGGCCCGTTCGCACCATTTTGTCCATTTGACAATCCACCGCTCCATTCTCAATAAAGGTCCATACTAGGCTACTCTACAGCCTTCCTGGGGCAGCCCAATCAATTTTTGACTAAAATTACGCTCGAACCTTGGGCCCACAGCAAATATCGTGGGCCATAAAATAACGATTTGGCCCAAAAATGGCCCGTTCATATCGTTTTTCCCATTTGACCGCTCAAACTGCCCTGTTCTAAAAAAAGTCTCATACTAGGCCGCTCCCCAGCCTCCCTAGAGAAGCCCGATTGATTTTCGACCAAACTACGCATTGGCCCCAGGGCCACCCTAAAAATAGTAAGCCATATCATATCGATTTGGCCCAACAACAGCCCCGCTTACGCCATTTCGCCTGTTTTACCACCCAAATCTCCCCATTCTAAAAAAAACCCACACTCGATCAATTTTTTGCCTTTATGAGTTAGCCCTGTTGATTTTTGACCAAAATCACATTGGCCACCGAGCCTACCCTAAAAACCGTGGGCTATAGCACACCGATTTGGCCCAAAATTGGCCCGTTCGCACTATTTCGCCCATTTGACCACCCAAACCACTCTGTTCTTAAAAAATGTCCAACACTAGGCCACTCCATAGCCTTCTGAGGTAGCCCGATTTATTTTTCGCCAAAATCATGCCCATCCCCTGGGCCCACCTAGAAAACTGTGGGTTAGCACACCAATTTTGCCTGAGAATGACCTGTTCGCATCGTTTTGCCCTTTTGACCACCCAAACCACCTCGTTCTCAAAAAATGTCCATACTAAGGCGCTCCCTGGGGAAGCCAGGATAATATTTGGCTAAAACCACACCGAAATGTGGGCCCACCCCAAAAATGATCACATCAATTTTTTATGAAAATGGCCCGTTCGTGCTGTTTTGCCCGTTTTACCATCCAAACCGTCCCGTTCTAAAAAAGGCCTAAACTAGGCTGCTCCCCATCCGACCTAGGGTATTTCAATATATTTTTAGCAAAAATCACACCCATCCCTGGGCCTACCCCAAATACCATGGGCTATAGCACACCGATTTATCTCAAAAATGGCCCGTTCGTGCCATTTTGCCCGTTTGACCACCCAAATTGCCCCTTTCTCAAAACATTCCCACATTAGGCCGCTCTCCAGCCTCCCTGGAGAACCCCAATCAATTTTGGGTAAAAATTATGTCCTGCCCAGTGTCCAGCCCATAAATCATCGTCTATAGCAGATCAATTTGGCCTAAATATGGCCCGTTTGTGCTGTTTCACTCGTTTGACCACCCAAAATGCCCCGTTCCTAAACAAGGCCCAACTAGGCTGCTACCCAACCTCACTGGAGCAGCCCAGTCAATTTTTTGCCAAAATCACGCCCGACCCTGGACCCACCCTAAAAAACACTAGCTATAGCACATCAATTTGGCCCAAAAATAAGCCATTCGCATTGTTTTTCCTATTTGACCACCCAGCCCCCCTCCCACAAAAGAAGGCCCATACTAGGATGCTCTCCAGTCGTTTTGGGTCATTCGCTCAATTTTTGGCTAGAATCATGCCCAGGCCTCGGGTCCACCCCAAAAATCATGTTCTATAGCACACCAATTTGGCCCAAAAATTGACCGTTTGCATCTTTTTGCCCGTTTGACTATGCAAACCACTTTATTCTAAAATAAGGCCCGCACTAGGCTGCTTCCTAACCTCCCTAGGGAAGCCTGGTAAATTTTTTGCTAAAATCACGTTCGGCCCCTGAGCCCACCCCAAAAATCGTGGGCTATAACACATATTTAACCAAAAAATAGTTGGTTCACGTCATTTTAATCATTTGACTACCAAAATCACATCATTCTCAAAAAGGGCCCATACTGGGCCCCTTCCCAACCTCTCTAGGGTAGGCCGATGGATTTTCAAAAAAAATCACACTCGAACCCCAGGCGCACCCCAAAACCTAGGCTATAGCACGCCAATTTGGCCCCAAAATGGCTTGTTTATGTCGTTTGCCCCACATTAGGCAGCTCTCCAGCCTTCTATTGTAGTACGATCAATTTTCAGTCAAAATCATGCTTAGAGCCCAATCCCACCTCAAAAACTATTATCTATAGAACACCGATCTGGCCCAAAAAATGGCTCATTCATACCGTTTGGCTCGTTTGACCACCCAAACTGCCTCTTTCTCAAAAAAGACCCACACTAGGCTGCTCCCCAGCCTCCTTGCGGCAGCCCTATTAATTTTTGGCCAAAATTATATCTGGCCCCCGGGCCCACCTAAAAATTTGGCTAAAAATGGCCTATTCGTATCGTTTTGCCCGTTTGTCTACCCAAATCACCCTGTTTACAAAAAAGGCAGAATATGGTGCTCTCCAACCTTCCTGGGCAGTCCGATTAATTTTTGGCCAAAATTATGTTCGATCCCCGAGCCTACCTCAAAAAGTGTGGGCTATAGCACACCGATATGGCCCCAAAATGGCCCATTTATGCCATATCACCTGTTTGACCACCTAAAGAATCCCGTTCTAAAAGAAAAATCCCTAGGTCGCATCCCAGCCTCCCTGGGGCAGCCCGATCGATTTTTGACCAAAATCACACTCGACTCCTGAGCCACCATAAAAACCGCGGGCTATATAGCACATTGATTTGGCCCAAAAATAGCCCGGTCATGCGGTTTTGCCTATTTGAGCACCCAAACCGCCCCGTTCCCCAAAAAGGCCCATACTAGGCCACTCCTAGCCTTCCTGGGAAACTTAGTTGATTTATAGACAAAATCACGATCAACCCCCGGGCCCACCCCAAAAACCGTAGGCTATAGAAACCCAATTTTTCCTAAAAATGGCCCGTTTGCATTGTTTCACCCGTTTGACCACCCAAATCACCCCGTTCTTAAAAAAAATCCTTCACTAGGCCACTTTCCAGACTCCCAGGGGCAGTCTGATTGATTTTCAGCATAAATCATACCCATCCCCCGAGCTCACCCCAAAAATTGTGGGATAATACACAGATTTATCCCAAAAATGGCCCGTTCACGCTGTTTCCCGATTGACCACCCAAACCGCCCCATTCTTAAAAAAGACCCATACTAGGCCACTTTCCAGCCTCCCTGCAGCAGGCCGATTGATTTTTGGCAATAATCATGTCCGGCCCCCAGTACCACTCTGAAAATCGTGAGCAATAGCCTAAAGATTTGGCCCAAAAATGGCCGATTCATGCCATTTTGCCCGTGTGACCACCCAAACTGCCTTGTTCTAAAAAAAGCACTACACAGGGCCTTTCCCCAGCCTCCTGGGGCAACCTGATCAATTTTTGGCAAAAATCACGCCCGACCCCAGCCCAACCCAAAAACTTTGAGCTATAGTTCACTGATTTGGCATGAAAATGGCCCGTTTGCGCCGTTTCACCACCCAAACCGCCCCGTTCTAAAAAAGGCCCAAACTAGAGCAGTCCCTATATTCCATGGGGTAGCTCGATTGATTTTCGACTAAAATTATGCATGACCTCTTGTCCTACCCCATAAGTTGTTGGCTATATCACACCGATTTGGCCCAAAAATAACCCATTCGCACCGTTTCACCTGTTTGACCATTCAAACCATCCCTTTTAAAAAAATAAGACCCACACTAGGCCATTCCTAGCCTCCTAGGGGCAGCCCGATCTATTTTCAAACAAAATAATGCCCGGACCCCTGGCCCACCCCAAAAACTGTAGGATATTGCACACCAATTTGGCTCAAAAATATCCCGTTCACATTGTTTCACTCGTTTGACCATCCAACCATCTCTTTCATAAATAAAGGCCCACACTAGGCCATGCCCCACCCTCTCTAATACAATCCTATCGATTTTTGGCTAAAATCACTCCCGGTCCTTGGGCCCACCCTAAAAATCGTGGGCTATAGCACTCCGATTTGTCCCATAAAAGGTCCATTCGCGTTGTTCCGCCCGTTTGACCACCCAAACTGCCCTTCTCAAAAAAGACCTACACTAAGCTGCTTCCCGGCTTCTCTAGGATAGTCCAATCAATTTTCGGTGAAAATCATGCCCGACCCTCTAGAACCGCTCCCAAAACCGTGGGCTATAGCATACTAAATTGGCACATAAACCTTCCGTTCGCGTCGTTTTGCCCGTTTGACCAACCAAATTGCACCATTTTATAAAAAGGCCCATACTAGGGCATTTTCTAACCTCCCTGGGCAAATCAATCAATTTTTATCCAAAATCATGCCCGAACCCTTGGGTCACCCCAAAAATCGTGGGCTATAGCATACAGATTTGGCTTGAAAATGGCCCGTTTGTGATGTTTGACCACCTAAACCATACCGTTTTGAAAAATGCCCATACAAGGCTACTCCCCAGGCTCCTTGGGGGTACCCAATCAAATTTCATCAAAAATCACGCCTGTCCCCCAAGCCCACCCCAAAAATTGTGGGATAACACATCGATTTAGTTCCAAAATGGCCCATTCTCGTCGTTTCGCCCTTTTGATCACCCAAACCACCCCTTTTTAAAAAAAAAACGGCCTACATTATGGTGCTCCAAACCTCCCTGGGGCAGTTCGATCGATTTTTGGCTAAAATCACACTCGTATACCGAGCCCACTCCAAAAATCATGGGCTATAGTACATCAATTTGGCCCAAAATGGCCAGTTCACACTGTTTCTCCTGTTTAACCACCCAAACCGACTTGTTCTCAAAAAATTCCCA
The DNA here is from genome assembly GCA_030864225.1 of Capsicum baccatum var. pendulum. NCBI lineage: Eukaryota > Viridiplantae > Streptophyta > Magnoliopsida > Solanales > Solanaceae > Capsicum > Capsicum baccatum. The sequence continues at coordinate 274,565,967 of CM061550.1, forward strand.
CTCTAGCCACTCCCTAGCCTCCCTGGGGAAGCTCTATCAATTTTATGCAAAAATAAACCCCGTCCCCCAGGATCACCCCAAAAGTCGTAGGCTATAGCACACTGATTTGGCCCAAAAATGGCCAATCACGCCATGTCGCCCGTTTGACTACCAGAGTCACCCCGTTCTCAAAGAAGGCCATACTAAGACACTCTCCAGCCTCCCTGGGGAAGCTCAAATGATTTTCAGCAAAAATCACGCCCGAACCTCGAGCCCACCCTAAAAACTGTGGGGTATAACACACTGATTTGGCCCAAAAAAGTCCTGTTTGCACCATATAGCCCGTTTAACTCCCCAAACTGCCCCATTCTAAAAAGAAGGCCCACACTAGGCCGTTCCCCAGCATCTCTGTGGAAACTCAATCAATTTTTGGCCAAAATCACATTTGGCCCCCTTGCCCACATCGAATATCGTGTGTAATAACACACCAATTTGACTTAAAAAAGGTCCCCGTTCATGTCGTTTTACCTGTTTGACCACCCAAAATGCCCCATTCTTAAAATGGAAAACACTAGGGCATTGTTCTCCCTAATGCAGCCCAGAAAATTTTCAACCAAAATCATTCTCGGCCCTAAGCCCACACCAAAAATCATGAGTTATAGCACACAGATTTGGCCCAAAAATGGCCCATTTGCACCATTTACCCGTTTGAACACCCAAAGCACCCCGTTCTAAAAAAAGACCCACACTAAGCCGCTTCCCAGCTCCCTGGGGAAGATCGATCAATTTGCGGACAAAATCTCGCCCGACCTTTAGGCCCACCCCAAAAACCTTGGGCTATAGCACACCAATTTGGCCTAAAAATGGCTTGTTCGTGCCCATTCGCCGGTTTGACCACCCAAACCACCCTTTTCTCAAAAAAAGACACACTAGAAAGCTCTCCACCCTCCCTGGGTCAGCCCAATCTATTTTTGAAAAAAATCACGCCAGACCCCCAACCCCACCCCAAAAACCGTGGGCTATAGCACACCGATTCAGCCCAAAAATAGCCTGTTCGTGCGAATTTGGTCATTTGACAACCCAAACTACCCCGTCCTCAAAAAAGGCCCATACTAGGCCACTCTCCAGCCTCCTTAGGGTAGCCCCGATGATTGTCAGCCAAACTTACGACTAAACCCGAGGCCCTCCCCAAAAATAGTGGGCTATAGCACCCCAATTTCGCTTGAAAATGGCCTATTCGCATTGTTTTGCTAGTTTGACCACCTAAACCGCCCATTCTCAAAAAACGCCCACACTAGGACGCTTCCCAAACTTTCGGAGGTAGTTCGGTCAATTTTTGACATAAATCACAAAAGACCCTTAAGCCCACCCCAAAAATTATGGGCTATTGCACACCAATTTGGCTCGAAAATATCCCGTTTGCACTGTTTTGCTTGTTTGACCACCCAAACTGCCTCATTCTAAAATAGGCCCATACTAGGTTGCTCCCCAGCCTTCCTAGGGTAGGCCCATTGATTTTCTGCAATAATTATGTTGGACCCCCAGCCTACCCAAAAATTATGGGCAATAGCACACCGATTTGGTCCAAAAATGGCCCGTTCACGTCGTCTCGCCCATTTGACCACCCTAATTGCCCCGTTCGCAAAAAAGGACCATACAAGGTCAGTCCCAGCCTTCCTGGGAAGCCCGATCAATTTTTTTCCAAAATCACGCCCAGCTCTCAGGCCCACTCCAAAAAATGCAGGCTATAGCACACTACTTTGCCCCCCAAAATGGCCTGTTCGCGCCGTTTCACCCATTTGACCACCCAAATTGCCCCGTTCTAAAAAAAGGCCCATACTAGGGTGCTTCCCAGCCTCCCTGGGATAGCCTGGTTGATTTTTGTCCAAAATTACGCTCGACCCCTAGGCCCACCCCAAAAATCGTAGGCTATAGTACATTAATTTGGCCCTAAAATGGCCCATTCGTGTAGTTTCACTCGTTTACCCACCGAAACCACCCCATTCTCAAAAATCTCTGATACTAGTCCATTCCCCAGCGTTCTTAGGGTAGTCAAATTGATTTTTGGCCATAATCATACCCAACCCCTGATCCTACCCCAAAAACTATGGGTTATAGCACACTGATTTGGCTTGAAAATGGATCGTTCATGCAGTTTTTCTCATTTGAAAAACCCAAAGCTCCCCATTCATAAAAAAAGTCCAAAAGTCTAATACTTGGCTACTCCCTAGCCTCCCTGAGGCAGCCCTATCAATTTTTAGGCAAAATGACGGCCGATCCCCAATCCCATCCCAAAAATATTGGGAATAGCACCACGATTATGCCTAAAAAGGCCCGTTCACGTCATTTTGCCCATTTGACCACCCAGACCGCCCTGTTCTAAAAAAAAGCCCACACTAGGCCATTTCCCAGCATACCTAGGGTTGTCTGGAGATTTTCAACCAAAATCATGCCCACCCCCGGGCCCAACCCAAAAATGTGGGCTATAGCACACTGATTTGACCCAAAAATGGTCCGTTCGCACTATTTCGCCTGTTTGACCACCAAAACAGCCCCATTCTATAAAAAGACCCACACTATGCCATTCCCCACCCTCCCTAGGGCATCCTGGTTGATTTTCATCCAAAATCACGCTCAGCACATAGATTACTCTCGAAAAAGGCCCATTCGCGTCGTTTCGGTCGTTTGACCACCCAAACCACCCCGTTCAGAAAAAATGCCCTTACTAGGTTGATTTCCAAGCTCACTGGGATAGGCCAAATGATTTTTGGCAAAAATCACGCCCATCCCCCAAGCCCACCACAAAAAGCGTAGTCTATAACATACTGATTTTGCCCGAAAATGGCCCATTAGCACCGTTTCACCCATTTAACTGCCCCGTTATCAAAAAAGGCCCACAATAGGGTGTTTCCCAGCCATTCTAGCAATTCAGATGATTTTTGACCAAAATCAAGCTCGACCCCAGGCGAACCCTAAAAATCGTGGGCTTTAGCTCACTGATTTGGCCCAAAAATAACCCATTTATATCGTTTCATCACCCAAACCACCGCATTCTAAAATAACACTCACACTAGGTAGCTCCCCAGACTCTTTGTCATAGCTCAGTTGACTTCCAACCAAAATCACTCCTGGACCCGTAGCCCAACCCAAAAATCGTGGGCTATAGCACACTGATTTGGCTCGAAAATGGTTCATTCATGTCGTTACGCACGTTTGACCACACAAAGAGTCCCATTCATTAAAAAGGCCTACACAAGGCCAATCTCCAACCTTCCTAGGTCAGTCCGGTCGATTTTTTCCCAAAATCACAATCGACCCCTGGGCCTCACCCAAAAACAGTGGGCTCATCCCGATTTGTCCTGAAAATGGCCTGTTCTTGTCGTTTTGCTGTTTGACCAGGCAAACTGCCCTGTTATCAAAAAATGCACTAGGCTGCTCTCCAGCCTTCCTAGGGCAACCTATTCAATTTTTGACCAAAATAATACCCGACCCATGGGCCGTCCCCCTCTAATACAGTGGGCTATAACACACCGATTTGGCCAAAAAATGGCTCGTTTGCACCGTTTTACCTATTTGATCATCCAAACTGGCCTGTTCTCAAAAATCCCACACTAGGCTTCTCCCCAACTTTCCTAGAGCAACCCAATCGATTTTAAGCCAAAATCATGCCTGGCCCCAGGGCCTAACCCCAAAATTTTGGGCTATAGCACACCAATTTGGCTTAATAATGGCCCGTTCCCATTATTTTGTCTGTTTGACCACCAAAACCAGCATGTTCTCAAAAAAGACCCACGATAGGGCGCTCCTTATCCTCTTTACGATAGCCAGGTTATATTATGAACAAAATCACACCCGACCCTCGGGCCCACCCCAAAAATTGTGGGCTATAGAAACACAGATTTAGCCTGAAATAGCCCATTCGCACTGTTTCTCTTGTTTGACCACTCAAATCACTCTGTTCTCAAAAAACACCCACTTTAGGCCCCTCCCCAGCATCCCTGGGGAATCTCAATCTATTTTTGGCCAAAATCACGCCCGCCCCTATCCCACCTCAAAAACGTGGGCTATAGGACACAGATTTGGCCAGAAAACGGCCCCCGTTTGTGCCGTTTTACCCGTTTGACCACCAAAACTGCTCCATTATTAAATAGGCCCACAATAGGTCACTCCCAACCTCCCTGGTGCAGCCCTAATGATTTTTAGCAAAAATCAAGCTCGGCCCCCGAACCCACCCAAAAAATTGTTAGCTATAGCACATTGATGTGGCCTAAAAATGGCCCATTTGAGCCGGTTTGCCCGCTTAACCACCCAAAGCGCCCTATTCTCAAAAAAACACCCACACTAGGCTACTCCACAACTTCCTCGGGATAAATTGATCGATGTTTGACCAAAATCATGCCCGGTCACCGAGTCCAACCCAAAAATTTTGGGCTATAGCACTCCATTTTAGTTGAAAAATGGCCCACTCATGCCGTTTCGCCCGTTTTACCACGCAAACCGCCATGTTCTTAATAAAGAACCATACTAGGACACCCCCAGGTTCCTTGGCACAGCCCGGTCAATTTTTGGATAAAATCATGCCCGCCTACCCCAATAACAGTAGGAAATAGCATCCAGATTTAGCCTAAAAATGACCCATTCATGCCGTTTCATTAGTTTGACCAGTCAAACTGCCCTATTATCAAAAAAGGACTACAGTAGTCTAATCCACATCCTTCATGGGGAAACTCGGTCAATTTTTAACCAAAATAATGCCTGACATTTTGGCCTTCTCGAAAATCGTGGGCTATAGCACACCGATTTAGCTAGAAAATGGATCATTCGTTTGTTTCAATCGTTTTACAACTCAAACTGCCCCGTTCTCAAAAGAGGCCCATCTTAGTTCTCTCCCAGGCTTCCCTGCAGCATCCCAGTCGATTTTAAACCAAAAATAATGGCCAGACCCAGGTCCTACCCCAAAAATTGTGGGCTAGCACACAAATTTTTCTCGAAAATTGCCCCGTTCCCGTCATTGTGACTATTTGACCACTCAAACATCCACGTTATCAAAAAGGGCCTATACTAAAGCACTCCCCAACCTCCTTTGGGCATCCCGATTAATTTTTTACCAAATTAATGCCCAACTCTCGGTACCACCCCAAAAACCATGGGCTATAATGCACAAATTTGTCCTGAAAATGGTCCATTTGCGTCTTTTCGCTTGTTTGACCATCCAAACCACCCTATTCTTAAAAAAGGCCTAAACTACGCCACTCTCTATCCTCTCTGGGGAAACTCTATCAATTTTTGGCAAAAATAATGTCCGCCCCCTGACCCACATAAAACACTGTGGCTATAGCACATCGATTTAGCCCAAAAATGGCCCCATTCACCCTGTTCTTAAAAATAGCCCACACTAAGGCTCTCTCCAGCCTCGTTGGTGCAGCCTGAATGAATTTTGACCAAAATCATGATCGAACCTCATGCCCACCTAAAAAATCGTGAGCTATAGCACGCTGATTTGGCTCAAAAATGGCCCATTTACGCCGTTTTGCCTGTTTGACAACACAAACTACCCCCTTCTAAAAATACCCATACTATGCCGCTGCACAGCCTTCTCAGGGTAGCTCAATCAATTTTTGGCCAAAATAATGCCCGTCCCCCTAGCTTACCCCAAAAATCGTGGGCTATAGCACACCAATTTAGCCCAAAAATGGCCCGTTCGTGTCGTTTTGCCCGTTTGACCAACCAAACTACCTCATTCTTAAAAAAGGACCACACTAAGCTACTCTCCAGCCTCCTTACGGCTACTCGATCAATTTTTGACTAAAATAATGCTCAACCCCCAGGCCCAATCCAAAAATCGTGGGCTATAGCTCACCGATTTAGCCTAAAAATAGCCTGTTAGCGTCATTTTTCCAACTTGACCAGCCAAACCACCCTGTTCCTAAACAAGCCCACACTAGTCCGCTCCTCAGCCTCCCTGGAGTAGGTTGGTCGATTTTTGGACAAAATCACTACCGGGCGTCCAGATCACCCCAAAAACAGTGGGATAGCACCCTAATTTGGCTCGAAAATGGCCCATTCACATCGTTTTTCCTCTTTGACCACCGATACCGCCTTGTTAAAAAAACTCCCCACACTAGGCCTCCCTCCATCCTCCCTTGGGTAGCTTGATTGACTTTTTCCCTAAGTCACACTCAACTATCGGGCACACCCCAAAAAATACGGGCTATAACACATTGATTTGGCCCATAAATGCCTGTTCGTGTTGTTTCGCCCGTTTGGAACCCAAAGCACCCCGTTCTCTAAAAAGGCCCAAACTAGACTACTCTCAGCCTCCCTAGAGAGGCCCGGTCGATTTTTAATCAAAATCACGCTCGACTCCCGGGACCAGCCCAAAAACTATGGGCTATAGCACACTAATTTGTCCTAAAAATGGCACTACGCATTATTTCTCTCGTTTGACCACCCAAATCGCCCCGTTCTCAAAAAAGGCCTACACTAGGGTGATCCCAAGCATCCTTGGGGTAGCCCAATTGATTATCAACCAAAATCACGCCAGGCCCCTGGGCCTGTCCTAAAAATTGATGGCTATAGCACATCATTTTTGCCTAAAAATGTGCCGTTCGCGCGTTTCGCCCATTTGACCACCCAAATCGCCCCATTCTCAAAAACCTACACTAGGTCACTCCTTATCCTCCCGGAGGTATCTCGGTTGATTTTTGAAAAAAATCGTACCCCACCATGAGCAGCACAATGATTTGGATTGGAATATTGTCCGTTCACATCGTCTCGCACGTTTGACCACCCAAACGACCCCATTCTAAAAAAGGCCCACTTTAGTCCACTCTCCAGCATCCTTAGGGCAGCGCGATCAATTTTTGGTCAAAATCAAGCTAGGAACCGAGCCCAACCATGTGCTATAGCACACTTATTTGGCTCAAAAATGACCATTTCACACCGTTTCTCCCGTTAGATCTCTTAAATTGCCACGTTCTAAAAAAAGGCCCACACTAAGGTGCTTCTCAGCCTCTCTGGGGAAGCCCGATCATATTTTGACAAACCAATTTGGCCCTAAAATTATGGGCTATATCACACCGATTTGGCCCAAAAATGGCCCGTTCGCATCATTTCGCTCGTTTGACCAACAAAATCGCCCCATTCTAAAAAAAAGCCCACACTAGGTCGTTCTCCAGCCTTCCTGGTGCAACCCGACCAATTTTTGGTCAGAATTATGCCTGGAACCTGGGACCACCCCTAAAATTGTGGGCTATAGCATACCAATTTGGCCCGAAAAATGGTTCGTTTGCATTGTTCCGCTCATTTGACTACCCAAACCACCACGTTATAAAAAAAAACCCAAACTAGTGCGCTCCTTGGACACCCTGGGGCAGCCCAATAAATTTTTGGCCAAACTCATGCTCAGCACTCGGCTCCACCCAAAAAATTGTGGGTTTATAGCACAGCGATTTGGCCTGAAAAGGGCCCGTTCGTGCTGTTTTGCCCGTTTGAACACCCAAACCGCCCCATTCTTAGAAAAAGACCATACTAGGCCTCTCCCTAGCCTTACACGGTTATCCCAATCAATTTTTGGTAAAAATTACTCCCATAACTTAGGACCACCCAGAATATCGTGGGCTATAGCACATCGATTAGGCCCAAAAATGGCCTGTTCATGTTGTTGTGCTCGGTTTACCACCCGAACCACCCCGTTCTCAAGAAAGGCCCAAACTAGGCCACTCATCAGCCCCCCTAGGTAGCCCACTTAATTTTCAGCTAAAATCACATCCGACCCCTAGGCCTACCCTAAAAATTGTAAGCGATAGAATACTGATTTGGCCCGAAAATGGACCATTCATGTTGTTTTGCCTATTTGACCACCCAAATCACCCTTTTCTTAAAAAAAGCCCTCGATAGAGCACTTGCCTGGCTCCCTGGGTAAGCCTAATCAATTTTCAGCCAAAATCACGCTCGGCCCTCTGGCCTACCACCAAAAACCGTAGGCTATAGCATACTGATTTGGCCTGAAAATAGCCCGTTCATGTTGTTTGACCGCTCAAATAGTCCCATTCTCAAAAAAGGCCCACACTAGGGTGCTCCCCTGCATCTCTATGGAAGCCCAGTCTATTTTCGATCAAAATCACACCCGTCCCCCGGGCCCACCCCAATAACTGTGGGCTATAGCACACTGATTTGACCTAAAAATAGCCTATTCATATCGGTTTCCCTGTTTAATCACCCAAACCTTCTCGTTCTCAAACAAAGCCCATACTAGGTCACTTTCCATCCTCCTTATGGTAGCTTGGTTAATTTTCTATTAAAATCACGTCAGGCCACTAGGCCCAACCCAAAAATCATGGGCTATAGCACACTGATTTAACCCAAAAATGACCCGTTCATGTCGTTTGCCCGTTTGACCACCCAAACTACCCAGTTGTCAAAAAAGGCCAACACTAGGGCGCTACCCACCTCCCTAGGGCACCCAGATAATTTTCAACCAAAACCAAACTCGACCCCCAAGTCCACCCAAAAATGGTAGGCTATAGCACACTGATTTGGCCTGAGAATGGCCCATTCGCGCCATTTTGCCCTTTTAAAAACCCACTGCCCCATTCTCAATAATGGCCCACTAGGTCTCTCCTCAACCACAACCCAGTCGATTCCCAGCCAAAATCGCGGTCGGACCTTGGTCCCATCAACAAAACTTCTTGCTATAGCACAATGATTTAGCTCGAAAATGGCCCGTTCGCATGATTTCACCCGTTAGACCACCCAAACTAGATCGTTCTCAAAAAATTCCTACACTAGACTGCTCTCCAACCTCCCTGGAAAAGCCCTGTCGATTTTTATCCAAAACCATGCCCAGTCCTCAAGCCCACTAAAAAAATAGTGAGCCATAGCACATCGATTTGGCCCGACAATGGCCCACTTACATCGTTTTGCCCGTTTGACCACTCAAATTGCCCTATTTTTTAAAAAAAAAGACACGCACTAAGGAGATTACCAGCCTCTATGAATCAGCGATATTAATTTTTGGTCAAAATGACATCGGACCTCGAGCCCACCCCAAAAACCGTGGAATATAGCACCAATTTGGCCCAAAAATAACTCGTTCTCACCATTTCACTCTTTTGACCATCCAAACACCCCATTCTCAAGAAAGCCTACGCTAGGCCACCCTACAGCCTCTCGAGGTAGCGCGGTCAATATTTGGTAAAAATCACGCCCGACACCCGGCCCACCCCAAAACCATAGGCTACAGCACACAAATTTGGCCAGAAAATAGTTTGTTCGCACCGTTTCTCCCGTTTGACCACCCAAATTGCCCCGTTCTCAAAAGGGACCCAGATTACGTTGTTCCTAAACCTCTCTAAGACAAACCAATGGATTTTCAAAAAGAACACACCCATCCCCTAGGCCTACCCCAAAAATCGTGGAATATAGCACACCGATTTCGCCCAAAAATGGCCAGTTCATGTCGATTGTCCGTTTGACCACCCAAACTACCCTGTTGTCAAAAAAGGCCCATACGAGGTAGCTCCTCAAAGTCCTTAGGGTAGCTCAATCAATTTTTGACCAAAATTACGCGCAATCTCTCCCCAAAAATTATGGGCTATAACACACCGATTTGGCCTAAAAAATAGCCCGTTGGCATCGTTTCTCCCATTTGACCGCCCAAACTACTCCTTTCTCAAAAAAAGCCCATACTAGGCCGCTCCCTACCCTACTTAGGGCAGCCCTATCGATTATCATCCAAAATCACGCCCAGCCCCAAGGCCCACCCCAAAACCATAGGTTTATACACACCAATTGAGCCCAAAAATGGCCTGTTCATACTGTTTCACCCGTTTGTCTACCCAAACCACCCTGTTCACAAAAAAGCCACACTAGGGCACTCTCCAGCCTTCTTGGGAAACCTGATTAATTTTTTGCCAAAATCAAGCTCGACCCCCGGGCCAACCTTGAAAATCGTGGGCTATAACACACCAATTTAGCCCCAAAAATGGCTTGTACACACCATATCACCCATTTGACCACCTAAACTATCCCGTTCTCAAAAAAATCCCACACTAGGCCACTTCCCAGCTCCTTGGGGTAGCCCGATCAAATTTTGATCAAAATCATGCTCGGCCCCCGAGCCACCCCAAAAATCATGGGCTATAGCACACTAATTTGGCTCAAAAATACCCCGTTCATGCGGTTTTGCCCGTTTGACCACCCAAACCACCCCATTCTTTAAAAAGGCCCACACTAGGCCACTCCCAGCCTTCCTGGGGTAGCTCGGACAATTTTTGGCTAAAATAACAATCGACCTCCGTGCCTACCCCAAAAATAGTCATCTATAAAAACTCGATTTAGTCTGAAAATAGCCCATTCGCATTGTTTTACCAGTTTGACCACCCAAATCACCCCGTTATTATAAAAAGGCCATACTAGACCACTTCCTAGATTCCAAGGGCAGTCCGATAGATTTTTGGCATAAATCCTGCCCATCCCCCAAGCTCACCCCAAAAATTGTAAGCTATAGCACACAGATTTATCCCAAAAATGGCTCATTTATGTTGTTTTGACCGTTTGACCACCCAAACCGCCCCGCCCTCCAAAAAGACCAATATTAGGCCACTCTCCAGTCTTCCTCAGTGGCAATCCGATTGATTTTTGACAATAATCAAGCCCAATCTCTGAGCCCACCCTGAAAATCATTGGCAATAGCATGCAGATTTAGCCCAAAAATGTCTCGTTCAGGTCGTTTCACCCGTTTGACCACCCAAACTACCTCGTTCTGTAAAAAATCCTCACATAAGGTTGCTCCCCATACTCCTTGGGGGAGCCTGATCAATTTTTAGCCAAAATAACATCCATTCCTTGGCTCAACCCAAAAACTATGGGCTATAGCACACCGATTTGGCTAAAAAATTGCTCGTTCACGCTATTTCACCACCTAAACTCCCTCGATCTCGAAAAGGGCCCACACTAAGGTGTTGCCCATCCTCTCTAGGGCATCCTGGTTGATTTTTGACTAAAATTATGCCCAATCTCCTAGCCCTCCCAGAAAAACGTGGGCAACAACATACCAATTTGGCCCAAAAATGACCCATTCGCATCGTTTTACCTATTTGACCACCCAAATTGACCCGTTCTCAAAAAAGGCCCACACAAGGCTGCTCTCTACTCTCCCTAGGGTAGGCCAATGAATTTTTGTAAAATATCACGGCTAGATCATGGGCCCACCCAAAACACTGTGGGATATAACACTCCGATTTGACACAAAATGGCTCATTCACACTGTTTCACCCGTTTGACAACTCAAACCGCCCTATTATCCAAAAAGGCATATACTAAGGCACTCCCTAGCCTCCCTAGGGTATCCCAATTTATTTTTAGCCTAAATTACTCCTGAAACCCTGGCCCTCCTCAAAATCCGTAGGCTATAGCACACTGATTTGGCCTAAAACTGGTGAGTTCGTGTCGTTTCAGTCGTTTGATCAGCCAAATCACCCCTGTTGTCAAAAAAGGCCCACACTAGGTCGTTCCCTTCATCCTTGAGGTAGCTCAGTTGAGTTTTGGCCAAAATCATGCCTGGGCCCTGGCCTACTCAAAAATCTGTGGTATATAGCACAGCAATTTAGGTCAAAAATATCATGTTTGTGCGGTTTTGCTCTTTTGACCACCCAAACCTCCTCGTCCAGAAAAAAGGCCCACACTAGGATATTACCCAGCCCCCCGAGTAAGCCCAATCAATTTTTGCCCAAAATCACTCTCGGGCCCTAGGCCCACCCCAAAAACCATGGGCTACATCACCCCAATTTGGCGCAAAAAAGGTTCATTAGCGTTCTTTTGCCTATTTGACAACCCAAACTGTCCCATTCTTAAAAAAGGCATACACTACGCCGCTTCCCAACTTCCATGGGGTAGTCTGATCAATTTCCAGCCAAAATCATTCCCAGCCCCCAAGCCTACCCCAAAAACATAGGCTATATAGCACACCAATTTAGCCTGTAAACGGTCTGCTCGCACCGTTTTGCTTGTTTGACATAACAAACCACACCGTTCTATAAAAAGGCCCATACTAGGCCATTTCCATCCTTTCTAGGCAGCCTTCCCACCCCAAAAATCGTGGGCTATAGCACACATATTTGGCCCAAAAATAGCTCGTTCGTGTTGTTTCGGCCCCTAAGTTGGCTCTGTCAATTTTTGGCTAAAATTAATTTTGATTATTGGGCCCACACCAAAAATCATGGGCTATAGCACCCTAATCTGGCCCAAAAAAGGTTCATCCACGTAGTTTCACCCGTTTCACTACCTAAACTCCCCTTTTTAAAAAAAAGCCCACACTAGGACGCTTTCCAACTTCCCTAGGGCAGTTCGTTAAATTTTCAGCAAAAATCATGCCCTTCCCCTACGTCTACCCCACATATCGTGGGCTATAACACACCGATTTGTCCCATAAACTGTCCGTTCGTGTCGTTTCGCCCGTTTGACATACCAAACCACCCCTTTCTATATAAAGGCCCACACTAGGCTATTTCCCAGCCTTTCTATGGTAGCCCGATTAATTTTTAGCCAAAATCACTCCCGACCCCTAGATTTACCCCAAAAATTATAGGTAATAGCACACAAATTTGTCATGAAAATAACCAGTTCATGTTGTTTTGCCCATTTGACCACCCAAATTGCACCATTCTAAAAAAATGCCCATACTGGGACGCTCCCCAGGCTCTCAGGGGTAGCCTGGTCAATTTTCAACAAAAATTAAGCCCGTCCTCGATCAACCCCAAAAATCGTAGGCTATAGCACACCGATTTAGCCCAAAAATGGCCTTTTCACACCGTTTCATCCATCTGACCACCCTAACCGCCCTGTTCTCAAATAAAGCCCATATTATGGCGCTTCCTAGACTCGCTCCCTAGACTCCCTTAGGCAGCCCAATAAATTTTTGACTAAAATCACACTCGGCCCCCGATTCCATCTCAAAAATCATTAGCTTTAGCACACTGATTTGGACTTAAAATGGCCCGTTCATGCCGTTTTGCCCGTTTGACCAGCCAAATAGCCCCGTTCTAAAAAAAAGTCCTATACTAGGCTGCTCTATAGCCTCCTTGGGTTAGGTCTATCAATTTTTAGCCATGGCCCCAGGCCCACCCCAAAAACTATGGGTTATAGCCCACCGATTTGGCCTAAAAATGGCTCATTCGCATCGTTTCGCCAGTTTAACAACCCAAATCTCCCCGTTATAAAAAATGTCCATACTAGGGCTCTCCTCAGCCTCCTTGGGGTAGCTCTGTTGATTTTCGACTAAAATCATGCCCGACCCACTGGCCCACCCCAAAAATTGTAGGTTATAGTACAATGATTTGGCCAAAAAATGGCCCATTCGCACCTTTTCACTTGTTTGACCACCCAAACCATCCCATTATCAAAAAAGGCCTATACTAGCCTACTTCCCAACATTCTTAGGGCCACCGATCGATTTTTGGCAAAAATAATACCCGACACTCAAGGCCCACCCCAAAAACAATGGGCTATAGCACACCGATTTGTCTTGAAAATGGACCATTCGCGCGGTTTCGCTCATTTGACCACCCAAAGCAACCCATTTGCAAAAAAGGCCTACACTAGGCCGCTGCCCAGCCTCCTTGTGGTAGCCCTGTCAATTTTTAGCCAAAATCAAGGTCGGTACCCGAGCCCACCCTGAAAATCATAGGCAATAGCACCTCAATTATTCCTAAAAAAGACTTGTTCGCATTATTTCGCTTGTTTGACCACCCAGAATGCCCTGTTCTTAAAATAGTCCCAAACTAAGCCACTTTCCAACATCCCTGGAGTTGTTAGGTGAATTTTCAACAAAAATTATGCCCGACACCCGAGCCCAATCCAAAAATCGTGGGCTATAGCACACCGATTTGGCCTAAAAATGGTTAATTCACTTCATTTCTCTCGTTTGACCACCCACACTGCCCCGTTTTATAAAAATACCCATATTAGAACATATCCCAGCCTCCCTAGAGTATCTCAGTTGATTTTCATCCAAAATCACGCTCGGCCCCTGGCTTACCCTAAAAATTGTTTGATCACTCCTGGACCCCTAGCCCAACCCAAAAATCGTGGGCTATAGCACACTGATTTGGCTCGAAAATGGTTCATTCATGTCGTTACGCACGTTTGACCACACAAAGAGTCCCATTCATTAAAAAGGCCTACACTAGGCCAATCTCCAACCTTCCTAGGTCAGTCCGGTCGATTTTTTCCCAAAATCACAATCGACCCCTGGGCCTCACCCAAAAACAGTGGGCTCATCCCGATTTGTCCTGAAAAAATGGCCTGTTCTTGTCGTTTTGCTGGTTTGACCAGGCAAACTGCCCTGTTATCAAAAAATGCACTAGGCTGCTCTCCAGCCTTCCTAGGGCAACCTATTCAATTTTTGACCAAAATAATGCCCGACCCATGGGCCGTCCCCCTCTAATACAGTGGGCTATAACACACCGATTTGGCCAAAAAATGGCTCGTTTGCACCGTTTTACCTATTTGATCATCCAAACTGGCCTGTTCTCAAAAATCCCACACTAGGCTTCTCCCCAACTTTCCTAGAGCAACCCAATCGATTTTAAGCCAAAATCATGCCTGGCCCCAGGGCCTAACCCCAAAATTTTGGGCTATAGCACACCAATTTGGCTTAATAATGGCCCGTTCCCATTATTTCGTCTGTTTGACCACCAAAACCAGCATGTTCTCAAAAAAGACCCACGATAGGGCGCTCCTTATCCTCTTTACGATAGCCAGGTTATATTATGAACAAAATCACACCCGACCCTCGGGCCCACCCCAAAAATTGTGGGCTATAGAAACACAGATTTAGCCTGAAATAGCCCATTCGCACTGTTTCTCTTGTTTGACCACAAAAATCACTCTGTTCTCAAAAAACACCCACTTTAGGCCCCTCCCCAGCATCCCTGGGGAATCTCAATCTATTTTTGGCCAAAATCACGCCCGCCCCTATCCCACCTCAAAAACGTGGGCTATAGGACACGAATTTGGCCAGAAAACGGCCCCCGTTTGTGCCGTTTTACCCGTTTGACCACCAAAACTGCTCCATTATTAAATAGGCCCACAATAGGTCACTCCCAACCTCCCTGGTGCAGCCCTAATGATTTTTAGCAAAAATCAAGCTCGGCCCCCGAACCCACCCAAAAAATCGTTAGCTATAGCACATTGATGTGGCCTAAAAATGGCCCATTTGAGCCGGTTTGCCCGCTTAACCACCCAAAGCGCCCTATTCTCAAAAAAACACCCACACTAGGCTACTCCACAACTTCCTCGGGATAAATTGATCGATGTTTGACCAAAATCATGCCCGGTCACCGAGTCCAACCCAAAAATTTTGGGCTATAGCACTCCATTTTAGTTGAAAAATGGCCCACTCATGTCGTTTCGCCCGTTTTACCACGCAAACTGCCATGTTCTTAATAAAGAACCATACTAGGACACCCCCAGGTTCCTTGGCACAGCCCGGTCAATTTTTGGATAAAATCATGCCCGCCTACCCCAATAACAGTAGGAAATAGCATCCAGATTTAGCCTAAAAATGACGCCGTTTCATTAGTTTGACCAGTCAAACTGCCCTATTATCAAAAAAGGACTACAGTAGTCTAATCCACATCCTTCATGGGGAAACTCGGTCAATTTTTAACCAAAATAATGCCTGACATTTTGGCCTTCTCGAAAATCGTGGGCTATAGCACACCGATTTAGCTAGAAAATGGATCATCCGTTTGTTTCAATCGTTTTACAACTCAAACTGCCCCGTTCTCAAAAGAGGCCCATCTTAGTTCTCTCCCAGGCTTCCCTGCAGCATCCCAGTCGATTTTAAACCAAAAATAATGGCCAGACCCAGGTCCTACCCCAAAAATTGTGGGCTAGCACACAAATTTTTCTCGAAAATTGCCCCGTTCCCGTCATTGTGACTATTTGACCACTCAAACATCCACGTTATCAAAAAGGGCCTATACTAAAGCACTCCCCAACCTCCTTTGGGCATCCCGATTAATTTTTTACCAAATTAATGCCCAACTCTCGGTCCCACCCCAAAAACCATGGGCTATAATGCACAAATTTGTCCTGAAAATGGTCCATTTGCGTCTTTTCGCTTGTTTGACCATCCAAACCACCCTATTCTTAAAAAAGGCCTAAACTACGCCACTCTCTATCCTCTCTGGGGAAACTCTATCAATTTTTGGCAAAAATAATGTCCGCCCCCTGACCCACATAAAACACTGTGGCTATAGCACATCGATTTAGCCCAAAAATGGCCCCATTCACCCTGTTCTTAAAAATAGCCCACACTAAGGCTCTCTCCAGCCTCGTTGGTGCAGCCTGAATGAATTTTGACCAAAATCATGATCGAACCTCATGCCCACCTAAAAAATCGTGAGCTATAGCACGCTGATTTGGCTCAAAAATGGCCCATTTACGCCGTTTTGCCTGTTTGACAACACAAACTACCCCCTTCTAAAAATACCCATACTATGCCGCTGCACAGCCTTCTCAGGGTAGCTCAATCAATTTTTGGCCAAAATAATGCCCGTCCCCCTAGCTTACCCCAAAAATCGTGGGCTATAGCACACCAATTTAGCCCAAAAATGGCCCGTTCGTGTCGTTTTGCCCGTTTGACCAACCAAACTACCTCATTCTTAAAAAAGGACCACACTAAGCTACTCTCCAGCCTCCTTACGGCTGCTCGATCAATTTTTGACTAAAATAATGCTCAACCCCCAGGCCCAACCCAAAAATCGTGGGCTATAGCTCACCGATTTAGCCTAAAAATAGCCTGTTAGCGTCATTTTTCCAACTTGACCAGCCAAACCACCCTGTTCCTAAACAAGCCCACACTAGTCCGCTCCTCAGCCTCCCTGGAGTAGGTTGGTCGATTTTTGGACAAAATCACTACCGGGCGTCCAGATCACCCCAAAAACAGTGGGATAGCACCCTAATTTGGCCCGAAAATGGCCCATTCACATCGTTTTTCCTCTTTGACCACCGATACCGCCTTGTTAAAAAAACTCCCCACACTAGGCCTCCCTCCATCCTCCCTTGGGTAGCTTGATTGATTTTTTCCCTAAGTCACACTCAACTATCGGGCACACCCCAAAAAATACGGGCTATAACACATTGATTTGGCCCATAAATGCCTGTTCGTGTTGTTTCGCCCGTTTGGAACCCAAAGCACCCCGTTCTCTAAAAAGGCCCAAACTAGACTACTCTCAGCCTCCCTAGAGAGGCCCGGTCGATTTTTAATCAAAATCACGCTCGACTCCCGGGACCAGCCCAAAAACTATGGGCTATAGCACACTAATTTGTCCTAAAAATGGCACTACGCATTATTTCTCTCGTTTGACCACCCAAATCGCCCCGTTCTCAAAAAAGGCCTACACTAGGGTGATCCCAAGCATCCTTGGGGTAGCCCAATTGATTATCAACCAAAATCACGCCAGGCCCCTGGGCCTGTCCTAAAAATTGATGGCTATAGCACATCATTTTTGCCTAAAAATGTGCCGTTCGCGCGTTTCGCCCATTTGACCACCCAAATCGCCCCATTCTCAAAAACCTACACTAGGTCACTCCTTATCCTCCCGGAGGTATCTCGGTTGATTTTTGAAAAAAATCGTACCCCACCATGAGCAGCACAATGATTTGGATTGGAATATTGTCCGTTCACATCGTCTCGCACGTTTGACCACCCAAACGACCCCATTCTAAAAAAGGCCCACTTTAGTCCACTCTCCAGCATCCTTAGGGCAGCGCGATCAATTTTTGGTCAAAATCAAGCTAGGAACCGAGCCCAACCATGTGCTATAGCACACTTATTTGGCTCAAAAATGACCATTTCACACCGTTTCTCCCGTTAGATCTCTTAAATTGCCACGTTCTAAAAAAAGGCCCACACTAAGGTGCTTCTCAGCCTCTCTGGGGAAGCCCGATCATATTTTGACAAACCAATTTGGCCCTAAAATTATGGGCTATATCACACCGATTTGGCCCAAAAATGGCCCGTTCGCATCATTTCGCTCGTTTGACCAACAAAATCGCCCCATTCTAAAAAAAAGCCCACACTAGGTCGTTCTCCAGCCTTCCTGGTGCAACCCGACCAATTTTTGGTCAGAATTATGCCTGGAACCTGGGACCACCCCTAAAATTGTGGGCTATAGCATACCAATTTGGCCCGAAAAATGGTTCGTTTGCATTGTTCCGCTCATTTGACTACCCAAACCACCACGTTATAAAAAAAAACCCAAACTAGTGCGCTCCTTGGACACCCTGGGGCAGCCCAATAAATTTTTGGCCAAACTCATGCTCAGCACTCGGCTCCACCCAAAAAATTGTGGGTTTATAGCACAGCGATTTGGCCTGAAAAGGGCCCGTTCGTGCTGTTTTGCCCGTTTGAACACCCAAACCGCCCCATTCTTAGAAAAAGACCATACTAGGCCTCTCCCTAGCCTTACACGGTTATCCCAATCAATTTTTGGTAAAAATTACTCCCATAACTTAGGACCACCCAGAATATCGTGGGCTATAGCACATCGATTAGGCCCAAAAATGGCCTGTTCATGTTGTTGTGCTCGGTTTACCACCCGAACCACCCCGTTCTCAAGAAAGGCCCAAACTAGGCCACTCATCAGCCCCCCTAGGTAGCCCACTTAATTTTCAGCTAAAATCACATCCGACCCCTAGGCCTACCCTAAAAATTGTAAGCGATAGAATACTGATTTGGCCCGAAAATGGACCATTCATGTTGTTTTGCCTATTTGACCACCCAAATCACCCTTTTCTTAAAAAAAGCCCTCGATAGAGCACTTGCCTGGCTCCCTGGGTAAGCCTAATCAATTTTCAGCCAAAATCACGCTCGGCCCTCTGGCCTACCACCAAAAACCGTAGGCTATAGCATACTGATTTGGCCTGAAAATAGCCCGTTCATGTTGTTTGACCGCTCAAATAGTCCCATTCTCAAAAAAGGCCCACACTAGGGTGCTCCCCTGCATCTCTATGGAAGCCCAGTCTATTTTCGATCAAAATCACACCCGTCCCCCGGGCCCACCCCAATAACTGTGGGCTATAGCACACTGATTTGACCTAAAAATAGCCTATTCATATCGGTTTCCCTGTTTAATCACCCAAACCTTCTCGTTCTCAAACAAAGCCCATACTAGGTCACTTTCCATCCTCCTTATGGTAGCTTGGTTAATTTTCTATTAAAATCACGTCAGGCCACTAGGCCCAACCCAAAAATCATGGGCTATAGCACACTGATTTAACCCAAAAATGACCCGTTCATGTCGTTTGCCCGTTTGACCACCCAAACTACCCAGTTGTCAAAAAAGGCCAACACTAGGGCGCTACCCACCTCCCTAGGGCACCCAGATAATTTTCAACCAAAACCAAACTCGACCCCCAAGTCCACCCAAAAATGGTAGGCTATAGCACACTGATTTGGCCTGAGAATGGCCCATTCGCGCCATTTTGCCCTTTTAAAAACCCACTGCCCCATTCTCAATAATGGCCCACTAGGTCTCTCCTCAACCACAACCCAGTCGATTCCCAGCCAAAATCGCGGTCGGACCTTGGTCCCATCAACAAAACTTCTTGCTATAGCACAATGATTTAGCTCGAAAATGGCCCGTTCGCATGATTTCACCCGTTAGACCACCCAAACTAGATCGTTCTCAAAAAATTCCTACACTAGACTGCTCTCCAACCTCCCTGGAAAAGCCCTGTCGATTTTTATCCAAAACCATGCCCAGTCCTCAAGCCCACTAAAAAAATAGTGAGCCATAGCACATCGATTTGGCCCGACAATGGCCCACTTACATCGTTTTGCCCGTTTGACCACTCAAATTGCCCTATTTTTTAAAAAAAAAGACACGCACTAAGGAGATTACCAGCCTCTATGAATCAGCGATATTAATTTTTGGTCAAAATGACATCGGACCTCGAGCCCACCCCAAAAACCGTGGAATATAGCACCAATTTGGCCCAAAAATAACTCGTTCTCACCATTTCACTCTTTTGACCATCCAAACACCCCATTCTCAAGAAAGCTTACGCTAGGCCACCCTACAGCCTCTCGAGGTAGCGCGGTCAATATTTGGTAAAAATCACGCCCGACACCCGGCCCACCCCAAAACCATAGGCTACAGCACACAAATTTGGCCAGAAAATAGTTTGTTCGCACCGTTTTTCCCGTTTGACCACCCAAATTGCCCCGTTCTCAAAAGGGACCCAGATTACGTTGTTCCTAAACCTCTCTAAGACAAACCAATGGATTTTCAAAAAGAACACACCCATCCCCCAGGCCTACCCCAAAAATCGTGGAATATAGCACACCGATTTCGCCCAAAAATGGCCAGTTCATGTCGATTGTCCGTTTGACCACCCAAACTACCCTGTTGTCAAAAAAGGCCCATACGAGGTAGCTCCTCAAAGTCCTTAGGGTAGCTCAATCAATTTTTGACCAAAATTACGCGCAATCTCTCCCCAAAAATTATGGGCTATAACACACCGATTTGGCCTAAAAAATAGCCCGTTGGCATCGTTTCTCCCATTTGACCGCCCAAACTACTCCTTTCTTAAAAAAAGCCCATACTAGGCCGCTCCCCACCCTACTTAGGGCAGCCCTATCGATTATCATCCAAAATCACGCCCAGCCCCAAGGCCCACCCCAAAACCATAGGTTTATACACACCAATTGAGCCCAAAAATGGCCTGTTCATACTGTTTCACCCGTTTGTCTACCCAAACCACCCTGTTCACAAAAAAGCCACACTAGGGCACTCTCCAGCCTTCTTGGGAAACCTGATTAATTTTTTGCCAAAATCAAGCTCGACCCCCGGGCCAACCTTGAAAATCGTGGGCTATAACACACCAATTTAGCCCCAAAAATGGCTTGTACACACCATATCACCCATTTGACCACCTAAACTATCCCGTTCTCAAAAAAATCCCACACTAGGCCACTTCCCAGCTCCTTGGGGTAGCCCTAATGATTTTTAGCAAAAATCAAGCTCGGCCCCCGAACCCACCCAAAAAATCGTTAGCTATAGCACATTGATGTGGCCTAAAAATGGCCCATTTGAGCCGGTTTGCCCGCTTAACCACCCAAAGCGCCCTATTCTCAAAAAAACACCCACACTAGGCTACTCCACAACTTCCTCGGGATAAATTGATCGATGTTTGACCAAAATCATGCCCGGTCACCGAGTCCAACCCAAAAATTTTGGGCTATAGCACTCCATTTTAGTTGAAAAATGGCCCACTCATGTCGTTTCGCCCGTTTTACCACGCAAACCGCCATGTTCTTAATAAAGAACCATACTAGGACACCCCCAGGTTCCTTGGCACAGCCCGGTCAATTTTTGGATAAAATCATGCCCGCCTACCCCAATAACAGTAGGAAATAGCATCCAGATTTAGCCTAAAAATGACGCCGTTTCATTAGTTTGACCAGTCAAACTGCCCTATTATCAAAAAAGGACTACAGTAGTCTAATCCACATCCTTCATGGGGAAACTCGGTCAATTTTTAACCAAAATAATGCCTGACATTTTGGCCTTCTCGAAAATCGTGGGCTATAGCACACCGATTTAGCTAGAAAATGGATCATTCGTTTGTTTCAATCGTTTTACAACTCAAACTGCCCCGTTCTCAAAAGAGGCCCATCTTAGTTCTCTCCCAGGCTTCCCTGCAGCATCCCAGTCGATTTTAAACCAAAAATAATGGCCAGACCCAGGTCCTACCCCAAAAATTGTGGGCTAGCACACAAATTTTTCTCGAAAATTGCCCCGTTCCCGTCATTGTGACTATTTGACCACTCAAACATCCACGTTATCAAAAAGGGCCTATACTAAAGCACTCCCCAACCTCCTTTGGGCATCCCGATTAATTTTTTACCAAATTAATGCCCAACTCTCGGTCCCACCCCAAAAACCATGGGCTATAATGCACAAATTTGTCCTGAAAATGGTCCATTTGCGTCTTTTCGCTTGTTTGACCATCCAAACCACCCTATTCTTAAAAAAGGCCTAAACTACGCCACTCTCTATCCTCTCTGGGGAAACTCTATCAATTTTTGGCAAAAATAATGTCCGCCCCCTGACCCACATAAAACACTGTGGCTATAGCACATCGATTTAGCCCAAAAATGGCCCCATTCACCCTGTTCTTAAAAATAGCCCACACTAAGGCTCTCTCCAGCCTCGTTGGTGCAGCCTGAATGAATTTTGACCAAAATCATGATCGAACCTCATGCCCACCTAAAAAATCGTGAGCTATAGCACGCTGATTTGGCTCAAAAATGGCCCATTTACGCCGTTTTGCCTGTTTGACAACACAAACTACCCCCTTCTAAAAATACCCATACTATGCCGCTGCACAGCCTTCTCAGGGTAGCTCAATCAATTTTTGGCCAAAATAATGCCCGTCCCCCTAGCTTACCCCAAAAATCGTGGGCTATAGCACACCAATTTAGCCCAAAAATGGCCCGTTCGTGTCGTTTTGCCCGTTTGACCAACCAAACTACCTCATTCTTAAAAAAGGACCACACTAAGCTACTCTCCAGCCTCCTTACGGCTGCTCGATCAATTTTTGACTAAAATAATGCTCAACCCCCAGGCCCAACCCAAAAATCGTGGGCTATAGCTCACCGATTTAGCCTAAAAATAGCCTGTTAGCGTCATTTTTCCAACTTGACCAGCCAAACCACCCTGTTCCTAAACAAGCCCACACTAGTCCGCTCCTCAGCCTCCCTGGAGTAGGTTGGTCGATTTTTGGACAAAATCACTACCGGGCGTCCAGATCACCCCAAAAACAGTGGGATAGCACCCTAATTTGGCCCGAAAATGGCCCATTCACATCGTTTTTCCTCTTTGACCACCGATACCGCCTTGTTAAAAAAACTCCCCACACTAGGCCTCCCTCCATCCTCCCTTGGGTAGCTTGATTGATTTTTTCCCTAAGTCACACTCAACTATCGGGCACACCCCAAAAAATACGGGCTATAACACATTGATTTGGCCCATAAATGCCTGTTCGTGTTGTTTCGCCCGTTTGGAACCCAAAGCACCCCGTTCTCTAAAAAGGCCCAAACTAGACTACTCTCAGCCTCCCTAGAGAGGCCCGGTCGATTTTTAATCAAAATCACGCTCGACTCCCGGGACCAGCCCAAAAACTATGGGCTATAGCACACTAATTTGTCCTAAAAATGGCACTACGCATTATTTCTCTCGTTTGACCACCCAAATCGCCCCGTTCTCAAAAAAGGCCTACACTAGGGTGATCCCAAGCATCCTTGGGGTAGCCCAATTGATTATCAACCAAAATCACGCCAGGCCCCTGGGCCTGTCCTAAAAATTGATGGCTATAGCACATCATTTTTGCCTAAAAATGTGCCGTTCGCGCGTTTCGCCCATTTGACCACCCAAATCGCCCCATTCTCAAAAACCTACACTAGGTCACTCCTTATCCTCCCGGAGGTATCTCGGTTGATTTTTGAAAAAAATCGTACCCCACCATGAGCAGCACAATGATTTGGATTGGAATATTGTCCGTTCACATCGTCTCGCACGTTTGACCACCCAAACGACCCCATTCTAAAAAAGGCCCACTTTAGTCCACTCTCCAGCATCCTTAGGGCAGCGCGATCAATTTTTGGTCAAAATCAAGCTAGGAACCGAGCCCAACCATGTGCTATAGCACACTTATTTGGCTCAAAAATGACCATTTCACATCGTTTCTCCCGTTAGATCTCTTAAATTGCCACGTTCTAAAAAAAGGCCCACACTAAGGTGCTTCTCAGCCTCTCTGGGGAAGCCCGATCATATTTTGACAAACCAATTTGGCCCTAAAATTATGGGCTATATCACACCGATTTGGCCCAAAAATGGCCCGTTCGCATCATTTCGCTCGTTTGACCAACAAAATCGCCCCATTCTAAAAAAAAGCCCACACTAGGTCGTTCTCCAGCCTTCCTGGTGCAACCCGACCAATTTTTGGTCAGAATTATGCCTGGAACCTGGGACCACCCCTAAAATTGTGGGCTATAGCATACCAATTTGGCCCGAAAAATGGTTCGTTTGCATTGTTCCGCTCATTTGACTACCCAAACCACCACGTTATAAAAAAAAACCCAAACTAGTGCGCTCCTTGGACACCCTGGGGCAGCCCAATAAATTTTTGGCCAAACTCATGCTCAGCACTCGGCTCCACCCAAAAAATTGTGGGTTTATAGCACAGCGATTTGGCCTGAAAAGGGCCCGTTCGTGCTGTTTTGCCCGTTTGAACACCCAAACCGCCCCATTCTTAGAAAAAGACCATACTAGGCCTCTCCCTAGCCTTACACGGTTATCCCAATCAATTTTTGGTAAAAATTACTCCCATAACTTAGGACCACCCAGAATATCGTGGGCTATAGCACATCGATTAGGCCCAAAAATGGCCTGTTCATGTTGTTGTGCTCGGTTTACCACCCGAACCACCCCGTTCTCAAGAAAGGCCCAAACTAGGCCACTCATCAGCCCCCCTAGGTAGCCCACTTAATTTTCAGCTAAAATCACATCCGACCCCTAGGCCTACCCTAAAAATTGTAAGCGATAGAATACTGATTTGGCCCGAAAATGGACCATTCATGTTGTTTTGCCTATTTGACCACCCAAATCACCCTTTTCTTAAAAAAAGCCCTCGATAGAGCACTTGCCTGGCTCCCTGGGTAAGCCTAATCAATTTTCAGCCAAAATCACGCTCGGCCCTCTGGCCTACCACCAAAAACCGTAGGCTATAGCATACTGATTTGGCCTGAAAATAGCCCGTTCATGTTGTTTGACCGCTCAAATAGTCCCATTCTCAAAAAAGGCCCACACTAGGGTGCTCCCCTGCATCTCTATGGAAGCCCAGTCTATTTTCGATCAAAATCACACCCGTCCCCCGGGCCCACCCCAATAACTGTGGGCTATAGCACACTGATTTGACCTAAAAATAGCCTATTCATATCGGTTTCCCTGTTTAATCACCCAAACCTTCTCGTTCTCAAACAAAGCCCATACTAGGTCACTTTCCATCCTCCTTATGGTAGCTTGGTTAATTTTCTATTAAAATCACGTCAGGCCACTAGGCCCAACCCAAAAATCATGGGCTATAGCACACTGATTTAACCCAAAAATGACCCGTTCATGTCGTTTGCCCGTTTGACCACCCAAACTACCCAGTTGTCAAAAAAGGCCAACACTAGGGCGCTACCCACCTCCCTAGGGCACCCAGATAATTTTCAACCAAAACCAAACTCGACCCCCAGGTCCACCCAAAAATGGTAGGCTATAGCACACTGATTTGGCCTGAGAATGGCCCATTCGCGCCATTTTGCCCTTTTAAAAACCCACTGCCCCATTCTCAATAATGGCCCACTAGGTCTCTCCTCAACCACAACCCAGTCGATTCCCAGCCAAAATCGCGGTCGGACCTTGGTCCCATCAACAAAACTTCTTGCTATAGCACAATGATTTAGCTCGAAAATGGCCCGTTCGCATGATTTCACCCGTTAGACCACCCAAACTAGATCGTTCTCAAAAAATTCCTACACTAGACTGCTCTCCAACCTCCCTGGAAAAGCCCTGTCGATTTTTATCCAAAACCATGCCCAGTCCTCAAGCCCACTAAAAAAATAGTGAGCCATAGCACATCGATTTGGCCCGACAATGGCCCACTTACATCGTTTTGCCCGTTTGACCACTCAAATTGCCCTATTTTTTAAAAAAAAAGACACGCACTAAGGAGATTACCAGCCTCTATGAATCAGCGATATTAATTTTTGGTCAAAATGACATCGGACCTCGAGCCCACCCCAAAAACCGTGGAATATAGCACCAATTTGGCCCAAAAATAACTCGTTCTCACCATTTCACTCTTTTGACCATCCAAACACCCCATTCTCAAGAAAGCCTACGCTAGGCCACCCTACAGCCTCTCGAGGTAGCGCGGTCAATATTTGGTAAAAATCACGCCCGACACCCGGCCCACCCCAAAACCATAGGCTACAGCACACAAATTTGGCCAGAAAATAGTTTGTTCGCACCGTTTTCTCCCGTTTGACCACCCAAATTGCCCCGTTCTCAAAAGGGACCCAGATTACGTTGTTCCTAAACCTCTCTAAGACAAACCAATGGATTTTCAAAAAGAACACACCCATCCCCCAGGCCTACCCCAAAAATCGTGGAATATAGCACACCGATTTCGCCCAAAAATGGCCAGTTCATGTCGATTGTCCGTTTGACCACCCAAACTACCCTGTTGTCAAAAAAGGCCCATACGAGGTAGCTCCTCAAAGTCCTTAGGGTAGCTCAATCAATTTTTGACCAAAATTACGCGCAATCTCTCCCCAAAAATTATGGGCTATAACACACCGATTTGGCCTAAAAAATAGCCCGTTGGCATCGTTTCTCCCATTTGACCGCCCAAACTACTCCTTTCTCAAAAAAAGCCCATACTAGGCCGCTCCCCACCCTACTTAGGGCAGCCCTATCGATTATCATCAAAAATCACGCCCAGCCCTAAGGCCCACCCCAAAACCATAGGTTTATACACACCAATTGAGCCCAAAAATGGCCTGTTCATACTGTTTCACCCGTTTGTCTACCCAAACCACCCTGTTCACAAAAAAGCCACACTAGGGCACTCTCCAGCCTTCTTGGGAAACCTGATTAATTTTTTGCCAAAATCAAGCTCGACCCCCGGGCCAACCTTGAAAATCGTGGGCTATAACACACCAATTTAGCCCCAAAAATGGCTTGTACACACCATATCACCCATTTGACCACCTAAACTATCCCGTTCTCAAAAAAATCCCACACTAGGCCACTTCCCAGCTCCTTGGGGTAGCCCGATCAAATTTTGATCAAAATCATGCTCGGCCCCCGAGCCACCCCAAAAATCATGGGCTATAGCACACTAATTTGGCTCAAAAATACCCCGTTCATGCGGTTTTGCCCGTTTGACCACCCAAACCACCCCATTCTTTAAAAAGGCCCACACTAGGCCACTCCCAGCCTTCCTGGGGTAGCTCGGACAATTTTTGGCTAAAATAACAATCGACCTCCGTGCCTACCCCAAAAATAGTCATCTATAAAAACTCGATTTAGTCTGAAAATAGCCCATTCGCATTGTTTTACCAGTTTGACCACCCAAATCACCCCGTTATTATAAAAAGGCCATACTAGACCACTTCCTAGATTCCAAGGGCAGTCCGATAGATTTTTGGCATAAATCCTGCCCATCCCCCAAGCTCACCCCAAAAATTGTAAGCTATAGCACACAGATTTATCCCAAAAATGGCTCATTTATGTCGTTTTGACCGTTTGACCACCCAAACCGCCCCGCCCTCCAAAAAGACCAATATTAGGCCACTCTCCAGTCTTCCTCAGTGGCAATCCGATTGATTTTTGACAATAATCAAGCCCAATCTCTGAGCCCACCCTGAAAATCATTGGCAATAGCATGCAGATTTAGCCCAAAAATGTCTCGTTCAGGTCGTTTCACCCGTTTGACCACCCAAACTACCTCGTTCTGTAAAAAATCCTCACATAAGGTTGCTCCCCATACTCCTTGGGGGAGCCTGATCAATTTTTAGCCAAAATAACATCCATTCCTTGGCTCAACCCAAAAACTATGGGCTATAGCACACCGATTTGGCTAAAAAATTGCTCGTTCACGCTATTTCACCACCTAAACTCCCTCGATCTCGAAAAGGGCCCACACTAAGGTGTTGCCCATCCTCTCTAGGGCATCCTGGTTGATTTTTGACTAAAATTATGCCCAATCTCCTAGCCCTCCCAGAAAAACGTGGGCAACAACATACCAATTTGGCCCAAAAATGACCCATTCGCATCGTTTTACCTATTTGACCACCCAAATTGACCCGTTCTCAAAAAAGGCCCACACAAGGCTGCTCTCTACTCTCCCTAGGGTAGGCCAATGAATTTTTGTAAAATATCACGGCTAGATCATGGGCCCACCCAAAACACTGTGGGATATAACACTCCGATTTGACACAAAATGGCTCATTCACACTGTTTCACCCGTTTGACAACTCAAACCGCCCTATTATCCAAAAAGGCATATACTAAGGCACTCCCTAGCCTCCCTAGGGTATCCCAATTTATTTTTAGCCTAAATTACTCCTGAAACCCTGGCCCTCCTCAAAATCCGTAGGCTATAGCACACTGATTTGGCCTAAAACTGGTGAGTTCGTGTCGTTTCAGTCGTTTGATCAGCCAAATCACCCCTGTTGTCAAAAAAGGCCCACACTAGGTCGTTCCCTTCATCCTTGAGGTAGCTCAGTTGAGTTTTGGCCAAAATCATGCCTGGGCCCTGGCCTACTCAAAAATCTGTGGTATATAGCACAGCAATTTAGGTCAAAAATATCATGTTTGTGCGGTTTTGCTCTTTTGACCACCCAAACCTCCTCGTCCAGAAAAAAGGCCCACACTAGGATATTACCCAGCCCCCCGAGTAAGCCCAATCAATTTTTGCCCAAAATCACTCTCGGGCCCTAGGCCCACCCCAAAAACCATGGGCTACATCACCCCAATTTGGCGCAAAAAAGGTTCATTAGCGTTCTTTTGCCTATTTGACAACCCAAACTGTCCCATTCTTAAAAAAGGCATACACTACGCCGCTTCCCAACTTCCATGGGGTAGTCTGATCAATTTCCAGCCAAAATCATTCCCAGCCCCCAAGCCTACCCCAAAAACATAGGCTATATAGCACACCAATTTAGCCTGTAAACGGTCTGCTCGCACCGTTTTGCTTGTTTGACATAACAAACCACACCGTTCTATAAAAAGGCCCATACTAGGCCATTTCCATCCTTTCTAGGCAGCCTTCCCACCCCAAAAATCGTGGGCTATAGCACACATATTTGGCCCAAAAATAGCTCGTTCGTGTTGTTTCGGCCCCTAAGTTGGCTCTGTCAATTTTTGGCTAAAATTAATTTTGATTATTGGGCCCACACCAAAAATCATGGGCTATAGCACCCTAATCTGGCCCAAAAAAGGTTCATCCACGTAGTTTCACCCGTTTCACTACCTAAACTCCCCTTTTTAAAAAAAAGCCCACACTAGGACGCTTTCCAACTTCCCTAGGGCAGTTCGTTAAATTTTCAGCAAAAATCATGCCCTTCCCCTACGTCTACCCCACATATCGTGGGCTATAACACACCGATTTGTCCCATAAACTGTCCGTTCGTGTCGTTTCGCCCGTTTGACATACCAAACCACCCCTTTCTATATAAAGGCCCACACTAGGCTATTTCCCAGCCTTTCTATGGTAGCCCGATTAATTTTTAGCCAAAATCACTCCCGACCCCTAGATTTACCCCAAAAATTATAGGTAATAGCACACAAATTTGTCATGAAAATAACCAGTTCATGTTGTTTTGCCCATTTGACCACCCAAATTGCACCATTCTAAAAAAATGCCCATACTGGGACGCTCCCCAGGCTCTCAGGGGTAGCCTGGTCAATTTTCAACAAAAATTAAGCCCGTCCTCGATCAACCCCAAAAATCGTAGGCTATAGCACACCGATTTAGCCCAAAAATGGCCTTTTCACACCGTTTCATCCATCTGACCACCCTAACCGCCCTGTTCTCAAATAAAGCCCATATTATGGCGCTTCCTAGACTCGCTCCCTAGACTCCCTTAGGCAGCCCAATAAATTTTTGACTAAAATCACACTCGGCCCCCGATTCCATCTCAAAAATCATTAGCTTTAGCACACTGATTTGGACTTAAAATGGCCCGTTCATGCCGTTTTGCCCGTTTGACCAGCCAAATAGCCCCGTTCTAAAAAAAAGTCCTATACTAGGCTGCTCTATAGCCTCCTTGGGTTAGGTCTATCAATTTTTAGCCATGGCCCCAGGCCCACCCCAAAAACTATGGGTTATAGCCCACCGATTTGGCCTAAAAATGGCTCATTCGCATCGTTTCGCCAGTTTAACAACCCAAATCTCCCCGTTATAAAAAATGTCCATACTAGGGCTCTCCTCAGCCTCCTTGGGGTAGCTCTGTTGATTTTCGACTAAAATCATGCCCGACCCACTGGCCCACCCCAAAAATTGTAGGTTATAGTACAATGATTTGGCCAAAAAATGGCCCATTCGCACCTTTTCACTTGTTTGACCACCCAAACCATCCCATTATCAAAAAAGGCCTATACTAGCCTACTTCCCAACATTCTTAGGGCCACCGATCGATTTTTGGCAAAAATAATACCCGACACTCAAGGCCCACCCCAAAAACAATGGGCTATAGCACACCGATTTGTCTTGAAAATGGACCATTCGCGCGGTTTCGCTCATTTGACCACCCAAAGCAACCCATTTGCAAAAAAGGCCTACACTAGGCCGCTGCCCAGCCTCCTTGTGGTAGCCCTGTCAATTTTTAGCCAAAATCAAGGTCGGTACCCGAGCCCACCCTGAAAATCATAGGCAATAGCACCTCAATTATTCCTAAAAAAGACTTGTTCGCATTATTTCGCTTGTTTGACCACCCAGAATGCCCTGTTCTTAAAATAGTCCCAAACTAAGCCTATTTCCAACATCCCTGGAGTTGTTAGGTGAATTTTCAACAAAAATTATGCCCGACACCCGAGCCCAATCCAAAAATCGTGGGCTATAGCACACCGATTTGGCCTAAAAATGGTCAATTCACTTCATTTCTCTCGTTTGACCACCCACACTGCCCCGTTTTATAAAAATACCCATATTAGAACATATCCCAGCCTCCCTAGAGTATCTCAGTTGATTTTCATCCAAAATCACGCTCGGCCCCTGGCTTACCCTAAAAATTGTTTGATCACTCCTGGACCCCTAGCCCAACCCAAAAATCGTGGGCTATAGCACACTGATTTGGCTCGAAAATGGTTCATTCATGTCGTTACGCACGTTTGACCACATAAAGAGTCCCATTCATTAAAAAGGCCTACACTAGGCCAATCTCCAACCTTCCTAGGTCAGTCCGGTTGATTTTTTCCCAAAATCACAATCGACCCCTGGGCCTCACCCAAAAACAGTGGGCTCATCCCGATTTGTCCTGAAAATGGCCTGTTCTTGTCGTTTTGCTGGTTTGACCAGGCAAACTGCCCTGTTATCAAAAAATGCACTAGGCTGCTCTCCAGCCTTCCTAGGGCAACCTATTCAATTTTTGACCAAAATAATGCCCGACCCATGGGCCGTCCCCCTCTAATACAGTGGGCTATAACACACCGATTTGGCCAAAAAATGGCTCGTTTGCACCGTTTTACCTATTTGATCATCCAAACTGGCCTGTTCTCAAAAATCCCACACTAGGCTTCTCCCCAACTTTCCTAGAGCAACCCAATCGATTTTAAGCCAAAATCATGCCTGGCCCCAGGGCCTAACCCCAAAATTTTGGGCTATAGCACACCAATTTGGCTTAATAATGGCCCGTTCCCATTATTTCGTCTGTTTGACCACCAAAACCAGCATGTTCTCAAAAAAGACCCACGATAGGGCGCTCCTTATCCTCTTTACGATAGCCAGGTTATATTATGAACAAAATCACACCCGACCCTCGGGCCCACCCCAAAAATTGTGGGCTATAGAAACACAGATTTAGCCTGAAATAGCCCATTCGCACTGTTTCTCTTGTTTGACCACTCAAATCACTCTGTTCTCAAAAAAGACCCACTTTAGGCCCCTCCCCAGCATCCCTGGGGAATCTCAATCTATTTTTGGCCAAAATCACGCCCGCCCCTATCCCACCTCAAAAACGTGGGCTATAGGACACAGATTTGGCCAAAAAACGGCCCCCGTTTGTGCCGTTTTACCCGTTTGACCACCAAAACTGCTCCATTATTAAATAGGCCCACAATAGGTCACTCCCAACCTCCCTGGTGCAGCCCTAATGATTTTTAGCAAAAATCAAGCTCGGCCCCCGAACCCACCCAAAAAATCGTTAGCTATAGCACATTGATGTGGCCTAAAAATGGCCCATTTGAGCCGGTTTGCCCGCTTAACCACCCAAAGCGCCCTATTCTCAAAAAAACACCCACACTAGGCTACTCCACAACTTCCTCGGGATAAATTGATCGATGTTTGACCAAAATCATGCCCGGTCACCGAGTCCAACCCAAAAATTTTGGGCTATAGCACTCCATTTTAGTTGAAAAATGGCCCACTCATGTCGTTTCGCCCGTTTTACCACGCAAACCGCCATGTTCTTAATAAAGAACCATACTAGGACACCCCCAGGTTCCTTGGCACAGCCCGGTCAATTTTTGGATAAAATCATGCCCGCCTACCCCAATAACAGTAGGAAATAGCATCCAGATTTAGCCTAAAAATGACGCCGTTTCATTAGTTTGACCAGTCAAACTGCCCTATTATCAAAAAAGGACTACAGTAGTCTAATCCACATCCTTCATGGGGAAACTCGGTCAATTTTTAACCAAAATAATGCCTGACATTTTGGCCTTCTCGAAAATCGTGGGCTATAGCACACCGATTTAGCTAGAAAATGGATCATTCGTTTGTTTCAATCGTTTTACAACTCAAACTGCCCCGTTCTCAAAAGAGGCCCATCTTAGTTCTCTCCCAGGCTTCCCTGCAGCATCCCAGTCGATTTTAAACCAAAAATAATGGCCAGACCCAGGTCCTACCCCAAAAATTGTGGGCTAGCACACAAATTTTTCTCGAAAATTGCCCCGTTCCCGTCATTGTGACTATTTGACCACTCAAACATCCACGTTATCAAAAAGGGCCTATACTAAAGCACTCCCCAACCTCCTTTGGGCATCCCGATTAATTTTTTACCAAATTAATGCCCAACTCTCGGTCCCACCCCAAAAACCATGGGCTATAATGCACAAATTTGTCCTGAAAATGGTCCATTTGCGTCTTTTCGCTTGTTTGACCATCCAAACCACCCTATTCTTAAAAAAGGCCTAAACTACGCCACTCTCTATCCTCTCTGGGGAAACTCTATCAATTTTTGGCAAAAATAATGTCCGCCCCCTGACCCACATAAAACACTGTGGCTATAGCACATCGATTTAGCCCAAAAATGGCCCCATTCACCCTGTTCTTAAAAATAGCCCACACTAAGGCTCTCTCCAGCCTCGTTGGTGCAGCCTGAATGAATTTTGACCAAAATCATGATCGAACCTCATGCCCACCTAAAAAATCGTGAGCTATAGCACGCTGATTTGGCTCAAAAATGGCCCATTTACGCCGTTTTGCCTGTTTGACAACACAAACTACCCCCTTCTAAAAATACCCATACTATGCCGCTGCACAGCCTTCTCAGGGTAGCTCAATCAATTTTTGGCCAAAATAATGCCCGTCCCCCTAGCTTACCCCAAAAATCGTGGGCTATAGCACACCAATTTAGCCCAAAAATGGCCCGTTCGTGTCGTTTTGCCCGTTTGACCAACCAAACTACCTCATTCTTAAAAAAGGACCACACTAAGCTACTCTCCAGCCTCCTTACGGCTACTCGATCAATTTTTGACTAAAATAATGCTCAACCCCCAGGCCCAATCCAAAAATCGTGGGCTATAGCTCACCGATTTAGCCTAAAAATAGCCTGTTAGCGTCATTTTTCCAACTTGACCAGCCAAACCACCCTGTTCCTAAACAAGCCCACACTAGTCCGCTCCTCAGCCTCCCTGGAGTAGGTTGGTCGATTTTTGGACAAAATCACTACCGGGCGTCCAGATCACCCCAAAAACAGTGGGATAGCACCCTAATTTGGCCCGAAAATGGCCCATTCACATCGTTTTTCCTCTTTGACCACCGATACCGCCTTGTTAAAAAAACTCCCCACACTAGGCCTCCCTCCATCCTCCCTTGGGTAGCTTGATTGACTTTTTCCCTAAGTCACACTCAACTATCGGGCACACCCCAAAAAATACGGGCTATAACACATTGATTTGGCCCATAAATGCCTGTTCGTGTTGTTTCGCCCGTTTGGAACCCAAAGCACCCCGTTCTCTAAAAAGGCCCAAACTAGACTACTCTCAGCCTCCCTAGAGAGGCCCGGTCGATTTTTAATCAAAATCACGCTCGACTCCCGGGACCAGCCCAAAAACTATGGTCTATAGCACACTAATTTGTCCTAAAAATGGCACTACGCATTATTTCTCTCGTTTGACCACCCAAATCGCCCCGTTCTCAAAAAAGGCCTACACTAGGGTGATCCCAAGCATCCTTGGGGTAGCCCAATTGATTATCAACCAAAATCACGCCAGGCCCCTGGGCCTGTCCTAAAAATTGATGGCTATAGCACATCATTTTTGCCTAAAAATGTGCCGTTCGCGCGTTTCGCCCATTTGACCACCCAAATCGCCCCATTCTCAAAAACCTACACTAGGTCACTCCTTATCCTCCCGGAGGTATCTCGGTTGATTTTTGAAAAAAATCGTACCCCACCATGAGCAGCACAATGATTTGGATTGGAATATTGTCCGTTCACATCGTCTCGCACGTTTGACCACCCAAACGACCCCATTCTAAAAAAGGCCCACTTTAGTCCACTCTCCAGCATCCTTAGGGCAGCGCGATCAATTTTTGGTCAAAATCAAGCTAGGAACCGAGCCCAACCATGTGCTATAGCACACTTATTTGGCTCAAAAATGACCATTTCACACCGTTTCTCCCGTTAGATCTCTTAAATTGCCACGTTCTAAAAAAAGGCCCACACTAAGGTGCTTCTCAGCCTCTCTGGGGAAGCCCGATCATATTTTGACAAACCAATTTGGCCCTAAAATTATGGGCTATATCACACCGATTTGGCCCAAAAATGGCCCGTTCGCATCATTTCGCTCGTTTGACCAACAAAATCGCCCCATTCTAAAAAAAAGCCCACACTAGGTCGTTCTCCAGCCTTCCTGGTGCAACCCGACCAATTTTTGGTCAGAATTATGCCTGGAACCTGGGACCACCCCTAAAATTGTGGGCTATAGCATACCAATTTGGCCCGAAAAATGGTTCGTTTGCATTGTTCCGCTCATTTGACTACCCAAACCACCACGTTATAAAAAAAAACCCAAACTAGTGCGCTCCTTGGACACCCTGGGGCAGCCCAATAAATTTTTGGCCAAACTCATGCTCAGCACTCGGCTCCACCCAAAAAATTGTGGGTTTATAGCACAGCGATTTGGCCTGAAAAGGGCCCGTTCGTGCTGTTTTGCCCGTTTGAACACCCAAACCGCCCCATTCTTAGAAAAAGACCATACTAGGCCTCTCCCTAGCCTTACACGGTTATCCCAATCAATTTTTGGTAAAAATTACTCCCATAACTTAGGACCACCCAGAATATCGTGGGCTATAGCACATCGATTAGGCCCAAAAATGGCCTGTTCATGTTGTTGTGCTCGGTTTACCACCCGAACCACCCCGTTCTCAAGAAAGGCCCAAACTAGGCCACTCATCAGCCCCCCTAGGTAGCCCACTTAATTTTTAGCTAAAATCACATCCGACCCCTAGGCCTACCCTAAAAATTGTAAGCGATAGAATACTGATTTGGCCCGAAAATGGACCATTCATGTTGTTTTGCCTATTTGACCACCCAAATCACCCTTTTCTTAAAAAAAGCCCTCGATAGAGCACTTGCCTGGCTCCCTGGGTAAGCCTAATCAATTTTCAGCCAAAATCACGCTCGGCCCTCTGGCCTACCACCAAAAACCGTAGGCTATAGCATACTGATTTGGCCTGAAAATAGCCCGTTCATGTTGTTTGACCGCTCAAATAGTCCCATTCTCAAAAAAGGCCCACACTAGGGTGCTCCCCTGCATCTCTATGGAAGCCCAGTCTATTTTCGATCAAAATCACACCCGTCCCCCGGGCCCACCCCAATAACTGTGGGCTATAGCACACTGATTTGACCTAAAAATAGCCTATTCATATCGGTTTCCCTGTTTAATCACCCAAACCTTCTCGTTCTCAAACAAAGCCCATACTAGGTCACTTTCCATCCTCCTTATGGCAGCTTGGTTAATTTTCTATTAAAATCACGTCAGGCCACTAGGCCCAACCCAAAAATCATGGGCTATAGCACACTGATTTAACCCAAAAATGACCCGTTCATGTCGTTTGCCCGTTTGACCACCCAAACTACCCAGTTGTCAAAAAAGGCCAACACTAGGGCGCTACCCACCTCCCTAGGGCACCCAGATGATTTTCAACCAAAACCAAACTCGACCCCCAGGTCCACCCAAAAATGGTAGGCTATAGCACACTGATTTGGCCTGAGAATGGCCCATTCGCGCCATTTTGCCCTTTTAAAAACCCACTGCCCCATTCTCAATAATGGCCCACTAGGTCTCTCCTCAACCACAACCCAGTCGATTCCCAGCCAAAATCGCGGTCGGACCTTGGTCCCATCAACAAAACTTCTTGCTATAGCACAATGATTTAGCTCGAAAATGGCCCGTTCGCATGATTTCACCCGTTAGACCACCCAAACTAGATCGTTCTCAAAAAATTCCTACACTAGACTGCTCTCCAACCTCCCTGGAAAAGCCCTGTCGATTTTTATCCAAAACCATGCCCAGTCCTCAAGCCCACTAAAAAAATAGTGAGCCATAGCACATCGATTTGGCCCGACAATGGCCCACTTACATCGTTTTGCCCGTTTGACCACTCAAATTGCCCTATTTTTTAAAAAAAAAGACACGCACTAAGGAGATTACCAGCCTCTATGAATCAGTGATATTAATTTTTGGTCAAAATGACATCGGACCTCGAGCCCACCCCAAAAACCGTGGAATATAGCACCAATTTGGCCCAAAAATAACTCGTTCTCACCATTTCACTCTTTTGACCATCCAAACACCCCATTCTCAAGAAAGCCTACGCTAGGCCACCCTACAGCCTCTCGAGGTAGCGCGGTCAATATTTGGTAAAAATCACGCCCGACACCCGGCCCACCCCAAAACCATAGGCTACAGCACACAAATTTGGCCAGAAAATAGTTTGTTCGCACCGTTTCTCCCGTTTGACCACCCAAATTGCCCCGTTCTCAAAAGGGACCCAGATTACGTTGTTCCTAAACCTCTCTAAGACAAACCAATGGATTTTCAAAAAGAACACACCCATCCCCCAGGCCTACCCCAAAAATCGTGGAATATAGCACACCGATTTCGCCCAAAAATGGCCAGTTCATGTCGATTGTCCGTTTGACCACCCAAACTACCCTGTTGTCAAAAAAGGCCCATACGAGGTAGCTCCTCAAAGTCCTTAGGGTAGCTCAATCAATTTTTGACCAAAATTACGCGCAATCTCTCCCCAAAAATTATGGGCTATAACACACCGATTTGGCCTAAAAAATAGCCCGTTGGCATCGTTTCTCCCATTTGACCGCCCAAACTACTCCTTTCTCAAAAAAAGCCCATACTAGGCCGCTCCTCACCCTACTTAGGGCAGCCCTATCGATTATCATCCAAAATCACGCCCAGCCCCAAGGCCCACCCCAAAACCATAGGTTTATACACACCAATTGAGCCCAAAAATGGCCCGTTCATACTGTTTCACCCGTTTGTCTACCAAAACCACCCTGTTCACAAAAAAGCCACACTAGGGCACTCTCCAGCCTTCTTGGGAAACCTGATTAATTTTTTGCCAAAATCAAGCTCGACCCCCGGGCCAACCTTGAAAATCGTGGGCTGTAACACACCAATTTAGCCCCAAAAATGGCTTGTACACACCATATCACCCATTTGACCACCTAAACTATCCCGTTCTCAAAAAAATCCCACACTAGGCCACTTCCCAGCTCCTTGGGGTAGCCCGATCAAATTTTGATCAAAATCATGCTCGGCCCCCGAGCCACCCCAAAAATCATGGGCTATAGCACACTAATTTGGCTCAAAAATACCTCGTTCATGCGGTTTTGCCCGTTTGACCACCCAAACCACCCCATTCTTTAAAAAGGCCCACACTAGGCCACTCCCAGCCTTCCTGGGGCAGCTCGGACAATTTTTGGCTAAAATAACAATCGACCTCCGTGCCTACCCCAAAAATAGTCATCTATAAAAACTCGATTTAGTCTGAAAATAGCCCATTCGCATTGTTTTACCAGTTTGACCACCCAAATCACCCCGTTATTATAAAAAGGCCATACTAGACCACTTCCTAGATTCCAAGGGCAGTCCGATAGATTTTTGGCATAAATCCTGCCCATCCCCCAAGCTCACCCCAAAAATTGTAAGCTATAGCACACAGATTTATCCCAAAAATGGCTCATTTATGTCGTTTTGACCGTTTGACCACCCAAACCGCCCCGCCCTCCAAAAAGACCAATATTAGGCCACTCTCCAGTCTTCCTCAGTGGCAATCCGATTGATTTTTGACAATAATCAAGCCCAATCTCTGAGCCCACCCTGAAAATCATTGGCAATAGCATGCAGATTTAGCCCAAAAATGGCTCGTTCAGGTCGTTTCACCCGTTTGACCACCCAAACTACCTCGTTCTGTAAAAAATCCTCACATAAGGTTGCTCCCCATACTCCTTGGGGGAGCCTGATCAATTTTTAGCCAAAATAACATCCATTCCTTGGCTCAACCCAAAAACTATGGGCTATAGCACACCGATTTGGCTAAAAAATTGCTCGTTCACGCTATTTCACCACCTAAACTCCCTCGATCTCGAAAAGGGCCCACACTAAGGTGTTGCCCATCCTCTCTAGGGCATCCTGGTAGATTTTTGACTAAAATTATGCCCAATCTCCTAGCCCACCCAGAAAAACGTGGGCAACAACATACCAATTTGGCCCAAAAATGACCCATTCGCATCGTTTTACCTATTTGACCACCCAAATTGACCCGTTCTCAAAAAAGGCCCACACAAGGCTGCTCTCCACTCTCCCTAGGGTAGGCCAATGAATTTTTGTAAAATATCACGGCTAGATCATGGGCCCACCCAAAACACTGTGGGATATAACACTCCGATTTGACACAAAATGGCTCATTCACACTGTTTCACCCGTTTGACCACTCAAACCGCCCTATTATCCAAAAAGGCATATACTAAGGAACTCCCTAGCCTCCCTAGGGTATCCCAATTTATTTTTAGCCTAAATTACTCCTGAAACCCTGGCCCTCCTCAAAATCCGTAGGCTATAGCACACTGATTTGGCCTAAAACTGGTGAGTTCGTGTCGTTTCAGTCATTTGATCAGCCAAATCACCCCTGTTGTCATAAAAGGCCCACACTAGGTCGTTCCCTTCATCCTTGAGGTAGCTCAGTTGAGTTTTGGCCAAAATCATGCCTGGGCCCTGGCCTACTCAAAAATCTGTGGTATATAGCACAGCAATTTAGGTCAAAAATATCATGTTTGTGCGGTTTTGCTCTTTTGACCACCCAAACCTCCTCGTCCAGAAAAAAGGACCACACTAGGATATTACCCAGCCCCCCGAGTAAGCCCAATCAATTTTTGCCCAAAATCACTCTCGGGCCCTAGGCCCACCCCAAAAACCATGGGCTACATCACCCCAATTTGGCGCAAAAAAGGTTCATTAGCGTTCTTTTGCCTATTTGACAACCCAAACTGCCCCATTCTTAAAAAAGGCATACACTACGCCGCTTCCCAACTTCCCTGGGGTAGTCTGATCAATTTCCAGCCAAAATCATTCCCAGCCCCCAAGCCTACCCCAAAAACATAGGCTATATAGCACACCAATTTAGCCTGTAAACGGTCTGCTCGCACCGTTTTGCTTGTTTGACATAACAAACCACACCGTTCTATAAAAAGGCCCATACTAGGCCATTTCCATCCTTTCTAGGCAGCCTTCCCACCCCAAAAATCGTGGGCTATAGCACACATATTTGGCCCAAAAATAGCTCGTTCGTGTTGTTTCGGCCCCTAAGTTGGCTCTGTCAATTTTTGGCTAAAATTAATTTTGATTATTGGGCCCACACCAAAAATCATGGGCTATAGCACCCTAATCTGGCCCAAAAAAGGTTCATCCACGTAGTTTCACCCGTTTCACTACCTAAACTCCCCTTTTTAAAAAAAAGCCCACACTAGGACGCTTTCCAACTTCCCTAGGGCAGTTCGTTAAATTTTCAGCAAAAATCATGCCCTTCCCCTACGTCTACCCCACATATCGTGGGCTATAACACACCGATTTGTCCCATAAACTGTCCGTTCGTGTCGTTTCACCCGTTTGACATACCAAACCACCCCTTTCTATATAAAGGCCCACACTAGGCTATTTCCCAGCCTTTCTATGGTAGCCCGATTAATTTTTAGCCAAAATCACTCCCGACCCCTAGGTTTACCCCAAAAATTATAGGTAATAGCACACAAATTTGTCATGAAAATAACCAGTTCATGTTGTTTTGCCCATTTGACCACCCAAATTGCACCATTCTAAAAAAATGCCCATACTGGGACGCTCCCCAGGCTCTCAGGGGTAGCCTGGTCAATTTTCAACAAAAATTAAGCCCGTCCTCGATCAACCCCAAAAATCGTAGGCTATAGCACACCGATTTAGCCCAAAAATGGCCTTTTCACACCGTTTCATCCATCTGACCACCCTAACCGCCCTGTTCTCAAATAAAGCCCATATTATGGCGCTTCCTAGACTCGCTCCCTAGACTCCCTTAGGCAGCCCAATAAATTTTTGACTAAAATCACACTCGGCCCCCGATTCCATCTCAAAAATCATTAGCTTTAGCACACCGATTTGGACTTAAAATGGCCCGTTCATGCCGTTTTGCCCGTTTGACCAGCCAAATAGCCCCGTTCTAAAAAAAAGTCCTATACTAGGCTGCTCTATAGCCTCCTTGGGTTAGGTCTATCAATTTTTAGCCGTGGCCCCAGTCCCACCCCAAAAACTATGGGTTATAGCCCACCGATTTGGCCTAAAAATGGCTCATTCGCATCGTTTCGCCAGTTTAACAACCCAAATCTCCCCGTTATAAAAAATGTCCATACTAGGGCTCTCCTCAGCCTCCTTGGGGTAGCTCTGTTGATTTTCGACTAAAATCATGCCCGACCCACTGGCCCACCCCAAAAATTGTAGGTTATAGTACAATGATTTGGCCCAAAAATGGCCCATTCGCACCTTTTCACTTGTTTGACCACCCAAACCATCCCATTATCAAAAAAGGCCTATACTAGCCTACTTCCCAACATTCTTAGGGCCACCGATCGATTTTTGGCAAAAATCATACCCGACACTCAAGGCCCACCCCAAAAACAATGGGCTATAGCACACCGATTTGTCTTGAAAATGGACCATTCGCGCGATTTCGCTCATTTGACCACCCAAAGCAACCCATTTGCAAAAAAGGCCTACACTAGGCCGCTGTCCAGCCTCCTTGTGGTAGCCCTGTCAATTTTTAGCCAAAATCAAGGTCGGTACCCGAGCCCACCCTGAAAATCATAGGCAATAGCACCTCAATTATTCCTAAAAAAGACTCGTTCGCATTATTTCGCTTGTTTGACCACCCAGAATGCCCTGTTCTTAAAATAGTCCCAAACTAAGCCACTTTCCAACATCCCTGGAGTTGTTAGGTGAATTTTCAACAAAAATTATGCCCGACACCCGAGCCCAATCCAAAAATCGTGGGCTATAGCACACCGATTTGGCCTAAAAATGGTCAATTCACTTCATTTCTCTCGTTTGACCACCCACACTGCCCCGTTTTATAAAAATACCCATATTAGAACATATCCCAGCCTCCCTAGAGTATCTCAGTTGATTTTCATCCAAAATCACGCTCGGCCCCTGGCTTACCCTAAAAATTATTTGATCACACAAATTGCCCCATTGTAAAAAAATGCATATACTAGGCCGCTTTCCAAGCTCACTGAAGTAGCCTGATCAATTTTTGGCCAAAATCACGCCCGTCCCCCAGGCACACCCAAAAAATCGTGGGCTATGGAATACCAATTTTGCTCAGAAATGGCTCATTCGTGTCGTTTCGCCCATTTAACCACCCAAACCACCCCGTTATAAAAAAAAGGCACATAATAGGCCACTCCACAACCTCCCTAGGGTAGCCCAGTTGATTTTTGATGAAAATCACACTCGCATGAAAATCATGGGCTATATCACACCGATTTGGCCCAAAAATAGCTTGTCCATGCCATTACACATGTTTTACCACACAAACAGACCCATTCAACAAAAAGGCCTACACTAGGCTTCTGTCTAGGCTCCTTGGGGTATCCCGGTCGATTTTTTACCAAAATCATGTTCGCAACTGGTCCTACCCCAAAGACAGTGGGCTATAACATCCCAATTTGGCTTGAAATGGCCCGTTCGTGTTGTTTCTCCTATTTGACCACCCAACCTACCCCGTTCTCAAAAAAAGACCATACTAGGCCACTCTGCAACTTTCCTGGGGTATCCTGGTTGATTTTATGCCAAAATCACGCACATCTCCAGGGTCTACTCCAAAAACTGTGGGCTGTAGCACACCGATTAAGCCTGAAAATAGCCCGTTCCTACTGTTTCGCCTGTTTGACCATCTAAACCACCACATTTTCAAAAAAGGCTCATAATAAGGCGCTCTCCGGCCTCCTTAGGGCATATTAGTGAATTTTCAACCAGAATCAAGCCTGAACCTTGGGACCACCCCAAAAATTATGGGTTGTAGCATATATTTGGTCGAAAATGGCCTATTCACGTCACTTAACCATCGAAACCTCCTCGTTCTCAAAAAATGCCCATACTAAGTCTCTTCCCAGCCTCCCTGTGGTAGCTCAGTTGATTTTTGACAAAAATCACGCTCTACCCCTTGGCCCACCTCGAAAACCATGGGCTATAGCACACTAATTTGGCTTGAAAATGGCCCTGTTCGTGTCGTTTTGCTGGTTTGACCATCCAAATTGCCCTGTTATCAAAAAGGACTATACTAGGCTGCTCTTTAGCCTCTCTGGTGAAGCTCGATCGATTTTTGACCAAAATAATGCCCGATCACGTGGCCCCCTAAAAAACCATGGGCTATAGCACACCGATTTGCCCAGAAAATGACCCCCATTTGGCCACCCAAACTGTCTCTGTCTAATAAAAAGGCCCACAGTAGGTCATTCCCCAGCCTCCCTGGGGCAGACCAGCCAATTTTAAGCTTAAAAATTGTCGTCCCTAGGGCCTACCCCAAAAATTATGTCCAATAGCACACCGATTTGGCTTGAAAAGGCCTGTTCCCGCTATTTTTGCCCATTGGACCACCCAAACCACCACTTTCTTAAAAAAAGGACTAAACTAGAGTGCTCCCTAGCCTCCCTAAGATAGTTTAGACAATTTTTGACCAAAATCATCCCCAACCCTTGGGCCCGTCCCAAAAACCGTGGGCGATAGCACATAAATTTGGCCTGAAATGGCCCAGTAGCGTCAATTCACCCGTTTGACCACCCAAACCACCCTATTCTCAAAAAAGGCCTATACTAGGCTACTCCCCAGCCTCTCGATGGAAACTCAGTCGATTTTCAGCAAAAATCATAAGCGGTCCCCCTGGCCCACATCGAAAACCATTGCAATAGACATAGATTTGGCCCAAAAATAGCCTCATTCGCACTATTTTGCCCGTTTGACCATCCAAACTTCCTCGTTCATAAAATAGGCCCACACTAAGTCACTCTCTATCCTCCCTGGAACATACCGGATGATTTTCAACTAAAATCATGCTCGACACCCGGTCTTACCCCAAAAAAATAACCTATAGCACATCGATTTGGCTCGAAAATGGTTGATTTGCATCGTTTGACCACCCAAAGTGCTTCATCTAAAAAAAACCACAATATGCTGCTCCCCAGGGTAGCTCGGTCGATTTTAAGTTAAAATTACGCCCGACACCGGGCGCACCTCAAAAATTGTGGACTATAGCACACCAATTTGTCCCAAAAATTGCTCATTCGTACTTTTTCACCCGTTTGACAACCCAAACTACCTCATTCTAAAAAAATAACCATACTAGGATGCTCCTTAGCCTACGTGTAGCTGCTCAGTTGATTTTTGGTAAAAATCACGATCGGCCTCCAGGCCTAACCCAAAATCTGTGGATTAGCACACCAATTTGGCTCGAAAATGGGTCGTTTGCGCTATTTTGTCCATTTAACCACCCAAACCAAACCGTTCTCAAACAAAGCCCACACTAGGCCGTTCCTCAGCCTCCTTGGGCTAGCCTGGATGATTT
Source organism: Capsicum baccatum var. pendulum (assembly GCA_030864225.1). Taxonomy (NCBI): domain Eukaryota; kingdom Viridiplantae; phylum Streptophyta; class Magnoliopsida; order Solanales; family Solanaceae; genus Capsicum; species Capsicum baccatum. The sequence continues at coordinate 274,610,127 of CM061550.1, forward strand.
TCGACCAAAATCACCGTTGTCCCTTAGGACCACCCAAAAACAGTGGGCTATAGCACACTAATTTATCTCAAAAATGGCCCATCATGTCATTTCCCCTATTTGACCACCGATACCGCCTCATTCTCAAAAAATGCCCACACTAGGTTGCCTCTAGCCTCCCTAGGGCAGCCTAACTAATTTTTTGCACAAAATCACACTCGACTGCCGGGCTCACCCCAAAAGCCATGGGCTATAATACATCGATTTAGCTCAAAAAAGCCCATTCACGCCGTTTCGCCCGTTTGACCACTCAAACCACCCTGTAGTAAAAAAATAAACCCACACTAGGTCACTCCCGAGCCTCTCTAGGATAGCCCAATCGATTTCCAACCAAAATCACACCCGACCCCGGGTCCACCCGAAAAATCATGGGCAATAGCAAACCAATTTGGCCCAAAATGGGCCCATACGCGCTGTTTCTCCTGTTTGAACACCCAAACTGCTCTGTTCTTAAAAAAGGGCCCACACTAGGCACTCCCAAGCATCCCTGGGGCAGTCAGGTCAATTCTCAGCCAAAATTATGCTCGCCCCTGGGCCCACCATAAATATCATTGGCTATTGCACACCATTTATGCCCAAAAGTGTCCCGTTCGCGCCGTTTTGCCCATTTGAACACCCAAATCGCCCCGTTCTTAAAAAAGTCCTACACTAGGCCACTTTCCATACTTCATGGGGTAGCCCGATCAATTTTTGGACAAAATCACACCCCGCCTCGAGGCCCACCCTGAGAACCATTGCCTATAGCACTCTGATTTGACCAAAAAATGGCTCATTTGCACCAATTTGCCCATTCATGTCATTTCGTCTGTTTGACCACCCAAATTGCCTTATTTTAAGAAATAAGGAAAATACTAGGGCATTCCCCAGCCTCTCTGGGGCAGTCTGGCCGATTTTTATCCAAAATTATGCTCGACCTGGCCCACCTCAAAAACCATAGGCAGCATACCAATTTGGCTCGAATATTGAATGTTCGCACTATTTCACCCGTATGGAAACCCAAACCACCCCGTTCTAAAAAATCTCACACTAGTCTGCTCCCCAGCCTCCCTGGGCAGCCCAATAAATTTTTGACCAAAATCATTCTAGGACCCGAGTCGAATTTCAATAAAACTCACGCTCGACCCTCAGGCCCACCCCTAAAACCACGGGCTATAGCACACCAATTTGGCGAAAAAATGGACCGTTCACGTCGTTCCTCTCGTTTCACAACCCAAACCACCACGTTCTAAAAAAATCCCACATTAGTGCGCTCCCCAGCCTCTCTAGGGAAACTCAGTCAATTTTTGGCCAAAATCATGCCTGAACTCGGGGCCACCCCAAACACAGTTTTCTATAGCACACCAATTTGGCCCAAAAATAGCCTGTTCATGTCATTTTGCCCATTTGACAGCCCTAATTGCCCTGTTATCAAAAAAGGCCCAAACAAGGTCACTCCCCAACCTTTTTAGAGATGTTCGATCGGTATTTGGTAAAAATCATGCCTGACCCCGGGCCTACCCCGCAAACTGTGGGTAATATAACATACTGATTTGGCCTAACAATGGCCAGTTTGCACTGTTTCACCCGTTTGACCACCCAAACCACCTAGTTCTCAAAAACTACCCACATTAGGCCTCTCCCCAGCCTCCCTGGGACAGCCCGATCAAGTTTTGGCCAAAATCACGCCTGACCCTCAGGTCTACCCCAAAAGTCGTTGGATAATAGCACACCAACTTGGCCCAAAAATGGCCCATTCATGCTGTTTCGCCTGTTTGAACACCCAAACTACCCCATTCTAAAAAAAGTACTACACTAGTCCTCTTCTCAGCCTCCCATGGTCATCCCAGTTGATTTTTGGCAAAAATTACTCCCGGCACCTGGGACCACCCTAAAAACCATGGGCTAAAGCACATCGATTTGGCCTAAAAATGGCCCGTTTGCGTTGTTTTGTTTGTTTTACCTCTCAAACCACCCCGTTCTTAATAAAGGCCCATACTAGACCACTAATCATCCCTGCGAGGTAAATAGGTCAATTTTTAGCCAAAATCACATCCGTCTCCTGAGCCCACCCCAAAAACTATGGGCTATAGCACACCGATTTGTCCCTAAAATGGCCAGTTTGTGTCGTTTTGCCCATTTGACCACCCAAATCTCCCAATTCTAAAAACGTCCCACAGTAGGGTGCTTTCTAATCTCCCTAGGGTAGTCCGATCGATTTTCAGCCAAAATCATGCCCGAACCTTGAGCCTACCCCAAAAATGGTGAGCTATAGCACACCGAGTTGACTCAAAATGGCCTATTCGCATCGTTTCTCCCCTTTGACCACCTAAACTACACCATTCTCAAAAAAGGAACATGTTATGCCGTGCATCAACCTCCGTGGGATAGTCCAGTCAATTTTTGATCAAAATTACGCCTAGACCCTGGGCCCACCCCAAAAACCGTGGCCTATAGCTCACTGATTTAGCCCAAAAAGGGCCTATTTATGCTGTTTCGCTCGTTTGACCACCCAAATGGACCATTTTTAAAAAAGGCATATACTAGGGCGCTCCCTATTCTCCCTGGGTAGCCCAATCAATTTTCGACAAAAATTATGCATTATCCCCGAGCCCAGCCCTAAATCATGGGCTATAGGATGCCTACTTGGCCCAAAAATGGCCCATTAGCGTTGTTTCACCTATTTGACCACCCAAATCACCTTGTTCACAAAAGAGGCCCACACTATAGCACTCCCTAGCCTTTGTAGGGCAGGCCGGTTGATTTTCAACAAAAATCACACCTGGCCCCCAGGCTCGCCCCAAAAATCGTTGGCTATAGCACCCCGATTTGTCTCAAAAATTGCCCATTCATGCTGTTTTCCCATTTAACCACTCAAACCACCCCATTCTCAAAACATTCCCATACTAGGATGCTCCTCAGCCTCCTTGGGGCAACCTAGTAAATTTTTGGCCAAAATTACGCCCATCCATTGGACAATAATTTGGCCTAAAAAAGGCCCGTTCCTATTATTTTTCTCATTTAACCATGAAAATCGCATTGTTCTAAAAAAATGCCAATACTAGGCTACTCCCCAGCCTCCCTAGGGCAGCCCAATCAATTTTCAACAAAAATCACACATGGCCCCTGTACCCACCCAAAAAATCGTGGGCTATAGCACATCGATTTTGCCTGAAAATAGTCCATTGGAGCTGTTTCGCCCGTTTAACCACCCAAACTCCCTCGTTTCTCAAATAAGGACACACTAGGGCACCCTCCAGCCTTCTTGGAGTTGCCTGGTCTATTTTTAATGAAAATCACTCCCGGCCGCCCAGGCGTACCTCGAAAACCGTGGGATTTAGCATACTGATTTGGTCAAAATACAGCACGTTTGGTTTGTTTTAACTATTTGACAACCCAAACCACCCCATTTTTAAAAAAATGCCCACACAGGGTTGCTCCTCAGCGTCCCTAGGTAGCCCAATTGATTTTTTGCCAAAATAAGGTCTGGTCCCAGGTCTACCGCAAAAACTGCTGGCTATAGCACAATGATTTAGCCAAAAAACTGCATGCTCATGCTGTTTCACCTATTTAACCACCCAATCCTCCCCGTTCTCAAAAAAGAGCCACACTACGGCGCTCCCCACCTCCCTAGGGTACCTTGATTGATTTTTGGTAAAAATCACGCCTAGCCCCAGGGCCTACCCTAAAAACCGATGGCTATGGCACGCTAATTTGGCCTGAAAATAACCCATTCGTGTTGTTTTTTTAGTTTGACCACCCGAACTACCCCGTTCTGAAAAACCACGCACTAGGCCGCTCCCCAGACTCCTTAGGGTAGCCCGGTTGATTTTTGATCAAAATTGCACCCGGCCCCCTGGCCCACCCCAAAAACCATATGGCCTGAAAAAGACCCGTTGGTGTTGTTTTGCCTGTTTGACCACCCAAATTGCCTTGTTCTCAAAAAATGCCCACACCAAGCAGCTCCCCAGCCTCCTTAGGGCTTCCCAGTTAATTTTCGGCCAAAATCACACCCGACCCATGGGCCCTTCCTAACAATGGTGGGCTATTGCACATCACTAGGGCAGCCCATTTGACCCCCCAAGCTGCCCTGTTCTCAAAAAAGAGACACACTAGTATGTGTCCCACCTCTCTGGTAAGCCCGATTAATTTTTGGTCAGAATCACATCTAGCCCCGAGCCCATCCCAAAAACCAAGGGCTACAACACACCTATTTGGCCCAAAAATGGTCTATTCGCATTGTTTCACCCGTTTGACCACCCAAATTGCCTCGTTCTTAATAAAGATCCACTCTAGGTTGCCCTTAGCTTCCCTGGGTAGCCCGATCAATTTTTGGCCAAAATCACGCCAGGACCCTAGGTCCACCGCAAAAACCGTATGCTATAGCACATCGATTTAGAATGAAAATACCCTTCCACACTTTTTTGCCCGTTTGACCACCCAAACCGCCCCGTTCTAAAAAAAGGCCCATAATAAGCCGCTCCCCAACCTCCCTGGGTAGCTTGATCAATTTTTGGACAAAATCATGCTCTACCCTCGGGCCCACCCTAATAACCTTGGGCTATACCACATCCATTTAGATCAAAAATAGTCCGTTCACTTCATTTTGTCTGTTTGACCACCCAAACCGCCCAATTTAAAAAAAAGCCCATACTAGGCCATTCCCCATCCTCCTTGGTGCGGCCTGATCAATTTTGACCAAAATCATGCCTGGCCCCGGGCCAACCCTTGAAATCGTGGACTATAATACACCGATTTGGCTCGAAAATAGCCCATTCGCGACGTTTTGCTCGTTTGACCACCCAAACCACCATGTTATCAATAAAAGCCCACACTAGGATTCTTCCCAGCCTTATTAGGGTAGCCCAATCAATTTTAAGCTAAAATTAACCCCGACCCTCGAGCCCACCAAAAAAATCATGGGCAATAGCACATCAATTTGGCCTAAAAATGGGTCGTTGCCCCCATTTTGCCCGTTTTACCACCCATCTTCCCTAGTGTAACCTGGTTGATTTTTAACAAAAATCAAGAACGACCTCTAGGACCACCCCAAAAACCGTGGGTTGTAACACATCGATTTGTCCCAATAATGGCCAATTCCTGCTGTTTCGATCGTTTGACCACCCAAACAGCCCCGTTCTTAAAACGGGCCCATACTAGGCTGCTTTCTAGCCTACCTGAGGCAGCCCGATTGATTTTTGGCAAAAATCACGCTCGGCCCCCAAGCCCACCCCAAAAAATTATGAGCTATAGCACACCTATTTGGCAAGAAAATAACCCGTTTCTGCCGTTTCACCCATTTGCCCACCCAAACCACCCCGTTCTTAAAAAAGGCATACACTATGCCATTCGTCAGTCTCCTTAGGGCAGCCCAGTTAATTTTTGATAAAAATCACGCTCGGGACCTGGGCCCACCCTAAAAACTGTGGGCCATAACATACCAATTTATCCCAAAAAAGCCCGTTCAGGCCATTTCACTCATTTGACCACGCAAATGCACCATTCACAAAAATGGACCACACTAGGATACTCCCCAACCTCCTTGGGGCAATTCAATTGATTTTTAGCATAAATCACACCCATCCCCGAGCCCATCCCAAACTCCGTGGGCTATAGCACACCATTTTGGCACGAAAATGGCTTATTTGTGTCGTTTCTCCTGTTTGACCACCCAAATTGCCCCATTCCCGAAAAAGACCCACACTAGGTAGCTCCATAGCCTCCCTAAGAAACCCATCAATTTTTTATAAAAATCACGCTCTGCCCCTCGCCTAACCCCAAAAATTGTGGGCTATAGCTCACCGAGTCTGTCCAAAATTAGCTCGTTTGAGTTATTGAGCCCGTTGGACCACCCAAACTACCCTGTTCTAAAAAGGCCCACAATAAGCCACTCCTCAGCCTCCCTAGGGTAGCTCGATTGATTATCAGCTAAAATCATACCTGGTGCAGTGTCTTCTAATAAATCGTGGGGACGTTCATGTCATTTTGCCCGTTTGACCACACAAACTACCTCGTTCTCAAAAAAGGCACATACTCGGCCGCTTCCTAGCCTCCCTAGGGTAGCCCAATCAATATTTATCCAAAATAACACCCAAACCCCAGACCTACCCTAAAAACTGTGGGCTATAGCACACCGATTTGGCCTAATATGGCCCACTCGTGCTGTTTTTCCTGTTTGATCACCCAAACTACCACGTTCTCAAAAAAGGGCCATATTTGGCCGCTCCCCAACCTCCCTAAGACATCCAGAACAATTTTCAGCCAAAATAATGCCCGGACCCTTGGCCCACCCTAAAAATCATAGGAAAAGGCCCATTCCACCGTTTTCCCCATTTTAACATCCAAACCACCCATTTCTAAAAAAAGGCCTATACTAGGCCGTCTTCCAGCCTCCCTGGGGTAGCTAATCAATTTTCAGAAAAAATTACACCCAGAACCCAAGCCTACGTCAAAAACCGTGGGCTATAGCACACCGATTTGTCGCAAAAATGGCAAGTTCGCATCCTTTCACCCATTGACCACCCAAATCGCCCTATTCAACAAAAAGGCCCACACTAGGGTGCTCCACAGCCTTCCTGGGGAAGCCTAGTCGATTTTTGGCCAAAATCATACCCGAACCTCGAGCCCACAATGAAAACCCTGGGCTATCGCACACCAATTTGGCTTGAAAATCATTCGCTCACGTTGTTTTGCCCGCTTGACCACCCAAATCGCCCTATTCTACAAAAAATTCCCACACTAGGCTTTTTCTCAGCCTCTCTGGGGCAGATCGATCAATTTTTGTCCAAAATCACACTCGGCCCTTAGGCCCAACCCGAAAACCATAGGATATAGCACACTGATTTAGCCTAAAATGGTGTGTTCGCACTGTTTTGCCTGTTTGACCACTCTAACCGACCCATTCTCAAAAAGTACCTACACTAGGCTGCTCCCCAGCCTCCCTAGTGTAGCCTGGTTGATTTTTGGCTAAAATTAAAACTGACCCCCAGGACCCCCCAAAAAACATAGGCTATATCGATTTGGCCCGATAATGGTCCGTTCCACCCATTTCGATCGCTTGACTATCCAAACTATCTTGTTCATAAAAAGGCCCACACTAGGTTACTCCTCAGCCAACCTGGGGCAGCCATGTCAATTTTTGGCAAAAATCCTACTCGGACTTAGGGCCCACCCTAAAAACTATGGGCTATAGCACACTTATTTGGCAAGAAAATGGCCCATTGGTGTTGTTTCGCCCGTTTGACCGCCCGAACCGCCTCTTTCAAAAAAAATCACGCCCAGGCCTCGGGCACACCCCAAAAACTGTAGGCTATAACACATCGATTTGGCCCAATAAAGGCCCATTCATGCCGTTTCACCTGTTTGGCCACTTAAACCGCCCCGTTTGCAGAAAAGACCCACACTAGGCAGCTTTTCAGCCTCCCTACAATAGCCCGATCGATTTTCAGCCAAAATCACGCACGACCCTAGGCCCACCCCAAAAATTGTGGGCTATTATAGAACACCAATTTGACCTAAAAATACCTATTCACATTGTTTTGCCAATTTGACAACCCAAACCACCCCATTCTAAAAAAAAAGGCCCACACTAGGCCGCTCTCTAGTCTTTCTGGGTAAAGTCATCAATTTTTGACCAATATCACGCCTGGACCATGGGCTAATCACAAAAATCATGGCCTATAACACACCGAGTTGGCCTGAAAGCAACCTCTTCACGCCGTTTAGCCCGTTTGACCACCCAAACTACCCTAATCTAAAAAAGACCCACACTAGGCCACTTTCTAGCCTTTATGGGATAGTTCGGTTGATTATCAGCCAAAATCATATTTGTACCTGGGCCCATACAAAAAATCATGGGTTATATAATCCACCGATTTATCTCAAAAATGGCCCGTTCACGCCATTTTGCCCGTTTGACCACCCCAACTACCCCGTTCTCAAAAAAGGCACACACTAGGACGCTCTCTAGCTCCCTAGGGTAACCCAGTTGATTTTTAGCAAAAATAATGCTCGAATCACAGGCCCACGCCAAAAATCATGGGCAATAGCACACCAATTTTGCTCGAAAATGGCCCGTACGTGCCGTTTTGCCCGTTTGACCACCCAAACAACCTTGTTCTCAAAAAAGGCCCATACTTGGCCGCTTTCCAGCCTCCCTGGGGCATCCCGATCATTTTTCATCTAAAATAACGCCTAGCCCCTGGGCTCACCCTAAAAATTATGGTCTATAGCACATCAATTTGGCCTAAAATTGGCCCGTTTGCACCGTTTTACCGGTTTGACCACCCAAACTTCCCTGTTCTCAAAACAATCCCTTATTAGGCCACTCTCCAACCTCCCTGATATAGCTCAGTCAATTTTGGGCCAAAATCACGCTTGGCCCTAAGTCCCACCCTTAAACGTGTGGGCTATAGCACACCGATTTGGCCCGAACGTGGCACGTTAGCGTCATTTTGACCGTTTGACCACCCAAACGGCCCCTTCTCAAAAAAGGCACATAATAGGCTGCTCCCCAGCCTCCCTGATGTAGCCTAGTCAATTTTTTGCCAAATTCACACCCGGCCTCTATGACCAACTAGAAAAATGTGGGCTATAGCACACTGATTTGGCCTGAAAATGGCCCATTCTCATTGTTTTGCCCATTTGACCACTTAAATCACCCTGTTCTAAAAAAATGGACCATATTAGGGTGTTCCCTAGCCCTTGGAGCAACCTAATTGATTTTTGGCCAAAAAACCGTCTGAACTATGGGCCTACCCTGAAAACCACTTGCAATAGCATATCTATTTAGCCTAAAAATGGTTCGTTTGCGCAATTTCGCATGTTTGACCACCTAAACCGCCTTATTCTCATAAAAGGCCCACACTAGGTTACTCCTCAGACTCCCTAGGTCAGTTCAATCGATTTTCAGCCAAAATCACACCCAGCCCCCTATCTGACCCCAAAAACTGTGGGCTATAACGCACCGATTTGGCCTGAAAATGGCTCATTTGTGCCGTTTTGCCCGTTTGACCACCCAAACTGCTCCATTATCAAAAAAGGCACATACTAAGGTGCTCCCCAACCTCATTGGGGTAACTCAATCAAATTTTGGCTAAAATCACCAGCAACCCCAGGGCCCACCCCAAAATCCGTGGACTATAGCACATCGATTTGGCTCAAAAATGTCCTGTTTGCGTTGTTTCGCCTGTTTGACCACCCAAACTGCCCTGTTCTTAAAAAGGACCAAACTAGGTCTCTCTCTAGCCTTCCTAAGGTATCCCATCCAATTTTCAGCCAAAATATCATCGGCCTCCAGGACCACCCCAAAAACCACGGGTCATAGCACATCGATTTGACCCAAAATATGAACCGTCCATGCCGTTTTATCCGTTTAACCACCCAAACCACCCCGTTCTTAGAAAAGGCCTACACTAGGGCTCTCTCCATCCTCCTTGAGGCTGCCTAATTTATTTTTGGCAAAAATCACACCCAGCCCCCGATTCCACTGTAAGAATCGTGGGCATTAGCACAGCGAATTGGCCCAAAAATGGCCCATTTGAACCTTTTGACCATGGAAACTACCTCGTTCTCAAAAAAGGGCCACACTAGGCCATTCCTCAGTCTCTCTAGGGTGGCAAGGCTGATTTTTGACCAAAATCACCCCCGACCACAGGCTCACCCCAAAAACTGTGGGCTATAGTACATCGATTTAGCCTGAAAATTGACTATTTTCATTGTTTTGCCCGTTTGACCACCCAAACTGCCCCGTTGTCAGAAAAGGCACATACTAGGGTGCTCCCAAGTGTTCCTAGGGAAGCCCGATCGATTTTCGAACAAAATCACGCCTGTCCCCTGGCCTCACACCAAAAATCACGGACTATAGCACACCGATTTAGCCCAAAAATGGATCATTCTTATTGTTTCTCCCGTTTGACCACCCAAACTACCTCATTCTCAAAAAAGGCCCATACTATGTTGCTCCCTAGCCTTCCTGGGGCAACAAAGTCAACTTTTAGCCAAAATCATGCCCGACCCCTGGGCCAACCCAAAAAATCATGGGCTATAGCACGCCGATTTTGCCCAAAAATATCCCCATTCACACCGTTTCCCTCATTTGACCACTCAAACCACCTCGTTCTTAGAAATGGACCAAACTAGGCCATTATCCAGCCTCTCTTGGACAGCCCGGTCGACGTCCAATAAAAATATCTCTCCGCCCCCAGGCCCACCCTAAAATTCGTGGGCTATAACACACCAATTTAGCTCAAAAATAGCCTATTTACACTGTTTTACCCGTTTTACCTCCCTGGGATAGTCTGATCAATTTTTGACCAAAATAACGCCCAGCCCCCGGCCTTACCCCAATAATCTCGGGCTATACTAAACCGATTTGGCCCAAAAATATATCGTTTACATCTTTTTGCCAGTTTGACCACCCAAACTGTCCCGTTCTCAAAAAAGTCCCACACTAGGTCGCTTTCAGCCACCCTGGGGCAGTTTAATTTATTTTTAGCTGAATTCATGCCCGACAACTGGGCTCACCCCAAAAATTATAGGCTATAGTACATCGATTTGACCTAAAAATGGCCCGTTCATGTAGTTTCATCTGTTTGGCCACCCAAACCGCCACGTTCTCAAAAAAGGCCCAAAATAGGCTGCTGTCAAGTCTCCCTAGGGTAACCTAATTAATTTTCAACCAAACTCATGCTCGGGACCTCGACCCACCTCGAAAACCTTAGGCTATAGCACACCGATTTAACATAAAAATGGCTCATTTGTGCTCTTCCACCTATTTGACCATCCAAACTGCCCTATTCTCGAAAAAGTCCTATACTAGGCCTCTCTCGAGCCTCCCTTGGGCTACTTGATTGATTTTCAACCAAAATCACGTTCGTCCTCGAGCCCGCCCCAAAAATCGTGGGCTAAGCATATCGATTTTACCCAAAAATGGCCCATTCTCATCATTTCATCCGTTTGACCAGCCAAACTGCCTTGTTCTCAAAAAAATCCCATACTAGGGCACTCTCCAGCCTTCCTGGGTAGTCTAATCGATTTTCAGCTAAAATCACGCCTGGCCCCCAGGCCCACCCCAAAAACAAAGGGACATAGCACAACGATTTGGCTCAAAAATGGCCCATTCGCACTGTTTTTCCCGTTTAACTACCCAAACAGCACCGTTCTAAAAAATGGCCCATGCTAGGTTGCTCTTCATCCTCTCTGGGGTAGCCTGATCAATTTTTAGTAAAATTCATGCTCGATCCCGGGCCAACCCCAAAAATCATGGGCTATAGCACACCAATTTAGCCTGAAAATGGCCTATTCGCACTGTTTCGACCGTTTGACCATCCAAACAGTACCGTACTAAACAAAGCCTAAACTTGGGTACTACCCAGCCTCCTTGGTGCATCTTGATGGATTTTTGGCAAAAATTACACTCGACCCCCGAGCCCACCTTAAAAACTATGGGATATAGCACACTGATTTGGCCTGAAAATAGTTCGTTCGCGTTGTTTGTCTGATTGACAACCCAAACCAACCCGTTCTAAAAAAACCATACTAAGCTGCTCTTTAGCCTCCCTAGAGTAGCCCGATCAATTTTTGGCTAAAATCACGCCTGACCCCCGGGCCTACCTTAAAAGTCATGGGCTATAGCACACCGATTTGGCTCGAAAATGGCTCATTCATGCCGTTTTGCCCATTTGACCTCCCAAACAGACCCGTGCTCAAAAAAGGACCATACTAAGGCTCTCCAAAGCTTTGCTGGGCAGCCAGGTTGATTTTGGGCAGAAATCACGGTTGGCCATTAGGCGCACCCCAAAAACTGTGGGCTATAACACATTGATATGGCCCGAAAATGGTCCGTTCACGTCGTTTCGCCCGTTTGACTGGCCAAATCTCCCCATTCTCAAAAAAAACAACACTAGGAAGCTCCCTATCCTCCCTAGGGAAGCTCGATCGATTATCAACAAAAATCATGCTTGTCCATCAGGCCTACCCCAAAAATCGCAGGCTATAACATACTGATTTGGCTCAAAAGTGGCATGTTTGCGTTGTTTTGAATGTTTAACCACCCAAACTACCACGTTCTCAAAAAGGCTAACACTAGGAAGCTTTCAAGATTCCCTGGGGTAGTTCAATCGATTTTCAAAAATATCACGCCCTGCCCTAAACTCACCTTGAAAATCGTGATCTATAGCACATCGATTTGACCTGAAATTGGCCCATTCGTGCTATTTTGCCTATTTGACCACCTAAACAGACCCGTTATCAAAAATGACCCAAACTAGTTTGCTCTCCATCCTCTTTGGGGCAGCACGATCGATTTTTAACAAAAATTATGCCCTGGCCCACCCTAAAAACCAGGGGCTATAGCACATCAATTTGGCCCAAAAATGGCACATTCATGTCGTTTAGCCGATTTGACCACCCAAACCACCACGTTCTCAAAATAACCTGTACTAGGGCGCTTCCCAGCCTCCTTGAGGAAACTCAATTGCTTTTTAATAAAAATCACGCATAACCTCTGGGCCCACCCTAAAAACCGTGGGTAATAGAACACTGATTTGGCCCTAAACTGGCCCATTCGGGTTGTTTTGCCTGTATCACCACCCAAACTACCTTGTTCTTAAAAAAGGCCCCCACTAAGGTACTCCCCAACCTTCCGAGGGAAGACCTATCAATTTTCAGCCAAAATTCCACCCTTCCTCTGGTTCCAACCCAAAAACTGTGGTCTATAACACACCAATTTGGCACAAAATCGGCCCGTTCATGCCATTTCACCTATTTGACCACCAAAACCACCCCGTTCAAGTAGGCTACTCCCCAGCATCCCTGGGACATCCCAATTGATTTTTAGCCAAAATCATGCGAGGTCCCCGGGCCTACCCCAAAAACTATGGACTATAGCACACCAATTTGGCCCAAAAACTATTTCGGTCGCGCCATTTCGCTTGTTTGACCACCCAAACTGCCTCGTTCTAAAAAAAGCCTATAGTAGGCTGCTCTCTAGCCTCCCTGGGGCAGTCCGATTAATTTTCAAGAAAATCATGCCCGACCCTCAGGCACTCCCCTAAAACCTTGGACTATAGCACACTGATTTGCCCCAAAAATGGCCCGTTTGCGCCATTTCACCCGTTTGACCACCCAAACCACCACATTTTCTAAAAAGACCCAAACTAGTGCTCTTCCCAACATCCTTGTGCATCCTAGTTTATTTTTGGCCAAAATCATGCCCGAATACGGCCCCATCTTGAAAATCATGGGCTATGCTTATAGCACATCGATTTGACCTGTAACGGCCCGATCGCGTTGTTTCGCTAGATTGCCCACACAAACTGTCCTATTTTCATAAAAGGCCTACAATAGGCTGATCCCCATCCTCTCTAGACTAGACCGGTCAATTTTTGCCCAAAATTCCCTATTCATGCCATTTCTCTCGTTTGACTACCCAAACTGCCCTATTCTAAAAAATGGCCTATACTAGGGTGCTCCCTAGCCTCCATGGGGCAGATCGATAGATTTTTGGCAAAAATCACCACCGGCTAAGGCCCACCCCAAAAATCGTGGACTATAGCACACAATTTGGCTCGAAAATGGTCTGCTCACATCATTTCGCCCATTTGACCACCCAAACTACCCTATTCTCAAAAAGGTTCATAGTAGGCCTCTCCCTATCCTTCCTGGGGAATCCCAACTAATTTTTGGCAAAAATTATGTTGGCCCCAACCCCACTACAAAAACCATGGGGTATTACACATCGATTAGGTTCGAAAATGGGTCGTTTGCGTTGTTTCACACATTTGACCACCAAAACCGCCTCATCTCAAAAAACTCCCATACTAGGGCTCTTTCCAGCCTCCTGAGGCATCTTGATTGATTTTCAGCAAAAATCACACCCAACCTCGAAACCACCCCAAAAACCATAGGCTATAGCAACTCGAAGTGGCCCAAAAATAGCCCGTTCGTGTTGTTTCACTCGTTTGACAATACAAACCACCTTGTTCTTAGAAAATACCCATACTAGACTGCTCTCCAACCACCCTAGGGAACCTCGATCAACTTTCAGCAAAAATCACTCCCGTTCCCCAGGACTACCCCAAAATCTATGGGCTATACAACACCGATTTGGTCCAAAAATAGCTTGTTTGTGCCGTTTTACCCGTTTGACCTCCCTAGGGCAGCCCGATTGATTGTCGGCCAAAATTATGCCTAGACCCTCGCCCCACCCCAAAAATCGTGGGCTATAACACACCGATTTCGCACAAAAATAGATTATTCGCATTATTTTGCTCGTTTGACCACCGAAACTCCCCGTAAATAGAAAAGGCCCATACTAGGCTGCTTCTTAGCCATCCTTGGGTAGCTTGGTTAATTTTCGGAAAAATTCACCCACCCCAAAAATTGTTGGCTATAGAACACCAATTTGGCCCGAAAATAGCCCGTTCATGCCGTTTTGCCCGTTTAACCACCCAAACTGCCCCGTTATCACAAAAAGGCCTATATTAGTTGACTTGACCCAAAAATCATGTTATTTCACCCATTTAACCACCTAAATCGCCCCGTTTTCAAAAAAGACCCACATTAGGCTGCTCCTAAGCTTCTCTGGGATAGCTCGATCAATTTTTAACAAAAATCACACTCTATCGCTGGACCCACCCCAAAAATAGTGGGCTATATAGCACACCGATTTGGCCTGAACAAAACCTATTTGCACCGTTTCATCCATTTTACCACACAAACCACCCCGTTCTCATAAAAGGCCAACACTAGGTTGCTACCCAGCCTCCCTAGGGTAGCCCGATTGATTTTTGACCAAAATCATGCCGGCCCCCAAGCCCACACCAAAAACTGTGGGCAATAGCACACTAATTTGGCCAAAAAATGGCCCATTCGTGTCGTTTCACCCGTTTGACCACCCAAACTGCCCCATTCTCAAAAAAGGCCCGTACTAGGCTGCTTTCCAGCCTCCCTGGCCAGCTCGGTCAATTTTTGAACAAAATTGCATTTGGCTTCCAGCTCTACCCAAAAATCGTGGGCTATCGCACACCGATTTGGCCCAAAAATGCACCATTCACGCCGTTTCATTCGTTTGACCACCCAAATCGCCACGCTCAAAAAAAAGTCCTACACTAGGGCACTTTCTAGCCTTCCTCGGCATCTCAATTTTTTTTTAGCTAAAATCACGCCCGTCCACCAGGCCCACCCCAAAAAATAAAGGACAAAGACCAATAATTTGGCTCGAAAATGGCCCGTTCGTGCCATTTTTCCCATTTGACCACCCAAACAGCACCGTTCTTAAAAAAAGGCCCACAATAGGCCACTCTCCAGCTTCCTTAGGACAGCCTGGTCGATTTTTTACTAAAATCACGCTCATAAATCGGGCCAAACCAAAATATTATGGGCTATAGCACACCGATTTAGCCCAAAATGACAAATTCGCAGTGTTTCAGCCGTTTAACCAACCAAACCGCACAGTTATAAAAAAAGGCCCACACTTGGGTGTTTCCCAGCCTTCCTGGGAAAGCTCGATTGAATTTTGGCCAAAATCATGCTCAGCTTCAAGGCCCACCCCAATAACACACTGATTGGGCCCAAAAATAGCCTGTTCGCTCTGTTTTGCCTGTTTAATGTCCCAAATTGCCTCGTTCTCAAAAAAGTCCATATTAGGTTGCTCCCTAGCCTTCCTAGAGTAGCCCGGTCAATTTTTAGATAAAATCACGCTCGGCCCCGAGCCCAACCTAAAAACCATGGGTATAGCCACCAATTTAGCTCGAAAATGGCATATTCACATTGTTTCGCTCGTTTGACAACCCAAACCGACCCTTTCTCAAGAAAACCCATACTGGGGTACTCCCAAGTCTCCCTGGCGCAGCCAGGTTAATTTACAGCATAAATCAAGCTCGGCCCCCAGGCCCACCCTGAAAATTGTAGGCTATAGCATACCGATATGGCCCAACAATGCCTCATTCACGTTGTTTCTCCCGTTTGACCACCCAAACTGCCCCGCTCTAAAAAAATCCCACATTAGGCCTCTCCTCAACCTCCCTGGGGCAGCCTCATCAATTTTTTACCAAAATCACGCCTGGCCTCCGGGACTACCATAAAAAATGTGGGTTATATAGCACACTGATTTAGCTCAAAAATGGCCCGTTCGCGCCGTTTCACTTGTTTTACATCCAAACTACCCCGTTCTCAGAAAAGGCCAGCACTAGGACACTCCCCAGCCTCCTTGGAGTAGCCCGGTCAATTTTTGAAAAAAATCACGCCCGGCCCCCAGGCCGACCCTAAAAATCGTGGGCCATAGCATGCCTATTTAGCCTAAAAATGGCTCAGTTGCATCGTTTTGCCTTTTTGACCACCCAAATTTCCCTATTCTCGAAAAGGGCCTATACTAGGCCACTCCCTAACCTTCCTGGGGAAGTATGAATAATTTTCGATGAAAATATGCTCGGCCCCCGAGAACACCCAAAAATTGTGGGCTATAGCACACCGATTTGGCCTAGAAAAGGCTTGTTCGTGTCGTCTCGTTCGTATGACCCCTGAAACCACCCAGTTCTCAAAAAAATGCACACTAGGCTGCTCTTCAGCCTTTCTGGGATAACTCGGTTAATTTTTGACCAAAATTATGCTCGGCCATGGGGCCCACCCCTAAAACCTTGGCCTATAGCACACCAATTTGGCTCGAAAATAGCTCATTCATGTCGTTTCACCTGTATGACTACCCAAACTACCCCGTTCTGAAAAAAGCCTCGACTAAGGCACTCCCCAGCCTCCCAAGGCAGCCCTATTGATTTTCTGCAAAAATCACGCATGGCCTCATGGCCCACCCCGAAAACCCTACGCTATAGCACATCAATTTTGCCTAAAAATGGCCTATTCATGCTGTTTCACCCGATTAACCACCCATACTGCCCAATTCATAAAAAACGACCCACAATAGGTCGCTCTTCAAACTCCATGGGGTAGCCTATTCAATTTTGGGGTAAAATCATGCTCTGCCCTGACCCGACCCAAAAATCATAGGCTATAGCACACCAATTTAGCCATAAAATCACCTATTTGACCACCCAAATTGCTTCATTCTCAAAACATACCCATACTAAGGCAATCCCCAGCAACCCTGGGGAAGCCCAATCAATTTTTGGACATAATCGCGCTCGGAACCTGGGACTGCCCTAAAAATTGTGGGTTATAGCACACCAATTTGGCTTTAAAATGACCCGTTCGTGTCGTTTCTCCCGTTTGACCACCCAAACCACCCCATTCTAAAAAAGGCCCACACTAGGCTTCTCCGCAGCCTTTCTGAGGTAGCCCGATTGATTTTTGGCCAAAATTATGCCCGACCCCGAGCTCACCCCAAAAATCGTGGGCTATAGCACATCGATTTAGGTCGAAAATGGTCCGTTCAAGCTGTTTCTCCTATTTGACCACCCAAACTACCCCGTTCTCAAAAAGGCCCACACTAGGGTGCTCCCCAGCCTTCCTAGGGCAGCCGATCAATTTTTTGCTAAAATAACGCTCGGCCTCGGGCCCATCCTAAAAACCATGGGCTATAGCACACCAATTTGGCCTGAAAATGGACCAATTACGTTGTTTCCCCCCTTTGACCACCCAAACTGCACCGTTATTAAAAAAAGCCCACACTAGGCTATACCTCAACCTTCCTTGGGCAGCCCGATTGATTTTTTGTCAAAATTCACACCTAGCCCCTAGGACCACCTCAAAAACTGTGAGATATAGCACACCAATTTAGCCTAAAAATGGCCCGCTCTCACTGTTTTGCTCGTTTGACTACTAAAACAGCCTCTTTCTAAAAAAAGGCCTATACTAGGACATTCCCCAGCCCCCATGGCTCATTCGCGTTGTTTCGTATGTTTGACCACCTAAATGCCTCGTTCTCATAAAAAAGACCACACTAGGCCATTCTCCAACCTTCCTGGGCAGACCGATTAATTTTTGTCTAAAATTACGCCTGGATCCGAGGTCAACCCCAAAAACTGTGGACTAAAGCACACCGATTTGGCCCATAAAATATCTGATTCGAATAGTTTAGCCCATTTGACCACCCAAACCGCCCCGTTCCAATAAAAAGGCCCGCACTAGGCTGTTTCCCAGCCTCCGTGGGGTAACTCGATCGATTTTCAATAAAATCATGCCCGTCCATTATGGAACAGCCCAAAAACCCTGGACTATAGCACACCAATTTGGCCAAAAAATGACCCGTTCACATCCTTTCTCCCATTTGACCATCTAAACCACCATGTTCTAAAAAAGTCCCACACTAGGGCACTCTCCAGCCTTCCTAAGGTAGTCCGATCAATTTTCAGCCATAATCACGGCCGACCCCAGGCACATCCCGAAAATCGTGGGCTATTAGCACACTGATTTGGCCTGATCGCGTTGTTTCACCCGATTGACCTCCCAAATAGCCCTATATTAAAAATAAGGCCCACACTAGGCCACTCACCAGCCTCCCTGGAGCAGCCCAATCAATTTTTGATGAAAATCACATTGGGCCCCGGACCCACCCTAAAAACTGTAGGCTATAGTACTCTAATTTTGCCCAAAAATGGCATGTTCACGCCTTTTCACCCGTTTGACCACCCAAACTACGTCGTTCTCAAAAAAGACACACTAGGTCGCTCCTCAGCCACTGTGGGATAGGTCGATCGATTTTTGGCCAAAATCACCATCGACCCCAGGGCCCACTCCCAAAATCGTGGGTTGTAGCATACCGATTTGGCTCAAAAATAGCCTATTCATGTTGTTTTGCCCTTTTGACCATACAAACCGCCCTGTTCTAAAAAAAAGGCCCACACTAGGTTGCTTTATAGCCTCCCTGGGTATCCCAGCCAATTTTCAGCCAAAATTACACCAGCCCCTAGGCCCACCCCAAAAACCACGGGCTACAGCACATCGATTTGGCCTGAAAAGGGTTCGTTCATGCTGTTTTGCCTGTTTGACCACCCAAATTGCCCCGTTCTAGACAAAGGCCCACACTAGGGCTCTTCATAGCCTCCTTGAGGAAGCCCGATTGATTTTTGGGTAAAATCATGCCCGGCCCCCGGTCCCATCCCGAAAACCATTGGCTATAGCATACTGAATTGGCCCTAAAATGTTCCGTTAGCGCCTTTTGACCACGCAAACCACCCCGTTCATAAAAAAGGCCCACACTAGGTCACTCCCCAATCTCCCTGTGGCGACAAGGTAAATTTTTGGCAAAAATCATGCTCAGCCCCCGGGCTCTCCCCAAAAATTGTGGGTTATAGAATATCGATTTGTCCCAAAAATGGCCTACTCACGTTGTTTCGCTCGTTTGACCACCAAAACCATCCCGTTCTCAAAAAAGGCCCATACTAGGGCATACCTCAGCCTCTCTGAGGTAGCCTGATAAATTTTCAGCCAAAATCACGGTCGTCCCCTAGCCCCACCCTAAAAATTGTGGGTTATAGCACACCAAATTACCCAAAAATAGATCATTCATGTCGTTTCGCCCGTTTGACCACCCAAACTGCCCAATTTTTAATAAAGGCTCACACTAGGCCGCTCTTCAGCCACCCTAGGTAGCTCGATTAATTTTTGGTCAAAATCACGCCATCCCACTGGGCCCACCACAAAAATCGTGGGTTATAGCACACTGATCTGGCCCAAAAAGGTCCATTTGCGTCGTTTTGCCTATTTGACCACCCAAATTGACCCGTTCTCAAAAAAGGCCCATACTAGGCTGCTCCCCAGCCTTACTAGGATAACTCGATCAATTTTTGGCCAAAATCACGCCCGACCCCCAGGCCTACCCTAAAAATCGTGGGCTATAGCACACCAATTTGGCCCAAAAATGGTCTGTTCGTACTATTTCGCCCGTTTGACCATCCAAACAACCCTATTCTCATAAAAGTCCTACATTAGGGCCCTCCCCAACCTCCCTAGGGCATCCTGATCAATTTATGTCCAAAATCACACCAGGGCTCACCCCAAAAATCGTGGTCTATAGAACACCGATTTGGCCTAAAAATGACCCTTTCGTGTTGTTTTGCCCGTTTGAACACCCAAACCACCCCGTTAAAAAAAGGCCCATACTAGGGCGTTCCCCAGCCTCACTGGGGAAAACAGGTCAATTTTTGTCAAAAATTACACTCAGCTCCTGGGCCCACTCCAAAAACCATGGGCTATAGCACACCAATTTAGCCTGAAAATGGCCCATTCGTGTCATTCGCCCGTTTATCTACCCAAACTGTCGTGTTCTAAAAAAGATATTAGACCACTCTTCAGTCTCCCTAGGGCAGCCCAATTGATTTTTAGCTAAAATCACGCTCGGCCCCCAGGACAACTCCGAAAATCATGGGCTATATAGTACACTGATTTGGCCTTAAAATGGCCCATTCGCGCCGTTTAGTCTGTTTGACCACCTAAATCGCCCCGTTCTAAAAAAACCTACATTAGGTTGCTCGATAGCCTCCCTGGGGTAACTCGGTCAATTTTCGGTTAAAATTACGCCTGACCCCAAGGCCCACCCCAAAAAACATGGGCTATAGCACGCCAATTTGGTTTAAAAAGTCCCGTTCGCATCGTTTCACCCGTTTAACCACCTAAACTGCCTCGTTCTCATAAAAGGACCACACTAGGGTGTGCCTCCACCTCCCTAGCGTAGCTTGGCCGATTATCGATAAAAATCACAGCCAGTCCCCGTGCCCACCCCAAAAACCGTAGGCTATAGCACACCAATTTGGCTCGAAAATGGCCCGTTCTCGCTGTTTTGCTTGTTTGACTAGCCAAATCACTATTTTCTTAAAAATGACCCATATTAGGGTACTCCTCAGCCTCACTGGGGCAGCCCAGTCAATTTTGGGCAAAAATCACCCCCGACCCCAGGCCCACCTTAAAAACCGTGGGCTATAGCATACCAATTTGGCTTGAAAATGGCTCATTCACACTTTTTCGCTCGTTTGACCACCTAAACCACCCTGTTCTCAAGAAAGGCCCTCACTTAGCTGCTACCCAACCTCCCTGGGGTAGCCCAGTCAATTTTTGGCAAAAATCACGCTCGACCCCTAGGCCCACCCCAAAAAACGTGGGCTATAGCAAACCGATTTATCCCGAAAACTACTCATATGGGTTGTTTTTCCTGTTTGACAACCCAAACCGCCCAGTTCTTAAAAAAGACCCACACTAGGCCGCTCCCCAGCCTCCCTGGGGTAGCTCGATCAATTTTTTACCAAAATTTCACTCGGAATCGGGGCCCAACCCCAAAAATCATAGACTAGCACACAGATTTGGCCCAAAAATGGTCTGTTCGCACCGTTTTGCCCGTTTGACCTCCCAAACCTCCCCATTTTTAATAAAAGGCCCATACTAGGGTGCTCTCCGGCCTACCTGGGGTATCCCGGTCAATTTTTGGCCAAAATTATGCTTCGTCCCACCCTGAAAACCCCTAGTTATAGCACACCAATTCAGCCCAAAAATAACCCGTTCGCATTATTTCGCCCGTTTAACAATCTAAACCTCCCCGTTATAAAAAAAGGGCCATACTAGGCCGCTCCCCAACCCCCCTGAGGCATCCCAATTAATTTTTGGCCAGAATAATGTCGGCCCCCGGGCTCACCCCAAAAACTGTGGGCTATAGCACACCGATTTGGCTCGAAAACTTTCTATTCGTGTCGTTTCACCCGTTTGACCACCCAAACTGTCCCATTTTAAAAAAAGGCCCATACTAGGCCGCTCCTTAGCCTTCCTAAGGCAACCCATTCGATTTGCAGCCAAAATCACGCTCGGCCCACTCCAAAAATCGTGGGTATAGCACACTGATTTGGGTCGAAAATGGCTCGTTCATACCTTTTCGCCCGTTGACCACACAAATTACCCCGTTTTAAAAAAAGGCCCATACTGGGCACTCCCCGGCCTCTTAAGGGCAGCTCGATAGATTTTTGGCCAAAATTACGCCCGGCTCCCATCGTGGGCTATAGCACACTAATTAAGCTCAAAAATGGTCCGTCTGTGCTATTTCACCCGTTTGACCTCCCAAACTATCCCATTCTAAAAATAAGGCCCATAATAGGGTGCTCTCTAACCTACCTGGGGTAGCTCGATTGGTTTTTGCAAAAACCATGTCCGATAGTTGGCCCACCCCAAAAACCATGGCCTATAGCATACCGATTTAGCTTGAAAATGGCCCGTTCGTACCATTTTGCCTGTTTGACCACCCAGACCACCCTATTTTCAAAAAAGACCCAAACTAGGTCATTCTCCATCCACCCTAAGGTAGCCTAATCAATTTTTAGCCAAAATTACATTCGGGCCCACCCCCAAAATGTGGGCTATTAGCACACGAATTTGGCTTAAAAATGGATCGTTCACGTTATTTCACCCCGTTTGACCACCTAAATTGCCACGTTCTAAAAAAAAGCCCAAACTAGGGCATTCTCTAGCCTCCCTGGGGTAGCCCGGTCAATTTTTAGCAAAAATCATGCTTGGACCTCGGGCCCACCCAAAAACTATGGGATACAGTACACCAATTTGGCCTGAAATAGCCCATTCGTGTCGTTTCGCCTGTTTAACCATCCAAACTATCATTTTCTCAAAAAAGGCCCATACTAGGGCGCTCTCCATCTTCCTTGGGAAGCTCGGTTGATTTTCGACCAAAATCACACCCATCCCCTAGGCCCATCCCAAAAACCGTGGGCTATAGCACACCGATTTGGCCCGAAAATGGTTCGTTTATGTCGTTTCACCCGTTTGACCACCCAAACTGCCCCGTTCTCAAACAAGGACCACACTATGCCGCTCCCCAGCATCCCTGGGGCAGTCCTATCAATTTTTGACCAAAATCGCTCCCGACCTCGGGCCTACCCTAAAAAACGTGGACTATAGCACACCAATTTGGCCCAAAAATAGTCCGTTCGTACTGTTTCGCCTTTTTGACCACCCAAACTCCCCAGTTCTCAAGAAAGTCCCATACTAGGCCACTCTCCAGACTCCCTGGGGCAGCAGGATCAATTTTCGACTAATATCACGCCCGGCCCCTGGGCCCAACCCAAAAACCGTAGTCTATAGCACACTAATTCTCCCTAAAAATGGACCGTTTGCATTATTTTGCTCGTTTGACCACCTAAACTGCCCCGTTCTCAAAACAGGCCCATAATAAGCCATTCCCCAGCCTCTCTGGGGTTGCCCGATCGATTTTTGGCCAAAATCACGCTCGGCCCCCAGGCCTACCCCAAAAATCATGTGCTATAGCACACTGATTTGGCCCAAAAATAGTCCATTCGTGCTGTTTTGCCTAATTGACCCCCCAAACCACTCCGTTCTCAAAAAAGGCTCATGCTACGACGTTCCCCAGCCTCCCTGGGTAAACTAATCAATTTTTGGCCAAAATCACATCCGTTCCCCGGGCACACCCTGAAAACCATGGGCTATAGCACACCGATTTGCAACGAAAATTGCCCATTTGCATCGTATCGCCTGTTTAACCATCCAAACCACCCCGTTCTCAAAAAAAGCCCATATTTGGGCTCTCTCCAGCCTTCCTGGGCAGCCCAATCAATTTTTAGCCTAAATCATGCTCGACACCTGGGCCCACTCTAAAAATCGTGAGCTATAGCACACCGATTTGACCCAAAAATAGTTGTCGTTTCACCCATTTGACCACATAAACTGTCCCATTCTCAAAAAAGACCCACACTACCTCCCCAGCCTCTCTAGCATGACCTGATCAATTTTTGGCCCACAGCACGCCCGAACCCTAGGCCCATCCCCAAAACCGCGGGCTATAGCAGATCCATTTGGCTTAAAAATGACCCGTTTGCACCATTTCACCTATTTGACCACCCAAATGGCCCCGCTCACACAAACGAACAACACTAGGCCACTCCCCAGCCTCCCTGCACGACCCGATAAATTTTTGGCTCACAGTACACCCGGAGCCCGAGCCCATCCCTAATATCATGGGCTATAGCACACTACTTTGGATCGAAAATGCCCCATTTGCACCATTTTGCCCGTTTGACTACCCAAATGGCCCTGCCCAGACATACAAACAAAACTAGGTTGGTCCCCAACCTCCCTTGTACGACCCGGTCAATTTTTGTCCCACAACACACCCGGATCCCGAGCCCACCCCCAAAATCGTGGGCTATAGCACACCGATTTAGCCAAAAATGTCTCATTTGTAGCGTTTCACCTGTTTGACTACCCAAATAGCCCCGTCCACACACAAACGACAACATTAATCCACTCCCCAACCTCCCTACCACGATCCTGTCGATTTTTGTCTCACAACACGCCCAGACCCCGAGCCCACCCCCAAAACCGCGAGATATAGAACACCGTTTAGGCCCGAAAATGCCTTGTTTGCACCCTTTTACCCGTTTGACCACCCAAATGGCCCCATCCATACAAACGGACAACACTAGACCGCTCTCCGACCTCCGTGGCATGATCCGATCTATTTTTGGCCCACAACACGCCTAGACCCCAGACCCACCCCAGAACTGTGGGCTATAGCACACTGATTTGGATCGAAAATGTCTTGTTTGCACCGGTTCGCCTGTTTTACCATCTAAATAGCCCCGCACACACAAATGGACAACACTAGGCCGCTCCCTAGCCTCCCTGGCATGAACCGGCCGATTATCGATCCACAGCAAGCCTGGAACCTGGGCCCACCCCCAAAACCGTGGGCTATATAGTACATGTTCTGAAAAATATGAAATAATTAAAGAACTGTCCTATGAATGTATTATAAAATAATGTCATGAGAGTCGGTTTGATATACGAAATGAGACAGACAATGATATTTCATGACTTAAAAAATCTTATAAAATTAATAGGCAATTTCAACTTTTTTATATGGGATAACTAATTTCATTATTTATCGACAAATAATGGGGTAAAATAATCTAAAATAATTAATATCCTTAAACAGATTTTATCGAGACGTTATTATCATTATCTAATCAATCGAACGGCCTAAGAAAAAAATTATTTTTCTTTTTTCTCAAGGGTTTCTAACTGTGACTTATTAACAAGCTCTTTGTTTAAATAATTACATCAAGAACTTGAAAATGTTCTAATTAATAATTTGAGAGTTATGAAAATAAAGTATTCAAAAGTGGAAAACATTGATAGATGCACTATAGGAGTAGTGGCTTGGATCCAAAAGAGGTATCACCAGTGGCCAACTGGCCTCAATCATGATTAACGAGGTCGTTGATTTCATGCATGAGGTTCTGACTCAGAGTGGCGGACTGTGTGTCAGGAGTGATGTCCTGGATCCAAGAGGAGTATCAACAGTGACCAACTGGGTTCATGCGTTGGGCCACGACTCAAAGTGATGGCATGTGTATCAGGAGTGGTGGTCTGGACCCAAGAAAGGTGTCAGTCGTGACCAACTATGTCCAATCGTGTCCGAAAAGTTCATCGATTCTCAAGCGAAGGCGATTGTTACGTATCAATTGTCTCAAATTGGATAAATAGAAAAATGCTAATGGATTTACAGGCTAAATAGGTTCTCTCAACTATTAGACCAGTTTTTTTAATCGGGCTCTTCGATTTGATTTATAACATAGTATACAAATAACCACGAGTTCGTGTGACTCCCTTTTTTTGTACATAAATTCATCACTAGAGACGTCTACTAGACAAATAAGTCTGATGGACATTCTCGACCATATTATTAATTTTATAATGTCACGAGTTCAACTTTAGTACACTCTGGACCTTTTTTTTTATTATTATTAATCTTATAAGGTCTTCAAAATACTTTAAATCTAGTTGACGGTAACGACTTTTTGATGAGCGCCTTCCAACCTATTGAGATGGTTTGGTACATTGGATGATTAGGGATATCCTACGAAATTATTTTATCTCACCGCCTATATGTGATAGCTAGTAATCTTTTTGTTTTAGTAGAAATGGTGGAATAAAATAATCTCAGTATTAATTAATATCTCATACCAAACATGGAATAAAGTTAATTTCAAACTTTAATTTGAAATTATTTTCCTTGTTCTCATTTATGTTCATTCATAGTCGATTTTTTACGTCATTTTGACATTTTTCTAGTGCATCCCAACCTATTGGGATGGTTTGGTACATGATAACGCTCAATCTACAGCTCTCGTGGGAGTGTAAAGCGGTCGATAGCAAATATAGAACCCAACCTGGGTTGGGTGTCGATCCCACAGGGAATAGCTTGGCCAACAAGTAAGCAAAATTACTAAACTTTTGGTGCAAGTCTCGTAAGAAGGGGGGAGTCTTGTCGTGCAAGTAATGTAAACAAAAGCTGAAAATAATAAAGTAAAGAAAGAGAGATTGTTACGTAGGTTGACAATAATGAGAATTGAAGCGTTGGGGTTATGTCCACCTTCTGAGGTATACGTCTCTATTGGCTATGAGTGTGTAGAGTCTTGACATGCAATTGCTTATAGAGAATTGTAGTCGATGGTAAATCCAAGCGTCTCTCGACCTGAACAAGGACTATTTCACTTTAACTCTCTCGAGCTTAAAGCGTGTCTAACGGTACGAATTCTCCAAGAGGTTAGTCCAGTTACGGCACTAGCTTTTTAATAGGAAAGGGTGTCCTACTACCTTGACATTATCTCTTTTCCAGACAAATAACCTTTCTCTCGAACAAGTTAAATGTTAGACTGGCGTTATTCTATGCGTCTGCAGCCACAAGAATTTGCATTAAGATGAAGAGAATAATGATATAAGCAATATACGTGTCTCGAACTCACAAACTCACAGCAATAGATAGTATCTCATTCGGCTTCCATAACCCCAATAGAGAAGTTTAGTTACCCATGAATGCGAAGGAGATCACGATTGACATTGTTATTATATCACAATATTGAGTAATGGCGTGTAGATCAAGTGATAGGCGTTAGGCGTGAATTCTTTAGAAGAAGAAAAATAGAATTAATGGAAAGATTAGAAGAGTTGTAATTGAGAAGTAGAATGTGTCTCTCCACTAAGGGAGGACTTGCCTCTCCACTAAGGGAGGACTTAATTCAAAATCTCTAGCATGATAGGGTATTTATAATACTCCTATCCTACTCCTACTATGCTAATGAAATAAATAACCAAATCCTACTAAACTAAGGAAATACTTAACCCATTTGTACTAGGTTAATGTAACATTCTCCTAATCCAAATAAACTAATGAAATACATAACCCAATTGTACTAGGTTAATGTATCATTGTCAAAATCCAGCTTTGTATCTGTAAGTCCCCAAAGTCTTCAGAAATGTTGTTTTAGCCCGGGACAGATTTTCCATGCAGCAGTTTTGGTCCTTAGGCGTGTAGACTTCCTTCCCTTCCTTTGTGAGCTTTCTTTTGCGTCAAGTAAGCCATAAAATGTTGTATTTTGCATCATTTATACCTGAAACTTTCCTAATCATGTTCGTTAGCTCATTTACAGGAAAAAGGACTAAAAGTGCATGAAATATATAATTTGTTCTCAAAACTAGGCTAAAATATGGGCAAAATATATTGATATAGGCGTGTAAATTCGCCTATCATCAGTACACTAAATAAGTCATAAGATAAGTAGGGATATGTCGCAGGATTATTTTATCTGACCCTTCATACAGGGGCGTATCTATAGTCAAATTTTTTATGCTCTGACACCCATTAAATTTGACGCATATTAGGTATAATTATATAAAAAATGTAGAGAATATGATATAAGATATAGAAAAGTACCAAATAAGTCATATATAGCTGGGTGTTTTAATCTTCAGACAGAACTTTAAAGCTTTGGATGTCAATGTGTTGGTTCGAACCTTCCGTGCACCCATGACCTCTAAATTCTGGGTCCACCTCTGCCTTCATATTATGTGATAGCTAGTAATCTCACCATTTTAGTAAAAATGGTGGAATAAAATAAACTCAGTATTAGTTAATACCTTATATCGAACATGAAAAAAAGTCAATTTCAAACTTTATTCTAAAACTATTTTCCTTATCCGTTGTATATAGGTTCCTGTACATTCTAATTAATGTTCATTCATGGTCAATTTTTAACTTCGTTTTGATGTTTTTTTCTAGTAGCAAACTAAACAAGAGATTTTTTTCACTTGTTATATAATAGGCTTAAATATATAAAATAACTTATTCACTTTTGTTTTTCTATTTGAATTATCTATAATATGAAGATCAAATTTATTTACTTTATTTCAAATAAAAATTTACGAATGTTTCTTAAAAAGGTAGAATTAGACTAATGACATATACAATACTTAATCCTATGATGTAAATACTATATATAATAGGGACAATTACAAAAAAAATACACATAGCAAATACATATTACAATTTCGTGGTCAAAAAGATGCATTGTATTTTATAGCGTAAAGTCAAGATTTGGCCACGAAATGAAAAGTAACTTTTTTGTATAACATTATATACATATGTATATTGTATTGTATTCTGTTGTATATGCAATACAAACTTTTTATTATATTGCATAATGTTATATACGGAATTATTCAATATATACATTATTATACAAATATACATATATGTATATGTATATATAATGTTTAAATAATATCTACATGGTATAAGTGTGTATAATATGAAGAGGAACAAGAAAATCATCGAAATAAAAAGAGTGTATTGTATATATAATAATATGCAATACAATACACAAATATATACAAAAAAACATAAACTTCGTCTTCTTCCACGAATTCAAGCACCAAATTCATCCAAAAACACTTCAAAACTACACCAGATCATCCAAAACCTCAAATTTGAGCTCCTCAATACAGACAGATCTTTTGCAATCATACCACTCAAAACAAAGCTTATTTACGAAAATTCAATTTTCATTTTGAAGTTTGAAGTTTCACTAATGGTTGAACATCCAAAAAATGTCTTGCTACAACTATGAAATTGTAATGTAAATTTATTATATGCTTGGTCATACAAATTTTATAGTCCTTTGTTTCCTTAGATGTTCATTAATTGTAGTAATAATGAACAACTATGAAATATTTTACGACTTGTGCATTAAGTGAGTATTGAGCTACATATTGTAAAGTAATATCTTGAGCCTATTCAATCGGATTGTTTTTGATAATATAATGTATAGTGAGTTTTATTTGTAATATAATATTGTTGGACACTTTTATATAATTTTTTCTATATAATATATATAGTTGGTTCTTATTTTTCAAAGATTAAAGCGTAACAAAAACATTTGTTGATAAAAAAATCACCCTAAAAAAAATCACCCTGACTAAGATGATCATCTATTTATAAATCTATTTATCCGCACCCAGTTATCCGCACCCCCCTACAAATGGTATCAGAACTCAGTAATTTAAAAGATACGGAAGTAATATACGTGTTAGAAGATTTAGTTAAAATAGCTATGTTGAAATTAGTTAAATTAGTTAAATTAGTTAAATTTAAATTTAGTTAAGTTAGATTTAGTTATTTATTAAACTAATTATGAGAAGACCATTTAAAAATAGAGAAGCTTTTAGAAAATTAAAGAAAATTTAGTTAGTAATTATTCAGAATATATAAGTTTAAATAAAACAAAAGAAAATCCACAAAGATTAGCCTATTTAATTACATTAATATCTTTTATTGAAGCAAAATTAATAATCCATTTAAAATCTAGAAGAATGAGACATATACCACCTAATTATGATAAAATTAGATTTAGATATCCACCAAAATATTATAAACACAATTTAAATGAATAAAGAGCAAAAATACAAAGAATTAAAACAATTTATCTCTGAAAAACGTAAAGAATTAAAAATAAGAAAAGAAAGATTACATTATAATATATTTGCCGGAGTTAGTAAAAATTCAATAAATATACAAAAAGATGAAATATCAAAATTAGAATCCCAAATAGATAGTTTAGAATATATATATCAACATGAACTATTCACAATAAAATGAATAAAGAAGAATTTATAATAGATGAAAAAATATATGAAAATCACGAAGGATCAAAAATAAAAATAGTATTTTCTAATTTAGGAAGAAGATACAAGAAAATAAGAGAACATTTATATTTAATGTTAGAAAAAGAAGAATTAAAATTAGAAGATAAATTAACAGCAATGGAAAGAATAGAAAAAGAAAATGAAGAAATAGATAGAAAAAAGGAAATAGAAAAAATTAAACAACAAACTACGGAAGAAATACGAAGAATAGAAGAAACTAAAAATAGTAGAATTGCTGAATTAGAAAAAGAATTACAAATGTTAAAAGATTTATACGAACAAAAACAAAAAGAAAAAGAAGAAAAAGATAAAGAACAAAAATTAATAAACGAGATAAATCAATTTAAAGAAAAATTAGAAATAAATAATATAGAGGTAGAAGAAACAGATAATTATGATTCAGAAGATAGTGAAACATATACGGAAATATTAACAAATATAAAAGATTTAGAAATTAACAAAAAACAAGAATAAATTAATGAAGAAAACTTAGAAAATAATAATACAGAAATAAATACTCTTGACAAAAAAGAAGATGAAAATATAATACCTAAAACGACAGAAATAAGAAAACCTATATATTATAAAAATAAATTTAAAAGATATAATGAATATGACAAATGGACACCAAAAAAAATAGTTAATAAAAATTATAACTTTTTAGATCTAGACTGTGTAATAGATACAGAAAAAATAATACAATTATGGATAGGATATATGACAAAACAATTATTAGATAATAACATAAACATAACAGATGCACCAGAATACATAGAAAAAACACTAATAGGATCAGTAAAATTATGGTTTACAAATTTAACTGAAAATAGTAAGAAAGTATTAAGAGCTAATAAACCTATGGAAGGAGCAGCATCAACAACAACTAAATTAACACCTATAGAATTATGGAAAAAATATGAAACAGCTATAAAAGATGAATTTGGTAGTATGACAACATTAGAAGAAGAACAAGATGAAAAAAAAGATACAAATAGGAATTTAATGATAAAATTAACAATATGTAATATGTGTTATATAGATGAATATACTTGCGCATTTAAAGAATATTATTATAAAGGAGCATATAGTATAGAAGAAAGTAAAGAAATAAGAAAATTATATTTTAATAAATTACCCGAACCATTTAGTTCAAAGATAATAAAAAGTTGGGAAGAAGCAAAAATAGTAGATACATTAGGAGCTAGAATAAAATTTTTACAACAATGGTATAGAAAGTTATGTGAAAAATATAGAGAAGAATTAAAAATGGGAAAAACATTAATAAGAAATTTAGCATGTTGCAAAAATAAAATAGCACCACAATTTGGATGCGAGGAAAGATATTATAAGAAAAGAAAAAGACATAAGAAATATAAGAAATACAAAAAATCAAAATATAAATATAAGAAACCAAGAAAAAGATATTATGTAAAAAATTACAAAAATAAAAGACCATATAGAAAGAAAAAATCTATAAAAGAATGTACATGTTATAATTGTGGAAAGTTAGGACATTTAGCTAGAGATTGTAAATTACCCAAAAATTCAAAAAACAAACAAATATCCGAAATAAAAATAGAAAATACAGAATATATGCAGATAGATTATATAGATTATGAATTAGAAAGTGAAGATAGTATATATGAAATTTCAGAAAACGAAACAGATACTGAAACAGATAGTGAGATAGATGAATTAAATGACTGAAGAAGATATAAAAATAATAACAAAGGAAGAATATTTAAATGACGAAGGAACAGAACAAAAGATAATATTTGACAGTAATATATTTGATGAAATAAAAGGAAAAGAGTTAGATTTAAGTGTAGAAAAAATATTTAAAATACCAACAATAAAAAATATTTTTAGTAGGAAAAAAGATGAATATTATGTAGTATGTCAAAAAGAACATGTAATAGACTGTAGATATGCAAAAGGAAAAGCTAGTATACCACTAGTAACAAAAAGAATAATTAATAAAGAAATAAATGATATAAAAAGTAAAGGAGATCCAATAAAATATGTACACCTTGGAGGTACAGAAATATTAATAAAAGCATGTTTTAGAGAAGGAATAGATACACCGATAGAATTATATTTAGCAGATGATAGAATTATAAAACCTATAGAAAAAAGCATAATAACTGCCGTAAAAGGAAATTTAATATACCAAAAATTTAAATTTATAATAAGTGTTAATTATTCAGTAGCAGTAACAGATAGAAATATAGATAAATCATTAGTATTATATTGAAAGATATCAGGAATAGAATTAACCCCAGGAAGTAAAATATTTACAGCGAGATGTAAAAATTTATATGTATTAACAACAAAACATAAAATAACAGGAAAAAATAAGATTAATAAAATACAAATAGATAGCCCATTTGAGCAAATTGTAAAAACAATAGATTATAATGACTATAGCTATAGAGACATAGATATAGAAGAAAATTTAGAAATAGTAAATGATAGAATAAGTACAACAAAAAGAATAGCTAATGAAAAACCAGAGTCATCGAGCTCATCAAAAAGAACAAGTTATGAAACAAATTCAATAAGTAATTTAAACCAATATTACATAACAGGAAAAATAAATGAAAAAGAACATTTAATACTATTAAACACAGGACAAGAAGAAAATTATATAGCAAAATATCTAGTAAAAAATGAAGAAATAAAAAATGATAATGATATATGCCCGGATCTACCGAGAAGTTTAATAAATAATAAAGATATAGCAGAAAAAGAAGTAATAATAGGAGGAATTAGAAAAATAAAAATAGAATTTGAAGTAAAAGAAGAAATGCAAAAAGCAGATACAATATTAGGAATAAAATGGTTAGAACAAGTAAAACCATATAATATAGAACATACACAATTAGCCATAACATATAATAGGGAAAGATTATTTCTAAAAAGAGCCTTAACATAAAATGAAAATATATGTATTAATGAAGATAGTAGTGGAAGGATATTACAGTAGATATTATACGCCTATGATAGATACAGGAGCAGAAGCTAATTTATGTAGATATAATTGCTTACCAGAAAGTAAATGGGATAAATTAAAAATACCAATAGTAGTTAAAGGATTTAACAATGAAGGAAGCTTAATTACTTATAAAGCTAGGAATGTAAAAGCACAAATATGGGATAAGATATTGACAATAGAAGAAATTTATAATTATGAACTAACATCAAAAGATATACTTTTAGGAATGCCATTTTTAGATAAACTATACCCACATATAATAACTAGAAACGATTGGTGGTTCACAACACCATGTAAACAAAAAGTAAGAGCAAAAAGATTTAATAATAAAATAAGAAAGAAAACTGATTGGATAAAAGGAAGTGAAAAAATTACACAAAAGTTAGAAAATATAAAAAACGCTGAAGATACAATAGAATTAGTAGTATTCTCGATAAATAAAACAGAAATAACTATATTTTCAATAAATAAGATAGAAGTAGTTAAGAAAAAACTATATTTTATTATTAACTCTTTTTGCTCTTACTTTTTGTTTACATGGTGTTGTGAACCACCAGTCGTTTCTAGTTATTATATGTGGGTATAGTTTATCTAAAAATGACATTCCTAAAAATATATCTTTTGATGTTAGTTCATAATTATAAATTTCTTCTATTGTTAATATCTTATCCCATATTTGTGCTTTTACATTCTTAGCTTTAGAAGTAATTAGGCTTCCTTCATTATTAAATCCTTTAATTACTATTGGTGTTTTTAATTTATCCCATTTACTTTCTGGTAAGCAATTATATCTACATAAATTAGCTTCTGCTCCTGTATCTATCATAGGCGTATAATATCTACTGTAATATCCTTCCACTATTATCTTCATTAATACATATATCTTCATTTTATGTTAAGGCTCTTTTTAAGAATAATTTTTTCCTATTATATGTTATGGTTAATTGTGTATGTTCTATATTATATTGTTTTACTTGTTCTAACCATTTTATTCCTAATATTATATCTGTTTTTTGCATTTCTTCCTTTACCTCAAATTCTATTTTTATTTTTCTAACTCCTATTATTATTTCTTTTTCTGCTATATTTTTACTATTTATTAAACTTCTTGGTAGATCTGGGCATATATCATTATCAGTTTTTATTTCTTCATTTTTTACTAGATATTTTGCTATATAATTTTCTTCTTGTCCTGTATTTAAGATTATTAAATATTCTTTTTCATTTATTTTTCCTGTAATGTAATATTGATTTAAATTACTTATTGAATTTGTTTCATAACTTGTTCTTTTTTATGAGCTTGATGATTCTGGTTTTTCACTAGCTATTCTTTTTGTTGTACTTATTCTATCATTTACTATTTCTAAATTTTCTTCTATATCTATGTCTCTATAGCTATAATCATTATAATCTATTGTTTTTACAATTTGTTCGAATGGGCTATCTATTTGTATCTTGTTAATCTTATTTTTTCCTGTTATTTTATGTTTTGTTGTTAATACATATACATTTTTGCATCTTGCTGTAAATATTTTACTTCCTGGGGTTAATTCTATTCCTGATATCTTCAAATATAATACTAGTGATTTATCTATATTTCTATCGATGTATCTATTCCTTCTCTAAAAGATGTTTTTATTAATATTTCTGTACCTCCAAGGTGTACATATTTTATTGGATCTCCTTTACTTTTTATATCATTTATTTCTTTATTAATTATTCTTTTTGTTACTAGTGGTATACTAGCTTTACCTCTTGCATATCTACAGTCTATTACATGTTCTTTTTGGCATACTACATAATATTCATCTTTTTTTCTAGTAAAAATATTTTTTATTGTTGGTATTTTAAATATTTTTTCTACACTTAAATCTAACTCTTTTCCTTTTATTTCATCAAATATATTACTGTCAAATATTATTTTTTGTTCCGTTCCTTCGTCATTTAAATATTCTTCCTTTGTTATTATTTTTATATCTTCTTCAGTCATTTGATTCATCTATTTCAGTATCTGTTTCGTTTTCTGAAATTTCATATATACTATCTTCACTTTCTAATTCATAATCTATATAATCTATTTGCATATATTCTGTATTATCTATTTTTATTTCTGATATTTGTTTATTTTTTGGATTTTTAGGTAATTTACAATCTCTAGCTAAATGTCCTAACTTTCCACAATTATAGCAAGTACATTCTTTTATAGATTTCTTTTTTCAATATGGTCTTTTATTTTTATAATTTTTTACATAATATCTTTTTCTTGGTTTCTTGTATTTGTATTTTGATTTTTTATATTTCTTATATTTCTTATGTCTTTTTCTTTTCTTATAATATTTTTCTTCACATCCAAATTGGGGTGTTATTTTATTTTTGCAACATGCTAAATTTCTTATTAATGTTTTTTCCATTTTTAATTCTTCTCTATATTTTTCCTATAAATTTTTATATCATTGTTGTAAAAATTTTATTCTTGCTCCTAACGTATCTACTATTTTTGC
Source organism: Capsicum baccatum var. pendulum (assembly GCA_030864225.1). Lineage (NCBI taxonomy): Eukaryota > Viridiplantae > Streptophyta > Magnoliopsida > Solanales > Solanaceae > Capsicum > Capsicum baccatum. Next base: position 274,645,584 of record CM061550.1, read on the forward strand.
TTCTTCCCAACTTTTTATTATTTTTGAACTAAATGGTTCGGGTAACTTATTAAAATATAATTTTCTTATTTCCTTACTTTCTTCTATACTATATGCTCCTTTATAATAATATTCTTTAAATGCGCAAGTATATTCGTCTATATAACACATATTACATATTGTTAATTTTAACATTAAATTTCTATTTGTATCTTTTTCTTTATCTTGTTCTTCTTCTATTGTTGTCATACTTCCCAATTCATCTTTTATGGCTGTTTCATATTTTTTCAATAATTCTATAGGTGTTAGTTTTGTTGTTGATGATGTTCCTTCCATAGGTTTATTAGCTCTTAATACTTTCTTACTATTTTCAGTTAAGTTTGAAAACCATAGTTTTACCGATTCTATTAGTGTTCTTTCTATATATTCTGGTGCATCTGTTATGTTTATATTATTATCTAATAATTGTTTTGTCATATATCCTATCCATAATTGTATTATTTTTTCTGTATCTATTACACAGTCTAGGTTTAAAAAGTTATAATTTTTATTAACTATTTGTTTTGGTGTCCATTTGTCATATTCGTTGTATCTTTCAAATCTACTTTTATAATATATAGGTTTTCTTATTTCTGTTGTTTTAGGTATTATATTGTCATCTTCTTTTTTATCAAGAGTATTTATTTCTGTGTTGATATTTTCTAAGTTTTCTTCATTAATTATTTCTTGTTTTTCGTCAATTTCTAAATTTTTTATATTTGTTAATATTTCCGTATATGTTTCACTATTTTCTGTGTCATAATTATCTGTCTCTTCAACGTCTATATTATTTATCTCTAATTTTTCCTTAAACTGATTTATCTCATTCAGTAATTTTTGTTCTCTATCTTTTTCTTCTTTTTCTTTTTGTCTTTGTTCATACAGATCTTTTAATATTTGTAGTTCTTTTTTTAATTCAGCAATTCTACTATTTTTAGTTTCTTCTATTTTTCGTATTTCTTCCGTAGTTTGTTGTTTAATTTTTTCTATTTCCTTTTTTCTATCTATTTCTTCATTCTCTTTTTTTATTCTTACCATTGCTGTTAGTTTATCTTCTAATTTTAATTCTTCTTTTTCTAACATTAGATATAAATGTTCACCTATTTTTTTTATATCTTCTTCCTAGATTAGAAAATACTATTTTTATTTTTGATACTTCGTGATTTTCGTATATTTTTTCATCTATTATAAATTCTTCTTTGTTCTTTTTATTGTGAATAGTTCATGTTGGTATATATATTCTAAACTATCTATTTGTGATTCTAATTTTGATATTTCATCTTTTTGTATATTTATTGAGTTTTTACTAACTCCGGTAAATATATTATAATGTAGTCTTTCTTTTCTTATTTTTAATTCTTTACGTCTTTCAGAGATAAATTGTTATAATTCTTTCTATTTTTGCTCTTTATTCATTCAAGTTATATTTATAATACCTTGGCGGATATCTAAACTAATTTTATCATAATTAGGTGGTATGTGTCTCATTCTTCTAGATTTTAAATGGATTATTAATTTTGCTTCAATACTAAATATTAATGTAATTAGATAGGCTAATTTTTCTGGATTTTCTTTTGTTTTATTTAGACTTATATATTCTGAATAATTACTAACTAAAGATTCTTTAATTTTTTTAAAAGTTTCTCTATTTTTAAATGGTCTTCTCGTAATTAATTTACTAAATGACTAATTCAAATTTAACTAGTCCTAACATATATCCTACTTCCGTGCTTATATAGCTCTGATACCATTTTTAGGGGGGTGCGGATAACTAGATTAAAGAATAGATTCATTATTTTTCATCTAATTATTTGACACTTTTTCATTAGCTAGAAAATTTATAGTGTCCCTTTACATTTTCCTTTTCGATTGTTAATCCACAAGCTATTTTGATTATTTTTCTTAAATTTTTTATTTCGTTTATGTAGTTATAATTTTTTTGAAATTTTAATTTTATCTATTTTTATATCAAACTAATGTTTTGAGAGAGAGATCCAAACCTAAAAAACACATACTAATGTTCGCATTTTCTTTTTTCATTTTTTTTTAATCTTTATATTTATAAAAAAATATATATAATATTATAATCGCGCGAAGCACAAATATATAATTAGTATGTAATAAATCTAACTATATTAATCCTGAAATGGTTTTTCCTTGATGCTTAATCAAGGATAATTAAGTGGGCAATTTATTTTTGCCAATTCATATTCTATTTTCATACTATATATAATTTTCTATTTTTTGGGAGGGTCTCATGATATGTTTTTTCTCTTCTCTTTTATTTTCTTTTTTCCTTTTTATTTAGATTTGCTTTTATATCCATGATTTTAATGTATATTATCATCATCTTATAAAAAGGATGGTGGAGATGAAGTTGTTTGAAATGAAGAGGTATGCCGAGAATTTATTTTACTAATATAATTGTTATTTAAATTTTTGTAAAACTTATTTTAATTTTTTGAAGGATTGTTAAACTTTCGGAGGGCCTCATGGCATGTTTTTTTTCCGTTTATTTTCTTCATTCTTTTATATTTTTACGTATTATAATCATATATACATACATATATATATATATATACATATATACATACATACATACATATATATATATATATATATATATATATATATATATATATATATATATATATATAATAGAGTTATAAACATGATGATGTGGCATGTTTGTCCTTTAAAAAAAATCACTGTTTTTTTTCAAAAAAACTTTTCTCATTTACTTTTTTTTTGTAAAAAATCAAAAATCACTCACTTAATTTTCTTATATCACATAGAATTAAATATGAAGGTTATGTTGCAACTTTTTAAACTCCTTTCATCTATTTCATTTTTCATTAAAAGCACTTTCAATTATTAGGAGAATAGTATTAGAGTTTTCTTTTTTTAAAAAGAAAATTTTAAATTTTGGAAATTTTACATTAATTTAGGAGGAGACTAGTCAAAAGAAAATATTTTTTTGGCAATTAATCATATAGTCATAGTATATGAAGTAACCATATGTCATGTAGTGACAAAAGAAAAAGAAAAAAACAAAAGCAAAGGAAAGAGATATGGAGAAACAAATCCTCGTTGATATGATGAAATTTCAAGTAGTCAATCATAAATTAATTTCTCAAGTATTATATATTATAAACTAATGATATGATAAATATCTTTTCTATGATATAACCAAAATTAATTTCAAGAGAATTGTAAGTCACTATATTTTAATTAAAAAAATTGTATGTTGCAGAATAATATTATTAGCTGCGCGAAGCGCGGCCAAGTACCCTTGTTATGGATTAAACTAGCACCAAATATAAACATGGTCTACAAAATTGTAAAGCATTAAGATTTGATATAAATATCGAGTATATGTAAATTTTAATCAAAAAATATTTGTATATTATTTTAAAAAGTGAACAGTGAAGTGCAACGTGGTAGTTCGTGCTATACTAACTCCAAACAAAAATATTTCTGGTAGTCTGTTCTAAAATAGGCTTTGTCCGCCTCTTCGAAGTAACACTTATCATATAATAGGTCGTCATGGCGCAGCCTTGAGCTTTCTCATGATTCACTAGTCGATAATAACAGTGATAAAAGAATATCAAATGCCATATATTTACATCAAATAACGTTCACAAAAATATATTGAATAATCATACATGAGATTGAATCTAGTACGTCATAACCAGACGCCTAACATTTCATAGAAGACAGAACACAGGGAAAGTGATGCAACCGATGACACAGACACTAACAGCGAGACCAACTGAATGTGCTAAAGTAGCATACATACCAGCTATAAATGCAATTACAACTGCTTACATCGCGCAACGCTGCAAAAGGACTGCTGTAGTAAAGCGTATAGCTATAAGTCTTAATCTTTTTGTAGTTGTTACACTTATCGCAATGTAGAAGTAGCTGAATACAGCACAAGCAGAGCATGTAAAGGCAATGGTATTTGAGACAACAAATGCACGGAACGCTGTTTACCCTTATTAGAATCGCCATCCCTTTATTAGAGCTATTGAGATCGCTTTCAAAATCTCCCGGTAAGGTGAAACCTGCTGCGAAGGTAACAGTAACTAGTAGTGTGGCAACTACTAGATGTATTTGAGTTGCCTCCATAATATCTTTCAGCTTGCCTTTCTTATCTCTCTTTGCTATGTTCTCCCTCGACTCTGTATCATCTTCTGGCTTCTGCATTTTCTTCCATTTTATCTCAAAATTACGCAGTCCTAATCGACAATGGCGAAGACTCCACTTGAACATCCGTTTCTGATACAAGATCAAGTTCAAACACAAGAAGCAAACCACAATAAGAACAACAAGAGACGTTAACAACATTGCTAGTGAATCGAAATAGGCCACACACAGCTTCACTAGACTTCAAGATTTGAACAAAAACCAGATTTTTAAGAGTACAAGATTGCAACAAGTGTAGTGAATCGAAATTGGCCCCACCCGGCTTCACTACTTCAAGATACAAACAACAATGTCTCAAGATTACAAAAGAAGATAAATAACTTGACATACAACATCCAAGAATCTAAGAACCCTAATAATATGAAAAGGACCCAAAGATTAAAGGATGTTAACACCAAGTTCTTACTTGGACCAAGAGGAACTCTATGACCTCAAGATCCTAGTTTCTATCTAAGATACAACACAAGTATCACTCTACTTGTGAGATTCGGATTTGAGCTTCTCCAATGGAAGAGAGAAGTTCAAAAAATATTACAAGTATTTGTTGTCTCAAAATATCATGAATGAACTACTCCAAATAACCCTAATACTATCTATTTATATTACACCACAAAATGAGAGAACAATGACCATCCTACCCTTTCCAAGGGGCGGCCTTGGAGTGTAAGTTTGTTATACGTCAAGGCTCTCTTCAGACTTAAAAATATTTAAACCATTGGGATGGCTCAAGTAACTCACACGCGGCCATTTACATGAACATAGCTTGGAGTTTTTGTAGCTCCCGAGCTTGACTACGTGTGAATGGTCGTGAACTTGTTGGACAACTTGGTACACCTGTATCAGTTTCGCCTATTTTCATCATGTGGTGAGTTTGTATATAGTAAAAGAGCATGTAACTTCAGTTGCTATACATCCTCTACGTAATATGTACTATTAAATAAATTTGAAGATTCATAACCAACATACTATATACCAATCTTAATGTATTTATTTGCATATGGGTGAGAATAATTACATGTAGTTGCTGAATTACCAATAGATTGTAGCTGAATTGACCATAGATTTTGAAGTTAGAAACTTGAAAATTCGAGTTTTTGAAGTTGTGATCTTTGAACATGGCAAATATCATGTCCAAACAAAGATATTTGAAGATGAATTTTCAAAATCTCCGGCCAAACACTAGCAAAGTAACATCATCTTTGCACTGGCATGTCTTCTTAATTGAACAGGCACAATTATCCGGCCGTCAGAGGCAGCCTGGATACATATGTCAAATATAAAAAAACTAAAAAAGAAAGCAGTCCAGTATGTGAAACATCCTGCAGGTGTAATGTTGGAAGCCTATCACAACACAAACATCAGTGGCTGATTCCATAGCTCTAATTCGTGATCTATTGATCACTTCGAATTCATGCATTTGAAAGCAATAAGAGCCTGCTTGGATTGGCTTAGCTTTTAACTACTTTTATAGTGTTTGGGAAGAATTAAAAACTGCCCTTAAGCACTTGTATTTCAGCCAAAAAAATAAAATTATGCCAAAAGCCCTAAGTTAGAATCCCAGACTTATGGCTTTCGGCTTATAAGACAAAAGCTATAAGTCCATCAAACAAGCTCCAAGTCGGAGAGATCCCTCTGACATAAATTCAATCAAAGGTATAGACTCTCATTCTTGCTGAAGTAATTTAAATGTTTGCATACTCTTACCGAAGAAATTCAATCAAATTATATATAGAAATTAAGTAACAATGAAAAAAATATTTACAAAATAATCAAGTCAATTAAAAGGTAATTGTTGGTAGTTCTATAGAATCTAACTTATATAATACCCAAAATGTAATGATTATCTACACCACCAAGTCACTCAAAGATATCTGTAGGTAACACTTTTACAAATTGAATTTGTAGTCTTGAAACAAGACAAGTTTATCTGCTACGATAGGTAAAAGTGCCCTGATAGTGAAAATTCTTGACAGTGTCGGTATAAACTCGTTTCTATATAATAAGCAGTGATTGGTGGCCTTGAACAAATAGTTAACTGACATGATATAATTTGATTCACAAGTAGAGGATTCAAGCTATATGCACTGTCAGTTCCAAATTTATACTGCTTAATCAATTTAATCGTGATCAGATGTTATTATTCAACTAAACCTGATTGTATAAGAAATCTAGATACTTAAACTCAACTTTAAAACCAAAAATTATTACCCATGTTTTTCTGGATTATTGCCGCATGCAAAGCCGTTCGACCACATGGACCGCTGTATGTTGGTCTGTTGCAGTATTTTAAGATTACTGACAAACAGTTAACAAGACCAGACTCCGCGGCCAGATAGAGTGGTGTCTCCCCAGCGTTGTTTGCTGGAAGCTCGAAATCAGGATCTTGTTTCACCAAGAGTCTGACAGTGTCTACACATCCAGTCCTCACGGCCTTGTGCAGGGCTGTTTCACCACCGTCATCTTTCATCCTCATGAGTGTCTCTTTATTGATCCCTACAGCTTGTCCAGCTACGTCTACGCCACGCAGTAGTACACCTTCACCACGTTTTTGTGCCCTTTATTAGCTGCTAAGTGAAGTGCAGTTTCATTTTTCTTGTTCTTACAGCACAACAATGCAGGAGTAATGTCGATAACTTGTCGCACAAAACCTGATTGGCCATTGAGAGCTGCGACGTGGAGGACTGTGTTACCCTTTGGAGTGACCTGGTACGCATTTTCTTCATCCCTATTTAGATAATCAGCAAGTAAAAAATCGCCATCTCCTGTATTGCCTTCCATCTCAGCATTGTACAGGATTGGATCCATTACTTTTTTTGATGTAGGAGATTATGATCTTGTGAGTTTTTGCTTTCTAGCTCAGAGTGAATTTATTATATATATAGAAATTAAGACTTGTCTTAAGTCTTTGCTGAATCTTTGTTTCAGAATAACATATTGCCTCCGTTCACTTTTACTTGTCATATTCGCTTCTCAACCTTCAAATTGCATGGATTTTGACCAATGTTTGTTTATGCGCTCTATCGAAACAGTCTCTCTATCTCTGCGTGGTAAGAATAAGATCTGCGTACATTCTATTCTCCCCATATCCTACTTGTGGGATTACATCCAATATCTTATTATTGTTGCATGTATTAATATAAAAAGGATTTCAGCTTACAGTATTTTTAATATAGTTGGTGAACATCTAAATTTTTAAAATCTCCAATATTGAATTAATCTTAAAATATCATATATAGGTCCAAAAGTCTTTGTCAATAAATAAATATCCTAATGAAGTTTTCGCTGAGTTCATTATTCCTTTTCCCAAAAGAAAGCTTAAAAAGGGAAAAGAAGAAAAGCAAAAGCAAAAAGCATTGATTGGTTTGAATATATACTTCACTAACATGCTATAACAATTTAATTAAGGGTAAAGCATACATATGTGATCCAACTATTAGAAATTACTTATTTATATCATGCGTTAAAAATTTGGTTCATTTATGCTATCACCGTTACAAAATAGGTTAACGGTGATTTTTCAAAAACAGCTTTGCCACATGTCATCTTACTAAAGACCCACATCATTAATTAAAATAACGAAAAAAAGTTCAAATATGCCATCGATCTATAAAAAATGTCTCATTTATGTCATCCATTAAAAGTTTATCTCGTTTATGCCATTGTCGTTACAAAACAGGTTCATCTATTCCATTACTTGTTAACTGTGGTTTTTAAAAAACAACTTTGCCACGCGTCATCTTACTATACGTTCACGTCACTAATTAAAATTATGTGATTGTCCCAACTAAGTTGACTAAACAGCTGAATATATTCTGAGATATTCTTAGGCCAAGCTCCAATAGCTGTAACAACAAGTGAGGCCTAAATATTCTTTTGTCAAGCCTTACAAACCTCAAAATGGCTAGTAAATCATGCTGGCATACATTTTGGTCGATTAATGTTTATACCTCAGGGATTTTTCATTCAATGCTATGACGGGTAATCTTCTCAAAGATTCAAGGCACTGAATATTATGAACAAAACGTAAGAGAAAATAAATCAATTCGTATTGATTTATTTTAATTAATAATGTGGACCTCTAGTAAGATGACACATGGTAAAGTAGTTTTTTGGAAAAACGCGATTAACAAGTACTGGCATGTATGAACATGTTTTGTAACAGCGATGGCATAAACGACCTAATTTCTTAACGGATGACATAAATGAGCCATTTTTTATACTTCGATGGCATATTTGAGGTTTTTCTCTTTGTTTTAATTAATGATGTGGACCTCTAATAAGACGACACGTGGCAAAACTGTTTTTGAAAAAACACTGTTGATAATGAAGCCAAACTTTTAACTTTTCCCTAACTTAATATGATTCTTCAATAAAAAAAAAAAAAAAAAAACTCAATATGATTCAAGTATGCCTTATTAATTCAATTAACTATATTATAGGAGGTTGTATGACTTGATTATGGTTAGTAGAATAGGCTAGTTTTGCCAAGCTATCGGCTACTTGGTTGCACTCTTTGCAGCAGTGCTTCACATCAAAAAGTTTGACTCATTCTTGATTTTCAGCATATTGTCGATAAATCTGTTTCAGTTTCAGGTTGCTCGAGACTTGTCTAACAATCATATTTGCAATCGCCATGGATTCAATATCGAGGGTGAAATTAGTGTATCCATGGTGATAACACCATTTCACCTCCAGACTCGGGTGGAAGGGCCTCTGCTCTATTGTTGCTGCTGCTTCATTGAATTTAGATAGCAAGAATACTTAGCAGTAACACTCATATCTCTCACTCACTCGTGGTTTCTTCCTGTCCCCAGTCTTAGCTAGATTTGTTCTAAATGCATTTTGGCCTGAACTTACATTGTGAAGACTATTTGAGCTGCCTTCATAATATTTTCGACTATTCTTTCTTCTCCAACTCCGTTTCTGATGCCACCACCATTATCCCTCCTATCGCAGACAGATTGCACGAGAAGAACGCATATGTGAACCGCTCACAGCGAATTCTTCTATCATTCTTTAGGAAACTATCCAAAATTAGAACTTCTAAGTTTGTGTGTGTATATCTTAATGAAGTCTTCAATAAGAATTTGTATTAAAAATCTCTTCACATGCATTTCATACTGGTTCATGAACTTGTAGAAGTATATTTCCTAATGAATTGTTTGTTGAGTCTTTATATTAGAATATCTTAAGATAATATCCAATGAATTTAATTCTTGATGAAGGCTTTGTCTGTTAGGGGTCATTTGGTCCACCATACGGTTGGTACACCAGACGGGATAAGTGGGGATATCCATCCAACGGGATTATTTTATCCCACCCTCCACATGGGATCATAATTCCACCGTTTTAGTACAAATATTAGAATAAAATAGTCCCAGAATTAAGTAATATCTCACATCAAACATGGGATAAAGTTAATCCTAAGTAACGATATCGTTCTCGGAGTCTCATTGCCACCTATAACCTCATAGATAATTCTTGCAGGAGCATTATCTGTTGGAAAAAGTACCACAATATTGTTATGGAACTGAAATTAGTAATAGTAAGAGAGTTATCATAAATACTGTGTCGTGGCAAGCCGTTGACTTGAAAGCGATTTCGGCTCGACTCCGATGCAAATCCTTCTAGCCGGTCGCTCCCCAAGGTTCCACTGCTACTTACAAACACGTGCACTCATGGCTGGAAGTTTGGAGGTTGCCCAAAACAATTAAAGAGGAGGAGGAAAAGAGGAAGAGGGTTTCTTTCTTTTGTGGTGTGTTTTTATCTTCTCCAAAGACACCCTTTATATAGTATTTGAAAGTGGAGTTGCAAGAGTAATATTTAATGGTATTAAAGAACCATTAATTTACATGTTACATAATTCTATTAGAATGGATGTTTAGAATAGATAATGTATTCATCTCCTTTGTAACAACGTAGAAGTTATTCATCTTTGCATTATACTAAATGAATAAATGTAGAATTAATTCCACATTATCACCTCCAACTCGCAAGATGTACCAGGTAACTCTGTCCATTAAGGCTAGAATAGATGGGAAGAAATTGTCAAGAAAGGACCTTGGGCCTAACTTAACATCAAAAGTTAGCTCAAGAGATGAGGATTACCCAAGTCCATACAACCAAAACTACCAGTCAATTCCCCAATCAATATGAAACGTTTTACCCATTCTAACACCCCTCTCACGCCCAAGCCCAACTGGCACTGGCGCGTGGACTGGGAGCCCAAAATAGGGATAGACCTGGATCTAATACCATGTCAAGAATGGACCTTGGGTCTAACCTAACTCAAGAGGTGAGGATTACTCAAGTCCGTATAAGCAAACTACCAGTCCATTCCCCAACCAATGTGAAACTTTTTACCCACTCTAACACACCCCTCATGCCCAGGACCAACTGGCACTGGCGCGTAGACTGAAAACCCAAAACGGAGATGGACGTAGCTCTAATAACATGTCAAGGATGGAATTTAGGCCTAATTCAACCTCAAAAGCTAGCTCAAGAGGTGAGGATTACCCAAGTCCATATAAGCAAACTACCAGTCTATTCCCCAACCAATGTGGAATTTTTTACCCACTCTAATAGAAATCACCCTAGTGTTTAGTTTTCGGTGAAAATTGAACCTGAGACTTATAGCGCTCGACCAACTTCATTGACAACTAAGCCACTCTTTGGATTCTCCTAGATAGAATCTTTGAATTAATCTTGCTGCAAACGAAGACATTAGTGTGATAGTGGTACGAACTGCGTACACTCTACTTTTACGAATCTGACTTTGTATGAATATACTAAGCATGTTACTATTATTGTGTTTGGACATATATTTTACTGAGAAAAATTGGCATTATGTGAGCGAGTTTCAAAATTCAAAAAAAATGATCTGAACAAAATAATGAAAACTTCTCAATATTTAAAAGTCTGATTAAATTTTATGACCAAATAAAGATAAATTTTTATTATGTCATCTAAAATTTGCGGTCAAATAGTGATTAAGACAAGTCCAATCTAGCTTGTGTTAACTCTTTTATTTAGTTTAAATTTAGTTATATCTACACATTTATTATCATTTTTTGAAATAGTAAAAAAAATAGTACGGTGCACCAAGTTTTTGTTATAAGTAGAGTCAAAGATTATTTTGATAATTCGAACACTTTTTACAATTTCTCAAAATGGTAACAAAGGACAATTCGGTGCACTAAACTTCCGTTATAAGAAGAGTCAAAGATTAGTTTCACGATTTGACACTTCTTTCAATGTCTCAAAATAATAACAAAAGACAGTTCGATGCACTGAACTCCCGTTATAAATGGAATCAAATAATTTCAATTTAAACACTTCTTATAATTTCTCAAAATAGTAACAAAGGACAATTCGATGCACTGAACTCCCCTTACTAGTCGAGTCAAAGATTATTTTTTGATTTGAACATTTCTTATAATTTCTCAAAATAGTAATAAAAGATAACTCGGTGTACTAAGCTTTCGTTAAAAGCAAAGTCAAAGATTATCTTTACTAGTTGAACAATTCTTACAATATCTCATAACAGTAACAAAGGACAATTTGTGCACTAAACTCTCGTTATAATCGAGGTGAAAGATTGTTTTCATGATTTGAACATTGTTTACAATTTCTTAAAATAGTAACAAAAGTTAGGTCGATGCACTAAGCTCCTGTTATAAGCGTAGTCAAAGATTGCTTTCACTAGTTGAAAACTTTTTACAATTTCTCACAACATTAATAAATGACAGCCCAATGCACTGAATTCTCGTTATAAATGAAGTCATAGATTATTTTCACTAGTGTTCAAGAACAGTCCGGTGTATTAAACTCCCTGTCACGACCCGAAAAGGGCCCTAGTCGTGATGGGCATCCCGAACCATGAAGGCCCGAGAGCCCTTATAACTTGCAATCATACACCATTCATATACAAAGATAAAATGCAGAAATAAACAACATTACAAAACCATGGTAAAACTCTAAATTCAACTTAACAATACTGAAGGAATTCCATCAATATCTAGACAACATCTATATCAGTCTGCAAAATTTTTATTACATACAAAAATAGATAAACTGTCTGAAACTGGGACAAGGCCCCCAGTGGACCTAAATCAAAATAAATAAAATATGTCCGAAATGAAATAGGTCTTCCGTAATAAAGAAGGCGCACCAACTGCACACTTCACTTCTGTCTGAAACAAATCTACGGCTTAGCAGGACCCCTATACTGAGCCTTAGACCCTGAAATATGGGGGGTCAATACAATTGTACTGGTATGTGAAACAACTCAAAATAACATGTTTTTATACAAAATAAATGAGAGAATTTCAAAAAGTCAATAATCATCATGCGTAAGTAATAATACATGGCAATACTTTAGTGAACTCCAAGGCACTTCTTTGAAAATATGACTCACTATTTATATTAATTCTGAGATAGATGGTACACCCCACATTTCTATGATCCCAGGGGCTATATGGAATCCTCCCTTAACTCGGCAACCAAGCCCCCAATCTAAGTATGCCTCAAGGATTGGAGTCCTAAAATTCTATTCTAGTATACCAGTGTCTCAAGGACAAGTATACATTGGCTTTCGCCAATCATATCACCCGAATCGGCAAATTCGATTATTTCGGTGATGAGCCATTACACTCAGATGCCTTTTTCGGATAACCATCTACCTCTCTTTAAGCCCAATTTTAGTTCTCTAAAACCATTCATCATGCATTCAAAACATTCATCCTTTATTATATTAAGGGCATACTATTACCGGGTATCGTCATACCCTGACTTGGAAGTCCATATTATATCGAATCACAGCCTATCATATTCAAAACATGCATATGACCACCCAAGATTTCATAACATCACAATAGGGTCATCACTTTGAAATCTCAAGAAAACTTAAGCATTTATCATTTATTTGCAAGATTCAGAACATGTGGTGGTCATGCCAATTTAATCAATCACATGCAATTATTTTCCTTTAAAACAAGAATGTAGTTATAGCAAGAAACTTGAGAAAATTGAAGGAAAGGTGTCTTTTAAGTCTTGAATGAAGGATTGGTGACATTGACCAACAGATAGGGTCAAACATCATTAGAATACTTGATTAAGTTAATTGTGGACTTGATTAATATTTTCAAAACTTTCTAATCTTTTCAAAAATACAAATCAACCCAACCCACACCCCTCTTCAATCCAAATCAACTACTCTCTTCTCTCTTTCCAGCTTCTCTCAACTCTCTCCCAACCAACAGTTCTGCAAAATTTCTCCCTTCAACCTCCGGCTACAAATATTCGGGCGAGTTTCTTTTCGACTTTCAACCATCAATCGACGTGAATACTTCTCCGGCGACAACAACTTTGAGTTTTTCGTCCTCCCATTTCCTTTTTCACAAGTAAAAAATTATGAAAAAACAGAGGAATTTGAGCCAACTACTCTTCTGGTATTGAAATGTTGACTGAATAAAATTCTAATTTCTGGCATTTTTGCATTTCTTCTTTTTGTTGTCGTACTGTTGATTCGAATTTGTTGGTGATTTTTTGTCACAGTTGATGTTCTTAGTGTGTGTGTGTGCGCGCGTGTGTGTGATGTGTTGGTGTTGATGGATTGATTTGTTGTTTGTCTTGGTAGAAATGGTATTACAACAGATGAAACATCTAGTGTAATAAATGAAACATATGATGCAACAAATGAAAATCTGATGCAACAGATGAAAAATTTGATGCAACTATGAAAATCTGATGCAGTAGGTGAACAATCTAACAGATCATTCATCTATTGTGACAGACGACTATTCTTTTTGAAAGAAATCTAAAAAATATTGATCCAATAGATAACTGATTAGTGATCTGTTTTTATTCTTTCCAACGATTTACTCTTCATTTTTCAACAGACTAGGACTGTTTTTATTCTTTTCAACGGTTTACTCATCCATTGCAACAGGTCGGTTATTTGTTGCAATAGATAACATACCTGGTGTGACATATTAGTGATCCATTTTTATTATTTCCAACGGTTTACTCATCCATTGCAACAGGTCGGTTATATGTTGCAATAGATAAAATACCTGGTGCAATAGATTAGTGATCTATTTTTATGGTTTCCAACGGATTACTCATCCGTTGCAACGGGTCAGTTATGTGTTACATCAGATAAAATACCAAGTACAACAGATAGTGCTGTTTTTATGGTTCCCACGGATTACTCATCCATTGCAACAGGTCGGTTATATGTTGCAACAGATAACATACCTGGTGCAACAGATTAGTTGTCTGTTGGAACTGTTATATTACTGTTATGCATTAATCAATTATAATCTATGTTATGTTCCTGTTAATTTAAGATAACATGACTCTCAAAATAAAAGAAATCGAATCAAGTCCAAGTAAAAGAACAAATGCAGCAGCTCAGCTACATCCACCACTCTATGAGCTTGCTTTACAAGCGTTATCTCAATCAGGAGCAGAAGATAATGAACACGGGGAGGAGGAATCTTTCAAAAGAGATTATCTAAATGCTAATAGCCCTTTCCATCAAAGAGTTGGTCAAAACCTTCAGCACTGATCGTTATCCTGTGAGAATGCAGTGTGATGTGCCACAGATTTAATGGGTGATCTCGTGGTTAAGTCAGTCATGGGAAAAATTTTTGACACCTTCAGAAAATACTTCGAGAACAAAAATTGAATTCTTATTTCAGGGAAAGCTGCTTTAGGCAATATCTTGATTTGCCGTAGGACAACAATGCTCGTTTTCAGATGAAAATGGTATATAATCTTCTTAAGCGCAGGTTTATGTATGAAAACAAAGATAAAATGGATGAGGTGTGGATAAATTACTGTGGCATGCCTATTTGTTTTGGTTGGGAGGAGTTTGCCATAGTTACCGGACTAAAATATTATCCTCCTTCTCCTTCTCAAGTTATACCTACTCTGACCCAAAAAAAAACACCCCGCACACCCAAAAAAAAAAAGGCAAGTCGAGTGATCGTGATGACCTGGTGTCCATTGTTGGTCCAAGCTTCAAAAATAAAAATCTGATTGAAGCGTTGAAAGGTAAAGGACTTTCAAAGAAGCACAAGCAATCATTGTGCTTGGTTTGGTTTGTACATAATCTTCTTTGGGCGAGAGACATTAACAACCACATAAGCCTCGGTTTAATAAATCTCTCTGAGGATCTTGAGATATTTAATAGCTATCCTTGGGGTTATGAAAGCTTCAAACTGACTGTCGAATATTTTTTGACTCCGTTAACGCCAAAAACAGTCAACTTATATAGTTTTCCATGGGCCTTCATGGTAAATATTTCTTTTATCATGATACGATTCATTATTTTTTTATTCAATAATGCTTTTGATTTATTAGCGTTATGTTATAGGCTTAGGCATTTGAAGCCATTCCTTATTTGAGACAACAAGTGAACTACCAGGAAGAAGTTTCTTGTCCAAAAATTCTGAGATGGTTGTCGGCCAAAACCAATAAAAATGCAAAATTTCTTGATCTTTTCAATCCCCCCAAGGAAGCAGTAAGTCCAATTCTAATTAAGTTTTTATTTTAATTAATGATTAAATGATTTCATCATCATTCTTAATATATGTACCGATTTATTTTAGATTATCCATCTGTGGCGTGTTCGACCAACCGAGAGTTGAAGATGCCATTTTTTCTTACTTTATGGTCTGTGCAAACTTTATCGGACCCTAAGGTCGTTGATGGAATAAAAATGGAATTATTTGGAGCAACAACCATCACAAGAAAAATAATTTTGGAGGGTGGGTCTAATGATGCTCCTCTTACAGTTTTTGAAACAACAAGCCATTTTGATTATGATCATAATGGTTGTACAGATTTTTCTCTAGATTTTGCCGCATCTAGAGAATATTCTTCATGCAAATGTCAAGATTGCAGGGCGAAACATGATGGAGTGATTAATGCTATTAATGCACTAACTACTTCTGTAAAGGAAATGACATCTAAGAGGGGTGTCATTCCATCAAAGAGGATTTCATATTCAGACACTCCACTAGAGATCAAGGGCTAAGAGAAGAAGGAAAGACACTTTCAAGGCATCATCAATCATCAAAAAAAGCAAGATTGTAATGCCTCTATCTTTGTATTGCACCGATGTTCAGTGTGCAAGGGCTACAAAAGAGCAGCATGAGCTGAAGAAGGTGAATGTACATCATCTGTTCCAAAAAACAAACAGGCATATAGCTGTTTCAACAGATGATACATCTGCTGAAAATAATCAAACAGATATATACATCTATTGCAACTATTGTCTAACCTATTGTATCAGATTCGTTATCTATTTCAACAGATGAGTTATATGTTGCAACAGATGGTCATCTGTTCGAAATTATTATACTGCTCTGATTTACCTATTTGAATTTGTCCCAATAGATAATCCATCTGATGCAACATAAGACTCATCTGTTGCAACAAATGGAAAATCTATTATATATCTCTACTTAGCATTGACAATTCTGGCTTTCCAGGTGGATGTCATAGCTACTGCTAAAGAGCATAATATGGCAGTTGATAATCCATCAACTACTTCCAAAGATGAAGAAAAAGTGGAGCCTGTCAGTTTGGGAGAACGGAAGAATTACCCATTTGAAGGGTCCAACATCTCGAACGAGGCTCTAAAAAAACTAACACAGTTGATTAACGACTATTCAGAATGGATTGTCGATGGGCTGTTAAAGCATCATGCCGGCAGGTACATAAATCAGTTTTATGAATATTGGTTTATACAATTCTTGTTGTAAGAACCTGACATTAACACAAACAAATCATCATGTAGAAAATAAATTGACGAGCGCTACAAAGTGAACGAATTGAGTCTTGGTTTTGATATGTTCGACTTTATCGTTGCACATCTCGAAATGAAGAATTGGTTCTATTTGATGTCACGGCCCCAAACTTGCTGGAATAATGAGGTTTAAATGCTATACATATTACTGTTAATTAATACTTTATTTAATTGCATCTGTGTATTGATTTTTTTGTCACATAATCCAAAATGTTTGATAATATGTGCAGCACATCGATATTATTTTTTACTACCTCTGAAAGAAGGTCAAGTTGCAAATACAAGAACAATACAGATACACAACAGGCAATTATTTGTACAAAGTTTACATCAATAATGCTTATGATAGGTATTGTCAACAGCAGCCAAAAGTTTTCCAAAACGAGGAATGCTTAATCAATATCATCAAAGGTTTTAGCATTCCGGCTGGCTTACCTTGGCATTTGGTCGACAAAGTGTATATCCCAATCAATTGTGGTGATGAATTCCATTGGGTATTGGCTGTCGTCATTCTAAAAGAAAGGCACATCCGAGTTTATGACTCGATGTTGCGAAGGAGACGTTCTGGGCCATCGTCTGAGATAAAAAAAACTAGCCAAAATATTGCCTACTTACCTTGATATGAGTGACTTTTTGGATCAAAAGGTTTGTACTGATTGATCGACGATTGAAGCATACTGGGATAAAATGGCTAATCCATTTGATGTACAATATGTTGACGGAATTGCTTAACAAACCATTGGTAGCCTGTAAGTTTAAGTGTCATGATTTAGTTTCATTTCACAATTTTCACAACACTTGCATGAACTGCAAGATATGGATTATCTATTTTTTTATAACGCAGGGATTACGGTTCTTTTGTTGCCTTCTATACCGAGTATTTGAGCGATGGATTACAAGTACCAAATGATGGACTTGATGTCGGATTATTCCTCAAAAGATATGCTGCTCTTTTATGGAAATATGGAGAAGTGAAAGCTCAAAAGCCCTACGCAACCGACGTTAAAGATCCACGACGATCAAAGTCGAATTCCATAGCATTGGATGAAGTACAACTTATCCATATTGATTAGATCTTTATAGCTTGAGTCCGTCAATGTAATAGCCTATCCTCCTTCATTTAACTTGTTGATTTATTTGTAGAGTAGATCGTTTGTACCCATAATGATTTTTTTTTACATTTCATTTATTTGTTGAGTTATTTTATGTAATTTCCGAAGGCTTCGATTTATTTTATTCTGTCTATGAATATAATTAATTCTGAGTTTTGAACATGGTAATTAAAATGGAGTACTAGATTCAAATATCGCAACAGATAATACATCTGCTGCAACAGACGACATATCTTATCAGACAGATTTAGACATATGTTGCAACATGAGAAGCAACACGTAGGTCATATGCGGGAAATTATATTACAGGTCTTCCTACTTTTTTGATTTGCTACAACAGATTACCGATCAGTTACAACAGATAAGTTATATGTTGCAACAGATCATAAATCTGTTGCGACAGACAGACGGGAAACATCTGCATAACATAACAGATGACCAACCTATTCCAACAGATAATCAATCTATCATAACAGGTACTATATCTATTACGATAGATATAAATCTGTTGCATTATAAAAATTCAACTTTGCCAGACATAAAAATTATTGCCCCTACATGTATAGTGAATTAGCTTGAAATAAAAATTTATTATCGTATTCGTATTTGTCTTTGTACATGTTCTTTTTTATACACGGGCTCCAACCATTTAGTTAGTACCCCATATGCCCAGACCCATTGCATCTTTCCCACAACAGTGTCGCACACACCGGTCAATTGTGTGTCGGTCAGCAAACACTCGATGTATGAAAGCGAGTACGGCTCGCACGCTGCACCGGTTGTATTTTTTGGGAGCTGGATATTCTTATTTAGACCTTCAAAAATGCATGATTCTTTTGCCAAGACTTCAGCCGGCAAATGATCCATCAGCTTACTCTGCGTCAACAACTTGGGCAACAATTTCAAGAGTGGCTGCATGTGGGTTAAAAACGTCTTCTAGCTGAACACAGGTAAGTTGCAGTTATAAACCTTAATCTTTTCCTCATATAGTAGTATCTCAATAGTGAGAAAATGGGTGACATCCATGTTTATGACTACAAGGATTCTCTTTGCCTTGGTCCAGCTCTTGCCGTATGGATATGGCCTCTTCCCTCTAACATATTTAATCGCTTCTTCATCCCTTTGGAATATAGAAACTAACTGAGCAAATACCAGGCCACTGAAATCAGCTATCTTACAGAGTTTAGCGTACCTATCCTTAAAATTATTGTAGAAGTTAAGGTCCATTATCCTATCGGCAGCATCATAAGCATCTGGGTATGCTAATTGCCTGCCCCTCATGAGGCAGATAATTTCATCAACATACTGTGGTATAAGAAGATAATTTTTAAATAGGTTAGTAATTGTAAAGAATAAAAACACATTCGAAAGAATCCTATGCAGAGAGTTCTCTGAATCAGTTCATAGATTACCCAGCCAACGCAAATTATACAACAGATGTGTATTATGTTGCAATAGAATACCAAGTTTTTGTAATAGATTACACATCTGCTGGGTAGATTCTTCTTCATGGAGTAGATTGGAAGGGTAGGTTAGCAAAAGTAAACTTACCTTGTCCTCGTACCACACGCACATATTTGTTATATTCGAGAAGTCTTTCGCGGCAAATGAATGCATGGTGTATTCTTTTTGAACCTTTATCTTGATGAATTCTTCCAGTTTCTTCTTCTTCGCCTTGCCAAGTGCCGCGAATATGTCTAGCTTCTTCGTCAGCCCCTGAACTTCAACAACTATTGGAGCGGGGAGAGTTGCAATTTTTGCTGATTTCAGAACGGAGAGAATTTGTATAATTTTTCTTTTCTTCCTCCTAACCTCTACTATAGGAGTGTATGGCTCCCTCACCTTGTTGGATGTTATGACACCCCTCCTGGATTTCAACTCCTCGACAGCTTCAGTAATAGCCTCTAGCTTGTTGAGGAGTTTATCCTCTCTGTCCTTGCACATTTTGCATTTGCAATAAGAACATGAGGGTGGGGAGGGATGAGAGGGACCATTATAAGGGTGGGAGGCACCGATGTAGGGGTGAGAGAGAGGACCTGTGCAAGGGGTGTTTTCAAACATATTTATTTTTTACTGAGCACCAACATGCTCATAATCACGACTGGCAGCAGAAGCAGCAGCAGGATGGTTGCCACCATCACAAACAACTCCACCAGTAACACCCCCAGAGGAAGCACCTAGATCTGTTGCAGTTTGAGTTTGGTCGTGAAGAGATTCAACATTAGACTGACCTTACCTAACTGCTCTTCTTATGGATGTTGCTCCATCCAATTCCTTCTTTATTAACTCCATCGTTGGGTCTTCTTTTGTATCAATAAGACCCAGAATTAGTAAAGAAGTCATCCCTAGCTTATCAATGGTAGGCACGATCCAATGATGCACAACCTATAAAAAATGACAGGAGGAATTTAAATCATACAATAATAATTTGCAGTTAGTTGGGTTACATGGGGCTTGGGTTATGTTAACACAGCCAACTTATGCAATAGACGATATAGCTACCACAACAGCTGATCTGTATGTTAAAACAAATTGATAATATGTTGCATCAGAATACCCATCTGTTGCATAATTTCCAATAGATAGGTAATCTATTGAGTAGGGTTCAGAGAAAAGAGCAACATATGGATAATCTGTTGCAAAATATGGATCATCTGTTGTAATAGATTACCCATCTGTTGCACCAGTTGCAGTTGACAGGTAATCTGTTACAATAGATAGAATATCTGTTTCAAAATCTTTCTTTGAGGCAAATTATTTTAGTTGAAAGAAGATGTACTGCATCATTCGTAGGGTTAAAGAGATCAGCCTCGTTAATATTTTTTTTACTGCTCTCTACTGCATCCAACCATCTAAGGATCCTTGGATGAGAAACCTTATCCGGGTAATCCGTGAAATGCTTTCGGAAGGGAGGAATGGCTTCACATGTCCAAGCCTAAAAATTATAAACAGGAAGCAATCAAAAAAAAGTCACAAGTATATTCAATATAAATTAATGAATGAGCAAAAATAGTGATCAATTTTACCATGAAAGCCCAAGAAAAGTCGTATAAGTGGTCGTCTTTGGCTTAATCTCTTTCAATAAATATTTGACAGTCAAGTAGTAGCTGTCGTAGCCCCAAGGATAATCGTTGAATTTTCCAAAATCATCAGCAAGCGCCAACAAATCACGTTCTATGACTTTCTTGACGTCTCTTGCCAATAAAACAAAATGGACAAATCAAACTAAGCACAATTTCTCCCTGTAGTGCTTTGGTATGTCTTTACTCTTGAGATCCGCTATCAAATCCTTCACTTTGTAGCTAGATCCAACAATGCCCAAAAACCCATCTTTTTTTACTTTGCATTTGTTAGACCCTTTGTGGGGTGTTTTCTTGATGGCAAGTTCTTCTGAACGGTCGCATCTCAAGCCCGTCACAATGGCAAACTCTTTCAATCCAAAACAAATCGGCATGCCACAGTAGTTGATCCAGACTTCATTCATCTTATTTTTGCCCTCGTTCGAACCTTCATCATCCCCCGCATACATGATCCTGCGCTTGAGAAGGCCATATACCATGATCATTAGGAAACGGAGAGGGCAGGTCCCAGACAGCTCAAGAAAGTATGCAAAGCAGCTCTTCTTAAAAAGTTCATCTATGTTTTCCTTTTTCATAATACTCCTAAGTTCGTCAAAAGGTTTCCCCAACTGACATTTAAGTATAAGATCACCAAATATTGCATTAGAGTTATTCATCGGCATCGCAACTCAAAACTTGTCAATACAAATGGTTTTGACAGAATCATGCTGGAATTTCGATATTATTTCACGCCCCATTAGTGAGGAGGAGTTATCACTTTCCTCGACTTCATTTTGCCCTGACTGAGATTGTTCTGGAAGTTCCTCCGAATCTATTTGTACTCTAGCCTTTTTTTTTTGGTGATCGGGAGTTGATCCACTTTCTCCACTTTCAGTTTCTTTTCTTTTGTGAGACATCTTTTAACTACAAACAAAAGAAAAATAAAAAATACATTGCATTTGATGTCTGCATAATTTTTTAAAAAAAGGTGAGACAAATTTCAATAAATTATGCTTACCACATAACCAAAAAAAATACTCCAACGGACAACCTATCAGTTGGAACAGATCGAGAACCCGAATCTGTTTGAAGGCCTATTTAATATATCCTTACAGATATTCCACCTGTTTCAACAGGTGGAGAAATTTTAATAAATTATTCTATGCCATATTACAAGAAAATACTCCAACGGATAACCCATCAGTTGGAACAGATTGGGAATCTGTTTGAAGATCTATTTGATATCTCCCAACAGATCTTCTACCCGTTGCAACAGATGGACCACCACCACCACAACCAATGCAACAAAGACCACCACCAATGCCACCAATACCAATACCAACACCAAGATCACCGAAACCACCACCGAAAAACACAAATACCAACAACAGCCACCATCAATACCATAAACACCATCCAACAATACCACGACAGTCAACAAAACACTGAGAGAAAAACTATGGTTTTTTTGGGTGCTTCCTACTTTTTTAGCATCAAAACTCAAAATTGTTAACCCATTCTCGAAGATAATACAACTAAAAGTCTTTTTTTATCATTAACTAAAAAGCTCTATTTTATAGAATAAAGAACAAATGTAGAACTCTTCTCGAACTCTGTTACATGCGAAGATATAGAAAACAACGGATACAAGCGGGAAACAACTATATATAGTCGTAAATAGGAAGAAAGTCGACCTGTTTTGAAGGGTTGAGCAATATGTTGAGTAGTTGTTGTTTGTATTGTTGAGAGGGAGAGGACACCCCGAGAGAGAGAGAGAGAGAGAGAAAAGCGATAACTTAAGATTTGAAATAAAAAGTTTTTCGCGCAAATGGATGATTTGTATGGGTTGATTTGTAATTTTGGAAAAGAATGACAAGTTTTGAAATTGCTAATTTGGTCCGAATTGATCTTAATTAATTTTAAAAATTTAAAAAGATATAGTTTTTAAAACATTGAGTTGATGGGAACTCATTTCAACTCAGAGTGATCGATCAATGACTCGGGTCGGGATAAATGCAATACCAACGCCATGCAATTGCAAAGACTCGATTGGTTTTGTAGTTGACTCTGCAAGCTCATTCATTCATCCCTAGTTCCACCTAAATCAACTTAGGTACTATCACTATCTTAACATTGAGTTGATGAGAACTTATTTCAACTCAGAGTGATCGATCGACGACTCGGGTCGGAATGAACGCAATACCAGCGCCATACAATTGCAAAGACTTGATTGGATTTGTAGTTAACCCTGCGAGCTCATTCATTCATCCCTAGTTCCACTTAAATCAACTTAGGTACTATAACTATCCTAACATTGAGTTGATGAGAACTCATTTCAACTCAGAGTGATCGATCGATGACTCTGATCGGGATGAACGCAATACCAACGCCATGCAATTGCAAAGACTTGATTGGATTTGCAGTTGGCCCTGCAAGCTCATTCATTCATCCATAGTTCCACCTAAATCAACTTAGGTACGATCACTATCCTAACATTGAGTTGATGAGAACTCATTTTAACTCAGAGTGATCGATCGACGACTCGGGTCGGGATGAATGCAATACCAACACTATGCAATTGCAAAGACTTAATTGAATTTGTAGTTGACCCTGCCATCCCTAGTTCCACCTAAATCAATTGCAATGAAACCTGTTGTAACAAATGACTAAGCTGTTAAAAATTTTCAAACCGGTACATATATATTGCAACAGATGACATATCTGATTTAATTATCAAATAGATATTTGCATCTGTTGTGATAGATGACTGAGCTGTTGGAAATTTTCAAATAGATATTTATATCTGTTGTAATAGATGACATATCTGATTTTATTAATTATCAAATGAACATTTTCATCAGTTGTCACAGATGACTGAGCTGTTGGAATTTTTAAATAGATATTTATATCTGTTGTAATAAATGACTGAGTTGTTCAAATTTCTAAACAGATATTTATATATGTTGCAACAAATGACATATCTGTTTGAAAATCTTTTTTTCTCTTTTAATTTTAAATCAAGAAGCTTCTGGTTCGAGTAGATAATATCAAGTAGTAGTACTTACTACTAAAGGCGGTAAAAAATATTTCTTGGATATCTCAAAAGTGAGTTCATTGAGCAGTCTTGTCTTGTCTTTTCAATGTCAGTAGTCTTAGTCTTCCTCGTGTCCCTCAAATTATTAATGAATATTAATTAATGAGTATTGAAAAGCACCACGTCTACGTACACAATACATCTATAGAAATTATCTCATCTCTTCCTTCAGCTGCAGTTTATTTTATTCAACTCTTTCTCTCTCCTCTTTAGGGTCACAACCATTTTTCTCTCTTTTCTCTTCTCTTCTCATAAAGATCTTTTCGGATCTAAACCTATTCATATCTTTTCTCGATTTAAATTTCTGTTTTGATCCCTTTTTTATATTAAGGTATGGTTCATTATTTCTCTTTCATTCTCATTTTCTTCTTTGCAAGTTATTTACATTTGTTTTTTTATTTAATTACTATTTACCTATTTCATATTTATTAAGAAAATTTTAAGGAACTTGTAAGTGTTGAATAAATAATTCGATAATTTTTATTACAATATGAGAAAAAAGTCATCTGTTGGGAGAAGTTTAAAAGTCTTGTTGGTATTATTATTTTTTTTGTATGTATTTTGTTTGTTTCATTATTTGTTGATGCAGTTATTGATGTTGGTGGTGGGGATGGCATTGTTGGAACTTGTGGTGTGGTGTTGTTGATGGTTTTGAAACAAAGGATGTTGCTTCTTTATTGTTGATGATGTTGTTGGAACAAATGGTGTAGTTTCTTTTTTATTGATGTTTATGTTGTTGTTGATGTTGCAATAGATGGAGAAACTGTTGAAATAAATAAAACCGCCAGAAAGGCTGGTTTGATGTATTCCATCAGACTCCACATCTGTTGCAACAGATGGATAATGTTCTTTTTGTGACATTAATTTTTTTCCTCTTCTTTGTAAATATAAGGAACTGACAGTTGATCAACTTTTGATGGACTATCAGAAAACGCTGCAGTAAAAATAGGATCGGAGAAATAAGCTGCTTGCAGATGGAACCACTTCATATGTGGGAGATATGTATTACTGATAATGTTATCATGGAAACACACGCAGAGTGCACTGATTTTGTGAATGATGTTTTTTAATGATTAGTCATAGATCGTTCAAACAAGATGTCTATAATTTTACAGTTAATTTTGGTAGTTCCGAACTGATAAGGCTAAGGGACCATGAATATGGTTTTGATAGCCTGTTAAAATTTAATGTCAGTTGTTGCTCATGTTTATTTGTCAAGCATTGTGAAGGCATCTAGTTTTTGTGTCATTGTAAAAAGATTCAATAGCGATTGGACTAACTTTTAGGGTGCATTGGACCCTTAGAGGGCCTTCAAAGCTTAGTACTGCATCTAACAAGAACAGAAAACAAGTATAGTTATTGCCCTGGCCAAAATTTATATGGCTGGGTTGCTCACTCGGGGTGATGATTATATGCCAAAATATGTGGTAGGAGAATGTTTTCAAAGAAAAATGGATGGTTGATGGAAGAATATATCATCTGAGAGCTAATTGAAGAAGAGACATAGGGTAGATACAACTTCTAACGAATCTGGCAGGTGGAATTATCTTAATAGATGCGAGATTTGAACCAAGTGCAAATATGAAAGTGTATCCGGTAATGCAGTTTCATTTGTTGTGTCTCTTAAAGAAAAACAAAGCATCTGAACACTTTGCTAGGGAACTGCATGGTCGGGATTATCACCTAGATAGAAAATAGGAGAAGACCAACGAAGAAGCCTCACGGACATCGAGGGTTGAAATGATGTACAGCAAGTTTAGAAAACTTATGCCAACAGCAACTGCAGTTAAAATAAGGAATCTAAGCGAAGGAGGCAATTTTTTGAATTTTAAATTTTATTTCATGCTTTCTTGTTTGTGTTTCCGATCAGGTCCACTGTCGTTGACTTGATCGGAACCACAAATGAGATTGAAATGTAAATAGAGTATCATTTCTTCCTTAGCAATATGGTTATAATTGATTGTGTTTTATTGCCTTGACATGCTTTCAACATTCCTTGGAGAAAATCAGATGCTTGCTATAGTATGTGAATCCTGATATTTTTCAAGCTTGCCTCCAGCTTATTAATTCTGTATTCAAGCTGGTCGTTGCCATCTTCAAAGTTGGTAAGAAGTTCCTTGTCTCTTGTGAGCTCGATCATTAACACTACCTTCAAAGTTATGGCATTCTAGAAGCCCTTCAGAACACTTTCTTTAAAAGCCTTAAAGGATACATGGAGGGTCTCTGTGTTTGTTTTAGGTCAAAATGTGTTGATGGACGTTGAAGATGTGGTCCCAACAGTTGAACAACACACTTTTATCGAGCGTTGCTCCATGCATCTTGCTTAAATAATTTGATAAATTAGTAAGCATGGAGTTACGTATCGTGTGATCTAAACCGGCTCTACCAAACCTATCAAACTTTGCATAACTCTAAGCTCATTACTCTATCAAAAAAATATGATTGAGTTAGTGCACAAATCAAATGAGCTCAATCTCTCAGCCTTTCTGTTGATCGCTCTTCTCCAATATAGATGACAAGATATCTGCTATGCAAAAGTCTACACCGTCGCCTGACATGTTTGCCTGGGAGCAATTCTTCTAAAGATATCTGTTGATGTCTTCTGAAGAATTGCTCCCAGACAAGCATGTCTGGCAATGGTGTAGACTTTTGCATAGCAGATATCTTGTCATCTATATTAGAGAAGAGTGATCAGCAGAAAGGCTGACAGATTGGGCCTTTTTGATTTGTGCACTAACTCAGGCATATTGCTTTGATAGGGTAATGAGCTCAGAGTTATATAACGTTTGATAGGCTTGATAGAGCTGGTTTAAATCACATGCTATGTAACTACATGCTTACTAATTTATCAAATTGGTTGAGCAAGATACATGGAGCAACGCTCGATAAAAGTGTGTTGTTCAACTGTTGGGATCACATTTTCAATGTGCATCAATACATTTTGACCTAAAACAAACACAGCGACCCTTCATGTATCCTTTAAGGCTTCTGAAGAAAGTGTTCTGAAGGGCTTTTAGAATGCTACAACTTTGAAGGTAGTGTTCCTGATCGAGCTCACAAGAGATGAGGAACTCCTTACCAACTTCGAAGACGGCAACGACCAGCTTGAATACAGATTCAACAAGTTGGAGGCAATCTTGAAAATTATCGGAATTCACATACTACAACAAGCATCTGATCTTCTCCAAAGAATGTTGAAAGCATGCTAAGGCAAGAAAACACAATCAATTAATCTGTATTGCTAAGGAAGTAATTATACTCTATTTTTCTTTCAATCTCATTTGTGGTTCCGATCAGGTCAACGGCAGTGGACCTGATCGAAAACACAAACAAGAAGGCATGAGATGAAATTTAAAATTCAGAAATTTCTGCCTTCGCTTAGTTTTCTTATTTTAACTGCAGTTGTTGTTGGCGTAAGTTTTCTAGACTTACTGAACATTATTTCTACCCTCGATGCCCGTGAGGCTGCTTGTTGGTCTTCTCCTATTTTTTACCTAGGTGATAATCCCGACCACGCAGCTCCCTAGAAAAGTGTTTAGATGTATTGTTTTTCTTTAAGAGACACAACAAATTAAATTACATTACTGGATACACTTTCATATTTGCACTTGATTCAGATTTCGCATCTGTTAAGATAATTCCATCGGCTAGATTCATTAGAAGTTACTTTCTACCCTATGTCTCTTCTTCAATTAGCTCTCAGATGATATAGTATTCCAGCAACCACCCATTTCCCCTCGAAAGAATTCTCCTACCGCACCTTCTGGCATATAATCATCACCCCGAGCGAGCAACCCAACCATATAAATTTTAGCCAAGGCAATAACTATATTGGTTTTCCATTCTTGTTAGATGCAGTGCGAGGCTTTGAGGGCCCTCTAAGGGTCCAATGCACACTTAAAGTTAAGTCCAATCGCTATTGGTTCTCTGCAGTGACGACAAATATTGATCCCTTCTCAAAACTTGACACGCATAAACACAAGCACTAACTCAGTAATTCGTAACAGGGTATCTGCACCATCTTTATGAGGTCCTCAGCCTTATCAATTTCAAACTCATCAAACTTAACGGTAAAATGCAGGATCTTGTTTGATTGATCAATGCCTAATTGGTTAAAAACTACATTCACAAAAATATTGTACTTTGTATGTGTTGTCCCGATAACCTTATCAGTAACACATACTTAAATCCCACACATATGATAGTGGATCCATCTACACGTACCTTATTCTTCCAAGCCCATCTATGTCTTAAATTGAATAAACAGATGACTAGTTTGTTGCAACAGATGACACATTTGTCTATATTGTCAAACAATTGGAGACATCTGTTACGACAGTTGATCAACCTGTTGCAGAAATCAAACATATATATACATATGTTGTAAAAGATTTCCAGTATGTTGTAAGTTATCTAACAGAAAGAATATATTTTGCAACAGATTACCCATCTGTTAGATTTATTTTAAAGCAATTTTCTTTTCTTTTTGAGATACAATAATTTATAAATAGGTCCCTCCTTACAAATATGGATGATCCAAATTCGTACAAGAATATTCATATCGAGTCCTTGCATGAACTTCAAAGGCAGTTTGATGAACTCCAGAGAGATTTGGCTGACTTCGGAGCAAGGTTGTCGGATGAAAAATGTTTGATTGACAATAATAATAATAGTAATAATAATAATTAGATAATGTTTTTTTATTTTAGCGATTATTTTCCTCCTTTTGTATATCAAATCTACCCAAGAGATTCAAAAATCTATGAACATTCATTTCATTTTGTTGTCGACTTTGAATTTTTAATTCTTATTTAGTATTTAATAATAATCATTCTGTTTATTCTTTTTTCTCAACATGTCGACGGTTGGTGGTAGGGATTGAGCAGCAATTTGTGTCAACAGTTAAAGGTTAATCTGCTACGACAGATTGATCATATGTTGCACCTAACGGTTATTAATAAAAAAGGGTTATTGTTATTGAGAGGGTGAAAAAAAAAAGACATGACTTTCCGTTTCGATTATTCAATATGAAAAATGTTTCGTAAATAAATAATAAGGAAATAAACGAGAAACACAATTTATAACCACAATTTTAATAACTGATCATGACTTTTCACCATTTTTGTTTTTGAATTTATTTTTTAAATTATTTATTATATAATAAAATTGTTATTATTTTATTAAGGAATTTGAAAAGGTATTTGTTTTTATTTATAAAATAAAAAAGTAAGCAAATTTGGATTAATGATATGATGATAGTTATTTTTAAAAAAAAGTAGATTATATGTTGCAATAATTAAATTATCTGATGCAACAGGTTCATTATGGTTGCAACAGATGATATATCTGTTGTCATCGATGATTTATCTGATGCAACCTACATCGAGTCACAACTCAATAAAAGCGGTTCTTGGAAAGAACTAATTAATAATAATAATCTGAAAAGTCATGACTTATCACAATATTTCTTAATTTAATTAATTCATTACTTTTCACATTAATAAAAAATATAATTAATAAATGGAGGTGAACAGTTAGATTATATGTTGCAACAGATATGTTATCTGATGCAACATATTTTATATTTATTGCAACAGATAATATATATGTTGTCACATATGTGTTATCTGATGCAACAGATATAGAATCTGTTGCCACAACTCAATAAAAACGATTCTTCGAAATAACTAATTAATAATAATAATATGAAAAGTCATGACTTATATCACAATATTTATTTTCTTAATTTAATCAAAAATATAATTAATGTATGGAGGTGAATAGTCGCGCCTTTTTGCCTCTCATTCAAATTCAATCCTCTATAAATAGGTCACTCCTTACTCAATCGTTCATTCAAATACATTCTATTTATTTATTACATCTCGTCTTTCATATTACACTCTAGAAGATAAGATTATGGTTGACCTAGTGTGGGACATTGCTTTTCTGCAAGACGCCATGAATGAACTTCGGAATCAAGTTCGTGATCTGCAATGGGAACTGGGAGTTGTTAGATCAAGAATGCTCCGCGAGATACACAGGCTGAGGAGGGCCTTGCTACTTTCGGTTGAAGATTGGCCGACTGACAATGATGATGCTGATAATAATAATAATAATAATTAGACTATTATTTTTCTTTTAGTCTATTATATGTATTTTTATTGATTTTTGTTTAATAAATCAATTATGTTTGATATTTGACATTTTAATCCATATTTAATTTTCATTTTGTCTATTATGTTCTCAACAAACATGTCGACGATTCAACGTAAAAATGAATAATTTAGAATCCAGTAGCAATAGCAAGATTTATCTGTTAGGTTTGTGGTAGGGGTTGATGTGTTGTTCAAAACAGATTACTCATGTTGCAACAGATAAGAAGTTGATGCAACAGATAAATAGTCTGTTTCACCAGATGACTAGTTTGTTGCTTTGCTTGGCTCTGACGTTTTAATTTGTACTCCCTCCATCTCAAATTACCCATCCCAAATTGATATGTCACATTGATTAAGAAAAATAATTAATTACATGTCTAGTTTACCATAGCCCGCTGATTAGTTGGTGGGACATTAGACGTATTTGAAATAACCATTGTTTGCTATTCAATTGAAATTTCATAAGAGAAGAAAGCTTTTAACGTCGGTAAGCGTATAGTCCCCCTATTAAATGATGTTTCCATTTTAATTTGAAGAAAAAGTTATTAATGCAAAGGGTAAAATATGAATTTTTTTTAATCTTTTCTTGATTAATGAAAAAGACAATTAAAATGAGAAATCGAATTAGGAAATTTGGAATGGGTAATTGGACGTAAGGAATAATTTTAAATCCAGTAGCAATAGCAAGTGTTGAAAACATATTGGTTATCTATTGGAACTGTGGCAGGGGTTGATTTGTGTTGTTTCAAATAGACTAATCATTCGTTGCAACAGATAATTAGTCTGGTGCAACAGATAAACATTTTGAAGCAACAGATAATTAGTCTAGTGCAACAGATAAACATCCTGATACAACAGATAATACGTCTGATGCAACAGATAATACGATAATGCAACAGATAAACAGTATGATGCAACAGATAAATCTTTTGATGCAACAGATTACTCATCTGATGCACCAGATGATTGATTTGTTTAAATTGTGGGCACTTATGCTGGATTCATAATTACGGTTCTATCCATTGTTGGAAAAACAGAAGTGTACCAAGATGACAAATACGAATAAAAATCATAATTTCACCTACCAAAGTCACCTATAAAGTAATGCCAAAGTGGAAAGTGATGTAGGTTACAAAATTTGACCTAAGAAATTGGTCAGATCGCAGCAGTAGCGTTGTACCAACAACAACAACAACAAATGATCGACAAGAAGAAGATGAAGATGATAATGAAGTAGAAGATGATGATAATGAAGCAGAAGATGATGAATAAAGCAGCAGAAACAGAAACAATTAACAACAAAATCGCTAAGAGAGAAAACAACAATGGATAAGAAGAGAGAGAAAGGCTCCTTTTTTTCCTCCGTTTCCCGTTATTTTAGGTATACATTGGGATCAAAGTATAAATTTAAAAACGTGTGGATTATTTTCAAACTTCCCGAACTTTCTTAATCCATAATAAAGTAATCGTCACCTCCAACTTATAATTAAGACTTGTGTCACCTACACCTCATTTTAAAACTCTTTTCTCACCTGTGGCCCAAACCCCTAAGAAACTCCCTCTTATCATATATAAACCATGTCAAACATCATGATATTGAGAAGATCACTTTCCAATCTTAATACATGCATTTCAAATCATTCGCAATAAGAAATGTAAACTTTAGTTCACAACAAGAGAGGGGATTCATACTCATGCTCTCAATTAATCTTACTAACATACACAAAATCATATATATAGTTATAATTCAATTTTCATGAAATGTAATTCAAATCAACATAAAATTCCGTCAAAACAGTCCCATGATGCATAATCTTCAAAAATCACATCATATACTTCATTATAAATGAAAATTGGGGATCTTTAACCTTGACAAAACATTTAAACTTACGCCCAAGGTTTTTAAAGAAGTCCCACATACCTTATAATAATCAATTCGAAAAGTGAAATCTTAGTCTTGGCTCTCCTTTTGAAGATCTTGACTTAGAAGGAGGTTTTTGATTTATGGAAGAGGGACTAGGGTTTTCTTTTGAGATAATAAAAGTAGTTTTTGATGATATTTTTCCTTAAACACTCCTCAATTTCGTGTTATGGCAGAAATAGAACAAGGAAAAAGACCATAATACCCTCCCCAAGGCCGGTTATTAAAAGAAAAGTTGCAAACTGGGCATCGATACTCGACGCGATGCGTCGAGAATGCGTCGGTCCACTATTCTATCAATGCTATCATTGATGCAGCACGTCGACATCACATTGGTTCACTACTTCACCGATGCGATACTCGATGCGGTGTGCCGACTTCGCATCGTGCCACTGTTTTCAAAAAACACCCCTATAACGATGCCCGAAAATTCCAAAACTTCTTCGCAACATCCCTTTCACTTCCCCGAACATGAATCAACTCAAAAATTCATACCTCTAGGTTGGAAAAATCAATTTAAAAATCTAACGCGTTTAGGAGCTTAAAATATGACTAAGTCCTTTTGATACTTAGGAAATTTTTTCAGATGACTAACCCCTTAAACATGCTACGAAATGAGGTATTAAATCGAGGATATCACGGGGTGTTACATTGTCCCTCCCTTGGGATCATTCATCCCCAAATGATGGCTCCGAACACAAACAAGCACGACTTCAAGCATACTAGGGAAAAGATAAAGAAAATAGGATATAACTCGTACCATTTAAGTCGTTATCAATAGTATCAAAAAGAGTTGGGTATCTAATCCGTATATCATCTTCTGATTCCCAAGTGGCTTCCTCTAATTTTTAATTTCTCCAAAGCACCTTAACCGAAACTATTTTCTTACTTCTAGACTTGACGATCCAGAATAGCAACGGGTTCTTCTTCATATGACAACGAGTCTTTCACATTGATTTCCTCTATAGGCAACACTAAGGAATGATCTTCAATGTACTTTTTCAATATGGACACATGGAATACTGGATGAATGGAACCCAGACTTGCAGGTAATTCTAACTCGTAGGTGACCCCACCTATTTTTTGCTAAATTTGATATGGTCCTATATAACAAGTACTTAGTTTCCCATTCTTCCCAAATCGCATGACTTCCTTCATAGGGGAGACTTTTAGAAACACCCAATCACCAACCTCAAATTTTAACTCCCTTCTTCTAACATCGGTGTAGGACTTCTGTCGACTCTGGCCTATTTTAAGTCACTCTCTAATGATTTAAACCTTGTCCATTACTTGATGAAGAAGATCAAACCCAAAAACTGTGTTTCACCCACTTTATGCCACCCAATTGGTGATCTACATCTTCTCCCATAAAGTGCCTCAAAAGGGGCTATCTTAATGCTAGCATGGTAACTATTATTGTAGACAAACTCTATCAATGGCAAATGATCTACCCAAATACCTTTAAAGTCAATTACACAAGCCCTCAACATGTCCTCAAGGGTTTGAATGGTGCGTTCACCTTGTCCGTCGGTCTGAGGGTGGAATGCAGTAACTGCGAAGAAAATTGTGTACCTCAATTGGATATAATGGATACAGGTTCCCTATGCAATTAAACTGTTTCCTCAATGTATAACTTGGCGTAATCATCAGCTGAATAATTAGTCCTCACACTCACAGGTAGAAAGTGAGCTGATTTGGTCAACTGGTCTATGATTATCCAAATGGAATTATATTGATTTTGAGACCTCGAAATACTCAGAATAAAATCCGTATTGATTATCTCCCACTTCCACATAGGCAAAGCTATCTCTTGGGAAGTACCACCTGATCTCAAATGTACCACTTTAACTTGTTGGCAATTCATACACTTGGAAACAAAATCAGCCACATCTCGTTTCATATTATTCCACCAATATATATCTTTAAGATCATGGTAGATCTTAGTAGATGCTAGGTGAACAACATACCTCAAAGTATAGGCCCCGTCAAGAATTTTTTCCCGCAATCCATCCATATTTGGCACACATAATCTGCCCTGATATCTCAAAATCCCATCACCTCCAATTTCAAAAACCATCACTTTCTATTGTCCCACATCTTTCTTGACCTGTATCAAGATGGGGTCTTCAGCCTGCTTTTTCTTTACTTCAGCACATAAGTATGACTTTGCTATTTTATGCACAACTACTCCTCCATCTTTAAAATTTAGGAGTCGCACCACTAGATTGGATAGCCGGTGAATATCCTTTACCATCTCCCTTTTCCTTCCTCAACATGAGAAAGACTACCCATAGATAATCTACTAGGGCGTCGGCCACCACATTCGCCTTGCCCGGATGATAATGCAGGCTCATGTCATAATCCTTCAACAGTTCTAACCAATACCTTTGCCTAAGATTCAACTCTTTTTGTGAAAAGACATACTGTAAAATTTTATGGTCAATAAATATATTAATATGTACCCCGTATAGATAATGTCTCCAGATTTTATGTGCAAACACCACAGCCGTTAAATCCAAGTCATGGGTGGGGTAGTTTTGCTCGTGCACCTTCAACTGCCTAGCTGCATAAGCTACTATCTTACCATGCTGCATAAGTACACACCCAAGTCCCACTCGGGATGCATTATAGTACACCACAAACCCCTCTATACCCTCGGGAAGAGTCAAAAAAGTTACAGTAGTCAACTTATCTTTCAACTTCTCAAAACTATTCTCACAAGAGTCAGACCACACAAATTTCACCTTTATCTATGTCAAACTGGTAAGTGGAGCAGCTATTGAAGAAAAACGCTCTACAAACCTTTTGTAATACCCCACCAAACCCAAGAAGCTCCAAATATCGGTTGAAGTCGTAGGTCTAGGACATTTCCTCACTTTCTCAATCTTTTGGGGATCAACCTTAATTCCCTCACTAGACACAATATGCCCTAAGAAAGCAATAGCATTAAGCCAGAATTCACACTTGGAAAATTTTGCATACAATCTATGATCTTTGAGGGTCTAAAGAATAATTCAGAGGTGATTGGCATGATCTTCCTCACTCTTTGAATAAATCAAAATGCCATCAATGAAAACAATGACAAATAAATCTAGACACTGACGGAACACCCTATTCATTAGGTCCATGAAAGTTGCAGGGGCGTTAGTCAATCCGAAGGACATGACTAACAATTCATAATGGCCATATCGGGTTCAAAAAGTTATTTCGGGAATATCAGCCTCCCTAACCTTTAACTGATGATACCCCGAATGAAGGTCTATCTTTGAAAAACACCTAGCACCCTGAAGTTGGTCAAAGAGATCATCAATTCTAGGAAGAGGGTACTTGTTTTTTACAGTGACCTAATTTAACTAATGATAATCTATACATATACGAAGGGAACCATCTTTCTTACGCACAAAGATATAAGTGCACCCCAGGGAGAAATACTAGGACGGATAAAGCCTTTGTCAAGAAGATCTGTCAGTTGTTCTTTCAACTCCTTTAATTT
The DNA here is from genome assembly GCA_030864225.1 of Capsicum baccatum var. pendulum. Classification (NCBI taxonomy): domain Eukaryota; kingdom Viridiplantae; phylum Streptophyta; class Magnoliopsida; order Solanales; family Solanaceae; genus Capsicum; species Capsicum baccatum. The sequence continues at coordinate 274,681,462 of CM061550.1, forward strand.
TGCAGGAGCCATTTTGTAGGGCAAAATAAAAATGGGATGGGTATCTGGCAATAAATCAATACCAAAATCTATCTTCCTATCAGGTGGTAGTCCTAGGAGATTATCGGGAAAAACTTTTGGAAATTCATTAACCACAGGGAAAGAATGAAGAGGAGGACTTTCGGCGTTAGAATTTTTAACCAGAAAAAGATGATACAAACAACCTTTGAAAATAAACTTACGGGCTCTGAGATAAGATATGAATTTCCCTCTAGGTGCAAAAGAATGCCCCTCCCATTCTATTATTGGTTCATTCGGAAAAGAGAAGGTAACCCTTCGGGTTCTACAATCTAGCGTGGCATAACATGAATGGAGCTAGCCCATTCCTAAAATAGAATCAAAATCAACCATATCAAGCTATATGAGGTCTTCCACGGTATCCCGACCATAAATAGTCATAACATAATTTTGTATACCCTCCTAGCCAGAACAGAATCACCTACAGAAATGGAAATAAAGAAAGGTTCTGCAATAACTTCAGGTTCAAACCCAAAACTGACTGCCATATATGGGGTCACATAAGACAAGGTAGATCCGGGATCAAGTAATACATATACATCACAGGAAAAGATTTATAATGTACCGTGACTATATTTGGTGAGGCCTCTACCACCTGGCGATTGGAAAGGGCATATAATCAGTTGTGACCGCCCCCGATAGCTGAAGTAGCACCTTTAAGAGGTGGTGGTGGCGCGGAGGAATTTGCTTGGGATCTAGTACCTCCCATATTTTCTCTAGTAGTGGGGTATTCCTTCTTGAAATTACCTGATTTACCACAATTATAACACACGTGCTCACCACAAATACACTTTTTCGGATGGTTTCTCCCATAGTTTTTGCAACGAGGATACGACCTATAAGACTAAGCCACACTCTCTTATTACTGAGTGTCTTGCATTCTCGATTCATGACTAGGCTGCAAATTTCAAAACCATCGATCAGTTGGAGGTATGGGTGCTGGCGCGTTGGCTGCAGGCTGAGCATCACTCCAAAACTTTTTCTTCGGCCATCTGTTACCCCAATTACTATCTCTGTGCTGACTGAAGCTCTGATCTGTCGGCTGGCCCTCTTAGCCTATCTGTCCTTTTCCCTTGCTTCCACAACCTTCTTCTTCTGCTCCTCCACCTGTTGCATGTGAATAGACAATTTAGAGAAGTCCATATCTCTGTTCAACATGGCCCCCTTGCACTCCAACACCAAGTCATCCGAAAGATCGGATGCAAACTTCCTCATACGTGCCCTTATATTTCCTGCCAACTCCGGAGCATAACAGGATAGTTGATTAAATTTTATGGTGTGCTCCTTAAAGCTCATCTCTCTTGTTTCAAATTCATGAACTCTTCAGCCTTGGACTCCCTTAACTCCTGAGGAAAGAATTAGTCTAGGAAGGCTTCCACAAATTCACCCCACACGGAAGGCTCAGCATTTTCACCTCTCAAATCTGCCCACTCATTATATCACTGATTTGATACCTCCTTAAGTTGATAAGCCGCTAGTTCAACCCCTTTTATTTTATCTACATGCATCACCCTAAAAATCTTCTCTATCTCGTCCACAAACTCTTGTAGATCCTCCTCCGCTTTTGTACCCGTAAACTTAGGCGGGTTTAATCTCATAAATTGACCCACTCGTGTCGTCTTGGATACACCAGACACAGACCCAACATCCTTGAATCATTGGGTCTGAAAAGCCACCAACTGTGCAATTATGTGCATCGGCTGTCTGAACTCAGCATTTGATATCTCTCGAGAGAGAGGTTAGGTGTGGTTAGTCCCAGACCGGAGAGCCCTAGGTGCCCTGGGTGGGCTGGTCTGGACAGGAGGGACTCTCGGAGCAGCAACAAATTCAGGAGTGTGAGCCTTATTACGTGTCCTCATCCCATGGGTGGGACAAACATCTTTAGTTTAGGTGTTCTAATTATTGGAGCGACGTGGAGGCATGATAGATTTTCTGAAATACAAGAGACCATTGATTAGGGGACATTTTAGACTCCACAGCACGAACTAAATCACAAAGAATGGGGGACATTCCTAAATGCCTAGTAGCCTCTTGCTTATAAGTGTGGCGCACTACACACCCATAAACAAGACTCTACTTAACGTAATTTTGCAGACACCCTGGGACCATGAAACATACTCTGATACCATTCTGTCATGACCTGAGCCGCAACGGGCATCCTGAACTATCAAGGCTCGAGGGACCCCTGTAACTCCCTAACCCACTAGTGATATTGTTCGCTCTGGGCCCAGGCCCGCACGACTTTAAAACGCATTACTAGGGAGTAGGGCTTGCTTACTTATACACTCAGCATCCCTTCTGTGATTTACCGATATGGGACTTCTTCCTAAGTTGGGTTGTTACATCATTCTGTCATGACCCAAGCTGCGACGGGCATCCCAAACCATCAAGGCCCGAAGGACCCTTGTAACTCCCCAACCCACTAGTAATATTGTCTTCTTTTGGCCCAGGCCCGCACGTCTTTAAAATGCATCACTAAGGAGTAAGGCTTGCTTACTTATATACCCAGCATCCCTTCTGTGTTTTGCCGATATGGGACTCCTTCCTAAGTTGAGGTGTTACATACACCCCCCTTATGGACTCAACGTCCTCGCTGAGGTTTTTCCAACAGAATGAGATTTGCCTAGACTCAAGACTGAGGTTTGCCCTGCCTTATCGAGATTTGCCTACACTTAGTTTGAACTCTGGCCTACATCGAGAGGGCTGACACAAGAGCGACTCTGATACCAAGTTTGTCATAACCCGAAATGGGCCCTGGCCGTGACGGGCATCCCGAACCATGAAGGCCCAAGAGCCCTTCTAACTTGTGATCATACACCATTCATATACAAAGATAAAATGCGAAAATAAATGACATTACGAAACCAAGGTAAAACTCTAAATTCAACTTAACAATACTAAAAGAATTCCATCAATATCTAGACAACATCTATATTAGTTTGCAAAATCTCTTACATACGAAAATAGATAGGCTGTCTGAAGCTGGGACAAGGCCTCCAGTGAACCTAAATCAAAATAAATAACATACATCCGAAATGAAATAGGCCTTCTGGAATAAAGAAGGCGCACCAACTACACACTTCACTTCTGTCTGAAACAAATCTACGGCTTAGCAGAACCCCTAGACTGATCCTTACACCCTAAAATATAGGGGGTCAATACAATTATACTGGTATGTGAAACAACTCAAAATAACATGTTTTGTATACAAAATAAATGAGAGCATTTCAAAAAGTCAATAATCATCATACGTAAGTAAAAATACATGGGCATACTTTAGTGAACTCCAAGGCACTTCTTTGAAAACATGACTCACTATTTATATTAATCCTGAGATAGATGGTATACCCTACATTTCTACGATCCCGCGAGCTATATGGAATCCTCCCTTAACTCGGCGACCAAGCCCCCAATCCACCTATGCCGCAAGGATTGGATTCCTAAAATTCTATTCTAGTATACCAGTGTCTCAAGGATAAGTGTACATTGGCTTTATCCAATCATATCACCCGAATCGGCAAATTCGATTATTCCGGCGATGAGCCCTTACACTCAAACGCCTTCTTCGGGTAACCATCTACCTCTCTTTAAGTGCAATTTTAGTTCTTTAAAACCATTCATCATGCATTCAAAACAGTCATCATTTATTCTGTTAGGGGCATACTATCACCACCTATCGTCATACCCTGACTTGCAAGTGCTTATCATATCGAATTCACAGCCCATCATATTTAAAACATGCATGACGAGTCCAAATTGTATAAAATTTTTGTTGCTCGTACTCTATGAAATTCTAGTATAGTTTAAGATATCGTCCTACAGAGATTGAAAAATCTATGCTACAAACTTGTATTATCTTGATTACGATTTGAGAATCAAATTGATGAAAGGAGAGTAATTTCTAAAGTTTGAAAATAAAGTATGTAAAGAAATTGTGCTTAAAAGATTATCTTGGAGAGCAAGTTGGGAGTTGTTGAATTCACTTGGTATGTTTATTATAATAAAATCATTATTTTAGTAATTTCTACAAAATTGTAGGATAACTTTCTAGACTTGATTTATGTGTTCATGAGGAATAAAGACTCCTTGCGAGTAATCTTTAAATCAATAAACTTACTTGAGACAATCTCTCCGCGAGATTACAGATTGAAAGAAATAAGATAAAGACCCGTCAAATCAACAATCTTATTTGAGTCAATCCCTCCGCGAGGATACGAATTGAAACAAAAAAGATAGAAATTATTTAAATCTACGAAATAGTTCGAAGTAATCCTTCCGTGAGGATAAGGATCAAAAGAAGCAATTTCAAAGATTTGAAATAACAAGTGACTAAAAAAAATTATTACTTATATTTTATGAAATGCTTATAGTATATTTAGTTTTCTTCCTTGTGGGAAGTACAACTTAATATAACTATAACTATAATATAAAATATCAAGTAATGCTAATTTCTGGTACAAGTATTTCAACTCGATGTATTTAGCTTTTAAATAAAATCAAGTCTTGAAAGAACTAAAATAAGATTTATATTATAATATTATACCAAGTTTCTTCAACACTCCCAACACAAAGAAATTACTCTATTATAGAGAAATTAAGAAGAAAAAAAATATTACTCTACAAAAGAAAAAGAAAGAAAGAAAAAATAAACAAGACTAATTCTTATATATTGCTTATGTTGTTGGATGCTTAATAATCAAAGAAATACCTCTATTTATAGAAAATTATAATGTTGAACCAACGAATGCATTCTTTGAAGTGGTCGTCATGACGGTCAATTGTAACTTCTTCTTAAAACCTTCACTTGTTTCCTTTACTTGACGGGTGTGAGCAAGCTTTTGAAGTGGTCATTGTGATGGTCAATTGTAACTCTTATCAAAACCTTCACTTATTTCCTTCACTTGATGGGTGTGAACCTGAAATTGTGGTTACACCCGTTATAAGGTCATTGTGGTCATTCTGGTTGAACACTTCTTACAATTTCTCAAAATAGTAATAAACGACAGCGCGATGCACGAAGCTCCCGTTATAAGGTGAGTCAAAGATTGTTTTTACTAATTGAACACTTCTTACGATTTCTCAAAATAGTAACAAAAGACATCCCGATGCAATGAACTTCCGCTATAAGCGGAATCAAAGATTATTTTCACGGTTGAACACTTTCTTACAACTTTCCAAATTAGCAATAAAAGAAAGCTCGATGCACTAAGCTTCCGTTATAAGTCAAAGATTATTTTTCCGATTTGAACACTTCTTACAATTTTCCAAAATAGTAACAAAGGACAACTAAGTGTACTGAGCTCCCGTTATAAATAGAGTCAAGAATTATTTTTCCTATTTGAACACTTTTTACAATTTCTCAAAATAGTAATAAAAGACAACCCAATTCACTGAGTTCTCATTATAAACAAAGTCAAAGATTGTTTTTTCCGATTTGAATACTTCTTATAATTTTTTAAAGTAGTAAAAAAAATAGCTCGATGCACTAACCTCCCGTTATAAATAAAGACAAAGATTGTTTTCTCGATTTAAACACTTCTTGCAATTTGTTAAAATAGTAATAAAACACAACTCAATGCACTAAACTTCCGTTATAAATAAAGTCAAAGATTATTTTTAAGATTTTGTTATAAGTGGAGTCAAAAGTTATTTTCACTGTTTGAACATATGAACTTATAGTCTTGAAAAAGTAATCAAAATAAATTTACTTTATTTGCTTTTCTCCCTTTTACTCTTTGTCTCGCGTAACAAAAATATTTGTTGATAAAAAGATCACCCTAACTCAGATGATTCATAACTATTGAAAATGAATTAAATCAGATGATTCTATTTTTCAGTTTTTTTGACTTAAACTCCTATTAAAACAGGATTAAAAATTTTTGATAATAAATCTAAATATAATTTTTATGAAGAAAACTAAATCAACCATAGCATACCTTGCACTAAAATAAACAAATACATGAAAAAGAATTATTTATTATTTAAACACTTTACAATTAATTAGAGGTTTAAAATTTGAATTTTATAAAAAAGAAAAAGGATATGTTTTAGAGGATTTGAGCAAAAATATTTGCATGAATATTAAGGAGAACTGTAATGAAATAGATACACAATAAACATCAATCAATTGTCAATAATCTTATATGACTTCAATCTTAACTAAAGGTCTCGTTATGCATTAACCTAGCACCAACTATAAACATGTAGCTCGTGCTATACCAACTCCAAACAAATAAGTGAAGATTCTTAATAGCTCGTATGAGATTTAACTTATGACATTACGTGTCAAGTTGAATGATTTTGCTAATTTTAGAAACTGTTGAATATAAGTCATTTTCGCTTTTTTAGATAAAATACTAATTTAGTGTATGTGTGTTGCACGTGTATTCAACGCTAAAAAAAAGTTGCATGTATAAAAAGAATGAAAATAAATAAATATTTCTAAACTTTGAAAGTTTCAAATAAAGATATTGATGTTTTACTCATGTCAATCATAATTCTTTCTATTTCTTTCTATTTTTAAATGGTTAAAAAAAAAAAAAATTGAGCATATAACTTTAAAATTTAGTATTTGTAAAAACCTGAGTGTTTTGACTCTTTGTTTTTTTTTCCTCCATTGATTTTCTATAGTTAATTCTTTATTCATCAATCTTAAGTTACTAAGTTAAATGTTGCAAAAAAATATGAATGTCATTTTGTTAATATTTTGTAAGAAAGTTGTGTATATATATATATATATATATATATATATATATATATATATATATATATATATATTAATAAGATAAAACTTTAGTAAAAAAATAAGACCTCGTAAAAAACTAAAAGGACAATACGATCAGTTGAAACTTTCCTAGTGTAAACTGAAAGTTATTGAAATTTAATATTCCTAACAAAGTTGAAAGTTGGTTTTTATAGTTAATTAGGATGTGGAGGAATTATAAACAAAAAATTATTAAAAGATTAAAGTGCTAAATATTTTTTTAAAATAATGATGTATAACTATTAGAAAAAATAATCAAATGAGTATTCTTAAATATAAGAAAAATTATTTAATTTGTTTTATTTCGTCTTTTTTAATATCAGCTCATGCAAGCTATAATTATAGCCAAAATATTCCTTCTACTCTTTTGAGTGTTTAATCAATATTAGTTAAATTAAGTTAACTTCAGTTAGATGTTTTTTAATGAACTATTGGCTAGTTTAGTTATAATTATATTTAAAAATTTAGTTAAGATATTATAATTTTATTCAAATATTTGTCTATGCATAAAAAGATTTGTTTTAGGCATTGGGTTTTTGGTCCACTTGTTCTTTTAATTAAATTTCATATAAAAAAATCAACATGAGTTGTAATGCAGTGGATGGGGCTACTTCACCCTTAATCAGAGGTCAAGGGTTCAACCCTGGGTATGGAGAAAACTCTGTTGGGAGCGCTATCATCTTAATGGGCCCGGCAACGCACGACCTGGATTAGTCAGGGCTCCAATGCGGACACCGGATGAAAAATCAAAAAAAAAAATTTACATACAAACTTTACCACGGATAGATTTATAGCTGAAATATTTCCCATCTTGAACTTCGAAATTATTAATTTACCTTTGCATATTTAGACTATTATAGAGATAAACATATAAACGTAAAGAGTTTTTAATTAGCGTCAAACGTCAACAACATAAATAAGATAAAAAAAAAAACAAAAAAACTACGATAGAAAATGGAACAATAATAGTGAAATTTTCAGTGACGAAGAAAGTTGATTTGCGACAATGCTAAATCAAGTCTTGTTCATGTCATCCAATAATCAACTTAGTTAGACCACCAATTATTTATTTGATTAATTTATCAATTTAGATTTTTCTTTCTGTGGTAATGAGAGCTGACATAGATCCCTATCATATTTATTAGTTGCTAAAAAACATCAACATTCTAAAATTTTATTTTGAATTTCAACTCCGAAAAAAGTAAATATTTTTCATGGCCAAATATCTCTTAAAAAGCTTTGAATTTCTTTTTATGTCCTTGCAAACTCTTTTCAAAATTAATTGTTAATGCACTTTTATACTTGTGATAAACAAAATCACCAAAAAACATAAATACATATAACAAATTTACAACAATAATGATTTAATAGTTACTACAATCTAAAGCCACCGTTTTCTCAATAATTTAGCTAGAAAGTGTTGGCTTCTGAAAAAACCCAAACCGATAAGTAAAATAGAAGAGAGAAAAGGAAGAACAACTTATAAATTTGAATAATTCATAAAGCAGATGCACAAATTACCTAAAAATATAACCTGAAATATAACAACTCAACTTTCTAACTCCACATGTTGTACCTCATAGAATCTTGAGGATGATTATTGTGCGACAAAAATGAAACACCAATAAGTAATTAAAAAAAATGTAGTGTACCTGTACAGGAGGAAGATCAAACCTGAAGTCAAGCCTGAGGGCTGAGGTGACACCATTATAACTTTCATAACTCTTCTCCCTGAATTTCTTTGCTATTTTGATAGCAAGGCTCTGACCAACTAATACACGCCACTTGACAATTTTAGCTTGACTTAGGAGCTTTCTTCAGGTATTCGAAACTGCACCCTATTAGCTAGCTTTCGCATGTCCGTAATAACATATCTTTATTTCATATATATACATATATTATATTTTAATAAGTTCCTGTTGGAATTGAGACTCTTTAAGTCAAATCAAAGAAGTCTCAATAGCATGCTCCTCATGAATCCTTTTTCTCCCGTACAAAATTATCAAAGAATTAATTAATAATGACTTATATAGATTTATTCATATATTAATTGAACAAGGTAATAACTTTACAAAAGAAAAAATGTTTATTCATACTAATAACTCATATAGAAAAAAAAATCGATTGAAGTAAAAGGTAAAAGAAAAGGAATTAGCCCCCGCGTTCAAATTAATTTTACTATATTGCATACAAGAACAAAAAATTATAAATATAAATGCAAGAAGACAATTGAAATCAAAATCAAAATAAGAGGAAAAAGTAAAGTAGAATAAGTTTCTTGTAAATTTTTATTCAAAATATCACTTAAATAGGATCATACAAATTCTTTTTATATAAGGTGAAATTTTAATTAATTTAGAAGAGTTAAATATCATGATTTCTTACCTATAATAAATAACCAAATCTTAGGAAGTTAATAATAAAATTATTATTAAGAAATATTTACACAAAAATTAAAGGACAATTACATGATGGGAGAAAGGAATAATCCACTGTGAATAACAAAATAAACAATAACAACAACAAACCCAGTATATTCCCACATAGTGGGGTCTGGGGAGGGTAAAATGTACGCAGTCCATACTACTACCCCCGAAGGAGTAGAGAGGCTGTTTCTGATAGACCCCCGGCTCAAGACAAAAGACCGTAAATCAACAGTCGTGCAACGTGATAAAGAACAAAGAACCAACATCCACAAAAATAAAGTATAATTAACCAAAAGACAAGCAATATGCTAAAGTAACAAAAGAACCAACATTCACAAAAAAAAAACAGTATAATTAAACTTAAATTAAATAAACGTAAATTAATTCCATGTCAAAGACAACTTGCCTTAAATAATTAATTCTTTATAATAAACTAAATTGAGTTCAAGTCGAGAAATTACCTTGAATAACAATGACAATTAAATTAATGAATTACAATAACAATTTTAGAATAATAGTAATAAGTTATCAACTTATTTTAATTATTTCTTTTTCCTTTTGAACTTATTCTAGGAAATTAGTCATTAAGGTGTACTTTGGCCCCAAAAAATGTGTACCCTTTTATCAAGGTTTTCGTCCCTTTTTTTCATATATTTTAGTATTCAATAATTTTTAATTTTCTAATAATTCTTACCATATATTGTGTTGTATCATATATTTTAATACTCCTTAATTTTTGAAACTTACCATATATTTTAGGGTCTTGTTAGAATATTATAAATATAATTAAATAATAATTCTACAAAAATAGTAAAATGACCATTTTATCAATTGTGGAGACTTTTAATGAAGGACAAAAAGTTTAAATCACTTTTCTAAGGTCTTCACACTTTTAATATATTATAGATATAGATATTCAAGCATGAACATTACTTCAGATATTTTTTCATAAAAAAACATAAGTAAACGAAACTCCAGATTCAAAAGTTTTGAATGGAATAAAAATATTTGAAATTGGCCAAATTTACTAATAAGCTCCCGTTTGATCATGAATTTTATATTTGAAACTTGAAAATGTAAAGTGTTAATATTATGAAATTTAAAGTGTGCCGGACATACACTTGATCATGGATAATAGTCTTGAGTCGAGAGTCTATTAAAAATAATTTTTCTACTTCACTTTTGAGGTAGTGGTATGAAATGCATATACTTTACTTTTTCAAATCTCACTTTATGAGAATATACTGACAGTATTGTTATTGATGTATTTGGACGTATATTGTACTGAGAAAGTTTGAAATTACGTGAGTGAGTTTCAAATTTTAAAAACAAAGTTTTGAAAACTTAAAAATATTTTAAAAATCTGATAAAATTTCATGACCAAAAAAAGTTTAAAGATAAATCTTTATTAACTTTATTATATCATCCAAAATCTACGGTCAAATACTGATTAAAACAAATACAATTCAACTTATATTGGTTCTTTGTTTAGTTTGAATTAATTAAATATTTAGTTAAATTTACACACTTATTACAATTTCTCAAAATAATTTTTTTTTTTTTAAAAAGAAAGAACAATATGATGCATTAAACTTCCATTATGAGCAAACCCGAAAATTATTTTCACAATTCGAACACATTATAATTTCTCAAAATAGTAATAAAGGACAGCCCGGTGCATTTGACTCCTGTTATAAGCGGAGTCAAAGATTATTTTCATGATTTGAACACTTCTTGCAATTTCTCAAAATAGTAACAAAAGACAGTTCGATATATTGAACTTTCGCCATAAGTGGAGTCAAAGATTATTTTCACGATCTAAACACTTATTACAAATTCTCAAAACAATAACAAAGGACAGTTCGGTGCATTAAATTTTTGTTATAAGCAAAGGCAAAGATTATTTCCCGATTGGAACACTTCTTATAATTTCTCAAAATAGTAACAAAGGACAACCTGGTACACGGAACTTTCGTTATAAGCAGAGTAAAATATCATCTTCGCTAGTTGAACACTTCTGACAATTTTTCAAAATAGTAACAAAGGACAGTTCGGTGCACCAAGCTCCTCTTATAAGCAGAATCAAAGATTGTTTTTACTAGTCGAACACTTCTTACAATTTCTCAAAATAGTAATAAAAGACAATCCGATGCACTGAGCTCCCATTATAAGCAGAGTCAAAGATTGTTTTCATGATTTGAATACTTCTTACAATTTCTTAAAATACTAAAAAGAACAGCTCGGTGCACTGAACTCTCGTTATAAGCAAAGTCAAAGATTATTTTATCAATTTGAATACTTCTTACAATTTCTCAAAATAGAAATAAAGAACTGGCCGGTGCACCAAGCTCCAATTTTAAACGAAGTCAAAGATTATTTCCAATAGTGAACTCTAATTATAAGCGGAGTCAAAGATTATTTTCTTGATTGAACACTTTCTATAATTTCTCAAAATAATAATAAAAGATACCTGGATATACTAAGCTCCGGTTATAAGCAAAGTCAATTGATTTTTATCAAGTTATATATAAATTTTTATCAAAAAATATCTGTATATTGTATTGACGGGTTGAATGATTTTGCTAATTTTAGAAACTGTGGAATATAAGTCATTTTTTACTTTCTTAGAGAAAATATACTCAAACACGAACATTACTCTAAATATTCTTTTATAAAAAATATAATCAAACAAAGGTCCAGCTAATAATATTTGGAATTGGCCAAATCTACTAAGCTTCCGTTTGACCATGAATTTTATATTTGAAACTTGAAAATTTAAAGTGGTAATATTATGAAACTTAAAGTGTGTCCGGATAACACTGGACCATGAATAGTTTTAATTTTATATTATGTCTTTTTTATACTATTTGATCTTGAGTCGAGAGTCTATTAGAAATAATTTTTCTACTTCACCTTTAAGGTAGTGGTACGAACAGCGTGCACTTTACTTTTTCAAGCCTTACTTTGTGTGGACATACTGACAAGTTGTAATGGTTGTGTTTGGACATATATTTTAATGAGAAAATTTAAAATCATGTGAGTGAGTTTAAAATTTAAAAAATGGTCTAAACAGAGCTTTGAAAACTTAAGAATATTTAAAAATCTGATAATTTTATGATCAAATAAGATTTTAAAGATAACTCTTTATTAACTTTATTATATCATTTAAAATCTCCGGTTAAATACTGATTAAAACAAATCTAATCTAAATTATATTGGCTCTTTATTTAGTCTAAATTTAATTAAATGTTTAGTTATATCTACACACTTATTATCATTTCTCACAAATAGTAAAAAAACGATAATACGGTGTACTAAGCTTCCGTTATAAGTGAAGTCAAAGATTGTTTTCACGATCCGACCACTTTTTATAATTTCTCTAAATAGCAACAAAGAACAATCCGATGCACTAAGCTCCGGTTATAAGCAAAGTCAAAGATTGTTTTCCTGATTTGAGCCTTCTTACAATTTCTCAAAATAGTAATAAAAGTTAGTTCAATGCTCTAAGCTCCGGTTATAAATGGAGTCAAAATTGCTTCCATGATTTGATCACTTAATGATAATTTCACAAAATAGTAACAAAGGACAGCTCGATGTACTAAACTTCCGTTATGAGTGGAGTCAAAAGATTATTTTCACTAGTTGAACACTTGCCATTTATCAAAATAGTAACAAAGTACAACTCGGTGCATTGAATCCCCGTTATAATCGGAGTCAAGGATTAATTTCCCACTTGAACACTTCTTACAACTTCTCAAAGCAGTAACAAAGAACAACTCGGTGCATTAAACTTCCGTTACAAGCAAAGTCAAATATTATTTTCACTAGTTGAACACTTGCCATTTATCAAAATAGTAACAAAGTACAACTCGGTGCATTGAATTCTCGTTATAATCGGAGTCAAAGATTAATTTCCCATTTGAACACTTCTTACAATTTCTCAAAATAGTAACAAAGAACAGTTCGGTGCATTAAGCTTCCGTTACAAGAAAAGTCAAAGATTATTTTCACTAGTTGAACACATTCTTACAATTTTTCATAATAGTAACAAAGGACAACTCGGTGCATTGAACTCTTGTTATAATCGTACTGAAAGATTGTTTTCACGATTTGAACAATGTTTATAATTTTTCAAAATAGTAACAAAAGTCAGCTTGATGCACTAAGCTCCCGTTATAAGCGGAGTCAAAGATTGCTTTCACTAGTTGAAGACTTTTTACAAATTCTCAAAATAGTAACAAAAGTTAGCTCGATGCACTAAACTCCCGTCATAAGCGGAGTCAAAGATTGCTTTCACTAGCTGAAGACTTTTTATAATTTCTCAAAACAGTAATAAATGATAACTCGATGCACTGAATTCTCGTTATAAACGAAGTCAAAGATTATTTTCACTAGTTGAACACTTTTTACAATTTTCAAAATAGAAATTCTCAAAATAGAAACAAAGGACAATCCGATACATTAAACTCCCATTATAAATGGAGTCAAGATTATTTCCCAATTTAAACACTTTCTACAAATTTCCAAAATAATAATAAAAATAAAAAAAAAAGCAGTCCAATACACTGAGTTTCCATTATAAGCGGAGTCAATAATTGTTTTCACTGGTTGAACACTTCTTACAATTTCTCAAAACAGTAATAAATGACAGCCCAATGCACTGAATTTTCGTTATAAATAAAGTTAGATATTATTTTCACTAGTTGAACACATTTTACAATTTTTCAAAATAGAAATAAAAGACAGTCTGATGCACTAAACTTCGATTATAAATGAAGTCAAAGATTATTTTTTCCATTTGAACACTTTTTATAATTTCTCAAAATAGTAACAAAAAATAATCTGATGCACTGAACTTCTGTTATAAATAAATTTAAAATTTATTTTCAAAATTCGAATCCGCTGACCTTATTATATCCAAAAAGTAATCAATACCCACAAACAAATTCTTGATTTACCATAGGGTTGTTGCAGTTGTATTTAGTGGATTTTGTCGTTTTCCATCAAAACCCATCTCAGCAAAAGGTAATAATTTTGCAATCCATGTTTCAAAAAATAAATTTTAAAAATTATGTATTTGGAATCCTTTAATTTTAGATTTATGGGGTTTTCAAGAATTGTTTTTTTTTAAGATGTTTTTGATTGATGGGGTTTTCTAGAATTGATTTTTAAGATTTTTTTGATTGATGGGGTTTTCTAGAATTGATCTTTTAGGTAATTTATGTGAAAAAGATTACATGTATTTTTTCAGGTTTGGACATATATTGTGTGGACATACTGACATACGGACATATTTTAATGAGAGAATTTGAAATTATGTGAGTGAGTTCAAAATTTATTTATAATTTATATTTATAATCTATATCTATACTATGTTAAAAGTGTGAAGAGACTTAAAAATATGATTTGATCTTTTTATCCTTCATTAAAACTGTTTGCAATAGACCAAATCTTTTTTTCACTTTTTTTTAATTATTATTTAATTATATTTATAATATTGACTTATGACTCTTCAACCTAAGAAATTAAGGAGTCTTGAAATATATGATAATAAAATAATACTCATGATAATACTCCTAACATATATAAACAATCACATAGACAATCACGTATAATTTTTCAATTATGGAAAGTCCATAAGAGGCCTGCACCGCCACAGGTCCATTGAGAATGAAATTAGTGTTTTCCATACAAATTTTTCTAAATTTTACTTTAAGTTTAATTATAGAATTAAATTTTTACCGAATTAAATTATTAAAATTATTATTTTAATCAAAGAGAAAAGGTTTATGGGTAATTTTATAAAAAGGATAGTCGGGAAATTTCATAACATAATTTTTTGATTCATGAAAAAATTTTCATTATTAAAAAAAGTTCTTCTACAAAATTAAGGAGTTCTAAAATAAAATTATCCTTTTTTACTTATTTTTTTAATTATTAAAAAGTTAAAGAATCCTAAAATATATGATAATAATTAAGCAGTCTTGGAGTTTTTTTTATTATATTGAATAAAGAAAAGTAAAAGCTAATTAAAAAGAGAAACGATGTAAAATTAATTTTCTCTTTTTACTTAAAAAGTGTTCTCCTTCAATATATATATCTTCAAACATTTTTGGGTTAGTAAAAATATGATGTAGTGTTTTATTTTGGTCCATTAGTGACATCTACGTTTGAGGAAGGTCACTATTTTTAAAAAAAAATCTAATATTTATGGAAGAAAATATATTTTAATGTAATTGTATGATATACTATTTGATTCAACTCGTATTATTTGTATATAAGCATGTCTTTTATATTTTTATATGAGACTGACCATGGGTTTTCACACTTTAGGTAAAATCAATTCAAATCGAACCGATTTATTTGATTGGATTTTGTATTTTCAAAATTTGATAATAGTTGAATTAATTTCGATTTTGTTCAAAAAAATCAAAGAAACAATTAAATTTTAATTTTAAATAATCAAAGGCTACACGTGCACGTGGGTTTAAACTAGTTTTAAAAATGGTTTGAATAGAGCTTTAAAAACTTAAAAATATTTAAAAATCTAATAATTTTATGATCAAATAAAATTTTAAAGATAAATCTTTATTAACTTTATAATATCGTTCAAAATCTCCGCTCAAATACTGCTTAATACAAATCTAATCTAAATTATATTGGCTCTTTATTTAGTCTAAATTTAATTAAATATTTAGTTATATTTACACACTTATTATCATTTCTCAAAATAGTAAAAAAAAAAAAAAAGACAATACCATGTACTAAGCTTTCGTTATAAGTGAAGTTAAAGATTATTTTTACGATCCAATCACTTTTTTACAATTTCTCAAAATAGTAACAAAGAACAGTCAGAAGCACTAAGCTCCCATTATAAGCAAAGTCAAAGATTATTTTTCTGATTTGAACCCCTCTTACAATTTTTCAAAATAGTAATAAAAGTCAATTCAATGCACTAAGCTCCAATTATAAATGGAATCAAAGATTGCTTCCATGATTTGAACACTTAATAACAATTTCTCAAAATAATAATAAAGGACAACTCGATGTACTAAACTTCCGTTATAAATGGAGTCAAAGATTATTTTCACTAGTTGAACAATTCTTATAATTTCTCAAAATAGTAATAAAGGACATCTTAATGTAATGAACTTCCGCTATAAGCAGAATTAAAGATTATTTTCATGGTTGAACACTTTCTTACAACTTTCCAAAATAGCAATAAAAGACAACCCGATACACTAAACTTCCGTTACAAGTAAAGTCAAAGATTATATTTTTGATTTGAACACTTCTTACAATTTCTCAAAATAGTAATAAAGGACAACCCAGAGTACTGAGCTCTCGTTATAAATGGAGTCGATAATTATTTTTTTGATTTGACCACCTTTTACAATTACTCAAAATAAGAGTAATAAAAAATAATTCGATTCACTGAGTTTTCATTATAAATAAAATCAAAGTTTATTTTTTTGATTTAAACACTTCTTATAATTTTTTAAAATAATAATAAAAGACAGCTATTATAAATAAAGTCAAAGATTATTTTCTCAATTTGAACACTTCTTATAATTTATCAAAATAGTAATAAAATATAACTTAATGCATCAAACTTTCATTATAAATAAAGTGAAAGATTATTTTTAAAATTTTATTATAAGTAGAGTAAAGAACTTAATAGTATTGAAAAAGCTATCAAACAAAATTTGCTTTTCTTTTACTCTTGCCTCACTTCTTCCCCACCTCACCCACCCACCCCTCTTTCACTTCCTTTTCTCTATTACCCCCAACCAAAAATCAAACATATCTTTGTTTTCCCCTTAAAGGGTTTGCTTATATATGCAATTTTAACCAATACCCACAAACAAATTCTTGATTTTCTATAGGGTTTTGCAGCTGTATTTAATGGATTTTGTCGTTTTCCATCAAACCCCATCTCAGCAAAAGGTATAATTTTGCAATCCATATTTCAAAATATAAATTTTAAAAATATATATTTGGAATCCTTTAATTTTAGATTTATGGGGTTTTCAAGAATTGATTTTTTTAAGATGTTTTTGATTGATGGGGTTTTCTAGAATTGATTTTTAAGATTATTTTGATTGATGGGGTTTTCAAGAATTGATTTTTAAGATAATTTTGATTGATGGGGTTTTCAAGAATTGATTTTTAAGGTAATTTATGTGAAAAAGATTGCATGTATTTTTTCAGGTTTGGTGATTTTTTTTTCCAAAGTTATGGTGTCTTCTATATTTGGCCATGTATCCAGTGAAGCAGAGATGGGTTATCCATCATTATACTGTAGAAAGAGATTAAAGTGTTTAGATTCATGGGGTTTTGTTGAAGATGAAAGAGATGTTGATGTAGAATCTTCAATGGAGTTAACTACTGGGTATTGTTTATTTTCTATGAAGTTTGTAATATTCAGTTGTTATGCATATACTCACTCTATATTGTTAAGGGGAGCCTTAGGGGTTCGAGCGTAGAAACAACCTCTTGCAGAAATGTAGGGTAAGGCTTAGTACAATAGACCCTTGTGGTCCAGCACTTCTTCGGACCTGCACATGGCGAGAGCTTAATGCAACAAGGTCCCCCCTACCCTCTCACTCTACATTGTGAAAGGGTGCATGAAGTAACTAGTAAAGTTACTGCCACGTGACCAGGAGGTCACGAGTTTGAGTTGTTGAAACCTCTTGCTGAAATGCAGGGTAAGGCTGCATATAATAGGCTCTTGTGATTTGGCTCTTTGCCAGACCTTGTGCATAGCGGGAGCTTAGTAGATCGTGCTTCCTCCTCACTCTATATTGTGAAAGGAAGGCCTTGATGTAGCTGATAAAATTACTTCCATGTGACTAGGAAGTCATGGGTTCGAACTGGGGAAATAACCTGTTGCAGAAATGTAGGGTAAGGCTTAGTACATAGACCTTTGTGGTCCGGCCCTTCCCATGATCTTGCGAATTGCGGGAGCTTAGTGCACAGGCTACCCCCCGCCCACTTACTCTACATTGTGAAAGGGAGCCTCACGTAATTGGTAAAGTTGCTGCCATGCCATGTGACTCGGAGGTCACGGGTTTGAGTTGTTGAAACAACCTCTTGCATAAATGATGGGTAAAGCTGCCTAGAATAGACCCTTGTGGTCTTGTTCTTTGTCGAACCCACACATAGTAGGAGCTTTAGTGCATCGTGCTGCCCCCACCCACTCATTTGGTATTGCGGAAGGGAGCTTGACGTAACTGGTAAAGTTGTTGCCATGTGACCGGGAGGTCACGGGGTAGAGCCGTGGAAACTACCTCTTGCAGAAATGCAGGGTAAGGCTGCGTACAATAGATCTTCGTGGTTCGGCATTTCCTCTCATAGAGGAAGCTTAGTGCACTTGGCTGCCACCCCTACTCACTCTATTGTTTATACTTATTAATTGTTATGTTTTTTTTTTTTTTTTTTTTTTTTTTTTTTCATGTATTATCAGTTGCTTGCAAAATCTTGGTTCACCATTGTGTGTGGAGATGAGTTGCCATTCTAATGGGGAGAGTGAGAACGTCTCAGCGCCTCGTGATGTTGGTGGCAGTTCGACGAGTGACAAGAGTACTGCGGTATACCCACATGCTTCGATTAGTGACAAGAGTATTTTGGTGTACCCACAAGCTTCGATGAGTGACAAGAGTATTGTGGTGTACCCACAAGCTTCAACGAGTGACAAGAGTAGTGTGGTGTACCCACAACCTGTACTTGCAACTGGATGGATGTATGTCAATGAACAGGGTCAAATGTGTGGTCCTTACATTAAGGAACAGTTATACGAGGGTCTGTCTACTGGTTTTTTACCAGAGGAACTTCATGTTTATCCCATCTTAAACGGGACCATTTCAAATGGGGTGCCCTTAAAGTATTTCAATCAATTCCCTGACCATGTTGCGACTGGCTTTGCTTATTTAATGCTTTCGTCCTCTGATGTGAATGGACCGACTAATATGTACATGGGAGTTACCAAAGATTCAGGAAGAGATGTAGTGGAGTTGCCAACAACATCCCCCAACTCTGTCTCGGAGACTGAGCACGGTACTCATTCCTTGAAGCAGCAGACAGCGACTGCTAGCTTTGCCGGAGCTGCCCATGGAACTCATTCCTTGAACCAGCAGACAGTGACTGCTGGCTTTACCGGAGCAGTTGCTCCATCTATATCTTCGGTACTTCCTCTTCTATATTTAAGGATTTGCTTTGTTCTGTGGTGATACTCATTTAATTATTTGTTAGTTGTTTCCTCAAGCTGTCATGTGCAACTTTGTCTCTCCTAAAGGTGTTGCCTTTTTCGAAAAATAAAAATAAAAATAAAAATAAATTCACTCTCCCAGGGGCCAAAAATATAATTTCTTGCTATTCACAAATTGTAAAAAATGTAATTATGGAATCTGGATGAGACAAACAGACTTTTGTAGTTTTGATGAACAAATAGACTTCTATTGCATTTTCTGCAATTTTGACTCCCTACTTGTGACGTTCTTTGCTTAATATTGTGGGTGAAATAGGTTAACGAGGAGTCGTGTTGGCTCGTCGAAGATCACGAAGGGAGGAAACATGGGCCGCACTCTCTTGTGGAGCTTTATTCATGGTATCATTATGGATACATTGTGGATTCAGTGATGGTGAGTTAGTATTTTGCTAGGTCTTTATATTTATAGCACTTGGTGCAGCTGTTTCTCCTACTATCCCAGCCTTTCTGTTGGAAGATGTTTGTGATGTTGAATGTACCATTGGATTTTCTGAGCTATACCCTATATGTAAACCGAACATATGTAAAATAGTTCACCGGGTTTTGATGGGTGGAATCACTCGATTGAGCTGCGATGCTGCTGTTGATCACTTAACTTTTTAAAAATTAGATATGGCTGGGTTTTGGTCCAAGTATAAAAGCTGGGAGAGACTCTTTCGACTGAATATACTTATTTTTATAATTGCATATAGCCCGTATACGTTGTTTGTATAGACAACTTAGAAAAGGGAGCTCTTTTGTTTGTGATAATATTGTACAGAAGCTATAACTTATATGGCATGGAGGATCACTGGATTACTAAGACAAATAATGATCCTATGGGGTTGGAGTCTGGAGATCCATCAGAAACCGATCTGGAGATCCATCAGAAACCGATGGCCTAAATTATGGGGAAGTTCCAAGATTGTTCTAGGAAACGGAAGGAAAACTTCCTTTTGGCATAATTTGTGGGTGGGCCAACAGACTTTGAAGCAATAATTCCCCACTATCTACAATACGGAAATGGGCTACAGTTTTTGACGTTAGTGATATACATGGCTGGAATCTCATCTTCAGAAGATTGTTCCATGACTGGAAAGTTGATAACTTGACAGAATTCTACAACACCATTGAACAACTTAAGAATCTAAATGCTAAAGAAGATACCTTATTGATGGAAAGAGATAAAGAAGGGGACCTTCACCGTGAAGTCAGCTTATAGACTTCTGGACAGTCCTGCAAATACTCCTGGGAAGGTGGCCTTGGAAAATGATTTGGAGAGCTACAATACCTTTCAAAGTGAATTGTTTCATTTGTTTAGTGTCCAGGCAAGCTGTTTTAACAAAGGGCAGCCTTATGAAAGGGGGAAGACATTTGTGCTCTAGATGTTTTTTTGTGAATCCGAAAGAGACGGCGAACCATCTTCTCTCACATTGCAAGGCAGAGTTTTGTAAACCTTCGGTGTATCAGTTGGACCATGCCAAGGAATGTTGCCAATATGTTAGCATGCTAGAACAGAGATGTGAATATGTCAGGACTTGAGAAGAGATGAAAAATTGTCCCTGCATGCATCTGGTGGACTATGTTTAAGGAAAGTAACCAGAGATGTTTTGAAAACAAAAGCATCCCTTTCCAGAGTTTGAAGATGAAGTGCCTAGTGACTTTTTATTTTTGGTGTATACATACCCTTCCAAATGAGGTGGAGGAGATTGCCCACATTTTAGATAGTTTATTAGGGTGTAGGGAATAGCAAGTTTTTGGTGTTTCCCTCTATATTTTGTAAGTACTACTGAAACAGACTATTTGGTGAGTTTCCTGTTTATAAAAATGTTTCACTTTCTCAAAAAAACTAATATTGTACAGAAAGTAGGAACTAAGAGGGTTCGTTTCTATAAAGGTGAATTCTCAGAATTTCTGTTGCACAAAGTTCTATTACCGCGGTTTCTTCCATATTCTGAAAAGCGTCCTATTCTTGTTTCTGTATGCGCTCGTCGTATCTATATTGTTCTTGTCGTCATTTTCTACCTCTCGGCTTGTGTCAATTTGGCCTTATTTAACCCATTTTCTCTTCTCATTTTATCTGCAGGATTACATTTCCACACATCTTCTGATATCCTCTAAACTTCGCCATTTTGAATTTGCGATAGTTTCCTATATTGTTGTGTGTTGGTAGGTTAATGGTCATGTCAAAACTTGGAAAGGTCCATTTACAAACTATTTGTCTATTGTACTTTATATTAATTGTTCCACGCTGCACTCTCCGAACTGAATCAAAATTTAACTTAAACAATTCTATATAGTAGTTTGAAGGGGAGCCTTGGAGTAACTGGTAAAGTTGCCTCCATGTGACCAGGAGGTCACGAGTTCAGGCCTTGGAAACAGCCTTTGGCAGAAATGCAAGGTAAGGCTGCGTACGATACACCCTTGTGGTGGGGCCCTTCCCCGGACACCGTGCATAACGGTAGCTTTAGTGCACCAGGCTGCCCTTTTTTAATTCTGTATAGTAGTTTCCCCTTTTCTTCACCAATCTTCACTTAATTTGAACTTTATTTTCCCTTTATGAATTATCCGATGGGGTTCAACTTGCTTCCCTTTGCTTTTTCTAGTCTCATATAGCTTAACTACTAATTTAGGTTCTAGACTGTTGAAAAGATAGTTTATCGTACCAATTATCAATCAGTTTAAAGATGGAGAGTTCGGTCATTTGCAACCACAGTGGACTATGACCAGAGTATTCTACTCTTCTAGCTTATTGCTTTTAATATTTTACTTAGATTTCTGAACTAATTGCTTCAGTGTTAATTAGGGCTGCTACTTGATTTTTTGGTACATTTGCTTCTCTATGAATACGTATTTGTCTCAGTTAGTAGGCTATTTTAAGTTTTACAAGTCTCATAAGTTTTTGGTTGCGTAGCAAAGCTTTGGTAACTAGGCACCAATTAAATTTTCTTTTAACTGGTTTGGTGTTGATTTGAAGATTTTGACCTGTTTTTCCCTCGTTACATTTATTGTAGATTATCCAACTCTTTCATGCAAGGTGATACTACACCTAATTGGTATGTGCTAATAGTGTGCTCGTTGATGTTGTCTTTTGCAGATACATCATGCTGATAATAAGTTTAGACCCTTTAGTTTGAAATCATTGATTAGTAGTTGGACTACGGCTACCCCTGACGCTCCCGTCTTGTCTAATCCTGTTGTACATGAGACTGCATCTTCACAAGATTGTATATCCGAGATTTCTCCAGAAGTATGCTCCCAGCTTCATACGGTCATCATGAAAACAGCCCGTAGGACTCTGCTTGATGACATTGTTAGCCATGCAATTTCAGAGTGCATCTCTGAAAAGAAAGATCTCAAGAAAGCCACTAATCAAAAGAAAGTCACTTTTCAAAAGAAAGTCACTAATCAAAAGAAAGTCACTTTTCAAAAGAAAGTCACTAATCAGTCTGTCAAGATGTCATCTCCCGGTTCCAGAATGGTAAATAGCATTCAAGCATGATAAAGAAGTGACTGGAATTGACATTTAGAATTTTGCATGCTACTTACCGTTTATGTGAACAGTCTGCAGGTTCTGGTGGCAGTAAGGCCTTAATTTCTCGAGAGAGCAGTGCAGAAGCTCCTAATCCTCATAACGAGAAATCTCCTGCTGCTGAAATCCATTTGAAGTCTTCCGGAAGCTCAAAATCAGTTGGTAGCTTTGAGAACTTTTGTGATTCTTATACAGTTGTTTGCAGGAAATTATTTGTCTCTAGCATGCAAAATATCTGGAATACTGTCTTCTATGACCATGTGTCAGAGTATTCATCTGCATGGAGGAAGAGGAAACGATGGTCACCTCCTTGTCTGATGGTTGAATCGAGCATTCAGGAGAAGTCATTTACTAATTGCATCACAAAGCTTTCTACTGAAGTAGTAAGTTTTTATGCTGATTTTTGGGGTCATTTTGCAGTGCTTGTGTATCCTGTCTTACTGATAGACCTTTAACTTTGTAGTTGCAAGTGGAGGAAGATTCCTTTCCGCCAGGGTTTGAGCACAAGAACGTGACAGTGGATTTGCCTTCTGTTTCGTCATCAAAAGATTGCACTGTGGAGCTCTCTACAGAAGTTGTAAGGTTTTCTGTGCTGTTGTTTTTCCTGTCAATTGCAGTGGTTGTGTGTGCTGCCTAACAGACTGACTTATGACTTTGCAGTTGCAAGTGAAGCAAGAACCATTTGGCTGTGATCTTGATTTTCCCCCAGGGTTTGAGGAGAAGGATCTGACAGTAGATTTGCCTTCAGATTCGTCATTAAAAGATTGCACCGCAGAGCTCTCTACTGAAGTTGTAAGCTTTTTTATGCTGTTGTT
This sequence comes from Capsicum baccatum var. pendulum, assembly GCA_030864225.1. NCBI lineage: Eukaryota > Viridiplantae > Streptophyta > Magnoliopsida > Solanales > Solanaceae > Capsicum > Capsicum baccatum. The sequence continues at coordinate 274,705,301 of CM061550.1, forward strand.
TTTCCTGTCAATTTGCGTTGTGTGTGCTGCCTTACAGACTGACTTATGACTTTTCAGTTGCAAGTGGAGCAAGAATCTTCCGACTGTGATCTTGATTTCCCCCCAGGGTTTGAGGAAAAGAATATGACAGTGGATTTGCCTTCAGTTTCGTCATCAAAAGATTGCACAGCGGAGCTATCTACTGAAGTTGTAAGCTTTTTTTTATGCTGTTGTTTCTCCTGTCAATTTGCCGTGGTTGTGTGTGCTTCCTTAGAGACTGAACTGTGAGTTTGCAGTTGCAAGTGGAGCAAGAATCTTTCGGCTGTGATCCTGAATTTCCTCCAGGGTTCGAGGAGAAGAATATGACAGTGGATTTGCCTTCAGTTTCATCACCTTTTAATGATGAAAAGGTGTTGCCTAGATCCATTCATGCAACGAACCCTGAAGCTAATGATCGTATGCAACCGATCCTTGAGAGTGTATTGGATGAACTCCACCTGTCTGCAAAGATGTCCTTGGAAGAGTATTTCACTAGCCTTCTGCATGAAGAGGTGATGGGAAAAGTTGGTTCCCTTAAAGATGGCGCGACAATCAAGGTGAATATTTGAACTTGCTGTGATCTGTGTAAACTTTATCCCTCTCCCCTAGAAGATCATAGGTGGTGGAGAGATTTTGTTAAAGCAGTCCCTGACCTGATAATGTTTTCCCTGTATAATTCGAGATGCAAATGTTTACCGAAATATGATGAACTTCAGCATCTCAAGGAACAGTTTTATTTTGCAGGTTGCTGAAGACCCAAATATTTTGAATGGTGGTGCAAGTCAAAATGATTCTTCTGACGCCATTTCGGTGTCAGAAAACTTAGCTTGTCAACAGATTCAGAATACTTCGCAGCGCAAAAAATCATCACAGCAGAAGTCTATTGATACATGTGTGATTCCTGTTTCAGATTGGTTTTCAAGGGCATTTCAGAAGTCTGCCGATTTTGACAATGCCTCCGTTAATGAAATGACTAATGAGCTGCAACCACCTGAATGCGAACCTGTTCCCGTGCAAACTTCTAAAGTTCGGCTTGCTAGATCTGATGATTCTATTTTGAGAATAATATGGTATGCTACCCTGTCAAGTTGCCGGCAGAAGGTACATGAGAAAGCACTGAGGGAGTTGAAAAGTTTTCTTATTGATGACTTAATTAGAAACTTTTTGACAACTTTGTCTTCTGGGAGGAGATGTAGTAAACCAGAGGATCCTCAGGTGAGTGCAAATGTTGGTTTTCTTAGTACTGTCAATTCAAAGAACTAATTTTTTTTCCTCATTTCACTCTTTTAACTTTTTTTACTTGTTCAGAGAGTTAATTCTTCCCCTCGATTTAGAGATTAATTTTCTTCAGTGTGAAGAGTTAGGCTCTTCTGAATTCTTCTATTGTTTGTCAGGTTACAAGAATCAAAACAAATGATGAGACACGCTATAAATCTCCAGCAGCAGGGAAATATACATATCATCGGAAGAATGTCAAAAGAAAGTCGGACTCTTCATCGCAGCCTCTCCCTGATGGATACATTGGCTCCCAAAAGAGATCGAGTAACAAGTCAAGGAAAAAAGATTTCCTGGGAGAGGCAACAGAGAGCACTAAAGGTGACAATGCAACTTCAAGTGATAAGGAAATTGGTTGCAGAGAGTTGTTCACTAATGCCTCGTTAGTTGTTCCTCCGTTACCGGTTATTAACTGTAAGACTATCTCGGAGAAATTTGCTTCTGTCGCCAAAGGTATTTCAGTTTTCCTGTGTTAGTTTTCTCAAATGTTACCAGAATGCACATTATATGTATTGGTCATGTTTATCATACTGTACTAAATTATGCAGCGGAAAAAAGTAATTCAAACCGCAAAAAACTGAAGGCCGCTTTTGTCGCTGAGGTCTCCAGTGAGAATGGAAAGGTTGATGAAGACATTGTCTTTAAAAAGAGATCTATTGACAAGAAGTCAAGGAAACAAGATCTCTTAGGGGAGACAACGGGGAGCACTAAAGGTGACAATGCAGCTTTAAAAGGCAAGGAAATCGGGCCGAAAGATTGTCGCAGAGAGTTGTTCACTAATGCTTCTTTAGTGGTTCCTCCATCATCTGTTTCTAATTGTAATACTCTCTCAGGAAAAAATGCATCTGTTTCCAAAGGTATTTCAGTTTTCTTGAGTTAGTGTTTTCAAATGTTTCCGGAATGGACATTATATTTAATGATCATGTTTATCATACTGTTGTAAATTTTGCAGTGAGCGGAAGTAGTACAAGCCGCAAAAAACTTAAGGCTGCTTTTGTGGCTGAGGTCTCCAGTGATAACAGAAAGGTTGATGGAGATGTTGGCTTGAAAAAGAGATCTACCAACAAGTCAAGGAAACAAGATCTCTTGGGGGAGGCAACAGAAAGCACTAAAGGTGACAATGCATCTTTAAATGTCAAGGAAATTGGGCCGAAAGATTGTCACAGAGAGATGTCTTTAATTGTTCCTCCATCATCAGTTATTGATTGTAACACTATCTCAGAGAAAGATGCATCTGTTTCCCAAGGTATTTCGGTCTTCCGGAGTTGGTTTTTTCAAATTTTAACATAATGAACATTATATTTATTGATCATGCATATTGACCTGCTTTAAATTTTGCAGAGAAAAGAAGTAATGCAAGCCACAAAAAACTGAAGGCTGCTTATGTCTCTGAGGTCTCCAGTGATAATGCGAAGGTTGGTGGAGATGTTGGCCTCAAAAAGAGAACTATTAACAAGTCAAAGAAACAAGATCTCTTAGGGGAGGCAACAGAGAGCAAAAAGGGTGAAAATGCAGCTTTAAGTGTTAAGGAAATTGGGCTGAAAGATTCTCACCGAGAGTTGTTCACTAATGCGTCTTTAGTTGTTCCTCCATCGTCGGTTATTAATTCTAAGACCATCTCAGAGAAAGTTGCATCTGTTTCCCAAGGTATTCCAGGTATCTTGAGTTAGTTTTCTCTAATGTTAGCAGAATAGACATTATATTAATTAGTCATGTTTATCATACTGTATGAAATTACGAAGCAGGGAGAAAAAATACAGGCCAGAGTAAACTGAAGGTTACTTTTGTTGCCGAGGACTCCAGTGGTAGTGGAAAGGTGGCTGATGTTGTGAACAGTGAATTGGGCACTCAAGAAATGCAAGCGACCGCTTGTTCGAAAAAGACTCCTAAATGTTTGTGTTTATATTTCATCTAGATTGTGTTCTATTTTTCCTTTTCCTAATGTCATCAGTGTTTGATAGTCTCTCTTGTTTATTGTGTCTTTAATATGTGTCTTGGTTGGGTTATTGAAGCAGCAGCTGAATTACCCGAATTGAAAAAGAGAAAACTAGAGGATAATCTGACAGCATCTTGTTCAAGAAAAATTCAAACACTATCAAGTGGTGCTGGCAACCAAGCTGAAACAAAGGTGGTTATTCTAGAGAAGAAGCAGAAGGGTAAATCCCGGATAGCAAAACATTGTACACAATCAGTTGGCTGTGCTCGATCTTCGATCAATGGTTGGGAGTGGCGGAAATGGTCATTGAGGGCAAGTCCTGCCGAAAAGGCTCGTGTTAGGGGAACTAAGGTTGTTCGTATTCAATCTGTTAGTTCAGATGCTAATGGTTCTCAAATGTTTAAGGGAATTTCTGCAAGAACAAACAGGGTTAGGTTGCGCAATCTCATTGCTGCTGCCGAGGGTGCTGATCTCTTGAAAGCTACTCAATTGAAAGTAAGATGAGAATTTGCCTTGTTATATGCATTATATATTTTACTATTATTAATAAGGGAGAAAGCCTTCTTTGCCTCTTTTATAATATCTTATTTTACCCCTCTTTCAGTTTTATTTCACTTATTTTATTACAATAAAGGAACCTGTGCACTTCTGTAAATTTAACAATGTCTGGGTTCTTTTTTTTTTTGCCCAAATAGTATTCAAGGCAGTGGCATCATATACACTATGACAGTGGCATTTGTGTATTCATTATTGTTTCTATAAAGGACAAGTATGTAGATAAATTTAGTTTAAGAAGTTTATGGTCATGCAACTTATTTAATTAGTTTTTTTTCTCTAACTTAGATGCTTTATCTCTAATTCAAACGATGACATATATTACTCCATTATCATTTTACATTCATTTGAAAGATCATTTACAATTTTTTTCCCCCGAATTTATTATAAATCCTTAACTATTTTAAAAATATTATTCAAATGTTTTATGTCTATTAAGAGTCTGAGTTGCTCTGTTTCCTTTTTTTTTTTTTTTCTTTCGGTAGATACTTCTTAATATGTATGTGTATGTATTAAGGTAATATTCAACACTTCCATATTTCAACTTAAATCTTTTAGTGAAGAGCTCTTGGACTTCTCAAACACATCGAATAGCTAAAGGGAAGGATTATGCGCCAAAAAGATTATGAAAAGGAGAACTGATAAAGGAAGAATCACCATGAATATAGCAAAAGCCAATTATTTAATACAAAGCATCATATTAGTTATAACATTATAAAACAAGTGGGAAATTTGTGCGGCTTCAAAACTTTGCTTTATAATTTTAAAATAACTTAATTTTTATAATGAGCCTCTTAAGACGCTAGAAATAGTTTATTTAATACCATATTGTTGAAAATAAATTTTTTGAATTGTATCCAATAACATTTTATCGTTGTTTGTTTTTTGAATTGTTTACATTATTGCAGAAATAATTCATAATTTTGATTTATTTAGAAGGACATTGGCAAACTTATATACTTGTGCAATGATTATTGATCAACTTTCTAAAACAAAAAAGCAAGTCAAGAATTTGATATAGCAAATTGTTTTCATTGTAATGCTTGGGCCCGTGCCGGTAACTACTGTGTGTGTATGTATATGTGTGTGTGTGTGTGTGTGTGTATACAACAATTTTCTTTATGGTCATATACAAGTTACTCTATGTCTCTTGTACTTCCATTATGTTTTTTTAGACTGAGGGTCTATCGAAAACAACCTATCTACCTCACCTCTGAGGTAAGAGGTACGGTCTGCATGCACTTTATCCTCCCTAGACCCCACTTTGTGGGAGTACACTAGGTATGCTGCTGTTGTTGGTTATATGCAAGTTACATATTTGTCTACGTCTTTTGTAGGCGAGGAAGAAGCGCCTTCGCTTCCAACAAAGTAAGATACATGACTGGGGTCTTGTTGCCCTTGAGCCTATTGATGCTGAAGACTTTGTCATTGAATATGTCGGAGAGCTTATACGTCGCCGTGTAAGAGCATTGTTTCCAAACCTGAAGTACATTTTAGCATGCTATTTTTGTCGCAAGTTTTCTTCATACATTTTGATGTCTTAACTTTGTTATATTTGTGTACAAGTAATTTTGTTTGATTGTCTGAAACACTGATCTCAAGTGTTCATTATTTGAAATCTTACTCTGCCTTTTGACATTCTCAGGTATCTGACATACGAGAGCACTATTATGAGAAGATAGGAATTGGGAGCAGTTACCTTTTCAGACTGGATGATGATTATGTGGTAAGAAAGTAGTTTGAGAATTCAATTTCTTGTAGAATTTACTTGATGATTTAGATTCCTCTCATGCTTTTATTTTGGATAGAATTTTTCAATATAAATACTGGAAAGCAGAAACACAGGTTAGGATGAGATGCCTTTCAACCCGAAGTCGGTCAAAACTAAAATGAAGCAGAAATTCTATTCTAGCTGTGCTCCATCTGTGTATATCTATCAAAAAAGCCGTAACTAAGGATCAAACTGACGCTAGATAACTTGCTTATCCCACTTCAATTGCCATATATTGCCGTTGAAATGTTCTTGCTGTACTGTGTGATCTAGAAGATCATGTTATAGAAGCAAGAAGGCATTATTTTCCTCTTTAATGTCCCAAAATCTGCTTGTAAGAAGCTCAGTGATAAGTCTTTCCATGTACTCCCGACAAAATCTCATTGCAGTAAAGCAATGCAAAAATAGATTATTAGATCCTATGCAGTAGGTGTTTTGGTCATGTTTGGGAGTTTCGGATAGAAAGTTCATATTATTACTTTGTGGGTGTCTTGTTTCGTTTATTATCTAGTAGTGCGTTACCCCATTTTGTTGTTTGCTTTTATGTTTTCTGCTTGTTATACTGTTACTTGTCCTGAGCCAGGGATCTATCGGAAACCTCTCTACTTCATCTGAGGTAGTGGTATGGACTGCGTACACTTTAGCCTCCCCAGACCCTCCACTTTGTGATACACTGGGTATGTTGTTGTGGATTCTATGCTGTAGAGCAATGCAAAAATAGACGACTATATCCTATCACTTTTTGTTGAAACTGTAGATCTCCTTTACTTGTAAGAGATTCAGGTTTAGGTTTTTAGGAACCAAAGACCGCGTTGAAGGTCCAATATGTCTTTGACGATTTCGAATGGCTTATGTCGTGAAAGATTGGACATGGAATGCACAAAGCATCCCATGCTCACGTAGGGTTCGAGGAAGAGCCGTACCCAAGGGGTTGGATATCAAGGAGCCGTTTTAATTAGGTTGTAATATAGGGAGCCGTTTGGTTCTCATAATAATTTTGCGTGGATTATAGTTGTTTTAAATAGATTTAAGGGTCCGTATGGATATCTTTTAGGCTTTAATTGTTTAGATCAACCTGGTAAATGTTCATACTAATTAATCTTTCATTCGAGGATAACTCATTTATGACACATCAAACTTGGAGTGGGTTGCTTGTAATCAAGGTTAGCTAATAAGTTGATTGCTACCGTTCGTGGGGTCAATTGGTTACGAACCTTTCTTATAGCGAGGCTCATTTATAACACATCAAATTAGAACTGTGGTTGGTGTAATCTATGTTACCTCTAATAAGTAGATTGCTATGGTTCATGAGATGGATTGAGTTTGGGGTTTGCCAAGGTTAGGCTTCTTTAGGTCATAATTCAGTAAGTAGATTGCTATGGTTCATGGGGTGGATTAGTTGTGAAGCTCATTTACGACACATCAAATTAGGACTGGATTTCTGTTGTCATTGTTACCTACTAAGTATATTGCTATGGTTAGTGGGTTGTGTTGAGTTTGAGATCTGCTTAAGTTAGGCTTCTTTAGGCCAAACTCAATATGGTATTAAGCAAATTATTAGTAAGAAAAAGATGAATCACACACCTTCCGTTAGGCCTCGACTAGCTTCGGATTAGTAGTAGTATAGTTTGTACACATCTTCTCTATGGTTAAACTCAGTGACATTGATCAAATTTCATTTTTCATGTAAAATATCACCAACTAGTTAGTATCTAGTGTTATAATTGCTACTTATTGGGACGGCACTGTTCATTTGAGATAGATTTAAGTACCATCTGCTACAAGATTGTCAAACGTAAGGTTTAATGTTTGGATTGCTAAATCTTGTAATCAAAATCGCTGTTGTTTGTTTCTGGAATGGTGGATGCAATTCCGATTTCACCAGGAGTTGCAAGTGAATTGTGATAACTCTGAGTGTATTGCTAAAGCTAAAGGAATGCTTCTCTAAATCATGCATTTGCGGGGAATCTAGTCTTACTAATGCTATGGTGAACCAGTAGTCGTAATGTTGCATATTATGAGAATTTGGTAATTTCACAAAGATTGAGCGGCCAATTCTTAATAACTGCATTTTATGTAGGTTGATGCAACGAAACGTGGTGGTATTGCCAGATTCATCAACCATTCTTGTGAGGTGATTTTCTTACTGTTGGAATTATATGACTGTGACCTGAAGTGCCATAGGATATCAATTTAAGATGACGTTATCTGCTTGATCTTAACGAATGTTGCAGCCAAATTGCTATCCAAAAGTTATAAGTGTTGAGGGTGAGAAAAAGATCTTCATATATGCTAAGCGTCATATTGCAGCTGGTGAAGAGATAACTTACAACTACAAGTTCCCTTTGGAGGAAAAGAAGATTCCCTGTAATTGTGGTGCTAAGAGGTAAGACTTTTGTGGATGATTGAATTTTTATCTATATTTTATTGTGTGCGTGATGTATAACACAAAAGGTATTGGACAGGGGAAGAAATTAATTGCTAGCTTTATCCTTTGTTTGGAAGCTCTAATGGTGAATGACGGTGTCTTTGTTTATGTGTATTTGGCTCAAGTCATAACTGTTATACCCTCTGATTCTTTTCCAAGTCATTTATTTCTCCGGTGATGTCTTAGAACTGTTATTTCAGTTCAGCTTTCTTGATCTAGTCTTGTAAGGACCAGAAAAAGCCTTAGCTTATTTTGTTAATATATGCATTACCTTATCAGGTGTCGTGGCTCGATGAATTGAAATGCAAAGGAGATGCCAGATCAGATGTGTTCCGCCGCTGATTTTGGTATTTGAATTTGCTTCTGAACTTTCTTGAGTTTATTCTGTTTGCTGTCTCTTTGTTTTCAAAAACTCACACGCTTTCTTCTTCTTAGGGGTCCTTTCTTGACGTGTGATTTCCAGGGTTAACCCTGCTGCAGTTTTGTAGATAGAGATTTCGTCACCGTGAGCATCTAGTAAGCAATGGTATTATAAACAGCAGCTCCTTTTTTTATGTTTCTAGAAGCAGAAACCAATTTATACCTTGTACTGGAATTATTTTTCCTGAATATAGCGATATTTATTCAGAAGGTGAATATAGCCATATTTCTCTACTTGTGTTTCATATGCGTTTTTAATATTTGTCACTATGAGAGTATAGACCCTTGTGGTCCGGCCCTTCCCCTGACCCCATGCATAGCGAGAGCTTTTGTGCACCGGCCTACCCTTTCCATTATTTGCAATGTATATCAGTCCTGCCCCAGAATATGTTGTCTCTGAATTTTGTTGTCGATGACTCCTGCCTAGATGCAAATCTTCATGCTCTTTGTAGTTTAGACAATCTAGTGCTTCTCCAATGAATAGCTGCTATCTGGTCTAAGATGAGGTATATGTATCGCCTGTAGGTCAGGGAAATATGAAGTTGTTTCCGGTCGTTCTTTGTACACATTAGGGACCATACTATAAGGAATAAAGCCATGAGAGCTGGGAGAAAATCTTTTGAAAAAATAGCAAGTGGTGTAAATTTTAAAGTACTTTCATCTTTATTCTACAAGGCCACAGGGCCATTCTAGCGGTAAGAACACAGATCGTGATGGTGTGCATTAGGTGCACGTCATGAGTTTGAATCTCGTCAGAGACAAAAAGGCTGGTGTGTAAGTTGAAAGAGGAATAGAGGATATAAGAACAGATCCATTATCGATCAAGTATTGAATTGTGCGCCATTAATCCCCGAGGATTTCTCGAGTACAAGAAAAATGAGACGAAACATGTTTGAGTTACTCCTTATATGTAGTTTCTTTTTTCTTGGTACTATTTTACCAGCTAGCTTTTGAAACCTTCATCTAGTGGGTTCAAGCTCTATAGTAGATAGTGTTGCGGTAGTGAATGCAAAAGAAATATACAGGACTCTAAGAAAGAATAAAAGATATGGTGAATTTGAATTATACGGATTTGAATAATACAAACTCAAGTGTTTGACCCTACTTGAGTAATTCTTTGTGAAACGATCATTCAAACCTGAAGAAATCGTGATAGAATCAACGAAAGTATTAGATTAAGAATATAATTAGTAAATTCCAACAAATATGAAAGAACTTACTAATTAATATTCCTAACAAGATTCAATACAAAGGGAAATAGATAAGAATAAGATCAATCCAAGGAAAAGATGGTAAGAGATGGAACTTATATACTCCTTTCGTCACAAGTATTCATAGTAATGAGAGATTGTTAAATAGACTGAAAGGTCTTTAAAATTAGATGTTCTAGTGTGTGTGTATTGTGGGGTTGGGGTGTGTCTTGGTTTGGGTGGGGTGGGGTGGGGGTGGGGGGAGACCTATGTTGCTTGGATTCTCTAATAATGCTGCCACACCTCCAAAAAAGAACTCTTGAAGGATTCGAAACAAATTTGGGGCCTTTTTTAAGGATTCGAGCCAAAGGTCCCCGAGCAACCTCAAATTAAGCCAAACATCCATTTTGCTTCTTTTTGCCCCTCCAATGACCACATGTCATCTTCCAATATTGTTGCAAGCACATTAAAAAAATTGGAAGATATTTCCAAACCTTCTAGCTCATCTTCCACACTCGTGTTGCAGTGCTTCGTTGGGCGCTCATTAACCTAGTTATTGATATTACCTTTTAAGAGACAAAACTTCCCAATTTGAACTCTTATGCTACTTGGAGTGAGGTTAATATACTCGATGGAGAGAGCCATTTGATTGATAAGGAAATCACCAAGGCTTGCTTTAGGAGTTCAAGGTGTTGGTTGTATGTCACTACAGAGTTTCTCTTTATCCTCTCACACACACATATTACAACAACATACCCAGTATATTCCCACAAAGTGGGGTCTGGGGAGGGTAGAGTGTACGTAGTCCATACCACTACCTCAAATGAAGTAGAGAGGTTGTTTCCGATAGACCCCGGCTCACGCACACTTATTCTGTGCATATAATACATATTTCTTTTTGGGTGCTTGTAGTGCCGGTTTTGAGTGTTTCGGTTATAGACTTATATGTGTGTCTATCGGAAACAACTTCTCTACCTCAAACAAGGTAGAGATAAGGCCTGCACACACACTATCCTTCCCAGACCCCTTTTTGTGGGATTATACTGGGTATGTTATCGTGTGTGTGCCTCTCTGCTTTCCGTGCACTCTCGTTTTCTCTCCCTAGCATTTTGAGGCAATTGATTTGGTTGTGTTCACCTTTACTTTTAGCAATATGTAAACGAATTTCTTTGGATTATTTTTTCTTGAGCCGAGGTTCTATCAGAAACTACCTCTCCACCATTGTGGTAGAGGTAAATGTCTTTGTACGTTCTACCCTCCCCCGACCGCATTCTGCGGACCCTGGGTATGTTGTTATTACTTCCTCCTTTTCAATTAATTTGGCCTATTTCGACTTGACATGGAGGGTAAGAAAATAAGGACGACTTTTGAATCTTGTGGTCTTAAATTAAAGATGTATCAAATGTACCAAAATACCCTTTAATCTTGTGGTCTTAAGCATGTCACGTGGAAAGTTGAAATTTAAGAGTTGCTAAAAAGGGAGAGGGTCGTTCTTTTTGAATGGACTAAAAAGGAAAGTAGGTCAAACAAGTATCTACTCGAACTACTTCGAAGGCTGGGTGTAGATGGAATCTATACGAATGCCGAAAGATGTAATAAATGCCCGTATAAGGGCATAGGAAGAACTCGATGCTAAATTTGAAAATGAATGTGAGGATTACAAATTTAGTAATAGCTTTTTAGGCCAATATGTGTATGCTATGTAACTTCGTTTTGCCACTTTGATTCCATTTCAGGGTTTGTCACTGCAACTCTCAGTCGGGCGATACCAGATGCATACATGTACTTCCGGGGGTTTACGCCTTGTAAAAAGGACGATGAGCGTGTGCCCCTTGCCATATATATTCTTGTAGATATCACAGTTGCAGATGAGTTCCTTCTCTTAAGAATCAAAATCGGTTGTTCTTTATTATGCAATTTTACGGCACTCTTTAGGAATTCTATATCGTGTACAGACTCTATACGTTATAAGTATACGTTTAACATTTTTAAGTATATAATAAAATACCACATTCAGTTTCATGGAATTCATAGTGTACTGTTTAGTTTATTTGGTGGTTATGTTTAGATCTCTCTTATGACCTATGTTGCTCAGACTCTTCAGAAATGTCAGCGGGTACGTGTCGGATTCGCCAAAAGTAGTGTGTTTTTGAAGAATCCGACATGGGTGCGGCATCAAAAGTGAAGAGTCCGCACAACTTAGCTTATGACTAAAGTTGTGTGAAAATGCAATAAAGTGTGCTTCTAATGTTATGTGATTGGCTGTAGTTATTTTCTTCAACATTTACATCAATGGGTCGTTTTGTTGTGTTATTGTCGAATATGATCTATGTTGCTCGGACTTTCCAAAAATGATTGTCGAACCCATGTCGGATCCTCCTAGCTACACTACTTTTTTTGGATAATCCGACACGCATGCACTCGTCAACATTTTTTAAAGATTCCGAGCAACACAAAATTTTATGTGTCCCTAGCAGCTAACAATTGAACATCTAAAAATGTTCCATATTTGAGTCTTCAAAGATAGCTCAGTAAAGTTTGGACACAACGTTTTTCGCTCGGACTTTTCAACAAGTGTGTGTCAAGATTTTCCACAAATAGTGCATTTTCGGAGGATCCGATGGGTGGCGCTGTGGGTATCCTCAAAATTCTGCCTTGTTATATTTTGAATGATCCATTTGCTATGTTGCTTAGACCCTCGTAAAATGCCTGCCGAAGCCACGGGTACGGTGACATTTTTGGAGGGCCCAAGCAATATGGATAGAGTTATATATTAGAACATAGTTTATTTTGTTGTTGTTATTTTCATTAGACAGGACGTGATATCAATCCTAAATTATTATTGAACGCAGGAACAATCAAGGTATTGCCATGTCCATTCAAAATTGCTTGTGCTAGATGACAATGGGTGTGTGTCGCGTGACGCCTTTCTGGTACGCGTTTTTTGTATCCTCCAATTATCTATTTGTTTCAGCTGCTATCGTACTCTTGACAAACAATCCTCCAATTATCAATTTGTTTCAACTGCTATCGTACTCTTGTGACAAACAAAACGCCAACAAAACTACAATCGTAATGTATTGTCATAGTTTAGGATGGAGAGCAATGCATACGTAGGTAGGTAGCTAATGACCAAAATACGGCTTAAAACTGATCGATGTATCGCTAATTGAGCTGATATATAGTTCTTTTAATAGTAATTTTGTAGTTAAAACTCATCAATATTTTCACTGCCAAGTTATGATTCGTAAAAAAAGATTGCTTTCTATATCCAGTAAACTTTTTATTTCCAACGTCTTATATAACATTTTTTGAACTAAGTTAAAAAAGAGGTTTTGGTATATTACACATTTTTGTAGTTTAAGATTATTGGATTTGACGTATTTTCAAAACTTTGTGCTTAGTGAGCATATGATTGCCATTTAATTGGACCGGTTTGCCCTTCAAATCGGCCGGTCTTTAGTTTTTGTCCTTAGCAGTCGAATTTATGTCTAGCGAGGCATAAGTTTCGGGACATCACCTATGACATAATATTATGTTGTGAAAATTAAAGACCAACACAAAGTAGGGGCATGGTGGTCGGAGCAACTTCTGTAAAGGTACCTCGTAAGCAAAAGTTGAAAGAAAAAGCTCCAAGTCCACCGCGGCCGAGAGCACGAAGAAGGGCAGAATTGGAAATGTCTGTTATTTGCTTCTACCATTGGGCCCTTGTGTATGGGCGGGCTGCATTATTTCACAAATTTTGCTCAAATGGCAAATATTACGGCGCCTTGTATTTAAGTGGAGAAGGATAGAGGGGTAAATCGGGTACCATAATATGATGTGGTGGTGGCTACGGCTGGTCAAAAAACAACGGGATAGTAGACTAACTTACCCGCGAATACTAAGGTTAATCTTGAGCCATGTTTATGGCTGAAGTTGTGTGCGCGCGAGCCCTTGAAAGTTGAAACCGAGTTGAAGGAGCCTTCGAAAGTTCAAACCGAGTTGAAGGAGTCTTCATCGATATCGCCATTGTTGTTTATTTGTTTTTTACTAATTTGTAATTTGATTATGATAGCAAAAGAAAATGTATGTATATTTGGTACTTATATTAGTTCTTGTAAATTGTACATTTCATTCTAATCTAAAGTTGTATGTGTATGTGTAAATTGGACCTTGTTGATTTGTTGTACTTAAAATCTTTTAGAAATATTAGCCACTAACAATGGTTATAGTTTAATATATATTCTACTCTCAAAATTCTATCATTATTGCACTTATGGAATTATAAATTTGTAATTTGATGTTTGATGAGATTATCGAAATTTGTATCGTACTCCAAATCGTTCGTATATGTATATGCATGCGCAAGAAAATTCAACGGAAAAAAAAAAAATATTCTTGCTTGATAGTACGTACGTATGGTTAGAGAGTAGTCATTTTTGCTTGAACTTCAGTCGCGTAAATTTAGATATTTTTGTCTAATACCATATATAAGAAGATTATATAGCGATGTTTAAATAGTATACCCAATTTTTTTTAATAGAATTTTAACTTACAACTATTATTATGTTCATATCACATGCACAAGATGTATCAAGTGGTGTTCATTACTTTAGAAAGGGGCTAGAAATATATCAAACATGTGCATGGCATAAATGTACTTTCTAGAACATAACCCCCCACCCCCCCACTCAAAAAAAAAAAATCGTCAAAAATGAAATATATTGAGATGCGTATAAGTTGATTCGAAGATTTTTATTAAATTAACTTTCATTCCAATTCTATGCAAACTACACACTTTAATGTTTAACTAATAATTTCTATGTCAAAAGTTTAATCAAACACCTTAATTTAAGTAATTATTTTTTAACCTCCATTGGGGATCAACTTGAAACAACCTCTATTCTCCGAGGTAGGAATGAGGTTGCGTCCACTTATGAGATTTACGCTGGATTTATTATTGTAGGACTATATCGACCTGTCTTTTCTACTATAAATTTTGTAATAGCTTACTGATCGAGTGCTCTTGCGCCGAAGATGAGCGGGGGTAAGCGATCTGAAAAATTCAGGCTTTCTCGGGTAGGAGTTATCTTTCTCTCAAAAAAGTGGGCTTATTGAATATAATATTGATTCGATTTTGTGTGGATTCAATATTAGCTTGCCGATGTCCTTGTTCTTCCCTCTTCCTATGATCCGAAAGTTTTTCCTATGACTAAAAAGCTCTACGATATCTGGCTTTCTCCGACGAGCTTTTCATAAAGTCAAAGACGCCCCAGGACGAGGTACGACTGTTGAGAAGAAAATATGTTCAATAGAACCTGGTTGAAATCTGAACAAAAATAGTAACGCCTATTCTTAACCAGTTTCGAAAGGGTCCCAAAAAAAGTGAGTGGGTGAAGAGTGGAGTGGAGCAAAAAGAAAAGAAAATTTGGTAGTTAGTCAAGATTTGTGATAAAATTCCTTTTCTATAAGCCCCACTTCTTTTCATGGACAATGTTACATTTGTCATTTTCTAAACAAAATTTGCTTTCTAGCATACACATTTGTTTTTACATTGCTTGTGTTCTTTTCACTGAACACGAAAAGGATGTGGTGCAGTGGATAAATTGATCCTTTTTTAATTAGAGATTTCAGATTTGAGCACTGAATACGATAGTATCTAAGTATATTTGTCATTTTCAGAAGGTCGAATATGCCCTTTTTAAGTCGAGGGTCTATTCGAGATCTTTTTATTTCAGACTCTAACTTATAAAACTACGCTGAATATATTATGCTTATCCTTTTTCGATGGCCTTATGTTTTCATTAACTTTAAATAAAGTTCTTAAAAGGGAGAGGAAAAGTGGGAGAAGGATTAAAAAGAATACAAGTTGATAGATAGGATCATCATTATAACTGGTAAACTTATTGTCATATAATCAGAAGATTATCGATTTAAGTCGTAGAAATAGCTTCTTTAAGAAATTTAAACTATACTGCAGATAATAGACTCATTATGATTATGTAAAGCTAGGTTTGGCTATAATATATTATATTGGAGTTCGGATAAATTCGATTATGTCAAAAGTCTCGCATTTATGAAGTATTTCCTATCGAACATAATTTTATATTCAAGGTTCGAATTTTAAGCCTTTAATTGAAAATGAATGAGTTACTTATCGTTCGGTTATAATCCTAATTACTAACAAGGGTTGCGTAACGAGATTGATGAAAAAATCACATATTTAAAAAGTTTCGTAACTTGAGATTCCCGATTTGAGAAATCACCTGCTCAATTAATTCGGCGAAAGAAAAAGAGTGTGTTGGTATTTACTAAATTACAAAAGGAAAGGAAAAAAAAATGCATTTTATAATGGTAGCATATGGTAATAGACAGCTGTTGACTTGATTTTTTTTTTTGGATAAAATATTAGAAAAAAATATTAAATATTAAATGCATATCAAATTTTATATTTAATAATTAAAAAAATAATAATTTTCTTTGAGTTTTGCTTAAGATTACAGCAGAACCCAATGCAGAAGCATGATAGAGACATGCACACGAGTTCATAAAATATTAATTTAATGTTGTATTTATAAAAAATAATAATAATAATAATAATATCTCTCCGTTTAAAAAAATGACTTAGTTTAATTTGGCAAGGAGTTTAAAAAAATAAAAAAGATTTTTAAATTTTGTGATTTTAAATTAACGTTATGTTAAATGTATCAAAATATCCTTTAATCTTGTGGTTTTAAACCTTCCACATAGAAAATTGATATTGTCAAAAAAGTAAGAGATCATTCTTTTTGAAATGGAATTTACAAGAATTCAGTCCATTCTTTTTTAAACGGAGATGGTAAAAATATCTGATGATTGTGATTTTCGACGAGGGTCGAGGGGTGGTAGACTGGTGCTCGTATTGATGGTGGTGGTTGTACATACATAGTAGTTAGTGATGATGATTGTTGGGGTGATTAATAATAGTGGTTGATGGTGGTGCAGTTGGCGATAGCGGTCGATAATTAAAACTGAATGAGATATTAATAAAAAACGTCCGGTGATGGTAATTCCTGATGTAGTAATAATGGTTGACAATATATTATACTGATTTAGTGATGATGATTGTTGAAGCGTGGTTTATAATAGTGATTGATGGTGGTGCAGTTGGTGATAGCGGCTGATAATTAAAGATGAATGAGAGAGATATAATAACAAAAGGCCGGTGATGGTAATTCCCGATACAGTAATAATGGTTGACAATATATTATAGTGATTGACGGTGGTGATTTTTGATAGTTATTAATAATTAATGTATCAATTGTGGCTTGTAGCAATAGTGATTGACTCTGGTGATTAGCCATAATGCTTGAGATTTTTTAATTCTTAATCATAAATTATGGATTCGAGTTGTTGAAAATAAAATAAATTCTATTAGAAGTGTTATCGTCAAAATGGGCCATATAATATTTTAATTTAAACTTTAATCGAATTTTAGTATGAATATCAGACATCGACTAAAAAAAGAAAAAACAAAGAAAAAACAAATTATCCATCTTTTGGAGACAAATTTGCAAGTTGCTGAAAGGGACCATATACTAGCCTCACACAAAATAATTTTTGTAAAAAGCTAAGCTATAAAGTCAAAATTTATACAATGATCTATTAATATATATTGATTTCTAGCCACAATTTTAAAACAAAATCAATGGATATGAATTGTTGCACAAGAAAAGTCAATGGTTTATTTTCAAAGTCTTTGAAAAAAATAAAATAAATTTTTTTCTAAAAGAAAAGTATAAATCAAAAGTATTTAATAAAACCATTTTAGCTTATACCGGGCTCATCCTTCGAATTATGAGCTAACACCTATCAAAATTCGCAAAAGACAGTTCGTTCGTTATTTGTTCGTTTGACTTGCAAAATACCCTCAGCAGCCCCGCTGGACCACTCAGATCCACCTCATAGTCCGTGGGGGGCCATCGATCGATTTTTGCTCAAATTTGGGCTCAGGCTCCAGACCCACCCCCGAATCGTAGACTAACAGCCATCGAAATTCGCAAAAAAATGACTTGTTCACGCCGTTCGCTTGTTTATATATCTATCTATCTATCTATATATATATATATATATATATATATTAGGGGTTGAGCGGCCTTATAGTTAGGAGGTTCACCCGAACTTTCTTTGATGAAAAATTATACTATTTATACGTGGTTAAAATTATTTTTTATGTATATATAACTAATGTTGAACCCCTTCATTCGTGTATCAATTTCTTTCGATTTTGAATGCTCTTAGTGAAAATTCCGATTCCGTCACTGTGTATAATGCAAAAAAGGTCTCAAATTTATTTAGTATTTTGAGTTAATTTATCTTTTTATTTTGTAGTGAATCTAAACAGGGAAAATAAATTATATAGGTAGCTATTAAGTAATAATTACATATGTTTTGTAGTGTTTTATTTTGTTTGTTACTTAACTTTCGAATTACTCATGCATTATTTTTTTAATCTCGTGATAATCTCCAACTAATATTTACTAATCATTCAAATCCAAGTAGGATGGTAAATTTTCTTTTTTATTAATAAGAAAAATATTTTGAATTTGTGTTTTAGGAATAAAACCGTGTTTATCATATTATTTTTAGAGAATCTGAGTAATATAACTTTATATTTAAAATAATATTCTCTGCTGCATGCGAACTCGGATTAGTAGAATCTCAAACTATATATCAAATATCGAGTGCATAAGATGTCATTTGGTGGAGTGTATTAGGAGAAATTAGTTCATGTATAATGTATGGTATTATTTAGTATTATGTTTGAATTAAAATTAAAATTTTCAATTGTTTGTTATATTCTAGGGTTGAAAGTTGTTCAAGATTTCATCATCCATTTTGTTTAGTTTTTTTTATTTTCATGCTTTATATTTTTATAGTATGGATCACTCTCAATTTATTAAGATGATACTTAATTTCTCCCAATTATTTTAAGTGATAAAATCCAAAAAAAAATTAAAAATATATTTTTAAGAATGAATAGTAAAGTTTTTCAAAGAAAATCCACAAAGTTATAGAACGTGGAGGGATTTTTTTTTAAACAATAATATTTTTAAAGAAATATAACAATGTATATCATTTTTAATTAATACATCAAATCAAATATTGGATAAGAAATACGTCCAACACTATTAATCTCGGCATTACTAATCTCAACATTGCTAATACACCCTACCCAGTACTATTTTATAGTAATCTACCAAACGACCCCTAAAAGTTTTTAAGAATTTCCTACTTTATGTTAATTAAAGAATCGATATCGATATTCGTGGTTTTCGATTGAGATCCGACTCTAAATTCACATTCGTGACAAAGAGTTTCAGTATGGTTCATATTCGAAAAGTCTAATAAAGAATGAATGATAATATTGTACTCAACGGGGCTCAAATCAAGATTTCTGATTACGAATGAAGAAATACTTACCACTCTATCGTACTTTTATTGGTATTGAAGTAGGCTTTCCATAATAAATTGAAGACTATCTCTTAATTAATTCCAACCATTATTATATTATATAGTAGTAGTTTGATAAAATTAGATTTAAAATTGGATTCTTCATGCATTTCATATTCCCTATTTCATGCAAATGGTTTACGTACTAAATAGATCTTTGAATTAGTCAATTTTTATTAAAAATAAAACTAATAAAACGTCAAAAACAATATGCTTCAATTTTTTTAAGCAAATTATAAAGGAGAATTCAAAATTTATACTTTATGAGTTGGAGTTTGAGATTTAATAATAATAAAATAATAATTTATTTGCATGGAAAATAGTTACATTTCTTTACAAATATATAATAATTATCAACAAAATAAACCTTAGTTTATATTTTAAACAATGAGCACAATTTAATTTTTTCCACATATATTAATTAGTTCTAAAATCATACTAAATATGTTGTTATTATTACTATATCCAAAAAAAAAAAATTATGTTACGCGTTATTTTTCTCACTAACTATGTGGAATAAATTTTTTTTCTTTGCATGAACGTAATAATCATCAATAAGCAAGCTTTAATTTTTCTATACACTAAGAAACTATATTACAAATTAATTTACAAATTAATTTTACATAATCATATCAAACATAATTAGTATTTTCTTTGCATGTAAGTTACACGTATTAAAGAGTAAGCCCTAATTTTTCTCTATTTGTATACCAACTTGTAAAATACAAAAATGTGTTTAAACCACTAATCTAATCATTTATATAATTTAATTCATCAATTAATACTTGATTTAGTTACAAGTTAAAACTTTGTGTTCTATTACCAAACAATATCACTATGTCCTCTCTCTCACACTCTTTTTTTTTTCTTGGTTTTTCACCAGTTATCTAGTAATGTCAGAGCAGAATTAAAGTTATAAAGGTTAAGAATTTTGTAATTACTTTATAAGGTTAGAAATTTGTATAAATATGATAAATTAAGATATATGTTTATTTTATTTTTTAATTATTTATTCAAGTACAATATTTGGTGATATATCTTTTTTTTATTTTTTATTTTCTTATATGAGACTAAGTGACAATTATTTTCCAAGATTTTCCACCAACTTAATGTCTTATTATCTTGACCATATGATAAGTGATATAAAGAAAACTAAGTCAACTCCTTTGTTCTCACGCCGTTTTATGCTCGTCATAATCAATTCTTTCACCCACCCACCCACTTATACTCCCTTTTAACCCCCCCCCCTGGCCATTAGTATATATATAAAGTTGTTTAGGGTGGGTGGGTCCATGTAATAAAATAAAATAGAGAGAGATAGAAATATACATGTGTATATGCTTTTTTGAATATAAATAGATGAAACACTCGATGGTGTGACCTAGTGATCGACTGAGCATGAGGAGGTCTCATATTTAATTTCTAGTATAGTCAAACATTAAGTGATTTCTTCCCATTTGTCTTAACTTTGGTGGATAGAGCTACCTGATTTTATTACGGGTGGGAAGTGACAGGTATCTCGTGAAAATAGTCAAGGTGCGCGCACGTTGATCTGGATAGTGGACACTACAGACAGAGTTACCTGATACATGTTCCTGGTGGGAGGTGACAGATATCTCATGAAATTAGTCGAGGTTCGCGCAAGTTGATTCGGACATCACGATTATCAAAAAAGTATAAACAGGTGAATCATTAGGTTCATTTTCCAACAAAAACAAACATTAGGTGGTTTCTTCTCATCTGTTCTAACCTTCGTGGACAGAGTTACATGATACTTTTTGTTGGTGGAAGGTGGCAAGTATCTCGTAAAATTAGTCGAGGTGCGTGCAAATTAATTCACTTGTTGTTGATAAGCGGTAACAGATATATCATGAAATTAATCAAAGTACGTGCAAGCTGATTCCAACATTACGGTTATCAAAATGGCATAAACAATAAGATTCTAATTAAATGATATTATTATACATATTTTAGAATTTTTGAGCATTAGTATTAAGCGTGTGTATAGTAGCATGGACAATAGCCAACTAACTTTTATATATATACTATATGCTTTCTTGAATATAAATATTGATTAATAACCTTTCAATTTATGTAAATATACTGTTTTTTCACAAGTTTACTTAAGGTTGTTGTGACAAATAATATAATCCTCCATTATTATAATTAGTTGTGAGGGGTGATATATATATATATATAACCCTTCATTTTTAATCAGTAGTATTTCGCATAAAATTTTCAAAAATTATTATAGAGAATAATTAAATAACTCACCTCGTATAATTAATCTTAGAATAACTTGTGTAACCAAAACTACCCCTAACTATTACTATGAACGGATAACAAGATAAGAGCAATACTATAACTACTAATATAAACAGATAATAAAACTTACCATTTAATTTCTCTACTCTAATTCGTATCCTCAACATTCTATTATCTAAAGTCATTCCTGACTAAACTAAACTAAAACAACACTATATTTTATCTAATCACCTCTTTCCAACTAAAAGAACACCTAAAAATTTTCAACACAACACCAAACACACAAACAAAACAAAGCAAAAAAATAAAAAATAAAAAGACAAGTAGTTCCTCACAACAACCCAAAATACACACATCACACATTTGAAAACCTTGCATATAAATATATACAAACAAAGCATACATATTTGTATATTCTTCCCTTTTTTTTTTTCTCTTCATCTTTACTTATTCACTATACTAAAAATTAAATGTCCAATAATATTTATGCAATTTAAAAAATTAATAAATAATTTATCTTTTTCTATTCATTTTACTATTGCTATTAAATACTATTCATCACTCAATGCATTTCTAAAGGCATTACATTTACTATATTCAAAGGGTGATATGGTAAAATTATTCATATCATTTATCGCTTCTTAATTTGTGTGTCAAGTCAGTGTTCAAGTAATACTCCGTCCGTCTATTTTTATTTGACTACTATACTAAAAATAGATATCCAACGATACTTTTTCCTTTTGAAAAATCAACGGATAATTTACCTATTTATATTTATTTTACCCTTAGTATTAAATGTTGTTCATAATGCAATATATTTTTGAAATATTAAATTTATTATATTCCTATCCAACTTGAGAGCGAGTGGTGGGGATGAGGGTAAGGAGAGATGTGTCCATATTCGAGAATCAATTTGGATTCATGCCGAGTCGATCTACTATGGAAGCTATCCATCTGCTGCGGAGACTGATGGAGCAATATCGAAAAAAGAGATGGAATTTACATATAATGTTCATTGATATTGAGAAGACCTACGATAAAATTTCGAAGGAAGTTCTTTGGAGATGCCTGGAGGTTAGAGGTGTATCAATAACTTACATTAGGGCTATAAAGGACATGTATGATTGAGATAAGACACGAATTAGGACGGTAAGAGGAGACTAGAAGCATTTTCCTGTGGAAATGGGATTGCACTTGGGATCAACTCTTAGTCCTTTCCTCGTTGTCGTAATGATAAAGGTATAAATGCGGTACATCCAAGATGATGTGTGTATGTTATTTACAGATGACATAGCACTGATTGATGAGACATGTAGTAGCGTGAATAATAAGTTGAAGGTGTGGAGACAAATCCTGAAAGCTAAAGTATTTAAGTTGAGTAGGACTAAAACAGAGTATCTAGAATGCAATTTCAGGGAGGGATTGCATGAAGAAGGCGTGAATGTGTGTATGGATCAAATATCTTGGCTCTATTATCTAGGATAGTGGGGTCATATACGATGATGTCACTCATGTGACGTGAATGGAGTAGAGGCTTGCCTCCAAAGTCTTGTGTGATAAAAAAATGTCATCAAAACTAAAAAGTAGGTTTTATAAAGTGGTGGTTAGACCGACGTTGCTATGTGGGATAAAGTGTTAGCCAGTCAAAAACTCTCTATCAAACAAAATAATAGATATTTTATCAACAATATCTATTATTGTTGTTGTTTATTGTGTTTTGATTATCACATTATTTTGTGGTTGATTATTATTTTTCTTATAGGTTTTACACTGTTCGAAGGGAAGCCTTGGAGTAGTTAGTAAAGTTGCTGTCATGTGACCAGGAGGTCATGGGTTCAAGCCTTGGAAACAACCTCTAGCAGAAATGTAAGGTAAGGCTGTGTACGATACACCCTTGTGGTGGGGCCCTTCCCCGGACACTGCGCATAGCGGTAGCTTTAGTGCACCGGGTTGCCCTTTTTTTATTTTACACTGTTCCTTTGTTAGTCATATTTTCTTTAGTATTTTCCTCTTCTTTGTACCTAGATTTGCTACACCAAAACTGAGGGTCTTTCAGAAATAGCCTCTCCACTTCACCGAGGTAGTGATAAGGTCTACCTGTACTCTATTCTTCCCAAACCTCACTTGTAAAATTCTACTGAGTATGTTATTATTGCTGAAGGGTAATATCGTAAAATTAATCCTATTATTTATTATTTGTTAAGTAGTGTGTTAAATCATCAGTGAATAAGTATTGTTGGAATGGAGAAAATATTGAATTAGTTACACTCAAAACAAGTATGAACACCATTACACCAAACACAAAAAACAACAACAACAAAAAAAAAACACAAGAAGTTCCTCACAAGAACCCAAAACACACATATCACACACTTCTCGTGCACCATAGTATGTTAGCTTACAATTTAGCCATAAATATCGATCATTATTGTTGTTTATTGTGTTTTGATTATTTTGGCTAGTTATTATTGTTTTTTTGGTATATTTTACACTATTCCTTTGTTAGTAGTATTTTCTTTAGTGTTTTCCTCTTCCTTGACCTGGATTTGCTACACCTGAGCTGAAGGTCTTTCGAAAACAGTCTTTCTATCTCACTGAGATAGTGATAACGTGTGCATATACTTTATTCTTCAATGGATTTGCTACATCTGAGCTGAAGGTCTTTCGAAAACAGTCTCTCTATCTCACTAAGACAGTGATAACGTGTGCATATACTTTATCCTTCTCAAACCTTACTTGTGGGATTCTACTGGATATATTGTTGTTACTGAAGGGTAATATAGTAAAATTAACCTTATTGTTTATTGTTTGTTAAGTATTGTTTTAAGGATAAATTATATAAAACAACACCTTAAGTTTCCTATATTACTTAAAATCCTATCCCACTAAACTAATTACAAAAATCTCTTCTAAATCTCTAAACAAGTTTTTTATCTGATACATAACACACAACTCCTATTTTTAAGCCTTAAATCACGTTGACATTGTTGCAGATAAGGAAAAAAAAAATTCCTAGAAAACATGGCTATGAAATCATTAATCATTAAGTAATAAAAGTTAGCAATAAATTCAATAATTATTAACTTTCATCGACAAAATTCCAAAAATAAGCGGAAAAAAAAAGTCGTATCTGTGTTATGGCCATTGGCCGTCGGAAAAATTTCACAAACAATGTCCATTAACGTACTTGTTCATAAGTTTGTTGTTGAAGTTGCAAAGAGAAAATAAAAAGTTGTGAAAAAAGACCCCAAAAAACTCGTAGTATGTGTGTTATGGTCATTGGCCACCAGAAAATTTTTATAAACAACCTCCATTAACGTACTTCTTCATAAGTCTGTTGTTGATGTTGCAAAGAGAAAAAAAAAAAAAGTTGCGAAAAGAGACCCATTATCAAAGATATGATTTTTATGTATCAAATTGATAGATTTCGTCCATGTACATTCTATTTATGTATCATAATGTTCAATGAAACAAATGGAACTGTAAATATTATTTATGATACATAGATATTTTTTTGACAGAGATATTACATGCATTCCGACACATAAAACTATTTCTGACAAAGGTAATCAATGATTTCTGATACATTCAATATATATTTTCTTATTTTGATACATAAACATAAAGAAATTAAGTATTAAATTCGTTTTCTGATACATAGATATTTTTTTAACAGAATACATAAAACTATTTCTGATAGAGGTAATCAATGATTTCTGATACATTAAATGTATATTTCTTATTATGGTACATAAATATAAAGAAATTAAGTTTTAAATTCGTTTTCTGATACATAGAAAGATATATATATGTGTGTGTGTGATATGAGATTCGCCTGATACATCAGATTCTTATAGTACGTTCAATTTTTTTCTGAACGCAGGGAATGAACGGTTGGAGAAGAAATTAGTTTTGGAAGATTATGATAAATGAAGATTGATTTGATTATTCAAATTTCAAATAATGAAGTTGTTGAGGATTTTATGTAATTAAATGAAAAATATCTTAAATTGAGTGTGTTAATTCCTCAATTGTAGGCACTTTTAACGTTTTTTTCTTTTTTTATCTCTAATTAATTGGTTAGTAATGTATCATAAGCTTATGTATGAGAGGTTAAATAATGTATCATATTCGGGATATTATGTAATTAATATAAAAATTGGGAGAGGGGGTAATTAGGTAGCAAAGTGTTGGGATTTATGTTGTTTACCCTTGTTTTAACAACAACAACAACAAATTTAGTGTATTCTCATACCACTACCTCCGATGAGGTAGAGAGCCTGTTTACCTTGTTTTAAATCATCCGTAAACAATTATTATTGGACGGAGGGAATAGTAAACAAGGACCTTGTTAAACTCAAAACAAGTATGAACACCATTACACCAAACACACAAAACAACAACAACAACACTCAAAAAAAAAACACAAGCAAGAAGTTCTTCACAAACACCCAAAACACACACATCACACACTTGAAAACATTGGTTTAACCTCCCATAGCATTTGCTTTCTCTCTTTCTCTCTCTGTTAATATCTATATACAAACAAATATACATACAAAACACATAGTAGTATATATTTGTATATTTCTTGAACTGCCCAGAAAAATATTAAGGCATATTCTTCTTTTCTTTTTTTCTCTCTCTCTCTTAGCTGTGTTTTCTTGGAAAATCCATATTGAAAAAGAAATTCAATCTTTTTCTTCTCTAAAACCAACCCCCATTTCCTTAAAAATAACAAAAATCCCATGTAGTCCTCACGGATCTTTCAACTCCAACACAAAATCCAGGATTTTCTTGATAAAGGGTGTTAAAAAAAAATGATTTTTCCTCCATTTTTCAGTGTTTCTTGATAAAGGGTATTGGAAAAAAACTGATTTTTCTGTCATTTTTGAGAGTTTCTTGAAAAAGGGTGTCGAAAAAAAATTCTGATTTTTCTGCATTTTGAAGTGTTTCTTGAAAAAGGGTGTCCAGAAATCTGAGTTTTCTGTCATTTTTGAGAGTTTCTTGAATAAGGGTGTCGAAAAAAATCTTATTTTTGTCGAAAAAAAATTCTGATTTTTCTGCATTTTTAAGTGTTTCTTGAAAAAGGGTGTCCAAAAATCTGATTTTTTTTGCAAGTTTTGTTGAAAAAATCTGATCTTTATGTCATTTGAAAAAGTTTCTTGAAAAGGGGTGTTCAAAAAATCTGATTTTTCTGCCATTTTAAGAGTTTCTTGAAAAAGAGTGTTGAAAAAAATCTGATTTTTATTCCATTTTTGTTGGAAAAAATCTGATTTTTCTACCATTTTTAAGAGTTTCTTGAAAAAGGGTGTCCAAAAAATCTGATATTTCTACCATTTTCTAGAGTTTTTTGAAAAAGGGTGTTGAAAAAAATCTGATTTTTCTGCCATCTTGGGTAAAAAAATCTGAATTTTCTGCCTTTTTTTGTGTGTGAGAAATGGTGGTGAAGATGATGAAATGGCGACCATGGCCACCTCTTATTTCCAAGAAATTTGAGGTGAAGATTTTTGTAGGCAAACTTGAAAATTTGGTGAATGAGGTGGCAGCTTCTGGTGGTGGTGTTGCAGTGGAGATTAGGTGGAAAGGTCCACCAAAAATAGCATTGAGTTCATTTAGGAAAACAGTGAAGAGGAACTGTACTAGAGAAGAATTGGTGAAAAGTGGACCAAATGGTGTTGTTTTGGTTGAGTGGGATGAAGAATTTCAGAGTTTGTGTAGTTTGTCTGGTTATAAAGACAATGTGTTTCATCCTTGGGAGATTGCCTTCACTGTGTTGAATGTGAGAATTTTTTTTCAATTTTTAATGAAGTTTTTATGTTTAATGACTTGCCTTACATTTGCTTAGATCTTTTAAGTTATCTCTATGTTTTAGTTATGATGAGTGATTGAAGTTATGAAAGTGATATGATCTATTGAAAATGAGATTTGATTATCATTTCTTGCCATATTTGATGGATATATTGTGAAATTGTCCAAATTTGGTTGTTTGTTTTTTCTTTTTGTGGTTTGATTGACAGCCTTGTAGAAATAAATGTACATTATATGTTACTTGAGCCGAGGGTCTTCCGGAAACCACCTCTCTACCTCCTCGAGGTAGGGGTAAGGTCTGCATATGCTCTACCCTCTCCAGACCCTGATTTTGGGTCTACATTGGGTTTGTTGTTGTTGTGCATGTTCTTGTCATTTTTGCGCCGGTTGTTTGTACTGAACTATGCCTACAGCTACTTTTTTGTTACCAAAACTATTACGAATGCTCTACGATCTGATATCTTGATAGTTAATGGGGAAAAGTTTTATCTTGATTCCACTTTGAAGCTTGAACCAAGTCGAGTGGTAGTGTTTGGTTGCTGTGAAAAGAATAGTTTTGGTTGTTATGCTTACGTAGCCTAAGATGGAAACCGGAGGTTAGGGAACATTTTTATAGAATTTTGTCATTATGAAACCACGGCATATGGAGATTTATGCTGTTGTTTCCAGACAGGCAGTTGAGGCTACAAGATTCATATTTGTCACGTTGCATCCATAGTTTGAAACCAGAAGTTAGGGAACATTTTTATAGAATTTTGTCGTTGTGAAGCCACGACATATGGAGATTTATGCTATTGTTTCCAGTCAGGCAGTTGACGCTACAAGATTTATATTTGTCGCGTTGCATCCACAGCTTAAGCCAAAAGTTCCTCATCCTTTTGGTTATCTTAATGATTCATTGAATGGAACTTTTGTCGTCTTGAATATGTTACCAACAGACACTAAACATCAGTTTGTTTATCTATAGTGAACTATATGATGCCCCACTTAGCGATTAGTACATGCATCTAATGTGGCTTCAACAACAACGTACCCAGTATATGTGTCCAATGGGGCTTATTAGAATAAAAAAGGGCGGCGATTAGATTCTTTCACATTACATCGTAGCGACTTTTACAAAAATTCGTCCTCTAAATCCGCACTGAATAAAACTCAATTTTAATGGTTGCTCAAGGTTCAATATTTAGAGTTCAGTTTCGTTTAAGATTCACCTTCCTTATCTAGTTCTTCAATTTATATTATTTGATTTCAACGATATGTTTGCTCATTAAAGACGTAGATGCTGTTTTGGCTGTTTAGATTCTTATAGCTAGCATAAGTCATAATCATCTTTTTCTTTAGTTATTTGTTCATGAAGATCCACTGATTCTTTTTCTGCTCCAGGGTATGAATGCTAAGAACAAGGCACCTATTATTGGTACAGCTGTCATAAACGTTGCTGAATTCGCTGCCAAGATAGAGGAGAGAGAATTTAAGCTGAACATTCCTCTGGTAGTTCCAGGGGGTGCTTCCGAGACTCGGCCCATGCTTTGTGTATGCTCCTTTTTCTTGATGTGTTAATTTCTTAACATAACATATTATTCTTACTGGTACCCTCCTCAAAATCCTATTGCCCCTTGTTATTATTCTTACTTGAATTGAAATTGACATGTCATGCAGATATCGCTTAGCTTGTTCGAACTAAGAGATGCGCAAGAATCAGCAGAGTTTGTTCAGAGGCCATTAGCTCCTGTTCAATCTCCAGCACAGTCTGTAGAAACTCCACCGGTAGAGAAGGATGAACTTTCTGCACTCAAAGCTGGCCTCAGAAAGGTTAAGATATTTACTGAGTATGTATCAACTCGGAGAGCCAAGAAAGCTTGTCGAGAAGAAGAGGGTAGTGAAGAAAGATGCTCAGCAAGGAGCGAAGAGGGGGAATATGCTTATCCTTTTGATTCCGACTCCAGTGATGAGTATGAAGAAGGAGAGTCAGATGAGGGAAAGGAGGATCCTACTGTTAGGAAGTCATTTAGCTATGGTCCATTGGCTTACACGAATTGCGCAGGAGTTTCTTTTCATTCTAGTACAAGGGTCAACGGTGAGGGTGAGGATTGGGTTTACTTTAGCAACCGTAGATCAGATGTGGGCTGCTCACAAATGGATGACCACATCACCTGTGCTTCTGATCTTGTAGTTCTGCAGAATCCAAAGCGCAGTATCCTACCTTGGAGGAAGAGGAAGCTGAGCTTTAG
The DNA here is from genome assembly GCA_030864225.1 of Capsicum baccatum var. pendulum. Lineage (NCBI taxonomy): Eukaryota > Viridiplantae > Streptophyta > Magnoliopsida > Solanales > Solanaceae > Capsicum > Capsicum baccatum. The sequence goes on from CM061550.1 coordinate 274,734,675, forward strand.
ATCTCCTAAATCCAAGGGGGAACCGTTGTTGAAGAAGGATAATGGGGAAGAAGGTGGAGACGATATTGACTTCGATCGTCGGCAGCTCAGTTCTGATGAATCTCTGTCATTTGGGGTAAGATCTATAGCCTCTCTTTTAATAGACATAACTTTGTAATTTTGTCTGTATTGGGTATCGGAAACCCTCAATTTGGATTCGGACTATGCTCAAGCATCCTTGCCTAGTATGTCTGATCAGCGCAAACCACCTTTCCGTTTCTAGTATGTTGAATCAAATGAACTTAGTTAGAAGTTAGAGCATATGGCTTAGGAAGTAATTTTCTTACCTTATACATCTATTGAGCCCGTATTAGTGCTTGACGCTATCTCAAATTATCTAATAAATTTGTTATTGTTAGGCCATTTTTTTATTGTTTAAAATAAATTTGTTGTTGTCAAGCAGTGGCACAAGGTGGAGGAAGACTCGACTGCTCATCGATCTTCAGTATCTGAGTTTGGTGATGACAATTTTGCTGTTGGCTGTTGGGAACAGAGAGAGATAGTAAGTCGAGACGGACACATGAAGCTTCAAACTCAGATATTCTTTGCTTCCATTGACCAGCGAAGTGAGCGAGCTGCTGGCGAAAGCGCATGCACAGCCCTTGTTGCTGTGCTTGCTGATTGGTTGCAGAACAATCGTGGTCTCCTGCCCATTAAATCGCAGTTTGATAGTTTAATTAGAGAAGGTTCGTTAGAATGGAGGAAACTTTGTGAAAACGAAACATACAGGGAACGGTTCCCTGACAAACACTTTGATCTGGAGACAGTTCTTCAAGCCAAAATTCGCTCGATATCTGTTGTGCCAGGGAAGTCCTTTGTCGGTTTTTTCCACCCTGATGGGATGGATGAGGGAGGATTTGATTTTTTGCATGGTGCTATGTCTTTCGATAATATCTGGGATGAAATTAGCCGTGCTGGATTACAGTGTGCTTCTGTGGATGAACCACAAATCTATATCGTCAGTTGGAACGATCATTTTTTTGTCCTGAAGGTTGAACCCGAAGCTTACTACATCATCGACACCTTAGGTGAAAGACTCTACGAAGGCTGCAATCAAGCTTATATACTGAGGTTCAACAAGGATACAACCATCTATAAACAGCCAAACACTACACACTCAACAGAAGAAAAACCTGCTGCCAATCAGCAAACTATTTCTACAACGCCGGACCCAAAACTCAGCGATGCTCCTCATACCGCTTCCGGTTCTCTCGACAGTGAAGCAGTGAATGTATCGGATGAACCATCAAAGGTTGGCAGTGCAGAAGAAATTGTGTGTCGGGGCAAAGAGTCATGCAAAGACTACATCAAGAGTTTTTTAGCTGCTATACCAATCAGGGAACTGCAGGCAGATATCAAGAAAGGTTTGATAACATCAACCCCTCTTCATCAACGGCTTCAGATCGAACTCCATTTCACTCACTTACAACAACTACAATCACCCATAACTCCGGCAATAGAGATAGCAACGGCTGCACAAGAACCGCCTGCAGTTGCAATGACCGAGATCTCAGCGTAAAGAGTCTTTTAACTGTAAATCTAAGAAGTGTATGATAGTTTCTAACTAGTTTTCGCTCTGTTGTTAGCTTTGTTTCGTGTTGCATTGAGTAAGATAGTGTTAAGCTTCTATGGAAGTAAAAATTTATACATCAACCTTCTGTTCTGGAATTATAATAGATGGTTTCTAACTTCTGATCTTTCTACTATCATTGCATTCCCTTTTTATTCAACAAATCAGCATTAGTTACATTCTAAGTTGCTCGGACTCTCCAAAAAATGTTGCCGCTCCTGTGTTGGATCCTTCAAAAATACGCTATTTTTGGAGATTCGATGCGCATCCATCGTCAAAAACTATTTTTGGAGATTCGACACACATTCATCGACATTTTTGAAGAGTCCGATCAATATAGGTTATATTCTAAATAAATGTTGTGAACATACTTAGCGAACATTAACTGCAGCTCTTATTCTGAAGATGATTGATAACTTTTCTTTTAGTTCCATAATGTTAAGATAAAATTGCCTTCGTCTGATCTATAGGTCATATATTTTGGTCGTGAAATCAGCAATTAATGTTTGTGTTCGGATACATTGTTTACGTCAACATCCCTTACGGCCCGATCCTTCCTTAGACCCTACAATCGTTTGAGTTGTCGAATCAGCCACTAGAGCTTGCGTCTACAATCGTTTGAGTTGTCGAATCAGCCACTAGTGCTTGTGTTAAGAGTAGGTCGCTTAAATCACATCTCCTTGGATCTTGCGACCGTTTGAATCAATTACTGATGTTTGCATTAAAGTAGGTTTCTTACATCGCAGTCCCTCGATTCTTGTCCTTTTCTAGACCTGCGTAAATACAAAATATTGATGTTTGCGTTAAAGTACGTTGTTTCCTATCACATTCCCTTGGTTCTTGTCCTTATATGGATCTTACGTGAACATCCTTTTATGGATCTTACGTGAACACACAATATTGATATTTGCATCGAAGTAGGTTACTGACATCACACTTCTTCCGTTCTTGGTTGCCGACATCACATTTCCTCGGTTCTTGTCCTTTTCTAGACCCTGCATAAACACAAAATATTGATGTTTGCGTTAATGTAGGTTGCTTAGATCACATTTCCTAGACTCTTGTCCTTTTCTAGACCCTGCGTCAACACAAAATATTGATGTTTGCATTAAAGTAGGTTGCTTACATCACATTTCCTCGGTTCTTGTCCTTTTCTAGACCCTGCGTGAATATAATATATTGCTTAAAGTAGGTTGTTTCACATTTCCTTGATTTTTGTCCTTTTATGGATCTTACGTGAACACACGATCTTGATGTTTGCATCAAAGTAGGTTACCGACATCACGCTCACTTCCGTTTTTGGTTACTGACATCACATTCCCTCGATTCTTGCCTTTTTTGAACCCTACGTGAACGCAAGATAGATTGTGCACTTAGAGTTTCTGGTTTGGCTAAGTCAGAATAAGAAAAAAGTTGTGTGTTTGAGTTTCTAGTTTTGCAATGATGCTCAATTCATGTGATTTTTCATGTAACTTTATTAGCTGTAAAGTTGCAATCCTTTCTTCCAAATTTGTTCTTCTTGCACATGAAGAGATTCTTTCTTCAATGTTCAATTTTTAAATAATCCAAACCCCCCACCCCCACCCCCCAAAACACACACACAACAACCTAGTCATTCACTCAAATTAATATTATTTTTTTGTTGTGTTGAAAAAGTCACTAAACTTTGGTTGAGTATCATAAAGAATATATATATATATGTAAATGTTATATTTCCATCCTGAACTATATACGAAATTGCTGAGATACACTCAAACTTTAAGTGGATCCTATTACCCTCTGCACTAATTAAAATCGTATTTTTAGCAATCGTGCCTACGTGACACATCAGTGAATCAACACACTGAAATTCCACGTAAGCACACGTATGTGTCACGTAGGCACTAAGGTTATCAAAAATATGATTTTACTTAATCCACGGGTAATAAGACCCACCTAAAGTTTGGATGTGTCTCAGAAATTTTGTGTATAGTTTAGGATGGAAACCATGCATTTTCCCTATAAAATAAAGAGATTCAGCATGTTATGCTCTTATTTGTCATGAGCCGAAGGTCTATAGAAAACAACCTCTCTACTTTATCTGAAATAGTGGTATGGACTACGTATACTTTTCCCTCCCTATCAAAGACGGAGCCAGCCCTTTGATAGGGTTCATCCGAACTTCTTCAACAAAAAATTATACCATTTATACATAATTAAAATTAATTTTTATATATCTATAGTAGGTGTTGAACCCCCTTCGACTAAATTTTTTTTCAATAGTGAACTCCTTTAGTTGAAATTCTGATTCTGCCTTTGCTTCCTATACCTCATTTTATGAGAATATATTGAGTATATATATTGTCTTTCCTATGAGATTTAAATAGAAATGAGAAATTTTTTATGGTTACTACTTACAAATATATTAGTTTATTGACCTTCCTCATACTTATTTACATAAAGTTGGAGTGATTCTTTTTTTTTGTTATAAAAGTTAAGTTAGTGATTTTGGTGCAAAAAATCAAAAGTTGAGTACTTATTCATAATATAATATATTTTAACAACTGATTTATGTAGAATAAGTCAGTTTGATGCACGAAACATCTTTCATTCATGCAAAATTCGAGAAGGGATGTATATGATATAAAAGTCTATTCTTAATATTCACATCGATAGTTGATTCCATACTTTTAACCTATGACCTACACGGACACGAAAATGACTTACCATGAATATTCAGTTATGAATTTGATTATTATTATATAAATATTTTCTTTTTCGTAGGTTTTGCATTGCTTTTTTTGTTAATCGTTATGGTTTTTTCACTGTTCTCTTCTCCTTGTATTTGAATTTATTGCACTTGAACCGAGAATCTTATACCTCGACGAGATAATGATAAGGTCTGCATACACTATATCCTTTCTAGACTCCACTTATCGAATTTCACTGAATATGTTATTGTATTAATTCAAAATCATTATTTAAAATTCATAAACTTCAAACTCTCTATAGCAAAATTCCAAAAGAAAATATTCTTTTTTTAATTCCTTAGAGGGTTGCAATGATAACTACAAGTTGAAAAAATTCATTAACAAATAAGTTTCTCAGAAATATTCTCATCATTTGTGTCCTATTAGAATATTACCTAACTTTAGAAAAATATTCTTGAACTACCAATGCACTTGGACTTGACTAACTTTTAGATTAAAAAAAAAATTCAGAAGATAAAAGAAAATATAGATAATATATTTAAAGTAATTGAAAAGGACTATTTTGATTTTTAGTTTGGACTTTTGGAATATGCAAAGAACACTTTAAGCAATTCAAAATTTCATGAATAAAAATTTCTAGGTATCTTTACAACAGAGCATTAACTTATAGCCATATAGTTCTAATTCCAAAACGGGTCGAAACACAGACTTACAACCCTCTTGGCTTCAACAGGCCTTTTAACTGGACCTCCGACATCAAACCTGATTCAGAACTATTACTGTAAATCTATGTTCTGCAACCTTAATATCATTGGGTGATTAAATTCTTATTCATGCCATCTTATATCAGTAGCGTAGTATGTAAACCCCCAAAGGTATTTTCATTAGTCAAGCCAAATATACGAAGAAACTTATCAAGAAATTTAGCATGGAAAAGAGAAAGGTTTATGGAACTTCAATGAGTCTATCCACAAGTCGATTTGGCTTTCCTTAGGAGCCGACTGAAACCGACTGAAAACAGGGCACCACATTTGTGTTCTGAACCAAGATAAATCTCTATATTCTTATTTCAAATTGCTTATTTACTTGTTTGCTTATTTAAATCTAATCTGATTTGTAGTAACTGATTTGCAGGTAAATCGGCTGTGAAGACTCAACAGTCGACTCACGAAAATTTTCAATTCCCCCCACCCCCAACCCCTTAAATTTCAAATACAACAACGTACCTAAATTCATGAGCGCCATGGTGATACTCTTGTGATTATTGTTCTTCCAAATCAAAACAGTATAAAGTATTTTTGCTTTTACATGATAAGAAAAGGTAGAGAAAATGCAAGGTTCTCGAGATTCTCAATCGCTTTTTAGGGCGGCGAGAGGGGGCCGAGGACAACAAACAACTACTACTACATAACTTGACAGTTCTGTCCACTTACATTTATAAGCTGGTGAAAACATCAGAAAACTAGTTCAAACCACATATCGATAAGTAACATAACGGCCTGCAGTCTCACTTGGTCTGATAATTTTCACGACTTGCCCACGCTTTAGCCCGTAATATCTAGCAATTGGATCGGTTATCTGAATCCGGGGAAGCTGTTTCAGCAGAAAAAAATATTAGGCACTCAATTAGATAGAAAATTGACGATGATAATCAATTGTGGCTACGTAAATAGCATAATTAAAATCAATGGCAGGGCAATCAAAGATGGCCAACAACAACAACAACATACCCAGTGTATTCCCACATAGTGGGGTCTGGGGAGGATAGAGTGTACGGAGACCATACCACTACCTCCGAAGAAGTAGAGAGGCTGTTTCCAATAGACCCCGGCAATCAAAGATGACCATGGGAACAAAATGATCAGACAAGGCCATGACTGTGAAGATCAATAATGCATGCAAGGTAGGTTTTTCCATAGATATATCTCTTTGCAAAATTGGACCCAAGTTCCCTATAAAATTTCCCCTTAACCAAACCCTGATTCATAATAAAAGCCCAGCTGTAAAAATATATTAACATCAACATATAGCTACTCGATACAAGGTTTTGATGATAAATGGTTAAATTTTTCTATACTACAAAGGGAACAAGACACTTTCAGCTTCAATACTACAATGAAGCATGTTGGTTTATCTTCTTTTTTCTTTTTGCATCTTGAGCAGAAGCAAGACAGAGTATTTGGAATGCAAGTTTAATGACGTGAGGTTGGAGGACGAGGTGGTCGTGAAGCTGGAATCGCAGGAGGTATGTAAGAGGGATAGTTTCAAGTATCTCGGGTCCGTGATACAGGGTAACATTGACGAGGATGTCTCACACCGTATCGGGGCGGGATGGTTGAAGTGGAAGCTCGCGTCGGGGGTGTTGTGTGATAAGAAGGTGCCGCCCAAGCTTAAAGGCAAATTCTACAGGATGGTAGTCCGTCCGGCCATGTTGTATGGAGCGGAGTGTTGGCCAGTTAAAAACTCCCACATCCAAAAAATGAAGGTGGCGGAAATGCGGATGTTGCGCTGGATGTGTGGGATGACTCGAGGGGATAGAGTTAGGAATGAGACTATCAGGGAGAAGGTTGGTGTGGCTCCAGTGGAGTGCAAGATGCGGGAAGTCCGATTGAGTTGGTTTGGACACGTGAAGAGGAGGGACACGGATGCCCCGGTTCGTAGGTGTGAGAGGCTAGCGTTGGATGGTTTTAGGCGGGGTAGGGGGAGGCCGAAGAAGTACTGGGGTGAGGTGATTAGGCGGGATATGGAGCAGCTACAGCTCACCGAGGACATGACCCTAGATAGGAAGGTCTGGAGGGCGCGAATTAGGGCAGAAAACTAGGGCCAGTTTGGGGCGTTAGGGTAGGGAAGTTTTTTGGTGGGGGTTTTATTCCTGTTATTCTTCCTATTCTTATTTTTATTCCTATTCCTATTCCTCTTCTTGTTATGCTTTCGGTGTTCCTTGTTTTATTACGAATCTGGGTGTTTTCCGATGTTTCCGATGTTTCCTACTACTTATGGGTGCCGTATTTACGTTATGAAACCCTGTTCTGTGTGTTACTTTATATTTGTGTGGTGTCTCGCGTCTTGAGCCGGGGGTCTATCGGAAACAGCCTTTCTACTTCTTCAGAGGTAGAGGTATGGACTGCGTACATCTTACCCCCCCCAGACCCCACTAGGTGGGAATACACTGGGTTTGTTGTTGTTGTTGTTGTTGTTGTTTCTTTTTGCATCTTCAATTGTATCCGTTCAAACAAACTCATTGCCGATGGATTGAAGGGGGATACAAAACCATTATTTCTAGTTACTGCATTCTTTCACCCCGCTAGGTGTCTATAAATATGCCTTCAACATTATGCACGCAACATATGACGCGAAAAATTTAGGAAGTGCAATGATATTACAGTTACGAACCTGTGTTTCTTTCACAGTGTATCTTTCCAACAAGGTCTTCTTTTCTTCAGGAGTAAGTGGCTGGTGCTCAGGAATTAGAACATGATTTTTTATGTTTACCAACAATTCTGCCTCCTGAAAAAGTAATCATACATCTAAATGATTAAGAAGATCAAGCATTCTAAGACACAATATATAACTATCAATCACATAAAGCAACTGCCATAATAGAAGCCAAGCGAGCTCCCCCATTTTCCAAATCAAACAAATAAAAGAAGACTCGGCCTTAGAAGAATACCAAATAACCCTTTATAAGAGTGAAAGTGCTAGCAGAATCATTCTCTAAAAAAATCCTTACCAGCTTCGGATGACATAAAGTTGCAGAATCATTTGCAATAAATATTATTTTCAAATATGTGAAGTCATTCTGAACAGAATGCTGATTTGTTCATATAACGTCCAATAATCTTAAGCCATTGTCTTGTGGCTTAGGAAGTCAAGTGCAGGCTGTCTGTGCTGGTTTAATCCATAATGGCGGCATATAAGCTAGTTATATACTTGAAAAGGCGCTTTGGATTCTATTATAATTTTAGCTATGAGTTGGAATTCGATCAATTCACTATTCGATGAGGGGGGCTAGGCAGCCCTTAGCAGTCTCATCCCTGAACTACCTCTCCTTTTCACTGCTTTCTGGCAGTGACACGAACTTGGCAGCCTCAAATGGCTGTAAGCAGTTTGGATATGCTTGAACATAGTAGGACGTAGATTCTTATACTTGACAATTGGTCTTTGCAATTTTATTCTAAGTAGATTCTTATACTTGACAATTGGTCCTTGCAATTTTATTCCAACTCTAGAAAGAACCTGAGCATCTATCCTTCTGAAACTTGAAAATGTCATCAAATGGGAAGGACCTCTAAGCAGATACAGGGTCTGCTGGAACTGGAGAATACTATCTAGCATCTTTTCTTAAAGTATCCAAAAAATCTGATGTTTTCAGCTTTGAAGCTTGGTGGTATATACACCAATATCCCCCCACCCCGCACCCCCACCTCCGAAAAGTTGCCCTTATCTGATTCATTTCGCAAGTGATTACGCGATTTCTACTAAGAACTAGTCATCACGAAGGACTCTTGTTTGACAAAGATCTTGATCTGATGAAACTCCGATATCAATGTTGGAAGAAGGGTAATAGATGTAAATTTTTCCAAGTTCGGACACAAATTGAAGACTTTTATTAAGGTGCATCAACCATATGCAATTCAGAATTATGTAACATAATCTGATCCTACATTTTAATCATATAAACCATTTACAATGCCAATATATCTTTTTCATAATGAGCTACAACCACTTTAAGCATACAGGCCACAGATTTCTATCCAATAGCATTAGCCATGCGAAAATGGGCAGCCCAGTGCACTAAAGCTCCCGCTAGGCGCAAGGTCTGAGGAAGGGCCCCACCACAAGGGTGTATTGTACGCAGCATTAGCCATGCGACATAACAGCAAACTGGAGGCCTAATGAATAGCAAAAACTTACCTAAATGAAACAAATGACTATAGTGTCTTCTTTCACCCCTCCCACCCAAAGAATAAGAACAACACTAACTACAAGAAATGTCACAGGACAAGCTTCTCGTTCAGAACGCATATCTAGGGTAATGTGAAGTGGCATCATCACAATCCTATTTCGATACAAAGATAGCCCAATTATCAAAATGTAAATGGTGTCATAACAAACTGTCTCTCTGATTTTGATGGTCCTACTACTTAGAGTAGTGTCAGATGCTCACATGAAAAGTAATTGGACCAAAAATCAAAGAAACCAAATAACAAATGTACCAAAAATAAGTTGATCACAAGACTAGGAATAAACTAAGCCCTACAGCTATTTCATAACAATTTCAATCCTTTATTCAAGTAGAAAGAACAAGCTAATAGTAGAAATAGTATCGTGATCACCTGGAAAACCTCCAAGTGGAACTTTGTAGATATTTCACTTATGCAGGTACGAGCAAAGGGAGTCAAATTTTGTTGTACAATCAGGATTGCTTGGAAGACATCTTCTTTCTTCATGCGCTCTGTATAAGTTTTCATTGTCTTAACACCAACTTTTGGCTCCTCGGGAAAGAACACATATATCTGGAATCATTGAACCAAGGAAACAGCTGAGACATGTAGAAAAAAAATTATAAAGTCCTCAGGTATTTACTGAATTAATGAAGTGACATACTGTACTGACATATTATATAGAAAATGAGTAACTTACGCCATAAAACCTGGAAAAAGATCAGCTTTGTTGCCGGAGAAATAAAATAAACACCGAGTATTTCATCAATTTAAGGAAAGATCTTCTTTGGATAGGTCATCAGAGATTAAAATATTTGACAAAAAAACAGTACAAATAAACTGATAGTAAACATAACTAAAACTACCAAAGAAATGAAATTGAAAGAACACACCTGATCAGAACTGTTGTTACGTTTGCCTTTCTGAATTACAAGGTCTTCTCTCTTCATGTTCTCGCCAAACTTTTGAAGGAACTGTTGTTTAGACATATTAATCTCAAAATCTCCAACAAGATAGCCCCTATCCGACAACATTTCCATCAGTGTCCTACGAACTCTGAAAAGTTTTGAGAGCTCCTCCTCTGACAGAGTCATCTTTGTGCTACTAGATTCAAAAATTCAAAAAACAAAAAACTATTATGGTAAGGAATTTGGTGGAACTCCCAGTTACAGCTCATATTATGAACACTGAACGCATCAGGACAGCTATTAGTCCAATACAGGCGATGCTTTAATCTTCACATTGAAGCTAATCTGTTTAGGAATGTAAATAGTACTAAATGTCAGAGCTCTCAATTTACTTCTTCCAATTTGACTTGCATAAATGTTAAAAACTACATAGGTACGTAGATGTTTTCGTCCAACATGTACATAAAATCTAATACTACTACTAAACGTTGCACTCTGATACTTAGTTCATGAACAAAAGAATACATGTTATCACAAAATTCAAAGAAAGTGTTCTTCTTCCAACACAAGGTTCATTTTTAACATAAAAGTAGTGTCATCACTTTAGCGAGGAACTCAAGTATGCAAAAAAAAAAAAGATAGGCTACACTATAGTCCCAATGAGTGGATACCTCTTTGAGAAGAGTGAGGGAAGCCCATTTAAAGACTTTGTTACCACTCTCTCGGAGAACAGGATAGAGGCTAAGAAAGAAGGGAATGTAGCGATAGACTACGTCTACAAGATACTAATGAATTTTATCTATGGGAGATTTGGTATAAGCTCTGAAAGCACTGCTACCGAGTTGTGCAACGATGATCGCCTCAGAGTTTTGATTCAAACGTGTGATAAGTTGTTATTTCGTGAGCCCCTTAGAAAAAAATATCAACCTCGCTTCCTACCGTGTCAATACAAACTCGATCTTCAGTAAATGGTCGTATAAATGCAAGACCGACGTGAATCATATCTTTCCTTTCCACTCGGGTATTATTCAAAGTTGAAACATTGGCACATTTACTGATTCCTAGAGGATCATAAACAGAACTTGACAGACTCACACTTTTGATTCATTCTCCATATCTAGGATCACAAGGAAGCAGAACTTGACAACTAATCTATGTATGTTGAGGAAAATACAATCAAATCTCTTCCACATACAGCAAAACAATCAATCGATCGAGCATTTTCCCACCCTTACTATTACTGCTCCTTTAACCCAACAAACAAAGTAGGCAAATGACACTGTTAACCAAAGTTAATATGTAGAATTAAAATTAATCCATGCAACTTACTTTTAGTCAAATAAAAAAGTCACTAGTACATCACTTTTCTTTTTTAATATCGTTATATTGAGTAGGGGTGGGTGTTCGGTATTCGGTTCGGTATTTTCAAAGTTCAGGTTCGATAATTCGGTATTTGAATGTAGATACCATATACCATACTTATAAATATCGGTTCAATAATTCGATAATCGGTAAATTAAACTTCGGTTCGGTACGGTTTTTGGTAATACCATATTAAAGTTGGAGGCGTGCAAATGTATGTTTAAACTTCAAAGAGTATATTTAATAGAAACCCTATTTAGTATTCCTTTTGTTGCTTTTTACGAATATATTACTAAGGTCCAAGAGGTTCTTTTGAATGACTAATACTATTGTTTATTGGGTTGATTAGACATATCGTAACATATATATATATATATATATATATATATAATTCGATATTCGGTAAATACCGAAACGGATATCTTGTACCAAACTCAATTCCGAATACCGAAATATCTAAACTTTACTCCCAAATACCGAATTCCAATTATCAAATTTTTTGGTTCGGTTCGGTAATTCGGTATTTTATGCCCAGTCCTAATATTGAGACATAGTAGCAATATAACGTCCCTTTCATTTCCATTGACATATCCAGGTAGGGCAGACGGAAAGTTACAGTATGTATACATACATGGTTAGATAGAAATTGAACATGAAGCACAAGACTATCAACAACAATAACAACAGCAGCAGAAATTGAACATGCAAATGAGATAGATGGAGCAAAAATTGTTACCTGTTGAGCGCAACAAGCCAACAACAGAAGCATTGTCTCTAGATTTTTGAATTTGAGCAGCGTTTTCAGTTTTGTGAATATTAGAGTAGTGAGAATGTGAAAATAGTGTAAATTTTAGGGTGTGCAAATTTCGGTTCAACCCGTCCGATAATTTGTTTAGTGGGTTAACGGGTCGGTTTTTTAGCTAGTCGGGTCGGACTCAATTTTTTAATATGGGTCCATTGGTTCGGGCTCGGTTATCTTGATTTGACATCGGGCAGCCCGACAACCCGATAACAAAAATAGTGCAGCCCATTTATTTCCAAGTCCATTATACCCACTGGTGGCCTACTGCCCATTCCCAATTGGCCAATTCTCAAGCCCACCGTCCATTACCTCAGATTTAGGGTTTCATTCTCTCACTAGTCAGTCACAAATAGGGGCGGACGTTCGATCGATTCGGTCTGATTTTTTAATATTGGTTTGGTTTATCGGTTTTTGGATTGACAAAAATGACATTCGTAACCAAACCAAAATAAATTCGATTTGGTTCGATTTTTACAAATTCGATTCGGTTATTTCGGATTTTTGTTTCGGTTTGAAATATTAAAGTAGTTAGCCTCTCTTTTTCACAACTGAGCATTTAAAATTGATGGGTTTTCTTAGAAAAAATATTTTTTTCAAAACTGTTTTTCATTCTCAAATATAAATAACTCAACATGGATGAAACGAAATGAATAATCATAAGTTTAACATAATACATAATGTCATTAATCATTACATATAATATAACCTTGCATAAATAGTCAATAACAAGAAGAAGAACAACAACAAATCCAGTGTATTCCCACATAGTGAGGTCTGGGGAGGGTAAGATGTACGCAGTCCATACCTCTACCTCTAAAGAAGTAGAAAGGTTGTTTCCGATAGACCCCCAGCTCGAGACACAGAATACTAAACAAATTCAAAGTAAAGCATGGAACAAGATGACATAACATAAATACGACACCCACAAGTAATAGTAAACAGAGAAAAGTAAACAGACTCGTAATAAAGCATGAAACAAGGTATCATAACAAGAATAATACCCCCACCAAGTAATTCCCTACACTAGCGACCCAAACTGACCCTAGCCTTCTGCCCTAATTCGTGTCTTCCAGATCTTCCTATCTAGGGTATGTCCTCAGTGAGTTGTAACTGCTCCATGTCCCGCCTAATCACCTCTCCCCAGTACTTCTTCGGTCTACCCCTACCCCGCCTAAAACCATCCAAAGCTAGCCTCTCACACCTACGAACCGGGGCATCCATGCCCCTCCTCATCACGTGTCTGAACCATCTCAATTGGACTTCCTGCATCTTATTGTCACACCCCAAAATCCCATCGGGCCGGACTGGCACACGAAGCCGAGAAGGCCCGGGAGAACCCGTTCAAATACCTGTACGTTCACTTACATGTCACCAAAAATTTGGACAGCACTTCGTTGCATATAGAAGGATTTAATTACCTGTATCAGCACAACACGCACAAATATATATATATATATATATATAATACTTGACCGTCGGGGCCACCACATATACAAATATAACATCACTATATAAACTTCCATGACTTTACCCTTCCTTATGTCTACAAAGCCTCTAGGATATACATGACATAACTAGGGTCGGGACAAACTCCCGCCCACACATGACTCTTGTACAATAACAAAACATAAGGAACCGACTCGAAAAGCTCCGAAGCAAACTGGAGCTCACCAACAATAGCTGTATGACCTGGCTCTTATCTATGCTGTGAATGAGCTGAAGCACCTGTGCCTGCAGCATGAAATGCAGGTCCCCCGTGAGGGACGTCAGTACGAAATATGTACTGAGTATGTAAAGCTGTAAATAATCATATGTGATATGGGGGATCAAGAAAATCAGACGCAAGTGAATAAATCATAATAGAAGTGAACCACACTTCATAAACACTTTTAGGATCATGTTCATTATCATTAATCTGAATTGGTTCTTGAATTCAAACACATTTGTGGAACGGTATACATTCGTTCATTTTATTCTTTACAATTATCATTCGCCATTACCTCCTCCTCCCGAACCTCCAACCACCTAACAATAATCAATATTGTACCGTACTGTGACCATTAGGCTGCCCCCAGTACATATCAACTGGGATCGACCTATGCTAGGCTTATGCCCCTGGGATACCACCCACACGTATATCAAGTAACACACATAAGAGATCTTTCCAATAACTTAGTTCAAAAGCTTTTGAGATTATTACATTAGTGTTCATGCCAATATAGTACCTTTGGAACAATGATACATCAATAGGAATCAAGTAATAGGCCTTCTATACAATAACGATGTAATAAAGACTCATTGGTACATCAACAATGTGTTTCAGAATCATCAATATCACAACAATGAAATAGGAGCCTTTTGGTATATCAATGAAACATTTTGACACTTTATAGAATAGAAATAACTTCGTTGGTAATGTAAAACAATACATGTTTTTGGACAACCTCGGAATCCTACTTGATGGAACATTGGTGTTTTCATGCCAAAGAACATTGTTAGAGTATGCTTTACATACCTCGTTGTAGATTCGGATACCAATTCAACATAACTTCCCGCCTTTATAAATCACTTATCTACAATAAAATGTTTGGCATCTAGTATTAGCAACCCAACACCACAATTCTCTTCCATAATTCCATACAACCAATATTTGCAAAACATTCCAAAAACCAACTTGAACAATAGGTTTATGTGTGTATATATATATAATCATCATTTCAATACCATATCATCACACCAAATCCCTTCACAATTCAACATAATCCAACCATGCACAAGAATAATCCAACATCATTTCCCAATCATCTTTCAACAACAATCAAATAACATACTTCTTATGCTCACATGCATATATATATATATACATATCCATATAAATAACACCAACATAATTTACATTCATACCATAAAATGGCCCTTTTGATTTTGAAGTCCTGTTGGCACAAATAAGGGGTGTTTCTCGAAGCCCTCGAGACGGTGAACACAACTACGGAATCAATTTAGATTTTCTACGGCTGAATCACAAGATAATTGGAGTTGAAATTTGGCTAGGGTTTCTTATTCTTCAATAATGGATGATAAATGATGGATATAAGGCTAAGTATATGTATATAATGACCAATTTTCGTCCATGAGGTGATGGAAAATGACCATATTGCCCTTAAATATTTAAGTAAATCCGAATCTGTCCATGGTGGACTGTTTTGATAGGCTAAAGTAAATCGACCATAACTCTTTGCTCCGATATCTGATTTGGGTGAAATTGGTATCGTTGGAAAGATAATTCAAAGGGATTTCATTTCATATAAAGTAGGAAACCCAGTTCGTCCTGTACAAGGAGTTATGATCGTTTGAAGTTGACCCTAAAAATCTATTTTGAGAGGCTGAAGTAAAACGAGTATAACTCCTTACTCAGCTGTTGGATTTGGATGAAACCAATTGCATTAGAAAGAAGACTCTCGGGGATTCTCATCGATATATAGCAACTCACACAGTTCATTTTGTACAAGGATTTATCATCGTTTAAAGTCGACCCAAAAATCTGTTTGGCTGCAGTACTTTTGTGTGCAGAAAATTTCTGCACATTTACTGTTCATTGCGTCCACCGTTTTTAAGTTTCGAACATGCTCGCTTATATCCGATACTCATCTGTTTTCAGAAATCTTTATATCGTTGGAAAGCTAACTCGATAAACTTCGCATAGAAACTTCGACGAGCAAATTCCGGTATAAATAAAGTCGATTCCTATACACCTATAATCAAACTATACACTTGAAATCATTTCAAAGTAATCAATACTCATACTTAAACTCATATATACCTAACTTATGATCAATATATATACTCCAACACATATAACCATGTCTAATGCACGTAATTAAGTACGAGGTGTTACACTTATTCTCCACTGGAGTCACATCAACCTTCTCCCTGATAGTCTCATTCCGAACTCTATCCCCCTTAGTCAGCCCACACATCCAACGCAACATTCGCATTTCCGCCACCTTCATTTTTTGAATGTGGGAGTTCTTAACTGGCCAACACTCCGGTCCATACAACATGATCGGACAGACTGCCACCTTGTAGAATTTGCCTTTAAGCTTGGGCAGCACCTTCTTATCACACAACACCCCTGAAACGAGCTTCCACTTCATCCATCTCGCCACAATATGGTGCGATACATCCTCATCAATCTCACCATTACCCTGAATCACGGACCCGAGATACTTAAAACTATCCCTCTTACATACCACCTATGATTCCAACTTTACTACCACCTCATTTTCCAGCCTCAAGTCCTTAAACTTGCATTCCAAATACTCTGTCTTGCTCCTACTCAACCTGAACTATTTAGACTCAAGAGTTTGTCTCCACACCTCTAATTTATCATTCACCCCCTCCCCCCCCCGCGTCTCATCAATCAAAACTACATCATCTGCAAAAAGCATACACCAAGGCACCTCTCCTTGAATACGCCTCGTCAACATATCCATCACCAAAGCAAATAAAAAGGGACTAAGAGTAGATCTTTGATGCAATCCTGTCAAGACAGTGAAATGCTCTGAGTCTCCTCCCGTTGTCCTCACCTGAGTTTTAGCTCCACCATACATGTCCTTAATTGCTTTGATATATGCAACGGGACTTCACTCACCTCCAAGCATCTCCAAAGCACCTCCCAGGGACTTTGTCGTATGCCTTCGCCAAGTCGATAAACACCATGTACAGGTCCTTCTTCCTTTCCCTATACTGTTTCACCAGCCTCGGTACCAGGTGAATTGTCTCCATCGTCGAGCGGCCAGGCATAAATCCAAACTGGTTCTCCGAAATATACACTATCCGCCTCAGCCTCACCTCGACCACTCTCTCCCAAATCTTCATAGAGTGACTTAATAACTTAATACCCCTATAGTTATTGCAACTCTGAATGTCACCCTTGTTCTTATAAAGAGGGACCATAGTACTCCACCTCCAAGCCTCGAGCATTTTCGCCATCTTGAAAATTCTGTTAAACAATCCTGTCAACCACCTTAAACCAGCCTCGACAGAAAACTTCCAAAAATCCACAGGTATCTCATCAGGCCCCGTCGCCCTACCCCTTCGGATCCTGCGAATAGCTTCCCTAACCTTCTCTACCTTAAAACACCTACAATAACTAAAATCCCGACACTCGTCTAAGTGCTCCAGTTTCCCTACCCCCATAGCTCTATCCCCTTCGTCATTCAAGAGCCTATGAAAATACGACTGTCATCTATTCTTAATGTGGCCGTCCTCCACCAACACTGTACCGTCCTCTCCCTTAATGCACTTCACCTGATCGAGGTCATGAACCTTCCTCTCCCTAGCCTTAGCGAGTCTAAATAACTTTTTTTCCCCTCATTTCTCCTGTAACCCCGCATACAAGCTCTCAAATGTTGCCGCCGTAACTGCTAACTTTGTCTCCTTCCTAGCGAACTTGTACTCTTTCCTATTTACCCGCGTCTCTTCTTCGTCCTTACTCTCAACCAACTTAGCATACGCCCCTTTCTTGGTCTTCACTTTCTTCTTAACCTCTTCATTCCACCACCAATCCCCCTCTCCCCCGATGATGCCCAGCCCCTAGAAATACCCTACACCTCACTAGCATTCTCCCTGATGCACCTAGCCACCCTATCCCACATATTATCTATGTCCCCCCTACATTCCCACACCCCTATTCTCGCCAACTTCTCTCCTATCTCCCACGCATTTATTGGCGTCAAGCCGCCCCACTTAATTCTAGGTCTACACTCCTCACCCCTTCTCTTCCTATTCATCTTTATACCCAAATCCATAACCAAGAGCCTATGCTGGGTCTAAAGATTCTCACTCGAGATGACCTTACAGTCCTTACACAACACCCTATCCCCTTTTCTAAGCAACAAAAAGTCAATCTGGGTCTTGGCTATCGCGCTTCGGAAGGTGATCAGGTCATCGTCCTTCTTCGAGAAGCCCGAGTTCACCACCACCAGCCCAAAGGACCTCATAAAATCCAATAGAGTAGCCCCCTCTTCATTCTTTCCCCAAAACCAAAACCACCATGCACATCACCAAAGCCTCGCGGTAACGCCCCGATGTGCCCATTGAAATCTCCTACTACAACAATCTTCTCTGAGTTAGGCACGTCTTTTACCACCTCATCCAAAGCTTTCCAAAACCGCATCTTCTCCTCCCCATCCAAGCCCACATGTGGCGCATAAACACTACACACGTTCAGGGTAAACCCTTCAATGACCAACTTAATAGTCATCAACCTATCGCTGATCCTCTTTACCTCTACTGCGTGACCTCAAAGCTCTTCATCTACTAAGATGCCAACTCCATTCCTACGCCTGTCGCTCCTAGAGTACCAAAACTTGTAACCATCCACATCTCTAGCCTTAAAACCTACCCACTTGGTCTCTTGAACACACGCAATATTAATTCTCCTCTTTCTAAGAATCTCCACAAGCTCTATGGACTTACCCTGAAGAGTCCCTATATTTCAAGACCCAACCCTCAGCCTACCAACTCTATCAACACGTCTTCCTCTACCGCCCCTGAGGCCAAAATTTGGCCTCCCTCCCATCCCCGTCCTTTTCTCTTCCCCGCCCACCACAACAGCCCCCCGCCCCAACCCCTCGGACATGACCCTATCCAACCATCAACACCCATAGCCACTACTACAAGAAAATATAAACAATGGTAGTAACAACGCAGCAGCAGAAAATACAAGGCTCACACAGATTAGAAGAAATAATCAAGAAACAAAACTAAACTCAAATAGGTAGAAAAAATAAAACCAAGGTAAGGATAAAACTAACAGTAAGAAAAATAGAGCACACTAATGGCCTGGCACCAAGGACAGCCAAACAAATAATAAGGAGCGGTGCAAGACACGAATATACTATAACAGACACGCAAGTCAAGATACAGGAGATAATACGATAAATAATATGAAGCAACATAAGAGGTTCAAAAATAGCAAGACAATAAAGACACCCTCAAAGCACACACTATATCCAAAATTTAAGAACAACAACTACTAGAAATCCAAATAATAGATAGAAAATCCCACGCAAATTACAGGCAACGAAAATATCAAAAAATCGTGTGATAAAATAAAGTTCAAGGGTTAAAAGTCACCGAAATACGTATATCATGTAATCTGCTCTTGCTTGTTGTGCTGGAACCCGGCAAATTGGGTCGCTGGAATCACTTTGCTGGAAAGCCGCCGGCTCAAATCTGGACAGTAGTTGCAATATCCGGTAGAGACCCCCTCCTGGATCTTCTGGCTTCGTCGCCTTCACCACCGACGTCTGTCGAACTAGTCGAACCAGTTCACCAAATCCGAGTAGTGCAAATATCTAAATATTAACTAGTGTAAATATCTAAATATCAAAGTTTAGATGTCATCGGAGTAATCCTGCGTGCTTATGGTACCGTCAATTTTGTTGTCGGGGTTGGTTGGTGAAAACAGCGTTGCCAAAAAGCTGTCGTCGAATGTTGCCATCGCTAGAGCGTCTACTGTGCTTTATCGGATTTGTGTTTTGGTGATCGTCGCCGGAGCCGATCCTAGTTCCGTCGGTGATATCCGCCACTAAAAGGAAAGAGGGAGAGAGAGAGGGATAGCTCGGAAGAGCTGCAGAGAGAGAGGGGGAGAGAGAGGGGTAGCTCGGAAGAGCTGTGGAGAGAGAGGGAGAGAAAGAGCTCAAGGGAGGAAGACAAAGAGGGTAACTTACCTTTGCCGACGCCGGCACTGGCTACTCGATCGGAGAAGACAACCGTTAAGTGAACGTTAACTTTAGTGGAGGAGAGAAAGAGCGTTAGTGGAGGAGAGAGAGAGCGTTCAGCATAAATAGTCCATGAAACAGTCCAAAATCACCAAAATAGTCCATAAAATATTTGAAACACTAAAACAATCCATAAATAGCCTGCTGCGTATGAATTTGTTGTTAAATATTAATTATGAATGTGAATTACTAAATATTATATATATATATAATATAATATTATATATATATATATAATAAAACATATATATTATTTATTTATTTATAAAATTTCCATTTTTCAATTTAACCGATTTAAAAAAAAAACTGAAAATCGAATAAAAAATAAAAATTTTAAAATTACAAATCAAATTCAATCCAAAAAATCAAAATCAAAATTAAATTTCCATGTGATTTTTCAATTTTTTGTGATTTAAACCAAAATATGCCTACCCCGGTCACAAACAGTATTGCACAAAATCACAAATTCAACTCAACTACTCAAGAGAGACGATTTTGCAAACCGGAATCTGCAAAATTGATATATCTTCTATTGAAGATAGTTGGAACTCAGTTCATTACCTAAAAAGTTCTCCAAGATTGTTATATCTTCACCTACTCAAGAGAGACGATTTGCTCAAAATTTCAAGAGACCAAGGAGGCAAAGACGATTGCTCAAAATCGCCGTCGGTCACACCAAAAATTCTTCCAGCCCCCAGGTTTTCCTTCCTTTAATATCTCTATGCAATCTCTGTTCTGCTTTGTCTGTGTAGTAATTCCGAAGTTTAGCTCTTTTCTATTGTTGTGGATTGTGGTCTTAGTGTTAGTGTGTGTGCAAAATTTTTTATCAACTAGGTATAGATATATGGTGAAGAACTATGGATTATAACCCTTTTTATATTAGATAAGATATGTGTAGATGATTTAATTAAGTTTCCATGGTGGTGATATCTTGTTATTTTGCATGTTCATGAGTACTATAAATATGTAGTGCAGCTTTGTGAATATTATAGCCATTGTTGAATACTTGAAATTTTGAAATTAATCAAAAGTTGTCTGCTTTCACCATTATCTGCCAAATTTGTTTTTTTTTTTATCTAAGTTCTTATGGTAATCGACAATATTACATTATCTGCCAAATTATGTGCCCAATGCCCACTATCCAGGCATGTTTATACTTATGTGCTTCTGTTTGTACGGCATATTTATACTTATATGCTTCTGTTTGTACTGCCCAGTGCCTAGTTATACTTATGATTTGCTTATGTTGGGAAAATATTTTGAATGTTAACGATTTAACCCGATAACCGAACCGATAACATTCAATAACCGATAAATCGATAATCGATAAGCCGATATCTTAATGGTTCTTAATGGTTTAACTTTATTACAAACCTATAATTAATATGTCAAATCGATAAACTTCAAAACCGAACCGATCGATATGTAAATAATAATTTTAGTAAAAATATATTTTTTTGTTTAGATTTATGTGGCGCGATTTTTATTTCGAGAGCCAATTAATTTAATTTTGATCATAAACTTAAATTTTAAAATCACAAATTCAACTCAACTACACAAGAGAGACGATTTTGCAAATCGAAATCTGCAAAATTGTTATATCTTCTATTGAAGATAGTTGGAACTCAGTTCATTACCTAAAAAGTTCTTCCAAGATTGCTATATCTTCACCTACTCAAGAGAGACGATTTGCTCAAAATTTCAAGAGACCGAAGAGGCAAAGACGATTTGCTCAAAATCGCCGTCGGTCAGACCAAAAATTCTTCCAGCCTCCAGGTTTTCCTTCCTTTAATATCTCTATGCAATCTCTGTTCTGCTTTATCTATGTAGTAATTCCGAAGTTTAGCTCTTTTCTATTGTTGTGGATTGTGGTCTTAGTGTTAGCGTGTGTGCAAAATTTTTTATCAACTAGGTATAGATATATGGTGAAGAACTATGGATTATAACCCTTTTTATATTAGATAAGATATGTGTAGATGTTTTAATTAAGTTTCCATGGTGGTGATATCTTGTTATTTTGCATATTCATGAGTACTATAAATATGTAGTGCAGCTTTGTGAATATTATAGCCATTGTTGAATACTTGAAATTTTGAAATTAATCAAAAGTTGTCTGCTTTCACCATTATCTGCCAAATTTGTTTTTTTTTTTTATCTAAGTTCTTATGGTAATCAACAATATTACATTATCTGCCAAATTATGTGCCCAATGCCCACTATCCAGGCATGTTTATACTTATGTGCTTCTGTTTGTACGGCATATTTATACTTATATGCTTCTGTTTGTACTGCCCAGTGCCTAGTTATACTTATGATTTGCTTATGTTGGGAAAATATTTTGAATGTTAACGGTTTAACCCGATAACCGAACCGATAACATTCAATAACCGATAAATCGATAATCGATAAGCCGATATCTTAATGGTTCTTAATGGTTTAACTTTATTACAAACCTATAATTAATATGTCAAATCGATAAACTTCAAAACCGAACCGATCGATATGTAAATAATAATTTTAGTAAAAATATATTTTTTTGTTTAGATTTATGTGGCGCGATTTTTATTTCGAGAGCCAATTAATTTAATTTTGATCATAAACTTAAATTTTAAAATCATATTAATCCTAAAGTCAAGCATTGAATTGTTAATTCTAATATATAATTACACTTCAAGTATTTTGATAGTTCAGAACTTACATTGACAAGAAAAATCAAACGATCTAACAAAATGCGATCCCAATATGATATCTTGTTATCAACTAAGTTAAACATATATTATAGTCAATTGTTACTTCTAATATAATTATATTTTAAGTATTTCGATAGTTCAGAACTTACATTGACAAAATATATCAAACGATCTAACAAGATGTGATAATCCCTAATATGATATCTTGTTATCAATTAAGTTAGTCAAATATTATTAATTGTTACTTCTAATATATAATTACACTTTAAGTATTTCGATAGTTCAGAACTTACACTAACAAGAAGAATCAAACGATCTAACATGATGTGATCCATAATATGATATCTTGTTATCAATTAAGTTAGTTGAATATTGTCAATTGTTACTTCTAATAGATAATTACATTTTAAGTATTATGATAGTTTAGAACTGTTACGTC
Source organism: Capsicum baccatum var. pendulum (assembly GCA_030864225.1). Lineage (NCBI taxonomy): Eukaryota > Viridiplantae > Streptophyta > Magnoliopsida > Solanales > Solanaceae > Capsicum > Capsicum baccatum. Next base: position 274,757,905 of record CM061550.1, read on the forward strand.
TAATATATAAGTACGCTTCAAGTATTTTGATAGTTCATAACTTACACTAACAAGAAAAATCAAACGATGTAACTTGATATGATCCTTAATATGATATCTTGTTATCAATTAAGTTAGTCGAATATTGTCAATTGTTACGTCTAATATATAATTACACTTCAAGTATTCCGATAGTTCAGAACTTACACTAACAAAAGGAATCAAACGATCTAACAAGATGTAATCCCTAATATGATATCTTTTTATCAATTAAGGTAGTCGAATATTGTCAATTGTTACTTCTAATATATAATTACATTTTAATTATTATGATAATTCAGAATTGTTACTTTTAATATATAATTACATTTTAAGTAGAACTGTTTCTTCTACTATAAATACCGTTTTGAAATATTTGAGGAGACTAGTGATGATGGAATGGAAGCAATGGAAGAACAAGGAAAAAGACCAATTCCGAAAAATATAGAAATAGATAACTTACGTTTAAATATTATGGACGTTCTAGATATTAATAAGATTCTAATTGATGCGTACCTCTTGGCATCTGGCTGCAAGGGAAAGAGATACTGCATGACAAATGCAAAAGTGATGATCCATCAACCACTTAAAACTTCTAGTGGTAAAATATATATGTGCTTACACTAAAATATATATTTATATTTACATTATTATATAAAAGTGTAAAGAATCTTTGGAAAGTGATTTAAACTTATACACTTCATTAAAATTTTCCACAATACATAAATTATTTAATTTTAAAATATCAAACATTACACGTGCGAGGCACGTACGCTTAACCTAGTATTTGTAATAAATGTACAATGTATTAAATTTAAAGTTAAATTGTCAAAGTTAAATAATTAAAGTTAAAGTTAAATTATTAAAGTTAAAGTTATAAGTTAAATGTTATGAATTGTGGATCCTATGTTCTATTTATGTTGAAAAATAAAAATAAAAAACACCTTAACAATGGTTACCTTATTTGACTAAAAAAAACGGATAAATTATTTATTCTTAATACTCTCTTCATATCAGACTATTCATCCCAAATTTTCTAATTTGTTTTCTTATTTTAGTTATCTTTTTTCATTACTCAAGAAGAGATAATTTTTTTCCATGTTATATCGTTTGCATTAACTATTTTTTCTTCAAATTAAAATATAAATATCATTTAATAGGGATACAATGATAAACTAAGCATGCTATTAATTATTTTTTTAATCAATATGTCATCTCAATTAGGTACGAGTAATTTGAGACGGAAGGAGTAATAAATAATCAATGACTCGGCTATTAACTAAGCTTTAATTATAATATAAAATGTTTATCTCATTTAATTAAAATAATAATGTTTATTCTTAACTTAATTCCTATCTTAGCGTTGGTCTTAACTTAATAACTCATCATAATTACAGTTACATCTGTCAATTAAAATAATAAAAAAAATGTTCATATTGGACTCTGAGTCATTACTTCGTCTTCTCTCACCCATCTTCTTCCCCGACTACAAGTTTTGCGTTTTTTTTTGCAATACAATACAAATTACTATGCGCACAATTTAGTAGTCCACCACAGCACCGATATTCTCGGCTTCAAAAAAAACCTGTTACAACGTGAACAATACCTGCAACAGCTAACACGAACAAGAAGATTTATCAAGAAAAAAGCTTCAAACGAGACAAAAGGAATGATGTAAATTACTATGTAGCAGCAAAATTGAAGGTATTTTGTTTTCGAGCTATTCAAATCTTTACTTTGAGATATCAAAATTTCAATTTTTCTCCCAATTGTTGGTCAACACAACCGATTTCGTTTGACCAGATCCGACACAGATCCCACACCCTTACCCGTGTCAGTGTTGTGTCGACATGGGTGCGGCACCGAAAGTGCCGAGTCCGAGCAACTTAGATTTTCATAACTTATAGTGTGTAAGACATGTTTAAAATTTCAAAATATATTTCCATATTTAGAATTTCTAATTAAAATTTCACTATTTCTCTTAACAATTATTGGAGTCCCATATAAGTGGGTTAAAGGGTGCTTGGTCGCTTGGCCAATCCTCCTCTTCATGAGCTAACTTTTGGGGTGTGAGTTAGGTCCAAGATCAATTTTAACATGATATCAGAGCCAGACCCACCTAATTAATTTGTTTCCGATGTTGGGCCCTCCATCTTATATCGTCCACACTCCAGATGTCCAGTCCTTGGCGTGCGGGGTGTTGGAGTCTCACATCGGTAGATTGCCTTTGGCCTCCTTATAAGGCTTGAGCAATCCTCCTCCTCATGGGCTAGCTTTTGGGGTGTGAGTTAGGCCCAAGACCAATTTTATCAACAATTATGCTATCAAAATAAAAGCATCATTTTTTTTTTTCAAAATATATGTTTAATATGAAATTTTTGAACTGACAAGTCAGAAGCAAATGATATCAAGAAACAATAGTTAAAACTTCAAACATGTTCCACAGGAAACTTTCTTCTCACTGCGTCCGCGCAGTAATCGTCTGATAGCTTCCAGAGAACCCCCATACACAATGCTGTGGGAAATGTTTTCTTACAATCCTGCAAAATAAAAATAAAAAGACGTAAAGCTTGAACTCTTGTTATTAAAGCACAATTAATGCATTTAGGCAAGCGATTAATGTATATCAACAACAAACTCACAGAATCGTTTTTAGTTGGCAACAGATCCATGGCATCCCAATATATTAGGGCTTAATTCGGCTTTGTTTCAACTTCGCTTTGTTATCCCTTGTTCTAAGAGCTACTCCTGTAAAAGCCAGAATCCACTCTATTTCAGAGCGTAGTGGTCGCTCCTGTGGATGTGCTCAATCTTTCCCCACTGCAGGCCCTAGCCGTTCATTTGTCTAAGTAAGACCAAACTGATTGTTCGGGGTACAATCCTGACTTGCAAAGCGCCATCGGCAAGATTCATCTATGTACTACACATACTATCCAAAGACTGAGGTCCCTTCTTATCTTACGTGATTGTCGGTGACACCTCCTAAGCTTCCTGTGTTTGGGTCCATAGCATGGTATCTTCCACCCTTCGTTAATGCTAAAATTACGTTGATAAGAAGGGGTATTTGCCGACAAGAAGCCTTTTTTCATTCAAAGGAGTCTAGTCTGTAGGGATGCGCTTACCCCTGACAGCGATAGATATGGATGACGAAAGCCCACCAGGGAAAACCGAAGCACAGGTTTGCAGACCTCTCTGAATCCCAAGAAGGGGATTTATGGTCAACACTATCTCACTCATAGAGCATGACCCCATTGATGAATAGAATATCCGAACTGTGGGGCTAGGGACTTTCATTTGATCGAAGGGCTTCTTATGCTTTTATCTCTGTATCTACTGTAAGTTACAACAATAACATTTTCTCTTCCTTTCTGGCTTAGCCTGTTGCGTAACCGATTTTGAACTTTCAATATTTTCATCTCTATAGATGTTATTTCAACAAATTAAGAAATTCTCCAACTTGAAAAGAATAAGGGGTAACCAACTGTCCAACACAATAACTTCCTAGGGTGCTGCATAAGGAAAGATATTCCTCGCATAAATTCAGCATACAGTATTTCTTTTGCAATATTTAACTGTGCATACTCATGAAATCTCAGCCTAACTAATGCAACACTCGATTTTCGGCATAGAACTGTATGAAAACTCCATTGCAGCTTCGAGACAAATGTCGTCGTTGGGATCTCTGGTTGTTGGCTCCATTTGAGTTCACCGGTGAATGTTCCGGTCAAAAGCTGGCCACTCGCTGAGAAATTACTGTAATATAAGTATTCATCTATATACAAAGGTCCCCTTTTTTGATTTTTTTAACTTCCTCCGTCCCAATTTATGAGGCAACTTTTGAATTTCAAGATTTAAACAAGTTTTTTTTATGGTAATTTTTTCATATTTGTTGAATTAGGAATTGTTGTCACCTATACTACTTTTTACTTAGTTTTTAAATATACAAATTTTATTTCAAATAACTTAAAGATTCCCGGCCTGAATTTACTGTCAAAATTTTACTTTCTGGCTCTTAAATTTTGAAGTTTGCCAAATAAATTGGACAGAGGAAGTGTTTTAGTAAGTGTTTCATTTCAATATGATCAAATCTGTTGTCCTTGTTGATCTTTAGCTAATGTCATAGATGTTTCTTTGAAATCAATGGATGATTAAGTTATTTTGCTAAAATTTTCCGTACGAACCTAAATATAATTGCCTTTACACGCAGATCAGAGGCGGTGCTGGGGTTTGGAAATTTTGGAATGGGTATATTTTGCAAACTAGGGTGGATTTAATGGGTGGGTCGGGTTAAATATCTTAAATGCAGATCAAATTAAAAGTGCGAGATCAAGGGGGGGAAAAAAGTTCCAACGTGAGACAAAAAAAAAATAGGTGATTTCTTCTCATCTCTTTTAGCCTTAGCCTTGGTGGACAAAATTACCTATTAGTTGAGGTGTGCACAAGTTGGCCCGGACCCCATGTCATTTAAAAAAAAGGTGGGAAAAGGGGGAATTAATCGTTCAAAGGCAAACATATGCTCAAAGTTGGATTCTAAGGGTAAACATATCAAAAAAAGTATTAAGGAACAACAACGATAAACACTAGGTGATTTCTTCCCATCTGTTCTTGACTGATGGATAGAGTTACCTAGTACCTTGTGCTTTGCAGGTATCTCGTGGAATTAGTTGAGATGCGGGCAAGCTGGCCCGGACACTATGGCTATAAAAAAAAATGTATTAAGGGAAGTAGAGAAAATGGTCTGTTACCCCCCAACCTTTAGTCGAAATCCCAACTACACACAAAACCTTTTAATGTGACCTATTACCCCCTGAACTTATTTTTATCGAATTTATTACCCCCAGTTGCTGACGTGTCACTGGACGTGACTACACGCGCCCATAGGCGCGTCAGTTGACTTTTTTTCGCTTTAAAATCATTATTTTTTTATTTCCATGTCATTATTTTTAATAATTATTATTTTTGCTTAATAAATATTGGCTTCTTCTTCTATTCTTCTTCTTCAATGGCTTCTTCTTCTCCTTCTTCTTTTTCTTCTTCTTCTTCTTCTTCTTCTTCAATGCCTTCAATGGTGCAGCTTCAATGGTGAAATGCCGATGAACAGTGACGGCACCGGAAAATTCAAAATTCCGTCGACTTTTTTTTTGATTAATTTCACGTAATTCGATTCAACATTTTGATTCAACACGTTGATTCAACATTCGATTCAGCTTCTCGTAATCAATGGCATTCGACTTTTTTGATTCAACATTCTCACATAATTCGAGTTCTTGGATGCCATTGAAGAAGAAGAAGAAGAAATGCCATTAATGAGTTCTCACTTGAACTAAGAACTTCGATTCAAAAAACTTGAAAAAAATTAAGAACTTGAATTCTTGAATGAGGAGATGAGGAAGATGATAAATTAATCTTGAATGTCATTGATTAGTTCTTGGATGCTATTAAAGAAGAAATGCCATTGAACCCGAATTAACTTTGAAAAAATTTAAGAACTTGAATTCTTGAATGAGGAGATGATGAAGATGATAAATTAATCTTGAATGCCATTGATGAATTCTTGGATGCTATTGATGAAGAAATGCCATTGATGGGTTCTTGGATGCCATTGAAGAAGAAGAAGAAGAAGAACTGAAAAAGAAGAAATGAAGAAGAAGAATTGAAGAAGAAGAAAGAAAAATAATAATTGCCATTGATGGGTTCTTGGGTGCCATTGGAGAAGAAGAAGAATTGAAGAAGAAGAAATAAAGAAGAAGAAGAAAAAAAAATAATAATGTTAAATTTTTTTTTTTTTTAGAGTAAAAAAATAAAAAATGACATGGCATGACGTGGCGGCGCGTGCATCACACCATATTTACAATGACTGGTTGTCAGTTTTGGGGGTTTAATAATTCCACTTTAAAATAGTTCAGGGGGTAATAGGTCACCTTTAAAGGTTGAGTGTGTAGTTGAGATTTGAGGTAAAGGTTGGGGGGCAACAGTCCATTTTCTCAGGGAAGTATGATATTGTTTTTTTTTTTTTTTTGGAAGTACAGGGATGAATCTAACCATTTTCCTTTGAAGAAACTCTGAATATCCCATGTCCATTACTGTTTTTTTCTCTGGATTGAGTTAAAATTTTCTGAAAACAAAAATAGGGTGTTCAAATAGGGTACTCATGAGGCTGGAGTTTGGATTAACTGATAAATAACTGACTCTCTGTCTGTCTTGACCCAAAACAGGGCCATTCCAAAGTTAATTCACAATGAGAAGAAGCATAGCTCTTTGCTGGGGAGGCGTAAGATCCTACTGTACTGATGCCGGAGATGGATTTCAGAGCTCCAAACTCAAAATATTTGATCGCCATCTTAAGCGCAAGCAAGTAAATCTTCTTCCATCGCACAATTCCATATACCTTGAATATCTCCCCTTTATTTTTTTTTAAAAAGAATTTTCTGTTTTACTTATCCATTTATATTATGCATTTTCTGTTGGAAAAAAAATGTTGGCAGCGCGATAGAGCGGCGTGGTTGATGAAGCCAAAGGATTCTCTTCTTGATACAGTGGCTGAGAATCTACTGGATCGATTGGAGGTGTTCAGTTTAACCTTCTTATTCCTTACTTTTTCTTGTACAACTATGTTTAATTTTTGCGAGGTTTTTGGTTTACAACAACAGCATAGTGACATACCCATAGTAATCGCATGAGTGAGTCTTTTTTTAGGTTACGATATTATGTTCAGAATGATGCCGAATTATCTTTTTCTAAAAATTGTTGTATACGGCTAGTACATTTAGACATCATGTGCTCTCATGTGCGTCCTGTCACTGTAAGATCTGTAACTATTGTTTAAGAAACAACGTCAGTGAGTTTTAGATTTTCTGAAAATAAAGTGGTAGGTGAGACAATTTCTTTTCTAATGAGTCTTCTAGATTCCAAATCATCTGCCTAGCGGGGAAGTTATATGTCTTAGGCTTTGGCTGGTTGGGTTGCAAGTCTTCTAAGATCCCGGATAACTTATGTTCTCTGAAGTGTCATTTGGTTGATGGGCTAGTTATTGCGAATTATAATGCACAGATTGCTATGCTATGAATAATAATGCAGGGATTGTTATGCTTGAATAATAATAATAATGTAGGAATTGTTATATGGCGTATAATAATACACCGAATTGTTATGCAGAAATTGTCTATTTTAAGGGTATTTTTCTTTTAGATGGCCAATACATAGATTCTCGCAGAAGTTATGCCAATATTAGTAACAACATTAATGACATACCCAGTGTATTCCCGCATAGTGGGGTCTGGGGAGGGTAATGTGTACGCAGTCTATACCACTACCTTGATGAATTAGAGAGGTTGTTTCCAATAGACCCCCGGCTCAGGTATGCCAGTATTAGTAATGGGGTTTGATGCAAAAGTTAAGAGTTGCATTAGTGGGTTTATGCCGAAAATCGAGTGTTGCATTAGTTAGGCTGAGATTTCATGAGTATGCACAGTTAAATATTGCAAAAGAAATACTGTATGCTGAATTTATGCGAGGAATATCTTTCCTTATGCAGCACCCTAGGAAGTTATTGTGTTGGACAGTTGGTTACCCCTTATTCTTTTCAAGTTGGAGAATTTCTTAATTTGTTAAAATAACATCTATAGAGATGAAAATATTGAAAGCTCAAAATCGGTTACGCAACAGGCTAAGCCAGAAAGAAAGAGAGAATGCTATTGTTGTAACTTACAGTAGATACAGAGATAAAAGCGTAAAAGCGTAAGAAGCCCTTCGATCAAATGAAAGTCCCTAGCCCCAGTTCGGATATTCTATTCATCAATGGGGTCATGCTTTATGAGTGAGATAGTGTTGACCATAAATCCCCTTCTTGGGATTCAGAGAGGTCTGCAAACCTGTGCTTCGGTTTTCCCTGGTGGGCTTTCGTCATCCATATCTATCACTGTCAGGGGTAAGCACATCCCTACAGACTAGACTCCTTTGAATGAAAAAAGGCTTCTTGTCGGCAAATACCCCCTTCTTATCAACGTAATTTTAGCATTAACGAAGGGTGGAAGATACCACGCTATGGACCCAAGCACAGGAAGCTTAGGAGGTGTCACCGACAATCACGTAAGATAAGAAGGGACCTCAGTCTTCGGATCGTATGTGTGGTACATAGATGAATCTTGCCGATGGCGCTTTGCAAGTCAGGATTGTACCCCGAACAATCAGTTTAGTCTTACTTAGTCAAATGAATGGCTGGGGCCCGCAGTGGGGAAAGATTGAGCACATCCACCGGAGCGACCACTAAGCTCTGAATTAGAGTGGATTCTGGCTTTTACAGGAGTAGCTCTTAGAACAAGGGATAACAAAGCGAAGTTGAAACAAAGCCGAATAAGCACTAATATATTGGGATGCCATGGATCTGTTGCCAACTAAAAACGATTCTGTGAGTTTGTTGTTGATATACATTAATCGCTTGCCTAAATGCATTAATTGTGCTTTAATAACAAGAGTTCAAGCTTTACGTCTTTTTATTTTTATTTTGCAGGATTGTAAGAAAACATTTCCCACAGCATTGTGTATGGGGGGTTCTCTAGAAGCTATCAGACGATTACTGTGCGGACGCGGTGAGAAGAAAGTTTCCTGTGGAACATGTTTGAAGTTTTAACTATTGTTTCTTGATATCATTTGCTTTTGACTTTTCAGTTCAAAAATTTCATATTAAACATATATTTTGAAAAAAAAAAACGATGTTTTTATTTTGATAGCATAATTGTTGTTAAAATTGGTCTTGGGCCCTAACTCACACCCCAAAAGCTAGCTCATGAGGAGGAGGATTGCCCAAGCCTTATAAGGAGACCAAGGACCCTTTAATCCACCGATGTGGGACTCCAACACCCCCGCACGCCCAGGACTGGACAAGTGTGGACAATATAAGATGGGGTCCCCAACATCGGAAACAAATTAATTGGGTGGGTCTAGCTCTGATATCATGTTAAAATTGGTCTTGGGCTTAACTCACACCCCAAAAGCTAGCTCATGAGGAGGAGGATTGCCCAAGCCTTATAAGAAGACCAAGGACCCTTTAACCCGCCGAAGTGGGACTCCAACAATTGTTAAGGGAAATAGTGAAATTTTAATTAGAAATTCTAAATATGGAAATATATTTTGAAATTTTAAACATATCTTACAATGAAAATCATATTAGGTTGAAGCAGTTACTTCGTTGGACTTTTTGTCTCATGTTGGGTGTTGTATATCGTACCCCTGATAGTGTATGGTTTCACCACTGCTGAATGCATTTGTCTAATAAATTATTTTTTAATAATGTAAGTGAAATGAAATTAGCCAATTATGGTACCTAAACTCAAAATGATTAAGATATGCAATCTCCTAGGAGAATAGCATGATAATAATGCAACGAACAGCAAAAGAATAGGATAGTTGAAGTGGAGGAGTATGGTATTGCTTGTGAAGTTGAGTTCGAATCCCATCCGAGGCAAAAAATTAGGTAGTTTTCGTTTCTTTCGGTGGATGGAGTTATTTGGTACTTGTACTAGTTAGAGGGTACAAGTATCCTGTGAAATAGATGAAGTGTGTGCAAGTTGATTCGACATATTGTTATTAAGAATAAGAAGGAAAGAGATAAAGAAAGGACCAAATATGCATATCAAGTAGGGGTGTGCATTTGTTTTTTCGGTTTGGTTTTTATCATTCGGTTTTAGTTTTTGGTTTTGAAAAAGTGCAATTCTATCCGAACCAAAATAAATTTGATTTGGTTCGATTTATTCTCTTTTCAATTTGATTATTCGGTTATGTCAATAATTAATAACATAATCAAAGTTACATTTGCACGCTTAAAAAAATAAAAATTATATACAAAGATATGTAATAATATTAGATTTGACAGCTAGTTCAGGTCGAGTCCTAACATCAAGTTATAGGATTAAACATCAATTATTTGACTGGTAGATTGAAGATTGTACAGGCTCCTAGGCCTCTTAAATATACTTTATAATATATGTCACTAGCAAAACTTCAAAACACAATATCTAAATTATTCTTAAAGATGTCCAATCATAAAATATAAACTAAATTATAATGAAAGTTCCCAATTAACTCTGATTGAAAGTGGTAAACACAAACACTCTCTCTCTCTCTCTCTCTCTATATATATATATATATATATATATATATATATATATATATTTGTTTTTTTTTGTTTCTCGGTATATATTTTTCTAAGTAGCCGTTAGGCCATGGGAATCTTTTCACTTTTTTCCGGAAAATTATTTCACTTTTGTGAAAAAAGTGAAGACAATAGTGTTTAGTGTTTGGCCATGAGGATTCCAAATACAATTTGGAATTGTATTTGTAAAAGTGAAAACAAGTAAAACTTGTTTTCACTTTTTTCACTCCTACTTCTCTCACAAAATTTCAAAAACAGCTTCAATTTATATTCATGGGCAAACGCAACTCCAATTCCAACTTAAACTCGGGAAATTATGATTTTCATGGATAAACGGGGCCTTAATCCGAAACGAAACCAAAATAGCAATCCAAATTAAAATTCGGTTCAATTTGGATTTGTTTTTTGGTTTAATCTGAATAATGCACACCCCTATCAAGAACTTGAAAACCCAGTATAAAGAAATGACCAGTTCTTGCACCCAGAGGAGAGGTGTGGTCTAGTGGTCATTGAAGTGTGGTCTTGTGATCAATGAAGTGTGAAAGGTTTTGGGAGACCAAGGATCAACGATAAAGAACACTAGGTGATTCATTTCCAACTATCTAAGTCTTATGGGCAGTCTTATTGGCAAGAGTTATTTGGTACTTATACTAGTGAAGACACGAGATAGATTTATCTAGATGCAAGGAAGTAACCCTTTTTCCTATTATTTTTTTCATTTTTTGATATAAAGAAGCAATTCCTAGTTATGCTTTAATAGATCTTTTCCAAAGCCCTCAGCTTCACTTAGCCTTGTAACCTTTTTGGGCATCCTCTATTTGCTTTTAACTACATACATAATCATCTTGCATTTTCAAAAGATGAAAAAATAACATTACTCCATAAGATTCTCCTTTATAAAGATAGATTTTATTCGTTCATTCATCTGTCACTTGGGAGTATGATTCTTAGAAGAAATTAGCCCGTCAACCAAAAATGATGCTTAAATCAACCTTGGCTCATACTGGAATTGAGCAATAATATTGACCATCCCGAACCATCTGATGAAATACTTATATTGTTCCATGAAGCTAGAGCATGATTATGGGCATACCTGTTGCTTTTCAGGTGGCATTGAGAAATTAATTATGATGGATACATCATGGGACATGGTAAAATTGTGTAAAGATGCTGAGCAGAAAATTCCAAATGATAATATTGAAACATCATATATTATTGGTGATGAAGAATATCTGCCCGTGAAAGAAAAGTATGTGTAACTCTGATGCTGTCCTTAATGAATGATTGGAATACCTTATTGACAGAGTAACATCCTTTTTTCATATTTTTATTTCAATGGGAAGTTCTGTTGATCTGGTCATTAGCTGTTTGGGACTACATTGGACAAATGATCTTCCTGGGGCTATGATACAGGTGCTTGCCGTATTTGCTTGAGCGCAGACAGATCACATTTCCCTCTACTATTTAGTCGTTTTCCTATTTCATTCTTGAAGTCGAAATGATAATAGCACCGAAGCACTTACTGTAACTGTACTTCTACCAGTGCAGATTGTCTTTAAAGCCAGATGGCCTATTCCTGGCAGCTATTCTTGGTGGAGAAACATTGAAGTGCTTCACTACCCTTATATTAAGTGCAGAGAGTCTTTATGTGTGTAGAGCCTAATGTTTGTCATGTATTGCTATTATCTTAGGGAGCTGCGGATAGCTTGCACTATTGCACAAATGGAGCGTGAAGGAGGCATCAGTCCGCGATTATCACCCTTGGCACAAGTATATTTTAGAGTTTTGGATTCACTCTGATTCTGAAAATTGTTTCATGGGTCTAGGATTTCTATATTTAATCAACAGTAGCAACAATTTCGAAGTCCTAGAGTAATGCATTTTTAACAGTCTTATATACAAGCTTTTATTATTTGTAGAATCTTACAAAGGACACTTCTAGTTTCAGTTAGCATGGTGATCAATTTTGGCCACTTTATGTTTTGAAACTAAAGATACAGTGGACACTGTATCATGGACCCTTTTTTTTTTTGGAAGAATAGGTCTTAGCGCTTAAGGACGACTGCAGTGTGCAAGGCACATTATTTTCTACTTACACGTTAAAAGCTCATGGTCTGCTGAACAATAACCTGCTTCTCTGGCAGTAACATGTCATTTCTTGTTATTTACCTTGTTCTCCTCTTCCATCCCTGGGGAATGGGGAAACTTTTAAGGAGGCAGTTATATATCACAATCACAATGAACAATAGCAACATGAGCAAGAATCTTTCTAATTGTTATAAAGAGCATTGCCATCTGGGCAGTTGAAGACTCAACTATTACTTCATTGTTGGTTATTTAAGCTATAAGTTGATAAATATTATGTATTGTCCGTTAGATGAAGAAAAGCTTTCTGTGTGGAGAAACTTGCCAAAAAGAAAAAGCTTCATGTGAAAGAGCATATTAATTTTTTGTTGCAGGTGCGTGATGCTGGTAATCTCTTGACTCGGGCAGGCTTTACTCTTCCAGGGGTTGATGTTGATGAGTATACAGTTCGATATAGTAGTGGTAAGAGTTACGCTTCATGTGTTGGTTTCCAACCTCGTATTCGAGCAGACAGCCTGGCAGGAACTTCCTGTACATTGCCTGAATCCATCTCTGGATATTAATTAAGATTTCTACAGCACTGCCTTTATTGTGCCGCCTTGCTTTCCAGTTTTTTTCTTGTACAATTTTCTAGCTTTAATGTTTTTTATATCATATATATGAACATGCTTTCTTCCAAGTGATGAACTTCTCTTTTCTTTTTCAGAGAAAGTTAACTGGCTTGTATTTGATAATAAAATCAGCACCCGGTTAATACTGATAACTGTATGTACAACTCAAAAAGAGTGATAGGACTTCTCTTGGAACTTTGTCGTAAGCCATCTCTAGATCAATGAACAACATATGTTGGTCTTTCTTCCTCTACCTAGTCTCCTCACAAGACATATGACTTCTGTGGTAGAACTTCCGGCATGCAACTGAATTCTTTCTCGGTAATGGACACATCCCTATCACCTTCTCCCAGTCTTTCATAGTGTGGCTTAGCAGCTTTATGGTTCTGCGAGATACATGCGCTTTCAGGCTATGTTGCTCGTGCTCTTCTAAAATGCCAATAGGGTGCATGTTGTATACTTTAAAAAGTGTGCAATTTTGGAGGATCTGACATGGGTATGACAAACATTTTGGAAGATAAGATTGTCATTGGGCTCGCTAGAATTATTTAACAGCTAGTATCTTAGCTAACATCATCATTGGTGACCAAGAGGTCTGATCTTTCAGAGGACTAAACATTTACTTTTGTTGTTGAACATGTTATACAAAAAAAAAGCAAGAGTTTATCACTCGAATATATTGAATTTATTATCAATAAAAGCTCGTACTGGGTCAAGTGATATATCCAGCAGGAGGGGTTGGCTTAGTTTTGTAAGTCATCAATCTAAGCAGCTACTGCCTTCATACTGTTTTGCTTAGTTTGGAAGGAAGAAAGGTGCATCAACACTAGTGTTCAGGGAAGCGTGATGCGGAAAAAAGCGACAAGGCTCTGCATCACGCGTTATGCGATGCGACCGCATCATTGAAGTGAAACACAATTTAATAAAAAATACCTATAGAGCATTCAAATAGTAAGTTATAACAGAAAAGACCACAACAACTATATAATCAACAATAAAGACAATATATTTAAGCAAAAGTTCTAATGAAACACCAACAAATCAGTTCAACAAAGCAAAACAAACCCAAAAAAGGAAGAAAAATCAAATCTAAATTAATAATGGTTCAATCTAAAACTCTTTTAGTTCATTAAGATTGTCCAATTCTTCTATTCCTTGAGTATCAACATAATGCTCATCATCTTCAACTTCCTCATCTCCTGTTGCAGTAGCAACTTCTTTTCCCTTATTTTATGAGCTTAAAGTACTACCCCTTAAACCATAACGACGCTCATCAACTCCACTTGGTCGTAGCTTCAATGGAGAAAGAGTTGTTGCAGTACAACTTCAGTGGAGAAGAGAGAACGCAGGTAAAAACAAAAACCGTAAAAGTTTTAATCGGTCTTTTCTTAAACTTCTGACCCTTTTTTTTAATCTAGAAATTGCCCATAAAAAAAATTCACTTCCTACCCTTTTTTAATTTAAAAATTGCCCAAAAATAAAAAAAATCCATAATGCGATCGCATCGCATCGCATCACGCAACAGGGCTTGATGCACCCGCAATTCTCAGATTGCACCGCATCAAAGATGCGACTCGCTGGCAGCACGCATCGCATCAGCGCATAATGCGATGATGCGGTCGCATATTAGAACACTGATCAACACTGGTACCCGGTCTGTCAAAAGGCTAAAGCCATATTTAGCCCCCTTGAAACTGCTACTGATATAAAAATATAAGGCTAAATCTGTAAGTGTCCTTGTTATTTCACTTCATCCACTCTCGCATTTGTTCTTATAATTTGAATCCAACCAATTTATTTTCCATATTTGAGTTTAAGATTATAATTTTTGAGAAATGTTTAGCCAATATGTACATTACTGGACGTGCCATGTTTGTTTTGAGGTCATAACTAGATATGCCCCTCCCTCCTCCCTTATTTATTGTTCAGAGTAGTAATTTACTTTCTTGTATTTTGTATGTGGATAATCTTGCACATCTGCAAATTGCCATTGAGGAAGTATGAATTTCCACACTCATTGAATTACACAGTCTTTATATTGAATTGAATAATCTTTCTTCTTTTTGCTTTTGTGGTAGCTTTGGAGTTGATAGAACATCTTCGTGCTATGGGCGAAACTAGTGCTCTACTGCAAAGGAGCAAGGTGGTTTTCTGCTGAAATTTCTTTATCTTTTCGACCCGATGAACAATCCAAATTGCTTCATTAATTGTCTTATTGATTTCATGAATTTTAATATCCATCTTCTCCATGGATTAGGTATTGAAGAAGGATACGGCCCTGGCCACAGCAGGTATTTATGAGTCAATGTTTGCAGCTGAAGATGGCACCATTCCAGCAACATTTCAGGTGATTTAAGAGGGACTAATGCTGAAAGTTGAATATTTTAAATCAAATCGTTGCTAGGCTCTTGTCAATGGCCACAAATAGAATTAACTGAAACTAAGGCTGAGGAAGAAAAAAACATATACCCTTAAAGTTGTTTTTACTTAATTTCTGCCAGTCGCTGCTTCTTGTTCATTGATTGTAAATTCCTCCAAGATTCTACTTTTGTTATCCTCCAGGTTGCCAAACACTTTTCTGCTCGACCTTCTTATGTCCATCTTTAGAGGTCCGAAATCAGGAGTACCACTGTTCACATATCCATCCCACCATCCTTCCACACTTTTCAGAAAACCTTCGGCCACATATTTTCAAACTAGTAAGTGCGACATGGCTTCCGATCCTTGCACTCCAGCATCAAAGGTTTGTGGTCTTAAAACGCTTTAGTCTAAAGTTTCTGCTTGATTTTACAAGGAGCTTCGTCCCATTTTATTGACATGAGAAACCTGTCAATGCTTTATTAACTTGGGAATTATTATCATCTCTAGACCTTCTGTAAATTTCTCCTTGTTGAAGAAGATTCACGAAGAGTCATCTCCTGTACAAATTCTCTATATCTTTCCTTTGCTCTTGTTTGTTGTTCTGCATCCGTTCCTATCTTTCCTTTGCTCTTGTTTGTTGTTCTGCATCCGTTCCTTTCTTTCTCTTATCTATTGTTTTAATTACCCCTTAAGCCCATGATAGATCCTCTAGACCACCTATTCTACCGATTCCAAGCTAAGTTGCGCGAACTCTTCATTTTTGCTGCCATATCCGTGTCGACACAAGATGGGTGCGTGATACGTGTGGGATTGGGTCAACCCAAATTGGATACTTTGACCAGACATGGACAAATCTGGGGGAAAATTGAGATTTTGATTTCTCAAAATAAAAGATAAAGTAGATTTAAGACATGGGAAATGGCATACCTTCAATATTATAGTCCTTTTGCTTTTTGTCTCCTTATTAGTTTTTTCCTGTTGGTCAATTTTGTATATTCATGTTTCAGGCCAAATGGAGAGGGGACGACCCGGTTCATACCTACTCCGTAGGTGTCGGGGAGGGGGGGACCACATGGCCTTACCTACGCGTCCTCACCCCAGCTTTGCTGAAGGGACGTTTCGAACCCCCGACCCTGGCACACCACGGTAAGCAAGCTTACCGCTGAGCCAGAGCCATCCCTCACAGGCCAAATGGTGAGAAACTAAGAATTCAAGTGGTTGTGTTCTGAGGTAGACATTAGCACCAATCTGTAAAGAGAGTTGGTGGAAGGCCTTGAAAGACTTCCTTTTTCTTTTTCTTTTTTTGAGGGAAGAAACAAAGAGCTTGAAAGTAGAAGTTAGGTCTTGGGGAAGACAACCTAGATGATCTTTCAAAATTTAGAGTATCTTTATAGCGTTATTTTATAATTTTGGGTTTTTTAGCCGAATCCAGCAGGCCAGCTCCCGTAACCATACGATCGCACCCCCGAATCTTAAACTCTAAATTTTACCGAATTCGACTCTCGAATTTGCGTCCGTGTCAGATACTTGTACCTGAGTTCGAGCAACTTAGATTCCAAGCATAAGTTCCTCTGTTGCACCGAAATCCCCATTTGAACTCTTTATTAGCACTCCTAAATAGGCATGATTTTATGAAGCTTCTTGAATTCTCATGAGGACCATTGGCTTTCATCTCATAAAATAGTGATACTCCCTCAAATAAACTCCTTGATGGTTCTAATCACCCAATCTGCCCTTGTACAATCCAAATCTTCTCAATTAGCACACCACGTCTATTGTTCTACCTTTGTTTCCTTGAAGCACACCACGTCTGGTTTCCAATTATGAAGTGGCATTACCAGAGTCTTTGTTTATTTTGAATTCTTGTTTGCTTAATCCCCAGAATTTCCATGAAACTATTTTAATCTTCATTTGTATGAGACTATCCTCTTCCTATCCTTTTTTTTTTCCGGAACTTCCCGCGTAGTTGATCCTGAATCCCAGCTGTTTAAGCTTGTCCGTCTCTTTTCTACTGTTAAGAGTCCCATATCGAAAAAGGTATGGGTAGTTAGTCTCGTTATTTGGACTTGGACAATCCTCCCCTCATAAGCTAACTTTTTGATACAAGATTAACAAAGGACACACAAAACACACATCAAAATCAATCCACAAACCAAGGAAGCCGAGGACTTCAAATGATGACCCCTCTCGGATTCAACAACAAATTACAATGTAATGAGGTGTTTTACCACTTGATTTCCAGCAGCAACCCAAACTATATTAGCAACAAGAGATTAAGAACAACAATATTACAATAACAAAGGTTCACAGGTTACACTAACAAGACAAGGAAACCGAAACTTCAACAAGATACAAGATAGACAGTTAGACAATTTGTAGGTATATTCTTGAAAACCCAAGAGCCTATTCCACTCTTGGACCCTTAACACCACACACTACGAACACCTAACTCCTACGTTGACATAAGAGGGACTTTACCTCCTGTAAACACCAACGTATCAAGCCAACAATGCAAACACAAGTGAATCTTCACTTGCGTAGCCCTAGTTTCGGTTGGAGTCACTCTCAAGACAGGGAGAGAACTTTGGAGTGTTACAATATTACAAGTCTTAAGAATGATGAACTAAGTGAATGAAAACCCTTAGTTGTTCTATTTATATTACATCACAAAATAAAAGGTGAAAAGACAAAAGTGCCCTTAATGACCCAATGACATTAAGTGCCTGTGTAGTGCATATCATGGGCGGCCCTGGAGCTTCTTTTACACTTAGACGTGTGCACTTGTTTGGATGCGTTCAATATGCTCAAAAAGTGTCCATCTATGAGGTCGTACTTGTATCATCCTCTCTATCTTGAGAGGAGTTTGACCTCAAACTCACGGCTTCATCAATCTCACGGCTTTTCCATAAAATTATCTCCTCATTCTCGGCCTTGAAGCTTGGACACTTAACACCACATACTATGAACATCTAACTCCTACGTTAACACAAAAGGGACTTTACCTCCTCTAAACACCGTCTCAAGCCAACAATGCAAACACAAGTGAATCTTCACTTGCCTAGCCCTAGTTTCAGTTGGAGTCACTCTCAAGACTTAGAGAGAACTTTGGAGTGTTACAATATTACAAGTCTTAGCAATGATGAACTAAGTGAATGAAAACCCTAAGTTGTTCTATTTATATTACATCACAAAATAAAAGGTGAAAAGACAAAAGTGCCCTTTAATGACCCAATGACATTAGGAGCCTATGAAGTGCACATCATGGGCGGCCTTAGAGCTTCTTTTACACTTAGACGCGTGCACTTCTTTGGTTGCGTTCAACATGCTCAAAAAATGTTCATCTACGAGGTCGTACTTGTATCATCCTCCCCATCTTAAGAGGAGTTTGAAATCAAACTCACGGCTTCATCAACCTCACGGCTTTTCCATAAAATCATCTCCTCATTCTCTGCCTCGAAGCTTGGATGCTTAGTCATGGGCTCCTTGAGATCATCAAGTGCCTTTTGGTGAGTAATCTATCCGATATTCCCTTTAGGAAGTGCATGGTCATGTACCCGCACACAAGAAAAGGCAGTACTAGGCAAAATGCTAGTACCTACGTTAGTGAGAAGTAAAGGCTCCCCAAGGGTAAGTCCCACCTTGTCCCTTTGCTCCTTGGTTCCCTCCCCTTCTCCTCTATTCCCATTCTCGGTCTTCCCCTTTCTCTTTTTCCTATTTTCCTCCAACTCTCTCACTTGTTGATTAACTTCGGCCACTTGCATCAGTGAGAGAGGATGGAGTGTATACCGTTGGCCATGGTGCTCCAAAGTGTAGCTATTGGTTCATCCATTATGCATGGTAGCTCTATCGTATTGCCATGGTCTTTCCAACAATAGGTGGCACGCTTGTATAGGAATAACATCACACAACACCTCGTCAAAGTAGTTGCCTACCTTGAACCGTATTACCACTTGTCGGTTTACCTTTAGCTCCCCACACTCATTCAACCATTGAAGGTTGTATGGGCTGGAATGACGGGTGGGCATCCTCAATACATCAGCTAAGGTACTACTAACAATATTGGCACAACTACCTCCATCAACAATCATAGAGCACACAACTCCCTTAATAAGACATTTGGTGTTAAAAAGGTTTTCCCTTTGATTAGGAGCAACCAAAGCCTTATTAATCATGGCCTTCCTCACTGTAAAACATGGCACTTCAAGTTCACCATCACATGGCCAAGCATCTTCCTCCTCACCCTTCTTAGGCCCCTCAGTTTCTACCCCCTTTCCATTTTGAGATTGTTCATCAATCTCCTTCGGTTCAAGTCCAACCTTCTCCCTAAGAAAGTACAATTTCCCCTCCTTTAGAATCACATTCCTCCTATTCGGACACTTACTAGCCTTGTGTCCCCAACCTTTGCATTTAAAACATTGATAACCCTTAGAATTAGGAAAGGAAAGTGGTTTACTCGGAGGGTGCCTTTAGTGAGCCTTGTTCTCGGCTTGGGCAGCCTTGATCTCGGGTTGTTCCACATTGGATGAGTCATTCTTGTCCTTGTACCAACTCGAGGGTGATTGCCCTTTAAGCTTGTGCCCCGGTTTCTCCCGTAACTCCCTTTCAACCTCCAAGGCGACCTGGAAGATGGCATCGAGGGTGTCGAACTTGTGAAGCGTCAACCATGAGGCAATATCCCTATTCAATCCCACTTTGAATTGAATGATGTCGTGACTCACTTGCTCCCCTCTATGATCAAGTTTCAGGATGAGTTATTGGAACTCATCGTATTAAGCCACGACGCTTTTGTTCCCTTGCCTCAAGTTATACAATTTGGCAAGGAGTTCTTGATAGTATCTTTCGGGTAGGTACCTTTTGTCTCATGAGGTACCGTAACCGAAACCAAGGAGGGGGCTGCCCCTCCACCAAAACATTGCCAAAACGCTTAACGCATTCCCACCATGTAGTAGCATAACCCTCAAAGTGAGCAATTGCGTAGCAACTCTTCTTCTCCTCGGTAAGATCATTCACTTGGAAGACCCTCTCACATGCGGATTCCCATGCAAGAAACTCTTTGGGATCACTTTCTTCCTTGAAGATTGGAAGTCCCATGTAAGCATGTAAGCATCTCATGTACCCCTCATGTTGTTTCCTCTTCCCGTATCCCTCTACATGGACGGGTCTATTTGGGTTAAGTGGAGCTTGTAGTGGCGGGATTGGATTTGGTGGATAGTGAGGTCTTTGGTTAAGTGGAGTTTGGATTGGAGGGCTCGGGTTTTGGGTTGGCATTTGGGTTCAAGTCCTTCTTGTTGGACTTGGTGTAATGGAGGGTGGATTGGCCTCTCATGGTCTCGGCTTTGGGAATAAAGTATGGGCTGGTTTGTGACATTGGATGGTTGTCTCGGGGATGGAACATTTGGTGCCAGGCCTTGGGGGTAATGATCGGTGAAATGTTTTGAGGGGTAGAAGGTTGGCTTCTTTGGCTTTCCACACGTTCTAATCTCCCATCCATAGTCGACATCTCACCCTTGACCGGATCCATGTCTGAGTTTAAATTTTAAATACCCGTATTCACTCTAGCAATGTCACGGGATATGGCCTCAAGACGAGCCGATATAGTATTAATGGCATTATAGTCCATTGTTTGAACATTTGAAGCCTTGGGTTCCATTGTGGTTGTACAGAAGAATAATCCTTTAAGTTACGGTCCAACAGGACACCAAACCAGTTCACAGCATCACACACAACAATACAACACCAAACCTACAAAACAAAACACACGTTAGTTCAAACAGCCTCCCTAGCCTCTCGCACACGTTGTGGCTCTCACTTGATGTCACAAATGTTTGCACGTCGGCTTGTAACTCGTGGTGAGTTGAAGAGTAAGTCTACTCCTTAGTCGGAATAGATTCTTTGTTTTACGACTTAAGGAGGTAATGCACGAACTTGAACCAAAAAGTACTACGAGTTAAAACGACAAAAAAGCACAAAAGAAAAGTAGACGCCAATAATGGATTCGAAGGACTAATTGACAACCTAGTAGGAATTTACTAGCTTGTAATTAGTTCTAGGATCAACTAATGAAACCAAGAACCAACAATTAGAAACTAGAAAATCCAAATTTGAGCTTAATATTGACGGTGAACAGTAACTATGATGATGTGGCAACATGCTATTGGTCACGGTCCCACACAAAATTTAGTCATCAACTTGAAGTTTAGTCTTTACACAATCTTAGAATGGATGACAAAATATTGGAGGGAAACACAAGTCTTGCACTCTTTTTTTTCAAATTCGACTCAAAATGGTGATATTTGACTTGTACTAGTCCCACAAAACAAGGTCCTTGAAAGATGGAAAAGTTGTTGGAAAGTTGTACTAGTCCCACAAAACAAGGTCCTTGAAAGATGGAAAAGTTGTTGGAAAGTTGATGTCAAGTCTATATGAGTGATGTATCAAGTCTTTCACCAACAATTTCTACAACTTTATCTTACAACCTTTTGGATCTATTTCACACTTTATATTGGTTAAGATATGAGGAGGTGAAGAACAATATGAACACAACAACTTTCAATAACACTTCAACAACATGCCAACAACGTCCACTCCAATCTTCACAACAAGGGACACACACGGCCAACTCCAATGTTCACAACTACAATGTCAATATTACAAGCTCAACTTTAGATCTAGACACCCTTTGTGTTAGTGAGAAAGAAACCAACATAAGAAACACACTAGACAAACAAAAAGATTACTAGATCTAGACACACAACAAGTCTCGGCCAAGACAACAACAATACACTCTTCTCGGCCAAGAACTAAAAAACTCAAGAACACTTTTTTTTTTGTTAATTTTCTAACAAGCAAGCCCAAGATTGATCTTGTAGGAACAAGATCAAGCCTTGCTTTGATTCCAAATGATACAAGATTAACAAAGGACACACAAAACACACATCAAAATCAGTCCACAAGCCAAGGAAGCCGAGGACCTCAAATGATGATCCCTCTCGGATTCAACAACAAGAAGAAGATTACAATGTAATGAGGTGTTTTAACACTTGATTTCCAGCAGCAACCCAAACTATATTAGCAAAAAGAGATTAAGAGCAACAATATTACAACAACAAGGGTTCATGGGTTACACTAACAAGACAAGGAAACCGAAACTACAACAAGATACAAGATAGACAGTTAGACAATTTGTAGGTATATTCTTGAAAACCCAAGAGCCTATTCCACTCTTGGACCCTTAACACCACACTACGAACACCTAACTCCTATGTTGACACAAGAGAGACTTTACCTCCTCTAAACACCAACGTCTCAAGCCAACAATGCAAACACAAGTGAATCTTCACTTGCGTAGCCCTAGTTTCGGTTGGAGTCACTCTCAAGACAGGGAGAGAACTTTGGAGTGTTACAATTTTACAAGTCTTAACAATGATGAACTAAGTGAATGGACACCCTAAGTTGTTCTAGTTATAGTACATCACAAAATAAAAGGTGAAAAGACAAAAGTGCCCTTTAATGACCCAATGACATTAGGTGCCTATGTAGTGCACATCATGGGCGGCCTTGGAGCTTCTTTTACACTTAGACGCGTGCACTTCTTTGGTTGCGTTCAACATGCTCAAAAAATTTCCATATACGAGGTCGTACTTGTATCCCTTTTAGAGTTGAGTTAGGCTCAAGATCCATTCTTCACATGGTATCATAGTTAGGTCCATCCCAATTCTCTGTTCACCGATGTTGGGCCCCCATATTATATTGTTCACGTTCTAATTAGCGAGGCTTGGCTTGTGGGGGAGTGTTAAGTCCCACATCGGAAAAGGTATGGGTGATTGGTGTCCTTTTATGGACTTGTGTGTTCCACCCCTCATGAGCTAGCCTTTGAGGTTAAGTTAGACCTAAGATTCATTCTTTACGGGGTATCAGAGCTTTGGTGAGAAACTTTAGGAAAAGTAAACACAATTATGGTAATACTTTTAACTTTCTTTCAATGTAAAATTAAAACTCAAATTTGGTCAGAAAATTAGGACAAAAACCCTAACAAATTTCTTTTTTTTGGGCTTGATTTTCTTGACAAAACTTGATCCACCTTCTTCACATGCATGATCTTCGTTCTTCATCATTCTTGCTAGGGATGCTTATCGGTTGGATAATTATGCTTAGCGGTTCGGCTTATTGGTTATCGATTTTTAAATATACTAATCCACTAGCCACCCAATAAGATAATGGTTGATTCGGTATCGGATTAGCAATTAATGGACAGTTATCGGATGGTGTAACAGATAAATTTAAGAGAGAATAAAATATCGAACAATTATTGGTAGTTCCTCCGTTTCTTCAACGACTAATTTGTTTGTATACTATGATTGATCTATTTATCAATCTTTTAGGCTTCTTGAGTTTTTATTTGAATTCTTATGTTTTATATCAAACTTTGTAAAGGAAACATTTGGGTTGTTTCATTTTTATTGCGGGCCCTTATGTTGTCAAGAATAATTTATATTTTGGTTTAAGAATTAATTTTTGATTTTCTGTACATTTTGGTAGTCTGACTGCACTTTATGGTTAGATATCACAAGAAGTGGAATGTTATTTTCTAAACTAAGAAGTGAATAGAATAATAAATGGAGTTTTATATGTTGGATTGACAAAAGATACTTATATATCTAGGGGTAAAAATATAATTATAATAATTCTTAATGGGGTAACAGTTTACCCGGTAAGAAAATTGAGTAATCCGTCCCCGTACCAGGAAGCCATTAATTATAAAATTTTGATCCGTTCTCCAACCATTAATCCGATAATCCATTACCAATTAGCCAATAAACTAATTTTGTAGTTGGATTAACGGTTACGGTTCGGTTTTGAACAACTCTAATTCTTGCCATGGTTAAAAATAAGGTTTAAAGTATCATGGTTTAAAATTGATATTTTGTTTTTATTTTTAAAGATGCAGCAACATGAATGTTGAAAATATGGTTGAAACTTCTTCACATGTAGTTGGACAAAAATCTTCATTATCATCAAATTGCTTGCTACTATACCTGAAATCGTTTTGACCCTGTCTTCAACCTCGTTTAATCAAACCATTGGACCTTTGAACTATAGACTCTAATGCCAATGGTTGGATTCAAAATTGGTAGGGCGTCATGTAGAAGCTTGTAGTTGCAAACCATGAATTCGATAATTCAGATGACACAATTTTTAACCATGACATTGTGAATCTTATTTTTGACCATGACAAAAAGCAATGATGAAGATTATATGAAGAACGAAGATAATGCATGGGAAGAAGGCGGATCAAGTTTTGCCAAGAAAATCAAGCCAAAAAGAGGAGATTTGTTAGGGTTTTTATCGTGATTTTCTTACCAAATTTGAGTTTTAATTTCTATTGAAGGAAAGTTAAAAGTATTACCGTAATTGCTTTTACTTTTTCTGAAAGGAAAATATAATTCTCTTCCTTATTTGGCTAACTCTTCCATTATTTTTTTGAAGAATAGATTTTGGGCCGAACTCAACCCCGTTAGGCCAAGATCCATTCTTCACATGGTATCAGAGTCAGACCCATTTCATTTATTTGTTCACCGATGTTGGACCCTCATATTATATTCTCCATGCTCCAGTTAACTAGGCCTGGGCATGCAGGGGAGTGCTAAGAGTCCCACATCGGAAAAGGTATGGGCAGTTAATCTCCTTATATAGACTTGGGCAATCCTCCCCTCATAAGCTAGCTTTTGGGGTCGAGTTAGGCCCAAGATCCATTCGTCACATCTACAATCTCTGTTCGGTGTTCTTATGCCAATCTGCTGTTGTTTCAAAGCTCTTCTTGCATCCAGTTTCATGAATAGTGCGAGGGCTTCATTCTCGCACCATTTGAAGTAATTCCCAGCTGCTTTCTACTTTTAAATATGTTTCTCCTGATCCACCTGTAACCCTCTTCACAGTATCCGTTACTGGTAGAATCCAAATCGTGCCATTGCCGTAGGAGAGTTTAATTTGGAATCAGTGAGGATCTTTGTCCCTCTGGAAACTGCTGGTTTCTCCACATCTGTATGTAGTGGGGGTCATTTAGAGGTGTAGCTGCCTGAACCATTTTGTTATTGAATATCCTCTTGCATGAGTTGTTTAGATTCCAGCTGCGTTGGGACCTCCACTAAAGATGTTGGTAGTGCCTGTTCTTAGGAAATCGAGAAAGTAGCTTCTAGCCTCAAATTAGTCTGGATCTCCATTTGAACTGGGTCTGGATCCGTCTTCAATTTGAGAAATTCTTATTAAAATCAGTAATACATTAATCTAGGAGTTCCAACACAGTAGAATAGAAGTTCCTTTTTCTCCTCAAAGTCCTTTTTGGGCCTCTTTTTGTTGTACAATCTATCGGTCTTAAAGAAGTCGCTCATCCCCCCTCATATGGCTCATTGCTTTGAGTATCAATCTTGTGTAGCCCACCTTTTGATTTTATTCTACTGGACGGGGTAACTGATTTGAGTAATAGATAGAATAGACTGCTTTATTGACGTGTGCTGGGCTTAAATGTCATCTTTTCTCACTTCCCGTTGTGCACTTCCCCTAAAGGTTCTTCCCCCTCAGAATTCCTCATGCATATCGCCGGTTTCTGGTTTTCTGCCAAGTTCATACCAGCTTTGGAAATTTTATTTGGGACTTGAACTCAAACACCACTACTCTACCTTAATGGTGGTCTTTCTCTGTACTTTGATTCATAGCCTAGCCCAGTGAAGATGTGTTCTATGTTTTGTCTCTTCTAAAACTCCGAGCAAGCCTCCACATTTGTTGCTAATAGCCCTAAAATTCTGGTCCGCCCAAGCAGAAAGTAACCCTGCAATCTGATTCACCTCTTTGCTGGACTTTACGGGTCAGTTTCTAGTGCAATCTGTTGCGACCACCTCTGGAGTTCCAGTCTTCTTCATTTCCAGAACCATTCTCCTATTTTGATTCTTCACGTGCTTCGACCTTTGATGGGAGCTATCAGAGAAGATATTGATTCTCCATTTCTAAAACTTTGATCGTTGCCGGTACCTCCATAAATTTTGGGACCACTTTTGAGTGACTGTTACTTCAGGGAGTGCTGTAAAGGTCTTAACTGAAGTGATCTACTAAGCATCTCACCGGAAATCCATTTTGCGCTCGTATTTCAGTTTCAACGACTAAAGTACTATTTAGATCTGGGGGTGCCTCAGCCATTTCCGAACCCTCCCATGGCCAACTCTGGCTTGTGGAAACTTTTGAATATGATCTTTGGTGCCTTGCACCTCTTTCTCCTTTGCTGTACCTTTTTCTATAAACCTCGGAATCTTATCTGCATATTGGGAATGCCCTGCATCTGTATTGATCTCCGGTTTGACATTTTGCTGATATTCTCTTCCCAGCCATGATTTGATCATGACAAACCGAAATATGTTGAAGTTCTGAAAACCCCAACTATATGCAGCTGGACCTTCATTTTTGACACGCCATACGTTCTTGCTTGGATGCTTTCTTCAACACGTTGTCTTCATACTTAGATTCTGCTGGAGAATTCTTCTTCTCTCCATATCATGTACCAGTTCTTGCATTTCTCGCTGATGTACAAAACTTTGAAGGGTTTTACCGGCTAGAAAGATCAATCATCATTTTTTGCATTTGTCTTGAAATTCTCTTGGCTAGGTAGCCCAGGTTTAGCTGTGATTGTGCTTTAAAAATACGTCCAGGTTTTGTAGAAGTACTACTTACAAAGTTGAGAGGCTATGTATTCTTCTGGCTAAGCTTATTTATATTACTAGTTTTTATGTTGATCTACTAGCTCTTTCTATATTCTAAATACCCTTTCCTTATGATAGCTTTCGAGATGCTATATATTCTTCATGTCCTCTGCGATATCATACATTCTCAAGAACAATTTGATTTCTTAGCTCCTGTCCATCAACCTTTTGTGGGATATGTATTAGATGATCATATGTGCAAGGAGGGATTGCCACTGTCCTTCCAGCACCAAGTGCTAGAAGCAGGTGATGAAAAACATAAATAAGCAAGTTTCTAGAAAATGTCATTTCATATTGAATAATAACAATGATGTTTTGACACGATAGAAGCAAGTGCAGTACAACGCAAAAATGACCTTAAAGATGTGTTAAGCTGAATTGAGAGTTTAACCAGTTCTTCTGGAGTGACACAGCTGAATTCTTTCTTAGTGAATAGGATCAAGACTTAAAAATAAATGAAGTAATTTTCACTAAATTGTTAAGTGGCTACATTGTGATCTGTTGGGTTTGGTTAACTGTTACGTCTTTTTATTGGCTATGTTTGTAACCTGATTGTGTTTTCAGATAATATACATGACTGGATGGAGGGAACACCATTCTCAACAGAGACCAAGTAGGAGGGGCTCAGCCAGTGTCTCATTCCAGGATCTCCAAAAGCAATTTGGCAGTGATGGTAGCTGCTGACTTACTCTCGACGTTCTTTATCGATACATTTCTAAACCTGTTATCTGGTTCTTCCCAGCAGCTATGAAATAGAAGAATGGAAATTCCTGCAATTTAGAATACTCTTTCACACATAATAGTTTCATAAGCGTCTTTCGTTACGTCATAATCCTGCAAACTAAAAGGCAATGATCATAACTTTCAGTAGAGCTATCGCGTACCTCAACCCATTAGTGTACAAATGATCTAATCCGCTGGTCATTTGTTTGACATTTGATCAACTTGATTAGTTTGTGTATATCGTCATATCTGTCACTTTTCTCCATCGCATCAGTTCAACCCCAAGTCACTTTCATTTCAAAGTTGAGAATTTGGGTGGTTTCAAGTCTCCACTCAACTAGGAAATAACTAAGGAGGTATTTGGGAAAGAATAAAAGTGCTTTTAAGTACTTATTTTAAGTTGAACAGGTACAAAAGTTGGGAACCCCCAACTTAGGAATTTTAGCTTAAAAGCTACTTATAATAAGCCAATTCAACCATCCCCTAAACCAAGTAAGTAATCTACGAACAGAAGATTCATAAGAGGGGTACATGCAGATGAAAGAGTGTCAGGGATACTATAGAGTGACGTGAAAAGGAAGGAAAAGGCTGTATTTTAAATATGGACTCTTATTAAGGAGTATTTTCTTACCATTTGTAACTCTTTTTTCTAGATTTTTAGGACTTCGAAGGATATCACAGAAAGGATATCTCAGACGCTTCTAAAACTAGTTTTTGTACTACACTTGAAGGCACATAACTGAACTGGCAAGGACAAGTTCTTGAACTTCTATAAGTGGGAAATTAATTTTTTCTCTTTCTAGCCATTACTAAGGTTCAAACTACTAGGGTATATTGATGATCCCCACTTCCAGTCTGCTTACTCTGAAATGATTTTAGAGCCCTTGTGAAAATATTAGCTATCTATCGATATTTTAGTTTAACAAAAGATTATAGTGATCTTCCCCTTTTCAAGCCTTATATCAATGTACTTTGTTCTTATATGTTGACAAGAATTGTTTGCTATGTTAATAACGCTTGTATTGTCATAAAAGACGGGCACATAATCAACATGGATACATACTTTTCAATCGTTGTTTGATCCACAAGAGTTGTGCACAACATGAGGCTGCAGCCTCACATTCTACTTGGACTATAGATAATACAACTGAATTTTACTTCTTGGCTACCACTAAAAAGGGAAAGAACTATGAAAATGTGTGCTTCCAATTCCAAAGGCGCTTTACCTACTAACCAAGTGTTGAGTTCAATTGGTGTGAATGGAAAATGGAGGGACACAACCTTTGAGGAAAAGGTGTGACTATTCAGATAGTTGTGTCTGTTCAGAAAAAGACAATGTTTTGAATGAACAAACATGACTCTTTCAAAGGATACACCGTTTCGGATGAACCATTGCCACCTTTTGAAAGGGACACTTGATGGCTATATAAATCTGCATTTATCCACAGTTTTAGGGTGAAAAATTTTGTGAAATAAAAACTCTTCTTGTCTTCAAAAACATTCTGTGTGATCAATCAAATCGTTGAGTGAGTTCGACGAATCCAATTATTTGAGGTATCACTATAGTTGGATTGAAAACCATTTTATCCTGGGAGGAAGATTCCAAAACCTCGGGTACATTGAGGGGAATTATTTCTTAAGGACACTCTGTGAAGTCGGGGGACTTGCTTTATATTTCTGTTTCATCTTAATTTCTAAAAATATAAAACACACTTCTTAGAAAGATCACTTTGATCTTGTGTTGAGGGTGCTTTTGTACTTCATAGTTTTCTTGTTTTGAACTTGAACTAGTGTTGAAGTTGTTGTGCCTAAATACAGATTCTTGTACCCGCAAGCATACAAGACAACAATCTTAAGAAATAACCTTGGAAATTTTTTTATTTTATTTTTTGCTTTTTTGGTGAAATTTTCTTTTTACTAAAGTTTTTTTTTTACAGAATCTGTATTGCTTGTTTTTGGAGACTAAAGCTTTAAGCTTTCTACTCCGTTTGAATTTAACTAGTGATTTGAAGACATAAAATCTTCATCACAAGTTAAAAATCATTCGAATGACAACTAGAAGTCATAAAAACTTCATTGTTAACTAGAAACAAGAAGAAGAGTTTAAAGTTGCTTAACTTTATAAGTAGTATTCTGAAAATACTAAATTTTATTGTCTTGTGGTGACAGAAAAAATGACTAACGAAAGTCAAATTCAAGATGCGGCAACGACTGTGGGGGCAACTAGTATTGTCTCAACAAGTCGAGCAAATGCTCCGCAACCAATGGCACCTGCGGAGAAGCCCAAAAAATTTGCGGGTATTGACTTTAAGCGATGGCAGCAGAAGATATTCTTTTACCTCACAACACTATGTCTTCAAAAGTTCACTAGTGAGGATGCTCCTGATTGTAGAGGCTTGGAAACACTCAGATTTCCTTTGCAGGAATTATATCTTGAGTGGTCTCCAAGACGACCTTTATAATGTTTATAATGGAACTAAGACATCGAAGGAATTGTGGGGGGCACTTGTACGAAAATATAAGACAGAGGATGCAGGAATTAAGAAATTTTTTGTTGCAAGGTTCTTGGACTTTAAAGTGAGAGATAGCAAATCGATTGTCTCTCAAGTGCAGGAATTGTAAGTAATCATCCATGATCTCCTAGAAGAAGGTTTGATTGTGAATGATGCATTCCAAGTAGCAGCGATAATTGAGAAGCTACCACCGATGTGGAAAGACTTCAAAAACTACTTTAAGCATAACCACAAGGAGATGACTGTCGAAGGTCTTATTGTCCGACTACGTATTGAAGAGGATAATATAATTGTCGAGAGAAGGTCAAAAGGGAATTCTGCAATTAATGGAGCACATATTATGGAAGATGATCAAAACAATTCTAAGAAAAGGAAGAAAGTTGAACAAGGAAGCAATCACCCTAAGAAGAAATTCAAGGAAAAATGCTTCAATTGTGACAAGATTGTCCACAAGTCCACGGATTGTCGTGCCCCAAAGAAAGGCAAGAAAAAAGATCAAGCAAATATGATTGAGTTCAACAAAAAATATGATGATTTGTGTGCTATGTTCTCAGAATGCAACTTGGTGGGGAATCCTCGCGAATGGTGGATAGATTCTGGTGCCACCTGCCATGTGTGTGCCAACAAAGAGTTGTTTTCGTCATTCGCTTCGGATCAAGTAGAAGAAATGGTCTACATGGATAACTGTAACACCCCGTATTCAAGTACGTGTATTGGTCTTATTTATATGGAATTAATCTTTTTATTTTATTTATACCGGAATTTGCCCGTCGGTGGTTCCATGCGAAGGTTATTGAATAAGCTTTCCAACGATATAAAGATTTTCAAAAATGAATAGATTTCAGATATAATCGAGCACGTTCAAAACTATAAAACGGTGGCTGGGATATTTGGGAATAGTACATATGCAGGAAAATTTCCTGCACACAAACTACTGAGGCCAACCGAATTTTTGGGTCAACTTCGAACGATCATAACTCCCTTAATATAATGAACTGGGAGAGATGTGACCTATGAAAAGAAAGATCTTTGAGTCTTCTTTCCAATGCAATTGGTTTCATCAAAATCCAACGTCTGAATAAGGAGTTATACTCGTTTTACTTCAGCCTATCAAAATAGATTTTTAGGGTCAACTTTAAACGACCATAACTCCTTGTATAGCACGAACTGGGTGGCCTACTTTATATGAAATGAAAGCCCTTTGAATTATCCTTCCAACGATACCAATTTCACCTAAATCGGATATCGGAGCAAAGAGTTATGGTCGATCTACTTTAGCTTATCAAAACAGTCCACCAAAAGACAGATTTGACATTATTTAAATTTTAAAGGCATTTTGGTCATTTCCTATTATATTATGGACGGGAATATGTGTATATATACATGTATATGAGTTCAAAAACTCATTTTCATCATCAATCATTGAGAAAGAACAAACCCTAGCCAAATTTGATCTTTAAATTACTTTTGATTCAACCGTAGAAATTCCAAAGTAATTCGATAACTGCGTTTGTCATCTCGAAAGCTTCGAACGACACCTATTATTTGTGCAAACAGGATTGCATAATCAAGAGGTGAATTCTAAGGTATGGATATTGTTTTCCTTTGTTCTTTTCCATATGTATATATGTGATAGAGGATTATATGTATTGGTTGTTATTGAAAGGTGATGAAAATAGGGTTATGGACTATTTTGCATGGTTTGGTTGTATTGAATTGTGGAAGGTGGATATGATAATTGAGTTATGGAAGGTGGATATGGTGATATACTATTGAATTGATAATTATTTATGTCTATGGCTCAATTTGGTTTAATGGATTGGTTGAAAGGATAAATGAATCAAAACTTGATATTGGAGGATGTTGTACGAATATGCATGGCATGTGAATGTAATTGGAGTATAAGCGGGTTAAAGTGACACCCTTTATGGTGTAATTAAGGCTTACTACTCAACCACTATTTTGGTGAATTCAAATAATTGAATTGTGACGTTTGGTTGCTAATACTAGATTGCTATATATGTTCATTGTAGATAAGTAATCCGAAAACACGGAAAGTCCATTTGGGACTAGTATTGAAGGTTGACAGTCAGGTATGTAAAGCATACTCTATACTATATCTTTGGAATGAAAGTGAACAATTGTTCTATTAAGAAAGTTTCCAAAGTTATTCAATAACATGTGATCCATAATGGTTTTGTATGATGTCCTACGTTACCAATGAACTTGTTTCCACCCTACAAGATGTCAAGACATTCCAATACTTGTCTTCCAAATCTTACATGTTTATTGCACTAATGAATGTCAGAAGGTATCCGATTACTCAAACAATATCCATGTGCTATTAATCACTCCAAAACGTTTCATTGATATACCAATAAGTTCCTACTTCATTGTTATGGCATTGATGACTCCAAAACACTTCATTGATGTGCCAATGAGTTCTTACTTCATTGTTATTGCATTGATGTTCTATTTATATGTCTCTTATTGATGTATCATTGTTTCAAAGTATCAAAAATGCGGTGGCAACCGAA
Source organism: Capsicum baccatum var. pendulum (assembly GCA_030864225.1). NCBI lineage: Eukaryota > Viridiplantae > Streptophyta > Magnoliopsida > Solanales > Solanaceae > Capsicum > Capsicum baccatum. The sequence goes on from CM061550.1 coordinate 274,790,650, forward strand.
ATAACAATCTCAAAGATTAATTGAACTAAGTGATGGAAGTTCTTTATTATCGGGTGGTATCCCAGGGACATAAGCCTATCATGGGTCGATCCCAGTTGATATGTACTGGAGGCAGCCTAATGGTCACAGTACAGTACAGTAATGATTACAAAGATGATCAGAACGAAGGTAAAGTGATTGAATAAATACAATGTATAGGTTGTCACAAGTTCTAGTTAGTGTGGTCCACTCCTATTACGATTTATTCACTTGTTTCTGATTTCTATTGAGCTCCTATATCATATGTGATTATCTACAGCTTTACATACTCAGTACATATTTCATACTGACGTCCCCCACGGGGGACCTGCATTTCATGCTGCAGGCACAGGTACCTCAGCTCATACACTGCACAAGTAGGAGCCAGAATATCCAGCTGCTTTTGGTGAGCTCCAGTTTGCTTCGGGGCTTTCCGTGTCATATCCAGTCACTTTTGGTATTGTATAGAAGTTAGTTATATGGCGGAGTGTGTCCCGACCTTAGTTAAACTCTGTGTATTGTCTAGAGGCTTTGTAGACCTAATGTACAGTCAAGGTGTTTTGTTAATAGACGTGATGGCTCCAACGGCCAAGTATTGTATATACATATATATGTGTGCTCGAGCTTATACAGGTGATTATTTCCTTTTATATGCGACATGGTGTTGTCTGAATTTCGGGTTGTCATAGAGGTATGCATGGGACGTATAAGGTTATGAGCTGGTTCTCCCGAGCCTCCTCGGTTACGGGTGTCAGTCTGCCCCAATAGGATTTGACGCATGACACTAACTCTACTACTGCTAAGGTAGAAGGAACAGGAAAAATATGCTTGAAAATGACTTCAGGAAAGGTCTTGACACTTAACAATGTTTTGTATGTTCCGAAGTTATGTAGAAACTTAATTTCTGTTTCACTTCTAGACAAGAACGGATTCAAATGTGTAACCATTTCTGGAAAAAATGTAATTAGCAAAGGAGAAGTGTATATAGGAAAAGACTCTCACCGAGGGCCTTTATAAGATGAATGTAATGATTGTTGAAATCAATAAAAGTTCAAATTCTTCTTATTTGCTTGAGTCTTATGATTTATGGCATGAACGTTTAGGCCATGTTAATTACAAAACGTTGCATAAACTGATCAACTTAGAAGTTTTGTCAAACTTTGAGTGCAATAAATCAAAGTGCCAAACATGTGTGAAATCAAAGTATGCAAAGCATCCTTATAAGTTCTTTGAAAGAAATTTCAATCCTTTAGACTTAATACACACTGACATTTGTGATATGAAGTCAACATCATCACGTGGTGTGAAAAAGTATTTCATAACTTTTATTGACGATTGTACTAGATATTGTTACATCTATTTGCTAAACAGTAAGGATAAAGCAATAGATGCGTTTAGGCAATACAAAATTGAAGTTGAAAATCAGTTAGAGAAAAAAATAAAAATGATAAGTGATCGGGGCGGAGAATATGAATCTCCCTTCGCCGAAATATGTGTAGAGAATGGAATCGTCCATCAAACTATGGCCCCGTATTCACCTCAATCTAATGAAATTGCGAAAAGGAAAAACCAAACTTTGAAGGAAATGATGAATGTCTTACTTATAAGTTTTGATTTACCGCAAAACTTGTGGGAGAGGCTATCCTTACAGCTAACAGTATACTCAACAGAGTTCCCCATAGTAAGATACAATCAATTCCTTATGAACAATGGAAAGAAAGGAAACCCAACTTGAAATATTTCAAAGTGTGGGGGTGTCTAGTGAAGGTCCAAGTTCCTATGCCTAAAAGGGTTAAGATAGGATCTACGACAGTGGACTGCGTGTTTATAGGATATGCTAAAAGTAGTAAAGCATGTCAATTTTTGGTTCATTAATCTGAACATCCGGATATTAATAAAAATACGGTAATTGAATCAGATAATGCTGAATTCTTTGAAAACATTTATCCGTATAAAACTAGACATGAACAGTCTAGTGGGGGGTTTAAAAGACCTCGAGATGAACCAAGTGAGAATGTACATAATGAATAAAATTCAAGACGCAGTACACGTCAAAGAACGTCTACTTCATTTGGATCAGATTTTGTAATATTTCTCTTAGAAAATGAGCCTCAAATATTTAAGGAAGCGATGGCATCTTCGGACTCATCCTTTTGGAAATAGGCATTCAATAGTGAGATTAATTCAATCTTAAGCAACCATACGTGGGAATTGGTTGATCTTCCTCGAGGAAAGATATGAATCGATTTAGATCCGAAAGAATCTTTATGAGAAAGAGAAGAGAAAAGAGAGAAGAGAGAAAAAAAGGTTGTGATAACCCTAACCTAAAGAGGAGAGAAAGAAAAAGATGAGAGATGAATAAAATAAATTTAGGGCTGATGCTGAGGAGAGATGAGATAATATTAGATGTATCGTGTACGTAGGTGTGGGTTTAAATATTCATTAATTAATATAATTAATATTCATTAATAATTTAAGGGTCACGAGGAAGACTAGTGACATTGAAAAGACAAGATAAGACTACTCAATGAACACATTTTTGAGTTATCCAAGAAAAAGAAACTCTTCATTTTTTACCGCATTTTGTAGTACTTACTTCTTTATCTACTCGGAAAGAAGCTTGCTTTAAAATTGAAAAAAAAAAGATTTTCAAACAGATATGTCATCTGTTGCAACAAATAAAAATATCTGTTTAAAAATCCCAATATCACAATCAGTTGTTACAACAGATACAAATATTTGTTTAAAAATCTCTTTCCATTTGATAATTAAATGAGATATGTCAAATGTTACAACAGATATCAATATCTATTTAAATATCCCAACAGCTCAGTCATCTGTGATGACAGATGCAAATGTCCATTTGATAATTAAATCAGATATATCATCTGTTACAATAGATATCAATATTTGTTTGAAAATTTCCAACAGCTTAGTCATCTGTCACAACAGATGCAAATGTCTATTAGATAATTAAATCAGATATGTCATCTGTTGAAACAAATGTGAATATCTGTTAGAAATTTCCACCAGTTCAATCGTTTGTTCCAACAAATTTTATTGCAATTGATTTAGGTGGAACTAGGGATGAATGAATGAGCTTATAGGGTCAACAACAACTTCAATTGAGTCTTTGCAATTTCATGGAGTTGGTATTGCGTTCATCTCGACTCGGGTTATCGATCAATCACTCTGAGTTGAAATGAGCTCTCATTAACTTAATATTAGGAGTAATAGTACCTAAATTAATTTAGCTGGTACTAGAAATGAAATAATGAGCTCATAGGGTCAACAACAACTTCAATTGAGTCTTTGCAATTATATGGAGTTGGTATTGCATTCATCCTAACCCGGGTCATCGATCGATCACTCTGAGTTGAAATAAGCTCTCATTAACTTAATGTTAGGATTAATAGTACCTAAATTGATTTAGGTGGAACTAGGGATGAATGAATGAACTCATAGGGTCAACAACAACTTCAAATGAGTCTTTGCAATTGCATAGAGTTGGTATTGCGTTCATCTCGACCTGGGTCGTCGATCGATCACTCTGAGTTGAAATGAGCTCTCATTAACTTAATTTTAGGAGTAATAGTACCTAAATTAATTTAGATGGTACTAGGAATGAATGAATGAGCTCATAGGGTCAACACCAACTTCAATTGAGTCTTTGCAATTGCATGGAGTTGGTATTGCGTTCATCCCGACCCGGTTCGTTGATCGATCACTCTGAGTTAAAATAAGCTCTCATTAACTTAATGTTAGGATTAATAGTACCTAAATTGATTTAGGTGGAACTAGGGATGAATGAATGAGCTTATAGGGTCAACAACAACTTCAATTGAGTCTTTTCAATTGGTATTGGTATTGCGTTTATCCCGACCCGAATCATTGATCGATCACTCTGAGTTGAAATGAGCTCTTATTAACTTAATGTTAGGATTAATAGTACCTAAATTAATTTAAGTGGAACTAGGGATGAATGAATGAGCTCATAGGGTTAACAACAACTTCAATTGAGTCTTTGCAATTGGTATTGGTATTGCATTTATCCCGACCCGAATCGTCGATCGATCACTCTGAGTTAAAATAAGCTATCATTAACTTAATGTTAGGATTAATAGTAACTAAATTAATTTAAGTGGAACTAGGGATGAACGAATGATCTCATAGGGTCAACAACAACTTTAATTAAGTCTTTGCAATTACATAAAGTTGGTATTGCGTTCATCCCGACCCGGGTCGTCGATCGATCGCTTTGAGTTGAAATAAGCTCTCATTAACTTAATGTTAGGATTAATATTATCTAAATGGATTTAGGTGGAACTAGGGATGAATGAATGAGCTCATAGGGTCAACAAAAACTTTAATTGAGTATTTGAAATTACATGGAGTTGGTATTACATTCATCCCGACCCGAGTCGTCGATTGATCCCTTTGAGTTGAAATGAGCTCTCATTAACTTAATGTTAGGATTAAAATTATCTAAATTGTTTATGTGGAACTAGGGATGAATGAATGAGCTCACAGTGTCAGCAACAACTTCAATTGAGTCTTTGCAATTGCATGGCGTTGGTATTACGTTCATCCCGACCCAAGTCGTCAATTGATCACTCTGAATTGAAATGAGTTCTCATCAACTTAATGTTAAGATAGTACCTAAATTGATTTAGGTGGAACTAGGGACGAATGAATGAGCACACAGGGTCAACTACAAATCCAATTGAGTCTTTTCAATTGCATAGTGTTGGTATTGCGTGTATCCCAACCCGAGTCACCGATCGATTACTCTGAGTTGAAATGAGTTCTCATCAACTTAATATTTTAAAAACTATATCTTTTAAATTTTTTAAAATTAATTATGATCAATTTGGACTAAATTAACAATTTCAAAACTTGTCATTCTTTTTCAAATTTACAAATCAACTCATACAAATTATCCATTTGCGTGAAAAAATTTTCATTTCAAATCTGAAGTACTCGCTCTCTCTCAACAATACAAAAAACAACTACTCAACATATTGCTCAACCCTTCAAAACAGATCAATCTTTTCCTATTTACGACCACATATAGTTGTTATTTTTGACTTCATTCTCGCTTGTATTCGTCGTTTTCTCTGTCTTCGCAGGTAACAGAGTTCGAGAAGAGTTTTACATTTGTTCTTTATTCTAAAAAATAGAGCTTTTTAGTTAATGATGAAAAAAAAGAATTTTAGTTGTATTATTTTTGAGAATGGGTTAACAATTTTGAGTTTTGATGCTAAAAAAGTAGGAAGCACCCGAGAAAATCCTAGTTTTCTATCAGTGTTTTGTTAACTATCGTGGTATTGTTGGATGGTGTTTCTGGTGTTGGTGGTGGTGTTGGTATTTGTGTTTTTGTTGGTGGTGTCGATGGTCTTGGTGGCATTGGTGGTGGCACTGGTTCTGGTGGTGGTCGTTCATTTGTTGCAACGGGTGGAAGATCTGTTGAGAGATATTAAATAGGTCTTCAAACAGATTCCCTATCTATTCCAACTGATGGGTTGTCTGTTGGAGTATTTTTTTGTAATGTGGCGTAAAGTAATTTATTAAAATTTGTCCATCTGTTGCAACAGGTGGAATATCTGTTGGGAGATATTAAATAGGTCTTCAAACAGATTCCCTATCTGTTCCAACTGATGGGTTATTCATTGGAGTATTTTTTTTTGTAATGTGGCGTAGAATAATTTATTTAAATTTGTCTTACCTTTTTAAAAAAATTATGCAGACATCAAATGCAATGCATTTTTTATTTTTCTATTATTTGTAGTTAAAAGATATCTCCCAAAAGAAAAGAAACTGAAAGTGGATCAACTTCTGACCACCCAACAAAAAAGGCTAGAGTACAGATAGATTTGGAGGAACTTCCAGAACAATCGCAGTCAGGGCAAAATGAAGCTGAGGAAAGTGATAACTCCTTCTCACCAATGGGGGATGAAATAATATCGAAATCCCAGCATGATTTTGTCTAAAATATTAGTATAGAAGGGTTTCGAGTTGCGATGCTGATGAATAGCCCTAACGTAGTATTTTGTGATATTGTACTTAAATGTCAGTTGGGAAAACTTTTTAACGAACTTAGGAGTATTATGAAGAAGGAAAACATAGATGGACTTTTTAAGAAGAGCTGCTTTGCTTATTTTTTGGAGCTGCCTGAGGACCGCATTCTCCGTTTTCCAATGATCATGGTATATGACATTCTCAAGAGCAGGATCAAGTATGCGGGGGATGATAAAAATTCGAAGGAGGGCGAAAAAAAGATGGATGAAGTCTGGATCAGCTACTGTGGCATGCCGATTTATTTTGGATTGAAAGAGTTTGCCATAGTGACGGGCTTAAGATGCGATCGTCCAGAAGAACCTCTCATCAAGGAAACACCCCAAAAAGAATTCGACAAATGCAAGGTAAAAAAAGATGGTTTGTTGGGCATTGTTGAACCTAGATACAGAGGGGAGATTTGATGGCGGATCTCGAGAATAAAAACATACCAAAGCACTACAGGGAGAAATTGTGCTTAGTTTGGTTTGTCCATTCCGTTTTATTGTCAAGAGACGTCAGGAAAGTCATAGAAGATGATTTGTTGGTGCTTGCTAATGATTTTAGTAAATTCAATGATTATCCCTGGGGATATGACAACTACTACTTGACTGTTCAATATTTACAGACAAAGCTAAAGCCAGAGACGACCACATTATACGGTTTTTCTTAGGCTTTCATGGTAAAATTGATCACTATTTTTACTCATCCATTAATTTATATTGAATATAGTTATTATGACTTTTTTTTGCTTGCTTCCTGTTTATATTTTTTAGGCTTGGGCATATGAAGCCATTCTTCCCCTCCGAAAGCAGTTCAAGGATTACCCGGATAAGGTTTCTCATCCAAAGATCCTTAGGTGGTTGGATGACAAAAAGAATAACAAAAAATATATTAAGGAGGTTGATCTCTTTAACCCTATGGATGATGCAGTACGTATTCTTTCAATTAAAATAATTTACCTCAAAGAAAGATATTGAAACAAATGTTCCATCTATTGCGACAGATGGGCCATCTGTTGCAACAGATGACCTGTCAATTGCAACTGGTACAACAGATGGGTAATCTGTTGTGATAGAAGATCCATATTTTGTAATAGATTAATTATCTATTGCTTTGTTTCTCTGAACCCGACTCAACAGATTACCCATCTGATGCAAATTATACAACAAATGTGTAATCTGATGCAACATATTGTCAATTTGTTGTGACATACAGATCAACTATTGCGGTAGCTAGATCGTCTGTTGTATAAGTTAGTTGTATTAACATCCATGTAACCCAACTGAATATAAATTATTAGTATATGATTTAAATACCTTCTGTCTTTTTTTTATAGGTTGTGCATCCTTGGATTGTGCCTACCATTGATGAGCTGGGGATGACTTCTTTTCTTACTATGGGTCTTGTTGATACAAAGAAGACCCAACGGTGGAGTTAATAAAGAAGAAATTGGTTGGAGAAACATCTATAAGAAGAGCAGTTAGGCAAGGTCCGCCTAATGTTGAAGTTCTTCACGACTAACCTCAAACTGCAACAGATCAGAGTGCTTCTTCTGGGGGTATTGCTGGTGGGGTTGTTTATGATGGTGGCAGCCATCCTGATGTTGTTGCTGCCAGTCGTGATTATGAGCATGTTGGTGCTCAGCAAAAAATAAATACTTTTGAAAATACCTCTTACACAGGTCCTCCCTCTCACCCCTACACCGGTCCCTCCCACCCTTACAGTGGTCCCTCTCACCCCTCCCTACCCTTATATTCTCATTGCAAATGTAAAGTATGCAAGGATAGAGAGGATAAATTCCTTGAAAAGCTAGAGGCTATTACTGAAGTTGTCGAGGAGTTAAAATCCAGAAGGGGTGTCATACCATCCAATGAGGTGAGAGAACCATACACTCCTATAGTGGCGGTTAGGAGGAAAAGAAGAAAAATTAGACAAATTCTCTCCGTTCTGAAATCAGCAAAAATTGCAACTCCTTCTACTCCAAGAGTTGTTGAAGTTCAGGGGCTGCTGAAAAAGGTGGACATATTCGCAGCGCTTGGCTATGAAAAGAAGAAGAAACTGCTAAAAATCATGAATGACAAGATGAAGGTTCCGAATAATACACCATGCATTCATTTGCCGCCAAGGACTTCTCGAATATGACAAATATGCGCGTGTGGTATGAGGACAATGTAAGTTTACTTTTGCTAACCTAGCCTTCTAATCTACTCCATACAGAAAAATATATGCAGTAGGTTTGTAATCTATTGCAACATCTTATTATTCTGTTGCAACATAACACTGATCTGTTGCATAGGTTGCGTTAGTTGGGTAATCTGTGAACTAATTCAGAGAACCCTCTGCAACAGATTCTTTCCTCTGTGTTTTTATTCTTTACAATTACTAACCTATTTAAAAATTATCTTCTTATACCACAGTATGTTGATGAAATTCTCTGCCTCATGAAGGGGCATGCAATTAGCGTACCTGGATGCTTATGATGATGTCGATAGGATAATGGACCTCAACTTCTACAATAATTTCAAAGATAGGTACGCTGATCTCTAAAAGCTAGCTGATTTTGGTAGCTCGGGATTTGATAAGTTAGTTTCTACGTTCCAACGGGATGAAGAAGCGATTAAATATGTTAGAGGAAAGAGGCCATACCACACGACATTAAATATGTTAGAGGGAAGAGGCCATATCCACACGACAAGATCTAGACCAAGGCAAAGAGAATACTTGCAGTCATATATGTGGAAGTCAAACATTTTCTCGCTGTTGAGATACTACTCTACGAGGGAAAGATTAAGGTTTATGACTGCAACTTACCTGTCTTCAGCGAGGATAGGTTTTTAGCCCACATTGATACGGGAAAAACAACGGAAATACGAAACAACTCCAAAATAGTCCACTAATCTTAAGAATTTGAGGACTGAGATGGAGACCACTCCCGGATTCACTATAACAACAACAATACGAGATAACAACGGTGAATTTGACACCAAAAATAGCAGCAACACAATGATAACAAGATGAACACAATGAGAACAATTTTCGGATTCAAGAAGGACACAAAATATCCACTATGAATCTACAAAGTGCAATAAGATAAAGATAGATAGACAGACCAAATGGGGGAATAATATTAACAACCCAAGAATTGTTACACCCTTGGACCTTTAATACTACAGACAACACTAACCTATCTCCTACGTAGGCCCAAAAGGGATCTCGATCTCCCAAGGACCAACATTTCCAAGTTTGAATCCAACACGAGTGATTCCATACTCAAGTTGATTCCCTAGTTACAATTTCAGATTTGTTCCACAAGGAGAGAGGACTTGTCTTTCAATGTTATACAACATTCATCATCATCAAAATCTAATAAATGAATCCCTAGAAGGTTGTATTTATAGTGTATTACAAGAATAGTGTGAAATGTCCAAAATGACCCCTTAGTCAAAGTCTTCAAATGGGCTTCCTTGGAGTGCATTGTATGGACTGATTTTGAAGCCTAGTTAGGCCTTTCTTTGCACTTCACCTGTACACTCCAAGTCTCGGGTTCATTCACTCTCGCACTCACCCACCTCTGTGGTCGTACCTGTATCATCCTTTCCTTCTTGAAAAGGATTCGACCTCGAATCCGTACCTTGCAAAATTAAGAAAAGACAAACAAGCACACATCCTCATGACATGAGGGGTTAGGTTTAGCAAAAATAACACATCACATGCCATGCCAAGGTGGGACAAACTTGGATTATACCCACGGGTCCTCTGTGTTGAACATGAAAACCTTAGTATAAATGGCACAAAAGAAGAGGTCATCATCAACAAAAAGAGACAATGAAGAACCTTGCCTTCCTTTATTATCACCCAAAATCAAATATTGTTTGTCGTCTTGACTAAGCATCAAGTAGGAAGTATAGAAATTCCCACATTCCCGGAGGGTGCCAGGGTCAAATGGGAGAAGTAGCCAAGGGTCTAAGCCGAGGTTAGCCCTTTCTTCCCCTAGAATGTCACTCCCACAACCACGTATGACATTTTCCTTTAAGAGAAGACTAACATTCAAGAATAGAGAGACACGGCCTAGAAGTCCTACCTCAAAAATACATATGCCATCATTTACAACATTTCCATACACATGATCTCTATGAACAAAACTACTAGCAAGGCTTTTACCACACAAGATGTTCAAAGAGTCACGTGCACCATCAAGATCAACTCTATAAACACCATCACTAACTTGATATTTTTTAAGCACGCCACACATATGCTCAAGTAGTGGAATACATTCATGAGTAAGTTGATCTTCAATCACATCCTCACTAGTTGTTGACAACTCACATACCAACGTAGACTCACATGGTTCGCACAAGGGTCAACTAGTGTGTGAGAACTCTTATCAATTGGTAATAAAGCCTTGTTAAAGTTATAAGGGCTAGCACTAGATGGACATAAATCATTCTTACAAGAAGAATCAATTTTGTCATCTAAAGGATCAACTAGTGCTTGCGTACTTACAACAAGAGTTTGGTCCTCATGTAACCTAACATCACCAAGAGTATCACCATAGGGAGACTCAAATACCTCTACTCTAGGTAAATCCACAACTACGTCCAATTGGCCACTACTAGCCACAACACAACATTCTAAGTTCAAGAGTGTAGGGAATAATGTTTTTACCTCGCAGCTCACATGAGCTACGGCCTTCCTCTTGACGTATGTCCGGGTAGCCCACTTACTCTCTTTGACCTATCATACAATCCAACCTTTCATTTGCCATAACTAGGTCTCGGGACATAGTGTCAAGGTAGGCTAAAATGACATTGGTGGCATTGTTGTCCATGGGTTGAGAGGTGGAAGCCGTGGATTTCCTTGTAATTGTACCTAAAAAAAAGAAAGAAAAGAACACCTACAAAACAAAACACAAGTTAGTTCGAAACAACCTCACTACACTCTCGCACACTTGATCGTCTTACACTTGGTTTTACAAGTGTTGAAAGTCGGCTTGTACTTCGCGAGTGATTGAGGGTCGAGTCTACTTTTGCCCGGAATAGATTTTTGTTTGAGTTGACTCAAGCAAAATTTGTTACGGACTTGAACCAACAAGATACAAAAATTTCACAAAAGAGAAAAGCACACAACAAATGCGTAACACGAATGAATGAACACAAAAACTAACTAACAATCTAGTAGATAAGTACTAGTTTGCCAATTAGTATTGGAACCAACGAAATTGAAACTCAGAAACAACAAACGAAAACTAAGAAATCTAAAATTTGAGCTTAAATATGTTGCATGAACAATAAAATATGATGATGTGGCAGCCATGTATTGGTTTCGATTGCACACAACTTTTGTTGTCCAATTTCAAGTCTTGGTCAATTTTTTAATTTGGACTTTGGTGGAACTTGTTCAATGGAGGGAAACACAAAGTAGTCTTTAGAGTTTCTTTTTCAACTAAAATTTCAAGACTCAAAGTCTTGGACTAGACTTGTACTCCTCCTTAAAACATGGATCCTTGTTTTATGGGAAAGTGGCTGAGATGTGATTGACTTGTTGGTGAGTGATGGTAAGTCTTTCAAGACTAATAAAGTTCTCACACTTTTTCCTTCACCTTTTTGGATCTAACTTTCACTTTATTTTAACAAGGTATGAAGGTTTGGAAGAACATCAAGAACACTTCAACAATCACCAAGAAAATCAACAACAATCTCCCAAGAACAACAACAAGGTCAACTACAAACTTTCAACAAATGGCCAAGTCCTTTAGTGTGGTGTTTTGGTCTTAACAAGGGGTGAAGATTGTGATGAACAATAAGAATACAACAAATTTTCAAGAATAATAACAACACCAACAACGTCTAGCCCAAGTCCACAAGAAAGGTCACCATATGGCCAAGAACAACAACTTCAATACACGGCCATTAACTTGTCACAACAACAATCTCAACAATTCAAGCTCAACTCAAGATATAGACTCAATGTGTTAGTGATGAAAAAAAACTAACACTGAGAGACAACAAAGACAAGTAAAAATCTCGACCAAGACACAACAAAAACACAATTTTTGGCCAAGAACACAAAATGGACAGATTGCTTTCTTTTCTGGAATTTTCAGTTTTCAACTTTTTTTTTTTGTAGTTTTCAAGTCTCAAGCCCAAGATTGATCTTGTTAGAATAAAATCGCCGATGACTTTGATACCAAATGATATGGGAAAAACAATAGAAACACGAAATAACTCCAAAACAGTCCACTAATCTTAAGGATTTGAGGACTAAGATGGAGACCACTCTCGGATTCACAACAACAACAACAATACGAGATAACAACGATGCATTTGACACCAAAAATAGCAGCAACACAATGATAAAAATATGAACACAATGAGAACAAATTTTGGATTCAAGAAGGACACAAAATAGTCCACTATGAGTCTACAAAGTGCAATAAGATAAAGATAGATAGATAGACCAAATGAGGGAATAATATTAACAACCCAAGAATTGTTACACCCTTGGACCTTTAATACTATATACAACACTAACCTATCTCCTATGTAGGCACAAGAGGAATCTTGATCTCCCAAGGACCAACGTTTCCAAGCTTGAATCCAACACGAGTGATTCCATACTCAAGTTGATTTCCCTAGTTACAATTTCACATTTGTGCCTCAAGGAGAGAGGACTTGTATTTCAATGTTATACAACATTCATCATCATCAAAATCTAATAAATGAATCACTAGAAGGTTGTATTTATAGTGTATTACAAGAATAGTGTGAAATGTCCAAAATGACCCCTTAGTCAAAGTCTTCAAGTGGGCTCCCTTGGAGTGCATTGTATGGACTGATTTTGGAGCCTAGTTAGGCCTTTCTTTGCACTTCACCTGTACACTCCAAGTCTTGGGTTCATTCACTCTCGCATTCACCTACCTCCGTGGTCGTGTCCGTATCACACATGCAACCACTCTTTAAGTTGTTGCCCAAGTTATTGACGCAGAGTAAGCTGATTATTCATTTGCCTACTGAAGTATTGACGAAGGAATCATGGGATTTTGAAGGTCGACATAAGAACATCAAGCTCCAGAGAAATAGAACCAATACAGCATGCGGGCCATACTCGCTTGCATACATCGAGTGTTTGTTGACCAACACAGAAATGATCTGTATGTGAGACAACGATGTGGGAAAGATGCAATGGGTCTGGGCTTATGAGGTACTAACTAAATGGTTGGATCCCGTGTATAAAGAAGAATATATACAAAGACGGAGACGAAAACGATAACAATTGTTTATTTAAAGCCACTTTACTCTACATGTAGTGACAATAATTTCTCTGTCTGGCAAAAGTTGAATTTTTATAATGCAATAAATTTTATATTTATTGTAACAGATATTGTACTTGTTATAACAGATATAGTACCTATTGTGACAGATATAGACTTGTTATGACAGATTGATTATCCGTTGGGATAAGTTGATCATCTGTTGCATTATGTCAATGTTCTCAGTCTATCTGTCGCAACAGATATATAATTTATTGCAAGATATAATCTATCTGTTGCAACTGATCGGTAATCTGTTGGAGCAAATAAATAAAGTAGGAAGACTTGTTATATAATTTCTAGCAGATGACCTACGTGTTGCATCTCATGTTGCAACATATTCTATTTGATAAGATATGTCTTCTGTTGCAGTAGATGTATTATCTGTAGCGATATTTGAATCTAGTATTCTATTTCCATTAACATGTTTAAAACTAAGGATTAAATTATATTCATAGACAGTATAAAATAAATCAAAGCCTTCGAAAATTACATGAAATAACTCAACAAATAAAAGAAATGTAAAAAAAAATCATTATGGGTACAAATGAGCTACTCGACAAATAAATCAACAAGTTAAACCAAGGAGGATATGTTATTACATTGACGAACTCAAGCTATAAAGATCTAATCAATATGGACAAGTTGTTGTTCATCTAGTGTTACGGATTTTGGCTTTGGTCGTCGAGGATCTTTAATGTTGCTTGCATATGGCTTCTGAGCTTTCCTTTCTCCGTATTTCCATAAAAGAGCAGCATATCTTTTGCGGAGTAATCCGGCATCAAGTCTATCATTTGTTACTTGTAATCCATCGCTCAAATACTCGGCATAAGCGGCAACAAAAGGACTGCAATTCCTGCGTTTTAAAAAAAGATAATCCATATCTTACAGTTTATGCAAGCGTTGTGAAATTTGTGGAATGAAACTAAATCATGACACTTATACTTACAGGTTACCAATGGTTTGTTGAGCAATTCCTTCAACACATTGTACATCAAATGGATTACCTATTTTATCCCGATATGCTTCAATCGTCGACCAATCAGTACGAACCTTTTGGTCCAAAAATTCACTCATATCAAGGTAAGTAGGCAATATTTTGGCTAGCTTTTGTATCTCAGACGACGGCCCGGAATGTCTCATTCGCGACATCGAGTCATAAACTCGGATGTGTCTCTCTTTTAGAATGATGATAGCCAACACCCAATGGAATTCATCACCACAATTGATTGGGATGTACACTTCGTCGATCAAATGCCAAGGTAAGACAACCGGAATGCTAAAACCTTTGATGATGTTGATTATGCATTCCTCATTTCGAAAAAATTTCGACTGTTGTTGACAATATCTATCGTAGGAATTATTGATGTAAACTTTGTACAAATAATTACCTGTCGTGTATCTATATTATTCTTGTGTTTGCAACTTGATCTTCTTTCGGAGGTAGTAAAAAATGACATCAATCATATGGTTTCTTTTGGAGAAAGAAAAATAGGGAAAGTTAAAAAGTTGATGAGAAAATGAAGCTTTCAAGAAGTAAAAATAGTAGTAGAATACTAGAACTGTTGGTACATCTGCACGTTTTGATAGATATTTAACTTTTGTTGTTATCAAAAAGTTTCTTTTAAAGAATATTTTATTTAAAATAGTACAAATCTCATTAAATGAGATGTGATCTTTTTACTTTTGAATATTTTTATTTGAAAATTTTATCATATTTTACTCATAAACTCTAATACCCGAATAGGCCACTAGCAACCCACCGGTTAATTTTATGGGGTTATCGGGTGGCCGATTAAAAAACAATTAAATCGTAGCTCGAACCGAAAACTCAATAACAAAAATTATAAACCCAACAAGAAAATTATCCTAAATAGACTTATTAGATTGTTAATTACAAGTTAGAGCAAAACTTTCCAATAATTACTTGACTAAAGAAATAATTACAAGCTATAACAACTTTTTAGAAAAATCTATTTTAATTAAATATCCGAAAATTAATTTTCTAATATTTATTAATTTATATTATTTCCTTATTTTTAGCATTTAACATTTATCATTCTTAATTAAAGCTTTGGATAATTATGGCAAGCTATATTATTGGTATCAATGATTTTTTTTTTAATAATTATGTATTAAAGTTTGTTCACAATTTAAGGAGTCATATATGGTAAATCTATTTTTTAAAGTTAAGAATTGATTTTTTACTTGTTATTAACTTTAATAATCAACTTACTTCTACACTTTTTTACCTTTTACGATCTTTCATTAACAATGGAAGTCTTAACTCTTTACCTTTTTCAACTTCTTTTCCCTTCTTTTAACTTTCTTCTCCAATTTTTTACGTTTTTCGGTATATCATTATCAATATTCATACCAAGAGACCTTTACTCTTTAACTTTCTTCTATAAATTTTCACATTTTCTTGTACGTACGTATTATATAAGTGCGACTTAGAGGGTTGATTTTAATTCAAAATCGGTTTTTCAAAAAATTTACCATCCTTGAAGCAGCCGCAACTCAACATGCAAAACTATTTAGGGTCAAAAAATGTTGTTGTTCCAGAATATAATATGGTTGATAAGAGAAAAAAGGTTGTTGAACAAGCTTTAGATTTTGATTTTGAAGATGAAATTTCTGCTCATAAAATGAAGAAATCAAGAATGAAAAATCGTGTAAATGCTAGAGTTACAAGGTCCAAAGCCAATGTGAGTGTTGGCAAAGCTGGTGATAAGAAGGTTGACACGAAGAAATCAAGAAAAGTTTGTAAAGTTGATATAATTTGATTTTAATTTTTTTCTGTTTTAAATTGGTATAAAATTGATATTGAATCATTTTTTCTATTTACTGTTTGTTTTTCTAAGATAGTTAATAATTTGATTTAATTATTTGGTGTTCATTATTGTTTGTCTTTCTAAGATTGTTGGTATGAACAAAGTTTATTTTTTGTATTTTAGTTGTATTTATATAATGTTATACTACTTTATAATTTAATTCGTATTTTACAGCGTTGAATGAAATTGATATGAACTAAGTTAAATCAGATGGTATTAAATTTGATATCAACTACATCAAATTATACTTTTTTTGATTCTGCAATTAGTAACATTTGACATTAATATTGTATTTTGATGTTTATTGATGCCCATTACTCTGTCTTTATAAGATTGTTGGTATGAACAAAGTGTCACGACCCGAGCCGAGGCCCTGGCCGCGACGGGCATCCCAAACCATCAAGGCCCGAGACACCCCTGTAACTCCCCAACCCACTAGTGATATTGTCTGCTTTGGGCCCAGGCCCACACGGCTTTAAAACGTGTCACTAGGGAGTAAGACTTACTTATATATCCAACATCCCTCTTGTGTTTTGCCGATGTGGGACTCCTTCCTAAGTTAGAGTGTTACATACACCCCCTTATGGACTCAGCGTCCTCGCTGACGTTTGCCCCACCGAATGGGATTCACCTACACTCAGGACTGAGGCTTGCCCCGCCTTGCCGGAATTCGCCTACACTCAGTTTGAACTCTAACCCACATCGACAGGGCTGACACAGGAGCGGCTCTGATACCATTCTGTCACGACCCGATCCGAGGCCCTGGCCGCGACGGGCATCCAGAACCATCAAGGCTTGAGACACCCCTGTAACTCCCTAACCCACTAGTGATATTGTCTGCTTTGGGCCCAGGCCCGCACGGCTTTAAAACGCGTCACTAGGGAGTAAGGCTTACTTACTTATATACCCAACATCCCTCTTGTGTTTCGCCGATATGAGACTCCTTCCTAAGTTGGGGTGTTACACAAAGTTTAGTTTTGGTATTTAACATAGTATTTATATAATGTTCTTCATCTTCTTCTGCCATAAAACAAACACCAATATCAATCATGGTTAATACTGATTATTTTTTATTGCAACAAAAAAATATTTGATATCAAACAATTATCAATTAATTTATTTTTAATATTTTCGGTAGTTTTTCATGTAATATCCATTACATACACTTAAAGGTTATGTAAAATAAAACATAATTATTCTTATCGATTGTCACATTCATAAAACTCATTCAATACAAATGTGATATATGCGAAACTGTATCGATACCAATTTTAATATCAACTTAATACATTGAGAACTCAATAAAAAAGAAGTACTACTTAAGTATGAAATGAGTATATAAATTGATTTCAACGTAATTTATTAAACAATTCATGGATATTGTATTGAGTACTATACTAGTTTCATGCACTAAAAATATTAATATCCATTGGCATACATTTTGTTGTCACATACAATAGATATTTAACCAAAAAATTGACAATAATATTTTTTTTAATCTTAATACACCATTACTCCCATGTCATTGTGTATGTATCACTAATAAAAAATTTAATCTCAATTTGGATTGAAGTAATGTCAGTCTTCAACTATTTTGATATTGCATTAACCAATCCTCTATACTTTGAATTTGCATCTTATATAATCCCTCTACAGCAAAATCTTTAGGTCTCCCTGTAAATATATTACATAGTCCATTAGTAGAAATTATTTGAAATTTCATAATTTGAAAATATGAAAATTCAATATTTCAACATACATAAAATAATACAACAAAATAAACATTATACCGAAATTATTCTACTCAAAGCAATCAAAATAACATTATGGAAAACGATTAATGTATGAAACATGATCGAATTATGAAATCATAGATTGAATATTATTTTTGGAAGAAAAAGTCATTTATATGTTAATGAAATTGGAACACTACTTTAATTCAATATTTTAACAATAAAAAATTTAAGAAACACATAAAAAAATTATTTAATTCTTTAAATACGTTTGATTGCAAAATATCAATTTGCTAAATAATGTAACATACCTGACGAATCTCATCTCTCTCCATGACATATCATGATTGAATGCAAATTATCAAAATTCATATTTTTATAACACAAGAATTACTTATGTTTGATTTTCTTTCACAAAATAATTCTCAACAATTGCATAAAAGAATCGAAAATTACGAATTTGATTTACTGAAAAAAGTAAATCATGTAGAAAAAGAAGATAGCGTATGAAGATGGAATCTCTTAATGGAAGCTTTAAAATAGGAGAAAAGAAAAACGATTAGAGGGATTTGGGGGTGGATTGATATCAATAATTAAGGATAACTACATTTAAGGAAGGAATATTGTATATTAGTTGTATTAAATCTTTATTTTTCTTTTCAGTAATTACTTTTTTGTATTTTTTAGAAAATAAAAAAATTATTTTTAAGTACTTTTTAAAAAAAAAAAGTTGCTATAACTTGAAAACTAAAAAGTTTTGCTATAACTTGTAATAAACAATCTAATAAGTTTATTTAGTTAATTTTCCCTTAAAATAACCGACCCGTTTACCCGATAAACAAATTGTTTTGCTATAACTTCTTGTTGTCTACTTGTGAAATTTTAATATAGAATATCACAAACTTAACTCATGGTCCTCATCTTTAAATTGAGATATGATAATTTTAATCACAATATCTAACTTAGCCTATAATCCCATAGTTTTAATTTATGTGATACACTTATTATTTGATCAATAAAAAAAAGATAATACTTTTCTTAATATTTAACAATAATTTAAATTTAAACTTATCATTTTACTCTTAATAAAACAATTTACATTTATATAAATATTGATGTCTTGTTTCAGATTATATTCAACTAATTTTAAATTTTTTATCTTTTGATACACTCTTCCTCTCTTATTTGAAAAGTACTTTTTCTTTTTTTCATTATACCCAAGGACTCCTCTTTCCCCTGTTACCGCCTACGTATATAGGATATTTTAAGAAGTGAACATCCTTCGTAGTAGCAGGGTCCGGGGAAAGAATAGGGAAGGTTATTTCACTATATTTTTTACCAGGGACAGGGCCTACCACAAGAATATTTTTTTTATTGGGGCGATAGCTCTGAAAAGACAAATTGCCAATCCTTTCTTTCATCTCGGGAGAAATACGATCGGGAGGAGCTAATTCAAACCCCTCCGGTAAAATAAGAACAGCCCCCACGTTCAACCCCCCCTTTTTACCATTAGCAAGAACCTGTTTCAGTTGCATATCATATTTCAACTATTACGTGTAATGAAATATTTTTCATATGCAAAAGAGTGTATTCCTTTTTGGCAATGTGTAAAAATAATTGGTCTTGCCAATTTAATTAACACCAAAATTCTATCATATTACATACTAAAATGTAACGTAGTGTTACCACAACTACAACTTCTTATCAAATTTGAAAATGTAAACATAAGAAATTAGGTTTTTCATATATACAAAATTGATATTGATATGTGTAGTTATCAACTAATATGTGATATAACTCATTTTATATAGTTTTTTAAAAAAATTAACACATCAAAAAAAGATTTCATATAAAATTTATTTTCTTCTCCATTTATTTCTTATTAGAGTTGGATAAATTGATAGTACCAAGTCAATGCTATCTTAGTTAAGAAAAATATTAGACAAACTTAAATCAATGAAAATTAAAGCGTAACCCATAAAAGCAATAACTATTTAATTATTTTAATTTGTAAATACTAAAAGCTAATGCTAGAAAGTATGATTTTGTGTGCTTTGAAGATTTTTTGCCTTTATACAAATATAAATAAAAATTATGATAGTTTTTAAAAATTTCCCCCACAAATTAATGATTGATAAGTTTCATTTAAAAAAAAAATATTAAAACTTGATAATCAAATAAAAAATAATACCGAACATATAGACAAACAATAATAAAATTTGTTGATTCAACACACTAAAATTTGACAATAACATAATATCCTTGTTTATGATCTTAGTGGGATCATCTGCATTAACGATTGCAAAATTTTAAAAGAAAAATAAATTTAATTGTCAAAAACCAATATATAAATATTCAAATAACTGAAGTAATAATTAACAATTATTCTAAGTCAATTATAAAAATAGTTACACATAGTCCAATATAAATGACACCTCGATGTATAAAGCATTTCACGTTCATGTAGAGTTTGAAGAAGGATCACACTTCGAAGTGTGTACTATAGGTGACGCTATGAATAACTTTATTAAAATAAATATAATACTATATTTAGTTATTTACAAGAAAATGCCACCAAATTTAGCTACAAACAGGACCCTTGATTAGTGATGAATGGATTCGGTGCACAAAATATTTCACATTCATGTAGAGTTTGAAGAAGGGCCACAGTCCCGAGAATGTAATGTAGGTAGTTTACCTTGACGCAAGCAAACACCAGTGGCTTCACGGCTCGCACTCATGACCTATAGGTGACACAGAAACAACTTTACCGAAGCTCCAAGGCTTCCTTTCACATGTCCTCAACATAAAGATGATAGCTCCACGGCTCGCACTCATGACCTATAGGTGACACAGAAACAATTTTACCGAAGCTCCAAGGCTTCCTTTCACGTGTCGGCCTCAACATAAAGATCACAGCTCCATGGCTCGCATTCATGACCTATAGGCGACACAGAAACAACTTTACCGAAGCTCCAAGGCTTCCTTTCACATGTCCTCAACATAAAGATGATAGCTCCACGGCTCGCACTCATGACCTATAGGCGACACAGAAACAACTTTACCGAAGCTCCAACGTTTCCTTTCACATTTCCTCGACATAAAGATGAGATACTATATTTACAAGAACATGGCACAAATATTATCTACAAACAGGACACTTGATCAATGATGAATGGATTCGATGCACGAACCATTTCACATTCATTTAGAGTTCGCAGAAGGGTCACACTCCTGAGAGTGTAATGTAGGTACAGGGGCGGAGCTACTCTTGGGCCAGGGGATTCGTCCGAACACCCTTCGGCAGAAGATTATGTAATATATACATGGTTAAAATTATTTTTTATGTATATATAGTAGATGTTGAACCTCCTTCGGTTAGTTCGTCTGTTCACTTATGAACCCCTTAGTGAAAATCCTGGCTCCGCCACTATTGTAGGTAGTTTACCTATTACGCAAGCAAACACCAGTGGCTCCACGGCTCGCACTCATGACCTATAGGTGACACAGAAACAACTTTACCAAAGCTCCAACGCTTCCTTTCACATGTCCTCTAACATAAGGATAAAAAGGGCAGTCTGGTGCACTAAAGCTACCGCTATGCGCGGTGTCCGGGGAAGGGCTCCACCACAAGGGTGTATCGTACGTTAACATAAGGATGAGACACTATATTTACAAGAGCATCATGGCACAAGAATTAGTTACAAACAGGACACTTGATCAATCCATTTTCATTACATTTTGGACATCGAATTCGATATCCATTAGAATCTTGATCAGTGATCTTGCAACATCCATGACAACTCAAACACATGACAAATCTAATCCCACAACACACTTTACATGGAAACTTTGAAGAAATCAAAGGTATCCCATGTAAGAGTTTCTTTAAAATCCCTTGTTCATGAAGTCCAACAACTTCATCAGCACCACCAATGTGTCTTCCTTTAACAAACAATCTTGGAGGGACTACTCTTATTCCTCCAAGAATCCGCCATAGTTCATCTCTATAAGCGATGTGTAAGGACACATCCCTCTCGTAGTAGACAATACCAAAGCTTTCTACTAAGAACCGGATCATACTGCAGTCCTCGAATGTCTTCCTGATCCCTCTAAGGCTCGTGGTGTAGATAATGACCGCGTCTTGTCCTCCCGGTGGACACTTGTATTCGAAATCAGACAAGCCTTTGTTTTCATCCATGGTGTCTATTTTCTCATGATCAACATCATTTGAAAGATCAAAGCTAATGTTTTGACAAAACATATTACCATTGTCATGTTGTGTGTTTGTTGTTAGTTGACTTGGGAAGTGTTTGGTTGGATGATTTACTTGGAAAACTAATGTTGGAAGGGATTTCATTTTACTTTGTTTGTTTGTTTCTCTTGTAGATATATTAGTTTTCACAAAGAAAAGAGTTGAGTAACACTTTTGTCTACAACCAAAATTTGAAGGTATTATTGATATGAAAGGGGAATTGATAGGGACTTTTCTATAGTTAGTGGTTGAAAAAGCAATGTACAAAAAAGGCTATTTGTTAGTAGCTTTTTGAACTTGTTAATGATGATAACTAAAATTGACAATCATACCTAGAAAAAAAAAAAGAAAAAAAACATGTTCAAGAGCAATGTCGAAGTCAAGATTTTCGCTAAAGCAGTTCAGAATATAAAGAAGAAAATCTATGACGAAGTTCAGTGTTAAGAACCTTGAAGGTCGGACGCATTAAGTTAAAATCCTGAATTCATAACCAGATGTGAAAAACTTCTTCATAATTTACCACACACAACAATAAAGGTGGACCTTTATCTTTGGCTCAGACCCAATCTATATGTAACTAAATAGTGGTAGAATCCCAAACTTGAACTTATAAAGGTCAGATTCTTATTTATTACTATTTCAAGCATTGCGAATGATAATTTTACCATGAGAATAGGTTCGTGCGATCCCAGTAACTTTAATGTGGAGCATAATATACGTGCTAAAATCAACAAATCAATGTAAGATTTGAACCACCAATTTTAAAACTACAACGAATTTAGTGTTGTAACTTGTAAAGCTATTATGTGTCCAGGAGATCACGAGTTCAAGCCTTGAAAACAGTCACGTAAGATTGCGTATAATTGGGGTCCTTCCCCGGACCCTACGCATAGCGGAAGCTTTACAAACCTTAATGTCGAACTCATTAAGTTAAAATCTTGAATCCGCCCTCATATTGGAAATGAAGAGGTGTACCAACAAAGTGGAAGGTGCAAATGGGACCAAATTGAGGAGAGGGGACAAGGTGTGCCACAAGCAATAATACAACCACAAGGGGTGCAAAAGCAATTTCTTTTTATCAGTTGGAAAGTTTTGGAGGATATAAAGCAATAATAGTGGACTCAAAAACACCTTTTGGCTTGTTGAGCATGACATGTTCTCAACAAGTCAAAAAGCCATAAAGCAAATTCCCCCTTATATGATGTTGATTGAACAAGCTAACTAGAAACATAATCAATAGTTTCTTTTGGATGTTATTCTTCTCTTCTCATAAAAAAAATCAATGAGCATCCAATGGATGAGATATAGGTATTCAAGTCTTTGAAGGGATAATAAGAGCACACAATACACGATGTCGAAAAAAGAAAGAACATGTCACGAGTTCAAACCTTGTCTGATGTTTTAAGTGGAGAAGGTTAAGCGAGTCCATTAAGAAAGAACATGGCACGAGTTCAAACTTTGATTGCATTTAAGTGGAGAAGGCTAAAAGAATCCATTAAGAAAGAACAAGTCACGAATGCATACCTTGTCCGGCGTTTAATTGGAGAAGGCTAAAAGAGTCCATCAAGAAAGAACATATCACGAGTTCAAACCTTGTCTGACATTTAAGTGGAGAAGGCTAAAAGAGTTCATCAAGAAAGAACACAAAGTCCATTAAGAAAGAACATGTCACGAGTTCAAACCTTGTCTAACGTTTAGGTGGAGAAGGCTAAAAGAGTCCATCAAGAACGAACACAAAGTCCATTAAGAAAGAACATGTCACGAGTTCAAACCTTGTCTGACATTTAAGTGGAGAAGGCTAAAAGATTCCATTAAGAAAGAACATGTCATAAGTTCAAACCTCGTAGAGACCATTATTCATAGAGTTCAGAACCTTATGTAATCTCAACTAGACAAGCCAAACAGCAGGAGCAACAAATCTTTTGCCCTATAATAGCGCAGGACTTTTTTCGTCTTGGTTGTCCACACGGTGTCAGGTACCCACATTAGGACCTCGACTGTTTTGGATTTGCAACACGTAAGATCCATTAAAAGGGAAAGCGCTACCTACCAAAGTTCTTTTCATAACCAAGACCTCTAGTTCATTCCGAAAACTCTGAGATGCAACAGGAAACACTCCCTTCAGGCTTAATAGGCAAAAGATACGCAGTATATCACCGAGGACAAAGAAACACAGTTTTCTTGCATCTCTGAGAAAGCCAGCAGTATCGGTATTACAGTATAAAGAGGTACAAGAAAGAGCAACAGACCACATAATACGAGTGTTATACATTAACCAGAGAGAGTGTTAGAGAACCATTATTTATTACGACTAGATTCTTCGACCACTTAGCTAGATGCTGCCAATGCCTGGGATTCATCGAAAAACCCAATGCTGAAGCTAAAACTTATGCATGACAGTTGCTCATTCTTTTCATCCATCATCTTCATTGTCAGAGTGTATGATCCCTGAAATGTTAAAAGAATAAAACATTTCAGTATGCTTAATGTACGGGACTCAGACGTAGTTGTATGGTTAAAGGCAGCAAGATTTTCGACAGCTGATCATGTGAATCAGTATCTGAACAATTAGGGGTCGTTTGGTAGCTTGTTAGAGTTATGCCGCTACTAGTAATGTGTGATCATGATATGTAAATCAGTATTTGAACAATTAGGGGTTGTTTGGTACCTTATTAGAGTTATGCCGGTACTAGTAATGTAGGGATTAGTTACGAGGGAATATGAGTGCTATTTTATGTAGGGTTTAGTTAATCGTATATTAGTTATTCCACCTTCTATCCTGCATAAGATAATACATAGATTCCCTCATAACTTATGCATGTATGATTTCTAAATTGCAAACCAATCACCGTATTCATTTTTTACATGAATGCTTACCTCCTAACCAGCTACCAAACTAGCAACCAAACGACCCTTAATAAATATGAAGTAGTGGCAATCCGGAAAAGCATCGTCTAAACCATTGAACAAATATAAGAAAATGTAATCGGAAAAGCATCTTCATGCAATTACAATATACTGGATGGTTTTTATCGACAGAAAAAAAACGTACTGCACCGGCCTTGAATGTGGGTCTAATTTCTAGAAGGCTTCCTCCTGAAAACGATGAAGCGTAATAATAGAAGCAAAAAGCAACAAAATCGACAAAAATGGCAAGCAAAAAGAGAACCAAATCTAAAGGCTGTACTCAAACGATAGCTTATTTTTTCTATTTAGATCACTTTTCTTCCCGGGGGACATAGCACATAGTTTTTAACTTTTGGTGTATAATGGCCCGACCTTCTACCTTTCTCCCCTTAATATCAAGATTTTGTTTGTGGCAAGGTTCGAAACTTACGACATGGACCTAACTCACATCATGTGCGGCTCTCTTGCCACTACACCAAAGCCCCAGGACCCCATTAGCTTTAAATTATCCCAGAACTAGACCCCACTCCTTTCCCAAAGAGGCACAGAAGACTACGACTTGAAGACTTGTAATACAGTAAGAGCTAAGCAGCTCAATAAGTGGAGAGATGAGTATGTTGTTTTAAGAAAACTTATGCAGAATGGAGGTAGCAACAGATAATAATATGGATAGATCAAAATTAAATCAGAAAGTTGACTCACAGGTGGAGTAAATCCAGGCAAGGCTTGTGAGTGAGAAATCACGAAATCACCAGATGCTGGGCAAGATGTCTCATTACAAAGGTCAATGGCCTCATGGTGGACATGAAAGAACAAATAGTTGACATCAATCACCAGCTTTCCTCCAGTGAGATTCTTACCTGCAAGGACGATTCATTATTCTAGTCAAAAAGAGAACTTTCAACCATATTTTAAAACATCTTTTTCCTGTCCAGAACGGGTGCTGAAAAACTAGTAGACCATGTCAATCCCACTGGTCATATGAAAGCAAAAGCTACTTTTGAAGGAATTGCAGAGCCATTTACTCCACGAACATTAAAAAGTGAACCCAGTGCAGCTATTTATAATAAACGTAGCATTTACATCCATGCATAACAAATTCAGAAGTCCATAAACGGTTGGCGGCACCCGTGCCTCAAGAAAGAATCCTTAGATATGATGAACAAACCATAGGCTAGACAAAATTTGCTACCATACATCAGATTGGTAACATATATTAGTGATCAGTTCTCATCACAACATGAGATTTTTACTGCTTACTCCACATAAAAATAGAATCTGGCAATACTATGCATCCAACCAAGAAACACCCATGTCATTGCCTTGGACTTTAGTCTTGCTAAGCACAAATTTTATTTATTTATTTATTTATTGATGACTGTGGTGTCCAGGCCAGCTTTCGCGCACCTCGACTAATTCCACGGGACTTGCTAAGAACAAATTTAACGGTCTTGGACTCTTAGGAGTTGGATTTATGAGGCCAAAATAAAGTTCGTTTTTTTTTTTTTTTTTGCAACTTTTCAAGATCAGACAGCATTAATACAGACACCTCACTTAACAGCTACTGCAAGCAGAGTCGAACTCAAGATTTGAAGACCTCAGGGACACCATTATCTTAACACAAGCATTAGAGAAACTTCCAATTAAGTTATCAGTTTTTTTTTTTAAAAAAAAAAAAAGAAACTTCCAATGGCAACTGAGGATAATGTCGTATCCAACTGGTCACTAGTCGTGTGAGTAGTGTCGAAGACACCAGTATATAGGTCAAATATAGATTCTAGCTAGTACGTAAGCTTTAACTCTATTGAAACGATTGAAAGTGATAGCTCAGTGGTTAAGGGTGTGCAAATTAAGCAAACCGACGCAGGTTTGATTCTCGGATTTGTCCTTACTCCTTTTTGATATATAAGACCTTCAAAGTTTAAATTGAAACAAGAAAAAAAGTAATCGAAAGGTGTCGCGTAGGAAGAATCAAACTAGGGTCACAGCTGAGGAAGCAACAGCTTCAACCACAGCTCCAAGTGCACTTGTGTTTATAAGGGTGCACACATAAATATATATTAGTTCTCAAGATATATACACATACATATATAGAATTTTTTCCGAAGTTAACGGGTGCTTGTGCATCCCCACCCATATACATGGGTCCGCTTTGAGTGCAAGGCCATTTACAGCAAAAAACCGTGACCATCAATCTGAAGGTAGAACGACTGGGTCCATCCATGAAACGTACTGCCTTTTAGACAACTGATCTATGTCAATGTTCCAAAAATCGGTGTTGTAAACAACTAATTTAGTCTTCCAACTATCTTCAATCACGATTAAGTTGATATTTCAAAAGAAAATACAATTGGCGATAAGAAAGAACTACAACCACCAATCCGAAGGTAGAGTGACAAGAAACTTCAGCAACATGTTAAATGAATGTAAGGTATTTGTCTAACTCTATTTTTTATAAGGTAAATAATTTTATTAACAACCGGGGAAACCCCGTATACAAGCCGTACACCAAAAGAAGAGAACCTGCAACGTCACAAGATTAACTTTTTCATAGAAGAGGATGAACTCTTGGATAACACAAAGTGCAGCTTTTCCAAAACTAATCCCATGTATACATCCGAAGACGGGTTTAACTTCAAAGTCTTACTTTGCTAGCGCAAAATTAAGGAGAAATCTTTTAATCCCGGCTGATCTAGAAAATCTAAAGGTTCTTACAGAAAAAAAACGTACAAGCCAAAGGGAGATGACCCAAAAAGTTACATTTAGAAAAAGGAACCTTAAAGTTAACTGAATACTTGTTGAGCAGTCAAACTGCTTACAAGAAAAAGGCTCTTATTAAAAGGTTGAATCCTCAACGAACTGCGATCACTACTTCTTCTCGATGAGCAAACTCAAAAAAGCAAAATAAGAGAAGTCCTAAAAAATCTTAGAAAGCAAACACCTAGATTGAAAACTAGTAAACTATAGCAACAGGAAGTTGCATTCTGAAGGCTGGTAAGCTAATAGAACTAAAAAAACAAATGAAAATCAGATTTACCGTGATATGATCAGCTTTCCCTCGGGTTAAAAAATACATGTCCTCATGCTGTTGACTGGTCGTATCCATAGAAACTCCATCCAAGCCCCTCTACCATTTCTTTCTTTCTTTATTTTTTCTACACCTACTGAAGTTTCTTTAAATGCAACTCTCTTAACATTGGATTACATTTGGAGAACACTTCTGCTCCCTCGAGAATCCAATCAACGCAGTATATTGACTAACTGCACGGATCGTGTTCAATTTCACTCTCATTTTTCACACGAAACTAGGACCAAAGCTGAAACTGCTTTATCTATTTCGTAGTGTTTAATTTTTTGAAATTCCGAAGTTATAGCATGTTTGGGCAAGCTTCAAAAGACTGCTTATTTTGAAAGTGCTTTTTGTCAGAAGTGTTTTATCGGAAAGTAACAATTTGTGTTTGGCTAATTAATTTATAAGCAGGTTTTGCCAATATTACTGTGTTAAAAGATCAGTTTGTGCTTAGCTAATGTTCTAAATTGCTTCCAGAGAAAAAAAAAAAAATTCAGCATCTACTGAGTACTCGAAAGCACTTTTTTCCTAAAAGCTAGATCAAACACCCCAACACTCTAAAATAAGCACCCCAAAAAAAAAACACTTTCGGCTTCCCAAAAGCTTCGCCATACAGGTTATTAGTCATTCAATGTATCGTCATCAAAATTCTACAAAAATATCATTCTACAAGACTAATTTCCAGTATGTTAAAAGTTTCATAAGAACTATCTTGATCATATTCAAAAATTTTCGTCCTTGATCAGGAGCTAGTGACTTCTTTGCTCGAAGGATCTTTGATTAGGAATTCTCGCAACCTCACTGCAGATGACTTTATCTCAACGATGACTTGATTAAGGGAGCACGATAGGAAGGTATTTTATCTCAAATCAATCTCAGGGCCTATGTTTGGTAGAGGGAAAATAAGAAGAACTCTTTAACAAGCAAATCCATCTGATTTTTCAAAAGGTGAAGAAGCTAAATCAGTAAATTGAGAACAACATTCATTATAAAATATTTATAAACTTATTGTTGTCTTAGGTTCTTTCGATAAGTAAAAAGAGACCCTCAGGGGTCGGTTGGTACGCAGACTAAATTATCTTGGGAGTATATGGGAGGTGGGATAATCTAATCCTATGTTGGATGGGATAAGGTGGGATATCCCAAGACTAAATTTGGAATTAGATTTATACCATGTTTGGTTGATGGTATAATCAATCCCGGGATAAATTTATACCATCAATCAAACATGATATATAATTAGTATTGTACTCAATCCTGGGATATTCCACCTTATCCCACGTTCCAAACGGTCCCCAAGTACTATAATCCTTCACAAACTAGGCTGTTTTATTCTTCTCAATTTACAACACAATCACAAGAAAAATACGTGAAGTCCGAGTCCATATAGGTAAATCACGTCTCTTGCAAAATGCTACGTAAAGAGAGTTTACACACTAAGTTTAACATAACTATCTCAGCGTGCGCACACACATCAAATCGAGGTATTTCGAATTGTTTGTTGACACGGACAAAGTCAGGGAAAACCTCTGAAATTATATAGACACACACATATTGTCAAACAATATAAGAAAAAATAGAAGGTCTAAAGTTGAACTTCTCAAGGGAAGTTATGCTTTTTATCCCGGGCCTTGTTTGTCAACTCTTTCCAGAATATGAAAGATAAGGAGGATGAAAAATAAAACAGAAATGAAAGGTAAGGATCCAAGTTTCTAACACCATCGTAAATATATCCATGTTAGTATAAAGTTTAACCGCTAGTAAAGTGATTGGTTCAAAAAGAGGGAAAGAAAAGCGAAGAAGAAGGACAAAAGTGTAAAATACGACAAAAGCTTCAAAGACTCGAGCGCTATATACAACAAGTGTACTCGACATAATTTCTCCACCAGCAATAACATGTTGAGTGCTATATAGAACAGGTGTACTAGACGTAGTTTCTTCTCCAGCAATAACATGAAATTGTATGTTCCCTACTTTTATTACCTTTTCCAATTTTAAGGATATAAAATGCAATAATCTCAAACAAAAAAAAAGAGACAGATAAGCAATTAGTTCGTACCTGTTTTTGCTTTAATACTGAATGTGGTCGTTTTACCTCCGTGAACAGGATAGGGTGTTATATCTATTTCACTGACCTTCACATCATAATTGGCCCTTTTATCTGCAAACCCGAAAAAACAATTCCATCAGCTGGTATGGTATAATATCAGATTTATCTATAATAAAGTTTCCTCAATACCAAGAGATATAATAGTGGAAAGAAACTCAGAGATGCTCAACTTCGGCCAAAAGTGCCTTCCAAACTATGTAGCTCAGACTCTTCAAAAATGTCATCGGGTGCTTGTCAGATCCTTCAAAAGTAGTAGTGCATTTTTTAAGGATCCGACACAGGTGCGGCAACATTTTTGGAGAGTCCGAGCAACTTAGCTTCCAAATACAAAGATACTATCTTTAACAATCTAGAACAAATTCAATTATGAGTCTGTACATAATTAGTTGAGATTTTTGTAAGGATAGAAATTTGTGTAAATATGATAAATTAAAGGTATATGTTTCTGTTATTTTTCCAAATAACAATGAGGGTATTTCCTATAAACCCTCTGCTTAAATAAATCATAAAAATAAAAAAAATAAAAAAATAAAGCCCCTAGAATTCAAGAATCAAAAATGGGTATCTACAAAACAGATTGATCAAACAATAAAAAAAAAAAAAGATTCAACAAAAACTACATCAGAAGTCAAACAAACCAATTTTCTTTATTTTTAACAAAAAAAAAATAGAGAAAAACTTACTGCAATATTCGAAATCAGTGGATTCAGCAGAAGTAAAAGGAGAAAGAAGACATGGGAAGACAAGAAGAATAACAAGGAAGAATTTCATTGCCATTGATTGAAGCAATTAGCAAAAAAGATAGGGTGAGAGAATATGTAGGGAAACTGTTAATATTAAATAAAATACCCAACAAATCTCCTATTTAACCAAAACTTAAAATATTATATATTAATAATACTTGTATTAATAATATTTATGTTAATAATTATATTATTTTATTATGCAGTATTTAATTTGATGTATTAAAAATAACATAAATTATATAATTTTTTTAAAAAAATATCCTCTATAAAAATTGGTAGAAAGTTAAAAAGAATGTCCAAAAGATTTTTGGAGAGACTTGTGATTTTAACCATATTAATGTATGCATTAGAATCTATTTGCATTACTAATACCATAAATATTTACGTTTTTAGTAATATACTCTTTAATACCCAATAAAATATATAAATAATGCGAGCATTACTAATATATAATATGAAAAAATATATAAAATAAGATATTAATAATATATAAAGATAATGTAATCATTAAATTTTTTAACACACTCTATCAAACGAGGTGAGTTTGAAAGATCAATCATATTTTACTTTTACTAATTAATGGTCTATCATTAATTTAATTTATTATATTAAAAAAGGGATATAGTAAAAATATTTTTATTATTTATTATTTTTTAAGATGTATCTTACGATAATAGTGGATAAGTATTGTTGAGTATCATATGCTAAAATACTTAGCAGAATCTGGGGTTCATATAAATCAATAAATTTAGTAATTTGTTTGTCCTACTTATTTAATTGGAAAATGGTTATTTTAAAATTAAGTCAGTTTTAATTATTTTTATATTACTCTTAATATGAATATAAATAATATTATAATTAGAGATAAATAATTTTAAAATAAATTATTTGATGATTTTTTTAATTAAATATCTGATAGATTCATCTTAAAATTAACTATTAAATATATATTCTTTTTTATATCGAACAAGCCTTAAGAGTTAATTAAATTATAAATTATTATAAGTTGTAGCATTGTTTATATAAACAAAAAAATATATATTTATTCAATTATAATAATTTTTTTGATGTAAATATGGAATGAAAACAAAATTTTATTCCAAAGGTCACATTTGGAAAGGTACTTAGGAAAAAGAGATCAGACAAGATAAAGATTATTAGGTGGACAAACAATACCCAACAAAATTGGGAAAAAGAGATTCTTTTCTTAACTATGTTGTGTTGACTTTATAATTATAAATTAGTTGATTTAACCACAGTAAAGTTATTTTCGTGTGATTTATAATTTATTGATTTAATTCATAGAAATACACTTAATATTTGTATTAAAATAGGTTGTTCGCGTCATGTCCTTTGAGACGTCTTTTTTAAAAAAAAGATTATGTTAATATTGGATGCTTTGTGTATTGAGTTGTACTTTGACTGATTCGATAACGAGAGAGAATGATTTTATTTTTCTTATATTAGTAAGAAAAGATAATTTGATTGAACGAAAGTCTTGGAATAGCGATAAAGTCATTTTCTGTGTGATTTATAGATCGTACATTTGAGTTTCGTAGAAACGTTCATGGATGTTTGTATTCAAATAGATTGTCTACGTAATAAGCAAGAGTTTATGTACTTCACTTTATAATCTGCATAAATTAATACATAAATTTCCTCATAACTTATACATATATCATTATGTCAAGCCAACACACTCATACGCGGCAGACGGACAGGGCCGGTTTGATTTATCTATTTCACAATTTCGACGAGTGTGAGTGTGTCTGTTCGGCATCAGTTTTGCTCAAAAACCCGACCTCGTCCGTCGGTTTGACATAAATTTTATATATAAATAAATTGTTTTCTAATCAACTAAGAAATACAATATTACTTCTACAAAATTTATTACCAGCATAACTCACCTCCAAATCGTATACTAAATCGACTCCTTATAGTATACTAATATATTGGGAGAATACTCACAAAAATACGTGATGTTTGATCAAATTTTTAGTTGAGCATACTGAACTTTGCGGGGGTTCTATTACCTCCCTAGACTTTTTTTTTTGTATTTTAATGACATATATCAGCCCATTTTGACAAGGGCGTGTATCACGCCTCTTAAGCGCGTAAGAGTGATTAAAAACGTTAAAAACTTTTTTTTAGTCAAATAACCCCTCAATTTACTGACTTTTAAATTTTTTTTTTTTTTCATTCTTTCTCTTCTCTTTCTTTCTTCTTTCTTCTTTCTTTCTTCTCTTCGATGAAGTTAAATTGGTGCTCCATTGTTGAATTAAAAATAATTACATCACACATACACACACACTAAATAAATTATCTTCAACACACGCAATTCAATTACATCAATTTTACCCAATTTCAACACACACACCAAATGGGTATTCTCCAATTCCATCAAATTGGACTGGTTGTTAATATTGGCGAGGCACTTCAGGATTACCACGAGCTACATTACCAAGCAGTGCCGAACATCATCAATATATTCCTTCGAACACTCTATCATTGTCTTTACATTAAAGTTTGTTATTATCTGTACAATAATGTTTTACACATGCATACTGATTAGTCAAGAGCATCTTTGTTATTCATGTTTTTATCTAGAACACACCCTTATGTATCTTTCAATTTTGTTCTTTTTGTCCATTCTCATCTCAATATAATCTAATGTAGTATCATCAGGTCATTTGGTGTGTGTGGTGAAATTGAGACCCTCTGTTTGCGATTTGAATAAAATTATTGAATAGAATTTTCGATTTGAATTTCAAATTTGGGAAAAGATTTTTTAATGAACTAAATAAAAGTAAAATTTCAAGAATGAAGAATTAAGAATTAGGTTGAAAAATGATGAAAATTTGTATTGTAGTATTACCAATGTTGTTTGTAGGAGTAATATGGTTGTAATGGTGAAAATAATGAAAATGGAGAAGAAGGGACGCGTGTGTCACACCTCGGGCAGCCAAATAGTTTCAGGGGGAAATAATTTCATTTTTAAAAAGTCTAGGGGATAATAAGACCCCCGCAAAGTTCAGTATGCTCCACTGAAAATTTGGTTAAAGTTCAAATATTTTCATGGGTATTATCCCTAATATATTCATTCCAACTTTAATATAACATAGGATTTCTATTCTCCTTTTCTAATTCAAATTATAAAGCAAAAAGTCTCTACAAAAAGGAGACCTAAAAACAAATTATTCTCATTACCCTAATTTTTTTTCTATCAAACATATGATATTATTTACTCAAAAACAACGAACTCATACATACCGCCTAACCAACTATCAAACATATAATATTACTTATACGAAACATAATATCTGCATAACTCACCTCCAATTCCGTCTACCAAACGTTCAAACCAGAGCTAAACCCTACTATACTCCATTGTTTTTTTTTCCTACTTCAAAGATCAACAGACTCATCACAGAACGACGCATAAACTATGATATAATTTTTCGATGGATGATATTCGATTGTACCTCTTGGAACTTAAATTTGTATTTCTTTTACTATTAATAAGCAATTATAGAAAAAAAAATATAGAAAAAATGAGGAGATTATAATACATAAAGAATCCAAACAAAAAAAAATTGGCTATAGAAGAAAACTATTTTCTCCTAGTGACATATATTATATATAATACATGTAAATTTAGACGAAGAGATAATTGATCTATAGTATAGATAGAAATAAGAAATACTTGGTAGGTAAACTCATCGCTAAAGTATGACTTCTCAGGACGAATCAAGATAAAGTTCACAAAATAGCCACTTTTTAGCCTCTATAGTTGAAAAATAGCCATTATTATGAGTTTTCAAATTTCAGAAATAAAGTTAAATGACGATATCTTAGAGTTTCACATGTGAACGTGAAACCCCATGACGTTAACTATTTTTCAAAAATAGGTCCGAAAATAGCCACTTTTCGGCCTCTATAATTGAAAAAATAGCCACTTTTATGGAGTTTCAAAATTCTACATATGAAACTCCATAAGAATATCCAAGACTTTCACCTGTGAGCTTGAAATCCCATGGCGTTAACTATTTCTCAAAAATAGGTCTGAAAATAGCCACTTTTCAGCCTCTATAATTGAAAAAATAGCCACTATTATGGAGTTTCAAATTTCACATATGAAACTCCATGACAATATCCAAGATTTTCGCATATGAACTTGAAACCCCACGATGTTAATTATATTTTCAAAAATAGGGCCGAAAAGTGGCCAGTAAACGTTGTTTCGCCCCAAATCTGGATTAATCGAGTTCAAACGCGAATATAAGTCCCTAAGAAAACATTGTCTTTAAATGACACTCTATCCAAGAGGTCTAGTTGCCAAAGGAACAACTTCAGCCATGAAATCAACTAGTTCTCAAAAATAGTGTCGAAAAGTGACCAGTGAACACTATATTTCACCTCAAATTCAAATTAATCGAGCTTCAGAACGGATATCGGACACTAAAAAGCCATTGTCTTTGAATGGCACTTTATCCAAGAGGTTTAGTTGCCAAAGGAACAACTTCGGCAATGACATCAACTATTTCTCAAAAATAATGTCAAAAAGTGACAAGTGAACATTATTTCGCCTCAAATTCAAATTAATCGAGTTCCAGAACGGATATCAGCCACTAAAAAGCCATTGAATTTGAATGGCACTTTATCCAAGAGGTCTAGTTGCCAAAGGAACAACTTCAGCCATGACATCAACTATTTCTCAAAAATAGCGTCGAAAAGTGACTGGTGAATACTATTTCACCTCAAATTCAAACTAATCGAGCACTAGAATAGATATTAGCCACTAAAAAGTCATTAAATTTGATGGCACTTTATTCAAGAGTTTAGTTGCCAAAGGAACAATTTCAGCCATGACATCAACTATTTCTCAAAAATAATATCGAAAAGTGACCAGTGAACACTATTTCGCCTCAAATTCAAACGAATCGAGCCCCAAAATCGGCTATCAACCACTAAAAAGCGGATATCAGCCACTAAAAAGCCATTGAATTTGAATGGCACTTTATCCAAGAGGTCTAGTTGCCAAAGGAACAAACTTCAGCCATGACATCAACTATTTCTCAAAAATAATGTTGAAAAGTGACAAGTGAATACTATTTCGCCTCAAATTCAAACGAATCGAGCCCCAGAATCGGATATCAGCCACTAAAAATCCATTGAATTTGATGGCACTTTATCCAAGAGGTCTAGTTGACTTCAGCCATGACATCAACTATTTCTCAAAAATAATGTCGAAAAGTGACCGGTGAACACTATTTCGCCTCTAATTGAGCTCCAGAACGGATATCAGACACTAGAAGCCATTGAATTTGATGGAACTTTATCCAAGAGGTCTAGTTGCCAAAGGAACAACTTCAGCCAATGGAGTTGATAGTGGTGTTGGCAATGGAGAAGTTCTACAAATAGGACAAGTTGGATGTAACCTCAACCATGGATCCACACATTTCAAATGAAACAAATGACCACAATCAGGCAATTGTCTTAACATGTCACTATTCTTGTAATCAGCCAAACAAATTGAACAACAACTACTTGCTGTTGAATAATAATCCTTACATGCTTCCGAATACATCACTTTTGGAAAACTCGATAGGGTTTCCTCATCAAGCCCCACGTCCACGTCAACAACCACTTGTTGTACCTCATTATTATCATCATCATTATTATTATTATTCCGTTGCCTCCTCCTCCGCGGGGCCTCTACTATCGTTTGATGTCTCGTACAAAAGTAGGACGTCAGAGTGATAGTCGTTATCAATAACAATATGCCAGCTGAGACCCCGATCCCATAGGCGAATCCACCTATGTTACGCGATCCTAGGAACGCGTCGACCGAGGAGTTTGGATCAGGGCTAGAGGCTGTGGCATTCATGATGATAATGTTGAGGATGTTATTGTGGTTTTGGTTTGGTTTTTAGCCATGATGTTTTAGGACAATGAGAAATGGTCTAAAAGATTTTTGTAAGTCAAACTATTTGCATACGATAATAAAGGGAAGTTTGATTGGGGAAGGTGCATTTGGACTTCAATGTGTAATGATCACTTTAAAAATTTGTATCATCAATGAAAGATATATATAAAGCAAAAAGTAAAGTGTATTTGATCAAGAGTCTTCATGTGAATATATATATATATAGTGCTTTCCACTAGATATTTTGTACTCGTCTATGTTGCTCGGACTCTTCAAAAAAGGTCAATGGATATGTATCGAATTTGATAAAACTAATATATTTTGGAGAATTCGACCCGGGTGCAGCATCGAAAGTGAGAAATATGTGCTACTTGGGTACTTGCTTTGAGACGTGATTAAATTCGAATTTACATCGAAAAACTTCACTTTAAGGTCTAAGTCGTTAAGTAGATAGATCAAAAGTTTGACAAAGAATATTCAAGATTTAATATATATATATATATATATATATATATATATATATATATATATATATATATATATATATTGGCAAAGAGAGTCCAACTGATCACTCTTCGTTGGTCGTATAGCGACTGAAATGCTCCCTAACAACAAAGACGGAGCTAGAATTCAAACTTTAGGAGTTCTAAATTATAGAATAACCACATCGACATCAAATATTAGTAACTGAATTCTGTCGTATCCATAAGTAACCTTCTAGCTCTACCCCAACGTCTATATTATAGGATAGCAACATCAATTGTTGGTAACTCAATTCTGTCGTATTCGCAATAGGAGTGGAGCCACCTTTAGCTCAGGGGATTCATCTGAACCTCCTTCGACGAAACATTATACTATAATTTATACATGATTAAAATTGTCTTTTATGTACATATAGTTGACAGTTGACACTGACCTCCTTCAACTAGTTCGTATGTTTACTTCTGACCCCCCTTAGTAAAAATTCTGACTTCACCACTGATCCGCAAGTAACCTTCTAGCTCCGCCCCTACCTACGAAAGATGATTTTATTTTTAAGACTCGTATCCGAGACTTCTGATTAAAAATAAAATATCATTTATATAGTTTTTTCTAAGTAGTTCATTTCATGTTGGGGTGTTAGGTGTGAGATGTCAACGATTTGCCTCTTTATATCCTTATCTTCAAACGTTTGATTCATGTGACTAACGTCTTTCTATCTAGCTAACAAAAAATAATTCAACTTTTTCTATTTGTAAAATAATATTTTTTGTATAATAACTAATAAATAAGTCATCCAATTATTGCACTGCACGTTCCAACCACCAAAAAATAATAGTGTTTATAACTATAGGATATAAATTACCTTTTTTAAAAGGAAAGGTTGACCGTCGAAATATTAGAAATGACTCATTTATGTTATCCGTTATAAGTTTGGCTCATTTGTATCATTCCCACTGAAAGATTGACTCATCAATGTCACTATCGTTACGGAAAGGTTCATTTGTACCATTATGTTTTTTGCAAAATCATTTTTACCACGTGGCCTCTTATTAGAGGTCATGTAGCAAAATTAATTTTGCAAAATCACCGTAGCAAAATGATGAGATAAATGAACTTTTTTCTATAACGGCAGTGACATAGATGAGCTAAACTTTTAAAGGCAATGATATAGATGAGCCAAAATTATAATGGATGACATAGATGAGAGCCATTTTCAATAGTTCGATGGCATATTTAAGCTTTTTTCATTTTTTTTAAAAAATTACGTGTCCGATACCTGTATTAAAACTCAAATTTGCATCAAAAAAATTCACATTGATACATAAAGTGCTCTCTAACAAAAACGGCTTCATACCAATAAGGTTCGTATACAGAATTTGCTATGTGTATGAAATTTGCTAGACATTTTTTTTTTCACGTTTGAACCTTTTTATAAATTCTAAACATAAATGTTCCTATTGACAACTTTATTATTATCAAATTTGTTACGACATATTTCAACTTTATGGGGGTTTTATTACCCGCTTCCCTCCACCCCCGAATTAAATTTTAGCGTATTTTTGTCAACCTTTTTAGTTGACGCAGCACAATGACAGTTCTTCATGCGCCTCAGATGTTTAACTTCACGCAAGGTGGCTACATCAATACAAAAGGGTGTTAAAAATACATTAAAATTGAGTTCGGAGATAATAAGGATCCCGTGAAGTTGAATTGTATTGTAACAACTTTGACCATAGTTCGAAGGATATAGATGATTATTCCTAAAAACCAGTTTAAATATTGTCAATATGACTTTGACAACTTAGTTTTGATATCAACATCAAGAGTACAATCAAATTGTTAAAAATTCAAACTTGCAATCTAATTACTATAATGATTGAATTGTTTAATCACCTACTAATTAAAGAGTATAATTTCAGAATAAATGCACTTTTTATTTGAATAAAATACTTATTCATGATTTATATATGAAATTTAATCCATAAAATGTTTGATATGACACAAATTAGGATAAAATGTTATTAGAAAGTAGATTGTCGTCTTGCTTATCCTTCTATACTGATAGTCGTAGTATTTCTCTTGTAGTTTCTTGTTCTTCAGTTGCTGTACTATCTGTTATTTCTTGTAATTCGATTAGTCGATTAACACACCATTTTGTTGTAGTTGTTGTTCCTTTTTTTTTTTTGGGGGGGGGGGGGGGGGGGGGGGGGAGAATGTTTGTCATGTTTTCTTAGTATTTTGCCATGATTTCTTCGCTTTCCGCTATTTCTTTTTCGATATGCATTTCCTTGAGTCGAGATCCTATCTTAAACAACCTCTCTATACCTGCCAAGATAGACTTGACGATATCCAGACTTCACTTGTGAAATTATACTGAATATGTCATAGTTGTATTTTTCCGCGCCACAAATATACTTATGTACCATTAGCAAATAGTCTTATATTTGTCTTTAACTCTAACAAAGCTCTAAATTAAGACTGAGGAATTTTAAACTCAAGCCAAAATCTTGACCATGTGTACTCTATGGGCTCGTTTGGTTGGAAAATAAGTTATCTCACAATTAATTATCACGATTAATTATCTCGTTTAATGGTCCAATTGAAAACAAAATGTTGAGTAAAAACTAGTTTAAAATTTGTCAATATGACTTTAAGAACTTAGTTTTGATATCAACATCAATCATCGTACAATAAGTTGTTAAAAATTCAAACTTGCAATCTAACTACTATAATGATTGAATTGTTTAATCACCTAACTAATTAAAGAGTATAATTTCAAAATAATTGCAATTTTTATTTGAATAAAATACTCATTCATGATTTATATATGAAATTTAATCTATAAAATGTCTAATTTGTCATAACCTTCTTTTTTTTTTTGGGGGGGGGGAGGGGGAAGGGGTGAGGGGGGACGAGGTGACAGGACATGACGCAGCTATAGCTTGTCAATGACATGACCTTAATTACGAGATTATGAAGGACACGAATAAAGGTAGAATATTATTAGGTAGTAGATGCTGGTAGTCGTAGTATATACTATTTAGTTGTAGTTGTTGTTCCTTTTTTTTTTTCAGAATGTTTGTCATGTGTTTTTAATATTTTGCCATGATTTCTTCACTTTCTGGTATTTCTTTTTCGATATGTATTTCCTTGAGCCGAGGGTCTATCTTAAGCAACCTCTCTACCTCTCAAGATATGAATAAAATTTATATACACTCTTATCTTATTCAGACTTTACTTGAGAAATTATACTGATTGTGTCATCGTTGTATTTTTCGCGCCACCAATATATATACTTGTGTACCATTAGCAAATAGTGTGACGCCCCAAAGTTTTGGGCCTGTCACTCGCCAAGATTGTGCGTGCCAACTAGGCCGCAACCTTGTCAGCTATGCAGGTGGCATGTGCTGAGGGAATACGCTGAAGTCGAAGATGAGGCAAAGGGGCATAACATGAGGCAACAAACATTTATATATGTTGCATGACATGTACTAAGAGTTCCAATGTGATTTGGAGAGGGCTTGGTGTGAGCCCAAGGGGGCGGAGCATGGTGAGGATCGTGTGCGGTGTTTGATGTCAGCGTCGTGCCATTTTGAGCTACAAGTGGAATCTAAGGATTCCGGTTTAGAGAGTTGATATTGATGGTACCTTATGTATGCTTACCAAATTTGGGGTCGTTTGGAGTCCGTTTGGATAGGGGCTTGACTTGGCCAAAGTCCAGTGGCATTATCGTAATTTGTTGATTGGTCCGAAGGCCATAACCGTTCTATGTGTATGGGAATGGGGTGAAACTTCATGGAGGTGTGAAGTAAGTCAAGATAAAGGAGTAGGAACAAACGGCACCCAATTTGAAGGTCAGATGAATGATCTAAGCCCCAGTATGATTCTCGGGCAAAATGATGTCTAGTGGCGGACATTGGGATTATTTATTTTAAGCATATATAAAGGGGGTATGAATGGTGACAGCCTACCAGCCTTCCCCGAGTGTGTCGACAGATGGCCACCCCAAGTGTGCTGCCTTGAGGGACAACCTCAAGGGCCTGCCTTGGCATGTCAAAGGAATGCGCAAGGTACTCATAGGGCTCGGGAACCCTATGGGCAACGCAAGGTCAGATGAACTAGCGTTGGGCGCCGGAAAAGGCTAGAGGTTGGCTATATGAACCGACAAGCCCCGTGAGCTATCTAAATGATGGAAGGATGCCTCCAAGCCGATAGAGCAATCGAGATACTCTCCCCAAGAGACTCGTGAGCTAACTTGTGAGTTTGGTCAAGGTTCAGCCAAGCGAGCAAGGGTCCATTGGCCTAGACGCGCAGTTGTGGGGAGACACTGTGCTACGGAAGTAGGATGCAAGTTGTGTGGGCTATGTTTGGCTATGCCATAAGACATGAGAGGGCATATCTAAGAAAGACGCTTGAGACAAAGGCCAAGGATTGAGGGTTGCCCTACTCGGGCGAAGCA
Organism: Capsicum baccatum var. pendulum; assembly: GCA_030864225.1. NCBI lineage: Eukaryota > Viridiplantae > Streptophyta > Magnoliopsida > Solanales > Solanaceae > Capsicum > Capsicum baccatum. The sequence goes on from CM061550.1 coordinate 274,832,557, forward strand.
AAGGCCAAGTGCACATGCACGAGGCAGTGTCAAGCTTGAGGATAGGACTGTGCATGCGATGGCAATGCTCAGGCCAAGGTGAGGGACAAGTATGTCTGTAGCCATCCCCAGGGGCGCATATGGACAAGATCCAAGGATTAAAGGTGCGCCAGAAGAGTTGCTTATACGTTGGCCATGTCAGCCGACATGTTGAAGGAGCGGCACCAAAGGGGGCAAACCTCTAAGTCGAGCTTCCCACAGGCACAGGATCGTGCTAAAGACCTGGGAAATGAGGAAGGCTGGCCTATAGTTGGGGGAACCATGGGCGCCGCACGGGCAAAATTGTGTGCCGCTGACACGTTGAAAGATGAGCCCGTGACAAATAGTCTTATATTTGTGTTTAAGGAATTTTAAAGTTTAAACTCAGCCAAGATCTTGACACTGTGTACTCAATGGGCTCGTTTGGTTGGAAAATAAGTTATCTTAAAATTAATTATTCCAGAATTAATTATTTCACCCTCAATGTAGGATAAGAATAACACTACAATCTCGAAATAAGTTATCGATTCAATTCCACCAAACATAAGATAAACTCATCCTAAAATTAATGCCGAAATTAATTATCCAGTCAGAAAGAAAAAAAGAAGGCATTTTGTAACTTAAGAAGTAGCATGTTGTGTTGTTCGGACTCTTCAAAAATGTCATCGGATGCATGTCGGATCCTCAAAAGTACTAATTCATTTTTGGAGGATCCGACAGGGGTGCGACAACATTTTTGGAGAGTCCGAGCAACTTAGGACGAGCATATACTCAGTAACAAGCCTGATGCGCGAGCAAACATGCTTTCTGCAAGTTCTTGGTGTCATGTTGGAGAAATTTCGCGTTAGAGAAAACTACGAATCCGGATTTGGCCTATGTTACGAGTTTTGTTATTACTCGTTATTTATTGTGCTTCAGTTGTCACATTAGTTGGTTATGGTTGTTGCTCCTCTTTGGTATGGTTAGAGTTGTGACCCGAATTCCGTTGGTTCGGCCCAAAGTTTCGCGATGCGACCCATGTTTGTGATTTTCGATGGGGTCTGTAGTGATAGCGTAGGGATCGGGGCCTCCGAAGCCCACTACTGATCCCAATGGGGTGCAGGGGTTATTTTGTACGCACGTACTATATAAGTGCGATTTAGTGGGTTATTTTCATTATTCAGAAAATTCAGCCTTCTCTACGTTGTACTTTCTCTCCATTATAGTGAAACCTCCTTTGCCTTTGCCCGTGGTTTTTCCCGCAAGGGTTTCTACGTAAATCTATGTGTTGTTCTTGTTTTTCGTTTACTTGTGGTTTGCTTATTCTGTCCGAATCATAACAGGTATGCTATGTTATGTTTTCCTTATTAATTTCCATGTCCTTTTTGCTTCTTTATTGTTCTGTTAGCTGCTCTGATGTTCATTACTTGAGAGCGAAGGGGCATTCTGTAAGGTCTGCGTACACTTTACCCTCCCCAGAACCCTGCGTTGGGACTATACTAGGTTGTTGTTGTTGTTGAAGCCGTCCTAACGAGTTATCAACTCATGTTCAAGTATGACAAACACTACTAGAAAACAGTTATTTTCCGACGGCCAGTGTAGTCGAAAAATAAGGTATTTCCGACTACTTTTAGACCGTTTCATGGTAATCGAAATATCGCTTGTCGGAAAAATATTTTCGACTACTGTAGTCGGAAGCTTAATAAATAATTATTTAATAACTATAATTATTCTGACTACGGTAGTCAGAAAATTAATAAATAATTGTTTAATATATTTATTTTTCCGACTACAGTAGTCGAAAATGTGATAAATAATTATAATTATTCCGACTAGAGTAGTCAGAAATTTAATAAATAATTATTTAATATTTATATTTATTCCGATTACCGTAGTCAAAAATGTAATAAATAATTATTTAATAATTTTATTTTTTCCGACTAATGTAGTCGGAAAATTAATAAATAATTATTCTTTTCCGACTACCGTAGACGAAAATATAATAAATAATTATTTAATAATTATAATTTTTTGACTACTGTAGTCGGAAATGTAATAAATAATTATTTAATAATTATAATTTTCTGACTACTGTAGTCGAAAACTTAATATATATTAGTAATAAAAATATTCAGCTAATAATTATATAATTAAATCTTGCATTAACTTACACTCCTCTCAGATTATAAATAACATAACTAATGTATTTTTCACAATAGGATCAAACAGATAAAAATTTATAAATACAACCACTTTAAAACATCCAAAACAAACATCAAATTAAATAGTTTAAACATCTAAATGTCATAACCAAAAATATGAACAATAACTACAATATAATTATCATCAAATTCACTATCTTTCTCATCATGAAATATTTGAGGCATGTGCTTCTTAACCAATTCCTCAAATTTAGTAAATTTAGCATCGTTAGCTGCACATTTCTGCGTCAATTCCACAATTTGCTTTTTCATTGCATCCATTTCTTCCACAGTTTGCAAAGTAGAAGAGGAACTGAGAAACAACGAAGGACTACTCGAGGTTCGAAGATCTCCTGTCCCGTAGGTTCTACCTTTCTTTGGACCACCTACCACAGTTGTCCACATCTTATTCATATCTTCACGTGATGGCTGGACCATGATACCATCCTCTGAAGTAGGTTTGATTTCACGCCACTCTTCTATACTTTTTTGAAATTCTTCCTGAAAGAAAAATTATTTGTCAGTATGTAAACAAGCAAAGTTGAGTAATAATAAAACAATGTATGTAAGAGTTATTATCTTGCATATGCCTCCATAGCGCGCGTTTCGACCCAATCTCCTCTTGTACCGTCCTTAGAATGCACTGCTCCTTCATACAATGGATGACTAGCTTCCTTTAACTGTTCATAAAAGTGATTAGTCTCATCATTTGGTTCATTTTGAGTCCCTGAATGTGTCCCAAAAGCATCCCTGACCATCTCACTATATCGTGAATTTTCAACATTATTCTCTCTTATTGAACTTTCAACATAATTCTGAAAAACAAAATTAATAGCAGCACTACTCTCTTCATGAGTTGTCCACACAGTATAATTCAACATAAAACCCTTCTTATAAAGATGTAATGTAACAACATCTGGACTCAATAACTTGCAACACTTGTAATTCCAACAAGGACACCTAATTGTCCCTTCAATAAGAAAATCATTAAGTTTCTTTGCTTTAGCAATAAATTCAGCTACCCCAGTTTTATATTCCTCCCTCAACCCCACATGGTTAGGATAAAGTCTATTATACATCCATGTACGATCTTTATTTTCCATCTACAAAAGAACGACAGCAATAAAATAGAGAAGAGAAACAAAATAAATAACAGGTTTGTTTAGACATGCTACTACGCAGTGAACACAAGAAGAAAATTAAGAGATTCAATCCAACATAGTAAAGCAGCCAGCAACAATAGAATATTTTAATTAAAAGAAGAATTTTATTATGTGAAAGGAATCTTCATTATACTAGAGTGGGGTTTAACTATGCGCATCCAAAGAGTAGCGACTGTGGTTCCCTTGTCATAACAAAAAAGTCTATTGGTCAAGAAGGCTTCTTTAAGACTTTAACAAGGGAAAACCATTTGATTCTAAATGTTAACGACAGAGACAATTAGGAAAAGTTCCATGAAGAACATTAGAACATCAGATACATTTGATTTCGAATTGCTACATAATTTGTCTTTTAAAATAGAAGCTAATCCGAGCCCAACCTAAAAACACATATCCAATGTAAAACCACCAAGCGAGGTCTGAGAGATACTTTGGACAAAGACAAGTAAACACCCACAAAACCATTTAACTTGAAAGCACAGTAAATATACCATTCAGTGAAATTGATCTTTAATACCGTTGTTCACCTCCGTCGTTACCACTCCACTGTCGTTAATTTTTCAGAGAGAACGAAGAACATCGTTAAGTTCAGGAACCTTAGCTTAGAGAGAGAGTTGTTGTTGTTTAGCTTATATTTTTTATATAAATGTATTTATTAATAAGTAAATATAAGTTTCCGACTACTTCCGTCGGGTAGTAATTTAATATATTTAATTATTTAAACTTTTCGATTACGGTAGTCGAAAATACATATTTAATAATTTATTAAAATAATTATTTAATTTTTGTATTATACTTTTAATAATATATTTAATTAATTATTTATATTTTCGACTATAGTAATCGGAATTATTTAATTTTTGTATAAGGGTCTGATTATATATTTAGTAATATAGTTATTTAATTATTTATATTTTCGGCTACGGTAGTCGGAAATATATATTTAATAATTTATTTAAATAATTTTAAATTTTCGTATAAGGGTCTGAATATATATTTAGTAATACATTTATTTAATTATTTATATTTCTGACTACAGTAGTCGGAAAAACAAATTTAATAATTTATTTAAATAATTATTTAATTTTTCTATAAGGAAATGATTATATATTTAATAATATATTTATTTAATTATGTATTTTTCCGACTACAGTAGTCGGAATATTCATTTCCCGCAATTTACCGCTAAATATCTGACCGTTGTAGTCACAAATGCTATCGAAATAATATTTTGTAAAAAAAAGATTATAATTAAACTAAATTTCCGACCGAAGTAGTCGGAAATTTTCGATTACTATTTTTCGGTCGGAAATATCAGTCGAAATTTCTAGATTTCTGATAGTGAAATCACTTCATGCCGACCTATGGCCTCCACTTTCCAGCCTCACATGAGAGCATAAAACTCGAGAAAAAGTGATAGTTCACGAGTTGATCTATTGCCAATCCACTTTCCAGCCTCACATGAGAGCATAAAACTCGAGAAAAAGTGATAGTTCACAAGTCGATCTATTGCCAATCCACTTTCCCGCCTCACATGAAGGTATATAACCCACGAAAAAGTGATAGTCCATGTGTCGATCTATTGCCAATCCACTTTCCCGCCTCACATGAAGGAAGTATATAACTCGCGAAAAAGTGATAGTCCACGTGTCGGTCTATTGTCAATCCACTTTCCCGCCTCACATGAAGAAAGTATATAACTCGTGAAGTAGTGATAGTCCACGTGCCAACCTATTGCCAATCCACTTTTTGGCATCACATGAGGGTCTAAAACTCGCGAAAAGGTGATAGTCCACTTGCCGACCTATTGCCAATCCACTTTCCTGCCTCACATGAAGGAAGTATATAACTCGTAAAAAAGTGATAGTCCACGAGCCGACCTATTGCCAATCCACTTTCCCGCCTCACATGAGGGTCTAAAACTCACGAAAAAGTGATAATCTACGTGCCGACCTATCTCCAATCCACTTTCCCCCTCACATGAGGGTCTAAAACTCCCGAAAAAGTGATCGCCAATCCACTTTCTCGCCTCACATGATGGTATATAACTCACAAAAAAGTGATAATCCACGTGCCGACCTATTGCCAATCCACTTTACGGCCTCACATGACAGTTGCGAAAAAGTGATAATGCATGTTGTCAATCCACTTCCCGCCTCTCATGAAGGTATATAACTCGCAAAAAAGTGAAAGTCCACATGCCGACCTATTATCAATCCACTTTCCTGCCTCACATGAAGGAAGTATATAACTCGCAAAATAGTGATAATCCACATGTCAACCTATTGCCAATCCACTTTTCGGCCTCACATGAAGGAAGTATATAACTCGCGAAAAGTGATAGTCCACGTGTTGACCTATTGCCAATAAGGTACAAAGTTTGCAAAAAAATATAGTCCATGTGCCAATCTATTGAGGATGTAAAACTCGCAAAAAAGTGATAGTCCACATGTATTTTCACCTCAAAACAAATGCTTATTTCTCCATGCAATGAGAAAACTGAGTAGGATTACCTGCACATTTGGAAATACTGGAGCTCAATCTCTTCACCGGTGCTATACAATCTCATCATCATCTTCACGTCATCGCCCTGAACAACAAGAATGTTATCCAATTATATCGCGTAACAGAAGAACCCAACGCCATTATTTAAGCAAATTGTTATTCACATTATACACACCTCGCTATAAAGAAGTCCAATGCCAAGTGATTGTATGTGGATTTGAGAGCAATATTTTTCTCAACAATATCTTGATTCAGTCCTATTCGATTTCGGGGTGTTTGGAGTATGCACGTAAAGTGTTCGATAAAATGCCTAAAAGGGATATGATTTCTTGGTCTTCCGTTATTACGATGTATACTCAATACGGGGTTTACGATGAATCTTTGTCGCTTTTTAATGTGTTGACGAGGAGTTGGAAGGAGGGTGTAAATGAGTTTGTTTTAGCTAGTGTTGTTATTTGTTGTGGAAGGTTAGGTAGTATTGTGAAAGGTGTACAATTGCATTGTTTTGTTGTGAAAGGTGGATTTGATCAGTTTGTGTATGTGGGGACGGGTTTAATCGATTTTTACTCGAGGGGTGGAGATGTGATGGGAGCGAGGCGAGTTTTTGATGATTTGTTGGTGAAGAGTACGGCTACTTGGACAGCGATTATTGCAGCGTGTGTTAGTGCTGGGAAGGGTGAAGTTTCGTTGCAGCTATTGAGATGTATGTTGGAGAGTGATGAGGCTGTTGTTGATAATTATGTGGTTTCGAGTATCTTGGGTGCTTGTTCGTCAATTGAGTATCTTAAAGGAGGAAAGGAAATTCATGGTTATGTGCTTAGACGTGGGACGGAGATGGATGTTACGGTTAGTAATGTTCTTATTGATTTTTATATGAAGTGTTGTAAGGTTGAGACTGCAAGGTCGGTTTTTGATCAAATGGAAGTTAAAAATACTGTGTCTTGGACAACGATGATCTCCGGATACATGCAGAATTCGTGTGACTGGGAAGCGATAAGCATGTACAGAGACATGAATAGTTTGGGTTGGATGCTAGATAGATTTGCTTGCAGTAGTGTACTTATTTCTTGTGGCTCGCTTGAAGCTTCAGATATGGGAAGACAAGTGCATGCTTATTCCGTGAAAGCTAATGTTATTACTGATGGCTTTGTGAAGAATAGTTTGATTGATATGTACGCTAAATGTGATTCATTTGGTGACGCAAGGAAGGTTTTTGACATTATGGGCGATCATGACGTGATCTCTTATAATGTTATTATTGAGGGTTGTTTATCGCAGGATAGGCCGTATGAAGCTTTTGATCTCTTTGCTGAAATGAGAGATAATATGATTCTTCCAAGCCTTTTGACATTTGTTAGCCTGCTTAGTGCGTCAGCTTCACTGTTCTCCTTGGAGTTAAGTAAGCAATTTCATGGTCTTACCATAAAATTTGGTTTTTCTTCTGACATGTTTGTTTGTAGCATCCTAATAGATGTTTACTCGAAATGTTTATCTATTAAAGATGCAAGACAAGTATTCATTGAAATTAACGAGAAGGATATTGTTGTATGGAATTCTATGTTGTTTGGGTATATACAGCAGTGTGAAAATGAAGAGGCTTTAAAGCTCTTCCTAGAATTGCAGCATTGTTTGCAAAAGCCAAATGCGTTGACTTTTGTTGCCCTCATTGCTGCATCTAGTAACCTCGTAAGTCTCCTGCACGGTCTCCAGTTTCATAACCAGATTGTAAAAGTCGGCCTAGATTTTGATCCGCATGTTGCAAATGCACTCGTTGATATGTACTCCAAATGTGGAAGCTTGAAAGAAGCACGGAAAATGTTCAATTCCACTATCCAGAGAGATATCGCATGTTGGAATTCTATGATATCCACTTATGCACAGCATGGAGAAGCAAAGGAAGCTCTTAATTTGTTTGAGAAAATGATAAACGATGGGCTGAAACCCAACAATGTCACTTTTGTTGGAGTGCTATCAGCATGTAGCCATGTTGGGCTTGTCAAAGAAGGTTTCCGTTACTTTTATTCCATGTCCAGGTACGGTATTGAACCAGAAATGGAGCATTATGCTTGCATGGTTACTCTCTTGGGTCGAGCTGGTAAACTGGTCGATGCAATGCAATTCATTGAAAGAATGCCAATTCCACCAGCAGCTATTGTGTGGAGGAGTTTGCTTAGCGCATGTAGAGAAGCTGGTCATATAGACCTGGGTAAATATGCTGCATCGATGGCAATATCTATTGATCCAAAAGACAGTGGATCATATATCCTACTTTCAAATATTTATGCATCTAAAGGCATGTGGAACAATGTCAAAAAGTTAAGAGAAAAAATGGATAGCAATGGTGTGGTGAAAGAAACCGGGTGTAGTTGGATAGAAATAAATAATGAGGTGCATTTGTTTGGTGCAAGAGACCGAAGTCATCACCAAACTGGTTTGATATATTCATTTTTGGAACTTCTAATTCAGCATATGAAAGGGATCGGATATGTTCCTGAGGATACTACCTTCCCGAATGAGTAAAATCTCTATGCCATCATCCTTGTCGTGGTATGCGAAGAGTCTTTGCTTTGAATCTTCTCAAGTTATTTTCTGCTTCAAGTGAATAATTACCTATAGCAGCAGCATCAATTATCATTCTTCCAGATGTTTGGACTTCGGATTGAAAGATAATCTCTGTACTTACACATAGTCTTATTCATGTCTCAGATATGCTATTGTCAAGAACACAGTGAGGTAGGCGGTCGTGGATGCCCAAAATGAGAATTAGAAGCAAGACATTATATTAGTTTTTTATTGCTGTCGAAAGGTGAGGCACTTGAACCACTTCCAATGTAATCATAAAATTTCATATCTTGCTTGATAAATCAAAATCATGGATATATTCAGCAATGCACTTAAGTATCTCTTACAGATTGCACTTCATAGGCTTGTAAACTATATATAGGTTCTCTGATGTATCCAGATTGTTAAGCTTTCATAAGTTCTTTAGCATAGGAAAGTGTTATCACTAAACTTTTTGACGTTCAATAGCCCCTACTTTACATGAGCTTACTTCACCCAACATGTCACATATTCGTATGTGAAGTCCGATACTAAAAGGATTTTAAACTTTGTTAACCAGAGAAAGAGATGCTCCACGTAGAGTCTATCCTTAAAAATAGATGCCAGTTATTTTAAACCATACTGGGACTCAGAAGGTGTACATTATTTTGTCAACAAGAAGTACGCCTCAGACTCAAACAAGTTGGGGTCCTATGTGAATCATTTTGGTCTATATGTCGATATACCTATTGACTAGAATATACTGTACTTCCCATTATGTATGTCACTGTGTATGCATATATATTAGTGGACATACTTTGAGTAATCAAATTTTCTTTTAGTTTGCAGGTTTCTTCTTTGCTTTGCCAGTGGAGCTTTATTCAATCAGGTCAGCAACAAAAATGAAACCGTGGACCAATATGAACTCTTGCAACAAGGTATCTGCTCTGAATGAAAGGTACGCCAGATGGAATATGGTCGATTGGGAGAATATTTATTGCGTGCTATGGCACCGCTAATATGCTGGGACACGATTGAGCTGCATCTGCCTAACAGGGTCCTTATACGTGTTGGAATGTCTCAAGTTACACCAGTTGCTTGCAGTTTTGTGGATAATCACTACATGCATGACGCAGGTTGCCTGGAGAACATGAAAGGCACATATTTGTCTGGAATGATCGTGCAAACCGCATTTGTGAAGCTCCTCAAACAAATATACCCCTTGTGTACGATGACTATAGTATTGACTCGACAGATTATTGGGAATCCTAGATTTCATTAGCCAGAAGGGTATCCATCCTTTGCACCAACATACAAGGTTACGGTATGTACATTGTACTCTCTTCAATCGATGATTTTGTTAAAAGAGTTTGTTAATAGCTGTTGCATGTACACGCAACAGTTACACACAATTATGCTCAAATCCATTTCCGAGGTGTTCTTCCAAACAAATTCTCAATGAAAAGCAAGAATACTAGCGCGCGATGACACTGTAAGGCTTCTTGATCATTAAGTTGTGCACATTGTGAACAAAGTTTTGTGTTGTTGTGGCTGCATTGTTATAGTAAAATATGGCAGTGGATGCATCCATTGAGCTATTAATGATTGAGTTGTTATTATCTTAATCCAAAAACTGCCGATAAACTAGTTTGACCAGCTTATAAGGTTACTAAATACATCCGTACATTGAATTTTTTAGCCTAGAAACTGCTGATAAACTAGTTTGACCAGCTTATAAGCTTTACCAAATACCTCTGTACATTGAAATTTTTAGCCTAGAAACTGCTGATAAACTAGTTTGACCAGCTTATAAGCTTATCAAATACCTCTGTACATTGAAATATTTAGCCTTATTTAAGAGGAAAGCCACATTTTGTGGTTTTGTTGGAGATGGTCTAGATTGAATATAACCCAAGACTTCAAAAGTAGCAATTCATTTTGTAACCAATTTTCACCATGCCATTTAAGCTATACCCAGTATTTTCAAACTATTTAACTGGTAGCCAGTATTGGCAAAAGCAAATGCCATACTTCAAACACCAGTATGTCTAAAGTTGATTCCAAAGTGGTCAAACTTGCAAATTTTCATAACTGGGGCTATGACTTAAATAGTGGTTCCAAATTGACTGTCTGTACTTTTGCCCCACTTCAAATCAAAAGAAAAAAAATGGTTTAAAGGGTTTTATCAAGTCTAGGCCCAATCTTCATAGTCTATGTATTCATTCTAGGTCCAAAATCTTTATATGTTCAATTCATGACTCACCAAGTGATGGGAAAACAACATAAATCCCGACAGTTTGGAGTTTAATTATAGAAAATTCAAACATTTTATGTAATTACTGAAAATCCCAATTTTGGATCCAGCGAGATACATAATTAGTTTCCGATATATTCAACGAAGATATATTTTTTTCTTTATAAAGATACATAGTTAGTTCCCATACATTTTTTTTCAATTTCGGGTCTATCGAGATATATAATATATTCAACAAAGATACTTTTTTCTTGTAAAATACATAATTAATTCTCGATATATTTTTTCAATTTGGGGTCTGTCGAGGAACATCCAACGAAGATACATAAATAATTAAATTTTTTTAATTAATTGAATTTTTTGTAATTATTTTGTAATGATGAGAATTCGTATAAATATGACAAGTTAAAAGTATATGTTTATGTGATTTTTTCAATTGTTTTTTGTTTGGTTTCATATCACTTGATATATGCAATATATCCAATGATTTGAGGTTTTGCAATCCATTTATTTGTATGTTGTACCGTTTTGGTAGTATATTAAATTTAGGATGTCAATTTGATTGGTTTACTACTATTTGATTGATAGATAGTACTTGAAAGAAAATATTTAGATAATAATGGAAAAGTATGACTAGAACATATCAAAATTTAATTATATTTAATTTGAATTCATGACCATTACTAGCAATAATATAATGAAAGATCTTGTGTTATAGATTTTAAAGTCTTTTAAAATAATAAAAGGTGTCACAACATTTGGATGGACCAACTTTCACTTAGAATAGCTTCCACTTGATTGTAGGTCCCTCTATTATAGAAATTATTGTATAATATAAGGTTAAAAGAGATACTAATTGGTGTTTAACTATTAGTTGATGAAATAATCATTCAAGAGTTAATAGTTGTTTTTGATTTTTCACCGGGTGTTCGATTCTGATACCTTTTATAGATCCAACTAATTCGGATTCACGTTGAAAATATCTCATTTTAGGGATTAAACGTTCTCTACTAAATTGATTCTATTTTCAGGATTCTAACCTGAGAGCTTTGATCAAGGATGAAAAGGTATTTACCATATTATTGATTCAATTCTCACGATGCAAATTTGAAACTTAATTACGAATGAAAGGATATTTACCGCTCATAACAATCTTTGATGGTCATTGAAAGAGTTAATAATTAGGGCAAACAAAATAAATCCTGACAGATTGGAGCTTAATTAACAGAAATTTTTTATATTTTGCATAATTACTGAAAATCTCAATTTGAGTCTGTTGAGATATATAATTAGCTCCCGATACATCTAACGAAGATACATTTTTTCCTTTGTAAAGATACATAATTAGTTCCCGATATATTTTTTCGATTTTGGGTCTGTCGAGATACATAATTAGCTTTCGATATATCCAACAAAGATACATCATTAATTGGAACTTTCGTAATTATTTTGTAAGAATGAGAATTTGTATAAATATGAGAAGTTAAAAGTGTATGTTTCTCATAACCAAACATGGAAAAGGTGAGATTTTTAAGTCAATGGAGATCCAAGAATTGGACATGGCAATATCAATTAGTTTGTCCCACACAAGAAGTCATGTTTCCTAAACAAATTAAATTATATTGGCTAATTTTAATTTATCATGCTCTATATGTTAAGGAAGGATGCAACACGAGGACTTTTCAACGGTCACTAATTCTAATACACATTTAATTTTAGTGTTATCATAAGATTCAATGCGTTAGTGCTAAATTATCGCTTCCTTAAGAAAAACTTCGATAAAAGATACACCCAAAGGTTATGTAGGATTGGTAAGTATTATTTCATCAGTAGTAAAATATTTTGAATATTCGAGTTTTGAAATTGAAATTACATTTGGTAAAAATATACTTATTCCAAATTGAATATTTTAGCTAGTAGTCTCAAAATAGTTATTAAACATCAGATTAAAATAAAAAGGTTCAAATAAGATTATCTTGAAAGTTGTTAAACATTTGAAAAGTATGTATACAATTTGTTCTTATCAGTTCAAAAATAAGAATATGCAACAATAAGCCTTTACTCATTATAGTGGACTAATCTTTCTCAAAATAATGTTGAGATAAAAGCATTAATATCCTTGAACTATGATCAAATTTGCTACGATATACTTTAATTTCACAGGGTCATATTACCCTTGAACTAAATTTTAGCATATTTTTATCAACCTTTTTAGCTGACGTGGCACATGGCAGTTCTTCACGCGCCTCGAATGTTTCACTTCACGTAAGATACCACATCAATACAGAAGGGTGATAAAAATACATTAAAATTGAGTTCAGGAAGTGTCATAGGACCCCGTGAAATTGAAATTTATCGTAGCAATTTTGATTATAATTCAGGGAGTACTGGATGCATATCTCAACAGTGAGTGAAAAAGAAAAGAAAAGAAAAAAAATCCCTTTAAATGTTTGATATAGTGTTATTCTCTTCCACTTCCCTTTTGCCAAATGTATCAAAAATGAAGTATCTATGGAGAGTAACATCATTGTCAATAGATATCAAATTATATGATTCTTAAAATCTTTGCTTAACAGATGGACTTGGACATTGTGTAATTCTCTTGAGTTTTTACACTTGGAAAGAGAAGACATTATGATAAGTCTTTTCACCTTTTTTAAATATACCAAATAATGCCTTAAAAAGCACTATTACTAAGTTGTGATTCATAACCTGTTTAAGAAGTTAATTGAGTAATATGCCAAAGATTTTGGTAGGATGAATTAAAAAAATTTACTCTTAATTAAAAATATTATATTTGAGTTTTAAGAATGAAAAAAATCCAGTATAAAGTATTTCTTTTGAGATAAGTATCTAGTATATTCGAGATATGACCAAAGTTGTTGCGATATATTCTAATTTTACAGGGGTTCTATGACTCCATTAAATCTAATTTTAACGTATTTTTGTCATCTTTTGATGTTGACGTGACACTTTTATTATATAAAATGGAGTCCACGTCAAAAGTGTCACGTTACCTAAAAAGGTTGACAAAATGCGCTAAAATTTAGTTCGGAGGGAATAGAACCCTCGTGAAGTTGGAGTGTGTCGTAGCAAATTTGGTCATAGTTCAAGAGGATGCTAGATGCTTTACTCCATTTCCTTTTAAATGCACCACACATGGTGTGATATGAATTAGTCGGGGCTTCAAAATGGATACTCTATGCTAAATGAGAAACCAAAAAAGTATAACGTCGTCTAATATTTCCTACAATGGGCCTTACATGGTACGAATTCAGATCGGCAGAAAATTGTGGTAGAAAGAATTTATTTTTAGTCAGAGGTCTCATCAGCTTCGAGCCATAATGATGAAAAGTGATTTTCTCTTTGATGGGTTTTACATCATGTGAATGTAATTAGTCGAGATTTCAAAACGGATATTAAAAAAAAAAAAAAGGTAATATGCCTCTCATCCACTTTTATATAATAACTTGCTACATTTCTTTATCACATGGTACTTCTTTTAATTGTGTTCCATTTTCCTTTTGCCAAATGATTAAGATGAAGTAACTATAGAGAGTAACATCATTGTCAATAGATGTCAATATGCATAAAAGAAACTCTTGATTAATAGATGAACTTGGGGCATTGTGTAAATCTCAAGACTATTTGACACTTGGAAAGATAGTCATTGTTGATAAGTCCTTTAACTTTTTAAATCAACCAAACACTGCCTTAAAAAGCATTATTCCTAGGTTGTGATTCATCACCAATTTTGGAAGGTAATGTAATACTATGTCACCATCAATAAAGGCGGAACCAGGATTTCAACTTTGGGCGTTTAATATTTAAAGAAAGTCTAATCGAAGGGGGTTTAATACCTATTATAGATATATAATTAATAATTTTTATCGTGTATAAATGATATATTTTTTCGTCGAAAGAGGTTCGAATGAACCTCTGCCAAAGGACTGGCTCCGCCCCTGATCATCAAGGATTATGAGGTAATGAATAAGATTTCTTTACCATTAATCAAAGATCTTGTGTTTGAGTGCTGATAATACGGGTGATTCTGCACCTAAGTTATGTATTCTGTTTTAATACCTTTAGTTCAAACCTTATATTTGTAATAAGATAATTGACTAAATATGTAAAAATAATCTATCTAGTCTAGAATTCAATAAGTAAGAGAATTTCGATCCAAAATTCATAAACTTAAAATTTTGGATTTGTCTCTGTCTGAGGAAAGGAAAAAAATTATGATATATAAGACGTGTTTTCCTTTTAAATATATTCTATGTGATACGAATTTAAATTAATTCGGACTCCACAATGGATCTAGATATTCAATGATAGACCAAAAATGTACTATGCCTATGATTTCTTTTATATATTATCTTGCTAATTTTCTTTATTACTTGTGCTTCCTTCAATTACTTACCAATCTTTTGATTTAATTACAAGAGATGTTAACAACAATTATTTACAATTGTACTATTGAAGTACCACTTAGCTACTTTCCTTTTCAATCATTTTAATGTAACAATGAAGTTTCCTTTCATGTTAAGTTATAGTATTATATATTTTCTATAACATTATTTTGTTATAATAGTAAAATAATATTCAGTCAAACGATATTGTTATAAAGAGGTTCAATTTACACATGAACTAACTTTAGTATGAAACTTTTATCAACATTTTAATGGAATGACAAGTTTTGAAGAAAGGAACGGGAAACACCTTAGGAAAATCGATCACATCGGGAAAAAAAGGAAAAAATAGAAGTGTTATATAAGAAAAAACACGAATTCATATGATATGAAGTTTTCAAGTTGAACGATGACTTAACTCTAGGGCCGAATTTGTGGAACCTGTTGGGCCAAAACTAATTGTACGTGTCATGGGCATGAGTTGTCACAAATATGATACTAGAGTTGGATTCCCGATGAACGTGGAAAAACCTCATGATCAAATACTAATTCCTATTACAATGCCTCGCGTTGATTGAGGAATTAAGTCGTTACCTTCTTAAATATCATAGGCAATCCTCATATCATTAGCTAATTTTTCAATTTATTGATTAAACTCAAATTTCATATTTTTCGCAAAAAAAAAAAAAGAAAGAAAAGAAAATAGGAAAGTTACTATCTTTTTTTAACTCTTGAGTATATCCATAACTTTAACTTCATAGTATTTCAAAAAAGCAAAAAAAAAAAAAAAGTAACAAAGGAGTATGAAAAAAATTAATGAGATGGAAATTCACCTTCATATTTAAGTAACAGCTGGATGCGTTTATAAACTTTATATTATAATAAGCTAAAAAAACAAAAATCTTAGTATTATTAAACACATATTTTTTACTTGATCCATTCAACTTTATATACTTTATAATAAGCTAAAAAAACAAAAATCTTAGTATTATTAAACACATTGTTTTTACTTGATCCATTCAACTTTTTCACCAAGTCCAAAAGGATGTGCATTACTTAAAAGTAAGCAACAAAAGGAAATGAACAATTTAAAAGGAAATAGAAAAAGGATAAGGAAAAAGAAATTAAATCGTAATTATCTTTTGTTCTCTTAATTGAATCGCAATTAAATTCAATTTAATCTTTTACTAAAAGGAGAGTTTAGTAGGACAAAAAAATGCTGCATATATTTAAGTACTAGGTATTACTTGCTTCGTTTGGAACATTTTTCAGTCGTAATAGAGTTTCATCAGGATCTACGTTTAACCCATTTTTCTTTGCATCATCTATGGACATATATACATGTCACATTCAAGGAGAGGTGTATCTTGATGCATGTTATTTGTAGATGATACGGTTCTGATTAACGAGATGTGAGAAGGAATTAACATGAGACTGGAGATTTTGAGACAGACTGTAAAATAGAAAGGTTTTGAGTTTTTAACTAGTAGGTATTACTTGCTTAGTTCGGAACATTTCTCGATCATGACAGAGTTACACCTGGATCCGCTTTTAGCCCATTTTCATCTGCATCATCTATGGACATACTTATGCGTTACATTCAAAGAGAGGTGTCATGATGCATGTTATTTGCAGATGATATGGTTCTGGTTAACGAGACGTAAAGGGGGGTGAACATGAGACTGAAGATTTGGAGACAGAACATAGAATCAAAGGATTTTAAGTTTTTAACTACTAGGTATTGCTAGCTTAGTTCGGAACATTTCTCGGTCGTGATTGAGTTACACCAGAATCCGCTTTTAAACCATTTTTCTTTGCATCATCTATGGGCATACTTACACGTCACATTCAAGGAAAGATGTCTTGATGCATGTTATTTGCAGATGATATGGTTCTAGTTAACGAGATGTGAGGGGGAGTTAACATGAGACTGGAGATTTGGAGATAGACCGCAGAATCAAAAGGTTTTTAAGTTTTTAACTACTAGGTATTACTTGCTTCGTTAGGAACATTTCTCAGTCGTGATAGAGTTACACCAGGATCTGTGTTTAACCCATTTTTCTTTGCATCATCTATGGACATATATACGTGTCACATTCAAGGAGAGGTGTATCTTGATGCATGTTATTTGTAGATGATACAACTCTGATTAACGAGACGTGAGGAGGAATTAACATGATACTGGAGATTCTGAGACATAGACCATAAAATCAAAAGGTTTTAAGTTTTTAACTAGTAGGTATTACTTGCTTAGTTTGTAACATTTCTCGGTCGTGACAGAGTTACACTAGGTTTCGCTTTTAACTCATATTTCTTTGCATCATCTATGGACATACTTACACGTCACATTCAAGGAGAGGTGCATTGATGCATGTGATTTACAGATGATATAGTTCTGATTAACGAGACGTAAAGGGGAGTGAACATGAGACTGAAGATTTGGAGACAGACCATAAAATCAAAAGGTTACTAGAACAAAAGTTCCTCCATATATATCTTTTTGAAGCCTTATGAGCTAAGATCCAGCCATTAAAATCACCGATATCAATTGTGGTGGGATGATTTGACATTTTTTAATTCGCTGTTTATCAGAATTTTCGATTTCGAGCCTTTATAAATGAAAAAGACTTATTGGGAGTATCGTCTTTAAAAATAGATCATGCAATATATAAATACAGATTTAATCGAACCCCAACATAAATATTCAACATATAATGGAGAACCAAATTTAAAATCAAGCCATTATAACGGTAATGACATCATTGCTGATGTTATCAAGCAAGTTTCAAAGTTCTTTAAAATAACCAAATAAATAAAAAGTTTTAAAGCTCTTCAATTTTTCAATATTTCTTTTTCTATTACCTTTTAAAAGGTGTATTTTTATTTTAAAAAGTTATTAACACACATACAAAATCTAATGGTGGGTGTTTGCTAGCTATATATATATATATAAAACTTTTTAACAAAAAGTCAGCTAAACCTGATGTGGAATTGCAAATCTATCACATAAAACACTGTCACCTGTCAAAGAATTCCACTTGTAATTATGTTCCTCAGATTCGTCAAAAATATTAAAAGGGTACATGTTGAATTTGTCAAAATTAGTATATTTTTGAAGAATCCGACAGGAATGAGACATAAAAAATGAAGAATCTGCGCAACTTAGATAATTATCAAGAGTTATGACAAGCAGAGATGGATCCACGATTTAAATATGACAGGGTTAGAACTTCGAAATTCTTAGTCTAAACTTATATATATACTAGTTAAGTGTACGTGTGTTGCACATGTGTATCATATTATTTAAAAATAAATGCATATAAAAAGAAAAAAATATTATGTATACAGATATTATATTATTAGGAATAAAACTTTTTTAAAAAAATAACATAAATATTTTAATATAAAAAATATACTTAAAGAATATCATAATAACCCACTGCACTAACAATTATGCTAAGAGCAAAATTAAATATAATGAACAAAATTTGGTTATTGATAGCAAAAGTCAAAATTTAAATCCTAATGTGTATTAAACTTGTATTCATCTTTGCCTGCTTCTCTCACGTAAGATTTTTGTTTTTTATTGTTAGACCTTCACTATTTTTCCATTAAAAAATATATTTTTTTGATTAATATTCTTTTTTAGGTTAAATTGTTGTCCTTTAAATGTTTACTGTTCTTCTAAAATATTGACAAAAATAAGTAAATAAGAAAATTCTCACTAAACCTAACTTTTACACAGGAATTCCTTAAAGAAATCTACCATCTATATTAAGCAGAAAAAATAGATAGAAACAAAATTGAAACTATACCAAAATAATATGATAATCGAAATACAATGTTTGTTAACAAAACTTATGCCCCAAAAAAGACTAAAATTGAACAAAATAGTAAAATTAAAGACTTACCAATCACAGGCACATAAGATGATAAAAGAAATATTCCTAGAGAAAGAAAAAAAGCAATATTATTGAAGAAAAAAATAATTGAGAGAATAATATCTTAATGTCTTTTAATTTTACTGAATTTTTTATCACTTCTTTGTTTAGCACCACACCATAAAGCTAATACTTTAAAATTTGTGATGAAGAACGTTAAATAGCGGGCTTTTATATATAAGTGTTTGGATCCTCCTCCTTACATAAATATCAGCTGAATTTTCGCGTCCATATCTCAAATTTATATAATCAAATTTTTTAATTAGATATTTGAATTATATTTAGTTGAATACCTACACCTACATTCATATTTGGCTCCATAGTATCAAATCTTTAAATTTAGATTATGAAGAATCCAATTTCTAATTTCACACTCATATCAAATATCCACATATAATTGTAAGCAACCAATACATTCATATATAAACTAAAACCTACTCAATCAAACTCAACCTTCGATAGAGGAGGTTATTACGCTCAATGTGATATTGATGAAAATGACTATACTACAAACAATATTTTTGCTTCGAATTTGTTTTGCTCTTTGAAATTCAATAGCCGCCTTTTTTAATGTTATTCTCATAAATTAGTAATACGGTTTTTTTAAGATAAATAACAATTAACTTGCCTCATTTATCAAAAAAATGAATTCTAATAGTCGTTAAATTATACATAAAAATTATGATATTACAGAAAATATGATTCATAAATAAAAAGAATTTAACCTCCTTTCGTGACCTCTATACCCACATGGTTAACATAATCAAAATTATTTCACGATTAAGCAAAGAAAGTAAAAAAAAAAAAAAAGAGTAATAAATTTTTTATTTTTGGCAACTTCGCGGTAACATGTTTATCCAATTTTTCGATCAGAAACTTTCAACTGAAAGAGAAACACAAAAAATTATCAAAAGTGAAAATCAATGTCAATTGTTGACTATTATTCTTTATGTATAATTTTTAAAGCCATAATTTAAAAGAAATAAATAAAGGCAAAAAGAATGATGACAATGACAGCAAGAAAACACGTGAATCAAAACTAAAATAAAAGAAAAAGTACAATATAAGAATTTGTTTCGTATAAATTATGGTCCAAAACATTACTTAAATAAAATGATAGATAATATTTTTTATATAATGCAAAATTTTATTTTATTTAGAAGTACTAAATATTACCTTAAATTAAATAATCAAAATCAACAAATATATGTTATTGAATTCTAAAACTCATGCGTAGGAACAATAAATTAAATTTATTCTATTTATCAAATTTTCCTTTTTTAAACTATGTAATTAAATATTAAGTTCTCGGCCTTCTTTTTTTAACGTGCACAAGATTTCTTCCTTTTTTTTTTACTTTGACTTATCCTATAATTTTATTCATAATATTCTATTAAGAAATATGTAAGTTTTATAATTATGGTATGTAGTTTAAATAGGAAAATGATTTATATAAGGTAAATTTTAATGATTTTAAGTTCATAAATATTAGGATTCTCTACCCAGTTCAATAAGGAAATTTAATAATCAAAAAAAAATAATTGATTTTAAAATTTTAAATATTAGAAAAATTAGTAAAAAGACGATTATGTTTATTGCGAATTGTTTTAATGAAGGGCAAAAAGTTCAAATCACTTTTCTAATGGCCTTCACATTTTTAATATATATATATATATAATACTCGATATGGTTCAACTCGCAACACAGCTGATGAGATGCATCGATAGTGATCTTCCCTTTGTTAATCTGAACTCATAATCTTAAAAGTTAGTTGATCGTTTTATTCTTAATTCAAGATTTTGAATTTTTGAGTTTTGAAAATTAAATACTTCATGACATAGCAAATTTTACTTCCTTAATGGTTTATTTGATGCGAATATAAATTAGTTGAATGAGATTTTGAATATTTTTCACCCATTTTTTGATACCTCTCGTAAATTTTCAATTAATCTGAATTCATATTGTATAAGATCGTCAAAAGACGATGCGATATGCTTCATGATAGAAATTTTTTCTACTTCAAGATTATTTAAATTTCGAAATCTTTAATTAAGGATGTAGAGATTTTATCAGTCGAAAAATAATAATGGAGGGAAAAAACTTTTTTTGAATTTAAAAAAATAAATTTAATGTTAATATGTTGGACCACTTGAGTTTGTTGGAAGAAGAGAAACAATTTAGTCCCCACACTAGCAATTTTCTTTAATAATTTAAAGTTAAAAAAAAGTGTCTCCACTCTTTTTTTGGTTCAGTGTTTGATATTCGTTTTGTTTTTTGATTGATTCGAAACATTGTTACGTCTATTAAAAGGAAATGCTCTTTACTAGAATTTTCTCCATTTTTTGGACACGAACTTCAATGTCATTTTCGTTATCTATTTTGAGGTTTAACAGTTCAACTATTTCAAATTCACACTAGAAATTTTTGTTAGATCGTTCCCTTTTTAGGATAGTGTATTTGATATTTATGTTTTCTTTTCTCACTCGATATTCGATGTCAGTTTTAGAGTCTCGATTTATCTAAATTCATATTGTGTAAAAGTGCTCTCTATTATGTTCGTTAAAAATGTATTTTTTATTAAAATTCTTTTCATTTTCAGTATTTAAATTCGAGATCTCTTATTAATATTGCTATGTATCATACCACTAACTCAATTGGAGGGTGATGAGTGGTCTAAGTTGTTATATAACATTTCTCATGTATGTATATATCTATATTTAGCTATTATTATAGGGGTGTATATCGATTCGTTCGGTTCGATTTTATATATCATCGGTTTAATTTATCAATTTTTAAATATGCTAAATCAATAATCAATTTTTACCAGTTCAATTTTTGCACACCCCTACTATTATATTACATTTCTTATATGGATGTGTATGTTTCTTTAAAAAGGACTAATTAGGTAGGAATTTGCACAATTAAGGTATGATTTTATGTATGTAATTAGAATTCAAGCAATATTTTGCTTATATCTTGAAAAGTTGGTACAAATATTTATGTATGGACAAGGATCGGTTTCGTCCACCTCAATCAGGAGTCGTGAGTTTAATTTGTGAAAATCGAAAACAATTCTGATAATAGGGAGTGTCTCCGATCCTCATTAATGAGTTTTAAGTATCGCAAATTTGAATCAATCAGAATTCTGAAACAATTATCATACACGAAATGAAAAATTTTAAAAAATAAATTACAAATAAATTAACTACCCACCTAAAATCTAAGGTTTGATATGTTGCTATCTTGCTCCCTATCTTACCAGCCATTAATCTTGCACCCTATTTTACCAACCATTATATTTATTAAAGTCATAATTAATGTGATGTATACTAAAACTATAATTTAGTCAAACAAGATGAAAAAAGAGTGAAAATGAAAGCAAAACCTTTGTCCTTTCATATAGGAATATTGAAATTAAATGAAATAAAAGCATAATAATAATAATAATAATAATAATAATTAAAAAATATATATATTGTGATTATGTAAGAGTTAGGTTAAAACATTTCAAAGATATTCTTAATAAGATGTGAAATTATCAGCTCTGGGCCAAGTTGCAGTACCGTTTCTCCAATACTTCTCACAATATTAAATACTTTACATCTGATTTAATTATCAATATAGATCTTTCGTTCGAACACACAACGATCTCTCTTTCAACCAAAGTTTCATCGATTCATCACCAAAATTCACGAGATATTTGAAAGTATTACAGTATGTCACCCACATCATATAAGTATTTATGTCGACCAAAACTATCTTCGTTCTGGTCTACGCTTTTCCAAAATTACTGATTTTTGTAGTAAATTGAACGTAACATATGCAGAACGCTATGGTATTACTGAGACATCATCATATTCATCTCGTCGAATTATTGGCTCCGATAACAATTCTTAGACTAAATTATCACAAAAATATTTTTAATATAATAAAATATTATCCGCTTTAAATTAAGTCCACACAATTTTTTTTTCCATGACATATACATATACCTACTTAAAAAGGACAAAGTGAAAATAAAGGAACATAATGTTTTTATGTGGACCTTATACATAATTATTTTCAAGAAAGTAGAATGAGTTCCATTTAAGGGATCTCTTTTTACCAATGGTCCATTTTATTAAACTTTATTTTACATCAATCAAATATTTTGAAAACGTGTTCTTTTTTATTTTCTTAATAAAAAGTTTATACTAATAATTATAAAAAAGATTCTTTATCATGAAGTTTACTTGCTTGGCTTCTAATTTAATATTGATATTTTAGTGAAAACTATTGTTATTTTTCAAAAGAAAATAATAAAATGGTCTAGGAGATTATAAATCTCAGGATTAATCTACGTATCAAACGGCCCTTTAAGCATAAGGAAAATTACAATGTGTAAATTGATAATTTTTTAATGTATATTTATACATTATATATTTAATCCTCTTAGTTTATTTGTATGTTTACTTTTTGTAATTTTGTTTGTTTGATTTATTTTTGGAAAGTTAATATAAATGGTTTTTTTTCTCCATTAGAGAAACGAACAGGTATGTGACACGTGGATATCAGTCGAGCATTTTGAATCCTTAGTGAAAATTATGACTCCATAAGCATTTAATTTTTTTTTTAAAAAAATCAGAGTGGGAATGGTATATTAATCATTAGTGAAAATGTGAAATGTACACTAATTAATTGTAGGTTAGTTGGCTAATAATGAATTATTAGTTGGTGTTTATGATTCGTTGTATACATATTTTATCTATTTCATGCCCAAAGGTGGACACAACTTGACATTAATTAATGAGTTTAAATAACAGTAAATATTTTCACTTGTTACATTATCTTTGCTTATTATAACAAGTGATATATCTTATTTTGAAGTTCTCAAATCTATGACCCTATTTGTTCCATGATCTGTGGGTCTACCGGAGCTATCCACTTTGATTTATTAGACAAAATTTTAATCGAATACAAAATTACTGTTCGATTTTCAGTTAATTGTCTATAATATAAAAATTATTTATATTGACATAATGTTACTTAAACTCTTAACTAATATTATCTCCTTTTCCATTTACTTGTTTAATCTTTTTTTTTTAAAAAAAATACTTTAGCTTATCTATTTTAGCAAATTAAGAAAGGAATAATTTTATTTTTATTTTTCAATTTTACCCTTATTTATCAAACTTATTGAAGTACAAATAGTCACAATTTAGATTTCAAAGTATTATTAGTGAGGAAAATTTAATAAAATAATTACTTAATTAATATTTTTTTAGAAGAGTATAAAAGTTCAAACTAGACGAATAAAAGGGAACGAGGGAAGTACACGAATTTAAACTATCTTAAAATTGAAAAATTGTAGGTAAAAACATTTATTTATATATTATCTTTTTTTTTTTCTAAATCCTAATCAATGTTCGATATTCTTGTTTGGATCAACTAAATTTAAATTCATAAGACTTATTTCTAAGGCAACATTGTATTAACAATAATAGTGGCTAAAACGTCCTTAAAACTGACACAATGCAAACATAATTAATATTAAACAAGATTAACACAATGTCAATAATTAGAAAACAATAATCCAGCTATTGTATTAAATATCATTTAATTAAATTTACTAGCAATTAGTTTTAAAAGATGTATATAGACATAGAATATCATACATAGGAAGAAAAATACAAGTGAAAATTTCCAAATTGCTACATCATATATATTTTATTCTAAATATAATTAATAATGGTAATATGGTTGAAATCAAGGCTTGAATTGGTCTTTGATCCGGTATTCGATATTTGTATTAGGATTTCGATCAATTAAAAAATATTATTTATTTTTAAAAAATTATACTTAAGACTTGTATTCGAGACATCTGATTAAGATTTAGTAAATTTTAATAAGAAAGGTTCTTAAAGTTAAAAACTAAATATCTTGCCTTAGTTAGAATATTATTTTTAATAATAAAGATTTTATATATAATAAAATATAATAGCTAAATTCCTAGAAAGTTCATGGTGATCCTAACTATGCAAAACAGCCAGTAGGTAACCAATTCTTGAATACATCTTATCCTTTGTAGTAATTAATATATTGTTTAAAATAAAATGTCATTTTCTCATTCAAAATAATTCTATAATTTACTAAAAATATTCTTTAAATTGTACGATCCTTTTAATATTTGGAGATAATATTCTGTAGTATCATTTTTTTAAATTCAAAATTTAATCGATTGTAAAAAATGTTTTCTCATCTAAGCTTGCTTTATTTAGAATTTGTTCAAGGGAGGATCTTCTGATCTATAAAAGAAAAGATCTCTACGTGTGGCGTGATAAGAATTAGGAAATTGCAGAAAAGATCGATTGAAATTTTCTTCACAATCCCACGAAAATCTCGACGTACTTGTCCAGAAGAGGTGAAATCTTTGATTTGCGTGTCTGGGAGACTCAGAGGGGGAAGGGGGTGGGGGATAAAGCACTCGTACCAAGAAATTTTCGGTCCCAAAATTGACTTTTTACTTAAGGTACATGGATCACGACCTGACTAATCTTGATTCTAACTAAAAGAAATCTTGATTTACATCGGGTAGACTCATTAAAGGAGTAACATGACCTATGACCTATCAAAGTATTCTTCATTCTGATAGTTTAATCTTGAAACTTTTAATTAAAGATTAAAAAATATAAATCAGATAAAACCGTTTTATTAAATATAACATTATCTTAGAACTTAAATTTAATATCTCTAATTAAAGATGGTGATATATCTTTCATTGTAATTGTAATAAACTATAAGTATAGGTCCCCTCTCATGATTTACCAAAATTAATTTATATACTCTATCTTCTTAAAAAGAATAAAACATACTAATAATAGTAGCCCACTTGCCATAGGTGGAAAGTTTATCATAAGTTGTCTGATAAAAACAAAAAAATAAATTAAAAAAAACTAGTCATCCCCCACCCTAAAAATGTTCCACTTGGCTTTTTTAATAGTTAAAATAATTCTTTATTTCATAAAAAGTTGAGATAATTTTTTATGTTATGAAAAAGTTGAAAGATTTTATGGTTATCCTCTTACAATCCACTAACAAATATCAAGTACTATCCACATATGTGGATTTACTTTTCTCTATCTTTTTTTTTTTTTTTAAATTCAAAAAGATTAAGTTAAAAGAATTAAAGTTAATAAAGTCAAAAGGATTTGAACATATTAAACTAAGGTACAAGTGTTAAAAAGCAAATGATAGAATATTAATACATCACTTATGTGTAGTAAGTGCTCCAAATTTTCAATGTTTTATATCATATTAGGCCAAGAAAAATTATATGCCATGACTTTATGTATTTAAAGGTCTGGTCTAATCGTTAATGAGGTGGATGAATATCATAATATAGATTAAAATTCAAATATTATTAGAGCTAAGAAAAAATGGATGATTTTCTTATTGTTTATTATGCCTTAATAGAAAAAAGTATTTAATGTGTGCAAATTAATCTAAACATTATCTATATCTATAGTATATTAAAAGTATGAAGGGCCTTAGAAATGTCGTTTGAACTTTTTGCCCTTCATTCAAAGTCTTTATTTTCGACAAAATCGTCTTTTCACAATTTTCCTAATATTTAAGAGTTAAAAATTAATTAAATATATTTATGTAAAATCTTTTCTTATTATCGTCTTTTCACTATTTTCCTAAAATTTAGAGTTAAAAATTAATTAAATATATTTATGGTAAAACTTTTCCTCATTAGAAGTCATCAGAATTAATGACAACTAAATAATTTTTTTCATTAGTTTAAGAATTTTAAATCAGCTAAATTTTATTTTAAAAAGATTTGAAAAATCTAAAATAAATATAAAAGCGTTACAATAAGAAAAATTTAAGAAGTACTAAATTTTTAAAAGTTTTAAGTACGTAAAACGAATGTAATAAATAATTTGTAAAGATTTGACTATAAAAATAAAGAGAGATTTTAAATATTGAAAAAAGAAAGAAAAATAATCGTACTACAAATATGGTTCAAATTGATGTGTCTCTCTTAGTCTCTAACCGCGGTAAGAGCAAGAGCTACTATATGACAAATGCAAAAGGTGATGATTCATCAACCACTTGGAACTTCTGATGGTAAATTATACACGTGCTTATACTAAAATACATGTTTATGTTTACATTATTATGCTAAAGTGTAAAGGGTCTTTGGAAAGTGATTTGAACTTTTGTACTTCATTAAAAATCGTTGCAACAGATAAAATTATTTAATTTTAAATAATTAAACGTTACACGTGCGAGGCACGTGCAGTTAAACTAGTTATTTTAAAAACGAAAAAGGGTAAAAAAAATATTTCTGAACTATTTAAAAAGGATCAAAAATACCCTTCGTTTGTTTTTTAGCTAAAAAATACCTCTTGTTTGTTTTTTGGGCTCAAAAATACCCCTTCGTTAATTTTTTAGCTCCATAGTTGTTTAAATATTGATTTTTAGTTTTGAATGGCTTTCTAGTCAGATCGTTTCTGCATTTTCAATAGGAAGTCTCCTTCGAATCTTTAGCTACAAAGGTGCTACTGTTGAGATATTGAGCCCTTATGGTACCTCGTACACATTCTGATGATTGATCGATCAAATAAGTTAACTTTAATGTGGTTTATTGTGCACTATGACTCGTGACCACCTACCTAGTGGGGACGACTCTCGGAGGGTAGGGGCGATATTGATCTCTTATAGTATCTCGTACACATTTGATTATTGATCGAGCGAATAAGTCAGCTTCAAAATGAATTTACTATGCAAGGAGCTCACTGTGACCCGTGACAGCCTGCCCGGTGGAAACGTCTCTCGGGGGTAGAACACGTACAGTATCTCGTATGCATCCCATCAAATTCACAGAATGAATAAGTCAAACTTCAAAATGAATTTATTGTGCGTTATGACCCGTGATGACCTACTTAGTATTAAAAAAGAAAAAAACTAAATAAAGCACATGAAACAAAAGACCTTCCATAAAGGCTATATTTCATTGGTCATTGCCATGTAACTCCATTTTTTTCCACTTGTAAAACCAAACATCCACTCTTGTCCTCTCTCTCTCTCTCTCCTCTTTCTCTCTCTCTTTCTTGCTTGATATTGTACCAACATGGCTCCTAGCAAATGGGGTTTCTCTTATTAACAGTACAATCACATACATCTTAATTTCTTCTTCAACTACTACTACAAGGTACAACTATTACTTCTCAAGGTACAACACTCTACTTAGAATATTCCCTTCTTTTTTTTTTAATTAAAAAAAATACTATGGGTGTTGTAAAAATTTGTTCCTTTTTCTCTTTCTCTTAATCTTGTTAGTTCTATTAGTTTGTTGTGCATATGCTATAGTAGAACTCAAAGTTGGTTATGCATATTCTTGATTTTACTCATATGGTGTTTGTGTGTTGTCTTTTTTTACTCTCTTTTTTTTTTTTTTTTTTAATTATTATGGCTGTTGTAAAAAATTGTTCTTTTTTCTCTTTGTGTTAATCTTGTTAGTACTATTAATTTCTTGTTCAAATGTTAACTGTAGAACTCAAGGTTGGTTATGTATATTCTTGATTTTACTCATATGGTGTTTGTGTATTGTGTTGTCTATTTCTTTTCCTTTGCCACTGTTACTTGTTTGGAACTTACAAACTTTTGTTGAGAGACTGGTGATTTTCAAGGGGTTTCTGTATTTTTTCTTTGTGTGTGTGGTGGTGGTAGTGGTTGGGGGTTTGGGGGGAGGGTGGTTGAGGGGGCTGGGGGTGGGGAGATAAAAATTGTTTTCAAGATTTTGTTTTTTATGTGGCACACGAGGGTGTGACGTAGTTATCAATGAAGTGAGTTGAGAATTACGAGGTGTCAAGTTCAAATCGCAACAGAGGCAAACATAAACCCGGTGATTTCTTTCTATATGTGAATTTTGCCTTCTTTTTTTTTTTGTGTGTAGTGTAGTGGGGTGGGGTTGGGGTTGGGGTCCTTACTATGATGAAGATTTTTTTTTTTGTTTTCTAGCCTTTTTTTTGTGGCACGTGAGGGTGTGGCTTAGTGATTAATAAAGTGGGTTGAGGATGATGAGGTGTCAAATCGCAAAATAAACTAGGTGATTTCATCTTTTTCTATTCGAGCCTTAGTAGATGGAGTTACTAGGTAGGGGCGGAGCTAGTATTTCGCTTATTGAATCCAATAGCTTTGGTGCAGATCATGTATTTTTGGCTAAGAAATCCACTTAATACGCATGAATAATTTATCAAGAATCCGTTAACTTTCTTTCTCTGGAATCTAGTAATCAATAAACTCAAAAACTTAGTTACCCTTCGGTTATCTGGTATCTGTGCTGATGGGAGGTAACAAGTATTCGTTGGAATTAGTCGAGATGTGCATAAGTTGGTCTAGACACCATAGTTATCAATATAAGTTTTTTTTTTTTTCCTATTGCAAGTTTTTCAAGTTCTTTTCTTTTTTTACCTTGATGGTTTGTTTATTCCAGATAAGATTGTTAAATAGTGAGATTGAATTTCTTTATACTTTTGTATTGTATATTTTTGATTGAGTCTTTAGAACTTCTTTTATATTATGTCGAGAAAATGCACTGTTTCCACCCTAAACTATACACGAAATTGCTGAGATACGCCCAAACTTTAGGAGGGTCCTATTACCCCTGGACTAATTAAAACCGTATTTTTGGCAACCTTAGTGCCTACATGGCATATATGTGTGCCTACATGGACCTTCAGTGTGTTGATTCACTGATGTGCCACTTAGGCACTAAGGTTGCCCAAAATATTGTTTTAATTAGTCCAGGGAGGTAATAGGACCCTCCTAAAGTTCGGGTGTGTCTCAGCGTTTTCGCGTATAGTTCAAGGTGGAAATAAAGCATTTTCCCTATATTATATCTCGAGGCACTATTTTCAAGGGAAACTTATGAAATATTGTTTGGTTCAATTTGTTGAGCTGCAGGAACTTAATTCCTTTAGATTTTCAAGAAAAGAAGGCGTGAATTGCTTTTATGACCATGCATACTACTATATTTTCCAAAGGAAATGAAGGGGTTGTTCAGAATCCCGTTGCAACATTGTGCACTGCTCCGTGGTGGAGTGGTGGCTTTGTGTCTCAATCTATGGCTTATGCTGAGCCTTTTGGACAAGTGAAATCTGCATCGGTGGAGCAGCCGCCGCCGCCTAAGGGGAATGCGACCGAGTTCACTATTTCCTCCGGTACTTTTTCTATTCATCCTTTTTTGCAATTTGTAGGATCTGTTAGTCTTTTTTATTTGAACGGGATCGAGCCTTGGAGCAACAATAAAGTTGTCTCCGTGTGACCTATAGGTCATTGATGTTTGCGTAAGGATGAGCTGCCTATTTGAAGTGCGATCATCCACCGTATCCAACATGAACGCGGGATGCTTCATGCACCGGATTATCCTTTTCTTGTTGTCTTTTATATTTGGCTTAGTAAGATGTACTTCCTTGTTTGGGTTAAAACAAATTTAATGTTTCATTGGTTTGGGAAAGAAATCAACTTGACAAATAGTGTGATGCGTAGGCCGTAATGGGTAGTTCTAATAATGTAGTGAAGCACATGTTTGATGAAGGACAAATGAACTTTCGTGCAAAGTAGTCCCTTACTTATACTCCTAGACAGCCTTGGTTCCATAAGATATTTTAACAAACTCTGTTAGTTAGATTTGACGAGAATTGTGACAAAAAGACTTACCACAAACACTTGGAAAGTCTTATCGAATCCTAGAAACCGCAAAACAAAAATTGCACAACAACAACAACATACTAAATGTAATCCCACAACGCACACTTCAAGACGTTGCATCGAACTCTACAAATAAACTTAAAATAGTAGAAACTATATAAACAGCACCTCCAAATGCGAGTTCTTGCTAAATTCATTTTTAATATATTGCTTATGAATCTTTTCTCAACATATATTAAATTTTTGGTACATGTATGACAATGTACTCATAAACAAATACTTGAATCAGGAGATCGGAAATATTTGTTTTAAGAATTTATGTATTTCTTTATGACATTCTAGTTTTGCTTATCAAAAAATGTCATAACGAAATTCATCAAATCCTGATCAAATACTTTCGATTTCCTAATCCATGATCAAGCAGATACAATATATCATTTGGGATGAATATAGTTTACAAACTCAATACCCCTCTTAATTTTGATAAGTCACTACGAGGTAGGGTTAAGGTCTATGTACAGTGAATTACAATGCAATATAATTGCTCCGTTCATGAAAAACACTAGGTTCTTGGTCAATGTGAGTTCAGAATTGTTATTGAAAACGTATCTTCTTTGAATTTACTTGTTGGTGACGTTCTTTTAACAAAAAATCTCTCATTTTCTTTAAGGGAATTCACGTTCAGTTGAATTGTTTAACCATTTGGGAGGATTTATTCTTTTACAGCGTAGTTCTATAATGAACGTGTTGACATTTATGTAGTTTCTCCTTCAGGGGATTGCAAATCTTCAGCAAATGGGCAAAAACTTCCAAACATTCAGACTGCTACTTCTGTTCGTGCAGCTAATATGGACTACCGAGGTCACTTTGAGCTAGGTTTTGGTCAGTCGCTGGTAATTTTTTTCATCATGAAAGCCTATATGTCTTCGATAAATCAATGTATGTCCTTATTCGTTCTGTTTACGTAATGTGCTTTTAAATGGTGCAGATTTCTGCAAAATATCCTTATGGAGAGCAATGTGTCGGGTTATTTTCAGCTTACAGTCCTCAACTCTCGGTACTACTACTTTCTGATAGCATCACTTTCCTATCACTAGAGTTACGTAATATGCTTTCTCTGGAATTAGTTACTTGCTCCTAAAAACGATATGACAGCGTTACCATAGACGTTGTTGCACAACTTACTATGATAAGTGATAACAAACTTCAGCTTTATAAGTCTTCTAAATATTTTCAAACAGCAATGACAACCAATATTAACTTTTGGCAGCTTATATTATCATGTTTCCGTCATTGATAATATTGTGTAAATTTTGTTTTACCACATCATATGTGAGGAGCTGAGTTGGATTTTAATGTGGTTGATTTGGAAAAGTCTCCGAAACCATTCTTTCTCTTTCATCCAAAAGAAGATTGGAAATTTTTGTTGAAAAGACAAGCAAGTTCCAGAAATCTTGATTTATGCCCGTTGAGTATGCAAGTTAGTTGGATCGATTGATTGATAAAGACAGCATCTGATTGTAGTACGATTACTCAAAGCAACGTAATGGCCTTAAATCTCGTACTTTCTCCTTTTACTAAGGGTCTGTAGCAGTATATAATGCTGTTGCCCTGATGGCAGATGTTTACCGACACATCTACTTGCATGATTCATTTCCCCACTGTTGGAAAACATACTTTGCCCAAGGGTTTAGTTTGAGTGGCAAAGGTTGAGGAACTTGTGAGCTCTGAGCCACTCGATCTAAGCCTATCTAAGTGGAAAAAAATAGAGGGGAGTGCACCCACTACTCGAGTTTCAAAGACCGCGGTTGGTTCCAGACGGATTTCTCGGTCATCAAAGAGAAAAAAGGAAACACACTTACCTTTCGTAGTAAAGTAAAGAGTAGTCTGCTAGGCACCTATTTTAGTTGGGGTAGAACCGCGTTTATCGTCAAAACAATTGAAAGAATGATTTATTTTGCAAATTAAAATATCATTGGAATCACATTCGTGTTTGTTAATGACTCTTCTTTCGTGCCCAGTGAGCTCTCTCCTTACAATAGTCATATTTTTGCAATTGTTTGTGGTATAACGCTAGGAAAATGATCATGTAATGCGTTGTGTGTCACAGATAATGAATACTAGATGGAATTATATTACTCTCGTATGCGCTGTTCAAAGTCTTCACAGTATCATTGCCCCGCCACTGTGATTTTGACTTTGAATAAAGATCAAAGTTGAATAAACAACAACCAAATTTCTTACTAGATTATCATTTCTCTATGACGACAACAACAACAACGACGACCACATACTCTGTGAAATTTCTCTATGATAAGAGGAGTATAATATGTTGTGCCGTGCTGTTCAAATGGTATCTTGATTTGCATCGTAACCTTGTAATGCTTAGCTGATTGCTTTCGATAATATCATTTGAGATATCTTCTAAATGAAGGTATTCTTATATTAATTAGCAAAGGAGTGAAGGAGAAGAGAGCAGGAATCCTCGCTCGTTGCATCGAAGTTATAAATGGAGAAATGGTGAAAGGATAAAAATATCTCAGAGGAAAATTTCACAGTTCTTGAGAACATCGGAAGGGTAACTTGTAAACAGCTTGAACTTACTTTCCTGGATTAATTAGAGGATCGTCTTTCAGTAGTATAAGTTTCAATACTAGCCACAATTATGGAATAACAAATGAAAGGTGGAACCTGAAAATTTTCGAATTAATACATAACATTGGAATATATGCAGTAACAAGAAATGTATGTCTTCTGATAAAAAGCCATAGACCTTATACCTCATCGATATAGTTGGCATTTGTAGTGTAATTTATTCTTTACTCTTCTGTGCTGCATTTCTTGAAATCTCTCCCTTACTCTACATATTGTACCGGACTCCAGGCTGGATGATTTCGACTTTCGAGGCTCTGATATTCATATAATTTCCCTTCATAAATTTTGCAGGGCCGCATTATGCTACCACTTAATTTAGCCTCTGATGAAGGTCCAATATTCGTAAATGCTAAGCAGTATCATGGAATACTTAGGCGTCGAAAGTCTCGGGCTAAGGAGATGGAGAAAAAAGCTCTTAAACCACGCAAGGTACAGTTTCATTTCAATGATCATGGACAGTAGATGTACTACATATCAGGATGATATTTTATTTGATCATCATCAACTCTTTTAACTTGTAAGACCACCACGAATAATAAACAATCCAAAATAATCACCATTGATAATATGCACGATATGAACAATTATCAAAGGAAGTCTTTGATTGAAGAGCAGTTCCTAAGTTTGCGGTCATAGATGACATTCTGATTTTCATCTTTTCGCTTTTCGTCAAAAGCATGTCTTCTGTTCAATCTGTGGTTGCTGAGTTTTGCACTGCTTAATGCTTGCAGCCATACTTGCACCTCTCTCGCCATCTCCATGCTTTGCGCCGTCCTAGGGGCTGTGGTGGCCGCTTCTTGAACACAAGGAACATGAATGGAACTATGAAGGATGGAAAAACCAACAATACATTCAGGGCAAGCGATGTTCAAAACTTTTACCCCACCGGATCCCAAAATTCTGAAGTGCTGCAGTCTGATAGCAGCAATTTGAGCTCACCGAAAGAAACAATCGACAGCAGATTCTACGAGTCGTCTGGGGTCACTAACATGTACTCTAGTGGAAATCTTGATCCTTTTCCATTCCAGAACCTGAGGCCGCTTC
Source organism: Capsicum baccatum var. pendulum (assembly GCA_030864225.1). Classification (NCBI taxonomy): domain Eukaryota; kingdom Viridiplantae; phylum Streptophyta; class Magnoliopsida; order Solanales; family Solanaceae; genus Capsicum; species Capsicum baccatum. The sequence goes on from CM061550.1 coordinate 274,866,964, forward strand.
AGGTTCAGGCAATACCAGACATGATGAATACTGGACTCGGCATTCTCATGACCGATAAGTGGGTTGGAACAGCAGATAGCTGTTGCAACCTCAAAGTTTGATAGCCTTGGCTTGAGAACGAGGTCAGGTGTCACGACTTAGAGCCTGGCCTCATCCGTGCTGCAACCTAATGCATGCATACGCATTTAGTTGCTTGCAAATTGGCGGATCATCCTTGGCTATCATGGGCAGTTCATCCTTGGCTCAGCATTAACGCAGCTGCCTCTATCGTTCAATTGCTATCAAGCATCGTTCTCTCTGTCAAATTAAGTTCGATTGCTATCAAAGCAACGTGGATGGTAAGAGGGCGCTAAAGCCTTAATGCTATTTAATTTTTAGCACTTGTAGGATAAATAAACTTGTTTCTGGATATGATGACGACGATGATGACCCTGTCGATCGGGTCTTTGATGTTGCAGTTTGTTTGGATTACTGTTTTGTAATGTTGGTTTGTGAAAATACTGTGATATATGTAACTGAACTTTGATCCAAATAATGTGCAAATTGGTGTGTATCCAGACTGGGATAAGTTGAATGTTTATACAGTATTTTGTATATTGATAATGTATATCATGCATTTTGAAGCACATTAATCTTTCCTTCTTGGTCTCACACTCGCTGTCTGATATCCACATTGGGATTGGAGCCGAATAAACTTGGATTCACACCGAATAATAAAAACTTGTAAACGCTGTTTTATGCCAACTTTAGACCACGTATGGTAAAATAATAATGAATCGCGTTAACTCATCTCTCTTTTGTTATGTAACGATGAATTTCACTATAAAGTGTGTATCTTATTGCGATACCCTTACCAATTGTGTATATTCTTTAATAAATTTGCCAAATGATTTAAAGTGAATATATGGTTAATTTTAAGGATAAGGTAGAAAAAAGTTTATTTTTTCCTTAATATATTACAATGAATAAATTTAAAAAATTTCTATTATTATTATTATTATTAACATAGAATGGATATAATTCCTTCACCCTTGATCAGAGTTATTAAGTTTGAATTTTGGTACGGAAAAATGTTTGTTAGAAAGCATTTTCGTATCAATATGTAATATATATACATAAAAAAACTATTTTCACCTAACAACGCAATACTCACTCTGTTTCAAAAAGAATGACCTGACTTTTGAATCTTGTGATCTAAAGTTAAAGTTATGTCAAATGTAATAAAATACTTTTAATCTCGTAGTCTCAACCATATGACATAGAAAGTTAAAATTAAAAAATTATCCAAAAAAGAAACATACACATGAAAAGTTGAAATTAAAGAATTATTTTCTTCAAACAGATTACAAGGGAAAGAAATTATTCTTTTCTTTAACGTCCCTCGAGAACGTGTGGCTCCGCCATTATTCGTCATATAATTTTAAATTATTCGGACTCCAATATTGATATCGGACATCATGCTTGAAAACAAAAAAAACATCGTAGTGACGTGAACCCCATGACTGTCTTGTCTTATCCACCAAAAAATCCATAAAATCAAAACCTCATCTTTTTATCTTCTCTTCTTTACTACAAAAATGTCAGTTTCTTCCTTTTCTACATCTTCTTCACTTCATCACTTCCAATCACATTTCTTTAACTACTAACAACTTCAAGAATAGGTCGTGCATGGCGGGAGCTTTAGTGCATGGAACTGTGCTTTTTTCCGAGGAACTTGCATTATGTACCTCCATAAAATCCAAGAAAACCAAACCCCATTTGCCTATTTCTCCCATTTTGCCTTCACTGAATCCATCTTCAAGATTACAGCTGCGTATGATAGATTCTTGTGGTCCGACTCTTCCTCGAACCTCGTGCACAGCAGGATTTTCTGAGGAACTTGCATTCTTTCCCTCCATAAAACTCAAGAAAACCAAACCCCACTTGCCTATTTCTCCCATTTTGTCTTCCTTCAATACATCTTCAAGATTACAGCTGCGTACGATAGATTCTTGTGGTCCGATCCTTCGTCGAACCCCGTGCATAGCAGGAGCTTTAGTGCATCGAACTGCTCCTTTTTCTGCTTCTGCATTGTCTGATGGAGCTGATGAAGCTGCATTGTCACTGGAAGAGGAGAGTGAAGAAGAAGAAGATGAGGAGGAGAAAGAAGGAGATGGTGGAGGTGGTGTTGATGAGCCAAAGTCAATTGAAGATGGTAGATTGTATGTGGGTAATTTGCCATTTTCAATGACACCTTCTCAATTATCTGAAATCTTTACTGAAGCTGGTCAAGTTGCTAATGTTGAGGTCTGTTTCTTTTTTCTGTTACTGTGCTTTGGTTATCGCATTATTTTGTTGTTGGAGATAAAACACTATTACCCAGAACTATAGTCAAAGTTGCTATGACACACGTTCCCATTACCCCCTTAACAGCATTATTGTCCACCTTTTGTGCTTACGTGGCCCCAAAAAACTTGCAATTAAGGTGCATCCTAAAAGGTGCCACATAATACAAAAGGTGGACTATAATACAGTAAAATTGAGTTTAGGGGTAATAGGATCTCCGTGAAGTAAAGGTGTGTTGTAGCAAACTTGGCTATAGTTCGGGGATAAATAGTGCCTTATCTCTTGTTGTTGTTACTACCTTTTTTTGAATGCTATGTGATGATTTCTCTATCCCATAATACATAGATAGGCTCTCAAACTTGGCCTCGACTGACAAGCAAACGCTCCAACTTTGGTAATGCACATTTAGACACGTGAAATCGTCTTCATTGTGCCTCATAGACACTAGACACCTGACGTTGATGTGGCACATAAATTTTTGGAGGTCTCTAGATGATCATTTTTTAAGTTGGAGTGTTCAGTTGATACAATGGAGATTAGTTGAAGTGCCTAGATGTGCATTCTCAAATTTGGAGTACTTAGTTGCTAATGTTGAGTAAACACAAAAGGTGGACAATATACAGTAAAATTGAGTTTAGGGAGGTTATAGGACCCTAGTGAAGTTAAGGTGTGTCGTAGCAACTTTGGCTATAGTTCGGTGGATAATAGTGCCTTATCTCTTGTTTGTTGTATATAAACTGTTGAATGCCTGACATAAAAGGAAGATTCTAGGGTAGGTGATAAAGGATGTTCAAAAATTACTTTAGGGGAACAGACTCAAATCCAAAGTGTGAACTTTAAGTATTTTTCGAATCCCCTTGCGTAAATTTCTGGCTCTGCCATCGGCTGCGTAAGCCCACGGACAATGGAAAACAAGTTAGAGACAAGAATCATGGGATGCACATAGTTGTGCTCACAAACTCAAATAATAAAACATATCGTTGAATGTGTTGTTTTATCGAAGACTATGTATTCTAACGTTGATAATTGAGATAGGTACGATAAATGTCCCTTGAGCTGGCCTTTGGTATGACTCGAGATGCTTATGGAGTGCTCTTGCTCATAATGAACAAACCTTTACTAATTAGCAATTCATAGCTTAAGTAAGACAACATTGATCTGTTGTGATTGGCGAGACTGATGCTGATGGGGTACTTCAATCTTCAAAATCATTTGGAATAACGTATAGGCGATTCTTATCTTCATATCGAAGTGGTTATAGATACTTATATATGGTGGATTATTACCATAACAGCGTTTTGTGTAGCTGCAGTTCAAATCTGGCTCATGATTTCTAAGTTGCTCGTATGTTTGTACATAAGTTCAATTTTGATAGATGTCGTATACTTTTTTCTGCTTTTGGAGTATAAGATACAGGGTGACTTATATTGCTTTTTCTTCAATGGATTTGTAGGTCGTTTATGATAGAGTTACAGATCGGAGTCGTGGATTTGCATTTGTTACAATGGGAAGTGTCGAAGAAGCAAAGGAGGCAATTCGGTTGTTTGATGGATCTGTAAGTTTAGCGGTTTTCTCATCATTTACTAGCAATGTCTCTTTTCTTGTATGCTTCGCATCAGCTTATTAGTTCGCTTAATTGATCTGCAAATCCAGAATATGAAAATACCGAACAAATGTTGAATTTTGATAGTTATTCGTTAACAATATGATTCAGATTTTGCGTTAGTCACCTATTTCGAACTGATGTCTCTGTCGCAGTAAGCAAACATCAATATGGTTAAGAGTTTGTTTTGTTTACCGATCTTGGAATGAGCATCAAGGGAGGTATCGCACCCCTTTCTTGCTGTCCTTCACGTGGCCTGCCGGGATGCTCACCTACAAGAACAACAACATATCCAGTATACTCCCACAAAGTGGGGTCTGGGAGTGGGGTCTGGGAGTGTAAATGTATGCAGTACATACCACTACCTCAATGGTGAGATAGAGAGGTTGTGTCCGATAGACCCCCGGGTCAAGACAAAAACAATGTAGAAAAGAAATAGTAAAGGAACGAGAAACAATAGGTGTTAATAGGCCAAATAATAACATAAATAAGACTATCACCAAGTATTACGATAAACGATAACACACTCTGAAACAAGACTAGCACGGATAACAAAACAAAGACCTCCTTTCTACTAACCGTCTACCCTAATTTACATCCTCCACACCTACCTATCTATGGTCATGTCCTCAGTAAGCTGAAGCTGCTCCATATTATGTCTAATCACCTCCCTCCAATATTTCTCCGGTCTACCTCTACCTCGCTTGAATCCATACCTAGCCAAATTTTCACACCTCCGCACTGGGACATCCGGGCGCCTCCTCATCACATGTCTGAACCATCTCAACCTTGCTTCCCGTATCTTGACTTCCACCGAAGCCATTACCACCTTATCTCGAATAACCTCATTTCTAATCCTATCTTTCCTAGTAAACCCACACATCCATCGTAGCATTCTCATATCCGCCACCTTCATCTTTTGAATGTGAGAGTTCTTGACTCGCCGATACTCCGCCCCATACAACATACCTGGTCTAAACACCACTGTGTAAAACTTGCCTTTGAGTTTAGGATGCTTACCCCTAAATATAGGATTTTGTTATCTACACATCTCTTCGGAAATGTATTTTATCCCATCATTTTCCTACTACTGCAATTTGAATGGTAAAGTTATTATCATTTCCTAAATCATATAATAACTGCAAGATGGAGTTCTTTTTTGTGCAATTTGTTTCATGAGTCCTCTATGTTTCTTAGTGTCTTTATCTTCTATGAGCCAAAATCGTTTCGTTTCATCTTTCGGAGAAAAAGTGGTGAATAAATGATTGAAATTCAAGTTTCAACCATACTAGTTATCGAGCCTTGTAATACATTTGAATAAATATCGATAGCCAGGTTTCACAAAACTAACAATTGGGCCATGTAAGGCGTAATTACTTCAAGTGTACTGAATGCTTTTTGAAGCTTTCTGATAGCAGCCGATGTTCACAGCTTGAACATCATAGAAAAGATTGTAAACTCTTCTCGTGATTCTGGCATAGGAGATGGTAATCGCATTCTATGATGCGAGAAATCCCATATCCTTTCCTCGACGCGTAGGAAAATCTCACACGGAGAACACAAACTGCTTTACGTGATACTTAAAAGGAAGTAGAGAAGCCAATTGATACCTTGCATAGACCAAAAAGTTCAATATCCAGATGATCATCAATTAGTTTGTCGTGTTGATTTACTTGAACGGTTATTGAATGTCTTTTTTCCTCTTTCCTTTTGCTTTCCGATGAAATGTTTAATAGCAAGTTGGAGGTCGTACGGTGAAGGTGAACTTCCCCGAGGTTCCGAGAGGAGGTGAAAGGGAAGTAATGAGCGCAAAGATGAGAAGCACTTATCAAGGTTTCGTAGACAGCCCTCACAAACTATACGTTTCGAATCTTAGCTGGAATCTCACTTCTCAAGGCCTGAGAGACGCTTTCGCTGACCAGCCAGGATTCATGAGTGCAAAAGTCATCTACGACAGGGGCTCAGGAAGATCTCGAGGTTTTGGTTTCATTACATTTTCTTCAGCTGAAGAAATGAACAATGCACTCGATACCATGAATGAAGTGGTAAGGATAGGTAGCGATGAAGTATCTTAGGGACAACTCGACATATTCCTTGTTTCTAACGGTTTCTTATAATGCGATTAGGATGTTGAAGGACGACCCTTGCGACTAAATGTGTCTGCGCAGAGAGCTCCAGTATCTTCTCCGCCAGTAGTTGAAACAAGTCCTGGAAATGATTCCGAGGACGATGATATAATCTCTAGTATCAGTTCATAACATAATCAGCAATTTGAAGAGATGTGTACTGTGTAGAGTTTTATATGCATCGGAGACGTGCTTTTTCCAACTGATGTAACCTTCTTGCAGCCCCTCCGCGTCTTTTTGGAACGTTAACTTAATGCAGGTAACCTGTTTTACTACATTGCCTGTACATTTTCTTCAAATGCATAGTTAACAAATATTGTATTTTGATTGTAATATATAACTCATCAATAGAGGTAACTCTTTGTGACAATGCCCGGGCATCCATCCAATGCATTCTTTTCGATCTTGTACCCTATGTAGGCTTGCAAAGCATAGGCTAGACAAGCAGAGTCAACAGTTCTCTGGGTCTCAACACTTTCTTAATCGTCCCTCCGATGGTTAAGAGAGTGAGTGAGATTGCTTTCTTAACTGGGCATCCGTTAGGTTACTACGGATCTTGGTCCCTATTTGCTTTGTCCCACCACTATATAGTGCGGTTGGCAGCAAAATATGCATACCCAACGGGTACAACCCCTTTTGCTGATTACGCTTTATTAGGTGATGATATCCTGATCTTGGTCCCTATTTGCTTTGTCCCACCACTATATAGTGCGGTTGGCAGCAAAATATGCATACCCAACGAGTACGGCCCCTTTTGCTGATTACGCTTTATTAGGTGATGATATCCTGATCACCGACATAAAAGTGGCGGAGCAGTACAGGAAGCTCAATGCTCCTATATTCATCTACTTATTGTTGAACTTCTAGTAGTTCAAACTTTTGGCTTATTGCTGATGTTTGAATTAACACAATTAGACCCGTGGGGAAGGGAGCCTTGGCGTAACTGATAAAGTTGACTGCATGTAACATGCGTTCGATCTGTGGAAACAGTCAGGGGCGGAGCCACCTTTGGACCAGGGGTTCATCGACGGAAAATTATACTATTTATGCATGGTCAAACTTAGTTTTTATGCATTTATAGCAGATGTTGAGCCCTTTCAGTTAGTTTGTATGTTCACTTCTGAACCCCTTAGTGAAAATCTTGGCTCCGCCACTGGAAACAACCTCTTGCAAAAATGCAGGGTAAGGCTGTGTAAGCTGTGTACAATAGACCCTTGCTGCTTGGCCCTTCCCCCACACCCCACACATCGCAGGAGCTCAGTGCGCCGCGCCGGGCTGCGCTTTTAGACCAATGGTCTAAAATTTAAATTACTAGAACTAAATTTTAGCTTAGTGGTCAGAAGTTTGAACTACTAGAACAAAATTTTAGACAAATAGTCAAAAGTTTGAATTATGAGAACTAAACTTTATTAGACCAATATAAACCAAAAGGTCAAGAAACATCAATTTAGAAAAAACCCAACATAAACAAGAAAAAGAATAACTTAAATCCAAATGAGAATAACCAAACAAATAAATATGTCACAACAAAAAAAATATACTCTAAAAACATCAATAATTACAATAAAGAATCCCAAATAGAATAACACACTGGAACCCTCATTAAGAAAAATATCCCAAAATACACAAAAAAATAAGCATGACTAAAATAATAAACTATAAAACATTCAAAAGAAAAAATTAAAAGGGATCCGTCAACCAGTTGCTCGGACTCTTCAGAAATGTTGCCGTACCCGTGTTGGATCCTCCAGAAATGCACTACTTTCGAAGGATCCGACACGCATCCGATGTCATTTTTGAAGAGTCCGAGCAACGTACTCCACCCAACTAAACCAAAGACCTTTCCACCAGTTACTCGGACTCTCCAGAAATGTTGCCGCACCCGTGTTGGATCCTCCAGAAACGCACTACTTTTGAAGGTTCCGACACGCACCCGATGTCATTTTTGAAGATTCCGAGCAACGTACTCCACCCAACTAAACCAAAAGACCTTCCCACCATTTGCTTGGACTCTCCAGAAATGCTGTCGCGCCCCTGTTGGATCCTCCAAAAACGCACTACTTCTGAAGAGTCCAACACGCACCCGATGTCATTTCTGAAGAGTCCGAGCAACATACGCCACCCCCTCATTTCTTCCATGGCTGAATGGAAAGAACAACTATCAAGATGATGATAAGCAAAAGAATGATAGCAAAACAAGTCCATTTTCTTGTATTCTTTTGGTGTTTTCTTGCTACTTGCAATTGTTGAGCACCCCCTCTAACAAATGAGTTAGCTCTATTCACTTGACTCTCAATGTCATCTAGTTGTTCACCTTGAGATTCTACTAAAACCGCCATGTCGAGGAACACTTGATGAAGTTCTTTCAAGTTTCTCTCGATCTCCTTTACAGCTTCATGCCTTTCTTGAATCTCCATTATCGTGTCCATCACTTGACCTCGTCCTTGTTCTTGTATTGCCTTTTGTAAGAATGTCTCGCTTTGACCTGTCGAGACAAAAACAAGTTATTCGTTCTGTTATGACTTGTTTGTTGACTTGATCCAATGAGTTAAAACGCTAAATGATGCATCGAGGTACTCGGTCTAAGACACAATGCCAGATAAGATATTCGTGTTGGAGCTTGATTAATCTAAATTTACATCGGAAAGAACTACTTAGGGGTAAAACACTTCCTGAGACTCCATTCCTTAAGGTTTGATCCCAAGGATGGAGCCATATACAATGAAGGCACCTGTCGGAAAATTGTACTGTGCATATCAAGCAACAACAACAACAACATACACAGTGTATTCCCACATAGTGGGTTCTAGGGAGGGTAAAGCGTACGCAGTCCATACCGCTACCCCAGATGAAGTAGAGAGGTTGTTTCCGATAGACCCCCGGCTCAGGACATATAACAACATACCAAACAAATAACACCAAGAAGGTGGAATAACACACTGCTAGATAATAAAGGAAATAAGGCACCGTACCCACAAGATACCACTATAAACTATCTATCCGAAATCGTAGACTATCACCGAAACACCACGAACAAGAAACTCCAGCAGGAACAGATACAAACAAAGCATTCTTCCCCTACTATAACGGCTGAACTCCTACCCACCAACCCTCTAATATGCAATTCGAACATACAATCTTCGAGTTTCTTGAAACAAAGATCAAACAACAACAACAACAACATACCCAGCGTATTCCCACATAGTGGAGTCTGGGGAGGGTAAAGTATACGCAGACCATACCACCACCTCAGATGAAGTAGAGAGGCTTTTTCCGATAAGACCCCCGACCCAGGATACATAACAGCATACCAAACAAAAATCATAAAAACACGCAACAAAATGGGATAACACACCGCTCGCTAATACAGGAAATAAGACAACCACAAGATAATACTATAAACTATCTATTCGAAATAAAGATCATAAAATTTACCAGTAGATATGAGTGTATCAAGAACTTGTTCATCAGGTTTTTCACCAGTAACAGTATAATATCTTCTTTCAACTGTTTCTCTATATTCAGAAGCCATCTTTTGCCTCAGCTCATTAAACTGATTCATAGATTCTTGTAGTTTCTTTCTCAATCCACTAACAACAGATGTCCTCGTCCTATCAGAGGAACTCCCCGGTCCACAACCGGGGAGGCTCCTATTGGAAGCGTTGGACCTATCCAACGCTTCCAAACGAACTTTAATAAACTTGGCCTTTTTCAAGGCCAAGTTAACATCATCATCCATTTTTGACCTCATTTCTTTCACAGCTTTCGCGTTGTGAAGTGTCTTACTCTTCTCATTAGCATTTTGTAGCTCTGCATAGAGCTTTTCGAGGCCTTTCAGCTCGTCTTTGATAACCTCAACATCTTCGAAAAACTTGTCAAGATTGACACCTCCTGTGTCTCCTCCCATCTCAATGCTATGAGAATCTTGATCGTTCTCTCTGTAACGAGAGAACGATCCTGAGAAAAGATCATTCATGTTGTAATGATGAAGAACTCGAAACTATTGATATTATATTATTTGGTAGAACTAGAACAAAAACAATACAATATGAAATATGAAAATGAAAGTTTGATGAAAATATAGTAGTTGTTTTTGGAATATAATGGGAAGGGGGTGTTGTTGGAAAAAGAAGACTAGTCAAATAGGTCGTCTAATTCAACTAACTATAAACAAGACTTGGTAAAAATATATAGTATAACTGTATAAGGAATACTACTATAGAAAAGTCAAATGTTCTTTTAGAATATAAAATGCTAATAATAATAATATCTTATTATAGGGATAAACAACACAAATACCGATAATTTTGAGCTTATTTACAGAAAATCTCGACATTTTACATAATTACTGAAAATTTCGATTTTGGGTCTGTCGAAATATATAGTACGTTCAACGAAGATACATAATTAGCTCCCAATATTTTTTTTATTTTTTTTAGGTCTGTCGAGATACATAATTAGCTCTCAATACATCCGATAAAGATACATGGATTTATGCAATTACTTTGTAAGAGTGAAAATTTGTGTAAATATGATAAGTGAAGGTGTATGTTTATGTTATTTTTCCTATTATTAACTGAGAGAGAAATGTAGAGATTCTTATTCTCGAGATGTATTTGGTGTTGTTCGATCTCTTCAAAAATACTGTCGTATCTGTATCGAACCCTTCAAAAATACATTATATTTGTAGTATCTGTGTAGATTCCTTCAAAAAATGTACTATATTTGTAGTATCCGACACGCACCCGACCAACATAGGGTGAATTAATGAGAAAAAAGAGTGAGTTATTTATGTATAGGAGAAGTTACTAAATTTTAGGAAAAGAATTCTAACTTCTAAGTTACCATATATAATTTTATTTCCTTTATCTAGAAAAAAATATTCATGTGCTAATTGCTAAACCTAATTATACAAGGAGGAAAATAATATTTTATTTCTCCTCGTGTATATGTCATATAATTTCTTTTTTAGTATGTTCTAAAAAGAATATTATACTATTTTTTTTTTTTAATTTTGGAAGCAATTTAATTTTGATGAAATTTTGGAAGCAATTTAATTAGTCCAGGGAGTAATAGGACCCTCCTAAAGTTCGGGTGTGTCTCAGCAATTTCGTGTATAATTCAAGATGGAAACAGAGTATTTTCTCAATATATTTTTTTGTCTCTAATTTATGTGATAGTGTCATTCGACATGAAAAAATAAATAAATTTGAGATTCATATCTTAAATATATATATGTTTATATAATACTAGACTTTTAAAAATTGTGGATAAAACTAGAGAGAATACAATTTTTTATTTTATTTTATACATTTAATGGAATCTCGCATTCAAAACTTGCACTTAATACCCTACATCTCCACCCCTGACTAAAATATGTCATAATATTTATGCGATAAGGGGCGGAGCTATCTTATAGTTAGGGGTTCATCCAAAATTTCTTTGTTGGAAAATTATATTATTTATACATGATTAATTCTTTATGTATATATAATCGATGTTGAATCACCTTCAGCTAATTCGTGTGCCTACTTCTTTCGATTTTAAATCTTCTTAGGAAAATTTTTGACTCCACCACTATATAAGTCTATAAAATATTTTATTATTTTCACACGAAATAAAAAATAATATCACGTAAATTAAAACGGATATTGAGAGTATTTTTTTTTTTTTTTGGTAAAAAATATTGAGAGTTGAGTCATAAATAATGTTCTTATCACATTTGATGAAATGTTTACGCGTTTTGTCAAATAGTATATGATTATTTTAATTTTTTTTTCAACTTAAGGATTAAGAATAAATAAAAGTAAGCAACTAATATAAGGTAAGAAATTTCCTGGAAATAAGGGTTGTTTTCTAGAACAACTTATTATTGATGGCTATGATTATAAAAATTAAAAATAAAGATTCTGTTTATATTATTTTGTGTATATAGAAAACGAGTAAGTTTATTTATGTGACATGTGTACAAAAAATTCAAATTGAATTAAATTTGTAGAGGGTCATTCTCACAAGTCACAAATATCTCATTTTTGGGGTGAATTTTAATTTTTATCCTTCGACACTTTAAATAAAATAGTCGAAAATACACTTAATATAGAAATAACAAAAAGAATTTCACTCAATATGAATTTATATTTTTGTATAATGTATCACAATTTATGTTTTACAAATGACAAGTTATGTCGTACTTGTATAACTTAATTCCTTCAGAAATTATGACGAGTGGAGAAAAAGTTTAGTTTTAGAATCGACGAGTAATTCCGACTTATGCTGAGCTATGCAAAAGTCCTAAACGAAGATGAAATCATATAATGAAGGGGATTCTTTCACCTTGGAACGAACATGAAGAGGTTAACGATATTTTTTTGCTGTCATGTGATCGGGAGGTTATGGGTCCAAACCTTGAAAACAGCCTCTGACAGAAATGTAAGGTAAGGTTGCGTACAATGCACCCTTGTGGTGGGGCCCTTCCCCGAACCCTGCACATAACGGGAGCTTTAATGCATCGGACTGCCCTTTATATCGAAAACAACCTCACTACTTCATCCGAGGTAGTGGTATGAACTACGTACATTTTACCTTCCCCAGACCCCATTATGTGGGTACACTGGGTATGTTGTTGTTGAGTTGTTCTATTGGATCGGTCGCTCAAGATCGCCCCTTTTCTCCTCGATTCATAGAAACAAAGTAGGACTAGTGTCAACCGTTCATCATAGACTCACCAAGTTGAGATTTAATTCGTTTTATAAAAAGAAAATATCAATGAACTTAAATGAAATTATTTTACGAGTTTCAACTAAACTTCTACCGAGCAAATCTCTCTCTCTCTATAAAAGAGATCAATAGTCAATCCTATGTGGCATGTCTTAGAAGCCTCCAAACCTATTTATCCTTTTTGTGTTTTTTTTTGTATATTTATTGAGTTTTCTTCTTATTTTAAATATTTGTGTGTTTAAAGAAAAATCAAAAGTCACCACATTTAAACTCTATTTATTATGTAATAAAAGAAAAAAATGTTTGAGGTAACTCATCTATTTAATTTCTACTAATCATATTTGTAACTCTCAAGCAATTCATGATTTTATATTTATAACCCCTAAATATTTAATACAAAAATTAATGATACCTTATGGTATTTCTTTATTTTTATGTATATAAATTCATATTTTTTGTTTCATGAGATGCTATCCAAGGTTACCTTTCATTTTCACTATTATATTCATATTTTTGTTTGTCTTGAAAAGAAGAAGAAGACTTTTGAATGGTGATAGGTCTGTGAAAGTAGATATCGAGATATTTATGTATTCATTCTGTTTTTCTCTCTATAGACGTTCATATATTTTATTTCATGCGATTTTATCCAAGGTTATCATTCATTTTCACTATGATGTTTATGTTTTTATTTCACTTGAAAAAAAAAAAGATGCTCTTAAATGGTGAAAGACTTATGGAAGTGGATATCGACAAGAGCTCAAACATTTGATTTCAGCTTTCTTTTTATTTTTCAACTAATGTTTAAAAATATAATAATATGTGTATTGTATTATTTCTATATCTATATATGATGCTTGTTAAGTTCAATTTTTTAAGTCTATAATTTCTTTTGGTTAAATGAATGACTTTGTAGTTGGAAATTTGCTAATTATCAATTATATTTTTTAATTTATAATTGATTGTTTTAGGCATGTGGAAGTACATATCGAGACATTAATGTATTCATTTCATTTTTCTTTTTAATGAAGTTCATATGTTTTATTTCATGCGATTTTACCCAAGGTTATCCTTCATTTCACTATGATATTTATGTTATTATTTCACTTGGAAAAGAAGAAGATGCTCTTAAATGGTGAAAGGCGTGTGGAAGTGGATATCGGCAAGAGTTTGGACAATTATTCATTGGTTTCATCTTTCTTTTTATTTTTTAATTAATGATTAAAAATATAATAATATGTGTATTGTCTTATTTCTATATCTATATAAAATGCCTTTTACGTTCAATTTTTAAGTCTATAATTCCTTTTGGTTCAAATGAATAATTTTTAGTTGAAAATTTACTAATTATTAATTAAGTTTCTTAATTTATAATTATTTTTTTAGGTGACTAGCTTATTTTCATTAATCACATGTAAAGCAATACAAAACAACCAACATCCACCGATAGCTAAATAAATTTTAATAATTGAAATATATTTGTTATTTGGTCTTAGTTATGATTAAGTTAGGACTATCAATAAATATGCATGACAAAAAAAATGAGAAATATAAAGGAACATGGAGGCGAAGGAGAAAAATGAGGTAATTAATTCTAAAATTTTTATAAACGTGAGATAATTATGAAAATTTTTATATACAGAAAAAAGAACCATTTATGTTTTGTTCATTTCTTTTTTTTTTATTTTTTATTTTTTAAAAAATAGTGTATTTATCTGATTTATTTTTTAAAAAATTATATACATAAAAAAGAAGCCTTTATGTTTTATTTGTTTCTTTTTCTTCTTTCTTTTTAACTTTGAGAAATAGTGTATTATCCGATTTATTTTTAATCATTATAATTACATGAATAAATATTTTGCTCTTCACCTTCTAAAGTAGATGATTACATGTTGTTAACATATTTACTCTATGAATTGTACGTCTATTATATTGAGAAGCGATTGAGTCGGCATAATTTTTTTATTTTTTTTGTATTTTTTAATTTTATATTTTTTTTACATAAAGATCTATCTATATATTATTTAATAAATTATTTGTAAGCTCATCCTATGTGGCATGCCTAAGAATCAAGGAATGTTATTTATCTTTTTTATAATTTTTTTTGAGGTTTCTTTGTTAATTTTTCCTCAAAAAATTTCACAAAACAAATTGAAAGGCTCAATTAATGAGAAAGAAATTTCCTTTAAGTTTATAAAGATGATTAATGACACACATTTAAGTAAATTAAGTACTAAGAAAATGTCTTTCAATTTACAAAACAGTTCGTCTTTATACTTACTATAAAATAAGGATGAGTATTTGTAACACAACAATGCAGGACTTTTTCATAATTGTCTCTTCTTCTTCTTCTCCGACATAGTATCTTCAATAAGAGAAGAGAGGAAAGTTTTCAATTTTTAAAACGGTTCGTCTTTATACTTTTTATAAAATAAGGGTGAATATTTGCAGAGGCGAACCCAATATTTGAAATCTGGGGATGCACCAGTATTATCAAAGACGCGCATAAGTTCTGAATAAAGACTCAAATTTGTGTTGATCGCTCGCCTCGTTTAATGTGCAGTTTAGGTTCTAATTTATAAGATATGCTTTCCCTTATCAATGAGGCTTTTCTGGAGATACGAACACTAAACTATTGATATTTCACTTAATAAAAAAAAATAAAAAAATTTTGTTCATATATTTATCATTCATGCTTATATTATTATTCTTGAACTAGACATATATTTATATTTTTTCTCCTTTATGCCTTTTTTTGCTAAATCTTACGCTTTATTTGTACTTTGTGCTTAAATATAGTGGACCTTGAAGCTTTTTTTGCTTTTGCTAAGGCGATGAGAATTGTCTTTAAAACTAGAACTTGGTTGAGGAGAATAATATCTATCCATTTCAATTCACAAGAATCAATAAACAAATTCCTACAAAATAAAAAATTCATCAAGAATATAAGTAAAAATAATTATTTATTTATTTTTAATCAAATCTCATGAACTTAAATAGAAGCAAGAAATAAATAAATTTTACGCACTAACTTTCAAGCAACAAGTAAATATTAAAAGCAATTAGCATTACCCAAACTTGAATAAAAAAATAAAAAAAAATGAAAGGAAGAAATGCGTACCTATTAGCATCAAATAGAAAATTACTTTTTTCTCTTTGTTTGGGTACTATTAATTTGTAAATTGTAGTGTCCAGCAGTCCAGGGAGTTTAGAATTGGGGAAATACGGGTTGAAAATTGGAATTTGGGGGAAATATGGGGCTTGGGATTGGGGAAAATCCTTTTTCATTTAAATGTATATAAAGGAGAAGTAAAATGAAAAAATCAAGCGACTCGATGAGGAATCGAACACGCGACGTTGGGTTAGAAGGGCGTCATCATTTAAGTTCCAAACTAGTGCACTCACACAAGTTTTATTACTAAAGGTGCACAATTAAATATATTAACACTTTAGTAGGATATATATACGTATATATACAATTTTTAAAAAAAGTTACCGGGTGCACGTGCACCCTCGAGGCACCATGTGGATCCTCCTCTGAGTATTTGTAACACAACAACGCAGGACTTTTTCATAATTGTCTCTTCTTCTTCTTCGAAGAAAAAGAAGAAGAAGAAGAAATCATGAAATAAAATTAATGTATTAATAATTACAAATCAATAAATGAGCATTAAGCGTGTAAATTGCACTAATGAGTGCTGCAACGTAGGCCACCTTCCATTTGGAAGGTCTAATTTACTATCATATATATATATATATATATATATATATATATATATATATATATATATTTAATGTAGAAAAGAAAATTTAAGAATGTAGTAAATGATAATTATAATAAATGAAGAGATTTTCTATTCTTTTTGAAAAGATTCAGAATAAAAAATAAGAAAAAATCCTCAAAATTCTAAGGAAAAAAGATGAATACTAATGCTGGCCAATGAAGCATGCAAAATATTATATATTAGTGTTAGTAATAATTAATATAATTAATTACTTTTTAAATATCCTTTTTTATCCTTCTATTACGTTAATATACTATCACTTTTCCTGCCCTTAATTAACCTAATATTATTCTTTTTATAAGATTCCTTATATTTTTCTCTTCTCTTTCTTTGTATATATCAAGTTCTCATTTACCTTAATTTTTCCTCTTTTCTCCAATTTTTTTCAGCATTTCATTTTAAATAATTTTTCTTACAATTAACTAATGCACTTATTTTACTCATTCAATTATAATTATTTTAACTATGTGTTTGAATGAGAAACGATATTTTTTTTTTATTTTTTTTTTGTGTGTTTTAGGCTTTTGTAAAGTAAAATTTGGTGAGATTTTTAATGCTTTTTAAATTACTGGTATTATAATAACGTAAGGAGGTGAAGAGTTTTATTCTTTTAATCATCATGAAATAATAATTGAGACATTTAAATATCAATTAATACACTTCATTGGAATTAAGTTGGAGGTATTAATATTATATATGTTTCGGCTTCATTTTCAAATGAGTAAAGGTGAAAATTACATTTATTAAGATTGTAAAGACTTTTCACCGTTAATATAGTTTTGCCAATTTTAATAGGACATTTAGATTGATTTATTTTAAATGTTTTTAAGTTAAAAATAACTTTTAAGTGTTTTTGAAGGATAAATTTACAAATTGCTTATAAGCACATATAAGTTCAAATTCTAACTTATGACATTTTGCTTATATTTCATAAGTCAAAAGCCAATTGAAATGGATACTTTTCGTTCTATATCAAAAATAAATTTTTAATTAGTAAAGATTTTTTTTATTATTTATTAAAAATATTTACATTTTTTTTATCATCACGCGATTTCTCTAGTTAAATCATAAAAGTACTACATGATTGTTGAATAACTTATATATTGTCCTTATTTTAAAAAATCTGCACATATATCTCAAGCATTTTACAGGAAAAATGCTTTCAAGTATACCTAAACTTTGACGAAATTCATTGCAACACGTCTGAACTCTTCGGAGGCCCCATGACCCCCCCCCCCCCCCAAAAAAAAAAAAAAAAAAAAACTTTCCGGGAGTCCTATGACCCTCCTAGACTATTTATTAATGTATTTTATTGAAATTTATTTGTACTAAATTAAATTTTTTTGAAGATTTTTTATTTTTTTATTAACTTATAAATATCATTAAAATACACTAATAAATAATTCAGAGAGGTCATAAAACTCCCGCAAAATTTAGATGTGTTATAACAAATTTTACTAAAGTTTGAATATATATATATATATATTGAACATTTTTCCTCATTTTGTAATTTGAGATCAACATCATTCAACCCATTTTTTAAGGAAAAGAATGTTGCATTTAAATCATTATGCCTTGTTGATGGAATTTATATATTAAAGTATATTCCATATCATAATTTAGATGAACCATTTGGCTTCTTAGTATTATTCAAAATTTGTCTACTCAAGATTGTGTGGTTGGCCGACCAAAACACGTTCAAAGTTAATTACATTGTCCTAATGGCAATTAGCCCTCTAATTAGATTAATTTACTCCACCCACCCCCCACCCTACCCCATCTAGCTACCAACAAATTCATTACCCCCCACCCTACCCCACCTAGCTACCAACAAATTCATTATTAGGAAAGTATTATTTTATGTGACATATTTTCATTTTTTGTCTTTCTAAAAATGACGATACATTTCTATACTTGAAAACTATTTGAAATATTATCATTTAAAATAAAAAGACACGTGAAACTCTCACGATTAATTTATAATATTTTTTTCTTCTTATTGTACTTTGTATATACTTGGAAGTTGGATTACATATCGAGAATCTTGTAAAGTTTCTTAGATTGTATCAGTGATAGATTCAATAGAAACTGGATGAGTTTATTTGATCAAATATAATTTCTCGCGACAAACCTCTACATTTTTTATAGGCATAATACAAAAACATGTTTTTTAACTTGACCTCAAATCACATCTGTAACCTCCAACTTTGGGTATGCACAAGTAAACGCTTAAACTTGTATAAAATTTAACAACTGAACACACATTTTATGTGACATAATACACGCAGGGCTCTATGTAGGACAAGAATTGATCATGTAGAATGCGACATAGGACGTGTGTCTATAAGTTGAAGATCATAAATGTGATTTGAAGTCAAGTTAAAAGGATTTATGTATTGTGTCTTTCTTATATTACAGTATGTTTGAACAAATTTCTGTTTAATGAGATCGATATTAATTATAGTGACAATCTTTTGATCATTACCTTCACGTAAATGAGATAAAGGGAGTAAACTACAAATATAACATATCATAAAAATTAGAAAGTCCCCTTTCATATAACAAAAGGTAATTTGCAAGACAAATAATGCGTAAATATTACTCACAAATAATATCAACCAAGCATTAAGAAATAAAAATGTCCACATTCATTGTTCTTAAAACACAACAAAATGGGTTGATACAAGGTTGTACTTGGTCTCACAAGGGTTGAAACAAATTAAGTTTGTATCCTATTTGCTACCCAGTCAAAATTGTTTTTATTTTTTTTTCCAAATTATGAAGTTTCTATTTCTGTGTAAATACAAGAACATCACAATTTACAAGTTACATAAGTCACTGCAGGCTGATTGCCTCTACTCAAATACATACCTCAATAATATAAGCCGTAGAGCCGAGCTCTCAATCTTGTTGCAGCACTGTTATGTAGAATGGGTGGCCCTGGCATGTTCCGGATGAAGCTCTCGATTCATCTCCATGATCGCTCTGGGATGAACGACTCCAGTGCAATGTGTAGTTTGATAGATCAAATGTGCCGGGTGAGAATACAGAAATTTCAAGAGGAGTTTCCCTAGAAGATAATGGCTCGAGTGTAAAATGAGTAGAACTTGAAGCTGACCAAATGAAAGCCGGGACTGTATCAGACGACAATGGCTTCACTACTCGACTTCCTGGGATATCGGATGTGACTTTAATGTCATTCGAGAGTGACAAGTCATGCCAGCCTACTTCATTTCCGGATGATGCAGATGCATTTCCTGATGAGCTCATGTTGACTGCAGAATCAGAGGGTTTACAGCGAATGGACAAAACATCATCGGAGGAATTGTGGACGATCATCCTTAGTGGAATCGCACAGAAGGTGTCCTTAAAATCATGTTTTATAGTTTGGGGGCCGTCCATTATCCACCATATTGGGTTACTGGTCCTGACACTGTAAAATGAAACAAACAAGATCGTCTCTGTTAAAAGCAAAACAAGTGTATGTATACATATGTTCATAATTCCCATGACAGAATCCTTGCCTGCGGTGACAAATGTGATGAGAGAAAACATTTGCGCATTTATTCTGCTCACTTTGTGATCTGGATACCAATATAAAATCAACTGTGTCCTCGTGCTCCTGATCAATACAAATAAAAAACAATTTTTGAGCATAGCAGTAAGGCAGAATAAGGGGCTGTAAACATTCATTACCAAATCATAAATATACAAGCCAAGTAAACTCAAAAATATAATAGTAGTACATATTTAATTCGTAAAACCCTTCTGAACCACTGAGCAATCAAAAATATCTAGCACTACACCTATCCATTAATCCTCTCGCCGCTGTTTATAGTTCAATTATCACTACAAGCACACGAACCTCATAAGTCATATTCATAATCAGTACTGATGACTGACAAATACTTCCCCTAATTAATAAGAAATACAGCAAAGTAATAAATGAACCTGATCCGATATTCTCTGATGCACTCTTTCATAATGGTGAAATTCAGACAAGGGAGAGCTGTATATATCAAACAGCATTTCACTTCCGCTAAGCAAGTTGACGTCTGCCTTCTCCGGAGGGCAGAGAGAAGAAGCACTGTCTTGATCAGTTACCGACCTACAATTCTGATTACGGAAAGGTATTCCGTTATATAAACCAAAAGCAACTATTTGATAGGTCAATTTTTTTAAAAATAGATCCTTGAAATAGTAATATCAGAGCAGGAATATATCTGGATAGCTGAAGTTGGACTGTGTTAAATTAGTAAACAGAACAAGCAAAAGCTCCATTTCTAACCTTGAGCTTGAGAAACCATGAAATTGCTTGGCCAGCACGTAGAAAATCTGAAGGGAGGACCTTAGTTGGTTCGAGCAATGATATCTCCCATTCATTTCCAATAGATGACAATTGGTGAACCTGAAAGCCTTTTGAGCTAGACCTATTGATAACATCCATTCGGACAAGGAACTCCCGCAGTCTAGATGGACGGGGACTGATTTGGAAAGACACATCCAAAGATGGTAATACCTATAAAAATGATATATAAGATATTTCACAGCAAGGAAAATATTGCACACTTGTAAGAGCAAGATGTAGGAAAAACAGCTTGCTCAATTTTGATCAATACACACTAGCTGAGAGGATGAAATAAACTATAAAACTAATGGCACTTGTTCAAATTCGTGAGACTGTTCTCAACTGGTAACTTTACTAACCAATCTACATAATCAATGTCCAGCAAATAGCAGGAACCAACCTCTATATTGAAGTGCAGGCGTAAGGTACGATATGTCATCACACTTGATGTATCTCCCATCTCATAGAAGACTGACAAATATAAGGATAATTTTCCAGGAGCTGCAGCCCTAAGCCAGAGCGGACATGAGATTGGAGCTCCATCCACAACTGTTGTGTCCTGGAAACAAATAAAAGAAAAAAATAAACGGGTCTGATCCCGGCTTTAAATGTGGATGGCTAACATCTTTAGCCTACACTGACCTCAGGAAACAGAAAAATGTCATCTGATACTATATCAGTCTTTGACCTCAAAGAACTTTGTCTTGAACTTTTTCTTTCCAAGCAAGCAGGAAACTGAGCTTCTAGATCTTCCTTGCGTCCAATTTGGAGAAACCTTGGCGGACTGACCTTCATCTTTAATTTCTGCCAGGAGATTACCAGCTATCATCATTAGAAATACAATATTTCAAACAAATGATGCTCCAAACTGATATTATTAGTTTAACAACAATATAAGCTAGTTCATCTTCATGCAATGCATGTATCCATTTGGACTACAGGTGTCTCTGTTTATATGTATCGATGTAATCTCAATTTATATGAATCTAAATACATTGATGGATGATTATGGATAAATTTACTTAATAAGATACTGTAACCTATTTGTTCATAGTAGTGCAGATTCTTATTAAGACAAAACAGGTGCTTAACCTAGAAATATATTAGGAGGTCACAAGAGCAATTGAAGTTAAGCAGCTTGGTGGATTAGCTGGTAACTCCAAATCTTGCTTCAGAGAATATATATTTTTAAATTTCATCTCTTCAATGTATATATGTTGTGGATTAGTCGTTCAGTGGGTACCAGACAAATACAAGATGGTTATACTTAAAAAGAAAAGGTGATGGCATCAAATGAAATGCTTTTCCCAAGAGTTGCTCTTCAATTTTCAACTTTCAGCTGTAAACGTTCGCATTCTCTTGAAACAAGAGAACTTCGGCCTTACATTTACAAACTTCATTCCTGGCCTTTGATATAGTTGCGTGATCCTGTATTTGAGAATTACTGTTTCGCATATCCTCCCAAGACTTTCTGTCATGCAATATATCCTATCAAACGTAATATAAGCCTCCTCCTGTGAGGTCCTGACTAATATCTTCTTCTTTTTTCGCCCACAAAGCAGGGCAGGTCTGAAAGATGCCTTTGACACAGCCCATTTTCATCTAATGCAACAGCACCAATTGCGCCGATAATATCAGCTAAGATAAACCAATCTCTATTTAAGTACATTTCACAGCTTTATTAGGTGAGATTTGAGGACTTTTAGGGGAAACTAAGAACTAGGCATGTTTGTCATTCTGATGTGCAGATATAAGGAAATGCTTTACATACTGTAAAAGAAGAACCATAACTTTTTTTCCTAAGGTGTAAAAAGATCATACTTTAACTGGAATTTTAGATGGATTTTGCAACTCCAGAGCGATACACCGCAAATCCCCAACATAAACTGTTTCTGGGAGGGGATGAATGATGCCCTCAAGCTTCGGTAAACTCTGCATATAGTCAAGTCATATAGAAATGTAAAAGTGACCATCAAAGTAAAAAATGCTAAAACATCTTAACTGTCTAGAGCACAAGTAATAAACAAGTGGACGATGGAAGGAAGAAATCACCTTTATGACTAAAAACTTCAGGTTATCTATTGGAGATCGTTTAGATTTCTTGTTTCCTTTCACAACTTTCTTTCTGACTAAATCGGAATCGAAAGTACAAAATCCTGCCAGCGAGCCTGACAGCTTCCATCTTATACCAACTATCTTGAGAGTACCTTCTGCTCTTGGAGTAACTGTTAGCTGTACCTGAAAATTGAAATAGTGATATGATAATTAACACAACAGAGGTAAACTACCAGAAACAGCCTCTCTACCCGACAAGGTAGGGATAAGGTCTGCGCACATTTTACCCTCCCCAGACCCCATTTGCGGGATTACACTGGGCATGTTTGTTGAATGGAACAGAGGTAACCTACAACCCTTTCACGGCACATCACTCGCACTGATACTGAATGCAAGAAATGCACATAATGATGGGACGACGACACTGGAATTAAACCCAAAGGTGCAGCATAGTGTTCAATGAAGTGGTAATAATGCTTTTGAGACCTGGTTTCAAATCTCAGCAAAGACAACAAACACTAGGTAATTTTTTCTTATTTAACATATATCTTGGTGGTCAACGTCACCCGATACTTGTGTTAGTGGGATTAAATAGTTACCACGTGAATCAATCGAGATGCACATAAGTTGAAGTGAATGCTGGAAGATGCGTATAAAGATCTCGGGTTACTCAACTTAATGGCTTAAGATTTTGAAATGAATACTCAGATTCTCACACATGTCATGGACCAAAGTGGCTAGTTTTTACATCATAACATGTATTTGACATACCAATATGTACAAAAGAAAACCCACGGCCCCAGTTCTTACACCATCATAAAACAGATATATAAAACTACCACACACTGAGACAGAGTTAAGAAAGAGGCTATCTACGCACAACAAATTACTCGACTTACCACAGAAATAGGTAAACAGCACTGGTAATTTAATGTTAGGATGGAAAGGAAGTACTCTGTTTTTATCTAATACCTTGTCTCGTTGACCAGCAAACAACAGAGAGCGAGGGCAAGGGGCAAGTCTAGCTTACGGTTTAAGCATTGCTACGGGATAAGTCTTGGTAGTAGAAATCACAAGAGCGATCGCTAATAAAAATTGAAAAATCAGATAGAAAAATATTTTATGCTTTTTGCATCTGAAATCATAATTCTCAGACCTGCTAGCTTTGGATAATTCAAACAATTAGTCATGTAAAAGGCAGTGGAGGGCTTCAACAATGAAAGAAAGGGTTTAAAGTGAAGATGCAGCGCTACAGGATGATTCTTTTCGTCTCAGTTGCTTGAATTTTGCTGACGCCTCAAATTTACAAGCTCCAGTATTTCATAAATAATATTTGTTGCTAGACGGTGGATTCTTATTTACATATTCGCTGAAATTTGTAATACAGTAGAAACAAAAGATTATGCCATCTTTCCCATAACAGCT
Source organism: Capsicum baccatum var. pendulum (assembly GCA_030864225.1). Classification (NCBI taxonomy): domain Eukaryota; kingdom Viridiplantae; phylum Streptophyta; class Magnoliopsida; order Solanales; family Solanaceae; genus Capsicum; species Capsicum baccatum. The sequence goes on from CM061550.1 coordinate 274,891,345, forward strand.
TCAGCACTCCTCCCAAGTAGAAAAATGAGGACAAGAAAAACCTAAATGAAATCTACAAACAGCCAGATAGACATGTTTAATTCCTAGTGAAAAACTCACCAGTACTGTTTCACTTTCTCCTAAGGCAACATCAGCCTCTGATGATGTAAATGAAGATGTATCAGAAGTAAAATTCCTGAAGCATCAAACAACGTGCAGCATCATAAGCATGTGTAAAGGGGACAAAATCATCATCTGAAAATACATAACTGAGTTGCAAAGTCAAACTCTGGAAGATTTTATATACTTACCCACTAGTGGCTGATTTGTTTGATGTCTCACCATTTTGATCACCAGTTGAATTATTTGCATCTACATCATTCACAATAGAACTTACTATGATTCTGATATTGCAATATTTTTATAAAGGGATAACATATTTGAGAGCAAGAAAACTGAAAATTTATCAATTCCGTTACAAGAGGAATGAAAATAAGTATTCCTTCCATCCAAAAACTCTTAAACTCTTAAATATATGCTTTTTAAGGGACAATTTGACCGCTTTGTTCAAATACTTGCACAAAATATAAGGATATTTGAGAGAAATGAAAATTATTTCTTCTTAAAATATAAAGTTGTTAAAAGTGCAGTCAAACATCAATAATTGTCTCTGAAAAGCAAAGGGTGAGAATTTTGGGCAAGACAGGGGGATGCAGAAAGAGACCGCATTTTTGTTTTCCGACAAGTAGAAATAAGATGGCATTAAACTGCCCACTGTACTTACTAGGTTCAGATACTGCTGGAGAATGTTCACAAATTAGGCTAACACCAGATATTGAAACAGGTATTTGAAGTGGATTTTTAAATTCAATGGCTATCCTGATTGCCTCTGCAAAAACAAAGCAAGAATGACTCAGATATTCTAAATAAGTAACAAGGTAATGCAGAAAAAAGAAAGAAATCACTCCAGTGATGGAAGTTCAAAAATAGAAGAGAAGCAATATGAAGAATACACAACTCTCAGAAATTTTTTTCGCTCATCTTCTCAAATCAGTGAGATACTCTAGAGCCTACACTTGATAAAAGACAGAAAACAATTTGAACCTAATGTCTAGCCTATCTAACAACGAAGAGCATTCATTTGTCATTTTTCACGTTCATCCTTACAAGAAAAATCCCTAAATCAAAAAGAGCAGACAGATCATAAGTCAGTTATGCAATTCCGGGTATCAGAGGGATCTAGAAATTGCTGTTTCAATTTTGATCCTATCTAAATTCCAGACAGTTTGATTAAGTTTGGTCTTTTAGATGCATTGCAGCATTTCTTTTACTGATACAACAAACTCAATCATGGTTTAACAAAAGCTGATCAGCAAAAGACAGGAATACAAATTTATCAACAGTGAAATAGGATCAGTTACATACCTCCAGCTACACAAATATTTGATTCTTTAAACTTCTTTGGCAAAATTTTGGATTGAAGTTCCAGCCAATTACTCTTACTTGACAATGTTGGAATCATGTCTTCCTCTAATGATCGCCACAGACTTTCTTTGACATGAATCTGAAGTTTCGAAAAGAAGAAGATAAACAACAAAGACACTATCAGAAATTTTAAATAGATAAAAGAATTCAAAAACATAAACAAAGACATGATTATGTGACACACCAATAATAGACAATAGCCTGGGTGGAGTGGAAAAAACAAAAACAAGAAACAAAAGGGGAGGGGCGTGGGAGGAGGGTGGAGGGTGGGGGGACCAGCAAAGTGTGTAATTGAATCAAGGATTTGAATATGTGGTTTGAGAATTACGAGGCGGAAGAATTTAGTTGATTCAGAAGCAGTTCGTTTTTGCAACGTTCATGAGGATCTCACATCTGGAGTTGTTTATTGGGTGATTTTGAAGGTTAGCAGGTTTGTAGTAATTAACTGAGAGATTATACAGTGGAAAAAGCACACCCGCAAAGAAATAACCAACAGCAAAAGGCTTTGAGAGGAAAGCCAAAATGTTGACCAAACAAAGGGGTAGAGATGAGAAGTTGATTCCCCAATCATCTCGAAGAACAAATCAAAGAAGCAGCAGTGGAAACAAAGCGACACGTCCAACAAGGACACATGGGAAACAGCATTACTTGAAACACAGAGATATTCCATGAGGCAAAACATTTTCCTTTCTAATTTGTACTAAGAAACATGAATGTCCTTGGCCAAATTAGAATTTATTCCCAGGATGCATAACTTTGTGGGCTTATATATTTTAGATGCTATTATCGATTTGCAACAGTAGGTTTACATTAATGTTGTTTTACGAACAACTCTACTTCAACAACTAGATGCTCGATCACTTCATATCTTAGATAGTACTATGCAAAATAGATTTTTTATGTTTTTCAAATTGAAGAAGTGGAAAAGAGCAGTAGCTGACCATCACAAAATCTATAGGGTGTTAAAGGAAAGTAAATAGGCAAAGACAAATCACAAGTGGCCAACCATCAATGCTAAACCCTAAAATCATTCATGAACAGAATTTTTAGAGAAAAGATTTGTGTCACGACAGTAAACAGAAATCATCAGAAGAAAAAATTAATGAACTCCGGGCAGATACAGACTTAGGTAGAGAATTTCCAGACTAAGAAGTTACAGTCTATTACATTAATGAGACCCTGCTATGTTAACCCAGTCTTACCGGAAAAATGGTTTTAGTATAATTTCTCACAGTTACAAGAATGCAAGAAAATGAGGATCAACACGGTCAATCAATGGCTGAAAACTAAGGGAAGACACATAATCAAGGGGAAACAAAAGGCAACAATAATGAAAAAGACCATTGAATAGGAAGGCTAAGCAATCATATTAAGTAGCACCACGAAATTCCATCATTCACTGCCTAACAGAAACATATACGGAGAGCAACTAGCCAAAACTGAGGCCTTCAACATTTAATAGATTCCAGAACACCAAAAACGAATGGGAAGAGAAGAAAATGACGAACAAACAGAAAAAAAGTGTTAGAAAGTTCCTATTAGCTTACAGCTGCTTGGGATGCATAGGTACGATGATCCTCGTACATCACTTCGACTGAAGGGATGTTGATTATTGGTAACTGAAGCTTTGGAACCTCATATGTTTTGCCTGTTTGCTTCATGATATTACAGATAAAAGAGTTAACAAGGACAATACAGTTTTCAGATCAACAACAACAAAACATACCCAATGTATTCCCACAAAGTGGCGTCTGGGGAGGGTAAAGTGTACGCAGTCCATACCACTACCACTACCTCAGATGAAGTAGAGAGGTTATTTCGGATAGACCCCCCTACTTAGGACAAATACCAGTAGAACAAACAAAAAACATAAAAACAAACAACAAAATGGGATAACATACAACTAGACAATAAAAGAAACAAGATGCCCACAAAGTAATACTATAAACTATCTATCCGAAATCACTCAATATCACTAAAACACCACAAACAAGAAACTATAAGACACATGCATAACACTATGACTACAGGCACAACTACAAAAGAAGCACTCCTCCCTACTAGTAAGGACGCACTCCTATCCACTAACCCTCTACCCTAATTCGCGTCCTCCATACCTTGCTATCAAGGGTCATGTGCTCCGTAAGCTGTAAACTACTTCATGTCAGATCAAGAACAATAATAATTAAAAGTATGCAATATAACTAGATCAATGCGAGAAAAAATAAGCAGTATGCTAAGAACTCTTGCAAAACAACCAAGTGCATCTTTTAATGCACATGTCATCAATCCACCAAAAATTAAAAACAAAATTGAGACGGCTGTCATGAACCAGATTATGTGAAGTCAAAATCAAGATCGTTCTATGGATCTAAATTAAGAAAACTATTCCACGTGTCAAGTTTTTTTCTTTTTCAAGTTCGGATATTTATAAGAATAATCAAACCATACGTCAAGGAAATTATCTTTGGTGATGCTTAAGCTAAACATATTAGCACACTAAATTATCTTCAGCAATTTTTGACAATTACCATCTTTTAAAGCCAACAGTGAGCTAAATTAAACTGCTCAGTTTAAATCTAGAACCATCACATCCTGCAAACAGGACATTCTTTTGTCTTTTGGTCTACGAATACTGGAAGTCACAAACACCTCACTTCATTGGATGCTCATATAAATTTCATCTAAAGCTATTTCCAGGTCCTAATATATTCAAAAGATTGGAGTTGGTAATTGAATCTCAGTGAGGAAACTAAGCAACGAGTAGACCCGTAAATCAGAATTCCATGATACTTAACTGGTGATCTAATGATTTTGCCATGATAATATATCCAGTTTGACCGTACAGAATAATAATTATCACAAAATGAAAAGACCACATAATATGAAATTGATGATCTTTACAGGAACCAGCCAGAGGGGGGACTCACAGGTAAGACACAGGATGTAAGAAACAGGAGAACATCAGGATCCAAAACTATTGCTTACCTGAATTATCTGAAGGAAATCCTTTAGGAATAACTCCTGTGTCGTCTTAGATTGATGACCACAAGCTAGAACCTCCATCATATTTTTAATAGCAACATCAAAGATCCCCAAGAAACCATACCACCTGAATAAACAACAACCATATTATGTTACTCCCTATTTCCCTAATGCTATTTTAATTAGCTTTTATGGTTGTAACCAGTAGCAGTAAGGAGGGGATCCTTAGCTAGATTAGTACAAGGATCTACCAATAACCAATTCAATAAGAAAGTTGGATTGAAGGAAAAAAGCAAGAAACTGTGGGAACGATGGTGTCAACTGCTTTTCTTAGCAGTTTGTCTGTAGACAGGACTAGTATGATCTGAATACGATTTTGAAAAAACAAGGTCGTTAATAACTTACTTCCCTATGTGGAAATGAACATGGTCTCTGATGTGCCTCCATGTAGTTCCTTTGAAAACAGAAAGAGCCCCTTTGTATGTTCGAATTGCATGTTTTATCTGATAATGGAGACAAAGAAATAGTTATAGGCTTATAGCCTGGATCATATCATTTTAAGAACCTATATGCATGTTTGGGCGAGAACAAGTACCTGATCACATTTTTTATATAGGTCCCCAGAAAGAACAAGATGAAACCCGTACTTCCGCAACATGGGTGGAGTGGAAAACAAGTAACAATATGATGCTTGTTCAAGCATTACTGCTGAATTGAGGGGTTCCTAAAGAATAAATATCTTCAGAAAAGGAAATATGGATTGTCATCCACCAAAATATCAAAATTGGGCATTACCTCACCAGAGATACGGAAGTATACACTGGCAGCCTCCTTATACTGATCTCTGGCCTTCAACATTTCTACCCACCAAAGACCACAACGTGTAGCATTTCTCTGACCTGATAATCCAATTTTCTGTAAAAAGAAAATGTTTCAGCGCTCTACCAAAACCATACATAATCTTAAACTACATCTTTTAATTATACTAAATCATCTAACGCCAATAATAATAAAAATAATAATAGAAAGCACTTAAATCCAGAATATCATGACCTAAATAAACTATAAAATATGCAATAGAACAACTTATTAAGCCATCAGTTGCTAGGTCACTTAAAAAGCTTAACATGCAGATCCAAAGAGAAGCACGTTTCTAAACAAGTATCGGTAGCGGATACTACCATACTTTTCCTTAATATATCCAAATATATAAAATTGTTGGTAAGGAAATTAAAAAGATAAACTGCAATAAAGTGACAGACTACAATAAAGTTCAAATAACTAACACAGAAGAGTGATGCGTACATACTAAATATGTAGTAAATGCATTCTCCATGCAATATTCACCATCCTTTCTCGATTGATCCAACATGAAGTAGGTCAGTCCCATCATTTCCTGCAATATGAAGAGAAAAATTAAGGACAAAATTCATCAAGAACACAATCAAAAGATTACAAAACCGGGCAACACATTAAGCAGAAGTCCATCATTCATGTCCCTTCTACAACTCCCAACTGATTATAGATGTATGCATATTCACCCCATATTCATCAAAACCAAAAAAGGGAGGCAACAAGTAATTAAATTTAACTATCAAATGTTCCATTTAACTACCTAAACTATCACTTCCTTTGTGTTAAAACACACCTTGATGCTGAGTTGGCCAACATGTGCCTCTTGCACCATAATCACATCCATTATTTTGTTTTGAGAACGTGATCAAATCATTTTTTTATTTGAGCTATGGATATAAAATAGAATTCTGGAGTTCTTTAATTTTAACATAGAGAAATATGATACATTAATGTGAAACAGATGATATATTCTTTCCAAGACAATCTCTCAAAGTATGACAGTGAAAGAGACCATTTAAAATTTGCGAGGTGCATTAACAATAACTAGTACCCAGAGCTTCTTTCTAATGAACCAGCTGACAATAACAGCTAGAGATACCACTAGCATGGATCAACTAAATAAAATGAAAAACAAGGTGCTGCCTAACGCACCCAAAGGATAAGAAGACACAAATAGTGTCCATATGAGCTCATCTGCTAGCACTTACTATTTTCCAATCTCAATCTATTTCGTGAAACTGTGCAATAAAAACACGTAATGCTTTATATTTTCAGAAACATTTATTTATAATTTAAGAATGTCACTCGCCAACTGAATAACTCCTTAGGTGAAATAGACATGAGAACTTACAATACTCGTAATTGGGAAAAAAGTACAGAAAAAGAACCAAGTGAAGAAAACCTAACAACATGGACAAGCAACTGTGCCTTGGAAATCCAAATTAAGAAAAGGCAGGTCCTTTATTAAGTGAAGGGCATCATACCAGAGCAATGTATTATCCAAATTAGCATACAACAAGTATACTGCTAGTAACAATGGAAACCCAACACATAATGGTAAGAACTACCTGAACACCAGCATAGTGTTTCCATGCTTTGTCGAGCTTGTAATCGGTAGAAAGTAGACGATAATTAGACAATGCAAGCTCATAATCATGTAACATGAAGGCATAATCACCCAAAACTCTTATTTGTGATTCAATAGAGCTGAAAGTATACCTATAAAGGCAATCACAAAGTCTGATTAGTCATGAAAGATAAATGGAAACACAACCATGTAACAAACTAGACCAAAGATGAGCTTGCAGAATTACGTTGGACCAGCTGGGTTTTCTGGTGCATCATCTTTCCCCTTTCTCCACCACAAGTTTTTAATTTGGTTTCTAAAACCTTTTCTTGTAGCAGAAACCTGAAATTTGGCACTAAGTCAGAAAAAACCCACAGAAACAACATACATGTTATTATCAACTTCCAAAAATCCAAAAATAAAATAAAATTCCAAAAATCAGGGTTGGGTTGGGGTTGGGGGTACCTGCTGATTAAGAAGACGTATTTTTTGCTCCATATGAGGAATAATGTGTTTAGATGATAGATCTTGTATGAATTTTTTCAGCTGCTCAATTCAACACACATAAATAATTACTTGTATCAAGGAGAAAGATGTTGATGACCAGCTATCCTAAGAAAGTACCTCCAGGTTCAGGCCATAGAAGGTTCAGGAACAAATACCTCATCCACGTCATCTGAGCTAAGGAAGCTACGGAGTGGCTGGCCATCCGAAATGTCTATTTTCTGTCAGACACAGGAAATAAATTTTCTTTACTTCATCTAATAAAACAAAGAAAACAAAGCCAACAGATATGATAATGGAAAAGATAAGCTTCAGAAGATCCTCTTACATAAGCAGCCCATAGGTTTTCATGTTCTTCTGACCCATCCTTGGAGGAGTTAATACATAGCAAATGGCAACAATTAGCCCCAAAAGTGCTCCTCATCTCTGCCAAGGTTTTGGTTGCTCTGTAGAAAATACAGAGCTTCTTTAACAGACACATGATGCACAATTGAGTTGATTTTTTTTTAACCGAAAAACCACCACTACAAGACTAAACCAGAAGTCTAAAAACAGATTTGATAGCTTTAAATGCATGGGGGAAAGGACTATAATAAAAGACCTACAAAAGCAGGAACATACTACTCCTCTTGAATGGTGTGCCCCTTTTAATAATTGTGTTCGGAATGTTCATCCAAACGTCTCCCAATACAAAATGCTTTCAATTCAGAAGGAAAGAGCATCGAACCTTTCTAATGGAATTTCCTCATCATCGTGTACCAATACAAAATGCTTTAGAATTTTTGGATCCATCACACTATCATTGAGTAGGGAAGGCAACTGATTGGTGTTAAATAGGTCAACAAATTTGTTGATAGGATCTTCATCCCGTGAAGAAACAGCCAAAAGACCTATATTGTTATCACAACGGAGATAGGAGCATTGTAAGCCAGAAACAGAAATTCAGAAACATAAGATGGAACCTCATTTCTGAAAAGGAAAAGAGATGAAAAAACAGGGAGTACAGCGGGAAAGTGGCTCAAAAAGTGTCAAGAAAAAAAAGGTTGCTTACATGTCACGGGATGGTCAAAAGCTTCATGTTCTGAAAAGGAGACCGTGCGCACTAGCTCTTTGTTGAAATACTGGAACCATGACGGTAGGAACTCGTTTTGAGAAGCTTCATTCCACATCACAAGGGAATTAGTCCAACACAATCACACACTTCCAGACAGAAAAGTATTTTTTCACTCCGAACACAGAAAGTAATTAATTGGTTATGGGACTACAAATAACGCAGGAAACAGACAAGGAGCAAAACAGCAAGTTATAAATTTAGCTGTTCACAGTGACTTGCAATCTTGGTAGTCCTAATGTTTTGATCATTTGATACACGTCAGCTGTTAATAATAAATTTGGAGATTAAATATCCTTCCCCCTCTTGGGATGAAAAAGAATTTAACTAGTTAAACCTTACAGTTGAGCACAGTCTCGATTTGAAAAGGTTCTGAACATAACTTAGAAAGATCTTTCTCTCCAGCATCAGTGATAACTTGGTTTAACCGCTCCTTTGCAACCTAGACAAGAAAACATGTCAGTTCAAAGGCAATAAGCTTTATACAGAAAAAGATGTCATCATTCAGCTCTCAGTTCATAGAAACCAACAAAATAGAGCATAAACTGAATATTTTAACAATTCTGCCCTCAGCAGAAACATATTTCGAAAGAAATGGGCAAATTTGACAAGAAAGTAAATGAAGGGGGGATTTAAAAAAACACTTTTTTATGATTATCACTAATTCCTCCACAAAGGCAGATGATTGAATGCAAAGCGGCACTTTTTTTACAAAGATTAAGGTTTGGTGTCGGGCAGCCATGTACAAGACAACGAAACACAATATCTTGGCTTTTTCTTTGTACACATTGAAAAGTAAGAACTTTAAAAGAAGTCATCACATTCACTTCTTCTGTGCCACAACCACCTCAACAGTATGAAGAGGCTGACACTAAACCCTTGGGAGAGCTACATTTTGCGAGCATCAACTCAAAATCCCGAATGATAAAACGCTTATGTAATACTAACAACCTCACCCTCACGGTTGAGTTATTTTAAATTTGTGAATCATTCCCAACTTGCTTGATGAAAAAATGAGGATTTATATAGCCGACCCCAACTTATTTGGGACTGAGGCATAGTATTAGTTGTTGTTGTTGTTGTGCATCATTTCCAACATTAGAGAATTACATAGTCTTTTCACTTAGATTGAGAGAATTGAATGTTGGACCTTCATAAGATGCATGGTTGTGTCATTTAACTTGTTTAGCAAACCTCAAAGAGATTTTATGTTTTATATGTTGTCTTTGGGAACCTGTAAAATCATAAGGTAAGCCTAATTAATGAGGACAACACCATTTTGCATGCAAAGTTATGGGAGCACAACACGAATAGGAATGTGTAATGATTACAAAAAATATGTATGACTAACTAATCCATGAATGTTGAGAGGTAATTTCTAATTTCCAAATGTTCTATAGAAGCTAAAGCAATATATATATATATATAGATATAGATAGAGAGAGAGATTAAATACAGTATATATGTCGGGGGTCTATCGGGAGCAGCCTCCCTACTTCATCTGAGGTAATGATGACCTGCGTATACTTTACCCTCCCCAGACACTGTTTTGTGGGAATACACTTGGTATGTTGTTGTGTGTGTATGTATATATATTTGGGGTGGGGTGGGGTGGGGGGGTATCTTCATAGATTTTAACGTCAAAAGCACTATACTCAAGCCATTCAACATTGCAATAAACAATTAAAAGCCATCTAAAAAAATTCACACACCACAATTCTATGAAACAGAACAAGAAAGACATGTTTCTTTTAATCAGGAAAAATATCTGAGGCCAACCCGTTGAACACTTGGGACCAACCACAACCTACAAAACTCGAGAATAATTTTACCTCCTCTCTACCCTTCTCCACTTATGTATCGGACTTAGTTCGCGTTGTAATGACCCTCACGGTCATTTTTCTGTATTTTCATACATTTCGGTATTCAAACATTTTCTATAACTGCCCCAAGTTATTTATGACTTGTTGGAACCGACAAGCGGTTCGTTTCAGAATTTTAGTAATACCTAATATATTGTGGAATATTTGATTTAAATTGTCATTTGGTAAAAATATAATTTAGTACCCTTCTAGAATATTTTCGATATAGGTAAAATTCTTTTGTGTATTTGGTCCTTTTCCATCCCTCGTTTTAATATATGAGATATGTTTACTTTTTGTTTGTTACTTGTTATTACTATTGCTATCATTACATGCGATCTTTTATGATTTCTGTCTGTTAGTCCGTTACCTATTATTCTGGGCTATGGCTTGGCTTGCCTACTGGGGATAAGGTAGGTGCCATCACGACTTGAGAAATCGGGTCGTGACAGCTTGGCGATAGGATACAGAGCATATTTAAAAAAAAACTCTCATTTTCTTGATCCATTTTTGTGCATTGGGTCTAAGTTGGTTGTAATTTTTATTGGTGCAATCTTTACGCATATGTCTAGGATGCGAGGTTCGAGAGCTGGGGATCAGGACCCCGGGTTCACTTTTAGAGTTTTGATTAGATCAGATCAGTGCCGTCGATAGGTAGGGGTGGTGCGCAAGGTTGTGGGGATGGTCCCCGGGGTTCTATAGGTGGACCGTAGGGATGTAGGATAGGTGGTCGGGCAGGCACCCAGTCCAATAGTGGACAGGGTCATTTGTATGCTGTACTAGGTAGATCTGAGTCTAAGGCTTCGGGTGCTGAGATCACAGGTATGGTTTTTATGCCATCATCCAGTTTCTGCTTTGTTTGATCCCGATTCCACATTCTCATATGTTTCTTCTTATTTTGCATCGCGGTTGGGTTCATGTTCGGAGTCTTTATACGTGCCATCGTGTATAGTTACCACTGTGGGTGATTCTTTAGTAGTGGATCGGGTATATAGATCGTGTTTGGTGATCGTTCGGGAGTTTGGTACTTAGGTTGATCTCATTGTCCTAGATATTGTAGATTTCAATGTGATTTTAGGCATGGATTAGTTATCTCCTTGTTATGTGGTCTTGGATTGTTTTGCTAAGACGTTACTTTAACCTTGTCAGGCATACCCCGGTTGTGTGGTAGGGTTCTGTTAGTCGCGTGTCGATGAAGGTTATTTTTTTTTACATTCTGGCTATGAGACTGATATCGAGGGGTTGTGAGTCATTTCACGCTTATGTTCGGGATGTCAGTGTTGAGAGTCTATCGCATGACTCTGTCCCTGTGGTTCACGAGTTTTCTATTGTGTTTTCGACCGAACTACCTGGACTTCCTCCCAGGCGAGATATGCGCGCCCAGTATCCTTACATGTTTGAGCCCTCAGGTACGTGTCCTTTTAGTAGTGGATGTTGTAATGACCCTCACAGTCATTTTTCTGTATTTTCCTACATTTTTGGTATTCAGATATTTTCTATAACTGCCCCAAGTTATTTATGACTTGTTGGGACTAGTAGTTCGGTTCCCAGGCGGTTCGTTTTAGAATTTTAGTAATACCTAATATATTGTGGAATATTAGATTTAAATTGTCATTTGGTAAAAATATAATTTAGTACCCTTCTAGAATATTTTCGATATTGGTATAATTCTATTGTGTATTTGGTCCTTTTCCATCCTCCGTTTTAGTATATGAGATATGTTTACTTTCTGTTTGTTACTTGTTATTACTATTGCTATTATTACATGCGATCTTTTCTGATTTCTGCATGTTAGCCTGTTACCTATTATTCTGGGTTATGAGAAATCAGGTCGTGACACGCGTGATGCAAGGCTCACATGTGCGACCTAAAGGCCCGTTTGGCCATGAATTATATTCACTTTATTCCGCAATATGTATTTACTTTATTCCGAAATTCTTGTTTGGCCATGAAAATACCAAAAGCAACTTGAAGTTGTATTTGGGATTTTGGAGAACACCTCAAGAGGTGTTTTCATTTTATTTAGTTTCACTTTTTAAATTTAAAAAAAAAACTATTTTTTTAATTTTCATATGATAACCCCCATTTAAATGATATTCCATGTTCAAATCATATTTTATATTTTTTAAAAAAATACATTTGAATTTACCCCATTTAAATTATATTCCATGTTCAAATCATATTTTATATTTTTTTAAAAAAATACATTTGAATTCTAAATATTAACTCCAAATACTATGACCAAACACAACTCAAACTCCAACTTCAAAAATTCCAAATAAAGTGAATATGTTTTTTATTTTCATGGCCAAACGACTACTAAGCCACAAGTTCCACAACCTTTGCCATTTGAACTAAGCCCTGGTCTTAGTGTTGCTCTCTCTCTCTTGTTCTCTACTATAGCTTCAACAGCTTGCTACCTTCACTATGCACATCCAACAATCCTCCAACCACCCCCATTTGTTTCCCATCTCTAACAAGTTCTAGTTTGATAATGATAAACGTATTTTGTACCTCTTCTCAATTTAATTTTCAAAATTCACAAAGATCAAAGCAATTTTTTGGTTGTGATAACCATGGTGTTGGCGCCAGCGTGCACACCTCTACTAAATCCATGGAATACCTGCCACCTCCCACCAATAAGTATACACCAAGACTAAGACAGACGGGCAGAAAGCACCTAATGTTTTAGTCTTTGCTGGGATTTGAACCTGAGGTTTTAAGGTTCTTAAACACTTCATTGACCACTAGGACACACCCTTGGGTGCAAGTATTACATAAAGAATTCTCAGCAATTATTTCGTTATTTAGTAGTTGTTGGTTGAAGCACAAGCACTACATTGATTTCGTTTCACGAAAACAAAGAATTCAGAACAAGTGCAATCATTCCAATCAAGCAAATTACATAGTATTTCAATATTCTTAATGAATATAACAACAACACATCCAATATAATCTCACAAAGTGAGATCTGGGGAGGACCTTACCCCTACCAAAAAGGTAGAAAAATATTTTCGATAGACCCTTGACTCAAGGAAAAACCGTCCAAAGCATATCAGAAAAGAGAGTAATAGAAATACAAGAAATAGCAGATAGTAACAAAAACTTCAGACAGGACAGTAACTAAAACAAAATAATATGATCGTCAAAGTACAAGAAGCAACAAATAATTATAGAAATCAAAGGATAAGAAACTCAAGCAACAATAATACAACTAATAGTATGGACGGATAGCAAAACAACAAACTACTAACTACTAACCTTTTATCTTAATTAATGTCCTCTACAATCTCCTATCTACTGCAATTTAATGAATATAAACCGCAATTATGTTTTCAAAAAAATAATGATTTAAACTGAAAACTAAAAAGTTTGGCCTTGACCTTCAAGTATTTCAGCTAAGAAAGTACCTCAATATTGGGCTGTCGAATATCTGAAGCATAAAACAACCGCAATTTGAACTTCTTCAGTCTATAAGGCTGATCGCTTGCAGTTCGAACTGGCACTGCATTTCCAATAAACTAAAAACATTTAACAAACAGTTCCACAAAAAAAAAAACACTTCCTTTATTCCTTTTTATTTGTCACATTTCGCTATATGACAATCAATTTAACTAATCTTCAGAGCTAAATTGAATTAGCGCGATTTAAAATTTCAATGTTCGAAAGCTTTATATAAAGTAGTTGCAACGTTTCTCATAAAATACATCTTAAAATATTGTTCAAAGTTAATACATTTTGACTCTGAAAAAGCAAAATCTGAAGTAAAAGGGAAAGGAGGGACTAAAACATTTAAATTACATCAAAACCTGTACTGAAATGGAGTTGATGGTCATTCATCATATTAATATGAAAAGAACTGCAACCTATAGTTTTCGAACATCTAATTTTAAATATAAAATTATTCTAATTCAATGTAGCTCCGAAAATCAGTTGAATTAAATCTAGTAAAGCAAAATGTGACAAGTAAAAAGTCATGGAGTAAAAATTTTTAAATTACTATCAAATTTGTTCCACCAAAAAAAGAAAAAAACTCTCTTCTTCCTTTTTAATTGTCACATTTTGTTTCACGAGAGTCAATTCAACTAATTTTCAAGTTAAATTGAATTAAGATAGTTTAACATTTAAATGTTCAAAAACCATATGAAAAATACTGTACGTTACAATACATCATAAAATGTTGATTAAAGTTCATACAATTTGACTCTTGACAAGCAAAATGTGACAATTAGAAATTTTATAATTACTATCAAATTTGTCTATTGAAATGGAGTTGACTGTCGATATTGTTGAAACATTTCACAGACAGTTCACAAAAAGCTACTCCTACGTTCCTCTTTACTTGTCACATTCCATTTTACAAGAGTCAAATTCTCGGAGCTAAATTGAACTAAATTATTTAATTGTTTAAATTTAAAATGAAAATGTTAGAAAACTACATGATAAATACTGTAAACTACAATATATCATAAAATGTTGATTCAAGTTCATCCAGCTCGACTCTCAAAAATATAACAAGTAAAATTTTAAACTATCAAATTTGTACATCCAAAAAATAAAAGTTACTCTTTCTGTTCTTTTACTCATCACATTTCGCTCTACAGATTCAATTTGACTAATTTTCGTAGCTAAATTAGACTAAAATAACTCAATATTACAATTTAAATATTTGAAAACTATAAATGTTAATTAAAGCTCATGCAGTTTGACTCTCAAAAAAACGCGTCCAATAACATTTTGCCTAGTGTTGAGTTCGCCGGATCCATCATCGCCGGTGCCAGTCGGTTGATCTCATGGCGATTAATATTACTGCTTACTGTAAGGATTTCTAATATGATAAGGACTACTACTAATAATATTTTTCATATAGTTTTCGAACATCTCAATACTAACTTATTCTAAATATTAACTTATTCTAATTCAATTTAGCTCATAAATTAGTCGAAATAACTCACATGGGGAGTGTAAAAAATGCAAATTACTATAAAAAATTGAGCATTGAGTAATGGAGTTAAGTATTGACCGTCGATATTGTTGAAATTGCAAAAAGGAGAAAGCAATTGGATGAAGGAAAGTTGATTCTTCTGAGAAGATTCTTCAACGAGAGGAGTACGGAAGACCATAACAACAGGGGTAATTTCGTCCAATAGCATTTTGCCAAGTGTTGAGTTCGCCGGATCCATTGTCGCCGATGACTGAAATTGTACTGAGTCGTCGTCGGGATTTTCCGGCGCCGGCGCGGTTGATCTCACCGGCTATTGATAGTATTATTTATTATTATTACTGGGATTTTGCTTGCTGTTATTTATATGCTCAGATCCAGAGCTGTGCAATGAACAGTATTGTAGTAGTGATAATTTTGGGCTTATTTAACTTAGGCCCAAATCACCACTATTAGGACCGGTTTGGGCCGTAGATTTGTCAACTAGTTTCTGAAAAAAAAAAAAAAAGACAAATAATGTTTAATCATATTTAATTTTAATTTATCTCTCTTCCTCACTTTTTCTAGTTCAAAATAAATTAATTTTTGCCTCAATATATATTTATTAAAAAAAAGGACATAACTTATACTTTATCCTTTTAAAAATTATCAAACTGTTTTTAAAATTCAGCCAAATTTAAATAAAGTCAATTAAGTCTCTTGATACTCATAATCTAAAAAGTGTAAATAAGAAATAAAATTTGAAGAAATTTCCGACATATCTCGTCAAGCATGCATTTGCGACCAAGAAGTACTGGATTCTCTTTCGGATAGGCCCTGAAAGGAGGGGAAGGCTGGAATGCCAACAGTCGTCTATTATATTAAATTTATCTGATAGTCCCCATCTTGGGAACGTCTAGTGCCAAAGTCACTGAATGGGTAAGTTGCCAATCCTTAGATTATGTAATGTATCTGCTGAGTTACGGGTGGACATTTTACCAGAGGTTTCTAATCTACCCTTGTGTGATTTCCGTTGAAGCATATACTCGGGGGTGGGTGTAGGGCGGACGATTTTAAAACGAACTCCCCATTCATTAGATAGAGAAGATCACCAAGATTTTGCGATTCGCTGCCAAATTTATTCCAATTCAAAATGCTCATTGAATGAGCAAAATTCAATTATTTTGAATATTTAAAAATACCTAAAAAATTTACTTATTTGGGATTAAAAGAAGTAATACGCTACAATACCTTAAGGATCGTTTGATTGAGAAAGAGTTATCCCAGAATAGTTAATTCTGAGATTAATTATTTCACCAAGATAATTAATTCCATCATTATAATATAATAATTCAGATACTAACTAATACCTCACACCAAATATAGAATAAAATAATTCTTTATTTTATTTAAAAATTATTTATCCTTTATACCTTAAACCAAATAAAAATCTAAACAATTCCCTTTTGTTAATAAAATAAAAAAATTCCTTTATTATATAAAAAGCATGAAATAAAATTGCATTTATTATGGAGTATTTATATTTATATTATTATATTAACATAAGCTATGATAAATACTCCCACTCGCAGTTGACACACGCGCCTACACTAATGTCATTGCACCTACTAAACCCCCACTACTCCTCCGCACTTCTCCATTTTCACCACTTCCGTAACGCTCTTCATTCATCAGCTCAAAGGAATAGTTACACTTTCACCCGTTCCGTTTTTATGTCTTATCGTCCCAATTACCGAGGCGGTCGCCGTGGCGGCGGCGGTGGTGGTGGAAGAGGACGTGGTGGTGGTGGTGGAGGAGGACGTGGCGGTGGTCGTGGAGGAGGACGCGGTGGTGGTGGTGGTGGTGAACAGAGGTGGTGGGATCCTGTATGGCGTGCTGAACGCCTTCGGCAACAGGCAGCTGAGGTACTGTTATCTATAAGTATAATTACTAGTAATAGCTTCTTATGTATTCATCAATGTACATATACATGCAAATTCTCTGCAGTGACTGCGTTTGTCTGAAAGTTTTATGGCTGTTGTAGTGAGGTGTTGTTAGATATGTATACTGACATTTGACGCTAAGATCTCATTTAGCTGTTGTAAATAAAAGTATGCAAAATTAGAGAGAGAATGAATGTAAAAAATGCAAAATTGATGGCCTTTTGGTTCATTTTTGAGCATTTGTTAGAAATGTATACATATACAGGCAAATTCTCTGTGGTGACCGTGTTTGTCTGAAAGTTTCATGGTTGTTGTAGTGAGGTGCGGCTATATATATGTATACTATGTTTAGATCTCATTTAGCTGTTGAAAATAAAAGTATGCAAAATTAGGAAGAGTATGAATGTAAAAAATGCAAAATTGATGGCTTTTTATGTATTCATCACTGCTTTTGCATTTGCTTTAGAAACGTATAAATATGCTGGCAAGTTCTCTATAGTGGCCGCGTTTGTTTGAAAGTTTCATGGATGTTATAGTGAGCTGATGTTTCATATGTATACTGAAAATTGACGTTTGATCTCATTTAGCTGTTATAATTAAAATTATGCAAAATTAGAGGAGTATGAGTGTAAAAAATGCAAAATTGGTGACTTTTTGGTTCATTTTCGAGCATTTGCTAGAAATGTATATGTATACAGGCTAATTCTCTGTAGTGACCGTGATTGTCTGAAAGTTTCATGGTTGTTGTAGTGAGGTGTTGCTATATGTGTATGCTCACATTTGATGTTTAGATCTCATTTAGCTATTGTAAATGAAAGTATGCAAAATTAGGAAGAGTATGAATGTAAAAAATGCAAAATTGATGGCTTTTTATGTATTCATCACTGCTTTTGCATTTGTTAGAAAAACGTATACATATACATGCAAATTCTCTATAGTGATCGCGTTTGTCAGAAAATTTCAGTTTCATGTCTGCTATAGTGAGCTGAAGTGATAAAGTTTCATATACATTTGACGTTTAGATCTCATTTAGCTGTTATAAATAAAAATATGCAAAATTAGAAAGAGTATGAATGTGAAAAATGCAAAATTAATGGTTTTGTATGTATTCATCACTGTTTTTTGCATTTGTTAGAAACATATACATATTCAGGCGAACTCTCTGTACTGACCGCGTTTGTTTGAAAGTTCCATGTTTATTATATAGTAGGTGTTGTTATATATATACTGACAATTGACGTTTAGATCTCATTTAGCTATTATAAATAAAAGTATATAAAATTAGAAGAGTATGAGTGTAAAAAATGCAACATCGATGGCCTTTTGGTTCATTTTCGAGCATTTGCTAGAAATGTATACACATACGTGCAGATTCTCTATAATGACAACATTTGTCTGGAAGTATTATGGTTGTTATAGTGAGGTGTTGTTACATGTGTATACTGACATTTGACGTTTAGATCTCATTTAGCTGTTGTAAACAAAAGTATGCAAAATTGATGACTTTTTGGTTCACTCTTGAGCATTTGTTAGAAATGTATAAAGTTCATATTTTTCTTTGTTTATATAAAGTGTATTGTTTTTTTCATTATTTTTAAGCTCGTGATGGCTATGTTTATGCTTTTGTGAATACAATTTGTTGGTGAAATACCATAACAAAAGTGAATAAATAAATGTTTAAGTTGAGACGCAGATATCTAGCTCTCTTTAAGCAGATTCAAGTCCAATGGGATATGATGTTTATCAATATAACTCTTGACTTATTCCCTTCGGATATAAAGACCGACAATGTCGTATAACTCAAAGATCTCTGGATTAATTGAAGAGTCCAAACCTCCAACAAAAATAACACCTTCTTTCAATATAAAATTACACTGTTTTATAGTGAATAAGCTAGAGATTTGGAATATTTTGCTTTCTCTCAATTCTCTGTTTACTACTTCAACCTCACTACGCACTACAATATTTTGCCACACTTTCTCATCCTTTTCATCTAGCCAACACAAAGGAAGAAACACCACTATTTATATGTGTAAAATTCTTCAATAGATTAAATAGCAAAGTAGTGGGATAATAATATTGTAGAACATGCTTGGTGATGGGTAATTAGTGATAGATCATGGCATTAGTGGTTACATGAGTTACACCGAGAATAATTCACCACTCTCTTGCCAACTTATATCCGCTAAAATAATGCACTTTAATATTATAATAATTGTAAAATTCCTGTTCCAACACAATTCAAGTCATGGGTGGTGTGTTTAAAGCTAACATTTTGATTTTTGGTTGTAGATGGAGGTGATGAATGAGAATGAGTGGTGGGGGAAGATGGAGCAGTTTAAGAGAGGAGGCGAGCAGGAAATGGTAATAAGGCGGAATTTTAGTAGGGATGACCAGCAGAAGTTGTCTGATATGGCTTATCAATTAGAACTTTACTTGTAAGTGGTTTGATCTCGAAGAAGAACTGTGGGTATCATTACTAGGAATTTGATTAGTTGCCCTCTGTTTTGTTTTAGCATGGGTTGTTTCTCCATTTCAATCATGAACTTAAAATTAATTAAACATAGATTACAAGGATAAATGTGCTTGAAATGTGAGACTCTTCCCTTTGTAGTGCAAAAAGATGACAAAATTTACAAAAGAAAAGAATTCTTTAAACATGCTTCTGCCGTGTCAAACAAATTTACTTTTCTATCCGTACATGTTCTAAAGCTTTGAAAACTGAGAATCGTGAACACTAAATACATCCTCTATTCCTATTTTTGTGTAAATTCATAAAAACAATTATAGGGAAAATGTGTCAGGGATTTGAGAAAAAAATCGTCTTACATTACCGGTAAATGAGTTATTGTTGTGAGAGTGAAATGAACTTCATATTGCAATATGACTTTTCTATTTGTGATATGTTAATCTTGATACAACTTATGGACTCCAATGGACATTGAATTTAGTAGTTGTGCAATTTAGTCAAGATGTAAACCATTTATTAATTCATTTCAAATTGAGTAGAAGGAAGTTGTCTCAAAAGACCTACAATCTCTTACAAGTCGTGCAAGTTTAGGGATAAATCAGGTATAATTGCAAAGAAAAAGATATATTTTAGGCGACACTAATTAGTTGGGTTCAGGCTTAGGCATGTTGGTAGCTTACTTTGGTCTTGCATTTCCTAGGAGTCCTTAATCTTGTTAGAGATTTGCATGCAAGTAAAAAGTGTAGGCAATTTATAGTGTTAGAGTCTAAATTATTGAATATTGTGCGAGATGGATAGTTAAGGTTCATATGGCCAGTCTCAAGTAGCTTCAAATTGTGGTATAGTTGTTATTTTAAATTGTGTAATTGATACATTTTTCTCTACCTTAAATTGGTAGGATCTTTTTTGTATGTAACTGAAACTCAGAAGATGAGAAGCAGACATGTTATTTACACTTTTCAGTGAGGAGGTCGCGTATTAGGGTAGAAGGATAGTTGGGAGTCGAGTATGTGTTGCCTCTAGTAGGTTTTGGGTTGCTGGTGTTTGTCACAGTTGTCTATTGTTTTGGTTACGACATTATTTGATGCGGTTATTGTTTCTTGCATGTAGGCCCTGTGATGCTTTCCTTATTATTTGTTATAGTTTTTTCATTGTTTTCTTCTCCTTGTACTTGGGTTTGTTGCACTTTGGCCGAGGATCTCGTGGAAACAGCCTCTCGACCTCTACGAGGTAGTGGTAAGGTCTGCGTACATTCTACTCTTCCTAGACCTATGTTGCACGGACTCTTCAAAAATGTCAAGGGATGTGTGTTGGATACACCAAAAGTAGTGGATATTTGGAGAATCCGACACGGGATCACAATCTTTTGGAGAGAACATAGCCCCAGACCGCACTTGTGGGAACATACTGGGTATGTTGTTGTTGTAATGTATGGTAATTGCAATAACTTACATACATGTGTGCTACATGACATAACCTTTTTCGCTGTGTTTAAAATGATGGAAGAAGAAAGTAAACTTGGTAGATAAATCGGCTCGACCGTCTCACTTAAAAAATAAATTTGCTTTCCTTGTGGCTTCACCATTAAAAACCACTACTTTATGGCGATCATAGTAAATGATCAGAAAAAAAATGGCGATCATAGTAAAGCAAAGTGTTTATCTAATTGTTCTATCCATGCCTTTTGAATTTGCTGGAAGAAAGCCATGCTTATAACAGAGGAAAGGCGCTTGTTGCAAGCAAAGTCCCATTGCCAAGCTATCGTGCTGATCTTGACGAGCGTCATGGATCTACACAGAAAGAGGTATAGTACTGCCACCATGCTATTAGCTGATGAGAATGTTCTTTCACTTATCACTGCTGATGATTTGCTTGTGTTGCTGGTTTTAGTTAATGTATAACTTAACTGTAACCATACTAATAAAAGAATTAATTAAATTGTAACCATCTCGCAGATAAGGATGTCTACAGAGATTGAGGAAAGAGTCGGAAATCTATTGAGTAGTTCACAAGACACAGTAGCTGCTGGGACTTCCTCTTCAATAACTGGTAATTCTGCCCAATTATCGTCCAAAGCTGTAGAAACAGCCAAACCTAAGTTGACTTTAGAGGATGATACTGCCACCAAAAGACTTAATATGGAACTTAAGCAGAAACAGGAAAAGAAGAGGGTACAGCTTTTTCTCTTGGCTTGTCACTCCTCCTCCTTATTTTTCGGTGGTATTTTCTAGTTCAGCAGTTGAACTGCTTTTAAATCACTCTGTTTGTAGGAAAGTGAAAAGGTCAAGGCAATGATCTCATTCAGAGAAAAACTTCCAGCATTTAAAGTAAAATCTGAATTTATGGAAGCTGTTGCAAATAATCAGGTGAGATATCTGTCATCACCACTTTTGCAACAAGAATGTGTGATGTTTCAGTTAGTTCTTTTTTCCAAGATATCCTGCTGATTGCATATACAATTTTTCTAAACTCTAACTCTTGCACTATGTACTTAGAAACAAATAGCATCTTAATGTATATGTTATGAAGAATGTGTGGTGGATTGCCATGCCTACTTGTATTTGGTGAACCGTATGGAAGGAATGCTAGGTGTTTTGAAGACAAAAGTAGTCCAATTCAGCAAATCAAGTTCAAGTGTATACTTCTGTTTTCGTCTTGGTGTAAAGAGGAACTTGTAAATGAAGTAGAATCGATACGTAGCCTCTTAATCCCTAAAAGATTAAAATGGGATTTTTTCTTGCTTTTGCTTTTGTACATCTATAGCACTTTCTTAGTGCTTCCACTTTTATTAGACTTACCTCTTCCCGAGAAAAAGGTAAGGAAGAGTTACTTGTAGAAGCAGTTCTGTCAAGAATACCTTTTCTGCCATTCTTTGTTTATTTTCATCCTTTTTTCTCAGGAACACTGTGAAAGTAGTTTTACAGAAAAGTGTCCTATGATGGAAACACATTCATTAGTACATATCCAGGTTAATCGGCATGTTTGGAATAAACTTTCCTTTTGTTAGTCGAATTCAATTTGCTGGTGGTTTTGTGGCGCTTCGAGGCTTTTAAAGCTCATTTGTTATTAGGGCCTTTTCAGAAAGAGTATACTCACTATATGGTCAACACAGGTATTGGTAGTTTCTGGAGAGACTGGTTGTGGAAAGACTACACAGCTCCCTCAATTTATTCTAGAAGAGGAGATATCATCCCTTCGTGGTGCTGACTGTAACATCATATGCACTCAGCCTCGCCGTATATCTGCAATATCAGTCGCCGCTCGAATATGCTCTGAGAGAGGAGAGAATCTCGGTGATACTATTGGATACCAGATCCGGCTGGAATCAAAGCGCTCTGCTCAAACACGGTTGTTATTTTGCACAACAGGAGTGTTACTGCGGCGGCTGGTATTAGTCTCTTGAACTCTCTTTTGTCAAAACTTGTGTAAATTCCGTGTTCACTGTTTCGTCTTTGAAATAGGATAGGGCAGAATGCTACTTGCACGCTTCATATGCCTATTACTTTTTGTTCCTCCACTCCTTCGTTGCTAAGCTTCTGTGTATTTGGAGAGTCAAATTTTTAGACGCTGAATATATTTTCTGCAAGATCGGCTTGATATTGTTGCTATGATTATCTATTTAATTATTATCTTGGATTAATACTACTGATTCAGAGGTGTTGTATCTATTTGAAGGAAAGATGATTTTTCCCTCCCTTTCTTTCAAGTATAGGTTCAGGACCCTGATTTGACTGGTGTTAGCCATGTGCTTGTTGATGAAATCCATGAAAGAGGCATGAATGAAGATTTTCTCTTGATAATTTTACGTGACCTCCTTCCACGACGACCTGATTTGCGTCTCATTCTGATGAGTGCTACTATTAACGCTGAGTTGTTCTCCAAATACTTCAGAGATGCACCCACGATTCATATACCGGTACTGCGTTTTAATATTATGTAAAGACAATTCTAACACAATGTTCTGCGTCTAATTTTCTTAGGCTTAATTTCTAGGGTTTGACATATCCAGTGGCAGAGCTGTTTCTTGAAGACGTGTTGGAGAAGACTCGTTACCTAATAAAATCCGAAGCAGACAATTTCCAAGGGAACTCAAGGAGAAGGATGAGGCAACAAGATTCTAAAAGAGATCCTCTGACTGATCTTTTTGAGGCATGGTCTTTTCCCATATTGTTGATGAAATTTAAGTAAAATATTTTCGTTTTTCTTGAAATGGACTTACTCCGTGAGTTACACTTGGCTGTTTGTCTCGAACCTACTATGTATTGTTACTGTGTTTCTTTACGTTTTCAGTTAAAGCTGACTTTGATATTTTCTAATTCTTGCGGCTATAGCTAATGCAATTTGAAACTTTTCTCTTGCAGTTGCATAATACTCCTTCTGCCCAATTTATGTGGCAGAATTGGAATATCGAGATTCAAATTTCTAAATATAGAAGCTTAAGTTTTCTGTAATACAATTTATATATTTGGAAACTACGTAAAAAGTACTAGAAATAACAATAACTTACAACTTAGAATATTTAAAACACATGAAGAAATTCTGGTCAAAGAAAAAAAAATTGATTGACTATTGAAATTCCAATGCCTCATAAATTGGGATGGAGGGAGTAGTTATAGGACCCATTCTCTCATCGACAAAAGGTACGAAATAAATTAGATTGATTAAAGTACCATGTGAAATCATCGCCTCTCCCCCTCCCCCCAGCATGGCTCATGAAACCACTCTGTTGCAATGGATGGCAGAGGGTCTGTAGTACCCGCCAGGCACTGCAGTGATCCATTATCTAGAAAAGGGCCTAGAAGTGCCTACCACTACACTACACTTGTCTCTATGCATTTACAGGGCTAACCGGGGGTTGGGGTTGGGGGGCTTAAAAGGCACCATTGAGAGGAAGATCTGTGGCGCCTCTTCATTCTCCACTTGGTTCCAAACCGCTCTTATCATAGGTGTCTATGGGCCAGGCAGAGATGGAAGAGATGGATCTAAACATGCTTTCTAGCCAGATTTGATGTTTTGAACAACTTTATCCTGTATACGGAAGACTTAAAAAGTGATTGCTTGATATATGTTTTATACACATTTATCTGATTTACCAATTAAAAAGAATATTTTATATGTGGTCATCTAATTTGTCAGCTGCAGGACAAAGCTAAAAAGTTATGTAATTTCACTTATAAAAGCTGATGCAATCGCTTTCTTTTCAGAAGGTTGACATTTGTATAAGGAAAAGTAAAATAACTGGAGTGATTTTTATTTTATTGATGAAATGGGGAACGATGAATAATATTGATTATGTTTCGTGTCTGCTTTACCTCCAATGAGTAGGAATAATTTTAGTTTGCTGCAAAATATAAAGCCAAATCAATTATGAGAGCTTCCTTTCCTGTGGATGCCTTGAATGGCCTAATAACTTGTGTATGAAAATGCTGGTATATCATATTGAACAGTTGCTTTCATGAACTTGGTATCTATGTTAATCGCTCTCCCTAAAAGAAATTGATATGTGGGGGATGTGAGGCTGTGAACCAGGTGGTTCAAATTGGGGTAGAATTGCCGCCAGCATTATGCTTGACAGACCCTATCAAATTAATAGGTTCAGTGTGGACATCTATTTTCTTGTACTTAATAGCCAATTTTAAAAGCCGACTAATTAACTTTGAATCATTCATTTGATTGGGTAATGTGAATACTGTGTTGTGTCACAACATGTGGTTTTCATCCGTTACTTATTTGCTCATTTCAAGGGGAATGACTACCAGTTAGTGAGAGTTTTCAATTGTTACTGTAGTTGTGTCACATGCATATTTAATATTTTAATTCTCTTACCAAAGTAGCCTCTAATTGAAGGCTTCTGGTTGTAGGATGTGGACATTGGTTCCCATTATAAAGGCTACAGCATGACTACAAGACAATCTCTGGAAGCATGGTCTGGTTCACAGCTTGATTTGGGTCTTGTACGTACTCTTTCTTTTACCAACAAAAGGAGTTTTATTCATGTCGAACATTTCGATTTTTAAGCTCCTTGTTGAAAGAGGGGTTAGGTTGAAGACTTGTTTAATGCATTGGGTGCACGGGTTCTCCTGTTTCTTAACTTTGATTGTTTTTACTCCATTGCTTTGAGTAGGTGGAAGCAGCAATTGAATTTATTTGTCGCCATGAAGGTGAAGGTGCAATTCTTGTATTCCTATCTGGTTGGGATGAAATTTCTAAGCTGCTTGATAAAATTAAGGCTAACAACTTCCTTGGGGACGCCAGGAAGTTTTTAGTCCTCCCTCTTCACGGTTCAATGCCAACAGTAAATCAACGAGAAATATTTGATCGCCCACCTGCTAACACAAGGTAGGTTCTTTGTTTAGCATAAGCTGGACCTCCAAGAATTCACATTCTTTACTCATGCTTTTTAGCTAAATATGGATGCAATTGGTATGTATCTATTATTATGTTTACAGCCCTTTATCCATTACACATTGCTCAAGCATTTATCTCTTCAGGTGGATCATTACTTTTTCTGTTAATTCTTGTTGTCGAATGGTGGATTTTCACTGTCAATTGCATAAACTAATATATCAGTATGATCCTTGCTTCTTATGAATCGAAGTGCTCATATTTCAGCTGCAGTTGAAGAGCTGCTAACTGATGGTTTAAACTAGCAGCTCATCAGTCAGTTATTCTTATTTTTTAAAAACAAGTTAAATATCTTTAATCTATCATGCAGGAAAATTGTGCTTGCAACCAACATAGCTGAGAGCAGTATAACTATAGATGATGTTGTGTATGTCATAGATTGTGGGAAGGCAAAAGAGACTAGCTATGATGCACTTAACAAGTTAGCTTGTTTATTACCATCATGGATTTCAAAGGCATCGGCACATCAGGTAATTAAAAATGCAATCTGTATTATGGGAGATTGATATATTTGGAGTCAAATTCAATCTACTTTATTGGTCTTTGATTTTTGGCTTATTGGAGATTTTTTATTATCTGCAGAGACGTGGTCGTGCAGGCCGTGTACAACCTGGAGTTTGTTATAGGTTGTATCCGAAACTAGTACATGATGGTATGGCACAATATCAACTACCTGAGATTCTTCGAACACCATTACAAGAGCTTTGTCTCCACATTAAGAGTTTGCAGTTTGGCACCATTGAATCCTTTTTGGCCAAGGCACTTCAACCTCCAGATGCTCTCTCTGTCCACAATGCCATTGAACTTCTTAAAACTATTGGAGCTCTGGATGACACAGAAGAACTTACTCCACTTGGTTTGTGTAGTGCATATGTTTTTCTCTATATTTCACATTGGAACATTTACTTATAGCCTTTCTTTACAGGCCGCCATCTTTGCACTCTACCGCTGGATCCAAATATTGGAAAGATGCTTCTAATGGGGTCCATCTTCCAATGTCTGAACCCTGCACTGACTATTGCTGCAGCTCTTGCACACCGTGATCCATTTGTTCTTCCAATAAACAGGAAAGAGGAAGCAGATGCTGCTAAAAGATCCTTTGCTGGTGATTCTTGCAGGTTAAACCAAAAAACTTACATGGTTTATACACCTCTTTCTCTGGCTTCCCATCAGGGACATCACTTTTGTGGATTTTTTTTTTTTGTATTGTGAAAACAATCTTCCCTTTGATGCAGTGATCATATTGCACTTCTTAAAGCATTTGAAGGATGGAAAGACGCTAAACGTAATGGGAAAGAAAGAGCCTTCTGTTGGGAAAATTTCTTATCTCCTGTAACCTTGCAGATGATGGAAGACATGAGACTTCAGTTTGTTGACCTGCTGTCAGATATAGGTTTCGTAGATAAATCACGAGGACCCAAGGTAAATTCTCCAAATTTCTTTTCCTTGAACAGCTGATGCACATATAACTCTTTCCACTCTCTAATGCTGTCTAAGTCCGTTTTGACCGTGTCTTTCTCGTAAATTCTTACTATCAGTGAAGTGTGCATATCATGGTGTGGAAGAAGCAAATAATATTTTTCTTCTGATTCGACTCCATATAGCAGTACTTTAACAACACCCATCCATGATCAAGATTAAAAGATAGTGATCTGGTATTGCAGGCATACAATGAATATAGCAATGATTTAGAGATGGTATGTGCCATCCTTTGTGCGGGTCTCTACCCAAATGTCGTGCAGTGTAAAAGAAGAGGAAAGCGTACAGCATTTTACACGAAAGAAGTTGGAAAAGTTGATATCCATCCAGCATCTGTTAATGCTGGTGTTCATCTTTTCCCTCTTCCCTACTTAGTTTACAGCGAGAAAGTCAAGACCACAAGCATTTTTATCAGAGATTCAACTAACATATCAGATTATTCTCTTCTCATGTTTGGGGGAAATCTCACTCCGAGCAAAAGTGGAGACGGCATTGAAATGCTTGGAGGCTATCTTCACTTTTCTGCATCGAAAAGCGTGTTGGATTTAATAAAGGTTTGTCATTCGATTTCTGCAAAGCATACGTTTTTATCATTTCAAAAGTAAAATTATTCACTCATGCATCCAAATTTTGCAGAAACTGAGAGGGGAACTGGATAAAATCTTGAAAAGGAAAATCGAAGAGCCCCGCTTTGACATTTCAGTCGAGGGAAAGGGTGTAGTTGCTGCTGTAGTCGAGTTACTTCATAGTCAAGACATACGTTACTAAGATAAATCAACTAGTAGTGAGCCATATATATAGATATGATTATGGCTTTGAGTGCAGTAACATACGTTGACAACAGGTTTTGAGGCCCCTTTGTTGTAGCATAGAGCAGTATAGTAGTGGGTTCATTTAGACCTATAACTTTTAAGTCTAAACCTGATGTATCCGTGTAAAATGCATTGAAATTGCTGAAAATATTGAACTATGAACCCACAACTCGAATAAGGTGATGGGTTCAATCGTTGTAACTCCGGTCCTACATCTGTTGAATTGAAATCCTAGATTCGCCTCTAAGAGGTGGATTGTTTTGTTGTCGACTTCAATTCTTCAAACTTACTTGCATTGTTCACCATGGGCCTAGTGTAGTGGCTGTGAGTTATCATCCTTAGCTCTCTTAGTAGCTGCTACATTTGATTAGGACCATGCAATGGTATAAGGATCATTTACTGTTGATTTAATGTCATGTATGCAAAAATTGCTACAGCTGGTCAACTTGCTATCAATCATGTGTTTATTGTTAAAATCATGTGATCATTTGTTAATTTTTACGTCAAGTGTGTTAATAATATTGATATTACTTAATAAAAAAGTGCAGACTCCAATACCTAGTGCGATAAGATCATCTTGACTACATGACTCAACAATCATGTGGTTACATATTCAAAGAAAACTTAGGATTTCAACTAAGGGGTTCCATATTTAAAGAAAATTTAGTCGAAGGGGGTTCAACATCTATTATAACTACATAAAAAATAATTTTAATCATAAATAATATATTTTTTCGTCGAAGGGGGTTCGGCCGAACCCCCCGAACAAACGCTGGCTCCGCCTCTGTTTGAGACAGTAATTTACGTAAAGAAATTGTACTCCCTCTGCATTTTTACGTGTATATTTTAACTTATTCAGTTTAAAAAAATTAATAAATAATTTGTTACTTCATTTTTAGTTTATTCGAAGTATTAACTATATTCATTTTTCAAGACATTAAATACTATTGAAAGAATAGTATAACAAAATTGTCAATTATATTTTTATTTATTCAGCTTAAAAAATTAATAGATAATTTGTTACTTCATTTCTAATTTATCCGAAGTACTATTAAGTACAGTCATTTTTCGACACATTAAATATTATTGAAAGAATAATATAATAAAATTATCAAATACAGTCATTTTTCAACACATTAAATATTAGTGAAAAAATTATCATTCTATTTAGTGAGAAGGGCAAATCACAAATACACCCCTTCAACTTTATTTAGAACTAATATACCCTCGTTTAAAAGAATGATGCATATACCCCTCCATCTCATTTTACCATTTTTAAATTTAATTTTTTATTTTACTTATTATTTTTCATTAATCAACATCAGATATTTTCTCCCCCGTTTATCCTTAGTATTAATTATTTTTCTCCAAATTAAAATATAAATATCATTTAATATAGATACTATGGTAATATTATTATATTATTAATTATTTTTCTTAATCAATATGCAATGCCAAATTAGTATGAATAAAATGGGGCAGAGTAATACTCACTCCGTCCTAAATTTTTTAATTTGATTTTTCATTTTACTTGTTCTTTTTCATTAATCAAGAAGAGACAATTTTTTTTTTTCATGTTTTACCCTTTGCATTAATTACTTTTTCTTTAAATTAAAATATAAACATCATTACCAACCATGTTATTAATTATTTTAATTATTTTTCTTAATCAATGTGTCATTCAATTTGAGAGACGGAGGGAGCATCTTCTAACAAACATACATATTTACCTTTTTGTTAGCAAATTTATATTTACTAAATTTAAAAAGATATATAAAACTAATATTTTAAAACCCATTTATTCTGCTCACCTATTTTCATGGTTGGCTTTTATGCACTTGGTTAACTCCGCCATGGCAGCTCAGATTAGATTCTTCTTTGTTTTAAGTATATAAACACTTGTCCTAAACTGCATGCTTTTCTCCGCCTTCACCATTAACACCACTGAGTCGACTTGCTCATCAACAACAATGAGCTGTTCATCATCCACTTTGATTCTTCCTTCTGTCGTTACTAAGAATGGATTTCGAAGATTCAGTAGTAAACAACAATTGGATAAATCTAGGGTTTTTATGAGCAGCATTTCCGTTGGATCTCGAGCTGCTGCTTCTGCCGTCGTTGATGATGCGTTGTTTGCTGATTATAAGCCTACCAATGCTTTTCTCTTCCCTGGACAGGTCTCACTTTTCTTCCAGAGCTAATCGATTAAATTTAGGAAAGACGTTTTATGTTTTATTGACAAAATTCTATATATATGTGTGTGTGTGTCAGTGTGTGTGTGTGTGTGTTAATTTTGTAGTTCATTTGCTGCAGGTATTCAGTTTTTTTTTTTTTTTTTTTAACTAATCGATTACATTTTTGGAGAAAGAATGAAAAAAGTTACTCAATTTTGATTGGAAAATTTCTCGATTTATGTAGTTCAATTTTGAGGATGTTTCCGAGGCTTGAATCCATGACTTCCTGATCACATGACAATAATTTTATCAATTACTCCAATGCTCCGTACAGTACAATACATCCTTGTGGTGGGCCCTTCCCCGGACCTCCCGCATAGCCGGAGCTTTAACGCACCGGACGATCCTTTTTTTCTTATAATAAACTTTTCCAAGTCGTGGATTTAGTCCGGCCAGCGCGCAAGCTGGCCGGACACCACGTTTATCCAAAAAAAAAAAAAAAAAGTAATTCATTATTACTTAATACATAAACGTGCCCTTTTAACCTGGCCTCATCTGCTATCTCCAATTTTGAATGTGCACAAGTAGACACTTAAACTATCATAAAGTTGAACAAGGAGACACACACGTCCTACATTGCAAATCGCATGAGATGCACGCATCCTACAATGCAAATCGCATGAGATTTGCAATGTAGAATGTGTTTGTCTAATTGTTCAACTTTATTATAGTTTAAGTGCCTACCCGTGCACATCCAAAGTTGGAGGGCATAGAGCTGAAGCTAATTTAAAGGACATGTTTATGGATTATGCTTATGGCTACAACAACAACAACAACAACAACAAACCCAGTGTGCTCCCACAAAGTGGGGTTTGGGGAGGGTAAGATGTATGCAGTCCATATCGCTACCTCCGAAGAAGTAGAGAGACTGTTTCTGATAGACCCCCGGCTCAAGATAAAGAATAGGCGACAAAGAGATGGATTACATAACAGAAAAGACGTAAGGGATAATAAAAAGTAAATCAGAGCAATACGAAAATACGAGAGATACGGCAACACGAAATCTTGTCCTCCACCGATGCCACTTCCATCTTCTCCCAGATAATCTCATTCCTAATCCTGTCCCTCTAGTAAGCCCACACATTCAACGCAACATCCTCATTTCCGCCGCCCTCACTTTTTGGATGTGGGAGTGCTTGACTGGCCAACACTCCGCGCCATACAACATGGCCAGACGGACTGCCACTTTATAGAATTTGCCTTTAAGCTTAAGGGGCACTTTCTTATCACACAGCACCCCCGAGACGAGCCTCCACTTCAACCTGCTCCAATACAATTGGTGACATCCTCATCAATCTCACCATTCCCCTGGATCAAAGACCCAAGATACTTAAAACTATCCCTCTTACAAACATCTTGGGAGTCCAACCTCACCACCACATCGTCCTCCTGCCTCAAGTCACTAAACTTGCATTCCAAATACTCCGTCTTGGACCTACTCAACCTGAACCCCTTCGACTCAAGGGTTTACCTCCAAACCTCCAATTTGTCATTCACGCCCCTCCGCGTCTCATCAATCAGCACTACATCATCCGCAAATAGCATACACCAAGGCACCTCGCCTTGAATACTCCGCGTCAACACGTCCATCACCATCGCAAACAGGAACGGACTAAGAGTCGATCCCTGATGCAACCCTGTCTCGACAGGAAAATGGTCTGAGTCTCCTCCTGTCGTCCTCACCCTGGTCTTCCCTCCACCGTACATGTCCTTAATAACTCTGGTGTACGCCACCGGGACCCCTCTCACCTCCATAGAACCTCCCTCGAAACTTTATCATACGCCTTTTCTACCTCCATTTACTTTTAATAGTCTAAGTCACTTCTCGAGAGTCAAACTGCATGAATTTTGACCAACATTTATAGGATTTTTTATGCACCATATTAATATGAGACTTGAAATATCTTTTGTATAGTTTCCAAGCATCTAAATTTATATATTGAATTAATCTAATTCGATTTAGCTCCAAAGATTAGTCAAGTTGACTCTCGTGAAGCGAAATGTGGCAAGTAAAAGTGAATGAAGGGAGTACTTGATATGATTTTGAAAAGAAGAAAAAGGTTCTGAAGTTTGATTGAAAAATTCACGATGTATGTAGTTCACTTGTCTAAGTAATTCATTATTAATTAATTGCTGCTGCATTGAAAATTATGATAATTACTACTTGATGAGATTTTGAATAGAAGAAAAAAGTTCTCAAATTTGATTGACAAAATTCGCTATATCTGCTTTTTTTTTTGGAGGTGGGGTGGGGTGGGGTGGGATGGGGTGGGGGTTCCCATCCCTTGTCCTACGTGCATTGGGTCTAGCGAAATCCGGATTCACGTCATGAAGTCCCACATTCCTGCATTGGGCCCTGGGCCCTGACTAACTCCGGATTCACGCCTGGAATTCCCACATTGGGTGGTAAAGAGTTCCCTAACAAAGGTGACTCCTCACATAGGGGGACTCAAACTCGAACCTGACACCTGTGGTTAAGGATGAAGCAGTGCTTAGTGCTTATTGTATCAGGGAGCGTTACATGTATCACGTGGACGTAGTCGAGGTGTGCTCAAGATGGCCCGAACACCATAGTTATCTTTAAAAAAAAGTTTGTACTGTAGAGCTTTTTTAATTCATCAACTGGATCGAAGTTGGATTGAAAATTTGATCGTTTTGACATCATTATGTGTATTTTTGTTAATTCTACATCAAGTTGTCTAATAACTTCATTAGTACTTCTTGCTGAATAGAATGATGATAATTACTAAGCACATATCGAAGGCTTCATAGTGAGAATCTTGAGAAACCACTGTGGAGCTCAAAACTTGTGCTATATCAAAATTTTCGTATAACTAATCCCTTATATTGGTGTCCTCTTGATTTGCATTTTTGGCAATTAGTCAGGAGGATTCGTTATGTGATGGACATCTTATTTTTTCTGAAATTTGTTTTCATTCTCAAAAAAAGAATGATGATGATTACTTGATTGATATTTCGTGTCTTCTTATCTTATATTTCTCCTATTTGCTTAGATTTTGAAATTATGTTTTGGTTTTCTTACTATTCTGTTGTTACTGCTTATGTTTCCATAAATGCGGTGTTTGTGCTTTCCTTCAGCCGAGTGTATACCCGAAACAACTTCTCTACCTACACAAGGTAGGGGTAAGATCTGCGTATACTCTACCCTCCCCATACCGCACTTGTGGGATTTTACACTAAGTTTGTTGTTGTTGTTGGATTAGATT
This sequence comes from Capsicum baccatum var. pendulum, assembly GCA_030864225.1. NCBI lineage: Eukaryota > Viridiplantae > Streptophyta > Magnoliopsida > Solanales > Solanaceae > Capsicum > Capsicum baccatum. Next base: position 274,925,184 of record CM061550.1, read on the forward strand.
TTGAAAAATCAATACGTTTACAATTTTTTAACTTCATCAGCTGAACACAAAAAGTGCTTTGGAAAGTTTGCTAGTTCTTTTATTCATTTTATTGTGGTTTCTGCTAATTCGGTTGTTAATTTGCCTAAGTACTTGATTTCTGCTAATTCGGTTGTTAATTTGCCTAATTGCTTGATTTCTGTCGATTCAGGTTATTTTTGTCTAATTGGTGCTATCAATATTCTTCTGAATAATGATCATAATTTACTTGATAAGTAATTGTGCTTAAGAAAGCTTGACCAATTTTTTCTAACATGGTGTAACCTAACCAGAGAAAGGTAGAAACTGTCTGAAGCTTCAGAGTAGGAATATTATCATATCAGTATCTACAACTTTGTATTATCGTCATTGCTTCATCTGTCCACGGTTAATTTAGTGAATATCAGGTCTCGTGGTCATCACGGGAGATGCCTAGTTTCTACTGTAGTCATGTCACTGCGATCACAAGATATCCAATTTCATGGCAAACTATTTTATCAGCGCCATACTTCTGCAGGGAGCACAAGCTGTTGGAATGGGTGTAGAAGCTCAGAAGGTGCCTGCTGCGGCCGAATTATACAAGAGAGCAAATGAAATCATGGGGTAAATATGCCTTTAATCAACATTCTCAGAAAACTTGCTTTATTTGCATAAGCGTATCTGCACTTTATCGTTCTATTTTAATATTTCTTCATTTTGTTTGCAGCTTTGACCTTTTGGATATATGTATTAATGGTCCAAAAGAGAAGTTAGATTCTACTGTTCTAAGCCAGGTATTCGTCTCATCATACTTTTCTTGTTTTCGAATCACACCTTTTTTTGGTATTAAGGTTATGTGAAATGACTTGTTAATAACTAAAACACATTGATCCCGTTAAACCACATAGACAAAAGGAACAGCAGAAGGTTCTGCAATGGATGCACATTTTGCTTTTGGTTAACAGATAAAGTTCTATAGATGATTTGTGATGACAATAGAATGTAACTTGTATTAGCATTTTTGACTAGCTCATAATTTATTCGTTCCCAGCCAGCTATCTATGTCACTAGCTTAGCTGCGGTAGAGATGCTCCGTGCTCGTGAGGGGGGTCAGCTAATAATTGATTCTGTTGATGTCACATGTGGTCTGAGCTTGGGCGAATACACTGCTCTGGCATTTGCTGGAGCTTTCAGGTTGCTGCCCTACATAACATTATGCTTTAGGAGTAGCTTATGTCTAGATGTACTTTCTTATCCTTTAAGATGCACATACTTGGATTTCGACTAATCTGATTGCCTTTGCCAGTTTTGAGGACGGGCTTAAGCTGGTTAAGCTTAGAGGAGAAGCTATGCAGGTAATGTTAATGATTACAAATATGTGTCATGTATGGAACGCTGACAGTGACAATAGCCTCTCTACCCCAGTAGGGTAGAGGTAAGGTTCCGTACATCTCACCCTCCCCCGACTCCACTTGTGGGATTATACTGGTTATGTTGTTGTTGCTGTTGCGTGGAACTCTGACAACATCTATTCTGTCCAGGATGCTGCTGATGCTGCAAAAAGTGCGATGGTTAGTATAATTGGGCTGGATTCTGATAAGGTTCAGCAACTGTGTGATGCAGCTAACGAGGAAGTTGATGAAGCCAACAAAGTTCAGATTGCTAATTTCTTATGCCCTGTAAGTTTCTCCAAAAGCTTCTTAGTCGGAATAAATTCCATATTCACTCTACATCTTGGTATATTGCACCTGGCTAAGCATTTCCTACTTTTGTTGCTGCACTACTTTTTTGTAGGGAAATTATGCAGTCTCTGGAGGTGTTAAAGGAATTGAAGCGGTAGAAGCAAAAGCAAAATCATTCAAAGCACGAATGACGGTATTTCCTCCTCCTCTCCAAATGCTAATATAGGTCTTGCTGCGCCAACTGCTAATGGTGTTTGCATCTTTACGTTGGATTTAATTGTTCCAGGTACGTCTAGCTGTTGCTGGCGCTTTCCACACAAGTTTTATGAATCCTGCTGTCTCTAGATTAGAAACTGCTTTGGGTGCAACAGAGATCAGAACTCCCAGAATACCAGTAATATCGAATGTAGATGCACAAACACACGCAGATCCAGACACGATCAAGAAAATATTAGCTAGCCAGGTAATCAACAGATAGTACACAGGATTTAGTTGATTAAAGATAGTTGGACACAATCTTCTGGGAAATGTTGATTTTTCATGTTTCGACTTATGCAGGTGACTTCACCAGTTCAATGGGAGACCACAATAAAAACTCTCCTAACAAAAGGGCTAAAGAAGAGTTACGAATTAGGACCCGGAAAGGTGAAACTCACGATACTCACAGAAATGTTTTAGCTATAACTGCTATACTCCGATTAGACTTGTTCGATTTAGAAATCAGTATGAACAGAGATAGAGAATCAGTGTATCGCTTTATGACTAATGATCTTATCGGTTTACCAAGTGATTGATTTGGACTCTCCAATGTTTCAGGTTATTGCCGGTATTGTCAAGAGGATGGACAGAGGTGCTGAAATTGAGAACATCGGTGCCTGAGCTTTGCATTGAGGACATCATCGATGGTTATTCTTTGAGTGAATTCGAGCTTGAGTTTTTGAATGTTAGCGCCATTATGGTTTTTCTGAACCTCGGTAGTTATTAACGTTATGAAACCATACACACTCTACGCGAGTGTTGTCGTCAAATCAGTATTTATGTGGTTCCTGATAATTTCACTTTTCGTTCACTTAAAGTGAACCTGGGCAGAGAAATAAGCCCAGCAGATCATGATATAGTGTTGCCTTTTCCAGTAGAGAATAGAATGGCAATGTTCAATTGGTTGTTTTGTTACTTCAGTGATACCAGAGCTTTCGTCTAGTCGAAGAGCACATGGTATTTAAGTGGAGAAGGGTAAAACTATTGATCCATTATCCATTGACTTTCGAACCCTATGTCAAGGGTAAACTAAAGTTACTGCATCTTTGTGAAAGTTACCGGATCCAGTAATAATCGGAATGCTGGCTGCATCTTTGTGAAAGTTACCGGATCCAATTATAACCGGAATGCCGGCTCCGTCCTGATGGTGGTGTGTTTCAATAAAACTAAAACTAGATGGTCCGTGCTCGTGTTCGGCACAGACATGCAAAGTTACTAGGTTTGCACCAAAGTTACCTGAATCTAATAACAGTCGGAATGCTAGCTCCGCCCTGATAGTGGTGCATTTCGATTAAAAAAATAGCTAATGGCCGTGTGAGCGTTGGCACCGGCACATCTCCAATAACAACAAAAAAATAGTTGATGGTCGTGCGCGCGTTGGCACTGGCACATCTCCAATAACAACAACAAACCCAGTTTAAACCCAAGTGGGATTTAATAACAACAAACCCAGTTTAAACCCAAGTGGGATTTGGGGAAGGTTAGATGTACGCCTATCTTGCGCGGACTCTTCAATAATGTTGACAGGCGTGTGTCGAATCCTCCAAAATAATGTATTTTTGATAATCCAATACAGGAGTGACAACATTTCTGGAGAGTCCAACTGTCAGAGCAACATTGATGTTGACAGGCGTGTGTCAAATCCTCCAAAAATAATGTATTTTTGATAATCCAACACAGGAGCGACAAGACAACATTTCTGGAGAGTCCAACTGTCTGAGCAACATAGATGTACGCAGATCTTACCTCTGCCTTTGCAAGTTAAGAGGCTATTTCCATTAGACCAACAACATTATACCCGGTGTATTTCCACATATGGGTCTGGGGAGGTAGAGATGTGAAAGACCCTCGGCTCAAAGAGATACTTTCTAGCTTTAACTATATCAGTAATTATGGGGTACCTATATCATATTCAACTGTTTTAGGCAAAAAGGAGCTTGCAAGCAAATTCAAAGGACAAAACACAAACCAAAGACAAGGACAGCAACATTAACCAACTCACTACACCAGAACTATCATGCAACACATGAGCTAGCAGATCCATCTTAACATGTTCCACACAACGACAACAAGACATAGAATGAATATACCTTCCAAACAATGTCGTCCAACCACTAAGAAGCTACGTTGCTCAAACTCTTCAAAAATGTCGTTAGGTGTGTCTTGGATCCTCAAAAAGTAGTGCACGTGCTTCATGAACTGGCAGATTCAGTTTAACACGCCCCCCACAACAGAAACAGGACATAGACTAGACATATTTGCCAAACAAAACCGTCCAAACACCAAGAAGAGAAGAGTTCAAAAAGAAGTTAAAAAGAATGTTCCCTGTATAATATCTTGGATGCTATAGCGAAATGCTGCTAGATAAAACATATGGTATAACAACATGAAAATTGGCTGTAAAAAGAACTACGACATTACGGAAAACAGTCTCTGTCCACGAGGTAGGGGTAAAATCACCCTCCCCAGACCCCACATGTCACTTGTTGGAGTACACTGGGTATGTTGTTGTCGTAGTCGATTGTTATCGAGGATGACTGTTACAGAGAGATCTTAACTATAATGGCTTGACATAGCTTGAGACTAGAACCTTGCTACAACTTGCTATATTGTATGGTCAAATATTTCTATAACAACATCGTTTGTCCATATATCTTTTGCTATAGTGTTGTTATATATAATATGAACTAATATGAAATTTTGTTCCAAAGAAAACTTGTCCGTCATAGCAAAATGTTGTTATAGAGAATGATTACTATAGAGAGGTCTGACTGAACACAGATACTAGCAAACAATAGGGAAGCTTGGACGTAGATTCAAAGGGCAATCGCAAACCAAAAACCAAAGGACATCATAATTTGCCGGATTCATTTCAACGAAAATGACTTTCAATACATGAACTAGCCAGCACATTACATTCACTGTCTTTGCATAAAGAGAAAAAGGAACAAGAACAAATACAATAAACATAAAAAGATCACACCGAAAAGTACCAAATTAACAAAAACTTGCAAACGAAAACCTATTGCATTATTTACTATAGACATAAACTAAGCTTACTGCTAAAGACTTCAAGTGAAGTTGCTCCTATGTCCTCCAAGATGACAACGACGTACATGGTTCGACCGCGGATGGAGCAATCGAGAAGGTGGGGCCCGCCCAAACGGATTTCCGGTATTATCAAATGGTGGAGGGAAAAGATCATAATCTCCACCAATTATATGTGGCATCCAAGGTCCCGGAAATGGATGAGGACCACCTACAAATCGCAACGGATTAACTACTCTTCTTATATTAATCACTTTCCTTCTCTTCCTACACTCCCAAGATTTAACAAACTTCTCTTTCCAGTGTCCCCCTTCTCCAGATATCTCACCATCTCCAAACTGCTCCGCGTATTTCTTCTTCCACAAATCATCGCTCGAACCCAAATATCGCAATTCAGAGCTCAAACAACTCGCTTTCGCTATCTCAACACCCGGAAGGGATTCCAAAATCTTCAACTTAAGGTCAGTTGGAAGTCGCGTAAAGCAAGGTGGAAGCACCAAACCGGACTTATCACACAAATCAATCAACAATGGCAATACGAGCCCATCCTTAACGTTCCTCCAAAACACAAAAACTTCCCTCTCTCCAAAACCCCCATCTACATCCTCATTTAATCCACAATTGGCCCACACAACATTCAGAAAAGGAACCAATTGATCTTCGTTCAACGTCACTCTATGCGTGGAAACTGAACCCCCACCAGATAACGAACCATTCGCAATAAAGAACTTCCCTAAAGACTGAAACTTTAACTCAACAGTATCAATCACATTACAATCACCGCGTTTTATATGATCAATAACCTCAGGCAATGTGTAAAACAGTCTCATTCGTGAACCACCCGAAGGCCAACATTTCAAAAACTGACATCCACTAACCTCGGTAAACGTAAAAGGATCAACAAGAACAAACCCTGATTCAACAAAAACAGCATGAACAGCAACCACCAACAGCTTATGATCACGGCCACCGTCATCGTTTAGCTCCTCTGTGAACACTTTCCTTAAAAACCCAGGTACAGATAAAGACTTTGTAAAATTCACATCACTATAATCTCCATTTTCATCCACCTCCATAAACTCCTCTTTTCCCTCTCCCTCAGGTACCAAATTTCGGGTTTTCGCCTCGTGGGGTTCCAATTTCTTTCCTCCTTCAGCTTCCTCTTCCATTTGGGTGTCCATTTTTTTCACCATTTCAGCTTCTTCATCCATTTGGGTGTCCATTTCTTTCACCAATCCAGCTTCTTCATTCATTTGGGTGTCCAAATTATTCACCTTTTCAGCTTCTTGAACAATTTGAGTATTCATGTTTTCCACTTTTTGGACAATTTGGGGGTCCATTTTCTCCACTTTTTCAGCTTCCTCATACATTTGGGTGTCCATATTTTCCACTTTTTGGGCAATTTGGGAGTCCATATTTTTCATCAATTCAGCTTCTTGAACAATTTGGGGGTCCAAATTTTTCACCTTTTCAGCTTCTTGATCAATTAGAGTGTCCAAATTTTCCACCTTTTCAGCTTCTCGAACAATTTGGGTGTCCATTTTTTCCACTTTTTGGGCAATTTGGGTGTCCATATTTTTCATCAATTCAGCTTCTTGAACACTTTGGGTGTCCAAATTTTCCACCATTTTATCTTCTTGAACAATATGGGTGTTCATATTTTCCACTTTATGGCCAATTTGGGTGTCCATTTTTTCAGATTCTTGAACAATTTGGGCGTCCAATTTGGGTAAAATTGCATCAGTTGAAATTGAAAACACATTAGGATTGCGCGTAAAGTAAACAAGATCACCTGATGTAATACCAATAGAGTGAAGCGTATCTTCTTCAGAATTCTGATAAACTTCATCTTTTCTATTAAGGGAAAGATGAATTGAATCCGAATCCGAAACCGAGGAAGATGATGATGGAAAGGCTTGTGAGATGAGATGTTTGAGTTGTTCAAGCGTACAAGAAGATGATGGTACTTCGATTTTGAGGGTTTGTTTGGTTTCCAATGACCTGATTCTCAGTTTCATTGTTGTAGCTATGGCGGTGGAATTTTTCCCTTTCTTCTGGATTAGGCTGATTAGAATTCCCTACTTATAATACTCGCTCTTTTGGATATTAGTTGGCCTGTTTGATATTAGTTGGCCATATGTAGGGTCTGATCAATCGATTCGATTTGATTTTATATATTATTAGTTTAATTTATTAATTTTTTAATTTTAAATATGTTAAATCAATAACCAAATCAATAAGATATTTTTTATTGATTTTTGATTTATAAATTTTTAGTATTTAGCAGTTTGATTTTTAATTTAACGGATAAGAAAATACTCATAAAATAAAAATAGTAATAACTAAAGTAAAAAAAAAAAAATCTTAGTTGCAATCAAAAAAATCCTACATAATATGTTTTAATTTACAAGAATCTTTAAAATTGGACTAAATGTTGTTAGGGGAAATTAAGAGTTTTTATAATTGAAATTATAGGTTTGTTAATTTATAGAAATTAAAGAGAAAATAAGATAAATATATAATAAATCATATATATATATATACATATACTAACTTAGGTGTACGCGTCCCGCGAATGTACCTCACTTTATTAAGTTCAAACATTACACTAAATATGATATTTATTTAAATAGAAAAGATGAATACAATAATTAAATTCAACATCTTTTGGAGAATTAATTTAATTAAACATAATCTTTACCAAAAAAGTTTATCAAAACCGATCGACATTCGTCTACCACCCGTAAACTACAACAAAATAATACGATGACGGAGACATCAAAACAATATAATTAAATCTAACTTTTACACAAAAATTTCTTCAAAGTCGTCTGATACTCATCTACCACCTGTAAACTATACAAAATACTACGACAATAGAGATATCAAAATAATACAACTAAACTTTACCTTTACACAAAAAAATTCTCCAAATAGAGATATAAAAAAATACGATTAAACCTAACATTTATCTAAAAAAAATTCTCAAAGTCGACCGACATTCATCTACTGCTTGTAAATTCATCTACGACCTGTAAACTACAACAAAATAATACAATAGTGATCACAAAACTTTAGTTTTGATGAAAATAATTCTTGTCTGAGCGAAAATTTTGACACTAAAGAATGATTCGAATGAAAATAAAGAATATATATATACACACACATTGAATTATATTATGTTGATAAAAATAGTGAAGAAGTTGACGTGTTAGAAAATTAAGCATCCACCAATCTAGACATGCAACCGAATCAAGTTAGATGAGTATCAATCATATTTTTCTCAATAAGTAAATCATTTTCTTTTCTAGTTTAATATGTAGCTCAATATTTATAGAAATATTTCTTTAATAAAGTCATATTATAGGAGTATTTTTCTATAATATTTTAGAAGTATTTTTCCAATTGATATGTACAAAAGAAAATATTAATTGATTCTCTTTTTATATATTTTAAGAATCCCATATACTTTAGGAGTCTAGTTAGTATAATAAAAATAACTAAATAATAAATTAAAGAAAATAGTGAAAAGACAATTTTGTGAAAGGACAGTGTTTTAATGTTAGACAAAAAGTTCAAATCACTTTTCTAAGAATCTTCACACTTTTAATATATTATAGATATAGATTATAGATTATAAATAGATAGATTATAGATAGATATAGATATAGATATAGATATAGATATAGATATAGATTATAGATTATAGATAGATTATATATAGAGAGAGAAATTATAGATAGATAATAGATATAGATTAGCGTAAATTTAGGAGTTCTAAATTTAATAAAATAATAATTATATTATAAAGATTTTAATGAAGGACAAAAAATTGGAATCTCTTTTCTAAAGATTTTCATACTTCTAATATACTTTACCTCAAAAAAAAAAAAAAGAATAACCATATATGTAAAAGATTTTTTTCATAAAAGAAATTGTTTTTAAAAAAAAGAATAACCATATATGAAAAAGAGTTTTTCCATAAAAGGAAATTATTTTCTACCAATAAAAATAATTTCAATTATAATAAAAATTAAAGATCAAACCATCCGAATGTAACATATTAGAATGTAACATATTTGATTTATACCATCTTTTTTTCTCCATAAATATTAGAATGTAACATATTTGATTTATATTAGGATACAATTTAACTAATTTTAAAATATATTAAATAAAATAGTGAAAAGATGATTTTGTCACAAGTAAAATCTTTTAATGAAGGACAAAAAGTTTAAATCACTTTTCTAAGGGACTTCACACTTTTAATATATTATAGATATATGTATGTATTCTAATTGGGTTATCGGTTTACCCAATAACCCAATAAGAAAAAATCGAACCGAATCAATAACCCAATAATTTTTTTTTATAAAATCATTAAAAAATCGTTAACCCATTAACCCAATAACAATAAACCAATAATATTTTTATCGGTTCAGTTTATTGGTCGGTTCGATTTTTGCACACCCTTACCCATATGGACTAACATACCCATTAAGAAAATATTAATTAGGAGGTTTATTTTACCAAATTAGCCTTATTAATTATGCTTTAAAAATATAAATTTGAGTAAATACACTTTATTTAGCCATTTAATGTCAAGGATAGTATTGGAAGAACATAATAAAATTCTCTTGATTTCATCAAAGGAACAAATAAATTAAAGCAAATATTTTTAGAAAAAAGGTCAACTAAAATGAAACAGAGGGAGTACTTCCTTCGTTCAATTTTATTTGTCATAAATTTCCTAATTTAATAAGGGTGGGGTACTATTGTAAAATAGTAAAAAGGCGGGGTGAGGTACTATAGTAAATTAGTAAAAAGGCAAAGTGGAGTACAATAGTAAAGTAGTAAAAAGGCGGAGTGGGCTATTATAGTAAAATAGTAAAAAACAGCCTAGTGCTCTAAAGCTATCGCTATATGCGTTGTTCGGAGAAGGACCCATCACAAGAATATATGGCACAACGGGGTGGGGTACTATAGTAAAGTAGTAAAAAGGCAGTCCAGTGCACTAAAGTTACCGCTATGTGCGATGTTGGAGAAGGTCCCACCACAAGATTGTATGGTACGCAACCTTACCTTGCATTTCTGCCGGAGGCTGTTTCCAAGGCTTAAACTCGTCCCCTCATGATCTAATGACAACAACTTTACCAATTATTTCAAGGTTCCTTTCACAATAGTAAAATAGTCATGTTATTAATTATTTATATTAATCAATGTGTCAAATCAAATTGTGACAAGTAAAATTAAACGAAGGGAGTATTAAGAATCAAATTAAATTAGAACTAGAAAACTTGTTCCTATACGAATTAAGATAAATAAATACTAAGTCTAAACAAATATGAATTAAAGACAAATAATATAATTTCGATAATTTAAAATTTAATTATAGAAAAAATTGATGTTTTGTATAATTACTAAAAATCTCAACAAACGAAATATTTCATGTTAAGTGTGCTTGTTATATATATAATTAATTGTAAGAGATGGTCTTAAATTTTTTAAGCTTTATATTGAAAAAATCCGGCTTGTTGTTTGCTTTATTCCAAGAAATAATCGAAGAAATTGTTTTAGAGAATTTAAAGTTAAATGTCCAAAAAATGGACTTAGACCGATATTAATGTCTGAAGAATGTGATACTAGATGGAATGCTACGTATGATAATTTAAAAACTTGTCATGCTTATAGAGTTCCTATTACACTGACTTTTAACCAACATTGTGGTTCATTTGCTGATTCGATTGAATGTATGTTACATGACTCTGATTGGACTGTAATTGATGATCTTGTTAAGTTTTTTAAAAAATTAATATAGCTACGGTTGAATTTTTCGGTGCTTATTATCCTGCTGTTTGTAATATTTAGCATATATAGCCGATATTTCTATTTTGCTCAAAGAATATAAGAATAAAGAATGTTACAAAAAAGCTGTTGGTGCTATGTTTGCAAAATTTTAAAAATATTGTTTTTTGATTCTCCCTATTTACTTGATTGGTGCTATACTAAATCCATGTATGAAATATACTACTATGTGTCACTTTAATACTCTTATTTATTCTAACTTAAAGATAAATACTAACAATGCTTCTAATGATGAAGAACCAGAACAACCAAATTTGTATACGACTATAAGTGATGCGAACATTTATATAGATAAATTATATAACCATTATGCTGATTTACTTGATTTAGCTGTACCGACAAATATCACTCTAACTGTCGCTCCTCATCCTCCCGAGGAGCCATCATCTTCTAAAAGGCCGGCACACAGTGGTTTTCCTGATTACTTTTATGATTTAAATGTTTGGAATAGTTTTGAGGAGGGAACTTACACAACAGTTTCTCGGGAAAAGCTTAAGTATTATCTTCGAACGTCGATAGAGGATCGTAGACGATGGATCAACGCGTTGGATTGGTGGAAGAATAATGAAACATAATATCTTGTGCTTTCAAGAATAGCTAGAGATATATTGAATGTTCTAATGTCAACCGTTGCATCAGAGAGCGCTTTTAGTCAGGGACGACAACAGCTTGGAGACAACCGACACTCATTGGGAAGAAATGCTATGATGTTCTAGTTTGCTTTAGAGATTGAATTAGAGAGGAACGAAGAAATCAAAGAATGGAGGTGGAGTCGAAAGACGAACAGAATCTTGAAGAAATTATGACTTCAAGGGAGAACTTAGCACAATCAAGTCCAATGCATGATTTGGCCCCCATTGACTTTGACTATCCTATGCAAGTTCCCGTTAATGTTAACATGGATGAGTTGGAAAAAATGATGAAAACTCTGTAGATTTTTCATTCATGTACATTATAAATTTTGAATCATTTTGCATTTTGCAATCAATAAAATATAACATTCATTCACTCCTTACTTTGTAATTTTTTTCATTTAATGATTTAAATTGAATTTCTAGTTTAAATTAAATACTTAATTTTAATATATTACTAATTTACTATCAAATATTATTAATTTATTATATTAAGTAGCATATTTTTTGAAGTAGTACATATATTGAATGGTACGTATATATCTGTATATATTTTCTATAGACACTAGGGGTGGGCATTCGATATTCGGTTAGGGTATTTTTATAATTCAGGTTCGGTAATTCAATAATCGATAATTGAAAGTAGATACCAAATACCATACCATTAAACTTCGGTTCGCTAATTCAATAATCGGTAAATTAAATTTTGATTCGGTACGGAATTCGGTATTACCATATTAAAGTTGGACATGCTTGTAGTGATCCTATTTAGTGATAATAGTGGTGATTTTCAACCAACATTTTGAGAAAAATTTAATTTTATTTGGTAGTTTTACACCTCTCAATTTTGTTTGGTCTTGTTACACTTTGATACGTGTGGCTCAATTAATGAAACAACTTAAAACCTATGTTATTGTAGTTTGATCCAACTCCAAGAAGGAGAGAACTGGATGTAACACGAATAACATTTACATCAAACTGAATGTAACACGGATTGGATGTAACGAACTAGATGTAAATGTGATGTAAAATCATAATATTACTTCTTATAAATGTGATGGAGAGCAATATATGTTATGCTCTCTGCCAAGTGCTGCGTTCTGTTGTTGACATGTGAACACAAGGATTAAGAGGGCTTGACCAAGTCCCCTTGGTTAAAGCCATATTCCAACCTATGTTAGGAACATTAGAGCTAGGTAAGTGTAGCTAGCAATGGTGTTATGTATCATGTCATGAAGACTTATTTTCTATTGTTCCCTTCTACGCCCTGATTTTCGGTCTTAGCGTGATATTTTCGTCAAAAGTTATCATATGTTGGTTGCAAGGAAGTCTGTTGTGTATAGTTAAGAGTCTACTTTATGACTATGTTTAATAGTTCAAAGTTTGGTTGAGCAATATTCACACAAGTATGTGGCCTTTGGAGTGTGGACTAGGTATGTGACCTATGGGTCACTTAACTATAATTGGATATTCGAGAAATATCAAATACCAAACGGTAGTAATATTTTTTACCAATCCCGAACCCAAATACAGTAATTTTAAAATTTTACTCCCAAATACCAAATTACCGAATACCAATTACCAAATTTTTCGGTTCGGTTAGATAATTCGATTTTTGGTATTTTATGCTCACCCCTAATAGACACTAAAGTAGTATATATTTAACGTATACATGTGTACATGTTTTATAAATTAGTATATAACTATATATATAATGTGTGTGTATATTGTAGTATATGTTTTATTTAAAGTAGTACATATATATTGAATGGTATGTATATATATGTGTATATATTTTCTATAGACTCTAAAGTAGTATATGTTTAACGTATACATGTGTTTATGTTTTATAAATTAATATATATATTGTAGTATATATCTTGTAGTATATGTTTTATTTGAAATAGTATATATATTTAACTAACGTATAGTCATATACACGATTACATGTGTAATTATGGATATGTGTGTATATTTTTTAAATTCTAATGTAGTATATACTATATATATAGTGTATATATATTGTTTAACGTATTTAAAATGTATATAGGTGGATATATATAGTGTATATTGGAGAAAAAACTTTTAATTTTTTTTTTTTGGTTTTGACCGGATTTTGGACCGGGTTTAGGTGGATTGGACTGGATTAGGTGTAGTGGGTCGGTCCCGGGTTATTTCTTGAAAATTTACTATTGGGCCTAGAATCGGACCAGCCCGTTAAACCTGGCCCGGAACCGGACCGGTACACAACCCGTTTAATTGTGACGGGCTGATTCCGGGTTGACTCAGCCCAACCCGTTAAACCTGGCCCGAAACTAGATCGGTACACAATATGGGCCGATTCCGGGTTGACCCGGCCCGACCCCGTTAACAACCCTAATCCACTCTTAACATTATTTTCACGACCAGACCCAATTGACGCGAGGATTTAAAGGCCAATCGAAGATACACGTGACTCTAATAATGTAACACTTGAGCCTAACTTGTGCCCAAAGCTAAGTCCATTTAAAATTGTATCTGTTTCCTATCTTTCTTTTTCTCTTTAATATTTTTATTTAATCAAATAGAATCATATGAAATGAATATCAAGAATTAATATTATAGACACAATCATGTAAAACTAAGTGAAAGGGAAGTTAATTAAGAGAACATAGAGAATGAAGACATCCCAAATGCAAAGGCAGAATCAAAACTTTTACTTTATGAATTTTGAACTATATATATATATATTACTTACTAGGTTCCAAATAGAGTATTTGTACATATTAAATTAATTTTCATTAGAAAAATATAGAATTTAAGCCCAAATTATTAGGTTCTACTAAACTCGTAAACTTTTGACTCAGAGTAACAGTTAAAAGAACAGTGATGGATTCGCATGTTCTTGAGGAATGTCAACTAACACCTCTTCGTCGAAAAATTGTATCGTGTAACTAGGCAATTTTTTTTTTTTTTATGTATATGTGTGTGTGTGCGCATGTATGTGTATATGTGTGTGTGTATATATATATATATACACACACACCCGTTGGCTGCTTCGTGAATCTATCTCTTTTACATTTTGACACCTCTAAGTGAAAGTTTTGTTTCCGCCACCGATTAAGAGAAGGAAATTTACTCTTCATGAAACTGTTCGGATAAATGCTGTGTAAATAACAAGTTTATTTGAAGTAAAAATTAAAAGATAGGGAAAATATTATTGCAAGTGCAAAAGGCATCATACAATCCTTAATGTTTTTTCCACTATACATAATGTATGCAAGTGTTTACTTTACCAATATTACAAATTCAGTAAGTACATATTATTCCTGAGAAAAATGTTTCACCTTTTCTATACATGTACATGTACTATAGTATAGTACAATATATATAAATATCAAATGTAAAGACTTGCAACAAAATCAGGTAAAAATAAACCTCATTTTGATCTCACTCAAGACCTGAAAATATTTCCAAAGTTGGACAAGTTGAAAAGGCTCCCATCATTTGCATTATTCGCGCTATGATCATGACTCGGATTTTGTACTGCTAATTCTGGTACTGGTTCTGGCTCTGATCCCCCGGTTGTTAAATTATGACTTGTACTTAGAATATCATTAGGAAATACCATATGATGATGATGATGATCATGAGAATTAGACCACATAATATCTTCACTAGGCAATGGAGGGAGCTCCATATAATTATTGTTGCCTAATTGATGATCATGGTTGATACTATTATTGGCATTCACATTCATATTGTTTGTATAGTGATTATCATGAACATCACTATGATTCATAACATTTTGCTTCTCCTCATGAATACCACTAAAGTAAAAATCAACACCAGCACCAAGTAATCGCGATTCTTGACCTAATTCGCTATTCACAAACTCCATGTCTATCATGCTTGAAAGCTCGAATGATGGAGTGACAAGTACTCCTTCATCAGGCAATAACAAATTGTCAGGAAGTTCAGGATTCTGACGATCCTCCGGCTGAGATGACTTGGAATTAGTACTATTCAAGAAATTTGAATAGACTAAAGCAAGATCAATACTTGGACCATGATGATGATCCAATGAACTACTTGTAGATTGATTATGATGATCAATATTAGTAGGATTTAAACAAACCCCATGTCCCAAATTTCTTGAAATAAGTTCATGATGATGATGATTATGAATTGTATTAGAAGAAGACTTACCTCTTCTACTCTTTCTACAACCACCACCAATTGGAACATTCCTTAAAGAACCACCTTTAGTCCAATACCTTCTACAACCTTTGCAAAAATACCTAGGTTGTGTCAAACTATAGTTGTTGTAGTAACAAAATTTTGTGTTTGTTGAACCACAACGAGGACATGCTGGTGGTAACTCAACATTGGGTTTCCATATTGTCCCTCTTTCCATCTAATATTAACAACAAACACAAGATTAATTGTTGTTGTTGTTGTTGATGATGTTGTGCTTCTTGATCCTTTTGAATAATAACATACATCTCCTTTTTGAGATGCAGCCAGAAAATGAAGTTAAAAATCTTTGACCATATGATTGTATTTTCTTGAAGTATATATACTCCCAGAGGCGGAGTCAAGATTTCTGCTGAGGGGTTCAAAATCTGAAGAAAAACTCACCAAAGGGGGTTCAACATCTACAATTATACGTAAAAAATTTCCGTCGAAGGGGGTTTGGTGACCCCCTGTTACTAGGCTGGCTCAGCCTCTGTATACTCCCTTCTTCCCAATTTACATGACATAAATTCAACTCGACACGAAGTTTAAGAATGAAACGAGATTTTTTGAAACTTCTAGTCTTAATGGTGAGTTAATAATTGTGTAGCTATAAGACTTTTGAAATTATAGTCTTAAACATGTCATAACGTTTTATGTAGCTATAAAACTTTTTGTAAGAGTAAAATGAGAAGTCTAAACAGAGGAGAAGCCAAGATTTGAATTTTATATCTCGAAATTTTAGGATAGCGATATCATGTGTTAGTAACTGAATTATGAATTTAAATTGCTTGGAGATTACACTATTTAGATTTTGCTTCTAGTTTAATTTTGAACAAATTGTATTATTTTAATAAAATATTATTTGTGCATGATCCAAGAAGCCCATGATCCAAGACAAAAGTACCAACTTTGAGGTTTGATTTTTAGTACCATTAATTTAGGTGCAGTGACATTCCTAATTTCCACCACACGAGTGCACAAAGGTACAATTACACTTCATCTTATAAAGTCTTATACTTATTTCTCAAGTTTTTGTATTATTTGTTTATTCTTTAGAAGGGAGGCTTAGAGTAATCGATAAAATTTTTGTCATGTGATTAAGAGATTATGGATTTAAGCCTTGAAAATGATTTCCGGCAAAAAATGCAAGATAAGACTGCATACAATACACCTTTGTGGTGGTGGGGTCTTTCCTCGGACCCTGCGCATAGCGAGAGTTTTAGTGCACCGAACTGCACTTTTTTTGTTGTTTATCATCTACATTGTTCGGACTCTTTAAAAGTATTGTGAATGCATATTAGATATTTTAAAAGTTGCATATTTTTTAGAGTTTAAATTTTGTGCACCGATAGTGTATAAAATATTCTACACTATCCGGTAAACTTGACCTGCTATTGCAGGTTACTCAATTTTTTACACAAAAATTGAAAAAAGAAAATATTGGGTAACCTGCAATACTAGATCAAATTTATCTGATATTGTAGAATATTTTATACACTGACAGCGCATAAAACATAAATTTTATTTTTTTAAAATTTGATAAGAGATGCATTAACAATTTTGAATGATTCGGAGCAACCTAGTTTATTACTTTTCTCTGTTTATGTCAGTAGTATTAGCAATAATTTCGTATAGTTAGCCTATAATTTTTTGTTACTCTATGTTATTTTCTGTGCTTTAATTATCATATTATTTGACTATTATTAGGTTTCTTGTTCTCAATATGCTATGATGAAAAGCTTATCGTATTATTTGCTATGTCTTCTTTATTCTTGTATTTTTCTTTTTCAAAATTGGTTTAGTATGTGTTATTTGAGTCGAGGTCTTTCGGAAATAGCCTCTCTATCTTCATAAGATAAGGATAAGATATGCATGCACACTAATCTCTGTAGACCTCACTTATAAGATTACACTCAACGTGTTGTTATTTATAGTTTATTATAGTACTATATTTTATACAAAAAAATATGAACAAGTAAATATGAATGCCAGAAAGAATACATACATATACACATATGTACATATATACATATATACATGTACATACACATATATATATTCGTTCGAACTCGTATTTAATATTGTAATTCTACGTATGCCCACACCCCTATAAATATAATTTCCAAAGTCATTATTAAAAAAGAAATATGAAAATTAGGATTCCTCAAATTAGATGTTCACAAATTACCCAACATGTACTGTGGCATTGATGGCAACAATAACATGAGAATATCAAACTAATGAAACATTTTTTTTCAAATTGCACCCACCATAGTTAAATTCCCAAGATAATTTGAAAAGTAAAACAACAAAACTTTTCACTGCTTATAGGTTAAAACAAAAAAGGAAAAAAAAAAATTAATTGCTAACTTTTGAGATCAAACAAATGCAATAATTTGATCTTTTGGAATTAGTTTTCTTGAAACTAAACTAAATGTTTTTACTTGTTTAATTTGAAAAATCAAGGGATAATTTATTATTTTTAAGTATCAATATTTTGTTTAATACTAAATCGCTTATAATAGTTAAGAGTGATATAGAAATATTATCATTTTATTTTTGCCGCTTCTTAAGAGATATGTCAAATCAAACATAAATAAGTATATACAAATGAAAGGAGTAACGATGACAACAAAAGGAAAGAGTATATAACTTTGAATTACGGGAGGATGTTGAAAATGATAATTCAAAGTTAAAGTAGGAAATTCAATTCGTTTAACATTTGACATTATTTTAATTTATGCTAATTAAAATTAGGATTTGTTTATCCTAGTTCATATAGAAACAAGTTTTCTAGTTCTAGTTTTAATTTAATTTTCTAGTATTATAAATAAAGGTGTTATGTCACACATTTTGATGCAAGGAGAATAAGGAGAATTATTTTCTTCAGGGAGTTTGTGAATACAAGTGTTGCGGTGTCACTTGTGTGAACCTTTTTATTCAGAGTGAATTGTGTGAGGTTGTTTCTCTCGATATTTTATACTCTCTTTTATATAGTGAATTGCTCTTTTTTTTTTTTTTTTTTTTTGTGAATGTAGGTTGATTGATCGAACCAAATAAAATTATTGTGTCTTTTTTTAATGTATTTCTCGCACGTCTTCTTATTTGACGTCTTTTTGAGATTTATTTTGCTAGCTTCCGCATGACACTTGATTATTTCGAACCCAATAAAAATGTTCTCTATAATTTCATTTCAAGGCTTAAAGTTAAAATTTTTGATTAAAGATTTTCACGTTCACAAGGAAGAAGGAAATAATGAAGAAAATGTAGCAACTAAAGAGAAAATACAAAGTCTTCTAAAAATAAACAAGAACAAAACAACAAATTAAATAATGTGATAATCGAAATACAATAATAAACAACAACCTACGATAGATATCACAAACAAAGGTTACACTACTATGACTAGTACAACAATAAATTAACCATAAGCTTAAACCCTCGACAAGCAATACAACACTCCTACCCGACTAGCCTTCTACCTTAATACACATCCTCTCTATCTTTCTATCACGGTCATGTCATCAGTAACCTGAAGTTGTGTTATGTCTTGTCTTATCACCTCTCCTCGATATTTCTTCAGCGTACCTCTACCTCTCATCATACTGACTACACTTAACCTTTCGCACCTCCTCATTAAGGAATCTGCACCTTGCCTCTTCGTATATCCAAAATCATCTTAATCTCGCATCCTTCATCTTGTCGACCACGAAGGTCACTCCTAGAGTCTCACCTTATTTCGAATATCTTCATTCTTATTTTTATCGCACCTAATATACTCACATCCTCGTCTCTGCAATATACATTGTCTGAATGAAGAATTTTTAACTGGCCAACACTAAAATTTTTGTAAACACTAAATTTTTTATAAATTTTTTTAGAACCCAAGCTGTGTGTCCCTAAAAGCTACTTGAGATTCTCAAGGACTTTGCTCCCTATTCAACCAATCATGATACTCCACGTGTCACAAACACTAGACACCTCTTCTTCGCCTCCGGGATTGTTAAGAAGTCTACTAATTCTCTTACCATGTGCTCTTCTCACACATTTCCAATGCAATTCCCCATAACAATAAAAATAAAAATATGCAAATAATATT
Organism: Capsicum baccatum var. pendulum; assembly: GCA_030864225.1. NCBI lineage: Eukaryota > Viridiplantae > Streptophyta > Magnoliopsida > Solanales > Solanaceae > Capsicum > Capsicum baccatum. The sequence continues at coordinate 274,944,983 of CM061550.1, forward strand.
TTTCAACCTGTTTCAATTTATGCGACATTATTTTCTGTTAGTTAATTTCAAAAATATATATATATATTTCTAATTGAAAATGTAATTTAACTTCAGACACAGGAGTGGAGCTAGACCAGGGGCGGAGCTACCTTTGCTCCGGGAGTTTGTCCGAACCCCCATCACTTATACTGTTTTATACTATTTTTATATGGTTAAAAATATTTTTCATGCATAAATAATAGATGTTGAACCCCTTTCGATCATTTCGTATATTTACTTCTGAACCACCTTAATGAAAATCATGACTCCGACATTGAATTAGATGGTTACATACCAGATCTCATGAACTTAGTATGTAGCTAACTTTAGTTCAAATTTTATATTTGTATCAAGAAATTTATAAATTAATGAATTTTGCCACTAACTACCTAGTTTCTTCACTTGAGCCGAGGGTTTTTCAGAAACAATATTTTGTGATAGGGTCAACGTACACTTTACCCTTTTCGGATCCCACTTTGTAGAAATATACTGAGATGTTATTGAAAAATCGAAAATAACTTCTCTACTTCTTTGAAGTTAGCGGTATGGACTGTGTACATTTTACCCTCCCCAGACCCCACTGTGTGGGAATATACTGGGCTTCTTGTTGTTGTTGATGTTGTTATTGAATAAAGTTACTAACACATGATGTCGTTATCCTCGAATTTAGAATCATAAAGTTCAAATATTGGTCCTACTTCTGTTTAAACTTCCCGTTTTACCTTTAATAAAAAACTTTTATAGCCACACAAATATCATGACATATTTAAGACTACTTCTCAAAAGTCTCATGAACCAAAATATTAGTACACATTTGAGATTAAGAGTTCCAAAAGTTCTCATTTCTTTCTTAAATTTCTTGTTAAGTTAAATTATGGGCAGTACACACACATATATACAGGGGCGGAGCTACACTTATGATAGGAGTTCATCTGAACCTCCTTTGATGAAAAATTATATTATATATATACATGACTAAAATTATTTTTTATGTATATATAGTAGATATTGAACCCTCTTAATTAATGAAAATCCTGGCTCTGCCGCTGTATATATATATATACTTGGAAGGAAATATAGTCATATGGTCAAAAACTTTTAACTTCATTTTCTGGTTGCATCTCAAAAGGGAGATGTATGTTATTATTCAAAAGGATCAAGTTCTTGATCAAGAAGCACAACATCATCAACAACAACAACAACAACAATCAATCTTGTTCTTGTGTATGTTGTTAATATTAAATGGAAAGAGGGACAATATGGAAACCCAATGTTGAGTTAGCACCAGCATGTCCTCGTTGTGGTTCAACAAATACAAAATTTTGTTACTACAACAACTATAGTTTGACACAACCTAGGTATATTTGCAAAGGTTGTAGAAGGTATTGGACTAAAGGTGGTTCTTTAAGGAATGTTCCAATTGGTGGTGGTTGTAGAAAGAGTAGAAGAGGTAAGTCTTCTTCTAATACAATTCATAATCATCATCATCATGAACTTATTTCAAGAAATTTGGGACATGGGGTTTGTTTAAATCCTACTAATATTGATCATCATAATCAATCTACAAGTAGTTCATTGGATCATCATCATGGTCCAAGTATTGATCTTGCTTTAGTCTATTCAAATTTCTTGAATAGTACTAATTCCAAGTCATCTCAGCTTGAAGATCGTCAGAATCTTGAACTTCCTGATGATTTGTTATTGCCCGATGAAGGAGTACTCGTCACTCCATCATTCGAGCTTTCAAGAATGATAGACATGGAGTTTGTAAATAGCGAATTAGGTCAAGAATCGCAATTACTTGGTGCTGGTGCTGGTGCTGGTGTTGATTTTTACTTTAGTGGTATTCATGAGGAGAAGCAAAATGTTATGAATCATAGTGATGTTCATGATGATCACTATACAAACATCAATGTGAATGCCAATAATAGTATCAACCATGATCATCAATTAGGCAACAATAATTACATGGAGCTCCCTCCATTGCCTAGTGAAGATATTATGTGGTCTAATTCTCATCATCATCATCATCATATGGTATTTCCTAATGATATTCTAAGTACAAGTCATAATTTAACAACCGGAGTGTCGTCAGAGGCAGAGCCAGAACCAGAACCAGAATCAGCAATACAAAATCCGAGTCATGATCATAGCGCGAATAATGCAAATGATGGGAGCCTTTTCAACTTGTCCAACTTTGGAAATATTTTCAAGCCTTGAAATAAAAAATCATGAGGTTCATATTTTACTTATTTTGCTGCAATTTTCACATTGAATATATATTAGTATATATTATATATATGAGTGCATTTGTACAGAAAAGGTGAAAACATTTTTCTGAAGAATAATATATACTTACTGAATTTGTAATATTGGTGAAGCAAACATTTCAATATATATTTGAGAAGAAATTATAAATTATGTTGAATTTTGGTGATTTTAACACTTGGAATGTACTTTTTAATTTGCCTTTCTCTTATTTATTGTCCATTTTATTGATTTTATTTGACGGTCATTGACTGAGCATAGAGTTTTAAAAACAAAATATATAAAAAATATTTTCTACATACGATCCTTTTAAATGAAATTCATTATTTAGTATCGCTACATGTCCAAAACCTTCGACCCTTCTTTCTAAATGGGGATACACGAGGGACTTCATCTTCTCATTTCGTCAATTTACATATCTCATAGAAAATTTAAGTCGGCTACGTTACGTCTATGCTTACTATGCTCTTCCACAACTTAATTTTATTTAAAGCTCAAAAGTTTTACAACGTAATAGGCAATTAGCCATGCATACAATGAGAAATAACATAAATATACACCTTAATTTATCATATTTACACAAATTTCTGTCCTTACAAAGTAATTACAAAAATTTCAATTAATTATATCTCTTCGTTAGATGTATCGGGAGTTAATTATGTATCTCGATCGACCCAAAATCAAAAAAAATGTATTAAGAGCTAATTATGTATTTTTATAAAGAAAAAAATTATATTATCGATAAATATGTCGGGAGCTAATTATGTATCTCGACAGACCAAAAATTGAATTTTCAATAATTATATAAAATATCAAAATTTTCTGTAATTAAGCTTCAAACTGTCGTAATTTATGTTGTTTCTCCATAAATCAATCTAGACATACATAGGACAACAAAGGGAGTATACACTTTGTCCATAAAGGAGGAGTAGGACAACAAAGGGAGTATACATAGGAGGTGTTCGGTACTCGCATTGGAGTTTGATTAATTCGGATTTGCATCGTGTAGGGCCCCATTCGGGGGAAGCGCTCCCTACCAAGGATTTTTTCATATCCAGAGCTCGAATCCGAGACCTCTGGTCAAGGAAGGAACAAACCCATCTGCTGCACCACATCCTTTAATGGTAGTAGGAAATTATTATAACCCAATGTTTTACCAATTGCTTAACTTAATAAAGTTAGAAAAATTACTTGATTTAAATTCATTTCATAATATTAATTTATGCAGATATATTTAAAATGTTTAGGAACTGAAAAACTAACATCGATGATAGTGACAACACATGATCCAAGAAAGACACCATGATCCAAGAAAACTCTCCACAAGCCGATAGCCGTACTTGACTCTAACTAATTCAAATCGCGTATTGTAGGGTAAGTTCTGGAGGTGGTGCTCCCAACAGACAGGAATTATATATTTTTTTTGTTTTCATTCGATGTTCGATATTCACATTGGAATTTCAACTAATCCAAATCTGCATTGTACGACCCATTCTGAAGGTGACGCTCCCAACATATAAGAAACATATTCTTTCTTCAAAATATCAGATCACGATGGTAATAATCATAAGACAAATACTGTATCCGTTTCAAAATAGTTAGCGCTTGTTGACTCTTTGCACTCCCCTTAACAATATATATATTTATTAGAACTTCATTTTATTTATCAAATTAGTCTTATTAATTATGTTTTGAAAATATAAATTTTAGTATATACATTTTGTGCAATCATTTAATAATAGGGATAGTATTAGAAAAATATAATGAAATTCTCTTGATTTGATAACTGAAACAAATAAATTAAAAAAAATATTTTAGCAAGAGGAACAACTAAAACGAAACATCACGAGTACTTGTTAAGTTACTTGAAAGGAATTTTTTTTTAAAAAAATAAAATAAATAAAATTAAATAGAATAGCCAACTAGTAATGATGCAACGATGACCGTTGAGGATTGTGATGGAATGTATAAAACCACATTTTCGAGTTTTTGATATAGAAAAATTCCGAATCACGACCCCACCAGATCTAGGTGCAAAGAACCAATAGAATTGACCTATTGAATAAACTAGAATTACAAAAAGCAAAAATAATAATTGGATGAGAAAATGCGATTACATTATAAGATTGACAAACGAACACCATGATATTATTATTATTATTATTATTTAAAATATATATATATATATATACGTCAACTATACTCGTATAATACGTAAATTTGTCAGAGTATAGGGAAGAATGAGTCTGTTTGAAAATTTAATTCAACTTAATTTTGGCATACCAACCAATTGCAAAGGTCAAGCCATATATTGAGAGCATAATATTAATTGTTCAACTATATTCCCACATGCAACTAGTTTTAAATTTTGAGTTTCACTAGAAGTAGGTTTTGACTTAAACAATTCAATTTATCGTTTGCCTTTTCTAGTCGATATACATTGATTATATATACAAGTAATATATATGTGGAGTATATAAATTATAATAGTATCAATTAGGGTTCGTCCGAATCTGATGCTTAATTATCGATACATTAAATGTCCAGTGTTGGACATGAGATGGGTGTTGAAGAGCAGAGGAAGAGGAGGAGTCAGGATTCTCATGAAGAGGGACGTTCAAAATTAGAAGAAAAACTGATCGAAAGGGGTTTGACATCTACTATATATATACATAAAATATAATTTTAGTAATATATAAACAGTATAATTTTTCACCGTAGAGGGTTCGATGAACCCTCCCTCATTACACATGCTGGCTCCGCCACTATTGAAGAGTCTCACGACAGATGAAAAATGACTAAATGATCTTTTTATCATATGAAATTAGACAATCCTTCCCTCATGAGTTGGATTTTGGAATTGATCAATTATGCCTCTGAGTTATATATATATATTGGTAGATTGTACAAGAATAATGCAAAATATGGTGTTTTAATAATGCTTGTATTAATAATGTTTGCTTTAGTTATACTTGTATTTTTCTTTATGCAGTGTTTGATTTGATGAATCTAAAATAACATAATCTGCATGATTTCTAAAACAAAAAAAAAAAAATCTTTTTGTAAAAATATTCTCCATAAATATGGTGGAAAAGATGTGTAAAGATTTTGAGGTACAACTGTAACCTCAACCATATTAATGCATGAATTAGTCCATTGCATATTAATACCATAAATTTTCATGCATTAATTATACAATTCTCAATACCAAGCATTTGTAATGGGTGAAAATCATTTTCACCCCAATTTTAATTAAAAAATCAAACTTCCCCTCAATATTGAATAATAATCATACTCTTCCATTTATTCCATGCAATGTCCATTTTGTTCTTATAATTTTAATTCTATATTTATGTAATATCTTTTTATATTATATGTAATGCATATTTTTTTTAACATGGATATTTGAAGCATTTTATTTAAGTTTACTAACTTTATACACAAATTAATACGTTTTATAAATTTATCACAAAATTTAATATTATTTTTTAAGATCGTTATTTTAGTATTATATGTACTAAAGAGTCGTTTGGTTTGAGGTATAATTATAATAATTCAGAGATAAAGTTCATGATTATTTATTCTGCGTTTAATTAGATGTATTAGGTAGTCTAAAAATTATTTGTGGCACCATTTATACCACAGTATGAGATAAGTTATCACACATACATGTTAGTACAACTTATTTTGTTATAACTAATCCCGGAATAACTTGCTTCCAAACAACCCACCCCTAAGTGTGTATATATACATATGTATGTACATGCATGCACGTATATTTTCTTGTTTTATCACTCTCTTACTAAATTTATTTTGTATTACTTAACTTTTTGTTGATATAACCCAATCCTTAAGAAAATTTTACTTAGAGGTATATTTTGCTAAACTAACCTTATTAATGATAATTTGAAACTTTAAATTTGTCTATACTGTTACTTTATATAGTTATTTAACACTAAAGGGTAGAAAAAAACATAATACAATTCTCCTGATTTCACAAATTGAGCAGATAAACTAAAATATTTATTTTTAGCATTAGGATCAAGTGATAAGAAACGATATTATCTATTGTCTATATCAGTAAATAAGCTGTGATTGTCATTAATAGAGTATTACATATTTTATAATTTATATAAATAAAAATAATCTTTAAAATTTGACCTTATTTTTATTCGAGAAAAACATCTAGTATCCCCGAACTATGACCAAATTTGCTACGACACATGTCAACTTCACGGGGGCCCTATTACCCCTTAAACTAAATTTTAGCGTATTTTTGTCAATCTTTTTAGCTAACGTGATACCTTTTGTCAATCGTTTTAGATGGCGTGACACTTTTGATATGGGCTCCATTTTATGTAATAAAGGTGCCACATTAGCACAAAAAATGATAAAAATATGCTAAATTTGAGTTCAGGAGATAATAGGACCCTTGTGAAGTTGGAGTGTGTCGTAACAACTTTGATCATAGTTCGGGGTGGTACTAGAGGCTTATCTCTTTCATTTATTGTTTGTATTTTCTGCATTGAAATATGTTTATAAAATAAGTAGTACTTATTATTTTCACTTGTTAAATAAATATTATAGTTTTGATTATTATTAATAAAACTAATTTTCTTATTATGCTAATTTACTTCATAAAGATCATCATTAGCTTATATATTTCTTACTTTTTTTTCTAGAAGATAATGTTTATGTTTTTATGAAAATTTTGTTATATCATTTTTTTTAAAATGAAAATATGATTATTTTAAAGAAGTTAAATAAAAGAATAAAAAAATTAATGATAAAGGGTAAAATAGAAATTTTAAAAAATCAATTAGAATAAAGGTGAGAGTATGATTATTATTTAAAGTTGAGTAGAGAGTTTGATTTTTAAGACAAAATTGGAAGGGAAAATGATTTTGACCCCATTAATAATACATATGATGAAAAAATAAACCAAATAAAATATAAATAATACACAAAATTAATATATAAGTTATTATTTTTAATACACTCTACCAAATAATCCCAAACTTAAGCCAAAAAATATCCATTCAAGTTCAATGTACTTAAAAAAGCCAAGACAAAACAATTTGGTTTAGTCAAAAGCAAGTTGAACAGCCAAAAAAAAAAAAAATCCCCCAAACAAGTAGTTGTCCTATTAGGAAATATAAATTTTAAACTAAAACGAGTTAGAAAGAGAAGTAAATTGAACATGTGTTTTTTTTTTTAAAAAAAAAATAAGTCAAAAGCGTGCTGATTCTTTCTCTATGTACACACAATTGGGCCACAAAAACTACACATAATAGACTTGGTATAAAGTTATTTCATCATTTAAATAACATTTCATATCTTAACGTGTTTTGACTTTGAAAATTTCTTCCTATTTCCATCACTTGTATATATAACCACAATTTTCCAAACCAATTCACTACTCATCTTCTCAACAAATCTCCAACTTCTTCATCTATACCAAAAAAAGAAAAAAAAAATTCCTTTGAATAATCTTGAAAATTTTCCCAAAATACATATGGAAGAGATTCAGGTGCCACCCTATTTCATCTGTCCGATTTCTCTAGAGATGATGAAAGATCCAGTCACGATCTCGACTGGAATAACATACGATAGAGAAAACATCGAGAGATGGATATTCTCAGCTAAGAACAATACGTGTCCGGTTACGAAGCAATCCCTTACGAGCATAGAGTTGACCCCTAATGTCACTCTTCGACGATTCATCCAATCGTGGTGTACTCTCAATGCGTCCCATGGCATCGAGAGGTTCCCTACACCGAAGCCCCCGGTCAGCAAAGCTCAAATCTTAAAGCTCATGAAAGAAGCGAAATCGGGTGAAATGCAAATGAAATCACTCAAGACACTTAGATCCATAGCTTCTGTGAACGATGCTAACAAGCGTTGCATGGAGTCTGCGGGCGCAGCAGAGTTCTTAGCCTCTGTTGTGATTGATTCGAGTGATGCGTTGGATGAAGAGGGTTTCACGAGTACTAAGGATGAAGCGTTAAGCATCCTGTACCAGCTCAAGTTATCAGAAGATGGACTGAGGTCACTCATCGCGAGTGGAAATGGTGAATTCATCGAGTCATTGACGCGCGTCATGCAGCGTGGGAGCTATGAGTCTAGGGCTTACGCGGTGATGCTGATGAAAGACATGTTCGAAGCATCCACGCTACCAGCTCTATTTTCGAGCTTGAAGAAAGAGTTCTTCGCCCAAGTGGTTCGAGTCTTGAGGGATGAGATCTCCCAAAAGGCCACGAAAGCGTCACTGCAAGCGCTAGCGCACGCGTGTCCATTTGGGAGGAACAGAGTGAAAGCAGCTGAGGCAGGAGCGGTTAGGGTTTTGGTGGACCTTCTGCTCGATTCATCCGAGAAAAGGACCTGCGAACTGATGCTGATCTTGCTGGATCAAATTTGTCAGAGCGCAGAAGGGAGAGCCGAGCTGTTGAATCATCCGGGAGGGTTAGCCATCGTCTCGAAGAAAATACTTAGGGTTTCGAAAGTAGGGAGCGAAAGGGCAATCAAGATATTGCATTCGATATCAAAGTTTTCATCAACACAAAGTGTTGTTCAAGAGATGTTGAGTTTGGGTGTCGTCGCAAAGCTTTGTTTGGTACTTCAAGTTGATTGTGGAAGTAAAGCTAAGGATAGAGCTAGAGATATTCTCAAAATTCATGCAAAGCCATGGAGGAATTCACCTTGTATACCTATGAATTTATTATCTTCATATCCATTTTAGGAAAATAGGACCAAAAGAGCAAACAATTGTAATAATTTGATAGAAGTAGGAAACACAAAAAAGAAATCAGTAGAATGATTTGTGTACATATTTTTATTTTTTTTCAAAAAATAGGAAAATTGAATTGGACAAAATTGTACTTGAAATTTAGTAGTTCATATACATCTTCTCGACTTCAACTGTCCTATTTTATTTTATGTACTTTAGATTATTATAATAATAATTATTTTTATAAAAGTAGGTACTATTTATTCACCTATTTAAATTCCTAACCAAACATGGACCTATATGCATAGCTTCACATGGAAAGTGATTTTGCATTATTTATTAGCCTTCCATATTTGACTTCCTTTCTAATTGTGGCCTACCCTTTGTAAACTGTGAGTCCAAATGAACCAAATGTTCATGATTTCGAGTTATGAGAATTCATTTATCATGATGTATAAACGGTTTATGATAGGGTACAAACATCTATATGGTTCACTCAATGAAAGTTAAAGTATCATTAAAGGTAATTAACACCAACATGGATTGTAGTGGAGTGGATGGGGCTGCTCCATCCTTAACCAGAGGTCGAGGGTTTTGACCCTGGATATGGAGAAAACTATATTGGGTGAGTTGCCACCTTAATGGGCCTTGAAACGCGCGATCCGGATTAGTCGGGACTCCATTGCGGGCACCGAAAACCAAATGAGAAACCAAAAAAAAAGAAAAGGTAATTAACAAGTGTTTGCCATACAATAAAGAATTAGCTTTGCACGTGAAGTAATCGCATGAATGAGCTGATTTTATAACAATGATGACGCGAATGAGCTGAACTTTTAACTGTCGACTGCCACCTTTCCGCTTTGGATTCTCTGTTCCCCCGAAAGGAAGGTAGCGTTGGGAGTGGGGGTCTACGATGACATAAATGAGTCATTTATGATAGTTCAATGATATATTTGAATCTTTTTCCTTAATTTTTTTTTTTTGGCTCATTTAATTAATGATGTGGGCGAATCATTGTTGACCATATGTACAAAATGGTTTTGCCAAAACCCACCAAGCTAGACTGTTAAAAAAAATGGCATGCATGAGTCTTTTTTAAAACAACATTGGCATGAATGAACCAAACTTTAAACGGATGAAATAAATAAGCTTTTTCTCAAAGTTTGATGGTATATTTAAGCCTTTTTCCAAGATATAATTAGTGTAAATAAGATTGTACTCCCGCAAATTTTTTCAGAAATGTGATTAGTTAATACATGCACCATGTGAAGGCGGGGAGTTTTTGGAGTAACTTGGTAAAGTTGTTGACATGTGATTTGGAGGAGATGGATTCAAAGCGTGGAAACAATCTTTGACAAAAATACATGGTAAAACTGTTTACAATCGACCCTTTGTGATCCGGCTAGATTGGTACTTCTCCAAACCTCGTGTAGCGAAAGTTTTAATGCATATACATGCAAAAAAATGTTATTATGTTTGATCTAATATATATTCGGATTTCTAACTCTACCCCTGAATTTCTATGATATAAATACAATTTTACTAAAAAAAAAAAAAGAGATTATTATTATTATTATTATTAATAATATTAATATTAATATTATTCTGTGCTCCAACTAGCAGGGAGAACTGGCATTAGCTGGATATGTCCAGTCAGTATAATAAAGAGGCTGGACCTCAACACATCAACTAATTATATTCTTTACTGCATGCAGCCGCATTTGTGGAATAGAACTCACAAAAAGTCTCATCTAAAATTTTCTTCCTTTTTTTTTAAATTATTATTTTATAAGTCCTATTTGTAGTCTAATATTCTTATTAATAAGATTCCTAAGGAGAACTATTTGTATTGCAGTTAAATTTTTTTTTTTGGTTAGATCATATATTTACTCCCATAGACGTGAAGATTTAATCAGAATAATTATTTATTTAAATTCAAAATTAAGTTTGTCTTTTTTCCTATCATTCGTTGTTAGGTTAATCTAATCTAATGAGTAAATCAATGTCAATGTTTAACATATAAATCATGGAGTATTTATAATAAAGAGGTTCAATACGATATACACTTCCTAAAGTGCTTCAGCTCTTTCGATATATATTTGTTTAATATAAAATCATCTCAATAAATAAATTTTTATAAGAGACCTTATATATATATATGAACATAAACACAAAAATGATGGTAATAATTTAGATTTTTTTCTTTTGGTTCCTGCCTACTACTTCTTAAATTAGTTTAGTTCTTAAAAGACATTAAATGTTTAACTTCACATAATTAATTATTTACGGAGGTAAGAGTTAGTTCTAGTTCATAGAACACTAGTCATTTATTTACCACACATTATCTTGGATGTTATTATAAAAAAATTATTTATTAATAGGATAATTTGAGTTGTTTAATTCAAAATTTTAAAACATTCTAATAAACAAATAGATAGCTTTTCTTTCATTCTTTCTTTTTAAATTTTATACTACCTTTTATTTTTCACTTACGATCTTCAATATCATTTCAACTAACATTAAAATCATAAAATTCTCTATTAATATTTTATGGGACCTCAAAATTTTGAAAGCTTAAAGTAAACACTTTATTAAGAGCTAGTCTCGCCCTCGAATCACCCTAAAAAAATCATCTTCTAGGAAGACAAGCAATTTAGGGTTTTAATAAGATCTCCACTTGCCTCGCGAATACAAGTCAAATTCTCTATTTCTTTTAACCCCTTCATATGAGCTTTCGCCCGTTTTCTTCGTTGGTGACTCAAACTCACAACCTCTGTGTTAAAAGTTAAGGAGTGCTTACCAGAGCGGAGCTAGCATACAATGAGGGGATTCATCCGAACTCACTTCGGTGAAAAATTACACTGTTTATGTATGGTTAAAATTATTTTTTATGTATATATTAGATATTGAATCCCCTTCGACTAGTTCGTATATGCACTTTTGAACCCCTCAATAAAAATCCTGACTCACTGATACTTACTATCCGAGCAACTTCCTCTTATTGCAACTAAGTCCTTAGCTTTATAAACTCCATATGGTGATCAAATACTAGTACTTTATCAAGTGTATTATTAGGACTTTATCAAGTATTGTTTGGAATAATTTGAATTAAGAAGAAATGAAGTAATACTTGGTCAATTCCCTATTACTTAAAGGTGATTGTCTTAATTAAATTTAAAATTATAAAATTAAAATATTGAATGTACCACTGAAACTATAAATCAAGATTATAATAACTAATTAGAAAACTTGAAATGGAAGAAAGGGAGTATACCTAATTAAGTGAATGAAAGTTTATTTGATAAGAGACGTAAATGCATTTAAGAGTCTGTCTAATGGCCAAAAGATCCCAAAAATTTACCATCTTTTTATTAGATTTTTGATATTTATACTAAATTCGATTAAATTTGACTTTACACCGAAAAGTCCATGTCGATGGTAAATTCATATACCTAAGGCTTTAATTTGAAGATGAAGGAATATTTATCATTTCTGTCACAATAATTCTTATTGATAACGGAAAAGTGCTTAATATACCTTTCAAGTATTGGAAATGATCCTAAAATATTCGTCTTCCATCTTCGAGCTCTAATATCCCTCCGGACCATCTTTAGGCTCTAAAATACCTTCACATCAATCTATAAGCTCTATTTTACACCCCCTCCCCCCCCCCCCCCCTCCCCCCTCCCTTTTTTTTTACAGACACTTCAAAAAATAATAATTAAAATTTTCATTTGATATGTGACAATTTAATTAATCAAAAAACTTATTATTTCACAAACTCAACCCTAATTCACGTAAAAAAAATCAGATCCCAGAACCCAAATTGATTAACTGAAGTATCTAAAAGTATAGAACTACAACTACTTGATCAATGGATCAATTACAATCACAATAAGTCCATTGATCAAGTAGTGGTAGTTGTCTATTCTTTTAGATACTTTAGTCAATCGATTTGGGTAATTTTAAGTGGATCCAGGTTGGATTTGTTAATTAATAAATTTTTAATTAATTAAAATTTCAATCAATAAACAGCTATCACGTATCAAATAAAATCCTAACTTTTAAACTTTAAAGATAGAAGAAAAATATTTTAAGATCATTTTTAATACTTGAGGAATATATTACACCCTCTTCCGTGTTGATAAAATCAATTTAGCATAATTATTTATTTATAGGTACAAAAAGGAACAAAAACAAAATACAAGTACATAAGTTATTATTCTCTATTCCTCTTTCTTCCCTTAGTTTTTCCCCTTTTTAGGTAAAAGTCTTAAATTTACATCTTTGTATTGAAAATTAGTCCAAAAATAGCCAAATTAATGGTCCAAGTTGAAATGAGCACATAGTAATTACTCCAATCAAGAGTCAAATTATCAAATAATGATGGCTTCAATTGATTAAGAGTAGTCAACCAAGTTCACACAATATATATATTTCCAATTTCATTTTACTTGACTTTTATACTAAAACTAAATATTTCAGTTTACTTATCTATTTTCAGAAATTAAGAAAATTTGTTACTTCTTTTTCTTATTACTTTTAGTATTAAATAAATATATAAAATAATAATAATAGTAATAACAACAATAGTAGTAGTAGTAATAGTAAGGTTAATTTTGTAATTAATAAAGTTTTAAAAATTCATTAAAAAGATTAATTTTATAATACATTTTTAATTAATATCTTTATTAGATAAATACAAGTAAAATAAAACTGAGAAAATATATACATTTATTTTTCAAAAGTCATCTAGAGAATATTGATTGAGTTGAGGATCATGATCACCAAACTAGTGGCTTAGATTTGAAGTCCAATTATTTACATTCAAAACTCAAACCACTTGATATTTATTTATTTGATGCCTTGGTGTACTTATATTGTCCACAAATTTTAAAATGTCTAATAAAAGTTCAAAATAATAAAGGCTAATTTACATTAAATACATTACACCAATTTTCTTGTTTGGGAAAAATTCATGTATTTCGAACCACATGTTTTATGCCTAATTGTCATGTTTTCAAATATCTCATCTTAAAAAATAAATATTATCCAAAATAATTAGCTTCAATAATTTAGATTTTTCTCATTCTATATACGGAAAAAATATTTTCTACTAAAAATTTCTTCATTTTTGAGGATATACTATTGTGTTTTAGGATTTATAAAACACAAAGTTACTGATTCAACCAAATTCATAATCGACATTCTAGCCATGCCGCAAACATTTATTGATAAAGAATATCATAACTTCTGGTAGAAAGCTTTGATTGACGCACGATTTTAAAAATAAATAAATAAATAGAAAACAATAGTACTACAATTTATTATGGCAAACTCATCAATAACCTCTTAAACTTGTCCCTAAAATTCACTTACGCCCCTAAACTAAGGTTTGTACCTATCAAACCCCTAAACCACCCAATTTTATTTCAATTGGACATTTTTTGCTTATGTGGCACTCCGCATATTATCCACTCACTAGGGACGCGTACGACACGTTATTTTAAATAATATCCAATAGAAAGGTGCCAAGTAGCACTGAGCCCCAAAAAATATTAATTTAAAAATTTATATTTAAATTAATTTATTAATATAATTTTTAATTTCTTAATCTTTTTTTTAAAAAAGCACCCCACTCCCCGATATCATCTTCTTCATAGCACCTCACCCCCACCCCACCCCCTGCATCTTCAACCCCAACCCACCCCGCCTCTTCATCGTCTTTAACTCCACCCCACCCCGCATTTCATCGTCTTCAATCCCACCGTATCCCCGCATCTTCACATAAACAATTTCTTTTTAATCCACCATAATTATCCTCATTTCTTGAACAATTCCAACAAAATTCACCTTTTTTTTTCTCCATTAATATCACCATTTCTTGAAAAATTACAACAAACATCACTTTTTTGTTGAAAAATTACAAGAAAGATCACTTTTTTCTCCATTAATATTTCTATTTTATGAAAATTTTTAAGAAAGAGGTTTTTTTTAGCCCCCCTTTAAATTTTTAAAGTAGATTTTAAATAAAAATTTCTTGTGTATGTATTTTTGAGGTTCACAGTGAAACAAAGTTTACTTTAATGGGAAAGAAGATGAACGCAAGGGTAGAGAAGATGAATGTCAAGGGCGGGGGGGCGGGGGGAGGGGGGGTTGAGAGAAGATGAATGCTGGGGGAAGGGGACTTGGGGGAAGGTGGGGAATTAGTTTTTTATTTTTATTTTTTTAAATTTTACAATTTTATTTTTATTTTTTAAATAAATTTATAATTTCTTTTAAATAATCAGTTTTTTATTTTTATTTTTTAAATAATTTTATAATTATTTTTTAATAATTTGAATTCAATGCCATTTTTATTTTTATTTTTTTTAAATTTCTTTTTAATAATCAATCTTTTATTTTTATTTTTTAAATAATTTTATAATTATTTTTAATAATTTGGATCCTCAATGCCATTTTTATTTTCATTTTTTAAAATTTTTTATAATTTTATTTTTATTTTTAAAATAATTTTATAATTATTTTTTAATAATTTGTCTTTTTAAATTTTATAATTTCTTTTTAATAATCAGTTTTTTATTTTTAAAATAATTTTCTAATTAATTTTTAATAATTATTGGACCCACAATGTCACGTGTCAGCTTTCAATTATCCATTTTTGTCACATCATTGTGCAACACACAGTTTTAGTTGTTAGCTGATTGCCAAAAAAAAGGCTCAATTGGAATAAAATTGGGCAGTTTAGAAATTTAATAGGTATAAGACTTAGTTTAGAAATTTAAGTAACTTTTAGGAACAAGTTTAAGGGTTATCGATGAATTTGGCCATTTATTATTCTAAATGTAGACCACGAGAAAAAGTGTCAAATATGGAACTTAGAGAATGTGTAATAAATAATGGAAAATCACTTTTCATGTGATGTGATGTATATAGGTACATGGTAGGTTATGAATTTTAATAGGTGAATAAATATATTTATGTAAATTACCTACTTTTCGAAACAAAAAAAAAAAAACGCTAAAGCACATAAAATTAAATATGTGAATAAATTATTGTACTTGAACCGAGGGTTTTTCGGAAAAAATCACTCAACCATCATGAGATAGTATTAAGGTTTGCATACATTCTATTCTCTTCGAACTCGACTGATGAAATTTCACTAGATATATTATTATTATTATTATATATACTAGTACATTTCTTTTTCATCTTCTGGATATTTTTATTTATTATAGAAAACACGTTCTTGCCCTTTCACTCCCTACTTTATAAACCCTAAGTATTTTCTTCGAAACAATGGTTAATCCTCCCGGATGATTCAATAGCTCGGCTCTCCCTTCTGCGCTCTGACAAATTTGATCCATCAAGATTAGGATCAGTTCACAAGTCCTTTTCTCAGATGAATCGAGCAGACGGTCCACCAAAACCCTAACGGCTCCAGCCTCTGCTGTTTTTACTCTGTTCCTTCCAAATGGACACGCGTGCTAGCACTTGCAATGATGCTTTTGTCGCCTTTAGAGAGATCTCATCCCTCAAGACTTGAACCACTTGTGTGAATAACTCTTGCTTCAAGCTCAAAAGTAGAGTTAGTGTAGATGCTTCGAACATGTCTTTCATTAGCATCACTACGTAGGCCCTAGACTCATATGGCTCCCACATTGCATGACACGTGTCAATAACTCGATGAATTCTCCATTTTCACTCGTGAGGAGTGACCTCAATCCATCTTCTGATAGTTTGAATTGGTAGAGGTGTAATGAACTCCAACAAGCACAACAAATTAAATCGACAACAACTCAACAATTACACTAACTTCACGCTGAACAATGTTCAAACAGTAATAACCGAATTGCAGAAATGACTAACCAAAATTCAAATAAATTGCAAGAATACTAAAACTGAAGGAAAATCCTAGATAAGCTAGCTCAACAACTCGATTCCAAAGGTGAATAACCCAGCTCGAAGCAATTGCGTACCTGAATCAATAGTCAATTTGAAGATCAACTCATTTCCAATTAATTGAAAATAACTTCATTGGAAGGTAAGGATTTGAGAATATAAGAACAAAATTTGGGAAGAGAAAGAATAAGAATTTGGACTGAGATTTAGAGAAGAAGTTTTGGAAGGAACACGAGTTTAGAACATACCAATTTCACATGCCTTTCTTCAGTTTGTATTTGATATTTATACCCCCTCTTCAGTGAATTTCTGCCCTTGATCTGGTACTTGATCTAATTTAATCACCACCCTTGATTACTAACCGTTGAACCTTATTTAAATAGGCTCTAACGGTGTCGTTTACTCGCTAATATGTGTAACGAATGATCATTACATTCCACCCTCCATCTGAACATTCTTGTAACACCCCGTACTTAATTACGTGCATTAACCATGGTTATATGTGTTGGAGTATATGTATTGATCATAAGTTAGGTATATATGAGTTTAAGTATGAGTATTGATTATTTTGAGATGGTTTCAAGTATATAGTTTGATTATATGTGTATAGGAATCGACTTTATTTATACCGGAATTTGCCCGTCGATGGTTCCATACGAAGGTTATTGAATAAGCTTTCCAACGATATAAATATTTCCAAAAACGGATAAGTTTCGGATATAATCGAGTACGTTCGAAACTATAAAACGGTGGCCGGGATATTGTGAATAGTAAATGTGCAGGAAAATTTCCTGCACACAAACTACTGAGGCCTGCCAGTTTTTTGGGTCAACTTTGAACGATCATAACTCCCTTAATATAATGAACTGGGAGAGCTACGACCTATCAAAAGAAAGATCTTTGAGTCTTCTTTCCAATTCAATTAGTTTCATCCAAATCCAACGTCTGAGTAAGGAGTTATACTCCTTTTACTTCAGCCTCTCAAAACAGATTTTTAGGGTCAACTTCAAACGATCATAACTCCTTGTGCAGGACGAACTGGGTGGCCTACTTTATATGAAATGAAATGCCTTTGAATTATCTATCCAACGATACCAATTTCACCCAAATCCGATATCGGATCAAAGAGTTATGGTCGATTTACTTTAGCCTATCAAAACAGTCCACCATGGACAGATTCGAATTTACTTAAAATTTTAAGGGCAATATGGTCATTTTTCATCACCTCATGGACGAAAATTGGTCATTATATACATATACTTAGCCTCATATCCATCATTTATTATCCAATTATTGAAGAATAAGGAACCCTAGCCTAAGTTCAGCTCCAATTATCTTGTGATTCAATCGTAGAAAATCCAAATTGATTCCGTGGTTGTGTTCACCGTCTCGAGGGCTTCGAGAAGCACCCCTTATTTGTGCCAACAGGACTTCGAAATCAAAAGGGCCATTTTATGGTAAGGACGTAAATTATGTTGGTGTTATTTATATGGATATGTATATATATGCATGTGAGCATAAGAGGTATGTTATTTGATTGTTGTTGAAAGATGATTGGAAATGATGTTGGATTATTCTTGTGCATGGTTGGATTATGTTGAATTGTGAAGGGATTTGGTGTGATGATGTGGTATTGAAATGATGATTATATATATATATATACACATAAACCTATTGTTCAAGTTGGTTTTTGGAATGTTTTGCAAATATTGGTTGTATGGAATTATGGAAGAGAATTGTGGTGTTGGGTTGCTAATACTAGATGCCAAACATTTCATTGTAGATAAGTGATTTGTAAAGGCGGGAAGTTGTGTTGAATTGGTATCCGAATCTACAACGAGGTATGTAAAGCATACTCTAACGATGTTCTTTGGCATGAAAACACCAATGTTCCATCAAGTAAGATTCCGAGGTTGTCCAAAAACATGTATTGTTCTACATTACCAACGAAGTTATTTCCATTTTATAAAGTGTCAAAATGTTTCATTGATATACCAAAAGGCTCCTATTTCATTGTTGTGATATTGATGATTCTGAAACACATTGTTGATGTACCAATGAGTCTTTATTACATCGTTATTGTATAGAAGGTCTATTACTTGGTTCCTATTGATGTATCATTGTTTTAAAGTATCAAAAATGCGGTGGCGACCGAAATAACAATTTCAAAGATTAATTGAACTAAGTGATGGAAGTTCTCTCTTATCGGGTGGTACCCCAGGGGCATAAACCTAGCATGGGTCGATCCCTATTTATGTGTTTATGGGTGGTATCCCAGGGGCATAAGCCTAGCATGGGTCGATCCCAGTTGATATGTACTGGAGGCATCCTAATGGTCACAGTACAGTACAGTAATGATTACAAAGATGATAAGAACGAAGGTAAAATGATTGAATAAATGCAATGTACAGGTTGTCACAAGTTCTAGTAAGTGTGGTCCACTCCTATTACGATTTATTCACTTGTTTCTGATTTCTATTGAGCTCCTATATCATATGTGATTATCTACAACTTTACATACTCAGTACATATTTCGTACTGACGTCCCCCACGGGGACCTGCATTTCATGCTGCAGGCACAGGTACCTCAGCTCATACACCGCACAAGTAGGAGCCAGGTCATACAACTATTATTGGTGAGCTCCAGTTTGCTTCGGAGCTTTTTCGAGTCGGTTCCTTATGTTTTGTTATTGTACAGGAGTCGTGTGTGGGCGGGGGTTTGTCCCGACCCTAGTTATGTCATGTATATCCTAGAGGCTTTGTAGACATAAGGAAGGGTAAAGTCATGGAAGTTTATATAGTGATGTTATATTTGTATATGTGGTGGCCCCGACGGCCAAGTATTATATATATATATTTGTGCTGATATAGGTAATTAGATCCTTCTATATGCAACGAAGTGCTGTCCAAATTTTTGGTGACATGTAAGTGAAAGTACAGGTATTTGAACGGGTTCTCCCGGGCCTTCTCGACTTCGGGTGCCAGTCCAGCCCGATGGGATTTTGGGGCGTGACAAAAGTGGTATCAGAGCGGTTCGTCCTAGTGAGTCTACAAAGCCGTGTCTACGTAGAATCTTGTTTATCGGTGTGTTGTGCACCACATCTATAAACAGGAGGCTATGGACTTTAGGAATTGTTTCTTTTCTTTATGTCTTAGATCGTGCGATAGAGCTTATATTGTATATGAAGTCATAGTTGACCACTGAATCATTTTGTTTCTCTTATTATAGTAATGATACCGGTTACCAGAAGCAAGAATACCAGTAAGCAAGTAGATGTGGCTGTCGGAGAGGGGACTAGTAAGTCACCCACTATACCAGCTAATCAAAGTGAGGCTCCAGCTGAGCATGCATCAGAAACTTCCCCCAATCCGGAAGAAATAAGGGGGAGGAGAACTATATCCCCAGAGCCACCTATTAATGCTGTTGATCAAGATCTTGGAAATGCAGTGCAACTTTTGACTCATATAGTTGCTGGGCAAGCTCAAGAGCAAGCCATTCCTACTGTAGGTCCTAGTGGTATAGATAGGGCGGCTAGTCTTCGAACACAGGATTTTCTTAAGATGGATCCTCCCACTTTTACTGGATCAGATCTTAACGAGGACCCACAGGACTTTATTGATCAAATTTAGAGGGCTTTAGATGTTATGCATGTAACGGGTAGAGAGACAGTGGAGTTAGCGGCGTATAGATTTAAAGGGAAGGCTATATATTAGTATGAGGACTGGAAACGATCTAGGGGTATTGATGCACCCCCAGCTACCTGGAAAGAGTTCAAAGAGGCATTTCTTGATCATTATCTTCCATTCGAGATTCGTCAGGCCCGTGCAGATCAGTTTTTAAATCTTCGTCAGGGAAATATGAGCGTGAGAGAGTACAGTCTCCGATTTAATTCCTTGTCAAGATATGCTCCTAATGTTGTAGCTACTATGGATGACAGAGTTCATCAATATGTGGATAGGCTAGATCCATATCTGGTTAAAGATTATACTATTGCCGCTTTGAACAAAGATATGGACATAGCGAGGATCCAAGCTTTTACACAAAAAATGGAAGATTAGAGGCAGAGGAGAAGAACACAGGAATCAGAAAGAGGATATTCCAAGAGGGCCAGATCTACAGGGCAGTTCATGGCATCTCAAGGAGGGTTCAGACCACAGTTTTCTGCTAGACCACCTAGGCCATTATCTTCTTATTCTGCAGCTAGTGCCCCACCACAGTTCCAAGGGTCCAGAGGAAATCAATTTGGGCATAGAAGTGAGAGTCAGAGTTCGCAGATAGTGGGGTACCAAGGGCAAGGGAATATGAGCCAATCGAGACCTCCTCGAGAGCCATGCAATAAATGTGGAAGGTATTATTTGGGCGCATGTCGGCTGGGGACCAATGTTTGCTTTTGGTGCGGTATGTCGGGGCATATGATGAGGGAATGCCCACGAAGGGACATAGGGGGTATGGCACGACCTACGGGGTTATTTGTTGCATCATCATCATCGATGCCTTATTCAGGAAGGGGTACACAGCCAATGGTTTATGTTAGAAGTGATAGAGGAGCCACGAGTTCTAGCGGGGCTCAAAATCGTACGTATGCTCTAGCGGATCGACAAAATTTAGAGGCTTCCCCAGATGTGGTTACGGGTACGTTGTCTATCTTTTCATTCGATTTATATGCCTTAATTGATCCCAGTTCTACATTATCTTATGTTACTCCATTGGTTGCTGGAAAGTTCGAAAGAATACCCGAACTATTAGTTAAGCCATTTGAAGTATCCACACCGGTTGGGAAATCTATTATAGCTAGAAGGGTTTATCGAAACTGCATAGTAACTGTTTGTGGTCGTGATACGATGACTGATCTTGTAGAGTTAGAAATGGTAGATTTTGATGTTATAATGGGTATGGACTGGTTGGCGTCTTGTTATGCCACAATTGATTGCTGCACGAAAAAAGGTATATTTCCATTTTCCAAATGAATCAGTCCTTGAATGGAAAGGTAAAATTAGCGCGCCAAGAGGTAGATTTATTTCTTATTTTAAGGCAACAAGAATGATTTCCAAGGGATACATATATCATTTAGTTAGAGTAAGGGATATAGAAGCAGAGCCACCAACTCTTCACGTTGTTTCGGTGGTAATGAATTTACTGATGTATTTCCTGAAGATCTTCCAAGTTTGCCTCCTGAACGAGAAGTAGAGTTTGGTATTGATGTAATACCAGGCACCCAACCAATCTCCATTCCGACGTATAGAATGGCCCCAATAGAATTACGAGAATTGAAAGAACAATTGAAAGATTTGCTAGAGAAGGGATTCATAAGGCCTAGTATGTCCCCCTGGGGAGCACCAGTGTTATTTATGCGCAAAAAGGATGGCTCGCTGAGGATGTGTATTGATTATCGGCAATTGAATAAGGTGACTATTAAGAATAAATATCCTCTCCCAAGAATTGATGATTTATTTGATCAGTTACAAGGCGCCAAGTGTTTTTCTAAGATTGATTTGAGGTCAGGTTACCACCAAGTAAGGGTCAAAGAGAAGGATATACCCAAGACAGCTTTCCGAACACGGTATGGTCATTATGAGTTTCTAATTATGTCATTTGGGCTAACAAATGCACCTGCAACTTTTATGGATTTGATGAATAGGGTGTTTAAGCCATTCCTGGATGTATTTGTGATAGTTTTTATAGATGATATTCTAGTTTATTCTAGATCAGAAGAGGACCATGCCAATCACTTACGACAGGCATTGTAGACTCTTCGTGATTGTAAGCTTTATGCAAAGTTCTCTAAATGTGAGTTTTGGTTAAATTCGGTGGCATTTTTGGGTCATATTGTATCTAGTGAAGGGATAAAGGTTGATGCTCAAAAGATAGAAGCTGTGAAGAACTGGCCAAGGCCCACAACGCCTACGGAGATTCGTAGTTTTCTCGGTTTGGCCGGTTATTATAGAAGGTTTGTTAAAGACTTTTCTTCCATTTCAGCACCCTTAACCAAGCTAACGCATAAAACATCCAAGTTCCAATGGAATGATGCGTGTGAGGAGAGTTTCCAAGAATTGAAGAATAAGTTGACTTCTACACCTGTGTTGGTACTTCCAGAAGGTACAGAAGGGTATACAATGTATTGTGATGCTTCGAGAATTGGTTTAGGATGTGTATTAATGCAGCATGGTAAGGTGATAGCATATGCCTCAAGGCAATTGAGGCCACATGAGAAAAATTACCCCACATATGATCTTGAGCTGGCAGCAGTTATTTTTGCTTTAAAGATATGACGCCACTACTTATATGGGGTTCATGTTGATATATATACTGACCATAAGAGCTTGCAATATATTTTTAATCAGCAGGATCTAAATTTAAGGCAGCGTAGATGGCTTGAACTATTAAAGGACTACGATGTTGATATCTTGTACCATCCAAGGAAAGTAAATGTGGTAGCTGATGCGTTAAGTCGTAAGGCTATGATGGCGCCTATAGAAAGGCAAGGGATGGTTAAAGATCTTCACCAGTTAGCTAGTTTGGGAGTTCGCCTTCTTGAAACTCCCAATAAAGAGCTTATCGTACATAATGCTGCGGAATCTTCATTAGTAGCTGAAGTAAAAGAGAAGCAATATGCAGACCCTATTTTATTACAGCTTAAGGAGAACATTCAGAGTGGTGCGACCAAGGCATTTGAGCTTACGCGAGGAGTACTTCAGTGCCAAAACCGATTGTGTGTCCCGGATGTAGACGAGCTAAGAAAGAAGATTATGATAGAGGCACATTTTTCAAGGTATTCCATTCATCTAGGATCAACCAAAATGTATCAAGATTTGAAGGATGTATTGGTGGAATGACATGAAAAGGAACATCGCAGAATTTGTAGCTGAATGTCCAAATTGCCAACGAGTTAAAGTGGAACATCAAAAGCCCGGAGGCTATATGCAATGCATAGATCTTCCAATTTGGAAGTGGGACATGATCAACATGGATTTTGTTACAGGTTTGCCTCGTACAGCTCGAAAATTTGATTCTATATGGGTGATTGTGGATAGGCTTACTAAATCCGCACATTTCTTACCCGTTAAGACCACTTACACAGTTGAAGAATATTCGAAGCTGTATGTTAAAGAAATAGTCTGATTACATAAAGTGCCTACTTCTATTATATCGGATCGGGGAACTCAATTTACCGCAAACTTTTGGAAGTCTTTCCAGCGGAGTTTGGGAACACAAGTGAATCTGAGTACAACTTTTCACCCTCAGACGGATGGACAAGCAGAGCGCACCATTCAAACACTTGAAGATATGCTACGAGCATGTGTTATAGATTTTAAAGGCAGCTGGGATGATCATTTACCTCTTATTGAGTTTGCCTACAATAATAACTATCATTCAAGTATCAAAATGGCACCATATGAAGCTTTATATGAGAGGAAGTGTAGATCACCAATAGGATGGTTCGAAGCGGGTGAAACTCTTATGTTTGGACCGGATCTTGTGTATTAAGCCATAGAAAAAGTCAAGGTGATTCAACAACGGTTGAAAATAGCCCAAAGTCGACACAAGTCATATGCGGATAGTAGAAGAAGAGGGCTAGAGTTTTCGTTAGGCGATTGGGTATTTTTGAAGGTATCGCCAATGAAAGGGGTAATGAGATTTGGCAAGAAAGGAAAGTTGAGTCCACGATATATAGGCCCGTATAAGATTATTCGAAGATGTGGGCATGTTGCTTATGAATTAGAGCTACCTCAGGAACTCTCATCAGTGCATCCAGTATTTCATGTATCGATGCTTCGAAAGTGCATCGGAGATCCGTCCCTTATTACTTCTACTGAAGATGTGCAAGTAACAGAAGATCTTACCTATGAGGAGATGCCTATTGCTATATTAGATCGTCAAGTTAAGAAGATAAGAAATAAAAGAAGTAGCATCGGTGAAAGTACTTTGGAGAAATCAACAAAGGGAAGAGATTACATGGGAAGCGGAGGAAGCAATGAAATCGAAATACTCTTATTTGTTCAAAGGTGAAAAAGAAGTGCAAGGAGTGGAACTGGGACACTAACAAGTAAGTTTTTACATAAAAATAATATCTATATGATGACGTGAATATCAATTATGAATTAGAACTTGTTTCGGCTAAATAACTACATTCACATTCGAAGACGAATGTCCTTAAGGGGGGAAGGATGTAACACCCCATACTTAATTACGTGCATTAGCCATGGTTATATGTGTTGGAGTATATGTATTGATCATAAGTTAGGTATATATGAGTTTAAGTATGAGTATTGATTATTTTGAGATGGTTTCAAGTATATAGTTTGATTATATGTGTATAGGAATCGACTTTATTTATACCGGAATTTACCCATCGATGGTTCCATACGAAGGTTATTGACTAAGCTTTCCAACGATATAAATATTTCCAAAAACGGATAAGTTTCGGATATAATCGAGCACGTTCGAAACTATAAAACGGTGGCCGGGATATTGTGAATAGTAAATGTGCAGGAAAATTTCCTGCACACAAACTACTGAGGCCTGCCAGTTTTTTGGGTCAACTTTGAACGATCATAATTCCCTTAATATAATGAACTGGGAGAGCTACGACCTATCAAAAGAAAGATCTTTGAGTATTCTTTCCAATGCAATTAGTTTCATCCAAATCGAACGTCTGAGTAAGGAGTTATACTCATTTTACTTCAGCCTCTCAAAACAGATTTTTAGGGTCAACTTCAAACGATCATAACTCCTTGTACAGGACGAACTGGGTGACCTACTTTATATGAAATGAAATGCCTTTGAATTATCTATCCAACGATACCAATTTCACCCAAATCCGATATCGGAGCAAGGAGTTATGGTCGATTTACTTTAGCCTATCAAAACAGTCCACCATGGACAGATTCGGATTTACTTAAAATTTTAAGGGCAATATGGTCATTTTTCATCACCTCATGGACAAAAATTGGTCATTATATACATATACTTAGCCTCATATCCATCATTTATCATCCAATTATTGAAGAATAAGGAACCCTAGCCTAAGTTCAGCTCCAATTATCTTGTGATTCAATCGTAGAAAATCCAAATTGATTCCGTGGTTGTGTTCACCGTCTCGAGGGCTTCGAGAAGCACCCCTTATTTGTGCCAACAGGACTTCGAAATCAAAAGGGTTATTTTATGGTAAGGACGTAAATTATGTTGGTGTTATTTATATGAATATGTATATATATGCATGTGAGCATAAGAGGTATGTTATTTGATTGTTGTTGAAAGATGATTGGAAATGATGTTGGATTATTCTTGTGCATGGTTAGATTATGTTGAATTGTGAAGGAATTTGGTGTGATGATGTGGTATTGAAATGATGATTATATATATATATATACACATAAACCTATTGTTCAAGTTGGTTTTTAGAATGTTTTGCAAATATTGGTTGTATGGAATTATGGAAGAGAATTGTGGTGTTGGGTTGCTAATACTAGATGCCAAACATTTCATTGCAGATAAGTGATTTGTAAAGGCGGGAAGTTGTGTTGAATTGGTATCCGAATCTACAACGAGGTATGTAAAGCATACTCTAACGATGTTCTTTGGCATGAAAACACCAATGTTCCATCAAGTAAGATTCTGAGGTTGTCCAAAAACATGTATTGTTCTACATTACCAACGAAGTTGTTTCCATTTTATAAAGTGTCAAAATGTTTCATTGATATACCAAAAGGCTCCTATTTCATTGTTGTGATATTGATGATTCTGAAACACATTGTTGATGTACCAATGAGTCTTTATTACATCGTTATTGTATAGAAGGTCTATTACTTGGTTCCTATTGATGTATCATTGTTTTAAAGTATCAAAAATGTGGTGGCGACCGAAATAACAATTTCAAAGATTAATTAAACTAAGTGATGGAAGTTCTCTCTTATCGGGTGGTACCCCAAGGGCATAAGCCTAGTATGGGTCGATCCCTATTTATGTGTTTATGGGTGGTATCCTAGGGGTATAAGCCTAGCATGGGTCGATCCCAGTTGATATGTACTGGAGGCAGCCTAGTGGTCACAGTACAGTACAGTAATGATTACAAAGATGATAAGAATGAAGGTAAAGTGATTGAATAAATACAATGTACAGGTTGTCATAAGTTCTAGTAAGTGTGGTCCACTCCTATTACGATTTATTCACTTGTTTCTGATTTCTATTGAGCTCCTATATCATATGTGATTATCTACAGCTTTACATACTCAGTACATATTTCGTACTGACGTCCCCCACGGGGACCTGCATTTCATGCTGCAGGCACAGGTACCTCAGCTCATACACCGCACAAGTAGGAGCCAGGTCATACAGCTATTATTGGTGAGCTCCAGTTTGCTTCGGAGCTTTTTCGAGTCGGTTCCTTATGTTTTGTTATTGTACAGGAGTCGTGTGTGGGCGGGGGTTTGTCCCGACCCTAGTTATGTCATGTATATCCTAGAGGCTTTGTAGACATAAGGAAGGGTAAAGTCATGGAAGTTTATATAGTGATGTTATATTTGTATATGTGGTGGCCCCGACGGCCAAGTATTATATATATATATTTGTGCTGATACAGGTAATTAGATCCTTCTATATGCAACGAAGTGCTGTCCAAATTTTTGGTGATATGTAAGTGAAAGTATAGGTATTTGAACGGGTTCTCCCGGGCCTTCTCGGCTTCGGGTGCCAGTCTGGCCCGATGGGATTTTGGGGCGTGACAATTCTTGTCCACAAGAATGTGATACTAACCCCTGAATGAAATCAGGAAATTGGGCCTTGATGAATGTCCAGCCTTCCCAGGTAGCTTCTTCCTAAGTTCTCCCGTGGAATCAGGACCTCCACTGCTACCGCATTGTTCTCCTTTACCATTCTTCTTTGTAAGATAGCCAGGGGCCTAACTAAGATCTTCCCATCATTTCCAACCAATGAAAGTTGTTGCAGGGGTGTTACATCTGGGTCAATTCTCTTTTTGAGTAAGGAAACATGAAACACAGGGTGGATAAGAGAATTTGTTGGGAGTTCAAGCTTGTAAGCTACCTTGCCCACTCTTTGCAAAACCTTGTAAGGGCCATAGAATTTTAGGCATAATTTGAGGTGCTTCCTGAGTGCAATTGATGTTTGTCTATATGGTTGAAGCTTCAGATAAACCCAATCTCCTACCTGCAGTTCCCTCTCACTTCTCCTTTGATCAGCATACCATTTCATTCTAGCCTGAGCCTGTACTAAATTGTCTCACAATACTTGCTGAATTTTCACCCTTTGTTGGACCAAGTCCTGCACTGATTGCACTGGTGAGTTACTATAAGGTCCTAAGGAAAGTTGTGGGAGGGCATACCCGTATAAAACAAATAAGGGGATGGTTTGCAGGGCTGTGTGGTAGTTGATGTTGTACCACCACTCCGCCAAATATAGCCAGTTTACCCACTGCTTGGGGTTACTCATCACCATAGCTCGAAGGTATCCTTCTAGACACCTGTTGAGCCTTTCGATCCGTCCATCAAACTCAGGGTGGTAGGCTATGCTCATACATAGTGTGGTACCAATTGTCTTAAACAAGTGTTGCCAGAATAAACTAGTGAACAACTTATCTCTATCAGATAACATTGTCTTTGGGAACCATACAACTTATAGATTTCTCTAATGAAAACTTCTACCACCTGAGATGTTGTATATAGATGGTGTAAGGCTACAAAATGTGCATACTTGGTGAATCTATCCATTACTACCAGGATCACCTCTTTGCCTTGAGATTTAGGAAGTTCTTCTATAAAATCAAAACTAATGTCATTCCAGGATTGAGTTGGTATAGCTAATGGTTGTAAAAGACCAGGAGATACTACATTCTCACTTTACACCTTTGGCAGATATCACAACTAGAGATAAATTCCTGCACCTCTTTCTTCATTGCTGGCAAAAAAAAATACAATTGTAATCTCTTCAAGGTGCCCTGCTGTCCAGAGTGTCCACCCAAAGCTGATGCATCCATAATATGTAGTAGTTGTTGTCTCAAAGCAGTAGTTTTGTCAATATACACCTTACCCTTGTGTCTCAACACCCCTGAAGTCAATTTGTAGTCCTGGTTATGATTGGGGCTGATTGCTAGGGCAATAAGCAATTCTAGAGCACTGTTATCTCCTTCGTAACTCTTTTATACCTCCAAAATCCATTCAGGTTGTGCTCCTGACAGTGCTTGAAACTCACCTTGTTCCTTAGAAATTCTAGAGAGGTAATTAACTACCCTATTCTCAGCTCTCTTCCTATATATAATCTCATAATCCAAGCCCAGTAATTTAGTAAGTCCTTTCTGTTGAATAGAAGTAGTGATTTTTTACTCCATCAAATACTTAAGACTGAAGTGATTAGTCTTAATAATGAAATGGTTTCCTTGCACATAGTGTCTCCACTTGTTTATGGCTGCTAGAACAACCATATATTTTTTTTCATACACTAATTTCCCCTTATGTTTGGGTGCTAGAGCCTTGCTATAATAAGCTAGGGGTCTGTTGTCTTGAGTAAGAACAACACCAATACCTTGATTGCTAGCATCAGTCTCAATAGTGAAGGTTTTGTTATAGTCAAGCATGGATAGCACGGGAACAGTGCTCATGGCTTGTTTCAATCTCTCAAAAGCTTCCTCAGCCTCTATACTCCACTGAAATAAGTTCTTTTTCAGTAAATCAGTTAGCGGCTTACTGATGGAACCATAATTCTTCACAAATCTTCTGTAATACCCTGTCAGACCTAGGAATCTCTTCAACCCCTTAAGGCTCTTGGGAACAGGCCAAGACATCATTATTGATACCTTGGAAGGGTCTATAGCCACTCCTTTACTTGTAATGATGTGCCCTAAGTACTCCACCTGTGACTTGCAAAAACTTCATTTCGATCTCTTAGCAAACAACTTGTTGTGCTGAAAATTTTTGAAGGTTTCTCTCAAATGCTCCACATGCTCTTGTAAAATTTTACTATTTACTAGGATGTCATCGAAGAAAACTAATATAAACTACCTCAGATGTTGCTGGAACAAGGAGTTCATTAATGACTTAAAGGTGGCTGGTGCATTTGTCAGCCTAAATGGCATCAACTTAAACTCAAAGTGACCATGATGAGTCCTGAATCCAGTATTTGGTATATCTTCCACCCTCATCCTTAATTGATGGTAACCCGATCTCAGGTCAATTTTAGAAAACAAACATGATCCTTGTAGCTCATCCAAGAGATCATTGACTACGAGAATGGGAAACTTATCCTTCACCGTAATATTGTTGAGCTCCCTATAGTCAATACAGAACCTCCAATTCCCATCATTTTTCTTGACTAAGAGGACTGGGGAAGAGTAAGGTGAGTGACTAGGCTGTATAATTACCTATTTCAACATCTCTGCTACTTGTTTTTCCAGCTCATTCTTCTGGTAATGATTGTACCTGTAAGGTCTCAAGGATACTGGTCTAGCTCCTGGTATGATGGGAATTGCATGATCTTGAGCTTTGGGTGGTGGTAAGTCAATAGGTTCCTCAAATATGTGGGAAAAGTAATCTAACACTTCCTGGTATCATCCTTTCACTACTCATATCACCTTCATCTATAGTAAAAAGATAAGCTAATAAAGCTTGACCCTTCTTGAGTATTTTGCCTATTAATTTAGCTGTGATTTGGTGCAAAGCTACCGGTTCTATGTATCCTTTTAGTGTCACTACCTTACCACCCTACTTGATCTTAAGCTCATATAGTTCATAGTCAAACATTACATGTGTATCAACTCCTTGCTAACTAGTGCAACCGTCCCCTTGTGTAACCATCTAGCCTTCTTTTCCCTGGCATTAATAACTCGCTTTTGCTTCCTGGCAAGTGACACAGCTTGGGCTAAGTTTACAGGCTCATACATCTTAATAGTCTCCCTAATTTCTTCTTTCAAAACTCCAATAAAGCACTCTAAAATAAAATCCTCAGGAACTCTAGGATTTCTCATCAATACCTGACCTTAAATTCCTCAAACTTTTGTAGATAATCACTCACTGCACCTTGTTGAGCGAGCATTTTGAATTCAGCCACCACACTTTCATTGTGATCATCTTCAAACCTCATCACCAACTCCTCACAGAACTCCTCCCACCTCACTAGCCTTCTCGTAAGCGTATAAGAGAAATACCAAGCCTCAACATCTCCCTCCATGTGCAACGTAGTCATTTCAAGTTTTCTAGCTGGATCATTGATTCTATAAATATTGAAGTACTTGTTGCACCTTCTCAACCAAGATCGAGGCTCAGCTCCTCCATATATGGGAAATTAGAGCTTGGGATGAAACTCGTGGCCAGATTAGGTCCATTTCCCCCCACTTCGGCTGCTCTATTAGGCGTAGAAAGTAATCCATCACCTCTGTTGCTGCTTTCAGGAGTAACTGAACTCTTACCAGTGCTTTTTCGCAATAATCTCATCATAGCTTCATGAGTTTCCACCATCATTTACTTTATATCTCCTTGAATAGAGCCCATCTCAGCCAACTGTGACTCTATAGCTAAGAGCTTAGAGTCCACCTCTACTTTATTAGCCTACACTTGAGCTTCAGTTTTTCTCAAGCGTTCCTCGGCTTGTTTAGCCCTTGTAGCATCCGCTCCCGTCATTATCCACAGGTATAATCAAAACTGATGGCTTTGATACCAATTTGTAATGAACTCTAATAATCACAACAAGTTAAATCGATAATAACTCAACAATTACACTAACTTCATGTTGAACAGTGTTCAAACAGTAATAACCAAATTTCGAAAATGACTAACTGAAATTCAAATAAATCGCAAGAGTACTAAAACTGAAGGAAAATCCTAGATAAGCTAGCTCAGCAACTTGATTCCAAATGTGAACAACTCAGCTCGAAGCAATTGCATACCTGAATCAATAGTTAATTTGTAGATCAACTCATTTCCAATTAATTGAAAATAACTTCACTGGAAGGTAAGGAGTTGGGAAGATAAGAAAAAAAATTAGGAAGAGGAAGAATAAGAATTTGGATTGAGATTTAGAGAAGTTTTGGAAGGAACACGAGTTTAGAACATACCAATTTTACATGTCTTTCTTCAGTTTGTATTTGATATTTATACCCCCTTTTGAGTGAATCTCTGCCCTTGATCTGGTACTTGATCTAATTTAATCACCACCTTGGTTACTAACCGTTGAACCTTATTTAAATAGGCTCTAACGGTGTCGTTTACTAGTGCTGGCTAATATGTGTAACGAATGATCATTACAAGAGGATGCTTAGCGCTTCATCTTTAGTAGTCCAGCAGCGCTGTACGGTTTCCTTTACTTATGCAAGAGCTCACAAGGTGTTCGATCAAATTTCCCAACCACATATTGTCTCTTGGACTTATCTTTACTTTTGCAATTACAACAACCCACCAGGAAAAGTCAAATCATATCAAACATGGAAAGCTTTTTGGAGTCCCCGTTCTTAATCTTTTCCAGTGGCAATGGCCACCAACTCACCAGGGCACCCCCCTGCAACGATTGATTCAAATATTCCCAATAAGAAGATGAATTGTGCTGCATTTTTAAAGCCAACACAAATTGCCTCAAAAGTTGTCCCTCTCAAACCGGTTACGTATTTACATGGGGAGCCTAGAGTAATATGGGAGGAGTACGAAGTTGAACCGATGATAGCCAATGAAAATTTACAGTATGCTGTTATCGGAAAGTTTTCATATGGATGGCCGGACATTCATGATTTACAAAAGCTAATTCCAAAACAATGTGAGTTGAAGGGTGATTGCAATATTGGACATATTTTAATACGTGATTCAAATCTAGAAGATTATGTTAATTTTTTGTCAAAGCCTGCCTTTTACATTATGCATAGAGGATGGACTTACCCAATGAGAACTTTCAAGTGGGATCCTATGTTTAACCGGAAGAGGAAACTTCTACGGCTATAGCCTGGATTTTCTTTCCATCCTCACCACCCAATTTTTTTGGGAAGGAAGCGATATTCTCTATAGCAGCGGCTGTGGGAAAGCCATTACAGGTGGACTTGGCAATAAAAAATCAAACGCGGCCAAGTTGTGCAAGGGTCAAGGTCGAAGTGCATTTCCCAAAAGAATCACTGTTGGACTGAGAAAGCAATCAGGGGAGATTATTGAAAAATGGGTACGAATTAAGTATGATTACGTACCTAAATATTGCACGACATGCATCATTTAAGGCCATAATGAACAACAATGTTATGTTTTACATCCGGAATTGTATCCAAAGAAAGAGTCAGAGGAGGTACCAGATGATACAAAAGTACAACATATAGAGGATAATTTTAAACAAGGACAAAAGACAGAAGAGAAAAAGGAGCAGCAGAAAGAAGGGGATGATCAATTCCAAAAGTAGAAATCAAAAAAGGGAGAAGAAAAAGAAAAGTATCAACGAAAAGGGAAACAGGAAATGTTCTGGAACAGGGAGCTGACTCAACCGGATACTAAGACATTGCATACAACGAATCAATTTGAAGCCTTGAACAAAGAATATGGCATCAGGGAAGGAGACCAAGAAGTGAAGGTGCAGAACACAAAGAAATATACTAAAGAATGGGTTCAGGAAGTGTTCAAAGATGCCCCAAGAAAAGAGACACCAAGGAAGATACTGGAGAACAATGCATCAAGAAAGGAATTAGCAACAGGCAAAGAAAAAAAAGCAGTAATAATGGCTTTAACTGATGTTGGCAGCTCTAATAAAGAATTGGTGCATGACAAAGGAAAAGAAAATAGTGAAGAAGGAAAAAATGATGATGATGCTCCTAGCATTAGTCCCGCAAAATCACTACAAGTGAAGGAAATTCTGGATATTAGAGAGCCATTCCCAAAAGAAGTAATTGCATTGTAGAATAATGAAGAGGATGAGGATATGGAGGAAAATATTAATCAGTTAGTGAGACAAGGACATTTATCCCCAAGATCAATCAGTAAGTTGAAGAGTAGCATGAAGAATAAGAAACCCACAATTCCTCTTCAGGTTCAAACAAGGAGCAGTAAAGATAAAGAACCCAATAGTGATCAATGATTGACAAAATATTATTCTTTTATATAAGTCAATAGTCCTAGGACTATCACAGCATCTCAGTATTGTACCAAAGGCAGTTAAATGTGTACCCTTCATAATTTAGTGCTCTTTTTGATTTAATTAATTATTACATCAAATGTTACTTAAATTGTACTTCAATTAAAAATCCAAACTTTTAATTTATGGAGAGACACATGTGTATCTATTTACTTTAGTGGGATATTTGGCTTCCACTAAATCACTTTCTTTTCCGCCTTCCTTCTTGCTTCTTCTTTTCTGGATCTCTTCTCTTATTTTCTCTTTTATTAATTTGTTTGTTTGTTTTTCTTTTTTTATAATTTTGTACTTTATGTTTTCACTTAGGAATTTGGTTGGAAAGTATGGCACTGAAGAAGTCTGCTAAGAATTGGGTTATGGGTCTTTTCCTTTCCTACGTGGATAAATAAAGTTCAATATAGCCTTCGTTTGCCCATAGGTCCAATATTATAGGGCATATATATAGATCTTTTTAAGCCTTATTTATTACTCCTTGTCACACCACTTTTTTACGTACTCCGAAAAATGTTTTATTTTAAGTCCGAAAGGGTTTTATTATTTAAGTGACAAGAAATAAAAATTTGTTTCGGAAAAGGATTATTTATTCAGAGTCGCCACTTGGCATAATCCGGTGTGCCAAGTCACCTTTGGAAAATCCTTTTCGAAACCATTTGACTCTTAAACTGGTTTGCGAACAGAGATTCCGGCTAAGGAATTCTGTTGACCGAGGGGAAGGTGTTAGACACCCCTCGATCCCGTGGTTCAACCACGGTCGCTTGGGTAGAGTGTATCAATTATTTCGGCATTACGAAATGTACAAACCACACAAAAAACACGTAAAATAATCAAACAATAACAAAACAAAACAAAAATGTAAAGTTCAGTCCAATTATTACAACCCGAAATAAAATACTGAAATAACCTACACTAGTCCTGAACCATGCTTTACCCTATGTCTCGAGCCTTGATCACGAACATCCTCCGGGTACATGACACCTTGGGGCATTTCCCGGTGAATAAATATATACAGATACTTCGGGGCATCCCCCGGCCAAATTATACACTTGAATTAAATACGATAAACTAGAAAGAAACATTCACCCGCACATTCCAACATTCAACCAAAATGTCAATCTTAAATTCTTGCCTACCCGAACCTATATTGCCTATCCATTTCAACATGGCATAAATCTATCACATTTCACTTGTACCGAATGGAGCAAAAAAAAAAAAGACAACAAACCAACATTAATCTACGTTCAACTTTTATCAATTTCTCAATTCCCAAACCCCCGCTAGCTTCGTTTTTACCAATTATACCAAAATTACTCCAATTCGTTTCATATATCATCAAAAGGACACACCGTGAGCATAAAAATCATGACATCATAACGTCAACAAAACTCACCAACTACGATCACATCACACAACAATCACAACAATTAAACACATTTTAGGCAATAACCAGAATATAGAGTTGAGGGATGGACCTTAAACAGCTCTTTGACCCATATTATTCGACGAGATAAAGAAAACCCGCCTCCGATAACCTCGAATAACAACCCTCGACACGAACCACACCAATCTCGATATGCCCTTTTTCTTTGCTCGAACGACAAAGCCTAGACTCCGAACTCGCGAATTGAATAAAACCCAACACTAAACTAATCTCCGAGCAACCCGAACGAGCGTTTCAATATCGTGGTCATTTTTCGGTGGAAATGGACGGGAACGAGTCTACATCAGGGGTTTTGGTCGATTTCTTTTCGAACTGTTTTGCCGAAATTGACCTGGACAGTTGGACGGAGGGATTTTTCGGTAGAATCAGCTGGAAACAGGGATGAGGGTGGCTGGCAGTGTATTTTCGGTGGTGAATCCGGGGAGCACGTCGCCGGAAAACCAAACCAAGGGTCGTTTTCCCTATTTCTCCTCTCTCACGCGTTCACTCTTCTTCTCCCCTCTATTTCCGATCACTCTTCTCTGACCAGCTCCCCGATTCTCATGATTTTGCTCTCTTTTTTATGGATGCTACTGTGTGCGTAAGTGTGTGTGCGTGAAATTCTCTACTGTGTGTGTGATGTGCGAATTTCAATGATGTGAGGTGTGTGTTAATGGTGTGAGGTTAAGAAGATGATGGAAATGGAAGAAGAAAATTTTTGGAGATCTGCTCTGTTTTTTTCTGTTTTTTGGGTTGCTGATCCCCTTTCTTATGTGAGAGTATGTGTGTATATATTGTGAGGCGGGTATTGGGGTAGGGTAGGTGGGGTAGGGTATGGGGTGGTGTGATTTATTTTGATTGGGTAGGTTGTTAGGATAAGATAGAATTAGTTATGATAGGTTTTGTTAGGGATTTTGTTATTTTATTATTTATTTATTTTTTTGTATTTTGTGAGGGTATAATAACATGGGTGAGGGTACACGGTAGAATAAAATAAGAATGGGTAAAAACGACATCAGGAGGGACGAAATTAGGTGTCTACACTCCCTCCGTCTCAAATTATGTGTCGTCATTTGACCGGACACGTTATTTAAGAAATAAGTATTGACTTTGTTAAAGTTACAAAATTACCCTTCTTAAAAAAAGAAATAATAGTATTTAAAATCAAGTGGGACCACTTTTAATTGAAAAAACAAATAAAAAAAGGAGTAATAGTATTTAAAGTCAAGTGGGACCACTAAGGGTAAAATTGTAATTGTGTTTTTTAAAAACTTACCAAATAAGGAAAGACGACATTTTTTGGGGGATGGACCAAAAAAAAATAGCGACACATAATTTGAAACGGAGGGAGTATCACAAAAGAGAGATTTCAGCAGCCATAAGAGAGAAAATAGTGCAGATTTTTGTACCCCAATTTCAGCCACAACCTAAGTTTCTCGGACTCGAGGGCGGATATCCGAGACGGGTGCGGATCCGAGTGTCGGATTCGTCAAGATATAAGTTTTAGGATTTGGGGGAGCGAATTCGAGAGTGGATACGGGTGCGGGGATTCGGCTTAAAAAATTAGATATTATAAATATAAAGTTATAATTTATTTTAAACTAATTTATTTTCCTTGACCATAGGGATTTGAATTTATTTTTTTATTTACTTTAATATTTTTAGTTATTTTTCATTGATTTTACTTTTCAATTAGGAATAGTATTCGTATTAGAATTTTTTTTCAAAATTAAAACTGACGTTTATTTACCAAAAAATAAAAAATAAGTATAATTTTTTAACAAAGTAGGTTTACTGACCGACACTTGTATACACGTGTTTTTATTTTTCATTAAAAGGTATATCTATGGTTAATATTATCAATATTATTAAATGTTATTAACACCACAAACAAATCACTTTGAAAAAAAAAAACGACACTGTTAACGCCGACGACAACGGACGACTGACGATGACTGACCGTACGACGACTACACGATGTTTTTTGACGACGGCGATGATGATTTTCAGCAACAGGGACGATGATTTCAGGCGACGGCGACGGCCACCGATAACACCGTCTCTGTTCCGGAGGTTGTTGGTCGAGATTTTTTTGGTAAGTTGCCGGTTAATTTCGATGCTTTCCTCAAATTTCTTCTTCAGTTTGATCAACATCTTCGAAATTGCTTGACCTAATCGAAGACGGCGGAAGAACCCTTCCCCGCCCCAGTCTCGTGTCGAGACGGTTCGGCGGCAAAACAACTGAGTCCGAGCAACATAGGCCACAATATTCAACTTCAAATTGTAATTTCTGCTTCGTTTCTTGTCCGATTGAATTGATTTTTGAACAGCTTGTTTCTCTCATCTCAATATTTAATTAGAAACTGGCGGAGCTGAATTTGGTGAACTGTAGCTCCTATTTGTATCCCTGAACAATAGTTGCATTTTTTATGCTTTTGCTCCTTTATTTCTTTAGTGTTTGGTGTTGTGGTTTATGTATTGTTTCTTGTTGTTTGACACTTTTTTATGGCCATTTTGGAGAACAATATTGTAACTCTTTGGTAATTATAGTGGAGGTTTGATCCCCTAGTTTTTTACTCTTCACACTGAAGGGTTTTCCACGTAAATCTTGTGTCTCGTGTGGTTGAATTTATTCTTGTCTTATCATATTTGTGTGATTGGCTATTTGCAGCCATATTATTTTGTTTTGCTTGGATTTTCTTATCTCCTCTTGGTTCAAATTGAAAGGAAAAGTTTAGACTTGGGTATTATTTTCGCTGCTACCATGTCAGGCTCTTTGATTGTGCCCCTTGTCTTTCCCAACAAAGTGGTATCAGAGAGTGGTTGTTGTTGATTTTTTATTTGACTGATAAAAGGAAAATATGAGCAAGATGATGTGTTTGAATGGTAGTAACTATCATACTTGAAAAGGCAAGATGAAAGATCTTCTCTTTGTCAAGAAAATGCAATTACCTGTATTTGCGTCTACTAAACCTCAATCCATGACAGATAAGGATTGAGAATTTGAGCACTTACAAGTCTGTGGATATATCAGACAATGGGTTGAAGATAATGTTAGAAACCATATTGTGAATGAGAAACATGCCAGAAGTTTGTGGAACAAGCTAGAGACACTTTATGCTTCGAAGACTGACAATAACAAGTTGTTCCTGCTTAAGCAATTGATAATATTAGGTATACAGAGGGAAGTCCTATTTTTTATAATATTAATAATTTTCAGGGTGTCCTTGACCGCTGTCCGAAATGGGTGTAAAGTTCGATAAAGAAATTCAGGGACTTAGGCTTCTTAATATTCTGCCTGCCTCTTGGGAAACTTTTCGAGTTTCTTTGACAAATTCTACTCCTGGTGGTATTGTAACTATAGAATATGTTAAGAGTGGTGTCTTGAATGAAGAGATGAGAAAAAAAATCTCAGGCCTCATCTTCTTCATCTTCACACTCTGACGTTTTGGTTACTGAAGAGAGGGGGAGAAATATGTCAAGAGGTTTGGATGATAGAGATAAAAGTAGAAGCAAGTCAAGGTCCAAATTAAAGAATGTTTCATGTGACTATTGCAACAAAAAGGGCCATATCATGAAATATTGCTACAAGCATAAGAGATATATGATACGAAAAAAGAAAGAAGGCGATAATAAAAATTGTGTTGCTATTGTTGCTAATGATGATCTTCTTGTTGCTTGTGGTTAAAATGCCATTAATATTGTTTGTGATGAGTCTAGCTGGTTAGTGAATTCTAGTGCTACTTCTCATGTTACGCCAAAGAAGAAATTATTTTCTTCGTATACTCCAGGTAATTTTAGGATGTTGAAAATAGAAAATAATGATGAAGTTAAAGTACTTGGCAATGGCACTTCCTATTTGGAAAGTAACAATGATTCCAAACTAGATCTCAATAATGTCAAGCATGCTCCAGATGTTTGCCTGAATTTGATTTCTGTAGGGAACCTTGATGATGAGGGTTATGTTAACACCCTTGGTGCTAGCCAGTGGAAGCTTACTAGAGGTTCGATGATTGTGGATCGAGGTCACAAGTTGTCTAACTTGTACGTATTTCAGGGCTCTATTTCTAGAGGCTTGATAAACTTGGTGGAAAATGATACTTCATCAGAGTTTTGGCATAGAAGGTTGAGTCATATGATTTAAAAGGGAATTGATAGTTTGGCTAAGAAAAATTTACTTTCTGGAGTGAAACAAGCAAAGTTGAAGAAGTATGTTCATTGCTTAGCCGGTAAACTGAAAAAAATTTCTTTTCAGAGTCATCCACCTTCAAGAAAGCTTGATTTGCTAGAGTTGGTGCATTCTGATTTATGTGGTCCATTTAAAGTAAGGTCTCATGGTGGTATATTTTACTTTGTGACCTTTATTGATGATAATTCTCACAAACTCTGGGTATTTCCTTTGAAGTTCGAGGATCAAGTACTTGATGTGTCAAGAATTTTCAGGTCTTAGTTGAGAGACAGATAGGGAAGAAATTGAAATACATCCACTCAAATAATGGTGGTGAGTATATTGGTCTTTCTGATAGATATTGCAGAGAACAAGGTATTCGACATCAGAAAACTCCTCCAAAGACTCCTCAGTTAAATGGTTTAACAGAGAGGATGAACAGAACTCTAGTTGAGAGGGTTAGATGTATGCTTTTAGATGCTAAGCTGCTAGATTCCTTTTAGACAGAAGCACTCAATACTGTTGCCTATGTTATTAATTTATCTCCTACTGTTGCTTTGGATGGTGATGTCCCTGACAGAGTTTGGTCTAGTAAAAATGTTTCTTATGACCATCTTAGAGTCTTTAGGTGTAAAGTTTTTATGCATATTCCTAAAGATGAGAGGTCAAAGTTGGATGTTAAAACTAGGTAGTGTATCTTCATTGGTTATGATCAAGGTGAATTTGGCTATTGTTTCTATGATCCGATTGAGAAGAAACTTGTTAGAAGTCGTGATGTTGTATTCTTTGAAGACCAAACAATTTAAAATTTTGACAAAGTTGAGAATTTTAATTCTCAGAGTAATGTGAGTCTAGTTGATGTTGATTCAGTTTCTTTGACTACTGCTCATGAAGAAAATATTCATGATGATGAAAATCAAGTTGATAATGAAGATGATCATGTTCAGAATGACCAGCAAGATGTTGTTGATGCTCCAGTGTAAGTTGATATGGTTGATCAGCAACCAGTTGTTGATGCTTTAGAGAGTTCTCTCAGATGATCAACTAGAGAGAATACCTTTATCTCATTATTCTCCCAATGAGTATGTACTCTTAACTGACGGGGGTGAACTTGAGGGTCTTGATGAGACCATGGAAAGTGAAAAAAAAGAAAAGTTGTTTGATGCTATGGAAGATGAGATTAAATCTTTGTATAATAATCATACCTTTGATTTGGTTAAGCTGCCTAAAGACAGAAAAACTTTGAAAAATAGGTGGCTTTTTCAGGTGAAACATGAAGATGGTAACCCAGTTCCACGGTATAAGGCTAGATTGGTTGTGAAAGGATTTAACCAAAAAAAAAAGTTGATTTTGTTGAGATATTCCCTCCAGTTGTAAAGATGCCATCTATTCGTGTGGTTCTAGGCTTAGCTGCAAGTCTAGATTTAGATGTTGAGCAAATGGATGTTAAAATTGCTTTTCTTCATGGTGACTTAGATGAAAAAATTTATCTGGAGCAACCTGAAGATTTTGAAGTCAATGAAAAAGAGAATTATGTTTGCAAATTGAAGAAGAACTTGTATGGTTTGAAACAAGCTCCTAGGCAGTGGTACGAGAAGTTTGGTTCCGTTATGAGTTAGCAGGGCTTCAAGAAGACTACTTCAGACCATTGTGATTTTGTGCAAAAATTCTCTGATGGTTACTTTATTATTGTGTTGCTTTATGTTGATGACATGCTTATTGTTGGTCATAATGCTTGAAGGATTCAAAAGTTGAAGAAAAAGTTGAGTAAGTCTTTTTCTATGAAAGACTTAGGACCAGCAAGGCAAATTCTTGGCATGCAGATTGTCCGTGATAGAAAGGCCAAAAAGTTGTGGTTGTCACAAGAGAAGTACATTCAGAAAGTACTTCGAAGGTTTAACATGGACAACGCTAAGGTTGTCAGTACACCTTTAGCTATGCAATTTAAATTGAGCATGAAGCAAGGCCTTCCTGTGACGATGAGAAGGAAGATATGAAGAAAGTTCCTTATGCATCAGCCGTTGGTAGTTTGATGTATGCAATAGTTTGTACAAGACCAAAGATTGCTCATGTTGTTAGTATCGTTAGCCATTTTCTTTCTAATCCGGGAAGAAAATATTAGAATGCTGTGAAATGGATAATGAGATATGTTTGTGTCACTTCTAGTCTGAGTTTGTATTTTGGTACAAGAAAGCCTATTCTTTGTGGTTATACTGATTCAAACATGGCTGGTGATGTTGATACTCGCAAGTCTACTTCAGGATATTTGATTACTTTTGCAGGGGGAGCTGTGTCTTGGCAATCTAGGTTGCAAAAATGTGTTGCTCTATCTACTACAGAAGGTGAGCTTATTGCTTCTGTTGAAGCTTGTAAAGAATTGCTTTGGATGAAAAGATTATTGGGGGAACTTGGTTGTGCTCAAGAGAGGTATGTGCTTCATTGCAACAGTCAAAGTTCTATACATCTTGGCAAGAATTCTATATTTCATGGTCGGTCTAAACATATTGATGTGAGATACCATTAGATTCGAGATGTGTTGGATTCTAAGTTGCTTGAACTTGAGAATAGTCATATGGATGATAATGGTTCCGACAGGATGACTAAAGCTTTGCCAAGAGGGAAGTTTGAAGATTGTTGCATGATCGCCGGGATGACGGTCTCCTCCACATAGTCGGGAGAGGGAGAATTATTGGGTTATGGGTCTTTTTCCTTCCTATGATAAATAAAGCCCAATATGAATCATCCTACTTTTGTCCATAGGCCCAATACTATGGGTCATATATATAGATATTTTTAGGTCTTATTTATTATCACAAGCCAAAAGAGACAAAATAGTGTAGATTTTCGCATCCCAATTTTAGCCACAACATTCAATTTCAAATTGCAATTTTTGCTTCGTTTCTTGTCTGATTGAACTGATTTTTGAAAAATTTGTTCCTCTCATCTCAATATTTGATTAGGAACTAACGGAGGTGGATTTGGTATCCTGTAGCTCCTGCTTTTATCCTTGAACAGTAGTTGCATTTTTGGTGCTTTTGCTCTTTCTAGTGTTTGGTGGTATGGTTTATATATTGTTTCTTGTTGTTTGGCACTTGTTTTGTGGCCATTTTGGAGAACAATATTGTAAATCTTTGGCGATTATAGTGGAGGTTTGGTCCCATGGTTTTTTACTCTTCACATCAAAGGGCCTTCCACGTAAATCTTGTGCCTCGTGTGGTTGACTTTATTCCTGTCTTATCCTATTTGTGTGATTGGTTATTTGCTGCCATATTAGTTTGTTTTGCTTGAATTTTCTTATCTCCTTGTGGTTCAAATTGAAAGGGAAAGTTTATACTTGGGTACTCTTCCGCTACTACCCTGTCGGGTTCTTTGATTGTGCCTCTGGCCTTTCCCAACACTAAGAATTGTGAATGAACTTCCATATTTTAAAAAGAACTATAAATTTTCTTTATTGTTTACTTTAAATTTT
Source organism: Capsicum baccatum var. pendulum (assembly GCA_030864225.1). Classification (NCBI taxonomy): domain Eukaryota; kingdom Viridiplantae; phylum Streptophyta; class Magnoliopsida; order Solanales; family Solanaceae; genus Capsicum; species Capsicum baccatum. Next base: position 274,988,056 of record CM061550.1, read on the forward strand.
CTATGCATGCAACATGTTTGATTTGATTTCTGTTTATTCCATGGGTTTTTTATTTTTACTTTTCTTACATTGATTTTCGTATAAATAGATTGTCGAAGATCCGATAAAGACAATTTTGAGAACCCAAGAGCTTTAATTGGCGAGAAATAAAAGTGATGGTTAGGCACGTGGAAAACATTACATCTACTATTGACCATCAACTACTTAATATATACTGAATGCAGCGAAATTTTCTGCCAGTTTGTATATATGGACACCTCCCTTTTACAGCGTCCTTACTTTGAACATTGAAATTGTTGGGACTCAATCACTTTGAAGTTTCAATTTGATTTTACTGTGCTCGTTCTATTTGTGTGAGTTTTCTCCTTCTTATACCTATTGTATTTTTCATTTCGTGGTTTCACAATCTGCTTGCTACAAATCTTCTATCCATAGTTGTATTTGTTTTTCGTTCTTTTTCAAATTTCGACATGCATGTTTACAATTCTGCCTTAATTGGATATGACTGTTTGAAAATAAATACCTAGGTATGCTAATTAATGACATCAAATGGCCAACGTGTCATATTGTGGTGTTATTTGGACATTTAGGTACATGGGTACATCACCATGTGGGAGACTTTGTAATTGAGTATTCCACGGACATGACGAGAATAAGATCATTTTTAATGACATGAATTGATTATACACATACTAAAGGCGGTCTTTGTATAGATTCTGTTTTAATTTGCCCAATTAGTTTAGCAAAAATGTAGAGGCCTTCTGGTAGTATAATAGTCACCAATAGGGGTGTGCATCGATCGGTTCGGTTCGATTTATTAATTTTCAGTTTTTAAATATGCTAAACCAATAACCAAATCAATAAGATATTTTTTATCGATTTTTGGTTTATCGGTTTCTAGTCCTTAACGGTTCGATTTTCGGTTTAACCGATAAGAAAATACTCATAAAATTGAAATAGAAGTAACTAACATGAAAAAAACTCGAATCTTAGTTGCAACCAAAAATCCTACATGATGTGTTTTAATTTACCAGAATCGTCAAGTTTTGAATAAATGTTGTTAGGATAAATTAAGAGTTTGTATTATAAGATATTTTTTATCGATTTTTGATTTATCGGTTTCTAGTCCTTAACGGTTCGATTTTCAGTTTAACCGATAAAAAAATACTCATAAAATTGAAATAAAAGTAACTAACATAAACAAAATTCGAATCTTAGTTGCAACCAAAAATCCTACAGGATGTGTGTTAATTTACAAGAATCGTCAAGTTTTGACTAAATATTGTTAGGATAAATTAAGAGTTTGTATTATTGAAATAATAAGTTTGTTAAAGGGGATGACCCGATTCATACCTACTCCGTAGGTGTCGCGGAGGGGGGGACCACTCCGGGCCTGACCTACGCACCCTCACCCCAGCTTCGCTGGAGGGGCATTTCGAACCCCCGACCCTGGCACACCACGGTAAGCAAGCTTACCGCTGAGCCAAGGCCATCCCTCAAAATAATAAGTTTGTTAATTTGTAGAAATAAAAGAGAAATATATACTGAGCAGACTTCAATTGACTGATTTTGTAGTTATACCTGGCAGAATTTTTGTTCATGTTCTAAGTTATCATTAGGTATCGAAACCAGTTGAATACATACTTTACCAAGTTATGCTGCTAGAACATTAGTTGCACAGCAAAGATGAAAGTTGAATAGAAGCTTTAATTTTCTGATTCCTGTTACTCCTATTAGTTGAAACTCTTTCGCTAATCCTTTTTCATGCCTATCATATCTGCAGCTGAAGTATTCATTTTATTTTAGTTTGGCTGAATCTTGCAAGGTAAAAGTATAATTTGTTGGGTTCATAGTATATGAAAGAAATGTAAATGAAAAAATAGAGAATAAAATGATGGAGGGGAAGGAGACACTAAAATGGAAAGTGTACTCCCAAATTAGAAAGTTTACTCTTTCTCCCACATTGGTGGAAGAAGAGAACTTGAAAGTGTTTATAATCAACAACACTTACTCCACATGGCAAGTGAGGTAAGAAATAATAGATGCCTCGCGCCGTCGTCGTTGTCGCTCAGCTCGTATTTGGATTTGGATTTGTCAAATGATCGATGAGATCTATCTTTTTGGATAAACTTTATTTGAATTCCGAAGAATGCCAAGAAAAGATTCAGAAATGATACATTGTTCTGAACTGAGGCTACAGAAGGTTGCAATCTTTGATGAACAAACATGAACTTACAGCAAAGGTGTAACCTTTGGAGTGAACCATTGTCTCTTTTCAAAAGAGGCATATTTTGGCTATATAAACCTGGTTTCTTTCACAAGTTTAGTACGAAATTTTAAGATTAAAAACTCTCTTCTTGTCTCAAAAATATTCTGTGTGATCACTCAAAATGTTCTGTGAGTTCGAAGATATTCCAACCGTTTGAGGTACCGCTACTGTTGGTCTGTTAGCCATTTTATCCTGAAAAGAAAAATTCCACGACCTCGGGTACAGTGAGGGGGATTATTTCCTTACGGAAACTCAGTGAATTCGGACGACTTAGCTATTTTTTGTTTCATCTTAATTTCTGCAAAATAAAATACACCTCTTGGAAAGGTTATTTTGATCTTGTGTTGAGGGTATTTGATATACTTCATTGTGTTCTTGTTTATAGTTGAACTCAAGTTGAAGTTGGTGTTGTAATATACAGATTCTGTGTACCCGAAGTACAAATAAAATAACACAATTTTCTTGCTTTGGGATGTCCATATGACATTCTTTTTTTTTTTTTTGGAATAGGTAAGATGTCACTCCAATGAAGTTTCACCTGTGGAAAATTTCAGTGCTGCCATGCTAGGGGGTAAATATATGTTGATTCATTATTGTTAGTATTCACTAGAAACCAGATGATGGAAGTTAGCTCCCATGTTCTTCAACATTCATACAATAAATGTTCTCAAATAAAACTGCCATAGCCCACGCTTCCAATTAAGGGGTAAATACTGTGGTCCAGAAGAATGAGGGGTTGTTTGGGAATAAAGGAAATTGGGGAGAAGCAAGTTGTTTGGATGAGCCATGGTGATGAAGCTGTGAAGTTGCCGGATGGGGTTTGAGGTTGTGGGGAGGAGTAATCAGGGTGCGTGTTGTTGCTGCTATTGAGAATTTTATGGACTGCAGTATGATCCTGAGCTAAAAATATAAGATAACATTTTTGATGATATTCTTGGAAAAAGAATTGATCTTTAATTTGCATAGTTATTTTGATTCATTTTTTAGTGTTTGTTTGTCCCCTTTTTTTGTAAATATTTTGATTTGGCCAAAGGGTCTTTCGTAAACATCCTCTCTACCTCCTCGGGGTTGGGGATTGGGGTAGGGTCTCTGTGTACTCTATCCTCCCCAAATCCCACTTTTGAAGGATAAGGATTACACTGGCTTTTTGATACTGAATGGATGATAGAGTATACATGTAGTATATAAAGATAGCTTTTTGATGTTTTTTTACCTCTGGATTCTTTCCTAAACTGTTGTGTTCTGTGTTTCTTGAGCCGAGGGTCTTTTGGAAACAACCTGTTTATCTCCATGAGCCTAGGGGTAAGGTCGAAGGTTGAATATACAGATAGAATATAAAGATAGCTTTTGATGATTCTTTTACCTATGTATTGGCATCAAATTGTCGTGGTATGTGTTGCTTGAGTCGAGCTGTCTTTTGGAAACAACCTCTCCATAGCGATGTAGGGGTAAGGCCTGGGTATTCTCTGCTATCCTCAAACCCCATTTGAGGGAATACACCGCATATTTTGTTGTTGTATTTTGATGATTTTTGAGTACTAAAGGTTGGCAACAATATGTTGTAGTTGAAACAACAACAACCAATTTAATCCCACAAGTGGGGTCTATGAAGAAACTCTAATTGAAACATGTAGCTGGTATGTTGTTGGTGTAGTAGTTGTTTTTGATGATTTTTTGAGTACTAAAGGTTGACAACAATGTCTTAAGTTTTAGTCGAAACAACAATAATATATCCATTGTAATCCCACAAGTGGAGTCCAAGTAAAATGTTGGGCATGGGCCTTGCCCATCTAGTACCATGTATAATCATATGATGATGGTATATAATAATGTTATCCCAAAGACATTGACCGAGACATCATCTTTGAAATTAAACATACATTGAAGATGGACCATACCTTTGATGTTAATGAGGAAATCAATTGTTGTTACTGGTACTTTATACCCAATAATAGGGGTGTGCATCGGTCGGTTCAGTTCGGTTCGGTTTTATGTGTTATTGGTTTGGTTTATCAGTTTTCGATTTTAAATATGAAAAACCAATATCCAACCAATAAGATATTTTATTATCGATTTTGGTTTATTGGTTTTTGGTCCTTAACGGTTCAATTTTGGTTTAACCAATAAGAAAATACTTAAAAATTAGAAATAGTAACAACTAACGTAAAAAATAAAATTTTAGTTACCGCCAAAATCCTGCGCAATGAATTTTAATTTACAAGAATCTTCAAAATTGAACTAAATGTTAGTTTGAAAAAAAAACTGAATCCTAATTATTGGAAGCTACTAAATGCTTCAAGCTTTCCAATATGATAATATTAGTACTTTATATTGTGTCTTTGTTCCCCTGAATAGGTTAATACTTTGAGAATCACTGAATTGTGAATAAGTGGTGTGTGTGCATATATATTTATATATAAGTCTTCCAATACGATGATATTTGTACTTTATATTGTGCCTTTGTTGTCCTGAATAGGTTAATACTTTGTGAATCACTGAATTGCCCTAATTAATAAGTTTATATATATATATATATATATATATATATATATATATATATATATATATATATTTATAGATATATCATAAATAGGGGTAAAACAGTAAATAAGTGTATCCTTATTGGGTTATCGGTTTAATCGATAACCCAATAAGCTAAAACCGAAATCGAACCGTTAACCCAATAATTTTTTTTATCAAACCAATAAAAAACCATTAACCCAATACCAATAACCCGATAACATTTTTATCGGTCGGTTCGATTTTTGTACACCCCTACCCGATACGTATGAGAACACAATGAAGAAATATTATTGGCTTCCGATTTTACAAAAAAAGGAACATTTGAAGACTAAATCGTTAATATCCATTAAAATAATGCATGCATTGAGCTAGCCATGCGTGGCACTAATTAACCTGACATGTCAGAGTTGTTTGACGTTCTTTTGATCCATTTGTATCCTCTTGCCTATAGTAATTATTTTATATGACTATCTTTAAATATTTTGAGTCAAAAATATATAATGTTGATAATCAACACACAGATAACTGCTTCAACAAAATAGAGTCAGTAAGAGTTAGCATTAAAAAGCACCGACTTGAATAAAATTCTCAATGAAATGTCATTTTATTTTTCAATTACATAAGCAAACGTATTTATTTTTATTAAATCAAACGAACAATATCAAATGAAAAACATTATTTACTTGAATTCATGTATGGATATATTTGGAAGAATAACCAATAATAAGACCATCACTTACCTACATATAAAAAAACATAAATGTTAAAACACAAGTTTTTTTTAAAACACGAAGGACATAAAAAAATGTAGTACATAAAACTAATGAAAGAAAGCTTAACATTACATGTTAATCAATACACCAAATTTGTCAATACAACAACACCAACATTTTCCAAGACAGCAACACCAATAACAACACAAACAAATCAACACCAACATACAAATAACAAAAAACTGCAAAAACCACAACAAACACCTACAAATCAACAGTTATATTTGGTCACTTAAACCAACCAAACCAATAATTGTTACATTTGGTCACAGCAGATGTCTCGAAAAATTCAAGTTTCACTATAATTACAATAAGGTTAGAGAACAAGAACCACAATAAAAGCTAAAAAAATCATATTTCACTCCGTAAAGATACCATATTTACATCAATCATATTAAGAGAAGAAATGCTACAAATTAGGATCTTATTGAGTTCCTATTTCGTTTTTAAGCAAAAAATATTAGAATACTTAACCCCATACTAGAAGATAAGTTAACTCAAGTTCCTATTTTTTCTTTATAACTAAAAAGTACTAATTTTTCAAGTTCCTGTTTTTTCTTTATAACGAAAAAGCACTACTTTTTTGCCAGTGAAAGTCGAAAAGAAACGATGAAGAACTTGAAGCTGTTATCGCCGGAAGTTGCTGGAGAATGCAGTCACGTTGATCTATTGTGGAGGAAATTGACAATTGAAAGTTAAAAAGGGAATGATCAAGAACTCGAAACTATTGTCACCAGTAGTTGAAAGTTGCCGGAGATTGAAGGTTACATCGGTTGATGATTATTTGTTGTAGCTATTGAGAGATAGTTGAGACGTTGAGAGATAGAGAGAGAGAAAAGTTTTGTTGTCGATTGATTTGTACTTTTAAAAAAAATTAAAAAATTAAAAAATATTAATTGAATGGCCAATTAATTTAATCAAATTTTAAGTTAAGCTTTGACACCTATTCTCAATTCCACACTTAACAACACCTTCTCATCAATTCTTTATTTCTTTATGGCCTCTCCTCCATAAAAATCGGAGTTGCAGCACCAGGTTTTGCTGGAGTTCAAATTTCTAGTCGTTTTTGAATTTTCAATCGTTCCCAAAGCACGTTATTTGAGAAAATAAAAGATTCAGCGGTTAGCATTTGGTTTGGAAAGTTTTATGGCTCGGGTATGGTAATAAGAGACCTTAAATATATGTACATACACACAAAAATAATGGTAATAATTTTTAATTTTTTTTTTGTTGTTGTTACCAACTACTTCTTAGTTTAGTTCTTAAAAGACATTAGACGTTTAACTTCACATAATTAATTATTTATGAAAGTAAGGATTAGTTCTATTTAATAGAACATTCGTCATTTGTTTGCAACACATTACCTTGGATGTTATAGTAAAATTTTATTTATTAATAGGATAATTTGAGTTGTTTAATTCAAACTTCTAAAACATTCTAATAAAAAAAATTAGATAGTTCTTCTTGCTTTCTTATTTTTTTTAAAATTTAAATTGTACACCTTTTATTTTTCACGTACAATCTTCAATATCGATTCAAGTGACACTAAAATCATAAAATTCATTGGTATTAAAAAATTTTGGGGTCTCAAAATTTTGGGAGCCTAACGTAAATGCTCCCTAGGAGCTACCACCCTTTTTACTCCCTTGATGACTTAAATACACAATCTTCGAATTGAAAGGGAGAAATGCTTACCATTCGAGCAACTTCCTCTTGTCACAACTCAAATTCTTAGCTTTCGTAACTCCATATTTTAATAAATACTAGTACTTTATCAAGTGTTGTTGATATCCATTTGTTGATTCTTCATCAAAATTCGTTAAATCATGTGGTTAAAAATGAAGTTGGGGGTGAGAGTTGGAAACTTGATAAAAATGGTTGAATAGGATCAATTTTGGTTTATTGTAGTTTTTTTTATTAAATTCGAAACACGCATGAATGTTTTTGGTACGCGATAGAATTATAATATGTTGGAATGAATAGGCAAAATAGGTTTTGGGTAGGCAAAATTTAGGACTCTTGGTGATTTGTTGAATGTGTGAATATTTGATGATTGGTTCTTTCTATTTTTTAGCGCACAAGGTTGAGAAATGTATTCATTTAATTGGGGAATGCCCCGAGACCTTATGTATTCGGGGAATGCCCTGAGGTATCTTGTACTCGGAGGATGCTCGTGATCAAGGCCTGAGGCATCGGGTAAAACCTGGGAGCATAGTTAGGATTAGTATAAGCTAGATAGGATTCATTTTTATTTATTTTGGGATTGTATAATTGGACTGATCACTATACTTTTATTCGTTTTGTTTAGTTTGTTGGTTTGATTGTTTTATGTGTGGTTTATACATTCGTAATGCCAAAATAGACAATATACTCCACCAAGCGACCGTGGTCAAACCACGGGATCGAGGGGTGCCTAACACCTTCCCCTCGGTTAACAGATATCCTTAGCCGGAATCTCTGTTCGCAAACCAGTCTTTTTAAGAGTCAAATCATTTCGAAAAGGATTTTCCAAAGGTGACTTGGCACACCGGATTATGCCAAGTGGCGACTCTGAGTTTGAATGTAAAAATAATCCTTTTTCAAAGCAAAATCATTTTCTTTTGTCACTTAATAATAAAAACCCTTTTGAATTTAAATGAAATTTTTTTTGGAGTACGAAAAAAGGAGTGTGACAGCTCTGGCGACTCTACTGGGGAACTTTTCAGAATTCGAGCTTATTTGTTTGAGTCATATCGGCTTTGTTTGGCATTATAAGTGTATAAACATTGTTTGTGATTATTGTTTGTGTTATTGTTATCACTGTTGTGCGTTTCTATGCTCTTTGTTTACAGTTTTTCTTTATGTGTTACCGCTTTTATATCTGGCATTATGTGTCTACCCCCAAGCCTTCTTTCTGCAACAAGTCCATAGTACACGTGTTGTACACGACCTCTAGTTGAGTCACCCTTATTTTAGGGGGGGAGCCGTCGGTGTTATGGAGTAGGTGAAAAGCAAAGCAGCCACTATCGATCATACGCTCCCCCGAACAACCTTGTTAGTGAACCACAACGTAGATCAGCCTTTAGGTCATGCTTATGTGCATCATACTGAGACCTAGCGGGACCCACATGGCCCTTTGTAGGAGACTCACCTCTAAAGCATCTCTGCGTGCTAACTGTTGCATCTTTAAGGGGAACGTGATCATTTGATGGACTGATTTGGGGAAAAAATATTTGTTAGGAGTAAGGTGCGTAGGCAAAAACGAAAAAGAAAAAAAAGAAAGAAAAAAAAATAGAAAAAGTGAGTCGAAAAGAATGAATCAAAAGGAGGGCCGTAGTTTATTTTAGAGTTTTTTATGGCTTTTGTTCTTCACGATCCAAAAACTCAAAAAAAAAATTACATTTTGCATTTATCTTCTCAAAGTACCGTAAGTTCAACAACAAAAAAAAGAAATAAAAAGAGGGTTTTGTTTGTCTTTTCTACTTATTTGTCAAAAGCAAAAATACCAAAAAGATTTTTCTTCATAATTGGTGGTGTTAGTCTTAGTTGAAGTGTCTAGTTGAAAATCCAAAAAGTTTTTATTCGTTTGTTTTTGGTTGTGTCTCTTAATTTAGGATCAATTTATTAGTTAATCGTTAATTGTCCAATCTGGACGAACTACGCACCGCTGATTATGCTCTTTCGGGAGTGATATACGTAGGCAGCCTATTGTTGGTTCGGGGATCTTATTTGAAAAATCCAAAAATATTTCTTCACTCTCCATTTAGAGTAGGCGTTTCATATACGTCTTTAAACGAAAACTACAAAAAGATTTTCCTTTAATAGGTTCAAGTTTCATTTTCACATGAAATTCAAAAATTAAAAACCCAAAAAGATTTTTCTTTGGTAATCACAGGTTTCATTTTGTATAGAGATTTAAACCTAAAAAAAATGCAAAAAGATTTTTGTCAATTCTTTTGACACTTTGTTTCAAGAAAGAAAAAAGAGTTTAATTGGCCATTTTGGCAAAACGTCATGAACTACGCACACCTGATTCTCCCTTTTTGGGGGTGAGATACGTAGGCGCCCTTCTAGGGTTCGGTGAATTTTTTTCAAGAAAAAAAAAGAAGAAGAGGTTTTGAAAAATTGTTGAACTCTAACGCATTTGCTATTTCTTGTCCAGTTAGTTTAAGGTGGTTGGTTTGTGGCATTTTGGCTGGTCCTCCATATTGCTCCAAGTCACAGAGAAAGTTATGGACAACAAGGATATCGAGCTACTGGTCACTAATCAGATAGGGAGTTCGGGGAATGAGAATGTAGGAGATAATGAAGAGATTCGAAAATTAAGGCGGCAAATAACAGAAATGCATCGAGCTTGGGCTAATGGGTTGCCGCCTCCTTCAGTTCTCACTGATAATCTGGAATATCTTTCTAGCTTCCCTCCCGTGTCACATGCATAAATTCCCATTTTTGTTGATATGCCACAACATGCATCAGGATCGACTCCAGGGCAATAATATTCAACCACTTCCAATGTTTATTTCCTCACTCCCTAATCCAAGACTACCACATACTCGACTTCAGCTGTTGTTCATGCTTTTACGGTGCCACCCCCACCTGAAGCTCCTACTTTTGATGTTCATCTACAAGTTGTGCCTCCTTACTCTACAAGAGAGCTTGCATTGAATATTTTTAGTGATCGGCATTATGCTCTCGAGCCTACATTTAAGTCGACTGGTCCTTACGATGGCCCTAAACCACCTGAATTTCCTCCTAAAACTGAGAAGCCTGTTATGACAGAAGAACAAGAGGAAATAGACAGAAAATTGAAAAGTTTGGAACTGACTATGAAAAACTTGCAAGGACTTGGGGGTACAAAAGTGTCTCATATAAAGATCTGTGCATGTTTCCTGGTGTATATCTTCCTATTGGTTTTAAAATGCCGAAGTTTGAGAAGTATGATGGACATGGCGATCCTGTAGCACATTTGAGATGCTATTGCAACCAGCTAAGGGGCGCTGGAGGGAAGGAAGAATTACTCATGGCATATTTTGGTAAGAGTCTTTCAGGTCTAGCTTCAGAATGGTTTGTTGACCAAGACATTGACAAATGGATTAGTTGGGATGACCTAGCTAATGAATTTGTGCAACAATTTCAATACAATGTGGAGTTGATCCTTGATGAAAAATCCCTAACTAGTATAACAAAGAAGAATACTGAGAGTTTCAGGGAGTATGCGATCAGATGGCGCGAGCAAGCTGCTAGAGTAAAATTGCCAATGAAAGAAAGCAAAATAGTGGAGGTGTTTATTCAAGTGCAGGACGAAACATATTATCAATACTTGTTACCTGTATTAGGCAAGCCGTTCATTGAGGTCCTCAAAATAGGAGAGATGATAGAGGATAGAATTAAGACCGATCGTATTGTGAGTTTTGCAACATTGAAAGAGACTACTCAAGCAATTCAAAAAGGTTCAGGAAGTGTTGGAGGAAAGAAGAATAAGGAAGATACATTTGCCATTATAGTTGGACAACAGGCACGGGTAAGAGGACCATATCATCGTTATCCATGGGCTCAAACCCAAGTTTATGGCCAAATTCTACAAAATCTTTCCAAAAATCCATTATATTCCATTCCTCCATCTCCATATCAAGTGTATAATGCGCAACCATATGTTCAACCCCTATCTTACCCACACTGGCGCGTGCAAACTCTGTTGAGTTATCCTTCAGCTCCACATATATACCGAATCCCTTCTAGGTATGGTTTTCAATTTAAGCCAAATAATGAAATGAGACAGAAGTCAAGGGATAACTTCACACCGATCGGAGAGTCGTATGCAAGTTTATTCCAGAGATTGCTATAGCAGAACATAATCACTCCTCTCCTTGGGTATACTCTTGACCCACATTTAAGAAGTTTTGATCCTAATGTACGATGCACATATCATTCTGATGTTCAGGGTCACAATATTGAAGATTGTCATGCTTTGAAAAGAGAAATTGAAAAGATGATTCAAGATAAATCAATCATGGTGCAGAACATTGACAGTGAGGAAAGCTCTAGTCATGCTGATATGCAAACCAGTGGCTAAGATGTCAGGCTGAGCAATTGAGAAGTCACCCCTCTCCTTAGTAGAAAGGGGTTTGGTAGTTTGTTTTGCTTTATTTTCTGTTCTCCAAATTATTTCGGGGTTGTAGTTCGGGATCTGTCTTGTTTTGTCCTTTTGTTGTTTATGTTCAAACCCTTCTATCTTTTGTTTTGACTAAATGAAGTGTCTCATTTTCCTTTGTGTTTTAAATATGTGTTGTTTGTTTGTTTTCTTTACATAGTACATTTTGTGTTAACTCTAGTGATATGACATGCTAGTGAAATTTTCAGTCAGATCTTAAAATCTAGTTTAAGCATGAACATTGAATCAGAGGGTTAAAGTTAGAAAAAGAGAGCATATGAGAAAATAAATAGAGTGCTGAGACATTTCGTGACAAGTTAAGGCAATTATTTTGAGAATTACAAGAATAACGTGGTCATCAATTGAAAAATAAAGCTCAATTAGATCAAATAGTGGATGTGTGCTCCCGAGGAACAGAACAGAAATCAACTCCACAAAAGTATGAGTCATTCAATGTGAGGGATGTACAACAAAGGTGGAGTTGTATGTTCAACAAGTGTAAAAGAAGAGGTGACACATATGCTCGGGGAAAGTTAGTATTGTAAAACATGTCATAAGTGATATTGATTGTGTACTTTCACATTGCATGCGATGTACTAGCACCTTCAAGGATTGATATGACGAAGGCATTTCATTCTGCTATCCATATATTGTGTCATCCTTTCTGTACCCCATTTGATATTTAGTTTTATTTTCTTTCATACCTCTCTTTTGGAATCAAGATATATTCAACAAAGCTCAAAAGAAAAAGTGTCAGGTAAAATAGAGTCAGAAAAAAAAGTGTATAAAAGAAGGAAAAGAAAAAGTGTCAGGTAAAATAGAATAAAAAAAACAAACAGAATCAAGTAAAAGAACAAGCTGCCAGAACTACGCATGACCTGATTCTCCTCTCTCAGGGGTGAGATACGTAGGCTGCCCTACTAAGGGCTCGGTCCAACCAAATAAATAATTTAGAATCATCCGGTCAAAAGAAAGTGGGGCATGATTTAATCCTCATTTGTTTGAGTTGATTCCAAAAGTTGTAAGTTCTAACCCACTTCAAGTGTCGTTTGGGCCTCATGTCATCCTTTCTTTCTAACCTTATCCAAAAGCCAAGTTACAACCAAAGAAAGACCTTCAGTTCAATCTTTGAGAATGTTAAGGCTAAGCATGCAATGGATACGATGACGCATTTTGGGAACTACTTGTCTTCCTCAGCATAAGGAATCAAGAGAGAAATAAAATATGAGAGAGTCTTATTGGTGAAAACCCTCACAGGCACCATAAGGCGATAGTAAGTTGAGAGAGATAAAAATGAGAGAGTCTTATTGGTGAAAACCCTCACGGGCATCGTGAGACGATTGTGAGTTGGGAGAAATGAGAATAAGAGAGTCTCATTAGTAAAAAAACCTCACAGACACCATAAGACAATGGTGAGTTGAGGAAAAGACCTTTCAAGGCGTCACTAGCCGAATAAGGTCTGAATGCAATTGGCCTAAGAGAGCAACTCAGTTTCAAGGCCATTAACTCAACAACAATTGGTAGAAAGTTTGGATGGAAAGATCAGGTAGCTTAATCCAAAATGCATGGCATAATCATTAGAGTTGACTGTCATTTTTAGAAAAAATTTCATTTCTTTGTTTCAAATGGGGACACTCATTGTATTTTCTTTCTTCTCTTTATTTTTATTTTTGTTTTCTTGAGTCAATTTTCCAAATAAAAGTCATTGTAATTTTTCTCTTGTCTTTGATTCAAGTTCGTGTCAAAATAAGTGGGAAAGATTTCAAACATGGCTACCAGCTTCTTCAATTGCACAAAGAAAGACAAAAGGCCAGCGCATGAAAGAGACATGATTGTGAGCCAAAAAAGGGGTATGTAGAAAGTTTTGTCAACAGACAAGTCTGGCAACTCATGAAAATACCAAGGTTTAAAGAGTTTATTCATGAAGCATGACAAAGCAGAGATGATGTATTTATTTCAGAGTCACTCATCATAATCCGAGTTTGGGTCAATGACACGACAAATCAGGGGCAAGTGCCAACAATCTGAAACAAAATGAAGGGAATGAACACTGGAGCAGGCGTCGGGACAACCAAGTGCCGCAAGCCACCACTAAATTTTAATTGACAAATTTTTTTTGTTGAAACAGAGGCAAATTCTCTTCACTAAATTCAGCTACCATTGGAAATTTACTTTATGTTCAGGACCCTCCTGAAAAATGGGATTTTATTTTCAATTCAAGACCCTCTTGAAAAATGAGAATTTACTTTCTATTCATGACCCTCCTGAAAAATGGGATTTTACTTTCTTTTAAGGACCCTCCTGAAAAATGGGACTTTAATTTCTGTTCAGGACCCTCCTGAAAAATGGGATTTTAGTTTTAGTTCAGGACCTTCCTGAAAAATGGGATTTTACTTTCTGTTCAGGACCCTCCTGAAAAATGAGATTTTACTTTCAATTCAGGACCCTCCTGAAAAATAAGAATTTACTTTCTGTTCAGGACCCTCCTGAAAAATGGGACTTTACTTTCTGCTCAGTACCCTCCTGAAAAATGGGATTTTACGTTATGTTCATGACTCCTGAAAAATGGGATTTTACTTTCTGTTCAGGACCCTCCTGGAAAATGGGATTTTACTTTCTGTTCAGGACCCTCCTGAAATGTCACGCCCCAAAATCCCATCGGGCCGGACTGGCACCCGAAGCCGAGAAGGCCCGGGAGAACCCGTTCAAATACCTGTACCTTCACTTATATTCACCAAAAATTTGGGCAGCACTTCGTTACATATAGAAGGGTCTAATTCCCTGTATCAGCACAACACGCACAAATATATATATATATATAATACTTGGCCGTCGGGGCCACCACATATACAAATATAACATCACTATATAAACTCCCATGACTTGACCCTTCCTTATGTCTACAAAGCCTCTAGGACATATATACATGACATAACTAGGGTCGGGACAAACCCCCGCCCACACATGACTCCTGTACAATAACAAAACATAAGGAACCGACTCGGAAAGCTCCGAAGCAAACTGGAGCTCACCAACAATAGCTGTACGACCCGACTCTTATCTATGCTGTGAATAAGCTGAAGTACCTGTGCCTGCAGCATGAAATGCAGGTCCCCCGTGAGGGACGTCAGTACGAAATATGTACTGAGTATGTAAAGCTGTAGATAATCATATGTGATATGGGGTATCAAGAAAATCATACACATGTGAATAAATCATAATAGAAGTGAACCACACTTCATAAACATTTTTAGGATCATGAACATTATCATTAATCTGAATTGGGTTCTTGAATTCAAACACATTTGTGGAACGGTATACATTCGTTCATTTCATTCTTTACAATTATTATTCGCCATTACCTCCTCCTCCCGAACCTCCAACCACCTAACAATAATCAATACTGTACCGTACTGTGGCCATTAGGCTGCCCCCAGTACATATCAATTGGGATCGACCCATGCTAGGCTTATGCCCCTGGGATACCACCCATAAACACATAAATAGGGATCGACCCACAAGTATATCAAGTAACACATAAGAGATTTTTCCAATAACTTAGTTCAAAAGCTTTTGAGATTATTACATTAATGTTCATGCCAATATAGTACCTTTGGAACAATGATACATCAATAGGAATCAAGTAATAGACCTTCTATACAATAACGATGTAATAAGGACTCATTGGTACATCAACAATATGTTTCAGAATCATCAATATCACAACAATGAAATAGGAGCCTTTTGGTATATCAATGAAACATTTGACACTTTATAGAATGGAAATAACTTCGTTGGTAATGTAGAACAATACATGTGTTTGGACAACCTCGGAATCTTACTTGATGGAACATTGGTGTTTTCATGCCAAAGAACATCGTTAGAGTATGCTTTACATACCTCGTTGTAGATTTGGACACCAATTCGACACAACTTCCCGCCTTTACAAATCACTTATCTACAATGAAATATTTGGCATCTAGTATTAGCAACCCAACACCACAATTCTCTTCCATAATTACATACAACCAATATTTGTAAAACATTCGAAAAACCAACTTGATCAATAGGTTTATGTGTATATATATATATAATCATCATTTCAATACCACATCATCACACCAAATCCCTTCACAATTCAACATAATCCAACCATGCACAAGAATAATCCAACATCATTTCCAATCATCTTTCAACAACAATCAAATAACATACTTTTTATGCTCACATGCATATATATATATACATATCCATATAAATAACACCAACATAATTTACATCCTTACCATAAAATGGCCCTTTTGATTTTGAAGTCCTGTTGGCACAAATAAGGGGTGCTTCTCGAAGCCCTCGAGACGGTGAACACAACTACGGAATCAATTTGGATTTTCTACGGTTGAATCACAAGATAATTGGTGTTGAAATTAGGCTAGGGTTTCTTATTTCCAATAATATGATGATAATTGATGGATATAAGACCAATTATATCTATATAATGACCAATTTTCGTCCAAGAGGTGATGGAAAATGACCATATTGCCCTTAAAAATTTAAGTAAATCCGAATCTGTCCATGGTGGACTATTTTGACAGGCTAAAGTAAATCAGCCATAACTCTTTGCTCCGATATCGGATTTAGGTGAAACTGGTATTGTTGGATAGATAATTCAAAGGGCTTTCATTTCCTATAAATTAGGCCACCCATATCGTCCTGTACAAGGAGTTATGATCGTTTGAAGTTGACCCTAAAAAACTGTTTTGAGAGGCTGAAGTAAAACGAGTATAACTCCTTACTCAGATGTTGGATTTGGATGAAACCAATTGCATTGGAAAGAAGACTCAAATATCTTTCTTTTGATAGGTTGTATCTCTCCCAGTTCATTATATTGAGGGAGTTATGATCGTTCAAAGTCGACCCAAAAAACTGGCAGGCCTCAGTAGTTTGAATTTCCTGCACATTTACTGTTCACAATTATCCCGGCCGCCGTTTTATAGTTTCGAACGTGCTCGATTATATCCGAAACTTATCCGTTTTTGGAAATCTTTATATCGTTGGAAATCTTATTCAATAAACTTCGTATGGAACCATCGACGGGAAAATTCCGGTATAAATAAAGTCGATTCCCATACACATATAATCAAACTATACACTTGAAACCATCTCAAAATAATCAATACTCATACTTAAACTCATATATACCTAACTTAGGATCAATACATATACTCCAACACATATAACCATGGCTAATGCACATAATTAAGTATGGGGTGTTACATGAAAAATGGGAATTTACTTTCAATTCAGGACCCTCCTGAAAAATGGGACTTTACTTTATGTTTAGGACCCTCCTGAAAAATGGGATTTTACTTTCTGTTCAGGACCCTCCTGAAAAATGGGACTTTACTTTCTGCTCAGGACCCTCCTAAAAAATGGGATTTTACTTTCTACTCAGGACCCTCCTGAAAAATTGGACTTTACTTTCTACTCAGGACCCTCCGAAAAAATGGGACTTTACTTTCTGCTCAGGCCCCTCCTGAAAAATGGGATGTTACTTGCTGTTCAGGACCCTCCTGGAAAATGGGATTCTACTTGCTGTTCAGGACCCTCCCGAAAAATGGGATTCTACTTTCTGTTCAGGACCCTCCTGAAAATTGGGATTTTACTGTTTGTTCAGGGCCCTCCTGAAAAATAGAATTTTACTTTCTGCTCAGACCCTCCTGAAAATTGGGACTTTACTTTCTGTTCAGAACCCTCTTGAAAAATGATATTTTACTTTCTGTTAAGGACCTTCCTGAAAAAATGGGATTCTACTTTCTGTTCAGGACCCTCCTGAAAAAATGGGATTCTACTTTCTGTTCAGGACCCTCCTGAAAAATGAGATTTTACTTTCTGTTCAGGAGCCTCCTGAAAAATGGGACTTTATTTTACTTTCTACTCAGGACCCTCCTGAAAAAGGGGACTTTACTTTCTGCTCAAAACCCTCCTGAAAAATGGGATTTTACTTTCTACTCAGGACCCTCCTGAAAAATAGGACTTTACTTTCTGCTCAGGACCCTCTTGAAAAATAGAATTTTACTTTCTGTTCAAGACCCTCCTGAAAAATGGGATTTTACTTTCTGTTCAGAACCCTCCTGAAAAAATAAGATTTTACTTTATGTTCAGGATCCTCCTGAAAAATGAGATTTTACTTTCTTCTTAGGACCCTCCTAAAAAATGGGATTTTACTTTCTGTTCAGGACCCTCCTGAAAAATGGAATTTTACTTTCTGTTCAGGACCCTCCTAAAAAAATGCGTGTTTACTTTATGCTCAAGACCCTCCTGAAAAATGAGATTTTACTTTCTATTCAGGACCCTCCTAAAAAATGAGATTTTACTTTCTGCTTAGGATCCTCCTGAAAAATGAGATTTTACGTTCTGTTCCGGACCCTCCTGAAAAATGGAATTTCACTTTATATTCAGGACCGTCCTGAAAAATAGGATTTCACTTTATGTTCAGGACCCTCTTGAAAAAATGGAATTTTAGTTTATGTTCAGGACCCTCCTGGAAAATGGGACAACGCTTTCAAAATTGAAATACTACTTTACTATAATTTTTGTTTGGGATAATTTTCATTCTAGTTTTAATTTTATTTCAGGAGCCCGCCTGAAGAACAGGGTGATGAGATTGCAAGTCAGGAGCCCGCCTGAAGAACAGGGTGATGAATATTGAAAGTCAGGAGCCCACGTGAAGAACAGGGTGATGAATATTGAAAGTCAGGAGCCCGCCTAAAGAACAGGGTGAGGAAGTTGAAAGACAAGCAACAAGTTGAAAAAATCGAAAGTCAAAAATAGCAAGTCAGGAGCCCGCCCAAAACACAGGGCGAATAAATGAAATGTCAAGCAACAAGGTGAAGAAGTTAAAAGTCAAGCAACAAGGTGAAGAAATTGAAAGTCAACAAATTGAAAAATAGCAAGTCAGGATCCCGCTCAAAGCACAGGGCGAATAAATGAAAAGTCAAGCAACAAGGTGAAGATGTTAAAAGTCAAGCAACAAGGTGAAGAAATTGAAAGTCAACAAATTGAAAAATAGCAAGTCAGGAGCCCGCCTGAAGAATAGGGTGATAAAACTCAAAGCCAAGAGTCCAAAAAAGGGTTGTATAGATAGGATTTTGTAATTTCATTTATGTTTTAACTTGTAATTTTTATTTTTGATGTAATGACAGAGTCGCGGACCAGAACCTCGATGGAACCTCACTCAACTCTCCAACTCAGTATAGTCCACTTCTCTTCCAGCCCTTTGAGATAATTGTGACTTCCTCATGACTTGGGTAGATAGGGTGTCCGACAGGATTCTATTGTTCGTCTTTCTTTTACTCCTCTCTTTGAATAATGATCGGGACGAAATTTAGTCTCGTTGTTTACTTCTTTGTCTGAAAACACTGCGTGTTTACGTTCAAAGGGGGCATGATATAGACACGTAATTTCGTCCCTCCCCGATATCGTTTTATTCATTTTTACCTTATCCTACCATGTACCCTCAATCAGGTAATTATCCCTCCACAAAATACAAAAAATGACAAAAACAATACCTCTAACTAATTTATCTTATCCTAACAACCCTTTCAATTAAAAAAAAAAAAAAGACACATCACCCATACCCCTACCCTCACCAACTCATACCCCATATGACCCCCCCCCCCCCATTCCTTGGTTACAAAGGAAAAGAAAACGGACAACTGTACAAAAGTTGAAGCAATTTTTGTTCTCTTTTGGGGATTAGTTTTGGTTTCAATTAAAAGGAAAAGAGGAATAGAGGTGGGACCCACAGAAAATGATTTCATCACCTTCAATATATATATATATATACAAATCTCACAAGAGAAAAGGGGGGAGTTCACTAGAAAATTGGAGGAGAAGGCACACACTCTCACACAATTTTCATCTCTCTAACCGAATACATACTCACAGCAAACACACAAACACTCATTATCCATCTTCTCTTCCACACACGAATCTTCTACTTCACTCATACGCACTCCACACCCATCATGGACGAAGAACAGTAATTAGAGAGAGAGAGATCGGAACTGAGATTGGGAGTGAAAGGAGATAGATTGAGAGAGATATAGGGAAAAAACATCATTGTTGTAGTGGAAAGAGAGAACTGGTCGGAGGAGGAAAAATAGAGAAAAATGAGAGAGGGAGAGAACGCCGAAGAGTGAGAGAGATAGAGCATCAAGAGAGAGAGAGGGATTCGAGGTCGAGATCTGTAATGTAAAAGAAAGCGGTGTTGATTCCGGGTTACTTGAAAACGGGTTCCGGTGGGTTTGGTAGCTGTTCCGGCGACTCCTTCGCCGGAACCTCGTCGTTCTCTCTTGACTTCTGGGCGAATTCGATAGGGAGACGATAATCTTGCCGGAACAGTCCATTTTGAACGTTTTCAAGCACCCCCATTTAGGAAATATTCTGCGTCGCCGGAATCCAACTTACTTCCGTTTGTTTTGGTCACTGTTATCTCACCAGAATTCAAGTCGTGTGGATTTTTAGTTTTCTACCCAATTTTTTAAAGCTTTGGGTTCGTCTATTTTTGTGATTCGAGATCAAAATCGAACTTTGAGTTCATTAGTCGTCGTTCTGGGTTCAGTTTTTTGGTTCTAATGTCGAGGTTTGGTCCGTGTTTCTTCTTCGAAGCTGCTGTTCAGATTTTTTGTATTGGGTTTTGTTCGAATTCGGTTTAAGTCGAGGTTTCGAATCCGCGAAGCTCCTCCATTTGATTGAATGAAAGCGACATTAAGGTCCAATTTTCGTCTCGTTCTCTATCAATTTCTAATTGTTTGATATTTTACTTGTTAAATTCATTATGTGTGAATTCTTGTTTATTGATGTTGATATATTTTGGACCATCGTGAATGGTTATTGATATCCACTTGTTGATTCTTCATCGAAATTGGTTAAATCATGTGGTTAAAAATGAAGTTGGGGGTGAGGGTTGGAAACGTGATAAAAATGGTTGAATAGGATCAATTTTGGTTTATTGTAGGTTTGTTTGTTAAATTCGAAACACGCATGAATGTTTTTGGAACGCGATAGAATTATAATAAGTTGGAATGAATAGGCAAAATAGGTTTTGGGTAGGCAAAATTTAGGACTCTTGGTGATTTGTTGAATGTGTGAATATTTGGTGATTGGTTCTTTCTATTTTTTAGCGCACAAGGTTGAGAAATGTATTCATTTAATCGGGGAATGCCCCGAGGCCTTATGTATTTATTCACCGGGGAATGCCCCGAGGTATCTTGTACTCGGAGGATGCTCGTGATCAAGGCCCGAGGCATCGGGTAAAACCTGGGAGCATAGTTAGGATTAGTATAGGCTAGATAGGATTCATTTTTATTTATTTTGGGATTGTATAATTGGACTGAACACTATACTTTTATTCGTTTTGTTTAGTTTGTTGGTTTGATTGTTTTATGTGTGGTTTATACATTCGTATTGCCAAAATAGCCAATATACTCCACCAAGCGACCGTGGTCAAACCACGGGATCAAGGGGTGCCTAACACCTTCCCCTCGGTTAACAGAATTCCTTAGCCGAAATCTCTGTTCGCAAACCAGTCTTTTTAAGAGTCAAATCATTTCGAAAAGGATTTTTCAAAGGTGACTTGGCACACCGGATTATGCCAAGTGGCGACTCTGAGTTTGAATGTAAAAATAATCCTTTTTCAAAGCAAAAATCGTTTTCTTTTGTCACTTAATAATAAAAACCCTTTCGAACTTAAATGAAATCTTTTTTGGAGTAAAGAGGTGTGACAGTGGTTTGATAATATTAAATAGAAGGTTAGGGGTTTAATTTAATATACCGTTAGTTAGCATCCATTCGTTCATCGTGTCTATCTATTACTTGCTTTATATCTATTCTTTATCTTTCATTTTCATATCATAGTTTGATTTTCGATGTCCTAGATTGTTCGTCTATCACTTTATCAAGTGTTATTAGGAATAATTTGAATTAAGAAGAAATGAAGTAAATACTTGGTCAATTCCCTAATACTAATTAAAGACTTTGCATGTACTCATGTTATATATATATATTTTTAATACTTATTGTAATCATAATAGTTTAAAACCATGAAATTCAAACACTCAATATGCCACTGAAACTAAATTAAATTAAGGTTATATTAAGTAATTAGAAAACTTGAAATAGAAAAAGGGGAATATACCTAATTAAGTGAAAGAAAGATTATTTGATAAAATTTTAGCTTTATTTTCTTCTTTTTATCGGATTGTCGATAAAAATGTTATACCTAAGATTAGTTTCCTCCATTTCCATCACAATCCTTATTGATAAAACTATTTTCGCATTTGCTTATTTATAGTTTATCCACTAAAAGGAGCAAAAACAAACTACAAGTATATAAATAAACTAGTATATAAAAATATTATTTCTAATTTTTTTGGATTATGATGTTCGAGCATGTTAACTCATATTACTTTAAACAGAATTTAATTATCATATTATTCCTTAATGAAATAAATCCCAACCCCAAATTATCCCCCCCCCCCCCCCCCCCGCCCCTTCCCCACCCCACCATTTCATAGCCAAAGCTATACACATAGTGATAATGAATCACAAAATATTGAAAACTTTTATATTTCATATTTTATTTATTACGTTACTCAATTTTTAAATTTATTATTAACTTGTTAATATGAATTTTCAATAGCTTATCACTTGACATAATGTAGTTATTAAGTGTCCTTTTGATTAATTATGAAATAGATATATTAATTTTGTTTACTTGTGACTTTTTTCATTTTTAAATTTTCATTCTATTATTCACATCTTTTCAATTTAAAATTTATAGATAGTAATATATGTATAATCTAGTTACTAAATTATATTCTCAAAATTAGTTCAAATACCTTCACCCTACCCCTACCCCCACTTCCCTATCTTCATATTTTTTTCTACTGTATTTAATTATTTTCTCTTGTATATTTTGATATTTATGTTCTTACTTATTTCAAAACATACAATGCTGATTTAAAATTTAAGTTACTTAAATTTTTATATTTTGATATTTCTTTAATTTATTATTATCAAAATTTTAGTTACTATTTATCAAAATTTTAGTTAATAATAATAATATATTCATCATTATATTTAATATAGACAAACTTATGAAATATAAGATTATATTTCACTATATTTTATAGCATTTAAATTTTAAATAGATAAGTTATGAGTTTCTATTTTTAAGATAATGAAAAAAAATTATTTAAAAGATAATGACTTCAAATTCAAATTCAAATACTTAATTTTCAATTCAAAAATTGATAAAAGTCCAATTAGAACTATCTAATGTGATAACTAACCATTTTTAATAAGTAATTTTATTTTATAATTATTATAATTTAAAATTAATAATTTATTAGTCTTAATTATCTTTTGATAGTTTATCTTCTTTTTTTTGGCACGTTTTTATATTTTACTTTCTTTTCTTTTCTTTCCTTTCTTTTTTCTTTTGTTTGTTTGTTAATTTAAAAAAAAATTGACAACTTAAATATATATGTAACACCCCTTTTTCAACATCCAAAAAAATTTGATTTTAAGTTCGAAATGGTTTTATTATTAAGGTGACAAAAATGAAAAATTTGTTTCAAAAAAAAAATAATTATTTACATTATTATTTTTTCTTATTCAGAGTCGCCACTTGGCATAATCTGGTGTGCCAAGTCACCTTTGAAAAATCCTTTTCGAAACGGTTTGACTCTAAAAACTGATCTGCGAACAGAGATTCCGGCTAAGGAATTCTGTTGACCGAGGGGAAGGTGTTAGGCACCCCTTAATTCCATGGTTCGACCACGGTCGCTTGGTGGAGCGTATCAGCTAATTTGACATTACAAATGTACAAACCACATACACACACGAAACAAGCAAACAGACAAATCACACAAAATTCAAAACAAACCAAAATAATGTTCAGTCCAAATTATACAATCCAAAATAAAAGAGATGCTGAAATATAAAACTTATTCTATTCTAAACTAATCCTAAACTAAACTCCACCCGACGTTCCGGGCCTTGATCACGAGCCTCCTTTGCGTACATGCTATTTCGGGGCATTCCCCGGACAAATCAATACAAATCCTTCGGGGCATTCCCTGGACAAATTGTACAATTGATCCAAAAGTGATAAAACGTAACCATTCAACACACATTTCAAGCATTCATTAATCCAACATTCTTAAATGGCCTACCCGAACCTACTATGTGTCTACCCGCTCGACGACATATCACGTACGACATTGACAATAAATCAAAATACCATGATATTCACTTTAATCAATTTTTCGATTCCCGCCCCAACTTCAATTTTATCAATCATGCCATCAAAATTATTCAAATTTTATTTCAAATATCGCCAACATAGTATCATAATATCAACCAAAATCCAACAACCATAATCACACCACATAATCACAACCAATTCAAAATCAAGATGAAGAAAAGGGAAATGGACCTCAATAGAATGTTCTCGTAGATAATAAAGAAGTCCGAAATCAAAATCCTCGAACAAAGAACCCCAACGACGAACACGCCAAATCAATAAACCGAGATCACCGACCGAACAAATTTCAACCCAGAATAAGACCTCGATGTGAAAACCAAAACCACGAATATTGATACGACCTAGTCGCGGAAACTCCCAGAAAGCAATATCGAACGAATCTGAAACACCCTAAAACTCCAATAAAAGAACTGAACCCGATAGAAATCAAGCTCAGGCGAGCTGACAGCAACAAAACCAGTTGGAATAGACCAGATTCCAGTGATATCGAAAGAAAATGAGGGATTTTTCAGCGATTTATGACTGATTCGGCCCAAAAATGATGACGGACATCAATTCCGATGCGGATATCAACAGAAAACACGAAAGAGAACCGAATTTCTCCCTGTTTTCAGATCTCTTTGCCCAATCTCCATTTTTCGTCTCTCCCTTACTAAGTGTGGGTGTGCAGGTGTTTTCCAACTAGAGCAAGTGTGTGTGTGTGTGTGAGCCGTGAGGTCTGTGTGTGCATTAATGGTGGTTTCTTGTGAGTGAGATCTGCTATGGTGAGGATGATGGATCGTATATGGGTGAAGTATGGTGAATTCTGTAGAAGAGAAATATGGAGATGATGATGTGGGTTTATATATTGTTGTTGAATATGAGGTGTGAATCCCTGTTTAGTGTGTTGTGAAGATTCGTGTCAAAGAGAAGAAGGATTTTCTCTTTATTGCTCTATGTGTTTTCTCTCTTTTCTTCCTCTCCAACAAGACCTCTCCCGTGAGTGTGATTATGTGGGGTGAGGTGTTGTTTTTTAATTGGAGGAATAAGGGTTAGGTGTTTATTTTAAATTGGGTGGGTTGTTAGGATGTTAAAAAAAATAAAAGTTTGTTAGGGATTTTGTTGAGAGTTATTTTTTTGTAATTTTGTGGGATGTAATTACATGGGTAAGATAAGGTAAAAACGGGTAAAACGATATTGGGAAGGGACGAAATTACGTGTTTACAATATAAAGGTATTTCAAGTAGATATATACGTTAAATTTAATTATTAAATTTTAATTTATATTTACAATGTTAAAATAATCGCGAGTAAGGATAAATTTTAGATACACACACAAATATATATTATTTATATTTATAAATAATAATAATAATAATAATAATAATATATTTATCATTATATTTGATATACATAAGTTATGAAATATAAAATTATATTTAACTATATTTTATTACATTTAAATTTTAAATAGATAAGTTTGAAATAACAAATATCTATTAGAACCCTCCAATTGTGAGTTTCTATTTTTAAGATAATGAAAATCTTTTTATTTAAAGGATAATGACTTCGAATTCAAATACTTAATTTTTCAATTCAAAACTTGATAATTAGAACTCTCTAATGTGATAACTAACCATTTCTAATAAGTAATTTTATTTTATAATTATTTTTAATTTAAAATTAATAATTTATTAGTCTTAATTATCTTTTGATAGTTTATCTTCTTCTTTTTTGACACGTTTTTATTTTATTTTATTTTGTTTTCTTTTCTTTTCTTTCAATTATGGGTTTCTATTTTTAAGATAATGAAAATCTTTTTATTAAAAGGATAATTTATTTCAAATTCAGATGCTTAAATTTTTAATTCAAAACTTGATAAGAGTCTAATTAGAACTCTCCAATGTGATAACTAACTATTTCTAATATGTAATTTTATTTTTTAATTTAAAATTAACAATTTATTGGTCTAATTATCTTTTGATAGTTTAACCCTTTTTTGCACGTATTTTTTTTAAAAGATTCGATGGTAAAGTTATTATTAACACAAAACTCTAATGCCCGAATTTTTTGCATGTTTCCTTAAAACTATAATTTATTATTATTATTATTACTATTATTATTATTATTATTATAGTTTCATCTTTAATTTAATATTTAAATAAATTATATTTAAATATATTATATAACTTAAATTTTAAAAGAGATAAATTTGTGAAAGAGTAGAAGTCACTCTAAAGCTACAAACTGTACCACATTCAATAGCTATTGACATCTAGAAATTTAGGGTTGTCATATTCCTATTTAAGCGAAAATGAAGACATAAACACTTAATATATATGTGTCACAAACACCTCAATGTCAAGTCCTTTCCTTTTAACATACATCATAAGGAATCGACTAAACAAAATTATTATGTACAAATGAAAATAAATAGGCATGATAGTCAAAGATACTGCTGCAAAGTAAAAATGAGAATGGCAAAAGAAAAGAAGAATCATATCCATGAAAATTGAGCACTGCAAAACTTGTTAGCTCCAGACATATGTGAATCAAGAGAGTTTAGATTTAACAATCTTGGAGTCGAAATCTTATTCCCCATGCGCTCAGCAAAATCAGTTTTAGTACTTCCATTCTTGTCAACAAATAAGGTGCATATCAATATCAAATAAGTATCAGTTGTCCCTAATATTCACTTTCCATCATAGGTAACATCAACATGAGTGATAGGAAAATCAAACCCTAAAAAAACAGTTTTAGCCTGTCGCATGGAACTGCTTGAGTACAACCTAATCTTGCCATCAAGTGAACCAACAACTATCTGATCCATCACTAGTAGTAGCAAAGCACTGAAAGTTAGTTCCCTTCGAAGGACATCAATTTTAAATGTCGTGATTATTGTTTTTACACTACTACTGATTATATAGATATAAAAGAAATATTAAGAAAATAGAACTCCATTTCAATTTAAATTTCATTTAAATTCAAATTTATATTCAAATTCAAATATAGTATCTTTTTATTAAAAGAAGATGAATTATTATTCTTCCTTATTCATAATTTTTCAAATATAGTACATACTTATCTTATAATGTCTAACATAAATTTAAATTTTTAATACCTAAATATACTATTTAGTTATTTATTTATATTATTACTATTATTATATTTTATTATTAGCAGTAAACTACCACTATCACACGTATGTACTACTATTATTACTACTAATATTATTATATTTTATTATTAGCAGTAAACTACCACTATCACACGTATGTACTACTATTATTACTACTAATATTATTATATTTTATTATTATTAGTATACTACCACTATCACACGTATGTACTACTATTATTACTACTAATATTATTTATTTATAGATTATTATCATTATAAAATATTTAGAGTTTATTTAGACTCTTCAACTATGAAATTGTAATTTTAAATTAATGAAAAATTCTTTTTTTTAAAAGCCTAATATTTTTAAATTTAAATAATTTTAAATCTTTTATTACAATATTATAAGTTTCGTTCTAAAATCTGTCAAGTGGCTTAATTAAGTGAAAGAAAGATTATTTGATAAAAATTTAGCTTTATTTTCTTCTTTTTATTGGATTGTCGATAACTATATATAGTGAATCTGCTTAAATTTAATTTCACGTTGAAAAGTTTTATACCTAAGACTAGTTTCCATCATTTCCACCACAATCATTATTGATAAAACTATTTTGACATTTGTTTATTTATAGTTTATCCACTAAAAGGAGCAAAAACAAACTACAAGCATATAAGTAAATTAAGTAATAAAAGTCTTAAATTTACATTTTTGTATTGAAAATTACTCCAAAAGTAGCCAAATTAATGGTCCAAGCTGAAATGAGCACATAGTAACTACTCCAATCAAGAGTCAAACTATCAAATAATGATGACTTCAATTGATTAGAGTAGTCAACCAAGTTCACACAAAATATATATTCATGTTTCGTTTTACTTTGAATTTTATACTAAAACTAAATATTTCAGTTTACTTTTTAATTTTTAAAAAATCAAAAAAAATTTATTATTTTAGAATTAAATAACTACATAAAATAATAATAATAATAGCTACAGTAGTAGTAAGGTTAATTTTGTAATTAACAAGGTTTCAAAACATCATTAACAAAATTAATTTTATAAAATACATCTCTAATTAATATTTTCATTAAATAAATACAAGTAAAATGAAAGGGAGAAATATATATATATTTACTTTTCAAAAGTCATCTAGAGAATATTGATTGAGTTGAAGATTATCAAACTAGTGGCTTAGATTTGAAGTCCAATTATTTACATTCAAATCTCAAACCACTTGATATTTATTTCTTTGAAGACTTAGGTGCACTTATATTGTCCACAAATCTTAAAATGTCTAATAAAAGTTCAAAATAATAAAGGCTAATTTACATTAAATACATTGCATCAATTTTCTTGTTTGGGAAAAATTCATGTATTTCTAACCACATGTTTTATGCCTAATTATCATGCTTTCAAATACCCCATCTTAAAAAATAATTATTATCTAAAATAATTAGCTTGACTAATTTAGATTTTCCTCATTCTATATACGGATAAAATGTTCTCCACTAAAAATTTCTTCATTCTCGAGGATATACTATTGTGTTTTGAGATTTATAAAACGCAAAGTTACTGACTTGATCAAATCCATAATCGACATTCTAGTTCTACCCCAAACACGTATTGATAAAGAATATCATAACTTTTTATAGAAAGCTCTGATTGACGAACGATTTTAAAATAAATAAATAAATAAATAAATAAATAGAAAACAATAGTACTACAATTTATTATTCTAAATGTAGACCACGAGAAGAAGTGTCAAATATGGAATGCTAATGAACTTAAGAGAATGTGTAATAAATAATGGAAAATCACTTTCCAAGTGATGTGATGTATATAGGTACATGGTAGGTTATGAATTTTATATGTGAATAAATAATTTATGTAAATTACCTATTTTTCGAAAATAAAAAATAATTCTAAAGCACGTAAAATTAAAGACATGAATAAATTGTTGTACTTGAACCTAGGGTTTTTCAGAAATAACCAATCTACTACTACAAGATAGTATTAAGGTTTGCATACGTTCAGAGGCGGATTCAGAATCCGGATTTTCTGGGTGCCAAATAAACTTATCGACAGGGGCGAAGTCACTTTCGATGAAGGGTGGTCAGATGCACACCCTTCGTCGGAAAATTATGTGGTGCGTAGAGGTTAAATGGTAATCATAATGAGTGTATATTTAACTTTACACACTCTTAACATAGCTGATAATAAAATTTGCACATCCTTTGCTGAATTTCTGACTCCACCACTGCTCATCGATTAAATTAATCAAATTATTCATTTTTTTTATATATAGGACAATTAACCAATCAATTAATTAAAAATAATAATAATAAAATGCTAAAACTTGATCTTTCAATAATATTACTAATAACATAATATAATATTCATAATTTATTTAAATGGTAGAATGTATGCCTGTTGCCCTGTTTTAGTGAACAATGCTTCACAGAAAATGATTTTAAAAAACAAATGCTGCAAACCGAGATTGAACCTATGGGAAACAAAAGTACAGCTTTGGCACTTGCACTAGATAGTGCTTTGGTATTATAGGTGGCAGATTTAATATTTGATTATATCAGTATCAAAAAAATAAACGTTGCAATTTGCCACTTGCACTAGGTTGTGCTTTGATATTATGGATGACAGATTTAATATTTGACTATATCAGTATATAGAGAGAGTTTCCGTCGAAATTTACGGGTGGTGTGCCACCCCACGGCAATGAATAGATCCACCCTGCGTACGATTTACCCTCTTTAAATTCTACTGATGAAATTTCATGACGAGATATGTTATTGTTATTGTATATACTAGTACATTCCTTTTTAATTTCTTCTTTTGGTTATTTTTTATTTCTTATAGAAAACTTGTTCTTGATGGATATAGACAAATCCAAAAAGTTGAAGATGGATATATATGAACAATTATATTCATGGACCACTTTGTCCAATTTTTTTTTTTTCTATTTTTTCAAAAAGAATAAATTATGTACACATAAATAATCCACTTCTTTTTTTTCTTTTTCTTTTATTTTTCTTTCTATTTCTGCTTAAGCAATTTTTGCTCTTTTCATCTTAATCCTAAAATGGATATGAAGATAATAAATTCATAGGTATACAAGGTGAATTCCTCCATGGCTTTGCATGAATTTTGAGAATATCTCTAGCTCTATCCTTAGCTTTACTTCCACAATCAACTTGAAGTACCAAACAAAGCTTTGCGACGACACCCAAACTCAACATCTCTTGAACAACACTTTGTGTTGATGAAAACTTTGATATCGAATGCAATATCTTGATTGCCCTTTCGCTCCCTACTTTCGAAACCCTAAGTATTTTCTTCGAGACGATGGCTAACCCTCCCGGATGATTCAACAGCTCGGCTCTCCCTTCTGCGCTCTGACAAATTTGATCCAGCAAGATCAGCATCAGTTCGCAGGTCCTTTTCTCGGATGAATCGAGCAGAAGGTCCACCAAAACCCTAACCGCTCCTGCCTCAGCTGCTTTCACTCTGTTCCTCCCAAATGGACACGCGTGCGCTAGCGCTTGCAGTGACGCTTTCGTGGCCTTTTGGGAGATCTCATCCCTCAAGACTCGAACCACTTGGGCGAAGAACTCTTTCTTCAAGCTCGAAAATAGAGCTGGTAGCGTGGATGCTTCGAACATGTCTTTCATCAGCATCACCGCGTAAGCCCTAGACTCATAGCTCCCACGCTGCATGACGCGCGTCAATGACTCGATGAATTCACCATTTCCACTCGCGATGAGTGACCTCAGTCCATCTTCTGATAACTTGAGCTGGTACAGGATGCTTAACGCTTCATCCTTAGTACTCGTGAAACCCTCTTCATCCAACGCATCACTCGAATCAATCACAACAGAGGCTAAGAACTCTGCTGCGCCCGCAGACTCCATGCAACGCTTGTTAGCATCGTTCACAGAAGCTATGGATCTAAGTGTCTTGAGTGATTTCATTTGCATTTCACCCGATTTCGCTTCTTTCATGAGCTTTAAGATTTGAGCTTTGCTGACCGGGGGCTTCGGTGTAGGGAACCTCTCGATGCCATGGGACGCATTGAGAGTACACCACGATTGGATGAATCGTCGAAGAGTGACATTAGGGGTCAACTCTATGCTCGTAAGGGATTGCTTCGTAACCGGACACGTATTGTTCTTAGCTGAGAATATCCATCTCTCGATGTTTTCTCTATCGTATGTTATTCCAGTCGAGATCGTGACTGGATCTTTCATCATCTCTAGAGAAATCGGACAGATGAAATAGGGTGGCACCTGAATCTCTTCCATATGTATTTTGGGAAAATTTTCAAGATTATTCAAAGGAATTTTTTTTTTCTTTTTTTGGTATAGATGAAGAAGTTGGAGATTTGTTGAGAAGATGAGTAGTGAATTGGTTTGGAAAATTAGTGTGTTTGGTTGTGGTTATATATATGAGTGGGAGAATAAGATTTTCAAAGTCAAAACACGCAAATAGGAGAAGACTTTTCGAAGGATGTTTCCTTTTATATTGTTCACAGCTCGAGGAATCATATAATCATACTTGGGGGTGTTCATGGTTTGGTTTTTAATCAAATTGAACCGCGATTCAAATCAAACTGATTAAAAAAATTGATATTTGGGTAGGTTTGATTTGGTTTGATTTTGAATTTTAAAAAACCGATACTAATTTGGTTTGGTTTAGTTTTACTCTAAAATAACCGACAAAATAACCAAACCGAACCGATATATATATATATAATATAATTATTTTGTGTATTATTCATAAATACAATATAAATATTTGTTACATTTTATATTTTAATCATGATTTAACTTTAGTCGTAACATATTAAGTCATTTCTTCATCTAGTTGATAGTACCTTATGAGATTCTAAGTGAATTTCGCACGTTGAATGACAAATGATACTAATTGTGAAAATAATATCTTGTTGTATATTGAAATTCATAGCTGAGATTCATTTGACTATAGACATCTTTAATTTTAACTTTCCTTTTTAACCTTGTTGAGCAAGAAGTTTATGTGTTCACCTTTTGGGGATTTAATTATCATATCATTCTATTAAATGTAGTTTTAAAATATTTTTTTAGAAGCGTCCATATGGTGTTGTTCATAATTTTACCAAAGTATAACACTTAGTTAACATCTTAGTTTCAAGGTTGAGATACAACACTCGGTTAACATCTCATATGTTAGATTGGATTTGTTTTTTTTTTTTTTAATTTTCAACTTTTATCATTAGCTAAAGTTATAAACCGAAAAAACTAAACTAAACTGAACTAAACCGACAAGAACCAAACCGGTGGTTATTTTTTTGTTTTGTTTGGTTTGGTTTTAGAAATTTAAAAAACCGACTAAGTTGGTTTGATTATGATTTTGACCAATAACCGACTCAAACCGACCCATGAACACCCCTAATAATACTACCTCTATTTCTAAATAGAATATAATAATTTTTTTGTATTTATTAAATTTCAATATCCTATCTATTTAAGATTACATGATTTAAAAGATTTTATTTAGAGTAAAGCATCTACTACTTCAGATTCCTGAATTAAGACCAAATTTGCTACGATACACTCTAACTTCATGGCGTCCTATTACCCCTGAATTTAATTTTAGCGTGTTTTCGGCATTCTTTTTAGCTGATGTGGCACCTTTTGTCAGTCTTTTTAGCTGACGTGACACTTTTGATTTGGAGCCCATTTTATGTAATAAAGGTATCATATTAGGAAAAAAGGGTGACGAAAACATGTGAAAATTGAATTCGGGGGTAATAGAACCCATGTGAAGTTGGAGTATGTCGTAGTAACTTTGATCATAGTTTGAGGGTTGCTGAGTGTTTATCTCTTTTTATTTTATAATGAATTAATGAGCATAAAATTCAAAAAAATCTCTTATTTTTTCAATAAATTGCATGCAAAGGCGAATTCAAAAATTAAATTTTATGAGTTTTTAGATTCAAGACAACAATCTCATATTCTAATAATTAATAAGTGTCTAATTGCTTGACACATACTCCTTCTATCTTGAAATAAATATTATTTTAACTCATTTCAGGTTCATTATCTTTACTTATCAGATTTTTTTAATTTTTTTTTGAGAATTGAGCACTACTAAAAATAAAAAGTACTACTATAATTCTTTAGTTTAAGAACATAATTGAAAACAATTAGTATTATTTTTTATCTTAAATTTTTAAAATGACAATTATTTATTTCAAAATTATTGAATTCTTTGGAATTCATATCCTGAAGAACGTGTATTTGCGTGGGCCAAGTGTGTGTGTACGTAGTAGAAAAACACAGCACACTTTTGACTTTCAAAATAAATAAAAACACATGCATCTTTTATTTTCCTATGTTCTAATTCGTAATCAGGGGCGGAGCTAGCATATATGCCGAGTTTATTCAAATCTTCTTTAGTAAAAAATTATATTATTTATATTTGATTAAATTATTTTTTTTATATATAATAGATGTTGAATTAAAAGTGGATCTAAGACTAAGATTTAGATGTTTCGACACCTATTAAATCCAACAAAAATTAGATATAATTATAACAAGTATGTACTAACTTGATATAAGACTTCAAAAAATACCCACTAAATCAAGAAGATAGATGAATATTTTAGTTTTCAAGTGAAATGTTAAAACCTCGCCATCAATATGCGTGTTTGAACGTGTCGAGTATCCATAATTTTTAAATTTTGAGTTCATTATTATATTGAATCCTCTTTCGATTAGTTCGTTTGTACACTTTTAAATTTTCTAATGAAAATTTTAATTCCGTCACTGTTTATATTTGAGGTATTTATTACATTATTATATGTTTATTTAGTGTGAGAAAGTGACAGTTTCCACTTGCCGACGTGACAACAACTACTACTACGTAGACGTGTTTTTTTGTTTGTTTAATATTTTTTGTCTGAATTTCCATTTTGGATGCGTTTTCCAGTTACTTTCGAATAACGGTGGATTCGGAATTTGTGGATCGTGAATGTTTGGAAGGTTCGAACATATATATTAACGTTGAAAGTTGTAAGGTTTTATTTGAAAATTAAAGCACATACTTATCTTCTTGGCTTATTAGGTGTTTTTCAAAATCTTATAGTATCAATTTTTTATATAATTATACCTAATTTACGTCGAATTTAACAGGTATCGAAGCACCAAAAAATTGTCTATAGATCCGTTCCTGCTTTCGAGTCTGAAAGGGTCGGTCTAACAGGCCTGGCCTTTGTTTGTCCTGGTGCATCGCGCCTCATTGATAACCCTAGCTCAGCCTCCTCCCGAGCCCAGTTGGGCTATTTTGACTGAGGGTTCACCAACTTGAATCAGGTTGAATGTAGATTGACCCGACTCTTCTGCTAGACTTACTAAAAGCTACTAGTAATAGGGACGGAGTCAGAATTTAAGAGTTATGAATGTTCGAGAGGTTCAAACACGTATATTAATATCCAAAATTTTGCGACTCTGTTTAGAAATTAAACCATTCAGTTATCTTCTTGATTACTGAGTGTTTTTTTAAATTTTATGCAACTTTTTTATACATTTTTGTATATAATTATACATAATTTATCTTGAATATAACGTCATAACTCTAATAACTCCGGTGTTCGCAAAACCTATCAATCCTGCATTTAATGATAGACTTACATGCAGGAACTATATGTAAAGACATATTTCAATAATTAGTAATGATATAATAAAATTAATATATCTATTTATTATTTTGATATGTATCAAATCAAATATGAACGAATAAATATGACAAAAAAAAAAAGTTGATTGACTTAGGAAATTGGTGGATGTCCATTCAGCCTAAGATAAGAATTACTAATAATTTAAACATGTGTTTTACATGATTTTTCAATTTTTATTATTAAAGAAAAAGACCCACATGTAATATTAAATGCACTAGTGAGTATTTCTTTCTCCTTTTATAGATATGCCCTTTTTTTTCTTTTCTTTTTTTATTTTGGTTTCTTATTTGAAATAGTTGAATACTATTAATGTGTAATAAATAGATCAAATGTTAGTTTGGAGACTTATAATTATTTTTTTGGAGTAATTAGAGTGTCGATCGTGATTTAAATTACTGGATTGGGCGATTTAAAAACTGATTGATGAAAATTTTTATATCATTATCAGATAAATTTCACTTAATTTCAACAGCCTAAAATTAAACACTTTAATAACCTATTAAATTTAGTAGTTCGCTAAACGATTTATAGTAGGTCTTTCTATGGGGATAATTGTATTTATGTGAATAGTTTTAGATCCTAATTTAAATTAACTAATAGACCCTCACTTAACTGGTACTCTTCGAAAAAATCTTACACTTATTATTTATGTAATGGAAATAGTTTCGACTTACACATGCATTAATTCTTTAGATTATTTTAGTAAAGATAAAAACTACTACATGAAAAGTATAGTATAAATTAATATAGGTAATAATTTGAAACATTTAAAATTTATCGTAAACATATTGTTTGACTCCTCAAATAATTTTTAGTATTACTTTTACTATATTCATAAACATATTTGGGGATTCATATAGTAACTCTTTTGCAACTTTTAAAATTATTTATTCCTTAATATTTTACTTAGTATATATGTCCCTTTCAAGCAGCCATAAGACTTTAAAAAGTAAATTTTAAAATTAGTTATCATTATATTGTACAATAAAAGACAAGCTATAAGAGACCAAGTTTGAATTTTGTTGGGAGTGTTTAGATATCTGTAATATCTAATTTTAAAAAAATTCAAAAATTGTTTATATAATTTATTTCATGTCATCATTTTGGTATATCATTTTTCTAGTTATACATGCATGAAGTTAAACTGTACTTTTTTTTTTGGTTATGTTCCCTCTATAAACCTAAATATTGTTTTGCACATGTGATGTAACCTAATAAAAATAGTATTAGAATTCGTGCGATGCGAATTAAAATAATAAGAATGTTTATCATATCAAATTATGAATATTTGACTTATTTGAGCATATAATTTGATTATAGCTATGGACTTAAATAAAACGAATCATATAGTAATCGAATAACTTCTAAATGAAAAATATCAGATATTTTTAAATAATGTAATCAGTGTGAGAGGTTAGTTTTGGATGGTTTCAGGCGGGGTAAGGGTAGGCCGAAGAAATACTGGAGAGAGGTCATTAGACGTGACATGAAGCAGTTACAGTTTACTGATAACATGACCCTAGATAGGAAAGTATGGAGGACGCGAATTAGGTTAGAAGACTAGTGCATGTGGAGGAGTCGTAGCCAGTAATTAGGAGAGCTTTGGAATAGCCGGATTGGTAGTCTTAGGGCTATGTTCATAGGTTGGAGCAGATAGTAAGAGGGTATGGGGGTGGTAGGTGTCTTTGGTTCGTCAGTGTAGGGTATTACTTTGTGGATGTCTTATTTCTGTTATTTCTTTTTGTTTTATGCGTTATTACAACTTTGATTATTATTCTTTGTCTTGAGCCGGAGGTCTATCGAAAAAAGCATCTCTACTTCTCTGAAGGTAGTGGTATGAACTGTGTACATTTCACCATTTCCAGATCCCACTGTGTGAAAATACACTGAGTTTGTTGTTGTATGTAATCACAAATAATAAACACTCTACTCGATAGAGGATGTTAACATTCAGACATTAAGTTAATCTTAATCAAGTATTTTTAATTAAAAATATAATACTATATATTTTTTTTTAATCTTGTATGAAAGATACTTTATCCTAATGGATAGGTGCCTCAATTGCATACACGTGTTTCATTATTTGTACTTAGGAAAAAAAAAAGTCCTAGCCAGCTACAGTATTAATGGAAGCAGCTATACAAACAGTTGGTCAAAATATTTTTTTTTAAAATATTTATGGTAGTTAAAGATGACTTTTAAAAATTTGTGGGGCATGATATAATTGCAATATATACTTTGAGATTCATGTATGGGGTTTTCTTTTTGCATGGATTATATTCCTAAGATGACTAATCTCTAAATTAATTTTGACATGAACTTATTCAATATTTAGTTGGAATAAAATTTATGGGATAATTCATTTCAAGATTAATTATTTTAAAATTTTAATATTTTTTTATTTCTTCTTGAGAGTGGGATAACTAATTCCGAAATAACTAATACCGAGATTAGTAATTTCGAAATAACTTATTTTCCAACCAAACGACCCCTTAACGCTTACGACTCGCCTAAGAACATGCATAACACGTCATACATAATTATTAAACAATTTTAACAAAAAAATGTTTTTAATAAAAAATTATAAAAATTGCTACAACTTGAAATTAAAAATACAATTCAATAATTACAAAAAAAAAATAGTGTTATAAGTTACAATAAACAATCTAATGAGTATTATAAGAAATTTTACACAATGTGAATACCCTAATACAGTAATTAGGACTTAAAATAACTTAATCCATACAAAATTCTAAAAATAGTTTGAAAAATAACATAAATATACACCCTAACTTACCATGTGTATTGTGAGCTAATTATGTATCTTTACAAGGAAAAAATGTATCTTCGTTGGATGTATCATGTATCTCGATAGACCCAAAATCAATATAATGTATCTCGATAGATTCGAAATCAATAAGAAATGTATCGTGAGCTAATTATGTATCTTTATAAAGAAAAAATATGTCTTCGTTGGATGTATCATGTATCTCGACAGACCCAAAATCAATATAATGTATCTCGATGGATTCGAAATCGATAAGAAATGTATCGTCAACTAATTATGTATCTTTACAAAGAAAAAAATATATCTTTGTTACATATATCAAGATCTAATTATGTATCTCAATATATTCAAAATTAAAATTAGTAGTAATTATGCAAAATATTGAAAATTTCTATGATTAAACTTCAAACTATCGGATTTTATGTTCTTTGCACAAAATAGTTATATTTAAGCCCAATGCTAGAGTCATAAGATGGGCCTCAACTTGAAAATGATTATGGGCTATTGAAATGGATTTAGCCCATGACCTGCCAAATAAAATCATATCTTAACTTATTATTATGTAGAGCTGTCAATACGGGTCGGCTAAGCCAATTCAGGCTAGCCCACACGGTCTTTGAGTTTGACGGGCCAGATCGGGTTGGCCCATCAAAATGATAGGCCAAAAAACACCAAGCCCACAACATTACTCTATAGGCTGCGGGCCTCATGGGCCAACTCACTTTTTTTAAAAAAATATTTTATACTTTAATTTTAGAATGTTAATAAACATAAATATTGTCAGATAATATTGCATAGTGTTAATACTTGTTAATTAAGTCTCCAACAAAAATATTCCTAATTCTGAAATTAAATAACTTTTGACATGATATCCTTCAAACCAAATAAAAATACTAATAAGCAATCTAAATAGTTGCATGTATTTGACTTACGGGCCAGCCCACGGGCTAGCCCAACCCACATTTCACAAGCCCTACGAGCCATGGGCTTATCTTGACCGGGCTAAAAAGCCCTGTTCTTAAATGGGTCGCAAAAATTGAAGCCCAACTCCATCAAATTACAGGTTGGGTCGGACTGGCCCAACGGGCCTGACCATATTGACGGATCTATAATATTATGCTTAAATTTCAATCCTTTAAAATAATTACGTAAATTTTTTATTTTACCTCCTCTCGCTAAACTACACAAATACGTCATAAAGAAACATCTTCTCTCCATTAATTTAATACTCCCTTCATGTATAAACTCACCTCAACTCTATCTTCGTCATTCAACCACATCACTGTCATCCCTAAATTCTTCATTAACAGACCATATAAACACCGCACGAAATGTATCTAGTATGTCCCTACAAAGTTGTTACTTGAAAATACCAATGGAGGTGAAGAAGAGTATTGTGTGGCAGGTTTCATGAAGTATTCGCCATTAATGACGAGATTGTGAATGACATAAAGATATATTACGGGACCGTCTAAAAAGGGTACAAATGTTATGTATCATACTGATTTTTGTGTACAGATACATAAGAATGATATATTTGATTGAAAATATTGAGATGTAGGACTTATATGTATCGAAATAAGATCTGTATTACCGATACATAAGAACTATTTCTGCTTTAAATTCAACTGAT
The DNA here is from genome assembly GCA_030864225.1 of Capsicum baccatum var. pendulum. Lineage (NCBI taxonomy): Eukaryota > Viridiplantae > Streptophyta > Magnoliopsida > Solanales > Solanaceae > Capsicum > Capsicum baccatum. Next base: position 275,027,332 of record CM061550.1, read on the forward strand.
TGATTAGTTATGTATCAAAAAGTGATGCATCTTACGCAATAAAATGTATCCAATTATTTTAAAGTCAGAATTTTAATGTAATTTAGAAAAAAATGGGGTTAAGGAGTAATTAGCTACTAAAGGATTGAGGTTTATGTAAATTTTCCTTTCATTTTTAGGAAAAAAAATTGATTTTTCATCTGATGCCCGGTATTCTTATTGAGAATTTCGACTAATTTAGAATCGTGTTACAGGATTTAATTTTGAGCAAGACGCTCTCAACAATATTTTTTTTTACTTCCAGGGTTTAAACTCAAATCCTCTAACTAAGAGTGAAGAAATCTTAATCGTCCCATCATAACACATATTGAATTTTTTTTGAAGTTACCATACTTAAAAGATACATTCTCTTGTTCAAATTTGTATGATGTTTATTTAAATTCATTAATTATATCAACTGACATCTCATTGTTAGAAAATACTTTGGGTAGACACTATTATTATTCAGTTAGAGTCGACTATATAAATTTTTATTTTATTTTAACCTATTTTGTATCAGCATCACACTAACTAAAATAAGTTAATATATTATAATAATCATAATTTAGTTATTTTTACTCTGATTTGTAGATATTTTAAGATAACTTTCTTTCATGTAATTTTAATTGTACCACATCTCCTTTTAACTCTTTTCACTTATTGTACTTTTACAATTACAAATCAATTATACATTTATAGACTGACACAAAATATATTCAAATTATCTCAAACGATCTTTTCGCATTTTATTCATAATATATGCTATTTACAGCTTTCAGCAAATGCGGTCATTTTTAATCTTATTCAATTTTTTATGACCATATATAGAATGAATATATGTAATAAAAAATTATATAACACCGCAACTTATCTTTACCAAACTACAGATTTATTTTTATTAATCATTTAAATCTTTTTTTTTTTCTTAAAACAACTGGATACATTCACAAATCCATAATAATTTTTTGGATACATAATTTTAGTTATGTATTTTCTTTTGGTCTAGTTAATTTATTATGTATCTCGACCAAGTAGTTTTAGAAACGAATTTTAATTTATTATGTATCTCGACCAAGTAGTTTTAGAAACGGATGTATCTCAGTAATCAATATTATGTATTCGGATGCTAATTATATTTGAGCAAAAATGAAGTAGCTGTTGCATTCTTAAGTTTAAAAATATGTATTTTAACTTCAAAATTATGTATCCGGATGCTAATTATGTATTCAAAAATTACAAAATAAAGAATTATTTATAATTTAGCAACGAGTAAAAATAAAAAGTACAATTAAAAATAAACGAGTTCATTATGAATATGTTAGACATCAGCAGCCCAATAATTATTACACATTATTAATCAATCTTATAATAATTCTATAGAACTTACATTTTTACATTGATAGACATCCTTCTTTTATTAGTACCTAAATAACAACTCTTCATTTTGACAATCTAATTCTAATCCTATATAATATCTTCATATAGCATTTCAAAATTAAGATAGAAAGCTCAAACTTTTTTTTTTTTTTTTGCCCCCTTTTTCAAAATTAAGAAACTCTGACTCCATGATCATTAATCAATACCTATATAATATATGGTTGAAAAAAAATACCTATTTAATATATTATTTGCCCAAGTTGTAGAAGAAAACTAGATCAAAAATACAAGCAATCATCTATATACCTCGAGACCAACAAATTAAACCAAGACAAAGTCAAGCTTCATTAAACTTATAAAATATAATACAGCAAACAACATAAATTTCGATAGTTCAGAGTTTGACTATAAAAAATCTTAATATTTTACATAATTATTGAAAAATTTTGATTTCAGGTCTGTCGAGATACACAATTTACTTATAGAGATACATAATTAGCTTATGATACACAATTTACTTATAATAAATTCAACAAAGATACATTTTTTCCTTTATAGAAATACATAACTAGCTTCTGATACATTTTTTTATTTTGGGTCTGTCAAGATGCATAATACATCTAACGAAGATACATTTTTCTCTTTGGAAAAATGCATAATTAGTTCTCAATATATTTTTTCCAATTTTAAATCTGCCGAGATACATAATTAGCCCCGCCTTGAAAATGAGGCTTCAAAAAGAAAATCCTTTTTCCTTTGTACTCAGGAGTTCTTTTACCTATTAACTAAATTAAATAGTTAGGAAAAATTTAACTTATAAATTAGAACAAGCTTACAAGCATCTCAATAAATAGAGAAATGGACATACCCATCAAAATAATAGTCAGCAAATATATGTTTTTTTGTATATTAATGTATCGTATACATAAAATATACATTTTAGATAAAAATAACGTAACAAATATATTCTTTCTGTATATTTAGCTAGCGAATATAATTATTTTTGACCGATTAATTAATACAAAACTTGCCCTAAAAATATATATATATAAATAGATGGACAACAGATCAATTTAAGGTGTACTCCACAGTTGCACTTAACTTAAAAAGCCATATACCCTAATTAGAATATAAACAAAACATTTTTTTTAAAAAAAAAAAAAAAAACCTCCATAAAAGAAAATTTAGGTTATTTAAACCTAGTCTAGTTTTAATCAACATTTTATATTGGTTAAAAATCTTGAGCTAGCCCTACAAATTTATTGAACACAATAAATAAAGTCAAAAGTAATATTTTGAATAGATGAAGTTTGAAATTTGGTTCAATAATAAGTCATCTATAATTCTGTACAAGTGGATATCAAATAAAGTAGTTCTTCATTTACTTGCAAATGATTTCAATTTATTAACATTATTACATGAGATTAACTTTATATATATCAAGAAAATTCTACAATTTTTTTCGAATATTAATTTTAGTAATATAATCCATGAGATAATCATCAATTAATTTTGATGCTTCGAATATATCAAATGAGATCTCGTGTTCAAGCCCAGTGAAAGAATTTGCCTCTGGTAAAGAAACGTTTTCCCTCTCAAAATAAGACTTGTAATAATCACTCAAAATGAAATTTCATATTCGAAGTCAAGTAATCAGTCTCTCAATCGAATACAAGACATCAGATGAAAAACCAAAAATATTCTTGTAAAAATCACAAATTGAAATTTTTCGCATGACTTCGGATTATTAGTCGAGTCTCAAAGCGTATACAGACCCTCTCAAAATAAGACTTGTAATAATCACCCAAAATGGAATGTCAAATTCAAAGTCAAAGTCAATTAATCAAACCTCAAACTGAATACCAGACATCAGATGAAAACCAAAAATATTCTCGTAAAAATCACAAAATTGAAATATTCCGACACGAATTCAGATTATCAGTCGAGTCTCAAAGAAGATACAGACCCTCTCATCAAAATAAGACTTGTAATATACACCCAAAATAGAATTTCAGATTCGAAATCAATTAACCACACCTCTAACTGAATATCAGACATCTGATGGAAAACCAAAAATATTCTCGTAAAAATCACAAAATTGAAATTCTCCAACACGAATTCAGATTATGAATCGAGTCTCAAAGCAGATACAGAACATTGAATGAAAAACTAAAAAAAATAAATTATTTTTTTAAAAAAAAAAAACTTGTAAATGATCATTAAGCATACCTTGTTAAGGTAGCAACTTCAACACAAGGTGAATTCTTCCAAACATCAAAATGACATCTTAGTATTTCCCTGGCTTGATCTTTGAGATATGAAGGACAATCAACTTGAATCATAGTACAAATCTTTGACACAACTTTAACTTTCAAAAATTCTTGTAGAACCCCACTTGTTGATGAATATTTTGAAATTAAACAAAGAATTAATATACCTTTTTCATCAACAATTGGTGAAACTTTCAAAATTCTCTTTGTAATCATAGCAATTCCACATGCATGACTTAATAGTTGTGCCCTCCCATCAGCACAAGAACATAAGTTGAATAATATCCCAAAAACAAGCTCCTTGGTCTTTTTATTTGATGTAAAATAATTGATTTCGAGCTCGATGAGTTCGAATATTGCCCTTGATTCGATCATCATTTTACGATTTCTGGCTGATGGACTGGTGTCTAGCATGACATGCAGAGCGTCGTTGACCCCTTTCTGCGCGATGGTGGTGGTAGTACTGTAACTCTGGCGTAGCAAACCGGTTATTGTATCGAATAATTGGGGTTTTAGTCTCTCCAATGTGGTCGAATTCGCCTTTTGGATGATGGATCTCAGTAGGCTCACCGCGTGGTTCTTGATCGCTGCATGGCTCTGCATGTCGCGATGATCATCAAGACCTAACGCCCACGTTATTGAATCGATTAATATCTCTTCGCGATTTTCGACTTTATTATTATCATGATGACAAGATGATGAGAAACCCCATATCAAAGAAAGTGTACTTAGGGATTTTTCAAGTCCATTAGTGTCACATTTCTTGTAACATTGGATCAAGAATTTAACTAGGGCTTTATGTACTCCAACTTCGACCATGCACATCTTATTTCTCTCATTCTCCTTAGCCAACACCTCCAACCTCTCTAACGTCTTGATCTCCGTCCTGGGGACGGAGAGATCAAGCACGAGGTTAAGGACGTACGTTTTGCTTAACGGAGGCTTCGGAGTACTACTCAACATCAAATCTACACCGTTGAATCCATTCGTTACGCACCACGCCTGAATCAAACGGCGTAGAGTGTGGTTTGGTGTCAGGTCAGAGCCTCGTGGAACGTGCACCTTCGTGACCGGACAAATGGTGCGATTATTAGAGTTCTTGGACAACCAACACTCGATGCTATCGCGATCATAGGTGATCCCGGTTATCGTCGTAACGGGATCTTTCATGATTTGTAGAGAAATTGGACAAATAAAATACTCAGGAACTTCAATATTATCCATTGAAGAAGAGAAAAAATTGAACTAAAAATGTATTATTATTAATATTATTATTATTTTTTGGCTTTCAGTTTTTGTTGTTATATGGTGTTATAATATATAGTGTGGAAAGAAGAAAATCATGGTAAGAAAAAACGGCTAAGTGTATTGAAGACTGAAGTAAATGAAGATGACTGAAGACTAATAGAGTGGAAAAAATTGTGTAGGGTTTATATTATACTAATATAATTTATATTATATAGTTTTATATTAATTGATAAAGGAAATAATAAGACTGGTCAAAGAAAATATAGTCATACTTTCTCACAATGTGATTGCTGGTTGACTTTGGTCAAAGTAAAGACCAATAACTAGCTAGATTTTTCTTTTTAAGTTTTTTCATATGATAGAATATCTGTTTTAGAATCCGATTAATTTAAATTTGTACGGTGATGCTGATATATCATTTTGAGGATAAAACACTTTTTATCAAACGCGATTTCATTCCAATGATAAAGAGGTACTTACTGTCTCGTCACGATCTTGGATGATGATTTCATTTAGTTATATCATTTCTGCAATTAAGTGATTTCACTCTGAAGATAAAACGCTCTCCACCAAACACGAACGATTCTATATTTAGGATTCAAACTCAAAATTAGGTCGTTTGGTGTGAGGTATAAGTTATAACAGTCTCAAGATGAAGCGTATAATTATTTTATCCTATGTTTGATTGGAAATATTAGTTAGTCAAGGGATTATTTATCACAGTATTTATACTTTAGTGATTGAATAAGTTATCCCATATACATAGTGAGATAACTAATCTCGAAATAGTTAATTTCGAAATTAACTATCTTGAGATAATTTGTTCCCAACCGAACGACTATAGTTAAGGACAGAGAAGTACTTACCCATACCATCAAGTGATTAATCCATAATTTCTCCATTTAACACAAATGTATCCCAATAGTGTAAAATTGTAGGGCAAACAATATAAATCTCGATAATTTGAAACTTAATTACAGAAAATTCAAACATTTTACTGAAAATCTCGATTTGAATCTATCGAGATACATAATTAGCTTCCGATATATCCAATGAAAATATCTTTTCTTTCTTTGTAAAGATATATAATTAACTCGCGATATATTTTTTCGATTGTGAATCTGCCGAGATACATAATACATCCAACTTTTTTTCTTGTAAAGATAAATAATTAGCTCCCGATATTTTTTTTTTGATTTTGGATTCATTAAGATGTATAATTAGCTCCTCAATATATTCAATGAAGATACATTATTAGTTGAGATTTTTGTAATTATTTTATAAGGAGGGAAATTTGTGTAAATATGTAAGTTAAAATGTATGTTTATGTTATTTTTTTTTTTTAAATTGTAGTATATTATTACTATCTACCCAACAAATGAATCCTTAATGAAAATATTTTTTATCACGTGTATCGAGGTAGAATATCCAAATATTAGGATTTTTTTTTTATTGGTTACTTTTTTGTTTGTTTTGCATGAAAATTATTCAAGTTACCAATCAACTAATCAACTACCAAAAGAATATTAATCTTGAAAATTCTCTAAACTTTTGGAAGATTCTCAAAAAATATTTAAAATATCAGATAAAGTCTTTCAAAGATCATTAATATGTTAACAAATTGAACCAATTTTTGCTCTAATTTTTTCTTTTGTACCTTGATGTGATATGAACGTGAAAGAGGATTGCTTATTTTTCCTACTTTATGTCACGCCCAAAGTTTGCTCGATAATAAGTCATTTTAATCCTTGATTAAAATTTTTACGAAAAGAAAATATAAATAAAACGCGTTCTTCATGATCAATCCAAAGTGCCATCGACTTTTCACATCGACGTTATAGAAGCTCCTGGATCGTGTAAAATAATAGCCGTACCAAAGACAACACCTTCTATCAAAAATGGAAAATTGGTTATGGAGATTCCGTGCGATCAGAAATTAATACAGACACAAAGGAATTCAACAGGAAAGTCGTTTCAATCCAATTCATTCTTGGGGTCAAATAAAGACAAAAATGAATACGTTAGTGACCTAACACGACAAAGCACTCTCCAAGTGCATGGAATGTCACATTTTTCGGTCAGAATAAAAGTCGTTTACAGTCTTTTGTGAGTCCCTACTTATGATAAATAAACAAATTAAACCCTCGCCATTGCGATTATCATCCCTGATGGAGCGACAATTTTTTTTTGAGAATTCAAGAGAAGGTCACGACAGGACGAGCCGTTAATCATTACTATAGGTGTGAAGGTCACATACATAAACTGAATCTCCACATTATCTTTTGTCTAAAATATACATTGAACAACAGATCAAATAAAAGAATATTAAGGAATATACATTGTCATACTCACATATTTTATAACCAAAATCACTTAATAACACTAATTAACAACATAGATTAGATATAACTTAATAACTCTAAATCAAACATTATAGTATAGTAGCAAACTTTCCAAAACAAAAAAAAATGAACAAATGTTTGTTTAAGTCATGGTCAATAAATTCAACACGTAATATAGAATAACTATATTAGAATGATGGAAAATTGAATATATTTCTCATCTGAATTCTAAATTATTATTCTCTAATTTTTATTTTCTTCTGTTTAGTAAAAAAGCTAAGTCAATGGTCCAACTGAGTAAGGGATCGTTTAGTTGGAAAATAGTTACTATTTTGAAATAATTAATTTCGAAATCAGTTGTCCTCTTATATATATAGGATAACTTATTTCATTATTATGGTGTATATGAGAGAATAAATAATTCCGAGACAAAGTTATACCTCCAACCAAATACAAAATAAAATAATTCTATATTTCATTTCGGGACTATAATACTTTATATCTCATAACAAATGATCAGGGGCCGTCCTGGTTATTTGGTTGGAAAAGAGTTATCTCGAGATTAGTCATCCTACCATGGTGTAAATGGTAGGATAAATAATCCTGATACTAATTAATACCTCACACCAAACATGAAATAAAATAATTTTTTTATTTTATCTCAAAATTATTTATTTTTTATACCTCACACCAAATAACCCGAGCATTGCAACACTAAAACTTTCTAGTGTGTAATTCACAAAAAGATAGAGAGAGAGACTCTAGAAGGGTACAAATCAAATAGATTAGTTGGATGTATTTAAGAGTGTGGACTCTGAATAAGTTAATAATTAGTCAAAATTCATAACCTGATGATTAATCCTAATATAAATATTATTATTAATTTTTTTTTGTTAGGCCTTTTGGAGGCTATTTTATCGTATACCTAGCTTAAAATCTAACATATTTCCTTGAAGAGACATCTCAAAATCTCATAAACGATATTTAAAAAGAGATCAAAATATTAAATAATGCCTTTTTGATTTTGTGGATGGATTTTCCTAACGATCGTAAATTACAACGGAAGGAGGTCTAAATTATCCTATATTCAAGAAATATGTTGTTAACAATCCTCAAATCACAAAATTAGAGAAAAGAATTAAGAAAGGAATATAACTATACTCATGATACCTATTAATAAAAATCTGTTTCATCATATTTTATTTGTGATGTCAATTTAATTTTTTCATTCAATTTAAAATTTGTTGCAAACACAAAAATTGTACAATTACAATTATATCAAAGTCTAAACCTCATCCAATCACAAATGGTAAGACTTTGATGTCATCATGGTATAGATTGATTATCTTCTTTTTATGTAATAATATAATTATTATATCTTATACCTCACACCAAACGACCCCTGTGCTTTGAATTAATTTATTCTGGTATTATTTTTTAGTGATTGTTTAATTTGTGATACTAAAAATACTATGCACTGTATTTTTTCTAAGAATATATTGTTTATTTATAAAAATACCCTTCACTCTATACACGTGAAAAGTGATAATCAAAAGATTTGAAGGATAATTTTTATCATTTATGACTTTATCCTAAGATAAATTGTGTTGGAATTATTATACCACCAAAAGGATGAAATAACTTATCATGATACTATTTGTTAATCTCAGAATAAGTTATTTCGAACTTGACAACCAAACAAGACACCAAAAATTTTATTCCTGAATTATTATTTTATCTTGAAACTATTCATTTTAATACCTTACACCACACGATCCTTAAGAGTGTTACAACACTAATCTTTCCAATGTGGGGTTCACGAAATTAGAGAGAGATTCTAAATAAGTTTATAAGTTGGTCAAATTAGCTTATAAACACCCTTTGACTTAACTTTATTAGACATCTAAAATAAATTAAAATTATCCAAAATTCATTACCTGATGATTAATCCTAAAATACCATCAAAAAATTTTACTACTCTTTTTGAAGGTGACTTTACACCTAGCCTGAAGGCTAATATATTTTCTTGAAGAGGCATTTCGAATTTTCATAGACTCTTTGAATATTGATCGCAAAAAGATCAGAACACCAAATACTGTCTTTTCGATATTGTCGACGGACTTTTCTAGCGATCAATTACATCCAAAGGAGGTCTAAATTATCCTATACCTATATTTAAGAATATACTACTAGCAACCCTCAAATCACAAAAACTAGAGAAAAAATCAAGGAAGGAATATAATTTATACTCACGATATTTATCAATAAAGAATCTGTTTCATCATATTTTATTTGTGATTTCAATTTAATTTTCTATCAATTTAAAATTTGTTTTCAATACAAAAATAGAAAATGGTCAAAAGCCTATCTAACCTTTACCCTAAATCTCAACTACACACCTATACTTTGCAGGGATTCTATGACCCCGCTGAACTATTTTAAAGTGAAATTATTACCCCCTGAACGCTGATATGACAAGAGATTGTGTTTCACTCTCTTTAAAGAGAGTGAGAACGAAAATTATTTATTAAAAAATTATTTTTAATATTTTTTTATTTTCTTTATTTATTTTTAATTATTTTTTTCTTTATTCATCTTCTTTTTTCTTCTTCTTCTTCTTCTTCTTCTTCTTTCTCTTCTTTCAAACAATGGCATCCAAGAACTCTCTTCATCACATATTATCATCCCAAAATATTCTCCTCATAAAAAAAAAAGCTTCAACAACTCTTCAATGGCTATCATGGCCAAAATCTCTCCACCACCATTTCACCAATGCCGCCAACGTCATCAACATTTCCACCATTCCCACTATTTGACCACTACTTTGCATTCATTCATTTTCTCCCCATATAAATCTTTAATTTTTTCTTTTTTTTCATTGGCCAATTTTTTTAAAATTTTGTCGAAATTTTAAGAATCTAACATCAAAAAAATTAAGAATCTTTAAGACAACATTGTATTATCCATATCATGTTATTTTTCACCACACTTCAATCCAAGCCAATCTTTTAGTTCAAATTATGAATTTTATCTCAATTCTCTCTAAAAATTACTCTACTGTTATCCATCGGAATGGCTTCGCAGTTGCCGGTGGAACTTTTTCGGTGACCGAATGATACTAAAGAGGAGCGCATTGATGTTGCTCACCTAACCCAAAAAGAATCTGTAGCTAAATCGACCTACAACACTGAGAAATTGAGTAATAAAATAGTGATCTCTAAGTCAATTTCGGATGAACAATGGTGTAGTGTTCAAGAATTTATTTCCTTTGTGAATTCGGGTATTATTCAAATATTTTCAAGTGGTGGAAATGTTAACAAAGATGAATTTCCATCTAGCAATGCAAAATTAAACATTTTCATTGACCAAAAGCAGAATTTCAAAATGCGCGATTTAACCGCAATTGAGACAAAACCAGAAAAAACAACCCCCATTAGCCGCCATCACCACCGCCACCTCCATTAGCTGCCACCGCAGCTCCCACCTCCATTACCTACATCGCCACCGCCATCCCTCCCTCACCCCCTTTTATCAAATTTAGGGTGGAATTAAGAAATAAAAAATAAAATTCAATTATATGTGAGAGATTGTTGAGAATTTAATTATATTTGTTTGTCTAATTTCATTCAATGATATAGATTAGATGATGATTCAAGAATATTGATATTTTGTTGAGAAAAGACATCATTTTTCCCCTGAACTTGTCCTCCAAACTCACTTTATCACTTAAACTTAACTTTCGTTTATTTACCCCCTTAACAACTTTCAAGTGAATTAAATTCACCCCTTACGGCTAACGTGGAAAAAAAAATGAGTGATTTTTTTTTAAAAAGGGCCCACTTTATTGTTGTTGTTGTTGTTATTATTATTATTATTATATATATATATATATATATATATATATATATATATATATATATATATAAAAGAAGTCAAGGGCATAACTTCATCTTCTTCATCAGAAGAATATCGTCACTCCCCTTCCCCACCCCCCAACACTCCATTTCTTTCATCTTCCTCATGTCCCCACTCCGTTTCTTCGTAATCACCTTCCTATCAAGTCTTAATTGATCCAAAATTTTATTTTTTGATAATCAAAAAGGGTTCAAGATTGATGAACAAGTTTGATTCTTGGCCAAGAATTTCATGTCATGCGAATACCATCTATGTCATTTCTGAATTTCGGACTGTTTATGCCATTTCTGTAGACATTTTTGAGTAGAAAATTAAAAAATTGTGAGTTTTGAGATTTTGGGTTTTGGTTAGTGTGAAAGAATTTGGATTTGAGATTTTGTATATTGATGTGTTTTTGTGATCATGTACTTGTATTTAGTTCATTGTTGAATTTGATCAAGTTAATTCAAGTTAATTTTACATTTGATGAAGAAAAAAAGTTCAGTGAAAAGCTTGCAATAATGGTGAAAGAAAGAGAAAAAATAGGTGCTTTTATGTGAAGAAGAAGAAGTAGAAGATGAAAGAGAAGGAAGGGGGGACCGGGGGGGATGGGGGTTGTTGTACTGATGAAGAAGGAATTGGGGTGGGGTGGCGTGGGGTGGGGGGGATCGGGGACTGCTGTACTGAAGAAGAAGGAATTGGGGTAGGGTGGAGTGGGGTGAGGGGTGGGGACTGTGAAGAAGAAGAAAGAAAGGAGTGGGTCTATTTTATTTATATAAAATATATATGTGTGTACATAAAATATATAAAATATATATATTTTTAAATATATATATATATATATATATATATATATATATATATATATATTCTTCTTTTAAAGGAATATATAAAAAGTAATTGTGTGGGATTATTTTTTATTTTTGAAAAATTATAATTTATTACGTGGCAATGACATGACACTGATGTGGCATTGATTTGGCAATGACGTGGTGTGTGTGTAGTGCACTCTCCGTTTGAGAGTGAGATTTTGATTTTGAGGGTGAATTTAATTCACTTGAAAGTTGTTAAGGGGGGTAAATAAACGAAAGTTAAGTTTAAGTGCTAAAGTGAGTTTTGAGGACTTCAGAAGGGAAAAGATGTCTTTTCTCTAGTTTGTTTGGTGAGAATGATGAAATTTTAATTTGGGTTTGTAAAATTGAAAATGATGAAAGATAAGGGAAAATAAGAACTAAAATTTTTTTTTTTTAAAAAAAGAAAAATGTGACAGGTCAAACGCGTGGGTTTCACCCTTCAGTGAAGATGTGGTTATGGCTTTTTAGGTGTATAATAATTCTATTTTAAAATAGTTTGGGGGGGGGGGGGGTCATAGGACCCCTGTAAAGTATAAGTGTGTAGTTGAAATTTGGGGTAAAGGTTGGGGGGACTTTTGGTCATTTTCTCATACAAAAAAATATACAAATACAATGATATACCAAAATCGAGACGTCATCAAATCACAAATGGTAGACTTTGATGTCATCATGGTATTGATTGGTTATCTTCTTTTTATGTAACAATATAACTATAGACAAAGTTTCGTTACGCCATGTGTTTTCATCTTAGGGTGCACCTGTGTTATTTGTAACGAAGAAGGAACAATCACTTAAAATATGTATGTATCGTTAAATAATATAATCAGTAAAAATAAGTAAATTTACTCATGAAACGTATTTTTGCATTTTAACTGTTTCACTATATGTAGTTATAAACTTTAGTATAGATATTCTAATTACGTCAAATATATATCTCTATTATCTTAAATGTGTGAAGGGCCTTATAATTCACGTTTTAACTTTTTGCTCTTTATTAAAAATCTCTATAGAAGATAAAATAGTATTTTCACTTATTTTAGGAGTCCTAATAATTAATAATTAAGGAATCTTAAAATACAAAGATATATATAATTAGAATTAGGATTTTTTTAATTAACTAATAATATAAAAGGCGAATGCTAAATTTTGCACACTATCACGGTATATCATCAACCTTTGGTTGTGCGTCCTCTTTTTTTTTTTTTCTTTGATGAGGTAAAGGTCGGAGCAGCATTACAACCTATCTGTTTTAAACCAGCTACACCAATTAAAAGACAAACAACTTCTATTGTGATCATATAATCAATTTTCATGCATTAAATCAAATAATTCTTTTTAATTCAACAGAATATTGGTGTTCCAGCTGTTTACATATTTGTTATGTTTGATAATTAACTTGACTGATTTTGCTGCAAATAAGGAAGTGTGGGTCTCTAACTTGGAGACTGAATTATCACATTGTTAGGCTTCTTGTTCGATCACGGCTTTTGCAGGAGAAAGAGCTGGTTGAGAGGCATAATGCATGGCTTAATGATGAGGTATTTTGTACCTTATTAAAATACACATGTTTGAGGTTTAATTTTATTATTTTGATTTATCGATTATGGTATGATTTTATTATAATTTCTATTATGTTATTATCTATTGTTTTTAATATTTTTCGGTCGGGCTTTAAGGAATTTTTCTGTAAAGGTTAGATTTAATCATGTTGTTTTGATAGCTAGATTATGTTGCACTTTCTACTCTATTGCTAGCTTCTATTTTTTTCTGCTTAATACAGATGGTAAATGAATATTCATTGTATATTTGTACAAAATTTCTACCTCGAGCATACGCAATAAAATCGTAGATAGTCAAGTGAAATTCAATCCACGAAATAACTTGATTTATGGACAACATCGTTGTGGTAAAGGTCGTAATGCTAGAAAAATCATTACCGCACGACATAGAGGGGGAGGTCATAAGAGTTTATATCGTAAAATTGATTTTATGTAAAGATCAAGTTTAATAATTGTATTATTCTGATAATTCGATTGTCATATTTATTTTATTGTAGCTTCTATTTTGTTTTTATTTAAGTATTATTTTTGCAAATATAGATGAATGTTCGATCGGTCTTTAAGGAACTTTTATGTAAAGGTTAGATTTTATTTTGTCGTACTTTCTATTCTATTGTTATCTATTATTCTACTTCATACAGGTGGTTGATAAATGTTTGATCGGGCTTTGAGAAATTTTTCTTAAAGATCAGGTGTAATCGTATTGTTTTGAAATCTCGATTGTGCTATTATTTTGGTGTAGTTTCGATTTTGTTTCTATCGATTATTTTTTCTACTTAATATAAATGGTAGATGAATATTCAATGTTTACCCAAAAAAAAAAAAAAAGGATGAATGCTCAATCAATCTTTAAGGAACTTTTGTAAAAGTTAGGTTCAATGAGATTTTTCTTGTTTACTTTTGCCAATATTTTAGAAGAGCAGTAACCATTTAAAAGGAGGGTAACAATTTAACCCAAAAAAGCAACATTAATAAAAAAAATTTGTTTTTTAGAAAAACGGTCAGGGTCTAACAACAAAAAAAGATCACATTACGTGAGACAATCAGAGAAAGATGAATACAAGTTTAATACACATTAGGATTTAAATTTTGACATTTGCTATGAATAACTAAATTTTGTTCATTATACTTAATTTTGCTCCTAGCTTAATTGTTAGTCCGAAAATGGCTTAAAAGGTTTTATACTTGATAATATAATGTACGTATACACAACAATTATTGTTTTATATGTATTTATTATTAAATTACAGGATACACAATAATTAACTTATATATTTGATGCGGATATATTTGATTTTTTTTACCTTACATAAGATAATTTAAAAAATTCTTCACAATTTATATCTATAATTTATATTTATATTTATATTTATTTTATAATATATTAAAAGTGTGAAGACCTTAGAAAAGTGATTTGAACTTTTTGCCCTTTATTAAAAGTATTTTTCAATAGACAAAAGTGTCTTTTCACGTATTTTCTTTAATTATTATATTATTAAATTATTATATAATATTTAATATTTTAAAATTGATTAAAGTCCTTTTTATCTAGGTAAGAAATTATAATATTTAACACTTTTAATTCAGTTAAATTTACCTTATATAAAAAACAATCTATAATTCTATTTAAATAAGGAACTATAAATGTCAAAATTTGAGGGAAAATCAGAATAATAGAGGAAAATTTTCCAAAAAATAAAATATAAGACCAAAACAACAAATAAGACGTGGCTTGTGAAAAGGAACTAAAAGCACCAAAATTTAAGGGGAATTCGGTTAATAGAGGAAAGAAAGAGTCTCTTTAAAATTAAATGTGTCAAATATTTAGTGGGGAAAGAAAGTCCTACCTAAAAAAGCTAGGCATGAAAAGGAAAAAACTTTAATAATAATAAAAAGAAAACTATGGCTGAAAAAAAATTAATGACTACTAAAATATATGACAAGAATATTATATATGTAAAAAATTAATGAAAGTCCTTGTTTGATGTAGATAGGAAATCATAATAGTAATTGACTTCTAAATCAATTAAAACTTTACCTTATATAAAATAATTTTTAATTGTTAGTTGTCAATATATATTCTATTGACATGTTAACTATGGACATGTCAGCGAAGTTAGACCTTCAACATAGATATAAGAAGCCTTTTAGCCGGACATAGTCGCGGCTGGGTTAGGGTAGAAGTTGAATTAAATGCACACAAATAAGGAAGAAATATGTACCTTAATAGCCGGAAGTAAGGCTGAAATAGTAGTAAATAGTAGCTTCTTCTTTCTACAATCTTTAAATATGTTACACAGAGAGATATAGAAAGAGGGAGAGCTTAGAGAAATAAAAGGAGAGAACTCAAGAACTCCTGCCTCTCTAACAAGAATGAGGCGTCTATAAATAATAAGAAAGAGAATCTTGCACAGTAATGGTTGGGTCCCTGTGCACAGTGATTTTATTATTACATAAGACTTTATAAAAAGTAGTAGAGGGGACTTATGTCAAGGTCAGTCAGTCAGGTCAGACAGTCATATCTTGTCTTTGCCTTTCCATTTCTTGATGAATGCTTCACCTTTTTCAATTTCTTCATTTTCTATCAGAATTTCAGGAGGTTGAGAATCTGTAATATCTTCAGTATTTGCTTCGGTACTGTTCATTGAGATGTCTGAATTTTGCTCTCAGTTTGAAGTAATTTATCTCTTATTTCTGATAAATATTCTTCTATCATTTGCATTTTATTTCCGTCATGTGCAGATATTCTCCTCGAAACATAGTTAAGACTTTTTTCTTCAACCAAAATTGATTTCTTGGGAGTCTTTTCATATTCAGCAATTTTCTTGACTATTTCCTCTCTTTGATCATGACCATAGGTGAATTTAGTATCTGGATTTTTTCGAAGCAATTTGTCTCAAAAATTACAATAGAATACTCGATATAAAGCAGGAATTTGTTGGGTGTCATAGCCTATTTCCACTGACCATCGATGGATCCAAGGGATAGAGAATTCTATGTAAAAATACATTTGATCAATAGTATCGATTTTATAAACATGCTCTGAAAGATATAATTCAGTTAAGAAAGGGGAGGATTTTTTCCATGAATGGTACAGAGAGGAATATTCTGGAGGTAATATTTTGACTGTGGGTCCATGCTGAGTCCACCATTGAATAAACCAATTTGGAATGGGTTTTTCAAATACTTTAGCACAAATTTTTATAAACCAAGTGTGTTTGTGCTTATAATTGTTATAATATAATACTTGAGAAAAGGCTTTAATGTAATCCCAATAGGTGAAATTGGCAAGTGTTTGTCCCATTGGCCCCATTGGCATAGATTTTTGAGTCATTGATGAAATGCCCAATTCTTCAATAGGAATAAGTTTTTTAATTACTATTTTGGAGTATCCATGTACTCCGGGGGTAGTTTCTCCGAGGGGGCTGTGATCAAAAGTTGCACTGAATGTTTGAACTAATATATGTTCATAATAAGTCCCGGTTTTATATGATTCGCCAGGAAATTAAACGTTGGCAGTAAGATAATTTTTAAGTATTCGCCATGCTTCTTCAGAATTTTCTTGACCAGGAATATGTTGATTTTCAATATATAAAATAAGTTCTCTAGCATCCAATTTTTCATATGAAGGTTTATCTTCAGAATTTTCTTGAACTATGGACGCAAAAGAATCTGCAGTTTTTTGTTGATCTGATTGATAGGATTGCAGTTGTTTATATAACGTATGGTCTTCAGGAATATCTTCTAAGTGTACAGAAGAGCCAATATTCAGAGTTTTTGATGATGATGATTCATCTTGAAGAATTTTTGAATTAATCAAAGTCCTATTTCCTTGTTGTAATACAGGAAAATTAAAACTTGCAGAGCTATATGCAGAATTTCTTCGATCAAAATATGAAGGGTTTGTTCGTCCTCCTTGATATGAAGAGTTTTGACTTCTTCCATCCCTTCCTCTTCCTTTGTCTATTTGCCAAGGAGGATCCATACTGCATCAATAATCAGGAATTTGATCAGCATACCATGAAATATATTCAAAGAGATCTTCATAAAGTGTGTCTTTTGTGATAAGATCATTAATGACTTTCCGAAGTATGAGCATGTGCATGTCCATATTCAAAGGAGCTGCCTTTATAAAAGTGATTAGGAACTTTTGAGAGAAGAAGTGGAGAAAGAACCTTATTATATCTGTAAATATATTAATCACTTAAGTCAATATCAAACCAATAAATTTCATTATCAAGAAATTCGTCGTTATTAAGGAATAAATTTTTTTCTATTAGGCCATGAACCGGATTTTCTAAGATAAGAAAATGAATATCTTCGTTTAAAGGAATGCATTTGATAATAGTAATTATAATTTTCTCAGGGAGGAAGTACGTGTAAAAATTCATGTTAGATATTCTCGAGATAGAAAATCAGGCAAAGAATTTTCACTACTCTTCTTATATTGTATTTCATAATCAAAAGGAGCTAATTAAGCCTGTCATCTTGCAAATATTAATTTAGAGGCATCATGTTTAAAGTCTTTGTTAAACATAAATTTAACGGATTGAGCATCAGTTCTGATTATGAATCTTTGATTATACAAATCATCTTGAAATTTTAAAACACATTTTACAATAGTTAACATTTCATGGGCTACTGTGGCGTATTTTTTCTGGCTTTCAGTCCATTTACCAAAATAAAATCTAATCAAACATTCTGTTTTTGTATGGGGATTAACTTGTTTAAGTATTTCACCATACCCAATATTGGAAGCGTCTGTTTCAATGATTTTTAACCAGTTAGGGTTTGCAAGAAATGTACAAGGAAGAGTTTGAACTCGTTTTTTAATCAATTTTACTAAATCAGTGTGGACTTGAGTCCAAGGTGTTTTGCAGTCCTTTTTTAGTTTATCATACAAAGGAGCTAAATCTCTAGACAATTTTTCATAAAAAGGAGAAATATAATTAAGACTATCAAGGAACCTTTGTAGTTGTTTTTTATCAGTAATAATATCAGAGAATTTTTTAGCAAATTCTAGAGCTCGTTGCATAGGCTCAATAGAACCTTGAGAAATATTATGTCCTAAAAATCTAATATTTGTCTGGAATAAGCTTATTTTTGGTTTGGAGATGACCAAGCCATTTTGTATAATTACTTGTTTAAATATATGCAGATGTTTAAAATGAGATTCAAGGGGTTTTGAGAATACCAAAATATCATCAATATAGACAATGATAAAATCCATATAGGGATTGAAAATGTCATTCATAATTTTTTGAAATTCAGAAGGAGCATTTTTTAAACTGAATGGCATAACATTCCATTCATACTGTCCAAAAGGGACATTAAAAGCAGTTCTATAAGTATGTTCTTTATCAATTTGAATTTGTCAATATCCAGATTTTAAATCAAATTTAGAGAATATATTAGCGTCATATAATCTAGAAAGTAAGTCTTTTTTATTCGGTATAGGATATTGGATCCATTTTAAAACTTTATTCAGAGGTTTATAGTTTATGACTAGTCGAGGCATTCCTCATTCTTTTTCAGCAGCATTATTGACATAAAAAGCAGTACAAGACCAAGGGGATTTTGAAGGTTTTATAAGACTCTTTTGCAGAAGACTATCAATCTCTGTCTTACAGAATTCTACTAACTCTGTATTCATTTGACAGGGTCGAGATTTTATGGGAATTTTTTCTTCTCTGAAGTCATTTTCATAAGGAAGAGAAACAATATGCTTCTTTTGGTTCCAGAAAGCATTTGGATGATCCGCACAAATATCAACAATCAATTGATTAGAAATTATTTTTATTTTTTCTTGGACCTTTACTGATTTTAAAGTATCAAAAATATTAATACTCATCAGTTCTAATTGTAAAAAATTAATTTGCTTTTGTTTCATACTGATAAGGGCATTTATATCTCTTGTTACAGGATTAGTAACAAACGGATAAGAGATTTGTTTATTTTTATAAGTAGCCTTAAAACTATTCACATCAATATGTGTATAAGGATAAATAACATTTATAAAAGGTGTTCCTAAAATAATAGGAGGATATAACTGTTTTTTTTACCAAAAAGAAGAAATGTGGAATGCAGACTTTATCTCGACATATATGAGTATTTGATAATTTATAGTTGATGTCAAGAGTATGACCAGATGCAGACTTAACTATGTGAATAGTTTTTTCAAAATATCTGGTTAAAATCAATCCTTCTTGAATACAGCTGGCATCAGCACCACTATCAATCATAGCAATATTAGTGATAGAAAATTCCTTATTTATCAGAATAGTGTAATTTATATACCATTTATGAGCAGTAACTATTTGCATCATCCCCAAGAAATAATCCCTTTTAAAATCTTCTTTTGGACTAAGTTTATCAATTTCAGAATTTTTAGAGTGTTCAAAATCCTTTTCTTTTCCTTTTGAAGTAATAATAGTTTCAGGGATGTCAGGAATCTTTTCTTCAATTTTCAAAATTCTATGATCGGAGATCATCTGATTTTGTTTTAAAGAAACAATTTCTTTCTTTAATTGTTGAACTTCGATTTTTAAATCATTAAAGGTAGTATCTCTACCTTGAGTTTGACTCAACGCAAGACGTCGATTAACCTCAGCTAAAGAATACGACATATGATAATTATCATAAGAATTATCTTTAGAAATACTAGTAGAAGTTTTTTGAGTAGGAAAATTAATGATTTTTTCACAAATTTTTTCATCAGTAACTTCTTTCAGCAATTCAAGGACATTATCAGCAGTAAGAGTTTGAATATTTAAATCAAGATCTTCAAATTGCGCTTGAAGTTTATACATCATTTAATCACAATTACAAATATCATTATCACAGTCATTGCATTTATCAACCTGATTGGGTTCACTATCAGAATTAGGTATTTCAAAATTATTTTCAGATGTAGAATCAGATTCAGAATCAGAGGTATATAATAAATTATAAACTTGGTTATGCACTTCTTCAGAAAGTCCTAAGGACTTGAGTTTTTGTAACTTGCAGTTTGGAGCTATATGACCATATTGGTTGCACTTATAGCACTTAATTTTTGCTAACTCTCTTTTTGATCTATTTTTTGTAAAATGATTATTGCGGGATTTACGATTGGCCCGATTCTCTGCTGATGTAGTAGCTGTGGCAATAGTAGAATACATGGACATCCGATGGATAAGAATAGAGATATGTCGATCTGATAATCCGTCAATATTCCATTCATAAATAGTTTCTCCACTATAAGAAGTATTTGTTTGATTCCAATCTCTTTCCTCTATCAGAATATCTTGAGGAGTTGGACGTGGATAATATGCAGTAGACATACGGGGAATGTCAGCGTATTTTTTCCCCGGTTATTTTTTAATCATACCTTTTAGCTTATTTAGCTCGGAAGAGATTATATCTCCAGTATTTTGAGTAGATTCGATATTATCAGTAAAATTAGACTCGAGTTTTTGTACAAAATCATCAGAAATATTAAGAGGTTGAATGTTTAAACGAGAGAACTTTTCATCTAAGAGTTTTTCTAATTGGTCTAATTGAGAAACTTTTTCAAATCTTTCTATTTCAGGAGGTCTTTGGATACAAGGTTTAGATAAAATATATCCTTCTTCTTCTTTGGTTTCGGAAGTAGAAGGAATGTTAGAGGAATTCATCTGCGAGCTAAGTTTGTTAACTAACTCAATTAATTCGTCAAGTTTTTTATCAAGAGATGAAATATGTTCTCCCAAAACTTTAACATAAAGACTCGAATAATTATTTTGGGCGATAAGGTTATTTATTTCAGAAACAGTAATTTTTCCAACATCTTCATTTACAAATTTTTGAAAAGCAGAAAAAGTCATTCCAGTATTATTGGGTAATATAAAGGAAGACTGAGGAGGATACAGAGCTTGAGTAATTGTACCATCAGAACTTTGATAAGATCTTTCAATTATTTTGATATAGGACGGCAAATATGCAGACATAAACCATGGTACGAAAAAAATAATTTTATTATGTAAGACACATATTTCATAGAATTCTTCGAAAATATTTCGTAATTCGTCAAGATTATAAGTTTCAAAAAACCATGTCCTAAAGGTTTTCCATTTTTAAGAAAAAAATTCTTTCTGAATATATTTTCTTGCTTAAGAACCAAGACTAAAATCAATAAGTTATGTCATCATAATTAAACAGAATTGATGTCAAAATCCATCTCAGATGGGGTAGGATTTTCATTATCAAAATCTTGAACTATTAGTTTTAGAGTTGATTTTAATCTTTTCTACACCTTTAGGTGTAACATGCGAATCTGCAGAATTAATAGTATGCAAAGATGCAGCTCGATTTCTAGCTAGACCATAATCAGGTTCTATAGGAGAAATATGATGTATAGAAGGAAGTCTTCTTGGCAGTGAAAAGGAATTTCTATAGACTGGAGGATTATTATCAAATTGTAGACAAATTCGTCCATCCGAGTTTTGAGTTACTTGAGTTAACTCTGAATTAGTCACATCCTCCTCCAATTGTTTTGAATAAGTGACTGAGGTTAAAATCCATATTTTGGGGAAGTCAATTTCATCCCATCGAATAGGTCTTCGGGTAGTAACCCTGGATTTTATAAAGTTAGTTTCAATAAGCATAGTGCAGTCAGAGGTATCATCAATTAATTTACATCGCGGATTTAAGGTTGATAATAAACGATAATATATGCGATAAGATAATCCTATAAGCTCTGATCTAGGTGCATAATCATAACCTTGAGTTTTCATATTTAAGGTTAAAGCATGAAGAATATTTACATCAGTCAGAGATAATTGCAAATTGGTCTAAGTATTAAAATATACAGGACCATATACAAAAGTAGATTCAATAGATCCCATTAAAGATTTTCTAAAATTTAAATTTCTAGCATCACGCAAAGCAGCTAAAAATATTTCAAGGAGACCTTTTAGCGTTAAAGGTCGAAAGACAATTTGTACTAGACCAATATGCATATAATTATAATTACGTTTAAAAATATCAATATCATGCTTATTTAGGAGTTGAATAGTCTGTTCATCAGCATTTAAAGCAAGAGATTGCTCAGTTGTTTTAATAATTTGTTTATGTTTTATTTTATCAAGAAATCCGTATTCATATATGGTTTTTAATTCAACTTTTGAAATTATCCATTTATTTAATAAATTCATAGCTTGAGGTAAATCTACCTCTTCGAGTTTTGTATTCTTAGTACTAACTTCACTCATATCCATGGTTATAAAAAGCCTTATATCTATGCTGAAAAACTTCACCCCACTTAACATGTTTACTATGAAAATTCCTAGTCTCTGATACCATTTACAGGATCTCGTAAGGCTGGGATATGCCACTCAGCCTGCCAGACCATGTATCAATATAGGATTACGCCAAAGTTGGAAAACCGAACCAAAGCACCAACCGAAATGTATAAAAGAATTTCAAATAGTTAATGACTATATGGAATCTTTTACCCAAACATGGATTATATTATAGTATATTAAACAATAGCTTCTTCTTTATTTAATTCTTGAATATGTTACAAAGAGAGAGAGAGAGAGTTTTTAGAAAACAAAAGGAGAGAATTTCTGAACTCCTGCCTCTTCACAAGAATGAGGCGTCTATAAATAATAAAAAAGGAATCTTGCACAGTCTTGTCTTTTCCTTTCCATTTCTTGATGAATGCTTCAGCCTTTTCAATTTCTTCCTCTTCTATTAGAATTTTCGGAGGTTGGGAATCAGTAATATCTTCAGTATTTGCGTCGGTACTATTCATTGAGATGTCTGAATTTTGCTCAACAGTTTGAAGTAATTTATCTCTGACTTCTGATAAATATTCTTCTATCATTTGCATTTTATTCCCGTCATGTGCAGATATTATTCTAGAAACATAGTTAAGACTTTTTTCTTCAACCAAAATTGATTTTTTGGGAGTTTTTTCATATTTAGCAATTTTCTTGATTATTTCTTCCCTTTGATCATGACCATTGGTAAGTTTAGTCTCTGGATCTTTTCGAAGCAATTTGTCAACCTTATGTTAAACCTATGTGTCTAGAAGTTCTAATTGTGCAGAATTCTCCCTTTTCTTAGCAACACAATGGGCTAAAGAGGCACAACTTACTAGACGGAGTCACAGAGACAAGGCTAATATAAATGTATTGAACTCGACTGTACCTCCATTTCGGAACCAAGTCAAGAAATTAGAAAGATTCTTCAAATCCTTCTATTTCAGGAGGTCTTTGGATACAAGGTTTAGATAAAATATATCGTTCTTCATATGTGGTTTTGGAAGTAGAAGGAATGTTAGAGGAATTCATCTGGGTGCTAAGTTTGTTAACTAACTCAATTAATTCGTCAAGTTTTTTATCAAGAGATGAAATATGTTCTCCCAAAACCTTAAATAAAGACTCAAATAATTATTTTGGGCGATAAGGTTATTTATTTCAAAAACAGTAATTTTTCCAACATCTTCACTGACAAATTTTTGGAAAGCAGAAAAAGTCATGCCAGTAATATTTGGTAATATAAAGGAAGACTGAGGAGGATAAAGTGCCTGAGTAATTGTACCATCAGAATTTTGATAAGATCTTTCTATTATTTTGATATATGACAGCAAATATGCAGACATGAACCATGGTACAAAAAAATAATTTTATTATGTAAGACACATATTTCATAGAATTCTTCTAAAATATTTTGTAATTCATCAAGATTATAGATTTCAAAAAACCATGTCCTAAAGGTTTTCCATTTTTTAGAAAAAAATTCATTCTGGATATATTTTCTTGCCTGAGAACCAGGACTAAAATCAATAAGTTGTGTCATCATAGTTAAACAACATTGATATCAAAATCCATCTCATATGGGGTAGGATTTTCATTATCAAAATCTTGAACTATATTAGTTTTGGATTTGATTTTTATCTTCTCTATACCTTTAGGTGTAACATGCGAATCTGCAGAATTAATAGTATGCAAGGATGCCGCTCGATTCCTAGATGGACCATAATCAGGTTCTATAGGAGAAATATGATGAATAGAAGGAAGTCTTCTTGGTATTGAAAATGAATTTCTATAGACTGGGGATTACTATCAAATTGTAGACAAATTCGTCCATCTGAATTTTGAGTTACTTGAGTTAACTCTGAATTAGTCACATCCTCCGTCAATTGTTTTGGGGAAGTGACTGAGTTTAAAATCCATGTTTGGGGGAAGTCAATTTCATCCCATCTAATAGGTCTGCGGGTAGTAACCCTGGATTTTATAAAATTAGTTTAAATAAGCATAGTGCAATCAGAATTATCATCTATTAACTTACATCGAGGATTTAAAGTTGATAATAACCAATAGTATATGCGGTAAGATAATCCTATAAGTTCAGATCCAGAGGCATAATCATATCCATGAGTTTTCACATTTAAGGTTAAAGCATGAAGAATATTTACATCAGTCAGAGATAATTGTAAATTTGGCTGAGTATTAAAATATACAGGACCATAGGCAAGAGTAGATTCAATAGATCCCATTAAGGATTTTCTAAAATTTAGATTTCTAGCATCACGCAAAGCAGCTAAAAATGTTCCAGGGAGACCCTTTAGGGTTAAAGGTCGAAAGGCAATTTGTACTAGGCCAATATGCATATAATTATAATTACGTTTAAAAATATCAATATCATGCTTATTTAGGAGTTGAATAGTCTGTTCATCAGCATTTAAAGCAAGGGATTGTTCAGTTATTTTAATAATTTGTTTATGTTTTATTTTATCAAAAAATCCATATTCATATATGGTTTTTAATTCAACTTTTGAAATTGTCCATTTATTTAGTAAATCCATATCTTGAGGTAAATCTACCTCTTCGAGTTTTGTACTTTTAGTATTAACTTCTCCCATATCCATAATTATAAAAGCCTTATATCTATGCTAAAAATCTTCACCTCACTTAACATATTTACTATGAAAATTCACAGGCTCTGATACCATTAACAGGATCTCTTAGGCTGGGGTATGTCACTCAGCCTACCAAACCATATAATAATATCGGATTTACCCGAAAGTAAGTATGACCATTGAAAAGCTAAATTCATTGATGGCCTTCCACCTTTATTTGCTGAAAGAGTTAGAAAATTACTTAGAGGATCTTATGGCGAAGTCCAGTATTCAGAAAAAACTTATGGTCAGCTTATTGTAGCTTGCACTCAAGAAGGCTTAGCCCTTTACAACGAGTTAAAATTAGCCAGACAAATTAAGCTCGACAAACTCAGAGAAAAATTCCAATTAGGAGACTTTTGTGAACAATTTGGTATGGATAAACCCTTAGCACGAAAAACCCAAAGATATTCTAAGCCTAATAAATCCTATAGAAATAAACGTTCTAGGCATAGAACCAAAGAAGAACGTGAAACTAGAAAATCCTTCCATAAGTCTACCAGATTCACGAAAAATAGATCAAAAAGAGAGTTAGCCAAAATTAAGTGCTATAAGTGCAACCAGTATGGTCATATAGCTCCAAACTGCAAATTACAAAAACTCAAGTCCTTAGGACTTTCTGAAGAAGTTCATGACCAAGTTTATAATTTATTATATACCTCTGATTCCGAATCTTATTCTACATCTGAAAATGATTTTGAATTACCTAATTCTGATAGTGAACTCAATCAGGCTGATAAATGTAATGATTGTGATAATGATATTTGTAATTGTGATGAAATGATGTATAAACTTCAAGCGCAATTCGAAGATCTTGATTTAAATGTTCAAACTCTTACTGCTGATAATGTTTTTGAATTACTGAAAGAAGTTACTAATGAAAAGCTTAAAAAATCATTAATTTTGCTACAAAAAAAACTTCTGCTAATACCAGTATTTCTAAAGACAACTCCTATGATAATCATCACATGTCTTATTCCTTAGCCGAGGTTAATCGACGTCTTGCGTTGAGTCAAACTCCAGGAAGAGATACTACCTTTAATGATTTAAAAATCGAAGTTGAACAATTGAAAAAAGAAATTGTCCCCTTAAAACAAAATCAGATGATCTCCGATCATAGAATTTTGAAAAATGAAGAAAAGATTATTGACATCCCTGAAACTTCTATTACTTCAAAAGGAAAAGAAAAGGATTTGGAATACTCTGAAAATTCTGAAATTGATAAACTTAGTCCAATAGAAGATTTAAAAAGGGATTATTTCTTGGGGATGATGCAAATAGTTACTGCTCATAAATGGTATATAAATTGCACTATTCTAATAATTGCTATGATTGATAGTGGAGCTGATGTTAGTTGTATTCA
Organism: Capsicum baccatum var. pendulum; assembly: GCA_030864225.1. NCBI lineage: Eukaryota > Viridiplantae > Streptophyta > Magnoliopsida > Solanales > Solanaceae > Capsicum > Capsicum baccatum. The sequence continues at coordinate 275,054,183 of CM061550.1, forward strand.
AGAAGGACTAGTTCCAACCAGATATTTTGAAAAGACTACTCACATAGTCAAGTCTGTATCTGGTCATACTCTTGATATCAATTATAAATTACCAAATACTCACATATGTCGAGATAAAGTCTGCATTCCACATTTCTTCTTTTTAGTAAAATATCAGTTATATCCTCTTATTATCTTAGGAACACCTTTCATAAATGCTATTTATCTTTATACACATATTGATGTAAATGGTTTTAAAGCTACTTATAAGAATAAACAAATCTCCTATCCTTTTGTTACTAATCCTGTAACAAGGGATATAAATGCCCTTATCAGTATGAAACAAAAGCAAATTAATTTTTTACAACTAGAACTAATGAGTATTAATATTTTTGATACTTTAAGATCAGTGAAAGTCCAAGAAAAAATAAAAATAATTTCTAATCAATTGATTCTTGATATTTGTGTTGATCATCCAAATGCTTTCTGGAACCGAAAGAAGCATATTGTTTCTCTTCCTTATGAAAATAACTTCAGTGAAGACAAAATTCCAACAAAATCTCGACCCTATCAAATGAATACAGAGTTAGTAGAATTTTAAGACAGAAATTGATAGTTTTCTGCAAAAGGGTCTTATTAAACTTTCAAAATCCCCTTGGTCTTGTACTGCTTTTTATGTCAATAATGCTGCTAAAAAAGAACGAGGAGTACCTCGATTAGTTATAAACTATAAACCTCTGAATAAAGTTTTAAAATGGATTCGATATCCTATACCAAATAAAAAAGACTTACTTTTCAGATTATATGATGCTAATATATTTTCTAAATTTGATTTAAAATCTGGTTATTGGCAAATTCAAATTGATAAAGTGCATACTTATAGAACTGCTTTTAATGTCCCTTTTGGACAGTATGAATGGAATGTTATGCCTTTTGGTTTAAAAAATGCTCCTTCTGAATTTCAAAAAATTATGAATGACATTTTTAATCCCTATATGGACTTTATCATTGTCTACATTGATGATATTTTAGTATTCTCAAAAACCCTTGAATCTCATTTTAAACATTTGCATACGTTTAAACAAATAATTATTCAAAATGGCTTAGTCATCTCCAAACCAAAGATAAGTTTATTCCAGACAAATATTAGATTTTTAGGACATAATATTTCTCAAGGTTCTATTGAGCCTATACAACGAGTTCTAGATTTGCTAAGAAATTCCCTGATATTATTACTAATAAAAAACAACTTCAAAGGTTCCTCGGTAGTCTTAATTATATCTCCCCTTTTTATGAAAATTTGTCTAGAGATTTAGCTCCTTTATATGATAGACTAAAAAAGGATCACAAAACTCCTTGGACTCAAGTCCACACTGATTTAGTAAAATTAATTAAAAACCGAGTTCAAACTCTTCCTTGTACATCTCTTGCAAATCCTAACTGGTTAAAAATCGTTGAAACAGATGCTTCTAATATTGGATATGGCGGAATACTTAAAAAAGTTAATCCCCATACAAAAACAGAATGTTTGATTCGATTTTATTCTGGTAAATGGACTGAAAGTCAGAAAAAATACGCTGCAGTAGCCCATGAAATGTTAACTATTGTAAAATGTGTTTTAAAATTTCAAGATGATTTGTATAACTAAAAATTTATAATTAGAACTGATGCTCAATCCGTTAAATTTATGTTTAACAAAGACTTTAAACATGATGCCTCTAAATTAATATTTGCGCGATGGCAAGCTCAATTAGCCCCTTTTGATTATGAAATACAATATAAGAAGGGTAGTGAAAATTCTTTGCCTGATTTTCTATCTCGCGAATATCTAACATGAATTTTTACACATACTTCCTCCCTGAGAAAACTATAATTACTATTATCAAATGCATTCCGTTAAACGAAGATATTCATTTTCTTATTTTAGAAAATCTAATTCGTAGCATAATAGAAGAAGATTTATTCCTTAACCACAACGAATTCCTTGAAAATGAAATTTATTGGTTTGATATTGACTTAAGTGATTAATGTTTACAGATATAATGAAGTTCTTTCTACACTTCTTCTCTGAAAAGTTCTTAATCACCTTTATAAAAGCAGTTCCTCTAAATATGGATTTACACATACTCATACTACGGAAAGTCATTGATGACCTTATCACAAAGAACACACTTTATGAAGATCTCTCTGAATATATGTCATGGTATGCTGATCAAATTCCTGATTATTGATGCAGTATGGATCCTCCTTGGCAAATAGCCAAAGGAAGAGGACGAGGTGGAAGGAATCAAAACTCTTCATATCAAGGAGGACGAACAAACCCTTCATATTTTGATCGAAGAAATTCTGCATATAGCTCTGCAAGTTTGAATTTTCCTATATTACAACAAGGAAATAGAACTTTAATTAATTAAAAAATTCCTCTAGATGAATCATCATCATCCAAAACTCTGAATATTGGTTCTTCTGTACATTTAGAAGATATTCCTGAAAATCATCCATTATACAAACAACTGCAATCTTATCTATCAGATCAACAAAAAACTGCAGATTCTTTTGCGTCTATAGTTCAAGAAAATTCTGAAGATAAGCCTTCATATGAAAAGTTGGATGCTAGAGAACTTATATTATATATTGAAAATCAGCATATTCCTGCACAAGAAAATTCTGAAGAAGCATGGCGAATACTAAAAAATTACCTTACTGCCAACATATATTTTACTGGAGAATCATACAAAACCCGAACTTATTATGAACACATATTAGTGCAACCTTTGATCACAGCACCCTCGGAGAAACTACTCCTGCAGTACATGAATACTCCAAAATGGTAATTAAAAATTTATTCCTATTGAAGAATGGGAAATTTCGTCAATGACTCAACGATCTATGCCAATGGAGCCAATGGGATAAACACTTGCCAATTTCACCTATTGGGATTATATTAAAGCCTTTTCTCAAGTATTATATTATAATAATTATAAGCACAAACACACTTGGTTTATAAAAATTTGTGCTAAAGTATTTGAAAAACCTATTCCAAATTGATTTATTCAATGATGGACTCAACATGGACCTACGGTCAAAATATTACCTCCAGAATATTCTTCTCTGTACTATTCATGGAAAAAATCCTCCCCTTTCTTAACCGAATTATATCTTTCAGATCACATTTGTAAAATCGATACTATTGATCAGATGTATTTCTACATAGAATTCTCTATCCCTTGGATCCATTAATGGTCCGTAGAAATAGGCTATGACACTCAACAAATCCCTGTCTTATACCGGATATTCTATTGTAATTTTTGGGACAAATTGCTTCAAAAAGATCCAGAGACTAAACTTACCTATGGTCATGATCAAAGGGAGAAAATAATTAAGTAAATTGCTGAATATGAAAAAACTCCCAAAAAATCAATTTTGGTTGAAGAAAAAAGTCTTAACTATGTTTTTAGAAGAATATCTGCACATGACGGGAATAAAATGCAAATGATAGAAGAATATTTATCAGAAGTCAGAGATAAATTACTTCAAACTGTTGAGCAAAATTCAGACATCTCAATGAATAGTACCGACGCAAATACTGAAGATATTACCGATTCCCAACCTCCGAAAATTCTGATAGAAGAGGAAGAAATTGAAAAGGCTGAAGCATTCATCAAGAAATGAAAAGGAAAAGAGAAGACGAGACTGTTTGATAAAAACCCCTCTAATTTTTCCTTTTTGTAATAGTAAAATCACTGTGCACAGGGACCCATCAATTACTGTGCAAGATTCCCTTTTTATTATTTATAGACGCTTCATTCTTGTGAAGAGGCAGGAGTTCAGAAATTCTCTCCTTTTGTTTTCTAAAAACTCTCTCTCTCTCTCTCTTTGTAACATATTCAAAAATTAAATAAAGAAGAAGCTACTGTTTACTACTATTTTAGTCTAGTTCTCGAAAAATCAGGTACATATTTCTTTCTTACTTGTGTACATTTAAATAAACTTCTACCCGACCCAGCCGTGACTATGTTCGGCTGAAAGGTTTCTTATATCTATGTAGAAGATCTAACTTCGCTGACATGTTAACTATGAAAGCTCCAGACTCTGTCAAAATATAAAAGAATCTTTCTAATTTCTTGACTTGGTTCCAAAATAGAGGTACAGTCGAGTTCAATACATTTATATTAGCCTTGTCTCTGTGACTCCGTCTAGTAAGTTGTGCCTCTCTAGCCCATTGTGTTGTTAAGAAAAGGGCGAACTGCACAATTAGAACTTCTAGACACGTAGTTTTAACATAAGGTTATTAAATCTCTGGCAGACCCCATTTTTGGGTAAAATAGCCCATATAGTCATTAAACTATTTAAGATTTTTTTCTATTTCGGTTTGATACCGGAAGGATATATTTTATCTAAACCTTGTATCCAAAGACCTGAAATAGAAGGATTTGAAAAGGTTTCTCAATTAGACCAATTAGAAAAATTCTTAGACAAAAAATTCTCTCGTTTGAATATTTAACCTCTTAATATTTCTGATGATTTTGTACAAAATCTTGAGTCTAATTTTGCTGATAATATCGAATCTAGTCAACATACTGGAGATGTAATCTCTTCCGAGCTTAATAAGCTAAAAGGTATGATTAAAAAACAATCGGGAAAAAAATACGCTGATATTCCCCGTATGTCTACTGCATATTATCCACGTCCAACTCCTCAAGATGTTCTGATAGAGGAAAGAGATTGGAATCAAACAAATACTTCTTATAGTGGAGAAGCTATTTATGAATGGAATATTGACGGATTATCTGATCGACTTATCTCTATTCTGATCCATCGGATGTCCATGTATGCTACTATTGCCACAGCCACCGCTTCACCAGAGAATCGGGCCAGTCGTACTGACCCAACAATCTGTAAAATGATTGTTGCGGGATTTACTGGCCAACTTCGAGGCTGGTGGGATAATTTATATTATATTATATTATATTATATTATATTATATTATATTATATTATATTATATTATATTATATTATATTATATTATATTATATTATATTATATTATATTATATTATATTATATTATATTATATTATATTATATTATATTATATTATATTATATTATATTATATTATATTATATTATATTATATTATATTATATTGTATAACTTCAGATTGTTCTGCTTTGTTTGTAATTAGTGAAAGAAGAAAGTTTCTTGACTTGAGAGTAAGACCTTATGTTATTCTTTGTATGTTGTGTCAAAGACCTCAAAGGGTAATTCCATCTACACAATCCAACTTGATCTTTTAAGACTTCAACTGCTTCAATACACCTTGCAGCTACTATCTATGCTCTCCTGCTTGAATTCATTTTGACTTAATTTCTTCTAAAATGTAACTCTTGTTTTCTTGGCTTTTGATTTTCTGACTCTTTAGATTGCTAAGTAAGATTTAATAATGTTCGAGTTTCTGAATATATAGACAGTGAAAAATGAATTAGATAAGGAGAGTTTAGAGTAGCTAAAAGTCATGAGGAAGTGGTTTGTGGCTTATTGTTAGTATTCTTTTTACAGTGTACTCAATGAGTTCTCCAACCAAGTTAAAGGCCAAGTCCACAGATATTTATTACATAATATTTTAATGTATCATATTGTATTATATTACATTATATTATATTGTATTTTTTCCAGCTTTTGTTTTGGTTTAGGAATGTTTGTGGCAGAGATATTTTTATAACTACTTTTTCGATGAGTTTTGAAGGCGTGATTTATAACAACTTCATTAATTTCAAGTGTATATTATAGATGAATGTTCGATCTAAGGTGAAAGCTCCTAGAAAAGATATATGGTTGCAATGAGTTAAGAGCAAAAGGTAAGACCCTTAGAAAGGTGATTCAAACTCTTTGACAATTTGTCTTTTCACCTTTTTCCTCCAACTAAATTTCTTAAAAATAAATTACGACCTAACATTAAGAGATGGTGACTATGATCAACCACTAAGATGATCACAAGAAGCAAATAAACTAATAGTGTTATGTTGTTAACCGTTTTCAACATCTTTTAAAGCTCTTGTAGTTTGCAGTGATACGATTGAGAAAGTAAAATAAAAAGGGATGGGAGAAGGAGACTTTTATGAAGTGTTGAAAGAGAAAAAAGAGCGTGGTGATGTTTTCTGTTGAATTTTTTTCCGTATAATAGTAGTATTAGTTGGTGGAATTGTCTTAATTTTGTTTTAAGTATATACATCAAGTTTAGTTTCATTTTGAATTTAAGTCACATTCATCAAATCGTCGTTTTAGGAGGTAACTTTGTTTTGCTTTCAAGATTTCACATTTCATATTTAACTACTTTTTGTCTCTAAATATCTTTTGATGATATGATAATATAAAAATTTTATTACACTAACAATTCATATTTTTGTGTGTGAAGGGTAGGGCTGAGCTTGGTAAGGTATGGGGGCTTCATCCATATTTTCTTCGTCGGAAGAGTTACACCATTTATGGAGTATATGATTGAAATTATTTTACATATACGAAGTAGATGTTAAATCCTTTTAATTTTTTATGTGTTTGTTTTGTCATATTGGGTGATGTCGGGTGGGGATGACTTGTGTCTAAAGTTTACCTTTGAAGATAGCGAATTTGACTACTTCATTCACCGACGACATACTTATTTTATCTAATATTTCAATCAGAAATTATATTTTCCCCAAAATTTTATTAGAAACTAAATTTTTAATATAACTTTAACATAGAAATTTTTCACGTTGTATCAATATATGCAATACTTTGTAAAATTTGTGGGCATGTTGATACAACGTGAAAATTTTCTATGTTAAAGTTATATTAAAAATTTAGTTTCTAATAAAATTTTGGGGAAAATATAATTTCTGATTGAAATATTAGATAAAATAAGTATGTCGTCGGTGAATGAAGTAGTTGAAAAAATTAAAGTTTTATCTCTTTCTTTATTTAATTTATTGAGAATTAAATCTGAAGTTGGGTCGAAACTCGAGTCCCGATTGGAATCATGGGTCAATTATCGAGTTTCGAGATTGAAATCGAGTTTAGAGTCAGGTCCCGTATCAAAGTTGGATCCCGAGTCTAGGGCTTTGGGTTTGGTTCAAGGTCGAGAGTCATGAATTGAAGTTAAAGGTATGGAGTTGGACCGTAAGTCCAATCACAGGTCAAGATACAAATTCGCGTCCCATGTCAGGTCAGGAATCAGGATCTTGGGAGTTGATTTTACGATTAAGATTGGGTCTCGATTGAGTGTCAAGAGTCATAAAGATCGAAACTTTCAATGACTGAATTGTTGCTTAATATGCAAATCTTCATTAGATTGCTACCTAATTCGTTATTCTAATATCTACTTTTTATTAATTTTATTTTTCTTATGTATAGTATTATTGATTGATATGAGATACACGTGCAACACACGTATATTAGACTAGTTTCATTTTAAAATGCACAAATGTTATTTGTAATGAAGAAGGAACTATCATTTAGAATATATATTGACAACTAACAATTAAAAAATATAATCGATAAAAAAAAGTATTTTTTTATATGAATAAATTACTTATTTGATCAGCACAAGATGTCAGATTTTTTTCAAACATTGATTTTAAATAAGAGAATGTGAAGTTCCAAGCACAATGTTTAAGACTCATTATAAATTATGATTATAATGAAGTTCTAATTAATAATTTTCTTTGGGTGTTGACAAATTAATGTCATAGTAGCTTTCATTATCTAAGATGTTGTTTACACTTTGGTGATATTTATGTAGTTTATTAAAAGCTAAGAGAAACATAATAAATATCTCATAATAATACTACAATAAATTGATTTTACTTTTTATCAAAAATTACATAATTAATAGATTAAACAATAATTTTTCTTAGAAAAAAATAATGAAAGTATAAGAAATAAGTGATATTGACAGAAATAACAATAGTATTAACAGGTCTACAATAAAATAATATAATAATTATAATATTAAAAACAACAAATATAACAGAATTATAAAGAAAAAAAATATAAAAGCAATACTTTAATATTAATATGATCGAACGACAAGACAAAGCACTCGCACCTACTAACTTAAATCGAGATATACATATTTATACGTTAAGGTAATTGAAAAATCATGAAAATATTTTGAAGTAAAAAAAAAAAATAGAATTTTTTGAAGCTAATGTGTGCAAAAGGATAGATGCTTGTTTATCTTATTTTTCTATTTAATCAAATTTGAACATAAATGTTTCTTTCCTTTTTTTTGACATTCTTTAATTTTAACTTTTCAAATGTCAAATAATATATTTAAAATTACAAGATTAAAAAATATTTTAATATATTATACATAAATACAATATATAAACACACACTCAAACTTAACATAACTAGCAAGTAAGCACTTTAACATTGAAAATACACGTCTAGACATCTCAACTTGTTCTCGACTGACGACTAAACACTCAATTCATTTTTATTGTATCTAATGGACACCAGACACGGACTTGCCTAGATGCACATACTTAAAGTTGGAATGTTTATACTCGCAAGTAACACCAAGTTTAAGTAGTCGTTTGGTCATAATTTTTTTTTTGAAAAAATTATATCACTTTAGTGAAAATTGTAGTGTTTGATCATAAGAATTATTTTACTTTAATAAAAAATATTTTTGAAAAAGTAAAAATTTTCACTCATTTTCTCACAAAATTTTAAAAACAATTACCATTTATATTCATGATCAAATACAATATCAACTCCAACAAAAAAAGAGGATAGCCCGGTGCACTAAAGTGTCCGCTATGTGCACGGTCCGGAGAAGGACCTCACCACAAGGGTGTATTGTACGCAGCGTTACCTAGCATTTCTGTGAGAGACTGTTTTCAAGGCTTGAACCCGTGACCTCCTGGTCACATGACAACAATTTACCAGTTACTCCAAGGCTCCACAATATCAACTCCAACTCTAAAATATTATTATATTCATGGGTAAACGAAACTTAAGTATCTTAATTTAAGACAATAAAATTCAAAACTAAACAAAACCTAAGTGTCTTCGTTTAAGACAACAAAATTCAAAACTAAACGGAACCTAAGTTTCGTTCTTAAACTTGACAACAAGATTTAAAACTAAACGAATTCAAGTGTCTTAGTTTAAGACAACAAGATTTAAAACTAAGTCCCATTTGACCATAAAAATTACTTTTTTTCGGAGTTGGAGTTGTGTTTGACCATAAATATAAATTAAAGTTGTTTTTCAAATTTTGTGAGAGAAATATAAGTGAAAAAAGTGAAAATTTTCCAAATAATTTTTTGGAGTTGGAGTTGAAAAATTCATGGCCAAACGCAGTGTGTTTTTATTTTTTTCACTAAAGTGAAATAATTTTTCAAAAAAAAAGTAAAAACTTTTCATGGCCAAACAGCTATAAAACCTAAGGTGTTGTTTGGTGTGAGGCATAAAAGACAAGTTTTCGGGATAAAATAAAGAATTATTTTATCCCATGTTTGGTTGGAGGTATTAGTCAATATCGAGATAATTTATCCCACCATTTACACCATAGTGATAAAATAAGTTATCCCATAGGCATGATGTGATAAGTTATTTCATATAATTTCGGAATAATTAATCCGACTTAATGATCTCGGAATAACTATTTTCCAACCAAACGATCTCTAAGGAGTCGTTTGGTGTGAGGTTTAAAGGATAAGTAGTTTCGGAATAAAATAAAGGATTATTTTATCACATATTTGGTTGGAGGTATTAGTTAATATCGAGATAACTTATTCCACTATTTATACGATAGTGATGGGATAAGTTATCCCATATGCATGGTGGAAATAATCTCGGAATTAATTATTCTGTGATAACTATTTTTCAACCAAACGACTCCTAAGTGTATTCATTTAAGACAACAAGATTCAAAACTAAATAGAACCTAAGGACTCGTTTGGTAGAGTGTATAAGATAATACTGAATATGTTGTATTAATAATACTGGAATTAGTAGTGCAGGGATTAGTAATATTGGAATTAGTAATACTGAGATTATTTTTTATGTTGTGCTTGGTTTGGTGTATTAAAAGCAATATGTATTGTTATATTTTAAAAAGAATATTGTTTGTTTACAAAAATACCTTCGACATATTATAATTTTATGTATTTATTTTGCAAAAGTTTATTATTCTTTTTTTAAAATAAAAAAAGTTAACGATATAACTAATTACTTTAGAATTTTAAGATTTAAGCATTTACTTACAAAAATTATTTTTTTTATTATTTTTCTTTGTTTATTCATCATTTACTTGTTGTTTCCACTTTGTATTGTTTTTAAGTTGGAGGGAGGTACGTATAATTTTTGGATGAGACAATAAAATCATTATTAAAATAAAATTGTATTTTATAAAGTGTTAAAAGTAAGTAGAAAAATTATTTTTATTTAGGGATAATACTCACAAAAATACGTGAACTTTGATCGGATTTTCAGTTGAGCATAGTGAACTTTGCAGGGGTCCTATTACCCCCTAAACTTTTTTTTTCGTATTTTAATGGCATATATCTGCCCACTTGTACACGTATAAATATGAGGTTGGCGTGTGTATTACACGCGCCAATACACATGTAAAAATGAGATTGGCGCGTGTATTACACCGCCAGCCGTCGAAACTGGGTATAAAGTTTCGGGGGAAAATTAAATCCAGTTTAAAAAGTTTAGGGGATAATAGGACTCCCATAAAGTTCAGTATGCTCAATTAGAAATTCAGTCAAAGTTCAGGTATTTTTATGATTACTATCCCTTTTATTTATAGATATCCTATTTACAAAATTAAAGTTTGTATGCAATTTGTTTTCGAATTTTGACCAATAAATATTTTTTTTGACTTAATGGAGTAATTTTTTTATTATTAAAATTATTTGGAGGAATATTATTATTTTGATAAATTGAAAAGAAGTAACTCATATTGAATAAATTAAAAAAAGATTTAGAAAAAATTTAAAGAAATTTAAGAATATTTTTGTAAATAATAATAAAATTTGTAAACTGATTTATTTGAATAAATTTATTGGTACAAATATAAAAAATAAAATTAAGAAAATAAAAAAATATTTAAAAGAATTTGTGGGATATTCTTGTCTTTATACATACTAATCTTATGGTATTAAAACCCATGTATTACTAATATCATTATTTGTAATGTATTAATAATACACCCTATAATACGAGGGTATATAACCAATACATGTTATTAATAATACATTGACTCAAAATTCCACCAAACATTATATTAATTAATATCATACTTAACACATGGATTATTTCTCCTAATACAGCTTACCAAACGACCTATAAGTGTCTTAGTTTAAGATAATAAGATTCAAAATTATTTTTATTTTTGTAAATTTTATGTCAAGTTAAAATCACACATAGCGGAGTATGTATATTTGAAAAATAAATAAAAAATCCCAACTTGTGCCCAAAAAAAATACTACTACTAAAAAAAATCAACCATTATCATAGTTTATCTTACATTCCCCTTTTACAACATTTTCAAGAACTCTAACTCAACTCAACCACTAGATTTTCCAATTTTTACTAATCTTTAAACAGTTTCAAGATTTAAAATTCCCAAAAATCCCCCAAATTATTACTCAGTTTCAAGTAAAGGTATGTTCTTTACACAAAAAGTGAATAATTTCTGATACATAGTTCAGATTATTTTGTATTATTATGTAGATAAAATATGAATAAATACCCTTTAAAGAATCTTGTTAATTACATTCTTGATATGGGTGTTTTTTTAATCTTGTTAAGAAAAACTGAGTGAAAAGATTGAGTCTTTATGTGAAAAAAATACCCTTTTAAGAATCTTGGTAATTACATTCTTGATATGTTTTAATTTTAATCTTGTTAAGAAAAATTGAGTGAAAAGATTGAGTCTTTATGTAAATGGAATATAAAAAAAATTACATTCTTGATGTGGTTTTTTTTTTTTATTCTTGTTAAGAAAAAATGAGTGAAAAGATTTGAGTCTTTATGTAAATGGAATATAAAAAAAATTACATTCTTGATGTGTTTTTTTTTTTATTCTTGTTAAGAAAAATTGAGTGAAAAGATTGAGTCTTTAGGTTGTTCAATCTTTAAAAGTTCAGTGGTTTTTGATGCTGAACTGTTTCATTCAGTAGACATTTGCTTGATTTAACTGATTGTGTTGGTGGGGTGTTTTGCCAAAGCTAGTTAGGGGTAAGTTCTGCGTACACTCTAGCGTTTCCAATAGGGCCGGAGCCTATGTTGCTTGGACTCTTCAAAAATGTCATCGAGTGTGTGTCGGATACTTCAAAAATAGAGCATTTTTGGAGGATCCAACGGGGTGCGGCCATGTTTTTGTAGAGTCCAAGGAACTTAGGCCGGAGCTAAGTAGGGCCGAGGGGGCTTATCCAAACTTCATTCGGAAAATATTATTAATTTTATATGAATATGTAGCAGATGTTGAACCCCTTTGGCTTCTTCGTGTGGTTACTATTAATATCTTAACCCCCCATAATAAAACGCCGATGCTCCCCGGACCCCACTTATGGGATTTTACTGAGTATTTTGTTGTTGTTGTCGGTGGTGGTGGGTGATTTGATTTCATTTTGCTTAACATTTGCAGATATCTACTTGGAAGACTTTGGTATGCGTGCCTGAGTGAAGGGAAATAAACAAGGGAAAGCTTTGATAATCTTGAATATGGGGTTCATGAGGGGAAGGAGAATGTATGTCATTTTGAATAAAGGGTAAAAAAGAACTTACCGTTGTACTTCGACTATCATATTATTTTGTGTAGTTTCTATATTTGTTGGTATCTTTTGTTTTTGTTACTATCTGCTATGTCTTGTACTTCTGTTACTTCTTTTTCTAGACTGCTTTGGACTATATTTTCCGTGAGCCGAGGTGTATCAGAAAAAACCTCTTTATCTCTGAGGTAGTGGTGAGATCTGCGTGCAATCTACCCTATCCGGTTCCCAACTTATACCGGGCATGTTGTTGATAAAAATGAACTTAACCCGTCTGGGAAATGTTTGGGGTTCTTTGAAATGTTACTAATTGTTACTCCCTCCGTCTCAATTTATTTGTCTAGTTTTGACTTGACATGGAGTTTAAGAAAGAGCATAATATATAAACCGACACTCAAACTTGACTTCATTTGACAAGTAAGCACTTCAACTTTGAGTTTGCACATCTAGACGCCTCAATTTGGTCTCAGTTGACAACTAAACACCCTAACTCGTCTTCACTGTGTCTTGTGGACACCCGATGTTAACGTGACACAAAAAATTTTGGAAGTGTTTAGATGACCATTTGTAAGGTGGAGTATTCGACTGGCACAGTGGAGACGAGCAAAGGTGTTTAGATGTGCATACTCAAAGTTGGAATGTTTGCTTGCCATCTTAGGCCAAGTTTGGGTGTCTGTTTATGTATAATGCCTTAGTTTGGGTGTCTGTTTATGTATTATGCCTTTAAGAAAGTCGAGAAGACTTTTGAATCTTGTGGTCAAAAACCGAAGATATGCAAAATGTACCAAAATGCATTTAATCTTGTGGTCTTAAATATGTCCGGTGGAAAGTTCTAGTTAGAACTGAAGAGTTGCCCAAAAAAAGGAAAGAGACATTCTTTTTGAAAAGTGTACTGAAAAGGAAAGTAAGACAAAACAAAGTGAAACGGAGGGAGTATTAAATGTTTTGTTGAGTAGTTGAATTTGCTGAACAGATTGTGATAATGTAGTTGCTGTTTGCTTTATAAAGTTACGAGTTATAGCAACTTCTGTCTTGAGCGTTCTTCGGGGTAGTGCATATCAAACGGTTACTTATTTTTGTTGAAAAATGTGTACGCAAGTGCCCGAAAAATTTCTACCTTGAAAAGTAGTGTATTAGAATGACAAATGTAGGTTGATTTTGATTCATTTGCTATCACATCATGTTACATATCAATGATGCTACTATCGATAATTTCCGGGAATTTTGCCTACTTTGATTAACTGAGAAGATACAGATAAATTACTGAAACTTACAACTATCTAGTTTCCTACCTGTGATAATTATAACGATGCGCCAGTCAGAAACTATTTTAGTAGTGGTCTCTACGTGCACGGATATCATATTTGAGTTATAATTTCTTTTTCTGACTTTATGAATCTGACAGGCCTTTCTTTCCAACTAAGCCATATTCAGTTCTTTCTTGTAGTTTAGCCGTCGAGCATATACACCAGAAGATCTATTTTATGACCAAGCAGATCTAGGAACTTGCCGGAGAGGTGGAGAGGTGGCCCTTCGAAAGGTTCTATATGATTGCCTTATTGGAGCTGGATTGCATTTGTAACCTAAATTGCACGGACTCTCCGAAAATGTTGCCGCACTCGTGTTGGATCCTTCAAAAATACACTATTTTTGGAGGATCCGACACGCATCCGTAGACATTTTTGAAGAGTCCGAGCAACTTAGTTCTTAACTTTCCATTCCCTTGTTTAACATAAATACATAATTTCTTAGTCTTTTATTGATCATCCGTGCACGCTTATGTGTCCAAACTTGTTTGTCAAAGACGTCTATTGGCTGCAGCTACTATAGAACTTGTTAGACGTTGTAATACCTTATGTAAGCTTAATTAGTAAAGCACTATTACGCTTCTAAAAAATTACCTAGTGCCACGTGCTAACTCTTGAAAATGACACGACTTCCACTTTGACTATTGTACATTCACGTCCTTCCAAGCCCTTAGTCCTCGGAGAAGGCAAAAAATTAATATTACATTTTAAATTTTAGTAGTTGATACTTGATTCTAGTTCTGAAGACAAAAAGCTGACGAAGTAGAAGGTCAGAGGACGATCCAACATTCTTAAGCTATCTGAGATGACACACTCATGATCATGCTACCGTTAATTTGACTTTGTTTCAGTATTTAAAGATGAGGTTAAGAAGAGTAGAACATGCGGGTTTCATTAGTCTCGTCATGATATTTTCAACAACGACGACAACATACCAATATATTCCCACAAAGTGGGGTCTAGGGAGGGTAGAGCGTGCACAGACCTTACCTTTACCTCAAAGGAGAGGTGAGGCAGAGAGGATGTTTCCGATAGACCATTGGCTCAAGACAAAAACAAAGGACGTAATGGAAGTACAAGAGATAATAGATAGTGCGGAAACAACAGAATAATACTACAGCAAAATGGTTCTACAATCGAACTACACGAAACACTAGATAGCATTATAAATCGAAGAACAAGAAACTAAAAAAATACTGCTATGACTACTAGTAAGGGCAACAAGACAATGTACTTCTATCTACTAGGACACACTCCTACGTACCATACTTCAACCCTAATTTGTGTCCTCCACACCTTCCTATCTAAGGTTATGTCCTCGTTATGATATTTTCACAATGCAAAAACAAACGAGTTTGTGGTGAGAAGAGTAAAGGTACTAGAGTTTTTTTTTTTTTTTTTTTTTTTTTTTTGAAATTGGTGTTACTAGAGTTTTTCATGTTATGATTACCTGAAATGTTCTCTCTCTTTTAATTCCCGTGGTCAGAAGAGTAAAGTTACTAGAGTTCTTTTTTTATTTTTTTTTCGAAATTGGTGTTACTAGAGTTTTTCGTGTTATAATAACCTGAAACGTTCTCTTTTAGGAAAATTGAAAGATCATGGACATTCAATTTAGATAAAGATGGTAAATATAAGTGGTGATGCTTTTGTCTGCCGTTTTTGGAAACTGACTTAATCTACCAACCATTTTGTATGACTTGGATTAGTGGTTCCCTATGTATTTGCATATTATAGATTTCGATCCCCAAGACATTAATATATTATCAATTCACTCGAGTGAGATAGAGTAGAGTGGAACTTCCTATGTAGGGGTGAAATCCGGAGATCTATGAATGAACACCAAAAGCGAAGGCATCTCTTTGGGTCCCTACCGATGCTGAGATGCGGAAACATGGGGAACGAACAGGATTAGATACCCTGTCAGTACATGCCGTAAACGTATCACATCTAGGGCTTGTCTTAGGTCTATTTTCGCTGTTATCCAGTGCTTCAGATGAGCACTACTCTAAGGTGTAAACCTTGGAGATTCTTTCCGTTGTCCTAAATCTTGGTGTGCAGAGTTACCGAATACCTGTGTCGGGAGAAAATAGTAGGTACTTGATGGAATAGACGAGGTGCACGAAACTAGACCACACACCACATTAGAAAAAGTTACCGTTAATGGCAGTTCTACAACTTCTTCTTTTGATTCTTTTATGTGTTTTTATGTCGACCAAATAGAGCATCTCAAGTTAAAAAATATTGGTAAATCTAATGTTTTTTCAGTTTTGTTGTTTTTCGTTTCACATCTTTATCTATTGAAAAAAAGACGAGAAGTTCTGTTGGAATTTAATTATCCAAAAGAAACTTCTATTGTACTTTTTTGACTTGGTTGGCGATGCAATAGTTTCTGATTGAATACAAAATCTGACTTAAGCTGTTTCGCTATCTTGCTTTATCTGATGTCATGTATCCTTTTCGTTTTGCAGGTCCGACAATGCATCAAAGCTACACCAATTAATCTTGTGCATTAATGGAGACAGCCGTAAGTGTCTTTGCATAGTATAGAAAATTAAGAGAATATAAGGATCCATGGAAGTTGGAAGTTTGTTTATTCCCCTAATATTTGTTACGTAAAACTTTCGAAAGATTCCATTTTCTCTTAATGTGTACACATAGCATAGGTTACTATATTTAACTTTTGAATAATATACCTGTCCTAAATGTTCTCTTTTTTATGACGGGGAAGGAAAGCTAAACAGGTGGCTTACACCTCATGTTCACGCTAAAAGTCGAACTCCTCGCGCCAGAAGGTGTATGGCTGCTAGGTGTTTTGGCGTCCACCTGGCTGCCTAAGGGAAGTTAGGCCTTCCCTTACTTTAAGAGACATGGACATGCATTTGTTTTAAAATGTTGATTCTTGCATCTACTACTTTGGCCGCTCCGGTGGGTTCCTTAAATGTCGTGGTTGTGGTTGAGCCGAGGGTCTATCGGAACCGCCTCTCTACCTGCACAAGGTAGAGGTAAGGTCTGCGTACTCAATACCCTCCTCAGACCCCACTTGTGGGATTACACTGGGTATGTAGTTGTTGGACTAACCTCTATCATTCCACCTTGCAGCCTAATGAGTTGAAGACACCAAGCAAGATTGGAGATAGACCAACCAGTGATGTTGTCGTAAGACTTAGAACACAGGATGGCCGTGACGATTGGCTTTACTGCCATTCAGATGTTCTCGTTGAAGAGAGCAAATATTTTGCTGATCGGTTATCAGATAGTTGGCCGACATGTCAGATTCTGGATTCACGCAATTGTGTTGAGGTTTACTGTGAAGAACCTGACCTGGACTCCCATGTCAATGTCCTTCGACTCTTTTATGTCATCGCGGATGGCTTAATGACAGAAGTTTGCCATGGTGTCAAGAATGCACTTGGCATTTTGCGAGTTGCTGTCAAGCTTGGATGTCCGAGAATTATTGCAGTGTGCGTGGATTATTTGGAAGCAGTCCCTTGGGAGGAAGCTGAAGAGGAGGAGATATTAAATACTATACCAAGCATGGGATCTAAGGCGGAACCCGTACTGGCTCGCCTCCAACCAGTCAATCCTACTGCAGTAATGAAGATTTTTCTCACAACCCTTCAATTTGCTACGTCATCGCCTCCTTCACCTTTGCATGATCTGAAAAACACTGCTCAAGAACAGCTTGAATACATGCTCACCGAGGACGATGATGCTCCTTTAGTAACCACTGATGAAGAAATAAAGCTAGAAGTCATTCGATGTGTCAAGAAGCTGTTTGTTAGGTTTAACAGCCTCGTAGAATCTCTAACGTGTGACCTCCAAGAATCGATTTCAGATGCTGGGAAAATGCAATCGTTGCATTCTTGTTTGACAGATTTGTTATGGGCATGTCAGATATTAGGAAAGTTGGAGATTATCAGAGATTTCGTTTGCAGCTGGACAGAGTTGTCGGTGAAACTAGTGAAAATCGTTCAACAAAAAGACGCAGAAAATCAAATTCTGAAGACAAAACTGAAGGTTCTTGAGGTGACCGCAAAAGTATTAGAGGCGGTAGGATACGGCATAGTTGTGTTACCTACGGTTAAACGACTTCACATGGTGAAGCTCTGGCTTCCTTTTGTCCAGACCATGAAACCTTTAGTCGATTCATTCACCGAGGAAACCGAGGATGATCTCACACTAAAAGTCGATAGCGACATCTGGCAATCGTTGGAGTCTGCATTCGTTGCTATTATACTCACACTGCCATCAGTTGATCAGACGGACATTTTAACTGAGTGGTTGGATAATCAACAGATTCGATATCCAGACCTCACCGAGGCATTTGAAGTATGGTGTTACAGGTCTAAGGTTGCCAAGCGAAGGCTGACAACACTCGCGGAAGAGCACAATACAGCTAAGGCAGTATGACTTCTCTTTTACTTTCGCCGATTCTAGGATTTAGGTGCTGAAAACTTTCTTTTATTCTTTTGAATTATGACATAGCGAACTGGTAAGATGTCGTAAAATGGCCTAGGTTCTGTAAAGTGACTTCTATTTTTGTTGTTGTTGTTGTATCAATCCTTTTCAGCAATATTCGGAACTTGAAAAAAACTGGAATTTTGCTCTGAAACTTTATGCCAAGTGATGATTGATGACTTAACTTATGTTCTTACATTTGAAAGCTTTGCTCCTACAGATATGGCAGCTGATGTTCTTGGCCAAATCTGAATCTGCTTGTTAGTTATTTTGAAGTAGTTCTATTTTAACTTTTGAGTCGAGAGTCTATCGGAAACAACCTCACTACCCCACAAACGTAGGGGTAAGGTTTACGTACATCCTATCCTCTCCAGACTCCGCTTGTGGGACTACACTCGGTATGTTGTTGTTGTTGTTGTTCTCTTTTTTGAGCTGGTTAGACAGATTATGTTGCTCGAATTTTTCAAAAATGTCGGTAGGTGTGTGTCAGATTCTTCAAAAAGAATGCAGGATCTAACACGGATGTGGCAGCATTTTTGGAGAGTCCAAGCAGCATAGAAAGCATATGGTTATCCTTATGCTAGTCACAAATTGTTGCAAGTTGTTTGAGTGAGTCGTTTTTCCGATGAATCATGAACCTCCGGAACCCTATTTAAGCCTAGGGTCTATCGTAAATAACCTCTCTACCCCACAAAGGTAGGACACTGGTATGTTGTTGGTCGTACTTCTCTCACTTTGCTGTCGTTTTTTTCCCTTCAACCCTACTTCGAAAGCTTTTCTTATGAGTCGAGGGTCCATCGGAAACAACCTCTTTGCCCTAAAAAGATATGGTAGGGTTAACGTCTACATATATCCTACACTTCCCGGCCGGCTTGTGAGGTTACACTAGGTATGTTTTGTTGTTGGTGGTGGCATTTCTCTTAGTTCCATTGACATATTAATCAAAATTACTTTTTTATTACAAAAATGATTACTCCATTCACAAATCTCTCAATCTAAATGGGAGATTCAAACAATATGATAAGTACCTTTTTATTTTAGATAATATTGGTTGATTGGATTTGGTGATGTGGACATCTAATTAGAGTTCACGTGGTAAACATGATTTTGCGAAATTCATCGTTACAAAAAAATGATACGAATGAACCTTTCTGTAACGGCAGTGATATAAATGCGTCAAACTTTCAACAACAGTAATATAAATAAGCTAAACTTATAACAGATGACATAGATGAACAATTTCTAATAGTTCGATGACATATTTGAGTTTTTTTCCCAAATAATACTACCATATTTATTCATAATATTGGTTCAATCTTGGCCACAAGTGCCATGCATGAAATTGGTCAAAGATATAGTTCTTTTGTTACAATTGGTCTTTTTCTCTCATTCCTTTCTTTTTTTTTTTTAAACAAACGTGTTCAATTTTGTCCATTCATTACAAAGGAAAATTTGTTCAATTATTTATTTATTTATTTATCTATTATTTATTTTTTTCATTTTTTTTTCTCTAAATGGTAATAGAGTAAACAATTAAGAATTTGCCCCAAGTTTCTATGTATGATGTGTGAATTACACGCAAGTCATGAATTTGAAATTTATGGACACCCTCGCAACCAAGTATTCGATTTCTATATCGATGTTACAAAGGTTGAGGGAGCTGGATTTAGGGTTTGTTCGCGCTTTTTGTCGACTCGATCTAAACGTTGAGAACAATTGAAGGTTGTTGAAACGAAACCACACAGGTCGCATCTACTACCTCTCGAGTTTTGGATTGGAAGAGGGAAGCAACAACTCGGGTCGCGGAAGTAGGCACCTCCCACTTCCTTATGGCAGACACCTTGGCCTTGTTTATCTTGATTTGGTTTATGACATGCACCGAGAAGTCTACCTCTTACTTAACGAACGAGTACTTCTCTTTCTTGATGTAAAATTGAGTAGTTGAAAGATTTTACGTAGATGTTCCATGTGCTCCTCCGGAGTATTACGATAAATGAACTAAAAAGTCTGATATTTAAGTAGAGAAGGATAGAGGGATAAATTCAGACAAAATTTTGAATTGAATTTTTTTGGCCGTTTTTGAAACCAAGGGACGGCATGGTCATGTAGGGTCCAGAGAAGAATCACACTTGCACCAAGGGAATAATAGTGTAGGCAACGTACACTGACATAAGCATCAAAACTGATCATGCGGCTCAATCGAATGCATGACCCATTGATCACATCCGAGACAACTTTAAACCAAAGAGTTATGACTAGCTGTAGGGTCTAGAGAAGAATCACACTTGCGCCAGGGGAATACTAGTGTAGACAACGTACCCTGACGCAAGCATCAGAACTGATCATGCGGCTCAATCGAATGCATGACCTATTGATCACATCCGAGACAATTTTAAAACAAAGAGTTATGACTAGCTGTAGGGTCTAGAGAAGAATCACACTTGCGCCAGGGGAATACTAGTGTAGGCAACGTACACTGACACAAGCATCAGAACTGATCATGCGGCTCAATCGAATGCATGACCTATAGGTCACATCCGAGACAACTTTAAACCAAAGAGTTATGACAAACTAAAAGGAAGAACCAATTCTATCACCTATTATATATATGCAAAAAGAAATTTAACCTTATATAGTGTAATTTTTCAGCGAGGCAGTTTCAGATAAACCTTTCCCCCCCTCTTCGGGGATGGTGATTTTGATGAACTCCTTCCGTCCCTCTTAACTTTTTTTTTTTGGTTTCCCACTCGTTGTCCGGTATCAGCATTAAAGCCCCAATTAATTTGGATTGCGCACTGTAGGACCCATTCTAAGGGTGATACTCCCAATAAAATTTTCTCCATACCTAAGCTCGAACCCGAGACCTCCAGTTACCTACCTAAAATGCTAAAAAGCAATTGCATTTGGACCAAAAATCAAGAACCATCATTATCAAATAGTTACAAATAAGAAAAGAATCACAAAAGCAAGTATCTCTCCCGCCCTCCCCCCCGCCCCCCAAAAAAAAAAATTGATAGCAACATGATAGAAAAAACACTTTAATCACTTTTGAAATAAAATGTTATTTTAAAAAAGAGTGAAATAGTACTTAAATTTAATCAAACAATTTCCCAAGCAAAGAAATATTTCTAAGAACAAAATTATTCTCTATGTAACTTGTATCTATAAGTAACTGCCTTTGTTAGGTTCATTTCATTTTCAAATGATCCATCATTATCTGTCCAAATTGGAAATTAGGATTTCATTTTATTTGTTCTATCTTTTCTATTTTTGAGGGGTATTTTTTTTTTGGGTGGTGGGGTGGTGGGGGGGTGGGGGGGGTGGGGGGGTTGTTATTGATGATTAGTTCATAGAATAATGGTTATATTTTATATTTCCATCCATAAAATTCTTTGATAGTAAAGTTTGAAGATAATTCATATATTGGTATTAGTCTAGTTAGGTGTTTATTCCTTCTATCTATATACATATAAACTTGAAATTTCCATGTGTAACGAGCTATGTTGAGATTTGAGATAATATATGCAAACGTACCCTTTAACTTGACCTCAACTGATATTTATATCCTCTCACTTGAGGGGGTTTAGAAGAAAATATATGAACTGACCGAAGGGGGTTCAACATTTACTATATATATAGAGAGAAAAAATATTTTTAACCATGTAAAAATAATATAATTTAACATCGAAGGGGTTCCGATGAACCCCTCGCTGAAAGGTGGCTCCGCCACTACGAGTAGACACGTAAACTTGTATAAAGTTGAACAAATAGAGACACACATTTTATGTGGGTCCTACATGACATTTATATGTGTATTATGCCACGTATGACATATGCGCCTACTGGTTTAACTTTATACAAGTTTAAGTACCTGTGTACACGCTCGAAATTGGAGGGCATATATATATGCAAATTGAGGCCAAGTTAAAAGGCACGTTTATGCATTACATCTGATTTATATGAAATAATGACTCTATAGTTTGAAACCAAAAACTATATTTATTCAGAATTAATTTGTATTTATTAATATTGAACAAGTAAAAATAATAGAGTAAGTATTATAATATATATATTTCGTAAAAAGTTCAATGAAATGTTGACTTATTGGCGCACCCAGTGTTGATATGAAATGCTAAAATCATTTAACATATTATAGTGAAAATTTCTAAGTTCAAAATATTGACTTTATAAAATATCTATAGGAGGGAAAATAATTTGAATTGAATTCCCATTATCCATCATGAGAATGATAGAAAAATCATTTTCATCAAATAATTGAGTGTGACTTTTGCTTTTGTATATTTTGACTTATAGGCTCAAATGAAACCTTGGACTAAAATATTATAGAGGAAAATAACTTGTAGTAATTATTAGACTTTTTAACTCGTGAAAGATAAGATCAGAGGCAGAATCAAAATTCTTATTGAGCAGATTCAAAATATGATAAAGCATACAAAACAACTGAATATTCAGCATTTACTATATATTCAGCATAATTATTCAACACTACACTCCGCCCCTTACTCAAACATGTTTTCATTTTGCTCAGGAGCGGAGCTAGCTAATAGTGAGGGGTTTATCCGAACCCCCTGAGCGGTTAGTTTTGGATGGTTTCAGGGGTAGGAGTAGGTCGAAGAAATATCGGAGGGAGGTGATTAGACGTGACATGGATCAATTACAACTTACTGAGGATATGACCCTAGATAGAAAGTTGTGGAAGGCGCAAATTAGGTTAGAGGGCTAGTGCGGGTGGGTGGGGCGTAGCTAGTAGATTGAGTGCTTTGGGATAGCCGTGCTTTGGTGTTGCGCCCGGTTTGATAGTGTAGGGTACTAGTGATTTTATTACATTATTACATCCTATTTTATGTTTTGTTTTCTGTCTTTTGTCCTGAGCCGAGGGTCTATCGGAAACAGCCTCTCTATTTCTTCGGAGGTAGTGGTATGGATTGCGTATATTTTACCCTCCCCAAATCCCACTATATGGGATTACACTGGGTATGTTGTTGTTGTTGTTATTGCTGTTGTATATATAACAGATGTTCAACCCCTTCGACTAGTTTTTTTGTTCATATTTTTCGATTTTGAACCCCTTAGTTAAGATGCTGGCTTTTGCTAGGAAAAAATAAATTTATGATTGAAAATGGAAAGAGAATTGACGAAGAATGCCTAAAAATGGATGGAGTATTATTTATTTTTTTTATACCATCCAAAACAACATATAACAAGCCCAATTTAACTATGCCATCTGCATCAACAAAATTAATATACAAACCCTCAACCATATATATATATATCTTCTAGAACTAGGCCTAGAAAATCTATCTATTTTTGAAGAACTTAAATGGTTCTTCATCTGCAATGTATAGGACTATGTAACTATGTAAAAGTTGTTTCTTGATTCTTTACACTACCATGATCATATAATTCCCAAAACAATATACTAAACATCGGTTTTTTGGTTGTTCAACAATAGAAGTTGTCTGTCGCTAATTCCTGTTCTGGTTTTAGCAACATAAGTTGTCCATCGCTACTCGCTAATGCATGTTCTTGTTTTAGCGCGACTGAAGTTGTCTGTCGCTAATGCATGTTGTTGTTCAGCAACTGAAGTTGTCTGTTGCTAATTCCTGTTGTTTTGTCACGCGACAAAATCTGGTAACAAGGGCGCGGCAAACCTCTTTCTGTTTTGAATGTTGAAGTTCTCGTAAACACTTGTTGTTGAGTGAGCTGATGTTGGAGTGTTTAGGCTACCAAACTCATGATTTGCTTCACCAATTTGGATGTTTTGTGTGGGAATGGGAAGGAAACTGTGGTGTGTAGCTGACATTGGTAGATTTTCGTTATGTGGTAAGCCAAGAGTGAGTGAAACTGCGCCGCTAGCTGAGTATGGTGCTGAGAATTGCTCGGTGCTAAACCTCGAGATTTCTCCAATAGGATAAGCCCCGAATCCTCCCATGAAGTTCATCGGTCCTCCCATTAGTGAGAATCCATCTCTGTCCTGCCTATCGTCCCCAAACTTCATCGACATTTGGTCCTCATCAGGCTTTACATCCATGTTTGGCGAATGCAACATGTCGTTGTTGCTCCTCAGTTTCTTCGGACTACTTCCTTGAGTAATGTCGATGCTTTCAATCTCTGGTGATCCGATGAGGTTGAAACCAGCAGCAGACTGATTACGGATGCTCATACCGATAGGTGATATGGAAGTGGCATTCGACATTGGCATTGTTGAAGTCGAGTTGTGTTGCTTCGAGACATCTGAACCAGGACTTTTCTGTTGTTGAGCAATGGATCTCGATGTTGTTGAATCATCGTTCTGTTCGCCTAATTTGTTTGTCTTTTCTTGATCCGTTCCATTCTGTTCGTGTTCTTTCACCTCTTCCAAGTACATCTCTTCCACCATCGGCTTCCAAAGGCGAACGCGAGCATTGATGAACCAATTCGACACCTGAATTGTCCCGAAACATAACTTTGTCAAAACCAAAACTGTTAAGACCAATGTTGTTATCACCTAAGTTGCTCGGACTCTCCAAAAATGTTGCTGCACCCATGTCAGATCCTTCAAAATCATACTATTTGTGGAGGATATGACATGCACCTATCGACATTCTTGAAGAGTCCGAGCAATATAGCTTATCACTTACCTGACTCCTAGTTAGCCCTGTCTGTTTTGCTAGCATCATTTTGTCTGAATCCTTGGGATAACTGTACACAAATTGCCACAATGTATCAGAATATAGTACTTCGCCTGCGGATCCTCCAAAATATATGCATTCTTTGGAGGATCCGACACAGGTGTAGCAACATTTTCCGGAAATTTTAGGTACTTACGGGTGAAGGAAATGCTCGAAAAGCCAAGCGCGAAGAACAGAAACAGCACGTTCGGGCAATCCTCTCTGAGGTCTCCAAGCATTATGCTGGATCATTCCCAATTGTTGAAGAGCTCTTTGTTGTCTTAGCTGATTATCAACAAACTTAAGCCTCGAACCTTCAATCTTCGTTCCCAAACTATCCTCTTCGCCTAACGTCTTGCTTGCTGATCGTATTTGACCAATTATCGCGTCCTTAAGACACCTAAATTGCTTCGAAATCGTCTGTAAAGCCAATGCTGTATATGTTTTTGCTGATCCAATGCCAGCTGCTTGCTCCAACCAATGTATTACTGTCTGCATTTGATGATGATAATGTCTGTACCTTTGCTCCACCTATGTATTAACACCCAAAATTATAGAAACAAAACATAAAAGCAAAAAGAGTTACAAAATTTCATATCTACGTTGCTCAGACTCTTCAAAAATGTTATCGGGGGCATGTCGGATCTTTCAAAAGTAGTACACTTCTGGAGCATCCAACACGACTACAAAGCAAAAGAGTACTAAAATTTCACATCTATGTTGCTCAGACTCTTCAAAAATGTTATCGGGAGCATGTCAGATCATTCAAAAGTAGTACACTTCCGGAGGATCCAACATGAGTACAAAGCAAAAAGAGTACCAAAGTTTCATATCTATGTTGCTCAGCCTCTTCAAAAATATTATCGGAGCATGTCGGATCATTCAAATGTAGTATCGCAAATTTTTGGAGAATCCAAGCAACTTAGTTTGATATTACAGGATTGTCAGGAGTCAGGACAATACCCCTGATGAAAGTAACACTTTTGACAGGTACGTTTTCCTCTTAGTATTATTTAGTACTAGTTTTTAGATTTACTATTCTTTTTCAGTGAAGATCTGATGCAACTTTTTTGATAGAGACACTATCTTGAAAGGCTAAAAAACTATAACAATCAAAAAGTACCATAGCCTTAAAATAATATTTGTTGGAAACCGATAAGGCCAGTGTTCGCCGTCAAGCTTATCAATGAAGAGGACATACAGTATCACTCATTGAGTGAACTATTAGTGAAGATTGTAAATAATTGTCGAAGCTTATCAACGAGTAGAACACCCCAGTGTCTCACACGCTGAGAGTTGTTATCGAAGATTGTAGATATACTTGTTGGAAGCTGAAAAGGCCAAAATTACACATATCTAGACGAAGACAAAATAACAACAACAATAACATACTCGTGTATTCCCACAAAGTGGGGTCTGAAGAGGGTCAAAGCGTACACAGTCCATACAACTACCTCAGAACAAGGACAAACCAACGTGCCAACTTTTTGGCAAACAAAGGACACAAAGGTGAAGATGATTAGCCGACGCTCAAGGATATGGAGTTTCTTCTGTTGACTGATGTGACTTATGTCGGTCAGACTCTGATCCGACACAAATGCAACAACATTTTTGAAGACTCCGAGCAACGTAAAAAAGAAAGAAGATATAGGAGCATATAGCTAATTAATTACCTCATCAAGCATGTTTACAAGTTTAGCTTTTTTCATCTGAATTTCTTGCCTTTCTGCTGTACTTAGCTCTGTTCCAGCAACTGCAACACCATCATGTTTACTGTTACTATCTCCCCCATCTACTTGTCCATCAACATCGGTTGTCGTTGTTATTGTTGTCTTCGTCGTGTTCTTCAATTTCTTGACATCATCATTAACAACTTCAGTACTATTAGTACTAGTACTTTTCATTGATTTTCCAACATTAACAACTTCATCAAGCAACTCTTGTGCTGCCTTCAAGTACTTAGAACTCAAAGGCACACTACTACTACTACTACCCGGTTGTTGTAGTATCCCGGACGATGCCGATCCGCCCCCGGCCGTCGGTGAAACAATCTCACGCGCTGCATTAAAGTTCCCGAAACCCGGCTGCTGCGACGACAAACTAAGAGAAAGACCTTGTTGATGAGCGCGTGTAATATCACGCGCCGCTGTAATATCATTACTCGGGTTGTAAAAACCATACTGAGTCGATCGAGCTAGGAACCCATGAAGTGCAGATATTGAATCATTGTTACTATTACCCCCCTCTTGTGATGAACTGGACGGCGCAGCGAACGCCGCGGTGGCGAGAGGTATTCCGACAAACTGCTGAGACGGAGGCGGAGGTGGCGGTGGCGGCGCGTGAGATAAGTTTATTGAACTTCCAACAGTATTGGAGTTGAAGAAAATAAGGTTGTTACTACTGACACCTTGTTGTTGTTGTTGTTGCTGATGATGTTGTGTTTCAGAAAATCCAACATAACCAGGATTCATCAGTATTAAAGTTTGCAATCCATCATTTCCTGTTTGGATTTCTGAATTTCCATGAAAATATGATGCCATTTTTTTCCTCACAATAAAAAACAAAAAACTAATCTGCAAAAAAAAAAAAAATCAAAATTTAGAGTCTAACTAAGTCATTCATATCATTTTCCAAAATAAAAGCCAAAACATACATATATATAAATTAAAGCAAACTTTACCCTACACAACCCCCACCCCGGTAGTCTGCAGTGACAGAGTAAGAATTTTCACTAAACGGTTCGAACTGAGGGTTTGAGGTCTATTATATAGTGACGGATTTAGAATTTAGGGATTGTGGGTGCATGAAAGGTTTGAACACGTATATTAATGTCCAAAACTTTAAAGTTCCGTCTAAAAACTAAAACATTCAGCTATCTTCTTTGCTTACCAGGCGTTTTTCCTAAATCTTATACCTGATTTTATAATTTTTTTTATATAATTATACTTAATATACGTCGAATTTAATGGATGACGGAGCACCAAAAATTTGACTAAGTAAAGTGAAGTCAAATCAATGAAGTGAACAGCCCAACCTCTTTGTTTGAAGCTTTGCATAGGTCCGCCCTTTCTATATACATAAAAGATAATTTCAAATCATACATGTATAAGTAGTGTAATTTTCTATCGAGGGGGTTCGGATGACTCCTAGCTCAAAGCTAGTTCCGCCCTTGTACATACAACCTCTCTTCACTACAAAGGTAAGAGTAAGGTCTGCGTATATTGCTATTGTGGTTGTAATATATACTACCGACAATTACAAATTACTATATCAATGACGGAGACAAAATTTTCATCGAGAGCTCAAAACTTCCTAGCTCTAAGGGTAAAACTTTTTTAACTAAAAAAAGGTAAGATCCCTATGTAAAAGTATTTGTTTTATGGTAATTATTGATGTGTACTTGTTACAACTTTCAAAGGCACAAAATGATAATGAACCTAGAAAATTTAGTAATATATGTCAATATAACCAATCATTTGTATGAGAAATATTTTTAAAAAATAAATCATTTAACTTATATAAATGCATTTAATTTTCTTGATTAAAAAAAAAATAAGATTAGGGTTTGTAAATTAAATATGGTTATACAAAATTTTGTTTAGTGCACGTGGTGTATCATAATCTGACAAATGGAAGAAATGAAGAATTTTCCTTTGGTTACTGTGGCACAGAAAATCATAATAGATTTTAGAGAGAGAAAGGACACACATAATGAAGAGAGAGAGTGAAAATTCGATCGAACTTAATAATTTTGATTCACATATTATATTTCTTTTAAAAGTTTCACTACTAACATATTAAAATTATTAATTTAGAACTTAAAATTCATAAACTATTTTGATCTATTTGAATATTGGTGAAGCTATAGTGTCGGCTATGGTTTCAGTAGAACTCAGTAGCTAGTTTTATTTCAAATATTGTATTTTCTTTAAACATCCGTTTCATGTGTAGATTAATTTAGAACTCAGTAACTAAAAAGCTTCAGAATTCAAAATCTCATAAATTTTAAATTCTCGATCTACCTCAAATTAGAGTCTTGACTACAGTTTCGACTGAAGTCAATAACTTCATTTCAAATTTTATACTTTTCTTAAAAACTTCATTCGATATGTACAAATTGTTAATTCAAACTCAACATCACAAAAGGATAGTAAAATAAAATTTAAAATCAGGTAACTTCAAATTTTGGCTCCGCCTCGACCGATTAAAAAAAAAAAAAAGAAAGGAAGAAAACCATTTTTCTTCAAACAATTAATGGGAGAAGCTTACATTTTTACTTTGTTAATTAATAAGTGAAGAAGTAATGCCATACCTGGAAAATAATATTTTTGATTATTATAACTTTCTTTGTTTATTTTATTTTTTCTTTCTTCTTGTGATTTGACTCAGCTTTCCAAATCATTTGATGCATCCATCAGCATAAAAATAAAAAAAAAAAAGGAAAAAAAAACTATCTTCTTCTGTGTGAAGTGATGAGAGCTAATAAAACTAAACTTTTTTTTAGAGAGAGAAAAGAAAATAAAAGAAGAAAGATAGAAAGATGTGGATGTGTGTATGTGAGTGTGTGTTTTTCTTATATATAAAAATATTCTCTTTCTGTGTCACAGTTTGTGTTTCAAAAATTACACATTTTAATTTAATCGTAAATATAAATAGGAGCGAAGGCGGAGCTACTAATGATGAAAAGAAAGTTTTAAAATTTACATATTTTAATTTTAATCGTAAATATGAATAGGAGCAAAGGCGGAGCTACTGATGAATGAAAAGAATCTAATATCGATAAGAGTGTAAGAGATGAAAAGAAGATGTAGATGTGTGTATGTGAGTGTGTGTTTTTGCTTATATATAAATATATTCTCTTTCTGTTCGAATTTATGTGTCACAATTTGAGTTTCAAAAGTTACACATTTCAATTTTAATCGTAAATATGAATAGGAGCGAAGGCGGAGCTACCGATGAATGAAAAGGAAGTTTAGTAAATATGAATAGGAGCGAAAGCGAAGCTACCGATGAATTGAAAGGATCTAATATCGATAAGAGACGAGAAGAAAGATGTGGATCGGATGTGTGTATGTGAGTGTGTGTGTTTGCTTATATATAATAAATATTCCTTTTCTGTTCAAATTTTTGTGTCGTAGTTTGGATTTTAAAATTTACATTTTCTAATTTTAATCGTAAATATGAATAGGAGCGAAGGCGAAGCTACCGGTGAATGAAAAGGAAGTTTAGTAAATATGAATAAGAGCGAAGGTGGAGCTACCGATGAATTGAAAGGATCTAATATCGATAAGAGACGAGAAGAAAGATGTGGATGTGTGTATGTGAGCGTGTGTGTTTGCTTATATATAATAAATATTCCTTTTCTGTTCAAATTTATGTGTCGTAGTTTGGATTTTAAAAGTTACATTTTCTAATTTTAATCGTAAATATGAATAGGAGCGAAGACGGAGCTACCGATGAATTGAAAGGATCTAATATCGATAAGAGATGAGCAGAAAGATGCGAATGTGTGCATGTGATTGTGCGTTTTTGCTTATATATAAAAGTATTTTCTTTTAGTTTGAATTTATGTGTCATAGTTTGAGTTTTCAAAAGTTATACTTTTTAATTTTAATCATAAATATGAATAGAGTGGAGACGAAGTTATCGATAAATGAAAAGAATCAAATATCGAAAAGAGATGAGAAGAAAGATGTGGAAGTGTGTATGTGAGTGTGCATTTTTGTTTATACATAAAAAATTCTCTTTCTGTACGAATTTATATGTCATAATTCGAGTTTTAAAAGTTACATTTATTAATTTTAATTGTAAATATGAATAGCAGCGGAGACGAAGCTACCGATGAATGGAAAGAATCAAATACCGATAAAGGATGAGAAGAAAGATGTGGATGTGTGTATGTGAGTATGTATTTTTGCTTATACATAAAAATATTCTCTTTTTGTTCGAATTTATGTGTCATAATTTGAGTTTTAAAAGTTACATTCTTTTAATTTGAATCGTAAATATTAATAGGGGCGAAGGCGGAGCTACTGATGAATGAAAATAATCAAATATCAATAGAGATGAGAAGAAAAATGTGGGTGGGTGTATGGGACTCTGTGTTTTTGCTTATATCTATATCTATCTATCTATCTATCTTCGTCTATATATACAGATATAAATATTCTCTTTCTGTTCAAATTTATGTGCCATAATTTGAATTTCAAACGTTACACTTTTAAATTTTAATAGTAAATAAGAATAGGAGCGGAGACAGAGCTACCGATGAATGAAAAGAATTAAATATCGTTAAGAGATGAGAAGAAAGATATGGATGTGTGGATGTGAGTTTGTGTTTTTGCTTATATATAAAAATATTCTCCTACTATTCGAGTTTATGTGTCACAATTTAGGTTTAAAAAGTTCACACCGTTTAACTTTTAGTCATAAATAAGAATAAAAGCGAAGGCGAAAATGTCAATGAATGAAAAGAATCTCATATCGATAACAGATAAGATTTTTCGACTTTTTATGAGGTTTAGCAATCCTTTTCTATTTGAAATAACTTTTTACGTATGAGTCAGGCTCAAGATTTAATTTAAAGGTATCAACACCAGGCCTGTTCGTTCTGGCTCTCGAGAAATTAATTTAAGGGGACATTTCAATTTCAGATTTTATCCGCGATTCATGAATATGCACAATCTCGTTTGAGAAAAAAAATTGATATGAATGAAAAGAATCACATATCGATGAGGGATGAAATTTGTGAATTCAGTAATTTTGTCTTAAATCATGTAGATATATTGAAGTAAAATTATTATGATATAAATAATCTATCAAAATCTCATTAACGAAAATAATTATGATTCTAAATTCATAAACTAAAAGTTCTAATTGCGCCTTTGAATTTGAATATATAATTTAAATTTTTTAAAATGAATACATTTAAAAATTACTATAAATTATAATAATTAATTATTTTAAAATATTCAAAATATATATAAAATTATTTATGAAATGCTGTCGACGT
The DNA here is from genome assembly GCA_030864225.1 of Capsicum baccatum var. pendulum. Lineage (NCBI taxonomy): Eukaryota > Viridiplantae > Streptophyta > Magnoliopsida > Solanales > Solanaceae > Capsicum > Capsicum baccatum. The sequence continues at coordinate 275,086,380 of CM061550.1, forward strand.
ATCTATCATCAAAGATGTGTCAGAAAGAAACAAACAGATGAAAAACGAGGTAACGTCCACTTCCATTAAACCTCTTTTTCTTTATAAAAAATTAATAATTATAATGACTTAACACTTTTTTATTGTCTCAATTATATAAAAATATTTGATTTGTGTATAACATTTCAAAATTAAATAAATAAAATATTTTTTTAAAAAACAGTTCAATGCGTTAAAGTTTTTATTATGCACAAATATCGAAAAAGAGTGAAACTATAAGAATACTTTATTTTAGAATGATAGGGTTTAATAATATAATAATTATAATGATTTAACACTTTTTTATTCATCTCAATTATATAAAAGTATTTGATTTGTGTGTAACATTTCAAAATTAAATAAACAAAAATATTTTCTTTAAGAAAACAGGTCGATGTGTTAAAGTTCTCGGCATGCGTGGAGGTCGAAAAAGAATCGAACCACAAGAATCTATTGTATGCAACTTCATTTTAGAATGGTAGGGTTTAATAATATAATAATTATAATGATTTAACACTTATATTCGTCTCAATTATATAAAAATATTTGATTGTGTATAACATTTCAAAATTAAACAAATAAGAATATTTTAATAAAAATAGTTTGATGCGTTAAAGTTCTCGTAATGCGTTGAGGTTGAAAAGAGTCGGATCACAAGAACTATATATGCAGCTTCACTTTACATTCCTGCAAAGGGGCTATTTTCACGGCTTGAATCCATGACCTTTTGATTTAATAAAAGCAATTTTACTAATCACTCAAAGGCTCCCCTTCAAAGTAAAATAAATTAATTACAACGACAGCAACAACATATTTTGTATATTTTCATAAAGTGCGTCTTGAAAATTGTGGCTGAGCAAGAATTTTCATTGACGGAATTCAGAAGTAAATATACGAACTAATCGAAGAGGATTCAACCTCTACTATATATGCATAAAAAATATTTTTAATCGTGTAAAAATAACATAAAAACAGTATAATTTTCCGTCGAAGTAAAGGTAACTCCGTCACTATTTGAAAAAAATAAGTGTACATAATTCTATATCGCTATATCAAAAATGAGATAAATTATTTTCGATAGACCTCGATATAAAATAAATTAATATAATATAAGGTATGATGTGAACTTGAAGTGATAAAGAAAGAAAAAGAATGGTAGGGGCCTATTGTCATTATTAATTTTGTGTTGCCACTTGGAAGAGATAATTGTGAGAGAAAAATTGTCTTTTACATAATTAAAGTTTTTGAAGAAATATAGGACCTACATTTATGAAAATTTATTTAGAATTTGAAAATTTATAAACTCTTCTCATTTTACACCATACATTTGGATGATTGTTAAAATCATGGTAGTAGTATAACATATTATTAATATAAAAATATCATTTTGTTTTAGTTTTTAATTAGTTAAATTTTATCGTATTATATTGTTAAATTTATGATTTAACAATGAAATATAAATTTTATATAAATATTAATTTTGTGCGATTTGCATTATATTAAAACATTTTTTATCATCTTGCCCTTATTATTTGCTTTCTTCATTTTAATTTATGTGACACTTATAAAAAATACAACAATACTCTATATCCGATATCTTTCTTGAAATATTCTAAAAAAAATTTAAATTATTGATGCATGAAATTATAAAATAAAAGAAATAGTAAAATATATTTAAATATTATATTCATCAAAATAATACAATCCGTTAATACAATATAATATGATACCTTATGAGATGACATGTGTAACAACCATCCAAACAAGTTATTGGTGAGAAGCTTTTATAATCACAAAAAATATTGTTATCTAGTATTTAAGATTACAAGTAATAAAAAAGTTATAATTAAATGAATATTATGCCATATTTTAAAGCACAAGTCTTTTTTCTTAAAAAAATTATTTTTAAAATTTCATGGTGATTATAACTATGAAATATAAAAATTGGAACTTATGAAAGTATTTCTTTGTCAACCACATCTTGTTTCAATTTTTTAAAAAGTTTTAGATAAGATTTACAATGGGTCCTAGCTAGTATATAATTTTATTTTTCTTCTTCCAATTTTCTACTTTTTTTTTTTTTTTTTTTTTTGTGGTTGGATGTAAAGGTTATGATGATAAAGCAACTAGATATATAATGCTAAAACACATTGGGGGCACCACTAAAGGTTGTCGTGGAGTTGTAAGTTGCATTTTATTCTTAATTAGCGGTTTCGAATTCAAATTGTGAGTATGCAGTTGTATTTGGAGGGATCGTTTTATTTCTAATGACATTTTTTTTTATACAAAACTGAATTAGTTGGGTATCAATACAGATATCGAACATCGAAAAATAAAAAAAAATTGGAGACAATGGGCCAACCACCATAAGACCTACTTAATGTCCTAAAAAGTTTTAATATCATTATCTTCACTTTTTTTTTTTCCTTAAAAAGCTCCAAATTAAAGAATATAGACGATTATAATAAGTAGGAAAAAAATAATATTTGAAGTAAAGTTTTAAAAAAATAAATTAAGAATTGAAGTTGTGATTGGACATGCAACTATTTATTATTTTTTAAAAGAAATAAAACCTTTTTTGCAGAATGTTTTTATCCAACTTGTAATTCATCTACAAAATAAATTTGGAAAAAACAGTTGAATATATAAAGTGCACTTTTTTGTACTAAATTTCAAAAACTATATGCTGAATACAGCTGTATATCTACTTTTATTTAAAATAGATTAATTAATTATGATTTCTGCATGACTTCTAATTATGGCAAATATCATTCTTTTTTCCTTCAAAATATATTAAATTTCTTTACTATCCCTAAAAAAAACTATAATAGTGTGTAAGTTGTGATATGTTGATATTGCTTTAAAATAAAATTGTATCTTTTAAAATACAAATGAGACAAAAGAAATATACATTGAGTTTCCTAATTGCTAGACAGTATTAGATTTGATTTAAAAGTTCATTTTTAAGGTTTTAAATAATTTACTTTAGTTTTTTTTTAAAGAGAAGAAATCATATTTTATTATATTAGAGGACTTAAATCTCCTTTTGATTAAAGTTGTTGCCATGATGAGATTGTTGTGGCTATAAAGGTATATTATGCTATGAATAAAGTTGGATAAACTAATAAAACTTAAAATTAAATTATTTAGATATATTTTTTAAAAATAACATTTTTTTAATGAAAGGGACACTGGAATGGTCTTAGCTCCTTAATATTCACACAGTAAAAAAAAAAAAAACTGAGACAGTTATGAGTTTCATTCAGTTTTATTTACATGATTAGAGATCATTGAATATAAATTTTTAAGAAAATTATTTTATTTTTTCTGTATTCTTCTTGTTCTTGCTCTGAAAATTAAAAAAAAAAAAATTAAATGAGTAACGACAAATAACTCAACCCGCAATGAATAGAAAAAGTAATAAAGTCATGCTATGAATGATCCAATATCAAATATTGATAATAATATCAGCAAACGAATATCTTCTTGTGCTTAAAATAGATTAGTAAAAAAATAATGTCTCATATTAACTGAATTTCTATGTAAGTATTAATAAGTTAGGCATGAATTTTTTGAAGTGGTAATGGCTTTACTTTACCTTTTAAAATATAGGGAAATGGTCCAAATTTAATCTTGAATTTTATGAAATACAATAGTTTAGGTTTATCCTTCATTAAAATTGAGCTCTCTCTCTATATATATTTCGTATAAGGGACAAATTCTAATTATTTTGTATAGTTCTTGAGTAAATTTAACTCATTTTTCTTTTAAAAAAGGTTCAGGTATCGAAAAACTCCACCCTTAGCTAATAACAACAAATTTAGTTCATTTTTGTAATGATGGGGTAAATCTGACTACAATCAATGGCGGATTAGGGTTTAAATTAATTTATGTATATATATTTTATGGAATTGATCTAATATTTTCCGTTGATTTCATGCCATAAAAAGGTAGAATAATGCACTTGATTAAAGATTAGGTTAATTCCCAAAAGAACAAGAATCAATTCCTATTTAATATTTATTTCTTTCTCCTTTTTATCCGTACGCCGATATTTAAAATTTTTAAATTCCCCTCTGATCTTTTTTTGACATGCATAAAATCTATTAAAGTATAAGAAATTATGATTGGACTTTGCATGAAAGAAAAGATATTTTCACTTAAAAATTTTGTACTATATATATGTGACTTATGTCAAGTTGAGCACCATATAATATTTCATAAGCACTTCACTAGCCTAGTGGATATCTTTCTTAATTAATTAATTTTGAAAGCTACATAATTGAGAATATTGTAAGCTTGATTCCTATTTTATTATGTTTGAGACAAAATTTTGATTTTTTTTTTTTTTATATGGAGCACTAGATTTGAGTCCATTGGATGAGGAAAATACTCAATCTAAACTCTAAAGAGCACCTCATTTTTTAGGAAAACTCAGACCTATCAATAAATAGAATCCATAAAAATGTTATTGATTTATTATTATTGATTTAACGATTTTTTTAATGATTTTATATATAAAAATTATTGGGTTGTCAGTTTGGTTTTGATTTTTTCTTATTGAGTTATTGGATAAACCGATAACTCAATAAGAATATACTAAATTACTTATTCAATATACACTGGGTTTGTTGTTGTTGTTTCTTTAATTCATACAAACAAACAAATCTATTCAATTTCCTGAACTAACATTTAGTTCAACATTGAAGATTCTAGTAAATTAAAACACAATCATATAGAATTTTGGTTGCAACTAAAATTCAATCTCTTTTCATGCTAGTTGCCACTATTTATATTTTATAAATATTTTCTTATCGATTAAATCGAAAATCGATCCCTTAAGAAGTAAAAACTGATAAATCGAAAACGGATAAAAGGTATCTTATTGATTTGGTTATTCGTTTGACATATTTAAAAAAAGTAAAAATCGATAAATCGAATCGATAATTTATAAAATCGAACCAAACCGACCGATGAACACCTCCATAAAAGACAAACATAAATTGTAGTGAGATAGTTCGGGTCTCTTCACGTTTAATCAAAATGAAAATAACAATATTGGATATTGGGTAGGAAAACAAATATACCTAAAAGAAATACAAAAAAGTCTTTTTATAATTTTTAATTTATGTTAATGCTTTCTATCTTCTCTTTTTCCCTGCCTATATTTTGGCATGCTCTATGTAGATTTTATGTGACACTTTAACTACATCTTTATACTAAAAAACAATTTAAAATATTAAAGAAAATTATCTTTAATAGATCATGACTATACTTTTGACAGCACAATTGATATTTTCTTCTATTTTTTAATTTATATAAATCAATTTTATTTTTTTATTCTGCATATAAACATAGTACTTTCTACGCGAAGTATAAATCTACATAAAACTCTACTAGAATCAAAACAAATATGAGTAGTATTTTTGAATCCGTAATTGGTTCTAGACGGCGCTATAATATGTCTGAGCGACAAAACTCTTTTAATTCCCTAAAAATCAAATCCTAAATACGCCTCTCAATTATATTGAATTTTTTATTTTGACAAACTTTTTATACCTTAACATAGGTTTGTGTCATAGTACTTGTCATGATATCAACCTATATGTATGGAGCTATCACATCATAAAATTATTTTTTTTGTCATGACAAACTTTGTTGTGTTTGCTCTTTTTCTTTCTTCTTTTTTGCTTACACACATGTGGTTAGTAGAAAAAAGATTGATGGATATTGAGGCACTTGTTGTTGTGGTATTAGTAATAGTAATGTTAATGAAATTGAGGAAATGAAGCAATTGATTTCTTTCTAATATAAATTATGCTTACTGCAAAATATAGTCATAAGGTGTAATTAAAAAAAAAGGGGGGAGGGCAATTCACTATGGTAAAGCTTCAGCTATGCGCAAGGTCCGTAAGAACCCGACTACAAGGGTCAATTATAAGTAGCTTTATCCGGATTCAGTATGCTAAAGCTCCAGCTATGTGAAGGGTCCGAGTAAAGCCCCGACTACAAGGGTCTATTGTAAGCAAGCTTGCCCGGATTCAGTATGCTAAAGCTCTAGCTATGTGCAAGGTCCGTGTAAGGGTCCGACTACAATGGTCTATTGTAAGTAGCCTTATCTGAATTCAGTATGCTAAAGCTCCAGCTATGTGCAGGGTCCGACTACAAGGGTCTATTGTAAGCAACCTTATCCGGATTCAGTATGCTAAAGCTCTGACTATGTGCAGGGTTCGGTAAAGGCTAGACTACAAGGGCCTATTGTAACCAGTCATTATCTTGCATTTCTACAAGAGTGCTGCTTCTAAGACCTGAATCCGTGAGCTTCTTGCTGGTCACATGCAACAAATTTACGAGTGATGTATTAATTACAAATTTCTTGTTTTAAATAGTACCTTGATATAATATATTTGTCAAATTTTCCTATTGATAAAATCATAAGAGTGAAAAATTGAATATATAGTACTTATTTGTACTCTTGTGATTGTTTGTTTTCTTGGTTTTCTTCTTTTTGGGATAACAACTTGGCTATGTGAATCAAAGGGGATTTTGCTTTTTACACATATAATATGGGTCCATGTCTTTATTAGTCATAACAAGAATTGGTTCTTTTTCAAATTTTGTTTGATTCTTTTACTTTGCATAGAAACTCATCCAAATACTTTGCACTTAAAAAAAAAATGGTTTCTTCCAAAAGAATAATATCAAACCCCACCAAAAAGCAATTAACATAACCAAATTAATTGTGTTATGCCCAATTTGTGGACTCCACAACCCCACCAAATTACTAACCTTGTTGCTTTTTCCAATAGGATACTTTTTTTTTTTTAATTTTTTCCAAAAAAAATAAAATAAAAGGGCATCCAAAGTATTCAATTTTTGTGAGCAAATCGTGAAAATGGGGTTGTAGGAGAGTAATACAAGCGTCGTGTTGCTAGGCAAAGCAGCCTGAATATTGTAGCCTAGATGGCGAAAGTCTAGTAGCACTAGCTTACCCTCTGGCCCGAGTAGCATGGGGCACATGGAATCCCGTGTGAATCAGCAAGGACCACCTTGCAAGTTGCAAGGCTAAATACTCCTTGGTGACCGATAGCAATGTACTACCGTGAGGGAAGTTTTTGATATCTAAACTGTTAGACGTGCGAGTTTCATATCTGAACTATCCTCAGATGTTTATCGAAAGATACATCAGTTATATTAGTTCTTTTCTTCTCCTACTAAACGATCGTGATATTTCAAGTAGGAAAAGAGAATAACTGATAGTTGAGGTGTGTTTTGATAAACAACTGATGATAGTTCAAGTAAAAAACTCAAAATATAGAGATATTTTTAGTGTGTTTTCGATCCTTCACTTAGAGAAAACGTGATTTGTCAAAAAAATCTAGTCATATATAATGAAATTCAGTACTTATAAATATTATTCTAGTCACACTTTATTATAATGATATTTCATAATTCGAAAATACTAAAGTCTATTATTTGAAATATTGAAATTTTTATAATAGAAGTTTTGTTGTAGTACCCTACTAATTAAGTTTGTTTACTTAGGATTGGCTCATAAAATAATCAATCACATGCCCAAAATTTCTAATTTAATTATTAGGTTCAACCACTTTTATACATAAGGGAGACCTAAATGTATAGCCATTTAAGTTATATTTATAATATGTAAGAATTTGTAATTCTATTCACTTTGAAATAATTTATTTTAGACATGTTATGTTTGAAGTTTTATATAATTAAAATTCAGATATATATAATTAAAGTTCAGTCATTTTTGTCTGAACTTTAGTCAAAAAAGAAATTTCTTAAATGATAATACATAGTAGGGAAAACGGTTCACAATACATTTAAATTTTGGTAAAATTTTATGTAACACCCTCAATTTTTACGGGGGGGCCTATGACCCCCTTGACTATTTATTTATTACTGTATTTCTGTGGCATGTATTTGCCCAGCAGGACCACTGCTTGAATACACGTACACTGAGCGCGTAAGGGTCTGAAGTGGTCTAACTAGACAAATATATGCTACAGAAATATGATAATAAATAGTCGAAGACGGGCGTAGCCCCCCCCCCCCCCCCCCCCCCCGCAAAGTTAAGACAGTAAATATCGCAAAAGTTTAGAGGTGTATTTCTGATTCTCTTCTTCCCTATATAGTACAAACTAAAAAGTAAAACAATCATGTAAAAAGTAAAGCAATGATACAACTTATATAAAGCATGCAAAACAAGATTAAAGTGCAAAAAGAACTTTATTTTTATAAAATGGAAACATGAAAAAAGAATTGCTTTACGTAATCTTAATTGCCTTAACTTGCTAGACCAAAGTTGCCAAACATTTAAAAAGTAGAAAAAATGTTCAAATTTATAATTAATAAAGTATTAACCAATTTATTTTACGTTGTCTTCTATTTATTTTTTGCCCCATAATTGTCCAAGTTAGCCTAAAATTGACAAAAATAGAGTGACCTATAAAAACTAAAGGTCCAATATTATTCTAGACTATCAAATTATATTATGAGACAAATGTACGCGCAAAACCCCCGATAAGAAAAAGCAATCAGCCGCTGTCACTGATCGGGACTCAGATTGGATGGTAGAGTACTATTCTACCATAATGAGACAGGCATCATCGAATCAAAGGCCGAATAGAAAGCATTCCCCTCGGTTAAGAGTGCTTCTGCCCCACCAACAACTCTCCGGTCTCCCAGGTGCTCATGTTGCTTAAAATTTTATATTCGAATTTATGATTAAAACTAAGGAATTTAGTTTTAAAAATTTGAACTGTGACGCGTAAATTAAAACATAAGAAAAAGAAATGTATAAAAATCTAAGGTAAAACTTGAAAATCAAATCAATTTCACATTTCTCTATCAAATGTATATACAGACAAGTCAACTATATAAAATTGATAATAAAGTTAATAATAAAAAATACACCTTAAGTATCTTCATTTTTTTTTTAGTTTTATACTTAAACTATCAGGTATGCGAATTTCCTACCTGAACTATCACCAATTATTTATCAAGACACACCTCAATACAGAATAATAAATGCGGTTATTTTTCATAAGTATTCGAGACAAGACAGACTGGCCGACGTACTTATTAAAATTTTATATTTGAATTTACGATCAAAACTAAGGAATTTAGTTTTTAAAATTTGAACTGTGACACGTAAATTAAGAAAGAAGAAATGTATATAACCTAAGGTTAAACTTGAAAAACACATCAATTTCACATTTCTCTATCAAATGTTTCACATTTTTTGGGCAAAAAAATAATAGAAATTATGAAAAACAATAACTACTTCCATTATTTTTGGAATTGAAAAAAATTGACTTGAGAAAGAATCACTTGTGGTAAGTAAGATTTTGTATATGTTATGTCACAATCAAAAAGGACTACATTTGTTAGTTATATTTCTCTTTTAAAACTATCATAACAGAATAGTCAAAAAGAAATTCATTATAACTAGTAAATTTTTCCATTCTAATTTATGTGATATTTTTTTATTTTTCGAATAGAAATAAGCATTCAATATTCTTTCGAAATAGATTAAAGTTATTACGACACACTTCAACTTTACAATGGTCTTATTACCCCTAACTCTACTTTAGCATATTTCGTCACCATTTTGTGCTGACGTAACATTTTTATTACATAAAATGAAGCCCATGTCAAAGGTGTCACGTCAGTTAAAAAGATTGACAGAAAAAAAACTAAAATTTAGTTCGAAAAAAGTATAGGACCCTCGTGAAATTGTATTGTGTTATAGCAAATTTTGTCGTAGTTCATAGGGTTGTAGATACTTTACTCTTCCGAATATTATAATTTTAATAAAGTTGATTGGAAAAATACAACTTGACCTATGTATACATCATTTGATTTACCTCTCTTATTACTATTACGATTAAAATTTCAGAATAATTTGAAGTTTTTGATCTCTCCGTTATTTAGAATCTAAATGAATCATTGATAATTTGTCAGATCATTAATTTTTAAAAGTATTCAAATATCAAATTCTACTTCTATTTTCTCCCCCAAAAAATAAATCATTAATCCTAAACAAATTGAAACTTTTTATGTTTAGAAATTATTTTGATTCAAATATTCTCCAAATATTTTTATTTTATTCTTTATATCATATTTTTGTAGGAACCAACATGGTATATTTAAAGCAACACCATATATGAAGATAGAAAAGTTATTTTTGATAGATCCTCGACTCAATAAAAAATTTTAAAATTACAACAACGCCCCCATAGGAAAGTGAGACAACACCTTCATTATCTACTAATCTTCTGCTTTAATCCTCAACCTTCCTAATTTGTTATTCAGGATCATGTCCTCGTTAAACTAAATATATGCTCCAAGCAAATACTTAAAACTAAAGTTAAAACATTATACAACTTATACATTGAAATAATATGGAAAACACCAAAAATATTTATAACATCATAAAACACTTAATGCAAACTTCATGCCATATACTAAGGTAAATGAAGTAAAGAGAGTTGCTAAAAGAAGTCATTTAAACAATATTCAAGAACTTGTTCAACACATGCATATACTTTTGTGAAAGAAAAACATACAACAATAATATATCCAATATATTTTTATAAAGTGGAGTCTGGCGAGGATTGTTGACCGGAAGATAACTTTGATTCGCCCAGTCAGTAACGGGGCAAGTGTACCATAGTTTATACCACTACTTCAGAGGTCAGATAATAAGACTGTTTCCAATAGATCCCCTACTATTCATGTATATATAGTAAATGGTAAACTTATATAGGAGTAAAAAATTTTGACCCCATGTGTATATATATATTGTATATTTCTTTTTATTGTATTTGAATTTTCCTAGTGAAAATTATATATATATATATATATATATGCTTAAATAGTTAACTTCTTTGTATGCTTAAATGAAAAGGTAAAAATTTATATAATCGACTCTTAATTTATTTGAAATTGAGACGTAATTCTTGTTATTGTTGAATATATACCTATAACTGTTACAATCTATTACGACTAGAAGAGTGAATTTTCAATTAACTTTTGTACGTGCTTAAACGCTGAAGCGATAATTTATATAGTCGATTTTAACCTTTTTAAAATCAAAATGTAATTATCGTTGTTATTGATTATACACTTGAAACTATTATAATCTATTACGGCTAGACTAGTGAATTTTTGTAAAATATATTATTATTTTTAAATATTGATTTAAAATGTTTAAGATTTTAATTAAAATTAAATAAAATTAAAATCAAAGCACACGTATGCAAAACGGCATCATTAGCAAAGCAATTTCAGCAGCCGGCTGCTAAGAACGCGTCTACCCCACGCGCCACCTTATATGACTTTTTTTCCCCATATTTTAAAATTTTTTAAAAATATTTTTACTACGTGTAATAGTTTCCTGTGATTCGATTCTTTTCCGAATCTGTATACAATAGAAACTTAGTGTACCGGATTATTCTTTTTTAAAATAGTTTTTTTTTTTAGATACACAACCCTTCTGATTCGGTCTTTTTCCGAATCCCACACACAGTAGAGACTTAATGTATCGGACTATTTTTTTTTCAAAACGAATATTTTTTCTAGATACATGACCCTTCTGATTTGGCTTTTCCCCTCACCCCCACGCACAGTAGAAACTTAGTATGCCGGACTTTTCTTTTTTCAAAACGAATATGTTTTCTAGATACATGAGCCCTTCTGATTCGATTTTTTCCCGAACCTCACCCACAGTAGAACTTAGTGTATCGGACTATTCTTTTTACAAAACGAATATTTTTCTAGATACATGATCCTTTTAATTCATTTTTTTTTTTCAAACTCCACACATAGTAGAAACTTAGTGTAGCGGATTTTTCTTTATTCAAAACGAATTTTTTTTCTGGATACATGATCCTTCTGATTCAGTCTTTCCCGAACTTCACGCACAGTAGAAACATAGTTTACCAGATTTTTTTTTTTTTCAAAATGAATATTTTTTTTTAGATACATGATCTTTTTGATTCAACCTATTCCTCGATCTCACGCATAACAGAAATTTTAGTGCTCCATAATCTCTTTTATAAAAGGAATTTCCTTAAATTATGCGCATAACAGGAGTTTTAGCACCGTGATCTCTTTTTTAAAAAGAATATTTTTTCTTTTTTTTTTTTCCAATTTTCTCCTTTTGTCCCCTCTCTCATTAACCAAAAAATAAAAATAAATACAGTGGGACCCACTGGTACTGTACACGTGTCAAAGAAACAGCACACCCAACCCCACCAATGAGAAAGATTCTCAGACACATCCAGGGTCCCACAAGTCTAATCAATTATTTATTTTTTTTTCGTTTTGTTTTCGTATTCGTTTTGACGTTCGATTGATTTGAATTCATAGTAAAAAAATTCAACTTTGGATGCTAAGGTATTCACTACAAAAAGCAGCGTCATTCTCATATTTAAATTCGAAACATCTTATTAAGAATTAAGAAATAAATTTATATAAAATAAAGTGATCATGTCTAATTCATTTTTTATTTTTCACACAATATTTGAATCCGTTAAGATGTCAATTAAGTCAAGGTCTTGTAAGAAGACACATAATATGGAGATAAAATTGTTTTTTATCAATAGCAATTTTATTTTTTCAGGATTTCAGTATCAGAGTGGGAGATGGAATTCGAAGTTTGTGGGCTTTAAATTTTAAAAGTTTAAAGTTATTGAACAAATATAATGCTTGAACTGAAACTATAAGGTTCGATCGAATTTTTAGCTGACACATTTTTGTTCTATACGAAATCTCTAATTAAAGATGAAAGGATATTGTGCACCCGAGATAACTTTTAGTGAGACCAATAAATTATGATTATTTCTTCCTCCTCAATTGGTTCAAGGTCAGGAACCAACTATTCCATCTAATAATTTTGATGTGCGGTATATGATTAATGAATATACCAAGATGCACAAAGATGAAATCCTCAAAGAAAATGGAGGATGTATGCTAGTTTTTCTAACATAAGGGAGAGATTATATGCAGTTATGAAATATGTTAGGAATTATCATCAGATCCTCATTCAAAAGATAATTCAAGTCAAATGCCAAAAGCATCTCATTAAAAGCTGCAAATGCTCTTATTTTGTGTTCCTAAAGGATAAAGTCTATGCATGTGTGAAGCGTGGTAGACTAATCGGTTCCAAATGAAATAATCCTTGAAAAGGATAAGGAGCAAATAATCATAATAAGAAGACAATGTACTTTTGAAGAGCCAGCGACATAACACTTCATGAAACCTTATGAGAGGTTCATGTACCTGAAAATAATGAAGTGATGAGATCTCAAAATATTATGTCGCATTGTGAATCGATACGAAATGATATATCATCAATATCTTTGACACAATATTAGCGCAATATTGTGAAAGATTGCGAGGATCTGAATTCTACATTTATTTAAGCATGCTGACGTAGAAATATTTATCAAGTGATATGAAAGGGTGCATCTTGGTAAGTAAAAACTTATTTGATTTGCAGTCCAGACACTTAAAGATGTCACACATAAAATGTTGAAATTGTCACTTGACTAAATTTGTATGAAAACTTCTTTAAGGATTCAAAATATAAAAGTTTTTGGGAAACTTATTGATAATCCTTATATTGTATAAGCTTATAACTTGAAAATTATTGAAACTCTTTGAGAGTTTTCAAAGCAATAGATTATTTATTAAAATGAGAAATATACTGAATTAGATTGGTTATGAAGTATTATATCTTAGTGCAAGTGGTGTACTCATGCATCTTGCAAATACTACAAGGCCTAATATAACATTTTCAGTCAATTTGTTAGCAAGATATATTTCTGCTCCTACTATGAGACATCAAAATGGGATAAAACACATGAGCTTGTTTTATTCTAAAGATTGCAATCCCGATCTTATTGGTCATGCTGATGTTGGGTACTTATCTGACCCACATAAAGCTCGATCTCAAATAGGCTATGTGTTCATATGTGGTGGTACTGTCATATCTTGGAGATATACAAAGCAGTCTATCGTATCTACTTCAACGAATCATGCTGAGGTAATAGCTATTCATGAAGCAAGCCGAGAATGTGTATGGTTGAGGTCCATGATACATCTCATTCGAGAAAAATGTAGTGTGAAATATGACAATCTACCCATAATTTTATACAGAGATAATTCAGCATACTTAACGCATCTTAAAGGAGGATTCATAAAAGGAGATAGAACGAAGCACATTTTACCAAAGTTTTTCTATATACATGAGCTACAAAATAATGATGATATTAACGTGCAACAGATTCGTTCAACTGACAATGTGTGACTGATTTATTCCCCAAATCTTCTCCAATTGCAACTTTTAAGAAGATGCTGCACAAGATCGAGATGCAAAGACTCAAGGATGTTCTCATTAGGGGGAGTTAATACGTGTTGTACTCTTTTTTTCTTACGAGGTTTTATCCCACTGGATTTTCTTTGTAAGGTTTTTAATGAGACAACCTATATGCGTATGGTTAGAAATGTGTACTCTTTTTTCTTCACTAGATTTTTTTTCACTGATTTTTTTTTCTAGTAAGGTTTTAACGAGGCACATTATCTATCTAGACATTCAAGTAGGAGTGTTATAAATGTATTTACATTATAATGAATGTCTATCAAGATCTAATAAGATCTGATTGATATCTATCAAGATTTGATGTATTTGTCTTTTATTGTAAAACTAAAGACAAATTCCCCCTAGGAGCTTCCTTCATTGTAAATCATCCCTCAAGGGATGAAATAAGAATCACTCTCTCTATTCTCTCTACTCTTCTTCTTGTTCTTTATTGTTTTATAACAATTTTTTTTATATATATATAATCGATGTTTAACCTCCTTCGTCTAATTCGTGTGTCTACTTTTGATTTCGAACCCCCTTAATGAAAATTTAGCTCCACCACTGCTTAGTTCTTACCTATCTATCTTAATCTGCATTTTTTTCACACCTTTTTATTTAAAATTATATTATTTCATATCATGTATAATCACCTTTCTCTAATATTTAAAATTGATTGATTTTGAATTTTATTTTTTTAAGCTACTAAATTTAAAATTAATTATTTGTAATATTTACCCCCCAACAAAACTTTTATTGAGGTGTTAAGCCCTAATCAATTCATTTTGGCCTTTCCTAAAAAATTTCAAACATAAAATAAAAAAATAAAATAAAAATCTTTTTCTCTACCCCACTTTTTGGGTAAGAGACGTGTAAAGAGTGTTTTTCTTTGGGGTCTATGTGTGGAATTTATGTAGAATATTAAAGAAAAAAATAAGAAAATGGGACCCAATTTTTTAAAAAAATTAAACTTTATATTATAGATGGGACCCACCAATCACACAAAAAAGTCAAGAAAGGAACCAATAAAAATAAAGACGTGTGTTAATTGAATTAAGTGTCCTTTCTTTTTTCTTTGCTCATATTATCCTTTACTTCATTGTCGGGTGACACGTTTCGGCTGTCTACCTTATCGTTGTTGGACCGTTTTATCCCTACTATTGTATGATTGGTGGATCGTTTACATTTGAATAGAAGAAAATAAATATATTTATTCTTCGAAATGACTCAATTATTTTAGAGGGTGATTATTAATACGGATGATCAACGATCGATTTTCCCTTAATATTTTTAAGTTGAATTTATCGCACAGAACTTGTCTAATGTGATTTACATTTTAAGTTGAATTTATCGCACAAAACTTGTCTAATGTGATTTACATTTTTGTGTAGTTTGCTGATTATTAAACAATGGAGAGGATAGAAGCTGTGACGGACAGAGGCGTAATCAGTCCTTTAGTAGGGGGTTCATATGAACCCCTTCGACGAAAAAATATATTATTTTATACACGATTAAGATTATTTTTATGCACATATAATACGTGTTGAACCCTGTTATTTCCAACATAATTTGATTCATAGAAAATAAATTTCAACCAGAATAATTTGATTCATAGAAAATAAATTTCAACCAGAAATAAAAATACGAAGAAACAATAATTTTATTGATAAACGATGTAGGTATAAATATGTTACTCCCTTGATTCTTCTCTCGATTTTCTCCGTAATTCGAGGGTCGTTAGTGGCGTATTTCTCGAACATAGGATGATTTTTTTATGAATATTTCATGATTTTGTGGGATATTGGAGATCCGGATCTTTTTACGAATACCCATCAGTTTATAGGATATTTAAGATGCCTGTTTCAGGGAATATGTTACCATTTAAATAGGCGGGATTTAGGATAAAGTAGCCTCCTAGAACTCTAACAGAAACAAAATTTGGATTCTTCTTAAAGAGTCCCACAAATTTTGGATGTCTACAAATGTCCCTACTTCAAGGCTTGTTGAAGTGTAGATTTGATGATGAGTTTGAAGTACCAATAGAACTTCTCGAATATAGGATGATCTCTTTATGAATATCCCATGATTTTGTGGGATATTGAAGATCCTGATCTTTTTACGAATACCCATTAGTTTATGGGATATTCTAGATACTTAGGGTAGAATAGTCACCAAGCTAGATTTAGGGTAAAGTCGCCCCAAAGAATTCTAACCAAAATTAAACTCTTTTTATAGAGTCCATAAAATTTCAATGTCTACACCCGTTCGTCTAAGTTATCTTCAAATATTGAACCCTCTTAGTTGAAATTTTGACAGTGACAGAGATTATAGCAGTTGTGAATTATCCTGAATTTTCAAAAAGAAAATCAGCATGTTTCATAATGTAGGATTTAAAAATGATAGATTGTGAGTAGACATTATCCTTATGTTAGAGCGAAGGACATTGTTTTCGATAAACTCTCGACTGAAGAAAAAAATAGTGTAAAGCAGTTTTAAAAAAAAGTAATAGAAATACAAGAAATGACGATAGTAACAAAAGTAGCGGAGAGTAAAAGGACAAGAATATAATTATAACAAAATAATATGATGGTTGAACTACAAGAAATAATAATAATAATAATAACAATAACAGAAAAAGAAAAAAAAAACTATAGAGAGGTGTGCCGGTTGCTTACATTAGACTTGGGGTGATTAAGGAAAACTCCATAACGCTCGAGCACCTGTTAATTAATTTGCTTATCTTAATTCTCGATCTTTAAACTTTTTATCAAGGGTCATGTTATGTCCTTGATAAAATGAAAGAGAGATACATCCTGTCTAATCACCTCTTTTCCAGTTCATTAATTTGATCTACCTCTTCTAATATCTACATAGTGTATCTCTCAGAGGCATTCATACATCTCATGTTTACATGTCGAACTATGTCATCATCGCTTCTGTTGTTTTGTTCATCACAAAGGTCACTCATAATTAGTTTTGAAAATTATCGTTTTCAATATTATCTATTCTTCTATGTCCAAATATTCATCAAAACATCGTCCTTATTTTTGCTATTTTCATCTTTTACACGCATGTGTTCTTGATTGATCGACAATCTGTCGCATTCAACATAATTGGTTTAACAATCACTTCATGATCTAACAACTACTTCATAAAAATTACCTTAAGTCTTGGACGTGGCACCTTCTTATCATACAAGATAATAGATGTGAGCCTCATCCCCCCTCTCCCCCTCTCCCCCGAGCTCCAATACGAAGTGTAATCTTAATCAATCTTCCATTTTTCTTTAATTATAGATTCAAGATGCTAGAATTTTTTTCTATTCGAGATGACTTGAGTGTCGATACTCACTTTCATGTCTGTTTCGTGAGTTACATCACTGAACTTTCACTTTAAATACTCAATCTTAGTTCTACTTAACCTGAATCTTTTAGACTCTGAGATTTATCTCTAAACTTCCAGCGTACTATTAACTCTGTCAGTCAATTCTATGTCATCCATAAATATCATGTGTACACTATTGCTCATCCCCTTCTGCTTGTATATGTCGCGTCATCAATTCATTCATTAATCATCATTCATCCACCAATTCAAATAAAAGTATAGCTAAGAGCTTATTGGATCCCTAGTGCAACCTTATCATGATTAGGATATGTTTTGAATTTCGTCGCATTGTCCTCACTCTGGTCTTGACCTCATCCTCTATTATGTGTTTTAATTGTTCTAATGTATATCATGTCTTTAATTTCTTCTTTTTATACTGTTCCATCAACCTTCTCATGAAATAAATAGCTTTTATAGTCAATTATTCCGACATAAGTTCAAATTAGACTTGGATGCCCGTACATCTCTCCTCGTCCTTCTTTTCACTATTCTTTCTTAGATTTTTACCGTGTGACTTAACAGTTTGATACCTTTAATAATTATTACAATTTTGAATATAACATTTATTCTTGTACAACAGCCCTTCAAAAGTCATTCTTGTGTAGGTAGAAAAGTTAGGACAATTTATTAACTTTTCTAGGACCATCTATTATAAGTGACCATATATTAAAAGTCACAAAAGAAATTTCCTAGTTTTGGCTTTAACTACCCAAACTCCAAATAATAAGGTCAGTCAAACTTAAGAAGTTGGTGAAACTTTCCTCATTTAATGTACTTGCTCTACATTTTAGGTACACTTATTTCTTATTAACTCATTTAAAATATAATAATATATTTTTAATTTTTTATATGTATCAAATAATAATAAAAATCACACTTGAAAAAGGTGGACAATTATCTAAAACAACTATATAGTGAAACCGGTTTGAAAAGGAAAAATCAGGCACATTAAAATTAACTCAGCTTACTCATAAAATTTGTTTTTTAATTTTTATTATGAAAGGCATTTTTCTCGTTTTATATATCCTAAAATTTTTTATAAACCTAACATAAAAAAAAAATTAAAATATTTTCTCCATACAAGACACATTATTGGTTACTCAATCCTTTGACTCAGTCATTGTTGCCTAATTTTTTCATATTTACACACAATTAAACCTATGGAATTTTGATAACAAAATCACCAGTAATTTATTTTAACCTTGCTTAAGAAAAGTCCATTTAATTCTTAATTAACTTCAAAACTCTTACTAGATTAAGAAATAGGTTCAACAATTCTTCTTCTTTAAATTAATTGACAAATTAGCAATATAATGTCTTTTGTTTCCTGCATATAATACTTGTGTAAGTCATGCAGCAACTTATATATTTATGTTGTATTTGAATTGAAACAGCAAAAATATCAAAGGAATAATAACATAAACATACACCTTAACTTATTATATTTACACAAATTCTTATTTTTATAATATAATTATAAAAAACTCAACTAATTATGTATCGTCATTTGATACATTAGGAGCTAATTATGTATCTCGATTGACCCAAAATCAAAAGAAAAAGTATCAGGAGCTAATTAATTATGTATCTCTACAAAAGATAAAAATATATCTTCATTGGATGTATTAAGTATCTCGATAAACTCAAAATCAAAAAATACATCAGAAGCTAATATGTATCCTTACAAAGAAAAAAATGTATCTTCGTTGGATGTATCGAGATCTAATTATATATCTCGATAGATCCAAAATTAAAATTTTCATAATTCTGCAAAATATCAAGATTTTTTGTGATTAAACTCCAAACTATTGAAATTTATGTTATTTGCCCAATAATTATTCACTAAATATACTCTTAATACATAAATAATTTTTTGAAAAGAAATCGCTATATTAAAATTCATGTAAAAAAAAGATTTACTTGGTACCCCAACTTGTTCTTTTGATAATTATAATTTTCTTACTTAATTTGTGTAAAATATTTTTATATATACTTTTATAGTAAACGTGGCTATCTACAAACCAAAAGAAATTGAACAACTTTTGCCCCCACCTCACCCAAATTGGCGGATTAGGTACGCAACTATAGCAAATAAGACTTTTTTGGTCCACCCCTTTTGACCCCACAACCCCCACCCCCCCCACCCCCACCCCTACAATCCAACTAACACTTTATTACAAGGGTATTTAAGTAAATTAAAATGTTGGTTTGATGTGCAATAAAATTATTTTTGATTTATTTATGGATCTAGAACTTCTATTAGTGCTGAAGCGTAATTTATATCTGATCCTCCTTTTTAAAAAGTACTTTTAAGTATTAAATTACATATAAAACATGTGAAAAAAAATCTCTTTATGATTTTTAGTAGGAGTCATCCAATCATAATAATGTATATTTGGAGCTCAATGTTAAATTCATTTTTCTTACAAGACTAAATGATTTGAACTATAAGATACTTTCATTAAATTTTGAGCTTAATTTAAAATGTTAAAATTAAAACCACAAAAATAGTGAGGTAGCAAAAGTTTATGACACTTAGTTTGTAATGTCAACATCAGTATAAATTTTATATCAAAATCTTGATATTATTTAACTCATATTATTAAATATAGAATAATGATTCCAAAATTATAATTAGAGTAATTTTATTAACAACCAAACAACCCCTAAGGATTATAATTATTCTAAAGGCTATACCATCCTTTAATACCTAGTTATATCAATCTATTTCCAAAAAAGAAATGGATTGTGACCCTTAAAAATGCATTATAAAAGCAAAACTTTCAAATATGTAATTATTATATAATCAAAAAGAAAGAGAGCACTAAGAAATTAGTAAACACTAGACAAGCCACCCCCTCTATGCTACTCTAGAGATCATAGACATATCCAAATATCAAAATCCTAATGGTTAAGAAATCATTATACTAACTTTTATATGATTAAAACTATTAATTAACTAGGAAATTCTGGGGTAACGATGAAATTATCTTTGTATGTTTTATACGTACTAGTTTGAGTCGTGAAAGCAGTCACTGATGATTATGTATTAGGGTAAACTGTTTACATCACACCCTTTATGTTGCGGCCTTTTTCTGAATCTTACTAAGCGAAATGTTTAATGCTCTGGACTGTCTTTGGAATAACGATAAAATTATTTTTGTATATTTTATAGGTTATGAGTTCGAGTCGTAAAAACAATCACTAATGCTTATATTACGATAGATCATTATGCTGCAGCCTTTTTCTGAATCTTACAAAGGTGAAACGCTTTGTGCACTGGGCTGTCTTTGACCTATGTACTTCTATTTATTTATTGTGCACAAGTGGATTTATAGTGCTTTATGGTTCTTGATTATGCTAAGTTAATTAATTGATAAATTAATCATAGTTGTCAATTAGTAACTTTTTTTTTCATCATGCTTGAATTTTGGAGGTTTTTTTGTTTTGCTGCCTCACAAAGTACTGACAATTAGATCCTAGAATAAATCAAATCTTCAAATATATATAGGAAATATACACATCCTTCACTATCAAAAGATCACACATTGCATGAATCTATCAATCACTTGAACCAAAAGGAAAAGAAGAAAAATAATAGAAAAGAGAATTCTAGTACTAATAGTTTTATAACCTAGTAGTACCTTTCTTTAAATAGTACAAAAATTGCATTTTCTTAAAGATATAATATAATACACTAACAATATATATAAGGTCCTTTTAAATAATCAATTATTTAATATAGTAGTGAGACAAGCCAAGCCAAAGTAGCCACATCAAAGGTGAATAATTACTCCTTCATTCTTAATTAAAGATCTCGGAGAGCGGTGGTGTCATAATTTTCACTACAACAACATCAACATATGTGGTGTATCTCGTAAATGAGATCTGGAGAAGATAAGATATACACAGAGCTTATTCTTATCTTTGTGAGGTAAAAAACTGACTCTATCATAATTTTGACGAAACAGACAAAATATAAGAAAGTAAACACATGAAAAAATCAAGGAGATTATATTCAACATATATGATATATATACTTAAAAAAAATATCACATGCTATATAGTGTAATGTTTCAATGAAGAGTTGACACACCTTGGACAATGGTGGCTCCACATCGATTTCTGATTTAAGTTTTGAATATGCAGTCACTTTTAACAGGGAGAGTTACCCTAGAAAAAGTGTAACTTCTCAATGTGAAACTAAATTTACCAAACCCTAAGGTAGATACTTTGCGATAGTCCTATTTCTGTTGTTATTTGTTGCGTTAATACCTGTTGTTCCTATACTATGTCTTTTTGGACTGTTTTTTGACTTGAGTCTCTATGAGAAGCAACCTCTTTATCTCACCTCTGAGGTAGTGTTACAGACTACATATACTGACGAACTCCAGATCTCACTTTGTGAGAATATACTGCGTATATATTATTGTTGCTTAATGTAGATATTGGATATTGAATGAAAAATCAAGGAAAAAGCCAAAGGACCCATTTACCATTACTACTAAGGAAGGTAAATATTGAATACAAACATAAAGAGATAATATAAATGGATAAAAGACATGGACATAAGTGTTGGTACCTTGGATAGTCACATATTCCTTTTTCATGCTTTGATAAAAAAGATGGGCCAATGTTAAGAGGGAAATTTGGCCCATTGGGTCAACATAGTTTGTTTAAGAAACAATGATGGAGACACTTTAAGGGCCCATAGTTATTGATATGGTTTTGTGTTTGTTCTCAATCAAGACAAATGACAACCCTTCATGTCTTTGGTACATTTTTTGGAAAAATTGCCTATATGTTATAAATATATCTCTATTATAGTGAATGTCTACTTGTATATTTCTTTTGGAGAGAAATTAGAAATTCTAACTTTGAGACCAAGTTAGTTTTGCGCAGGATCTCGTTGGGATTCTCGTGGAGGATAAATTTTTACTTTGACAATTTATTTTATCATTATATTTTTATAATTTCAGAACGAAAAAGGTACAAATATATCCCTAAACTTTAATAAATGGTACAAATATACCTTCCGTCATACTCTGGGCACAAATGTATCCTTGCCATTAATGAAAAGATACAAACATACCCTCGAATTTTAATAAATAGTACAAATATACCCTCTGTCATACTTTGGGTACGAACATACCCTTACCGTTAATGAAAAGGTACAAACCTTCTCATTAACGACAAGACATGTGTCAGCATCGTATTGGTTGACCCTTTTTAATTTATTTTATTTATAAATAATTTAATCTATCCTAAATTACAACTCATATCCGATCCAACTAATTCGACCCAACCCGTGTAATAGAGAAGCTTCAAGAGACATATAACATGTCTCTATTCATGCGTGTTTCTTTCTTCTACTCTCTCACTAACCTAGAAAACCCTAACAAACGCATCGGTTCGATTCATGTTTCGATCGATCTACCATCTAGAATCGAGTACGGATTTGTTTAATATTGTGATGTTATTTAATGTTCTGATGTTAGATTAGTATTCTAATGTTGTTTAATGTTCACCATGAACAACTATTGTTTGTTTTTTCTGATTCATGAACATAGATGAATCATAAATTAATTCTGATTCATGGTTGTTGCTATCGGCTTTAAATTCATTGTTACACCATTGTTCACCAATTTCAAAGAGTGAACAAGAAGACAACATTTTAATAACAGAAACATGAGAAAAATGTTTTAAATGTGAATTATAAATATATTAAAATTATATAACTATAAATTTGGTATTTTTTACCTTTTGAAGATTTTTCTTTCTCTGTTTCTTTTACTTTTAAGTATAGACTAAAAAAATGAATTATGCATGCAATATAGATGTATTACACTATGTACTAAAAGTGAAATATGCATGCAATATAGATGTATTATAAGTGTCTTAATTGTATTATGCTTGTTAAGATAAATATCTATACTATATATCAAATGTGAATTATGCATATATTAAAATTATATAACAATAAGTGATAGATATTTCTAAATATGGTATATTTAGTTAAGTTTCCTTTTCTAATCAATTTGTATATTTTACCTTTTGAAGATTTTTCTTTCTCTGTTTTTTTTTACTTTTAGGTATAGACTATTTTATCTTGTAGCTGAGGGTCCATCAGAAACAACTATTCTATCTGAAACTGTAAGCAATAGCCAGCATACATTCTACCTTCCCCCAAGACCCCATCTAACGGAATTATACTGAATATGTTGTTATTGTTTTTAAACACTTTTTTTTTCTGTTGGGCAAACACTTCAAATCTAAGAAAAAAAAAAGTACTTTTAACCTTCAAAAAACTTAGACAAAAATGCTATACACAAAAATTTCCTTGAAATTCAGTAACAAAATAACTATTAATTACAATAAGTACAATTATGATGTCTTCTTTTTTTAGGCAAGAAAATTGACACAACTTCAGGTAAAAAAGAGAGAAAATAAAAAATAATTGTACATGTGTATAGTGTAACATCAAACAGGAAAGAACCAAACAATTATTATAGTAATATTTGGATCTACTTTTACTATTGGGAAAAAAACAAAATAAAAAGAGAATTAAGAAAAAAAATTAGAAATTTGCAAAAGTTTTAAGCTGTTGGGCTTCAATAGGAAAATATTACATAAATGAACACTCAAATCTGTTTGTTTTCATTACCATTTTATGATGAAGATTTATGAAAAAATAACATAAATATATACCTTAATTTATTATATTTATACAAATTTCTATCCTTACAAAGTAATTATAAAAATCTCAATTAATTATGTATCTTCCTTGGATGTATCAAAGAGCTAATTATGTATCTCGATAGACCCAAAATCGAAAAAATTATATGAAGAGTTAATTATGTATCTTTACAACAAAAATGTATCTTTTCATTGGATGTATTATGTGTCTCGACAAACACAAAAATGTATCCGGAGCTAATTGTGTATCTTTACAAAGGAAAAATAGTATCTTCGTTGAATGTATCGAGAGCTAATTATATATCTCAACAGACCCAAAATTGAGATTTTCGATAATTATGTAAAATATTAAAATTTTCTATAATTAAGCTCCAAATTGTCGGGATTTATGTTGTTTGCCTGAGATTTATTGGTTGGTTTTCTCATTCATACAAAATACTGTTCAATTTTTAACTCTTATGTATCAAAATTTGTGGCTATGCAGCCCAATATATCTTTAGTTGGGCCAATCAACCCATACATGGTTGTCCAAATTGTGAATTGGGCCTCAATACGATCCACTAAGATCCCTATAGCATGATACATAGCCCATGTATCATATTGAGTAGAGACGGAATCAGAATTTTAACTAAAGGGGTTCAATATTTGAAGAAAATCTAATCGAAAGAAGTTCAACACCTACTATAGATACATAAAAATAATTTTAATCATGTATAAATGGTATATTTCTTTGTCAAAGGGGGCTCGGATGAACCCCCTATCAAAGGACTGGCTCCGCCCCTGATATTGACATTAAAATGCACAATATGGGATCGTCTAGTAGGAGTATAAGAATAGCGCTAAGTAGTATGAGTATTGACAATACTGACATTAGTAATGGTAATAGTAATAGCTATGCTGACATTAATTATGATATCATTACTTGTGCATTGTTTTGTTTGGTGTTAGTATGGCATGATACTAAAGCATTTGTTAAAAAATATAGCACTTTATGGTTTCACCAAGGCCATTCATAAAGTAGGGTAGTGTTAGTCAAATTCAAGCTGTTTGATTCTTGAAAAGCGATAAATGTGATATGTATAAATGAAGGAAATAACTATTGATTTTCAGATACATTGATTGTGTGATCACATGTATTTAATAACGTTTACCCAAATCCTATCCTCTATATGTATTAAGAATTCATTAAATATATATGTAAATGTTTGATTTCGACTAGAGATCAGTACAGGAACACAGAAACTTCATATTTTGGATCCATCTCTGCTTTCACATCCATCAACTCCAATCACAACTTGCTCTCTTTTTTCCTCCGTTTTTATCACCTCCTCTATTGCGTGTATCTCACAAACAACATGTTCTCCTTTAATTGCACTAATTGGATTTTCTTCATTTTCCACGACATTCACAACTCCGCGGTGTAGGAGGAGATGTGACCGAGGCGTTGGTGGTTTCTCCAACACCTCGATAGGCATAGAACCATCCTTCTTCTTTTCCTCCTTCTGGAAACGTGCTTTGACCGAAAGCTCTCCTACAGCCTTGGAGATTTCGTCGACACATCTGGTGACATCGATAAGTATCGATGCCACTGACATAGCCGTGATGACATCAATGGTATCACTTTCTGAGAAGATTTTTGTGGTAATTATGAGCGTCGCTCTGAGATCACCAATGGCTAATTTCGTGTTATACGAGTCAGATTTCGCTGTGGGGGAAGGGGGTTGGGTCCTTGTTTTGATGGAAAAAGCAAGGTCTTTTAAGACACTGCTAGATTCCGTGATGATTCTTTTGCAAGCTTCTTCTGTTCTTCTATGAAACTCGGTTGGTGTCTGAAAAATCAAGCATGCCTCAAAATTAGAAATTTTGTATTCCCTTTGTTTCAGACTTTCAGTTCACGTCACACAATTTGAATCGACACACTATTTAGGATTTTCTAAAAAATATTATGATCTGAAATATATCACAAAATTTATGTGAATATAATATTTTAATAAATATATACCTGAGATTTAGATTTTAAGTGACCACTAAGAGCATGAAGATGGCAAGCACAATCTCTACCAAGCTCACCAATCTTCAAATACTCTTTCCCTGGATTATTAAACTTGAATGATCCATGTGCTGGCTCCCACCATGCAAAATTTGCCTGAAATTATTTTTTCACTTTAAATTTTATGTGCTGATAATATAAAATATAAAATAAACATCGTCATGACACTTTAAATAATAATCATAGATAATTCACTATATAAACATTAAATGATAAACGTATGTCTCTCAAAAATTCTGGAGCCAACATATAGTACTAGTATATTTATGAAAAAACTATATTGTATAACTGCTCCTTCAAAATAATAGTTAATAAATATATAAATTTTATATATTTAACTAGTGAATATAATTATTTGGACTAACCGGCGAAGTATATAACTTGCACTATAAAATATAGGCAATTAGTTATGGTTAGGGTAGAGGATTAGCTAATGGCTAATAATTAGTACACCTTAAGAATGGACTAGGGCTAATTGTCTTTTTCAACAGTCAGTAGAGTAGATTTCGAATACTAGATGATAATATTAAAAAATAAAAATCTACTAAGTGGGAAAATCGATATATAGGTCCCTCACCTTTAACCATACGTACACTCGGACTTGTGCGTGGAGAAACTCTTAATAGAGAACATTTTCGTAATAAATGAGTTCTACACGACACAAAGTTGAATTACTTAACAAGTAGTTCAATATAAATAGATATTAATATGACATTTACATGTTTCTCCCTACAGAGGAAGCAAATCTCTTATAACCACGATTTGAATTATAACTCTTTAACTATATTCTCAAATAGTATCTCTTTCTATTTTAAACTCTATACGTCCGATGAAATGAATCTGTTTTTTCTTTAATATTCATTATGAAATATTTGGAAGCAAATAATTTAGCTAATGGACATATATATTTATAATAACAATCAAATTAATTATATGTTTACTCACCAAAGATTCCTCAGTGGCCTTAGAATCAAGAACACTTTTAAAGGATTCAAGAAATCCCTTCTCTTTGTCCTTGGAGTCCTCACCATTTGCTTGAAAATACTCACTTTCAAAACCTACAAAAAAAAAAAAATCACTTTTTTCAATTATTTTTTATCTTTGTTCAAAGAGAGTTAACTTGACATATTCCTCGTAAAAAAATTACACTATAGGTCAATTTTTTTATGATGTTAACTAACTATATATATTGTTGTTAGGCCTTTCTATAGTAATCATCCTTTACAATAATATTTTAGTATATCGACCTATCTTTCTTTCAAACCAAAATGTCATGTTATATCATATTATATATTCTCTATAACGATATTTCTCTATAGCAGCCAAAAAAATATTTGGGCAAATTATACTGTTACTGAAAGGTTTAACTCGTTGAATTTCCCTATCCTCTTTATAATTTGAGTTACAATAGCATTTTATATATCGACCTATCTTTCTTTTGAACCAACATTTCATGTTATATTATATTATATATTCCCTATAATAACATTTCTCTATAGCAGCCAAAAGTTATTTGGGCTAATAATACTGTTACTGAAAGGTTTGACTTGTTGAATCTCCCCATTTTCTTTATAATATGAATCCACTTAGTGAGAATACTGAAAAAAATTCTTAACAATTGAAGCAATGGAATGTTACATACCATCTAAGAAGCTTGCTAGCTTTTCAAGATTGGCACTAATAAGCTTATGAAGATCTTTTCCAGCCCACACTGGACAAATGACCAAGGAGATGACCATGACTGTGCCAACACTGACCATAATGGTTGATATCCTTTGCTTAACCATCTCCATATACATGTCACCTGACACTGTGACCAAGCTAAATGTTGCCACAGAGAACATGCATCCATAGTCATACCTCCTTTGCATATGTGGATAAAACCTTGTAAATGTACCTAGAACACCTGCATGAAGCAAGTGATCGAGTCTTTGATCAGAGGCGAATTCAGAAGTTAAGTGTCATAGGGTTTGTTTTCGATGTACTCTAGCTCAATCGGCATGAAGCAAGTGATCGAGTCTTTGATAAGAGGCGAATTCAGTATTTAAATGTTATAGGGTTTGATTTCGATATACTCTAGCTCACTCAGCAGACATGGTTTCATTTACTAGGTTCAAAATACATAAATTGTACTTCGTTGGTGAATTTTGTGTAATTTACATCGTGTATTCAAGTATTATACATGTCACTGTTTACTCTGTCTACATGTACTTCTCTCGAGGCTAAGGTCTATGTCCTTCTCCGCGTGTATCACATTTTGTGATATACTATAGAAAGGTAGAGGTAGAGGTCATGCCAAACTACCTAAGACCTTGGGCTAGTACAGCCTGAGTCTTGACTTCAAATTTTATGTCATTAGACTAAATGTTCTTTGCAGGAATTACCCGTAATAACGAGCATGAAAATAATTGATCTGCTTATCATGAAGAGATTCTCATGATTTCCGACCTTGCTTCATCTTTACTGTTATTTGAACAAGTAAAAGTTTTGTCTCGATCTGAGTGCGAATAACATTTCTATGGCGCAAACCAAAATTATTGATATACATATATAATCTATTGTTGTTGAGGGAAACAATTTTTTGATTTGATTAATATGAAAAAAAACTCTTTAATTAGCTATATCTTCCCATAATTTTTTTTAAATTTTTCCTTTTTGTTATAGAGAATTAAACATATTGTATTGTGCTTGCATTTCATACCTACAATGAAGACCAAAATCCCAAGAATTATAGGCTCCCCTTCTTTTCCACAATCCTCAGCTATATATTTTGCTCCAATGCCTAATGAAATACCTAATGCTGTTGCAAAAGCTATGTTTAAGCACTTTGATATAGTTGCACCTGAAAATTAAACAGTAGAAAATGGTTAACATGAAAATTGTATGACAAAAAATAAACAAATTCATCAAATTAAAAAAGAACACTACTAAAAAAATTAGCAACTGACAAATTCTGTATAACTAAACATCAAAATCCATCGCTAACCCTATGAGGGATAGCGATGAAGTTTGTAGCTAACATTTTTTGGAAAAACTACAGCCAAGTACCGTTCGGCCATCTAGTTTACATGATATGTACACAATGTCTACGTAGTATATACAATATACTACATATACATATGATGTATATACCATATGAATACGTATACACAATATATACATAACATATACAACTGAAGTGTATAAATAGTGTATACATTGGCGATGCTGATAAACTAGGTGGCCGAAGTGTACATTTATATATATATTTGTAGTGTTAATTATTACCAGCAGTGTATTCAAAAGCAACCATAACAGTGAGGACAGCCATAATTGCTGATTGTTCAAAGCTATGATAAAGTGGCCATGAATAGTAAAACAATATCACTAAAGTGAGAGATAATCCCACTTTGGCTGCATGCCAATTTTTTCTTGTATCATCTTTCCCAATTTGTATTGTGTTCTTAGCAATGTTGCTAATTTTGTCTATCAACTTTCTTGGAAACCCCTTGACTTGTTTCCACAACATGGTGAATGCACTAGTCATATTCTCCATGAACATGGTGGAGTTTGTATAAACAAAAGGGGTGTTGGTAAAGAAAGAATAGCACCAAGATGATAAAATGTGCATAATGGAATAATATCAACAAGCTCAATTTATATAGTTAGGGTGAAGAGATGGGGTTTGACTTTTTCTTTAAAAAAATATATTTTTTTATATTTTGTAATTTTTATTTACAAATGAGAATATAGTATCTTGTTGATCTTTCTTGATGAGAAGGACAAGTGTTTAACATATGTATGCGAAGTCTTACATTGATAGTTAATATGATTGAAAAGTTAAGTATAAAATAGATAAGCATCTAGTACCCCTCGAACTATAGCCGAAATTGTTACGATACACTTCAACTTCATAGGAGTCCTATTCTCCCTGAATTCAATTTTAACGTATTTTTGTCACCCTTTTGTGCTGACATGACACCTTTATTACATAAAAATAAGCCCCACGTCAAAAGTGTCACGTCAGCAAAAAAAAAAGTGCCATGTCAACTAAAAAAGGTGACAAAAAAATGCTAAAATTGTGTTCAGAAGAGTAATAGGATCCTTGTAAAGTTGAAATATGTCGTAGCAAATTAGGTCGTTATTCGGGGGGTACTACATGCTTTATTCAATATAAAATATTGGCATACTTTTAATGATGTGAATTGTTTTTGGAAAGTATCGTATGGGCGTGATCGAAAGAGGATAATACGCTATCATGTTAAGAGTATTTTTCGACTAATTTGAGCCCAAGAACACATATTAAAGCCAATAATCCAATTTCAACTAATGGGAATTGTGGTGAAGGCCACATGGAACTTATTTGAGAGACAGATTGTTGGGTATCTGAAATTTCACAATGATAGTTTGGAAGATTAAGAAGCTATACATGAGGTGTAGGCATGCATACTCTTAATGATGTGTGATCTTTTAAACGAAATTAAATCATATGGTCTTAATTCAAATCGGATAATATCAAAATCCATTAAAAAGTTGAACATTCTATTATGATTATTTCTAGAAGACCATATTTGTACAACTCAATATTATTGATCAATCAATAATTGGAAGTTGGAACAAAGTACTAGACAAGAAGAAAGTATATTATCACAAACCCTAGTCATGTCTATTAACATTTTGTCATATCCTTTAATTTGTAAATTAAACTAAAAAGCTATGCCATGACAACTATTTATCTTATCATGTTTGGGTAATTGGGTAATTGTGTAGATTCACAAAGGTCACTCATATATCATACAACTCGTTCATATATAAACTGATCTGCTCATTTGCTATCACTATTGATATGCTTACCTTTTCTGAATCCCCTGGATGAAAATCCTCGATATAGTGTGTGTATTTTTACATGAAACAGATAGTCCGTTTACATGAGGTACCAATAATAGTCATCATTTTTAACATTGCATCACTCAATTCACTTCTATGGGTTTATGTTATCACAGGCGGACCTAGGGTGTGTTTGGTATGATGGAAAATATTTTCCTGGAAAATATTTTCCATGGAAAATGTTTTCCTGGAAAATGTTTTCCATGTTTGGATGGTGAGTGAAAAATATTTTTCGAAAAATATATTATGGTGTTTGGTTGGTGAGTAAAGAATATTTTTTAGAAAAATATTTTTTAGTGTTTGATTGGTGAGTGAAAAAATATTTTTTAGAAAATACTACTAACTGTTAACTAGTATATCAGTGCCTCTAACAAGTCAACAATTTGTAAGAAATAATTTAACCATAACAAATGATATCAATATTGAATTCTAAAATACTACAATCACTAAATTTAAGCAACTATTAATTAGCAAATATAGGAGACACTTTTCAACATTTTGTCAGGACAATCTCAAGATACTACAATCAATAAAAATATAACGGAATGACAAGCTTATTCAACTTCGTGAAACAAGTTACATCGATGACAAGATGAAATATGCAATTAGCAAAAGTAACATAGTTTTTCTCTATGAATATGAAAATAACAATACATTCAACGAACATTGGAAATGGAAAAAATTTGGGTTTTACTTTTTTTTTTATTTCAAGCAGTAAAAATTGAAGCAAAGCACAGTGAAAAATATTTCTGAGTAATGTAAATTTTTGAGAAATATAATTTTTTTTGAGTCATGTAAATATAAGTGTTGTTGGGGTGGGAAAAAGGGATGGGGGTAGGGTCATAAGTCTCATTTGTCATTTTCTGGAAAATGACTTCCCTTGACCCATGAAAGAAGTCATTTTCCATCAAATGGAGGAAAATGAGTTGTTGTGGAAAATATTTTCCCAACATTTCATTACAACCAAACAAGGGAAAATTGGGAAAACATTTTCCAGAAAACATTTTGTATCATACCAAAAACACCCCTAGTTTCAAATCAGTGGTGCTCCGGCACCTATTAAACTCGATGTAGAATAAGTATAGTTATATAAAAAATATATAAAAATTGGAATAAAATAAAAAAAAAACACCCTCAAAATAAAAAAGATAGCTAAGTATTTTGATTTTCATGCGGAATCTTAAAGCTTTGGGTTTCAATACATGTGTTCCAACTTTCTGAATACCCACGACGTTTAAATTCTGAATCCGCCACTTATGTTATGTCACATAAGTTGTCTGCATGTGCATGCCGGATTGTTTAGTTCCAAGAGAGTTGGAGTATTTTATCATACCATAAATGATTTCTCACTCATGATTCATGCATTTCATATTATGCTGTATTTGTGCACACCTTATTAAAATTTTATATGTTCATATCTTATCATGTTGTTTTTGTGCTTTATTTCTACCAATACTAGATTTTATATATTTATTGAACATGCATGCTATTTAAATTTAATATTTTTTTTTATCAACCCTCCCCACTATACCTTGTTGGGACGGCCGATGATACTTACTGAGTACGTATTTATATACTCATATTACTGAGCTAGTTACCTTATTTTTCAAACATCAATAAATTGAAGAATAAATCTACTAGAAATGTAGGGTAAAGGGGTAGGGCTGCTATACGTAAAAGTAAGAGATACATAATTAGCTCTCAAGATATTTTTTTTGGTTTTGGGTCTGTTGAGATACATAATACAGCCAACGAAGATACATTTTTTTCTTGTAAACATACATAATTAGCTCCTGATATATTTTTTTCGATTTTGAATTTGTCGAGATACATAAAGAGCTCCTCAATACATCCAACAAAGATACATAATTGGTTGAAATTTTTGTAATTACTTTATAAGGATGGAAATTTGTATAAATATGATAAATTAAGATGTATGTTTATGTTACTTTTCAATAATTATTAGACTAAGATTTTCAAATGTTATCAACCAATTACTTAAAAGGTGCAAGTTAATTTATCTCTCAACAACAACAAATGCAGTGTATTCTTACATAATGGTGTATGCATAGAGTAAAATATAGGCAGTTTGTATGATCACTAGCTACCTCAAAAACAGTAGCGAGCGGAGCCACATATACTTGAGGGTTGTCACCGACACCCGTTTGTCGGAAAATTATACTATGTAGTTTGGCAGAAGTATTTCTTCTGCACACACACATATATATATATATATATTGATACTCCTTATTGAAAATTCTAGCTTCATCACTGTTCAAAAGTAACATAGAAAGATTGTTTCTGATAGGCCTCATATTGTTTAATGGATCATTTTGAGTTTAACCCATTAGGTTAACTCAACAAATGAATCATAACCTAATCTATAGAATCATTGAATAGATGTGTGAACTTGAGTTGATATTGTCACCCCTAAATTAATGTGACAAATATGTACTTAGCTAAATTGTATGGCCTAATAAAACCATTTTTTCTTGTGTGGTTGTAAAAATTAGGACCATTAATTAAAAAATTAGGACCATACATTAATCATTATTAGGACCATCTGTTATGAAGAAAAATCCCACTTTACATTTTAACCGTCCAATAAATGTATCAAAATATTCTACTGGTAGAAATATTACATTTTTGAAATATAAATACTTTACTGAGCCAGAAAGAAAAGGGATTTTTTTTTAAATATATTTTTGCTTAAAATACTTTTATAAAAATTTAAAAGAAAAAGTTACACTTTTTTCTTCTAACTAAAAATGCACATGCAAGCATTTTTCAATAATTTTTATTTTTTTTAAAAAGAAAAACAATAATTTTAACCAAATATTAATTTAGTCAATGAACACATCACTGTATACAAAATCGTATGTGAGATTTTCACAGTGTATTCCGATATACTCTCGACTCAGGACAAAAAGACAGTAAATAAAGGCGTAATAAAACATGAAATAAGATAAATTGACCGAAATAAAACACCCACAAAGTATCACCATACACTATCAAACAAAAAACACACACCTATGACCAAACCGATACCCTCCTAGCTAGAAACTCCAATCTATGCACAAAGCCCCACGACTACTAGTAAGGCCATACCCACACGCACTAACCCTCTAACCTAATTTGCATCCTCCATATCGCCCTATCTAGGGTCATGAACTTAATAAGCTGTAATTTCCTCCAGTATTTCTTCGACCTACCTCCGCCCCTCATGAAACCTTCCAAAGCCAATCTCTCACACCTACGAACTGGGGCATCAGTGCCCCTCATTATAACATGTCCAAACCATCTCAACCTCACTTCCCGCATCTTGTTCTCCACCGAAGCCTCTCCCAACCCTCTCCCGAATAGTCTCATTCCTAACCCTACCTCCCCTAGTAAGTCCACACATCCAACGCAACATCCTCATTTCCGCCACCTTCAATTTTTGAATGTGCTAGTTTTTAACTGGCCAACACTCTGCTCTATACAGCATAGCCGAACAGACCGCCACTCCATAAAATTTGCCTTTTAGCTTGGGGCACCTTCTTATCACATAAAACTCCCGAGGCGAGTCTCTATTTCATTCACCTTGCTCCAATACGATGAATGACATCCTCGTCAATCTCTCTGATCTTAAAAAAATATTAACCAAAAAATGATTTAAATAACTTTTCCATATTTATTTTTGATCTCAATTAATTAAATACTACTATTTCATTCAATATATTAATATCTCTTCAGATTTATTGAAATGAGGGTAAAAGTGAAGAAAATAGTTTGTTTTATCTTAATATTCTAAAATAATAAATATCTTTGACCAAATATTTTTAATAACTATGACAAATAACATGGACCAAGGAGAGTAATAATTATTGAAAGGAATGGAAAGTCTATTAGTATCAACTAGTTAATTTATTACTTGTTTGCTAAGATATACTACTAGACTTTGGTCCATGTACAATTTGAAAAAAGTGGAAAAAAAAAAAATTCAACTTGGAAGTGCTAGCAAACCCTAGGAAGAAAATAGAAAAAGATCTACTGTTCTTTTTTAACCCAATCTTGTTCTTCTAATAATTTATTATTACTTGTTTGCTAAAATACACTAGACTTTGGTCCTAATTTCACACAAAATTGACTATAATTCAAGCCACTTGCAAAGATAATTAGGTTAGTGAATCCTACAAGTTTGGATTTAGATATAATTTTATGGTAAAAATGCATAAGTGAAGTCCTTTTAAGTTATTGAATTGTAATTTAATAATTTATAACATATTTAATAATTTCTTTTTTAAGATAAATACAAATTTTAAATTGAAATTATTAAATTCAACCAAACCCATTAATCATGGCCTCTCTACAAACCAAAACCAGCTCCCTTCCCCTTCTAAACCTATTCAATGTTTACACAAAATTAATATAACATGGAAAATGTTGTTTTGCATACTCTTTCATCACCTAAGTATGGTTAATTAATGAGCATGTTGCCTGATTTATTACTTAATTATAAGATAAAAACATATTAATTTGATGTAAATATTAATTACACATAAGTTTTTACCATGTTCCCTCCTTCCCCAACCTCAAGTAAATGCTTCAATAATACTTTTGGGGACAAATGTTGTTTGGACTAACGAAACTCACAGCTTACTAAGAACGAGTATGAGGACAGAAGGTTAGTAGGTTGCCAAGTGTATATTTTTACTGTATCAGAAGTAATGGTCTTATTGTTTTTTATTGCTTTTTCTTTGATTTCTAGCTACCCTATCATTGCCCACCATCATTAGCTACCACTGTCCACCAACCACAACCAGCATTCTCATCCACAATATCATCGCTCTCATCTTACAATTAACCTTCACCGTCAGCTAGCCATCATTTATAATTATTTTCAATAATTATCATTATCATATAATTACTATCATCAGGTACCACCATATAGTGCCAATCACTGTCATCGTTCATCATAATTATTATCAGTCTCCACCACCATGTAGTGCCAATCACCGTCATCATTCATCATAATTATTATCAATCTCCACCACCAATTTACCGCATCATCCATCCTTGGTAACTACATACTATCTATCATCATCACCACTAGCTATTATCCACAGTACTATCATTAGCCAATACCATCCTCAATCGACACCCACACCCACAACCACCATCGCTATCAACTACAATATATATAATTTATTAAAAATATTTTGTTGATATAATATCATAACTTTATATTTATCATTTTTTTAATAAAGATAATTTTTGTACATTTAGTTGCTAAAAACTAAATGATCTGAATTACTTAGCATTCAAATCTTAATACAATATCTAAATATTCAGACTCAGACATTTAAATCTTAATAATACACATCTTAATAACAAATTAAGGTGTATCAGATTCAGATGTCTTAATTTTAATGAAAATAAATAAGGTCCAAGTATCTCTACTCCAGAAATTTATTATCAAAACACCAAACTCCCAAAAATTTTATAGTTGTCATGATCTTAATCATTCAGATATCAGTTATTAAGTTGATTTATTTTTTAGGTTGAATATCAATGATTCAAATCTTAACTATTAAGTACTTTTATTTTATTTTATGTCATAACCACTTAATAGGTCTACATTGATCTAATGAATAAAATCTTAATATCATTAAGATGTTTGTACGACGATACCTATATATAAAGATAACAATTCACCAATCTCATTCATTCATTGTTATCTCTATCTCCCACCATTATAAACTACCAACACTGCCATCGCTAGCAACACCATTTATATCAATATATCATAAAAACTCAAAAGAAAAATAAAAAATTAAAACCTAACATCGAAAAACACAAGTGAATAAGCATATCTATAAATTTGTCCGATAAAAATAGCTACATTAATTAGAAACCCACCTTATCTAAAATTAATGTTCCACCACTTGATAAAACAAAGATGAGTTTCTTGTCTACCATGAAATTCGATATTTTTTGCAATGTGGCATTGCAGAAATTTTACAGATGATCATTCAGTTTTCAGTTAATATACTAAAGTCATAAGACTAACTTTTGTAACAGGAAAAAAATAACTCAACTGTATCCATATATATCACTAAAACTCGAAAAATAATTATAAAACCTAATGTCGAAAAATATAAGTAAACATCTCTTTAGATTTGACCGGTAAAAATAGCTACATTAGCATTACCTTATCTAAAGTCAATGTGACACCACTTGATAAAACAATAGACGCGTTTCTTGACCAAACATGATATTCGATATTTTTCACCATGTGGCATTCTAGAAATTTCATGGGCGATCATTTAATTTTCAGTTAATTCTAAAGTCATAAAACCAGTTTCTGTAATAGAAAAAAAATCAATTTTATCCCTATACAACATAAAAACTCAAAAAATGTAAAATCAACGTCAAAAAACACAAATGAATAAGCATATCTATAAATTAATTATCCGATAAAAATAGCTACTTTAGCCACCTTATCTAAAGTCAATGTGACTCCACTTGATAAAACAATAGATGAATTTCTGGTCCTAACATGATATTTGATATTTCTCACCATGAAGCATCGTAGAAATTTTGTAAATGGTCATTCAATTTTCAGTGATTATAACTCCACTTGATAAAACAATAGATGAATTTCTGATCCTAACACGATATCTGATATTTCTCACCATGTAGCATCGTAGAAATTTTGTAGATGGTCATTCAATTTTCAGTGATTATAACAAAGTTATAGAACTAATCTTTGTAATATAAAAAATAATTCAACTATATTTGTATATATCATTAAAAAAATAAAATATAAAATTTGATGTCCAAAACACAAGTTAATAGGCACATTTACAAAATTGTCCTGTAAATATAGCTACATTAGCAGTCCATTTTCACTTATTTATATGTAAGTTTAATTTATATGTAAGTCATAAAACTAACTTTTACAACAGAAAAATAATTCAACTATATTTCAATATATCATAAAACCCCAAAAATGCAAAATCTTAATAAAAAAACCACAAGTAAATTACCACATCTATAATAGTGTCCTGTAAATATAACTACATTAACAACCCACCTTGTCTAATATAAATATGGCACCACTTAATAAAACAATAAACTCAATTCTTATCATAATATGATAATTTTTTTTTTAATTTTTTTTTTTAATTTTTCAAGTACATAAAAAATATTTTCTTCTAGAATATTCAAAATATTTCTATTGTAGAATCTAGCCAACTTATTAGATCATAGACATAACTAATCCTAAGGGTCAAGCCATTTTTTATTAGACTTTTATCAAATGGTTAAGAGTGGATTAATTATTATTTAACCCAAGTTGGGTTTAGTAATTAGTACGATTCTTGATCAAGCTAAAATTTTCAATAGATAAATTAATGGGAGCTTATCAATATGTACTATTTGGATAAATTTATTTATTAATATGACTAGAATATGTAAAATTAATATATTATACTTACACTATAAAATCTATATGTTTTTTTTTTGTGTGTGTGTGTATTTTGTAAGTTAGATCACTCAAAAATGTTGGACTATAATTATTCTTAAATTAATCATAGGTGTCTATTTGTAGATGTCTCCCCGATCCCATTTTCTTAATTATTTTTATGTTTTTTTGTTTATTATACTGTGATTTGTCTTGAGCCGGGGGTCTATTGAAAACTATCTCTTTACTTCATCTGAGATAGTGGTATGAACTGCGTACACTTTACCCTCTCTAGACCCCGCTTTGTGAGAATACTCTAAGTATGTTTATTATTATTATTATTATTATTATTAAAAAGAAAAGAAATTGTGGTTTAAAATAATTATTTATAGATATTTGTGTGACTACAAATCATCTCATAAACACTCTATGAATAGAGCAACGAGCAACGGCTAGTGTTAAGGTCAACTAATGTTCGAACACACAACCATTCTTTCTTGATCATTTGTCTTATATTAATAAGTGGATTTCGACAAAATTGAACATATTATAAGTCAAGATCAATCATATTGCTCAATGGAAATTGAAAAGGGGAGAACGAGCAAACACAGAACGATTAGTATTGATAT
The DNA here is from genome assembly GCA_030864225.1 of Capsicum baccatum var. pendulum. Lineage (NCBI taxonomy): Eukaryota > Viridiplantae > Streptophyta > Magnoliopsida > Solanales > Solanaceae > Capsicum > Capsicum baccatum. The sequence goes on from CM061550.1 coordinate 275,125,862, forward strand.
CTCATTATCGTGAAATTCATCATTAAGATGGATGCTCGTACCCAAAATAAAAATAAGAAAACACTTTTGGAACACCTAGATTTATTTTTCATTGAAAATAAAAAAGGCTAAAAATAATATATGGAATCACCAACTAGTACCTTTCCATAAATAATACAAAGATCACGGACCACACTGGGATGATCTCCAACCTCCTTGGCATGTCCCAATCAATTTTGGGCCCACAGCACGCCTAAACCTACCCCCAAAACCATGGGCTATAGCACATCGATTTGGTCCGAAAATATTTTGTTCGCGCCATTTCGCCCGTTTGACCACCCAACCTCCCTGGCATGCTCTGATCGATTTTGGGCCAACGATACGCCCAGACCCCGAGCCCGCCCAAGGAACCGTGGGCTATAACACATTGATTTGGCCCGAAAATGCCCTGTTCGCGCCGTTTTGCCCGTTTGACTACCCAAATGGCCTCGAATATTGCAACAGACCACACTGGGATGATCCCCAACCTATCTGGCATGCCCCGGTCGATTTTGGGCCCACAACATCCCAAAACCTCGGGCCCACCCCTAGAACCATGGGCTATAGCATACTGATTTGGCTTAAAAATGCCCCATTTGCATTGTTTCGCCTGCTTGACCACCCAAATTCCCCCGAATATTGAAACGGACCACACTGGGATGATCCCCAACCTCCCTGGCATGCCTCGGTCATTTTGGGCCCACAACACGCTTGGATCCCAGGCCCACCCCCCAGAACCATAGGCTATAACTAGGGGTGTACATAGGTCGGGTTGACTCAGTTTTTCATTAAAATGTAACCAAACCAATAATGTTGGTTTTCTAAATCTATAAACCAAATCAAACCAATATACAATTGGTTTTTTAATTTTGGTTTTAGTCGGTTTTTTTCGGTTTTCTCAGTTTTCTCGATTTTTTACAATTATAATGTGATTGAAGAAAAGAATTAAATGTTTTTACTAAAAATATTAAAAAAAAAAAATAATGGTCATAGAGTAGTTTCAATTAAAATTAAGTTGGCAAATTACTAAGACGTCTAAACTACTATCTCTCAAAGTAATATTATGTGGATACCCAGTGGTTCAATTTCTTAGTCACTAGTCACTAGTCACAGTAGCTTGTCTGAAAGTTTTACTCCACATAAAATGTGAGCATACAAAAGAATGAAGAATTGGAGACAACTTATGAAAAACTTAACTACATAAAGTAATTAACTATAACATAATTTCATAAAAGAAGAGAAAGAAGAGAAACAAACCTAAATCACAACTTGACAAACGAATGAACAAAATGTAAAGTGAAGCAATGAAGAGTTCAGGTTTTTATAAGGCAAAAATTCAGATATAGGTAACTTTTAGTCCATTATTACAAGACATGGTTAAAGTTTGCATAGTTACAAAACATACCTTAAATTCCTCTCTTTCTCTCACTCTTTCTCGCCTCTCTCCTCTCTCCTCCTTCTCTCTCCCCTCATCCATTTCCATCCCTCTATTGGTCCCCTCCCCCTTCTTTCTCATTCTTTTATTTTTTATAATTTCAAGAATTGTATATTTGTATATAAACTATGCAAAATGTATATGTACACACTCAATATAAATTCTGCAAACTGTATATATACAGATATATAGTTATTTAATATTCACTATAATAATATACAAACATTCAGATAAACAATTCAAAAAAAAATGTACATATACAATTAACAACTTATACATATACAACTTATTCAATTGGCTTATATATATACGACTTATACAATTACATCATATATACAATTAATATACAAGTTATACATATGCGCATATATATACATATACAATTAATATATGACTTATATAATTGACATATATGACTTATACAATTGACTTACACATCTACTACTTATACAATTACATCATATACACAGTTAATATACAACTTATACATATACACATATATAATTGACACATAATATATAATTGGTAACAATTTAGTTGAATTGAGAAAATAATGATTGAACTAAGTTATCTCAATCAAAGTTTATGATAGAAAGGATTGTAAAATATTAAAAAAAATTAAAAAATTAAATCTAATATCAAAAATATTGAAAGATTACCTCAAATCTTCAATAAATATTCTAAACGGATTTTATGTGGTGACAAATCCGCAAAAAAGGTTCTCCAAAGTAAAATCAAGGATGATATCTTGTGATATTAAAGTGATTTTGAGAGAAAAATAAGGAGAAAAAAAGTTGAAGAAGGTCTCTTGAAGAACACTATTATGATGTTGCCAATGTTGTTGTTTCTTCAATGTAAAATCAAGAATATTAGAGTGATTTTGAGAGAAAAATAAGAAAAAAAAAGTTGAAGATATCTTCAATGATCGTGCATTTTGATATTCCCATTGTTGCCTTTTTTTAGCCAATAGAACCAAAAAAATTTATTTTAAACTACCAAATAACTATGAATTGTAATTTTTTAAAACAATGACCATACCATGTAATTAATATAGTATTTTATCTATAATATATAATTTTTACTTTTTATATTAATATTGGGCTTTGTATTAATTTGTTACTAATGGACAAATATTATAATTAAAGACCCAAGAATATATATCTATTTTCTGAATATAAAAAAGTAATAAAAATAATTAGAAAGTAGATTATAAGTAATATTTTTTTTACGTATAAAAAATTAAAATTATATATATATTATGTCTGTTCGGTTTGGGTTTGGTTTGATTTTATTTTTGCTAATACCAAAATCAAACCAAGAATAATCGGATTTCTTTTGCCGATACCAAACCAATCAAACCAAACCATAAGTCGGTTTTTTTCCTCGGTTTGGTTTGATTCATCGGTTCGGTTTATATACCCCTAGCTATAACACACCGATTTAGCTCGAAAACTCCCCGTTTGTGCCGTTTCGCCCGTTTGACCATCCAAATAGCCTCGAATATAGCTGTCAAGTGGGCCGGGCCGGGCCAACCTAGAACCAGTCCTATTAAATTAACCGGGTTGTGGGCCGGGCCGAATTCGGGTTGGGGGTTAAGTGGGCCGGGCCGATCTAGGCTCAATAGTAAAAATTTCAAAAACCGCCCTAACCCGGCCCACTTAACCCAACCCGGTCAAACCCACCTAAACCTGGTCAAACCGGGTTAAAAATCCGGTCAAAATTTTTTAAAAAAACTTTTTTTCAATATACACAATATATACCCACCTATATACATTTTAAATACGTTAAACAATATATAGACACTATATATATAGTATATACTACAATAGAATTTAAAAAATATATACACATATACACAATTACACATATATACGCACCATTCAATATATACGACTATACGTACTACTTTAAATAAAACATACATACAACATATATATACTACAATATATATAAGTATATATATATATATATATATATTATAGAGTTATATACTAATTTATAAAACATATACACATATATATATTAAATATACACGTCTATAAAAGATATAAACACAAATATACGCACCATTCAATATATATGTACTACTTTAAGTAAAACATATACTACAATATATATATATAGTTATATACTAATTTATAAAATATATACACATGTATACGTTAAATATATACGTCTATAGAAGATATATACTCATATATACGCACCATTCAATACATATGTACTGCTTTAAATAAAATAAACTACAATATATATACACTACAATATATACACACACTATATATATAATTATATACTAATTTATAAAACATATACACACGTATACGTTAAACATATACTACTTTAGAAGATATATACACACATATACGTACCATTCAATATATGTACAACTTTAAATAAAATATACTACAATATATATACACTACAATATTTACACACACTATATATATAGTTATATACGAATTTATAAAACATATAGACTACAACTTCGTAACATATACACTGTACAACATATATACGTCTATAAAAGATATATATATATATACATATATGAATTAATAATACTTGATTGTAAATTAAAAATATATTAAAACTAAGATATAGCTAAATCCAATTCAAAAAAAAAAAAAAAAAACTTATCCGGGTCGGTTAACCGGCGGGCCCTAACCGGGCTTGGTCCGGGCTGGGTTAACCGAACCCAAATCAATAAAAAATCAGTCCGAGAACCGGTACCCTAAATACCTAGGGTTTACCGGGCCGGGTTAGACCGGGTCGATTTTTGTAAGTGGACCGGGTCAGCCCAGCCCGTTTGACACCCTTGGCCTCGAATATTGAAACAGACCACACTGGGATGATCCCCAACCTCCCTGGCATGCGCCGATCGATTTTGAGCCCACAGCATGCCTGGACCCTAAGCCCACCCCGAAACCGTGGGCTAGAGCACACCGATTCAGTCAGAAAAGTCCCCATTCGCATTGTTTCACCCGTTTGACCACCCAAATGGCCTCGAATATTTAAACAGACCATACTGGGATGATCCCCAACCTCCCTGGCACGGCCTGGTCAATTTTGGGCCCATAGCACGCCCGGACCCCGAGCCCACCCCCATAATCGTGGGCTATAGCACACTAATTTGGCTCAAAAATGCCCCGTTCTTGTCGTTTTGCCCGTTTGACCACCTAAATGGACTCGAATATTAAAACGAACCACACTGGAATGATCCTTAATATTCGTTGCATGTCTCAATCAATTTGGGCCCTCTACACGCTCGGACCCTAAAATCGTGGGCTATTGCACACCGGTTTGGCTCGAAAATACCCCGTTCACGCTGTTTTGTCCGTTTGACCACCCAAATAGCCTTGAATGTTAAAACGCACCACACAGAGAGGATTCCCAACCTCCTTGGCATGCTCTGATCGATTTTGGGCCCACAACACGCCCGAATCTCGGGCCCAACCCCGGAACCGTGGACTATAGCACATAGATTAGGCATAAAAATGCCCCGTTCGTGCCGTTTTGCCCGTTTGACCACCCAAATGGCCTCGAATATTGAAACGAACCACACTGGGACGATCCTCAACCTCCCTGGCATGCCCTGATCAATTTTAGGAAATTAGCATGCTCGAACCTCGGGCCCATCCCCAAAACCGTGGGCTATACACACCGATTTAGCCTAAAAATGCCCCGTTCGCGCCTTTTTGCCCGTTTGACCACTCAAATAGCCTCAAATATTGAAACAAATAATGCTAGGATGATTCCCAACCTCCCTGGGATACCCCGATCGATTTTGGGAACAAAGCACACCTAGACCCTAGGTCGGGTATAGCACTCTAATTTGGCCCAAAAATGATCCATTCGTACCGTTTTGCCCTTTTGACCACCCAAATGACCTCGAATATTGACACGGACTACACTGGGATGATCCCCAACCTCCCTGTCATGTCTCGATCAATTTTGGACCCACAGCACACCCGGACCCCAGGCCCACCCTCGAAATCGTGGGCTTACACACCAATTTGGCCCAAAAATGCCTCATTCGCGCCTTTTTGCCCGTTTGACCACCCGAATTGCCTGGAATATTAAAAAAGACAATGCTGGGATGATCCCCAACCTCCCTGGAATGCCCCGATTGATTTTGAGACCAAAGCACGCCTATACCCCAGGCCCACCGGTAGAACCATGGGCTATAACACTCCAATTTGTCCTAAAAATGTCCCATTCGTATTGTTTCCCCTGTTTGACCATCCAAATGGCCTCAGATATTGAAACGGACCACACTGAGATGATCCTCAACTTCCCTAGCCTTTCCCGATCAGTTTTGGACCCACATCATGCCCGACCCCCGGGGCCTACCCCTGGAATCATGGGTTATAGCACACCGATTTAGCCCAAAAATATTTCATTCGCGCCGTTTCACCCATTTTTCCATACAACTTTCTTGGTACACCTCGATTAATTTTGAGCCCACAGCACGCCCAGACCCTTAGCCCACCCAAGGAACCGTGGGCTATAGAACTTTGATTTGGTTCGAAAATGCCTCATTCGCGTTGTTTTGCCCATTTGCCCATCCAAATGGCCTTGAATATTGAAACGAACCACACTGGGATGATCCCCAACGTCCCTGGCATACCTCGATTAATTTTTGGCCCACTACACGCCCGAACCCCGAGCGCACTCCCAGAACCATAGGCTACACCAATTTGGCCCAAAAATGCCCCGTTCGCCTGTTTGACCACCCAAATGGCCTCGAATATTAAAACGGACCACATTGGGATAATCCCAACCTCCCTGGCATGGCTAGATCGATTTTGGTCCCACAGTACGCCCGAACACTAGGCCCACCCCTGGAGGCTTGGGATATAACACACAAATTTGGCCCAAAAATATGTTGTTTTGCCCGTTTGCCACCCAAATAGCCTCGAGTATTAAAACGGACCATACTGGGACGATCCTCAACCACCCTGTATGCCCCGATCGATTTTGGGCCCATAACATCTCCGGACCCCGTGCCCACCCCCATAATCGTTGGCTATAGCACATCGATTTAGCCCCAAAATACCCCATTCACGCTGTTTCACCCGTTTGATCACCCAAATGCCCTCGAATATTGAAACGGACCACATTGGGACGATCCCCAACCTCCCTGGCATGCCCCAGTCATTTTAGGCCCACAGTATGCCCGGACCTCGGGCCCACCATAGAACATACTGATTTGGCCCGAAAACTTCCCCTTTGTGCTGTTTTGCCCATGTGACCACCCAAATAGCCTTAAATATCAAAACGGACCACACTGGGGTGATCTCTAACCTCCCTGGCATGACTCGATCAATATTGGGCCCATAAAATGCTTGGACCCTGATCCCACCCCAAAACCGTGGGCTATAGCACATCGATTTAACTAGAAAACTCCCTGTTCACGTCGTTTCACTTGTTTGACCACCCAAATGGCCTCAAATTTTAAACGAACCACACTGGATGATCCCCAACCTGCCTGGCACAGCCCGGACGATTTTGGGCCCATAACACGCTCAGACCCCAAACCCAGCCCCACAATCGTGGGCTATAGCACACCGATTTGGCTAAAAAATGCTCCATTTGCGTTGTTTCGCCTGTTTGACCACCCAAATGGCCTCGAATACTGAAATAGACCACACTGGGATGATCCTTAACTCCCGTGGCATACCCCAATCAATTTTGGGCGCACGACATACTCGTACCCCCAAATCATGGGCTATAGCACACCAATTTGGTTTGAAAATACCCCGTTCATGCCGTTTCGCCCCCGTTTGACCACCCAAATGGCCTCGAATATTAAAACGAACCACACAAGGAGGATCCCCGACCTCCCTAGCTCACCCCGATCGATTTTGGGGCCACAATATGCCTGGACCCCGAGCCTACCTAAACAATTGTGTCTATAGCACTCCGATATGGATCGAAAATGCCCCGTTCGCACCATTTTGCCCAATTGACCACCCAAATGGCCTCGAATATTGAAACGGACCACACTAGGACAATCCCCAACCTCCTTGGCATGGCACGGTCGATTTTGAGCCTACATCACACCCGAACCCCAGTCCCACGCTCGGAACCGTGGGATATAGCACACTAATTTGGCCCTAAACTGCCCCGTTCGCGTCGTTTTGCCCGTTTGATCGCCCAAATGACCTAAACTATTAAATAGGACCATAATGGAAAGATTCCTAACTTCCCTGGCATGCCTCGATCGATTTTAGACCCACAGCACCCCCGGACCCCGGGCTCACCCCAGAATCGTGGGCCATAACACACTGATTTGGCCTGAAAATGCCTCGTTCGCACTATTTCGCCTGTTTGACCATCCAAATATCCTCAAATATTTAAATGGACCACACTGGGACTATATCCAACCTCCATGGCATGCCCCAGTCAATTTTAGGCCCTCAGCACACCCGGACACCGAACCCATCCCCGAAATCGTGGGCTATAGCACACCGATTTGGCCTAAAAATGCCCTGTTCGCGTTGTTTTGCCCGTTTGACCACCCAAATGGCCTCAAATATTGAAATGGACCATACTGGGACGATCTCCATTCTCTCTGACACATCCTGGTCGAGTTTAGGCCCACATCTTACTCGGACCCTGGATCCACCCCCAGAACCATGGGCTATAGAACACCAAATTTGCCCGAAAACTCTCTGTTCTGGCCGTTCCACCTGTTTTACCACTCAAATGGCCTTGAATATTGAAACGAACCACACTAGAATGATCCCTCACCTCCCTGGTATGCCCCGACCAATTTTAGACCAACATCACACCCGAATCCCGGGCCCACCCCCGGAACCGTGGGCTATAGCATACCGATTTGGCCCAAAAATGCCTCGTTAGCGCCGTTTTACTCTTTTGACCACCCAAATGGCCTCGAATATTGAAATAAACAACACTGGGACGATCTCCAGCCTCCCTGACATGCCCCGATTAATTTTGGGCCCACAGCACGCCCGAACCCTGGGCCCACCTACAGAACCATGGGCTATAACACATCAATTTAGCCAAAAAATATCTCGTTTGCGTTGTTTTGCCTGTTTTACCAGCAAAATAACCTCGAATATTGAAACATACCACACTGGATATCCCCAACCTCCTTGGCATGCCCCGATCAACTTTGGACTCACGGTACACCCGGACCCCAGGCCCACCTCCAAAATCGTGGACTATAGCACACCAACTTAGTCCAACAATTCCCCGTTCATTCTATTTCTCTTGTTTGACCACCCAAATAGCCTCGAATATTGAAATGAACCACACTGGAATGATACCCAATATCCCTGGCATGCCCTGGTAGATTTTGGGCCTACAGCATGCCCGGTCCAACTCGGGAATCGTGGGATATGGCACACTAATTTGGCTAAAAAATGTTCCGTTCGCGCCCTTTCACTCGTTTAACCACCCAAATGGCCTCAAATAGTGAAACAGACCATACTGGGATGATCCCCAACCTCCCTGGCATGCCCCGATCAATTTTGGGCCCTCAACAAGCCCGAACCGCGGGTCCACCCTCGGAACCATGGGCTATAGCATATTGATTTGGATAAAAAACTCTTCATTCGCGCTTTTTTGCCCGTTTGACCATCGTAATGGCCTCAAACATTAAAATCAACTACACTGGGTTGATCCCCAACCTCCCTGGCACTCCCCGGTCAATTTTGGGCCCACAGCACGCCTGAACCCCGGGCTCACCTCAGAACCGTGGGCTATAGCACACCGATTTAGCTCGAAAATGCCCCATTTGCGTTGTTTCACTCGTTTGACCATTCCAATAACCTCGAATCTTGAAATAGACCACATTAGGATGATCCATAACCTTCCAACCTCTCTGGCACAGCTCGATCGATTTTGGGCCCACAACACGCTCGTACCCTAGGCCCACCCCCAGAACCGTGGGCTATAGCACATCGATTTGGCCTGAAACAACTTGTTCGCGTCGTTTCGCCCGTTTGACCGCTCAAATGGCTTTGAATATTAAAACGGACCACGAATGGGGCCCCAGGCCTTCCCCCGGAACCATAGGATATAGCACATCAATTTGACCCGAAAATGACATTGGCTTCGTTTTGCTCGTTTGACCACCCAAATGATCTCAAATATTGAAACAGACCACACGGGTCGATCTTCAACCTCCCTGGAATGATACGGTTGATTTTGGGCCCACAGCACGTCCGATCCTCGGGCCCATCCCCGTAATCATGGGCTATAGCACACCAATTTGGCCCAAAAATGACCCATTCGCCCCGTTTCACCCATTTGACCACCCAAATGGCCTCGAATATTAAAACAGACCATAGTGGGATGATCCCCAATCTCCCTGGCATGCCCCTATCAATTTTGGGACCACAACACGCCTGAACCCTAGGTCCATCCTTGGAACCGTGGGCTATATCACGTCGATTTAGCCTAAAAATGCTCCGTTCATGGTATTTTTCCCGTTTGACCACCCAAATGGCCTCGAATATTGAAACGGACCACACTGGGATAATCCCCAACCTCCCTGGCATGCCCCAATCTATTTTGAGCCCACATTACGCCCGAACCCTGGGCCCACCTAGGAACCGTTGGCTATATCACACCAATTTATCCCAAAAATGCCCCGTTAAAGTCGTTTTGCCCGTTTAATCACAGAAATGTCCTTGAATATTGAAATAAAACACACTGGGACGATCCCCAACCACCCTTGCACGCCCCAATCGATTTTGGTCCCATAGCACACTTGGACCCCGAGCCCACCCCCATAATAATAGGCTATAGCTCATCGATTTAGCCTGAAAATGCTCTGTTCGTGTTATTTTGCCTTCTTGATCGTCAGAATGGCCTCGAATATTGAAATGAAATACATTGAGACGATACCCAACCTCCCTGGCATTCTCCAGTCAAATTTGGGCCCACAACACGCCCGGACCTCAGGCCAACCCCTAGAACCGTGGGGTATAGCACACCGATTTAGCCCAAAAATGCCTCATTCATGCCGTTTTGCCTATTTCACAACCAAATTAGACTCGAATATTAAAACAGACCACACTAGGATGATTTCCAACCTCCCTGGCATGCCATGATCGATTTTGGTCCAGCAGCACGCCCGAACCCTGAGCCCACCACCGAAGCCGTTGGTTATTGCACACCAATTTGGCTCAAAAATGTCTTGTTCGCGTTGTATCGCCCCTCTGACCGCCCAAATGGCCTTGAATATTAAAACCAACTACACAAGGATGATGCCCAACCTCCCAGATATGCCCCAATCAATTTTTGGCCCACAGCACACCTGGGCCCATCCCCAGAATCATGGGCTATATAGCACACTGATTTGGCCTGAAAATGTCTTATTCATGTAGTTCGCTTGTTTGACCACCCAAATAGGCTCGAATATTAAAATGGACCATACATGGACGATCCCCAAATTCCCTGAAATGCTACAGTCAACTTTGGCCTTACCGTACGCCAGGGCCCAAGGCTTACCCCAAGAACCGTGGGCTATAGCACATCGATTTAGCCCAAAAATGCCCCGTTCATGTTGTTTCGCCCGTTTGACCACCCAAATGGCCTCGAATATTGAAACGGACTATACTAGGAAAATTCTCACCCTCCCTAGCACGCCTCAATCGATTTTAGGCCTACAACACCCTTGAACCCCGGGCCCACCCTCAAAATCGAGGGCTATGAAAAATCGATTTGGCTCGAAAACTGTCCATTCGCGCCATTTTCCCCGTTTGACCACCCAAATGGCCTCAAATATTAAAACGGACCACACTGGGATGATCCTTAACCACCCTATCATGCCCTGATTAATTTTGGGCTCACCCCTAAAACCGTGGGCTATAGCACACTGATTTGGCTCGATAACGCCCTGTTTGCATTGTTTCGCTTGTTTGACCACCCAAATGTCCTCAGTTATTGAAACAGACCATAATGGGATGATCTTTAACCACCTTGTCATGCCTCGGTCAATTTTGGGCCAATAGCACTCTCAGACCTCGATTGCACCCCAAAATTGCAGGCTATAGCACACCGATTTGGCCTAAAAAATGTCCCGTTCATGCCGTTTCGCCTGTTTGACAACCAAATGGCCTCAAATATTAAACAGACCTCACTGGGATGATCCCCAATATTCCTGGCATGCCTCGATAAATTTTGGGCTCATAACACGCTCAAATCCCGGGCCCACCCAAGAACCATGGGCTATAGCACATCGATTTGGCCCAAAAATGCCTTGTTCGCATCGTTTTGCCCATTTGACCACCCAAATGGCATCGAATATAGAAACAGACCACACTGAAACAATCTACAACCTCCCTGGCATGCCTCGGTCAATTTTGAACCCACAACACGCCTGAACCCCGGGCCTACCCTTAGAATCGTGGGCTATGGCTTCTCGATTTGACCCAAAAATGCCCCGTTTGCACTATTTCGCCTGTTTAACCACCCAAATGGCCTTGAATATTGAAATGGACCATACTAAGATGATTCCCAACCTCCCTGGCACGCTCCGATAGATTTTTGTCCTACAGCACGCCCGAATATCGGGCCCACCCCAAAGCCGTAGGCACGCCTCGTTCGCACAGTTTTACTTATTTGATAACCCAAATGGTACCGAATATTGAAATGGACCATACTGGGACGATCCCCAACTTTCCTGAAATGCTACAGTCGATTTTGGCCTTACCGTACGCCTGGGCCCCAGGCTCACCCCAAGAACCGTGGGCTATAGCACACCGATTTAGCCCAAAAATGCCCCGTTCGTGTTTTTTCACCCGTTTGACCACCCAAATAGCCTCGACTATTGAAACGGACTATACTAGGAAAATCCTCATTCTCCCTAGCACGCCTCAATAGATTTTAGGCCTACAGCACCCCCGAACCCCAGGCCCACCCTCAAAACCGAGGGCTATGGAAAATTGATTTGGCTCAAAAACTCCCCATTCGCGCCGTTTTGCCTGTTTGACCACCCAAATGGCCTCAAATATTAAAACAGACCACACTGGGATGATCCTTAACCACTCTATCATGCCCTGATTAATTGTGGGCTCACCCCCAAAATCGTGGATTATAGCACACTGATTTGGCCCGATAACACCCTGTTTGCATCGTTTTGCCCGTTTGACCACCCAAATGTCCTCAAATATTGAAACAGACCACACTGGGACGATCTTTAACCACCTTGTCATGCCTCGGTCAATTTTGGGCCAATAGTACGCTCGGACCTCGAGCCCACCCCAAAACTGCGGGCTATAGCATACCAATTTGGCCCAAAAAATGTCCCGTTCATGTCGTTTCGCCTATTTGACAACCAAATGGACTCAAATATTAAATGGACCACACTGAGATGATCCCCAATATCCCTGGCACACCTCGATCAATTTTGGTCTCATAGCACACTCAAACCCCAGGCCCACCCAAGAACCATGGGCTATAGCACATCGATTTGACCCAAAAATGCCCTGTTTGCGTTGTTTTTCCCATTTGACCACCCAAATGGCATCGAATATAGAAACATACCACACTAGGATGATCTACAACCTCCCCAGCATGCCTTGGTTAATTTTGGACCGACAACACGCCTGAACCCCGGGCCAACCCCACGCCCCGGATGACTTTGGGATAACAGCACACCTAGAACCCGAGCCCACCCTCAAAATCGTAGGCTATAACACACCGATTTGGCCTAAAAATACCCCATTTATGCCTTTTATCCGCTTGATCGCCCAAATGGCGTCGAATATTGAAACGGACCACATTGGGATGATCCCCAACCTCCCTGGCACACCTCGGTCGATTTTAGGACCACAGCACGCTCGAAACTCGAGCCCACCCTCACAGTCGTGGCCTTTAGCATACCAACTTGGCCCAAAAATGCCCTATTCACGTTGTTTCACTCGTTCGACTACCCAAATGGCCTCGAATATTAAAAAGGACCACACTAGGACAATCCCCAACCTCTCTGGTATGCCTTAGACAATTTTAGGGTCATAGCACGCCCGAACCCCAGGCCCACTCCCGAAATCATAAGCTATAGCACACTAATTTGTCTCGAAAATGTCTCGTTCACATTGTTTCACCCGTTTACCGCCCAAATGGCCTCGGATATTCAAATAAACCACACTGGGATGAGCCTCAACCTCTCTGGCATGCATCGATCAAATTTGGGCTGAATTTTGGGCCCATAACACATACGAACCCTGAGTCTACCCCTAGAACCGTGGGCTATAGCACATCGATTTGGCCCAAAAATGACCCGTTCGAGCTATTTTTCCCGTTTGACCACCCAAATAACCTTGAATATTAAAATGAACCACACTGGGATGATCACCAACCTCCATGGCATGCCCCAATCAATTTTGGAATCATAAAATGCCCGAACCATGGGCCCACCCCAGGAACTGTTGGCTATAGCACTCCAATTTAGCCCAAAAATGCCTCGTTTATGCCATTTTGCTCGTTTTACCACCCAAATAGCCTCAAATTTTAAAACGGATCACACTGGGTCAATTTTTAACCTCCCTGGTATGCCACGGATGATTTTGGATCAACAACAAGCCCGAACCCCAAGCCCACTGTAACGCCTTAATTTTCTGAATTGGAACACTACATGGGGCTTATGACCTCGAAGGACCACAAGCTAATCCATGACTGATGTCTGTACATGTACACTACATAGTATGATAGGAAAATGTGGAAACCTACACTAAAAGGCCATAAGGTTCAATACTGAACATAACTGAATAACATAACACATGAGTGGGGTAATAGAATACCCAAAACAAAACTGAAGTCTAAAACATGATAGTCTGCATCTAGTCTGAAAGCCTCTACTATTAGAATAATATGAATAAGGAGTTGATGGGACATGTCCCCAACTAACTCCAACTAATAAAGTAATTAATGAGATAATAGCTAAATAGTCATGTCCTCAAAGGATGGGGACTCACTTCTACTCTGACTGCTAAGACTGGAATCTACTGCTGATCTAGAGCTCGTGTCTCTGTACCTATGGTATAAGACACCATAGCGCGAATGCGTCAGTACTTTAAATGTACTGGTATGGATGTGAGGTAGGTTAAATGTGTGGGGTTCATATGCATGAACAATAATAATAACTAACTGACTATCATGAGGGTGAGAATACATGCATGAGACATAATAACTGATATTGATACCGTGATAACATGACTACTGAATCGAAACACTGCTAACATGACATGACTGATAACTGGTATGACTGATAACATGAATGATTGCAACTGAATATAACTGATAACATGAATGACTGTAGCTGCCAGTACTGAATCTGATGGAACTATCTGAGTTCTATTCTATATTTGAGTTGACTGTATCTGACAGTCCTAAATCTGAAGAACTATCTGAGTTCTTTTACTGAAGATGATATTGAAACTGTGGGAGGTAGTATTTAACCGACATGCCCCTAGTATGCCATTATAGTTGAGTTGAGGTCCAATCTGTAACCCCAATTGGAAGGGTGTCAATACCGCACCACTAGTAAGGACAAGCTGTGGGTGACCCTTATCTAATAGTATCCCCAATAGAGAACGGTGGGGGGCTTATATGACAGTGCTAAATCCACCTCATCAACCCTCATCTGTAGTGTTAATGTCTCAACTTATGCTGGCTACATAGTTCTGGAACGCAAGGATGACTTCTAAGGATCACACCCTCATCTGATAGTGTGTGTCCTCATCCTTGGGTTCACTCGGTGCAAATCCCTACTCCCATCTGATTGGACTCTTTACATGATTAACTAAACTGTCCTGAACGTGGACTGAGTTACTGAATTCCGTGACTGATGAAATACTACTGTTATCTGACAACTGACTGAGTTCATGAGATCATGGAAATTTCCTGAGTCATAAGACTGTATGAAGTCTAAGAATTTATAGCTTGGCTGAGAGTATCGTGAAAACATGACATGAATCTAGGCACAAAGCTAATATTTCGGGTACAAGTACCCCCAGGACTCGATGGAAGGAAACTAACATCACATAGCTTACTTGAACACATGACTAACATGATAATTCATGATACTTTTATTGAAGCATTTCATCAAACATGTGATAGGCATAAACTTATACATACATAGGGATTTCATAATATCATGCTAGTTAGGCAATTTTCCTTTATATAAGCATTTAATCAAACATATTGTAGGCATAGTACATGTAGAGCACAATATACAACAATTAAACAACATGCTTCAATTCTAGTTTCATATCTTGAGAGTTTAGTCATAGGGTTACATGAATCTAGGCCTATACTAATTAAACTCATATAGAAATTATCACCCAACAAAAAGTAGAAGAAAATTTCTCATTTATCAACATGAACAAGAACATATAAAGAATGAAAACATGAAGAAAATCCATAACTTGTAGTTGAAAAGGCGATTCTTGGACTTCATGGACGAAAGGGGTCCATAAATGAACACTATGCATACCTTAGTTTGTGTATTCATGAAGATTGACAGAGAGTTCTTGTGATTTGGCCCTTGAGATTGAGAGCTAGGGTTCTTGTTTGTGAAAAGAGGATCTTAATTTTGTGAGAGCAATTGAATAATGATAAGTGTTTAGGTCACCAATAGATTAAATTTCGTGTTTTAGTTAACTAGGGTCATGGAAAAAGACCCAAATACCCTTAAACGAAATGGAAGCTGGGAACTGAAAATTCCGATTCTTGTCCTTGGCATGACGCACCAAGCCACTAGAAATTGACAACTGGGACCTGGAGCCCTAGTGTGACGCGGAGTCAATCACGGTGCTCTTTTGATTTTGGTTTTTAACCTTAGCGCAACGCACTGGGATTGCGGAGCAATACTGGAAAAAGACGAGCCTCATTTGGCTTATGGCGCGATGCGTTGCTGATTGAAATGAGGATGTTTTACTACTGAAACTTTAAATTGTCATAACTTCTCACCCAGTTATCAGATTTAGGCAAGTATTATATCGATGGAAAACTTACGGAATTTCCCACATGATAAAAGTGAAAATCTAAAAAAAAATTCCTTGTGAGAATATCATAATTCAATTTAGAAGCTAATACTTGACGTTCTTGGGACAAAATTAGCTAGGAAACTTTTGGGGTATTACAATATCTCTCCCTTGAGAACATTCGTCCTTGAATGAGACTGAGTGAGAGGGGAAATAATAAGTTGAACGTCAACTGAGCATAAATGACTAGAACATAATCACATGACTGACAAGCTGAACATAACATACTGAACACGCATATCTGATGCATGTGTAACTGATTCATGAATGCATAACTGAGTGCTCTGAAGAACTAAGTTTCTCACAATGAGAATGCATGTCTGATGTATAATTACATAACTGAGCTGATACATGAATGCATGACTGAATATGCAATGGTATTTGATACCAAGTTTAAATTGGGAACATGAACATGAAACTGAATACCAAGCTCATGATGAACACTGATCATGAACTGAGTAAGCTTAAGGAGAACTGTTACCTTGACTTGATCTAAGTTGGCGGATAAGAGGTGAGGATACTTGGTATGCATGTCTTTTTCTGCTTCCCAAGTAGCTCCCTCGACGAACTAACTTCGCCAAAGAACTTTAACTAGAGGGACTTCTTTGTTCCTCAATCTACGAGTCTGATAGTCTAAGATTTCGACAGGAATCTCTTCATAAGAGAGGCTATTCTGAACTCCTATGCTCTGTATAGGGACTACGACTGATGGGTCACCTATGCAATTCTTGAGCAATGAGACATGAAAGACTGGATGAACTGAGGCTAGATCTAAAGGCAATTCGAGCTCATAAGCTACTTTCCCAAAGAGACTGAGAATTTTGAATGGACCGACATATCGGGGACTGAGCTTTCCCTTTTTACCGAATCTTTTCACTCCCTTCATGGAAGAGATCTTGAGGTAGACATGATCACCAATCTCAAACTCGAGATCTTTTCTACGAACATCTGCATAAGACTTCTGTCAGCTCTGAGCAGCCCGGAGTCTTTCTCTAATCAACTAAACTTTCTTTAAAGCATCGAATACCAAGTCAGGCCCTATGGCTGAGGCTTCACTAACTTCAAACCAACCGATCAGAGATCTATATCTCCTACCATGAAGAGCTTCAAATGGAGCCATCGTAATACTGGAATGTTAGCTATTGTTGTATGCAAACTCAACCAAAGGCAAGTGGTCATCCCAACTACCCTTGAAATCGATTGCACACGCCCTTAGCATATCTTCTAACGTCTGAATAGTCCTTTCTTCTTGACCATCTGTCTGAGGATAAAAGGTTGTACTGAGATAAACTTGTGTGCCAAGACCCTTTTGGAATGCTTTCCAAAAGTGAGAGGTGAATTAGGTACCTCTGTCTGAGATGATAGATAAAGGAACACCATGTAATCTGAAAAACTACATGATGTAAAGTTTGGCGTAATCCTCGACTGAATAAGAGGTATGGACTGGAAGGAAATGAGCTGACTTGGTCATTCTATCTACAATAACCCAAACTGAATTATGCTGATGACGAGTTCGAGGCAAATCCGTCACGAAATCTATGTTCAGTTTTTCCTACTTCCAAGTAGGAATGGTGAAATCCTACATGGAACCACTAGGCTTCTAATGCTCTATCTTAACTTGCTGATATGTAGAGCACTTAGATACAAACTCTACAACATCTTCCTTCATCCCACTCCACTAATAGATCTCCCGCAAGTCACGGTACATCTTTGTGGCCCCTGGATGAATAGAGTATCGCATACCATGCGCTTTTGCAAGAATTCGCTGCCTTAAGTTATCTACACCTGGAACACAGAGACGACCCTAACAGCAAAGAACACTATCTCCCTCTTAGGAGAAAACCTCTATTTTCTGATCTCTAACTGACACTTTTAGCTTAACAAGGCTAGGATCCCTGTCTTTTTTTTCGTCCATCTCGAAAACTAGAGATGATTCTGAACTACTGTGAATACATACACCACCCTCCAAAGAGTAGACTAAGCGAACGTTTAGTCTAGCAAGCTGATGAACTTCCTGGGCTAACTTTTTCTTACTATCCTCAACGTGACAAATACTACCCATGGACAGTCTACTGAGAGCGTCGGCCAGTACGTTGGCCTTGCTCGGATGATAGAGGACACTCATGTCATAATCTTTCAAGAGCTCTAACCACCTTCTCTGAAGAAGATTAAGATCTTTCTGAGAAATAACATACTGGAGACTCTTATAATTTGTGAAGACATCTACATGAACTCCGTAGAGATAATGCCTCCAATTATTCAAGGCAAATACTATGGCTGCTAACTCAAGGTAATGAGTAGGATAATTTTTCTCATGGGATTTAAGTTGTCTGGAGGCGTAGGCTACGACCTTACCATACTGTATGAGGACACAACCTAGACCCACTTTGGATGCATCACAATATACTACGAACCTATCTGGACCATATGGTAACGCTAGAACTGGAGCTGAGGTGACTCGAGTCTTCAATTCTTAAAATCTCTTTTCGCAGGAATTTGACCACTGAAACTTGACTTTCTTCTGAGTCAATCTGGACATAAGAGATGCAATAAAAGAAAATCTCTCAACAAATTGTCTGTAGTAGCCAGCTAAGCCTAAGAAACTCCTGACATCTGATGGAGAAATAGGGTGAGGCCAGTTTCTTATTGTTTCGGTCTTTTGAGGATCTACTCTAATGCCATCACCAGAAATGACATGACCAAGGAATGATACTAACCTTAGCCAAAATTCGCACTTACTGAATTTGGTGATCAACTGATGATTTCTGAGAGTCTGAAGTACTGTGCTGAGGTGGTCTGCATGATCGCGCTCAGTGCGGGAATAGACCAAAATATCATCTATGAAGACTATAACAAACATGCCCAAGTACTACTTGAACACGCGGTTCATCAAGTCCATTAAAGCTATTGGGGCATTGGTAAGACCAAAGGACATGACTAAAAATTTGAAGTGACCATACCGAGTATGGAAAGTTGTCTTCGAAATGTCACATTCTCTAACTCTGAGCTGATGATAGCCGTATCTGAGGTCTATCTTAGAGAAATAACTGGCACCCTGAAGTTGGTCAAACAAGTCATCAATTTTGGGAAGAGGATACTTGTTCTTGACCGTGACTTTATTGAGTTAACGATAATCTATACACATCCTGAGAGAACTGTCTTTCTTGCGTACGAATAAGACTGGTGCACCCCACGAGAAAACGCTGGGTCTGATGAAGCCCTTATATAAGAGATCTTTCAATTGGTGTTTCAATTCCTTGAGTTCTGTTGGTGCTATTCTATATGGTGGAATAGAAATAGGTTAAGTATCTGGGATGAGGTCGATGTCGAAGTCTATTTTCCTTTCGAAAGGAAGGCCTGGAAGATCTTCGAGAAATACATCTGAATATTTATTAACAACTAGGACTAATTCAAGACTGGGAGATTTGGAACCAAAGTCCTTAACATGAACGGGATGGTAAACACATCCCTTAGATATCATTTTTCATGTTCGAAGGTAGGAAACAAGCTGACCTCTGAACGCTGAAGTATTACCCTTCCACTCTAGGATGGGTTCATTCGGATTTCTACAGTCGACTGCGGCATAGCAAGAATAAATCCAATCCATGTCAAGAATGACATCAAAATCAGTCATCTTTAATTTGACTAAGTCTGCTGAAGTGACTTTCTGAAATATCATAACTGGGCAGTTCCTGTATACCCGCCGGGCTACGATAGTTTTACCCACTAGAGTAGAGACTGAAAAAGGCTCAGCTAAAATTTTGGGATTGATTCTGAAATCAACTGCTATATAAGGAGTAACAAAAGACAAGGAAGCTCCTAGATCTAGCAAAGCGTAAACAAACACATGAAAGATCTGTAACGTACCAGTAACTATTTTAGGAGAATTTTCCTGATCCTATCGAGTCTGAAGAGCATAGAGACGATTTGGGCATGGCCCACTAGTAGCACTCATGTGGCACCCTGCTAATTCGGGCGACCGGACAGAGATAAAGAACGGAGATGACTCTGATAGCCTGACTGAGGGCAGTCTCTTACTTTGTAGACTGGCTTGCCACAACTGAAACAAACATCACTGCTCGCTCTGTACACACCCTTGTGGTTCTTACCATAAGTCTGACAAAGAGGATTTGTTCGTGCACTGCTAACACTGCCCTAGGTTTTTGAGCTTGGAGCTCTATCTTTGTTACCCTCTCTGAACTTAGGAACTGGAGCACTAGCTGTAGAGGGAGCTGGAACTGACGTCTTAGGACGAAACTGAGAACGATTGACTTTCTCTAACTTAGGCTGACTAAAATTAAAGCTACCTATCCTAGCCTTCTTATTCTATTTTTCTCTCTGCTAAATCTTCTGCTCCTCTATCTGTTAAGCATTAGTCATAAGCCTGGCTAAAGTCATGTCGCTATTCAGCATGGCGGATCTGCACTCATTAACCACATTGCCGTTCACCCCAAAAGCAAACTTACTCATTTTGGCTCTATCGCTTGTAACCACATGAGGGGCGTATCTGGCTAATTGAGTAAACTTGAGAGAATACTCTTTCACTGTCATATTGCCCTGCCTGAGATTGATAAACTCTAACACCTTGGCTTCTCTAAGCTATAGGGGAAAGAATCTATCAAGGAGCACTGAAGCAAACCCCTCCCACTCAACTGACCCTACAACTTCCACCCTTTCTGACTTCTACTGCTTAAACCAAGTGTGAGCAACATCCTGCAACTGGTATGCAGCTAGCTCAAAACTCTCAACGGTAGTTACCCCCATAATATTTGTCATCTTCTAAACTCGATCTAGAAATTCCTGTAGGTCTTCGTCGATTTTGGACCCGAGAAAGACTGGAGGATTTATTCGGGTAAAGTCCCGAATCCTAGCCGTAGCTGAATTGGCCACTGGATTGGTCGGAACGATAGATGGTCGTTCATTATGAGCAACTACTGACTGAGAAAGAGTGGTAAATACGATCCTGAACTCCGCATAAGAAACATGATCGTCCAAAGGTTCTTCGGGATGAGGGGCTGACTGATTCTCATTTTTTCTTTTTGGAGGCATATTCTGTAAAAGAAAGAGAGAGATAAATTAGATTGAGAGATTGACTTAAGATTATGCTCACTGGCATGACATGACTACTAAAAGAGGGGAAACTGTTCCTAAATATCTTATAGCCTTCCGCACATAAATATGGCGCGCAACACACCCATGTACAAGAATCTACTAGATACGGCTTTCAAACTTCCTAGGACTCTATTGAACCTTAGGCTCTGATACCAAGTTTTTAATGCTCCAATTATCTATGCTACACGGTGCTCGTGACCACGAAGGACCACAAGCTAACCCATGACTGATATCTATACTTGTACACTACATAATATGACAGAAAAATGCAAAAAATACACTAAAAGGCCATATGGTTTAATACTGAACATAACTAAATAACATAACACATGAGTGGGGTAATAGAATACCCAAAACCAAACTGAAGTCTGAAACATGATAGTCTGCATCTAGTCTGAAATCCTCTACTGTCCGAATAATCTGATAAGGAATTGATGGGATATGTCCCCAACTAACTCCAACTAATAAAGTAATTAATGAGATAATTGCTAAATTTTATGCCCTCGAAGGATGAGGACTCACTTCTACTCTGACTGCTGAGATTGGAATCTACTGCCGATCTGGAGCTCGTGTCTCTGTACCTATGGTATAAGACACCATAGCGTGAATGCGTCAATACTTTGAATGTACTGGTATGCATGTGAGGTAGGCTAAATATGTGGGGTTCATATGCATGAACAATAATAATAGTTGACTGACTATCATGAGTGCGAGAATACATGCATAAGACATAATAACTGATACTAATACCGTGATAACATAACTATTGAATCAGAACACTGCTAATATGACATGACTGATAACTGGTATGACTGATAACATGAATGATTGTAGCTGAATATAAATGATAACATGAATGACTGTAGCTGACAGTGCTGAATCTAATGGAACAATCTGAGTTTCGTTCTATATCTGAGTTGACTATTTCTGACAGTCCTAAATCTGAAGAACTATCTGAGTTCTTTTACTGAAGATGATATTGAAACTGTGGGAGGCAGTATTTAACCGACATGCCCCTAGTATGCCACTATGGCTGAGTTGGGGTCCAATCTGTAACCCCAATTGGAAGGGTGTCATTACCACACCACTGGTAAGGACAAGCTGTGGGTGACCCTTATCTGATAGTATCCCCAATAGAGAATGGTGGGGCCCTTATCTGACAGTGCTAAATCCACCTCATTAACCCTCATCTGTAGTGTTGATCTCTCAACCTATGCTGGCTACATAGTTCTAGAACGCAAGGATGACTTCTAAGGATCACACCCCCATTTGCTAGTGTGTGTCCCCATCCTTGGGTTCACTCGGTGCTAATCCCTACTCCCATCTGATTGGACTCTGTACATGATTAACTGAACTGGCCTGAATGTGGATTGAGTTACTGAATTCTGTGATTGACGAAATACTACTGTTAGCTGACAACTGACTGAGTTCATGAGATCATGGAAATTTCCTGAGTCATAAGACTGTATGAAGTCTAAGAATTTATAGCTTGGCTGAGAGTATCGTGAAAACATGACATGAATCTAGGCACAAAGCTAATATTTCGGGTACAAGTACCCCCAGGACTCGATGGAAGGAAACTAACATCACATAGCTTACTTGAACACATGACTAACATGATAATTCATGATACTTTTATTGAAGCATTTCATCAAACATGTGATAGGCATAAACTTATATATACATAGGGATTTCATAATATCATGCTAGTTAGGAAATTTTCCTTTATATAAGCATTTAATCAAACATATTGTAGGCATCGTACATACAGAGCACAATATACAACAATTAAACAACATGCTTCAATTCTAGTTTCATATCTTGAGAGTTTAGTCATAGGGTTACATGAATCTAGGCCTATACTAATTAAACTCATATATAAATTATCACCCAACATGAAGTAGAAGTAAATTTCTCATTTATCAACATGAACAAGAACATATAAAGCATGAAAACGTGAAGAAAATCCATAACTTGTAGTTGAAAAGGAGATTCTTGGACTTCATGGACGAAAGAGGTACATGAATGAATACTATGCATACCTTCCTGGCATGATAAGGTCGATTTTGTGCCCACCACACGCCCGGACCCTGGACCCACCCCGAAACCATGGGCTATAGCACACTGATTTGGGCCAAAAATGCCCCGTTCATGCTGTTTCGCCTGTTTGACCACCCAAATGGCCTCGAATATTAAAACGGACCATACTGGGATAATCCCCAACGTCCCTGGAATACTCCGGTCAATTTTAGGCCCACAGCACGCTCGAAACTCGATCCCATCCCTGGAACCGTGGGTTATAGCATAGCAATTTGGCTCGAAATTGACCTGCTCACGTCGTTTCACATGTTTGACTACCTAAATAGCCTCGAATATTGAAACAGACCATACTAGGACGATACCTAACCTCTCTGGCATGCCCGATTAATTTTGGGCCCACAGCACGCCAGGACCCCGAGCCCACCCCTGGAATCGTGAGCTATAGCACATCGATTTGGCCCTAAAATGACCGGTGGCACCGTTTCGCCCGTTTGACCACCTAAATAGTCTGGAATATTAAAACATACCACACTGAAATGATCCCCAACCTCATTGACATGCCCTGATCTATTTTAGGCCCACAGCATGCCTGAACCCCAGGCCCACCCCTGAAATCGTGGGCTATAGCACACCAATTTGGCTCGAAAATGCCCCATTTGTATAATTTCGCCCGCTTGATTGCTCAAATGGTCTCGAATATTGAAACGGACCATACTGGAACGATCCTTAACCTCCATGGCACACCCAGATCGATTTTAGGCCTACAACATGCTTGAACCCTGGGCCCACCCCCAAAACCGTGGGCTATAGCACACCGATTTGGCTCGAAAATACTCTATTTGCGCTGTTTCGCTTGTTTGACCACCCAAATAGCCTCGAATATTGAAACAGACCATACTGGGATGATCCCAAACCTCCCTGGAACTCAGTCGATTTTGGGCCAACCACACGCCCGAACCCTGGATCCACCCTGGAACCGTGGGTTATAGCACATCTATTTAACCTAAAAATGCCCCTTTCGTGTCATTTTGCCCATTTGAACACCCAAATGGCCTCGAATATTAAAACGGACCATACTGGGATAATCCCCAAAATCCCTAGCATGCCCGATCGAATTTGGGCCTATAGCACCCCCGTACCCAGGTACCACCCCTGGAATCGTGGGCTATAGCCCACCGATTTGGCTTGAAAATGCCTCGTTCACATCGTTTTCCACGTTTGACCACCCAAATATCCTCGAATATTAAAACGAACCACACTAAGACAATCCCCAACCTCTCTGGCACGCCCAGGTTGATTTTGGGCCCGCCCACCACACGCTCGGACCCCGAGCTTACCCCAGAACCATTGGCACACCAATTTGGTTCGAAAATGACCTGTTCGCGCCGTTTTGGCCGTTTGACCACCCAAATAACCTCAAATATTGAAACAGATCACACTGAGACGATCTCCAACCTCTCTTGTATGCCTTGGTCGATTTTGGGCCCACCGCATACCCGGATCCCCGGATCACCCTCGGACCCGTTGGCGATGGAACACCGAAACCTTGGGCTATAGCAGGCCTATTTAGACTGAAACCTTGGGCTATAGCATGCCTATTTGGCCCGAAAATGTCTCGTTCGCGTCGTTTCACCCATTTGACAGCCCAAATGGCCTCGAATATTGAAATGGACCACACAGGGATGATACCCAAGCTCCCTGGCATGCCCTGGTCAATTTTGGGCCTATATCACGCTCGAACCCCACGCCCACCCCCGGAACCGTGGCTATAGCACACTGATTTGGCCTGAAAATATTTCGTTCGCACCATTTTGCCCGTTTGACTGCCCAAATGGTCTCGACACTCACAAACTCTAGGCCCACCCCCGGAACCATGGGCTATAGCACACCAATTTGGTTCAAAAATGTCCTGTTTGTGCCGTTTTGCCCGTTTGACCGCCCAAATGGCCTCGAGTATTGAAATGAACTACACTGGAATGATCCCCAACCTGCCTGGCATGCCTCAATCAATTTTGGTCCTACAGCACACCCGGACCCCGGACCTACCCCAGGAACCGTGGGATATAGCTTTGGCCCGAAAATACCCCATTCGCGCTGTTTGTTCTGTTGACAACCGAAATGGACTGAAATATTGAAACGGACCACACTGGGATGATCTCCAACCTACCTGGCATGCCCCAGTCAATTTTAAACCGATAAGGAAACAAGCACTGAGGAGCAGATGAGTCAAATACACGGATATACCAAAGTGAAAACGTTTGTTCTTTAGATAGGAGTACCTCACCTAGTGAGAGCTTGGGGGTGACGATTGATATGAATATCCACACTTTGGCATGGTAGTATAGATTTGTCTGCACTTCGAGCTTAGTTAGAAAATCTGTTTCAAGTTCTCAAAAACAATTCAAAAGTCAGTACTATGGACTTCATTTCTCAGATCTGATGGTGGTATCAATCTCTAACGAAGTTCAGTCCATCGATATGAGGAAAAGGAATAAATAGTACGAAAAAAGAATAAAGGATCTTACCTTTAATGGTTTCAATGTAACTGAGCTCTTGCAGATTTAAGAGAAGAAATATGTAGATTGTAGAAGCTTCAAGCTTTCAAGAAAAGGGAGCATCGATTGAGAAGAAAAATGGAAAAACTTTTCTAATCTTGAACTTTGACTTATTTTGTGTCTAAGACCGAATTTTTGGGCCAAACCTTTGTGGTCTATTTGTATTGCTTTTGTCTTCATAAATGGGTTGGTGCCCACCTTTAATTTAAAAAAAAAAGTCAACATCGATATAAGTTGAGATTGTATTAGAATTTCATCATTTCCATAAGCTGTAGAATGTGATTTTGAGTAAGTTGGATTATTGGTTTGGGTCTTGAGGAATTTAGATGGGTTTTGGAAGAGATTTTGAGTTTTGAAAGTTAAAAACTTACAGAGTTGACCAAAGTTAGTGTTCAAGGTTAGAAAGATAATTTTTAAGTTTTGATAATTCTACTAGGTTTAAAGGGTGATTTTAGTTTAGTTGAAGGTTTGGTTTAGTTTCCAAGGCTATTGGATGAGTTTTAAGTAGTGGTTTGGGAATTTGGAGATTTCTAAGTTAAGAGTTGACTTCAGCCAACATCTAGTTAAGATGACCTTGTTTGGGTGTTTCGATGATTCCATTAGGTCTTGAATGTAATGTACGCCTATAACACATGGATGTCATTCCTTTGAGACTAGGATCAGGGTATACGCCTTCACCATATGGATTTCATGTCTTTGAGGCTAAGATCAAAGTGTACACCTACACCACATGTATTCATGTATTTAAGGCTAGGATTGTGATGTATGCCTACACCATATATATTTATGCCTTTAAGTCTAGGATTAGGATATTTGCCTATACCAATTGAGTTTCATGCCTTTGAGACTAGGATCGGGGTGTTCGCCTACACCACATGCATTGCCAGTTGTGTGAGGGGCCTTTAGGTCTGAGTTTGTTGTTAGCTCTATGGTGGTCTAAGATGAACTAAGGAAATGTAGATTTTTCTGCGAGTTGTTGGCAGTACGTTAGATTATTTGAGGTTACAGTTTGTTTTTTTCTGATTGTGTTCCATTATGTTGCATTTATTATCATGTGACTATGGTTGGCAACTGTCAAGATTATGGGGGTCAGGATAGTTTGTTGTTTGATGGTTGAACTACTTGTTATTTATGTGTAACGCCCCGATTCTCGAGAATCAGAACGCCACACGGTGCTTATGATCCCGAAGGACCACAAGCTAACCCTTTTTCTGATATTTGTATCTGTTCACTGCATAATATAATAAAATACATGCGAAAATTGGCTAACACTTGCCATAAGGTTCAAACATCTAGAAATATACAATACCTTAAACCACACACTAATATATCTGTCTGAAAAGCCTCTACACTGCCTGAACTGTGGAGTTGAAGGGACAATTCCCCCAACTAACTCCGTCTACTAAAATCAAATACTGTAATAACAACATCCTCGGATGATGAGGACTCACTGCTGCACCCACTGTTGCTATACAAGTGACTTCTAAGATGCTCCAAGTTTCACTCCTCTGAACCTATGGTGCCCCAAAATAAAAGAACACCATAGCGCGAATGCGTCAGTACTAAGATGTACTCAGTATGCAGGCAGGGAAGGCTAAATGCAAGGGCTTATACATGAACATTTAATCAACAGAATAATCATGAGAATACCGAACGAGTACACATATATGAATGCACAGTTCACAACCACTATAACAATTATAATGACTCTAGATACTACAGCTCGGATACCACTTTACTGTCCTCGGAACTCACTACTGTACTGGGGTACTGCATTACTGAATTATAGGATACCAACACTGATCAATCGAATACACTCACACCTCTGACTCTTGAAGATTTATACTGACACAAAAATCGTGGGAAGTAGTTACATAACTCACCATGACTGCTCATAAGCAACTGAATATGTGGGGGTGCACGCAATAATTTGAATAATATCTTTGATTTCGTAAAACATGTGTATGGAAAATGAAGACGCACATGGCTTGAATATCATTATCCATACTTCTCATAATATTATAGAGAGGAAAACATAAGTAAAATCCCATAAATCATCATAAAATCATCAATATTCATCATAAATTCTCATGACTCATCATAGACAACCAAACTCATCAACTCAAGACTCGGAGCGACTCGATAGTTCAAGAAACATACTCTTATGCACAGGGGAGTTTCCTATAACCAACAACCCTACGTGAGCCGCGTGGAATACCAATGTTTGCCCTCCTAGGGAGAGCACTCCCATTGGCGGAAGTGTTGCACTCTTGCCAGGGAGTACAACCTTAAAGCTTTCATAATCACAATTCGGATCTCTAGCCAACAATATCATCATCAACAACCCTACGGTGGCACATAGGTTTGGGGAAATACCAAATTTCCCTCTTGGTGCTAAGTAATACTCTCCGACTAGCTCAGAACGCGTTAGAAAATCCACCACAACATCGTAAGGGTCTATCATAAAGACCAAATCAAATCTCTTTCTCATTTATCAAATCATATCAATTTGTGGATTCCTAACTCAACACATTTTAGCTTAAAACATTTTAATTTTCCTTAACATCAACATGGTATCAATAACACAGCATTTCGTCTCTGCGAGCTTAAAATTAATATAAATCATCCCAACTCTGCGGATGCAAATCAATATTCTCAAATGAACATTCTTTCATTCCAATATTCAAATCATGACAATAGCTTTTGAAAAGCATTTAAGATCTTCAAATCATAGTAAGATTTTGTATGTCGTAATGTAACTCAAATCATGGCTCTTATATCAAGAATCCTCAAAAAAATAATTTCATAGTAGTGGTATGCAATTTATGGCATAAAATCACAATTCAAGAAAACAAGATAATAAGGTTATTATGTATACCAATATTGGACGATACAAAGTTCCATAAATCATATCTTGAAAACACTTGAAATATCAACTCATGGTAGAAATATGAAATTCACCATATCAAATCATAACTTGGGAATAATAAAATAATCATGTACATCAAAGCTTAAACAATTTATATTTTTTATAACCTCATAATTCGTCATTAAAACATCTTGGGTATTTACCCACTTTACAAAATCATGAAATGTCAATGATAAAATCAATTCTTTGGGCACAAGAATGAAAAGATATTCTTGTTCAAAACCCCACATACTAAGTTCTCACGGAATTCATGTTAAGTTCTCAAATCATCGAAAATTCATCGATCGTAGCACGACTAAGATTATCGCGGAACTGACTCAGCTCTAGACCAGCAGACTATTTCGGGCATACGTACCCCCAACAAACAATAACATAAGTAATACGTAGTATACAACAACGCATACTCACATGCCCACAGGCCATCATGCACTATGCATTCATTAACACCTCACACCAATCATTTGAAGATCATATTCATTTACAAGTATTGGGATCTCATGACATTACATCATAGATCATTCAACAAGGATGCATATGGTTACGGAAGAATACAACATAACATAGTTCATCCAATCGGGATACACACAAATAACATACATTCAACACATCATGGTTCACTTCTCAAGGTTCTTTCCTTTAAGATCTTGATATATGCAATTCAACCCATAATTAGACATTTCACACTTAGCGTGGCCTAATGGCCTTACCATTTCCCTCAAGCATCATAGTAAACACGTAGCATGCAAGTATGGTATGAACTCATCACTTCGATCACAAGGGGTCATACGATCCATTCTTTTTCAACTAGGCATTTCTACAATTACCTTGCATGCACCATTTAGGCATAGGTCAGTATGAACAATTACATGTGCTACAACACCATTATTCATCTTAATTCCACCAACTAAATCCCTCGTCCGCACTTACAACCATATCATAAGCCTTCCACAACATCCCCAATTTTAGACAATAACATAGAGTTCATGTTGAACGTATACATAGAAAGTAGTCTAGTCATTTAGAACATATTATATCCTAAGAACGTAAATTTATAGCCTCTTAGACAATTCCACAAACACCTTACATGCACTTTTAGGCATTGGTGAATTCGTCAAATTCTCATGTTTTCCGCCACCCCATATATTTCATCCAACACACATAATCATCACATGCATGTATCAACCAATATACACCATCACCACACACACACACACATATATATATATCAACCAACATGCATAATCATCATATATATATATATCAAGTAACATACATAATCCTCATATATATCTCAACCATCAAATATCAATCAACACACATATATATATATATATATATATATATATATATCAAGTTAGGGTTAGGGTTTTGAATTGGGGGAAATTAATTGGAGGCTTTGATTCAAGAAATCCTTCCGTCAATCTCTTCCGGCCACGAAATCTATATATATATATATATATATATATATATATATATATATATATATATATATCAAGTTAGGGTTAGGGTTTTGAATTGGGGGGAATTAATTGGAGGCTTTGATTCAAGAAATCCTTCCGTCAATCTCTTCCGGCCACGAAATCTAAGGTATGCAAGTGTTTATTTATGGACTCCTTTCGTCCATAGAGTCCACGAATCCCTTTTTGAAAGTTCAAGTTATATATATATATATATATATATATATAAGAGAAATGAGAGGAAAATAATATATGTTCTCGGCTGAATGGGGTATTTATAGAGGTTTAAAAGAGTGGTGAAAGACCAAAATGCCCCTAAGAAACAAATAAAACCCGAATCTGTCCTTCAGTGATCTATCCGATAGGTTGAAGTAAATTGGTCATAACTTTTTACTCCAATGTCCAAATTGGATGAAACCAATTTTATTGGAAAGAAGACTCTCAGGGATTTCCGTTGATATATAGCAGCTCACACAGTTCATTATGTACAAGGAGTTATGATTGTTTGAAGTTGACCAAAAAAATCGCCTGGCTGCAGTATTTTTTTTCCTGCACATTTTACTCTTCACAGTTCGATCGGAATGGTCGTAATTTGATCAGAATGGTCGTAACTCATCGCTCGAGTGTCCGTTTTGGGTGATCCACATATCGTTGGAAAGCTTATTCCATGCTCTACGAAATGGTGGGTCGAAATCCAAGAAATGACACACAGAAAAATTATAAATCATTCTCAAAGATAGGATCCAATACGTTTACGCACAAACTTTCGACGAAAAATTTTGCGGGGTATTACATTGTGTGATTTGCATTAGGAACAGGGAAAATAGATTATTGATTCTGTGTAGATTAAGTATGTCGTATTGTGGTTTTAATTTCGGGTTTATGTTGTTTCTGTTATTATTTTCTCTTACATTCTCAGTACATTATTTTGTACAGATGTCCCCATTGCATAGGGGCATTGCATTCATGCCTTCATATTATCAGGTAGACAAGGAACCTCAATGTGTGTGGTTAGGTTCAGTTGATGGTTGGTATGCATTGTTTCTTTCCGGAGTTGTTGAGTTTGTAGTTGTCTTTTGCTTTATATGGCTAATTGGTAATGTTGGGGGCCGTCCTGACTAGCGTTTAGAGGCTTGTAGACATTTGTTGTGGGTCTTGTAGTCAGTTGTCACCTTGTTAGTCATGTTGTTTGTTGTAGTTTCCCAACAATGACCTGGACGGCCTTGTGGCCACCCTCATGTGTTGTTTGGTTCATTTTCAATCGGGTACGCTCGGTCAAGTGAGGAATCGGTGCCGGTCGTGCCTCCCCGGGTGTGAGACGTGACTAAGATACTAGAGTTGGTCCTTTTTATTAATGAGTTGTCATCTAAAATTGTTACTTGAAGCTTAGCGAATGTTGCTGAAAACCCTACACATTGTAGGTCAATGGTTTTTACTACCTTGAGCAAGGAGGTGTTTCATGGTACATTTTTGGCTCTTTACTGTTTTATTCAAGTTTTGTTGTTCAGCCGAGTTCAACAAACTCATAAATGAAATGACTAGGAAATTTAAGTGCAAGTAACATTTTGTCCTTGCTATTTCTTTACTAGCCAACATTGAAGGAGCTAAAGAATTTATATGATAATACAGAGAGAATGAAATGTTTTTTGAGAAATATCAATTGGTATTACTGGGTTTTGAGAGAAATGGCTAGTAGATAAGACAAATATTGGATCAAAGCAAATTCGTCGTTATCAATGTTACTTCAACCCCTTTCATCACCACTCCACATGTCTTTGAATTTTGGACCTGTTGGTCCTTCCTCACCCAAAACCTCATTCGGTAGATCTCTCACAATTCTCTCTATAGCCTTTTTCAGTTTCCCAATCATAAATCTCTCTACTTCCTTGAGCTCTTTTGATATATCATAGCTAATTTTTGGACCCCATTCCCTTGCATAATTAAGCCATGGAGGTTCCACTATAGTTGAACCCAAATATTCTGCTGCTATTACAGAGAAGTTTGCTCCAATGTCCATCACCTTCCCCTTTCCTGTATCATTTCTGATTCCACTCCCTTGCAAATTATTTCCTGGTTTTGGATAAGCAGCGTGTCCGTGCAATGATGAGTACACCACAGGTTTGTTACCGTTTTGAAATTCAAGCTGAGAAGCACTTACCCAAATGCCTCCACTGTGTTGTGAAAAGTATACACCTTGTAACTCCCCATTGAAGTTGCTAATCCTCAATGTAACATGTTCCCAGTCGCCAACGTGCTCTCCAATTTTTCCCAAAGCGATGGTCATGAATTCAAGTTTAGCCTTTGCAGGCCCATTGAAGGGATAAAACAGCCATACAGCAATATCAGTATACGTTGCACCAAACATTGGTTTAACGTGTAAGTAGGCTGCGGCACCCAGCAAATCGCCTTTCTTGACGTTACTTCTCGCTGCATCATCAGTCGGGAGGTCCAACCAGTAAGCACAATCATTTGAACCACCTTGAGGAAGATTTGAACCTGTGGGCTGAATACCAACAGGCAAAGACTCTTGTCCTTTTGTATATAGTAATGCTCCATTCTGAAAAAACCAAGTTACTGATGAGGGATAGTATTCTTCATCTGGATGAAAGTAAATCAGTGGAGAGTATGCTTTAACCAATGCTTGAACTTGGTTAAAATTTGGCATAGCAGATCTATTAGCTTCGACGTTCTTTAAACAAGCTAGTGCATCTGCAGCTCCATTGTTCCGAACCATAAAAGCACCTGTTGGCACTCCCAACGCTTGCATTCCTCTGTCTCTAGGTCTGGATGAGTACACATTCAAGCCATTGGTGCCCCAAATCCAATCATGACTTTCACATGCATCTGTGAGATCATCACGAACACAACGGACTTTATCCACAGAAGGTTTCTGAGGCGAGGTTGTGACCACATAGCCTATGGCTTTATAACCCTCAGGAGGTGTTGGAAGCCAGATATAGCCGACACTATCCTGCTTGATTTTCGAGTTCTGACTACTCCATACAAGGGTGTAGTCCTTTGGCATCTTGAGTGTACCACCTGATGTATCTTTCCCAGCAAGAGTCCATCCAAAAAGGGGCATATTATTAGGTTGGCTATAGGAACCAAACATAAAGAATCCATCTGGTAAATTTGATGGTTCAAAGAATGTAGATCCAAGATCATCTGGTCCACCTTCATTGGTAGACCAAACTTTACTCAAGGATGATATTTGTGACACATGTAATCCTCCAAGATCAATGACTCCACTTGCAAAACATCCACCTGAAATGAACTTCACTTAAAAATCAAAGTTTGAAAATTGTGAGCAGAAACCATTATTTCCCTTGATGAGAGATAGATACTCCTCGAAGCAGTATTTCAAATACTATCCAATGAATGATAATTAACAAGTAATCAAATATATTAATCATGAGAAAGCAGGATTTACAACATTGATTTTGAGAAAGTACCTGAAGGCCAAGTGGGCAATGGAGAAGGAAGTCGAAAGGCATTCTTAATTGAGGCATTATCCAACAAAGAAGTTGCATTTAAGTTGTCTCCCATGGTTGAGTCTTTCAACTGGAGATTGGAACAACTGACTCTTACAGCAAGTGCTGAGACTAAAATTATACAAGAGACAAGCAGATTCTGCATGCGGTAGAGAAAGTTGAGACAATATATATATATGTAAGAGATACTTAAAACCAATACAATATGCAAAGTATTCGGTGCATCAATATATATATATATATATATATATATATATAAAGGAGATCAATAATCAATCTTATGTGGCATTCCTTAAAGGGCTTCAATCCTATTTATCTTTTTTCTTCATTTTTTTTGACTTTTTTCTCTATTTTTTTTTCTTATTTTTTAATTTAAAAAGTCAATAATGTTTCATCCTATATATTAAACTCTATTAAATTTTGTAACAATTAGGGGTCGTATGGTAGAGTGTATTAGAAAACTAATGCATGCATTAGTTTAATGTGTATTATTAATACCTTGTTTGGTATACTTTTGCACCCTATGTATAACTAATGCTACACTCTATTGTGTACTAAGGTGTGTATTACTAATACTTCAAATTTCTATGATATTAGCAATACAATGGATCCAATACATGCATTAACATGATTAAAGACACTATTATCCCTAAAAAAAAAAATTCACATTCTTTCTAACATATATATGGAGGATATTTTTGAAAAAAAAAAGTTTTTTTTAAGAAATTATTTAATTCATGATATTATTAATATATCAAACCAAACACTGCATAAGAAAAACACAAACATAATTAATGCAAGTATAGCTAATACAAGCATTACTAATACAAGCATATTTTGCATTATTCTTATACATTCTACCAAACAACTCCTTATAGTCATTCATTAGTATAAGTTACTGTATTAATCATTAATGGGAAATTGAAAAGTCATCATTAATTTTGTAGCTATATTATTTCAAGTTACCAGAGATAATAGAGTTGATTATTTTTGGCCTCCTCCGCAATGAGAATTATTCTCTGATAAATTAAAGTCAGGAAATTCGTTGTTGGTGCAGAAAAGCCAAATGTGTTGGTTGATGCAGTGCCTGACTTGGGAAATATAGACGCTCTCGAAAAGGTATGTAAGTTACACTCTTCAGCTTTACTTTCTACATTTCCTTGATCTAGGGCTTTTTTTCTATTTTTATTTTTTTTATGTGTGGCGGTGCTTGACTGGGCTTGGAGTAGAAAGGAAGAATGATTGTTTGATCTTGTAATTTTAAACATGTCATGATAATTTAGATAGTTATACAAGTATCTCATTAAAGCCTTAAAGGTAAAATGAAAAGTTTAAAGTTAAAATATTTTCAACTTTAGAAATCCGACATTTTTTTTTGGAATAACTTGAAATGGAATGAATATCATATATATAATATAGAGTAGTTACAGAGAGCAATTTTTAGTATGCGATTGTTGTTTTAGCTTCGCGTAGGTAGATAAAAGGGGGATCATACTAAAGATAGTTAAATCAATAGTTCTAAATGAACAATATGTCGTTTTTCACCTAGGTGTGCTTTGCATCTGCTAAAATGCACCTGAATAGAGGGGAATTGATCTAGAGAATTCATATCGTCGGCAAAAAATAGTTGGCCTCTTAGAGGACTTTTACTATAAATTGTTTAAAAGTTGCATCTCTTGAACTCTCGTAAATTAATTATACATAATTTTTCAAAAAGAATTTGTGTACATCTTCTATGACGCCACTAGAATATCTTGGTAGATGGCAATTATGCATTGCAAGAAAGTAGATTTTAAAAGAGAACAATACAAAAATTAATTAAGCTATCATGACAGTACATCACATGAACTGGCTAAGGAGAATAAAGTAAATCCAAATTTTTAAAAAGAAAAAGTGAATCAAAAACGGAAATCGATTTTATAGCTACCATATATAAACGATATCATTATCGTATTTCTTTCATATTTTTTTTTTTTAAAAAATTAAGGTAAGAAAGTTATAATATTCTTAAAATATTATGAGCAAAAAGGAAAAGAATTTAAATTCTGATTTGAGAGGACATTTAGGATAATAAAGAATAGAAAAAATACATAATTAACGTATGAGAAAAAGAAAGATAAATTAATTAATAAGAAAATGAAAGAAAAAAATCAAAGAGAGAGAGAAGTTATAGTTTAAATTTACCATTAATTTGATATAGAAAATTTTCTTTTTCTCACATTTCTATTAATTTTTGTTAAAATACTTTAAGTTTATATAAGAAAAGGATGAGAATATTTTAGAAAAAGTTTAACATTAGGGGATTTTACATGAAATAAAGAGAAAATAAAGTGAAAAGGATTGTCAAAATTAAAGTTTATAAATTTACAATAACTATTCATTTATTTTGTTTCCTATTAGCCATCCTAATTACATAAATGGTAGGAGATGCAACTAAAAAATGTAAAAAAATTTAAGATATTTTTGAAATATTACATGGAGAAAAAGAAAAGAAATGACTTGTGATTATTTAGAAAATTTAGGGACTAAATAGAGAATTATAATTGTAATTAAGAAAAACACATAATTAACTGTGAGGAAGATAGAGATTATTTTTTTTTAAAAAAAAAAGGTATAAAGAATTTTTATTTTTTTTAAAAAAAAGGAATGTCAAATATTTAAATTTAATTGTACTATTTTTTTTTTTGATTTTCTGCTTCTAATTTTTAATTTATTTCATATTGATTAAATTCATATCAACCTATATTTATTTATACATGAATAATGTGAAAGTCAGAATAGAGTAGATAATATGACACCTTTCTTTGGCTATCATTTATGTTGATCTTTATTTTCATATTTTTGGCTTTTTTTTCTTTTTTACTCAAAATATTCAAAAAGTAATTGTATATTTGCTAGGAATTACATCTTGTTAATGTATCATTATGATAAGAAAATAAATGGCTAAATCTAACCGTAGAATTTGAATGACTCTTATGATTCGTAATAAATAAGAAAAATAAAATAATCAGATATATCATGGAGTGTTACTTTGATAAAAAAAAAAAAAAAATTACCTAAATGAATTCATAATGCAGAAGAAGGAAAATAAAAGAATGTCCAGATACGGTGTTTTATTTACTTCTTCATTAATTAAAAAAATAATAATAAGACTTGCAACTAATTATTTTATTGAATTGGGAATCAATGATTTCAAGGAGAATTCTAAAACGTTACTCTTCGTGTTTCATTAGTTATTAAACAACCACATTATAGTAAGTATAGTTGTATAGCTATTAACTTGTGAGTATTTATCGAATTTAGTGTCATTGAATATTTTATTTTATAAATGAGAAGAAATGGCTAAAATGAAAAAAAATAATAAATAGAATCCTCCATTAATAAAATATGCCACACCACTCCTATTAGCCATCCTAATTACATAAATGGTAGGACATGCAACTAAAAAATGTAAAAAATTTAAGATATATATATATATATATTTCATAAGTCTTCATACGAATTGAAAACAATAGTAAGTTGGTGGTGTTGTCAATACTAGAAATTTATTGGTTAAACAAGTGCGTGGTATTTTTTCAGGTTTCATTTTCAGAGTTACGAAGCATTTTTTTTTTACATATGTGAAAGCAAGGTATATAATATGAAGAGATGGAATTGAAATAAAGATTTAAATTGTGAATTTAACGTTTAATATTTTTAGTACCAAGCTATTATATTCTTAATATCAAGCCGTTACATTTTTAAATATATGAGTTCACTTTTAATATTTATTATAATTTTAATGACTTTTATGCATATATAAGTTATGTTTTTTAAAATATACTAAATAGATAAATCGAGTAGGTGACATCTCTATCAAGATATTATTATATTATTGTTTCACAATTTTTTAGTTGAAGTTTCAATAGTTGATGTATTTATTTAATTAATATTTTATAATTATTTCATATTGTAGGATACTTTTTAGCCATTCACCAAAAATATATGGCGTAGCTTAATAAAAATGGGACAGCTCATTATTGGGAAATATATTTTAACTTATTAATAAAGAATATATTATCCCTTATTTAATAGATGTTAAATTTGTTATTTTCTTTCTTTGTTGTGGGATAAGAAAAAGATGATAAGAGTAATATAACAATGAAAGAGAAGTTGAGACAAAGAAAATATTTTAAGTATTCAACTATATTCACTGTACAAAAGAAAGTAAAGATATAAGTGAAAAAGAGAGTTGAGGCAAAGAAAATTTTCTAAGTCTACAACTATATTCACTATAAAAAAAAGAATTTAATATGTTAAAGGAAGGTGTTTTTGTGGTAAAAGAATTTACTTGAGTTGTACATGGTTGATGGGCTGTTATATTCTGAATGGGACAAGTCAAGCGATATACTGCTGGGTCGGTGTAAATTATGCCACAGTGGACTTGAATTTCCTTAAAGAGAGCGAGATATCTACATCTCAGTGTAGACGAGGATTATTTTATTTTCTTTATTTATTGTTGATTTTATTATTTCAACTATAATTACTATAATTTGTATTACACCGACAATTTTAAGAAAATTCATGTTTTGTTATTGTTTGAAAAATTGCAGATAGCAAGACGAGAGATCTCAACATCTCAATGTTATTAGTCTCTTCAAGAGATGGAAAATATGAAGAGGAAGTATTTTTCTATTTGCTCAACTCAAGTGAAGGAAAGATAAAAGAACTTTTCTACTTCTTGTGGAAGAAAGGTAGAAAACCTTCCACCCATTGTTTTAATAAATAAAGTGATATTACTTTTCATGAATCTAAAATGGCATCCAAATTCTTAAAATTGTGGAAGCTAATGAAATGAGAAAAATATGGCATTTGCACTTTTGAGAATGAATTTAAAAAGTGTTACAAGTGCATATTTATTATTGGAATAAATCACATGTCATTATTAATTTGCATATGACTTGATATCTTTAAATTTGGCTCTAACATGTGAAAGAGAGAGTTGAAACAAAAAAAAAAAAAAATGTAAGTCTTCAACTATATTCACTATACAAAAGAGACTAACTATACAAGTAAATGAGAGAGTTGAAACAAAGAAAATATTCTAAATCTACAATTATATATTCACTATACAAAAGAAAGTTTAATATGTTGAAGGAAAGCGTTTTTGTGGTGGAGCTTTGGACTCTTCAACTAATCCAGAGTTGCTTGAGTTGTAAATCGTTGATGGACGGTTGTATCCTGGAGGGGATAAGTCAAGAGATATACTACTGGATCGGTGTAGATTATACCGCAGTGAACTTGAATCTCCTTAAAGAGAGTAAGATATGCGCGCCACAACCGAGAAAAAGATTATTTTATTTTCTTATATTTTATTGATTTTATTATTTCAACTGTAATTAGTATAACTTGTGGTATATTACATCAAACACAAAGTGAATGACAATTGATTAACAACAAGACTAATATGGGATAACTTTTTGCACCTTTTTGTTACGAGATCTTTTTTGTTGAAAGTTGTTGGATTACTTCAAATTAAGTACTCCATTTTGCACGTCATATTCTTATGAAGTTGCAGGGCAATGTGAATACAGGGCAATTTTGCACGTCCTATTTGAATGCAGGTGTCCGATACGGGTTATAAATTTAAAGATTGGATTTTTCATGGTTTTAATTTAATGATTCGGGATATGGATGTAAGGATGAATATGGGTGTGGAGATTCGACGGACAATAATTTAAATATTTAAAAGTAGAGTTATAAAATATAAATTATGAAATATTATGTCCAAAACTTGAGAAAAAAAATTGTTCAAGAAGAAAACCTCGAAAAGAGATAAAAAGAAAAGTAATAACATAAAAATTTCTAGACGAATTTTATTTTCTTCAATTTTACCTTAGTTTTTGTTTTGATTACGGAATTTTTTAAATTTATTCGGACTTTTCAGTCAATATTGGTACAAATAATCAGAATTGATTGACCAAATCAAATATGGATCTCATGTACACACCCACACACATGTCGTGTTGATAGGGTGCGGCACTAAATTAAAGAATCCAAATAACTTAGGTCAGAATTACCAATTTTTTTTCAACCTAATGTCAAATAAGAGAAAATGACTTTTGTCCCCTGAGGTAAGTTATTTTTTTTTTAAAAAAATGGTAATCAAATGTAAACAAAAAATTCCTAAGAAAATAACTAAAAAGTTGGTTTTTAGCCTCTTTTTGAACCTGTTATCAAATATAGTCAATCATTTGAAATGCAACTGAAAGATAATCATTTTATAGTGTCAAAATAAAATTGAAATAAAATTTTCTTGAACTGAACTCTAGAAAAATTTCATGAGTTTTGAACCATCATCGGTACTCCCCCCATTTCATTTTAGTTGATCCTTTTTTTTAAAATATTTATTTTAATTTAATTATTTCTTTGATGAAATCAAGAGGATTTTATTATTTTCTTTCGATAATACTCTTAACATTAAATAACAAAACAAAGTGTATTTACTAAAATTTATATTTGTAAAGCATAATTAATAAAACTAATTTGATGAAATAACCCCTATTAATATTTTCTTAACGAGTGTGTCAAGTCAATAGGAGTAACTAATATGAAACAGAGTGAGTATTAAACTCCATAAAAACTTTGGTATTTGAATTGTTGCAGTTCGAGAGTCCATAAAAAGTTCTTCTAGTTTGAACTACCACATAAATTGGGATCGAATTGTGACATATAAAAACTCCATGAAAATTCCTGGAGTTTGAAAACTTCGAAAAATATTGGACTTCCTCCGTTTTAAAATAATTGATTTTCTTATTATTAAAAATATTTATTTCAATTTAGTTGTCTCATTTATTATGTTATTTCAAGATTACCACTACTATTAAATGACTACATAAAGTATATACTAAAAATTACACAAATACATAATTTATGTTATCAATATTACAAAAAATTCCAACTCCCTAAACATATTACAAAAATCCCACATATACATAGAATGTTATGTATATGTTGGCTATGTTATGTATATTAATAGGGAGAGAGAGTAAAGTAATTAAAAAAATGAGAGAAAGTGTAATTACTTTTAGAAAATTGGTATTTATGTTATTTATATAAGTATATATACTCATATTTATACTTTCCATACATAAATAATAAAGTTAATTTTATAAAATAGATGTCTAATTAATATTTTCTTAAGGGGAGTGTCAAGTCAATAAGGGTCAACTATTTTGAAATGGAGGGAGTAAATCCTAGTGGTTTGGCTTATTCTCGAACCTCGAACATAGCGGGAGTTTTAGTACATCGAACTATTTTTTTTTATAAAAAAATTCAAAACAATAAATATAAAAGTTCCAAGACACTAGTTATACTCCCTTTATCTCAATTTATGTGGCACTTTTCATTTTTCAGTAGCCAAATAATTTAAATTTGATTGTAATTTAGACATGAAATTTTCAAATTTTTTTTTTTAAATATAATTATACAGTTGAAAACTACATAACTGTAAGTCATAATAACTGACAGTTTAAAATATTTAAAAGATATATAAAAAAATACCATAAAAAATAGATATATTTAAATCTCAAAATTCAAAATATATTACATAAATTGATACGGCCCAAAATTAATTAGCAGTACCAAAAATGGATATTTTTCCAAATGATTGGACGTGTGAGATTTAAAATCATAAAATTGCATGTTTTGTCCTTTAGTTTTTGCCCCTGGTGAGACATAAATTTTTTAGAAATCGAAGTGATGCACCTACATAATTTCTGAGATATTATGGTACACAAACATAAACTTCTGTATAACAAAAATAGAAAAACTATTTCCTCCGTTTAAATTTGTTTTGTTTTACTTTTCTTTTTATTCGATTTCAAAATGAAAGTTTCTTTCCTTTTTTGACAACTTCATTTTAATTTATTTGTCCTATTTTCATATTTCCTTCATTTTAAATTTGTTGTCTTACTTTTTTTTAAATCTGTTTCAAAAAAACTTCTCTTCCCTTTTTCGAATTTAATTTAAATTTTTACATGACATGTTTAAACCCACAAAATTTAAAAAGATATTGATATATTTTATATATATATATTTAGTTTAAAATCACTAAATTCAAAAATCATCTTTACTTTCTTATACTTTATGTAAAGCCAAAACAAAACAATCAAATTGAAACGAAGGAAACACTTATTGGTATGTGTTACATAATTAAAGCACAAAATAAAGGATGAAAAATTAGATGGAGTAGAAAATATCGATTCATGACCATTAGACTTAGCTAATGTTTAAAATAATTACTATTTGCAATTAAAATTTAGATTAAATAATTAAATATACATTTCGTTTGTATTTAAGTATTTATATATTTTGGGACTCATATATAAATTTCTAATTTCAAAGGGGTGACTCTCTAATTTCGGGGCTCTTATACATTTGTACTTATATACAAAGCAAATTTCGAAGTTCATATACAAATATCTAAATCGAATTTATATTTATACATACAATTTTTAATTTATATATTTGGTTACTAAATTATTGCTACGTCCTATAATTAAGCAAAACTTTAGCTATAATGTTCCATTGTCTAAATATCAGCTATTTTTTAAATTTTGTCTAAAATGAAGGTAAATTTGAAAAGAGAAAAATACAGAAACAACCCTTAAGCAACAAAGTAATTACCCATGTTTTGCCCCACCTATGACCAAAAAATTACATGAATGACCCTTATAGTGTATGACTTTGATTTTTTATTCCTCATAAGAAAAAAGTCTTTAACGACTAGTCTTTCTTCCCTTTTATGTATAATACAAATATATTTTGGTCCCTCTATACACCAAATGTTTTAAAACTTTCCATGCACATTTGTCTTTCAATTTCTATTTTTATTCCTTTTTTATTTTTCTTGGCTTTTATTTTTTCTTTTCTTTTTTCCTTATTGTAATTTATTTGTCTAATTCTTTATTTTACTTTTACTTTTTTTCTCTTTTTTCTTTTTTTTTTCTCAAACATTATATATTTCTTTCTCTCTCTTTTATAATTCATTTGTCTCAATCTTTTTTTATTATTATTATTTTTATCATTTTTCATTATTTTCTTTTTAAAATTTTTCTCAAACTTTTTTTTTATTTTTATCTCATTTTTATTTTTGTCAATCTTTATTTTTCTTTTATTTTTTATTTTTTCTCATTTTTTTTAACCTTTATTTTTTTCTTTTTCTAAATCTTTTTTCCCTTTTGTTTATTTTTTTCTTCTCTTGTTTCTTTCTTCTCAGCTTGTATTATATTTTGCTAATAAATAAAAGATTAGATAATCTGCAAAGAGATCTTGTTTCTTTGACATTAAAGTAAATTTAAGGGAATGATTTGTTGTTTGAAAGTTCTTTGGGATAAGTCTTGCCACTAAGACAAAAATTATAGAATATATCATAAATTAAGACTCAACGTGGTAGTGTCAAGTCTTACTCCTGAGCATAACTTGTTGTTTGAAAACTCCTGAGCTAAGTCTTGCATTTAACACAAGAATTATAGGACATCTCATAAATCAAGACACAATATGGTAGTGTCAACGCTTGCCCATTGGGCGTAAATTTTTTTTTGAGGTTTTTAGGCTAAGTTTTTTCTTAAAGGCAAGACTAATAGAACATCTCATAAACCAAGACACAATATGATAATGTCAACTCTTGCCCATGAAGAGCAACTTGTGGACTAAGTCTTGCCTCTAAGGCCAGAGTTATAATTATCTCATAAATCAAGACACGGTGTGGTATTGTTAGCTATTGCCCACTGAGCGTAATTTGTTGTTTAAAAGTCCTTGGACTAAATCGTACCTCTAAGGCAAGAGTTATAGAACAATTCATAAATCAAAACATAATGTGATAGTTTCAACTCTTATCCATGGGGCATAACTTGTTGTTTAAAAGTCCTTGATTTATAAAACATCTCATAAATCAAGACACATGAGGTAGTGTCAGCTCTTGCCCATGAGGCGTAACATGTTGTTTGAAAGTCCTTAGGTTAAGTATTGTCTCTAAGGTAAGAATTATAGAACATCTCAAAAATTGAAACACAATATGGTAGTGGCAACACTTAATCATGGGTTGTAACTTGTTGCTTGAAAGTTCTTGGTCTAAGTAGTGTCTCTAAGGAAAGAGTTATAGAGCGTCTTATAAATCAATACACAATGCCATAGTGTCAACTCTTGCTCATGAGGCATAACTTCTTGTTTGATGATCCTTGGGCTAAGTCTTGACTCTAACTCGAGAGTTATAGATCATTTTATAAGTAAAAAACACAATGTAGTTGTGTTAACTCTTGCCCAATGTACGTAATTTATTGTTTGAAAATCTTCAAGATAAGTCATGCATCTAAGACAAGAATTGTAGAACATCTCATAAATCAAGACATAACATGATAGTGTCAACTCTTGCTCATGGGGCATTACTTGTTGTTTGAAAATTCTTAGGTTAAATCTTGCCTCTATCGTAAGAGTTATAAAATATCTCATAAGTCAACCCTTGCATATAGAACATAACTTGTTGTTTGAAAGTCTTAAATCTTACTTGTAAGACAAAATTTATAAAACATATCATAAATCAATATACAATATGGTAGTGTCAACTCCTACCCATGAGACGTAACTTGTTGTTTGAAAGGAATAGAGAAAAAAATAATAAAATTTTCAAAAAAAAAAA
The DNA here is from genome assembly GCA_030864225.1 of Capsicum baccatum var. pendulum. Lineage (NCBI taxonomy): Eukaryota > Viridiplantae > Streptophyta > Magnoliopsida > Solanales > Solanaceae > Capsicum > Capsicum baccatum. Next base: position 275,170,603 of record CM061550.1, read on the forward strand.
AATGAAGTCAAATATTAAAAATATATAAATAAAAAAAATATAGAAGTTGAGAGAAGAAAAAAAAATCATAAACGTTGATTAAAAGAAAAGAAAATAAAAACAAAGATTATAGAAAATAAAAAAATAGAAATTGAAAGGAGAAAAAAGAAAAAAAAAGTAAGAATGGAGAAAAATATAAAAATAAAAAAGAGAAGAAGATAAAAAATATAGAGGTCGAGAAGATAAAGAAAAAAAAAAAGTAAAAATTGAGAAAAACTAAAATAAAAAAGAAAAATACAGAAGTTGAATTATAAATAAATATAGAGTTTTTAAAAATACTTGAGATATAGAGATGGAAATAGTTATTTGCATTATAAGAAGAAAATTTAATTTTATAGAATTTTTGTTATGAAAGTCTTTTTTTTAAAAAAAAAGCAAAGTCACCTCACTATGAGGTTCATTTATGGAATCTCTAGAAAAGAGTGAAAGGATAACGTCATTGCTCCTTTCCTCAATCCTACTGCGAAATTCGGAAATGAAATACAAAAACATACCTTTGAATGCGTGAAATTCTTTTCATACTATGGTTGCAGTGCATCAAATCACTTAATTATATATTTACCCCATTTACTATAATTAAGAAAAAAAATATAGATGTCAAATGCACAGAATGATATAAGAGAAAATTGGTGTGTATGTTTACCTGGAGAATATGAGAAGAAATGTATGCCATGGTGACCGGCGAGATTCACACACAACTCAACAGCTCAACAACACTAGGTAGCTGGTAGCTAAATTTGCAGTCTCATCTCCATAACTTTCTGCAGGTGTTTTGATTGATGAATTAAATTAATGAAGAAGAAAAGGGAGGGGGTGGGGGGGGGGGGTTATGGGATTACAACTTTTTGGACAACATAAAGCTTATTGAAGGGGACATGGTGGGGGATGGGAGGTTGGTTGGTTTTGTTGCTTGTCATTTTCAACTTTGCATTTCTATTAATCAAAATTGCGGTTCAGCTGCCACAGGCATAGGGACATATTTCTCCGATTTAAAATGATTGATACTTTTTAACTTTATACTTTTATTAACAAATTATTTTATGAAATTAGTTTTATTAATAATATTTTAAAAATATAAATTTGAGTAAATATATTGTTTTTAGTTATTTAATACTAATGATAATATTGAAATAACATAATAAAATCTTCTTGATTTCATAAAAAAAATAGCTTAACTGAAATAAATATTTTTTTAAAAAAAATGTCACCTAAAACAAACGAAAGGAGTATTAATTATCTATAGGGGTAGTGAATGCATTTTTAGCCTATTCTTACACTTTGTTTGGTGGTTTTCATCATATGGTGTGATATATTTACTAAAAAATCATATTTATTTTCAATGTGTTTTAAAGTATATGATATAATATGATTTAATTTCATGATTTTTTACTATACAAAAGAGGTAGTCTTGGAACAACCAATGGCAGATTCGTTATTAAGTTTAATATACATGGATAAATATTAAATATCAAGAAAATATCTACTATCCTCAAGATATTCCTGGAAATCTCCATTTACACTTTCATTCTTCTTCTGTTTTTCCCTTTCTTGAGAAAATTAAGCCGGAAGTAATAAAAAAAATTTTCAATTAAAAATGGTGATAATTTTGATCAGCTATGATTAAAATTTTATTTAAATTGTGATTAAATTAATTGAGGTGTAAAGTGTAATTTTTAATTTTTTAAAGAATCCTCAAACTCTAAATTTCAAATTTTAGAGTTTCTTCTCTTTTCTTCTCTTTTAATTTTTCTTCTTCTTTTTCTTTTTCCCTATCTTTTTCTTCTTATTTTTTTCTCTCTCTATAGATTTTCCTCTTCTTCCATCTTCTCTTTTTCTTTTTCTTTCTCTTTTCATTTCTTTCTTTTTTTTTTAATTTTCATGAATTATTTTTTTAAAAAAAAATGAAAAGTTTGAAAAGAAATTTTTTGATTTCTTTTAAAAATGAATAAAATAATAATTTAGTAAATTCAACAACTACGGAGTTGCTTCAATAATTTTAATTGTTGCTGTAACAACTTTGATACTTAATTTCTGAAAAAAGATCTGATTGGAGGAGGAATCCACGAAAAAGTGATATTTATGGTAAAAATGAAAGTGGTGGTGTTGATTTTTGGCTTTGAAATTAGAGAAATAATAGAGAAAGAGTTTGAGAGAAAAATAAATACGGTAATAGTATTGTCAAACAGAATTGATTTTATTAATAACTCAAAACATATATTTATAGCTAAATTTCTAACTACACTCCAATTTAAATTGGGATAACTAATTCCTATTCAAATAATAAAGAGAAAACTAATTCCTAAGTCACATAAGACTCTAATAATTAAAAATTATTAAAAATATTTATGCCTACTTTATTTCTGAAACATATTTTCAACACTCCTCCTTGGATAAGAAATTATCTCAGCTAAATTTGACCTCTTGAATAAATCTGTCAATTCATCTCTGTTGTTGCAGGGCTTGTGTGCATTTTCTGTTGGATTAAATAAGAAACTTTTGTCTCTCATATCAACTTGTAAGATCTCATGATTAGTGGAATCAAAGATTCAATAATTTTAATCTCCAAAAAATAGTTTAAATTCTTCTTCCATTAGTTGGCCAACACTTATCAAACTTTTATCAATACCAGACACTTAAAGGGCATTTGAAATTTTTTCTGTACCTGAAACTGTTTTGATTGCAATATTCCCTTTTCTTTCTGTATGAGTATAATCACCATTTTCAATTCTGATGTTCTTATTTTTCAAAGGCAAAAATTTTTTAAAAAGAGTTTTGTCATATGTCATGTGTCATATATATATATATATATATATATATATATATATATATATATAATTAAACTATATATAATTAAACATAGTTTAACATAATATATTATAATTAAATATATTAACATAATATATATATAATTAAACATAATTAACGTATATATATTCATAATATTATACGTTATATATTATGTAATATATTATATTCATAATTAATGAATATATTATACGTTAATTATTATTTATGAATATATACATATATATATATATATATATATATATATATATATATATATTACAACCAAACATATAATATTATGAATATATATACGTTAATTATGTTTAATAATATATATATATTATGTTAATATATTTAATTATAATATATTATGTTAAATTATGTTAATTATGTTTAATTATATATAACAATCCCAAGAGAGTATTTTTGTACTTGTATAATTTTATACCAAAAAAAAAATAATTTCGAGATTGTTATCCCACCATTTGGGTGGATAACTTATCCTAGATTAATTATTAATTTTGAGATAAGTTATTCTAAATATTTATAACCAAACGATGGATAAAATTTTTCATCTCAAAATTATTATTTTATCCCTAAATTATTTACAAACCAAACGGTCCCTTAATTAATTCCCCCCCCCCCCTCCCGCCTCTTTCTTCTAATAATTTTATTTTAGGGAAAGCAGTGGAAAGCTTGGTATATGGGAGAGGTATGACTGATTTTGGAAAATGTTTGTTTACGAGTCAAGATTGTTTTATAAGAAGAAGTTTGGGAGACAATTTTTGAATGAGTAGTAGATTTGTTTTAATCTGTTTGCTAATTTAGTTGAAATCTGAGGATAGTTTCATCTTCTCCACATCTCAAACACTCTTCTCATACACAAGTTTCCGCTATGAAAAAGTTTTTGACGATTATTGCTAATTCTGGGCTGCACTGAATTTGTGGATCGGTCATCAAAAGGAGTGGGACTTGACGAGAAGAGCAGTGAAATTGGTGGTGTTAATGGTGAAGAATGGGATTGGGAGCGATGGAAAAAGCATCTTACTGAGGTTGAAGAGTGTTGTAATTTGGTGGGCTCATTTTGTATTTGTATTTGTTGAGCCCAAATTGTTAAATAGAAGCCCAATCATAAATTAGCCCAAACCCAATTAAAAGGGGGTAGGTGGGGGGTTGGTGAAAGGGTTGGTGAGGGTAGCTTAGGACCGTCGGATTAGAATCGATCCACACCGTCCATTGGAAAACTTGAGGCCTATAAATACCCTCACCTCTCATTTGTAATCACACACCAAAAACACAATTCTTCTCTTCTTCCTTAGCTTCTCTCCATTTGTAATATTTCCTTAGTGAAATATAAATATAATAGTGTCCGAGGACGTAGGCACAATTTGCCGAACCTCATTAAATTCTGGTGTTCTTCTTATTGTCTTGTCTAACTGTTTTCAGTTAATATTTGTCGGGTATAGTTGTTGTGATCTATTTGTGCTACTAAATTACCAGTGATAATTCTGTCAAGGCTAGACTGGTATTTAAGTGGTCCGCATGTGACCCTCCACTCTTACCTGGGAATTTATCTGGTGTGATTTTCTAGTACAAATAATTTACACGCTATTTGAAATATCCCGAGCTTCCGCAACAATTGGTATCAGAGCCCAAGGTTTTATCTGAGTATGCTCTGTGGTTGCAGCACAGTCTGATCTTCCACATCAGAAAAGAATTACTTTGGTAATCTGGTTGTTAACTGAAAATAATATTTGTATTAAAAATGGAAGACAAGACTATTGAAACAGCCGCGTCGAGTGTCAACAATACGTCATCATTGGCATCTTCGCTTATGACAAGAATTGTGTCAAATGCGAAATTTGCAGTTGAAATTTTTGACGGATCAGGACATTTCGGGATGTGGCAAGGTGAAGTTCTTGATGTTCTTTTTCAGCAAGGGCTAGATATTGCAATAGAAGAAAAGAAACCAGACGGAATTGGAGAAGACGATTGGAAGGTTATCAATCGTGTTGCTTGTGGTACCATTAGATCCTACCTTGCAAGAGAGCAGAAGTATCCATACACAAAGGAAACTTCTGCAAACAAATTGTGGAATGCGTTGGAGGATAAATGAAGAAAAACAGTCAAAATAAACTATACATGAAGAAGAGACTGTTACGCTTCACATATGTTCCTGGTACCACAATGAATGATCATATCACCAGCTTTAACAAGTTGGCGACAGATTTGCAGAACATGGACGTGACCTTCAGCGATGGAGACATGGCCTTGATGTTGTTGAGTTCACTTCCCGATGAATACGAGCACCTTGAAACTACTCTACTTCATGGGAATGATGAAATTTCTCTAAAAGAAGTTTGCTCCGCATTGTATAGTTACGAGCAAAGAAAGAGAGAAAAACAAAAGGTCAACGATGGAGAAGCATTGTTCGTGAGAGGTCGTTCTCAAAACAATATGAGAACGAAGAAAGGAAGATCCAAGTCAAAATCCAGACCCAGCAAAGATGAATGTGCATTTTGCCGAGAAAAAGGACACTGGAAGAAAGATTGTCCAAAGTTAAAGGGAAAGGCCAAACCCAACAATGGTAAGGCTGTTATGGATTCAAATGTAGCTGACTGTGATGACTCTGATTTCTCACTAGTCATATCGGAGTCATCCACATCATCTGATGTATGGTTGATGGACTCAGCTTGTAGTTATCACATGACTTCTAATCGAGAATGGTTCATCGATCTGCAAGAAGAAAAATATGGAACTGTTCACACTGCGGATAATAGCTCTCTTACCGCCCATGGTATTGGTTCAATTCGACTAAGAAACCATGACGGATTGAGCAGAACATTGACAGATGTTCGATATGTGCCAGATTTGAAGAAAAATCTCATTTCTGTGGGAGCCCTAGAATCAAAAGGGTTCAAAGTTCGTGCAGATAATGGGGTGATGAAAATATGCTCTGGTGCATTGGTGGTGATGAAGGCAATTCGGAAAAACAATAACATGTACCACTATCAAGGTAGTACAGTTATTGGGACAGCGGCAGTGACATCCACTAATAAGGAAGCAGAAATGACCAAGTTGTGGCACATGCGCTTGGGACATGCTGGAGGAAAATCCTTGAAAGCTTTATCAGATCAAGGATTGCTAAAAGGTGTAAAAATATGCGACTTGGAGTTTTGTGAGCATTGTGTCAAGGGAAAGCAGACAAGGGTTAAGTTTGGAACAGCTATCCATAATACTAAAAATATTTTGGATTATGTTCACTCTGATGTTTGGGGTCCTTCCAAAACACCTTCATTGGGTGGGAAGCACTATTTTGTAACCTTTGTTGATGACTTTTCCCCGAGAGTATGGGTGTATATGATGAAATCAAAAGATGAAGTGCTAGGAATATTTCTCAAATGGAAGTCAATGATTGAAACACAAAATGGCCGAAAGATCAAATGTCTTCGCACGGACAATGGCGGAGAGTACAAAAATGATTTTTTTCAGAAAGTTTGTGAGGAAAATGGTATTGTTAGACACTTCACTGTCAGACATACACCACAACAGAATGGAGTGGCAGAACGCATGAATCGAACTTTGCTGGAGAAGGTTCGATGTATGTTGTCCAATGCTGGCTTGGGCAAAGAATTTTGGGCTGAGGCTATAACATATGCGTGCCATCTCATTAATCGTCTACCATCTGCCGCTATTGATGGCAAAACACCATTGAAAAAATGGTATGGAAAGCCTGCTGAAGACTACAGTTCTTTGCATGTATTTGGCTCAATTGCATATTATCATGTAAGAGAGTCAAAGTTGGATCCGAGGGCAAAGAAAGCTGTATTTATGGGGATTACTTCTGGAGTCAAAGGATACCGCTTATGGTGTCCAGAGACTAGAAAAATTATATTCAGCAGAGATGTTACCTTCGATGAATCCTCCTTGACAAACAAGGTAGCAGTTGAGATTGCCAAACAAATTGAAGGTACTTCGAAGCAGGTGGAGTTTGAGGGAAAAATAATTTTTCCCTCACAAAGATCAAATGAGGAAACAACAGAAAATGTTCCTCTGGAAGAAAAGCCAGTTGAAGAGGAGATTCCGTCCCACGAATCTCAACAACAACTTGAATCAATTGCAACGAGCAAGCCAAAAAGAACCATAAGAAAACCTGCTCGACTTATGGATACGGTGGCTTGTGCAGACTCAATTGTAGCTGATGGTATTCCTACCACTTATAAAGATGCAATCAAAAGTTCGAAAGAAGATAAGTGGAGGATTGCCATGAATGAAGAAATGCAATCTCTTCATCAGAATAACACATGGAGATTGGCCAATCTCCCAGAAGGCAAGAAGGCAATTGGGTGCAAATGGGTATTTGCAAGGAAAGAAGGATTTCCTAACCAAGAAGATGTACGCTACAAAGCAAGATTGGTGGCTAAAGGATATGCTCAAAAGGAGGGAATTGATTATAATGAAGTGTTTTCTCCAGTCGTAAAACACTCCTCCATTAGAGTTTTGTTGGCTTTGGTAGCAAAGTTGAATTTGAAACTAGTTCAGTTGGATGTAAAAACAGCGTTTTTACATGGAGACTTGGAAGAGGAAATCTACATGACTCAGCCAGAAGGATTCAAAGTTACTGGAAAAGAAAATATGGTATGCAAACTTGAAAAATCGTTGTATGGATTGAAACAATCTTCTAGACAATGGTACAAACGATTTGACGAGTTTATGTTGGGACAAAATTACAGAAGAAGCAAATACGATAATTGTGTGTATTTGCGTGAGCTTGAAGATGGATCCTTTATATATCTTCTCCTGTATGTTGATGATATGTTGATAGCTTCGAAAAGTAAAGAAGAAATAGGGAAGTTAAAATCTCAACTCAAAGGGGAGTTCGAAATGAAGGATCTGGGTGAGGCAAAGAAAATTCTTGGCATGGAGATAAAAAGAGATAGACATTCAAAGAAGCTCTACTTATCTCAGGCAGAATACATGAAGAAGGTGCTAGATCGTTTTGGAATGAACGAAAAAACAAAGTCGGTTAGCACCCCACTCGCCCCTCACTTTAAGCTAAGTGATTCTTTGTCACCAAAAAATGATGTTGATCGAGAGTATATGTCAAGAGTACCATATGCGAATGCTGTTGGTAGCTTGATGTATGCAATGGTTTGCACAAGACCCGATATCTCACATGCTGTGGGAGTTGTGAGCAGATATATGCACAATCCTGGAAAGGAGCATTGGCAGGCTGTGAAATGGATTCTACGGTATATTTGCAATACTGTAGATATTGGTTTAGTCTTTGAAGATAGTCAATATCTGGTCGGATATTGTGACTCAGATTATGCTGGAGATTTGGACAAACGAAGATCAACTACTGGTTATGTTTTCACTCTTGCAAATGCACCAGTTAGTTGGAAGTCGACTTTACAGTCAACAATTGCCTTGTCTACCACTGAAGCAGAGTACATGGCTGTTACAGAGGCTATGAAGGAGGCAATTTGGCTTCAAGGATTGCTAAGAGAGCTTGGTATAAAACAAGAAGGCGTCACAATATTTTGTGATAGTCAAAGTGCTATTCATTTAGCGAAGAACCAAGTTTATCATGCAAGGACGAAGCACATTGATGTCCGATATCATTTTGTCCGAGAGATTATAGAAGAAGGTGGAGTCAAAGTACAGAAAATTCGAACGACAGATAATCCTGCTGATATGTTGACAAAGGTGGTAACGTCGATCAAGTTTCAACACTGTTTGAACTTGATTAATGTTATCAAAGATTGAAGATAGCATTTGAGGACACTACTATGTTCATGAGAGAATTGAAGAAAAAAAAAAAAAAAAAAATATCGCCCAAGGTGGAGATTTGTTGTAATTTGGTGGGCTCATTTTGTATTTGTATTTGTTGAGCCCAAATTGTTAAATAGAAGCCCAATCATAAATTAGCCCAAACCCAATTAAAAGGGGGTAGGTGGGGGGTTGGTGAAAGGGTTGGTGAGGGTAGCTTAGGACCGTCGGATTAGAATCGATCCACACCGTCCATTGGAAAACTTGAGGCCTATAAATACCCTCACCTCTCATTTGTAATCACACACCAAAAACACAATTCTTCTCTTCTTCCTTAGCTTCTCTCCATTTGTAATATTTCCTTAGTGAAATATAAATATAATAGTGTCCGAGAACGTAGGCACAATTTGCCGAACCTCATTAAATTCTGGTGTTCTTCTTATTGTCTTGTCTAACTGTTTTCAGTTAATATTTGTCGGGTATAGTTGTTGTGATCTATTTGTGCTACTAAATTACTAGTGATAATTCTGTCAAGGCTAGACTGGTATTTAAGTGGTCCGCATGTGACCCTCCACTCTTACCTGGGAATTTATCTGGTGTGATTTTCTAGTACAAATAATTTACACGCTATTTGAAATATCCCGAGCTTCCGCAACAAAGAGGAATAACGATTGGTTTCTGTTTCAAAGGTACTACCTTTGTTTTTATTATTTTGCATTTTCTATTGTGCAGGTTTAACGTTGATTGCCCATGTGTTTTGTATGGATGAAATTTTTTTTACCATGGGAAATCTGAGGTTCCTAATTTTTCGAGTATTCAAAATTGAGAGTATTAGGATATGTGTATAGGCAAGTGGCAGTATCATGAGTGAGTTCGTACAATATGGAGAATAATAATTGGAAGGCAGGGACAAATTTGAAGTTGAGGAAGACGATGAAGTGTTTCTGCTGGTACGAACAATTACAGATAGACGACGTGGTTCCATCCGCTGACTCCCTTGAATGCAAGGATTACACAGCAAGTCTCCAATCATCAAGAGCTAGAGAAGCTGAACAAAATCTAGATACCAGCTTTATTGAAGAAGCTGAGTCATCTTTGCGCGAGTATGGTGCTTTGAATTATGAGGTACCAATCAAAAAAATACATTGCCATGTATTAGAATTGGTATGTATTATTAAAATGTCTTGCGAAGCAAAATTGGTGATGAATTTTTAAAATAATTGTTTAGTTTGTTATATAGAGGATGAAACATTTGAAAGTGTACCTTATGATACCATCATTGATCATTTTCAAAACATGATAAGTCGTATGAGTGCAGTTATAATGATAATATTTAGTAAGTATAGCACTGGAAAAAGAGAGAATTATTTACACAAGCCTCTGCTTAGATTTGAACTTTCATTAATTTTTTCTATATAGAGATAATTTTCTCATAGAGCGAGATACATGAGACTTGACTCATACCTAAGTATCTAATTCTTTCAGTTTCATACCACATTGGTTGTTTTTGCCTATTTTTGGTGGTTGTGGTCGGAATAAAGAATTTCTGAAGAATAGTATCCTTTTAGTTTCTGATGAGATAACATATATGTGCGATTTTAATTTAAATGAGGCTATTCCATTACACTTCGTTTTATTCCTTTCTGGCAATTAGCTTGCTAGAAGCGGCTTAGCTAACTCTGTGAGACTGGTTTCTGCTATTTTGGTTCGGATTATCTTTTTAAAAATTACACTTTTGAAATGAATTTCCGAAAAGATAATTTTTTTCTTTTTTCTTTTTGGGTTATCCTGAAAGTATTCCACATCTATAAAAATTGTTCAATGAGCTTTTGTTATCACTTTAAGGTTTTTGGGTGTTGCTAAGATGCTTTAACATGGTATCAAGTTGTTAGACATGTGGGATGACTGGTGCGTTACCTAATGTCCCACGTCAGGTAAATGAGGCATCCAAAGTAGTATATAAAGATCTTGGCCTACTATTTCCATTGCTTTAAGGTTATGGTTGAACTCTTTGATTCTTTCACAATATTCTTCTTTGCCTCTTTCGACAATCTCTACAAGGTTTATTACTTAGATCTATGTATTACTAAAGCTGAGTATAAGTTAGTAGACTTCTTGACACTTTGCTAGCATGAGAGTTATTGGATGTTCTTGCTAGACAAAAAATGTTTTGAGTGATTCTCTTGCCTGAGATCAAGTCCTTGATACTTTTTGATTCAACTTAATCTTTCATATCTTTCACAAAGTTGATTGCCCATAATAGGCTCACATTATGATCCAACACGTGGCAATTTTTGTTCACTCCTCTGGTGGTCTGGTCACATCTTTGCTTTTATCTGTCTTGTGATGTTTGATTGGTGTAATTTTATGGTCATATCACTTCTCTCCTCAGCCTGAATTAAGTATTATATTATAATCTTGACCGTAGGGTACATGATGCAATCCTAAGCCAAAATATTCTTAGCAGTTTCAGAGGTTAAATCTTCTACTTTTGTTTATTATTGGATGAACTTCTGGCTATTTCTTTTTGAATGAAACAATTTTGTTGACTGTTTCTCTACTCCGAACTTGATGCCAACTGTTCAAATAAATCAGTTAAGAATTTCACGTGTCAGCAACACTTTTGCTGATGAAAATTTAGTTTCCCCCCTCCAAAAAAAAGTAAAAATAAAAATCATGTAGTTCTTATCAATTGGTCGTATGAACTAACATCTGTGATCTGTCTATACCACATAATGGCCATCAAAAAGATCCACAGTGTGCTATCGCTACAGGAGGAAGATAACTTTCTTCAAGCTGTCTCAAATATGTCAAGGTTGAGACACCCAAACATTGTTCAATTGATAGGATATTGCGCTGAGCATAGGCAACGTCTTCTGGTTTATGACCATGTCACAAATGGTAGCCTGCATGATGTGCTGCACTTTGCTGATGACAGGAGTGAATTGCTTACTTGGAATGCCCGAGTTAGAGTAGCTCTTGGCACTGCTCGAGCTTTAGAGTATGTTATAGTTGTATAGTATTTTGCCAGTGCTGCCCTTTTCTTGTTAAGTTTTCATAAAACTTGAACCTCATCTTTTCAGGTGCTTGCATGAAGTCGGTCTACATTTTGTTGTACATAGAAACTTCAAATCCACAAATATTTTACTGGATGAAGAGCTCAATCCCCATTTATCAGATTGTGGGTTAGCAGCTTTGACTCCAAACACAGAATGCCAGGTGAGTTAGTAAAGAAGATTTTATCTGCTTCATTGTTGTTGTTTTAGCAGGGGTCTTAGTAATATTGGGTGGTGCAGGATGCATATACTGTTTTATAGACGATGCCAATCAATTTACCTATTGGAATACTAATGTAGAAGCAATATTAACAAGCAATTTTTTGTAGGTACAGCTTTGCAGACTTAGTCATGAAATTGGAGATTTGAGAAATGAATCGTTGCACTTTATGGTTTTTTTCTTAATTTTGAAAATTATCTCTTCAAATATCGTATATATCCAATCTGATTGCTTCAGATTCATCTTACGTCAATTTCTTTGTTGTATTTCTTTGCTCTACATTGGTGTGCTCATCTTTCTCCAGCTTTTGATTGTAGTTATTTTTGTTTATGTTATTTTCATCTTTTTTATGGTTTTTGCACTCTGTTGTGATCAACATCTGTTCATCAAGCATCAAGTGTGGTGACTGGTAAATAATGTTGCAATGATTATTCTGTTCTCCTCCACTTATAGCTATTGTACATATTCTATGCTTATGAGCTCTTTTTGTTTGTGATCATACGTGTTATATATGCATACTGATAACATGTATTCATACTCATCAATGCTAAATATGTGGGACAACTTCACTACATGATTTTAGGTATGCCTTGTTCGCTTTTAGTGTCATCAATATAATAGAAGAAAATTCAAATGGTCCTTGTGACCTTTTTGTCCTTGGAACCCCTTATAACCATAGGAAATAAGGAATTAGTCCAGCGTATATGTTAGAGCTCAAGTATCCCATCCAACATAGCTAAAGAAGAGAGATTTGTGTCAAATGTCCATGACAATATAGACAAATGTAGCTATAAAGGAAGATGCCTATGAAAATGCATCAAGATCAAAGTAATGTCAGAATGACATGTAATCTTTGTCTACTTACCATTTGAAATGTGATTCTGCTAAAGCTTTGGGATTGCATGGGTTAGCAACAACTCTTCCCATTTTGAGAATGGACTTCTTGATTAGATATAGGCCCAAGACACTAATCCATATGATATCATCTGGTGACTTGGTTGAAGATTAAGTGTACTCGGATATAACTAATTGAAACATCTTAAACATATACTGCTCCAAACACCAGCACTAAGCCACACCAAACCTCACCCGTAATTGATCAAAAGAAAAGACAAATGACCACAACGCTGCTAGGCTTTACTTAACTATATGGTAATCTCCTGGTGACTTCTTGGCTTCAGAAACCTGTTTTCCTGAACAGATGCACAAAAGACATAATATCTATCAAAAAGTACTTAAGAACGTACAACAATTTCATCTTATTAAAACATCCATTTACTTTCCAATTGCAACTGTTCATATCTCTAATTCTTTCTTCAACTCTTATTGCAGTTTACAGAATATCATCCTAAAGTTCTAGAGGCAAATAGAAGCAAAGCTTCACATTATTGGAGAATATTTCTTCCAAATGTGGTATTTTTGTTGAGATTAATAAAGGGTAAGAACTTGATTTTTCTTATTCTGGTTATCCTGGTTTTACATGGAGCTTTCTAATACAAAAAATGTTGTGGTTTGAAAGGACATGTTTGGATTTGTCTTAATCATACAGATTAAAGTGTTATAAGTGGGTTAATATTTGTACAAGTTATTTTAAGTTTTCTATTAATTTTGTATTTCTTTAACGGTACTGTAAAGCTCTAATCTTTGGACTGTTTTGGTTGATATTATTGGATGGTAGTTATTCTTTTCTGGTGAACTTGCTTTACTTGGAGATTATTAGTAGATGAAATGGTACCTAAGCAATATGAGATGCTTGGTTGGTACAAAATTCATGGGATAATTCATTTGGGAATTAGCTATCCCGGAATTGAAGTGTTATTTTTGTTCCTTTTTGTCGGTGGGATAACTAATCCCAGGATATCTTGTTTTATACCAAATGATCCATGTGTTCTAATTCTTTTTTTTTTTTCCTTTTCCAGAAGTTCCTCTGCAGCCCTTCGATAGTAAATATCTACATCATACATTTTTTCTTTTCAAAAATTGGAAAGTAGGGGAAGGAAAAATGGAGGAGGGGATTACAAGATAGAAAATTTGAGTTCAGATTACCAACCGACTAACTGAGGTACTAAGATTTCCATTTGTTCCTATACCCAAACAAAATGACAAAGGAACAAAAACAGCTACAAATCCAAAAATTAGGCTTAGTCCAACAGATTATCTTGCTTATTCATATTTCAAATTTGAAGTTGTATCTAAAAAGGGTTAACTGGAAGACGAGTTAGGTGCAAAATAAGTTGAATAAATGGAGTGTGTCATATGAGAGTCTAGCAAAATCTTTTTTCTCTATTTAACTTTGTATGTTGTACCTTTTTATCTGAATAGATTGTTCCCAATGATATGAAAAGGTACGCTGCAGGATGTTGGTCATTTTATTTAAGGTTGAGTAAATAAACATATGGAAAGATTTCACCTTTCTTTGTATGATTTGAATTTTGCGTGCTTTGTGATTCGACTTATTTTTCAATTCACAACCTGTTAAGTTTGTATGCCGGTGTTTTTCACTTCTTTATTCATTTGTTGCTCATTAGGGATTTTTGGTTTTGTTTGTGGACTTGCAATTTAACTCTGTTTGTTTCACATGATAACTTGCCGTTATTGCTATGTTGGATTAAGCTTTTATTAGAAGTTCTAGGTTATTTGAGTCGTCTCATGGCTTTCTATTTTTGCTATAGTTGATATTATTCAATAGTATATTAAGACTTCTCCCATTTGGATGGTAAGACATGCTTTATTTTTTTTGTTGTACTATTTTTAGACCTATACAATTGAGGAGTTCATGAAAATTATAACTGTCACTTTTTTGTAAAGGTTGGATATGTGCAAGCGAAGTTGCAAACGGCTTGCTTTAGATCTTAGAGTTAGGCTCTTTTTTAGAGTTATCTCATCTGTTTCATCTAGGGCTGTCAAAATAAACCCGTTAAGGCCCAACCCGCCCAAACTTTTTTGGGTTGGGTACAAACTAATTTTAAATTGGGTCAGGTTTGAGCCCATTAAACCTGACCCATCAAAAAACAATTCTCACCCATTTCAACCCGTAATATACCAACCAAAAAAAAATCAACCATCGACGACGCAACTCCAAGACGCAAATTTCTGAACCACTGAACCCCATCGCCGTCGACGGCACTCCACGTTGTCGGAACACGTTTTCGACAGTTGGTACTCTGTTCTTGAACTCCGATTCAACGTTCTTCTTGAGTCGATTACTCGATTCAACTAAACTCCATTGCTGAAGGAATTTTGAGCTTTCAACTCACATAATCACTCAAAAACACTCAAAATCACACACCACTTTGCTTAATGGGAAAGTGCATCAAGACGTGCACTATCAAGCATGAAAATAAAGTAGTGACTTCATGTATTTGTGGCTGGTTGCAATAGGTGCTGAAAACTGCTTACTAGGAACATCTTTATTATATATGTATTGCTGGTAGAAAGTTGTATATAGTGAAACCTGGATAGGTGATGTTAGAATGAGACTCAACTGTGTGAAGAGAGTTTCCAGAAAAGATCACAGGCAATGGCTCCCAGTGGTACTGGTTTGTGCACAGTACTTTTGCACATCGCGATAATCCTGTCAAACTTTTGCACCATTTGTATTTTGTAGCCATTCTTGAACTTTTGGGGTTTGTGCTGAAAGTGATTGGTTTGCTGATTCTTGGGAAGTAGAACAAACTTTGTGTTGAAACTTGAAAGCGCGCATATTAGGTAACTGTGATGTGGCGTTTTCTGAAATTAACACAATATCTTTTGGTAGTTGTTATTTCTCATTCGAGATGACTATGAAGAAGCCTGGGACGCCATATTCACCACTGTGATTTGTTGTTAAAGAGAAATGACCGAGCAGTTGATTTGTGTTGAGAGGAAATTAAGAGTTAAGACCGTCTATAACTAGGCTGTTTTCAAGTGAAAATGTTTAATGCTTTCTACTTTACATTTTTATGTTGATTGAATTGGAAACAAAAAGGGAGTTCTATTGAAATCATTCCATGTCTGCCAGTAGACTGCCTCGTTCATAATGTGAATATAGCATAATATTCAAACACCTGTTCTCTTTTTATGAAGAGAGTATGCCATGATCAACTTCTGATTAACTGGTGTAGTATCTACATTCATATCCTTTTTGCAGCTCTTTGGTTTAAAGAAGGTGAACTTTGCTCATGGACACCAGCTCAAGAACCTTGGTTGACGGAGTAATATCTCGAGGAGATGTCTCACATCACTAGAATTGGAAGGTTTCAGTTTCACTAATCTGCAGGAGATGAATTAATTCAATTTTGCTGATTCTTGCTGCCAACAAATTCAACTTCTGATTGTTTTCGCTGCCAAGGGAGTTCTGAATTGCTTAGCTCCAGAAAAAAATAGAATGATGTGAAAATCTTCTTTTGGAATGTCTAGGGATAAGATGCATGGATTATGTTCAACAGGATGCTTCATATTCTACACCTGTACTGATGTTTTTTGAAACGTAGAAATGAAAGCTGCAGGAGCTATTTTAGATTGTTCATGTCATCATCTGTACTGATGTTGATGAACTAATGTGCTTGCTGCTATTGCTCAGTTCAATGGCTTTTGATTGCGTTGTTTATACAATATTTAGTTACAGGAAAACTTCTTTTTGGATAGGTGTAGTTACAGAAAACTGAAAAAATATACTCGCTCCATGTTTAATTTAACTACGGAAAAGGGTAAAAAAATGTCCTTTTAACATATTGATTTTTTACTCACAGATATTTTCTTTAGACTAATGGGTCAAATTGGGTGGATCAAGACCCAACTTGATATTTACCCATTTCAACTCAACCCATTTCAGCCCAAAGAAAATTTGGCCGGTCATGACCCAATCCGATATCCAATTCAACTCACTTAAAATCTCAACCTGACCCGCCCATTTGACACTCCTAGTTTCATCATTCACTATTATGTTTGGCTTGTTTAATGCAATTGACTGCAGTCCATCGGGGAAATATGTGAGTGCATTGCTCCTTTCTTTATCCACCTTGTTATACTTAGAGCTTCCTCAGGTCAATGTCCACTTGATTATATATTCATATTTACTTTTGTAGAGATTGGACGTTAATGTGCATTAGCTTCATTTTCCAAACATTCAGTTTCTGACTACAGAATCCTATAAGTTGAACGCTAAATATAGATTGTGTTATATTATTACAGTAGCAGTCCCTTACCATCTAACAGAACGTAGCAGTCCCTTACCATCTAACAGAACGTGACCATCTCTAAGCTTCATATAGGAAAAAAGGTACAAGAAAAGTGTATAAAAGGCAATTTTTAACTTCAGTGACTAAAGAAACTCTAGCAGCTTATGAGCTTCTGTTTCAAACTTCTACAATGCTTATGTTTACTATTTAACTGTGCTCTTCCATGCTCTTCTTTTTTCCGTACAGGTTTAAACTTTGAATATTCCTATTTGTCCATTGCTGCTCCACACTACAAAGAAGACTAAATACTTTTCCACTTCGTAAATAGTATGGCATGTAAAGATGTAAGGTAAACAAGACAATTGTAAACGAATGTTTGTCAATCATATAATATTTATACATGAATAATATACGCGTCTATGCTGACAAAAATGTTTCAACATTGGGCCCGCCCGTGCTAGCACGGGCCATCACTATCTAGTGATGATTATAAAAATTATCACTTTATATAATCATCAATTGATGGTATTCTATGATTTTTTAAAAAAATTATATCCTTATTTAATATTACATAATCCTATTTTACTATTTATCTTATATCATTTAACACCACCCCTACCCCAACCTCCAACACCACTAGCTCCCCTCCCCCCAAACAAATTATTTTATTTTTTAAGTTTCTGTTTTAGAAAATTTTAAAAGAAAAATTCTTATCCTACCCCAATTCAAACCCCAATTTTTTCAACTTGTTCATTTTTTAAATTTCAAAATATTTTTCTTAGCCCATCCTCACCCCCTGCCCCACCCCACCTCATTTTTTTTTTTTTTTTTTTTTTTGTAAATTATTTTTTAAAATTTTCAAAAAAAAAATTCTTAACCCCTCCCCCCCTCCCCCCGCCCCCAATAAGAAATAATTTTTTTTTTTTCTAAAATAAATTTCAATTTATTTTTCTTATCCAACCCTCGACACCGACCCCCCCCCCCCCCCAACTCCACATACCCCCCTGTAACACCCCGATTTGCTGAACCGGAATGTTACACGGTGCTCATGACCCCGAGGGACCACAAGCTAACCCATGACTGATATCTGTACCTGTATACTGCAAATCATAATATAATAATGCGGAATACATGGAACTGTAAGGCCATAAGGTTCAATTGAATACAATCATGTGGCCGAAAATATCCAAAGCAACTAAATCTGAACGTAAATCTGAAAGTAGATCCGAAAGCCTCTAAACTGTCTGAATAAGGAGTTGAAGGAACATGTCTCCAACTAACTCCGTAAAACTGAACTGAAGAATAAATAAATGAATCAAATCATATTGTCCTCGAATCAATGAGGACTCACTGTATCTCTGCGACTGGAACGCTACCGCTACTGCTGGGCTGGAGCTCGTGTCTCGGAACCTATGGTGTAACATGAAAAGAAAGCACCATAGCACAAATACATCAGTACAACTGGAGTACTGAGTATATGAGGAAGGTAGGCTGAACATAAAGGGTTTCATGCATGAACAACACTAACTAACTAATATGAACGTGGGAGTACAAACACACATATATAGAAACTGGGACCGTGAATACGTGATAGCATGAATTGCAAGCTAATACATGGTTTACTGATAACTGTCCTGACTGATACTGAAATTGATAACATGGACGACTGTATCTGACAGTCCTGTATATACTGAAATCTGAAGAACTATCTGAGTTCTTTTACTGAGACTGATACTAAAATTATGGGAAGTAGTGTTTAACCAACATGCCCCATGTATGCCGTTATGGCTAAGCTGGGGTCCAATCTCTGCCCCGACTAGAGGGGTGTCAATACCGCGCCACTGGTAAGGACAACTATGAGAACCCTATACTGGCAGGTACTCAAATGAGAATGGTGGGAACCCTAAATTGATGGGTTAAGCCACCTCATCAACCCTAAGCTGACGGGTTAATATGTCTCAACCTACACTGGCTACGTAGTTCTGGAACACAAGGATTGCTACTAAGAATCACACCCTGAACTGGCGGGTGAGTTCCCATCCTTGGGTTCACTCGGTGCTAACCTATACTCCCATATGGAGGAACTGGACATGAATAACTGACTGTACATGACTTAATCTTACTGAATTCCATTGACTGGCGGAATGTTACTGATATCTGACAACTGACTAAGATCATGAGGTTTTCCTAAGTCACATAACTGAATAAAGTCTATGGAATCATAGCTTGAGTTCGGATATCGTGAAACATGACATGGATCTAGGCACACAGCTATAGTTTTCGGGTACAAGTACCCCCAGGACTCGATGGAAGGCAACTGACACGCATGACTGACTTGATCATAAGAGTAGAGTCCATAATTTATAATATCATAAGTAGGGATCTCATACTAAGCATGGTTATCAACAATGTATTGCATGGAAAGGATTTCATATCACATGGAAGTACTTGCACAATCTTAATATCATGTTCGTTGCATAATCATATTGGCAACACATACTAATAGCATGGAAGTTCATGTGGATTGCATGGTTATCATACATCTTGTTCATAAGTAGGATTTGCAAGTAAACATAGCATAATCTCATAAGAATAGTTTATGAGTATTCTAACAACATGTACAAGGCACATTATCAATCATAGAAGTCATTGGAACGTAAGGCCATATCATGAATCCTTCACTTAGTTACAATTTAGCTATATTGCATGATTTCTAGTTCCTTAGGCACTTTATCAAACACCTTACATGCACATCTTAAGCATAGGTGAATTCATCAAATTATACATCATGAACAACCAAATTTACATGTTTCCAACTTATATGATATCATGAATTCGCAAAACATATAAAGATTCCATCTTGGGAATCACCCAATATCAACAACATGATCATCAACACCTAACATTATAGAAATCATACTTTATAATGAAAAAGAGGAACACAAACAAGCATCAACATGGGTATGATCGTATCACCACAATTAACCAAGCTTTTGTATTTTAAAGATTGATTCTTGAACTCCACGGACGAAAGGAATCCGTGAATGAACACTACGCATACTTTAAAAGGAATATTCTTGATGATTGACGGAGGAATTTCCTTGAAATCGGATCTTCAAGCTTAATTATGTAACCCTAGTTGTTTTTCTCCTTTAGTGCTCTTGGATGATGAGCTTTGAGATGAAAATAAGGTTGCAGTATGTTTAGAAGATATATATTTCGTAGGGTTAAGTTTAGGGACGTGTAAGGAGTATTTAAAGACTTAATTACCTTTAAAATAACTCAAGACGGAGTGTTTTTGACACCTGGAATTTACTTAGGCGACGCCCAAGTGATCGCCTATGCTTGGGTTGGGCGGCGCCTAACCAATCGCTTATGCTTGGGTTAGGCGGCGCCTAACCAATCGCCTATGCTTACTGTCTCTCACGAAAATGGGCATAACCTTTTGCTCGGGTATTGGATTAAGTCGAAATTGGTATCGTTAGAAAGCTAATTCGATTCTCTACAATTTGGTGGGTCTAAAGCAGCTAAAATACCACATTAACATCGAGTTATACTCGTTCAAAGATGACCCTTGCAAAATCAAACACTAAAACTTGATGGATTCAAAAACTCTTAGCTTGCATTACCTTAAGTGACTCATATGAACATGCTTAATGCATCATAAACTATCCTATCACTAGGATATTCATGGTAAGTCATGTATTCAAGTATGAATTACAGTATTAGAAATATGTGGGGTATTACAATATCTCCCCCTTGGGAACATTCGTCCTCGAATGAGAATTTGCTGAGAAGGGATACAAGACAATAGAACCTGAACTGAACATGAAGAACTGAAACTTCATCTCATGACTGACATGCTGAACATACTGAACTCGTGCATATCTGATGCACGGACAACTGACACATGAATGCGTGACTGAGTATGAAACGGTTAATAGGTACCGAGTTTATACTGGAAACATGAACGTGAAACTTAATAAGCTTAAGAAGAACTGTTACCTTGAGCTTGATATGAATTGGCGGGGAAGAGGTGAGGATACTTGGTACGCATATTTGCTTCTGCTTCCCAAGTAGCTCCCTCATGAGTCTGATTTCACCAAAGAACCTTGACTAGAGGGACTTCTTTGTTCCTCAATCTACGAGTCTGATAATCTAAGATTTCGACTGGAATCTCTTCATAAGAGAGGCTGTTCTGAATGTCTATGCTATGAATAGGGACAACAATTTCTGGGTCACCTATGCACTTCTTTAACAAAGAAACATGGAAGATTGGATGGACTGAGGCTAGATCTGAAGGCAACTCAAGCTCATAAGCTACCTTGTCGAAACAACAAAGTATCTTGAAGGGACCGACATACCGGGGACTGAGTTTTCCTTTTTTGCCGAACCTCTTCACTCCCTTCATGGGAGAGATCTTAAGATAGACATAGTCATTGACCTCGAACTCGAGATCCTTTCTACGAATATTTGCATAGGACTTCTGTCGGCT
This sequence comes from Capsicum baccatum var. pendulum, assembly GCA_030864225.1. NCBI lineage: Eukaryota > Viridiplantae > Streptophyta > Magnoliopsida > Solanales > Solanaceae > Capsicum > Capsicum baccatum. The sequence goes on from CM061550.1 coordinate 275,192,131, forward strand.
CTGAGCATCCTGGAGTCTCTCTCTGATCAACTGAACTTTCTCTAAGGCGTTGAATACTAAGTCAGGACCTATGATTGAGGCCTCACTAACTTCGAACCAACCAATCGGAGATCTACATCTCCTACCATAGAGAGCTTCGAATGGATCCATCTGAATACAAGAATGATAGCTATTGTTGTATGCAAACTCAATCAAAGGCAAGTGGTCGTCCCAACTTCCCTTGAAGTCAATTGCACATACCCTTAGCATATCTTCAAGATTCTGAATGGTCCTCTCTGCTTAACAATATGTCTGAGGATGAAATGCTGTGCTGAGATGGACTTGGGTACCGAGACCTTTTTGGAATGCTTTCCAAAAGTGAGAAGTGAACTGGGTACCTCTGTCTGAGATGATAGATAGTGGAACACCATGTAATCTGACTAACTCCCTGATATAGAGTTTGGCATAATCCTCAGCGGAATAAGAAGTACGAACAGGAAGGAAATGAGCTGACTTGGTTATTCTATCTATAATGACCCAAACTGAATCATGCTGATGACGAGTTCTAGGCAAACCCGTCACGAAGTCCATGTTAAATTCTTCCCACTTCCAAGTAGGAATGGTGAACTCTTGCATGGAACCACTAGGTTTCTGATGCTCTATCTTAACCTGCTGACATGTAGAGCACTTAGCCACAAACTCTATAACATCTCTCTTCATCCCACTTCACCAATAGATCTCCCGCATGTCGCGGTACATCTTAGTGGCCCCTGGATGAATAGAGTATCGCGCACCATGTACTTTTGCAAGAATTCGCTGCCTCAATTCATCTACACCTGGAACACATAGACGACCCTGACAACGAAGAACACCATATCCCCCTTGGGAGAAAACCTCAACTTTCTGATTCTGAACTAACTTTTTGGGCTTGACAAGGCTAGGATCCCTGTCTTGTTTCTCTTTCACCTTGGAAACTGGAGATGACTCTGAACTACTATGAACACATACACCACCCTCTGAAGAATCGACTAAGTGAACGCCTAGTCTGGCAAGCTGATGGATCTCCTGAGCCATCTTTTTCTTACTATCCTCAACGTGAGAAATACTACCCATGGAGAGTCAACTGAGAGTGTCAGCCACAATATTGTCCTTGACCGGATGATAAAGAACACTCATGTCGTAATCTTTAAAGAGCTCTAACCACCTTCTCTGGTGAAGATTGAGATCTTTCTAGGAAAAGACATACTGGAGGCTTTTACGGTCTGTGAAGACATCTATATGAACTCTATAGAGATAATGCCTCCAAATCTTTAAGGAAAAAACTACCACTGCTAACTCAAGATCATGAGTAGGATAATTCTTCTCATGTGGCTTTAACTGTCTGGAGGCGTAGGCTATGACCTTACCATGCTGCATGAGGACATAACCTAAACCCACTCTGGATGCATCACAATACCGTCTGAACCATCTGGAATAGCTAGAACTGGAGCGGAGGTGAGTTGAGTCTTCAACTTTTGAAAGCTCTTCTCGCATGAATCTGACCACTGAAACTTAATCTTCTTCTAAGTCAATATGGACATGGGAGATGCAATAGAAGAAAATCCCTTAACCATCTGTAATAGCCAGCCAAACCCAAGAAACTCCTAATATCTGATGGAGATATGGGTCTAGGCCAGTTTCTTACTGCCTTGGTTTTCTGAGGATCTACTCTAATGCCATCACCGAAAATAATATGGCCAAGGAATGCTACTGATCTTAGCCAAAATTTGCACTTGCTGAACTTAGCGAGTAACTGGTGATCCCTGAGAGTCTGAAGAACAATCCTGAGATGGTCTGCATGATCACGCTCTGTGTGAGAATAGACCAGAATATCATCTATAAAGACTATAACAAACATGTCCAAGTACTGCTTGAACACACGGTTCATCAAATACATAAAAGATCCAGGGGCATTGGTAAGATCAAATGACATGACTAAAAATTCGAAGTGACCATACCGAGTATGGAAAGCTGTCTTCGGAATGTCACATTCTCTAACTCTGAGCTGATGATAGCCTGATCTGCGGTTTATCTTGGAGAAGTAACTGGCACCCTGAAGTTGGTCGAATAGATCATCAATCCTGGGAAGAGGATATCTGTTCTTGACTGTGACCTTGTTGAGTTGACGGTAATCAATACACATCCTGAGAGAACCATCTTTCTTGCGCACGAATAATACTGGCGCACCCCATGGAGAAATGCTGGGTCTGATGAATCCCTTATCTAAGAGATCCTTCAACTGATCTTTTAGTTGCTTGAGTTCTGCTGGTGCCATTCTTTATGGCGGAATATAAATAGGTTGAGTATCCAGAAGAAGGTCTACGCCAAAGTCTATTTCCCTTTCAGGAGGAATGCCTGGAAGATCTTCGGGAAAGACATCTGAGTATTCATTAACAACAGGGACTGTTTCAAGGCTGGGATATTCAGAACTGGAATCTTTAACATGCACGAGATGATACATACACCCCTTAGAAATCATTTTCCTTGCCCGAAGATAGGAAATAATTTGACCCCTAAATGCTGAAATACTACCCTTTCACTCTAGGACGGGCTCATTCGGGAACTAAAACTAAACTATCCTATTTCTGAAGTCGACTGTGGCATAGCAGGAATGAAGACAATCCATGCCGAGAATGATATCAAAATCAGTCATCTCTAACTCCACTAAATCTGCTGACGTCGATTTCTGAGATATCATAACCGGGTAGTTCCTGCATACCCGCTGGGCTATGATGGTTTTATCCACTGGGGTAGAGACTGAGAAGGGCTCTGCTAGGACTTCAGGACTGATTCTGAAATTGCCTACTATGTATGGAGTAACAAAAGACAAAGATGCACCTGGGTCTATCAAAGCATAAACATGAACATGGAAAATCTGTAACGTACCAGTAACGACATCAGGAGAATTTTACTGATCCTGTCAGGACTGAAGAGCATAGAGTTTGTTTTGGCGTTGCCCACTGGTAGCACTGGAAATGGCACCCTGCTGATTCGGGCGACTGGACTGAGCTGTAGAATGATTTTGCTGACCCTGAAGACTTGACTGCAAACACTCCCTAATCCTGTGTCCTGGCTTGCCACAACCAAAACAGACATCACTACTGGCTCTACAAATGCCCTTGTGGTTCTTACCACAAGTCTGACAAAGGGGATTTGTTCGGGCACTGCTAACACTGCCCTGAGATTTAGAGCCTGACGCTTTGTTTCTATTGCCGTCTTTGAACTTTGCACTGGAGTGCTGGTAGAAGAAGGAGCTGGAATGGCTGACTTAGAGCAAAACTGTGAACGGTTTCCTCCATTTGACTTGGGGTGAGCAAAGTTGAAATTACCTGACCTTGCTCTCTTGTTTTGCCTCTCCCTAGTCTTAAACTTCTGCTCTTCTACTTGCTGGGCATGGGTCATGAGTCTTGCTAAGGTCATATCACCGATTAGCATCGCAGACCTACACTCATTTACCATGCTATCGATGACCCCTAACACGAACTTGCTCATCTTAGCTCTATTGTCTGCAACCACATGAGGAGAATACCTGGATAGCTGAGTAAATCTAAAAGAATACTCCCTAACCATCATATTCCCCTGCCTGAGGTTGATAAACTCAAGAACTTTGGCTTTCCTCAGCTCTTGGGGAAAGAATCTATCTAAGAAGGCTGTGACAAATTCCTCCCACTCGATAGGGCCTGTATCATCAAACCTCTTAGACTTCCACTGTTTGTACCAATCATGAGCAACATCCTGTAATTGGTAGGCGGCTAACTCAACACTCTCAATAGAAGTAGCACCCATGATGTCAATGACCTTCTGGACTTGGTCAATGAACTCCTGAGGGTCCTCATCAGACTTAGACCCATGGAAAGATGGAGGGTTCATCCGGGTAAAGTCCCAAACCCTAGCTGCTTTGGGAGTGGCCACTGGATTGGCTGGAATGACTGGTGGCCGTTCATTCTGTGCAGCCATAGACTGAGCAAGTGTGGTAAATGCGGCTCTAAACTCCGTATGGGAAACATATTCGCCCAAAGGATCTTTGGGCTGAGGATCTGGCTGGTTTCTTCTCTTTGGGGCCATGGTCTGGAATAAGAGAAGAATGGATTAGACTGAGATTTTAACTTAGGATTATGCTCATTAGAATGACATGAATAGTGAAGAAAGGGGACTGTTCCTAAAACATATTATAGCCTCCCGCACATAAATGTGGCATGCAACACACCCATGTACAAGATTCTACTAGATTCGGCTTTCAGACTTCCTAGGACACTATTGAACCTTAGGCTTTGATACCAAGTTTGTAACAGCCCGATTTGCTAAACCGGAATGCTACACGATGCTCATGACCCCGAGGGACCACAAGCTAACCCATGACTGATATCTATATCTGTATATTGTAAATCATAATATAATAATGCGAAATACATGGAACTGTAAGGCCATAAGGTTCAACTAAATACAATCATGTGGCCGAAAATACCCAAAACAACTAAATCTGAACGTAAATCTAAAAGTAGATCCGAAATCCTCTTAATTGTCTGAATAAAGAGTTGAAGGAACATGTCTCCAATCAACTCTGTAAAACTGAACTGAAGGATAAATAAATGAATCCAAATCATATTATCCTCGAATCAATAAGGACTCACTGTATCTCTGCGATTGGAACACTACCGCTACTGCTGGGCTGGAGCTCGTATCTCGAAACCTATGGTGTAACATGAAAAGAAAGCACCATAGCACAAATGCGTCAGTACAACTATAGTACCGAGTATACGAGGAAGGTAGGCTGAACATAAAGGGTTTCATGCATGAACAACACTGACTAACTAATATGAATGTAGGAGTGCAAACACACATATATAGAAACTGGGACCATGAATACGTGATAGCATGACTTGCAAGCTAATACATGGTTTACTGATAACTGTCCTGATTGATACTGAAACTGATAACATGGACGACTGTATCTGACAATCCTGTATATACTAAAATCTGAAGAACTATCTGAGTTCTTTTACTGAGACTGATACTGAAACTGTGGGAAGTAGTTTTTAACCGATATGCCCCATGTATGCCGTTATGGCTAAGCTGGGGTCCAATCTCTACCCCGACTAGAGGGGTGTCAATACCGCGCCACTGGTAAGGACAACTATGAGAACCCTATACTGGCAGGTACTCAAATGAGAATGGTGGGATCCCTAAACTGATGGGTTAAGCCACCTCATCAACCCTAAGCTGACGGGTTAAGTTATCTCAACCTACGCTGGCTACGTAGTTCTGGAACAGAAAGATTGCTATTAAGAATCACACCCTGAACTGGCGGGTGATTTCCTATCCTTGGGTTCACTCGGTGCTAACCTCTACTCCCATCTGGAGGGACTGGACATGAATAACTGACTGTACATGACTTAATCTTACTGAATTCCATTGACTGGCAAAATGTTACTGATATCTGACAACTGACTAAGATCATGAGGTTTTCCTAAGTCACATGACTGACTGAAGTCCATGGAATCATAGCTTGAGTTCGGATATCGTGAAACATGACATGGATCTAGGCACACAACTATAGTTTTCGGGTACAAGTACCCCCAGGACTCGATGGATGGCAACTGACACGTATGACTGACTTGATCATAAGAGTAGAGTCCATAATTTATAATATCATAAGTAGGGATCTCATACTAAGCATGGTTATCAACAATGTATTGCATGGAAAGGATTTCATATCACATGGAAGTACTTGCACAATCTTAATATCATGTTCGTTGCATAATCATATTGGCAACACATACTAATAGCATGGAAGTTCATGTGGATTGCATGGTTATCATACATCTTGTTCATAAGTAGGATTTGCAAGTAAACATAGCATAATCTCATAAGAATAGTTTATGAGTATTCTAACAACATGTACAAGGCACATTATCAATCATAGAAGTCATTGGAACGTAAGGCCATATCATGAATCCTTCACTTAGTCACAATTTAGCTATATTGCATGATTTCTAATTCTTTAGGCACTTTATCAAACACCTTACATGCACATCTTAAGCATAGGTGAATTCATCAAATTATACATCATGAACAACCAAATCTACATGTTTCCAACTCATATGATATCATGAATTCGCAAAACATATAAAGATTCCATCTTGGGAATCATCCAATATCAACAACATGATTATCAACACCCAACATTATAGAAATCATACTTTATAATGAAAAAGAGGAACACAAACAAGCATAAACATGGGTATGATCGTATCACCACAATTAACCAAGTTTTTGTATTTTAAAGATTGATTCTTGAACTCCACGAACGAAAGGAATCCGTGAATGAACACTACGCATACTTTAGAAGGAAGATTCTTGATGATTGACGGAGGAATTTCCTTGAAATCGGATCTTCAAGCTTAATTATGCAACCCTAGTTGTTTTTCTCCTTTAGTGCTCTTGGATGATGAGCTTTGAGATGAAAATAGGGTTGCAGTATGTGTAGAAGATATATATTTCATAAGGTTAAGTTTAGGGACGTGTAAGGAGTATTTAAAGACTTAATTACCTTTAAAATAACTCAAGACGGAGTGTTTTTGACACCTGGAATTTACTTAGGCGGCGCCCAAGTGATCGCCTATGCTTGGGTTGGGCGGCGCCTAACCAATCGCTTATGCTTGGGTTAGGCGGCGCCTAACCAATCGCCTATGCTTACTGTCTCTCACGAAAATGGCCATAACTTTTTGCTCGGGTATTGGATTAAGGCAAAATTGGTATCGTTTGAAAGCTAATTCGATTCTCTAAAATTTGGTGGGTCTAAATCAGCCAAAATACCACATTAACATCGAGTTATACTCGTTCAAAGATGACCCTTGCAAAATCGAACACTAAAACTTGATGGATTCAAAAACTCTTAGCTTGCATTGCCTTAAGTGACTCATATAAACATGCTTAATGCATCATAAGCTATCCTATCACTAGGATATTCATGGTAAGTCATGTACTCAAGTATGAATCACATGATTATAAACATGCGGGGTATTACACCCCCCTCCCCCCCCAAACTTTCTATAAAAGAAAATCAAAAGTCTTCATACTCCACCCTTTATCCTATTCGTTAGCATTTTTTATCTTATTCATTCTCATTATTTTATCTTAAATATATACAAATACTTTTAGAAGATACTTTTCTACTTGTGTAACGAATACAAAAAATAAGTAAGAAATGACTTATTTTTCTGTAAATATTTTCTATGAAAAATATTTTCCTCCATACTGAACACACCCGTAGCATAAGCAGAAGCCACGATCCTCTCTCTCCGTAACCATATTTGCAGGTATGCAAGTGAGGAGTGAGCTGTATAAATATAACCCAGTAAGATCCTCGACCCGCTACTTTAATACCCCTGGAACAAGTATTAGAAAATATAATATACATAAATAATATGTACACAATATCTCTCATAAAGTAATGTCAATAGGGTTCAAATGAAGTTTTAAAAAATATCACTCTATATCTCAACTCAAATCATTCTCACGAATTGTCATAAATGACAGTGAAGGTGATCAGCCTAACACCCCGACAAGTCCACGGCAACATATATAATGCCCCCAAAAGTCTACTACGACAGCATGTACAAGCCCCTAACATATTACGACAGCATAAGTAATGCTCCTAACATATTCCGGCAGCATAAGTAATGCCCCTAACATATTACGACAGCTATGTAAGCCCGTAGACACTATAACGGCAGCCACGAAAAATAAATTCAACACCCCTACATCACCTCACATATTATTACTAAACAACTCTCACTAAACTTTACAAATACATATCCACAAATAATCAATACCACCAATTCTACCAAGTCGCACTCTTGTTCCAACACATGGACTGGGTAGAAAAGCATAATTTTTATAAAGCAGTTTTGAAAAATAAGCATCAAAGTTTAAAGTCTCACTTACCTCGAATTCACAATTCAATCACTCCTCTCTAGTAAATCAAGAGTATGCCCCCGCAACTCAAGCACCTTGAACTACACCAAAAATGGGTTTTATAAAGTCAACACCCCATTAGCGAACATTCTCTAAAATCTTAGAGCAAGTATTAAAATATATCATTTAATTCAATTAATCGAATTATGCTCCCACCATTTAAAGTGCAATTGTACCTTCAGTAAATTGACCAAAAGAAATTTTGCACAAATAGTGGCCTAGCTGCCTACCATGTATCTTGATGTGCCAATTCTTTTCAAAGCCAAACCACCGTTAGTTCCCTTTAAACTTACTATCAATCAATTATTAATTAAAGTTATAACCCTTATCAATTAATATTGCAGACACAAAGCTGCCAACAAATACCATGGCTTTGTAGCCTCTTTGAACATTCAAATCCTATCTAATTCAACCATCCCAAAATCATTATTTAGTGTGGTCCCGAACCCCAGGATGTTTTCGTGCCATTTTTGCACTATTTCGCACGTTTGACCACCCAAATGATATCGAATATTGAAACGGACTACACTGGGATGATCTCCAACCTCTTTGGCACGCCTCAGTTGATTTTAGCCCCACATAATTGTAATGCCCCAATTATTTGAATTGGAATGCTACACAATGCTCATGACCCCGAAGGACCATGAACAAACCCATGACTGATATCTGTACCTGTATACTGCATAAAAGACTAAAAAATATGCAGAAACATGAACTAAAAGGCCATAAGGTTCAATACTAATACATGACTAAAAAAGATGGTATAAAATACCAAAACAAATCTGAAATAACTATCTGACATGCTATAGTCTGAAAGCCTCTAATTGTCTGAATAAGGAGTTGATGGGACATGTCCCCAACTAACTCCAACTACTGAAATAAACTGAAAACTAAAATAATAATGAAATCATCATGTCCTCGAAGGATGAGGACTCACTTCTAACCCTGATGGCTGAGACTAGAATCTACTGCTGATCTAGAGCTTATGCCTCTAAACCTATGGTGTAAAATAAAACACCATAGCGCAAATGCGTCAGTACATTTGAAGGTACTGAATATACGAGTGAGTAGGCTAAATGCAAAGGGTTATATGCATGAACAATGCTGACTGATATGAACGTGAGAATACATACATGCACCAGTAACTATAACTGAACTCGTGGTGATATTGACTACTATGTCTGAATACTGACAACATGAGTTTACTGAATACTGAGATATTAAATAGATGAATAACTATTTCTGACACTTCGAATTATGAAGAACTGGTCTGATTGACTATTCCTAATAGTCCTGAAACTGAATACCATTAACGTAAGCTATGACGGCTGATATAACTGATATAATGTCATGATCGGCCTAATCGGTGTAACTGATATGGAGTGACTATATCTGACAGTCTAAGTTCTGATGGAACTATCTGAGTTCCTTTCTGAGCTGAGTGGCTAAATTTGAGATCAGTCCTATCTAGTGGGTGATCTTTGAGTATACTGATAACGAAGATGATTTGAATTAATATGAGATCAGTTCTATCTGGCGGGTGATCTCTAAATCTGATGATACTGATACAGTTTGACCATAATTGAGATCAGTCCTATCTAATGGGTGATCTCGAAGTCTATTTATAATGATAAGGATTGACTGTATCTAATAGTACTGAATCTGTACTACTGAGCTGAGTTGACTGTATCTGACAGTCCTGAATCTGTAACTAAAACTGTGGGATGTATTAATCTAATCGACATGCCCTATGCTAAGCTAACTGGAGTCTAATCTCTGCCCTAACTGGAAGGGTGTCAATACCGTGCCACCAGTAAAGACAACTGCTATGGATTCAGTTCTAATCTAGCAGGTGACCCCTGGGATCAGTCCTATACATTTAAATATGCTAACGGGTGATCCCTGAGTATGTCAGTCCTATCTAACGAGTGACATATCGTACGTATGCTGGCTATATAGTTCTGGAACTTAGGGATTGCTTCTAAGGATCTTAGTCCTATCTAGCGGGTGAGTACCCATTCCTAGGCTTACTCGGTGCTGAATCCTACTCCCATCTGAAAGACACTGAACTGAATTGATTTGTTGAACTGAACTGGTTAACTGAACTGATACTAGTGATATTATTTATCAGAGCTAAACTAAATTTACTGAGTTTCTTTAACTGACGGAATGTACTGAGTTCTGAGGACTGACTGAGAGTACTAGAATTACTGAGATTGCTAGGAATACTGTTGTTACTGAGATTACCGAGATTACTGAGTACTGAGATTACTGAGCTACTGAGACTGCTGAGATTTTTAAGTTTTCTTGAGTCACATGACTGACTGAATTCTATAGATCATGGCTTGACTGAGAGTATCGTAATAATATGACATGGCTCTAGGCACACAACTATATTTTTTGGGTACAAGTACCCCCAGGACTCGATGGAAGAAAACTGACACAACATGACTTACTTGATTATAGGAATAGAATCCACAATCCATAATACTATAAATAGGGGATTTCATACTACACATGGTTATCATATTCTTGATCATGAAAGGGAATGCATATAACATGTACATACTTGCATGATTTCAATATCATGAATATTTCATAACACAACAATCAATATACAACAATAACATGGAATTTATGTTGAGTCATAAGGGATAGAGTATGGACTTGTCATTTATGTTCTATTTAGCTATAATACATGATTTCTAGTCTCTTAGGTATTTTAGAAAATACCTTGCATGCACACATTATGGCATAGGCATATTCATCACTTTTAATAATTCAAACCACCCAAAATTCATATATCTCAATTTACATATCATCTTAGTTTCATAAAATCACATAAAGATTCTAACTTGGGAGTTGTATAACAATCAATCACACAAATATCATCAACCCAACACATAACTTCATGATTCATAATTTAAAAGAGGGTTCTTGAACTTTATGGATGAAAGGGATCCATAAATCAACACTACACATACCTTAGCTCTTGATTTATTGAAGATTGACAGAGAGATTCTTGAAATTTGATGGTGAATTCCCTTGGAATTGATCCTTCTATGAAAATCCTAAGGCTTGTTCTTGAGAGTTTTTGAGAGAAACTATCAATATTTGGGTGAAAGTATGAGCAATCTCGTGTTAAAGAAGCTTATACAGGGTGGGAAAATTAACCAATTTAACCCCTAGGAGACGAAGGTTGAATGCAGAAATTTGGGTACCCACCGAACCTCTAGGGCGTCGCCTTGCCTAGAGCACCGGGGAACCTAGGGCGGCGCCCTGCTTACAACGGTACTAAAGCCTGGGTGGCGCCAGCTATCTCCCTGAGCTACTGTTTTGGCACACCAAACGTTACCTTACGCTATTCGAAAAATTTCAAAACTTACCCGAGATGTACTATGACCTTGCCCCATCGCAATGCAACTTGAAAATTAGAAAACGAAGGTCGGGAAGGTCATCAAATAAATCCACGAAGTTCGGACATCTAAACTAAGACCAAGTGTTGAACACTCAGCAAAATTTTCAAAGTCTTGGAGCTTGTGAAGCCTAACGAGATGAATTTTAGACTTAAGATTTTATGGGGTATTACAATAAAGCCGGGACCCTGGGCCTACTATCGGAACCGTGGGCCATAGCACACCAATTTGGCTTGAAAATGCCCCGTTTACGCCGTTTTGCCCGTTTGACCACCCAAATGGCCTCGAATATTTAAATAGACCACACTGTTATGATCCCAACCCCCCTGGCACGCCCCAGTAAATTTGGAGCCCACAGCACGCCCGGACTCGGGACCACCCTTAGAACCGTGGCTATAGCACACCAATTTAGTCCAAAAATGCCCTGTTTGCATTGTTCCACCCGTTTGACTACCCAAATGGCCTTGAATATTAAAAAAAACCATACTGGGATGATCCCCAATCTCCCTAGCAAACCTCGATTGACTTTAGGTCCACAACACGTCTGACCCCGAGCCCACCATCGGAACCGTGGGCTATAGCACACTAATTTGGCCTAAAAATACCCCGTTCATGCCATTTCTACCATTTGACCACCCAAATAGACTCGAATATTGAAACGGACCACACTTAAACAATCCTTAACCTCCCTGGCACTCCCCGGTTGATTTTTATCCCATAGCACATCCGAATGTCGAGCCCACCCACAAAATCGTAGGGACGATCCCCAACCTCCCTGACACTCTTCGGTTGAATTTGGGCCCACTGTATGCCCGAACCCCTGGCCCACCCCTAGAATCGTGGGCTATACTATACTGATTTGGCCTGAAAATGCCCCGTTCGCACCGTTTCTCCCGTTTGATCACCCAAATGTCCTCGAATATTGAAATGGACTACACTGGGATGTTCCTCTACCCCCTTGGCATGCGCTGATCAATTTTGGGCCCACAGAATGCTCGGACCCCATGCCCACCCCCAGAACCATGAGCTATATCACTTCGATTTTGCCTGAAAATGCTTCGTTCGTGCTATTTCGCCTGTTTGACCACCCAAATGACCTTGAAGACGGAAACAGAACACACTGGGATGATACCCAACCTCCCTAGCATGCCCCAATTGATTTTGGGCCTACTGCACGCCCGGAACTCGGGCTCACCCCCAGAACCGTGGGCTGTAGCACACCGATTTGACCCAAAAATGACCTGCTCGTGTTATTTTACCCATTTGACTACCCAAATTACCTCGAATATTAAAATGGATCACACTGGGATGATCCCCAACCTTTTTGTCATGCCCTAATCGATTTTGGGCACACAACACGCCATGTCCCCAGGTCCACCCCTAAAATTGTGGGCTATAGCACATCGATTTGGTCCAAAAATATGCTGTTTTGCCCGTTTGAATGCCCAAATAGCCTCGAATATCGAAATGGACCATGTTGGGATGATTCCCAACTTCCATGGCATTCCTCAGTCGATTTTGGACTAACAACACGCCCAGACCACGAGCCCACGCCAGGAACATTGGGCTATATAGCATACTGATTTGGATTGAAAATGCCCCAGTTGCTCCTTTCATCTATTTGACCACCCAAATAGCCTCGTATATAGAAACAGACCACACTAGGACGATCTCTAACCTTCTTGGCATGCCAGTCGATTTTGAGCCCATAACCTCCCTGGCATGCCTCGGTTGATTTTGGGCCCACAGCATGCCCAAAATCTTGGTACACCACCAAAACTGTGGGCTATAGAACACCGATTTGGCATGAAATTTTTTTTGTTCACGTCGTTTCTCCCGTTTGACCACCCAAATGGCCTCAATTATTTAAATGAACCACACTGTTATGATCCCCAACCTCCCTACCATGCCTCAATCGATTTTGGGCCCATAGTACACGCAAACCCGGGCTCACCCCATAACTGTGGGCTATAGCACATCGATTTGGCTTAAAAATGCCCCATTTGCACTATTTCACCTGTTTTAATACCCAAATGGACTCAAATATTAAAACGGACCATACTAGGATGATCGACAACCTTCTTGGCATGCCTCAATTGATTTTGGTCTCATAACACGCTCGAACCCCAAGACCACCATCAAAACCATGGGCTATAGCACACCGAGTTAGCCTGAAAATGCTCAGTTCACACCATTTCGCCCATTTGACTACCCAAATAGCCTGGAATATTGAAACGGATCACACTAGAATGATCCCCAACCTCCTTGGTACACTTCGGTCTAGTTTTATCCCACAGTACGCCCGAATCCTGGGCCAACCCTCGGAATCGTGGGGTAAAACACAATGATTTGGCCTAAAAATGCTCCGTTCGTGCTATTTCGCACGTTTGACCACCCATATGGACTCTAATATTGAAATAGACCACACTAGGACAATCCCCAACCTCCCTGGCACACCCCAATCAATTTTGGGCCTACATCACGTCCAGACCTCGCGCCCACCCACAGAACCGTGGGCTATAGCACATTGATTTAGCCTAAAAATGCCTCATCTATGCTGTTTTGCCTGTTTGACTACCCAAATGGCCTTGAATATTGAAACGGACCACATTGGGATGATCTCCAACTTCCCTAGCATGCCTCGGTCAATTTTGGGCCTACAACACGCCCGAACCTCGAGCCTCCCCCAGAACCGTAGGCTATAGCTCACTGATTTGGCTAAAAAATATCCTATTCGCGCTGATTCGCCCGTTTGACCGCCCAAATTGCATCAAATATTGAAACGGACCACACTAAGATAATATCCAACCTCCCTAGCATGCCCCAATCAATTTTTGGCTAACAACACCCCCGAACCCTAGGCCCATCCTGGAACCATCGGATAGCACATCAATTTGGCCCAAAAATGCCTTGTTCATGTCGTTTTGCCTGTTTTACCCCCAAATGACCTTGAATAGTGAAATGGACCACATTGGGACCATCACCAACTTCCTTGGCATACCCTGATCAATATTGTGCCCACAGCATGATTGAACCCTAGGTCCACCCCCAGAACCGTGGGCTATAACACACCGATTTGGCCCAAAAATATCCCGTTCGCACCGTATCACCCCTTTGACCATCCAAATGTCCTAAAATATTAAAACTACCAAAATGGCCTAGAATATTAATACAAACCACACTAGGATGATCCCCAACCTCCCTGGCTTACGTCTATCGATTTTGGGCCAACAGCATGCCCGGACCCCAGGTCCACCCTTAGAACCATAGGCTATAACACACCGATTTGGCCCAAAAAGTAATTAGTTCATGTTATTTTTCCCATTTGACAACCCAAATGGCCTCGAATAGTGAAATAGACCACATTGGGGCGATCCCCAACCATCCTGGCATGCCCCGATCGATTGTGGGCCCACAATATGCCTGGATCCCAGGCCCACCCCTAGAACCATAGGCTATATCACACCGATTTGGCTTGAAAATGCCCTGTTCATGCTATTTTTGATGCAAGTCAAATAGCCGCCTTAGCTTTCGATGACATCCTTCAAAGTCACTGCGTGAAGAATAAAGCTTTGGTCTTATGGAGGGCACGAGATCATACTTGGAGGGGTCATTTTGAGTATGACTTAAAGCAGTCCCGTGTGTGGAAGGTTTCTTGGTTGCTTAGATTGATGTTAACCCAAGAACCACAAGCCTTGAAGTATTAACCATACTCGGTTCTTCTGAGCATTGAAGAGGCGTCATTCTTTAAAGTTATAACACACCTTGGTTGCCCCTTTATTAAGGGTATTTTGGATATTGCACATGGTGTATTTATCCACCATGGCTGTATAGCAGCCCCTCTCATTAAGGGTAAAGTGGTCTTTTATCTTCTTTTGTAATACACTATAAATAGGTCATTTTTAGTTCTTCTCTTACTAGTTTATGAAAAATTGAAACACTAAAAAATCCTCTCTCTTGAGAGTAGAGAACTTAGTCTTTGTTAGGGCTTGGAAAAGCTAGTATTGATCTTTGCTTGGAAGTGGTGGATCTTGAGGTGAGTTGATTCCCTTGGCGGTCACCGTAAGAGTGTGGTTTTGATTATTACATTCATTAGGGTTTTTTGAGTTTAATACACTCTTTAGTTCTTAATCTTATAATAATCTTGGTCTCACTATCTATCCTTTACTTTTATTGTTTTATTTTGTGTAGTGGACTATTTTGGGTCCTTTATTGAATCCGAAACTTGAGTTATTATTATTATCTTGTTCCTCACATTTTGTAGCTGTTTTGGTGTTATGTATACCATTGTATCTTGTATTCTCCTTCTTGATAGCGAATCCGAGAGTGGTCTCTATCTTGGTCCTCAGATCATTAAGATTGTGGACTAATTTGGAGTGTGTTTTGTGCCTTCCGTTGTCATTCTTGTATCATTTGGTATCAAAGCATGGTTTGATCTTGTTCCCACAAGATCAATTTTGTGCTTGAAATTTGGAAAATTAAAAAAAAATGTTAAAAATCCAAAAATTCCAGAAAAATAGTAATCTGTCCAATTTGTGTTCTTAGCCGAAAAATTGTGTTTTTGTTGTGTCTTGGCCAAGATTTGTACTTGTCTTTGTTGTTTATAGTGTTAGTTTTACCCTTCACTAACACTTTGAGTCTAAATCTAAGTTTGAGCTTACATTGTTGATGTTGTTGTGAACTTGAAAACTTGAAAAAGCTTTGGACATTTTTGGTTGTCATGGACTATTTTGGCCTTGTGTTCTTCATCTTGTTGTTTTTCTAAGCTTGGCCACGTGATATTGTTGTTTATTGGTGGCACAAGAACCTTTTTTTTGCAGTTGTTAAGGTGGAACTTAGAAAGTGTTGATTGAAGTGTGAGACCAACTTGAACCTTAGACTTCAAGATTCAAAAGTTTGTGTTCTTGGTGTTCTTCACCAATCTTTATATTTTATTGAGGATTTGTGGCTTGAAAATGTGATATTGGTGTTTGGGAGTTCAAAGTGTGCTTGAAAATTCAAAAATCATTCAATTTGGAGTTCATTTGAATTATGTCACATTTTTGAAAGTTCTTGGCATTCTTCATGTTCTTCATATGTTGTTGAAGAAGAACATTCAAAAAGTGGTGGTTTGATCCAAAAAGAAGAAGAAAGAAGTGTGACCTTTGTTAGTCTTGAAACATATCCTAAGACTTATAAAAAAAGAAAGAAGACAAGAAGGCTTTCAAAAGTCTTGTTACCCAAAAGAGGGGACAAAGACTTTCAAAAGAACAACCTTTAAAAAAAGAAAGTGTCTTTCCACAAAGGTGAAAGGAATCCAAACCTTTTTGAATATTGAAAAAGGCTACAAGTCTTGTATTTTCCCTCCCAAGGCTGATTTCCACATGTTTCAAATTAAATTTGACCAATTCAAATTGCCAACCAAAAAAAAAAACAAGAATCTACCACATCACCAAATGCCACGTCACCATACTGCCACATCATCAAAGTGCCACATCATCCACGTCACAAAAACCTTGAAGCTCAAAATTTCAGATTTCCACAATTTCTCGCAACCAATAGTGGACTGCTACATCACTATTTTACTGTTCAGCCAAAAATTTTAAGTTCAAATTTTAGATTCTTAGTTTATTTTATTATTTCATTAGTTTCATTACTTGATTCTAGAATTAATTAACAACAAGTAATCACCTACTTAGTTGTAGATTAATTGTTGAATCCCTTTCTTTTGTGTCTTTGTTATTTGTGTGCTTTTCTCATTTTAACTCGTAGTAACTTCTTGTTTCAAGTAGTAAATTTTATTTTTGTGTATTGAGTCGATCAAATAAGAATC
The DNA here is from genome assembly GCA_030864225.1 of Capsicum baccatum var. pendulum. Classification (NCBI taxonomy): domain Eukaryota; kingdom Viridiplantae; phylum Streptophyta; class Magnoliopsida; order Solanales; family Solanaceae; genus Capsicum; species Capsicum baccatum. The sequence goes on from CM061550.1 coordinate 275,209,354, forward strand.
TATTCCGGCCGCCAAGTAGAATTGGCATCCTATTGACTACTGGAGTAGACATAACTTTCAATATTCGCTGCTCCAATTATGAGAATCATAAAGGTGAGTGTATACGAGTGTTGATGAGAAGATTTTACTACTAATCTTGTTTGTTCATTGTGTAGGTACATAGGTGATATAAGGGGAACATGTCTTCGATAGCTGGGGATTATTGTGACTACAATATGGGAGGCTATGATTGCAGTGAGGGTTTTTATGGCTATGAAGTTGAGAAGATTGTGGAGTCTATGAAAATAGCCATGATCAAAACTTGGGCAGATTTAAAAGTTACTGTTTTGAGGGAAAAAATGAGGTGAATGAAGTGCCTAGTGCTTATGGTGACTTTGGAGATTATGTAGGACCTCGTGATGGATCTTATGATAACGTTGGGGCATGTGAGGAGTCTTATAATTCTCACTCTGAACCTAGATTTGGTGTTAGGTATAACCCTTTTATTTGCAAAACTTATGAGAGCTATGATGAGAGTAAACATGAGGAGTATGAAAACTCATATTCTCAACCTTGTAGTACTTCTTATCAAGGTTGATATAGTATGAATGGTTATACTAGCTATAGTGGTGGTTGTCCAACAAGAAGAAGAGGGTATGAATCTCCAAAACCGAGGGTTACTCGTATGCTTTACAATGTTGATCCGAGAAGGAGTGTACACTCTGAAAAGGTGACCATTTGAGGGATATCGGGCTGCCTCGTTGTGTTAAATGATAGGTACTATAGAAACTACATCATTCCATCCATTGCTGACTACTTGGGGTTGTTTTGCGAACCTTTACTTGTTACATACTTCTTGGACAGGTTCAAGGTTACTGAGAGAGTAAAAGTTGTCTTCTCCTAATATGAATACCATGAGGAACTGTGGTGCGATATTCTTCCCTAGGACTACGGTTATGTATACTTAGGTGCCGACTGGTTTGTACGACATCAAGTTCCTAATGTGCAAAATTGGCCTAATGTTGTAAAAGACCAATAGGGGAATCACCTCATGACTTACTTGCTGCCCAAGCTTGTAGAGGACCTTAACAACACGGCAAATAAGAGTCTACTGAAGAACTTTAAGGTAAAATAGCTAACTCTTACACTCTTGTGCATGTAAATGATGATTGTGTAGCTAGTAGCCCATTGAGTGTGAGTAGTAGCTTAATTACTTGTGATTCTAATGATTCTTTGCCTTTTGTTGATGATGTACATATTGTGTGTGTGGATACACTAGTTTATCCTATTGATGACCAAATTGACTCTTCTTGAAAGATCAATTTATGTCCACCTAGTGTTGAAGCCTATATGTTGAATGAAAGTACATCATCTTGTGTAATTGGTTTTGATCAACTTGTTTGTGAAAATTGTCCACCACTTGAGTATGTGTGTGATGTGATTAATAGAACTCAAGTGAGTGAAGTATTTGAAAATGTTGGTCAAAAAAAGGGGAGTGAGCCCAAGAGCTATTCTTGGGATAATCTTGTGCTTGAAACCTCCTTGAAACTTGACAATTTGTCTTTTAGAGAGTGAAGAACTTACTTGTTCCAAATCTGATCGTGGGTTAGATTATACTCTATTTAGGCATAATGTCTTCTTGGAAGATGATATATACACTCCTAATAAACCTAGTGGTGAAAATGATGGTATAGCTTGCCTTGGAAGCTATAACCGATATGCTAACCCACTATGGTATTAAAACATTCCTCCTAAAGATGGAAATATCTTCTTGGAAGATGAGAGTACGCTTAAGGGTAAGGAATGTGTAGTCTTGAAAGCTACTTCTTCTTCTACTTTGTGTGACTTTATTATTGAGAGTATTCATGGTGATGCGTGAGAAACTAGTAATGAGTACATACATGAGGGCACCTTAGTAGAAGTGGACTTGAGTGATACCATTCTCTACTCTCTATTTACTTTTGATGATACGTATGCTATTGTAGAGAGTATGTTATTTAGTTTGGGGAGAACACAACAAAGGGGAGAGTTGTCTAGACCCGTGTCTATGGCCACTCTTCCCGTTTGACCCCGGTGACAAATATGAAAATAGTGATGTTGGTGCACCCAATTGGTTGCTTGGTCTCCATGACAAGCAAAGTGTCACTCTTTGTGAATCCCATAACCAAATCCTTTGTAAATCTTTATTTGTGTTTTTAATATTGCCTTCAAAGGATACTTGGTTATACTTCAAGTTTGTGCCACCTTGGCATAATGATATTTATTATTATGCTAACCCTAACCCTCATGCCATGAGGATGTTGTACTTGTTTGTCCTTTCTCTACATTTGCAAGGTATGAATTTGAGGTCGAATCCTTTTCAAGAAAAGGAGTTTGATACAAGTCAAATAGCTGCCTTAGCTTTTGATGGCATCCTTCAAAGTCACTACGTAAAGAATCAAGCTTTAGTCTTATGGAGGGCACGGGATCATACTTGGAGGGGTCGTTTTGAGTATGACTTAAAGCAATCCCGTGTGTGGAAGTTTGCTTGGTTGCTTACATTGATGTTAACCCAAGAACCACAAGCCTTGAAGTATGAACCATACTCGGTTCTTGTGAGCATTGAAGAGGCGCCATTCATTTAAGTTATAACACACCTTCGCTTCCCCTTCGTTAAGGGTATTTTGGACATTACACATGGTGTATTTATACACCATGGCTGCATAGCAGCCCCTCTCATTCAGGTCAAAGTGGTCTTTTTATCCTTTTTTGTAATACACTATAAATAGGTCATTTTTAGTTTTTCTCTTACTAGTTTATGAAAGATGAAAGATTGAAACACTAAAAAATCCTCTCTTGAGAGTAGAACACTTAGTCTTAGTTAGGGCTTGGAAAAAATAGTATTGATCTTTGCTTGGAAACGGTGGATCTTGAGATGAGTTGATTCCCTTGGCGGTCACCGTAAGAGTGTGGTTTTGATTATTACATTCATTAGGGGTTTTTGAGTTTATACACTCTTTAGTTCTTAATCTTTTAATAATCTTGGTCTCAATATCTATCCTTTAATTTTGTTGTTGTTATTTTGTGTAGTGGATTGTTTTGGGTCCTTTATTGAATCCGAAACTTTAGTTATTGGTATTCATGTTGTTCCTCACATTTTGTAGCAGTTTTTGGTGTTCTTTAAACCATTTTATCCTGTATTCTCCTTCTTGATAGTGAATCCGATTGTGGTCTCCATCTTGGTCCTCGGATCCTTAAGATTGTGGTCTGATTTGGAGTGTGTTTTGTGCCTTCCGTTGTCGTTATTGTATCAATTTTGCTCTTTTGACCACCCAAATGGCCTCGAATATTGAAATAGACCATACTGGGATGAAACTCAACCTCCCTGGCATGCCCCGATCGATTTTGAACCCACAGCACGCCTGAACACTGATCCCACCCCTGGAACCGTGGGCGAAAGAACACTGATTTGGCCTGAAAATGCCTCATTCATGCTATTTTGCCTGTTTGACCACCCAAATGGCCTCAAATAATAAATTGAACCACACTAGGATGATCCTCAACCCCCCTGACATGCCCCGACCAATTTATAGCACACAATCCTAGGCCCACCCTCAGAACCATGGGCTATAGCACAATGATTTGGCCAAAAAATGCTCCATTCGCGCTATTTTACCTTTTTGACCACCCAAATGACCTCGAATATTAAAATGGACCACATTGGGATAATCCCCAACCTCCTAAAATGCCCCGATATATTTTTGGGTCCACAACACGCCCGACCCCAGGCCACCTCAAGAACCCTGTTCTATAGCATACCGATTTGACCTGAAAATGCCCCATTATTGCTGTTTCGCCTGTTTGACCACCCAAATGGCCTCGAATATTGAAATGGACAACGCTGGAATGATCCTCAACCCTCCTGACATGCCACAATTAATTTTGGGCCCATAGCACGCCCGAACCCCGAGCCCACTCCTGGAACCATGGGCTATATAGCATACTGATTTGGCCTGAAAATTCCCCATTCGCGTCGTTTCACCCGTTTGACCACCCAAATGGCCTCGAATATTTAAAAAGACCATATTGGGATGATCCCCAACCTCCTTGGCATGCTCCGGTCAATTTTTGGCCAACAGCATGCCCGAACCCCAGACTCACCCCAGAACCATAGGCTATAGCACACTGATTTGGCTCGAAAATGCCCCTTTCACGTTGTTTGGACTGTTTGACCACCCAAATGGCCTCGAATATTGAAACGGAAAACACTGTAAAAATGACCACTCCGATAGTGGTCTCCATCTTGGTCCTCGGATCCTTAAGATTGTGGACTGATTTAGAGTGTGTTTTGTGCCTTCCGTTGTCGTTCTTGTATCAATTTTGCTCTTTTGACCACCCAAATGGCCTCGAATATTGAAATAGACCATACTGGGATGAAACATAACCTCCCTGGCATGCCCTGATCGATTTTGATCCCACAACACACCCGATCACTGATCCCACCCCCAGAACCGTGGGCGAAAGAACACTGATTTGGCTTGAAAATGCCTTATTCACACCGTTTTGCCCGTTTGACCACCAAAATGGCCTCGAATATTTAAATGGACCACACTGGGACGATTCTCAACCCCTCTGACAAACCTCGATCGATTTGTAGATCACAAAACTCCTGGATCCTAGGCCCACCCCATGAACCATGGGCTATAGCAAATAATTTGGCCTAAAAATGCTCCATTCGCGCCATTTCACCTTTTTGACCACCCAAATGGCCTCGAATATTAAAATGGACCACACTGGGATGATCCACAACCTCCTAACATGCCCGGATATATTTTTGGGTCCACAGCATGCCCGACCCCAGGCCACCTAAAGAACCCTTTTCTATAGCACATCGATTTGACCTGAAAATGCCCCGTTTGTGCTGTTTCGCCTGTTTGACCACCCAAATGGCCTCGAATATTGAAATGGACAACACTGGAATGATCCTCAACCCTCCTGACGTGCCACAATTAATTTTGGGCCCATAACACACCCGGACCCCGAGCCCACTCCTGGAACCATGGGCTATATAGCATACTGATTTGGCCTGAAAATGCCCCATTCGCGTTGTTTCACCCGTTTGACCACCCAAATGGCCTCGAATATTGAAAAATACCATATTGGGATGATCCCCAACCTCCTTGGCACGCTCCGGTCAATTTTTGGCCAACAGCATGCCCGAACCCCAGACTTACCCCAGAACCATAGGCTATTGCACACCGATTTGGCTCGAAAATGCCCCTTTCATGTCGTTTTGACTGTTTGACCACCCAAATGGCCTCGAATATTGAAACGGAAAACATTGCGACAATCTCCACCCTTCCTGACACATCTCAATCAATTTAGGCCCACAGCATGCTCGGACCCCGAGCCCACCCCCGGAAACCCAGTCTATAGCCCACTAATTTGGCACGAAAATGCCCCGTTCATGGCTTTTTGCCCGATTGACCATCCAAATGGCCTCAAATATTGAAATGAACCACACTGGGATGATCCCCAACTTTACTGGCATGCCCCAATCGATTTTGGGCCTACTGCACGCTCGGACCCCGTGCCCACCCTAGAACTGTGGGTTATAGCACACCGACTTAGCCTGAAAATGCACCATTTGCACCCCTTCACTCGTTTGACCACCCAAATGGCTTCAAATATTAAAATAGACCATATTGGGATGATCCCCAACCTCCTGGGCACGCCCCAGTCGATTTTGGGCCAACAGCACGCCCGAACCCTAAGCCTACCCCTGGAACCATGGGCTATAGCATACCGATTTAGCCCAAAAATACTCATTCGTGCTGTTTTTCCCGTTTGACCACCCAAATGGCCTGGAATATTGAAAGGACCACATTGGGACGATCCCCAACTTTTCTAGCACACGCCGATCGATTTTGGGCCTATAGTATCCCAAACCCTGAGCCCAGCCCCATAACCAAGGGTTATAGCACACCAATTTAGCTCATAAATGCCTCATTTTCGTCGTTTCATCTATTAGACTACCCAAATATCCTCGAATATTTAAAATAACCATACTGGGATGATCCCCAACCTCCATGGCATGCCTCGATCGATTTTTGGCCCAAAGTACGCCTGAACCCCGAGCTCACCCACAGAACCATGGGCTATAGCATACTGATTTAGTTAGAAAATGCTCGTTCCTGCTATTTCACCTGTTTGACCACCCAAGAACCACAAGACTTGAAGTATGAACCATACTCGGTTCTTGTGAGCATTGAAGAGGCGCCATTCATTTAATTTATAACACACCTTCGCTGCCCCTTCGTTAAGGGTATTTTGGACAGTAAACATGGTGTATTTATACACCATGGCTGCATAGCAGCCCCTCTCATTTAGGTCAAAGTGGTATTTTTATCTTCTTTTGTAATACACTATAAATAGGTTATTTTTAGTTCTTCTCTTACTAGTTTATGAAAGAAGAAAGATTGATGGTAACCCAAGAACCACAAGCCTTGAAGTATGAACCATACTCGGTTCTTGTGAGCATTGAAGAGGCGCCATTCATTTAAGTTATAACACACCTTTGCTACCCCTTCGTTAAGGGTATTTTGGATAGTACACATGGTGTATTTATACACCATGGCTGCATAGCAGCCCCTCTCATTCAGGTCAAAGTGATCTTTTTATCTTCTTTTGTAATACACTATAAATAGGTCATTTTTAGTTTTTCTCTTACTAGTTTATGAAAGATGAAAGATTGAAACACTAAAAAATCCTCTCTTGAGAGTAGAACACTTAGTCTTAGTTAGGGCTTGGAAAAAATAGTATTGATCTTTGCTTGGAAACGGTGGATCTTGAGATGAGTTGATTCCCTTGGCGGTCACCGTAAGAGTGTGGTTTTGATTATTACATTCATTAGGGGTTTTTGTGTTTAATACACTCTTTAGTTCTTAATCTTTTAATAATCTTGGTCTCACTATCTATCCTTTAATTTTGTTGTAGTTATCTTGTGTAGTGAACTGTTTTGGGTCCTTTATTGAATCCGAAACTTTAGTTATTGGTATTCATGTCGTTTCTCACATTTTGTAGCAGTTTTTGGTGTTATTTACACCATTTTATCTTGTATTCTCCTTCTTGATAGTGAATCTGATAGTGGTCTCCATCTTGGTCCTCGGATCCTTAAGATTGTGGACTGATTTGGAGTGTGTTTTGTGCCTTCCGTTATCGTTCTTGTATCAATTTTGCTCTTTTGACCACCCAAATGGCCTCGAATATTGAAATAGACCATACTGGGATGAAACTTAACCTCCCTGGCATGCCTTGATCAATTTTGATCCCACAACACACCCGAACACTGATCCCACCCCCGGAACCGTGGGCGAAAGAACACTGATTTGGCTTGAAAATGCCTTATTCACGCCGTTTTGCCCGTTTGACCACCAAAATGGCCTCGAATATTTAAATGGACCACACTGGGACGATCCTCAACCCCTCTGACACACCTTGATCAATTTGTAGCTCACAAAACTCCTGGATCCTAGGCCCCCCCAGAACCGTGGGCTATAGCAAATAATTTGGCCTAAAAATGCTCCATTCGCGCCATTTCACCTTTTTGACCACCCAAATGGCCTCGAATATTAAAATGTACCACACTGGGATGATCCCCAACCTCCTGACATGCCAGGATATATTTTTGGGTCCACATCATGCCCGACCCCAGGCCACCTAAAGAACCCTTTTCTATTGCACATCGATTTGACCTGAAAATGCCCTGTTTGTGCTGTTTCGCCTGTTTGACCACCCAAATGGCCTCGAATATTGAAATGGACAACACTAGAATGATCCTCAACCCTCCTGACATGCCATAATTAATTTTTGGGCCCATAGCACGCTCGGACCCCGAGCCCACTCCTGGAACCATGGGCTATATAGCATACTGATTTGGCCTGAAAATTCCCCATTCGCGTCGTTTCACCCGTTTGACCACCCAAATGGCCTCGAATATTGAAAAATACCATATTGGGATCATCCCCAACCTCCTTGGCACGCTCTGGTCAATTTTTGGCCAACAGCATGCCCGAACCCCAGACTCAAAATGCCCCTTTCACGTCGTTTTGACTGTTTGACCACCCAAATGGCCTCGAATATTAAAACGGAGAACACTGTGACAATCTCCACCCTTCCTGACACATCTCGATCAATTTGGGCCCACAGCATGCTCGGACCCCGAGCCCACCCTCGGAAACCCAGTCTATAGCCCACTAATTCGGCACGAAAATGCCCCGTTCGTGGCTTTTTTCCCGATTGACCATCCAAATGGCCTCAAATATTGAAATGAACCACACTAGGATGATCCCCAACTTTACTGGCATGCCCCAGTCGATTTTGGGCCTATTGCACGCCCGGACCCCGTGCCCACCCCAGAACTGTGGGCTATACCACACCGACTTAGCCTGAAAATGCACCATTTGTGCCCCTTCACTCGTTTGACCACCCAAATGGCTTCAAATATTAAAACAGACCATATTGGGACGATCCCCAACCTCCTGGGCACGCCCTAGTCGATTTTGGGCCAACAACACGCCCGAACCCTAAGCCTACCCCTGGAACCATGGGCTATAGCACACCGATTTAGCCTAAAAATACTCATTCGTGCTGTTTTTCCCGTTTGACCACCCAAATGGCCTGGAATATTGAAAGGACCACATTGGGATGATCCCCAACTTTTCTAGCATACGCCGATTGATTTTGGGCCTATAGTATCCCAAACCCTGAGCCCAGCCCCATAACCAAGGGTTATAGCACACCAATTTAGCTCGAAAATGCCTCATTTTCGTCGTTTCATCTATTAGACTACCCAAATGTCCTCGAATATTTAAAATAACCATACTGGGATGATCCCCAACCTCCATGGCATGCCTCGATCGATTTTTGGCCCAAAGTACGCCTGAACCCCGAGCTCACCCACAGAACCATGGGCTATAGCATACTGATTTAGTTAGAAAATGCCCGTTCCTGCTATTTCACCTGTTTGACCACCCAAGAACCACAAGACTTGAAGTATGAACCATACTCGGTTCTTGTGAGCATTGAAGAGGCGCCATTCATTTAATTTATAACACACCTTCACTGCCCCTTCGTTAAGGATATTTTGGACAGTAAACATGGTGTATTTATACACCATGGCTGCATAGCAACCCCTCTCATTTAGGTCAAAGTGGTATTTTTATATTCTTTTGTAATACACTATAAATAGGTTATTTTTAGTTCTTCTCTTACTAGTTTATGAAAGAAGAAAGATTGATGGTAACCCAAGAACCACAAGCCTTGAAGTATGAACCATACTCGGTTCTTGTGAGCATTGAAGAGGCGCCATTCATTTAAGTTATAACACACCTTCGCTACCCCTTCGTTAAGGGTATTTTGGATAGTACACATGGTGTATTTATACACCATGGCTGCATAGCAGCCCTTCTCATTCAGGTCAAAGTGATCTTTTTATCTTCTTTTGTAATACACTATAAATAGGTCATTTTTAGTTTTTCTCTTACTAGTTTATGAAAGATGAAAGATTGAAACACTAAAAAATCCTCTCTTGAGAGTAGAACACTTAGTCTTAGTTAGGGCTTGGAAAAAATAGTATTGATCTTTGCTTGGAAACGGTGGATCTTGAGATGAGTTGATTCCCTTGGCGGTCACCGTAAGAGTGTGGTTTTGATTATTACATTCATTAGGGGTTTTTGAGTTTAATACACTCTTTAGTTCTTAATCTTGTAATAATCTTGGTCTCACTATCTATCCTTTAATTTTGTTGTAGTTATCTTGTGTAGTGAACTGTTTTGGGTCCTTTATTGAATCCGAAACTTTAGTTATTGGTATTCATGTTGTTCCTCACATTTTGTAGCAGTTTTTGGTGTTATTTACACCATTTTATCTTGTATTCTCCTTTTTGATAGTGAATCCGATAGTGGTCTCCATCTTGGTCCTCGGATCCTTAAGATTGTGGACTGATTTGGAGTGTGTTTTATGCCTTCCGTTGTCGTTCTTGTATCAATTTTGCTCTTTTGACCACCCAAATGGCCTCGAATATTGAAATAGACCATACTGGGATGAAACATAACCTCCCTGGCATGCCCTGATCGATTTTGATCCCACAACACACCCGAACACTGATCCCACCCCCGGAACCGTGGGCGAAAGAACACTGATTTGGCTTGAAAATGCCTTATTCATGCCGTTTTGCCCGTTTGACCACCAAAATGGCCTCGAATATTTAAATGGACCACACTGGGACGATCCTCAACCCCTCTGACACACCTCGATCAATTTGTAGCTCACAAAACTCCTGGATCCTAGGCCCCCCCCAGAACCGTGGGCTATAGCAAATAATTTGGCCTAAAAATGCTCCATTCGCACCAGTTCACCTTTTTGACCACCCAAATGGCCTCGAATATTAAAATGGACCACACTGGGATGATCCCCAACCTCCTGACTTGCCCAGATATATTTTTGGGTCCACAGCATGCCCGACCCCAGGCCACCTAAAGAACCCTTTTCTATAGCACATTGATTTGACCTGAAAAAGCCCTGTTTGTGCTGTTTCGCTTGTTTTATCACCCAAATGGCGTCGAATATTGAAATGGACAACACTGGAATGATCCTAAACCCTCCTGACATGCCACAATTAATTTTGGGCCCATAGCACGCCCAGACCCCGAGCCCACTCCTGGAACCATGGGCTATATAGCATACTGATTTGGCTTGAAAATGCCCCATTCGCATCGTTTCACCCGTTTGACCACCCAAATGTCCTCGAATATTGAAAAATACCATATTGGGATGATCCCCAACCTCCTTGGAACGCTCTGGTCAATGTTTGGCCAACAGCATGCCCGAAGCCCAGACTCACCCCAGAACCATAGGCTATAGCACACCGATTTGGCTCGAAAATGCCCCTTTCACGTCGTTTTGACTGTTTGACCACCCAAATGGCCTCGAATATTGAAACGGAAAACACTGTGACAATCTCCACCCTTCCTGACACATCTCGATCAATTTGGGCCCACAGCATGCTCGGACCCCGAGCCCACCCCCGAAAACCCAGTCTATAGCCCACTAATTTGGCACGAAAATGCCCAGTTCGTGGCTTTTTGCCCGATTGACCATCCAAATGGCCTTAAATATTGAAATGAACCACACTGGGATGATCCCCAACTTTACTGGCATGCCCCAATCGATTTTGGGCCTACTGCTCGCCCGGACCCCGCGCCCACCCCAGAACTGTGGGCTATACCACACCGACTTAGCCTGAAAATGCACCATTTGTGCCCCTTCACTCGTTTGACCACCCAAATGGCTTCAAATATTAAAACGGACCATATTGGGACGATTCCCAACCTCCCGGGCATGCCCCAGTCGATTTTGGGCCAACAGCACACCCGAACCCTAAGCCTACCCCTGGAACCATGGGCTATAGCACACCGATTTAGCCCAAAAATACTCATTCATGTTGTTTTTCCCGTTTGACCGCCCAAATGTCCTGGAATATTGAAAGGACCACATTGGGATGATCCCCAACTTTTCTAGCATACGCCGATCGATTTTGGGCCTATAGTATCCCAAACCCTGAGCCCAGCCCCATAACCAAGGGTTATAGCACACCAATTTAGCTCGAAAATGCCTTATTTTCATCATTTCATCTATTAGACTACCCAAATGTCCTCGAATATTTAAAATAACCATACTGGGATGATCCCCAACCTCCATGGCATGCCTCGATCGATTTTTGGCCCAAAGTACGCCTGAACCCCGAGCTCACCCACAGAACCATGGGCTATAGCATACTGATTTAGTTAGAAAATGCCCGTTCCTGCTATTTCACCTGTTTGACCACCCAAGAACCACAAGACTTGAAGTATGAACCATACTCGGTTCTTGTGAGCATTGAAGAGGCGCCATTCATTTAATTTATAACACACCTTCGCTGCCCCTTCGTTAAGGGTATTTTGGATATTAAACATGGTGTATTTATACACCATGGCTGCATAGCAGCCCCTCTCATTTAGGTCAAAGTGGTATTTTTGTCTTCTTTTGTAATACACTATAAATAGGTTATTTTTAGTTCTTCTTTTACTGGAATCAACCTCAACCTCCCTGGAATGCCACAATTAATTTTGGACCCACATCACGCCCGAACCCTGAGCCTACCCCTAGAACCATGGGCTATATAGAATACTGATTTGGCCTGAAAATTCCCCATTCACGCTGTTTCACCCGTTTGACCACCCAAATGGCCTCGAATATTGAAACAGACCACATTAGGATGATCCCCAACCTCCCTGACACGCCTCGATCAATTTAGGCCCACAACATGCTCGGACCCCGAGCCCACCCCCGAAAACCCGGGCTATAGCCCACTAATTTGGCACGAAAATGCCTCGTTCGTGCAATTTTGCTCGATTGACCATCCAAATGGCCTCGAATATTGAAACAAACCACACTAGGATGATCCCCAACTTTTATGGCATGCCCCAATCGATTTTGGGCCTACTGCACGCCCAGACCCCACGCCCACCCTAGAACTGTGGGCTATACCACTCTGATTTGGCCTGAAAATGCACCGTTCATGCCCTTTCACTCATTTGACCACCCAAATGGATTTAAATATTAAAACGGACCATATTGGGATGATCCCCAACCTCCTGGGTATGCCCCGGTCGATTTTGGGCCAACAGCACGCCCGGACCATAAGCCCACCCCTGGAACCATGGGCTATAACACACCGATTTGGCCCAAAAATACTCGTTTGTGCTGTTTTTCCCGTTTGACCACCCAAATGGCCTGGAATATTGAAACGGACCACACTGGGATGATACCCAACTTTCCTAGCATACCCCGATCGATTTTGGGCCTATAGTATGCCCAAAACCTAGGGCCAGCCCTATAACCAAAGGTTGTACCACACCAATTTAGCTTGAAAATGCCCCATTCGTGCCGTTTCATCTATTAGAACACCCAAATGTCCTCGAATATTTAAAATAACCATACTGGGATGATCCCCAACCTCCATGGCATGCCTCGATCAATTTTGGGCCCAAAGTATACCTGAACCCCGAGCTCACCCTTAGAACCGTGGGCTATAACACACTGATTTAGTTCAAAAATGCCCGTTCCCGCTATTTCACCTGTTTGACCACCCAAATGGCCTAAAATATTGAAACGGACTACACTGGGATGATCCCCAACCACCCTGTCATGCCTCGGTCAAGTTTTAGCACACAGTACGCCCTGATCTCAGGCCCACCCCCAAAATCGTGGGCTATAGCACAATGATTTGGCCAAAAATGCTTCGTTCGCGTCGTTTCATTTGTTTGAACACCCAAATATCCTGTAATATTAAAATAGACCATACTGGGATGATCTCCAACCTCCTTGGCATGTTCCGATTGATTTTGGGTCAACTGCATACCCAGACCTCGGGCCCACCCCTAAAATCGTGGGCTATAGCACGCCAATTTAGCCTAGAATGCCTCGTTCGTGTCGTTTCACCCATTTGACCACCCAAATGACCTCTAATATTAAAACAAACAACACTGAGATGATCCCCACCCTCCCTTGCATGCCCCAGTTGATTTTGGGCCTACAGCACGCTCGGACCCTGCGCCCGCTACCGAAACCGTAGGCTATAGCACACTGATTTAGCTCGAAAAATGCCCCATTCACGCCGTTTCATCCGTTCGACCACCCAAATAGCCTCAAATATTTGAAAGGACCACACTGGGATGATCCCCAACTTCCCTGGCATGCCACGATTAATTTTGGGCATACAGAACATCCGGACCCCAAGACCACCCCCGAAACCATGGGCTATAGCTCACCAATTTAGCCAAAAAATGCCCTGTTCACATCATTTTGCCCGTTTGACCACCCAAAAATATGCTCGGGCCCTAGTCCTAACTCTAGAATCGTGGGCTATAGCACACCAACTTGGCTTGAAAATACCCCGTTCGTGCCGTTTTACCCTTTTGACTACCCAAATAGCCTCGAATAGGAAATTGACCACACTGGGACGATCCCTAACCTCCCTGGCATGACCCTTTTAATTTTAGGCCCATAGCACGCCCGTACCTCAGGCCCACCCCTGGAGTCATGGGCTATAGCACACCGATTTGGCTAAAAAATGCCCCATTTGCGCCGTTTTACCTGATTAACCACCCAAATGGCCTCAAATATTAAAAACGACCACACTGGGATGATCCCCAACTTCAATGTCATGCCCCGGTTAATTTTGGACCCACATAACGCCTGGACCCCGAGCCCACACCAGAATAGTGGGCTATAGCACACTAATTTGGTTCGAAAATGCCCCATTTCCGTTGTTTCGCCCGTTTGACCACCAAATTAGCCTCAAATATTGAAACGAACCACACTGAGACAATCCCCAACCTTATTGGAAAGCCCCGATCAATTTTGGGCCCACAGCACGCCTGGACCCCTGGCCCACTCTCGAAACCATGGGCTATAACACACTAGTTTGGCCAGAAAATGCCCTGTTCGCACTGTTTCACCCGTTTGAGCACCCAAATAGCCTTGAATATTGATCGGACCACACTGGGATGATCCCCAACCTCCCTGGCATACCTCGATCAATTTTAGGCCCACAGAATGCTCGAACCCCGAGCCCACCCCAAGAATCGTGGGCTATAGCACATCGATTTGGCCTTAAAATACCCCTTTGGTGCCGTTTCCCCCATATGACCACTCAAACGGCCTCATATATTAACACAGACTACACTAGGATAATTCCCAAACTCCCTGGCATGCCCCAGTAAAATTTGGGCCTACAGCACACCCGGACCCCGATCCCACCCCCAAAACCATGGGTTATAGCACACCGATTGGACCTAAAAATGCCCCTTCGCGCCATTTGGCTCGTTTTACCACCCAAATAGTCTTAAATATTGAAACAGACAATACTGGGATGATTCCTAAACTTCCTAGCACGCCCCAATTGATTTTGGGCCTACAACACACCCGAACCCCGGGTCCACCCCGAGAATCGTGGGCTATACTACACCAATTTGGCCTGAAAATGCCCCATTTACATCGTTTCACCCATTTGACCATCCAAATTGCATCGAATATTAAAATGGACCACATTGGGATGATCTCCAACCTCCCTGGCATGCCCCAATTAATTTTAGGCCCACTGCATGCCCAGACCCCAGGCCCACCCTTAGAACCGTGGGCTATAGCACACCAATTTGGCCCGAAAATATCACTTTCATGCCGTTTCGCTTGTTTAACCACCCAAATGGCCTCGAATATTGAAACAGGCCAAGCTGGGATGATCCCCAACCTCTTTCGCACACCTCGGATGATTTTGGTCCCACAACACGCTTGAACCCCGTGCCTACCCCCGGAATAGTGGGCTATAGCATACCGATTTTTCCCTAAAATGCCCTGTTTCTGCCGTTTTACCTATATAATCACCCAAATGGTCTTAAATATTGAAACGAACCATATTAAATTGATCCCCAACATCCCTAGCATGCCTGATCAACTTTAGGATCACATAAAGCCCAAACTCCGGGCCCACCCCTGGAACCGTGGGCAATAGCACACCGATTTAGCCCAAAAATACTCCGCTTGCATCATTTCCCTCGTTTGACAACCCAAATAGCCTCAAATATTGAAATAGACCATACTGGGATAATACCTAACCTCCCTAGCACTCCCCGGTCAATTTTGAGCCTACAACACGCCCGGACTCCAAGCCCACCACCAGAACTGTGGGCTATTGCACATCGATTTCACTTGAAAATGCCCCGTTCATGCAGTTTCACCCGTTTGACCAGCCAAATGGCCTCGAATATTGAAACGGACCACACTGGGATGATCCCGAACCTCCCTAGAATGCCTCGGTTGATTTTGGGCCTACAGCACGCCTGACCCCATCCCCACCCTCAGAATCATAGGCTTTCCCAAATCGATTTGGCCCAAAAATAACCCTGTTCGCGTTATTTTGCTCGTTTGACCACCCAAATGGCCTTGAATATTGAAATGGACCACACTAGATGATCCCCAACCTCCCTAGCATGCCGCAGTCAACTTTGGACCCACAGCACATCGGATCCCAGGCCCATCCCTGGAACTATGGGCTATATCACATCCATTTTGCCCAAAAATTCCCCGTTCATATCGTTTCGCCCGTGTGATCATCTAAAGGGACTCGAATATTGAAACGGACCACACTGCGACGATCCCTAACTTCCCTGGCACACCACAGTTGATTTTGAACCCACAAAATGGACGAAACCTAGGCCCACACATGGAGCCGTGGGCTATATCACACCAATTTTGCCTAAAAATGCTAGTTCGTGCCGTTTTGGCCTGTCTGACCATGCAAATGGCCTCGAATATTAAAACAAACTACACTGGGATGATACTCAACCTCCCTGGCATACTCTGGTCAATTTTGGGCCCATATCACGCCTGGACCCTTGGTCCACCCCCAAAATCGTGGGCTATAGCACTCTGATTTGGCTCGAAAATGCCCCGTTTGCACTATTTCGTCCATTTGACCATCCAATTGACCTCTAATATTGAAACAAATCACAAGGGGTCGATCCCCAACCTACCTGGTACGTCCCGATTGTTTTTGGGCCCACAGCACGCTGGACCCGGGCCAACCCCAAAAACCTTGGGCTATAGCACACCGATTTGGTCCAAAAATGCCCCGTTTGTGCTGTTTTGCCCATTTGTCAACCCAAATGGCCTCGAATATTGAAACGGACCATACTGGGACGATCCCTAACCTTCTTATAATGCCCCGCTTGATTTTAGGGCCACAACACGCTTGGAACCCGGGCCTACCCACAAAACCTTGGGCTATAGTACACCGATTTAGCCCGAAAATACCCAGTTCGTGTCGTTTCGCCCATTTGACCACCCAAATGGCCTCGAATATTAAAAAGAACCACACTGGTATGATCCCCAACCTCCCATGCACGCCATGGTTGACTTTGGACCTACAACTCTCCAGGACCTTGGGTCCACCGCTGGAACTATGGGCTATAGCACATCGATTTGGCCTGAAAATGTCCCATTCGAATTATTTCGCTTGTTTGACCACTAAAATGACCTCAAATATTTAAATGGACCATACTGATATGATCCGTAACCTCCCTGGCTTGTCCTGATCGATTATGGTCTTACAACACGCCCGAACCCTCAGAATCGTGGGCTATAACATACCTATTTGGCTAAAAAATGCACTATTTGTGCTATTTTGCTCGTTTGATGACCCAAATGGCCTCGAATATTAAAATGGACCACATTGGGATGATCCCTAACCACCTTGGCATTCCCCAGTCTATTTTGGGCACACAACATGTCTGGAACCAGGGCCAACCACAGAACCGTGGGCTATATTGCACATTGATTTGGCCTGAAAATGCCCCATTTATGCTATTTTGCTAGTTTAACCACCCAAATGGTCTTGAATATTGAAACGGACAATATTGGAATGCTCCTCAATCTCACTAACACTCTCCGATTAATTTTGGGCCCATAGCACACCCAGACCCCAGGCCTAGCCCCAGAATCGTGGGCTATATTACACATTGATTTGGCCTGAAAATGTCCCATGCGCGGCGTTTCACCCTTTTCACCACCCAAATGGCCTCTAAAATTGAAACAAACCACACTGGGATGATACCCAACCTCCCTGGTACACCCTGATCTATTTTTGGCCCACAGCACGCCGTACACCGAGCCCACCAATGAAACTGTGGGCTAATAGCACATTGATTTTGCTCGAAAATGCTCCATTCACGTTGTTTTTCCCGTTTGACCACCCAAATGACTTCGAATATTTAAACAGACCATATTGCTATGATCCCCAATATTCCTGACATGCCCCGATCAATTTAGGGCCCATAGCACTCTCGGACCCTCGGCCCACCACCGGAATCGTAGGCTATAGCATTTTAATTTGGAGTGAAAATGCCCTATTCTCGCTGTTTCACCCGTTTGACCACCCAAATGTCCTCAAATATTTTAATGGACCACACTGTTAAGATCCTAACCTCCCTGGTACGCTTTGATTGATTTTGAGCCAACAACACGCTTAAACCCAGGCCCACCCCAAAACCGTGGGCTATAGAACATCGGTTTGGCTAGAAAATGCCCCGTTCTCATTGTTTTGCTTGTTTTACTATCTAAATGGACTCGAATATTGAAACGAACCATACTAGGATAATCCCTAACCTCCTTGGCATGCCTCAGTCAATTTTGGTCACACAGCATACCCGAACCCCAGGACCATCATCAGAACCGTGGGCTATAGCACACCGATTTGGCCAAAAAATAACTCGATAACACCATTTTGCCCATTTGACCACCCAAATAGCCTCGAATATTGAAATAGGCCACATTGGGATAATCCCCAACCTCCCTGGCATGCTCCGGTCGATTTTTAGCCTACAACACTCCCGGATAATGTGCCCACCCCCGGAATCTTGGGCTAAAGCACAATGATTTGGCCTTAAAATACTCCGTTAGCGCTATTATGCATGCTTTACCGCCCATATGGACTCAAATATTGAAATGGACCACACTGGGATGATCCCCAACCTCCGTGGCATGCCTCAGTCGATTTTGGGCACACAGCACGCCTGAACCACAAGCCCACCATCGGAACCGTGGGCTATAGCACACTGATTTACCACCCATATGGACTCGAATATTGAAATAGACCATACTGGGATGATCCCCAACCTCCCTGGCATACCCCAATAAATTTTAGGCCTATAGCACGCCCGAAACCCGTGCCCACCCACATAACCATGGGATATAGCACATTGATTTGGCCCGATAATGCCTCATCCACGTCGTTACGCCCGTTTGACCACCCAAATAGCCTTGAATATTGAAATGGACCATATTGGGATAATCCCCAAATTCCCTGGAATGCCCCTATCAATTTTGGGCCTACAACACACCCGGACCCTGGGTCCACCCCTAAAATCGTGGGCTATAGCACACTGGTTTGGCCCAAAAATGCCCTGTTCGCGCTGTTTGCCTGTTTGACCACCCAAATAGCCTCGAATAGTGAAATGGACCCCCTGACATGCCCCAATCAATTTTAGGCCAACAACACGCCTGAACCCAGGCCCAACCCCAAAATTATGGGATAGCATACTGATTTGGCCTAAAAATACCTCGTTTGTGTCATTTTGCACGTTTTACCACCCAAATGGTATCAAATATTGAAATGGACCACACTGGGACAATCACCAACTTCCCTGACATACCTCAATCAATTTTAGCCCCATAGCATGATAGATACCCAGGCCCACCCCAGAACCGTGGGAAATAGCACACCGATTTAGCCCAAAAATGCCTTATTCGTGCAGTTTCGCTCGTTTGACCACCCAAATGGCCAGTAATACTAAGACAGACTACACTAGGATGATCCCCAATCTCCCTGGCATGCCGCAATCAATTTTGGGCCAACAACACGCTCGAACCCCAGGTCCACCCAGAACCATGTGCTATAGCACACCGATTTGGCCCAAAAATGACCAGTTCATGTTGTTTTGCTAGTTTGACCACCCAAATGGACTCGAATAGTGAAAAAACAACACTGGGACGATCCCCAACGATCCTGGAATGCCCCGATTGATTTTAGGCCCACCGCATGCTTAGACCCCTGGCCCACCCCCAGAATCGTGCGCTATAGCACACTGACTTGGCCCAAAAATCTCCTGTTTGCACCGTTTTACCATTTTGACCACGTAAATGGCCTCAAATATTGAAATAGACCATATTGGGATGATACTCAACCTCCCTGGCATTCCCCAATCAATTTTGGGCTACAACACACCCGAACACAGAGCCCACCCCCAAAACCGTGGGCTATAGAACATTGATTTGGCCAGAAAAGGCCTAGTTTGCACCGTTTTGCCCATTTTGACCACCCAAATAGCCTCGAATATTGAAACAGACCCCACTGAGACGATCCCCGACCTCCCTCGCATGCCCCAATATATTTTTAGAATACAACAATATCGGATGCCAGACCCACCCCTAGAACCATGGGCAATAGCACAATGATTTAGCCCAAAAATGCTGCATTCATGCTTTTTCACCTGTTTGACCACCCAAATGTCCTCGACTATTGAAATGGACCATACTGGGATGATCCCCAACCTCCCTAGCACACAACATTCAATTTAAGGCCCATAGAACGCCCGAACCTTGGGCCCACCTCCCGAGTCGTGGGCTATAACACACCGATTTGGCTAAAAATGCCCTATTTGTGCTGTTTTGCCCGTTTAACCATCCAAATGCCCTCGAATATTGAAAACGACCATACTAGGATGATCGCCAACTTCCATGCCATGCTCCGATTATGTTTAGACCAACAATATGGCTGAAACTCGAACCCACCCCCAGAACCATGGGCTATAGCACATCGATTTGGCCCGAAAAGTCCCGGCTCGTACTGTTTCACCCGTTTGACCACGCAATTGGCCTCAAATATTGAAAAAAACTGCACTAAGATGATTACCAACCTCCGTGGAAAGCCTCGGTTGATTTTGGACCCACAATACGCCCGGACTCCAGGCTCACTCCCGAAACCATGGGCAATAGCACACCAATTTGGCCCAAAAATGCCCTGTTCGTACTGTTTTGCCTGTTAGAGCACCCAAATGGCCTCGAATACTGAAACGGAACACATTGGGATGATCCTCAATCACCCTGGAATACACCGATAGATTTTAGGCCCACAACATGCTCAAACCCTGAGCTCACCTGGGAATCATGGGCTATAGCACACCGATTAGGCATGAAATGCCCCTTTGGCACTATTTTGCCCGTTTGACCACCCAAATGGCCTCCAATATTGAAACGAACTACACTAGGTTGATCCCCAACCACCTGGCAAGCCCCGTTTGAATTTGGGCCACAGCACACCCGGAACCCGAGTCCACCCCTAAAATCGTGGGCTATAGCACTCCGATTTGGCCCAAAAATGTCCCTTCACGCAATTTTGCTTGTTTTTACAACCCAAATAGCCTTTAATATTGAAATAGATGACACTGGGATGATCCCCAACCTCCCTAGCATAGCCCGATTGATTTTGGGCCTACAACACACCCGAACCCTAGGTCCACCCCTGGAACCATGACCTATACCACACCAATTTGGCCCAAAAATGCCACATTTGTGTCGTTTCACCCGTTTGACCACCCAAATAGACTCAAATATTGCGACCACACTAGGATGATCCCAAACTTCCCTGGCATGCCCCGGTTGATTTTTGTCAGATAGTACGCTAGGTCCACGGGTCTACCCCTGGAACCGTGGGCTATAGCGCACCGGTTTGGCTAAAAAATGTATCATTTGCGTCGTTTCACCCTTTTGACCACCCAAATGGCCTCAAATATTGAAATAGACTACACTGGGATGACCCCGAACCTCCCTGAAATGCCTTAGTCAATTTTGGTCCCACAGCATGGTTGGACACGGGGCTTGCCCCCAAAATTATGGGCTACAACACACCGATTTAGCCAAAAAATACTCTGTTTCATTCATTTGACCACCCAAATAGCCTCGAATATTTAAACGGACAGCATTGGCATGATACCCAACCTCCCTGGCCTGAGCCAGTCGATTTAGGGCCCATATCACATCCGGACCCCGAGCCTACCCCTGAAACCATGGGCTATAGCACATCAATTTAGCCCGAAAATGCCCTATTCGTGCTGTTTCGCTCGTCTCATCACCAAAATAGCCGCGAATATTGAAACAGATCATACTGGGATGATCCTCAACCTCCTTGGCACACCCCGGTCAATTTTGGGCCCACATCACACTCGGATCCCAAGCCCACACCCGGAACCGTGGGCATTAGCCCACCGATTTGGCCTAAAAATCATCCATTCGGGCCGATTTGCTCTTTTGACTACCCAAATAGCCCCGATTATTGAAATGTACCACACTGGGATTATCCCTAACCTCTTTAACATTCCTCAATTGATTTTGGTCCCACAGAATGCTCGGACCCCAGGGCCACCCCAAAACCTTGGGCTATGGCACATCGATTTGGCCCGAAAATGCCCTGTTCGCATCGTTTGACCACAAAAATGGCCTCAATAATGAAACGGACTATACTGGGATGATCCTCAACCTCATTGTCATGCCACGATCAATTTTGGACCCACTGTACGCACGAACCCGGGGCTCACCCTCAGAACTGTGGGCTATAGAACACCAATTTACCTCGAAAATACCTCGTTCGTATCGTTTCACTCGTTTAACCATCCAAATGGAGTCAAATATTGAAACGGACCATAATGGGATGATTCCCAACCTTATTAGCATACCTCTATTGATTTGGGGTCTATAGCACGCTCGGATCCGGTGCCCACCCCCGGAACAGTGGCCTATAACACACCAATTTGGCCCAAAAATGCCCCATTTTTGCCGTTTTACACGTATAACTATCCAAATGGTCTTAAAATTGAAACCAACCATATTGGGATGATTCCCAACCTCCTTGTCATGCTCCAGTCAATTTTAGGTGCGCAGAAAGCCCGAAACCCTCACCAACCCCAGAACCGTGGGCTATAGCACACCAATTTAGCTCAAGAATGCTTCGTTTGCGTTGTTTCCCTCTTTTAACCACCCAAATGGCCTCTAATATTTAAATGGACCACACTGGGATGATACCCAACCTCTCTAGCACTCCCCAAATAATTTTGGTCCCACAACATGCCCGAACCCCAGGCCCACCCCCAGAACCGTGGGTTATAGCACATCGATTGGCCTCGAATATTGAAATAGACCACACTGAGATGATACCCAACCTTCTTGGTATTCTACGATTGATTTTAGGCCCACATCATGCCCGGATCCTGAGCCCATCCCTTAGAACCATGGGCTAAAAAATGCCCTGTTCGTGCCGTTTTGCCCATTTGCCTGCTCAAATGGCCTCGAGTATTGAAACAAACCACAATGGGATGATTCCCAAAATCCCTGGCATGCTCCGATTGAATTTGGGCCCACGACACATCTGAACCACCGGCCCACCCTAGGAACTATGGGCAATAGCACATTGATTTGGCTTGAAAATTCCCTCTTCGCGCTGTTTTGGCAGTTTAACCACCCAAATGGCCTCGAATATTGAAACTGACTATACTAGGACGATCCCCAACCTTCCTAGCATGCCCGATCGATTTTGGGCCCACAAAATGACTGTACCCCGGGCCCTTCCTAAGAACTGTGGCTATAGCACATTGATTCGGCTCGAAAATGCCCCGTCCTTGCTGGTTTTCCCGTTTGACCACCCAAATGGCCTCAAATATTGAAACGGACCACACTGGAGTGATCCCCAACCACCCTGGAAAGCCCCGATCAATTTTGGGTCCACAACATGGACCCCGGGAGTACCTCCAGAACCATAGGCTATAGCACACCGATTTGGCCAAAAAATACCACGTTTCACCCGTTTGACCTCCCAAATGGCCTTGAATATTTAAATGGACCATATTTGGATGATACCCAACCTCCTTGGCACAACCCAGTATATTTTGGGTCGCAACACCCTTGGAACCCGAGCCCACCCCCAAAACCATGGGCTATAACACACCGTTTTGGCTCGAAAATACCCCGTTCTCGCTGTTTTGCCCGTTTGACCACCCAAATGACCTCGAATATTTAAACGGATCATACTTGGATGATCCAAAACCTCTCTAGCATGCTCCGATAGCTTTTGGACCCACAGTACTCCCTAACCCCAGGCCCACCACCAGAACCGTGGGCTATAGCACACAAATATTACCCCAAAATTCCCAGTTCATGCCATTTCATCTGTTTGACCTCCCTAATGGCCTTGAATATTGAAACGAACCACACTGGATGATCCCCAACCTCCCTAGCATACCATGATTGATTTTGGGCCAACAGCACACCCAAACCCCGTTTCCACCCCCTGAACCATGGGCTTTAGCACATCGATTGGGCCCAAAGATGCCCCGTTTGTGCTATTTCATCGGTTTGACCATCCAACTAGCCTTGAATATTAAAACGAACCACACAGGTATAACATCAACTTCCCTGGCGCACCCCGATCCACTTTGGGCCCATAACACACCAAAACCCCAAGCCCATTCCCGGAACTGTGGTCTATAGCAAACCAATTTGGCTTAAAAATTATCCATTCGCGTTGTTTCGCCCATTTGACCACCCAAATGGCCTCAAGTGTTTAAACGGACCATACCATGATGATCCTCAACCCCTATGGCATGCCCCGGTCAATTTTGGGCCCACAACAAACCTGGACCTCGAGCCCACCTCTAGAACCGTGGGCTATAGCATATCGATTTGACCTGAAAATGCCCCATTCGCGCTGTTTCAAACTATTATCCACCCAAATGGCCTCGAATATTAAAACGAACCATACTGGGATGATCCCAAACTTCACTGGTATGCCCCGATAGGTATTGGGCCCACAGCACACCCTAACCCCAAGCTCACCCCCAGAACCGTGGGCTATAACATACTGATTTAACCTAAAAATACTCCGTTCAAGCTGTTTCGCCCGTTTGACCACTCAAATAGCCTCAAATATTGAAACAAACCTGTTTGGGAAAATCCCAACCTCCCTGGAATGCCTCGATCGATTTTGGGCCCACAACACGCTCGGACCCAGGCCTACCCCCAGAACCGTGGGCTATAACACATTGATTTATCTTGAAAATGCCAAGTTAGCGCTGTTTCGATCGTTTGACCACCCAAATAGCCTCGAATATTAAAATGGACCACACCAGGATGATCCCCAACCTCCCTGGCATGCCCAGTAAATTTTAGGCCTACAGAATGCCCGAACCCCGAGCTTTTCCCCAAAACCGTAGACAATAGCACACCGAATTGCCCCAAAAATGCACCATTCGCGTCATTTTTCCTGTTTGACCATCCAAATAGCCTCAAATATTGAAACGGACCACAGTGGGATGATCCCCAACCTCCCTGGCATGCCCCTTCAATTTCGGGCCCATAAAATGCCAGGACCACCCCCAAAACCGTGGGCTATAGTACATCGATTTGGCCCAAAAATGCCCCATTCGTGCCATTTTGCCTATTTGACTACCCAAATAGCCTCGAATATTGAAACAGACCACATTGAGATGATCCCCAACTTCCTTGGCATATCCCGATTGATTTTGGGCCCATAACACGCTCGGACCCTGGGCTCACCCCCTGAACCTTGGACTATAGCTAACCGATTTAGCTTAAAAATACCTTGTTCGCACCATTTCGCCCTTTTGACCATCCAAATGCCCTCGAATATTAAAATGGAACCTCCCTAGCCCACCCTAATCAATTTTAGGCCCACAACACGTGTGGAACCCAGGCCACCCCCAAAACTGTGAGCTATAGCACATCAATTTTTACTAAAAATCGCGTCATCTTGTCAGTTTGACCACCCAAATGGCTTTGAAAATTGAAACGGACAACACTAGGGTGATCCGTAATCCCCTGACATTCCCAGATCGATTTTGGGCACACAGAAAAACTAGACCCTTGGCCCACCCATAGAACCGTGGGTTGTAGCACATCGATTTGTCCCTAAAATGCCCTGTTCGCGCTGTATTGGCCGTTTGACCACCTAAATAACCTCAAATACTGAAACGGACCACACTGGGATGATCCCTAACCTCCATGCATGCCCCGATAAATTTTGAACCCACAGCAAGCTTGAATCCTTGGCCTACCCCCAGAGCCGTGGACTATAGCACATTGATTTGGCCCGAAAACTTCCCGTTCACGCCGTTTTGCCTGATTGACCACCCAATTGGCCCCAAATAATAAAATAATCCAAACTGGGATGATCTCAAACCTCCCTGACATGCCCCGGTCAATTTTGGGCTAATAGAATGCCCGGACCCTGGTCCCACCCTAGAACTATGGGCTATAGCACACTGATTTAGCCTAAAAATGCCCGGTTCATGTCATTTTGCTTGTTTGACCATCCAAACATCCTCGAATATCAAAACAGACCACACTGGGATGATCCTTAAATTCCCTGGCATGCCCCGAATAATTTTGGGCCCAGTGAACACCCGAACCCTGGGCTCACCCCCAGAACTGTGGTCTATAGCACATAAATTTCGCTCGAAAATGCCTCGTTCGTGCCATTTCACCCGTTTGACTGCCATAATGGCCTTGAATGATGAAACGCACCATATTGGGATGATCCCCATCCTCTCTGGTATGCCATAATATATTTTGGGACCACAATACGCCTGGACGCTCGATCCACCCCAGTAACCATGGGCTACAACACACCAAATTGGCCCGAAAATGCCCCGTTCACATCGTTTTGCCATCTTGACCACCTAAATGGCCTAGAATATTGAAATGGACCACACAGAGGTGATCTTCAACCTCTCTGGAATGCCTCGGTCAATTTTGGGCCCACAACACACCCGGATCCCGGGTATACACCTGGACCTGTAGGCTATAGCACACTAACTTGGACCAAAAATTCTCCGTTTGCGCCGTTTCGCCCGTTTAACCAACCAAATAGCCTTGACTATTGAAACGGAACACACCGATATAATCTCATACCTCCCTAGCATGCCTCGGTCAATTTTGAGCCCACAAAACGCCTGGAACCCTAGTCCACTCCCAAAACCACGGTCTATAACACATCAATTTGGCTCGATAATGCTCTATTCACTTTGATTCACTCGTTTGACCACCCAAATGGGCTCGAATATTAGAAAGGACCATAATAGGACTATCTCCAACCTCCATGACATGCCCCGATCGATTTTGGGTCTACAGAATGCTCGAACCCCAGGCTATAGCACATCGATTTGGCCCAAAAACTCCCCATTTACACTGTTTTGCCCGTTTGACCATCTAAATGGCCTCGAATATTGAAATGGACCACAATGGGATGATCCTCAACTCCTCTGGAATGACTCAATCGATTTTGGGCCCACAACACGCTCGGACCCCAGGCCTACCCTCGTAACCGTGGTCTATATCACATCGATTTGGCATAAAAATACCCCGTTCGAGCCGTTTTGCTCGATTGACCACCCAAATGGCCTCGAATATTAAAACGGACCATATTGAGATGATCCCCAACCTCCCTAGTATGCCTCGAACGATTTTAAACCCATATCATGCCTAGACCCTGGGGCCACCCCCAAAACTGTAGGCTATAGCACACCAACTTGGCATAAAAGGCCTCGTTCGCGTTGTTTCACCCATTTAACTACCCAAACAACCTCGAATATTGAAACGAACCGCGCTAGGTTGATACCCAACCTCTCTGGCACTCTCTGAACAATTTTGGGCCCATATCACGCCTGAACCCTAGGACACCCCTGGAACTGTGGGCTATAGCACACTTATTTGGCCCAAAAATGCCTCGTTTGCGCTGTTTTGCCCGTTTAACCACCCAAATGGCTTCAAAAATTAAAACAGACCATACTACATCCCCAATTTTAGGGAACGACCCGTTCAATTTTGGTCCCACAACACTTTTGTACCCAGAGCCCACCCCCATAATCGTGGGTTGTAGCACACCAATTTGGCTAGAAAATGCCCTGTTCACGTCGTTTTGCCCGTCTGACCACCCAAACAGCCTTGAATATTAAAAGAGATCATACTGGACGACCCCCAAGCTACCTGGGATACCCTGAGATATTTTGGACCCAAAAAACGCTCAAAACCTAGGCCCTCCCCCGCAATCGTGGGATATAGCACACTAATTTGGCCCGAAAACTCCCAATTCACGCCGTTTCGCCCCTTTGACCACCCAAATGGCCTCGAATATTTAAACATACTGCACTAAGATGATCCCAACCTCTCTGGCATGCCTCAGTCAATTTTTGGCCCAGAGCACGCCCGAACCCCAGAATCGAGGTCTGTAGCACGTCGATTTAGCCCGAAAATGCCCCGTTCGCACCATTTTGCTCGATTGACATCCTAAATGGCCTCGAATATTGAAACAACACACTGGGATGATCCCCAAACTCTCTAGTATGTCCTGGTTAATTTTGGGCCCATAGCACACCCGGACCCTGGGCCCTCCCCCAAAAACGTGGGCGATAGCACACCGATTGAGCCCAAAAATACTCCGTTTGTGCTATTTCACCCGTTTGACCACCTAAATGGCCTCAAATATTGAAACAGACCACATTGGGATGATCCCTTACCTCCCTGACACACCCCGATCAATTTTATTCTGACAGCACACCTAGAACCCGGGACCACCCCCAGAACTGTGGGTTATAGCACACTGATTTTGCACAAAAATGCCCTGTTCGCGTCATTTCATCCATTTGACCACGCAAATGGCCTAGAATATTAAAACGAACCACACTGGATAATCCCCAACCTCTCCTGGCATACCACGATTGATTTTGGTCCCACAGGACGCCCGAGCCCGGGGCACACCCCAGAATCGTGGGTTATAGCACATCGATTTTTCCTGAAAATGCTCTGTTCACACTGTCTCTCTCGTTTGACTTCCCAAATAGCCTCGAATACTGAAATGGACCACACTAGAACTATTCCCAACTACCCTGGGATACCCCCAGTTAATTTTAGGCCCAATGCACGCCTAAACCACGGGCTTACCACAATAATCGTGGGCTATTGTAAATCGATTTAGCCTGAAAATACCTCATTCACGCCGTTTCGCTCGTTCGACCACCCAAATGGACTCGAAAAATAAAACAGACCACATTCGGATGATTCCCAACCTACCTGGCATGCCCCAATTGATTTAGGACCCACAACATACCTTAACTCTGAGCCCCCTGAAATCGTGGGCTATAGCACACTAATTTGGTCCGAAAATGCCTCGTTTGTTGAGTTTCGCCCATTTGACCACTTGAATGGCCTCGAATATTAAAACAGACCATACTAGGATGATCCCCAACCTCTCTGACATGCCCTGATAAATTTTTGGCCCACAGCATGCCCGAACCCCGGGCCCAAAAATGCTTCTTTCATGTTGTTTTGCCCGTTTGACCACCCAAATAGCCTCGAATAGTGAAACAAACCATACTGAGATGATTCCCAATTACCATGGAACGTCTCTGTCTGTTTTAGGACCACAGCACGATCGGAGCCCAAGCCCACCCAAAGAATCATGGTCTATAGCACGCCGATTTAACCTAAAAATGCCCCGTTCGTGTTGTTTCACCTATTTAACCACCAAATTGGCATCGAATATTGAAATAGACCACACAAGAATGATCCCCAACCCTCCTGGCATGCCCCAATCGATTTTGGACCCACAGTACGACTGGAATCTGGCCCACTCTCAGAACTGTGGGCTATAAGCTACTGATTTGGCCAGAAAATACCCTGTTCATGTTGTTTCACCCGTTTGACCACCCCAATGGCCTCGAATATTTAAACGGACCATACTAGGGTGATCTCCAACTTCCATAGCATGTCTAAATTGGTTTTAAGCCCACAGAACATCCGGACCCCGAGCCCACCCCCGGAATAATGGGCTATAGCACACTAATTTGGCTTGAAATTGCCCCGTTCATGCTGTTTCGCCCGTTTGACCTGCCAAATAGCCTTTAATATTGAAATGGACAATGCTGGGATGATACCCAATCTCCCTGTCATGCCACAGTCGATTTTAAGCCTATAGAACGCCTGGACGCCGGACATACCTCCGGAACCATGGGCTATAGCACACCGATTTTGCTAAAAAATGTCCCATTTGTGCCGTTTCACCATTTGACCACCCAAATGGCCTCAAATATTTAAATGGACCACACTGGGATGATCCCCAACCTCCCTGGCATACCTCGGTCAATTTTAGGCCGACAACACACCTGAACCATGGGCCCTCCCCCGGAATCGTGGGCTATAGAACATCGATGTGGCTCGAAAATGCCTCGTTTGCATTGTTTCGCCCGTTTGACAACCCAAATGGGCTCGAATGTTAAAACGAAGCACACTGGGACAATCTCCAACCTCCCTGGCATGCCTCAGTCAATTTTAAACCCACAGCACGCCCGTACTCCGGGCCCACCCTTGGAACCGTGGTCTATTGCATATAAATTTGGCCCAAAAATGCCCCGTTCGCATCAATTTACCCATTTGAACACCCAAATGGCCTCTAATGTTTAAATGGACCACACTGGTATGATCCCCAATCTCCCTGGCATGTCGTAGTCAATTTTGGGCCCACAGCACACCTGGACCCATGCCTACCCCACGAACCGTGGGCTATAACACACCGATTTGGCCCGAAAATGCCCCATTAGCATTGTTTCGCCCGTTTGACCACCCAAATGGCGTCAAATATTAAAATGGACCATACTGGGATGATCCCAACCTTCCTGGAACAGCTTGATCATTTTTGGGCCCACAACACACCCGAACCCTGGGTTTTACCCCAGAACTATAGGCTATATAGCACACCGATTTGGCCCAAAAATGCCTAGTTCGAGTCGTTTGATCAACCAAATGGCCTCAAATATTCAAACGGACCACACTGGGATGATCCCCACCCCCTGGCATGCCTCGATCGATTTTACACCCACAGCACGCCCGGACCCCTGGCCCACCTCCAAAAACATGGTCTATAGCACATTAATTTGGCTAAAATATGCCCCATTCATGCCGTTTCGCCCGTTTGATCACCCCAAATGGCCTTAAATATTGAGACGGACCACACTGGGTCAATCCCCAACCCCCTGGCATGCCCTGGTCAATTTTGGGCCCACACCATGCTCGAACCACAAGCTCTCCCCTGGAACCGTGGGCCATAGCACACCGATTTTTCCCAAAGACTCCCCGTTCGTGCCATTTCGCCCATTTGAAAACCCAAATGGCCTCGAATATTAAAACTTACCACACTGGGATGATCCCCAACCTCTTGAGCATGTCCCAATCGATTTTAGGTCCACAACTTTCCCGGACCCCGGGCTCTCCCTGGAATTGTGGGCTATAGCACATCGATTTGGCCCAAAAATACCCCATTTGCGTTGTTTTGCTTGTTTGACCACCCAAATGGCCTTTAATATTAAAACGGACCACACTGGGATGATACTCAACCTCCCTGAAATTCCTCGGTAAATTTTGGGCCCACAAAACGCCCAGACCTCGAGCCAACCCCCAAAACCGTGGTTTATAGCACACAAATTTAGCTAAAAAATGTCCCATTCATTTGGCTAAAAAATGCCTCATTCACACCATTTTGCCCATTTGACCACCCAAATGGCCTCGAATATTGAAATGGACCATACTGGGACACTCCCCAACCTTCCTGGAATGCCCCAATCGATTTTGAGCCCACAACACACTTGTACCCCGGGCCCTCCACCGGAACCATGGGCTATTGCATATCAATTTGGCCCCAAAACTCACCGTTCATGCTGTTTTGATTGTTTGACCACCTAAATGGCCTCGAATATTGAAACAGACTACACTGAGATGATCACCAACCTCTCTGTCATGCCTCGGTCGATTTTGGGCCCACAACACGCCCGGACCCTGGTCTCTCCCCCAGAAACCGTGTTCTATAACACGCTGATTAGGCTCGAAAATTTACTGTTCGTATAGTTTTGCCCGCTTGACCACCCAAATGGCCTCAAATATTAAACAGACTACACTGAGATGATCCCCAACCTTCCTGGCACGCTCCAATCGATTTTATCCCCACGGCACGCTTGGACCTTGGGCTCTCCTCTAAAATCGTGGGCTATGATGGCACACCGATTTGACACAAAAATGCCCCATTCACATTATTTTTCCGTTTGACCACATAAATGGCCTCGAATAATTAAACAAACCATATTGGGATGATCCCCTACCACCCTGGCATACCTCAATCGATTTTAGGCCCACAACACGCCCGAAACCCTATCCCACCCCCGAAACTATGGTCTATGACACATTAATTTGGCTAAAAAAGTGCCCCATTTGCACCGTTTTGCACATTTAACGACCCAAATGGCCTAGAATATTGAAACGAACCACACTGGGATGATCCCCAACCTCCCTGGCATGCGTCATTAGATTTTAGGCCCACAGCATGCTCGGACATCGGTCCCTCCTCCAAAATCGTAGGTTATAGCATACTAATTTGGCCTGAAAACTCCTCGTTCATGCCGTTTCCCCGTTTGACCACATATATGGCCTCGAATATTAAACCAGGCTACACTGGGATAATCCCCAACCTCTCTGGCATGCCTCGGTCAATTTTGGGCCCACAGCATGCCCGGACCCTGAGCCCACCACTAGAACCGTGATTTAACCCAAACATGCCCCGTTTGATCACCTAAATGGCCTCGAATATTAAAACGGATTATACTGAGATGATCCCCAACCTCCCTAGCACGTCTGAATCAATTTTTCGCCCACAACACACCCAGACCCTGGGGCCACCCCCAAAATCGTGACATATAACACACTAATTTGACTCGAAAATGCCTCATTCACATCGTTTTGCCCGTTTGAGCACCTAAATGGCCTCGAATATTGAAACAGACCACACTTGGATGATACCCGACCTCCCTGGAATTCCTCGGTAAATTTTGGGCCCACAACACGCCCAGACCCCGAGCCAATCCCCAAAACCGTGGTTTATAGCACACAAATTTATTTAAAAAATGTCCCATTCACGCCGTTTCCCTTGTTTGACCATCCAAATAACCTCAAATGTTGAAACGTACCACACTGGGATGATCCTTAACCTCTTTAGTATGCCGCAGTCTATTTTGGCCCCACAGCACGCCGGCAACCTAGGCCTACCCCAGGAAACGTCGGCTATAGCACACCGATTTAGCCCGAAAATACCCCAACTGATCTTATGCCCGCAGCACGCCCGGACCACGGGTTCACCGCCTGAACTGTAGGCAATGGTACACCAATTTGGCCAAAAAATGACTCGTTTGCATCGTTACACCCATTTGACCACCCAAATGGCCACGAATATTGAAACAAACCATACTGGGATGATCCCCAACCTCCCAGGCATTCCTCAGTAAATTTTGGGCCCACAACATGCCCGAACCCCTGTCCCACCCCTTAAACCGTGGTCTATAGCACATCAATTTGGCTCGAAAATGCCCCATTTGCGCCGTTTCGCCCATTCAACCATCCAAATGGCCTTGAATATTGAAACGGACCACACTGGGACGATCCCCAACCTCCTTGGTATGCCCTGTTTGATTTTGAGCCCACATCACACTCGGACCCCTGGCCCTCCCCCAAAACCGTGGGCTATTGCACATTGATTTGGCTTAAAAACATCTCTTTCATGCTGTCTCACCCGTTTGACTACCCAAATGGCCTCGAATATTAAAATGGACCACACTGGGATGATTCGCAACCTCTCTAGCTCTCCTCAGTCAATTTTGGGCACATAGCATGCCCAGAACTCGGGCCCACCCCTGGTACTGTGGTCTACAACATGTCGATTTATCCCAAACATGCCCTATTCGCACCGATTTGCCCTTCAAATGGCCTCAAATATTAAATCAAAACCACACTGGGAGGATCCCAAATTTCCATGACACACCCCGATTAACACTGGACCCACAGCATGCTCAAACCCTAGATCCACCCCTGAAATCGTGGGCTATAACACATCGACTTGGCTCGAAAATGCCCCATTCGCGTCGTTTTACCCGTTTGACCACCTAAATCCCCTTGAATATTGAAATGGACCACACTGGGACGATACCCAACCTACCTGGCACACCCCAATTAATTTTGGTCCCATAACTTTCTCGAACCCCGATTCCACCCCCGGAACAGTGGTCTATAGCACAGAAACTTGGCCCAAAAATGTCCCATTCGCACGGTTTTGCCTGTTTGAACACCCCAATATCCTCGAATGTTGAAACGAACTGCACTGGGATGATCCCCAACCTCCCTGGTATGCCGCGGTTGAATTTTGGCCCACAGCATGCCCGAACCCTAGGCCAATCCCAGGAACTGTAGGCTATGGCACACTGATTTTGATTAAAAATGCCCCATTCACGTTATTTCACCCGTTTGAGCACCCAAATGGCCTCGAATATTGAAAAGGACCTCACTGGGATGATACCCAAACTCCCTCAAATTCCTCAATCGATTTTGAACCCACAGCACACCCGGACCCTAGGCCCACCCTCAAAACCGTGGTCTATAGCACACCGATTTGACCCAAAAATTGCCCATTCGCGTTGTTCCACCCGTTTGACAACCCAAATGGCCTTGAATATTGAAACAGACCATACTGGGATGATCCCAAACCTCCCCAACATGCCTCAGTCGATTTTGGGCCCACAGCACGCTCGGACGCTAGGTCGACCGTCGAAATCGTGGGCAATAGCACACCAATTTGGTCTGAAAATGCCCGGTCCTACCGTTTCTTTTGTTAGACCACCCAAATAGCCTCGAGTATTGACACGGACCACATTAGGATGATTCCCAACCTTCCTAGCATTCCCGATCAATTTTGGGCCCATAGCACGCCCGGATCCCAGGCCAACCCCTATAACTGTGGTCTATAGCACAACAATTTGGCTCGAAAATGCCCCATTCGGGCCATTTCACTTGTTTTATGACACAAATGGCCTCGAATATTGGAAAAGATTACACTGGGATGATCCTCAACCTCCATGGTATATCGCGGTTGATTTTGGGCCCACAGCATGCCCGGACCCTAATCCCACTCTCAGAACCATGGGCTATATAGCATACCGATTTGGCCCAAAAATGCCCCGTTCATGTTATTTTGCTCGTTTGACCATCCAAATGGCCTCTAATATTGAAACGGACCATACTGGGATGATCTTCAACCCTACTAGAATGCCCCGATCGGTTTTTGGCTAATAGCACGTCGTGATCCCAGGCCCAACCCCAGAACCGTGGTCTATAGCACACCAATTTGGCCCGAAAATACCCCGTTCTGGCCGTTTCAACCATTTGACCACCCAAATAGCCTTAAATATTGAAACAGACCACACTGGGATGATCACGAACCTCCTTGGCATGCCCCGATTGATTTTGGGCCCACAACACGCTCGAACCCTGGGCGCACCCCCGGAACTGTGGGCTATAACACACTAATTTAGCCCCTAAAATGCCCCATTCACGCCGTTTTGCCAGTTTAACCACCCAAATGGCCTCGAATGTTTAAACGGAACACACTGGGATGATCCCTAATATCCCAAGCACTCCCTAGTCAATTTTTCGCCTACCGAACTCCTGGACCTCGGGCCCACCCCCAGAATCATAGGCTATAACACATGATTTAGCTTGAAAATGCCCCGTTTACGCCAGTTTACCCATTTAACCACTCAAATAGCCTTGGAAATTAAAACGAACCATACTGGGACGATCTCCAGCTTCCCTGGTATGCCCAGACCCTGGGCCTACCACAGAACCGTGGGCTATAGCATACCAATTTGGCCCAAAAATGCTCCTTTGACGCCGTTTCTCCCATTTGACCATCCAATTGGCCTTGAATATTTAAATGGACCACACTGGGATGATCCCTAACCTTCCTGGCATGCCTCATAAAATTTTGGGTAGCACACCGATTTGGCTTGAAAATGCCCCGTTTGTGCTGTTTTGCCCGTTTGACCACCTAAATGGGCTCAAATAATGAAGCAGACCACACTAGGATGATCCCCAACCTCCCTATCATGCCCCGATATATTTTTGGCCCCCAAAACACCTGGACCCCGGGCCCATCCTCGGAACCATGGGTTATAGCACACCAATTTAGCCCGAAAATGTCCCGTTCGTGTTATTTTTCCTATTTGACCAACCAAATGGCCTCGAATATTGAAATAGACCACAATGAGATAACCGCCAACCTCCATGGTACCCTGCGGTCGAGTGTTGGCCCACAGCATACTCGAACCCTAGGCCAAACCCAGGAACTGTAGGCTATAGCACACTGATTTTGATTAAAAATGCCTCATTCATGTTATTTCGCCCGTTTGAGCACCCAAATAGCCTCGAATATTGAAAAGGACCTCACTGGGATGATACCCAAACTCCCTCGAATGCCCCAGTCGATTTTGAACCCACAGCACACCTGGACCCTAGGCCCACCCTCAAAACTGTGGTCTATAGTACACCGATTTGACCCAAAATTTGCCCATTCGCGTTGTTCCACCCGTTTGACAACCCAAATGGCCTTGAATATTGAAACAGACCATACTTGGATGATCCCCAACATGCCTCAGTCGATTTTAGGCCCACAGCACACTCGAACGCTAGGTCGAACCTCGAAACCGTGGGCGATAGCACACCAATTTGGTCTGAAAATGCCCGGTCCTGCCGTTTCTTATGTTAGACCACCCAAATAGCCTCGAGTATTGACACGGACCACATTAGGATGATTCCCAACATTCCTAGCATTCCCGATCAATTTTGGGCCCACAGCACGCCCGGATCCCAGACCAACCCCCAGAACTATGGTCTATAGCACATCAATTTGGCTAGAAAATTCCCCATTCGGGCCGTTTCACTTATTTTATGACACAAATGGCCTCGAATATTGAAACAGATTACACTGGGATGATCCTCAACCTCCATAGTATGTCGCGGTTGATTTTGGGCCCACAGCAGGCCCGGACCCTAATCCCACTCCCAGAATCATGGGTATAGAACACTGATTTGGCCGAAAAATGCCCCGTCCATGTTATTTTGCCCGTTTGACCACCCAAATGGCCTCGAATATTGAAACGGACCATACTGGGACGATCGTCAACCCTACTAGAATGCCCCAATCGATTTTTGGCTAATAGCACATCGTGATCCCAGGCCCAACCCCGAAACCGTGGTCTATAGCACACCAAATTGGCCCGAAAATACCCCGTTCTGTCCGTTTTAACCATTTGACCACCCAAATAGCCTTAAATATTGAAATAGACCACACTGGAATGATCACAAACCTCCTTAGCACGCCCCGATTGATTTTGGTCCCACAGCACGCTCGAACCCTGGGCGCACCCCCGGAACTGTGGGCTATAACACACTAATTTAGCCCTAAAATGCCCCATTCATGCTGTTTTGCCAGCTTAACCACCCAAATGGCCTCGAATGTTTAAACGGAACACACTGGGATGATCCCCAATATCCCTGGCACTCCCTAGTCAATTTTTTGCCTACCGAACTCCTGGACCTCGGGCCCACCCCCAGAATCATAGGCTATAACACATGATTTAGCTTGAAAATGCCCCGTTTACGCCAGTTTACCCATTTAACCACTCAAATAGCCTTGAAAATCAAAACGAACCATACTGGGACGATCTCCAGCTTCCCTGGTATGCCCGGACCCTGGGCCTACCAGTGAACCGTGGGCTATAGCATACCAATTTGGCCCAAAAATGCTCCTTTGACGCCGTTTCTCCCATTTGACCATCCAATTGGCCTTGAATATTTAAATGGACCACACTGGGATGATCCCTAACCTTCCTGGCATGCCTCATAAGATTTTGGGTAGCACACCGATTTGGCTTGAAAATGCCCCGTTTGTGCTGTTTTGCCCGTTTGACCACCTAAATGGGCTCAAATAATGAAGCAGACCACACTAGGATGATCCCCAACAACCATATCATGCCCCGATATATTTTTGGCCCCCAAAACACCTGGACCCCGGGCCCATCCTCGGAACCATGGGTTATAGCACACCAATTTAGCCCGAAAATGTCCCGTTCGTGTTATTTTTCCTATTTGACCAACCAAATGGCCTCGAATATTGAAATAGACCACAATGAGATAACCGCCAACCTCCATGGTACGCTGCGGTCGAGTGTTGTCCCACAGCATACTCGAACCCTAGGCCAAACCCAGGAACTGTAGGCTATAGCACACTGATTTTGATTAAAAATGCCTCATTCATGTTATTTCGCCCGTTTGAGCACCCAAATGGCCTCGAATATTGAAAAGGACCTCACTGGGATGATACCCAAACTCCCTCGAATGCCCCAGTCGATTTTGAACCCACAGCACACCCGGACCCTAGGCCCACCCTCAAAACCGTGGTCTATAGCACACCGATTTGACCCAAAAATTGCCCATTCGCGTTGTTCCACCTGTTTGACAACCCAAATGGCCTTGAATATTGAAACAAACCATACTAGGATGATCCCCAACATTCCTCAGTCAATTTTAGGCCCACAGCACGCTCGGACGCTAGG
This sequence comes from Capsicum baccatum var. pendulum, assembly GCA_030864225.1. NCBI lineage: Eukaryota > Viridiplantae > Streptophyta > Magnoliopsida > Solanales > Solanaceae > Capsicum > Capsicum baccatum. The sequence continues at coordinate 275,247,513 of CM061550.1, forward strand.
TCGACCTTCGAAACCGTGGGCGATAGCACACCAATTTGGTCTGAAAATGCCCGGTCCTGCCGTTTCTTATGTTAGACCACCCAAATAGCCTCAAGTATTGACACGAACCACATTAGGATGATTCCCAACCTTCCTAGAATTCCCGATCAATTTTGGGTCCACAGCACGCCCGGATCCCGGGCCAACCCCCAGAACTATGGTCTATAGCACATCAATTTGGCTAGAAAATTCCCCATACGGGCCGTTTCACTTGTTTTATGACACAAATGGCCTCGAATATTGAAACAGATTACACTGGGATGATCCTCAACCTCCATAGCATGTTGCGGTTGATTTTGGGCCCACAGCAGGCCCGGACCCTAATCCCACTCTCAGAACCATGGGCTATATAGCACACCGATTTGGCCTAAAAATGCCTCGTCCATGTTATTTTGCCCATTTGACCACCCAAATGGCCTCGAATATTGAAACGGACCATACTGGGACGATCGTCAACCCTACTAGAATGCCACGATCGATTTTTCGCTAATAGCACATCGTGATCCTAGGCCCAACCCCAGAACCGTGGTCTATAGCACACCAATTTAGCCAGTTTAACCACCCAAATGGCCTCGAATGTTTAAACGGAACACACTAGGATGATCCCCAATATCCCTAGCACTCCCTAGTCAATTTTTCGCCTACCGAACTCCTGGACCTCGGGCCCACCCCCAGAATCATAGGCTATAACACATGATTTAGCCTGAAAATGCCCCATTTACGCCATTTTACCAATTTAACCACTCAAATAGCCTTAGAAATTAAAACGAACCATACTGGGACGATCTCCAGCTTCCCTGGTATGCCCGGACCCCGAGCCTACCACAGAACCGTGGGCTATAGTATACCAATTTGGCCCAAAAATGCTCCTTTGACGCCTTTTCTCCCGTTTGACCACCCTATTGGCCTCGAATATTTAAACGGACCACACTGGGATGATCCCTAACTTTCCTGGAATGCCTCACAAGATTTTCGGCCCACTACATGCCCGATCCACGGGCCCACCCCATAACTGTGGGCTATAGCACACCGTTTTGGCTTGAAAATGCCCCGTTCGTGCTGTTTTGCCCGTTTGACCACCCAAATGGGCTCGAATAATGAAGCAGACCACACTAGGATGATCCCCAACCTCCCTAGAATGCCCCGATAGATATTTGGCCCACAAAATACCTGGACCTCGGGCCCATCCTCGGAACCATGGGTTATAGCACACCAATTTAGCCAGAAAATATCCTGTTCACGTTATTTTTCCTATTTGACCAACCAAATGCCCTCAAATATTGAAATAGACCACAATGAGATAACCGAAAACCTTCCTAGCATGCCCCAATTTAATCTGGGCCCACAATATGCTGGACCCTGGGCCCACCCCAAAAACCGTCGGCTATAGCACACTGACTTATCCTGAAAATGCCTCGTTTGTGCTGTTTCGCCCGTTTTACCACATAAATGGCCTTGAATATTGAAACGGACCATAATGGGATGATCCTAAAACACCCTGGCATGCTTCAGTTGATTTTTGGGCCCACAACACGCCTGGACCCTGGGAACACCCCCAGAACCGTGGTCTATAGCACATCAATTTGGCTCGACAATGCCTCATTCGCACCTTTTCCCCCATTTGACCACCCAAATAGCCTCAAATGGTGATATGTACCACACTGGGATAATACCCAACCTCCCTAGCATGCCCAGATCAATTTTAGGCCAACAACATGCTCAAACCCGGAGCCCTCCACCGGAACCGTGGGCTATAGCATATTGATTTGGTGAAAAAACTTCCCATTCGTGCCGTTTTGCCTGTTTGACCACCCAATTGGCCTTGAATATTTAAACGGACCACACTGGGATGATCCCTAACCTCCCTGGCATACCTCAGAAGATTTTAGGCCCTCAGCATGCCCAGACCACAGGCCCACCCCAGAACCGTAGGCTATAGCACACCGATTTGGCAAAAAAATGCCCCGTTCACACCGTTTTTCCCTATTTACCACCCAAATGGCCTCGAATATTAAAAAGGACCACTGGGACGATCCCAACCTCACTGGCACGCCCAAATTAATTTAGGTCCCAAAACACGCCTAGACCTCGAGCCCACCTGTAGAACCGTGGTCTCTAGCATAGTGATTTAGCTTGAAAATGCCCCGTTCACGTCGTTTCGCTCATTTGACAACCAAAATAGCCTAGATTTTTGGATTGGACCATATACTAAGATGATCCCTAACTTCCCGAAACACCTCAGTTAATTTTGGGCCTACCCCAAGAACTGAGGACTATAGCACAACGATTTGACCCGAAAATGCCTCGTTCATGCCGTTTTGCCCTGTTGACCACCCAACTATCCTTGAATAATGAAACATACCATACCAGGACGATACCCAACCTCCCTGGTATGCCCTGGTTGATTTTGGGCTAACAACATACCCGAACTCGAAGCCTACCCCTAAAACCGTTAGTGATAACACACCGATTTATCCTAAAATGCCCTGCTCACGCTGTTTGCCCGTTTAACCACCTAAATAGCCTTGAATATTGAAATGGACCACACTTGATGATCTCTAACCTCCTTCGCATACTTCAATTGATTTTTGCTCCAATTCACGCCCAGACCCCGGGACTATCTCCGAAATCGTGGGCTAGAGCACACAGATTAGGTCCAAAAATGCTCCGTTTGCGCCGTTGTGCCTATTTGGCCACCGAAATGGCCTCGAATATTAAAATGGACCACACTGGGATAATCCTTAACCCTCAAGCACACCGTGTTCAATTTTGGTCCCACAGCATGCCCGGACCCCGTGCCAAACCCCAGAACTGTGGGCTCACCCCGATTTGTCCCAAAAATGCCCTGTTCACTTTGTTTCGCCCATTTAACCACCCAAATGGACTTAAATATTAAAATGGACTACACTTGGATGATCCCCAACCTCCTTGAATTGCCTAATCAATTTTGGGCCCACAGTACGCTATGGCCTTGGACCCATCCCTGGAACAGTATGCTATAGCACACCGATTTGGCCCGAAAATATTTTGTTCACGTAGTTTCGCCCGTTTAACCATCCAAATGGCCTCGAATATTGAAACGAACCTCACTGCGATTATCTCAAACTTCCCTGGCATGCCCCGGTCAATTTTGAGCCCACAGCACTCCCGGACCCTGGGCCACACCAAGAATTGTGGGCTATAGATCATCGATTTGCCCTAAAAATGCCCCGTTCGCGCCGTTTTCCCCGTTTGACCACCCAAATGGCCTTAAATATTGAAACATACCACATTGGGATGATTCCCAAACTCCCTGGAATGCCCCAGTCAATGTTGGACCCACAACACACCCGAACCCTAGGCCCACCCTCAGAACCCTGGTCTATGGAACACCAATTTTGCCTAAAAATGCCCAGTTTGCGTCGTTTCACCCGTTTAACCACCCATATGGGCTCGAATATTGAAATGGACCATACTGGGACAATCACCAACCTTCCTGGCATGCCCCGGTCAATTTTAGGTTCACATAATGCCCGAACCCTAGGCCCACCCCCAAAACCGTGGGCTATAGCACATTGATTTGGCCCAAAAATGCCCCGTTTGTGCTATTTTACCCATTTGACCACCCAAATGGCCTCGAATATTAAACGGACTGCATTGGGATGATCCCTAAACTCCCTGGCATATCCCGATCGATTTTGGAGCCACAACACTCTCGTATCTCGGGCCCACCCCTAGAACCATGGGCTATAGCACACCGATTTGGCCAAAAAATACCCCGTTCGTGCCGTTTAGCCAGTTTGACCCCGTAAATGGCCTCGAATATGAAACTGACCACACTGGGATGATACCCAACCTGTCTGGCAAGCCCCAATCAATTTTGGACCCACAGCTCGCCCGAACCTCGGGCCCATCCTCGGAACCTTGGGCTATAGCACTCCGATTTTGCTCAAAAATTGCCCATTTGCACCGTTTCACTCGTTTGACCACCCAAATGGCTTTGATTATTGAAACAAAACAAAATGGGATGATCTTAAACCTCCTTAGCTCGGTCTAATTAATTTTGGGCCTATAAAATGCTCAAACCCCGGGGTCACACTCGAAATTGTGGGCTATAGCACACCGATTTAACCTAAAAATGCCCCGTTCACGCTGTTTTGCCTGTTTGACCACCAAAATAGCCTCAAATATTGAAATGGACCACATTGATATAATTCCCAACCTACCTGGCGCACCTCGATCGATTCTGGTCCCACGTCATGCCCGGACCCTGTGACACCCCCGTAACCGTGAGATATAGCACATCGATTTGGATCAAAAATGCCCCGCTCACCCTATTTCACCCGTTTGACCATACAAATGTCCTTGAATATTAAAACAGACTACATTAGGACAATCCTAAACCTCCCTGGCACGCCTGATTGGTTTGAGCCAATAGCATGCCTGAAAAATGGGCCGCACTTCCGGAATCATAGGCTATAGCACATCGATTTTGCTCGATAATGCCTCGTTCACTCCGTTTCACCCGTTTTACCACCTAAATTGCTTTGAATATTGAAACGGACCACATTGGGATGATCCCCAACTTCCTTGGCATTCCTCGATCAATTTTGGGCCCAGTCCATGCCCGTACCCTTTTCCCAACCCCAGAAACGTGGGCTAAAGCACATCGATTGAGCCTGAAAATACACCGTTCGCGCCATTTTGCCTGTTTGACCACCCAAATGGCCTCGAATATTGAAAGAAACCATAGTTGGATGATCCCGAACCTTTATGGCATGCCCCGATCAATCTTGGGACCACAGCATGCTCGGAACCCGAGCCCACCCCAGTAACTGTGGGTTATAGCACACCGATTTGGCCTAAAAATGCCCCATATGCGTCGTTTCGCCCATTTGACCACCCAAATGGCCTCAAATATTAAACGGACCACACTAGGATGATCCCGACCTCCCTGGCATACCCCGATGGATTTTGGGCCCAGAGCTTGTCCGAACCCCGTGCCCACACCCATAACCGTGAGATATAGCACATCAATTTGGCCCAATAATGCCCTGTTCGCGCTGTTTAGCTTGTTTGACCACCCAAATAGCCTCTAATATTGAAACGAACAACATTGGGATGATCTCTAACCTTCATGGTATACCCTAATCGATTATGGGCCCACAGCACACCCATACCCTGGGCCCACCCCAAAATCGTGGGCTATAGCACATCAATTTTTCTCAAAAATGCCTCGTTCGCATCGTTTTGCCCTTTTGACAACCCAAATGGCATTAAATATTGAAACAGGCCATACTTGGACGAACCACAACCACTTGGGATACCCCATTCAATTTTGGGCCCATGGTATGCTTGGACCCTGGGTCCACCCCCATAATCGTGGGCTATAGCACACTGATTTGGCCTAAAAATGCTCCGTTCATGCCATTTTTCCCATTTTACCACCCAAACAGCCTCGAATATTTAAACAGGACACACTGGGATGATCCCCAACCTCCCTGGCCTGCGGCAATCTATTTTTGGCTCATAGAATGCTCAAAGTCTGGGCCCACCCCTAAAACCGTAGGCTATACCACACCGATTTAGCCCGAAAATACCTCATTCATTCTGTTTCTCCCGTTTGACGTTCCAAATGGCCTCGAATATTGAAATGGACCACACTGGGGCTATCCCCAACCTACCTAGCATGCCTCGATCAATTTTGGACCCAAAGCACGCTTCGACCCCGAGCCTACCCCCGAAAACCATGGGCTAGCACACCAATTTAACTCAAAAAAGCCCTGCTCGCGCTGTTTCATCCGTTTAACCACCCAAAATCCCTCGAATATTGAAATGGACGACACTGGGATGGTGCCCAACCTTCCTAGCACGCCCTGGTCAATTTTGGCCCTACAACACTCCCGAACATCGGGCCCACCCTTGGAACCGTGGGCTATAGCACATCAATTTGGTTCAAAAAAGCCCGGTTCGTGCTCTTTCGTCCGTTTAACCACCCAAATGGCCTCAAATATTAAAACGGACCACACTAGGATGATCCTTAACCTCCCTGGCATGCCCCGATAGATTTTGGACCCACAACACACTCAAACCTGGGGCCTGCCCCCAGAACCGTAGGCTATAGCACACCGATTAGGCCCAAAAATGCCCCATTTGTGCTATCTTGCTCGTTTGACCACCCACATTGCCTCGAATATTTAAACAGACCACACTATGATGATACCCAACCTTCTGGCACGCCCCTTTCTATTTTGGTCCCATAGCATGCCCGGACTCCGAGCCCATCCCCAGAACCATGGGCTATAGCACACTGATTTTGCCTGAAAATGCCCCTTTCGCATCGTTTTGCCTGTTTAACCACCCAAATGGCCTCTAATATTGAAATGGACTACACTAGGATGATCCCCAACCTCCATGGCACACCTTTGTCACTTTTAGATCCATAGCACGCCCGGACCCCAATCACACCCCCAAAATCGTGGGCTATATAACACAATAATTTTGCCCAAAAATTTCTCGTTTGGGTTGTTTCGCCCGTTTTACCACCCAAAGGGCCTCGAATATTGAAACAGACCACACTGGGATGATCGCCAACCTCCATGGAATGCTCTGGTTGATTTTGAACCTTCAACACGCCCGGACCCAGGAACCCTAGGCTATAGCACACCGATTTATCCCAAAAATGCCTCATTCACACTGTTTTGCCTGTTTGACCACCTAAATAACCTCGAATATTGAAATAGACCACACTGGGATGATGCCCAACCTCCCTGACATGCCCTAGTCAATTTTGGGCTAACAGAACGCCTGAACCCCAAGCCCACCCTCAAAATCGTGGGCTTTAGAACACCAATTTTGCCCAAAAATGCCCCGTTCGCATCGTTTTGTCTGTTTGACAACCCAAATGGCCTCAAAAATTGAAACGTACCATGCTAGGAAGATACCCAACCTCCCTGGCATGCACCAATTAATTTTGGGCCAACTGTATGCCCGGAGCCTCGGCCCACCCCCAGAATCGTGGGCTATAACACATTAATTTAGCTCGAAAATGCCCTATTCGAGTTGTTTCACCCGTTTGACCACCCAAATGTCCTCGAATATTGGAACGAACCACACTGTGATTATCCCCAACCTCCTTGGCATGCCTCGGTCAGTTTTTGTCCCACAACACGCCAGAAACCATAGGTTATAGCAGACTGATTTGGCCCAAAAATTCCCCTTTCACATCGTTTCGTCCGTTTGACCACCCAAATGACTTTGAATATTGAAACGAACCACACTGGGATGATACCTAACCCCCCTGGCATGCCACGGTCAATTATGGGCCCACAGCATGCCCAAAACCTGGCCCACCCTCGAAACCGTGGGCTATAACACACTGGTTTAACCCAAAAATTCCCCGTTCGCGCCATTTTTCCCGTTTAACCACCCAAATGGCCTTTAATATTAAAACCGACCACACTGGAATGATCCCCAACCTCCCTAGCACACCCCGGATGATTTTACACCAACAGCACACCCGAACCCCGAGCCCCACCCCAGAATTATTTCGCCCGTTTAACCGCCCAAATTGCCTCTAATATTGAAACAGACCACACTGAGATGATCCCCAACCTCCCTGGTATGCCCCAATTCATTTTGGGTATACATCACACCCAAACCCCGAGCTAACCCCTGGAACCGTGGGCTATAGCACACCAATATGGCCCAAAAATGCTCCGTTCGCGCTGTTTCGCCCGTTAGACCACCTAAGTGGCCTCAAATATTGAAATGGACCACACTGTAATGATTTCCAAACTCCCTGGAATATCTCGATCAATTTACGGCACACAGAATCCCCGCACATCCGGCCCACCCCCAAAACCATTGGCCATAGCACATCAATTTGGCTAAAAAATGCCCCATTCACATCATCATTTTGCCCGTTTGACCACCCAAATGGCCTCGAATATTGAAATGGACCATACTGGGATGATCTCCAACCTCCCTAGCACACCTCTATCGATTTTTGGCATACAACACACTCGTACCCTATTCCCACCCCCAAAACTGTTTGCTATAGCACACCGATTTGGCCTAAAAATTCCCCGTTCGCGCCGTTTCCCCCATTTGACAAGCCAAATGGCCTCGAATATTGAAACAAGCCATACTAGGACGATCCCCAACCTCCCTGGCATGTCTCGATTGATTTTAGGTCCACATCTCACCTTATCATCGGGCCCACGCCCAAACCATGGGCTATAGCACACCGATTTATCCTAAAAATGCCCCGTTCACATTATTTTGCCTGTTTGACCACCCAAATGGCCTTGAATAGTAAAACATGTTTGGGCCAACAACACGCCCGAACCTTCGGCCCACCCCTGGAACCGTAGGCTATAACACACTTATTTGGCTCGAAAATACCCCGTTCGAGTTGTTTCGCCCATTTGGCCACCCAGAACCGTGGGATTTAGCACAGTTATTTGGCCCTAAAACTCCCCGTTTGCGTTGTTTTGCTCGTTTGACCACCTAAATGGCCTCAAATATTTAAACAGACCACACTGTGGAGATCCCCAAACCTCCCTTGCAAGTCCTGATCGATTTTGGCCCCACAACATGCCCGAACCCTGGACCTACCCCACAAACTATGGACTATAGCACATCGATTTGCCTAAAAATGCCTCATTCGTGCCATTTGGTCCGTTTGACCACCCAAATCTCCTCGAATATTAAAACAGACTACACTAGGATGATCCCCAACCTCCTTGGCACACCCCGATCGATTTTGGGCCCAATGAACGCCCAAACTCTAAGACCACCCCTGGAACCATGGGCTATAACACACAGATTTAGCTTGAAAATTGCTCCTTTGTACTGTTTAGCCCGTTTGACCATTCAAATGGCCTTGAATATTTAAACAGACCACACTGGGACCCTGAGCCCACCGCCGGAGCTTGGGCCTACACCACGCTCGGACCCTGAGCCCACAGCCGGAGCCGGGGGCTATAGCACATTGATTTAGCCTAAAAATGCCTCATTTGCACCGTTTCTCCTGTTTGACCACCCAAATACCCTCAAATACTTAAATGGACCACACTGGGATGATCCCCAACATCCCTGGCACGCCCGGATCGATTTTCCCCATTTGACCACCCAAATGGCCTCAAATATTGAAATGGACCATACTAGGATGATCCCTAACCTCCCTGGAATGCCTCAGTATATTTTGGGCCTATAAGCTGCTCGAATTTAGGGTCGCCCCTAGAATCGTAGGCTATAGCACATCTTTTAGGCCCAAAAATGCCTCGTTTGTGCTATTTTGCCCATTTGACCACCCAAATGGCCTCAAATATTAAAACAGACCTCATTGGGACTATCCCCAACCTCGATGGCATGCCCTGATAGATTTTAGGACCACAACAAGCCCAGACCAAGGAACCCTAGGCTATAACACACTAATTTTTCCAAAAAATGTTCCGTTCATACTGTTTTGCTCGTTTGACCACTCAAATGACCTCGAATATTGAAATGGACCACACTAGGATGATCTCCAACCTCCCTGGCATGCCTTGATTGATTTAGGGGCCACAACATGCCCGAACCTGGGCCCACCCCCAGAACCATGGGCTATATCACACCGATTTAGCCAAAAATGCTCTATTCGCCCCATTTTGCCTGTTTGAACATGCAAATGGCCTCAAATATTGAAACAGACCACATTGGGACGATCCCCAACCTCACTGGTATGCCGTAGTTGATTTTGGGCCCATACACACCCCAACTAAGAGTCCACCCCCAGAATCATGGGTTATAGCACACTAATTTGGCTTAAAAATACCTCATTCGCACCGTTATGCCTACCCAGGTCATTTTTTCCCTACAGCACGCCCGAACCCCGAGCCCACCCGTGAAAGCATGGTCTATAGCATACCCATTTGGTCCGAAAATGCCCCATTTTGCGCCGTTTTGCCCATTTGACCACCCAAATGGCCTCGAATATTAAAATGGACAACACTGGATTAATCCCCAACCTCCCTGGCATGCTCCGGTTGATTTTAGATCCGCAGAATGGCTGAACCACGGGCCCACCCCAAAATCGTAGGCTATAGCACACCAATTTGGCCTAAAAATGTCTCGTTTGCGTTGTTTCGCCCGTTTGACTGCCCAAATCGCCTCTAATATTGAAACGGACCACTCTGGGGAGATACCAACCTCCCTGGCATGCCTCAATTGATTTTGGCCATACAACACTCCCCGTCACTGGGCCCACCCCTAAAACCGTGGGCTATAGCACACCGATTTGCCTGAAAATGCCTAGTTTATTCTATTTTACCCATTTGACCACCCAAATAGACTTGAATATGGAAAAAAACCACACTGGGATGATCCCCAAACTCCCTGGAATGCCTCGGTTGATTTTAGGCCCATAGCACGCCCGAACTCCAGGCCCACCCCCAGAATCATGGGCTATACCACATCGATTTTACTCCAAAATGCCCCATTCCCGTTATTTCGCCCGTTTGACCATCTAAATAGCCTCAAATATTGAAATAGACCACACTGGAATGATGACCAACCTTCCTAGCATGCCTTGGTTGATTTTAGGCCCACAGAAGACTCAGAACCCCAGCCCACCCCCTGAATCGTGGGCTATAACACATCGATTTTATCCAAAAATACCCTGTTCGTGCTGTTTCACCCATTTGGCTACCTAAATGGCCTCGAATATTGAAATAGATAACACAGGGATGATCCCAAACCTCTCTAGCATACCCCGATATATTTTAGGCCCACACCACGCTCGAGCACCGGGCCAGCCCACAGAATCATAGGCTATAGTAAACCAATTAAGCCTGAAAATACCCCGTTTGTGCTATTTTGCCAGTTTGACCACCCAAATAGCCTCGAATATTAAAACAGACCATACTAGGATGATCCCCAACCTCCTTGGCACGGCCTTGTCAATTTTAGGCCCACACCAAGCTCGAACCCCGGCCCCACCCCAGAACCGTATGCTATAGCACATCGATTTGGCCTGAAAATGCCCCGTTCGCACCATTACGCCCATTGGACCACCCAAATGGCCTTGAATATTGAAATGGACCATATTGTGATGATCTCTAAACTCCCTGTCATGCCCCAATCAATTTTGGGTATACAGTACGCTCGGACGCCAGGCCCACCCCTGAAACCGTGGGCAATAGCACACCAATTTAGCCCAAAAATGCCCCGTTTGCATCGTTTCACCCGTTTGACAACCCAAATGGCCTCGAATATTGAGAATACCATATTAGCATGATCCCCAACCTCCATGGCATGGCCTAGTTGATTTTGGACACACAATATGCCCGAACCCAGGAACCCTAGGCTAGCATACTAATTTGTCCCGAAAATCCCTCGTTCACACCATTTTGCCCGTTTGACCACTCATATGACCTCGAATATTGAAACGAACCATATTGGGATGATACCAACCTCCCTGGCATGCCCTAGTCAAATTTAGGACCACAACAAGCCCGGACCCCAGGCCTACCCTCAAAATTGCGGGCAAAAGAACACCGATTTAGCATAAAAATGCCCCGTTCGCGCTATTTTGCCTATTTGAACACCCAAATGGCCTTGAATATTTAAACAGACTACACTGGTATGATTCCCAACCTCCCTGGCACAGCCCAATCAATTTTAGGCCCCAGAACACCTCAACCCAAAGTCCACCCCCGTAACAGTAGGCTATAGCACACTGATTTGGCTCGTAAATGTCTCGTTCGCATCGTTTTTCTCATTTGACCACCCAAATGGCATCAAATATAGAAACGAACCACACTGGGATGATCCGCAACCTCCCTGGAATGCCCTAATCGATTTTGAACCCACAGCATGCTCGGACCCTGGGCCCACCCTCAAAACCATATTATAGCACACAGATTTAGCCTAAAAATGCCCAGTTTGCACCGTTTTGCCTGTTTGACACCCAAAATCTCCTCGAAGATTGAAACGGAAAACACTAGGATGATCCCTAACCTCCCAGGAATGCTTCGATCAATTTTGGGCCCGCAGAACGCCCGTACCCCAGGTCAAACACCGGATCCATAGGCTATAGCACATCGATTAGTCCCGAAAATGCCCTATTTATGCTATTTTGCCTGTTTGACCACCGAAATGACCTCGAAGATTAAAACGGACCACATTAGAATGATCCCCAACTTCTCTAGCATACCTCGGTCGATTTTAGACCAACAACACGCTCGTACCCCAGGCCCACCACCAGAATCGTGGACTTTCGCATACCGATTCAGCCTGAAAATGCTCTGTTCGTGCTGTTACACCCGTTTAACCACCCAATTAGCCTCAATTATTAAAACGGTACACACTGGTATGATATCCAACTTCTCTAACATGCCCTGATAAATTTTGGGCCCATAGTACACCCGGACCCAATGCCACTACTAAAATCGTGGGCTATAGCACGCCGATTTGGCCCTAAAATGTCCCGTTTGTGCCGTTTCACCTATTTGACGATCGAAATAGCCTCAATTATTGAAAAGGAATACAGCGAGATGATCCCTAACCTTCCTGGCATGCTTCAGTCAATTTTGGCCCGAAACGCGCTCAGACCCCGTGCCTACCCCCGTAACCGTGGGTTATAGCACACCGATTTGGCTCGAAAATGCTCTAGTCGTGCCATTTTGGCTATTTGACCACGTAAATGGCCTCGAATATTGAAACAGACCACACTGGGATGATCCCTAATATCCCTGGCATGCCCCGGTCTAGTTTGGGCACACAGCATGCCCGGACCCCGAGCCCACGCCCAAAACAGTGGGCTATAGCAAACCGACTTTGCCAAAAATTACCCCAATTGCATCATTTCGCTCATTTGACCACCTCAATGGCCTTGAATATTAAAACGGTCCATACTGGGATGATCCCAAACTACCCTGGCATGCTCCGATTGATTTTTATCCAACAACATTCTCGTACCCCAGTCCCGCCCCTGATATCATAGGCTATAGCATACAAATTTGGCCCGAACATGCCAGTTTGCCTCGTTTCGCCCGTATGACCAACAAAATAGCCTTGAATTTTCAAATGGACCACACTGGGACAATCCCAACTTTTGTGGCATGCCCCGATCAATTTTGGTCCCATTGCAATCCCAGACTCCGGGCCCATCTCCGAACAGTGGGCTATAGCACATCAAGTTGGCCTAAAAATGCCTTGTTCACTTCTTTTCGCCCATTTAACCACCTAAATAGCCTCGAATATTTAAACGAACCATACTGGGGCAATCCCAAAACCTCCCTGGCATGCCCGAATCAATTTTGTCCCCACAACATGCCCAAACCCTGGGCCCACCCCACGAAATATGGACTATAGCACACCGATTTGCTTATAAATGCCTCGTTCATGCCGTTTCGCCCATTTGACCACCCAAACCTCCTCAAATAATGAAACGGACCACATTGGGATGATCCCCAACCTCCTTGGCACACCCCGATTGATTTTGAGCCCAATGAACACGTGAACTCTGAGCCCACCCCCAAAACCATGGGCTATAGCACATAGATTTTGCCCTGAAATGCCTCGTTTGTGCTGTTATGCCCGTTTGACCATCCAAATGGCCTCAAATATTGAAACAGACCACACTGGGTTAATCCCCAACCTTCCTGACACACCCCGATCTATTTTGGGCCCACAGCAAGCCTGAACCCCGGGCCCACCGTCGGAGCCGAGGGCTATAGCACATCGATTTAGCCCAAAAACTCCCGTTCGCATCATTTCTCCTGTTTGACGACCAAAATTGTCTCAAATATTTAAATGGACCATGCTGGGATGATCCACAACATCCCTGCATCGCCTCGATCGATTTTTTCCATTTGACCACCCAAATGGCCTAAAATATTAAAACGAACCACACTAGGATGATCGCTAACCTCCTGACATGCCTCGGTATATTTTGACCCCACAACCCACTCTAACCCAGGGCCTGCCTCCAGAACCGTAGGATATAGTACACTGTTTAGGCCCGAAAATGCCTCATTTTTGCTATTTTACCCATTTCACCACCCAAATAGCCTCGAATATTGAAACAGACCTCACTGGGACTACCCCCAAACTCAATGGCATGCCCCGGTAGATTTTGGGCCCACAACAAGACCGAACCTAGGAACCCTAGGCAATAACACACCAATTTTTCCCAAAAATGCTCCGTTCATACTGTTTTGCCCGTTTGAACCATTCGAAGCACACTAGTTTAGCCCTAAAATGCCTTATTCACACCGTTTTGCCTGTTTGACCACATAAATGCTCTCGAATATTGAAATGTACCACAATGGGATGATTTTCATCTTCCCTGGCATGCCCCGATCAATTTTGGGGCCATGGGACACTCGGACCCCATAGCCAACCCCCGAAATCGTGGTCTAGAGCACACCAATTTAGATCAGAAACAACAACACTGGGATGATCCACAACCTCCCTGGACTACCCCGGTAAATTTTAGGCAAACAGCACGCTCGGACCCCTGGCCCACCCCAAAAACCGTGGCCTATAGCACACCAATTTGGCTCGAAAATATCCCGTTCGCGTTGTTTCACTCGTTTGAACATTTAAATGGCCTCAAATTTTGAAACAGACCACATTGGGATGATCCACAACTTCCCTGGCATGCCTCGATAAATTTTGGATGAACAGCACACCTGGACCCCGGACCCACCCCTAGAACCACGGGCTATAGCACATCAATTTGGCCCAAACACGTCCTGTTCGTGTCATTTCACCTATTTGAACACCCAAATAGACTCGAATATTGAAATGGACCACACTGGGATGGTCCTAACCTTCCTGGCATTCCTCGGTCAATTTTGGGACTACAGAACGCCCGAACCCCGGGCCCACCCCCAAAACAGCGGGTTATAGCTCACAATTTTAGCCTGAAATTGCCCCATTCACGTCATTCCACCCGTTTGACCACCCAAATTGCCTCGAATATTGAAATGGACCACACTGGGATGATTCTCAACCTCCCTGGCATGCCCCGATCAATTTTGGGCATACAAGATGCCCGAATTCCGTACCCACCCCTAAAACCGTGGACTATTGCCCACCAACTTGGCCCGCAAATGCCCCATTTGCGCCGTCTCACTCGTTTGATAATAAAAATAGCCTCGAATATTGAAACGGACAACACTGGGATGATCCCCAACCTCCCTGGCAATCCTCGGACAATTTTAGGCCTATAACACACCCTCACCCCAAGCCCACCCGCATAAATGTGGGCTATAGCACACCGATTTGGCCCAAAAATGCTCTGTTTGCGTTGTTTTGCCCGTTTGACCACCCAAATAGCCTCGAATATTTAAACAGACAACAATGGGAAGATCCCCAACCTCCCTGATATGCCTCAGTTGATTTTGGGCCCACATCATGCCAAATCCCCGAGCCCACTACTAAAACCGTGTTATAGCATACCGATTTGGCTCGAAAATGCCCCATTTGCGCCATTTGGCCCATTTGACCACACAAATGGCCTTGAATATTGAAACAAACCAAACTGGGATGATCCCTAACCTCCCTGGCATATCCCGATATATTTTATCCCCACAACACGCTCGGACTCTAGGCCCACCCTCGGAGTCGTTGGCTATTACAAACTGATTTGGCCTGAAAATGCCTCATTCGCGCCGTTTTGCCCGTTTGACTACACAAATGGCCTCGAATATTGAAATGAACTACGCTGAGACGAACTCTAACCTCCTTGCCACGCCCCAAATGATTTTGGTCCCACAGCACACCCGGACTCCAGGAACACCCCCGGAACCGTAGGCTATAGGAACCAATTTGGCCCGAAAATACCCCGTTCAAGTCGTTTCGCCCGTTTAACCACCCAAATAGCCTCGATTATTGAAGAAGACCATACTGGGATGATCCCCAATGGAATACCTTGATCAATTTATGGCTTACTGCACGCCCGGACCTCGGGACCTCCCCCAGAATCGTGGGCTATACCACACCAATTTCACCCAAAAATGCCTCGTTCGTACCGTTTTGCCTATTTCACCACACAAATGGCCTCGAATATTAAAATGGACCACGTTGGAATGATCCCCAACCTCCCTGGAAATTCCCAACCGATTTTGGGCCTTCAGTACGCCCAAACCCTGGGCCCACCTCTGGAACCATGGGCTATAACACAACAATTTGGTCAAAACCGTTTCGCTAGTTTAACCACCCAAAAGGCCTCAAATATTGAAACGGACCACCTTGGGATGATCCCTAGCCTCCCTTTCATGCACCGATTAATTTTAGGCCCACAGAACGCCCGAACCCCGATCCCATTCCCGGAACCATAGGCTATAGAACACCGATTAGGTTCAAAAATGCCCCGTTTGCGCCATTTCACCCGTTCGACCTCCCAAATGGCCGAGAATATTGAAATAGAGTACACTGGGATGATCCACAACCTCCCTAGCATTCCTCTATCAATTTTGGGCCTACAGCAGGCCCAAACTCCAAGCCCAACCCCAAAACCGTTTGCTATAGCACACCAATTTGCCCCAAGCACGCTTAGTTTGCGTTGTCTCGCCAGTTTGACCACAAAAATAGCCTCGAATATTGTTATGGACAACACTGGGACAATCCCCAACTTCCTTGGCATACCCCGGTCGATTTTGGTCTACAGCACACCCGGACTCCGAGCCCACCATCGAAATAGTGGGCTAGAGCACATCAATTTAGCCCAAAAATGCCCCGTACGTATAGTTTAGCCTTTTTGAGCACCTAAATGGCCTCGAATATTGAAATGAACCATCCTGAGATTTTGGGCCGACAGCACGCCCGGACCCTAGGCCCACCCCCAAAATGGACCTACACGCCCAGTTTACGTTGTTTTGCCCGTTTGACCACCAAAATAGCCTCGAATATTGAAACGGACCACACTGGAACAATCCCCAACCTCTCTGGCATGCCCCAGTCGATTTTAGTCCCACAGCACGCCCGAACTTTAGGCCTGCCCACGTAACCGTGGGCTATAGCAAAATTGATTTAGCCAAAAAATGCTCCGTTTTTGTCGTTTCTTCCGTTTGACCACCCAAATTGCCTCGAATATTGAAATGAACAACACTGAGATGATCCCTAACCTTCTTTGGCACACCCCAATCGATTTTAGGCCCATAGCACACCCGAACCCTGGGCCCATCCCCAAAATTGTAGGCTATAAGACATCGATTCGGGCCCACAGCACACCCAAACCCCGGGCCTACCACCAGATCTGTAGGCTATAACGCATCGATTTGGACCTAAAAAGCCCAGTTCATGCCGTTTCCCCTATTTGACCACCCAAATGGCCTCGAATATTAAAATGAACCACATTGGGATGATCCCCAACCTTCCTGGTATGCCCCGATCGATTTTGAGCCCACATCATACCCAAACCCTGAGACCACCACAGGAATCGTGGACTACTGCAAATTAATTTGGGCCGAAAATGCTTTGTTCGCGCTGTTTCGCCTAATTGACCACTTAAATGGCCTCGAATATTGAAACGGACCACACTGGGATGATCCCTAACCTCCCTAGCACGCCCCGATAGATTTTGTCCCTACAACTTGCCCGAATCCTAGTCCCACCCCCAGAATCATGGGTTATAGCACACCGCTTTGGCCCGAAAAGGCCTCGTTTGCGCCGTTTTGCCCGTTTGACCACCCAACTGACCTATATTATTGAAACGGACCACACTAGGAAAATCCCCATCCTCCCTTGCTCGCCCCGGTTGATTTTGGGCGTACAGCATGCCTGAACTCCAGGAACACCCCCAAAACCATGGGAAATAGCACACCGATTTAGCCTAAAAAAATGTCCCGTTTGCGTCATTTTGCCCGTTTGACAACCTAAATTGCCTGGAATATTGAAACAAACCACTCTGGGATGATCCCCAACCTCACTGGCATGCCCCGGTCAATATTAGGCACACAGAACTCCCAGACCCCAAGCCCACCCCCAAAATCGTGGGCTATAGCATATCGATTTGGCCTGAAAATTCCCGTTTGCGTCGTTTCGCCCGTTTGATTAACCAAATGGACTCGAATATTGAAACGTACCACACTGGAAGATCTTAAACCTCCTTGGCATGCCCTGATCAATTTTAGGCCCAGAACACTCCCCGACCCCAGGCCCACCCTTGAAATCTTGGCCTATAGCACATCGATTCGACCATAAAGTGCCCCGTTCACGCCATTTAATACGTTTGAAATCTCGAATGGCCTCAAATATTAAAATTGACCACACTAGGATTAGTCACAACCTCCTTGGCACACCTTGGTTAATTTTGGGCCCACAACATGCTTGGACCCCGGGCCAACACCCAAAACCGTGCGCTATAGTACACTAGTTTAGCCCTAAAATCCCTTATTCACACCGTTTTGCCTGTTTGACCACATAAATGCTCTCGAATATTGAAATGTACCACACTGGGAAGATTTTCATCTTCCCTGGCATGCCCCGATCAATTTTGGGGCCATGGGACACTCGGACCCCAAAGCCAACCCCCAAAATCGTGGTCTAGAGCACACCAATTTAGATCAGAAACAACAACACTGGGATGATCCACAACCTCCCTGGACCACCTCGGTAAATTTTGGGCAAACAGCACGCTCGGACCCCTGGCCCACCCCAAAAACCGTGGCCTATAGCACACCAATTTGGCCCGAAAATATCCTGTTCGTATTGTTTCACTCGTTTGAACATTTAAATGGCCTCAAATTTTGAAACAGGCCACATTGGGATGATCCACAACTTTCCTAGCACGCCCCGATAAATTTTAGATGAACAGCACGCCCGGACCCCGGGCCCACCCCTAGAACCGCGGGCTATAGCACATCATTTGGCCCAAACACGTCCTGTTCGTGTCATTTCACCTATTTGAACACCCAAATAGACTCGAATATTGAAATGGACCAAAGTGGGATGGTCCTAACCTTCCTGGCATTCCTTGGTCAATTTTGGGACTACAGAACGCCCGAACCCCAGGCCCACCCCCAAAACAGCGGGTTATAGCTCACAATTTTAGCCTGAAATTGCCCCATTCACGTCATTCCACCCGTTTGACCACCCAAATTGCCTCGAATATGAAATGGACCACACTGGGATGATTCTCAACCTCCCTGGCATGCCCCGATCAATTTTGGGCATACAAGATGCCCGAATTCCGTACCCACCCCTAAAACCGTGGACTATTGCCCACCAACTTGGCCCGCAAATGCCCCATTTGCGCCGTTTCACTCATTTGATAATAAAAATAGCCTCGAATATTGAAACGGACAACACTGGGATGATCCCCAACCTCCCTGGCAATCCCCGGTCGATTTTAGGCCTACAACACACCCTCACCCCAAGCCCACCCCCATAAACATGGCCTATAGCACACCGATTTGGCCCAAAAATGCCCTGTTTGCGCTGTTTTGCCCGTTTGACCACCCAAATAGCCTCGAATATTTAAACAGACCACAATGGGATGATCCCCAACCTCCTTGATATGCCTCAGTTGATTTTGGGCCCACATCATGACAACACCCCGAGCCCACCACTAAAATCGTGTTATAGCATACCGATTTGGCTCAAAAATGCCCCATTTGCGCCATTTGGCCCATTTGACCACACAAATGGCCTTGAATATTGAAACAGACCACACTGGGATGATCCCACCTCCCTGGCATATCTCGATATATTTTGTCCCCACAACACTCTCGGACCCTAGGCCCACCCTCAGAGTCGTTGGCTATTAAACACTGATTTGGCCCGAAAATGCCTCATTCGCGCCGTTTTGCCCGTTTGACTACACAAATGGCCTCGAATATTGAAATGAACCACGCTGAGATGACCTCTAACCTCCCTGCCATGCCCCAAATGATTTTGGTCCCACAGTACGCCCGGACTCCAGGAACACCCCCGGAACCGTAGGCTATAGGAACCAATTTAGCCCGAAAATGCCCCGTTCAAGTCGTTTCGCCCGTTTAACCACCCAAATGGCCTCGAATATTGAAGCAGACCATACTGGGATGATCCCTAATGGCATACCTTGATCAATTTATGGATTACTGCACGTCCGGACCTCGGGCCCACCCCCAGAATCGTGGGCTATACCACACCAATTTCACCCAAAAATGCCCCATTCGTACCGTTTCGCCCATTTCACCACCCAAATGGCCTCGAATATTAAAATGGACCACGTTGGGATGATCCCCAACCTCCCTGGAAATTCCCAACCAATTTTGGGCCTTCAGCACGCCCAAACCTTGGGCCCACCTCTGGAACCATGGGTTATAACACAACAATTTGGTCTAAACCATTTCGCTGGTTTAACCACCCAAAAGGCCTCAAATATTGAAACAGACCACCTTGGGATGATCCCTAGCCTCCCTTGCATGCACCAATTAATTTTAGGTCCACAGAACGCCCGAAACCCGATCCCATTCCCGGAACCATAGGCTATAGAACACCGATTAGGTTTGAAAATGCCCCGTTTGCGCTATTTCACCCGTTCGACCTCCCAAATGGCCGAGAATATTGAAATAGAGTACACTGGGATGATCCACAACCTCCCTGGCATTCCTCTATCAATTTTGGGCCCACAGCAGGCCCAAAATCCAAGCCCAACCCCAAAACCATTTGCTATAGCACACCAATTTGCCCCGAGCACGCCTAGTTTACGTTGTCTCGCCAGTTTGACCACAAAAATAGCCTCGAATATTGTTATGGACAACACTGGGACAATACCCAACTTCCTTGGCATACCCCGGTCGATTTTGGTCTACAGCACACCCGGACTCCGAGCCCACCCCCGAAATAGTGGCCTAGAGCACATCAATTTGGCCCAAAAATGCCTCGTACATGTAGTTTAGCATTTTTGAGCACCTAAATGGCCTCGAATATTGAAATGAACCATCCTGAGATTTTGGACCGACAGCACGCCCGGACCCTAGGCCCACCCCCAAAATGGACCTACACGCCCAGTTTACGTTGTTTTGCCCGTTTGACCACCTAAATAGCCTCGAATATTGAAACGAACCACACTGGAACAATCCCCAACCTCTCTGGCATGCCCCAATCGATTTTAGTCCCACAGCACGCCCGAACTTTGGGCCCATCCACGTAACCGTGGGCTATAGCAAATTGATTTAGCCAAAAAATGCTCTGTTTTTGTCGTTTCTTCCGTTTGACCACCCAAATTGCCTCGAATATTGAAATGAACAACACTGAGATGATCCCTAACCTTCTTTGGCACACCCCAATCGATTTTAGGCCCATAGCACACCCGAACCCTGGGCCCACCCCCAAAACTATAGGCTATAAGACATCGATTCGGGCCCACAGCACACCCAAACCCCGGGCCTACCACCAGATCCATAGGCTATAACACATCAATTTGGACCTAAAAATCCCCGTTCATGTCGTTTCGCCCATTTGACCACCCAAATGGCCTCGAATATTAAAATGAACCATACTGGGATGATCCCCAACCATCCTGGTATGCCCCAATCGATTTTGAGCCCACAGCACACCCAAATCCTGAGACCACCACAGGAATCGTGGACTACTGCAAATTAATTTGTCCCGAAAAAGCTTTGTTTGCGCTGTTTTGCCAAATTGACCACCTAAATGGCCTCGAATATTGTAATAGACCACACTGATAATCCTCAACCTCCCTAGCACACCCCAATTGATTTTAGGGACACAACACTCCCGGACCCCAATCCTACCCTAGAAACTATGGGCTATAGCACATCGATTAGGCCCGAAAACACCTTGTTCATGTCATTTCATCCGTTTGACCTTCCAAATAACCTCTAATATTGAAACGAACCATATTGAAACGTTCCTCAAACTCCCCGTCATACCCTGGTAGATTTTGGGCCCACAGCATGCCTAGACCCCAGGCCCACCTCCAGAGTCGAGGGCTATAGCACACCGATTTTGCCCAAAAATGCCCAGTTCGCACCGTTTCCTCGGTTTGAACACCGAAATAGTCTCAAATATTGAAACGGACAATACTCGTATGATCCCTATCCTCCCTGGCACACCCCAATCAATTTTAGGCCCACAACATGCCTGAATCCTGGGACCACACCCAAAATTTTGTTATAGCATGCCGATGTGCCTTGCAAATGCCCCATTCACGTCGTTTCACCAATTTGAAAACCCTAATGGCCTCAAATATTGAAACGGACTATACTGGGATGATACCTAACCTCCCTGGACCTCACCGGTCAATTTTAAGCCTATAACACACCCCAACCCTAAGCCCACTCCAAAAACTGTGGGCTACAGCACATCGATTTGGCGCAAAAGTGCTTCGTTTGTACCGTTTCGCCCGTTTGACCACCCAAATGGCCTCAAATATTGAAACAGACCATACTGGGACTATCCTCAACTTACCTGGCATGCCCTTGTCAATTTTAAGCCCACAACATGCCCAAACCATGGGCCGACACTTAAAAATATGTTATAGCACACCAATTTGGCTCGAAAATTCCTCGTTCGCGTTGTTCTGCCTGTTAGACCACCCAAATGGCCTTGAATATTAAAACAAACCATATTGGGATGATGCCTAACCTCCCTGACATGCCCCGATAGGTTTTGGCCCCACAACACGCACGGATCCTAGGACCACCCCTAGGATCGTTAGCTCTAGCACACTGATTTGGCTCGAAAATGTCTCATTCGCATCGTTCCACCCGTTTGGCCACCCAAATGGCCTCGAATAATGAAACAAACCACACTGAATGATCCCCAACCTCCCTGGCACTCCCCGGTTAATTTTGGGAACACAGCACGCCCGAACCTCGGCCCCACCATCAAAACTGTGGGCTATAGCACACTAGTGTGGCCAGAAATGCCCCATTTACGTCGCTTCGTCCATTTGATCACCGAAAAGGCCTTGAATATTAAAACAGACCATATTGGGATGATACCCAACTGTCCTGTCTTGCCTCGATAGATATTGGGTCTACAGAACGTCTATACCCCGAGCCCACCCCAGGAATCGTAAGGCTATAGAACATCAATTTGGCCCGAAAATACTCCGTTCGCGTTGATTCGCCCGTTTGACAACCTAAATGGCCTCGAATATTGGAACAGACCACATTGGGACGACCCCCAACCTTCCTGGCAAGCCCCGATCAAATTTGAGCACACAACGTGCTTGGACCCCGAGCCCATCCCCAAAATCATAGGCTATAGCACATTCATTTGTCCCAAAAATACGCCGTTCACGGAGTTTTATCCGTTTGACTACCCAAATAGCCTCAAATATTGAAAAGGTCCACACTGGAAGCATCCCTAACCTCCCTGGCACACCTCGGTCAATTTCGGGACCACAATACTCCCGAACCCTGGGCCCACCCCCAAAAGCGTTGGCAATAGCTCATCGATTTACGCCAAAAATTCCCAGATTGCATCATTTTGCCCGTTTGACCACCCAAAAAGGCCTCGAATATTGAAATGGACCACATACTGACGATCTCATTATCCCTGGCACACCCTGGTCAATTGTGGTCCCGCAGCACGCCCGAACTCTGGGGTCACCACCGAAACCTTGGGCTATATAGCACACTGATTCGACCTAAAAATCCCCTTTTTGTACCGTTTCGCTCGTTTGCCACCCAAATGGCCTCGAATATTGAAAAGAACCATACTGGGACGATCCCCAACCTCCCACATAAGCTCCGGTCAATTTTGGGCACACAACGCGCCTGGACCGCGAGCCCATCCCCAAAACCATAGGCTGTAGCACATCGATTTGGCCCAAAAATGCCCCGTTCACTGAGTTTCATCGGTTTGACTACCCAAATAGCCTCGAATATTGAAATGGTCCACACTAGAAGGATCCCTAACCTCACTGGCATGCCTCGGTCAATTTTGGGGCCACAATACTCCCGAACCCTGGGCCCACCCCCAAAAGCGTTGGCAATAGCTCACCGATTTGGCTCGAAAGTTCCCAGATTGCGTCGTTTCGCCTGTTTTACCACCCAAAAAGGCCTCGAATATTTAAATGGACCACACAATAACGATCCCATTATCCCTGCCATGCCCTGGACAATTTTGGTCCTGCAGCACGCCCGAACTCCACGGTCACCACCGGAACCGTGGGCTATAGCACACCGATTCGACCCAAAAATGCTCTTTCTGCACCGTTTCGCTCGTTTGCCACCCAAATAGCCTCGAATATTAAAACGGACCATACTGGGACGATCCCCAACCTCCCTGGAACAGACCGATCGATTTAGGGCCCACAACATACCCTAACCCTGGGCCCACCCCTAAAACTGTGGGCTATAGCACACCGATTTAGCCTAAAAATGCCCCGTTCATGCCGTTTTGCCCATTAGACCACACAAATGGCCTCGAATATTAAAACAGACCACACTGGGATGATCCCCAATCTCCCTGGCACGACTTAATTGATTTAGGACCCACAACATGCCCAAACCCCGGGCCCACCCCCTAAACCATGCTATAGCACATCGATTTGGCTTAAAAATGCCCCATTCGCGCCATTTTGCTTATTTGACACCCAAATGGCCTCGAATATTGAAATGGACCACACTGGGACGATCCTTAACCTCTCTAGCATACCTAGATAGATTTTGGCCCCACAAAATGCCCAGACCCTAGACCCACCCCTGGAATCATTAGTTATACAACATTGATTTAGCACGAAAATACCTAATTCGCGTCGTTTCGCCTGTTTGACCACCCCAAATAGCCTCGAATATTGAAACGGACCACACTGGGATGATCCCAAACATCCCTGGTACACCCTAGTTGATTTTGGTCCCACAGCATGCGTGGAATCTGGGTCCATCATCGAAACCGTGGGCTATAGCACACCGATTTGGATTGAAAATGCCCCGTTTGTGATGTTTCGCCCGTTTGAACTCGCAAATGTCCTTCAATATTAAAACGGGTCATACTAGGATGATCCTTAACCTCCCTGGCACGCCGCAGCCAATTTTAGGCCTACTGCATGCTCGAACCCTGGGCCCACCATAAGAACTGTGGGCTATAGCACACTGATTTGGCCCTAAAATGCCCCGTTCAAGCCGTTTCACCCATTTGACCACCCAAATAAACTTAAATATTTAAACGGACCACACTTGAATGATCCGAAACCTCCTTGGCACGCCCGATTGATTTTGGTCCCACAACAATCTAAAACCCCGGGCCCACCCTTGGAACCATAGAATATTGCACACCGATTTGGCCCGAAAGCGCCCCATTCCTGCCGTTTTGCCCGTTTGACCACCCAAACGGCCTCAAATATTGAAACGGACTGCACTGGGATGATCCCCAAACTCCCTAGCACGCCCCCGCTGATTTTGGGCACACAACATGCCTGAACCTTGAGCCCAACCCTTAAACCGCGGGTTGTAGCCCATCAATTTACCCCAAAAATGCCCCGTTCACGTCGTTTCATTCGTTTGACCACCCAAATGACCTCGAATATTGAAACGGTCCACACTAGGATAATCGCAAACTTCCCTGGCACACCCTGATCAATTATGGGCCCACAGAAAGCCCGGACCTAGGGCCACCCCCAAAATCGTGGGCTATATCACACTGATTCTGCCCTAACACGCCTAGTTTGCATTATTTTGCATGTTTTACCACCAAAATAGCCTCAGATTGTAAAACGAACCACACTAGGACGATCCCCAACCTCCCTTGCATGCCCCGACCAATTTTGGTCCCACAGCATGCCCGAACTCCGAGCCGACCCCCAGAACCGTTGGATATAGCACAACGATTTAGCCCAAAAATACCCCGTTCATGTCGTTTTACCCGTTTGACCACCCAAATGGCCTCAAATATTTAAATAGACCACACTGAGATGATCCTTAAACCCCCTGGCACGCCTGGGTCAATTTTTGGCCCACAGCATGCCCGAACCCCAAGCCCACCCTCAGAACCGTGAGCTATATAGCACACCATTTCTGCCCAAAAATACCTCCTTCATGCCGTTTTGCCTGTTTGACCACTAAAATGGCCTCGAATATTAAAACGAACCAAACTAGGATGATCCCTAACCTCCCTAGCTCGCCTCGATTGATTTTTGGCCCACAGCACGCTCAAACCCCAGGATAATTCTCAAAACCGTAGGCTATATCACACCAATTTTGCCTAAAATTTCCCCGTTCACGCCGTTTCTCCCATTAGACCTCACAAATGGCATAGATATTGAAACAGACCACACTAGGACAATCCTAACCTCCCTGGCATACCTCGATCAATTTTGGCCCCACAGCATGCCCGAACCCTGGGCTCACCCCCAAAACAATGGGCTATAGCACACCAATTTGGCCAGAAAATACCTTATTCGCATCGTTTCGCCTGTTTGACCTCCCAAATGGCTTTGAATATTGAAACAGACCACACTGGGATAACCCTAACCTCGCTAGCATACCCGGATCAATTTTGGCCCCACAACATGCATGGATCTTTGGCCCACCCATAAAATCGTGAGCTATAGCACACCAATTTGGCACAAAAATGCCTTGTACGCGTTGTTTCACCCATTTAACCACCCAAATGATCTCGAATATTGATACGTACCACATTGGGGTAATCCCAACCTCCCTGGCATGCCTCGATCGATTTTGGGCAAACAGAATGCCCGAACTTTGGGACCCTCTGGAACCGTGAGCTATAACACACTGATTTAGCCCGAAAATGCCCCTTTCGCATTGTTTTACCCGTTTGACCACCCAAATGACCTCTAATATTGAAATAGACCATACTGAGATGATCCCCAACCTCCTTGGCATGCCCCGATTGATTTTTGGCCCACTGTACTCCTGGACCATGGGCCCACCCTCAAAACTATGGAATATTGCACACCGATTTGCACCTTATTTGCCCTGTTTTGTATGTTCGACCACCCAACTGGCCTCGAATATTGAAACAGACCACCCTGCGATGATCCCCAACCTCCTTGGCACGCCTAGGTTGATTTTAGTTACATAGCACATTTGGAACCCGAGCCTACCCCAGAACCGTCGGCTATAGCACACTGATTTGGCTCGAAATTGCCCCGTTCGAGTCGTTTCGCCCGTTTGACCACCCAAATGGCCTCGAATATTGAAACATATCACATTCGAACGATCCCAACCTCCCCAGAATGCCCAGATCAATTTTGGCCCCATAAAATGCCAGAACCCTAGGCCCACCCCCAAAATCGTGGGCTATAGCACACCGATTTGGCTCAAAAATGCCTCATTCCCGCCGTATCACCCGTTTGACCACCCAAATAGCCTCGAATATTGAAAAGGGCCACATTAGGATGATCCCCTAACCTCCCAGGCATGCCCCGATTGATTTTGGGCACACAGCACACCCGAACCCCAAACCCACTCCCAAAACCGTGGGCTATAGCACATTAATTTGACCTGAAAATGCCCTGATCGCGTCGTTTCATCCGTTTGACCACCCAATTGGCCTCAAATATTTAAATGATCCACAGTAGGACTCTCCCCAACCTCTCTAGCATACCCCAATTAATTCTGGTCCCACAACATGCCCAGACCCTGGGCTTACCCCCAACACCTTTGGCTATAGCATATCGATTTGGCCCGAAAATGCCCAGGTTGCATTGTTTTGCCCGTTTGATCACCAAAATAGCCTCGAATATTAAAACGGACCACACTGGGATGATCCCCAACGTCGCTGACACACCCCGATCAATTTTGGTCCTTTAGAACGCCCGAACTCCACGCCCACCCTCGGAACCGTAGGCTATAGCACACCAATTTGGTTCAAAAATACCCCGTTCGTGTCGTTTCGCCCTTTTGACCACCCAAATTGCCTCAAATATTGAAACAGACCACACTGAGATGATCCTTAAACTCCTTGAAAGGCCCCGGTCGATTTAGGGTCAACAGCACGACCGAACCCTAGGCCCACCCCTAAAATCGTAGGCTATAGAACATCTATTCGGCCTCAAAATTCCCCTTTCGTATCGTTTTGCCTGTTTGACCACCCAAATTTCCTCGAATATTAAAATGGACCACACTGGGATGATCTCCAACCTTCCTACCATGCCCGGGTCAATTTTGGGCCCATAGCATGCTCGAACCCTGGGCCCACCCCCGATACCGTGGGCTATAGCACACTAATTTGGCCTAAAAATACCCTATAAATGCCATTTTACCTATTTGACCACCTAAAAGACCTCGAATATTGAAATGGACCACATTGGGACAATCCCTAACCTTTTCGGACCCCGGGCTCACCCCCAAAACAATGGGCTATAGCATACGAATTTGGCTCAAAAATGCCTTGTTCTCGTCATTTTTCCTGTTTGACCTCCTAAATGGCCTCGAAAATTAAAATGGACCATACTGGGATGATCCCTACCTCCTTGGCCCGCCCCAATCAATTTTGTCCCTACAACACGCCCGGAGCTTGGGCCCACCCCCAGATCATGGGCTATAGCACACTGATTTGGCCCAAAAATGCTTCGTTTGCACTGTTTCGCCCATTTGACCACCTAAATAGCTTCGAATATTGAAATGAACAACACTGGGATAATCTCCAACCTCTCTGGCATGCCCCGGTCAAATTTGGGCCCACAGTATGCCCGAAATCTGGGCCACCCCCAAAATAGTGAGCTATAGCACACCGATTTTGCCTGTTTAACCACCCAAATGACCTCGAATATTGAAACAGACCACACTAAAATGATCCCAAACCTCCTTGGCGCGCCCCGATCAATTTTGGGCCCATAGCACTCCTAAACCCTGGGCCCACCCTCAGAACCGTGGGCTATTGCACACCGCTTCAACCCAAAACTGTCCCATTCGCGTCATTTTGCTCGTTTGACCACCCAAATGGCCTTCAATATTGAACGGACCACCTTGGGATGATTTCCAACCTCCCTGGCATGCCCCGATCAATTTTGGACCCAAAGCACGCCTAGACCTCCCGGTCCACCCCCATAATCGTGGGCTATAGCACACCAATTTGGCCCGAAAATGCCCCATTCATGCCGTTTCACCTGTTCGATCACCAAAATAACCTCGAATATTGAAACGGACCATACTGGGAAGATCCCCAACCTCTCTGGTAGGGATGTTCAGGGGTCGGTTTGGATCGGTTATTGGTCAAAACCATAACCAAAACAACTTAGTCGGTTTTTAAATTTCTAAAACCAAACCAAACCAAACAAAAAAATAACCTTCAGTTTGGTTTTTGTCGGTTTAGTTCGGTTTGGTTCGGTTTTTTTGGTTTATAACTTTAGCTAATGATAAAAGTTGAAGATTTAAAAAAATAAATTCAATATAATATATGATATGTTATCCGATTATTGTATCTCAACCTTGAAACTAAGATGTCAACTAAGTGTTATACTTCGGCAAAGTTATGAACAACTCCATATGAACGCTTCTAAAAAATATTTTAAAACTATATTTAATAGAATGATATGATAAATTCCCCAAAATGTGAACACATAAATTTCTTGCTCAACAAGGTTCAAAAAGAAAGTTAAAATTAGTGATTGTTTATAGTCAAATGAATCTCAACTATAAATTTCAATATACAACAAGATATTATTTTCACAATTAGTATCATTTGTCATTCAAAGCGCGAAATTCATTTAGAATCTCATAAGTTATTATAAACTAGATGAAGACATGACTTAATGTGTTACGACTAAAGTTAAATCATGATTAAAATATAAAATGCAACAAATATTTATGTTGTATTTATGAATAATACATAAAAATTTCAGAAATAGCAACTCTGTAGCCTTAATTATAACTTTTATAGCAACAGTTTCATAATTACGAAAAATAGCAAATTGTATTTGAATTTAAGTAAAATGTTGCTATATAAATACATATACAAATATATATGTATTACTCATAAATATATATGCACAACTGAAAAATACATATTCTTCTATTACTATGAAGTGGGTAAAATATTGCTACTTTTGCTATAAGTTATAATTTTGAAAAAGTGTTGCTATTTATTGTAATTATAGTCTTAAGGATGTTATTTTCTGTAATTTATATATATTTATGTATATATATATATATATCGGATCGGTTTATTTTCTTTGTCGGTTATTTTAGAGTAAAATCAAACCAAACCAAATTATTATTGGTTTTTAAAATTCAAAATCAAACCAAACCATACCTAACCAAATATCGATTTTTTTAATCGGTTTGGTTTGGATCACGGTTCGGTTTGGTTAAAAACAAAACCATGAACACCACTACTCTCTGGCATGCTTCGGTCAATTTTTGCCCACAACACGCTCAGACCCCAGGTCCACCCCTGGAACGTGGACTATAGCACACTGATTTGGCCCGAAAATGCCTTGTTCGTGTCGTTTCCCCCATTTGACAACCTAAATCGCCTCGAATATTGAAACAAGCCACATTGGGATGATCCCCAACTTCCCTGGCATGCACCGATCAATTTTGGGCACACAACATGCACGAACCCCGGGACCGCCCCTAAAATCGTGGGCTATAGCACATCGATTTAGCCAGAAAATGCCCTGTTCGCTCCGTTTCACCATTTTGATAACCCAAATGGCCTCGAATATTGAAAAAAACTATATTGGGATGATCCCCAACCTCCCTGACACTCTCCGGTCAATTTTGGGCCTACAACACGCACGGACCTCAGGCCCACCCCCAAAACCGTGGGCTATAGCACATCGATTTAACTCAAAAATATCCCGTTCGCATTGTTTCGCCTGTTTGACCACCCAAATAGCCTCGAATATTGTAACGGACCATACTGGGACGATCCCCAACCTCCCTGGCATGCCCCGGTCAATTTTGGTCTCATAGCACGCCTGGACCCGAGCCCACCCTCGAAATCATGGGCTATAGCACACTAATTTGGCCCAAAAATATCTCGTTCACATTGTTTCTCCCGTTTGACCACCCAAATGGCCTCGAATATTGAAACGGACCACATTAAGATGATCCCCAATCTCCCTGGCATGCCCTAATCAATTTTGGGCCCACAACACGCCCGAATCCGGGCCCACCCTCAATACCGTGGGTTATAGCACATCTATTTAGCCCAAAAATGCCCCGTTTGCACTGTTTCACCCGTTTGACCACCCAAATGGCCTTAAATATTAAAACGAACCACACTAGATGATTCCCAACCTCCCTGGCACTCCCCAGTCAATTTTAGGCCCACAGTATACCCGAACCCCGAGTCCACCCCCAGAATCGTGGGCTTGAGCACACTAATTTTACCCGAAATGCCTCAGTCGCGTCGCTTTGCCCGTTTGACTACTCAAATGGCCTCGAATATTTAAACGTACCACACTAGGATGATTTCCAACCTCCCTGGCATGCCCCAGTTGATTTTAGGCCCACAGCAAGCCTGGACTCCAGGCTTACCCCCAAAACTGTGGGCTATAACACACCAATTTGGCTCAAAAATGCTCCGTTCCCACCGTTATGCCCGTTTGACCACCCAAATATTCTCAAATATTGAAACGGAACACACTTGGATGATTCCCAACCTCTCTGCCACGCCTCGATCAATTTTATTGCCACAGCAGGCCCGGACCCTGGGTCTACCACCGGAATCGTAGGCTATTGAACACTGATTTAGCGCGAAAGAGCCCTGTTCGCATGGTTTCACCCATTTGACTACCTAAATTTCCTCGAATATTAAAAGGGACAACACTAGGATGATCCACAACCTCCTTGGCATACCTCGATTGACTTTGGGCCCACAACACGCTCGAACCTCAGGCCCACCCCCGAAATCGTACTAATTTGGCCTAAAACTTCCCCATTT
This sequence comes from Capsicum baccatum var. pendulum, assembly GCA_030864225.1. Lineage (NCBI taxonomy): Eukaryota > Viridiplantae > Streptophyta > Magnoliopsida > Solanales > Solanaceae > Capsicum > Capsicum baccatum. The sequence goes on from CM061550.1 coordinate 275,279,343, forward strand.
GCGATGTTTTGCCCATTTGACCACCCAAATTGCCTCGAATATTCAAACGGACCATGCTGGGACCATCCCCAACCTCCCTGGCATCCCCCAATTAATTTCAGGCCCACAGCATGGCCGAAACCTGGGCCTTCCACCAAAATTGTAGGCTATAGCACATCGATTTGTCCCGAGAATGTCCTGTTCATGCCATTTCACCCGTTTGACCACCCAAATGGCCGTGAATACTGAAACGGACCACAATGGGATGATCTCCAACATCTCTGGTATGTCCTGATCAATTATGGGCCAACAGCACACTCGAACCCCAAGCCCACCCCCGTAATCGTGGGCTATAGCACACTGATTTAGCCCAAAAATGCCTCATTCACGCTATTTCGCTAGTTTGACCACTCAAATGGCCTCAAATATTGAAACGGACAACACTAGGATGATACCTAACCTCCCTGGTATGCCCTGGTCAATTTTGGGAACACAGCACGCCTGGAGCCCTGGCCCGCCCCAAAACCATTGACTATAGCACACTTATTTAGCCCAAAAATGCCCTTGTTCACGCAATTTCGCTCGTTTGACCACCAAAATGACATCGAATATTAAAATGGACCATACTGAGATGATCCAAAACCTCTCTGGCATGCCTCAATTAACTTTGGGCCCACAAAAAGCTCGAACCTCAGGCCCACCCTAGAACCGTAGGCTATATAGCACACTGATTTGGCTCAAAAATGTCCCGTTTATGATGTTTCGTCTGTTCGACCACCCAAAATGCCATGAATATTCAAACGGACCACAATGGGACTATCCCCAACCACTCTGGAACCCCCTAATTTATTTTAGGCCTACAGCACGCCCGGACCCCTGGCCTTCTACCGGAACCGTAGGCTGTAGCACATCGATTTGTCCTGAAAATGTCTCATTCGTGCCATTCACCCGTTTGACCACCCAAATGGCCTCAAATATTAAAACGGACCATAATAGGATGATTTCCAACATCTCTGGCATGTCCTGATCGAAGTTGGACCCACAACACGCTCGGACCCTAAGTTCACCCCCAAAATCGTAGGCTATAGCACACTGATTTGGTCTAAAAATACCCCGTTTGTGCTGTTTCGCTTGTTTTACCACTCAAATGGCCTTGAATATTGAAATTGTAATGCCTCAATTTTCTGAACCGGAATGCTACACGGTGCTCATGACCCGGAGGGACCACAAGCTAACCCATGACTGATATTCGTACCTATACACTGAATAATATACATGTAAAATACGGAAAAACATGAACAATGGGCCATAAGGCTCAACTGAATGAAGTAACTAACAAATCATAACATCCATATGGGGTAACGAATATCCAAAACAACTGAAGTCTGAATCAAAAATCTAAAAGCCTTTAAATACTGTCTGAATAAGGAGTTAAAGGAACATGTCTCCAACTAACTCCGACTAGCAAAACTAAACTGAAATAATGAATGAAATAACATAATATCGTCCTTGAATTGATGAGGACTCACTGCAACTCTGCGTGCTGGAATGTTACTGCTACTGCTGATCTGGGCCTCGTGTCTATGAACCTATGGTGTAACATAAAAGAAATCATCATAGCGCAAATGTGTCAGTACAACTTAGAGTACTGAGTATACGAGTGGGTAGGCTAAATGCAAAAGGGTTTGTATGCATGAGTAAAGCTGACTGACTGACTAATATGAACGTAAGAATGTATGCATAAATACATAGAAACTGTGATCGTAATAACATGATAACTGATAACGTGAGAGACCGTGTAGAACAGTCCTAAATCTGAAGGAACTATCTGAGCTCCATACTATATCTGAGTTGACTGTGTTTGACAGTCCTGAATCTGAAGAACTATATGAGTTCTTTTACTGAGACTGATACTGAAATTGTGGGAGGTATCCATCTAACCGACATGCCCCAATAACGCATATAGCTAAGTTAGGGTCCAATCTCTGGCTCGACTGGAAGGGTGTTAATACCGCACCACTGGTAAGGACAAGCTATGAGTGACCCTTATCTGGAAGATTACTATAATGAGAACAGTGGGAACCCCAAACTGACAGGATAAGCCACCTCATCAACCCTAATCTAATAGGTTAAGATATCTCAACCCACACTGGCTACATAGTTCTGGAATACAAGGATGACTGCTAAGAATCACACCCTAATATAATAAGTGAGTTCTCATCCTTGGGTTCGCTCGGTGCTAATTTCTACTCCCATCTGAATGGACACTGAACATGGTTAAACTGGACTGATTTGAATTGAATTCACCAGGTTCCGCTGACCGATGGAATAATACTGAGATTACTGAGTTATTGAGCTTTCCTGAGTCCCATGACTGACTAAGTTCGATGGATTCTGGCTTGACTGAGGATATCATGAAAATATGACTCGGCTCTAGGCACACAGCTATATTTTTTGGGTACAAGTACCCCCAGGACTCGATGGAAGAAAACTGACACACATGATTGACTTGATCATAAGAGTAGAGTCCACAATTTACAATATCATAAGTAGGGGATTTCACACTAAGCATAGTTCTCAACATTTTATACACGGAAGGAAAATGCATACAACATGTATATACTTGCATAGCTTCATATCGTGCTCAATCCATATCATAATAACAACATATATCAATAACGTTGAATTCATGTGGAATCATAAATCATAGAGCATGGACTTGTCATTTAAGCACTATTAAACCATGGGACATGAATCCTATCATCCTAGGCATTTTATCAAACACTTTGCATGCATTCTTTTAGCTTAGGTGCGTTCATGAATCTCACCATATTAAACCACCCAAAATTCATGGTTTCAACTAACAAACACATATACTTCATGAAAACACCTTTAGATATCATCTTGAAACTTAAACAACAACCATCAACATGTACATGCTCATGTCACAACAAGAAAATCACAAAATAATGTTTAAAACATGGTTCTTGAGCTCTATGAATGAAATGGATCCATAGATGAACACTACGCATACCTGACTCAAGGTTCTTGATATTTTTGAACTTGAAGGATTTGAAATCCTTTGATTCTTGAAAAAGATTGGGCCTTGTTCTTGGGGATTAAATTTAGAGAGAAACCTAGTTTTTGTTTGTGAAATAATAATGAGCAAAATGGCTTAATTCGGACTTATCTAGGTATATATAGGAGAGTGGTAAGTGACCCAAATGCCCCTGTTAAAATGACCTGTAAATAAATTAAGTGTAGCATGTGACAGCCAGACTGATGGTCCATAAGAAACTTGACGGTCCGTCATTTCGACCATCATACGTGGACCAGAAATAAGGTTCGCTGGATAAGGGTTGACGGCCTGGATGACGGTCCGTCAAAAATCTGATGGTACGTCAACTCGTCCACCAATTCTTATACAGAACATGGACCTACTGACTTGGCTGTGATGGTTAAAGTGGTGGTCCGTCACTAAGTTGGCGGTCCATCAACATGGCTGTCCCACCTGGGCGTTTCGGACAGTTCTGAGTAAAACATCCATAACTTCCTCGTCTGATGTCAGATTTGAACAAAATTGGTATCGTTGGAAAGCTAACTCAATTTCCCACCTGATAGAAAGTAAAAAATCTCAAAAGTACCATGGTATAAAAATATATTTGCATTTCAAAGCAAGTACTAGCATCTTTGAGATAATTTCTGGCTAGGAAGAAGCACGGGTATTACAGAAACGGACAACACTGGAATGATCGCCAACCTCCCTGATATGCACTGGTTAATTTTAGGCCCACATCATGCCTGAACCTCAGTCCCACCTAGAACCATGGGTTATAGCACACCTATTTGTCCCGAAAATGTCTTGTTCACGTCGTTTTGCCTGTTTGACCACACAAATGGCCTTGAATATTGAAACAAACCATACTGTGACAATCCCCAACCTCCATGGCATGCCCCGATCAATTTTAGGTCTACAAAACGCCCAGAACCCAGGTCCACTCCAAGAACTGTGGGCTATAGCACACCGATTTGGCCCAAAAATGCTTCGTTCATACCGTTTCGCCCATTTGACCTTCCAAATTGCCTCAAATATTGAAATGGACAATAATGGGATGATCCCCAACCTCCCTGGCACGCTCCGATCAATTTTTGGCACACAAAGCCTGAACCTCGGGACCACCTGTTTGCACCATTTTGCTCGTTTGGCAACCCAAATAGCCTCGAATATTGAAACAAACCATACTGAGATGATAACCAACCTTCCTGGAATTCCTAGGTCGATTTTGGACCCACAGAATACACGAATCCCGGGCTCAGCCTCAAAACCGTGGTCTATAGTACACCAATTTGGCTCGAAAATGCCCTATTTATGTTGTTTCGCCTATTTGACCACCCAAAATGGTCTCGAATGTTGAAACACACCACATTGGGATGATCCCTACCTCTCTGGCATATTCTGATTAATTTTGGTCCCACAGCACGCCCGGACCCGGGCCTCCTCAAAACTGTGGGCTATAGCACACCGATATGGCCCGAAAATGCCCCGTTCACGTCGTTTGTCCTGTTTGACCACCCAAATGGCCTCGAATATTGAAACAAACCATATTGGGATGATCCCCAACCTCCCTGGAATGGCCGGTCGATTTTAGGCCCACAGCACAGCCGAACCCCAAGCCCACCCCTGAAACTGTGGGCTATAGCACACCGATTTAGCCTAAAAAATGCCTCGTTTGTGCTGTTTCTCCCGTTTGACCACCCAAATGGCCTCGAATATTGAAACGGACCACACTATGATGATCCCTAATCTCCCTGGCACACCCCTGTCATTTTTGGACCCAAAGTACGCCCTAACCCCGGGCCCACCCCCAAAACCATGGGCTATAGCACACCGATTTGGACAAAAAATACCCCATTCACGCCGTTTCACCCTTTTGACCACCCAAATGGCCTCGAATATTGAAACGAACCACACTGGGACGATCTCTAACCTCCTTAGCATGTCCTGATCGATTTTGGGCTCACAACACACCCGGTCCTCGGGCCCACCCCTGAAACCATGGCTATAGCACACTAATTTAACCTGAAAATGCTCTGTTTGCGTCGTTTTACCCGTTTGACCACCCAAATGGCCTCGAATACTGAAACAAACCACACTAGGCATTTTGAATCGTTTACTTTTCATTACTTTTTTGTCTAATGAAGAATGAAAATTGCATTTCGAATCAGGGAAAAGTGCCGATTGAGTGGGATAGAAGCAGTTTTTTAGAAAATTGGCTTGAACAAACTGCCATACAACAGTTTTCCAGCATAGATCTCGAAAAAATACGCAAATAAAAAAAAATCGCCTCAAACGGACATTCGAGCGCAAAGTTATGAAGGTTTAAAGTTTCACTTATTTACAATTACTTTTTCCTATCTCCTTTCACTACCTATTTTTGATTGACCTTGGTGTATCTTACTTAATTTTTATTTATAAGTAACGGGCTTCCATGATACCTCATTTAGAAATTATTAATGATACACATTTTGGTCAAGCCAATTTTCTAAAATAATGATCTTTATCCCACGGTATGTAATTTTTATTCTTCTTTACCACAGAAGTGATGAAAGGTAATCGATTTGAAGATCAAAATTACGTTATAAGCGATGTGAATGTCAATTTCAACGTTTAAAATTTAAGTTTTAAAATTGGGGTAGATAGAATAAGTTTAAAATATAAATTAAAACAAGTATTAGGAATAGCACGAGCCCACTTGGTGTGGTTGTCTTGCTTTTGACTCTAAAATCTTGTTATTTACCACAATTACAAGTGTTCAAACTTAGGTGGATCCATTGAGATAATATAGTGGCTAATTTTCTTTTTTACTTGATTTTGTTAATAAAAATTAAATAGAAAAAAACATCCAATTTAAAGGCTAACACCCCCGTCAGTAAATTATCTTAGAAGTTCCACCCAAAATTTTATTCAAAGCCCGCACCCACCACCCAATTCATAGGCTAACACCTACCAAAAGTCGCAAAAAAACTATAATTCTATTTGTTTCACTTGTTTGCCTTAATGGCTCCTTCACCTCCACCGAAGCAACTCGATCCATTTAATAGGATGTTAGGAGACCCCTCAAAAAGTTTTGACCTAAATTATTTTTGGAGCCTGAACCCACCCCTTGGTCTGTGGGCTAACACCTACCAAAAATCGCAAAAAAACTACAATTCTTGCTTTTTTGTCAGTTTGACTTGGAAAATGGCTCTCACACCCTCGCCAAAGCAATTTGATCCATTTAATTGACCATACTAACACCCACCGAACATCGCAAAAACTCCACAATTCTTAGCGCTTCGCCTGTTTTAATTTATAGGCTATCAGGAAATCGCGCGAGAAGTTTTGCCCAAGATATTTTTTTAAGCCCGCATTTCTCTCTATCTATGGTCTAACACCCACCGAGAGTCGTAAAAAATCTGCGATTCCTGCCGTATCGCTCATTTGAATTGAAAAAACCCTCCCCCAACCCCGTAAAAGCAATTCGATCCATTTAATAGACCATTAGAGGGATGTCCGAGAAGTTTTGCCTAAATTTTTTTGGAGCACCCCCCACCTCACCCCACCCCACCAATTCGTGGGCTAAAACCCACCGAAAGTCACAAAGAAATTGTGATTCCTGCTGTTTCGCTAATATGACTTGGAAAATACCTCCCCAGCCCCGTCAAAGCAACTCGATCTATTTAATAGACCATTAGAGAGACGTCCGAGAAGTTTTGCCTAAATTTTTTTGGAGCCCCCTCCCCCAGTCTAACACCCACCGAAAGTCGTAAAAATCTGTGATTCCTGCCGTTTTGCTCATTTGACTTGGAAAATATACCCCCAGCCCCGTCAAAGCAACTCGATTCATTTAATAGGCCATCCAAAAGGTTTTACCCAAAAAAAATTTTGGAGCCCCCACCCACCCCCCAATCTGTAGGTTAATACCCATCGAAAAGTCATATAAAATTAGCAATTCCTACCTTTTTACCCATTTGACATGGAAAAAGGCTCCCTTAGCCCCGCCAAAGCAACCAATCCATTTAATAGGCCATCAGGGGACCGCTCGAGAAGTTTTGTCCAAAAAAAATTTTTCGGAGCCCGCATCTACCCCCAATCCATAGGCTAACACCCACTGAAAGTTGTAAAAAAACTACAATTCCGGTTGTTTCACCCATTTGACTTTAAAAATGGTTCTCCCATCCCCACCAAAGCAACCTAATCCATCCAATAGGCCATCAACAAACTGTTCGAAAAGTTTCGCCCAAAAATTTTTTCGCCGTTTGCACCCACCCTCTGGTCATTTCGCCCATTTGACTTGGACGGCATGGACGACATGGGTTGCATGACCCACTTAGGCGGAATTAACCCCTTGGGCGACATGAGCCACTTGGGAGCCTTGGACGGCATGAGCAACATGGGTCACTTGGGAGCCTTGGGCGGCATGGGTCGTTTGTGTGGCATAAGTGGCATGGGTGTTATAGACCTCTTAGTCGGCAGGGAGCACTTGGGCGGCATGGGTCGCACGGGCGGCATAGGTTGCTTTAGATCCGTCGGTGGCATGGGCAGCTTGGGAGCCTCGGGTGACATGAGTGCTTTGGTGGGATATGAGGCATGGGTGTCATAGGTGGCATAGGCCGCTTTGGTGGACTACCGAAATTAAACCAAATAAAATATAATAATCACAATATGCTTCCTTCCACCTGTGAATAGTACACAATATCTAAATTCATAACTTATTAAAGCATCTTCATTATAGTCCTACGACCGTGTATTCTAAAAAATATAAACCAAATAAAATGAAATGATCACAATCGTCCATGATGTATGGGTTTTGGATCTTTTTTAGTCCTTTATATATACCATTTTGTTTCGTTTACTTGTCTACTATTTTGTAAATTGAATGCAAAATTATGTTCTTGAAGTCACTTCTTTGATTCTCTTCGTCGTCTTCAAGAATAAAAAGAAAAATGAAATTTTCTATTAAAGAGAAAGAAAAAGTTTATTTAGAAAATACTATTATAATTAGAAGGACTTTTGATGGACCAAAAGATAATGGGATTGGGACGGAACTAGGAATAATTTTTTAAGCAACCATGAAAACCAAAGTAATTTGAAAATTTAAGACCTGGAATAATGTTTGATTATAGTTTTTATAGTTAATATTTAAAAATTTAAATAATTTTTAAAAAAAATATAAAATATTATTTGAACATGAAATATAATTTAAAATGGGCTATTTTATAAAAAAATTAAAAAATGTTTTGTTGAAAATAAATAAATTAAAAAGTGTAAATAAGGTTTTGATCGTTTTTCAAATTTCAAATATAATTAATTTTTATGGCCAAATACTATTAAGAATTTATAGTATAAACTGTTGATCCTGTCTAAATTGCCAAAAAATGGATTCTCACCGGGTCTTTTTCCTGTCCCACTCCAAATGAATTAAAGTACACCACATTCTATATTCTATAATATATTATTCTAATATATTGAAGAGTGAAGGAACCATGTGAAAGTGGTTATGTTTGCTTTCTCCGTAATTTTACTATATTACTTCCTAATTAATTATTATTTATTATTTAAATATTAAAAATTAATAATATTTATTAAAAAATATAAAATAGACATTTATAACCTGTCTGCTTCAACTGCTTCAATCGTATTTTAAAAAGAAAAAAAATATGAATAATATTCATGACCAAAAAGTCCTAGTTCTGACTTGTTATCCTTTCTCCTCCTCTCAATTTACTTAACATATTTTTTACTATATCTCTTAGAAGATATTATATTTTTATAATTAATATTTATTTTTCAATTTCATTTTTATTCTAAATAAAATAATTTATAATTAAATAAATAATTTTATAATATTTTAAATTTTGTGCCAAATGTCAAATAAATTACTGTATCTAGTCCAATTTAAAGACATAAATTAAAGATTACTTTTCAAATTAACTTTTTGATTGTTTCCGAATTCTTAATGAAAAATAATTTTAAGAAAATCATTAAATTGAAAAACAAATATAAAAGAAAATTCAAACAATTTTCTTAAATTTATATGAAATTCACATATTTTAAATTAAGGAAAAATTCCAACAATTAACTTTTAAGGAGATAGAAATAATATGGACACCAAAAAGTACGTTAAAGAGCAATAAAATTACAAAGAACAATGAGTACCTTAACAAATGTAACTATATTTCTCCCGTTTTAAAATAGTTGACTCTTTTTCTAAAAATTCTGTTTCAATTTAATTGTCTCTTTTAAGAAAGTAAGAGAATTTTATTATATTCTTTCAATATTATCCTTATCATTAAATGACTAAGTAAAATATGTATACATATATTTATATTTTCAAAGCATAATTCATAAAATTAATTTAATAAAATAAATTCTAAATATACTAATATGAACTACAAAAAGTAAAATTTCAAAAAACAATGAATAAATTGTACCAAATGTATTAAGGTACCAAATGAATTACTACAAAAAGAAATCTTTCAGAACATATGGTTTCTGGCTATGTGACTAATTTTTATTTGATTTTTCATGTGTTTAGAGTATGTTTGGTGAGAAGGAATGTTTTCCTAGGATATGATCTCATGGAAAGTGAAGTTGTTTGGTTAATTAAGAAAAAAATGTTATCTTCATAATATTTATATCTAGTATAGCAAAAAACTATACTATAGAGGTGGAAGGGGTGATGTGCGAGCCCTCGGAGGTGGCGGAGTAGGGATGATTAAGGGGCTGGGTTGAGAGCATTGGGTGGATTGAAGGATATAATAAAAAATTTATATAATAGATCGTCACAAGCAGATTTAAGAAGTTTTGCCCAAAATACATTCTGATGTCTAAATTTCCTTCAATTCATAGGCTAATACACACAAAAAATTACACAAAAATTTCTCATTTTTTGTTATTTCGCTTATATCTTTCCAAAAACTCTATTTTCTTCTCTAAAGCAACATAAATATTTAATAGGTCATCACGAGTAGATCCAAGAAATTTTGCTCAAAACGTATTCGACGCCCATATCCATTAATCCATAAGTTAACAAACATGAAAGATCACGAATGATAATATTTTTTTGAGTGAAAAATGATGTGTAGAAAATGATCATGTTTTTGAGTGGGATGAAAATTAGAGATGAGTCCCTTGTGAATGAGTGTGTTTTTGTTACTTTTTGTGAGTGAGTTAGATGAGTGTTAGGGAGGTGGGGAACACGTGGGATAGAATAGGTAGAAATTAATTTTTAGAGCGGATAAAATTACGTGTGTATAAAACTTAATCTATCATGAGAATTATTTGTTGTTCCAATCTCAAATACTAAGCTTTTAAATGAGATAACTACATATTTCAATAATTGAGTGTGGTATCAGAGCTATTTTTTTATTTTTTTTCTTTTTTTTAAAAGAGGGATAAGAGAAGAAAAGATGAAGAAGAAAAAATATAAGTTTCGGATACCAATATTTTCAAGGTTAAATTTCAAGAATTAAAAATTAGCAAAGTAAAAAAATCTTTAAGGGATAAAAAGTGTGAAGGATTACGGGGAAGGGAGGGACAAAGAAGCTAAAAAGTCAATACTTTGTTGAAAAAATGACCTAAATTAAGATAAAATTAAGATGAGAAATCAGTCGTATTTATTTACTTCAACTTCTCAACTAAAGCAAAATCAAAATTTCTAAATAATATTTTTGACACTTTGTAACAATTGTAAATGATTAGTTAAGTAAGAGAGTTATGAGTACTTGAATAAGTACGTGACTTACATATAGTGAAATAGAATGATGATAATCTTCACGCTAAAAAGAGGTAGAATTGCAATTTGTAACGCTTCTTTTATTTATTCTTTTATTGGATTTGTTGAATAGGTAGAATTTGCAAAGATGAATTTGATCTTAAATGTTACTTTTCTTTTTATGTTATGTGTATTGTTACTTTAATCTTTCTGAAACAATCTCTCTATTTCACTTTTGAAACAGTGATACAAACTGCATATATTTTATTTTCTTCAAATTTCTACTTTGTAGAAATAAACTGAGTATATCGTTACTGATGTTGTTGTATGGTTACTTTACAAAATATCTTTTGGATCGAGGATTCATGATAAAAGGTGTTAAATTGATACTTTTGTTTTTATGTTATGTGTAGTGTTACTTTGATCTTTCGGAACAGTCTTCCTATCTCATCTCTGAGGTAGTGTTAAGAACCGCATACATTTTATCCTCTCCAAATTTATATTTTGTAGAAATAAACTGGGTATATTATTATTGTTGTTGTATGGTTACTTCAAATAATTTCTTTTGGATTGAGTATTTAAGGTAAAAGGTTTTAAATGCTACTTTCCTTTTTATGTTTTGTGTAATGTTATTTTAATTTTTTGAAAATGGTCTCTTTGCCTTACCTTTGAGATAGTGATAAGGACTGCATATACTTACACTCCTCGAATTCCTACTTTATGAGAACAAACTGAATATGTTATTGTTGTCGTATTGTTACTCTAAATAATTTATTTGGACCGATGATTCATGGTAAAAGCTCTCTTTATCTTCATGCATCCTCCTCTATATTTTCTTGTTCAGATGTTCAGTAATTTTTGTACAATTTAAAAAATTAATGGATAATTACCTATACGGTTAATTATATCCATTGCATTTTTTAAAATATTAAATTTATTATATTCAAAAAATAATATAGTAAAATTAGTCATGTTATTTATTATTTTTTAAAGTGTGTGTCAAGTTAATAATAAACAAGTTTTAAAACGGAGAAAGTAATAAGGTAGAATAAGACTGTATACACACTATCGTATCTAAATTTCAATTGTAAAATTGTAATTAATATAATATTGTTATTGTTATTATCTACTATCAAACCTTTTTAAGTTGTAGAATTTATAATTATGACATTTTCCCTACTTTAAGAAATAAATGACCAAATGATTTTAAAAAGTTGACTCAATGATGTAAAAATTCTGATCATATCTTTTTATAATAAACATCCTTTATAATAATAATTACTATAATAGTCATGTTTATTGTTGAATAGATAATTTATGTCATATTATATTATATGTTCTCTATGATAATATTTTCACAATAAAAATTAAAATAAATTGAAACAAACATCGATATTAGGAAGATGTTTGTGTACAACTTGAACTCTATGCAAACTCAACTTCAACAACTTAATCACATGGTCTATTGATTTCAGAGGCGGACTCGAGTGGAACGGTAGGGATGCACGTGCAATGTTAATTTTGAAAAAATTGGTATATCTATGTGTAAAAAAGGATCATATATTTAATTTGTGTATCCTAAGAGAACTTTCAATTCTAACTAAATTAGATTCTTTGATGTACTTCTAAGTAGAATACCATCTATACTAACTTGATCACTTATCATAAAATATCGTAGTTATATACGTATGGACTTAATTATATTCAAGTTTCAATGTCTAACGCTCGCCAAATATCAAATGACGTGAAAAGTTTATTTCCTCTTTTTTTATTTCAAAAAGGTAAAACATAAGAGACCTTTCATTTCTAACCAACTATATGATTCATTGATATACGTCTACATAGACTAACTCATCACTTAGCACAAAGCGATCTCATTATATTATTTCGAACTTGTGTATGGTATCAGTAATTTCACACTCCCTAAATATCAAATGATGTGACAAATTTATTTTCCCTCTTTTATCTTAAAAAGGTAATATATGTATAAGGGACCTTTCATTTCTTAACGAACTATGATTTCTCGATATACTTCTATGCAGAACATCATCTATATATAGTAACTCAATCAGTTGTCATAGAGCATCCTCATTATTACAAACTTGTGTACTGTATCAGCTATTTAGTACTCGTCAAAAATCGTCTGGCATGTTTATTTTTACTTTTCTATCTTAAAAAAGATTTATATATAAGAGAACTTTCAATTCTAACTATGATTCCTTGATATGCTTCTAATATATAACACCATATACGAATTTGTGAACGAATGTTAGTAATCTAACCCTCATCAAATATCAAATGATGTGACATATTTATTTTTCCTTTTATATAAAAGAGATTGATTAGTATAGAATTTCATCTATACTAAGTCCTCACATATCATAAAGCATCCTCGTTATATATGTAAGTATAGATTTATGTCCGGGTTTAAATTATTTAACACTCCTCAAATATCTCTGCCTTTAGTAGTATTTCAGGCGCCTATTAGATCCACCACATTAAGATTTAGATCCGCCGTCATAACCAAACTATAGCCATGTGTATAAGATTAGTCATATACTAATATTACAGACGGTACCTATCATTATAGAGTTGTAGTGTATTTCATTATAATATATAATGATAGATACTATGTATATATATATACAGAGACGGAGTCAAGATTTCAAGTAAGGAGGTTCAATATTCAAAGAAAATTAAGTTGAAGGGATTCAATACCTATTATAATTATATAAAAATAATTTTAGTCATGTATAAATAGTATATTTTTTCATCGAAGGGGGTTCGAACTCTCTATATATAATATTAGAAAAGTGATTTGAACTTTTTACCCTTTATTAAAATATCTTATAATAGATAAAATTATTTTTTTACCTTTTATTTTAATTTACATTATTAAATATTAATTTTAATAAATATATAAAAAATAAATATAAAAAATTTTCTATACATAAGCGATTTTCTAAATTTATGGTAATATTTTGTGAGATCTTTTATTATTAGCATGACTCTTTTCCCAAAAAGAAAAAGGTTCGGGTGACTCTTTTCAAAAGAAAAGGTGGTGTGTTTGTTTTAGGCTACGTATTTGTTTTTTTATTTCGGCTACAAAAGGTTTTATCTAAGATGACTTAAATAAAAGAAATCATCTTTAGGTTGGTTTCAGCTATGTGCTTTTTTTTTTAGCTAGGTACTTTTTTGTAGTGGAACTTTGTGAGCTCAGCTTGGTTTTTAGGTTTAAAATTTCTTTCTCTATTATGTTTGTTTTATTGATTATAAATAACAAATTATTTTTTTAATTTAATTCAATTGCATATCTAAATTCGTAATTGCTTAAATTTTTCATCATTTTTATTAGCATAATAGAATTTAATATATATATATATATATATATATATATATATATATATATATATATTTTGTTTTAATTCAAAATCATTTTTTAGGGTCAAAATTTTTGCTCAGACAACAATTAGTTTGATCAAAATCAAAGCTTTGTGATTACTATTATATTTTGTTATATATAGTTTACAAATCGTAGATGAATGTCGAGTGACTTTGAAGAATTTCTTGTGTAAAAGTTATGTCTAATTGTATTGTTTTGATATTTTTATTATCTTATTGTTTTATTTTAATTTTACAGTTCGTAGATGAATCTCGATCGGCTTATGTTTAGTTGCATTGTTTTGATATTTTTATCATCGTATTTTTTTTATTTTAATTTACAGATGTTAGATGAATGTGGGTCGGCTTTGAAATTTTTTTTAAGGTAAATGTTAGATTTAATTGTACTATCGTAATATCTCTATTAATTTGTTATTTTGTGGTAGTTTATAGTTCGTGGATACATCTCGATCGGCTTTCAAAAATTTTTGTGTGTAAAATTTAAGTTTAATTATATTGTTTTGATATTACTTTTATCGTATTATTTTGTTGCAGTTTACCGGTGATAGATAAATGTTGGTCGGCTTTGAGAATTTTCTTATGTAAAGGTTATGTTTAGTTGTATTATTTTGATATCTCCATTATCGTATTATTTGTTATTATTTGCAGGTGGTAGATGAGTGTTGGACGACTTTGAGAAAATTTTTGTATGTAAAGATTAGATTTAATTGTATTATTTTGATATCTCTATCATTGTTATCGTATTATTTTGTTATTGTAGATGAGTGTCGGACGACTTTGAGAAAATTTTTGTGTGTAAAGATTAGATTTAATTGTATTATTTTGATGTCTCTATCATTGTATTGTTTTGTTGCAATTTGCAGATGGTAAATGAATATCAATAGACTTTTAAAAATATTTTTGATAAAGATTAAATTTAATACATAAATTCTTCATCTTTACATATTCAAAAAATATTAAATTTAATTATTATATTTATCTTTATTATTTAAATAAATATCCTATTTAGTATAATAATTGAATTCATTAAATGAGGTACACGCGCAAGACGCGTATACCTAAACTAATATATATATACATAGAGAGAGCATATCTCTACTAACTAGGAGTTACAGTAACACTTTTTGTGAATAATTTACTTTCCAATAACATACATATATACTCCGAAACCAATATATATAGATCCTAGAGACCCTTTATATATTCCATAATATAATATACATAATGCAATGCACCCTATAATAGTAGGTCATCTAGACTAATTCGTCACATACATAAAACCTATCTTTCATATAGGTAAAGCCATCTACATGCTCTCAAACTTATTTCGAAAATTCACTTAAACCCTCAACTAAGGTCTGTATCTATCAGGCCCCTAACCTCCACGAATTTCGATTCAATTAGCCCTTTTTTGCCTAATCAGCAACAGGCATAGAGTATGTGTAATATACTCACCTGACATGGAAAAATCAACCAATTAGAAAAACACACATGGCAAAAAAATAATTTTATTTAATTGTCATTTAATATTAATTTCTTAATTAAAAAAAAAAGAAAAAGAAAACACCCAAACCAGTCTTCATCTTCTCTTTACGTTGAAATTAGGCATAAAATTGCAAATTCACCTCATAAATTAGCATAATGATGTCAAAATATAATAAATTATGCCCAACAATAATAGGAAAGGAACATTCTTAGGGAGGGGAATAATTAATGCGTACATAAAGTATGTACATGCCCAATTTTGCTCCATGTGGTGTATTTAAAATATCAAATAAATTTTTAAAGAAATAAGTGGGACGAATTTTCGCCAAGAACTAATTCTAACAACGAAATGAATTATGAATTTAGTGAGAAATTGTTACGATTCTGAAGTTGAGGTCATGAATATGACACCTTACTCGATCAAGTCTTGATAGGTAAGTTGAAGAATCTACCAAAGAAATAAATACGCTAAATAAAGAAAAACGAGTAAAGTATGAGACTTCTAGAACGAAGTAAGGCCATAGTAATCATAATTAAAAGTACGAATGAAAATACATTCAAATTCCAAAATATAGCGGTCACAAGTGAAAAGAGCATCTAATATAATACATAACCGAATTCAAAATACATAAGCCTGTCTCTAAAGTAAATAAAGACAAGATAAAACTATGAAGAGGTCCGAAAGCATGACTCAAACTCTGAAGCTTACCCATACCTCGAATATCAACTGAGATAGCACGAACTCAACTATCGTGAGTCGTACTCAAACTAAGATTTGCACCAAACGGGTACAGTAGGAGTGACTACGATCCATTTGCAC
Source organism: Capsicum baccatum var. pendulum (assembly GCA_030864225.1). NCBI lineage: Eukaryota > Viridiplantae > Streptophyta > Magnoliopsida > Solanales > Solanaceae > Capsicum > Capsicum baccatum. The sequence continues at coordinate 275,295,786 of CM061550.1, forward strand.
TCACTATGTATCATAGGCCAACTAAGCAAAGTAGTAAATAATACAAGTAAAATATACTCTGAGCATGTCACCTGCAGAAAAGTTTTCAAATGGTTCACATCGTCTCCACTAACAGTTCTACAATATAAGACATATGAGCGAAATAGCAAAAATTAAAAAAAAAATTATGATTTTTTGTATGTTAACGCCTATGGATTGATAGGGGGTCTGGATGTTCGAATGCGTCCCGGAAAATTTTTTTGGGGTTCGCTTGTGACGATCTATTAAATAGATTGTGTTGTTTTGAGCATACGAAGCTTTTTGTTAGACATATGAGCGAAATAATAGGAATTGAGATTTTATTTATACTATAATTTTTCGTTTGTGTTAGCCTATAGATTGATGGGGGTGTGGGCATTTGAATGCATCTTGGGCGAAACTTTGTGAGTCCGCTCGTGACGATCTATTAAATAAATTATGTTGCTTTGACAAGGTGAACAACGGTTTTTAAAACATACTAGTTTAGGATACACGCCCCGCGCGTGTACCTCTCTTTAATGAATTTTAATTTTATAAAATCACTTTAATATTATTAAAAAAAATATGACCAGGACATTATAATAGATTGTCTTCAAGTATATCTGATATCAATAAATAATAATAATAATAATAATAATAATAATAATAATAATAATAATAATAATAATAATAATAATCCAACAATTTTTCATTGTTAAAATTTTTCAAGTTAATACTTTTAAATTACAGCAACATATTCAGTGTAGTCTCAATGGTGATACATCAAGATTATAAACATCAAGAATATATTAAAACTTTAAAAAATTTACCTCAAGTAGAAGTAATTTTTTCTCTTCAATCACAAACTATCTCAAATTTTACAAAAAGACTTCTCAATTATTATCAATAAGACATAATAATTCATTTATTGTAAACTTCAAGAATATACTAATATTAAAATTCTTAAAAAAAATTACCTCAAATCACAAATAAAATTATCTCTTTAATCATATACTATCAAGAATTCAATTGATTAAAAAATAATAATGTGTAAGTGTTTTGCACGTGTGTCTTGCAACGATAAATGTGATATTTATTTAATTGTCAAATAAATATGATATCTCAAACTGTACTACGAAAAGTTCTACCGTCTTCTTAATTCGTAAGATTTATGATGACACACGTGCAGCTTGTCCTATCCAATGTAAAATTTATGTGAATTTATAAAGATAAATATATTAGTTTAGGTACTTTCCTCATACAAAATTAAAAAATTTAAATTTTTGAAAAAAAAATAAAAATAGACCAGCCAAAAAAAATTCTTTCTAAGACCTAAAAAGTTTGAACTCTCTTCCAAATTCAAAGCTCCAATATGATGATGTGAAAATATTACAATTATGCAATTTCCTTTAGTGTTTTTACAAGTTGTAAATTTGATCTAATCTTTTCTATCTCGATCTCAAGCATGATATGAATAATGACTTTGCATGATCAAAAGAGAAGTTGAAGGATAGAATTGTGATAACTCTTTTACAAACATGAATCTATTTATCTCACAATGAGCTTTTTTGCTATGACCGCATAAGCTAATTTGTTGTTAACTTCATTGTCCCTGCAACGACAACAGTTTTCAATCTTATGAATCAATTTGAAAATTCTGTTGACTTAAGACGAATCTAAAATATATGTGAAAGTCTATAATAGTGATAAATAGATAATTTATAAGTTACACACTTTAAAAAATATTCATGAAAATTCTACAATAATCAATTAAAAAAAAGGAATAAAGGAGACTGTCAGTACTCCTATCACCTATAAGAAAGGAGGATTTCTTGAGTCTTTTAGGATTGGACATTTTTTTATCACTGAGGAATCTAGAGAATGGGAAGGTAAAACTGGATTACCTTTTCAGAAGATACGGTCGTTTGGAGAGTTACGATGAGTACCGAAGTGAATTTGTTTGTATCCGCAGACAGTGGGTGCGTATACGATCAAGGGTCTTCATTTGGGCATTCTTGGGAATTATGATTTTCCCAATGAGACAACACTGTGTTGATATTAATATCCTGTCAATCGTAATGGATATCTTTGCAGAGCCACAGAGACTCACTTTAGTGCACATGATCCTTGCAGAGGTATTCCGGTCATTATCCGCCTGCTCTCGGAGACATGATTTCTTTGGGGGTTACAACTTGTGGCTATAAATTTGGGCGATAGAACACTTCTATCGTCGCCTTCGATAGATGGATTACACGATCGATGCACGCAGCCTAATTTAAAGCCACGAAGAGCGCCTAAGGTATTGGATCGCGCCTACTGGAGAAGAGGAGTGACACGAGTTCTTAACCAATCTTACTCGGGATTCCATCTAGTGGAAATATTGTTGGATGGGGGGATCTGCCTGCATAAGAACTAGGCATTTGTACTTCATTGAGCTACATGGTATCCAACCATATGTGCCTCTGCAGGTCCTTAGACAATTCGGCATCATCCAGGATATCCCGCTTTGGTTTACCATGGCACTTCATGAAGATAGTTATGGTGCTTTGATTTCGATGGCACGAGTGATGAACCTGCAGATGGAGTGAGATTACATGATTATGCTAAATATAGAAGGAGATAAATAATGCACACCAAAATATTATATGTGGCACACCACCATGATTCACATAGCTAGACCAACAGAAGATGGTTTTCGAGGACTCACAGACCCTCGGTGGGTCAGGAAAGAATTGCTTCCTGCATGGACCTCACTACACCCATGTACAATAAGATAATCCCCGATTCTGTTGATTATCTGATTCCAGTGATCGGGGAGGATCCTGAAAAAAGATCCAGAGAAGAACCCAAAGAGGAGAAGAAAGAAGAAGAAGACCCCAAAGAGGACCCAGAGAAAGAACCCAAAGAAGACCCTGAATGGATAGAAGAAGACCCTCAGAAAGGCTCGAAAATAGGTTCCAATAATTATGATTCTGAAGATGGAGGGGTGATGAAAGGATCGAATTGAAACCTATTTTCGAGATTTCCTGGGGGTCTTCTTCCATCAATTCAGGGTCTTCTTCGGGTTCTTTTTCTGGGTCCTCTTCGGGGTCTTCTTCTTCCTTCTCCTCCTCTGGGTTTTTCTCTGGATCTTCTTCAGGATCCTCCTCGATCAATGGAATCATATAATCAACAAAACCGAGAATTATATGGTTATACATGGGTGTATTGAGTTTTATGCGAGAAAGCACTTTTTTCCTGACCCATTTGACCCAACGAGCGTCTGTGAGTCCTCGAAAAACATCTTCACTTGGTCTAGCTATGTGACTCATGGTGGTGTGCCACACATAATATTCTGGTGTGCACCATTTCTCTCCTTCTATGTTTAACATAATCATGTAATCCCACTTCGTCTGCAGGTTCATTACTCGTGCCGTCGGAATCAAAGCACCATAACTGTCTTCATGAAGTACTATGGTAGACTAGCAGGATATCCTGGATGATGCCAAATTTTCTAAGGACCCGCAGAAGCGCATATGGCTGGATGCCACGTAGCCCAATCAACTCAATGAAGTATAAATTCCTAGTTATAATGAAGGAAAATCCCCCCATCCAAGAATATTTTCACTGGATAGAATCCCCAGTAAGATTGGTTAAAAACTCACGCCACTCCTCTTCTTCAGTTGATGCGATCCAATATCTTAGGCAATTTTCGTGACTTTGAATTCGTTTGCATGCATTGATTGTGTAACGCATCTGTGAAAGGCGACGATAGAAGTGTTCTTCGCCCAAATTGGTAGCAACAGGTTACAGGCCCTAAAGAAATCATGCCCCCGAGAGCAGGCGGATAATGACCGAAATACCTTTGCAAAAATCATGTACACTAAAGCGAGTCTCTGTGGCTCTGTAAAGATATCCATTGTGATTGCCAGGATATTAATATTAACACAGTGTCATCTCGTTAAGAAAATCATAATTCCCAAGAAAGCCAAAACAAAGACACTTGATCGCATACGCACCTATTGTCTGCAGGTACAAACTCATTTCGATACTCATCGTAACTCTCCAAACGGTCGTATCTTCTGAAAAGGTAATCCAAGTTTACCTCCCCGTCCTCTACGTTCCTCGGTAAAGGACGGGGAGGTAAACTTGGATTACCTTTTCAGAAGATACGATCGTTTGGAGAAATCCTCCTTCCTTATAAGTGACTGGAGTACTAACAGCCTCCCTTGAAGCGACACTTCGGCAAAGCTACTAAGCTCCTCCAGGGTAGGGATGATCTCAAAATTCAAAAACTTAAAGGTTACTGTGTTCGGGTCCCAAAACTCCATCAATAGTGTAATGAGGGTCTTATTGGTTCAAACCCTCATTAGCGACAATAGAGCACCCAAATGTTCTCAAATCTACGCACCTTGTGCCACACAGATATTTCTCCACCAATTCTGCAGGCTATTAGGGACAGAGATGACCATTTGGATGTTAGACAAATTTAGATTGATATTCACCTGGAGGAAAAGAAAAGGGTGTAGTAAGTCATTTATCACAAATCTATTATGTGTTTAGTTTAGACAGTTCATACCAATCGTCACACAAAAATATGTCGACGGTTTTGTAACCTTTGTCAAAAGGGTAGTTTTCTAATTGCGATGGCAATACCTTGGACCATCACGCCTAAGGTTTATGCAATATGATCTATCTCTAGAGTAAGATTTTTCTCTAAATGTTCGAGAGTGAAACTGAATAGCTGCGAGAAGGTACACTAACTAAATTGCACCGACCCTGAAACTAAGGAATCCAAAGAAGGTTTGTAGGAGTGTAAGACACCCCCACGTGAACCATAGTGTGTGAATTATGTACGGCGAAACACTCGATAAGAAAATGCAAGTGATAAAACAGTAACAAGTAGTGTTGCTCAAACAAATAAGGAATACAAGTTTGAATTTGGCTTGCGTCCTTTCACATAGAGCATGATATAAAAATACGTAAAGAAAATAACATAATAAAGCATAAAAATCCTAAACTAAGCATGTTAAGGTTAAAACCTAAGTTCAAGGTCCCCAGCAGAGTCACCATTCTGTCACGCCCAATTTCGAACCGGTTGAAATAACACACGGCATGTGGTGACATTTTGGTCTTTCGAAAGAATTTTGAGATTCTGAGGAAGGATTTTGATTACTCGAGGGGAAGGTGTTAGGCATCCCTCAGAGCCCATCCAAAGATAGTTCTTACACTTAGTTTAAAAAAAACTTTTATTTGTTAGTCGCTTAAAATAGTGACAGGAAAACTTTCATTGTTATTATTTATTGTTATTATTTAGAAGAAAATTTAAGGTACAATAAGAATGGCGCTACCATGTAATGTAATTGTTGTGAAAATTTGCATGTCTATGAAAAGAATGATAATATAATTTCTATATATTAAAAGTCTTATAGTTCTATTGGGGACTTTGAATAGACATGTGAATTTAAATATTTAATTTTAATTATTTATGAAATAAATAAAATATTTTATAGCATGGAGTTTGTTTACGAAATGTATTTTTTAAGAGTGCAAAAAATAGATGCCGAATTATGAACATGTCGGAATTATGTAAAAATAACGACAATGACAACAACAATAGTGATAATGATTATAATTTAAAATAATAATAAAAATAGTAAATAAATAAAAAATAATGATAAAATAACAATAGTACTACTACTACTAATAATAATAATAATAATAATAATAATAATAATGATCAAAATAGTAGTAATAGAATATTGTCGATGTTTCAAGGTGATGATAATTATGATGTGAATAATAAAAGAGAAAATACATAAATACCCCCATAATGTTGACCGATTTTTCAAAAAGACATTTGAACTTTGTGAGTGTCCTAATTTCTCCTAAACAATTTTGAATTGATATTATTACACCATTTTTAGACGAAATTCAATTTCAAAAAGTAGATGCTTTACATGCACCAAATAAAATTTGACACATCTGACTTAATAAAAAAATACATATTTTTTATTTTTAAATTATTTTCTTTATATTTTTTTCCTCTTTCTTTTTTCTCTCTCTCACTTTTTGACTTTCTTTTTTTCATTTGCACCAATAATTTTACTCCACGTGTCCTTCTCCACAAAACATCTCCATTCTCTTCAGCCATTACACAACAATTAGAACCATTTTCTTACAATTTTTTTTAGCACTTTCTCAACTTTGATTAAGTTGTTAAAATGAAATTAATTATTCTTTTATCTAAATAAACTTTGATATTTTAAAGCAATGAAGATTTTGAGAAAAATAATATCAAAATTGAAATTTTTTGTAAATGAATTGGTGAATTTTCTAAAACCCGTAAATAGCTTATTGAAATGTAAATAAAAAAATGCTCCTAATCATCTTGAAGTATATTGGGTTTTATAAAATTATTCAAAATATATAAAAAAAATGAAATAAGAACTTGAAATTAAAGAAAGTAAACATGGTGATAGTAAAAGGTGAGTAGAGTTATGGTGATGATTGAGGATTGAGGAGAGAGATAGAGAGTTATGGTGATGATGATGTTGTTTTTGTTGTAATTGATGTTGTTGTTGAGTTATAGTGATTAAGAAGAAGCTATCAAATGGGGAAGAAGACAATGGTGGGGTGGAGGTATTGGCGGGGGTGGGGGTAGGATAGGGGGTATGGGATAATTTTAAAAATTAAATAAATATTGATTTTTTAAAAAATAAATAAAAAATAATTATATATCAAATTATTTACACGTGACAGCTTTTAATTGATCAATAAAATCAATTTTGAGCCTTTTCACGCGCCTGTGGCGCGGTTAAAATAGTATATTTGTAACGAAATAAAGAAGAATTGTGGGGTAATAGGTCGAAATTAAAATTTAAATGTCTTTTTGCAAAACTTGAATAAGATCGGGGGGTCTTTATGTATTTACTACTAATAAAATAATAACATAACAATAATCATGATAAAAATAATTTTATAATAACATCGAAAGTAGTGTACCTTGTACGTGGTAGTGGATTGATATATATACCTCGCATTTCTATTTCCTTGGAGATTTGAAAATTATAATAGCATTTGTAAAATAAAATATAGCATAACATGTTAGCACTATTCAATTAGCAAGTTGAAATTTGTGGTTCAAATCTAAAATTGGCAACTTACTTTCTTACTAATCTAATTTTGAAAATTATTTTTTATTCTAAAATTAAGAATAAGAATCACTACATCCATTTATTAGCCAGCAAGATGACTTAATTAAACAATCAGCTAGATTTAAGATTCACTAATTAAAAAAAAATAAATCACTTCTATAGATTAGTTAGGCGTTAATCGCAGCAATATGACAATAATATCTCATTTAAAAGATCAAAACATAACAAGAAAATTATAAAACAATAAATCAATAAAGTTATCTCAAACAAAATAATAATGAACATAAAGTTAATTGTCATTCTAAGAATATAATAGTGAAGTAAATTAATAGAGAACGGCTTAAAGGGGTACTAGACTTTGTTTCGGAGTCTGAGTTTCAAGTAATGTAATCCGAAAGTTCTGCGATCTTAATAGCAGTTGATCCGATGTTTAGGTCAAAAATGAGTCCATTGTGAAACTTCAACTCCCGAGTATATATGTAAAACAAAAAAAGATTAAGAACCAAACTAATTGTAAGGAACATGAATGGAAAAAAATACATGTCACATAAATAGTCAAATGTTAAATTTTTAATGAAATCGTGAGAATAAGGCAGTATATATCTATTGGGAACGGGCATTTGGGAAAGAATATTTTGGAAGGTAAACAGTTGTTTTTTCTCACTTAACAGGCAACTCAATCCACATGAATATAAAAATGAAAGTACACTAATAAAACTTCCGACGACTTAGTGGAGAAGAACTACACTTAGTCGTTATTAAGGAACACATGAGCTAGGCCCCTAAAAAGACTCATATCGTAATACTCAACCACACTATTTGTCAAATCCAAGGGTGTGTTTGGTTTAATGGAAAATATTTACTGAAAACTGTTTACCTATTTTTCCTTGTTTGGTCGCAATAAAATATTTGAAAAATATTTTTCATAACAACTCATTTTCCTCAATTTGAGAGAAAATGACTTCCCTCATGGGCAAAGGAAAGTCATTTTTCAGAAAATGACAAATGTGACTTATTATTCCACCCACATTCCTCTTCTCCACCCCAACAACACTCATATTGAAACCCGAAAATATTTTTAAAAAATTTACATTACTCAAAAATATTTTTCACTGTATTTTTCTTTAATTTTTCACTGTTTAAAATAAAAAATAATGAAGACCAAATTTTTTTCATTTTCAATGTTTATTGAATATATTGTTATTTTCATATATTACTTTTACTAATTGCATATTTCGTTTTGTCATCGATGTAACTTATTTAACGAGATTGAATAAACTTGTCGTTCCGTTATATTTCTATTGATTGGAGTATTTTGAAATTGTCCTAACAGAATATTGAAAAGTGTCTCCTATATTTGCTAATTAATAGTTGCTTAAATTTAGTGATTGTAATATTTTTATATTCGATATTAATATTATTTGTTATACTTAAATTAGTTCTTACAAGTTGTTGAGTTGCTAGAGATACTGATATACTAATTAACAGTTAGTAGTATTTTCTAAAAAAAAAAAATATATATTTCCATTCACCAATCAAACACTAAAAAATATTTTTCTAAAAAATAATCTCTACCCACCAACCAAATACTATAAAATATTTTTCAAAAAATATTTAACATAAAAAAATAAGTAAAAAACCAACTAAAGAAAATGTTTTCATGGAAAATATTACCAAACATACCCCAAAAGAGATTATATTTTCAAGTGGTCCCCACAATAGTAAACATATAGTGAGTTTGAATCAAATAAAATATCCTCTTTTAAAATATTTCATAGCATAACTTTAATAAAACACTTTTCCCTGTATTTTACTTCTTCCGTTTTATTTTATGTATTGCTATTTGATCGAATACAGAGTTTAAAAAATAAATAAAGACTTAAATCTTCTTTACTAAATTATCTTTTATTAAAACAATATACTATTATTATTTTTAATTAAGTCTGCCTTTATAAGTAAAATCAATAAAGGTAAAAGTATAATTGTGTCTTTAAATAATTACGAAATAAATAAAGGCGATATTTTTTGGAACGAACAAAAAAAATAATAACATATAAAATGAGGGAGTAACATTTTATAATAATATAATAATATTTTGGTGAAGCATAATCATCTCTCGTAAAATATTTCAAATAAAAAATTCACCAAGGGCCACTTACTTTAAACATAGTCATCTTTCAAATAAAGTATTTTGACCGAGCATAATCATTTTCATTTATGAAAACTTACTTTAAACACTTGTCTTTTGAAAATTCCTTAAGGTTTCAAATCTAATTGATGAAAAAAGAAAGAAATGACACCCTTTTTAATGCAAAAAGTAAAGTAAGCAACTATTTGGCCTTCATCTCTAATTGATGACAAAGAAAGAAATGACACCCTTAAAACTTTGATTTGTAAAGAACAGACAGTGACATACGTTCAATTTTCCAAAAAATAACCACATATATTTCAATTCCGCAAATAGAACTTACTCACGAATTCGACTTAAATATAAAGAACAATAATTTTTCTTTGCCATATTTTGATATGCCTACACCAAATAGAATATTATCATGCTCTTATTCATAACATCAGAACAACAATAACAATGCCCTTTTTTTTTTTATTTTTTTTCACAATTTCCCCTTTTTTTCGTTTCTAAAAAAAAACTTTTTCTTTTTGTTGTTTCCCTGATTTTTTTTCTCCCTTATGGAGATGGAGAAACCTCCATTTTATAGATGCAAATTTGGACTTCAAAGTCCGAATTAGAACCTTAAAAAATAAAAATATAGAAGGAAAAGATAGAAAATTTGAAATTCTGAGATAAAATCTCTTCGAATCTCGACTTTTGCAGGTCATTAATGGCAATTTTAATCTTTTTTTCACCCAAATAGTGCCTGTTTTCACAGCTATAGTGAATTCGGCGGATTTTCGGGGTTGTAGGATATGATTTGCGCGGGGAGTTGGTGAAACTTTGCAGGCTATGGTTTGCTGGGCAGGGACGGCAATGGTGCGGTGCGGTATGGGTGCGGTGTGGGTTTTGAGCTATGTGGGGCGGTGTGAATTTTAAGTTATGCGGTGCAGTGCGGGTGTGGAGCGGATTAAAGAATTTTTTTTTAAAATAATGCGGTGTGGTGCGGATTATGGATATATGCGGGTTTAAATTAAAATAAAGCTAAAAATTAGTATTGTTCTCGTGAATATACCTAAAATTATATGTATTATTTACTTAAAATTTTATAATATTTAAAACATGTATAACACTACAAATAAATAATTTTATATTAATTTTTTTAACATCTCTATTCATTTTTATAAAAATATGATTACTTGTACACGTTATACTTTTTGATAATTTTTTAGTGAATAGTAATATAATAGAAATTAATTATTATTTTCTAGTTATGATTTGAAAATATTATGATTTTCAATGGAGTTACAATTTTTTCAAAGAAAAGAAAAAAATAAAAACATGCATGGGGCGGTGCGGTTATGCATGCATATAAATATGAGACGAATTTATGCGAATTTAAAGATGATGCGATGTGATGCAATTTTAAAATTTACGGGTTTAGAAAAAACTCGCACCACACCGCACCATTGTCTAGGTTTTTGATGTGGTGGAGAAAGAAAGAGAAAGGGCCCCATATTTTCTAGGTTTTTTTTATGGGGGGAAATATTAAAGATAGGGCGATTTTAAAAAATAACACCTTAAAAAAATACACAATAAATTTTTTTTTATATATATATATATATAAATATATATGTATATATGTAAATAAATATACAAAAAGAATTGATTCAGAAATTGATTATCTTTTGATATGTTTGATCTTTGTTCGAATCTTATTTTAAAAGAAAAGAGAACATAAATATGTAAATAAATAAATATATAATTAGATAAACAAAATAAATTATGTACACATATATGCAAATATAATGATGCCCAGTTGTTAATTCGTAGATGAACGTATTTCAAAGGGCATATATTATTATATTAAAAGGAGTGGTGGAAATATTTTGTTGGGGTAGGGGTGTTCACGATTTAATTTTTAATCAAATCAAATCGCGATTCAAATCAAATCGATTAAAAAAAATCAATATTTGATTTGGTTTGATTTTGAATTTTAAAAAAATAATACTAATTTGGTTTGGTTTGATTTTACTCTAAAATAATCGAATTGAACCGAAATATATATATATATATATATATATATATATATATATATATATATATATATATATATATTATAATTATTTATATATTATTCATAAATACAATCTAAATATTTGTTACATTTTATATTTTAATCATGATTTAACTTTAGTCGTAACACATTCAGCCATATGTCTTTATCCAATTGACAATACCTTATGACATTTTAAATGAATTTCTCATTTTGAATGACAAATGATACTAATTATAAAAATAATATCTTGTTGTATATTAAATTTTACAGCTGAGATTCATTAGATTATAGACAATCACTAATTTTAACTTTCTTTTTGAACCTTGTTGAGCAAGAAATTTATGTGTTCACCTTTTGGGGGTTTATAATATCATTCTGTTAAATATTGTTTTTTAATGTTTTCTTAGAAGTGTTCATATGGTGTAATCATGGCTTTGCCAAAGTATAACACTCAGTTGATATCATAGTTTCAAGGTTGATATACAATACTCGGTTGACATCTCATATGTTAGATTGGATTTGTTTTTTAAATTTTCAACTTTTATCATTAGGTAAAGTTATAAATCGAAAAAATCGAACCAAATCGAACTAAACCGACAAAAACCAAACCGATGGTTATTTTTTTATTTGGTTTGGTTTGGTTTTAAAAATTTTAAAACTGACTAAGTTGGTTTGGTTATGATTTTGACCAATAACCGAACCAAACCGACCCATGAACACCCATAATTGGTGGCCACGTGATGCCATTCTAATCCCACATAAAGTTTGACTAATTTGTTACTCCCTTCGTTTAAAAAAGAATGACTTAATTTGAATTGATACGAAATTTATGAAAATAAAGAAAATTTTTAAATTTTGTAGTGTTAAATTAAAATATATCAAATGTACTAAAATATTTTTTAATTTTGTGATTTTAAATATGTCATGTGGAAAGTTAAAATAAAAAAATTATTAAAAAAAGAAAAAAATTATTTTTTTTGAAAGAAATTAAAAAAAGATAGATAATTCTTTTTGAAACGCAGAAGGAGTATATGATATATATGGAAAGCTAGCAACAACTTAAAACAACAACAAAGATTAAAGGCTTGGATTATTTTATTGGAAAACTCTTCACCAATTGAAAAAAGTGGACAATATTGGGGGAATCTTTTCAATCCCATTTCTTTCGGGATTCGGAGCATATATCATATACTATATATTATATAATTAAATATAAAGCGGTGGACAGCTGATCACTTGAAAAAAAATAAAAAAAATGGAGAGAACATATATTAATTACGGGCAACAATATTGGACAATTAATTTGACTTTGGAAAATTCTTGGACAACCTTGAAGAATTAAATTAGACAGCTGAGGCACATTATAATATTTTGGAACAAAGTAAGGGGAGACGGATTGGAAGAGAGCTGGAGACGGCTTTGGAGAAAATACGGATGAGCTGCTACACTGTGTTATTAGGTTTTAATTATTTTATTTCGTCTTTAATTTTTCATATTATGTATTTAAATATTTGGATCATGATTATGAATATTATCTGTTTAATTTTTTTTTTGGATTAAAATCAAGAACATAATTATTATTGTTTGGGGATGGAATTGAGAAATTGATAAAAAGTTGAATTTAGATTAACTTTGGTTTATTATTGTTTTGTTTAATTCGTAATGAGTATGAATATTGTTGGAATGTGATAGAATTATGATATGTTGAAATGGATAGGCAAATGTCGGTTTGGGTAGGCAAAACTTAGGAGTGATGTGTTTATTAAATGTTTTGAATGTTTGGTTTCTAGTTTATCGTGTTTAATTCAAATATATTTATTTAGCCGGGGAATACCCCTGAGACACAATGTATTTATTCACCTGGGAATCTCCCGATGTACTATGTTGGCGGAAGACGTTCGTGAGGAAGGCCCGAAGCGTCAGGTAAAGCACGGGAGCGTAGTTAGTATTAGTGTAGGTTAGATAGGATTTATTTTTTGCATTTTTCTATTTTGGACTGTATAAATTGGACTGGACACTGTACTTTTGATTCATTTTTTTAATTTTGTTTGTTTGATTGTTTTACGTGTTTTGTGTAGTTTGTATATTCGTAGTGTCAAAATTAGCCGATACGCTCCACCAAGCGACTGTGGTCGAACCACAGGATCGAGGGGTGCCTAACACCTTTCCCTCGGTCAATAGAATTCCTTAGTCGGAATCTCTGTTCGCAAACCAGTTTAAAGAGTCAAATGATTTTGAAAAGGATTTTACAATGGTGACTTGACACACCAGATTATGCCAAGTGGCGACTTTGAGTTTCAATGTAAATAGTCCTTTTCAAAATAAATTTTTCTTCATTTTGTCACTTTAATAATAAAAACCCTTTCGAACTTAAAATTGAAATCTTTTCGGAGTTGAAAAAGGGGTGTGAAAGCTCTGGCGACTCTGCTGGGGATTTTTTAGAATTCTAGCTTATTTTGAAGTTGTATCGGCTTAGTTTGGCACTATAGGTGTATATACATTTTGTTTGTGTTGTTTTGTGTTATTGTTTATCATTGTTGAGTGCCTACGTACTCTTTTGTTTACAGTTTTTACTTTATGTGTTACCTCTTTATATCTAGCATCATGTGCATAACCCGAGTCTTTCTTTCTGTAACAAGTCCGTAGTACATGTGAGTACACGACCTATAGTTGAGTCACCCTTATTTTAGGAGGGGGAGCCGTTGGGTTGTATGGAGTAGGTGGACAGCTAAAGCAATCCACTATCGACCATACGCTCCCCCGAACAGCCTTGTTAGTGGACCCCAGCATAGGTCAGCCTTTAGGTCATGCTTATCTGCATCATATTGAGACCCAGCAGGACCCATGTGGCCCTTTGTAGGAGACTCACCTCTAAGAGCATCCCTACGTGCTAAATGTTGCATCTTTAAGGGTAACGTGGTCATTTGACGGACTGATTTGGGGAAAGCATGTGTTAGAAGTAAAGTGTGTAGGCAAAAAAGGTGAAAAAATATAGAAAAAGTGAGTCGAAAAGAAAAAAAAAGAGTTTCATAGTTTTTAGAGTTTTTTATGGCTTTTGTTTTTCACAATTCAAAAATTCAAAAAGATTAATTTTACCTTTCGCACTCATTTTCTCAAAAACATCAAAAATATTTTCCTTTGTCTCGTTTAGCATACATTCACAATTTGAAAACTTCAAAAAAAAAATTTCATTCATAGGAGTTTTTATAAAAGAAAAATGCTAAAAAAGATGTTAGAAATTTTTTAGATTTCGTATAACGAAGATACCAGAAAGATTTTTCTTTCATAGTTGTTGATGTCATTTTTGTATAAAGTGTCAAATTAAAAACCCCAAAAGATTTTATTTTCATCGTGCAGTCGTGTCTCTCAAGTCAAGGTTTTGTTTGTTCTATCATCCTTAATTGTCCAATCTGGACGAACTACGTACCCTGATTCTCCTCTCTCGGGAGTGAGATACGTAGGCAGCCTATTGTTAGTTCGGGGATCTTATTTAAAAAATTTCAAAAAAAATTTCTTTACTCTTTATTTAGAGTAGGTGTTTCACATATGCCTCGAAAAGAACACTACAAAAAAATTTTCCTTAATAGTCGTAGGTTTCATATTTGGTTGATCTTATTTAAAAATTCAAAAAGATTTTCTTCAGTCGTTATTAGAGTAGGTGTTTCATATATATTTTTAAAAGAAAACTATAAAAAAAATTTCCTTTAAGAGCATCAAGTTTAATTTTCATATAAAATTCAAAATTGAAAATCCAAAAAGATTTTTCTTTGGTAATCGTAGGTTTCATTTTTGTATAGGGAGTTTAAACCTAAAAAATGCAAAAAAAATTTTCGTCAATTCTTTTGATAATTGGTTATTTTCTTTTTCTTCTGAAAGTTTCAAGAAAAAAAGAAAAAAAGAGGAAAAAGAGTTTGGTTGGCCATTTTGGCAAAACTTCATGAACTACACACACCTGATTCTCCTCTTTCGGGGGTGAGATACGTAGGCGCCCTTCTTTGGTTCAGTGATCTTTTCTAAAAAAAAAAAAAGGTTTTGAAGAAAAAATGTTGAACTCTAACATATTTGTTGCCTCTTGTTCAGTTAGTTTAAGGTGGTTGGTTTGTGGCTTCCTGGCTGGTCCTCTATATCACACCAAATTCAAGGAAGGGTTAGTTCTATCCAACAAGGATATAGAGAGTGGCATCATGGATGAAACAAAGAGTCAGGAAATTGAGAGTTTAAAGGAAGAGAATTTGAGACTGAGACAACAAATGATGGAAATGGACCGAGCTTGGGCCAGTGGGCTGCCTCCACCTCAGTTCCCCACTTTTTACCCTGCAAATACCTTGAGTCTTCCACCAAAATCGCAAAGTCAATTTCCTACTATGGTTGATGCACCACAGCATGCCTCAGAATCTATTCCACATCAAATGCACCTCAATACTTCCACCACTCTTTCTTTATCTCCTCAGTATAAGTCTACCACATTCTCATCACCACATACCGTTTGTGCTTTTATTGCTCAACCTTCTACTAATGCTTCCACTTTAGCTATCAATCCAACGATTGTGCTTTCCCAGTCTACTAGTGAATCCACGTTCAATACTCGTGATGATCATTGTTATACTCTTGAGCCTACAGTTAAGTTAAGTAGACCGCCAAAATTTCTTACTAAGAAGCCTAGCATGCTAGAAGACCCATAGAAAGTGGTTGGGAAAGTTAAGAGTGTAGAAAATGATACAAAAAATTCCCCTGGACTTATGGGCTATGAAGATGTTTCATATAAAAACTGGGGCATGTCTTCAAGTGTTAACCTTCCTCCCAGCTTTGAGACATCACAATTTGGGGAGCCTGATGGACAGAAGGATTCTGTGAAATATTTGGGACGATATTGCAATCATTCAAGGGAAACTAAAGGAAAGAAGAAGGAAAACACATCTGTTGTTGTGCCTGGTCCAAAGCAGAGTTTGAGAGGACCAACTCACTAATACTGTCAGCCTCAATCCCGAGCTTACATATCAAATCCACTTATTCATCTGCAACAAGGTTCCTCTTTTCAAAATCCAAGGAGTTCCATTCCACTTCCTCAATGTCCTTCGAACAATGCACAATTGTGTACCCATCCGTCTTCTTATCCACAATGGCATGCATCTGTCCCTCAACATCGTCCTCGACCCCCACAAAGTTACCAAGGAACCTCTAAATTTAAGTTTCATCCGAGGCCAGAGTTCGCAAAGAGGAGGAAGGAAAAAGATAATTTCACTCCTATTGGGGAGTCCTATGCCAGTTTGTTCCAGAGATTGAGATATAGGGGTATGATTACTCCTTTCCTTGGGTATATACCTGACCCACATTCAAGAAATTTTGATCCTAATATATGGTGTACATATCATTCTGATGTTCAGAGTCATAGTACTAAAGATTGTCGTACTTTGAAAAGAGAAATAGAAAAGATGATTCAAGATAAATTGATTGTGGTGCAAAACATTGGCCCCTCGACCATCCCACAGAGTTCTTCACCAGAATGCGATTTTGCACAGTATGTGGGAGGAAATGAGTTAAGCATAGGGATCCAAAACTTATTTGTTGAAGGAAATGTGTCTGATAGTGGTGGAAGCTCTAGTCATGCTGATATGCAAATCAGTGGCTAATATGTCAGGCCGAGCAATTGAGAAGTCACCCCTCTCCCTACTAGGAAGAGGTCTGGTAGTTTTATTTTTTTTGTTTCCGAATTATTTCAGGGTGGTAGTTCGGGATCTATCTTGTTTTGTCCCTTTTGTCGTTTATGGTCAAACCTTTTCTATCTTTTATTTCAACTAAATAAAGTGTCCATTTTTCCTTTGTGTTTAAATATATATTATTTATTTGTTTTCTTTACATAGTACATTTTATGTTGGCTTTAGTGATATGACATGCTGGCGGAATTCTTCGGTAGATCTTAAAATCCAATTTGAGCATTAACTTTGAATCAGAGGGCTAAAGTTAGAAAAAACATGTGAGAAATAGGTAGCGTGTTAAGACATTTGGTGACCATGTTGAAACCTTCTTTCAAAATTAAGGCAATTGTTTTGATAATCACCAGAATAACTTGGTCGTCAATTGTAAGGCATGCCTCAATTAGGTCAAACAGTGGATGCGTGATCCTATATCAAGAGGAACAGAAAGAAAATCAGCTCCACGAAATCATGAGTCATTCAATGTAAGAAATGTACAACAAAAATAGAGTTGTATGCTAGAAAAGCGCAGAAGAAGTAGTGACGCACAAACTCAGTCAAAGTTAATGTTGTAAAAGATCTCGCACATGATCTTCATCTCCAACTTTCAAATTGCATGTTATGTACTTGCATTTTCAAAGATTGATCTGACGAAGGCATTTCATTCTGTTATCCAAACATTGTGTCATCCTTTGTTTATCCCATTTGAGACTTAATTTTCTTTTATTTCATACACCTCTTTTGGAATCAATATAGAGTCAACAAAGCTAAAAAAAAAGGTGTCGAGCAAAACAGTAGAGTCTGAAAAGTTTCAAAAAAAAAAAGAGAAAAAGAAGAGCGTCGAGAAAAATAAAGTCAGAAAAGTCCCAAAGAGAAAAAGAGTCAACAAAAGTAAAAAAATCAGAATCAAGCAAAAGAACAAGCTGCCAGAACTACGCATGACCTGATTCTCCTCTTTCGGGGATGAGATACGTAGGCTGCCCTACTCTAGGCTCGGTCCAACCAAATAAATAATTTAGAGTCACCAAGTCAAAAGAAACTGGGGCATGAGTTAATCCTCATTGTTTAAGTCAATTCCAAAAGTTGTAAGTCCAACCCTACTTCAAGTGTCGATTGGGCCTTATGCCATATTTTCTTTCTAACCTTATCCAAAAGCCAAGTTACAACCAAAGAAAGACCTTCAGATCAATCTTTGAGGATATTAAGGCTAAGCATGCAAGGGATATGATGATGCATTTGGGAACTACTTGTCTTCCTCAACATAAGAAATCAGGAGAGAAATAAAAATGAGAGAGTCTTATTGGTGAAAACCCTCACGGGCACCGTAAGACGATGGTAAGTTAAGAGAGATAAAAATGAGAGAGTCTTATCGGTGAAAACTCTCACGGGAACCATAAGACAACTGCGAGTTAAGGGAAATGAAGATAAGAGAGTCTCATTAGTGGAAAACCCTTACGGACACCATAAGTCAATAGTGAGCTGAGGAAAAGAAAATGAGAGAAGCTTGTTGGTGAAAATCCTTCAAGGCGCCACTAGCTGAATGGGTCCTTAAATGCAATTGACCTAAGAAAGCAACTCAGTTTCAAGGCCATTAACTCAACAACAATGGGTAGAAAGTTTGGATGAAAAGATCAAGCTGCTTAACCCGAAATGCATGGCATAATCATTAGTGTTGAGTGTCATTTTTAGATGAATTTTTCGTTTCTTTATTTCAAAAGGGGACATTCATTGTCTTTTCTTTCTTCTCTTTATTTTTATTTTATCTTTCTTGAGTCAATTATCCAAACAAAAATTGTCATTCTTTTTTTTTGTTTCTTGTCTTTGAGTCAAGTCCGTGTCAAAATAAGTGAGAAAAGATTTTAAAATCGGCTACCAGCTTCTTTAATTGCAAAAAGCGAGACAAAAGGCCAACACATGAAAGAGATATGATTGTGAGTCAAAATAAGTCATACAGAAAGTTCTGTCAATAGACAAGTTTGGGACCTCATGGAAATACCAAAGTTCAAAGGGTTTATCTGAGGAGCATGACAAGGCAAAGATACTGTATTTGTTTCAAAGTCACTCTTAATAATCTGAGTTTGGGTCAATGATGCATCAAGTAAATGATATATGTAATGGTTGGAATCAAGGTTAAATGTGATGACGGCAAGAGTGTTTGCCACAAAAGCCAAAGCCACAAACCTGCCTCCATGTTTTTAAAATCACAACTTTTCTTTGCATGAAACAGGAACACATGTCACCTTCAAATCAAGGATTTCAAAGCCTAAACATCAAGGCCCCTAATTTCTCGCTTTTACAAATGCAGGAAACAATGTTGCTGCACAGGTTTCATAATTTAATCATGGTAAGAATTCATCATCTTATATCTCTCAGAGACACACTTTCCTGTCTAGGGATTTTAGTTTTCATTTGCTGGGTGATACACTTCTTAAATTGAACCTTCACTCCTAGGAGACGTACCTTCTAGTCGAGTTATTCCCTTTGACTCTTAGAAGACGTACCTTTTATTCGAGTCATCCCCCTTGATTCCTATAAGACGTACCTTTTAGTCTAGTTATTCTCCTTGATTCTTATAAGACATACCTTTTAGTTGAGTCATTTTCTTTGATTCCTATAAGACGTACCTTTTATTTGAGTCATTCCCCTTGACCCCTATAAGACGTAACTTTTAGTCGAGTCATTCCCCTTGACCCCTGTAAGACGTACCTTTTAGTCGAGTCATTTCCCTTGATTCCTATAAGATGTACCTTTTAGTTGAGTCATCTCCCCTTGACCCCTAGAAGACGTATATTTTAGTCGAGTCATCCCCCTTGATTCCTATAAGACATACCTTTTAGTCGAATGATCCCCTTTAATTCCTATAATACGTACCTTTTAGTTGAGTTATCTCCCTTTGATTCCTATAAGATGTATCTTTTAATCGAGTCATCCCCCTTGATTCCTATAAGATGCACCTTTTATTCGAGTTATCCCCTTTGATTCCTATAAGACGTACCTTTTAGTTGAGTCATCTCCCTTTGATTCCTATAAGACGTACCTTTTAGTCGAGTCATTCCCCTTGACCCCTAGAAGACGTACCTTTTAGTCGAGTCATCCCCCTTTATTCCTATAAGGCATATCTTTTAGTCGAGTCATTTCCCTGAATTCCTATAAGACGTACCTTTTAGTCAAGTAATCTCCTTTTGATTCCTATAAGACGTACCTTTTAGTCGAGTGATTCCCCTTGACCCCTAGAAGACGTACCTTTTAGTCGAGTCATTTCCTTTGATTCCTATAAGACGTACCTTTTAGTTGAGTCATTCTCCTTGATTTCTAGAAAATGCACTTTCTAGTCAAGTCATTGCACTTAATCCTTATGAGACGCACTTCCTTGTTAGTTTTCATTTGTCAGGTGACACACTTTTTAATTTAAACTTCTATCTCTAAAAGACGCACTTTCTAGTCAGCATTCCTCACTTTAATTCTTAGGAGACGCACTTCCTAGTCTTGGTCATTCAATTTTACTCTCAAGAGATGTATTTCTTGGTCAGAGTATTGATTCATTATTGCAACATGCAAGTAGGTATGATCTGACTTTCTCAAAAGTCTTCTAATGGTAAACTGGGGCAAAAAAAGAAAAAAATAATTTAATATCTCTTTTGGAACTTTACTTTTTTGGTAAATGATTTTCTCTTTACAATAATTTTGTTTGGGATAATTTTCTTTCTAGTTTTGATGTGATTTCAGGAGCCCGCCCGAAGCACAGGGAGAATAAATGGAAAGTCAAGCAGCAAGGTGAAAAAATTGAAAGTCAAGCAACAAGGTGAAGAAGTTGAAAGTGAAGTAACAAAGTGAAGAAAATGAAAGTCAACAGATCGAAAATAGCAAGTCAGGAGCCCGGCTGGAGAAAAGAGTGATGAAATTGAAAACCAAGCAACAAGTTGAAGAAATTTCAAATCAGGAGTCCGCCTGAAGGATAGGGTGATGAAACTCAAGTCAAGAGTCCAATAGAAGCTGCGTAGATAGGATTTTGTAATTTCATTTATGTTTTTAACTTGTAATTTTTATTTTTGATGTAATAATAGAGTTGCGGACCGGAACCTCGATGGGACCTCACTCGACTCTCCAACTCGGCATAGTCCATCTCCTTCCAATCCTTTGAGATAACTGTCACTCGATTCCCTCATAACTTGGGTAGGTAGGATGTCCTAAGTGAAGACCTGGTTTCCCTCCTTCCTCGTGCTCCGTGCTTTTGAATAAAGGTCAAGACAAAATTCTGTCTATTTGTCTACTGCTTTGTATGAAAACACCATGTGTTTACATCCAAAGGGGGCATGATGTAAACACGTAATTTTGTCCTTTCCCAAAAATATTTTAATTTTTTTTTAAATGTTTATTTTTATTTTTATTTTATTCACCTTACCATACTTTTATTTAATTGATAATTTCTCCCAAAAAAAAGAATTGAAAATAATTAAATACAGAGCATCTTTGCCACCTTAGTATGCCACCTCAACACCTCACTTTCCATTTTTCATTGGATACATGCAAAAGGCACATGCCCTACTCATTTTTCCACACGCCACCCACATATTTCCACATGCCACACTAACTTTTCCACATGCCACACACTTATTCCCACAAGCCACCAATTATATGCTTCCGCATAGGATAATAAATAAAGAAAAAAAAACCAAATAAAAAATATTAAAGGAAAATTCTAAAAGGGGAAAAGGGGGGCTCATTCTTTCATCATCATCTTCTCCACAATAACAAAAATCACCAAATCATCTTCCTCACAAGAACAAAAAAAACCAAGGTAGAGAAAGAGAGAATCACTTGAGAGAAAAAATCGAGAGAGAAAAAGGGTCTGGACAATGGGAATCCAGCGTAAACAGTGTCGGTGAACAGTAATAGCGTGAACAATAACGGAGTGAACAGTAACAACATGAACAATAACGAAGTGAACAGTAATGGCGTGAAGAGTGTCGGTGAAAAATGATGATGAACAGGTCATTATTTCTCATTGTCGAATTGGATTGTTGGTGTTAAGGTTCGGCTCGAGGTTTTTGGGTGTGGACTCTCTTTATTCGAATAACATTGAGTTTGAAAGCTTCAAATTGAGGTCCAATTCTACTGTCTTTCTCTTTTTATTTCATTGTTTATTATATTTGGTGTTGGATTGAATATTGCGTGTTATTTGGTCCTTGTTGGTGATGAATGCGTGTTTATTTTGACTCGTGGTTGGTTTGCTTGATTATGGTTTGGTGAAATGGTATCTCGTTTGAGAATTGAAATTGGTTGTTTGTGGATGGAATTGAGAAATTGATAAAAAAGTTGAATTTAGATTAACTTTGGTTTATTGTTGTTTTGTTTAATTCGTAATGAACATGAATATTGTTGGAATGTGATAGAATTATGATATGTTGAAATGAATAGGCAAATGTCAGTTTGGGTAGGCAAAACTTAGGAGTGATGTATTTATTAAATGTTTTGAATGTTTAATGTGTGTGTGAATGTTTGGTTTCTAGTTTATCGTGTTTAATTCAAATGTATTTATTTAACTGGGGAATGCCTCGAGACACAATGTATTTATTCACCGGGAAATGCCCCGAGGTACTATATTGGTGGAAGACGTTCGTGAGAAAGGCCCGAGGCGTCGGGTAAAGCACGAGAGCGTAGTTAGTATTAGTGTAGGTTAGATAGGATTTATTTTTTGCATTTTTCTATTTTGGATTGTATAAATTGGATTGGACACTGTACTTTTGATTCGTTTTTTTGTTTTGTTTTGTTTGTTTGTTTGATTGTTTTACGTGTTTTTTGTGGTTTGTACATTCGTAGTGTCAAAATTAGTTGATACGCTCCTCCAAGCGACCGTGGTCGATCCAGTTTAAAGAGTCAAATGGTTTTGAAAAGGATTTTTCAATGGTGACTTGGCACACCAGATTATGCCAAGTGGCGACTCTGAGTTTAAATGTAAAAAGTCCTTTTCAAAATAAATTTTTCTTCATTTTGTCAATTTAATAATAAAAACCCTTTCGAACTTAAAATTGAAATCTTTTTGTAGTTGAAAAAGGGGTGTGACAAACATCCTTTTTTGCTGTGTCCAATACACTTGCACACAGAACATGTCATTTTTCTTCCCTTTCTTGTAGCCTTTCCAAACTTTTTCTTAACAGTTTCATCCTTAACTTTCTTTCTATTTTTACCTGGCCTTCCTGTCATGGGAGTAATCTCAGGTGGCTAAATTGGTGGTCTTGTGCTTCTTGGCCACATTTTAATATACGTCACTGGTTGAATATACTTATCATATGCCTTCAGGTATGTTTCCCTTTGATACTAGTGATCAACAAATGACTCCATATTCCATCCCTTGTAATTCATTGCAGCAATTGCATGTGCACAAAGAATTCCCTTTAGTTGCCATGACCCACAACTACATTGCTTCCTCTTCACATTAACAACATGTCTATAAGATGGATCACCAATCTCAAGGCCCATATCACCATTAAACCTCACCTCACACGTGGCTGCATATTCACCATTCTCTGTAAGAACTTCCATAGCCATTGGTGATACATCAGTGATCCATTTTTCAGAAAAATCTCTCATTTGATTCATTTTTTCCATGACTTTGCATCTTATTTCCTCCAACGTAGTGATAATTGTCTTGAACCTAGCAGCTAAAATTCAACTATTGAAAATCTCACACATGTTGTTCTCAACCACATCACACCTGCTATGTTTCTTAAAAAAGGCCCTACACCATGCCACTTTGTTATACTTGAGCAAATCTTCCACAATTCCATCACCTAACTCACTCATTTCATTTTATTTTCCAAGTACACTTCAAATGGAGCCCTTGCAACCGGTCAGAATTTTTTTCTCCTTTCTTCACCACTCCAAAACTGCTTCCGGTTGGCCTATATATGTCAAGCACACCATCTATGCTCAACATTTGGCGGTAGATTAGTAAGTGCCAAATGAAGACCCTATCAAACCATGTAAAATAGTAGTTAAACATTAAAAACATCACTGCAGCAAACTAAAAAATAAATAATTGAAAAATATGAACATATGAACAGTTATACCTTCTGCATATCAAACATTACTATCAAGCCTTCACCCTCATTTTCTTCAAGTTCCAAATCACGGCTGATGCACC
Organism: Capsicum baccatum var. pendulum; assembly: GCA_030864225.1. Classification (NCBI taxonomy): domain Eukaryota; kingdom Viridiplantae; phylum Streptophyta; class Magnoliopsida; order Solanales; family Solanaceae; genus Capsicum; species Capsicum baccatum. Next base: position 275,319,925 of record CM061550.1, read on the forward strand.
TAAGAAACCAAGACCATGTGTCCTTGGTTTCTTTATCAACCACAACCCATGCTACAGGGTACATTTGATTATTTCCATATTTGGAAATGCAAGACAACAAGATACCTTTACATACACCCTTGAGAAAGGCTCTATCTAAACCAATTATTCTTCTGCAACCCTCTTTCCATCCACTTTTTAAGGCCCTAAGACAAATGTAAATGCCCATAAACACCTCTGTTCCTGGAATTGCATTCTTGGATGTCCTAATAGATACAGTGGTACTAGGATTGGTGGTCCTCAACTGTTCAGCATAGTCATACAAACTAGAAAACTCTTCAACAAGATAACCAAAATTTTCATTCAATATTTTGATTTTTGCCTTTCTACAGGTTGTTTTATTAACATACAACCCATAGTCCTTTCTTAAAAGTGCTTGAATATGATGCAATTTTATTGATAGATCACTCATAATCCTATCCTTGTAATGCTTACTAATCCACAAAGGGTTGCAAATCTGATTTGTTGTCCTTTTAGAGCAGTTGTGTACAGGGAAGTAAGTTTTTACAGTAAAAATATCACGCCTCAAATCCTATTGGGGAGGACAAGCACTCGAAGCAGTAAAGGCCCGAGAGAACCAATTCATAACCCTGTACTTCTCATGCATGTAACTATGACAACTAAAGGTTCTGACAGCTATGATATTATGTATTGATGAGAATAATTACATAGGCAAGAACAAACTGATATATACAACACTTGGCTATTGGGGCCATTACGTCCAAAGGCAAGACACTATCATAACTTAACATTAGTCTACAAAGCCTCTAAAAGATACATAGGCTTAGTTAGGGTCGGGAAAAACTTCCACCCTACTCTTAGCCTACTGCACTATACCAAAATATATGGAACAGACTCGGAAAGCCTCGAATCAACCTAGAGCTCACCAATAGTCACTAAATCACTTGCGCTCCTACTAATAAGGTGTATGAGCTGAAGTACCTGTGCCTGCAGCATGAAATACAAGTCTCCCGTGAGGGACACCAGTACGAAAATCTATACTGAATATGTAAGTATGAAGGTAACAACACATGATACAAGAGCTCAATAGAAATCAGATACAAGTGTACAAGTAGTACTAGTAGACCACCTTTATATGTACTTGTGGGACTACATACATTACGTTCCTTTCTTTATTTTTACCTTCCTTACTTCATAATCTTTGTGAGTCATATATAATGCAAATGACCAGATGATCAGTGGTAAATAGATAAGTTAGGATCGGCCCATGCTAGGCTTACGCCCCTGAGCTGCCACCTACATATAAAGATTAAGATTGACCCATGCTAGGTTTATGCCCCTGAGCTGCCACCCATATATAAAGGTATCGAGATCGACCATGCTAGGCTTATGCCCCTGAGCTGCCACTCATTTTACAGATTTACGTTACTTAGTTTATTTATCCTTTGAGATTGTTACTTTGGTGGTCATAACATTATGGTACCTTAACACAATAATCTACCAATAAGAGACATGTAAATGGGTACTTAACTCAACAACAATGAGGTAGGGATTTGTTGGCATACAAATGAAGTGTTTAGGAGCTAAAAATACACATGGGTCTTATTTGAGTAAACGGAGAACTTCTGAAATTTTCTAGCGAAAATAGACGTGCAGGTTCAATAATAAGCATGTATTGAGTTGTTTTAACACATTAGAGAGTGGGAACAGGGTCATTGGCTAAATGGAAAGTAATGTGCTGCTGTTATGTATCACTTGTTGTAAAATAACCATAGAAGCTTACTTGATGGAGCAAATGTTCGATTTCATGCCAAAGAGTACAAAAATGGAGTATGCCTTACATACTTGGTAATATAACTCCAAAACTAACCCGACTTGACTTCCTGCCTTTTAGATTACTTATCTACAATAGAATATATGGTAAAATAGTATTAGCAACTAATCAACGCATTTGGTCTACTTAACTTCACCAAAATAGTAACCAGGCAGTAAACATGTAATCTACCAATCAAGGGTGTTATTTTAACCCTTTTCTCCTCCAATCATACCCACATACCATACATGTCCTTATAAGATCACCGAAACCACCTCATCTTCATTACACCCTTCAAATAACACGCAAAATAAATTGGGTAGTAAATAAATGCAATAATTAGTTCAGTGGTGTACCACCACCCCTTTCCTTTATATTCCAATTCAAACTAATCTCACCTTTCTCCAACATCATCCTGGTAGCCTAGAATATATACATACAAAACAGTCCACAAAACAGTCCCAAATTCCTTTTATTGTAGTAATCCATTATTGAACTCATCATCTCTTGAGTTCTTAATAACAACATATCCATAATTCTCTTTCAAATTCACATTAAAGGATAACAAAATGGAGAAGTCACATTAGCTTAATTCTGCAACTTATTCTTTTAATTGAACTCTTCAAGAACTTGAACTCTCCTTCACACTTTAAGCCAAAGAAGAAAACAGAAGTTCCTTAATATCAAAGAAAAGTGAGCAGGTTGATTGTTCTATATTCTGCCATATATTTACAATTAAGCACTTCTAACATATTTTCCTAATCTTCCATGAGATAATTAAACAAAAACTAAAGTGTTTTCACTTACCTTGGCCTGCAAAGGTGAGGGTTTCTTCAAGAACCCTAGAAGGAATTTTAGGGCTGCTGTTCTTATCTTTGTTAAGAAAGAGAGAAAGCTGAAATTTAAAAGGGTGAATATTGTGGTTAAAATGATCAAGATGGCCAGCTATATTGATCTTATAGTTAGCCCTTATTATTGACCTTATTTCCAGCCACAAATTAGTCAAGTAGGTGATGCACCTACTTAAGGGTTCAAGTTGCTCAACATTTCAAAGTAGATGATGCACCTACTTGCTTATATTCTTATTTTGGGCTCAATTAACTTGGGCCTTTGGTAGATTTAAGTGTTGGGCCATTTTTTCATTTTCTTCCTTTTTTCTTCAATTTGGCCCAATTGGGTACATTTGTTTAGGCCCAAATCTGGTCCATAGCCATGGGTCCATTAATTTGGTCCAAAAAACTTAAGTAGGTGACTCACCTACTAGCTTAATTAAGTCAAGCAAGCACCTCAATATTTCATTCCATTTCCAGCTTCTAATCACCTTAATCTAACTTACAAATTATACATACTTGGTCACTTTAAACTTTAGATTTAAATACTAGATTACGATCCTAAGTTTAAATAATCGTATCGACGTTAACTTGTCGCATCACATTAAATTGTACGGGCAACATCTATAATTCCATCTACACTATTAATACTTGCATAAAAAATCTCATCCGTTACCTATACCACATGGCTATTCCAAGTTCCATATAATTAGAACAAGTAAAATATGGGATGTTACATCCTTCCCCCCTTAGGAATATTCGTCCTCGAATGTTAGCATAACTATCCAACCAAAACAAGTTCAAGCCTAAGTTTAATATCCCTATTATCACATAGTACTTATATATTACACTTACTTGTTATTGATCTAATTCATCATCTTTGACTTTCTCTTCGTATTTGAACAAATGGTGATACTTAGATTTCATCGCTTCTTCAGCTTCCCATGTGATCTCTTCTACTTGCTGATTCCTCTAAAGAACTTTTACAGAAGCTATTTACTTATTCCTCAACTTCTTAACCTGTCGATCTAGAATAGCAATAGGTATTTCCTCATAGGTGAGATGTTCTGTAATTTGTTCATCTTCAGTGGGGGTAATATGAGATGGATCTTTGATGCACTTTCGAAGCATTAAGACGTGAAATACTGGATGAACTGTTGAGAGCTCTTGGGGTAGCTCTAATTCATAAGCGACTTGGACAAACCTCCGAGTAATCTTATATGGGCCTATACAACATGGACTTAGTTTTCCTTTCGTACCAAATCTCATAACCCACTTCATTGGTGACACCTTCAAGAATACCCAATCACCTATAGCAAAATCTAGCCCCCTCCTTCTAACATCTGCATATGACTTATGTCGACTTTAGGCTATTTCTAGT